>OV928047.1:5000000-10000000 GCA_931315375.2 Opisthograptis luteolata | reverse complement strand
AAGAGCATAAATCTCGCCAACAATAGTTAGGTGGGTACGTCAATTTTGAAGCGTTGTTAGGTCATTGGTAGTGACATCGATTTGCGATCCGTTGGTCATGGTTTCGAATCTTACAGTGAGCTTGAGCTCGCCTTGAAGGAAAACATCGAGATGAAACTATAGCTTGGTGGTAGGGCATTTTCTAGTGCTCGTTTGGCTAGCTACCCTCAAGCCAAGCACGTATCGGTGTGTTTCGGTTACGTTACTTGAGAGACTTCTTCGTATCCAGGTTACTTCGACCGCATCATCACTTAAGATCATGTTGACGTCATTTCTTTTGCACTAGTATTAAATCAGCCGATAATTATAATACGAGTATTTCATCGCAGTTACTCTATATTACACAAATTCTACGTTTGCAATTCAATTATTCCAACGGTATTCGATTTGCTTTTTGCACCGTAAAGTGAACCTTCTAGGCATGCAGACATACAAAGGCAAGATAGCGGTCAAACACAGGTAGGTATGTCATTTAATAAATGACATTAGATAGGTATCTAGAAAATACAAACAAAAAATGTAATATGCTATAAAATAAGTCGTATATAAAACTAGCAGTTCCCCGCGGTTTTACTAGCGTAAAAGTATTCTGTCCTTTCCCAGGGTTCAGACCAGGGTTGTTACGGATGCAAAAATGTAGACATCCGCGGATGCAGATGCGGATGCGGATTATTAGAGGTTCACATCCGCGGATGCGGATTTGATGCGGATGCGGAATTTGGGATTTAAAAAAACAATAGAATCAGGTTTTATAACGGGATAATTACCATGTGTTTGTTTTTGTTTGAGTTCTCGATATTTCGGCACTTCACTTCGGGTTATAAAACCTAATTCTAATGTTTTTGACCATGGTAGTTTAAAACAGTATATTAAAAAAACAATTATTTAAATTTTAAGTGTATATAACTGTAATAACTGTAAATCTTTTTAAAATTAACTCTTTATTTATTTAATCATATTTCTGCAATTACCAAAACAAACGCGAAGAACGTGCCACTCTGACTCCGCCCACATTCTTTACATGTTGTTACTTGTTGATGTGAATCTGCATCCGTAAAAACTCCGCATCGATTGATGCGAATGTGAATGCGGATGCAGATGTCTGAATTAATGCGGATATTCCGCATTTGTGGATGCGGATGCGAATATTCGTAACACCACTGGTTCAGTTCAGACTATCACCATGCCGAATGTTATAGAGATCAGTTTAGTGGTTTAGGGGTGAAAAGGTTATAAATGTTCAGGCTAACAGAGTTACTTTAAAATTCAACTGAATGAAAATTAGTGAGACTTTAAGAAAAATGCTGATTTCGCGGCGCAAAGCATAACAAAAAACCGTTTCATAAACATATGAGAAAATGAATTTTCTTCTGATATTTTCTTGTACATTTTTCCAATGTTTAAATACTTATAAATCCTGCTATTTGGGGCGGAGACAAATCCAGCATAATATCAAAAATTATAACACTCGGTCCAGCATTTCTTGAGTTATAAATAGTGTACCTAACCCAGTGCCGGATTAACCACGTAGCAAGAGTAGCAATTGCTACGGACCCCGCGTGAAAGGGGCCCCGCGGCCCCGCATATATGAACCCACTCATCTCTGCCTGACCGTAATTTTTTAAGTGAAACTTATTAAGACGCGGTATATTGAATTTACTTGATGTCACAAAAACGTAAAACGATGCAACTTTTCCTACTAAGACAATCCACGTCAGACACTCGGTAACCCATTGTAGATCAAGGTCTCTTTGAAAGAATATGCTACGGGCCCCGCGCTTGCTTAATCCGGCACTGACCTAACCCGATATGATTTATATACTCAGATACACTTGTTATTGTTTTGTGAACACACATTTTAATTCATGTAACTGAGGGATACGAATTTTATTAAGTCGATTTTAAAGTTTATATTTTCGATTTCTCTTAAATGTCAATCGTATACTTGGCATTTAATATACCACTTTTTATATTCTACTCTAACTAAACAGGATATAGTTTTTATACGGTAAATAAATGTTTGATTTTTGTATACATTCTGTTACGGTATAAAAACTTAGCAGTAAGTTGTACATACAAATAATAATACTTCATTAAATATTGAACTTGATGTGGAAGATCTAGAGATGAGGTGATCTGACTATAAAACCATGTATGTATGTTTATAATAATAAATACCGCATATAATAACTAAGAAATAAATTGTGAATATAACTAACTTAACTATTCCCAAAAAGTGTTTAAACGCCGTTATTATCAGTTTAGGAAAAAAACTGTAGGCTTTTAATATGAAAATCCTATTTTATATTTTCTATTCAATTGTATGATATCAATTCATATTCTGAATTTTTTAGAACAAATTCCATGTTTGCACCACCTCCGACCACATCGCGACTTAACATCAGTTAACTTGTAGTTAAACGCTACCTTGTGAGAAGGAAATAAATTTGTAGATTAATCTATGTATAAACACATACATTTTCACATATCTCATACTAGCCCTTGCCTTAGCAAACTACACTTTATCTTGAACTATTCTATTAAAATAATTAGGTAGGTAATAAGTACCTACGACGGTAATTTTATAGTGACTTCTTTGTCTCGGACCATAATAATGCTATTCCTAATTGTACATTGTACTGTATCATCATCATCAACAACAACCATTTGACAGTAGCCTCGCCACTCAGGGACGTCCCACACTACGTTTGCCAAGTCGCGGTCTCCACTCAAGAACACGTCTACCCCAACGGTTATCGGTTCGGCGGCTTTTGTGACCAGCCCACTGCCACTTCAGCTTGCTAACTTTATTTTCGGTCTAGTGTACTCGCCTGGATAGATACACTAGACCGTCGCTATTTACCGATGTGTTCCGGCAGCCTCTTCGACCTTCGATCGCGTCACTTAACATCAAGTGATTTGTCGTCAAACGCAACCAAGTAAAAAGTAAGCAATCATAGTATGTTTGTTTTCTTTTACATATACATATTACGTATATTACATAATTTTATAGACGGAATCCACTTCCGTTTCCCGTCTTCGCTCTTGGCCAGGTAAATCAGAATTAATGATGGCATTCATACAGTGTACGGATACACCAGTGGCTAGAGTACCAGCGGTCATTGCGTGACGAGTTTTATGTGAACATAGTCGTGTGTCCGATTATCGAATTAGAGATAAAGCCGATAACGAGGTAACAAGTTGTGAACTAGTTGGTATTTAGGCGCGACGCACGCGAATAGAGCTCGTGTAGGTAGTGTTTTCAACTAAGCTTTGAGCTATTAATGTAGCTTGTAAAAGATACTTGAACATTTAATGTTTTTGCTCTGAAAACCGTACAAACTGTGAATTTACGCAACGGCAACTCCCCAGGTGTTGCAGATGTCCATAGGCGACGGTGACCGCTTTCCATCAGGCGGGCCGTCAGCTTGTTTGCTAATCTATTACATAAAAAAATAGACAGTCGTTTTTGTTATTAATTCAATTTCACATAAAGTACTTCAGCCTTTTCTTTAAGTTACTAAATTAAAATGGATTAGTTTTATTGTGATAAAAATGATTCAAACTTTTGTCATACACAATAATGTATTAAAAATGTTCATGTTTCAAATAAAACCGGAATAAAATTACTTCTAATAAAACAACAAATAAAAGAGACAAATATCAGTCAGTATTAAAAAAAAAACATCCATCGCTATCTGAATTATAAAGTAAAAAATATACTGCTTATTTTTTCTCAAAAGCACTCAAATTATTAACTACTGTGACTTGGCCACTATTTAAGGCTATTAATATAATTATAGCTGTACCCCGCAGTATTCACTTGTGCAGAAAATAGTACAGGGTTTTTGTCACAACAAGGTTATTATAGCTTTTTATCAGTGAAAGAATGTTCAATGTCGCAGTTCCAGAAATTACATCTTACATCCCAGAAAGTTGATATAAATATTATTATTACGGAGTATATATTAAATATTTTTCCTCATTCTCTTTCAGGTCATAGGTACAATAAAGTAGTACATATGTCAAAAATAGCATTTAATATTAATGGGAAAAAATATGAAGGTAAGTCTTATTTATTGCTTCTATTTATATTCACCCCGCTTTTAAAAGTATACCTATCTAGCGACTGACCCGGGCTTTGCATGGGTAGATGTCCTAGAGTGGGTCTTGAGTTCATAAATTAGAAAAAAAACATACAAAAATCACCATCAAAACTTTCCGAATTTTCAAATTTTTTGGGTGACTTTTGAAATTTTCTTTCCCTAAAAAATCATTTAAACTATAACGAACATTTAAAAACAAATAATCGGTGCAGTCGTTTCTAAATAATGTGCTACCATCAAACAGCATTTCATTTATAAAACACTTTTATTAGCTTTACTTGTGACTATATAGCTAACTAACAATCGCTACGATTTGGGGATCTTCAAGGCAAGAGTGAACAGATACCTTCTAGGTATGCGTGTTACACCGTTGATCGCATCTACGTATGGCAACAGGCGGGATTGCGGTCAAAAGCATACCTATTTGCAGTAAAAAAAATGTATTAAAATCGTAGAAGTCAATTTTAACCTACTTCGTAGTACTCGCTGCGTCTCCCGGCTATCCTCTCGGTTGTCAATTTTTCCGCAGGAATCTTTCTCCGCGAATAAAAAGTAACTTCTGTGGTTATCTTCATTCCAAATTGCACCAAAATCCGTTCAGCCGTTTCAGCGTAAAGATATTACAAACATGATCACTGATAAAACTAAAAAGAAAGCGATGATGCGACCCGCATCACCGTAGGTTGTGGGTTCGAATCCTACAATGCGCTTGAGCTTTCGGTGAAGGAAAACATCTTTATGAAAACATAGCTTGGTGGTAGGGTATTTTCTAGTGCTCATATGGCTAGCTCACCATTGGCCACTCTCAAGTTAAGAATCTGTCGCCAAGCACCTATCGGTATGTTTCGGCAGTCTCACTTGACAAGTTGAGAGCCAGTTCCCTGTCCATGTGTAGTGTAGTGTGGCCACAGCTTCGACCGCATCGTCACTTAACATCAGGTGACTTGTAGTCAAACGCTACCCAGTAAGAAGTAAAATATACCTATGAAAATATGTTTTTTTAGTGGACGGCAGATTCGGACCTGATGTGTCCCTCAATGACTACATCAGAAACGTGGCGGACCTTCGAGGGACCAAGGCGATGTGCCACGAGGGAGGCTGTGGGGCGTGCGTGGTCACTGTCACGGCACCGCTGCCTCCTGACCACCAAGTGAAGACTTTCGCTGTCAACTCGGTAAGAAATCGATATTTTTCTCATCCAATCCATCATCACCAGTGACGATGAAGGCCAACATGGCGCAATGGGCGAATAACCAACCAGTCTTATAAGATTAACGGATATATCTGCCACATCGTCAATGACAACTTCACATAAGCTTTTGTTACCACGTATCACCGTAACTACTAAACCGATTTGAAATGGAGATAGCTTATACACTGGATTAACACATGCTACTTTTTATCCCGGAAAAAGGTTCCTACGGGATAATGGGAAGATGCGGGTGAAACCGCTGGACGTAACTAGTAAATAATATAGGTAGAAATTGGTCTATTATAATATAATAATAATGATAAATATCGGTAACAATTGCACACAAATTGACCTAACCCCAAATTAAGCTCGAAACTTGTGCTAAGAGTACTAGACAACAATATACATACTTATATAGAGAAATAAATACTTATATAGGTAGAAATATCCAAGACTCAGGTACAAATATTCGTGCTCATCACACATATATTTGCCCTTACCGGGATTCAAACCCGGGACCGCTAGCTTCGCAGGCAGGGATACTACCAACTCGGCTACCGCGTCGTTACCGTCTCTGTCTGTTTTACTACATGGAATGACATACCTACATCATCATCACATTTTATTAATGTGAGTGTGTATATTTTTTTTTTTTTTTTACTTTTTACAGGGTAGCGTTTGACCACAAGTCACCTGATGTTAAGTGACGATGTGGTCGAAGATGGCGCCACGCTACACCTGGACTGGGAACTGGCTCTCAAGTGAGGCTGCCGGAACACACCGATAGGTGCTTGGCGACAGATTCTTAACAAGAGGGTGGTAGCTAGCCAGGCGAGTACTAGAAAATACCCTACCACCAAGCTATGGTTTCATCACGATGTTTTCCTTCACCGAAAGCTCAAGCTCATTGTAGGATTCGAACCCACGTCCTACGGATCGCAAGCCGACGTCACTACCACTGAGCCATCATCGCTAAAAACTGTAACTTGTAACTTCCTCACGCTAAAACGGTTACTTTTTTAAACCACTTTTATTAGCTTCACTTGTAACTAACTAATTATCCTCGTGAACCCGCGGGGCTCAGATAGTATAGACATAAACTGTACACTATGCATATACTGGAGAATGTCTCCATAGAAGTAATGTCAAAGAACAATGGGCAAAACGGACCTGAGGTTGTAATAAATTTAAAAAATTGTAATTTTCCGCTTATTAAGATATTTTAAGAAATGATAAGAAAAAGAGATTTTGAATTTTTAACTTCGTAGTGTCTAATGACATTTGTTTGCTTTTGCGACGCTACAATGCGTCTTATTCTTCCAATTTTGTTGCACTTATTTTTCTTTTTCTGAACTTATCGTTAATTTCACAAACCAATAACTGTTTTAGGCCGGTCGTATGATTTCAATAAGCTATTCGTAATTTTAATACAAAACATATTGCTGTCAGGTCCAAGGCAGTATGAAAAGTGGCCAATGTTCTTTATGTCAAACCGTGGATAGATAGGTTTTTTTTTTTTACTATCTACAGGGTAGCGTTTGACCACAAGTCACCTGATGTTAAATGACGATGTGGTCGAAGATGGCGCCACGCTACACCTGGACTGGGAACTGGCTCTCAAGTGAGGCTGCCGGAATACACCGATAGGTGCTTGGCGACAGATTCTTAACAAGAGGGTGGTAGCTAGCCAGGCGAGTACTAGATAATACCCTACCACCAAGCAAAAAGGTTTTTGAAACCAGCCGTTAGTTTGCAATGGGAGTTAAGAACAAGCTACACAAGCCTGCGAACCGCTCTAATATTTCCTGAACAAATACAATAAAAGGTTGACGTTATCCGCGGGACTGCCTTGAGTTCGTTTTTAATGAGAATTCATGTTATGAAACGAGACGATCTCGAAACAGGAATGTTAAGGCTTGTCAGACCTCTAGGGCCCAGCGCATACCAATAATATAATTGGCAAATGGCTAGGTAGGGAGTTTTATAACCAAAAGAAGACCAGCGCTGGTTATAATAACCAGTATCACGCCGAGTTGGTGCCGGTTTGTGGCAAAAAACAGTTACTATTTATATATATTAGTTTGTGTATTTATATTTTTAATGACTGTTCTGTTTGTGTAAGTTTATGTTTTATATTTTTTATCACTTGTTTTTTGCTACAAATAAAATTATTGTCTATTGTCTATAATGAATTGGTAACTAGAAGGTATTTTGCACTTTCATGTTCTATAATTCGTGCTCTGGGGCCACCTGGTTGCTGAACCGAACGAGGTGTAAGCGAACAAGATGTCGGTTTTTCACTTTCAAGAATTTTTATGATACTAAAAAATAAATCACAAAATACATTTAAATAAAATATATGCATATAATTGCTTTTTTAAATTTAGTAGTTAATTAGATAAAAAACGAATAAATAGAATACATTTCCAAAAGTGAACTGTAAGTGACTGTGGATACATTCTTTTTATTCTACTGTACCTATATTTTTGTTGTCAGTAAAATCAACTTGAATAACAAACATTTCGCTGAAAACTTCATGTTTCTTAACCGCCCAAGAACTAGAAATATCTTTGATAGTCTTTGTTAGTCCAATCAAAGGACCATTAACTCAATATGTTTCACAAAAGAACCCATTGTTTTTACTTGAAGCAATGTAAGTAGTTATCCCGTTTTCCCGGAGTTCCTCGAAAAACGGACCGAAATAAACGTACCTCCTGGCAGATTTCATGTGAAATCGAAGGGAATAGAAAAAATTTTTGCCAAGGTTTGTACCGTGAATTTACTCTTTTCTACCTTAGGGTAGAAACAGAGGTTCATAGCTATATAATATAAATAGATGTATATATATATGTCTGTGATTCCATGTAGTGATGGCAACTGATATGTAAAGATTCATCACGATATTAGTAATACAAAGAGATAGAAGTGAATCTCCATTAACTTATTTTGAATTATCGTATTTTGTCAGAGCGATACATCTGATTTTAGAAAACCTTGTCTACTAATCCGTATTAGCCAAATTCTCTAACGAAAGACAGTACTTAAATACGTAAAGATAATACGTACGATAATCTTCACTGGGTATTCAATTATGGTGGTTGGTTACGCCAAACCTATGCTTAATATTTGTATTTGTTTATATTTTGGTGTTTTCCCATTTCCCACTTCCCCTTTACCCTAAGCAGTACTCGCAACACTGCCGTACTGCGCGAAGGCAGCGCCTCTGTCGGGAGATCGACGAGCGAGCAAATAAATGACAGTTACGTCTCAAGTTTCGGGGGTGACTCGGTGGATGCATTGAGCGTCTTAATAAAAAACTATATTCTGTGATCGTGCCGTTAAACAACATAATATATAACACCAGTGATTGCTGACACCTATGGACTCGGTGAGTACTGCTTCCTGTCTACTCCGTTCCTGCCCTACATTAGTTGCAAACACCGGTAAAAGAATACAGTCCACTAATTTTGAAGATAAAAATAACATAAGTTCTGGCGTGATCAGTGGTAAACAGTTGATAGTAATTATAGTACATTACGTGTATGACGTTTTTGCTTCATGATGCTGAACTGTACTATGCAATGTCATCGCTAATCGGCAAAACCTTACGTCGTGTCTGACAGCTTTACCACAGGTCTGGTAGCCATTACTCATTACATAACTTAAGGCCAGTTTTTTGATCCACAGTCCCTAATCATAGTGAATTTGATATACACTTGATTAAAAAATTTTTCAAGTGTTTGTTCCGCATCTGAGTGTCAAGATTGATGGCAAGGTAAAGACGATGACATTTTAAGAGTCACAGGATAACAAAAGGGGAGACCTATGCTCAGCAGTGGACGTCTTCCAACTCATGATGATGATGATCTCGGTGTTAAATACTATTCAGGAAATAAGATTTTCATCATTTGTAAATACAGTGATGGTTGATGATAATGATATTTTCCTAAATGCAACAAACATACCAGGCGTATTTTATGAACCCTTATAACATTTTCCAGTGCCTAGTATCCGTCCTCTCCTGCCACGGCTGGGAAGTGACCACAGTCGAAGGTATAGGTAACAGAACCACTGGTTACCACTATATCCAGAGCCGCCTCGCCAAGTTCAACGGTACTCAGTGCGGGTACTGCACTCCTGGTTGGGTCATGAGTATGTACAGGTGAGTTGACAGCTTTGTAATAACGAAGAACTGCCTAAGGAAACCGGAATTTCTATGGAACACGATATTTAAGGACATGTGACACCTACCAGCCTTTAATGGGTCCGCGAAGTAGATGATGGCTCTTTTTGGGAGAAGGTCTCAGCCTTGGTGGTAGTAGTGGAAATAGTATGAAAGAGTTCTTACAGTATGGCAGTTGATACAACTTCATCACTGAACCTTTTGTTTAAATTTGACAAGGTAGCGTTTGACCCTAAGTTCCGAGATGTAGAATGACGATTTTGACAAAGGTGGTAGGTACCACGCTGTACTTGGACTAGCAACTTGCTCTCAAATGAGACTGTTGGAATACGTCGAAAGATGCTTAGTGACAGATCCTTGAGAGTGATAACTAGCCAAGCGAACATAGAGAAAGCCCTACGACTAAACGATGGGTTAATCATGATGTTTTGCCTGAATCAAGAACTCAAGCTCACGTTATCGTAGATTCACAAGTGTATGTAAAAAGTAGTGTAGTAGTGTAGTGTATGTAATTTAAAGGTAAGTTAGTTGATGCACTGGCACAGCACATTCAGGTTTTTTTAGGTTTTGTTTAAGTTTAAAGGAGGATTCAAGAGTTAATTAAATTTTTCTTTTCAGCCTCTATAAATCCCGCAACAAGAAACTCACGTCCAAAGAAATAGAAAATTCTTTCGCAGGCAACATGTGCAGATGTACAGGGTACAGACCCATAGCTGATGCTTTCAAAAGTTTTGCCACCGATGCAGAGCAATCTCTCCTAGACAAAGTGGTAGACCTAGAAGACCTTGCTATCCTAAAGCCATGCGGAGTGAAATGCGCTACCAAATGCCGTCACAAGAAATGCAACTTTGGAAAGGTTGGGGAACCTAATAATTTCACGTTTGTAATGGACAATCGGATGATTGAGATTGAACATGACTCGCAGAAGAAATGGTACAGGGCCTATACACTGGACGATGTGTTTAAAGCAATGGAAAGTGGAGAATATAAGTTGATTGCTGGAAATACGGGACAAGGTAAGAATTAAAAAAGTTACTCACTCATAATTATGTCTAATGTAAAGATGATATGAAACCCTCACATTCTGAC
This sequence comes from Opisthograptis luteolata, assembly GCA_931315375.2. Lineage (NCBI taxonomy): Eukaryota > Metazoa > Arthropoda > Insecta > Lepidoptera > Geometridae > Opisthograptis > Opisthograptis luteolata. The sequence continues at coordinate 9,989,391 of OV928047.1, read as the reverse complement.
ATTTATGTAGATGCAAAATTCTGTTAGTTTGTTTTTCTTTGACGCAATGACGCAACAGATTAGAAGAGTGGTATTATAGACTACGGTTTTATTCCGGTAAAATGCACGGTTGCTGTGGACATCTCCACGGGTGAAACCGCGGAGCATAGCTAGTACATTTATATCTTAAAATACATGCATCCGTTGCTATACCATGTACCATGTATTTGGTTTTTTTTTCCAACAAATATCGTGATTTAACCCAATTTTCAACTTAATCCAGTAACCTCCACTTTAAGTAAAAGCCTCTCGATTGAATTTTGGTACTTACCTACGTATGCGCGAGTTGACTATAGTACCTACTTTAACATGCCTAATGCTTTTGTTTACCTATTAACTTGCTCTCGAAAGTATAAGATTATAGCCTCTTACACACGCTGGCCTTCTATGAAGGCTTGAAAGCAATGTATAGACTGAATATGTAACAACTAAGCTTATAAGTGGGTGGATCAATGTTGTCTCACACGATTACGAGTAGAAAGTTTGTGGTCATGCCGCATTGGGACCCTGAATCCAGGGGAGTCATTAGCTACCACCCTCTTGTTAAGAATCTATCGCCAAGCACCTATCGGTGTGTTCCGGCAGCCTCACTTGAGAGCCAGTTCCCAGTCCAGGTGTAGCGTGGCACCATCTTCGACCACATCGTCACTTAACATCAGGTGACTTGTAGTCAAACGCTACCCTGTAAATAGTAAAAAAAAGGATTACTTTATTTCTTAACATTTTTTCGGTGAAGTTTTTCATAGAAGTTGAAAAGAACCGCAAGAAAAAGTGTCATAAATTTTCGTACTCTGGATTTAAACTTACACATACGAGTAGGTACATCGTTCTGACCACTACCTAATGCCTCATCTAATGGTGACCGAGTTCTTTTTTGTCATCAGCTTCTTTTGTTTGTTTTGGTGGCGGAGATGTGGGGGCAAGTGGGTGTAGATTGTCTCGACTGCTACCACTACACTGGTGGCAATTAGGGTTTTTTTCGGAGGTGGTAGTTGCAATTAGGAATCCTACCTTCAGCGTGGTCATACGCTTTCTGTAAGATATGAAAGGACTGTAAAATGGTAGGATAAGTTCAAACATGTTTAAGCCTCGCGGTAAACTGCCTCACTATTGTATATTGTAAAGGAAATCGTATCAAAGAAGTAACCATGAGGCTCCTGTTTAGAACGTTTCATTTTGAGAGGATTAACTGTTATCCTTTATGACTATACCTTTATATGAAATAAAATAGGAAAGCGCGAGATTACACAGCTTTTGATATACAAAGAAGAGCTTTCGGCGCTGTGGTAGGTGTCGTACTAAGATTTCGTTATAATATTAATCTAAAATTATTAGGAAATGTGATATCTATTTAGTATTTAATTAACAACCGATGTGGCGCAATCCTACAAGGCAGCGATACCGAGTTCAAATCCTCTCGGCCCCACCTACGACTTAGTAAGTAATGTGCAAATTTACCATCGCTCAAGACGGTGAAGGAAAACATCATGAGGAAACCTGACGTCCCAAAACCACAATATTCAAGGGCATGTGACATCTACCTAACTGCACTGGGCCAGCGTGGTAGATTACGGCCCATACTCTCTCTCTGATGCTGGGGCCACACTAAGGTCAACGTCAAGGGAAATGTCAATGCCTATCATCGCGATAAATATTGCGTTAATTATAAACGCAATTATGTGGCTACACTTGAATGGTCAACGTAAATGCACTTGAGTTATCGGCTAACGTCAAACGCCAATGTGAATGCCGTTGTCAAATGACGTGGCCACACTTATGTCAAACGTCAATCAACGCGCTATTTAACGGCATTTCCCGTTAGTGTGGCCCCAGCATGAGAGAGCAGAGTGAGAACGTACTGATGTGGCGTAAAGGTCTTCGCACATTATAACAACTTCACGCCAACGCGGCAGCAACTCTACTCACACTCTCGATGAGTAGTCAACTAGTTGATCCACTCCATGGTCACTAGTGGGCAATGCGTTGTCAACGAGTGGACAACGCGGTGTCAACGAGTGGGTAATGCGTATTCAACAGACAACTCGTCTAACGTCAGTTTTCGGTTGAATTTTGTCCAAAGAAGTCATGTTGCTTATGAAATGTCGAACTTTACATTCAGTGAACTGGCGATTATAGCTATTATACTCGATAATGAAAATGAACGAAACAGCAGGAAAAAAAGATATTCGCAAACGCATAGTCGTTGCGTGGACAACGTGTGGTCGTTGCATGGACAACGTGTGGTCGTTGCGTGGACAACGTGTGGGCATTGCGTGACAAACGTGTCGGGGTTGACCTTTAGTGTACGATGCGTAGGCCACTCGTCGTACACTACTTCAATATAATTTTTTGAAATTAAACCTTGAACATAATATGATGTGTCATATGTTCAAGGTTTAATTTCAATATTTGACATAGAGTCGAGTCGCCGTTGAGTTGTTTTAATGTGCGAAGACCTTAATGAGTATACCGACGGCAAATTATTAGGTATCGTCGCGTCGGTTCGATTTCCGCTACGGAACAAATATTTGTACAAGGATAAAAGCGCTATTATTTGTTCTGTGTCTGGGTGTTGTAAATCTCCGATCCGCGTATTTTCTAATACCCTAGATACAGGGAATTCCAGTTAGAGGTCAGAGCTATGGATGTGATTGGTCGGTGTTTATTATTTATACTTTCATCTCGGCCCTAACAATCTTGGCGGAGATGAGAATGACCATAGAGATGATAAAGAGTATTGGTTATTTTTAGTTATTTATTATATAGCCTACTAATATTATAAACGTGAAAGTTTGTGAGTATGGATGGATGGATGTTTGTTACTCTTTCACGCGAAAATTACGGAACGGATCTGAATGAAATTTGGAATGGAGATAGCTTATATTCTGGATTAACACATAGACTACTTTTTTCCCGGAAAAAGGTTCCTACGGGATAATGGGAGGACGCGGGTGTAACCGCGGGGCGCAACTAGTATATTATATTCCTAAGTACCATCAAAATAAGAAGAGTCATGGAGAGTCTAGGGGAGGCCTATGTTCACGACTAAACAAAAGAACACTTGCCTATTCATTGAATTTATTCAGTTGCTTAATGCAATTGCTTTTGTATTTGTTTGTAACGATTTGTGCCGGTTTTTCTTTGGATTTGACTTGGTTAGGACTTTTTTCAAGACGTCTTTAGCTACAGTTCTTTTCTTAATCAATATAGTAGTTTAGTTGATTCTCACTATAGACTATAGTGATGACTGATGATGCTACACTATTGTGACGTTCACTCGACACGTGGAAAATCGAAGGTTCAATAAAAACTAATCATTATAAGTAATTTTTTTCTTCGTAAACCTTATTAGACAAAAAGTCTGCATGCGGAGGTTTTTTGTATCATGAAGCACTTGGCTACCTTGAGTCTAAAATTATACTAGTTAAGTAGCAAAGAGCTTGGGATCCTGAGCAAAGCTTTTACTTCTAGCCACCTACATTCACATTCTGTACGCACTTTGTAGAATGAGAATAAAATCCACCAATTAGTAATAAATACCATTTACAAACTATATTTATACAACTATTATAAAGTGGAAAGATTTGATTGTTTGTTTGTTTTTTGTTTTGTTGTTGTTGGATAGGCTCCGAAACTACTGAACCGACTTGAAAAATTCTTTCACTGTTGGAAAGCTACACTATCCCCGGCGGACATAGGCTAGATTATATTTTCAAAAAAATTAGGGATCCTTACTAAAACTACAGTAATGTAACTGAAGGTGTAAAAAAAATTACCTATAATATTATTTTCATATTCATATTCAATCGTTTATTGCATTCATATGTTAGTTAGTATACAAGAGATCTTAGTGGTTAAGATTAGCGAACATATGGACCCGAATAGGGTATAGCAATGTAGGAGCGGACCGATCCATTCTAATCATTTCGAAAAGTCGTCGTTGAGGAATTCATCTAGGCTGTAGTAGCATTTGTCGATTAAAAACGTTTTTAAGTTATTTAAAAATACGTGATTTTTTTCTTCGGGTTACACCGCGTGCGCTGCGAAAACTATTAATGATAGGCTTGACTCATAAGATTTTGTTTTAGATGGACGTGAAATTTAGTTATCGATAAGTCTTTGTAAACGTCGATTAAGATTATCAAAGGTTTTGCCTTAACTTCTATCTAAATAGTTAAGATCAGGCCTTCACTTCTAAATACAGTATGTTTTTCCTGTCAAGAAACATACCCGACGAGAATTATCTAAATTTGATTAAGAAACAGAAACGTAAGCACGAACTTAGGCAAGCTAACAAGGTACACCGACTTTCATGTAAATTAATGCCTACGGATTAACACCGTAGTGTTTATAATAATATTATGATCAGTTAAACTCCTATATACCTCTCTCTACCTTTAGAGTTAATTCTTACGGCTCTGTGGTTTCTATACTATCTGCACTCCGCGTCTTCTCGTTATCCCGCAGGAACCTTCTCCGGGATAAAAAGTAACCTATGTGTTAATCCAGGGTATAAGCTATCTCAATTCCAAATTTCACTCAAATCCTGTCAGTAGTTTTTGCGTGAGAGAGTAACAAACATCGATACTCACAACCTTTCACGCTTATAATATTAGTAGGATTATGAGCTGTATAATTTTTTGTAAAGAAATGTTTAAATGAAACAGTAAAATAATATCAAGTTCACAAGAGTCTTAAGAAAAACGAAAGACTGACAAAACTTTAATTTTAATTTCAGATTTCAATTTTATGAGTTTCCAAGTCAAAAGCTATTTTGAAAGCATATACGTATAAGGACTTAACAAAAAAAACTTTCTAGACAGTCAGTTCCAGGAAGAAGAAGTTCAATAAGTTCCGTATAGAAACCTTCTTCTAGGAAACCTCTGAGGAGTATCGACAATTTAAAAGTTGCAAACGCTCTTTCAAAACTCGATTTATACTTAGTTATTTTACAGCACTATTCATAACTATCCAACTAGAGGTGAGGAACAAATAATGTATCAGTTCCAGCGATTACGTATTTTGTGAGAGTAGGCCGCATCTAATATAGGAAGATCAGGATTAGGATTAGGATTTTTGGATTAGGATTAGGAGTTTTTAGTATAGGAATCCTAGTCCTTTAAAGACTTCAAAAAAATGTTTCTTTTAATATTTACAGGGTAGCGTTTGACCACAAGTCACCTGATGTTAAGTGACGATGTGGTCGAAGATGGCGCCACGCTACACCTGGACTGGGAACTGGCTCTCAAGTGAGGCTGCCGGAACACACCGATAGGTGCTTGGCGACAGATTCTTAACAAGAGGGTGGTAGCTAGCCAGGCGAGTACTAGAAAACCATATACAATCCAATAACCAAATACTTAGACGTACCTATACCGGAACGCTAAAAATACGCGCTGCAATGCAAAACATTTTATGACATACATAAATTAGGTTGCAATGCATAGTTATTATACTTTTTGCTTCATCTCTATAGATTTTACGCCGAAAATTCAACCTTATGTGGATTAGGTTGGATTCAATGGATAGGATATCTGGATTAAGTTAGTTACCGCCCACTCCGTCATTGTAAACTTTATGCCGAGTCGTGGTGGAGTTCAGCGGATTAGGTATTTGCATTAGGTGATTTTAAGGATTAGGTAAGTGGTACGAATTTTCAAATTTACCTAATACCACCCATCTCTAATGCTGTTCGTAAGCCTCAAAACTCGATTTTTAGGTATTTTATAAGACTATTTATATGCATACTTTTTCAACTCTCCTATGAAGATGCAAGTTCTTAGTGAACCTTTCAGACGTTTCGATAGAAGACATGCCTCAAAGCAGTTGACCTTTGGAAAAGTAAAAACTAGCACAAAGCTTTTCTCTACTTTTCAACTCCAAACTTGACCCCAACTGACGCCTTCATAGAAGGCTTGAAACATATCTCATGAGATCGAACGTACTATATATGACGACATCGTGGTACGTTTTTTCCTAGATAAGAAAGAAGTGGTAACTTGAAAGAGTTTTTTAAATAAAAGCAGTTACTTATAAAAACGTTTGTTTGTTTGTTTTGGCCCTCGCCGTAACGGTCACAGTCTTTGTTTCGGTTTTCATTTTGTCATCTAAAAAGTCTGATTATGTTTTATATGGACGTGAAATTGTGGTATCGACAATTATAAGATTTCACTTGGGACTATAGATAGTTTTTTTTTATAATTTTATGTATTGGTGTGTGTATTTTCCAGGTGTATACCATGTCACAGAGTACCCACCGAATGTGATAGACATATTCAACGTGGCAGAAATCAAGGGTTACACCCTAGACGTGAACCTGATCTTGGGTGCTGGCATGCCCCTGTCAGAAATGATGGAGCTTTTTCAAACGCTCTCAACAGAGAACGAAGAGTTCTCCTATTTGAAGCAGTTCTATGACCACATGGACTTGGTAGCACATATACCTGTGAGAAACGTAAGTGTTAGCAAATTAACGGTGAAGGAAAACATTTTGAGGAAACCGGTATGTCCAAGAACCACAACACTCAAGAGCATGTGACATCTATCTACCCGCACTGGATCAGCGTGGTAGATTTTCCCCATATCTTTCTCTGAAAGAAATCCTGTGTCCCAGCAGTGGGAGCGTTAAATAGGCTGATGATAAGGACGAATGTTTTTGGTTGGTTGACTGATTCTTCAAAATAATTAAGTACCAACTAAAGTTACCATACATTATCAGCTTATTACGACATCATTCCTGGGACTCATTTCTTATCTTAGATAGAGAGTATAAGCTGGCCTGGTTGCTAGGTGTGTTTTCTGTTTGTTTAGCTTACAGAATAGCGTTTGACCACACCTGATGTTAAGTGACGATGTGGTCGAAGATAGATATACATTACGCCTGAGCCTGTCTATATAGGGAACTAGTTTTCAAGTGAGGCTGCTGAAACACAACCATAAACATGTTTCTGTGTTGTTAGTTGTAGTTTCTGACATTTGAGTAGCGCGAAAAACTTTTTTTTAAAGGTCAGGTTTGCTCAAAGACGTTTGTCAAAATAATGATCACATTGCAACTATTTTTGAGATTTTTTCGACAAGTAAAGGCATTTTTTATTAATGATTTGGAGATGTATATTTTACTGTTTGCGCCCCGTGTCTTCCCGTTGTCCCGCAGGAACCTTTTTTCGGGATAAAAAGTAGCCTATGTGTTAATCCTGGGTATAAGCTATCTCTATTCCAAGTTTCATTCAGATCCGTTCAGTAGTTTTTGCGTGAAAGAGTAACAAACATCCATCCATCCATACTCATAAACTTTCACGTTTATAATATCAGTAGGATATTTACAAATACTAGATTTACGTTCAAAAACGTAAATCTGAGATAACAAAACACACTGGTACAAAGGAAGATTTATGTAATTTATTTTATACCTGCCTTTGCAAGTCATGAAGTTTTATCGCTGGAATTACTTACAGATAGGGACGATCGGCGGCAATCTCTTCTTGAAATACCTCAACAATGAATTTCAGTCGGATTTATTCGTCCTTTTCGAAACTGTTGGAGCTATGATGACCGTTGGTAAGATACCATGTAAATCTATTATGAAAATCGATGTGTGTATGTTCCTTATGGACTTCAAAACGGCTGGACCGTTTTTGATGATATTTTCAGATAAGGCCAACGGGTCGGGTTCTGTGAAGTTAGGTAGGTAGCTATCGGATGAAGAGTTTATTTTTTGTTTTTGTTTATTGGCAATTATTCTATTCACCAGAAGTCATCTGCTTAGTGGCTAAAGAAAAATATATTACTAGGTCGTTAGTTCTATGTAAATAAAAAAGATAATTTAATCCTGCAGGCAGCGACTCAAATCAGTTTTATTTTTTTAAATATGTTTAGTTTAATTTGTAGTACTGCATTTATTTCTTCTTTTCATGTGTCTTCTTGCCCGATGGTGGAAAGGTGATATATCTATTATATATAATAGAATATATTTAAGCAAGCTTATGTATATTTATACCTGTTTGCAGCTGAAAGTGTTAACAAAAACCACGTGGTAAACCTGCCAGATTTTTTGAAATTAAATATGAAAGGGAAAGTAATTGTGAATATTTTGCTACCGCCATTATCAAAATGTTGCTCCGTCAAAACATACAAGGTAATTATTTTTTATTTTATATAGCCAAGAGCGTGTCTCACTGTTCACAATGTGAGGTTCTGTAGTACTTAAAACCTATTAACTATTGTGAATAATTTCTACGCAAGAAAACCGTCAGGGATGGAGCAAAAATTAATTTGATTACTGAACCCAGAATATAAGTTGAAAAGAAACATCAGGTTATTTTAATTTAGTGTCTATTCAATGTTTCATCACACTATACGTTGTAGAGTTTGATGGCCGGGTCCTCCTGCTTGCCTTTTCACACACCAGACAGCACGGCAAACGTCGAATACACCCTGCCCTGCCAGTGGCTTTCAGACGTTGTGAGGGCGCGTTTGACCGTTCCTAAGGTTCATTTTCCAAAAAATCAAGCCGCTCCAAACCAGACGACTTACCGTAGGACCAGGGTGTCGGTCATTGTCCTTGTATACCATGATCATGATCTTCAAGGGCTCGCTAGAGATACAAGAAAGGATTTAAAACTAAGAACACGTTTCAGATAATGCCACGTTCCCAAAACGCCCACGCTGTCGTCAATGCTGGCTTCCTCTTCAAATTCCGTGAGAACTCGCACATTCTCGACAAAGTTACTATCGTCTACGGAAGTATTTCGCCTACATTCATACACGCAAAGAAAACTGAAGTGGCACTTGTTGGGCAAGATCTTTTTACAGATGCGACTCTGAAATTGGTACTTGAAAGCTTGCAGTCTGAGATCGTTCCGGTGGAAGCTCCGCCAGAACCATCTGGTCGTTATAGGAAGATGTTAGCGATGGCTCTATTTTATAAGGTATTTTATGTTAAAAAAAATTGAGTAGTACTATTTTAGTGAAAGAAAATGAAGCTAAGTGTTTTAAAAATATACTGCAAATGTGTCCATTGACATGTAATAAATTTAAAACGTCTGAACATACTTCGAACAACTCATAATGTTCAGATATTCTTGAAAAAACTATCACTTAAATTATAGTCAATACACACCTATTGTTTAAGAATTAAAATGATATTTTTTAGAGCTAGTAGTAGTATTGTGTGATCTATGAAGTATTATGATAAACGTGACGCTCAACTTAGAATCAGTTCAAACAAAGTAACCTAAATAAATATTTTTCCCAGGCAATGTTGAGTCTCTGTCCCGACGACAAACTAAATCCAAAATATAGATCAGGAGGAGAAGCAATAAAGAGACATACATCTAAAGGCTCTCAATCATTTGAAACAGACAAAGATGTATGGCCTTTAAATGAACCAATACCAAAACTGGAGGCTTTAGTGCAGTGCAGCGGTGAAGCTACGTTTTCTAATGATCTGCCAGCACAAACCAATGAAGTATTTGCTGCTTTTGTCACAGCTGATGCTAAACCTGGTAGTGTTATTGAAGGATTTGATGCTTCTAATGCATTGGTAAGCAAAAAACATTGAATAATCTTTAACGCTGAAAGAACTAGGGAAATGGAGATGCAGTTTTAAAAGTGCACTGTTCGGGATGACGTTTTGAAGGATTCCGAAGACAGTAACAATTAAGTTGCAGTATATCGAACAAAATGCTTGTCTGGTTGATAAATTTGCTGATAGCTTCTTCTAAATTTATCGTTCCAAATGTTATCCAAGAGAACAAACATACTTCTACACAATTGTTTCTATTTAATAATATTAGTTTTGTTACAATACTATGAGTCAGTGAATTATTTAACTTGAGTCGTTTGTGTTTTTATACGATAAACCATTCAGTAAAGTGTTTTGATTTACAGAAAGTAGCTGGAGTCGTAGCTTTCTACTCAGCTAAAGATATTCCTGGAAGTAATAATTTCACACCAAACAATATCCCATTTATATCAGACTATGAAGAAATCCTATGCGAAAAAGAAGTCAAGTTTTACGGACAACCTGCTGGTATTTTAGTTGCTGATTCAGAAAAAACTGCAGATAAAGCTGCAAAGCTTGTCACAGTTAAATATAGTCAGATAAGCAGTAATAAACCATTGCTAACTATAGAAGAAGTTTTAGACTCACCTTTTAAAGACAAAAGAGTAAGAGCTGATGCAGCTGTTGAACCTACTGAATCAGGCAATGATGTGAAAACAGTGGTGTATGGTGAGATGAAGATTGAATCTCAATACCATTATTACATGGAACCACAAACTTGTGTTGTAAAGCCAACCGAAGATGGAATGGAAGTATACTCTTCTACTCAGTGGCTGGACTTGACAAATGTTTGTATTGCTTATTGCTTAAACGTTCCTGTAAATAGGTAAGAACAGTAATTTTAGCTTGGAATATAATTTTCAACCGTAACTTCAGGAGAATAAAATTTAAATCTCTCAATCATGAAGAAGATTAACGTTGATGCTATAAATGCTATTTCTTCTAGTATTAACGTCATAGTAAGAAGAGTTGGTGGAGCCTACGGAGGGAAGATATCTCGGTCAGTCCAAATAGCCTGCTCTGCAGCTCTCGTTTCACATCTTCTGGGAAAGACTTGCAGATTCATACTGCCGTTGCAAACCAACATGAAGGTGATTGGGAAGCGAATAGGTACCAGCTGTAATTTTGAGGTGATCGAGTTTTATATTTTTGTGAAATTAATAGGTCAAGTTTTCATACATTTATCTGGTCACTACAATAAATGTCATCTCTGCCGATGACTAAAAGAACCACAAATGTAAAATTATGTTTCTTAAAAAATAAATATGAAGATGTAAGAAAAATGTATGCTATGACAATAAAAATAATAATAATTATGTAACTTAAATGATTCAGGTTGGTGTAAATAAACAAGGGGTCATCCAGTATCTAAAGAACAACATCTACCAAAATGCGGGACATTCTTATAATGAAACAATCACCCCTCTTACAATACAAGGCTTATATAATTGCTACGAGCACACAAGATGGAAAATAGAAACTAGTAGTGTAGCTACTGACCTCCCTTCAAACACTTGGTGCAGAGCCCCATGTAAGAATACATAATACATTTCTTTATTCATCTAATTTAAGGACTAATAACTAATATTTACTGGTTTAATAACAAAAAAAAAACTCATTTTATGTAGGCACATTTTTCATCCACAGAGTAATTTATCAAAGTAAATGATGTTTTCAGTCTCCACAGAGGGTGTAGCAATGATAGAATACATCATGGAAAAGATTGCACACTACACCGGCAAGGAACCGCTTGACGTCAGACTTAGCAATATGGCCAAAGACAATCCTATACCAGAAATGATTGATCAACTTAAAAAAGATGCAGATTACGAGGCAAGAAAAAAAGAAGTCGACATTTTCAATGAAAATAATCGCTGGAGGAAACGAGGTATTAAACTAGTGCCGTTGGCAATAGACATATTCTACACGGGCAATTACAACGCAATCATATCTATTTACCACGGAGATGGCACAGTGACAATTACTCATGGTGGCATTGAAATGGGTCAAGGTATCAATACGAAAGCAGCACAAGTTTGCGCTTACAAGCTAGGAGTGCCTCTAGAAAAAATCAGCGTTAAACCAAGCACAAGCTTCACATCTCCAAACGCCATCGTCACTGGTGGAAGCATAGGCAGTGAATGCGTTGCATTCGCTGTAGTGAAAGCTTGTGAGATCTTAAACAAAAGATTGGAATCCTTCAAAACAGATCAACGTAAATGGGAAGAAGTAATAGCTGAAGCATATAAGGCTGAAATAGATTTACAAGCATCATATATGTTTTCACCGAAAAATGACGGTGTTAAGACTTATTATGTGTATGCCGTTGGCATATTGGAGTTGGAGGTTGATATTCTAACAGGGAATCACGACATATTGAGAGTTGATATTTTGGAGGATACTGGAAGGAGTCTCAGCCCTGAAATTGATGTGGCACAAGTAAGTTGACATAATCACTTTAATATTTTTATCTGAGAACTGAAGACTTTAAACCGGAAAAGTGTAGTTAGTATTTGACATAAATTTCAATTTAATGCCTCTACCTTCCCTGACAAAACAATCAGAATAACGGACAACAAAGTGATGCTAAGGATTGACCGAATGTGGTACGAAACCCTAAAAACGAAAGTTATTTCACAATGAGGTTGCGGATTCCATAAGATTATGTTGACAGATGTTTAAAATTAATTAATTATTATTCAAGCCTTGTAATAAAAATATTTCCAGATTGAAGGTGCCTTCATCATGGGTCTTGGTTACTGGACATCAGAGAAGATTGTCTTTGATAAGTCCAACGGAAAGATTCTTACAGATAGAACCTGGAATTACAAGATACCAGGCATCAAAGACATACCAGCCGACATGAGAATCTACTTCCGCAGGGGAGCAAGAAACGAATTTGGTGTTTTGCAATCTAAAGGTATTTATTATACCGGGTGGCGATGTGAACACTTTAACAGTGTCAATAATCACCAACAACGTCGAAAAAGGTTTTTAAAAAATATAGAAAGTAGTTCTAAATCCGTATCAGTTAAAAACATTCACTAAAATGCCATCACATCAATTTTGAAACAATGTTGACGCTATAATGTCACGTCATTGACCGTCACTCCAAAGGTGTGCTCACATTCACGTAACAAATCGAATATTCGTAAAACATGCTGAATATTCGAATTGTAACGTGCTCACATCGAATAAATGCTCATGTCAGTCTCCACCTTCAGGGTCAATGACATGGCATTATAGTGAGCAAAAAGCGTGCAGAAGAGAGAATGAGATAACGAGATAGTCGGTCTCGCTTACACGCAGCCTGATGCTTACAGTCAAACGCGAAGGAACAAGTAGGTAGGAAGTGAAGAGACGTGGTGACTTTTGGAATATAAAATATATTTATTACTTCAAACTAAAAATAATATACCATAACAAAGAAATAAAAACAAATAAACCTAAACTAATTACTAAAATACATTATTAAGAGAAGTCCCTTTAGGCAAGGTACCGAAGATACTGGCAGCGTTCCCCCTTTGGATGGCTAGACTAATTCTTTGTCCAAGGTAGCTGCCAGCTCTTCGGTCTCCGGTGATGTCGACTAACCTATTTGTTATTTCCTTAAAAAGGCTTAAAGCGCTAGGACCCCACGGACCAAGGGTCTCGACACCGAATGGGACAAAATCATATTCGAATATAAAATGTAATTAAATATTTTTAATCTGTGTCATATTTTTCTAAGCATTTAAACCTTAGTCTCACCTAAGTAACGGCACAACGGTATTTTGTGTGGAAGAACTGCAAATTCACCTTCTAAAACTCCGACACTATTTACCTCACCGTTTATATTATTCTTACATAGTAAAAGCTTTACTAATCTTTACCATAAATCATGCTTGATCTCTCCAAACAACTAAGAAGATGTTTTCTTTTCGGTTTTCAGCTACAGGCGAGCCTTCCCTGTGCCTAGCGACGGTGTTCACTCACGCATTACGTCAGGCTCTACGTTCCGCGCGCTTGGATGCCGGCTACGAAGATAGTTGGATTGACATAGGTGAGAATTAAAATGAAAATTATTTATTTGCTGCATAAAAAAAATAAGCTAAAAAATTACAATAAAAAATTGGTTGTCTGTAAAGTCGGTTTACTGACGATAGTTGAACGTGACAACGTCGATTGGCCGATTGTGCTTCTTTGTCGCTCGTTCCGTGCTCTCGCTTGCACTTCAAGCCTTACATGGAACGCCTCAGAGCGAAGTAACGCCGCAGAGCGAGGTAACGCCGCAGAGCGAGGTAACGCCGCATGTGTCATGTTTTTTTGTGCGTGCAGCCGGCTCTATCGAATTATAAGACGTTGTCACGTCAAAAAAAAAATAAACTTAATTGACGACATTGTAAGATTCACAGGGAGCCGATGGATGCAAATGGCTAATAGACGTTCATGATGGCGTTCAAAGGGAGAGGCCTGTGTTTTTTTTTGATTGTGGCAACCCTACGAATAACAGCTGACTAAAACCTGTCCCGTTAAAATTTATTAATTTAATTGTTTTACGTACTATTATTGGACCCTTACCAATTTCATTGCTATAAAACAAACTAATGTACGTGTTTAGGTAGTATTAATAGTGAAATTTTTAGTATTTTTTATGTAAATGTCAACTTATTGTTGAGGCATTTTCGTTTGTTTAGTTTAAAATTGTGACGTTGTTATCTCGGTTTGGAAGTGTTTACTGTGTTTGTGTGACTTATATACGTGCAATACATCTTTCGTATGATTATTAGAACGGAAACAATCACGTAAGTACAATATTTCCAAACTATAACCTCACTTGTTGGCCAAATAATTTGTTGGTGGATCTGTTAATCGCTCACATTTTACCTCAAAATGATGACTAGAAGAGCTTTATCTCGTCAAGAGGAATCCAACAGACTCCTCTTGACCTTGCAAGAACTGAAGGCCACCAAGGAATTGTGTGATCAACTCAACAGAGAAAGAGATGACAATGAGCAAATTATGATTGAAACCCTAAATAAAAATGATAAATTAAAAAGTGAGTTATCGGCGTTACACTCACAACAAAATTCAATACTTGAAGAACGGGACAGACTTCAAGAAACGATAGACAGGTTTGATCAGTGTGCTGCTGAGTACGATCTTGCCCTGAAGACAATATCTACCTTGGAACGGGAACTCCGGGAAGCTCACCGTGTAATCTCTCAGCTCAGGGAGAGAACAGAAGACAGTACTGCACTGAAAACCCTTAGTCTCTTTAATGAATTAGTTTTAGTCCGTAGGGATTCACTTCCCGTCTCTGCTGCAGGGGGTGTGGGAACCACTCATACTATTGACCTTACAAATGATGACACAGTGGGAACTATTTACCCTTGTAGCAGAAACAAACTAAAGAAATATGTTAAAATTAAAAAAATTATCAATAAAACAAAAAAATTGTTAAAGAGCCAAAAAAATTTAGTGAAGTCAATAAAAAACAAAAGAAATAAAATTGCTTTATTAGATAACATTAAAATGTATCAACTAGAGTTGCAAACTACCAGCATAACATATCAATCTGAAATAAAGGACCTGCAAACAAAAATCACCAGCCTTGAGACTTCACTAATTACTATCAGTGGCCGTTATGAACAGTCTCAGTACATGATGAAGGAGTATATATTGGCGATGGATGAATTGCTCAAATTGAGCCACAGCAACCTAGAGTGTGTTGAGTCAAATATTGACACAGCATGTGACTGTCAACTCACAAAACAGCCAATGCCGGTTTGTACTGCTTCATCATTACCAGAAATGTCAGACAGTTTGAATGTCTTGTCTGGTGATAGTGTAAATGAAACAAATTATGTTATGTTCAGCGATGAAATTGGTAAGCATATGGGTTCAAGAGTAGGTATGAACACTGGATGCCGGCTCATAAATAATTGTATGCCCAATTCTAGTCTGCGTGAGTTGATGCCAAAAATAGAAAAATATAAATATAACCACAACTCAAATCTGATAATTTTAATTGGGAATAGAGGAAATGTCAATGAAAATGAGCTAAATGAATATGTTAAAACGTTAAGATTATTACAAGTAAATGAAATTATATTGTTTACCTTCCCCTATAGTCACAGTTTGTCACAAGCAGAAAACAACCTTAGGTATAAGTTAAATTTGACTTTACATGAATTGTCATGTAATTATAATAAAATTAATCTGATTGACACTAACAATATTGTTGGTAAAAAATATTTTTTGACCAAAGACAGTTATTGTCTTAAAAAGTATTATAAACAACGGGTAGCTAATTCGCTATCTTATTATTTTAATAAGACAGCCAATAACTTGGCTAAACAAATGTGCTCTATTGAGTACTGTCTTGACAACACTATTCAACAGTTGGAAACAATTCCAAATAATTTAAACATAGTGGCATGACAATAGAGGAAGTCTCTAGCCCAATTAAATCAAAAAATATTGTTTACAAATCTTGCCCAAAATCACAAATCATAGTTAACGAAAATGTAAATAAATTCAACCTGGTCCACCAGAATATTCAAGGGATGAAGGGCAAATGTTTAGAAATTGAGTTGTTCATGAATCACAATAACATTGACATTCTTTGCATTACTGAGCATTGGCTCAAAAATCATGAACACATATTTAGTTTTAACAATCACCAAGTTGGTAGTTCGTTCAGCAGAGTTAATGCAATTCATGGTGGTTCATTAATACTATTAAATAAAAAAATTAAATTCAAAGAACGCAAAGACATCGTCCACTACTCAGCTGAACGAATAATCGAAATAGCTTGTGTAGAATTGGAGCAGTTCATTATTTTAAGTGTGTACAGGCCTCCAACTAGTTCATATGATGATTTTGAAAAGTTAATGGAGGAAGTTCTTTTCAAAATATCCAAGTTAAATAAACAAATTATTATCTGTGGAGATTTCAATGTAAACCTTTTGGATGTTTCTACTCTAAGTACGAGAATAACTAATTTATTTAAATCATTTAATTTGAGAAATTTGTTTATGGAGCCTACAAGGATAACTGCCACTACGGCTACTTGTTTAGATAATATTTTTACAGATGTGAATGTAATTAGTCAAAGTGTAATAAGTAAATTAGATTCAGACCATTGTGGTCAATTAATTACAATTAAAAATAAAATAAAAATTAATGGAAAAAAATCTGTCACATATGTACCAGAGACCGTTGATCGGATGGAGAAAATAAAATTAAAGCTGATCGATGAACTTCCTTTTTTACCGGATCGTAGAAATGCTGATGATTTATACAACTCTTTTTTCAGCGTATTTAGCAAAGCTTTCAACACGATATTTACTCCAAAAACGATCATGGTTTCTGATAGACCTAATTTTACGGAGTGGGCTACAGTTGGTATTCACAAAAGCAGGCAAAAGCTGTACGATCTCTACAGTGAAAAACAATATAATACTAGTAATGAGTTTAAAGAAACTGTAAAAACATACTCAAAAATTTTTAAGACGGTCTGTCACATTGCAAAGTCTCGTTATATAAGTTCTAAGCTTAAAAATAGTAATGACAAAATTAAAGCAACTTGGAAAATTATAAATAGTGAGACTGGCAAAGTCAGGTCTCAAGCTAATAATTACAACCTAAATATTGGCGATACCAGTGTCAAGACTGACATTGAAGTAGCTAAAGCATTTGAAACCTTTTTCACTGACATTCCAGTCTCTACTACTAAGTTCTTAAACTCATCGCACACCATTGCAGAATCTATGTTAAAAACAAATGTACCAGAGTGCGAAATTCCTTTTCAATTTGACTATGTTAGTTGCAAAGATGTAGTAAAAGCTTTTAATATGATTAATGTCAAGAAAACTACTGACCTCTGGGGTATATCCGTGACCGTTGTTAAGCCATTAATTGAAATGATTGCACCCGAATTAGCCCTAATATTTAACAAATGTATTGACGACGGCGTGTTTCCTGATCTGATGAAACATAGTAAGATAACACCCTTGTTTAAATCGGGTACAACGACTGACCCTACTAACTTTAGACCAATATCAGTATTACCAACATTTAGTAAAATATTCGAAAAACTTATTCTAAATCAATTGCAAAGACATTTCTCAGCAAACAAATTACTTAATCAAAAACAGTTTGGCTTTACGCGTGGTCGCTCTACTACTGATGCTGGTGTCGAGTTATTAACTCACATCTATGATGCCTGGGAGGAGTCACGGGACGCTCTAGGCGTGTTCTGTGACTTGTCCAAGGCATTTGATTGTGTTCACCACGAGACACTGATCAGGAAGCTCCGGCACTATGGTATTCGAGGTGTTCCTCTGGACCTTGTAACCTCATACCTTAGTGATAGGATTCAGAGAGTTGACGTGAACGGGAAGCGATCCTCGGGGTCAGTAGTCACAATGGGAGTTCCGCAGGGTTCAATACTCGGACCTTTTCTGTTTTTAGTTTACATCAATGATTTGCCCAGCCTTGTTAGTGACAATCACGAAATAGTATTGTTTGCTGATGATACGTCGCTTTTATTTAAGTTAAAGCGACAACATAACATTTCTGACGACGTGAACAATGCTCTCTCCAAAGTTACAGACTGGTTTGATGCGAACAATTTGATGTTAAATGGAAAAAAGACAAAATGCTTGAGATTTGTGCTGCCCAATGTTAAAGAAGTACCAACAAATGTAAAAATTAAGGACGAAGAATTGGACCTTGTCAAGACTACAGTATTCTTAGGCATAACTTTAGATCACAAATTGCAATGGGGTCCACATATTGTCAGTCTATCGAGCAGACTTAGCTCTGCAGCATATGCTGTAAAGAAGATCCGTCACCTTACTGACGTTGATACAGCCAGACTAGTCTATTTCAGCTATTTTCACAGCATTATGTCCTATGGAATATTGCTGTGGGGAAACGCTGCTGATATTAACACCATATTTGTATTGCAGAAGAGAGCTGTTCGTGCGATTTATAACATGGGCCCCAGAGAATCTTTAAGAATTAAGTTTAAAGAAACCAAAATAATGACAGTTATTTGTCAATATATTTATGAAAATGTAATGTACATACGGAAAAATTTAAATAGCTTCAAAAAGAGAAGTGATTATCACAATTTTAATACTAGAAACAAAGATAAAATTGCTGTACCCACCACTAGGCTCCATAAAGTTAGCAACTCGTTCAAAGGTCAATGTGTACGCTTTTTCAACAAAATCCCAAGTGAAATTCAAGACTTGTCTATAACAAAATTTCAAATTCGTATAAAGAGAAATCTCATTAGTAAAGCTTATTATAAAATATCGGACTATCTAGATGACAAACAAGCTTGGGATTGTAGTTAATCTATCTATCTTTCTTTCTATCTATCTATTCTCCCTATTTCCCCTATTCTAACCATTTTCGGTAAACAGCCAAAACAGTCA
The DNA here is from genome assembly GCA_931315375.2 of Opisthograptis luteolata. Classification (NCBI taxonomy): domain Eukaryota; kingdom Metazoa; phylum Arthropoda; class Insecta; order Lepidoptera; family Geometridae; genus Opisthograptis; species Opisthograptis luteolata. The sequence goes on along the minus strand of OV928047.1, from coordinate 9,970,359 downwards.
TGCTCACGAAAGTGACTTTGCTTGCAGCGGCGTCATGTGTCGGGTCGCCCTCTTCCCTCTCATATGGTCGAGGAGAGCGATGGCTGGCACATGCGTCAACTCGTGAACGGGTGCTGCTTGTGGGGTCTGGTCTGCTTTGGTTGTGATCCCGCAACTCGTTAATATTCATGTTCCCATATCCCAATGTGTACAACCAAACAAGAGAAATCTTATTATTAGTAAAGCTAAATAAAAAATATCGGACTATTAGATGACAAAAAAAAAAAGCTTGGGATTTTAGTGAACTTGCTCCAATTCAATCAATTAGTAATAAGAATAAAATTGTCAATGTGATCGCGCCAAAAAAATTACCTGCCGGGCGTTTCTTGCCTGTTCTTTTGCCGGCGTAAGGAGGTTGGAACAGGCGTAGCTAGTTTTAAGTTGACGTTTTAAAGTGATCACAATGTATCCTATTGAATAAACATATTTTTGATTTTTGATTTTTGATTTTTTTTTTCAGTAGTGGACTTGTTACGGCTGATGATGATGATGATGAGCAATGTATTCTGAGCGAATTACAGTTTACTCTTTCATTCGTTCACTTGAAGCGATGATGGCTCAGTGGTACTTGCTATCCATAAGTCGTGGTTTCGAATCCTATAATGAGCTTCTTTCGATAAAAGAAAAATATCGTGATGAAACCATAGCTTGGTAGTAGGGCATTTTGTTGTGCTCGCCTGACTAGCATCACCCTCGAGTTAAGAATCTATACGTGTTCTTGGCATCCCCACTTGAGAGCAGTTCGCAATCCAGGTGTAACGCGACGCCATCTTCGACCACATCGTGATCTTAACATCAGGTGACTTGTGGTCAAACGCTACCGTGTAAGAAGTAAAGAAAAGTTCTCACGTTCACTTTTTATTTCTTACTTAGTTTTAGTCTACGTATAGTCAAAGAGAATATAAAATCACTACGTTTAAAACGTGATTCATTGTAGAATATCATTTCCAACTTAGACTAAGCTTTTCAGTGAGCTTCTCTGTCCAGTATTTTTCATTCCACATTTTGCAAGTATGCAGGAGAAAGATTAAATTGAGAACAAGAGAGAGTGTGATGGCGAAGTGGAATTTATACATGATGACAAGATGATCTATGATAGAACCACGATGATTGTAAACTCTTTTTTCACGATTTACTCAGCCCTTTTTTATTTTCAGAAAACCCCTGCACTGTTGAAAATATTTTCATGGCTGTTGGACACAAACTGGAACATTATAAGTTAAAATAGTTTTATAAACGGCCGAGACCGGCGAAAGACGGAAAAACTCTTTTAAAAAATCAAATACATTTTTTTTCACTTCTTGCTTAAATCCATTACAATATTTAACTTAGGTACATTTCTTAAATAGACAGACAGTTACATTGAAGACTAGAAAAAACTTGTGAATTTAGCAAAGTTGAGTTGCCCTTCGCCCGTTTCTAAGTAATGATGCGGTTGACAGTGTTTAGTTTGGTAATGGTGTCGATTCGGTTTTGCATTCTCTAAAAATAAATTAAGTTTGACAGATCTAAGAGTAATGCTCTCCTTATTTTTACTTCAGTGGTTAGAAAAAGACAGCAATACTATTAGAGCTGTCAAACTTAGTTTAGTTTTAGAGTATGCAAAACCGAATCGACACCAATATCAACAAATCTTGTTCAGGAAAATAAATTTAAACATCAACATTTTATGCTTTCGAACCTCTACCATTATTCCATATTTCCTCGGTGCAAGAATTATAACACAAGACTGCCTACCATAACGCGTGGCCAACTATTGAAAATAGCACAATACACCGATGGTCATTAATTTTTCACGCAACAATACTCTGGCTTTAACGAGAATCGTAGCAAAACCCATAATATAATATTGCTTTAAGAAATTTTTGAACGCATTCTTTTTTTATCTGTGTTTTGATAGGTTAAGAAGCTTTCCGCGCTGTCATTGTCAAACGTCATATAGATGGTGCGTGGAAAAAGCGTGGAAAAGGGGGATTCTGAGTCGACAAAATGTTAAGTTGTATTTCATGTTAAATGTTAATAAATGATAAAGCATATTTTAACGTCTGATCTACCATTTGAATGTATAAGAGAACAGAGAATAAATAAAGGTTGCAATATGAACATGGGTTGGTTTTAATATAGCGTACCTACATATCAGTAGAGAAACTCATATGAAATTGGACAAACTAGTTTGCTAAGCACAATATACTGCTCGCCTCGCTACCAACTCTCCAAGTTGAAACTTGATCGGCAAATACTAACTAATCTACAAGTACTCATCTATATATTGTATACATCGATTCGTAACTAGATTTCGCAATCTGAAAACTCACTGTGTTCAATTAAACTGTACTGCACTAAAGGAGAAAACACCTGAGTGTGAATTCAATATTGAATAAACATATTTTTTGATACTAGCAGACCCGGCTGACTTCGTACTGCCTCAATCAAAAAATCAATCAACTTTATTGAATAAAGCTCAAATTGACTACATTTTATTTAGAAAACGTTTATAAGGGAAAAAGGAAAAAGCTGTTTTTAGGGTTTTCCCGGCAATTGTTCAAATTTTTCTCACATTTCAAACCTTTCCTAGATCTCCACGAACATTTCGAGATCAAAATTAGCCAAATCGGTCCAGCCGTTCTCGAGTTTTAGCGAGACTAATAAATAGCAATTGATTTTTATATTTAAAGATTCTGATTGAAGAAATAATATCGTAAGAATTGCGAGAGAAAAGTGTAGTAGGTAGGTACTTGTTTTGTATCGCGTACCTAGTTTTAAGTTTGACGTTTTAAAGTGATCACAATGTATCCTATTGAACAAAAACAATTGAATTATGAATTATCCTCGTGGGCATTTCCAAACAAAAATAAAGTTCATTGCTAAGTAGGTTTTCTACAGGCAGCGGTAAGCCGAATCCAGATGAGCGTAATAATATAATTTACGCGGTCGCGCAATCTAAAATTGGCTGATTGCGCGTTGGTTTCAGTCGAAATTCGGACAAAGGACGCAGTTTGAGTCGCAGCGGCTCAAACCGCAATAATAATCCTTTGATTCAGGTGACTAGAATACTCTAGTTACGCCTTCACGCGTTTTCAATTTCATTACTTTGTTTCATTTATACCTTGAAGACATAAACATGAATTTGTGAAATCTATTACGGCCAAAATTACTTAATTAACATCAGGTGGCTTGTAATCAAACGCTACTAGTAAAAAAAACTTTAAAAAATTACGCTGCGTAGATGACGTAAGTAGCTCTATGTAAGAGGCTGGTAAGCAGTCACCATCGCCTATGGAAATTTGCAACACTTGGGACGTAGTCGTACGTTGCCGACCATAAAGAACTCTTTTACACCCATCTTGAAGGACTCTATTCTATAGCACTGCGGGAAGACTTGTGGAGGGAGTTTGTTCCACATTTCGTCGACTTGAGTACAACCTTCTTTTGATTTTCTTTTTCAAATTATAATGGAACACTAACCCCTTCCGCACACGGCGTCGTAGCGTAATCGTATCGTCGGGCTGTCAAAACTGCGATGCGGTGCGACGCGATGCATATCCCAATGTGTACAACCAAACAAGATAAATCTCATTAGTGAAGCTAATTAAAAAATATCGGACTATTAAATGACAAAAAAAAGCTTGGGATTTTAGTGAACTTGCTCCAATTCAATCAATTAGTAAGGAATAAAATTGATAATGTGGTCGCGCCAAAAAAATTACCCGCCGGGCGTTTCTTGCCTGTTATTTTGCCGGCAAGGAGGTTGGAACAGGCGTAGCTAGTTTTAAGTTGACGTTATAAAGTGATCACGATGTATCCTATTGAATAATTTTATTTTTGTATTTTGAATTTTGATGTACTTGGTCGTATTGCGCTCGTATTACGCGCGTCCTACGATACGCCTATTGCTTACGCTACGACGCCGTGTGCGGAGCGGATAATTGCGTTCCTTCACTGCCCCTCTACTTCCACAATGACGTAGGCAGGTGTATGACGTGTCTTGTAATTATTAATTAATCTCCTTTAAGTCCATGTCCATTGATTATGTGATTAAACATAATTAAAGCAATTTAGAATGAGGAGGCCGCATAATAACCTAATTAGGTTAGCTTTAAGTTATAACAATTAAAGTTCTTTTTTTAATTATTCTGGCCTTCTTTTCTTTATTTATTACTAGACTAGCTGCACCCTGCGGGTATACTCGTGGTTTGTTCTGTTTTTTCCGCAAGAGTTTTGCATGAGCATAAGGTGAAAAGTATACCCTTAAGTTATTCCAACGTTTCATAATTATACTTACTCTTTGTACACCAAACCTCATAAAAAACGGTTCAACCGTTTTGGCATAATTATAAAGGACTAGCTGCGCCCCGCGGTTTCACCCGCTTCTTCCCGTTATCCCGTAGGAACCTTTTCCGGGATAAAAAGTATCCTATGTCCGTTTCCTGGTCCTAAGCTACCTCCCCACCAATTTTCATCCAAATCGGTTCAGCCGTTCTTGAGTTATAAATAGTGTAACTAACACGACTTTCTTTTATATATATAGATATACTAGCTGCGCCCCGCGGTTTCACTCGCGTCTTCCCGTTATCCCCTTTCCGGGATAAAAAGTACCCTATGTCCGTTTCCTGGTCCTAAGCTACCTCCCCACCAATTTTGAGCCAAATCGGTTCAGCCATTCTTGAGTTATAAATAGTGTAACTAACACGACTTTCTTTTAAATAAATAGATAAGATGATACACGAAGTCATAAAGAGAGCTAGTTAGAAAGTTAAAATCCCGCAATACATGAGCATTATGTAAACATTTCTCGTGAAGATTTTATTATTTTTACAAGGCTGCAGACCGATATCATCTTGTTTTGAATTAGTATTATTATTTAAGTAATTTTAATGTTTTATACAGATTAGATATAATGGTAAAGATATATTTCGATATATCTTCGCAGCTTCTCGCTTCTTCTGTCGCTTCGGCGACTGGTCGATGCTACCCGTGACCAAAATGCTGGCCGTTTTGCGCAACGAATAAACATTGCCGTTCAACGCGGCAATGCGGCCAGCATTTTGGGAACGTTGCCAACTGGTGGTGGTTTATTAGTTGTATTGTTTAGTTTGATAGGTAGTTTTATTTTATAGTAAAGTACCTACCTATATATTTTTTCATTATGATTTGTTTTTAGCTGACGTTTTATATAAGGATTGAGTTTTTTTTTCTTTATCTTTATATTCAACAAAATGTAGGCACAACAAACAGAGCACCTTGTTCTTTCACAAACGAGGCCATTACAGTGGGCTATTATTATTTACTGAAAATGTTTTGCTACCCATAATAAGGTCTTCAAAGAAACGTCTAATTTAACACCCACCATATCCATAATTTAACACCCTAACCCTTTACTTTGTGTCAATTTCCAACTTAAGAATTCAAGCAATAGTAAGTGTGTATGTAGGTATAAATAAAACAGGGTTTGTTTTCCTCGTTTCATTTTCTGTGGAAACTTTAAATATTAAATCGTAATTAACATTTAGAAGTAAGATTAATAATAAATCGTAATCTTGATGTTTAATCGTTAAAGCTTACATAAAGCTTTAAGGTTAAAGGGAAAAATTAAGTAAGTAAGTACCTAAGTATTATTTCACGAGAGAAGAATTTGAAAACTGCTTTAAATATTCACATAAAGTGAAAACGAGTAAGTATGTATTTTGTTTGAACTAGTTGTGCCCCGGGGTTTCACCCGCGTCCGCAGAAACCTTTTCCGGAATAAAAAAGTAGCCTATGTGTTAATCCAGGGTATAAGCTATCTCCATTCCAAATTTCCTTCAGATCCGTTCAGTAGGTTTTGGGTGAATGAGTAACAAACATCCATACATACTCACAAACTTTCGCGTTTATAATATTAGTAGGATAAAAGCCTCTGCAGTGTAAACATCTCACATCTTATAATCAACCATTGCTGGCCCAGTTACAAATGCTGACAGCTATTTTACTATTCAAATGCAATTAAATTAATAACAAAATGATATTAAAGAGAGTCGTACCAATGATATATGCGACCGAGATAGCGTTTTTGTTCTATCAAAACACGTGAAACACGATCGCCAGTCGAACTGCGACTGAAGCTAATTTTGTTCATGCACCTAATATCAGGGGTCCACGCTTAAAAAGCAACTACTTCATCTCTACCTTTTTGGTTACATCAATACGTTACCCACTTAGGTTCAGTGAATCTTTGTAGTTTATCGTAGAGCTCACGCGGGTAAAGTCGCAGTCAACAGTAGTAGAAAATAAATAAAAATGAATAACAATAGGCAGCCGATATTATATTATTTATATATAGACAGTAATATGCGTGTCTGTCAGACACGTTATACTTCAGAACGATGGGCGGGACTACAAGCCGCTGGTCAAACTGGATCACGAAGCTAGTAGGCACTTTTTTTTAGCTCGTAGCTAGAATTTCTTTAGATGCCTACTTACAGACGGATAAAATATCAAAGCTGATTATTATGCGTTAGAAAGAAGGTGTCTTGTAGGTTAGCATAATAATTTCAGGCATGCAGCTCTATGCGACTTGAATTGCACTTTATTTGCGTCGTAGCAAGAATAGCTTTTTATTCACATGTCTTTGAAGAGTGATCTTTCTATACATGTAGGTACTTTTTACGTATTCTGTGTAAAGCAGGCATCGAAACTAACTAAAGTAAAAATGTATAACCGTAATTAATTTTCACACATATTTTTATCATTGTAATTATCTTTAGCTAAAGTTGAAAGCGATAATGAGGTCGTTTTAATTATGACAAAAGTAAAATCAAGTTTACTACCTGCTGCGGCTTGAATCAACGCAAACCGCTGCAAACAACATCTTGAATAACCATCAATTAATTTCCGATCAAACCCAATGCAATCTTTGATAAAAAAAAATGTGAAAACACGAAAGATTATAATTATTATACATATACTACAAATTTAAGTCACATGAGAAAATGTTGAATGATGCCTAGTATTCAAAATAGCAATAAAAGTAAATAAGGAAACGGCCGGCCTGATGGTAAGCGGTCACGATCACCTTATTTGTAACAGGCGTTGCCAACCCTGAAGAATTGAGACCAGTTTAAACCCAACGTGTGAAATATTCCTACAAGTAAGTTTTACCAGCGCGTGTACTCCGCCCCCTCCCTTCAATTAAAGGCGATGCAATACTTTGCTAGCCCAAGTGTTCCTCCAATCTTCGTCGCGAGTGGACCGGTGCACAAGTACGTATTCTCTTTATATATATTGTTGAGCGGGTTGTGAAGATAAAACACCAAAATCCACTTGAACCGGCGTTTATTTGTACTCAACCAAAATTAATTATAAAACAAAGATATGATAGCGAGACTATAATTATGACCGTACGCAGACAACCCGAGAAGATCCGTGTTACCATAATATTCCTACCAATAATTGTGTTGGGTTGCCAACATATATAACACACTAGCTGCCCCCCGCGGTTTCACCCGCGTGGGCTACTTTCCCATTTTTAACCCCTTAGAGAGAGAGAGAGAGAGAGAGAAAGACTTTATTTGGCAAAACTGCACAAAAAGCTGCCCTTAGGGGTTGAATTTCAAAAAAATCTTTTGTTAGTACACTCTTATGTATCAAGACAAACATATCCCCCAAATTTCAAGTTTCAACGACCAGCGGTTTAGGCTGTACGTTGATATCAGTCAGTCAGGCCTTTGATTCATAACTACCTATATATATTAACTAGCTTTACTCTAGCGAGGAAATTTCCAGTTTTTTTTTCACACTAAAACAAGACCAATAATATGAACTTCAGCTATTAACATAAATTTTATTTAATCGTGTAGTTTTGGAGATTGCCTTCTATATCCTCGTTGACTACTTTTTATCGCAATAAAAGTATTCAATGTCCTTTCCTAGGATTCAAATTATTTTCATGCCAAATTTCATCTTGATCCGTTCAGCGGTTTAGGCGTCAAAAGGTAACAAAGAAACAGACAGTGATACCATCATATTAAACCGAATGAAAATTGGCGAAAGGCCAGGTGACCAACTTGAAAAAACGCCCTGCCAGCGTCATTGTTTCCTGATAAGTACAATTTCGGAGTCTTCAAGGCAAGAGTGAATAGGTATCTTCTAGACAAGCATGCTCCATCGTTGGCCACGTCTTCAATTACCATCAGGTAAAACTGTGGTCAAATGCTTGCCTATAGTGATAAAAAAAATAATGAAAAAATTGCCCTACCACCAAGCCATGATTTCATCACGCTGTTTCCTTCACCGAAAACTCAAGCTCATTGTAAGATTCGAACCCACGAGCCGTAGGCCGACGTCACTTCAAACTTGCAAACCATTCTCCTGAGTCGAATATGCTACAATTTTACATTAATACGCCTAACGTATCTTATCGAAGCGTTCCGTAAAGTTTTTATTAGTTTTCGCGACGGTCCCGCAAGGCATATTGTAAAAATCTATACAAGTAAAAACACGATGGAGGGATCAAGTTTGTACGTTTGGTTGCTCAAAAAGAGTTTTGTTGAATTACTTCTTTGTGTTTTTGCGCGGGTTTGACAAAGTTTTGTGCACAAGGGACGAGAAAGGATACATCTTAGATCGGCTAGACTCCCCATAGCTTCGATAGTAGGCTAGAATTCCGATTGGAAGTAACAATCATTTTTATTTTGTTTGTAAAAGATAAGTAGGTACTTTGATAAGTTGAGCATAGTACCAGGATTCAAGATTTCAAAGCCGTAGAGCAAACTAACAACGTTCAGTTTTAACGGTACAGTTATTTAAATCAGGTCTATCAAAACTGTGTACTGTACAGTTAAAATGACACCTGTTCAAGATATTTTAACCGTTGGCGCAGACGTTCAGTGTGATTCTGAAACCAGCCCTAAACTGAACAGTAAAACTGTACAGTTAAACTTAGTCTGTAATAGAAAACTGTGCAGTTGGTTGCAGTTTTACCGTAATGTCAGAGTGAGGATTGTAAGTTTTTTCATAGAAAATAACGTTTTAAGGAAAAGGCCAGAATATATTTTTTCAGAAAAAAATGTAATCAGTTTAAAACACCAAACTTAAAACTAGCTACGCCTGTTCCAAACTTTTATACCGGCAAAAGAACAGGCAAGAAACGCGCGGCGGGTGACTTTTGGGTGCAATCACATTTACAATTTAATTCTTATTACTAATAAAAAAATGAAAAAATAAAAAATCAATTTATTGCCACTAAAACACAGACATCATATGTTCCAGTTACTTACTTATCTATTAATTAATTATAGGGCAATGGGGCAGCTTCAGCATGTGCTGCATTCTAATTGGAGCATGTTCAGAACACTACTCAACAGTTCAACTGTACAGTTGAGTCGCACAGTTAAATTAAAACTGGTGATTTGTAGCCCATTCGTTATGCAGGACACGCATAGGTTTTTGACGTAAATAAAACCGCATAGCAAAAGCTATAGAAAATCCCTACTTTATTAATATTATAAAAGCGAAAGTGACTCTGTCTGTCTGTCTGTATTTCACGCCTCAACTACGGAACCGATTTATATGAAATTTGGTAGAGAGATAGTCTAGAGCCTGAGAAAGGATAGGCTACTTTTTATCGCGATAAACTGTAGCCTGCGCAGGTGAAACCGCGGGGAACAGTACATTAAAGCTTGTAGCCAGCGTCACGTTTGGCAACGCAATAAAACGTTTTTTCATACTACACTACTCAAATATTATAATAACTTTGCAATAGGAATGGTAGTAATGTCTGTATTTTGTGATGGATACGACCCCAGAGAACGTTTTTGATTCGGCTGCTTTGGGCTATTTACGTGTCGCGAATAGTCTATCTAGAAACGTGAAAATTTTACACTGGTTTTCTTTGGAATGAGAACTTTTCAGTGTTTAATTTTGATATTGTTCTATAGGTGCGAGGTCCGTACGTGCTGTTTTTTAAGTAAAAACGTATTTAGCGGCGTTGGGGTTTTTTTTTTTTGGGTTAGGTAAAAATTTTTAACTCGCATCAGGACACGTGACTTGATCGAAAATTCGTAAGACGGGGGGAAAGTAGACCGCCGGCGCGGCGTACGAGAGGAAGTAATATCCCCCTCTCTTTCTACCGCAGTTTTCGCTTCTGCCGGCACTCCCGGAGTGCAACCCGTTGTTTTTTTTTATTAGCGTCATACGATTAGTATATTTGCCAGTGTCAAGTATCAAACGTAGCAAACTCAAAGAGTATTAATGATGATGATGATGAGATGATGGGACCCAGCACTAAGCCGGGTCAAAGTGGATAGTCCTCTTTCTATTTAAGTAAAGTAGTGGCACTTTACTTACATTTTACAAGGACTTTTTGGAGCAACTAGAAATGTCTCTGAACACAGTAATGGTTACACAACACTGCTTGGCGTTTAGCGTCAGTTATTAATAGGTATCCAAACCATTACAGTTTTGGAATTACCAATTCGCATACCGACCCAGCTCTACCCAAAACTAGCTTTAGATCATTTATTTTCGTCACTTAACATCAGATGACTTGTGGTTAAACGCTAAAAAGACGACTGTAGTTATCATTCGTATCAAAGTTTTTATAGAATTTTAGAAATTTAAAGTTAAGTCTGAAGTAAGTTTTGCTTACTTATGACCCTCAAAGAAAAATGAGGACTACAAAAGCCTTCTTTCAATTAATTAATATGAGCAGTGGACTGTTAAGAAAGATAGAAGTCCTTCAAAAAAGGTTTTACATAAATGACAGGTAAGTACGAAAGGAGGTGAAATATTATAAAGCAAGTTTTTTTTTCTTTCATTCATATCTTTTGTATGTCGAAAGTCAATTTGTTTATTACAAATGGCAATGCTTACTTTTTTTCAATATGGAAATAATTATTCATATTAATAATATATCTACTAATCGACTTTTTTGGCGCCAATCGAATTGTCAACGTGAAAATTTTGTTTTTATTTCCAAAACTTGTGTTTCTTCGAGTGATAATATGTAATATTGGTGGATTATTAACCGTTATGTGTTCGTTAATGGGTATGAGTGTGAAAAATTTAAAAAAAGTTGTGAAAGTGACTTTTCTAAGTTTAAGTAAAGTGCCACTACTTTACTTAAACACTATCCTCATCTCATCATCATCATTTATACTTGATTCAACTCTCTAAGTTTGAAATATTTTATACTTGACATTGGCAAATACACTAATCGTGTGACGCCATAACAAAAAAAAATAATTCTTCTCAAGACCCCGCTTTCGCTTTTTTTAGTTTTTACAGGGTAACATCTGATGATGGTGGCGTCTAATGATGATGATCATCTGACCACAAGTCACCTGATGTTAGGTGACGATGCGGTCGAAGATGGCGCCCCGTTACACCTGGACAGGGAACTGTTATGTAACCGCTATGTTGATTAACAGTTTTTTTTTATTATTACAATTTACAGAGAAACATGGCTGTACATAAGCTCCAGTTGTTATCTATAGGTCTACCAGGATCTGATGGCAAAAAGGGAAAAAAGAAATTGACGCTAGCAATACTGGGGGAAATTGGAGTAAAACGTTTTGATACTTTTTTCCTTATAGTGGCTGATTCTGTGTGTGATACATGCAAATATAAAAAAACATATCCAATGATCAAGGATAATTTTTGAAAATCTTACTGTGGCGAATATGGGGTTCGAAATTTAGATGAAAACTCCAATTACTCTGTCCAAAACAAAAGTCGTAAATATAAAGTAAGCTTTTTCATAGAATAATCTAGTTTCCAGATTATTTGTACAACTTTTTGGGTACCTATATTTTAAGCTAAGATAAGCAAAGCTTTACTTTTTTTTGCCATCAGATCCTGGTACACCTTTAGTAACGTCTTGAGCGCGGCTCGAATGTAAAGAAATAACGTAAAATAATCGAAGCAATGACGGCTAATTTATAGATGAACTTGATTATGCCACGGCCGCGGCCTCCAGTTAACCTTTTACTCGTTGCAATTTTCTATAAGTTCATGAGAACCAATACACATTGTTAGCAATCTGATTCATACGATCGATTGCAAAAGGTAGAACGCTAGGCAATACTGAAAAATTTAAATTGAATAATAATTCACTCAGCCTGTTATGTTCCCACACTTAAAGAAAAAGCTGAAACATTCAAGTGAAAGTGTAGGCCGTATCTACCGCTGCTCGCGATTGATAGATGTTACGAAGCTTTGAATGTTCTGGTTCTTGGGCGTGAGACCGAAAAAAAAATGTCTTGCAATATTCTTTTATTTTTTAGGACGTGGGTTCGAAGCCTATAATGAGCTTGAGCTTTCAGTGAAGGTAAACATTGTGACGAACCCTAACAAGCACCTATCGGTGTGTTTTGGTAGCTCCACCTGAGAGTCAGTTCCCAATACAGGTGTAGCGTGGAGCCATCTTTGACCACATCGTCACTTAATAAAAAGTTTTTTTAAATCGTTCTCAATAATCATCATAATAATTTACAGGAAAGCGGATATCGTGCTTAAGCATGCTGCTGCCAAAGCAGCTGAAGTACGCAGCTATAGGGGGCGGGATGGCTCTGTTCGGGATCATCTTCGGCTGGGTCATGTTCCCGGCTATACTGAAGCACCAGCTTAAGAAGGTACATTACAAAGCAGATCTACATACTCAGCTATAGAGTAGAGCGCGATACAAGAAGCAAGCGAGGAAGAAGCAGACATAAGTCTTTTTTTGAGAACCTGCCATCTACCGCTTTACGGCCAGTTTCAATAACCTATTGTTTAGTATTATTATTTATTTAATTAAAACGGTAAACACCAATTACATTAATTAATTAAAAACACAAAACAATAATCATTACATAAAACATACAACAAGCAAAAACAAAGAAAACAGGAATACAGGACAACAAATACACATAAATAAAAAGAGAAATAAACGAAAATATATCCATGGTTTTACATGGTTTACCTTACTGAAGATAGTTTGACATAAGCCCATAGAAGTAGTGTCAAATTTCTATCTCTAGTACGGCAAACCGTGGATAGATCGGTTATTGGGAATGGGCGTTATTGAGCGAAGGCGCCAATACCGAGTTCGAATCCTCTCGACCCGCATGTCTTGACTAGTTATGTGTGGATTTGCCATCGCTCAAAACGGTTAAGGAAAACTTTATGAGGAAACCGGCATGTCCAAGAACCACAACGTTCAAGGGCATGTGACATCTACCAACGCTCACTGGGCTAGCGTGGTAGATTACGGACCATTATCTCTCTCTATTTTGAATTCATAACGCGTCTCTATCTAAAACAGTTTTTAAACCTTCGCGGCGGCTGCCACGTAATAACTAAGTTTGAAACAAAATGAAAATACTAAACCTAAATTCCGAAAAAAGTGGACAAGATGTTACATTTCGTATACACCTACTATAATTACATAATTACATCCAATAATTTTATGTAAACGAGCCCGAAAGTTATTCCACTAAAAGTAGGTGTCAAAACCTACGGCTCCTGTCCTGTGGTAGAAAGTCGTTATACATTAACATATTTTGTCTTACGTTACATTCCTTTTTTTCGTATCCTTATAGGCAGTGCCCTAAGTAGGGTGCCCAGGCAAAGGGCGCAGACCCTGAAGGGGCGCAGAATGACCAGACCAGGGGGCCATGTCAGCTATTTAAACTCTATATGTGTGCTAAGTCGATGCCATTGAAACGATGCTGGTTTGGTAGTCTGCTATATTAATATCTAATTCTGTATCTGAATAATTATGGAACTTAGTATAACTTAATCTGTGACGGAACCCGAGATTGTTTCAACAGACGATTAAATTTCTAATAGACAACCAAAAGTGTCGAAATTGGCCATTACGGGCTAAGCATAGATTCATATTGATTAGCTTGGGGCCCAGGATCAAGTGTTGGTTCATGCATGCATAGATATCCAGAATCAATCAATATATTATGCTTATTTAGTGAGATACAACATGTGATCACAAAACATCAAATGCTAATTTCTTTTAGAATAGAATAGAATAGAATAATTTATTTGCGTAAAATGTCGGTTAGTAAAGATGGAATTAGTACAGAATAGTGCCAGATACATTTTGCCGCACAAGGCGGCGTGCAAATATTTTTTATACAAAATTATATTATACGAGTATTATATTAATGGCCATTACATAATTCTAACATAATATTAAGTTATCAGCATTATGATTGAGAACCTATTTTATGAAATCTTTAACATTATAAAAACATTTATCCATTAGCCACGATTTAAGTTTTTTATTAAATCGATTTTTTGGTAGCTTTTTTATACTGCTTAGGTACGTCAGCAAAAGAACAAGTAAGAAACGCACGGCAGGTAATATTTTGGGCACAAACACTTTTACAATAAAATTGTATTCTTAGTACCTACTACGTTATTGGTTGCATTTTCATTTTCATTGTCAGAGCCAGGTAAGGTTAGAATATTTTTCAAAGGCGCGGTTACCAATAGAAGCTCGCAGTATTATTTTATTCTGTGACCCTGTGCATAAGGGCTAGTTACGGCACTGGATATGAGCGGTATAATAAAGCGTTCCTGAAGCTTTCTTTTTGTATAAACGCCTCGACTCTCGTGCGTTAGAAACTTATCTCGTGAAACTCCTAACTATTTCCATTGAAAAGGTCGGTAGAAATTACTGGTCCCGAATATTGTAAGTTACATATATAGCGAAATTTTGTCTACGCGTCCATCGTGTAAAAGAACTATGAAGGAACGTCACGTCCTCTTGATCGTTTACGACTTTCCTCCGTGGAATAAACTAGCAGCGATCCCGGTTACACCTGTGTTTTTGTGGAAATGCCAACAATCAGACGGCGGCTGATAGTGAGCGGTCAGCGTTGCCTTTGGACATTTGCAACACTAGGGGACCGACGCTTTTCCCGTCATCCCGATATCTTACAGGATTGTTTTTTTTATCCCGAAAAAGGCTATTAGACATTTATATCCATCGGCTCCCTGCGGCTCTTACAATGTCGTCGGTCCACCTAGTGGGGGCCTACCTACAGAACGTCTTCCGGTTCGTGGTCGCCACTCGTGAACCTTTCTTCACTATCGGTACCTAGCTATAACATACGCTTATGAAAATAAGACTTCGTCATAATAATGTAATTATCGTTATTACTTCAAACTAAAAATAATTATATCACAACAAAGAAATAAAAACAAATAAACCTAAACCTAATTATCGTTATCATGTAGGGATGTGACTTGGAGGGAAAAAACTGATTAATAAATAATCAATTTTTATCTCTTTAAAAAAAACGATTTGTAAAAAATCGATTATTTAAAAAAAAACTATTATTATATAATCGACTATAATAATAGTTGTTCGAAAAGTTGCATTTTTTTGTACATTGTAATAAAATTACTTATTATTGTAACTTATAACTGCAAAATTCGATTGAAATGTGTAGTATGGCTACACAATACTACATATTGATCTCCAACAATACAAATATTATCTTATCTATTATTACTTTAAAAAAAGAGAGTAGGTAATTTTTTAAGAGAGCAAGTAAAAAATCGATTTATCAATAATCGATTTTTCATCATTAGATATTCGATTAAAAGAAAAAAAAACGATTAATATAAAAATCGATTCCCTATTATCCTGTGTGGTCTCCTGCAGGCTTTTACAACAAAATATATTGAGCTATACCGAGCTATGTCTTGCGATAATGTATATCATAGCTGCCGTGTGTAACGGGGGATGTGAAGGGCGGACGAAGATAAGTCGTGATCTTGACAGCATCTGTGTTTGATCGGTGGCATTATGGGAATTTGGAATAGCCAAAACGCGAATGGGTTCCAACATTTATCTTGCAGGCGATAAAGGTTTCGAATGACTTGACAGATTCTTTATTCAGTGGCCTGCGAATCTTTAATCCTGAGGGAGATGAAAAACCTTCAAGCTACACTGATATTATTATAATCTATCTTCGGGAACAAGACCTTGTTATATTATATGTTAAACGAATGCCAAAGCAATATATTTACTGGACAGCGTCTGATATCTGGTTAAATTGAAAATAACTTGCAGAGTTTAAATGCTTTTGTGCACAATAAAATTGAATTCTCTTATCATCATTTGCTTGGTGGTAGGGTATTTTCTAGTACTCGCCTGGCTAGCTACCACCCTCGTGTTAAGAATCTGTCGCCAAGCACCTATCGGTGTGTTCCGGCAGCCTCACTTGAGAGCCAATTCCCAGTCCAGGTGTAGCGTGGCGCCATCTTCGACCACATCGTCACTAACAACAGGTGACTTGTGGTCAAACGCTACCCTGCAAGTAGTAAAAAAAATAATTATATATCCAGAGCAAACAACAGAAACATAATATTAACATAATAATATTATATAGCTGTGCCCTGCGGTTATTTTCATGTTATAAATTCTACAGGTACGTTTTTCTAGGATAAATAGTAGCATATGCACTCGTATGTATATTGTATGAGCTAATTTCATTCCGAATTTCGTTTAAATCGTGAAGAGGTAACAAACATACACAGCCACTCACTCAAAACTTTCGCATTTATAATACTCGTATTATATATAGTGTGACAATCAAATTTTTTTAGAGTTAAAGAAATATTAATGAAATAAAACATCGGGCACGAAGGCTAAAATTGGAGCTGATGACAACCATTTACTCTAAAATTTTATTTTAAACCTTAAATAAAATGTTTTTTAATTAACATGATAGCATAGGCTAGGCATAGGGATTTTAGAAGAAAAATACAAAAAAAAAACAATCAAATAATTATGTTGAATAAAAATGAGCCAAATGTACCCAAACAAAATTTTGCATCAGCGATCTTCAGCGTTTCATTAAGCTATTTCTCTTTGATCAGGAAATGGCTCTGTCCAAGAAGACGGACGTGCGGCAGATGTGGGAGACGATCCCCTTTCCCTTGGACTTCAAGGTGTACTTCTTCAACTACACCAACGTGGATGAGATTCAAAACGGGGCCTTACCGATCGTCAAAGAGATTGGACCTTACTATTTTGAGTAAGTAACTCTTCTACATTATATATTTATAGTTCAATGTCTCTTTTTTCATATAACACACACACACACATATAACACTGAGAAAAAAAATCGGACTTTCCTTCTGAGTCTTACCTTCCAAGACCGATTCCTTCCCCTTTTCACCTTAGATTTCCTTCTGAATAACAATTCCTTCCCTTTTGACTCAGAAGGAAAACGGTATTTTGGAAGGTCTTTTTTCTCCGTCTATTTCTTGACCAGAACTCACGTTAAGCAACTATGGGGTCGAAGGTGACGCTGCCCTTGGTGTGGATAAGGCTCTTCTTTTTTCTTAGATTATTATATTATTTCTTTCTTTTACGTCACCCTAACAGAGTCAACATATCTTAGTATTATTTCAGTGTATATCATAATCCCGCAAGTTAAGATTACGCTTAGCCTATCGGTCTGTTACAGCAAACCCACATAAGAGCCAGTTCCCAGGTAAAGCGTGAACATGGCACCTCTTTCGACCACATCGTCACTAAACATCAGGTGACTTTTGGTCAACCCCTACACAGTAAGAAGTAGAATATAAATGTTCAGAATAATAAAAAAATCACAGCATAACAAACAATTTGTTCTTAGCAAGCTTAGTAGCTACGCAGGCGTGTTGCCATCAGTTTACTATCAGGCAGTTATCCTGGCAAACTTTTCTATGTAATAGTATGGCAAACAAGCAGACCGCCCGCTGGATGGTAAGCGGCCACAGTTACCTATGCACATTTGCAACACTTACGGCCTTGCCAATGCGTTGCCGGAACTGAAGAAATCTTTTGACACCCATCTTGAAGGACGTAATTTTGTAGCACTGCGGAAAACTTGTTGAGGGAGCTCAATCCACATATTGCTAGTATGCGGGAGAAAAGAGCGCATAAATTGACTATTGTGGGGCATGCAGGGCTTGTGTAGATGAGTTTAATTCTTTTAACTCGTTAAGATGCATGTTTTTTATCCCAATGTGCACAACCAACCAAGAGAAATCTTATTAAAAAATATCGAGCTATTAGATGACATAAAAAGCTTGGGATTTTAGTGAACTTGCTCCAATTCAATCAATTAATAATAAGAATAAAACTGTCAATGTGATCGCGCCAAAAAAAATTACCTGCCGGGCGTTTCTTGCCTGTTCTTTTGCCGGCGTAAGGAGGTTGGAATAGGCGTAGCTAGTTTTAAGTTTGACGTCTTAAAGTGATCACAATGTACCCTAACAAAAAAAAACATTTAAATTTTGAATTTTTGACGAAATAAACTTACTAACTGAGATGGCGCAACGACCCAAAGTGAGTCTTCGCCTCCGATAACAAAAGACGCCACTTCGGTCTGTCTTGCGCCACCTCCTGCCAGTCCTCCACCTGCTGAGCTCGCGCATATCCTTCGTGACTTTAAAATATTTGATGATATAAGAATGACGGTGCGATGAGCGATGCAGGACTTGTCGCGACGTTGAAAGAATAGAATAGAATAGAATTTACGTTGCGATGAGATTAAATAGCTCTACCGAGCAATCCCCGTTCAATGCGAATCAATGTCCATGCCAAGGCTAAGCGGCTTTAGAATGTCCGAGAGCTAGGGGTCGTCGACAATTCAGATTGCTCTACGCTGTATTGCATCGAGAGATTGGAATTGACATTTAGATGCACCAAAGGACCAATGATGACTTAGCAACTGTTTACATACAATCAAATATACATTTATAAGGAGTAACATAATCTACTTTTATTTTAGAAATTTGAACCCTAGGGAAGATGACGGGATACTTTTTGTCGCGATAAACTGTAGTTCACGCGGGTGAAACCACGGGCCACAGCTAGTAAACAGTAAAATTACTTATATATAGATGAGAAAGTAACTTTGTCTGTCTGTTACGCTTTCACGCCTAAATTACTGAACCGATTTATATTAAAATTGGTACGGAGATAGTTTGAACCCTGGGGAAGGACATAGGATACTTTTTATTGCGATAAACTGTAGCCCACCCGAGTGAAACCGCCGGGAACAGCTTGTCAAATGTTTTGACGACGCGGTAGCCGAGTTGGTAGTGTCCCTGCCTGCGAAGCTAACGGTCCTGGGTTCGAATCCCGGTAAGGGCAAATATATGTGTGATGAGCACGAATGTTTGTACCTGAGTCTTGGATATTTCTATCTATATAAGTATTTATTTCTCTATATAAGTATGTATATCGTTGTCTAGTACCCATAATGCAAGTTTCGAGCTTAATTTGGGGCTAGGTCAATTTGTGTGCAATTGTCCCCGATATTTTTATTTAAATATAATTTCTCCTTTCCAACTCTTTCTAACAAAGAACTGAAGGGTGCTATTGTTTGAATAATTTAATCAGTGTGGATGATAAATAATACATTTTCAGGGCTTTTCAGTTAACGGCGGTCAATTAGTTTCAGATTTCTTGACACGTCCTTCATTTAAAATGTACGCGTGAATTTTTTGAATCAATTCCATGTCATTGTATGATAACTAAATTATAGGTTATAGGGATCCAATACGAGCTCGTTTTTATTGCTACTTTTATTTTATTCGAAAAAAATAAAAGTACAGCCTTTTTTTTTTTTTTTTTTTTCTGTAATAGGTTAGCAAACAAGCTGACGGCCCGCCTGATGGAAAGCGGTCACCGTCGCCTATGGACATCTGCAACACCAGGGGAGTTGCCGATGCGTTGCCGACCTTTAAGAACTCTTTATGCCTATGTTTTAATTCAAATTTCATCCACATCCGTTTAGTAGTTTTTCCGTGAAAGGGTAACAAACATCCATATATCCATATAATAATATTTCTCCATGCTTACAAACTTTTACGTTTATAATGTTACTAGTTGCGCCCCGCGGTTTTATCCGCGTTTTCCCGCTATCCCGCAGAAACCTTATTCCGGGATAAATAGTAAATAAAAGTAGGTGAAAATTGACTTCTAAGATTTGATTACATTGTTAGTTAGTTACAAGTCAAGCTAATAAAAGTGTTTTAAAAAGGGTATAAGCTATCTCCATTCCAAATATCATCAAATCGGTTTAGTAGTTACGGTGATACGTGGTAACAAACATTCACAGACACACAAACTTTCGCTTTTATAATTTTTTTTTTTTTTTAGTGCAAATAGGTATGCAATGACCAATCCACAATCCCGACCGCAATCCCGCTTGTTGTCATGCGTAGATGCGGTCGACGGTGTAACACGCATACCTAGAAGGGTTTACTCTTGCCTTGAAGATCCCCAAATTATATCGATCAGGAAACACAGACTCCGGCAAGGAGTTCCACTCCTTAGTAGGAACAATAAAAAAAATCAAGTCTTGATGGCCATAGCTAATAAGGGCTCTGGGGAGTTGCCAATACGTAATTGACTCTTAAGAGTTCTCTCGTCTTCTCTCTCTGCTTCAAGATGTAAAAAATAAAAGATTCTAATTAATATAAACGACATAGCTTTTTTATGTCCTACCACATTCAAATTTGCAGGTTAAAGGGCTCTAGGCCTCAGGAGAAACGTAACTAAATGACGTCACATTTTTATAAAACACGTGATAATACTGAAATAGCCCCGCGGTATGGAACTGACATCTCGTGAAACCTCTTCACAATACATGTACCATACCGTGTCGAGGTGTTTTTTTTCCAGTTGTAATCTACTCGTACTAGCTGTTCGCCGTGGATTTGACTGCGGGAACTACAGCTTATATATTTTCTTATATGTACCAAAGCAACGGATAGAATATTTGAAACACTGTACTCGCTACTATCAATATGCACAATATTCCGACAAATAAATAATTTTAATCCTTTTTTAAATATTTTATTTCCATTCTCATTCGTCGAATACTCTTATTTTATTCTGTACCAGCATCTGCAAATCACATTAACAACGGACTTAACTCAATGTTATTCCTGATACCACTTACCTGATTACTTAATCTGTGTAACAACGTAGATCCTTTAAGCGTAAGCGACGTAGGCACTTTAATTAATCTAGAATCAGCGAAACTTTCTACTCAGGCAATGGGATTGAAATTACTCTGAAATATACTCGTACAGGTAAATCATCTTCTTTGAATGTCTGTGCAAATATACTCGTATACCTTAATACTCCGACTAGGGTTCAGGACCGGATTAACCATTAGGCAAAGTAGGCAACTGCCTAGGGGCCCTGCATCGATTAGAGGCCCTGTGCACGCACCAAGAAAACAAAAAGCTTTCAGTGAACGAAAATTTTGTTAGAAAATTTGTATCTTTTCAAAAATACCCAGGTACTTAGTTACTTATAATTTTTTCATTTGTTTGCTTTATGAATATACATGCATAGTGATAGAATTTTTTTTAAGAAGTAATGAAAGGGTAACACAACGTAGTTCTTGTTTTTTTAACAGGGAATGGAAGGAAAAGGTGGAGATTGAAGATCACGAAGAAGACGACACCATTACCTACAAGAAGCGAGATCTCTTCTTGTTCAAACCTGAGCTCTCTGGAGCAGGACTCACGGGCGAGGAAACCATCGTTATACCACATATGATTATGATGGTATGTTCATATTTTGTCTAAGGGCTCCCACACAAAACTGCGAATTCGCATCGCATCGCAAATATCTGCGGGCTCGCACTAATCCACCACAAGAGCTTCCGATCTGAGTCGCATCGCATCATAGTTTTGTGGTATGGTCACCTGAAGCTTTGCCGCACGAATTCATATTGCAGCAATTCGCATCGCAAGTTCCTGTGATGCGGCGTCGTATCGCATTGCATCGCAGTTTTGTTTGGGAGCACTTAGTGTTGTTTTAGCACATGTGGTTATTGCTCTGACGTTTTTGAACAAGCTGCCCTTGTGATCAGGCTCGAAGGACCAATGTTCTGAACCACCACTCGCTTATGATAAACGACGATAAAAGACTGTACATTACATATTATTGTAGCGGCGATCGAAGCAGGGAACGTTGCTGGATTGAGCGATTTCTGTAGATAGTATCACCAACACCGCCACTACAGTAATGAATGTATTTAAAACCTAAATGACCAATTCTCCTCAGGGTACCGTCGTCTCCTTAAGCCGTACCAACCCGGCGATGCTCGGGATGGCCGGCAAGGCCCTTAACGGTATCTTCGACAAGCCAACCGATGTGTTCATGAGGGTTAAAGCCATGGACATCCTCTTCAGAGGGTACATGATCAACTGCGCCAGAACCGAGTTCGCACCTAAGGCCGTCTGCACTGCCTTCAAGAAGGAAGCTGTGAACGGGTTCATAATTGAACCTAATAACCAGATCAGGTTCTCGCTATTTGGAGGGGTAATTAGTATTCTTGTTTATTATTTGTTTAGCGTTTGACTTTGTCATATATGGAAGAAGAGTTTAATTGGGTCTAATGCAAACGTGACAAAAAAGAGGCTGAGTGACTACTGACTTACGGCCCCGGTATCTACGATATCCACGATTTGCCTTACTACAGAATTACAGATAGAATTTTGACATAAGCTCCACAGAAGTACACGGAGAAAAAAGACCTCCCAAAGTACCGTTTTCTTTCTGAGTCAAAAAGGAAGGATTTGTGATTCAGAAGGAAAACTAAGTTAAAATAAGGAAGGAATTGGTCTTGGAAGGTAAAGACTCAGAAGGAAAGTCAGAATTTTTTTCTCAGTGTAATGTCAAATTTATATCTCTAGTAGAGCAAACCGTGGATAGATAGGTTATTGAAACCGAAATTTAAATTATAGATGAGTTTTCATATAACAAGGTTTTAAATAAAACTAAAATTATTCTAATTGATGTCTTATACTATTGGCATACAGCATAATTTTGCATGCAAAAACGTCACTATGGAAAATCCCGCTGGTCTTAAATATAGTTGATTCAATACGGTCCGATGTAATAACACCAACCGAACGTTCGGTGGTGCCACGTAATCTCCTTTGGGGACATTGAATAAACCATTCCGAATTTGAGTTGTAAAACAAACCATAATTCTCCTGAAACCTGGTATAGAGAGCTGACTTGAATTAGTAAGCCAGCGCAGCGAATTTGATCTCGGAGGAAATGTCGATGAAAAAAATCACCAAAAGCTATATAAATTTGTACGAATAAATAATGACAATGGACGCGAATGCCTTGTCAATGTCACTGCAGTATTGCACTATCATCAGGTGAGTTAGACAAGGACGGGGAGGGGAATATTGTAGGTGAGGAACAAGGATAGAAGATATGCACCTCGCCACTTCCGCTCTGAACAATGAGCATTTTAGCGTTAACAGGAGTACAGCCATGTTACCATGTTTATCATCATCAGCCTATTACTTTCCCACTGCTGGGACACAGGCCTTTTCTTAGAAAGAAAGTAGGCGGACGATGACCCTGAAACTGTGGGTTCGAATCCTACAATGAGCTTGAGCATTCGGTGAAGGAAAACTTCTTGATGAAATGAAAGCAAAGCTTGATGGTAGAGCATATTCTCATGCTCGCCTGACTAGCTAACATCCATAAATAATCTGTTTCCAGCACCTATCGGTGCAATCTGGCAGCCCCACTTGAGAATCAGTTTCCAATCCAAGTAGGGTAGAGCAGTGCAACCTTCAACCGCATTGTCAGGTGACTTGTGGTCAAACGCTACTCTGAAAAAAGTAAAATAATAATCAAGCAACTTGCTCGTCTTGTCATTAAATGAAGCTAATAAAAGTGAGGTAAGGCGATGGAGGTCCAAGGTCATTGACATAGCTCTCAGAATTTGCAAGTTGAAGTGGCAATGGGCAGGATAACCGATGGGGAAGAAAAGTTTTCGAGTGGCAACCACGAACCGATAGACGTTCTGCAGGTAGGCCCCCCACTAGGTGAACCGACGACATTGTAAGAGTCGCAGGGAGTAGATGGATGTAAATGGCTAATAGATGTTCATGGTGGCGTTCAAGGGAGGCCTATGTTCAGCAATGGACTTCTTCCGGCTGATCATGATGATGAAGGCGATAGAGATGGGAATTAGGCCTATCCCACTCTACCTGCAGGCAGCGATTCAAATCAGGTTTTTGACGTGACAACGTCTTATAAATTGGTTTGCCGGGTGACACTTCAAGAAACTGCGTTACGCTCCGCTCACGTTATGCGCTCACAATGAGAGCGAGTGAGAGGCACGCGTCCCTTCCACTCGGGCATGGTTAGCCCGCCTAAGAGCGAGAGAGACAGACATAAAAAGTGAAAGGCACGCGTCCAGATGAATATTCACATTAAAATTATTTTACCACTCAAAGTCGTTGTCACGTAAAACTTTCGCCCGTATACCTACTTTACAGGCAACCAATTTTTTTTTTTATTTGTAGATATTTAGTTTTGTACAGGTAGTTTCGTTTTTAGTATTTAGTTGAATTTTGTATCCAACTGTGTATATTTTGTTGTTATATAATAAAAAAAACCAGTAGGGATATGTTTCGTATCCCATATTTAAGGATTCAAAAGCCTTAAATTTTTGACAATTCCAATGTTTCAGCGTAACAACACAATCGACCCGCACGTAGTGACAGTAAAACGTGGTATCAAGAACGTCATGGAGGTTGGAACAGTGGTAGCGATGGACGGGAATCCCGAGATGAAGATATGGAAGGACACGTGTAACGAGTACGGTGGAACAGATGGCACTGTGTTCCCACCGTTCCTTACTCAGGACGACCGTCTGCAGTCATTCTCTTCGGATGTATGCAGGTTGGTCTAAAAAAACCCGTACTACTAAGCAAGGTATAATTTGGGAGCCTTAAAGTCAAGAGTAAATGGTATACTGTTTTAAACTACCATGTGACAGCAGAAAAAGCACCTGTCATAGCTCGCGAGGTGGTACCGTGAGTTTTGTGTGTCGAGATTTAAATCGAGTTGCGAGTGACTTGTGTGAAAATGGTAATGTCATCGTAAGCAAAAAACGTGAGAGGAAGCGGGTAGATAGATACGTCTGCTCGTTATAATATTAACAATCTTACCCGCAGAAACTTTTAGTATTCTCGTGATTATGGCGCTTGCAACAGTGCCGAAATATCGAGAATTCAAACACAAACAAATACATGGTAATTATCCCGTTATAAAACCTAATTCTAAGAGTGAATGGGTATATTCTAGGCAAGCATGCTCCATCATCGATCTCGTCATCACTTACCATCAGGTGAGACTGGAGTGAAATGCTTAACTGTAATTAATGAAAAAAAGTGACAGGAATTCGGTTGCAGAACCGCCGGCGTAAAGAGCCCTTAGGCTTCTATATTTGTATAGTTGTTCCTCGCGATTTCATCAGCGTGGACTATCAAAATAAAAAGGATTCCATGCCGTTCCCTTGAGTGCAAACTATCTCCATATTTAAATTCACCAAAATCAGTCTAGCTGAATAGGAAGGAAATAATTACGAACACACGAATACATATATACCGGAATTTTATATTTATAGTTCGTTGGTGGAAAACCAATAGCTTTATTACTAAGGGTTAAGGGTATTTTAAAAAAAACAACTAGGTATTGTCGACTAATCAAAGGTATATCCAAGACTATGGTTTTTGGAATTTGGCGTCGGCTTATTTATTTGTTTGTTAATGCTTAAATAGACTCAGACTTTATCGTGAACAACATAAAATTGATTTAACTACTTAATCGATAACCCTCATGTTTTACCCACTTTCTAATTATAACTGAAAGGAAATTAACTTCGTTCCGCTCCTACGACATCAATAATCCTCCAGTCCGTATTAAACTTTTTGCTGGCTCTTTCAAAGTAGACGACTACGCAGTGAATCTCTATTTCCACAAATAATCATGAATAAGTACTGCATAGGCAAACAGACTACATCCTTGATGTACGTAAAGCGAGATTGTATTGTGTTTCATTTCTTTATGTACACCTATTTCACAATAAACTTACTCAATAATATACTGTACCCCTAGTACAGGTTTTGATAGTTTACAAAACCTATAAAAGTTTTCGTTTCCATTCATACATATTTTTTTCAGCGAATCTTACCGAGACTTGGAGGAACTGAAATCGTTAATACGGGTTATTTTAAATCGTTATAATCATATTCCAACAATTTTATTGAGTTACTTTTTGAATTTAAGCAGATCGAGTTGCCACTTTGACAAGTCGGCGGTGGTAAATGTCGACGTTTACCAAAACTTTTATCGTTTTCAAAACTTGTACCTACTAGGGGTACTGATATTATAACGGGCATACGTATCTATCGTTCGAATCCTCTCGGACCTGCACCAATGACTTAATAAGTTATGTGCGGATTTACCATCACTAAAAACGGTTATGTAAAACATCGCGAGGAAACCGGCATGTCCAAGAACGACCACTTTTCAATGGCATCTACCAACCTGCGCTGGGCCCGCGTGGTAGATTACGGCCCGTAATCTCTAAGATGAAGGCCAGAGTGCCAGCAGTGGGAATGTTATAGGCTGATGATGATGATAATGTATCTATATAATTATCTACCCGCTTCCTCTCACGTTTTTTTACGTACGATGACATTACCACTAACACCTAAGTCACTTACATCTCGATATACAAAACTCACGGTATCCGCTCTCGAGCTAATAAACAGAATGAGTATTACACCCATCATTTTTAAAAACCACTAAAAAATTCAAAACATTTTTATTCAATCGTTATGTGCCATAAAAATGCATTTAAGTCTTGCATTTTCGAATTTCGCGCGTAATTTAAAGAAAACGCTAGTCGCAGTGGACGCCATATTGCTGTGTGGTCATGACGTCAGTCGGTTGTGTAAACAAATGCAGTGACGCTTTGTATGTTATTGTTAGTTGTTTATATTTACATAGCCGTATGACGTACGCCATGAATTCAATTCTAAAACCCCACTGACACGGTTTGAATCGTCTGTCATATACGTCTAAGGCCATGTATGTATGTATGTATGTATGACGTAATAACAAGGCGACTGCTATTTAAATGGTGTGAATGGTGTTTTAAAACAGATTAAAAAAGCTGAAACTTATGAATTCAATTTTAAAATTTAGTTTGCTATATTAAGAACTAAAACTATCGATTACTGACTGCTTTTTGCCTAAGCCATCTGAATAATATGTTTTTAGAATTGTTCACAAATAGAGTTAAAAACCCTATTCTAATTACTATGGTCGTATGTATTTTAAAGCGTGTTTTCTCCCTATCCAGATCATTCAAGCCGTGGTACCAAAAGAAGACTTCCTACAAAGGCATCAAGACCAACCGCTACACCGTCAACATCGGTGACTTTGCCAACGATCCTGAATTAGTATGCTTTTGTGATGCCCCTGACAAGTGCCCTCCTAAAGGTAATGAACGTGGTCGTATTGCTCTCGTATTACGCGCGTCTTACAGTACGTTTACGCTACGTCGCCGTGTGCAGGGGGTTACAGCTTTTAGCTGTGTTTGTTAAGGGATTTTTAATTTTTTATAGGTATGATGGACTTAATGAAGTGCTTGAAGGCTCCGATGTATGCATCGTTGCCGCATTTCCTGGATTGTGACCCAATCATGGTGAGCAACGTGAAAGGGTTGAACCCTAATGTGGATGAGCACTCCATTGAGATTGACTTTGAACCGGTATGTTGGACATTTTATACTAGCTTGCTCTAGTGACGTATTAGACTAGTACAATTACTGTCTTATGTCATAGTAAAGGAGTAGTAGTTCAGCTTCATATAAATCGGCCGTCGCCGGTTTGAATGTGTGCGTGAGTAGCGGCACCGTGCACGCACGCACTTTTCACGCACACAATCACATAAACGAAAGGAGGCGGCCGGGGCCGCGGCCATGCACTCAGTACGGAACGCGCCGCCTATGCGTCACCGCAAGAGTAGGCAATTTACTCGTCCAGCGGCCTTAGGCTAACTTACTGTTCTTTATATACTGTGCTTATGTCCTACAGAAAATCATAAAATAGCCATACCCATATAAGGAATTTTAGTAAGGTATTGTAGGTACTACGTGTACAAATAATATTGAAAACCACTTTTTTTAGCTTGATTTACGCAGATTTTAGGTGCATTTTTGTTTTGCTACTTACTGGTTAACGATTGACCACTAGATGATGATGTAGTCGAGGGTGTACCAAACTACACCTGGATTAAGCTTGCTTTTAAGTAAATCAACGAAGTTTTTAAAGGTCTAACAATTTTTATCGTGTAAAAATATTTGCATACAGGATGTTTTTGTTTGTTTTTCACCTTTTGCATGCCTTACATATCTATGCCTTTCACATCCACGTTCTCTTGTCGCTATTTGCGATATAAATTATTTTAATTATTATCTTTCAGATAAGTGGCACACCAATGGTGGCAAAGCAAAGGATACAATTCAACATAGAACTGAAGAGTACTGAAAAGTACGACTTATGCAAAAACCTGCCCAACACTATCGCGCCTATATTCTGGATTGAAGAGGTAGGTACAATAACTTCAAGATGAGAGGATTAGCAAGCTGCAGTGGCAGCAAACTGAATTTATCTGTTACGACTTACGTGGCACATAATGATATAATTGATGATACATGATACGCAAGGGTTGATCTACACCTTTTCTTAATAAATAACCTAACTGTTCGCAATAATAAGTATACCATGTTCAAGGGTTTGCCCTTTAAGTACACCAAATTTCATCAAGATCACTTTAGCTGTTTAGGCGTACAAAAACAGACAAGCAACAAACAGAGGAAGTATGGATTTAGAAGGTAAGTACCTTCGTTTTAACCTCAAGTGTGTGTTAAGTTTTTAGTGTGTTTCTGTGTGTCTGTAAATGGCATAGTTTTTTTTATCTTTGAATGTCTCTTGTTATTTCTCTTTTTTGTCTTGTGAGTGTAGAATAAAATATATGTTAAATATCATGTTTTTTTTTATTTTTGTCAACAAAATATGTTTGTTCGTTTATTGGTTTTACAGTACCTAGGTATTGTTTTTGTGTCTATTAACTTCTTTATTATTTATCCTGCTCAAAACACAACGTGACTTCGTTAATACGTCACTAAGATAAGTACGTTCTAATTTTCTCATTTCCCCGGTTGTGACACAAAAGGCATGTATTTAATTGAGTAGGCATTTATTCCTGTAGAGGCACCTATTGTGACAAATACGTCGCGACCAGACGCGCTGATGTCCTTTTGAAATATGCTTATAATGGCTATCGTGCGCACTTTCATATTCGCTATATGAAATAGTATGTACGTGACAGTATAAAATATCCCACCAAAAACATAAATAAGTATAAAAGGAGAGCCAAGTTCAATACAAAAATTATGCTTGGCTGTGGACTTCGCCGCAAAAAGAATGGAGATTTAAATGAGTGCCAAGTTCTATGCAAACTCCAAATATGTATTTATAGGAACAAAATAACATTATGAACAAGTATTAAACTCAATTTCTTTGCTTGGATACCTATAACAATTGCTGTTATTTAAAAAAAATGTGAGATCTTAAAGTAGGTTAGATTTGACTGCACATCATAGAAAATATTGAAGAAAACCTAATATAGGAGGGTAGGTCTTTATTATTATAGCAACAGAAGCCAAATCCACCGTTGTTAGAACTTTTGTGTTTTCCTGTATGTTTGTACATGCATCACGCAAAAACTACTGCTTGGACTTGTATGCAATTTTCATCGATTTTATCGCTAGAGATTAATCTTAAAATACAGGTTCCATTATACAGCAGATTTCTTTTTCTAAAATTTTGATACTTGTTTCTAAATTGTAATCGTGGTCCCGTCTAAAAATGTCCAGCCGGGTAAGGAGGTTGGAACAAGCATAGCTGGTAATTTTGGCCTTTAAAAGTGCTCACATAAATATATTGTATCCTACAAAAAAATATATATATATTTGAATTTGAATGACAGTTGATTTTAACTTACTCGCTTGTGATCTAATCACCGGTGGTTTATTCGAGTACGACCAAATGAATATTATTTGATCGCGCGATCCGTTGGGACTAACTATAACGTTTTCATCATCGGCCTATTACGTTCCCACTGCTGGGACTCTGGGCCTTTTCTCGGTGAAAGACAGAGAATATCTACAAAGTTGCGTTCGTTAACACTACCACCACTTTATATGTTTTATTCGCAGGGGCTGGCTCTAAACAAGACATTCGTGAACATGCTCAAGTTCCAGCTGTTCATCCCGAAGAGAATCGTCAGTGTCATTCGCTGGTGGCTGGTATCATTCGGCACCCTCGGCTGTTTTATTGGGATCGTGTTCCATTTCAAAGGTTATTTTATATCTTTCAATAGTAGACTAACTAACTCTGCCGTGCTCAAGCTAAAAGGCGGCTAAGTGACGAAACTAAGTTTTGAGTTAGAGGCAAAAAACGCGCTAAAACATTCAAATCGATGCCAGTCGATTTCTATAAATCTATAGTTGTGTTATCTTATACCAAAAGAAAGATAATTTTTTCAGTTTTAACATAATTAATTTTAATTAATTAACTAATTTTGTTATTGCGGCCTAGCCGTTTTTAAGCGTAGTAAATTTTTATTTTTATGCACTTAGCTGCTTTTTAAAAAAAATATTTCCTAAACGGTAGAAGATAGAACAACCGTTCCTAGACTGATCGAAAGCGTTTTTTTTTCTTAGTGAGATGGTATTAAAAAGTCAAAATTGACCAAGTGTCACTTAACCGCCTTTTAGCTCGAGCACGGCAGAACTGACTGAGTTGGCGCAACGACCCAAAGTGAGTCTTGGCCCCCGATAACAAAAGACGCCACTTCGCGCTGTCCTGCGCCACCTCCTGCCAGTCCTCCACCTGGAGCTCGCGCAAATCACAGTCTTCAATCAATAGTAGACGGTAGTAACCTTCAACCACATCGTCACCTAACATCAGGACCCGTATTCGCTATGACCATCAAGATTCGTTGCCAAGAAAGTGTGACGTCAATATGTCCTTTAGCGGTCACTCCACATACCCCGTGGAAGGCCAGATTAAAAGAGCACCCCCCACCCCCTTTTTTTCTCGAAGGAGTCGTAAGAGGCGGCGAAGGGAAATATACCAGAAAGTAGACAGCAGCGCCTTCGAAGGAACCGGGATCTTTTACTGCGATCCCCAAGACGCCTACCACGCGAGGGTATTATGGCAAAAATGGGGAGCCCTGTGTTCAGCAGTGGACGTCTTCTGGCTGATGATGAACGTAACGCCACCGTATTACGTGCCTAAGCACAATGGTCATAGCATACTCGTATAAGGGCCCAGGTGGCTTGTGGTCAAACCATTTGGTCAAACTCTAAAACGCAGAAGAAAATGAACCTTCATGGCGACGTTTGACAAGCGAGTATTCTTAATTGATGTTTTTTTTTAATTCTAAGCTTCAGCTAAGGAGTTAGCAGAAACTCTAGGACCTGTTATGGCAACTAAAATAGGTGCCATCAGCAGCTATTGAGTGCCTCCATCGGATTGTTCATCGCGCGGATGCTGGAAAAGAAAAACCTTGTAGCTGAGAAATCGTAATAGCATGTTATTTTAACAGTTTTAATTTTAATCAGATGACATTATGCGCATAGCTACTTCCGGGGAAAACAACAAGGTCAACAACGTGAAACCTGAAGAGGGAGAACAGAAGGTAATTTAGGAATAGAGATCTTGTATCTCAAATAAATCAAATCAAAATAAATATTCATTTAATGATAAGTGTGTGTGTACATTTAAATGAGAACAGTACCGTCTAAGTCGTCTTAATATCAAGAACTAAAACAAAAGCATGGTAAATATCCCATTTCATATCCAAATTCTGACCAATCCTAGTTATAAAAAGTATATTTTTAAGATTCGAACCGTTCTATTCTATAATTTTCCATACCGCCAGTCCACTTGAAATGCAACAATACTTATTTCATGTCAGTGTGCCAACCTCTCTTTGGTATTCCATCGCACAGGCCAGCACGACTAATGCATAAAAAAAATTATCTGTTTTTCTTGCATCTAGCATTTTCCTCGCTGTAGTGAGGTGAAAAGTTGTGTGTTTTGCTCGGCTGCAAAGTTATTCTGCGTCTCGTACCTTTGAATCCTTCGCTTGCTCAGGTTAATAAATAACTATTTTTGTACCTAACCTAGCGATCAGAGTTATCACCTACTTATGAGTCTCTGCTCATTGAAATGGTACTTCAACTCATAACAAACATTTATACAAAAGTTTATTCTGGGTAGGATTCGCACCTGAAACTAATTTCAACTCGCAGAACCACCAACTGCTCGACGGTATCGTTAACTGTTTCTACTATAAGTACGTGTCTTGTCCTCCCTTCTTCTTTTTCTTCTTTCGGGAGTCTATGTCTTCACTGACAGATTGTGATGGGGGGTAAGGGACTTTCTAAGTCTACCCTTTTTCTTGAAGAATTAACAAGCAGTTGTGAATAGTTTGATACGACATTGCCTGAACATGGAAATGGCCACCATATCAAGATTTACGTCCTTGGTTTACAACATTTCTTGTCACATATTGGTGTCGATTCGTTTTGCATTCTCTAAAACTAATCTAAGTTTGACAGGTCTGATAGCATTACTGTCTTTTCCTAACCACTGAAGTAAAAAAGGACAGCATTGCTCTTAGACCTGTCAAACTTAGTTTAGTTTTAGAGAATGCAAAACCGAATCGACACCACTCACGAACGCTCAAACTAAATCTTATGCTTCTTCCAAAGGAAATCAGCGTCATCGGCCAAGCCCAAGAACCGGCGAAAATCAACATGTAATCGACTCTCCGACGTCTCCAGGCTTTCACCCCGGCCTGGACACGTCAGTATGCCGTGGTCTGCCGAGTGCTCTGGAGGCAGATCTCCAGATGCGTCGTCAGGAGAGTGGGGAGGAATTAAAACACAGAATCAGTCCAAAGGTCAAACAAATACACGCTCATGGGCACCTCACCGCTCCAGAACTGCGGCTTTGGACGCAGCTTATCATCCGAATATAGACTTTAAGTCGTGTATCGCAAGTTACACTTCACAATAGCAAGACAAGTAAGTCAACGGCTTGATATGCTGTCCGTCTGTCTCGCTTTTACGCCTAAACTACGGAACCGATTTAGATGAAATTTGGTATGGAGCTAGTTTGAACTCTGAGGAAGGACAATACACAGGAAGACATAGGACATAGGATACTTTTTATCGCGATAAACTGTAGCCCACGTGGGTGAAACCGCAAAGAACAACTAGTTTCCAATAAAAATTCATCCGGTATGGTGAGGCTGCACTTCTTAGCTTTGTGCAGAGTTGCATCCCAACCACACTGAGGTAAACCGTTTGCTCCACGGGGCCCAACCGCAGCCACTTCCACTTTTCTCATAACATTAAACTCAACTGCAAATTGCTATTCGTTCAAGAACTTGATTCTGTGTTTTAATGTATTTGTAGAACTTAATAGTTTTTAAGATATATTTAATTAATTTATTTTTTGCTTGTCTAATTGTAATGATTTAATCAAAAGGTAAAGAACACCCTTCTTGAAAGTAAATACCTAGCACTTAGCTAGCAGCTTTTTCAATTGCATTTTGTTCCTTGCCGCTTTCAAATTGAATCTCCATTATTGTTCCATTATTATTTATTCTATATAAAAATACACATAATAGTATATAAGTATGTAAGTAAGTTTAAGTGATTCAACTCAGTGGTTTCCAAAATTGACTGCATGGGCCACGAATCACCTAAAAAAAAGTTCTAAATCTGGGACTCACCTTTGGTATCTTAGGAAGGAAAAAGTATTAACCACTGTTCAAAATACTTTGGGAACCACTGATCGGACTGAAAAGCTTAGGCAAAGCCATGGAACATTATTGTGAGAAACGTCTCATAAACGCCTAGATTGAATCTAAGTTAGTATCTTAGTATTTAGAATTATAAACACACCCATGTTTCTTAAGCTAACTCGTAAATTAAAAGCAATGATTAAAATAAAAAACTTTCTTTATTATTATAACTTAAAGTACTTTTTAGCTTATGTTTTTCTTACAGAAAAAATGTAATGAGCAAGTGAAATAGAATTTAATCTTAGACTTTATAACTATATAAGTATATCAC
Source organism: Opisthograptis luteolata (assembly GCA_931315375.2). NCBI lineage: Eukaryota > Metazoa > Arthropoda > Insecta > Lepidoptera > Geometridae > Opisthograptis > Opisthograptis luteolata. The sequence continues at coordinate 9,936,274 of OV928047.1, read as the reverse complement.
ATTTCTCAATATTAATTATATTATACTTAGATATTCTTGCTATCTGTTTCTAAAATATTTGATGTATAATTGTATATACATTGTCAACTAGAACATTTTATTCAGTATAATATATTATATATACTATTTATGAATTATTCCACTTTGCCCTACCATGTCGTCCCACTGATGGGACCAGTATATAAGTACTAACTAACTAACTCCGATGGCTCAGCGACTTAAAGTGTGTCTTGGCCTCCGAAACGAGAGAGCGCCACTCTTCTCTATCTTGAGCTATTTCAGCAGCGCAGGTCTGCATCCACCGAGTCCTTCCAGCGGTATCTAGGGCGTCCGACCGGCCTACGGCCATTCGGTCGTCCCAAATAAGAACGCTTTGCCGCCCGATCCTCCCCCATGCGGACTACGTGGCCAAGCCAACGTAGTCGGTATATAAGTACTAATGTATATAAATGTTTAATATTTATTAGATATATTATTATTACCTATTAACAAAATGGTAACTTTGTATCCCAGTGGTTTGGCCCCAAACATATTTTTCTTTAGATAAACATTCAGTCAAATCATCAAGTAACCAACTCAAACCCTTTTACAAACGTAAAAATAACTACAAATTTTTTGGTAACAATTAATTTTAGAAGGTCCTTTTCCATTTCTCCTCTATGTTAATTCTAGAACTCTAGAAGTAGCTGTAAAATAACACGAAATGTTAAAAGCTATCGTAAGAACGTCTTACCTCATTTTCACAAGCTCAGCTGTTAGCTAAATTAATGTCATTTGTCATAATTATCATCTATTTTTAAATAAACGAAATCATTTGAAAATAAAACTTACAAAATACTTGAAAAGAGTTTGAAACTTTTAGGATAATTTCTTGCTGGCTATTTCGTTTTTTTTTTTTTTGATGGGACTAATGCTGTTGGTCAAGTAACCTTGACAACTCCACCGCCTATTTCGAGGAAATATTAACTTGTATGGAAGCCAATTTTAAAACTTAAGACAATTTTTCTCCAAAATTTGTTTTTGTTGAATCAGCCATAGATATTGTCCGTGGCCGAAATAAGTAGAAATTAGATTTCAAACCCATCGTTCCGTTTAACAATTTGTCTACATATCAAAAGAAGGTTTTTACTTTATTTGAACCAATAACCTACCATTCACAACCTAGAACATTAACAAGTTTAACAGAGATTAAATAAAATTACCTTGACACTTAAATACTCCACATACCTACATATTGGCTCAAGTTATCAAAGAAAAATGGTGAGAACTGTAAAACTGGCAGATCTAAGAAATGTATAAGCACATAAATTTGATATACTAGTCTATCTTCTCTAAATCCATCCTTAACGATTCAAAGGCGTAGGATAAACATTAAACAGGTCCATGTGGAAAAAACAAGACCAGTTAAATCTATTGGAAAAAAGTCATTATGTGACACCAAAATAATCAGAAAATCATTTGACCACAGTCTCATCTAACGACAAGTGATAACTAAGTCGATGATCGAACATCCTTGCCTTGACATAACCTATTCACTCTTGACTTAAAGGCTTCCAAATTACACTCATTGGTAAACAAAGACCCTGACAGAGTGTTCCATTTCTACGCCCTTTGCATAATTATTAAATGTAGAAGCGAAGATCTTTCTGCGTATCAAGCTATACCTAGGGGAAATGTCAACCAAGCATGGATGTCGTGATACCTTACACCCTCACGGGAGGTCTGGAGCGGCCTAATTAGTTAAACCTTAGGAACAATCAAACGCGCACGCACATCGTCAGAAAGGCACAGGCAGGGTGTATTCGACGTTCGCCGTACCTACTGTCTGGTCTGTGCAAAGGCAAGCCGTAGGACCCGGCCATTACGTCTTGTTGTTTGTAACAATCTGTTCGATCAATCTTAATACCAATCTGCAACTGGACCAATACTATAATACTGTTTCTCTCTACATATTTTTCTTCAATTTTATTCGATCAATCGACAATTTTGCATGTAAGATAGATAGATCTTTTTGTTTCACTAATATTTTCATTTGTCTGCTCTGAACGAAATCTGCTAGTATTTTGAATCCGAACCTTACTGCGAAAGAGATAAGGGCGTAAGAGGCAACTAGCATGAATGCTAGGAATAATATGACGTCGAACATGTAGTATTGGAAGAAGGTTAGATCTTTGGCTGGTGATTGCAAGTGGTAAGCTCCTTTATGCCTTATGACGTACTCAGTCCAGAAGATCGCTCTTTCGAGAGGAGACTCCTTCTGATCTCGAAGGTACTGCTGTCTCTTTTTAACTTCAGTCCTGTATTTAGGTTCCGTGATCACTTCTTTGATGGCTTGGTACAGTTTTTCTGACGTAATGCCTCGGAGCTCTAGTTTTTTGGCGTAACCGTCGAGTTCTGCTTTGGCTGCGTTCGCGTCGTGATCGCAGAAGACCGGGATGGTGACGATGGGTACCCCGTGGTAGACCGTCTCGAACATGCTGAGAAGACCACCGTGTGTTACGAAGGCTTTGATTTTCGGGTGACCTGTGGAAAAAATGTTTTTAGTAACAGTTTTTATTTATGCAGAATCAAATGATAGTTTCGTTTTTGGACAGTCAGGATGAATTTAGTCGTAAGTATGTATATCAGTACTTGTAGGGCTCAGAAAGACCTTTTCTCGGAGAGGGGTCATATAATTTTACTAATTCCATATTATGTTCCGTGCGGGTTGGAGGTTAATTATGAGGATGGTGATCCAAACATGTAGCTTTAGTTATGTAGGTTTAACCTACATTTGCAAAGTCACAAAAACTGTTAAAACTTATTTTTTGAAGACCGTAAAATCTAAAAAAATATTTTTTTCTTTTCTTTGGACGGATTCGTGGAACTCAAAAGGTTAATTTAAATTTCAGTCGAAGTTCTAAAATATTCATTCACTGAGCAATAATATAACTTAACAATACTATGTATATTACAGCAAAATGGGTTCTTTCAAAATTTTAAGGAGATTACTAAGAAATAATTCACAATTTCTTATGTCAACTACCTAAATGCCCGAAGGTTTTGAATAGACGGCATATTCTTTTATAAAGTAGTACAGCCAATTAGTCCTGGGACTTGTTTCGCATTCATTGTATTAGTAGAACTGAATACAGTATTAACTTGCTTAACAATTCCCAGTTTGTTTCTTCAACTTTTTCAGTATTAAGTAAATATTGTTTGTGGATTTGTGAGTTTGTCTTTAGGAAGAACTTCTGACTCGATATTGGAAATTCTTTCAAAGATCTAAAGCTACTATTCCCGTGAGATACTTAAGCACAAATCCTAGAGCAATCTCCAAGAGGGCAAACCACAGGGCATAACAAATTTATAGATTAAATTAAAATTTATAACGCACGTGATCCGAAACTGTTATTGCGAAATAGAGTCCTTCTCATAGAATAAATTATCTGCCAACCTACCAAGTAAATCCTGTTGCGGCAGCCACTTATAAAGCCTCACGTTCGACGGTATATCAGTCAAATTCTGCTCTGCATCCTGTTTCCACAGCACTCTCTGCGGCAGTCTTCCTAAAGCGTTGACAAATAGTCGATGGACCGAGAGAGGCATGTTGCTCGTCCGGACCGAAGAACCCATGGATATGAAGATGAAGCCAGAATCGCCGGCACCAGCAATCCATTCTTCTATGTCCTGAAATTTGGGAACGTTTATCATTAGGCCTTCAAGCACCTCTTCGTATGTTTCGGAAGCCCCACTTGAGAGTCAGTCTCCAATGCAAGTGTATCGTGACGCCATCATCGACAACATCGTCACTTAACATCAGGTGAGGAGTGATCAAACCCTTACCTGTAACAATATAATATGAAAGAAAATTTTGCTTGCGTGGGAGCTCCAGTAAGGGACAAAGTTAGAAATACTGAAATACGTGGGTAGATTTCTGTTCCTCGAATCTCAGATAGTTTCCAATATTAGAACACTTACTTCACGATGTAAATAGCAAAAGCTTTAATATACGTTGAAATGGAAATGTTGGAAACCCAATATAGTTTTAGTAAGAAAGATACCTAACAATTCTTATTCTAATTCTTCTTCTTAAGATACCTAACATTTCTCGCCACTGATGGACACTTATTGAACAGTCATCATCATCAACCTATTACGTCCTCACTGCTGGGACAGAGGCCTTCTTTTAGAGAGAGTGTGGACCAGAAACTACCACGCTGGACCAGTATGTGTTGGTACACATGCCCTTAAATGTCCTTCTTGGACATGCCGGCTTCCTCAGAATATTTTCCATCACCGTCACCAAGCTTACCAGATTTAACCTCTTCGGTTCCTTGCAGTGAATGCAAGCTACTTCTGCTACATTAGGCAGGTATGGTCTCGGGTAGGACACAGAGTAGTGACCGTTCTGGAGTATGAAGCTGACGTTCTTCGCCATGTCATAGACGTGAGGCATATGCGAACCGAAGTGTCTTCGGAGGACGCTCTGGAGAATAGTGACGCTAAACGCGTGCATTGATATTGTACCTGCATAGAAATAAACATTTACAAGAATGTTTTGTCTAAAACATAAACAACCTACAGAAGGGTACGATAATAGTATTGGGCGAGTCGAAAATATTTTAGTTCATATTTCAAATATCTCGATGGTTCATAATGGTTTTCTCTCGTAGTCGATTACGAATGAGTCCAAGATGTTGAAAGGAAATCGCGGTCAGTAATGCTTACACATCAAATACGTTAATATGCGAGTGGTTGACGGAACTCGACGGCAAAGTTGACTCGGATCGGATGCGCGGATCACACGATCGAAAGAGAGCGAGCGAAGAGTGCTCGGAACAATCTTAAAAACATCTCGATGAATCAGATGTAGAGCGAGAATATTATAAACTCGATAAAAATTTACACCGAATGCGATGCTTTCGATTGTATACCTAAACATCTCGAACTCGCTCATTGTTAGTCGATAAGATACTTACCTACATGCCAAACTGCATTTAAAGTTCTATCTATGAATCCCATATTATCCGTAAACCCTTTTCCAAAAAAGGGTGTCACTGAATAAGGTGCGGGACTTCCAGAGGTACTTTGAGGCATAGCGTAGAATCCCACGGTGTTAATGTACATGAAGGGAACTTTGAAGCTGTACACGATGCCTAGCGCGCACTCAGGGTACGTGCCATCGAGGATCATGAGATCGAAGTTCCTTCTGGATCTTATGAAGGAGCGCATCTCGAAATCGCTTAGGAACGCGTCGCAGGCCTGCAGACAAAATTGTGGTATGAGAAATACTCTTAAATTATTTGCAAACTTTACACCAGAGTCGCACATTCTCGACAAAAAACCTCAAGGTTTTGAGGACACAATATATGAAAATATTCCAGGAAAGTTCTTTTAGGTTTGAAATCTATGACAAAAAAAGAAAAAGTCTATCAGCCACCTACCTCATACCCATACCGAAGTATATCCCCAACGGGCATAGGTTCCTCCCCTTTCATCTTGGCACCCACCAGATCCTGAGACATGAAGCCTTTGACGTAGGACGCCAGACCTTCGGGAGCTATCTCTTCAAGGTTAGCCAAGTGGAAGTCCGGGGAAAATGCGCTGATGAAGGTAATGTTGTGGCCTCTGGAAATGATGAAAGGCAATTAACGTTGAAGTATATGTATGGATATGAACACTGAATTAGCAAGCGGAAATGGCAGTGGGCTGGTCATATAAGCCGCAAAATCGACAACCGTTAGGGCAGAGGTGTTTTTGAGTGGAAAACGTATTGTAGGATGCCGTCCGACTAGGGGGAGCGACGACTTGCGCATAGTGGCTGACAGTAGTTGGATGAAAAGAGCCAAAGACCAGGCTCTGTGTCGTACATTGTGAGAGGTCTATAACCAGCAGTGAACTAATGCAAGCTGACTATGATGATATGGTTTCTTTTACACTTCCACTGATGCCACATAGGGATGATTAGAATATAATTAAGTGGAAGGTAGTAAGCAAATCTCCTGAGTAACGAGACTAGGGAATAACTCGTCTAGTTATAAGCTTTACGCTTACCCATTAGGCACAGTTCAGTACCACACAGAATTTTGAACTTCTACAGTTCATAAGCCTGCGTGGCATTGAACTGTGCTCGTCTCTCTGAGATATTATTTGTTAAATGTCTTTATGCCCTGTAATTTCACTGCTCGCTCGTACGTAGATCCAAGCCTCAGCCGGCTCTAACCATTTAACAGTTTCGTTTGATTCTCAAAGTCTGTCAAATGTACTAAAACTGACAATGTGATTTACATGCATAAAACGAGAATAAAACACGAATAATTTAGTAGCACAAAAGCAAAATATCTGTAAACAAACAAAACCTAGTCAGAACTCATATTACATTCACAATACTTTTAGATCAGACCTATATCGGATTGTAACAGCGTGATTAAATATTAAAGATAAAAGGCGAAATCCGCTACTATCCAAAGTATGAGGCGAGTCTGTCTCGTTCTTTTGTTATTGTAATAAAAGAGAGAAAGAAGCGAATATTTCCTTGCGAAAAGTATTTCATTACTAGTTGCGCCCCGCGGTTTCACCCGCGTTTTCTCGTTGTCCCGCAGGAACCTTTTACCGGGATAAAAAGTTTCAAGTTTACCAAATTTCATGAAAGTCGGTTTAGTAGTTACGGTGGTGGGGTACGGGCTATAAACATTCACATACACAAAAACATTCACATTTATAATATTAGTAGGATATTCCCTTCTCTCAGCCCCTTGTGATCAGCTGCTGGCCAGGGTAGCGGTTGACCAAATCACCACGGATAAAAAAATCGGAATGTCCCCAAAAATTATTATTAAAAATCGTTTGTCTTAAATTTTTAAGCTGTTTTCTTGGAAGGTCTTCTTGGGAAGGCGAAGCTGACAAGGATTTAAATAATGGCCCTCCAGCCCTCCATCTTATAAAATATTTTTATTCAACTCTTTCGTTGTATTGTATTGTTTGGAGATTCGTGAAAAATCCTTACAGCCGCTAAACTCGTTAATGGATAATAAATCTGCGTAATGTTAAAAGTTAATCTGGAAAGAGGGAAATTCATTCTCGATTTATTTCACCGTAAGAACATTAAAATTGTTAACACAATGTGCAAACCTTTGTATTTCTTCTAGTTAGATGTAGACCATTCTGTCTGAAGGCGCCTACAATTCTGTTATATCTACACGGAGAAAAAAGACCTTCCGAGAAGTAATTCCTTCTCTTTTGACTCAGAAAGAAACTAAGGTAAAATAAGGAAAGAAAATGTAACATTTTGGAAGGAAACGGTCTTGGAAGGTAAGACTTAGAAGGAAAGTCAGGATTTTTCTCATACAACATTTTATCCCGATAAAAGTAATCTGGGTAGTGACTGCCCCAGGCCTTAATTTTTTTACGAAAACCCTATTTTATCTTTTTCTAAAATAAAATTAAGTCCTAAGTCACTCCTTATAAAACTAGCTATATGCCTGTGTAAGTCCCGCCAAAATGCTAGTTGACGTTCCATACAAAATGTATGACAAAATGTATGACTGATTTATTCTGATGTCTTAATACTTGTTTTGCTACTAGCTGTTCCCCGCGGTTTCACCCGCGCGGGCTACAGTTTATCGCGATAAAAAGTATCCTGTGTCCTTTCTCAGGATTCAAACTATCACCGTACCAAGTTTCATTTAAATCGGTTCAGTAGTTTGGGCGTGAAAGAGTAACAGACAGACAGACAGAGTTACTTTCGCATTTATAATAAGTAAGGGATAAGGGATTCGGAGTGGAGACAAATCCAACAAATAAAAAAAGACCAACAAAGATCATGAACATCCATCGAGCAGTGCTCGAGTTTTGTGTTGTTACAATCCCGATATTTATTTTATAGACTTTTCTATTTTTAATTAGGTTTTGAGTAGATTTTAACAAACTCAACCGAGCGCGTCAGTACGCATTCACGCCGCGGCTCATCAACATCCATATCATAATTATAATGAGCACTCGTGTCAATATATAAATTAATCCATAAATAACAGCAGTTATCATTTCAGTGTGGCAGCAGCCCCTACAATTGTTGTTGTTGTTTTCTTCGGCAGATACAATTCATAATCGTTAGTATAAAGGCTGAGCGTCGACAGGTTTTGCCTCTCAAAGGGCTTTATTCACACTGTATAATTTAATATGCTTGAGGTGGCGTCCTCTAATTCAGTGTGGATGGAGCTTAGTTACAAAGGTATGAGATATAATATTTATACTATCTATACTATTTCTATGTACCTTCTTTAATCCTACTAATATTATAAACGTGAAAGTTTGTGAGTATGGATGGATGGATGGATGGATGTTTGTTACTCTTTCACGCAAAAACTACTGAACGGATCTGAATGAAATTTGGAATGGAGATAGTACCCTGGATTAACACATAGGCTACTTTTTATCCCGGAAAATGGTTCCTGCAAGATAACGGGAATACGCGGGTGAAACCGCGGTGCGGGGTTATGTTTTACGTTGTATATAAATATACTTTTTGTATTTTTCCTTCTAAAGGCTATATGTGTTATGTAGAATAGTTTAATCTCGGAGTCTCATAATGCCACCATACATATTCTAAATATGCAACTCGAGATTAACGGCTGGCATATTTAACTGCCGTGAGCCATTACAGAATAACTATGTGCTCCGTCCCTAGTCCCTACTACAACGAGGTTAGTCTCATAACTAGAGGTGTAAAAGTAACGAAAAATAGCGTACCAATTCGTTATTATAACAATGAGTTCTCGTTACTATCGTACCGTTACGTTACTCATTATTTTTGATACCGTTACCCCTTGTACAGGTTTTGATAGTTTACAAAAAACTATTACAGTTTTTGTTTCCTTCCAAACATTATTTTTCAACGCGCCTTATTGGAGGGTCTAAAATCGGTATTACGGGTTATTTTAAATCGTTTTATTCGTATTCCAACACATTTAGTTACTTTTTGAACTGACATCAGTACTTACGAAAATACGAAAAATGCGAGTAACGACATGCATTCGAGAGTTACGTTTTGGTACTCGGTAACTCGGTACGTACTCGTTTATAAGCTGCTATTCTAGGCTGACGCTCGAGTGTGTTATCAATGCTTAACATGCGTCAACTCGTGAACGGGTACTGCTTGTGGGGTATGGTCTGTTTTGGTTGTAATACCGCAACTCGTTAATGTTCATGTTTTCATATCCCAATGTGCATAACCAACAAAGAGAAATCTTATCAGTAAAACATAAATATCGGACTATTTAGATGACAAAAAAAGCTTGGAACAGGCGTAGCTAGTCTTAATTTTGACGTTTTAAAGTGATCATATTATGCACATAATCACTATCACTACTTATTATAAAAAGTCCTCCGCGCCGCGTCTGTCTGTCTGTCTGTTCGCGATAAACTCAAAAACTACTGCACCGATGTTCATGCTGTTTTAACCAATAGATAGAGTGGTTCTCGAGGAAGGTGGATATAATTTGTTAAGTTTTTGTATACATTGGCTAAAATATATCGATATTTGTTGGAGAGGTCGGAAAAAAATAAGCCGTCTGGGAGCTTTCAACGAAAACGCTGCCTAAACCCTTTGAGATATAACAAAATGATGTACTGTGGAATTGTGTATCTTATACAGGTCTACAAAAAAGTCGCGTTGGCATATGTTTACCTCTTAAGGATAACATACTATAACAACTTTTTACATTTTAAAAGTTGATAAAAAGGCCGACTGAAATCGGACCGTGTTTTCCATACTTTTATATTAATCCTTATCAAAATAAATCATTTCTTATTCAATACTATTCCAATAGCTGTAGATTACTTTTTGAATTGTTCAAATCGGACATTCTATTCGAAAGATATTACGAAATTAAAAAAAGTCAAACTAATCGAAAAATTAACCCGCCGCGCGCCGCACGGCAGCGCAGTGGGAAACGCGGTGAGGTGAGGGGGGCACCGAAGGCGGGAGAGAGAATCTATGAAATAGGTAAAGTGCGGTCGCGGAACCAGGGTAACGCAGTGAGAGGGCACCGAAATGCGGGAATAATTTTGGAGTATACGGATTATAAATACGCTTTCGCCCCTAAACCGATTTAAATGAAATTTGGTAAAGATTTGGTAGTTCGAGCCCTGGGGAAGGACATAGAATACTTTTTATCGCGATAAACTGTAGCCCACGCGGGTGAAACCGCGGGGAACAGCTAGTATCTTATTAAATAAAGAATTTTGAAGTTTGAAGTTTAACATACTTGTATGAATCGACAGCGTCAAATCTGTGTTCAAGTACTGATTATCACTTGAGCGTCATTCTAGAATACCAGCCTAAATGTCGTACCCGTTACTCGGTAATACCGAATACATACGGTTTGCTACAGCTCTATTCGTAACCGAGTAACATGCGACCTCTAACTTGACAAGTCCCTTGAATCTGTCGGAGTTATATTTAAGTTTTAGAGTGCACTAGCGACCCGCACCGGCTTTGCACGGTTGAACAGCGTGTGTGCCCTCCGAATAGCTGGAGCGAATACTTGCGCCGAGTGGTTGGCAGAGTACAAATGCCAGGCTAAGTGGCGTACCTTGGGAGAAGCCTGTGTCCAGCAGTGTACCGATACTGGCTGATGATGATGACAATGTGTGACGTAGATTCATAATTTGATAATTGAAATTGTCGACTTTTCTTTAGACATAATGCACATGCATGTGTGTTTTGGAAAAATCTCTATATAATCGTGAAAAACGTCCACTGCTGAACATAGGCCTTCTTTGAACGCCACTGTGAACGGCTACTAGCTATTTGCATTCATCGGCTCCCTGCGACTCTTACAATGTCGTCAGTAGACCTAGTGGGGAGCTAATCTACTAAGTACATACCTACCAAACATCTTCCAGTTCGTGGAATTTTGTACTGGCTCATCGTAATTCGTAATGATCATTTGTTTTTAGGGTTCCGTGTATTACTACAGATATTCGGCCACCGCCACTTACCGTACCGCGTCCACTGCGGTTATTTTCCGTACAAATAGTTTCAGCGTATATCTGTGTATTAAAATAAGGATGCCTTGAAATTGCGGTGTTAGGGATAACTTTAGGGACCCACATTATCGCATTTTCTTCGATATGGTAATAGCAAACGCTGGACTGTGGGAATTTATTATCTTCATGGGCCACTTTGTCGTAAATCATACCATGTAACTAAATTTATGGTTGAAACAGATAATTCTTTGAAGATTTTTGTCAAAAACTTTTTGTACGGTCAGCAAAGCTGCTGAATATGAATTTTAAAAGCTTCTCGACTACCAAATATAGAAAATCTTGTAATCATTAGAAAAATAGGATTTATCTATTTTTGATTCTGACTGTAGGTCCTACCAAAGCAGTTTTTTTTTTTATGTAATAGATTAGCAAATAAGCAGGCGGCCCGCCTGATGGAAAGCGGTCACCGTCGCCTATGGACATCTGCAACACCAGGGGAGTTGCCGATGCGTTGCCGACCTTTAAGAACTCTTTTTACACCCATCTTGAAGGATCGACCAATTCAACAATCCTTTTTCTTAAATCCACCATACCACAAACCTTTTTTGATTAAAAATCTAGTTCTTTGATAAAGCTAATTAAAGAATTCTAATTAATTTAGACTCGAAGCTAAGAACAAAAGAAAAAGAGAGATGTAAATATTGAATCCATTATAATGATTGACCGCCCTTTTAACGTTTAAACACTAACAAATGATCTGGATTCATCATCGTAACTTGGTAATAGTAGAAAACAAATTTAAAAAGCTATGATCCTAAAATGCGTCGCGACAATTTTGAATGTCTTTTATGACGGGGGATAATCTCCTGAGACACGCATTTTTTCTTCACTATCACTTATTATAAAACAAAGTCCTCCGCGCCGCGTCTGTCTGTCTGTCTGTCTGTCTGTTCGCGATAAACTCAAAAACACCTGCACCAATTTTCATGCCGTTTTCACCAATAGATAGAGTGGTTCTCGAGGAAGGTTTTTGGATATAATTTGTCATGTTTTTGTATACGAGTACATTGGCTAAAATATAACGATATTTGTTGGAGGAGTCAGAAATAAATAAGCCGTCTGGGAGCTTTCAACGAAAACGCTGCCTAAATCCTTTGAGATATAACAAAATGATGTATGGTTAAATTGTGTATCTTATGTGGGTCTACAAAAAAGTCCGCGTTAGCATATGTCTATCTCTTAAGGATAACATACTATAACTACTTTTTTACATTTTAAAAGTTGTTAAAAATGCCGACTAAAATCAGACCGTGTTATCCATACTTTTATATTAATCCTTATCCAAATAAATAATTTCGTATTCAAGATTGTTCCAATACCTGTAGATTACTTTTTGAATTGTTGAAATCGGACATTCCATTTAAAAGATATTACGAAATTAAAATGTCAATCCAATGGAAAATAAAATCACCGCGCCGCCCGGGTCCCGCCCCGCCATCCATGGCCATGCAGTGGCCGCAGCGCAGCGGGAAACGCGGCGGGCACCGAAGTGCGGGAATAATTTTGGAGTATACAGAATATAATTATACGCTTTCACGTCTAAACTACTGGACTGATTGAAATGAAATTTGGTACATAGATAGTTTGAACCCTGGGGAAGGACATAGGATACTTTTTATCGCGATAAACTGTAGCCCATGCGGGTGAAACCGCGGGGAACAGCTAGTTTAATATAATATATTGAAATGCTCTCTGCTCTGTATGTTTTTTTTAACTATTTTTATTTAAGATGGTGCAACGATCCAAAGTGAGTCTTGGCCTCTAATTATAAAAGTCGCCTTTACAGTCTGTCCTGCGCCACCTCCTGCCAGTCCTCCATCTGGTGTTTGCGCAAGTCCTTCATGACTTCGTCATTCCAGCGATACCTGGGACGACCGACCGGGCGACGGCCACTAGGCCGTCCCATTTAGGCTCGTTTGACCGCACGATCCTTACCCATTCTTTCGAGGTGGCCGAGCCAGCGAAGCTTATGCGCTTTTATCTCGCCAATGACATTTGACTCGTCAATTTCTTCAATTTCTCTGTATTCAATTTTGATTTTGTACTTCTTAGTTTTTAATTACAAAGATAGGTTGTTAGTAGCTCTCATTTTTAGCTTCGTCCTCTCAACTAACCTGGCGATGAGTCCCCGGGCAAGCTCCCAGAACGGCATCTTGTGCGACTTGGTGCCTCCCATGGTGATCATCAGGATGTCGCTGCCGCAAGCCGAAGCCGCCAGCAACGCCGCCAGGCATAGCGTCGGCCAGCGGGACCCGCTCTGTAATGAAAATGATCAGTCCATCAATCACACATAATCAAAACTCAAACATATTCATTTAGTACATGAATATCGTGAGGAAACCGGCATGTCCAAGAATCACAACATTCAAGGGCATGCCACATCTACCAACCCGCTCTGGGGTAGCGTGGTCCATCACGGCCCATTCTCTCTCTCTGAGAGAAGGCCAGAATCCCAGCACGACGTTTTGAAGTGATCATATTATGTAACCTATTAAATTAAGAAATTTGAACTCAATGACAATACGAGTGGTCGTTTTAAAGTTAAATAACGCAGCTTCAAAATCACAAATCACCCTTTTTTTTAACAGCTCTTTACATTTCCTGTGATAAAAATAGCTTATTTTGACTTACGTGTTTAATGAGAGGTATTTAAAATTATTCGTTTTAAACTAGGCAGGTATTTTTTAAAACCTCATTTGTAAGTACATCCAATCACACAGGTAGTTGGGGATGCCGTGAGAACTTTATCAACTCTGACACTGATTATAAAGAATGGAAACTAAAAACTAAAGAACAATAATATGCCTGCACGTTTAATGAATAACTTTGCAATAAGCTGAGATTCATTTATATTATTTAGCAAAAGAAATTAAAGGAATCGCATCGAAAAAGGTCATAGGATCGGAGGGTCAAATGGTCAGAGAGACTTTCGGTGAAAGAAAATCGTGATTAAATCATATTATCTAGGTGGTAGGGCATTTTCTAACGCTCGCTTGTCACCATAGATTCTCAGTCCAGGCGTAACTTTGTGCCACCTCCGACCACATGAGTAGGATAGCACCAGGTGACTGTGTTGTCAAACGCTACCCCTCTAAGGTATCAAGAAAAAATACTGCTCTTGTCAACTGACTACTTCTACATGCTAAATTAATTTGTACCTATTCATTTATTTTCAACAGACAATAAAGCTGAACATTTGATTACACACAAGGACGCTTAAGATCCTTCCTAGCGTTTAATTGCTACCAATCTTCTTATACGAGAACCTCTCACGCTACACCGAGCTCTCACCGAGGCGAGTCCCGGCCGTAGCACGGTCAAGTAACATCACAGACCATTAATGTAAGCTCATTCACGCTCAACCGAGCGGCAACCGAGTGATGGTCGAGCAAAAGTCGACAATCGGGGACAAATCGGTACCGCCACGGCCCGCGTGAAGAATACCTACACCCATCAACAGCGAGTAGTGTTGCCGACCGATTGTCGACTATCGATAGTATATCCATAGCAAACCAACAAGGCCAATTGATAGTATCGATTATCTTAGACTATCGATAGTTTAGCAATTTACAATAGTAGATATTGTCAATAATACTCAAGTATACATAAATATTGCTAATTGGCACTCTATCGATAGCATTCAATAATCGATACTATCGATAGTTTACTCTTCGCGAGCAACAATACTATAGATGATATCGATAGTAACAATACTATCGATAATATCAATAGTATTGCACGTATTCGATAGTATTGCCTCATTTCAAGCTATCGATTGAATCGATACTATCGATAGGCCTATCGATAGTATGGCCTTTTCAGATAAAAACTATCGATATTTCTGCAACAATAACAGCGAGTCGGTTAGCTCGGTTGAATCCCAGCATACTACGAACTGCAAGCACGGAACTGGTCGGGCCGTGCTACGGCCGAGACTCGGCTCGGTGTAGCGTAAATAATCCTCTACTATATTGATACGGTATGTTGCGTTGCCTCCGCAACAATGCCTACAGGGATACGCTTTGCCTTTGGCTTCGGTAATCACGCCAATTCTACGACCGTTCGAGGATTTTGCGGTTGGAGGGCTACAAACGGCCTTGGTTCGGTCTAGACTGTAAACGATAGCTCTAGGGCCTGAGATAGGTAGTTTGATCGTGATTTTATTGATTTAGCTTTCTAAAATAATACCAGCCTGAGAGTGGTATCTAGCCAGGCGAGCATTAGAAAATGTCCTACCACCAAGCTATGGTTTCATCACGATGCTTTCCCCCGCTGAAAGCTCAAGCTCATTGCAGGATTCGAAGGCATGATCTAAGTCAGAAGTCAACGTCTGTCACTGAGCTGTCATGAATAATGCAGTCTTGATTCATAATTTCACTTTTCATTGCAGTTCAAAAGCGTTAATCTGTAGAGATGCTGAGCACAGATGCCGGATTATTTAATCACAAGAAGCAAAGTGAATGTTCTGTCATAAATTAACTGACTCTTTACTCTCAGGTGCGGATCCAGGATTTCATTCAGAGGGGCATTTTTTGTGTAATAACTTTTATTTCCTTTATTTAAACCCGCACTTCAAAATGACGCTCAAGCAAGTGTTGATCAATACTTGAGCAGCTATTAAGTGACATATTTATATGAAATGATTATATATGATGATTATGATTATTTAGATTTAAATCTGTGCTTAATTAGTGTAGTAATTATCGCTAAAACGTTAGAATACCAGCCTCAATCCTTAAATCCTAACAGTTTCAAAAAAGTTTTTTTTTTTCGTGCGTCAGGTAGAGGGGAACGGGGGCAAATGCTCCCATTAGCCCCACTCCCTTGATTCGTGCCTGCTGATTCTACGTTTCTTGAAAACTGTCTCAAAAGATTAGTCATGTCCGCGGAATGAGTAGTAATTAGTTTTAATGAAGCTTTTAAAGCTACAAGAAAAATACGTAACGAGACATTGATGTCTTGAAGGCTAGCTTTGATTTGCTAATTAGTTTCAAAGAAAAAGTCACTATCTTGAGTGGTTCTCATATTAAAACCTCTTTGATGCCAACTTTAAGAAGAGCCTTCAGTAAAAAAAACTGCGTAAGTACCATTAAAACTGCAAGTGTTGTTTCCTTCTGTTTAGTCGGGCTCGTGGTATTCAAGGGGTAATACGTTTAGTTAAACTGAAAATATTCTCAAAGCAATGAAACGGGAAATAAAGTAAAAGGGTATTTTCGAGTAGATTTCAGGTAAAGAGGCCAGTTCAGAATAATTCAAGAGAGGAAAACAAGCCGACGTCTTAAGCAGCCATCGACAACTTTCGGCCCGCAGCTTTCATACATGCGGCCCGCGGCTTTTTATTAAACATGACATAATAAACATAATGTGCGTACATTTCTCTCATCAAAATTTAGGAGCAATTCTTAGAATTTCCAGTCCAGGCGCCATCATCGACCATATCGTCACTTAACATCAGGTGACGTGAGGTCGAACGCTAACCTGTAAAAGTAAAAAAAAAAAAAATTCTACATCAAATTTAAAAACATTCATCATTTTGCCAGTTAAATGTAACCCCGAATTTCTAATTAATTTAAGTTAGCTATTGCTACTTTGCTATCCCTAAGGTATTACCATAATATAACTACGGCCCGCCTTAGCCTAATATTTTGCCACCGTGCGGCCCCTACTTGCTTAAAGGTTGCCAACCGCTGACTTAAAGTATCACAAAGGATTACACGGATGTTATTATGAATATTTCATAGTCAAGACCAAGATTTCCGAGTAGGCTTCAATTCAAAACATTACCTTAAAATCTTCGAACTGCGCCATAAAAAAACAAAAAAAACCTGCGCCATGACATAATAACATCACGTAGTACTTTCCACACGTCAAACACGTGCTAAAAATCGTTCCGACATTTCACACCTTCCCACACCTGTTCCATAACTTTTTAGGGTTCCGTAGATCAAGAACATATCAATGTATTCGACGACACTGCGCTCGTAATTTTATTCTTAACCTTGAAAGTCAGCGTGGTGTCTATTGAGGCATAAATATAAGATTACTAGCTGTTCCCCGCGGTTTCATCCGCGTGGGCTACAGTTTATCGCGATAAAAAGTATTCTATGTCCTACCTCAGGGTTCAAACTATCTTTGTAACAAATTTGATTTAAATCGGTTCATTAGGCGTAAAAGCGAAACAGACAGACAGATAGAGTGCTTGGTGGTAGGGTATTTTCTAGTACTCGCCTGGCTAGCTACCACCCTCTTGTTAAGAATATGTCGCCAAGCACCTATCAGTGTGTTCCAGCAGCCTCACTTGAGAGCCAGTTCCCAGTCCAGGTGTAGCGTGGCGCCATCTTCGACCACATCGTCACTTAACATCAGGTGACTTGTGGTCAAACGCTACCCTGTAAATATTAAACAAAAAAAAGAGTTACTATCGCATTTATAATATTATTAGAAATATAATTATAGTAGGCATAACGTTATATTAGATCCTGAAATCTACCCTTATTATAGAAAAATGCCAAGTTCTCAAAGGAACACAAGAAATTTTCGTTTTCAAAAAGGATAGTAAATAATTAATTTAGAAACCTAGGTGCCCGAAATGAAATAGCGTCTATAGTAACTGGGATTTCCTTTAATTACTTTAGTACAAGGTAAAAGAAGTCATGTGGGCCAAAAGAATTCTTCCGATGTTGTTTGGCTCTCTTTTTTTTCTAAATGAAAAACTTTGATTCTGTTTTTTGATTGTGTTTATTTGAACCTTTAGAATTTTATTGGTCAAGTCGAGAAGGTTATATCGGCCAGAATTGAACAAAGTAAAAATCTTTTTTTTTAAATTGCGAAATAAAACATTACGATAGAATAGAAAGCACCTTAAACCAGTAAAAAAACCTCACACTTTTCAGCTATAACTAAACATCAAATAGGTTTACAATACGGAACCCCAAAAAGACGCAAATTTTAAATACTTATTTATTCTAACATAAGCAAACTTCTTGATTGATAAATATTTATTCTTATAATTGAGGCACGGTTCGGTGAACTTGGCTATTATATACTCGTTTTGGTTAATAAAACATTAAAATCATGGATAACTAAGAGTTTTGAATATTCTCCGTATATTTTGACCTCATTGAGACGTACAAGATTTTAGGGGGTTTTTATAACCTATCAGACATCCACAACCTGTACATATGCAAGGAGAGCATGAAATCTTCCAGAGGAAACAATATGAAGATAATACGCGCACCATCTAAATCAAACACTGCACACTACTTCATGGCTTCTAGAGTGGTGCACAACTGGAATAGACTACCAGAAGACGTTGTTTCAGCACCTTCAGTGAATTCCTTTAAAAAACGACTGGACAAGTGGTTGCGAACGAACAATGCTTCCTTGCTACAGAATTGACTTTTCTCTGCACTTTTGGACATTGCTATAATTCAACACAGCACGATATAGGCACATCAGCCTCAGGCTGCTCGCCTATTACCAAATAAATAAATAAATTATGAACTTTTGTCTACACAACAATGTTTTTTATTATTATAGCTTTTTGTGGAACTGGCCTCAAACACTGTTTAACATTAATCTGAAGACTATTTTTGTCTGTTGACGTAGGTACTGGATATCGTTATGCTGGGGCCACACTATAGGCGGCGTCCATTAATTACGTGAGGCATTTTTGAGAATTTTTCGCCCCTCCTCCCCGCTTGGTGAGATATCGTAAGATTTTCCTCAACTCCCTCCCCCCTTCCCTAATCTCACGCGAGATTCGTCCAAACTTCTATTCTTTTAAACAAAAAAATATCTTTCCCGCAATTTGACACCGTTTTACGTGATATTTGCCAAGACCTCCCTCCCCCCTAAGTGAGATTTGGAAATATTTAATTTGATCCCCTCCCTCCCTAGAACACCTCACGTAATTAATGGACGCCCCCTAACGGGAAATGCCGTTAAAAGCGCGATGATTGACGTTTGACATAAGTGTGGCCACGACATTTGACAACGGCATTCACATTGGCGTTTGACGTTGAGCCGATAACTCAAGTGCATTTGTGTTGCCCGTTCAAGTGTAGGCACGTTGACCTTAGTGTAGCCCCAGCATTAGAATAAAAAAATATTGTTAAAAATTACCTATAAATTAAAAAAAAACTACATATACTAAAGCGAACGGCAAAGAAATGGAACAAATCAAATCAAAAAATTAAATAATTTTGAGAGCTTTCAAGTCAAGAGTGAATAGGTATTTTCTTATCAGCTGACTTGTGTTTAAAAGCTATCCAATGAGAAGTAATAAAAAAAAATTGTACAAAACCAGGAATCTAGAAATATTGTTAGTGATTCATCTCATTAGCATTCTGTTTACATAAATTCATCAATACGTGCTTGATGGCGGTCTATTCTAAATAGGGATGTCGCTTAATGATCGCCCATACAATTCCTACGATTGTATGAGAACACGTGAGCCGTTTCAATGCTAATTAATTTGTTTACAAACGCGCACAAAAGGGAGCAACCCTATTTGTATGAAATAGCAATTAATTTTGAGTGCAGGTTGAATGTGTCATTATTTTGACAGTTCCCGTTATTCAGCATTCAACTATGTATACACGTATATTTAAAAAAACTGCGTGTTTATGCTTACTCCTAAATCATTTGAAAAATTGACATAAATGTTATTTTAGCATAAAATGATTACATAAAACGTGTATTTGTTCATATACCTATAATATAAAAAGAATATATATCAAAAGAATAGCAAAAAAATATAAAGTAAGATAAAAATTAAACTAAACACTAGGAACTAAATGAATTTTAAATAACTAAACATGTGCAATTAAAAAACTTGATTGAAATCGCTGCCTCCAGGCAGAGTGCCCAAAAGACTGGCGACATAACCTTTTTGGAAACAACATTGACTGTGAAAGATAAGTTTTAGACTTTGAATACATTAAGAGACTGAGGAAGTCTAATTGAAACAGGCAGCGAGCTTCTCAAACAAACAGCTACTAACTAGATTGATTGAGCCCTTGTTAGGGCTTCAGTATTGAAAGCTACATACGTAATACTTAAGTTAGGTTTTGAGGTTATGGGCCCAGAGATTTAAGTAATCTTGTTACTACTTATTTGTCTGTTCCTCACATATACAACTTGTAACCAATTTAGCTAACTAAGCCGTGTTGTGACTGAATAATTCATCACATTGATAGTGTTTGGTGTATAGAGAAAATTTCTTGTACAATCAGCGACAAAAGTCGATGAACAAGCCCAATTCTCCAATTTCCGTAAGCATCTTGAACACCAAACATCACTCGTCCGACACGGTTTTTGAAAATTGGGTTTGATCAGCCACTTTCGTCGCCGACTGTGCCATTTTGGGGCTGCAAAGTTTACCTGCTGCTTTGTGATTGGGTTTCATCACAATCGTCTCGATATTCCTATTGTTTGTTTTGCTGTGTAAACATATTTTAAGTTGCAATCCAGATCCGAATAGTACTGTATCCATACTAATCCATACTAATATTAATAGAAATGCGAATGTAACTTTGTTTGTTTGTTACATTTTCACGACTAAACGGCTGAATGGATCGTAATGAAACTCGGGAAGGAGATAGATTATATCCTGAGGAAGGATATAGGATACTTTTTATCTTGGTAAACTGTAGTCCACGTGGGTGAAACCACGGGGCAGACCTGGTATATTTATGTACGAAATCGACTGTAATTGGTTTTTGTGTTATTCCAAACCTTACTGAAAACTGACACTTAAACCTCGAAACATTCTGTTAAGATTGTACACAATACGCTTCTGGCTTAAGGGTGTACAGGAAAAGGACGATCGACGACTATCCCATACAGGGTCTTCCCGTGAACTTCCATATTTTGACCTTTACGAGCCATTGTTTGGAATTTGCACTGGCCTAATCACTACTCAATAAAATTAGTCACTGCAATTTGGTTCTCGGTACTAGGTATATACCTATTTACCGAATTCCTTACGATAAAATCCGAACCGAAGAAATTCGCCGAAGAACCAAAATCACCGACATGGCTCTCTGAATTTGCAAATTGAAATGGCACTGGGCAGGTGACGTCGCTCGACGAACCGATAACCGATGGGGAAGAAAGGTTGTCGAGTGGCGACCATAAACCGACCGCCGTCTCCACTCAAGAACACGTTTGCCCCAACGATTATCGGTTCTTCGGCTAATATGTCCAGCCCATTGCCACTTCAGCTTGCTGATCCTATAGGCTATGTCGGATACCTTCGTTCTCTGTCGGATCCAACAGAGAACGAAGGACTTCACTTCATTCTTGATTCGATCCTTAAGAGAAATCTACTAATTTATAATATTAGTAGGGATTATTAGTAAGACCTTCCTCGAAACACTAAAACATAATTTTAACCCAAAATTATTTACAGACGTTATACAGGCTGTTTCAAAGCCCACGGGGAGGATTCAGTATCTGATCCATCGCTTTAAAATCAGTTCCCTCATTTAGGGACACCCTACAGTATAAACAAACTGTCGCTCCAATAAGCAATTTGATTATATTTATCTCTTGAGAAAAGACAAGAGGGTAAATGTCTTTGCAGAAGATACCTATAATTATAATCATCAGAAAATCAACTTTAGTTCTACGATTTTTACACTATCTATCTATATCTATATAAATACTATCTATATATTGCATTTATCAATCTAGCTATATAACTATATCACAGGTATCGCTGAAAAGACGTGGTCACGAAGGATTTGCACGAACTCCGTCCATGTGGAGGAATAGCAGGAGGTGGTGCAAGACAGACCGAAGTGGTCTCTTAGTAACCATATAAAAACAATTTTATCCTCAAAAAATTGCAATAGAACACATTTTTATTGTTATCTCTGGTCATCAAGATTTTATTTTTTGATATTTCCCATTTTATATTCGCTACGGATGCGTTCTATTCCAGTTACATTTAGTATTAAAAAGTGCGACAGTTGAATTAGTGATGAAAATATCATCATCATTATCAGCCTTTCACGTTCCCACTGCTGGGACTCTGGCCTTCTCTCAGAGAGAGAGTATGGGCTGTAATCTACCACGCTGGCCCAGTGCGGGTTGGTAGATGTCGCATGCCCATGAATGTTGCAGTTCTTGGGCATGCCGGTTTCCTCACGATGTTTTCCTTCACCGTTTTGAGCGATGGCAAATTCGCACAAAGTCATAGGTGCGGGGCCGAGAGGATTCGAACTCGGTGTCGGCGTCTTGTAAGATGAAAATATGATGAAAATATAGTTGGTATGTATTTTTCGCACTACACTATTTTTCTATAGTATGTAGTACAATTGAGTGAAAAATAGTACGATACTATATAATATATAGTGTGGTTAGTACCTATTAGTAGGTGTCTGTTATTATACCTCTTGCTTAAAAAGAAACTGGTCCAAGGCCAATGGAGAATGTCGTCGAAATGAAATGATATAAGCATCAATAAAGACACATTCTTATGTAAAAAACTAGCTTTGTCCGTGCCACCACCCAATATTTACTGTTAACTGCGCCCCGTGGTTTTCTTTTCATCCCACAGGAACCTTTTCCGGGATAAAACTCAATTGTTTTTTATTCAATAGGATACAAGAGCACCAAACTGTGCTCTGAAAGAGAAAGGATTTGAGTGAAATTTGGAATGGAGAAAGCATATACTCTGGATTAACACATAAGCTACTTTTTATCCCGGCAAAAGGTTCCTGCGGGATAACGGGAAGACGCGGGTGAAACCGCGGAGCGCAGCTCGTTTAGCATATTCTTTTATTGAATCGGAACACGTGACACAACCTTATTTATATGATCCAGTTGATTAGAATTCAAGTATTTTATAGGCGTATAAAATAATAAGCATCCAGTTTGATATAAGAGCTAGCTTTGTTAATGAGTAAGTCGACCGGTAAGAATTTAGAATTACCGGTTTAACCGGTATACCTACTCTCTTCGTGTGAAACGTGCGTTACCGAAATGCTGATCTATAGCACATTCAGTTTATGTAGAAACCTTAAGTTCGGTATCGGTGTGTTCCGGCAGCCTCACTTGAGTTTGAGAACCAGATCTAACCTAATCCAGGTGTAGCGTGGCGCCATCTTCGTCACTTAACATCAGGTGACTTGTGGTCAAACGCTACCGTGTAATAAGTTAAAAAAAACTTTAGTTCACATAAGGTAAAACTAAATTTTAGCTTTTAGCTAGCTGTAGCTCTAGAAAACCTGGGGTCCAATTCTCGCGGCGTGATATTTAATCGCATTCGATAAATATCGCAACAACTGTCAAAACATGTATTGAATTTTGACAGTTATTGCGATATTTATCGAATGTGATAATATATTACGCCACGAGAATTGGGCCCCTGAACTTATGAACGTGAAAGAATAGAGAACCCATATTTTGAAAACATGGTTCACACTTCATACCGGATTTTTTGTATCGGTAATACTAAGTAAAACTTTGTTGCAGAATTCACTTGAGGAAAAACCACACCTTTGCCAGTTAATCAACTGGCAAGCTGTAGCGTGTAAACATTGTTGTGTACCGGATTAAGGGGTTGTTTCCACTGAAATTATAGGGCATCAAGAGGTTTAGCGTCTAATATCTCAGGGTAATGGGCGCTGTGGATTTCCGCACAAGATTTTGAAGTGTTAAAGTTAGAAATTCTTGAGTGGCACTGAATTATAATGGGTAAGCATGCCGCTTACTGCCTTGACTTGGTCGTTTTGTTACTCAGTTGCATTAAAAATTAACTAACTTAACTATTATAAACCGACCATATTTGTTACAATATAAAAGTAGACGACTATATATATTATGTCTAGCGTAATTTTGTTTAAGTTTTTTTTTATTTCGTATTTGAATACTCCCCACACGACTGATTACTACATGTGTACCGTTTTTATGTGTGTTTGTGTGTTACCAATTCACGACTAAACCACTAAACCGACTTAAGTGAAATTTAGTATGGAGACAGTGTAAATAATTGAGAAAGGCATAAGACACTTATATCGCAATAAACTTTATTTTACGTGGGTAACGGATTTGGACTTAATTTGGAATACAGATTGCTTATACCTTGGATTAATTAGCACATAGGCTACTTTTTATCTTGGAAAATATGAAATAACGTCAAAACTGCGGGCGTAGCTGTGAGGCTCAACTGTTCTTTTGCCGCCAGGAGGTTGGAACAGGCGTAGTATTAAGTTTAACTTTATAAAGTGATCACATGTAGGATACATAATGAATTAACATATTTTGACTTGACTTGACTATACCATATGCCTACCGGTTATTCTCGTGTAAACCGAGCTTAATACCGGTATCAGGTGACATACAGAACCAGTTCCCTCCTTATCTCACTCCTTCCTCGTGACTCGCGGGTTACGTGACACTTTCGCCTGGTTATTACGTTTTATAGACTAGATTTTCCACTGGGATTCCTCAGTTTTTGCGCCAGGCTTTTAGTCTTGACCAAACAATTTTTGAAGCAAGGATACCTCAGGGGGATGCATGCATTTGTTTTTCTACAATCGTTAACGCTTTATACCAAAAAGGAATAGTTCACATCTGATTAATTAATGTGAACGATGTGGCGCAATGGGCGAACAGCCGACTGGGAAGCGTGAGGTCTCGAGTTGGATTCCCGCTACAGGATAAATATTTGTGAATTGAAAAAAAGTGCAAGTTTTTGCTTTGTGTCTGGGTGTTGTGGATTCCCGATCCGCGTAGAATCTGATACCCTAGATACAGGGAAACCTAGTTAGGGGTCAGAGCTATTTATGTGATTGTGTGAGAATTATTTAAAAAAAAATTAAAGACTGCTCCGTCCCAAATCCCAAATACAACAAATTCAGTACCAAATTAATACAATATTATTTAATTCTGTGAGAAAAATAGTTCACATTTACACGTGCACACAATGTGGTTTCAATTTACTCTTAAGCTCGGGTAATTCGCCCGAAGGGTAGGATCTAATTTGAATCTAATTGCGCCCAGTCGTAACCGCACAAATTTTCTCATTTTCCCGCAGAAACTTTTCCTTGAGATAAATAGTACCCGTAGTATATCGATTTCACGTAAATCTAAACAAACAAACATCTCAACTTTCATGTAGGATACGATAGGATTAGTTCAGCCCAGCAATCTTGCATTCTCCTCGACTACCGCAATACCGAGCATAAAACAATATCATCGTTTTAATTCCCTTAAGGGGGTGAAAAGGGGTGCAAAAGATTTTATGGCAAAATAGACTAGAATTAGTAAGAAGTGTAATAAAAGGCCTTTTTTTCATCTTACAGTTTAGCATTTGACCACAAGTCACCTGATGTTAAGTGACGATGTGGTCGAAGATGGCGCCACGCTACACCTGGACTGGGAGTGGGGTTGCCGGAACACACCGATAGGTTCTTGGCGACAGATTCTCAACTTGAGGTTGGTAGCTAGCAAGGCGAGCACTTGAAAATGCCCTACCACCAAGCTCTGGTTTCATCACGATGTTTTCCTCCACCAAAAGCTCAAACTCATTTTAGGATCGAATACAAACTAGTCGCAAGTCAAACGTCACTACCGCTAAGCTATCATCCCGTTAAGTATGGTAACTTCACTTATGAGCCGACCCTGCAAAGTTACTATACGAAGATGGCTGAAGTTATGAAGTATACATACTATTACTACTATTACTTACTTTGTTAACATAAAACCTTGTTAACCTTCAGTCTCAAGGTAATATGCTTACTTCCCAAGGGAGGCGCAAGGTGAAATTGTCGACATTTTTCGGCCATCATTTAAGATAATTGGCTCAAACTGTGATAAAGGAAGTTGTTTCGCATCAGACTTGTTTTATGGTGGAAAGGGCGGAAGATGGCCATGGCTTTGTTCTGCTTTCTTGGAAGGAACATGAATATAGAAGTAGCAATTAGGTGTGGACAAGGTTGGTTGAAATGGCAATGGGCCACATCACTCGACTAACCGTTAACCGATGGGGAAGAAAGGTTCTCGAGTGGTGACCACAAATCGGAAGACGTTCTGTAGGTAGGCCGCCCACTATGTGAACCGACGACATTGTAAGAGTCGCAGGAAACCGATGGATGCAAATAGCTAATATCAGTTCATGGTGGCATTCAAGGGACCTAAGTTCAGCAGTGGACTTCTTCTGGGTAATGATGATGATAAGGTTTGGACAGAGTAGATAAGTGAGCCACTCTCTCTCTGTGAAAAGGCCAGAGTCGCAGCTGTGGGAACGTAATATATACGGTGATCATGACGAAAAGTGAGAAGAGAAAACTGAATTCTTTTGATATTTATAACTACGTGCGAATTAATGATGTCATTACACAAATCGCAATATTACTAATGCGCAAGGTTGTGAGTAAGATTTGTGTATTGTTTGTTACCTAATCTAAACGGTGAATCGATACTCAAAGAAATTAAGTGAAATATGCAATTAAAAAAATTAATACATAGGCAATTTTTTATAAGGCAAACGATTTCTGTGGGATAAAAGGATAGCCACGGGTGTAACTAGGTACAGTCAGCGACAAAAGTAGCTGATTGTTCTCGATTTTCCAAATGTGTTTCAAATCATTTTGATCCCAACATAACACACCTGATTTTAGGTGATGATGAGGTCAAAAATTGGTGTATAAGATGATGAGGATAATAGAAAAAAGTGTGTTGATAATAGAAAAAAATGTTTAGCTAATTTTGTCGTTGACTGTACGGAGCGCAGAGTTGTACTCCATAATATCATAGTACAACTATGATAATATAGAACGAAATTCCATATTAACTTCAAACAAAAAGTAAAATTGGTATCAAAGTATGTAAAATAAGTCGCTCAACACTTTTTGTGTCAATTATATTTTGGCAAGACGGAGCAACAAACATACTTTCGCATTTATATAAGTGTGATGATGTAGATATCAGTCACAGCGACTTTAAAATGCATTTTAAACAAACGACTTATAAGAATATAAACGCAACTGTTTACAAAACACTCAAGGATTAACGAATAAAGTTTCTTAACCTTCTTACGTAACAGCTTGTGATTGATGAAACTCACATGGTCTGCAAACAACGTTACATAACATTAAAATATTACAAATATTAAATATTATGCGTTGTTACATTCTATATGCCTACTTACATAGCCATTTGCACTGTGACAAATGGTGGAACGATAAAATACGGTAGATGTTCCAGAATAATTGTTTGCTGATGAATGGAAGGTAATTTTGTCAGAATGCTTGAAGTACTGCGAGGCGAATGCGTGATAGTGGTGTCTTTATATGTTAATAATCTTTATGCTACAATTGTTCTATTTTTTCATTGTTTTCAATTCTATTAATGTTTCTATTCTATTTTAATCTAATTTAATTTGATTGTGACTCTGATAATTATTTGACCTAGATATTTTTTGTTTTGGCATATTATTATAATTAGTGTCAGTGGTGCATCCGTGCTGATTATTAAAGAAATAAATAAATAATTAAAAAAAACATTCAAAATAAGTCTATTTTTTACGATCACATGAAACCTTAAACCTTACACAGGGTAGCGTTTGACAACAAGTCACCTGATGTCAAGTGACGATGTGGTCGAAGGTGGCGTTACGCTACACATGGATTTGGGCAAAGTCTTATTTACCATCTGTCATACGTCGTTTTGCTTTAGTTCAAATAAAGTTGTCGTGACGCCTAATTGAAGTTAAACTTGAATAACATACGATAGAAAATACCTAATTGAAATGTCGCGCAATAATTCGTCAGTTATATTAGCCAAGTTTGATTCTAAAGCGATATTACGTTTTACTTTGTACGAGAGGCCGTAATTAAGGCTGCTTACGGCCCTTAAAAAGTTACTTAATTTTATGTGCTGGCATTTGTCAATTGCGTTTTAGAAACTCAAATCGTAATCATCGTCAATCCGAAAGTTTGTTGGTTGTTTTGTTTGTAGCCGAATTGCGCTGAAACGGCAGCCGCAATTTGAGTACTTTTTGCGTCTGTATCTTTGTCTTTTTCTACCTAGTACTTGTGAAGAGGACAGCCGAGCGATACCGCTACGCGAATACGCTACGCCAAGTGAAGTGCTGCCTTAATATTATCTTCGTCATTCGTTAAAATTGCTAATTGCTTATCATACAGCTGAGGTTTTCTTTTTATCCTGCTTTTATCCGGGATATCAAGCTATGTATATCGTTGTACCATACAACAAGTTTCGAGCCTAATTTGGGGCTAGGTCAATTTGTGTGCAATGGTCCTCGATGTTTATATTTAAATTGATTGAGGAAGTGTGATTGGCCCTATGCCACCAAACTAACCAGTACCATTTGGTAAATAATTTCTTGACTCAAGAAACTACACTTTATAACGTTAGTGCTACCCTCAAATATTCGCGGCGTGAAGCAACTCATTTTCAAGTTTAATTAGTTTGACTTCGAATTAATTAAGCTTCAGAAACATTCCATTAACGGATTATGAAACATTATAAATCTATTAAAATGATGGTCCCAACTTTGGGATGATTTTATTAATGTCCGGGTAAAATTTATCGGGCTAATTAATTATTATGAACAACTTATAGCAAAACTGCTGCTTGCGTACTCTACTCGAATAATTTTCGTTGTATGTATTTGGTGTAAACGTACTTCTTTGTAGTGGAAAACACTGAAAATTGGAGCGGTTTTCTTTGTAATTGTAATCGAAAAGTTAGTAAAGGCAAGAATAATAATAAACTTCTACAAGTAAAGTACCTGGGCTCTAAATTGCGACAATCCATTTAGTCGTTCTTTTTTTGTTGTGTTCGTTATTGTTAGGACACAATTTTACACAATATTAGCCGCCGGAAAGTTTGAAAATTCGAGAAAAAATTAAAGAAAATTTGCATACACTTAAAACCCACCCGCTGTCTCATTTTCTTATAGTAAAAGTAATTTATTGTAGTTAGCATAACCCTATAATATAATCAGATAGGCTAGCTAAGGCCTCTGGTTTCACCCACGTGGATTAATTTATCTCGATAAAACATACTATATACTATGTCCTTCCCTAGAGTTCAAACTATCTCCATACAAAATTTCATTGAGGTGGGTTCAGCGGTTTAGGCGAACAAACAGACAGACATCAGAGCTACTTTCGCATTTATAATATTAAAGTGGGGAAGTATGGATGGTTTATTAACACGTGAGCATTTATCCTACATATGTAACAGTTATTGTTTTTAAAGCGCATTCGTGTAACACGCAACATCGCGCATGTAACATGATACAGGTATACTTAATGGTTAAACGAACTTACCTTAAGTGATGTTCGACCATAATTATACTAGACGTTGCATTCGAAGATATTTATTCACTTTGTAGTATCCTATTTATTGCACAGGGCGTTGCACATAATTTTTAGAGCTGTAAAAATAAAAATCAAATCACAAAAATATAAAGTTCACTGTTTCTGAACGATACCTTCCATGTCATAGGCAGTGCTGTCATCTCCGTCATACTTCATTCTTTCAGAGACACTTATCTCGTTTGTTAGTTGTATGGGCTTTAGTAGCTGGGTTCGGGTGGGACTATAAATATCTTCGAATGCAACGTCTAGTATAATTATGGTCGAACATCACTTAAGGTAAGTTCGTTTAACCATTAATTACACTTCGACGTTGCATTCTCGATATTTATTCACTTTGTAGATGTTTAGCGCTTTCACACAAACGAGATAGGCAGGCAGGATTCTAGATAGAAAAATAAAAAGATACATTAACACATATAAACGAAAAAAGTGGAGTGATTATCCACATTATTATGAACCTTACGTTCAACCTAAAACCAATAAGTCAATTGATAATGTAAGCCCAATTACCGTTATTAGCATTCTTGCTTGAATATATTATGAATTACCTTTGTGAATGCAATACTAATAAGCTTCCTGACCATCCTGTTGTTCATTTTATAACATGGACAGAACTCCTTATAACTAGCCGAGGTAGAAGTGTAACGGCTACTATGTGCCGCAAATACCAGTATTTGCACCAAACTATAAATGTAAGTATGTCTAATGTATATGTGACTTGTAGTAGGAGCAATGGATTATCTCTTAGATGTATGAATTAATTTCTTTGATGGAGGTAGCTCTTAGGTGCCATGGCATCTATCTAAAATGATAATACTCTCTCTGGATATATGTTTTCTCTGTGAGGTAAAAAAGTATAACTAGATTAGGCACCAAAGTATTTGTAGGCGAAATCAGTAATTAGTCTATTTCTAGTAAGTGCTTCTAGCCAAATATTGATTTCCATTCGTGCGACTTACTTTAATTTCGCACTCGTTGTATAGTTGACAACGCGAGGAAAGGCACAAACTTTTTGGATATGGAATCAAAAGCTTAACTCTCGTTTGGATAAAATTACTACAAGTGATTGCGTACTAGGATCTCATGTAGATACGTATTTTGAATAGCAAAGTTTAATTCCGTAAACTTCTTTTGTGAATCTTATAGTTTGGTCATCTAAATAACACATTTACCTGATATTAAAACAGAAGCCGAACGGCGAGTCTGTACCTGAATGATATTCAGAGACGAGAATTTGAATCCTATTTGAGAAAATAGGAAAAAATATGGTAATACTTTGAATTATTATTATTATCCCATGTGGCTTTATTCTCGGGTCTTTGCCCGGACCTTTATTAGGCATTGGCGGAGCCGTAGCCAAAGCTAAGAGGCCACGCTAAGGGTGAAGTGTACTATTACAACAATGCTAAAAAGTTATCTGAGTTCTTATTGAAATTATTGATATCCAATTATTATTATTTCTGAAATTATTATTATTATTATTATTTTTTAGTCTAAGTTCAAATTATAATTAATTTTGATACCCCTTGGAAATATAACTATGTTTGGTTGATAATACCTTCGAAACCAGGATATAATGCTACCAGAGAGGGTGAAATGGATCAATCTTCTTTGGAAAAATAAAAATAATAAGAGTAACTAAAGGCCTTCTTAGGCCTATTAGCTGACCATGACTCCCGTGCAGTGGCTTGATCAAAATAATATTTCTTAAAAATACAGATAAACTAGAATAGAAGGAAGACGTAAAATAAATGAGTTTCCCAATCCAATGAATGCATTGACCATAGGGTCCATAAGGTCAGGCTATGCCAAAGGATCTCTTATCCGTAATAATATGTATATACCATCTAAAACATAAATGTGAAAAAAGTGAGACAAGTTTAATATTGTGATTGTATGTTTGGTTGTCAACTTCACATACAAAACAATTGTGGTCTAAATGGGTGCCCAGTTCTGTGAATGAATCTGAAATTTAATGAATTATAAGAAAGTGTATAACATGCATAAGTAAATATAATCATCTGCTTAGTTTTTTAATGATGTAAGTGTTTTTTTTTTTTTTTTTAATATTATATGCTTCGCACAAATATTCTTGTACATAAACATCAATTTAGGGACTCCAAAAAACAGTTCGTGATTATGATCATGATAGATCACAGGCACCTGGAGCCAGGTCCCATTCAATGTTTTGGTCCTTTATTAATTAATATATATTATTTTGTACGTATATTAAGCTATCTTTGCTTAAGCTAGTGCAAGATATCTCTGAGAGTATATTAGACATCTTCATTAATGCAGACAACAGCGGTACTCTGCCCATGTTTATTCTGTTAATCCTTAGCAAAGCATTGAAGGCCAATGTAAGCTGATTTCAATTCTAATAATAAAGTATGCTAGTTGTGATTGTGTGATCCCAAAACAAAAAACTCACGTTACAAAAAAACACCCCGCCCAATAAGGGAGGCACCTATGAAGATTTCTAGAAGGTACTTACCACTGAGTTAAAACATTATTTTTCCCAAGACGACTCTGACTTCGAGTTTGATACATTTCTCATATAAATCATTCGTAATGTTATGCAGTTTGTAATTTTTCTTTCTATACAAAGAAAACTGCAGGGTAGGCTGAGAAAAGTAACCTAAGGTACAAAGGTTAAAAAGGTAAAAAGGTCCTGATTGTCAATCTGCTTAATCTGGAAAAATATTTTGTTTCGTCAGGTATTTTTAAGTTTCTTTTTTGTAAACTTTAAACACATATAATGACTTTTCTGTAAATATGTAGTATTTCAATGCCGAAATGTGTGTGTTTTTTGTTCCAAATCAAAATACATTTTTGCTTGTTTTAACACAAATCTTAACCTTTTGAGAAAGTTTAATGAACCCTCTAAGCAAATTTTAAATTATGGTCATTAATGTGTAGTAAGACATCAAAATAACACACAAGTAACAACAGATATCGGTTTCTAAGATAATTACCAACTGGTACAGAAGCCAATGACAAACCAAAGGATGTCATTGAAAAGCGTAGGTTATCTTGAAGTTTTAAATTATGGATAGGAACTTAAAATTATGGTTCCTTGATGTGGACATAATGTATATAAAAAAACCTTACTTGGTAAATATAAGCTGTGTGGATATCATCCATTTTAAAGTCTTCAGTTGTTATTGTCCTTCATATTCAAAATGAACCTGATGTCTAGAGATGTAGGTAGAACGCCAGCCTTGCTAAACTTTGAATGAAGGCCAGAGCTTTCTCAAATTTTTTCTTTGTAATAAGTTTAGTTTTTAGCATTTATTTCAATTTTCTATCCAACTGTATATATTTCGTTGTTTTGTTGTTATATAATAAAAGACAAGTGTTTTGTGTTCTTGTTTTTTGTTTATGATTTATGTCCCACAGATATAAGTCTAGAAAATTACTGGCTTGTTTTAGCCTTTATAAGGAGTTTATCCCGACTCTTTAAGTTCGTGTATAAGACTGCAGAAAATTCTAAGTTGAACCTTGGTGCCCTCCGTAAGCTAGGTCTTCAGGTATTAGGGTTTCCTTTATCGTGGTTTCTTCTGCCTTTACACTAGGATTCTACCCCAACGTTTAGATACCTTATCATAAATCGCCCACCAAATAATTCATCTTTCCGTACTGGATCTATGAATGCATTTTGGCTATAAAAACTCTGGTGCGGCAGACATTGGCTTTTCGCTTGAGCTGGGACATGCTAGCTGCATCTGCAGTATCTGTACCTAGACCTGTCGGAATGAATGTACGGGATCTAACCCGGTTATCATCATCAGAAGACCATTGTCGCGGGTCTGGTGTCGGTGACCTTGGATGATTATGGTCGAGCTTTGTCTGGTCAAGAAGATCCAGCGCCATATCAGGTTTTGTACGTATTCACGCTTCACCTATATACTATTTGATTCAACCAGCTGCATGTGCAGTATTGAAGATTTTAAAGTCATTGTCCGTACTCACGTTACGCCTCTTGGCTGTATGATTCAACAAGCTGCGTGTGCAGTATTGAAGGTTTTTAAAGTTATTGTACGCACTCGCGTTACTCCTTTAGACTGTATGATTCAATAAACTGCGTGTGCAGTATTGAAGGTTTTTAAAGTCATTGTACGCACTCGCGTTACTCCTCTAGACTGTATGATTCCATAAACTGCATGTGCAGTATTGAAGGTTTTTAAAGTCATTGTACGCACTCGCGTTACTCCTCTAGACTGTATGATTCCATAAACTGCATGTGCAGTATTGAAGGTTTTTAAAGTCATGGTACGCACTCGTTACGCCTCCAGACTGTATGATTTAAAGTCATGGTACGCACTCACGTTGCGTCTCTAGACTGTATGATTTAAAGTCATTGTACGCACTCACGTTACGCCTCTAGACTGTATGTCATGGTATGCACTCATGGTACGTACTCACGTTACGTCCTATGACTGTATGATTTAAAGTCATGATACGCACTCATGGTACGCACTCACGTTACATCCTATGACTGTATGATTTAAAGTCATGGTACGCACTCATGGTACGACTCTAGACTATATGATTCAGCAAGCAGCGTGTGCAGTGTTGAAGGTTGCAATACGCCACCGGAGTAACTCATTATCAGCCGAGCATCATGCAAGAAAAAAGAATGGAAAAAATCATGAATTATGTGGGTAGTTAGAAAAGAAAAACTACGCAAAAATCATGAGGAAAAAATATCAGTTATTTTCCAAAGTATGCGCCTTTTCCCTAAAAAGGAAGGGACAAAGGCAAATTTACAGATAAAACTAACACACAGTTAATGACCACGAACTAACCTTGATCGTCCGAACTAGTTGGCGAGTTTCGTATCTTGCGTTCCCAACATGTTATTTTTCGTCATTATTTGGACTTATGACGATCTTTTCTCCATAACACTGCTTTCAACTAACTTTTTCACAAAATTTCCAATAAATTACGAATTTAATCGATAAGTCGAAGCTGCGACGCCCGCACATAAAAAAGGAATGAAGTATGACGGAGATGACAGCACTGCCTATGACATGGAAGGTATCGTTCAGAAACAGTGAACTTTATATTTTTGTGATTTGATTTTTATTTTTACAGCTCTAAAAATTATGTGCAACGCCCTGTGCAATAAATAGGATACTACAAAGTGAATAAATATCGAGAATGCAACGTCGAAGTGTAATTTTAATTAAATCGGTGTTAAGCTGTTTGCTTCTAGACAGTTGTTTTTCATTAATTAATTATTATTCATCTAGTTTAAAACAGTGATCTTTGCACTAGTTTTCGCTAAGCGAACACAGACTATGTTCAACTGAATTGGGCTGCAATCCGTACACCTTGTTTAGCTATTTGACGACGCGGTAGCCGAGTTGGTAGTGTCCCTGCCTGCGAAGCTAGCGGTCCCGGGTTCGAATCCCGGTAAGGGCAAATATATGTATGATAAGCACGAATGTTTGTACCTGAGTCTTGGATATTTCTATCTATATAAGTATTTATTTCTCTATATAAGTATGTATATCGTTGTTACCCATAACACAAGTTTCGAGCTTAATTTGGGGCTAGCTCAATTTGTGTGCAATTTTGTCCCCGATATTTATTTTTTATTTTTATTTTATAGCTATTACATAATATATACAATTTTAATAAGAGAAATTATTATATACATATAATGTATGTATAAAATGAAATATTTTGCATGTTTTTTTTTATGTTGTTAGGGCTTATGTGTATCTACCTACTATACCTAAGACAAGTAGAATGCTACAATACATACATAAAATACATTATGACGTTAAACATTATGCGATCTCAATAATATTACTGTACAGTCAGTCCTAAATGTAACAAAAAAACGGGCTAGTATTTTTTCGGTGTCTGCATCTGATCTGATAGGTATACAAGGAAACCTAGAAAGGGGTAAGAGCTCTTTGTATGTAATTGTGTGGGTATTATTATTATTATTATAACAATCTCAAAGCTCTGACACTAGGGCTGGCCTATCCGCCAACCTGCACTAGGCCTGCGAAGGCTTGTGCCCCAGCATTGGAAACGTCCCCTTTCCACCATCGGACAACAAGACGTACGGCGGGCGGCGCGACACCCGTATATGGTTGATATTCCCCCGATCCGCACTAAGCGCTTCACTTCTACATTTATAATGCGAACAGCGAAAGAGTGGAACGACCTGCCAGCGTCATTGTTTCCCGATATGTACAATTTAGGAGTTTTCAAGTCAACAGTGAATAGGTATCTTCTAGGCAAGCATGCTCCATCGTCGGCCACGTCTTCACTTACCATCACGTGAAACTGTGGTCAAAGGATTGCCTATTGTGAATAAAAATAAATAAAAAGAAAAGTAATAAGCTGATGATTATTACAATATAGTACAAAAAATATATTTGTAAAGTCCCTAAAACAAATCACTAGTTCCTAAAACATCCAAGTCCTTTCAACCCGACGTACGATGAAACGCAATATTTTGCGTAATAAGCACCTATGGCTCCTTTTACCGTCGTAATAGGGTCGCAGTTAATATAGGTACATAGGTATCCTATCTCGCTTATCTCATATCCAGTTCCGTCTTTACCATAAGGGCACATACACGTGCCCAGGGCCCCGGCGTCACGGAGGCCCGAAATAACGACATTCGGTAACATGGCATAAAGATATTAAACTTTACACACTACACTTACACACACACACACACACACACACACACTTACACTTACACTTTACACTTTTTTTTAACCTTACTTTTTTTTTTTTTTTTTACAACTAACTAGGCTAGCGTTTGACCACGATCTCACCTGATGGAAAGCGACGATGTGGTCGAAGGTGTAGCACGCTTGCCCAGTAAATACCTATTCACTCTTGTCTTGAACACCCCAGGGTTGTACTTTACTTTACTTTACTTTTATTTTACTTTACTTTACATGAAAATTAGCATGCAACAACTCTTGAATGGGTGCTGCTTGTGGGGTCTGGTCTGTTTTGGTTGTGATCCCGCAACTCGTTAATATTCATGTTTCATATACCAATGTGTACAACCAAACAAGATAAATCTTATTAGTAAAGCTAAATAAAAAATATCGGACTATTAGATGACAAAAAAAGCTTGGGATTTTAGTGAACTTGCTCCAATTCAATCAATTAGTAATAAGAATAAAATTGTTAATGTGATCGCGCCAAAAATATTACCTGCCGGGCGTTTCTTGCCTGTTCTTTTGCCGGCGTAAGGAGGTTGGAACAGGCGTAGCTAGTTTTAAGTTTGACGTTTTAAAGTGATCACAATGTATCCTATTGAATAAATAAAAATTGACTTTTGACTTTTGACTTTTTTAGGTAGTATGTGTGCCTTCGAGCAATTTTTCGCAATTATTGCATTAATTATTTTAACATCTTCATTATTTCCTAAGGTAACCCTCTCAGTTGCCCGCGGGATGAGGTAACCGAGACCCAAGCTTTAAAAGAGTTATTGCCCGAAGCGTATTCCTTGCGGCAAGTTTTGAAAGTAAAATAGCAATTAGGCAGGGATCAAAGATATCATACGGTTGAACAAGTATTGATTTCACCGCGCATTAAATATTATAAGTATATTTTGGCAAAATTGATGTAATTATAATTATGAAGCATGATTTACACATTGCACATTTTGTTGTTTTTTCACATAAATGACGGTCCAAAGAACAATGGCCAAAACGGACCCGAGGACGTATCTATATACGAAAATAAATGGAATTTTTTATCTATTAAGATTATACAAACGATATTTTAAAGAAAGTGTAGAAAAACAAGAATTTTTTAACTTCGGAGTTTCTTATGACATTTTTTACCTTACACGATGTTTAGATGTTTTGAACGCACTCCGCATTTTCTTTGTCATTCCGTTTCACGCTTTGGAACTCGGCCCTATTTAAATTAGGTAATTAAAATCAACATTATTATCAAATTATTTACCAAAGATGAACAAAAAATCTTTTTAATCTATGTACTCGTACTAGCAAACACTGTCAAGTGACATTGACAGAAACGAACATTATTATACAAAATATATAGCGGTCAGGTCCAGGGCGGTATGAAAAGTGGCCAATGTTCTTTCACAATATATTTATTTAGTAGGATGCAAGGGATTACT
Organism: Opisthograptis luteolata; assembly: GCA_931315375.2. Classification (NCBI taxonomy): domain Eukaryota; kingdom Metazoa; phylum Arthropoda; class Insecta; order Lepidoptera; family Geometridae; genus Opisthograptis; species Opisthograptis luteolata. Next base: position 9,898,747 of record OV928047.1, on the reverse strand, counting down.
TATCATTCAAGTCGACGGCTTTCATTTTGAAACAGTCTTGATTGAGTCTGCGTCCTAATAGTAAGAGCTGAAATAGCCAGACCTTCATATCCCTAGGAACAGCCACACTGGAAAATCACTCCCGGATCAACTCAAACAAACAATCGGTGAGACCACCGGTATATGGTGGTTATTCCACCAGTTCGCACGAAGCGTTTTGCAACGACATTTATCAAGCGTACCGCTAAGGAGTGGAACTCCTTGCTGGAGTCCCGATCGCTATAATTTGGGGTTTTTCAAGGCAAGAGTGAATAGGTACCTACTTACCTTCTAGGTATGCGTGCTACATCGTCGACCGCATCATCGCTTGATAACGGGTAAAAAAGCTACTAATTCAGAGATTTATTTGTGAAATTTATCCAGCACGTTACTAAATTTTTATTACTTTTTGACTTCAGATATGACACCATAATAACCACTCTCCGGCCCGCTGTCAGATGTCATTATTGCAACGAACGCCCTCGTTCCCGCCACGCGAACTTTTTTCGAATTTTTTTCGCGATTTTCCGTGCACTTTCCACTTTCTATTGTAATATCTAGCAAACTACGAGAGCTACACCAAAACAAAAAACTACTGATTGAACTATACATAATAGGTTTAAGTATATTTAAATGCTAATGAAAACATAATTTATCTAACCTAAATAAAATCAAATTATAGCACGACAAAAAAAGGATGCGCAAGGATCTGTTTTTGCACTGGGCACTGCAGTCAGCATGAAGTTTAAGTTGATTTAGACTTATAGGAATCTTATAGGAAATTTCAAAAGGATTCTTTTGATATATATTGGGGTAGCTAGAGACTACAACTTACTAAGAAATAGCAAAAAAAAAAATTTTTTTAAATTCTCAATCGTTTTTTTTAATTATTGGAAAACCCTCAGATCTTTGCTACAGTAACAAATAAAAATGAGAAAGTCGGAAATCCCGCAGTTGCCTTTTTACAGCTGGCAGTGGCAAGCCTATTTGTACGTGTATTCCTTGCCCGGCAGCCATTAAACCCATGGTGAAAGTAAGCACTTAATTACCCGCAGTTAATTTGCGAAGCATATCAATACCTCGACGTCTTCATTATGCAAATTCTACGGCCTGCAGTACAAATAATAAGTTTACATCTATCTCTACAGCGCCAGCGTGGAAAAAATTATCGGCCCTGGAACTACTTTAAATCCTTAGTTAGACCATTTTACTTGATAGAAAGATTCTTTTATGTTAAAAAAGAAATGCGAAAATCTGCGTTCAAACATTTTAATTTTTTTGTTATTTTGTTCGTTCTTTGTACCTATTAGAATCACTACAATGACATAGTAAAAAACAAAGTCGCTGCCTGCGGTAGTCCCTATGTAGGCGCCACGCTACACCTGGACTGGGAACTGGCTCTCAAGTGAGGCTGCCGGAACACACCGATAGGCGCTTGGCTTGATAGTCTATGCGTGCGAAGCCGAAAGGGGTCGCAAGTTAAATTGTCTGTGTTTATTATGACACCAGTGTTACTAGTGCACTAAGGAACCAAATTGTGGACGCTTTGGATATGAAAAGAAGCCTTAAAATCTAATGTGCAATAAAATTAATCTAGGTAATGTGTGAAAAACGTGAATAATTAAAAATTGTAATACCTTTACCATCACGTGTGGCAGAGGGCACGATTTTAATAAATCATGGAACCTATTTATAATATTGTCACGATAATTCAAAGTGCCTAACGTAATAACTTAATAATTATCGATTATTCGTTTTATATTCTTCGCAATCGTTTTCATTTATGATATTAGCTATATACCTACCACTTTACTTTTACTTCTTACTGGGTAGTGTTCGATCACAAGTCACCTGATGTGAAATAACGATGTAGCCTATGGTAGCTAGACCTGGATTGGGAACTGGCTCTCAAGTGGGGCTGCCAGAACACAGCGATGAGTGCTTGGCGACAGATTCTTAACTCTCCTTCGTGATTATTTTCTTCTTCGTAACTAAACCATCGCAAAAGCGTGTCAAAAAACGATTTGTTTGTATGTTGTTCCATAAATCTCATCTAGAGTAAACTTTACTAGATTAAGGCTTCAGCGAAGTGTTTTCAAAATTGATTGGAGTTCTCAAGGATTGTGAAATGAATATCGTTGTAATCTAAACATATTTTTCTTACTTGAATATCTGGAATTTAATCAAGGATATTAAGTGTGCATCCAAACTTAATAAAAGCTGTTTTAATCAAGAGATAGGCGTCTAGAAAATATAACTATAATGTAACTGAAAAACTACAGAAAAAAAAGCGTGTTAATATATTTTTGATTGACCACATTGTTGTTATGTGCGGATTTGCCATCGCTCAAAAATGTTGAAGGAAAACATCGTGAGGAGACCGGCATGTCCAAGAACTGCAACGTTCAAGGGCATGCGACATCTATCAGCCCGCAATGGGCCAGCGTGGTAGATTGTAGCCCATACTCTCTCTCTGAGAGAATGCCAGAGTCCCAACAGTGAGAACGTAAAAAGCTGATGATGATGATGAAATCGTCGCATTCCATCGAGTGAGATTGTGGTCTAGCCAGTTTTAAAAAATACATATTTTTGCTGGCAATTTTAATGGAATATCCACCGAACTAAACGTAAGAAAAACACGTCAAATAGTAAAACGACCCTTACCTCACGTGAAAGAAGCAAATGTCACATTAGTGACGTGAACGGCTTTTATCAAATCATATTAAACAACCTGCCATTACTGACCACTCAACGGTGGTCTTTTAAAACCCCGTCATTATGTCATTAGCGTTGCAATCGTTAAAGTTTACATGCAACTTTTACTGGCAAAAATCTATTTATTCGTTAAAACGATGAGGTGTCAGCGGACTGACATAAGTAATGTGTGATTTATGATGATGATGACCAATATTTGAGAAGCCGCGAGCTGTAATATTAAATTAAATTTATTTTAAGTTTGAAGTATTGATGCACTCAACAGTTACTTACGAGTACGATAAAACGCTTAAAAAAATCTAGAATTGTAATCTATAAAAGTACAATTAACTTTAATAGGATTGGTTAAATACTATTGTGAATTTTTTTAAACTAAACTGATTGTAACAGGTTTAAAAGTATTGCTGTCCTAGTCTGACTACGGAATTAAAAAAAGGACAACAGTACTTTTAGATTTGACGACGCGGTAGCCGAGTTGGTAGTGTCCCTGCCTGCAAAGCTAACGGTCCCGGGTTCGAATCCCGGTAAGGGCAAATATACGTGTGATGAGCACGAATATTTGTACCCGAGTCTTGGATATTTCTATCTATATAAGTATTTATTTCTCTATATAAGTATGTATATCGTTGTCTAGTACCCATAACACAAGTTTCGAGCTTAATTTGGGGCTAGGTCAATTTGTGTGCAATTGTCCCCGATATTTATTATTTATTATTATTTATTAAGATCTGTCAATTTGAGTTTAGTTTTAGGAAATGCACAACAGAATCAACACCAATATTCAAGTATTTTTATAAATTAAAACTCTAGTAACATTTTTTGAATTGTTTTATCGTACTCTTATGTAAGTAACTTAATGTTTAGTCCCAATGTGGTCGAAGGTGGCGCCACACTGCGCCTTCATTGGGAACAGGTTCTCAAATGAGAGTGCCGTAAGGTTGTAGTACTCGGTGATAGATTTATTACTTGAGGATGGTAGCTAACCAGGTGAACTCCAAAAACTGCCATGCTGTGATTTTATCATGCTGTTTTGTTTTACCGAATGCTCAGTGCAAGTAAAACAATTAAAAAAACTGGACTGATTCCTTTATTACATGCAAAAAGTTCTCAAAGAAACTCGGTGAAAAGGAAGTCATGATCATGGCGCTGACGAGACATATTTATATGACATACATATTTCTTTTCGCATTTTTTTAATGAAAATCAAGTATGGGTGGTATAGGTACAAGGTTTTGGCCGGGGCATCAAATTTTGAAAACGTCTCCTTTGTAGAAATGCTATCTATCGATCGTGCGAGCGAAGTCCAACTCGCACTTGGCTTATTTTCAAGTGGCCGTGACCGCAATCTTTTAACCCCCGACGCGGATGGACCGAATTCGAGGCGATTTTTTTCATTTGATAGCTCGTTTCTTTGCGGTGGTTCTAAGCTATGTTTGGTCAATATCGGTCTAGCAGTGTACGAGTGTCGGCTCTTTTCGAAAATGATGTCAGGTTTTTTTAGCTGCGTTTGATGAAAATTGGTCCAAGATGTCAGGGGTTTTTTAATTTTAAATTTATAGGTATTTAGGGCTGGATCAGCGCCTGTCCGATCCCTCTAACTGGAAGGCAAAAAATCCGCAAAGATATCACCGACTTTATAACCCTTTGTACTCAATCCGGACTCCTTAATCGTTATACCTACCTCGAACTAAAATACCCGACCGTGACCGCATAAGTGAGAGTAAAAAAAATGTAAGGCACTGCGCCGCGTCATACTTTCGCTGTTGCTTAACACCTCCATAAAAACTGCCAAAATCAACTTTATCCCTATAGCCACAAAGCTCTTAATCTCTCGAACAGACCATGATACGGATGTTTAACATCGCTAAATTCAAATTAGACTTTAGCGGTAAAGAAATAAGGGTGGTTTTTAGTTCCAGGAAGGAAGTTTCGCAATGTTCAGATCGGATATTAAAATTATGTTTTGATACAAAAAGTTATATCAGACAGTTCCTAATTGCTCGTGTCAGATTTATGTGCAATGTTGACTGTGACTTCATTGCGGTCTTCAATAATTGCACTGGTTAATTGGTTTGAGTTGATAATTACGGAACGGGTTTTGATTTTGCAATGGGATCTCTATTGAAGAAATGGGTCGGAGATTCTTAGATGACAGCAGTGGGCTATTGCTTACTAATTACTATTAACTGGCACAAGTAATAAATTAATTGAACACTTCTGTAAATTAGGTTACTACAACTATTTCATGATTGGTCATATTTTTATTTTTTTTTTACCGCTGGAAGGACGCGGTGGATGCGGACCTGCGCGAGCTCCAGACTCTCAACTGGGCTGAAATCGCTAAAGTTAGAGAAGAGTGGCGCTCTCTCGTTTCGAAGGCCAAGACACACTTTGGGTCGCTGAGCCATCGGAGTTAGTTAGTTATTTTTTTTATATATGGCAGTTGTCTACTTTGGACATTTCTGCCAGAGATTTGTCATTGTGTACACGGAGAAAAAAAGACCTTCCGAAATACAGTTTTCCTTCTGAGTCAAAAGGGAAGGACTTGTGATTCTGAAGGAAAACTAAGGTAAAATAAGGAAGGAATCGGTCTTGGAAGGTAAAGACTCAGAAGGAAAGTCAGATTATTTTTCTCAGTGTAGAGGTACAGTTTGTGGAAAAAATTTATCTCTCTTACAAAAATGGTAACATAATCTATACTAGTACTATGATTGGATGAAGTTTTTTTATGAGTTAGTTCGTTTGGATGTCGGAAAAACTTCTCCAGAACTACTTACGCGCCGGTTAAAATGTCATAACTCTCCAAAGTTTCATCGTAAACGGATGTAGGTATACCTTAACTTTGATACCCTCACCAGTCTCTACCACATCGTCACTTAACATCACGTGACTTTCGGTCACAGTTAGGTAGGTACAGTCAGCGACAAAAGTAGCTGATCAAACTCGATTTTTCAAGTGTGTTTTAAATCAGTAATGTTTGGTTTTTTTTTACAACTTACAAGGTAGCGTTTGATCACAACACAACACACCTGATGTTAAGTGATGACGCGGTCAAAGGTTGGTGCTTAAGATGATGAAGGCGATCGGAAAATTTGTTTTCATTCGGTGATTTTTGTCGCTGACTCTACTCTGCGAAACGTAATGTTTACAGGGAAATTACAGGACGTTCAATATGACAAGATGACGTGCGCAGTTCATTTTGAGCTCTGAACTGTGATGGGCAAGCGTGTCGCTTAAAATCAGGCCAGCAACTTGCTCGTCTCGTCACTTAGATGATGCATAAAAAATCTAAACATTTTAATTGATACATTTATTTATCACTAGCAGCGCCCCCCGTTTTCACACGCGTCTTTCCGTTATCCCGCAGGAAACTTTTTCTGGGATAAAAATTAGCTTATGTAAGCTATCCCCATTCCAAATTTCATTCAGATCCGTTCAGTTATTTTTGCGTCAAAGAGTAACAAACATCCATACATCCATACTCACAAAGTATCAAAATTAAAATCAAAAAAAGTATTCAATAGTATACATTGTGATCACTTTAAAACGTCAACTTAATACTAACGCCGGCAAAAGAACATTTAAGAAACGCTCGGCAGGTACTTTTTTTGGCACGATCACATTGACAATTTTATTCTTATTACTAATTGATTGAATTGGAGCAAGTTCACTAAAATCCCAAGCTCTTGTTTTGTTTTTAGTAAAAGTAAGTTTAGTAGATATTACAAAGTAGGATTTAAATCAACTTTTATAATTCCAATAGGTGGATAAATAATAGATTTACCTATTGTTGCTAAAAATAAAGAAAACATACTGCAAGATTAATGAAATAGAAGGTTAAGGTTTGCTGGTCAAAAGGTAATTGAATTGACACCTGACATACAACCACGCGTGCTGAGGAATGCTTGATAGGTTTGCTTAATCACTTCGATAAACCCATAAACTATTCAAGTACTCAGTAAAATGCATAAAGCAAGCAATACAAAACAATGGGAAGTTTTCTGACAGCTAAAAAACGTAGTTTCCAAGAATCTAAGCTATTGATAAATGGTGTTAGTTAGGTTTTTTACTTTATACAGGGTAGCGTTTGACCACAAGTCACCTGATGTTAAGTGACGAAGGTGGCGTCGCACTATACTTAGATTGGGAACTGGCCTTCAAGTGGTACAACAAATACATACAATAGAACCAAGCACCGTCCGCTCGCGGACATCCGCGGCCCGGAGGAGCGGCGCGGAGCGATTTCGACCGCGCGCGGATAGCTCTCCGCGACACGGACAGCTCCGCGTCGCTCTGAACGCGTTGTAAGGTTTCATACATTTTACCGTTCGTCGCGGACGTCCGCGTAGGTCATCCGCGTCGCACTGAACAGGCCTTTAGTAATAGGGTCCCGTTTTACCCTTTGGGTAAGGTACCCTAAAAAATTTCTTGCAGTTTTGTCTTAACTTTTTTTCTTGTCAAATTTAATGTCTTGCTATTATTGCTCAATACTATTTAGAGTTTTCCTACCCTCCTTGTCTCTTCTCGGTACCATTAATTTCGGTTTCCTTATCACTTCCGTATAAATATTTCGTGGAGGCATTTCGTTCTATTTATGGGCGGAAAGCACCCATTGTTGGCTACGATAAGTAGTTCCAATAATGAGCCTCAATGTAATTACGCGGACAAAATGGAAGTGTCATTGTATAACTACGTAGCTACGAATCCTTGTTTGGTGACCATGTAAATGTTAAATCGCTGCTACAAGGACGACGAATATTTTGATTTGATATTTTTAAAACAGAATTTTAGCATTTTTTAACCATTCGCTCAAAACGATGAAGGAAAGCATGCCCTAGAATCACAACATTCAAGGGCATGCGACCTCTACCAACCCATGGTAGATTACGTTACGGCACATCTCACACTCTCTCTAGTTATATATATATCTCTACTTTGAAATACAAAATCGGAATAGGAACTGGCTCTCAAAAGAGGCTGCCGTAAGGCACTTGGCGACAGATTTTCGACTAGCGAGTACTAGAAAATACTTACTACCAAGCTAAGATTTCGTGACTATGTTTTCCTTCACCAAAAGCTAAAACCCATAGCAGAATCTGAACCTACTATCTGGCGGTCGTAACTCAACGTCACTACCACTGAGCCACTATTATCGCTTATGTATTGTTTCCTCTTCGTAACAAACTCTTTGTGAGACCAAAAGCTATGACGAATTACCGTAACGAAGATGATTTGAAACACAATAGGTTAAGATTAAGTATTTAATTCGTCACAAACCTCGCTAAGACTTTTTTAATGTTTGTTTGTAAACAAACAAGTTATTTGAGTCAAGGTCATAGAAACCTATTAGCAGAGTTCATTATTTCTCACATTTGTGAACAGTAAATTGGCTGAATGCAGTAGACACGGTAATCATTAGCCGTAACCCGTAACAAAAGAAAAAAAACTTACCATATTGTTTTTCAAATAGTCGCACGTTCACAGATAATAAAAACTGACGTTTTTAAAAAGTCACAATAAAAAATAAGAGTCATTCACTTTTAATATTCACACAGCACTGTCCGTTTAGGAAATGCACCGAATGTCTCGCCTCCTCAGCTTTGTTCGCTGCAAAAAAAAAGAATTATAATAGTTAGTGAAAGTGACTGGCTGGTTGCGATGACCGCCGTTGCTTCGTCGAGATGATTTCAATAGCTACGCCTAGTTTTGGCGGAAAGCGAAATGAATGCTACGCTCCATTAATAGTTACGTAATATTCATGTAACGTCTGCTTCTGTTTATATTAATAAATTTATTAGTAAAGAATTAGGGAGCAGACGTGCGGGCGTTTCGATACTACAGTTGTGCTTGATTTATCGAAAGACAAGTAAAAATGAAATGGTTTACGGTAACCGTAAGTAAATTAGATTCAGACCATTGTGGTCAATTAATTGCAATTAAAAATAAAATAAAAATTAATGGAAAAAAATCTGTCACATATGTACCAGAGACCGTTGATCGGATGGAGAAAATAAAATTAAAGCTGATCGATGAACTTCCTTTTTTACCGGATCGTAGAAATGCTGATGATTTATACAACTCTTTTTTCAGCGTATTTAGCAAAGCTTTCAACACGATATTTACTCCAAAAACGATCATGGTTTCTGATAGACCTAATTTTACGGAGTGGGCTACAGTTGGTATTCACAAAAGCAGGCAAAAGCTGTACGATCTCTACAGTGAAAAACAATATAATACTAGTAATGAGTTTAAAGAAACTGTAAAAACATACTCAAAAATTTTTAAGACGGTCTGTCACATTGCAAAGTCTCGTTATATAAGTTCTAAGCTTAAAAATAGTAATGACAAAATTAAAGCAACTTGGAAAATTATAAATAGTGAGACTGGTAAAGTCAGGTCTCAAGCTAATGATTACAACCTAAATATTGGCGATACCAGTGTCAAGACTGACATTGAAGTAGCTAAAGCATTTGAAACCTTTTTCACTGACATTCCAGTCTCTACTACTAAGTTCTTAAACTCATCGCACACCATTGCAGAATCTATGTTAAAAACAAATGTACCAGAGTGCGAAATTCCTTTTCAATTTGACTATGTTAGTTGCAAAGATGTAGTAAAAGCTTTTAATATGATTAATGTCAAGAAAACTACTGACCTCTGGGGTATATCCGTGACCGTTGTTAAGCCATTAATTGAAATGATTGCACCCGAATTAGCCCTAATATTTAACAAATGTATTGACGACGGCGTGTTTCCTGATCTGATGAAACATAGTAAGATAACACCCTTGTTTAAATCGGGTACAACGACTGACCCTACTAACTTTAGACCAATATCAGTATTACCAACATTTAGTAAAATATTCGAAAAACTTATTCTAAATCAATTGCAAAGACATTTCTCAGCAAACAAATTACTTAATCAAAAACAGTTTGGCTTTACGCGTGGTCGCTCTACTACTGATGCTGGTGTCGAGTTATTAACTCACATCTATGATGCCTGGGAGGAGTCACGGGACGCTCTAGGCGTGTTCTGTGACTTGTCCAAGGCATTTGATTGTGTTCACCACGAGACACTGATCAGGAAGCTCCGGCACTATGGTATTCGAGGTGTTCCTCTGGACCTTGTAACCTCATACCTTAGTGATAGGATTCAGAGAGTTGACGTGAACGGGAAGCGATCCTCGGGGTCAGTAGTCACAATGGGAGTTCCGCAGGGTTCAATACTCGGACCTTTTCTGTTTTTAGTTTACATCAATGATTTGCCCAGCCTTGTTAGTGACAATCACGAAATAGTATTGTTTGCTGATGATACGTCGCTTTTATTTAAGTTAAAGCGTCAACATAACATTTCTGACGACGTGAACAATGCTCTCTCCAAAGTTACAGACTGGTTTGATGCGAACAATTTGATGTTAAATGGAAAAAAGACAAAATGCTTGAGATTTGTGCTGCCCAATGTCAAAGAAGTACCAACAAATGTAAAAATTAAGGACGAAGAATTGGACCTTGTCAAGACTACAGTATTCTTAGGCATAACTTTAGATCACAAATTGCAATGGGGTCCACATATTGTCAGTCTATCGAGCAGACTTAGCTCTGCAGCATATGCTGTAAAGAAGATCCGTCACCTTACTGACGTTGATACAGCCAGACTAGTCTATTTCAGCTATTTTCACAGCATTATGTCCTATGGAATATTGCTGTGGGGAAACGCTGCTGATATTAACACCATATTTGTATTGCAGAAGAGAGCTGTTCGTGCGATTTATAACATGGGCCCCAGAGAATCTTTAAGAATTAAGTTTAAAGAAACCAAAATAATGACAGTTATTTGTCAATATATTTATGAAAATGTAATGTACATACGGAAAAATTTAAATAGCTTCAAAAAGAGAAGTGATTATCACAATTTTAATACTAGAAACAAAGATAAAATTGCTGTACCCACCACTAGGCTCCATAAAGTTAGCAACTCGTTCAAAGGTCAATGTGTACGCTTTTTCAACAAAATCCCAAGTGAAATTCAAGACTTGTCTATAACAAAATTTCAAATTCGTATAAAGAGAAATCTCATTAGTAAAGCTTATTATAAAATATCGGACTATCTAGATGACAAACAAGCTTGGGATTGTAGTTAATCTATCTATCTTTCTTTCTATCTATCTATTCTCCCTATTTCCCCTATTCTAACCATTTTCGGTAAACAGCCAAAACAGTCATGCTCACGAAAGTGACTTTGCTTGCAGCGGCGTCATGTGTCGGGTCGCCCTCTTCCCTCTCATATGGTCGAGGAGAGCGATGGCTGGCACATGCGTCAACTCGTGAACGGGTGCTGCTTGTGGGGTCTGGTCTGCTTTGGTTGTGATCCCGCAACTCGTTAATATTCATGTTCCCATATCCCAATGTGTACAACCAAACAAGAGAAATCTTCTTATTAGTAAAGCTAAATAAAAAATATCGGACTATTAGATGACAAAAAAAAGCTTGGGATTTTAGTGAACTTGCTCCAATTCAATCAATTAGTAATAAGAATAAAATTGTCAGTGATCGCGCCAAAAAAATTACCTGCCGGGCGTTTCTTGCCTGTTCTTTTGCCGGCGTAAGGAGGTTGGAACAGGCGTAGCTAGTTTTAAGTTGACGTTTTAAAGTGATCACAATGTATCCTATTGAATAAACATATTTTTGAGTTTGAGTTGAGTTTGAATCTATAGGTACGAATAAATAAAATTAAAGTGTCTGTCTGTTCTCTAGGGCTGGAATTTCAAATGATATAATTCTTATTGTGGCTCCACACAATTAGTGTATTGAGCCAGTGTCAAGAAAGTATTAGATGTACCTATCAAATATGATGATGGTGATGAGGTTATGTAAAAGAGGATAGTTCCCTCTGTGTTGAAGTAAAGTAGCGGCACTTTACTTAATTAAATTTTACACGGACTTTTTGGAGCAACTAGAAAAGTTACTTTTCACAACTTTATTTCTAACTAGCTGGTAACCGACCTCCACGCGGGCGAAGCAGCGCGGAGGTCGGTTATCGCGACCAAAAGTAATCAAGAAATTTCGATCCCGTTCCCGCAACCCATGGGAACCTATTCTAGATATAAAAAGTAGCCTATGTATTATTCCAGGCTATAATCTATGCCTGTACCAAATTTCAGCTAGATGAATTTTTGAAGTATTCCCGAAGAAAATCAAAAAAAAATAGAGCTTTATACTTTAAATTTTCATGTTGAATTACCGCCAAAATACTCGTTTTAAATTCTAAACTTCTCTTCTCTCTGGTATTGTAGAATTACACTTAAGGGTTGATCAATACTTGAGTAGCAATAAAGTGACAGGGACTTTTTTGGCGGCAATCGAATTGTCAACGTGAAAATTTTGTTTTTATTTCCAAAACTTGTGTTTCTTCGAGTGATAATGTGTAATATTGGTGGATTATTAACCATTATGTGTTCGTTAATGTGTACGAGTGTGGGAAATTGAAATAAAGTTGTGAAAGTGACTTTTCAAGTTGCTCCAAAAAAGTCCGTGTAAAGTTTAAGTAAAGCACCACACTTTACTTAAACACTATCCTCATCCCATCATCTCATCATCATCACCATCATCTCATCATCATCATCACCATCATCATTTAAACTTGATTCAACTCTCTGAGTTTGAAATCTTTTATACTTGACACTGGCAAATACACTAATCGTGTGACGCCATAACAAAACAAAAAAAAATAAAAAAAAATAAAGTGACATACGACTTACGAGTATGAAATGACAGACTCAAATCTGTGCTTACGAGTAAGTGGTGATAATCGCTTGAGCGTCATTCTAGAGCCACAGCCTGCATTGATATGTTTCTGACTCTCAGTCAGTCGCAGGACGAAGTCTTTTAAATAGGTTTTAAGATTAAGCATATTTTTGTTTGTTATTATTTATATGCCGGATACGCACTTTCAAGTTTCAAGTCCACGTATTGTGGTCGGTCACGCGTAACAATTGCATAATTATATTCGTAAATTCAGTTAGATAATGGACATAATTGCTTGCAGTTTGCAGGCATTGTTGTTTTTAGTGTACTTCAGTAGTGGTTAATTGGGGAAATTTACATGTTAAGTTACATGTTTAGCGTTTATTCACTCTTTGACTTTTCGTTTTGTTTTTTGTTTTTGGTCTCGATCACATTTGCAATTGGAGTAAGTTCACTACAACCCTAAGCTTGTTTGTCATCTAAGATATTAAAGACTGAAAATTTAGCTATCGGCAAATTTTGGATTTCACATGGACCTATTTTACCTACTAGCTATTAACTATTTACTTGAACTTGCAAAAAACATCAGTAATTTGTTTAGTGTTTCATTTGTTACGTGTTTGCTACGATTTAGAAAATTTGACTATTGATTAATTATTTATTAAAAATGACTGTATTGATTAGTTTTAAAATATTATTAAGTTTTCTACACTATTGAATTAGGATATACCTGTAATAATAGCTGTAATTGAATAAATAAATAAGTAATCGGTAGACTAAAAGAAATACCAAAGTAAAATGTCGAAATTACAAAGATCTGGTCCAAGCCAATAAAAAAACTGTTTAGTAAATGCGTTGCAAAGTATTGTAAAAACAGAAACTAACTCTTCGGCTAAATCGTGTCCTAACTTGTTACCTAAGCTAGGTTTCACTGTCTACATCGATTTGTAAAGTTAAGGTTTTGCAAAGGGGTAACTAATCGATTTAAATTGTCTAGACTGATTCGATTTTCCAGTTAATTTAATGTTGCCAGCGATCAAGTCCAAAAAGTAGGGTTGATAAAATGTTTGCAGTCTATAGTGTCTAGACCTCAATACTGAATTATTTATTGCAGTCATATGTTAATTAGCATACCTACATGAGATCTTAATGGTTAAAATTTAGCGAACATGTGGAGTTGAGGACCAAAAAGGGTAGGTACCTAAAGCAATGTTGGTATATGTAATTTTCGTCATTTTGTGAAGTTGTCATTGAGAAAGTCACCTAAGCCTCAGTACCATAATATGGCATTTGTCTGTAAATGACTAATATTATAAAATACGAAAATAACTCGTGTTTATTTGTAACCCTTTCAACCGCTGAACTCATCTTTATATTACCACAAAACTACACTATCATACATAGCGTGTTTGACCCCTAATTCTCTGGATCAGAAACTACGCAGATCAGGGATCCATAGTATCCAGGTCCGGAACAAATAGCTGCGCTATTTTTATTACCCAATTTCTTCCCAGTAGCTGCAATTGAACCCGCGACCTCTCATTTCGCAGTCAGCTGTTCACCTCTTGCACCAAATCGGTCGTCATTGGTTTGGATGTTCTTTCCTGCCTTCGAATACGTAAAATGGGGTGTTTCATTTTATACTCATCAAGAAATTCTTAAGGCCTGGGATAAACCTAATGTAAAAGCGTTGTACGGTTCTAGAATTTTTTATTTCATTCTATTTTAGTTATAATATACTATGCACTCTATATTATATTCCACTATGCCTTGTTTTCAAAACATCGTCAAAAAACTATTTCGAAGTAAGCCCACATTCAACGAAAAACGTATCTAATAAAGTAGGCATTTTTTTTATTCTTGCGTTATTTTACTAAGTTTGTTTTTGCTACATTTTGCTACATTTAAATAACAAGAACTGGACAATGTACTTGTGTGTAGAATTTAGTTACTCTACCTATTCTTGTTAAAATTTAACATCCAACAAAACACGTAAAGAATTCTAATTTATAAATCTTACTTACCAAAAAAAAAATCAAGACACTTTTTCCACGAAACTTTTTATCAAAACAAAACGTCTCCAACCTATTAAATCCTGGCACAAAAATCCATAGAGAGAAAAAAACTAAACCATTTGAAATTTAAAATCGATGATCGATCGTGCGCGTGCGGTGCACACGCCTTTCCGCAACTGACTTGCCCTACCACAAACTTCCTTCTCTCACCGCGCTTGCAGTACTAACTTCTTCTGTGGCCATTGTTTCGTAGTAACTGCTGAAGAATCTGTAGCCAGTTTGCGTATACTAACTACCACCAAATCCGTGGCCACAGTCACGAACTCGCAAACTGTGCAATCGGCTCTTGCATTGCTCATTATTATTATCATTGCTGCTACATACATAAGTACTTTTTGCTTGAAGCAGTAAATAGGTAAATTATGACCAAAAAGTCACGATTCACGACCTATTTTTCTTATTAAGGCTCGCTGTTTCACCCGCAATCCAAATAAAAGGTAGCCTATGTAATTTTCCAAGCTATAAACTATCTCTATGCTAAAAATTACGTTAATCCGTTGCTTCGTTTCAGCGTGAAAAGAAAACAAACTAACAACCACTTTCGTATTCATAGTTTTAATAAAATATTGAAAAAATGCTAATAACAACCTCTTAGGGAAAAACATTTAAAAAATCTTATTATAAAAGCTAAAATTAAAATATCAGACTGTTTAGTAAATGAGAATTAATTGCTTGGGATAGTAATGAACTTGCTTCAATTTCGTTAGTTAGTCAGTACCAGTAGGAAGAAATATGAAATTACCTGCCAGGCGTTTACTGCCTGTTCTTCGGTCGGTGTAAGAAGGTTGGAACAGGCATAATTAGTTATAAGTTGAATTGAAATTGAAATTTGAAAGGAGCAGTAACATTCGTTCGAATTTTATCTATACAAACAGAACAAAACAAATTACACTTTTTAGGTGTTAAGTGCTGCTGGCACCAATGACGTGATTATTTATTACCTATCCTTTTGTCCATTCGACGCCCGCCTAGTAAAAAGTAAAAAATAACGATCTTTTTTATCTTCACACATTTTAAACGCCAAAGATCCTGTTTTATTTTTAGCCCCAAGGAAAAATTCTTGCCAATGCTTCCGTGCAGAGGTTAAAAAGCAAGAAGGTAATTAGGTAGTACTCAATTTGTGACTGTTTGGTAATAACCGAAATATTTCGAAAAGATCACTTTTACCGATAAGAACTTTGTTAAGAATAAATCAGCTGTCAACTACCGAGCAGACTGGGTTCTAGCTACGAGCAGTGACATAAGACTATGACCCTAAATACAAGCGTGATAAGATCTATGTGTTACGAGACCTGCCTTACCACAACCTTACAATTATGCTGCTTTTACGAGTAATTTCGCGAACATTCCTTCGCGTAGAAAAAGCGGTTTTTTTGCAATTTTTAAATTAGGTGTTTATGTGCTTTTTTACCTTATATTTTTAGAGCGGTAATAAACATATTCGCACAAACTTTCGCAAGGTAAACAAGACCTAGCTGCTTTCCGCGGTTACACCCGCAATTTCACGTTTCTGTGAAGCGTGAGGTCGCGGGTTCGATTCCCGCTACAGAACAAATGTTTGTGCATTGAAAAAAAAAGCGCAAGTATTTGTTCTGTGTCTGGGTGTTGTGGATCCCCGATCCTCGTAGTATCTGATACCCTAGATACAGGGAAACCTAGTTAGGGGTCAGAGCCTATGTATGTGATTGTGCGGGCATTATTATTATTATTACTGTAGTACCTAGGTACCAAAACAATGAATAAACTCGTGTATAATTAATCAAAATCCTTTCTTAGCGGATGCCTACGTCATAACATCTACCTTCATGCCAAATTTCAGCCTTACGGTAATGCAGTCTTTTTCTAACCACGCAAGTAAAAAAGGACAGCAATATATTTCGTCCTGTCAAATTTAGTGAACACCCGTCTTGTTGGGCAAATGCTATTATAGCGTAGGCGAATTTTTTGCTGACAGTGCTTTTTGTGGTGAAGTGTGACATTTCTGACATAAGTAGGATCTTTTTGACCTTTTTATTTTTGACTTTGTTGTTATTTTATTACCCTATGACCTTTTATTGATTCTTGTTTATTTATTTCTTACTCAATCATTCATTCTTTTTGTTTAATGTGATATTGTTATAATTATTATTTTTCTAGTTAATTTGATTTTGTAATTAGCGGCCCACTCTATTTGTACGCCTATTTAGGCAAAACATGTTGTTCCCATAATCCCTTTGTTGAAGATCTGCATGCAACCTTGCTATGTAACAGCACATGTTTACTAATAAAATATCTTTGTGTTTTAGCGCCCTCATATCAGAATCGACAACAATAATGTAGTCGTAACTTATCTACCTCCGTGAAGTTAATATTGCTAGATCTTAGCGGCGATTACCTAACCTAACATAAAGATAGTAATGCGATACACAACACTTCCTCGTAATTTGTTCCACATACACTCACTACCGCTTTATTCCTCGGTTGAGCAATTGGAAAATAATGCAAAGAATAGCTTCGTTTTACGATTGAAGCCGGATTCGAGTCCGCTAATCGGAAATGTTCGCTCCATATTTGTCAATACGTATTATTACCTGCAATAAGTAGATAAGTATGATTTGCCCATACTCTCTCTCTGTGAGAAGGCCAGAGTCCCAGCAGTGGGAACGTAATAGGCTGATGACGATGATGACAAAGGTTAATTTGAGAGACTTCAAGTCAAGAAGTTGCAGTCTTTCAAGATGGGTGTGAAAAGCGTTCTTATGGGTCGGCAACGCCCTTGGTGTAGCAAATCGCCATAAGCGACGGTGACCGCTTACGAACAGGCGGGCCGCCTGCTTGAATAAATAAATAAAGAATTAATGGTAATTACTTATGTTTTAGTGTAGGACGCCCTCCGGCTAGGTGGAGCGATGACATACGCAAAATGGCTGGCAGCAGTTGGATGAGAGAAGCCGAAGATGGGGCTCAGTGGCGTGCTTTGGGAGAGGCCTATGTCCAGCAGTGGATTGAAGTGGGCTGATTATGGTGATGATGATGTTTTAGGCAAGCATGCTTCATCACAGACCTCGTCTTAAATTACCATCAGGTGAAAATATGGTCAAAAAAATATTGGGGTTGTAGGGCTGTAAGTGTCTACCACTCTGGCCCAGTGCGGAAGAGAGAATGTAAGGTTTATGCGGCTTGGTAAATGTCGCATGGTCATGAATGTTGTGGTTCTTGGACGTGCCGGTTTCTTCGCGATATTTACATATATACTTCACTGTTTTGAGCGTTGGAAAATCCGCTCGTATAACTTATTAGTCTTAAGTACGACCAAGATGGGATTCGAACTCTATATCAGCCCTTTGCAAGGTGACTGTTCGGCTACCAACGTTCACTTAGGTACCTCTACCATAAAGTAAAAATCTTGAAGTGTAAGTTTGCCTTCAATAATCAAGTTTCGTCTTACCTATATATCTACGCTTTTTTTTTACTTCGTGCTCAATCTTTGCTCTCTTCTTTATTAGATGCGTAGGCACCAAAAATTCTAATTTATAGTTAAATTAGAATTTTTGGTAGGTAAGTATTATTATAAAATAACTTCTACGGCATAGTTCTACGGTGTCAACCATTTCTGCTCAAGGCTAATAATAATATAATCTTAATTTATAACAATATTAAAATGATTATAATAAAAACCATGGGGCCCATTGGGCAAGCACATGACCACCCATGTGAACGAGCACAAAATTATTCCGCAGACGAAGATTAGGAGCAATTGGTGCTCGAAACCGAAACCTGTTGTGGCTTTCCCCCTATTGTGTTATCTATCACAGACCAGAATAAGTGGTCTGTGGTGTTATGTATACCAAACACCATTGTGTTTGTGTAGACCAATAGTGATTTAGGGTAAAGCCATAGACATGAATGTCTGTGAAACTCTCTCACACTTTCTGCTTGCCTGGTACCTAGAGCTTCAGCATCATCATCATAATGAGTTGTATATCAAATATAAAACCCAGGTATCGCTGGAAAGACGAAGTCATGCAGGATTTGCGCGAGCTCCCAGGTGGATGACTGGCAGGAGGTGGCGCAGGACAGACCGAAGTGGCGTCTTCTTTTGTTATCGGAGGTCAAGACTCGCTTTGGGTCATTGCGCCATCACAGTTAGTTATTAGATACATTTCAGGTAAATGTAGGTACATGTGAAGCCTTAACTGAATAGCTATAAGGGACGCTGGTAGACCCCATGCCTGTCTATCAAATGGTCTGTAAGTACCACCTTTGCATTCAACCGAGCGTGCAAACATTACTGTGTTCCGGATTGAAGAGCAGTTTCCAGTGAAATTAAATTCAGGGTGACATTGCTTTGCCGCGCAGAATTTTGAACTAAGTTCAAAATTCTGGGTGGTGCTGGAACTGAACTGTTCCTACCTAATAGAGGAAAGCGCTTGGCTGTGAGTGTGACGCTTACCGTTAGGCGTGCGACTTGCTCGTATCAACCTCACGCTTGATATCAACGAGAACATAATCAACTTTTTTTTTTATTATTGTTGTGGCGCTGGTAATAAGAACTGTTGAAAGTTGCAGCACGTAGTTTTTATTGCAATCGATCTAGCAACCTCCAAATAAACGATTCTAGATTATGACATCGGCAGGTTCCAGTCACTTTTTTATATTGCAAACATCGCCCGGTTAGACTTTACTATAATAAAAAACAAAAATAATGATCTCGCCAACAATAATTACCATCCAATTATTTAAATGGGCAGATTAAAAATATTATTTAGGCAACATAATTTCTTTTGGGTCACACCTCTGGATTTTAAATAAATTTTACATACGTAATTAATGCTAAAAAACAAACTGGTTCTTTACTATAAATAGTCTGACCTCTTACGCACTATTAGGTTGTTTCGACTTTTACCAAATATGATAAGGAAAAATATTTTTGAGCGTGGATACGGAATGTAGGACTGGAAACATGCATGAAAGACTGGCGGACAGGATTAGAAATCTCATCATAAAGGGTCTATTATAATACAAGCACAACACAACACGGACACAATAATTCATGCTTATTTTTAACCCCCGACGTGGAAGGGTGTATGTAGCCAATGGCCTCGTAGCTTCTAAATGGATGAACCGATTTTGATGGCGTCTTTTTCAAAGGTGACTAGGTCGAGTTTTCTTAGTTCTGCGAAAACCGCGAAACGCAACTAGTTTTTAAATAATTAAACATACATTTCATAGAAGCGATTGTTAATGACAAAGCCGCGACAATGCTGGTTAAAATACATAGAAGTAGGTACCAACGTTCTACACGTGATGAATAAAAAGTCAGGCACGTGTAGGTATATTAAAAAAACAGGTGTCTCTATAAAACCATAAAACAAATTCCATGTTCTATGGTCAAAAGATATCCGCTTACATTAAAAGAAAATAATCTATTAAGGCCTGGGCAGTGCCGCATTAAGCAAGCGCGGGGTCTGTAGCAAATTCTTTCAAACACTTCTTGATCCTTGTCTGACGTGGATTATTTAGTAAGAAAAGTTGTACCTAACGTTTCACGTTTTTGTGACATCATATAAATTCAATATACCAAATCTTAGTAAGTTTAACTGAAAAAAATTACGCTCAGGCCGAGATGAGTGGTAAACCCACTACAATATGCGAGGCTCCATTTCGCGAGGGGCCCGTAGCAATTGCTACTCTTGCTACTTGCTTAATTCGGCACTGGGCCTGGGCATCAATAGCCTCACCCCGATGCCGAAAAAACGAAAAAAAAACGAAAAAAAAAACCAGACAGTATTTGAAATAAAATAAAGCTTGAATGCCCTGAGTATAGTGTTTGACTGCATTAGCAAGTCTTTATTTTTATAATAGGAGAAAATGGGGGCACGTTGCTTTTTTTTAGTATAAGGGTTTTCTTTTTATTTAGATATATCTAGGTAAGTTTATTATATAGATTTTCTTTTTTATTGCAAAAACAGAGGCAAATAAATAGTTTCAATTAGACGCAATTTTTAGCTTCATCTTGTGATCACGTCCTTAATATTGAACTAGCCTAATTGCCTGGTTCTATTCACGTACGCCATTGACTCACTTTTTCCGTTAAAACAGAACTGTGGATGCCGTGGCACAAGTGTTAGTCTCAACTAGCTGGCTTCTTCACCAGTGTCCCATGTTCAAATCCTGGCTAGGACAATATTATAAATGTGACAGTTTGTGGGATGGATGGACGAATATTTGTTACTCTTTCTCGCAATAACTCCTGAACGGATTTTGATGCAATTTGGTGCGAAGATAGTTGAAACCCGGGAGGACGAAGGATACTTTTTATTACTATTTTTTTATACATAATATACCTTCACTTTAAAAAAAAGCTTAAATAAAAATTATAAAAAAAAACTGTTAATAATAAAGATAATAATCATTTAATCATTATAATTATTATTTCATTAAACATTTTCAATATTAATTTTTAATAACTTAAACGTTAAAATATCTCATTTCTCTATAACTTTTGTTCATTTACAATAGTAACAATAAATATTCCATTATGTATGTATTTAACTTATCAACATTTTTACCTATTCATCATCATCACCACCAGTCCATTCCCATCAATTTGCCGCAAATTACAAATGATGATTAATTTTTAATCATTTCATCACAGCAAAAATCATTTCATTTCAAACTTGAACATCACAGTAGTGCTCAGTTGTTAAAATGCCACTATCGGTCACCCATCCAAGTGTTGGCCGTGCTGATTGTTCATTATCAGCCTGTATCAATCCACTGCTGGACACAGGCCTCTCCCAAGGTACGCCACTGAGCCCGGTCTTCGGCTCTTCTCATCCAACTACTGCCAGCCACTCGGCGCAAGTCGTCGCTCCACCTTGTCGCAGAGCGTCCTATATTACGTTTGCCAAGTCGCGGTCTCCACTCAAGAATACGTCTACCCCAACGGTTGTCGGTTCTGTGGCTTATTTGACCGGCCCACTGCCACTTCAGCTTGCTAATTCTGTGTTGCTTATCCTTAGTCCATTTCTTCTAGTTGAAGAAGTCTATTTTGTATCGTTCAGCGTGTGCTCTTCATTTTCTGTGCTGCTATTTAAAATTCCCATCGATGTCACATAGTGGGCGGAGATGTGGTGACGCATCTCAGACTTCAGGCGGAAACTCTCGCCACATTCGTCGCACCTGAAACAATGTTATAATTAGATAAACAATTTGATAATTTTATCCTCACCTACGTTATGTAATAAGAGTGGCAAACAATCAGACGGCCCTTATGGTAAGTCGTCATTGTAATTCTAAGTTTTGTAGCTAATTAGTACCTAAGTTTTGTTAGGTACCTAGCACCGGAAAACGCTCTCGCAGGGAGCTGATGGATGGAAATGGCTATTAGCCGTTCATCGTGACGTTCAAACGGGGAGGCCTATGTTTAGCAGTGGACTTATTCTGGCCGATGATGATGATCTAGCTACCTAGTACAGTCAACGACAAAGGAAAACCGACTCTAAGGTGACGAACCTTTTCATTCTGTGACTGTACAGTCGATGAAAAAAGTTGTTTCACTAAATAACGAATCTTCCGATAACCTTTATCATCTTAAACACCAACCTTTGACCGCATCATCACTCATTGCTTTAGAAAATCGAGTATGATCAGCTACTTGTCGCTGACTGTACCTAGATCTATGTACATAAATACTGGTACAGTCATCGATAGAAGTAGCTGATCATTCTAGGTGATCCAAATGTGTTTTAGATCAGTAATGATTGTGTTTTCTTACATTTTACGAGGTAGCACTTTGAGAACAACATAACATCTGATTGTGATGGTGTTTAAGGTGACGACGGCAATCGTGAAATGTGTTATTGTTCAGCGACTGTTGTCGTTGACTGTACGAAGTAAATACACACTTGTACAAGTGATCTCCGAAATGAGCTCGTTTGTGCTTCAAGAGGTCTCCGCTTTGAGTGAAGGCGCGCTCGCAGTGCTCGCATTTGTATGGTTTTTCGCCGGTGTGAATACGGTTGTGTACTTTTAGATGCTCTTTGAAGGTGAACCTGGAATAATTAATAATTCATATCATTAGAGAAAAACTGTTAAATGAAGTACTCTTGTTTTAAATGGTATTTGTGTCACTTAACTAATAACAAACTTTGACTGGATTTCTTAAAACATTGGGTTTTTTAAACATTCTACGGTTGGGAAAGTTAGGGGATCCAGTAGCAATAGGTTAATTTCTCATTTTACAATGGCTGCAGAGAACAAATACTCTACACTAACATTGGTGTAAATTTATAGCGATGATGGCTCAGGGGTAGTGACGTCGGCTTGCGATCCGTAGGACGTGGGTTCGAATCCTACAATGAGCTTGAGCTTTCGGTGAAGGAAAACATCGTGATGAAACCATAGCTTGGTGGTAGGGTATTTTCTAGTACTCGCCTGGCTAGCTACCACCCTCTTGTTAAGAATCTGTCGCCAAGCACCTATCGGTGTGTTCCGGCAGCCTCACTTGAGAGCCAGTCCGGGTGTAGCGTGGCGCCATCCTCGACCACATCGTCACTTAACATCAGGTGACTTGTGGTCAAACGCTACCCTGTAAATAATAAAAAAAAAAGAAATAAAAATATTCTGTTGTGCATTTTCTAAAAGCATAGTTTGAGAGGTCTTAAAGTATTGCTGTCCTTTTCTGACTACAGAAGTAAGAAAAAGACAGCATTAGTATGTACTACACAGTGCATTTTTTACCCCCGACGTCAAAAGAGGGGTGTTACAAGTTTGACGTCGATGTCTGTATGTCTGTGTGTTTCTGTCTGTGGCATCGTGGCTCTCAAACGGATGGACTGATTTCGATACGGTTTTTTCATATGAAAGCCAGTTTCCTTGTTGTGGTTCTTAGCTATGTTTGATGAAAGTCGGTCCAATGAATAATCAGAATAATCAATTTTTTGGTATAATATTTAATAATAAATAATTATTAATAATTTTTTAAAAATATTTTCGGTATTTTTTTTATCTTTTATTTTTTATATATGTAATGATTTGGGGGCTTTTTAAATTTTATAACTGTATATATGTATAATCATACTAACTTCATAGGACAGGAGTCACACTTGAACGGTTTTACCCCGAGATGCGTTACGCTGTGTTTCTTGAGTGAACTGTTCTTTGTGAACGTGGCTCCGCACTGCTCGCAGGAGAATGCTTTCTCGCCGGTGTGGGTGATCCTGTGGGAGTTTAGCTCACCTGAAAAAGATTGTCCACTGAATAGAATGTTTCTCTAGACTCACAACTGAAGAGTGGTCCAATCTTACTCTTCGGCCACATTTTACATGTTTACTCATAATAAAATCTCCGTGTTTGGAATTAAAGTGCAAATTAGGGGATCAGGTATGTATTGAGCTAGGTAGATAAGGACCAAGTTGTAATCTCATAACAACTCACTCCAATGCCAGCCAGTTCCCACTACAGGAGTATCGTGACGCCACCTTAGACCACATCGTCACATAACATCAGTTGACTTGTAAGTTAAGGCCAATTGCTATCTTGTTAAAAATATCCAAAACGATCCAAAATGAGATGTGGTCTCCAAAACAGGAAAGTGCTACTCCTCTTTATCTTTTTTTTTTTTTACTTACAGGGTATTGTTTGACTACAAGTCACCTGGTGCTAAGTGACGATGTGGTCGAAGGTGGCGTCACGCTACACCTACGCTTATCTTGAGCGATATACAACAAAACATTGGTGTAACTATCATGGAAGTGTGTAAAGAGAACACCAAAAACTCTCCTACGTTTCAACATTTCAATCACCTTATAAAAGTGATATGGAAGACCTTCCCTTGGAGAGTATAAGCCATAATCTACCACACTGACCCAATGCAGATTTGTAGATGTTGCATGCCAATGCATATTGTGGTTCTTGGGCATGCTGGTTTGCCGTTACCGTTTTTAGTGATGGCAAGTCTACCACATAACTTATTAAATCACAGATTTGGGGCTGAGATGGACACCACTATCACTCTATAAAGGTAATTTGCAGTAATTCTTACCTTTGGTAACAAATTTTATAGGGCACTGATCACATGCAAACGTTTTCAAACCAAGGTGCCTCTTCACATGTTGTGACAAATTCGTGCTGGAGTCAAACCTTTTACCGCAAGTTGGGCACAAATATGGCCTTTCTCTTGTATGAATCTTCATATGATTTGACAATACGGACATATGAGCGAAGCCTTTAGAACAAATCGGACATTGATATGGCCGTATACCTTTATGTTTGTAATCTATGTGGTCCAATAAATTACCTTCAGATAAAAAGGATTTACGGCATTGTGTGCATTTGTATGGACGATTAGCATCGTGACAGAGCTCGTGCCTCTTCAAGTGGCTTACTTTTTTAAATACTTTCCCACAGAACTTGCACGCTAAAACTCTGCCTTTGATTACGTGTTTCCGTTTATGTGCTGCTAAAGAGTTTTGGGATCTAAAAACGGCTGAACAGATTTCACAAGTTACAGGACCTGAAACGTCCTCGTCTGTTTTAATATCAGTGTCTTTGGTATACATGTCGTGCTTGGCCACATGTTTGACGTAACTCGAATAGTACTTAAACTTATGAGAGCACACGGAACACGTATAAGTCTCCTGATGCTTATCTTTCAAAGACCATTTCAATCTGCTTTTTCTCCTACAACTATTACTGTTCTGTAAATTATTTTCCTCATCATTGTCAGTGAGATTGTTTGAGATTTCCGGCAAGCTGTCATCGCTGTGAATAACAACTTCATTCTTCACTTTTACTATGTCATCAAGATTATTTTCAATCAGATATGCTATATCATCTACTTTGATTTCATTTTTTATTGGTGATGGTCTGTCATTGAAGCGTTTATGAAGTTTTTGGTCAATTTCTTCGGCTAGTCTCTTGAAGTCATAGTAGCTCATCAGGCAGTGGTAGCAACTGCTGCAAAGTTTCATCGGTAGTCTGTCATCAGCAGCATCGATCTTAAAACCAAATAGAAAGCAATGTTGTTGAAAAGTAGTTAATTTAGGCATACTTAGCTAAAGACCATAAAATTTTAAAATATTCTGTTTGTGATGTCAAGATATAAACAAAATAGGTTGTGATGAAACTAACTCCTCCGTATTTTCTTGTTTTGTTGTAAGGATCTAATAACACAATCATTACCAATAGTGTTTCATTTTCGTTCGTTATACAGTAATGTGAGATGTTTTACCTCAACTGCTGTACAAGCCGTCAACATCTTGGCCACACTGAAATGATCTTCTCTTTCGTCAAATATATCGTACATAATAGTTGATACACAATTTAAACAAGTACGACAACAACCTGTTGTATCCTCGGGAAGGTTTATCATAGCCATTGCAATTAGCATACACTGAAAAAAATCTAATTCGATTCAGGTTCAGACAAAATCTCGAAAATTATAACTTTTTGTTTGGTTTGGGGTTTGGTTTTCGTTTCGTTTCGTCTGCCACAGATTAAAAAAGTTAAGTTTGTTGAACCTTGGGTTGGGGTTGGCAACAGAAAAGGAAAGCAATAATTTTAGTAATGTCAATCAAACTTAAGTTTAGTTTCAGAAAATACACAAACACAACCGAATTGAATAACACCAATAAAACATTAATAGGAATTTCCTACTAGGAAATAATTTTTTGTTGTTTTTTTTAATTATTTGATTGTTTTTTGTAACAGTTATAATGGAATCCTGAATTTGATCTAATTTTAGTGACAGCGACAACTGAGAAGTTCACAATTTGACATTGACAACGACAAAATCTGTCAGGTAATTTTCAGTCTAATGATATCCTTGAGTTTTAGTCAAAAATCGACTAATTGATAACAAGATATCTAGCCATTATTAAAAAATTTACAGGTATTGGTTTTAATATGTTTAGAATAACATAATAACATATATTATGAGTGCTTTTGTACATAAAACAATGGCAATAGAAAAGTTAATTATCATTGAATTTGTCAATGTCGACAACAATATATTTGGGTGTTTGGCATAATTATTTTAGGACCGGGTGTCATGAACAGGCAACTGAGGGGGTTTTTTATTCATACTTTTATTATGGCGATCTGAAACGTATATATCAAAATCGCTAATAGTAAACAAAGTAGATAGCAATATATAATATAGCAAATAATATGACAAATATCACTTTACACAGCACAAAACACCCAAACGTAGTGGACTTTCAAACTTACTGAATTTCTTTTTAGTCGATGTAATTTTAGTCTTTGGATTGACATTTCCTATTCGTTTCGATTATTTTTATTTTTTACATGTACACTTACATCAGGCAGGCGCAACTCGGAACAAAAATTTTTTGTATGGAGGTTACAGCGCAAATAATGGCGGATATTGCTATCACACTCCCTCAGTGCGGTTTCTCTTTCATGCAATACTTCTCTCAAGTGTCAGCCATGTTGTTTATCAACAAAACTACATTTCGTACCGTGTGTTAGGAATGTAAATGCTTGTTTGATTGTGGATTTTAATTGTTTGAAGGGTAGTTTCTCCTAAAAATTAGTGACGGGTGATCAGAGGTGTACTTTGAGTCAAAATGCCACCGAAAAGATGGCTTATTTCTTGTGAAATTTGTTAAACTCGAGCAAGTCATTCGAATCGTAAAAAAAGGATGTTTGGCGAGACTTCCTTTAGATGAAGCCCGGTAAGCACATAAATATGATACTTTCCAGCCATATGTAAGTAGCAGGCTAAAAACAAATAAAATTAACCTATTTTTCTCATATAAATTGTGTGCTAGTGATGTACTGCAACTGTAATATCGATATATCGATAGCAACATTATTGATTTATCATTGAAAAAAATAAGGAATATAATATTGGGTGAAAGAGTAGGCGCACAATGTTTTACATATTTCAATGGCGTGCCTACATAAATGAACAAGGATCGGAATAGGTTGTGCAATTTTGCAGGACTTAGAAACAATCTTTATAAAATTGATATGCCACACAATGGATTACGTGTGCCGAGTACACAAAAAAACGCAAAGCCTGGCCATTATGTGTTTATGCCTAATACTCCTGATACCAACAATGTGGCGATGCTAAGCACAATTTTTTTTTGATCCGGACATTTGGGTGGAGCGAAGGTGCATCTATAAATTTTATATTAATATTAATGTTTTTTAGATTCTAAAATTCCTGTTCTACACCTACCCGAAGTTGATGATGCTGTCCTGCCTGATGTTTTCGAATTTCCAGACGATGATGCGGAATATGTTCACATGGAAAACAATTTGTTCGATTCGATCGAAAAGCAGCGTACTGTATATGTTGCAGAATATTTATAGCCTCATTGGTGCTAAAAAAACTGCGGCAATGTAAGAATTGTGAGCAAACCTTAAAAATAAAAGACCCAGAACGATGTGAGTCATCAACTGTTTACAATGGAATGTTTCATTTTCGTTTCGCTGAATAATTTAATTTCTGTACCTAATAAAAAATTAATTAGCAGAAACAGTTTTTTATTTTATTTCGGGTCCGCATTTAAGTCCAATCTTGTATTAGAATTTAGTATCAAATATTCCTCATCAACATTGGACTCATTAATACAGATTCGATACCTATCTAAAATCAATATAAAAATATTAATATTTAGCAACCTAGGTTTCTGCATTGCATATTTTATCGATATCGATAAAAGGCTATTGGTTATGCACTATTTGGTTCGTTAGGTTGGTACTCTGTGGTTTGACGTCTTTGTGGTATCTGTTGGTAATGTTGGTATTGGAATGCGCCGTAAATTGATTCTATCGGCTAGTATGGAAGTCCCGTCTCTTAAACCTTACATTCTCTTGGACTTACATCACTTGCTAGTAATTTTAATTTACCGCGGTTAGCGGTCTTGTGCAATCGTTATTTAGAAAATTTATTTCGTGAAACCGTAAAATACAAAAACGAAACGCTGCCGAAATTAACGAATAGTGAATGTAATACGGGTAAGTTAGTGAATCTATATTCTTCGGTATTTTCGAGCATATCGTAGCTTAGACTAAACTGGAGATAATTTTATTACGTGTTACTAAATAGGTCCTACCTGCTGACAAAATTATTATTAGAAATCATATTTAAAAATCACGGAGATGCTTTCTCTAATGAGTCATTTCATAAAAATATAATTTCACCAACAATAACTGTCCTACAAAGTTTGAAATTGAAAAAATAATTATATTGCGATAGAAATGGACAAATAAAAAAAAATTGCCTCACTATATCCAGCTTTTCCCTAGCAAAATTTCGTAAACAAGAACTCGTCTTATATATAATTCACAATTTTATATTAATTTCTAATTTATAACCAAGGGTGACAGAGATGGAGAATTTTCTAAACTTGCAGCCTCTGCAGCAGATAATTGATTCTGTACAGAGGTCAGAGGACACAAAACACTGAAATTCTTTTATCTTCCACAATATCTCCCATACCATTGAGTATTGGAGTACATACTGAATTTAAACTTGTTTATTTACAAATGAAATTATACAGAGTACCTTATCCGTAGGTTATTATGAGATCTAATTGTAGAAGCTAAAATAATGTCACTGCATTTATAAGTGAAGATAGAATTTGTAGCATTACAAAAAAAAAACAGTTAAATATATACACCCCGGCCCAGGCTGAAGGATACATGGTCTCTACCATCATCGCTTCTAAATATTTATTCTTATCTTTACATAGGCATAATCGATAATAGTTCCTAAATTAAATTAATTAAGAATTTACAAAAATTTACATGACTTTGTACAGTCAGCAACAAAAGTTGCAATACTATATTTTTTTTCTTTACAATTTTGAACACCAAACATAGCTGATCTTTGGAAACTTGGATGTGTTCAGCTACTTGTTGCTGACTTTACTACCACAGAACATGTAATACTATCACAGTACTACTATTCAATTCAATAAACC
Source organism: Opisthograptis luteolata (assembly GCA_931315375.2). Lineage (NCBI taxonomy): Eukaryota > Metazoa > Arthropoda > Insecta > Lepidoptera > Geometridae > Opisthograptis > Opisthograptis luteolata. The sequence goes on along the minus strand of OV928047.1, from coordinate 9,869,254 downwards.
ACAGTACTAGTCAAGTATTTCATAAAATAACAGCTACGGTTAGTGACCATGTAGGTTTCATATACTTATATATTCTACACCAAAGTGGATCAAGGTCTGTAGGTTTCTCTCATGAGTTGTTCTGTAGATAAATTACATGTTTGTGTTATACTTTTTTATTACGGCTAATTACATCACTATTATATTTTATATTAAACTAGCTGACCCGACGAACTTGGTATCGCCAATAAAAGTCAACTTTTAAACCTTCCCTGAACTCCCACAAACATTTCAAGATCTAAATTAGACAAATCGGTCCAGCAGCCATTCTCGAATTTTAGCGAGACTAACGAACAGCAATTGATTTAAAATATGATATGATAATTAAAATATGATTAGAGAAATAAAATGTTTTCGCTATTGATTATAATAATGCTTTAAATGAAAATGTCACAATTTATTCTCTATTTTTCATAAACTTTTCGCCCGTTTTTACACCAAACATGATATCGTTTGACCACAAATCACGCAAATTAAATGTGGCCGAAGGTAGCGCCACTTTACACCTGATTTAGGAAACTGGCTCTCAAATGAAGCTGAGAGAACACCGACAGGTGCTTGGCGACGGGTTCATAACGGTGCCGCGGTGGTAGCAAGCCAGGCGAGCACTGGCGAACGTCTTACCACCAAGCAAAGGTTCCATCACGATGATTTCCTTCACTGAAAGTCTAAGGCCATTCATCATCATCATCATCATTATCAGCCTTTCACGTTCCCACTGCTGGGACTCTGGCCTTCTCTCAGAGAGAGAGAGTAAGGCCATCTTCTCTCAGAGAGAGAGAGAGAGAGAGTAAGGCCATTGCCGGGTTCAAATCCACGACCTATGTTAGTCGGACGTGACAACTACACAACTGTCATCACTTTAAGATATACTATTTTGTTCTAAAATGTTTATTGGGGAATGTTTGGAATGTCTTTTATTAACGGTCACCCACCTCCTCCCATGGTCCTACCAACCTTGCGGTTTATACGGACCGAAACAGCGGCTCACACCAGCCTAACATGCTGCGTCATACAAATTATTTGTCCCTCCACTCCCTGCGCACACTTCCCCTTCTGGGGCTGTCTGACGACACAAACGACCTTCGTCGTCGGGCGGTTCCATCAGCTCGCGTTCTGAGCGTACAGCGTGCCACTGATGCGCTAACTCGCGCAAGTGCCTGAAACAGGCTGCGTCTCTGGTGAGATCCGCGTAGTAGACGGGGCCCGCCTCGTCTCGGCGCACCACCCCATCCAGCAGCCTCCCACGCATCTTCTCATCCAGCATCCAGCAGCCTCCCACGCATCTCCTACTCGGCCATTAGCCTATGCAAACGCAGCCGAGCAGCTAATATGTCAAACACAAACAGGGCTTTCACTCAAAGCTATAGTTAACTTGCCTTGTGTCATTGCCAATAATTTTCACATGCTCGCCTAAAAATAACATCTGCCTACATTAAATAATTATTTACATGCATACTTACATTATTTACTATCATTCATTCATGTTAGCACATTTTCTTGGAACATTAAGTACAGTCAACGACAAAAGTCGCTGAACAATCACACTTTTTTCTATTAACCTCATCATCTTATACACCAATTTTTGACCTCATCATCACCTAAAATCAGGTGTGTTATGTTGTGGTCAAAATGATAACATGTACCAATACCAAAAAAACAATAATAATTACTGATTAAAAACATATTTGGAAAATCGAAAACGATCGGCTACTTTTGTCGCTGACTGTACATTGGCTCAGTGGAAATGTTATCAAAAGACATAAAAACACAGTTTACGAAACACTGCTGAAAAAACAATTAAAATGAAAACGCTTATTGTACACAAACACAAGACAAACCCGCGGTTACACACGTGGCCTATGTGTTAATCCAGTGTAAGAAACTATCTCCAATTCAAATTTCATTGAAATCTTTTGAACCGTTTCGGCGTGAAGAAGTAACAAATATACACACTGCCAAATTTTCTCATTTATAATACTAGCTGCGCCCCGTAGTTACAGCCGCGGTTTTCCTTTTAGTATTCTAAATTTTCCGGGATTACAAGTCACCCATGTGTCCAGAGTTTAAGCTATCCCCATTCAAAGTTTCGTTTAAATCTGTTCTGTACCCCTAGTACAGGTTTTGATAGTTTACAAAACCTATAAAAGTTTTCGTTTCCATCCATACATATTTTTTTCAGCGAATCTTAACGAGACTGGGAGGAACTGAAATCGTTAATAAGGTTATTTTAAATCGTTATAATCATATTCCAACAATGTTATTGAGTTACTTTTTGAATTTAAGCAGATCGAGTTGCCACTTCGACAAGTCGGCGGTGGTAAACGTCGACGTTTACGAAAACTTTTATCGTTTTCAAAACTTATACTTGGGATACTGTACTTTTTGCGTGGAAGAGAAACAAACATCTATCCATCCATTTATAATATTAGTAGGATAGAATATGATTAGTGTGATACTCAAAATGAAATAGGAAAAACAGTAAAAGATGTTTAAGCATTTATTTCTTGTCTTATCAAGTGTGGGTTGGCGAATAGGCTAGTGTCCTGCCCTAGTGTTGGAGTTTTCAGACCTCTCGAAGGGCTCCCGCATAGCTGTAACGACTGCTATCCTGAGACAACAACCAGGAACTTCTGAAGCACGGAAGCACTCAGTTGTAAATACCAATCGAGGTCACCCATACGAATAGTGACCGCTTAGTGAATAGATAGTTAGATACTTAACCCATATCACCTATCATCACCATTAATTCATGTGACAAATGAGAAAGCGCATTTGCATGTCACATCCATGACAGGCTATCACGCATCCTGCCTAGCTTAGTACCTACGTAAGAACCCTCACTGTCCCTCACTTGCCATTGAACCTAGCTGATAAGTCTTTAGAGGGCACTGTGACCTGCTTATAATCGCAACACTCATCAGTCGTGTCTAGACCACTGTGGTGTGTTGACGTGTCTGTGTCACTGTTATCTCCGGTTCGCGTTACATCTTTCTAAGGTACTTTTTCCTCCTATTTGTCTATAACTAGATTTTACCTTGAGGAAAATTAGTCACGTTAACAGTAATTTTACGTAATTGTTTCTGCCTATATGCTTCAGCAATAGACAGTATATTTATACATGATTAGTTCCTATAATTTATGCCATGACAACTTCTTCACTATTTCTATTATTAATGAACTCTAAGTGAGTTCAATAGTTTCAATGAGGAACAATTTGCGGACACGATAAAAAGAATCCTATGCATTATATTTAGAAGACTATAAACTAAGAAGGCTGGAAATTATAATTTTGTTCTTAAGAATAGTGCCATTTAAAAATATGCATTGTATAAATTACATTTTCAATCGAAACAAATCTCACGGATTCATTGCGGCAGATCCTTTACTGGCTATCAGTTGTTAAAAAAATACCTAACTTTTGTCCCGCTTTGGCTCCTTTACTGAAGGTTGGTGACGAAAGGTTCATTAAAGTACTATGACCTCTCTGATTAGCTATCCGATGGTGCGTTATCTATAAAGCTGCTTAAATTATATCGTTTGTGGTCGTTCTCCGCGGTCGAAGTCCGGTGTTTTAGTTTTTGTTGGTTTGTTTTGTCTGCCATAATTAATTATGCGCCTTTTAAAAATAAAGCATAATAATATATATATTATGATAATATGCTTCAAATGTTTCGAGAGAGATTCGACCCTGATGTCTCTAATGTCCTTTGGTAGCTGTTTTTATTTATATTTAAATGTATAAAGAAAAAGATTTGATTGTTTGTTTGTTCCGGATAAACTTGAAAATTAAATGATAAAATTTGGTATGTAGATAGTTTGGGGAAGGACATAAGATACATTTCGTGATAAACTGTAGTCCGCGCAGGTGAAACCACGGGGAACAGCTAGTTAGATATAAAATACTATGTATATATAGAAATTTACTGTTGAGCTCACACACACACACACACACACACACACTTATGGCCTCGTCCCTCTGTGTACGGTCAACGACAAAATTCGCTGAACATGTTTAATTTCCCGAATTTCCAAAGCATCTCTAACACCAATCTACCAATTACCAATCTGGTACACATTTGAAAAATTGGTTGGGATCAGCAACTTTGTTTGCTGACTGTATTATCTCGAGTCGTGGACAAATTAACACCAATGTACAAAACATACGTATATCTCAAATGATACAAAATAATAACAATTTTCAAGTTGCTGTCAATGATCATCAACTTTGAATGTTCTAAATAGAAGTCTATTTATTTGTTCATCGATTTACTGAAAAAAAAAATAGCAATCCAACTACCAATTTCGAAGTTTCAGAAACAATGTTATTCAAACAGTCTCTCAGCTACAGGTATCTTTCGTCTACTATTTAGAAACTTATGGGTGATGGCCTAGCAAATATGTAATTGACCCTAAAGCTGTAGGCGACAAGACAAATCAGTTAATATTCCTTAAAAATTCTGTCCTAGCACCAGACGTAGCGGTTCCGAATGGTGAGGAGTGAAGAGACGTGAAGGAAAAAAGGCAATAGTCCTTTTCTTCTGCAAATATGCATTTGATGTCGTCTCGTACCTACTTATAAAAGCCGGTTTATGTAATCAAGCAGCGTTTTAAAACCAGTATTTAATTTCAATATTTATCAGAGTTCATTAATCTCTTATTAGCATAATATCAACATGGTCGCGGGTTCAGTGGCCGACATTGGCACTTTGGCACTCACGCTATGTTGGAATCACGATACCTACTTCGGGCTTTTACTAAAGAAATTACGACCGATTCTGTATAGACTTTACGTAGTTCGAACTTTCGCTGTACTTCGATTGTAATTTCGAAACCCAAGAAATAAAAGTTTTTGCTATTTAAGTTCCCCTCATCATAGGGATCATTCTTTGGTATACTTATCTAGCCTCATTAGCGATTAACCTACATAAAGTTCAGAGTTCTGTCGCCAAGCACCGCTATCGGTGTGTTCCGGCAGCCTCACTTGAAAGCCAGTTGAAATGGCCCAGTTCCCAAACCAGGTGTAGCGTGGGGCCTCAGGTGGCATGTGGTCAAACGCTACACTGTAAAAAGTAGAAAAAGCCCTATCAAGACTCATCCTGCACAATAACAAAATCATCAGCCGGTGAATCTACTAAGCTTTTTTCAGGTGCATGTTACTTTTTATATAATTTGTAATTGAAATTTTTGCATGCCATTCAATTGGTATATGTGTTGTTTTCACATTTTTAGCAAATAAAGTTTTCTATTCTATTCTATATTCACACAGTTGGCCACAAATAATTTTCATTTTCCGGTCTTTACATTCAAAACAATTTTCCGTTATACCTACGCTCATACCAAGCTATAGGTGATAATGTGCATCATTATGAACTCGTAATATTTTACTAGAGACTCAGGGAGTATAAATTATAGGACTAGCTGTTCCTACGGTTTAATTCACGTAGACTACAGTATATTATAGCGATGATGGCTCAGTGGTAGTGACGTCGGCTTGCGATCCGTAGCCAAAAAAATTACCTGCCGGGCGTTTCTTGCCTGTTCTTTTGCCGGCGTAAGGAGGTTGGAACAGGCGTAGCTAGTTTTAAGTTGACGTTTTAAAGTGATCACAATGTATCCTATTGAATAAACATTATTGAATTTTGAATTTTTGAATTTTTAGGACGTGGGTTCGAATCCTACAATGAGCTTGAGCTTTCGGTGAAGGAAAACATCGTGATGAAACCATAGCTTGGTGGTAGGGTATTTTCTAGTACTCGCCTGGCTAGCTACCACCCTCTTGTTAAGAATCTGTCGCCAAGCATCTATCGGTGTGTTCCGGCAGCCTCACTTGAGAGCCAGTTCCCAGTCCAGGTGTAGCGTGGCGCCATCTTCGACCACATCGTCACTTAACATCAGGTGATTTGTGGACAAACGCTACCCTGTAAATAGTAAAAAAAAAAAATAGTAATATTATGATAAAAAGTCTCTTATATCCTTTTCCAGGGTCCAAAGGACCTCCATACCAAATTTCATCAAGAACAGTTTCAGTGGCCTAGTCGAGACCCCCGGCTTATCCAAAGCGAAACCTTAGATTTCCTGCGCTTATCAAAAATAGCAACCGCATAAATAATGCTGTTTAATAGCCAGTAGTCACATACGTCTGATACGATCAGAATGCATTGTTTTGGCTTCCTTTGATTATTCCTACTGTAGTTCTATTACAGTTGTATGGTCGCAAAAGTAATCAATTGTTATCATTGGGCATCTCGAGAGGTCTCATTCATAAGGTTTCATGTGTACCGAAATCTACATACTTGGAGTCTACTAATTGAAGTTGCCAGTTAGTCAACTGCCTAGCAGTAGTATATGCAAGTTCCGGATTGAAGAGCAATGTGTCTAGTTGAGGTTTACCATCTAATCCATGGTGAATTCATCATCAGCATAAGCCCAGTCCACTGGACATAGACCTCTGCCACGGTACGCCACTGAGCCCGGTCTTCGGCTCTTCTCTTCCAACTTCTGCCAGCCACTCGGCGCCAATCGTCGCTCCACCTTGTCGCAGGACGTCCTAAACTACGTTTGTCATGGTAAATTGTTGACATTAAATACTTATTTCTGTAGGTGTGAGTGTGGGATAAGTAAATATTTGTCTCTCGTCTGAAATAGTTTGGCTATTTAGTCATACACAAAGTGACTTCACTGTGTATAAAGTAGCCTACTCTCGGCGCAATCTGGCTACAATTTCTTGTCACAATCTCCTGTGAGCCAACAAATTGCAACGTGTGTAGACGCGCAAAAGCGCGACTACACACGACGACTACGACGACTTACGACGACGACGACGACGTCGACGACGACGACTTACGACCACGACGACTTACGACGACTACGACTTATTTCAATTTATTTATTTTTATAAATAAATTGAAATAATTCGTAAATTTATTGTGGTTAAATTTGTTGGCTCGCACAACACAACAGATTGTACCAAAAAATTGGTAGTCACCTTGAGTAGGCTACTTAACAGTTAAAGAAACATTTAATGGCATACAAAACACCATAAAATTTCTTGAGATGCGCAGAATGATAAGAGACTTTTATAGCAAACCATCTAATAATGATATCAAAACTACTATCATCATCATTAGATTTTGACCCTCATAATCTAATTCCTGTGTAAACGGCATTGAGGTATATAGACGTAGTATGAAAGGTTAGCTGTTCCCCGCGGTTGCACTCGCGTGGGGATCCCCACAGGGGTTTCGTCACAATAAAAGATACACTATAACACTCAGGGTTAGTATAGATTTCTAACATTGAAACAGTTTTTAAAATTGGGTCAGTAGTTCTGGAGATTATCTCCTACATCCAAACTAACAACTTTCATCATCATCATCATCATCAACGGGAAGAAGTCCACTGTTGAACTCTGCCTCCCCTTTTGTACGCCATTTGTTAGCCATTAGGGCCTATCGGCTCCCTGCGACTCTTACAAACTCACCGATCCACCTAGTGGGGGACCTACAGAGGGTCTTCCGGTTCATGGTCGCCACTCGACAACCTTTCTCCCCCATCATTGTAATATTAGTAGATAGACGTTATTTAATTTGGAAAAATCCAAGTCACGTATTCCGTTGCCTTATCAAGACAAGACAGTCACAAGGTTACATTTTCTAGAGCACATTACCTCCTATTTACAACAATAATCTTGGTAAGTAATATTTGTACTTTCATTCAAATTCCTAATTGGAAAACTGAAGTGAGGATAGCACAGTGGTAGTTATGTCGGCTACAGAGTTGTGACCCGCAGGTCGTGATTCTGCAATTAGCTTGAGCTGTCGGTGAAGGAAACCATCGTGGTGAAACCATAGCTTGGAGGTAGGCCATTATCATAGAGTTCTAGAGCTCGCCTGCCTAGCTTCCACCCTCTATTTAAGAATCTTCAGCGTTGTCAGACGTACGATAATAAAATTATTATACACTAGCTGTTCCCCGCGGTTTTACCCGCGTGGACTACAGCTTTATACATGCAAAGTCTCAGCCCGATCGGTTTAAAATTGACTTAGTTTCATACAAACTTTCATCCCCTATTTTATCCCTTGGGGATAGAATTAATCAAAATCCTTTCTTAGCGGATGCCTACATCATAACATCTACCTGCATGTCAATTTTCAGCCCGATCCGTCCAGTGATTTAGGCTGTGCGTTGATAGATCACTATGTCAGTCAGTCACCTTTGAGTTATATATATTTAGAAGATAGATGTCCGACAATTTCTACTCAGGTACGATTTACTCTAGCATTTGTACTATCGTACCCAAAAGTACGATAATTTACAGCTCGCGCCGGGAAGTTGGATAAAAATGCTAGTATGCAGAGCCATACAATTAACTGCTTGTATCTATAGCCAATATGTTCCGGCAGCCAGTTCCCAATTCCATTCATAGTAGTGCCAGTAATAGAGCTAATAATTGTCACTAAGTCGTAACGAGTGCAGAAGACATTAGACGATACATTATACCCAGTTGTCGTGTCTTATTCCATTTTATGACCTACGTTTACAGTCACACGACGTAAATAAATCATCCATATATTAACGGTAGGTACTGGAGTTATCATGTTACCTTCCAAGTTTCCATCCGTCTGAATTTGTCCGGATCTCGTCCGGATTTTTGACCGACTGGAAAAACTACTATGAAGATATTGAAGATCAATTGCCTTTGAAATTGAAAATAACAATTTCAATGGCGAAATTGTAATGAGCAGTCGAAATTTTAGAAGGCACATAGCGGACTACCGATGTCATGTCACAAATTGAGGCTTGAATCGGTAATCGTTGCAACACTCGTGACTTGTTTCTTATTGACCTCACTGTACCTACTGTTAGCTAATCTGTTCCAACACGTGTTATGTTTATCTATTTAAAAATGTAAACACATGTAGGTATGTATATAACTACATACTTAACACTTAATTACTTTTTCACCCGTGTGGGTACAGTTTATCACAATAAAAACTATGTTATGTCCTACTGAACGATAAACGGCGTCAAAAGTCACCAGATAAATGGACAACAATAGATGTTTTATTCAATTGCAATGTTCAATCGCTTCATTCCTGATTATAATCTGTGGAGCCAAAAACTCGTACAATCGGCAACACAATTTATTTTCGATGCGTATGCGTCGTTTATTTTATGCATGTTACTTATGTACTTCGTTTTCTTTCTGCATTTTAAACATTGAGGTATCGCTCGTTTGGAATACAATATTAGCTTTGTATTTTCACGCGTGCGTTTGTTTGCAATTTGTTATCTATATATCCATCGACATTTGGTTCTGTAGTTTGGATTAATTAATACGAAAATAAATCAATTTGTTCAATGTGGTAAAATTAGATTGTACCTTACTACAATTAGTAGTTAATATGCGTTTACTATGTTAACTAAATATACAAGCAGCTGCTTGCCGCGACAAGTAGTCTGCGATCGACCCTCGTCCGTTGCGACTACCGCTCCGCTTTAGAATATCACTTCCGCGCCGCGCCGCACCGCAAATACAGTCCACTTACCATCCATATCGAAGCCCGCTCTGGTGAAGAGATAAACCTGAAGAAGCCGTGAAGAAGCGCTCCAAGGCTGGAACTTCCTATTTGGAGACCGAGCCACCTACAAGGAGGAACCCCAACCGAGGTGATTGTAGTGTGCCTTGTATAGTGCCAGTGGAAGACCAGGTTAGTCGTCACCATCCCTTATTTAACCAGCCATCCTCTCCCCCGCTATTTGGAGACGCGCTCGGCTATAATACTTAGCTGCCGCGTTAACATTTTTTGTGGTACTAATTTCGATGGCTTAGCGACCCAATGAGAGACAGCCACTCTTCTCTATCTTGAGCGATTTCAGCAATGTTCAGTCTGGAATCTGGTTGAATATAAGTAATATAAGTTAAAGTTTCTTACGCAGTTGTTCCGAATGTTCCGAAAAACAAATCAAAATTCAAGGTTAGCCTTTTTCTCTCAGAGGGCATTAGCCACGCTAAATAAAGAACGCAGTTCGCTGCGAAAAACTGGTTGCGGCATTACAAAATAAACGCAAAGGCAGACTGCAATAGTGTTGTAAGAAGCTTGAGTCCCGGAGTCAGGGCGGAGTTAGGGCTCAGTGGCGTAAAATACTGACGGAACAAAGCAGAGTCGAGCGCGAGTCATCGGATCACGGACTTGAGTCTAAAAAGAACTCGAGTCGTTAACCTAACTCGAGATTTGAACAAAGCACGAGTTCGAAAACTAGACTCGAAACGACTTCTACTCAACAAAGTCTCGCCCGCTTAAGATTCCTTTCTAGCACCAAGTTTCCCGAGATTCCTTTCAAAAACCGGGAACCTAGACTCGACCTCGTCTTGTTACATAAACACCCTCGAGTAATTACTAATTTCGAACTCGAGTCTATTGGAAACTCGATAAATAGGCTCGTGACGAGCAGTAGTCTCTTTCTTTATGATTCGAGTCTTGTGATTAGAGTCAAGTAGGTACTAAAATATAGACTATTGGACTCGACTTTTTACAACACTAGACTGCAACCAGTTTTTGGTCCCTTCAAATCAAACTCGTATGTAACATTCGGTGTGGACCAAATCGAGCACCTTATTTTATTCTGTTAAAGTTATAAATAGTCGTCTTATTTTAAAACGCCCGCTGGCAAAGTGTTCCGTTCCTTCACTCTTCTTATGATGGACGTGGATGCATCTAAATTAAACGTAATGAAACAATCAAAATCAGAACGTACGTGACTAATATAGCTGTACTTAATCTAATTCAAATATTGTATTGAGAATGATTAATCTACCGGCTTCTTTAAAACAAAGCAAGGAATTAGTGTGATAAATTCATCACATCATTGTCCGCTTTTCATTAATAATACATGTATTTTGTAAATTATCTCAACACGCCCTACCCTAGTAAACAATGCTGATTCAGTAACAACACTTCGTCGGCTGATGCCGCTGCACGCTCGCTTCACTCGCTTCGCTCATGCGTTGTTATCATTATCAAACTATTCGCTTTTTCTCGCTTCGCTTGTCTCGGCACCAACTTTTCTTTGGTTTGGCCATAAGTCCTTCAAAGTTCATCTAATCAACAATTTGTGGATGTTATTGTATCAGTATGTATCTGCCGGTAATTATTAATACTAACTGAATTTATTACACTGACTGTAACATATAATATACATTCGGCAACATTCGTTTAATATGTAAAATTATATCCACCACAATAGAAAAGACGCACTCACTCATTTCCCCCTTTTTGTGTAATTTACTACTTTACGCCTGTGGGTTATCTAAATCAAATACTGTAATGTAGAACCACGTTTACTTCAATACAATTTTATCAAAATGCTGGCCGTTATTTTGCGCAACGAATAAGCATTGCCGTTCAACGCGGCAATGCGGCCAGCATTTTGGGAACGTTGCCAACTGGTAGTGGTTTATTAGATTAAGTAGTTTGTTTAGTTTGATAGGTAGTTTTATTTTACATTTTAAGGTTTAGTTAAGTGTTTTTATTTTGATCTAAAATAAAATTTTATCATATAAGACTTTGTTTCTACGTTCAAAAGGTCGTCTGTAGCAGACTAATGTGAAAGCACCCTTACTACCAAACTACCTACAGTTTTATTTCCAAATTAGAGCGTATTATCAACTAAACGATAACTCGTTTCATGATTTCACAAATATTTAGCTAGCTCGTTAACGCTATCGAATGGAATTTTAAAAGCTGTGACGAAACTAGTCTAAGACGGACTACAAAAAAAATGTTTACAAATCGTACGTACGAAAGTTCAAAACATTGATGTAATTTCGACCGATTTACGTTTGACTCGGTGACGCTTTATTTGTTTTTATTCTGTTTTATTTACATTTTTAATGAACTTGTTTTGAAGCAATTGTTTCTTGTCGGTGAAGATAATGACAAAAAACAATGCTGCCTGGGGCTCATAGGTGCGGGGCCGAGAGGATTCGAACTCGGTGTCGGCGTCTTGTAAGTCGCACGCCTAACCGTTCGGCCACCATCGCCCTATTTTGTATTACTCGTTACTAATCTGCCGCCAAGCACGTGACATGGCTTGTTTATGATATTATACAACGAAAGTCGTACAAGTTAGCGCACGCGATACTCAGAGGTGATTTCCAATGTCATTCAGGACGTCTCGGTTATTTGCCTCGCGTATGGACTGTAAAGCTTATTTAACGTTCTATGTGATTTGTTTCAATGAAACAGTTTTTTTTTTTTGCAATGAGTCAAATTAAAATCTGTTTGTCTTCGCGGTTTTCATAATAGTTGTCACGAAAGATTGTCTTCTGAAGCGGGCATTTGATGTTTCAAGTGATATTTGATTTTTAATTTCTTTATTTTACCTATATCCACTTCTGAGTGCTGGAAATTATGTATCCCTACTTCTCTACCCTACTAATATTAAACTACTGAACCGATTTAAACGAAATTTGGTACGGAGATAGTTTCAACTCTAAGGAAGGACAAAGGATTCTTTTTTGAGGGCTGGATATATGCGAAATTATGGTTTTTTTTTTTAATGTTTACTAGCATTTGACCACAAGTCACCTGATGTTAAGTGACGATGTGGTCGAAGATGGCGCCACGCTACACCTGGACTGGGAACTGGCTCTCAAGTGAGGCTGCCGGAACACACCGATAGGTGCTTAGCGACAGATTCTTAACAAGAGGGTGGTAGCTAGCCAGGCGAGTACTAGAAAATACCCTACCACCAAGCTATGGTTTCATCACGATGTTTTCCTTCACCGAAAGCTCAAGCTCATTGTAGGATTCGAACCCACGTTCGTTTCGTTTTCAAGCCGCTCACTTGATGGTAAGCCGATTACAGTTTAGTGTTTCCTAGAATTTTGAACGTCAACAGTTCAGAATCTTGCGCGACAACGCACTGCGCTCGTCACCCTGATATAATATTTATAGCCCCTATTGTTTCACTGGAAACGTTTTCCTTCAATCCGGAACACAGTAATGTAATCATTTTTATCTTTTGTTACAGATTGCAAACCGAAGAAACCGACAGCACAACACGAAACGAAATCCACAAAAAGTCTAGTCAAACGATTTGCGAATAGTTTTTTTTACAAAAATTATATGTACAATGAAATAACTCGCTGTGTTAGAAGTTTTTTTTAAGATATTTTTTTTATTGTAAGTTTGTCCTTAATTTTTTAGTTAGGGTCTAAGTGTAAGTGTCAAAATGCAGATATTAAAAGCACGTTTCCCTTTGAGAGCGTCCGCGTCACAGTTTCAAGCATGGAGTTCTGCCAAAAGCCGCAATGCTGCTACGGTAAGTTCTATATATTATACAATATACACTAGTTGCGCAGTTTCACCCGCATCTTCCCGTTATCCCGCAGGAACCTTTTTCCGGAATAAAGAGTATCCTATGTATTAATCCAGGGTATAAGCTATCTCCATTCCAAATTTCATTTAGATCCGTTCATTAGTTTTTGCGTGAAAGAGTAAAAAACATCCATCCATCCATCCATCCATACTCACAAACTATCACGTTTATAATATTGATAAGATCAAAACACATTTATGGTAGTCCCTTTTCTAGTGCTCATCTGTCCCCATATCGCCATCCACCTGTGTTCCGGCACACTGACATGAGATCCAGTTCCCAAACCAGGTGCCAACTTACACCACGTTGTCCCTTTTTTTTACTAACTCACGTATGACCATAAGTCTTCTGATGTTAAGTGACGATGTGGTGGAAGATGGCGCCACGCTACACCTGGATTGGGAACTGGCTTGGTGCTTGGCGACAGATTCACACAGACTAATATCAGGTGACTTGTGGGCAAGACTACTTAGCCCTTTCACTTCATAGGATTGGTCGTATCGAAGGGCTCATACGATAATGCGCATATAAATTACGTCGGTTGATTATACAAGCTCGAATGTGGGTGTGTGGCGCAATTGTTTCCAAACAGGCGGGTCAATGCCGTTTATGGATGTATTTGATACGATTATTACCTATACCTACTCGGTATTACTTTCCCGTAGATATAGTCAGCGACATAAGTAGCTAATCATAGACAATGTTTCAAATAAGTATCAGAAAAAATTTACTTCTAAGATTTGATTACATTGTTAGTTACAAGTAAAGCTAATAGTGTAGTAAAAAAAGAAAGTCAAGTAGCAGAGTAGAGTCCGATTTTGTTGATATTTTTTTTACTCTTTTTGTGCCTATTGACAATAAATAACTTTCCTTGGCGCTAAACCACCAAATCCAATTGAGAATACCTTGTTTATTTTTCATATCGTTAATCTGACATAATCTTTATAGTATTTATGCCGATACGGTATCTTATTAGATCTTGAAATTAGTTTGGTATTCGGCTTATAGATAAGTTACGTATTACAAATATTTACTGCCTACGAGATAAGAAATAATCATACTCATTATAAATGAGAAAGTATGTGAGTGAATGACAGCGTATGTTTGTTACTTCTTCACGCTGCAACGCCCTGGATCAAAATATAGGCTACTTTTATTCTAGTAAAAGGTTTTTGTGGGACAACGAGAAACCCCGGGTGTAACTATGAGGCGAAGCATTTTATATGCGAATGTAACCCTGTCCCTTTGTCACCTTTTAACGCCAAAACCGCTAAACAGATCTTGACGAACTTTGGCAATGAGATAGTTTGAACCCTGGGGAAAGACGAATTATACCTTTTATCTCAATAAACTGAAATAAAAGCTTAGTGGCTTTTGCGATAGCGAAAAGTGCCAATCAAAAGTCGAAGTCCAATCTATAAGGACTTCGACTTTGCCCACTTGTATGTGCCAATTGCAGCAATATACTAATAACATTTCTGGAGATCAGAGTTAATTTAATGGCCGATAAGAAGTGCACAGATAACGGCACTTATCCTCCAGTGATGTGCACGTAATATTCACAGTTGTTACAACCTGATACCTTAACACAATAAGCGATAACGTAAAATAAACATATGCGACGCAGTGGCACTGGTTTGTTTATTATTTGTGTATCCAATTGTAGTGATGAGTAACATGAAATTATGTGTTGTTGTTACAATGATCAGCCGAAATAACAACGATAACACTGTGTTGTCATCTTACGCCCGAAATCTAATAATCGATCCTGATCCGTTATCCGCGGTTTTGGATCGATATGTCATGTCATAATATGTTTTTTTAGTAAAAAGGGCTTGACAGATTACTACTAAATCGATCTTGATCCGTTATCCGCGGTTTTGGATCGATATGTCATGTCATAATATGTCATTTTAGTACTAGGGCTTGACATATTACTACTAAAACGACATATTATGACATGACATGTCGATCCAAACCCGCAGATAACGGATCAGGATCGATTATTAATTTCAGGCGTTAAAGTACCAAATACTGACCCACCTTGATGCATCACTCTGTATATAAAGCTCTAGTATTTAAACTCTGTACCTTTCTATGACCATCAATATTATGCTCTTTCCAGGACTCCAAAGTAGAATACAAACCAATCAGAAGCGTTCTCGTCGCGAACCGAGGCGAGATCGCCATCAGAGTGTTCCGAGCATGCACGGAGCTAGGCATTCGCTCCGTGGCTATCTACAGCGAACAGGACAAGCTGCAAATGCACAGGTAACTGGAGGTTGCATCACAAACTGCTAAGGCATACAAACAGTCAAAAGTCGAATTATATTTTTTTAGGTTGAAAAACATTGACGTATGAACTAGGGCCCAATTCTCGCCGCGTGATATATTATCACATTCGATAAATATCGCATTAACTGTCAAAATTTTGACAGTTATTGCGATATTTATCGAATGTGTTAAAATGTAAAACTTTCAAACCTCAAATTTTCCATGCTATATGCCATATACGCTTAGATTTTTAAATAAGGCTGCTTAATTTTAATTCTTCACCCGCAGACAAAAAGCCGACGAGTCTTACTTAGTCGGTAAAGGCCTGGCGCCAGTGGAGGCGTACCTGTCCATCCCTGAGATCATCCGCGTCGCCAAGGAGAACGATGTGGACGCGGTGCATCCTGGATATGGTCTTCTTTCTGAAAGGTAATCGTTATCATTATCCGGAAGCCAGAAGAAGTCCACTGCTGAACATAGGCCTCCCCTATGAACGCCACCATGAACGGCTCTTTAACGGCCATTTGCATCCATCGGCTCCCTGTGACTCTTACAATATCGTCGGTCCACCTGCCAACAGAGCGTTTTCCGGTTCGTGGTCGCCACTTGAGAACCTTTCTTCCCCATCGGTTATTGGCAGGCCCCATCGCTCGACGAGCCAATAATCTAATTGGTAGTTCAAAGACTGATAATACATTTTGTAAGGTCAAAAAAAATGGTAGCAAGTCCTGCGAGCACATGAATATTTCTTACCACCAAGCTTTAGTTTCATCATGATGTTTCCCTTCACTGAAACCTCAAGCTCGTTGTAGGATTCGAATTCGAAGAGCTATGAACGCTTTAATGCCATACCATCGAGCCACCTATATGCGAGGGCACTTACCCATTCTATATGCGAGGGCACTTACTCAATACTCCCCCGTTATCTCCATAATGTTTTCTTCAGGGCCGATTTCGCGAATGCGATCATTAATGCCGGACTCCGGTTCATCGGACCGTCGCCGGCGGTCGTTCAGCAGATGGGGGACAAAGTCGCCGCCAGGAAAGCTGCTATTGATGCTAGTATGTGTATAATTGACATAAACCCACATGTGTAACTGGCGTCCTCACACAAATCAGAACATTTACAGCTAAAATTAGGTACTTTACCAGCCATATTAGGACGCATCATTAACCTCTTAGTAACAGAGAATGGTCGTCATAACTGAAATCGGCACGCATTACATTCGGTATCTTCCAACTTTTGAAATGTATCCAGTCATCAGAATCGATTATCCTACTAATATTATAAATGCGAAAGTTTGTGTGTTTGTCAATGTTTATTACCACGTAACTACTAAACCGATTTTGATGAAATTTAGAATGTAGATAGCTTATATCCTGGATTAACACATAGGCTACTTTTTATCCCTGAAAAGCGGGATAACGGGAAGACGCGGGTGAAACCGACCTTATAGGGGAATTACGTAAATAGTGTGGATTCCTCCCACAGAAGTGCCAATCGTCCCCGGAACGGACGGCCCGGTCACGACAAAAGAAGAAGCGATGGAATTCTGCAAGCAACATGGACTACCGGTTATATTCAAAGTGAGTCGAAAACGCCGTGCGTCTATACCCTAATTACGTCGTTGTGTCAAGTTATAGCTGTGGTTCTCAAACGATTGTTTGACAGGTGTTGTGTCAAAATCTAGGTTTAGTCGATCATGCGCCATCTAGCGTGAAAAAAGTTAGTTTTCCTCCTCGTTGCCCCCCTTGCCGACCAAAGCAATTTACTATTCAACTATAATTTATATATAATTTATAATTTTTAGAACAAATATTCTTAGATAAAACTAATACAATCCTTCAGCCCTTCGCAGTACAGTTAAATAGAAGTTAATTCGTTTAAAAATCCATTCCAGGCAGCATTCGGCGGCGGTGGGCGAGGCATGCGGGTGGTCCGCGAAATGAGCGAGGTCGCGTCTTCATTCGAAATCGCCTCATCCGAAGCTCTCAACGCTTTCGGCAACGGTTCCATGTTCATTGAAAGGTTCATCGAGAGACCGAGGCATATTGAAGTGCAACTTTTGGGTAACTATGTTTTTTTTGCAACTAGTGAGTAGCGTTTGACTACAATATTGTTTAGAGACGATCCTGTCGAAAGTATCGCTACGCGCGCTACGCTTAGATTGGCAACTAGTTCTCAAGTGACGCCCGAAATTAATAATAATCGATCCTGATCCGTTATCCGCGATTTGGGATCGATATGTCATGTCATAATATGTCATTTTAGTAGTAATATGTCAAGCTCTAGCACGCGGATAATGGATCAGGATGGATTATTATCTTCGGGCGTGAATCTGCCGGAATACACCGATTGGTGCTGAGTGACAGATTGTGTTAGCTCTACTAGCTAGTTAGGTGAGCGCTTGAAATTCAAATTCAAATATCAAAATATTTAACATATTTTTTACAGGCAAGAAACGCCCTCTAGGTCATATTTTGGGCGCAATCAATTTGGTCCTATATACACGGGAAAAAAGACCTTACGAAATACCGTTTTCCTTCCGAGTCAATAGGGAAGGATTTGTGATTCAGAAGGAAAACTAATGTAAAATAAGGAAGGAATCGGTCTTTGTGGGTAAGACTCAGAAGGAAAGGCAGATTTTTTTCTCAGTGTATAAATAAATATAAATATCGGGGGACAATTGCACACGAATTTACCTAGCCTTAAATTAAGCTCGGAACTTGTGTTATGAGTACTATACAACAATATACATACTTATATAGATAGAGATATCCAAGACTCGGGTACAAATATTCGTGCTCATCACACATAGATTTGCCCTTCCCTATAATTTTATCACGATTTTTTCTTTCACCGACAGTTCAAGCTCAATGCAAGTAAATAAGTATCTTGAAAATTGGACTATCTTTCAGTTCCGGGGTAGGATTTATATGTTGGGTATTCCAACTCTGGAGTTTCGTAGCTTCATTTTTTCTTCTGTGTTTCAGGCGACAAGGCCGGCAACGTGGTGCATTTATACGAACGAGACTGTTCCGTACAGAGGCGTCATCAGAAGGTCGTGGAGATAGCGCCCGCGCCTGGGTTGGACCCTGAAGTATGTATCATGGCCTAAAAACACACGCTACTTTGCAACAGTGTCGATTGGCGATTTTGCACGCTGCTACTCGCTCGAACGACAACAGAAGCATGTATGTCGCGTGAATTTATGTTAAGGGATTTTCACACAAATCGTCAAAAAAAAGGTTGGGTTGTTGATTTTACATTGGCTGTTATCTCAAAAAAAATCAAATAATCTCATCCCCGCATTGCTTTAACCAGATTTAGCCGACCATAAAAAAACAACTTCCTGTTCAATTGTTTCCTGAAAAAACTGTCTATTGCCAGTTTGGCCGCCACCAACTCAGCCGCCACTGTTGAAAGATCCCAGTCGCCACCAATAGTGGCGAACCCAGTACATAAAACATGTTTTATTACCATTGAAACAGTATATATAGCATGTATCACCGACGTCAAAAAATAAACAATGAATTGCATTTGATTACAGACTAGAAAGAGAATGACGGACTGCGCGACGCATCTCGCGAGATACGTTGGCTATGAAAACGCCGGAACCGTGGAGTTCCTGCTCGACGACAAAGCCAACTTTTACTTCATTGAAGTCAACGCTAGGTGAGATATATCGTCGGCTAGCTAACAACACCGCGCAAGTCAAATTTTGCAACTTTTCAGGAGAGACATAAAACTGTTTTTTTTTGTTTTTTATTTATTTATTTATATTTATTTATTTATTAGCTCACCAACACAGTGTACACTCATACATTCGCAGATTTAAAACAATTCTTAGAAGCTTACAACCAAATATCACAGCATTAACAGGTGAGGACAGCATGCATTACAATAATAATGAAAATTAAGTTTTCATTTGAGCGAGTAACAAACAATGTGTGTTGTTAAAATGGTTAATACAGCGGAGATAAAAATTACAACACAAAAGAAAATATTTTAAAGATGACTTAGTAGAAATTAAATGAATTTTTTAATGTAAATTATTGACTTGTGTGTATTACAATTTTTAATTAACGGCTTCTATTTAGTAAAAATGCCTGGAACTGACAGGTTCATAGAAGCGCACGCCAAAACTGCATCTAATAGCATTAAAATGTCAATACCACAAAATTTTGACTTGTGCGGTGTGGTTTGCTAGCCGACGATATATATATATCTTTGGGCATTCATCGTCATCAGCCTGTTTCAGCCCACTGCTGGACATAGGCCTGTAATGCGCCACTAAAAAGCTGCAGCTGTATCGCGATGTTTTCTCTAACCGAAAGCTCAACCTCATTGCAGGATTTGAACTCGCGACCTAATAAAATACCTATATGTATCACTTTCCGAACCACAAGGTCTCTATCGTTCAAAATTAATAATAATCGATCCTGATCCGTGTTTCGCGGTTTGGATTGATATTAGTACTAAAACGATAAACCGATTATGATGAAATTCGGAATGGAGATAGCTTATACCCTGGATTAACACATAGGCTTCTTTTTATCCCGAAAAAAGGTTCCTGCGGGATAACAGAAAGACGCGAAACCGCGGGGTGCAGCCAGTTGAGTATGACTCAACTGGGTGCGGTTCCGAGAGGATTCGAATTCGGTGTCGTCGCCTTGTGAAGCCGCGTTACCGTTGGGCCACCATCGAGTGTGAGGATAATAAAATGATTTAATTTCTTTCCAGATTACAAGTAGAACATACGATCACCGAAGAAGTCACAGGCATCGACTTAGTCCAATCTCAAATTCGTGTCGCCGAAGGAATGACTCTACCGGAAATGGGACTGACACAGGACAAAATCCACGCCCAAGGTTATGCCATACAGTGCAGAGTTACCACTGAAGATCCCGCGAACAACTTCCAACCGAGCACTGGCAGGATTGAGGTGTTCAGGTAAATATGGACTTAATTTCGTAGGTCTTAGAGCTCATACTCGTATTCTGAGGATTCCAAAGCCGCTTCGATCCCACTTCATAATTTTCCTACATCGCCAAGGAAGAGCTTCCTTGGTCATTTTTATTTGAGCCTCTTTATTATTTTTCCACATCATCTCATACTCTCTTCATGAAGAAAAAAAAATGAAATTGTATTTTTTTTACACAATTACATACCTACTGTACTTACATAGCTCTGACCACAAACGCCCGTTCCCGATAACCGATCTATCTATCAATGATTTGCGCAACTAAATATATAAATTTGGCATTACTTCTATGGAGCTTGTGTTAAATTTCTATCCCCAGTAGAGCAAACCGTGGATAGATCGGTTATTGAGAACGGCCGTTAGAGGAATCCCCTGTATCTAAGGCAGGGATTCTTTAAGTGGGGTCCATAGACCCCTTAAGGGTCTGTCACATGTATGTCAGGGGACTGCAGAAAGTTTAAGAAACCCTGTTCTAGGGTATCAGAAACTAAGCAGATCTTTGATCCCGGACCCAGACAGAAAATTAATACTTGTCCTTTTTTTCTTTAGTGCGCATTCACAAGTATTTATCCCGTAGCGGGGGTTCCGCGACGTCACGCTTCGCAGTCTAAGTAAACGGTTTGTTGCAGATCAGGCGAGGGCATGGGTATCCGTCTGGATTCGGCGTCCACGTACGCGGGTGCCGTCATCTCTCCTTATTACGACTCTTTACTTGTTAAAGTACGTGAATAACATACACATATGTTTATTTTTTTTTTCGTTTTACTATTTTACAATTGTTTTTGTAAGTTAGGCAACTTTGTCTATGGAAGAATCAGCAACCTATTAGTGAGCCGGAAGTCACTATAGAGTCGTCGCCGCCGACGTAGACTACTATAGAATTGGCGTAGACTACCAAAGAATCGGCTTTACTGGTGTATAGACCATAGAATTGGTGCTGCTGGCTCAGGCTGTTATAAAATAGGCGCCGCCGGCGTGGTCACAATTTGTCCGATACCCAAAAAAATACAACTTCAGTCGCTTATTGTAAAATTTACTCGGGTATTTCCCAAGACATCTATTATGGTGTTATGTTATTTTTTAAAGGACACCGTTGTACACTTTTATTTTAGAAGAAGAAGCGAATGTTACCAAGTGAACTATATTTTTTTAAATATTTATATAATGCCCGCACAATCACATACATAGGCTCTGACCCCTAACTAGGTTTCCCTGTATCTAGGGTATCAGAAACTACGCGGATCGGGGATCCACAACACCCAGACACAGAACAAATACTTGCGGTTTTTTTTTAATGCACAAATATTTGCCCTGTAGCGGGAATCGAACCCGCGACCTCACGCTTCGCAGTCGGCTATCCGCCCATTGCGCCACATCGGTCGTCAAATTAATTATTTAACAGGGTATTTTTTATTTCCTTTCAGGTAATATCCCACGCGCACGACTTAGCGTCATCCGCTGCCAAAATGAACCGCGCGCTTCGAGAGTTCCGTATCCGCGGAGTGAAGACCAACATCCCCTTCCTCCTCAACGTGCTTGAGAACCAGAAGTTCCTCAATGGTAAGCCTTTTTTATATAACTGTAAAAAGTATCCCTAGACGATAAATTTCATACAAAAAGCCCATAGAAGAAAGCTCTTTATGTTTTCCCTCAATTTTCGGGCAACCTTTTTTGTGTTCCCTAAAATCCTTATTCGGAATCTATTTTATTTTTATTTATACAGATAAGATACCTAGAGGTGATTTTTTCATTCAGGCATGGATGGTTAAATCCCAAAGTGTGGAAAATAGCGATAAATGCTCAAAAGAGGCACGGGACCGATTTTGATAATTACTAAAGCTGTTTAGTAATTAAAATTCGCGTGACTGACGTCACAACCTCGTAAGACCGTCCAAAGTGAAACCGATCAAAGAAAACTTTTTTCTACATCTCTCAATTTTGCCTACAAACAACACATTTCCTCTCTTTCACTCTCAGGCGCAGTAGACACGTACTTCATCGACGAACACCCCCAACTGTTCATGTTCAAGGCTTCACAGAACCGAGCGCAGAAGATCATCAACTACCTCGGGCAAGTGCTAGTCAACGGACCCGCTACGCCATTGGCGACTAAGATACCGCCGTCCGATGTCAAGCCGTTCATACCGTCTGTGCCGCTTGGTAAGGACTTTTAGAAATCGTTGTTTAATAAGCGCCCGTATTGTTAGCGTGAATAGAGTCGGAAATTAAATGACAGATATACGAGGTGAAGTCGAGAAATCTTAGGTTTCGTGGTAGGTATGAAGGAATTTCTTACTGTAGGCTAAAAAGAGTAAGAAACAAATCACATTGCATTCATTTATGTTTTTAGAACCATAGAGTGCCTGCGTATCTGATTTTTTGTGGCTTAGCAACTACAATGCCTCACATGGCATTCCCCATTTGGGTCACATAATACTTAATAGTACAGATACAAAAGGAACATTCCGCAAAGGCATTTAATTAAATAAATAAATAAATATCGGGGACCATTGCACATAAATTGACCTAGCCCCAAATTAAGCTCGAAACTTGTGTTATGGGTACTAGACAACGATATACATACTTATATAGAGAAATAAATACTTATATAGATAGAAAAGACTCAGGAACAAATATTCGTGCTCATCACACATATGTTTGCCCTTACCGGGATTCGAACCCAAGACCGCTAGCTTCGCAGGCAGGGATACTACTAACTCTGCTGCCGCGTCGTCTAAATTAATTAATAAGTAATTAAATAGCAACTCTTGCTACGACACAATAAAGTGCAATTCAGCTTGCACATCGCTGCGAGCCTAAAGTCATATCCAATTATGAGGTGCATCTCTTTCTATCGAGTTACATTATATCTTCAGACGCACGGCAACCCACTGAGTGTGACCCGTCTTCCTGCTTAGATTTTATTTTCAGAAAAAGTAAACATTGATTGTGGTTTTTAATCGCTTTGCAGTTTTCGAATATGTCAAAGATTAAGATTCAAAATAGTAGGGTTACACTCGGTTACAGCGTTTACATGCTACATACATAAAAAGACATGGGCAAAAATATACATAGCCGACGAATTGAGTACTGAACTCGCGTTTGACCGCAATGTCACCTGATGCCAAACGATGATGCGGCCGACGGTGTACCACGCATCCCTAGAAAGTGTATGTTATATTAAGTTATTCACTTTTCATTTGAAGAAAATTAAGGTTTATTTCTGATTTTTTCCAGTCCGCTCTGGGTTTGGTAGGTTCAAACAGAATACCTTTTTCTAATGTGTATTTGGTATATTTATTTGCTTTTTGAAGCGATGTTTTCTTTACAGCTTTTGCATTTTAAATATATATCTATTATTCATTAAGTATTGGAGCACGGGTAATTTTTAATTGTATTACCTACATATCCCTATTAATTTATGACTAAAATCCCATACTTCATAACCCGAAAACTTTGCAGTGGTAATCATTATGTTACACTTACTTTATTTTATTGGCTATGTCAAAATTATAGAAACAGCCACCGCCAACTTTGAACTTTGGAAATTTTTATAATACGTCACATATTGATATTTTGAATCGACACTGTTGCTAAAGCCATTCATTCAATGACTACAATTTCACCTTGAACGAGTGCAACATAGAGTCTATGTGTTGCTGCAACATTGCGTTTTATTCCCAATGTTGCACGCAACAAAACGATGTTCCAATCAAATTACTGGGTATAATGTTTAACATCTAATATCCCAAGGTGACAGAGTTTTGAAGTTCAAAGTTCTGGGTGGCACTGAACTGTAATTGGCAAGGGTGGTGTGACGGTTACCATAAGGTGAGCGACTTTCTCGTCACGCCACTCAGTTGCATAAACAAAAATTACTTGAACAACACATACATTTTTAGTAATAAATCTTTCGCGTTTTTCTATAATGTTGACATCCAATACCATATCCAATCCCAACCCAGTATTTCGGTATTAATTTTTCTTTGTGTGTTTTAATATTGGTGACGCGCCATCATTCATTCTTAATTTTTGCACCTCACAAAGGCATTGAGCACGGCCATTGTTTCACTAAAACATATTTTTCAGACCTTTCCCCCGAGGCAATTAAAAGACATGAACAAACTGGTGAGAACACAGGTGAGAATATACCGTTTTAATCGTGATCATTGTGTTGTATTTTTAATCTGTGGATGAGTTTAAGTAGGGCTTTATGTCCTTATGATGAAGCAATTCATTATACCTAACTATTTCAACCTTAACTTACACTGTAGAAGAGACATACGCACACACGCCACTTATACACACACACAAACGCACTCATATTTTATATTGCAAATTTATATTGCAGTTGATCAGGAAACAATTAACAAGATTTACGCTGAACATCGTCATTCTTAAACTCATACCAAAGTTGGCATTTTTAATGACAATCTCGAACCTTAGTTCATTTTGTGATAATATTGGGAATGACATTAGTCAATTTGGACTCCATTTAAACCTTCCCATTCTGAAAATACTAATTCAAGTTAAAATATTTGAGGAAAATACTTGTAACTTTTCTGTAAATCGATAGTATTTTGTACATTGTAACATTCATGTTTTTAAGAGTCTATACAATCATAATTTGGTGTCAAAATATAGCTTGAACTAACATCAGCGAGTCAAACAAACCTCGTCATCCCACGACACCCACGATAAATGTGTAAGCCAAAATACTCACAATATCGCCAACAACAATAACTCCGAATTTTCCTCACACAACAACAAAATAACCAACATCCTGTCGACACATTTCAGCGGTCCAACCTCCTCGGGGCTTCAAACAGATCCTAAACGAGGGCGGTCCCGAAGCCTTCGCCAAAGCAGTGCGCCAAAACAAAGGCTTACTCCTGATGGACACCACATACAGAGACGCGCATCAGTCGCTACTGGCGACTAGAGTGAGGACCCACGACCTGCTAGCTGTCTCTCCTTACGTTGCGCACAACTTCAGCAATTTGTACTCTTTGGAGAACTGGGGCGGAGCTACGTTCGATGTTGCACTCAGGTACGAATAGTCCACCGATTTAAGGTCCACTGATTTACGGTTTATCAGGTACTGAGCCCGGTCTTTGGCTCATCTCACATCAAGAACACCTTTACCCCAACGGTTGTCAGTTCTGCGGCTTATATGACCAGACCACTACCACTTCAGTGCTCCCACACAAAACTGCGAATTCGCATCGCATAGCAAATATCTGGGAGCTCGCACCATTAGAGCTTCCGATCTGATTCGCGTCGCATCGCAGTTTTGTGTGGGAGTGTTCAGGGCGGTGGCAGTGGTCTGGTCATATAAGCCGCAGAACTGACAACCGTTGGGGTAGACGTGTTCTTGAGTGGATGAGATGAGCCAAAGACTAGGTTCAGTGGTGTACATTGTGGGAGGCCTGTGTTTAGCGTTGGACTGACAGACTGACACAGACTTTTTGTATGTAATAGAGGGATATACAGGCAGACGGACCGCCTGACGATAAGCCTTCACCGACGCCTATGGACATTTGCAACACTAGGGGCGTCGACCTTTAAGAATTCATTGCTGGTGATGATGCTGAGATAATATTCGTAGTATAGTCAAAATCGTTGTCTATATTAGTACTCATTAATACCCAGATTCCTCCACGAGTGCCCATGGGAGAGGCTGCGCGATATGCGCCGTTTGATCCCCAACATCCCCTTCCAAATGTTACTGCGAGGCGCCAACGCTGTCGGCTACACTAACTACCCGGACAATGTCGTCTTCAAGTTCTGTGAAATGGCGGTAAGGACCTGAGATAATTATATTATTATTCTAATACTATACCATGTAAATCCTACTTCCTACTAATATTATAAACGTGAAAGTTTGTGAGTATGGATGTATGGATATTTGTTATTCTTTCACGCAAAAAATACTGAACGGAATCCATCCATCTATACTCACAAACTTTCACGTTTATAATATTAGTAGGATATACGATTCTCTAATTGAATTTCAGGTACAAAACGGCATGGACGTATTCCGAGTCTTCGACTCCTTGAACTACCTTCCGAACCTGATCCTAGGCATGGACGCAGCAGGCAAGGCAGGCGGCGTGGTCGAAGCGGCTATCTCTTACACAGGAGACGTGTCCGACCCAAACAAGCAGAAGTACAATCTCAAGTACTACCTGAACTTGGCTGACGAGCTGGTGAAGGGAGGGACTCATGTGCTCGCGATTAAAGACATGGCGGGATTGCTGAAGCCGCAGGCTGCTAAGTAAGTTATTTCCAGAATTAATGTCTATGTTTGAAGTTTCTCTAAAGGATCAAATCGGAAATGAGGTCATCCGATCATGCTCATATGTCCCAAATGGCACTAGAACTTATGTTTGTGATTTGTAATACTTTCCAGAAGGATGTATGTAATATCTATGCTATTGGAGTTGCTCTGAAGGATTGAATTGGAAATGAGGTGATCCGATCATGGTCTTTTTTTCCAAACGGCACCAAATCAGTTACTAAAAAAACTACTGAACGGATCTGAATGAAATTTGAAATGGAGATAGCTTATACCCTGGACACACAGGCTTTTTATCCCGGTAAAAGGTTCCTGCGGGATAACGGGAAGACGCGGGGCGCAATTCTAACTAATTGAGAAAAAAACGTTTTCCATCCCTACCCCCAGACTGCTGATAACCGCGATCCGCGACAAGCACCCGGATGTGCCGATCCACGTGCACACGCACGACACTTCCGGCGCGGGCGTGGCCGCCATGCTGGCGTGTGCGGAGGCGGGCGCGGACGTGGTGGACGCGGCCGTGGACTCCATGTCGGGGCTCACCAGCCAGCCCAGCATGGGCGCGCTGGTCGCCAGCCTGCAGGGCACCAAGCTCGACACACGTAAGTCGTGGCCGCCATGCTGGCGTGTGCGGAGGCGGGCGCGGACGTGGTGGACGCGGCCGTGGACTCCATGTCGGGGCTCACCAGCCAGCCCAGCATGGGCGCGCTGGTCGCCAGCCTGCAGGGCACCAAGCTCGACACACGTAAGTCGTGGCCGCCATGCTGGCGTGTGCGGAGGCGGGCGCGGACGTGGTGGACGCGGCCGTGGACTCCATGTCGGGGCTCACCAGCCAGCCCAGCATGGGCGCGCTGGTCGCCAGCCTGCAGGGCACCAAGCTCGACACACGTAAGTCGTCGCCGCTATGCTGGCGCGGCCGTGGACTCCAAAAACCGGACGAAAAAGATGTTGACGATATTGTCTAGTGCGCGCATGGCTAGCTGCCGTCCTCAATCTGACGCCAAGCCCCTATCGGTGTGTTCCACCAGCAAGTACTTTTTATCGCGTGACGCCATAACGAACAATAATAATTTTTAATTAAAAAATAACCGACTTTCCCTCGATTTCTCTGGGATACCATCATCAGATCCTGGTTTCTCATCCAACAAAAAAAAGAATCATCAAAATCGGTTTATAAACGACGAAGTTATCTGCGAACAAACATAAAAAAGCATATATACGGTCGAATTGAGAAACCTCCTCCTGATTTGATGTCGATTAAAAATAGGCCACTTATAAAACGTCTTATTTCCAGAAATCACTCTCCAAAAAGTGTCCGAGTACTCGGCGTACTGGGAGCAAGCGCGCACTTTATACGGCCCATTCGAGTGTACGGCCACAATGAAGTCCGGCAACGCTGATGTATACCTCAACGAGATCCCCGGCGGGCAGTACACCAACCTGCAGTTCCAGGCCTTCTCTCTCGGCCTGGGCGCTCAGTTCGAAGACGTTAAGAAAGCGTACAGGTGAGTTGCAGACCCTACTGGGGTTCCTTGGCCCTTGACCGCCCTGTATAACAAGCTTTGGATATCCTGGGCTTCCTAAATATCAAAAGGTTTATAGATAGGTTAGCAACCTCACAGGGGTTCCTAACACCTTAAGGTATATGGGTTAGTGACCCCACAGGGGTTCATAGCTGCCTGAGTTTAGGAAGGCAAATGTAAGGTTTCTTTCAAAAAAATTTACTATTAGCTAACTTGTGAAAGTGGCAACTCGTAGTGCCTAAATGCAAAACGTAACTCGAAAACTTTGCTCGAGCTCGAATACAATAACTTGAAATAACTCTTACTACTAATTTTAGTTCCTCCAAGAGAAAAAGCATGGAAGAAAATGAAAAGATTTATATTTTTGGGTGACTTGTTGTCAAACGTTACCTTATAAGAAGTGAAACAAAGACTTCCGATCTATCATCGTTTTAAACCTACCGCTCACGCACATCCCTACAAATATTATAAAGGCGAAAGTAACTGCGCTTTCGCGCCTAAACTACTGAACCGATTTAAATGAAATTTGGTACAGAGATACTCTAGAGCCTGAGAAAGGACATAGGATACTTTTTGTCGCCATAAACTGCGGGTGAAACCGCGGGGCGCAACTAACTACATAATAAACCCTCTTACCTTTACAGGGAAGCGAACCTGCTCCTCGGCGACATTATCAAGGTGACCCCCTCGTCGAAGGTTGTGGGAGACTTCGCCCAGTTCATGGTGCAGAACAAGCTGACGGCCGCCGAGATCGAGGCGCGGGCGGAGGAGCTGTCCTTCCCCAAGAGTGTCGTGGAGTTCCTGCAGGGAGCCATCGGTATACCTTACGGAGGCTTCCCGGAACCTCTCAGGTAGTGCGAGCAACCTTTTTAAATGGGTGCTAATTAAGACAGCTTCTGTAAAGATGTTTTTTGAATCGATGCTAGCTCAGCGGTAGTGACGTCGGCTTGCGACCCGGAGGTCGTGGGTTTGAATCCTACAATGAGCTTGAGCTTTCAGTGAAAGAAAACATCGTGATGAAACCATCTCGTCTGGCTAGCTACCACCCTTAAGTTATGAATCTGTCGCCAAGCACCTATCGGTGTGATCCGAAAGAGTCACTTAAGAGCCAGTTCCGAGTCCCGGTGTAGCGTGGCGCCACCTTCGCCCGCATCATCACTTAACATCAGGTGGCTTGTGGTCAAACGCTACCCTGTATATAGTAAAAAGAAAAAAAATTGTCTACTGAAACAAGCTAATGTTGATATGACGCAGTATAGTAATAATTCTGGCAACTTTTGTGATATTATTTCTACGCATTGCTAGCTCCTAATAAGTATATCAACTTTTCCATCAGGTCAAAGGTGCTGAAAGATATGAAAAGGATTGAGGGACGGCCGGGCGCCGAGCTACCGCCTCTAGACTTCGACAAACTCAAGTCTGACATCAAGGAAACCTACCCAGACGTGAGTAATGTGACTAATATAGTTATAATAAAAAAAGATAAAAGATACACCTATTCTTGACTTCTTGACTTGAAGACTCATCAATAAGGATCTTAGCAGAAGAGTGGCACAGGCCCAGTAAGCAGTTTAAAGATAATATAATTAGTAATATATGGTTAGCAGTTATTTTGAACAAGTAATACAATCGAAAATTATACTCTATCTTAATTTTCTTCAAAATAAAGTAGGCTACTCGGGTCTTGATTAAGAAAAAGAAGTATGAACAATTTGGTCTAAAAAACTTGATTTTCACATTTTTTGTGGATTGGGCCACTTTTCCGCTTAGCGCCTAAAATTATAGTTATCGGGAAACAAAGTCGCTGAATGGCTATTTCACTCTTCAAATCAATGATTGGTTGATTATGACGAAGAAAAAACAAGGCTGTGATTTCAAATTATTATTTCTAACAACTTCGATGGCTCGGCGACCCAAAGTGTGTTTTGGCCTCCGAAACGAGAGCGCCACTCCTCTCTTTCCTGAACGATTTCAGCCCAGTTCAGAGAATGGAGTTTTTACGTACGTCCGCATCCACCCCTCCAGCGGTAACTTGTGGTATTTCTAAAATGTGGAACGAGCTTCTTCCACAAGTCTTTCCGCAGTGATACAAATTGCAGTCTCTCAAAATGGGTGTGAAAAGAGTTCTAAAGGGTCGGCAACGCCTGTAGTGTTGCAAATATTCATATGCGACAGTGACCGCTTACAAGCAGGCCAGTGGTCTGCTTGATTGCCACTATATTACATTTAAAAAAAAACAAGAAACAAAGTAAAAATAACATTTTTTTTTTTTTTTTTTTTTTTTTTTTATTGAATTAAGTTTTTCACTACAGGCTCGAGGCCCGTACTATTGTCAATACATTTTCTTATAAAATAATTCGGTTATTCCGCGTTTAAATTTAATTAAATTATACTAAAATGAGCTAATTTAAAACTAAGAGGTTGTGCACATTGGGATATGGAAACATGAACATTATACAATTAAAACATGCAGGAAAAACATTTTATTAGTTACGGGATTACAACTAAAACAGACCAGACCCCACAAGCAGCACCCGTTCACGAGTTGACGCATGTGCCAGCCATCGCTCTCCTCGACCATATTAGAGGGAAGAGGGCGACCCGACACACGACGCCGCTGCAAGCAAAGTCACTTTCGTGAGCATGACTGCTTTAGTTGTTTACAGTAGATGGTTGGAATAGAGAAGGAAAGGGAGAGCTAAAATATACAACTTTTAACGACTTATATACATTTTACAATTATTTATTTTACAATTAAGACATGCAAAAGAGGGAAAGTCAAAGGAAGGTTTAAGGGGGACTGCCAGCCGTGGTTCTCGCGGTCTCCAATCTCGCGAGTGCCTGAACAACTTTTTCGTTTCGGTGTTTAATAGCATTCTCGAGGTTGTAGTCCACGATCCTTTGCGTTGTTGCTGCCGCTGCTCGCTTCACGAACCTGCCAATCGCGTCGTCACTGTCATCTGTATAGTAAACACAGCTGACAGTGTGTCGCGACACTGCTACTACCGCATGCGGTACGCTGTCGTGAAGCTCCAGCTTTTTCGCTCTGGTCTGGAGGATGATAACCGACTCGTACGTAAGTCCCTGAGCTTCATGAATGGTTAGGATGCGCGATCCTTCACCACTCCCGTATCCCTTGCTGGACAGGGATTCCTTTTCCTCTTGGGTGTTAACCAGGAATAAGGTGTTGGGGAGAGTGTTGGGTATTAGGGCATCCTTGTACCCTTTTAGCGTCAAGGAACGTACGCACGGTCTTGATGAGTATATACCGGAGTATATCTCACCGAGGGCGTATGCTACATCCATCGGGTTCCGGTGCGTGCATAACAACTCCTGGCTGATGGTTGCCACCAGATTTGGGCGATTGTACCTTAGCTCGAACAGGTTTTCCCGGTCGATATAAGGTAGTTGGTTGAGATCTCCGACAAGGACAACTTCGTTAGCACCTGACAACCGAACCGCCATGACTATGGCCCCAAAGTGGTTCATGAGAGCCTCATCAACCATGAGACGGTTGCATTTGTCTGGCTCCCTGAAACCGTTGACCAAGATTGAGGCCATAGTGCGCACCTTGGTTTTGACCGCGTCTCCTATACGGTGCGCCAGCTTTTCCTTTAGGTCTTTGGCTGCCTCGGTTGTCGTGGTGACTATTACGTCATTGTCCGCATCGAAATTCCCAACAAGCCATGTTGTTTTGCCGCATCCGGGAACTCCGTTCACCCAGTTGATTTTTGGTACCACCCAGCTTTCCGATGCTGCTCCGGGACCAAGAGTCTCTGCGATGGTTTCCGCCATCTTCAAGATCTTGTCATCCAGCATTATCTTCGTGCACCGGGCGGTAACCACTATCGGGTCGTTTGGATGTGTGTCAAATCGTAGTTGGCCTGACCGCTTTGTCTCTTCCTCGTCCAGAACCACAAAGCCACTTGTTGCATTATATGCAGCCATATATTGTCCCGTCATCGTTCCCATTATGACCTGGGAAGTGTCGTTGTTGTATACGGCCGCCTCCGCCTCTTCGAGTCTGACTTTCAGCAGATTGTTATTCTGCTGGAAAGACCGCATGATGTTCTTGCAGGTGATAAGGTTGACCTCCCTGGTCGCTCTTATAACTGCTTGAAACTCAAGGAAGGCGTTTATTGCGTGGTCTAAGGGTGTCGACGCTGGTCTGAGATTCGGTCGAATGACCTGCCCCTTATCGGCTCTCGTCCTCTTTTCCTGGGGCTGTTTTGGAGCTGGAGGAGGTTTCCTCAGGAACTTTCCAAGTGCGGCTGCCTGTCTTTCCGCTTCTTGGATCGCGCCCGATTTAATCCCCTGTGTTGCTGTCATAACAGTGTCCAAGAAGCGTCCCAGCCGCGTCGTTGACTCAGCCCTCGCTTCTGGATCACCTCTTTGCTCTTCTTGGGCTTTCTCGGCAGCTGTTTTCTGCTGTAAACGTTCTGAGCCACTTATGGTAGTTATGTCTGTCGAAGTTGCTGAATCGTGTTTCGGCGCTTTGAGGAAGCTCAGGTCTTCCCCTCTGTCCTCATACACTATTACCTCATGATATTCGGAGGCTTTGATGCAGCCGATGCGGTCGGAGACATTGCCTTTCTCGTACTCGACTACCATAGCGTCTACGCTTACTTTACAGGGCGTGTTGCGCACGCCTTGCTCAGCCTCTCCAAGCTTTGTGAGCACTGAACATGCCTGAGCGAAAGGAGTCTTCTCACTCCATTCGAATAGTGCGATCGTTTTGTTTCTTGATCGCACTATTCGACAAAAGTGGTTTGCTACTTCCGTCTCTGGTAACGCGTTGAATGTTTTGCGTTTCATGCTCTTTCTGGTGGTGCTCCCGTTTAGCAGAGCGGCTAAGCCTGGCGATATTGCAACATGTTTTCGGGTTCCCGCGATGCAGAAACTTATACCAAGTTTTTCGGTGTTGTTGTCCATGAAGAGGGCCACGCCTCGAAGTCGTACGCCTGGTTCACCCCTCTCTCCGCACGCCAAGAGTTGCTTTAAGGGCATGCTGCGAGGGATGAGTTTTTCGTTTTGGTGTGTGTCAGTGTTGTATGGGGTTGAGGATGGTGGATTAATCTGGGGTGGGGGTAGGGGAGGGGGAGGGAGATTAGGTTCTGGGGGCTTAAGGGTACTGTTTCTCCTGGCTGCTATGCGAAAGATTTTTTCCACATAGCTCAGGAGAGACGATCTGGTTTTTGGATCAGAGAGTAGGTTGGGGAGTTCGTCAAGTAGGAGATTTTGGTTAATTTTTATTTCTAGGTCATGTCGAGCTGCTAGGAAGCGGGGACAGTCAAGGATAATGTGCCACACGGTTTCTCTGACCTCGGGATCGCACTCGCATCCGGGGCTGTCTTTGAGTTTGAACCTGTGCAGGTACTCGGCTATTCCTCCATGTCCTGTCAAAGCTTGCACAACGAAGGGCGAAAACCTTTCTGTCCTCACTATCTGGTATGCTTTGATGACATCCGGGAGGAACTTCTTGGTTATTGCGCCAGTGCTGGAGGTGTCGTACCGGTCTTGCCACTTGCGGACCGACTCCTCTCTGATCTTTCTTTTGACGTAAGACAGGGGGATCTTGTCGTAGTCTTGGGCAGAATTACTGAGTGCCGCCGTCTTCGCGAGTTCGTCGGCTCGTTCGTTTCCAGCGGTACCCACGTGTGCCCTCAACCAGAATAGCCGAACATCTCTCCCTTTTGCTTTTCTGTCTCCAATGTTTTCTTTTATGGCCTTTGCTAGGGGGTGACTCACTTTGGGATTTTTTAGCAGATCGAGCGAAGATCTTGAGTCGCTCAGTATGTTTACCACTGGTTCTCTGCTAGATTTCGCCATTTGAGTCGCCCTATAGAGCGCATAAAGTTCCGATTGGAAGACGGTGCACGAGGGATGAAGACTAAAAGTGGCGTACTCGGACTCTTTTCCCTCCTCCCACCAAGTTGCGGCAGCACCAACTTTGCCCTCTATCTTGCTGCCATCCGTGTAGATTTGGGGGCCGGTTACTTGGTGGGAGTCCAGGGTTTCAAGGTCCGCATTCTCCAGGAGCTCATATTCCATCGCAACGCTAGTGGATGGGTGAGGCAGATCGAGATGCCTCACATTGCGTTCGAGCTCTTTTCCTGCCGGAAGGTAGTCTAGGGAGAGGTTCTTTTTCGCTCTGTACAGGTTTGCCGTCTCTTGTATCCTCAAGTCAAGCGGGAGGGTTCCCGACAATACGAGTGCTGAGGTCAGCGAGACCGTACGGTACGACTTGCAAATTTTCTGCGCAAATCCTCTTTGGAGCCTGTTGAGTTGGTCCCTATTCATTTGCAACTCTACCGCTTGGGACCATGCACACGAGGCATACGTCATGATGGGCTCCACCACTGCAACGTATATTGTTCTTATGATCTCGCCATTGAGACCCCACGTCAACTTCGCAGCACACGCTAGCTGTTTGTATATATTGGCAGCCTTTTTACATTGGGCGGACACGTGCGATTTGAAGTTGAGTTTGTGGTCTATCACCAGGCCTAGGAGTTTCATCTCGTCAACGAGATGTAGTCTCGTACCCGCCATGTAAAGATTAGGGACATCGTACTTCAGCTTTTTTGTGAGCAACATCGCATGTGTTTTCTGCGGTGCAAAATTAAGCTTGTTACGACTTCCCCAATCCACTACTGTCTCAAGGGTAGTATTGACTTTTTGCTCTAGGGTGGTGATTAGATGGCCTGAGAACACAAGAGCCACGTCATCAGCAAAGGCTTGGCAGTAGACTTCCTCACTTACCAGTTTATGCAGCAACGAGTCGAGAATGACATTCCAGAAAGTTGGTCCTCCGATGGATCCTTGGATACAACCCTTTGTCGTCTCTTTTTCGTATGTTGCCCTGGCATAGTTGACCCGGATCTTTCGGTCACTGAGGTATGAGTCGACTAGCGTGAAAAGGTTTTTGGGACACCTTTTCTCCTTTAATTGATGTTTTAGAGCGGGCCACCACGCGTTGTCGAAGGCCCCCTCTATATCCAGGGAGATTACGAGGACGATCTTTTTATTCATCACTTCCTCTCGTATATGCTCTACCAAGTCATAGAGGGCGTCTTCAGTGCCTCGTTGTGGCATGAAGCCGTATTGCCTGCTATTTAGGGTGGGAAGTAGGTGCCACTGGAGTCGGCCAACCATTAGCTTTTCGACGATTTTTCCAAGAACTGAGAGAAGGCCTATCGGGCGGTAAGACTTAGGATGGGTGTAGTCTTCCTTGCCAGGTTTTCGGATTATGACAATGTGAGCGATTTTCCATTGCGTTGGGAAATGTGACAGCGATAAGCATTTATTTGCAATCGCCATGAACACATCCCTGTCGCTTCGGATAGCCACATTGCATATGTCGGCTGTAAAAAACACATTAAAAATAAATAATACAGTAAAAATAACATTTCCTAAATTCTATCTCCTTCAGGTGTCAGATCTGGACGTGATGTCAGCAGCGATGTACCCGCAAGTCGCGAACGATTTCTTCCGCATCCGCGACAAGTACGGGCCTGTCAAGCATCTCGACACCAAGACCTTCCTTACTGGACCTACTGTGAGTACATTAAAATAAAAGTGCTATAAAGTGTATGTTAAATTCGAATGTCAAAAATGTATAGCATTCCATGATGTATAAGAACTTATCTATCCCTATCATTAAGAACCATACTGGGCACAACAACAACATTATACCATCCAATACTAATCAAACATTGATTGTCTCAACAGGTCGGCGAAACAATAGAAGTGAAAATCGAGCGCGGTAAAACTCTAGACATCAAAACCGTGGCGGTGTCGGACGAGATGACGGCGGCCGGCGAGAGGGAGGTGTTCTTCGAACTTAACGGGCAGCTGCGCTCTGTGTTCATCAGGGACGAGAATGCTAGCAAGGTAATCTTGACTTTAGAACTTTTTAAAAATTTTATCTAAAGGCCTTTTTCGCTGAGAAACCACTTCACCCAGTAAAAAAGGGAAAAAAAGCACAACTTAATAAAACGCAAATCCGCTAATTAATATAAAACTATGGCCTGATCCGACATAGGGCTTGACAAAACACAATTATAAAACCCGACTTCTGAAATATGATTAGAGCTAAGCCACAATCTTCATTTGGTTTCTCCAACAAAATTATGAACGTCCTCAAGTACTCCGCACTCGGTGCGACTTTAAATCTTAGTGTGTCGATGTCGCGTGTCGCTTAGTGTGCACCTAGGCTATAAAAGTTTTCGTCTCCTTCCTGCCTTTTTTTTACGGAAACTTGGAGGAACTAGAATCGGTAGTACATACCTTATTTTTGTACGTTACAGGAAATGAAGATCCACCCTAAAGCTGTGAAGGGCAACAAGGACCAAGTCGGCGCTCCCATGCCTGGCACTGTCCTCAGTAAGTGTTAATTTGATTCCAGATGATACGAACCATTCGCTCGCCTGATAGTAAGTGTCAAGCTCGCCCATTTCAGTTAAGTGCTACACAGAATTTTGAACTTCAACAGTTCAAAATCCTGCGCTGCAATCTCTTTATGCACTACCAGTTATTACCCGCGTGGACTACATTTTATCGCGATAAAAGTTTCCTTTCTCCTTCCCCAGAGTACAAACCTTACCAAATTTGTATATCCATACCAAATATCCTTACCAAATTTCGCCAAGATCGAGGAAACTGGCATGTCTAAGAACCACAACATTCAAGGGCATGCGACATCTACCAACCCGCACTGGGCCAGCATACTCTCTCTCTGAGAAAAGGCCAGAGTCCCAGCAGTGGGTACGGCTGATGATGATGATAGATAATTTCACAACCCCCTATCCTTTCCAGGCATCAAAGTGAAAGAAGGCGACAAGATTGAGAAGGGTCAACCTATAGCCATCCTATCGGCTATGAAGATGGAGATGATCGTCCAGGCGCCTCGGGCGGGCGTCATACAGTCTGTGGCCATCACGAACGGACAGAAGCTGGAGGGAGACGATCTCATCTGCGTCATCGAGTGAATGAACGATATGAGCTCTGTGCAATGTTAGACGGACTAGGTGAACGGTGAAAAGAACTGCTTAAATCAAAGACAATGAAAACCATTTTGTTAAGAAATTTATCTGGATTTAATTTTTATCTCAGTTATCTCAGAATTAAGATTCTATTCAAATTTTCATCTTCGTAAATCATTCAAATGACTGACCAAAATTAGTTACTAATGGCATCAATTCGACTGCCTGCCCGAGATGACCCGGCAACTGTCGAGTCGAATGATTAGTAACAGTAATAATATTCAAGTCGAACATAATTTGCAGATTATCCGAATGACCGGATCATTCGCATCTTTAATCACAGTATCCCAGTGCGCCGACCCCAAATAAATGGGACCAGGGCAAGAAGATGATGATGAATCACAGTATGCCAGAAGGTGGGTAACGTTTTTTCACGATAGGGCGGGCCGCGCCGCAACGCGTCGCATCTCTTTTAAACATTAAATGAACGACAGAAATGCGGGTTTTGCGGTGCGGCCCGCTCACAAGGGGTGGTGCGCGAGGCTTCATAATGATCCAGTCAAATATTGCCTATTTAACTCTATCTATTGGTCAAGTTGAATATAGAAAATTGTAAAAAATACTGATTTTACGGTTTGGACAATCGAGTATATTTAATTACCAAAATTGAATGGTAGAAAATCGAAAGTGATGACATAATAAAACTGCTATTTCTTTATCGAAAAGGTATTGTTAATTGAATTTGTATTGCCATAATATAGTAACGCGCCGTACAGTGTATTCCGTCTAATATGTGCACGAAGATGATTTGATTGAACAGGACATGGATTGTGATAAACTGTTTCGAATTTGGCTCTATGTCATTTATCAATTATCATGCTAGTGAAATATTCTTCGAAAATACATATTGAATCTATTTTTTATGGCAAAAGCTTAATTTTTAAAAGATTGCTTATAAAAAACGTACTTACTATTTTCAAAATGAAGTACCTAATCATAAAAGCTTGAAAGCGTTAAGAGATTATTTATTAATTAATTAATTTAAAGCATTCCCATCGTGCTTAAATAACGATTACTTTTTAAAGTTTAAAAAAGACAAAATAATTGTTGTTTTTGAATCGAAAATGTTTGTTATTTTATTC
The DNA here is from genome assembly GCA_931315375.2 of Opisthograptis luteolata. NCBI lineage: Eukaryota > Metazoa > Arthropoda > Insecta > Lepidoptera > Geometridae > Opisthograptis > Opisthograptis luteolata. The sequence continues at coordinate 9,830,623 of OV928047.1, read as the reverse complement.
TATAACTAAATATAATGCAGTTTTATGTATTGTATCTTACAAAAGTATGTGATATAATCAACACTATGAAATAGTGTCAATTTTGCAGTGGCTTACTAAAACCTTGATTCACGGTACAAAAATATATTGTGTAATTAATTTTTTTTATAAGAGTTGTTAAACAATAAAATGAAGGTTTTTAGCATAACATTGTACTTTCGGAAATTTTATCCAAATTCGTATAGATTTAATTTTAATACTAGAGACGGAGGTATTTTAGTAGTAATGTGGGCAGTATGTCAATTTAATTATTCGTATGCTTGCAGTATGCGACTTTTCAATTACTTCAATGGTCAGAATAAGGCAGCATTACTATTTGGCCTGTCAAATATATTTTTAGAGAATGAACGATTGAATTAGTCATTTCTAAAACCTCGCTGAAAGACATCACATAGTAGGTTAGTCATTCCATGGAATGCCAGGGTTCAATCACAAAATCGCAATACACCAAAAGTGTGGGCTGCGATCAAATGCGTAACAGCTATTACAAAATAAAAAGTTTAGACCCTGAATAATTAAATGAAAATATCTTCGCTACTACATAGGGTGAAGTGTTTCATTGATTCTTGTTTTGTATCGAATAGTTTAGAAAAATGTGTGTCAAATTAGAACGTTTGACCGACACTGTTAGGCATATTGTGATTTTAAAGTGTAGATCCGTCACAAAATCGAAGATTTCTTGTGACACATCTTTACTTTGGGTGCGTTTTTGTTTTTTGTGTATGTAATTCTGGTGCTCATTTTGTTATTTCATGAATTGTTAATTTTTTTCATCACGTTTATATTTTTTATTTAATAAAATGATTTTTGCGATATATTTTGTTTCCTTATAGACACACAGCTTTAGTAGTTTTAGTCCCCTCTTCATAGGATTTTCTCATATAAAGAAAAGACTCAAGTATAATTTAAAAGTATATATTTTTCGTATTATATTAACAATACCGTTGATTCATTTTTACAACCACACAATTAAATTAAATTACCTGAAGAAAATTAGTACTTATAGAATTATAACTAAGTATATGACATGTTTAAAATGCTCACAGTAGGTAGAATATATATATATATATGACTATACAACTAAAGTTTTTACTAAAGTATAATTACTAAACATAGAAACGCAATACGTAATAAAATTGCGAGGGCAATACATATTGCGACGTGAATTACGTTTTAAGGCTCGCGCACACAAGGGCGGGCCGCGCCACAACTCTACTAATATCTCTTTCAAACATTAAAAGAACGATAGAAATGCATGTAGTTTTGCGGTACGACCCGCCCGTAATGCACACCAAATGAGTTTACAACCGCCTAAAAATTAAATAAGCAAACGGTACGAACCGTTAACAGTTGCAGGGCCCAGTCTGCTCGGCAAAGATAGGATAGGTAGATAGAAAGATTATCTCTTTATTGGCACACCACAATACAGAGAAAAAAGTAGAAAATATTCTGTAACTTCTGAAAAATTGACTTGTACATAACATTACGAAAGAAGAACATTTCTAGATGTTTGTTTACATCAATATAATAGAACATCACTTGAGAGCCAGTTCCCTGTCCAGGTGTAGCGTGGCGCCACATCTTCGACGTCACACGTCACTTAACATCAGGCGACTTGTGGTCAAACGCTACCCTGAAAAAATAGCAATAGGAGTAAATCAATTTCTTAGTACACACATTTCTAATTATAATGTACAGTAAACCGAACCAGCGGGTCAATTTTGTAAACATGCGTATTGTATCCTACGAAATCGTTATTCGCCTTTCAACTTTGAAATCGTAACATCCAAATTCGTGTCCGAAATACAATGCAAAACAAAGAAACTGTACAATTTCAGAAACAATGCAATTAAATTATGAATTTCAATTAATTCAACTTTACAAAGATTTGCAAAACCGTGTTAGGTTACAATTACTCATCAAAAATATCACTACCAAGTACCAATCTGTACATGATTATAATTTACTAAACTAAAATAATAAACCTCAATATTAAGTACATACTTACTGCAATTACGTTTTTTACATCTTTACATTGTTTAATCACCTTTACATCTGATCATACTCATTAGTAATTTATCTCAGAACTCACAGGTCTAAGAAATAATAAACTAGCCTAATAAGAAATGTTATGAGAGATCTATGACACATTATAAGTCTCATGTAATAGCAAATATACCTCAACTATAGGCGAAAGGAATGAGCAATAGAAATATAAAAAATATCACACATGGAAATCTTCTACTATATAAAAATAAGTCGGGTTTTCCCTCCTGACGCTATAACTCCAGAACGCACGAACCGATTTCCACGGTTTTGCATTCGTTGGAAAGGTCTCGGGCTCCGTGAGGTTTATAGCAAAGAAAATTTAGGAAAAATTTCAACAGAAATGCGGGAAAATCTTACATAAAACGAAGCCATCTGGTGGCGAAACGGAGTTCGCCGGGTATGCTAGTCATTTATAAACTATGAACATTCTTACCGATAAAGATCGCGCGCCGCTAAGCACTACAAACAGCTCTAGTGGAAAGGCAGCCTAATTAAAGAAGTTTATCTATGCTTTATAAGGTTCCGTACCCGAAGGGAAAAACGGCAACCTTTTGGTAAGACTCCGCTGTCAGTCCGTCTGTCACCAGGCTGTATCTCATGAACCGTGATAGTTAGACAGTTGAAATTTTCACAATGATGTATTTCTGTTACCGCTATAACAAAAAATACTAGACAACAGAATAAAATAAATATTTAAGGGGGCTCCCATAGAACAAACGTGATTTTTGCCATTTTTATAGATAATGGTAGATAACGGAACCCTTCCTGCGCGAGTCCGACTCGCACTTGGCCGGTTTTTTATATGTCAGGAGCCGAGTAGAAATTATTTGTTTTGTAGTTTTTTGGTAATGACTATCAAAATACACATCGTGAAGATACGTAGACGTAGGTATTTGCATAAAAATACATGTTTGTGTTCGATCAACGAAACATAAACACAATTCTTACGCATATACTTTCTTTAAAACTTGTTTCAAAAAGACTACTTTCAGAAATCTGGTATAACCTTATCCGAATAACAGCCCGTTCCTAATAACCGATCTATCCACGGTTTTCTCTACTAGAGATATAAATGTGGGATCGGGATTTTGGCAAATGAAGTTAATGCAATATTATGGTTTTTCACTTTTATTCCTAATCCTCGTCTACCTTCTCGCTCACACACTCATTCCTTTCACTCACACTCGCTGCGTTCGTTCATAAATTAAATCATCTCTCAAGCTTCTGTCATACATCACATTCATCCCACATAAATATGACATTACTTTGTCAAATTTATTTCTCCGATAGGGTAAACTGTGGATAGATCGGTTGTTGGGAACGGCAGTTAGTACCTATATTAATTTTAGGTTTTTAGTAAAATTTAAAACTTTTTTCCTTCATTTTTTTTAAAATAAAAACAGTGTTTATTCATTTTTAAAAAACACGTAACCGCAGACCTAACCGTGCAACGATAGCCTTCGTTGATATCTGCATTACGCCGTGCCTATAATTTAGTACTAGTAGGCTAAAAGGCTGGCCATACACGGACAGCTTGAAGCAGTCAGGATACGACTGCTTCAAACTGCGACTGCATAGTGAACTACTGTAACTGCTCGAGCGGTTCGTGTATGTCATCATTATCATTTATAGCGATGATGGCTCAGTGGTAGTGACGTCGGCTTGCGATCCGTAGGACGTCGGTTCGAATCTTACAATGAGCTTGAGCTTTCGGTGAAGGAAAACATCGTGATGAAACCATAGCTTGGTGGATTTTCTAGTACTCGCCTGGCTTGCTACCACCCTCTTGTTAAGAATCTGTCGCCAAGCACCTATCGGTGTGTTCCGGCAGCCTCACTTGAGAGCCAGTTCCCAGTCCAGGTGTAGCGTGGCGCCATCTTCGACCACATCGTCACTTAACATCAGGTGACTTGTGGTCAAACGCTACCCTGTAAATAGTAAAAAAAAACAGCCTTTTACGTTTCCACTGCTGGGACTCTGGCCTTCTCTCAGAGATGGTCTGGTAGATGTCGCATGCCCTTGAATGTTACAGTTCTAAGGCATGCCGGTTTCCTCACGATGTTTTCCTTCACCGTTTTGAGCGATGGCAAATCCGCACATAACTTACTAAGTAATAGGCGCGAGGCCGAGAGGATTCGAACTCGGTGTCGGCGCCTTGTAAGTCGCACGCCTAACCGTTCGGCCACCATCGCTATATCGCCATCGCTCGTATATGTACAGTCAGCGACAAAAGTAGCTGATCGTTCTCGATTTTCCAAATGTGTTTCAAATCAGTAACTATTATTGTTTTTTTACATTTTACATGGTATCATTTTGACCACAACATAACACACCTGATTTAAGGTGATAAGGTAAAAATTGGTGTCTAAGATGATGAGGATAATAGAAAGAGTGATTGTTCAGCGACTTTTGTCGTTGACTGTACGTACGTAGAAGTCTGTAGTTCACTATGCAGTCGCAGCTTGAAGCAGTCGACAGTCGACTGCCTGAGCCTGTCCGTGTATGGCCAGCCTAATTGCCCCGACACTTTGTGCCTACTATAATTACGTCGGTAACCGATGCAGTTTTTGCTTGATTTCAACACCATCGTCAAAATCTACGAAATACATTACAAAATCATACAGGATATCCAGAAACATTTCTGATGAGCATAGCTGTATCAAAAAATGTATCAAAATATACCTCAATCTATTTCACCGGGGTGTAACAGCGATCTGTCAACTAGACTATTGGAGAAGCTGTCAAAGTCCTGTCGGTCTTCAGGATCGTTGATGGAGTTGACAGAGTTCTGGTCCGATAAGCTGAGACTGGTGTCGGTGTCGTCGCCGTAGCAGCGACGCTTGTGGTCCGACGGGAACTTGTGGTACGAGTAGTGTTCCACGCGGACTGCTTGCATCGTGTTGCTGGAAAGAAATAAGCTGGTTTTTTTTTACTAAAACTATAATAAACTTGACAGATTATATACTAAAACCTTCCTCGAGAACCACTCTATCTATTGGTGAAAACAGTATGAAAATCAGTGTAGTAGTTTTTGAGTTTGTCGCGAACAGACAGACGCGGCGAAGGACTTTGTTTAATAATGTACTGAATTTTTCCGACTCCTCCAACAAATATCATTATATTTTTGCCAATGTATACAAAAACTTGACAAATTATATACTAAAACCTTCCTCGAGAACCACTCTATCTATTGGTGAAAACAGTATTAAAATCGGTGCAGTAGTTTTTGAGTTTATCGCGAACAGACAAGACAGACAGACGCGGCGGAGGACTTTGTTTTATAATATGTAGTGATAACGAAAACAATAGTTGTACAAGAACATACAACCATACCTTGTCTTCCTAAGAACTGGGCGTCCCATTTCAACTTGCAACTCCAGAGAGTACAATTTGGCGAGGGATTCCAATTTTTCCTTCTCCTCGGGATCATTCAAACTTGGCAGCTTCAGCTCAGTTTGGCAAGAATCTTGCAGGAACTTTGAAAGCTGCTCATTTGCAGCGCTGAGTATTAGGAACCCGGGTCTCTCCTCCCTGATTCTCCTACATCCAGCTCGTATCTCCCTCACTTCTGTGACGACGGCGTTTCCCATTGAATGCTCGCTGTAGTAATGATCACTCTGAGGTGATTTCTCGCTCAAGTTCAAATCGCTCGACGACGTTTTCTGTAGCGAGAAGTTAGTACGCGGCGCCTGGCTAAACGCCTCATCTTGCGCTCCCGTTTTCTCTTGAAACGCCTGAAACGACTGAAAAAACGTCTCATTCGCGTTCTGACCTGAAACACCAGCGTTTTTGACGTCGCTAAAACTGGTAAAAGAGGAATGTGGGTGTAAAATGTCCCTGTTTTCTTTAAAGATTTCTTCTTCTACGTCTACTACGGTTTTGGAATCAGACATCATGGCATCTTCATCGTTACCCGAGTCTACTTTGGGCCGCTTTTTTTTGAACCTGTTCTTGCAGCTAGCCCATCCGCTTTTAGGAAGCATTTTCTCTTTTTTCAACCGCTTTGGAGGTGGCATGTTACTTACTGAATTTGGGGTGTTATTGTTCACAGTCTTCGATGTTTTGAATGTTAGACTCTTATTGAACACTTTGAGCTCTTCGATCCCTGGCCAGTCAGTTAATTCGTCATCGCCTTCCCGGTCACTATCATTAGTCACCACTCCGTCTGAATCGCTGCTGCTTAAGGAACTTGACTCGTTGCCTGCGCAGTCCATGCCGCTGTTAGAATCATCGAAATCCAATGGATTCCTCAACGAGTTAGGCGGATGTGTCTTGTTCATATATTTATATTTCCTGGAATATTTACTACCATCACAATATATTTTGCTTGTTGAAGCATTGAAAAATGGTGGTAGATCTGTAGTAACTTTATACCCTGTTATTTTGGATAATGTAGGTGTTCCGTTCTTTAAGTTTTTGTAAACAAAGTTGAAACTTGAACTTCCCGGTAAAGATGGTGTGTTGGTGAAAGTTGACATTGTAGCTTCTGTGTTCTGAGATTTCAACACAATTTTGCTCGGCTGTACAACTGTTTCCTTCTTTTTATCGTCGTATTTTTTGGCTTTGAAATCATTTTTGAAGAATTGAGATTTGGATGAACACCCACCACTGAAAGATCTCTCCCTCATTTCACACATATCCTTATCTCTGTATGACCATTTTCTTTTACCGCAGAAAGCATTCCTGTAAATATTAAGCAACAATATATTAATTAATACATTGAAATAATCAATATACTAGAAGGACCTACATATCGTCAGCAAACAACACCGCACAAATCAAATTTTGCAACTTTTCAGGAGCGACATAAAACTGTTTTAATTGTATGCCTTTTATGTAAATTATTGACTTGTGTGTATTACAATTTTTAATTAACGGCTTCTATTTAGTCAAAATGCTTGGAACGTACAAGTTCATAGAAGGGCACGTCAAAGCGACAAAATGATTAAAATGTCAATACCACAAAATTTTGACTTGTGCGGTGTTGTTTGGTAGCCGACTATATGCAACAAATTCTTTACGTAATTTTGTACAGTTTTACAGTACCTCTCTTGCTTCGGTAGTGCTTTCCCTTTATTTACTTGGATGGCAGGTGCTATCATCTGATCTTGAAGTGTAATTGGCAGCACATAGGACTGAAAAAATAGATACCTACAATCAAAACTTTTAGTATAACTGTTCATAGAGTATTTAGAGCTGGAGTTCCCAAAGTATGAGCAAATATTGGGAGAGCTTGACAATAACTCAATAAGTTTATAAGTCGTCTGTAGGTAGATGTTACTAGAATGGATCAGTGCGCTCCTACATTGCTATACCGTGATATAGCGATGATGGCTCAGTGGTAGTGATGTCGGCTTGCGATCCGTAGGACGTGGGTTCGAATCCTACAATGAGCTTGAGCTTTCGGTGAAGGAAAACATCGTGATGAAACCATAGCTTGGTGGTAGGGTATTTTCTAGTACTCGCCTGGCTAGCTACCACCCTCTTGTTAAGAATCTGTCGCCAAGCACCTATCGGTGTGTTCCGGAAGCCTCACTTGAGAGCCAGTTCCCAGTCCAGGTGTAGCGTGGCGCCATCTTCGACCACATCGTCACTTAACATCAGGTGACTTGTGGTCAAACGCTACCCTGTAAATATTTAAAAAAAAAAAAAAAAATACCCTATTCGGGTCCATATATCTTATATTATATATTTCCCTTGGTCACGCGTGAACGGCTGGACAGATTTCACAAATTTTTTTTTGTTGTGTTTGTTATTGTCAGGAGAAGATTTTATGAAAGAAAAAATTTAAAAGGGTTAAAAAACATTTCTATAGGTTTGTCCACGCGGGTGAAACCACAGGGTGCCGCTAGTGTTCACTAATTATTACCACTAAGATCTCATGTATACTAACATATGAATGCAATAAATGATTTGATCTTGATTTTTGAGCTCTGACAAATAGAACTCAAGGCCAAACAACCGGACCAAGGAACTGACGACCACTGATGGACGGCAATTGCTTAAACTAAATACCAAAATAAATTGAAGGTACCAACTATAACTAAAACAAATATATAATATATTACCTCAGTGGTCACACTCAATATCTCAATCGGCGGTGATATCTTCCCATCAGCATATTCTACCGGCATCTTCTTGTATTTTCTTTTCCGTCTCGCATTGGCCGGACGAGTTGGCGAGAAGTTTTCGTTGAACGAGTCCGATTCAAAGTTGCCTATCTGGCAGTAATGTCGAGATTTGAGGCTTGTAGACTTGTGGAGGTTAAGATGAGGGTCGTCCGAGTCGGAGAGGGGTTGTGTGATGAGTGGAGCTTGCGGTGGGCTACTGGAGCTGCCATCTTCAACTAGGCTTACTGTGACTGCAGCTGCTGTAACAATGGTAAGTTATAGGAAGGTTTCTGATTTAGGTTCTGTTTCTTTACTGCCTACGGGCAGCGTGTGACCACACGTCACCTGATGTTAAGTGACAATGTAGTGGAGAAGCTGTTGCTTGAATGGGGCTTAGAATAGCAATAAAAGAGCGGACTGTATTAATGGGTCTTTTAAAACTTTACAACAATTATGGTTAAGATTAGGGATAGAGGATATTTTATTTATTTGTTGTTATTAATGATTATTAATTTGACAATAATAACAATCTACGGCGGCGTAGTCCTAAGAAGTATCCCATTTCGAAACCAAATTCTGATATAACACTGCGTACCACTTCCTGGCTTCTAGAGTGGTGCACAACTGGAATAGACTACCAGAAGATGTTGTGTCGGCGCCTTCAGTGAATTCCTAAAAACAGACTGGACAAGTGGTTGCGAACGAACAATGCTTCCTTGCTACAGGATTGACTTTTCTCCGCACTTTTGGACATTGCTATAATTCAATACAGCATGATATAGGCAGATGTGCAGCCTCAGGCTGCTCGCCTATTACCAAATAAATAAATAAATAATTTCTATTGTTTTTCTGTGTAAACATATAATATTTTGATTTACAATCCGGTTCAGAATTTTTGTATGAAATCGACTGTGATATGTAAGTAAGTTTATTATTTTATTCTACAATCACAATGTTTATGTTACCTTTATTGATAACACAACACCAAAACCTTTAATCTTTTATTCACACTTACGACATAGCCTTGATACTTGATGTACATGTAGGTACGTACGTATTTATATGATTGTTACTTACGCAAGTTTCCAGCGGAGCGAGTTCTTCGGCGGAGCCCTATCTTCCTTCGCTCAGGTCGCCCGCAGTTGCTCTCCTCTAAAGCAAGATTCAAGTCATGTGAGAGCCTCTCCATTGTAAACAAACAACTTATCTATAGCGATATCAAGCCATAGTACATCGAATAGATCTAGAACATACTACGACCCGGAAAACTTAACACTTGTTTTATTCGACCTACTTCTACTTCCTAAAACACTTACACAAACGCACAAGATCGTTCTTTGTCTCAAACACAGAAATATCAACACGGCTAGTAAAAATGTTCGAGTTCCATCCGACACAATAACAAGAGGTCTGAAGAGGTTGCAATCGTTTGGAAGGACCCCGTAAATGTCTATGAATCTTTAATCAAATACTGGCTTCAGTAGTAATCGCACAATAATATGTAAACATCAAATCAGACGCAGACGATGTCTACTTTCTTTTCATAATTTTTCGCATTCGTATATTTGGTAGAGTCTCACAAGCACAACTCACAACATAGATTAAGTAGACTATATACTACGTATAGATGGAAATCACCCATAGAACGACACAATCGTTAGAGAAGTGAACGAAATGACCTGCGCCAGATGAAGGTTACTATGGAGTATTCTGTGACGATAGTGCTTGAAACGTCAGGCGGCAAATATCGATATCGATCTGTAGTGATGGGACATTTAAACCCAACCCACTATCGATAACCCATTCCATTTCCTATTTTATGTTTTCAATAGCTTAAGGTTTTTAAATAATGAAACTCAGTTTTAATATTTAAATTTATATTCAGATAAATAATACTACCACTTCGATTCGGAACTTTACAATTTCTTCAATCAAATCAAATTAAGTTGGGGGTTTATATAAAATTTTAATTGTTTGATATATATAATCCAAATCCAAGAAATTAGAATGGGCAAGTGCCTTTCTTGAACTAGCTACTTACAACTATTACAGCAATCAAATTAATATTAGGTACTATACAAAATTGAATTAACAATTTGATTATAATACAAATCTAAAGAAATTATACACAGAATGGCCATGCACCTATATTAAATAAGCTCCTTATTAATTATACATCAATCAAATTAAGATTAGGTATGTACCATACAAGATTTAATTAACTGTCTGATAAATATATGTAATACAAATCCAAGAAAATGACACATAGAATAGGCACATGCGATCATACAAATTTGTACTTACAACAGCTATACATCAATCAAATTAGGTACTATACAATATTGAACAATCTGATATACAGTGCAAATCCTAAGAAATTATATTATTATACACAGTATGGGCATGTACCTATATTAAACAAGCTACATAGAATTATACATTGATTCATCGTTATAAACCGAATATAACTAATACATAATAATATAATTGACTATCGGGTTGGGTGTAGTAACTGGGACCAGGCATTTCAAGATTTTGTGAATATGGTGGGTAAAATATGCTGCAGTACAAAAAAATTAAAAAAATACCAAACCCGATACCAGCTGGATACATATTGGCCACATTGACATTCATGTTAGGCTCTATATCTATGTTCAATACAAAATCTCTGTTTTTATTTTTCTATTTCTATAAATGATAGGTATTACTTACTCAAGAGTCCTGGTTTCAATTTCTTTTGGTCCAAATAGGGTTGGGTGACTCACAAGCAGTCTTCTCCTCTTCCTAAGATATTTTTCCTCGAATTGATGGCCACATAATTATTGTTGGAGCATTTACATCAGCTATATATTGACTATGTGGCTGTACCAAGACCAACCAAACGCAACACAAAAATATCACAAACACACAGACACACAGACACACAGACAGATGAGACAGATGACACAGAATCACACAACCACGAACTGTCAAATAAAATATTTTTTTTGTTATGGCATCACACGATTAGTGTATTTGCCAGTGTCATGTATAAAATATTTTAAACTCAGAGAGTTGAATCAAGTTTAGATATTGATGATGATGATGAGATGATGGGATGAGGATTTTGTTTAAGTAAAGTAGTGGCGCTTTACTAAACCTTACACGGACTTTTTTGGAGCAACTCGAAAAGTCACTTTCACAACTATATTTTAATTTCCCACACTCGTACACATTAACGAACACATAATGGTTAATAATCCACCAATATTATTATACACATTATCACTCGAAGAAACACAAGTGTTGGAAATATAAACAAAATTTTTACGTTGACAATTCGATTGCCGCCAAAAAAGTCCAATGTATAAAAAAAAGTCTTCTAACGGCTAAACGTAACTGTCAAATAAGTAAGTGTCAGTCTTGTCAAACTATATTTTTGCGCCAATTTGCTTTCTTTTATTGTTTTCAATGTTATTTTGTAATTTTTCCTATAATTTAATGTCTTTATTGGTGTTGTGTGAGTCTAAATTAACCTAGAACGCATAGCATAGTGCTATTAATCTGGTAAGTGAATCGAAATAAATAATTACCCTCCAAAGGTTTTTGATAATCAATCGTTTAAAATTATGATGTTTAGGATTGAAAGTAGGTATGTAACGTTTGTTAGACGAAGTTTTAATCTTAAAAATGTTATGTACAAAATTTCATTTTTATATATTGTATCAAAATATTCAGAATCCTAAGAACGTTGTCTCGTATTCATTCAAAACTGACTCGTCACAGCGCCAATGGAGGGCGCGGTGACTCCAGAAGGCGGGCGGCGCACGCGCGCTGCCCTGGCTGAGATTCCCGCGCGCCTCGACCGCCTCCGAGTGACCCCACTGCAGCCTGTCACTAACATCAGAGATCGCTCACCAGCACTACCGGCTGGCTACCTGAGCCCTGCGCCGTCTCCGGATGAAATGCTTATACAACAAAGAGGTAAAATAAAAACGTTATCTTAAATGCCTATTACATAGTGAGGCCGCCCTTGGTGACACTTCAAAAGGGCGGCAACACACATACTTACGCTCACCCTTAGTTTTATTGTTGTTCTAGTTTATATTGTGGTGTACCAATAAAGAGTTCATTTCCAGCATTAGACAGAACTACTACATCAACATGACTATACAATTAGCATATCATGCTTATCTATTGCTGGATGAACTTTTTAGATCTTATGATCAATTTTTTTCACAATAGACAAGCATTTGACTGCTTGTCACCTGATGTTAAGTGAGAATCTGGTGCCACACTACACCTGAATTGGGTACTAGCTTTCTTATGGCTTTCTTCTCTTCTAATTTTTGCCTGTTCTTTTGCCGGTCTAAGGAGGTTGGAACAAGCGTAGTTACTTTTTAAGTTTGATGTTTGTGATAACAATGTATTCTATTGAATAAATAACTATTGACTAGAATGCAGTAATAGCAGTACTTCTTAACTATACCACTCGTAATACAATCCGGTTTGATCTCAAGCCTTAGTGAAATGAGCACACTGTCACTGCCGAGCAAGCTAAATTTTATACTGATAAAGTTATTGTTCTTACTGAAGTGTAAGATACCTTCACTTTCTCTTGCTCCGAGCTATGTTGACTACTTTGAGACAACAGCTGTTTTATTCACACAAGTTTTTACCAGCCACAAACTGCATGAAATTTCAATGTGACACCTTCATTTGACTATTTGGTCAAAAAATTTCTTATTCAAAGATTGTTAGTAATGTACATATTTTTATTGTTAGAGAAACAACACTCCCTGTTTCTTGTGTAGATATATCTTTTGCTGTCAAATGTTTTCTCTAATGTTTCAGGCCGAAAGCGACTTCCGGTTACCTGGTCGCCAGATATAGACATCAAACGTAACTCTACATTCCACTCCACTGTACGTACACCTCCAAAGAACACCCCCAGCCGTCACTCGCCTCTTAAATTCAGCGCATCTCTACGATCCACTCCAAGAAAACGGCTGCTACTCGGCGATGTCGAGAGAATCCCACTAACACCTGAAAAAATAGACTTCAGCGATATCAGTACTCCTCAAAAATTCAAAATAACCAGCCCTATCAAGAGTACACCGCCAATGAAAAGATGCCGATTGGAAAGAACCTTTGACAAAGAATATAAAGGTCCAATTGATAACGCGCTCAAAGGCTTGAGTCCCACTCAGCTGATTCACATGATCAAAAACATAGCTCACAAGCATCCGGAAGTAGAGCATGAGATCAGACGGAACATGCCGATACCGGACTTGGGACCCCTGGAGGACAAACTGAGCTATTTGAAGTCAAACATCTTCAAAAGCCTGCCGATATCTCGTCTGACGTCTAAAACGGACTCTCCAGCGTATTCTCGCGTGGCAACACATTTGGCTGCGTTTAAAAAGTGCATTGTTGACCAAGGGAAATTGCTGGTCGAATCCCAGCACTGGGAGTCAGTGGTTCAGTACGTTTTCATGGCATGGAACTATGTGAAAGCGACGCCTGTTTGGGACAATCAGCCCCACAATGCTCATAGGAAACAGTGCTTCAAAGCACTGACTACGTTTTGCCTAACTGCGCTGAAGAAAGGTTCTTTAGCTAAGGATGTGTTGGCCGATATCCAAGACAAGTTATATGGAATGGTGTCTGATCACGAGGAGGTTCAGTCTTGCATGAAGTACATCCAGGGGCAACTACAGGACTGAGCGAACTACATTCAGTAGACCTGGGGTAGTTAATAAATTTTGCAATGCATTTAACGGTTCACCACCAGAACCTTACCACTTATAGGAACTGGAAATTTTGACACTTGCCTCTAATAATAAAGAAGAGCCGAAGACTAAAGGGCATTTTCCTCAACCTACTTTCAATCTCCATATAGTTTGAAAGGATGATGGCAGAATTATGACATTTAGTCACAGATGCCAGTTATCAAGTAGTCAAGACATTTTCCATATATATAATATACAATAAATACAACTCTGTCGACTATGTACAATATTACATTGTGAACTTTAAGCCATAAGTATGTTTTTAACTAGCTGTTAGTATTCCAAAGAAAATAAGATAGAAGTACTTTGTGAAAACAAAGGCTTGCCGTCTGTGCTGTGGATAGCTGATGTACTTGAGAATTGCCCAATAACTTGCTTGAGATGGTAGGGGACATAAAATAAAACATTGATTCATTGATGTAACTTCTTGATACTGTTTTAGGTTGCATCGTACAAATTTTTCAGACCTGTCATTTTCAAGCTCTCTACCACTGCCTCTACCTCCATCTAATATAATTGTAATTAGTGTTTAATTACTATTTACACCACCAAGTTTATGCAAATATACTATACATTTATACCTATTTTTATAGCAGTAAAAATAACGACCACAAAACTATACCCCCTCTATCTAGGGAATCAGAAACTACATGGTTTGGGGATCCACAACACCAACACACGGATCACCTTTCGTGTGTTCCGGCATCTTCACTTGAGAGCCAGTTCCCGATCCAGGTGTAGCGTGGCGCCACCGTCGACCGCATCTTCACTTAACATCAGGTGACTTGTGGTCAAAGGCCACCTGTAAGAATAAAAAAATAAATTCTTGCGTTATTTTTAATGTATTTGTTCCGTAGCGGGACTCGAACCCACGAGCTAACGTTTCGCGCCTATTGCGCACAGCAATCCCAGTAAATGCCCAGTAATGGTTCACAAGTTAGTGCCTTAAGTGCCTGTAATATTTGCCTAATATCAATGTTAGATATATTAACTTAGCTGTAGTTTATTATATTTAAGTGTATTTTTTTATAAGTTTTTAGTATTAATGATGAATTTTGCTTATACAGAACTGATTTTGAAAAGAATCAAATATATTTTTCTTTCTTTATAGAAGTAGCTAAGTATTTCCGTCTTCCATATTATTTATGGAAATTAATTTTAAATGTTTGATTCTTTTCATTGATGCTGTGAGGAAACCAAAATGATATTTATGTGTTTAGTTAGTTTAATAACCTAAGGGTGTGTTTACATGTTCGCTTTGTGACACAATCACTGGTGTAAAAAGC
This sequence comes from Opisthograptis luteolata, assembly GCA_931315375.2. Taxonomy (NCBI): domain Eukaryota; kingdom Metazoa; phylum Arthropoda; class Insecta; order Lepidoptera; family Geometridae; genus Opisthograptis; species Opisthograptis luteolata. The sequence continues at coordinate 9,815,368 of OV928047.1, read as the reverse complement.
CCTTAGTGGATAGGAAAGTTAGAAAAAGTACGACCTTTTTCATAAGAACTCAATGCATCAAATAAAATCTCACTAACCAAGGACATTGTTTTAAAACTATCCCTAAATGGTGTGAAAATTAGGGGCACTGCAGAAATATCGAAATAACGATTCAGGCGCACACTTTCATAAAAGTAAGTGACAATATATTTAGTTTAATTTTATTAACCTTATTTGTTTTATTCGTATGCGTGTACGCTTGTTTTAAAAAAATATTTTTATTAACAGTGTCTCAATCAAGTGTAATAAGAATTTTTATGTCACATGTTTTTTAGTAAATACTTATATCGATTGCCAAGAATATCAAAGCAATTTGAACGAATGTTGTATGTTTGTAACTTAGTACATGAATCTGTCAAAAACTTCGCAGTTTGCTTCGCCTATTGCGCCTCATCCCCATCATCATACGTAATATTTTTTAAATATTGTGCCTTATTATTATTAATGTATTTTTTATATGTAAGTGCCTACACAATAAGGTTACCCATAAGGCGGCAATGGCCAGTTTTAAAATCTGCACACCTTCTGCTCAACAATGTTTGATGTTTGAACAATGACAATTTTATTTTTTTAGTAAAGCACTTTTAGTTGAAAACAGTTTTTCAATTATCAATGTATATTTGTCAATTGTAAAGATAAATTTGGATACAATTATAATCGATTGGTATAATTTTAGCGCACTTGTGGTTTAATAAATCATTATTTTTCGAATAATAAATGTTTTTTTTATGCATATAATTTTTTGTAAGTACCCTGTACCCTGTAATCGCTACTCGCGTTTGACCACAAGTCACCTGATGTTAAGTGACGATGTGGTTGAAGGTGGCGCTACACGACTTAGGTACTCGTAGATTGGAAATTGGATCTGAAGTAATTAGCTAGGCGAGCATAGAAAATGCCCAACCACCAATTCTAAGCAAATATATTTCTATGTGCATAATATATTTTTTAAGTTTGCAAAGCTGAAGTTGTAGATAGTATAATAAAATATATAGATAACGCTTTATTGTTTCACCACAAAAACAGAAAAAAGAAAAGAATATGTAAAAATGAATCTGGTGTTATTTAAAATAATCACGCTCTTAACAGTACTTAACTGATAACAATAAGCTTATAATTGTACCCAGGTCAGCATTAGTAACAATATGTCAACAATTCTTTGATTCCTAATTACTTAATTACAGCCCTACCTTTAATTTCAATAGGGCCTGTAAGGGTCATTAACACATATTTTTTATTTAATTAGCGTGATTAGCTTATGCCACGCATGTAGTTAGATTTTCACTATTTAAAGGTTTTATTTAAAAATAAATTAGTTAAAATTTGAGATTCATCCAGGTAACATCTAATTGTTATAGTTCAATCATGGAGGTTTTATATGCCACTACTATTTCTGTGATAAAGTGTTTTCAAAATACCGCGTCGAAAAGCGAGAAAGGTAAGTTCAAATATTATTTTTCATTGGTATTATTAATATGTACCATTAAATGCTGGCTGTATGTATAATTATATTTAGGTCGATATACTAATTAATAACTTTAAAAATAAAAATTGACTTCTAAGATTTGATTATATTTCGTTACAAGTCAATCTAAAAGTGTTTTAAAAATAAACGAACCTTAACTTCGAAAATCGAAATTTATGTTCGAAATATAACTTTAAAAACTTAACTATGTACATACGTAAAATAGGTACTGTATTGTATGTTTAGTAACTAAAAGTATCCTGTGCCTGTACTGAAAGTTTACAACACGCTTGTACCTATTGATATTGGGTTTGTAGAGTCCATTTAATTAAAATTTTCAATAATGTCTTCTTGAATAAAGTTATTATTCATTTCAGATAACATCAAAGCATTTTGGACTCCAGACGTCGAAATGGAAAGTGTCAAGCCACAATATAAGAAAACCCCATATCCTACCGAGATATCTGATCCAGAAGCCACTCCTATTACTTCTACGCCTAAAATAAGAAAGATAAGAGGAGTAGACTTTCCCAGAGCGATAAAAATTAACTTCGATTTGCCTGATGAAGAAGAAATTGATGAATTTAAAATGTGTGCCGATGTTGGCAATACATAAACGCAATTTTTTTACTTTATACTCAAAACGAATCCAATCCAACCCAACGCAACGCAACGTTTCGTTTGAAATCACATTTCGAACGAAGAAAACGAAATGCGCGCGCAAACGGTGCGAGACGCGGGAAATTATCACGTAATCCTCTTGACAGTAAATAAGTGGCAAATGAATGTTGTTTTTGTACAGCCAAGAAAATTAAACTTTGAAGAAACTTTTTTGAAAAACTCGCGTACTTACTTAAATAGTTAATTTAGATATAAAATTTAATTTAATATTGTTAATAGATTTTAACATTAATATATTATATTGTTGATAAGTATCTTTATTTTTTTTTATTGTAATGGGTAGGTTTTGTCGTTTCGAATTTCTTTTATCTATTTAAAAAATATGTTAGTTGAATATTTAATTGTCATGTGCCTAGATATAGTGACTGGTAACGTATGTTTATACTGCTATTTAGGTATATTATATAGGTATGAACCTAGTTAGTTAATCTTCGTTCTGGTAAAGTACAGTTAAGTAAATTAAAGATATCTTAATTACTACCCACCTAACGATTAATTAGTAATTTAGTCATACGACTATAACAATAGGTTTTGTCGCGTTTTTTCCTTCTCTGTTTTTTTATTATTATTATTGCAAATAGGTATGCATTTGACCGCAATCCCGCCTGTTGCCATGCGTAGATGCGGTCGACGGTGGTCTGTATTAAATGGGCTAAATGGACTTCAAAATGTCAGGCAATCCACTTTGCCCTACCAGTGTTAAGTTTCTAGTAAGACATGAAGTTCCTTGGGACCAAGCTCAGGATTCGAAGCAGAGTCCCAGCCTTCGTTCGATCGCATTTCCACTAAGCATATCGATTTGCAAACTGCCTTTTCATGTCAAATCTGTACCTATGCAAGCTAGCTAGTAGCTACCGTTAAAAATGATGAACACATAAGAAGGTATGTAGTATGTAGGTAATACTATTTATTTATGTACCACAAGAAAATCGGTTAAATATATTAAAAAAAAAAAGATTTAATTAAAAATAACCTGTCCCATATATAGTCTACTTAATATATGACCTGTTCACATGAGTAGGTATGTACTACCGACTTCTTTCTTAATTTTTTTAATCGGAAAAATATAATGTTTTCTTAGAGTTTTTGTAGTTGACTGTACCTTAGTATAGGAACTAAAGGAACGACCTACAAAAACTGACTGACTGATGATTTTCAGTCAATTTTGCGACATCGTGTTGCGCGGTTGCGTTTGTGTGGAAAAGTTTTTAAAGTTAATACCTTATGCCTCCAAGCAAAATAGAGTTTAAAGTGAACGGGATAAGATGCTCAGGTACTGACGTAGCTATAAGATTATAAATTTATTTAGTAACTAGCTGTTCCATTATATCATATTTATTTAGTAACTAGTTGTTGCCCTCGGTTTCTCCCGCATTGATTACATTTTATCGCAAAAAAAAGTATCCCATGTCTTTTTCCAGGGCTTAAACTATCTTCATATCAAATTACATCAAGTTCAGTTCACCAGTTTAGACGTGAAAAGGTAACAAAGAAACAAACGGAGTTACTTTTACATGCTACTGATTTTTTTTTTCATAATTTTTTTCCGATGTTTTAATACTTTTGCATACTTAGATATTCTGCTATTTGGGGCGGAGACAAATCAAAGATCGTAAAAATCGGTCCAGCTGTTATAAATAAAAAATAAAAGGGGCGGCAAATGTGTACGAGTAAATCCAGCACTGGTACCTGATCTATTGTAATATACTTAGTACAAAATCGAGTATCAAAAGCTACTTTTGCCGCTGACTGTACCTACTTGGTAAAATTGCGCGTGTATCCACTTAGTAAGTAAATAGGCAATATATTATTTACACATTATGCATAACATAAACATAGGTTATGGTAAAATGATTGCTATCATTTGCAGAGATAACTAGTTAGAAATATTGTCCTAATCGTAGCCATCATCGTTCAAGGCTCGTGTGAAATTAGGCTCCTTATTTATGTAGTACAGTCAGCGACAAAAGAAGCTGATCATACTAAATTTTCCAAATGCTTATTATAGATCAGTAATGTTTGTTTTTTCCTTACAACTTACAAGTAGGTTGTGTTTGACCATAGCACAATACACATGATGTTAAGTGATGACTCAGTCGAAGGTTAGTGTTTAAGATCATATACAGTGAATCGGAAAATTTGTTAAGCGACTTTTGTCGTTGACTGTACCTACTGGCCTTCTGTTCGCGGTTATGTATTGTTTTAATCTAGCTCTACCCCGCGGTTTCTCCTGGCCTGCGTGGAAATTCCTCAGAAACCGTGTATTTTCCGGAGTGAAGAGTAGGTATATTATGTTACTCTCCGGCCTACACTGAGAAAAAAATACTGACTTTCATTCTGAGTCTTACCTTCCAAGACCAATTCCTTCCTTCTTTTACAATAGTTTTCTTTCTGTATTACAAGACCTTCTATTATTATTATTATTATTATAAAGTGTTCTAACTGTTCTTAGCTATATACATGTGACTAGCAAACCCGGCGAACTCCGTTTCGCCACCAGATGGCTTTGTTTTATGTAAGTTTTTCCCGCTTTTCTGTTGAAAATTTTCCTGAATTTTCTTTGCTATAAACCTCACGGAGCCCGAGATCTTTCCAACGAATGCAAAACCGTGGAAATCGGTTCGTGCGTTCTGGAGTTATAGCGTCGGGAAGGAAAACCCGACATATTTTTATATAGTAGAAGATTGACAAGGTTGTTTTTAATTTTAATTTATGTTAGATCTTTTTATAATAAATAGGTAGTTACCTTTTAGTTACTTATGTCTATGTAAGTAGATTCACTACAAATTAAACCCTGCCGTACGTTTAAAAGTAGAAAAAAGTTTTCAATATACTTAGTACATAAAGACAAAAAACAATACACGTGTGTCGTGTCTAGAATGGTTTTTAATTTTTTACCTCACTAACTAAATGAACAAACGTGACTTGTCTAATTAAAAAAGCTAATAAACCCGGGTGCAGGTTTTTTGTTAGGTACATGTATAAGTAATTTATTCTAAACCAATATAAATTCCCAGACTTGTCTGTTACGTATCTAATACCTATCTATATAGGCATAGACAAGAAATAAGTATAATCTGACGCCTAGATTACACGCAATTATTATAAACACTTCACCAAAGTACTACAAAGGCGTGAGAAGAGCGTCGTAAAAACATATCTTTTGGTGTTTGAAAAAAAAGTTTGCAAAAGTTTTCGAAAATAACATTTTGTTTTTTATTTAATCGTCTTCTTCTTTCTCTTATTTAATTAAGTATATAAAAATCAATTGCTGTTAGTTAGTGTCGACAAAACACAAAAAACTGCTTTTGTTTGTTTTGTTTTGCTCGTTGGTATTATTTAAAAACATAAAGGATAACCCAAATGAACAATTATTATTGATAATTTTGTGTGGGAATTGAAGTGGTACGAAGTTCGCTGGGTCATTTCGCTACAAATATAAAAACCGATCAAGTGCGAGTTAGACTCACACCGAGGGTTCCGTACAAACTCGTTTCTTTTGTTACTAAACTACTTACATTACTTATATAATTATGGTTTTTATACTTTTTCCTTTACATGCGCTGTTCTTGAGAAAAAGGGTCTTGACAGACAGACATACAGACGGACCACAAAGTGATCCTATAAGGGTTTCGTTTTTCCTTTTGAGGTAGGTACCTATATATACGCAAAACATTCGGCACCTCACGGTACTGCTATCTCTCCACGGTGCCCCTGGGTACAGCTGGGTGCCACTTTGGAAACCCCTGCTGTAACTAAGTAGGTAGGCAATGTTTGGTGACAAATGTTTGATTTCAGTCAACGAATGCATTCCCCGGTACACCACTCTGAACGCCTACATCCGCTATGCGCTCTCCCTGCCCGGTACCAAAGCTATGTGCCGCGAGGGTGGCTGCGGCGCGTGCATCGTCATGGTCAGGGCTACGAGATACCCCAGCGGGCAAGTCGAGACTTTCTCCGTCAATTCTGTAAGTACCTTTTAACAATTTTATTCTCTCTCAATTTTATTTGCTAACTTTTGGACCTATGTTTAACTCCTTGCCTAATGCTGCCTGGCAAATCTCGATTTTAGCTTTCCCTTTTCCTTCTCTATTCTAACCATTAGTCATGCTCACAAAAGTGTTATTATAATATAACTATACTAGCTCTTATTATAGTATAATTATATATAAACGCGGAATTACTTAAGTATTTAAAATGAAAATGTATTGACACCAGTACGGGCCTCGATCTTGTAATGTAAAAACTTGATCAATAAAAAAAAAACAAAAAAAAACTCGATCAAAGTCAGCCAGCCATTTTTCAAAAGCTGCTTCTCATCCAGTGCCTAGTTCTGGTGTTCTCTTGCAACAACTGGGAGATTACCACCATCGAGGGTGTCGGGAACCGTCTCACGGGGTACAGTGATGTGCAGAAGAGGATTGCAGCGTTCAACGGCACCCAGTGTGGGTTCTGCACTCCTGGATGGGTCATGCAGTTGACCAGGTAAGAAGTCGTTAGATACATAGATAACGCTCTACGTGTATTGTTTCACAATAACAGAAAAATACACAACTTAAAGAAAAGATCCACATCAAAAAAAAAATGTTATGAAAAGTAGGTAGGTACCTAAGTCTCATAGTCATAATAAGCAGAAGCGGAAAGCCGCCTTCCTCTTCTTCTTCTTATATATAATCTAATATATAAAAATGAATCCCTATTTCCCTTGGTCACGGCATCACGCGTGAACGGCTGGACCGATTTGACTAATTTTGATCTTGAAATACGAGTAATTGTAGAAGTTCAGGGAAGGTTTAAAAGGTGACTTTGTTTTTATTATTGACAGATGTCAATAATACATTTTTGCAGAAGCGGAAACGGAAATGAATGTGGTAAAGGACAGTATAAATCATGTTAACAAAATAACAGTTCTTTGTCACTTTTTATTTGTTTTACTAATGTGTAATAGTAATTTCTCTGCTTTTTCACCGTGTAATCTATATCTATGTTATAGAGGTGTGTTTTTATTCCAATCCAATGTGCATTTCCGAAAATAACTTAATTGACAAAATATGTTTCGTTTAAAAAATATAGGCAGGTGACTACTAAAATCACATAATTATGCATTCAACAGCCTATCGGAGAATTTTATTGTCTTCAAGTTGGTAAAAATATGAATTGAATTTTTTACTGAAAAAAAAGATATACTCAAAACGCGTTTCTTTTATTTAGATAAGTATTTATTTAGTTACTTAATTACAATAACATACAGGATGTGAACGTGTACACAGTATGTTTTTAAAAAGGTGAATATGCAGGTGATAATTAACACCGCCTGTAGGCAGGCTTGAGCACACCGCCTGGTGGCAGATTTTAGAGAGCGAATTTAAACTAATTTAGTTTATTATGGCATTCTTAACAATTTTTTACTAGCAATGATAGCCTCACTTATGTCACCAACTGACTGACTAGCTTTCATTAGCCCGAAAATATACCCACTTTTTGTGCAATTTCAACTAAATTTCTATATTACAAAAAAAGCTAGACAATCATTGACAATCTTCGGCAAAAATTTTAAAAGCGTTTACATATTTTACTTGGTCAATGCCTCTGACGACTACTAATAAGTGACATCATAATCTGCTGACACACTTCGTACTGCTGCAGTCTCCAACCGCTGTTGCCTCCGAAACACTAGGATCTCCAGTGCCAGCACCAGCACAGATGTGACGGCACCATACAGTAGCCCCAGCAGAATGGGGTGGAAGTCCACCATGCTTACAGACTACTAATAACTGACTTCATAGTCTACCGAGACACTCCTCACTGCACTCTCCAACCGCTGTTGCCTCCGAAACACTAGGATCTCCAGTGCCAGCACCAGCACAGATGTGACGGCACCATACAGTAGCCCCAGCAGCACGGGGTGGAAGTCGACCATGCTTGCTGACAACTAATAACTGACTTCATAATCTGCTGACACACTCCGCACTGCAGTCTCCAACCTCTGTTGCCTCCGAAACACTAGGATCTCCAATGCCAGCACCAGCACAGATGTAACGGCACCATACAGTAGCCCCAGCAGCACGGGGTGGAAGTCCACCATGCTAACAGACCCGAAGCTACCCCCTCTAGTGCTGCAAAACGGCTTACGGGCGTAGATCAGGCGGTTGATTCTGTCGCCGATGCCGTGCTCTATGATCCTTGCTAATCTGGAATAGATATCATCAGCAATATCATCATCATCGGAAGAAGTCCACTGCTGAACATAGGCCTCCCCCTTTGAACGAAACCATGAACGGCTATTAGCTATTTGCATCCATCGGTTCTCAGCGACTCTTACAATGTCGTCGGTCCACCTAGTAGGGGGACTACCCATGGTATAGACGTAAGACACATATTAAAGACTATTTCACCATAGATGTTGCTAGAGCCTTCTAAAACAAGGAAGACATTTTACAGTTTTGACCAAGTAGGTATACGGCCGTTCCCAATAACCGATCTATCCACGGTTACATCTATGGAGCGTATGTCAAATTTCTATCTCCAGTATGGGGCAAACCGTGGATAGATCGGTTATAGGGAACGGCCGATAGAGTATAGAGCCGGTTCCCGATCCAGGGTTAGCGTGGCGCCACCTCGACATTCAACATTCAAGGGCATACCTAGTCCTACGGCATCTACCACCCCGCACTGGGCTAGCGTGGTTGATTATAGCCCATACTCTCTCCGCCTCTCTCAATCGACGACCGATGTGGCGCAATGGGCGAATAGCCGACTGCAAAGCGTGAGGTCGCGGATTCGATTCCCGCAACAGGACAAGTGCATTAAAAAAATAGCGCAAGTATTTGTTCTGTCCGGGTGTTGTGGATCCCCGATCCGCGTAGTATCTGAGACCAGGGAATCGTAGTTAGGGGTCAGAGAGCCTATGAAAGTGATTGTGCGAGCGTTATTTAAAATAAAAACTCTTAGTTAACGCGCCTGTGTCCGGGCAGTTGAAACGTAGGCTGATATGGTACCAATTGATAGAGTTCTACTAACCCTATTTTATAAATTTCCTTGTAAGGCGACTGCTTCCGGCAGCAAACCCAGGGGTTGCTGTTGGGAATGTATTCTATCTCCCGAAGACCACATTTCTCGTGCTCTTGAAAATACTGCTCCACGATCCTGTAGCCAAGACCTAGGTTCATGTGGAAAGCGAAAGGCGTACCAATCTGAAAAAAATGTGATGATATGAAATCGACGTATACTCTTACGATATATCAATTAATCATTGAAATCATTTACTGTTGATGTTAAGCTCAAATACAACATCATGATGAAACCATAGCTTGGTGGTAGGTGGTAGGGCATTTTCTAGTTCTGGCCTGGCTAGATAGATGCTAATCTGTCGCTAAGCACCTATCGGTGTGTTCCGGCAGCCCCATTTGAGAGCCAGTTTCCAATCCACATTTAGCGCGGCGCCTCCTTCGACCATATCGTCACACACAACATCAGGTGCCTTGTAATCAAAACGCTAACGCGCCTGTCAGAAGTAAAAATGCTAATAAACCTAAGAGAAATAAGGTAAATAAAGATAAAAAAGTTATTATGTATGTATACATTTTGTAATTTCTTGACCCCCTCTTCGACGGTCATAAAATTTGGCTTATGCCCTTTTCGCGCCACTTTGTTCTCGTAAATCGCCTTCCTGACTCGATCCGATGCAGTCTAGAACAAAAAGTTTGTATTGAAAAACTTGTCTGTAGTCTAGTAAAAAAATACGAGTTATATGGAAAGGAATAAATACCTACACGACCGAGTTTCTGCGTCGTAAATTTAACTTAATTTAAATTTATCTCTTTGCTAACATTTTAGAAAAACACAAGTATGATGACCTAAGTAGGTACCTTTTTTCTTTTTTTTTATTACTTACAGGGTAACGTGAGTACAAGTCACCTGATGTTTAGTGACGATGTGGTCGAAGATGGCGTCACGCTACACCTGGATTGGAAACTGACTCTCAAGTGAACACACCGATAGGCGATATCTATATCGGCGATAGGTGCTTGGCGACAGATTCTTAACTTGAGGGTGGTACTAGAAAATGCCCTACCACCAAGCTATGGTAGCTACCTTATCTATATCTTCAGGAAAAATAAACTGTCAAAGCCTTTTTTTTTCGCTGGTAAACTTAGTAGCTTGAATTACTTATAAAAAATGTGTCATTTTTTTTCTTCTTAATTAAAGCATATTTAAGATATTCTCAAAATGTGAGCTATGTAAAAAATAGGTAAAGAAATGAAAATAAAATAAAATGTCCTCAAAAGTTTTATCGCCATTGCACACGGAGTAAGGTAATGAAATAACTACTTTGTAAAATTTACATTTTAAATGTTGTAATGGGGTCACTTGAGAGTAATTTTGTGTAGAAACTTGTGACTTGAAACAAACTGAAACAAAAAGAGCGAAAACAATTCTATTAAATTTATTTATGAGTTTACAATAATTACGCCGTTATCGACACAAAATACGAATAGTTAAATAAAAACAGATTAAGATATTTCTAGTTCACTTCATGCGCCGTAATCGACGCAAAACACGTAGAGATATAAAAAGGTGTTCAAACTATGACACATCGGTACAGACAAAACTGACTTACCACCTTACAAAACTGACTATACACCTTACCGAAAAATAATGTCTAGTATAAGGCTGGTCCTCCACCCCGAGCTCAAATTTCGAGTTCAGCAGATCAGTCAAGGTGCGTATTTGGTCCGAGCTCGACTGCAGAAGAGCCACGATGTTGGCCGAGTACGATGTGTATAAGAACAGACATATCAGGAACATTATAAATGTCACGGCACGCCCTAGGGAACCTGAAAGGTTCGTTTTTGACGTGAATCCTAACCAGTCCCCAATTCAAGTGTAGCGTAGCACCACCTTCGTCACTTAACATCAGGTAACTTGTGGGGAAAAGCTACCCTTTAAGTAGTAAAAGGAACGTCTTAAGTTTTTTTCGAGGTCATTCGTGCTATTACGTTAATATAAGGAACGTCTTATGTTTGGTTTGCGGTTATTCGTGCTATTAAAGTTTTAATACTTACTCTACAAATCTAATAGGTTAAAGATATGAACAAGAAAATTGCATTGTGAATCGGAGGCAAACACTCCGTTTGGGTTTATAATAAGTTTGTTCGCCTGGTGGTTCTTACCTTTTAATTCGATATTGCTCCCTTGTTGGGTGACAGCACCAGCAACAAACATTGCGATGTCACTGACATCTGGCCTAAGAATTGCTGGATCATCGCATTTCTTAAAAAAAAATAATATTATTTTAACAGTCAAAAATTATTCATAAACACCAACCCACACAGAATTCAATAAACACGCAGCTTGCTTTCTCATTCATAAAATGTTCAGCGAATTTTTGTCTTGAAACGTGTTCAGCTAATTTTGATTAATTGGTGTTCACCGACTTCTGTAAAAGTGTGACATTAGATCAGCGACTTCTGTAAAAAAAAGTTGTATCTGCAAAAGAGTCCTACCACTAAAAATCATCAAGAAACAAGAGTCATTTACCTCTCCATTCTTCTTCACCGTCTCCCACTTAGCATTGACATAGATGACGAATACCAGAACAACGACCAGGGCTCCTATACATATCCAAACTGTGGACTTGAATGGTAATATGAACAAGTTGTTCTGGAGCGACAGGGAGGGCTTCCGGAACACAAACCTGGGAGTTACGTGAATGGGCTGACTTAAGAAGCTTAGCACTTCCGCTCGCTTGAGAGTCATAAACATGATAGTTCCTGAAAAAATAGAATGAGAATTGTTTTTGCTCTTCGTGCCTGATGACTCTTCTTGACTCTCATATATCCCTCCTGTCTTCTCTTCTTTTGTTATTTTCTCTTCTTGGGTTATATGATTTTCACAGTTTTCGTAGAGAAAGTTAAAACAGTATTGCTTTGGGACGATAATATCCTATTTTTTGAATTTTATTGTAGTTATGGAAGATACAGCTTTTAAAGCAGCGAGTAAATTTAAAACCTCTACATTTGTACTTGTATTCTGTATTTACAGTTTGTTGCGATAAACAGATCATGTTTATGCCTTCCTACCCCAGGGTTCAAACAGTTTCCTAACGAAATTTCTTCTCGTACTTATTCTTCAAGATCGTTGGAGCAGTTTAGGCTTGAAAGTGTAAAACAGACAGACATAAGCATTTGTAATATTGGTATAGATTAGTATGCATTTAATCTTCTTCTCTTATTTACCATGTCTGTGACGAAACTTATCAGTCACGCTCTCCATCCTACATGATTACTAGCTCCTTTTGCTATATAGCTATGTAGTCAATGTCTCTTGTTCCACTAATCAATGTGATGTTAATGTTCATTATTCAGCAAGAGAGGTAATTGTTTAGCACATTATTCATATGCAAAGAACCTACCTGTTATTCACCAGTACAGTTACTGTTGGTTTTACATAGCTGCAGACATGTAGCGTAACAAGATTTGCTTGCTTATTGCACCATGATTTTAACACGCAGGATCCGCTTATAGCAGTCGAGTTATGGTAACTTCAATTTAAAAAAGTACCTTGAAGTTGTGTTTGACCACAATTAAGATACCTGATGTTATGTGAAGGTGGTCCAAGGTGACATCATGCTATATACGCCTAGACAAAAAACTAAGAAATACTTCTAAATCAATGTCAGTTAAAAACATCCAACTAAAATAAACAACTAATTTGAACATAATTTCGAGAACTTATGTACACTCTAAGGGTCAATGACATTTAAACGATAGCGAACGGAACGCGTGCGGGAATCAAGAAAGAGATAGCGATATCACTTGCATACTCGTATACACAAATGTTTACTACGCCACCGTATTGTAGTGAAAGCTAAGACTGATGTTATGAAAAACGAACCACTCAAGTCAGCATCCCCTCGCATGATCTGTCCAATCATGCCGTTCCAGCTGTGGTTGATGTAATACCCCCAGGTGTCCGTGAACATCAGCTCTGTGGTAGCATTCATGAAGTCGTACAGAGGTAACACGTTGTGGAACGTACTCTTTGATAGGTTGTCTGTCACAAAGTTGCTGGGAAAGAGATGGTCATTAACATTAGAAGAACGAAGAAGATTCGTAGTGGTCATTGGGCTTTAATAGTGGGGAAATATCGAGTTCTGGAACGTAAACCAATAGGAACTTGGTACCTAATAAATATCCCGTTTCAAACCCAAAATTCCACTGCAGGGTTGTGGAGTGTTTGCTTGTAATTATATGGGCTAGGATTAATGTTTCCGGAAGAATTAGCTAATCAATTAAAGGCTAAATTGTTCCTTCGAAAGTCTTGAAAAATTATACGTTCTCTTCCCGATCCTAGATCTCAAAGGGCTTACTATCGGCGAAATGAGTTTTAGTATATAAAGCCACAGTGTCCCATACACTTCAACGACTGCATTCCTTATCGAATGAAGAATTAATGAAGAATGAATGAATGAAGGATAATTCTGCATTTTGTAGGTGTAGTTGGTAACGTCAATTTACCCACATTATAATGCCATTTTCCTTTCTAGCTTTTCTTTTAAAAATTCTTACCTTGGATTGTAAATTTCAGTTTTGGTTCTGTCATGAACGCTCACAAGTGATATAGCGACTGGCTTTCGTTGCAAATTTTTCCTTCTCATTGAAGACGTAAGCTTTGTTTCCTCCGATATATTGAGACCATTTGTCAAAGTCCAAGTGCCGAAAGCCTCTTCGATAAAACCGCTTGTTGAGTCAATTTTATAAACTGAAAGTATTGCAGTCTAAATATTTTGTCTACGGGACTTATAGAAAAGCTATCTAGAACTCATTCTGAATAATCTACACGATGGAAAAGTATTTTGATTTGATAATTCACCCGTATTTAAAAGTACTTCATCATTTTTCATTTCACGAACAACTATCACTTCAGAATCGATTAAAATCGTCAAGTTTTCAAGTTTCGCCATGATATCATCATTTTCCTTACTAGAGAGTAGCATCCATCGGTTGGGTTTATTGAATTTGTTATTTTTATCAGCCTGAAAATGAAATAGTGATAAATGAAGTAATGGATATTTATTGCATTTTTATTTCAGAGGTATCACAATAGTATTAGTATAGCTTGGTACATTTTCTAGTTAAACCTTGACACAGATTAAATTAGTTTTTACTAACTTGCTCCAAAAATGATTCGCTGCCTTGACAATTCAAATCGAGTACGATAAGCATATTATCTTCTGCAGCAAACTTGTTAAAATTCTTGTAATTGTCTGTAAATTGGATAGTTCTAGCATTTTCTGCGTTCATTAACTCGGCTGCCAGACTAATTTTATCAGCTAAAAATATATATTAAAATTGGTAAAGGTAAAACAAGAAGATCCGGAATGACGTTATATACTCAAATGAGCGATGACTTGATGACGAAAATGAAGCAGTAGGTATACGAAGGTGTTTGTTAGAAGTAACTTCCATGATCAAGAATTACATTTGATTGGTTTAAAAAAAATTATTAATGAAAGTTGATGAATGCACAAATTATTTACAATAAAAGAAAAAGTTTTTAAAGAAAGTGTCTTTTCATTTTAAAATATACTTTCTTATTTACATCTACTTCAAAGCAAGTAGGTACCTATATACCAGAGAAGTCTTCGATCACATCGTCACTTAACATCAAATGACTTTCAATCAAACGCTACCCTGTAAATAGTAACAAAATAAAAGAAATTTCAAGAGCACTCACACAATCCCCAACGAACATGAGCAACCACAGCAGTTGGTCTCTCATAAGATTTGATCACATCTAAAACCATTTGCGCCTCAGTATTCAACCCAGCTGAAGACCCTAAGCTCATACTAAAAATCATTATTAACAACTTGAGTATTTTCATATTGTCAACCAAGATACCCGAAGACTAATGATAACTAGGCCTGAAGTATCAGAAAACGGCTCCCTTATAAAGGGGTTCTAAAGCGTTACAGTTAAGTGAGAATATAAAGTGTCGCATTTCAGAATCGACGCGGATGTATTATAAAGTAAGAAGGCACCTACGCTGATTTCATAAAGTTCAGCTATGCATGGTTCATAGGAAGGCGAAAAGTTTGATATTTGGTTATGTTAAATTAAAAGTCATCTTCAAAAGTGAAGGCCCGATTTATGAATTAAAAGTACTCTAAACCTATTCTCTCAAGAATTATTTTTAAATTAATTGCGCCCCGCGGTTTCTCCCGCGTCTTCCCGTTATTGCGCAGGAACCTTTTCCGGGATAAAAAGTAGCCTATGTGTTAATCCTGGGTATAAGCTATCTCCATTCCAAATTTCATCAGTAGTTTTTGCGTGAAAGAGTAACAAACATCCATCCATCCATACTCACAAACTTTCACTAGGATAGGAAGTAGGATAACGCTGGTTGCTGACGCATACCAATCGTTTCATGCTCATACCTCTATGCCCAGAAATTTGTAGGAAATTTCATTTTCACGCTGATTCTATTTTGCGAAAGAGTAAATAAACACACAGGTACTTAGGTAATAATATGGTCACTTAGGTAATAATATGGCTAATGCGTTATTAGTTGTTAACTGCGGTTTAATCAACCATCAACTTCTTGAAACTAGAATAAAATTGGTAAAGTTGTTGGTTAGCCTTTGGTAACAATGGTAACATTACGAGACTATAGTTCGTAGTAGCTTTTCCTTTTTTTTGCATTTGTAAGTCATCATCATCATCATCATTAAACTATGTCAGTCGACTGCTGAACATTGGGAGAGATCCCAAGGTATACTTCCTACCAGTCGTCGTAGACTCTCTACCTGGTCGGAGGGCGTCCTACATTACGTTTGCTAAGTCGCGGTCTCCACTCAAAAACAACAAAAATCAAGTTAGTAAGTTGAAAAATGGATAATCGCAGACGGATCCGAAGATCAAAGGGCTAGCTAGAGTTGTGCGACTATTGATACGATTCTATAGTTTCCTCACTGATTTCCTATAATCGGTGCCTGATTGCACGTTGCCGTTCACTTAATTCCTAGCTTAATTGCAAAGGTGGCCCCATGTTATTAAGTTTATGTTCGAACCCTATCTTTGTTCTATAATTGAAGATAATAATATTATAGATATTAGATATTGCATTGTTGATGGATAAAAACTATAAGTAACCCACATAGGTGGTGTTTTCTTGTGTTTATAAAAACATATCAATATAACATATCTAATTATAGGCAAGGACTAATTTTCATATCATTTAAAATGTATAGCGATTTAATAAAAGTAAATTAAGTAGGTGACGATGACAAAAAAGCAATAATTGATTCAGAAAATGTACCCTTTTCCAAGATAAATATATCCTGTTCTTATTCCAGGATATGCAAATACAAATTTACAATTACCGAATTTAATGAAAATTCGTTTAGGCGCTACAGAACACATGCAACATGGAAATCCTCATACATCTTTGATATAACCTTATACGTACAGTATAGGATTATGATGTTAATTACTTCCCTACCATTACAGTTAAATTCTTCTTTTCAGCCTCAAAGACAAAAACCTGTCGATGGCCGAGTTGGAGAAGTCATTCGGCTCCAACACCTGCAGATGCACTGGATACCGTCCCATCCTGGACACCATCAAGAGTTTCGCCAACGACGCTTCTCCAGAGTTGACGCAGCGAGTCAGGGATATTGAAGACCTGTAGCTATACAATACTTTTTCTATACCTACACATTTTTTTTGTTTCCAATCTTTTGTAAGGTCTCATAAATCGGTTCGAATCGTGTGCTCTGAGATCGATTCAGAAAAAATTGATATCTAAATAATCGATCTGTTGAAAATAGATTAATTTATCAAGACTGAAGACAGTACCTGCAAATATATATAACTACATTTTAAGTGTAACTAGATGCATAAATTTGCATCCACTACACTTTTTTTCGATATCCCATAGTATACTTTTTTCGGGATAAACTTTTCGGGATGTTAATCCAGGGTATATTAGCTATATTAATTCCAAATTGCACTCAAATCCGTTGAGGGATTGTAGCGTGAAAAAGACAAACACACTCACAAACTTTCACTATAAAACATTAGTAAATTAGTATTATTGTTTCATTTTATGGTTTAAAACTTGGAACTTTACATTTCAGTAACATTTGCAAGAAGACCGGCAAAGAGTGCTTCAAAAAGAAATGCCTACCTATTGACGAGACTGATTCTCTGCTAGAGGACTTCGTTCGAGTTGACAATATGATAATATTGAATTTCGGGAAGACTAAATACATCAAAGTGTATGAAGAGAATGATATATTCGATATTCTAGATAGATACGGGGCAGACTCCTACATGCTTGTTGATGGGAATACAGGGAAAGGTACGCAATAATATAGTAATTTTATAAATTAATTTAATTAAATAACTTCCGCTCCGTTTTCAGTCAAAATAGTACTAATTGGTTTTTATATTGGAAACTTAATGGAAAAAAGAACAAAGAACGCAGGACTTAGTTACTAGTAACATACGTAAACGTTTCAGGAATACTAGTTGCGCCCCGCGTCTTCCTGTTATCCCGCAGGAACCTTTTTCCGGGATAAAAAGTAGCCTATATGTTAATCCAGTGTATAAGCTATCTCCATTCCAAATTTCATTCAGATCCGTTCAGTAGTTTTTGCGTGAAAGAGTAACAAACATCCATCCATCCATCCATACATACAAACTACCGAAAAGATTTTTAACCATGGTCCAGTCAACCGGACTATCGCGACTGTACCACGGGCAAGAAGTGAAACTTTCACGTTTATAATATTAGTAGGAAGTTATACCCAATTATGGCGCAGGATCAAGTAGATAAGAATACTAAAACATCCTTTCCTTTCAGGTATTTACGAAACTTATGAATATCCCAGGATTTTAATAGATATTAGCTCCGTTCAGTCTCTGAAACGCTATCTAATGGATCAGAACCTGATTCTCGGTGCCAACATATCTCTGGAAGACTGCATTTATATTTTTAAAGACATTTCCAAAAGTAACAGTGAATTTTCATACCTGACCGAATTTGTGAAACACTTTGAATTAATTGCGCATGTGCCAGTCAGAAAAGTAAGTGGAGTCGGATAAGTTATAATAATATATTTATATACCAAAACACTTGCGTGCGACTTACAAGACGCCGACACCGAGTTCGAATCCTCTCGGCCTCGTACCTATGACTTAATAAGTTATGTGCGGATTTGCTATCGCTCAAAACGGTGAAGGAAAACATCGTGAGGAAACCGGCATGCCCAAGAACTGCAACATTTTCAAGGGCATGTGACATCTACCAACCCGCACTGGGCCAGCGTGGTAGATTATAGCCCATACTCTCTCTCTGAGAGAAGGCCAGAGTCCCAGCAGTGGGAACGTGGAAGGCTGATAATGATACCAAAACAGAATGAAAATATTAAAAAAATCTTAGGTAGGTATGTACTTATAACTTTCACCTAAATAGAAGTATAATTAAACAATTACACAGTAAATTGTGAATTAGTCTTAATCTAAAGCATATTATCGATGAGCAAATTAAAAGTTTTGTCGATGCTGTTTCCAGAATCCTTGAAAGCCGTAAACCCCTATGCTAAGCAAAAAGCTTGTATTATAGGGATCTGTGCTCTATTTCACAATTTTTGTTAATTTTATTTTATTAGCAGCTGATATTTTCAACACTTTATCTACGAGTGTAGTAAGTGGCCTTGGCGGGCTCATTCAGTGGGTTGCCGCGCGTCAGAAAAGATATGAGTTATAATGAAATTGTAGACGTGTTCTTGAGTGGAGACTGCGACTTGGCAAACGTAGTGTACGCCCTGCGACTAGGTGGAGCGACGACTTGCGCCGAGTGGCTGCGAGTAGTTGGATGAGAAGAGCCGAAGACCGGGCTCAGTGGGGTGCCTTGGGAGAGGCCTATGTCCAGCAGTGGACTGACACGGGCTGATGATGATAGAAAGAACAACATGCGATCTGAATTGCACTTTATTGCATCGTAGCAAGAGACGCTATTTATTTGAATGTTTTTAATTCTTAGGTCAAGTCAAGTAAAGAATTTGTTGCATCGCGCTCAGCGTGTTCTGGCAGCCACAAGAGCCTGTTCAAGGTCCAGTCGTAGCGTGGTTCCACCTTTGATCACGCGATCAAGTTACATCACGTGACTTGTGATCAAATGCTACTCTTTAAGACGTTAATGTCTAGAAATGATCAATTTTTGATCAGATTTTGTTTTCCCAGATAGGTTCCTTGGCGGGAAACCTTATGCTGAAGCACGCCAACCCAACGTACCAATCAGATGTGTTCCTTCTATTGGAATGCGTTGGCGCTGTAGTCACCGTCCGTGAGTTTTTTCTAAAATACTTGGAGATTTCAATTAGTTGTAGGTATATAGGGTCAGAAAGTCTTCTATCGCAACTGGTTGCGAAATTCAGTTGAAGTGGAAGGGCGTGTTGTGTGTAACAAATACTTTTTTCTTGGAATCAATTAAGTACACGGGAACCAGTTATGTACTTAACAACACAAAGGTTTAAGTGATGTGAACCTATGATTTTATAATTATTAGCTAAATCGCTGTGATTATTGTGTACAATGACACATGAACATTTTTTAATTATTGATAAAAGATTTATAAACGTTAGTAGGTATATTCCATACTAACTGTTCCCCGCGGTTTCACCCGCGTGGGCTACAGTTTATCGCGATAAAAAGTAGCCTATGTCCTTTCTCAGGCTTTAGACTATTTCTGTACCAAATTTCATTTAAACCGTTTCAGTAGTTTAGGCGTGAAAGCGTAACAGACAGACAGACAGAGTTACTTTCGCATTTATAATATAATTAAGGAAGTAAGGAAAGTAAGGATTGTAGGGAGTGTAACAATAAAAAGATCGATCTACCTATCTATCTATGATTGCAGGCGATAGCAACGGTCAAACAAAAACAATGAACATGATGGATTTCCTCAAATATGATATGGTGGAGAAATTGATGGTCACCATCACCTTACCACCTTTGAGCCAGTCGTACGTTTTCAGGAGTTATAAGGTAAGAATCATAGTTATATGCCGATTTGCTCAAAAAGGTGAAGTGAAATATCGATCAAGATGTGTTTCTCCACAGAAAGCTCAAGCTCTTTGTAGGTACGATTCAAACCCACGACTTACAGATCGCAAGCCAACGTCACTACCACAGAGCCATTAGCGCTCGTCTTTTCGCTAAATGGAATTTCTTTTCAGATCATGCCTAGAAACCAGAACGCTTTGGCAATTGTGAACGCAGCTTTCCTTTTGAAACTAAACCGTACCAGCACCATTGCCCAAGCGCGCATCGTTTACGGAAACATTTCCTCCACTTTCGTTCACGCTGGAAAGACTGAGAAGTATCTTGTTGGGAAGAACGTCTTCGAGAACAAAGTTATGCAAGGAGCGCTTAAGGCGTTGAGCGGAGAGGTGGTACCTGTCGATAAACCGCCTGAAATCGCGCCGGAGTATAGGAAAAAGTTGGCTCTTGGACTATTTTATAAGGTGAGGGTATTTCTAGAGAATGAAAAAGAGCTCTTACGTATACCATCTTTTAGCATCAGTAAATTGATTGATCATGATTCGTGACCTTTCGCTTCGCAATCGTGTGTTCACCGGTCGTCCAAGAATAGGTACTACCCGCTTCCTCTCACGATCTTTGCGCACGACTATTGTCACCCAAAAAACGTGAGAAGACGCAGGTATGATGCCAGTTTTCTAGTTTTAAAATAACCGCTTCTATGAAAAGTTCTTAGTAAGTTCTTAAGAATTTTGTCTGTTTTTTTCAGTTTGTGCTCAACATAGCTCCAGCAAACAAAGTCGATGCTTTCTACCGCTCTGGGGGAAGTGACTTTAACCGCCCTGTCTCTAAGGGTACTCAGGTATGTTTTATTTGTTTGTATCATACAAACTTAGGTACCTCAATTCGATCGTTCTTCCATTTCCCAAGAATGAAGAGGCCAAGAAGAAATCAAAAAACAAGTGATCCCCTTTGCTTGTTCGAGATCTCTCTGCGTTCTTCAAAATCCGATGCCAAAAGTTGACGCAAAAATCCCGGTGACTTTTCTTGAAAGGCAACTAGAATGGCGTAGCAAGTGCCAACGTTTCCCCATTAGTGCCACGTCGACTAAGCAGTAGTGTGCAAACATAAGATTTTGTATTCTGGATTGAAGTATGTAGTATGTATAATATATAAAATTATGTATTTAATATCTGACACAACATTCAGCAAATGTACATGTGTGTTGTGTAGCAAATGTTGTGTCTCAGGATGACACAACATTTGCTGCACAGGATTTGGAACTGTTGCAGTTGGTGGCACTGAACTATAATGGGCAAGCGCGTCGCTCTGGCGTTCGACTTGCGTGTCTCGTCAAAGATTTTCATAAAAAATACTTTCCGCAGAGTTTCCAAACCGATCCCAAACTGTACCCACTAAACCAGCCGGTGCAGAAGCTAGAAGCCCAGATCCAGAGCTCGGGCGAGGCGCATTACTCCAACGACATGCCGCCGAACCCACAAGACGTGTTCGCCGCATTTGTTCTGTCTACCGTAGCTAGTGGCCAGGTGGATCGTATCGACGTTAAGTCAGCCTTGGTAAGATCTTCAGCCCACTCATCATCATCATCATCATTAGCCGGTAGAAGTCCACTGCTGAACATATTCCTCCCCACCATGAACAGCTATTAGCATTCCTCGCCTCCCTGCGGCTCTTACAATATGTCGTCGGTCCACCTAGTGGGGGGCCTACCTACAGAACGTCTTCCGGTTCGTGGTCGCCACTCGAGAACCTTTCTTCCCCATCGGTTATGGGTTCGTCGAGCGAAGTGGCCCACTAATTCAGCATAATTGCAACTAAGAAGTAGGGGGTATGAAAAGTCAGTAAAATGGTACAGAATCTTACTTTTTTTTACTTTTTAAAGGGTAGCATTTGACTACTAGACCCTGATGCTAAGTGACGATGTGGTCGAAGGTGGCACCACGCTACATCTAGATTACGAACTGGCTCTCAAGTGGGGTGCTAGTACACACCGATAGGTGCTTGGCGACAGATTTTTAACTCGAGAATGGTAGCTAGCCATTCTTGAGTTAAGAATCTGTCTAGTAAGCTATAGTTTCACTACCTAGCTGTGGTTTCATCACGATGTTTTCCTTCACCGAAAGCTCAAGCTCATTGTAAGATTTGAACCCATCGCTTTAGATATCTTAGGGGCCAGCCGAGCACAGAAGGTACCCTTCCACCAAGCAACAAATAATGTGGTCTAGAATAGAGCATAACATATTAAATCCCGCTATATGTTTACAGGCCATAGAAGGAGTCTTAGCTCTATTCACCGCCAAAGACATCCCTGGCGTGAACTCCTTCTCTTTCCCGGGAATACAGCTACAAACGGAAGAAGAAGAGATTCTCGCGACAAATATCAAGTTCTACGGACAACCCATTGCCATCATCGTCGCAGTTACCGAGGAACTGGCCCATGCCGCCGCTAAGACAGTGAAGGTTAAGTACAAGAATGTGAAGAGTGGGAAACCGGTGCTGACTATAGATGAGGCTAAGAAGGACACCAAGAGATATGTGCCGGGAGATTCGACCATTGAGCCTACGGGAAGTGGCAGTAATGTTACAAAGGTAATAGAATTTTTTTTTTAACTGAAGGTGTCGCGTCGTGTTCCAAGTGTATAGTTGATTGGACGAGATTCAGACGTCATCGTCAGCGTTCATACGCTCTGTGACGCGCGCTGTAAATTGCAGTCATGTAAATGCGACGCTATTGTCTTTGTCAACTAAGAGAAATCTTTATGTGCATTGAGGATTTGAGGATTTGGTTGCTTAACAGCAACACCTTAATACAAGGCGCAGAATTTGAGCTTGAATCCTATTTCGTACTTTAATATCTTATGTGAGAAATTTCCATCACTCGAAACGGTGATATCGTGTGGAATGAATGATTAAGAACCACAACATTCAAGTGCATGTGACATCTACCAACACGCATTGGGCCAGTGTGGTAGACGATTGTCCATGCCAGATCTGAGAGGGAAGTCTTTTGTCATATCAGTACGTAAGAGGCTGATAAGGAAGGCTTAAGATTATTGTACTTTTACAATGACTTTTCAGTTATAAACTGAATGATCGCTCCAATCCCTATTTAGTACTTTTAAATACGAAAGTAACTATGTCTGTCTGTCTCAATTTTACGCCTAAACTACTGAACCGATTTAAATGAAATTTGGTACAAAGATAGTCCAGAGCCTGAGAAGGGACATCGGGTACTTTTCATCACGATAAACTGTAGCCCACGTGGGTGAAACCGCGGGGAACAGACTTCTTTATATCATTGTTACTTTCTTTTAGAGGCAGCTTATTTCTCCTGCTTGTCGTTCCTTATCTAGCTTTTTTAATTACCCGATGTTTCTAATCTCAAAGGTAATAAAAGGAGTGTACGAGATAGAGGCTCAGTACCACTACTACTTGGAGCCGCTGACGTGCGTGGTAGTCCCCGTGGACAAGGGTCTGGAGGTCTACGACTCGACCCAGTGGATGGATCTCACGCAGATAGCCGTGGCTCGCTCTATGAATATGAAGGAAAGCGAGTGAGTCATCTAAAGTTATGAGCGACTATTGCGGGGTTGCGCCCCGCGGTTTCACCCGCGTCTTCTCGTTATCCCGCAGGAACCTTTTTGCGGGATAAAAAGTAGCCTATGTGTTAATCCAGGGTATAAGCTATCTCCATTCCAAATTTCGTTTAAATCCGTTTAGTAGTTTTAGCGTGAAAGAGTAACTAACATCCATCCATCCATCCATCAATACTTAAAAACTGTCACGTTTATAATATTAGTAAGAAGTAAGATAGATCGATGGTAGCCGAACGGTAACCGCTTGCGCTTTACAACGCGCCGCCACAGAGTTCGAAACCTCTCGGCCCCGCACCTATGACTTAATAAGTTATGTACAAATATACCATCGCTCAAAACGGCGAAGGAAAACATCGTGAGGAAACCGACATGTCTAAAACCACAACAGTCAAGGGCATGCGACATCTACCAACCCGCACTAGGCCAGCGTGGTAAATAACGGCCCATACTCTCCTTTTGACAAAAAAAAATTTTTTCAGTGTCCTCGTGAGAGTCCGTCGTTTAGGCGGTGGATTCGGTGGCAAAATCAGCCGGAACGTTCAAGTAGCGACCGCTTGTGCATTGGTCGCTAAGAAGATGGATCGAACATGTCGGTTCATTCTACCGATACAGACGAACATGACAATCGCTGGCAGACGACTACCGTGCCAGTGTGACTATGAGGTAAGCTAAGTTTAGGGGTAAGTCTTAACAAAGTTGAGCTGTTGAGGGTACGTCTTAACAAAGTTGAGTTGATTGAGGGTCATAGAATAGGTATAATAGGTCCAAAATTGTGATAGCGTGTGTATTGGCCTCTTAAACGATGGACCACATATGCTGACATATTTCTGTCGATGCAGATGAGCCTGACAATGGCAAAAGGCTGACTATGAGAACTATGATTTATACTAAGTTTAATAAAAAATATTGTATGCTTCCTAGGTTGGTGTAGACGACAATGGAAAGATCCAGTACCTGAATGCAACAATAATAGAAGACGTGGGATGCTCTAATAACGAGAACATCCTGTCCTACGTCGCCGGCGGGTTCCCTAACTGCTACAACACGGAGTATTTCAAATTGAACACCGCGGCCGTGATCACCGATCTACCGTCTAACACCTTTGCTAGAGCACCTGGTATGGTATCCGTCCTAATTGAATATTATGAATTAGAAAGTATCTCTCTCTATCCCTTTCTGTCTGAACGGATCTTGCCTTGAAGTCGCTGAACAATTTGGTATGGAGACAGTTTGAACCTATAGGCTTAGGATATTTCATCAATAAACTGTACCTAGTCCACACGGGTGGTAACGCGGGAAACAGCATTTTTTTTTAAACTGATGTGTGAAGAGGTTTTTGTATATTTTCTACAATATCTGCAACTTCAATTTTAGGAACAGCCGAAGCGATATCCTCAATCGAGCACATAATGGAGCACATAGCTTTCGCCGTTAACAAAGATCCAACGTTTGTTCGCGAAATAAACATGCGAAAGGACGATAACGATCTGCCACAACTCATCGACACCCTCAAAAAGTTATCCAACTACGACCAACGCGTCAAAGACATAGAAACTTTCAACAGATGTAACAGATGGATAAAGAAAGCCATTAAAATCAATGTGATGAGCTTCCCCGTTGAATATTACGGGAACTACTCCGCTCTTGTGACTATTTACAGAGGTGACGGCACAGTGACGATCACTACAGGTGGCATAGAAATGGGTCAAGGGGCAAACACAAAAGCCGCTCAGGTCTGCGCTTACGAATTGGGGATACCATTAGACTACGTATCAATAATACCGCACTATTCCTTCACTGCTGCGAACAACGTCTTTTCCGGATCGAGCATCACCAGCGAAAGTGTCTGCTACTCCATCATAAAAGCTTGTGAAGTTCTGAATGATAGATTGAAACCAATAAAACAGGATATGCCTCAGGCTTCTTGGGAGGATATTATCAAAAAGGCAGGCGATGAGGAAATAGATTTGACGGCTATTTACATGATGACAGATAAGGAGGAAGACTTGAGTAATTACAGTGCGTTTGCTGTGGTGGTCCTTGAAACGAGGCTGTATGTGCTCACTGGAAGGTTTCAGATGGATAGGGCAGACATTTTGGAGGATGTGGGGTTGAGTGCGAATCCTAATATCGATGTGGGTCAGGTTAGTTTGGAAATACACCTTCGCTTTAGAAAGTAAGAAGTTTCCGTTGTGGATTTTGGTACCTAGGAGACCGATTTTTACTGGCTGAGGCATTTGAAAAGTAAGATCTCCTATTAAAACTGCTGAATATCTTCAACATTTGAACATTCTTGTTCCTCCCGTTTGATTTGCTATCCTCTGATAGCTCTGCTGAAACGTCGTGTCCAACAGATTTTCTTAATATGTAGAAACATTTTAAATTATGTTTGAAATGAATTTAGAATTACTTCCTATATTTTTAAGAACTCAGTTGACATTACTGTCAATTCTGATGTGCTTTCTCTCAAACTAAACTAAGTTTGACAGGTCTAAAAATAGTGCTGGCCTTTTCTTACTTTGGTGGTCAGATAAGGATAGCAATAGTTTTAGACCCTCTGTGTTCTAATAGTGCCATTGTTCACCTAGTCCTACATACGTTATTGAGGTGTAAACACAGCCTACTCCAAATCTGTGGGTGTAAAAATGACGGATATTCGACTTGTAAGCTCACATCGAGCGAATGCTCATGTCAGTCTCCATCTCTAGTATAGATGCATTTATTGGAGCAATAAAAATAGTCTATGATCTGGAATCTGAGTACCTATTCTGAAATACTAGAGTTAATATTTCCGTTTCAGGTAGAAGGAGCGTATATCCAAGGCATAGGTTACTTCACATGCGAAAAGCTGGTATACGACACGACCACCGGCAAGCTGCTTACGAACCGCTCTCTGACGTACCACGTACCATTAGCTAAGGATATACCGGTGAAATTCTTTGTGACGTTGAGATATAACTCGAAGAATCCTAAAGGCGTTCTAGGGTCGAAAAGTAAGTGGCATTTTAGTATAAGTATGCTTTTATGCATTTTTTTTGTTATGAAAGACGAAGTCACGAAGGACTTGTGCGACCTCCAGGCGGAGGACTGGTAGGAGGTGGTGCAGGACAGACGGAGGTGGCGTTTATTATCACTTTGGGTTGTTGCGCTATCTCAGTTAGTTAGTTTTTTAGTCTTATTAAGCTCCTAAACAAAAAGTGACTCATTTTCAGTCGGCGAGAAACTTTACTGAAAAAATGAAAATGAAAATTATTTATTTGCTGCATAAAGACAATTTTAGGCTTAACTAAGAATATATAATAAATTATTCCTACGAATTTATTCAGAGATTGGAAACACATTTACACATATGTCTATTGATCCCCACACTAGGCTCAGCCTGTAACGTGGAGACTAACCTTTTAAACTTGATATCACCTCTCGTTTGACCAGTTTTATTGTTTTTGCTCAGTATAATTTGTCTGAAAAACAACATTAATTTCAGCATGTGGCGAAATGGGCATATGCACGGCACATGGAATCACTCACACGTTGAGGCAGTGCATCTTAGAGTCTAGAAAAGATTCTGGATACGATACATCACAGTGGATAAACATTTGTAAGTCACATGTAGAGCTCGTGGCATAGCTGGTCCGGTTGGTCGTAAGAGATCAGCGAAGCGTTGCGGTCGAGTTGCGGTTCAACTCAAGTTGGCGTTTGAACTCTCGCGCGATACCGAATTCATATTAGCTGGAACGTAATTGAACCCCAAGCGCAACGTAACTACAGCTAGACTTCAGACGTTCGCAGTTGTTTAAACTTAGCGCGATCGGGTCGCAGTATACCTACATTGCCTAACCCTAGTAGGTAGGTACAAGTTTTGGAAACTATAAAAGTTTTCGTAAACGTCAAAGTTTACTACCGCCAACTTGTCAAAGTGGCAACTCGTACAGTCAGCTACAAAAGTAGCCGAACATGCTCCATATTTCAAATGCGTATTAGATCAGTGACGTTTGTTTTTTCCTTACAACTTACATGGTAGCGTTTGACCACAACATAACACTTTTTGTACTAGGGTTTTTGTACTGAACATTCAGCAGAGCACTGTTTAGTACCATTTTCATTACGGATTCGGTGTTCCGGAAGTTAGAGGTACCTAGATGTAAAGCGACAGGTGTTGGAAAAGTTTCCCAATGTGTGTTCTATGACTTTAATTTTTTTTTCTTTTACAGCTGTTCCCTACGATACCGAGTCTATATTGCAAGCACTGGACGTGAAATTGGAAGAGTTTCTTATCAATTCAGAATGAAGCCTAGTGGAAAAAAATATACTAATTATGTTTTCGTGAAATGTATTTATAAGGTAATTTTCCTTTTAATTGTTTTTTGTGAATGAAATATACCTACATAAATAGCCACATACTTTTTTTTTAATTCTGACAGGGTAGGATTTAAACACAAGTCACCTGATGTTTTAGTGACGATGTGGTCGAAGGTCCATGCTACGCTATGGGCTGAGAAATTGATCTCGAGTAAGGCTGCAGGAACACAAAGTGCTTCCTTAATTTTTCATATAAAAAGGTTGACAAAATAAAAAAGATATAGATTTTCAATAATACATGTTTATTATCGCATCGTCAAACAAAAATATACAATTAATCAAAAAAGAAAACATTTTTAGGCCTCGCATGAGAAATTAGTCTTTGAATTAGGCCTTAACAAAATATAATTAAAAAAAACAAAATTAATTTAAAGTAATCTAATTTCTATCAATCAAATTAAACAACCAATCACAAAAACAAACAAAAATATTATATAATTATGCAATAAATTAATCATCATGTCATTTTAACTTAATTAAAAAGAATCTTATACATTAATATGAAATAAAAAATTCGTCGATTCTCTAATGTAAAATTACATCAATATTCTATACACATTTATATCAACAGTTTATGTGTTATGCAAAAAGTGCAATCCAAAATGTATATCACTAATTTTGGCTGTAAAACGTAAGCTTGACATTTATTGAAACACATTATGTACCATAAACAAAATGAAAAAATCACGAAAAACCACTGACGTGAAGTTACGGAACGATATCTTTTTAAATTAAAATGTATGTACAGTTAAAACACCGTATTTCAATTTCTATTTTGTAATTTATTTATTACGTTTATATGGAGACGATAGACGTATCAAACTAAACCGAACTGCGAAATATCGCAAGCGTCTTCGGCATTCTCGTACCCTCAGCTTACTTTGCTAGTTTATTGAAACTGACTCTCTTCTTAAAAACAAAAACAAAAAAAATGAACAATAAAATAGGTAAAAATTGTTTCCCCCATCTTTTAACGAATAAGGGAGTAGAAATGTGATTTCAATCAATGCCGAGCCATAGTTCACACCCTTTACAAACTGAATAGCCAACAACTACGTGATGTCCCAACCAATTGCAGCTCCTATATCTATCTAATTTGTTAAATATGTTTAAAACTACCTTGTAAATGTAACATAATTAGGTTTGACATAAGTATTTATCATATGATGGAAAAAAATGCTTCTGAAATACAGTTTTTACTAGCTCAGGAGTCCATGGACTCATGTATCCCACCTTTTATATCAATAAATAGATATTTATTTATGTATTTACTTGTGCTTATAACATTTCATGTCCAAATTCACAAATTTTCCTGAACATATTCAACTATACTAAATTTTAAAAGAAGAAATAAATGTGAAAATAGACTGGCTTGAATTGTAAGGCCTTTTTTAGTTAAGGCTATTTAAATTAGGAGTCACTTTGTTTAGTTTTAACACGAATCACTCTGAATTGAAAATAACATTTAGGCGAATCGTTTTTCGTGTACACTCATATTTATATATTCGTATATTCAATGACGATGACGACTATAGGAACTAGACATTATGCAAGCTTGTATTTTAAACAGAAATTAATCTGACTGCAAACGGGAGTTGAGCCTTGAATGTTTAACTTTAGCGTCCATCCATCCATCCATCTTGCACTTCCGTTTTCCTTTAGCCTTGTCTTTACAGAGATGTGTTCAGTTTTGTCATAAAATCATAATAGTACGGAGAAACGAGATAAAAGTACCACGAAATTTAATTCTTTTTATACCGACACTTTTTTATTAATAACTAGCTGACCCGGCGAACTTCGCTTCGCCTTTTATAGCCAATAAAAGCCACCTTTTAAACCTTCCCTGAACTCCCACAAACAATTCAAGATCAAAATTAGCCAAATCGGTCCAGCCATTCTCGTGTTTTAGCGAGACTAACGAACAGCAATTGATTTTTATATATAAGAGAAGAAGATAACGCCCCCACCATACACACTGACCTCTAACTAGCATTCCCTGTATCAATGGATCAGAAACTATGTGGACCGGGGTTCCACAACAAAAAAAAATTGAGTTTTTGTCTTATTGCACAAATATTTGTTCTGTAGCGGGATTCAAAACCGCGACCGTACGCTTCGCAGTCGCCTGTTTCCCATTGTGCCACATCTGTCGTGGCACAAGATGTAGTTCCTGCAACCGCCATCGTCAAAATACCGTCTAAATAAAGTTTTTTTATTTACAATTATATACTCAATTTCTATAGCCATAAGAGCTTCAATTGTATCCTACAACCAACCTAAACAAGAACCCAAGGCGTAGGTTTTTACTTAGCTTGGAAGGTAGGGTTGCCACGCTGTCTGAAAATAAACAGGAGTACAGTCCGTAGAACAGATTGGCCTTGAAAGCGAATTGGTCAAATATCATTAATAGTTTCAATGAATTAGTAAATCTATGGTCTATTCACACTACTGTTTACAAAACTACCTCTATTTATAGTTCGCCATTTTATTTGTAGCTTTTTACAATTAGCCCGTTTAGTTTATTTGCTGTACGTACAATAAAGAAGGATGAGGTGACTGCGTTTTGGCCTAAGCCACTTTTTTACTAAGGAAGTTAAAAATACTAGTCGCTCTGGCGATAAAATAGTCGCTCAGGTATAGTAAAGCCACTATGTCAAAGTTTTTATTGTACGTAAAGCGCAGATATATTACAAAAAGCTGGTAACAAAAATCTTTGTTATAAAATATGAATCGGTATAAATATATTCTATATAATAGCTATCATTACAAAATTATTTAGGTTACGCTTACAGTCCCGTAACACTGCTACGTCTAAACAATTTCACAGCGAAAATGCATCAAAAATCGGATGCTAGTCGACTATCTTTTGATTTGTAAAGCCAGCCGAACGTTCTAATCATGTCACGGAACGCTAAAAACAATGAAGGCAAAAATATACAAAATATTTCCTATGTACATTTCGGGTGCAAGTAAATGCCCGCAACATAACTAAATAATACATTAATATTATCATCATTGGTATCGTACATTTAGAATTATGCTGTTTTTTCTTCAACTTGAGACGTGTCTTCAAGCATTTGTACAGGTCCGTTATATAAAGCTGACACATTCACACATTGCGCCTGTGTAGTGTGTGTGAATGAGCACACGGCGTGACGTCGCACTGCATACGCATTATGAAAATTATCTTTGTCTCTCTCGCACGCGTTTAAGGTGTGTGAGCGAGACAGAGATTGTTATTGTTTAGTTTTTACTTATTGTAAATTGCTTTGGTGTGAGTACTGTGAACGTGCCAGCTTTAGATAACCGACCTGCAATCATATGTATGACGCCCGAAATTGATAATCGATTTGGATCGATATGTCATGTCAAAATATGACATTTTAGTACTAGGGCTTGACGTATCGATCCAAAACCGCGGATAACGGATCAGGATCGATTATTAACTTCGGGCGTAAGACGGCTGAACCGTGATTTTAGGACCTACTATAGTTACAACTACTAACGCCAAGTCCTAATTGACTGTCGCAATACGTCACGTCACGACTCTTGTCGTCCGGCCAACCGACCAACCTGTCAAAAAATTAATAAGAATACAGCTGTCAAAACTGACATCACGCACTGTCATGCTATTTTCAATTTTTTTTGTTGCAATGCAATCGAGCAACCGATTTCGCTGTCGAACGACTTGTCAATTAGGATTTGGGCAGACCACAGATATAAGTTGTACTAAATAAGTTTACCTACTTTTTTACCTAAGTTTGAGTAAAGCTCCAACTCTTACGTCACAATGCGGTCCGATCTCGGCCAGCTTCGCAATAGCAGCACCTCAAGACGTAAAAACAAAAAATGGCCTAGTTGCGCCATTATGAACTGTAAAAGCTCATTGAAAGCAGTTTTGATCATCTCGCTTTATCGGTAAGTACTTAAGGTTGGTTTTCGTACAATTGCGGTACCTAGTTCAATCTATGTCTGTGGCTAAAACGGCTTCATAGATCTTAAAGTTCGTATAAAATCAAAATCAAAATCAAAAATATGTTTATTCAATAGGATACATTGTGATCACTTTAAAACGTCAACTTAAAACTAGCTACGCCTGTTCCAACCTCCTTACGCCGGCAAAAGAACAGGCAAGAAACGCCCATTACTTAGCTACCCAATACAATGATCTAGCATATAATGTATACTTACTGATGATATTAAAATTTAACAATGTCATAAGCCTAGAATGATAAGAGATTCGTTGAAGATCTTAGTTTTAACAATCAGTCGTTTTAGGCACCCTCCGAGTTAGGTACGAATTGAGACCTTAACTCGACCATAAGATACATTCTTGTGATGATTTTGGAAGGGTACTCACTATTTTTTTTTTACAGTTCTACTTCACTATTTGAGATTGGTTGGACTGTGTCGCAAATTGCACGACCATTTTAGGTTTAATAACGTCTACCGCAGTAAATAAGGTTCACTTTCCTGTGTCACCATCAACGTTTTCCATGAGGCTTTGAAAATAAATACATTTTGCTTAGAGGGCTACGTTTAACCACATGTCATTTGATGCACCTGCTTCGGGTAATGACTAAAATGAGGCTGCCGGAGCACTCATAAGAGCTTGGCAACCGATTCTAACTTGAGTTTGGTAGTCAGGCGAGCGATAGAAAATGCCCTAGCACCAAGTTTTCGCGATGTTTTCCTTCACCGAAAGCTCAAGAACCCTAAAAATTGTGTGTTCATGTGTTCCTTGTTGTGTTCATTGCTGGTAATTACGGGTTTTAGCCTCAATTAGTCTATTATCGGAAAATCAACGAGTCATTTCTAAATGTACATTGTCCTATGTCATATTTGTACTGGTAGGTATCTCCCACCATCTGTATTTAGGCTTGCGGTAAACGAAATTTTGACCCCAAAACAAATTAAAAACAATAAGATCTGAAATTATTATAATGTGTTGAAAATAAGTAGAATAAATTTAACCCATTTTTTCATAAAAAATAAAATACTTGTTTTTCCTGATGTGAAATGAGCCAGAAGTGGACAAAACAAATTTTAGCTAAGGGGTTCAATAATAAGTAAAATAGTGGGACTCTTTATCTTCATATGAATGAGGGGTAAATATTAATAAACCAAAAACTATTGTAATTTGATGGGTATACCAACAGATCTAACTTCCAAATGTAACAATTTATTCTTAGTGGGTATGTATTTCTTATTTATAAGTTTAACTTTACTTCAATATTTCCAAAATCCGATCGCTACCTACTTTCCAAAGCATCCAGACCAGATTAAACGCGCGTCAAAAAACGCTTACGCCAAGACCCATGAGATTCATAATTATAAAACACGCGCAACGCCTCTTACATTCTTATACCATTCACTTCAGGGGTTTAAAAGCTACGTACTCGATAATAAGGGCCATTTTACATTATTTGTATGCTAAAACATGTATCGTAGTGTGCGTTTGTGACAGATTTATATAGGTGACGACGTAAACAGCTGATCAGTTTTGTTGCTACACATTTGTACTCAAAATTAAATATTTTGTTTAATGCATATTCACCGCGTTTCTTCACTATCTACTTGTTTCTTTCACGAACATTAGGCTGTGCGTGAGCAAGACCGACAATTTTGCTATCTCATTCCCACTTCCCACGCGCTTTTATGTCGAGTCATTGACCTCTCAGGTGTGCACATTTTCTCGAATTAGTGAATGTTTTTAGCTGATATAGATTTGGAACTATTAAATCACATCCAACGTTTATTAAGAACTCGATATTGTGTTTTACTAATGCTACTGTTCACGGCGACACTCTGTTTTGTATTTATCACAATCGCACAGTGACGCGAACTGCACCGAATATCATTTGATAACAAACAAGTAGTGCACATTTTGATTGGTGTTTATTTGACGCTTGATAAGGTATGAAAAAATTGCATGTATTATTGTTACCTAGGTTACCTAGCTGCACCTTCAGACTTAGGAAGTCATACCAAGAAATGTGTGAACTAAAATGTAACATTCTTTGAAACTTCTGATGCAGCGTCAAAGGAACGCTCACCAAAGCGGGCCCATACTACATTCACACAGAAAAAAAATCAACTAGGTATATCAAAAATCTATTGTTAAACAATAAAAGCCGAATAAACTAGGCTGAATCGTTCGTCGCTACAAAATATGAGGTATATGAGAATAGCTTTAGGGCTGCGCCACACCATCAGCCCAAATTCTCATAACTTTATTCCTTTCTGTTTTTTTGCGTTTTTGGCGCTTGCAAGTTAATCGCTCTCGCTCTAATCAAGGCTGTTTCTGTGCGACAGAAAGAGATAGAGTTACGGGAAAAGGAGAGTCTATGCGGGTAACCCTGGTTCAACCCTTATTTCTCTATTATATTTATTTGGTGGAATGCTATATTACAAGTCTTTCGGCCACTTCTTCTATCCACAAATGATAACACGACTGTCTTAATTAAAAGTCTACTTACATGAATAAAATTAAACTAAATTATAGCGCTAGAGAGAAATTAATCTCAATTACCCAAATTACCTTAAACCTTTTAAAATTATATTAAAAATTAAACTTAAAATAATTGGTACACTCATTATGCGGTAATCTCAAGGTACAATTGACAATATTTCGTGTTAATTTTTTTACATTAATTAAACTAGATCTTTTCCCTTTTTTTAGCCTTTATGGCAAATAGAAAACTCGCTGTCAAGTGTTACTTTCTTTTCTTAACAGCATAGGCAGTTTAAAGCCAGTACCGGAAAAATACACGAGTAATAATTTTATTTAAGGGCATGTTGATCATGAAATGTTGTCAATTCCCTACAATCATGTAACGTTTTCATTTTCTACCAAAATATACGTGTCGTGTCAGATTTTACTAACATTATCTAGGAGCCTTCTAGGTCCAAAGTAAGATCATCTTTACAATCTCAACGTTGTATTGAACGAAACGCAATCAACCAAACGTACACTTACTTACTGTACAATAGGCGCGTGGAAGGCAACCGGACAACTTTCCAGAAGGTTAATCAGTTAATCATTAGGGCTTTATTAGGTCGCCAAAAAATGGAATTTTACACTGTTGTTTGTTCACGTCTTAAATATTTAATTCAATATAATTCATTTTTGAATTATGACGTCATTCGTAATCCTACTAATATTATAAATGTGAAAGTTTATGAGGATGGATGTATAGAAGTTTCTTAGTCTTTCACGCAAAAACTACTGAACGGATCTGGATGAAATTTGGAACGCAGATAGCGTACACCCTGGATTAAAACATAGGCCACTTATTATCCAAAATAAAGGTTTCTCCGGGATAAAGGAAAGACGCGGGGCGCAGCTAATCTAACGCCAAGCTACTTACTAATGACGTCATATCCTAGAATTTGTGTTTCGGAACACATAAAAAATATTAGAACTTATACATTTTTGTTAATTGAACATTTTATCATTTATTTAAACTGTATTTTAGTTTTTTTTTGTAATTACTGTCCGGTTGCCTACATAATATAATCTTGTCGTCACGCCACGGTCACGCGGCGCCGGTGTCCTGCGGGCGCTTCTTGTCGCGGTGGTGGTCGGGCGTGGACTTCAGTATGTCGGGCTGGCCGTGCGACAGGACGCGGGCCTCCACGTGCTGGTTGAACGTCGACGTGTGGGAGGACAGGGTCAAGGTCGCGTTTCGGTCGGAGCCTGCAATTTTATTCAGTTCTAGTCAACATCGATCGCGTTATTATTATGGGGTATTGTGTCGTGAAACAATGCTTGCGCGATGACTTTTAGACTGGCAACGCTAACGCTATTTAGTATCGAGTGGCATAACTAAATTTATTTAAGATTTAAGGTAACCATTTGGACAGTGGGTGCTAGAGAAAAATGTTACCATTAGGGTTTGTGACGCAAAACGAACAAAATTGATTGAAAATTGTAGCTTTTGCTCATATGCGAATTAGATATCAATTGCTAGAAATCAGGCCTTTTCTCTGAGAAGAAGAGAAATCTCTCCTAAGATAATCTACAGATTTCGTTCTTTATTGACTTTCATGATCATAACATGCACACTCGCGTGTGTGATGGCTGCAGGTTCACTCGTGTGTGTGTGTGTGTGGTGGCTGCAGACACTCACCCAGCGTGCCGGTGGTGGCGTGCGAGTTGAGCGTGTTGTGGCCGGTGGTGTGGTGCCCGTGGTGCGAGTGTGCCAGCTGGCTCGCGTGCGGCAGGGTGGCGGGGGCGGCGTGTGTGGTGGGCTGCACACTCGCGTGTGGTGGCTGCAGACACTCACCCAGCGTGCCGGTGGTGGCGTGCGAGTTGAGCGTGTTGTGGCCGGTGGTGTGGTGCCCGTGGTGCGAGTGTGCCAGCTGGCTCGCGTGCGGCAGGGTGGCGGGGGCGGCGTGTGTGGTGGGCTGCACACTCGCGTGTGGTGGCTGCAGACACTCACCCAGCGTGCCGGTGGTGGCGTGCGAGTTGAGCGTGTTGTGGCCGGTGGTGTGGTGCCCGTGGTGCGAGTGTGCCAGCTGGCTCGCGTGCGGCAGGGTGGCGGGGGCGGCGTGTGTGGTGGGCTGCACACTCGCGTGTGGTGGCTGCAGACACTCACCCAGCGTGCCGGTGGTGGCGTGCGAGTTGAGCGTGTTGTGGCCGGTGGTGTGGTGCCCGTGGTGCGAGTGTGCCAGCTGGCTCGCGTGCGGCAGGGTGGCGGGGGCGGCGTGTGTGGTGGGCTGCACACTCGCGTGTGGTGGCTGCAGACACTCACCCAGCGTGCCGGTGGTGGCGTGCGAGTTGAGCGTGTTGTGGCCGGTGGTGTGGTGCCCGTGGTGCGAGTGTGCCAGCTGGCTCGCGTGCGGCAGGGTGGCGGGGGCGGCGTGTGTGGTGGGCTGCACACTCGCGTGTGGTGGCTGCAGACACTCACCCAGCGTGCCGGTGGTGGCGTGCGAGTTGAGCGTGTTGTGGCCGGT
The DNA here is from genome assembly GCA_931315375.2 of Opisthograptis luteolata. NCBI lineage: Eukaryota > Metazoa > Arthropoda > Insecta > Lepidoptera > Geometridae > Opisthograptis > Opisthograptis luteolata. The sequence goes on along the minus strand of OV928047.1, from coordinate 9,778,201 downwards.
GGTGTGGTGCCCGTGGTGCGAGTGTGCCAGCTGGCTCGCGTGCGGCAGGGTGGCGGGGGCGGCGTGTGTGGTGGGCTGCACACTCGCGTGTGGTGGCTGCAGACACTCACCCAGCGTGCCGGTGGTGGCGTGCGAGTTGAGCGTGTTGTGGCCGGTGGTGTGGTGCCCGTGGTGCGAGTGTGCCAGCTGGCTCGCGTGCGGCAGGGTGGCGGGGGCGGCGTGTGTGGTGGGCTGCACACTCGCGTGTGGTGGCTGCAGACACTCACCCAGCGTGCCGGTGGTGGCGTGCGAGTTGAGCGTGTTGTGGCCGGTGGTGTGGTGCCCGTGGTGCGAGTGTGCCAGCTGGCTCGCGTGCGGCAGGGTGGCGGGGGCGGCGTGTGTGGTGGGCTGCACACTCGCGTGTGGTGGCTGCAGACACTCACCCAGCGTGCCGGTGGTGGCGTGCGAGTTGAGCGTGTTGTGGCCGGTGGTGTGGTGCCCGTGGTGCGAGTGTGCCAGCTGGCTCGCGTGCGGCAGGGTGGCGGGGGCGGCGTGTGTGGTGGGCTGCACACTCGCGTGTGGTGGCTGCAGACACTCACCCAGCGTGCCGGTGGTGGCGTGCGAGTTGAGCGTGTTGTGGCCGGTGGTGTGGTGCCCGTGGTGCGAGTGTGCCAGCTGGCTCGCGTGCGGCAGGGTGGCGGGGGCGGCGTGTGTGGTGGGCTGCACACTCGCGTGTGGTGGCTGCAGACACTCACCCAGCGTGCCGGTGGTGGCGTGCGAGTTGAGCGTGTTGTGGCCGGTGGTGTGGTGCCCGTGGTGCGAGTGTGCCAGCTGGCTCGCGTGCGGCAGGGTGGCGGGGGCGGCGTGTGTGGTGGGCTGCACACTCGCGTGTGGTGGCTGCAGACACTCACCCAGCGTGCCGGTGGTGGCGTGCGAGTTGAGCGTGTTGTGGCCGGTGGTGTGGTGCCCGTGGTGCGAGTGTGCCAGCTGGCTCGCGTGCGGCAGGGTGGCGGGGGCGGCGTGTGTGGTGGGCTGCACACTCGCGTGTGGTGGCTGCAGACACTCACCCAGCGTGCCGGTGGTGGCGTGCGAGTTGAGCGTGTTGTGGCCGGTGGTGTGGTGCCCGTGGTGCGAGTGTGCCAGCTGGCTCGCGTGCGGCAGGGTGGCGGGGGCGGCGTGTGTGGTGGGCTGCACACTCGCGTGTGGTGGCTGCAGACACTCACCCAGCGTGCCGGTGGTGGCGTGCGAGTTGAGCGTGTTGTGGCCGGTGGTGTGGTGCCCGTGGTGCGAGTGTGCCAGCTGGCTCGCGTGCGGCAGGGTGGCGGGGGCGGCGTGTGTGGTGGGCTGCACACTCGCGTGTGGTGGCTGCAGACACTCACCCAGCGTGCCGGTGGTGGCGTGCGAGTTGAGCGTGTTGTGGCCGGTGGTGTGGTGCCCGTGGTGCGAGTGTGCCAGCTGGCTCGCGTGCGGCAGGGTGGCGGGGGCGGCGTGCGCGGCGGGCGGGCGGCGCGCGGACCCGGCGCGGGTGAGGGAGCTCAGCGCCGGGGTGCCGGGGGCGCCGCCCCGCAGCAACGCGTTCTTGTAGTCCGCTATCAGGTGCGTCAGCTCGGCCATCTGAGGGGAGGTAACGAATGTCATTAAGGACGCCGCTTCAGCCGGGGTAGGTCTGAATGCCAAAATGCTCAAAGTCAAAGGCAAAATTTGTTTTATTCAAAAGGATACATTGTGATCACTTTAAAACGTCAACTTAAAACTAGCTCTGCCTGTTCCAACGTCCTTACGTTGGCAAAAGAACAGGCAAGAAACGCCGTACCAAATTTCACTTAGGCGTGAAAGCGAGACAGACAGACAAAGTTACTTTAAAAATTTTAATAGAAGGGATTTTTATGTTTGTTTTCGTTTTTTATGTCATAAATAGCATATAAGTAAACAGCCGCCTCATGGTAAGCGGTCACCGTCGCCTATGGAAATTTGCAATGCGTTGCCGACCCCGAAAAACTCTTTTCACAACCATCTTGAAGCGAGTGAGCTGTAACTTACTTTTGGTTTGTTGAGACTAATCAGCATCTTGTGAACCGGACTGCCAGCATCCTCGGCGTCGATTAGCATCATGAGATCATCCTGGGATATAGAAATACATATATCATTGCATCACGCGGGAACGGAAGGAACAATCTCGCTAACACTTTTTTTGTTGTGTTCGTTGAAGTCCAAGGAAAGTTCTTATGAAGAGAAAAATTTAAAAAGTTGCCAGGAAAGTAAAAGTTCAAATTGGGATAAAACGGAAAGTGCTTTTTTCTATAGACCACATCGTCACTTCAAATCAGCTGAGTTGTTATGAAACGCGTCCCGGTAAATTAAAAAAATGTGTTTACTGTTTAATAATGTATAGTTTAGGACAAACTACCTGCAAGCCACCGAATAATCCGATAGAGTTGAGCGCGTATCGCCCGATGACCGCCATCGATGCTAACTCCAACACTGTGACGCCTTCCTCCGACACCGCCAGCCATACCATCGACAGGTCCGGCTGTTTTATCTGCAATTACAAATGATTATACCACCATCGGGTTAAGAATCATCAGTATCGGTGTTCCGGCAACCCCACTTGAGAACCAGTTGTTCCCAATCCATCACTCGTCGTCACTTAAAATCGTCACCTACCTACCGGTATATTCCGGCAGCCTCACTTGAGACCCAATTCGAAATACAGACGTAGCGTGGCGTAACCACATTGTCACTTAACATCAGGTGACTTATGGTCAAACGCTACCCTACATAGTGTAAAAAATACATTAAACACTTTACTATTAGTTCTTTGAAAAAAGGTACTTACAGAAAAAAGTATAATATACACCTCTTTTTAAAAGTTTTGTTAGAAAAATGCTTTTAAAGTTTGTTCAGCTTTATTGTTAATTCTTTGAAACATGAGTGATACAGTAAAAATATACTAGCCAGTTCTTAAAAAGGAGGTACAGTAAAAAATACAGTATCCACTGTTAAGTTTTTTTAAGAGGCAAGCATTTCTTACCCTAGCTTGGAACAGAGTAGCTCCGAAGAAGGGCCATTTCCTAGTACAGTTAAGGTATATCCGCACGCAGTCCGCTGTACTTCGCCCTTTCAACGCTATCCATTTAGATCGCAGCTTCTCTTCTATGTCTCTGTTGAATTATAAATAAGTTTAGCACGGAGTTTATTGTAACAAGGTTTTCCATTTTCAATTTGTCATGCTCGTACAGTTCTTGTTTATTGCTAGATGTAAGCGGGCTCAAACTCATTTTTATGCTCATATGTTATGTTTACTTGACATATTTACTTTTTCGAAGACTAAGGTGTAGCGAGGTGCCACCTTCGACCACATTGTTACAAAACGTCAGGAGGACAAGTCTGCTGTTTACACTTTCATGTTCAGTTTGAATCTAGACTCTAGATGCATGCCGAGTCGATGCTATTGAGATGACACCAAAGTTTGGTAGTCTGATAACAGACTGACAGACATACATAAGTATTAATGTATCCACCAATATTGCACGTCAAGACTACTAAACGGTCACTTAATATGATTGTTTCAATGTGGACGCAATATTGACGATTAAGAATTTAGTAGACTACCAAAAGTGTCAAAATCAGCCATTACGGGTCGAGCATAGATTCATATTGATTAGCAGACTTGGCCAACTCGCCGACAAGATGGCACGTGGAGGATCCGGAAAAACCAGAAAATCGAAGACCTAGTGGGCGAGCCCACTATTACTTATTTGACGTGATCGGTGAAATTAAATCGCACCGACTGCGTTGGCTTAGCCACGTAGTGCGCATGGGGGAGGATCGGGCGGCAAAGCGTTCTTATTTGGGATGACCGAGTGGCCGTAGGCCGGTTGGATGCCAAAGATACTGCTGGAAGGACGCGGTGGATGCGGACCTGCGCGAACTCCAGACTCTGAACTGGGCTGAAATCGCTCAAGATAGAGAAGAGTGGCGCTCTTTTGTTTCGGAGGCCAAGACACACTTTGGATTGCTGAGCCATCGGAGTTAGTTTTAGCAGACTTGGACCCCAAGTGCTACTCTGTAAAAAGCGAAAAAATAAAACACTGGGAACTGTGATGCATTGTTACATTCATTTACCTCATTTCATCATTAGACAACGGTGCGCGGTATCTGTAAGGGTAGAACCGATGCGCCAGGGGTTGGTTGTGTTGCGAGTTCGAAGCCGAATAGTCTCCCATGTCTAGTTGAGCCATCAGAGCGCCTAGCTCCGCCGCCAACTCCCGTGTTACGGGGAAACGGCCTGCCACCACTGGGGAGAAATGGTGTACTTTAATTTCTGGACTAAGCAAAGCCAAGCTCCTATCGGAGTGTTCCGGTAGCTTCACTTGAGAACCAGTTTCCGATACAGGTGTAGCGTGGGCCCACGTTCGAACTCATCGTCACTTAACACGAGGTGACTCGTTGTCAAAAGCTACTCTGTAAGTAGCAAAAAAGAAAGTAATGTGTAATTTAAAAAAACAACTGTAAAAATATTTTTTTAGTAGGACAACATGTGAACACTTTATAACGTCAAACATAACACTAGCTACGCCTGTACCTCCCTCCTTACTCCAGCAAAAGAACAGGAAAAAACGGCTAGCAGGTAATTTTTTTGGCGCGATAACATTTTACAATTTCAGTTTTATTACTAATTGATGGAATTGGATTGAATTGGGAGAGATTGGAGGCATTCGAGATGTGGTGTTGGCGACGTATGGAGAAAATCAGCCGGAAAGAAAAAAAAACAACCAAGAAGTATTGGACTTAGTAGGAGAAAAAAGAGAGATATTAACAACAGTAGAGATAAGAAGAGGAAAGATGTTTGGCCACTTGATAGGGCATGACGAATATATAAAAACCATATTAGAAGGAAAAGTAGAAGGGAAGAGAGGGAGAACAGAACGGGATGGAAAATACTCCACCGACAAGAGCTTCGCTCATAAATAAAAGAAGAAGAAGAAGAAGATTGAATTGGAGTAAGTTCAATGCAATCCCAAAATATTCTGTCGTCTATGGTCTAATATTTTAAAATCATCTTTAATAATGAGGTTTCGTTGGACTTCAAATTATTTAGCTATCAGTAAGTCTTGGATTTTTCTCTGGCCTGTGTCGCAGCGGTGGGATAGGCTGATAATGAAACTTACCTTGCTGATTGATTTGATAGCAAAGCAGTAATCTTTCCTTGTCAGTCTCCGCCCGGACAGAGTTTTTGAAATAAAGCCTGTTCCTGTAGGTCAGTCGGATGACGCGCGAGTTCTCAAACTTGCCGGAGCCTTTCTCTCGAAGTGCCGTTTCCCATTTGGATATCACGTCACATAACTGAAACAAGTATTATTAATGAGGCTTTTATTTTTCTATTTGCATTGTAGTGTTTGACAACATAGCACTTGATGTTAAGTGACGATGTGGTCAAAGATGACGCAACCTGGACTGGGAACTGACAGTTACTTACTTAACTTTTTTTGGCTTTAACTGAAGTAATCTTATATGTATTAATGGTGTTCGTAAGAAAGCGCATCACTTGAGTTTTCTTAAGTGATTTTCTTATATGTATACCAAAAAGCTTTTTAATCATAGAAAAATTTGAAAAGTTACTCGTGAAATTGGAAGATACGGAAAAAAACCATAGCTTGGTGGTAGGGCATTTTCATGTGCTCGCCTGGCTAGCTACCAAATCATCAAGTTAAGAATCTGTCGCTAAGCACCTATCGGTATGTTTCGGACGCCCTCACTTGAGAGCCAGTTCCCAAACCAGGTTTAGCATTACGCAACCTTCGACTACATCGTCACATAAAATCAGGTGACTTGTGGTCAAAGCTACTCTGAAAAGTAAGAAAATATTTGCATAATTAAGTGGTTCTTTCTTACCTTTTTATCCGGTTTGATATGATGCTCCAAGTCCTTTTCAATCGGGTCGTCGCTAAACAATGCGAACCCTGAGGCAGCGGACTCTCTGCAGCCGAGCTCTGTGCTTAGAGTCGAGAGGAACTCTTCTACCGTCGTTGAACCGTCGAAACTTATAACCTGAGGAAAGAATTATGAAAGAGGTTGGGACATTTTAATATGGATCCTGTTCCTACATAAACAAAACCAAGACACATAATAAGTCTTGGCCTCCGATAATAAAAGAAGCCACCTCAGTCTATCCTGCGCCACCTCCTGCCAGTCCTCCACCTAAAGCTCGCGCAAGTCCTTTGTGACTTCGTCTTTCCAGCGATACCTGAGACACTTGGCTGTCCCATGTATGCTCGTTTCACCGCCCGATCATCACCCATTCTTTCGAGGTGGCCGAGCCAGCGTAGTTTGTGCGTTTTATCTCGCTGATGACATTTATTTCAGCCACCAGTTCTTCAATTTCATGTGACACCAATTAAATTGTGTCCGTTCCTGGTCATTTCAGCAGTTCAAGGCATTTCTGTTTATTTCGATTAGGTTGTGGTAACTTGACTAACCCACGGCGGTGGAGCGACGACTTGCGCCGAGTGGCTGGCAGTGGTTGGATGAGAAAAGCCGAAAATCGGGCTCAGTGATGTATCATGGGAGAGGCCTATGTCCAGCAATGGATTGATACAGGCTGATGATGATGACTCACCTGGTATGTATTATTAAGCATGTGAACAGGTATCGCGTGCGGCAGACAGTGGTGGTACGGATTCTTCAGCAATATAGATAGCACCTCCATCCGTGACGGTTTGTCTTCCCGTCCGCCGTTCCGTATCGTTCGCTCCAGCGCTCTCGAACAGTACGCCGCGTACTTGCCGCATTCCGTTCTATAAACGTAAATTGGAAGAGGGTTACAGACGAAGAGATATCTTCAAAAACTCAAAGAGAAAAATATTTCAGCATTCGTTATGAATGTTTTGCAAGTATTTGTTTTGTATCTGGGTGTTGTGGATCTCCAATCCTTATATTTTCAGATACACTACATACAGGGAAACCTAGGTAGGAGTCGGGCTTTGTATGCGATTATGTGGGCATTATTAGGCAGTGGCACTGTAAAAGAGTCCTACCTCTTTTACAGTGCCACTGCCACACCTTTGTCAGTTATTCAACCACAGAGCAATAGTATGTAGTAGTATTACTGTGTTTCTGATTGAATTAAATTTTGCATAAAGAGATTTACCATTAAATATATCAGGGAAATATATACCACCGATTTGAACTGACGAATTTCTGGGCCATTTGCTCGGCAACCATAGATCTCGGTGTCACAGTTTTTTCCATGCGAATTAAAACCTTATTACAAGTTATTACCATCTATCAATCTACTCACTTGGAGTCCGAATGCCTGCTCAAATGTAGCTTGAGGTACCACAGCAGCCTGTTGTTCCTCGGCACGAAGAGGCTGACCGCCAGCGCTAACAGCTGCCAGCCTTGCACGAAACTGTAGGTCGGGGGATTGCTCTTGCAGTCCACTGATAGGAGAGGCGCCTGGAATTGTCCAGACTGTGTAGCAGTTGTTATAGGAGAAGTGGTTATTTAGAATAACCACTAGAGTTACCTGTGTAATACTGTGGTGGGGTTATTTTATAGAAGGAGGAGTAGTTACTGTAGGAAGAGTGGTTATTACATAATAGCCGCTAAAGTCACCTAAACAAATGTTAAAAATGGCACTCCAAAGTGGTTGGACATTCCGACTAGTAACTTATCTGCTTTTCTCATACACTTCTTTCATACTAAAACTAAACTTATATTACATTAATTGGCTTCAAGGAATTCCATTACTAGTTAAAATACTTACAGCTGCCAAGACGGAATAATAACCGGCCTTAGAAATAGGGTCCAATTTGTCTCGATCGCTTCCAAAAGACTTTTGGTGTTCGCCGGCTTCGTTACCTGTCCTAAGGACCTAGTTACACTGGGTACGTTATGACATTACCTGTATAGAGCTAGGCGAGCCAGCGGCGTTCGGCGGCAAGTCACCACTCTTATTGTCTCCTCCGACGGACGAGGCGCCCGTGTCACAGGTGAACAGCGATTGTGTCGCGCACAGTAGCAGTTGCTGTACAAATGAAATGTTGGTGTTGCGAACAGTCTGGGGTTACTCGCTACGTGTAGTTTGGACTGTGTAAGAGAACCTTTACTTTGGAGAGTGTATGTATGGTCTTCTAAGTAGTTCTAAGGAATCTTTATGTTTATTTTTAGGATCTTTGGGGATTTCTGGGGATTTCACTAGGATCGTGTATTCAACGGAGCAGATATAAGTGTAAAGCAGTGGTCTCGAACCTACCGATTTTTCGGTATTTCTACCGATATGAGCCGAAATGCAACGATTTTTCCACGATTTCCGAGAATACATTGAAATTCTCCCGATTTTTCTACCATTTTGGCGATTTAACATTTATAAATTGGCAACCCTTTTCATTTATGTTTTAATAATATTATAAAGCTGCAGAGTTTGTTTGTTTGTTTGTTTGTTTGAACGCGCTAATCTCAGGAACTACTGATCCGATTTGAAAAATTCTTTCAGTGTTAGATAGCCCATTTATCGAGGAAGGCTATATTTGATTTCCAAAAAAAATAGGGATTTGTAAGAAAATTGCTATTTTGCAACCCAAGGTGTGAAATCGAAAACCTATTTTTGCGTGCGCTGCAAAAACTATTGACACTAGAAAAAAATAGTGTATGACGGGTTTGTAGGTACTATTAAGGTCTACAAAAAAATTCGCAAGAGCATTTGTCTAACTATTAGAGTTATACCACAATAAGTGTTTTTTTTATTTTAAAAATGTAATTTAAATGCCTCTTCTAGAAAAGACTCTTTATTTGTATCTTTATACATAAATTACATTAAAAAAAAAATACTTAAAAAAAAGTAAAAATATTAAGCCTGTAAGTTGATACTAAATAAATAAAATAGTTTGTAATATGTATGTAATGTAGGTAATGAAGAAATATATAAACGAATTTGATACTATATTGTTTTTTTATACACTACCGATTTTTGGTACAAATATACCGATTTTGGAGGGCAACTCTACCGATTTCGCACTTTGACGTTCGAGACCACTGGTGTAAAGGAATAACACAGTGATAAGTGTAAATTGTCAAAATTGAGTCTGTATTTCAGTCAGTAAAGATATTTTTGGTATTTATAATTACACTGTTGTAACGAGATCCTAATCCTAATTTAAGAAGTTTATAATGACAAATGAAATTTAATCTATAATTCCATAGAAATCGGTCCAGCTTAGCCGTGACACATTATGGCATAGGTATATAATACATCTAACCCTTCTAAACCCTATGTACACAAGGGTTAGTAAAATTATGGAATATGTGCCTATTAGTGCTTGGTATAACTGTAGACTACTTTTCCCAGGTTTAATGTGTTGTAAGTATATTTTATATTTCTTATAGAGTAGAGATTGACCCTTTTGCCGGTTCTTTTGCCGGCGTAAGGAGGTTGGAACAGGCGTAGCTAGTTTTAAGTTTGACGTTTTAAAGTGATCACAATGTATCTTATTGAATAAAGATTGTCAAGACACCTGATGTGACGATGTGATCGACGGTGGCAGGACCACGCTACGCCTGGACTGGGAACTGTTGTATAGGAATACATATATAGGTAGACGACGACATGTGTCCTGATGGGTGAATAGGGGCCTGCAAAGCGTGAGGTCACTAGCTTGATTCCCGCTACTGGACAAAAATATTATGGAAATACAAAAAAACAAAATGTTTTGGTAACACTTTTGTCATTTTGGTCACACTTCATAAATCGATTTTGATTTTGTACATTCCTCATCTCTTTGCTTTTCAATGTAAAAGAAAAAAAATCTATCTATGTTTTTCTCTACTAGGTATAAATTTTAACTTAAATTTAGACTTTCCATCGTGATATCGAAAGAAATGAATAAAACTAATTTCTATTATTATTTACACAAAATATTTACTGTATATTTATTATGTATGTTAGTGCGTGTGCAATAAGTCTAAATGTGTTTTTAGACCAAACGAACAGAACCAGAGCAAGGAAAATAGCATTCTTTACTTGACATTCTTGATCTTTTGGTCATCAATTGACAAGTGTCTAGACTAAGACTAAGTTTGCGTCCCAATGTGTCCCAAGTCACCGTGATTCGTGGATATTTACAACTAGCACTACATTTAGGGATGATATATATACTGCGGACCTTCGTGGCTATATAAAACCTACACTGACGTATGTCTACTGCATCTACTAACGCTCATCATCTAATTGTTCATATAAAACTCGACTATACCAAGATGCCATAAGGTGTTAAATAGGTTTTGTGTTAAGAAAAATGTCTCAAATTAAAGGCCCATTGTTTCCACCACAGTCAAAAGTTAACTTTAATCACAAACGTACTAAAAAACGAATGATGTAATTGTTTTTTATGAAGAATTTTGACTACGGATCAAACATCCATCAGGCCTTTTCAGTAATAAATTAAAAAGGAAATATTCAAGTCTAACGATTCAATAGATCAGATGTGAACAGTTGATTATTGAGTACGGATATTATTTTTTATATTACTTACCTGAGATTAGGGTAAACTATGACTAAACGATTATATATGGATAACAGACTAAAAAACTTGCAACATCAACCTTTCAATACAAAGGAGTTCAACAGTGCGAGGAAACACTAGCTATGATAGGTTATATGAATGATGACAACAACAAAAATATCATTCCCTAAAACTATAGGGGGTTGGGGTAAAAAACATTCTCCAATAAAAATAATAAACATGGAAAAGAAAAGAGGGAAATTTACACCAACATTCCATTTGATAATTTTGCAACGAAACCAACGCATTTTTTCGCTGTGGCAACATAAAACCTTTTTAAACCAAGCCATTTGAAATTCGAACGACGTTCATTTCAACTCCATTCGTTCAAAAAGCACAGCTCTTAGTTCAATGTTGCCAGAACTTTACGATCGAATTGGAATATCTCCTCAAATTGAGGTGTACGTAGTAATTTTGTATTCTTTAAAATCATTCTAGAATGTTCCAATGAAGCCAATAATGTTTACATATACAATTCCAAATTGATCAACCACGACACTAAAGCTTTTTTTTTATATACAGCAACACACAAAGCTTTACACTTATACTATTCAGGTACAATGGTTTGTTAGTGTATAATTTACTGTTGGCTGCAAATAAATGTTAGTTGTTTAAGCTCTAGATTATACTGTGCTCTGAATTCCTATTCTAAAAAGTAATCTAGGAAGAAGATGTATTTGAAGCATTTATAAATACTGTATCATATTATTAAAGTGCATATTGAAGGATTGTGATGATAAGCAACCTGTAGTTACCATAGATATAGTTCGAAATAGATAACGCGAGTACGCCTAAATTTCGGGACCGAATTTGAGCCAAACTCGCGCGCTGCTCACAGTTGCTCTTGGCGGCCCAGTGCAGCTGCAGCGAGGTGAAACCGCGGGGAACAGCTAGTAGTGAATAAATGAGATCCTCACATAGAACTTGTCTGTGACGAGCCGGTAGACGCGGGCGTCCCTCACTCTGCCCGCGCGGCAACTCTCGCGTTGCTTAATTCAGCCTCAAAAATAGCTCTTGGACTCTTGGTAACCAGTTGGCCGAATGAAAATGTTTCGTTTCATCGGTAAGTAATATAAGGAACTGCAAATGTGCCACGCTCTGTTTTCATCCAAATTGACGGACTTGCTGTATCTATTTCAATCTATATCTGTGGTAGCTACATAAATCCTATTCAGTTGGTCAAAAGAATACCACAAAGAAAGAGAGGTGAATATAAAATATAAGTAAGGGACATCGCACACAACAATGTTCATTCGTATAACGCGCGTATGTTACTGATCGGCACGCAACTTACGCGCGTACGATACGAAATATATGCGAAATACCTTACGTGTGAAAAATAAAACAGTTACGTGTGTACATTGTAAACCAAACCGTTGTGTACAAACTATTTCTAGAGCACAGTATGTATATGATTAAGTACTAAAACTACGAAGAGTACCATAGATTAAGTAAAATAATTTGTATTTCCAGTAAATAATTGTTTCAAAACGTGACAAATGTATGAGAAAAGCATTGAAGCGCCCGTAAGCTGAAAGCCGTTGCGAATATAAAGCGATTTAGTTCAAAGTGTTTTATTTTGAACTTTATACAGTACTGAATAAGGAACTTCCATCTACAGGTCGGTTATCTAACGCTGGCACGTTCACACACTTGGCTCTGATTCGTCAATGAGCGTACGGCATACGTAATGTGAAAAGTATATTTGTCTCTTGCGCACGCAAGGTTATGAGAGTGAGAGAGAATCTGATTGTTTTGTTTTTAATTATGTACAATGAAATTGCTTTGGTATGATTACTGTGAACGTGCCAGCACTATATAACCGACTTGTATTAGACACCATATGGATGGAACTAACGTATCTAGCCCCAGTTCCATTCCGGTCGTCCGGATCGATTCAACCTTGGTGCTATACGAATCGATCGGACTGGAACTACACGGAGAAAAAAGACCTTCCGAAATACCGTTTTCCTTCTGAGTCAAAAGGGAAGGAATTGTGATTCAGAAGGAAAACTAATACAGAATAAGGAAGGAAACAGTCTTGGAAGGTAAAGACTCAGAAGGAAAGTCCGAATTTTTTTCTCAGTGTAGATGCATTTTAATCCCAGATATTTGGAAGAATTCTGACTTGACAGAACATATTAATGAGCGTGTTTCGTTTAAAGTTGATTTCTTTTGCGTTGACTCCCAAGATTCAAAAAGAAGAGGCTTATTTTATTATATTTTGTTTTAATTCCAAAAGCCGTGACCCATGCTACATTGGCTCTATGATGTTCAATGTTACGGCAAAACGAAAAAATAACTTAGCCACGTGCTTTTTACTCTTATCCGTTTTCCAATCACATAAAGCTGTATTTCATTTTAAAACTCAAATCTTGATACACACGTTTTAATCCAATTTAGTCTTTACACCCTCAGATATAGGGCTCAAATTTGCAGAGTAAAAAACACCTGCCAACATGAACACAATGACTGATTGTCTTCACGTAAACTACATTTAAGTGGGGTTCGACACACATGTAACATTGATATCAAACTAGTCTTCATGAAACAAGATGTACGTACACAAGGACGTCACAAACCCACTCGAACGTTAAGATTCTGGTATACGGTCGGCTGAAGGATTCATTTGAGAGATGTGGTAAAGTTTGGTTTTGTCTAAAAATCGTTAGTTTTCAATTGGTATTCCATTTGCTCACCGAAAGATTAAAGTCTGACGCTTAACATCCCCTTTACTGAGCAACCCATTATTAGAAGTTGTTTTTGATTTAATTTTTTGAGGAATGTATGTCTTCCTGTCTAGTTATTGAACTGTGAAACTAGGGAGTCACTAGACACCATATCAATATATGGCCTTAAACACCAAAAAATAAGATATTATGTTTTAAGATATTGTTTGTTGATGTTTTAATGTCATAGAGTTCTCTTGTCAAAACTAACAAAAAACGCTTTTTCAAAAATTTCGTTAATTTTAAGGAATTACATTATACTCTGAATTGGGTTGAAATCACTCAGGATAGAGACGAGTAGTGCTATCTCGTTTTAAGGCCAATACACACTTTAGGCCGCTGAGCCATCGGGAGTTACTTTTAAAAAACAAAACAATCGCGATTCTAAACTTACCAACACATTTCTCGACTAAAAGAAAGTACTGTACACACTACATATTAATGGCTTATATACGAGTATAATGTATTGTTTTTTTTATTGTTTTTTTTTTGTGCATTTCTTTCTCTTGTTATTATGTGCACTTTTCCCAAATAAAGTCTCTCTCTACCACGTACCAATTGGAATCAATTCACATCAACCTTTCCAACAACCCCACCCAAACGAACCCCCCAACCGAGCCACCAAACGAGAACAAAGCACTTACATTCTTAAGCTTAGCCGCTTTAAGCCTATCACGGCGCGGTGCACCGGTTACCTGCACGCCGTGCTTGGTGTGCGTGTGCGGCGTGGTCTGCCGCGCCAGCACGGACGCCAGCTCGTCCTGCAGCTCGCCCACCTCGAGGCACTGCTGCAGCGCGTTCTGCGCCAGCACCACGTGGTAGTCGATGCCCGCGTGCTCCACGCCCACGGACATGAACAGTTGCACGCACTGCAACATGCGAAACTTGGCGTTCGGGAAACGTTCACGGCCATATTGTCTCCAGTGGATACCAATACCAACTGAACTGGGCCCCTAGCCAAGATGCATTCTGCAATCGTTGACGCTAGTAGAAAACAAGAAAGAAGTATTGGTTTGATATATTTCAACGCTAAGTCACGTGGTCAGAAATATGTCAAACCAATACTTTTTTCTTGTTTTCTATTAGCGTCAACGATTGCAGAATGCATCTTGGCTACGGGCCCTGAACGGAATGCCCTACGAACTATGTGGCCAACGCCACAGCTGAAAACTAGATTACTAAGGCACTGTACGGACTGTACCAGCACCACATGGTATAGTCGATGCCGTAGTGACATGGACAGTTGCACACGTTCAGAAACAACTGAACTACAGAAACAAAACGAGCACGGCTATCTAGTATACCCTGACACCTAGATTACTAAGATACTAGGCACTGCTGCAGCGCGTTCAGCGCCAGCACAACGTGGTAGTCGATGCCCGCGTGCTCCACGCCCACGGACATGAACAGTTGCACGCTTTGGAACAAGAGCGGGAACTACTGAACCACAGAAAAGTTGGCGTTCGGGAAACGTACACGGCCACCTGATATCCAGTGGACACCCGACACTCTACGATGTGGCCATCGTCATGGCTGATACCGAGACTACTAAGATACTACGCACTGCTGCAACGCCTTCTGCGCCGACTCTACGTGGTAGTCGTTTTGTATCCAGTGGATATCAACAACCACCAACCAGTGGCACCAACCACCAATCAGTGGTGGGACTAGTGGATCTGGTACCCCTTTCTATTCTTCCATATAGCCAACTTTATTGTCGAAGTTTTTTACCCTAAGGCCTCAACTTGGATCTATGACTGATGCAGCAAAAGCTGACACCTTAAAGTGCCCTCCGAATAACGGTAGCGCTCATCAGAAAATGCTACTAAGGTCGGATTTCAATAATCCGACCGGATCCAGTTGGATCGATAGGGAATCGGCCGAGTCCGATCTGATAGAAGCTGGTGCCGGATTGCATCCTTACGACCGACCATGGAGTGGGGATGCTATACCACGAGCACTATACAACATCCTACGAAGAAAAGTATGTGGCAACTGGCCAACAACATTGCTGATCCTTAGACTACTAAGGTACTAGGCAAAGCTGCAACGCGTTCTGTACTGAATCGAATCCGAGGATGAAGAACTTACTTTGAACAGTTTCAACGCTTCCGCTTGCAACGCTTCCGAGTTTAGTGACGTCAGTGGAGATGTGATGTTTTCTTTCGAATACAATAACGTTGGATGTCGCCATAGCACGCAATCTGAAATAATAAAAAGATATTAAGATTAAGAGAGAGAGAGTATGTGACCCATTATCAATTTATTATTGACTAGCTACGCCCTAGTTATACTGCATTTTGTGATCCCATAAACCAATGAATACGACGACAGCTTGCAACATTTAGTTTATTGGTTTGAATCTTACAATGAGCTTTTGGTGAAGGAAAACATCATGATGAAACAATAGCTTGTTGGTTAACCTTCACTTAAAATAAATTTGACTTCTGATCAAACACTACCCTATAAGATGTAAATAGAATATTTATTTTATTTCTATTCTAGAGGAATACAACTGGTATGTTATAAATTTTAGTGGCCATCAACAGAGAGCAATGAGAGCCATGGTGTTTCCGGAAACAAACCCGGGGGTGTTCAAGTCAAGGGTGAATAGGAAGACCAAAAAAAAGATGGATGGATTGTGTGAGGGTTGATATGAATGAAAGGGGAGTGAATGAAGCGATGACGGCTGATAGGAGAGAGTGGAAGAAGAATACATGCTGCGCCGACCACAAATAGATGCAGGGCAAGAAGAAGAAGAAGACTATATCGTCACTTTCCATCGGGTGAAATTGTGGTCAAACGCTAGCTTAGTCAGATATAAAGAAGAAACAATAAAATACAGGTTGGTTCAACCAAAGACGGCCAATTACATACTAGGGTCACCATCTGTTTCCATCAGCTTCTGCACCAGCTGTTCGAAGTGCGTGCCCTGACTGAGGCCGCCGCCGCTCACTACCGTCAGGTGGTACAGCCACGAGTCCTTGTCGGCCTTGCATTCGAACAGGAGGTACGTTGGACCCTGGAATGGGGGAGAAAGGGATTATGTACACTGTTTTTGATGTTCATGTGATTTGGAAAATTATTTCTTTGGCATTGAACACTGCCATGCTACCAGTAGTGTGCAAACATGACTGTGCTCGGGATTGAAGGGCAACTAGTGACATTATGGGGCACAAAAAATTCAAAAATTCAAAATTCAAATCATTTTTATTCAATAGGATACATTGTGATCACTTTAAAACGTCAACTTAAAACTAGCTACGCCTGTTCCAACCTCCTTACGCCGGCAAAAGAACAGGCAAGAAACGCCCGGCAGGTAATTTTTTTGGCGCGATCACATTGACAATTTTATTCTTGTTACTAATTGATGAAATTGATTGAATTGGAGCAAGTTCACTAAAACAAAAACATAATTTTTTATATCTGTAATTTTGTTTCAAAGTGATGATTTTAAGCAGTTGAAACTCTTGATGATCATCAGCCTTTTACGTTCCCACTGATGAGACTCTGGCCTTCTCACAGGGAGAGAGAGAGTATGGGCCGTAATCTACCACGCTGGGCCAGTGCGGGTTGGTAGATGTCGCATGCCCTTGAATGTTGCAGTTCTTGGATATGCCGGTTTCTTCACGATGTTTTTGAGCGATGGCAAATCCGCACATAACTTATTAAGTCATATATGCGGGGCCGAGCAGATTCGAACGTTCGGCCACCATCGCTCTTGGTATCACTGAATTGTTGAAAATATGTTTGTTTGCTAAAAATGTTTGTGAATGTATGTAAGAACAACAGTGACAACAGCCACACCGACAGTTCTAAAAATTAAAAAAAAAAAATAACGAAAATGTTTATTACCACTGGATTTTGCGGAAATACGGCAATCTACATCAAAAACCGTTAAATATAAGAAAAAAACAACGAATGTAATGGGTTATTACCACTTGATGCTGCGGGTAGATGGCCACCGTGAGATGGTTCCTCGCATCATCGTTCTTCTCCTCCGAGTCGGAGTCGGACACGTGCTCCACGTCTTCTACTCTCGCATCACGCATGTTGATCTGACCGGTCGGGTTCTGGAAGCGGACATTCAAATATAGACTGTATTCGAAACAGTGGAAGATCTCTATTTGTTTGCATGTGTTTGAAGCAATGGGCCACCAGGTAGGCCAGGATACCTTCTTAGAGTTTTCTTCGGCACGCCTGGCTAGCTACCAACCTCAAGTTAAGAATCTGTCGCTTAGCACTTCGGTGTGTTTTGTAAGCGCCACTTGAGAGCCAGTTTCCAATCTAAGTATAACTGTAGCGTGGCGCCATCTTCGACCACATCGTCACTTAACATCAGGTGACTTGCGGTCAAACGCTACCCAGTAAAATAGCGAAGAAGGTGAATCCGTGGGGAGCAGTTAGTTCAAAGATACACTATGAAACTCTTCAATGAACCATATCACTGTAGAAATACTCTTTTTAAAGTAACCCTCATTAGCCTCAAATCCCACCGTACCTGATCTCCCGGCGACTTGAAGTAGAGGAACATCTTCCCGATGAGCACGCACCAGCTCTTCTTGGCGTGGCCGTTCTTGACCTTCGTCAGCCAGCCCTGGATGGTGGGTTTGTTGTCTTCTTTACTCAGGAGGAGTTTCGTCGCGTTTCGCCTTTGAACGTTCTGTTACAGAAGATAGAATAAAAAAGAATATTATGGACTAGCTGCGCCCCGTGGTTTCACCCACGTCTTCTCATTATCCCGTAGGAACCTTTTTCCGGGATAAAATCTGGATGAATTCCGGGCAGCCTATGTTTTAATTCAGGTGGAGGACTGGCAGGAGGTGGAGCAGGACAGAGCGAAGTGGCATCTTTTGTTATCGGAGGCCAACACTTACTTTGGGTCGTTGCGTCGTTGTCTCAGTTAGTTAGTTTTATCTTTTAATTGAGGGTATAAGCTATCTCCATTCTAAATTTCATCAAAAACAAGTTTCGGGTGATACGTGGTAACAAACAGTCACACACACAAATTTAC
The DNA here is from genome assembly GCA_931315375.2 of Opisthograptis luteolata. Classification (NCBI taxonomy): domain Eukaryota; kingdom Metazoa; phylum Arthropoda; class Insecta; order Lepidoptera; family Geometridae; genus Opisthograptis; species Opisthograptis luteolata. The sequence continues at coordinate 9,759,917 of OV928047.1, read as the reverse complement.
GAATTTATAATATTAAAAAAAAACACAACAACAATACTTTTAGGCTGGTATTCTAGAATGACGCTCAAGTGTTGGTCAATGCTTGAGTAGCGATTAAGGCCGGGTTTTATAAACGTCCGTTAGTTACATGTCATACCAAATATCGGTAAATTGGATCTTAAGCCGGATTTACATTACGAAATTAGTTGCATGTCATTAGTTTTACAAAGATATGCGCATAGCACGAAACTACTCCAGTGTCACCAAAGTAATGCATGCATTGTAAAACTGAGCGTTTACACGTGAAATTACTGGTCAAATTAGTGTTATAAAACTACTTTCAAGCCACTAATTTCGTAATGGAAATCCGGTTTTATTGTCAAATGTTTCGTGTTTCGTTTGTTTTGACATTTAACTTACGGACGTTTATAAAACCGGCCCTAAGTGACATATCCGTATAAACTGACAGAGTCAAATCTGTGCTCAAGTACTGATTATCGCTGGAGCGTCATTCTAGAGTACCTACCTTAGACCTGTCAAACTTAGTTTAGTTTTAGCAAATGCACATTACAATCGACACCATTATACACTTGTAATGTTACCTGTAACACTCTAATCCAATCCTCCATAGTGGCATTACTGTCCGCCGTAAGGTAGTAAGTCCTGCTACCGGTGAAGATTTCAAAAGTGGCAGCGCCTTCGTTTCTGGATATCTTGCAAGCTTCGCCGAGCCCGATCTGACCTTGAGGCTTGCGATTCACTTCCGACTGCGACTTCCAGTAGGACAAAGTGCCGTTTTTGAGGACGAACCTGTAACAGACCACAGTTCAGTCAGTCTTTAAGAGCCAGTCCTAATCTAGCCATAGCCATTGGGAACGTAGGCTGAAAATGATGATGATGGTTCTCTCAATGAGTGACTATGGGCCATAATTTACTACGCTAGCCCAGTGCGGGTTGGTAGATGCCCATGTTGTAGTGCTTAGACACAAGGCTGAACCATTAGGCAGAGCAAGAAACTACCTAGAGGCTAGGCATTTTTTTCTCGGTGCACGCAGTCAGAAAAACCAAACTTTTCGTCAAACGATAAAATTTTATTTGAAAACTCGTATGCTTCCAAAAATCCTCATAGTTTCCTTTAATTTATTTTTATTTTGAATATAAATGTACTTTAAAAAGTGTTAAAATGTAAAGGAAAAGGGCTTCGATAATTGCATTGCAGGGTTAATCGGGCGCTGCTTGGACATGCCGGTTTTCTTTTCTTGGACACTTTTGTCCAGCACGTCATGTCACCTAGGCGGTAGATGGCGTGACATAGCAAGGAAGAACGTCACTGTCACACTATCATATCTTACCATCTCTTCCTCCAAGTCTTCAACTTCCCCCCCAGCTTCGCTAGATGGCCACTCTTCTCCAATGCATCGTGTCGCCTCGGCGAGTCGGTGGTAGGTGGCGCCCGACACAGCGAGGCGAGGGACGGCGACGCGGTGCTGTCACAAGACACCGCGTCCGGCGGGATCGCGTAATCGTCCGACATGCCGGATTCGAATGATGTGTCTGTGGGGAAACAAAACAGTAATCTATGGATTTCGCAAACCGAACACTCGCTCTGTTCAACTGAAATGTACTGCAATCCGTAAACCAGAGGGCCGAGTCTGCTATATACACTTTTATGTTCGGACTAGCTAGATGCATGCCGAGTCGATGCAATTGAGACGACGCTAAAGATTGGTATTCTGCTACGCCAAATGTTAGCCACATAGGTGTGGTATTCGAGTGCAAGAGAAATGAATATTGGCAGAGAAATCAATGCGCTAGACTTGGCTATTTTGCAGCAAATTCACTGCTATGGCCTTGCAGCAACTTCAGTGCCTTAGTTTAGCAGTAATTTCGCGCCTTTGCAGCTATAGTTTCGCTGCGAAGGAAGTATTTTTTCTAAGTCTGGGTGTTGTAAAATCCGCGCAAGGTCTGATTTATCTATATGATATAATATATCTAGTATCTAAAATCTAAAGGGAATACTAGTTAGGAGTCAGAGCTATGTTTGTGATTGTGTAGGAAAGTGTGCTTTAGCTAAGAACCCTTACCTCTAGTCTTGCTCTGTTTACTCGGCGACCCACTACTGGATCTCTTCGCTGGACTTAGACTGCTGCTCGTCTTCACACTCTTCGACGGGCTGCTTGCACTGAGACTGGTATCGGAAGAGCTGCACTGTCCGTTAGCACTGTTTGTTAGCACCAGAGCATGGTTGGGGGTCTGTTGTATGGAGGCTGGCAGGACGTTGGTTAGGTTCACGTTGTTTATCGGCATTTGGGAGGTTTGGGCACCTGCAGGTGATAGAGAAATGGTTAAAATTCAGTGGGATTTTACTGCCTATTCCAAAATCAGCATATTCCACTATATAAAAGTCAAGAGTCAAAATATATTTATTAATGGGATACAATATGTGATCACTTTAAAACGTCAAATTTTAAACAAGCTACGCCTGTTTCAACCTCCTTACGCCAGCAAAAGAACAAGCAGGAAACACCAGGCAGGTGACTCTTTGATTGAATTGAAGCCATTTCACTACAATCCAAAACTTTTGTCATCTAAATAGTCCGATATTTTATAATAAGCTTTACTAATAAGATTTCGTTTTATATGGACTTGAAATTAAGTTATATGACTCCAGGCTTTCATAGTATAAACCATAATCCACACTGCCCAAGAGGAATTGCATTTGGGTGCAATTCCTCTCAAATTATATGACTTTTGACTCTTGCTAAGCAGACAAGGAAAAATCCACCAATAGGATTACTTCATTTGCCCAACTTTGCTCCTCCCTCGCATCCTATTGGTGGATTAACCTTACGCTACTATTTATCAGATTTACCATAGGCATTATTAACGAGCTGATGATGCGGCGTGTTGTGGGTAATGACGCCCATCGACTCTTCGCCGTCTGAAGAGTCATCGGACGAGTCCCCCGTGAAAGGCATCGATCTTATTTGACTAGCACGCTGAAATGTGTTCAAACATAATTAAAACATGTTATCTATAGACAGTAGAGCTAAAGGCTCATTGGCCATTAAGTTAAAGGCGAAGTGAAGCTTCAGAGCATTTAATATCGCCGGAAAGTTGCTCTCGTTCATTAATTTTTTGAAGCACCAATGAGATCCGGCTCGAAGGACCATTGGTCCTTCAGAAGCAGAATTGGTACATTGGTCCTTGTAAGCATACATTTTTCTTTACAAATAACTTTAGTATGTTCCGCTATTATGTAACAGCAGTCCATTCTAGGAAACCAAAGCTTAAGCGACTTACCCCTTTAACAGTGGCGTAGACTGGGACGGATATGTCCTGATAGCTGGTGGACTCGTGCATTGGTCTGGGGCAGGGCGGCGGACTGAGTTCTTCCTCTACTGACTGCTGAAGACCATCATCTGCCACCTTTTGAACAAAGATTTATGAGAGTGATAATAATGCTAATTCAAACTATACTACTATAAGAATAAGGCACAATACCTGATAAATCTTCGCCTCCCAGCTAGGGAATCTATGTAAAGGCGGTGTGGGCGGTCGGGGCTGTTCTGACGTGGAACTGTCGCCAGTGGAAGAGCCGCCTCGACTGTTCCCTTGGACGATTACGTTGACTGGCCCTTGCCATGCTGGAGTGCGTTCTGTGTAGCAATAAGGTAGAAAATGGCTTAAAATATTGTTGAAGAGTTACGACGACTATTTGTTACTGTGCTGAAGAAACAAAAGAACTATGTACCTGAACCCGCTCAATTGAAAATGTGCTTTAAAGCAGTAAAAGAAGGTGTATCATTGGTTGATTGTTTTCGGGAAGAATTAAGGTCTGCTTACCTCTGCTTGGCGTGTAGATTTCGGCGTAGTCATGCGTGGTGTCACCATCTGTTGATGTGTTAGGCGTTGTTGGCAACACCACCAAGTTTTGCACGGCAGACTGAAATTGTATAAAATCGAGACTTTAGATTAGAACGACTTTTGTTTGGAGCAGTGTTGGCCGAACGTTACAAGGCGCCAATATAGATTTCGAATCCCATCATCGACCTATGATTTTAATAAGTTATGAGCGGATTTTCTATCGCTCGAAACTGTAAAGGTAGACAGCGTGAGCAAACCGGCAAGTCCAAGAACTACATTCAAGGGCATGCGACATCTACTTGGGCCAGCTTGATAAATTACAGTCCATACTCTCTCTGTCATATAGATTGCAGATGGATGAGATAGATAAAGCCTTTATTCACTGAATATGAGTAACTTCACTTAAATGGTGTTTTTAACAAGAGAAAGTATTACTTTTTAGCAATCAGTTTCTTTTTCAGTCCTTTGACATTATGCATTATGCATCCTCTAGTATGTCGCGAGCATCTCTATCATATAGACAAAATGAAGTTCTTACCGCCAGGTCATCTGCAAGCAGACTGGCCGCCGTCCTCTCATCCAAAGTTCGATTCATTGTGGTGGTAGCGCTGACTGGAGGCACGTTATTCGCTAGGGTGGTAGTACCGATTGAAAGGTTTCGCCTGTGTCTCACAGGGGTGCTGTAGTGGGGCTCTGATGAATGTATTGGTAACTGAAAAGAGATTCGGTTTTTATAGTATTTTATTTAAAGATGTATCGCGCCTTCGATACAACGCGGAAAACCTTTTTTCAGGAGATGCGTTTGTAAGTTTGCTATTGGTTAGAATGTTAAGAAATGAGACAACGCTATAACGTAACAGGCTTTCTCTTTCCCCCATAAGTTAGTTGTTGGTGGCATATAAATAATAATAATAATAAATGCTTCAATTTAAAAGAAAATTCACTGTTATACAGCTATACTATTCCTAAACAATCCCTGGTCGTCGTTCAGTGCATTCAGCAATACAATTTTTAGGCTTTGTTAAACCATTTTGTTAGAAATTCATGACATAACAATACCAATGAAATTAAAGTGCAGTGCAGTAAGCTAAATTATTGAAGGTAATAAGACCTACCAGTCTTGTGTCTTGTTGTAGTTTTGTTTTACAAATAAGAGATTAGTAAACAATAAACATGCATAACATTTCAGCTTTTATCACTGTAAAGCCCACAAAATAAGATTCATATTTTTGCAGTAATAGTATAGCAACATTTTTGAAGGCTTTATTTAGTTTTATTTATGAATGAAAAAGTTATCTAAAGTATGACAAAACTAGATCATTTCTAGCCATATGCATCGGTTCCATGCGACTCTAACAATGTCAAATTCCTTTATGCCTAGTAGATGTTGACTATCTAAAGGACCCTACATGCTAACAATAACAAAGACAAAAGAACTGAAACTGTACACATTAGCAGAAAGTGCAACTTAAACTTTCTAGAGCTTTCTATGACACCTATCTGACCTGTGGCCCTTCAAGGCTCTCTGATCTCCGTCTGTTGGCTGCCAAAAGGCTGGATGTGGTTTTGGGCGAGCCGTCTGTGCTCACTTCGAGCGAGAGGCTTGCCCGGGTGGGTAGGAACTGGGGATGAAATTACTGTGTCACTGTTTGTTAGTATTTTTATTAGATGTTAGTATTCCTGGAGAATATTGTGAGGAAAACGGCATACCCAAGAACTGTAACATTTAAGGGCATGCAACATCTACTAACCCGCACTGGGCCAGCGTGGTAGATTACAGCCCATACTCTCTCTCTCTGAGAGAAGGCCAGAGTCCCAGCAGTGGGAACGTAAAAGGCTGATAATGATGATTCCTAAAGATTGTATGACTAAAACAGTAAAAGTTCTCTCTTAAGATTTTTTCCTAATTTGTCATTGTGATTTTATTCTTGAGTCTTTGCCCGCACTTTTGTTAGGCATTAGCAGAACTGTAGCTAACACTAAGAGGCATCATGATTTATTGCTACAAATACAAATATTTCAAAAACATTGACTATGGATAGCAACACAGTCATGTATTAGTAATATCTGTGACTTACAACAGTATCTTCTTTGAATCTGTGTGAGCCATTTAGACTGTGGCAACTATAAAAATCAGTGGCAGCAGTGACAGTGGCATAATATGTCCGTTGATGCACTGCTGTTGTTCCACATGCTACTTTCTCTAATTGTCTTTAAGGGTCACTAATTCTTTTTACCGTCTTCTCTAGATCAACCATGCCCACATTTTGGGAAATAACATGACCATGCATGGCACTCGTTACAGTGACCTTTTGTGAACTTACTAGAGAGGACATGTATTTATTCTATAGGGCTTACACTACACTGTCAATAATTTGTTGCTGTAGAGCTCTACACTGATGTCTTTCTTTAATTGTTCTGCTGTCTAGGAATGCGGCCTAGGAGTAACTTATCAAATTACACAAGTTCATAGTTAAGTTAAATTTAACTTACAGTGTTGTTTCTAGTGCCTGAAGCCGCTATATGGTTCCTCAGCAGTTCTAATTGTTGATTGCAGCGATCGTTCTGTTCCCTTAGTTGTTGGTTTTGCTGTTCAAGTTCTCGAAGCTTATTCGTCACCCACTCTTTAATGCGGGCCGCTTTCGCTTCCACCTGCTTCGCGTCTTGGAGTCTTAGATGTTTCTGTAACAGAGATTCGTACAGAAGTTAAAACGAAATCGTGTTCAATTATTGTTAACTAATCGAAGTTTGGCGAGATCTTCTTGAATACATTTTATCTATTTCTGTTTTTATAGATAAGTTGATAAGTCTTATAAGACTGGTGAGATAGATTTTGGTATTAAAAAGGTTTTACTAAAGTTCGGTATACCTGCATTTTTGTTTACTAATAGACGCGATGATTTTCGCCTATTGCTAAATTAAACTTGTTGCCACAACAATATCTTCTCATAACACAATTGTTTTCGTAATAGCAAACTGTAGCTAAACACATTTTCATACATAAAATTATACCAATAAGTTCTATTTCCAACAAAACGGACAAGAAAAAACGAATACACAATACACGAAAAGTCGAAAACAACAAAAACAAAACAAACAGAACAGCCACTATTATACGTCACTATGACATTCCGAAGTCCGAAGTGACGTTTTGTAAGAAACCAAACCAGTCAAACCAGTGTTGTGACGTAAAAGTATGGGCGCGTTCAATAAAAATCGACTTAACCCTTAAAAGTTTTGTGATGCTATTTATGTATTTATATGTATATGAGAATGAGAACTTATGAGAACTTTATAATAACGTATTATATAAATGTTTATTATATTACAAATCAAAACAATCTGTGTATTTTTTATTTACCCAAAAACTATGTGTTTAACTCAGAGAAATTGAATTGACTATTTGTAAATAAATAATAATTTACCTGTTCTTCAATCTGGCCTTCTAATCGCGTAATGGCTTTGGGCGCGCCGTCAGCACCCGCCGGCCATTCGCACAGCCTCTGCTCCATGGCGCGGACCTGGAACCAAAATTAAAAAAAAACAACGTTAACAAAATGGCCTCGAAGGAAATCCCTTTACAATCTCATTCTCTTTATCTTTAGTAACATTAGAATGTAACTTGTAATAAAATAACCATTCAGAGTCCAATTTCAATTTGAATCTCGACTTATAAAATAGTACCAATACCCTACCCAACCCAATATACCCAATAATGTAGTCCATGTACAAGTACATACATACCTACTTATTGTAATTAAAAAAAATACCTACATAAATTTATTTACGTTTTTAATTCCATCCCCCACATAACATTACATTCTGTAATAAAACTGTATTTTACGTACATAACATATTATCTTAAAATAAAATCAGGTAAATACGAGCAATTCATGTAATAATCAAGTAGGTAAAACTATGTCTTTTTTTTTCAAAACGTGTCCCGTGTGTTTCCTTCCTGCTAGGAAAACGTTATAAGTTAAAACGCTGGCTTAATTAACGTAATAATCGCATTCTTAATCAAGCCAAAATATATAGCTGCGGAAATGTGTAAATCAGTTTAGTATAAATATGTGCTTATTAACATATGAAATAGTGTGGCGTGCTCTCTGCTGGTTATATTGTAAATTGTAATGCACCTAGATGCAATATAATCCCATAATTTAAAACGGTCTGTGGGGTTTGTGAAGCGAAATTAATAATGTACTTTGTACTTCGAGTATTGTAAAGATATAAGAAATAAGAAGCGAAGATTAATTACTAAATTATTTAAAAAGACTTAAGTTTCAAATCGAAAAGCTAATTTTCCTGATGATAAACATCACGCCAATTCAGTCATTGCAGAATTTTGATTTTAAATAATTAAACAAATGAAAATAAACAAAAGTATCTAAAAGCACACAATACATGTACGTATGTAGTACTACTGTAGTACTACATAAAATACATCTGTGGCACAGGTTCCAATTCAGAGTTGCCACACGCTAGATAAATGGACACCTTTAAACTCTCTAGCGAGAGAGTTAAGCCGCCCGTTGCAATAAAACTAACCGCAGTATGCAGCGCAGCGACAGAATAAACCGATAGATTTAAAACTGAGGGAGCATGTTGCAACCGTGGTTTTGTAATACGGACTACAATATTGTGGTGGGCGGTGAAAACCTCACAGGCCCATAGTAACAATATATTGTGTGTGGTAACCGCACTGCGTCCCAGACATGTTTAGGTAATATTACTTATACTCAAAAGATTATATCTGGGGGCCTGAAATGTACCGTTGCATGAATTATGTACATTTACTGCATTAATTAAATAATGGTAGCACTGTTTGGTTCTTAGTCAAGAATTTTATGGAAATTAAACGTCAGTTTGCGTCATTATTATGGGCAGGAAACAACAACACAATTGATTACTCATATAAAAATATTGTTTCTATTATTTTTCTGTTAGTAAGCTATAATATACTCGTATAAGTATCCCTGACTACTATTACGTACTGTATTTTAATGTAATAAAAAAAATCCCTTCACCACTACAATCAACTCACCACATTTTTTAACCAAGTCAAAAAAAAGTTTTCGTCAACCAAACAGTTCAACATTATACAAAAAAGTCTTTAATAGCTCTTTAAAGAATTCCGTAACGCTATTTAGCTAGCTTTTATAAAACTTCGGGTTGTCTAAATCCCGTGTGAAGCTGAGGCGGGGTCGGTAGACAAAGCACACAATTCTCATGCTTGCTCAAACATCCAACGAACTAATCCTATCACGCACGCTGGATCAGATAAACAAACGATACTTTAATTGAAACACCAGTAATCCCGCTGAGACTGGATTACTGTCTTCACATCTAATCTGGATTGATACCTATATTATGGTCGGTACTGTTTCTCTGCGGTTTCACCCGCGTGTAGTATATTCTCCACACTAAGAAAAAAATACTGAGTTTTACCTTCCAAAACAGATTCCTTTCCAAAATGTAACCTTTTCCTTCCTTATCATAAATAATTGTTACACTCGTATAAATAATAAATATGTTTTGCTTACTAGCTTACTACCTTTTCTCACCACATCCAAAAATATATTATACGACTTCCGTTTAATAAACCTCACGTTATGAATTTCACTCACTAGCTCGCTACTCGACCAGTAAATAAGTTCGTTCACCCTAATTAGTAAATTAATTTTTTACGTTCGATGTAAAGAATAGCAGGACTGAAATCGCTCTGTGACTATCTGAATAATCGTTATCGGGGTTTATTCCTATGACTTGGCAAAGCTTCTATTTGACGCGACGGGTGACCAAAATGCTGGCTCATATTTTGGTCAAAAAATTAGCATTGCCATTCAACGAGGCAATGCTGCCAGCATTTTGGCGTCTTCTGGAGGCTTACCAAATTTTTAGTGTACCGTGTTTGATTTATTTTTAATTTTATTTAAAAAAAATTATCTTGTATCTTCTTCCTATAGCAATATGACTACATTTATTTTGCAAATGTGCGCAAGGGTGATAAATAGAACCACGGCAGGTAATCACAGAACATCGTCTATGCTCTTAGAAGTGACCTGCGCCAGATGAGATTGGTGAACATGAACACTTTGAACAGGCTTCATTCATTCAATTTCATTCAGTAATTCATTATTTATAATCTATCAGACGAAGTTTTGTTTGTGTTTTTTTACTTTTTGTGAAATAACGCCCGCCTTATTTTCCCGGTCCCGCACAGTTTCGTCAATTTCTCTTTTTCACTTTGATTGCTTGCGAAAGTTGCGAAGCGATTAACGAAGAAACAAAAACTAGGTACTTGAAATTAAAACCGTTGCTCTTTAGAATTACATTAAATTTTATCTTACATATCATTTCTATAATGACAAGGATCACAAGGTTAAAAACCTGTATCATCAATCAACAACTAACTGCTAACAGACAAAAACGTAAGTAGAGCTAAGCCTGTGCCGACTTAAATTACATGAAATAGCATCTTGTTAGGTTACAGAATAATTTATTACATTTAGGTTATGTTTGTTTTAGAATAATAATGTCATCTCGCAGTCTCGCTCGCGCTGCATTGCTGATTGTAGCTGAACAATCAACTCGTGCTTTTTTGGCTCTCGAGACCAGAGGAAAATTTAGTTGGACTTGGTACAGCCACATAGTCAATATATAGCTGATGTAAATGCTCCAACAATAATTATGTGGCCATCAATTCGAGGAAAAATATCTTAGGAAGAGGAGAAGACTGCTTGTGAGTCACCCAACCCTATTTGGACCAAAAGAAATTGAAACCAGGACTCTTGAGTAAGTAATACCTATCATTTATAGAAATAGAAAAATAAAAACAGAGATTTTGTATTGAACATAGATATAGAGCCTAACATGAATGTCAATGTGGCCAATATGTATCCAGCTGGTATCGGGTTTGGTATTTTTTTAATTTTTTTGTACTGCAGCATATTTTACCCACCATATTCACAAAATCTTGAAATGCCTGGTCCCAGTTACTACACCCAACCCGATAGTCAATTATATTATTATGTATTAGTTATATTCGGTTTATAACGATGAATCAATGTATAATTCTATGTAGCTTGTTTAATATAGGTACATGCCCATACTGTGTATAATAATATAATTTCTTAGGATTTGCACTGTATATCAGATTGTTCAATATTGTATAGTACCTAATTTGATTGATGTATAGCTGTTGTAAGTACAAATTTGTATGATCGCATGTGCCTATTCTATGTGTCATTTTCTTGGATTTGTATTACATATATTTATCAGACAGTTAATTAAATCTTGTATGGTACATACCTAATCTTAATTTGATTGATGTATAATTAATAAGGAGCTTATTTAATATAGGTGCATGGCCATTCTGTGTATAATTTCTTTAGATTTGTATTATAATCAAATTGTTAATTCAATTTTGTATAGTACCTAATATTAATTTGATTGCTGTAATAGTTGTAAGTAGCTAGTTCAAGAAAGGCACTTGCCCATTCTAATTTCTTGGATTTGGATTATATATATCAAACAATTAAAATTTTATATAAACCCCCAACTTAATTTGATTTGATTGAAGAAATTGTAAAGTTCCGAATCGAAGTGGTAGTATTATTTATCTGAATATAAATTTAAATATTAAAACTGAGTTTCATTATTTAAAAACCTTAAGCTATTGAAAACATAAAATAGGAAATGGAATGGGTTATCGATAGTGGGTTGGGTTTAAATGTCCCATCACTACAGATCGATATCGATATTTGCCGCCTGACGTTTCAAGCACTATCGTCACAGAATACTCCATAGTAACCTTCATCTGGCGCAGGTCATTTCGTTCACTTCTCTAACGATTGTGTCGTTCTATGGGTGATTTCCATCTATACGTAGTATATAGTCTACTTAATCTATGAATAGAACTAAGGCTATTACTGGCCAGAGATGCGTGTGTGTTGATTGAGTTCATTTCTTAATCACCTGAAAAAGAAGCTATTTAACAGTGCAACCGAATCAAAAGAGTAATACACTCATGGACATACATTTTCCAAGCATGTTTGAAAAAAAATTTTAGACACAAAAAGCTCGAATTTAATTATCTATGTTCGAAAATTGCAATAATACGCAGTGGCCACTTACTTGTAGAACAGAAAATGACATTTGAAAAAGAAAATATATTATGGCCGTTTGTTGCCGAGTTTTTTTTCGGTTGCGCTTTTATACAATTTTTGCTTACATTCGTCCTTAAAAAGTACGGTTTGTGTTTTTTGTCAAGAATATATTTTCAAGTTTTTCAATATAACTTTAGGGCTAAAAAAAAATAAGCGTTTGAATAACAAAATGAAGCCGCATGAAGAATACACCCAGGAATAGCCGGCATTAATCACAAACGGCGTCTAATTTGCCTGACTCACGACACGAGGGGACGCCGGCCCACTAATATCGGGAACTTTCTATATCGAGCAAACACTCACAAGAAAAATAAGCTATAGTTACCGCCATGCGAGGAAAGAGGCGCAATGAGAAATAAACAAAACGAGTCAAGTTCTTAGAAATGAGCGAGTTAAGCTTATGACGGGACGTCTAAATGGAGTTCTGATATAATTGTATTAGTTTCGTAGCTTTCGAAATAATAGAAACAAAAAAAGATTAGGTAGATAGGTATTCGTAAGTAATTCAAGCAAAAAGTATTTATTTTATTGTCATTGCCAATCCGGGCGTAGCGTGGCGCCACATTCGACCTCATCGTGCTGCGATTGAGTTTTGCGTCAACTAACGCGAGCGTGTAAAACCCTGTTCTTTTAACACACTTACTAGCTTCACTTATTGCATGAAGATATGTACAAAGCCTCTAGTACATAGTTTTATATATATATTCTGTGCCCTGGTGGCAAGTTTGTATACTTATCAGTTTTTCTTTAAACAAAAAAGAGTTTACGCATTTGCGGTAGAACGCGATAAAAATTCACAGAAATACTTCTAGGGTACCTACTGATGACGTGTGGTCGAACGCTACCTTGTAAGATGTGCCGAGAAAGACCTCATTGTTTCCTGTCAAAGTTTGTAATGTAACAAATTTTAATGATAAATAAGTATAAGCATATTCTAAAGGTACTTGCGTTTTGCACATCAAATTATATACTAGCGTGTAGTAAGTATTAGCGTCAGCACTTGCCAGCAATTTTCAATTTAAGTGATGTGACAGCCCTACACTTTGTCCTATTCTAATTCCGCTTGACAGCGACGAATTGTTCAGCAACAAGCTTCCTTGTTTGTTCAGTGCGGACAAGTGTAGAAGCAGGCGCGGACAAAGGCGGGAGCAATGGGTGCAATTGCCCCCCCCCCCCCCCCCCTCCTCTTCTGCTTAGTTAAAAATCCAGGGCCTATCTAAAACGATGCCATCCACAGGATACCCTAACCCCTTACAACTCCGCGGTTCAATTAACTTTCATTTATTAATTAAAAATCATTAAAATCAATTATTCGTCCCCCCCTTGCTCCTAAAGCGAGCGAACCGCTCATATGCCGTGCGGCGGCGAATAAAATTGACTTCTACATCCCTTCTATGCTGTGTCATAACTAACTGAGATGGCGCAACGACCCAAAGTGAGTCTTGGCCTCCGATAACAAAAGACGCTACTTCGCTCTGTCCTGCGCCGCCTCCTGCCAGTCCTCCACCTGGAGTGAGCGCAAATCCTTCATGACTTCGTCTTTCCAGCAATACCTGGGACGACCGAACGGGCGATGGCCACTCGACCGCCCATGCACTGTATGCTCGTTTAACCGCAAGATCCTTTCCTATTATTTCAAGGGATGTCGTAGAATACTTAATTTTATTGTGCAAGTAATTGCGTCGAAATGTCGAATCAATCCATAGTTAAGCAAGATTCATGACCACACAAAGGTGTACCCAAATCCGGATCATTAATTGAATACGCTATCAATCCAAACTGACGCGACCGGGTCCATATCCTCCGAAAATAGATCAAAGTCGTTATACTGTCCAATCGCAATTGGTAGCGAGTGGATGTGAGACATCCGGAGTTCTCCGTATTCGGGTTATGGTGTTTAAGAAGTGGCTGAGTGGGCGGCGGTGAGCGTTGGAGAAGAAAAATATACCTACATTAGCTGTTCCTGGCTGTTTCCTCCTCGTGAGCTATATAGTTTATCGTGTTAAAAAGTATCCGTGACAAATTTCATCAAAATCGGCCAAGCCGTTTAGGGGGAAAAGAGATACAAACACGGACACAGTAATTTTACATTTAAAAAATGGAGCAGTGATTTTATTGGGCTACGAGCCACAATGCTACGGAAAGCTGTAGCATAAAGGCATGTTATGTGATGTAGTGGTTTTTTTTATGCAACTGACGAGTCCAGCAATTCGCTCGTGTGATGGTAAGCGTCAAGCTTGCCCATTACAGTTCTGTGCCACCAGAGTCTATTCAAAATCGTGCGATTCGGTGACCTACTGCGCTCGTCACTCCGAGATATTAGATGATAAATCGCTCTTTGCCTTGTAATCTATTGAAATGTATATTAAGGTCTACCTCATTATATCTCAGTATTTTATTCAGTGCCTATTCGTGATAACCTGTAATTTGCTTTTCATAGTAATTCTACCACCGATCGGCGTGTTACGGCAGTCCCACTTGAGAGCCTGTTTCCAACCAGGTGTAGCGTGGCGCCATCTTTGACCACTTCGATACATAACATCAGGTGACTTGTGATCAAACGCTACTATGTACGTATAGGAAGTAGAAAAAATTGTTCTACTTATATATATTTTTTTGTTTTTAAAAGCTGAATTGTTTCTCCAATAAATAAATAACATAATTGTTTGTGAGGGCCTCCGTCAAATCGGATCGCGTAACTTACACGAAACTTGATGCGTAATTCAAGACGTGAGTGTCCTACCAAAACATCGTTATTTCTAAACTTGGAAAGTTACGTCATATTTTCTTAACTGTCGCAAATTATTTTATGCCGGGACATGAGATTTTCTGATATGTCGGCCCTGATACGATCGAGTTAGGATTCGTCTACTTATATTCATCTCTTAATACAACGGATTATTGCGTTTTGACCGTCTCCTTAACTAAAACGTCTGTTACCTACACCAAAATGACCACAGAGAAAAAACGAGTGTCATCCCGTAACTCGTAATATTCATGTTTCCATAACCCAATGTGCACAACCAACTAAGAGAAATCTCATTAGTAAAGCTTATTATAAAATACCGGACTATTTAGATGACAAAAAAAGCTTGGGATTTACGAATAAACTTGCTCCTATTCAATCAATTATAGTAATAAGAATAAAATTATCAATGTGATCGCGCCAAAAGAATTACCTGCCGGGCGTTTTTGCCTGTTCTTTTGCCGGCGTAAGGAGGTTGGAACAGGCGTAGCTAGTTTTAAGTTTGATGTTTTAAAGTGATCACAATGTATCCTATTGAATAAAAACATTTGACTATTGACTATTGTCTATTGTCAGGGAGCAAATCAATGCCCTAAAGCAAGTCCTCAATAACGAATGTAAGTAGAAAAGATATTCGCCAAGTAATAGTTTAGAATAGTGATTCTAACGGCTAAGATAAAATGGGTCTTATATCACCCACCTATCTCGAAGTAAGTGAATCTCACCTACCGAAAACTTCTACATTCCTCCCTCCTTGAGTCGAGTTCTAACGAACTTTGGCAAGACTCGTCTCGACTGCTCGGTAGAGTAGTGATAAAGTAATAAATTACCGATACTGTCGGAGGGAACCAGCTTTACGCATTAGCGCTAATTAATTAGGTACAGCCATTACAGGTGAACAGTGTCGGAGTTTTCAAGCAATCCAAAGGCCTCCGACATGGCTGTAGCTAGGACTTAATTTGCCCTCAAACTATCCCTATACAAAAAGACCTTCCGTAATACATTTTCCTTCCGAGTAAAAGGGGACTTTAGATTCAGAAGGAAAACTAAGGTAAAATATGCAAGGCCGATTTCCTTCCTTGGGGCAAGACTCAGAAGGAAAGTCAAGAATTTTTTCGCAGTGTACCATATTTCATCAAGTCCAGTTCAGCGGTTTAAAAGGTAACAAAGAAACAGAATGACAGAGTTAATTTCACATTCAACTGTTTCTTTTTGTCTTGAACTATTCCGTTTTAAAACTTATAAAAAAAGAACAAATCAAAGCTAAAAAAAATCAGTCCAACCTTTTTTGAGTTAAAAAAAATATATTTAAAAAAATAAACTGTTATAAATGATGTAGCTAACCCGACTTTGTTTTAGGTAGGTATACGAGTATATATATGTTTAGAAGATACAGTTCAACTACTTAAAACACGGAACTTTTAATAAAATAGGCATTTTAGTAGGTACCTAAGTGGGCTTAAATTAAAATTAGGTAGAATCTTGATATTAAAAAGTAGTCCTATTGCTGGAAGCGATCTCTGCCACACCTACTAAGTATTCCATCCTTTTCCCCAATCCCCAGAGAAAAGTAGTGTCTTTGTGCATTTGTTTGAAAATGTAAAGTACTGTAGAGACTGAAGCTATTACCTATGTGGTGGAGAGGAGCCGAGTCGAGGTCACATAAAGAGGTCACACAATACGTATGTAACACATTGCAGTAGGTATTATATATTTAAACTGTTTCATTAATTAAATTTCTGAGTAGCCTTAAACCTTAAACCTAAGAATTAAATAAGAGTTCGATACGCATATCAATGACATTATTACCACAGATTAACGGCCGTTCCCAATAACCAATCTATCCACGGTTTGCCCTACTAGAGATAAAAATTTTACATTACTTCTATGGAACTTGCGTCAAATTTCTATCTGCAGTAGAGAAAACTGTGGATAGATAGGTTATTGAAACCGGCCGTATGTTTGCAGTGTTATCGGTTTTGTGTACCTATTTTAACAGGAAATCTTACCTTCTTTTAAAATTAGCTATGTAATTGTAAATTAAATATTTGACTACCTAAAAATTATTATAATATATAAGTATCATATTTACACGACATTAAAGTAGTCTATTTAACGTTCGTAATATTTAAACTTGCAAACAAAGCCATGCTGTAATATTAAGTTTTCAGTCTCAGGTCTACCACGTTCAGTGGCTTTCAGCAATTCAATTCACTAAATAGGTAATAATAGTTCAGTACGAAAAAGACAAAATACAAACATTTTGAACGGCGAAAATCCAGTACTGTCCAAAAAGAAATTCTCCTTTTCAGCCAACGGAATTAAAAATAAACCAATCCTTCTAAACTGCACCCAAACTTCATTCACAACAACGCGATGTTTATTTCACAACAAAGGTCAGTGCACACTGTCAATAGAATCCGAACTCCCCGCGGAATGCCCATTTACCGGTTTAATTTTATAAATGGAATCCGCGCTACGTGCGCGCTCGCTGCGGCGCGGAAACGAACTAACCGGCCCGAGGATATCCTACAGGACGTGCCGCCACTACGTTATGAGGATCGATATTTACATAGTGCTTTTAATATGCAACTGCTGTGTTGTTAACAGCATAATTAATTTACGAGTGGCCATCGATGAATGAGAAGTCCGCGTTAGAGTGTGATATATTTTTCACGCTGGCCATTAACGAATTTTCTTTATCGGTTTTGGATTTATTCTTTCGTTTAAAGATTATTTATGGATAGGAAAAAGAAGGAAAACGTTTTTAAAAGACGCGTTTTTACCGTACTAGCGTGGAATTTGGTATTTTAAAGAACTTTAACATTAATTTGAACCCCTTAGGGGTTAAAAAACTTAACTGATGCACTCATAGTCTTACACACTACTACAGAAAGCTAGCCTGAAAATTGCAAAGACTCCCACTTTTTTATGGCGGATACGCCCTTTGTTTGTCTATTGTTTATAGATTTGAATTTTAAAGGAATAATATATAAATAAAAATAGAATTCTAAGATGATGACTCAAAAATGTCTTAACCAAACATGTTTTTTTTTAATCGTCTAAAAGCAAAACAACTGTGAATAAACACTCATTCATCTAAATGTCAAACATCAGCGTCATCTCAGTCCTTCGTCCTCAGTCTATTTTTACCGGTATTTATAAATATCAGTGACTGAACTGACTGATTCAAGTCTCACAAAGGATTGAGAGACTCCAGAGAGCGTCGATTTGTGGATCGCTCCGCATACCAATACACCTCGGAGCGATAAAATCCTTTGCATGAAATTCTAATTTCGATTCCCTGATTCCAGTTTCAATTTTATAGTGTAGGTATAGTGTACGTGCTCCTTTATTATTATGATTTAGTATCGAGAGTGGATTTATATTCGAGACTTGTATGTTTTAGTAGGTAGACGATGCTCAATAGTTATTTAATTTGGATTTTTTGGATAGGAAGAAAAGTTATAGGTCATGGACATTTATCACGACATAATATCGAATGTGTTTCATTGGTGTTTAGTGAAAATTCAAATTGACGGCACAAAAAATACTAAGATACAAAAATCACACGAGTCTTTTTTTTCATTTATCGGTCAAAGGGCCGGATATAATTTATTGTGTGACTGAATATAGATAAAAAGTCGATAAACAAAAAAATTACAGAATTTCATGACGACGTTTATTTAATTTTCTCCTTTCGATATTTTAATTCAACTGCGTAGAAACTATAAATTAGTCATGATTTAATAACCTAAGTCTTCTAATTTAAATTTTCTAAAAATACCCTTAGAATAAACGGTTTTACAAAGGTAACATTGTAACGCCTTTTGTAGCTTAAATTACGGTACAAAAGCTGTTTAGTCGACGCAAGCGTTTCTTACGCTGTTTATGTAAATTTCTTATTATGGTTATTATGTAAACATCTCTGACTTAATGTCTTGTTTCAGTACGCGTTCTCGTAAATACGTTATTTTCATACGCAAATACTTACGTGATAAACGACTTTGCTGGCTTGTTTATGTGTTTTGTTTTAATTATTATTCTGTCTAGAATTTTAAGCGCTTGAGTTTGGATTCATGTTATCTATATAATCTATATCTATATATATTATACATATAAGAATCTAAGTCTTCACTGACTGATATCAACGCACAGCCTAAACCGCTGGTCGTAGAAACTTGAAATTTTGAAGGTATGTTTGTCTTAATGCATAGGGAGGGGAGGGTATGTTTGTCTTGATGCATGTACTAAGAAAGGATTTTTAGAAATTTTACCCCTAAGGGGGTAAAAATGGGAAAATGTAGCCCACGCGGGTGAAACAGCTAGTAACTTATAATTAGAGAGAGCCTGTTTCCAGTCCAGGGGTAGCTTGAAGCCATCGCCCACCTCGTAGCTTGACATCAGATTACTTGTGGTCAAAATAAAACAAAATAAAAATATGGCCTCTGGAGACTTTTAGTCACAATTTAACACAAACTACTACTTTATCTACTGTTTTGTGTATAATTATTTACTCGCGTTTAAGTTTTTATGTCCTTTTATGTATATGTTATTTGAAATTGTCAGATTCAGTGCCAGAAGTTGTAAATATAACGTTTATGAACTTACGTAAAGAAATTTTAATCACGTTATTTTCTTAATTGTCTTAACTTGAGTTAGCCAGGCGAGCACTAGCGAGTACTCTACCATCAAGCTATGGTATATGCCATTAGAATGAAGAAAAATTATAAGTAAATCCTCGATTCGAAGAGACCTCTACGATGGTAGACCTATTCGGTGGTGGCTTTAGCAATTTATCAAAATTCAAGGTAAACACTGTCATTTGTTTTCACTTTATATGCATCGCCACGAACGTATGTATCAAAGTTGAAGATCTATACGAAACAAAGCTCAAATATGTATGTACTTTTAATTTATGGCACATACTTTAAGGTACGATGACAATAAGAGATAATGCCGAACAATGTTCTTGTTCTATCATGCGTTAAATGAATCATGCCTTCGGTTTCTGGGGCGTTGCAGTTCATTGTTTCCAAATGTTTACACTTTACTATTTATAGTTTAAACACGGCCCTAGTTAAAAACGCGACTGTACAAACACGTACGTGCTATTTACTAGAGTTGTATAGAGGTATGTAAAACAAATGACGGACGACATTCCGTCACATACAAATATGCCCTGCACTGAAATATCTGGCCCCACAGCACTCATAGATTTTACGTCATATTTATGGACTGCGAAATCACTGCTTCAATTTCAATTTCAATTTATTTCAATTTCAA
Source organism: Opisthograptis luteolata (assembly GCA_931315375.2). Classification (NCBI taxonomy): domain Eukaryota; kingdom Metazoa; phylum Arthropoda; class Insecta; order Lepidoptera; family Geometridae; genus Opisthograptis; species Opisthograptis luteolata. The sequence goes on along the minus strand of OV928047.1, from coordinate 9,739,868 downwards.
TTCATTTATTTATTCAATAGGATACATTGTGATCACTTTAAAACGTCAAACTTAAAACTAGCTACGCCTGTTCCAACCTCCTTACGCCGGCAAAAGAACAGGCAAGAAACGCCCGGCAGGTAATTTTTTTGGCGCGATCACATTGACAGTTTATTCTTATTACTAATTGATTGAATTGGAGCAAGTTCACTAAAATCCCAAGCTTTTTTTTTTTTGCTCTTCAAGTAAATATGTTTTTGTATTACGGTCATTAAATTTATCAGATAAAAACAAATTCTTTTCTTTAGTAAACTCAGCATAGATGCACATCGAGTTGCTATATCTTAATGTATTTTTCTACATCTTGCAAGGTAGAGTTTGAACACGAGTCCTTGATGTTAAGTAACAATATGGACTTGAGACTGGGTCTCAAGCAAGGCTGCCGGAACACGCCGATAGTTCCTTGGCGACAGATACTTAATAAGTTGAAAGTCGTAGCTAGACAGACGATCTGGCTATCTTAAAAATGGTCTTTATTTTAACATGCTTAAGTTTACTATGCTCTAGACATCACACCATAATGCGCATTCCCCATAGCCCACCAACAGATCATAGGACATTATTAAAAGCGGAAGACACAACTTTCCACTAAGCACATTTTTATTGAGTAGCGTCGCGACGACAAAATATATCTACGAATACGTATCTAGCTATCTAGTCATTGAACTTAAGGCGCCTATATATGTAAAAGGTCTACGTCTGGCTTTCCGTTTTTCTGATTAATTACTTGGTGGCCAATGTGAAAAGCTTTTCTTTCACTTTCAATTTTTACCAGGCGTTCTGCCTCACTAGGCATAGTTGACTGCCTACCCCTTCGCACATATCTTTCAATCCCTGTCTTCTATCGTCACCATTAATGCCATCATCTAGCTTCTAGCTATTTAAAGCTATAAACATAATGATATTTAGGTAGTTTTGTAGCCTACGAGGTAGACCGACGACATCGTAAGAGACGCGGGGAGTCGAAGGATGCAAATGGGTAATATCTGTTTATTCAAAGGGGGAGACCTACGCTTAGCAGTGGAGATCTTCCAGCTGATCATGAAGTAGTTCTGCACTATGCACTGTACACTCACAAGCGAGAAATCTCTCTCTCAAAAGCTCTCAAGGTTTCTTCCAAGGTTTACGTCAAGGACTTTCCCGTAATAACGCAAATGAAGTCGCAGCAAAAGTTAATGTTAAAGTAGTTTATCCTATGACGCATCTTGGACCAGATCCAGACGATCAGAGTCCTAGTGAAGGCTAGATTTCCCTTGAAAACAAAATATACAATGGGATCCAGTGCCAAACACGGAATTGGAGGTGTTTCCGAATTGGGAACGTGGATGAAACGACGGCAAGTAAATTGGAAAGGAAAGTTTGGAGTTTTACGTTTTCTTTCTTATACGTCTCCCGTTTTCATGGGATGTCATGATAATCTTGATGGAATTTGTTTAAAAGTTGGTTGAATGTGAGAATAAATTTAAGGAGGGTAAAGGTTTGTTTGACTTTGGATACTCTGTGCCTATTAGTAGTAAGTTTTTTTATGAGAGATAAGCAAGCATTTAACTCCAGTCTTACTTGATGGTAGGTGATGACGAGGTCGAAGATGGAGCATACTTTTGCCTAGAAGATACCTATTCAGTCAGATACTTTTGAGTTAAATTGTGCGTTAATGGACTACTTAAGTCGTGAGTAACTATGAATATTATAGCTCGTGGTATACCAATTAATATAGCCTAATATAGGTAAGTCTAATACGACGACGATATTTTTTTGATTTAATTGATTGAGTTCTCCCTCTCCTCATTGAATGAGTTAGGTGAAGCGACGACTTACGCCGAGTGGCTGACAGTGGTTGGATGAGAAGAGCGGAAGACCGGGCTCAGTAGCATACCTTGGGAGAGGCCTATGTCCAGCAGTGGATTGACGCAGCCTGATGAAAAACACAGCACCTACCTACGAATTTCGAAAACAAAACATCGATTTGTTTCAGTAAATATAAACTATATCTATTACTTCTACGGATGCACAATGCATTATGTCGTTGAGTTCAGTGAACAATAGGTAGGTAGGTACCTTGCACAATAACATACTGGATAGATTTCTGCTCGTGACAGAATGCTCTCGGTAAAATATCAATTTCATGTTGGAACATGTCCAAGATGGCTGATCGGGAAAATTCCGTCAACTCACGTATAGAAGCCCTATTATAAAACTAGCTGACTTTGAAATTGAAGCTTCTTTACAGGGAGTCTCATTTTAAGGGGAAAAGTCAATCAATAATGTCTCATTAATTTTTAATTGAATGTGGTCTGCACTGTCTGCAGTGCTCAGATTAGATTTAGATATTTTGAATGGTACAATTAGTTTCTGAACACGCCTTAATTCTTAATTTTCCTATTCTTGAACACGAAACATATTCAATTCTAAACATAATTTTAGCATATTTTCAATAACAAACTATTTAAAAAAAATTATCATTGGTGGACGCAGTGCAGTTATATTCTTCTCTGGTGCAGTGCCGGGCAAGATTTTGCAGAGCAAAGTTCGGATGGCAAGGGGCAGGCTTAGCTCTTATCAATAAGGTAACGGTACCTCTTGCTCTTCTATGTCATCATAGCAAGTCTCTTTGCCGAACAAAAAATCGCCACCGCATTGTTCCAGACCTCCATTACTGGGTGGTGTGATGGCGGCGGTGAGGCTAGCGTCCTTCACCCCTCACTTAAAAGTTTTCTTCTTTCAAAAAGAACCATAGCTCCTTTTAATCGTATGTTGCATAGTAAATAATCTTATAACAACCACGACCTGTATCTGCGATCCTGAAAGATTTATGTTTTACTTCAGAGAGCAAACACCAAACCGGTGGGTGCCAAAAATTGGAACTCCCATCTTTCCGATAGAGGTCAGGGCTGCCGCAAAGAAAGATATCGCCAAATAAGCAAACTTGGCACGATTTTTAACCACGACCTATATTAGACACATGGAAATGATTAAATATATAGGACATAAATATTGATTAGCGAGTCAAAGTCAACCCTTAAAATGTAGGGTAGTGCACCCCTATTCTGCTTCACTGACTCATATATGTAGGGAAACCCGACGATACTGTTATACTTTTACCTTTGATACAACCAACCATTAGATTTTAATGCTTACATCGCAGACATAGAGTTGTTTATTGAGGGACTGAGGGGCAGAGGGAGTCTCTGTTTGCAAATGCACTTTGCCTTTATTATGGGCATAAGGCGGTCAAATATTTGCCCATTACTCTGATTAAGGATGCCGCGATTTTATTAACAGTTTTGTTGACCGTGCAGATATTATGCGATCTGTCTGGGTTGGTTTAGGATGTTAAGAAAATCTTTTTCTTCGGACTACATAATTATGTCATCAATACGTCGCTATAGTATGTATGCGCAAGTATTTTTTGTGTCTGGGTATTTTAAATCCCCGAGTTACGTAGTTGCTGATACCATAGATACAGGGAATCCTGGTTAGGGATCACGAAGGCCATTGCTTGGGCGTTATTGTCATTAGAATAGCAGCGAACACAACCCGTAATTTTTCTTGTTTATATCAAAAATGTGTAAATACATTAATACAGCATTACTTGGCAGCCCGTTCCCAATACAGATGTAGCGCGGCGCCATCTTCGACCACCTCGTCACTTAACAACAGATGACTTGTGGTCAAACGACCCTGTTAAAAGTAAAAATAAATAACACAATCACATTGTTTCAGTATTTTTTGCGTAGATTTTTGCCAAAGACTTGGCTAAATAAAAATTAAAGCAATCAAGTTTTGATTACTAGAATAATTATGTATTTTTTTAGTAATAGTTCAGCAACGCAAACGTACTTTATTACTCTTCATAAAAATTTTATACATAATATGAAATGTAGAGAAATTTCAATAAGCAAATATCTACAGAGCTTCCCAGGTTGCGTCGAATCTAAAAGGAAGCTCAAAGGAAAATTTAATTAAAATTACTCTTGAACACGGATAGGTCCTTCCTTCATACCTTGCTAAGGAACTCTCCATGCCTAGACTTCAGTGATTAGATATTGATATTGAAAGGATATTAAAATTTCAAATTAATTTTCTTACAAATAATGTAGGTACTTGGTTCATTTAAACTTCAAAGAGACCGTGTGAATGACCGGTGCCAGATTTCTGAACGATATAGATCGATTTAACAGGGCTGGTTCAGTTAGCGACAAAAGTCTTATCATACTCGGTTTTCCAAATTAAATAAGAAATGTGTTTTAGATTAATAAGCTTAAGGTTTTTTACTTGGCAGCGTTTGAGCACAATACAACACACCTGATGTTAAGTGGTGATGCGGTCAAAAGTTTATCGTCATCATCATCGTCAGCCGGAAGAAGTCCACAGCTGAACATAGGCCTTCCCCCTTTGAACATCACCATGAACGGCATTTGCATCCATAGGCTTCCTGCCTACCTAAATTATAATAAGTAAGGAAGTAGGGATTGTTCACCGACTTTTGTCGTTGACCGTACTTCTCAGTTATTTTAAAGTGATTTTTCTTAAGTAGAAACCCTGTTTTATCACGGCTGAGAAGATCTATATCCGAGGTTAACCCTCCCACTCCCACTCCTATGACGGTACATGTAAGGCGCCAAGTTGGCGGACGACTCACGCTTTAGAATACGTTAGCTATGTTAGGTTCTAAGTGATACGCTGATAATAAATGTCAGGCTTTTGTAAGAATTGGCAGGCGAAGGCTGATAACGTTTGTTCAATGAAATTATCACAGTAAAGTAAGAACACCTTTACTATGAAATTATGGTTCGCTCTTTTGTTTAACTCGATTTTTAGATTACTTTTATGTCTAGAGAAAAATAAATCTATATTCTACGATATTGTTTTATTTCGTTTGGTAAAAGTTACATTAAAAAACACCTATAGATGTTGTATCCAAAATTAAATAGTCCTTCCTTATACTCAAACTAAAACCTATATCATAAAGGTTTTATATAAGTTTTTGGATATAAAAGAGGTTTATCAACCAAACTACTGTTCCGATATTAAAAATTCTTTCACTGTTAGAAAGCTACACTATCCCGGTGTGTCATAAGTTAGGTTTTATTGTGATATAAATCCTGTGGGAATCTCCAAGTGGGTGGGCGAGGCGCAGATAGCTTAAAACATTACTACCGCCGCCGGTCGCGGCGTACCGCGTTGTCGCTTAATCTCCACCATTTAATAAAATAAACGAGACTGTATTTATACCACCCTTTGCCAGTGACAGCCCGTCTCTGCCCTTGACTCTATCGCCGTAAATTAGATAGTGACAGGATCAATTACGAGTTGGTATTTATATATCGATCGACTTTAGTATCGACTCTCATCCAATTGAACTTAATTGTTGATTCGTAAGTGAATAGAATTTTAAGAGTGTGTTAGAAGTTTTCTTACTATCTTCAAAATTCATAGTTCACAATCGATAATGTTGATTTTAGTTTCGGTACCTTTGTTTTTACACGATCTAAAGCGGCGGCACGACTGGAAACTGGCTCTCAAGGCTGCCGGAACACACCACTTCAAGTTCATTACAGGATTTGAACCCACGACCTCAGAAGCCAACGTCACTACCACTGAGCTTTTACCATCACTTCATCCTTTCTTTCATCTTTTTTCATCACCATAAGTGAAGGAAATCTCACGGCTCCAACCATACTGTAACGTTTTTATTTTGTTCCATTAATAAAACCCCAAATTAATATTATTTGTTTCTGAAACTTCTTTGATGTTGACAATAAATCAGTCAGTATTACTCAGTATCACTAAGTTAGTAGATGGCCAATATAATGTTAACAGGAGAAAGACGCCGCTAATTCTCGCAGTTAATCTTCATTAATTAAAAGTTTAACTTACGATCATTCTTATGCTTATGAACGAAGAACTTTATACCAGTAGTAGGCGAGAGTAGGCCGTTCTGTTAGTACTACCTATACTTTGCTGTGGTACTGTGCGTACTATTTAGTACTCCACGTCTAGGTGTGGCCAACGGTCATTAACTTGCCCGAACTCATAATAAATCACACGTAAACTGTAAACAAGCCAAGTTTAGCTCTAAACTCAGACAGGTTATGTCTGACGGACGGCTGGTTAGTTCGAGAACAGTAATTATTGGTATAAATCGGTGGTTTGAAACTATGTGTATTTAGAGCTAAAGATTAAGGTAACAAGCATGATAATAATGGTATCATCTTTAATGGCGATGACGTTAGTAATCTTTCATCCAAATGAAGAGTTAATTTTGAATCCTAATCTAACGTTTTTAAACTAAGTTAATATATGAATGTAAATGTTCGCCTTCCGGCTAGATGGAGCGACGACATACGCAAAATGGCTGGTAGCGGTTGGATGAGAGAAGCCGAAGGTCGGGCTCGATGGCGTACTTTGGGAGAGGCCTATGTCCAGCAGTGGACTGAAACGGGTTGATCATGATGATGATGATGAAATGTTCACATTCATCTTATAAGAGGAACAGTCCGATTTACTTATCATTCAGATTTAGGCAGTACCTATTAGCAGTGAATTTAAAGGGCAATGTTTAAAGTGAAATTACATGGCTTATATGTCAGGGTGACGAGTTCAGGTCATTCATGTTACATAGGATTTAGAACTGACAAATTTCATACTCCTTGGTGGCATTGAACTGTAATAGGCAATCGTGTTCATCCTAAATCCTATCATTATATTTAATTTCTTTGGAAAGTATCTCTATTTCATACTCAACAATACTACTCAAATTAAAGCAGAACTTACAACCCGTTAATCACCAATCATACAAAAGCTTCCGAAACAGAACATTCAAGCAATGCGGTTGTACAGTCCATCCATTTCGACCAACAAGGGTCCTAGAATCAAAAACAAAGACACATTTGGAACAGCGCCAGATCACAGAGGTGGGCGGCGTAAAGGCTACTGCTAGCCATTCACACGGACGAACATAATAACTGTGAACAAACACTGGGTGAAAACGGAGCACGGCGATGCAAATTCATAGTTTGCGTTGATAAAACAGCAGTTCGCTTCGCTTCCACATTGATAACGCGAATGGCGAAGGAGTGGAATACCCAGCGTCTTTGTTTTCCGATTCCGATGCTCCATCATAAACCTCATCATCTCTTACTTCTTCTTCTTTAGCTAAAAAGACTCGGAGAGGAGTATATGCCATATATGCGCTGACCCTGTGCGGGTTGGTAGATGCCACATGTCCTTGAATATTGTTTGTTATTGAACATACCAGATTCCTCACGACGTCCTTTGTAGTGAATATATATATTATTATGTTTAGCATCCATTCTTCAGCATTCTTTACAGTATTCAGCAGTGGACGTCTTCCACCTGATGATGAGGTACTTTCTGTAATGTACCCGACGTGGAAAAAGTACATATACTGTTCAAGCGTTCAGTTTTTTTTTTCAAAAACTGAGAGACAGCTTTACATTGGTCCATTTTAAACCAAACTCAATGCATAAAATTAAAAAGTTTCAGCTGTTTTTTTGTTCACTGAATTCGAGGGTCGTGTTCGCTCGTGTGAATTCTGTTTGGTAAAGTGTGAACATACAGTAATGGTCGTTGCTGTGGAACGGACTGGGAGACACGCCTCGTTACGTTTTATTTGGGAGGACAGCTCGTTTGCTGTTTGGTGGTAACGTTGTCATTGTGAGCGTACCTAAATGTCTTACAAGCTTAAATGTGAGGAGAGCTTTAGTTATGTCCATGTGTGGACATCGGTACTGCAAATGAGGGGATGGAATATTGACCTTATAGAATCAAGAACAAGGCCTAGTCAGGATGATGTGACTGATAATCTTGACACAATGTTTACTTCAACTTTCATCTTTAGAAATATTATTAAATTAATTAACGCAAAATCCTAGTAATATTATAAATGTGAAAGTTCGTGATGATCAATATACGGATGTTTGTTACTCTTACACGCAAAAACTACTGAACGGACTTGAGTGAAATTTGAAATGTATATAGGTTATACCACTCTTAGGTTTAACCCAATACATTTTTGATAAAGTTACTAAAAATCTCTTGATGCAAAAATTTCTATGTCCAAATCTCTGTAGCCGCGTGCCATAAAACACATGTTCTATATCTACTTATCTATACTACATCTCGCTGCAAGTACGATGCTGTATTTGGACCGTCGGCGTCGGTGTCGCCAGACCGTGTCGCCGGCGCCTGCGGCGATCTCTTTTTGCTTTGCTCGGTTAGCGGTTACAGATACAGACTGTACAGAGGGCTTAGATAAATCTATACTTATTATCATATTTAATGTTCTAAATGCGAAAATAACTCTCTTTGAGAGCATTATGATTGACCAGATCGACGATAAGCATACGTCGTTAGTTGAGGAATGCGTCAATTCCAAAAGCGTCACTTTCGAGAACTCCTACTAATCCTATCATATCCTACTTCCTACTAAATATTATAAATGCGAAAGTTTGTGTGTGAATGTTTGTTACTGAACCCATTTTGATGAAATTCGGAATGGAGATAGCTTAAACCCCGAATTAACAGGCTAGGTGTAGCGTGGCGCCATCTTTGACCACATCGTCACTTAACATCAGGTGACTTGTGGCCAAACGCTACCCTGTAAATAGTAAAAAAAAAAGGTAATTAAGCCAATTCGTGTTTGTTTATTCTAGTCGAAGCTATTGCCCATTGAATTCCGTAAATTCACCTCAAATTACATCTAACCGAAACCTAATTAGGTGTACCGCAGGGAATTGAAGTAGCCGACCTTTTCTCGTGTTTCTCTATTTCGAGCCATTTCAATAACGAACTCGTATCTAATTCACATAACTAGACCCACATCATTGCCCCGAAGGTCTGGACCGACTGAAATATTCAGAATAGGTCAGCAAATGAATGCCGAATAACATAAATAACCGAGTATTCAATAGATAGATGGCTGTGAATAATTTAATGATCAATTTCGTGTGTCGCATTTGTTCTAAATACATTTAGAAGACACCTTGTTTTCTTAATATCAATTAAATGTCCTTGAATAAGAAAACAATCTACTAATTTTGACGTCAATTTGTTCGAAACTGTGTACCTAAGTGTTTGGGAAATTGTTAGGGTTGTGACTTGAACTACGTCAATTCCTAGATGATTCTAAGGCCCTATTCACTGCGACGCGGACCATCCGCACGCGGACTAGGTTTTGCGTCCGTCGCGGATGAATTTGTCGTTCAGTGCGATGCGGATCGTGATCGAGAGTGTCAAGGAAAAAATTTGAATTTGGTGATTGCGACCTATTTATTAAACAACAGAAGAAGAAGACGCCGCGTCCGCTCCGCGCGACTGTCCGCCGAGCACTGAACAAATACATTAGAACCAAGCACCGTCCGCCCGCGGACATCCGCGGTGCGAAGGAGCGGCGCGGAGCGATTTCGACCGCGCGCGGATAGCTCTCCGCGACACGAACAGCTCCGCGTCGCTCTGAACGCGCTGTAAGGTTTCATACATTTTACCGTCCGTCGCGGACGTCCGCGTAGGTCATCCGCGTCGCACTGAATAGGGCCTAAAGGTTCAACAAAAAGTACGGACGGTAACGGATTGCTATTCCGGTTTTTTTGAATTTTTGGAAAGTCTGTTTAATATTACAGGCTATCTTCAAAGCGCCTATTTTATATGTTGGTTAGACAAGTAAACATGAGAAATAATAACTACATATTAAGCTTAAGATTTTTGTGAACTTTTCATAAAAATTGCAACTGTGATCACGCCCAAAAAATGTTCTGCCCGGTCGGGCCTTGCTTGCCTGTTCTTTTGCCGGCGTTAGTAGGTCAGAACTTAGAACTGGCGTAGCTTGTTTTCAGTTTGACGTTTTAAAGTTATTTTGTATGCTATTAAGTAAATATTCTTTCAGCTTGAGTTTGAGTTTAGAGGTTCACGCACGAAATGACAATGCTTCTCAGACACAAAGGCAGACGTCGTAAACTCGGCTATTACAAATCCAATCTCCTAGTTATGAATTCGGCAGTGTGTAATGAGTGACAGACAGGCAGGCAAGTTTAGAATATAAAGCAGCGTCGACACTAAAGGAAACGTGACGGTGGCGTTTCCTGTGACATTTTCGAACGTGATTTCCTGAGATGGCTCTCTAAATGTTGCGTAAGAACGCACGTGTCGAAATAAGTTTATTTTAGTCAATTAGGTTGGAATGAGACACGCTTTTGCCTCCGCGGTATTATACTAATTGAGTTGATTGAAGATTAGACCTTATTTGAAGGTAATTACGATTTACGACAGAGATGGTATCTGTAATCGTCTGGGAATAGTGTAAAATTAAAGTATTGTGATTAATGATTATGTTATTGTGTATGTATTCTTGATTGATCTTTTGTGAAGCAATGGCGTATAAAATAATTGTAACTGTGTATCATAAAGTTTATTGAAATCACTTTTGACTCTTTCAACAAGACCGTAGTTTTTATAATTTTGCCGACACTTTTCTTTCATATTCATTTAAATTCCATGCTTCATTGTAGGTATAAGTAATAAATAAATCAATTAATGTACCTTTTCTTAATTTTTCTTTGTCTAACCATAATAAAAACCCGTAAGCAGAGCAGACTTTTTACTAAACAGACACTGCGGTAGCCTGATTTTAAAAACGCGACAGAGTTACAAATGCGCCTAGAGCCGGCAGTTTAATGCAAAATCTATTTTCTACAGGCAATAATAAAAAATGTATTACCCAAGGCAGATGCGCCCGATGGTCTCAGTTCGGAAATCTATGTAAATTCGCAATGCGTCATTTCAGGCGCATCCTCATGAATTATGGACCATCTTTATAGGGTTCTTAATAATATATGAGATACCCGTTTGGGGCATGTATATTTTGGGTTTAATATTTTATGAAAAGGCGTGTCTATTGTGTAATATATTATTACGATACGTCAACTTTAGGCATGATCCTACCTACTTTACCTTATTTTATGATACCTAACTTTTAGATGTATGGGCTAAGCAACGATGTTTTTGCTTTTGAACTGTTAGAAAACCTTCCAATATTCAAGTGCATAGATTATGCCAGCTGCACCCCGCCATTTCTTCCCGTTATACCCTTTTTCGGGATAAAAAGTGGCCTATGTTCTAATCCAGGGTATAAGCTATCTCCATTCCAAATTTCACTTAAATCCGTTAGGTAGTTAGCGTGAAAGAGTAACAAACATCCCTAAATCCATACTCACAAACTTTCACGTTTATAATATTAATTGGATAGTTAATGATGCTAAGCAAAGTTTTGTTAGCAAACATCAAAACTCATCCTTCCGTGTTCATATATATATGTATAAGCACTTATTCACGTGCCAGTACAACTTATGTACGTACACCTACAAATCCTACAATACATATCCACAGACTTAGTTTGTCCAACATCAAGCTTTGTGCTCGAGGCGAGTACAAGGGTATTAGTGCAGGATAAACTTCGAGATTGCCGGAGTGCTCCTATTTATAGGATTAGGTACTAGCTATTTCTCGCGGTTTCTGCCGAGTACAGATTCCCGCATTTTTTTTGTACCATAAAACCTAGACTACTATCTGTTGTTCTCTGCGGTTCCGCTCGCGTTTACTACAGTTTATCGCTGTAAAAAGTATCCTATGTCTTTTCCCAGGATCCAAACTATCTCCATACCAAATTTCATCAAAATGAGATTAGCGGTTTTGGCGTGAAAATGAAACAAACAGACAGAGGGACAGAAAGAGTTGCTTTCGCGTCTGTAATATTAAAAGTACCTACGGATGGCATTCTGGGATAGTGTAGCTTCCTATTAGAGAAAGAACCTTCAAAACAGGCTCAGTAGTTTCAGAGATAAACCGTCAAACTTTACCTATTTATAAAATTAGTGTAGATGTAGGTAGTAGTGTGCAACTACTCTACCTTTAAAGGCGTAAACATATTGTCCTTATGAATCGAATATTTAAATTTTCCAACTAAATCTAAGGCAGCGGAATTATTAGAGGTATCTTTTAAAAGACCTACGAACTTAGGCAAGGAGAGAAAACCGACATCGTCATAACAAGATCTATCAGGTTTGCTAAGAAACCTCCCCATTTAACGCCTCTTAATTAAGTGTCAAGTGTATGTGGCATCATAAATCGTAATCTGATATGATCCTCACATTATCATGTACAGAATGTGTTGATTTATTACGTCCAGGGTACAATATGGGAATTAAGTTCCTACAAGTCCCAAAGGACGATGAAGTTGTGGAGACATGTAATTAAATTAGCTACTTTAATAGCATATTCACATCTGTTCGCTGGACTGACCAGGAAACAACTCTTTGCTTAAGACTCTTGGGAATCAAACTTAGCACTTACAAACTTTAATTAGCCTCTAAAACTCTAACACTAAATAAGACTAACTTTCGTTCGAGAACTGCCCGAAAGTCAGCCTTGCTTTTCCAGGCTTAACAATTGATTTTCTCTAGAAGCTGAAGGTCAATAAACCCTTATCGTTTCTGCCCAGTGTTTTCTCGGAAAAGGACGGATTTTAGAGGCAATGTACATACTATACAATCTACACTTTTACACATTGAAGTCTTGTAGACTTATGATAGTACATACAGGCTGCCAATAAATAATTAAGTACGATATAGACTGATGGATGTGTAGACATACGCACGCACACTACAACAAAACAAACCCCAATAAAAACAAAAATTGTCGGCAGATTATTTATCGGCATCGATTAATTATACAAGTATTGAAACACATTCGACAAAATGCACCGCGTCGCTGCGTATCTTTATCTCGGCCGACTATTGTCGAATAGGTATATCACATCATCTATCCCCATCTGCTTTAGTACATAAACTGTATACAATAGACATAATATAATGTAAGACACATAACACTTCTCATCTACATTTATAATGCGAAAGGCGAAGGAGTGAAACGCATTGCCAGCGCCTTTGTTTCCCGATAAGTATAATTTGGAAGCCTTCAAGAGTCAAGAGTGAATAGGTATCTTTTAAAGAAACATGCTCCATCATTGACCTCTTTATCTCCTACCATGATACGTGACTGTGGTCATATGCTTACCTATGAGTTAGTAAAAAAGTTGCCTGTTAAGAAATTAGTTAGTTAGTTGCAAGTCAAGCTAATAAAAGTGTTTTGAAAAAAGAGAAAAGGTAGATGGATTGCGTAAAGGCCGATATGACTCAAGGGGGGTGAATGAAGCGATGACGGCTAATAGAGGATAGTGAATGAAAAATACATATTGTGCCGACCCTAAATAGATGGGACCAGAGCAAAAAGAAAAAAAAGACAGTGTACCACTCTTAAAATAAGGGATAAGGAATTGTACAATTTAATTCCTCCATTGCATCATGGGACATCCCATCCATCAGACTATCGACGAGACGCCATCGGTATATGGTGTCTATTCCACCTCTTCACACGAAGCGTTTTGCTTCTACATTCATCATGCGTACCGCTAAGGAGTGGAACTCCTTGCCGGAGTCTTTTTTCCCGATCGCTACAATTTGGGGATTTACAAGGCAAGAGTGAACAGGTACCTTCTAGGTATGCCTGCTGCACTGTCGACCGCATCGTCGCTTGGCAACGGTGGTTTAAAAAGAAATACTGTACGATACGTACGTAGGCATATATTCATCCCGACAAAAAATCGGCCGATATCTTCAGCCTAACTAAAATGTGCGTAAGCTTGAGTCTTGCGACTAATCCGCCGATAGATCCGCAGTTCCGTCCGTCTCGACAGGGTTATTGTACTGCCGTGACTCATGCCGAGTATTGCTAAGAGCACAGAATATACAGCAATAGGTAATACGGAGCTTTACTGCGAGGAGTTATGGTCTACTGTGGTTATAGTGTTTTGCGTTTAGGCATACCTACTTTTATGATGTTTTCTTACGGCCGTTCCCAATAACCTGTCTATCCACAGTTTGCCCTACTGGAGATGGAAATTTGACATAAGCTCCATATATGTCATGTCTATGTAGGTATGTGTGTCATGTGTATGTCTGTTCTATCTTTAGTAGGGAAACCGTGAATAGATCGGTTAATCAGGAAGAATATAGAAGTACTTTTTATCGTGAAAAACTGAGATAAACTGTAGTAACAGCTAGTATTATAATTGCGAAAGTTTGTAAGTGACTGCTTATGTTTGTTTTTACAAAACTGAAACGAAATGGCACAACGGATATGAGTGAAATTTCGAATGGAGACAGATTATAGCTACTTTATATCCCGAAAAGGTTCCTGCGGGATAATAGCCATAATTGGACAACCACAGACAGACGCTCTTACAAGCTTTTGCATTTATAATTATAGTGATATTCTATGATGATGTGATTGAAACAATTGGATAATGCTGTCTAGTTTATGGTGAATCAGATTTGAAGATATTTTTCTTTACAATCTACCATTGACAGAACAAAATTGACAGCTCTATAGAACTAGTAGGTACCTACAAAGGTACGAAAAATGTAACCTTCTTGTTTGTAGAGAAAATCTCAAGCTTACAAAGAAGGTTTCAAAGGTTATTTTTCCGCGTACCAAAGAGTTCAAAGATGGCAACTGGCGGGAAACCCATCGCGCGTGCGTACAACGAACAGCTGTGGCGACCATGTTGGATTCTAGACATCATGTGCTTTCTACTATGACTACAACGATTTCATTAATAAAAGCATGACCTTAATTCAAGGGAATTGCGGTTTATGAATCGTTATTTTTATTGTTAGTAGTCGTTTGTTGTCATGTGAGTTGTGATATGTAACGGAGGAAATAGGTTTCGTAATAACAGAATTGCTGTTGACAATATTTGGACCACTTACTTCCAGACCTATCGGGAAATAAATTTCTCTATGAATAAATGTTTATTAGGTTTTATTTTATAGCTATTAGAATATTCATAACAATTTTGACGATGTTTAGTTCTAGAATTTTAAATACATATTATTGAAATATAATTATGTAGAGATAAGAAAAACAAATTATTACAGTCGTTTTAAGAAATAGTTGCTCGATTTTTTAAATATAGAACACATATTTCAGTCTTTAAAAAACTAGCGCCTATTTGGTCTTATGTTTCATATTTTCGGCCAGTTACATTTTCTATCACGATCCTTAAAAACAGCATAAGGAGGTTCTATTACAATGCTTCAAAATAGCAAGGAGGTTCAATATAATTATGCTCCAAGCACTGTGCGGGAACTGTATGAAAACAAACGACGTGCATTTTGAGGGCAATAATAACAGAGGTTATAACTTACGGCTGGTTGCTATGAATTAGATGGATCTGCTTTCTTCATCGCCTGATTGCGTTTCTCAGCAAACTCTGCACTCAGTCTATGCGCTTTCAACGTGGTAGGTTTCGACATACTCACCACTATATTTTACTACACGAAAAATTGACAATTCTTAAACACAACAGTACTTATAATATTTTTATACCACTTAAAGCACAAGTTCGTTGTCGCACACTGCCCTAATTCTACTATCACATTACAAATAGAACACAATATAAAGCGTGAAGCGATGCTTTCTTATCTAGAACACAAATAAATTAATAAAGACCTTTTATTGATCAAAAGAGTCTCGGTAGCACGCTTCTAATCTCATACCAGTCCTCTCTTCGAGATATAATAATATCAGTACTATTTAAAAATATATTGCTAGTGATTTTGTAGACGGATTGAATTCACGTTTGGTATATATTTTAGTGTTTAATAGCGAAATAAAATTATATATACAGTATTGGGGACGAAGTTGTAGATTATGGTAGCTTGGTTCATAGGCTTGAAGTTAGCGCCGGTTGGGGGTTGTACGCATGCGTTGAGGGGTGGCGGCGGCAACGGGAGAAATTCCCATTGTTGCCAGACTCAGTTTTGATATCGGAGAAAAAAAATGCTTTGATTGTTCCCACACATGCCAATGTCACTTTTAAGGCGTACGTGACAGAGTTTAGTATCGAATGATGAAGTGGTTTTGATTGGAATAGAAAAAAGTGTGTTTAACTTTTGTATCCTGTATAGTAAAGGTTATATTTGAATGGTTGTATTGCGAGTAGGGGTGCAATACGAAGGGGTGGTATCGGTAGGTTATTATGTCATCGTTCATGTTTGTACAGCAGTAAAGAATAGCATCGTTTCGTTTCGTCGTTTTGTGTTAAACTTTTTATCGGTTTAAACTTCAGAGTTTACAATCATCATCATCGGCCTATTACGTTCCCACTGCTGGGATATACACGCCTTCAGTCAATGAGAGTATGGACTATTTTTTTTTTTTTTTTTTTTTTACTCTTTACAGGGTAGCGTTTGACCACAAGTCACCTGATGTGAAGTGACGATGTGGTCGAAGATGGCGCCACGCTACACCTGGACTGGGAACTGGCTCTCAAGTGAGGCTGCCGGAACACACCGATAGATGCTTGGCGACAGATTCTTAACAAGAGGGTGGTAGCTAGCCAGGCGAGTACTAGAAAATACCCTACCACCAAGCTATGGTTTCATCACGATGTTTTCCTTCACCGAAAGCTCAAGCTCATTGTAGGATTCGAACCCACGTCCTACGGATCGCAAGCCGACGTCACTACCACTGAGCCATCATCGCTACTATAATCTACCACGCTAGCCTAGTGCGGGTTGGTTTATGTCGCAAGCCCTTGAATGTTATGGTCCTACGATATGCCGGTTTTCTCACCGTTTAGAGCGATGGCGAACCCTCTCAATAACTTAAGTCAGTGCGGAGCCGAAATGGGATTCGAACTTACTATGTGTGACTTATAAGGCGCAAGCTTTACAGTTCGGCCATATTCAGTATAATTCCTTATAATATGACTTATTTAGAGAAGAAAGGGTTTTAAAATCATTGTTATTCCTAAACAGCATGTACTTATATCATCTTGTTTGAAGAAAAACGCAGATGGAGAATGCTTGAAGCAATGGATAGCTGTATGGTAGTGACGTCGACTTGCGATCCATAGGTTGTGGGTTCAAATCTTTCAATGGGCTTGAGCTTTCGGTGAAGAAAAATAGTGTGGTATTGTATACCTATGTAAAGGGATGTACATAACAAAATAGAAACACTTAACTAAACCTTAGAATATAAAATAAAACTACCTATCAAAGAAACAATACAACTACTTATTCTAATAAACCACTACCAGTTGGTAACGTTCCCAAAATGCTGGCCGCATTGCCGCGTTGAACGGCAATGCTTATTCGCCGTTGTCCAGCTCGGTCACCACGATCTTTCCTGCACAAGAAGCGCAGGTAGGATACCCCGCCACACCGCTCTTAACGATCCTATGTAATATTTTTTTGACTTTTTATACCATATCTTAAAAGTAAAGTATTTTATATTGCTCGCCTGGCTTAGTAAATAATCTTTCTTCAAGCACTTCTATCAGTGTTTTCCAGCAGCTTTACTTGAAAGCCAGTTCCCAATCTAAGCGTAGCATGACGCCAACTTAGTGTAAATAGCTTTTTTGCTATATACATCGATGGCTCTCACCATAACAGCATGAAATTTGTTTTGTTAAGTGTTATGCAGAAGCAAGCAAACGAATGAGTCATAGTCATAATCCCACAATAGAGAAAAATCGATAACGGGGCATCCCTGCGGCGGTAAACTGTGCTGCTCTCATTGCATGGTACAGACAGCAAAGAAATTTGAATTATACAAAACGAATATTTATTACACGTCACGCTAATAAAAGTGTTTTAAAAAGTTTAAAAAAACTAAAAAAAAACACTTTAAAACGCACTGAAAAATATAAAATAATTAAACTGACTTGTATTAGTTACGATATAATGGTTAATTCAAAAAGAGTGGAGTGCTTTTTGGTTTTGTGTACTTTTATATACCCAGTAAAAGAAGCGCTCCACACTTTTTGAATTAACCATTATATCGTAACTAATACAAGTCAGTTTTATTATTTTATATTTTTCAGTGCGTTTTAAAGTGTTTTTTTTAGTTTTTTTAAACTATATATTTTTATTTTTTTACTTTTTAGTCTTTTGTTACCAAGTCCAATCTATCAGACTCATCAAGACGAATCATATGAGCCCTAGCTCGAGGGGTTTACTAGTAGCCACTGCAGAGATCCCCTACCCACCTACCAGTTGCATCATGAGACCCTCGTCACCAAGTCCAATCTATTGGACTCATCAAGACGATTCATATGAGCCCAAACACGACAGGTTTACTTGTAGCCACTGCAGAGATCCCCTACCCACCTTCCGGCTGCATCATCAGATCAGGTCGATGATACCAAATTATTGCATTGTCACCGAGATTACATACACATACAAAGTTTCAAGTCGATACGACAATTAGAAGTAGGTGAAAATTGACTTCTAAGATTTGATTACATTGTTAGTTAGTTAGTTAGTTAGTTAGTTACAAGTCAAGCTAATAAAAGTGTTTTAAAAAGAGAAAAGATTATTTGTTCCGGGTAAGGCAAAAAAAACTATTCATATTCAAATTTATTTTTCAGTATTTTATTCATTTTTTTTTTAGATATTTTAATCCCTCGGATTGGAATTTGTTATTGCGCTAAGCTGTATTACACGCGGGTGAAACAACGGGGAACAGAAAATTATTAAATTTTTAACAAAACAAAAACCGACTTCAGTGTTTCTCTGGTCTTCCATCATCAAACCCTGATATCCTTATCATGGGACCACCTTTGAAATATCTTCTTTCCAACAAAAAAAAATTTTGCAAAACCGTCTATATTTGACGGAGTTATGCCCGAACATACATAAAAAAATACAAACATCCAAATTGAGCACCCCCCCTTCTTTTTTAGAAGTCGGTTATAAAATTGTACACGGGCTCATGTCAATGATGTTCTCTATTTTTAATGCGAATTGATTGACAGCTATCCCGCTTAATGCCAAGCGATATGCGGTCGACGACGGTTAAGCACACTTTTTTTTTTTAATTGTCCGGGCGCTATTGGCCCGGCCCGCGATCTACTTTCCCCTAAGGTGATAGGAACTTTATTTTCTTATTTATTATAATGCTTATTGGTTAAGCACACTTGCCTTAAAGATTCCTAAATTATAGCGATCGGGAAACACAAACTCTGACAAAGAGTTCAATTCCTAAAAAAACATACTTGGGAAAACTACTGAACGGATTTGAGTGAGAGATAGCTTATACCCTGGATTTACACATAGGCTACTTTTCATCCCGGAAAAAGGTTCCTGCGGGAGAACGGGCAGACGCGGGTGAAATGTTTTTCTTTTGTTTTGTCGACACCATTGTATCCAAGAAGTTAAAAATATCATATTGAGAGCACAAAAAAATTAAAAAGAATTTTAACTGAATGAATATTCTGCCGCTACGTATGAACGAGTCCACCCTTCAAAATGATCCCCCATTACTCAGTTGTCAGCGTAAACGTTCCAAATAAGGGTAGTTTATGACGGGTCGCCTGCACGTTACAAAATGTGTCGTAACAACGTTTGTGATGGCGTGTATCAGTCATTTAATTTGCTTGTGAATCCATCACAACAGACTTAGTGAGCATGTTTTTTAATTAAGAGATTCCTATATTAAGCTGATAGTTGGGACTAATTACAAACATTTTGCTCTATAATCCTGAAGATATAAAAAAAAATACTATGTTACATCTCTAGAAGAAATCAAGCAAAAAATTTACTTATACGGGTATTAAAATTCTACATTATAAAAGAAACAAAAAATCCGACTGCGCCAAAATAAAGTACCATAAGCAAATTTTTTTTAGCTATTACTTTTAACACTTTCGTTACTCTCAGATCGACCCTCTGTCGCCTGCGGGGTGAAATTTTTAATAGCAGGGCTGTCGCGTTGATCTTGTACTTAAAAAAAAATAAATGTAAATACACGGCAAATATGGCGTATGAAGAAAAACGGCGAGATCAGAAATCAGTGGTCGAAGTCTTGTTTTACACGTTTTTGTCTTGTCTTGTCTCATTTTTAATCTTACACCAAAACGTAACATATCGTCTTACTTTAAGACGGACATTCCCACGAATGAAGTGGTGTCCCGCTATCCCCAAATGCCAAATGGTTTATCCCGTGTTAATTAACAAACAACCAATAAAGCGATGCATCATGTTAGAATAAAGGATACTTTCATTTTCAAGATTCATTGTTGATTCTCGGTTACAGAGTACACTGGATTAACACATAAGATGAGGAAAAAAACACTTTTGTCACGAAAATAAATTAATTGCGGTATAGCGAAAAAACTGTGAGTGTATTTACGTATCTGCGGTGCAGAGCTAGTCGTACATATGCTTTTAATCCCCGAAACAAAGCTGACGAAGGTCCTGTCAAACAAGCGAGCTGTCAGGGCCAGGATTAATGGAATGTTCTTGCTGACCCTCCTGACTTTCAACTTTATTGTTACTTTGTGGAGAAAAACGCTTTTATACGAGCTCTGGGCGGGGGAGGAAAATTATACTTTTAGTTTTGTGAATTTTGTAATTGAATATTGTTTTTGAATCAAATAGTCGTTTTTCACGAAAAAGATTTCAGGTAGGTAAAGTAAAATAAATTATCTAAGTGTATAATTAATTAATTAGCAAAATTTTAGGTGATATAAAATTTAATGTCGTGTAAGAAATAACAAAGATTTCGAATTACCTTGTCTTCCGCTTCTTCGGCCCTCCCCTCCGCTTCCAGGACCCGCTGCTCCAGCTCGGAGAGCTGTAACAATAAAAAAAAACAAATTAAATCTAAAAACTTTAAATCCTGAAAAAAAAATGAAACGCAACTACTAGCGCCATCTCTGACCGACCGCTGCACAACATTTCGTGAAAACGCGCGCGGCAAGATTTCCACCGCACGCTTTTCCGCGTCGCTTCCTAGCTGACAACGTAGTACCAGCACCACCCAACAGATGGCGCTGGTTCTACCAACGCTTTATTGAACCACGTGGTGCAGTAGAACATATACGTTTTTGCGTAGGTATAGATATGGGTTACTATTTATCAGGGAGGCTGTAGAATAGGTATTATTGTTATGTAAGAGCGAGTTTTCGTGCGGTTTCCAAGGCACGCGGGTTGTATGGAAAGGGTGTGTGTATACTCGAAATAGCCGCGATATGTGTGCTACACTCGTGTGCGTGAAACGAGAGTTAGATTGTGTTCGAAAGGTTTATGCGAGCGACGAAGGGAATATTCATACTCCGAATTGCGGGGTTGAAAACAAGTTATTTGTAGGACTTAGATAATATTTAAAGTATTCGGTGCGGTATTTCAGATGTTTTGCCTTCGAATTTCATGTTTATGCTAACGGAAGTTTGACGTCGGAACCCGCGAGGTTACTCTATATTAAATCAAAGAATATTGGTCAGGGTAAAGGGGATAATTGCATGAATACTTTTTGAAGCTATAGCTCAATGGTAGTGATGTCGGCTTCGATTGTAAATTGTGAATTTGAATCCTGCAAAGAGCTTGATTTCGGTGGAGGAAAACATCGTGATGAAACCATAGCTTGGTAGTTGGGCATCCTCTCTCGTCTCCATGGGTAGACACTCAAGTTAAGAATCTCTCATCATCATCATCAGTCTATAACGTTCCCACTGCTGGCCTTCTCTCAGAGAGTGAGAGTATGGGCCGTAATCTAGTACGCTGGCCCAGTGCGGGTTGGTAGATATCGCATGTCCTTGAATGTTGTAGTTCTTGGACATGCCGTTTTCTTTTTTTTATTCGCGATGTTTTCCTTCACCGTTTTGAGCGAGGGCAAATCCACACATAACATATTATGTCTTAGGTGCGGGGCCGAGAGGATTCGAACTCGGTATCGGCGCCTTATAAGGTGCACGCGTTATTGTTCGGCAACCATCGCTCATCGCTCGGTGGAGAATAAAAGTTACATATAAAATTATAAATCTTCCAACATATTTTCAACGTAACAAAGAGAATTTTACAATTCCACAATACAATTTGTAATATGATAACCTACCATCCAGATGTCTCAGGTAAACTTTTCCTAGCAAATAAATAGAATCGAATGCAACTAACGAACAGTGTAGCGAACAAACAAACAGATAGATATAAGGACGTACGTTCGAGTTTGCGAGATTGCGTCAAAGGAAAACACGCGAATATGCAATAAATCAAATTCAGATGTGTAGTGTATGCGCTATAGCATACATACGCTGTCTCGTGTGTCACTGTATTGGTTAGCTAAAACGTCACTGTCACGAGAGCCGCGGGCGAGAGTGCACGGTGGAGCGGATGGCGAATACGTGGGCATTGCCGAGCCAGTGTAAGGTATTGTAGACGGGGTACCAGCAAACCCTACAAGTGGCGACGAAGGAAAACAAGGTAACTCATTCTATTAAATTCTTACGGGAGGGAAACATCCGATGTCGGTAAATTTTGAGGTTATAAACCTGTCGTACAAGTATTGTTCTAATTCTGCCGAACGTCAGTGTTCATCAATAGGTAATTGACAAAACGCAACACCATTAAATATATTAATAGTACAAGTGATGGTTTGTAACGATGACTTAAGTAAAATATGCTATATTTAACAATTGGACTTCTCGATGCAAAGAAGCGTAAGTTAGGGTTGTAAACAAAGTGGTACCGCACTCAACATCAATGTAAACAAAGCGAGATGCTTGGACCGCGTAGATGAATGGCGAGAATATTACATCACTTTACTATTATTAATGGGGATATGCACGTTTAAAATGCAAGAAACCATTGTGTATAAGATGAATATAGAGGAAAACATATTGGTAAAAAAAAAAAAAAAAATAATAATAATGAGAGAACTGTTCATCTTATACATATTAAACATAATGTACGGAAAGGGGGATCATTTTATTTATCAAAAAAAAAGGATCATGAGAACTGTTTGTTCATCTTAGACGCATCAAACATACATACGGAAAAAGGATCATTTTATTTATTAAATTAAAATTATTTATTTGTCAGAATATTGTGCTTATGATGGTAGTGTAAAGTAAAGTGTAAAGTGTAAATGTAGTAAAGTGATCACAATGTATCCTATTGAATAAACATATTTTTGAATTTTGAATTTTTGAATTAGTGTTTCAAATATTCTACCGTTTCCGGTGTACAAATATTATATTTCATAGATTTAGAAAAAGAATAGTATGCAATGTCAAAGGAAATTAATGACAAAATAAAAAAATAGAAAGGGTCAATGTCAGGAGTTGTATGAAGAAAGGGTCATCTTGAGACTAATAGGTATTTAAGTCATATATAGTGTCAAAATCAGAAGCGATAATCATAGAAATTTAAAATAGTCAAATTAACCCATCATTCATAAACTCTTGCACTGAGTAATAATATAACATTTGTCAATTAACAATTTAAATAATTTAGTTTTGAGTCTATTGTAACAACAATTCTTTGTAGTCATCTGGTAATTTATTATAAATACGGATAGCCATACAGTATGCATTATTGCTATACAGCTGTATCCGTTGCTTAGGTACATATAAGTGATTTTAACCACCACAGAGTGTAATTCGAACAACTTTTGATGTCGATTTACAAATAAGATATTATAACGGTAATTCTGATTTTTTGTGTTCTTCTAATGATTTACAAATAAAAATAAAGTACTTGCGCCTATTCGGCGGTAGACGGCGTTCATGCATTGCTACTTGTTTCATGGAGCGAGCGCCACGACGAGAGTTAGAGATCAATGTGTAAATATAATTTGGCTTGAGGTACGCCCTTAAGCTGGGTACCTACCTACTTACCTGCAACTAAGTACTACATCGTAGAAAGTTGGGTGAGACTTATTTTATCTACCAAGATAATCCACTCATTAGTTAATGTAGCCAAATACTTACCTACTCGTACGAACCTTTGTGCGACTGGAATAGCATTGTTGTTTATGTTCAATTTTTATGAGCGATGGTGCACAGACCTATATACGACACTTAAGCTCTCTATCGGTGGTGGTTGCATACACCTGTGTTGAAATATCTTCAACCGTATTTCCTATTCCAGAAGGCTATGTAGTATGTGTAGATATCTAACGTATAATAAAGAATGTGACATAGTTTTAACTGTACCTCTCTACTGCTGTCTAAGCATAGCGGCAACTGTTGTCGTCGCACCGGTTGAACCTTGTAATGATTCATATTTTAATCCTTCTAAAGAAAATTATTAAATAAAGGAGAGGGGGACGGCCAGTAATCAACATCTTTATAATTATGTTGTTTAGGTATTCCTATATATAGGATGAAGTTTAAAATGAAATGATAAGATTATTATGTTAAAAATGCTTAAGTTTCTTGTAAATATCATGTCACATTATTTGGTTTTTTTAAAGTTCCGAAAGCTTATGACATATTTTAGTTGATACCACAAGCAGACTAAAGGAATATAGCTTGGGTCTGAACTGAAGGTAGGTAATATTAGCTGATTTCTGTACCGTATTGAGTAGTTTATATTTCTGGGTAAGTCTTCTCGCTTTATGGCCAATGCGGATATTTTCTGAACAATGACCATAAATGAAAGGCAAAATCAAAACTTTTAATATTGAACATTGGGGTTTATATCTGCCGGTTTGACCTATGCTAACGATTATGTAATGTTTTAATCTAATTAATTCATACTGTAACGTACTAAGTTACTTACCTTAATTTTGGTTTTTAAAAACATACAAATTCGGCAACATCATACATGTACATCATTCCTCATGATTACAACCTGGGTTTATCGGCAGCTTTAGCAACAATTACGCGCTTTTTAATTGTTTTTACACAGAAATAGTTTTATCAAAATAAAATAGCAATGATAGTTTGAGTTTAGAGTTCCGTGATATGACTGATGTCAAATTGAAAGGTGAAGTTGACAGATGTTTCGGGACACTGACATAACGCTAGTCTAGATCATAGACTCATGTGTCTGATTGGAATCTTGTAGATTGGAACGTAAACAATACGACATTTATGTTGGATACAATTTTATTTGGGTTGTTAGTCTTTAAACAGCTTGCGCTTATAAACCGCACAGGAAGCCATGCGGTCTGCGATGAGCGCAACACACGAGAACTATTGGAATGGGAATAAAAATCTACAACAAATTACATATGACAATTGGGAACTCTAATTCTATCTTTATATTTAAAAGAAGATTAAAGGATTTTCAGCTAGATAGGGCTTACTATTCCATTAATGAGTTCGTAAATGATAAAACTATGTTTTGAATTGATTATTTCAATGTAAATATATTATTCGTTGTTCCAAATCATGTATGATTTTATTTAATAACTATAGTACATACATAGTGACACAAATATTTAATCTAACAAATTTTGATTTTGCACACCCAATCAGGGTAGAGAACAATATCTTTTATGTAACATCGCCTTATGAACCTATATTGACGCAATAAATGATTTTGATTTTTGATTTCCGTTCTGATAAGTGCTAAATAAAACGTTATTCATATTCTATCAAAGTCTATGCACTGAACGGTGTTTTTGGAAGGGTTAAAAGTACCTTACTATTGTCTGGTAACTCAAATGAATAAAAACTAACTGACTAACTAACTGTATTAAATTAAACTTGTTTGAAAACCTCCATTCAATTGAAAATTGTCGGACAGTTCAAAGGAACGCCTCCATTAAATTGGAATGGGTTGACAAAACCTCCCCATTAAATTGGGAAAATTGTCGGGCAGTTCAAAGGAACGCCTCCATTAAATTGGAATAGGTTGACAACACCTCCATTCAATTGGGAAAATTGTCGGGCAGTTCAAAGGAATGCCTCCATTAAATTGGTACAAGTTATAATCTCCATTAAGAAGTTATTTATTAACTAACAGTTTATACATGTCTGAAAAGTTACTATAAAACAGAAAGCTTCACGCATAACAACGAATTACAAAAAATTAACAAAGATAATTGGAGACAGCGTGACCCTGGAAAAAATGTGTTTTAGGCCAACACTTTGGAAGTTGTCAACGAACAATTAGAGATAGATATAAATACAACTAAAACATAAAGTAATAATATCAAAATGGAAGCTATTATAATTATGTATACAAAAATGAGAAATGAAATTACACAATACAATACAATACAAATACTATACAATTATTCAACAAAAATATATTCAGGACATTTTAATATCGTAGAACAGGTGGGGCTACAAATATATGTGACTATTTACATAATGCAATAAATAAATAAACACACCGGAGAACACAACTGTCTCTTGAGTTTAAGGGCAGAAATCAAGGTGCACATAGAGGGATGGGCACTCATGTTATAGTCGCAATGAAGATTAAACCACAACTGTATATAGGCTGGAATAGAAAGTACAGAAATTGATCGATGTAAGAGTTTACGTAGGAGATCGGGACAAAATTCAAGAGGAAAGGGGAGAGAGTATGGTGTCAGAAGAAGAGAAGCTACTGAATCGAACTTGACCGAAGGGGATACAGTTTATAGTTTATGCAGTTTATAGTTAACACAAATAAAGTAAATTAGCTCTGCTCCAACTATGATCCAATACCCCACACTGTACAATAGAAACGCATCGAACGGCACAAGTGGAATGTTCATCTGAAGAGAGTAGGGACGATGCACTAGGATTCTAGGAACGGATTTGTAGGATAATTAAATTATATTTAGTCTAAAATTTACTGCACAATGTGATTTCTCAATAACATATGTATTAGTAATACGTACAATTGATAGCTAAAATAAATATGAATGATGATACTTGGAGGGGTCGATTACAGACCTATAAATAATAGTTATGATGAGCTTCAAAGAACTGGGGTTTGTTCTTTCCGAATTTATAAATAAGGGAGGGATGTAGTGTATGCGCTATAGCATACATACGCTGTCTCGTGTGTCACTGTATTGGTTAGCTAAAACGTCACTGTCACGAGAGCCGCGGGCGAGAGTGCACGGTGGAGCGGATGGCGAATACGTGGGCATTGCCGAGCCAGTGTAAGGTATTGTAGACGGGGTACCAGCAAACCCTACAAGATGCTTTTGCAGAGGAGTTTCCCCAATCCGCATAGTTGTTTGTGAAAGGGTATTGTTTGATTCGGATCGCAATAGGGATGGCAATTGTTATTAAAAATTAATGATTTTTTAATCGATTCAGATGCCTATAAAAACGATTATTCAAAAATCCATCCATTCTTTTGAATCGAACAAAAGTAAATGCACACAATTATAATCTCTACAATCTACATCCATACTAATATTATAAATGGGAAAGTAACTAACTCTGTCGGTCTGATACGCTCTCAAGCCTAAGGTACGTTAAGTATTGCCATCTATTGAGATTAAAGTAATGTCAGAAAAGAAAATGTCATCTTTGACACGTTCAGAAGCGTTCAACTAATTGTAAATGTTATGTGTTTAGACACATGGTTGCATTCTTACCGAATCTGAATTTTCGGGGGTCTGAGATAGATCCATTATTTAATCTATCGATTGGAAATATCGATTTAGATGGCCAGTGAAATCGATTCTTCGGTTAATCGATTTCAGATTGTCATCCCTAGTTCGTAAGACAGATAGGTTATCGTAATGTAAAATGTCATGCTATGTATTGTATCAACTCGACTCCATGTGTTCGTCAACGACTGCTGAATAAACATTTTTTTTACAATCTTGTAGACTAGATACCGGAAGTTTGTCAATTTCTATTAAAACTCTCAGTGTGTTCCGGCAGCCCCACTATAGAGCCAGTTCCCAAACTAAAGGTAGCGTGACGCCACCTTCGAACACATCGTGTCTT
Organism: Opisthograptis luteolata; assembly: GCA_931315375.2. Taxonomy (NCBI): domain Eukaryota; kingdom Metazoa; phylum Arthropoda; class Insecta; order Lepidoptera; family Geometridae; genus Opisthograptis; species Opisthograptis luteolata. The sequence continues at coordinate 9,712,057 of OV928047.1, read as the reverse complement.
AGTGTCAGGTGCAGCAATTATTTTATTTATCGCTGACCGTAAGACGGCTCAACGGATTTGAGTGAAACTTAGAATGGAAATAGCATCAACGTTGAATTAACAGCTGATAACCTATGCTAATTTTATCCCGGAAAGAGGTTCCTGCGGGATGTAACGAATGTAACCAAAGAGCGCAGCTACATAAGCGATTGTTGTCAAAGAAGATAATCATCAAACGCAAGCCTATATAAACCGACCATTCAACTCAAAGACCCATAAAACCTCTAATGATTGATTTTCATTGGAACCTTTACAGCCCTTTGGGGAAAGTCCGTACAAACACGATGCTCTTTAGGGTCAGGTACAATATTTGGGAGTACCTAACTAAATTTAATGATAAAATCACGGCTTTGTAGCGTAAGATTGCCGGTACACCATCTCGTAAACTCGTAACTTAATCATTTGAATCAGACCATCATCTTTACGACCCAACACATACATCTACGATACCCGAAGGGCATGAATAAAGAAGGCATAGGGACCTTTCCATCCCGAGCGCAATAAAACATTCAACAATCCAACTGGCAACCCTTCTTCACTCTACAAATGGCAATACAGCCGGCATTACTCCTCACGTCTTGTCAGCTCTGACCCGAATGTGTCATATTATTGAGCTATAAATACTCAAAACCAGCATAGCCTGGCCTGCGGCACCGAACAACGCGCTTTATGGTCTCCAAGCAGTAGAGGTCAAGAGCTTCGGTCGTAATAACCGTGGTGCGCTATTACGTCGATTTGGCGTTGATATGTGACCTCGAGTGAAGTCACGTGGCGAAGCTAGGCCAGTTGTGAAGTCGTGAATGTGGGGCGGAATCTGGGTGATGTTTGATGGCCTTGTTTGTGTGATAAGACGCCCTATTTAAACCTTGGTAGGATAGTTATCACACATAATTATAAATGCGTAAGTTTGCGAGTGAGTGAGTCTGTATGTTTGTTCCTTCTTCACTCTGAAACGGCTCCACGGATTTGAGTGACATTTGGGATGGAGATTAGCTTATACCTCGGATTAACACAAAGGCTATAAAACGGAAAAGGTTCTTGTGAGCAAAGGGTGTAACCGTGGGGTGCAACTAGTTGAAGAAAAATGTTTTTTTGCCCGCTATGAACGTGATATTGATGGACATCATTTGCAGATATATAGAAAAAATATATCTAGATTAAAGCATAATAAGTATTTAGTACTAACTACCTATGGGAAAGTTTATTTGATCTCCTTAAGCGAAGAGTTTCCAAAAATCCATTCATAAAGAGTGCCTAACATCCAAGACGAATGAGCATGCCACATTTCAACGTCGTAGATTTTATTTGTAACCTACGATACTTATATGAAGTTATATATATAACTACTTATATATAGATTCTCCTAATCACAAAGTCTACGACCGTGAAGCCAATTTAACAAACTAATATCAAAGAGTACAGTCGACTAGTCAAAGCAATTCTGAACCCTCACATACAGGGTTTCATAAACTTTGAAATATAAATAACCTTTAGCCTCCATAAGTAATACGTCACATATGTTATAGCAAGCAATTACTTGCTCGACAGAACCCAAAAGCGAAATCTTTCAACCTCAAATAGCGTCTCGAGGCGTCGCTTGAAGACCAGTGATGCATCAAATCAGAAGTATGTATCGGATGGGAGAGGTAGCTTGGAAATCAAATAGTGGAATCTGACTGTCGCTCCCTAGCTTTGCGAAAACGTCTTTGAACTTTATTTTTACGCAACTGAGACGAGCAAATCGTTCGCTTGATACTAAAGCGATGATTGCTCAGTGGTAGTGACGACGGCTTACGATCGTCGGGGGTTTGAATCCTACAATGAGCTTAAGCTTTCAGTGTAGGAGAACATCGTGATGAAACCATAGCTTGGTGGTAGGGCATTTTCAAGCGCTCGTGTCGCGAATGCGAAGTCAAATCTACCTACGATAGGTAAAGTAGGCACCTGTCTCTGTCACTGTCAATGTCAAGAGTAGTTTGACGTAACGCCGGCGCCGGCTTGGCGGGGATCGGTGGTGTGAGCGAGCGCGCTAACCATCACGCGGCATTGACGGTCCGGTCAGCGCAGGAGCAACATCAGTAAGTGAGCTTGTTATTACTCAGTGCATGCATTACCAGTGTTTATCAGTGTGTATCAGTAATTCAGTAACCGATGCTATCGGACTGTCTGCGGACAGAGATCAGAGTCAGAACCAGATCAGTACCAGATTCAGACCAGTTAAGCGAGGCTCGGGGTGGCTGTAGGGGAGGTTGGAGGCCACTGGGGGGTTTCCCCCCAAACGACAATCAGACCAGTAATCAGATTCAGTGAACCAGGTGATATCAGCTTCACATATTCAGTATTTTACAGCAGTGCATTTCGGTTAGTGACGTATAAATCAGTTCAGATATTCGTTGTGTACCTGTAGCCAAGGTACTCGGCGACATGGTGGAGATGCTGGGATGATACATACAAATATTTATCGCAATTAAAATTTTGTATAAGCTATTTTTCTCATAGTGAGGGTATTAAGAAATATTTCTGAAAAATGCGGGTCGTGTTGTTCACTCTGAAGGTAGCGATGTTTGATAGTGAAAAGGTATCATGATTTTTAACATTACAGAATTTAGTTCCTTATATGCAAGTTGTTAAGTGCATATTTTACTTGGAGTTGTAGTTTTAACAGCAATCATGTGCATATTAGGCGTGACGAAACTTGTGATATCTTGATGAATGTTTAGTGAGTTTGACGAGTTTGATATTTTGAATTCGTGTTTACACATTTCAATAACTACCAACATTATTTATCTTTTGCTGGGCTGGTTACATCTTACCCTACTTATTTTCTATTGCGTAAATTTTAAAGAACGAGTATTACGCAGGGGTTTTACCTACACATAAAATGCAGAAGTACAGTTCACTACATAATAGCCTAGTTGGTTTTACTGAGTACAGTTCTACTACAAAATTAATGTACCTATGCAAGTAGTCTAGTTAATCAGCGATTCTTACAGTTTAAAGTAGTGACTTTTACGATTACCTTTGTTTTAGATTCTTGGACATATCGTACAAAAGACGTTAGAAGGTTCCCGTCTTTGCTCGTGACTCGTATAGGCAGGTACTGTACTCAAAAATGGAGGAAGTCATCCGAACTCGTTTAAAAATGATTTACGACTCTGTACTATCTTACATAAGCTCAGCGCAGTGTGAACTTAAAAAATTAGCCGATAATGATGCCAATTATGACGAATTAGATTTGCTTGGGTCTAAACTGAAAGGTGCCAATAACAGATTTGTCTCTGAAATTCAAAATTATTGCAAAGTAATAACAGAACCCAACAGTGATGAAATCAGTCTGTACACATCAACTCAAATTCAGGCCGAAGAATTATTAGCTGAAATAGAAGTTAACATTAGGCGAAATGACAGAAACCGCGCAACAGTTTCTACCACCAGCGGTGAAAATATTAACATCGCTAGCAAGTTGCCACGAATGGAGCTTGCTAAATTTGATGGTGACGTTCTCAAATGGTACCAATTTTGGGACCAGTTTTCATCAAATGTAGACAACAGAAATATCAGTGACGTCGATAAATTATTGTACCTTCAATCAGTTCTTGAAGGCGATGCAAAGCAGGCGATTGAAGGGTTGGACACAACAAACAAAAACTACCGTATAGCTGTCAACACATTAAAAGAGAGGTATGGAAAACCTGGTGCCATTATTGATGCCCATTATGTGGCGTTATATAGGATAAAAACAGCATCAACCAGTCAGGTAAAGGATTGTAGGCAAGTACTTAATGAAATTGAGAGACACCTTAGAGTACTAAGTTCATTGGGAGAAGATGTTAACCATAACCACCTCAGGGTTATGATTATGGAAAAGTTTCCAGAGGATCTTATTTATGAGTTAAGAATGAAGTTGACAGGTGAAGACGAATCAATCGATAGTATTAGGAAATATTTAGAGTATATTATATCAGCTAGAGAGACTTCAAACAGATTAAAGAAAGAGACGGCAGATAGTAGAAAGTTCAGTATACCAACCGGTGAAAGTAAACACAACTCAGATAATTTTACATTAGGTTCCTTACACGTCAGATCTGAAGAAAATAGGGACAGTCAACCACGCAGATTTACGAACTTTAGGAAAGATAAACCTAAATTTGACAACAGACAGTTCCATAACTCAAAGGCGCCCAATCGTAAAAGACCCAGTGACTCGGACAAAACTAATGAGCCACCTAAAAAGAAATTTAGTAGGTGTATATTCTGCAGGCAGGATCACTTTAATGACGAATGTACAATGTATAAAACTATGCAAGATAGGAAGTCTCGATTAGGAAACCGCTGCTACAATTGTTTCGGTGAAGGGCATAGGGCGGAAAATTGCCGTGCTAAACGAAAATGTAGGCATTGTAGTAAATATGGCACTCACAATCGAGCATTATGCCCCACTAAACTGTTACAGCCAGCAAAGTTGATACAAACTGATAGCTTACATATTAGATCTGAAGTCAGCACTACATTGTTGCAAACCGGCCTAGTCACGGTTAGTAATTCCGACATAGAATCGAGACAGTTGCAGGGTAGAATTTTACTTGATTGTGGTAGCCAGCGATCGTATATTACAGAGTCTATGGCTAAATCGCTTAATTTGCCCATAGCTGACAAAATGAATTTGTCAATATTTACTTTCGGCGCGAAATCACCACATCAGATAGAAAGTCCGGTAGTCAATTTTAAAATCACGACTCGAACTGGTGTCAAACGGCTTGTTCACGCAAACGTAGTGCCTCACATCACAAATAGTGTACGAACACCAGTGTTTAATGAATCAGCCTCTGTATGGGATGATATTAAACTAAGAGGTCTTATAATGGCAGATGATGGTTCTTGTGGTGATAGAGTAGACATTCTGATAGGAAATGATTATTATCATTCATTCATGTCGCAACAAAAGATGTCGATCAGTCAGGACCTTTTCCTTGTTAATTCAGACTTTGGCTGGGTATGGTCGGGACAAGTTAGTGAGGTCGTTGACAGCTCCGATCAGTTAACCGTATTGACTTACTTCCAGTCAAGTGCAGTGTTCGATAATAAATTGAATGAACCTGACCTTCCGTTAAAGTTAGATGATGTTAAACGATTATGGGACCTTGAATCAATAGGTATTACAGATTCCCCAAAATCCACTCATGACGAAGAAGCGATAAAACACTTTAATGAAACCGTCCAGTACAAAGACAATAGATATCATGTTCAATGGCCATGGACTGAGTTTCCTCCAGCTCTTCCTAATAATCTTGGTTTAGCCTGGGGTCGCTTGAATAGTTTGCTAAAACGTTTAGATAGTTCTGAGATAAAATCCTATGATCAAGTTATTCAGGAGCAGTTGCAAAACGGGATTATAGAAGTAGTACCAGATCCATCTATTTCACAGAATCATCCGGTTCATTACCTTCCTCACCACTGTGTCCGTAGTCGGGATAAGCCCAATAAGCTTCGTATTGTCTATGACGCTTCAGCGAAAACAGCGGATAATCGAAGTTTGAACGAAAGCTTATATCGTGGGCCCCTATTGTTAGGAGATCTTACTGGGTTATTAATTAAATTTAGAGAACACCCTATAGGTATAGTAGCAGACGTTGAGAAGGCCTTCTTGCAGTTAGGTCTCCAAGATGTAGATAAAGATGTAACGCGATTCCTGTGGGTTAAAGACATACATTGTGGAGTCAGATCAGATAATATTGTGCACTTACGCTTTTGTCGGGTTCCGTTCGGTGTTATATCAAGTCCGTTTTTGCTGAATGCGACAATTAAGTTTCACCTAAGCAGGTTGAATAGCACTCTTATGAAACAAATAGCCGATGACATTTACGTTGACAATATAGTAACAGGCACACAGACAAACTCAGACGCACTTAACCTATACAGAGAATCTAAGCAATCATTCGATTGTTTGTCCATGAATTTGCGGGAATGGAATTCAAATTCAAACGAGCTAGTTTCTCAAATACCAGATAAATTCCGAGCACAGGATCGTAGACGCGTGAAGGTATTAGGACTGATATGGGACTTAAATACTGACCATCTGTATTTGAAATCAAATTTAAACAACAACAGTTTTCACACGGTCCAATCAAAACGCGAGGTACTGAAGACTATTGCTTCAGTTTATGATCCTTGCGGCCTTGCAGTTCCGGTGATGCTCCCAGCAAAGCTATTCTTTCAGAGATTATGGAAACAAAAGACTAAGTGGGATGATAAGCTAAATGACGATCAACTTACTGAATGGCAACATATATCATCAAAGTTTCCGTATTTAGAGGCAATTCAGGTTAACCGTTATTACGCGCGGAATCTGAGTACAGGCGGTGGCAGAAGTGATATTCAGTATGAATTACATGTTTTCACTGATGCCTCTTTAGAATCATACGCGGCGGTTGTCTATTTGCGCAGTTCTTTAGACACTAATAATATTGTCAGTTTCGTTATCGGCAAGTCTAGATTAGTGCCTTTAAAGGACCAAAACAACTTACAAATTCCAAGATTAGAATTGCTGGGTGTACTCATTGGCTGCAGGCTTTTTAACTACGTAATGAAATTCTTGCGCGTGAAGGTCAAAGGTCAATTCCTGTGGACTGACAGTCAAATTGTTTTGAGTTGGTACAAATCAGAAAAGTTACTACCGCCGTTTGTTTCGCGTAGAATCAATGAAATAAAACAGAACAAAGCCTTACAAATCAGATATGTACCAACTAAACTCAATCCATCAGATGTAGGTACAAGAGCAGAACGCGTAGATTCATACGATAGATGGCTTAAGGGTCCTGATTTTTTATCAGAGAATGCGGAACAGTGGCCTAGGTTTCAGAACGTTGATACGAGTGAAAATATAAAACAGACTCAAACCGTTTTGGCCGGGGAGGGTCCTCCAGATGTAGGTCTGTCGGATGTAGTGTCGGGAGATAATACAGCTGGATCAGATTTAGATAGGACGGAACCAATGGTTGTAGATGAACAGCAACAATCTATTGACGATGAAACACGAAAGATATTAGAGATTCAGGCTTTACATTTTCCCAAAGAGGTTGAGGGAAACACAACTGACTTATCACGAACCCTTCAGTTATATAAAGATCAAGATGGAGTCATACGGTGTAGAGGTAGATTTAGGTATACGGATTTGTCACACAATCAGAAAGAGCCCATACTACTTCCAAAGAGTTCAGACTTTACACAAAAAATCATTTCGGATTTACACCAGAAAAACTATCATGTAGGAGTTTCGCATACTTTAGCTTTGTTGAGGCAAAAGTTTTGGGTTCCGCAAGGAAGAGCAACAGTTCAAAGGGTCATTAAAAAGTGTTCACAATGTGTGAAATACGGTGGAGGGCCATTCAAATTACCAGCTATGCCTGACCTACCAGCAGAGAGAGTGAAGCTCAGCTTACCTTTTGCATTTACGGGTCTAGATTATTTTGGTCCTTTATTTGTAGATGAAGTTACTAAAGAGAAACGCTGGGTATGCTTATTTACATGCTTAACTATTAGAGCAATACACTTGGAGGTAGTCAAAGATTTATCAGCAGAAGAGTGTTTACTAGCGATACGGAGATTCGTTGCAGTAAGAGGATTACCTCAATTGATTATATCTGACAACGCGACACAGTTTAAACTTACAGCAGATGTGTTAACTTCAGACTACTGCATAAAGAACAATATCCGTTGGAAATTTATCCCCGAGTTAGCACCTTGGTTCGGTGGATTTTACGAGCGCCTGATAGGCCTAGTTAAGCACAGTTTGAAGAGAACGTTAGACAAACATTTGATAAGTCATAACCAGTTGTGTACCATTATGAAGGAACTTGAAGCTGTCGTAAACACCAGGCCCTTGACGACAGTTGGCGCTGAATTAGAGCATGTATTGACTCCAGTAGATTTTTTACGCGTCGGTGGACCAGTCACCACTGAAGACTCAGATCGAGATTTCTTGGAATCAGCTACAGTAACCAAAACTAACCTAATTGACGGTTGGAAGCGTGGCCAGATTATTTTGTCAGAATTTGTCAAGATGTTTAATAATCAGTATTTGACTAGTCTTCGTGAGCGAAGTGACAAACATCGGCAACCAAGGGTTGTAGTTAATAGGGCACCAATTATAGCAGAGACAGTTCAGTTAAGATCAGATGGTAGCAGAGTACATTGGAAGGTTGGCAAAATAGCAGAGTTGATCAGGGGTTCGGACGGACAGGTCAGAGTTGCCAGAATAAAATTATCAACTGGAGAAACGTTTACCCGTTCAATAGGTCATTTATTTCCACTTGAAATAGACGAGGAACAGAGTACAGTACCTTTACCAGAGCAGACAGATCCCACAGTCAGAGATAGTCACGATTCAGGGGAACTTCAAACCATTACACCAATACGAGTCCAGATTGATCAGCCAGCCACTAGCAATCAAGATTCAGAGGGAATTCAGATTAACGATCCTGCGACCAGTAGCCTACCAGATATCCCTAAACAGACACCTACATCTTTGGCAAAACGACCATCTAGGGCATCAGCAGTCAGAGCTAGGGAAAGGGTTAAGGAGTGGACGTCTCAGTTAATGATCAGATTGTTTGAACGGTAGAAATTAATCAGAAGTGTTAATCAGTTGTATTGAAATCATAATTCAGAAAGCAATAAATTGTTTAGCAGTTGAATCAGATATTGTGTTTTCTTCCTTTTGTGGGGAGTGTCGCGAATGCGAAGTCAAATCTACCTACGATAGGTAAAGTAGGCACCTGTCTCTGTCACTGTCAATGTCAAGAGTAGTTTGACGTAACGCCGGCGCCGGCTTGGCGGGGATCGGTGGTGTGAGCGAGCGCGCTAACCATCACGCGGCATTGACGGTCCGGTCAGCGCAGGAGCAACATCAGTAAGTGAGCTTGTTATTACTCAGTGCATGCATTACCAGTGTTTATCAGTGTGTATCAGTAATTCAGTAACCGATGCTATCGGACTGTCTGCGGACAGAGATCAGAGTCAGAACCAGATCAGTACCAGATTCAGACCAGTTAAGCGAGGCTCGGGGTGGCTGTAGGGGAGGTTGGAGGCCACTGGGGGGTTTCCCCCCAAACGACAATCAGACCAGTAATCAGATTCAGTGAACCAGGTGATATCAGCTTCACATATTCAGTATTTTACAGCAGTGCATTTCGGTTAGTGACGTATAAATCAGTTCAGATATTCGTTGTGTACCTGTAGCCAAGGTACTCGGCGACAGCTCGCCTGGCTAGCTACCCTCAAGTTAAGAATCTGTCGCCATGCACGTATCGGTGCGTTCCGGCAGTCTCACTTGAGAGCCAGTTCTTAGTCCAGGTATAGTGTGGCGCCATCTTCCCCCATTAAGTCGCGTTGATTTTACTGCTACACTCAAAAGTATAATAGATAATGGTGTTGATTCTGTAATGTAATAGGTCTAAAAGTATGTTGTGTTTTTATTACTTTAGTAAGTATACTTTTGGACCTGTCAAAATAAGTTTATTTTTAGAAAAAGCACAACAGAATCGTCATCACCATTATACAACTAACCAAACAGGCTAAACGGCATAAAATTTTACAAAAGTTCCCTAAATAGTTTATACAATTCGATAACGCGTTAACATCATTTGATAACATCAACTATTCACGTTACGATGTATCAAGGTACATCCGCTGGAAAGTTTGAGGAAATCAGTACTAATAAAATAGGGAGATAGCAGCCGCAAGTTCGGTTCGATCGCAGCATCAAGTGCCGTACAAAGTTTGAGTGTTCGAGAAACGGGACCGTGAATACACGAACGGTTGTGACTTGTGAGAATTCATGTCATTTGGAGCTTATGTATCTGATTTCTGTACATTTGACTCGACAGTTCTTTTAGTTAACTTTTAGATCCCTATCGATTCACAGTTATTTCCTAATAATTGAAAGAGAGAGAAAGAGAGCGAAAGCGGGAGAGAGAGAGGCAGAAAGACAGAGATAGAGAAAGACAGATATAGAGAGAGAAAAAGAGAGAGCGAAAGCGAGAGAGAGAGATAGGGAAACAGAGATAGAGAAAGACGGATAGAGAGAGAGAGAGACAGAGAGAACCACTTTATTTGAACATACTGTACACAATAACAAATCCCTTAACTATTATGAATTATGATCATTGATCAAAAAAACCAACTGATAATAACACTCTTGCATGGCCTGAGATACAGCATACTTATTTGTTCTAGACTGTTCTGTTCTGACTGTTCTGTTCTAGATTCATACGATCAGGAAATAACCTAGAAATAAAGTTATGATGCATTCGCCATTCAAGTCACACGTGACCTATTTTCCAGAATATTTTACTGCATAGACAACATGCGTGTTAGCATAATCAGATTGTATTTTGCAGTAACAGTGTTCCTTGTTTTGCATGTTTAAACGTTGCTCGGTTCCTTGTGCTACCCATTTGAAAGAGGATGTTCCCCAATTGGTCTCATTTCGAGGTAATTGAGTTGTTTCAGTCTTTTGGCATTTTTTAAAGGCGTCTTTTATTTTCTACGGTTTACTGGACTATAAGGATTTGCGTAAAGGACAAGAGAGGTTGCCTTTAAAGGAATGTCGGTTATGGGGGCCAATTCATCAGTTCTGTAATCAATTATCAATTGGGAACTAATAAAGTCTTTGGTCAGTTTGGGCTTGGACACTTCCGTGTCTACACAGTGATTGGGTTAGAGGAGAGCCGTTCCAATTCTACTCCTAATGTTGAAACAATGAGCGCTTGAGGAATAAATAAACGAAAGGCTGCAAATTTCAGACACTGGTGTCGATTCAGTTCTGCATTCTCTAAAACTAAACTAAGTTTGACATGTCTAAAAGTAATGCTGCCCTTTTTTTCTTCAGTGGTTAGAAAAAGACAGCAATGCTGTTAGACCTGTCAAACTTAGTTTAGTTTTAGAGAATGCAAAACCGAATCGACACCAGTATTGGTGGAATATGAAAATGGCTGTAATGCCAAGACCCATAAGGTGAAAAAGTTTGAAGTCTCCAGCTTTAAAACTCCAGATCGAAACTATATCTGAACTGAACTATATCCGACTATATCCGAACTGAAGTTTAAATACTCGAATGGGCAGAATAAACCTGCTGGTCATATGAACCGTTTTCGTTGTAAATCTTTATGTCGAATTGGTCACAATCTCGAAGACTCCGACAAATAAGCCGAATTACTTCTAAGATATAAAATCCGTCAATTTTCAGCACCGGTAAGCAGCCGGGAGACTCGCACTGCGAATTGTGGAATTTTCCACCGGATTTGTGCCTTTAAGGTTGGCCTCTGAGATGGAAATCCGGCGGCCCGAAGGCATTTGTAAGAGTGTATATGAGTTTTGGAATTAAGCACGGTTGGAGAGAACTTTGTTCACGTTTAAGATGAATTTAAGCGCATTCAGTTAACTCTGAAATTGTTGGCTTGAATGTCATTTGCAGTTTTGCTTTCTTCACTTATTCTGTTGGTTTCTCGGAACAATGACAAGCTGGTTCAATGTCTAATGCCACATAATAATAGATATACATAGTTCTATACGTCTAATGCATATCCTTATCATTCGAATATAATGAATGCAACGGTTTGCAATTGCTAATATTATATATGTATATGACTTCTTCACGCTGAAATAGCTATTCGGATTTGAGTGAACCCAGATTACTTTTATCCTGGAAAAGGGGAAAACCGCGGTAAGTAAAAATGTATAACAATAATATTCAATATGCTATTGACTGAACTGGTGTGCGTGCCACTTCACTCAACAACTTTTATGGGCGCAAACCTATTTGACATGGACAAACAGACAGACTGAAAAATAACAGCTAAAAACGTAACGACCGATGTGGCGAATGGGAACCGTCGACTGCGAAGCGTGAGCTCACAGGTTCGTACAGTCAGCGATAAAAGTAGCCGTTCAACCACAATTTTAAACACTTGTCAGATTAGCGGTATTTGGTGTTCAAGACGCCGAGAAAAATTGGGAATTGGAATTGTTCAGCAACTTTTGTCGTTGACCATACTGAGGTGCATTAAGCAGCTGGTAAGGGGTAAGATGAGCGCCTAGTAGTTATACTTATTTTACTTCAATGGAACTCAAAAGCACAGAGAACGTTATAGTTACTAAAGGTGAGCTCCTTTATGGTTATGACCGCCTAGTACTTCACAGGCTAGAAAAAGGCGCAAGAATTGGTTCCGTGTCTCTTACTCACATAGCTTCGGATGCCTTAGGGACTATGTTTGTGATCGTGTGGGTGTTAAAGTGTTAATAGTATTGGCGTAAGTTGCATTTACTAAAATTTAGGAACGTAAATACCAAGTACCATCGGTATGTTCTGGAAGCCTCACTTGAGAGCTAGTTTCCAGTCCAGGTGCCAGCCGCCTTAGACCACATAGTGACTTGCAGCCAAACGCTACCCTGTTAGGTGTAAAAAAAAAGTGTAAGTATTTGTAGCCAATACACAATTTTACCTCCAAATTCTTCAGCTACGAAAAAACTGTTGCTCAATTATATCGCTAAACATTTCAAACAAATAAAGGCTCGATTAAGAACATTTCATCGAGTAGGTAACTGTAAAGTCCAACCAGCGAAATAGATCCATTTCTTCTGTAACTTAATCACAAAAACTTTCCCAAACTTTTAAAAGATGGCGAAACTTTGTCGCGGAGTTCTCGTAAAATAAAAATAAAAGCTTTCAAAAGCGGTTTGAGATTCTGTGTAAAAAAGTTTTAGTTTTCCCCTTGGGCTGTAACTAAAATAGCCATCTAGCATTTCTAGCTCAAACTTAAATGTTATCTTGTAAATAAAACATTCTTAACGTTCAACGTAGATTGAAATAGTGGAACTAGTTTGCAGAAGAAAAAGAAAAGACTAAGCGTCGAAAACCGATGCAATCGCGAGCGTTGGAGCGGTTTCGGTTGTGGTCAGGACTTTAGGAAGAAACGTATGACCAAATGTAGAAACGTTTTCACCGCCCGTGATTTGCGCAGATGTTGTCTCATCTTTACAGAGCGTAACAATTGAATAAAGCGGACCATATTACACAACGACACGACACAAAACGACGACACCATAATGCCGTGAAATAATAAAATTCTAACTCCAAATGGAGGTGTAGCAACATTTCAACGGATAATCTTACCGATGCGAAGGCTCGTTACAAGATTTTACTTACAATCAACCCAAGGTGCCATAAACGGTAAATCTCAAAAGGTGGGTAGCAGTAAACCGCTACATTTGAATCGCCATTACGCAGGTAGTTTGTTAATATTTGAGCGCGACCGTCTCTTTGCTCCTTTGGGGTCATTTATCGTCCAGCCCCCGCGCCGAGCGGACGTCTTGCCTGCTGTAAACGTTTATTGCCGTGAAATAAGGTTAGCGTTCTGACTTCCGTGGTTTGGTACGCTGCCGTTTTATTTCGGCATTGTTATAGTTAATTTGGTGTGCTGTAAAGCTGAGAAAAATGCAAGTTTATTTTTGCGCTACTAAATTTGTTTTGGCGAAAATAGAAAACCACTCTCCTCGGCAATGCAACAAACGACACAATATGAAAGAGTCTGGCTGTAACCTTTCATTGTCACTGGCACTAGAAATAACTTTAGCCATTTACCATCCGTTCGATTTGCCATTGTTCGTGCACAACCGAAATACTAGACACTCAATTTCCAAAGTTAATTTCAAACACCTAATTTCGGAACTAGCCGCAACCAAATATATGTCTAGTTATGATTGATGCGCCGCCTACGTAATATAATACGTAATTGCATTGAGGGTAGGTGATAATCACTGTCCACCCAGCCCCTCGGGAACGCTGTGTTAGTGAAATAGTCCAAATTCCTGCAACAGTTAATTAATTTAACACTAATGAGCACATTCGGGAATAACTGTAATGTGGAACGGGTAGCAATAATAGTTAAATGGGATGGGTTTTAAATACGGGAGCGACGGTTCCCTTACGATTGCGGTTATATGCTACGTAATAGTCTGTGCCACTCGAGAACACGAGGTGCCAATTTTTACTGTCGTTTTTGTTTCAAAATCGGTTAAGACCTTTGGTTGCTATGAAAATGTATCATCATCTGAAGCGCTACAGTCCGAGACATAGATACATATAGGTCTTGGCCTAATAGATAATGTTTTTTGCCAGACTAATCTATTTATTTCTTTGCAGCCTGTGACGCCGTTTGTCTTCGGATCCTGTTCGACACCATAATCTTAATTTTGGTTAAACACGACTTCAGTGGAGGCGGCCAATTTTCACTATCTAAACTAAAAACGAATTCTGAAAAAACACTTTTAAAACCTAACTTAAACATAAGTTGGCATTTAAGGTTTTTCAATCAATTAGTAATAAGAATAAAATTGTCAATGTGATCGCGCCAAAAAAATTACCTGCCGGGCGTTTCTTGCCTGTTCTTTTGCCGGCGTAAGGAGGTTGGAACAGGCGTAGCTAGTTTTAAGTTGACGTTTTAAAGTGATCACAATGTATCCTATTGAATAAACATATTTTTGATTTTGATTTTTGATTTTAGTGCAACTGAGTGACGACACATTCTAGTGCCAACCCGGTAAGCGTGACGCTTGCCTCTTAAGTGCAGCCCATAATTTTGTACTTAAACGGTTCTAAATCCTGCGCTGCAATGCACTGCGTTCGTCACCCTGAGAAATTGGATGTTAAATCTCTTCGTGCCCTGCAATTTCACTGGAACATAGCTCTTCAATCCCGAACATAGTGATGTTTACATACTACTACTTGGCGGTTGGATAGCGGGCCAAAGTGTGGTTGATTATCGGACTTTGCAAAAGAGTCCTACCACTACAAAAGGTGTTTAAGATTGTTTTCCATAAGGCTCTCACAATCATATTCATAGCTCTCACACCAAACTAAGATTCCCTCTCTGTATTTAAGTTATCAAAAACTACTTGATTCGGAGATCTACAACGCCCAGATGATGATCAAATACATTTTTTTCAATCAACAAATATTAATCCCGTAGCAGGAATCGAATTCTCGATGTTACGCTTCGCAGTCATCTGTTCGCCGCGTCACATCTGTCGTCACAGGATACCTTGAAAAAGCTGTCTCAAGGTAACCCTTCAGAAACAACTGCGCTCACACACAAAGGTTCAAAATTAGATAATTAGAATTTGAAACAAAGAAAAACTTTAACGCTTCAGCTGTAAGAGGTAGCTGGAAAACACTTCACATGGGAAATGAGCCGCGGGAAATTGCAGCTCCTCGGGATAACAGCACTTCCGGTGTAACGTGTGTAATTACGTGAAACAAAAGCGGGCAGCAGTCGGGAGCACGTGGGCCAAATGGAATTCACTTTTGGAATTTAAAGTCAGTCAATTCGACTGTGGGTTTTTTGCCTTCGCGGAGATTACGTAAAAGGCGACGATTCTACGTTGGCGGGGAGTTGGGAACCTTCGATGATTTGATTTGGGGTATAGGGGCGCGAATTGCAGGGTTACATTTTACGTAATAGAGTAGCAAACAAGCAGACGGCCCGCGTCAGCGGTCACCGCCATCAATGGACATTTGCAAGACTAGCGGCGTTGCCGATGCGTTGCCGACCCTGAAGAACTATTTTGGTACCCATTCTAAGCGACAGCGTTCTGTGGCACTGCGGGAATACTCGTGGAGTGAGCTCGTTCCACAATGTGCGATTTGGTGCTCCATCCAAGTGTAGCGTGGCATCATTTTCCATCATTAGTCCCACTGCTCTCCAGCAGGCCTAGTTAAGGGTCAGATACAATTTCTTTTACTGATAACAGATAATGAAGAAAGGTTCTCGAGCGACCACGAACCGAAAGACGTTCTGTAGGTAGGCCTCCCACTAGGTGGGCCGACATCCTTGTAAGAGTCGCAGGGAGCCGATGGATGCAAATGGGTAATAGCCGTTCATGGTGGCGTTCAAAGGGGGAGGCCTATGTTCAGCAGTGGACTTCTTCCGGCTGATGACGATGATGATGATGACTATTTTTATGATTGTGTGGGCGTTATTTTTACTATTCATTATTCTAAGGTCTTATGACATAGTTTCCTTTAGCATAGTTTCCCACAAGTTCTTTGTGTTCACAGAGCTTTCGACACTTACCGAACTAAGTCGAACAAAGCTCAGAAACTTACGCGATAGGTTCTAGAAACTTTCAATGTAGTTTAGAGTACTATCGGATTAGGAGTTTTAAGATGCTAACAGTTGCTTAGAATGTATGGTTCGTCTGTGCAGTCAGTGGTAGTATGAGGGACTCTATATATGCGATATTGCCTGCAATAAATGTACATTAAATTAAAATTTAGAAAAACCCCCGATATTTTTGACTTATTATCGTCAAACATAGCTAAGAACACTCCCAGCGTGGACTACAGTTTATCGAAATGTAAAGTATCCTATGTCCTTCCTCAAGGTTTCATCATCTCAACATTGGTGTTTAAACAAGTCCGTTTGAATGTGTATAAAATTCAGGTTGTACAATATTCACTTCAAAAAACATAGTAAGTAATTGGCTGGAATTGGCTGGTTAACAATTTTAAGATTTTTAGTACTTATCTATAGATTATTAGTAAGTATTTAGTTGTATATATTATCGTGTTATTATATAGGTTATTTATCTATTATGTTTCAGTCATAAAAGTTTAATAAGTTAGGTACTCTTGATTTAAAAAATAATAATTTGTTAATTTAATATCTAGATACATACTTATAATATACTTTGAAACTATATACACAATACACATCTTAGTAATGTGGACTTGAATACAACACCTGCTAATGAAGGAAAAAGTTGGCATTCAGAATTTTTCCCGGAAGGTTCGAGATATATAAAAATTTTCAGTCGGTGAGCGCAGAATTAAACTCGATTTACGAAGTGGCTGAATGCGATTTATTAACTTTACTGGTGGTAACTTTATTTTAACCACAGTTTTAATATTTTGTTTGGCAAATCGTATAAATAAATGTTTTTCTGTGCAAGATACAGAGTAGCGTTTGTGGTCGAAGGTAAAAGTGACATTATAAAAAAGGAGTCATTATGATGTTACAATTATTATTATATTTTTTTTACTATTTACAGGGTAGCGTTTGACCACAAGTCACCTGATGTTAAGTGACGATGTGGTTGAGGATGGCGCCACGCTACACCTGGACTGGGAACTGGCTCTCAAGTGAGGCTGCCGGAACACACCGATAGGTGCTTGGCGACAGATTCTTAACAAGAGGGTGGTAGCTAGCCAGGCGAGTACTAGAAAATACCCTACCACCAAGCTATGGTTTCATCACGATGTTTTCCTTCACCGAAAGCTCAAGCTCATTGTAGGATTCGAACCCACGTCCTACGGATCGCAAGCCGACGTCACTACCACTGAGCCATCATCGCTATACCACTGAGCCATCATCGCTAATTATGTACTTGGTAGCCATTTTTGTTTGGAATCAATTTAAAAATCTGTCGCCATGCACCTATTGCTGTGTTCCGGCAGCTCCACTTGAGAGCCAGTTCTCACTCAAGGTGTAAACGGAGAAAAAAAGACCTTCCGAAATACCGCTTTCCTTCTGAGTCAAAAGGGAAGGATTTGTTATTCAGAAGGAAATCTAAGGTAAATTAGTTAGTTAGTTAGTTAGTTACTTAGTTAGTTACTTAGTTAGTTAGTTACAAGTCAAGCTAATAAAAGTGTTTTAAAAAGGAAAGAAATCGGTCTTGGAAGGAAAGACTCAGAAGGAAAGTCCAAATTTTCTTCTCAGTGTAGCGCGATGCGACTTTCGCCCACATCGTCTCTCAGGATCAAGTGACTTATGGTCAAACACTATTATACTCTGTAAAAACGAAAATAAACTGTCTTATAAAGAATTAAAACGCTTAACCAAACACAGGTTTGCTTTTTATTTTTGGCCAGTTTTACGACCGATGTAGCGCAATGGGCGAACAGCCGACTGCCAAGCAAAAGGTCGCGGGTTCGGTTCCCGCGGGGCACAGCATAGCTAGTTATATATAATTGTATGGGCGTTTTTCTTCAAAAACATGTAGGTTAATGTAAAATAAATCAGTTAATACAATGTAAAATGGTGTACTCCAAAGCATAAACTTTAAACTATCGTGTGCGACGCCGCAACAGAGAATGCGCCATCTTTGCATGATTGATGTTCTGTGACACGGTACAGAGCCTAGGGCTGGCTTCTACTAGATCTAGGTTATATTGACAAACCTTTAGTTTTGCAACAACTATCTTAATGTCGATAAATATTGTCAAAGACCAAACTAAAGCCCTGTTCTTGCCTAGAAGTCATTTTAGGAATGGTTTTGATTTAAATGAAATATATGTATATAAAAAGTGACTGTGTAAACATAGATAAATTTACTTTTTATTGAAACACTACATTACAGGGAGCTATATTCTTTATGTAACGTAGGCGTATCATATTAAAAATGTTTCGGAATTCCATTCCAAACGGGATGTTAGTTATTCAACAATAACTTATATTTTGATTTCCATGCAATATATACATTTTTTTAATTTGCAACACTCTAGAATGACGCTCAAGCGATAATCGGTACTTGCGCACAAAGAACAATGGCCAAAGCGGACCTGAGGTTGTAAAAAAAGAGTAATATATTAAAAAAATTGCAATTTTTAGCTCATTAAGATTATATAAACGATATTTTAAGAAATGTGATTATAAATGTTTGTTTATATATTTTTTACTTTTTTTATAATATGTATTTATATTATTATAATTTTATTTGTTACATTTGTATTGTTAGAAATTATTATTGTTATTATCTATATTTAATATATGTTTGTCAGCTGAGGTCTAATATAACTTTAGTGAACCGGATCCAGGTCTCCACGATACAGGCTGAGCCTAGTGTGGTGATCACCAGACATATGTGTAAACGTGTTTCAATCTCTCTGCATACATTCATAGAATAATTTATTAGGTATTCTTAGTTAAGCCTAAAATTGTTTTTATGCAGCAAATAAATAATTTTCATTTTTTCATTTTCAATGATATGAAAAAAAGATATTGAATTTTTTACTTCGCAGTGTCTAATGTGTGTGTGTGTGTCATTTGTTTGTTTTTGCTACGCTACAATACGTCTTATTCTACCAATTTCGTTGTACTTATTTCTCTTTTTCTGAACTTATCGTTAATTTCACAAACCAATAACTGTTTTAGGCCGGTCGAATAACTTCAATAAGCTATTCGTAATTTTTATACAAAATATATTGCTGTCAGGTCCATGGCAGTATGAAAAGTGGCCAATGTTCTTTGAGTCTGTCATTTGACACAAATACGTCACTCAATCGCTACTTAAGTATTGGTCAATGCTTGAGTGTCATTCTAGTACACCAACCCCAATCTAAATCAAATAAATCAGAAGTGAGGTCACAACAAGTGATCGCCTCTCAAATCTAAATATATACGAGGACCGCTCGAGCCAACCCTACACACCGGTGTTCAACAAAGGCAGCAACGAGTGCTTTTAATAAATTATTCCGCGGGCCCGTTCCCAGCTCTCAGTGCGGGCCTCGAATTTAACTCCATATCCATTTATTACTGCGCCTTTTCCACATCTACCCGACAAAACTGATTTTCGACGACTTCCGACGGTTTTTGACGAACATTTCGCTGGAAATACGAGAGTGCGCTCGTGGCGTCGGCGTTTTTGATCAGGGAAATGGCGGAGGAAGTCTTTTGAAAGATTATATGCAAATCAAATCAAATCAAATATTTATTTATTGACATAAAAGTGGGATACAATTATAAATGGGTCCATGGACTCCTGAACTAGTTAAAACTGTATTTCAGGAGCCAAGGCTTCTTCCATCAAATGACAAATAATTATGTCAAACCTAACAATTACATGTACAAGGTAGTTTTATACATAATATATCAAATTTTACAAAATATATATCAAATTTTACAAAACGAATATTAATAATAAAAATAAAATAAAATACAAATGAAAGTTAAATCTACAGATGTACATAAATGAGATGTGAAAAGTTAAATAAAGTAGTATATAATATTAGGAAACAAAAAGAAAACAAATATAAATTCAAGTTTTTATATGCGGAGAGTATAATTGTGAGTGTGTGTGTGTGTGTGTGTGTGTGTGTGTGTGTGTGTGTGTGTGTGTGTGTGTGTGTGTGGATGCGAATTTACGATCATCTGATGCCTTCTCTGAGAGTTCTTGACGCGAGATTGATTTTGGATAAGCGGGAGATGAAATAAAGTTCTCCTTTAACCGGCTAAAAATTTTTATTTCACTGTTTACGCAAAGTTGTATGAAATCGGATGCAAAATGCACGGTCACATCCAACGCGGTTTTAACTTTGTTAAAACAGTTTTGACCACATATCGTGAACGGTTGAAAAGTTTCCCTCTATTTCACAGAAGTCATGCCAGGACCAGTGGTCCAATCAATACTTTTAAAATTGGTAAAAATAAAACCTCAAACTGAAAAGCTCTTTTAATGTACAAAGGTGCAACATACCTGACCCACTGTCAGCCCATCCCAATAGTAACCACACTTTTCGTATCGGTGTTCTTGTGTCGACAACAAACACTACTTTCTTGTGTCTATCTGTATGTACATATATACCTACAAAAGAAAGTCTTGTTTGTTATACTATTTATAACTCAAGAACGGCTGATTTGGCTGAAACTTGGTGGGGAGGTAGCTTAGGACCAGGAAACGCACATGGGATACTTTTTATCCCGGGAAAAGGTTCCTACGGGATAACGGGAAGACGCGGGTGAAACCGCGGGGCGCAGCTAGTTCAAAATAAATTTTCTTTTCTTAAATTTCTGTCACTTCACCAACAAAGTTAAAACTTTGTCAAACCGCAAACAAGTACAGTCACGCACGTTCTCTATAAAGTTTGTCAATGTGACGTAGACAAACAAAACACTCCTCTCCATTCTCCGCACAGCAAGCCGAGCAATTTTAGAACTGTCAAATATAGATACATACGTCCAAAAACCGTTTCCACGATCGCTGTCGCATGCGGCAGAATACAAAAACAACAACGGCGCCGACCGCCAATCAGCGAAGTAGAGGTAATCCATCAACATGTCACCGGCGAACTCCAATTTTGATGCAAAACTTCTCCATTCGTGGGATAAAGCAATTAAAACGACTTAGTTGTACAGTCAGCTGCAGAAAGGGCAAGATTCAGAAAAAAATCTTCTGATGTTAATTTGTTTGTTGGAAAACAAAAAACTGTTCACAACAACAAGAAATACACATTAGGAGAACTATATAGAAAGACTAGCTGTCTGACTACAGCTTTATGCATGCAAAGTCTCAGCCCGATCGGTTTAAAATTGACAAAGTTTCATACAAACTTTCATCTCTTATTTTATCCCCTTGGGGGTAGAAATAATCAAAATCCTTTCTTAGCGGATGCCTACGTCATAACATCTACCTGCATGCCAAATTTCAGCCCATCCGTCCAAGTGGTTTGGGCTGTGCGTTGATAGATCACTATGTCAGTCAGTCACCATTGAGTTATATAATTATATTTGGATAGACAGGTTCTCACGAATAGATATAGATAGATAACACTTGTAAACACAGACACAACAAGCTAGGAATTCTAGCTAAGTTATAAACTTAGTTATGTTTATACTTATATAGTTACACATTATCGGGAAAATAAGTGTCCTATGTCCTATGCCAAGACCGAACTATATACAGAATACCATGGAAATCCGTTTAGACGCCACAGAGTTGGGTTAACAATCATACTTACACATAAACTTTAATAAAGATGATAAAATTAAATATGTAAAATTTCAAAGCATCGTGAACGATATCAATGCCTTCGAGTCTATATTCACGTTTTTCTACATCTGACAGGATAGCGTTTGACAACTAGACACCTGACGTTAAGTCACGATGTGATCAAAGGCGCTCTACACCTATATATTGGGAACCCCTTTTCGTCGGAAAATGAAACAAGGAATCAATTTTGCAGCTGATTGTACCCGTACCTATGTTGCATGATGGGTC
Organism: Opisthograptis luteolata; assembly: GCA_931315375.2. Taxonomy (NCBI): domain Eukaryota; kingdom Metazoa; phylum Arthropoda; class Insecta; order Lepidoptera; family Geometridae; genus Opisthograptis; species Opisthograptis luteolata. The sequence goes on along the minus strand of OV928047.1, from coordinate 9,689,968 downwards.
GTTTATCATAACCGTGAACTGTCAGTCATGATTGATTGGGAGTAAACGGATTAGCTGATAAGAAGCTGGAGCCAATTGATAACAGGATATTTGTTTACCTCGTCCTCTTAGTTCACTAGTAAAAATGTTAGTTTCGTGAGATAAGAATGACTAGCCAATTTCTAGACCAAAAGATTCTCCGGTCCGGTACTTTCATCGAAATCGTTGAAGCTGCTTTCCGGAAGGGTTCATTAACAAGACTTGACTGTTAAATAATATTGGGTTTAGAAATAACTTATTTAGCGTATAAGCTGCAGAACCGATAGCCATTGGGGTAGACGTGTTCTTGAGTGGAGACCGCGACTTGGCAAACGTAGCGTAGGACATCCTGCGACAAGGTGTAGCGATGATTTGCGCCGAGTGGCTGGCAGCAGTTGGATAAGAAGAGTCGAAGACCGGGCTTAGTGGCGTACCTTGGGAGAGGCCTATGTCGAGCAGTGGACTGATACAGGCTAATGACGATGATGATGATAATCTACCGTGCTTATGCCTTTCGATATTTCGACACTATTTCAAAATCCGGCGTCCTTGTTTCCCGATAAGTATAATTTGGGAGCCTTCAAGTCAAGAGTGAATAGGTATCTTCTAGGTAAGCATGCTCCATCATCGACCTCGTCATCACTTACCATCAGGTGAGACTGAGGTCAAATGCTTGCCTATTGCTAATAAAAAAAATAAAAATAAAAAATTGAACCTTAGAGACTTGACATAAAATGCAATACAAAATGAGTCAAATTCAATCTAAAACGTTTATTTTCTCAGTACAAGTGCCTTTAATAGACTCCGCCCCTTAGCCCAAGCACTTTCTTAAATAGTTAGCCAGACAGACATTCGAATAGTTGTCAAACAAACACTGATAACCTCGCCCTTAACCCAAAACTTGTAAAACTAGAGCCATTGTGAGCGCATATTAGAAGCAGGACTCATTCCGAAGATATATGTCGGGGTAATGACGCTTGAAGTTCAGTTTAACTTAAGTTCAGCTTGTTTTACGGTGGCTTCATGGCAGCTTTCATCGGGCATTAGTTGTGTGGCCTAAGTGTAAAGTTAAACGAAGTTGCATATTTATTTAAGTTGCGAGTTGAAAAGTTCAAGTTGAAATGAGTGAGAGTGGAGAGGTAGAGCTGGGAGATCTTGTTATTATAGCAGATCTTTTCAAAACTTAATGTAAAGGACGCTACGATTATCACTTTAGACAAATTTTGTAGTCGCAGGTCTATGAGTGTCAAACTTTTGTAAGCCTTAAGTAACTCTTATCTTAAGAGGACGCCGTGATAAACAATGAATCTGAAATCAGATCCATACAAAAACGCAAGCGAGCTGACTATGCCGTAAGTTCGTATGCGCCATAAAAGGGTTTTTTTCGTTTAAAATAAAAACTATCGTTAATTTTATAAAACTAAATCTGTAGTTCTTTGACGAATGTGTATATACTTGTATACCATACACAAAAAAATTTCAGCTCTTAAATCGGTTTTGTATGCCTGTAAAATTAGAGGGCAATTTTCGATCATTCTTTGTCTGCTATGAAAGTTAACCAATCGTGTTATCCTTCCGACAATTTGATATCAAAAACATGATCTTTAATGCACATAAATATTAGCTCTGTATGTTTTGTAATTGCTGAGAAAAAAGGAAATCCCTGCAGCCAATATTGCCAATTCCTAGTCTTAAAATATTTTTATCAAGACGAGCAAGTCACTTGCCTAATAGTAAGCGTAACGCTTGCCTAGTTCAGTTCCACCCAAAATTTTGAACTTCAACAGCTCAATATCTAATCCATACCTAATATGATATAATAAATTAATAATTCAAAAGCGACAGTATTTTTTGGTTGGAACAGACGTAGCTGGTTTCACGTTGACGTTTTAAAGTGATCACAATGTATCTTGAATAATATTTTTTTTTGATTTTTATTTTGATTTAAAAAATTTCAGTCTGTAATTCGGTAAAATAGTAGTTTGGGCCGTGAGGAAGATAATACAATAAGTTTTTAATACAATAAACAGTAAATCGAGGGGAAAATCTAGTCGCACATATTATTTAAAAAACTTTTTTCAGCTTGTAACTTAACTCCTTCACCGAACGGGTTAATCGGGATCCTTGAATTTGCAACGGCAATATTTCCAAGTAAAATTGGAATTTTAAAATGCGATATTGGAACTTTCCTAGTGGTGCTTGGATCTAGGATGTGGGGCTCTAGCGTCATAAACCTGTGATAATGTAAAACGTGAAACATTTCCTTTAGAAATTGTTCATTTCTATAAGAAGTGGTAGAGATACAATGATGGCCGCGTGGGATGACGCAGCCACAATACGCAAGCAAGATGCGTCGATAGAAAGAAAAAGGTTTTTACTCTTAGGGTCTTATGAAATGGTGTTTCTTGCCTGTTCTTTTGCCGGCGTAAGGAGGTTGGAACAGGCGTAGCTAGTTTTAAGTTTGACGTTTTAAAGTGATCACAATGTATCCCATTGAATAAATAAAAATTGACTATTGACAATGTGCGAAAATACATAATTATGATAAGCGTAGGTGAAGACTTTTTCCAGGCAATTTTTTTAACAAAGATTTTTTTTAGTTTTTTTGGCAGGCTAGACGTCTACTTAAATAAAGTAGGTATTTAAAACCCATCTCAGAAGGAACAGTAGAGCGGAAGAGAGGGAGATGTAAAGCAAGTCAAAGAAAGGATTGACGTCATGTCATAACCAAGAGGTCAAAAAGATGCCCGAGGACGGACCGAACAAGATGGAAAATGCTATTACAGACAAGAGCTATGAAAAACTACTCTTAAATGAAGAAGAAGAAGAAATAAAATAACATTGCAACAGTTCAACAAAAATTTTATTCAAGATCTCTAGCCAGTTTTAGCACGAACAATTTCGTAAAATTTCAATACACCCAAAAAGCGCATTAGCTATTCCTCCAACTCAAAGCATTCTAATGAGTTGAATGCAAATGTTGAACGCCAAACAAAGTTGGTTAGCCATCTACGTAAATGCATACTAATGCACGGTTTAGCCCTAAAAGGCCCATTTGGGCGAAGCAGACATGCTAAATTCGCTTTTTGTACAAAATTTTAATCCGACATTGCACTTTTAAATAACAGCTGGAGGGCGTACTTAGGACACGACTGGGGGTTATTGGACCTCACATTATGGATGAGACTATGTATTAATAAAAATAAATAAATAATCATAGGTATAGGTACCTATTAGAGAACTGATGGCCGAGCCGAATGTCATCGGCGAGATGAAAGCGCACAAACTTCGCTGGCTCGGCCACCTTGAAGGAATGGGAGAGGGTCGTGCGGTCAAACGAGCGTACAGTGGACGGCCGAGTGGCCGTCGCCCTGTCGGCCGTCCCAGATATCGCTGGAAAGACGAAGTCACGAAGGATTTGCGCGAGCTCCAGGTGGAGGACTGGCAGAGGTGGCGCAGGATAGACCGAAGAGGCGTCTTATCGGAGGCTAAGACTCACTTTAGGTCGTTGCGCCATCTCAGTTAGTTAGTTATATGTACCTATGAAGGATCTATTCATAATCTAATTAGTTGCACCCCGCGTCTTCCCATTATCCCGCAGAAAAAGCAACCTATGTGTTAATCCAGGGTATAAACTATCTCCATTCCAAATTTCATTAAAATCTATTCAGTAGTTACGGTGACATTCACACACACACACACACACAAACTTTCGCATTTATAATATTAGTAGGATAGTAGGATTGAGGTAAACCTTTCAAATTCTAAACAAATGACAGCTTCCTAGTTAAATAGAACTTACTCTTGAAATTGTCGCGTCATATGATTCCGTCAGGATGATGATGATGATGATGATGATGTCAGATCATCGATACAAAACCTAACGCAATGGAATGCAAAGTGTGAGGTCTCGGATAAGATACCCGCCGTGGAAACAAATATTGAAGCATTGAAAAGAGAGAGAGAGAGAGAGAGAGAGAGAGAGAGATAGAGATAGAGAGAGAGAGAGAAAGACTTAAAAAGAAATTTATTTAATTTTTTTTAAGTTACAAGCATTTGTTCCGTGTCAGCTTTTTGTGAATCCTAGATCCAAGTAGTTTTCTAAATATAGAGAAATCCTAGTTCAGGGTCAAAGGGCTATGTGGGCGTTATTATTAGATAGTCTTCAAATTACGTTTTGACTTATAGCCACCGTCATTATCCTTAAGCGTTAATGACTTCTTTGTCTCACCCCACATTGACCTTATGACATATAATCCAAGTTCCGACCTTTACATTTAGTCCTGCAGACGCACCTGAACGCTGTGATACTGCCAAGGTTCAGCTTAGTTCAGCACAATTCGTTATAACATGATATATATAGTTACCAACTTATTTCTACGGCATTATGTGTGAGCTGATATAAGCTGCTTTGGGGATAGTACAATGACAGTGAGACCGGTTGCCGAACGGTAACGCGTGCGCCTTACAAGGCACCGGCACCGAGTTCGAATCCTCTTGGCATGGCTTAATAATGTGCGGGTTTACCATCGTTCAAAAACGGTAAAGGAAAACATCGTGAGGAAACCGGCATGTCCAAGAACCACAACATTCAAGGACATGCGACTTCTACCATCCCGCACTGGGCCAGCGTGGTACATTACGGCCCATACTCTCTCCCTCTGAGAGAATGCCAGAGTCCCAGCCATATACGGGAACGCAATAGGCTGATGATGATGAATTTGGTCCTTCGAGCCGGACGTTTTAAAAGCTTTTGTCTGAACACTCTTGTTTCTTCTATAAACATTGCTACTCTCTATTGTTTGACTAATATTTAGACATTAGCTGCGTAATAGTAATAAAACACGAAATGATGCAAATTATAACTCATAAAATGATACGAATATTCACGTGTCCGAGCAAAGTTCTCCGCTGCAGTACTATATATTATCCGCTATCGTTATATGTACACAATATACATGTTCGTAACTTGTTGGTGGGACTATCTATGCTGCGACCTACATCGAAATTTAATACAACAGCAGTGGGGAATGGGGCGCTAGCGATAACTACATGAAAACGTTTTAGCTTAGACTAATAATATACGTATGCCATATAGCATATACTTCTGACACTTTGTAGGTAGGCCTCCTACGAGGTGGACACATTGTAAGTCGCAGGGAGCCCATGGATGCAAATGGCTAATAGCCTTTCATGACGGCGTTCAAAGGTAAGTGGTTTAATCTGATGATAATGATGATATCGAAATATTGTGTACCTACTTGTGCAGTTGTGTCTGAATGTTTGTTATGATTATGCTCCGAAATGTCAAAAAACTTTCATGAAATTAGATAAGTACATATTATGTATTATTTAATGTGAATAGGATAAAGGATACTTTTTATCCCGGAAAAAATCCAGTTTCTATGGGATAACGGAATGAGCGAAAGTGTAATTGCGGCTAGTTAGAGCAGCTAGTTTTAATTTTATCCATATTGCCACTGGAAATATAAAAATTAAATGGGCCAAAGGAAACAGATATTTCATTTTTTTTTATAAAAATTAATAAGACATTTATTAGGTACCTAGTAGGTAGTATTTTAAAAACCAGAGCAAAGGTATAAAAGTGATCTATCAAACAACTTTATAATTAGAGAAAACGACTTTCCTAGTTTTTATTAACCTTTTATGGAACATTTCATAAAACTTCTCGTACCTTTTTGCGCTTAAAACTGTCCTCCCTATTTCATAGTTTTTAATCAGGCTTCAGAGCTAGTCGTGCGACAAAGAAAAAAGTCGGACAAATCGCATTCGTTCCATCCGCCGTGCATTTGTGAGCAGTTCCTACGCCAGGCTCATATGCTGCGATTACTCTTCTACGGATTTTTTTCAGCGTTTTTTTGTCGTACGTCCGTTCGTCGCAAAGCTGTACCACGACAATTTATTCAGCGAGACTTATATCCGTTTTAGCCTAAAGCTGTTTTAAATAATCGCGTGTGCTTGTGACTTTTTTATTTGTCGGGATTTGGGGTTATTTGTTGTTTGCAGCTATCATTGTTTTTGTACTCAAAGCGAGGTATGGAAATCCATTTGTAGCAAAGATTAGAAATAAGGTTTAAAACACTTTTATTAGCTTGACTTGTAACTAACTAACTAACTAACTAACTAACTAACTAACTAACAATGTAATCAAATCTTAGAAGTAATTTTTCACCTACTTCTAATTGTCGTATCGACTTGAAATTTTGTATGTGTATGTAATCTCGGTGACAATGCAATAATTTGGTATCATCGACCTGATCTGATGATGCAGCCGGAAGGTGGGTAGGTATCTCTGCGCTGGCTACTAGTAAACCCCTCGTGTTTGGGCTCATATGAATCGTCTTGATGAGTACAATAGATTGGACTTGGTGACGAGGGTCTGATGATGCAACCGGAAGGTGGGTAGGGGATCTCTGCAGTGGCTACTAGTAAACCCCTCGTGTTTGGGCTCATATGATTCGTCTTGTTTGGTAGTAGGTTGTATGCCGTAATGTGCTTTTTTATTGTCAACTAGCTGTGCCCAGCCGTTTTACCTATGGTTTTCCCATGATCTTAATTTTTTTCGGGATCTAAAGTAACCTGTGTGTTAATCCAAGTTGTAAGCTATTTTAATTTCAAATTTCACTTTTATCTGTTGAGTCGTTTCAGCGTGAAGAAGTAACAAACATACACCCACTCACAAATAAGTATTCGCATTTGTAACATTTCTCTGATAGGTAAGCATTTGAGCAGTCTCATGTGATGGTAAGCGATGACGAGGTCGTTGATGGAGCATGCTTGCGTAGAAGATACCTATTCACGCGAAATTACATTTATCAAGAAACAAAGATGTCCATTATGGTACTATAATGACATATTATGACATGACATATCGATCCAAAATCGCGGATAACGGATCAGGATCGATTAGTAATTTCGGGCGATAGCTGTCATCGGTTCAAATACAGAGACTACAATACGATACAACCAAATACGAAGGTCGGACGAAGTCAAATGATAAATCAAATTCAGTGAGCTTCAAAATAAGTTGTTTCACAGCACTCGCGCATAAGTTATCTTCACCAAGATTTTATTCCACACCTTTCAAGATTATTTACGATACCGCCTGCCTGTTGTAAATTACGGTGCACTTTACATGACAGGTAACGTTTTAGCGGGGTCTCACCCTCAAACATTTACAAGATGACACATGTGACGGGGCTTGAAATATCCACTTTTATTTTTGAGCGGCGCTGCGTCCCTCAGGTGAATGAATTAGTTAAAAAGTAGGTCAAACAGTGGCCCATTTACGTCGCCACGTTGGCTATAACGGTACTTAGTACCTGTTAAATATTTTTGCATAATGTGACTTTTGTGTCGAGTTGCGGGATGGCTGTAATGTTGTTGTTGTTGCAACTCGTCGTCGGAAGGGCTCAAAGGGTAAAACACTCTTGGGAAGTAGAGCTAGTTTATGCATTTGCTAAGTGATCAACTATAAAATATGAAATAGTTCAGTTTTTACTCTTTAACTAAAGCTCAGACTCATTGAAGGATTTGACGTATGGGAAGCGAGTTGACTTGACAACCACTGACCACGTCTAGATTGTTGAGTCTAGACTTCTAGGTTTTCTTTACTGCGCCACATAGGTCATATGTCGAGTTCTTCGGTAGTTCACGAGGTGCGAACACAAAATGGTGATTTTTGTGTAATAGACTTCTAAAGATTATTTTGTGCTGTGAACCTTCGCATAAACGTACATATAGCGAAAAGGGAAAAATTGGCTACCGACAGAACATAATTTATGGCTGAAAACGCCGGATCAAAAGGCCAACACTCATTTCCTCTCCAAAGATGCTCCACTTCAGAATTACTCGAAAAATCCAAACTTAATCCGGCTTCAAACCGAAAGTGCGGGCAAAATTCAGGCGCAGCGATGAAGCTTTATATAAAGACACGGATTTGACATTAGCGAACCCTCACTGCGTACTAAAACTTGACTGAGTCCAACACTGTTATTGAAAAAAAAGGAAGTAAAATAATTTTCAACACGCTTGTTCGTAAAGTTGACTTTTGTTGCCCTGCATTTAGGTTCATAATTCAGATTATTACGCCACGCGTGTTTTTTCATTATAATTACCACACTAGTGTTATAATATGACATTGGTACGTCCTTTGTTAGGTATCATTTTAAGCACACTTATATTATAATGTACAATTATTTCACCACATAAATAACTCAATAAACTGATAATTATAAAATTGATAGGACCGTACATTTGCCATTACTTTACTTATACACATAGAGCATTGATTATCCTCTTAGCGCGGCTTGTAGCTGGATCACATGATCTCATCTGCATCATAAACCCCTACTTCCCAACTTAATAATTATTAGAAATGCGAAAGTAACTCTGTCTGTCTGTCTGTCTTTCACGCCTAAACATCTGAACCGATTTCAATAAAATTTGGTACAGACATAGTCTAGACTTCTAGAGCCTGAGAAATGACATAGAATCCTTTTTCGCAAAAAACTGTAGCCCGTGCGGGTGAAACCGCGGGAACTAGCTAGTATCACAGTATATAAAGAACAGTAGGTTAGCTAAGGCCGCTCGACGAGTTAATTGCCTACTCTTGCGGTGACGCATAGGCGGCGCGTTCCGTACTGAGTGCATGGCCGCGGCCCCGGCCGCCTCCTTTCGTTTATGTGATTGTGTGCGTGAAAAGTGCGTGCGTAGACGGTGCCGCTACTCACGCACACATTCAAACCGGCGACGGCCGATTTATATGAAGCTGAACTACTACTCCTTTACTATGCTAGTATTTGATACATCTAATACTTGACACTGGCTAATACACTTATAGTGTGGATATATAAGAAATAGGTTACAGTTAGATATTTCACGTAAAGCTTTGATACTGTATCTACTTGAATACAGGGACTGGCAGAGGCGTGCCACCGGCGCCGATCGGCCGTGACAAATGGTCAGTCGGGATGATGCCATTGACAGTAATGGGGTTGCTACGGGGTGCTTAAGGCCCAGGTCTCAGTAGAACCACCCCACAGACATAGAGGGAGTCATACCTTCAGCCGATCTAAGAGTATGTAAAATCCATACAGAAAATCAAGGCAATATTTGCAAAAAAATTGCTCAGAGGCACTAATTTACTGATGGTATTGGAAAATGCTCTACTTTAAGATATGTATTATGTGACAAGAGGTAACGAAAGACAGGGTATTAACAGAGTTTTGCTCCTTATAAAATAGGCCAAAAACTGTTAAAACTTTTAATAAACAGGTTTTATTAAAAAAAATTATGGGAAGTCTGAATATCTTCATCACATTATTATTGTCTCAAACAGCGTTTATAACGATTCAAACCTTTATTTTGTCTTCAACTACGAATATTTACATTCTGTTACATTGTTATATACATATTTAATTTATTACTTCAAACTAAAAATAATTATACCATAACAATGAAATAAAAAAAAATTATAATAAACTAAAACCTAAACTAATAACTAAAATACATTATTAAAAAAAGTCCCTTTAGGCAAGGTACCGAAGATAACATAACAAACAATAAGATAACATTGTTATATTAACTTTGAACATAAGTTTGTCAAATATTTACTAGTTAACTTTCCGATTACAAAGAAAAATGGTTGCAATTAACCCCAATTTTCAGATTGATCTTGTGATCTCCGCCTTAATAAAACCTCCGGGGTATATTTATACCCGACGGTGAAACACTTTCGGGCACGAAATTGTAGATGCGTTAGGAAATGGCTACCTCATTAAGTCGTAAAAGTTATTAATAGTTTACAGAAAAGCACGACTCTAAAGCAACAATTTATTTAATTGAACAATTTATTAATCTTATTAACCAACAAATAAACACAAGACAAGGCCAATCGTAAAGTGTCCAACTTAATATTACGAGTATAAACGTGAAAGTTTGTGAGTATGGATGGACGAATAGATGGATGTTTGTTACTCTTTTACGCAAAAACTACTAAACGGAACTGAATGAAATTTGGAATGGAAATAGCTTTAATCCTGAATTAACACATGGGTTACTTTTTATTCCGGAAAAAGGCTCCCACGGGATAACGGGAGGACGCGGGTGGAACCACGGGGCGCAACTAGACACATTTTAAATGCGAAATTTTATAAGTAAGTGAGTGTGTATGTTTGTTACTTCTTTACGGTGAAACGGCTGAACAGATTTGAGTGTAATTTGGAATGGAGATAGTTTATATCCTGGAAAATATGGGATGGCGAGAAAACTGTGGGTCGGAACTAGTAGTTACAAAATTTGAGTTCGACATTTTTCATCATCATCAGCCAATTACGTTCCCACTGCTGGGACTATGGCCTTCTCTACGAGAAAATGGGCCGTGATCTACGACGCTGGCCCAGTGCGGCTTAGGAGATGTCGCATGCTCTTGAACACGTGCTACAGTTTTATTTTTTTAAGAGTAGCAGAAACTAAGGAGAATAACCTTGTCGTTAAAAACTGGAAAGTGCCCCACTATCGTTACTCTTCAAGTTGCCCCAGACTTGGGCCAGCTTCAACTTACTGCACCTGAGCCTTATCTTTACTTTCATCGCAAGTAATTACTTCTGAAAGACTTAAAGTATGTCAAGAAAAGTTGTGGAAGGTTGTCATCTACATAATGTGGGTAAGCTTATTGATGTAGAAATTGAAAATGACTTGTTTACTTTTCCTGGAAAATCGGAGAGCTTTTTTGTGTAGCACAACACTGAGTTGAGGCCGGTTTGCAACAATACATACATAATACACTTGCTTTGAATATGTTTATGTAACTTGTTGCAAGTAAATGATCCTTATTCTCTTATTAAAAATGATCAAAATCCTGTTAGAAAAAAAATCACATGTACTTACCACTAATTGTGGTTCAAGTGTTGTTTGAAAGTGGCAAGTCTGAATCAAACCTTACAAAACTACTCATCTATTACTACTTTCAATCTACTATCATCTAACGATCATGTTGGTTTGCTATATACCTATTGATTGGAAAAGCTAGGTCTGTCTCACTTCACATTTCTTGTAGAGAAAAAGGTTCTATTGAAGATAGTGAAAATTATATTGGCAGAACAACGCACGTTTTAACTACTTAAATGTGGTAAAGGTGTGGTAAAATCTTTTATCGTGATGATGATGATTTTGATAATTTTCTATACAGAACAAAAAAGCTAGATATTTTATTGTAGGACAAAAAGTGTCTCTTACAAAGATCAAAGTTATACTATTCTAACAATTTCCACGTAATAACCACTAATTGTTCAAATGTGGTTGGAAAGTGGCGAGTTTGGCTCAACCCTTGCAAAACTACTTCGTGTTAGAAAGTACCTTATTTGTCTTCGCCTTAGAAAAGAAAATCTATTTTCTGAAAATGGGTGAAAATTTTCAAGCTCGATGCGATGTGCCCTGAATCTTCAATGGACGCGTTGCTGTTTATTAGTTCAGTGCAGGTCTTTGGGTTTAAGTTTCAGTGCTTGTTCAAAGTAAGTACTGCAATTCGGTTTTGTTTGGAGTTCTTAAATAAATTTGATCGTTGTCGGACCTATTTGTACAAAAGTTGTTTCTTTTATTTCGGCTTCGGGTCGTTGTTTTATTTTTCATGCAACTAAGTAACGATGTCTCAAACTGAAAACTTGAGTTATTTACAAATACCTCTGTCACTTCATTAGAAAATATTTAATAAAAAGATACTATATTATTTTATATGAAGACCCTTCATATAAAAAGTTGAAAAAATAGAAACTGAAAGAAGTGCCTCCTGTTTTTTTTGTGATTTAAAAGTAATTCTGTTAATCAATATATTTTTTTGAAATTTAAATAGACGACTAGCTGTACGTCGCGGTTTCGCCCGCGTAGACAGGGTTTATTGCAATAACAAGCTAATAAAAGTGTTTTAAAAAAATATTCTTTCCTTCCCCAGGGTTCAAACTATCTCCATATGAAATTTCATCAATATTTACTCGTATCTATCTATTCTGTGATTTAGAATGAAAAGGTTAGAGATAAACAGAGTTTTTTTCATTTCTTTTACTTTTATAGGATAGCGTTTGACCACAAGTCACCTGATGTTAACTAAAGATGTGGTCAAAGGTGGCGCCTCGCTTCACCTGGATTGGGCATTTACTTGTTAGCAAAGGTTTTATTTAGATTCTTCATATGTCTACGGGGTGAGACTATTTAAACAAACAAAAATTAAAAGCATTCGCGCTGTGGTCAAAATAAAATCTCTAAAAAATCGGAAGTAAAAAAGCGCTAAAACTGTCTCCGCTAGAGCACAAAGCACGCAATATGAGGTTTTTATTACGCCTTTTACTAGCACTCGTTTATTATAAACTTTATGATGGCATTAAATAATGGCGCGTTTTTATAACCAGATGCAGTAAAACACCTTTTACGTTTACGATAACATCGATATTGGACCGGTAGGTATGAATCCGGGATTACAGGATTAGCATATCACTGCTAGTGTTCTCTGTTTCCCGCGGTTTACCCCCGTAGAGATCTCCGCAGGATTTTTATGATTTTCTAAAGACTTTCCTTCATAGAGAATTGAACACCCTATTTGACCGTAGTCGTACATCGAAACTCACCAACAAACCTTACCTCCTTATAATATTAGAATTGTCTGTAACTCTTGAATTATATTTTCTTTAGCTACGGTAATTTGTACGAAAATAAGCTCTCAAGAGAGGTTGTCGTTAAGGATCTAACTGATAGCGTCGTCACTTCAAATCAGGTGACTTGTGGTCAAACGCTAACATGTAAGTAATAAAAAAAAATAGCAGTGCTTGGAGGCAGATTTTTATGCCCGAGCCCTAGAAAACATCATCATCAGCGTGTGTCAGTATATTGCTAAAAATAGACCTCTGCCAACGACTTCGACTTCTCTTTTCCAACTGCTACCAGTCTAGTTTCATAAATTCTCTAGAAAATATACAGCAAAATCGAAATAAACTCTATCGCGAAAAATTCTCTAGCCATATCCGCCATTAAATAAAGCTTGTCAATATGATGTCAACAGCCTCTTGCCGTCAACTAAAACGGAACCTTTTGATTGAGCAGAGCAGCTTAAAAAGTTTTCTTAAAAGCCTCATAAATAATCTGACCTTTCTTTTGAAGGCTTCTACCAAGTTTCCGCATTAAACATTAACGTACGATAAAGCGTGGGTCGTTAAAGTAATCATCAAAGCATATATATCTGACCTTTTCCCAATTTCTGTATTCGGGTTTCCCCAATGCAAAGAGGTTTACGTGTCCCGTGTCGGGTGCCGATGAAATATTCATTTGTGTATAATCTGACGTTCGGTTGGGCTGCGTTCGTTTTGTATGCGCAGCGGCTATCCGAATTTTAATTCGTTTGGTTAGGTTTCAACTGTTTTTAGTGTTTAAAATTTTATGGCATCGTTTTGCGTTAGCTTGGCTTTGTTATAGGCAACTGGATGACAAGAAGAGCGAGACGCTCGACTGATGATAAGCGTCAAACTGGCTGGCAGTTCAGCGTTACACCGTAGAAGATCAAAATTCGGCGCGGCAATGTACTGCACTCGACACCCAGAGATATAATAATGTATTAGAAGTAAAACTTCTTAATACGTTAAAATTTTGCAAATAAAAATGCAAATAAACAAATATGTCGGCGGTAGAGAGCCCTTCAACACCAGCGACCACCAGGCTAGGTTTTATCACAAGACAATGTTTACCACGGAAAGCTCAAGCTTCTTTGCAGGATTCGAACCCACTAACTACAAGGTACAAGGTTGCAAGATTGCAAATCACAGCTTTGCATTCTACTTATGCCATAGATGTGAATTATATATATATATCTGTTTGTCTCATATCCGCTAGCACATATTTGTACCAAATCAAACCTTCACTGCTGAATATATTATGAATTCGATACTAAAATACAAAACAAATATCATAAATATTTCGAACATTTCTGTTTGAATACTGCATGATCATTTGAATGTATCATAAGTCGTACTAGACACCGAATTTCAAACACTACGTCACTACTATAGTGCATAATTTATAATTCATATTATGATCTAGGTATGTTTAATGCGTTTTGATCAAAATCAATGCATGAGACTACACTATAATATTAAACAAGCCACAATCTGTCTAAAACTCATGCATTATAGCATGTTCGTGGTAAAGCCTAGTGTCTAAGACGTTATTAAAATTCATATCCCAAGCTTTGACGTTGTCGCGCACTAGGCAGACTAAGCTCGTGAGTCATTCTGAGATTACGTCTAATCTTAGTCAACGATCCATTGGTCGACTGATCTGTTGACTTAATTCACAATTAACTGTACAAGTTTCTATAGTCCAGCCGTTAAATTCCAAGTCATTTGGTCAGAAATCTACTCTGCCTAATCTGTCTTATATAGCGTCAATCTGTAGTTTTTTTTTACTTTTTACAGAGTAGCATTTGACCGAGTTTGACGAGTCACCTTATGCTAAGTCACGATGTGGTCGAAAGTGGCGTCGCGCTACACCTGGAGAGAGAACTGGTTCTCAAGTGAGGCTGCTGAAACACACCGATAGGTGCTTAGCGGCAGATTCTTATACGTATCTGCTTCTGCTCTAGCCGTAGTATCCGAGTCATTTTTTGACTTGCTTGACTCCACTGGTCCCTTTGGACTACAAGTGCGCAACCACTCCGCGTTATTAAAATGCACATCCCACCGTTCTTGAACACGTTTCAGATATAAATCCGCGCGCTCTAATTCTTTGTAAAGTCGTATGTTCACGCGACATTCGTGAAGATTTGTTGTTCTGAAAATTAGTGGAATACTGAAATAGGTGGACGTGACACCTAAAACAGTCAGGTGGGAGATATACGGCTTTTGTTCACGAACACGTATATACAGCTAACTGTTTTATGAATGGATTTATGCGGCAATTTTTAATCTGCAATATGGGGGTGGTGCGGTTGGGTGAAATATGGTAGTGCGGTGCTAAAAATATCTCCGCGTTAGCAGTGGTTCAATTTATGTTTTTGCTAATTTTTAATCCTGCAACGCATAAAGTATTTAACAAGAAATCGACTACAAACAAGTTGTAATTCTGGCCTGAGATTCGGGAATTATTGGCATAAAAGTTATTGACTAAATAATCGCTGCTATCATAGTCATGCATTTTGCATAATATGCCAGATTCTTTCTCCTCCTTTGTTAATCCCCGACGCAAAAAGAGGGTTGTTATAAGTTTGACGTCTGTCTGTCTGTCTGTTGTTCGTCTGTCTTTCTGTCTGTCTCTCTGTCTGTCTCTCTGTCTGTCTATGTGTCTGCTGTGGCATCGTAGCTCTCAAACGGATAGACCGATTTCGATGCGGTTTTTTTTCATTTGATAGCCAGTTTCCTTGCTTTCTTTGGTGAATATCGGTCCAGCAGTGTAAGAGTATCAGCTCTTTTCCAAAATGATGTAAAACATTTATTTTTTATTTTATCTAAATGGAGAACTTGAAAGTTTTAGTACAAATCGTCTTGATATATCAGCTAAAGTATCAGTGGGCATACTCTCTCTCTCTGAGTGGAAACTCCTATTAGAGTCGCGGTTAAGTAATAAGCTGATGATAATGGAAATTTCAATATGTTACCAGACTACTGACGCCGATTCAAGCCCGCAATTCAATCAATTAGCTAGAGATTAAATTGGATCGGCACTGAGGATTGGATCGGCATTAACCTGATGCATTCCCGCCATGTTTTTAATTGGAGACTACCTCCCACCTCTCTTTTGCATGGATCCCGTGTGCCGGATCAGTGTACGGTATTGATTAATTAAAGTTTATGAGAATGCTGCAGTCACTTTGTGTTTTGTTTTCTATTTATTGGTTCAGGTTTCTTTTGTTCATTCGTTTGATGTATTCTTTCAAAAAATCTGTGTTCTTCACCTATGTAAGTCTTTTTTGTCTACCTGTCTCCTCTTCACTAATTTGAGATGGTTTTTATGTATTCGTAGAAGATAACAAGTGGATGGCAGAAGACTGAACTATGAAAACTGCTCCAATTATAGGAGCAGCTCTTATGTAAAGAAAGAAGCAAATCAAGCATCAAATTCCTATATTACAGTCTATTGTCCTTTTTAATGGGACTACGAGAAGCCAACCAACAAGATAGTTGTGAACCGGCAAATAACTGTCAAAATTGTATTTAACTAAAATCTAGAGACACTCTTTTCTACATAAAAAACCGGGGCACCTGTTAAAACCAATTTTCAAGAAAGCTCTGAGATGATATTAGGGCTGCTACAAAAGCACTCAATGATAACGTGTGTCGACCAAATTAAATAACCTGCTGTAGGTACCTCTCAGGCAGACGTGCGACCCTTGTTTGGGCTTCGAGTGTACTGAAGTGGCGACTGAATGTGTTTTTTTAAATGTAATCAATTGAGAGTTGCAATTGGTGTTTATGTTCTTCAGAAATTTAGTACCAATAGAAACGGATAAAGATGCACGACTGCAAATGAACCAATCGTTCGGATAATCTGCAAATACTAATTTATAAGATCGAGTTGAATATTTGTAACCACTAATGTTCAGTCGAATGATGAATATTATTATTACTTTTTTCTATTCGTAATAATTCAATTAGCAAATATAAGGATTAGTAAAGTGGTATAAAGGTGTATGGGTAAGTTATCTGTTATGCGTTTATGTGTGTACAATTTGTGCAAATAAAGCGTTTATCTTTCTCTAATTACTAATCAGTCGAGTCGCTCGCGCGGCAATGAATAGTCTGGCCGAGTTGTGGACAGCACGAAGTCGAGTTGGCGCCATTAGTTACTAATCTAAATTAGTCATTCGAATAATTTATGAAGTCGAATAATTCATAGTCTAGCTCGGCTTGAAACGGTTGGCTCTGTTTATGTACAATTGGTGTCTATACGCTATCGAGTTAAATAAATTAAGCTCGTAAGGAACCAAACTTTTTTTGCTTTTGTCGTGTAACTTAATCTGTCTTACCATATATCGTAGCAGCAAAAAACATCTTGGTCGTACCTGAAACAAATATATGGAACGATTATTATGTGTTTACTGATTAACACATCTATAATACTATGACACAGTACCAAAACAAGTTATTCTATACAATAATTTTAACCCACACAATACATTAAATCCGAAACCCACAAAAACATAAATAAATATATTTTATGGTTTATCGTGTCCATCAACCGTCGACTAAATCAAATCTAACTCGACTGGACACCCCTATAATTGAATGCTCTTTGATTGGCTAGTTCATATCACGTTCGATGACGTCATGTCCGGCCGCGTCACGTGGCCAATTTCCCGCCAATTTCCTATGCAGTTGCCGCCATTCGTTGCGTTGGTGACATTTAAATTAAGATTTTGGAGGGAGCCAACGTCTTGATGGGGAATAACTGTGTTTATTTATCAACTGAAAATAAAGAGAGATAAAATAAGTGTCTCTATACCTATTTATGCAGCTTACAAGAAAAATCTAGAACAGACACACTACTGTTATAGTGAGGATTTTTTGCTCTTACCATTAAGCGTACGACCAGCTCAGCCAATCTCAACACCTTAAAAAACCGGTCAAGGGCGAGCCAAACACATCCATCTCAGCATTCTGAACTCCGCTCCGTACAATTTTCTTTCATTCCTCTTCATCACAGTCCAGCAATTCGATCCTAACACGAATGCGGGTACACGAATGTACGGAACCTATATAATTGTCGGCATTCAGGTTTTACGAATTTCGTGCGAAAACTAAAAGTAAGAATTCACAAAACATGGCAATACTTCAATACTTAAACTCGAACTTTCGCTTGAAATTTAATCATCCGAGACGCGCTCTTTGCGATGGGAACCATTAAAACTTCTTTATTCATCCCCCATTATTCGTTCGGTGTCGATAAATTAATTGAAATTCTGTCGCCAAACTTTATTATGAAGCTGAAGTTCCATAACTTGAAGCTTGCACGAAATTCGGGAATCTTGTACAAATTAGATGGGATTGATTTTTATTCATGGGACTTTAGGGGTCACTTCATTATGTAACTAGTTGCACCCAGCGGTTCCAACCGCGTCTTCCCGTTATCCCGCAGGAACCTTTTTCCGGGATAATAAGTAGAATGTGTTAATCCAGGGTATAAGCTATCTCCATTCCAAATTTCATTCCGATCCGTTCAGTAGCTTTTGCGTGAAAGAGTAACAAACATCCACCCATCCATCCATACATACAAACTTTCACGTTTATAATACATATTAGTAGGATAGGATAGTCATAAGTACTTTATTCCTTATGGCCGAGACCTACGGCTTGCCTTTTCACGGACCAGACAGCACGGCGAACGTCAAATACACCCTGCCTGTGGCTTTATGACGTTGTGCGCGCGAATTTGATCGTTCGTAAAGTTCATTTTCAAACAAATCAAGCCGCTCCAGACCAGACGACCTACCGTGGGACCGGGGTGTACCTACCATTAGATACCAAGAGGACGATAGTTAAATACCGAGTTCGAATCCTCTCGACCCGCACCTATACCTATACCCACCGACTTAACTGAGAACTGGTTCCCAAATGAGGCTACCATTATTTAATCGTCATCATCATCATCAGCCGGAAGAAATCCACTGCTGAACATAGGCCTCCAATTTGAACGCCATCATGGACAGCTATTAGCCATTTGCATCGATCGGCTCCCTGCGACTCTTGCAATGTCGTCGGTCCACCTAGTGGGAGGCCTACAGAGCGTCTTCCGGTTCGTGGTCGCCACTCGAGAACCTTCCTTCCCACCTTTCTCCCTTCCTTTTCCCTTTAATTTTTAAACCTAATTGAAAACGTCTATTGTTGTAATTACAATTTTGCACCAGATCAAGTAATACCGTTGCAACCGCGCGGTTGTGATTGATGACGTGTCACGACCGCGACCGTGGTTCGCGCAGGTGCTTGTGATGTGATGAATGAATTGAACACATGCCACCGAGTGTTTCTGTGTTAAATAATTATTCATGTGTATAAAGGAGTTTTATATAAGCTACCTTTGACAAAGTATAACAATGTAAGTGTACGAATTATGGAGGGTTAAACTAATTTGGGACTGGAACACCCTACCAGTTTTTTGGTTTCTTTGGCGCCTTCAAGTCAAGTGTGAATAGTGTGTGGTACCTTCTAGGTTAGCATAGTAGTACATGTACGTCAATGTAGCTACGCCTGTTCCATCCCCTTACACCGGCAACAGAATAGGCAAGAAACGCCCATCAGGTACTTTTTGGGTGCGTTTTTTACATCTGAAAATCCCTTTCACTTGTTAGACCCTGAAATAATTTCAATGAAGGTATATCAAGATGCTTTTAAGTTGGCAAGTAGGTCAGAATTAGAAACGGCAATGGGCAGGCCACATCGCTCGTCGAACTGATAACCTAAGAAAGGTTCTCGAGTGGAGACCATATGAACCGGAAAACGTTCTGTAGGTAAGCTTCACTAGGTGGACCGACGACATTGTTAGAATCGTAGGGAGGCATTGGACTTCTTCCCGCTGATGTAGGTAATCATAACTTAGCCAGACAGTTTTTTAAATAACGTTAAAGGCCTTCATAACGTAGTCTAAGAACTCTAAGTAGATGGTTCATCATCATCATCATTAGCCTGTATCAGTCCACTGCTGGTCATAGGCCTCTCCCAAGGTACGCCACTGAGCCCGGTCTTCGGCTCTTCTCATCCAACTACAGCCAGCCACTCGGCGCAAGTCGTCGCTCCACCTTGTCGCAGGGCGTCCCACACTACGTTTGCCAAGTCGCGGTCTCCACTCAAGAACACGTCTACCCCATCGGTTGTCGGTTCTGCGGCTTATATGACCAGCCCACTGCCACTTCAGCTTGCTAATTCTGTGGGCTATGTCGGTGACCTTAGTTCTCTGACGGATCACCTCATTTCTGATGTGATCCGGCAGAGATGGTTACAAAATAACAATAAAATACAGATTATAACATCTAAGTTAACGATCACGTTCCATAACAGACAATGTTAGTGAAGTTAATTAACCCTGTCAGTGCACAAGCGGGGGTTAAATCCACCCGCGTGCAATTTCCGTTCTAACCTACCTTCGTCTAACTGCTAACTCTACGAAAACGGGAGTTAGACGTGCTTAGCTAAAGTGGCTGGTATAGTAATAATCATGGCTCAGTTGCCTGCTGAGCTGAGAGCACAGGTTCGATCCTTGCCGATCCTTACCCATACTCAGTTTTGTCCACAAATCATCAATATTATTTTTGTGTCTAGGCTTGCGTTTGACCGCCATCCCGGCCGTTGCGAAGCCAAGATATAGTCGACAATGTAAAAAAATCAAATCGATTTTTTTATATAGTACTACCAAATTGTAATTATCGTGTTTATGAATAAATCGATATCTTTTTTTTTAACAAGCAAAATGTTAATTTTCTTCTAGTACTAACTTGCTTTTTCGCTTCCGCTAAAAATATGCTTTTGACATATTGTGTTTCTTCTGTTTGTGTTATGAAACTTTCGCATCACTACTAGTCTAGTAACATTAAATACGAAACCAGATTTGCATAAATTGATATTGATAATAATTCGATAGTTTAAAATTGATATAGGTGTATCGCAATTAAAAAAATCGACGATAATATATCGACAATTTTTTGAGAATATTATCGATATTTCGATATATTTTTCTCAAGTCTATCTTGAAGCAAATTCCTATATAATATTGTAAAACGCTTCAAGTCAATTTGTACGATGAAAGAGGCACCGGAGGGAGCCAAAATTGAGTCGCGTTGTTTTCCTGAACGACGATTTTAACTTTTTTTCTTTATCTTTACTTCGTTATATTTTATTCCATTTGCGAGAAACTTCAAAGGTTCACTTAAAAAGTGAATTTATAACAAGAAAATTGTTTGTTTACCGCTGGAACAGATAACCGACTTAGAAAGTACCAGATTATGTTAAGATTGTCGTTTTTGATCTGTAGAGCTATTTTTCATGGTGGAAATTTTCGTCAGTAGTTATTTATGTAACCATAAAAAGGTTTATATATATTTTACTAGCTATTCCCCGCGGCTGCTCCCGCGTCGACTACTTTATCGCGATAAAAAGTATTCTATGTCCTTGCACAGGGTTCAAACTATACCCGTTCCAAATTTCATTTAAATCGGTTCAGTAGTTTAGGTGAGGCAAGTGAGTTACTTTCGCATTTATAATAGTATAGTAGGGATAACAAGCGCGATTGATTACCTAATACATATCAACATTACGCAACGCATATAAAGCAACGCGTCCATACAAAATAAATAATAAATAGCACAACTAAAATACAATCGAAGTATCAAACGCTGAAAACTAAACCGGGTTATACGGGACCCAGCTAACCTTGCCTACCCGGGCGTGCCGCGCATATCATTAGCTTTATCCGGATTAAAGCCTTAGCGAAAGCCTTGCAGCTCTGTTTATAACCTGTTATTGCCCTCATGAATATCCCCGTGTGTTTGTTAACGTTAATTTGCTTTGAAGTTCACTGAAAGGTGGGGATTCGCAAAAATAGTCGAGTAGATGAGCATAATCGATACTTTATATCGATGGCTAGTATTTTTGAACTCGATACTTTTTTTAATGTACTGAGTTGGACTCGATACTTTTCTAAAATGGTGGATTACATTTCTCATACTGTCAATCTCTGCTCTCTTGTCAGACAGATAAATTAATAATTAATTATTGCTTAGTTTTAGAGAAATTAGAAACAAAAATTATACCTCTCATCGGAAAATATATTGGCAGGTCACAACAATAAAAGTATCAGTCTATCAGAAAACTGTGGATTTAGTTAACATTGATACGAAAATTATAACCCACCAATAAATAGACTCAGCTCTGAAGTAATCGATACCTGAGCAACTTGATACTTTTGTTCGATAGCCATATCGTTATCTTTTCGTGATGAATACAGTATCGAAGCTTTTGTTTCGATACCATATAACAGGTCCCTATTAAAAGGTTGTGAGGGTTCGTTGGTATTGGCGGCACGGTTGACTTATATTTAGCAAAATGTATATCTGCAAGAGTTACGTAACAGAACCCTTTTCTGATTCGTCAAGGTCGATATTTGAATAACATAAAATGTACGATATGATATATAAATAATTTTGTTAATTTATAATTAAGTACATAGGTACTAAATTAATTTATATTGGATTTTTTATATTGGTATAGCAAAGTGAATAGTAATAAAAAATATTACTTTGGTAAAACAAACGTTTTGGAGCCAAACTTTTTACTACCCAACTCATAAAACTAACAAAACATCGGGAAACAAACTAATTAACTAGTACTAAACTATGAGAGAGCGGCTTCGAGAAGTTTTGTAGGATATATTAACTTCTTTTTTTTCAGTTATTTACAGGATAGCGTTTGACCACAAGTCACCTGATGTAAAGTGACGATGTGGTCGAAGATGGCACCACGCTACACCTGGACAGGGAACTGGCTCTCAAGTGAGGCTGCCGGAACACACCGATAGGTGCTTGGCGACAGATTCGAACTATTTGTATAAAACTGTTGTTTTTAAAACACTTTTATTAGCTTGACTTGTAACTAACTAACTAACAATGTAATCAAATCTTAGAAGTCAATTTTTTTATATCAACACACCGTAAAAAATGCTTATTATATCTTGCTAAAATAAAATATTACGTACATAAATAGTAGGTACTTAAAATTAACACATTCCACACTACCACACTAATCCTTACTACCCCTACTCCCTACTGATATTATAAATGCGAAAGTAACTCTGTCCATCTGTTTGTCTGTCTTTCACGCCTAAACTACTGAACTGATTTTAATGAAAATTGGTACGGAGATAGTCGAGAGCCTGAGAAAGGATATAGGCTACTTTTTATCGCGAAAACTGTAGCCCATACGGGTGAAACCGCGGGGAACAGCTAGTAATATTACAAATGCGAAAGATTCTGAGTGAATATGTTTGTTACTTCTTCACGATGAAACCACTCAAAGGATTTGACTGAAATTTGGAGCGAAGATAGCTTTTACGCTGGATTTAACACATAGGCTAACTTTCTTTCCGGAAAATTGTCCTGCAGGATAACGGGCAAACCACGGGGCGCTAGCATGAAGTTAGGATATATCTATGGCGTTAGTAACTTAAACGTCAAAAGTCATACATCCTGTATTTCTCAAGTCAATGTCATCCTGTGTGTTTTTTTTTGTTTTATTATGGAGTTACATGATTAGTGTATTTGCCAGTGTCAATTATAAAATATTTCAAACTCAGAGATGGAATTAGTACAACTAGAAAAGTCACTTTCACATCTTTATTTCAATTTCCCACACTCGTACACATTAATGAACATCAATAATCCAATAATGTTACGCATTATCACTCGAACAAACACAAGTTTTGAAAATAAAAACAAAATCTTCATGTTGGCAGTTCAATTGCTGCTAAAAAAGTCATCCTGTGTGTTAGTTCCAGTGGCTAAACTAAACAATACACACACACATACACAACAAGCAAAATGTCGTATTGTCATTTACAATAACCAAAGACATGGGTCACATGGTCAACCAATATTTCACGGTCCGATATCAAAATAAAAATGGTTTGTAACAGGAAATTATATATAAAAGGAACTAGACGTCTTCCGAGAAAATGCCATCAAACAATGCGGAAAATAATAAACAACACCACCTTGAGGCAAGAAATCACATCCGAAGATAACATATAAAGAATATTTCCTTCTCCCGAATCACAGTCGTATTCCGGCGAAGATTAAAAACAGACACGACCGAATTACGTAGTAACCAGAAAATGCGGATAATCATGTACTTGGCTATCCGGGTAAATCTTAGCCCAGAATAGGGTTGCCATGCATACAAAATATTCCGGATAAAGTATTATTATTGTGATGTGATCGGAATAGTGGAAACAGTTCACATATCACACTAAACACAATAAAATTTTAAATGCAAAATATTGTGCGTGAGTTTCTAAGTTTGTTACTTCTTCGCGCTAAAACGGATCACGCATTTAAGTCAAATTTGGAATAGATAGCTAGCTACTACTTTTTAAGGGTATATCCTGTGACGGGAAAACAGCGGATGTCGTTTAATAGCGTAGTTGAAAAAACAAGACACATTGTTTTCGTAAAAACGTATTGAATCGTTCAAAAACTAAGCTAAGTAATATAATAATGGTATTTTAACACTAATATTTTTATTCACCTTTCAAATCAAAGTTCAAGTTCCCAGAATTTTTCTCCGGATAACATTTTCTTTTCCACTGGTATCCAAGCTTATCCGGGCGCGGGTATATCCGCTAATGTATTCTATTCACGTCCAATGACACCCGGTAAAATCCAGTTAAGGTGAAGATTTCCCCGGGTTAATCTTGCCGCCTTTTGATTTATATCATAACCGACCATTTTTTGTTTTTCGACTTTTAATTTTGAAAAACAAACAATAAATCATATCGGAAACTTTCGTAATTTAGAGGTTGCCCTTTCGTTTGCGTTTGATAACTTATTGCTGTTGAAATGGTCAAACCTGATCTGAAACATAAATATTTTTTTGCGTCGTTAAAAATATTAGAGTTTTATGTACGATCAAAAATATTTAACAAAGAAATGTATTTAAGTAGACGGCGACTTTGCGCTGGCAACTTTTGTTACTTTAATTATTCAACGTGCTTGTTATGATATTCCGCGTCCTCAAAACTCAAGATGTCCTTGTGAAGTTTAAGTGACTTAGCATTTTAGGGGCACTTGGCCTACTTCCAACCTGACATTTTGCATGTTTCTGGAATTTTTTGAACCCGCGCAAACATTTCTTATTTCCACTTACAAAATTCGTGAAAATATGATAAGTATTCAAATATCGAGAAGTTACAACTATGATATGAAAATTTTATATAAACATTAATAAATACATTTATGAATATAACTTAAGTACCTACTCCTTTTATTCCAAGTCCCAAAAGTAAACACAACTCGTTTTTTTAATATTCGTGTAGATAATATTTACTCAGGGTTAAACGTTATTATATCCGGGTTTGATCCGCCTCGGTATTTTCAATTTCCCATGTTTGATAGCTGTTTATTTTATTGGCTTATTTAGCTAGGATACTGATATGTTTGTGAAGAATATTAGGAAATACATCCGTACGTACATAAATGCAAGGATTACAAAGGTAACAATAATTTATAATTACTTATACAATAATCGTAAAAAGAAAACTATTCGTACCGAAAAATGACCTACAGAGCGTTTCTGTCTCGTTCTTTTGCCAGCGTAAGGAAATTGGAACAGGCGTAGCTAGTTATAAGTTTGACGTTTAGAAGTGATCACATATTGTTATATCCTACTAAATAAAAATATTGTTGAGTTTGAGTTACCAAATTGCAAAGGCTAACAAACAAATTCTTTTTTTTTCGTAAAGATTTATTTACTACACATTGCAGTCTGAACAAAACAGTTTTTAATAACAGAAAGTAGATCAATATACGAGGCTCGTATATCCGGATTTGATCCGGCTCCGTAATGACTGCCGTTTCACAACTATTGATTTATTCACGTTTAGCTCCTATTAGCTCGGCGGAGAGCATTTATCTTTGTTGCCAGTGTTGTGTCGGCACCCACGTTCACCCATTGAATTGTTGGCATATTAGTATGCGTGTGCGGATGAAGGATCAATTCTAATTGCTGTGGAATTAATTTGATAAGGGCTTTCAGGTTAATGGACAATTGTTCGTCAGCTTAATGACGGATTAGGCACCGATGTAAGTCAAGGATGTTGTATAGTGTCAGATATAAGTGTTCGTAATGCTAGGGCCACACTAAGGTCAACGTCAAGGGAAATGTCAGTGCCTATCATCGCGATAAATATTGCGTTAATTATTAACGCAATTATGTGAGTGGCTACACGGTCAAGGTGAATGCAACGAATCTTCAACTTTCTTCACTCTTTCTTCAATATGTAGTGTGGCCGCTTCAGCACCTTTATTATTGCGTTAATCTCTTCGATATACCGCCACTAAAGTTATCGGCTAACGTCTAACGCAAATGTGAATGCCGTTGTCTTAAGTCGTGGCCACACTTATGTCAAACGTCAATCATCGCGATAATTAACGACCTAATACTTAAGGTCTTTGTTATGCTGGGGCCACACTTACGGGAAATGCCGTTAATGACCTTAAGTATAAGGTCTTTGAGTCGTAATGAGTTGATAACAAAAAAATAAATAACTTCAAGTTTATATAAAAAGTAATCTTATTGAAAAGCTAATTATAAAACACCAGCCCAGACAGAATACAGATTTAGATAACAAAAAGCTTGAGGTGTACTGATGTTTTATGTTTGACTTTTACACTAACTGATTTTTGTCATATAGCAAACAGCAAATAATGCGTGTAGATAATGCAATAGGTTTTCGAGCTTGTCCAAATATACCTAGTAAACGAAAACCGGATAAAATCGAGTTCCGACGTGTAAACGTAGACGAGTCCGAAAGTCCGACGTGTAAAGTTAGACAAGTCCGAAACTCCGACATGTAAAGTTAGACAAGTCCGAAGCTCCACGTTGGTAGGTGAATGTTCGGACGTCATTCCGTTTGATTTGCATCGCCACCGCAAGCACGGCATTTGCACCGACAGGTCTTTTAGCACCGAGAAGCGCATAGATTATTACACCCCGGTCCTACGGTAGGTCGTCTGGTCTGAACTGAAGCGGCTTGATTTTTTGGAAAATGAACCTTAAAAACAATCAAACGTGCATGCACAACGTCGGAAAGCCACAGGCAGGATGTATTTGACGTTCGCCGTGCTGTCTGGTCTGTGAAAAGACAAGCCGTGGGCCCCGACCCTTAGGTAGAGCGTAGTTCTACACTGAATAATAGACATGCATGCATAAGCATGCCTCCTGCCGGTAGCCGCAGGTTCTAAATTTCTAATACCAAAACTAGGAGCTAGGTACCTATTTCAACGTGATATTTGCATCATCATCATTATCAGCCTTTCACGTTCCCACTGCTGGGACTGTGGCCTTCTCTCAGAGAGAGAGTATGGGCTGTAATCTACCACGCTGGCCCAGTGCGGGTTGGTAGATGTCGCATGCCCTTGAATGTTGCAGTTCTTGGGCATGCCGTTTTCCTCACGATGTTTTCCTTCACCGTTTTGAGCGATGGCAAATCCGCACATAACTTATTGAGTCATAGGTGCGGGCCGAGAGGATTCGAACTCGGTGTCGGCGTCTTGTAAGTTGCACGCCTAACCGTTCGGCCACCATCGCTCACATATCATCGATATTTGCATGCCAATAGGTGAATGTATGCTGTAGCTACGCTTTTTAGTTTTAAGACTTTTGTGTTAACCTTATTGGAGGTGAACAAATTATTTTGACTTGACTTGAATAAGACGTCGTAAATGTATCCCGTTAACCCTCGCGGCAAACATCATGGTACGGTCAATGATCAAAGTCACTGAACATGATCAATTTTCTAATTATATGTAGCACCTTCTGACTGTGTTCAAATTGAAATTCAAAAATATGTAGGACATAGGACTCGCCGTCATACTTAAAACTAGCTACGCCTATTACACCGGCAGAAAGAAATATCCGTCATGTAATTTTTTAATCGCGATGATATTTACAATTTTTCTTATTATAAACCGATTGAATTGGAGCAAGTTCACTAAAATGATAAAAAGACCTGGGGTCTTTTTATCATCTCCATAACTTCATATTTTTCAATAATATTTCGTTTCATATGGACTTGGAATTTAGCTACCGACAAGTCGTGGATTTCACTTATAAATGTTGTTGAAAAGTGCATTGACCTTTAACGGAGTTGCTGACTCTAAAGAGCTTAGTAGTAGACATTTTTATTTTTTCTCATTGTATTTCAATATTATTTTTTTATATTTTTTATTTGCTAATTTTATTTGGATTGTGCATATAATGGTTTATCATCAATTCTTCTGTGTGGTAAATGTAATTGGTATTAATCTAAACACACTAAATTAAATTAAATAAATTTAATTTAATTTAGTGTGTTTAGATAATCACTTTCCGTTCTGAAACTCTTAATTTTCCTACAATCCTTTCACCATATTTAAACAGCACTCTTCAGCGCCGTATCAAAGCTTACAAAAGCCAGTTTGAGCCAATAATCTCACCCTTTTTACACTGTAAAGGAGTCTCAGGTCTTAATCCAGCCATTCACCGATCTAAATTATTATCGCTAAATCCTGTAATCAGGGCGAGGAGCAAGCGCTAGCACCAGTGATATATAGCTGGGAACGCCTGGACTTGGTAAAGAAACAAGTACTAAGCTAAAGGAAGCTGGCGAGCATGCTGCTTAATATTGCTAACTTTATCGCCTGATTAAGCAATCCCACTTTTACAAAGAATAAGAACTATTTGTTTGCACTAAACTATATACAAAATACTTACAACAAGTGCATTATGTATTTAAGTAAAAAATGGTATAGTACATTACTGCAAAGGCCACAAAAGTAGGCATTGAGGGACGAAGGTTTCAATGTGTGCCTCGGCTTCGCCTCGGCCCACATTTAAACCTTCGTCCATCAATGCCTAGTTGTGGCCAAGGCTTGTATAGTACTTTTCTCAAATAATGCGCGGAAATTAAAACTAAGTAGTACCTGGGCAGAGATTTTTTCTTTCGATTTTGGCAGTAACATGTTTTCTATTACGGCTCTTGCTCTTGTCTCTTGAGTTTCAGGTAGTGTTAAAGTAACTTTATCACACTTATACAACTTTTGCCGGCCGCTGCTCGCATATATTTGGGCAGTGCAGCAAGTTCAATTTATCTCGAAGAAGGTTGTCAAAATAATGCTCATATTTCCAAGTATGTTTGAGAAGTAGTTTTTTTTATGCCGTAACGTCGAAATTAGGGCTAAAAACCATTTTAATACTAGCTCCCGCACTCTATCGTTATTTTTATATGGATTTGACAGAATTTGTGGCAGCTATATAGTATAAAATTTCGGCTTTACAAGATACTGTATTACGACGTCAATTACAGACTAATTAACATCAAATTATTTCAACAGCTTACTAAAATAATGACAAAATGTTAGTTAAAAATCAATTGACGTTTCTGCGTATGGTAATAAGATTCTAAGCTTTATTAACAAAACACGGGTTGTAGAAACACATATACAAGCGGAAAAACTACAGTTTAAACCAGCTTAATAACCATATGAATTTTTTCTTAATAAAATCAGACAGAAACCTTTGCCGTGCAGTCGTTTTTTCATAGGTACGTAAAATGCGTAGGCAGTGACAAGAGGACGTAACCAGTAACTTTCATCGTTGCCCGTACACAGATTAAACTTTAACACATAAATTGTGCTACGAAAGGTTTAAAACAACTACCACATACTAAAAATCTCATCGCAATCATCGCACGAAACTTTAGCGTCAAGCACACAGTTCCTTTCTCAACTTGCGCCAGCCCATAAAGGTAGTCGCCGAGCACGGGTAGAGCTTCTAAATCGGCCGATTTATTTGTGTTCTCCACATCGACAAGTGTAAAATTTAACTTGGGAACGCTTTACTGCCCCATTGGAACCAGATAAAATAGTTTCGTATGGTAAATACACCTCAGTCGAGTTGCGAGCGAGATTGCCACTTGAAAAAGTGAGCGGAAAAAGCGTTTAAGTGGAAGTTTTGCCGGGATTTCTGTAGCGAGCTGATGGATCCGTACATTTAGAGCTGAGATCTGAATGCTTGAATCTTTCGTCTTTACAAATTTGACTTATGTTGGTATTTGCGACCCGCCCCGGCTTTACATGGTAAGTATATAACGCGGGTCTTGAGTTTATAAAAAAATCCCATAGAAGAAAACATTTTCAGTCTGTCCCGAATACTCCAATGGATTTTCCACATTCTTTTACATTAACTTCGTCCTTACTATTTACGAGCAACATAAAAACAATCAGGCAAATCAGTCAAGCCGTTCTCAAGAGTTGATCATTGATGCATGCGGCAATTGATTTTTATTTGTACAAATTGGACTAAAGAGCATTTTGTATTATCTATTGAACTCTACTGATAGGCCGGTTTTATAAACGTCCGTCAGCTAAATGCTATACCAAATTTCGGTAAATTTGATTTTATTGACAAATTTTAGCACGGAAAACTTACGGACGTTTCTAAAACCGGCCCTAAAAGATTTATTCCTATTTAGGTCTGGTCACCGTTCATTGAAAAGAGGTCGGCTAGAAATCAATTTATCCAGCACGGTTTGATAGAAGCACAAACAAAAATAGTTTACGTCCAATTGGGACAGATTTTAATCCCGGCCTGGTTGTAAAACAGTATTTCCATTCCATTTTACACTCGAACACAAATTCTATTTGTCCTTTTAACGTGTGCGACACAGTTCCGCTACACCAAAAATTGACAAACACGTGCGCGCTTTCAAGCTTTGTCCGAACGTTTTAAAAACGCAAAACGTTATTGAATTTCGAAAACAATAGACCAATCAAATAGTCTAAAACTCGCGACGGGCAAAATAAAATCGGTGGCTGAAATGAAAATCGTTGGCAAAAGTAGTGTAGCTGTAGACCCGCCTGCGGCAAGGCTTTTATGAAGGCGCTTTGATCGTGACAATGGGGACCAATGCCTACTACAAATTAAAATAAAAAGAGTAGGCGAGGCGCACAATACGCAAACGGTGCAGGGTTCTGTATGAAATTCTTGTTTTTGATTAAGTTTAAATGATACACAGACACAATTTTTTTTCTATGTAATAGAGTGGTAAAACAAACAAACGCTGGAAAGTGGGTGGTCACCTCCAATGGACATTTGCAACACTAGAGGCGTTGTCAATACGTTGCCGACCCTGAAGAATTCTTTTGACACCCATCTTGTATGACAGCGTTCTGTATTGCGGAAAAACTTTTGTAACATTTTGCAAGTATGCGGGCTGTAAAAGTTACTTTTAATTGTTCTGAAACTAACTACATATATTGAATTAAAGTTCTACAAAAAAAAATATTACGACACAGAATTCAATTACCACAGTACCCGTGACATATTTTAATTATAGAGCCATAAGGGTAATTTCAGCACGTGCCGCGTTCGCATAATAACGATAAATGTGAGCGCAGCGCTACTTCTCAAATACACTACTATATTCAATATGCCCAGACAGATTGTCACCAAGAAATTACGAGTTTTGTTTACTGTCAAAGCTGTAAAATGCCACCTAATTTATTTATGAACACTAGAGACGTTCAGCGCCGACCCGCTGGTCACTCGAACAGGCGGTCCGTTTCACCACTTCACAAAACGTAAAACGTGCCGAAAACGGGTTTCATTTTACGGTACCCTGAAACGATCCATATTATCCGCAAACAGTCACAATAGGGGTGTCCACTTTAAAAAATATATCGATATTTATATTCGATATAAAACATCGGCTCCCAGAATCGATGTTTATTAATATATCGCTAGAAAACATCGATATTTTTTTCACTATCGAATACTTTCTACAAAAGTTACAATACATATTAACTTTTTCCAGTGAAATCCGCAAAGTTTGTGGTCCTTGATTTTGTATGTGTGAATAGAGACCAGAGTAGCATAGCTAAACTGGTAGTGTAATCATAATGATTGTGTTACTTGAATAGAATTGTATTACTAAAATAGTGGTAAGATGACTGAGATGAGTTATACCTACATTTGTAAGCAAATATTCGATGTTTCTATAAATATATGTACACATGTGTGTGTGTAAGTAATGTATTTGTTTCTATATATTTTGTTAATGATACTAAATTGAAATTTATATAACTATTAATTTTATGTATAATGCTGACATAATATTATTGTAACAAATTATGATTTACACACCCAATCAGGGTAGAATATGGAAATCTGTTTTATATTTTGTAACATCACTTTATAACCTGTATTCATGCAATAAATTATTCTGACTCTGATTATATATATCGATATATCGAACACAATAAATATTTGTCAAAACATCGAATCAATCCGATACATCGTATGGAAAATATCGAATAAATTCGATATATCGATGTTAGGTGAATATCCCTAAGTCACGCCCCCGGCTGCGAAATTACAAACTGCGTTTTGTACGTGACGTTAAAGTCACATAAATTGGTACGCCTATTAACTTTTTACGATTCTGAGTTATCTGTTGCGGAATCGCCCAATATCTGAGGCCAATGATTTGACGCGTTATAGTGTGGTGATAAAACGTTATTGCTGCGCCTATGGGCTTGTATGGAGCGAAAGTATTTAGGTACGTAGCTGGGTAGTTAAAAGGTTATGGGGGTTGTTTTTGTCTTTTCCGCTACAACTGGCTTTTGTTATGGGAATAGATGGGCGCTGTTCACTTCTTTTTTTTATATAAGAGCATGGATTTTGCTGAGTATTTTATAAAATGATTTTAATAAAATAATAACGTCCGCACAATCACTTACTTAACTCTGATTGAGCTCTAACTAGCATTACCTATATATTTAGGGTATTATAGACTAATGCTGGGAATTATAACCGATCTAGCTACTTTTTATCCACAATTTTTGACATTACTTCTATGGAGCTTGTGCCAAGTTACTATCTCCAGTAGGGCAAACCGTGGATAGATCGGTTATTGAAACCGGCAGTATGTGGATCTGGGATCTTTCAAACCCACAAATACAACTTGCATCGCAAAAGTGATATAAGATCCCCTAGTGTTGCAGATGTCCATAGGCAACGGTGACCGCTTTCCATCAGGCGGGCCGTCTGCCTGTTTGCCAAACTTTTACATAAAAAAAAATAGGTTTTTACTGTGATTTGTGTCCCTCTACAGTTTTGTTTGAAACTAAGATATATTATTACTAAATCCTAAAGATATGTAAATATAATGTTTTTCAAATATAATTTAGATAATATATTTCGATTTTTGGCCTTATTATAATACTAGCTGCTTCCCGCAGCTTCACCCGTGTGGAAGGAAATATAATTAGGTAACTCAAAAATAAAATGAATTTCATAACACTCAATTTAACAACCCTTCACTACTACCTACTACTATGCAGTGGTACAATAACAAACGCGTCCTGGAACCATTCCAAGCGTCGGTAATGACGTGTAACTGTCCATGCTTATTAAACTGTTATGGCCTGATAGCGCCAGCAGCAGATAACCACACTTTATTGACCTTTAGAATGGTATCTAATGGTCACTAGGTATTTAAAAACCAATAAAGGGTATTTTAAAAAAGGTTACATTTCTGTGCGAAAGGACATTAGGTGTTGAACAGCTTTAGGACATTTGCAATTTTTACTAACCTACCTCGCAAAAACTCGCACCGCATGTGTCAAAATGAATGTGTCAATGTCATTTCTTTAGCTGTCTGTTTTTGCCCGCCATTAAACGAATTAATAAAACAAAAACATTTGTACTCGGTTTTTTTATTGAAAACATTATAATGTACTGTTTTAAACTACCATGGTCAAAATGGAAATGGTCATGGTCAATATCGAGAACTCAAACAAAAACAAATACATGGTAATTATCCCGTTATAAAACCTAATTCTAACATTATAATGGTACTTAATAGTCACTAGGTACAATAAAGGGTATTTTAAAAAAGGTTACATTTTGTTGCAAAACCTAAGTGTGGCAATATGACATTAGCTGTTGATTAGTTTCAGGATAATGGATGTTGTGTCAATTTCATTTCCCTGTCTGCTTTTGCCCGCCAATAAAAGAATAACTATAAAAAAAATATTATTGGTACTCTGGTTTCTAAACATAGTTATAGAAGCGCACCGCATCTGTCAAAATGAATATTGTGTCAATGTCATTTTCCTGGCTGTCTGTTTTGCCCCCCATTAAATATTAGCACTCTGGTTTTTATATTGAAGATATCCCCAAAAACACGTTCATATACAAAATGTGGGGCTGGAACACAACAATAGAAGATTGGCGATAGGTTCTACACAACATTCGATTCGTGGCAACTGGCAAATTATACGTAGCATTTATTTTGTATCACATTCCTGGTTAATTTGTCTGTTATCATGGATTATTATTTTCAATTCTAAAATAGAAGCTTGCAGGTGAGGGTGGTAATAATCTAGACGAGAACTAGAGAACGCCGTACCAACAACCGAACAGGGGAAAAAGTGGGGTTGCGTAAGAAGGGGTAACCGTACAACTTTTTCCCTTTAACTGCCAGGTTGCGTGGTTACTACTCATTAATCGGTTTTAACGCAGAGTGCGCATTTTGCGCCGATTTATAGTTGGTTACCCCCCACTTTGAACTGCATTGCGGGTAGGGTTGCCATCCTTACAGATTTGTCCGGACAAGCCCGGTTTTCGGCCATACCTTTTCAAGTTTGTATGGTTCCGTACCCAAAGGGTAAAACGGGACTCTATACTATAGTTTTGCTGTCCGTCCGTCTGTCTGTCTGCTGTCTATCTGTCACCAGGCTATATCTCATGAACCGTGATGGTTAGACAGTTTACATTTTCACTTATGCTAGATGATGTATTTCTGTTGCCATATAAAATAAATATTTAAGGGGTCTGCCATACAACAAACGTGTTTTTTTGCCGTTTTTATTGATAATGGTACGGAACCCATCGTGCGCGAGTCCGCCTCGCACTTGACCGATTTTTATTATGTCCAGTTTTTTTACTCAGTTGGAATGAAATTTTCGCAGAAGGTAAACTGGAATAATGAGTATTAAATCAGCTTCAATCTTAATTAACTATGTACATACAATATTATTTATTCAGTTTAATCTGCGCGAGGAATTTATTATTTCATTTTATGATTAAAATGCCCGAAACTTTTATGTGCGGATTTTTTATATTTTCCAATGAACACCGGTCACTTTTTATACTGCCTTGGACCTGACCGCAATATATTTTGTATAAAAATTACGAATAGTCTATTGAAGTTATACGACCGGCCTATAACAGTTTTTGGTGTGTGAGATTTAGTCAGGTTCAGAAAAAGAAAACGGAGTACAAACAAAAATAGTAGAGTAGTATCGTAGCAAAAGCAAACAAAGGTTAGGGTTAGGGTTGCCTGATCTGAATCGATCTTCCAGATGATTATTATCGAAAAAGTCAATTTCTTTTTTTCTGGACTCACCTTGAAATATCGTTTGTATAATCTTATTAGGATTAGGACTAAAATTACAATTTTTTTCATACATAGCTCGTTTTCATACAAGCTCAGGTCCGTTTTGGCCATTGTTCTTTTTGTCGGAATTTTTCCAAATTTCGGAATGGTAACCCTAAAATGCGGGGTGATAAATGTATCACTGAGTAAGTGGATTTCGGTTTGCGGGTTTTCAAGTGCTATGCGAGGGTGAACATTCTGTAGCTCATTTAAACTCATCACAACATTCGGCTACTTATTTGATTGGATTTGAGCGAATTCTTTTCTATTTCAAAGTTAAATTCTATGGCAACTTCTAAGTTCATGCCCGGTTTACATTATTCTAGTCAAGTGATCCAGCGAGAATTAATAATAATAAATAATAATAATAATATATTTATTTATTACTCCTCATAATTAGAAAATTACACAAGTAGGTACAAGCAAGATTGACAAGATGATATCTAACTGTATGAGGAGCTGGTGCCTGAAATAGGTTTTGAAAAACCTGTCCTACAGGTCACCAGGTCACCCCCCGCAGGTAGAAATCAAAAGATGAAAATTCAGTCCAGTGCTGGACTGGATCTGTAACGTTTACATTATTCCAGTTATTTAGAAGCCGTTCAAGTGTGAACACTACAGTGCCAATGATTTCAAGAAGAAAAATGTTTCAAATGACAATGGATTGGCCGTCTACATTATTCCAGTTTGCACTGGATTGGTCGCACTGGATTCAAAATTAGACCGCCAATTCAGTTCCTGGACTGGAATGCTAACTGGATTCAGTGCATTTTCCAGCGCTAGGTTCGATCGCAGGACTGGGATAATGTAAACTGGGCATCAGTAAGAAAAAAACAATGCTTTCGCATATCTTGGGATCTTAAGGTCTCCATCAAAGTCAATAAAGCTGAGTAGAATCGACTATTTAGAAATAAATTTAACTTCGCAGAGGTAAACACCAAAAATAATGTTGAAAATGAGGCTCAATTTATGCTTTTACGACTAAAGAGGCATTGTCTTAAGTTTTAACAGTTGGTAATAAAATTAACTTTCTTCTTACTTAGGTTGTTGGATGTAAATACTTCATGTACATCCTACTAATATTATAAACGTGAAAGTTTGTGAGTGTGGATGTATGTATGGATGTTCGTTACTCTTTCATGCAAAAACAACTGAACGGATTTGAGTGTAATTTGAAATGGAGATAGCTTATACCCAGGATTAACACGTAAGCTACTTTTTATCCCGGAAAAAGGTTCCTGCGGGATAGCGGGCAAATCACGTAGGTAGTATACTCAATTCATAATTATTCGTTATTTTCGGCTGGTAAATCAGATTTCACGAATAGATGAACACCAAAAGTTACACCACACTATTATCATCATCATCCTAATCATCATCCATAAGAAGTCCATTGCAAAACCTATGTTTTGGCCTGTGCCTACCTCTTTGAAGGCCACAATGAACGGTATTGCTCCCCGACTCGTACAATGCCGTCCGTCGGCCGGGCCTTCCTACAGAACGTATCTGGTTCGTATAGTTGCTATTATTCACAGTACAAAATTGCATTATCAAAAATCTTACAATATCATTGCTCAAATATTCCACATCCTTTCACCGAGCGTTTTGTAAATTCACCAAAAGGCGATAAAACATCACGGCGCAACCGCTCAACAAAACGTTACGTTTTGATATGAATAAATAATTGACTTTTAGAATTTGGCCCAAATCTTTGGCGTAACGAGTTGGGAGAACAAATAAAGCTGCCTTTTGGTGGAAGTTATTATATCAGGAAGTGGACGAACTTAGTAAAGGGGCTGGTTGAACGGCGACCGAAGGAAAAAACGGGCGATGCCCAAAAAGCCTAGATCGACTCTGACATGATCAGCCAAATAGCGCAGTCGTAAGCAGCAGCAAAATATTTCCGATTTGAAGTCGGTATCGGTTAAAATATTGTCAATTGTGGTGGACTTAACGGCATACCTTGGGAGAGGCTTATGTCTGGTGGACACAGACTGATGATGAATGAATTTTCTTCAAAGTCCTTCCAAAATGTAACCTTTTCCTTCCTTATTTCACCTTAGTTTTCTTTCTGACTCAAAAGTCCTTCCCTTTTGACTCAGAAGGAAAATGTATTTCGGAAGGTCTTTATTCTCCGTGTCGTGTATAAGCAACCTCCACTGTCCGGGGCAAAACGCCCCATATTCTCTACTTTCGCTAACCCATACCGGGTAATAAATAATAAAGCGACTTGAGGAACTCCTGCGGGGCTCACAGCGGCAACTTTTAATACAAGCGCTGCTCGACGACAGAGGGCGTCCGTGGTGAGAATATCTTGGAGTAACGGGAACCATATAAACGGGAATAAAGCATTTGAGGCGGAAGTTACTAGATCAAGCTGAATATAGGGCTGACTAGTTGCGCCCCGCGGTTTCACCCGCGTTTTCCCTATATCCCGCAGGAACCCCTTTCCGGGATAAAAAGCCTATGTGTTAATCTAGGATATAAGCTATCTCCATTCCATATTTCATCAAAATCGGTTTAGTAGTTACGGTGATACGTGGTAGGTGACAAACATTCACACACACATACTTTCGCATTTATAATATTTGTAGAATAGAATAGGATAAGTAGGTTTTTTTTTTATTTCTCCATTATCAATTACTAAGGGTTCAAACAGCGTCAAAAATCAGCTGGACAGCTGGTTACGAAAACAGAAAACAGTTCTCGACTCCTTTCCATAGGGTCATTTTTGCGTTTTTACAAATTTTCAGGAAAGGAATAGAAAAATGCTTAAAGAAATCGGATTGTAATTACATAACTATCAGAAATATTGTATTAGTTGTTTTAATAAAAATAAAAAATACGTCTAAATAAATTACAACAAAATTAATAAAAATAATTCAGACTAGTAATTCGTAAATTCGGACAACAAATTCCACGAATTTATTGATTGAAAATAAACCTACGGTTTTAATTTGCGCGAATTAATTTAAAGCAATGCAAAAACGTTAAATGCACAAACATACAGTTAAAGCTGAATAAATTAAAGTCAATCTGTATTGCGTATTCGCGAACAAAATTAATAAGTCGTTATCATTTAATAACGCTACAACGCGTCCTAGATTAAAATTCAATTTTTAGGTAGATTTCAGTAATCGATTATGGTAACAAATAAATCAGTGTAGCGTTCGACCACAAGTCACCTGATGTTAAGTAACGATGTGGTCAAAGGTGGCCCCACACTACACCAGTAGTGCGATTCTAATTCACTCGGAAAGATTCCGTGTCGGATTCGACGTCACTTTCGCTTCACCGAAACGTTTTCCGAGAGCAAATAGGTGTCGGAAACTTTTCCGTGACTGAACACCTGGTTTGTCAAATTAAATGTCAGTTTCCGAATTCAGATTAATGAATTGTGTATAAAAAATTAAAGCGGAAACTTTTCTGAATCCGTGGTCGGAAGAGTTTCCGAGTGAATTAGAATCGCACTGCTGGACTGGGAACTGGCATAGAAAGAAATATCGATATGTTGAAAAATCTTCAATCCATGCTCGTATTGGAAATACTAGAGAAGCTCTGTTTGTTTGTTGCCTTTTCACGACTAAATAGCTGAACCGATCTTAATGAAATTTGATGTGGAAATAGTCCGAATCTTGAAGAAGCATGTAGGATACTTTTCATCGAAAAAAAATTTATTCCACGCGGGTAACCGCAGGGTGCAGCTAGTAGGAAAGCGTCATGAATGCGGTGTTGCCAGCTTGCTACCTATAATGGGTTGGGGAGAAATAGTGTTTGTCACAACTCACCTCTGTCACAACTCTCCTAGGTCTCCCCTACCATACTTTAGATTATCTTTGGCTATTTCCATAACCCAAAGTTGTGTAGAGGCGTCAAGCCAATTAGTTACAGAACAAAAATCTACTCATCCGACCAGCGCCACGAGCGCTTTATCGTGTTTGTGAATATATAAATTGAATATATTCATCACGGCTTCAGGCGCGTGCTCATTTGGGCAGAAAATCGATGTTTTTATACCTTTAACGAGTGACATCAAATTGTATTTACATATTTGTAGGAAAAGTTTTTGCCCTGTTAATTGCAAGGGTCTAAAGTGTGCACATATCCTCATCCTTTTTAATAAAAAATGAAGGGATGGGATCATTTGTTTGCTCATTCATATTATTTTGAAATTTGAAAACAATTCTGGCTAACTTCGTAGGTGGCGTAACGCCATTGGATTGAGGACTGGTTCTCAAGTGAGGCTGCCGGAACACACCGTTAGGTGCTTGGCCACAGGTTCTTAACTCGAAGGTGTTACTAGTAAACATCCTACCAACAAGCTATCAGTTATGGTTTTATCACGAAGTTTCCTTCGCCGAAAGCTCAAGCTCATTGTAGGATATCAAAACGGATCGCAAGCCGACGTCACTACAACTGAGCAATCATGGCTTCAAACCCTCTAGTCGCCGAGCGTCTTTTGGGGTGTTCCAGCAGCCTTACTTGAGAGCCAGTTCCCAGTCCAAACGTCGCGAAGCACCTCCTTTGACTACATCGTCACTTCGGGTGACCTGTGGTCAAACGCTACCCTGTACCCAGTTCCCAGTCCAGGTGTAGCGTGGCGCCATCTTCGACCACATCGTCACTTAACATCAGGTGACTTGTGGTCAAACGCTACCCTGTAAAAAGTAAAAAATAAAAAAATAATGAATGCATTCTGAACTTAGCTACTTCATCATCATCAAACTTGTGTTAACATTGCTGAAACACCGGCCCTCTTTCAGAAATAACTAGCTACCTATTTGAAGGCATATCAAATATACAAGGCTGTAAATTCCTGCGAATCAAACAAATAATAAATTCGAGCGCCGCACTTGAAAACTGCAAAACCTAAAAATACTTGTGCAAACAAACACACGGCTCGCGTTTACTTTTACCAAGTTAACGTCTCAGCAACTCGAAAAATGCATGTGGCGGTAACCCGCAAACAAGTCATAAGTTCCTAACTCGCAACACAGAACTTTTCTAAGCGTTCCCAACTCAAACAGAATCTGAAGTGTGTTGCCACGTATAAAGATATGTGCAAACATGACAAAAAAAAAGAGTCTGAGAGAGTACTAAATTAACTTATAAACGAGGTTTCTTGTAATAAGGTTGTAAAAAAACTAAAACGTTTAATACAGAATACAGCACAATTTTGTTTGCATAAATTTTCAGCGTACAGGCCGGTAACTATTTTCACTATTAACAAGTTTTAAATAACTTGGCGGACATTTGATTTGTTTTTATTACAATAAAATTCATGCAAATTGAAACAAATTGCTATGTTATACCAATTGGAGACTGGCATGTGATTGTCCTCTATTTCTAGGTTAAGAACGCTTTCAATGAAGAACCCTAAGTCTATATACACGTCTATGTGTGTTGCCTTACCTTGCGAAGCATTTCTTCGAGGGACTCCATTTCGGCTGGGGCAGGCTTCCCGCCCGCGCTGCCGTTCAATCCGTTATTGTTGTTCGTCATAGGTGGACCGCGCAGTACCGAGCACCGACGCGCCGGCACATGTGAAATCGTTCACCGACACTTTATTTCATCACTATCATACACTTTTGATTTTGCACTCATTCATTTGTACGATTTGTCACGTGAGCGGAGTTTTATATTTTCACTGTTTGATTAACTAGTTATGACTATGTTGACTAGAATACGTTAGGAAGACTGATTTTACACTGAAATGAGGATATGTTTTAAGTGTTAGAATTTCGTATTGAGACGGGATGTTGACTATGAATTTGTTTTGGTTTGAGTTCTCAATGTTTCGTCACTGTTGCAAGTGCTATAATCACGAAAATGCAAAAACAAATGTATCGTAAAAATATCTCGTCTAAAAACTAAATTAGTCATGACAGTTTAAAAGAAAATATTTAAGTAACTGATAAACTCAGCTGTTACTTTGCAAAATTTTAAGAAAAATTCTACGCCAAAATTCTGCAGAATTCAACTATGAAGTACAACATCTGCCTATATTATGTAAAAATGTACACTGCCAATGCCAGCTTTGTATAAGCTTCTATTAAACGAAACTATGCTCAATATTTGGTTACAAAATTTGGCAGTAACTGATAAAACAAGACTTGAAATGCCTGGAGAATCATTATGAGATATATACCTA
Source organism: Opisthograptis luteolata (assembly GCA_931315375.2). Classification (NCBI taxonomy): domain Eukaryota; kingdom Metazoa; phylum Arthropoda; class Insecta; order Lepidoptera; family Geometridae; genus Opisthograptis; species Opisthograptis luteolata. The sequence goes on along the minus strand of OV928047.1, from coordinate 9,648,564 downwards.
TTACACATATTTTTTTATTTTTTAACTGTCCACTTACTTTGTCAACAATTTCTCGTATAAATTACACTACATTTTCTGTATTTACCGTCTACAGAATTCACAGTATAGTTCTTTCACAGACTATCCTTTTAGGATACTGAAAACATGGCATCGCGTTTGATAAATGGGGGAAGCAGTAAAGTAATTGAAAGACACCGATGGCTATTGACAAAGTGACCGTTTGCAATCGCGATGGATGTCCGTTCAATCAAATAAAGAGCCTACCAGTAATCAATTTGCTACCAATAGCTGGGTCAAAACGCTACTATCGATACTGGATTCCAAATTTTGTAGTAAAGAATAAATGGATACGATCGAATGATCCGGTCATTCGAATAATCGTCCGGCTACTATTTGTCAAATATGAATTGAATTTTAGTAATTAGTATTTACAAAAGTATAGAGTCGAATGATTACTACTAATATTAGTAATAAGTTTAGTAATTACTAATCGCCGTTCGCCGCTCGCGCAAAAACGAAGGGTAGTCGTGTCTGGGCGAATTGTGAAGACTCGGAGCCAGTCGGTAGTTGGCACGGCTTGTTAGCCGAGTCGAGTTGGATGCAACCAACGCTGTGGATGTTTATTTTTTCATTTTGAAAAAGTCACGAGTCGAAACCAACTTCGTTGTTTACGTGAAATTCGCGCGTCACGAGCTGCAAGTGGACCTCCACTATATAGTTACTAACTTAGATTCGTCATTCGAATGAATCATGAAGTCGAATAACTCGAATGGAATTCATAGTCGCGCACCGCTATTTTGAAGTGTAAATTGATTCGAACACCTATATCCCAGTCCATTTACACAAGCAATTGTCGCAAAGTAAATTGAAGGGAATTTATAAATTGGATAGAATGAAAATCCAAGTCATCTGTTCTCGAAAGCTTATTATTATTTTATTTACTTTAACGATCGATCGATAGACTAGAAATGTACATATAATACAGACGAATCTATGCAATCTACTTTCTAACTTAATTAGGTACTACCCAGATCATTAATTACTGAGGACACAGTCACACAGTCTAATATTTATACTGCACTTTGAGTAGCTAAACAAAGCTCGGTGACACTTTAAAAGACTAGGCTGTGTCAACTCAGATAGGGACGGTCTGGGGTTATGTGTGTGACTGCGCATAAATTTACTCTTTAAGACCTGGTTTTCATAGCGACCATTTATATGAAAATTCGTTATTTTTTCTCTTCTTTGTTTATGGAGGTTATTCTATTTCTAAACTGGTTATCTTGTAATTTTTAAAGGTCTCAAGTCGAAGTGTGTTTTTTTAAATGTGATTTAATATTATTTTTTAAGTCTATAAATATTAACACAAAAAAAAACAAAACACACAAAAATCGCAAAAACACAAAACAAAACAAAACACAAAACGAAATCACAAAATCGTTTGTTAAATTTTAAAGATCAATTTGTGATAAATTTTTAGATTTTTTTTTGTTGGATTAATTAGTCAAGTTATAACTATTTACTTGGTAGATATTTGTCTAGAATTTGTTATAAAGTCATAAAACGTAAATGATGGTATGACGCAAAAGATCTCTCTCTTTTTATACTATAATGATATTATACTAGCTTTCTAGCCTGCCTGTGATTATGCTACCAAATATACCTAACCGATATTTTTTCCCTCATAAAAATGTAATCTTAAAATGTATTCGTAAGTAGGTACACCATCAGATTTTTTTTTAGTACAAGCCAACCACTATCGGAATATTCCAGTATTATATCACTATTGCTATCGGAATATTCCAGTAGTCTCACTTGAGAGCCAATAAATTAATGTTTGATTTGACTTGATCATCAGCTGGAAGACGTCGACTGCTGACCTCCTTTGAACACCACAATGAAGGGCTATTCATCATCATCATCAGCCTGTATAAGTCCACTGCTGGACTTAGGCCTCTCCCAAGGTACGTCACTGAGCCCGGTCTTCGGCTCTTTTTATACAACTACTGGCAGCCACTCGGCGCAAGTCGTCGCTCCACCTAGTTGCAGGGCGTCCTACACTACGTTTGCCAAGTCGCGGTCTCCACTCAAGAACACTACGGCTATTAGTCATTTGCACTCATCACCAGTCCAGTCATTCCAGTCATTTAGTGAGAAGAACGTCTTCCGTCTTCCTAAAATCATATTTTCAGTACCAACTTGCGAGCTTTCTCTATATTGCAAACATAATTTAGTCAGTCTCCAGTCATCCAACTGTGTGTACTACAAATACACGCTGTTAGTACATCTCTTCGCAAACTACTCAAACGAAGTACCTACTGAACCAAGTCGATGTTGCCTCGGCGCTAACCTGTGTGCACTACCCTAAAATATTCGCAAACACATTTTTGCTGTCTAAGGGCGTACACATCGGAGAATCTCAGATGTGTACATAGGATAATTATGTTTGTCGTGCCAAACCGAGCACCTTTGTTATGTAGAAGTTAGGAAGCCGAAGGTTTAGGTACTTGCGTGCTTATGCGTTAAGTAATAAGAGTCGTGTAAATAACACACAGGGCTGTGGTTTTTGTTCCAAATCAACATTTCGCCCTGCATAATCACACCTATATAATTATACATTTTATGTTTATAATTAATGCCAAGTGTGTTTGTTCTTCTATAAACAGCAACTGAGTATACCTAGGAAAGACGTGATTTTTTGCATAGAGTTAACTTAGACCTTTGCCATTTTTCAACAGAAGTGTGCTAAATATAATAACAAGGCAGTGTTAGGGCAATGTTCACACTCAAAGGCATGCGATATCTACCAACCCGCATTGGGCCAGCGTGATAGATTACTGACCATACCCTTTCTCTGTCTCTCTCTCTCAGAGAGAAGGCCAGATTCCCAGCAGTGAGAACGTAAAAGGCAAGTTGAAAGTTGAAGACGCAAGATGAACATGAAAGCGCACTGGTTTGGACATACCCATATGTGTAGATATAATATTTGATTTCAGTCTAGCCTAGCCTCGGTTAGACTTCACAATGCCATCTCGGTGCCAAGTGTTATTGACCTCAAGCGTAGGTAATAGGTATAGATAGGTGTTCATTGGCAGAGCATGCCAGTGCGGTGGACACGCAAATGTTCAGTCATAATATCATGCAGATGCATGTCATGTTTGTTTTAATTTTATCCTTAATCCTATAAATGCGAAAGTTTGTGTGTGTGTGAATGTTTGTTACCAAGCATCACCGTAAGTACTAAGCCGAATTTGATGAAATTTGGCGTGGAGATAGCTTATACCCTGGATTAACACATAGGCTTTTTATCCCGGCAAAAAGGTTCCTGCGAGATAACGAAAACACGTATGAGCGATGGTGGCCGAACGGTAAACGCGTGTGCTTTACAACGCGCCGACACCGAGTTCGAATCCTCTCGACCCCTCACCTATGACTAAATAATGTGCGGATTTATCATCGCTCACAAACGATGAAGGGAAACATCGTGAGGAAACCGGCATGCCCAAGAACTACAACATTCAAGGGCATGCGACATCTACCAACCCGCACTGGGCCAGCGTGGTAGATTACAGCCCATACTCTCTCTCTGAGAGAAGGCCAGTGTCCCAGCAGTGGGAACGTAAAGGCTGATGCTGCTGCAACGAAAAGACGCGGGTGAAACCCGTTAATGAATATTGAAACAAGCACATGACATGCACCTTTGCTTGTTTTAGTAAGTACTTTTAATAAGTTTCAGGCTGGAATTGTAGAATGACGCTCTAGCGACAATCACAACTTAAGCTCAGATTTGAGTCTGTCATTTCATACAAATGTGTCACTTAATGGCTACTTAAGTGTTGATTAACACTTGAGCGTCATTCTAGAATACCAGCGTAAGTGATGATGAGTTCGAAGGTGGCATCACTTTACACCTGAATTGAGAACTGGATATCAAGTGAACTCAAGTTAAGTATCTGTCACCAAGCACCGATCTATGTGCCCCACTTGAGCGTCACTTCAATAGACAATATATTTATTTGTGGCAAAAATGTGAAAAAAATAATTGCATTGACTCCCCCATCCAGGAGTAGCGTGGCGCCAGCTTCGACCACATCGTTGCTTAACATCATGTGAGTTGTGGTCTAAAGTTTCTATTCTATTCGATTCAAACAAATACACCTACATTCCTGCCCAAGTTTCGGGTGAATGTCAAACAGTTAACGAGGAAACGTGACATTTTAACAAAGTACTGTTACATTGTATCATTTTACTATCGTCGCATTATGAACATGGGCTAAATAACCTTACTAGACATCTGCAAAAGTGTGTTTTTCAGAAATGTGAGTCGCATTTTTGTTCATAGAAACTTATGTAACAATTTATTTTTTAATTATTACAGAGTAGTGTTTGACAACAAGTCACTTGATGTTAAGTGACGATGTGATCGAAGGTGGCAAAACGCTACGCCTGGATTGCTCCCAAGTGAGGCTGTCGGAACACACTGGTACGTTCTTGGCGACAGATTCTTAAGTTTTATGCTGTTTTTCTTGGTTTGTAGGTATATTTTCGAAGCATTTGTATATAGCTATGATAAGTATTTTTTTAAGTAGGACTTAAACTTGAGTTGTGTAGGTGTTTACACACCTATTACTTTATATACCTACTCTTTCTAAAGTTTTAAGACCACAATAACCGATTATCCCACATCTCGTCCATATAAATAAAATAGCTGTACCCACTACTAGGCTCCATAAAGTTAGCAACTCGTTCAAAGGCCAATGTGTACGCTTTTTCAACAAAATTCCAAGTGAAATTCAAGACTTGTCTATAACAAAATTTCAAGTCCGTATAAAGAGAAATCTCATTAGTAAAGCTTATTATAAAATATCGGACTATCTAGATGACAAACAAGCTTGGGATTGTAGTTAATCTATCTATCTTTCTTTCTATCTATCTATTCTCCCTATTTCCCCTATTCTAACCATTTTCGGTAAACAGCCAAAACAGTCATGCTCACGAAAGTGACTTTGCTTGCAGCGGCGTCATGTGTCGGGTCGCCCTCTTCCCTCTCATATGGTCGAGGAGAGCGATGGCTGGCACATGCGTCAACTCGTGAACGGGTGCTGCTTGTGGGGTCTGGTCTGCTTTGGTTGTGATCCCGCAACTCGTTAATATTCATGTTCCCATATCCCAATGTGTACAACCAAACAAGAGAAATCTTCTTATTAGTAAAGCTGATTAAAAAATATCGGACTATTAGATGACAAAAAAAAGCTTGGGATTTTAGTGAACTTGCTCCAATTCAATCAATTAGTAATAAGAATAAAATTGTCAAAGTGATCGCGCCAAAAAAATTACCTGCCGGGCGTTTCTTGCCTGTTCTTTTGCCGGCGTAAGGAGGTTGGAACAGGCGTAGCTAGTTTTAAGTTGACGTTTTAAAGTGATCACAATGTATCCTATTAAATAAAAAAAGTTTTGATTTTGATTTTGATTTTAAAATAATTCTATGGCATATTAATTACAGCATAACAGTTTATTAGATCACGCGATGATATTACAATTAATGCAAAAGTTTGTCTGAGTGTGTTTATTCCCTATTTTCACCGCAACGTCTGAGCAGATTTGAATAAAAATTGGAATAGATAGCTTACGCGTTGTTTTTCACATAGGTTACTCTAGTTATCTCGAAATAGAAGTGGGTGAAAATTGACTTCTATGATTTGATTACATTGTTAGTTAGTTAGTTACAAGTTACAAGTCAAGCTAATAAAAGTGTTTTAAAAAGGTATTAAATTCGGCTGTAACAGTGCAGTTAGCTACAAAAATCAAACAAAGTTAATTCAATCCGGTGTCTACTGGGATTATCTAGTCAACGGTACTGGTGTACTAGTGAACGACAGTGTTGCATGGTAATGGTAACTACATGGCAATGAACTTGCCTTTCTGCGGTAACAATGGGTTTGAACAAAAGAGTTTGAGTATGAAAAGGTTTATCTAAAGGTGTAAGTTTACACAAACTGTGGGAATATTGCTATGTTTTAAGCCATAAAAACCTAGTTTGAACTAAGTAACAAACATGTTAAGGTTCAGGGTCCTAAATGTAACTGTTATTGCTAAAGGAAAACGGTGTCTATTGTTTCTCTTTAGCTCTTCGTTCGCTTTTTCACTCTCTCTTTTTTACTATTGCACTTTGCTTCTATCATTACATGAATGCATTCCAGCAAGCACCTGTACTTACTGATATCCTAAAACTATTGAGTAGGTAGCGAACAAACCACAAGGTGGCTTACAACGTTTGAACGAGAGTTGAAAATCGGGCTACGTGACAAGAAAATGTCAAAAAAAACGATGTTTAGGAGACTATATCTTGCAGTTGACTGATGTAAGCTGATGATGATGAAAATTACAATACTATGCATATTTTGGTCATAGATTAACACAATTTAAAGCCACTTAACACACTAATATTATATATACATTCTGAAAGTTTGTGAGTATGTATGTTTGTTCACCTTTCACGCTCAAATGGCTGAACATATTTTGATGGAATTTGGAATCTAGATAGCTTACACCTTGGATTAATACATAGGCTACTTTTTACCTCGCAAAAATGAGGAGAGCACGGGAAAACGGCGGAGCGCAGTTAGTCTATCACAAATCATGCATTCAGTTTCGTAGCTATGATCCAAATTTTTAACACGGAAAACGTAATTAGACATATACCTAATCAATGCCAGTCAATAACTAGGCCAAGGAGCCTACCACGCGCTATGCAAAGGCATTCAAATTCATACAAATCCATTCAAATCGTGTGCCTCGAAGGCGTCTCATTCACAACGACTCGGCCCATTCATCAACGCCTACTGCCAGTGTACAGTTATCAATAAAAATATAAGTTTGAATTAAGATAAATGGATTGGGTGCAGAAAAGTTTTACGTGATATTTATTCTAAGAAAAATAATATTAAAGCTTTATTGTGAGAATTCGTTTGGCAGATTTGGAAATGATAAATATTTGACCGTTATTTTTGCGCTCGATCACTTGTTTAGTTTCAATAGTTTTTCTTTGTGTGTGAAATAAATATCATGAAAGTTTCCGAACTATGTCGTCAATCGAATTCAATATTTTTTCTTGTAATAAAAACGGCGCGCCAATTATTTGTTAATTAATTAACAATATCAATAATGTATATAAAAACTGTCTTAGATAATAATAAGTGAAATAAAGAGAATCGGGGAAGTCATTTTTGCTATGTATGTAATAAAATGAACAGGTACCTTCTAGGTATGCGTGTTGCACCGTCGACCGCATCTACGCATGGCAACAGGCGGGATTGCGGTCAAATGCATACCTATTTGCAGTAAAACAAAAAAAAAATATGTCAACGAAAAAACATAGAAAATTAATTTAAATTTAAGTAAGTACAATTGTATTAAAATTAAATAATGCACTAAGAACAAATACAAGCTACAAATGAAACTGTGGTAAGATAGTACAAACAAAAAATATTAAAAGTTTTACAAGCAACTTTTCCTAGCGACGATACCTGAGAGGTCATGTATCAACCGGGCATCGAACTGATTGCTATTCAGTCGAAGTACGGCGCGTCTGGCCGTATGGTTATATGACTCACTTAGCTTTTACTAATAATACAGAATAATGCTTGACCACATGCCACCTGATTCAATCAATTCAATCAATTAGTAATAAGAATAAAATTGTCAATGTGATCGCGCCAAAAAATTACCTGCCGGGCGTTTCTTGACTGTTCTTAAGGAGGTTGGAACAGGCGTAGCTAGTTTTAAGTTTGACGTTTTAAAGTGATAACAATGTATCCTATTGAATAAAGAAAAATTGACTTTGACTTGACTTTGATGATGATGTGCGATGTGCTGTAATACGACTGAGACTCGAAAAATTATAAGGCACTGCGGCATCATTTTCAAAGAACTTGTTGCTGGTGCGTAGGAGACCTAATCAGTATCCTAAAACACAAGTTTTCAAAATAATTTATATCTTCCTCAAAACCAATAAATATTTATGAATTTCGGGTTAATGACCGTTAGAGACCTTATCCATCTCCAAATTTTTTAACGCCATTGAGTCCGACTTTAAGCAGGAAGCAAAGATGTAAGTTTGTCTTACTCATATAATTAATAAATAACTTTTGACGTTAGGGCCTCCCGCACAGAGTGAAAGAACACGATTTTAGTCGCTGCACATATACGAAAGTCCGGCACGAGATCTGATAGATCTCCTAACGCAAAGAACGTGTTAAAGATTGTAATCACAATACATTAATTTAATTTCATACGTATAAACTAAAATTATTCAACATCAAAATTACAGGGTAAACGCACCAGTTGTCGTCCGCCTACTAATCTCGGGCCAATTACCAGTTACAGGTGTTTAGCTACCGGCGACGAATATTAGTAGCCGCATCCGTTCCGAGTTGGTATACCAATGGAATAATTCATTAGTGCCATCTGTCAAGTTTGGTAGGTGACCAGAATTGGAATATTTACCTTTATTGACAGCAGTATTACATTCTTCGTCGTAGGCATACGTTTTGATAAATCGTAATATAAGCCAATTTTCAAACTTCAGAATTAATATACGTAATATTACGCCGGCAAAAGAACAGGCAAGAAACGCCCGGCAGGTAATTTTTTGGGCGCGATCACGTTTACAATTTTAATCATACTAGGTAGGTACTAATTGATTGAATTGGAGCAAGTTCAGCCGAGTTGTTAGACTTTAGATTTTGCAATTAATTATCTCACTATGATTTCTTTGTATCTAGAGTGTCAGAAATTATGTGCATCAGGGATCAACCAGATCCAAACACGAAACAAATACTTGCGCTTTTTTAAGATACATATAATATAAGTATTTGTCTCATAGCGGAAATCGAACCCGCAACCTCATACTTCACAGTCAGCTGTTAGCCCAATAAGCCACATCATTATTCCCTTTTTAAAACCAAAGTAATTAACTAAAAACTATCTTTGATAACTTAGAAATACGAGTACCTAATTGTCCATACCTTTTTTTTATTCACAAGCCTAATTATCCATACCTACGTTATCGCAACGATTTACAAAATCCTGAATTAACTAATTGATATGGCGCAACGGCCCAAGGTGACTTCTCTTCTTGGCCTCCGATAATAAAAGACGACACTTCGGTCTATCCTGCACCACCTTCTGCCACTCCTCCACCTGGAGCTCGTGAACGAAATCTATGATGTAACTAAACAAAACTCTTTCGGTTACGCAGCGAAAACATCGTAACTATCCGCAAATGTAAACTTTAATACACTTTATTAGAGCAAAAAAGAAATAAACAATGTTTAAAAATTGTAACTCCGCGTAACTATTACAGTAAATATGCGCTACCTGAGAAACTTCCAAGCAATTAATGTAAGCAAAGAAGTTTGCCGAGGCTCCGAGTTCCTTTTAAAGTTAGCGAAACGAAATTATACTCGTAGCTCGCGTAACTGTGGAGTTGGCTATATGTAATTATGCAGTTAGATAGTGTTCGGTAGTAGTGTGTAGTTCGCGAACGAACTAGGTCTAAAGAGCGCTCCTAGAGACGCGAACTAGTCCCTAGATCTCTCACTCCTTAGTTCGTTCTACGTTATATTCTACTTATTATGCAATGTAATATTCCTATATTTAATCAAAAAATAACAATATAAAAAAAAATTAACAACCTATCCTAAACTAATATTTAAAACGTACATCAAATCTCCATTCAAACAAAATGAAAAACTAATATAAATTCGGTTCATCCGTTTAGAAGCTACGATGCCACACACAGACACATACATACACATTACGCACTACAAAATTATAATACTCTTCATTTTCGTCGGGGGTTTAGAATTAAAATAATACAGAAGGTGCAAAAAATGTGATGAATAAAGTAAAAAAAAAAATAAAAAAATAGCTAATTTAAAAAACAAAGGAACGTGTGTAGAACCGGTAGCAAAGCGAGAGAACGATCTACCTTTCTCTGATTCGCGATCGGAGCTAACGAACGAAAGAGCGAACTAGTTCGCTAAGGAGCCGCGAACTACTAAGCACAAGACTATTGTTCGGTGCATTTACCCTGGCGTCAGAGGCTGTACTAGAGAACTAGTGTTATCTTTTGTTTAAAGTTCTAGATAGAGCTTGTGTTATCTCTGTGATTAGTAGAGATATATTTTGGAGAAATAGAGAATATATAATATTTTATTTTTAAGTCATGAATATAAATGTTAAATGAATATTATGATTAACTACTACAATCTACACTAATATTATACAGAAGTAAAGTTTGTTGTAGGTAGATACGGCTTATCTCTGAAATTACTGATCCGATCCAGAAATATTTTTTTACATACTTTTTCTTATAAACTTTCAAAAAAAAAACAATTTTCTCCTGACATTAAGTGACGATGTGGTCAAAGTGGTTCCACGCTACGCCAGAATTGTGAAGTGATTCTAAAGTGAGGCTAACTAAACTTTTAACTCGCTTCTGAATCACATACGTAATTATTTTCATTATCTCTTAATTAGTTAATAGTTTTTTTTGTAGCTTTCTGTATGTCCAAGAAACCTAAACATTCAAGGGCAGGTGACATCTAACCAATGAGTATTTCAATTACAAACAATATAATATTTCAATTTATTCATAAAATGCATTATTGCTAACAGCATACGCCAAAACACAATAAGTCAAACAAAAATAAATAAACAATAAAAATTTAATCAAATAATAACAACAGACAGAACAGTAATTAATAATAGTATAAAATAAAATCTTCATTTCATGTCACAATGTCACACAGACAGATAAATTAATAATAACAATAAACAAATTCTATTCAATAATTATCACATTAATATGCCAAATTTACATAGGTACAAAAAAAAAGCAGAGTATTGGGCTAGTATTATAGGTGAAGATCCATCCTCTCTCTCTCTGAGCGAAGGAAAGCCTGTGTCCCAGCCGTGGGAACATTATGACGATGTTGATGATATAGGATCCATTGTTATCGATACATCATTATAATCCAACTAATATTATAAATGCAAAAAGTGTGTGTGTGTGTGTGAATGTTTGTTACCACGTATCACCGTAACTACTGAACCGATTTTGATGAAATTTGGTATGGAGATAGCTTATACCTTGGATTAACACATAGGTTCCTGCGGGATTACGGGAAGACGCGGGTGAAACCGCGGGGTGCAACTAGTATTCTCATAATTCTGAAATGTAATTATTTACCCTAACCTGCAATCTGTTATCATGTGAAAGCATACGTTACATCTACTAAAAACTTAACAGCAAATCTGTTTTGATTATACAAAACATGTCGTTACTTTGTAAGGCCCTATCTCCAACATCACAGAATTGATTTGCATTATTATTCATTGCCTGAGATTCCGTCTCAGTAACTCTGGGTGAAAGTTTTAAATGATATTTTTTGCTTCAGATTTTCAGTCTGCCAAGTTTTGTTATTGAAATTAGCCAGACATTATTAATCTTAAGTGTTTACAGAACTGTGTCTATTGTTATGAAGTGTTTGCTTTGATTGTTTCCGTGAAGATAATAATAGAGTTCTGGGTAGTACAGTAGGTAATCCACTTTTGAATCTGAGTATAGAGCCACAGTATATAAAGAACAGTAGGTTAGCTAAGGCCGCTCGACGAGTTAATTGCCTACTCTTGTGGTGTCGCATAGGCGGCGCGTTCCGTACTGAGTGCATGGCCGCGGCCCCGGCCGCCTCCTTTCGTTTATGTGATTGTGTGCGTGAAAAGTGCGTGCGTACACGGTGCCGCTATTCACGCACACATTCAAACCGGCGACGGCCGATTTATATGAAGCTGAACTACTACTCCTTTACTATGATAGAGCTGACCAAACTAGAGTACTTACTTGAAGCTTAGCTGGTAATAAACTAAGTTTAAGCACAACGAACCATAGATAAATGTTTATACTAGAATCCTATGTAGATATGCCTCGCGGTTTCACTCTGTCTGTCTTTTTGTTTGTTACATTTCATTCTGAAAGTAAGACATAGTTTATTGCAATAAAATGTACTTCACGCGGTATGAGAGATGATTTAAGTACTTTGAATTTGAAACATGTGCGATGATGGCTCAGTGGTAGTGACGTCGGCTTGCGATCCGTAGGACGTGGGTTCGAATCCTACAATGAGCTTGAGCTTTCGGTGAAGGAAAACATCGTGATGAAACCATAGCTTGGTGGTAGGGTATTTTCTAGTACTCGCCTGGCTAGCTACCACCCTCTTGTTAAGAATCTGTCGCCAAGCACCGATCGATGTGTTCCGGCAGCCTCACTTGAGAGCCAGTTCCCAGTCCAGGTGTAGCGTGGCGCCATCTTCGATCACATCGTCACTTAACATCAGGTGACTTGTGGTCAAACGCTTACCTGTAAATAGTAAAAAAAAAAAAAAAAAAAAGCCTAAACCGCTGGTCTTTGAAACTTGAAATTCGGAGGGTATGTCTGTCTTGATACATAGGGGTGTATTAAGAAAGGTTTTTTTTTCTAATTCAGCCCCTAAGGTGTTAAAATGAGAAACTGAGGCAGCTAGTTAGAATATAAACATTTTTACCACCCACTCTTTTTAGTCCTATCCGCCAAGGCCTACAATGAACCAACGTAATAGACCGACACCGTCCATTCTACATCCACAGTAATAACATTACCGTAGTTAATTGCTCAGAGATTATTGCTGCGAAATAACAGTTAAACATTTCAATTAAAACCTTTAATTTGAAAACGGATACCAGTTGGGGCGGTGATGTTAACGAGCTGAGTTTTACGCACACATGCGCGCATGTAAACACTCTTGTCAAGTCCATTGGCACGGCTACAGAAGCCTATTACAGCTGTTGTAGATCCCATGATCGCAGCAAGAAACTTAAAAGATGTTTCTCGAAGCAAACTGTAACGATCGATGTAACGATCACAAACAAAAGAAAATACGTAAAAATATGATATTTAAAAAATCATGAGTCAGCTAAATAATGGAGTGTTAATTATGTATGTATATCGTTGTCTAGTTAGTACCCATAACACAAGTTTCAAGTTTAATTTGGGGCTAGGTCAATTTGTGTGCAATGGTCCCCCGATATTTATTTATTCGAAATTTAATTCAAGGTTAGTCCCAGTCTCCTCTGTTATTTTGGTCTTGATAAACAAAGTTAAACGTTGTTTTTAGTGACATTTGTGACATCAAGACTATTCCGAACTAAATTTTGGCTCCTATAAATAAGTTGAGACGACCAAAGCAAGAATAGAAACACAAAAATCAGCAAATGACAAAATAGAGCAATGAGCGGAATTGCGACATTAACAGAAAACAACAGTAAGGGAACTACAACTGCAACCACTAAACTTGATTTTAAAATTCTTACGTACATCACTTGCCAGACTTAATTCAATGAATGAAAAGTAAAAAAAATAGAATTATTTCACTTTCTCTCTCGCATTTCCTTAGTTTGATGTTTGTGTACAACTGTGGTAGCCTTGATAGCCATTTAGGTAGTTACCATTGAGGAAAGACATCTGTCTATTTAGTTATAGTATAATTACTATTTGTACTGAAAGATTGAGCAAAGAACTTTCACTTAAAAAAAAACTTATTTGCCTTTTTGCTTCAAAATTCTGCCTATATTCAAAATGTTAAAGAAAATTTCCGAAAGCTCAAGCTCATTGTTAAATTTAAATCCAAGACATTTTTTTAATTCTAAATTTGATTTATAGACTTTTGTCCGATAAGGCATGTTAGTACTATCAGACTTTAAGCAATCCAAGACCTGATGTCACTACCACTGAGATAGCATGGCTCAACAAGTTTTTTTTATCACATGGTACCGTTTGGCCACAAGTCACCTGATGTTAGGTGACCATGCAGTCGAAGATAACGCCACGCTACCTACACCTGATTTCAGAACTGGCTATCAAGTAAGGCTGGCGGAACACACCGATAGGTCCTATAGGCGAAAGATTCTTAACGACAAGTTATGCTGCATATTTCCCATACTGCTGGTATACTGCAACTCTACAGTCCTCCGTAGTGAACGAGGATAAATGGCAACCCTGCAGGGAGGACGGCGAATAATTAAATTGAAACATTCCATTGTTATCGTTCTTTTAAATCGACAGAGAGATTGTAAAAACGGTTTTTTCGCTTAAAAAAAACGCGCTCGGATCAAAGCTGGACCAAATTTAATTAAAAATTGAAACAAAAGAGTTGTTCAAAAACATTGTCGGAGCAGTCAATGGAGAAATGGTAAAAATAAATTTAATGTTTTTATTTCTTTTAAGTGTCGTATTGTGATTTTACATAGGCCTGGTAAAAGGTCGCAAAGTTGTTATTTTTGAGGGGACAGTGGCAACGTTTTCAGGATTTTATATACAAAAGTGTTCTTTGGTAACACTACTATAAATATTTCGGACAAATCAGCTTTAGAGAGTCATTTGTCATTTACAAATAACTAGATAAAAATTAAAAAAATACAAAAATTATAAAAATTGATCCATACCAGTTGTTTAGCAATTTCTATGGAATGAATTGTAAAAAAGTTTATTAATACAAATAAAACCCAGTTACTGTATATAAATACTTACTGATCTTTGATTTAGAGTTAACATCCGCAGAACTGCCAATTCGTTATCCATTCAGAAGTCAAGGATCCCATTTACTGAGTAAATCAATGAAAATCTGGCATAAACGAAACGTAAATAAAGCTGAGCACTCAATAACAGTAAATATCTAGTATCGTGGATCAATAACTTTATGGAATAGGTATAATAATATACATACCGTCTAGACTTGGTATTTCTTTACATATTTTTTTGGTAATTAATTATGATGTAAATGTTGATTGTGTTGTTGATGTCGAAAGCGTGTCTGTGCGAGTGTGTGAATATTTGTTACCACGTATCACCGTAACTACTAAACCGATTTTGATGAAATTTGGAATGGAAATAGCTTATACCCTGGATTAACATATAGGTTAGAAAAAGTTTCCTGCGGGATACCGGGAAGACGCGGGTGAAACCGCGGGGCGCAACTAGGATCACTATAATTTAGTAAGATTTTTTCCCAGACAACTGTAGTAAAAATAACGCCCACACAATCACTCACTCACTCACTTTCTGACCCCCTACCTAGATACCCTGTATAGAGAAACTAGGGTATCAGAAACTAATCGGGGATCCACAACACCTATACACGACACAAATAATTTCGCCTATTTTTCAATGCATAAATATTATTTTTTTCCGTAGCGGGAATTGAGCCCGCTCCTCACGCTTCGCAGTCGCCTATTCACCCATTGAGACATAGGTTGTAGGCGTAGGATAGATAGACACGAGATATAATCTGTTATATATTATTGTGTAGGTAACTAACTTTGTCGCAATAACTAAAGCAATAACCGTATATCATGTAATAGTGTGACGAGTTGACATTAAATAAATGACAGTAATACGATAAGAGGATTAGTTAAATTAACAACTGATGGGTACTTAGCTTAATGTTTATGAGATATTAAATAAATACGTGTACTTACTTCATAATACTGGATACATATTTGTAACAGATCCTACTAATATTTAAACCAGTTGCGTCCCGCGGTTTCACCCGCGTCTTCCCGTTATCCCTCAAAAACCTTTTTCCGGGATAAAAATTAGCCTATGTGTTAAGCCCCTTACACTGGTCTCATTAACCTTGGTCGCAAAAAGGGGGGTGTTATGAGTTTGACGTGTCTGTCTGTCTGTGGCACCGTAGCTCGCGAACTTTTTTTGTATGAATGGTGAGTTATGGGCTAGTGATTTTATTTATTTGGTTTATCAACAATTGTTACAATATTTCTTACTTACTTAAAAAGGTAAATACTACACAATGCTAGATGCACAACCTTTTAAAGATAAACACTGCATGCAATTATGAAACAGTAAAGGTAACATCTTAATCCTATATTACATATATATTTGATGCAAACAATAATGTGTGACGAAGAAGACAACGTTTTAATTTGGGATGTTCGTGAGAAAGTACTTACGAAATTTATGTCGGTTTTTATGTTACTTGACAAAATATCGATAGTTCCATTATTGAACCAATCGTTAAAAGATTTGCACAATCTAATTCTAATTTTAGCTATGTTTGATAAAAATCGGTCCAACATGTAAATTTAAAAAATTAAATTATTAAATTTTAAATTTTTCCCGGAATTTATTCCAACAGAACGTTCTACGCAGATCATAAACACGGTCGTCTAGATTCACTTTCAAATAGATAACACTTACATAATGCTATCTCTTACCTCACACCAGTAACACCTACATAATCGTATACTATATCTGCTATCTACGGTCCAGTGCCTTTGTGCTCGTCACATGATTCAGGCTACAGATGGCGCCTAACCTATGACTGGGTATTGAATCTATTGTGGCTAGGCAGGATACTAGGGAGCACGCAGGAATAGTAATGTCTGTGTCTAGGTATAATGTCTAGTCCTATTCTATCCTACTAATATTATAAATGCGAAAGTGCGTGTGAATGTTTGTTACAACGTATCACCGTAACTACAAAACCGATTTTGATGAAATTATAAAAACTTTATTGCTTTTTAATCATGGGAAAGGTTACTGCGGGATAACGGGAAGACGCGGGTGAAACCGCGGGGCGCAAGTATCCAATGATATTACGCACAAGTGTGTTTATTGTGTTGTTTGTTAGTCCTTAGCAACAGTTAGCCCTAATTTTTTTGTTTTTTTGCTTGAAATGTATTATAGGTCAGATAGGAAAAATAATGTCTAGGCACAGAATAGATATAGTGTCTAGGGTATTATGCACAAGTGTGTTTATTGTGTTGTTTGTTAGACCTCAGCAATAGATCGCCCTAAGTTTTTTGCTTTTCTTTCATGATATGTTTAGGTTAGATAGGAAGACACAGAATGGATATTATGGTCTATTGTGTTCTGTCTAGTATCCAATTATATTATGCACAAGTGTGTTTATTGTGCTGTTTGTTAGTCCTCAGCAACAGATCGCACTCAATTTTTTGCTTTTCTTTCTAGAAATGTTTTATGGGTCAGAGAATGACAATGACTGTTTTTATCCCTTTTTTACATTAAACACTATCTGTGCCCTAAGTTACACCGGCTGTTTTCCCGTTTCTCTAAATTTTCCGCGATAAAAAGTAGCCTATGTGTTAATCACGTGTAGCTATCTCGATTCCAAATTTCACTCAAATCTGTTGAGGCATTTCAGTGTGAATAAGTAAAAAACACAGACTCACTCACAAACTTTCGTATTTAGGATATTATTTTGATTTTATTTTGTATTTCATATTTGCGTGTAATTTATTTAAATTCCTTAATAATCTGACAATCATACCGCAGGCTGCATTATTATTTAAATCAGTTTACGTAATTTAATGTAACATCGGTTTATAATGTTTATTATTCCAAGTAAATTAATATTAAATAATGACACAACCACAGCTATATATGCCTCTCCAATCACTACTAAAGTAGGTAGGTACGTATATAAAAATAAAAACGTAGTAAAAATAAATCTCCACGACAAACGATGTTGTCAAACACAAAACAGAAAATCAGAATGTAAATGGAGGTCTTTAGGTGTCCGCTCCAGATATAGAAGAAAAAGAAACCGACCGAAATCAGCTGACCTACATTATCCACGGCCCGAAAACATTCGACGAAAAATTTATTGCAAACTGGCAAAGAACAGATGACCGGAAATGTTTTTTTTAAACAAAACACAAGCCGTACGCTACAAATTTCGCACAAAACCACGCAATATTTGCATAACCGGAAACTTAAACGTTTGCACGAGGCACCCTACTACCTACCACACACAAACACCAAAACAAAAACACGCGAAAATTTCCAAAAAAAAAAATTCTTCATTCAACACGCGACCACTCAAAAACGCATACACGAAATTTTTGCACATCACAACGCGTCCGCGCGTCGATTCACAAAAACATGGCGCGATTAATTAAAAAGTGACTTTTGAAAAAAGATTCTTTGCGGAAACGGGAAACACAGTTGGAAATGTACCCACAAAGCGCGCGGCGGGAATCTCGTAGCACGCGCGTCTACGCGTCACCAGGCCGCGGCCGTCACTGAGCCGCGTTACTATAGCACCCGCCGGCTACGAGCCGTAGCCAGGCGCTACGTCTGTAGCTACGAGCTACGGCGCACCCGACGCACTAACTGTTACCTAACCTGCGACGTTGCTGATGGATTTTACCTGGCAGGCTTTTTGCAAGCACCTAATAGAGCCAGCTCTCTCATGTTTACATAGAGCTGCTAAATTTACAGGAACAAATGACTAACGTTCGTTGGGACGAATCGAAGAAGTACAGTAAGAGCTATGTTTATGGTCAAATACTACTGTAAGATGTAAGGTCAGAAAAAAGGAGAGGTTAGGTCAAATATATAAGCCAGGTTTCCCGATGTTATAGGGAGCACCATAAAAAACCGCGGACGTACAAAGTCATGTTTCGTTCCGGCGCGATTTTGTGTGCAAAACTTTGACACATTTTTCACAGTTACATGCATTAAGGTTTCCGCAACTTGGAGTGTAATGGAGTGGTGTGATTCATCAACACTTTTTATTATACTCATTACAAGCCGCTCCAGAAAGATTGCCACAGATTTTTTTAAAACAAAAAAAATAAACTTTAAAAACCCCTCCCGAAAGCTAATTGAAATAGCTTCATCCGTTCGCGAACTACGGTGCCACAGACAGACAAACAGACAAGTCAAACTTATAACACCCCTCTTTTTGCGTCGGGGGTTAAAAAAGGTCATGTGCGAGTCAGATACGCGCACAAAGGGTTCCGTACCATCATCAATAAAAACGTCAAAAAAATCACGTTAGTTGTGTGGGAGCCCCCTTAAATATTTTATATAATTCTATTTTTTATAATATTTTGTTATAGCGGCAACAGAAATACATCATCTATGAAAATTTCAACTGTCTTACTATCATCTTTCATGAGATACAGCTCGGTAACAAACGAGCGAAAGGACTGAATAAACCCAAATATAGCTTGCCCATAGCTAGTTCAATTTGCCAATTCGCTTTTTAATTTTTAAGTCAACTAAATGTCATAAAATTACAACTAATTCTACTCAAATCACTCATATCAATATCAAGCTTATTCCCCACTTCATCTTCCATATCCGTTTATAGCACCCTCTTGCCCAGATGTAGCTACGTCTATTGACAAATTGTCTGCATAATCCATGAGAACCTTGCCACAGATTACGTAGTACACGCAGCCCTACGAGAGGGTTGCACAAGTTATAATGCCAGCTTTAATATGACATAATCTGCGATAAAACCAAGTTGAAAAGATGTACATAGTAGGGATGTGACTTGGAGGGAAAAAAATCGATATTTATCTCTTTAAAATAAATCGATTTGTAAAAATCGATTATTGATATAAAAAATAATCGATTTTTTATACGATATTTTTTTCTAACTATTCCAAAAGTTGCATTTTTTTGTACTTAGTAATGAAATTACTTAGAGTAACTTATAACTGCAAAATTCGATTGAAATGTGTAGTTTGGCTACACATTGGTTTAATCTCCAACAATACAAACATTATTTTGACTTTTATTACTTTAAGAAAAGAGAGTAGGTAAAAAAAATCTTATAAAATAAAAAAGTCGATTTATCAATAATCGATTTTTCATATTTAGATAATCGATTATTTAAAATCGATTAAAATAAAATAAAAACGATTAATATGAAAATTGATTATTTTTTCACATCCCTAGATTTATGTACATTTAAGTTTATGGCAGCTTTGTTATCGGGGAAATGATTAAAAAGGTAGACGAACTCTGTCATGATTGACAACTGCGTGACGTCATTACACCCCTTAATTGTTTTTTGTTTTATTGAAAATCTACGAGGTTGTGACGTGAAAGTGACGCGACTTGATATAATCTAGACCAATGAGAGTTTAAGATTTTATTTAGTAAATTTAATTCAAATTGTTTTTTTTTTGTAAATTAGATACATGTAACATAATATTTAGCATGATCGTAAATACTGTTCTTTAACTGACTCCCAAAAAAGGAGGACTTCAATTCGGATGACTGTATTTTTTTTTATGTCATCATTATCATCATTATCAGCCTTTCACGTTCCCACTGCTGGAACTCTGGCCTTCTCTCAGAGAGAAAATATGGGCTGTAATCTACCACGCTGGCCCAGCGCGGGTTGGTAGATGTCGCACGCCCTTGAATGTTGCAGTTCTTAGGTATGCCGGTTTCCTCACGATGTTTATGTGTGGTCGGGCATAACTCCGTCAAATATAGACAGACGGTTTTGCAAAATTATTTTTTTTGTTAGAAAGAAGATATTTCAAAGGTTGTCTCATGATAAAGAAATCAGGGTTTGATGATGGCAGACCAGAGAAACCGAAGGGAACCTGAAGTCGGTTTTTTTTTGCTAAAAATAAAATCAAATCAAATTGATTAAAATACCTGGTTTATCAGAGAATGGGGCGGGGCTTCCAGGTCCGTGATCCCAATATGGACCACTAATCTAAAGAAGCCTGTGAATATAATCTTTAGGAACATCTCAATACAAAATTAATACAAACCCCGACAGTTGGCCTCAATCACGAATCTACAATCTATTCAACTGAAGCTTTCAATCTCTAATGAATTTGGACCCCAAATCAGGGTCCATTACTCGTCGGGACCCCGTTAGTGCATATTAAAGTAAGGTAAGGTACGGAATGAGATATTTAGACCTGTGTCTATTGCTAGAAAACCTTATAATATTGTGTTGTGTAGAATATAGTAATCGAGGAACTTTTTTCAAATCAGAGAGTACATAATGACAGTTGACGACGCGGTAGCCGAGTTGGTAGTGTCCCTGCTTGCGAAGCTAGCGGTCCCGGGTTCGAATCCCGGTAAGGGCAAATATACGTGTGATGAGCACGAATATTTGTGCCTGAGTCTTGGATATTTCTATCTTTATAAGTTTTTTTTTTTTAATTTATTTTGAAGGGCTTTGTCGCTGAGCAACCACATCACCAAGTAAGAAAAACAAAAGTCACAACGTCAATAAGTATTTATTTCTTTATTTATGTATGTATATCGTTGTCTAGTTCCCATAACACAAGTTTCGAGCTTAATTTGGGGCTAGGTCAATTTGTGTGCAATTTGTCCCTTATATTTATTTGTTTATTACAGTGACGTCATCAAAAACGGCTTCAACGCTGATCAAACGGCCAGCAAAACGCTGAGTTGAGGCCGGTTTGCAACAATACATCTTTTCCTGTTACTTAAATATTTTTGTATAATATGTTGCAAATAAATGATTCTTATTCTAATGAATTTCTTACTTACTTATGTAAATATTAGCAGCGGTTTCATCCCCGTGGACTACATTTTATCGCAGTAAAAAGTATCCTACGTCCTTCTCCAGGGTTTGAACTATCTCCACATTAAATTTAATCAAAATCCGTTCCGTAGTTTTTGCGTGAAAGAGTAACAAACATCCATCCATCCGTCTGTCCATCAATGCTCATAAACTTACTCATTTATAATACATATAAGTAGGATATCCTACTATTATTAAAAACGTGAAAGTTTGTAAGTATGGATGGATAGATGGCTGGATGGATGTTTGTTACTCTTTCACGCAAAAACTACAGAACGGATCTAAATGAAATTTCGAATGGAGATAGCTTATACCCTGGATTAACACATAGGCTACTTTTATCCCGGAAAAAGGTTCTTGCGGGACAACGGGAAGCCGCGGGTGAAACCGCGTAGCGTAGTTAGTCAAACATAATTTTGCTAATGTTTCAATTCAGCCCACATCAATGTCACTTTATTTCGTCACTAAACAAGTTTAGGTATTTAGGTTACGCATTATGTCTACTGACTCACGCGGCTTGCAAGTGTCTGCCGCCTACAACCATTATCCAATATCTGGCGCCAATCGGAACGTACCTGAAACAATAAACACACAATATTACACCTAAACATGTAAATAATAAGATCGAAAGCCCCTCGAGATTAAGTTACTCGAACACCTGAACAAAATCACAATAATTACAAACCTTAACGCGTATGCCGTAAGGTGTAAATTCCCTTAAATGTGTTAATAGAATGTCGTTATGAATGAACTTACAATGCGCCTACGCATGCCGGCTTAGAGAGAGACCTTGAGTAAATCAGATGCTTAAGGCTATTACTAAAAAGGAAATAGTAAAAGATTGTAAAACTAAAAGAACATCGGCCATTTTCATACTGCCTTGGACCTGACCGCAATATAATATATTGTATAAAAATTACGAATAGTCTATTGAAGTTATACGACCGGCCTATAACAGTTTTTGGTGTGTGAGATTTAGTCAGGTTCAGAAAAAGAAAAAGGAGTACAAACAAAAATAGTAGAATGGTATCGTAGCAAAAGCAAACAAAGGTTAGGGTTAGGGTTGCCTGATCTGAATCGATCTTCCAGAAGATCAATATCGAAGTAATCAATTTCATTTTTTCTGGACTCGCCTTGAAATATCGTTTGTATAATCTTATTAGGTCTAAAATTATTTTATTTTTCATGCATAGCTCGTTCTCATACTAGCTCAGGTCCGTTTTGGCCATTGTTTTTTACTCAAGATTTTGTTTATTACATTAGTTACGCCCAAAATTAATAATCGATCCTGATCCGATATCCGCGGTTTTGGATCGATATGTTATGTCATAATATGTCATTCTAGTTGTAATCTGTCAAGCCCTAGTACTAAATTGACGTATTATGACATGACATATCGATCCAAAACCGCGGATAATGGATCAGGATCGATTATTAATATCGGCCGCTAGTGGGTGCCAACTGCCTACCTACAGAACGTCTTCCGGGGTTAAGGGTACAAGCACGTATTATTGCCATATTGTGGTCGAAGATATCACCACGCTTCGTCTGGATTGAACACCAATCATGTGGCAAGACAAGACTGTAAGAAATAATAAGACACGCGTCTTCAATGTTCACACTGCGTAAGAAGATCAGTGACTCATCTTCCAAAACCGGGACCAACATAAACAGACCTACTCAAGTGCTAAGATTTATTTGGAGTTGGTTTTAAAAGTATTAACGTGGAGGGTCTAATTTGACTGGCACTGTTAATCCTTTGGAAGGGTGCAAGAGGAATTAGGCAAAGCGTGCCGTCGCCAAGCAACGGAATGAGATGGGAGTAATGATTATCGTTTTGTGTGGAAAATGGGGTGAAAAAAATTGGTGTTTTTGTCTCTCCTCTATAAATTCGGTACCTACAGCAGTTAATTATTTTCGCTAAATGTCTTATAGGTGGAAACATCGTCACGTTTTTAAAGCCAACGGTGAGGATTTCTTTTCTAAAGGTTTTTATTAAGAAGCGTACCTAAAAACAAGAAATAGAAACTTTAAGAAAATATATACAATATAGCGATGATGGCTCAGTGGTAGTGACGTCGACTTGCGATCCGTAGGACGTGGGTTCGAATCCTACAACGTGCTTGAGCTTTCGGTGAAGGTTCGGTGTTTTTATACAATTTCCTTCTTTTTACGAAAAGTATTGCCATCAAACTCGGGAGAGCTAGCAAGCAACATACACCCAGCAGTGACACAAAATCATTCATACATTATTTGACCCTATTTTAAGCACAGTAAATTTCAAAATCCTACGAACCGCGGGGTTTGTGGTGATAATACATGAAACGACTCATTTTGAGATAGGAACAAGAGAATTAATTAAATTAATGAATTTCAGCGGATGGGAAGTACTATTTTGTATGGCGCAGCGGACCGATTTATTGGACTAAGCCGAAAACGTGGCCAATGTGAGCAACAAATTTGTTTTGTGTTTGAGGGCCACTTTAAAACCTTTATTGACATTTCTCATAGTTCTGGTTCTAATTAACGCAGACAGGTTTTGTCACAGTAAAAGAGAAGGAAAAGTAAGGTCCAATGTAGTCAAGTCAAACCTTATAGTTAAAAAAGTTAGAAGTAGCATTCCATATCATAAGAGATACAAACAGCACTTAAGAGCTTACAATGATGATGGCCCATGCAAGATAGATAACGCTTCATTGTTTCACCACAACAACAACAGAAAATAAAACAAAAAAAAGCTAAAATTTTGATCTAAAAACCCGATTCATTACACCAATTTTCATCAAACATAGCTAAGAACTACCGCAAGGAAACTGGCTTTCAAATGAAAAAACTGCATCGAAATCGGCCCATAAGTTTGATAGCTACGATGCCAAAGATAGGCACACACACACACAGACAGGCAGACATCGACGTCAAACTTATAACACTCCTATTGTTGCGTCGGGGGTTTAAAAGAGACAGTCTTAGAACTAGTGACGCTCAATGAAACAAAGTAAACCCAATTTGGAGTTACCTAATAATAAGGTAACAATGAAAGAAGCTACACAAGTGGATAATGCTCCCGATGGAAGCTAATCCCACAAATTCTAGTGTTTAAAGCAAACTGAACTCCAAAGATTCCGAAACAAATCAGGTTCGGTAATAAAAGTTGTATTGGATGAGCCGATTCTACTGCTAACTGTTTCTACGTGCGACGAAGCCGGCGACGAACATTTTATTATGGGACGAGAATACTTGGGATTGAGTGCAAGTGCTAAGAATACAGAGTTTATTGCAGCACCCTTGGATATCAGTGCAAGTGTAAAAATATAAAATAGATAGATAACACTTTATTGTTTCACCACAACAATAGAAAAATAGAACAACGTAAAGGAAAAAAATCTTAGAGCTAGTGTTACAATGGGCGGTCTTATCGCTTAGAGCGATTTCTACCAGACAACCTTTGGATGGACAGAAATAGTTAGAAATAAAATGCGGTTGGTGGTGTAAATTTATGTACATAAAATGAAATATATACCGTAAAATAAATCAATTTAAGAGTAGCGTTGTAGTGCAAGCCGTTCGTGTTTTTATGAGATAATACTTGAAGACATATATTTATTGAAATATTGTTGTCATAAAAAAGTTAAAACCAAAAAACCCGAATGCAAAGATTAAAACTTAGAGAAAAGCAATATACAAGTATACCAAACATAAACGACACTAAAAAATAAGTCAGAGTCTTTCTTTAAAAAACTGACCTTGAAATGTTTGTGTATCCATACTTCCCATGATAATTTAAAAGTAACTATAGAAAGCGAGTTTTATTAACTAGTATGTAGGTTAAGTAAGTAAATACGTTTTTTAATGGTCACCAAATTTGCATTTATATATTTTGACAAAGGTGCTGTTATAATCGACACCGTCATATATAAAAAGTTAAACGTCCAATTCATCCAATCTTGATCTTAGATCGAACATGGTTACACAAATAATGGTTCTTGGTACTTGGAAAACGTTACTCCACCAGGAAATCAGATATCTGATATTATATGGATATTTCGTAGCATCGCACATTTCAAATTGCTAGATCCTTTACTGGTCAGACTATTTAAAATCAATAAGGGCGGGCGCATTACGTATATTTACGAGTTGTAATGTTACTAATGAATTACCGAAAAATTTACATTGTTTATAAAACAGACTTAAATATTCGTTAATGTTAAAAAAAATATTAAATCGCTTTCTCCACCACTTTAAGGCAAACCTTAAGGTCGTCGGGTGGCAATATTTTAAAGCAAGCACTCCAGTACGCCGTATACCAATTAGCTCAAGAGGTGCTATTAACTAGTTCACTCTGCGATGACAGGTTAAAGGACGGAAATGGACTTTTAATAGAGCTTTGGTGCTAAGAAAGTGAACGCGATACATTCAGCTTTTCTAACAAAGTTGTACGGAGCTGAAGAAAGCTAGGGTGTCATTTAAAAAACTTTAGAGCTTCATCCATCATCATCATCACCTAGAAGACGTCCACTGCTGAACTTAGGCCTCCCCCTTTGAACGCCACTATGAACGGCTATTAGCCATTTGCATCCATCGTTTCCCCGCGACTCTTACGATGTCGTCGGTTCATCAAGTGGGGCCTACTTACAGAACATCTTCCGGGTCGTGGTCGCCACTCGAGAACCTTTCTTCCCCATAGCCGTTGATGGCGGCGTTCAAAGTGGGAGGCCTATGTTCAGCAGTGGACTTCTTTCGGCTGATGATGATGATGGACAAAAACGCATTTCCGTCTGTCTGTCCCTACATTTTTGAGTAAAGATTAGTATTGAAGTTTATTTTTTTTTCTTCTTCTTTATTACGACAATATAATTCATAATTCATTTATTTCGAATGGTCTCCGATATTATATGTTGTATAAACATGAGTTCTTAATATAAAAATTAGATCATACATTCTACCATAACAATGATATGGAATGTCAACTTAAATACTAAACTTCCATAGTTTTTTAATGACAAAAAAAATATTTTCCTTCAAACTTTATAACTTTCAAATATTTTACTACCATTATTATATTTTTAGGATAATATTCCGATGTACTGTGTAACTGTGTACCAAACCAGAAACAAAAAAGAGTTTTGTAATCAGTATTTTCAACTAAATGAAGTTCATTTAACTAAAATACAAATATAATTCCATAAAATAAAAAAATGTAATGCAAAAATGTTTCTAGCAGAGCGTGGTTTCGATCCACGGACCTCTGGGTTATGGGCCCAGCACGCTTCCACTGCGCCACTCTGCTCTCGAACAGAGCGGCAAAATTATCAAACTGTTCCTAACGGCAGTGTAACACGGATGACGTCATGATGCGTTATGTCAGCATTGCGTCACATATTAGAGGTGTGATAATGACTTGTAAGCCATGAACTCACGTATTTTTAGCTAGTTGCTATTTTTAGAAACTCGTTATCGATTTGCGGTAATCGTGTTATTGCCTTATCGCAGTGATAAGCAGTAAGTATGAGAGTGGAAGTAAGTCTAACTACATATAAATAACCAAGTTTTATTATTAGAGATTTAGCCAGTCAAGCGAATAGTTTGCTGTTCGTTTTAGTTTTTGTAGAGTGAATTTTTTGAAAATCATACCTAGGTACAGTCAACGACAAAAGTCGCTGAACAATTACAAACTTTCCGATTGCGTTGGACTTCTTAAACACCAACCTCTGACTTCATTATCGCTTATCAACAGGCTCGTTATGTTGTGGTCAAACGCTACCTTATAAGTTGTAATGAAAAAAAAAAACGTTACTGATCTTTTTTTTATATGAGATAGGTAAGCATTTGACCCCAGTCTCACCTGATGGTAAGTGATGACGAGGCCGAAGATGGAGCATGCTTGCCTAGAAGATACCTATTCACTCTTGACTTGAAGGCTCCCAAAATATACTAATCGGGAAACAAAGACGCTGGCAAGGTGTTCCACTCTTAGACACATTTGGAAAATCGAGTATGACAGCTACTTTTGTCGCTGACTGTACGGTAAGGTGGTGAAATGGGCTGTTAATTTGTATGAAAAATATACACTAAATCCTTCAAAAAAGTATGATGCGGGTGAAAACGCGGGCGTGGCTATGTTAATACTAACCTAAGTTAATACATGTGTACATGTGTATATACATACGGATGGATAGACTGATTGGATTCCACCTGTCACCTCAACCGATACTAATATTCCACATAACGCCGACATAAATGACCATGCCATGCAACCGATAGGTCTAACGTCCTATCAATTCCACCTCATTTCTCATGTCAATCGCACGCACAACCAATACTAGCATAACTAGATCTCTCAATTTCTTCCCATCACCCCCTTTTCCACCAGCCGAAGCATCGACAAAACAGGCAGGGGAGCTCTTCATAAATTGAACGACAGAAAACATGACCAGAAAGCCAGACCTCTCAACTTACAAAGTTTGAATTAAACTTCGCATTGCTGGGGGCTTTTCCACAGCTCTTGTGCAAGTGGACGTAGTGGTCACTGGTTCGGAAACTCGTGATAATGTAACTGAATTATGGATTTCAGATGCGTGTTCTTGAAATTTATTTATGGTAGTTTGTTTTGGTTCCGTTCTCATGCTGAATAGAATTATGCACCAAGCTTAGCAGCTTCGAACAATAGCGAAATTTACGCTTGTAGATTTTACTAGCTGCGCCCTGCGATTTTACCCGCGTGGACTACACTTTATCGCGATAAAAAGTATTCTATGTCCTTCTCCAGGGTTTGAACCATCTCCATTCCAAATTTCATCAAAATCGGTTTTGTAGTCACGGTCATACGGACCTACAGAACGGTAGCGTTCTATTTGAGACACATTTGTTAGATTAGAAACATCGGTAGGTAAGTAAGTACCTCCAAAAACCTGAATATCAATATACCTCGTTCAGCTAAAAAGTTTAAGGCCCCGATTTATTTCACTAGACTTGCGTACCCTCCGAAACGAGCCAGCTGACCGGGAGCCTCGCATTTACATAACTCTCAATTACATTTGGATTTAAAATGGCCGCCACGTGCGTGAAATAGATATAAAAAAAATATATATCGGAGCCGTGCGTGTGAAACGGCGGCGTAGCGTAGCGTTTTATGATTTTTGTGTGCTTGGATTAAATTGCTAGAACTGTTAACTGACGCCAGACGGAATGTTCTGTTCAAATTTATATGTCATAAAAACAGGGCCAGCAAAATAGTTAATTTTACATCGTCATCGTCAACCTGTGTCAGTCCACTGCTGGATATAGTTCCAAGGTACGTCACTGAGCCCGGACTTCGGCTCTTCTCATCCAACTACTGCCAGCCACTTGGCGCAAGTCGTCGCTCCACCTATTAATTTTTATCTCTTATCCAAAAGTATGTCTGTTGGTTTTTTCTTTTTACACGCAAAACAACAAAGTAAGGTCAAATTAGCGTACCTAACTACCTACACTGTCTATTAAATTTTAAATCCTGTCGTGATTTTATAGAAATTAAGCAAAAAGTATGTGAGCAAAGAGATCTCTCTATTCGCTCACATACTTTTTGCTTGCCATAGCACGAATACACAGCGCCCAAAAGTTGCCATTTTATAAATTAAATAAACTACTAAAACTATAAACAATGTTTTTAGGACTTTTTGGCCGCAATTGAGTTGTCATCGTGAAAATTTTGTTTTTATTTCCAAAACTTGTGTTTCTTCGAGTCATAATGTGTAATATTGGTGGATTATTAACCATTATTGTGTACGAGTGTGGGAAATTGAAATAAAGTTGTGAAAGTGACTTTTCAAGTTGCTCCAAAAAAGTCCGTGTAAAGTTTAAGTAAAGCGCCACTACTTTACTTAAACACTATCCTCATCCCATCATCTCATCATCATCATCATCATCATCATTTAAACTTGATTCAACTCTCTGAATTTGAAATCTTTTACACTTGACACTGGCAAATACACTAATCGTGTGACGCCATAACAAATAAAAAAAAAAGCAATGTGTTCACCGCGTAATTCAATATTTGAATTTTTAAATCTTTACATCTTTAGTTATTGATAGCATTCCTTAGTTTGATTTTTGAACGCACATACATTTGACAGTTTACGTGGGTAGAATAAAATTAGGTTTGATATGATTTTTTAATCCAGTGAGGGTAGTTTTATAATTGTATTGCTGCTTGCTGGTTTACCCGCCAGTCTCAACCGAAAGTCGGAAACTCACGTCTAAATGAACTTGTGAAAATATCGTCCTCATCGCAGCCCCAGCGTTCCAGGGCTTCATCAGTGGCGTGCGTGACAATCATTAGTACCTGTGTCTACATGTGAACTGTACCTATCTATCTAAATTTGGTGGATTTACGACGGCACCGTCATACGAGGTCTTGAGCAGGCGTCCAGCTGCTGGACTATGGTAAGTAGGCTTACGACCTTATTATATACGATCTCTCACTGTATTGCTTCAGGGATATTGTTTATCGTGGTTCGTGCATTTGGGCATCCCCCCAACGGGGGAGCGCAACAAAACAATTCATTTTAAAATTATATGATCAGTTCATCACCATGTTCCGTTAGTAAATACTACTCGTAATTACAGGCAAAATTCGTATACCTATAAAGCGAGCAAAAACTTTAATAAACTTGATAAGTGCCTCGACATAGACTTATTCTGTACAAGTGTGGCATCGGCTAGACGCCTGCTGAGCAGAGAATTTTTTGATAATTATATTTTTTTTCTTACATATTTAAAGAATACATTATTTATTATGTTTATTTGTTCTAAGTTTATGTATAAGGTCTACCACTCTCTATGTTGTTCGCTGTTATTTTTTTTTTATATATTATCTCGTTACTATCCGTGAGGATCTATAATTGGCTATCTGTTTCTTAGTAGTTATTTCAATTTCAATTTATTTATTTATTCAATAGGATACATTGTGATCACTATAAAACGACAAACTTAAAACTAGCTACGCCTGTTCCAACCTCCTTACGCCGGCAAAAGAACAGGCAAGAAACGCCCGGCAGGTAATTTTTTTGGCGCGATCACATTGACAATTTTATTCTTATTACTAATTGATTGAATTGGAGCAAGTTCACTAAAATCCCGAGCTTTTTTTTGTCATCTAATGGTCCGATATTTTTTAATTAGCTTTACTAATAAGATTTCTCTTGTGTGGTTGTACACATTGGGATATGGGAACATGAATATTAATGAGTTGCGGGATCACAACCAAAGCAGACCAGACCCCACAAGCAGCACCCGTTCACGAGTTGACGCATGTGCCAGCCATCGCTCTCCTCGACCATATGAGAGGGAAGAGGATTTTTCAAACATGTATAAGCTGTTGATCTTTCTTTAAGTAAATAAATAAATCATCATCAGCCTTTACGTTCCCACTGCTGGGACTCTGGCTTTCGCTCAGAGAGAGAGAGAATGGGCCGTTATCTACCACGCTGGCCCAGCGCGGGTTGGTAGATGTCGCATGCCCTCGAATGTTGTGGTTCTTGGACATGCCGGTTTCCTCATTTTGTTTTCCTTCACCGTTTTGAGCGATAGTGAATCTGCACATAACTTAGTCATAGGTGCGGGGCCGAGAGGATTAGCACTCAGTGTCGGCGCGTTGTAAAGCGCACGCGGTTACCGTTCGGCCACCATCGCTTCGCTTATGATCAGTTTGATCTGAGCAGATCCCATTATCATAAGATAAGCATATACCACCAAATCAGTTGACACCCAATCCGTACTAAACGTTTAGTAGGTCTATACGTAGGCAATACTACGAATCGGCCACCTGGGGGTCGGTAACTGAATTAGCATATTGATTGTTTACCGACGTGCCGGTAACCACTAACCAGTTACCACCGCATGTGCCTGGGGGCACCACAAATATGTGGTAGCTTGGGAGTAGAGTTGCCAAACTATCGATAAGAAAACTAGCTAGACTATCGATAGTTTTCATTTCAAAAATCCTTACTATCGATAGGCCTATCAAAATTATCGAAAAAAAATCTAAATGAGGCAATACTATCGTGTGAGTGGAAAACTCGATAGGATCCCAATTTACAATAGTATCGTTTGATAT
Source organism: Opisthograptis luteolata (assembly GCA_931315375.2). Taxonomy (NCBI): domain Eukaryota; kingdom Metazoa; phylum Arthropoda; class Insecta; order Lepidoptera; family Geometridae; genus Opisthograptis; species Opisthograptis luteolata. Next base: position 9,617,022 of record OV928047.1, on the reverse strand, counting down.
TGCAAATTGGTAAACTATCGATAGTCTAAAATAATCGATACTATTGAGAGTATCGATACTACCTATCGATATTGTTTCGATTGGTTGGTTATCGATAGACTATCGATTAATCATCGATGGTCGACTATCGACCTGTCTGCTTGTTTGCCACTCTATTACATTAACAAAAATAAAAAATGTAATGGTAGGACTCTTTTGTCTGAGAATAATAATTGTAGCGCATAATAAATAAATAAATATCGGGGACAAATTAATATTAATAGACCCAAATTAATCTCGAAACTTGTGTTATGGGTACTAGACAACGATATACATACTTATAGAGAAATAAATACTTATATAGATAGAAATATCCAAGACTCAGGTACAAATATTCGTGCTCATCACACATAAACCCCTATGCCCTTACCGGGATTTGAACTCGGGACCGCTAGCTTCGCAGGCAGGGACACTACCAACTCGGCTACCGCGTCGTCAATACATGCTGATGTTATGTTATACCGATTGCCCTTATTATAGGTGCACGGATCGGATTCGAATACGGTATCGGTGACTCGTAAGGCGCACGCGTTACCGTTCAGCCATCATAGCTTCGCCTCGGCAACCCAGTAATAATGAATTTCATTACAACGCCCGGTCACGACAACCGAGTAATTTCACGTTAAACATGAACTTGCTGTCCAAAAGCGTTTAATATTCCATTAAAACTGATAGACGCTGTCACGAATTTATCTGATAATAAAAAAGCAATATGCTCTTGTTGTCACGAAGCTTTGAGCGCCATTTGGAGATGAGACACTAATGGAGGTGTCATGTTACACTCTCGAATAATGCCGTCCCATTTGGCGGCAATACGTTCAAAGTCTAGTTACAAGAAGTTTTATTTTTCTTGGGCATAGATAAAATAAAAATACAATATAGATAAAAATTATTTGTTTGTCAGAATATTGTGATAATTTCAGCTCTTTATTTAGCAGCCGAAAGGGATTTAGAAAATTGTAAAAAATACAATACATAATATCCTAAAAATAGCAGTTTTACGTAAAACAAAAAACATCCAGCAGAGCCTTTAGACTGCTTAATAATTCCTAAGCAAGGGATCAAACATTCATAAATCAGAGTCAGAGTAATATTTCTTTGTAAACATATGAAAACAAATGATGGAAAACATAGGCATAACTTTTAGCACAAACCATTACGGGCATATCCATACAGGTTTTATGAAAACCCTTGATGAATGCGCCTGTTATCACCTAACTGGCTAATTGCATTTCTACCGTTGAATTATGGGCACTGCAGGGCATTGTAAGTAAATACTCGACTATATTATACAATACAAAACAAAATAAACAGTATCGAATGTTACACTTCAAGTCCTACAACTAAGAAGGAATCTTTTGCACTGTTGCAGCAACAATAAGACCAATTAAATTTCTAAAAATATATAATTAGCAGCATATGTACAACATGTGCTTACTTTAAGACGACAAACTTAAAACTAGCAACGCCTGTTCCAACCTCTTTACGCCGGCAAAAGAACAGGCAAGAAACGCCCACCAGGTCATTTTAAGCCCTGCAATGAGGTTGAGCTTTCGGCGGAGCTAGTAGTCGTGTCGGAGTTTTTAGGCCGCCCAAAGACCTCCAACATGGCATTGCGACTGATACAGTCGGGACCCTCCGAAGCATGGTAGCGTTCAGTTGAAAATAATGCCACCAAACGGTTACCAATCCGAGTGATGGCCGTGCTAAATGTTGCCTGCCCTGATTGATTTGTTACGACTACGACGTACCGGGCCAGAAATGCTTTGAGCGCAACATCAGGAGAATTGCAGTCAAAAGTTATATATATCAGAAAATTCAATAATATGACTTACTCTTACTGGTCTGCCATATACCTTCTGAGAGACGGTCTAAGGCTGGTCTCTAGAAATTACTACTTGAGCGCAGTTTTAAGTTTCATACAAATATGTCACTCAAACGCTACTCAAGTACTGATCAACGCTTGAGCGTCATTAGAATACCAGCCTATAAGAGCTATAAACAATGTGTAGGTCCCTTACTGATAGTATTGAGTATAGAGGGCACATTTTGGCCACCCCCTACTGGCCCGACGCAATCACCTTGTCTGGACAAGCTATTGTTTAATTCACGATCATGTTGAGATATAAAATTTATGAGCTAAGTACCCACAGCACATTTCGATAATACACAGTTGTAGTGAAAGTTCGAGAATAAAATTGCGAGCACGAAGTTTGCCGTTAGGGATAGAAAAGGTTGTAGTTGTCAAATAATATGTAAAATCTTCTATTTTGTCAGAGTTATTTCGTGTTGATTGGATCTTAAACTACTAGGTAGGTATTTTATTTCGAGTGGTTCTCGAGTGGCGACTACGAACCTGAAGACGCTGTCCTCTGCAGCTAGGTAGGTCCCCCAATATGTGGACCGACGACATTGTAAGAGTCGCAGAGAGCCGATGGTGGCGTTCAAAGAGGGAGGCCTATGTTCAGCAGTGGACTTCCGGCCGATGATAATGATGATGATAAGGTATTTTACTAAGATACTAGCAGTTTTATAATATTAAAACATCGCGGTTCGTTCATCATTTCAGAGCTGGAGGACTGTAAGAAGTCTAGGATTCTAGAGGTTTCCATTCCCCACAATGGCATTGCAGAGGTTGTTTTATGCACAAATTGGAATTTTATCGTTCTCGCGATCAAATACGTGTGTTTGTCGGTGATTTATTACAACGGCTCCTCCTTCGAGCTAGCTGTTTTAGTCTGGTATTGTTTTTCACGGAACTATAAGCAAAGGTAAATCTGGGGGCCTAACCAAGATGCAAGCGTTTCTTTTTCTACAATCGTTAAAGCCTCGTTTGAGCTAGTCATAGTCACAATACATCTTGGCATTTTGTATGGGATGTAGCTATCGTCATTGTAGACGTTTGTTCTGACCACGTGACTTAACGTTGAAATATGCCATTCCCATGTTATGGGAATGAACTAAATAACTAAGTGAGATGGCGCAACGACCCAAACTGAGTCTTGGCCTCCTATAACAAAAGATGCCACTTCGGTCTGTCCTGCGCCACCTCCTGCCAGTCCTCCACCTGGAGCTCGCGCAAATCCTTCGTGACTTCGTCTTTCCAGCGATACCTGGGACGACCGACCGGGAGACGGCCACTCGGCCGTCCCATGTATGCTTGTTTGACCGCACGATCTTCTTCCATTTTTCAAGGTTTCAAGCCAGCGAAGTTGCAATGTTTGTTATGGGAATGACATATTTCATATTTCATTATTATTTATGCTATATATATTATATTGCTTTTGTTTTCTACTAGTAGAATGACTAGGGGTGCTATTTCGTTTTGCAGCGCTCATAGCATAACTGGTATGGTCAGTCGTAACAGCAACACTCAGCACGGCCATTACTTGGTGGGTAAGCATAGTGGCATTTTCAACTAAGCGCTACCATGCTTCAAAGGGCACCTCGGCTGTATCAGTTTCAAGAAATGTTCCAATCATGAATTTGTCATTTCAAGAAATCTTTAACTCTGGTCATTTTCTATTGTGTTTTATGTCTTTTCATGGATTATGCATAAATTTGTCCATTGTCAAGTTAATAGATTTAAAGTTAATTGTTTTACTTTCACAAACTCATCGTTGTTTGATTAAAATGAAACTTGCATTTATTAATACCTCGAACCGTACAATCCTGGGTTTATTAACATAAACATGAATGTAACCACGGCACAATGGCTAGCGGTAAACTGCAATAATGGAAGGGCTCAACTAAAGTAACTCGAAAGCGGAAATGCGTAGAAAATTTAAGTTTGTGTCATCATCACCAGCCAGTTTCAGTCCACTGCTGGACATAACGCCACTGCGCCAACCGCTGCCAGTCACTTTGCGTATGTCGTGACTCCACCAAGCCTTCGACGTCCTTCTTCCTACACTAACTATACCGGGTCGTGATCTCCATTTCAGAACACTCTTACCCCAACGGTTATCAGTTCTTCAGCCAATATGTTCAACCCACCAACCCATTTTAAGTGAAAAGTCAGAAAAATAAGCAGTGACGTGAAAAGCCCTGTGTGAATGCATTGCGCTCATCACATTGAGATATTCGATGTTTAGTGTCATCGCTATTACCTACCATCCTTTTACCATCTCACTGTCAAAACGGCGAACGGTGAGTTCCGGCAGCCTCACTTGAGAGCCATTTCTGAATCCACCTTGGTGAAACTTTACTGAAGTAAGATGTAAAAAAAATATAACTCAAATTCCCAGTCGTTCCAGACTTATACTTGCCAATAAGACAAGAACCATTCCAATACGTTTAACTTCAATGTAAAGTAAACTTAAGAACCTTCCACGCCATCCTCTTGTTACTTCGACTTGCAAGCGAGTTCCCGTAGTACCACCCACCCCAGGTGCATAAACCCCTTTGCAATATAGCCAGTACTGTTTGCAGAACACAATGCTGTATTTAGCGCAATTCCGCTCGATGCTTTTGTGTGGGGAACCCTATCGTAAAATATTTACTGTGGACGACAGGTATTTGAGGGGTTATATGTTTTGTGCTGCTGGTTATGTAGATGTACTCGTGCATAATTGTGTGATTAAGTTACAGTTAAAAACTTAGAGCGAACTTACGAACGGTCACCCCAAGGGAATGATATTTAGTTCAAATCAGAGCGAAAAGTTCGCGAGATCGCGAGGGATCGTCATTGCTCTGGCTTTTCTCTTCCAACTTACAGTGTATCGCTGTCTCACTAATTAACTTGACACACTATTCAACAAGAAACTGTAGATAATTGCTGTTGGTCTCTACCGACCTGGGCCCGTAGCCAAGATGCATTCTGCAATCGTTGACGCTAATAGAAAACAAGAAAAAAGTATTGGATTGACATATTTCAACGCTAAGTCACGTGGTCAGAATACCAAACAATGACATGTTCTGTGATTCTGTCAAACCATTTGTTTCAGCGAAATGTTCAACTAATGTCCAAATTCCTCTATCTTTCACAACATCGTTGTAACCCATCAGACCTAAATAATAAGCAACAAAACAAACAAACAATGAGAAAGTCTGCAAATAAAAGCAATCTCTATATTTCAAACAGGAAACATCTTAAAAGCTTTTTAACAACTCTTTCTTTTCTAACAAATAAATTGCGCGAGTCCCTCTCAAACCCTCGACGTAGGTATACAAGATAGTCGAAACAGTACTTCGCACTATACAATTAATACCAAAGAGGAAAGCACTAACGAAGCAGACAATATTGCTCCTAAACCTATCACTAAAAACATCTTAACTACCTTCACAGTTTCTCCAGTTTTCTGTCTTAGCAGTCAGTATTAGCGTCCAATTTTCCTTATTTATGGATCGTATATCTAGCTGAAAAGGCGACGATCGAATAGGCCTTAACGAGAGTAACCGGCTATGCGAATGTAAGCTTTGAAGAACAAGCTATACAGTGTGGTTTTAGTTGAAGGATCAACAGGTGATTAAGCCAGATTTTGGAGTATGTTCGAGGGTATGGAGTAGGAATCACGGGATGGTTGCTTTCAATTGGTGCTATGGTTAGCGATTTGACGGTATCGGGTTTGATTATGAGCTATGTGTCAGTCTTTGTAGTCCGGAAGCTCCAACTGTCTCTGACATTTTATTGCTTCGTGCAGATATTGAGTTATGTTTCCTCTCACATTGTAACAGCCTTTGGTGAATAGTAAGGCACCTGATGTTAAGTGACGATGAGCTTGAAGATGGACTAGCTCTCAAGTGGGCTGTCGAAACACACCGATTGGTGCTTGGCGGTGTATTCTTAACGTAGGGCAGTAGCAAGCCAGGTCAGCAATAGTAAATGAAATGCCCAACCACCAAGCTATGGCTGCATCACGATGTTTTCCTTCACCGAAAGCTCAAGCTCATTAATAATAATAATGCCCGCACAATCACATACATAGGCTCTGACCCCTAACTAGGTTTCTCTGTACCTAGGGTATCAGAAACTACGAGGATCGGGGATCCACAACACCCAGACACAGAACAAATACTTGCGCTTTTTTTTTCAATGCACAAATATTTGTCCTGTAGCGGGAATCGAACCCGCGACTTCACGCTTCACAGTCGGCTATCCGCCCATTGCGCCACATCGGTCGTCATTGTAGGATATGAACCCATTCCGGGTCGTATGCCAACGTTACTACCACTGAGCCAGCTTCGCTTAAAACTGTCTTTTGTCATGTACGAGAAAATGAGAATAAGTGTTTAGGAGTACGTCTTCATACCATAAAAGTTAAACGCAATTTAATAAATATTTAGATATTTATTTCACAGTTTTTCATGTGATCCCGATACTGTATCTCCATTTAACCCCCATAATACAGTTTGACGCAATCAATCAAAGGCAGATCTCCTGAAGCCTATCGAGAACCAAAATAAAGTATTAAAAAGACATTAGGAACTTCGTCCAAACTCATCGCCCCCGTACCACGCACGTTTTCGCTTATAAAATCCGAGAATACGCAGAAACTCCTTGAAAAGAACTAACGACCCGTGTACCAAGGTATTGAAAATTTATTCTAAGTACGAGCAGTTGGGTGATGGTTACTTATGGCACCGTTTTTAGGGTGCCGCCATCATAACCTGACCCTTTATCCTCGGGAACTTGTAAACTGATGTTGAAAAGAAAGGGATCTTTGCCATCTGGTGGGTTGTTTATAAAGGTGGTTTACAAAATAAATATTGTATATAAACGTGATGCGTAGTTGCTATTTTTTAACTGCAAACGAGTGTTTATTTTACAGCGGTGTTAACGTGAGATGTAGGCGGAATTTTTAGGATGTTTTATTTGTGCGATTCGCGGGGGATGGTGTTCAGGGGAAAGACAAACTATGCGTGAAAACTTTTGATATAACCAAAAGGGGAAGATCGGTTAGTGTTTCATCGATGGTGGACCGCTTATGTTAGACTTAATTAGGCTTGCCTGCTAAAAAAACAAACAAAGACAGACGCATGGCTTTATGTTTCACGTGTTTGAATTCGCAACTCGATCGCACTTTTGGTTAGTCCTTAAATCTTTGTTGTTGATTGCATTGCTTAAACAATATTTAAAATTACAAAAAAGACAAAAAACCACTTCCACAATAAAGACGAATCTAATGACACCTCATATTATGTTAAAATCCGTCAAGCCGTTTAGACTACAGGCCGTAAACATAACCCTTATTTCGCAGTCGGGTAAAAATGCTCTATCACCATGCCATGCTGGGCACATAACTTGTTACCGAGAGACTTTTTTAAACATTAATATGCCCAGTAATTTCTGTTACATATTTTTCCCGCATAGTTTTCTAGTCTTAATTAAAAATTGTTTACAGAATAGCTTTAAGCACGTGGTCGTTACAAGTAAGAGCCTGGTTTGATTAAATTTTTAACGAGTGTTATGTAAAAGATAATCCTTAGTGAAAAAGAGAGTGCAGTATGCACATTTTGTTGAGTATTATTAAATGTAAAACTATATAGCGATGATGGCTCAGTGGTAGTGACGTCGGCTTGCGATCCGTAGGACGTGGGTTCGAATCCTGCAATGAGCTTGAGCTTTCGGTGAAGGAAAACATCGTGATGAAACCATAGCTTGGTGGTAGGGTATTTTCTAGTACTCCCCTGGCTAGCTGCCACCCTCAACAAAACAAACACCTATCGGTGTGTTCCGGCAGCCTCACTTGAGAGCCAGTTCCCAGTCCAGGTGTAGCGTGACGCCATCTTCGACCGCATCGTCACTTAACATCAGGCGACTTGTGGTCAAACGCTACCCTGTAAATAGTAAAAAAAAAAAAAAATTAAAGTGCTGGCTATAGAACGAAGAACAACTGCGCAGCACCGTAAGAAAAACACGAGTTCTGGATGGTGGTGCATAAAGGCAGAAAATGTCCTAAATTCTAAATTTCCTAAAAACACTTAACTAAACCTTAGAATATAAAATAAAACTACCTATCAAACTAAACAATACAACTACTTAATCTAATAAACCACTACCAGGCAACGTTCCCAAAATGCTAGCCGCATTGCCGCGTTGAACGGCAATGCTTATTCGTTGCGCAAAATAACGGCCAGCATTTTGGTCACGGGTAGCATCGACCGAGCGCTTCGATATATCATGATACATCGATTTCGCTCCCGGTCCCCACGGTCCCAGCGTTTCGACCCCAAAAGGCTCAAATATGTATCCACTGTCGAGATTACCATTTTTGCGCCTTTTGAGGCCCTCTAGAAGTCATCTCAAATTTCTGTCTCTAGTAGGGCAAACCGTGGATAGATAGGTTATTGAAATCGGCCGTTAATAGATACATCTCTCAGTTTCTAAACTCGAAGTCGAAGTTGGCACGCTAGGATTGGAAAATAGCTCTTATGTGAGGCTACCGTAACACATCGATAGGTGCTTGGCGACAGATTCTTAACTCGAGTGTCGCAAACAGTCAAGCTATCACGAGAAGAACCAACAAGCTATGATTTCATCGCGAAATTTCCTGTACTGAAAGCTCAAGCACATAAACAAGAGGTGTGCAATAAGTGTGACGGTTGCACTTAAGTGCCAGAACTTTGATTGCATGCTTACGGTTATCTCCCACATCGTCACATATTCAAGTGAGAAAGTGGTCAGTCAAAAACATCACAAAAATAATCTTTTTCTAACATCGCCAATGCTCTGATTTACTAAATCGAATTACTCAAACCAGATCCCTCCCAGTCGACTCCAATATCGGAAAACGGCCCTAGGCCGCAGAAAATGTAAAGAAAACTGATACCTCGTCAGAAATAGCAATAACATTTGGCTCAAATCTTTTGGAAGCTACCTGAAGAGATTTATCGACAGGCTTAATAAATACGAAATGCCTGGGGCAGAACTTTCTGGAGAAATATTTGGGTTGGCAAAGTTTGGGTGGACGAGAAGGTCGTAAACGAAACAAAAGTATATAGATACATCGTACCGGCTCATATCTTAAGAAAATAATGAATTTGACTTACTAATAAGGAGTTGCTGAACACAAATCTATGGGAATGTATGATTGTTTGTTTTTTACGACTCGGAAACTGTTCGACGAAGTTTGATGCAACTTAAGATGAGGTATTTGACCGGATCTAAAACACAACTTATCGTAAAAAAAATGTGATTTGCAAAGAACACAGCAGACCAAATACCAATTTTACCACAGTTACAGTACTTTTACTACAAACATATTTGCTGAAGCCGTCGTATTATACTTTTGTTACACAAAGAAAATTCTCCCACCTTGCTGTTTTGTTCTAGAAAAACGTCACAATCAGGGTTGCCAACATTTTCCTAACAATTAACTATAATAATAATCCATTTATTTATTCAGTAAAAAGTATGTTACATGCATTTAACAATTATTATTATTTTCTTTTTTAAGAAGTTTCTACTTATATGTGAAATTTATTCGCAATTGATTCATTAAAAAAATGCAATATTGCTAACAGCATACGCCAAAACACAACACGTAAAACAAAAATTAAATAAATAATAAAAATTCAATCAAATAATACATGTGGATACTTTTATGGTATTACAATCTCTACAATCTAGCTATCCATGATAGCTAATAAGTAATTTAAATATAACGTAATTTGCTAGGTAGAGTATAACTAAGAATGTGTCCATTAGCACTTTTCTTATTGTCTCTATTAAGGAGAAGGCACATTGTTTTTGTGTTCTTTATAGGTAGCACTCCCTGAACTACAACACGAAAACAATTATTATAGGGGCACCGTATTTTTTGGACTCAAATGTGGTAAATTAAATCTTCAGTCATTCAAAACATAGACAAAAAACATTTTATTTCTTAACGTGCGTATAAAGAAACGTGTGACTGCGACCGGTAAGTCAGTCTATAGACTGTAGACATTTACGTTGCGTATTATATTTTTTGCTAGCAATGCCGTTGGTATTAATAAACTTGACGTTGAAATAAAGTATGATCACGTACTTTATTGCTATTCGAAAGTCAAAAATGAGATACTTTTTTGCAAACTACTGTTCGCAACCCTAGTAACAACAAAAGCTTTTGCACCTAGTTCAAATAACATCTCAGTGGGAACTGAGATGGTATTTGAACTAGGTGACTGGGTTTGTGTTTTTGCTGTGTTCTCTTTAATGCTCTTACCACATTATTTGCTTAGCAGTTAACACCCTGTATAGTTGTTTCCTAAAAACGATCTTTGTTATGTAGAATGGTTGTTAAAGCTTTGTTAAATAAATTATTTACCTACTTAGAGAATATAATGGTTAGTCTAAACCTTCGATAGAAATCCGTACTAACATTAAATGCAAAAGTAACACTATTTGTTTGTTTGTTGGTGTGTGTCACCTTTTCACGCCGCCATAGTTTGGACCCTGGGGAAGGACATTGAATAATGTTTATTCTGATATCGTGATAAACTGTAGTCCATTTGGGTGAAACCGCGGGCAACAGATAGTTATACATATCAATCTATAAAATTGCGTTATATTTTTAGAGCGATGGTGGCCGAACGGTAACTGCGTGCGCTTTACAACGCGCCGACACCGAGTTCGAATCCTCTCGGCCCCACACCAATGACTTCATAAGTTATGTGTGGATTTACCATCGCTCAAAACGATGAGGGAAAACATCGTGAGGAAACAACATTCAAGGGCATGCGACATCTACCAACCCGCGCTGGGCTGGCCTGGTAGTAACGGCCCATACTCTCTCTCTGAGAGAAGACCAGAGTCCCAGCCTTGGGAACTTAAAGGCTAATGATGATATTTTTTGGATTTTTAACGCTTGTTCTCATTATTTTGTTCTTTTCGGCGTAGGCTTTGACTATGCAACCACTCAAAAAATCAAAAATAAAACTCAAAAATAAATAAAAAGAAGCTGTATTAAAGGTTAAATGTAACAACGACACCTACAGATGTGTCTGACATAAAGAATTCTAAGACGATAAAGATTTTTACTCCCGTTTCTAACGACCGGTGAAATGACGTAAATTTAATTATTACGAAGGGTTCAAGTTTGGACCCTTTTAACTTGAGACGGTAAGTGTCAATAAAGAAAAGAATTTAAATTAATTTTCTTAATGAGAAAATTTTACGTAGTGTCGTTCTATTACGCAGTACTTATATCATAAGTACTAAATCTTGAATTCGTTTGACACCCACGTTTTAGTTTCGCCAGTAAAGTATTTCGAAAAGACCTTTGACAGTTTGACAGGTTCAATTCAGACTACAAAAATAATTGTATATGTATATGTAAAAGCCAAATACTAAATGTTTCTTGGCTGGGTGTTGTGGATTCCCCATCCAAGTAGCTTCCGATACCCTAACGCGAAATTATTAATCGATCCTGATCCGTTATCCGCGGTTATGGATCGATATGTCATGTGATAATATGTCATTATAGTAGTAATCTGTCAAACCCTAGTACTAGAATGACATATCATGACATGACATATCGATTCAAAACCGCGGATAACGGATCAGGATCTGAATCTGTACATATTATGACACTGCGTTTAACGGATCGGGTCGATTCTTAATTTCGGGCTTTAATCAGGAATAGCAAACCATTTTTGATCAATATAATATAATTTTTTCTGAGGTGCCGTCAAAGAATCTTTCATGTATGGATAATTAATAGACTACATTTAAACTAAATACTCTTAACTCAGAGTCTTTCGCAATTCGCAAACAGAAATCTGATGCCGTTCTAGCTATGATAGTCCACAATATAATCTGTTACTATGTCTTTAAATGTAGCCAAAAGAATATAATTATTTTCAATTTATTAGTCCCTAAATTCCTTGAGCCGAAATTATTTTGTCACGTGCCATTAACGCGTGCCACAGATTCGCCATCCCCGCCCTTGATACAGAGATCCTAGTTAGGGGTAACTATGTTTCTGATAGCATAAGCATTATTTGAGTAAAAAAAATATGAATAAAGCTAGAGGCGCCATAATTAGCAGCGCTAAACGACGGCGACATCTACCATTAAACAAAGCGGTTCATAATTGACATCACTTCAACCTGTCAAAGGGTGGATATCCAATTACAGTAGAGAAGAGGCGCAAAGTGCTACTTGAGAACATTCAAGTTATGTTACTTGAAATTATCTTGGAGTGAATTAAGTGAGGATAGATGTAGTGTTTTATTAATTCGGCGTTTTTAGCCCAATGAAAATTTGGCCCAAATCCAGATCCATACTAACGTTATAAATTCGATAGTTACTCGTTTTGTTTGTTATCCTTTCACGACTAAACGGCAGAACCGATCTTGATGAAATTTAGTATGAAGATAGTTCGAACTCTGAATAAGGACAAGGGCTACATTTTATGGTATTAAAGTGTAGTCCACATAAGTGAAACCGCGGCGCGCAGCTAGTTTTCGTGTAAAGCGAAGTTTAAAGGCAAAATAAAATTATTGATGTTCTTCATAACAACGATACGAGTTAACAATGTCAATAACCTTATACTCCTGGCATAGGTGCTGAGTCTATCATGCTATTGTCACGAAATATATGAAAAATAGGTGTCGCTTTATAACAAGTGTCATGCATGACCGAGTTACGTGAAAATATCACCGCCATAACTGCCCGTTCACACGTACATCCATCATTGACGATTCAGTATTAATAACGATTCGTTAAAGACTTATAGACACAACTTTTGCTGAGCTTTTCGTTAGTAAACAAAAACGTATATATCCCATCTATAACAAAATTGTAATGATAGTGACCAATCTATGGCAGTTTGCAAAAGCATAAAAATAGATATAGGTACTAGACTAACAAAAAATATATTCGTAAAAGTTAATACTGAGTGCTTACTGAATACCTCATTGATTTCGTAGAAACAGACGATATGTAAAGAAAAGTGCTTCAAGAGCTGATTGGCGTGAAATCGGTCCTATCAAAATCTTTCATAAGCTGAAAGGTTCTTTGTACAAAAGACTAAGCCAGATCCCAAAAAGATCAATAAAATTAACCTCTATCCGACACAGAAGGGCATTTTAGGCTCCGCTGAAAGTGTCGTTATTCATTTTTCACGAAATAGCCGACAAGGCTGTCTGCTCATTACTTCATCATTGTCAACTGTTACAGCCATCTCAAGATATGGAGGCAACGAGGTTTTGTTCTGACACTTCTACGGATGAAATATCTTGTGATTTATCGATGTGTTTCGCCTTAGAAGTTTGGCTTACGTCCGAAATTAATAATCGATACAGATCCGTTATGCGCGGTTTTGGATTGTGATATGTGATGTCATAATATGTCATTTTAGTACTTGGGCTTGACATGTTGACGTGACATATCGATCCAAAACTGCGGATAACGGATCTCGATCGATTATTAACTTCGGGCGCTAAAGATCATCCTTGCGTTTTTTTTGTTTGACGAAGCTGTGCGATGTTTTCCAGCAGTTTTGATATGTTAAGGTTGGTTGAGTGAAACACGTGAATACTACTTTAGAAGTAATAATTTCTTCGATCGTATAAATTATATGTATGTATACACACGAAGTGAATCGACCTCCAAATAGTAAGAACTAGCTGTTCCTCGCGGTTTCACCCGCGTGGGCTACAGTTTATCGCGATAAAAAGTATCCTATGTCCCTTCCCCGGGGCTCAAATTATCTCTATACCAAATTTCATTTAAATCGGTTCAGTAGTTTAGGCGCGATAGCGTATATATTCCGTATACTCCAAAATTATTCCCGCACTTCGGTGCCCCCTCAACGCGTTACCTGCTGTAGGTACCCATTATCCTATTTTAATTCTAAGTTAATTTTTCTTGGACCGCACGTTTGAATCGCGCAGTTAAAGGTCTTCCTGGTCCGCGACCGCACTTTACCTATGTCATAGATTCTCCCGGTGCTCACCTCACCGCGTTTCCCGCTGCGCTGCGGTGCGGCGGTTTTATTTTTCTACTACTACTTACATTTTTAAACTCGTGATATCTTTCGAATGGAATGTCCGAATTGCTCTTCCCTCTCATATGGTCGAGGAGAGCGATGGCTGGCACATGCGTCAACTCGTGAACGGGTGCTGCTTGTGGGGTCTGGTCTGCTTTGGTTGTGATCCCGCAACTCATTAATATTCATGTTCCCATATCCCAATGTGTACAACCAAACAAGAGAAATCTTATTAGTAAAGCTAATTAAAAAATATCGGACCATTAGATGACAAAAAAGCTTGGGATTTTAGTGAACTTGCTCCAATTCAATCAATTAGTGATAAGAATAAAATTGTCATTGTGATCGCGCCAAAAAAAATTACCTGCCGGGCGTTTCTTGCCTGTTCTTTTGCCGGCGTAAGGAGGTTGGAACAGGCGTAGCTAGTTTTAAGTTTGACGTTTTAAAGTGATCACAATGTATCCTATTGAATAAATAAATAAATTGAAATTGAAATTGAAATTGAATGATTCAAAAAGTTATATAAAGGCATTGAAGCAGTTTTGAATAAGAAGTAATTTATTTAGATAAGGATTAATACCAAGATACAAATAAAGAGCCTTTTCTAGCGGCGGCACCAAAAATTAAATTTTTAAAATAAAAGATCACTTATTGTGGCATAACTATAATAGTTAGACATATGCTCTCGCGGACTTTTTTGTAGATCTAAATGAGACCTATAAACCCGCAATACATTATTTTGTTCTAGTGTCAATAGTTTTTGCAGCGCACGCAAAAATAGGTTTTCGATTTCACACCTTGGGTTGCAAAATAGCAATTTTCTTACGGATCCCTAATTTTTTTGGAAATAAAATATAGCCTATAGCCTTCCTCGATAAATGGACTATCCAACACTGAAAGAATTTTTCAAATCGGACCAGTAGTTCCTGAGATTAGCGCGTTCAAACAAACAAACAAACAAACAAACAAACAAACAAACAAACTCTGCAGCTTTATAATATTATAGTATAGATAAGAATAAGAATAAGAATCATTTATTTGCAACAAATTATACAAAATACAAAGCAAAACAATATGCAATAAGTAATAGCTACAAAAAATGTATTGTTGCAAACCGGCCTCAACTCAGCGTTGTGCTGCTCGTTGGACCAGCGCTGGTCTTCCGTTGAAGCCGCTTTTGATGACGTCACTAGCATGAAAGTAACTTCAAATAACAAAAATTAAATCAAATACATTTTTATCCTAAAAACTATAAGTGAACATTTTTACATAATATTCATTGTTTTTCAAATACAATTCTTAGCATACAGGTAAGTTACGGAATTAAAACTGCGAGGATGCGCATCTATGTGTGTGTGTGTGTGTTTGTGTGTGTATGTGTATATGTGTGAGTGGGTGTGTGACAGTGTGTGTGGGACTGTGGGTATATGTGGGTATGTATGAGTGTGTGGGTGTGGGTGTAGGTGTGTGTGTGCGTGTGGATGTAAGTGTGTGCGTGTGGATGTAAGTGAGTGCGAGATTGTTTCGTCTTATAGTGGTGCATCCCTCTCCATCAAAGCTCCATAGAGTGGTGTAATTAAATTTTGGATGTAGATGAAGATATGTAGCTACAGCATCCAACTGTATCTCCTATTTTTGCTATCATCAGTTTTTTGAATTGCCTTCCACTATGGAGGCAAATTTAAAGACGTGGGGTTAACACCCCATTTTTTGACTTTAGCAAGTCTGTATGACTATGAACTGTCAACTGCGTCAATCAAATGTTAACAGGCGAACCGCTGCGCCAGTCGCTAGTCCTATATCCTACTAATATTATAAATGCGAAAGTTTGTGTGTGTGAGCGTTTGTTACCACGTATCACTCGCAGCTACTGAACCGATTTTGATGAAATTTAGAATGTAGATAGCTTATACTATGTATTAACACATAGGCTACTTTTTATCCCAGAAAAAGGTTAAATGTGAAAGTGTGTTCGTTGGTTTAAAAGTGTGCGCTCTCTCGTTACCGAGCGCTTGCTTATATTATGGGTCTGTGTTGGTGTGGAGTATTGAAATGCAATTTCCAGAGACGCGTGCGTTTATTAGAACGGCCAAATCAATACTGCCTCATACAGTAGGCACAAAAGTAAAACAAAGCTACTTGCCAGAAAGGTGAAGAAGAATTGGAAGTTTTGTTCCACAACCAAACCTTTCTCCACATGTAGTCTACTCCAAATCTTATCAGGATCAAAAATCTCACCAATCCAAAACACTTTCCAATCTCGCTCACCGTAGCTGACCACAGTCGTTAGCGCCCCTATTCTAACGCATCTTGGGGCACACCTCCTTAATCAGAACTCGGCTTTACCACACGAAGGGAGCGGTAGTGCATACAGGATGTATAAACTTTTGCATTTCTCACACTTGAAGTTACTCGATCAGAGGGATGAAAACAGTACTTTTTGTCCCTAGGAAACAATTTTTATTTCATCTTTTTATACAGCCACTCTGTTAAATCGCAGCGTAAAATTCAAATTAAAATATAGTAGGTACTTACTGGCCGGTAGAATAGCGGGAAAGTGGCAATTAGAATTCAATTCTTACCAATATTGTTATTTTGTGTCAATAAAATATTGTTAATTTAACTATCCAGTTTTCATTTACTTGCCTCATATTCGAAATGAAAACCAGAGTTGGTCACACCAACTCACATTTTCATTTTGACATTTTCAGACCTCCCAAAGGCATCACAGCAAAATCTTTACTAATAATAATGTAATGAGCTAATGTTTGTATGTAGGTTTGTAAGTTTGTATGTGAGAGGTAATCTTCGGAATTACAGATACGATTCTAAAAACTCTTTCACTGTTTGAAAGCTTCACTATCCCTGAATGTTTTAATGTGATATAACTTTGTTCAATTCAACACCTAGGTGGTGTGTAACCGCGGGGCACAGCTAGTATCAATTAAAGCTGTTGTCCCTCGAGTTTCTTCATCTTGTCACACCCCTTATCAACACCAGGCTTTGTATATACAGAAAAGAGTTTATTCGCAGCATTTGCAGTATACTTACAAACTTTTTGTGGCTGGACCGGTACTTGCTTGTTATAAGTTTGCTTATTTACTTCGATTGGCGTTATGCAGAGTTGAGTTGGAGAATTATATATATATATATATAGTTAACTTTTACCAAACTATTTTAAACTAACCCGCACTGGGCCAGTGTGGTAGAATACGGCCCATACTCTCTCTCTGAGAAAAGGCCAGAGTCCCAGCAGTGGGAACGTAAAAGGATGATGATGATGGTGGATGTTGTTGATGAAACTGCTTGTTATTTAATAGTAGATCAGCTCCCAGTTCAGGCGTAAAGTGGCGTCATTTTCGGCTACATCTTCACTTGAAAATCATATGATATGAAAGCCAAGGTAAAAGAAACTTTGTATGCAGAGATATAAAGTGCAGAAAAGACACAGCAGTAGACAAAATCTGGATGACATTTTTGTACATAATCTTCTTCGCTCTTGACAGTGAAGCATCTTCCATCTTGTTCTGTCCTCAGCCATCTTTTTAACCTCTTGGTATATGACGTCAATCATTTCTTTGTCTTGGTCTATGTATGTTCTTCTCGGTCTCTCTTTCCTTCTACTTTTCCTTCCAAGATGGTTTTTATATATTCGTCATCACCTACTATGTCACGAAAAATTGGTGTGCCAGCAAAAAACTAATTGCCGTCTCTCAAATTACTTCGTTCCCTAAACGCCTCTATCTCAACTTGGGTCCAGATAATTACAGATATAATCGCAACAGGAATCGCAGGCATTCCTCCATCGTCGAAACAATACAGAAGGACAAACAATCGCATTGTTTCACTAAGCATTGCTAACTAAACATCGTCCGTTCAAACCGACCGTGAGCTTAGGAAATGTGACTCGAAACGACTTGAAATCCGTTCTCAAAACAGTCGATATTCAACTCTATTTCACGGTGTAAGAGTTTATTACAATTCTTTGTTTCAAATAACATTGCGGCTAGAAGTCCAAAAGCTATGCGGTTCTAGTCGAAACTGATCTCTATACTGCCTAGTTAGAGTTGAAAATTGTATGATGTTGCACATTTTCCAGGGAGGCTTTTTATGAAAAGTTTCTAACAACGATCTCAGAACACATTGTTAACACACGACAGACTTCTACGGAGTCCAACATACTTAACTTTATGTTAGAGAGGCATAGAATGCATTATAGATCATGCCGTGCCGGTCGGATCGGTTGTAGAAAGAGAACTGTCAAACTGCGGACAATCGTCATTGTCACCGACATCATCATCATCAGCCTGTATCAGTCCACTGCTGGACATAGGCCTCTCCCAAGGTACGCCATTGAGCCCGATCTTCGGCTCTTCTCATCCCACTACTGCCAGCCACTCGCCGCGGGTACCGACATGTTTTGGTGATATTGCACTTATACGCCATATTAATCATAATCAAACAGAAAATCCATAAATAAATACATAATTATATAAGTACTATTTGTGTATAATAAAGGCACTCTAGATATACTTACATCTTAACGCTAGCTTTTGTGTATTGTCTATAGTTTCCAAACCATGTCTTCGAAGGAGAATCCTGTGACCTCACTATACATTACCTAGTGTGGGGGACAGAGATTCGAATATATATACCTACTACCATTGTGTAAATAGAACCAGTTTTTATTATTACCTAATGACCTTACCAGGATAACGAGTTCAATTCCATTCTGGGTAACACTGCAATTGGAACGCATTTCGCTTACCATCAAAGGAGCAATCTGCTAATCTATTGCAACTTCCATTATCCAAAAGCCTTTATCTCTTAAAATGAGAAGGCTTTTATTTTTCAGCTGCGGATTTAGGGCGGGTACACACTGACGCATTCTGCACGGCCCACAAGTGAATTATGGTGGAGCACCCCGGAGCAGACTTCCAACATATTTCTCGCATTACTGCGGTGAAAAAAAATGATGGCGATATGCAGTGACGCGTGTTGGCTGCGTGATTTTCTCGGAACAGTCGGATAAATGTCGGCTCAAACTATTCATTGATAGTGAAAAGAAATCCTTCCTTGCTATTTTTCTAGCGGGAACGAGTGCGCCACTGTGTCATTTATTTTTTTTAACGTTTGTTTGACCTAATCCCCGTGATGTTAAGCGAAGATGTGGTTGAAGGTGGCTCCACGCTGTACTTGGACTAGGAACTAACACTCAAGTGCGGCGGCCAGAAAGCACCAATAAATGCTTGGCGACAGATTTTTAATTAGAGGATGGTAGCTAAACACAAACGAGCACTAAAAAACGCAATACCACAAATGAATGCCATAAAACGCCTAAGATAATACTAGTAAAAAAAAAGGTAGCCCAAATATAGACATTAGATATTAGGTTTTATAACGGGATAATTACGATGTATTTTTTTTTTGTTTGTGTTCTCGATATTTCGGCACTGTTGCAAGCGCCATGATCACGAGAATGCTAAAAGGTAACGTAACGTTTTTGACCATAGACATTTTATTGCAGAAAAAAATGGCACATCGTATCCATAAAAGAAGCAAAGCGAAATGATCTAATCGATTAATCAACTAACAATAAATAGATCTTAAAATTCATTAAAAATAAAATGTGACGAGAAAACCAACTACGCTGCTCCAAATTTGCGACTACACACCAAACTCCAAATATCCTAGTTTCCAAAACATTTCCGCCAACTCCAAACACTGTCCAGTATAGCCAACTTTGCAAAATCAACGTATCAGCACAAATAACGTGTTTACGTAACTGCGGGAGTTAGCGCATTAAAGTTGGTAGCTCTGCTCGAGTTCGGTGCACCGACTGCTTTCATACTGGAATATATAATTTGGGAGAAATATTGCAATGGATAGATAGATGGCCTGGTGAAAATCTGAGCGTTACTGGACAAACTGACTGACTGGCCAGACAAACTGCTAGAAGCCACCGGTATATGGTGGATATTCCACGCACATTAAAATTAAAATTAACATCGGGGGACCATTGCGCACAAATTTTAGCTTAATTTTGGTGCTAGGTCAAGCACCAAAATTAAGCTCGAAACTTGTGTTATGCGTACTAGACAACGATATACATACCTATAATAGGGAAATATATACTTAAATATATAGATATATCCAAGACCCAGGAACAAATATTCGTGCTCATCAAACTTATATTTATTTACCCTTACCGGGATTTGAACCCGGGACCGCTAGCTTCGTAAGCAGGGTCATTATCAACTCGGCTACCACGTCGTCATCATCATTCATCATGCGCACCGCTAAGGAGTGGTATTCCTTGCCAGGGTTTATGTTTCCGTCTCACAGGAGACGAAACTTTCAAGGAGATTTGATGTATGAAAGTTGATTAACTTTAGTTGAAGCGAATATAACAACAACAAAACAGCTGCCAATCCTGTAAAATATTGATTTTGATTTTTTTATTTTGACCTCTAAATAACTCCCCCATAATATTAGATCATAAATGCGAAAGCCTCTGTCTTTCTGTTAGTTTATTACCTTTCAAGCCAAAACCGCTGGAAAGATCGTGATGAAATTTGGTAAAGAGATAGTTTGAACCCTGGAGAAGGACTTACAATACTCTTTAAAGCGATAAACTGTAGTCCACGCGGGAGAAACCGCAGGGAACAACTAGTCTACTAATAAGGTAAATTGGCCTAAACAAACAACCGAAAGAATATTGTGGCAAAAACTAAAAATCCATTTCAATTTACAAATACTCCACACTAAATGGCTGTATTTTCATTCTGATTTCGTAAACTGCCCATTAACAAATACACGGTACAGTCAACAACAAAAGTTTCTGATTACTTCCTCGTTTCCAAATGTTTTTTTTAACAAGTGAATAACGAGTCAGGTCCAGGTGTGACGTGAGACACCTTCGATCATATGTTAAGGTCACTTAACATCTGGTGACTTGTGGTCAAATGCATGAAAAAATCGCGAGCTAGCCTTGGCGGCCATGGTGATCTTGGTCCGGTTGATGGGAGATAGAAGGGTTTTGAGAATAGTTGCAAACTTGAAGGAATGATTACTGGTAATAAATTAAAAGATTCATGGTTAACTAGCTGCGCCCGCGTCTTCCCGTTATCCCGCAGGAACCTTTTCCGGGATAAAAAATAGCCTATGTGTTAATTCAGGATTTATGCTATCTCCACTCCAAATTTCACTTAAATCCGTTCAGTAGTTTTTGCGTGAAAGAGCAACAAACAAACAAACAAACACAAACTTTCACGTTTTTAATATCAGTAGGATGGTGGAAAAAATAACAAGACGAGTACAAGGAGAAAGAGAATGGTAAGAGTTTTACATTTAGGGACTTTTATCCCCGACTGTACCACATACTCGTATAATGCCGCATATTATGTGCAATTTATGAATTCCCATAACTCTGACGATATTTCTTCGGCTTTTCAACGGCGACATCTCTATAAATCGTCTCTGTTTTATTTTGCTCGCTTTGCTCATTTTTGCAAGAAACGTTTCATTGCTCGAGATTGCATGTCACACGCCATTTTTAACGTTTTACGGAAGACTGAATTGTAACTGTTACGTTTGTGTTTATAATTTCTTCATTTTATGAGCTTCGATGTAGAGGAGGTTAATGCTGGTGTGGATTTTAGTCGCGGTGTCGGACGGGGGCATTGACCCTTTCAAGGTTAAGGTAGAATGGGGAAAACTTCTTGTGTTTTTTGGGAACAGTAGAAGAACATTTTAACACACAATATTAGGTTCAAATAATCTCGTAGTGCGTCCGGCAGTCTCGCTTGAGAGAACGTTCCCAATCAGGCGTAGCGTGGCGCTACCTTCTAATTCCAATTACTAAATTTCCAATTACTTATTAATTTATACTTCACGTTCAAATCAAACAACTGAGAGAACAAACACAGCTCAATAAACTCAATATTAAATAGATTTATGAAATATTCCAGCGTCTACAAAGCGGAATATAATATACCTAGGAAAAATTCTAGGCTAAGTACTCGCGGGACGATTCTCTTCCCGCACACCTGCGATAGTCACGAGCGTGCAATTTTATTTTAAACACACGAGGTCGCAAGATTATGCGGGTGGCAGTACTCGCTAAAGTACCGCTATAGACTGGTTTACACCATCTAAGCGACTTAGGCTGGTATTCAAGAATGACGTTCAAGTGTAGATCAATACTTGAGTAGTGATTGAATGACATATTTGTATGAAATGACAGGCCTAAATCTGTGCTTAAGTAGAGATTACTGCGTGAGCGTCGTTCTAATAGGTACCTTTAGCTATTCAATTAGTCAGAACTTAAGATAGTGGCGTTCAAACCCGTACGTTGTCAAGTAATTTAGTTTGATCAGACTTGAGATCAATCACAGCAGCCACGCAGGGTAAGCGTCAACAAGTCGGTAAGTTACACTGACTTACCCACTAAATTGACTGTTTAAAGCGCTAAATCAGTTCGATGGTGTAAACCAGTCATTACTCAAAGTGCAGGGTAGGTATGTGACAGCAAGTTGCCTGGATTGAAATCAAACATTCAGAGCGACCCGGTTTTTTATAAAAGTGAATGTGAGGCAAAAACCGTACCGTGAGCCCTTAGCCTTAAGGCTCCCCTTCTTAGAGTTACGCTACAGGGCGTTCTCTATTCTTGCGAGACGACAATAATTGGAGCATGATGTATAATAACAGGCTGCGACGGCGGCTTTTGTCGGCGAAATTAAAGGCAAGTCGCTGTCGCTTTTGCTATGGCAACGAAACAGGAAGAAGTGGTGAGTTTTAAGGTTTCTTGGATGGTTGTTGAGTTTTTGGAGAGGGTTATGAAAGTTTTGTTTTACTACTTACAGGGTTGCGTTTGACCACAAGTCACCTGATGGTAAGTGACAGCTGGTAATACCACGCTACACCTGGATTGGCATCGTTCTTAGGTAAGACTTCTAGAGCACGCCGACAAGTGCTTGGTGACAGATTCATAACAGTCAATAGTACTTTATTCAATAGGATACATTGTGATCACTATAAAACGACAAACTTAAAACTAGCTACGCCTGTTCCTACCTCCTTACGCCGGCAAAAGAACAGGCAAGAAACGCCCGGCAGATATTTTTTTTGGCGCGATCACATTGACATGCTTATTCTTATTACTAATTGACTGAATTGGAGCAAGTTCCCCACAATCCCAAGCTTTTTTGTCATAACTTGAGAGTAGTGGCAGGCAAGCACTAGAAAATGTCCACCAAGCTATAATTTCTTCACGATGTTATCCTTCTCATTCTTATTCTTAAACCTCAACTTAAATGACGATGTACTACCAAAACAATTCAATAAGTTGCCACAACTTACAAAATCACGGAAATTTCCTGATACCTGCGACAAAAGAAAAAAAAATGAAAATCTGCGAACACAAACTCGCAAAGGCCTACGTCATCGAAACGGCCTAACTTTCCCCCAACCTCGCAATGATTCTTAATTAAGCCTACTATTGTTGCACCTTGCAAGCGATTCATAACAAATGTCAGCCCAACTTGAAGAAAGAAGACGCAGTACAGTTGGTTGGCAGTAGAGAAACTGGCACTTTTTGACATTTAATTTGTACCAAAAACTCGACTAAGCTAAAGATATACAATAAGTCTAGATTTAGTTTAATTCGATCCTAATTAATTATTATTATTCCTTAATATGAGCCAGCGTGATAGATAACGGCCCATTCTCTTTGTCTGAGAGAAGGCCAGAGTCCCAGCAGTGGGAACATAAAGGCTGATGATGATGATTCCTAGATAAATAAACCAACCTCGCACACACTTACACACACACACACACACGCACACGCACACGCACACACACACGCGCGCGCTCCCTCACACATTTAATTACATTTCTTACCTATAAGCTAAGTAGTTTCAACACGAATGAGTAAATATATACTCACTCATAGATTTTAATTTAAAAATGTATGTATTTGTTATATTATTTACTTATTTGAAATTACCTTCGTGCCAGTGACGTCATCAAAAGCGGCTTCAACGGAAGACCAGCGCTGGTCAAACGACCAGCACAACGCTGAGTTGAGGCCGGTTTGTAACAATACATTTTTTTTTAATTCTTTCTTATTTCTACATAACGTATTTGTCTTAAGTATTTTTGTATAGTTTGGTGCAAATAAATGATTCTTATTCTTATAAAAATAAGAAATCAATTTATTGCCACTATACAGAGACACAAGTTCCAATTAAGTACTTCTATTTATTATAGGGCAGATTTAGCATGTGCCGTGTTCACATAACAATAACTAGTTGCGCCCCGTGGTTTCACCCGCGTCCAGGGCATAAGCTATATCCATTCCAAATTTCATCAAAATCGGTTTAGTAGTTATGTTGATAAGTGGTAACAAACATTCAAACACACACACACAAACTTACGCATTTGTAATATTAGTAGGATAGGATTTATGTGAGCGCAGCGCTGCTGTAGCGGTAAAATGAAATCTGGCAGGAGTTGGCTTACTGACTACTTTATCTTGTATCGATCTTGAGAAAAGAAGCAGTGGTCCAAGTTGGTCGATAATTGGTTTGGCCCCCTCTCCCTAATTGAATGCGGACTTGTGATCGTTTACTACGGGGGTGTTGGTGTTTACTTATTATTTTGTTTTCATATTTATAGCTATGATTTTGTAATAAGTACTATGATCTCATTGGAAATTGAGGTTAACTAGAACCACTTCTTTCTGTTTCTTTAATCGAAAACGTACTATGTTAATCTAAATCGAGCGTCGTTCATTAAAATTATGGTAAAAATTTCCACAGTCTAAAAATAGCGTGAATTCAATTCATGAAGATTTAAAAATATCCAATATTGATGATAATTTTCCTGTAAAAGCCATTTACCATAATCGTCTTGAGACATTACTTTCCCACTGCTGGGACGCAAATCTTCTCTCAGCTATAACTGTTATGCCTAATCTATTTATTTTATTTTCTTCGGAAAACGAGCAACTTATTTTTTTTTTTTTGTTAATACTAAGTAGTGTACGTTCAGCAGTGGACCTCTTCCGGCTGATGATGATGATGATGATGATGATGATGAATGCTAGTTAATTAGACGTTGTGACATAATTAATGGAACTGAAGTGTTAAAAATCAAATCATGTTTTTTATTTGTAGATGTTTAGTTTTACATAGATAGTTTAGCTCTTAGTATTTAGTTTAATTTTTTATCCAATATATACAATTGGTTAAAAAATTAAACTAAATACTAAAGCTAAACTATCTATATAAAACTAAACATCTACAAATAAAAAACCTGATTTATCCAATTGTATATATTATGTTGTTTTGTTATATAATAAAGTATACTGAAGTGTTTGTCACACATTTTTATCGCGTACAGAACTAAAGAATAAGTTAACAATTAAAACAAAGCTCTCATCTCTTTGTCATAAAACAAAAACCTTACAATTCCACCACGCGTGTATGCCAAACGAACCAAAACAGTCGTCTCTGTATTCCTTTATTATTCCAGCGCAGAAATCCAATAACAACACGAACAAAATGCATCATGAACAAACTATATTACAGCTACTAATACATTTTCCGTCGCATTATCCGGCACCTCGATGCATCCTGGGAAACTGACCACCCTGACGCAACCGGGGTAATTTAACTTTTGCAACGGCGATAACTCGGAACTGGAAATGGTCTGGTAGAGCAAAATCATATTTTGAACGCGTTCTCCAATTAACCAAGTTCTTTCCTTAGTTATTATCTTCATTTAGCCTTCTTTTTACTATTTACAGGGTATCGTTTGACCACAAGTCACCTGATGTTAAGTGTCGATATGGTCGAAGATGGTGCCACGCTACACCTGGACTGGGAACTGGCTTTCAAGTGAGGCTGCCGGAACACACCGATAGGTGCTTGGCGACAGATTCTTAACATGAGGGTGACAGCTAGCCAGGCGAGTACTAGAAAATACCCTACCACCAAGCTATGGTTTCATCACGATGTTTTCCTTCACCGAAAGCTCAAGCTTATTGTAGGATTCGAACCCACGTCCTACGGATCGCAAGCCGATGTCACTACCACTGAGCCATCATCGCTATAAAAAAAGTCGCAAAAAAAGTCAATTACATAACATTTTATATTTCATCATTAGAATTGGAACGTTCATGGCCGATCTGTAGTGCGATTCTAATTCACTAGGAAAGATCCGGGTCGGATTCGACGTCACTTTCGCTTCACGGAAACGTTTTCCGAGAGCACATAGGTGCCGGAAACTTTTCCGTGATTGAACAGCTGGTTTGTCAAATTAAATGTCAGTTTCCAAATTCAGATTAATGAATCGCGTCTAAAAAATTCTCGCGAAGTCTTTTCCGAATCCGTGTTCGGAATAGTTTCCGAGTGACTGAGAATCGCACTGCTGGTCTGTTCGGTCGTAACAGGTCAACCAGGTAAAGAAACTATCAGCGTGGCCATCACTTGGATGGGTGATCGTTAGTGGCATTTTCTGTACTTCGGAGGGCACGAGTTTCAACTGAATTTGTCATAAATCCATGTCGAAGGCCTTCGGGTGGCCCGATAACTTAGACGCTAGAGTTGGCCCTAACCCCATAGGAAAGGAAAAGAAGATTAGAGATTATGTAAGGTATATGTATATCATCACACATCGTCTCTTCCAGAATCTCTATCCCAGTATGTTTGCGTGTTCCAGCCATATCAGTCTATGTTAACGAATCGCGAGGCGTTCTTGTGACAAATAACCTCTATGTTCTAGTGGAGAAGCCCCGGGGGCTTAGAGATAATCAATTTGTGAAGATGGGAGGTGGGCGATCTAATAGGTTCTTGGTTAATAGTAAGGTTGAGAGTTTTGGGCTCTTAAGTTCATTGGCTTTCAAGTCTTTAAATCTCATAATGAGCGATCTACCAACCCGCACTGGGCCAGCGTGGTAGATTACAGCCCATACTCTCTCTCTGAGAGAAGGCCAGAGTCCCAGCAGTGGGAACGTGAAAGGCTGATAATGATGATGATGAAATCTCATAGGCGTTTTAAAATTTAAATTCATGTCCAACGCATCTTTCTTTTCTTTTTCTTATTTTAGCCATCACAGCAAACTAATATCATAAACTATCTTTTCCCCACGATGATTACATTTTATCGCAATTTAAAGTATCATATTTTCTTCCCCAGAATATAACCTATCTCCTTACAAAATTTCATTGCCATCCGTTTAGCCGTTTAGTCGTGAAAAGGTAACCAACAAACGAGTTACTTTCGAATTTATAATATTAGTATGTTTGTGAATGATTGTGTATATTTGTTACGTCTACACGCTGAAACAGTTAAAATTGGAATATAAATAGTTTATATCCTGAATTAACAAATAAAGGCTACATAAAACATCTCTTTGTTTCGTCGCCAATCACCTATCGGTGTGTTCCGGTTCCGGCACCCTCATTTGAGAGCCAGTTCTTATACCCAGGCTTACCATAGGGCCACCTTGGATTACATCATCACCAACATCTGGTGACTTGTGGCCAATACCAGGAAAAACTAAAAATAACAACTCGAAAAAGGTTTCTGCGATGTTTGCAAAAATTGCAAAAAAACCGCGGGCCACAGTTACTTATCAATATAAACACAGACATGTTAATACAGTTTAATGTAAACTAATTTAATCAAACACAGCCAAATGTATTCACAAACCATCAATACTAATAGTCATTCCTATTCCATAGCAATCATTAACAGTAAACGCATTGGAGGTTCGCGCTACAGCGGATGCATTGTCACCGGAAGTAACGAGCACTGCGAAACCCATCCGCCATATTGTCCGCCATATTGCCTATTTCACAGTCGCCATCTACCGGCGTTCGGGCTCTACCTAAATTATAGATCATTTCACAGTCTCTCGCTATACTTTTTAGTTATTGTGCACTAGGGTTAATGTAACGGCTTCGCTCGCGGTAGCAGTTTCGAAGTTATTTCACGTAAAGTTTTCGTTATGGATATTAAAAGCGGAAGTGTGAAATGCGCTTTGCCATTTTTGAAGAAGCGAAGTGCTTTTCCTACGCTATTATGATAAAGATGTTACCTTTAGTACAGTCAGCGACAAAAGTAGCTGATCGTTCTCGATTTTCCAAATGTGTTTCAAATCAGTAATTATTTATTGTTTTTTTTTTACATTTTACATGGTATCATTTTGACCACAACATAACACACCTGATTTCAGGTGATGATGAGGTCAAAAATTGGTGTCTAAGATGATGAGGATAATAGAAAAAAGTGTGATTGTTCAGCGACTTTTGTCGTTGACTGTACTTAAGTATTAAATAACACAGAACCCATGTTTGTGATAGCCCTAAGATATCACAATGCAATTGTTACTTGTATGAGATTTGAACACTATTATTATACCTATAACTTGCATATTGGCGTGGCTGTAATGATTCTGTATACCCGCCATACAGGCTCATTCGAGACCTAGTGCGGGGTGCAGAGCTTCCCAAGGGTACGGTAAAAATGTTAATTTCACCATTATATAAGTATCCCACATGTTTCTTTCTTTCTATAAGCAAATAAATAATTCATTATTATTATAGATTAACTTACCCGGAGTATTTTGGGCAAATGCATTTTTTTTTAACTCAATTGATTGATGATGAGACTAGCAGGTTGTTCGATTTTTTAGTGATTTTCTAATCTGCCTCCTAAAATGAAGTCCCGCTCAATCGGAATGTGTTTGAAAAGTAACCTATGTGTTAATCAAGGGTATAAGCTATCTCCATTCCAAACTTCACTCCAATCCGTTCCGTAGTTTTTGCGTGAAAGAGTAACAAACATCCATACATCTATACTCACAAACTTTCACGTTTATAATATTAGTAGGAAGTAGGATAGCATAAAGGGACCGTGATGAGAAGAAAAAGTTGTCTGTTTCTTGCGTCAAAGAGTCAGATAGTTCATTACCATCAGGTGGCGTCACATGAGACCTTACTCCTTCCTCGAGTGAGGCCTACCTCCTGAATTTGAATTACCCGCCCCAGGTTTTTCATTATCAGGCAAATGCTCGCTTTGAATATGTATGTGTCTTCTCATTTGCCTTTATGCCTACGTTTGTGGTTTGCGTTGTTTAAAACTGAAGTTAGAAATTATAGGAGGACTGTTTTTTGCTTATTTTGGAACACAAGGTTTCAGTCGGAACTAGTGTTGCCGAACTATCTATAATAAAACTATCGATAGTTTTCATCTGAAAAAGCTATACTATCGATAGCTTAAAACGAGGCAATACTATCGAATAAGTGCCGATCAATAGTCGACTATCGGTAGTAGGAGTTTATGCTTCGCGGGCAGCAGTAATCCATGCCATCGCTCAAAACGGTGAAGGAAAACATCGTGAGGAAACCGACATGTCCAAGAACTGCAACATTCAACGGCATGCGACATCTACCAACCCGCACTGGGCCAGCATGGTAGATTACAGCCCATACTCTCTCTCTGAGAGAAGGCCAGACTCTCAGCAGTGAAAGGCTGATAATAAATTGCAATGGATAGATAGATGGCGTGGTGAAAAATTTAAACGTTACTGGACAAACTGACTGATTGGCCAAACTGCTAGAAGCCACCGTTTTATGGTGGATATTCCACGCACATTAAAATAAAAATAAATATCGGCGACCATTGCACACAAATTGACCTAGCCCGAAATTAAGCTCGAAACTTGCGTTATGCGTACTAGACAACGATATACATACTTATAACAGAGAAATAAATATAGTTTATGTTTATTTTATTTTCATTGTGAATATAATTGAACAGTGATAGAAAAATATATATATATTAAGAAGTAAGAATAGGGTAACGTAAAGGGGCCCCGAGAACTGCATCGTCTAGGGGCCCTGCTAGGGTTAATCCGGCCCTGCCTACAATTCCATATCTTTATCATCTGCTGTATCCTGTCGCATTGTCTGGCGACGCCCACACATATATATTACATACATACATAAACATACATAGGTTTCACATGAGATAGCAGAATTGATTTACGCACAGATCCGTCTTGTCGCATACAACACGACGGCGTTTGATATGTAAATGATTGCAACTAGTGCGGGACGCTCACAATTATTGCGTTCTGTCAGGTTGGCAGCACTAAACGATATTGGCGTTTGTCTTTGTGTACTCTGCCTAGTGTCTAATTTGGGTTTGTGTTCAATAGCCTTTACATTCCCTTACTTGGACTCTGGCCTTCTCTCAGAGAGGGAGTATGGGCCGTTATCTACCACGCTGGCTCAGTGCGGGTTGGTAGATGTCGCATGCCCTTGAAAGTTGTGGTTCTTGGACATGCCGGTTTCCTCACGATGCTATCCTTCTATCCTTCACCGTTTCACCGTTTTCCCTGTCTGTCTGTTTTAATAAGTATATGAAAAGACTGAACTGAGTATGTCTTTATTGATTACAAGATTCAAAACAAGTCGCATCAAAAAAAAGTGTTTTAAAAATAACGATTTCTAAAAATGTATTTCCTTTGTAATCTCAACAAAGGATTATACCTTTGGGGTTTAGCTCTATTCATCAACAAAAAGCTTCGTTAAGTAGACCGTCCCACTTTAGAGCCATAAAGAGTTGGCCGGAAACTATGCCGGACAGGTATAAGACTGTCCCATTTTTCTTTCTCTTTTCTCGGATTTTAAAGTGTCTTAAGACGTTTCGAAAGATGGACTGTTTGCTCGAGTCTTGGAGTTTTAGAAGTAGTTTAAGAGGCCAAGAAGAGTTGAAAAGTCTAAAGCAGCGATGGCGAACCACTGCCACGCATGCCCTTGGTGGCACAGGACAAAATATATCAGGCACGATTTTTTTTAGAAAACGAATCTTTATATCCTTTTGTCTACATTTAAAGTCATAGTAACAGAGTTTATTGCACTATCAGATATCAGTGCTGAAAAAAAAATACATGTTAACTTGAGAACCTCCTCCTTTTTTTTCGTCGGTTAAAAACAACAGATATTTTGCTGTAGTTTACAAGTTTTAAGATGATACCTGGCACATAGGTCAATAAAGGTTAGTTTACATACTTATTAGCCATCCTTTTAGAACTAACATGATTTACCCATACAAAAAAGATCTCACTCGCGCTTGAATAGAAAAGCCTAAAGTAAAGCTAGTATAAGTCTCGCCAGACGGAAATTGTATCTAGGTTACATCAGAAGCGGGATTTTTCCAGTCAGTAATATGAAAAGTTCGGGAGACTAATACTGGGATTCAAGTCAACTTAAAAGTGTGTCACTGGTTCCATTTCCGTTCGAGTTTGAAGCTTTCAATCTTGGAAGAGATATTACTAGTAAGAAGTAAAAAATGTTGTTTGTATTCAAGGACGTAAATAGCCGTGAGAAAATGTCAAATCATTTGTTTGCATACATATAATTAACACCAAGTTCTGTTTACAAAGAACATGCAACTGTAACTGACTGACTGTAGTGACGAGCAAGTCGCTCGCCTGATGGTAAGCGTTACCACAGTAAAGTAAGAACAGAAGGTTAGCTAAGGCCGCTCGACGAGTTAATTGCCTACTCTTGCGGTGATGCATAGGCGGCGCGTTCCGTACTGAGTGTATGGCCGCGGCCCCGTCCGCTGCCCCGTTCGTTTGTGATTGTGTGCGTGAAAAGTGCGTGCGTACACGGCGCCGCTACTCTCGCACACATTCAAACCGGCAGATTTATATGAAGCTGAACTACTACTCTTTACTATGGCGTTACACTTACAGTTAAAAACCTGCGCATCACTTCGAGATATTAGATGATAAATCTCGTTATGTCCCGTAATTTCATTGAAAGTAATGTACATGGAATAATGTATTCAGCCTGCAGGCAGGCGTGCAAATATATATAATCTATTAAATAAATACACGCGATAATAATTAAAATTCAATGAAACAATTGTCATTATTGTATAAACGTTAATGAGATTTTTTAAAATTAAAATATTCATTAACGCTATGAAAACAAATCACCAGTAACCATTTCAGTGGTTCCAATTAAAATGTTTATTGGTATGTAACAATTTAATATTGTCTGCTTATTTATAGGTACTATTATAAATGCGAGAGTAACTTACTATGTCCCTTTGTTTGTTGGTTCAAGCGCTGAACTGATGATGTTGGTAAAATTTGATATAGATGGATAGATAGTAGAGCTAAAAGACTCATAGGTGAAGATGAGCTGGTTAAGGCGAGGCTTCAGAGCCTTGATCACCGCCGTAAAGTTGCCAGCTTATCTGTGTTCTACAGGTTACATTATGGAGAGTGTGCGACGGAACTACACAACCTCATTCCACCATCCCCATTCCACTATCGAACAACAAGACGCACGGAAACACGTCATCCTTACATGGTTGAAATTCCCCCAATCCGTACAAAACGTTTCGCTTCCACATTTATAATGCGAACGGCGAAGGAGTGGAACACCTTGCCAGCGTCTTTGTTTCCCGATAAGTATAACTTGGGAGCCTTCAAGTCAAGAGTGAATAGGTATCTTCTAGGCAAGCATGCTCCATCTTCGGCCTCGTCATCACTCACCATCAGGTGAGACTGGGGTCAAAAGCTTGCCTATCTCTTATAAAAAAAAATGGTAATAGTTTTGACCCTGGGGAAGGAAAGCACATAGGATACCTTTTATCACGATAAGCTGTACTCTACACCAACTACGGGGCAAAGCTAGTTTTTCTTATAAATGGTTATGCACATAAAAAAGAACAATGGCCAAAACGGACCCGAGGTTGTATGAAAACGAGCTGTACATGAAAAAAAATTTTGCCTAATATGATTATACAAACGATATTGTACGGAAACTGTAGAAAAAAATGATATTATTTTTTTAATTTCGTAGTTTTTAATGTCATTTTTTAACTTGCACGATGCCTGGCTGTTTTGAACGAAAGATACATATTCTACCAATTTTGTTGTACTTCTTGTTCATTTTTCTGAAGCTAAAGTTAATCTCACACACCAAAAACGGTTATAGGTCTGTCGTACAACTTCAGCTCGCAATTTTTATACAAAATATATTGCGGGCAGGTCCAAGGCTGTATGAAAAGTGGCCGATGTTCTTTCATCACAAGTGGCTGTTATCTGTAATACACAGTCAGATGATATGTGACGCCTGTGCGTATACAAGAAAAGATGCGTGACTTGAATGGTCGAGTCATTCGGATAATCTGCGATTACCAACTTATTTTTCTAATAGAGTTGAATATTTACTATGTTCAGAGTCGAATGTCGAATGATGATGTCTAGTAATTACTAATCAGTCGACTAGACAGGCGCTAGTCGCCGCTCGCGCGCAATGAATCGGCGACTTGTGAGTCGGGCACAGTCAGTACCAACGGCAGGCAGTCGAGTTGGCGCCATTAGTTACTAATTTCGTTCAGTCGTTCGAATGATTTATGAACTCGAATAATTCGAATAAAATCATTTATTGTCGCGCACCGCATTACATGAGAATTGCACTAAATCTCAGTCAGGGACAGAGGCTAGTCTAGAACTTTCCACTTGAGCCAGTTAGAGAGCAAAGTCAGATAATAAATAGGTTAACGTCGACAATTCAGTTAGCAAGTTTAAACTTCGGCAACTGGCGTCGAAACGCGATTAACAGCGATGAATTCAATGTAAATACGACTGTACATTTCGAGCGTTGCATTTGCAAGGCCGCTTTGTTGAACTTTGAAGTCTGTAACAGTGGACTGAGCACTTTGAGTAGGTTCGTAAAGTAAATAGACCATCTGGTCTTTGAGAGCCCCAAGGCTTGGTACATAAGGAAATAAGATTCACCAAAATTGCAAGTACCTACATATTTAATTTAGTCCAGTGTCTCGGTGTTGTGGATCCCTCGTTCGTGTAGTTTCTGATACCCTAGACACCAGGGAATCCTAGTTAGGGATCAGACTTATATGTGGACGTTGTTGTTATCCTACTAATATTGTAAATGCGAAAGTTTGTAAGTGTGTGTGTGTGTGTGTGAATGTTTGTTACCACGTATCACCGTAACTACTAAGCCGATTTTGATGAAATTTGGAATGGTGATAGCTTAAATACCTTGGATTTTTTTTCTTACTTTTTTACAGGGTAGCGTTTGACCACAAGTCACCTGATGTTAAGTGAAGATGTGGTCGAAGATGGCGC
This sequence comes from Opisthograptis luteolata, assembly GCA_931315375.2. Taxonomy (NCBI): domain Eukaryota; kingdom Metazoa; phylum Arthropoda; class Insecta; order Lepidoptera; family Geometridae; genus Opisthograptis; species Opisthograptis luteolata. The sequence goes on along the minus strand of OV928047.1, from coordinate 9,582,882 downwards.
CACGCTACACCTGGACTGGGAACTGGCTCTCAAGTGAGGCTGCCGGAACACACCGATAGGTGCTTGGCGACAGATTCTTAACAAGAGGGTGGTAGCTAGCCAGGCTAGTACTAGAAAGTACCCTACCACCAAGCTATGGTTTCATCACGATGTTTTCCTTCACCGAAAGCTCAAGCTCATTGTAGGATTCGAACCCACGTCCTACGGATCGCAAGCCGACGTCACTACCACTGAGCCATCATCGCTAAAAAATTTATTTATTATTTATTAGATTAACACATAGACTTATCCCGGAAAAGGGTTCCTGCGGGATAACGGGAAGGCGCGGGGGGAAACCGCGGGGCGCAATTAGTTCATTATTATTTTACAACGCATCACTCCCTAACGTAACAAACGCTAACACATCTTGAATTTCACTTGGGATTTTGTTAAAAGAAACAAATAAACACACTTTCGCATTGAAAAACGAGTGAATGGTGTCGATTCGGTTTTGCATTCTCTAAAACTAAACTAAGTTTGACAGGTCTAATAGTACTTTTTTTTTATTAACCTTTACTGTCCCACTGCTGGGCAAAGGTCTCCCCCATTTCCTTCCAGATATCTCTATCCCCCGCAACCTCAGGCCACCGCTCCTCAAATGAGTCAAGGTCTTCACGCCTTTTTTTTTCGGGGCCTGCCTCGGCGTCGTCGCCGAGGTAGGCCTATATTGCTGTATTTTTCTAGCCACTGAAGTAAAACAAGGACAGCATTGCTTTTAGACCTGTCAAACTTAGTTTAGTTTTAGAGAATGCAAAACCGAATCGACACCAGTTTCTTACTTTACTTCCGAAATCGATCACCCGAATCTCCGAACCGTATTTTCAACCTACGTTATTTCCGGAGACCGAAGCTTTTCAAGTATCAGAGCCGGATGCTCAAGTACTTATTAACAACCCTTACACTCTTCATGATACTAGGGACTGTCTCCAAAGATCCCCATAAACGTTAAACAAAATCTCTACGGGGTAACTATAGCCTCACTTATATTGCCCCGGGCCTGTGTGGACAAAACTAATCCGTTTAGGGGCCCAATCCCAACTAGCGGCCTGATGCACCGGCTATGAGCTTCTTACCTCATGAAAATGTATCAGAAAAATCAAGCCTCCCTTTCCACGTAACTCGAATGGGCTAAGTCAGAAGCTCAGGAGAGATGATATTTCGACAAGAATGGAACAACAATCGAAAAGGCATCGGTCTATTTAGATGACAAAAAAGCTTGGGATGGTAGTGAACTTGCTTGATCAATTAGTATCAAGAATAAGATAGTAAATGTAATCGCGCCCCAAAAAACACCTGCGGGAACAGGAGTAGCTAGTTTAATGTTTGACGTTTTAAAGGGATGACTTTTGACTTTTGAAAGGTTTAACGCAATTTGAGACCAAATAACTAATTCCGAGATGTTGGAGATAATGGCGTAAGCGATACAGCGGGTATTATAAGGATGATAGTATTTGTGCAGAGAAAAATATAAAATTATAATAATAATGTAAACATTTAGAAGGAGGTATTCAAATATCTACCTTACCTTTTTTATTTTTTGGTCTATTTAAATTAGCGATTACCACCAGTCGTACAATTTCCTCGTATTGTCAGTTGCAGATAAAAGTAAACGAATACAAAGTAAACGTAAACAAGTAAACGAATTATTCCACGAACAAACTAATTTTGTTCTAATTATGTATGTAGTTTGCATACTTCAAGACAATAATACTCGTATTTAATACCATTCAAAATCTCGTATAGTTTGAAACTTGAACCGAACATAACCTGCATAAATATTCAGTGTGGGGCGAAGATCTCTTATTAATGAAAAAGGGTCACGAGGTATTTTAATTCAACTACGTGTTAAGGATTTCGCTGGGATACTTGCCCTACGCTGGGATAGGGAAAATAGCAGCCAGGGGCCCTAATAATGTAGCAGGAAATGAAAAAAGAAAGTGTTTACGGTAGAGAAAACTGGAGATAACTTTGACAACTTTCGGTGAAGGAACACTTAGTGCTTACTCATAGCTTGGTGGTAGGACATTTTCTAATTTGTTTTGTTTTTTTTTTATTATTTACAGGGTAGCGTTTGACTACAAGTCACCTGATGTTAAGTGACGATGTGGTCGAAGAGCTAGCCTACTTCAAGTTAAGAATCTCTCGCCAAGCACCTACCAGTATGTTCCAGCAGCCTTATTTGATAGCCAGTTTCTTCGACCACATCGCCACCTAACATCATGTGACTTCTGCTCAAACGCTACCCTGTAAGATTACATCGACGAAGAAGCACTGTGTCTCCTGTCAGTAACATTCAAAAGACCAGCTTAGAAGCCTTAAATGCTAATTATTTTTCGATGCTAATTGCAATAATGCATTCGCTCGCTGTAAAAGCAAATCTCTGCTGAAAACGCTTCTGATTCCCACTCGTTTCGCTTTATTAATCATGCCGCTCCGACGTTCACGCGATGCTGATTTGAATTTTATAAAGCCAGGCTGGTTTCGGAGGCTTTTGTGGACTTTTTGGTTGATATCAGTTGATGCTGTTGATTTAACTGCGTATACGGGACGAATTTTAATTGGGACTGAAACTTCCTGGTGTTTAAAATAAGAGACAAAAAAAATTATTATTAATACACTAAATAACTTTCTCCGATAGCTCAGCGACCCAAAGGGCGTCTTGAACTCCGAAACGAGGGAGGGCCACTCCTCTCTACCCCGAGCGATTTCAGTCCAGTTCAGAATCTGGAATTCGCGCAGGTCCGCATCCACTGCATTCGTCCAGCGGTATTAAAGATACATATCCCAAATAAGATAGATTGCCACCACACATAAAATTTTATTCCTCGAGAACTAAAAATTGTTTATTTGACATTTTTTTTTGAGAAACTTAGGCATGATTTGTGTTGTTATTCGCTTACAGTAGAATAATTGGTAACAGTGGTAATCTGAGTTTAAAACATGGTACTTTATATATTAAACTAAATTTGCATGCGTATAAACACGAAGTGTGCATAAGAGTACAGCTATGTGTGGAATATATACTTTAATTTCTTAGTGACACTTTATTCTACTTTAGACATCAATTGGCTCCAAATAAAACTCACAGAAAATAATGAATAGGCCAAAATATTAGGAAAGCATCAATGTTTCAATTTATCAAGAAACAATACCATTTTATCAGAAACTCGCCTGAGTGGAGTGGTATTAACTAAAAATAACATCAAGTTAATCCCGCAATCCGCTTAGCGTAGTTCAGTGGCACACTGAGAGCTCTGCTATTTCCACAAATTTCTTTGCATACAACTGCCGGAGTTAAATAATTAATTACATGCACAAATCAAAGCAAATGTCTATTCACCAAGATTTAAATTGTCTTTTTATGAAATGCAAAAGATTGTTTTAAACAACTCACCGACCAATGTTAGACATTTGGGACTTAAGTGTATGAAACGGACCGTAGGTTGCGGGTTCGAATCCTGCAATGAACTAAAGCTTTACCTACCCTGTAAGTAAAAACTGTGGAACGCCTTACAAGAGAAGCTTCTTTTTTAAAACACTTTTTTAAGGATAAGTTCATTTTATGTATTGCTTGTTGCATTAAATTTGTTGACGACACTTACACTACATACTGTGAATACACGACGTTACACTTTTTTCGTCCAGTTCAAAAAAGTCTCTAAAAAAAATGAATAACGCCCACACAATCATTTACATAGTTCTAAGTATCTGTCGCCAAGCACTTATCGATGTGTTCCGGCACTTGAGAGCCAGTTCCCAATCTAGGTGTAGCGTGGCGCCATCTTGGACCACATCGTCATTTAACCTCATCAGGTGACTTGTGGTCAAAAGCTACCTACTACCTACAGAGTAGTAAAAAAAACGTTCCGAACCCTAACTAGGATTTCCTGTACCTAGGGTATCAGATACTACGCGGATCGGGGATCCACAACACCCGGACACAGAACAAACATTTGCGCTTTTGAATGTAACTCATTGTACCTCAGACCGTCTTTCCACGACTTGCACTTCAGTAAACAAATACTCTCTAATATCTCTCGAGATGCTCCGCAATTCTGTATACAATACAATATTGTAGAGCTACAACATAAACATAATAGCGGCTAATGGCTCCATCATTCTGTTTTCTTACTCTCCCTGGAAATTACTCTACTTTTGTTGTAATAATGACAAACAAGAGCTTTTTCGGTTGCTCTTATTAAGATTTGTTATTATGTAGTTGGTTATAGGACTTATATAGGTCACTGTAGTGAAACACTAGTCATTATGGTATATCTTTCGGTGAAGGAAAACAACGTGATTAAACCATAACTTGGTGGTAAAGCATTTTCTAGTATGTACTTGTACCGCTAAGCACATATCGATGTGTTCCGGCAGCCTCAATTGAGAGCTAGTTCTCAGACCAGGTGTAGCATAGTGCCACCTTCGACCACACGATCACTTTTTTTTTTTTTTACGATTTACAGGGTAGCGTTTGACCACAAGTCGCCTGATGTTAAGTGACGATGCGGTCGAAGATGGCGTCACGCTACACCTGGACTGGGAACTGGCTCTCACTTAATATCAGGGGACTTGTGTTGATACGCTACTCTGTAAAAAATGTAAAAAAAAAAACAGTAATAGGTATTAAAAAGAGGTAAAGATTACGAGTTTGGATGTTGGAGGCTGATTTGATTTTGAAAATTCTTCCACTTTTCACTCTAGTGTCCAAGTCATCAGGTCACCCAAAGAAGTCCCACACGGCCTTACGACTATTAATTAAGCCGGGACCGATAATTCATTCACTGCTAGAAAGCTACGGCCAACTCTAGTGTCGAAGTTGTCAAGCTTTGAAGGCCTCAGACTTTGATTTCCTTTGCACTGATATATCAGAGAGTGACTGCTCTCACTGCTGGAACGCTTTACTGTCTTTGAGTGTCATAAGCTATGTTTTATTACGCGGGTGAAACCGCAGGGCACAGCTAGTTAGCTATAGGGAAAGTGCGGTTCTTTTTTTGATGAGACATACCGTTTAGGATACTGAATGGTTTACCTTACAATACTTTTTGTAACGTTTTTATAATCAGCAATGACTTTTACTACTTCCATAAAAAGGGACTACATAAATTCACAAACACCCTTTGCACAAAGGTCCTTTTATCTTGAGTTCAGACCTTACAAATAATTCTCTACCGCCTTAAGGCGAAGCGTCTCTTCGAATCTAAAAGTGGGTATCAACACAGCCCTTGTAATTACTGGGGTTAAGCGCTGAAGCCCAAATTCCTTGTTAAATGTTCCTATGGGAGCCCAAGTACATTATCACCTATTATCTTTGACCCCTCTCCTACTATCAAAACACTGAAGTCAGCTAACATTAGGAGAGATATGAGGGGTCAAGCTGGGTTGGACAATGGAATTTCTGGAAGTTTTAGGTTTAAGAAAAGGAGAAACAGTTTTCATAGAGTATACGAATTATTTACTCTAACTATATCTATAAATAGTGGTGCGAAATTATAACTCAATTGCCATAATTGAAACATATACATACTTATATACTGACTGAATTTTCATAATCTAATAACGTTATGTAGAAATTATTGTCTTTTCGTGTTCAACAAAAAAGTACGAACGTAAGTGAAAACAAATTTTCATCTTTCAATAAATCTGAAAGCACTAAGAGTTTCTGGATATTCAATAAGAATCAAGGATATCACAAATAAAGCTCTCTGCAAGAGCTTTTAAGTTCGAAACTAGTCTTGGCTGCAGTCTCCTATAAAAATATCCTGAGCTAAGAAACATGTTTGAAAATAAATTAAACTGTGACAGATAAGAAACCAAACTCTATTTTTGTTTGTTTTTTTACAGGCTAGCGTTTGGCCGCAATTCACCTGATATGAAGATTTGCTCTTTCCGAAGAGAAATCCAAGAATTGTCAATACTTACCTGAAATTTAACAGCACATGAAACGAAACTTTATTAGAAAAGGTTTTTATCAAATACTAGCGGCTCGCCCCGGCTTCGCACGGGTAAAACTCAACCAATGTAAAATTTAACAAAAATACATTAAAAATTACCATATTGGAGTTTTAGTAAGGATCCCCAATTTTACTGAAAGTAGACATCAATATTTATACGTCACTAACGTCACTCAATTGTTTTGCCTTCCCGAAACCTCTCCACTAACACTTGAACTTTATACTATGGTATTAAAGTTCAAATTGACTCTACATTTTAGTTAGAAAACGTTTGTATGGGAAAAAGAAAAGGGCTGTTTTTAGGGTTTTCCCGGCAATTATTCGAATTTTTCTCGCCGTAAAAACCATTCTTGGACTTCAACGAACGTTTTGAAACACGAATTGGCAAAATTGGTCCAGGCGTTGTTGAGTTATGCGCTTACCAACACATTTTGCGATTCATTTTTATATTATAAGATAGATTAAGCTAATATTGCAAACTTGCTCGAAGTTAAAAAGTTAGTTCGTAGTTTCTTAATAGGCCACAAGGGCGGGAAGCTGGCATAAGTATATTTTTATTACTTTCTCGACTCTCTACTATTACCAGCATATCGAGATCGTAATTGCCGGCCCATAGGATTATCGCTAGTCTGAAATATCCCGTCTGGACACCTGTGTCCAAGCCGGGCTCAAACTATTAGAACCAACGAGTCTCGTTACAGAGAGCTTAAGCTCCCATCACAAAGCGATAGTCCATTTAACCACTACAATCTATCAAGCCTCAAGTGGCCTCAACCCTCTTTAATCTCCCAGAGACAAAGAGACTCCAAAATAACCTTTGAAGACCCAAGCAATATTGGCCCAACGTTTCCTTAAGTAGGAAAATTATTATCCAATAATTCCGTATCTGCAGTACCGTTTATACCTAAATTAACTTCCTGTCCCGAGCTTTTCTCGGTTTTCCGGACCAGGACAATAATCTAGCGAATGCATCGTCAGCATTGAACACCGACCAGTGAGTGGAGAACTTTACCAGTATCCTAACTGCATAGTGAAGTTGCGTCGTTATGAGATAGGGCAGGGTCAGGTTTTGTTGGGCAAGCCGGTAGGATTCCGATACGCTATTAGTATAGATTTCCGATCGCCCTGTTAATATTAAATGCCCGAAATTTTCATAATCCCGGTTGCGTTTCACTTCAGATTCAGGCCATTGATTTTGTAAATTGGTTGTTAGTTTTTGTTAGAATTTTGATAGAATAGCCAAAGTGAACAGTAACTCTGTAAAAAAAAGATTAAGTTTTTTTTCTAATCACCGAAAGGTGCTTGGCGACAGATTTTTAGCCTGAGGCTACTTAGCTAGCCAGGCAAGTACCTACTAGAAAATGCCTTACCACGGAGTATGGTTTCATTACGATGTTTTTCTTCACCGAGACCTCAACAAGTTCATTGTAGGATTGCCACGACCGACCTCGTGGTCAATAAAGAGTTAATCACCACTCGATCAAAAGATATCTATCTCTCGACTGAGTGGTGGGTTAAGATTTAGAACAAACAAACAAACATTTTTATTTACACGGATTTAGTTATCAATACAACCAACTCCCCAGGAAACAATTTAATTTAATTAAACCAAATTCCGTAAGTATAACGAGGACTTGAGTAAACCCAAAGACTCCACGTGGGAGAAGAATCTACCTCTGACCATATATTTAAGCTTCGCTCAGGGCAATGATAGTAAAGTGTCTTGAGGGAACATCTACCCAGAGGTGGATTGAGAAATGAGGTAGCTAGTAGTTTCGGAGCCGACCGGTTGCGTTGAGATTATTGGAACGAATTATTTATTAACGGCTGCGGCTGTTCACTTACAAGCTCAATTCGATTCGATTGAATAGAATTATTGATGGATAGATACGCGTTTTATTGTTAACACCTTATAGAAGTTTCAACAGAAATAATAGTACTTTGTACAAGAAGTATAACATCCGCCGGGTTTATTACTAAAAGCGATCTCTTCAAGGCAAAGATTTAAGCCCGAAATTAATAATCGATCCTGATCCGTTATCCGCTGTTTTGGATCGATATGTCATATCGTAATATGTCCTTTTAGTAGTAATATGTCAAGCCCTAGTACTAAAATGACATATTATGACATGACATGTCGATCCAAAACAGGATCAGGATCGATTATTATTAATTTCTGGCGTTAATTACACTGAACACAATATTAGTTTACTTTATGTGTTATTGTTGCAAATAAATATATTATTCTACTAGCTACGCTATGCGGTTATACCCGCGGTTTCCCTGCAATCCTTCATTTTTCCGGGATAAAAAGCAGCAAGCTATCTAATCTATCTATATTCCAAATTTCATCCAAATCCGTTCAGCTGCTTGATTCTTTCGCATTTGTATTATTTGAAGTGTGATTTCATCCATATCCGTTTAGCCGTTAGAACGTGAAGGAGTAACAAACGTACACACTTACTCATTCTAAAATTATCACATTTATATTGCTAGTGTTCATTACACATTAAAATCCATATATCATGGCAGTAACTTAAGTTAAAATAATTTAAATGTGACATAGAGTTAAAATTAAATTTAAAACTAAATTAATAACATATTAAATCCTTTGAGGGCTCAGACAAATTCTATACCCCTGTGCCCTAGCTCTAGTTCAGCCCTGTCAGCACAACGGTCGAGATTTAAGAAGATAGGCCATATGTTCCCGTGGAGTGTCTCTTTACGACACCGTTAATGGAGTGACGAAGTAATGTGAAATGTTAATGAAAACTTTTAGCGAGCAGGTGTGATATCAAATTTTAAGCTGCAGAAATGTTTTAGGCCTAAGAGTACCTAAGTAACTTATCCCTGCTAATATTATACATGCAAAAGTAAGTGTCCGTTACTCTTTCACGCCTAAACTACTAATGAAATTTTGTACAGAGATAGTTCAAACCCTAGAAGGTATATAGGATACTTTTTATCGCGATAAAGTGTTGAAGCTATAATGGCAATATCAAAATACATTTTTCTCAAACATGCTTGGAAATAAGAGTATTATTTTGACAACCTTCTTCGAGATAAATTGAACTTGCTGCACTGCTCAAATATATGCGAGCAGCGGCCGGCAAAATTTGTATGAAAAACCATATCTGTCGTGTTTAGCGGCCAAATAAATTACATAGAAATCATAGAAATCTCATATCTGTCGTGTTTAGCGACCAAATAAATTACATAGTAAACTCATATCTGTCGTGTTATTTAAAAATGGAATGATTTTTACTCCGAAACATGGCAACCAAGGAGGTAACGTATCAAAGGTTTTATTTAAATTCCGAACCTGCTTGCACATAGAAACCCGTTTGTTGAAAAAAAAACAATCGATCACTATAACGCGGGAAATTTTTTTGTTGTTCGTTGTTCGACATTAGTTTTGAAAAGTAATTATATTTGAAAAAATAAGTTCAAGTGAAGACAGTGAGTGAAGTGTGATGCTTTGCTTTGATGCTTACTTTAACGCCACCGAAATTCAAGAGGCGGCAAGAGCCGTAACAGAAAACTTGTTACTGCCAAAGTCGAAAGAAAAAAGTTCTGCCCATGTACTACTTAGTTTTAATTTCCGCGCATTATTTGAGAAAAGTACTATACAAGCCTTGGCCACAACTAGGCATTGATGGACTCAGGTATGTGTGCCTCGGCTTCGCCTCGGCCCACATTTACACCTTCTTCCACAATGCCTACGTTGACGGCCGTTGCAGTAATGTACTATAGCAGTATACAACATGTGGTCACTTTAAAAAGACAAACTTAAAACTACCTTCTTATTTTTACTTCTTACCGGGTAGCGTTTGACCACAAGTCACCCAATCTTAAGTGGCGATGTGTTCGAAGGTGGCACCATGCCATATATCTATTCTGTAACCATGCTACACCTGTACTGGGAAGTGACTAAAACCTCTAAACTACAAATCCAATTTCGAAAAATTTTATATAGCTATATATGGGTCGTTATATATATTATATAACAAAATGCCTTCTTGTTTAAAAATCGCAACAACAAATTTTAAATTGACCTTTTAGAGAAATTACTCTTCCCATAAATCCAGCTAATAAAAGGGAATCCCGACAACTCGATCCCTTTTTTAAGATCGAAAAAGACAAGGAAATACTTCACTTGACCGATTTTTAACAAATTCCACCCCCGGGTTCATTGTCCGTTGCGTCCATTCCACCCCTCGACGCCTTAGGACCATAAAGTAAATAACATAACACTGACACAATCAGATAAGTAGGGGAGGGCTGGCTTACTGCTGAAGGATACAGGCCCAAGGTACGTTTGCAGCGTTAGAGTAACTGGACGTAGTTACTGAGACAAGTAACTGGGCCAAGTCCACCGAGTTGGCAAACTATCCTACTTATAAGAGTATTATAAATGTGAAAGTATATGAGCATGGATTGATGGATGTGTGACTGTGTGTTACTCTTTCACGCAAAAACTACTCGTTTGATTTTGATGAAATGATGAAATTTGGAATGGATATAGTTGCGGTTTGTTTGCGGTTTTCTGGCTGAGCGTTTGCTCCAAAAGTCCAAACTGAATAAATCCACCACAGTGTCGTTTGAGTCAAAGCATTGGCTTACTTGTGACATACTTTTAAAATATTGTATTTAAATTGGGTAACCTTATGCAGCTTTTCCATAGCTACACTGTGGGCCTAGACAACGTGCAACCGATTTTAGGCGTTTCGTTTTCTCCGATCACTAACGCTTCGTCGTCTAATGGAATCGATTAGCTAGCGTAATCGCCTGTCAAATGTATCACTTGGCTAGGCATTTGTATGGCGGGTTTCTTTTTTCGCGAGAGATAACTAAGCGTTTCGTTTCACGGAATAGAAAGATGATCTATTGTCTACGAATTTTTTTTTCGTTTACGCTTGACCGCGTGACTTAGCGATAACTTATATCATTCCCATACATTTGTGTACTTTTCTACATTCGTTAACGCTAGGAGAATGTGACGTTGTCTAGGCCCACTGGATTGACACAAACAAAGCACTGTCGTTGAAGGCTGCTGGCGTTACTAACTCCCTAGTATCTGTGGAAATCTTTATTAATAGAAGCAGACGATCAGGATCCGGGACTGACGGAGACTGATGCGAAGAGAGTCTAATCCGATTTTACTGATTGTCTAGCAGTCTGGCTCTAAATGCAGTTAGTATCAGAAAGTAGCTAACTTTATGCAATTCATCATCATCAGCCGGAAGAAGCCCACTGCTGAACATAGGCTTCCCCCTATGAACGCCACCATGAACGGCTATTAGCCATTTGCATCCATCGGCAATTGGTTTGGACTAATTGATAAAATGCTTTACCAGGGAATCCTTGAAGAACTGTCTTAGAGCAAAACTTTAAATGAGGCTTTAAAGTCTCATTTCTTTACCCCCGACGCAAAAAGAGCCCGCCTCAGCTAAAGCTTCTAATAACAGGATAATTTAGTTATCTAAACAAAGCGGTTTGATTAATATTTAATATGCTGAGAAGATAGAATACACAAACAGTTTTCGTAATACTGCAAAACTTTTTTGTTACAGCTAACTAAACGAATTTAATTAAGATTGGTTAAATTTATTTTACAAAACTCATTTTAGTCCTTAGTTTAGTAGTTCCCCGATTTGTGTTATTAGGAGCCAAGATTTGAGTTACACTGTTTGCAAAACTTTGTTTTTTAATTTTTTCTTTATAAATCTATCTAAATATATGAAAATTCAATGCTGTTCGTTGGTAAGCGCTTTACTTGAGAACACCTGGAACTATTTATACTATTTTTTTTCACATATCCCTGATAGTTCAAATAAGGTTTTTAAGTAAAGAGAAATTGTAAAAAAAACCCGGAAAATTAGAAAATACGGGATAAAAAAGTTATTTGTTCTATGACATTTCGTTTTAACCCTGGAGATGGACATAGGGAACTTTTTACTGCAATAAACTATGTTCCACGCGAGTAAAACCGCGGGGAACAGCTAGTCATTAATAAGACTCACGAAAGTTCAATATCCATCCAAGTAAATAAATATAAATCCTACTAGGTACTAAAATGAAAAAATGAACCTCGCAAAAGGCATTTTTTTCTGTGCACTACAACTTATTCCACTCTGATTTTCAGGGCAGACGGAACAAAAATAGTTTCAGCGGATTACGTCGCCCAACCTTATTCCAGAGCCTTTTCAGTAAGTAAATTCTAGGAACCGTTATAATAACTTCAGCTCTTTTTATTTGGGCCAATTTTATATCATTTTTAATATGGTCTTTTGTTCGTTATCATAAATTTATTGTTGTTATTCTATCACTGCACATTAATCTACGTACTATCCTTGATTAATATAGGCTAAATTTCATTTTACCAAGTGGCTGTCACCCGGTCAGCAGTAACGCTTATTTATAAAGTGAATTTAGTACAAGACTCAGTTTTGTTTCATTTCGCTTTCAATTAATTCTCAAATGAAACATATGAATGCAGATACACTCATTACGTCGTCTAGACGCAGAGTGGAATTACTCTCATATAAAAAAGTAAATAAACAACTCTTGGACAGCGCATGCTATAGCATGCCGCAGAAGAGGCAGTTAGAGAGCATACACATGCATACATAATAGAAAAATGTTGTTTATTGCCAAGTAAATTAAAACTGCCGTGGTAGCTGAACGGTAACGCGTACGCCTAATGGCTTGCGTATATACACCGAATCCGTCATCGGCCGAAGTATGCTCGGGCTTCATCGGCCGAACTCGGCCGATCAAATCAAACGTAAGTAAATGAAAGAGAGCGCATACACTGCTACTACCGACGTCGTCCGTTGACGCCCGATAACGGACGATCAACTGACGAGTCCGAACGTGTTTGGATTTTTTGTCAGTTTGACCGGCTTCTTTCTGCTATCGAGTCGTTATTTGGATCAAGAATGGATATTGAAAAATTAATTTTCTAAAAAATAAATTTCTTCGAAATCCTCCATTTTTAAAAACACGTCTGTACTCTGTAGTTGCACAGTTCAGACTTCATAAGTTCTACCGACAACGGCCGTTATCGTCAGCAGTGTATTCAGTTGAACGTCCGAGTTACTCGTCAGAGTAGTTCTGTCCGTCTGTCCGTCATCGGCCGACAAAATCGGTTTTGGTGTACGCGTACCATTACAACGCGCCGACACCGAGTTCGAATACTCTCGGCCGAGCACCTATGACTAGCAAAGTTATGTGTGTATCTACCATCGCTCAAAACGGTGAAGGAAAACATCGTGATGAAACCGGCATCTCCAAGAACCGCAACATTCAAGGGCATGCGACATCTATCAACCCGCGCTGGTAGATTACGGCTCATACTCTAACTGAGAGAAGGCAGAGTCCTAGCAGTGGGAACGTAATATTATGACACAAACATAATCTCAAAAAGTATTTATCAAACTGGCGAGGAGTGGAGGGATGAATAGGTTATCTGCAAATAACGATGCCTGCGTTTTACGATCCAACATAACACAGATATAAGATAATATCGCCAACTTTACGTCCTAGCTTCGTTCTAGAACATTTTTGTATGGAAGTTATTCGATACAGAGATATCTTTTAGCTGTTTTTTATGTCATATCTATTAACTCGACGCGATGATCGCTCACAAACGTGGATATTTTTTCAATTTACATTTTTTTTTTATATACATTTTTTTTCCATTATTTCTTTTAAAGGCAGCCAGCCTCCTGCTATGCATCATGCCGATTTATATCTATTAGTCAAACAAATTGTGACAAAATACGGATAACACTTCTCAACTTTTAATGTTTAAAATAAAACTACGTATCAAACTTAACAAATTAACCTAATACCTATACTAATAAAATGTATACAAAAAATTAATATACCGATACCATTTTTTTTGAGATTATTTACTATATAAAATTACAAAACCAAATGCTTGTAATTAGCACCAATTATTATCATAATTAATCTTGGAGTTGTCCTCTCAAAAGTAGGAAACGGTTTTGACTCATAATCCTCATCTTGAGCAAATGAGCGGTAGAGACACAAGATATATCACAAAGCTAAGCACCACTAAACTCAACAACTTCAACATGTCTTATTTGCGATACGTGCTAACACAAAGCGTTATGACTTGAACACTTTAAATATATTCCATTGCAGTAAGGACCCTTCATACGGGTCATTGGATCGGGCATTGTGACTCACGCGCACACAAAAATCTAGCCAGGCGAGCGATAGATACTCACGCGTACACGTATGTACATGTGCGTGAGATTTCTAAAGTTATCACACAACACTAATAAGTAATCACAATATCACATCAATGAGTGAGCGAGTGTGTATTATTGTTACTTATTTACACTAAAACGGTTCAACGGACCGACGATGACGACTTGCGCCGAATGGCTGGCAGTAGTAGTGGATGAGATGACCAGGCTCAGTGGCATACCTTGTGTGAGACTTATGTCCAGCTGCGGACCGATACAGGCTGAAGATGATGATTATGATGATGATGGTTCCACGGATTTGTGTGAAATTTGAAACAAGATAGCCCTGGATACACATGACACACGATACATACGATATTTTTATCATTAATGAGCTGTTTTGACAACGAAACCTTGGCACCGTACTGTTTCTCATATTTTGTGAAGTAGGTACCTACAATGAGTCAAGACCTGACTCCAAGAGCGACGGCGCCACATTTGTCAAAGACAGACTCGAGACAAACTCGACTGCGTCGCGATCAAATAAATAATATTTCGGTATTACTTTGATCATACTTGAGAAAATAGCACTTACGTGGTTTCCGTCCCTTTCAGCACAAAATAAGCTTACCTGAAACAAATTATAAAATTCTTGTAGAGATTTACAGACATAAAGAATCTTGGGGATTTCAAAAAGATATTGAAATTGTGGGAATTTTCACAGAAAAATGCAAAATGACATGGCGTCCTTTGAAGTGACAAATAATTTCGCTCTTAATCAATCACTAACACCTGACCAGAATGGCTCAACAACCGATTGCAAAGCAAAGCTGTGATGCGTTGTCTTCGGCTTGAGCACCTCTGATGGCAATGTGACGCCATTTTTGCCCATTAATTTAACATTAACATTTTACATTATTATTATTTTTAACATTAGATACGTAGATATAAATATTGTATTTATATTAACCACAGATTTATATAATCAGAATAAAGTGCACGTAGAAGGTGTCACTCCGCCTGCGCCGTAAAGTAGATTAAATTTAAATTGTCAATTCGGCTTTACGACCTCACGGGGTGGTTTTGGCTTCAGCATTCCATGCAACAACTTGTTTTTCAATTTTATACCTTAAAGATTAAACAATAGAGCTTGAAAGGGATATTTTAGAAGTTCAATGTATGTACATTCGGCTATAAAATGTGGTATTTCGGGTATTTACCGCACTTGCGACGCATGTGAATACTGTGAATGCTTTTAACTGCATAACATAAACGTATTAAGCATCGCTTAATATTTTACGTATTGATTAAGATAGTTGTTCAACATTTATATGTAAACATTATCAATGCGAATAAGCAATTCAACCGATCCTGATGTCATACGGTAAGGAAATAGCTTGATTGAACTTTGGAGAAGGAAAATGGGGTAATTTTTATAGTAATATTCTTTAGTCAAACATAACATTTAGCACCCACACAATCTCATAGATTACTTTGAAGGATCCTAGAGGATCCTTTGTTGAGGTATCAGAAACTATAAGAATCGGGGGTCCACAACATCCAAACACCGAACAAATGCTTGCGCCTTTTCAAAGCCCAAACAAACGCGACGTTTCAATACGTTTCACATTCATTCGATGAAAGTAAATATTTCACACACAATAATATCACCTACCCCACTGTGCTTATTACATTTGAGTTATTATTCTAATACTTGTATAATGCGCACTTTATTTCACTCTGCTACCGAGTTTATTGCCTTCAATAATCCAAATGTGGCTGTAGAGGGAAATCCACAACCCCTGTTTGGTAGGTGTTTTGTGCACAATCTACATTACGTATGTATGTTGCAAACATTGAATCAGGTTGCCGAAAACATTGAGTAACTCGTTAGCTCAGTTACGGATCTTAAGATATTGATAATGACCATTTCACCTGATGTTAAGTGTAGTCGAAGGAGGCGCCACGCTACTGGATTGGCAATGGTTCTTTATTGATGCTGCAGGAACACACCGATAGGAACTTAACGACAGACTCTAGGAACTTGACGACAGACTCTTAACTTGAACTTGGCCAGCTGAGCACTCGAAAATGCCTTACCACCAAGCTATGGTTTCATCAGTATATCTTCCTTCACTGAAAGTTCAAACTCATTAGAGATTAGGTACTACGACCGTAGGTATTATTGTTTTTTGACCATCCAGGTTAACCTACTGGTGGGTCAAAGAGAATTAATTGAATTTTTTAAACTCCACTTTGCTCCATTATTTCATACTAGCTGTTCTCCGCGGATTCACCCGCGTGGGCTACAGTTTATTGCAATAAAAAATAGCCTAGGTCCTTTCTTAGGCTCTAAACTATCTCTGTAGCAAATTTCACCGTAGTTTAGGCGTGAAAGCGAGACAGACACACAGACAGACAGAGTTACTTTCACATTTATAATATTATATTAATAGAGATTTGTGAAGCAAGTTACGCCGGTAATATAAAATCTAGGCAGACTCCTCACTACGAGTCTCAAATCGACATCACCACCACTATAGTCGTTTCATACATTATTTGTCTACTTTATGGTTTGCCGACGGAAACGACGGCTAAAATAACAATGAAAACAAAAATAAACACTGTGAAAGGTACAAGGCCCTTGGGGTTAGTCAGTTTGATACACAACATGTCATGTTTCGTGACATGTACATATATAGACAGAGTTACGGGTTGACATTAGTGCGAGGAGGTGGTCGCAGGTGGCGCCACGCTACAACTGGATTGGGAACTGGCTCTCAAGTCAGGCTGCCGGAACATACGTAACGAAATTACACTGAACGGTCACCCATCCAAGTGATGGCCGTGCTGAGTGTTGCTTAACCTGGTTAATCTATTACGACCGATCGTTCCAGCTATGTCACGCCCGAAAATTACTGATGTCAAATTAATACGTACAATGTAATTTCACATTTCCCTTATATTTCCCTCAACATGACGTTACATTATGCTAATAAGCCTTCCTAATTAATTCCATTCCATTACAACTATGCCATTTGTAGTACGTTCAACTGAAACATTCAGCATGTAAATACTTTGTCGCAGTAAGAAAGAGTCAAGTTCCATTGACAATACTGGAGGATAATGAAAGTTGTTATTACGCAAAAGGCTTAGTGGTTATTAGTGCTACGTTTTCAGTTGTTATATGGTTCACGTTTTTTTGAATGGCCGAACGGGGAGTTGGAACAAAGGGTGTAGTTTTATTGTACACATACAAATGTGCTACTAAATGTCGCGTCGTGAGGATTTTTTACTACAATGGCACTCCTTAAATCTCTAGTATCGTAGGTACTTATAGCAATACTAGATTTTGGAATTGGTTTGTACACAGACACACCAGGCGTGTTTGCCTGGCCCATGAATCAGATGCGGCCCGAGTCAACTTTTGATCCGGCGGCGCCCAAAACATATTAAAATCCCTGAAAATTGCACTCTAAAATAGATAATTTGATAACCACCGATTGAAAGAACAAGACTCTTTTGCTACTGATAACTAGAAACAAACGACAAATTAAAACCTTATTTTTGTACCCATATCAATCAACTTTACCTAAGACCATGAAAGAAAATGTACGAAACAACGCAAAAATAAACATAAGCAGTCGCTAGAAATTGCATAGAAATTGACAATGACTGGAATGACAACCAACAGATGACTTTGACACTTTTGTTTTCACTCATGTTCGCTATCCAGCGCCATCTATGATAATTTCACGGAAGCTGACTCTAAAAGTAGCTCAAACGGTCAACAGCTTATTTTTCCATCTTTAAAAATCAAACGTCATCTCCCCATCTCGATCTTCCATAAACAAAAATGCTCCCAGAATCTTTTATCACACAGAATCAGATTTCCGTAGAATCCGTCCCATACATTCTACATCTTAAAAATACGCCGAAGAATAACGCCAGGAGCCTCACTTTAATGGTGTTTGCTTTCAATAAAGCGTGTTTGCGGGCCGTGAGAAAATGCACCTGCTTTGGTATTTTCTAATATTTTGCCTTGTTTTTGTAGAGGATAGAATAGAGGCCGGTCGGTAGATCACGGGTCTTTGTCTATACTACATAAAAAAGGTATAAAAAATCTACTTCTTTCATAGGAACTTACTGGTCAATTCTTTTGACGGAGTTAGGTACCTAATTAAGTACTTAAGTGTGCAGGGCCGAGAGGATTCGAACTCTGTGTCAGCACACACGTTACCGTGGGCCACCATCGCTTTGTTACATGTTTTATGTTTTTATATTACCTGTTTTCTGTTTTGAGTCTTTGGTAAAAGAATTGGGAGATTGTAATGTTCACCAAAGGCATAAATAAATTAACAAAACAACTGTTATACTCGACGCGTCTAACACCATAATCCCAAAATTCGACTTCTAATTCGAAAACTTCTTAATTCGTTAGAAAATCAAACGGCCCGGAACTTTTCAGTCACAATTGCAACGGATTCTCCCCCTTTTAATGTTTCATCAACCGAATCAGCATACTGCAAACTTGCTGAGTTATGTGCTCTTACTGAACATAAGTTCAGGGTTCGTTTACACTTGCGTCCGTGTACTGAAACTTGTTTCTTACTTTTACCGTACTACTGTATCTTATGACGAATTTTCATCTTCACATGATGGGTGACCGTTTAGTGCCGGATATTGTCAGAAGTATGTAAAAAGTTAACTATCACTCAGTCACTTCATACTTTTTGACTGTAGTTAACTTTTCCTTACGGACCGAAAAACTAGGTTTGAACTGAGCGCTATACCGTGCTTCGGATGGTGTTTTTGTTTACTTACGAGGTAGCGATCGTTCACAAGTCACCTGATGTTAAGTGACGATGTGATCGAAGGTGGCGTCACGCTACATCTGAACTGGGAACTGGCTCTCAAGTGAGGTTGTGAGACAGCTGCAAGCGGTAAGTAAGACAGCACTCGTCAACTTGATACCTCAGTTTATTATCATCAGACTATTACGTTCCCACTGCTGGGACTCTGACCTTCTCTCAGAAATGTATGGGCCGTAATCAACCACCCAGAGCGAGTAGATACCTGAGTTACTAAGCCTCATTAGCCCAGTAATTTCAAAGATTACATTGCCCATCCAATCGACCACAGCCAAACACGCGTCAAACGAATAAATAAACCTTAAAGTCGAATTGCCGACAAACGGAATTATAGGGCCCAGAGGATTCGAAAATTTGTAGGGAAAGGGGTAGTTATTCGATTTTAGTTGCCGACTTATAAACTTAACCGAATGGGCTTCAAGTTAATTAAGATGTCACTGAATACTAACTGGAGAACTGGAGTTACTTGCGGAAGTAGGTTGGTGAGCTTCCTGGGAAGATGTATAGCATAAAGATTTAATGTTTTTAATCTTGGAGTTCTAGTGCTCGGAGTTTGAAATAAAATAAAACAAATGAAAAACAATTTATTGCCACTATAGCACAGACATCATAATATGTTTCTGTTACTTACTTATCTAATTAATTATAGGGCAATAGGGCAGCTTCAGCATGTGCTACAAAAATCTAAAAACTGACAGAGATGTTTTATGCCAAGGCATAAAAGTGAAATGTCAACAGTACACACGCGCCCCTGAAAAATGGTGGTAGACTATATTTCATTTATAAACTTAAACACCTAATTCGACAATTTAAAAGGGTCACACCCTCTCTCTCTCTGAGAGAAGGCCAGTCCCAGCAGTGGGAACGTGAAAGGCTAAATAATGATGAAGGGTTAGAATTTTGTAAAACTCACCTTCTCACAAAATGAATAATAGGCAAGTTGTACATCTATGTATCTTACGCCCGAAATTAATAATCGATCCATCCGCGGTTTTGGATCGATATGTCATGTCATAATATGTCACTTTAGTAGTAAAGCTTGACATACTAGTACTAAAATGACATATTATGACGTGACATATCGAACCAAAACCGCGGATAACGGATCAGGATCAATTATTAATTTCGGGCATTAATATATTTGTATAAAATATTGCTTTTTTATTTTTAGCAATATTATATCTCGTTAGTAAAATAGCTTTTCTTAGAATTTGGACCTTGGAGTGCAAACATGCGGAATTTGTAATTTAAACTACAATGTCCTAACTCTAAGTTGTGACGTCATCATACACAAAGGCGTCGAGTTGAATCAAAATTTTACATTCAATCTGGCCGGCGTGCATCTTCTAGATTACCATAGCAAAAGCTTTGAAAATTCGAAGTGAAAAATCTGGTTACGAGGAAAAGTTACGGGGTTAGAAAGGCGGAATGGATGTGGCAGTATGCTACCAATGAAATGTCCACCATCTGACGTTTTACGATTAAAATATTTTTGGGATTTAGACGTTTTGAATTCTGAAAATTGTGACATTTTGCGCGTCACAAAAAAAGTTACGCGCACAATTATTTGGGAATCTTCAAAACATTAATTTAGCAATTGTGTACACACAACAGGCCTATCCTATTCGCAATAAAAAAAACCCATTAATATACACCAAAAAAACTACTCAATAACAAACTGAAAAAGCGTATGGTGTACCGGGCTCAGTGGCGTACCTTGAGAGAGGCCTATGTACAGCAGTGGACTGACACAGCCTGATGACGATGGCGATGAACTTCAAAGCCGTATCAACGTACCTCATGCTTCACACATCCACGTCACCGGCTCCGTCGTTGCATAGTGTCGGCGCTTGTAAAAAGACACTTTGAATACTTGTGAAGGACGTGTGATTGGAGCTTTATTGCAATTTCAAAGCATGCCGTGTGCCTTTAGTATCTAGTCGCAGTATTTTTATAAACAGTACGCGAAATACAAAACCGTATGGGAAAATGCCCCCAGTTTAATATGCGCCATTGACTAGCACCATCAATGGTACAAACGAAAAACAAACGAGGAGTGGAACGCCCTGCCAGCGTCATTGTTTCCCGATAGGTACGATTTGAGAGTCTAAGTTAAGAGTGATTAGCTATCTTCTATGCTCCATCATCGACCGCGTCATCACTTCCCATCAAGTGATACTGACCGATAACGAAGCTTGGCGACAGATTGGGCTTGGAACTTGAGGGTGGAACCTAGTCAGGCGAGCACTAGAGAATGTCTTAACACCAAGCTATGTCAAAAAGTCAATTTTTCTTTATTCATTAGGATACATTGTGATCACTTTAAAACGTCAAACTTAAAACTAGGTACGCCTGTTCCAACCTCCTTACGCCGGCAAAAGAACAGGCAAGAAATGCCCGGCATGTAATTTTTTTGGCGCGATCACATTGACAATTTTATTCTTATTACTCTTCTTCTTCTTGTTTCCATCACGAAGTTTTCCTTCACCATCTATACCTCTATTATCAATCTATTTCTTTCTATGTTTTCTGTCATAGCTTAAGCTCGTCAGATTAAGTGCGCTTACAGGTTTTGCGTTACTTAAGTGTATGTGAAAGCACTTACATGTTCATTCTTTACTGACTAGTGCTTATACTGTGATAACCCTCACATTTCTTCCGCGCTTTTGAAGACCTCTTTGAAAGCTGTTCAAAATTGAATTTGGGTGCGAAGCGTCGGCGTGTTTACATTTAAACGCCATAATTTCATACAAGTTACACATTTATTTTCAGTTGACATTTTTGGTATTGTAAAAAATAAATTGAATTTTTTTACTTAATCCTAATCCAAAATCTTCTCTCCTTATTAGAGCAGAACCCTAGAAGAAAAAATGTTGGCCCCAGAAGAAATCAGGCCGATAACTAGAGACGTGAATACGATTTGTAAAGATTCGATTCAGAGAGCTTGTAGAATCGATTTACAGTCGTTATTGCTGGCACGTGGTACTGTCATAACCAGAACCTCAGTTTTATAAAGTTTAAAAAGTAGACTCTATTTGATATTATTTGAGTTAACTTTAAGCTTTGTTAGGCGTTTAGAACGTATCGATCACTTCTTGAAAAAAAAAAAAAAAACCACTTCTCCAAAACAACAACACACAACAACAACTGACAACTTCTGGAAATTACCACTTCTTGAAATGACATTACCCAGCAGGTACCTACTTAAATTGTTTTCCCGTATGAATAGTGGCGCTCCGCAAAATTCAAAGCTAAACTAAACAAGGTGTACAGTTCAGTTGAACAGAGCGAGTGTTAGTGTTCATTATACATCAGCTACGAGTGTAATAGCGACCACGACCTACGTGTCGCAAGCTGACATGACTACTACAAAAGCTATCTCCTTTCCAAATACTCAAATCCGTTTCCGGTTCATCGTGAAGAATTAACAAAAATACATACACTCATTTACTCACTCTAAAACATACAGGAACTCATTTACTGACTCTCAAACATACAGAAACTCATTTACTTACTCTCAAACATACATACGCTCATTTACTTACTCTCAAACTTTAAACATACTCGTAGTACTCGCTAACTATATTTATTATGACAAAGGGTTTGTCCTGTGTGCTGTACCTACAAATTACAATGACCGTGTCCAAGCTCTCTCTGAAAAATAACTGCAGTGGTATCCGCATTTAGTCTGGCATTTTTAAAGGCTATTAACGATGAATTTATGGTATGAAAGGGAGAGTAAACCGCCAAAACGAATGGTGCACCATTAATGCCGATGTCTTATTGAAATGGTCATGTGGAAAATATGAATATGACCACTACGCTCCGAATAGATTGTAACTATTCTTGCATATACTCTATCTCTCTTCTTCGCTGAGGGAAGGACTGTAATCCCAGCAGTGGGAAAGTTAATAGGCTTTGATGATGATGATAATGAATCTTCCATATTCTTGTTGAAACTTCGCTAAGACTTTACTGCATTTTAACAAAATATTCAACGATCTCTTCTAAACAATTTCGCTATTTGTTCTTAATTTAATCCTCTTACTTGGAAAATACCCTGTTCCCATGACTACAAACATATTTATCTCATATATCTTCACAATTACTACTCGAAAACAATGGACCCCTTTTTCCTGGGACAATATTGCTTTCTGCATGATACATCAACGTTCTACCTAATAACCGAAATAATTTACCAACTATGCACCTGTAGCCCTTTAGCCCTCTTCTCCAATTCCCTCGCCATTATCTTAGTAACTGCTACGGCTTCTTTTCCATCATTATTGAAAATAGAGTAAGTCTTAATAGCAATCAGCGTTTTCAGCCCTGTATCCATTATTAGGATACTACCACCTAAAAAATGTAATATGGTAACTGCGGTAAAATGGGACCACAACCCAAGTTCATTATTTTTCCTTGATATCTGTACATCGACCATTGATACCAACAATTCTAAATCCTTCATGGATGATAGGGCTGCGTTTCAACAACTTCATACATCTGTAGACTCAGTATTTGTATATCAATCTACAGCCGTAAAGCTACTTCAACCTGAACAGTCAGCAGGAACTTTATATCAATCTGTGGCACTAGTAATTCCCCTGAACAGTTATTGTCTGTCTGCAGGGGATGTAACGTCCATTTCTCAAAGTGCAGCCTGTCGTAAATCTTTGTTTGTTTCGTGCTATTGTTTTTTATTAGCACTCGGTGGTGGGGGATGAATATAAAGATTGCCTCAGAGTAGATTTTGAACTCTATGTAAAGGTAAAAACATGCCGGTTTTCAAAAACTGGTCCTAATAAACCGTTCCTTAAGAACCCATCAATAAGTGTGATCTTCCCGGAAGATGCATCTGAAAGCCAGTAGTCTACCATTGCAAATGTTTACAATAGTATGTAGGCACAGAATGATGTCAACGAAAAAAAAAGCCTTTGGAAGACCAGCTGACAATGAAATAACGACTTTAAAGCCATTAATCACATCAAACACAATCGCAATCGGCACACACTTCAGAGGATGGTTCATAAGAAGACCTTTATGAAGCGTACTAGATTGCATAGGCAAAGGAGCGCTAGACACACTTTATTATAAGTCATGTTTCCTTAACTTTCTTTCACCTCAAGAACTCGCCCTCCACATAAATTTTACAGTCACTTCAGCTGAAATGTAACAAACTACTTCTACAGATGCCAGTTCAATTGGTCTCATTATAAAATCATTAGTACATTCATCAGTAAACGCGTTCTACAACAAAGGACCCTCTTCTCAGACCATTACCTGAAACCGCATTAGTTAGGTACAATTTCCTAATCGCGTCGAGAGGACGAATCGCCGCTGCAATGTCTCGGGGGACGATTACTTGAGGGGAATTCTATTAACCTTGGCTAAAGGTCTCTTTTTGTAGAACAACTATCTGAACGACATACACGGTGGAGTTCTTTTGCTAAAATTAAGCTCTGCCTCGAATCTATGACTTGTCAATGAGCAGTTTGCAATAAGAATTATAGGTTCTCATTACTGCCAAAACAATTGAATTTGAGACATGTATCCTACACCTACAAACTAAACATGTGTCCGCTATAGCGAAACGTAACTGAAAACGGTTGCCGTGCCTCTAACGTACCCAACCGATATTGATATGGTTAGCAGCGGCTATCAGATATCCATTTTATCAACTGACGGGGACGCGACGTTGCCATCACACAGTTGTTTTGTTGGCTAGTTGGTTTCGATTCTCGTGACGTTTCGCTATCGCTAGTTTCGCTAGGTTGCGGTAACCGAACGACCAATAACCATGCCCTCTCTATCATTCGTGATATGTAAAACAGAGAGGAATTGAATATTGATAGATCAAACTATAATGGACAGTGGTTTGTTGCTAGAGCGCATGCGCTGGAAGCTGGGAACCGTTCATTATAATTTGACCTCTAAAGGGTTAATATAGTTAAACTTTGTGCTCATTGATTTAAGGTCTTGATTACTTTACAAAATATGCGATATTCATGACATGTAGAATTGGTTTATTATGAAACAACCGCGCGCAGGTGGAATTATTAGACCGCTAGATAGAAGTTAAGTTTGTTTACTTTTTTTTCTTGTGCGTTCCTTAAAGTTTTTTGTTCTTCGCATTGAGTTGATTTAATTTAAAAAAATAGTAAGTTAGGTTGTGATAGAGTGTAAATATAAAAAAAGTTTTATTTTAGAAAGTAGTTAAGTAGGGTTAGTGTTATTTATAAGTCGTGTACAAAACTATTTATTATTGAACTTTTCTGTGATTTAGAAAAATGTCAGGGAAAGGTCTTATTCTAATCTGTGCACTCACACGTCGAGTAATACGAGTAGGTACTTTAGTTCGACAAGACAGTAAGGCATATAATTATTTACATTATCGAGCTAACGAAAACGATCGCATTCGTTAGTTGAAAACCCGCTTTGGGACTTTTTGGCGGCAATCGAATTGTCAAGGTGAAAATTTTGTTTTTATTTCCAAAACTTGTGTTTCTTCGAGTGATAATGTGTAATATTGGTGGATTATTAACCATTATGTGTTCGTTAATGTGTACGAGTGTGGGAAATTGAAATAAAGTTGTGAAAGTGACTTTTCTAATTGCTCCAAAAAAGTCCGTGTGAAGTTTAAGTAAAGCGCCACTACTTTACTTAAACACTATCCTCATCCCATCATCTCATCATCATCATCATCATCATTTAAACTTGATTCAACTCTCTGAGTTTGAAATATTTATACTTGACACTGGCAAATACACTAATCGTGTGACGCCATAACAAAACAAAAAAAAAAACCCGCTTTGATCCGGATATCCGGCAACGGTTATCAGTATCGATATTAAAACCAATTAACGGTTAGATAGCCGTTGCCAGAAATTGCTGATAGCGCCCATGTTTACTACAAACATGTTGTTGCAACAGGAAATGTGACCGCATCTGTGGCTCCTGGATCGGCTTACTTAGCAATGAGCGCAAATGTTTTTTGGACGCTACTTAATATCATCTCTCGTAGATGGAAGCAGGCCAATGATGATGATGATGATCCCATACCTACAGTTGACCCTCACCTCGGCGTAGATACTGCAAAGGTTGATTTAGCTGCTACGACGCAGAGAAGACCTTTTAGTCTATCTTTACCTCCACCATTTATACTAAACACATGAAAACCTAGATCCTAGACCTGATAAGTGAACGACCAAAATTATGTAGAAGAGAAGCACTAAAACCGGAATCTGTAGTGATTTTGTCCAAAGTACTGCCGGAACAATTTCTTAATCGCGTGGAGGGAAACAAATCACCGCGCATTGCAGCGTTGCGGTACAAACCTCGAGAGACCTTGTACCTTGCTGCAGTTAGGGGGTACAACACAAGTCATGAAAGAAAGGCTAGGAGATAACTTTAGAGCTTACTAGCTGCGCTCGCGGTTTCACCCACGTGGACTACCTTTATCGCGATAAAAAGTATCCTATGTCCTTCTCCAGGGATTAAATTATCTCCACGGCAAGTTTCATCAAAATTCGTACTGTAGTTTTTGCGTGAGAGAGTTACAATCATCCATCCATATAAACTTTCATACATATACACACATAATTATATCAGGGACGCGTTTAGATGATAAATCAGATTTAGAGATGGGACGGACAAAAATGCCCTTGCAACATCCTTTATCTCTGCTATGCAGTATGGAAAATAGCAGGGCGCAACTATGGTACCGATAACCATAGACTAACTAAGAGCAAAATAACTCTTGATTTGATGGCAGATGATCATTGTGAAGCAATCAATGGTAGGTATATGCTTGCAAGCTTGCAATATCACGTACAGACTTTGAGGAACCATCCACTATGGTATAGAAAGAGGTCTAAAGTCTGGGGAAAAAATTGGTCTAGAAGAAAACTTGATTTATAAAGTGAGCTTGCTAAATCTATTATAATTTTTTTTTAATCTTTTAAGTAATACGTTTTATTGAACAGAATCAAACGGATCTCTTCATGTCACGCTGTCGCTTATCACTAGGGCCTCACTCACCAGGGGGACAACTGCAAATTGTGGTAAAATGGTTTGTGGCTCCCCCGGCCCAGACTTTGACTGATGTCATACTATAGACAATTGCACACCTAATAAAGTAATGCATTTGTCGTTTGCAGACGTTTTTAGTGTTCGTTTGGGAGGAAGGGCGGAACAGATAGGGAAATGTTTATATTTCTTTGGAAATATGCAAGGTACAAATACATTAACTGATTGATTTAAGGAATGATAAGGACATAGATATTATCGACCTTAAAGCCGTAGTCTTCTCTCACCAGAAATCAATTAGCATTATTGATGCCAGTTGAGTGCGCTTAAATAAAACTACAACAATCGGGTTTCTTGGCAAGACAACGAAACTTAGAGCAAATACTTGGTCAAAATTGGCTCAAAACTGGGATGATTAACTTAGGGATTTATCCAATGTGCCCAAAGATATTCTGATGATAGTGATATCTCATACCCTGTGGTATGACGAAACAAAAATATATGAACAACCTTAAAACATACGTCACAATATGAACAACAAACAACAGCTGAGACCATCGAATTTATAACAAAAACTTACACAGTTAAGGGCGCGTATTACCAAAAATACACCGCAACTGTTCTTTTATCAGTGTCAATAAATCCAAGTCGGACGCAAATTGCATCAGCCATCAATCTAAACGGTGTTACGTAGTTACGCGCCCTAATGCCGGGTCGCTGTCGTAAGGGGAGGGTGCGAATGAAGGAGGTTAGCGATTCCATCATTGTTGCAAGAAAAAGGCCTATATAGCCTGGCCTAGAGCCAAGATATAAATTATTCAGAGAATAGTAAATTGCTGCCTCGGCCACCTTGAAAGAATGGGAGAACATCGTGCGGTAAAACGAGCATACATGGGACGGCCGAGTAGATATCCGGTCGGCCGCCTCAGGCATCACTGGAAATACGAAGTCACGAAGGATTTGCTAGTGCTCCAGGTGGAGGGCTGGCAGGAGGTGGCACAGGATAGACCGAAGTGGCTTTCATAAGACTCACTTTGGGTCGTTGCACCATCTCAGTTAGTTAGTTAGTTACCTATATCTTTTGAGAATGCTGGAGTAGTGGAGTTATTGTCACAATTACAAAACCCGCTGATACTGTGGCCAAACCTTGAACACCCCAAGCTAAAGACACGCAGCGTTTACACAGTTATTTCTCTTCGTTAGACAACGATTTGTCATGAATACTTTAGCGATATTGTTTTTAGATTGAGTGCAGCAGACTTTGGGGTAGGGTGAGGGATGCAACCGAGGCTGATTAGGAGAAATAGATGACTGTTATTAATAATTTTGGTAAACAATGCGGTTATAAAATGGGGTGAGAGATTCTTAGACGTAGCCTGATTGATGCTCTAAAAAGTACTACTAAATATTCTACGACCACTTCGCTAGGGTACATATTGGATGATGATCTTCAGTAGCTCATTCAACATAGAATGGACATCAAATCAAAAATTTTCGTCTTTTAATGACATCAGCAACATGTTTTGATTGCGATGATACTACACTCCAAGGCTCACTGTCTCTTTTCATACATACATGGCTTTAAACGTATGTGAAGACGATTTAAACCGCATCAGCGGGATTTTAAGGACACATTATTTTAGTGGCTATACCGTCCCTTTATCGAAAAAGTAACCAGCCAAAAAGATCTCATCCAAACCATTCCATATCAACATACTCCAGGACTTTAACAACATACGGAACTTCATTTTATATTAATGAAAAGCACCTTCAGAACGTTCCTCGTAACTTCTTCCCGGCTTGATCACCCACTCGAATAAACATATAACGGGGTGGTAACTAGTTACCACTTGGAAGGCGTGCAGCGATTCTAATGCACTCAACTTTTATCGCCTGTTTATTTCCCGAGGTTTCCCAAGACTTCACGATACGATCCGAGTAATAGGAAATAAAGATGATTTACTTAGAGCTTTCGGTGTTTATTTATGTGGTAGGTAAGTGAGCTGGCCATTTGGCGAGTAGTTAGTTATGTGAGGTTGTTTTAGTTAAGCAGAACGTGATACATTTGCAATACATATTGCTTGAAGAAAGAACGAATCTGGTTGAGTATATCATACTTAGTTTATCAAATAGTCTGTCTGATTTGTCTACCACAGCTCAAGAATTAGATTGTAGTAGCAATGAGCTTCGCAGGAAGCCGATGGATGCGATTGGCTAATTCATGGTTGCGTTCAAAGGGGGAGGCCTATGTTCAGCAGTGGACCTCTTACGGCTTATGGGGATGGTGGTGTCAGCTATGCAGGCTGCGAAGGTCGTCACTACATCAATGCACAGCAGTTCCTTGCGATATCGATTGAAAGAATCTTTCTCGATCTCTAGATTATCCAACACCATATTCTTCCATTACCTCGTAAATCTCCACTATCAAAAAACGTCCCTATTCCGTAACTCCAATCGCACCCCTCTCAATACCCACTGCACTTAGCTGCATCTTTATCCATAAATAATTCAGAACCGGAGATGGATTGCGTTAATAGACACCATCAGTCACTGGGTGGTACGTAAATCGTCTAGGACTTTCGATTCAGAATACGTATGGATGGTGCATGTTTTTTTAGGTTTTATTTGTTTGAAATCCTGCATTTTGTTTCACAAATTTGTGGAAACAAAAAGTTGTACTGTTTAAAGTTGGCCAGTCACTAATCATCATAGCTAAGAACACTCTCGATTACGACACCATTCTAATAATAACAAACTAAATCAAAATCAGTTCATACGTTTGGGACAAGGACGTGTTTGTGAGTTTCGATGCCATATAGATATGCAGCTACACATATACATACTACAAATTTATCCCTCCCCTCTTTTTTGTCGGGCGCAATATTACAAGAATTATATAGGCACTAGAATCTTTATGGATCTTTATAGAAGTCTGAATAACTGAAGTATTAACTTAAAAACCTTTCGTATGGATTTCATCAATTGCGTCATCAATTCCTCACGAATCAACAACTTCCTACATATTTCCATTAATATTCTCTTCATAATTATAGCATTGAATTTCTAATGTAAAAAACATAGTAATCCAGTAATTTCTCATGCGGTAATCCTTTCTTTATTGAATTCCATGTGTCTGGTGTCGCCCCCACGGTAGGTATACGATGCACATTTTTGTACTGTCCACTACCTCGTTCCATTACTGGGGGTTGGAATGGAGTGGTACTGTGCGTTTGTGAATACAATCAGACAACTAAGTGCTTATTAATTTAAAAAAGATATGAAAGCAAAAAGAAACGTTGTAAAATAATAACTGAACACACGCACGCAGACTTTACTAAGAATTGAGATAAATGTATGTAGCTACAAAAATTCAGCCTCAAATAATTGATTAATTAACTAACTACAAGCGTAGAAGTACTCATTTAAATTTGGCCCCTGGCAACAGAAAAGCTCCAACTGAAATTGTATTGACGGTGGATCATGGATGGCATAATTCAAAACCTAATTGAGTAAGATCTACAAACTTCTAAGCAAGGCAGATTAATCCTCAGTAATTGACGAGACACAGACCCCTGATTATATTAAACAGCGATCTGTTCTAATTTATGAGTTTTCTCATTAACCGTTAAAGGCATTAGCAATTCACTTTGATTTATTTTTTGAGTAGGGCTATCCAATTAACTGAAAATAACAAAGTGCAAGAGTAACCTTTTCATCATCGTTTATTATTTATCTGTTTCTATTATGTATATCATAATGTAACATAGAATCTTTAACGATAACGAAAATGTTCGCGTCGTTATTGATGCAAACTTCTCTAGGATAACCGTCAAGTTGACATATGTAGACTGAGCCGCGCGGTTAACAAATCTAGTAGCTAGCATGACCCATCATGTCAATATGACCAGTTGCAGATTGCCATAAGCAGGTGATAGCATCTTCACCCTTTATTTAACCTTTTGCTCTTTGGCCTTTGATCACGACCTCATTATATAGGAAGTATTGATGCGCTTGAAAAGGCGGATCGCTTGCTAATGACCGCGTCATAATAAATTGATATATCTGTCTATGTGTGAAACTGTGCCCCGGATATTTATCACAATTTATGACACTCAGCGATAGTGTAGCTTTCTAACAGAGAAAGTACATATTTTCAAAGTCAGATCAGCAGTTTCGAAATTTAACTCCTGCATCCAAAAATCTTAACTCACAAGCTTACCAACCTCTTTACGAAGTATAAATTCTAATGGAACAGAATCATTGGTAAGCCATGATATCGCAATTGACGACACCGCTTCAAGGGTAAGAGATAAAGGCACTACTTTTAAAATCTATCAAGTTCTCTGAAAGAATAGAGAAAGCTCCACATAGCTCCTTCGATTCGCGCTGCAACGTCATCGTCAGTACAAACGCTAATAACCATTAAGTCAACAGAGGGGATGTTTATCTCGCACACAGCACAATCCCTGTAGCATGTCCAGAAGACCACTGTCATTTATAACACCAGACTAAACGTAATCTGACATATTATTATGCATCTTCATTATGCGCGGTCACACACGATCGATTACCAGAGTACCAGACTCATCGCGGAAATGTGAAGCAGGCGGCATGACAGGAATGACGTTTCGAATTTAGGAATGTTTTATAGTCTATTAAAATTTAAATAGTTTAGACGTGGACGGAATATTAATAAGATCTTTGTCATTTAGGGCCATCGCAAACTGAACAACTTGTCGCCGCGACAAGACGCAGCGTTGTCGTTTGCATCTCAAACATACTCGTATTTTTGCAGAGTGATCCGTCTGTACATTTACCTTGAGAGTCAGTTCCCAATCTAGGTATAGCGTGGTACCACTTTGACCGCATCGTTTGTAGTCAAGAGCCTGTAAGTGTGTAAGTACCTAGTAAAAAAAGAATTCTGTGACCAAGTGACGTAAGGAAGTCTTTGGTCTGATGGTGAGTATGCCCATATCAATTGCTATGTCACTTAGAACCAGTCAGAACTCTGAATCGCAGTTTAAAGCGTCTACGCTCAATATAATAACGTCTAACTAAATATAAACTAGATACTAATGAGGTCCCAGAACGGCATAGTAGTATAAGTATAAGTACCCATTACATCGGTAGCACATCCGCACGTAATAATCGCAGTTATCAATACACAATAACAATTGTAAAGGCATTTTCGCACAGCTGCTTAGATCGCATGCAAATCGGAGGTCTTTACGGTATTCTATAGTAGTGAGAGACACAGAACATATAAAGCAGTGGGAGATATCAATAGTGCGGTAGTACGATTTGGTTTATCGCACTGATTACAGTTGTATTTAGGAAAGTTAGTGAGTACCAAAGTATGTACGTTTTCACTGATTTGAGTAAATTTTGAAATGGACATAGTATATTGGCTACTTTTTTAAAATATTCCTACGATCGCCTCTCGAGAAAATTTCTTTTCCATCGGTTATCGGTTCATCGAGCGATGTGGGCTGCCCATTGCCACTTCAACTTGCAAATTCTGAGAGCTATGCCGGTGATTTTGGTTCTTCGGTGAATTTGCTTTCTTTGATTATATTGGTATGACAGCAGCTGTTGCGTATAGTCTCCATAGATGGTTAAATGCTATTTCATATTTATTACTTGTTGCATTTTCATCTGTTAAACCAAGTTGTTCATTGCAAAATGAAAATATGTTCCTTCTTGATGCCACATAGACAAGGCCGCTATTACGTCTATTTACAACCCTCCAATCGCAATAAGGAGGAAGTCAACTCAAGTACAAAAAATGCTCCTACAGAAGTTTAGACACGGAAAACGGATCCGATTCCATACTGCATCGAGTTTACTGTGGTATACAAACCACGATCAAATCGCCCGGTCTTGCGGGATAGTTTACGCGGGGAACGCCTTGTGAAATTCAATTTTGTAAGCTAAATGCCGAAGGGCGAATCTGCAATTCTACATAGATAGGGTGTGAAGGCAGCTTTATTGTGCTTTTTATTGGAAGGGTTTATAGACAGAACATGCTTTACTTTTAAGTATGCAGAAATCCTCGATGAACACTTCAAGCTGAGCTAAGCAATATCCAAATCGATTTAACAACGGTATCTACGATACATAAATATCTGTCGAAATATTAATAACTATAACTGCGGCCCGCGGTTTCACCCGCGTCTTCCCGTTATCCAGCAGGAACCCTTTTCCGGGATAAAAAGTAGCCTATGTGTTAATCCAGGGTAAAAGCTATCTCCATTCCAAATTTTATTCAGATCCGTTCAGTAGTTTTTGCGTGAAAGAAAAACAAACATCCATCCATCCATCCATGCATAGATACAAACATTCGCGTTTATAATATGTATTAGTAGGAATTAGGATAGTCCATTTCTTTCTGATCTTGCATGACAGCGCGCTAGAATAAATAACTTCTATTTATTTCAAGTAACGTCATAAATGCGAACACACACACACACAGTCCTATAAAAATGGAAGAAAAACTGCAAGTGAAACCTCAGGGGCAGCACTAGCAAGAACTAATTATAACAGGCTTTTTTTCATTCGATGTAAAACTATGCCCAATAATTTTCAAAACATTCACCAACATTATGTTACATAGCATCGACGCCTCTCAATTTATTAATCGTAACATTCCGCAAACACCCCTCAAGTCTGATGGTAGAGCGTTAGTTAGATAAATAGTGAACCTCGCTGCAGCGCCGGCAATGAACCGGGTTCACTGCTAATATCTGGATCGGTTTATGCGAACTTGCAATGTTACGTTTATCTCCAGTACCGAATTTCGGGGCAATTTATTAATGCGGACTGTAGTTCGGTCGTGCATTCAGTGAGGTTAAAAACCCTACTTCTGATATTATAGTGAAATTATTGCGAAATTTATAGAAAAATCCCTGGTTCTTCTAGATAGAATAAGAATACCAGTGCAGCGCAGTGGAGTCTGTGTACAAATGTTAAAACTTGGTTTCAGACAGTACTCATAATTCTACTTCTACCATGATCTGATGACATATTTGAAGACGCGACAGTCTCTAACATTACACTGATTGGCATCGATCGAGCAAACATTAATCTAAGCATTAAACAAAAGACGCGAGAATGAAGAATCTATAAAACAGTACCTACTGCAATTATTATTATTAACTACTACAAGTCAAATTCGACTTTTTTGGCGGCAATCGAATTGTCAATGTGAAAATTTTGTTTTTATTACCAAAACTTGTGTTACTTCGAGTGATAATGTGTAACATTGGTGGATTATTAACCATGATGTGTTCGTTAATGTGTACGAGAGTGGGAAATTGAAATAGAGTTGTGAAAGTGACTTCTCTAGTTGCTCCAGTCAGTCCGTCAGTCCGTGTAAAGTTTAAGTAAAGCGCCACTACTTTACTTAAACACTATCCTCATCCCATCATCATCATCATCATTTAAACTTGATTCAACTCTCTGAGTTTCAAATTTTTTATACTTGACAATGGCAAATACACTAATCGTGTGACGCAATAACAAATCAAAAAAAAGTCACATTCATTTATATTTGTAACATCAGTGACTCTTGGTGACCAAACGTTATCACTAGCCAGTTCCCCAATACGCCGACAGATGACAATATTAAGGGCGAAACAAAGCGAACAATGTTCAACAGTCGTAAACCCACAGCGTATAATATCATCAACGTTTCAGAGGCAGTCATGTTTAGAACTAGAAACATTACTCCTTTACTCCTTTATGAAATTAATCCTTCAGTTCCAATTTAATGCCAACAGAAACACCTTAATCCGCAGGCGGCGTACGCACAACGTACAAAGCTAGTTCTATTCCACGTTTAATAGCTTCAAACAACCGGCACAAAGCGCAGACTGTAACTCCTTTGATTCAATATCGCAAATTAAGATCCTACCATATGGTAACTTTGTACTCCGACCTGATTTCAACTCTAAAGCTCCTAGCTCCAAAGTTAATTTTCAATGTTGCAGTGGCAGCTAAGGCGATTGCTCCGTCAGTTGTCAGGAAGATTAACATGTTTTGCGACGTTAAATTAATGCTTTATGAAAAGTTTACTGATCGATAGAAGCTCTTTATACTTTGGGCAAAGACGGAACATTAAGCTGCTGTGATACTTTTCGGTGTGATGTATCCACGTAAAATTAAATAGGTTTAGTAGAATTTAATGTTTTGCTCTGTGATTTACGAAATGAACTGTCTCACTTTGCCAGTAGAGACGAATCTAAAACCTTCTAGCCAGAGTTGCCATACAAATGAAAACCACCCATTTCAGCAAAGTTAAGTACCTATAGCTTGCCAGCTCGCTGGAACAAACTGTAAAATTGCCAATAAATTCGTTTCCCTTGTCCATGTTATGAATACGGCAAGCACATTGGCATGAACGAGACAAGCCAACAATTTCTACTTCGAAAGTAGGATGTGGTACAAAACGTAAGCTTCATACAACTGTCTCAATGGCGATGATAGCTCAGAGGCCTAGCCAAGATGCAATTACGTTTCTGTTTGTACAATCGTTAACGCCTTGTGACGTTTCGTTTGAGCTTGCTATAATGAATTTTGAATGGGATGCGATCGTCATTGTAGACGTTTGTTTTGAATACGTGACTTTACGTTGAAATATGTGATTCACATACATGTTTTTAGCGTTAACGATTGTAAACTGCATTTTGGGTAGGAGCTCAGTGGGTCAGCTTGCGAATCAAATTTTACAAAGACCTTAAGTTTTCAATGATGAATTTTCTAGTATTTGCCTGTACCTATATGGCACTATTAAATCGCTACCTCCCATTACCCATACCTCAAACCTCTCAAACACACGAAGTTCGCCTTATCTCCTACCTCCGCCCGCGGGTCCGTCTGCATCGTTTGACAAAATGACAGCTGCTCCTTAAACTAGCGGGATAGCATTGTTCTTACAGGTACTCTTTGAATAGAACTTATTGAAGGCAAGTGAGATAATATGGAACATATATTTCAAATGGTTATTTACGAAGATCTAGTTTACAACCCCCAAGTTTTGTTCAGGACGAGAAGCCGAGATCCCAGAATAAGCATGATAAATAATGACTGTAAGGCTGACTCGATTAGGTCAGGTTTAGAATTAGGATCATGCCTGATAAAAGTCACAGTCAAATGGACAGCAATCGCTACTGTATGTAGGTAGGTGCTTGGTGGTTGTGTTCTATTTGTTAAAGCAACCAAGAATATAATTGGCAATCAATCCAATAATACAAGCTGTGACAGCAACAATGACGGCCCACTGAGGTAAGGCGGAGGCTTGAGTTGAGAGTCAGTTCCCAAACCAGGCAAAGCGTCGCGCCACCTTCGAAATCAGGTACTAGAGGTTAAAGAGTACCTACTCTGGAAGAACTAAAAAAAGGTGTTTCACCGAACAGGTCTTATCACCAGCCTGTTAAAAACTATTTTAAACAGCTCACGTATATGTTGCCAAGACAGTAACGTATCACAAGAATTTCGGACCAGTATTTCAAGCACGATACGGCAAAAGAATCGTAGGTACTCAGCTACTCACTCCCTAATTCTGCTCGTAGTCCCGTACCTACCCGCCCGTCCCGACAGTTAAGCACGGCCGTGTCGGAATTTTTAATTCAATTATGATAGCGATCTTGTTTAATGACCGTCTTCTTATAGCCAAGATGGCGTTTTTTTAATGCCCCTGCCTGCCCCTAGTTCCATTGGAAGATTTCTTTCGCAGAAATGAAAAAAATATTGTCCTATTCAAAGTGCTTCTTAATGTCGCGAAAAGATTGATAAGTCGGCGTAATTGCTTGCGAGATGTTTGCACGTGGAAACTGTGAAGGGAAATGGCTTGGTGCTTCATGGTAGGTTTGTTTGTAACTAGGAATGCCATAGACGTTTTGTTTCAAAGTCGTAGTTGAATGACGGATTCACTAAACGCAGAACAGGCTCATATAGGACAGTATTTACGTTCTAGACTCTATACTCTTTCTGGTTCTGGGTGGCACAACTTCTGCTTGGCGTGTTCCTTCTTCTTCCTTTGTTTTATAAGCTAGAAACCTATAGCTATTGTCGGAGTTTTCAGGTTTCCTGAAGGCCTCCGACAGATTTACGACTGATACAGCCGGCGCCGCCAGCTTAAAGTGCCCTCTGAAGCACAGTAGCGTTTGTATATAGCATAGCTAGGCATGCTACTTACTATTAAAACACGACCTTCTAAGTTCATAGTAATTGGTTAAATAAAAAATAAATATGGTGTAGTGATAATAACTACCCACGCAAACACATACATAGCTCTGAACTCAAAAGGGATCCAATCCACAACAGACACAGGCCAATCACTACGCTTTTTGTCAAAGCACATACTCGTATATTTGTCCAGATCGAAGTCATAACGCGAAAATAATACAGGAATTAAAAATCAGTTACTCAAAAGTTAAAAAACGACCAAGATTGCAACACCAGAAACCGTAAATCGCCAAATTCCAAATAGAACGCCCAAATTGGAACACATAAAAGCCTGTAGCCGACGAAATAAAAACGTTATTCAAAAGTAAAACTTCGTTTTTTACGAGGTCCGAAATCCTATGGCGATAAATTTGTCAGGAAAGGCCCAAAAGTTTCATGTTAATTCAATCAAACACCCTGCCAGGCTTAAATTTGATGAGGGGAACCGTCTTAAGTGTACCCAACATGTCCGACCCGACCTCATTAGTATGGCGTTTATATTCGTAAGAATTCTTGAGTTTTTGATAGAATATTAGGTTATAGATGACCAGTTGCGCCCCGCGATTTACGCGCGTCTTCTCGCTATCCCGCAGGAACCTTTTTCCGGGATAAAAAGTAGCCTATGTGTTAATCCAGAACAAAAACTACTGAACTGATTTGAATTAAATTTGGAATGGAGATAGCTTAAATCCTGGATTAACACATAGGCTACTTTTTATCCTGGAAAAGGTTCCTGCGGGATAACGGGAAGACGCGGGGCGCAACCAGTTTGACATAAATCTTACGCTACGCGACGTCCGCAGTCTTTCGGATTAGGAATCAACAAATTTGTCACCACCATAAGGTTCTTCAGTTCCATTTGAAACCTACTGGACACCGTAAAGTTGTCAAAGAAAATAAAACACCGAGATAAACAAAGTCATCCAAGATTTACGTAACAAAACGTTCTTCCCAAAGGTTAATTTAAACGTTAAAAACTCGAGGACTTTTCGGGGGAAATTAATGAGTTTCTGAACAAAGAAAACCCTCCTTTTTCAACATTCCAAAGAATGTATAATGCTCGCAGCAAATGGTGGCTTATGAAAGAGCTTTTCCTTCTTAACTATTGTCGTTTGGGACATTACGGAAGCTGTTGGTGAAATATCACAGCTCTACGTAGCATAAAAACATTATCTTTTTTTATTAAGTGATATTATTTGGGAAAGTAGTTCTACAGCTATTAATTTGACAAAGAAGTTTGGTCTAGACGTGTTTTATGGTGTTAGAGTTAAGAGTATACAGTCAGGATTGAATATAACTTCAACATTGCAAAGAACTTTCAAAGAACATTACGAACTGGTACAGTCAGCAACAAAAAACGCTAAACAATAACAGAATTTCCGACTATATTCATCTTCTCAAACACCAACCTTGACCTTAAACATCAGTTGTGCTGTGTTGTGGTCAAACGCTCACTTGAAATTTGCATAAAAAACTCAAACGTTACTGATCTAGAACATATTTGGATAAGGTACTTTTGTCGCTGACTGTACATCCTTCTGTTTCTCAAAAACAACTAGTTTTGCCTAGAATCTATTTACCAAATAAGAACATTTTTGCACCTCTTGATGCCACAGTTCCTTTCTAAAGCTTTCAAGCTGCAGTTTCGTAAAGATCGAACAGGAAATAGAAAGAAACAAATCCCGTCTGGCTCTCGATTTATAATAGTGTGAAATATTTGCAGCCATATACAGGCGGACAGGCAATTCCCCTAGCATTAGGGCGACCACGGACGGCTGAATTATAGCAAGCATTACGGTTGAAAGTAGCAGCCCTATGGATTTGTAAAGGCTGAGCCAGAACTACCCTCGTGGGTTCGCGTTTTCGCGTAACTCTATTTTTCTGTCGCTAAGAAAAATTATTCACTAGAGCGAGAAAAGTATAAGCCCGGCATTGATGCCGATTGCAAACGCGGGCGCTTGCAAGCAATCTAATTTCACATGAAAATGCGATCCAGGCGGATTAGTCTGGATAAGCCCTAAAGTGACGAAATTCTTACGTTTGAAATTCAGTACGAGGAATGGTTGTGATTTCCAGGTTTATTAAATTTAGGACATATTTTTGGGATACAATTTTGTAGTGAAGTTGGAATTATGAAGCATGAAAATTTTATTACTTTGAGCATAACTATATAGGTACATTCACGAAGTTTAATTTACTACATAACACAGTGTACATAGTGTACGTATGTATGTATACAATATAACGCTCTAAAAATACCAGGAGCAAATAAATGTAAGGGGGTTGGAATAGTCAATTTAAAGTGTTAAAGTGATCACCAAATTGTATCCTACTAAATAAATAAATTTTTCACTGTGTGACTTTGAAATAAACTATGACAAACAGTACATAAAGAAGTCAAAAATATCGTAATATACTACGCAAAATGCGAAATAAATTCTGTACTAATATTTCTTTCGCCGAAGAAGTTATAAAAGTATGCCAACGTTTTTGAAGTCTGTCCAAAATTACACAAAGAAAGTTTTATTTCGTAAAGAACTACGATAAATTCGAAGGAAAGCTAAGCTAAATAGCTTGTATACAATACGTCATGTCTCACTTGATTTATGAATGCAAGTGAAAGAATTTAAGGATGGTTTCACACAAGCGTTTACTCATTAATCAGAAAACAAAATGTTAGGAGCGTATTTAGAGTAATTAAAAATATGTCACACGTGTAAAATATGTCTGTCACCATTGTGGTAAAAATGTGAACAACTAAGAACAGCTGTTTTTAACCTCCGACGAAAAAAGAGGGTTATTATAAGTTTGACTTGTAAATCTGTGTATCTGTCTGTGACATCGTAATTCCCAAACGGATAAACCGATTTAGATTTTGTTATTTTTATTTGAAAGTGACTCTATCAGCACTATTCTTAGCTATGATTTTCGGGTGTCACAAAGTTTTAATTTAGGTTTTTTTACTATTACAAGTACCTAATTTTTACCTTTAGTTGTATAATATCAACTACTTTTGTCAGCTTGGTAAATCACACTTAAACATTATAAACGTGAAAGTTAGTGAGTGAAATTTGGAATGGACATAGTTTGAATCCTAAGTAAGGACCTTTTTATATTATTTCACGCGAGTGAAACCGCGGGGCACAGCTAGTTTCTTTGCAAAAAATTACTCCGCTTCATTGCTGCATGAAAGAAGGACAAACCAACACTTTCACATGTATATTATAAACATGAAATCTAATAATATCTCTATATATAATCTGAATCTCGGAAACGGCTCCAACGATTTCCATGAAATTTTGTATACATACAACGATTTTCATGAAATTTTGTTTCGGGGGGTGATAAATCGATCTAGCTAGGTTTCATTTTTAGAATACTATTTTTTTTTGCTACTTGACAATAGATGGCGTAGTTCAGAAACACTAAACCAATTTTCTAAAAACACGATTTCCTAAAAAAAAAAAACCGGGCAAAGCTCGTTCATCCAGATATCTTACCAAGTCAAGGGAAGTCACCCGAAAACATTAGGCGGCGTGCCGTGCCGAAAATTCGTGCGAGCCTATTCCGAACAACTATTTCGATATCACGCAACTGAGCTTAATAAATTTTGAACGAGCTGTCTGATGCCAATTAGGGATAATATTTTGCTGGAATCTTAGTAAAGTTGGGCATAATTCTGTCGCAAGTTAATTGTGGTAGGTATATAACTTGTTAAAGTTACGACTTTCAAGCTGACAGCGGCATTGTATTTCAGTGTCAAGTAGCGTCGAAATCGGTTTTTTTATAATTTTTTCTACTGCTTACAGGATGGCGTTTGATCAATAGTCACTTGACGTTAAGCGGAGATGTGGTCGAAGGTGGTGCCTTCTTTTAATGAACAACAATTTGTTGAATTACTCAATTGAGCAATCAAATCACTCAAAAATTGATCTCAATTTCCACGGCAAATCTCGGCCAAAACCAAATTGTAGCTACTATGGGAACTTGACCCGAAAAAGTTGTTAAGAAATAAAAAAGTCTACCCAATTCCATTCACGATTTCATAATAATTGTAAACAATCATCAAAATGTTTATATGTTTTTTTGCCAAGAGAACTTTGCCAAGGTTTTTAGCTGTGTTTGTGAAATAAAAACTTTGAAAGAAACCCTATAAGAAACCTTAACTGTTTCGTTTCAACTAATTTCTAAACGAAACAAAGCTCAACTTCGTGCGAGCCGGACCGCAAATAAAAACTGGGTAAATATAAAAAAGTTGGTAAAATCTAATCGGGCTAGTAATAAAAACGTAACGGTCGGGCCCGGATGGCTACATTAATTACATAAATACCGCTTAGATGTAAATTAGCTTTATCGTACTCTGACATTTATTTATCGCGCCATATGAATGCTACGGCGTTTTTAATATTTCATGATTTTTATGTTAACATACATCTCTCTCAGAATTTGCTAGTTGAAGTGGCAATAGGCAGGCCACAACGCCCGACGAACCCATAACCGATGAGGAAGGTTCTCGAGTGGTGACCACGAACCGAAAGACGTTCTTAGGTAGGCCCCCCACTAGGTGGGAACGACGACATTGTAAGAGTCGCAGGGAGCCGATAGATGCAAATGACTAATAGCCTTTCATCATCATCATCATCATCAGCCCGTATCAGTCCACTGCTGGACATAGGCCTCTCCCAAGGTACGCCACTGAGCCCGGTCTTCGGCTCTTCTCATCCAACTACTGCCAGCCACTCGGCGCAAGTCGTCGCTCCACCTTGTCGCAGGGCGTCCTACGCTACGTTTGCCAAGTCGCGGTCTCCACTCAAGAACACGTCTACCCCATCGGTTGTCGGTTCTGCGGCTTATATGACCAGCCCACTGCCACTTCAGCTTGCTAATTCTGGTGGCTTCAGCCTTTCATGGTGGCGTTCAAAGTGGGAGGCATATGTTCAGAAGTGGACTTCTTCCAGCTAATGATGATGATGATGTTAACAGACGAGTAACTTGAAATCTAAAACATTGAGAGTATTCCCGCTATCCAATGACCAGTGTTCCCATTGATGAGGACAGCGGGAATGGAATAAAATTAAGTTAAGCTAAGCTAAGTTTAAATTTAAGTCATCTATTTACATCTAGTTGCGCCCCGCGGTTTCACCCGCGTCTTCCCGTTATCCCGCTGGAACCTTTTTCCGGAATAAAATTAGCCTATGTGTTAATCCAGGGTATAAGCTATCTCCATTCCAAATTTCATCAAAATCGGTTTTGTGATACCTGGTAAACAAACATTTACACACACAAACTTTCACACTTATAACATTAGTACGATAGTTCCCGTTGTCCCCATTGGTTGCCCTGTGCTTTTACTAGTGTGGCTATCGGAAAGGCATTAGCTGCGCAGTAATTAAGAGAGCA
This sequence comes from Opisthograptis luteolata, assembly GCA_931315375.2. Taxonomy (NCBI): domain Eukaryota; kingdom Metazoa; phylum Arthropoda; class Insecta; order Lepidoptera; family Geometridae; genus Opisthograptis; species Opisthograptis luteolata. The sequence continues at coordinate 9,540,150 of OV928047.1, read as the reverse complement.
TCCCCTGCTATAGAGTATAAATTTGCATGCCTTGCGGTCAGAGAACAGTCGTCGCCGGCTGGAGGTCGTCGTGAATAGATGAGCGCAAGGAAAAAGGAGGTTGACCTTTTTTTAACTACTAACTGCGCCCCGCGGCTTCACCCGCGTTGATTACACACGACGAAAAAAGTATATTATATCCTTTTACAGAGTTAGAAGTATTTCCACACCAAATTTCATCAAGATCGGTGCAGTACTTTTTGTGTGAATGGATAACGAACATCCATGCATCCATATTCACAAACTTTCACATTTATAATAGGTACTACTTCTAAGCTTGACAAGTACAAGATTCTCGAGTGGTGACGACCGGTACGTAGCTAAAGTTCTCCTTTAGATGGCACGTTGGTGACCGCATCAGCAAATCAGGGATATTATGGAACTCCGTAACCGCAACCGAAACTATCGGATATCCGAAATAAAAATATCTCCTTATCCGTTTCACACGTTTCAGATAGTTTCGTATAAATAAAACAAATACATTTGTGTTTATATTTCACTTCAATTTAATATCCGTATAGGGATGGAAGCCATATTACCAAAAAAGTGATGAATATGAATGTTGAAAGATGGAAGGGAAGAGGAAGACCAAAGAAAAGATGGATGGATTGTGTAAGGACCGATATGAATGAAAGGGGAGTGACTGAAGCGATGGCGGCTGTTGAGGGAGAGTGGAAGAAGAGTACATGCTGCGCCGACCACAAATAGATGGGACCAGGGCAAGAAGAAGAAGAGGAATTTAATATCCGTAATCGAAACTATCCGAAACTAACGGATGTTCCCAAATATTACATATCCGTAACCGTATCCGAAACCGATATGATTTTATTCCTATATCCATCATATCCGTATCCAGATCCGAAATATTATATCCTTAACATCCCTAATGCAAATTTATACGTTTGCGGCGGCCGCGTGTGTTCTCTTAATTACTGCACGGCTAATGCCTTTCCGATGGCCGCACTACCGCCCCTTAATTGGAAGAGCGGTATGACGACGCATTGATTAAGGGAGCTGCGTGGATTGATTAGCGGAAACGTGATTAAACGACAAAGTGAGATGGTGATAAGTTTATAGGACTTGTGATGATGGTGTTGACAATAAAGTAGCATTAGGAAAGAGCGAGATGGAGTAAAAACATTATTTTCTCTGTCTTCACCCTGTGTTGTTGGTTTTTTACTACCTGCAGTGTAGCGTTTGACCACAAGTCACCTGATGTTAAGTGGCGATGTGGTCGAAGATGGCGCCACGCTACTACAACTAGACTGGGAACTGGCTTAACGTGAGACTGCCGGAACACACCGATGCTTGGTGACAGATTCTTAACTTAAAGATGGTAGCTATCCAGGCGAGCATTAGAAAATGTCCTACCACCAAGCTAAGGTTCCATCACGACTTTTTCCTTCACCGAAATATCAAGCTCATTGTAGGCAAGGCGACGTGAAATTTATGAATTATTATCAATGCTATGAAAAAATACGGCTACAAAAAGTATTTCTAGCTTCGAAGCAAAAGTAGCCCCATGTTGGGCGCCAATATTACAAATGTGCACAATCCCGTGCACAAGTTAAAACCTTTTACAAAAACGCTTTCTTTTAAAATAGAAACGGAAGCTGCGTGAAATCGCAGCCAATATTCCAGAGATACTGCAAATGGAATAGAGATGGCAGCAATCGTCGCTGGCGGGTATAGCCGACTGGTGGACATTGCCGACTGGCGAATACTGGCGATATGAGAATAGAACGCGGGACGTGCTCATGATCTTCTTGCATATTACTGGAGCAGGGGCTTTTGGATAACTGTGTATATGATAAGCGATAAACAGAACTAGAATATATTTGAAGCCACCGTTTCAACTTCAAACTTGAAGCAGCATTTGGAGGTGATATTTGTAGATCAATTACAAAAAATGGAATGTCTTCCGTCTTTAGTCGCACACCCTCGCAGTTTTAACTCCACTTCTTACCTTTGCGCTAAATAGTAAAAAAATCAATAAATAAGTAAATTCTCACTGATATAATAAAGATTAAAAAATGAACGAGTATTTGTTTTTAATATTTAGTTTTTTGAAGTTACCTTCATGCCACTGACGCCAAACTGTTTCAACGGAGACCAGCGCCTACTTCAAATCTGTGCCGGTCAAATGACCAGCACAACGCTGAGTTGAGGCCGGTTTCCAACAATGCATTTTTTGTAGTAACTACAAAATGCACTTGTTTTAAATATTATTATAAATGGTTGCAAATAAATTGTTCTTATTCTTATATACATAGAAGACAATTTCTCGTTAACAATATAACTCACGCTCTGTGGGCTATAAAATACAAAGGAAACAAATGCTTAAAACAATATTTACAATTTTAATACAAATATGTGATTTTCAGCTTATATGTGCACGGAACTTCCTGCGTAAAGTCGCCGTAGTCGTTTAACAGTGTATTACTGTTACAATAACTGGATGCTTCCGTTTTACGAGTCCAATCGAATATCTCATTGGTTTACTCCCTTTTTTATTGCCTCGGGATATTGGAGCAAGTTAAACGTTTAGCTTTAGTATGTTTCTTCAGGTATTTGTTTTAGTTTGGATGGGATTATTATGGCTTGTCTATTCCTTTACGAGAATGGATACCAATAATTTGATTAATAACGATGCTCGTAGCTACAGTCTTTATATATCCAAAAGTCGGAACAGAAGATAATCATAAGCGTCCTATAATGCGCCAATTAAACAAAAGTAAATTAAATTTGTCATCCAGAAAAGACTTGAAGTAGGTATACCACAATCACATTAAAAGTATTTCTATCAAGACTAAAGAGATACATAAGAAACGTTAGCAAAAAAGAAGTTGTGTATCTAAAACAGAGTAAGTTGTTACCTTAATAATAATCATGCACCCTCCAGTAGCCATAAGTCAAATAAACGACAGCCACAATATCCCACTTGGTGAGTCATCTTCTTTTACGTAAAATATCTGTTTTAGTCGAAAGCACTTTGGAGCGATTGATTTATAGGGACCAAGGCCCATGGTGATGTATGATCCCATGGAGGTAAAAGTAGTCGGAGGTAAAACATATTTTAGAGAACGGAACGTTGCATTAAATTAACGGAAACGTTAGAACAAAGGCATTCAAAACAAACGAATAACACACACACTCAACAGCACAAACACACAACGTACTCTCTGAACACTCTCTGGCACTTTTCTCCGTGAAATTAAAAATAAAATAAAAGTCAACTACGCTGAAGCATGTCCACGTCTAAACCTGATTGCTTTAACGTTTTCATATACCATTATTGTAAAGCTCTTGTTGGAGTACGGACATAAATTGTTTCCATTTTACTTTTTACCTTGCGTCTCTCCCTGAACGCTCAAGCAATCGAACCCGAGACGTATGATCCGGCTTCCACCTTTCGAGCCATCACCGCTCCACTTTTGCACCCACGTTGTTAATAATATAAGGGGATTTCTCTACATTTCCCTACTCTATAATACGGGCATAGATGTACAGAGGGGCGATTTGTAAAGCTCGCAAATTGCACACAAGGGAATTTGAAACAATAAGAAACTAGCATTTTAACAACCCTAATCTTTAGGCTATATTTTATCATGGACAATACGTGATTGTGAAAGCAATCACTGTATTGAAATTGCATAGCCATAGATATCCAAGCTCTGATATAAAAACTGCCGTGACATTCTAACTTAAAGTACTTTTAATAGACTGGATACAAAACACATAGTGTCACATCAACAGCTTTAACTTAAAAGAAAGACAATTAAACAAACATACGGATTTTTTAAAATTTATGACATTTATCTAGACTACTATTTTGGCGCCCAACGTGGGGCCTAATTATCACAACCATAAAAGATCTTTACTCTAAAAAACTTCTACACAGCACCAATATTCCACCCATAGCCAGCAAATAATCCATGGAGTTCACTACAGGCATTCACTAACGGGCATTCTGGACTACAAAGTATGCAGACGGAAGATGTATGGTATACGACGAAGCACACAAGGATTTAGATTTATCCCAGCAAATGTTAAGCTCTTACGCTGAAACGCTACAATCGCAACACGAAATATGGTAGTGATTTGTCATCATATACATACTCGTATATATTGTTGTGTAATACTGGTATTACACAGCTTTTGCAAATTGCTCTCTGCCATACTTTTAGCCAAGACTTGCTCTCGATTGTTTCAGTGCTTGTAAATACTAGATTTATTTCGATGCCCGGCATGAGATAAATTATTTATCTATTGAAAAAAGAAGCACAAGTATTTGCCTCGTGTCTGGGTGTTCTAAATCTCCGATCCAAGTAGTTTCTGATACCCTAGATCTTAGTTAAGGGTCAGCTATTATTTTTTTACAGCTTGGAGGCTAACTTAACGGTTGAAAATAAGTCACCTCTTGTTAGGTGACGATGTGTTCCAAGATGGCGCCTCGCTACGCCTGGATGCCAGCTATTGCTACTGCTGCTACCGGCTATGTATGTGATTGTGTCGGCTTTAATATAATTATAGTTTTCGTCGTTAAGAGTCTTTAGACATGCTATTATTTAAAGTACGAATTATGCGTGTTAAAGAGCAATGCCTATTAAGTATTCTTCGCATGTGATAAAAAACTATGTTACGAAGTGCAATATCCTCATGACGGCTACTTGTCGGACACAATGTCATAAAAGATATTTGAATTCAAATAGTTACGTAATTAACATTGTAAATTAATGTCCCAATTATTTAACAAACTGCCATTCATAGCGAATTTACCAAACTGCTATTAAACTGCGTCGACAAAACTCCTTACAAATCGATCAGCTTCTGTCTGCCGGGCAGGTACCGATGTTGACACTCGTTAAAAACTTTACAAATTGGCCCCAAACGATTGCGAATTCCCATTTCACTTAATTAAAAGTTGCCCGATTCTATAAGTTATCCATTTGTCAACTTGGATGTTTAATTGGCGATGGATATAAACAAGACGGTCTCAATTATGTTGTTAAGACGTAACAGGCATTTTAACAGCATCATTGATGAATGCTGATTTGGCTATGATTACGTAATCAGCCAATACTAGCTTTTTTTTACAACTGACTAGGCTAGCGATGGACTACGATGATCTCACCCGATGGAAAGCGACAGCGACGATGTTATCGAAGGTGTAGCACGCTTGCCCAGTAAATAGCTTTGTCACTTTTGACTTTAACAAGTATTCCACTAGTAGCCTGTTGGTAATGTGACTTGAAGTACTTGAACACACGTAAAATGTTTTAAAACTCTTTCTTTCTCATGAACAATCTGCTTTAGCACACAATAATCCAATTTACTGCAAACACGGAACATTTTGACTCCCCAAGAATCTATTGTGAAAATCATACGCTACAGATACCCCATAGATATCTGTGCAACACCCTGTATCATTTCCAAGAAGATTTGACCCTTCTCAACAAAAAATATGCCTCGATCTTTTTATCGCAAGCTAGATCGATCCTGGCTTGCGTGATCCATCTTTGAGGCCTTTTTTGTTTTAAGTTATATCAGCTCTTCTGGGCCACTTAGCTTTATGGTATTCTATAGGCGCGAAATATATCGCTCTGGAGCTTAATGGGGCGTTAAGGGAAGATAGTTAGACCTAATTTCTTTTTGTGGTTTTGGGGACAATGTCATCAAAAAAGGTTGTATTTGTAAATGCTGGGAATATTTTTACCTAAGAGTATTTTTCGTCTCAAATAATTAATTACCAATAGGCACTGGTAAACTATCAATTAGGAGTTGATAGCTTACAAAGAAATTATGAATAGATATATAATAAATATAGATACAAAGGATAGTTTTTTATCGCTTACCAATAAAATGACAAGATAAGACCCATCATTAGAATTCAAGCATTACAAGAACAGTGCATCAAACCATTCTATACACTTAAAAACAAACTGAAACTACCCTCAAAAACAATACCTATCAAAAACAAAAAACAGTCACACAAAAGTAATGAAAAATGGATCAGCCATCTATCAAAAACTCCCTCCTCGTATTCAGCAGAACGCAAAAACTTAGAGAATTGAATAATGTCGTCTGAAATTAAAGCGGGTAGCTATAAAGAGCAGATGACGTGCTACTTAAGCGGTTAACTTCCGGTTTGCAACGGAAGATGCGATTGTTTCTTTTGAACGGGGTTCGGAATACGAATGTTTGTTTTATTGCAGCTGAACTTGCGTTCTGTGGTATATCGGATAGCGGTAAGAGTTTTTTAGGTGTTCCTTGATTTCTCTCTAAGCTCTAAGGTCTTCCCTTTCAAGAGTGTGTTGTTCTTCTGATGTTGTGGTGAAACAATAAAGCCTTATGCAGCAAGCTATTCATATTATAATATTTGTGTGTTGATTCCTCTTGTCCTTGAACTATGCATATCCAAGATCCATCAAAAAATAAAAAGATACTCATGTAGAATCAAAAGTTATGTATAATGTACTGTAGGTACTTAATTTACAATTACAAACATAAACCATGTTGACGTTAATTCTAATAGATAGGTACAAACATAGGTTCTGACCCCTAACTAGGTTTCCCTGTACCTAGGGTATCAGAAACTACGAGGATCGGGGATCCACAACACCTAGACACAGAACAAATACTTGTGCTTTTTTTTTTCAATACACAAATATTAATTGTTCTGTAGCGGGAATCGAACCCGAATTCTAATAGTAGTTCCGACAAGTTCACCACTTCCACCATTTCAGCTCAAACGTCAAAGTGGTTTTATCAGTCTTCCTTCTAACTAACGCAATTTTACTCTGGAATACTTAAGGTAAAAGGAAAACCTATTTTCTGAACACAAAAGAAAACTTTCCTCAAGAGCTATAACTTGAGACATTTCAAGTCTTTGTCTATTAAGTTTCTACTTTTATTCGTGTCAGGTGGAATGTAGAATAGGTAAGAATAGGTAAGTGCTAAAATTTATTTTCAACCACCAACCGCGACTTTGCAAGAATAGACAAAGGTTTTGACAGCCTGAACTTTCAGTGCAAAGTTAGTATTTTTCCGAGAGTATAAGTGGGAAAATTTCAGCGATATTGGTCCTGGTATTGGTTTCGGTGAAGGAAAACATCGTGATGAAACCACAGCTTGGCGGTAGGGCATTTTCTAGTGCTCGCCTGGCTAGCTACCATACAAGTTAAGAATCTGTTGCCAAGCCCCTATCGGTGTGTTCCGGCAGTCTCACTTGAGAGCCAGTTTCTTGTCCAGTTGTAACGTGGTGCCATCTTCGACCGCATCGTCACTTAGCAACAGGTGCTTTATGGTCAAATGTTACCCTGGAATAAGTAAAAAAGGCATTTGGCGAGCAAATAAAGCATCAAACACTTTCTTTAAGGAACTAGTAAAAGGGACAACGAACTTCATGTTTTACTAGAACCGTTCTTCAGGACATAAATCATATGCGTTTTATTCTTGTATTGTTACGAAGTTTTTATCTAATTAATCAGTAAATCAACTAATATCATAATTGTATTTATAATTCACACGTCGGTAAACATACTTCTTGAATTTATAGTGCCGACCACACCTCGCAAATGTCAAAGCCAATAAACAAGGTGTACGGATAGCAGTACAATTCAATTGAACACATTGACTGTTTGGATCGCGAAATCTAGTCATCATCGCCATAATCAACCTGTTTCAGCCCACTGCTGGACATATAGGTTTCTCTCTAAGTACACAATTGAGCTCGATCTTCGGCTCCTTTCATCCAACCGCTGCCAGCCATTTAGCGTAAGCGAAATCTAATACGAAATACATATATAATATAGACCATGGGATAGGGATCACAAATATTTTACTCTCGATGTAAAGGCAAAACATTCCCGAAGCGCATTAAGTATGAAACTCGTACCTTTAAGCTGTACCACAGATAGCTAATACCTATTAATCTACTGAAGCCTCTTGATCCGATCGTTTCATCAAGTCCAATTAGATCCCGACCGAGAGCTGTTTTGTCATGAATACGGGCGGTTAACAATGACAAAGGTATAGAATACAAGAGGCGGAGTAAGGGAAAGGTAGTGGGGGTTGCCCTGTTTAAGGCCGAAATTAGCCCCAATGACTGACGAATTGACCTATAACTAACGCGCTGCGTTAAAAAAGTAGCAATGTACGAACTTTTTGAAACTTATATTTTCTATTTTGGGTTTGGCTATACCTAATAGGTAGACTTTACATTTGGTACACTCATAAAAAAAATTATTTAAGGAGGAATTCATATTTCTTTTGTTTAACCGATGATAAAATAGAATCAAGAAGACCTGGACAGATTTACGTAAACACGAATTGTAAAAGAGTTTCCACTTCTTAACCTTCTATATTATGTCATGCATATTGTATTAACTTACGTATATAACTGAAAATTAAAATTCTAGTTTACATATGTATAGAAACATCATTTTACTTTTTTTCTTTTACATGTCACCTGATATTATATGACGATGTGGTCGAAGGTGGCGCCACGCTGCCTGCACCTTTACTATATTTGGTTGGAAAAGAACCTCGTCATTTTGTTCTATTGTTAGCCCTCTATTAACCCCCTAACTCAAACCCCCTTACATAGTCCGGACCTGTCCTCTATATTAGTGATCCTGACATCTCACCCTGTCTCAATATATCACAATTATCACATCGTACGCCTCGTACATCACTAAAGTCACCCGTGTACATGTGTTGGCGATTCATCAAAATTTTTGCAGTGCATTTGGTTGATTGGAATTACGTGGTTCGATACTCAGAAGCCTAGGTATGCTCGTGATTGTACTTAGTCATGTTTAATGTGGCGATGGTCGCTGAACGGTACGTTTGCGCCTTACAAAGAACTGATACCAAGTTTGAATACCAACTTTTGTATGTGTAAAAAATGTATTTTCGAGGCTTATATCCACCCCTGCCGTACGACCTATTGTCACAGTATTATATGACTTTTCACATTTATATATCTAAGAACTATTAAACGAATAAAAAATTATGCCAAAGTAAAATCCCTACTAATATTATAAATGCGAAAGTAACTCTGTCTGTCTGTCTGTTACGCTTTCACGCCTGAACTACTGAAATGATTTTAATGAAATTTGGTACAGAGATGGTTTGAACCCTGAGGAAGAACATAGGCTACTTTTTATCGCGATAAACTGTAGCCCACGCGGGTGAAACCGCGAGGAACAGCTAGTAGGAATCATAAAATGCAAATGCGTCAGCGTAGCGTGGTAGGCTCCCTAAGATGAAGCCTTTAGTACTAGGGATGCCCTACCTTATCTCTCAGCATATCGCGCACCCTGGTAGCCTGGTTTCTGCTCCTGTGTAGCTCCAGCTGCAGCTCCAGGCACCGCTCCTGCCAGTTCACGGAGCCGATGTCGGCGGTTGCCAACTCGTACTCAAGGGGGTCCAGCCGGGATGTGTGGCCGATGGGCCTGGAAGAGAGATTTGGTTAATCGAATGGGTAATAAATTAGAACTTTGCGAAACATAATTTCACTAAGATATGTTTGTCAAGTCGCAGAAAAAAATTAATCGGTGAATAAAATAAAAAGGAATAAAAATAGTTTGAATATACTTTAAGTTAGGCTGCCTTATAATTTCTTAGTCAGATAACTTTTGCCTGGATGTCTGGATTAGCGCCCAAAAAAAGACCAGCTGGGCGTTTTTGCCTGTGATTTTGAGTTTGAGTTGAAAAATCGCTATAGAAAATAACACACCGCGTTCAAATCAAATAAGACTTATCCGTGGTGAATATTTTTCAGCTCCTACAATTTCCATAATAAACTTCAATTTCTACTACACGTACATTCCGTAAAACCCCTATGAAACTATTTTATTTATGCAACTTCCAATACATCTGACGGGCCCAACACCGATAAATAAATAAAACTCCAATCAGCATCGAAAACGATATAACACCGATGCGAGCACACCAAAGATCACAGAAACGAGGGATATGACTTTTTTATTGGGGCGGGCCGCACCGCAACGCATATACTGCATCTCTTTCAAACATTGAATGAGCGAGAGAGATGCACGATAACTTGCGGTGCGGCTTTACTGTCATCTGAACCGAAGGTAGAATCGTAAAGCAGAGATTACAATATCAAACTGAAAACTGAAGTTAATTAAAACCGTTTTAATTTTGTCTGAAATCTGAATTCAAATAGAAGCATAGAAGAATAAACTTTATTAAACTTGAAAAATTATCTAAAGGAGAAAAACAAAGTGCCTGTTTTTTAATAGTTTCAAACATTTCAATCATTTTCTCTAAATAACAGAGACTGTCAGAAATCCGATCAGAAAAATAAGAAAAATATACAATGCTTAGAGTAAATTGACCAATGACCGGATTTAATCAAAGAAATTTCATTCAGTTTCATATTCAGGCAAACATAAATCTCAGGACTTGAGAAGCGAATTTCCCCAGCAAATTTTCTCGCAAAATACGAAATCAGTTTTATCAGACCTCCCTAGGGTACTTATTACTTCCATCATCTCGTTTCTATGATCCGAGCTGTACTCACGTAATCCTGTATTAAAAATGCATCCGGCAACCGCAGCAATGTGGAAACGTAAATATTTTGCAATATATATTTTGCGAGCTATTAATAGTAGATGAGTAGAACAATGTACGAATAAATTCATGGGATCAACACCCACTCAAATTTATCGAAAAGAACCGAAAAACAACAACAAAATGATAGATAGCTCAACGCGTAACTGAAGAAAAAGGGTATTGACAGTCAGACAGAGAGACTGACAACAAAACGATCCTATAAGGGTTCCGTTTTCCTTTTAGAGGTACGGAACCCAAAAAAAAAGAAGAAGCTAAGATAACATTTGCTTGCTTTTTTGGATGTAGAGGGTAATCCCCTAAACTACTGACCCTATTCTGACTTCTTTCCCGAGTATTATATTTTATCCTGATTAAGTAGAGTTTTCAGTAAGAAATCACATTTATTATTATAGAAATACCGTATTTGAAAGGAAACACCTAAGTAATAGGTTATTTATAACAACCATATCATAGGATTATTCTGGCAAACAAATGAGGTATTATTAATTTGGAATGATTAATTCACTTGGATAGACGTAGACACAAGTTATAATGGCAGACAGTTACTCAGCTCTATAAAAATCACTCTCGCGCACACACACGCATGCCAAAGCGCAAATAAATTCATAAATGCGATATTATTATGGATGCTAAACTAAAAACAAATGTTTTAGTATCCAAATGATGCCCGAAAGAAATATTTCTGCATTGAAAACCACTGCAAGGAACCAAGTGCAAGTGCGTTATGAATCTCCGACTCCCATAGATTTTAATACCCAAAGAGAAAGATTAGTTAGAGACCAGATTACATAGGCGTAAGACGTTATTAATGAGTAAGAGAGAGAGTACGCAGAATTGAAACTGCACTAGATTTCACCAGAGGTAACTTTTGCAACCACTTACACTTGTCTGTGAACGTAAAGTTAGTAGGTATGGCCATTCCACTAAGTTGATCTACTGCTAGTATTGTCTTTATCGCAGTACGGATTATCTGGTCTTAATGCTATTGTGGTAGCCCGTGTGATGGATACGCTTGATAAGGTTCCATTAGGTTAAGAATAATTTGTAAATAATTATGTTAAACTAACACTTAAGCGTTATTTATCACAATAACTTTACTGTTTTAAGATTTATGATCACTTCGACTGACTTTAGATATTGAGCAAATTGTACTTTGTACAAATTGTATTTTGCAAGAGTTTAATCATAGTGACAATTCTCTTACAATTATTACTACACCCAGAATGGTACAAATCATTACTGGTAACAAAATGCAACGAAGCAAACTAATCAAACTAATAATATAAATAAATGCATAAGTATGTAGGCGAGAGTGTTTGTTCATTACTTCTTCACGCTAAAACAACTCAACGGATTTGATTGACATGAAATTTGGAATAGAGATACTTAGATGAAAACAGCCTTAATGTGGATGCAACACGTTCATTCAATCGTTCACTCATCTAGATTAACTGTAACACATATATAATGTTAATGAATTTCCCAATTTCATTATTTAACATAAGTAAACCCGACTATAGTATGCCATTAAGCAATATTCTTTGTGAATAAACTGAATTCATTAATTTCTCGTTTACCTAATCAGTTATGGCTTTAAATTGGCCGGGTTTATTGCCGACCCGAGCAGGAATATGGTACCTAATTAGTTATCATTAAATGAAGGCGAATACTCCGAATTTATGTGCCTAATAAAGCTAATAGAACTATAAACCATATACTAAATATAAAAAAGACCTTGTGCCATAAGCAATTCACGACAGCCCTTGGGCAATAGACATGCCAGCCAATCTGGATTGCATGATCTTAATAAATCTGTTTGTAGTTCAAGTAGATCTCTCTCATGGATATCATCATACACTTTTAGAGATGTGAAAGTAGTTTATTTCGATCATTCGTGACAGCGATCAGGGTAAAATTGAGCCTCTACGGTTCTTTGACGATTATTATAATTAGCACAGCATAACTCGGGCACTGTCCAGCTTATGACTCTTCTCGATAAAAATGTATACGAGTATATATTTATATTGATGTTTTACCTTGGTGGTGGAGGCGGCGGTTCTCGCGACCGCCTTGGCAGCAACCGGGGGCTGTTCGGCGTGCTGGCCGAGTGGCCAGCGCCGCTGTGGTCCGTGAACCTCGCCAGCGGGTCAAAGATCTGCGACAGCCGCCGCGACCGCTCCTCAGACATCGTCACAACACAACACAAACACACATACACACTACACTAACAATATCACATCACGACTCCCACTGTCTCACTCGTCACCGCTAACTATTTCGAATGGTCCGAATGATTTAAAGCGCGGAAGTTATCGCTCTCCGCTGACAGAGGGCGCTTGCAAGAATGACGTGCGATTTGGCGCGCAATCTCTGACGCCATCTTGGCTCCTCTTGTTTTTCACAGTTGTAACGTGGCTTTTCGCGGCTGCCGCCGTATTTAGAACTCTGAAAAAGAAATAAAGTGGGATTAGGCGACGTGTCGACGGAACTGGAGTGGTGAGAAATTAGGCAAGGTGTGGTAATTAGCCACCGTGCGCGGAAGACATTTTGGTGCGGCGCCGCGTCAAAACTAAATGTCAACGCTTTGAGGTTGGAATGATTTATACGCGTGAAGAACATAAGTTAGACACGCGACACTTTTGAGATAGCATTTTAACTAAAGAGAGATGGAATATACGAGAGTCTAAAAACAAACGAATATAAATGAAAGTCCTGCTTGTTTACGTCATAATCCGAATGTATGTCAAGTCAAACAACAATATTAGAAACATAAGGACAAAGTTTTGCATTTTCTGTCCGTCTTTAAAATCATTTGAGGCGATAAAATCAGGTAAATCTTACAGCTACTTACAATACCCGTACGATAAAAAAGAGATAAAAATCATGGTCTCTCCCATTTAAAAAGAAGTAATAAATCTATTTCTGAGTGCATTTACAGTTCTTGGCTCAAGAACATATATATTGTTAACTCAATATTCTTGGTTTCTAGTTACTAGTAACGACCGAGTCGTAAAAAAACTAACGTTTTTACTACAGTTTGTTCAGTTTAGAATTAGCTGTTGCCCAGATAATGATGTGGGAAACGGCCCATTTAGTTTTGGGAAATATAAATTGTCTGTAATGGCGGAGAATGGATATAATTGGATAGACTGACATCAAAGTGTTTGATGATGTTAAAAAAATACGCATGAGAGCCTAAAATCTTAGTGATTTATTGAAACTGCCTATTAATTTAGGAAAGCATAAAAAACTAGCGACCCACTCCGACTTTACTTGGGTAAGCTATTGGAAGATTACTTTATTAAAATTGTATGTTCATCTAGCTTACTCACAATTTTATCTAATAGGTATCATCTAGTTACTAGATTTTAGTGGTCAAAAAATCTTTTACAACTTTTATGTCTTATTTTATCTTTTATTTATTTTTATTTTCCAGATACCAGTAGGTAATTAATAAAAAGGGTTTTTACCAATTTATAGAATCCAAAGTTCAGTAGCGCACAATAAATTTACACGCGATGGTGTAAAAAAAATAATAGCCGTCCATTTTACAAAACACATCACAAAAAAACACACTAAAACACAGTCCTCAAAATTATACAGAGATGTTTGTACGGAATAATATAGAGTTGTTATAACGAAATTATACCGAGATGTTATTCTCAGCCACTGACAGGAAGGACCGGTTGCCAATAACTAAAGACCGTTGAAAACTGTCCCTTTGATATTCAGAATTAGTCTGCCTCACCTTGCCAGACTGTGGCTCTAAAACTTTTGTGTGACATAGTTTGTCACAGAATAAAAATTCAAAACAATACTAAAAAATCTTCTATATCACTCACAACCCAGTGTCGGCCTGTCAGCCGTCCCAGGCATCGCTGGAAAGACGAAGTCACGAAGGATTTGCGCGAGCTCCAGGTGGAGCACTGGCAGGAGGTGGCGCAAGACAGACCGAATTGGCGTCTTTTGTTATCGGAGGCCAAGACTCACTTTGGGTCATTGCGCCATCTCAGTTAGTTAGTTCTATATCACTCATCTTTCTTAATGAATACTGAAAAAAATACTTTATGATTCAAAAGAACTTTCATAAGAAATAGCAAAGAATTTTTTCGAAAATTAATTAATTAAAATACTTGAAGTTCCGACGATAAAATTTGAAATTATTATTCTACAGATAAAACGTTTGTAAAATTCACCAATTTTTTTTGGTATAAAAATAGTTAAAAGCTTTCTAATTCTAACACTTCGCTTTTTTATTTTCATAGATAAAAAGTAGCCTATGTGTTAATCCAGGGTATAAGCTATCTGGGGTGCTAGTTCCAGTAACCTCCTCGTGTGTCTGATCGCTGCTGGTCCTTGGGTCTCGGTCTCGGCCGGGGGGGAACAGCAGTTATCAGGCCGGTGCACCCCGGTAACAACGTTCAATAACTTCTCCTTCTAGGGTTCTTGTTGAACGTTGGCTGATAACTGGATACGGAGACAGTAGTATGGGCTGTACAGGCTCGTGCACTGTCTGCCTGGGATGTGACGGATACGAGTGTGGGCTGTAAAGGCTCGCGCTCTGTCTGTCTGCCTGGGACCGCGGGGGACATGAGTATGGGCTGTAAAGGCTCGTGCACTGTCCGCCTGGGCTGTGATGGATACGAGTGTGGGCTGTAAAGGCTCGCGCTCTGTCTGTCTGCCTAGGATCGCGGAGGACATGAGTGTGGGCTGTAAAGGCTCGCGCACTGTCCTGTTAGGAGGGTTTTACGCAGGGCGAGGGCGCTCCTCCAAGCGGCCACACTCGTCAGTAAAACCCTCAACGCGTGGCGATGTATATTTATATGCAAAGCCTGGGGAAAACTCGTTCTCTCCTCGAACGAGGGACACGAGTATGAGCTGTAAAGGCTCGCGCACTGTCCCCGTTTGGAGGGTCTTACTGGGCGGGGGCGCCTGGCGCCGCTCGTCGATGGTAGAGACCCTCATGAGGCGATATATATATCTTATATATTGCTCAGGTTTGAGCTTGTTTTCCCAACCAAGCTGCTTCGCAGCCTGGTAGCGGTTGTCTCCGTTTGAGGTTGACGTTATGTCCCAAAAGACGTAATGTCCCCAAAAGGAGGCGGCGGAGCGCGCAACGGGAGGAACCTCTTGTGGCGCCGCTCCGTAGCTGGCGGGAATGCTGAGTACTCACGGTTATTCCCGAGTCCCGAAAGGGGCGGCAGTCCCTGCTGTCATTGCGGGCGGTCGTCGGCGGGGGGCTGGAAGTTGAGGCTGTGCCAGATACTCAGCCCTCCCCCATAAGACGATGCGGAGAGAGTACCCCGGGGTTTTAGTGGGTATGGCGCCTTGAGTAAGCGCGAGTCCTACACTCCCTCCGAGCCCCTCCCCTTCTGGGGGGAGGGGCATTGCACCGGAGGGGTCAGTGCGTAAGTGCATTTCCCCGGGTCAAAAAAAAAAAAAAAAAAAAAGGGTATAAGCTATCTCCATTCCAAATTTCATTCCGATCCGTTCTGTAGTTTTTGCGTGAAAGAGTAACAAGCATCCATCCATCCATCCATCCAACTATCCATGAATACGTACATAATATTAGTAGGATGTAATATGATTATTTATACAACATCAAAATTAATCAAATTTAATACAACATTTTTTTATTATTCACTCGTTTATTTATTTACATGTTGAACTGAAATTTTATTAAATTACTCACTCGTTCATTTACATGCGGAACGTTTGAGAACCAGAGAACGTGTTATAATAGGCGACTTTAACAGCTGGCTCTTTAAAAGAAGAGTAATATCAACTTATGAACGGCTCTTTCAATTTGCTACTTTACAGGCTGGTATTGAAGGGGGTCATTTCTATTGATATGCAAAGTACCAGGACATAGTTCAAATACACGGACAAACGCAGTGGGGTGCAAATTCAAAGACAGCGCTAAATCTACACTCACTTTACAAGAAGAGGTTAAGTTTGTGTTTGTTGGAACTACTGAACCGATTCTGAAAAGTATTTTAAACATTATTTTTAACTTTATAGCGATGATGGCTCAGTGGTAGTGACGTCGGCTTGCGATCCGTAGGACGTGGGTTCGAATCCTACAATGAGCTTGAGCTTTCGGTGAACGAAAACATCGTGATGAAACCATAGCTTGGTGGTAGGGTATTTTCTAGTACTCGCCTGGCTAGCTACCACCCTCTTGTTAAGAATCTGTCGCCAAGCACCTATCGGTGTGTTCCGGCAGCCTCACTTGAGAGCCAGTTCCCAATCCAGGTGTAGCGTGGCGCCATCCTCGACCACACGTCACTTAACATCAGGTGACTTGTGGTCAAACGCTACCCTGTAAATAGTAAAAAAAAAACAAATTTTTAACAAAAAAGCCGAATTCAGTTGCTCCTTGATTTCTCTGGGATGCCATCATCAGATCCTGGTTTATCACCCTTGGGATATTTCCTTTCCAAAAAAAAAAGAACCAATCTAAATCGGTTCTTATACGACGAAGTTATCCGTGAACACACAATAAAAGAAAACATATGATCGAATTAAGAAACATCCTTTTTAATGTCGGGTAAAAACACGGCAATGTTCACGATACAGCTACACCCATTTTTAGGCTAGTTTTAGGATGTTGATGTTGATGGGTCATCATTATCAGCCTTTCACGTTCCCACTGCTGGGACTCTAGCCTTCTCTAAGAGGGAGGCTATGGGCCTTAATCTCCCACGCTGGCCCAGTACGGATTGGTAAATTTTGCATGCCCTTGAACGTTGTGGTTCTTGGACATGCCGGTTTCCTCACGATGTTTTCCTTCACCGTTTTGAGCGATGTTGATGGGTATAGGTCGGAAAGTCTCGCATTGTTTTTATTGTTTACCTACTTCCGATTCTTACAATAGCACTTACTACGCTTCGACGCGAAACTTTAGAAATCAGGCTACACAATTGAACAAGTGGAACAAAACCATTACCATCACAGAACAATAACTCCATAGATAAAAACGTCTCCACCCTTCCCAGAAAAAGGGCTGACCTCAATTTAAAAGGGTCTCCCTAGATAACGGGCTGATAACATTAATCAGGGCGCATAACTCTCAAGTTGTGTTGTTGGGGGTAGTCGACAATTTTCTGGTCAGCAACCTTGTAATTTCGGCTTCCTGCAAGCAATTTTTCAGTTCAACTGGTATATAATACACATTAGGGTATCGGGTTACCCCATCGAGGGTGACCGACAAAATATTTAGGAGCATTTCAACATGTTTGTGCTATTTTTAACCGAGTGCGAAATAAGGAGGGTTATGTTTTTCGAGTGTATGTATGAATGTATATTTCTTTGACACGGCCTGTAGTCTAAATGGCTTGACGGATTTTAACATACGAGGTGTCATTAGATTCGTCTTTATTGTGGGAGTGACATAGGGTACTTTATGCTGGCGCAGTCGGGTTTTTTTTTTGTTCCTTTTGTAATGTATAATTTAAGTTTTGATTGGCTTGCTTTTTGGAGTATACGATAGGCTCTTTCTTTACTTCATACAGGGTAGCGTTAACTGGGCATTGACCATAAGTCACTTGATGCTTTGTATTTTTTATTTTTTTTTACTACAAATAGGTATGCGTTTGACCGCCATCCCGCCTGTTACCCAGCGTAGATGCGGTCGACGGTGTAAAACGCTTACCTAGAAGGTACCTGTTCACTCTTGCCTTGAAGATCTCCAAATTGTAGTGATCGGGAAACACAGACTTTGGCAAGGAGTTCCACTCCTTAGCGGTACGCATTATGAATGTGGAAGCAAAACGCTTCGTGCGTACAGGTGGAATATCCACCATATACCGATGGCGTCTCGCCGTTTGTCTTGAGTCCGATGATGGAATGGGGATGGAGGAATTAAGCTGTACAACTCCTGGGCACACTCGCCGAAATGTATCCGATAAAATACCGATAAACTAGCAACTCTTGCTAAGTGACGATGTAGTCGAAAGGGGTGACACGCCAGGCCTGAAGTGGACTGTGAAACGACTCTCAAAAGAGGCTGTCACAACGTACGGACAGGTGCTTGGCAACCAATTCAGGCACAGAATAAAAAGGTTTCAGGGTAATAATTACCCAGACGAGTACTAAAATATATCTATCTCATTCGCTTCTAATTTACCAATTTAAGCGTATAGGACACATAGGTCATTTTAGACACAGAATGCATACTACAGTTTTGGACTGATTAAAATCGATTGTGTTGTGAATATTGTGATGACCCTAAGTCAAGATTACTGCGTCATTCTAGAATACAGGCCTTAAAGTAGCACAGCAACTCTAAAGAGCGTTATAACTTCTAACTTCTGCCTTCAAATGCGAATATTTTGGTAAGAAAAATATACCTACAACATTTCACCGCTCTAATGATACTGTGACTGATGCTTATCAATGCCATAAAGCCTTGTAAAGGATGAGAGCCTTGTACAGGGTGACACAAATCGTGCGCTAACGAGACCTCGGCCCCCACCGGCACCGTGTCTCATCAGAGCCATCAGTCATTAAGCTGGGGTCCGGACTCGCTACATCCTGTAACCACGGTTTTACTACATTTTTGTAACGTTGACATTTCGTACTGGCTGGCTGACTTTTTTTTATAAATATAGCTTTACACAGTTTGTGTTTTTAGTCAGTGCAAGTATTAAAGTATACATTCCAAGTGTTAAAAGAAAATGTATACCAGCTATATGCCGGACACGATAGTCCACCCTCCTCTTTGTGTTTAAGTAGTGGAAATTTAATTAAACTTTACACGGACTTTTTAGAGTAAGTAGAAAAGTCACTGTTTTTAAATATGTTTAATAATAGGTTCATAATACCAACAAAAGTCACACATCAAATTATTATTCCAGGAAGCACAAATAAGGAAAATAAAAATAAAACTTTCACGTTGACAGTTAAATGGTTGCTAAAAAGTAAAAGTCTCAACCGTGACTTTACAACTGTTTTGTAACTTTGACATTTCGTACTGGCTAGCTGATTTTTAAAAGAAAATCTTTCAATACTTTTTGCTACGACTGCTGTAGCTTGCGGTCTGGACTCTAGGGCATTGGGACGGATTGGGAGCATTGGGCATTCGGATTTCTACATCTCTTTTGGTATTCCGAAAGAAAACTTGCACGTGGTCGTGTATTTCCGATCCCAAAGTAACTTTTTCACAATGGTCACAATTTTTCCATTTAGGCAACCATTGTGACAAAAGTACTACCTACTATTTAAATAAGTATCAGCTAAAATGGTGAAAAGAATTTTTTTTGAAATACGTCAATAAGACTTTAATAATTTTCAATTTTCACATTTTATTCTTCGTCATTTTTTTTATTTTATTTTCAATTAATAATATTTAAGAAATTTATAATTGGGCTTTCACTGTTAATATTATAAATGCGAAAGTTTAGATGTATGTATGTTTATTACTCAATCACGGCGGAACGGCTTAAGGAATCTGAATGAAATTTGGCATAGAGGTAATCACGGCGGAACAGCTGAAAGAATTTGGATGAAATGTGGCATAGAGATAGATTATACTCTCGAATAACACATAGGTCATATCCCATAAAAAGGTTCCTGCTGGATGAAGAAAAAACTCCTTGTGAAACCGCGGATTGCAGCTATAATTATACAATTTAGTAAAAAGAAGGCAAACCGGCAATGAAACATATTTACAACAAACAAAGTTACTGCCCATAAACAGCAATTAATTACAAGCCAGTACATCCAGTTCGACGCTACTAGCACAGATTAGATACTAGTAATTACGTATAGTAACTACAAGTCTTATTCAAGGTAATGGGGTGCGCATTAACATGTGACTTCAACATGTTAAACGCTTTGGGCACTCGGTCTAAGCACTAGGTACTACATGAGTGCTTACAGGCAGCTCAAGAACTGTACTTAGACACAGACGGCGTGAGGCGGCAAGGCTGCTATTCCACCGGAGCTGTGCTAACTTAGCTGAGCGACAGGAAAAATTAACCAATAAGATTACTGTATTTTCCTAGCCTCGCATCCTATTAGTCGATTCTGCACCGCTTAGCTACCTCACACAGCTGTCGAGAAATGGAGCTTATGGAAGGTGTCTATAAGCGTTATTTGTAAGCATGCCAAACCGTCACTGAGAAATGGAGAAATGAGTGGATTTATCAACAATTCAACAAGCTCTAAGCAGTTCTCGATGGTGATGTATTTCTTAGCAGCTGTCCTGCGCGGTTCCCGCAGGTTTTTTGGATTTTTGTTATAATATAAAATATGACTCTCAGAAATAGTATAATTTTATAGAAAGAATTTCAAAATCTGTTGTTCCGGAGAATTACCTCCATCATCTAAACTCAGAAAATTGTATCTTACAGAATTTAATTTATTCTATTATGGCAATCCACAATTACGCCGTAATTTAAAGTCACAGATGTCAAACGACAGTAGTAAAAAATCCTCACGATTCTATAACAAATTATTATTAGTGTTCAATATCGACAGGTCTCTTTTAAATACTTGTACTGCTGATGCAATGAGCTATTGTAGGAATTGCCACTTATTTACTGTCTTTTACAAAACATCAGAAAATCTTATCTCCAAAATTCAACCAAGTAACCAGCCAGCTCAACCGCATCTCTCTCACTACACTTGGAGCTTTAATTATTGTACATCTAGATATGTCACTCGGAGCTTTGATGGCACTTTTTGCCGTCTAACAGCGCTCATTACTGTCTGCAAGGACGAGGTACTCCATCTTTGTCTGTCTTTGTATCCTTACGATGTCTGTAACACCTGCTACACACGACGTACGTAACGGTCAGACAACCGGTCGGTCGGTCGCAAAGTTTTACGTCCGAAATTAATAATAATCGATCCTGATCCGTTATCCGCAGTTTTGGATCGATATGACAATCAATATGTCAAGATTTACTCCTAAAATGACATATGGTGACATGACATATCAATCCAAAACCGCGTAAAACGGATCAGGATCGATTAATAATTTCGGGCGTTAGTCCATTCGATACAATCTCATCGTGTAGATAGAAACCTAAACTGAGGAATCAGTCGGATTGGACGCAGACCATTGCACTGAGTGGACTGGTGCAATCAGCGTACACCTTGAGACTAGGGCAGTCATCACCTAAACTGCCGACACCTAAACAAGTCTAACAACCTAAGAACCGCTGTAATTTGCTCTAAATAGAGATTTTTTTCTGCGTACGCCCTTTTGGCGGGGTAAATGCTATGTCTATGTATCATTGACAGTCATTATCGGGAGGAGCGGGAAGAGGTTCGTTAGAATGTAAAATAAACGACAGTCGATACAAAGAGGCGGCCATGAGGCGTCTGGGATTTACCCGGACGCTTCTTGAGAACACTATCCGGACGCCCCTAAACGCCTTCCCAAACTAGGACAAATCTGGACGGATGGCAGCCCTACTTGAGACCAAAACCGACCAGATCTGTCTGACCGTCTGTAGCGCCCTTAGTGCGATGGGTAGTCCATCCTTGTCTTTCTTTGTGTCCGCTGGACGGAGGGTACTTGGATAGTCTGTACTTGTCTTCGTGTCCCTTTAATGGCCCGGTAATGTTTTTCGCGCTTTCTCCGCCGGCGACGGCTCATTGTATCTTGTTTTAATAACACCCATTTTGTGAGGAGAAAAAAAGATTCTGTCTTGCTTTTCAGCAGAATCCGCGATTCTGTGTATTGATCTATTCACACAAATAGGTAGGTTAGAACTGAAACTGACTTTTAGGTACTTACATAGATTGTATGGGTGCACGAAGAAAGGTTTTTTGAAAATTATTAAATTTTGTATCTTAATATGACGACTTTTATCCGGGGTCGCTAGACTAACTAGAAGATACGTCATGTGGTCTTTATTTACACACCATAATATCATTAAACGCGCGGTGTCAGCACCTAAAACTTACGTACCGAGAATTTCAGGTTACTCGATTCTCGTTCATCGCTCCTTCTACCTTAAAATTAAGGTAATCGATCGCTACAAACTCTCTGAAGGTAAAGTAAATGAGGAACATTTTTAGGGGTTCCCTGATAGCTTTATCGCGCTTTTTTTAGGCTTTATGAACCCTTCTTAATGATGTTGAGCCGGTGAGTAATTGGCGGCGGGTGAGCTGCTTACGGACTGCTGCTTCGTAGATTATTATTTTACGTGAAATATTGAGGTTTGTGTGTTGTTGATGGGAATCCATATTAACATTGTACATGGGAAAGTAACTCTGTTGTGTTACCTTTTCACGACTAAATCACTGAGTCGATCTTGATGAAATTTGTGTGTGGAAATAGTTGGAACTCTGGAGACCTGACAATGATCTATGTGGAATCTGACAACCTAGTATAAATAGCTAGCTGACTGTGAAATGAAAGAATTCAGGTTCAAAAACAAATATTTGATAATCGTCTCGTAGTGGGAATAAAGACAAGACAAATTTTCCCATGTACAAAACTCGTATACAAATCCCATGAGCAAATATTTTTTTCCTTTATAAAAAAAATTGTAAATAAATTCAAATAATTCCATGACTGAGTTGGTGTGGAACCCCAAGTAGTTTCGAATTCTAGAATATAAACAAATACAGCACTTAACATTCAAGCCTTCAAACCTTCAAACTATGGCTACTTAGATTATTTTGAACGATTTTTTTAATGTTTTTGGTACTCCTAAAACAGCAAAGGTAAGTGAAAGGTACCTCAGTCCCATACGGGGTAAGGCTACTGAAACCCAGGGCAAAGAACCTACTAGAGTTAATAATTACGATTGTTGAACTGAACCCAGATGAAATTACTTACCGTATGCATAGAGGCTCCTGCGAAATACCATGGGAGAGGAACCCAAAAGGCAGATTTTAATTACGGAAACAGCCTCGGGGCAACCAGTTCGTTGTGGGGTTTGTTCACGACGAATCCCTCTATGTATGTAGCTAGTTATGTATGTTTGTTTGACAACTGCAGGGTGTGTTGTTGTAGCTGCTATTGTGCTTGGCGGGAATATGGCCTTATCTTTCTGATGCTCAAAGACTTGGCGGTACTTGTTCTTCTATGTATTAGAAAATGTGGTTGTGGTTTTTTTTTAGCAGTGTGCTCTATATCTGATGATTTTCTTGTATAGATGGATGGTTTTAAATGTGTTAGAGATATATGTCTTAATTATGGTACTTTAGACTGAACATCGCGTCTATAATCGGGTACTGGATATAACAAATAATTTCGTCTTGTTTGTGAATTTCACATTTTTATCCAAAATGATCTGTTGGTACCTATGTCTTCTTTAGCCCTGAACTAAAAACAAACGTGCATAGATTATACGTAATCAAACAGACAGACTGAAATATTTTCAAATTCATAATTAGCATCACCCTCGTGGAAACTCCAACAGGAACTGTGCATTTATACAAGACAAATAAAAAAAAATTATATACGCGTTGACTTAAGAATTTCAGCCCATAAACTCAATCCATAAAAAAAAAAACACATCATCGATCCGTTCCTGTGTGAATGAAAAAACAAACACATTTCTCATTTACATTCATGTGTAAGGACCTATGGACTAATTATACATGACTAACTACAAAGGATTCCTTGACACTCTATACAATGAATTCTATAAATTACCATTCATACTTATCCCATCCCAACAAATCAGATACATGAAAACGAAGACAGCATCCCCTTCCCCAACGCGGTCACTCGCAAGTAGTGTTGCCAGATCTGTTTTTCTAAACATCGGGACATAAGTGAAAAAAAGGTTCATTAGATCCATTATGGATATACTTAGATTTTATTTTCCCACTAGATCCATCTTAAGCCATAGATCTAATGAGAAGTAAAAAATTGTAATAATAATTAACACATTTTAATAAAAATATCAATGAGTTACTTAACTAAACTAAAATAAAAAAAAAAAAAAAAAAAAACCAAGCCTACAATTATTGATTAATATCCGTTTATATATATAGGCACATATATTGGATCGTTTGAACTAACTAAAGAAGGTCTATGAGAAGTTATTTATCATGTTTGATGCACCATTATTTCTAGTCGCTACAAATGGATCTAAAGAAAATAGCAGGATAGAGACGAAAAAATCGGGACGTAAAAAATCATAGATATTGTATACATTCCTATCAGACTTCAATGAGATCACTCAACCTTAAGATTTACTAAGTACACATACTATAAACATAAACAATTGTATACAGGGTGAAATTTAATTCAATGTTTTAATGTTTTTTTACTACTTATATGAAAAAGCGGGATTTTGGTCGTCCCGCTCAGTACTGGCGTCCTGAGAGGGCTAAAAAACGGGATGTCCGGCTAAAAGCGAGAAATCTGGCAACACTACTCGCAAGTGACCACCATGTTTAATTCATCCACTGACCCTCGGCATATTTAATTACTGACCTTTCCATACCTATGGAGATTCCTGGCCTCACCCCCGGGTTGAGATTTGTGAAATGGTTCCGAGTTAGAAATATTCGCGACCTTTGTTTTTGTATTGAAATTGCTTGCTGGTATTTTGGGAGGTTAATAAAATCCTATGTACTTAGACCAGAGATCAGATAAAGTTCTGTGCTTCAATGTAGATAACACTAGCTGCGCCCGGCGGTTTCACCCTCGTCTTCAAATTATCTCGTAGGAACGTTATCCCCTATATTTTAGTCCTGGGTATAAGCTATCTCCATTCCAAATTTCACTCAAATCCTTTCTTTGCGTGAAAGAGCAACAGAGATACATACACTCACTATACATATACTCACAAACTTTCGCGTTTATTTTGTGTTTTTTATATCATTAGATTTAGTAGGATGTGAAAGTTTGTAAGGATGGATGGATGGATGTTTGTTACTCTTTCACGCAAAAACGGATCGGATTTTGATGAAATTTGCTGTAGAGATAGTTCGAACCCTGGGTATTTTGTGCTACGTCGAAAACAGAAGCGTACAAATTCAGGAGTGTATCAATAGTTAACTGTTATACAAACAGAATCACTATACAGCGAGAGTTTGTACTCCAAACACGGCAGAACCCCGAGCCGTAAATGAAAGTTAAATACTACCGTGATTAAACTGTTCCCGCTAGAGGGTGCACGTTTCGTCACACCATCTCTTATTGTAGGTACTTTCCTCGTATACCTATAGTTTTGTTTAAATATTTATTTTTTACTAGTTGCGCTCCGAGGTTTCACCCGCGTCTTCGCGTAATCCCGCAGGAACCTTTTTCCGGGATAAAAAGTAGCCTATGTGTTAATCCAGGGTATAAACTATCTACAGTCCAAATTTTATTCAGTACCCCAAGTACAAGTTTTGAAAACGATAAAAGTTTTCGTAAACATCGCCGTTTACCACCGCCGACTTGTCAAAGTGGCAACTCGATCTGTTTAAATTCAAAAAGTAACTCAATAACATTGTTGGAATATGATTAGAACGATTTAAAATAACCCGTATTAACGATTTCAGTTCCTCCAAGTCTCGGTAAGATTCGCTGAAAAAATATGTATGGATGGAAACGAAAACTTTTATAGCTTTTGTAAACTATCAAAACCTGTACTAGGGGTACTGATCTGTTCAGTAGTTTTTGCGTGAAAGAGTAACAAACATTCATTCATCCATACTCACTAACTTTCACATTTGTAATATTAGTAGGTAGACTATACTAGGTGCGTCCTGCGGTTTCACCCGCGTGGACTACAATTTATCGCAATAAAAAGTATCCTATGTCCTTCGTCAAGGTTCGAACTATTTCTACACCAAATGTCATCAAGATCGATTGAGCGGTTTAGTTGTGAACAAACAAACATTTTCGCATTTAGAATAAAGTGTGTTGGAATATGTGATGGAACAAAAACAGTTCTGTTTTAACAATGCTGAACCAGTTTTCAACAAATATTTACTTTGTACACACATTCTCGCAATCCAATTCGAGTTCCATTTTGAAATGACCAATGCAACGACTGTAAAACTGTCAGCTTTACGGCGTCATAAAACTTAAAAGCTCTGTGCGTCTTGCAAAACTTTAGATGGAAAGAATTGACATTTCTACGTTCTATAAAAAATAGACAGCTTTGCTTTCACCATTAACAAGTCTAAACTTTTAGGCAACTTTTAGGTAAAGTAAAAGGCCACACAACAAGTGGTGAAATGAGGTGAGTCTACACGGAGAAAAAAGACCTTCCGAAATACCGTTTTCCTTCTGAGTCAAAGGGGAATAACTTGTAATTCAGAAGGAAAACTAAGGTAAAATACGGAAGGAATCGGTCTTAGACTTTTCTAGAACGTCTTTTTTAGAAGGTAAGACTCAGAAAGAAAGGCAGAAATATTTTCTCAGTGCGGTTATTATTTTTATCTTTATTATTTTAATATTAATCCTCAATCGTTTCGCTTTTCGCTATGGCTAATGCAATAAAAGTGTGTTTGTTGGTTTGGCCTATTTTTACGCAGAAAACGCAGCAACGGATTATCGGATCGAGGTTATGGGCCAGAGAGTACCTACCTAACATTTGCTTTTTTTTCATGTAAAATATGCAAAAGTTTTTGGGAGAATCTACCGCGGGGTTCAGCCAAAAAGTTGTGAGAAAATGAGCGATAGAGAAACTAAAATTACTTTTGATTACAACATCAGAAACCTAACCTTAAAAAGCTACCATAATATCGTCTCCGTAAGAGAAAAAGTACTGACTGTACATACCATAACTATTTTGACGAAAAAATTAAATATGACATAAATTCCTGCCGACACTGAATCGAAATTTAACATAAGTAAATAATCCGTCCTGCCTGCGCAGCGGCAGCCCTGCTGTCCTGCAGGCATACCGTCCGCGTCATGCAAATGTGTCATGCGGTAGGGCTACCAACTCGCTAGATATTTTTTCTACCAACTTTACTGTTCTTTCGTTCCGAGGGACTTTGGGTCGCTGAGCCATCGGACTTAGATTAATAGAACTCGTCTATCTTTTTGAGATAAGTTACCTTTTTTATTAGACTATCAATTTTTTTTCTGGAACAACACCGTGTATACAAAATAAGTTTTTTTTAAATCACGATTTCTAGTTGTCAAGGCGGAGCGTTAATTTTAGGAACATTTTTGTAAAATTATGAGAAGGCAACGTTAGAACATTACTTCTGAAACAGTTTCAAGTAACTGTTCTAGTGGCAGTGGCAATCAAGCAGACAGACGGCATGATGGAAGCGGTCACTGTCGCGTTTGCAACATTTATATAATTTTTTTTTTGCCGATGCATTGCCGACCCTGAAAAAGTCTTTTTACACAGATCTTAAACGACTGCATTTTGGAGCACAGCGTAAAGACTTGTAGAGGGACCTCGTCCTACATTTTGCATGTAAGCGGGAGAAAGGAGCGCATAAAAAAAATGTTCATAATGACTTTGACTAGACAATCAATAAACTAATTAAATTACTAACTGATTAATTATTTATTTACCTGTGTATTTTGTTTCTTTCTTTCTTTATCTTTCTACTCTATTGTTAATCTATTATGTTACGCTTCTATTTCCTGTTTTAACCTACCTTATTCTTTTTATATGTGACTCCTGTGATTGGCTTAATTTCTTTCTATAATTGTATATTCTAAATTTAGTTAGTAAGCTGTTTGGATATCCAAATAAAATAAAATCGAGTGGTGTGGGATTTCCAGGGCTTGATTATGTACAGATGAGCTTTCTTCCTTTTCACCTTGAAAAACTGTCTGTAAAATCTAAAATAGGCAGTCGCAACCCTATTCATACAGGGTGCAGAGTTAACGAGATAAAATTTGGTCGAACGCTTCGCAGCCGTGATCGTGTGTAAAATTGAACGACTTTTTTCGGTCCATCACCCCAGCGATAGGTACTGTTCGCATATATTCCGAATCACTATTTTTCTAATAGCCTCGCGGAAATTATGAAAGTCGCATGTCAATTTTACTACCGAAATGTTTCTAGGATCCTGCGTCTTTGCCAGTTACGCAGTGCGATTCTAATTCACTCGGAAACTCTTCCGACCACGGATTCGGAAAAGTTTCCGCGAGAATTTCTTAGACGCGATTTATTTAATCTGAATTCGGAAACTGACATTTTACTTGACAAACCAGCTGTTCAATCACGGAAAAGTTTCCGATGCCTATTTGCTCTCGGAAAACGTTTTCGTGAAGCGAAAGTGACGTCGAATCCGACACGGAATCTTTCCGAGTGAAATAGAATAGCACTATTAGCACTACTGGAGACTGGAAACCTTCTACAAAGCCCATCTTCTCCTATCCTACTAATATTATAAACGTGAAAGTTTGTGAGTATCGATGTATGGATGTTTGTTACTCTTTCACGCAAAAACTACTGAACAGATTTGAGTAAAATATGGAATGGAGATAGCTTATACCCTGGATTAACAAATAGGCTACTTTTTATCCCAGAATAAACTATCCACGGGCTAACGGGAAGACGCGGGTGAATACGTGGGGCGCAGCTAGTAGCCTATGTCTATAGCATAGACTTTGTCTACTTTAGACAGGAACAAACAAAAATCAGACTAGCACTAAAGGTGAGCTCTTGTCCATTAAAGCTTGGGCACAAGTCCGTAATCCTGTCTGAGAAGAGATTAAGGTGAATGGGTCCGGCAATTTCCCATACAAACTCAAGCCGAGCAATATAGATCACGCAAACTATTTTAATGAAGTTTGAAAATTTTCTTAAATTGTTCAATTAATTACCCATCCGCGGACTATCAGTTTCTCTTACCAAAATTATGTTTTCCATCAAATTTTACCTTTAAAACTTTCGGAAAAATCGTATTTTTATACACATGTGTGCGTGAGTGGCATTGAAGTTGACGGACTTGAATTAGGTGATTTTTACCTGCCATCTACCTGAATTTCGATGAACTATTTAGATGTAGACCTTAGTGAGCGATGTAGTGGTGGCGTGGCTACAACTTTGCCACAGAAGAAATTATAGTTTGTATTAGGTTCGGTCACAAAATAGCTAAAAATTATGCGACGTTGCAAGATCGCGCATGACTAGTGAAGAATGATTTTCTGTCTC
Organism: Opisthograptis luteolata; assembly: GCA_931315375.2. Taxonomy (NCBI): domain Eukaryota; kingdom Metazoa; phylum Arthropoda; class Insecta; order Lepidoptera; family Geometridae; genus Opisthograptis; species Opisthograptis luteolata. Next base: position 9,510,466 of record OV928047.1, on the reverse strand, counting down.
GCTCGCCACGGCCCACGATATTGCGACTTGCCAAATCGTGCATGAACGATGTTGTTGACTTTGGGGCAATTTTTACTTTCCGTTCCGAAGACGTAAATCAAAACGGGTTGGTAGTCAAGGTCGTGGAGGTCTAATCCACTTTGATTACCTAAGTGATATAATTTCGCCCAGGTAATCAAAGTAGAAAAATTAGTAAATAAATAGGTAAGAAGTAAATATATATATTGCGATAGTTTCTCACACGGCCAATAGATCCCAAGATAGGCAGAGCTTGTATTATGGTAACCAGACAGCTGACAACATAATTACATTAGAACGTAATTCTAAATTCATACCTACGTAGGTAGGTACCTACTATTGATAATAATGTATAGTTAGTTAGGTACTTGGCGGTAGAACTAGAAATGGTAGATCGCCCTTGCAAGTCGCCTACCACGGTTAAATAGTTTAGAGATGAGAAAAAAAATTGATTTTATATTAATCGATCATTTTTTTTTTTAATCGATTTAAAAAAAATCGATAAACAAATATTACAAATCAATTATTTACTATATTAAAAATCGATTATTAATTGTATTAAAAATCGATTATTTATTTTATAAAAAATCGATTATATTTTTAATAAAATAATCGATTTGTAAAAATCAAAAAATAATCGATTGTAAAAAATCGATTAAGTAAAAAATAATCGAATCGTTTTTTACAAATCGATTTATTCTAAAGAGATGAAAATCGATTATTTCTTAATCGATTTTTCCCTTCTAGTCACACCCCTATATTTGATACCTAGTGTGTTGGTACCGCATTACCAAATAAATGTTTGGTAGGTCAATAAACACGATATTTTTCTTCACCGAAACCTCATACTTATTGTTGGTATTTGAACATGTGCTTTCCAGCACGGAAGTTCGATGCGCAACCGACTGAGCTATCATCGCTTCAAAACATAAACGTCAAAACAAAACCGAAATCAACCGATATCTATCAATGTAATCTATACTAATATATATTATAATATTATAAAGCTGCAGAGTTTGTTTGTTTGTTTGTTTGAACGCGCTAATCTCAGGAACTACTGATCCGATTTGAAAAATTCTTTAAGTGTTGGATAGTCCATTTATCGAGAAAGGCTATAGGCTATATTTTATTTCCAAAAAAATTAGGGATCCGTAAGAAAATTGCTATTTTTTAACCCAAGGTATGAAATCGAAAACCTATTTTTGCGTGCGCTGCAAAAACTATTGACAATAGAACGAAACAATGTAGCACGGGTTTGTAGGTCCTATTAAGATCTACAAAAAAGTCCGCGAGAGCATATGTCTAACTATTATAGTTATGCCACCATAAGTGTTTTTTTATTTAAAAAAATTAATTTTAATGCCTCCGCTAGGAAAGGCTCTTTATTTGTATCTTGGTATTAATCCTTATCAAAATAAATTACTTCTCATTCAAAACTGCTTCAATCCCTTCATATAACTTTTTGAATTATTCAATTCGGACATTCCATTCGAAAGATATCACGAGTTTAAAAATGTAAGTAGTAGTAGAAAAATAAACCCACTGCACCGCAGTGCCGCGGGAAAGGCGGGAGAATATTCTATGAAATAGGTAAACTGCGGTCGCAATTTACGAACCAGGAAGACCTTTAGCTGTACAAACGCGCGGTCAAAAAAAAAATTAGAATTAAAATAGGATAATGGATACCTACAGCAGGTAACGCGGTGAGGGGCGCCGAAGTGCGGGAATAATTTTGGAGTATACGGAATATAAACGCTTTCGCGCCTAAACTACTGAACCGATTTAAATGAAATTTGCTATTTTTATCGCGATAAACTGTAGCCCACGCGGGTGAAACCGCAGGGAACAGCTAGTGCTATATATATTGTTATCAAACGGAATATGGTATATTTTTCAATGAAACAGTCTAAGCGCTAAAGAAGACGGAATTCAAATCCACATTTACAGTAAAAATCTATTTACCTACATTTGTAATAAAACTGTGACTGATCGCTGTCTGTACATCCTATCCTATCCTACTAATATTATAAATGCGAAAGTTTTTGTGTGTGAATGTTTGTTACCACGTATCACCGTAACTACTAAACTGATTTTAATCAAATTTGGAATGGAAATAGCTTATAGCTACTTTTTATCCTGGAAAAAGGTTCCTGCGGGATAACGGAAAGACGCGGGTGAAACCGCGGCTGAAAACTAGTGAAAGATAAATGAGAAAAGCTATTATTGGGGGTCTTTATCATCAACGCAATAGAACCCAAAACAATGATAAATAGAATTTTTGTCTGTTTGACTGTATGTCTGTTTGTCTGTGCATTTGTGCGCGCTAATTCCAGAAACGACTTAACCGATTAGGGTGCGGTTTTCACTAATGTATGTGTATGTGTGGTAAGTGGTAAGCTTCACTTAATATTTAGTGTTTCTTTTACTTCAATAGTTTTAATAAAAAAAATATCGCGATAAACTGTAGGACACGTGAGTGAAACTGCGGGGTGCAGCTAGTATAAACTAATCAGACTGTTCTATGAGTTTTTTGGTTACGTCATTCACGTAAAATGCATTTTTGACTAGTTGCTACGTTGCTAGGCAAGTTGTTGTTTATAGTTTTACTCTGTAAAAAAGGTTGATCAACGTTGGAAAATTATTGATGGAAATCAGCAGATACAATCGTGCACCACTACGCCAGCTGAGGCCAGCAACAGCCTTGCCACAGAGTACCTTTGTATAACCGGAAAAGCCCTGCTAGCTGGCTGACACCACAAATCTAATTTTCGGAGGATCAAGGACGTTGTTCTACAACTGCCCTAGCTGAAAGTGTATTCAAATACCTTTGAACTACACAATATGATAACATATAATTTTCCTACGCTTATTTACTTCGTATATGATACACCTTGAAATAAACGAAATTCTATTCTACTAATATAATAAATGCAAAAATTTGTGTGTGTGTATGTTAAATGTTTGTTACCACGTATCAACGTAACTACTAAACCAAATGAACCAATTGTGGAAATAGATTTGAAATAAGCATGTCTCTCGAAACTTCGAGACTTCCAAAAAACAACGGAGGAAATAAAAGGAATTGAACTTCTGACCATAGGGCAACATGAAAATGATGTTTACACTACATATAAATGCGACAGGCCAGCCAGCCGATTTGGAAACTAACCGTTTTTCAAAGTCATGTTTGTTTTTTAGTAGTGTTTAGTAGACATAAATCCGTGGTTTTCGTATGACCAGGTTGGGATACAAATTAGAATATACTTTAATTATAGCTTTGTTGCAGATATGTAAACGAAAAGCGACAACACCATGCCACAACCACGTCAAAAGCATTTTGTATAAAAACAATGTTCTGACCAATAACATGGCATATGGCCAACACAATGAGTCTGTGGCCAGAACATAGTTCATGGAAAAAATGAAAAAAACTGTGCGACCAGCAGGACTTTATATTGACGAAGAATTGTGAATTATTGAATATTTAAGAATGTGTAAATAAAAAGACTATTGGTGATTGACTGTTTTTTATTTTGATACTATGTACATGTATAATAAATAATCCTGATTGTTTCATAATAAAGTATTACAATAGCCAATGTCTTTATTGGTAGGAGAGTAGAGAGTATAGGTAATAAAGGGTATAAGGCCATCTCCATTCCAAATTTCATCCAAATCAAAGAAAATTACCAAAAATCTGAGGCAGGGATCGAACTCGGAGCCTCGTTATCAGTAAAGAACTACTGAGAGGTTTGACCACTGGTCTAACCTATACAGTAAACGAAAGAACGAAATTAGCAAATGGTTTCGTGTACAACAAAACCATTTTCTATGTGTGCGTGAATAGTTGATATCTTTCACGACTCATTGAATGTTTTTAAAAATAAACTTGTTACATTTTTAAATGCATATAACACAAGTGGGAAATGTAATGTTCTGACATCTGATACCTAGATAATTATGTATTTGATTTGCCGTTAATAATTGTATATTTATCTTTACATATATATATATATATTGTGTATTGTATTATAATAATTTTTGTCTACCATCCTTAATTGGTGAATGATGTAAACACCTGTTAAGGGTATATATATCAGAAGTGTATCTAAGAAAATGTTTAATGCTATTAATGTATAATATATATACTGTTGGTGTTTCATAATAAATAAATAAATAAATAAATAAATAGTTGCTTAGCTGCCATTCACCACTACCGCCGCGATATTGTTTGGCACAAATAAAAGTGTTTTGAAAACTAAAACACATCTGAAATATTGTTTGATACATAAAACATATTACGCCATTACCGGTAAACATAATTATTATTAAAATAATATGCACCTGTTCATTCATAATAAAATAAGATGCGTTAATTAGAAACAACGCCATCTATTGACGCTGGGCTGCTAGGCGGACCGCAAGCAACCACCTTAGATGCGTTCTAATGACATACTTTATGTCTACGTGTGCGTGTGTAAGTACGTAAATTTGTGACACCAGCAGTAAGAGAAGCGTTACGAGTAATTTATTAGTTTATTAAATGAAGATTTGGATAATTTACAATTGAGTAACGCTATAGAACGCGCGCTTTAGTGTTTGGTTCGAATAAGATTATTATTTTCGACGTAAAAAAATAATTTAGGTAAAAAATGACATCAGCGCCATCTCTTGACAACATAGCGTGATGAGCTCTGGGATCATCCACAAGTGAAAAAATCTCGCTCCAGTGATAACTTGTTTGTTTTGTAGTTCAGTGCTACGTAAATTGGCAAGTTGTACAGATGTACAGTCAGCGACAAAACAATCGACGACCGATGTGGCGCAATGTGGCGGATAGCCGACTGTGAAGCGTAAGGTCGCGGGTTCGATTCCCGCAACAGGACAAATATTTATGCATTGAAAAAAAAAGCGCAAGGATTTGTTCTGTGTCTAGGTGTTGTGGATCCCCGATCCTCGTAGTTTCTGATACCCTAGATACAGGGAAACCTAGTTAGGGGTCGGAGCCTATGTATGTGATTGTGCGGCCATTATTATTATTATAAATCGCAAATTTTCCGATTGCCTCTATAAGCTTAAACTTCACCTTTCAAAACTCAAAAAACTCAAAACTCAAAAAACTCAAAACTCAAAAATAGGTTTATTCAATAGGATACACTGTGATCACTTTAAAACATCAACTTAAAACTAGCTACGCCTGTTCCAACCTCAACCTCTTTCGACCAAATCATCACGTAACATCAAGGTATGTTGTGTTGTAGTCAAACGCTACCTTAAAACTTGCAGAAAAAAGCACACATTACTTTACTATGCATTTACATATTTAGAAAATCGAGTATGATCAGCTGTTAACGTCTGTTAGCCATTTTGTATCCATCAGCTCCCTGCGATTCTTACAATGTCGTCGGTCCACCTAGTGAGGATGCCTATATAGAACGTCTTCCGACTCGTGGTCACCACTCGAGAACCTTTCTTCCCCATCGGTTATTGGTTCTTCGAGCGACAATTATAATAATAATATAATAATAATAATATATTTATTTATTTCTCCTCATAATTAGAAAATTACACAAGTAGGTACAAGCAAGATTGACAAGATGATATCTAACTGTATGAGGAGCTGGTGCCTGAAATAGGTTTTGAAAAACCTGTCCTACAGGTCACCAGGTCACCCCCCGCAGGTAGAAATCAAAATGTTTACAAAAGATGAAAATTAAATTAATTGAATGTACGGCGCAGAATACTGATAAATAAATGTATATAGAAAAAAGAAACAAATAAAACAACATAACGAAATATGATACGTTCAAGTCAGAGGATTATGTGAGTGTAGTGTAATTAGGTAACAATACATGCTAATAATATTATAAACGTGAAAGTTTGTGAGTATGGATGGATGAATATCTATCGGTCGCAGTATCGTATGGAAAACAAAGCAAATAGGGAAAAACGCGAATGGGACTAAAAATATTGGGGAAAAATAATTTTGGGTATTTGACCTATACAGTCTGAATGGATAGATGGATGGATGGATGTTTGTTACTCTTTCACGCAAAAACTACTGAACGGATCTGAATGAAATTTGGAATGGAGATAGCTTATACCTTGAATTAACACATAGGCTACTATTTATCCCGGAAAAAGGTTCCTGCGGGATAACGGGAAGACGCGGGTGAAACCGCGGGGCGCAACTCGTTGTAAATAGATAACTTATTAACTTACCTAAATTTGAAAAAGTAATCCCACGATCTCCAATCTCCATTCTTACAATGAGATCTGTCTCCCGGAATCTACAATATCCGTAAGATCAAAAGGAACGTTTCAATTAACTAAATTACAATGCCAAATTAATTTCGCAGGAACCCTCGCTGTTTGTGCTTGGTTCGTTACCTGGCTGCTGCGACTTTCATCTTGATGTTTAGTTTAATTATTTATTGCGAATACGGTTAGTGAAGGAGAGAAAATAAATTGAAAAAGTCTTTTTAAATAACATTAAGAAAAATATAGCTACCAAACTCTTTCATCAACCTCTAAGACTCGGGAATAACATATACAAGAATAATTTGATCTTTAATGTTAGCCTTTAGGAAACATTTCACCATACTCTATTATGCTCGGGAATACATAATATGTAATAGCTTAAACTAACTAACTCCGATGGCTCAGCGACCCAAAGTGTGTCTTGGCCTCCGAAAAGAGAGAGCGCCACTCTTCTCTATCTTGAGCGATTTCAGCCCAGTTGAGAGTCTGGAGCTCGCGCAGGTCTGCATCCACCGCGTCCTTCCAGCGGTATCTAGGGCGTCCGACCGGCCTACGGCCATTCGGTCGTCCCAAATAAGAACGCTTTGCCGCCCGATCCTCTCCCATGCGGACTACGTGGCCAAGCCAACGTGGTCGGTGCGATTTAATTTCACCGACCACGTTAGGCTCGCCCACTAGATCTTCGATCTCTTGGTTGGTTTTTTTTTGAATAGCTTAGAGCTAGCTAGCAAATTCTCTGTCTCTGATTTTAACAAACAATTTTATTGTTAAGAAAAATATAGCGTAGGTCACATTTCACCAAACTATATTTTATTAAAAAAATGTAAAGGTTTTCTTTCTGTACAGTGGAGCTCGTAGGATTCAGGGATACGCCTGAAATATTCTATCAATAGTGCCTTGATACACTGATACACTTCTGTCCCCCTCTAAATGCTAAACAACTATCGGATACAATGTTAAGGCGACATAAATCTAGTTTCACGGCCCACTTAACGAATGAACTGAAAAATTTATCTAAGTAGGGGTGAGGTACGGTCTCGCGCAAAAGTGGAGACACTATTTAATTTATTCATTTTTATAGGCCTTTGCCCAGCAGTGGGACAGATTAGGACCCAAAAAAATTATGAGACATACTATATTTCCCAAATGTGTTTTAGATCAGAATGGCGTGGGGGTTTTTCACATTTTACAAGGTAGCGCTATGACCACAACTTATCACACCTGATTTTAAGTGATGATGTGGTCAATGGTTGGTGTTTGAGGTATTGACGGTAATCGAATAATGTGCTATTGTTCAGCAACTTTTGTCGTTGACTGTACCACGACCGCATATAAAGAGGCATATCGATGGGGTTACTCCCCTAACTCTGGCATAAATAATCACGTCGAGATCTTATCACGTGAAAATACGATGCCGCCTGAAACTAGTAGTGTGCTGGTAGCTAGATAGAAGGGGTTTCGCGCACTATACGTAGAGGAAGCCAAGAGCCTCTGGTTGCATAGACCAGCCAAGCCAAGATGCATTCTACGTTAACACTAAAAGAAAACACAAAAAAATGTATGCGAATGACATATTTCAAGATTAAGTCATGTGGTCAGAACAAACGTCTGTCTACAATGACGATCGCTACATCATACTAAATACTTGAGATAGGATTTGATTGTTTGTTTGTTCCCGTTAAACTTGAAAACTATTGAACCGATCTTGATGAAATTTGGTATGGAGATAGTTTAAGTCCTGGAGAAGGATATAGGACTTTTATCGCGATAACTGTTATCCAGGTGGGTGAAACAGCGGGGAGCAGCTAGTCCCATTTAAAAGGAAATCTCGCAGAAGCAAGACTTATGAGTCTAAGGCTGGTATTCTAAAACGGCGCTCAAGCGATAATCAATCAGTACATGAGTACATGAGCGTGGATAACCAGAATTAGTTGTTTTGGTCGACGAGTGTTCAAGTACCCTAATAGTTGCATACCCTCCTACCCGCACTATAAGGGGATTCTAATTAGGAAGCTTTTCATAGAAAAATGCAGTTCGCGGCTGATTGAAAAAGGAGGAAAATTAAATTGGAAAAGCTTCAAGATGGAAAGGAGTTCATTTAGATACAGGTTTCATTTGAATGGAAGCAGTGGGAAGAAAATGAAAGAAACTATTCCTAGGGAATTCTTGAAAGGAGTTTAATTGAAATGTAGGAGCTAAATTCAGTTCTTTTTTTCAGCCGTTCAAAAGAAAGTTTAAAAGTTTGATGTGGAAGAAAGTAATTCTATTCCACGAGTCCTATATCATTTTTGCTTATGATTCCGCTTAGGCAAGGGTTCTGTCAGCTTTCGCGTTGAAAAGTCTGCGAACATGTCAACTGTCATTTTACCTGTCAAACCGCTTCATTCGTTCGCAGGTAGACCATGGATTTTGGTTCGTTGAATTTTTGACAAGCCATTGTTTGGTCTTTCTATTTTTACAGGGTTTCTGTATTAAAATTAAAATTGGTTTGGACGAGATTGTTCTACGGTCGGTTTCAATAACCTATAACTATTGACGTGAGCTCCATTGAAGTAATGTCAAATTTCTATCTCTGGTAGGGAAAACCGTGGATAGATAGGTAATTGAAACAGGCCGTTAATCGGCAGGACCTGTTACTGCTTCCCATACTTTGCACAATTCAAGTAAGTATTACCTACAATAAGTCAATGTTTTTGTGGTGAATATTGTTGTTGTAAAAAATGTACTTTCATACGAAACGCTTAGTTTGTTTTTCCTTTCGAATCTAAAACTGAAACGCACTCAAAAGAGCTATTATGTTTTGCTGCGATTTATTAATCCACCAGACGAGAACCTTTTCCACTTTCATGCACTAAACCAATTATTATGATAAACTGTAATTAGCACTTGTTATTTAAAGCCCAGATTATCCCATTTATCAGCATGTAATAGCCCTCGCGTCCCGAAGGAAATGCCTAGAAAATTGCCAGCATTTCCAAGGAAAACAGCCTGCAATTCCCGTTTAGCTCAGCTGGTACCTGCATCGTTCATAACTAACGCTAGTTTTTTAGAGAAAATGGGATTTATTGAACACTGAGCCGTGAACCCGATGAAATATGGGAAAAATAAAAATATTTTTGTGAACATTTTTGATTGAAGATTTGGCTTTGATAATGAAACTATGAATATTTGTCTTTTATTTCTCTTTATAAGTTCTCAAATTGGAACTAAAATAGGGATGTTAACCATTTTTCGGAATTGCTTTTATTTTAAAGATTGACTCTTGTTTACCATAAAAATAATATTTTATTTAAAATTATTAGTATTTTCGATGAGAAAATATACAAAATTAGAGTAATTATGATTTTTTCCGCCATAACACTAACAACTGTCACTGTGACTGACATGACGTCACTGACCAAAAAACACGATGGTCGCGATTCGTAGCCATACCACCGCGCCGACCCCCGACGCCGACCCGCGGCTACAGACGCGCGGGCAACCATCGAAGCACAAATCGCCTGAGTGGTTAGTGACGTAAGAAGCTCTTTTTGGTGTTTGCAGTCACGTGACAAAAAATTATAAATATACATTTAAAATCATTTTTATTTAAATTATTAAGTTATATTTAAATACAAAAATATGTTTTTCGATATCTTAATAATACAAACTAACATAAAAGTAAGATTAAACATTATTTTGTAATTAGTGTTAACATCCCTATTGGGGCAATAAAACTTGTTTTTATTATAGCTTTGAGACAGACATAGTTATTTTGAAAGATAACAGACGTTGGTTTGTCTCAATGTCAAACATTTTGGACTCGTTATTTCGTATAACAATCCATTTAGACAATTCTTTTCATATTTTACGTTGTCTGAATGTAGTTTCGTTGATACATTTCGTAAGTAATTTTTTCCCCTGCAGGGCCTGGGGTTGAAATTACCAGCTATATATCAACCAACTTAGCATTCTATTTAATTGTAAATTATATTTATTGAGTTAAAGTATATAATTGCTTTTATATAACTTTTCATTAGGCACTAATTCGGGTCTGAAATTATGCTGCCTATTAACAAGACAAGACATTATCGCGTATTCACGGTCGTTGTCTTTTTGACAATGCGAACGTCCGACTGCGTAGCGTGTGGTAGCAGGTTTGATTCCTGCAACGGGAGAAGCATTTAGGTATTAAAAAAAAGCGCATAAATGTATATTTGTTCCGTGTCTGAATGTTCTAGATCCCAGATCCACGTAGTTTCTGTGATAGTTTCTGTGATACAGGGGATATGTATGCGATTGTGAGGGCGTTATGACTACATTATTACACTATCATTTAGGGCAAATGCGATCTAAAATTTGTTCTGATTCTCCCGATAGGGACACCAATCGTATTCTGGCAAACTCACTTGCGAGCCAGTTCCCTGACCAGATGTAGCGTGGTAACCTTGGTAACACGTATTGTGGAGAGAAGCGTTTTGTTTTACAGTATTTCTGAACAATAAGAAAATCGCTTAATAACAGTGTTCTATTGAATCTGGCACTAAAATTCTTCCACTATTGTTTTCTTTTATTAGCTCACAGATATTGAGCTTTTAGGGCTATAGAATATACCGACCTAATTACCCAGGCATTGTGTTTACGTCAATAAATAAAATAATCTCGAAGTTTCATCCTATTGTCTGCATCCAGTAAACACTTAAAACGGAGCAATCACAATAATCGCAAACGCGTTAACTCAAACGTCTGCGGTAACCCTACAGAGACAGTATTAACAGTATGGGTAGGTAAGCTTGTGAGGAGCCCTCGTAACCAAGCTCAATCTATTGGACTCGTCAAAACGAAACAAATGAGCCCAAACTCGATGGGTTTCCTAGTAGTCATTGAAGAGTTCCACTATCCATTTCTTGGCCCCATCATCAGATCAGGTTGATTACATATACATACAAAATTTCAAGTCGATACGTCAATTAGAAGTAGGTTAAAATTGACTTCTAAGATTTGATTACATTGTTAGTTAGTTATTTTAAACTTAGTTAGTTACAAGTATAGATTACAACGAAACCCATAGTAATAAAAAAATCCGTGTAATTAAAAAATCTTTTTTGAAAGAATGAATAAAAATGTTTGATAACCTACATATGAACCGATTTTTGTTAGAATATCTAAACATTCTAACAAAAATCGTGTGCAAAACCAAATTTTGTTTCCAAAGAGTTTTTACTCGTGTAGTGTTATCCCTTCTAAAGCTTTAAAGAAGTTGTGTCTAGGGTTCATTTGTCCAAATATCAAACCTTTAGCCTTCATAGAGACCGAGATACAGATAGCAGAACATCACAAAATCAGCATAGGTGCCTTAGCACACTTTAGTTAGAGAGAGAAAGATGGGATCACTTACTTACTGCCACAAAACTGTTCGACAGATTTATTCTCGAGAAATATCGCGAATCGCGGTAGATTCAATTTGGAATCTCTCACGAACGGATAGGGATGAACGTTTTAAACAACAAACATCGGATTCATTACGATGCCGCGTATCTAATCACCAGTCAGACGCAGCCTCGCGGGTATAAAGGCGCGCTAAGGAAGAACAAGAGAGGATGTGGCGTTCAAATATTTTGGGAAAGTTGTAGTTGAAGAACCTTTTGAAGTGAAACTTCTTTAGGCCCGGTTGGGCTATTAATCCGTTCGAAACGGACGAAAAAAGTGTAACAGTGCGCATATGCAATATGTTCTATATCACGTTTCGTCAACATATATTATGCAAATCTTTAACATTCTTAGGTTGCTTCTTTGGTTTCTTTGGTTGTTTAAACCTCTTGGTTTGCTGTGTGGGCTGGTCATGTAAGCCGCAGAACCGATAACCGTTGGGGTAAACGTGTTCTTGAGTGGAGACCGCGACTTGGCAAATGTAGTATAAGGACGTCCTGCGACCAGGTGGAGCGACGACGTGCGCCGAGTGGCTGACAGTAGTTGGATGAGAAGAGCCAAAGACCGGGCTCAGTGGCGTATCTTGAGAAGCCTATGTCCAGCAGTGGACTGACACAGGCTGTTGATGGTGATGACAAGTCGCTCGCCTGATGTTTTACAACGCAAATAGTTTTAAATTTTCGTGGATATCATTTTATTTTAACAAACTGCCACATCCAATAAGGCTAGCTCTATTAGAAGCAAACAAAAGGCGCATTCAGTCGTTCCCCCGGATGAGAGCGAATGGAAATATCAACGCAACGCAAGGCTTTGAGATTTCTACGACGTGGCGTTTGGTTATTTGTGGAGCAATTCAGCGTTTGTAATCTTCGATGATAGGGATTCCGTTCTCATATTAAGAGGTTCACGCAGTTTTTAAACTCCGAGAAGTTTTTTTTTTTTTTGTTTTGTTATGGCGTCACACGATTAGTGTATTTGCCAGTGTCAAGTATAAAATATTTCAAACTCAGAGTTGAATCAAGTTTAAATGGTGATGATGGTGATGATGATGAGATGAAGGGATGAGGATAGTGTTTAAGTAAAGTAGTGGCGCTTTACTTAAACTTTACACGGACATTTTTGGAGCAACTCGAAAAGTCACTTTCACAACTTTATTTCAATTTCCCACACTCGTACACATTAACGAACACATAATGGTTAATAATCCACCAATATTACACATTATCACTCGAAGAAACACAAGTTTTGGAAACAAAAACAAAATTTTCACGTTGACAATTCGATTGCCGCCAAAAAAGTCAACCGAGAAGATTAAAAAGTATTTTTGAAAAAAACTTTCTTCACGACGAACACTCGGAAGGGGCAGACGACGGGATGTCAATTATGTCAGTTGTCAAAGTGACACTGACAGCTATAGATGACATTCGGAATTTAGTTTTGTTTTTTGTCTTACGTGGTGATACGTCTACCACTTAGTTGGTTTTTGGTTCTGTTCCACTGAGGAAAGGAACGATTATGTATTAGAGGCTCGTTGTCTGTGACATGATTAAAAAAGCATACATCAATAGGTACTCAATTGTTTATTGCATTCGAATTATTAGTATACCAGAGATCAATGATGAAAATTAGCGAACATATGGACCCGAATAGGGTATAGCAATGTAGGAGCGGACCGTTCCATTTTAGTCATTTTGTGAAGTTGTTATTGAGGAAGTCATTTATGCTGTAGCAGCAAGTAACTTCTTCATCCTCAATGTTACTTCAGCACATGCTAGCGTGCAGCGTAAAGCCATACTACCGAAAAATGCATTAAAAGCAGCAAAGCCAGCGTAAAGAGTCCCTCATTCAAATTGAGTGCGGCCTTTATTCCCAATTAGACTCACGATACCGTTGACAAAGAATTGTTTAATTATGCCGACGCAATATCGCGTCGCAGGGTACTACAGTATTTCAGTAGGAAATATTCGAAACTATGCTCATTTGACAGAGCGCGCGTTTTGTAAGAAGTCAAAATTGACAATTCAAATGTCATTCAATATTCAAATGTCCAATTAGCCACTATATCTGAAGAATGGAGCTAAGAAATATTGTAATTAATTAATAATAATCATACAATTTCCTTTGTATGAGCTAGTGAAGTGACTAACTCTAGTATTGGAGTTTTCAGACATGGCTTTAAGACTGATAATGCCTGGAGGTCTGAACCTCCGGTAGGAGTAATAGTGTTCTGTGGCCTGAACCGACAGCGTACTCTCCAAAGCAAGGTAGGGTAGTTAACTATTTTGTACACAGCGTATATTTCCTACTGCACACAAATTCACTGTGACAACTATTCACGACTAAAATAGCCAATAAACGTGTCCTTTCCCAGATATCGCTTCAGAAATTACTGTAATTGTTTCACGTTAATAACTTCACATCATGCTATAGGTGCTTTGCTGGTAGAACTTATTATATCCGGTAGTGCATATATTTTCTGTGGAATTTAGGTTATTTTGGGGTACTTTTTGAGTGAATCGTAACTCTACGGTGAATTAACATGAAACTGTCATTAGTTTTGTGGGCGATACTTCCCGCTTTTTAGGGGAATGTGCGAAGTGAGTTATTTGATTTGTGTGTGCTAGTTTTTAGTTGTGACACGAACACGGGATTGATGAAGGTGATGATGGTGAAGAAATAAAGCTAACAAAGTTGTGCACCATTAAACAAATACTTACAATAAATGTGCGAACAAGAATTTTATTGATCTACAAATGTTTTTTATTACAATGAAGTACTAGGTGACGATTTGGTCGAAGGTAGCGCCACGCCACACCTGGGGTAAGAACTGGCTTTCAAGTGGGCTGCCGGAGGTCGGAACACACCGACAGGTGCTTGGCGACAGATTCTTAACTTGAGTGTGATAGCTACCCAGGCAAGCAAAACAATGCCCTACGACCAAGCTACAGCTTCATCATGATGTTTTCCTTCACCAAAAGTTCAAATTTTCCAGGATAAAGAATAGGCTATGTCACTCCCTGTTCTGTACACTTCTCTATACAAAAATCACACCAATGTGTTGCTTCGTTGCTGCGTGAAAGAAGGACAAACTAACAAACACACTTTCGCATTTATTTATGTAAGTAATAAAACAATATAATGTAAGGATTATTTTAGTACCCAATTACCTTTGATAAAACATCTCAAATGCACTATGGAATTAAAAACTTTTATGAAGAATTTTTATAGCTTTCATCTGTGATAAAACTGATAAAGCAGTAAAGTTTATGTCTAATCTTGCCAGAGATAATATTCAAGTGAATAGATTTAGAAAAATGCTTCTGCCACGACGCTTGGGGATAGATTCTAGCCAAGCGGGTACTAGAAGCTACGGTTTAATCGAGATGTTTCCCTTGTTTGATGGCTTTACACGATATTTAGCCAATGCCACGTGTTAAATTGTTATGTAAATGATGATGATGAGATGATATGTGCACAGTAAAGTAAGAACAGTAGGTTAGCTAAGGCCGCTCGACGAGTTAATTGGCTACTCTTGCGGTGACGCATAGGCGGCGCGTTCCGTACTGAGTGCATGGCCGCGGCCCCGGCCGCCTCCTTTCGTTTATGTGATTGTGTGCGTGAAAAGTGCGTGCGTACACGGTGCCGCTACTCACGCACACATTCAAACCGGCGACGGCCGATTTATATGAAGCTGAACTACTACTCCTTTACTATGATATGTGTGACCCAGATACAAGCCGGGCCAAGCACGCCTTCCCTTATTTATACTTACGGGCATTTTGGAGCACATTTCCCTATTGCCTGCATCTTTTTAAACACCAACCTTTTACGGTATCATCACTTAACCTCAGGTGTGTTGTGTTGTGGTCAAAGGTTTCCTTGTAAGTTATAAAGAAAATCCCCAAACATTACTGATCTAGAACTAATTAGGAAAATCGAGTGTGATCAGCTACTTTCGTTGCTGACTGTACCTGTATTTATGCAATAAATGATTCTGATTCCATCACCCCACGTTTGAAAATAAAAATAATTTGATATTGATAATTTCAATTTCCACCAAAAACCCGATGTTTCACGTCACCGAAAGCTCGTCACTACCACCGATGACGTCACATCCACTGAGCAATCATCGCTTCAAAAACAAAAAAGGTTTCCATCACATTCAAACTCGAACTCATTCCTCTCGCCATAATCTGAAAGCTTCTGAAAGTGAACCCTTTTGACAGAAATCCTGAGATAACAGGCACCATTTAAAGTTTGCACAAAGGGCTGTAAACGTTGCTGTTTCAAACTTTAATTGTGTTAGGAGGACAGTGTGACCATGTTGATAAAACGCATTGGCCAACTTTAATACGAAATATTAAGTTAGCTCGGAAGAATCGCTTCGTACTTTTGTTCTGAGCAGTTTTGTAGTTTCATTTGTTTTACAAAAAGATTTATTCAAATTAGGTTTTTTTAGAGTAAATCTGGTTGTTTTCTTATAGATATATAGGGCTGTTCCGCGCAGTTTAACCCGCGTGGGCTATCGCTATATATCTAAAAACTTTTCAGTAAAAATAAATAAATAAATATCGGGGACATCTGCACACAAATTGACCTAGCCCCAAATTAAGCTCGAAACTTGTGTTATGGGTACTAGACAACTATATACATACTTATATAGAGAAATAAATACTTATATAGATAGAAATATCCAAGACTCAGGCACAAATATTCGTGCTCATCACACATATATTTGCCCTTACCGGGATTCGAACCCGGGACCGCTAGCTTCGCAGGCAGGGACACTACCAACTCGGCTACCGCGGCGTCAATATGTCCTTTCTCAGACTTTAGACAATTACTGTACCAAATTTCATTTAAATCGGTTCAGTAGTTTAGGCGTGAAAGTCGGACAGACAGACAGAGTTGCTTTCGCATTTATAATATTAATTATAGTAGGGATTAGAAACTATGTTGTTCGGAGATCTACAACACCAGAAATGGAAGAAATACTTGCTGTGCTTTTTTTGATGCAGTAATATTTACGCCGTGGTGGAAATTGAACTAGCACGCAGTGCTTGGCTTCGCAATCGACCGTTCGCTCATTGCGTCACATTGGCCGTCATTTTTACATATGGACACAAGAGCGATCGGTCTGTAAGTTGATGTGTTCTTGTCATGATGACAAGAAAACAAAAGAGCGGAAGATTATGATTAGTCCCCTGCGCATGGTACATTTGAATAACAGAAGTCACTGAAGCAACTCCTCAACTCAGCTATACTGTATCTCAGGTTGGTAAACAGGAATTGGCTGAAGTAAACAACGTAAAGCGATTTGCGTAATGCTCTAGCCGTTGTTGAAGATGTGGAAACTCTTGTTAAATATTATTCATTTAACAAAGGCGAGTTACTTTGTAATGGGCATAATGGGCAGGCCACATCGTTCGACGAACCTGTAACTGGGGAAGAAAGGTTCTCGCGTGGCGACCACGAACCGGAAGACGCTTTGTAGGAAGGCCCCCCACTAGGTAGACCGACGACATAGAAACGGGGAGCCGATGATGGTTGCAAATGACTAACAACCGTGCATGGTGGCGTTCAAAGGGGGAGGCCTATGTTCAGCAATGAACTTCTTCCGGCTGATGATGATGATGATGACGAGTTACTTCCACAAAGAAACGTGAAAACGTGTCGATGCACAAATATTTGTCTTGCAGCGGGAATCGAACCCGTAACCTCCGCGTCCGCGTCTTCCCGTTATCCCGCTGGAACCTTTTTCCGGGATAAAAATTAAGTAGCCTATGTGTTAATCCAGGGTATAAGCTATACCTGTTTCAAATTTTACTAAAATCAGTTGAGTAGTTACGGTGATACGTGTTAACAAACATTACACACAAACTTTCGCATTTATAATATTAGTAGGATTTTATTGACAGATTTTTTTTCCAATTACATTATTTTCCACTTCAAAAACTTATCGGCCTTATATACTTAAACTTTACACAGACTTTTTGGAGCAACTAGAAAAGTCACTATTAAGAGGACGCCGTGATAAACAATGAATCTGAAATCAGCTCCGTACAAAACCGCAAGCGAGCTGACTAATGCCGTAAGTTCGTATGCGCCAAAAAAGGTTTTTTTTCGTTTAAAATGAAAACTATCGTTAATTTTATAAAACTAAATCTGTAGTTATTTGAAGAATGTGTATATGTACCATACAAAAAAAAATCTACTCTTAAGTCGGTTTTATATGCCTGTAAAATGAAAATATTTTTTTAGAGGGCTGTTTTCGATAATTGTTTGTCTGCTATGAAAGTTATCCAATCGTGTTACCCTTCCGACCATTTGTAGTCAAAAACAAGATCTTTAATGCACATAAATATTAGCTCTGCATGTTTTGTAATTGCTGAGAAAAAAGGAAATCCCTGCAGCCAATATTGCCAATTCCTCGTCTTAATAACTGTTTTTCAATATCCCGCACTCGTACACATTAACGAACACATCCTAAAGTTTAATATTCAACCAATAGGTAACACACATTATCACCCGAAGAAACAAATTTTGGAAATAAAAACAAAAATCTCCGTGTACCCCCGCAATAAAATGTAAAAAGCCATCTCAGACAGTCGTCCGAGGAAGATAAGGCTGGAGACAATGACGGATGCTCCTAGCGACGACTCACAGTCACCACTCCACGCAAGACTAAGGGTTATCTAAAGTTTTTTGTTGGAAGATTACGAAATTCTTTCTGTAATTGCCTTTTAAACGATACTTTTCAAAATGATCGACGTGTGTCACGATAAGGTATAGCAATGATGGCTCAGTGGTAGTGACGTCGGCTTGCGATCCGTGGGACGTGGGTTCGAATCCTGCAATGAGCTTGAGCTTTCGGTGAAGGAAAACATCGTGATGAAACCATAGCTTGGTGGTAGGGTATTTTCTAGTACTCGCCTGGCTAGCTACCACCCTCTCGTTAAGAATCTGTCGCCAAACACCTATCGGTGTGTTCCGGCAGCCTCACTTGAGAGCCAGTTCCCAGTACAGGTGTAGCGTGACGCCATCTTCGACCGCATCGTCACTTAACATCAGGCGACTTGTGGTCAAACGCTACCCTGTAAATAGTAAAAAAAAAAAGGTTTTATAAATTTTTGCGCTTGGAGATTTAGGGCCGGTTTTGAAAACGCCCGTAAGTGAATGTCATACATACCAAATCTCGGTAAATTTGATCCTTACGTCATTTAGTTACGGAAAATTTGACAATAAGATCAAATTTACCTAAATTTGGTATGAAATTTTTCTTTATAAAACCGGCCCTTAAAGTTTTAAAAAGTACCTACAGTAATGGTAGCACCATCGACCGATCGATCGATCGGTCGTGCGACCAAAATAAATGCATCATTTTCATTGGTAGTTCGCTTTTTTGCTTTTTATCTCTGTACCTACAGTCAGCGACAAAAGTAACCGATCATACTCGATTTTCCAAATAGGTTTTTGATCGGTTATGTTTGATTTTTCTTTATCACTTACAAAGTTGAATTTCACCACAACACACCTGATGTAAAGTGATGCTGTGGTCGAAGTTTGGTGTTTATGATAACAAAGGAAATCGACAATTTTTTTTAATGTTCAGTGACTTTTGTCACTGACCGTACATAGGTACTACCGAAGAAACACACGTAAAATAAATCACGGAAAACGTTACCTACCGCCCGACGCAAACACAACAAGAAAACTAATATAATTGTTACTGTGCTCAAAGTTCAGGAAGTCAATAAATAAGCGTTGAATTACTAACGCTATATACAAATAGATACAGTAACCAATCTCGCATGGGACGGACTTCAATGTAATGGAAGACAAACAAAAGAGTAAGATGAGTTTTTGGCTTGACGACTGTGGATCGCTTATATTAGGCTTAATTAGGCTTCCCTGCTTTAGTCTAAGTCCAAAAGGCGTTGGTTTGTCACGTGTTTGCTACACAAATATTGCTATCTTGGTCGCATTTCAGCTCTTGATACGTTCTTCTATTTGTATTGTTGATAACATCACAGAAGATATTATATTGTAACTGTGAGCGTGTGTATATTTCCGAGTAGTGGCAAAGGGTCAGTTGTCGAACGGGCGCTGTGAGAAGCTAATTCATCTTCCCCTTTGATAAAATCATAGGGCTAACCCTAAAATGAAACAGCAGCTTGATCCAATATTAAACAGAACTAAGAATAGCCGAACTCAATTCAAATCCGTATTTTCGCGGGTTCGAATTTGAATCAATGTAGTGCACAAGAGCGCGCAACGAACTGCGATTTCACGATTAGAATGTATGCGTTTAAAAATTCACGAACAGAAAATACTAATCCAGATCGAATACGAATAAATGCACAAACAACCACTCATTCGTATTTCTGCAGATTTGGATTTAAATTGCGTTCAATTTCCCAAAACTGAGAGGGTTTAAATTCTATTCTGTACGTATTCGTAATTTTTTTTTTATTTAGTAAATTTGATCTGGGAGAGAAGTGACCGCACATTTGGACGGTGTTTTAGAATTGTGTAAAGTTGCGTTACTCGATATTTATCTATACAGTGCGTGCGCGAAGACAGATTTAATATTTTAGTGTGTGTATTGACTCGTTTATAGCCAGATAAAATTAATATGAGTTGGTGGAAGACTACTTTAGTTAGAATTATTGTAGGTAGGTACTAAAACTAATAACGGCAGACTATTATTTGCTACTGCGGATATCTTGTTAGTAGTTCAGCCAAAGAAGCTTAGCTCGGAAAGCATACCTTCATTAAGAGAGATGCGTGTTTGTTATTCTGGAATAAATTTTACACCATAATTATTATGGTGTACGAATACATTATATTCGACACAAATATACCTTACTAGCGACTCGTCCCGGCTTCGCTCGGGTAGGCAAATATTTTGACAACAGGAAGTTTTCATACAACCAAACTCAAACTCAAATGTTTTTTATTCAATGGGATACATTGTGATCACTTTAAAACGTCAACTTAAAACTAGCTACGCCTGTTCCAACTTCCTTACGCCGGCAAAAGAACAGGCAAGAAACGCCCGGCAGGTAATTTTTTTGACGCGATCACATTGACAATTTTATTCTTATTACTAATTGATTAAATTGGAGCAAGATCACTAAAATTTCAAGCTTTTTTTTTGTCGTCTAATAGTCCGATATTTTTCATTTAGCTTTACTAATAAGATTTATCTTGTTTGCTTGTACACATTGGGATATGGGAACATGAATATTAACGAGTTGCGGGATCACAACCAAAGCAGACCAGACCCCACATGCAGCACCCGTTCACGAGTTGGCGCATGTGCCAGCCATCGCTCTCCTCGACCATATGAGAGGGAAGAGGGCGACCCGACACACGACGCCGCTGCAAGCAAAGTCACTTTCGTGAGCATGACTGTTTTGGTTGTTTACCGAAAACGGTTAAAATATGGGAAATTGGGAGAATAGATAGATAGAAAGAAAGATAGATAGATTAACTACAATCCCAAGCTTGTTTGTCATATTTTATAATAAGCTTTACAGCTTTATGCATGCAAAGTCTCAGCCCGATCGGTTTAAAATTGACAAAGTTTCATACAAACTTTCATCCCCTATTTTATCCTTTTGGGGGTAGACTTAATCAAAATCCTTTCTTAGCCTACGTCATAACATCTACCTGCATGCCAAATTTCAGCCCGATCCGTCCAGTGGTTTGGGCTGTGCGTTGATAGATCACTATGTCAGTCAGTCACCTTTGAGTTATATATATTTAGATAGTAGGGTAGAAATGTAGATAAATATAATATATGGAAAAAAACATAAACTAGGCTAATAACAATGGCCTCATAACGTCATAACGAAGTAAACACAAAAATAATGTTCAAAGCGCAAATCGGACCGACTCAATTAGGGTCCCGTACATTAATTTCGGGGCCTTCAAATTTTACAACCGTCCTGGGTAATTTCGTTTTATTAAAATACGCAAAGCTGTATGGACCCCGAATTGTACCAAAATAAAAATTTAATTCTATCCGCTTACATTGTATAGCGGAGATTTTACGATGTTTTTTCTTTATTTAATTGCATAAAAATATCGTTTTTACAATTAAAATAGAACGAAAAGGCATTTTATACCGGTACTTACAAAACTTTTTTACGAATAAGCATAAAATAATTTACCAACTCTCGTATTTCTTTTAAAAATCCCTTTTACAATCTGATAGTTAAATTTTTAATTAAACCTTGTTTTAGGATAGCAAATCTCGACTCCAGAGTAAAAATAACAGCGAGTTATAAAAAGATTTGGAATAAAATTTAAGCCCACGTTCCTTATCTATTTTTTTGGTTAATTTACTTCCGTTTACTACAGTTTTAATTGTTCGAGGGCCGTAAAAACCAGACATGTTGTTTTTCTTTTGTTTAGTTGGGTCCGTGGTTTTATTTTAAAATGTATTTGTTTTGTTTAAAGGCCTGGATTATATACGGACGGAATTTAATTTTGAAATGAAAGAAACAAAGGACTGTGGAAATTAAAACGTATAATTAATATAAAAATTGTGACTTTTTTAGTGTTTCTGCAAAGAACACGAGTTCATTAACTAACCTTTTTATAACCTAGTTTATAGTTCTAAGTTTCTTTAACTTCATCAAAACTTTTAGGTGTGAAATGGACGAAAGAGGTTAACTAAAAAAAAAGTTCAGCACTGGAATTATTCTTTTCTGACTTTTCAAGATTTGGATATACCCGCACTGGGCCAGCGTGGTAGATTATGGCCTGTGTCTCAAGACTCAACAGTGGGAACGTAATATCACAGTATATAAAGAACAGTAGGTGAGCTAAGGCCGCTCGACGAGTTAATTGCCTACTCTTGCGGTGATGCATAGGCGGCGCGTTCCGTACTGAGTGCATGGCCGCGGCCCCGGCCGCCTCCTTTCGTTTATGTGATTGTGTGCGTGAAAAGTGCGTGCGTACACGGTGCCGCTACTCACGCACACATTCAAACCGGCGACGGCCGATTTAGATAAAGCTGAACTACCACTCCTTTACTATGGTAATAGGTTGCTAATGAATGACGGAATAACACACAATAACCCATCGGTTTGCCCTATTATAAAAAAATTTGACAGCTCCTTAGAAGTAATGTCAAAAATCTATTTCTACTAGGGCAAACTTTTTTTTAACAATTTCTATGGTAGCGTTTGACCAGAAGTCAACTGATGTTAAGTGATGATGCGGGCGAAAATGGCGCCATGCTACACCTGGACTGGGAACTGGCTCTCAAGTGAGGCTGCCGAAACACACCGATAGATGCTTGGCGACAGACTCTTAACTTGTGGCTGGTAGCTAGCCAGACGAGCACTAGAAAATGCCCTCATCATCATCATCAGCCTATTACGTTCCCACTGTTGGGACTCTGGCTTTCTCTCAAGGAGAGAGTGGGCCGTAATCTACCACGCTGGCCCAGTGCGGTTTCCTCCCGATACTTTCCTTCAACGTTAAAAACATGCAAAAACAAACAGCTATGGTTTCATCACGATGGATAGACTGTGGATAGATAGATACTCGTAGATTTTTAATTTCTACAGTACGCGATAACCGCAAGGCGCGCAAAATGGCGCTTAAAATAATTCCAGTCTACCCGCAACTTGTGCCATAAAGAACCAGAGACAAAGTCTGGCAACATTTTTCATTAGCACCGGGAATAATTATTCTGCGGAGGAAACTGGAGGCGCAACGGTAAACAATTATAAGTGTCTGGAGCTAATTGCGAGTGGTTTCTTTATTAGTTCGTTAAAACGAGTAAAGGTTTGACGAAACATTGCGCTTGTAAGATTTCATCAGTGACAGCATTGACGTCGGGTCTTTCGCTCAAAAGCGTCCAAGCCAAAAGAGGTTTACAACGCGAAAAGAAGGCTAATCACACGTCAGTCTCGGTTGACCCATATTCTATATGTATCACTTTCAAATACAAATATTCGGCTTTGTTAATATTTAGTTTAAGTCTCGTTTAATACAACCACAAAAAATGACAATTCATGTTTTGTCCAGTTCACATTTTTCCATTTTTTTTTATTACGTCCAACTTTTATTTTGTCTAGTATAATTTAGTCCAACTCAGATTTTGTCCAAGTCTTATTGGGTCTAAGTCAGTTTTTGACCTTAAAGGTAGGAGAATAAAAACTACATGTTCACTTCTTTAATTAGTTGAAACGATCCGATAAAAGTACTTCTTGCTAAAATTTTGTATAAAAATAAATTAATACAGCTGAACCTTGCAGTATCACCAGTGAATATTATATTAAATTGATATTAATGTCACGAAGGATTTGCGCGAGCTCCAGGTGGAGGACTGGCAGGAGGTGGCGCAGGACAGACCGAAGTGGCGTCTTTTGTTATCGGAGGCCAAGACTCACTTTAGGTCGTTGCGCCATCTCAGTTAGTTAGTTAGTTTTTTAATGTAACTTACTATTGTACCCGATACTTACATGCTCGTTACACGGACCACAAAACCAGGTTTCCTGGAACAAAACGGAATATAATTTTAAAACGTTTTCCATAACAATCGACGTAACAGAATCAACGAGCGACAGGCGCAATTATACAAATGAATACAATTTGTGGCTTCGAAACGGTACTCGTAGGGTTACCACCTTCCAACTTATGAAACTTTTCTTTACAGTGAAAAATGTTCCAAGGCTTGCATTCGCGATTGTAAGTCGAGGAGCTCGACCGGTGAACGGACAGTAAAGATGCCCATTGCCCATATTCGTAGTTTGCGCGGCGGCGAAGGCTCAGAGCTGAGGGTTAGGTACCTACTTTTCAAGTTGAGGGGAGGGGTAAGGCCGTTGGTCCAAAATTTCGTTAAGGTGAAGATATATTTTGTGTTATAACTAAAAACCAATAGTAGGTTGTTGTCGCCAAATGCAATAGAATTGAAAATAGATTTAAAAAGTGCGTCCGTCGTCCATCAGGCGGTAAATTGAAACAGCATAGGTCTTCTCTCAGTGAGATACTGTGGGCCATAATACCAATAATTTACCACGCTAGCCCAGTGCGGCTTGGTAGAAGTCGCATGTCATGCAATGTTGTGGTTCTGGACATGCAGGTTTTTAACAAGTTTCAAGCTTAATTTGGGGCTAGGTCAATTTGTGTGTAATTGTCCCCGATATTTATTAATGCCCATTTTTTTTTTGTTTTACCTCGAAGAAAAAAGTAAAGGACAACGCCTTTGGGAACGTTATTTAATAATACTTTGATAAAAATTAAGTATAAAATTGGTATGTTTGGCACCCCTAGCCAGTGGCTCTCAATCTGTTACAATTATTTGCATGTAAATTAGAAGAGTTTGCGTCGTCGTCTTCAATGGATTAACGAGACCTTTGTCTATGGTTGTTACTTTGTAACAGTTTAGATGTTATTAGCGAATTAGAAAGGAAATAATGATTCACTATCTAATATTATAAATGCGAAATTTTGTATAACTACTGTACGGATCTGAATGAAATTTGGAATGGGGATAGCTTACTCTGGATTAACACATAGACTACTTTTTATCCTTGAAAGGTTCCTGCGGGATAACGGGAAGACGCGGGTGAAACCGCGGGGCGCAACTAGAACTTTGAACTGCTATAATAGCGCAAAACGTACTTGTTAATGTAACTTCGAGGATAATTTTCAAGTCGTGAAGAGATCCTTCAAGTGTGGTGCTAGTATGGTCTGAACCAGGCTTAGACGAACCTTCGC
This sequence comes from Opisthograptis luteolata, assembly GCA_931315375.2. Classification (NCBI taxonomy): domain Eukaryota; kingdom Metazoa; phylum Arthropoda; class Insecta; order Lepidoptera; family Geometridae; genus Opisthograptis; species Opisthograptis luteolata. The sequence continues at coordinate 9,485,035 of OV928047.1, read as the reverse complement.
GAAGTGTCATTAGTTAAAATTACTGAACTCCATCCATTGCTCCCTTGGAGGCAGTTGACAAACTTTGGGAAAGGGTCCAAAGCCAAACCCTTTGAGAGAGAGGATGAGTTTGGAAGTGGCAGCGGTAAGAAATGTAGCGGGCGATGACTTAAATAAAATCTTAATAATATTATAAACGTGAAAGTTTGTGAGTATGGATGGATGGATGGATGTATGTCAAAGTCAAAGTCAAAGTCAAAGTCAAAGTCAAAGTCAAAGTCAAAGTCAAAATTTGTTTTATTCAATAGGATACATTGTGATCACTTTAAAACGTCAGCTTAAAACTAGCTACGCCTGTTCCAACCTCCTTACACCGGCAAAAGAACAGGCAAGAAACGCCCGGCGGGTAATTTTTTTGGCGCGATCACATTTGCAATTTTATTCTTATTACTAATTGATTGAATTGGAGCAAGTTCACTATAACCCCGAGCTTTTTTTTGTCATCTAATAGTCCGATATTTTTTAATTAGCTATACTAATAAGATTTATCTTGTTTGGTTGTACACATTGGGATATGGGAACATGAATGTTAACGAGTTTAGTTAAGACATCAGTACTTTCTCCCCCTCTCTCTCTCTCTCTTCCTCTCTCTCTTTTTTGATATCTCTTTCTCTCTATTTTTATCTTCTTCTGTCATAAGAGCTTGAAACCTATTGGCCGTGTGACCTCATTTACTTACTATATATCTCTGCCGTTCTCTAACTTCCTATCTGTCTCCCTTTCTCTTTATCTCCTCCAAGCTTTTTATCCCAAAAGGAATCGAGAACTGCCTTATCATAGATTATAACGGTTAATACATAATTAGTAATTTATAGCGAACGTAATCAACCTGAAAACTGGAGTTCATTACAACCATCTCATTTCTTCCATTTTTCCTTCTTAGTATAATTGAAAACATATCTATTAAAATGATGCTCTTCTGTCAAAGACAAATAGACCATTTCAATTTTCCTTTTTCTCAATTTTTTTCTCTGTTGAGAATGTCAACAGAAACTTCTTTTTCATGACCAGCCCGTTTTAGTTCTCACTAAAGGCTTTTCCTAAAATACACAGCCTATTTCAATCCTCGGTTCTTCTCAATCAAACGCTTCATTTTATCAAAACCGCTCTCCGCTCTTCATTCACGCCACAACGCTGGCTAAGAAACCAGTGGCTCCCTCCACATGCGAGGATAATATTTTAATTAATCCAGCTATCATTGGACAAGTTTTGCTGCTACAGTAATTATAAGTTCTATGACAACATGTTTGGTATATCAAAATTACAACTTTCCACTAAATGCATACGGAAGTGTGCCTATATACGGTACTTCATCATCATCAGCCTGTATAAGTATAAGTCCACTGCTGGACACAGCCTGAACATAGTAAGAAAGTAGTAGTTCAGCTTCATATAAATCGGCCGTCGCCGGTTTGAATGTGTGCGTGAGTAGCGGCACCGTGTACGCACGCACTTTTCACGCACACAATCACATAAACGAAAGGAGGCAGCCGGGGTCGCGGCCATGCATTCAGTACGGAACGCGCCGCTGCCGCTACTTATAACAAAGTACAATTTTAAAGGAATTTGTCTGACTGTATGTCAACTTCTTCCGGCTAGCCAGCTAGCTCCAAATCCAGATGGGGCCACCTTCGACCGCATCTTCAACTAACATCAAGCGCCTTATAAAAAAACCAATACGCTTTAAAAAGTAAAATACAAAAAAACATTGTATATATTTTATTGTGAAAAAAGCCTGTGAAAATCTCGAAGCGGGTGAATCCGCGGGAAATAGCTAGTAAATATCGCAATGTAACACTGTCCTTAAATTAGAGAACGAATGAATGTCATCGCATATCGCAGACGCCGACAACGGCCACGGTACAATACAGTGTTGCCATCTATGACAGAATTTGGCCATTTTAGCAGATTTAGTCAGATTATGGTGACGAATAACAAAAGTGAGCAATGAGTTATTTATTTAATAAGTTTGAAATTATAATATAATAAGTTTTTAATTACATAACTAATGAATCTGAAATAAATGAAAAGAAAAGAATTGAATAACATAATTATATTAAGTAAAATGCTGACGTAATAAAGATACAAAGCAATATGGGTCTGACATAGTAGTTCGACCACGTCCAAGTCCTCAAAAAAATAATAGATTAAAAAAATCAATTTTTTTTTAACACAAATAACTGATTAATTCACAATTTAGTTAAAATCTAAATCGCCATACGTTGAAAAAAATAATATGAATCGACACACTAAAATATACGTAACTGATCATATTACATGGCATTTTACTTTGAAGTGTTCGGCAGATTTTAGCAGATTTTTCAGCTAGTGTGTAGCAAATTGTCTATTTTGAAATGGCCACACTGCTGTACTAGTAGTATCAGTGGGTTGCCGGAAACGGTCTCGGGCGCACGTACCGTCACTTGCAAACCAGTTCAAACTACTATGTCACGTCAATACTGCGTCGCAAAAGGGTGTGGCAACAAGAGGGAAGATAAAGAAATACCTTTCTTCTGCCTTCCTAAACCAAAAGAAAGGTATGTGCCTCTATTTTATTTACAGTGAGCGAGACAACCGATTTGACCTTGCGGTGGAATGAGGTTGGTGCCCGCTACGAACTAGGGTGACCATCTGTAAAATCATCAAATCAGGATAAGTATTTGGAAACTTTCGGATGTTTGTGCTTTAATTCCGGATAGTCAAAGGCGACAACTATAAAAATTTCTTTTTTTTTATATAAAAAAAAAGTTTTTTTAATTTGACAATTATATATTATGTTTATGCAAGGTTAGTATTAAAACAGATACAATAGGCGGCATAGTCAGTGGATATCGTAATAAGAAGATTGAAAATATTTAAAATCCGGATCATATTATTATACAAAATATTGCCAGTATTACGAGTATCATTAGCTGTACTCGATTTTTAGTTTTAACTAATTACTGTAATTACCGCTAGAGGCGCTGTACTGGCTTTCATACAAAGTTTGTTTACGCGATAGCACACTTCCCGAATCTTAAAAAATAGGACAAATCCGGGGAAACCTTGACGGATGGCAGCCATAGTGTTAGCTATAGCACCTTGAAGTCAGAGAACTATAATGTGTCGCGTCGCGTTCATTGGCAACACGGTAGGTGTTGCCAATAATAATAATAAGTGAATAATAATTGACTTTAGTACAAAATTTTTATTTTCGTATAATCTAGTTTTATTTAGCCTAAACATCCAGAGATACAAAAAAAAAACATAACTTGGTAAAAACTTAAGCATGGTCACACTTTTGCGCCGTTTCGTGACGTCACGTTCGGTTCGAAAGTAGACTGAGTTCGGGCCGATTTTCGACAGTGACATTTCTGTGCACAATTTTTTCTTTAGTACCGTAGGCATTCTTGTTGCAAATAAACATCAATAAAATCAATTCTAAAAAAGATTTAGGTTCCCCTTTAATCTTTTTCTTTTCTTCGTCGCAATATATCGTCAAATACGCTGCGTTTGCGCTCGCCTAACCTCTGATCTGAGGGGTGCGGTGTGCGGTGCAGGAGCGGGGAACGTAGGCACACGATACGCGGCAGTGGGGCAACCGGCAACCCGCGCCGCAGGTAGCTCACAGAAATCATATTATAATGTAGCAGAGTTGAATCAAAATTAATAATAGACAAACAGACGTTACCTACTTTCGCATTTGTAATTCATAATTATTACTAGTATTAGAAATGTATGGAACCAATGGTATTTTCGAACACAGACTTTTGAATGGTTGTGCGCTTGTGCGGGATTCGAGCTATCAAGTGGCAGCACTGGCGTTGCAAAATAATCAAGAAACAAAAATAATTCGATTAAGGAATTTTAGGAGATTGGAGAAGATTGTTAATTGAACTGTCTTTGAGATCCTACTAATATTATAAATGCGAAAGTTTGTGTGTGTGTGTGAATGTTTGTTATACCACGTATCACCGTAACTACTAAACCGATTTTGATGAAATTTGGAACGGAGATAGTGTATACCCTGGATTACACATAGGCTTTTTATCCCGAAAAAAGGTTCCTGCGGGATATCGAGACGACGCGGGTGGAACCGCGGGGCGCAATTAGTACAAAAAATACTCGTACTCGTATTATAGTGAAGCGATAAGGAGACGAAAGGAGTATTATTGATAGTATGGATAATTTAATAAGTACAATTAATTTGGTACTTTCTCGGTTTAACATATTTTTCTCATTTCAGACGCGACAAATGGGCGGATCTCATTGGCCGGCCTGATTTAAAAGGGGATTGGGTAAAACCAAGAAACCATTATGTTTGCGGACTGCATTTTGAGAAATCGATGATTTATTACAGACCGCAGTTGAAAGCCGATGCCCTACCCACACTTGCTAGTTCAACAAACAATGAATCGGAATCTATAAGTGCCGATTATTACCGTAATCGGCAAAAAACGCCGAGAGAGATGTCCCTTAACTCGGTTCCAGCCGAAGATTCATATTTGAAATTGTTATTGGAATTTCAGTCGGGAACTAAAAGTAACCGTCGCAGAGATGATTCTAGTAGTAACCGCTGTGATAGTCAGGCAAAATCTATAGAGTTATCGGACCAAGCCGAGGACACAGAAATCGTTTTATCAGAAGATGAAATTGAAGAACCTGAAATAGATATAATACCTGATGAAATTGAAGAACCCGAAATAGATATAATACCTGATGAAATTGAAGAACCCGAAATAGATACAATACCTACATATGGTGGTCTGATAAACGGTAAAGATGAAAAAGAAGATCTAGAAATAATAATAAATTATGAAGATTTCGATAATAATAAGACAGTACAAAATAAAGACGAAGCTACAGCAGTAGAGATGCCACCAAATTATGTAGATTCTTACCTAAACTTTTTATCAGCTGCTAAGGGTGATCGAAGAAATGTATCGATTTCGGGTAATCGTAACACTGGTAATCGAGCAAAAACTAAAGAGAGAGAGATATCCCCGATTGAAGATCCATATGTTACGTTCTTATCAGCAGTTAAGATTGAAGATCCTATAACGATAGATGATGACGTTGTAGAGAATTCAAAACAAATTTCGACCACACCTTCGTGTAGTAACTCCAGTACAAGTAAACGGAAACTTAGTGAGGTCTTTGAGGTGTTTGGACATAAAAGAAAGCCGCCTTAATTAGTTTATATTGAAGGGTATTGACCCGCCCATTTGGACGGGTAGGCAAATATGAATAAAACGTATCTTACGACCCTCGAAAATAGAATAACTTTTTATAAAAGAAAGTATTTTCAGAAATGGATCAGTAGCTCCAAAGATTACTTCCTAAAGCCATAGTAAACTAGCGACCAGGCTTCGCTTGTGCACGGAGAAAAAAGACCTTCCGAAATACCGTTTTCCTTCTGAGTCAAAATGGAAGGATTTGTTATTCAGAAGGAAATCTAAGGTAAAAATGGGAAGGATGGAGATGGAAATTCCGATTTTTTTTCTCAGTGTGTGGTCAAAGATTTTGAAAAGTAGTTTCCTTATAACTGTTGATAAATAAATCAGTTACATTATATTAAGATGTGAAGATGTACTCGTACTGGAAGCCTACATTACATCAACTCTAATCAAACCTATTAGCCAGGGTAAGTTGATAAAGCAGCCAGTTGTCTCGTTTTTCGACTTGTTTTACAAATATCGTGATATTTTAACTGAAAAGTCAAAGTTAATAGATTTAAATATAAGCTATGACAGTCAGGGTTTATACTGTAGCCTCATATTAGTGAAAAAATGTTTGTACCTAATCGTTTCAGTAAGTTAGGAGATTACCCTCTAAATCTAAACAAACAAACTTATAGACACCTTTTACCTCTTTATAATATTAGTATAGAATAGAATAGATTAGTTTAGATATCGATATTTAGTTTTGGTATCGACGTGTTCTGGCAACCTCAGTTGCCAATCCAGGCGTAGCGTGGCGCCACCTTCGACCACATCGCCTCTTAAAATCGGGTGCTCAAGCTAAACATTTGAAATGTTAGCGTAGACGGAAGTTTAAAGAAAAAAGAAAGAAAAGAAGAAAAAAGAAAGAAAAAAAGAAATGAAAAAAAAGAAAATAAGAAGAAAAAGAAGTTTGAAATTTAATTTTTTTTTTAACGTATACTTAAAAAACATTTGTTTACAAAAGACTCGTGAAGTCAAGACTGTTTTCTCCAAAATTGTTGTGATAACTGATATAAGTACCTACATAATTTGTATTTTTTTAAGGACGCTATTAATCTACTTACTTAAATTATAATGAGTCCATTATATTACGATTTTTATTTCGAAACGCCACTATAACTAAGACATACTGGAAAACTTAGCAAGATGAACCCAATCACGGTAGATTATCCAGCAGTCATGTCTTTTCTTTTAATGTGGACACATGCCTACAGCCTTTCCTGATTCCAAGATGTTGAAATATATCATTTATTTCAATCAGTTAATAATGGAGACTATTAGTAGTTCTCCGCAGTTTCACCCGAATGCGCCACACTTTATCCCGATAAAAAGTATCCTATGTCCTTCTCCAAGGTTCGAACTATCTTCACACCAAATTTCATCGAAATCCGTTGAGTAGTTTTTGCGTGAAAGGGTAACAAACACCCATCTATCCAGCCTCATAAACATTCACATTTTTAATATTAGTTGGTTTAACCGTGATAAACGAATCCTTGCTGGAATAGTGATATAATTAATGTGACTTATCTGTAAACCAATGAGCCTGTCCTAAGAAAACAAAACAGTAAGAACACAGTGAAGTGGAACTCTAGAAAATAAAGCTAAAAGATAAAACTAACATATTATTCCCATTTGTTTGCTATCTAAGAGCACAAGATGAAAAGGTCCCTTGATTAAACCTATTCAGAAGTGACATTCGCGGAACGAGCACTTGTCAGTGTTGCCATTCTCAAGGGCAGAAAATGAAATTGCTACAAATTACTGTAATAATTATTTAGAAAAGTCCTCCCTTTTATAGACGCTCTTTTCTCTTGAAATTGGACGTGGGACTTGAGAAATTGAATTTGTGATTTTTATGAAGGCGCCGAAGTTTTCTTTTACCAGCTGTTCTTTTCTAGAATTCACGTCTAATGAGTATCTGCTGATGATGATTCGACTTGGAAATGTTTGTAAAACTATATTAGCGTTATAATCATGATTTAAGATCATCGGCAACTGTCTAGGTCAATGGCCCAAAATTATTTTTCCCCAATATTTTTAGTCCCATTCGCGTTTTTTCCCATTTGCTTTATTTTCCATACGATACTACGACCGAAAGATAATTTTCTCACACGATTTAATTTCTACTCGTTCTTTTCGCTACACGAATTTTTACCTATGATTTTTAAACCGATTTGGATCATTCACATACATATATGTTTGACCAGTATTAAAAATTTATTTCACTTGAGAGCCAGTTCCCAATCCAGGTGTAGCGTGGCGCCATCTTCGACCACATCGTCACTTAACATCAAGTGACTTGTGATCAAAAGCTATTACCCTGTAAGCATAAAAAAACTACTTAATAGTAATTACTTCACTACTATAGGTAATATAGTTCCATCACGATGTTACTGAATACTCGAGCTCGTTGTGGGATTCAAGCCCGGGACTCAAGCTGACATCCATTGCACTACATTTCTAAGAAATCACTTCTTGCACGATAATCCATTTACGACAAAGTTGATGTACCTATATCAGACAACTCAGCACTCAAAATGAAACTGTCGCTTATAATTTTGCACACACACACACAAGTTGCCAAAAAATGAAAATAAAAATCAAAGAAACTGATTTGAGAGCGCAATGTAACTAAGCTGATATCCATAAACACCTGAGACGCGGCAGCACTGTGCACACATTTGAAATTCGAGGACGTTTCAATAAAAGTTTCAATTGACTGTTACCTATCTTGTTTTTAAGGCGGAGATTCCAAGATCGAGCGGGAAATTCGGGGTCAGTAGAATTTATTTAACTAAATGGATATAAATAACAAGATAAAAACACTTAACTAAACCTTAAAATGTAAAATAAAACTACCTATCAAACTAAACAAACTACTTAATCTAATAAACCACTACCAGTTGGCAACGTTCCCAAAATGCTGGCCGCATTGCCGCGTTGAACGGCAATGCTTATTCTTTGCGCAAAATAACGGCTAGCATTTTGGTCACGGGTAGCATCGACCAGTCGCTTCGATATATCATTATACAAAATTTAGGGGTCAGTTATATGACCAGTTTCCTCAATGACTGTAAACGGGAGAATCCTACTTCCTACTAACATTATAAACGTGAAAGTTTGTGAGTATGGATATCGATGTTTTGATGTTTGTTACTCTTTCACGCAAAAACTACTGAACGGATTTGAGTGAAATTTAGAATGGAGAGAGCTTATACCCTGGATTAACACATAGGCTACTATTTATCCCGGAATAAGGTTCCTGCGGGATAACGGGAAGACGCGGGTGAAACCGTGGGGCGCATCTAGTAACTTTGTTTCTAGTAACTAAGATACCTATATACACAGCAGTCTTCATTTATAAAACAGAAAAATACATATTATCGAAAATATTGCCGTCTTTTTACAGTGATTTTAACAGCCTTTGTCCATTCTATAAATAACAACATACAATATTCTGAAGGTCTTCGATTCATTTCATGAAAATATTGCTTGGGTATATTACTTTTTAGTGATTTTTTCGCCTGTGGAGTGAAGCTAGGCTTAGGCCTTAAACTGACTATAACTAGAGTATAACTACCTATTTACAGTAGGTACCATGTGTTCAGTACCGCTAACTATATAGGTAGATTAAAATAGCGGTAGAAGCGGTACTAACCTACCAGTCTCAAATAATAATAATAATAAATAATAATAATAATAAATATCGGGGACATCTCTGCACACAAATTGACCTAGCCCCAAATTAAGCTCGAAATTTGTGTTATGGGTACTAGACAACGATATGTACATACTTATATAGAGAAATAAACACTGAGGAAATGCTTAAATCCTTTTATTGCTCATTGATTGATTTCTGTTCATGCAATTAGGAGACATTTAGAGTTTTATGATGAGAAAATCAGAATCTCCAAATTGTGACCTGTGTGGAACTGTAGAAGATGTCCATCATCTACTTGTGGAGTGTTTCAAGGGTGCTAGCCAGAGATATGTAATAGTGAATAAATATAATATTAATAGATTGGGCACTGGGATGTTTATGGACATTTTGGCATCACCTGCGAGTGACGCTGCTAAATTAGTATATGCTATATCTAAATAAGTTTTATTGTAGTAATATTTTAGGTTAGGATATGATGGGGCTGGCATACCATATGGTAAAAGCCTCTCAATAATATTAAGAATTAAAAAAAAGAGGGTACAAGTTGAAAAAGTCATTAAGACTAGTACAGTCAATATGAGGTGATCATACTCGATTTTCTAAATAGATGTATGTACTTGATGATTAACGCCCGAAATTAATAATCGATCCGATCCGTTATCCGCGGTTTTGGATCGATATGTCATGTCATAATATGTCATTTTAGTACTAGGGATTGACATATTACTACTAAAATGACATATAATGTCATGACAGTAAGACAATAAAGAAAACCAGAAAACTGTTCATTTTCAGCGACTTATCTCTTTGATCGTAGGTAACTACTGATATTTCTTTCTCTGAACATCAACCAACCAAAAATGAACAAATAACATTTTAACCACAAAAACAACATAATATTACCTAATACTATTTATATACATACCATATAATATACCGCTTCTTATAGCTTATTCGGTCCCGGTTATTACCTACCTTTTTACAGGCGTCACGTGCTCAGCTGTGGAGCTAGACAGATATAATAGCGGTATTACGTCGCGAAACCTGAAGCAGACGTGCCTCGGGTCTGCAATGTCTAGGAAGCTGGATAAGTGATTTTTAAGCTAGGTATTGTAGTTGTAGTTTATGAGAAATGAAGGAGTGGAATTTGGCTACATTATTATGTCAACAATTTGAGCATTCGTAAGCGGTACTGCACGGTACGGTATAAAAATTAGGGATGTTATGGATATGATATTTCGGATCTGGACACGGATATGGATATAGGAGTAAAATACTAAACCGATTTAAATGAAATTTGGTACAGATATAGACAGATATGCTTTTTATCGCGATAAACTGTAGCCCACGCGGATGAAACCGCGGGGAACAGCTAGCCACTACCAATGTTATCAAATACGAAAGTAACTCTTGTCTGTCTCGCTTTCACGCCTAACCTACTGAACCGATTTAAATGAAATTTGGTACGCAGATAGTTTGAACCCTGAGGAAGGACATAGGATACTTATTATCGCGATAAACTGTAGCCCACGCGGGTGTAACCGCGGGGAAGAGCTAGTGTAAATGTTTTTAATTGTATGAGCCGCCCACGTAATCGTACCTATCCATTACTAAACTCCTGTCTCCAAACACTAAATTCAAGGCACGTAGAGCTAGCCCGTTCTTATGAGAAGCTATTTACAACAGTTTTACGGCAAATAAAGCTTTCTCTCCTCCAGATATACTTAATTTAATATAATTGAGCCACACTTTAGTGCTTCTAGGTCTTATCGCACTCAACGGGTTGGGTACTAAAGATAGGACTCGTTCTAGAATCACTTTTGTTGTACTTACAACCCACCTACCTACACAGTTTTAGTATTTACTAACACTAGGTAATTTAGTAGAAACATTTGTGCTAAGGAATATTAAGCAGAGATATTTAATTTATATTTCACTTACGAGTATATCTTAGGTAGTCCAGCAACTCGTTGGTTTAAGAGGACGCCGTGATAAACAATGAATCTGAAATCAGTTCCATACAAAAACGCAAGCGAGCTGACTAATGCCGTAAGTTCGTATGCGCCAAAAAGGGTTTTTTTTTCGTTTAAAATGAAAACTATCATTAATTTTATAAAACTAAATATGTAGTTCTTTGAAGAATGTGTATATATACCATACAAAAAATCCAACTCTTAAATCGGTTTTGTATGCCTGTAAAATGAAAATCTTTTTTTTTAGAGGGCAGTTTTCGATCATTGTTTGTCTGCTATGAAAGTTAACCAATCGTGTTATCCTTCCGACAATTTGATATCAAAAACATGATCTTTAATGCACATAAATATTAGCTCTGTATGTTTTGTAATTGCTGAGAAAAAAGGAAATCCCTGCAGCCAATATTGCCAATGCCGCGTCTTAAACCCTACAATGAGCTTCAGATTTCGGGGAAGGAAAACATTGTGATGAAACCATAGCTTGGTGGTATGGCATTTTCCAATGGTCGCCTGGTTAGCTCCAACCCAATTAGAAATCTGTCGCCAAGCACCAATCGGTGTGTTCCGGCAGCCTCACTTGAGAGTCAGTTCCCAGTCCAGGTGCAGCGTGACGCCATCTTCGGCCAATCAGGAGACTTGTGGTCAAACGCTACCTTGTGAGTAGCAAATTAAAAAGCAGGTTGTGGGTTCGAGTTCCACAATGAGCTTGAGGTTTTAAAGGAAATTATCGTGATAAAACCATAGATTAGAGGTATAGTATAGGTATGGAATTTTCTAGTACTTGCTACTGAATCTATCACCTATCACATCTTTTTTTTTTTTTACTATTTACAGGGTAGCGTTTGACTACACGTCACCTGATGTTAAGTGACGATGAGGTCGAAGATGGCACCACGCTACACCTGGACAGGGAACTGGCTCTCAAGTGAGGCTGCCGGAACACACCGATAGGTGCTTGGCGACAGATTCTTAACAAGAGGGTGGTAGCTAGCCAGGCGAGTACTAGAAAATACCCTACCACCAAGCTATGGTTTCATCACGCTGTTTTCCTTCACCGAAAGCTCAAGCTCATTGTAGGATTCGAACCCACGTCCTACGGATCGCAAGCCGACGTCACTACCACTGAGCCATCATCGCTTCAAATCTCATCTTCAATCTCTAATGAGCCCTTTTAAAAGCACTACCTACTCACCCTGTCTATAAAGATAATTGTCAAAGTTCAGAACTAGACACTTTTGCTTCAAACTAGGTTTCCAACAAAGACTTTGTGCTCTAATGGAGAGCTCATCAACGCTGTCTGAGTGATAAGGTCTTTTACAGACTATCTAGTTCTTGGTCCTTTTATATCTCTTAGCTCTCTGGAACTACTGGAACACACTTAAAGGTGATAAGCGACATATTCTTAACTTGAGGATGGTAGTTAGCCAGGCGAGCACAAGAAAATACCAAGCTATGATTTCATCACGATGTTTCCCTTCCCCGAAAGTTCAAGCTCACGACGGATCGCAACAATTGCAAGCCGACGTCACTACCATTGAGCCATCATCACTTCGGTTTCTCCATTTCCTTCACTATGGTAAACAACTTAGCTACTTTAAACTTTGTACGCAGAAATAAACACTTCTCGGAACTTGAATCAACAGTTTGTTCTGTAGTTATAACTTAGTTTTCAATACAATGCTGAACTATATGGAAATAATCAAGCGTATAGCAAGCAAACATACCCTCTCTCTGAGAGAAGGCCAGAGTCCCAGCAGTGGGAACGTGAAAGGCTGATGATGATGATGATGATTCGCTGGCTAACTGACAGACAGTCGATGCTAATTGCACAGCCTAAACTAGCAGTGATAGAGGCGGGACATTTTCAAGGGAGATTCCTTTAATAGTGTAAGATTGCAGTAAGAATCTTTGGAAATCAGCATTTAAGTTTGCAGTTGGTGGATTTCACATAAAACGTACAAGAAAATTCAAGATCTTTTCAGCGTCATAATTGCTCCTTAGTAAGAAATAAATAATTACATGCACACAAACTACCTCAACACCCCGGGGCGTCCCTGAGCACCCTTTTCTCAAAATCCTCGCGGACATAATTAAAATCCCGCTTTTAAATTTGGAGGAAAGCCCTCAAATTCAGTCGGCGAAGCAATTTGAACGGATTTAGCAAAAGGCCCCACTTAATGTATTGTAGCGAGAAAAAGCCGGGAAAAAATTAAGTAAATACTGCAGAGCTAGTGAGAAATGGGTTTGGAATTTATCGCAGTGAATTAAAAGAATTTCAGATGTAAGCCTTGTTGTAAGTCTTACTTTACACGACCCTTCAAGGGTCAGCTATGGTAACTACCCGTCCGTCCACTTGTATTTTAGACCTTTGATATAAATAGCATATCCCACGGGCCCTTTTATATTTAACCCTTTTTTGGCAATACAAAGCCATGTCTAACTTTTAGTATTTTTTCTATTCATCATCATCATCATCATCAGCCCGTATCAGTCCACTGCTGGACATAGGCCTCTCCCAAGGTACGCCACTGAGCCCGGTCTTCGGCTCTTCTCATCCAACTACTGCCAGCCACTCGGCGCAAGTCCTCACTCCACCTTGTCGCAGGGCGTCCTACACTACGTTTGCCTAGTCGCGGTCTCCACTCAAGAGCACGTCTACCCCATCGGTTGTCGGTTCTGCGGCTTATATGACCAGCCCACTGCCACTTCAGCTTGCTAATTCTGTGGACTATGTCGGTGTTTTTTTCTATTACACAACATCAACTAATCACGTTGCTACTGCTAGTGCTCAGGCGTTCTCTTAGAGAGTATGTATGGGTGTTGTCAACATAAACTGCAACGCTGACCCAGTGCGGGTTGTTAGATGTCATATGCCCTTGAATGTTATAGTTCTTGGGTAGGTATGCCAGTTTCCTTAATATATTTTCGTTCACCGTTTTGAGTAAAACAAAAATACGAGGCTGAGATGAGCCTGTGTGGACGCCTTGTTACCGTTCGATAAATAATTCATCACCGCTCCATCATTCCACTAAAAATTGATCGGCCTATCTACGAAAAAAACCCCCTCTAGATCAAACAAACAAATAGATGCAAGACATAACCATCCCCAAAATCTCAAGCCCATCTAAGGCACGTATTCAGACAGATAAAAGGCTTTTACCTCGAGGCAGGGGCATGAAAGTCATGAAACGAGGAGAGTCGTCGGCGATACCTTATCATGGAGTCGACCAAACGACAGAACTAACACTCGTAAAGTCGCTCTATGGAAATGCAGTGCCTTTGTGGTATACAGACGAACTACTTTACTGAATAACGAAAAAAACTGGGTTTAGAAAAATCTCACGTAAAACAATTTATTCAAGGATTTGGTAGCATTTGATATGATATAAATTGAATTGTTTTCGTTTTATGTTTTTATATAGGTACGTATAGCATGATATAACTACAATCTTCTTCTTCTCTTATACATAAAAATCAATTGATGTTCGTTAGTCTCGCTAAAACTCGAGAATGGCTGGACCGATTTAGCTAATTTTGATCTTGAAATGTTTGTGGGAGTTCCGGGAAGGTTTAATAGGTGACTTTTATTGGCGATACGAAATTCATCGGGTCAGCTAGTCTATTATAAAATAGCGTAACTACTTAGTACTATTAAACTAAAATGCCTTATCAAAATCGCGAGTAAAAACTGTGTTTTGTCGTAAGCTCAAACGTGCGAAAATTTACTCACATAAAATTTGTTGGCGACTACTGAGCAACTAAAATCGCTTCACTACAATTCGAAGACAACAAAAAAGTCACGCGTCCAAGCGACTTTTTAAAGCATTCTGCCAGCCACCCATCAAACTCTCGGGACCTCTATAAATAAGCTACGGGACCCCAGATTGCCGGGTTATAAATGAAAGGGTGCAGGAAATTAGGGTTTTTTACAACGGAACCCTAACTCGCGAGCGGTGTAGCTGTCACCGTAAACAATTTTTCATACCGTGAAAAATGTAACACGCCTCTATTGAGTAAATAGCCTTTATTTGGGATGATGGAATATTTTATGGTCCGCCATAATAACTGATTACACGTTGACATGGGCCAGTTGGATTTCGGGCGACACAATTTGTTACAAGGAAAAGGTGAGCTTACTCTAATCTAGGGTAGTAGTACCCTTGCCAAATTAGGATTTTTTGAAGACTGTTGCTTTTTTTCACCTTACAGAATGAGTTAGGTACCATAACTAAGGATTTGTGATTTAAAAAAAACTAATAGCAATGGTTATGCGTGCGACTTACAAGACGCCGACACCAAGTTCGAATCCTCTCGGCCCCACACCTATGACTTAATAAGTTATGTGCGGATTTGCCATCGCTCAAAACGGTGAAGGAAAACATCGTGAGGAAACCGGCATGCCCAAGAACTGCAACATTCAAGGGCATGTGACATCTACCAACCTGCACTGGAGCAGCGTGGTAGATTACAATCCATACCTACTCTCTCTCTGAGAGAAAGCCAGAGCCCCAGCAGAGGGAACGTGAAAGGCTGATAATGATGATGATGATAAATAGCAATGGTTGGCAAATATCTACACTGGGAATTGCTCAGATGGAGCTCTTTGACATATTCCAATCACATAACCACACTAAACCTCATACTATGTGAAAGTTTGTGAGAATGGATGGATGGACGTTTGTTACCTTTTCACGCAAAAACTACTGAATGGATTTTGATGAAATTTGGTGTGGAGAAGGATATAGAATACTTTTTATCGCGATCAAGTGTAGCCCACGCGGGTGAAACCGCAGGCCACAGCTAGTAATACATAAAAAAGAAACGTTGAGTTTGTTCGCTTGACTTCCTTACCAAGACATAATCCCGGGGAACGCAAACTAGTAAATTAAAATGTTGCAATCCTACGCAACGTCACTTATCTTCACAGTCATCACGGTTGTAAATTGTGAATTAAATCCCGGGAGCGCAATGTTTTCTAATAATGAGTTGGGCCTTCAGGGTTGCCAGTGGAGGTATCCAACTCGAAATTGCACCGTCCGCCGTAATTTGAACATTTTGAACACGTTGTGAAATGGACAACGCGTGTTAATAGCTTGTTTAATGACGCACCCTCGAATTTTCAGGAAGTTCACGGGTGCGTTGAGGAAATTGTGATTTAGTTGACCCTCCATGTTGAACTTTGAGGGTCTGGAGTTCATTTTATTATAGGACTAGCTGTTCTCCGCAGTTTATCGCCATAAAAAGTATCCTATGACTTACGACAGGGTTCATTTCATTTCATTTCAAAAATAAATAGGATCTTATGTTACTGAGTTACTCCTTATAACATTAGCTATCTGCGAGTGAAACTCCCGTCAAAATCGGTCTAGCCGTTTTAGAAAGTAGCTGGAACAAACAGACAGATAAAAAAAACATATCAGGCATTTAGTGAATAGCTGAAATTTGAAATTACAAACAGACACTTAATTTTTTTTATTTGTATAGATTTATTTATTTATTACTAGCCGCACGCCGCTCTTTCACCAGCATTGTCTCGTCATCCCGCAGGCACCGTATTCCTATTCAAATAAAAACATCATCTAAAAACCATCTTCGTTGAAGCCGCGTAATTCGATATTTGAATTTTTAAATCTTTATAATTTCAATTTGATAGCATTCCTTAGTTTGATTTTCGAACGCACATATATTTGACAGTTTACGTGGGTAGAATAAAATTTGCTTTGATATAATTAATTTCTCAAACCAGTGAGGGTAGTTTTATAGATGTATTGCCGCTTGCTGGTTTACCCGCCAGTCTCAACCGAAAGTCTTAAACTGACATCTGCTTGTGACGCAATAAATACGGAAAGCCTAAAATGTCTTAGTCATCGCAGCCCCAACGCTCCAGGGCTTGATCTGTGCTATTCGGGACAATAATTCGCTACACCTGTGTCTAGATCTGAACTGTATCTATCTAAATTTGGTGGATTTAGGACGGCGCCGTCACACGAGGTCTTGAGCTGGACTATGGTGAGTAGGCTTACGACCTTATTGCGACCTCTCACTGTATTGCTTCAGGGATTTGCTTATCGTGGTTTTCTTGCATCCATCATCATCATCATCAGCCGGAAGAAGTCCACTGCTGAACATAGGCCTCCCGCTTTGAACGCCACCATGAACGGCTTTTGCATCCATCGGCTCCTTGCGACTCTTACAATGTCGTCGGGTCACCCAGTAGAGGCCTACCTACAGAATGTCTTCCGGTACGTGGTCGCCACTCGAGAACCTTTCTTCCCCATCGGTTATCGGTTCGTCGAGCGATGTGGCCTGCTCATTGCCACTTCAACTTGCAAATTTTGAGAGCTATGTCGGTGATTTTGTTCTTTGGGGGGCCAAAGAAAAATCCCGCTTCCTCAAATCGCGGGGGAGCGCGACACCAGTCTTTTAGATTCAAAAAGCCGAACGAAGTACCGGCAATGTAAAATTCAAACACACGTCATTGAGCCTCCAAACTTGTCCGGGAATCAGGAACAAAGTTGCTCAACTTACAATCTCAGTATCAACCATAGATGTAGATTGAACTAGACACCGCATGTGCTTCAATTTGTACTACAACCAAGCGTGCCACATTTTTCTTGCATAGCTTTTTTACCGATGAACGAAGCATTTGACGACCGAAGCGTCGCGATAGGCAAACAAACGATTTCGCGATTTCGATTCCTACGAGACAATTTTTTTATGTATTGTTAAAACAGCTTATTTGCTCCTTATCTGGGTACAACACCCCGATTCATGTAGTTTAGTTTAGATACAGAGAAGATAACCCTAGTTAGGAAGGTACAGGTACTTGGTACCTATGTGTGATTGTGTTGACGTTGACTTTATTTCCTTTTGCAAAGCCAACTGCTTTCGATGAGATTTTACATTTTACTATGGCGCACTTAAGATTTTTTTCGTCTGACGTGTTACCGCGACGCCGGCCGAGATGGGACTGAATTATACAGCGTAGGAGTTGGAGCATTGCTCAAACTCAGGACACACAAAACACGTGAACTTGTGTTGTCTAGTTCATGCTACATCTGTGGTACCATGTTTGGTACTGCTCCGTTTCTAGGGAGGTTAACTCCCAAACCTCGGTCTGAAAGTTCGAGCGATGCATTAATTAATACTATGCTAATAGAGAGAGCAAGATCGCAGTTCTCGGGTAAATGGAACTGTTGGGTAATTTGTAGCGTTGAACTGGACTGGGACTTAACTTGAAGGCGTCAGGCTAGCACTAGATGCTGCCCTACCACCAAGCTATGGTTTCGTCGAGATGTTTGCTTTTACCAAAGCCGTCTGAACTGTAAAGAAAAACTTCACGAATGTGTATTTTTTCACATGACTGATTTTTTAATAATTTACCAACAAACCTATGATACTCAGGATAATATGCTGATTTTAACTGGTTATTGATCAAAATCGATCAAGCCACAATCTATGGCATAGCCTAAAAGTGTTAGAGACCAGTTGATTATTGCTAAATTTCCTTGAAAAATTATTGATTTTATATTTTGTTCGTTCAGTTTTCCTCAAACATGTCGGCATCAATACCCGGGTCTTTATAAAAACCGGGCCTGTTCAAACCCAATTTTTCTCGCTACATATTACATTAGGCGTCAAAACAATACGATAACTCGACGTACACGTGTTCAAAATCTAACAGGACTCTATTAGGATACACGTGTACTTCACAGACCAGAAATCCTATGCAGCTGGATCCTAGAAAAAAAAAGACATCTAGTCTTTGATAAACATCTTTCATCATTGTTCTAGATACATAACATACACAAACATAATATACAATCCTACTATATTATAAACATGAAAGTGGATGGATGGGATGGATGGATGGATGGAATGATGGATGGATGTTTGTTACTCTTTCACGCAAAAACTACTGAACGGGTCTGAATGAAATTTGGAATGGAGATAGCTTATACCCTGGATTAACACATAGGCCACTTTTTATCCTGGAAAAAGGTTCCTGCGGGATAACGAGAAGACGCGGGTGAAACCGCGGAGCGTAACTAGTACATGCACGCTGCTTCAATCATATTAACGCACACAGACTCACAAAGGGATGGACTTCGGATCTAATGCAAACGTGACAAAAAAGTGGCTGAGTTAGTACTGAGCTTACCTATAAACGAGGCCCATAAAACATTTTAATTTATGTCGTAAATCAATAACATACAGCATGATTTTGCTTGCAATCATTTATCAGCTTGTTCAGCTTCAACTGACCGCGTCTATCACACACACCCAACTAAATCGAGAGTGATTAGCCCTCTTTTCATGTTCTTTTGGTCCTGTTTCCCTACTAATGCTGCACTAAAAATGAATTTACAAAACAATCGATAATTCAAAGTTACTTAAGTACGCATAGATAGAAATGTCAAGCAACATTATTTACCCCACTCAAGATCTTCGGCTCATTTTTATTCAACGAACATACCAAATTGGCTACTTACGAAGAATTCACGAGGTCGCCCTAATAAATATTATTGCTAAGCAAAATAAACAAGCTAAGGGCGGACTTCATCAATATTCGCCGGTTTCCACCGTTCGAGATACATTTTGAGGTCTATCTGTTATGTCCAAGAATTTGCTGTAACTTTATCGTAAGTCTGCTATAGAGTGACATACCAGTTACCACCAGCTACCGATCGATCAAAGATCAATAATTGATCAACGTAAATCGATGAATGTGGTAGTTCCGGCTCATTGACGGACCATCAACATCATTATCATCATCATGTTGTGGTTCTTGGACATGCCGGTTTCCTCACGATGTTTTCTTTCACCTTTTTGACGAATGCTTGTTGATAAAGCAATCGATCAATGGGTGATCGACGGCCGATCGATCGCGGATGACTATCGGTCAATCGTACATCATCATTATAACGATTCTATAATCCTATTCCAAACTTGACATTCTTCTCTCTTCATTAGCACGGGGTAGCGGACAGCGGTGCAGGGAATCGCCACAAGAGAAACATTGCCATCGATCGAGGATCAAACGAGAATCAATCGATAAAAATTCAGTCTGTTTTCGAACCGAATAACAATTGTGCAATCAAGCAGCATATATCTGAGAAAAAAAAGAGATAACAGCACTGCTTGTTCTAATTTAAACGAAGTGTAGTTCTTTATACCAACATGATCTATTCTTCTAAAGAAAACGTTTGCGCAAGGCAACGTAATTCATTGCCTCCCAACCTAAAACTAGCTAGCTAACGAACAAATTAAATAAGTAGTTATTTTGAGTCAGATTCATTTATACCGTAACACTCATACTCAAGTGTCTAATGGGAGATATTAAGACCTCGGTTACTGTTACGATTAATATTCTGCGAGGGGAACAGTTGAGACCATCCATTACAGACAGTCTTGCACCCGAGAGCCAATCGGAAATTCAATTTCCGATATGATACGATTCGCTAAGAGATTGCTGAAACGCGATACAA
The DNA here is from genome assembly GCA_931315375.2 of Opisthograptis luteolata. NCBI lineage: Eukaryota > Metazoa > Arthropoda > Insecta > Lepidoptera > Geometridae > Opisthograptis > Opisthograptis luteolata. The sequence continues at coordinate 9,464,673 of OV928047.1, read as the reverse complement.
CCAACGGTATCCATTGTAGTTCATAACGTAGGACGGAAAAAAGTTTATTGAAATAATCAAACGTACGCAAAACTATTTTTTCTTGAAACAATGCTTATGATTATTATACCTACCGTAATCTCATCAAAGTTGTGATTGCCTTAAGTTTAGGGTATTTACATTTAGAGCTGACATTTTGAAATGCATTGTATTAAAATAAGATACAGTTATAGAAAGATATACTCGTATAAGCAAATAGATCCAACCGATGACCGATATGGCACTATGGGCTAATATATTTTGTGAATCGAAAAAGATTTGTTCTGTGTGTGAAAGTCGTGGATCCCCAAGCCACTTAGTTTTTGAATTGAAAATTCCCTGTATCTAGTTAGGGGTCAGAGCTATGTATGTCAGCGTTATTAAACAGCTCCTTACCAGCGTTCTGGCTGACATTGTCTAGTCGTGCTAAGGAGTCCAGTCTCACAATATCCAGTGTCCCAAAACGTCCCACTTTCAAAAGGATCACTTACCAACACTGAACTAACTCGTTACTGCAAACGTACTGAGTTAAAGAGCTTTGTGTTATGACAGTATTTATTAGTCAAATCTTTTTCAGAAGCTAAAAGACCGTTACGCCTTTTTATTCAAAATATGTAGACAGTATCTTCGTCACTATCGTATCCCTTGTTGCGTCTAAAAGGCACCACGTTGGACAGTTTTCCCAAGTACAAATTTGTCACAGTCATTCTTCGGCTCTTCTTTGAGGGACCAGCTTTAGGAGGCCTCCCAGTTCTCTTTCTATTGATGGGAGTAGATGCTTTCGTTAAATTGTCAAGTTTGTGCTCCTGTGCATTGTCTATAACGCAAACGGGCGATGTTGAAATTGATCTTTTATCGATATTTAATTTTATATCTTCACCCTCGTAAAAGAGTTGCGATATTTTTCCAGAGATAATTGCTTTCATTGCTTGTCTGAAACCAAAGTTAACGGATACTTTTGTGTACATATTGCATTAGAATATATAAAAAAGGTGTAGACTATCTTCAAACGATTCGAACTTCTCAAACTACCCACTAACGCAAATCGTTAACTATCGGAAGCGACAAAGAGGCAAAAAATATACATATATATTACGTACGTATATATTACGTTACAGATTAATTAAAAAACCTCCTCAGTTTTTTTTTGTCGGTTAAAAAGTACACATTATTATATAGGCTGAGTCTATTAATACGGGTACTGTACGAACAATTTATAATTATTCGTACAGAAGTCGGACGAATAATTTTATTTTATCAATAATAATAATAATTGTAGTGCAAATTTAAAAAAAAATGCGTTTCTATTTGTTTTTAATTTAAACCAAAAAATTGTAAATGTTTGCCGATTTTAATACCGTAAAATATTGAATTTATTTTTTATTATTAAATATAATAAATGCTCTTTAAATTTATAGGTATTAAATATATTGGCGGCTTAGGGGTGGCCCAAGGGCCACGCCCGCCGCACCCTAACCTACTGTGACACTATATTTTATTTACCTATCACTGTACGTATAATAAATATAATTTATTCGTCCAGTACCCGTACAAATAGTCACTCCCTATTATTATATAATTACATTATATACTTAGTTTATATTTATACCACTTGCGGAGCGCCTACAACCTATCTACATCATTAGATCGTTGGACGTTATTTGAGAACGTCATTTACCTGATATCGTCAGCAGAATTGAAATCTAGAGCTTTAGGCAGTGGTCCCACCAACGGCGAGTAAACGATTAACTATCGACTATTTTCTCGCTCAAGAAACGTACAATAGATATAACATTCCGTGTAAATAAAAGAGATGCATATACAAATAGTTGATCGCTGACTGTTCACACTGCCGGCGACGACTCGCTTTACTAGTTTTACCGCTAAGCGACGAGCTTTCAAAAATAAACTCACTCAGCAATACTCGTTCAGCGATACTCGCCCGCTTCATCATTTCTATACAGTGCGGCATTGAAAGTAGACGTGCGATGGATACCAAGAAATCATTGCTACTCTCATTTTTGTCTAGCTCAGACGACGACGATGATGTATTTTACGATAGTGTTTTTGTAGTGGCAGTGGCAATACAGAGAAAACGCAAGAAATCGAGAGAGAAAAAAAGACGATTTTGGATGGAAAATTTTAATTATTTAAGAAAACAGTATAGTGAGTTCAGACTTTTTTATGAATTGCAAGATAATCAATTTCGTTCATATTTTAGAATGACAAGAGATGAGTTTGAATATTTGCACAGTTTAATAGAATGTGACATAAAGAAAAAAGATACAAATTATAGAGAAGCTATTAGTACAAGAGAGCGTCTTGCTATTACATTAAGGTAAGTTTGTCTTAAATTAATCAACAACAATTTCGAGCAACAAAACCTAATTATTATTTGTTGCATCGCTTGGAGTGGTTTGAGTGGCAGGCATTAAATCTTGGATAACTATTTCTTGTTGAGTTTGCTGCACACCAGAAACGCTGGGTTCAGTTTGCTGCCCAGCGGAAACGCTGGGTTCAGTTTGCTGCACACCAGAAACGCTAGGTCCAGGTGAGTATATAGAACCGTCTTCTGATACATAATTTGTCTGATTTGTAGAAGGAGTATTGTAACCATAATTATGTGAGTAGTAACCAGAATAGTTTGTATTGGCAATATTTTCTTCTGCATCCATTACCGATTGAAACAACTTTCTTTTTATTGCTCTTTGATGAAACTCCGGCATCTGTTTTGTACTTTGGTACATTGAATCGAAAAATGCTTTCAACGGATCACCTGATGTAAGTACTTCTTTACGTAAGTCGTCCCTCTGAGCAGTTCGTTTGTCTCGATTTTCATTAATTTCTTTTAAAAAATTGAGCAAAGAATCTTCTTCATCATGGACTATTTCATCAGTCTTCCTTTTTTTGGTACTTGTCTCTACTAGTGAATAGTCTCTACTATCTTCTGTACTAGCTGTTTCCTCCAAACTTATAGAAATATCAGGATTTGGTGAAACATTTGTATCCCTTTCCGTATTTGTCATATATGGAAGCAGAAATTCCATGTGACCCATGTATTTCCAGGGTTTTATGGTTTTTTGCGACTGTCCAGTTGTTGTCTTGCTAATTTTTTTAAGTTTTTCACGGTGAGTGTCTCGCAAATGTTTCCATTTTGTCTTTGCCAGTGAAACTGTAAATAAAACAAATTATTTTAAAAGTAATAATATAATCAAACAGTGTTATTCTATATCAGGTGTACAAAACGATGTAGGCTGAAACTAGGGTCAATTTAAATTTTTTTATGTATATTTTTAGTATTTTTGCATTTACAATGCTATTTTTACTTGAATTATTTAAATAATAGAAAAAAGCGACACACCTCCCAACTAGCTCAGGCTGGATGTTTTTTTATGTTTTTTATATGTTTTTTTATGTATTTAAAATTGACCTTCGTTTCAGCCCGTTTGTACACTTAATCAAGAATCACACTGTATGTTAATTTCATGTGTTTAACTATTAATAAAATACGTTTTTTCGGTAATTCTTACGTAAGCATTTACATTATTTTAATTTAACTAGGTATCGTTTCGGCCAGTGGTCGCAGCAGGCCGAAACATCAGCTAAAAAGGAAAAATAAATTAATATACGTCAGAATAACCGAAAAAACAGGTATGTCTCGTGAAAACTACAGATCTAAAATACATACATAGGTATTCATAAATATTTTTATTTGTTTTCAGATTTCTCATAACCGGAACTACATATAATGCACTGGCAAAAAGCTATAGAGTAGGCCGTTCTACGCTCTCGCAAATAATACCAGAAGTATGTGAATCGATATGGACCAGGTTACAGCCAAAAGTAATGAAGATTCCTACTGAATCTGAGTGGAAAGTTATAGCGAAAGACTTCGATGATTTGTGGAATTTTAAAAATTGCCTTGGTGCTATTGATGGCAAGCACGTGGTAATATTTTCACCCCCTAAATCAGGATCACAGTATTTTAACTACAAACACACATTTTCGATTGTACTGTTGGCAGTTGCTGATGCTCATGGGAGATTTATAATGATCGACGTTGGATCAATGGGCAGGTTCAGTGACGGAGGAATATTCACAGATAGTAACTTCTATAGTAAGTTGCAAAACAATGGATTGAGATTGCCCCTTGATGAACCTCTATACGAAGGAGGTTTGCCTCAGCCTTATGTTTTTATTGGTGACTGTGCATTTCCTTTGATGACACACTTATTAAAACCATACCCTGATCATGAAAGGTTAGATAATGACCAGACAGTATTCAATTATAGATTGAGCAGAGCACGCCGAATGATAGAATCTGCGTTTGGTATGTTGGTGCATAAGTGGCGTATCTTTTTTAGGCCATTAAATTTTAAAATATGTACAGCAAAAATAATTGTGAAGGCTGCGTGCGTTTTACATAATTATGTAATACATAATAAATTACAAAACAGCCTTCAAGAAATCGACAACGTACAGTCAGAATTTCCTTATAATTTTTCAAGTAATGGCTCAGAACAGTCCCCAGCTGATCTAGAAAATGCCTTTTTCGTGAGAGAATATTTCAAGGAATACTTTAATTCCGTTGGAACGGTTTCGTGGCAGAATAATCGTGTGCAACATATATTGGACTCTGATCGTATAACACACGGAATACTTTAATTCCGTTGGAACGGTTTCGTGGCAGAATAATCGTGTGCAACATATATTGGACTCTGATCGTATAACACACAGAATTCTAAACTAATAATTCAACGTTGAAAAGACAATGTAAAAGTAAACGAATATATATTGCTACAATGCAATGGGTGTGCGTTTCGATCGCTCGGCAACTAAAATAAAATGACTAGTTTAAAAAAATACAATTTTAACGCTCAAAAGCAAAAAATTGTAGGTACGTATGGTATAACGTGACCGCGCCGGTTTTAGTTGTGTCTGAGCAATCGAAATGCACACATACAACTGTCAATATGATTAAATAAAAAACATACCACTCGCCATGTTCGTTTTTTTTAAAATCTCTTTCCACGCTTTGTCCTTCACATCTAATTGTTTATAAGAACTTAGTTTTGTGTCCCATAGACAAGGATATTGTCGGACACATTCAATAAAAAACTCCTCCATAGTGTCTTGGAACTTGCAACTAAAGTTGTTTCTAAACACGTGTGACGCGTACGCAGGTTTGCACAGGACTGAGCAAGCGAGTGGCGCGAGTAATCGCTCGTCGCACTTACACACTCGCTTATAGCCCGGCGACAAAACTATCGAAACTACACTCGCTTCCCGCTAATCGCCAACTCGTTTATAGTTTCTAGTTCTACTCGTTTCTCGTTCATCGTCGCCAGTCGGACCACTGCCTTAAGATCATTCATGTTGTGCGATTCACGTTCAGGATTCAGAGTGTCCTCTTTGGAAGTATTTGGAAGATCTCTGTCGTCGTCTTCGATGCTATTACTACTTTCATTGTTTACAACTGCTTTACTCTTGATACATGCCATGATGTAAAATATTGTAAACTAAAAAAATTAGAAAAGAAATCAAAAAACAAACTCCAGAATTTTTCACGAATGCAATATGTCATGTCAATTTTATTTCAGAAGAAAAGAAAAAATAGCAATTTGCAGACCAACCTTTTTATAAATTTCTTCTAAAAAGATTAGACATTTTATCACACGGTTCAAGAAACCTATCCGATTACTCATTAGTGATTTTTAATTATACATAAGCATAAGCATTAAAAGTGGTAATTACACAGGAAATGAAAAATGTCAAACACAAAATTTAATTAATCAAAACCTCAAAGCGCCTGCAAAATACATTAGCTACCTACCCTTGCCGAGGCAAAACTTGGAGCAAGTTCGTAGGTACCCCATCCGCACTGTGGAACATTTCATTGCGGGGAGTTACGATACACAAGGGAACAATGCCTAATAAGCTTTATAATTTAACGTGAAATCACCCCAGCTAGCTATAAGGAGACTTATTAGTGGCAGAAATTCTACAGTACAAAATTAACTGAAGCTTTACGACATTACTTGAGGACGTACCAGGATTCTCAGTCCTGGGTGTTGACCCTCTAGAAATTAAGTCCGGTAGCGAAATGGAGCGAAATTAGAAATATCGACGCGGGCGACAATCATGGGAAATTAGTTTTGTTGGAGCGAGCAAGCAAACAGAAGGTCTGGCTTGTAAAGGCGTCTAGCTGGAAAGTTTAATTAATCGAATAGTGAACAAAACGTAGGGATTCATTTTTAATTAGTTTTAGCTGTGTCGGAAGAAAGCAGAGTTCTAAAACAGCATTTCTAAATTTCACTGGCCAGCGTTTGACCACAAACCGAAGACCGGGCTTAGTGGCGTATCATGGGAAGGCCTATGTCCAGCGGTGGACTGATACAGGCTGATGATGATGTTGTTTGATCACAAGTCACCTAAAGTGATGATGTGGTCGATGGTGGCGCCACGCTACGCCTGGATTGCAAGCTAAATCCAAGATGAAGTGCGATTGCCGGTTAGGTGAGTTTTATGATATTCAAAGACTAGAGAATTATGAAAATAGATTATTCTTTTTCAAAATGGTATCGCTTGTACACCGCAGACAAACTTTGGATAGTATATTTCTCTTTAAAATCTTACATGGAATATTGGACACTCCAAAATTGCTTTCAGAATTGTTCATCTCCGCGCCTAACAAATTACCTAGAGCCTCACGATTCAATGTATTTTTTGTTACGGGTTCTCGCTCTAATCTTGGCCATAACGCTCCTATGACTAGGTTGGTACGACAATACAACGCCATCTCTAAAACTAAAGAAGTCGACATTTTTGTCGACAAAATTCATCGTTTTAAGAAGACTCTGATTACCTGATGTTTCTAGAAATGTTTTGTTTTAAAATAACATTTTATATAACTTTTGTTTTTTTTTTTCTTTTTTTGTAATTCATAGTATGTATAATATATTCATAATCTAAATTCAATCTAATTTCTACTAAGTCAGCTTTAAAATAATTATATATATTTTTTTTTTGTTGTAATTTTTATATCAGCTGTATTAACTATTTTAACAACCCACATTCTTTGTTACTCGCTCAAATGAAAAATTTATTTTCATTATTATTTTAATGCATGCTGTCCTCACCTGTCAATGCTGTGACATTTGGTTTTAAGCTTATATGAATTGTTATAAATCTGCGAATGTATGAGTGTACACTGTGTTGGTGAGCTAATAAATAAATAAATAAATAAAAATATATAGTTTAAAAAACTAAAAAAAACACTTTAAAACGCACTCAAAAATATAAAATAATGAAATTGACTTGTATTAGTTACGATATAATGGTTAATTCAAAAAGTATGGAGCGCTTTTTGGTTGTGTGTACTTTTATTTACCTAGTAAAAGAAGCGCTCCACACTTTTTGAATTAACCATTATATCGTAACTAATACAAGTCAATTTCATTATTTTATATTTTTGAGTGCGTTTTAAAGTGTTTTTTTTAGTTTTTTAAACTATATATTTTTATTTTTTTACTTTTTAGTCTTTTGTTACCAAGTCCAATCTATCGGACTCATCAAAAGGAATCATATGAGCCCAAACTCGAGGGGTTTACTAGTAGCCACTGCAGAGATCTCCTACCCACCTTCTGGCTGCATCATCAGACCCTCGTCACCAAGTTTTACTTTTTAGTCTTTTGTTACCAAGTCCAATCTATCGGACTCATCAAAAGGAATCATATGAGCCCAAACTCGAGGGGTTTACTAGTAGCCACTGCAGAGATCTCCTACCCACCTTCTGGCTGCATCATCAGACCCTCGTCACCAAGTTTTACTTTTTAGTCTTTTGTTACCAAGTCCAATCTATCGGACTCATCAAAAGGAATCATATGAGCCCAAACTCGAGGGGTTTACTAGTAGCCACTGCAGAGATCTCCTACCCACCTTCTGGCTGCATCATCAGACCCTCGTCACCAAGTTTTACTTTTTAGTCTTTTGTTACCAAGTCCAATCTATCGGACTCATCAAAAGGAATCATATGAGCCCAAACACGAGGGGTTTACTAGTAGCCACTGCAGAGATCCTCTACCCACCTTCCGGTTGCATCATCAGACCCTCGTAACCAAGTCTTATCTATTGTACTCATCAAGACGATTCATATGAGCCCAAACACGAGGGGTTTACTAGTAGCCAGCGCAGAGATGCCCTACCCACCTTCCGGTTGCATCATCAGACCCTCGTCACCAAGACCAATCTATTGTACTCATCAAGACGATTCATATGAGCCCAAACACGAGGGGTTTACTAGTAGCCAGCGAAGAGATGCCCTACCCACCTTCCGATTGCATCATCAGATCAGGTCGATGATACCAAATTATTGCATTGTCACCGAGATTACATACACATACAAAGTTTCAAGTCGATACGACAATTAGAAGTGGGTGAAAATTGACTTCTAAGATTTGATTACATTGTTAGTTAGTTAGTTAGTTAGTTACAAGTCAAGCTAATAAAAGTGTTTTAATAAATAAATTGATGAAATTTGGGTAACAAACAATCTTACAGAGGTTCATAAAGTCTTTACTTAACATTAAAATATGTATTTTCTGGAATAGTGCTGTTATTTTAATGAATACAGAACAAACAATTTATCAAAAAGATTCACATGCCCACTTCTGAGTATAGACACATGTGAATTGTTAACACAGTTGATAAACGTTACAGTTGTGAAAAGAAAACCTACAGAATATTCGTTAAACTTGATAATAAGTAACGCTAGTAATAATAACGTTCAGACAATGAGTTATACAGCCGTAACTCTTAATTCGAATTCCCTAAAATTAGAATATTAGAAGTTATGCAGATCGGACTTTCACAACACCCAGACACAGTATAAACACTTGCGCTTTTTCTTCAATGCACATTTATTTATTCCAATAAATTAATTTACTACACTTGAATACGGAAAACCAGCAACAACTTGAATTTTAGCGCCGAACACAACAATGATTAACACAAGAACTTGTTCAAGCGAACCACCGATTCTGCGAGAGCCGACGATTTGGGGGAACCATGTCGAAGAACAAAAGAAAATAAAAGTTTCCGGACCACTTCATAAAACACCCCGCAAGGATTCTTACCGAAGAAAACGAACAAAACTATAGCCATAAGCCTCGGTCGAGCTTCGAATGAAGTGTTTCCAGTGGCTGTCCACGGTTCCTTCGGAGCATCTGTGCGCCAGCCATTCTCATAATGGAATCGCCTGTTTATCCGTCATATAGGGCTGCCACTTGTCAGGATGTAGCAAGGTTAAGATTTCTACCTAATAAATTCAAGCTACAGAGCTGACATCTTGGCAAGGCCTCGTGCTGATTAGTGGACTGAGCGACAGCGTACATGTTTTAAAATTATTGGATGCCATTGTCAAGACATGTGGAGGACTGACCAGGACGATGGATAAGGAATGCCCAAGTCTGGATTCAATTTAATTCAAACATGGTTATGGAATGTTCATTGATATCATACATCACACCATTTTCCAAAGAAAAACACTGCGAAACGACGCTAATTCGTCTTCCAAATTTCCATATAGGTAATGGAAAAAAAAACATATCTATGACAAGTTAAAGTCTATGCTTGATTTGATACACGAACACACTTACGAGACAGCGTAATCAAATAAAAAGTTAAGAACTACCCACCAGAGATAATTCTGTCTTAGTCTATATCCGCATCATAATACTTGACAGCGTCATAGTTTCACAGTCTGGGAAAAAGTTGTCGGGCGGTAACCCTACATCTAGTTTTCCCTGGTTAATAGTTAGGAAATAAAAACTAAGAAACTACCCCAATTTTGCCGCTAGTTCCAAAGGCAAACAGTTCAGCTTTTTAAGCTGCTTAACTTATAAACTTGAAGCTGTTAGAATGAATTATGCTAGTTTTTTTTAGAACAGTCTTATACAAAACCTCTCGGTGGTGCTGTGAGTTGGTTAGTAAGGAAGATACGACGAAGCGGAGCGAATTTGATCGCTATAGTGTTTTATAGCCTATCTTTAAGAGTGGATATCTTCTGGCTGATGATTTTTGGATCCCTCACGACTCCACAAATCATTAAAATTCGTTTGACACTAATCTGACTACGAAAGACGGTCTAAATAAAAGCTTGCACCCAAGATAGTCTTAGAAAAGACGGAAAAGATAACCAGTTAATAAATCTGGTGTTCAGACAAGCGCCGCGAGTCAATTTCCTCAAACATCTGGGTCCTCTGCCACACGCCGTCTTTGTCTGGACTCTGGAATCGTATAATGGATTTGGGATCATTTTTCATTGGTTCTGGGGAATTCAGAAAAGTTTTAACACGATTTGTTATAGCTGTTTATATATCCTACTCATGTTATTGTGTGTGTGTGTTTGTGTGTGTATGTGCATGTTTATCAGCTACTCAGCTTCGTTAATGCCGAAGAGATTTTCATGAAATTGGTTACTTTAGGTTCTGGAATCAGATGTTTTATGCTAAGAAAGGATTTTGATTAATTCTACCCCCAAGGGGATAAAATAGGGGATGAAAGTTTGTATGAAACTTTGTCAATTTTAAACCGATCGGGCTGAGACTTTGCATGATAGTAATATTATAAACGTGAAAGTTTGTGAGTATGGGTGCATGGATGTTTGTTACTCTTTCACGCAAAAACTACTGAACGGATTTGAGTGAAATTTGGAATGGATCTCCAGCTTATACTCTGGACTAAAACATGGGTACTTTTAATCCCGGAACAGGGATCCTGAGGGGTAACGGGAAGACGCGGGGCGCAGCTAGTTTGAAATATTAGTGTGATGAGAGTGATAATATGTTTGATACCTTGTACCTTGTTCTATTTGATTAGGTTTTGGCACTAGATGTGAAATCATTTAAAATAAATAAAATAATCGTAAATGCAAAGAAACAGCACAGTCCAAAAGCCTTAACGAGACTACATTAGAGACAATGAGGCGATTAAAGTGGTCATTCACAGAACATTTCCTCCTTATTCAATGAAGAAATAAGGTGGTACATTGAGGGTGGAAGCTTGTCGGGCCCAAATCAGTGCTGGAGACAGTTAAAGAAAGTAAACGACCAAGTGCATGTCTTGTCCCGTACATTGCCGGGTTCCTTTTTCCGGGATAAAAATAAACTGTTAAGCTTTTTTTTTTGTACTAGTTACAGGTTAGAGTTTGACCTTATGTCACCTGAGGTTAAGTGACAATGCGGTCGAAGATGGCGCCACGCTACACCTGGATTGGGAACTGGCTCTCCAGAGAGGCTGCCGGAACACACCGATAGGAGTTTGGCGACAGATTCTTGGCTTGACAATGGTAGCTAGCCAGGGGAGCACTAGAAAATGCCCTACCTAGCTATTTTTATTCTAAATTTATCTAAAGCCGTATTAACGTGAAGAAACAGAAGAAATAACAAACAAACTAACTCAATCACAAACTTTCGCATTTATAATATTAGTGATATGCGATGCAAGTGTTTACGACAACTCATAGTCTCTGAGTAAAATAACTACGGAATGCAGAGAGGCGCATTTACAAGGTTTTTTCTACGGAAACTTAAAAAGTGAATGGTCGTTGAAAACTCACTGGAAACAAAATTTATTCCTCGTTCACTGCAATGTCATTTCAGTCATTTTCTCCCGTTTTGTAAAGTTGGTACTTGGTTTGAACCTTTATTCATTTTTTATCTCCTGAAAATCGTAGGAGCTGTCATTAGTAGTCTCAGGGGGGTAATTATTTTTTTGCTCCATTGATTAAGCTACCATCTCGGACTGTGAGTGGGGTCTGAGTGGAGCGGGGTTATATTTTAATGGTCGGGTTAAATTTCTAATGTCTTTTTTGTCATGTATCTTAGCATCGTTTTCATGACATGTACTGTGTTATTTCTTATACTTACATTCGTGTTTAAAATGTAACCCTGAGAAGCAATAAGATAAAGCTTCATTCCTATAAGAACATTTCAAAAACCATTCGTAAGCAAATGCATTTACGTAAAAGATTTTCATTTCGTGAAAGACTCAACACAAAAAATATATATTATATATGTAAAAGTTACAATAAACATCGAAGAATAACTTCTAGATTGGTTTCAAATGAATTCTAGAAACAATTCAGCGCTACATAAACGTTTCGCAAGATATTTACTAAGATATAGTAAGTAGGTACTTAGAGTCAAAGACAAAGCATCGCTCCAAGGAATTTATTTATACAAAGCTTTTTTTCAACTCGCAATAGCAAGCGCTGAAAATATTAATATCCAAAAGATTCTGGAATGTTCCATTATATTATTATGGATGTGGAAGATATTTAAGAAACAAGGAGAGAAGACGATGGTGCTTTAAGATGTTAACTTTGAAAGCTTTTAGTATGGGTTTTATTTCTAGTAGTTTCTAGTATTTACTACATCGGACTCTCTCTCTGAGAGAAGCTCAAAGTCCCAGCAGTGGGAATGTAAACGGCTGATAATGAGGATAAGGTCTAGGTAAATTACAACCCGGGGGTGTTCAAGTCAAGAGTGAATAGGTATTTACTGGGCAAGCGTGCTACACCTTCGACCACATCGTCGCTTTCCATCGGGTGAGATCGTGGTCAAACGCTAGCCTAGTTAGTTGTAAAAAAAAAGGTCGGAATGAAATTTCAATCAATTTTACGTTTTCAGATTGAACAATATATTTGTTTTGTATAAAAAATAAATGTATGGCAAACAAGGTAACCTCTCTCTGATCTTAAAAGTGTTCACAAGAGGCCAAAACGTTGGTTACCTATGTGTTTTCATGAATAAACATTTATTTATTATTCATTTATTATCAGTACATTTCACTCTTACATTCATTCCTCAATTTTACACAGGACACTCATTTTCCACACACACATCACAAACACACTCTTACGCACACACTTACTCACCATCAGTAACACATATTTACACATCTCCACACTCATTTACACATAAATTTTAAATTAACCTACTTTTATATTTAGTTCCATATTTAGTCTTTCTGTTTTTTTTTTCCTTTGTAACGCAGACCCACTTGGGGTCTTTCCACAAATTGTCTTAACTTATTAAATTAGCCTACTATACCTGGTCTCTGGTAAAGTTGCACTCGGGCCCCAAAATACAGGCCTCGTGCTTAGTTTGGGGTCCATCGTTAAACTTTTACTAAGTAGAATATATTGTTTGATTAAGTGATTTTCTGTATCTGTTACTAGTATTTACTTTTTGTGAAATAAATTTATCTTTATCTTTATCTTTAGTACTTTGCGTTATGTCTGTCCAAATCCAAATTTGATAACCGCTTTCTTCGCGACAAAATATTCTAGCACTGCAAATAAAATCGTTTAAGTTCCCCACTGAGTGTAAATTGGATTTCTCTAAATCACCGCTTAAAGCCATCGACAGCATTGAATAGAGGGCGTTTAAATCATAAGTCACAATAGGTTGAAAAGCGCATACATTGCCAATGCAGTGCAGAGAGCATGAATAGAGTCGATCCCACTTCTGATGTCTGGATTTTGACGCTCGTATATGTTTATCTTTGATGTATTATGCCATATGTGATGATGGTAATGAAATTGTTTTGTAATGGTAAAATTTAAAGACACAAAAGGAAACACATTATTTGGAGCCATACAATAAACATACTTTTTTTAGGTTACTAAATATACTTTGAAAAGTAGCTGAGAGAAACGAAAGTATTAGTAATCTTAAGAGTTCCGTTATGAGGCATACGGAACCTTAAATATCTAAAAGTGATTTGATCACACTGGCTCTTAAGCGAAGGTAGGTATGTGAATGGAGTCTCAAGAGGGAGAAAAGGGCCTATATTTCGGGTAGGTTCAAAAGGGTAAAAATAGACCTTAGAAATCAGCTCCTAATGTGTTTATTGAGGATAGGATCGATATATTATTGCTCCACTTTTGATGGAATCAATTTGTAAATAGATTACTTTTGTGGATTTTGCCAGAGCTACGTTTTTCAAATACGTTACTCACAAATGAGATTTTTATTTTCCCCTTTCCTTAATTTGCGTCCTTTTGGTAGGTAAAGGGTAGGTTTTAAGGTCATAGGCTACTTTTTATACCGAAAAATGGTTCCTACGGGATAACGGGAAGACGCGGGTGAAACCGCGGGGTGCAGCTAGTGAAAAATAAATCGCAAGCGTAGTTAGAAATATCAAATCAGTCCAACAAAATAAAGTGTTGTAAATAGTTGTCGTCCCGTAGAAAAACGCGTTACAAGATCGTTTATCTTAGTAAAGTGAACGAATTTCCTGAACGAGCCCCCGCAGTACATTTCTCATTCAACGTCCGCGCTACATCACCGGTTTGACTCGCACTTTTGTTCCAGTTGCTTTATTTGGATAGGTGCGTTAAAAGCCTTTTTTAAAACACTTTTATTTTTAAAACACTTTTATTAGCTTGACTTGTAACTAACTAACTAACTAACTAACTAACTAACTAACAATGTAATCAAATCTTAGAAGTAAATTTTCACCTACTTCTAATTGTCGTATCGACTTGAAACTTTGTATGTGTATGTAATCTCGGTGACAATGCAATAATTTGGTATTATCGACCTGATCTGATGATGCAGCCGGAAGGTGGGTAGGGCATCTCTGCGCTGGCTACTAGTAAACCCCTCGTGTTTGGGCTCATATGAATCGTCTTGATGAGTACAATAGATTGGACTTGGTGACGAGGGTCTGATGATGCAACCGGAAGGTGGGTAGGGGATCTCTGCAGTGGCTACTAGTGAACCCCTCGTGTTTGGGCTTATATGATTCGTCTTGATAAGTCCAATAGATTGAACTTGGTGACGAGGGTCTGATGATGCAACCGGAAGGTGGGTAGGGGATCTCTGCAGTGGCTACTAGTGAACCCCTCGTGTTTGGGCTTATATGAATCGTCTTGATGAGTCCAATAAATTGAACTTGGTGACGAGGGTCTGATGATGCAACCGGAAGGTGGGTAGAGGATCTCTGCAGTGGCTACTAGTAAACCCCTCGAGTTTGGGCTCATATGATTCCTTTTGATGAGTCCGATAGATTGAACTTGGTAACAAAAGACTAAAAAGTAAAAAAATAAAAATATATAGTTTAAAAGACTAAAAAAAAACACTCTAAAAATGCACTCAAAAATATAAAATAATAAAATTGACATGTATTAGTTACGATATAATGGTTAATTCAAAAAGTGTGGAGCGCTTCTTTTACTGGGTAAATAAAAGTACACACAACCAAAAAGCGCTCCACACTTTTTGAATTAACCATTATATCGTAACTAATACATGTCAATTTTATTATTTTATATTTTTGAGTGCATTTTTAAAGTGTTTTTTTTTAGTTTTTTAAACTATATATTTACGTTTTGTTTTGTTGGTTTTATTAAGATTAAGGGTCAGTTAGTAGTTAATCTCTGAATAGGTTCTGTTAACATCGTTAGATGTTGATCAAATCTGGGAAGGCACGCGAACATTTGTTTGTTTCAGTACAGCTAGACTTATGTCTAGCTGTACATATATTGAAGTACAAGTTGCTCCCCGCGTCTTCCCGTTATCCCGCAGGAACCTTTTTCAAAAGTAATGCTGCTTGCTTCCCATAATGGCTATATTAACAAAAAATAGTTCGTTTCTTTAGTATTAGTAACAGATCTAAGAACAACCACAACCAAGTCTTTGTCAAGGATTTAATCAAACCAGAAATCCACGCAAGAGTGCGCTCATTCAAATCTATCGTCCCACCCAGCACAACGCGGGTCTAAACGGGGCCGGACCATCTTGTACCAACAATAATTCATATCTCGCCACTACAAAGGCAAGAGAATTAATCCGGGATCCCCCGAGGCAGACGTGCTGATTCTATTAGAATACCGGGAAAAATGTGAATGGACTGAAAGGCATCGTTCAGTTTGAGTAAGGTTCGTTGTCGACGTGATATTTTGACGGCAACAATCTACCACAAATTGTACCAAGATTGTTGTTGCTGTCCTTTCCTGCATCTTTTCATCCACATTTTTCTATTATTATTGAAGTAAAACTTCTTTAGGTGCGACTAGGGAGTAACTCAGATTTTTATTCTGACGGAAGTAACCCTTAGCTGCGCGCGCTTTCACAGATACGTAAGAAATTATGATGACATTCAAGTACCTGTTTCGAATGAACAATATTAATATAACATTGGAATAATCTTTGTAAAGCACATGAATAATAAAAATAATTAAATTATAATATGATATTTAATTTAATATTTAATCATTTCAGTGATATATGCCGTCAACGCCAAAGAAGTCTTCAATCGCGCGTAAAGGTTACACGCACAAACTTTTTTTTTAACTAGCTGCGTCCCGCGTTTTTAATCGTGTTCCCGTTATCCCGGAGGGAGGAACCAGGGTGTAAACTATCTCCATTCCAAATTTCATCCAGATCCGTTTACATCCATACTTACAAACTTTTACGTTTATAATATTAGTAGGATTTCTCAAAGGGTAGCGTTTGAACACAACTCCTTACTTTATTGCAAAAACCGCTACAGTGGGTGTACTAAATCACCAAGCACTTAATAAAGCTTCGAGAGTGCTTGTTCATTTGAATAAAACTACTTGTCAAAATTTGAATAAACATTACGATGACTGCAATGCAGTAACCACTACCTGCCGATGCAGTAGGGTAAATTGGCAAAATACAGCCATTTTACTTTATAGCTCCTTGCTCAAAATAGCCGGTGGACCCCCGGTTATCCTAGCCAGGCCTCATTTGGTTGTAGTCTTTTTTTATTTTTACTATTTACATGGTAGCCTTAAACCATAAGTATACATAGGGTGATGTTAAGTGACGATGTGGTCGAAGATGGCGCCACGCTACACCTGGACTGGGAACTGGTTCTCAAGTGAGGCTGCCGGAACACACCGATAGGTGCTTGGCGACAGATTCTTAACAAGAGGGTGGTAGCTAGCGAGGCGAGTATACTAGAAAATACCCCACCACCAAGCTATGGTTTCATCACGATGTTTTCCTTCACCGAAAGCTCAAGCTCATAGTAGGATTCGAACCCACGTCCTACGGATCGCAAGCCGACGTCGCTACCACTGAGCCATCAAGCACAGTGATGATGGCTCAGTGGTGGTGACTTGTGGTCAAACGTTACCCTGTAAATAGTAAAAAAAAAACATCGCTATAATTATAGTTCAGTTAAAAAAATTTCAACTTTCCTTTGTTTCGTTTAGAATTAGTTCTGTACAAGGAGGCTGAATTAATTGTGTTCAACAAACCATGACGCAAACGCTCGCTGCTTCGAAATGAGTAGTTTTGCAAATGCGGTTTGTTTTAGAGTTCCATTTTAATTGAAACTTTTATTCCCTCTTGCTTCGTTGAAAATGCAAGCTTGTAACAACACATCAAAGCCAAACAATCGTAGAAAAAACTTTTGACAAAGCCACAACAGATAACCGTTGCGGAGTTAAATCACCTTTCACATCAAAGGATGCCAAAAACACTGCTCTGACATTTGTGCGCTTGGAAGCACAATTCAAACTGGGTTATTTCAGGGCATTTTGCCCGTTTTGAAAACTAGACTAGAAACCATTTTGAAACTGACGTTTGTATCGTATGGAAATTGAAAAGACTTTTTGTATGCGAGTTGAAATTTTATCTGTACGTGAAATAAGCATAAGCATTTTTGTTTGCATGTTGTTTTCCTATTATTAAACTTTTAAATGTCCATGATTATTGTTTTCATTTCCTGCCTGTGTTTAAGTCTGTTACAAATATTTTCGTAAATGCCATTCAAATCTTACTAATGCCGATTTTACTCCGTACAAACTTCGGAAAAAATTATTAAACAAGAGCAGGATAAATCGGCGTCCAAACTACTGTTGTCAAAAATAGGAAATAAATAATGGTCTTATTCATTGAATTATTATCATCAGCCGGAAGAAGCCCACTGCTGAACATAAGCCCCCCCCCCTATAAAGCCCCCATGAACGATCACTAGCCGTATTATTATTATTAACTATGAATCAAAAAACCGGCCCTAACTTACACGAATCGTAGTTTTGGCCAAGTATACAAGTATACGCAAAAAAAGGAAAGAAGAGTAAAATACTAGTTCTGGTTGCGACTTTCAACAGTTCCACCCCTGTGTGCTGTTTGCTTTAACAGAACTACAGCAGCAGAGTATTGGGATAGGTCGGGATAAGGTTGCAACAGATTAACAGACAGTAAGGATGCTACATAGCTCACAGAATTAGCAAGCTGAAGTGGCAGTGGGCTGGTCACATAAGCCGCAGAACCGACAACCGTTGGGGTAGACGTGTTCTTGAGTGGAGCCCGCGACTTGGCAAACGTAGTGTAGGACGCCCTGCGACAAGGTGGAGCGACGACTTGCGCCGAGTGGCTGCCAGTAGTTGGATGAGAAAAGCCGAAGACCGGGCTCAGTGGCGTATCATGGGAGAGGCCTATGTCCAGCAGTGGACTGATACAGGCCGATGATAATGAAGGATGCTAAGCAACGTAGTATTACTTCCAAAACAATAGCGTCCATTTCGCGAAGTTGACGTAGAGGACGCATATCTTTGGCTGAGCTGCTTTTCAAAGTGGCAAATCGTACTGACCAAATTCAAAAGGTAACTCGGAAACTTTGTTGGAATTCGAATACAATGATTTGTAATAACCCGTATTACGGATTTTAGTTCCTACCAGCTTCAGTAAGGCGCGCTGAAAAAACAATGTATGGAAGGAAACTAAAACTTTTTTAGTTTACTAGCTTTATGCATGCAAAGTCTCAGCCCGATCGGTTTAAAATTGACAAAGTTTCATACAAACTTTCATCCCCTATTTTATCCCCTTGGGGGTAGAATTAATCAAAATCTTTTCTTAGCGGATGCCTACGTCATAACATCTACCTGCATGCCAAATTTCAGCCCGATCCGTCCAGTGGTTTGGGCTGTGCGTTGATAGATCACTATGTCAGTCAGTCACCTTTGAGTTATACATATATATTTAGATGTAAACTAAAATCTGTTCTAGGGCTACAGATGGCTTCAAGGCCTCAAGTCCTTACTGTTGTTGTATTTGGCATTGTTGTCGCAACTTCGCCGCTAACATGACATTTTTATAAGGAACCTGCAATGGGGATGGAATATATCAACACTCCCGGCCACGAAGTGCACTTAAGCTCCCTAAAGTCGCGCGGGAGAATATTTTAGAGTAACAGTTCCTTTTGATATTAACTTTGGGAAAGTTTAACCGGGAATTGGATACTGTTTTCGTAAAACACTTTTGAATATGAAACTATAAGCTTCGCAGCCCACCGTCACAAAGTCTTACAAAGCCTTCCGCTATTAAGTCTTGCACTTTTAAGTATTGGGGTTGGCTAGATTTCGTAAAATGACAAGCATCACACTAGCTTAGTAGTGTTATTATATAGCAACAAAATATATACACAGTCGTATAGAAAATTAAACAAAATACTAAAAACTAAACTACATAAGTATATAAAACTAAACATCTACAAATTAAAAACCTAATTTAAATCGCTGCCTGCAGGTAGAGGGCCCAAGAGACTGGCGACATAACCTTTTTGAATGGCTAGGCTGATTCATTGACCGAGGTAAGCGCCAGCCCTTTTTATTTTTTTATTTTTTTATTACTAATTACAGGGTAGCGTTTGACCACAAGTCACCTGATGTTAAGTGACGATGTGGTCGAAGATAGCGCCACGCTACACCTGGACTGGGAACTGGCTCTCAAGTGAGGCTGCCGGAACACACCGATAGGTGCTTGGCGACAGATTCTTAACAAGAGGGTGGTAGCTAGCCAGACGAGTACTAGAAAATACCCTACCACCAAGCTATGGTTTCATCACGATGTTTTTCCTTCACCGAAAGCTCAAGCTCATTGTAGGATTCGAACCCACGTCCTACGGATCGCAAGCCGACGTCACTACCACTGAGCCATCATTGCTTTGGACACCCGTGGCGTCAACGAGGCGCTTGGCGAGTTCTTATTAACATTAACTTAATTACAAGTACCTAGATCATACATTTTAATACATCACACACACATACATACATTCACATTCATACATTTTATTTTTTCACTTTGTATAAAGAAATTATTTGTAGTATGTAATTTAGTGTAATTTTTTATCTTATTTTAGAGTTATAATTTCGTGATAAATTATTACGAAATGCCTATGTATTTATAACTTACTAGCTGTTCCCCGCAGTTTCACCGGCGTGAACTACAGTTTATCGCGATTAAAAGTATCCTATGTCCTTACCAAATTCCATTAAAATCGGTTCAGTAGTTTAGGCGTGAAAGCGAAACAGACAGACAGAGTTACTTTCGCATTTATAATATTAGTAGCGATGTTAGTGGGGATGTATTTTGAGGTGTGATTTTAGGAATTAATTCCAATTATCGGGTGCATTCAAGCAAAGCCTTGTATGTTATTTTCAGTTTTATAATTGTGTTTCCATCTAAATCTTCATCTCCTTCATCTAATCCTGACTTCAATCCTCTTTCGTCAACGCCTTTCTCCACCCCAGTCCATTTCTTGCTTAAAACTCTCATCAAAACTAACTATAATGTCCCATTTTCCTTTCAAAGTAAGTAATTTCTTGCAGAATAGTGTCTCTCGTAGCAAAATAAAATCACTATGTAACGCAGACAGCAGACAAACCCCCACGGGGTTGCGTTTAATTAAATAAACCCGCGATTGAAACCTCTCGCCTCCGAGAATTCAATATTTTACCTTTTTTCTTGTTTGTCCGCTAAGGATGCTCCGTGGACCGAATTGGTGATGAACGCGCTTTGTTGCTTATTTCTGTAATGTGCTAGCTAAGTGACTTCGCGTACTTTAGAGGGTTTTGAAGTGCCAACTTCTTTGTCACTGCAAAATGGAATTTCTTGAATGGCATACCCTTTTTTTATTGTTAAGCATTTGACCACATACTCACCTGATGTTGGAGAATGCCTGCCTAGAAGATACCTACTCATCTTTGATTGAACACCTACTTTTGCGAAAGTTTATTCTTTCTTATCAAAGCCTACATTTCTACTTCTACAAGTTTAGTGTCAAATACGATGCGATGGCGCAGAAAACAATTATATTCAACTTGATTATTCAACCTTCAACCATTGAATAATGTCCTAAATGTTTACAACCTCTTTGATGATTGATGACCTACTTTGATATAGTTTTTCGTCTAGAATCAGTCTAAAATGAAGATGGTGAATGTAACAACATTCCATATCGCTACGGTCCAAATTCATATCGAAAACAACTGATAGGAACGTTCCGAAATCTTAAATCTTACGGCTCGCAACTCGTAATTCAGGTGCACAATCAAGCGGCCGTCTTCCACTCAAAAATATATTTATCGTTTGCCTAATTAGCCATTAGGAGTCCCTTTTTCCTGAGAAGGCAATTAATTTACAATTACGTACGAAGGGCTGTACAAATCCTTATTAAATGAAATGTTTCAAAGACTACCTTCGTCCATTTTTCTGGCCAATTTCATTTGTCGGGCAGTTGTTGAACATTTATTTTTCGACAGCATAATAATTTTGTTTTTGTTACTGGATGTTCATAGGATAGGAATAGCATATTCTGTAAGAAGCTAGTTGTTTCCCGCTATATAGTTTATCGCCATAAAAAAATATCCTTTGTCTCCTTCCCTAGGGTTCAAACTAGGTAAAAAAAAAAGTAAACTAGATTAAGATAAAAAAAATTAGATTAATTTGGTTAGTAAATTTGACTAAGATCGGTTCAGTATGAAGAAACAGAAAAGTTTTTTTACAATTTAAATTTTAGTAAAAGGTATTTCTGTTTCTATGCAGTCTAAAGTCTAAGGCTATTTTAGTTAAGTGTCCTTAAACCTTTACGATAACGTCGCAAAGCCTGTCTATATTTGAATTTAAATAACTTTGGTTACTTTCACGAAAATTTCACTAACCGTATTACTTACTCCCACAAAGCTTAGAAAATCACGACGGAACGAGCCTTTCAAGCGGCTGGTAGTTCTGAAACTCCCAAAGGCAACACCTAAATCGCTGTTGTTTAAATTCGAAACGGTTTTCCATAATTTAAGGCTTTGGTCTCAACAGCCTCTTCCCTTAAGCGACAGAGAGGCTACCTCTTGCTGTTCTGGAAGTAACGGAAATGTTTAAAATACCGGTATAAATAGTCAAGATATAATTTTCGAAAAAATAGCCCTAAAATCCTCTTAGTAATGTATTTTTTAAAATGCGGATGGTTTTAACAAGCCTTTGTAAATATTATATATACACAATTACACACACACACACACACATTGCACATTTTCAATATATTTTTTAACAATTTAGCAAAATACATTTTTTTTAGATATTTTATTATTATAATTTCAGAGATAATTAATACTGTAATTAGTTCAAATTTGTCACTTTAATCTCGGAGTCTACTCCTAAAGCACAGTAAAGTAAGAACAGTAGGTTAGCTAAGGCCGCTCGACGAGTTAATTGCCTACTCTTGCTGTGATGCATAGGCGGCGCGTTCCGTACTGAGTGCATGGCCGCGGCCCCGTCCGCGGCCCCGTTCGTTTGTGATTGTGTGCGTGAAAAGTGCGTGCGTACACGGCACCGCTACTCTCGCACATATTCAAACCGACGGCGGCCGATTTGTTTGAAGCTAAACTACTACTCTTTACTATGTCTAAAGGCCCCTGTGAAAGTTGTTAATATAAAATGTTCAATTGTGATCTCAAAGATCACTTTCAAATCTCTTTTCTTAGGGTGCATGCAACCTATCCTTGGTATTTGAATTTTTAATAAGGGCTTAGACATCTTTCAAGGTTGAGGGATTGTCAAGCTTTGTATTTTTGGTAAAATACATATATCTTCATTTCAAAAGTAACCCGTGGTTTCCCCTATATTCCACATTTTTTGAGATAAAAAGTAGCCTATGCGTTAATTCAGTGAATAAATTTCTGCGTGAAGAAGTAAAAAACATGTTGAAATTACACACAACAGAGTGTGAAATTAGTGTGTTAATGTGATTGTAATTTTTGGTACGTATACTTTTCTTATAATTTTTTACAATTAATTATGTCCAGTGACATAACATATTATATAAAACTAGTAACTTCTTGAGTTCATACAAAAATCTCATAGAAAAAAGTAGTTAGCAGTTTTTATCGAATCTTCCAATTTACAGAGCGAAACCGCTAGGAACAGCTAGTGATTTAATAAAGCTAATTCCAAACACATTATTAAGTAGACTGCTTAATCCGTATCACGTGTAAACACGTCTCAGAACTTTCTAGACTGTTCGAGAAAGTATGCTCTGCTGGTAAAAGGGATTACAAGAAACTTTACGAGCATGTTCGGTATATTATGTTCGGTGATATTCTCACTGCCTATTATTTTATGAGACTTTAATTTAATACAAAACCTTCTAGTTCTTCTCTCTTTAGTCGTATTGTGTACCTAACTGAGTTCAAGGAATGGAGCCTTGTTTCTTTCGAAACCCGCGACTTCATATATGGATCTGAAATGAACCGAACTGTAATGGCCATCGTGACGTTTACCATCAGGCCAGCGACTTCCTCGTCTCCTCAATGAGTTCAAAACAATAACAATCTAAGGCCCGTATTCTAAAATGACCCTCAAGCGATAATCAGTACCTACTTGAGCACAGATTTGACGCTGTCAGTTCATAAAAATACGTAACTCAATCGCTACTCAAGCATTGATCAACACTTGAGCGTCATTCTAGCCTTAATGCTCGAGACAACATTTTGACGCAATTCAAGATATTAAAACAAGAAACTAAATAAAAATAATAAAACAATTAATGCAATACAGTCCCGCGTTAGGCACCAAGAAAGATCCAGTTCACGATACTGGATTCCACTAAAGTCGGGTGTTAAGTTTAACACAGTGGTCGACAGTATTAAAGTTTCATATAATCAGCTATGACCTAAATATCCGGAGGAAAAAATAAGTGTTTTAAAAACAGGAAAGATTTTGTGCAATAATAGTACATTACTGCAACGGCCGTCAACGTAGGCATTGGGGGAAGAAGGTGTAAATGTGGGCCGGCTTTTTCATTTTGGCTTAGCACGGACTGTGTATTCAGCACATTCTCACATCTTTTTCATTCGGACACATAGATGCTGTTGCTATTCGTTGTTTTTCGCTTGTTCATTAAAGAATTTGACACCTAGTGATCTTAACAACCGTATCTAGTCTCCACTGCTGCACTTACTTAGGTCCAGTGCAGAACTTTAATCACAGCTTAATTAAACTCGAGTAGTTAGTACGTGACCGCCGTCTGTTGCTAACTTCCCACATGTTCTAGATAGCGTCTCGACCGCTGGGATTACCCGACACAATTGGAAAAATAAAGTCACAAGATTTACTTTCCTTTCCTTTCCTATGATTTCTTCAAATGAGTTAAAATAATTAATTCATTCGTTTACAATAATTTTAACCTTTTTGGTAGAAAACATCATCGTGTCATTCTATGGCATCACTGGTCTCTGTAAATATATTTGGCTGTAAATTGTAAGGCGTAATGTTACCTTTCATCACATATTTTCGGACAACCTCCTCGGACAACCAATTATAAGCCAATAAATTGAACTTAAAACAAAGAATACCTACCTCCATAAAGAAATTAATAACCTTAAATAAATGGCCCATTAGCGTTCTCTTAAATGACCTTTAGCCACCTCCTGTTCAAGGTAAACATTTTGAAGGTCACGGAGAGGTCGTTAAAGATTCGTTTTTGATAAAAAAAAATATAGATAAATCTGTCATCTAGATAGCAATTAAAATACAATACCTATAACAGTTTAAATAAAATGCAAAAGTTTCACTCCAAATAAACAACATGAATAAAAACACGAGCCCCTCCAAATTGAGTTAAAGTAAAAATAAATAGCCGTATTTCACAAGAAGAAAAAGACACAAAATATATGAAGATAGTTGAAGACAGTAATTTTACGCGTTATATAACCCGTCCGGGAGTAAAGATGTGGGCATTCGTCATCCGACATCCGGGTGCGACGGACCTACGCCTACGTTCCCTTATTTCGAAAGGACGGATAAGCTTGTATCCGCTTACAGATTTATTTTCCGCACATAAATTATACCCTAAAACTCGATTTATATGTTTATGTCGCGTTATAAATTCTGTGTTTTGTTGGTAATTTAAATGCGTCATTTGCATAGGAATGGAACTAGGCAGATTTTTTGCTCAGTTTAGCCCCACGTTGTGCGCCAATTGAACGTAACGTATAATAAACTTCACTCAACGCGCATGTGGCTACGGTGAAGTTACTCTTACTGCCTAATAAAGTTGGTTTAATTAAAAACGTGACTCTGGAACTCGCTGCTTTATAGACTAATACTTCTATCAAGTGCAGTCGCAGACTTAAGTAGCGAGCAAGCTCTGGCTTTGTTCAGACTTAAATGTGATGTAATTAAGCTGTATTACAGCGAAGTCAAATGATGTTATCATGTAAGTAAACGAGTTATCTCAAAATGGAAGCTGTATTTAAGATAGCTGTGGATATTCGTGGTTTAATTTCATCGGAATTAAACTTATGGTTATAAATGAAAATCTTACTCGTATATTCCTTACCAAAAATCTAGTCAGAAAGGACTTTTACAAGCCCGTACCGACCGGCACGCCTTATGTTAATACTACTTGAAAGGGTAAAAAATGAGGTATATTTTCTTTCCCTCTGTGCAAAACAACATGTTATGACTATGTCAAATCGACACGTATCATAAAAGCTGAACGTTTTCTTTGAACACACAAAGCTGAATCCCCATTCTCAGAAACTATTTGAATTTTCACCCCGAAAAATGAAGCCCATTTTACCAAACCTGCGAGTATGACACAGGGCAATGATACATATTTATCTAACATTATTTATGGCCTAGAAAAAGATCCGCGACATTCTCGTCTCCTTTCATATTTAAAGTTTGTTTGAGACTTCCATAGGGAGGGATCGATCGTCGAGCCGTAATAGACGATAACAAGCTATTGTTCGTGAATAAGAAATAAAAGTTTAAAAGCTTTTACAGGTTTAGGGAGAGCTACTAAGCAGCTTTTGTTTTTAAGATCTTCTCAAAGTCTAAAAGTATTTTTTCAATATGTGAGAGCAAATACTTCTTGCACTACTTTACTTTACTTTACTACTGCGGTTTGCGCACATAAAGCTCGATTAATCGGGTGATCTTTCCTTCCACATATCTCAGAGTGGCTTTATTTTAAACGATCTGTACACTTTAATTTACATCAAGTTCTTGCGTCATCATCATCATCAGCCGGAAGAAGTCCACTGCTGAACATAGGCTTAAGTTTTTGCGTAACTCTTGAAAAGTTGTGCTATTAAAAGTCCCGTGAATACGTCGCAGCACATCTGTCCTCGGATAATTCATCGACCCTCTCTGCTGTCCACCTGCTTCCTGTCACCTCACCTTAGTTTCAGGCGAAGGGGTCGCTTCTTATACTTTTACCTGTTTTAGGGTCTTGCGAAATATATAGATCTCTCTGTTTGATAAATTAAATGGGATTTAATGGTCTTAACCTGGGATAGTCGGACAGATTGGGCTGTACTGTCTGTATTGGAATTTATTTTTAAAGTAAATTTGAGCAAAGCTAATATTTTTTCTGGGTGTATATACAACTATCTGTAGGATTTAGAACAATATCTTTTCGTCGTCGTATTGTTCAATTTTCTTTTATAATAGCAAAATTTTGCTCCTGCAGATTCCACCCTATGGTTTCGACTGGTGTCACAACACAACACACATTATAATAAATTCATCGAAGGGCCTGCCTTTAAAGGGCCTGCCAATTTCACCCTACATATCCCTATTTTTGATAAACGAGCCATTTTATCAAACGGCGCTGTCCGAGAAGGTCCTAGTTTTTTGATAATATCTCATCAGCGGACAAATTTGTATGTGATGTGGGACTAACACCACCCCTTCGCGATAAACCCTTGTCGGAGGCGAGAGGTAGTATTATTATGGGGAAATGGGACAGATTTTCTTTATTTTGCAAGGGATAAGCAAAGAAATTGGAAACGCAAAATGTGTTTGTAATATTACCGAAAAACAAAATTTGGAACTGGGATGTAACTTACAAACTAGAAAAGAATATAATATATTATATTTATTATTTTAAGTGTTAAAAAGAAAGTAAGAAAAAGAAGGAAAGATCATAAGTTGTGAAAACTTGTATTAATGTAACAGTACCTACTCTATTTCTCAAGAAGGCTTGTGTCCAACCGTGGTAACATCATAGGCTGATGATGAAGGTACGAAATACATTAAAGTACTACAAAATATTCCTAGAAAGAACACATTTGAAAATTAAATAGAAATAATTTCTTAAACATAATAAAAATTTTGGTTACAATGATTCTTAAACGATTAAACTCTAAGGTTATTTGAGCAAAACTTTTACAGCAATTTTTATAAAAACAAACTGGTTTCATATCAATATTCAAAACCAGGGCAGGCGTTTCAATTTAATTAAAACAGCTTTGATTACCGAACCGAAAACATCAACGGTCAATTAGGTACGTTTCGTTAAACAAATATAGGATACAAGAGTAGAAGGCAATTTTGTAGTCCCCGAACCAATAGCTATTACTGCTGAATTAATATGAACATTAAATGGGAAGGTGTCACTTAGGGAACATTATCCTGAGTTATTTGTAATAGCTTATTTGGACACGGGTCGTTAAGCCGAAGTAGAACCCATAGGAAGAACGACTTAAGTTTTTAAACTGTCATGTTCACTAACTTTAAGAACTGTTACTTGGTTAACCAGATATTTATCGTGAGTATTGTTTTAAGTTTATGATATTGTGGCACTGTTGCAAGCGGCTTCACGGATAAACTGGTACGTACTGTTTGTTCTTGGGGATGGGTAGCCGTTACGTTTAGGCAAAACGGTCTATCCTTTTCCTCACTTGGAAGAAGTTCATTGCTGAACATAGGCCTTCGCCGTTGAACGCTCCTATGAACGGATAATAGCCATTTGCATCCATCGGCTCCCTGCGACTCTTACAATGTCATCGACCACTTGGTGCAGAACATGTGTGATCATTAGAATTAGGTTTTGAAACGGGATAATTGCCTTGTTTATTTTTGTTTTGAGTTCATGATCAAAATCGCTATTTTGATGGTAGATTGCCCTCGCGCGGAAATAAATTTTATTATGTGGGTGATACGTGCGTGTTTCGTGCACTCCAATATGGACACGCCTTTAATGGGCTATTTTTAAAGCCTTTTCTTTACGATCTTTGCCCATAATATCTAAGTGCTCTTTGTATATAATGTTCACAATACCAAAGCAAACATTTCGTTAGATTTACTATGGTAAAGCGATCGTAAGTTTGTACTGAAACTTAAAACGAATGACATGCATCAAACTTTCATGACTTTTATGTCGTTTTATTTCTTGTACTTTTTTAACTGTAATAAATAACAAAAATGATATCGTGCTATAGCATTTCTAGCATTTCACTTAACCCGTAAGACATTTCAGTCTTTGCCGTAACCACATATAACTTTATTGTTCACAAGCCCTAAATCTAAAGGTAACGCGCGCCCACGACGTGTAAGTACCATCAAAATCCCTTTCTATGTTTAAAATAAAAATTTAACCCTAAAAGCACTTCCATTTTACGAAGGCACTTTACGGTCCGCTGTATTTCGAATGCATTTATTTGCTCTAGCAAAATTGTTATAGGATCTTACCTGCTTAGGCTACTTACTTTCTTTCTTTTTACCTTGTCTTTTACCTTTCAAGGACGTTATATTATTTCAGTTGCTAAGTTCTGCTTTAAAACTTAATCTTCGAGCTTTTGATTTTCAGATTCATTGCGCAAGTTCGTTTTCTTAAAATCTTTTTGAATATCTCATCATCATCATCAGCCGGAAGAAGTCCACTGCTGAACATAGGCCTCTCCTTGAACGCCAACATGAACGGCTATTAGCCATTTGCATCCATTGGCTCCCTGAATAATATTTCTATTATTTCTGAAACTGTTTTCATTTGCTGTAGGTATTTGGGACAAGCAATCAGCGAGTATTTTCTTTCGACATTTCGGTGTATTATGATTTTTTCAGAGCGAGAATTCTACTCTGATGAGAGCCATGAATCAAAATGACAGTAATATAACAGGCAGTATATTATTTTAGACTTGAAACGTTTCTAATTAGACCACTATTTTGTATTTTCTATCCCATTAAAAGTCCATGGCACTTTCCTAAAAAACGCATTCAACTCAAATAAAGCTGTGCTGTCGAGAATTCAGCGAGAACTGAGAGCACAAAAAATCTAGGCAGCATATCCGCTGAATGTAAATTAAATCAGGGCCATTTTGCAGGGTTCTAGCATATGCGAGTTTCGAAATTCTCGTGTATATTTTTTGTTCCAACTTTAGGGCGGACCGGGTGGCGAGAGCGGAGATAAAATTCCGATTTAGATCCAAATATTACAATACTTGATCCACAATCCACAACCTTCAGCTAAGTTAAAACCAAGAGCTAGCTTGGGAATTTAGCAAAACCTATTTTGGCACAGTTAGCCTAGTTTCACGATAGTTTGGTGTGATAAATGTTATTTTCTACCAGAGTCATTTGCAGCGGCGTTATAGTTTATTGCAATCTCTAGTGGCACGGAAAATACACCTTTACGATGTACTCAAATATAGTTCAAATGCTAATATAATAACGTGTACTTAAAATCTTACTTCTTGCAATACATACAATACTATCTAAAACAACAATAAATAAATATAAATATAAATATCGGGGACAATTGCACACAAATTGAGCTAGCCCCAAATTAAGCTCGAAACTTGTGTTATGGGTACTAGACAACGATATACATACTTATATAGAGAAATAAATACTTATATAGATAGAAATATCCAAGACTCGGGTACAAATATTCGTGCTCATTACACATATATTTGCCCTTACCGGTTATTCGAACCCGGGACCGCTAGCTTCGCAGGCAGGGATACTACAATGACGGGTACATCTATAAAACAATAATATATTACTGCATAGCCAAGTTATCAGTAACAATAAAGAGGTCATACAACATAGTAGGGTATCTGATGCTCAACACTACAACCCAGACAAATATTTCACAGATAAACAGCACAATTGTAGCAGAAGTTAAGCTACCCGCAAATAATAAAAATACGAAGCGTCATTTTTCAGGCCATAAACTGGCAAGAAACAAACATTTGCAAGTTTTGTTGGCGACAGCGGCGTCGGGAGAGAAGACACGGGGACATGTTATCTATCCTTTGTTTAAGTCTGATGTCTTGTACACGACGGGTACCGGTGAATTTAATGTAATGTGTATGAGTAAACGATCCGCTTCCAAATGGAAATATGATTCTGTAAGGTAAAGGAACAAATTGATACGCTATGAGGTAGGTGAAAGGTTTCAGTCGGAATATCCTAGTTAGTGTCAATTACTTAGTCATAATCTAATGTCTAAAATAGACAGGACGTCCTCCTCCATAAAATAACTGGCAGTAG
The DNA here is from genome assembly GCA_931315375.2 of Opisthograptis luteolata. Classification (NCBI taxonomy): domain Eukaryota; kingdom Metazoa; phylum Arthropoda; class Insecta; order Lepidoptera; family Geometridae; genus Opisthograptis; species Opisthograptis luteolata. Next base: position 9,434,056 of record OV928047.1, on the reverse strand, counting down.
TTGGATGAGAGAAGTCAAAGATCGGGCCTAGTGGCGCCCGTATGCCCGCCCAGCAGTAGATTGAAACATGCTTATTATGATTATGATGAGTAATATAATAACAATAAATTAATAAAGTTTAACCGATTTAAACGTAGATGCATTCAGATATACATACAACAAATATGGAGTTTTAAAAGAATAAGATAACGCTAAGGTCACTTAAAAAGACACAAGCGCTCATATCTGCAATTGACAGATGCAATAAGGATCAATTCCTCACATAGAGTGAACCCTCGTTTCGAGAGTACGAAGCTCAAAAACGTCGACAGTCACATTACGGAAGTGTTTCAGCGCTCTTCACTTCTAAACCCAATAAAATTTGGGATATCGAGTTAGAATTCCATCGATAGAATAGAAACATCTCGCAAAGTATTATTATGGAACGGGTACTGACTAAAAGAGTAACTAGAAGCCCTAATCACTGACGTAAATGCCTATAACGAACTAGCTTCATTCGATCTCTCATTTAGAAATGCTATTGGAGATTCTGAAATAAACGACCTACCCCAGCGCTAGACAGTACTCATTAATCAGCGACTTCGTTAAATGATACAAAGCGCCTTGAAACACGAGCTTGGCTCTGCATGCGTAATACATAAAGAGGCAATAAATCACACATCTATTACGCCAATTACGCGCCGTCCAGACATCCCTTAATCCGTATGGTTCGACCCGACACTTCCGAGTTAGAAAAAGGGGCTCAGAAACGACCCAACTTATACTCAGGCTCGGCCATGATTCAAATTGATTTATGCCCAACGATAAGCAGATCGAAAACTGTTTGCGTAGTTTTCGTATTCGGGATAGCTCAGAGGAACTATTGTTTCAGTTTCGCTCTTCGCAGTTGCGTAACCGAGTGCTGTTGTAATAAGTTATGGAAGGATTTGTGGCTGTAAGTTGGAACGCGCACGGATGACCTGATTTCACAGATATTGATCTTTGGAAGTCGACCGCACGGTCTGGCGGCAGAAAAACGGGAACGGTTCGGATGTAAGTACTCAGTGGAACATAATTACTCTGATAACTGTCATTTAAGAAACCAAGAAATTGCTAAAGAAAACTGTGATATGTAAATAAAAGACACGCGTGGGTACAGAGAAAGAAAGAATCTGTTTACTCGAAATATATTACAGATATAAAAGGACAGAATATAAAAGCAGAAAAATAATATCCGTCAACCGTAATAGTCATTTCGCCACAAACGCGCTCCCATCCATCATAGGTAATCGGAAGCGATCATTGCAAAAATGAGTATAATTTACAGCGAGCTTCGCATTTTACAGTCGACCCAAATTGATGCCATTATTACATGCTACATGACACTGCGGTGAACCATAACGACTGCCCATTTGGTTCCGAACTACATTTTGAGTTCAATGATCATGCAGCCTTTGTTTCTTTTATACGACTTTCCTGGTCTTTTTGATGGGAGGTCCGTTTATTACTTTGTCGTCCCTGCGACGCTTCTTAATGAGAGAAACAGAGCTCTTCATTGCGTTCCCGATTACAATTCTTTCTATTACACGATATTGCTTATCGAATATGCGTCTGAGAACTACGAAGTTCACTCCAAGGGCTTTGCCTTTCAGCAGATCTTCACGCAAGGTATCGTTGTCCATCATGCGAGTTTTGATGTATTTTATAAGGTTTTCAAGCTCTGTGTTGGTCAATTTGAGAAGCGCGGCGATTGCTATTTTGTCGTGGTCTTCGGAGTCTTTCATTTCGACTTCAAGTTTGATTTCGTTGTCGCCGCACGGGTATATGATTTCTTGAAGCTGAAACCTGTTGGGTCCTGCTCCCACCATCAAAGCGCACCTGAAATTGTTCTGCTTCCCTACAACACCATTGAGCCACTCCGAGTTGCGTTCAAGGGCCGGAAGAAGAAATGTGATGAAGTCGGCAACCTCTTTTTGCTTCTTGTAAGAAGCTACAGCTGCCAGTGCTACTTCAGGTAGTTCTGGTGCCTTTCCATTCGCATTGGAATTATTGGGTGAGTTGAGATCCCGACCCTTCTTCAAGGGTGCTTTTTTTGAGGACATCGTAGATGAGAGCCGCTTCATTACGTTTAAAGCATTAAGAACGAAGTACCTGAAACGTTTTGCCTTAAGCCGGAAAATTTTGATAACTTTGAGAGAAACTTTTTTTATAAAAATATTTTTGATTTTTTTGAAGTTTATTTGAGTGTGTTTGTTTTTTAATGACAGTTTTATTTTCTCAACGATAAATTTAATAAAGTTTATGTTTCAACTAAGTAGGTTTTACTTATCGATTTAGCAATAAGACCGTCACGATTTTTTGTAGCACTACTTATAAACTTGTTGTGGAACTTTTGTACTATCACTTATTAATATATATTTCTACATTAGCCGAGGCCAAACACCACGAGAAGCGGTGATCAGGGCCGCCTGGTGAATGCAACGAGGACACAGATTAAACAAGAGCTAGTACGAAACAAGGACTCTTAGTTAAAATAGGAACCCTGTACTTTAATGGACGGAAATTTATACGTGGCTAAACTTATATCTATTCTGTTCCTGCACGTAGGCCGGTAATTATGACTCTGTTTTGCAACACAATATCATACCGCTATACCGTTTAGTATCTCGTGGGAGTTATTTAATAGCTGGCGGACAGACTTAGATACCAGCGAGTTCTTAAAGTATTGACCCTTCTAATAATGACTTTCGTAATTTAGTTTGAGGAATGCTCAGGTCTGATAACCTTTTTTTTTTCTTACAGGGTAGCGTGTGATGATTTTGTGTTGCTGACGCCCGCTACACCTGTATTGGGAACTGGCTCGCAAGTGGGACTGCCGGAACACGCCGATATGTGCACGGCGATGGATTTTTAACTTGAGGATGGTAGCTAGCCAGGCGAGCACTGGAAAAAGCCCTAACTTTTTTTTTTTTTTTAGTTGTTACAGGGTAGCGTTTGACCACAAGTCACCTGATGTTAAGTGACGATGTGGTCAAAGATGGCACCACGCTGCACCTGGACAGGGAACTGGCTCTCAAGTGAGGCTGCCGGAACACACCAATAGGTGCTTGGCGACAGATTCTTAACAAGAGGGTGGTAGCTAGCCAGGCGAGTACTAGAAAATACCCTACCACCAAGGTATAGCTTGTTTTTCTGTCAGTATAGAATCACATCTCACATTTTCACTAACCGTAGTACAGTCGACTACACCACCGTACCGTACCACTGTTAATTATCTTCTGTTATTATATCTGTCTTGCGGTTTAGAAAATCTTCTAGGTACCAGGAGAACAGTAGTTCATAGGAGACACAGAACTTGTCGTTCTTATACTATCGCAATGTTAACTGGGATCATCGAAGCGTCATGGCTGGGGTCGACCACCTAATTAGAGATCATTGAACTCATTGACTGTCGTTTTATTTTGTTAATTTTGTTTGTGTTATTTTTTTACTCACGCAATCGGAACATAAGACTGGTTTATCATTAACACAGATTGTCCTAGGTTCAAGTAATTACAGTATTTAAAACCATTCTGATGTCAAATCATGCCAGCAGTTCCATTTACATGTATAAAAAAAACTAGGCTTGATTCAAAATAAACATTAGAGTCCCGCTCTGAAAGAAATTAAAAATAAATGGTCCCCTTATGCAGACAAGATTAGGATATTCTTCATGGGCGCAGTTATAGACGCTCGTGCATAAATGGGATTCGGAATTACATCTCTATCTGTTTACGAGCATACATGGGACGGCCGAGTGGCCGTCGCCACTCACAGGTAGGTATCGCTGGAAAGACGATTTGCGCTCACTCCAGGTGGAGGACTGGTAGGAGATGGCGCAGGACCGACCGACGTGGCATCTTTTTTTATCGAAGGCCAAGACTCACTTTGAGTCGTTGCGCCATCGCAGTAAGTTCTTTAGTTTGTTATAGGTACTATATTTAGAACTCGTGTAACTTAGAACCATACCACGTATCACCAGAGGGGCGAGTAAGGTAAAAATTGGCCTAAAAACCTCACTTGATTAATGGACGATCCTTTACCTTTTTATAACAAAGTTTGCCGGTAACATAATGGTGCAAAACAACGATTGTTGAGATTACGTGTAGCATTATTTATAGATGAGGTAATTGCCAATAGGTATACCTACAATTTGTCGTGCGATGTTATAGATTTTAGAGATGCCGTGAAAAGTTGTTATGGCGAATGGGTTAGCGATTGTTCAGTATTGCCTATTGCGAATAATCGAGTTATTCGCGTTAATTACTTATTCAACATGAATCCTACTAATATTTTACATGCGAAAGTTTGTGTGTGTGTGTGTGTGAATGTTTGTTACCACCTATCACCGTATATAACTACTAAACGGATTTACATGATATTTGGAATGGAGATAGCTTATATAGTTACCCTGGATTAACACATACTTTTTATGCCGCAAAAAGGTTCCTGCGAGGTAAAGTGAAGACGCGGGTGAAACCGCGGGGCGCGGCGACTAGTGCCTACTAAATAAATATGCCTGGGCATAGGTAAGGGTCCTATCGAATCGTAACAGATCTTGATGAACGATCCAGCGATCTATATTGAACCAAGGGGAAGACATAAGATACCTTTATGGCCACAAACAATAGTCCATGCGAGTGAAGTCACGGGGCGGAGCTAGTAAACAATAAAAGCGGCTAACCGAGTCATCTCTAGCGCGATACATACCAACTTCTTAAAGGTCAGGGTTAGCGTGATGACTTGTTAGGTTTAGTTTCACAAACTTTATTAAGACGGATGTAAGAAATTTACTGTATTATAGAGAAATACTAGCTGTTCCCCGTGGTTTCACCGGCGTGGGCTACAGTTTATCGCGATACAAGGTATCCTCAAGTATCCTTAGGGTTCAAACTATCCCCGTACCGAATTTCATTTAAATCGGTTCAGTAGTTTAGGCGTGAAAGACAGACATACAAAGTAACTTTCGCATTTATAATAATTAATTAGTACGGATCTGTAGTAGGGATATAGTAGCTAGTTTGAGCATATTTAGCACCACGTAGAACGTACACGTAGTACGTAGGTATCTAGTTGCTTTATTTTGAGTAACGTAGGCCTAGGTGCGAAAACTTATCTATCCTACATTTCTATCGCCCGAAATCAATAAATCGATCCTGATCCTTTTTTTGGCGGTTTTGGAACGATCAATATATCGATTTTTTGCCAATCAATATGTCAAGCTTTAAGTACCCCTAAAATGACAAATATGATGACAAGACATATCAATCCAAACCCGCGAAAAACGGATCAGGATCGATTATTGATTTCGGGCTCATGTTGTGCCCCGCGGTTTCATTCGCCTGAACTACAGTTTATCGCGATAAAAAGTATCCTTAGCCCTTCTCCAGGGATTGATATTTTCACAGCACAGGACGCAAAGTAACAATCTAACAATCATATAATGTAATTCTAACGCAATAACATAAGTTTTTACACCGCGGGAAAGGTTCGTGTCTTTTGTACCGAGTGATAGATAAAGCCCCTATAGATGCAAGGTAAGGGTATATATAACCTATAAAATTTATCATAGTAGAATGCTTATCCTATAATGTTATGCCGTTGCTACTGGTAGGTAGGTAGGTAGGTAGGTAATTAGCTTGTACTACGGCAAAACAATAAGCATCGGGTGGCTAAATGACGCCAGTAAGCAAACGGTCACTTTTACACACCTGCTTTTAGGAACACCTGTCGTCAGTAGGGTTGCCGAAGTTTTTGTGTGTTAAAGTAGTATTTTCGAGTTATTACCTATACCTGTAAAAATATACTAGGTAAATAATAATAACTGGGTAGGTATTAATCCAAATTTATGATGGTATCTTTACTTAACTTAATTTTGACTGCAGAACCCTAAAATGCTAATGTCCCTTATTACTTAAATGTACCAGTAATGAACGTATGTATGTATGTATTCCTTTCATCTTTCGTTGACATTAACTTCAGCTGATGATCAAAAGAAATGTCATATTAATCACCCTTACTACCTCGACATAAGGGTGATAACAATTTCCGTAACATCAAGGTACATTTTCACATCGTACATAACTATAAGTTAGCTAATCAAACAGCACATTCGTGCGGAAACAACGCAGAAAAAATTGCTAGGTACACGAGAAATTGCCTTTCAAAGGAAACAGCGAGCGGGATCGCGCCGAATAACGAGGTCAAACATACTTGTAGGTACCTATGTAAGTGCGTACTACCCAGCGGCAGGCATGGACCAGATAGGTTAGGTTTATCTCGCATCAAAACAATACACATACCAAAAACAGCATTCACAGCTAGGCGCCCGTTCCGTTACAAGATTCGCTCCAACAGTCTCCAGCAATGCTGACACTTACGCACACATACACAAACACCGTAGTAAACGTCATAACTAACGTTTACATCTCTAATTACACTATTTATCGTTGTTTTTGAGCACTACGAACAATATATCACATGGAGAACTACTTTATCTATCACATATAACGGCCACAGGGGTAAAAACGTCCGTGAACCATATAAAAAACGTATTTTTTTGGCAAAGACAGGCCTAATCACCACTCCTTTTCTCTCACGGATTTCTGTGATAGCAAACAGCTGCGGCGCGTGGTTGTATCAAAACAAACACTACTGCCGCCATCTAGCGTGGATAGTGTGCGATGTAAAATGTCGGGTCGGCGACCCCAAGCTATTGCTTCATAGTGAGTATGGTTGTGCTGAGAACCGATACTTTTTGATTACGAAGATCCATTTTAGTTTGACTGTCAAGACATAGATGGCGTTAAAATTAAATAAACTAAAGTGGCAAAGTTTCTAATAAATTGAAAATAATATAAGGAGAAATCCTCACACAAGACAATTTTCTAAATAGAAAACACTATATACTTTACGATAAAAACATTCAAAACTGAGTCAAACAAAACATTGTATAAAGGATACAATTACATAATTATCATCAAGATCTAATACTATTTTAGTAACTAGCACGTAAGTTTTTCAATAAACTTACTAGCAAAGCTAATTAACAAAATGCAAAAACAAACTCCGCCGTAACAGTGTTGAACACTGCCGTGACCAGGATTCGAACCTGGGTTACTACGGCCACAACGTAGGGTCCTAACCACTAGACGATCACGGCTATCGGAGCGGTATCCCTAGTGGCAAAATTACTGATAACTTGATAAATTTAATTTTAGAATCAAGCGGTACATCTACTACTTTTTTATATACATTTACTTCAAAACCTCTTCCTTACTTTGCTTTCGTAGGCAGTAAGCACTAGACACCTACTTTATACAATGACTAGCTGTTCCCAACGGTTTCTCCCGCGTGGACTACAGTTTATCACGATAAAAGTATCCTATGTCCTTGTCCATCCCCAGGCTTCAAATTATCTCCATACCAAATCTTATCAAGATCGGTACAATAAAATTTTTAAATTTATCCGGGACAAACAACTTTTTATTGCGATAAAATTTAGTCAACGCGGGTGAACACGCGGGGAACAGCTAGTATTATTATGAAAATGTAGGTAGGTATCTTGTTCTCTTTCTAATCTATGATGTTGTCCTAGTCTAAACGGCACCATCATTTCTCCTGTGCAAAACTTTACCAACATTTGCTACTCTTTCTTCTACTATAGATGCGCCCCGCGGTTACACCCGAGATGATCTCCCACAGGAATCGGGATACAAAGTAGCCTACGTGTTAATCCAGTATTTATGCGATCTCCATTCCAAATTCCACTCAAATCCGTTGCACCATTTCAAGTAACAAACATACACTCAGTCACTAACAAACTCTTGTTTTTAGAATATTAATGTGATAGGTTTCTTATTCATCATCATCAGCCGAAAACTAAACAAGCCTCCCCCTTTGAACGCTTACATGAACGGCTATTACCCATTTGCATCCATGGACTCCCTGCGACTTATTGGTCCAACTAGTGGGGGCCTACCTACAGAGCGTCTTCCGGTTCGTGGTCGCCATTCGAGAACCTTTATTCCCCATCGGTTATCGGTTCGTCGACCGATGTGGCCTACATCGCCATTTCAACTTTCAATGTCGGTGACCTTAGTTCTTCGGCGAATTTCCTCGTTTCGGTTTCTTATTACAAGGGGCTAAAATAAAAGTAAATAATTCATTGCTATCGTTTATTGATTTAAAATACAAAACTTAGTGACATAAAGCTCTATCCTTTTATTGTTACAGTGCCTGCGAACTGACAATCTGATAGGAAATAAACATTAGCTCATCGCGCACCATTGCAGTTTCACACACTCGTATATCCCATACTGTCATAAATAAATACATTAGTAGGTATATTACATACTCAAGCACATATTTAGGGCCATTCTTGGGTCACTTGGATTTTACTCTTTTTGTGTTAACTGGCAGGGTCGTTCGAAATTTGTTCGAAATTTTCTTTCTAAAGTTGGTACTTACTTAATTTTTTTTAGGTCGTTTAACATTTCTATGATTGAATTAAATTGTGAGACACCGTCCTTGCCAATTTCATTGACTATTCCTTACATAAATTCCTATATTCTAAGAGTTTGTATTTTTTTACTGTTGCTGTCCTTGACAAAGGGTTGCAAAAGACGTTGTTATGTTTAAAGGTAAGTTTTTCCCTAACATTTTCTACTATTTACGATACTTTAGTATCCCAAATGTTAGAATACTTTACAATGTATCTAAAATGAGTTTCATTACTGTCTTACCTGATTATAACGGTAAGAAGTGTGGGTTGAATTTAGATAGTGGTAGTGGAAGCCACACCCAAATGTGGCATTTCAAAAGAGACCTCAGCTAGTATACATAGCGTGATCTATGTTCAATCAGCGAGTAGTATTGATTCATTTTACTTTGCTATTCAACCTCAATCAGGACCTAGGATTAGACTCCAGCTTAACATTTAGTGAAAGGTTCTTCATTACAACCTTCCCGACTCTGCCATGTACCAAGTAAGACAAAAACGGCCATAAATATGGCATAACAGACCAATCGGTCCACAACACAGGTGAGAACAATGTTTAACAATTGACCTATAAGAATATCTATAGGTATTCATTATTCGCGGCACATGCTTATACATATATATATTCTTTAAATTAAACAAAAAGGAACTAAACAATACTACAGTGAAGTATATCATACAATAAGGTACATAAATTGAACACAATTTAAACGTCATTAAAGAAAGATTAGGTAAACCTGCCATATATGTATATATGTTTATTATTGCTTATAAAAACATGTATCCCATATCTATCCCTTACACTCTTCCTAACAATCCTATACCTCATGAAGCAGAAAAGTATTACAGTAAATATTATACAGATCGAAAAGTTTATAGCACAGAACGGCGAGATTAGAAATAGTTTCAAATCTACATCGAAACCAAAGTGATAGCGTATATATAGAAAAGGAAAACGTTTTCAGAAAATACTTTAATGCTTCATGCACAAAATCAAACGGCAGTACCGCACATGTTGTTTCAAAAATAAATTCACTCGGATAGTTTGTTATAAAAATAACATTTCAACAAATTGCGTTATTAAGAAATAATTTAGCTATCGTTTTGCGTTTTTTTTTTTATTTTACAAACTCATATATTTTAGGAACTTTATTCTGTCCACTGTATCATTTCAGTCGTTTTATTAACTAAAAATATTTGAACATACATTTTGCTAAACAACATCGTGAACAGAATAAAGTTGCTATTCGCAGGCCTACCACTAATTCGACAGTTTTAGATCATGGACATGTTTCGATCAACTGTACAAACAAGCAGATGACCAGTGGACACTAGTTCAAAGTACCACTGTACTATACGTATGGTAAAATGTAGACCACTGTCGTTCATCATCAACCGGCTAGTCTGGTACTAAAGTGGTATATCAATACAATATTTAAACGTGTGGAATCTATATAAATAAAACTTACATACTGTTTGTTGGTAACCTCTGCATTTAGAATTATTTTTTAGTAATGTTCGTCAAAGTCCGTATAAGGTTTAAGAGGGAAAGATAACTTGGCAAATTCGAGAAAATCTGCTTTATTTCTATGGTTTTTTTGAATGATATAAAGACCCACTGCAGCACAAACTATGTATATTTGTCGAAGTTAAAAAGATGCTCATAGATGGAATAAGTCAAAAATGTTACATAAGCCACTTTAGTATTAGACTAACCAACTGTTCATAAATTCTTCTAAAAAAAGCATGTGGAGACAATTTATTGTAAACTTCCCATGACAATTCCCCAAAGGTTACATACATTTAGAACAGCCTAGAAAGTGACAATAAACTAATAGATTCGACACAGCAAATGTTTCCAATCCTTAAACTATTATATTATAAGCTATAAGGTCTAATTTTGAACTTCAGCAGAAACATCCACTGTATTTCACTTGCGTAAGTGTTTGTTCCACATCGTTGAGAAATTATATATATCACCAACTGTGAGTTGAATTGTCTCATAATTACATTGAGTTACATTTCAATAGTCAACTGCAACGTGGAATCTGTTTGAATCAAGCAGACACTTGAACACCTCTATGAAAATGGCATAAAGGCGCTTATGCATTTGGTCGCTTAGGTAGTATCGATTTGAGCCAAACCGATACATATGACGTCACAAACGCTGTCTTATGCCAATGTCATGAAGGTGTTTTTGGTCTGTCAAAGCCGATTCCGCTACAAATGTATGTCGAACCTCAATGACTCCTTAACAGGGCGTTAGTCCAGAAAACAAGAGCCGAATAAATAAAATTAAACTAGCACGAGCGATATCTAATATAAAGCTCAGTTCAAACTCAAAGTAATTCTATTCTACAGGTCGATTTACATCCGCTCTTTATTGGACCAGCGCCCTTTTATATATATATTTATATTAGGAAATACAATTTTCTCTAGTAGTAACGAAGCGATATCACAATATACATCCACGCGGTAATGCGGAGAGTCTATGCTTCGTAGAAGAAACTTCGCCCGTCCATAGTGATGTCGAGTCAGTAGCAGGCCCGTCCCATAAATAGATCCGGCACAATAAGGCAGTGATTCAGTGTATGCTATACAAAATATCTCCATTACAAATTTTCAACCAGTCTGTTGCAATGAGGTTAGTCTATTGTAGATTCAAATCCAAAAAGGTTGAACAAGTCAGTAATTCAGTTTTTTTTTTAATCCTATCTGATATACGTTATACCCAATTTTTATATATGATTCAACATTCTCGTAACCTACAAGTACATTTTGTGTTCTTTATAGAATTAACTATACACTATTATCTGTTTACACATCGTCTGAATATTCCAATGGGTCAAAAATAACTAATCATACGTTGTTTGACGTAACACTCGAGGCTTCTAGCGCAAGTGTTAGATAGAGATTGAACAGAACGTATTTATAATAATTTACAACAACTCTGAAATGCGAGGGCGTAGTTTTTCAATTATTGTTTATTCAATTAAACGTGAATCGAATCAATTTGTGCACGAAAAAATAATACTTATTGAACTATCTGTTATGTCCGTGTATAAACAAATTCTCATTGGCCCTTTGAATTTCAGTCGTCAGTTGCCGACACTTTACAAAATTATCATAAAGCTTGCGATAATTAAACTGAATGAAGCCATACTAGCATAGATCGTAACTAAACTATAGATTATTCAGTTAAGATGCAGTCGGTATCCATTAGTCGGTTTCCTAAATTTTATATACAATCTTTATTTTCTACCATATTGCGTCCTTGATATGCATTGCGTAACAATAAAAAAACCTAGCTTTCATGCCCTCGATGCATCCGGGTGTGGTGATAACGATCGTCCGCGATCATTCGGTACAATTCTCTAAGTACTGTTCGAGTGAAGCAATAATTAAGAACAAATAATACAAATACAACGTAACAAATCGTCACCATAATAGTTTTTTTTTTACAGTCAGACTTATCGCATTAAATAAAAATATAGAATTATAAATATTGGATTCAGTCCGAGAGTCCCGCCGCGCACCGCACTAGGTCGCACTAGTCTTTGCTTACATCTACACTGCACGCGTCGCGTTTCCGCACGGCAGCGCACGCGCCGAATGTCCGGCGCGGAGGCTCCGCGAGTCCGTCCGCGCACTCGCGTCACTACCGGCGTCGCACACAACCACAAGTCGTTTGAGCACTGTTCTGTCCCGCGGCTGTCGGCGGCTAGTGGATGGCGACGGGGCTGTGCTGCAGCTGGCACACGGGCAGGATGTCCTCGTCGCGCCGCACGCCCTCCACCTCCATCCGCTCCGCGCCGCCCCAGAGCCTCGCACTCGCGCCGCCCACTACCAACACAATCAAGTTTAGTTCCAAGTACATGAGCGTAGATACTGTATCGCTAACGGTTTCGGGGTTCGCTATTTGGAACTGTTAATACTCTTCTACATGTCGGCTAGGGTTATATATTTTCTAATCTCGCGTTTGTAACTAATTTTGGTAATGGTTGTGATGTGAAAATATGTGATTTCACCAACAAACTATAAAACATACTCTTAAAAAAGTATTTTCAATTGAACAGTTGAGTAGTTTGTCAGTGGAGTCAAATATTTGCAGTAAAATAAAAAATACTACTTTGTGATTTTTTTTTTTGCTAGTATTTTTCTAATCTCAAATAAGTAGTACCTAGTGTTAGACTAAAAAATAAAATTTAACGTTAGTAACATAACAATATCATTGTGATTAAATTATGACTAGATGTGACAGTAAATAATATTTGAGGATAAAATAATCATAACATTTATATCTGTAGTTGTGTCATAGAAAACTTCAAAATTCAAAACCTGACTTTTACTAACGAGTTCATAAAGTACAACTTTTCTCTGATAATTTATCACACACACAACTACAGAGCGTGTAGTAAAATGTAAGCCATGCATGAACGACAACGACATGCGACGGATGGGAGTCACAGGGGCAGCGTAGAGTGACAATCCATTAAAGTTCCAATACAAAAGTTAATTTATAAAAAGCTGAGCTATTTGCAAAGTTTCGTTTGAAATATTTTTCACATACTTATATACAGAGCAGGCTGATCACCACGACAAGCATAGTTATATTATATGTCTTTGTGGATGACAACACTGCTTTACAAGTTTATAACTGATTAGCGACCTTCCCAAATTTTGCTCAGGTAGGCAGGCCCATTAGGTTATTAAATACAGCCTATATTCATGAAGGAAGCCCAGGCTTTAAACAGTGAACTTTTTTTTAACACATTAATACTTCCAAATATTACACAAACGCAAAAAGATATCCAAAAAATATCAACAGAACTTTTTTGTGCTTTTCTGCTCTTACTTTATATGTTTGCTTTTTATCAACTTCTCTCTTGTCGACCTAATGGATTGTCACCTTCCACACTGAGGGGTTAGTTATTAAAACATTCCATTGAGATTACAAGGCAGACCTGCTGGCAAATTATGCACTAGTGTTGGTCGGCGTTAGTGACGCGCGCGCGGGCCCCGGACCGCTCTAGTCATCGCGGTTCCGACGGCCCATCTGATACGAAATGTCGACACAATAAACACAATGTTAGGGTTCACAATTGAATGGTGTCAAGTCTCAAGACTATCAAAGAACATTGGTGGTATAAACATTTTTTGGGGCTCTGTTGCCTCATCGGGCGCTTTGACAGCCGTTATCGCTACGACCATCAGTTTAGCATTTCTTTTCCACTTTAATCGCCCTGAAAAGGTCTCTTTTTGGAACTGTGTAAAATAACAGAGCATCGTTCCAATATGTTAAAAAAATTCAACGTTGACATTTGATAAACAGTCATGACTCATGGATTGACTAGTAGTACTCCACTGTACTGTCATTTTGTATGTCCTAACACAAAATGTCAAATTAACTTTGGACAGTCCTGCGAGGTTGTGACATCATAGCCATACAATTTGCTGTTTTAATGCGAAATCTAAACGAATTATAAAAGTTAGTATTCATGTTCAATATTAGTCTGACTGAACTTGGAAAACTTTCTTGAAAATTCCTCTAGTAGCCTCGCTTAATGCAGGATAACTTGCCAAATTGCATGTCTCTGATGGTCGCAGAAAGTACGGCGGTTGTTGGGCGCATAATGTGCGGATTAAGTTTTTAACTCGCATCCTAGATCGCAGTTAGTTATAATGCTCTTTGAAATGAGATGATTCGATGTGTTAGCAAATCACACGACAAATGCTTGATGATCATGTTAAATGTTATTTATCTACAATGGCCAATGATTTAAGGATAATATAATTATTTCTGTCTAACTTGAATTTTGAATTTTTAGATCTTTCATAATTTAGGAAATACATTTTTGTCTCTCAGGATTTGTAGAAGAATAAGCTTAAGTTTAAATACACCGAAATACACACGAACGACAATTTGATATAAAAAAAGTTAAAATACAAAATCCCACACACTTTATTACAAGAAGACAAATAAACTAAAACTTTGACGAAGATATGAAAAGAATATATTGTATTGTAATATAAACAACTTCAAAGTTTTAATTTCCATTCATATTAATCCCAAAAGGTTGGAGAAAGATGAAGCTCTTGAAATGTGCGTTTCGCAAAACCGAATCTTTTGAAAAAGTACCCGCAATTTGTATCAAAAGCTTTCAGAAGATTTTCGAGGCAATTTTTTTGACACAATGACTTTTGAGCGACGGCGACTCAGCTGTGCCATGTATGCTCATTGATGAGATAGCTTTGACAGTGGCACATCTCCACCTTTCTCCAACCAGCACCATCCACAACACCAAGAAGCGTCAACATCCAACACAAGGCACAGTGCAGCGTACTAACCGTGTTGATGGTGCGACTGCGCCTGTTGCGTGTTCGTGGACTCGTCCGCTGTCCGCTTGAAGAAGTTGTGTTGTAGCGCGTAGTACGGTGTCACGCGCTGCTTGGGGTCGTACTCCAGCATGCGCAGGATTAGATCCTGGAAGTTATGATGAGGAGGCTTTGTTTGTGACGTCATAAAGGTCGAATATAGACGAAGCACCTAACTTTAGGGCCGATTTGAACGTAGTCACTCGTTTTTTGGGGTGGACTGCTGATTTCGGTATGTCGGCTATAACACCTTCATCGGACCCCTGCGCATAGGGCGTCAAAAAAACTTAAGTCAGGTGGGCCATCACGATTGTGGGCAGCTATGCCTGAGGGGTGTGGGTCACGGCTTAGGCTGGTGTTAAAACATAGGCATAGATCTCGTCACCGTAACAAACATTACACGAGTACTATTTTCATATCGGTCATAAAGTTTGGACAAAAGATTATTATCACTAAGTGGCGTGTCTAACCAATCTCATGGGAACAACTAGTCTATAAAACTATAAAAAGGTGAGGTAATCATTTATTTAAAGCCATCTAGACAGTAGAGGTAGACGGCACTATACATCTGGGGGCCAAGTCTGCTATTTACACTTTCATGTTTAGTCTAGAATCTAGACTCTAGATGCATGCTGCTGCTATGTTTTCCTTTACCGAACATATTGTAGGATTCGAGCCAAATTAGTAGACTTCGGACCCAGGTCTAATAGACAAGTTAGACAACATACCTTGAACTTGAGATAGTCTGAGACAGAGTGGCCAGGCTCTCCGCGGCGCCGCGCGGCCGGCCCTCCGCCCTCCACTCCGAGGATGTCGTGCAGCCGCCGCGTGCCCGGCGCGCGGTATTTCCTGTAACCACTGCGATCATCACTAACGCGGTACTGGGTCAGAAGACAACAAATAACATTCGTTATTATCATTAGGAGAACGATGAATACAATGACGCCCCACTGCCGTGTTTGACCACATGTCACCTGATGTTAAATGATAATGTAGTCGAAGGCGGCGCCACGCTTCACCTGGATTAGCAACTAGCTCTCAAGTGGGGCTGCAGGAACACACCGATAGGCGATACGTGCTTGGCGACAGATTTTTTACATGACGGTGATAGCTAACCAGGCGAGCACTTGAAACTAAAATTTGATACTATTATTTTAAATGCGAAAATCTTGATGAAATTTGGTGTGGACATAGTTTGGATTCTGGGGATATTTTTTATCGCGATAAACTAAAGCCCATGCGGGCGAAACCGCAGGAAACAGCTAGCGATTCATAAGGATGGATTCAACGGATACGTACCAATTTTGAATGATGCTACAGATCGCACAGTGCATTGGCGACACAGTGTGGGGAGAGATATAGGTTCCTACTGAAATCTATGCGGTAGAAAGGTGGATCTTTCGCGTCTGGGGGACATGTTTATGCTACAGGGGTTACAAATCACCTATTTTCTATAATGTTTTGATCATGAATGCATTGCATTATCTTACGATGCATAGTTACGGACGGAGTAGATATATACCTGCTGCCTTCTTTGCCGTTGACTTTCTTCAACACATAACCGCCGCCTTCTGACGCCGGTAATTTGTCGAAGAACTTCCTGGTTTTGTGTGCCTGAAAACATCGATACAACGGATTAGATTATTAATTTTATCATCACATTAATAAAACTGATATATGACTTCGAATATTCACTATGATTTAAGGACATGATGATATTTAGTACGTTTTCGTTTACAACAAATGTAGCTATGCATCTTACAAAATGGGTTGCTTGTTGAAGCTTGAGAGAGTATCGCTTAGATGCCATACGCTGCTTCATAAACGCTACAATGACTAAATGTTACTGACAGATATTACTTACTATAAAATGAACCTAAGGATCATCATATTACATAAAAAGCATACATAAAGATCGAGATAGTACAGTCGTCAGGCCAATAGAACATGCCGGATGCCAGTTCCCTACTCCGACGAGCAATCGCCACTCACCTGATCTAATAAATGATCCGGCGGCATGCCCAGCACTTCGACGATCTTGTTCATCTGGTCCACTTCATTGGCACCACTGAACAGAGGTTCCCCCGTGTGCATCTCGACGAGTATGCAGCCCAGTGACCACATGTCTATCGCTAGGTCATAGGGGACGCCCAGTAACACCTCCGGCGACCGGTAAAATCTTGACTGGATGTATTGGTATATCTGGAAAGATAAATTAAACTTTTAGTACAAGTTAGGAGTAGGGTTACTAACTGAAATGGCAAGAGGTGACAGCAACAACGTGTGATCGTTGGATGCCTTTCAAATCCGTATTAAGACCTGGACCGGCCATACATGGATCGGAATGCTGGACCGTGAAGAACATAGATGAAAAAAACGCACGAAGCGGAGATGAGAATGTTGAGATAGATGTGTGGAGTGACAAGAATGGATAGATAAGGAACGGGTATATCAGGAAACGTACGAAAGTGGCTCCAAGTGCAGTGACAGAAAAGCTGAAAGGGAACCGTTTGGCGTGGAATTGACATGTTATGAGGAGAGATAAAACTCATGTTACCAAAAGAGTAATGAATATATATGACTATTGATAGATGGAAGGGAAGAGGATAGCAAAAGAAAAGGTGGATGACGGCTGATAAAGGAAGAGTGGAAGAAGTAGACGTACTGCGTCGACTCCAAATAAAATGAGACCAGAGAAGCGGGTTGTTGATAATTTTTTTATGTTTCGTTTACAGAGTCGCTATTATTCTTGTGTGAAGAGAAAAGAAGCAAGGAATATCAACTGCTTATACATTAAATCTATTTTATTGTTTTATTTGATTAATTTTGGTATCTAGACCAGCTAGAGAATACTAGACTATACGTACTAAAATATTTAGAAAGTTACACATGAGTTAAGTGAAAACTTGTGTATCAGACTTCTACGTTGCTATTCCATTCGTAGAGAAGGGTCCGCGTATTACTCGAATAAGGCCTTTTGATAAATTAACCAGAGTCTAGAAACAGAGTGCCATTTCGTGTACAATTTTAGGTTTCAAAACTGTACATGAATAAGAGATACTACGAAAAGCAGCGGCCAGTTAACTAATGTCTACACAGCACAGCCCTAAGATTACTAAAGGTGTATGATTTCTGTGCTAAGAATTGTGAATATCGTATAAACTAGTGGGCAACCCTGGGGTCGCAGATACCGATCTCCCGAAGGCTTTCGAATTGCCTTAACGACAGTTACAGCCACGTGCCAACGCACCCTCCGAAGCACGGAAGCGCTTAGTTGTAATTGCCCCTAACGGTTACCCATCCAAGTGATGACCAAGCCGAGTGTTTCTTACCTTGATCGATCTGCTAATTACGATAGCTATGATGTGTTAACAAGCTACGCCACGAACGCTATTACGTTCACGTTTATCGTTATGACATCAATTAACCAAACAGATAACCTAGTCAAGAAGTTTAGCACGTGAATGAGATTTATCAGCGAATGACCTTTACTGTACAAGCTTTACATTAGCTTGTATTAATTGTAGTACATCCGAGTCGCAATTGATGATAACCCCTAGCTCATGGAGTAGTGAATGGCGCGACCCACTGATGATTTATCTGCGCAATTAGCGCATGCTGGAGTATAAATCGCAGAATTAGGTAGCTAGGCCAGCGCCGAGCCGGCTAAGTACACATTTCGGTCATAATTTTCGTCCCGTGCTGTATTAATTTTTTGCTACAAATTGGTACCAAAACTTGCTAGAATTCAGCAGTAATCTATGGAGAACCGGAAGACAAATCGTAACGTTAGAAAAAGCAATTGCCTTACAGACTTGTGTGGTACCCTTGATTCCGAAACAGTGGTGTAGTTTCAAAGTCCCAATGTACGTATACAAAAACTTTTCCATTAAACTCGTGTGAGTGACGCACGTACAAACAAAGTACATAAGCTACGTTAGTCTAGACTACAATATCGCAGTAGCATGCACATAAATAAAACCCTGTCAGACTCACCCTTTGCCCTAGTTGACACGAACTACCAAAGTCCACGATTTTAATGGCGGACCTCTTCGGGTTGCATAGTAAAATATTCTCGGGTTTTAGATCACAGTGAATTATATTTAGTTCTGAAAGAGAAGAGAGATATTGATTAGTACAAATATAGCTGGTTATAGAAATAGCACGGAGGGGTTGTGAGCTTAAAATAGATCTGCTCTGCTTTCAATCTGTATGATGGAGTGGTAGATAGTGAGGGCTAGCGGAGAGACAATCCGATGACTACTGTGTTGGTTGTTATCCTCAAAATAAAGTTAGAATCATGTTTAAGGAAGTTTAAGGAAAATGAGAGAAACCGATAACACCTGAAGTGACATGACGCCTGACAGAAATCAAGCTTCGACCCGTAGGTTGTGGGTTCGAATCCTACAATAAGCTCAAGCTTAAGCTTTCGGTGAAGGAATACAAGCGTGATGAAACTTGGTAATATTATAGTGTATTTTCTAGCGCTCGCCTGACTATCTACAACCATAGAACTAAGAATCGGTCGTTAAGTGGCTATGGCGTCATATGAAAGTTTCCAATACAGATGAAGCTTCAACTATCAGGAGACTTATGGTCAAAGGCTACTTACTCTCTGTACAGCGTAAAAAAAACAAAAAACAAATCACTTATAAACAACTGCAACACCAGCGGCGTTACTGCATTACTGCATTACCCAATATTCAAGTCTTACTGAATACCCCAGACTTATTTTTCAGAGACTTTTATACTAAGTCCCGGAAAGCACTTTAACCCGGATAACCGTAACAAAAACAAAAGCTATCACGACTTTAAAAAACAAGAAGCATGCTCGAAAAAAAGAATGCGTTCTGTTGTAAATCTCCCATAACATCCTGACATGAATCAAGTGATCGACACATTCGGCCATTTATTTCCTTGTTGTAATCGAAATCGGACCTTTCCCGTGCACTTACACCGACCCACGCTTCGGAACGGGGATGGCTCGAGTGCTCGAGTGGCGGAGTAGCGGCGAATGAATCACTAGAAGGCGATTGGGGTCGATCGCCGAATGTCATCGTATGTCGACGCCGAGACAACAATGGGGTAGGCAGCTGAGATGTGTAATGACTTGTTGAGGATATAGAAATCTTTTCAGATTGCAGGTACAATTACCTACTTGACTTGGTTTTTATATCTGGATCGTTATCCGGACCACCGATAAATTCAGGTTGATGGTATAAGAAGGATACGAAGTCTTTCGAGAAGTGCTTCGGCAATCAGCTCCAAAACTTTTTCTGGGCTGTAGGTAAATACCGATTTTACGGCCGAATCATCTACTTCTTTATTGCTAATAGACCTGACCACATCCTACCCGATGCAAGCAAAGATGCAGTCGAAGGCGGCTCACGCTATTCTTAAAAAGATTCCAGTTGTGTTCTTTAAGAAACAAAGTAGCAGAGAACAAATTTTGTTAATACCCTAGCAGTTCGCATAATGAAAGAGTCGCCGAAACCCTTAATGCGGAATGGTGGCAAACGACTCCTCGCAACTTACGATTGGAGTCGCTCTCTCATCCACAAAACTTTAGACCAATCATCAGTATAATACACTAGTAGTAGAATCGACTTACCAGGTTGACTAAGGAACAATAACGCGGTGCATAGCTGTTGCGCGAACTTTCGCGTTAGGTTCAGCGAGACGCCGCGGAAATTGGTGTTGCGCAGCAGATCGTACAGGTTGTACGACAGCAGCTCGAACACTAGGCACAGGTGGTTCCGCCACATGAAGTGACGTTTCAGTTTTACTGGAACAAACATTAAGCATATCATCATCATCATCATCATAAATAAATATATTGTCTAATTTATTGTCTTCATCATCAGCAGCCCGTATCATTTTTTGTCATATCTCGTAATCTGCCAAGCACCTATCGGTGTGTTCCGGCAGCCTCACTTGAGAGCCAGTTTCCAGACGTCACGCTGCGTTCGACCATATCGTCACTTAACATCAGGTGACTTAAGGTCAGACGTTACCCTAAGATGCAAAAAAATATACGGCTAGGTTACATTTTTACCAACACAACTGAAGGATGTATGTTACATCGACATGATACTAGTGATACGATGATGCTTACCTATATAATACTTATTTTCAGCGTCCGCTCTGTTCATCATTTCTAGTAACTTGACTTCTATTTGTGCCTGATTTAGAAAAGGTTTCTTATTCTTAATTATTTTTATTGCTACTTGACACTGTTCCTCGTGGTCATACGCTTTCACAACCTGAAAAATAAATAAAAACAAATAAGTATTTAGTAATACCATGACCTTTACCATAAACTAAGTACCCTGAATCTTACTATAAATAATAATTATTCCAAATTTTTGCCTTTCGTTCGAGCATTCTTACTGTTCATATGATTTAGTTTGTTCATTAGGATTACCTATGAAATATGAGTATGAAATAGTGTTCACAACATTGTTTTGCGTTCAAAATCCTTGGCCTTATAACAGAGAGATCATGCCATACCAGCAAGTGTTAATTCTAAGTTAAATAAACAACATTATCAAAAACGACAAGAACCTTAAAATAATACGGCCACGGACAACGTGGCACTTGTTAGTACTGGTCAAGTATATTCAACTAAGATTTATATTGGATGCACCAGTAGTCAGTACCCAATCATAGAAAAAGAAAATTATAAATGCGAAAGTAACTCTCTCTGTCCCTCTGTCTGTCTGTTTGTTAACCCTTAACGCCTAAGCAACTGAACAGATCTACACAATATTTGATATTGAGATAGTTTGGACCCTGGGGAAGGATATAGGGAACATACAAGAATTTTGTGAGTGCGTATGTTTGTTACTTCTTCTTCATGCTGAAACGGATTTGAGTGAAATTTGGAATAGAGATAGCTTATACCCTGGATTGACACAGGCTACTTAGATACCCTGGGGTGTTGCTAGTACAAAACATTTCTTCTTTTTGAGCCTTTACATTATTAAGATGTCCGTCAGCTCAGCGAACTTCCGTCTTAGAGCTGGTTTGCAACTGACCTGTCCAAAGGATCCCTTCCCAATCGGCGACGAGATCTCATACCGGTCGAGGAACTTCTCCCCCTGCTTGATGATGTAGTCGTGGTTGTCATCATCGTACCCGTCGTTGTACAGCTTCCTCTCCTTCTTATGGGAGCCATCCTCGCCCAGGTACTGTTGCGCTCTCCGTTTCTTCTTTGCGTAATATACCTGGAAAGAAAACATTGCGTTTAGTTATAAGTTTTCTTACATCATTATTTAGTTCTAGTTTTTGCATGTAGTAGTAGGACTCTTCGCCTGGAGAATCCGGTCAATGACAAAAGTAGCTGAACATGAAACTTTTTCCATTTGCCTATAGCATCTTATGCCCGAAATTAATAATCGATCCGATTCGTTATCCACGGTTTTGGATCGATATGTCATTTTAGTACTAGGGCTTGACAGATTACTACTAAAATGTATGTCATTTTAGTAGTAATCTGTCAATTATGACATGACATATCGATCCAAAATGGCGGATAACGGATCAGGATCGATTTTAATCGATCCTAATTAATATTTGGGACGTTAAAAAAAAAAACATTACACACCTAGTACCTACAGTCCTACACATTTGGAAAATCGAGTATGTTAAGCTACTTTTGACGCTGGCTGGCTGTATGACGCCTTTGCCAGTTATCCAACCGCCAAACAAGTGGGCAAACATGACTGCGTTCCGGATTAAAGGGCAATGTTGGCAGTGGAATTACAGGGCATCATAACACCTGAAACCTGTATTTGGCATAATTTATTTCTATATTTTTTTATGTCTAAATTTTGTTGGTAAGAAAGCTGGAGCTAGCTTTTGGTTGTCCAAGTAAAATAAATAAAATAAATATACATATTGTTCTCAGGGTGACAGGCGCAGTGCATTGCCGCACAGGATCTTGAACTAAAAGTTCAAAATAATTCTGGATGGCACTTTGTGATCAAATCATATTCTATCCGCAGATTCCATCCTAAAATGTACTATTACCAAAATTTGCTATTGAATCTCTTGTCGACTTATTGATAATATGTAGTTCCGTTAGATTATTATAAATCTGGCTCTTACCACATCCATTTCAACGGATGATTTATCATTTCCCTAGATTGTTTATTTACTAATTTAAAAATAAACATTCCTTCACTGACTAAACATGAGAAAATAAGAATATGTGACTTTGATTAATTCAAAGAAATTGACACTAAATTGACATATTTCATTTCTACAGAGGTAAGCTTAGCTGGGATGGGTTTTGTCACAAAAAGGTTCGATACCTACTAATAATTTTCCTGAGTATCAATAGAGTCGGTTCTACCACAGATAACATTAAAATTAATGATTATATTTTAAAACATTTCCTTACACTGTTCAACATAAATATAGTAGTAATAAACCGTCAGCATGCGTTATAGGAAATGAAGAGTAGATGGCGGTCGGCGGGAATTCGGGCGTTGACCCAAATATGCGGTTGACATTGATCGACGACGGGTCACGATATGCTTATATGAAGCATTCGTACATCGTACCCATTACATTTATGTATGTAGAGAATACAGTCGGTACAGACGAGCGCATGGATTTGGGACTAGGAAGTTCATTGCTACCGAGTGGTTTTTTATTACGAGTCTCGCTCAGGTTGGAGCGTGACTCATTGTTTTGCGACATATTTGGTCTGAGTGAATGTCCTGTGCGGTTTGAATAGGGACTCTGATACTGCGTTGTTTTGTTTAACTAATTGTATGCTAAAATAATGTTGTCTGTCAGGTTATATTTAGACATAACGCACCAAGCATGCTCAAAATTGACGTCTTGCTACCCGACTGCTCCAGAAAGAGGATAATAATTTTGATTGTAGGTATGTATGTTTATTTTTGGCACGCTCTATTTTTCTTAATTCATCTTAATTGTGGGAGTATTGCGAGATTTTCATCGTTTTCATTACATGGTTTTATGATTTTTCTTGTTTATGTAGACAACATCGTGTGTGGCACTCAAGACCTTTTTAATAAAGCTGGATTGGTCAAAGCGCTATTATTAATTCACTTTCCGTAGTGTTAATTCAGTGTTGAAATACCGCAACTGGTAGATGGTACCTAATAACAGGAATACGCCGTTGATGTGTCGTTACAACGTAATACGACCTACAATCCGACGTCTCCGGTGTCCTGAAACCACAATTACGTAACAGAGGTATGTCGGCATCGGCAATAATATTGGCGACTGCATAGCGCTCACATAGTGGCGGTACGGAAGTGTCGCGTATCGACGCGGCCGAACGATAACCCAAATTTCTGACAGCGACCTACATATTTACCTACTGTATACTGTGTATGTACTGTGCAGGGGGCGCACGCCTGCTGCCGATGCCAGCGAGGCTTCGGTCGACCACCTATCTGATTCGGACACGATTTGTTTGTTGATCTTTAAGCTAGCGGGCTCGGTACTTGCACGGCTTCGCTATACGAGGGCGTCGGTTAATTTCGGTCGATTAAGCGTCATAATGGGGTGTGATATCATCACTGGCGGAGGACACGGTGTGGAGTAGTGGTAGAGTGGTAAGTGGTGAGTCAGGCCAGTGACCGCGCACGTGGTCGCGAGATGAGCGCGTCGGGCAGGGGAGAGACGGCGCGCGGCGGCTGTCATTGATTTTCCCCGTTTCCCTCCACCCCGAAGCTGACTCCCGCCCCACCGCGTCTCACCCACTTCCAGCGCCCGATAACGAGGTTAACGGGCGACGTGAGTCTCTCCTAAACTTTAATTATACCTGTACACCCGTCGTGCATGTTTAACCCGACCTCTATTCAGCGTTTTGTTTGCAGCACACCTGATAGCGAGACGTGATCCACTATTCGGTCGCCGGTTAACTATCTAATGAACGAACTCCGAGATGGAAACGCGAAAAGCACAACTTGGTAGGAAGTTGCAGTTGCGAGCGAGTCTCGATTCAAACCAGTTAACTACGTTTTACTCATAAACGAGGAGCGTCGCTAACTTCGCGGATTTATTGTAAACAATAGAGCTTGTACTCTCTTGTTTGAATAGACTATTGGTGCCAATTCTGTAGTCACTAACTAGACTTATCTTCACTAATTTTAAATTAGTCTCCTGTCAAACGTATGTTTCCTATTCAGAAAACGATGCACTAAACTAAATTATAGTTTCGACGGGTTAAAATTGATTTAGTTAAATTTTAGGGAATCGTTAAATATAGATACTCGTTTTAAGTAGAAGTAATAGTATTTAGATTCTGATGTGCATTCTCCAAAACTAGATAGGTCTAAAAATTTAATGTGAAATGACGGAACAAATACAGAAAATATATTTTCACGATGCGTATTTTTTTTTATATTTATGCAAAGAACCTAATGCCCAACCCAACATAGATAACACTTGTATTTCTAGGACTTTATACTTGCATATTTCTGTTAATATGTAATACAAGCCATGATTTTCTAGGTAAAATATACAACACGAGGAATTTGATTTTTACGTGTAAAAAAACATTGACACAAATAACGCAGCCATAATTATTGTATTACTTAGCCCATATTTTGATTTATTTGTGGTAGACTAGTAGATGGACTGTGATTGAGAACTTAAACTGAGTAATAGTACTAACATAATTAATTCCTTTTTTGAGCTTATTGTATTAGGTACAAAATCTTTCTTTATATACTGTATATTGCCTATGAGGCATAGGCATGTCTTGAGATACCTTTCCCCTTTTCCATTTTCTTTTAATTTTATTCACCTTGCTATTTTCTTTAGAAGCTTTTGAATATAAATCTAAAAGCTAATCTCTATACAGTACAAACTTGTATTTTCTATTTCTTGCATTTAATATTAGCATGCAATCACCGCAAGGACGAGAAAAAGAGATCGCAATACGTTTAAAAAAGTTCATTTTCTTTGCAATCTTAAGGAAACTAATACAATATAAAAAACTGAGTCTACCTTGGGATAATGCAGTTCTCGCTACAGCCTCGTAAGAAATTCATGTGGTTATGCATGCACTTTATATGGAAGCTGCTGTAATGCAAGGCTATTAAACAGTAAATATGACGCCGATTGGACAATACAAGGCAATCATGCCAAAAATGCACTCGGTTTTCCGCTATGGAAATTCTACGCGATTTTTATTGCTTGTATCCATCGTGTTTATGGTGCTATTTTGGCATGGGGCTTGTAGATGTGTTCTTTTTATTCATACGCATTGCGCAGTGACGTCATGTCGTGATATCATCCGAATGCAAGCGGTGATGCAACGATTCCATCATCGGAAAGTTGGTAATGTGGCAAACAGTTGTTGCATTTGTTCGAGTTCGTCGTAGTAATAACCATTCGCGCGGCCCGATTTTGTTGCGTTGTTTACAGAAATCTTTCTTGACCAGCTAAACCTTTTCCAAGTTGCGTAAGCCTGTTTTGGTGTCGGGGTAATTTGTTGCGAAGTTAAATAGGCAGGGAAAACGATTCGGGGTAATATGATGACATGAAAAAGTTTATGTGATTTTAATGCGTGTGTTTGTTTACATTTGTACGTTTTTTTCTGTACCACAAATAATAAAACAAAACCTCCCACGTATTAGAAAATCAGTCAATTTGCTCAGAAAATATTTAGCGTAGGTATCTGTAACATGTCTTAGTAGTAGAACGCATTAAAATGCGTAATGGTAAACCATCACATATTTTTTTTATGATTAAAGGGTTAGTGTCGTCTAATTAACCACTTTTGACTTACAAATAAAAACAAAGAAATCCCGATAAAAGATGGCCGATATAGCTAAGCATAAGCATCTCTTACGAGTATTTTGTTTCTGACTGGGTAAAGCCATTTAGTTAGATAGTTTTTAGTAGGTATGATCGTTAGTGTTGAAAGACACGTAACATTACCTTATTCAATAAGAAAATATCTACGTAGCCACATTAAACGAAAAGAAATACAGTTAGAAGATTGTATTTGTTCCCTTGGAAAATCAATGAAAACTGAAATGGAAAAGCAAAGAAAAGCGTGGTAGGTAGTTTATGCACTGCACCGCGCTTTTCACCCTTTTTAAAGCTGAACTACAGCTGCTCGTGTCAACAAAATCAATTCTAAATACCATTTGAAGTCATCTGATTAAAAAACTAGTTCACACATCACAGGAAATTTTACCGTACGTTACGTAAGGCAGTATGTACAAGAAAAAAATATGCCACTTCGATTAATTCACATTTTTTACATACATAATTTTATTACCGCGTCACATCAGGAAGCATTAATATAACGTAATTTCCATCGCATCCCGTCCCCGTGTGATGTTAATTTGACAACGAATGTTTTAAACTGGTAGCCGCGCGAACTATCGAAATTCGAAAAGCAAATTCGCCGTATGCTAATTAATTTTTCAGCGTGTAGACAGGGAGACCGACGTGATATGCAAACGAGGGTTCGTCGGCGTTAGGCACTGTGGTTTACAACATATCAAGTCGTCGAGTATCAATTAAAGCGGCGGAACTGCGCAACTTTACATCATTAACACCATAAAAAGACAGTTATTGCGAGAAAATTTGTGCAATCAATTAGGAGTTTTAAGAGAGAGAGAGAGGAGGTGGAGGGTGTGCGTGCAGAGTGCAGCGACGACGTGGGGCGGGCGGGCGGCTAGGGGCGCAGCGCGCGCATCTGTGTGCATTCGGCATATTTACCCCGATAGTGGGCGGGCGGGTTCGTTGACCCGACCCAATGCAAGGCTGCGTACGTACGTACGTAGGCCGCCTGCGACGCACGCCGCACCGCACGCGGGCCCGTTTCATTAGTGCCACCGCACACACCACACACGCGAAATGCTATGCGTCAAGTGGGCATACACGCTTTTTTAAATAACAATATGTTAGAAAACCGCTGGGCGACTCGCGACAGTAACGAACTATATTTTCAGTCTCATCATCCGACTGTAATTACAGTTAGCATGCGGACGGTAATAGTCTAGCAAGTTTCGGCCAAACGAAACCTTATCGATCTGGTGTTTATTTTCGACTCGATGCCGGTCTAGATAAACTGATTTAAAATTTATAACCCACGAAAATGGCTGTGCGGTCGATAATAATTTGTAAGTACGTTGCTTGGTACGTTCAAACATGAAATGGAAGGAGTTAGGCTCATACGTTTAGTCTATAACCAATCAATCAAGAACTAGTAACTAGATTTGTGCCGGAAGCTATTCGCTGCAGCCATAAACAAGAGCGTAATGTGTGTTTACTTTGTTTACATAGCAATCACAATATCATAAACCACAAACGATACGTAATAATTACACCGCAGCATTCATAGCTCCGCCGGTTAGACAGACACACACACTGAGGGGGGTGTGAAATATAAAGCAAAGTATACTATGTAAAACCGCCTTGCAGTCGGCGGATAGTCGAATGCAATACCATAACCTACCCTAGCGTTCCCCTCGTTGAGGCAGGTCCGTGCAGACGCCTTTGATGGGGCATTTCCATAATAACTAGGAATGTGCAATTTTAGCTCAATCAATCGGGCCGAATAATCGGTTCTTTTTACAAACGGGCGTATTATTGCAATAATAGGATGTTCAACAGTTATTGAATCGTTACATTGTAGAACACTCTGTTTGTATTTATTTACAAACGCAACACGAAATAGATGGAAAAATCAATCAAATAAAAAAATTAAAATTAAGACAATTTTTGTTTTTATTTCCAAAAACTAACCACCTGCTGGATTTATTTTAACCAACAAAGTCAACTTACACACATAGCAAAAAGCACCAAAGATTTTTCACAACTATACACGCGCGTTAAATAAGTTTAAAATAGAACCGAATTTTCGGCTTTCGGAATCTGCCGAATAATTGTTAGGAAACTTTAATAATAAGCAAACGAATACCATTCAGAAGTGACATAGCCACGTGGTGTTAGTTAAAGCAAATTTTAGTAAGGCCAGACCATCACTAGGATAAGTGACCGTTCAGTGGGATTTTAAGTCTGGCTGTATCCGACGTAGAGAAACGTCGGAAACCTTCGAACGGCCTGAAAACTTCGAAAAACAGAGTTGAACACTAACTTATACGAAAGAAAAAGATGGTGGTGGATAAGCCCGATAAATAAACGAATTAAAAGCGGAGACGCCAAACATAAATTAGGTACGGATCTAATTTAATGCAATATTGCCTCGTATAACGATAACGTGTAAACGTTACGTAGAATGAGATATTACGGTGTTTAATACGTGCTCAGTCAGATAGTCTCGGCGGAGACTTCAAAAGCGTCGTCGAGTTCAGAGTTGCGCACTCACCGATGTTCATAAATCAACATGATATAACAATTTAAACGTTTTAGAAATTCCCTATATTGATGTAATTAAGAAATCAAGTTTTGTAATAGGTTGAACATTCAATTGTTATCTTTTGAAATTGCTTTCTATTGCAGAGTTACATCGTATTGTTGTAACTCTGCGATCAGTAAAACCAAAAAATAAATAGGCCTAAGCCATAATCTATTTATTTCGGCGTGAATTTTAGTGTTAATCATCAATGCACAGTTGTATGTGCGATATTGCTTTGAGCCATAAGACCTTTAAACCATATTTTATCATAAAATATGTGACTAGTGGTAACCCTATTGTACAAAATTATGATAGTTTAGAGATGCAGAGAAGTCGACAGTAATAGGACAAAACTTTTTCGGGACCCTCATTAGAATACAATAATTCTGACAACACATAAAAATTTTAATAGCACT
Source organism: Opisthograptis luteolata (assembly GCA_931315375.2). Taxonomy (NCBI): domain Eukaryota; kingdom Metazoa; phylum Arthropoda; class Insecta; order Lepidoptera; family Geometridae; genus Opisthograptis; species Opisthograptis luteolata. The sequence continues at coordinate 9,404,382 of OV928047.1, read as the reverse complement.
GCTAAAAGGAATATGTAAATCGATACAAAATGAAGTACCAATAAAAATCAATATGAAATTGCAAACAACTCTCCGATTAATCGTATTACGCATAATCGAATAATTTGCCAACTAGTAATAATATCAACATTAGTATTCTGTGCGGAGATGTAGATTCAATAAGAGTACTAACGTACTGGGCAATACTGGTGATTAGCAATGAAAACTGATGTTCATAAGCCGGACCTACCGCAACGATGTTCGCGTTATCTCACAGGTCAGAAAGATCGTTTAACTGAATAACGCACTACATTATTTTGCTTATCGATTAAATGTGTTTTTATTTTAGAGAGTTTATTACATACTTTGCAAGTCCTGCAGTTATACCCCATTTTTCCGCAAGATATCTGTATTTTCCTGGGAAACACCTTATGTTTTCCTGTTTTTATTAAGGATAACTTATTCCAAGTTTCATTTCATAAAAAAGTTGTTAAGCCGTTTTTTTGCGACCGAGGGAAAACTATTGGAACAAACAAACGTTACATTAATTAGATTAAATAGCTATAAATAAAAAACGTTTGTTTTAATTGTATGGTACAGAATGGTCCTCTGCATCTACGTGTTGAAAAATCGAGCTACATTACTGATTGGGGCACCAGACGTTGAAGAACTAAAGATTGACCTTTAGAAATATTTGAGCTATTGTGTTTTGGAAACAGTTTAGGAAAATAACGCGTAGTCCAAAAGCAAGAAAAACATCAGTCTAGAATTCTGGTCAACATGATATAGCCCATATTCTTTAGCGGGAATCGAAGCTGTAAAAGCCTCTCTTGTGTTGTCGCCAACCAATAGCAAAAAATTGTAACATAATCCAAATTCTGAATTATTATCGCCACTTTTTCAACGTTTTAATGCAGTCGTTTTGTTGGATACCTACTTAATAATTACAATTGTAATCTACTAAGTAAACAACCTCATTTTGTATGCATTCATTCATATGCAAATTGAACGAGTTGTTATAGGCAGAGAGCCTCGATAAAAAGATGAATTACACAAACAATTTTAACGCACCTACAGAAAAATAAGCAATGTAGAAGAAATTTATTAGCTTGATGGCCAAGTTGTATACAGATTCAAATATATTTATTGCTTGACTATGTAAGTGTAGTTAAAAGATATGTTTTAAAGCACTTATTTATTATCTAATATTTATATGTAACTTTGTTTTAATTTCTTCTTTTATAGCGTCTTTAGTTTATAATAAAATCGTATTTCTTAAATATCTCGATACGACATGGATAAACACCTACATCTTATTATAGCGTGAAGTGCTTCTTTGCACAATGTCTGAGTAATAAAAGAACTCGGGATGATCTTTCACAAATACGCATAAAATCCCTATGTACATAGCGGAACTTCATAAAATGGAAGAATGCGGAAATGATTATTGAACAATGCGACAAAAAAAAAACGTGGCTTCATACGTGACAAACTAAGCACAGAAGCGAAACCATTAAAAATCATACGCGTTGAAAAAGCCCGTCCTTGTCGCTCGCCGGCACTTCAAAGTTTGACCTCGCAATTACTAAAATTGGTTTGATTTACCATTTTAATTGTAACAAAAAGCTTATTTTTTCCAGCTGCATGGACGGCGGGCGTACCGTTGTAATCTCGACCGAGTGACTTTCGGCCCGAGGGTCCATTAGGGTTCGCGGGGTTAGCGCCGGTCGTACATCGGGCATCGGCATTTTGAGCTGTGGCGTCATGTCGTTAAGGCGTAGTTTCTGTCGGAGGTGTTCGGTAGGCGCGAGAGGAGAGCACTCGAGGTGGGATGCTGAGTGCGGGGGGTGGGGGGCGGTGCGCGGGGGGCGAGTGGGACAAAATCGATATCGTCGGGCGGCGCGCGACGTCTTGCGCCCCTCACCCCTCTAATGAATGAGAGCGAGCGGAGCATAGTCATCTCTGCGGATGGCGGCTCGGGCGATACGAGTCGCCGCCGTCGCCGCCCGCCGCCTCCGCCGCCGTCGAGACTCCGCCACTCCACCCCGACCCAATGTATTGCTGTCCGCCACGATAACGAACCAGACCCTGATCATCCCGAATCGATGCAACTGCATACTTCTGAATGTATTTTTTTTTGTACTTTCAGGATGGATATTATAGCGCTTGCAAATAGCAGTTTAGAGTAGCTATCGAAAATGGATCTACAATTTAAGTGAACAAACAAACATGAAAACGAACAAGTGTTCGCAGATGACGGAGGGAGAATAAAGCCAGAATTAGGATGAAAATAAAACTGGAGCCATTTAAATTGGTTTAATGTGGCTATTAAGCTTTTCTGACCCCATCGCAACGGGCACCCTTAATTTCATGCAGCAAGATACCGCCAGGAACGGGAATGAAAATATTTGAACTTGAGATTTTCTCGTAAATTGGTTTACTTTAACGTTTTGCCATTCTGTATTCTGCGGTGTTGCTCCTACGCTCTATGAAGTGTAGGCATCGACCACGCAAAAATATTAATCTTTACGCTCGCCGCTTACCTACTTCTGTTTGCCCACACTGCATTTTAGGAAGCTTAATAAGCAAATTTGAATAACTTCCGTAAACACGGTGTGAAGTAATAAAATAATGGCACGACATTATTTTTTGTTTATACATACATGGCTGAAAGGCCATGATGGCTGATGGCTGAACTGCTGAACAGAACTGCATAGAGAGACAAGTATAGGGTAAAAATTTGGAAATAAGATGACGAATGTTTGTTGTTAAAGTCACGGCACAACCCACAAATCGGGTAAAAATGATCTAAATGGTATTGTAATGGTCAACAGTTATAATGATAATGACACATCGATAAACCACTTAACAGTTCGTTGGTTAAAATTATAATAGGCTCCGCTTGGCATGGTGTGGTACAAATTAAAGGAGGAATAATAAGACAAAAAGCTACAAAGACTATCAGAATCTCACTAGAGCTCAGTATTTCGTCGTCGCCATTCGCTTCGGAGCAAAAACAGGTGCTCTATCAAGCAGACAAAATATTATGAATTCCTCTTGTAACATAATATTATAGCAATCCCGTACGATAGGGCAGAATTCCATGTTTTAGTAGACGTAGTTAAGATTGACGGGACAGCTGGTATGTGATTCCGCAGCTTATTTATAGCATTAGAACGGCGCGACACCACATCTCGGTGAGGAGTTCTGTGAGTAACGACGGGAAAGTAGTAAAGATTAAATATATACAAGAAGATAAACGTGAGAAAAGTAATAGCATTGGTTTTGTTTAGCCTTCCCCTGCACCGGCGAACTCGCCAACTGGCCAGCGTAATTTGGTGTCTCAGGTTCTTAGCACTTCCAACTGATATCGTATTACAATGAAGTTAAATAGCAATTTAATTTTGGATTTAATCATCTCAGACAAAGAATATTGCGAAAATTCAGATCAACACAAAAGCGAAGACGTTGATGAATAAGACACAAATTCTTGAGAAGTTACTGATAAACTATAGTCGAGAGAGAACAAGACTCTTCAAGACGCAAAACTTCAAGGTACTAGAGTTCCAAACAAAAAAAGTACAAGGTGGGACAAGTGGACGATGCTAGAAACTTGCGACCTGATACGAGCATCACAATAACGTAGTTTCCTAACTTCGGACAACTCTTAACAGGGAATTTAGTAATTTAAGCAATTAATGCTACAGAGGTAACTGATGAGGAATGGAAGTGGTTCCTAGTAGAGCAGATTCCAGGTATCTCTAGCAGAACGTGTGAACTGTGATGAAAATGGGTCATCGCAGCGTAACGTCTTTGTCACATAGGTAGGTATTGTACCTTATCTACGTGTGAATGCATTCAGTTACATTATTTATGTAAACAAACAACATTTCGGTTATGTTTCTGGGTCATATTCTATCGCGTTGAAATTAACATTAAATTTTGGAAATACTTTATGTAATTGCAAACATTTAACGTATTCCTATTAAATTCAAAGACGAAACCCGTCAAATGCTGGCAGCCTATAAAGTTTAGTCCAAATTAGAGTAGGAGATCTTCAAATAGAATAGAGTTATTACAAACAATAATTTTCTTACGCAACACCATCAATGCTTTCAAAAAAATAATATTTGCTACCTCAACTAACAGAGGTGATGAGCCGACACGTGATTTGTACGGAAACATACTATCACAAGGAAAACGGACCGATAGACATATCATCAATGACACGGAATCGTTTATTATTGTGGGTGGACGCAACGTGATCTCCCGACCTTGAGATTAGAGATTGCTACAGATTCCTATACCGACACGTGAATGACCTGGGGTGGTCACACGGACGCGCCGCGAGCACATGTCAAAACATTGCAGTAGCGCACGTACGGAGATATAAACATCAGTCCTATCGATTATATTTATCTGATAAAACCAAAACTGTTAGCCACCGCACGATTTCCTGCAGTTCCAAGAAAATTTTAAATGGCTGCGTGATACTTCTAATGAGGTAAAATGTTAATGGAACACGTGAAGCGCAACATCCTATGATAACGAGTAAGTAAGTACCTTATTGTGATTTATTATGCAGATGAAAGTAGTGGAACTTTTAATGATCGCAGTGCAAAAATAAGTCCTTGTATTTAACAAATTATCCAAACCCAGTGTCATAACAAATAATTTACAAAACGTACCAATGAAACGGCTCGTAGAGAGTGCCACCGGACCTTGTCGGCCAGCGTCCTGATGAGGGAACGAGTGGACCCGTCCCTTTTGCGCACCATAGTCCCGACTTCACGCACGGCTGATGGGTCACTGCACTGGAGCTCACTCGCTTAACGAACTCAGGCGGGACACGAGCAAACGCTGCACTCTCTACACTATCACCTTGACAGTTTTAAACACAAGGCTAAAAGATGTACGAGCGCTGGTCAACACTTTGACTCGGTATGAGAATAAATACATTTGTGTAGCAACCGCAATAATCGGCTGCGAGGAAACGACTGGTTCGTTATCGCGGCTACACTTACCTATTCTCCAGTTCAAGTAGATGATTCCGCATACGTGAATTGAGATCGACCTCGTTGTTTTGGTACTGACGCGCGTCCCGAATGTGCCACGGGAGGATACTCGGGAAAAAATTTTATACTGTAAAATTTTTTTAGAGCAGAAAGACTGGACAGTGGACATACCGAGATGTCACGACAAATGTGAATTTGCTTTTAATCTTAGTCAAATGACAGCTAAATGGCATGGAATGGAACATGGAACAGATGCGAAGATTGTCACGAACAATTTTAAGGTGACGATTCTCATTCAAAAACAAAACACTGAATGTAATATCATCAGGCGCGAAGAATGCACCAAGGTATTGTGACTATTGACCTCAGTGGCCTTAAGAAGTCAGTGTCTCGGAACAATTAGCGCATCGTTTGCGATGATAAACTAGCTCCGGAGTACTTATTAATCGGCGCATGTAAGGGGAATCGGTGTAAGCAATTCTCTTCCTTGTGCGATTAGCATGGAATTGTTTATTCTATGCCCGGGTGTTTATAATTAGACGGCGCCGGGATTGTGGCAGGAGCCCAGGTCGATCACTCGGGATATATAACGGGGCCGCACTATATCTGGTGGTCGGTCGTTGACAGGGACATTTTCCGGAATTGCAAAAAGATTCGCATTCTTTGTGCGGCTGGGCAAAAACAAATTATTATTAGTCCTTAAAAATAGCCCTGCTTAATTTCCGAAACTCAGGATATATTATATTACGTGGTATTTATGGTGCAAGATGAAGGAGCTATGCACTAAGCAGACAGATGGCTCGTTTTAGCATCATAATTTTATGGGTTTTACTACACAAATGAATTACATTATAGGAGTTTCACTTCAATCAATGGCATTCAAATCTAATTATCAGGTACTCGATAACTTTCACAATAATTCAATTTCATTTGCGAATATTCCGACTGGCTGAAGTATCTTTGTATCTTTGTTTTTTTTATACTTAAGAGTAAATTGAGCTTTTGTCGGTAAAGCATTTTCCATATTGTTCGGTCTTCGGCCATCCTTTTGAACTGATATGTCTATGTATGTCCTTCTCGGTCTATAGAAGAATCATCAGTGAAAATATCATTTGCACGATATTACTTCGATTTCAACCCTACAGATTTTAGGTACTGTTGTTTTCTTCAGCTCTGTCGCACCCTTTTCTGTTCTTTTTAAAACGTCACGTGCATCAAACAGCAATTATAGTTTACAAAAAAAAATGTGTGAACACGACATAAATATATAGAAAAATGCAAAAGAGCAGCCTAGTCATTTTAACGCAGTAGGATATGATCAGTTTGATAACACCACAACTTCTTTTCTGGCTTTTTATCTATAAAATCAAAGTTCGATACGATCTCTAGAACTCCCAGTAGAGTAGCGCCACGTTTTGCGCGCCAAAGGCACGGTGAGCGTAGCAAGGTTTAGTATACGTTAGTGCGATTGTGTGAGTGAACCAAACTCGATCTCTTGCGAGTAGTTGCTCTTCTGCGGTTCCTTCGCAACGGGGCGAGCTCCCCGACCGTTTCCAGATAAAGCACGCACTTTGGAGAATTTCATTTCATCCGCTTCAGATTAAACGGAATTCAATTTTCATTGTGCGGTGCCGATTACATATTGCGGGGATAGCGCGGTTGCGATCCTCTGGGTTTATTTATCGGGCTTGTGCGTTTGGACTTAAATTTTATCGTTTTAATTATTCTGAATAAGCAATGAGCATATTTATTTTCATAATCACTTTAAAAGTAGTTTACTCTCTGTCTTTTTATGTTTTTTGAAAAAGGTGTTTGAGAGTAGCACGTGAAATTATTTAAAAGATAAATAAACATTTCAATCATCTAAATAAAGTAAAGAGCAATTTTACTAATAATAGTTTAATAATTAATCGGCGAAAGAGTCGCATTAAGATCGTGAGATAACAAAATATGCCAGCTGTCTATTACCACACCACCACATTAACAATTTGACAGAACACAAATTTTCTTTGGGGTGACATTGCGTGAACAATCGGCGTGAACAAACAAGGAAATGCATTATAACGGTGCGGTGGCGAGTGTGACCACCAAACCCAACCTGACCGAGCGGCTCCTGGCGGGGTTAACATGGCGTGCTGCGTAATTTGGCGGACATAATTACATGTCAAAATATTAGGTGTTTGATAACATCGTTTAACGCCACACAATGGTTCGTTTACATTCGAGTTGGGCGCGCCTTTTCATGCTGGGCCTGAATGTGTTTTGTAACACTTCTTGTGTCAACGGTGCCGTTGTTGCTGGTAAGGAATTTCTAAATTGACTCACCGTCACGCTAAGAATTTAGCGCAATTGTTATATGTATTTTAACCAATTAACAAGCGGTTCTCGATTCTCGACCTCTTTCAAACGACTGCTCGTAATTAAGTGGGCGATAACTTGATAATAATTTGACTTGTCAAACTTATCACGCTGTTCGGGGTTAGTTGAATAATTTGATTTAAAGGGGCCTTATATTTTGTTCTTGGGTTAGCCGCGTTAGGTTCCTAAGCGTCTACAAGTGTGCTTTTAGCTGGCTTTTTGTAACCAATTCTAAAGTAATTGAGTACTTGTTCGCTAAAAAAATCGAGGAATGTTTTTCGATTTCGCCTGTAATCGCGATCGTCTGCCGTCTGCGGCCTGGGAACCAACAGAGGCAATGATTGGGCGCAGCGTAGAACTCTATTAAACTGACGGTATCTCGGCTGTCACGTGTTCTTATCGCCTAAGGCCTAACCGAATCGCGGCACGATATCATGCGCTGATGGCGTCTGATGTCTATTGCCATGGGAACTATGAAATATAGAACATAAACACTGGAGAACTTTTGCAGAAAATGTTCTGGCCATTGAGCTACTGGTATCATTTATTAATTACCTTGTTGAACAATTATCGAAGCAAGGACTGTTTATGTTACAGAGCACCCCACGGCGAGAAGCTTACCGCATTTTTCTTAGCGTGCTTCTATATAACTTTTAGTGCGGCTAACAATACTATATACATACATAAGGTATATCTTATGGCAGGTCTCTCCCAATGTACCATATATAATACCGTCAGTCTAGACTCGTCTTCGTCACCAAGGCCCGCAGGCGTAGCGATCAAGGCGAATAATGGAAACTAGTCGTGGCACTCGTGGCGCGATCCGCGGACGATTATCGATGGAGGCAATTTACCGAATAAATGACTCGGTAATAATCGGGACCTGCCAAACGTCTCATGTGGATTCGCCTTTTATGCACCTGCTTTTGTGAAAGACAGGTAGGTAACTTAACTATCTAATGGGTCTGGTTATTTCAGTTAATTATTTATATCTTCCGCTACAAACCGTGTCTGGTCCCGCTACACGGGGTTTTATGGGCAAGCTAGGTGACAAGACAACTTACGGTAATCACTGAATGTTGGCCAGTTGGCTTAATCAAAAAAATCGCAGTGGTAGTCGTCTTACAGCGAAATGGCTTTTCGATAAGTAAAGATCACGGGCCGAACTTTTTTAGTAGGGCTCCCTGCTGTCTTTTGTCTTCCGCTTCTGCCTTTTGGCCTTTACACTTTCACCGGGCTGCTGAGAGGCACAGGGCGTCCTCCACCAAAGATATACTTAACAATAAAGTTAACATAAAGTTTCCACGCTCGTGTGTACTGGTACCTGATGTGTGGGGCCCACGGCTTGGACTGGTGATGAGGGGTGCCCCAACGGGTTGGGGCGGGTGGAAAGACTGGCACTGGACAAGGAGAGCGGCATAATAAGAGAGAGTTATATGTTGGACTACATCAATTGCGTTGGATGAATGATGACGGTCCCGCTACAAGACAATAACAGACTTGAGGATAAGCAGTCCATCGGAGTTGTTAGTCTTGAGCTTCGGGTAGACAGACGACCCAAGGCTACAAAAACCAAGGTTGAAAATAATACGATGCTTCGCAACTCGCGAACTGTTATGGATAGAGGCAATTTGGCGAATAAACGATGGGTTAACGATTGAGGGCGGCCGGCCTCTACAAATGCATGTTGTGAGGTCCCTTTGCCGTTGGATGAACCTGCGGGTTTAGAGTTTCAAGAAAATGGTTTATTTTGATATTATTTTAGTATGCAGTGGGTTAATACGATACGAGTATACATAAAGTTTCGTGAAAGACATTGCTTTTAGCGATAATGCTGGCCATTGCCACATTTGCTGTATAATTTGTAGTTATTTTTATATTGTAATTATTTAATAGTGAATGCAATAAAGCCTAGATAGTCCTACATATGGAGGAAATTTATATATTTTGAAGGGTTTTATGGTTTTTGGAGCTAAGCCGGTTAACTATATTGTCAATGATTGTGGAATTCGCGGGAACCGCAGTTTTCTATGGATATAGTTTAAGCACAGGGGAAGAACTTGGGATACTTTTATCTAGATAAACTGTAGTCTAGGCGGGCGAGACCGCACAACTCAAATTACTAATAAATCAACCCGCAGTCCACAATTCGAGCTATTGGTTACAGCTGATCAGGCAAGAAGATGCCGATGGTAAATTCCTCTGTGAATACCACAGTTTAGCCATCTAAACTTAGAACTGCGTTTAGAAATAGAAATGCAAACGTAGATACGCACTTACACCTACACTAAATTGCAACAGTAATTTGTACCTATCTACTAAACGTTTGTTTACCACGTGAGTCGCACGTGCATGGATTGTGAGATTGTGATGGAAATATCTAAATTAACATGAAAGTTTAAAATATTTTGTGAAAACAATATTAAAAACTAGAAGTCACATGCAGTTTCACATGAGGGTGGAATTTCGAAAAATCATATCTGAGTAAAATCTTAATACCCTCCAAATATTATGTTTCTAAAACCAGTGGTTTCGGCTCTGCATTGATATGTCAGTAATTTTTAATAACAAGTTCTTATTATTTAACGAAGAGAAGAAACTACAAAAAATGGGCATCTTGCACATATTTTCCGATCTTAAATCAAGGAATACCCACTTTTATACATCACGTAGTTAAACAATTAATTGATATACTACACAGAGAAAAAACAAAGGTCGTAATCAACCCCCACTCTTCACCTAGATCTTGTAATCTGCGCCTTAAATAGGCTGCGACATTGTAAACCCGCGTCATGTTCTGATAAAAGGCGTCTGAATGTCAACGCACCCTGCTCGGTCACCTTGAGTCGGCGAGCCGCTCAACTCTGTTGCTAGAGAATTTTGGCCAATGTCATACTATCTTATCGTACACATAATTTAGCGAGGTCAAATGTTAAATTCGCCGAGATCGGCCCGATCGGTGATGGAGCGGATCGACTGTTGGCACTCGACTAGGAAACAAAAGTTCACGACGCCGCTTCGTGTTAACGAGACGGTTGACAATGGCGCCTGTTACACATAGAAATTGCCTTATTTTAGGGAAGTCAACAAAATACATTCAATAAACGTGTATACAAGACAGCAAGTACACGAATTAATATTGTAATTAAGGCAGTCGTGAAGGCGACGCGTTGTAAAAATAGCGCACACATAGGTGAAGTAAACACGACGCCGCTGTTTACGCAAGTAATTTTATGTTGGAAAAGACTTTGACACCAATTAGATTATTTGATTACGTGCGATATAAAATTTACATAAATAATTTTATTCGCTTAGAAACGGCGTGTTAAACGAAGTGTATTGTTTGGTGACGCAAGCGCACGGGCGCTAAAATTGGGGAGATACGTCATAAACGTTGTGTTGTAATGATATACGTCCCGAGCGCCGATCAGTTTTAAAACCCCGACCTAAGAATTTGCTAAGAATTTTTGAAGTTTATATTTTTCATATTCGTATACGTAATGTTTATTTTGGGAGATTGATACGTCACGTGATCACGTCGAAAAAACTACGTAAACTGATTGACCAGTCAAAATACGATGTGTAGATTGGGTTGGGTGAAAGATAGGAGAGTATAGTGAAATACAAATTGCTCTTTCTTAAAAAAAACAGTGCATTTAATCAATAGGCTCGTATAAATGCTAAGTACATCATATCTGTCTCTAATATTGGATAAAAACAGCACATTCATCGCGATCCTACAATGCAGATATAATTTCAGTAGAGAATAAAACGAGCAATGGATGGCGCGCCATGACGTAGCTTTATCGGCGTCAAGATTCAAGTGCCGCTCACGTCTGTGCAATACATCGATCTTGCAATCATTGGCCGTATCGCTAGATGCATCGCAGGTGCCAATGAGGCTGCTCCAGTTCTCTTACACTCAGATTGATGTCGCTGCGCGGAGTCGCCGAAATAGAATCCGCGCCCGTTCGGAATACCTCCCGCAAGGTCAGTAGACGACCCTTTTTGTGACCCGTCGTCTCCTCTCACATCACAATGGCGCCGACACCGATTCGATTCTTTGTCTAATTTATCCGAAGATAACGACGCCTGATATCGGGAGGAGCGTATTCAATCATTTTTTTTGCGGATCAATTCGGACCGAAATCAAACAGCTTCGCACATCTACTGTGATCAACTTTGAATAGGCATTCATTTCATATTAGGGTTACCATCCGTCCAGATTTTTCCGGATTTTTCGTCTTCCGACCGGTGTTTGTCCGGCTTTTTCAAAATGGAAGTAACAGTGGCGAAATGTGACATTACATTTTCGCAATAAACAAACTGGCATAAAAAACAAATATTATATTAGATTTTTGCTTGTGGGATTTATTGTTTAACTTTGAGACTAAATTGCCCAGACCAATTTTGTTGAATTCCAGATTTTTGTTTAATTTCTTGCTTATTTTCAGGAGTTTTCAATTTCGGTATGGTAACCCTATTTCAAATGCATTCCATTTTCGCACTGTGGCGACACTGACGTCTCGTTTGTTAGGGTACGTGAAACTTTCCGTGCAAGGCATTCGAGACTAAAAATGCGCATAAGATGGACCAGAACTTGGCTGCGACGATTCGTGTCAACTGTTTGCGAACTCCGCTAACAAGTGGCAACTTGGCAGATTGTTAAACTCGGGCGTTATGCGTTCATATTATAATTGAGGGACGTCTAACTCACAAACGCCAAGTCCATCGGCGAGGATAAATCACTGGACGTTTTTAAAATATAAATGTATTTTAGAAAATTTCGCTCTAGTATTCTTCAAGTCCACAATAAACGCCGTCAGAGAACAACAAAAATATATTGTTGTGATATATGAGAGAAGTAGGTAAACATATGAGCTTTTATTTGTTTCTGCGCTAATTATACCACTTGCTTTATTACGATACTAAATCAGCGCTGGTTAATTATTCCCTGGAATTGTTCACTTTGAGCGCTGTGCTCCAGATGTGTGATGCAGTTACAAAAACGGTAGCGAGGCGATCGAGAATGTTGGAAAACAGGAAAATACGGTTGTGGTAATGATGACACGATACTCACGCACTATGCAATGTGTTTTCTTACATTTTTGATGTACGTCAGCATTTCGCGGCACTGTGATTGGTCGAATAATAAAAACAATAAAATTGTGGGACAAAAAAGTTGTTCGTCATCTTTGGGAGCACGAGTGTTGAGTAGGAACGTCTCGGGTAAAACTGATTCTTTATTTAGATCCGCGAATGGTGGCGCGGTGAGACTGATGCTATTTAAAAACTAATTACTCGTTAGTTGCGATATTAATAGACGTATCGATTCATCATATACTGTTTGTGTTGTTCAAAACACCTTCGATTGAATATCTTGGCGCCGATATCTGGTAGGCGTTGAAATATCATCGCAGTGGCGTTGCTCTCCTTTTACGTGTCACGGCGACGTGTGCCACAAATGGAATCTAGATCAAGATGCGACATTTTAAGCACGTATTGCACCTTCATTTAAAAAGCTTCTATGTATTTATTTATTTATCTATCTGGGCAAGTGGGCAGTATAACAAGTAAAATACTTCTACAATACAAAGAACAACAAATATCACTCATAAATGCGAAATTTTGTGAGTGAGTACGTGAGTTTGTTCCTGTTTAATAAAGAAATGGCTTAAGGGGTGAAATTTAGAATGGAGATAGCTTTATATATAAGATTAACACGAAAATCTTCTTGCGATAAACGGGAAAATAGCTAGTTAGCAGCAAGTATACATAATTAATAAATTAATAATATCGCCAGTGTTAAGTAGAAATGGCGGCAGAAATACATTTTCTTTGGCGGATTCGCACTTTCTACAAAACTACGACAACATTTCATTCTATACTAGCAAATTAAGTATAGCAGTACTTAATGGCAAGAAAAGCTTTCATTAGATTGGGCGGGCGACTGTCGACAGTCGCAGACGGGGGCCAACTGGAGCGTTTCGGCGCCGGCGCAGTGGCGGCGCACGCGCAGTTTTATTGTCTCAATCCCGCTACCACGACGGGTACTTTGAAATTCAAATGGCTAATATAATTGCAAATAATGTGTACATACACAAGCATCGACAACGTCGATTGCGATATAAATTACATAGAGAAGAGTTCCGAGCTCGATCATTACCGAAGAGCATGCAAAGTGTAGTACAGCGGCTGCGCTCATAAATATTATAATTAGCGGTAACCGTCATTTATTAATTTTATGGATGTTTACATTAATTAGAATACAAAAAGTTGAACAATACAGTATTTTTCTAGCGAGCACGGTAATCGTCTTACCGTTTTATGCGTCACCTCGCGACTGGACTTTACTCATTAAGTCATTAGCAAAAGAGATTAAGTAGTAATCATATTCAAGACTCTACTAAAGCCATAGGTTGATAAGGGGTCGCAAATCATAGTCATGGTCCAACTTATACAATCCAAAACCAATTCTATCTTGAACAATTTAAACTCAAATTGTCAATACTCATCAAATTGGCCGTATTTCACCCCCACGGTATAAACAGAACGAACTTCCTCGAATCGAACATAAAAATTATCAACGGAATCCATTTCAAATAACGGAACGTGGAAGGTATAATAAAACATTCTGGAATTTCCCAATTACTCAAAACACCAAAGTTAGATCACATAACGTGATTAGCGTCCCGTGCATAGGGGTGTAGCGAGGGTAGGGCTACCATACGTTACATTAAATAAGGACATGGTTTCCAGACTCCTATTTTCTTGGATGTAAAAGAACCGACATCCGCATGTTATTGAGTGGAGACCGCAACTTGGCAAACGTAGAGTAAGAGATGACTTGCACCGAGCTTGCAGGAGTTGAATGAGAAGAGCCGTAGACCGGGCTCAGTAGCGGAGCTTGGAACAAGCCTATGCCCAGCAGTGGACTGATACAGGCTGATGATGATGAAAAGTAAAATATATGACTGCATCAAAAAACAAGCGATCTTATTTATCCTTTTGGATTTTTCGAATTTGGACAATGTTCTCATATTGCACATCGTTCTTTCTTCTCATATTACTACTATCTAGTTGTTTCTTTGCAAATTTTCGGCAATTTGTATGTTGCTTTAAGCCCTGAGCAACTAATAAAATAAAAAATGCTTCCAAATTGTAGAAATGAAAATTTATTTTCTTGACATTAATTTGTAGCAGGATTAAGCTACGGCCTAAGCGTCAGATAAGAATTCTAAAGACGTAAGTTCAAATTTAGTTTTTTTCGATTTGTTCTTTCCAGAAATTATTTGTACAGTGTCAAGCACATATCCGTTAATTTTCTTTTCTCTGCTTTTAAGTGATGGTTGCCCTGCAACAGTGCGGTAGTAGGGTGCGATGCTAGCGAGTCCATCAAATAGATCGGGCCGCGCGATACGGTATCAAAATAGTCGTCCGGCACCGGTGCCTGTGCCGGCCCGTGTTTCGCATTACGATATTGGCCTCCCCATCAATTTTATCCGAATAGAGACGACGAATTTGTCGTCGCCTTTTTACCAATTGATACGACTTGGAAATTGTTTAAGGATTGCAGAATTTATGGAAACGAGGTTTAGCGTATGCTTCGTTTTGGATTCCAAACTTATTTATCTGTTTTTTGAATCTAAAAGCTTTCTGAAGTAAACATTTGACTAGTCTTGTTAACCACAGTCCTTGGGTGTAATAAAGAAATAACAGTGGTAAAAAAACTTGCAAAATTGCTTATGCAAATTAAAGTTGATGAGTTATTTATACGATTTGATAGATACCTACCCCGCAAATAGACAGTCATGAAACAGTAAAACCAATATTTGATTATAGAGATCAAACGAGAAACATAAAATGTTACTGATTTGGGTCCCGTTTTTATTGCTTTCTATAAATAACCTGATTAATAGGCTACGATTTGAGAAGAAACAAATCAACTTTTATAGTCATTTCTTGATCTATCTACATACGGATTTTAATTTTGGAGGGCTCAACTCGATATCGCACCGGAAAATAAAACTTTTTTAATTAACGCTGAAGTAAAATGACCTCTCTTTAATGAAAGCGTGCCGCATATTTGCTGTCAAACAAAAATTTAATGTTTTTCCTTCCGACTTCAAAATCTAAACACGAGATCAAAAGTAACACAAACTGCATTAATTCAATTAAGGTTACATACACGTTACAAAATCGAGAGAAAACTCCCGCTGACAGCATAAAAAAAAAGATACTAACGCTCCTTGTGGCCACATTTACCGCATGTCGTCGTACATTTGCGTATGTGGGGCGAGTCCATCGCAATATTGGAGCATCAATCTCCGGGCCAAGATAATGGCGGCGCGGTGCCGATGTAATAGTTCCTTGACCGGCTGATTGAAATATCTGCAGACCACGTGACAGCATCGTAGTGATGGGAAAACGAGGGAAAGTGACGTCGGATATAATGAATGTTGAGTCGGATATAATGAACTCGCAACATTGGTTTTTCGCACGAAATACCATAATAAACGCTTGTTTCATAAAACGATCATTGAAATATCTTCTGATTGCCGAATGAGAATCGACATCAAGGCTTAGGTAATGGAACAGCTTTTGTTAGCAATATGACTGTGATACAGTGATACGTACAACAATGAGAACTGGCAAAAATAGGCGAGCAGCTGAGGGCGATGTCTATATCATGCTATTAGAATATTTATAGAAAGGTATCCTGTGGTAAACTATATGAATCACCAAAATTTGACTACAATAAATCCTCATAAGTTTGCAAGAGATAACTGCTTTCGTCTTAACCAGCTATCCCGCTTAACAACACACAAGTTTTACAAGAAGTACATTGTAAATCAGAATTCGTATTATATAACATAGTAAGCACAAACAAGAAACATTGTTGATGTTCCTAAAGCCCAGCGTTTAAACTTGAACACTATCTCACCTGTTGTAATATATCCTGAATGCATTAAACCGTCTATAGCCAGATAGTCTGGTGTAGGTACATAATCCCGGGACTCAATCCCGGGAATCGCACCACCTGTCACATCACTAGACCCAAGCCGAAATAATCTCACATGACGAAGCGTATTGATGCACGGCCGGTTAGAATAAAGGACGGATTATAAATAGGGCTTCCCAGGCTGGTAACAAACCTATTTGTTTGGATGAACATATATCAGCAATCTGTACAGACTACGGACTCATTTGTTGAGATGGATTAGATTAGATTTCTTTATTGCAGACCATACTGTACAAAGGTCGTGTAAATAAAATGTAGGTAGGTAGGTAAGGTGGTGGTAGAGGTAGTACATAGTCCGTATGGACGCCGTTGGGCACAGCACAGTATATTTAGATGGGAGGAGGACTCATCATCATCAGCCTTTCACGTTCCACTGCTGGGACTCTGGCCTTCTCTCAGAGAGAGAGTATAGGCTGTAATCTACCACGCTGGCCCAGTGCGGGTTGGTAGATGTCGCATTCCCTTGAATGTTAGAGTTCTTGGGCATGCCGGTTTCCTCAGGATGTTTTTCCTTCACCGTTTTGAGCGATGGCAAATCCGCACATAAATTATTAAGGTGCTTATTTAGGTGCGGGGCCGAGAGGATTCGAACTCGGTGTCGGCGTCTTGTAAGTCACACGCCTAACCGTTCGGCCACCATCGCTGGAGGAGGACTAACATAACTTTAGTTAAACTAAATTGCAACGATTTATATTGATACTCTACTGATAGAGTTGTATATATGCTATGTTGAGAGATTAAATAGTTCTGCTCCTTCGAGGATTCGAAGACGTTTAAACACGAAATGATGGATCATAGAGTACTTGAGTAAGTAGCACGCGCGGACGTTGCGTCGCATTCGCAACGAAGGTCTGGGGTTAGAATGAGCACAAGTTTTCAATGGAGGTATGGATTAATAACGATACTGCCATAAAAGAAAACTATAAAAAAAACTTAAGAACAGCGAGATTATAATGTATTCTATGTCTCTGGTTAAAAACCAGAATGAACCGTTCGTTGAAAGGCGATCAGTCTTCGTAGACAGCCAATCATAGTCCTGAGCAAGGAATCGATAGCAGACCGGGTACCCATGACGTAGTAGTCAACTTGATTACTGATTTATGATAATTGGTTACAATAAAATCCGAGTGGCTTCGAGAAGCGGAGGCACAAGCTTTGGCTCCGGAAATTCTTTGCGTTTCAATTTTATTGGTGGAGAATAAGCACGTCGAGCGGCATTAAATGACTGGTAGAAACATTTTTTTTCTGACATATATATTGAAATTTATTATGACAATAAAAGGACTGATGGTTGATGGGTAAATATTATTTGGTAAACACTACAATACAATAGTACAGTCACCGACAAAAGTAGCTGATCATACTTGATTTTCCAAATGCGTTTTAGATCAGTAATGTTTGTTTTTCTTACAACTTACATGGTTGCGTTTGACCACAACAAACACACACCAGAAGTTAAATGATGATTCAGTCGAAGGTGTTTAAGATAATAAAGACTATCGGAAAAAAATATATTGTTCAGCGACTTTTGTTGTTGACTGTACCTGATCCAACTGGATGTTGGTAGAGCATTGCTTTACTTTGACCTCTGGTTGAGCTTGCATGAATCAGTCCGGATATAGAATCGTAAGATACATACATCGATCGCTATTTCTGTAGTCTGTACCTTCTTCTAACTCTTGTAACCTTTGCAGATTCTTTGACGACTTACCTGTAAACAAGCAAAAACATAGAATATAAGAACAGTGATAGTGACAGTCACCCACATAATCTACCTAAACTTCTGTTAGTTCGAAATTCCACCAAACCAACGTTCGGTATCAATAGATCGCTAGCCGAAACGATACAGCAAGTCATGGGGGTCATCAACACCAGTGTTTTGGGTAGTTTTGACGCAGCCACGGCACACAATCAAAGTCTTAGTACTTTGTCGTAATAAAAACATATCTAATTTTGAGTAGAAAAAAAACATGTTGTTAATATACTTTCTGCGACAAAGCTCTAGTGTTGTGATCTGTGGTGTAGATGAAGCCAAAATACCAGTTGTAACTACTTATATTAAGATCTGAAGCATATAATCTTTCGATGTGTTGGCTAATATAAATAACAGATCACTCACAGACCTACTGAAAGATTAATGATAAGATGTAATACTACTAGGATGTAAAATAAAATCATGCGATTAAAGTGTGATAACTGATTTAAGCCAGCCTCATCCAAGGCAAGGGCTTCGATAAGAGCATTAGGTAAATATTGTCCTATTTGATTATTTTCAAAGGACACAAACATGTTGATAAAATTAATGACGAAAAGTAAAATAAATAGATTGTGACAAATGCATGGCTATCAACCATGATCGCTGTGATTTCCCTTTTATAATTGGCGGCAAAGCGGCAATGTTCGAGAATCATCGTGTATCTATTAGAAAACCACGTCGTATCAAGGCGACTAGTTTAATCGAATTAAAATAAACGTAAACAATGAGATTACATCGAGCACTACATCACTGCATTGTGTTCAATAAATCGAAACAGACACAGCTGTTTCCGACGTATGTAACAGAAAATAACGCCGAAATGCGTTACGTGTCATGCCAATCTATGCCAACAATAAAAATGCAAAGCGCGGGAAATTTCATGTTTACTAACTGTGCAAATATTCAGAGCATTTGGTGTATGTCGAATCGCAAGCGCGCTATTCTTAAATGTTGAACAATTCCGGGTTGAGTCAATATTGAAGATAATCAGGAAGAATGTAATCCACGCTGAACCATTCTGTTTTGACTTCATCGATAGGTCGAATTCTAAAATTCAGCTCAAATTGACGGGCAAAAAGACGATGATTGACGCTGAGGAGAAAAAGCCACACCATGTCTTTTCAAATAGGGACATTGCCCACATTACACAATGAACACCCCCAGAGAAAACATTATGAAAAGGAATTGCTTTAACAAGTTACGCCAGGAGACATTATGTGTCCTGAATGTTCAAACACATATTAAGTAGATGATGCCCAATCGCATGGGCTCCGGCGATTATCCAAACTGCCTCTCAGCATGGTTCCGACGGGGTCGCTCGCGCACCCTCTGTTATGAATCGTCTAATCTATCAGATGAGATTTATGTAGGCAATGACGCGCCCGCATCTGTTGTACACACTGGTTTGTAATAGAATTAGGAGATAGCTAAGGGGCGAAGCTCGCTGAAGTATAATATTGACACATTGACAACACTGGTGCGGTTTCTAGTCAATGGCATTATTGGTTATGCCACGTAAGGGTCACTTGCAATTTGTGTCGTGAGAAAAATATTGGTGTTCTCGAATAATTTGTTCCTTCTCTTGGTCTCATTGTGGTGTTTTATAATTTTCAAGATACAGAGAATCCTAATTAGTTAAGAGTGAAGTCATGTTGTACAGTCAGCGACAAAAGTAGCTGATCATACTCAGTTTTCCAAATGCATATTGGATCAGCAATGATTGTTTTTTCCTTACAACTTACAAGGTAGCGTTTGACCAAAACACAACACACATGATGTTAAGTGAAGATTCGTGTCGATGATTGGTGTTTAAGATATTAAAGAGAATCGGAAAATTTGTTTTTGTTCAGCGACTTTTGTCGTTGACTGTACAATAGTTGTATTATATTACTCTCCACCTATATTGATTGTGTAGTTACAAATAATCGAATCTGACTCCTGAAATCTCTCTTAGATTAGTCAATAGTCGATAGTCAATAGTTATTTATTCAATAGGATACATTGTGATCACTTTAAAAAGTCCAACTTAAAACTAGCTACGCCTGTTCCAACCTCCTTACACCGGCAAAAGAACAGGCAAGAAACGCCCGGCAGGTAATTTTTTGGCGCGATCACATTGACAATTTTATTCTTATTACTAATTGATTGAATTAGAGCAAGTTCACTAAAATCCCAACCTTTTCTTGTTTTGTCATCTAAATAGTCCGATATTTTTTAATAAGCTTTACTAATAAGATTTATCTTGGTTGGTTGTGCACATTGGGATATGGAAACATGAATATTAACGGGTTACGGGATTGAAGAGTCCTATCATGAAATCACATAGATGTTTGAGTAACAATTCTTGCTGCAGCTTCAGTCTCATCAAAATTGATAACCTAAAAGGACAAAACATTGCAATTCGAGTTTTAATTGATAAGAAAAACAAAAGCACATTACTCAATACGCTAGACGGTACGTAAACGAACCCGTCATTGTATCGGGCGCTAGCTTCCAGAGAGTGTGGAAACTGCGAGAGTAAAATATTTGTGACAATGAACCTTATTGCAAAGGGAATATGTAGCACAGTCTGACAATGAGAAAGTTATTATTAGAATTGTCATGTAGGATCGTGGACATGCTTTGTTGAGCTCACTACATCAGCTTGTTTATATGCTAATGTATTAATAGAAGCGCGATAAGCCTCCGTCGCATTGTTTTTACTTCCAGCTACCTTATTAATCCCGTTAAAGGTCAGATAGTGGAATATAGTATCTTGTTTCTGGTTATGGATCAATAGTTACGATTTTGTAAAGCAGTTTTTATCATAATAATCAAAGTTACATAGTATTGCTTATTTTTATGTCCTTAGAATTCAATAGGAACCCTGTAGTGAGCAGATCTTGTCAATATCCTTTTTGTAATTCGGTCGTCTCTTTCAGGGAAGATCTTCACATAATAAGGATTTATTTGTCGATGAGGAATGAGGTTGGGCTCATCAAATTGAAATGAGTGGTTGTCTCCGTCGAGGCGGATAATGGTCGCCGGGCACGCGTCCTGGCAACCGATCACTAGCTATCTCGCCCAATTAGTTAGCAACCGTCATAATAGCCAATCGGTATATGACATGGGTCGATGGAAATTCTAGAGAATTGGAGACCTTACACTAATATGGTGTGTAGCGAAATATAATTTGATTGAAGCACTTTTATAAAGGTCAAGCTAACATAACTAATTGTTAATTAATTCCCTTCTCATAACTTTGATTCAAATAAGTCAAAGGTCTTTCTTGGTTTGAAATGAGACCCTTTTCAAATCATGTGATTAAAGTTAAACGGCCTCGAGTTGAAAATTAACTTCATTAAGGTTTATATTCGCACCCCAAATAAAGAGTTTGGAATCATGGTGGTCCCCGATTGCGGCGTTATGGTGAGCAGACACGTTTTAAATTATTACGGGATCGCAGAGATTGTGGGAAAGAAAAGGTTATTACTGAAGTGAGGCCGGGGGCGCCGGGCGCTTCGCAGCAAACTTGGGCTCCCTCCGACACAGTCACTTACAGTAGGAACAGTAGGAAGATTACTCTACATAAAGTGAGTGATATTACGATATGATTTCTCAAGCTTTAATAATGATGTTATCATCAGTCAAAGAAGCAGTACGATTATATTATTATACTCAGCAAAGCACCAGCTAATGCCCGAAATTAATAATCGATCGGATCTTGACACATCGATTCAAAACCGCGGATAACGGATCAGGATCGATTATTAATTTCGGCCGTAGTCTTTATAAGTTCACCAGCTCAGAAGCGTAAGTTTTCGCGAGTGGAATCAAACCGAAGTATGTACTGTTCCATGCACTGTGGCCCGGATACAATATGATCGCTAACTGGGAAAACTTGGGCGCAACTCCTAAATATCAACGTTTTATGGCAACTATCCTGAGTTCACAGGCCCCGGGCCACCCCGGCCGAGCTCAGACGACCCCCGTTTCGAATACCCATTCTGCTAATCTTACAATGTGATTTATATTTTAAAGAGCGTTTAGGTTGGTGGTTTAGATATTACGATCTACGAAAGCGATTCAGGAAATCGTTATTGGATATTTATTCGGTGAAGTAAAATTGCTTGATATTAGATTTCTGTTAGTGTCAATTGTTTAAGTTATGATGACCTTTAAAAATATGAACGGCAAAATAGTACTAAATATAAAAGTTTCAGCAAAACATTTCTGGGAAAGAATCCCAGTGGTCTGGTTCTCAGAATGTAGATGAAATAAAAAATATAAACAACTTGAAATAAACACCCGTTTTTACCATTCACTTACCATTCATTAAAAATAACAAAAAAAAAATTTCTTAAGAAAAACAAGACGAAGTGTCAAGAAAATTAGAGATATAAAACTTACCGAGAAAATCGTTTTAGCGTGCCATTATTGTATGAATCAAATATAGTAAGACGAAAGGCCTAGTCCAGAAATAATTCTCTATAGATAGATAACTTACACTGTTGCAATGCTGTTCTATTTTAGACATCACTACGTTTAATCTAGCTTAGCAATAATAGCATGTCTTGCTTAGCGTGAATCATATGAGCCGTAACGATGACCTTTAAAACATATTGGTATTTTTTACTTTATTACCATAAAGTGTGATTAACAAGTTCACTATGAAAGAAATCCTTCAGATTGGATTATATTAAGCCCCATATGAATAGGAAGAGGTTCATTTATAAAAGGGGTAATGAATATGCAGTGCGTAATGATACGAAAAATCACGTAACGAAGTTTTTCCCCATAGCAGCCACTAAGCTAATGAACTTCCTTACGGCTGTTATACGCCTTGTTTGCGTGGTGTGAGCTTCACTTAAAAATATAACATTAGAAACACTCACCCGGAAGCTTGTATCGAGAGCGCATGAGGGGATCTTTAAATAATGTCGTGGTATGATTCAAGCCAATTCCTATTGTCTTGGGCTGGTACTTGCATAATATTGAGTAGCCATTCAGATTCAATTGCGTAATAGGTCTTTGATTTCTTTCTGATTTCATTGCATTGGCTTTTTTACTCACTGAAGCGGTCGATGATATAGTAAAAATTCTTAGAATATGTATCAGGAGACTTGTGATCAAACGCTACCTACCCTGTCAGATGTACAAAATACTATCTATATCACGATTAGAAGCCTCCTAAGCAACAGCTATCGAGGAGACTGAAACGTGTTACTATGTATCTTGTTGGCCATTGCGTTTGCCGAGCCGTTTATTATTGGCACTTGCCGTCCCACGCAGAAAGCTGTACGGACAGACGACACCGCTGCATTCTGGGCCGATTGGGCAACGCCTGGCGGACCGCGCAGTACGACCGATCGAAGTTCGCATTACTGTCATTCAGTTACTAATGCCATCCTTGGTATGCCGGGAATCTGGCAGCAGTTATGTGGAATCGACGGCCGTGTTATTTTTAAAAGTGACCTATCATTACAAGTTCTTTAAGAATGGAGTAGATATTGAAAACGTTCAATGAACACTTCACGAATGGAAAATTACAGAAATCCCTTGACAATATGCTTAGACATAAACTTAAACAAGTAACAAAAGGCGAGAACTGCGTTAGTAAACTCAAAGTTTGAGCTCAAGCTTGAGGTTTGATTTGAAGTTATGGCTCCTGACTTTCCTGTCGTTTGGTCATCATCAGACTCTCAAGGTTGCAGATCTGAGAACTGCAGCGGAAACAAAATATTTGAGCTTAAACTCGCAGTTTCTAACTGCGCGTATACCTCAGATACATTCAAAGCTTGTCTTCAAGTTAGAAAGCGTACAATGCAGGGAGGAACCGGAAAAAGTAATAAACGCTCCTGAATCGAAGGTAGACAACGGGTCGTTATCGCTAGAACTAGATCGTGCCCAGAGCGAAAGTTGCACAGCCTCAAATCAGATGCAGACAAGAGAAATCCGAAGCAAAAGTACATTCGATACCAGTCCGTTCCCGTAACAACCGCAGTGGAGGCCAGACAATTAGCACTAGATGTAAATGTCACGCAACCACCTCCGGGCTTGAATATCTTCGACGGCTGAGAGGATACAGCGCTCCTCAAATGCATTTTATAAAAGACTCCTGGAAATATTCTTAGCGTCGACACTTGGCAGGAGAGTTCTTTAAATGCACTTTTATTTTCTTAAGTAAATGGGTCAAAGAAATGAGAAAATTCAAAAATGAATGGAGGCGGTGCCGTCGCAAAACTTCTAATCATTTCAAGATGTTTCCTTTAAGATCGGCTTCGTTAAAGTCACCTTCATAACTTTCATGTTGTTTAGTATGAATCTGTGGCAAGATGCAACTTATAATTTGATTAAAACTTCAAGAGATTTTTCTCCGTTAGCAAAACTTTACTGAGACTAGCGAGGGTTTTCCGAGCGAGGCTGTGCATTTCGAAACTTGACGTATTTATTACGTTTATAACCATAAATGCACGTTTTTGGTCACAATATGTACGGTGAATGTGGCCCAAAATAACTCGGTATGCGCATTATCCCGTTGAAATGACTGTAGGGGCAAATTGTCGTGTGACAAGCGCCGAGCTATTTCTGTCTGTCGACATCCCGTTTCAGACTATTACCATATATTGAAAGTAATAAAGACGGGTACAAAATAATAAAACGCAAGAAGTCAAGGTGCGTGCTTCAACTAAGGTTGGCTAATGAGAATGTACTGAAAGAAATGTACTGGTAGCAGCATTCATTTACGTACCGTCGAACTAATCTGACATTGCAATACTGATTCTGTTGTTTGCTACTTAAGTACATATTTAATTGGACTTTTCTTGGCGTGTGGCCTTGAAGACGTAGCGGGACTCCGGCTGTTCGATTACCATTGAGGGTTTGAACTGTCTTAAGGTTCTGTACTCAATGAACTAAACGGAACCACATTGCTTTTCTGGAGAAACAAGAAACATAAAATGTTCAAGCTATCGCTGAGCAAGTAACATTCAAATCCGTCCAGTCGTTTGTTTCATCGTGATGCGTGTTTGAAGAGAGGCAAATGAAAAAAAAATGTGTTGGTATGATTGAGGTATCGATCGGTATATATTTTCAAAAACTTATATTTTATCTATAATAGATAGTAGATGGATGGATCGATTATCTCTTTGTAAAGCTCTTGTCAGTGCGGAACCCAGAAAGCGCAAGAGCTTACTTGCACATACCCCTTTTTATTATGTTGATTTCACGAAGAGCTCACCTGTTGGTTAATTTATGTCGCGCCGTATACATCGCATACTTATCGGGTAACGCCGGCTCGCAATACAAGCGTAAATAAAAAGTAAAAAACGACAACATCCAAATCATTTGCACGTAATTTAGGTTCGTTAAACGTGAGTCGTATGACGGATTCAATGGAAATGATAAATTTGCCGCGATACGGAACATAACGACGTGATCTATTGTGATAGCATTGCAACAGTGGTTAACAGGAAATCTTGAATTATTCTATTGGATCAAGTAACAAATTGCTTTTAATAATTATATATGTATATACATGTATATGTATATATATATTTATTATGTAACTCGGCGATTAAACCAACGAAAAAATAGGAGGAGGCTCACGCGATGAAAAAAGGATCATATGTCCTTCTTCCCCAGGGTTCAAACTATATCCGTACCAAATTTATTTATTTTTTGTCGTAAAATGGTAACAAAAAAACATACAGTTTCGAATTTATAATATTAGTATTGATTGTCACATAGTGTAGCGTTTAAATAAATAAATATATATAAGATGTTGTTGTGTTGGGTATACAAGTAACTTGAAACTTTACAGACACATAAGCAGCAGATTGCGGTTTCCCTAAGTTTTAACGGAGACAACGGCAATATTTGAAATGTTTTAAGATTTCTCAAAGGGTTTAACTTAGCAGATTCAATTAGCCTTGCAATAATAATTTCGAACGTTCGTTTATGTAGCAAGAACGGTACGAAGGGTTGTCAATACAACTGGCACATAAGTTTGGAGCAGTTTTTCAGTTGAAAACCTAAACAAATGATTTCTACAAATAAAATAACAAGACTTGCTCAGAAATTAAGATTCAGACATTAGTTCGAAGTTTCCATAGCATTTCAAACAGTAATACAGCTGTTTATACTTGTACACTACTGCTAGGCTTCAGATTAATTACAGATCCGCTAGGTCTTAGAGCATCTTTTAGAGTCTAGGAGATTCGTGTTTATAGTGACTATTCTGATTGAGATCACCAACAATTAATCAGCCGTTTAACACACCCTTGATAGCCTTTCGCTAAACGTATGTATTTATCAATCGGATGATTGATAAATACATAATTTGATCTAATTTGAATAGTCACTATAAACTATAACATTGATGAACACATGGGTTTAAAAATAGTAGCCAAAATATTTCGGAATGTTCCAAAAAGGGCTTAGCGTCCATAAGACACAGAATATCAACACCAGAGACATAGAAAGAAGATGTAATACATCATATTACATGCTGTAAACGCAAAACAAACACGACAAAAAACAGCTCAATACTACAAACATACGCGTTTGCAAAAACGTTCATTATTCTTTGCACCGGACACATTTCCTCGCGTCACTCTGCACAGGATACGCGGGAACGTGGCAACACCGTCGCAGCATTCGCATGCACGTACGTATATCCGGCCCCTTTGAGATGCTCGCTCCTTTGCCGTGTAATTTTATAAACCGGGAACAATGTCGAGCCCGGAGCGGTCGCGGGTCACTCCGGGACTTTATTGACGACATGTTTACGAGCGCCCCCTTGAGCATTTATTTCATGAAAAATGCTTGTTTAAAAGCGTCGTTGCAAAATGATGTGCGGCACTTGTGTAGCGGTGTTTTGTTCTGAATATCGGGCGATTTTCATAGCAGCCCATTTTATAAAATGCATCTTTACGATACCGATTTCGGTGTGGACATGTTTCACAAGTGGTTTCTTGCGCATTTTATAGAATTTTAATGATGGATTCTTGTTCTAATCATTTCAAATACAATATTGTCACTTTATTTCTTTTTCCACCTCTCCTGCTTTTTTTCTTTTGCTCTATTCCTTTCTGGTATTTGAATATTGAAGTAATGTAGGAACAACATTACAACAATAATACTGTGTTTTCTAAAAACAGAAATAAAAGTTTTAATCCTTAAAGGTTAAAATTGAATATTGAAAACCAAACACTAAACCTAAAAGACGTTTAAATAAAAAAATTGAAATCTTGTGTTAAATAAAAAGTAGCGTCGAGCTCTAGCCTTTTCCAAGCCTAGAAACTAATGATGAGATGACTACCTTATCATAGCCTCTTAGCTGAGCTGATGGCCCCGATGATTAACACTAATCGGCACCGACATCGAATGTTAAACTTTAGTTATTCCATTTTGAATGTTTGTTTTCAATTCAAATAGCATTAATGAGGTCAAATTTATCAACAAAAAGATTGTGATTTGGTGACCTATCAATTAGGTTACTATCATTTTAAAAAGTTTGCAACTTTGTGACTTTTGTTTCGTGAGTTTGTGAGACCGATAATCGACACGTCGGTATCGAGCCAGAGTCGGTGTTGGTCAATATTAAAACGCCAATTTGTCCACGTTCTCAGTGACCAATAGGGATGTATACTTGTATAGTGGTGACACCGTAGTACAGACATAGTGTCGATGGTCACGAGCGCAAATTATTGCTCGCTTTATTGGAAAAGACGCTTTCGCGTTCCTTGGCACAGGGCATACCGTTACTCATTTGCATAACGCTCGACAAAATGCGACTATAGCTCAAAGGATCATCATTATTTTCGGCTTGGTAAAAAGCTGCGTGGACGTTAAGCGTTTGTCTAACTTCAATGATGTACGAAGCGGTAGAAAAAAGTCACCTTGAGGGTGAATAGACCTCAATATACCAATTTCGGATAACTGTAGAATTAGTCATTTATATATCCGCACATTGTAGGTAGAGATAGATAGATAGATTAACTCTTTATTGGCACATCACAAATAATCACAATACAAGGAAAATTAAAACTAGAACAGCAATAAAACTTTATGGTAAGTGGACAACGGGCGGTCTTATAGCTCAGAGCGATCTCTTCCAGACAACTCAAAAGCAGAGGAATAGTTCGAAACTGTATGGACGGTGGTATACAAGAAAAAAATAATAGAAATGGATCAACTAATGTCAAGTGCGAATACCAAGCACTTCTCCAATACCTTAAGTTCTCCTTTAAAGACCATTGGAGACTTGGGGAAGTGCCACACTTTTACCAGTTATTAATCCGCCAAGCGGAGCGCGCAAACCTTACTGTATTCCGGATTGAAGGGCAATGTTTCCAGTGAAATTACAAGGCTACAGAGATTTAATATCTCAGGGTTACGAGCGCAGTGCGTTCCCGCGCAGGATTTTGAACATTTGCTGTCCAAAATTTGGGTGACGCTGAACTGCATGGACAAACGTGACGCTTACCGTCAGGCGACCGAATTTTTCGTCTCGTTCCGCAATAAAGATTTTAAGTTACTAGACATTATTCTCAATCCATTATCTGATTGAGTAAGTGTGAATTTTTGCGTGGTAGATGTGTTGTTTTCACATATTTATCAAATCACGTTTTCTATTCTATTCTATGCACCTGTTGTTTTCTTTGCTACAAATAAATAGTCTATTGTCTGACATTGGTTTACTAGTCCAACACGTAAATGAATGGACATGAAATATGTATTTGCGTACATTTCACCTGAAAAGGAGCGAACAAAGCTTAAATTTACGGTCACTTATACTCCTCTTAACAAGAAGTGTGCTTGAGTGATTTACAGACAGGCTCCTTTTCCTCGTACGTTGAACCGCCTCCCGTTGTTTTCTTAATGTGTTTTGAGCTAGCCCTCTCATATTTATCATACACCAAAGTATAATAGCAAATACCCGGCGGTCCTTAGTACAAGACAAGAGCACCATGAATAAATGAATAATGGCGGTCGAACGGAAAGTGCTAGCGGCATACCAATTTGTCCCCGAGATGGTAATAATGAGACTGGAGCATTTTTCACCAACGTTACTCCTGACAAGGATCCTTCTTCATTGGTCGAGAGACGTGGCTGTTCGACTATGCAAACGTTATTGAACTAAGAGACTTTGCCGAGAAAAATACTTACAGACGTTTGATCAAAGAAATAAGAAGTCGACTGCTATTTATGAACTTGATATAAATGCTGAAGATTTTGGATCAGTAAAGAATTTCTTCATTTTCATTGAAATACAACATTCTAAAGCAGAAACAAACTTCCTCACTCCATTATTTTTGCGTTATGCTCTATGATTATAAAATAATCAATCTTAAGACTGTTCGAATCAGATAATGTTAAACGTTGCACGCTAGAAGCTAACTTTGCTTAAAACAAAATAAACGTGAAAATCAAATTACCTAGACTTATAGTAAAAGATTACACACAGATTCCAATACGAACGGAAGTGGTGGATCTGCAGAGGCAGCGGCGGCGGGGGCCTCTTGATCCCCATTCCATTAGGTGTCGTTGCGGTGTGCAATTCGCAAATGAAAACAACTTATTGAAATTTTTCCCAAGGCCCGCCGCAAGAAGCATTCGCGATATTCAACATGGCAGCCGGGTGACGCTGAAATTCCCGCTCGAGTTGCGACGCCACCTGGCGAGGATCTTACCTTTATAGATATTTGAGTATCGAGTACCAATACCAATGTGCCATGTGCGTGCCTATTAATTTTCAGTAACTGTTTCAGTTGCTAATCTTTGTTTACATTTGAGTTCCGACTCGACTGTTGATGGTGGAACCAGTAAAGGTCGTTCGGTTCGCTATTTTGAATTGACGCTATGACTCTTAATAATTTTCCCCCTTGTTCGTAATTAAATGAAAATAGCTATGATATGAAAAATGTTTCAACTCCTTCTCCTCCAGTCTTACACTAACTTATAATATTATAAAAAAACTATACCTACCTAAATTTGTTTGGATATATTCATAACAATATTTATTTAATAGTATACTGTGAAGATCTTCGAGATTTAAGGGATTGAATAACCGAAATTGAGCATGTGCGAAATAGGGATTCCTGATTGGGGAGAAAAAATTGCTTTCCAAGCTATATACGCTCAGGCTTTACTTGCTTTTGGGCAATGAAGACCGTAATCTCAACAAAAACACACAGAGACGGGTATTACTGAGGGTTCTAATTTTAGAAAGCTACCGGGTTTTGCTGTAGCACCTTTTACCTTGCGATTACGTTGCCAAGGAAAGTTCGATAATACTTTAGGCAAACTATAAAACATAGCTGGGGGCCGCCGTCCAATCATCTGCGGTATTTAGCATAAATTACTGCAGCGAACGGGTTGGATTTCTGAAAAATAAACGGGCGTAAAATAAAGCCGACCGCCCGAATGCAAATAACACCATTATATGCTAATGCGATGTGCGTAATCCCTACCGTTTGTTTCGTGCTTGTAACAGGCCTTCCCAAATACGCATTCCAGGAATAGCGACACAACTTCCTTATCCTTTCCGCATTAAATATATATGTTGCGGATAGATAAGTCGATTTTGTCAAATTGTTATTAGATAAGTCGATTTTGTTAATTGTTATAAGTAAGTAGCAGACTATACTACATAGCCTTTATGTATACCTATATAAATGTATAGAATCATTAGTAAATTCTAAGTTAGAAAATGTCACGATGTGCTGACCTGTGATCAGAGAGAGACGCACCTCCCGCAAGAGCGGGACAGCGATATAGATCGCGCGCGCGCCATGCGACGCTCTGATTGGACGAGAGGCGCGTCATACCCACTGGTGCCTGGCACTAGTTGCCGACACAAAAATTGTACTTAAGCTAAGAGAAATCCTGTTTTAATTGTATTGCCTCAAGGTATTGCTTCAAAGTGTTGTATCTGAACCTAAAATATACAGTCCACAAGTTTATGGAAAGGAGTCACTCAAGAGTTTCATTTCGTCGAGCACCCTGACCCCAATAATTGTTTGGTCCATCGAGTGCCGGATACTTCAAGAAGCAGTTCCAGTCGTATACAACCTGAACGCTGTTGTATGCGACGTGAAGATCATCGGCTGCAGTCGTATACAACTTGAACGTTGTTGTATGCGACTTGAAGATCGCCGAGGAAACCCGCCGCTTACAAATTGAACGTTTTTTGTAAGCGGTGCCACCGCTGCAGTCGTATACAACCTGAACGCTGTTGTATGCGACGTGAAGATCATCGGCTGCAGTCGTATACAACTTGAACGTTGTTGTATGCGACGTGAAGATCGCCGAGGAAACCAGCCGCTTACAAATTGAACGTTTTTGTAAGCGGTATCACCGCTGCAGTCGTATACAACCTGAACGCCGTTGTATGCGACGTGAAAATCGTCGGTTACAGTCGTATACAACTTGAACGTTGTTGTATACGGCGTGTACAAAGAAGCTGCCAACGGTGCAACTACGTCGAGTCTGGGAAGATCACCCAACGGTGCAACTACGTCGAGTCTGTGAAGATCACCCAACGGTGCGACCACGACGAGTTCTGGGAAGATCACCCAACGGTGCAACTACGACGAGTGCCGTTTGCACTGCACTTCGAGTCACCGTGGAAAAACGTAATTACGTGGTTTATCCACGGCTCTGTTACCCCGGCCACCTAACGGTGCCAACGGCCAGGGTCTCAGAGTTAACGCCGCAAGGCGGT
Organism: Opisthograptis luteolata; assembly: GCA_931315375.2. Taxonomy (NCBI): domain Eukaryota; kingdom Metazoa; phylum Arthropoda; class Insecta; order Lepidoptera; family Geometridae; genus Opisthograptis; species Opisthograptis luteolata. Next base: position 9,372,544 of record OV928047.1, on the reverse strand, counting down.
GTGGTGTTTTGTGCAACACCACCAGTCCATCAAGACCGTTCAACGGGAACGCGGGCTGAAATCGCACTTCCTCGCCGGTAAGAGTGGAAATCAGTGCGGGGGCCAGACTGTAGGCACTCGCCAAAGGGGTCGGACATTCCAGCCGACTACCGAGCACCCCGTATCTGACTCCGCTCCTCTGCTGGGTGGAACCCACCTTACCTTTCCCAAAACCATCCATCCCTGAGGAAGCATATCCCGATTAAACCCGGGCCCTTCCGACGGACTGCTAGGGACAGTTAGGGAGGTAGGGACCGCTAGGGAGGTAGGCAGCGTAGGGGCAACAAGAGCCAAGAAGATGCCGACCACCAGAAGCCAAGCGGCCGAAGAAAAGAATCATCGTATATATGATGATTATCCCGCGTCACCGTCCGCACCAACGTCCGTACAACCGCGAAACACAGAGACCGTTGCCGACTTGCCCGCGACCGACCAACCGCCGCGATTAACTTCACGCGATAACGAACGTAGAACGCGAGCCCCGTCGGTTCAGTCACGACGTTCTACTGCTAGCGCGATCGCGAGAATAAGACAGGCCGAGCTCGAAGCTGAAGAGCAACTCGCTGCTATTCGACAGCAAGAACTGCTGTTGCAAGCCACCTTGGTTAGGAAACGGTTAGCCGCGGACGTCGCCACCATTCGCGAAGAGACGGATCGAGAAAGCGTTTGCGCAGAGGAGACAACGGATACCAATCGTAGAGTCAGCGATTGGATTCAAAACACTCAAAAACGAGGGGAGTGTGTCGAATCAAATTTAGAAAGGGGACCGTCACCCCCACCACCACCGGTTCGCGAAAGAAGGACTGAAGGACGTCCTCCTGTAGGGAACCCGAATCAAGTTACGTTCGAAACACCGCATCGACCCAGGTCACCCACGCCTCATAGGTCTAAAGAGCGCGGGCTCGAGCGGCTCGCAGACACGCTAGAACGAATGACGCGAAGTAACGCACCGTCTAGACAAACGTACGACTTGCCTTTGTTTTCCGGCGCCGCGGGAGAATGGTTGCCTTTCAAGGTCGCCTTTGAAGTAACAACGCAGTTACATGGTTTCTCATCCATGGAGAACTTATCGCGTCTTCGAACTTGCCTGAGAGGAAACGCACAAAAGACCGTATCCGCGTTGTTAGGTACGGCTAGGGATCCTAAAATTATCATGCGGACACTAGAACAATGTTATGGCCGGCCGGAAATCATTATCGATCAAGCGTTAGAGGACTTAAAGAAACTACCGCGAGTAGGGAATTCTGCCGTAGAACTAAATTCGTTCGCCATAAATTTACAAAGTATCGTGACGGTAATTGCGGGTATAGACGACCGAGACTACCTACGAAACCAGATGTTGTCGCGTCAAGTAATAGAGAAGCTTAGTCCACACCTTAAATCGAGATGGTGCGACTACGCTGAAGATTACGGTAATAGGACAGAGCCCGAGATAATAACCTTATCTGAATTCCTAATGCGCGAAGCTGATCGCACACTGCGACACGCGTTCTCTAACCCCGGTCAGACAGGAACGGCACGAGGCGCGAGTAACTTTAAAAGAGAACCGAAAGCGAACGAACGAAACCGCGGAGCAAATGTTTACGCAACAACCGATGATACACCGTCGAAAAAGGATACGTGTTATTGTTGCGGGGCGGAGCATGCCACTCCCCAATGTAAAAAGCTCGCGGCTATGCCCATATCAAAAAGATGGGAATGGGCAAAGGAAACTCGCATATGTTTTCTCTGCTTGAATAGCAAGCACAGACGTTTTAAGTGTAAGGCGAAGCGATGCGGTGTAGAGGAATGTCGCCAATCGCATCACGCGCTCCTTCACTTAAAGCGTGAGATAGTCGCCAACGAAAAGGAAGAGTCCGTGGTCGCAGCGTCCGCGCACCACGCGGAAAGCAACCAGATACTCTTAAAAGTATGTCCGATTACGATTACGGGACCGAACGGTAAAGAAGTCGATACTTACGCGTTGCTAGATGAAGGATCGACAGTAACATTGGTCGACGAAGAGATAGCCGGGATAGTCGGAGCGAACGGACCGACGCGAACGTTGCATATCCACGGAGTCACGTCGAGCCAAAAAGAACCGGACAGTCAAGCGGTCGAAATCGAGATAAGGGGCAGAGGTCAGTCACGTTACCAACCGATTAGAGCACGCACGGTTAGAAATCTCGTTCTAGGGCATCAGTCTGTGAGACCTGAGACGTTACAATACGAGCATCTACGCGAACTGAATTCAGATGACGTTTGTTACGCGAACGCGAAACCGCGAATTCTTGTAGGCGCTGATAATTGGCATCTTATCGTCACGCGTAGATTACTCACTGGCACGAATAAACAGCCAGCCGCGTCACTCACTCGACTAGGATGGGTACTCCACGGGTCCGTGACAAGACAGATCACCTCGGATAACGCGACCGTACTACACGTGAAAGCTAGGGAAACCCGCTGCGATCAGAACGACGATCTAAGCGAGCTAGTAAAAGCACACTTTGATATCGATGCTCTAGGTATTTCATCAAAGCGCAAACCGATAGCAGCAGATGAAAGAGCGAAAGCGATATTCGACGCCACCGCGAAACGCGTCGGCAATCGTTTCGAAGTAGGCTTACCATGGAATTCGGATGACGTCACTATGCCACCTAGCTACGATATGGCTCTACATCGTCTACGAGGGATCGAGAAAAAGATGGATAGATCGCCGTCCTTTAAGCTCGCGTACACGGAACAGGTAGAGAAATTGCTAGAAAAAGGATACGCATCCGAAAGTAAATTTGTAGATGACGAGAACCCGCGCGTCTGGTACTTACCACATTTCGCGGTCACGAATCCGAACAAACCCGGGAAAACGAGACTAGTTTTCGATGCCGCCGCGCGAGTCAACAACACGTGCTTAAACGACGCACTGTTAGACGGACCTGATATGTTGCGCGCGCTGTACGGTGTCTTGTTCAGATTCAGAGAACAAGCAGTAGCTGTGACCGCAGATATCCGAGAAATGTTTCTAAGAGTACAAATTAGACCGGAAGATCGCGTAGCTCAGCATTTCTTGTGGCGTGGCGATGATCGCTCTAGCCCGCCGCGGAAATACGTCATGTCATCAATGATATTTGGAGCTCGGAGCTCTCCGTTCTTGGCACACAGCGTACGGAATAGGAACGCGTCAGATTACGAGGACACACATCCGCTCGCGTACCGCGCCATAACGGAAAACCACTATATGGACGACTGGGTCGACAGCTTCGACTCAGTAGAAACGGCAGCACGCACGATAGCCGAGGTACAGGAAGTGCATTCAAAAGCTGGATTCGAGCTAGCGGGATGGAGCTCTAATCAACCGCAGCTTTTAAATCACATTCCCGACGAAAACAAAGCGAGCGCACCGAAAGAGCTAGGCGCGAACGTAAATGCCTGTGGTAAAACGTTAGGCGTATTATGGACACCGACTACGGACGAGTTATCGTTTAACACTGCAATGCATCGCGTACCCGAGGAGGTAAAGACAGGTCTACGAACGCCTACGAAGCGCGAAGCGTTGAGCGCCGTTATGTCTCTGTTCGATCCGCTAGGCTTACTCAGTCCGTACACTATAACAGCTAAAATCATGCTGCAAGGACTGTGGAAGCAGAAAATAGGCTGGGACGACCCGCTCCCTATCGAAGAAGCGACCATATTCAACGAATGGCAGGCCGACTTAGAGTACATACGTGACTTACGTTTACCGCGTTGCTACGACACGAGTAGGGACATCACGCATACGCAATTACACATCTTTTGCGATGCTAGCGAGCAAGCGTACGCGACGGTCGCTTACTGGCGTTTCACTCACACGGACGGTAGCGTAGGAGTAGCTCTGGTCGCCGGAAAGGCCAAAGTCGCGCCCATGAGGTCACAGAGCATACCGCGAATGGAATTACAGGCCGGACTGATAGGCGCGCGGCTCGCGGCTGAAATTATCGCCGAACATAACAAAGCGAAACCGGAAGTTATACTGTGGAGCGACTCCAAGACGGTCCTCCACTGGATAAGGAATGACGCCGTTAAATATACGCCTTATGTAGCACACCGATTGAGCGAAATAGCCGAGCTTACAGAGACAAGTCAATGGCGATGGGTGCCTACCGCGCACAATGTTGCGGACGATGCGACACGCGCCGGTAACACGCAATTAACCAGCCACGATCGTTGGTTCAAGGGCCCGGCGTTCCTGTACGATTCAGAGGAACACTGGCCGGTCGAAGACGTGCTACAACCAGATCAGGAAGAGGTGGTGGCGCTGACGACAGTAGAACACGGTTTAATAGGCGATATCGTCGTAATAGCGGATGGCCTTCTGCCGCGAAACATATGGCCTCGCGGGCAAGTCGAACGTGTTTTCACGGGTCCGGACGGCGTGGTGCGGAGCGTTGAGGTGCGGACAAGAGGAGGTATTTTTAGGAGACCTGTAAAAAGACTCATCATCCTACCTAGAAAATCATAGGCTACGAAGTTCTTCGCCGAGGGGAGAATTGTTGCGGATAGATAAGTCGATTTTGTCAAATTGTTATTAGATAAGTCGATTTTGTTAATTGTTATAAGTAAGTAGCAGACTATACTACATAGCCTTTATGTATACCTATATAAATGTATAGAATCATTAGTAAATTCTAAGTTAGAAAATGTCACGATGTGCTGACCTGTGATCAGAGAGAGACGCACCTCCCGCAAGAGCGGGACAGCGATATAGATCGCGCGCGCGCCATGCGACGCTCTGATTGGACGAGAGGCGCGTCATACCCACTGGTGCCTGGCACTAGTTGCCGACACAAAAATTGTACTTAAGCTAAGAGAAATCCTGTTTTAATTGTATTGCCTCAAGGTATTGCTTCAAAGTGTTGTATCTGAACCTAAAATATACAGTCCACAAGTTTATGGAAAGGAGTCACTCAAGAGTTTCATTTCGTCGAGCACCCTGACCCCAATAATATATATATATAGCCCATTATGTAGGTGCCTATGCCTACCGGCAGTATGTTTCTGTTTATTTAAAGCAAACGTTCAATAGAGCTTCGAGTGGTCTGACCGATAGACCTTGTACCTGGGATTCGCATTCGAAGGTTATCTTAGTCCAAATTTATTAGTAGTCTAGACGTTGGAAAGTTGACCGCGGTCCGTCCTAATGTTTCAGCAATCACTTTGATATAGTACCGAACGGTCAAACAAGTTCTAGTGTCGGCCTGGTAAGGGCCATTATATCTCGATCTATTCGCGATAAATAGCGGTGGAGTCGGAATACACGCTCGTGGCCCGCCGACAAAGGCTTGGAAATTTGAAACTTAAATCTAGTGAATTTCACACAATTACATCGAGGAGTTCTAGTTTATGTTTGTTTTGTTATTCGTAACGTTGTAGAATTGAATCGTTTTTTGGTATTAGGAGAACATTACCTAGGTACGAGGGGTAGGTCACGTTTCGTTCGCAATTACCGCGAATACAACTTTAATAAAGCGGGAGCGATTATACAGTTACATGTTTAGGATCGAGACATTGGGCGTTCTCGAAACCCCTCCGTGGCAAGTGGCAACTGTACGTGCATGCGGCCGAGGATGCCTAGTCGACAGTCGTAAAACAGTTATAATAGGCGCAGTGCGGAAACACTGCTTTATGGGGTCCCTGAAACACGTAACATGCGCACTGAATCGATTATCGTATGGTTATTCCGATATTTGAAACGGGTCACGGAACAAAAAAGTATTTTATGGATCGTAAAATGAGGTAGGTACGTACCAACGTTACAAGCATTGATCAAATACTTTGGCGTCGATTGCGTCGCTTAGTGAAGAGACACGGGAAATCGAGGGACGCGGTTTCACTTCATTGAGACAGTCAAATTGGGAGACGCTCAAGTTTTGGCCAATAAATCAAAAGATTTAAGACAGACCCAAAGAATTAGGCGAGTTCTATTTGTGTTCTTGAACAATGAACACCTAACATCAAAAGTTAGAGAAAGTCATAAAGTTATGTGTCAACGAGAGTTGAACACGCACACTCTCGCGCTTTTATATACACGAAGAAGTTGTCGAGACAGACTCGCTCGTAGCTCTACAGCTTCGATATAAAAAAAAATAATTCCAGGATTTGCGTGACTTATAGTAAGAATTGTTTTAAAACTCCGAAAGTACTCAGACCCAGGTTTGTATCTCCGCACCTACATTATACGAACATGTATACAGAGTTATTTCGAATTAAAGAGCATAACGAGATTTAACATCAAATATATCAGGGTGTTATAATGACACCGATGCTCGATGTTATCTGGGAATAATCCGTAAATAATATAATCAGTATTGGCGCCTTGTAAGGCATACGTTTAACCTGGACATAAGATTTATGAGCGGAGTTTCCATTGCTCAAAACGGTGAAGGAATCCTTCGTAAGGAAACCGGCATGTCCAAAAACCACAGCATTTAGGGCAAGCGACATCTACCAACGCACTCTAGACCAGCGAGGTAGATTCTAGCCTGCGTCCCAGCAGTGGGAAAATAGGCTGATGATGATGATCTGAGAATCAGTAAAGGTTTCAGCGCTTAGCACCTTACCTTGCACAATTAAGATATGTAAAAAATGGCAGCCTAACTTTCCCATGAGAGAGCCACTTTTGATTCAGCGTTCGCAGGTGAAAATTGAAAAGGGAGACGCTGGCAATATTGCATCGAGCAATCGCAGTGTCGCAAAAAATATCAAGTTGCGTTGAGAAGATCCAATTGTCCGGTGGCGCGGGGACGCGTGAAACATAAGAAGCTAATTTCCTCGGGGATGGGGTCCGCCTCGGGAAATCCTTGTCTATGGACAGGGACGTCGATGCGAGACCGTTTCTGGTATTATTTTTAGCGTAGGCGAGGATAAGGGAAGAGAACGGGCTAGACTGTGATCGCGAACGTGACTTAGTTCATTAACATGTCTGGCAAATGGACGTTTTATCATGACCGTTATTTATAAAGATACTAGTTGCCCCCGCGGTTTCACCCGCGTCTTCCCGTTATACTTATCTTCCTCTGCCTACGACTTTTAGGGAGTATTGATATTATTTATTTGCAATTTGAATCGGATTTACGGATTACTTACAAATTATAAAAAATAAAATACTTTTATTTATTTTGTACCCACGACGGAACGCAGACGGTATATGCGTTTCGGTTGAGAGGATGTTTTTACTACTTACAGGGTAAGTGTTGATTGTAATGTTCTATGAAAATTAGTAAGATTGACTAGATGAACTGAGAGCGCTAGCTGAAAACGCTGAAAAATGCCCTAAAATCGGCAGAGACAAACTCGTTTATACCTGAAATACCTACGTAAATGTCAGGATATTATAATGAGCTCTAATTTAATTTTGCGTAGGTGGCGATTAAGAGGGAGCGCAGAAGTGGGCGCGTGTGCATAGTGAAGATCGCGCGTGACTTCAGTTTACTGCAAGGTGGTAAGTAACACTCTGACATAGATACGAGGTCTAGTATCGAGTTTTGAATGAATCGGTCTTCGAAGACACCGACAAGACTCTAGTTCAAATATTTGAAAAAAAATATACTATGACATACAATATTTGAAAAAAAATATACTATACTATGATGCGTATTGTGAAAGGCGTTTTTAATACTTTTCATGATATAAAATACATAGACCCTGGGCTCTAGCCTTCTACCATTTCGGGGGCCCTGCGCTCGTGCCCTTAAATTAAAGCGGAAACTGCGTATTGGACTACATTAAAACATATGCTCGAGAACGGTTGCAGATGAGAGCGCGCGGGTGTAGCGCGTGGGACTTGCCGCGGGCGCCGCGCGTCTCGGCGACCGCGGCAAGCGGCGGCGGCGATCAGAAGGGAGCGCGGAGGCAGTCGCGTGTGCATAATGTAGGGCCAGCGCCTCCCAGCGGGCGCCGGCGTCAACGACCCGAGCGAGTCAAGGACGCGCGGTCCGCCCGCACCGCCTAGCGACACCGGCGGTGACGCTCTAGCTTCGTGCGGACAGTATCTAAGGTTGGGACGGTCTGCTCGCTCGAAGGTAAACAAAAATTTTTTTCTTTACTGAAATCCTATTGGGTGTGTGTAAATTTTAAACTCAAAATATGTACCAAGCGGTTACGATAGAAACGTGTATCATGAAAATGATATATTGCTTTTGTTGGCAGCGCACAGGCATATCACCATGATTATACATTTTAGGCATTAGCTTGGTACTCATATAATATGTATTCACGAACCCTGCTTCGTGGTCGCATTTGGCCTAGCTAACAGTACTCACGCAGAAACTCTGATTTTCCCCAATTTGCAAAAGTTTACTCCTAAATGTGATGTATCTCTTAACTAAGCCCGTCCGTACAGCGGCGTTTACGCTACAACTATTACCAACAGATACAACATTACGCGCGTATCATATAGTTTACTTTGTATGTAACTTAATCACTGTTTTCGGTGCGACGCTGACGCGACGCCCGCCGCGACGCACCGCGGGCACAAGAACGATAAAAACCGCCCCGGTGCGGCCTCGCGCGCGGACAATACATAATATCCGATGTAAAAATATAACGATACCATTTCTAAAAGATACCCACCCAGCAGTTCCGGAATAACCCTATCGAACACTGTATAGAAATGTTTGCTACACCCAAATTAACGTTGAAAAATATTAGGAACCAAACTATCGTTTTCATTAAGGTGAATGGGTCCGGCAATTTCCCATACAAACTCAAGCCGAGCAATATAGATCACGCAAACTATTTTAATGAAGTTTGAAAATTTTCTTAAGGTGGATGATCCCAGAGCTCATCACGCTATGTTGTCAAGAGATGGCGCTGATGTCAATTTTTACCTAAATTATTTTTTTACGTCGAAAATAATAATCTTATTCGAACCAAACACTAAAGCGCGCGTTCTATAGCGTTACTCAATTGTAAATTACCCAAATCTTCATTTAATAAACTAATAAATTACTCGTAACGCTTCTCTTACTGCTGGTGTCACAAATTTACGTACTTACACACGCACACGTAGACATAAAGTATGTCATTAGAACGCATCTAAGGTGGTTGCTTGCGGTCCGCCTAGCAGCCCAGCGTCAATAGATGGCGTTGTTTCTAATTAACGCATCTTATTTTATTATGAATGAACAGGTGCATATTATTTTAATAATAATTATGTTTACCGGTAATGGCGTAATATGTTTTATGTATCAAATAATATTTCAGATGTGTTTTAGTTTTCAAAACACTTTTATTTGTGCCGAACAATATCGCGGCGGTAGTGGTGAATGGCAGCTAAGCAACTATTCACGCACACATAGAAAATGGTTTTGTTGTACACGAAACCATTTGCTAATTTCGTTCTTTCGTTTACTGTATAGGTTAGACCAGTGGTCAAACCTCTCAGTAGTTCTTTACTGATAACGAGGTTCCGAGTTCGATCCCTGCCTCAGATTTTTGGTAATTTTCTTTGATTTGGATGAAATTTAGAATGGAGATGGCCTATACCCTTTATTACCTATACTCTCTACTCTCCTACCAATAAAGACATTGGCTATTGTAATACTTTATTATGAAACAATCAGGATTATTTATTATACATGTACATAGTATCAAAATAAAAAACAGTCAATCACCAATAGTCTTTTTATTTACACATTCTTAAATATTCAATAATTCACAATTCTTCGTCAATATAAAGTCCTGCTGGTCGCACAGTTTTTTTCATTTTTTCCATGAACTATGTTCTGGCCACAGACTCATTGTGTTGGCCATATGTCATGTTATTGGTCAGAACATTGTTTTTATACAAAATGCTTTTGACGTGGTTGTGGCATGGTGTTGTCGCTTTTCGTTTACATATCTGCAACAAAGCTATAATTAAAGTATATTCTAATTTGTATCCCAACCTGGTCATACGAAAACCACGGATTTATGTCTACTAAACACTACTAAAAAACAAACATGACTTTGAAAAACGGTTAGTTTCCAAATCGGCTGGCTGGCCTGTCGCATTTATATGTAGTGTAAACATCATTTTCATGTTGCCCTATGGTCAGAAGTTCAATTCCTTTTATTTCCTCCGTTGTTTTTTGGAAGTCTCGAAGTTTCGAGAGACATGCTTATTTCAAATCTATTTCCACAATTGGTTCATTTGGTTTAGTAGTTACGTTGATACGTGGTAACAAACATTTAACATACACACACACAAATTTTTGCATTTATTATATTAGTAGAATAGAATTTCGTTTATTTCAAGGTGTATCATATACGAAGTAAATAAGCGTAGGAAAATTATATGTTATCATATTGTGTAGTTCAAAGGTATTTGAATACACTTTCAGCTAGGGCAGTTGTAGAACAACGTCCTTGATCCTCCGAAAATTAGATTTGTGGTGTCAGCCAGCTAGCAGGGCTTTTCCGGTTATACAAAGGTACTCTGTGGCAAGGCTGTTGCTGGCCTCAGCTGGCGTAGTGGTGCACGATTGTATCTGCTGATTTCCATCAATAATTTTCCAACGTTGATCAACCTTTTTTACAGAGTAAAACTATAAACAACAACTTGCCTAGCAACGTAGCAACTAGTCAAAAATGCATTTTACGTGAATGACGTAACCAAAAAACTCATAGAACAGTCTGATTAGTTTATACTAGCTGCACCCCGCAGTTTCACTCACGTGTCCTACAGTTTATCGCGATATTTTTTTTTATAAAACTATTGAAGTAAAAGAAACACTATATATTAAGTGAAGCTTACCACTTACCACACATACACATACATTAGTGAAAACCGCACCCTAATCGGTTAAGTCGTTTCTGGAATTAGCGCGCACAAATGCACAGACAAACAGACAAAAATTCTATTTATCATTGTTTTGGGTTCTATTGCGTTGATGATAAAGACCCCCAATAATAGCTTTTCTCATTTATCTTTCACCAGTTTTCAGCCGCGGTTTCACCCGCGTCTTCCCGTTATCCCGCAGGAACCTTTTTCCAGGATAAAAAGTAGCTATAAGCTATTTCCATTCCAAATTTGATCAAAATCAGTTTAGTAGTTACGGTGATACGTGGTAACAAACATTCACACACAAAAACTTTCGCATTTATAATATTAGTAGGATAGGATAGGGTGTACAGACAGCGATCAGTCACAGTTTTATTACAAATGTAGGTAAATAGATTTTTACTGTAAATGTGGATTTGAATTCCGTCTTCTTTAGCGCTTAGACTGTTTCATTGAAAAATATACCATATTCCGTTTGATAACAATATATATAGCACTAGCTGTTCCCTGCGGTTTCACCCGCGTGGGCTACAGTTTATCGCGATAAAAATACCAAATTTCATTTAAATCGGTTCAGTAGTTTAGGCGCGAAAGCGTATATATTCCGTATACTCCAAAATTATTCCCGCACTTCGGTGCCCCTCACCGCGTTACCTGCTGTAGGTATCCATTATCCTATTTTAATTCTAATTTTTTTTTTGACCGCGCGTTTGTACAGCTAAAGGTCTTCCTGGTTCGTAAATTGCGACCGCAGTTTACCTATTTCATAGAATATTCTCCCGCCTTTCCCGCGGCACTGCGGTGCAGTGGGTTTATTTTTCTACTACTACTTACATTTTTAAACTCGTGATATCTTTCGAATGGAATGTCCGAATTGAATAATTCAAAAAGTTATATGAAGGAATTGAAGCAGTTTTGAATGAGAAGTAATTTATTTTGATAAGGATTAATACCAAGATACAAATAAAGAGCCTTTCCTAGCGGAGGCATTAAAATTAATTTTTTTAAATAAAAAAACACTTATGGTGGCATAACTATAATAGTTAGACATATGCTCTCGCGGACTTTTTTGTAGATCTTAATAGGACCTACAAACCCGTGATACATTGTTTCGTTCTATTGTCAATAGTTTTTGCAGCGCACGCAAAAATAGGTTTTCGATTTCATACCTTGGGTTAAAAAATAGCAATTTTCTTACGGATTTTTTTGGAAATAAAATATAACCTATAGCCTTCCTCGATAAATGGACTATCCAACACTGAAAGAATTTTTCAAATCGGATCAGTAGTTCCTGAGATTAGCGCGTTCAAACAAACAAACAAACAAACTCTGCAGCTTTATAATATTATTAGTATAGATTACATTGATAGATATCGGTTGATTTCGGTTTTGTTTTGACGTTTATGTTTTGAAGCGATGATAGCTCAGTCGGTTGCGCATCGAACTTCCGTGCTGGAAAGCACATGTTCAAATACCAACAATAAGTATGAGGTTTCGGTGAAGAAAAATATCGTGTTTATTGACCTACCAAACATTTATTTGGTAGTGCGGTACCAACACACTAGGTATCAAATATAGGGGTGTGACTAGAAGGGGAAAAAATCGATTAAGAAATAATCGATTTTCATCTCTTTAGAATAAATCGATTTGTAAAAAACGATTCGATTATTTTTTACTTAATCGATTTTTTACAATCGATTATTTTTTGATTTTTACAAATCGATTATTTTATTAAAAATATAATCGATTTTTTATAAAATAAATAATCGATTTTTAATACAATTAATAATCGATTTTTAATAAAGTAAATAATTGATTTGTAATATTTGTTTATCGATTTTTTTAAATCGATTAAAAGAAAAAAATGATCGATTAATATAAAATCAATTTTTTTTCTCATCTCTAAACTATTTAACCGTGGTAGACGACTTGCAAGGGCGATCTACCATTTCTAGTTCTACCGCCAAGTACCTAACTAACTATACATTATTATCAATAGTAGGTACCTACCTACGTAGGTATGAATTTAGAATTACGTTCTAATGTAATTATGTTGTCAGCTGTCTGGTTACCATAATACAAGCTCTGCCTATCTTGGGATCTATTGGCCGTGTGAGAAACTATCGCAATATATATATTTACTTCTTACCTATTTATTTACTAATTTTTCTACTTTGATTACCTGGGCGAAATTATATCACTTAGGTAATCAAAGTGGATTAGACCTCCACGACCTTGACTACCAACCCGTTTTGATTTACGTCTTCGGAACGGAAAGTAAAAATTGCCCCAAAGTCAACAACATCGTTCATGCACGATTTGGCAAGTCGCAATATCGTGGGCCGTGGCGAGCGAGACAGAAAATCATTCTTCACTAGTCATGCGCGATCTTGCAACGTCGCATAATTTTTAGCTATTTTGTGACCGAACCTAATACAAACTATAATTTCTTCTGTGGCAAAGTTGTAGCCACGCCACCACTACATCGCTCACTAAGGTCTACATCTAAATAGTTCATCGAAATTCAGGTAGATGGCAGGTAAAAATCACCTAATTCAAGTCCGTCAACTTCAATGCCACTCACGCACACATGTGTATAAAAATACGATTTTTCCGAAAGTTTAAAGGTCAAATTTGATGGAAAACATAATTTTGGTAAGAGAAACTGATAGTCCGCGGATGGGTAATTAATTGAACAATTTAAGAAAATTTTCAAACTTCATTAAAATAGTTTGCGTGATCTATATTGCTCGGCTTGAGTTTGTATGGGAAATTGCCGGACCCATTCACCTTAAATTGTTCAATTAATTACCCATCCGCGGACTATCAGTTTCTCTTACCAAAATTATGTTTTCCATCAAATTTTACCTTTAAAACTTTCGGAAAAATCGTATTTTTATACACATGTGTGCGTGAGTGGCATTGAAGTTGACGGACTTGAATTAGGTGATTTTTACCTGCCATCTACCTGAATTTCGATGAACTATTTAGATGTAGACCTTAGTGAGCGATGTAGTGGTGGCGTGGCTACAACTTTGCCACAGAAGAAATTATAGTTTGTATTAGGTTCGGTCACAAAATAGCTAAAAATTATGCGACGTTGCAAGATCGCGCATGACTAGTGAAGAATGATTTTCTGTCTCGCTCGCCACGGCCCACGATATTGCGACTTGCCAAATCGTGCATGAACGATGTTGTTGACTTTGGGGCAATTTTTACTTTCCGTTCCGAAGACGTAAATCAAAACGGGTTGGTAGTCAAGGTCGTGGAGGTCTAATCCACTTTGATTACCTAAGTGATATAATTTCGCCCAGGTAATCAAAGTAGAAAAATTAGTAAATAAATAGGTAAGAAGTAAATATATATATTGCGATAGTTTCTCACACGGCCAATAGATCCCAAGATAGGCAGAGCTTGTATTATGGTAACCAGCCAGCTGACAACATAATTACATTAGAACGTAATTCTAGATTCATACCTACGTAGGTAGGTACCTACTATTGATAATAATGTATAGTTAGTTAGGTACTTGGCGGTAGAACTAGAAATGGTAGATCGCCCTTGCAAGTCGCCTACCACGGTTAAATAGTTTAGAGATGAGAAAAAAAAATTGATTTTATATTAATCGATCATTTTTTTCTTTTAATCGATTTAAAAAAATCGATAAACAAATATTACAAATCAATTATTTACTATATTAAAAATCGATTATTAATTGTATTAAAAATCGATTATTTATTTTATAAAAAATCGATTATATTTTTAATAAAATAATCGATTTGTAAAAATCAAAAAATAATCGATTGTAAAAAATCGATTAAGTAAAAATAATCGAATCGTTTTTTACAAATCGATTTATTCTAAAGAGATGAAAATCGATTATTTCTTAATCGATTTTTTCCCTTTCTAGTCACACCCCTATATTTGATACCTAGTGTGTTGGTACCGCACTACCAAATAAATGTTTGGTAGGTCAATAAACACGATATTTTTCTTCACCGAAACCTCATACTTATTGTTGGTATTTGAACATGTGCTTTCCAGCACGGAAGTTCGATGCGCAACCGACTGAGCTATCATCGCTTCAAAACATAAACGTCAAAACAAAACCGAAATCAACCGATATCTATCAATGTAATCTATACTAATATAAAATATTATAAAGCTGCAGAGTTTGTTTGTTTGTTTGTTTGTTTGTTTGAACGCGCTAATCTCAGGAACTACTGATCCGATTTGAAAAATTCTTTCAGTGTTGGATAGTCCATTTATCGAGGAAGGCTATAGGCTATATTTTATTTCCAAAAAAATTAGGGATCCGTAAGAAAATTGCTATTTTTTAACCCAAGGTATGAAATCGAAAACCTATTTTTGCGTGCGCTGCAAAAACTATTGACAATAGAACGAAACAATGTATCACGGGTTTGTAGGTCCTATTAAGATCTACAAAAAAGTCTGCGAGAGCATATGTCTAACTATTATAGTTATGCCACCATAAGTGTTTTTTTATTTAAAAAAATTAATTTTAATGCCTCCGCTAGGAAAGGCTCTTTATTTGTATCTTGGTATTAATCCTTATCAAAATAAATTACTTCTCATTCAAAACTGCTTCAATCCCTTCATATAACTTTTTGAATTATTCAATTCGGACATTCCTTTCGAAAGATATCACGAGTTTAAAAATGTAAGTAGTAGTAGAAAAATAAACCCACTGCACCGCAGTGCCGCGGGAAAGGCGGGAGAATATTCTATGAAATAGGTAAACTGCGGTCGCAATTTACGAACCAGGAAGACCTTTAGCTGTACAAACGCGCGGTCAAAAAAAAAATTAGAATTAAAATAGGATAATGGATACCTACAGCAGGTAACGCGGTGAGGGGCACCGAAGTGCGGGAATAATTTTGGAGTATACGGAATATATACGCTTTCGCGCCTAAACTACTGAACCGATTTAAATGAAATTTGGTATTTTTATCGCGATAAACTGTAGCCCACGCGGGTGAAACCGCAGGGAACAGCTAGTGCTATATATATTGTTATCAAACGGAATATGGTATATTTTTCAATGAAACAGTCTAAGCGCTAAAGAAGACGGAGTTCAAATCCACATTTACAGTAAAAATCTATTTACCTACATTTGTAATAAGACTGTGACTGATCGCTGTCTGTACATCCTATCCTATCCTACTAATATTATAAATGCGAAAGTTTTTGTGTGTGAATGTTTGTTACCACGTATCACCGTAACTACTAAACTGATTTTGATCAAATTTGGAATGGAAATAGCTTATAGCTACTTTTTATCCTGGAAAAAGGTTCCTGCGGGATAACGGGAAGACGCGGGTGAAACCGCGGCTGAAAACTAGTGAAAGATAAATGAGAAAAGCTATTATTGGGGGTCTTTATCATCAACGCAATAGAACCCAAAACAATGATAAATAGAATTTTTGTCTGTTTGACTGTATGTCTGTTTGTCTGTGCATTTGTGCGCGCTAATTCCAGAAACGACTTAACCGATTAGGGTGCGGTTTTCACTAATGTATGTGTATGTGTGGTAAGTGGTAAGCTTCACTTAATATTTAGTGTTTCTTTTACTTCAATAGTTTTATAAAAAAAAATATCGCGATAAACTGTAGGACACGTGAGTGAAACTGCGGGGTGCAGCTAGTATAAACTAATCAGACTGTTCTATGAGTTTTTTGGTTACGTCATTCACGTAAAATGCATTTTTGACTAGTTGCTACGTTGCTAGGCAAGTTGTTGTTTATAGTTTTACTCTGTAAAAAAGGTTGATCAACGTTGGAAAATTATTGATGGAAATCAGCAGATACAATCGTGCACCACTACGCCAGCGGAGGCCAGCAACAGCCTTGCCACAGAGTACCTTTGTATAACCGGAAAAGCCCTGCTAGCTGGCTGACACCACAAATCTAATTTTCGGAGGATCAAGGACGTTGTTCTACAACTGCCCTAGCTGAAAGTGTATTCAAATACCTTTGAACTACACAATATGATAACATATAATTTTCCTACGCTTATTTACTTCGTATATGATACACCTTGAAATAAACGAAATTCTATTCTACTAATATAATAAATGCAAAAATTTGTGTGTGTGTATGTTAAATGTTTGTTACCACGTATCAACGTAACTACTAAACCAAATGAACCAATTGTGGAAATAGATTTGAAATAAGCATGTCTCTCGAAACTTCGAGACTTCCAAAAAACAACGGAGGAAATAAAAGGAATTGAACTTCTGACCATAGGGCAACATGAAAATGATGTTTACACTACATATAAATGCGACAGGCCAGCCAGCCGATTTGGAAACTAACCGTTTTTCAATGTTATGTTTGTTTTTTAGTAGTGTTTAGTAGACATAAATCCGTGTTTTTCGTATGACCAGGTTGGGATACAAATTAGAATATACTTTAATTATAGCTTTGTTGCAGATATGTAAACGAAAAGCGACAACACCATGCCACAACCACGTCAAAAGCATTTTGTATAAAAACAATGTTCTGACCAATAACATGGCATATGGCCAACACAATGAGTCTGTGGCCAGAACATAGTTCATGGAAAAAATGAAAAAAACTGTGCGACCAGCAGGACTTTATATTGACGAAGAATTGTGAATTATTGAATATTTAAGAATGTGTAAATAAAAAGACTATTGGTGATTGACTGTTTTTTATTTTGATACTATGTACATGTATAATAAATAATCCTGATTGTTTCATAATAAAGTATTACAATAGCCAATGTCTTTATTGGTAGGAGAGTAGAGAGTATAGGTAATAAAGGGTATAGGCCATCTCCATTCTAAATTTCATCCAAATCAAAGAAAATTACCAAAAATCTGAGGCAGGGATCGAACTCGGAACCTCGTTATCAGTAAAGAACTACTGAGAGGTTTGACCACTGGTCTAACCTATACAGTAAACGAAAGAACGAAATTAGCAAATGGTTTCGTGTACAACAAAACCATTTTCTATGTGTGCGTGAATAGTTGCTTAGCTGCCATTCACCACTACCGCCGCGATATTGTTTGGCACAAATAAAAGTGTTTTGAAAACTAAAACACATCTGAAATATTGTTTGATACATAAAACATATTACGCCATTACCGGTAAACATAATTATTATTAAAATAATATGCACCTGTTCATTCATAATAAAATAAGATGCGTTAATTAGAAACAACGCCATCTATTGACGCTGGGCTGCTAGGCGGACCGCAAGCAACCACCTTAGATGCGTTCTAATGACATACTTTATGTCTACGTGTGCGTGTGTAAGTACGTAAATTTGTGACACCAGCAGTAAGAGAAGCGTTACGAGTAATTTATTAGTTTATTTAATGAAGATTTGGGTAATTTACAATTGAGTAACGCTATAGAACGCGCGCTTTAGTGTTTGATTCAAATAAGATTGTTATTTTCGACGTAAAAAAATAATTTAGGTAAAAAATGACATCAGCGCCATCTCTTGACAACATAGCGTGATGAGCTCTGGGATCATCCACCTTAACTAGAGAGATTATTTCGTCACAAAATAAAATGTAGTTAGTAATTAACTTTTTGCTCGGTATTTGGGATATTTTTATCTTAATAATCCACGTTTTCATGAATGTGATTAAATTTCCCAAACGAAATTAAATATCATCATCATCGGCCTAGTACATTCCCTTCCCACTGCTGGGACACAGGCTTATACGGGCTTTAATAATCTACCACACTGGCTCATTTCGCATATTTAACACGAATGTAAGTACCTAAATGTCATGAAAACATAAGAATAAATCATTTATAAGAACTCATTTTCACTTTGAGAACGGTTAAAAAACACGTATTCTAGCGTTTCGCTAACTCGTTATATCATCTCATCACCGAGAATAATTTGAATCTAGTGGCGATTAAGATGCAGTAAACTAATAGATTTAGCACCTGTGTCTCTCAAGTCAACGCACTCTCAACATATCCTGTTTGTATATAAATATACCGATGAGCATATTCGCTGAGGCACCGGGAAGGTGACTGTGTCGCCTCGCTGTACTCCGGAACTACATATTAAAGTTGTCACATTAAAATTCCTGCCAGTATATTGGCTGAATTGTTAATGAGGATTGAAGAGGTGTGAATGTCCTGGTCGTTTAAACGTACATTTGATGTAACGATCACAGCAATCGTGGCAATTTGTACCTACGCATCATCAATATCAGCCTTTCACGTTCCCACTGCTGGGACTCTGGCCTTCTCTCAGAGAGAGAGTATGGGCTGTAATCTACCACGCTGGCCCAGTGCAGGTTGGTAGATGTCGCATGCCCTTGAATGTTGCAGTTCTTGGGCATGCCGGTTTCCTCACGATGTTTTCCTTCACCGTTTTGAGCGATGGCAAATCCGCACATAACTTATTAAGTCATAGATGCGGGGCCGAGAGGATTCGAACTAGGTGTCAGCGTCTTGTAAGTCGCACGCCTAACCGTGCGGCCACCATCGCTGAGGTGACCTGTAGTCATCTTCAATCCTGGAAAATGTAGTTCTTGTGTAAACGCAACAGCAGGACGCAGCTATAGTATAGAGTGAATACCTTGTTTATTTTTCATATCGTTAATCTGACATAACCTACGCATAGTGGTCCAAGTATTCATCATCCGCCTATTACGTTCCTACTGCTGGGACTCTGGCTTTCTCTCAGAGAGAGTATGAGCTGTAATCTATTACGCTAGCCCAGCGCGGGTAGATGTCGTATGCCCTTGAATGTTGTGGTCTTTGGACTTGGCAGTTTCATAGCGATGTTTTTTTGTTTTGATTAAGTGCGGGGCCGAGTCGATCCGAACTCGGTATCGGCGCGTTGTAAGGCGCACGCGTTACCGTTTGGCCACCATCGCTCAAGTAGTGAGTGATACAAACCAAAACACAGAGGTCTATAAAAAGCTGTTTAAAAAATAATGTGCTATATCTCGATGTCTAGACAACGCAACGGCACTAACTTACATACTCGATGACAGACGCTCTTAAGTTTACACAGGTTGCGGCACTTGTGAATGATTCTCTGAATTTATATTTATTTGTTTTCAACTCTTCATTTTTCTGCACAATATGATGAACGCCAACGATATATTTGTATTTGTTTACTTAGACAACATAAATATACCTATTGGTAAAACTAACAAAAGGACATATATAAATATAGACAAAAGTACGTGCGTCAGTAACAGTATGGTATGTTAAATGGACTTGTAAAATGAATGAGACAGAAGTTGGCAACCATTTATCATTAGCGGAAAAAAAGAAAACGCTTCTAGCCACAAAAGAGGCGAAGTCAAAAGGCTAATTTGTGGCAATAAGGGAAAGTAATACTGATACATTTTTCGCTAGTCATGCGAGAAGTGTGAACACATGCTAGCTATGTACATACTTTACTTTGCCGGAGTGACAAGACAAGTGACGTAAATTCGGGTCGGACGCGAGTGTTTGGCTAGAGGACGCAGTCGCTTCTGTTACTTAGCCATTGTTGTTATAAGTAGTATGAAAGCTACATCAAGCGTGCCCAACAGATTTCTTTCAAGAACTAGAAGATGACGTGGAGCATTGAATTTCATATTTAAGAGAACTCTGTAGATTTTTTTTGTAAAGGTAAGAGTCCTTTAACAGAATCCGCCTGGGAAAGTACCACACGTTTTCCAGTTATTCAGTTATTGATAAAATCAAGCATAATATGTCAGCCTTCAGATTGTTTTATTGTAACAAACATCGTCCTAAAAGATACCTAGATAGAAAATTTCAAAAGTTACCCGTTACAAGTCTGAAGTTTGTTGTAAGAGAGTTGCTTTAACTAAAATGAAGAGGGAAAACCTTCATGTGCTTAAATGTAACATGAGAGTAAATTGACTAAAAAAAATACATCGACAGAGCGATGGGTCGGATGTGCCGCCGAAACTGTTACCAGCAGTCCCTTCGGCTGGACAAGTGTGAGGTCGTGATCGCTCAGATCAAGCTGAAAACTGGGGTTATATATACAAAAAAATTGCTTTGTAATTGTATTCAAAGACAAACTACCCATTTATCTCAAAAATCCAAACGAGGATTTTGTTAAAATAGTTACAAGTCAAGCTAATAAAAGTGTTTTAAAAACAAACGCTATCAACGTTTTCTCTACTATTGTATTTATAACATTTTATGTTATTTTTTTAAGTTTTCCTTAATCTCAGACGGGCATGAGGTACCCCGTGCCACCTGCGGGACGAGGGTACTAGGTGTTCCTTCAAAAGCTAAGTTATATAGTTACCAAGTCATGGTTGACTTAAAAATATTCTCCTAAAGTTGATGATGTCTTTAAAATACAGAACCCTGAATGTCCACTGCTCGACTCGCACCAGACCGGCTTTTTCATAATAGATGATATTAGATTAGAATAAAATGTCAATAGACTGACTAACAGTATGATGTAACAGTTATGTCATATTAGCTCATCAATTGAACATGCGTAAGTTGTTTTCAATTAAGTCATGATAACAAAATAAATAATGCTACTTAAGTGGTGATATAGAATAACAAATTGCCAATTTGAGGAATATAAATTAAACGGAAAATACTAAGCAAATATTATTTACAATAAATGAAGCAACACATTAATTAACATAACAAATCATAGCATAGAACTGAACAGTGTTTGATCAATCAAACATAAAAAGTCCGTTAGACAAAAGAGAAATGAGTAAATTCTACAACTGGAGATTTGAACCAATTGCAATGCGACATCGTCTGTGATAAAGTTTAAACGCTTCGAAAAGTGTTATTGCCCGCGTTTTAAGCCCGCCAAGTGGAAAAGACCAGAGCCGGTCAATTGCCAACCATAACAATCGCGGCGCAATGAGCTGAGCGTCGCGGTCGCAGCAGTCATCCCGTCCACATTGTCCCCGAGCCATCGTTTGATCGTTTCCCATAGTGATTGTGCCTCGGAGCTGTTCCACGCCTCTTTGATTAAATTATTAGCTCTCGACCGGTCGCAGTTCGCGGTGCGTACGCATAAAACATGCTAGCTTATTTACGCGGACGTCGGAGACGATTTGATAACATTGTTGACAGTGCAATTGTTTGGACAGACAATCGGTTGCGGAATACCGTACGAATAACCGCTACTGTGACAAACGCTATTTATATTGTATTTACACAGCTTGAATATCAACTGAATAAATATACTGGCCATCAGAATAATTGTCTCACCCCTCCTAACATTTCCCTCAAAAGAAGAGTCAATTTTTGATAGCCCGTAACAGAATGTAAATTGGAAAATGGGAAGTAGTCGAATCATTTCCAATTTGGTGGTAGAAAGGCAATTCCAAAAAATAATTATTGATTGTGGTTCATCATTGTCATTGACCAGCATTTTGTTACCACTGCACTGGCATTTCAGTTTTTTGGCTTGGGCTTCCCTTCTTTCCAATGCCGATGCCAACCGCATTCAATGTATGGGTCAATGTGGCTCCAACCCTTAAAATGGACATAACTTGAGTGACAGAACTAAAGATAACTCAATTGTAGCATGTAGGTAAGTAACTCTTCAAAGGGACGGGAACAATTTCGTGCTCAATCAAAGATAAACACAGCAATTTTCACAGAAGAGACATTAGTGTAAATATTGAATAGAGCAAAACAGTGGAGCAAATTAGAGCCCGTCGACACGTAGTGTTGTGCCTAACAACAACACGAGTACATAATATCATAAAACCACCGCGGTGGGCATATTCCGATAATGATATGTTGTGTGCGACAGCGGCGCTAAACATGACTAATGTTTTATGAACTTCATTACTATCGTTGTCACTTCATCAGTTATAAAAAAAAAATGTTTTGTATCGTGTAATGGTTGGTCTCAAAGATACCACCCACCCAATGTACATTAAAAATAAAAAAAGGTGACAATGTGACGGTCCGTGAGTCCGGTCGCTAGAAAATTCCAAAAGCGAACTTCTTTCAATTTTTTTTTTGGTTGATTGATTTAAACATGCTGCAATATATCTGATCAATGACTGTAAAGCTGTAAAGCTTCGTATACAACTTCAACATAGTTTATTTTGCTACCCTTGGTTGACTACATCTACACAATCAGCGATTTTGATTCAACTCATAACATTTCCGCAGTTGAAACCCTTTAAACTATTACAATTAACCGTAATAGGACAAAGTGGTTTATATTTATTTAAATTTTACAACCGAAACAGTGAGTTTCGTGTTCGCCAGAATACGACAGTCACGCCACACGGCGGTGCCACGTTGGGGATTCCCGCCAATAGGTATTTTACATTGCACGTACAATTTACTGTTCCTTCTAGTAATGTATTTATTGCCATTGCAGCGATATTTATGACCGCAGATGGCAAGGAGACGTTTGTTTTGATTTGCACTGTAATCAACTGAATTACAGTTTCGATGTGGTGCAAGAATAACGCAATTCAATGCAAACGCCAATAACAGTACAAAGCGAAGTGAATAATAATCATTTACTATATTCTATTCCAGAAAGCTGCAGCAAACACTGATGGATCGTCGTAAATAACAATCAAGAGACTGTTGGAATCACTATGAGGAAAACATTGCGGGTAGAAATGGGTATGACGATTTTATTGCAATGTCGCGTAACGTTTCACAACAAGTCAACCTGCTTTCCCCTTTATGTCCGATGATTGATAATGATCGAGCACGAATAACTAACGTAGATAAGAACAAGCGTGGCTTCCTTATAGGAAAATACCATACTAGAGTCATTTTAGAAAACACAACACCGATGGTTACTAAGGCCCGTATTCTAGAACACAAAGTTGATTGAAAAAAAAATGATTTGTCGATAAAAAAAATTGTATCGCTTACCCTTAACGGGTCCGACATCGGTAACTAGACAGATGGTATAGCCTAGGGGTCCTACATTATGGTCCACACTGTAATATTTAGATAATAAATTATTATGATACGTACGAACCATGCGTACAAAAAAAAACAGTTTTACTTTCTAAGTCCTATCACAGGGCGAACCCGTATTTGTGGGTGGTAGCCTTTCTCGTTCGAGAAGTATCAATCATCTCATCTCTATTGACTGATCCCAACTGAACAATACGTTGTGTCCTAGCTACATGTTGATTGAAACATTCTCACCGAAACCTGTTTCGGTGTAGTGTAAGAGAAGCTTCACCATGTCATATGTCCAATCTCACGCATCACCGCCGGCGAAGTAGCATTTATCTATCTATATTCTTTAAACAGTACCTAATGTCAGGAGAAGAGATTCGTGGATTTATAGTCAAAATTAACCAAAAGACCGACTGGAAGACGCTCTGTAGGTAGACCCCCCACTAGGTGGACCGAGGACATTGTATGAGTCGCGGGGAGCCGATGGATGCAAATGGCTAATGGTTCATGGTGGCGTTCAAAGGGGGAGGCCTATATTCAGCAGTGAACTTATTCAGGCTGCTGATATTGATGATCATTCAAAATCAAGCGTGCCTTTTCTCATTTTATAACAGAAGCTATAAAATCATGACGCATAAAGCTTGAAGGTTCAGGTAATATGGCTCATCTACTAGTAGCTTGAAGTGTCAGTCGCTAAGATTCCGTTTAAGTTTTTGAAATTCAGTAGGATACATTAAAGTTAGAAAACATTCTATCTACGCTTAGTTAAAAATAATGCCATTAATAAATCTAACGAAAGGCATCTATATCGGTACACAAGGCTCGGTCCATTCCGTTCCGCGCACTTGGTAATGCACAATGGTAAGTGCAGAATAGAAAACGCCGTGTGAGCGTCGCGTCGTCGCCCTAAGATTGACGATTTGACGCGCTTGAGTAGTTTGTAAGAACCTCAATCACTGTATTACAGTACGCGAGTGGAGCCACAAACCTGTTCCCGAAGACAGGTGTCCCTCCAGCCTTATGGTATCGTACCTTTTTTTTCTTCTTCAGTTAATTGGTTCGACCTTAAGCGTGCGACCGATGCAGACTGTAGTTTTAATTGAAAAATTCCCATTCTGCGCTACCAACTCAGTTTCGTGACAGGATCTATGTATATTTTTACTTTTCTTCAAATGTATAGTAATAATATATCCATATTCAGTAAGGTATCTGTTAATAATAAATTAGGCTAAGAAATGTGGGTAAAAATCACGCCACAGAATCTCAGATGTCAAAAGAAGCCAAGGTGGCGATGCCGGGGCCCGGGACGAGCTTGATTCCTACTAGTTCTGCAGTTTAGTTCTCAACTTCAAACTAAGGTACGACTTGTCGCGTTGTGACATCAAAATGCTGATTTATCCAAAGACATATGGAGAACGCTATGGTTATTGGTATATGTACCGACAGAGGTAAATCTAAAAAAAAAAATTAATTGACTGCGGCAATATCCGAGCTAACTGCATTTTTTATCGGTCAAATGGGGTAAAGAACATTATTGCAAAATAGCTCGTTCAAGTTAATTAACGGTCACGTAGCCGCCAAACAAAAAACGTAAATGTATCTTCTAGCTTTATTGCATCAAAATAATAAGCTATGTCGTCTAATCCTTGACTTATTTTTTTTTTTCCTGCCGAAACTAACAATATTTTTTTGTCGACAAATCACGCTGCACAAGCGTTTCATCCAATTTCAGTCAATTGATTTAGCGTGATTGACTTACAAAAATCACAACAACAAATGAACAAGCTACTACCACATGTATATTATCTCTTATTTTATTTGTTAGCGATCCGACCTGTGGCTTTACTGCCGCAGTTTTCCCGCGCAACTTTTACATTTTTCCGGAAAAAACGGTAACCTATTTTAGGTCTCTGTGTTATTGATGTTTTATAACTAAAATAATCCAGCTCTTGGGGTGTGAAAAAAAGACACAAACAAAATTTCCCTTTCCTAATATAAGTAGGGTTAGGGTTAAGAAGATAGTAGGAACTAAGAATAAAGATAGTAAAACAGAAATTAGGATAATAGCAGGATATAATAGTTTGAAAATTAAATAGATACATTTTATGGCAGCCGCGCACGTTAGAAATGTTGTGCCAAGTAATTTCCCTCGGGCGGTTTGTTGTACTGAAGATTGAATGCAAAGGTCCACATCTAAAACTGTTAGCGATGTAAAATACCATTTTATAGTAGGTGACGGTTTGGTTGCCAATCGTAAAATAATTTGTATGTTTGAAAGGTAAGTCTATAAAATGCAAAAGATAGCCGCTGAGAGAGACAACAAGATGGAGATAAGCTATTTCTTTTTTCACTTCTTAGCGTTAGACCACAAGTCACGCGATGGCGGTCGACTGTATGGCCACGTGATGCTTGGATTGGGAGCTGGCTCTCGAGTGAGGCTGCTGGAATACATCGATAAGTGCTTGGCAATACATTCTTAACTTGAAGGTGATAGCTAACCAAACGAATGCCCAACCACCAAGCATCGATATTTAGAGACATAAACAAGAGATTGAGAGCCACTGCTCTAGTGCAAAAGGAATTATTAGGACAGAGTTCATTCAGCAGATTATTACAAGATTGACATGTTCTATTGACGGAATAAGCAAATGGCCGCAAATCCCTATAATTTGCAAGCAATTTTTTGTGTGACGTTTGCCATGACGCAAGCAACTTGAACTTACACGTCACATCTATACTAATACTAGCTGTTCCCTGCGGTTTCACCCGCGTGGGCTACAGTTTATCGCGATAAAAAGTATCCTATGTCCTTCCCCGGGGCTCAAATTATCTCTATACCAAATTTCATTTAAATCGGTTCAGTAGTTTAGGCGCGAAAGCGTATATATTCCGTATACTCCAAAATTATTCCCGCACTTCGGTGCCCCTCACCGCGTTACCTGCTGTATCCATTATCCTATTTTAATTCAAATTTTTTTTGACCGCGTGTTTGAACCTCGCAGCTAAAGGTCTTCCTGGTTCGTAAATTGCGACCGCAGTTTACCTATTTCATAGAATATTCTCCCGCCTTCGGTCCTCACCGCGTTTCCCGCGGCACTGCGGTGCAGCGGGTTTATTTTTCTACTACTACTTACATTTTTAAACTCGTGATATCTTTCGAATGGAATGTCCGAATTGAATAATTCAAAAAGTTATATAAAGGCATTGAAGCAGTTTTGAATAAGAAGTAATTTATTTTGATAAGGATTAATACCAAGATACAAATAAAGAGCCGTCTTCTAGCGGCGGCATTAAAATTAAATTTTTAAAATAAAAAAACACTTATTGTGGCATAACTATAATAGTTAGACATATGCTCTCGCGGACTTTTTTGTAGATCTTAATAGGACCTACAAACCCGTAATACATTGTTTAGTTCTAGTGTCAATAGTTTTTGCAGCGCACGCAAAAATAGATTTTCGATTTCACACCTTGGGTTGCAAAATAGCAATTTTCTTACGGATCCCTAATTTTTTTGGAAATAAAATATAGCCTATAGCCTTCCTCGATAAATGGGCTATCGAACACTGGAAGAATTTTTCAAATCGGACCAGTAGTTAGTTCAAATCGGACCAGTAGTAGTTCCGGAGATTAGCGCGTTCAAACAAACAAACAAACAAACAAACAAACTCTGCAGCTTTATAATATTAGTATAGATTATAAAGCTGCAGAGTTTGTTTGTTTGAACGCGCTAATCTCAGAAACTACTGATACTGAAAAATTCTTTCAGTGTTGGATAGTCTATTTATCGAGGAAGGCTATAGGCTATATTTTATTTCCAAAAAAAATAGGGATCCGTAAGAAAATTGCTATTTTTTAACCCAAGGTATGAAATCGAAAACCTATTTTTGCGTGCGCTGCAAAAACTATTGACAATAGAACGAAACAATGTATTACGGGTTTGTAGGTCTCATTAAGATCTACAAAAAAGTCCGCGAGAGCATATGTCTAACTATTATAGTTATGCCACAATAAGTGTTTTTTTTTATTTTAAAAATTGAAATTTAATGCCGCCGCTAGAAAAGGCTCTTTATTTGTATCTTGGTATTAATCCTTATCAAAATAAATTACTTTATATTTAAAACTGCTTCATTCCCTTCATATAACTTTTTGAATTATTCAATTCGGACATTCCATTCGAAAGATATCACGAGTTTAAAAATGTAAGTAGAAGTAGTAAAATAAATCCGCTGCACGGTCAAAAAAAATTAGAATTAAAATAGGATAATGGATACAGCAGGTAACGCGGTGAGGGGCACCGAAGTGCGGGAATAATTTTGGAGTATACGGAATATATACGCTTTCGCGCCTAAACTACCGAACGGATTTCAATGAAATTTGGTATAGAGATAGTTTGAGCCCTGGGGAAGGACATAGGATACTTTTTATCGTGATAAACTGTAGCCCACGCGGGTGAAACCGCAGGGAACAGCTAGTAGTTACATAAAAAAAATAGAGACGGGAATTTGTCAAAGCTGTACCTGAACATCTTGCCGCTGAAAACTTGTGACTTGTTCTTTTCCTTTATCAAAGGCTTAGGAGCTTGTTTGAAGATGGATAGAACGCATCCAAAGTGTTTCGAGTGTGAATTTGTTTGTTTTGACGACATTACGGAGACTTTAGCTGCCGCTAAGTTGTTATACTTTGATGTCATTATAAGACAGATTACGAGCGGAGATTCCTGAAAATTGTGTTGGTTGTGGTTAAAAAGCAGTTCCGGTATAATAGAGTAGCAATGCTAAGCAAAAGAGTTAGATATATTCGGTTTTCTTTAACTCGAGATCAATAATAAAACTGTAGTGCTCGTGGCATATAGCTTACCATCCATTGGATGGGTGACCGTTTGGTACGATCTTCAACTGAGCGCTAAAGGTGCTTCGGAGGGCACGGTAACCTATCGGTCTCGACTCTCAGTCGTACAGCCATGTCGGAGGCCTCCGAAACTACACCCAGCTACTAGCCATACGAAAGAAGACTAGAACTGTGTCGTAGTCGCGACCGACGCGACGTTATCAAGTTAACTAATAATATTGTGCAATATATTTTATTTATCGTAGCCTCTTATCAGCGCCGGCGTACCTGGCGACGCGACGCGACGCCGACGCCTTGACGTTGGCGGCCAGATACGTACTGAACCAGTTTCCATGAATGATAAGATTAGTTTTGGCGCCAACTGAAACGCTGTAATTACGTGGCGTTATCCGACTAATATTATAAATGGGAATGTTTGTGAGGATGGATGTTTGTTGCTCTTTCACGCAAAAACTACGAAACGGATTTTGAAGAAAATTTGGTATGGAGATAGACACATTCAGACAATAGAGAAGAACATAGGATACTTTTTATCGCGATAAAGTTTATTCCACGCGGGTGAAACCGCGAGCCGCAGCTAGTAATTTTAAACTGGTATAAATAATCCTAATATGTAAAGGAATGTTCTGATGCGAGTAGCGAGAGGCAGGTATATAATAATTATTATAATGGCATTAATTTATGGAAAAGAAGAAATCAGCATCAGTAGGTAATATCGAGTATATATGCAGCGATAATGTACGAGATGGGTAGATTATTTTTCAATCTTTTATGGTGGCCGTACTTTCAGTTTGCCTGTACTAAATTGTAAAATAATAAGCAAGCCACTCTAAAAAATATACTGGAACGCTACCAAGAACCAATACCTCTAAGAACCTTATCAATTTCATAAATGCTTATGCAAGTGAAGAAGAATTCCAGGTAACAAACATTTCACAAGTCATAGCCATAGATTTAGGCTAGGCGCGCACTACGAGTTTTTCACCGCACGGCAATAAAGCGCTGCGGCCTGCGATAAATGTCACGCTGCAGTTTTGTTACAGTTTTCAATAAAATTGTATTGCGCGCACTACATAATTACATACTCATCACAGCTATGTTGACTTCGCCGTTAAGTACGCGCAATACAATTGTATTGGTAAACTCTTATGCAGAGTCCGCCTGGGGAACTACCACACCTTTACCAGTTATTCAACCTCTAAGCAATAAAGTGTGAACATCACTGTGTTCCAGATTGAAGGGCAATGTTTCCAGCAAAAATTCAAGCCATTAAGAGATTTAATCATTATCATGTAAGATCTCAGAGTGACAAGGGCAGTACAGTTGACGCTTGTCATCAGACGAGCGCTTGCTCGTCTCGCCACTTATCTCAGTTACACATAAAATCATTAACTAACTAAATAGATTATTAGAATGGCGCAGTCTCCCATAATGAGTGTCTTCATTTTCCGATAATTAAGAGCCTTCACTTCAGTCTTGTGCCACCTGTGGCCAGTACTACAGCGCGACACGCCACGGCGCTTTTTTGCTGTGCGGCAAATAACTAGCAGTGCGCGCCTAGCCTTACAGCAATAATCGGATGTTATTGTTGCTGTAATCATCGTGATTACACTTCAATGTTGCCGGGGCGTAGAATAGGTAACTGTTAGTATTGCAGTTGGAAGTCTGAATCAAGGAGTGGCGCTGGTCGATAGTCGATTCCGATAACAAGCAGTGACTCACGATGCATCAAACGTCGGCCACTTGCATTATTGAATTTTCTTAGTTTTCCAGTGTTAAAGCATTAATTTTTCCTTCAACACAAAAAGGCTTGAGCGACGTTATTTGGCCTAAAAGTAGCCCTGAATAAAAATACATCGTAACAACCTTTTTAATATTCAATATCTGAGAATAGGTTAATGTTTTTATCATAAGGCCAGGTAACTTGAAGTTGACCAAGATGGAAAGGTTAATTGTTGAAATTATGACTTTTTTTTTTTACTATTTACAGGGTAGCGTTTGACTACAAGTCACCTGATGTTAAGTGACGTTGTGGTCGAAGGTGGCGCCACGCTGCACCTGGACTGGGAACTGGCTCTCAAGTGAGGCTGCCGGAACACACCGATAGGTGCTTGGCGACAGATTCTTAACAAGAGGGTGGTAGCTAGCCAGACGAGTACTAGATAATACCCTACCACCAAGTTATGGTTTCATCACGATGTTTTCCTTCAGCGAAAGCTCAAGCTCATTGTAGGATTCGAACCCACGTCCTACGGATCGCAAGCCGACGTCACTACCACTGAGCCATCATCGCTATATGACTCTTATAAACAAACAAAACAACGTATCAAAATTTCGATATAACTGGTTCGATATCTTTACAAAGTTTGTATTGCCCTACATCGAGATAAATAACTGGTAATAAAGTTACTATCTTTTAAGGAATGCACGATATCGTACGATGTTGATAACGTTGTAGCAACAGGTTGTCGTCAATTGCTATTTTTGGTGATAAATTTTATCAATACCACGCTCCTCAACGTGCGAAAAAAAGGCTATTATCTTCTATTAATATAATATCACACCAATAAAAATGCGAAAATGTATGAATGAGTAAATGTGTATGTTTGACATTCTTTACGCTGAAACCGTACAACGGATTTGAGTGATATTTGAAAGGGCTTTCGAATGGCTTATTACCCTGGATTAACACATGCTAACTTTTATCCCAGAAAAAGGCTCCTGCCAGGTAACGGGACACATCAGGTGTAACCGCGGGGCGACAATACACACTTTTGCATTTGTATAAATGCGTGAGGATTGACGTTGAAAATAATATCAGTGGTTACCATAGCCGCGATGCCATCGAATACATACCTGAAAATTAAAGAAAACGAATGTTATTTAGGTGAACATAACATTATTATAGAGAACAGAATCCCAGCTACTTTGTTACGCATATTAAACGAGCATGCCATAGGCCTATGTACATAAACGGAGTAAATTTAACCATGCTTCATTTTTCCTTTCATAGTTTCGAAGTAATAGAGGGCGATGTAAAATATTAATGGGTTTACCGGGGTCGCCGAGACCTCATTGAGTTTCCAAGTACTTGAAAATATTATGTGACGTCGTATGTAGGACGACGGTTAAACAACGTATCCAATACGTATGTAATTATATGATGTATTTACCGACAGACTTAATAATTACGTAACTACCTAATAATTAAAATTGACTTAAAAATGTCTAGGACATATTTCATTTAATTTTATATATTTTTTATGGAGACTTCTCGGCTACTGTTACAATCTTTTCCTTTGCACAACTGTAACTAACTGACTAATTAATTAATTAGAAAGAATGATGTTAAGCGGCATCGTCACCAATGCGTAGCAGCCCTTAAAACTCTTTTAAGTCCATCTTGAAGGACTGTACTCTGTAGCACTACGGAAAGACTTTTGGTGTATCGACTGATAATATATGTACTCAATATGATGGAGTGACGCTATTATAGAAATAACAACATCTGTCTTTTAACTACTGTTTCCTAAAAAAATAAGGTAAAGGATAATATGATACAGAAGAGAATGTTACGAGTATCACATCATCATTGATGAGAACGACTTACGACATAAACGCTGCCATTGATGTATAACATAGAATAATTGCTCAAACTCTCTCAAACCTGATTTTAAAAATAATAAAAATCAGATACTCGCATATCACAGATAGGTAGTTATGATATTATTTGAAACACGAAACACAGCGGGTATTATTTGAGGACATTAATAATGTATCGCTGAGGTTAACCGTCCAAAGGCCCTGTTTGGGCCTCACAAATCCCCATTAGAAGCCGACCAGCTAAAGGTCACGCTTTTGGCTTTCATCACATACAATTAGGATTATAGTATCCTCTGGGAATGAAAATAGCTTAGAGCGGAATTGTAATTTTCCTAAATAAACATAAATCTTACGAATACTCGTTAAGAAGTGAGAATTGACGTCAAGCAGCCTTTAAAGATGAAGAAAATCAAACAAAAAATAGCTAATCGCAAAGAGTGGAATATTAAGGTTAATTAAAACCAAAATTCTTTGTAAATGGGTTCCATTCCGTTCCCCCTTTTTAGTGATTGTCGTTTTATTCAATAACAAGAACTTGTCATAGTACTTAATCAGTAAATAAAATAATATATGCTTCAGTCAAGAGATTGGGGTCTTAATATGGGGTCTTTGTGGGAAGGAATCATAATTATATTATTTTTGTCTCAGCATTGACACGAAGGAAATTAACTACATACCTTCATATAAGGAGGATAATTTCACATTGCTTTATTCTATACACTTTATTTTCCTAATTTTCACGTATCTGTCTAGATTACAAAGTGCTAATAAACATCAATGATAAAGCTGTTTGTCAAACGCATCTTAAGCTTAGTATTTAACTATTTATGCGTTCTAGCGGCTATCTTGACCTAGGTGATATCCAGCGGAGTAACCCACTAGAGTAGCTTGGTCAGGGTTACCATCACCAGATATATAATATTATGTATGGACAGCATAAAATAAATAATCACAATTGGTAAAATTACGATTGTATACAGCCCCAATATAATAGCGACAAGAGTTGTATGGCAGTAGATATAATTTGCAATTTATAGAATACTTATTGCTTACAAAGTTGCGTGACTTGGTTGTTAGTATTTTTTAAGCATTTTGTCTTTTTTCTGGCCAACCGTGGAAACTAAAAACGTGGTCAAGTAAAAATTATGACGCAAAAGAAAGTGATCTGGTCTGCGTGAGTGAAGGTAGCAACCCTAGTTACTGGTGTAGAATACAGTTACAAGAGTACGCTTACACCGGCCATTTGCATATCTAAGCTATTGACTAGTCTAGACTTTGTTGGAATTAGTGTTCAGCGAACTGAGACAAGTCTGATTTACGTGACAGCTAAATTGCTAGTTAGACAAATGACGAATTGATGAAAAAGTTTACGAGATTTTCTGCAGAAAATGGGTAGTTTTATGACGGTGTCTGAAAAAGCCGAAACACATCTGCATCATCCTTAATTTATGGTAATTTACGTGAAATAAAGCTCTTTCTTGAAAATATACCTGTTCACTCTTGTTACATAAAATCTTTCTTGGTAATTTAGTCTGGCTAAAAATTAAGAGAGAAAATAAAATATCAGACCGTCAAACTCTTCTTCGACGAGCAAAACCACCGGGCGGCTCACTAGTTATGTAAATAAAAATATTGTTTATCATAAAACGAAGAGTTACAAAACAATTACAAAATAAAGGCTGACAAGCACGCGATTCAGTTCAGATACCTTTGCAAAACGGTAAGTTAAGAGAGCGCCGTCAAAGAAGACAAAGAAAATCTTAGAGCACAAGACACAGGTCGAAATGAAATACAACTTTTTATTGCAGGGTTAAAAAAGGAAAGAAAAGCGCAGTTTGTAAACAAAAGGAAAGCTCGAAAAAGTGGCGAGTGGCGACGTTTTATTGTGAACCAGTGTGTTAATGTCAACAGTAATCGGAACTGATAAGTCATTGTCGGCGGCGGCCGGCCACTTCATAAATAAACACCCCCCCGGTTCTCAGTAATCAAACCGCAACATTATCAGACCCCGTTCACTACTTTTTTTTTAACAAATTCCCGGAAACCATTACCGGTAGTAAACGACGCGGTTCTGTTTTCCTTACAGAGTTAATTACGAAAGGAGGAGATTAAATTAAATCCAGCAAAGTTCAGGTTAATCTTTTATGATAATGGGATTAAAGAGATAGACGATGGCGTACCTTTATTTTTATAAATCAACCATATTTTTGATTTACCTTTTTAATAACTCTTTCTTTGTCTTTATTTATACGGACTGCTAGGGAATTCTTTTCTTCTTCTTTTCTTTCTTAAACATACAATCTCTTGAATACTAGAGTGAACAAGCACCTGATGGGCAAATGTGATCCACCTTTGACTGCATCGTCGCTTACCATCAGCTGAGATACATACGGTACATAAAAATCAAGTTATTAATAAGACGAAACCATAGCGCAGTTCATAGTGCCTGGTCTGGACTGAGAAGGTTCTAAAACGCCTGTCAGTTCAGGCTACCTAGACCCGGACTTAAATCTACGGCGACTCCATTCAGATCTAATAAAAGGGCAAGTTGCAACACTAACCGATAAAATAAAAAGGTTTAAAACACCGTAGAGCATTGTAATTACGCGCAAATTATCAGACACGTTTGTTTATGCAAGGGCAGAGATGTAACAAGCAATTAACAGCGCGACGACTGTAATTTTCAATCTAATTTTCTTTCGAGGATTCTACTAATTACAAGTTTGCTCCCATCTTAGGTGTAAACGATGATTAGGTAATTAAGTGTTATTAGAAATCAAGTTCCTTGTGTACACGTGAATTGGGGAAGGTCATTTGATACTTTTTATCGAGATAAACTATAAATAAATAAATTGATTCTCATGAAACAAATATGAAAACTAGTTTTTTTTGTCTCTAGCGCCAGGATCATCGAAATCTGTGCGTGTAATAAGTAATCGTCGACGTCACACACTCGTGTGTATGTAGTTGTGAAGTGTATGACGCACGGTTTGCGGAATACGAACGAGAGAGTCTATGAGCCTACACAAATTTCGCGCGACCCACGCGCCCCGGCAATCGGGCAGACGACACGTGAATGGGAAGGGTGGACATGGACAGTGTTGCCATATGGGCGTCAGTCTCTCCAATAAAATTGCTCCCAACAACATGTTAATTGATGCAAAATCGGTTTCTAGGCAGTAGTTTTGAATTCAAATTTAATAACAAATTAACGACCTCAATGTGTTATGTTTATGAGGTGTAACGTTTACTATCTAGATTACGACCTGCCTGTGTAAAAAACTTAGTTTTATCACTTTTATGTAAAACAATCTTTTACAATGTCATAATTTTATAGAGCAGCGCTCTATATGACAACACATAATACAGGCATCAATGACGAAAAGGTCAAGGGTTGGCCGCCAAACGTCAAACCACCCACGCTGTCTCACATACTTTATCCGCCCTTCTAACGCCCACGTGTGATCGCTACAAATCGCCAATCGACACTTACCTGTGTTTACGTGATTCGGAAAAAACTGAAAGATCACGTGACCTTTTTTTTTATCTACTCATATCAAAAAGCTCTGACTGACTGACTAACAGCCGAAATTAAGAATATATCTATCCACGGTTTGCCCTACTAGAGATAGAAATTTGACACAAGCTCCATAGAAGAAACGTCAAGCTTTTTCATAATAATGCTAATACGTTACGAAAGTAACGTATTAGCTACTATGAATCTCCAAAAATAAATAAATATATAAATAAATAAAAACCAAAAATCACGAATTTTTTGCGCTAAAGGAATAAGTAATGATCAAGGTGAATAAGGGAACGATATGGAGATCTTAAAGTTTGTAATCATTATTAATTCCGAAAGTGTGTCTTATCCCACGCGGGCGAAGTCACAGGGCGTTGCTAGTCTTTTATAAGCGGCATTTCATCTTCAATGGGGTCTGTTTACTCGTCGCACGCCCACGCTTTTTCAGGATCACGTGACTCTCTTCTACGTACCAGATTTATTTTTGTAGTAGGTACGTTGAAAATGTTTATCAATAGTATAGGTATTGAATTATAACGACTATATCTAGGTTTGAGATTTACTCGATTCATAATATTATTGTGGTATGATGATGGGTTAAATTAAATTGTAGTTTTAAGAATTGTTGTATTTTTGCATGCCATTTAATTGGTAGATGTGTTGTTTTCACATTATTAGCAAATAAAGTTTTCTATTCTTAAACATTCAAACAGAACTTTTTTTTGTAAGTCACGGAAAACGTAAACGGTCCGGAAATAAAACTTAACAGAATCGAAAACTAAAAACATTTTCAGCAGCGTGTCGGTAAGCCACAGCGATGAATATCTTCTCAGTTTTCTTTAAGCACTTCTTCTAAAACTGTTGTGCCGTATAAAAATTGAACGATAGAAAGCTGGCACTATGAGAAAACGGTCACAATGTTAACGACAAAACAGCTAACCGCTAATTTGCACACCACCGACTGGGGTGCTAATGTAGGTCGGAACATAAAACGAACGCTTTCAATAATATCTCGACCTATTTAAAAATACGTTGAAAAATCTTGCAATGAGAACTAATAGAAGATAATGGAACCGAGAAGCGGATGAAGCCACAAAATTGAATTAAAATGATTCAATCGTCTATTTTAATTTGCGATACCAACCGGTAGAGTTAATCGTTGTGGAGAAGAAAAAATAACGATATTAAAGTTTGAATCGTAAACGATTCTCAAATAAAACAGGTAAGTGTGAATCGTGAACAAAGTTCCGTCGACCACCCACATAACAATCTAGGGCGTGCTTTCATCTTTGCTAATAAAAGGTAGAATGCCGCAGTGTCTGTGATATTTAATTGATTAAATCATGTGAGTATTATTCAAATCATCAACATCAGTATAAAACATGATCGAGCTGGGAGTTGGCTGTGGCAAGCCGTCATTAGCATAGCAACGGCCTTCGCGATACCATCTAGTATTCGTCATCTTCATGCAAAGATTTATACATGTATACAAAGTTGTGAGAACTTTTAGAAAAATGTCACTCCGTTTATTAGACTATGAAGCTTTTATACATTTTACAGGGCGGTTGACCGAAAATGAACTAATGTTGAGTGACAAGGTGGTCGAAGGTGGCGTCCCGGTACGTCTGGACAGGTAACTTGGTTTCAGTTGCAGTGTTTGGCGATAGATTCTTAACTTGACTGTGGTACCTAGCTAGCCTGGCAATCATTAGAAAATGCCCTATCACCAAGTAAAAGAGCTGCCGAGATAATGGAGCGCGTCGAGCATGTTTGCTGACGCGGGACTTCGTTCTGGACCCGACTGCGCCGCTTTGGTAACAGTATACTCTATGCTGTCCCTGACAATGCCCAAAGACTAATATTTACATATATTGGATTTCTGTACACATGAACGACAACAAAGATTGAGGTAGCACGACAGTGTAAAGCCGTCGTCGTAATTTTTTAATTCTGTTTGTATTCTTCTATAAATGTATAGGAACATAAAAGACTGAATGAAATAATTTTCATTTACTCATTAGTTTAACAATAATAATAATAAGGTTCCTCACTCTGCAGTCCTTACTACCGGTAGCTTGTGTACTGCCCCGCTACCGGTGGCACTCTAGGTTTAAGTTTTTTATAGTAATTTTGCTGTTATATTATGTATTTTACAAAATTATTGTAATAACATATTTCTAAGAAAGGAAATAAATGATGTGAATAATAATATCTAATTTATTTCAGTTTATTAAAATCCATATAGAACAATATTCACATTTAGCATAACAAAAAAGGTATTACAAGAAACCATTAGCACATCGAATTTCCAAGTGTTTCATATAAGTGAAACTATCATTTCCAAGTACTCGCTAGCTTTTTAGTAAGGTAACTAACTGTCTTGCTGTGCACTGATTAAGTCTCATAATGAAGTTCGCTCGCAATTCCGTTTTAATTACAAAGAACGGGAAGAACGGCAATGTGTTTAAATTACAAAGAATCGCATCGCTATCGCTACATCAAGAAACGGCGATCTTAAAATAATACCTCTTATCGAGAAACAGTAAAGGTATATACGTAGTAAACACTGTATAACAGATCATTATTGACCACTTAGGTCAGCGGCAAACATTCTCAACAGGGCAACGCCCCACCTTGCGTTTCCGCAGGAGCAGCTGAATATAGCTCGAAGGTTGAGGGTTTAGGTCTCAAAATAAGCTGGCGTGTTTCGAGATAGTTGGTTCGGTCTCCTCCTATAGAGAACGCGTCAATGCAGTTCCAAGAATGCATCGGTCTCCTTTGCAATATTTTTACGTTACGGTCGAGCCAATTCGGTGGAGGTTTTTTCCTGGTAGTAAAACAGTTTATTACAAAGTTATCGTCGAATGGCTCTCGATTTAAGTACATATTATCTTAATTCTTAAACTGTGACTATTGCTCTTAGAACTTAGAACATTAAATGTGTTGCTTAAGACTAGTAGGTATACTGCACTCATCAAGATATCTTCAAAACTAGAACTTCAAAACCTGCAATGTACTTAACTTGGCACGTAGTACATATTTCTATTGTCTTCTAAGTCCATATTAAAGGGGCTGAAATAAAAAAGCAGTTCAATTATGGCTACAATGTTAATGAAGTAGCTTTTCTGTAGCATTAAGTTAAATAAACCATTGAAAGAAAACAAGAGATAATTCTACTAGGCTGCATAAAGTCAGCAACTCCTTCGAAGGTCAATGTCAATTAGATGACAAAAAAAGCTCGGGATTTTAGTGAACTTGCTCCAATTCAATCAATTAGTAATAAGAATAAAATTGTCAATGTGATCGCGCCAAAAAAATTACCTGCCGGGCGTTTCTTGCCTGTTCTTTTGCCGGCGTAAGGAGGTTGGAACAGGCGTAGCTAGTTTTAAGTTTGACGTTTTAAAGTGATCACAATGTATCCTATTGAATAAATAAATAAATTGAAATGTGAACAATTTTTCAACCAAATCCCATGTAAAATCCAAGACTGCAGTGAACTTGTTCAATTCAATCAGTTAGTAAACAATAAGAAAATATTGTAAATATGATCGCACCTAAAAAATTACCTGCAGGGCAGTGCGTTTCATGCCTGTTCTATTACCGGAGTACGGTACGGAGGTTGTATAAGGCGTAGGTAGTTTTAATATTGTCGTGAAGTGACCACATGTTGTATACCAAATAAACATTATTGCTTTTTGCCATATATATAATGCTTTGTGAATATAATGAATATCTAACCCAAAATACTGTTAAAATAATAAACATTACCTCCAAAGAAGTTATCCAAGCAGCTTCGCACAGATTTTGACATGAATCATTCGACGGAGCATGAAACTCGTGACGACCTGGCACCTAACATATTTTACTCTAACTTTCACCTCTGTAAAACATGTGACAGTATTTCAAAAACTTATTTCACTTAGCGTTTCGCAAACTTAGTACTTGTAATATTGATGTTGGAATGGAATACGTCAGTCACGTTGGCAGATTCGAAAGAGGTAAAAATTGAGTTTTGGAGTAGGTCTTCATCGAAATGGCAGTGGAGGTCAATATAAAGACAGTTTGCTGACAATTTGTAAATTTTAATTAATCACATTTTGCCAAAGTTCTGACTGACTGGCATAAGTCGACATGTCAGTAAAACAATCAGGTGCCAAAGCACACCTATTGGTCGCTGGTCCTACAGACGAGGGTGTAGGAGTACACAAAATAAGTTTTGTTTTGGAAATCAGCCCTTATGGAGGCAAATGAGGTGTTAAAGGTGTGTACGAAAAACATAAACTTTCACGGTGGACTAGCAGCAGGGCTGATCGCTAGTTTAAGACAAAAATGTTTGCGTGCTATTGAATTTTAACAATAAAATTGAGCATGTGTTTTCAATGGTCGTGGTTGGTTACATGCGAGCGAGAAAATTAGTGTAATCGAGACATCTGAAGTCGTTAGTGGATTCTTCGAGTACCTGCATGACAACAATAGGCCACGGGCCACTGGGCAACACGTTTCATAATTTTGATGAAACGCAAAGGGTGAACGGCGTAGGACCAAAAGTGTCGAGACCGCGCCGCGCGTAGCGTAGTGATGCCAAGTGCGTTAGATGTAACATCGATTATTTGGAGATGAAAATGATGTACATAGCTTTTACCAAACAAGAGGTGGAGGGCGTCAGTCTTCCTTGGATTTTCCTTCCGCTTCGCTCTATCCATTACATCTCGTAATGTTATTGTTAGCAGATAAAAATGATTATTATTTTTGAAACGGCGAAGCCACTAGCTGTCAAAATCGTATGCAACGCACAACGAGACCACGACTTCGCTCGTTAAAAAAAACATCAACGAGTCATCACCATTTTTTTCAATAAAAAAAATATTTTTACCTTTGTAAATATCGCCAACCACTCGGCAATTGAACCGCAATGACAGCATCAAATTTTCCAATTGCTAAACATAATGAAGTATACCTGGGTGTGGTGGCCTAGATTGTATTCTGTAGCGTGAGCTTTGGACAGACAGACACTATGCGGCTTAAACGGTAAATAAAAACAAGTGAAATAAAAACTTTTTAATGTAAGTTTCGGTTTCGGACATTTTACGTGCTTTCAGAAAAGAGAGCATACTCATTATAGAAATAAAGAAAACAAACACTGCGTGCCATTGTCCTTAACATTAGGTGGCTTGTGGTCAAACGCTGACCTGTAAGAAATAAAAAAAAACCAAACGCTATTGAATCACGATGCTATTGATGCTATTGAGGATTTGCGCGAGCTCCAGCTGGAGGACTGGCAGGAGATGGCGCAG
The DNA here is from genome assembly GCA_931315375.2 of Opisthograptis luteolata. Classification (NCBI taxonomy): domain Eukaryota; kingdom Metazoa; phylum Arthropoda; class Insecta; order Lepidoptera; family Geometridae; genus Opisthograptis; species Opisthograptis luteolata. Next base: position 9,331,549 of record OV928047.1, on the reverse strand, counting down.
AACAGACCGAAGCGGCGTCTTTTGTTATCTGAGGCCAAGACTCACTTTGGTTCGTTGCGCCATATCAGTTAGATTTTAGTAAGTTAAACGCTATTGAATATTCTGTACGAAAATGTATCGGTCAGCGCGTGGCAACACTAGTGTATGTATGAAAGCCACGCGCGAGACGCGACGCGACGTCACTCGTCATAAAAGCGCTAATGAGCAATGTTTCCGCGGCCCGTTAGTTTGTGGCTTAATGTGCGTCCAGCCAGACGGCTCGTAACTCGAGCACTCGTGCATGCTTTTTACTGGATTTTATTCGCTAATTTGTATGTTTGATTGAGTCTGGACTGTTAGCTAAAGCCCGAAATTAATAATCGATCCTGATCCGTAACCCGCGGTGTTGGATCGATATGTCATTTTAGTAGTAAGGCTTGACATATTACTACTAAAATGACATATTATGTCATTAATTTCGGCCGTTAGACAACAACCGAAACCGACGCAACGGCTTAGTAAAAATATGTAATATCGAAAACATAACCGATATTCGAATCTTTGTTCGTACAAATAAAAGATATCAATTGTAAGCAAACTATAAAAGCAACACGGTATTTTGTTATCAATCATTCGGATAACATAATTCCCACAAATAGAAAATCAGCTAACACTTCTCAATTTCGCGAGAAACGTCATTCGCGATACCGATCCACGTCGCGCCAGTTTATTTATTAGTTTAGCCCAGTTACTTTGCTATCAATTCTATTTCGATCATGTTTCAATACTGTTGTTTTAGATAGCCGTAACATATCCAAACCAGCCTAGAATTGATGTTACTCTTTAATAATCGTGACATACTTTTGTTTATTTCGACAAAACATTTCTGAATCCTGGAGGACACGAGTCAATCGTCACGCCTCGACGTAATATCATCGCGTTTTAATTAGATATCGACTTTCGACAATGAGGAAGTCTGCGAAACAATTACACGTGCATCTAGGGAAGTGAACCGCAAGTAAGCGCATGCCGTAGCCGACCACGACCAGCCGACACGAATATTTCGCTTATTTTGCATACTAACAAGCAAGCGCAACGGTTTCGAGCGCGGGCGCGACGCGACGCTACGCGTTGCGTCACCGTGCGTTGCGCAATCCACTCACGCGCATGGTTACTGGCATTGCTGCCATTCATCCGACGCGCCGCCCGCTTGGCAACATACCGCGCAATAAATTAATCTCATATAAGACACTTGCAGTATTTTATTAGCACAGATGAGTAAGTCAAGCGAGATCATGCGAAGGATGCCGATTCACTCGAGAATTATGGTCAGGTGGCATTGGCCGACATGCGACGGCGCGGCGCGGCGTTGACAGGAAAATAACAGACATATGCTGCGTGAATGTTAAACAAGCGGAAATAGGATTGACATAATAAAAGCGCTACTATTCTGATAGTCTTATTGGCGCTACCAAATCTGTACTTAGTATTATTATCTTATATTAAAAGACATTTATCGATGTTTAAGGAATCGAGTCTTAACCATTCTATTACGTTTCTGCTGCTGGGAATCAGGCTCTATCTCAGCGAGAGAGATATATATGGAGTATGGTGGTATGGAGAGTATAATCCACCACTCGGGCGGGCCTATTGCGTGTTGGCGGATAGGTAAATGGCCTGTCATTGTGTCGGAGTAGAGTACGAATCGATTAATTTGTCATAACAACAAAAAAATTCTAGAGGTTCCTTCCAAGCCAAACCGAAAAGCCACCGGATGCGAATGACGAGTAAAACAATAGAAGCGACCGTGTCCATTGAGGAGAGATCAACCCGTGGCATGTTTCTATGGAACTTTCGCGCGATAACCGGCCGGATGTTTGGCTGTGTGTGGCATTGTTAACACTGGCCCATTGACTTGTGCTAGGGCCAATAAAAAGAAAACTTAGCAGCATTGTTTGTGGACAAACAAACTGTTTAAGCGTTTTACTTCCATGAACTCATAAGGATGTAAGTTTGCCAAAAACATTGATATACTATGTTTGTCATCGTCGTAAGGTAAATTACGGTCACTTCAAGGCCTTTTCAAGATACATATTGTACTGCTTATTAATTATCTTATCTTCTTCTTTCATTATTGCTCGCCTATTAGCTATGAGGAGATTTGCTAAGAAGCTGGCAAAAAAAAAGCGTCTGTATTTGTTCTGTGTCTGGGTGGATCCCCTATCCGCGTAGTATCTGACACCATAGATACAGGGAATCCTAGTTAGCCTATGTATGTGATTGTGTGGGCGTTATTATTATTATTATGTCTTTCTTACACGTCAATACGGCAGGACCTGTTCAAAATAAATTGCAGTAAATGCTACGTACAAATTTGCCGCCGGAAATATTTAGACTCTCAAACTCTGCCTACCCGCGCGATATCGGGGGCGGATAGCTAGTGAATAATAAATCCCACACGTAATTCACATTACATAAAAGTTATCAACATGTTTTGCGAATTTTGATAAACAGCTAGTATTTCGTAGTATTTCGCTTTACTGATTGAATTATCTCGTAGAATTATTGCTAATGCTGATTCAGTTTTGAACCTACCTACCACCAACGTTTGATGATCATGTTGCTTTCATTATTGCTCGCCTATTTATAGCTATGAGGAGATTTGCTAAGAAGCTGGCAAAAAAAAAGTATTAGTATTTGTTCTGTGTCTGGGTGTTGCTGATCCACGATCCGCGTAGTATCTGATACCCTTTTTTTTAATGCACAAATATTTGTCCTGTAGCGGGAATCAAACCCGCAACCTCACGTTCGCAAGTCGGCTATTCGCCCATTGCGCCACATCAGTCGTCGACAAACATACACTCCAGCAAACAGACAACGATTCGGTTATATTACAAGCTTTTATTTTATGTAGCACAAGAAGGAAAAATCTTTTAGAATATTTTCGCCTGTATTAAATCTCATTATTTCGCCCTTACTTTGAGATTTTCCGTGAAAACCGGTGTTAAACCCAATTATTCCAACATTTTCCCTAAACCAATGTGATTTTTGACAACCGATGTGGCGCAATGGTCTAGCAGGCGACTGCAAAGCTTGAGATCGCGGGTTTAGATTTCTGCTACGGAATAGTAAAAAATAATTTGTGCAAAAAGCGCAAGTATTTGTTTCTTTTCTAGGTATTATGAATATGGGAAATCACAATACAGGGAATCCTACTTAGGGGTCAGAGCTGTGAGGGCGTTATGTATTACAAACTACTATTTTAATATAGTTTTAGACGTTAGATAACTATTAAGCTGAACTAAAAAAATAGAAGTTTCATTGCGATGTGACATCAGTGCTCAGATATTTTTGATAACGCTATGATATCACGAAGCCACGAACATAACATACATCATACATAAGAATAGCCTACCTCCATGGTGTTAAAAAAATTATGTCACGTGATATCATGCAAATACCTATCAGTTAACTCCATCGGTTATCGGTCAGACCAATGACCGTCCGCTATGGAGGTGCTTTTAGCATAATATATCGCAATCGCAACGGATATTTACATAAGCAGATAGGTGAATTTTTCGCGGCGACCGCTGCCGGCACATTGAACTACTTGACTTTGCATTGAACTGCTGTTTTTATGCTATTTAACATTTTGGTTCACACTGTATTTGCTTGAATATAAGTTTTTAATGGTGTGTCTTCTAGGTAGAGAAACGACACGCAAAATGGTTGGCAGCGCAAAATCCGAAAATCAGGCTCAGCTCAGGCGTACTTTGTGAGAGGCCTATGTCCAGTAGAGCTGATTATGATGTTGAAGCTTTTTTTCTTTTGTACGAGGGAGCAAGTCGCTCGCTTGGTGGTAAGCGACACTCTTGTCCATTACAGTTCAGTCCCACCCTGAACTTCTAACTTCAGCAGTTCAAAATCCTGCGCGGCAACGCTATGCTTTCTTCACCCCGAGATATATAAGAGTAAGATGTTAAGCTCTGAAATTACAATAGAAATTAGTCCTTCAATCCGGAGCACTGTAATGTTTGCACACTACTGCTTGTTTAGTAAGTTAAGTAGGTAGGTATCGATATCACGGGAATTTACGTACTCGAGAAGTTTTGCTATACATGTATAAAACTTACATTGAATTTTTTGAAACATTTGCGTCCAGTTTATCATAAGTAGTTGTCAACAACATTATTATCTGTTGTTATGATTCTGAGAAGTTATATTACACATGTTGCTATCGCAGGGAATTTCTAGTTTTTGCTAGAAATAAACAGAATGAATCATCGGTTCATCAGGATTCAGGATCTACACTATTCTACACGTGTGTTACCTTTCAGAAGGTTATTGCACATAGACATAGGTAAACTGTGACGGTCGCAAATGTATACACACCGGCATAGAACGGAGCTGGTCCACTCATGAAACTAATCTAGTTTCATGCACGCCGCAACCGATCAGCTTATCAAGATATACGTCAGAGCGAAAACGAGAGTGGGCGGTTATCGGCGCTTGCGTCTCGGCCGCGTCACGTACCGAGTCCGCAAGTTGCGTCAAACTTGCGTAAGCCTTCGCAGAAACTATTGTTTATCGATTTTATTGGTACAGTTCGTAGTCACATGGATTGGGTAACTAACACATCGGAATTGATATTATAATCAGAGGTGAGAATCTATTTTTTTATGCAACTGAGTGACGAGACGAGCAAGTCACTCGCCTGATGGTGGGCGTCACGCTTTTCCATTACAGTTCAGTGCCAAAAAGAATTGAGTTCATTACCCTGATCAGCAATGTAGGACAGGCGGATTCTGCTAAAGAGGCCCACTATTACAATCGTTCGACCCCAGATCGATATTCGTTCTTAGATCATTATTACCATGTATAATTGTACATTTCCTTTTCTTAGAATTAATCATAACACCATAACGACCATGAATTTGATCAGAAGCTGCTTATTAGAGATACTGATTAAATTTACGTAACAATCAGGTTTTTTTTCTTAAGTAAATAAATTACAAAACTAATAGAATTGTTTTTCATGAAAAGAACAGGAACAAGGAAGGAACAAAACAATGATTAAAGTCTGAGCAGAAAATCGCGTCAAGAACATTGTTAATGACACGGATGATGATAAACCAGCGGCGCATTCGCCTGTGACTAAAACAGAGAACGAAAAAATAATTTAGTGGATGTGGCATCAACACAAACTTCGCTGGCTCTGCCACCTTGAAAGATTGGGAGAGGATCGTACATATATCGTACATATAGCATATATTGGACGGCCGAGTGGCCGTCGCGTCGCCCGGTCGGCCATCCCAGGTATCGCTGGAAAGACGAAGTCACGAAGGATTTGCGCGAGCTCCAGGTGGAGGACTGGCAGGAGGCGGCGCAGGATAGACCGAAGTGGCGTATTTTATTATTAGAGGCCAAGACTCACTTTGGGTCGTTGCGCAATCTCAATTAGTTATGTGGCATAAAAGCGATATAAATAAATCGTTTTAGGAAATCAAACCTATAGTCGACTGATGAAAGCAATTCTTGAGGTTAAGAAACGCTATTCAAAAGAAGATCACTGCTAAATAGATAACATTCACAGCCTGATTTAATGTATTGAACTCTTCCAAAAATAACAAATCTGAGAAAACTGTTAGTACCATCGACCTGTTTCAAAATTAGACAGCAGATTGAGATAAACCGGTTTATCCATATGTTAGCAGATTACGATCGGCCAATGAGTCAGTGGAGGCCGCTGCTACAGCTGACTCATTCAACACCAGCCGACGGATGGGAATGGGAAGTCCATTGTCTGGCTCCTTAATCTAATGGTTTGTCACGCGACTTTTAGAAACCACACCACCCTTGATGACGTGGACCGTCTGCTTCTACGATATGTTTCTTGTTCAATCAGTAGTCTATCACGTCTATTAGTTTCTTTATCATTGATTGACGTGTTATACACATTCAAGATTATAACTAAACAAAAAGTTAAACGGCAATTCGTGCAATTGTTTGCCAAGTCCTCATTCTCATTGATTTTATGAAGCGTCAACACACAAAAGCAACATCCATGCACATTCATTTGTTTATGTCATTTCATTATTATTATAACTATAACTGCGGCGTTGAATTCAGCTTTTTTCCGGTCGGGTAAACCCGTGTGACACATCCGCAATCCCACGCGATTACAGAGAAGCTAGGTCAAACCTATTTTCGTATTTAAAACTGGACGGAACGGAACAGAACCGGCGTGTTTAATACTAGCTGCAATTTATTTTCGTCGTAATATTCTCTTTGATTAAATCGCTTTGAACATTACATTCTCCGTTATGTGCGTACGTGTTGGAGATTGGAATTCTTGTCTAATTGCGTCGTTAATTAGAACTAAATATTTACCTAGCAACGCGTTCGTTGGCAATCCCCGGCCCAAATTAACAACCAGGAGAACATCATCACACGGCCTAACATACATTTTCCTGTTGCATTGCAAATTGCAACGCATAACAAAATCTTTCCGTGGGATCCGAACAAGGATTCACGGTTGTAAATCCGAATCGAAAATTGCAGGTACATCAAAGTCAGCTGTTAAACAATGCAAGGTGCGGTATAGCGTAGCGGTGAATCAGTGACTGGCATCAGCTGATTCATTCGCCCGGTAAGCGGCCTTGCATGCGCCGACAACTGTGAGAACGAATACGCAAGTAACGTTAATCACCTACTTCAACGAAGGATATTTCGAATATGAATAACTGAAATAGAAAATTGTTTTCGGCGGATACGTCAGTTTAAAACTAAAGTGCACTCTGTGCGCTAACGTCCGCTACGCGAGGTCGACGTTTTCATAGCAGGCGTGGAGAATCGTCGCTTGGAGTAGATATAACAATGATGAATGAAAGTCACTAAGTTACTACACGCGATGACTGTCGCGATCAAGCTTCGGAAACAAGATGACATCAATGACCCGAAGGTGACCCGCGCATCGAGTCTTACAAATAGTTCGACGAACTCGACATTTTATTTTCGTTACTTTTCCACTCGAACTCTTGTGTTCAACGATAAAGAACAAACATTAATTCGTTAATTCAAAACACTTATGAAAACATAGCGCGTAGCGCTATCAGGTTGTGATCATCCGACTGACATGAAGGGATATATATAAAAAAACAAAGTGCTTTAATGAACACTCCCACGCAACTTGTTACTCGATGACATTGGGAGTTGAATATCAAGTAAAAACGCTGGGGATCATACATAGTGATGAGAGCGTTGTGGTGGACGTGAAAATTCACTCGGTTTAAACAGTGATACAAAATGAAAAGTATAACGAGGCGCACTTTACCCCACTAGGGTGGGCAATAAAGGCAGACGGCAACTAATTGCGAAAAACGAGATTAACGCTCCTTGTAGAGGCACTAAACGGGGATGGCTCTGTTTACCACCCGGTTTCATTCCTTTTACAACACCACTAATAGACTTATTTTATTAGGGAGAAACGCCGAGATAACATTTATATTAGTACTAAGTAATCATCATAAAATCAACACTATTAAAACTCTGCCCAGTCCCTAGTGTGGCTGCGGACTGGGCAACTGGGCAGTCGTTAATTTTATAAGTGAACTTGTTTACTTAATCGTGTTAATGGAAGAGACAGTTTAGTCAATTTAGATACTTCATTTGTTTCTTTAACTAACTCTACGCGTATAACTCATCTCAGATTGATAACAATAACCTCATGTATGAAGATTTCAGCTACGGCAATGCATCTGCTGTAAAATTCAACAAATTTACTGATTACGTAAATTATACCAGAATCACTACAAAGGACAAACCTTCACACATACATAATTATGTAATGCCTAATAAAAAAAACCGTTGTGTCTCAGGCAATATGAGAGAAGCGACAGACCCACTCGCCTCAGTCGGCCTGGGCGGGCGGGCGGCAGCTAATTCCCAGCAAACGAACAAACGAGATTATGGCCGGATCACGCGTACCCCCAGCGGAAACGTAACACGCGCGGGACAATTGTGATCACTTGTCCTTCTTGTAAATCCATGATTTATTTAATCTAGCTAGAGAATTCAATACGCCTAGTAGGTTATTCAAAGACGGTTATTCCTATGGTTTTCTATTTAGTGTTGTGTTGGCCTGGAAGACGTTTCTCTTTCACGAGAATCACGGAGAGCATGTTTGATGCAAATGGCTGATGATGATGTTAACGTTAGTGGAAAGCTGGAGACTATAAAGCAGAATTAAAGAAGACAGCTGTATAATGCTGGGAAGCGGGTTACGAAAAGCCTTGAGTTGCCAAAATTTGTTGTGAATTTGTTGTTGAAATTTAGGAGAAGGTAGACAGAGATGGATGTAACCTCAACTAATCTACAAAAGATAAAGGTGTAAAAAAGTCCGAGTGCCAGAAATTGAGGCATAATAGGATGTAGACGGAGATCAGATCAGGAATAACAGGACCAAATTTAATAATGGAACGATAGCAGAACCACTTCTGCAGTTAGTCTTAATTTGAACCGAACGGATATGCTTGCAAAATGAAGTATAGAATTAGGTAGTACCTACATTGTCCTAGATAATATTAGATTATGTCACCTATTTAATAGATCGTTTCATTTCCAGACGCTCATCAATTATACAACACAGACTGATACAATGACAACTAATAATAGATGCGACCAAGGTTAGTTAGCGCCACGTGCATTCTTGTAACAGCACTCAATAAAACGCCAATAAAATATCATCGGCGGAAATCAATATTTTCTTTAATAGTTTAAGAAACTTTTGGTTCTTTTAGATATTGAAGAACTTGCTTAACTACACCGAGCCAGCTCATAAAAACACCGAGACTAAACACTTTTGTTCGTACCCAAAAACATTCCCAGCCTTTTATAAAAAAAAAACCTGAATTTGGTACAAATGAGCAGGGTCCCAGTCCCAGCACAATAATATCCAACAAATTATATTTGAGGCAAATTGAATTAAGATATTATTTCAGGGGCGATACACAATCTGCCGGGATGTTTTGTATATTAATTTGGCGGTATAATGAAATTTTCACAATGCGTCTGTTATCAAATACTAATACTCGATATTAATATTGAATGAGGTTATCCTACTCATATTATAAATGCGAATGCGTTTGTGTGTGAATGTTTGTTTATTGTTACCACGTATCACCGTAACTACTAAATTGATTTTGATGAAATTTGGAATGGAGATAGCTTATACCCATTTAAATAAAAAAGTTCCTGCGCAGAACGAAAGCAAAACAGACACAGTTGACACAGTCATTCTCTGAATTTTTGACTTCCTCTAAACACTTTTTTTCAATCGTTAAATTTATTTTATATTGTGTGTGAATTATAACTAAAGTACCACATTAAACTCAAGTAGCACGTTTTGTAAACAAGAATGTTGACTACGCGACAAACAAGGGGAAGTACCAAATCGATTGTATTGTTTTATTTATAAGGCCACGTATACCGCAGAAGGTAGGCGACGACGGTAGGCCCAGCTTAATTATTAAGGGCCTAACATTCCGTGGTTTCCGTGTGTTATTCGTTATAATAACACGATTTTTTATACAACAACCCACAATTTATTTCAATTTAAAGTTGCGCAAACCGCACATAATTGTATACCTGAATTTGAGCATATTTAATTATTTGTAATCTTAAATGTTAATCTGCCGTATTAAAGTGTTAGCTTTATCGTGCATTGGTACGCTCTTGATAAATAATTGTTTCCATTTGAAACAGAAGAGGTCGTATAATATTAGAAATGTTGTGTCTTCAGGTTAATTATCATGTATTGTAAATTATAAACTCCAAAGGTCTGAAGTCATTCAATGACATCAACGCGCAGCCTCAACCACAGCCGCTGGTGCTACATAATACAAACAAGTTTCAGGACAGTTTTCTTCAGTAGTGTCCCATAAGGTCCGTAAGTTAAATGTCATACCAAAATTTAGCTAATTTGATTTTATTGTCAAAATTTAGCACGGAAATTTTGACAATAAGATCAAATTGACCGAAATTTGGTACATGGCATTTAACTTACGGACGTTTATAAAACCGGCCCTACCGGTGTCAAATGGGATATTAATGTTTGTATGGAAAATATAACATTTACCACGCGGGGCAAGTCGCTAGTTGAACAATAAGTTTCAGTTTCTCTAACGGAGTAAGCTATTATAATTGCAAAAACTGTTAATGCAGATCTACTGACCAAAGCTATTGAAAAAGTTTGTTAATCAAGCTTGAGGTAGTAACCGCCCAGTCAGTACAACTAACTGTCATAAGAAATGCAAAATTGCATTGATGATCACTCTGACACGAGAAGTTCACATGTCATTGTAAATCACTGTAACTGGTTCAGCAATATATCAGCCAGCGATAAAACAAATGAATAATCGAAACAATCGAAAGTCGAGCGGCCGATGCGCACAAAAACAATCTTTACAAAAGGTGTAAATAGAATTCAACAGATTGATGTCACAGTAATCGAGTGTGTAATAAGGGCGGAGTTCACCAACATTCAGTCCGTGGCTAAACAACAGTTAACTCGAAGTTGTCATACATTTGCAATGATAGCTACTGGATAAATAGCTTGTTACATGTTGATGAACACTGCCCAAGTTTGTTTATTAGTAAGTCATAAAGTTACTTAATCGTCTCCTTGAAACACTTCATTATCAGGCGAGTTACTGGCGTGACATACATTTCACGAGTAAACATGGTTAGCTAACGTTATATTGGGTTTATTTTTAACTTGAAACGAGTAGGCACAAACGCCCTCATTCTATTTTCATTTTGTTTGGATTGGGGACTCCCTGTTTCTGTTATTATTTTATCTGGTAGTGATGTCTATCAGACATTCATATTGCTGTTTAATTTTCAAACAAACAGTGTCAGTGCTAGCACTATCTAATGAATTTACATAGACAGCTATAAATTGGCAACCGATGTGTTGCAATGGGCGAATAGGCGACTGTGATACGCGAGGTCGCGGGTTTATTCTCGCTACGGAAAAAAAAGGAAAAAAAAATTCAAAATGTGTACATCTCAAAAATAATTTTACAGAAACCAGATTTTATATCGAGTCAATCCGACTCACAAGTAACCAACTGACATGACGAGGTTGTACATTAATTAACTAAACAAAGTAACTAACTGCTCAGTGACAAGCTGTGTCCTCATTCCCGCCAAAGTTTCAATACCTCACTCGCTATTCGGGTTATCTGTGACAAGGTTGTAGTCGGAGGACCACCTGAGAAACAAACGTTTTTGAGTGAATCGCGACAACCAATGTTGTGAGAACTGTGAGAGAATATTCTTTCTCTCGAGAGTCAATTAACTCACAGAGGTCTAGGCCAGAGGAACAGGATTTCGATGAAGGTTGAGCGATGTCAGGTAAATTTTAACACGCAATTAGTCCGTCGGACGCCGCCGCTGCCACCGTGGCAGTCTCGGCACAAATCGACAGGTTAGTTTGGTTCAGGGACGGTCTGTTCAATAGCCGGTAAATTCCTCTCGCTCAGCCTTATAGTAAGTAACACAGGGTTGAGTCTGAGCAACGATATTTTCGGGGCCGCGAATATTTTTATTGTTGGGTGCTTAACGCGCCTTTTTCCGTAATAGGCCTTTGGTAACAAATGTCGATCATTGTTTTTGTGCACGCAATCTGTCGGTTACGTTCCTTATAGCGAAACTTTTTCGTTGCTGCTCTAATTCCTTTCAATAGCAAAATTATTTCAACCACCACACGTTTTATGTTGTGTTCACCAAACAAGCGTAGGTACGATTGCGTGTGCAAGGTGCGTGTCATTTACGATATTCGATACAAATTAAACGCGCGTCGAGAGGACTTTCATGGAAAACGTTATGAATATAAAAAGTACGATAAATAACACGGGCTATTAAATCAAAGAAATTGATTATAATTTGTTTCTATGAACCTGTAGATAGTATTGAATTTATTGAACATGGATGCAAAGATGCCACAATATTTTTAACATGACAAATCAGATTGTAATTATACGTTGCAACTGGTTTTCCCGCATACCTGGCATGTTAATGAGGAGAAAAAAGTATTTCAACAGGTCGACGCCGATGAGGATATTTTAAGATATTATCGATTTTAGTCTTATCAACTGCAGCATCGCACACAACCAACCAAGACTATCATGATCATGAAACCATCGAATACTATCCAGCGGGAAGCCTCAACAGTATCAAACCATGTAGGCCCGCCCTGCACGGTTTCAATTAGATTGATACTTTTTGTCCTACATTGTAGGACATGAGTATAGCATCAAAGTAGGTACTGGCAAGATGGAGTTGCGGGTAACCAAGAGTAGGTAGACCGCACCCCGCCCTGGCGGCGCCGCCGGCGACTGCCGTGTACAATAATCCGGGTAGCAACAGTGTGAGCGTGACGCCGCGCACTCACCTTGACTCACTTTAGCTGGGCCGTTTGCATTACACTGTTTGCTAGTCGCGTACTCGTGATTAGTCTAGAGAAAAGGTAGCTTGTTACATGTGACAGATTTCCATCATTTTGTGGATACCACGCATACATAAGTTTGTTTAAGGCGATTTAGCAGTTGCCTACTTTCTGTTGCGAGAGATTTCTTAGGCTTACAACGAATAATGCGTCAGCTGATATCACGCACACGTGCAGTGATCAGCAGGCCAGTCGGACGCCCTAGATACCGTTGCTGGAGAGACGCGGTAGAAGCGGACTTACGCGAGCTCCAGACTGAACTGGGCTGAAATTGCTCAGGATAGAGAGAAGTCGCACTCTCTCTCGCTTTGGAAGCCAAGATAAACTTAGAGTCGGAGTTAACATATTGATACATATGAATTTTACCAGGATTCGTGTCTTACTGGCGGCTAATGAAGCGAAAGGAGGAATGTATTATACAAACAAATTAGGAGAACAGGAACACGGTCTACTTTCTAATGGGACGGGACCCTACCGTTTCAAGCTACTCTACCACATTACCGGGGGACGATTTCATGAATTTCATCACGTGATTTGTCCATCAAGGCAAGACATCGAGTTGCGCGTTGTTGTCTTCAACAAGGGTGCGCATAGCAATGAATGTTAGAATGTCTTGTAAAACGATCGTGTGAATGGGCGATATTGCAATTAGCTGAGCAGATAGCTCGAACAGCTGATGCTTCGCCATTCGTGTCGCATCATCACGATAATAGGTATGTATGGGACGAAAGCGTGGTATGATGGCGAGCGTGGGTTTTTTTCTCGGATTCCGCACTCGTTATGAGCAGTTTTGCTGTTCATAAAATTTTCTTTACTATTATTAAATTAAAATTGTTTGCTAAAAATGTGCCATAGGGATATGAATTACGATGGTAGGTGATATAAGTAGACTAATCCTATGGTGACTAAACGAATTAATTTCTTATTCTTCTTTCGTATGAGCTAATGGCGAAACTTAGTAGCGAAGAATTGCTGCCGGCTGGTGTGGGTCATTGTTCTAAACGAGAACTATAGTGCATATAAAATAACGGGGTAAATGTATAAATTTGCTCCAAAAAGTTAAGGAATTTCACAATCGATTTGGAAATTAACCTAAAAATCGGAATAATTTTAATGGTAACTCAAATCGCTACTACCCATGAAATACCCGTGTAATTTCACAAAAAATTTTAATCAAGTAAAGTGCAACACTACCTATATAGTTGCCCTATAGAGGAGGGCAGCAAGAAGGCCGCGGGTCGTCGCCGTGACTGACGGTAAGTTGTTATTATTACGGGGGTTAATGGAAATTTTCATTCCTTTTGCTCCTTGTATCGCTACCTCTACTATATGCGAAAGAACGCGTGCTGCGTAAAAGAAGTTCAAACCAACATCTGTCTCTCAAATTAAAATGTATTATTTTTTAATACATATTATATATTTATTATATCATATTTTTGACCATCTTTGTAGTTCACGAAATGAAATTAGTCTACGAGAACGTTTTCCTCTTGCAGGACGCAAAAGATCAATACAACAGCGAACAGCGATGGAGAAGAAAAAAAATGTATCTATAGAGAATCACGGCGCATCTAATCGAACCGTCTAGCAATACGATAAGGATAAAAAGAGGGCAATCGCAGTTAACCGTACTGTAGATTTCGATCTTACAGTGTATCTCCTTGACTCGAATCGTATTGGCATCGTCGGGTCAGTTGTGAAACCGGCAGCCCACGGCTAGGGCGTTAGTCATTGTCGGCTATTGCATAAATTGCATCCAGTCATAGATTAGGTAATATGATGTACATATCCAGTGCAGCTGGTGGTTGCCTCACATCGTCTGTTCCTATCGAACACAATTTGCACGTCATAATACGCCCACTGCGGGTTACCCCACCATCGCGCAATATTTCGGCAATCAGTTTAGGATTAACATCGGTTTAGCAGATTTATCCAGGAATGGCACTTGCTGGTTTCGAGCGACCGCGTTAAAACTAGCATAAGGTCAACATATGGACAGCACTATGTGATGTTTCGATTCAAAACAATTGATAACTGCAAGAATCAACTCGGAAAAGCAATCAAAAAATAATTCGTTTCGATTGCTAAGAGAATGTGATTCACCACGGCATTCAGGCGAGATATTGGTATACAATTATTACGTATTGGCTAATCACGAGCCTATTAAGTGTAAAAAACAACAATAAAACAATCTAGGTATGCAAAAAACATGATGCAATTGGGTCATTTGAAACCAATAGCTGGGGTCGGCGAAACCGCAATGTAGTATTAATAGAATACTTTGGTACAGGCAACAGACACTGACTTTGATACAGGCAAGCCAATAATAAAGCAATTGGATTGCTGTTTTTATCTGCTTTACATTATATATCGCGTTACGAAAACGACAATTTTCCAAAGAGCATGTGGCTGTTTCGATAAAAGGGTGTCGTTGGAAATTAACACTTAAATTTTATTTGGAAGGTTAATAGAAGAAAACAATACTGAAAACCTTTCCTAGCATATTAAGGATTACAATTTTGAAACTCGAGACTAAGCTTGTATAATGCCCTGGCTACACCTGTGTAATAAGCGGTAATTAACATGAAATTAGATACGTTTATTGTCAAACATCTCGCTGATTAACGCGTCAGTGGTACCAGAGCACTTTCTTTTGAATAGAGTGGCTAATAAGTAGATGGCCCGCCTGATGGTGAGCGGTTACCGTCGGCGTCGCCTATTGACTTTTGCAACATTATAGGCTATAGAGGCTAAAAAAAACACAAAAAGATGCGTCTCTAGATTCTATTCATTTAGCGCATAGACAACTTGACACAATGTTGAAAATTTGCTCGTGTTAGATTTATCATGACCAGGCGGTTAGTAAAACGGCAAATGAAAAGAAACACAGTTAACAAGAGTCCATCAAACAGTATAACGGCGGAAGTTTAACTACTTACTCGTCGGAGATAGTTCAAAGATATAAATAACGGTCGGGGAGCAATGTAATAAAGAGAAACGGCAATTCATTAGACGTCCGTCAGTTTATTTGTTTTGATCATTGATCACGCCGAAACCACACGGATCCGGCGATGTAGCCAATTTATAGGATAACCTCAATGGAGAATGAAGTATATAGGTAAAACGATTATTTACGATGTTAAAACATGAATGGTTTTGGTAACTGTGGTTACCTTCATGTTGTAAAAAATTTCGAAGCAAAAACGTTTTTCGAACTACCTCAAAAAAAAGCCGTAAAACGTTTTGTCCCTAGAGATTCTTTCAGTGTTAACATGACAGCTCACCCACGAGAAGTATTTTTGCGCTCTCGCTAAGAAAAAGTGCTGTAGTCAACTCATCTTTAATCTACCACGCTGGCCCGAAGAGGGTTGGTAGCTATCAACATGCCTTTGAAGGTTCTGGTATAATCACAAATAAAAAAGCAACCTGTTATAAGTACAACATCCGATTGCAATATTTCTTTAGCTTCGCGAAAATTATACGACGTATATAAAGAAAGAGTCAAAGACTTCACTACGCAGAAATGTAAAGGAAAAATTTACCAACATGCTAGTCATCCTGACGCTTAGTGTGTAATGTGTACCTACAGTTCGCGAGTCATCTGTAGGATGCTGGCAGGGCGCCATGTAAACACCCCACCAAATAGGGCAATGACCACCTCAGAACGCAAATAGATATATCTATTAATAATACCGTTCTAAAATAAACTGAGTGGGGAGTAACACGTGTCTCAAAAACAAAGATTAATTGCCTCGACTGTGGAACGAGATTCGACATTTTGAATTATGTGATAAAAAGTTTTGAATAATATGAATTGAATACCGCGGAAAACGAGAAACGTTCAACGAATCTGCTAGATTGTTTAGAAAAATGATTTTTTCAATGCGGAAGATTGAACTTCAGAAATATTTCTTTACGAAAAATATATTTTACTAACGATTGCAGGAAGTTCAAACTTTTCCATACAAAATTTAATATCGATTTTGACTCCCATGGAGTTCGACCCCTCCATAAAAACACAAATCAAATTTCAAGACTACGTCCAGTGGCTCAGGCTGTACGACATAATCAGTCAATCATAACAAGCCTTTTATAGATGAAGATTAAATTTAAAAACAAATTCGCTTCGTCTTTTTAATTGTATTTTTTTAAAGTAAATATTGCCCAACGCCGGTAGAATAAGATCAAGGGAAAACAACTTGTACGTCAGTTTTTCCACGTTTCCCTTGCGGCGTCAATGCGGCCCGTGTACACAAAGAAAACTATGACGCCACGTTTTATTGCTCGGAGAACCACCAACGACGCAGTGAAAACTTAACACTGACACGTGACTACCATGCTGGGGCTACACTGCATCAATAGTCTCACGGCGATAAACAAAACCATTATCACACGTGTGGAGTAGTTCAGTTTGCAGTAGACGTAGATACCTATATCATTCGCTGAAACGATTTAGAAATTGTAAATTTTGTGAGTGTTCAATGTGATGGCCTTCAGCGCAGCTGAATCAATTCATGTGACACAAATAACAAAAATATTTTAATTAATTTATCTAAGTGACGAGACGAGCATGTCGCTCGCTTGACGGTAAACGTCATGCTTGCCTATTACAGTTCAATTTCGCGCAGAATTTTAAACTTCAACTGAACTTTTGAATAATGCACTGCAAATACTGCAATCGTCATTAGATGTTAAATATCTCTATGCCCTGTCTGTGTGTATTATAATATAAATATAAATTAAGCTTTATAAATACAATATTAAGCTGTAATGTCAAACTAATTGTGACTATCAACTCTCGTGAAATTATCGTCAGAAGAACAACGCAGGTGTAGCCCCAGCATGTCACGTCAGCTCGAGTTGTTGAACGCGAGCGCTCGTAAATAAGACATTGATGGAACGGAATTATTTGCGTAGCGTGGAAATTGTTTTCCTAGAACGGAGTTTTCCCGACACGAGGTACATGCGGCATACTTGCATGCACCGTGATGTGCTGATGAGTGCTAAGTGATAGAAGTGACTAGGTGTGCTCCGCGATTTGGACTACAGTTTATCGCGATAAAAAGTTTTCTATGTTTTTCCCCAGAGTCCAAACTATCTCCGTACCAAATTCTATCAAGATCGGTTCAGCGGTTTAGGCGTAAAAAGTTAAGAAACAGAAAGAAAGACAGATAAGAGTTACTTATGCATTTATAATATTAGTATGGATTGGAGTCAATATTCAAAGAACTTAGAAGCAATTTCCTCTGTGTACAAAACAAAATGTAATAAGATCATAGGAACCAAATGGTGTGTTCCAGAAAAACCAATATGTATTGCAATAATTTTCTAACAGAGTAACAGAATTGTGTCGAAATCAACTGACAATACAGAAAGATAATTTTATTATATTCTGTCGCAGAGCTCATTTAGCTTCGTTAGCCATATTTAACAACGGTGTTAGTTTGGTAAGATAGCCGCGCGTGAGGACGCTCTCACGGCGACATCACAAGGGTTTCACGAACAAAAGAATTTTAAATAATTTCAAAGGCAGCCTTGGACCGAATAATTTTTCAACCTTGGTTTTAATTTGCCCGGTCGTTGTTTCTCGTTTTTTTGTTAATTATCGCCAGACGAGGTGTGGAATTCTAAATGAATATTTTATTACATAAAGTGCACGTATGAATTGCATTCTGTAACATATGCATATTAGTGACTTTGTGCTCACCTTATGCGGTCAATAGAAACGTGGAGGACGTTTTTGCTCGTTTCGAGAGCGTTGAACCCGCGCGTTTTTATTAAACATATTCATTTTGATAACAGCGACACGGCGGTGACGCATACGAGAAATTAGAACTGCAAGTCTGCAAACACAGCGGTGTACTTTCACTCATTGAAAATAACATGCAAGTGGGTCGCGTTTCATTGTTATTTTTATTATTGATGCAATGTATTTGCTCGAGTGCACCTACGCGATACGCCGCCCCCTATCAGACCACCCACGGACCCACGGGCATTGAAAAAGGTCGCAATTGCCATTGAACTGACGACGCGTGGTATGTTATCTATTTACCTCCACCCTTTCTGCCCTTTGTGCACGTGTGGGAAAATTACTGCGACCCGGTTCTTAGGAAATATGGAACACTTTATTGTGATCTTACCAATAAATACTATCTATGTGTGATAAGATGATAGTAGGTCTATAAAACAGATGACTAGACATTACGTTTTTTAATAATGTATAGCGAGTTTTTTTTCTTTCTTTAGTATCGATCGTTCTAATATTATGAATGCGAAAGTTTGTGAGGAAGTTCGTGGGTGTTACTGGAGTGGAGCTTGTCCATGAAAATAACAATAACGCCCACACAATCACATGTATAGCTTATTTACGCGGATCGAGGACGAGGATCCACAACATCCATACAAGATTAGACTGGAGACTAGAGATTGGTTAAGTCACGTCATTAACGACCAAAGTGCGGCCACTAATTGACTCCTACGAATCCCATATTTAAGTAGAGATGTTAAAACAGTGAACAATCGAAAACAAAGGCGCAGTCCACGCTGGGAAACCGCAGAAACTCAGTAATTTAAACATAATATAGTGATTTGAAAATATAAACATAATGTAAGGTGGATGAGCAATTTCCGCATGCGACATGTAAACAATAATTACGAAAGCACTCGCCGTTTAATCGCTTCGAGCGAGTACCAACAATGGCGGACGTATAATATACGGGTACGACATGGTAAGTAAATTAATAACCGCAGGTGACACCGGCCCGAGCCGGATTAATCGAACAATCGGATGTTATGCGACGCGATGATCGATTGTTATGCTCCCGTTCGGAGAATAGTCTCGTTCAAAAGTGGTGATGTTTCACAAGCTTTTATTTGACTCTGTTAGGAGAGCTCTGCGCTTCTACAGCGAAATTTTTTTTCGAAAGTTTTTTCGGCTATTGCAATAAAGTAACGATGTTACGATTCGAGTTAGACGCATATCGAGTCGATTAACGATCTGCATAACTCGAGTACTGTCTCGTTCCGCCATTGTTCGACACTAGATGTAGCATTTCCAGTATTGTTTTTGTCATTTTAAGTTTTATTTCAGTTACGTCTGGTAAATTTTATTTCATAGGTAAGTACATTTTATAACATGAAAACTCGTAAAGAAAAAAAACTCGTCTGTGAGAGGTATATCATAAGTTATATCCAATGACCCGCTAACGCAAAAGCGCGCGACGAATAACGATCAAAATTCGAATGCGTCAGGCGTGTCAACTTAACTCGAGTTTCTACTCGAGTCGTGGGATAATTTGACTCGTATCATCGCATCATCGAAGTGTACGAGTACCTCTAGTAGCATTCGAGTAGTTAAATCGACCTTGTCAACGGGCAAACTTTTTGTCTTCGAACGGATGAGCCCTAAGCGCTCACGCACAAACAGAACGTCCTGCGTCTTCATACAGATCACATACTTACAGAAGCGACCGCGTGGTCACAGTAATCCTTGACATAATATGGTGGAACTAAACAATACGCGTTTGATTTGTACAAGTTACGGTAAACATTCTCAACCGGTCATAAGTGCATTTAACTGCAAAAAACAGTTCTAAAGTACTTTTTATTGCAAGCTTCAATCAAAACTACTTTTGAAACGGAAACATATTGAATAACATATTCAATATTATTGTCAAAATCTAAATTTATTGTGATGGTGAATGGATCATTTCTATTATTAGTTAAAATTTCGTGTATTTTCTTGAAATGCCCTCACGCCCTAGTAAATAAAGCTCATTCAGCCACTACCACGGCACGCTCGCTTCGCTCGTGCGTTTTTGTCAACTTAAGGTGGATGATCCCAGAGCTCATCACGCTATGTTGTCAAGAGATGGCGCTGATGTCATTTTTTACCTAAATTATTTTTTTACGTCGAAAATAACAATCTTATTCGAACCAAACACTAAAGCGCGCGTTCTATAGCGTTACTCAATTGTAAATTACCCAAATCTTCATTTAATAAACTAATAAATTACTCGTAACGCTTCTCTTACTGCTGGTGTCACAAATTTACGTACTTACACACGCACACGTAGACATAATGTATGTCATTAGAACGCATCTAAGGTGGTTGCTTGCGGTCCGCCTAGCAGCCCAGCGTCAATAGATGGCGTTGTTTCTAATTAACGCATCTTATTTTATTATGAATAAACAGGTGCATATTATTTTAATAATAATTACGTTTACCGGTAATGGCGTAATATGTTTTATGTATCCAACAATATTTCAGATGTGTTTTAGTTTTCAAAACACTTTTATTTGTGCCAAACAATATCGCGGCGGTAGTGGTGTATGGCAGCAAACTATTCACGCACACATAGAAAATGGTCTTGTTGTACACGAAACCATTTGCTAATTTCGTTCTTTCGTTTACTGTATAGGTTAGACCAGTGGTCAAACCTCTCAGTAGTTCTTTACTAATAACGAGGTTCCGAGTTCGATCCCAGCCTCAGATTTTTGGTAATTTTCTTTGATTTGGATGAAATTTAGAATGGAGATGGCCTATAGCCTTTATTACCTATACTCTCTACTCTCCTACCAATAAAGACATTGGCTATTGTAATACTTTATTATGAAACAATCAGGATTATTTATTATATATGTACATAGTATCAAAATAAAAAAACAGTCAATCACCAATAGTCTTTTTATTTACACATTCTTAAAATATTCAATAATTCACAATTCTTCGTCAATATAAAGTCCTGCTGGTCGCACAGTTTTTTTCATTTTTTCCATGAACTATGTTCTGGCCACAGACTCATTGTGTTGGCCATATGCCATGTTATTGGTCAGAACATTGTTTTTATACAAAATGCTTTTGACGTGGTTGTGGTATGGTGTTGTCGCTTTTCGTTTACATATCTGCAACAAAGCTATAATTAAAGTATATTCTAATTTGTATCCCAACCTGGCCATACGAAAACCACGGATTTATGTCTACTAAACACTACTAAAGAAACAAACATGACTTTGAAAAACTAACCATTCCAAATCGGCTGGCTGGCCTGTCGCATTTATATGTAGTGTAAACATCATTTTCATGTTGCCCTATGGTCAGAAGTTCAATTCCTTTTATTTCCTCCGTTGTTTTTTGGAAGTCTCGAATTTTCGAGAGACATGCTTCTTTCAAATCTGTTTCCACAATTGGTTCATTTGGTTTAGTAGTTACGTTGATACGTGGTAACAAACATTCACACGCACAAATTTTTGCATTTATAATATTAGTAGAATAGAATTTCGTTTATTTCAAGGTGTCATTTACGAAGTAAATAAGCGTAGGAAAATTATATGTCATCATATTGTTTATTTCAAAGGTACACTTTCAGCAAGGGCAGTTGTAGAACAACGTCCTTGATCCTCCGAAAATTAGATTTGTGGTGACAGCCAGCCAGCAGGGCTTTTCCGGTTATACAAAGGTACTCGGTGGCAGGGCTGTTGCTGGCCTCAGCTGGCGTAGTGGTGCACGATTGTATCTGCTGATTTCCATCAATAATTTTCCAACGTTGATCAACCTTTTTTACAGAGTAAAACTATAAACAACAACTTGCCTAGCAACGTAGCAACTAGTCAAAAATGCATTTTACGTGAATGACGTAACCAAAACACTCATAGAACAGTCTGATTAGTTTATACTAGCTGCACCCCGCAGTTTCACCCGCGTGTCCTACAGTTTATCGATATTTTTTTTTATAAAACTATTGTAGTAAAAGAAACACTAAATATTAAGTGAAGCTTACCACTTACCACACATACACATACATTAGTGAAAACTGCACCCTAATCGGTTAAGCCGTTTCTGGAATTAGCGCGCACAAACGCACAGACAAACAGACATACAGTCAAACAGACAAAAAATCCATTTATCATTATTTTGGGTCCTATTGCGTTGATAATAAAGACCCCCAATAATAGCTTTTCTCATTTATCTTTCACTAGTTTTCAGCCGCGGTTTCACCCGCGTCTTCCCGTTATCCCGCAGGAACCTTTTTCCGGGATAAAAAGTAGCTATAAGCTATTTCCATTCCAGTAGTTACGGTGATACGTGGCAACAAACATTCACACACACAAACTTTCGCATTTATAATATTAGTAGGAAAGGATAGGATGTACAGACAGCGATCAGTCACAGTTTTATTATATGTATAGGTAAATAAATTTTTATTGTAAATGTGGATGTGGATTTGGATTCCGTCTTCTTTACCGCTTAGACTGTTTTATTGAAAAATATACCTTATTCCGTTTGATAACAATATGTATAGTATTACATTGATAGATATCGGTTGATTTCGGTTTTTTTTTTGACGTTTATGATTTGAAGCGATGATAGCTCAATCGGTTGCGCATTGAATTTCCGTGCTGGACAGCACATCTTCAAATACCAACAATAAGTATGAGGTTTCGGTGAAGAAAAATATCGTGCCAAACCACAACATGGTGGCTTATTATGTAATATTTGAGACTTTAGATCAGATACCTACCTAGTAGATAAGACACTCATTAGCCCAGTAACTTCGCTAGCTACTTATGTTGTAGTTAGTACCTTACCTACCATACCTTTACCTACCAAATATTTATTTGATAATGCGGTAGTGCGGTACCAACACACTGGGTATCAAATATAGGGGTGTGACTTGAAAGGGAAAAAATCGATTTTTATCTCTTTAGATTAAATCGATTTGTAAAAACGATTCGATTATTTTTTATTTAATAATCGATTTTTTACAAATCGATTATTTTTCGATTTTGTACAAATCGATTATTTTTTGAATTTTTATTAAGCGATTGTTTTTATTTATATAATCGATTTGTAAAAAACAATTATTAAAATAAAAATAATCGATTTGTAATATAATCATCGATTTTTTAAATATCGATAAAAAAAAAGATCGATTAATATAAAAATCGATTATTTTGTTCACATCCCTAAACTATTTTAGCTAGGTAGGTACATACCTACCAACGTGGTAGGCGACCTCTTGCAAGGGCGATCTACCATTTCTAGTTCTACCGCCAAGTACCTAACTAACTATATTATCAATAGTAGGTATCTATCTACGTAGACCGTATGTATTTAGATTTACGTTCTAATGTAAGTATGTTGTCAGCTGCCTGGTTACCATAATACATACAAGTCGGATGGCCATGTGAGAAACTATCGCAAGATATATATTTACTTTACTTATTTATTAACTTATTTTCCTACTTTGATTACCTGGGCGAAATTCTATCATTTTGGTTATCAAAGTGGATTAGACCTCCACGACCTTGACTACCAACCCGTTTCGATTTACGTCTTCGGAACGGAAAGTAAAAATTGCCCCAAAATCAACAAAATCGTTCATGCATGACTTGGCAAGTCGAAATATCGTGGCGAGCGAGACAGAAAATCATTCTTCACTAGTCACGCCCGATCTTGCAACGTCGCATAATTTTTAGCTATTGACAAACTATAATTTCTTCTGTGACGCTTCAACGTTGTCGTATGCCACCATTCGCTCACTGCACAAGGTCTACATCTAAATAGTTCATCGAAATTCAGATAGATGGCAGGTTAAAATCACCTAATTCAAGTCCGTCAACTTCAGTGCCACTCACGCACACATGTGTATAAAAATACGATTTTTCCGATGTAAAATTACATGGAAAACATAATTTTTGTAAGAGAAACTGATAGTTCGCGAATGGGTAATTAATTGAACAATTTAAGAAAATTTTCAAACTTCATTAGAATAGTTCGCGTGATCTATATCGCCCTTCTTGAGTTTGTATGGGAAATTGCCCGAACCCATTCACCTTAACCGCTTTTCCTCGCTTCGCTCGCCATCGCAACTATATTTCTCCGCTTTGGTCATGTGACATTATTAACATTTTTATGTCCAAAGTGGTCTGGACTGTTGTGTTGCTGTTAAAGGTGGTTAAGATTTTTGAGTTTAACACACCTTTAATACAAAGTATAAGTACAATGTAGATAGACTGAACAATTTATTAATGCTATTCTTACCTCGTTTATATGTTTGTAGGTTTTGATGAGGTCTACGCTGAGTTTCCGCAGCGGCGCCGTCGAGGGATCCCGAAAGTGATGCGGTATTCGGGCCTGCATAGCCTGGGCAAGCGAGAAACGTGTGTTAGTCGTAATGACGATCATTGAGAAGCAAACAAAAACATCAAGCTAAACAAGCATGGATTGAAAGCTAGGACAATAATGACGGTGACCATGCATGCTAAAATGTGCGAATTTAGTGATATAACATAGATATGCAAAACACAGAAAGGAGATCGCAAACTGAAATAGGAGAACTAGATGCTTTGTGACATTACAGGACATCAAACAGGAGACGTATTAATACACGAGACTGTTTGTAAATAAGATTCAAAATATCGCGACTTATCATAACTAAATAAATCTCCAGAAACAAACAATTCACTATACCATCAATTACATATGAAATTACCCAGAGCATTCCAATAAAGATTCGTTAGCGAAGTTTCTGCAAAGTTAGTTTTGACACAATATAAAGAGAACTCAATCTTTTCGCGGGAGCAACAGTAGTCGGACACATTTATTAATTACCTAATAACCCAGTCTAGACAGGCGTAATAGTGTTGCCAGTTTGAGGATAGGGATGCCTCTAAAAATTGGAAATGCTAAAGCGGCTATGGGATAAAAAATCTGCAGACTTTTTTGAGATTTTTGGCCTGAATATCGGATTCACAAACTAAACAATGATACATTTATGTCGTGCCGCGGTACTGTGTAACCATTGGTATTTAAAAAACGATGTATTTCACAACATGTTTATTTTTTAATTTAAACTTATTATTTAGCGCTTGTTGCCAAAGGCAAGTTCAATAAACAGATTTTGGCGAGTCTCGTCTTTGGCGCGACTTTGAATGTCCCAACAGGCACCACCACTTATCGATCGCAAGTTCGTATACATCGGTGAATAAATTCATCACTAGCGTTTCAGTTAAAGAGAACTCGACAAGGTAATTAGCAGCACTTTACTGACTAATTTATTTACTTGCGCGTAATGTCTAGACGCGCGTGTTTAATGGGTAAAATAATAGGAGTGGCACACGCGGGATTAACGGGTTTAAGAAACTTTGTAATGCAACATGCCTTTTTTTGTAATTTCTACTATTTAATTCTCGTTAAAAGGTTGCGAGAAAGCGTACGGAAAATAAATTTTCTACATCTAAAGATTCAAAATAAAACCTATAGCCGTGTGAACGTTTAAGGGCTTTAGGGAATAGGCATATTTATGAACATGATCTGATCATAATCTGACTCTGTTTTGTGAAAATCATCTGACTCTACGCTGTTTCATTACATCGTTATTATTTACAAATGAAGCATCAAAACACAGTCGGAAAAACCTACCTAAATTTTTAATGAAAATACGAAGTATTTTTAGAACAGCTAAGTAATCCTTGATATTTTTAAACATGTCCGAAATACCTCACTGTCGAATAAGAAAAAAACGAGTTCACGTAATAAATGCTAACAAACCTAACAAACCCCACCCCGTGTTAAACCGCTAAAGGTACGCCAGGAGTTAAGCAGCCTGTACAATGCTGACGTCAGTCGTTCAGTCGCGTTTGGAGCAAACTGCCTCGTGCATCATTTACCTGGACAGGGCTACGGTAGCGGCTGAAAGCTCGTGGGTTGCGCACTACGGCGCTCACCTGAATGTCCGACGGCGCGCTCAGGGTAGCGAGCTGATCCTCTGCCACCAGCCGACCGTAGAGTGGCACGTGCCGCCTCTCACCGCCGGCGGCTTCGGGCATGCCGCCACCGACCGCGCCCACTGCAACAAAATTAACAACATTAGATAAAAAAGGACACAAACACCAATGCGCCCGCACTCCCCGCCCGGCTTATACAAATAGGGTACATATCCGGAATACAAAACTAAATGTGACTGGATGTGACTAAGAAAACATAAAGCGTGGTTGTAGACCAAAACATAGAACATCACGATGAAGTCGGCCGGACAAAGATTTCTATGTCTAGCAGTGATTTCGTTGATGTTGATGATATTGATAGATAAAGATGAGATGGCCTCGTGAAATCGGTACCCGTGGTGTAACTTCAACTACTCAGAACTTTTGTGCTTTGAAGGAGACATTAAACGGTCGATCCCGTCTATACTGTTTCGGAAAACTCCAACACCACTTGCACCAGTTGCTAGTTCTACATTACGATTGTGATCATGTGCTAGTCTTGATGCTGCATAGAAGCGGAAAAGCTTTGCAGTTGACCGCTGGCCGGTTGGCAACAGACGCACAAAAACACCAAACTTTGAATTTCTGCAACATCTTTAAACTTTAAAGGTCAAATTGAGATCGAGGCAGCAAGAGACAACCTTCATAATTCCGAGAAAAGCGATCTATGACCACGGAGCTAGGCGCATAATCAAAACTAATAAAACAAAACGTATAAACTTCAAACAGTTTCCGGAAACCTGTTATTAATCGCAGACAATAATCATTCGATGGACCGGGCGGGCAGCTGAATCAATCTGATGTCATAATAGTTCAAATTGCCGTGTGAACGAGTATTATTCACCTGATCGTCGCCCACACATCGGCTTAAATGTAATGTGCTAGAGGTGAATGAATCACGGCGTGACTGGGTGGCCTACGTCATCTATGCGCTTTTAAGGTGAGATACCTTTGCAAAATAATATGATAATGTTAATTTATCATTGAATGTACGAAACGTGAAAATCTTTTGGTGTAAGTACAGAAAAGGCTGCCTTAGAGCCACAGCAAATGCTTTAGTTCTAAGTGATAATTTGACTTTTAATGTGGCGTCATATTGCTTGGTCGTAGTGCATTCTCTAGTGATCGTCTAGCTAGCTACCATGACCCTAAAGCTAAGAATCTGTCGGCAAACCTCTCTAGGTGTTTAAGGGTAGCCTCATTTAAAGAGCCTGTTTCTGATACCGGCATAGTGTAGGGCGTGTGTTCAATCACATCATCACTTAGTACCACGTAACTTATGATCAAACGCTACGCCTTTAAAATATAAAATAGTAAAAACTATACGCGCGATCTTGGAACACGCATGGCGAATTGATGACGTAGGTACATTGGTAGATTATAAATTGACTGACTTTATCACTGATTTGATATAAATAAGTAGTAACGTAGGTAGAGACATTCTACTGCTAGATCACAGAGTTAGCACAGGTCTCAGTGGAGTAGCAAGAGTTTTACCTTATCTTAATAAATTGCGAGAACAAACACGTATCACCGCTTACAAAATTTTAGCGTAAACTCCATTGAACAAACTTGGCAGTCCTATGGCGAGATGTTTTCTTGTCTACCTTGCTTGTAGAAAGTTGTTCTACAAAAGCGTACACGACCCTAAGTATCGCTTCGGCGAAGTTCTCACATCGAAGATTCTCTCCTGGGGGTTGTTGTAAGATGTCTGAACTGAAACCTGTGATGAGTACGTTACTTTACCTTCGTCTTTTTATATAATATATTATAGTCGTTACGTGCAGTCAATTTCGCGTTCTCGCTAGCTTAATAAAGCTTCAATTTGTGTGATGAGCTTCGTCTGGTTTCTGGTTTAATATCTATTCGAAAATTCTATCTAGAGCTGCCAACACTACTCTGTGAAAATTGTCTTACAGATTTCGCAACGAGTACCTATTGCAATTTCATTAGAGAAAAAGAAAACAATGAAGTGAAGGCTTGGTCAAGCAGAACGCGCGTACTTAACGTGCGTCAAGGCGTAATAGCGTCACATAAACATGTCAAACATATAACGTGACGTATTAACGCTGCGACAGAACGCGACGTACCACTATCCCGCGCGCTCATTTTGACATGTTTATTTATACTGGCATAGTACTTTACTTACACATAAAAAAGCTTTTCCGCGTCGCTAGAACGGAACGCTTTTACGCCTTGACGCGAGCTAGGTACGCGTTCTGTTTGCTCAAGACTTAAGGGCACCTATGGATGCTACTGCTACTTGTGGAAGCAAATAAATACATTGAACTCAACTTATTTATGCAAAATAGACGCGGACAGTATAAAGACATTATCATTATCAACTTGTTTTAACGCACCTAGCAAGTAGCAGAGACGTTGAGTCAACCCTACGTACTCCAAGGTGTGAATGTGAACTTTGCAGTGTTTAATCCAGAGGTCGCAGACAAGTTAATTCAGTCTTATTTATGTACTGTCTGGTACGATGCGACATTTTCATAATAAAATAAAACACTAATGTTCGACGCTTGCAGGCTAATTTGCTCAGATCTAGTAGGACTAGACGTTTTGGTAAGTGGATCTTTTGATACTGGACGCAATAGGACATTGGACTCTTTAGCACACTAGATACTGAGGCTCGGCCAGAACGGTTACTGAACGTCTCGCGTGCTCTCATTACAGGTAACTGTTTACATCAAGACTATTTTTTCGGGGGTTTTTGACCGATGTTCGTGTTGCTTACGAAATGAGGTTTTGTCTGGCTGAAAATCGGTGCTGAGGTATTTTATAAGTATAGTGTACGTCGATTCTTGACGTGTCACAACAACATTACACTGTATTCCTTTCACGAGACCTATAGACGTATGTAACTTAATTAATTATGTTATGTGTGTCATGAATACATTAAATACCCTACCTATCTACCTAAATGTTTTTGTTAGATACTGATTCCACGCTATTAAACTAACAGTTTTATAAGAACTTTTTTTCATGCAGTGCACGTTATAACGACTATGAGAATATTATACCCCAGTATTACGTTGCAAACTAGAAAAATTTACAAGTCCACAGAGGTCAGATCAAATGCTCTTTAATGATTCCATCATTTTGTCATTTAAATAAAAAAAGAAACTAACCTCGACCAATCGAGTCAGAGCGCAATTACACTAATCGATTCATAAGTGCAGATAGTTGTTTAGAATTCAGCAATCTCAAAGTGTTAACCAAATTGACCACGACTTGGAACCTTGAGGAGTTTACTTGTACTTGGTACTGCTAGTGCAAGTGTACAGGTGAAATCACGTGATTGAATTAAAACACGTCACTTCAATACACACATTCAACCAGCAGAGAAACTCACGCGGTTTTTTATTCACAACATACGAAGAGTTCTAGATATTAGTTGCACTCGACTCGAACACCTTGAGCAGAACTGAGTGAGAGGTAGGTAATGAAACCTGACGAACAATGAGCCAATCAATATTTTTAAGAGATTATATATATCACACTTTGTAAGCATTTCTAACCCTACGATCGGCCAGAGTAAGGTCTACGTGTAAAGCATGCTAGTATAGAATCCTTACTGGTTGTTTGCGTCTACAACACAGAGGCCTATTTATCAGTGCGCGTACATACGTAATACCGTTCACATATGCGCAGTTAATGCACGCTCAATGCAACGACACGCACACATGCCGCATGAGGTATGCAACTGCGTAGTTTATTGTGAAACGTTATTATGTGTGCAAAAAATCTGTGAACTTGCCCGTATGGAAATGTAAACAAACATGCGATAACCCTTAGTGCAGTGGCACAAGCAAGTGAAATAGACATCCTGTTCAAGTACAATGAGATCGACCACACACGAACATTAAGAAGCACGTTCCTAACCTAACCTAACCAACGTTCTCAAAGGATGAAGGATTTCCGGTGACTGATTCTCAAGAATCAAGTCAAAATCATTAATCCAATGGCATTCTTGTGCAATACTGAAATTATCAACATCCGCCCGAGTCTCCGGACGCTCAGATGGATGGTAAACGGCGGTCGCCGCTCGGTACGATTGAAAATCAGGCCACATCCGCATATTAGCGTTACGAACATTCTTACTAGTTCCGCAAAGGCATGCGGTGACGGATCCTTGTGTTACGACTTGTTTAGACTCAAAGGTTTCGACAACAAAGACGCTGGGTTGATGTGCAAGAAATCCTATTCCTGGGTGTTTGATGATGCCAAATGAAATTACCTCGTGCACGATAGGAGGGTAGATGGCGATTCTGCGTAGGATGAAACCACGAGGCAAAAACACACGCATTCACAATAAATTAAAAGTCATACTGCGCAGTTAGCTATCTAGGGCAGTTAGGACCACCAACAACTACTTTCGCAGTTTATAGGGCAAGAGGGCGATACGTAATAAATGATAACATATTAGGTATTGATTGAACGGGGTTACATTTTAACATGATTCAATCAAGACTCTTTCTTGGTGCTCGTACAAAAGGATTGTTCAATTCTGGTGTCAAAACAAGCCGAGTATGGAGTGACAATTTCTTTCGGAAAAGAAAAAGAACGTACGGAATTTTATAGGAATTTCAGAGCTTATTGTTGAGAGGTACATCGGGAGTGAAAGGGCCACAGGCCATAAATATGTGTCGGGGCCGACGAACGGACGCTACGTCACACTGCATTGCATTCTGCACTACAACCGTTCGGAACCGGCCCAGCGCCGCCCGGCCGACAACCTGCGCCAACTATGCCGAGAATGTGACCAGCGCGGCAGAATGGGGTGTTAAGTGCAAGGTGATGCTAGTGCAATTTTCCGAGTAGCTCCTTAGAACAAAGTAACGCCTATCTATGCATACCTAATGACTGTTTCGGATAAGTTATACGTCACGCTGCAGCCATTCACGACCGGCTAGCAACCAGCGGCTAGCAAACAGGTATGCCAGGAATGTGAATAGCTAGCTAGCCGGTAAATAGGTGTGGGAGGTACCAGCGATCGCTGCTAATCCCACTCTCCATTTTTAAAGGTAAATTCAATTAACATTACACCTAATTTGTGTAAACTTAATTAATTACTTAATTGGCTTTTAAGTTATATTATATATCCATTTAATTGTTAATTGGTCGTTCGTTACTAAGAAAAAGAACTATTCATGGAAATATACAAAGATAATTCACGATAACACGTGCAATTACAGTGAGGAAGGTTAATTTATCATGGAGCTAAGTAATTTTAATTGTCACTTATTTGTACAGAGATAATGATCAAGCCTTTGGCCGTCCGCATTTTCGATTGAAACATTGACCACGGTAATTAAATAAAATTAATTTCGATCCATACGTCAATCAATTCATCTGAGATCATGTGAGTGCCTACATTATTTTGGTGGCATTAAGCACAAGGTCTAAAAGTCAAGGTATTGAAACCGTGACATGGAAGTAAAATGTGCGGCCGTCGGTCGCAGTCCAATGTAACTGCGCAATTCTCGAGCGGACACTTCGAAGAATCCATTAAGGCGATCTCCTTGACGCATTACTGGGTAGCAATGCCACTTGGGAGACGCCGGTGCGATTGTATAAACTCACCGCGATCAGGTTCTGTTTCTAGGTGAACGGACATCACGCACACAACAACACTGCACAAAACTTGTCACAACAATTTAACGCTATATAAACCAGGTTTTCGGTGTCCGCACAAGGCTAACTCATTAGCACAAAGACTCCGAACACAGTTAATCATCGTCCGCCGCGTCCTCAGCCCAGCAGCCGCGCTCATGTTTTTTCGCCGTCTGCCTACGCTCAGACATGGTTTGCGATTGTCGATGCACAGCAGACGAGGTTGTTAAACAATCAATCCGCCGGTGAGTCGGGGCGGCATCGTCAACGGTGCGTCCTTGCCCGCGTCACCCACTTGTTATTGTTGTGAAACAATGTTTATACACGTGGCACTGTTGATGCGCACTACAACTGACTCGATAAGGACGCTCTACCGGCGCGACCCGCCCGCCACAACTAACGCGCGAAACCAACGCTGGCTAGTAATAACCGAACGGAAGGCCACGTGATTCAGACAGATGACAAACACGACGCTAAACTCCACATTGACCGATCGAGGCGTCATTATCGGTGAACGATCGACGATTTACTACAATGGCGGCTCGCTTATCACAGAGATGATAGCGCCATTTGAATCTTTCGCGATAACGCCTAGATACTAGTTTTATTTAATCAGTGACACCGGATTAATTGTAGCTACGACATCAACTATCAACTATGAAAATATTAAAACACGCGTTATTTTTTGTTATTGAATTGATAATACTTATAAATTTACATCACAATAAGATTATCATAATAATTTCTAGTTCGCATAAATCAATATCTCGCCCAAGCACAGGTCGAGTTATTTGGGTGGCTAAAATTAATAACACCATCATTTTTTTGATCAAGAAGTCTTTAGGACTCATGCTTGGCACCCCTTGTAAAAGGTCTAACCTAGACTGTATAATATGATTTTTTTTTCCAAAAGAATAGATGATGTATCACAAATACTGGGGAAACTATGTAGTGCAGATATATATATAACAGCTTACAAATAGCACCCATGACATGACTGGAGCCACCCTCATGCAATTCAAATAACTCAAGAAAGTGTCCTTGCTTACAAAAGAATAAAAACACGCCGTAAAGAATGTATCAAGTAGTTAGGGGAAAAGCGCAGCGCCCGCACCTCGAACAGTCATATGCATAAAACTACACGAATTCCTTTTTCCCGGCCGCTGCCAGCCACGCAATTTCTCCGATTGTATGCAAATCCTCGACGCAAACAAAGAATGAAAAAGCACCGACGCAGACGTTCGCTCCATCCCACCTGTGTGCCGTCGCGTTCGTCTGAGCATCGGGCAAACTGGCGACCGCCGACCGCTGCATCGCAATCGTAATCCCAGCGAAAGCCGTAGAGCCGCACCGTAAACAACCGCGATATTATTCCCGAATAGATCGCATCTCTTTACATATCGACCGCCGCCGTCTTGTCGAGCACGCTTTTATTAGCCCGTCTTCGGCTAGTGAATTATTCAGCGGGTATTCTATTAAGCACTTAGCTGGAAGAATAATGCATTCTAGTTGATTTTCATAGGGTCGATGAGGACGCCGCATAAACATGCGGGAAAGGTCGGATTTGCATCACCTTGGCCCAATCTTAACTGGTTCGGGTGATAACTGAATTAAATGCATCGGATATAATGTTTCATGGTAAATTATACACTGCGGCGCGGTCTGCTGGTTTACAAGGCGTAATATTTGATTTATCCTGCATTTGTGTTGACTAAATTGTATGGAACACTATTACGTTACAATAAACCTTTTAAAACCAGTCATCAAATAAGAGATAAGTCCTATAAATTAACACAAGTTTGTGATACCAATTTTATTATCATTGAGGATTCTTAAATGGCGCCAAGTTATTCTAGAAACAGCAAACGTCAGTTAAATGCCTAAACGCAAGTCATTATTACAAGCGACAATATAATAATAGCATTTTAGTTTTACTAGTCAAAGTATATTTCCGTAATTAATAGCTCTATATCAGAGGCTATGTGGGTACTTGATTTCTATTTTATTTACCTAGATATGCGGACGCCACTTTATTTTGTGACCCTTAGGTAGAGCCTTTCGATATTTAAATTCAACTTACGAATTGTCTTAATTCATCTGTTGGTTACTAGAATTAGTTACATGAAAGAAATTAGCTTATTTTGGTGGTTTTAGTCAATACATATTAGTTATCAAACTGCCAAAATATTAGTAAAAAAATTAATAATTCTAGACAATCATAGCATAAAACATACAAGATCGAGTCCTTTCAAAAAAAAAAAAAAAAACGAATATCGGTTCATCCAGAAGCTACCACGATAAACAAGTTAAACTTATAACACCCCTCTGTTCGCATGGGGTATCAAAAACGTCACATATCGGTCAACGACATCGCGCCATCATGAAAAGCAAATACAGTTAGTCGACTTATCGACGTTCTACTTAGCCGCCAAGACGTCAAAGACGCTGATGCGTGAGTGAAGCCCAAAGGCGCTGAATTCGGTGATGCGTTGTAAGAGGATTTGGAGGTGTTAGCGAAGGCTGGGAGGCCACCGCACGGGTCCGCGCGGAGTCTCGGAGGCAGGTTTAACGGCCGCCCGCCCGCCTGTCTGGCCGTTCACCCGGGGCCCGCGCGGGGGCGAAACGTGCGCGAAAATGCCGCGCTCGCGCCGTTATCGGATACTGACACAACACAACCAATACCGCGCACTGACTCTGCGCTAATCTGCGACCGCGCAGCACTAACTGTACGCTAATAAGATCTGTGACAATGCGCCCAAATACTCCTTTGTCTCTTTCCATTGATACGGCGATGAGTAAGACAGATTAATAATACTGTGAGCGCGAAAACGTAGCAGATTGTCTTGATTTCGGATGTTCGATTTCTAATTACGCGCCGTTTGTATTTGTTTGGATGCTGTTTTCCGACGTCATGGAAGGTAAATAAGTGCGTCTGCTTTCTTAACGTATTACAGGATGACTTGTAAAAATTCGATACTGAACAGGCTCCCGCCCGGAAAGGTCAGGATGATATTCATTTTGAGTTTAATTACATTTATTTAATCCCAGGTTCTTTATTTATTAAATTCAGTACATAAATTGTTTCTTAATTAGTCGAACTGGAAATTAATTTGAAGTTACTACAAGGCTGGCAATTGAAGGGTTGTTGCGCTGTCAAAGACGTTGAAATGTCTAAATAAGGAGAGGAAATAAAAATGAGCAATGTTGACGAGATTGCTTCGATTATAAAATTTATTTATAAATTCTAAAAGGTCGCATTGACTGCGGTTACAAATTTGAGTAGCTTGTAACAGCATCGAGAAAACAAGAAACGAAAAAATTAGGCAAACAGAAAAGAAGCTTGCAAATCGTGTAATTAGGAACTTTTTATCTCAACGAAATTGCCACTAATTTGGACATTGCCGTCTGTGGACAAAAACAATTGGCCGTATACCGTGTAATGGTGTGCAGTGACGATTGGCCGGGAAACCCCACAACGGGCGCACGCTTTTTGGCGGGTATTCAACCCGCGGAGACCGCGGCTGATCCTAATTACATTGGATTTACGGGATGGAGTTTTGTAATACTTTTCTTTGTAACAGATTTCAAAATAGGAGGAGCTTGTCAGTCGTTCTCTATGTTTTATGTATGTTTGGGCATGGCTTCTTTGTTTCTTTATGAACCAATTTTAGGTGGTCCCATTTTAATTTCATTGGTATTGGACTTCGAAGTAACACTGGGAAAATTCTTAAAATCAATTACATATTATCAATTACTTATTCTGCCCCCGTTGTTATAGTTACAGTAAGTCGTTTTACTGGTGTTATGACTTTTTACAGTACTGTGATCTGTAAATCAAGTCCTACTTGGACATTTTTTTCTTTTTAATCTACACAAATTTAATTTTTGATGTCCGTTACAATATCCAAGTTATCTGCTATAATCATTAAGATATACCATTTTAAAAATGTTAATTTTTTTTGACTTACTGTAATGATAATAACGGGGGCAGTATTGTCTTCTGTATTTCTAAACAGACTTGGATGGTTATGAAAGCAATAACTAAAAAGTGAAAAATTAACTTTACTTTCGTAACAATACAATCAGAAAATATCACATACAAGGTTTTTTTTACAGCTTGCACGGCAGCGATTGACAACAAGTCACCTGATGTTAAATGACGATGTGATCAAAGGTAGCGCCACGCAACATCTGGACTGGGCTCTCAATTGAAGCTGCCGGAACACGTCGATAGGCGCGAACGCATAAAATGGAATCAGTTATAAGAGTGAGCGAAATATTAACCATTCCACGCTTTGATTATTTATTATTTGAGCCACGAAACAATAAGTTCTTTATTTTTGATCGCAAATTCATCAGTGTTGTTTAGAAGCGATGGTATTACGGTGCTCTGCCCAGACGAGAGAGTATTAGCCAAACATTTTCCTCATCGACGTCGTCTCAAGTGGCCAACCAACAGTTATAACTAGGGCACAGATTAGTTGATAGTTACTATAACATCACAGGGTCAGTCAGTGCATTGGCAAAGAAGAAGCTTTGCTATTATAGAGCTCGTTACAGAATAGATTAACTAATACACACTGAAATAACGTTTATTAAGAATAGTATTGAATGAAATTTTAGAGCTACGTGTAGACTATGTAGATAAAACTTCTTTATCTTAACCAATCTATCAATATCTATGTATCTGTGTCTCCAGCCAGAATAACGAAGTCCTCCAAGACATAATTATTATTTAAATACCTTCTTTTATATTACAAATGCAATAACAATTACAGATCTGTCCCTCAGCCCGATTACCTTTTCACGCTTAAACCGCTACACAGATCTTGCTGAAACTTACTTTGGGATACAGTTCATTCCCTGGAGAAGGCGATAGGATAGTTTACATCGGCGATAAACTGTTTTTTAACACGAGTAAAACCGCGGGGCACAGCTAGTGAGTACATATTTTAGAGTCAAAGAACCAGTTATTAAGCAAGCCATCTCTAACCATTGTCCCAGAAGCATCAAAACGAGATAAGTGTGTCGCTCTAGATTGTGCAGGCGTAGCGAGTCTCGTGCAAAAACCGACCGGTGGTCATCGACGTTGAGGCCCGATAGGGTGTGGCACCACCGACTGTAGCACGCCGAATTGAGCTTTGATATTAGTCATACACAATAATACATTTTGGCTACCTGGTTCTGAGGACGTAAGGTCGGGATTGGGGGGGTATGGGTTCGAAAACAAAGCTTTGAGGCTTCGAGATGAAAATAAAGCAAGTTTGACTACTGGATACCCTATGGCCGGTATTCTAGAATGACACTCGAGCAGTGATCTCCCGCACAGATTTGAGGCGGTCATTTCATACAAATCCGGTTTCCGGAAAAACCAAGAGATCGAAAATCTAGTGGGTGAGCCCAACGTGGTCGGTGAAATTAAATCGCACCGACTACGTTGGCTTGGCCACGTAGTCCGCATGGGGGAGGATCGGGCGGCAAAGCGTTCTTATTTGGGACGACCGAATGGCCGTAGGCCAGTCGAACGCCCTAGATACCGCCGGAAGGACGCGGTGGATGCGGACCTGCGCGCGCTTCATTTGACCAGTCTTACCTGATGGTGAGTGAGGAAGAGGTTGATAATGGAGCTATTAAGATTTTAGCAGTTTCCTTAACTATTAAAGGACTATGTTTCCAGTGAAATTACAGAACATTATGAGATTGATCATTAGCTATGTCCACACTATGCATTTTCTTCTTCAATTTTCGTCTTCATCTTTCTATTCAACTATCGTTTGGCGCTTTCAATAATTGTATGCGTTAACGACGCACGCCAATATAGTCATTTAGTTCAGTCGTAGTTTCTGTTAGCTTTTGGAAACATGTGCGACGAGAATATTTTACTTGGTGCAATATGTGCGGCTTACTTGGTCCTAAGAAATTCCATGCGTTAAGGGCACGCCTCACGTGCGCTGTTGACTGCGCTATGACCTATGACTATGACGCATGATGAACAAAAAAAGGCACAGCGTGGATATACCTATTAGATAATTTAGGGCGACAATCGCAAGTGCATTGTGCCGCAAAAGATTCTGCGCAGGACTGAACTGTAGTGGGCAAGTATGACGCATACTATTAGACGAGTTACTATTGTCTTATCACTTAGTTACAAAAAGGTACTATTGTGTAACCTCTTCTATATAATATACACCTATTTAATACCTATACTTTGGTTGTTGCTGACCTAAGATCGACGCCCTTGTAGGTCAGCATCGACCGACTTTAGAGGGTCGTTTGAGAGCCTTGAGCAATAGATCGATTGTTAAGAAAACTTGGACCGATTAAACCTTGATAACTCACCTACTTGTAGCTTACATTTAAGCTTAATGTTTATGTAATCAAGTGTATTATAAGACATTATGTTTCATTCCACGATAAATATACTTGAATATAAAACTATTTAGTTAAATCTCATCTACTGGACTTCAAGGACCAAGTTCATCAACCCCTGGTCCTCTGAATTATTATGAAATCTTGTTCAACTAATACAATAATGGCCCTCTTCATTATGTTTCCGTGTCGGGTCCCAAAGTTGGCCAACGCTTTCAGATATCCATTAAACGACGATCAACTTAGTTTGGTCTTGAAAGGTCTCGAACAGGAAGTCTGCTAAGGGCAATGAACACTAGCGGTGTGAAGGTCGGAAAAATAAATGAGTAACCGCCTACCTACGCCTTGTAAAATACAGACAGATGCTTAAATCGACCAAATCATGAATAATTCTGACAGATAACGCGTTCTCTATAAAGTTTTCCTGTTGTAGGTACAATGAGACTGAGGAAAGTAAAGCGAAGTAGTATCTACGTCAGTGCGAACAAGTACCTATCTCGGTGCTATCCCAGAAATACGCTTGGCATTAACAAACGATACTGAGCAAAGAATTACGTAGATCATTACTTTCGTGAAGTTTTACATCGCGTTGACAGCAAACGAGTTTTACAATCTCATTCTGAAACATTGTATATTCAATTCATACGGTTACCGTTAAGCCTTGCTTTCTATACTCATTCAATTATTAAAATAACAGAACCGTTCGACGCGCAAAAACCTTCGGTCGATGACACCATGAGGCACTTTAGGGCTGACTCTTCACACCGTGCTAGCTCGGATCATAATATAATTATAGCTTTATTTTCCTTATGGTGATAGACATATAGAATAGCAATTACACACCCATAAATAGTAGCTGGGTAATGGGTAAATTATAATACCTAAATACTTTTGTTAGAGCAGGTTCATTATATATATTTCAAAAATAGCTGTGATATTTGTGTTAATTTTCTACCTACACCAGTTTTGGATTTCCCGAACACGTGTAAAGTTGGCTTCCGCGCTTGTTTATTTTAATTCCCATATTGTCCATTGTCCAGACAAGTGAAACAAGTGCCAGCAGAGCGGTGTAAAACAATCGGACCAAAAATTAATCCAATTAAAATGCAAATGCTATGTGCGTTGAAATTGTGGCTGTAAAATAGGTGTTGAGTCATTGGCTGGTCGGAGAAATCTTAGCCATTTGCATAGGTACCTGAAGTCCCAAACAAGTTCGCCCACGCATTGTCCTGTATATGAATAACTGCCTCAGAATTGTTATTGAACTCCGATATTCAAAGTAAACGTGTGGACGGATATAGGTTTCTGTTATGATACTTTCGGGCCAATGTTTTTGCTACATAATAAGTCCTTAAAATGACGGCATTATAAGAATGAGTCGGTGCAGCAGAACATGTGAGATGATTTTAAATGAAGCTACGTTTTGATCTTAATGCAGGCGCTGATTCTTAAATTAAAACAGGAAAGTTATCTCGATCATTTTTACACCATACTTCTGGCGGGACGCAAGTCGCAAGCGTCAATATATTTGCCTACCCAGTAGCTACAAGTAAATAGCACCTAAGATAGACAAGATGCCTTACGCCCGGCGGGACCTGAAAAGGTCAATTAAGACGCCGTAAAGTAAATTAGACGTTTCATTAAGACTTTGTGACCTGCGAAATTTCTAATTATTCAAGACAATTTCTCCGCGCAGAATGCGTACAGCCGAAATTTTCGGCGGGGGGCATACAAATTGCTGTTCCGCATTCCGATGTGAAATTCATTCACGGCCTCGCGGGTCGAACGGAGTCGTCTAGACAGTGTGTCGGAGAAAGGTGACCATTCACCAGCCGGCGTGACTCGCTCTGTGGGCCACTCCGCTCCCACAGACATGCATGCGGTAACTGGTTAGCGATCACTAATTCACTAAATGTTATCATGCATTCTATAGGTATGCACGGAATCGGAATTTCCGGAGGTCGTTTGGACTAGTTCGAAAATACCCAGTTTTACTGATATAACCACAATACACCGCAATAACATGCTGATAACTTCATGCGGCAACCCGTGTACTAGGAAACTTAGGTATTGGGAAGACCAAGCGGCGGAAAAAATAATAACACGCCAATAACTTTAAGAGTCAAACGTGTGGGGTATTGGATAAAGAGGACTATCTCAAGTTCTAAATTTCCTTCGATCACGCCAATGGCATCTCTAATCGAGATCTAGAGTATAACAAGGTGTTAATTTGTATTAACCCATGAACACGGTGTTCGACGATTTTATCCGATTCGTGAATAATGCAACACGGATATCGGGTAAACGAGCAATCAAAAATAAGAAATCGCGACAGCTTGGAGTAAACTAAGTGACTACTTTCCAAAGAGCACGATATCATCTACATGACGGCGGTGCACGAGCGGCGAGCGTTTGGTTTTAATGACAGCGCAGCGGCCGAGGCCAGCATCCGCTTAGCAACACCATTTACAAACTGAATGAAAGTTGATCGTCCCGCCGGAAAAATATGCGATTTCCGAGTAGAGCTCCAATGAGCTTGAGCTTTCGCTGAAGGAGAACATAGTGATGAAACTAAAGCATGGTGGTAGAGCATGTTGTAGTGCTGGCCGGGCTAGCTAGCACACTCATGTGTGTTCTGGCAGCCTTCACTTGAGGGCCAGTTCCCAATCCTGGTGTCGCGTGGCGCTACCTTTGACCACATCATTACTAGACTTTACATCGAGTGACCTGTGGCCAAACGCTACCTTGTAATGTAAGATGCAAAAATACAAGTATTTTTAATATTTTTCTAAACCAATCTTGTACCGTCTGTATGTTTGTCTATCTGGCACTGTGCAATAGTAGAGCTCTGGTACAAACAACCTCTTGTAAATATTTGGTACTCACCCCGCATCAATTCCCACAGAACCACCCCAATTTTTGAGGCGACTCTTTCTTTCTATTATAATATTTTCGTCGCGGGGCGGATCCGCTCCTTGTAATTTATTCAACTAAAATTTTGTTTCCTCGACCATTCTGAGATAAATTAGCATGTTTTATTTCGCATTCATGAATTTCAAAGAGGTTGTTAGCGAATTTGTCAGAGATCTTCATCCCTTATCCTCATAAGCAAGGAAGATTTCCCGTTTAGCCTAGCGGCTCCAGGGGAAATCCCAAATGATTATTTACAAAGAACGTTCAACGGTAAACGACGCTTGTAAGGGGGCGAGAGTACATTATGAATAACTGTCAAGATAAAGTTGTTTACTTTCATTTTTACATAAATATTGCGACATCTATTTATTGGACTTATGTAGCTTGTTTTTATAGGCATCAAATTATTACTGACTAGCTGTTCCTCGCGGTTTCACCCGCGTGGGCTACAGTTTATCGCGATAAAAAGTATCCTATGTCCCTTCCCCGGGGCTCAAATTATCTCTATACCAAATTTCATTTAAATCGGTTCAGTAGTTTAGGCGCGATAGCGTATATTTTCCGTATACTCCAAAATTATTCCCGCACTGCGGTGCCCCTCAACGCGTTACCTGCTATAGGTACCCATTATCCTATTTTAACTCTAAGTTAATTTTTCTTGGACCGCACGTTTGAACCGCGCAGTTAAACGCGACCGCACTTTACCTATTTCATAGATTCTCCCGGTGCCCCTCACCTCACCGCGTTTCCCGCTGCGCTGCGGTGCGGCGAGTTTATTTTTCTACTACTACTTACATTTTTAAACTCGTGATATCTTTCGAATGGAATGTCCGAATTGAATGATTCAAAAAGTTTTATAAAGGTATTGAAGCAGTTTTGAATAAGAAGTAATTTATTTTGATAAGGATTTATACCAAGATACAAATAAAGAGCCTTTTCTAGAGGCGACATTAAAAATTAAATTTTTAAATTAAAATATCACTTATTGCGGCATAACTATAATAGTTAGACATATGCTCTCGCGGACTATTTTGTAGATCTTAATGAGACCTACAAACCCGTAATACATTATTTTGTTCTAGTATCAATAGTTTTTGCAGCGCACGCAAAAATAGGTTTTCGATTTCACACCTTGGGTTGCAAAATAGCAATTTTCTTACGGATCCCTAATTTTTTTGGAAATAAAATATAGCCTATAGCCTTCCTCGATAAATGGGCTATCTAACACTGAAAGAATTTTTCAAATCGGATCAGTAGTTCCTGAGATTAGCGCGTTCAAACAAACAAACAAACAAACAAACAAACCAACTCTGCAGCTTTATAATATTAGTATAGATAGAAACTGATGAATTGAACAAATGTTTAGTTACTTTATTTTGAATTTCGGAAACTCGGGAATGCTCCTAACGCGTAAAAAGTTGCGCGGGAAATGCCGCTACGTAGGAGAAGTGATGATAGCATAGTGATAGTGACGTCGGCTTGCGAAACGTAGGTCTTTTTTTTTTATTGATCAAGTTTTCCACTAGAAGCTCGAGGCCCGTACTGTTAACACATTTTCTTTTAAGATAATTAGGTTATTCCGCGTTTTTTTCGCTAAAAGCGAAACGTAGGTCGTGGGTTTTGAGGTTTGCAATGAGCTTGAGTTCTCGGTGACGGAAAATATCGAGATGAAACTATTTTCTAGTGATCGCTTGGCTAGCTATCACCCTAGCCACCTAAGCACGTATTGATGTGTTCCGGTAGAGCCTCACTTCCACCTTCGCCCACGTTAGTCGTGTGACTTGCTGTCAA
The DNA here is from genome assembly GCA_931315375.2 of Opisthograptis luteolata. NCBI lineage: Eukaryota > Metazoa > Arthropoda > Insecta > Lepidoptera > Geometridae > Opisthograptis > Opisthograptis luteolata. The sequence goes on along the minus strand of OV928047.1, from coordinate 9,288,600 downwards.
ATGCTACGCTGTATGAAGTAAAGAAAGCCACGGGTAAAAGCTATTTTTTCGCGCTATAAATATACTTCCCTCTCTATTGACAAAACCGAAAGAATGTGTTATTATCAGATGTCTATTATTTTGCTACTAATTGCTAACCTGAAAGGAACATTGTTCTAATTTGAGAACGCTCCGGATTTCTTAGAAACTGGGTATTAAGAGCAGTATCTTTGTGGAACTGGGCGAATGCACCGAACCCGATCCGAGTGCCAAGAGCGTGGGAGTCGATTCTCGGGGCATCGCGACCGTAAAATTCAATTAAAGAATCTACTAACAGTAAATCTTTGAACACTAACACACTATCGACGATAATGCATCTTATTTACGCACAATAGAATAAATATGTTATCGGAATTTAATTGTGGAAGAGTCGACATGAAATAATGGCACTTTCCGACGCTACCCGTATAGTAAACAAACGACAAACGACGTAAATTAGGCAATTGAACTCGCGTAAGTACAATTACAAATAGATTTTTCTGAAATCTAATATAATAGAAAGATTCTTTCTAGTCTGTACGACGCGACGTATTTACTTATTATTGTGATGCCGGAACCAAGAGTGGTGTTATCTAATAAAAGCTTCAATGTAAGCATCCATCTGTAAAGGGGCTGACATGGAATTAGGTTAAAGATTGGGGAACTTTGGGGTCGCGGCTATATGGAGCGATCATAATGCGTCCATGAATAAGCCAGAAATTGTGTCGTCTATTCTCCGTTATAAATCAACTGCCGCCAATGTAGATTATGTCAGTAGACATTGGACCATTGTCTACCAGAACAATTTTTTTTCAACCACTTTGTTAGTTGAATAATTGGTTGATGGCCAGTTTGTCTTTGATTGATGGCGACAAAACGAGGGCCAGTGTAATTGTGTTTTAATTATGACAAAAGACAATTACCTACTTTCTCAAAACGACAATGGGTTCAAAACTACCAGAAACAACAACATGATTGTCTCAATTTTTTTTTCCTTACAATTTTATGATGTTAACAATAAGCGTGTAGTTAAGTTACCTAAAAAAAATAGAACTTTGTGAATTCACGAGAAACCAGAATTTATACAACCTATGAAAGTCTATTCATATATTAATGTTAAACCTTTGTAACAATTCAATCACGATTATGATAATACAATTCATTGCCAGAAAGTAGAGGTACAGTTTATTTTAAAAACCCGAGGAAGTGACTCCAAATAATGAGGACCACTTTGTAGATATTTGTTAAGTTTATATTAGAAGCCTTATTTATATTAAGTTAACTACTCATATTTATACTAAAGACGAGCCCCCATGTGCATTAATGAATCCAGGCTGGGGAATTACAGTAATTGCATGAGGCACTGAGGTGGTGGAATGGAAAATTTCATTGTGACCCAAGCGCCCATGAAGCTCTGTGCACGCTCAGATAGGTAGGTAGGTACAAGGTGACACAGGGACTTAAAGTTCAGAGTAGGTTGATTATGCGCTTAGTGAGTTGGATTAATTGTTACAGTAATGAGCAGAATGTTGAGTTGATGCTATGTAGATAAATCTTTACTGTTAAAACAGGAAGAAATCAAAATCATACAAGGAAAACAATAGTGTTAATAATGCCCACAGATTCATATTCACAGATCTGACTTTTAACTAGGATTGACTGTATCTAGGATATCTAAAACTATGTAGATTAGAGATACACAATGTGGAGTGAAATGGCTCTAAAGCGTCATAATTCAGTGTAAATAGAAAAACTTTACTAATTAATGAACCTGATGATGACTAACTGCTTGTTTGCTAATTTTTACTACCAAGCTACGGAAGTAAAATAAAAAGAAAACAATAGAGTTTAGGCCATTTCTAATTCAGCAAACTGATTAACTCCAGCGGAAAAACTACAGGTGGAGTGAAATGGTTGGTAAATAAATGTGCATTAGAAATTAATGTGTGATACACAAACAATGCTGACACATGTTTATTATAAGCATACTTACCTTTCTAGTACTTTGATCATGATGATTATGTTGTGGGATTCAAGCGTTACCTACTAACAGTGTAGACAAACACGATTATTTTTTGTCTTACTATTTTAAAAATTAGAAGTAGGTGAAAATTTACATCTAAGATTTAATTAAATTTTTAGTTAGTTACAAGTGAAGCTAATAAAAGTGTAAGAAACAGGTAAGCCATAATATGAGGAAGATATTGTACAAACACAGTGATAAGGATGCCATAAGCATTGAAAACAGTTGTAGTGAGGTATGGAGTTATGGACTATCGAAATAAATGAGTTTCTGAAAAATAAAGCCATAAAGATAGGATCAAACTCCTTCGAAACTTGTGTCTACATTCTTTTGAAAATAGAATTCCTCTTGATGCAATTACATGCATGGTGCTTTTTACATGTCACTGGAAACTCTGTTGGTAAATAAAGTAACAAATTAAAGTTGACTTACATTTATTTTTGCCATTCTCATCCATGAGCATGTTGAAATGGTGGTGCCTGTTCCACGCAGCCATTTTGCCTTCGTGAGGAGCCCCGAGAAGCACCAGGGCCGCCCCTGCGGGCCCAACTCCGTCTAGGGGCTCCAGTGTCCTCAGTGCACTACAACTTTGTCACACACTCATAACCCGAGAAACATATCGGTACACACACAGCTCAGAGTTGAAGAGGCAAACGCGGCGGTATCATCGGCGCGGGCGCGCGCATGCCTTGCACTTCCGGTAAACGCACTTCTGCACACGCGGGTAAACAAGCACGACCAAACACCGAGCGGTGATTCACCTCGCCGCGAACACCCGAACGCTCCGCACTGCAGGCGCACTGTAGCGCCCGCCACCCGCGCCACCGACTGACACCCAAACACTCGGCCCGTGTCACGTGTGCGCTGTGTGCGCCGACGAATGCACCGAAACACCACACTCACTATCCCGCACAAATTAATTCACACGATTAGAAATCACAGTCTAATATTTCAAAGAACGATTAAATTATTCGACAATACACGACACGAGCGAGAGACGCGCGACGCTGTCGCCCTGCCTCGAGCCGATCCTGACTGCTCCTAATCGAACTCGCGAACAAAATAATAACAAATGTGCATGAGATGCTCGCTATTTCACGTGCACGTGGTTTGCGTCACTGGCCGAACCGACGAAATGTTGTGAAATCACATCTATCCATGAAAACGTTTGAAATTTGCGAAGAAATTTCTCTGAATAGACAGTCGTGAGGCAGGTAACGAATATATTTTTTATGAAAATGCGAACTACACCGTAGCTCACATCAATTCAGTATCAAAAGTGAACGACTAAATAAAAGTTTTATGAGCATTGTTGTAACACCAAAATTTAACACTATTTGTAAACAAAACACAGCGCGGAATGCATTCAAAAGATATCTTCCGAACACTAAACGCGAACGCGATGATCAAGCGCGACAAATAGGACAAAACATGGCAGACTCGAAAGAAAAGCACACGAATCTTCTCTATGGCTATTTTACTTTTAATGCTTGAATTCCAAATGAATACATTCCGTTCCACACTTTTCTAAGCGTCTATTATTGAACAACTCCTCCAAATGACATATTAAATGTGCGGTAAAAATATTAAATACTGCTTTTCACTTAAATAATCTTTTTTTTTTACAAATAACTACTGTGTCCGTTATCTACATATTTATGTTTCTAAATTGTACGTGTATTGGAACGGAAACTATGGCATAGCCATAGACAATAGGATTATATATTGCCAGCTTATAATAAACGTTTAGTTGTAGTAGAAAATATATTGACAAGCGTGCACACTGGTTATATACACACTAGCAAAATTATGGTAAGACAATAAAATAAACATGAGTATTAGGGTATTTTCCTGTATGCATATAGTTGCCTAAAATAAGCTTGTATAATTCAATTAAATGGCTGAGCAAACAGCTAAAAATTTAATATTCTACTACCTTTATCTACAGACATAAATGTGAGCGCCAGACTATGTGCCGCAAATGGTTGCAATCCAACAAAAACCAGCCAAGTGCGAGTTGGACTCATGGACCGGTGCAGGGTTCCATACAAATTTGTTTTTGTTATTGAACTACATAATTACGGTTTTCAGACTTCTTCCTAATATGTCCTGCATGCTTCACGCTTCACACCATAATTCAAAAACCATAAAGCCAAGTTTTTGATATAAATTACTAATTGAGACAACAAACTTACCATCAATAAAAATAACTACATGGTGAGTTCGTAACTCTATTAATAAGAAGCCAAATATGTATTTATTTGATGTAAAATGCATATTTTTCTATAAAATTTAATTTTTTTAAACTAGCCAAGACACGTTAAAAATATAGTTAGGTTTTACTTTTCCTTTAGCTGTGTTGGATGTAAAAAACATACAAAATCATTTCACTATTTATATGAATCTAAGGTCAAAACAAAGACATCTCTTAGTATTTTCAGTTTTATGCATACGGGTAGCAAAACTAGCAACTAGCAATGTTATGGCCCAGTAAACGGTTTACAGAAAATACGAAATGCACATAAATAACATAATATGGTATAACGCGAAGTTGCCTAGCTTACAATAGCTGTCTCGTTTCCTCTAGAATTATGTAGATGATCCATGTAATAGACAGAGAAACAAGACAATGTGTTTGTTCATACAAGACAGGCGGAGTGGTAATTGCAATGTCTCTATGGCTCTAAGAATAAATCTGAATCTGTCCCGTGTTGTGTTCACCTTCACATTCAACCTACAACCATGCATGCATGATGCAATGTCCTTGCAACATACAAGAAACGTCCTTGGTATTCATGGTAGAAACTGGTAGAAAACCAAAAAACTTTTTCACTATGTTAATGTTCTAGATTTCAATATCCTCTTCTCTGTGCCATGTGCCCATCTCAATAGTGGTAAGGTATAATAAGTAGGTAGAGTACATTATAATTTACGCTACGACATAGTCTTGCCCTAACTAATAAGACTGGCTTACACCATCTAGGTGATTTAGTGCGTTAACTTTAATAGATTTAGTTCGTTGCACAATAGGCTAATGGCGTTTTCAAAGTTTTCAAACGAACACCGTTGGATCATTGTCTTGTTTCACAATGCATAGGACTAATAATATAAACTTAACCGATAAAATGCTGCTGCGCACTGGATGGTGGCTGGGGTAGAGTCTAGGGACTACTAGGGAGAGTGAGTATATGCATTAGTTTTATTTTTCTAATTTAATATGGTATTTTTTGTTCAATTATGTTTGCAAGTGTTACTTTGAGATTGGATGGTTTAGATACCTGGTTAAACAGATGAGGGCAGTGGCGGATTTACACATTTGCCGCCAGTAGGCTAAGTATTCAAAATTTGCCGCCCCTACCAACCTCTATAAGTTATAGATATAGGTTATAGACTATAACCTCTACGGCCTCTGCCTTTCCTTTTTCAAATGTGTCATTTTTTTATGCATCAGACAAAAATTGAAGAAAAATCAAGTGGTGAACAAGGTTTAATTGATTGTGTGCACATAATAATATTTAAATACATATATACGACTCTTTTAATATCATTAAAACATTTTTTTTTAATTGACACTAAGTTTGCCGCCCCTAAAATCTGCCGCCCTAGGCTCCAGCCTACTCAGCCTGCTGCTAAATCCATCACTGGATGAGGGATGTTTGATTTGAACATATCACGAATATCTCTTCTAACAGACGTTTATGTCTGGCTGTTGTATTGTAACATTACTATTAGAGAGTTTTTATGACATATTATTTATTATGCCTAATGCTCTAGTGTACTAGAGACAATTAAATATTTATATTATACTTTTATTTTATCCACATTCTGCAGTATGCGAGCTTGATACCCTTACACGCAGTTTTAGTCACCAATTTTAGATATAGATTTAGTAAGACACAATTAAAAGAAATGACGGTCTAATTTAGTCGACTAAATCACTTAGACGGTGTACACCAGTCATAATAGCAAAAAAAAAAATTACGTTACGTTTATAGTCTATGGTTTCATGTTTTTTTTCTTTCAAAAGAGAACATTTTTTTTTGTAAGCATTGCTGATTTGCTGCATTGCAATATTGCAAAACTACATTCTCTTTGGCATTGCAAGTTTCGTTTGTGATATCTTCTAATTTTTAGAAATTCAATTTAGTCAAGGAAGAAGGAGTTGCCGCGAATTTAGTTGTTGTGTCTGTGATTCGTGAAAAACGACATAATTGTTTGAAGAACGCACAATACAATTCATTTTGTTGGAGCACGTAACAAGGACAGGGAGAAACTTTGTGGCTGCGTCATAGATCTAACCTCAACAGGAAAACAAGTGAAAATTGAATAACAGGAAAACTTCGAATAAAACTATAATGCCGAAACGTGGCGGCGGTGGAGGTAGAGTCAGAAACTGGAGAGATAATGATCATTTTGGTAATTATTTTGTTCATTTGGTGGGAAAAACCACGCGTAAATTCGTTTCAGGTGAAGCAGGTGTTCAAATCATTTCTAATTCTTTCAGAACACGATGATCGTTCGCACTCCAACAACACAAGGCGTGTTAGTTTCAAACCCGGCACCAACAAAGGGAAAAATAAATTTAAATATGATGCTAAACTTATGCTTGATGATGACGTGGACATGGGAGCACAGGGCGGTCACGGGCCGAGGAAATCTTTCCGGGGGAGAGGCGGGCGCATGAACTCCCCTGCTCCAAGACAACACCCGTTAAAAAAGAAGTTTGTTGCTGGTTTACTGCCCTGGTACCAAGTTATCATTCCCTATGGAGCGAAACATGAAAAAGATCTCATCTTAAGAACATTGCTAAATTTCATTTCACCTGATGTATTCATTCCACATTATTACAAGATAAATGGCAATGCTGCAGTATTCTATGTGGACGATGTCAAGGTTGCCGAGAAGCTATTTTATGCAGACAGAAAGATTACAATGTCCGATGGGTTCAGATTGGTTGTGATTGTGAGAAATGCAGTACCGAATATTCAAATTGATGCTGAAATGAAAGAAAAAATGAAGCTGACAATGGCTAAACGATATAATGCCACTACAAAAGCTTTGGACTTGACAAAATTCCATGCTGACCCAGGTAATTCAAAGTTTTTGAGTATTAGTTTATGATAATATTGTATACAAGGTAGATATACCAGGAAGATTTTATAATTTACTAGCTGTTTTCCCTGCGGTGTTACCAGCGTGGGCTACAGTTTCCCATTTTTACCCCCTTAGGTGTTGAATTTCAATAAATCCTTTCTTAGTACACCCCCAAACATCAAGACAAACATACCCTACAAAATTCAAGTTTCTACGACTAGCGGTTTAGGCCGTGCGTTGAAATCAGTCAGTCAGGACTTTGATTTTTCTATACATAGATAGATATGGAGCTTGCATTTTTATCATCATCATCTATGTTACATCGCAACAAAATTATTATTTGTTACTCTTATTTTCCTGCTCTATATATTTTTAAGTGAGGTGATAATAACTTAACTTTCTTTCACAGATCTAGCTGATATCTTCTGTGCCCTGTTTCGACCAATGATAATGAATGCCGCGATTGACATCATAGCTGAGAACATTCCAGACATTGAGGCATTGAACCTTAATGATAACAAACTGCACGGTCTTGATCACCTGAAAGTCCTCTCGGGGAAATTCAAACACTTGAAGATTTTGTATATGGGCGATAATCGGGTAAGAAAAATAGAGATAAAAATATTCATTCAATTCGCAGAACACAAGCGGTAATAATGAGGTCAGGCTAAAATCAGTACTGACAAAAATGTTTACTCTGTAGTTGATCTTGTTCTTTTCGTTAGATACAATGTGTCTCGGCGAAATGATAGTGATTTCTAATAATGCTAAAACAAGATAGATGTATCCAGTCGTAGAGCGGCACCACCTTTGACCACAACGTCACTTAACATCTGCTGTCTTGTGATCAAGTCACTACCCTGTAAGACGTAAAAACACCACCTAAAAATCTAGCTAGAAAACAAGAATTTTATAGACCTCATCTCATCAGTTATTATGATCTATTGTTGACGACGCGTTAGCCGAGTTGGTAGTGTCCTTGCCTGTGAAGCTAGCGGTCCTGGGTTCGAATCCCGGTATATGTGTGATGAACACGAATATTTGTGCCTGAGTCTATATAAGTATGTATTATGTTTGGAATAAATCAGTAATTGAAATAATCAATTTGTATTGATGCTAGGTAGCTACATGATTCGACATCTGAATGTACTGTGTATGTGGGTACACAAATAAACACAAATCAACCTACCCACACTTTACAAGTAATATCAAATCCATAGATACAACAGTATGTAATATGTATATCATTGTCTAGTACCCATTAAGCGCCCTGAAAACGATCAAATTTGTGTGACAAATTTTATGTATATGTCAAATTATTTGATAGTTTGCAGCTTTGTTTGAAGTGTTTGTCAAACAATCTACGTGTTTGTCGCGTTTGATGAAGATCTGGATTGATGGTCGTGTTTGAAATTTGTGATCTGTTGTTTGACCGTTTGCGTTGATGTTTGATGAAAACGTAAAAATTGACAAACAAATTTGATCGTTTACAGGGCGCTTAACACGAGTAGTGAACAAGCGCAGTGCATTGCTGTTCAAAATACTGAGTGGCACTGAACTCTAAAGGGAAAGAGTGACAGTTGCCATCAGGCGAGCCACTTGCTTGTCTCATCACTGATTAACATAAAACAGGAAGCAACAAGGATATTGCTGAAGTCTCCTAACCCCTTATTATTTATTCACAGATTCCATTCCTTGGTTCACTGGATCCTCTGAAGACTCTCCCGCTAGTAGAACTCTACCTGAAAGGAAACCCACTGGTGAACAGGTTTAGTGATCACGAAATATATGTCAGGTAATGTTTGTGTGCACATGCTGAACAATGCGGAACATTGACAGCTAAGGGCTTGATATTGAGTGCATGTGTCACTCTCAGTTTAGGCGGGGTTGTTTAAGGCAGCCTATCCAATGGCGCAAGGTGGTTGGTCGCAGTTTGGGGCAGTTTAGGGGAGCTACACGTTTTTTGCATGTATCAAAATATCAGAAAATGGTTGTTTGGAAGCATTGGTGCAAATTGATATTGGTGGGGTGAACAAGAATTGATGATGAGATAAATTTGGTTCTCCGTTGTAAAATCATCGATCCTACCTGCAGAAAATTTTAATATCTTTGTTATCATGGCGCTTGTAACAGTGCCAAAATATCTAGAACTCAAACAAATACATGATAAATATCTCGTTTTAAAATCAATTTCTAATATCAAGATTGTTTTATCATCAAAAAATGGGTCAGGGGATTGCATCATCTTGGTTTAAGATTTCATGAATATAACTCATTTATTAGAGATATTTGGAATAACATAAATTATATGACGTATGTATTCTATACAAAATAACATAAATATTTAGTGCATCATTGTCAGATCTATTCTGGTTTTATTTGGGTTCATCATCATCAGCCTATATTTAGGTAATCTCATTGGATTTGGATACACTAAATACAGAATGGAATAGTCACATTTTACCATCCATAGTTGTTAAATAATTGTTATTTCAATATTTCTAACCTAATTTATTTAAGTCTCAATATTTAGACCTCTTTGTAAAGCTGTAAAAAAACAATGCATGTCGCCTAATGAACTTTTAACAAGTTTCAAGTCATATAAACCTTAACATCTGCATTTATGTTAAATAGGCATGCTTTGTATTATATACTTCCTATTTTGTCACTGGAATAGGGATGTTAACCATTTTTCGGAATTGCTTTTATTTTAAAGATTGACTTTTGTTTACCATAAAAAAAATATTTTATTTAAAATTATTAGTATTTTCGATGAGAAAATATACAAAATTAGATCGTAGCCAATTCTTAATTTTACGATGGATGACGGTTGGTTGGTTGACATTGACAAATGACAAGTGATACTTTTTTTTTTTTCACACATCAGGTGTCTATGTACCTACCCTCTTTGATTTAATGACAAAACAACAAAATAATTGGACTTTTTTGGCGGCAATCGAATTGTCAACGTGAAAATTTTGTTTTTATTTCCAAAACTTGTGTTTCTTCGAGTGATAATGTGAAATATTGGTGGATTATTAACCATTATGTGTTTGTTAATGTGTACGAGTGTGGGAAATTGACATAAAGTTGTGAAAGTGACTTTTCTAGTTGCTCCAAAAAAGTCCGTGTAAAGTTTAAGTAAAGCGCCACTACTTTACTTAAACACTATCCTCATCCCATCATCTCATCGTCATCATCATCATCATCATCATTTAAACTTGATTCAACTCTCTGAGTTTGAAATATTTTATACTTGACACTGGCAAATACACTAATCGTGTGACGCCATAACAAAACAAAAAAAAAAAAAAAAAAAAAATAATTATACAATCAAATAAACCTAAACTAATAACTAAAATACATTATGAAAAGAAGTCCCTTTAGGCATGGTACCGAAGATACTGGCAGCGTTCCCCCTTTGGATGGCTAGACTAATTCTTTGTCCGAGGTAGCTGCCAGCTCTTCGGTCTCCGGTGATGTCGACTAACCTTTTTGTTATTTCCTTAAAAAGGCCTAAAGCGCTAGGACCCCACGGACCAAGGGTCTCGACACCGAATGGGACAAAATCATATTATTAAGTTATATTTAAAATATGTTTTTCGATATCCTAATAATACAAACTAACATAAAAGTAAGATTAAACATTATTTTGTAATTAGTGTTAACATCCCTATTCCTGGCTGTGATACCTGTGTAATTTTGCATACCTCTGTAAATATATAATTTCTATATTAGTAACCGTGAATTCCTAGATGAATAGAAAGTCAGACATTTTAAAGAACAGAAAATGTACCTTTCTTCTTTTCTGCTTAGTGGTTTGCAAAATCGATCTTATACATTCAACTGATAAGTTCCCACCGCTGGGACTCAGAGGAAGTGAGAGAAGTTACAATTTCAATAACCAATGTCTGATCTGTCTGGTGTCTGGTGATATTACAAGTGGATTTATAGTTTTCCATTCAGACCATAATCTCACCTGATGGTAAGTGATGATGTGGTTGATGGGACAGCAATCGCGCCATTATAGAATAGTAATGAATACTGTATTGTTCACCACGGGTCTTATTGTCTAATTTCAACAAACACCACACAGCTCTTACAGATATTCTTTGGATTTTACAATCCTTCTTCTACTCCTAAGATTGCGTTCAGAAATCAGACTCAATTCGTAAGGGTCATTATAGATGCTGAGATAGACAATAAGGCTCGATCCCTACTTAGAAGTTGTTATACCGAGGTATGATAATGTACTATGTTAAATTACTATATTATTGTGTACTTTGTTTGATATGACATCAAGGGTATGAGCACATCAGGTGGGAAGCAGTGCCAAGGGCGGACCCAGGATTTATTTATGGGGGGTCAGGGAAGTAAGGAGTTTCCCCCCTAGTATTGCTATCTGTCTTTGGGATCCATTCCTCATCAGTGACATTTAATTAGGTATAAAAAATACTTGTTGTATATATCTTTGCAAGTCTTGGAGGGGTTTGTGCCCCCCTTACCTCCTGGGTCTGCCCTTGAACAGTACTAACAAATTAAGTTTATTACAAGCGGACTCATAGAATATCAAGCATCCGCGACTTAACTTGCCTAGTCAGGGATAGCCAACCTGCAATGTACTGTACTCTTTGAAATTTACTCTAGTGCTGACAGCGTTTGTGCAGAGATTGAATGTTGCAAAGATGCAAGGTGGCTGCCCTAGACACTTAATGCCACTGCTGGACATAAGCCATTCAAAACATAAAAAAGTATCTGACATCAATAACTGAACATTGGCTTGCAAACCACTGATCCAACTCGAGATATCAACTTATTCTCGATTGGGAGTGCATACAAAGAATAAACAAATAAATATGTTAATTCTGTTAATGAAGAGTGAACCTTTTTGAAGGCACTTCTAAACAGACAGCGAAGTGAAGACGTAGCTAGGCGTAATATCCATTTGTTTCTTGTTTAAAAAATGTGAATGCAAAAGGTTCTGATACTTAGGAACTCCTAGCCACGTATTTTTATCACTGCCTGTATAGAAAGCCTCTTGGCCTAGCTTGAAAAATAAGCCGAAAGCTTGTTTGAAATAAAGTATGCAGTTTAACGCTTTGACTTATTGTAAGTAAAATGATAGACTTTGCAAAAGCCGTTCAACTATTGATGTTAAACTTTATAATGATAATTGTTGAACAGCTTGCACTCACGATTGTAAGTTGAAAAAGTCGTGACAGTGTTTGATACTCCAAAAAGATGGGCCGCTTGACTGCCCGAACACCAGTTGGGGTTTTCGACTTGCAATCCTGTGTGCAATCCGTTGAACAGTTATCATTATGATCACGTCTCAGGTTAGTTTCTATAATGCTGCTAATTATAATGATGATACTGAAACTAACACGTGATTGTGAGTTTCAGCGCTGTTTGTTTTGACATCTGTTGCTATGTTGTTTCTTATCTCCAGCGAAGCGCGGAAGAAGTTTCCCAAGATGGTCAGATTGGTGAGTCACATTGTTGTAATACTATTGTTTTTCGAATAAGACACGTACGGACCAACTATGATATTCTAACTTGATAGGTTGAGAAAATTTGATTAACAAGACTGTATTTTCACACGATAATGATAATAACGCCCACACAATCAGCTCTATCTAACCCCTAACCACGATTCCCGGTATCTAGGATATCAGAAACTATAGATCGAGGAATCACAATACCCAAACACGGAACGTTTTTAAGTACTTACTAGCTGTTCCCGGCGGTTTCACCCGCATTGGCTACAGTATATCGCGATAAAAAGTATCCTATGTACTCAGGGTTCAAATTATCTCCGTATAAATCGGTCTGTAGTTTAGGCGTGAAAGCGAAACGGACAAAGAGTTATACTTTCGCATCTATAGTATTAGTAGGGATTAACTTTTTTCAATGCACAAATGTTTGCCCAGTAGCGAGTAATGAAACCGCGACCTCACGTTATTGCTCTCTCAAATCTAAATTCGATTCCGCTAATAGATTAAAGGATAGATATGGGATAATAAACCTCATTTTCATCACATCTCCAAAACCGCCAACAGGACGGCGTGGATCTCCCCCCAGCGATTGGTTTCGACGTGGCTGAAGATGCAACCCTGCCCCCTCGGCAGCAATCCTTCCTCGTCGACCCAGCGGGGCAGGACCTAGTGAGGGAATTCCTCACGCAATACTTCGCGATCTTCGACTCTGAATCGCGACAGCCGTTGCTAGAGGCGTACCATGAACACGCTTCTATGTCCATGGCAGCAAACTACTCGTCGGTTGCATTTGATTCAAGATATACGGCGTCAAATAAGTAAGTCGTTGTCCTACTTAGATATTAATCCTTTAACTAAATGAACTGGGATGGCTTGGCGGACCTTGAATTGAGTCTTGTTCTGCGATCATAAAAGACGTTTCGATCTGTCCTGCGCCACCTGCCAGTCCTCCACTTGGAGCTCGCGCAAGTTCTTCATGACTTTATCGCTCCAGCGATGTCTGGGGCAGCCGATCTTTTCCCATTCTTTTAAGATGGCAGAGCCAGCTAAGTCAGTAAGCCTACACTGTTTTAAAACTAACTAAGGAATGTGTGTACGGCTTATGTTGAAGGTGGTGTAGAAACTGGAAGCAAAATTCGATCATAAGCTGTATTTCTCTTTCAAAACAAAAGAAATCCACTGACAGTTCCTTGAATGTTGCTTTTTTTTCCACAGGTTGAACACATACTTCCCAAACAGCAGAAATATTATCAGAGTAACAGATCGGGATCCGAGAAGGAGACACCTTCGTATAGGCAGACTACAAGTCGTGTCGTTCCTCTCAGACTTGCCTAAGACCACCCACGATCTGATGGGTTTTGCTGTCGACCTGCTTGTGTTCACTGTAAGTACATCTGTTATGAGTATGACTTATAACCATAAGTTCTCTTGTACGGATATTTACTAAGGATACATCTTACGTTTGCATGTCAACTAGCACAGGCAGCTGATTAAAATAATCAGTTGGTCTGCAACAACATGCTAGATTAAATAGAAGATAATTTACTCAGCTTTCCTATGAGAGCTGTGTTGTGTACCCTTCTTACATTTATTGCTTTTACAATTCAGTTTTATATCGGACTGGCTAACAGGTGGGTACATTTGCTTCCATACTTTAGGAACTACTGGTCTATAGTATTCTAAAACAGTAATTTCTCTTCCCCAGCCCACGATGATAGTCCTCACGATGAACGGCGTGTTCAAAGAGACGACCACTCCAGGAACACCATTTCGCTCCTTCCACCGCACTTTCGTTATCGTGCCCAATAGTGGCGGTGGTTTCAGCGTAATCAACGATATGTTCTTCATCACCAACACGTCCAAGTCACAGGTTGGTCATACTTTTATGCAAAAGACAAAACCAATAGGACTGCGACAAATAATAGCCTATCCATACCCACAACCTATCTGGGATAGATGAGTGTTCAAATCAACCTTGTGATTGCTCTGATAGATGGCATAGGAAACAATTCGAAACCAACTCGCGATATTATTGGTCTATCCTGGTTATTTGCTTCCTCGTTTGAAGTCCGTTTAATATCTGTTCAACAGGAAGAGAAAGCTTTCTCCACTGGTGTGACGGAACCCGCTCCAGCGCCGGTTGCCGCGATAGTCGCCGCGCCTTCCATGGCGACTCCTGGCGGCGACTCTGACGAGGCCAAGAAAATTATGTTGACAATGCTCGGACAGCAGACTGGCATGAATGAACATTGGAGTATCAAGTGAGTATCTTTGTAATGCTGACTGTCTGCTAATTGAAGTTTCTCGGGATGAATAGGAGCTTGCTTGGTAGTAGGGGGTTTTCTAGTAGTCACCTACTTAGCTGCCCCTCTCTCAGTTGAGGATCTGTTCCCAATGACCTATAAATGTGTTCCCACAGGCTTGGAAAGGCATTTCTTCCTTATTTCTTTCTAGGGCAGTTAATATACTCTCGGGACCGATAGCTCAATTTTGTACCACATGCATTTTGAGCGGAGTCTTCCCAACTAGCTTCAAAAAGTTTTTAGCAATGCACACATGCCCCTAAATGTTGTGGTATTGGACAAGCTCGTTTCCTCATGATGTTTTTCTTTACTGTTTTGAGCGATGGCAAATCCACAAACTTATTAAGTCATAGGTACGGGGCCGAGAGGATACAAACTCGATATCAGGCGCAAGCGTTACGGTTGGACCAACATCGATCAAATGAAAGGTTTATAGTATGTATTGGAATTCAGTATGCAAGTCGTACTCATAAACTTACCATTTTCCCTTCCAGCTGTCTTCAAGAAACCGGATGGGACCTTCAACGGGCTCTGTTCATTTTCAACCAGCTGAGATCAGAAAGCAAAATACCACCAGAAGCGTTTATCAAGTAAACTGCATTACTTAGATCATTGGCTGTGCCACTGTACATAGTATACCTAAGAAGAGATATATTTTTACAACATAAATAAGGAAAGAGTGAAATCCGTGTGTGGAAAAACTTCAACGTGAAGATTTGTGTTTGCAAAGAAATCTTTGTGTTAACTGACAGAGCATAATGTACTCAATCAGTAATAAAATTGCAAAGAAATTAGTTAATGAAGAAAAGAAGAATTTTGTGTTTGTATTTTGGATAATTTTTATAAATATGAAGATGGAAGAAATATACCAGAAGCAGTCAAATAAAATTGGAACAAAGAGTTCACTAAAATCGGTTTATTATTAGAAATTAAGCTCCAAAAGAGATTTGTGGATTTCAAAGATCAAAAGTATTTCGATTAATTGCTTGTAACATATACATAATCTAAGATGATTGAGGCTACGAAAATAATTGAAAGAATTTGTTGCAAGGAAATCGAAAATCCACTATCTATCAAAGAATCATTGGAAATATCATAGAAAATTCAATTTTTACAGAAGATTTATATTGTATTGTATTGTATAAACATTATTAAAAAGTATAACAATCAACATAATGTTTTGTATAATCTAAAAAAATACAGATAAGTACTTAATTTCGAACATTGTTAAAACATTGCTTATATGGTTATAACAAAAAAAATGCTCAATTCCATCAACAGTAAGCCTAATTTCAAATAATCTTAGTTTAAATATACACATTGGCTTTGTTGGTGGCCTTCAGCATTAGCCTGGCACCACACAGGGTCGGTTCCGGTTTCATACAGATGAAAGAAGTCGCTTTCTTGAGTCTAAGTATGGAACCGGGCTAGAACCGGTCGATCCCGGTCCTGTGTGGTCCCAGGCTTAGTATTAATTGAATATAAACTGCCTATATACTTGCATGAGAAAATAACTTCAAAGTTAAATCTTTACGAGGCCCATGCATTTTTATTAGACTGAATCTGTTATTGGATCTTATGATATCTGTTATTAGGTCTTGATAGTCAAAAACATTTTGTTTTAGAGATGTGTCATACATAAAGTAGTAGTTTCAATTGGAAAAAAGGATTTTCATATTGTTACATATTTTGTATAAATGTCATAATTAAATTGTTAATTAGCTTAGAATAACTTTCTCTATTGTATTTGTCAGGAATACTTTAAGCCTTATTGATGTTAAGTACTAAATAATGTTAAATAAAAAAATACAGCAACACACAAAAAAAGAGAAAGAAATGAAAAAAAAAAAATGAAAGCACATTGTAAATAAATAATTAAAATATTAGCTAGGGTACTTCAATGATGTCTCAGGACCGGGGTTTAGCGAGCCACAGTGTAGGAAAACGGCAGAAGTTCCGCACACCATAAAAGGCATGTGGCCGAAATCGCTTCAGGCGTATTTTGACTATGGAGAACCAGTGAGTACAGCGCGCGGGTTTTTAACCACGGTCAGCGCTCCTGCGACGGAACCCTTCCAGTATATCTGTTATGGGCTAGTCGCAGAGTTTGGTTTTTTTTACGACAGACGCCTGCTGGTCGTGGACTGAGCCTAGTTCCAGCTGTGAGCTTGCCGGTGGGGCTTAGGGCTGTCATCTGTCGATAATGTATCGTAATTTGTTAAGGTTTAAGGAATACATCTTTTATTTGTTAATGATAATGTTGTCTTTTATTTTCCAAGCTAGAAACTGATATGCATAAAGTTTTACTACCCCATTAGTATTGTCTATGGTTCGAATCGACGTAGAAGCATTTTAGCCCACCGTTTTTTGAATATTTTAGAATAATTTAGAAAAGCACCACACACGATCTCATCCGCGTAGCTCTAGACCCCTAACTAGGATGTCCTGTGTCTAGGGTATCAGATACTACGCGGAATAGGAATCCATATAAATGCACAAAATATTTCTACTGTAACGGGAATCAAACTCTTGACCTCACGTTCGCAATCAGCTATTCGCTCATTGTGTCACATCAGTAGTCTGTCTAGAATATTTCCTCGACATTAGGAATAGTTCCCAATCCAGGTGCAGCGTGGCGCCACCTTCGACCACATCGTCACATCAGGTGACTTGTGGTCAAACGCTACACTGTAGAAAATTAGTGGTAATAGGCGAAAAAAATAAATAGATTAGGAGATATCTACGATAGCTTTGGTTTTTCTTTGCAGGGAAACCCCCAAGCATAACCTCCATAGTCCAAAGCCCCATAGTCTTAAAGAAGGATAATGTTAGTATAGGTATAGTTGGTTTATGTAAGTATTTACAGTGAAATTATATTTGAACAAGATACGCGAATCTCGTGAAGTCATGACGAGGTTTGATATTATTATATGGAGAGCCTTATCAGTTTTATTGTACCTGTTTGCAAACAAGCTGAGTTTAGAATTTTGTTTTAACTTCTTGTTTATACTGCTTAGCTAACGGCCGAAATTAATAATCGATCCTGATCCTTTGGATCGATATGTCATGTCATTTTAGTACTAGGGCTTGACAGATTAACTATTACTAAAATGCCATATCGGTCCAAAACCGCGGATATGCATGTTCTGGTGTCTGATCTAGGACAGTCAACGACAAATGTCGCTGAATAATCACACTTTTTTCTATTATCCTCATCATCTTATACACCAATTTTTGACCTCATCATCACCTAAAATCAGGTGTGTTATGTTGTGGTCAAAATGATACCATGTAAAATGTAAACAAAACAATAATAATTAATTTGAAAGACATTTGGAAAATCGAGAACGATCAGCTACTTTTGTCGCTGACTGTACTAGCGCTTAAAGTTGGGAATAACTTTATGCCTTAAGCATTCATAAGACTAAGTAAGTTCAAATTCACAATAATAGCATAGTCCTCTGATAATATTCAGTAGCTACCTCGTTCATCATCATCATCATCAGCCAAAAGAACTGCAGCACCCACAAGGAGGCGTTATCGCCCACTTTGGGAAAAGCTGGGTTTTATAGGTTCGTTTATGATGTTGATGCTATAATATGAACTTCATGGGAAGCCCAAAGGAAAATCTTCCGTTGAGTCGCGCGTGCGACGATCCACTGTTTGTCGTAGATAACAGTAGGTATTTGAAATAGTGACATTGTGTATTGTGGAATTTAACGTTTTTAGTGCGACGTTTATTAAATAAATATTAGCTGATGCGTTGCGTGTTAAGTAGGTACGTAGGTTCCTACATCATTGAAGTGCTCAGACTTATAAATATTATGTAAACCTACTAGGTGTAGATAAAAAATTAGATCTTTGCTGATTGTGTCAAATAGAGGACAATGAATCTTATGTTCATGAGAAAAAAATTGTTTGAAGCGATAACTTGTGTAGACCGCCGGGTCGAATCTTGCAATGAGCTTGAGCTTTTGGTGAAAGAAAACGTGATGAAACCAAAGATTTACGCTAGGGAATTTTCTAGTTCTCACCTCTAGCTACCACACTCTAGTTAAGAATCTGTCTGTCAAGCAAACGCTATCCGGAAAATACTTAGAAAGTTTTAGAAAAAAAAACAATGGTTGAAAATACTCTGCTGCAGAGTGCGATGAAAGTTGCTCAAAGTCTCAAATCAATCAACCAACGGGTATCATCAAAATTCAGACGTTTGTAGTATGTACCCGTCGGTGTGTGTAAAGAATTATTCAGGAAATCCCCGCCTACTTATTGCTCAGAAAAACAATTCCTCTATACCTATACCCGTGTTACGCCGCGGTTGTATCGGTAGGTATTTGTTGCGGAACAATATGGTGACGTAGGACTGTTGTGCCTATACTTATTAGAAGTGTTAGAGTAAGAAGAAATTATTATAATCATTTGTTATTTCGGTAGATACAGATGTATCAGCTGTATACCCGTGTCGCCAGCTTTACATGCACATCTTTTATCGG
Organism: Opisthograptis luteolata; assembly: GCA_931315375.2. NCBI lineage: Eukaryota > Metazoa > Arthropoda > Insecta > Lepidoptera > Geometridae > Opisthograptis > Opisthograptis luteolata. The sequence continues at coordinate 9,269,174 of OV928047.1, read as the reverse complement.
ACTTGTACTGGGCCCCCACACAAAACTGCGAATTCGCATCGCATCGCAAATATCTGCGAGCTCGCACGATTGCATCACAAGAACTTCCGATCTGATTGATGTCTTATCGCATCGCATCGCAGTTTTGTGTGGGAGCCCTAACTAATGGTACTAATCTTAAATACTGTTACTTAACCTAACTAACTCAGATGGCGCTACGACCCAAAGTGAGTCTTGACCTCCGATAACAAAAGACGCCACTTCGGTCCTGCGCCACCTCCTGGCAGTCCTACACCTGGAGCTCGCGCAAATCCTTCGGGATTTCGTCTTTCCAGCGATACCTGGACCGACCGTCCCATGTATGCTCGTAATCATCGTGTCGTATGTTAGAAGTTCTGACTTGATTTCAGTTCCAAAGACCTCCAAAATTAATAGGACTGTACCATGCCATGATGCTGCAACATCAGGCTGCGATGTATCTTATCGCAAAACAAATTAGTTTAGTTGTTCCGTTGAACGCTAAAATCGAAATTGGGTTAATTAATATTTTGTTTATCGCGCCATATCTCTGGACATAAAGATAAGCACAAACCGTGACGGTTTGCTAACATGAACAATGGAGATAGTTACTGTTTGCAACAAGCGATTTCTATTCAAAGTGCCTACATGTTACAAGTGGATGCAATACGTTTAGAACTCTATTAGAAACCTGTTCTATATTTCAGTGGACCTCTCTGTTGTGAGATACAGCTATATTTCAAAGCGATCATGGCCCAGTGGTAGTGACGTATGCTTGCGACCCGTAGGTCGTGGGTTCGAATCCTACAAAGAGCTTTCGGCTAAGGAAAAGATCGCGATGAAACTATAGCGTGGTGGTAGGGCATTTTCTAGTGCTCATCTGGCTAGCTAACCCCATACCATGGGGTTAAAAATCTGTCGCGAAGAACCTATCGGTGTGTTCCGGCAGTATCACTTGAGAGCCAGTTCCCTGTCCAGGTTTAGCGTGGCGCCATCTTCGACCGCATCGTCAATTAACATCAGGTGACTTGTGGTCAAAACGCTACTCTGTAAGAAGTCAAAAAAATATTTGTAAAATTAATTTACCAATATGGTTGACTAATATTAGAGGTCACTGAACTCAAATTATATCGAAATCTACTATCGGAGTATTTCGTTTCGAACAATCCTATTGTTCTTGTTACTCCTTCCAAATATACGTCATTCGAAAAAGAGTCAATGTTACTTACTAAATCAACTAGTAGGTATATGTGATGGCGCATCAGTGACCTAAAATGAGTCTTGGTATGTCTTGTGCTAGCTAGCATTGACAGGAGGTGACGCAGGTCCTTTAGAATTCATCACTTTGGACGTTGGCCCCTTGGCTGTCCTAGTTCTTCTGTCCTAGCTGTCCTTTTTTCACAGATCCTCACCCATCCGTTCAACATTGCCACGTGAGCCAGCGAAGTCTGTGGAGCCTTAATTTCGCCTTTTTTTCAAGTAAGTAAGGCACATACACAAAACAAATAGAAAAAAAAAACAAATAAAATTCTAGAGAACACTTAAATGAGCCATACACAGCTCGCCGTTAATTTGCACTTGATTAAAATTCAGCCGAGTAAAAGTGCTTTCCATTCTACTAAGCAAGTATTTTCACCTTCTAAATATAATTAGTGTAGGCACACTGGCGTCCACTCATATCTGCTACACCCAGCATGGGCGTAATCAAGGCATTACAGCCATTGGGGGAGTGAGCAAAAGTCAATAACAAAATTAGAACGTCCGCCTTGGTGATTGGTTCTTTTTAAATCTTATGATTTTGTTTGCTGATCGTCTTTCCTTTCAGAGGTTTTTAACCTTGATGACCCCCCTCAACTGTTCCTTGTTACGCCCATGCTGTGCTAGTCACGGCTGACGAACTCAGTCATCGACCGTGCTCTGGTAGTGCACACTGACTTCTTTATGCCACTATTCCAAGAAGTAATAAAGTCTTAGAGGAACTGATGTGAAGTTTACAGTAGACTCATTTTCCCATTTGGTATAGAATATGGAGATAGGGGGATGTTTGGGAATTACTGGGACCTTAACCTATTTAAGGTAGCGAAATATCTAATATAAGGTTTTTTTTGGTTTTTATCATCGCTGTCAGGGATTAGGGATTTGTCCCCGTGACACCATTCCATAATCCAAGCTATCAACGCATCAAGACTGGTCAAGCTAACCAATTTTCAAGCACTGCAATAAATTCACACCGCAGGTAATAATTAGGTACCTACATAAAGATAGCAAAAAGCAGCAATAAAAAAACTATTATCATTTCACTGGAAGAAATTAAGAAAAGCAAAAACAATAATTTAGATAAGTATGGCAACAGCGAAATAACACCACTTTCCTATGAATTCTGGACCAGCACACCGCAATTTGATGCCATGCCACAATAATCACGGTGCTGTACCAGTTCCACTTAAGGCACCATTTCAACGAGCGGAGCGGGGCTAACGCGGTTTTCTTCACGCAGTACGATTATTCATTTTATCACGGAATTTGATGGTGTTGTGTTGGTGTTCTGTTATTCAACGAGTCTCGCGTCTTTCGCTTCGCAATTAATGTTTGTTATAGATTATTTATTGCTCGCTAGGCCAGATTGGTGAGTAACCAATCAAGGCGTAGCGTGGTGCCACCTCCAACCACATCGTCCTTACCTGAAGTTACTTTTGATATGTTATCAGGTGAGGTCAAAAGTTCGCCTGTCAGATGTAAAAATAGCGTTATGTCCAGAGTTATGCACTAGCGTAAGGAGTACTTTCACAGAGTGTACAATAAAACTACGTAACCTCATAACATCAACCCCATCCATACATAGTTGCCATTCATCCACACAATGCGCTTCGTTTCTACATTGATAATGCGAACGGCGAAGGAGTGGAACACCTTGCGAGCGTATTTATTTCCCGTTAAGAATATCTGGGAAACCTTCAAGTCAAAGGTGAATCTTGTAGGCAGGCATGCTATCTAGTGACAGTCTCACCTGAGGATAAGTGATGACGAGGTAGTCCTCGTCATCACTTATCCTCAGGTGAGACTGTGGTCAATGATCCTGATTGAGCATTCAGTGACTTTGGCGATAGTTGGATAGAATCGTTGCGATTTACTCGCTCGTAGAGATGAGGCCTTCTCGCCGCCAACAATCATCCATCACCAAACTACCGCTCGACCCCGAAAGACCGAGACTAATCGTCCAACTTTACTTTCCGATAGCAGAAATCTCCACGAGCCATCAGTAGCTCCGCATCTCGGCGCGTCTAATGTTTACTTTATCGCTAGTTGTAATGTTAGTCTAGTAATTATAATGTACACTAAGTATTAGGTAAAACATCTAAATCGAGAGATTCCAATAATGTTAGCAAAAAACATTTACCTAAGGAGAACCAAGTTCTTCTTCCTTCTTCATACACACACAGTATTTTGCGTATTGTAAATTCATATTTTCAATGTTTTATGATACAGTATTTCCTGATAAAAAAACATTTGCTAAATTGTTACATAAAGCTATTTTTGGTTTGGATTTGAACTGTGATAGCTGTATAATTTTTACGACGTAACATTTTATGTTTCTCAAGAGATACTCGTATATAATATATTACATAATCTATCCCGATTTTTCACAAAGTAAGCCCTGATTATAAAACTACTAGCTGTTCCTCGCGGTTTCACCCGCGTGGGCTACAGTTTATCGCGATAAAAAGTATCCTATGTCCCTTCCCCGGGGCTCAAAATATCTCTGTACCAAATTTCATTTAAATCGGTTCAGTAGTTTAGGCGCGATAGCGTATATATTCCGTATACTCCAAAATTATTCCCGCACTTCGGTGCCCCCTCAACGCGTTACCTGCTGTAGGTACCCATTATTCTATTTTAATACTAAGATAATTTTTCTTGGACCACGCGTTTGAATCGTGCTGTTAAAGGTCTTCCTGGTTCGCGACCGCACTTTACCTATTTCATAGATTCTCCCTCACCTCGCCGCGTTTCCCGCTGCGCTGGGGTGCGGCGGGTTTATTTTTCTACTACTACTTACATTTTTAAACTCGTGATATCTTTCGAATGGAATGTCCGAATTGAATGATTCAAAAAGTTATATAAAGGCATTGAAGCAGTTTTGAATAAAAAGTAATTTATTTTGATAAGGATTAATACCAAGATACAGATAAAGAGCCTTTTCTAGAGGCGGCATTAAAAATTAAATTTTTTTAATAAAATATCACTTATTGCGGCATAACTATAATAGTTAGACATATGCTCTCGCGGACTTTTTTGTAGATCTTAATGAGACCTACAAACCCGTAATACATTATTTTGTTCTAGTGTCAATAGTTTTTGTAGCGCACGCAAAAATAGGTTTTCGATTTCACACCTTGGGTTGCAAAATAGCAATTTTCTTACGGATCCCTAATTTTTTTGGAAATAAAATATAGCCTATAGCCTTCCTCGATAAATGGACTATCCAACACTGAAAGAATTTTTCAAATCGGACCAGTAGTTCCTGAGATTAGCGCGTTCAAACAAACAAACAAACAAACAAACAAACAAACAAACAAACAAACAAACAAACAAACAAACAAACTCTGCAGCTTTATAATATTAGTATAGATTTGACGCAAGAATGAAGATCGAACAGATTTCGTCAAAGAGTTTCAGCCACAAACTTTACAGTCACAATCAAAGTAAACAACATCTACGTGAGAAACCGTTCCATCACCGTCACTGGTGTGTGCCCAGCTTTTCTTTTACCACTCATAATCTTGATTTACTTATCTAAGGTACCCGCAAAGCGAATGTGTGGTGTAGTCAGTGGGAGGAGAGCGTGCTAGACGGTCGTTACGGGATATCTAGTAGCATCTAGTATAGTTAGTTAGTTTTTTGTGTTTAGTGAGTGCAGTGTAACGGTACTGGACACCAAGCGGAACGCATCAGGTGAGTTAGGAACCCTTTTGTATCCCATTGTGTCTTGAGGACCGTAACGTACGGTGAGTGCATCAACGCGCTCTCATTTCCACGCTCTTAGTGTGCTATTTTTTTTATTATACTGTTTGACTTTTGAAGTTATTCAACCGCTAAGCAGTGTGCAGACATTACCGTGTTCCGGATTGAAGGGCAAAGATTTCTCAGTGCATTGCCGAGCAGTATTTTTAAACTGTTGAAGTTGAAAATTCTAGAACTAATAGGCGAGAGCGTCGCTTACATTCAGGCGAACAATCTGCTCGTTTCATCCCACAGTTGTAGAAAAAAAATCTGGTAATTTCGCCGGTCAGAGTTTATTTTGTTGCTAAATGTCAGGAGATTGTTTGTTTTTCTCGGTAGGGTATCGTGTTTTGCTTTGTGGAGTGTTGAAACCTATTACATATATTTTCCATCTTACAAGGTTTGACGACAAGTTACCTGATGAGTGACGATGTGATTAAAGGAAGTGCCACGCTATACCTGGACTGGGAACTGGCTCCAAGTGAGGCTGCCGAAAATATCGTGATGATTCTGAATTCTGATTAAACAAGATGCTGGTTTTTGTAAGAAGGTAGATTTCACGGTCTAGTTCTTATAATTCAATGTTTACTGTATTGTGTTTTATTTTAGCCAGATGAAAATCTTATAAAGGTAGTAAATAAGTAGTACGAGTAGGTACGTAAGTATAGTTAAAATTAACCTAAATGGGCCGGATAAAAAGATTGCTACCTGTACCGTTTATCTATACTATATTATTATTAATATTATAAAGCTGCAGAGTTTGTTTGTTTGTTTGTTTGTTTGTTTGAACGCGCTAATCTCAGGAACTACTGGTCCGATTTGAAAAATTCTTTCAGTGTTGGATAGTCCATTTATCGAGGAAGACTATAGGCTATATTCTATTTCCAAAAAAATTAGGGATCCGTAAGAAAATTGCTATTTTGCAACCCAAGGTGTGAAATCGAAAACCTATTTTTGCGTGCGCTGCAAAAACTATTGACACTAGAACAAAATAATGTAATACGGGTTTGTAGGTCTCATTTAGATCTACAAAAAAGTCCGCGAGAGTATATGTCTAACTATTATAGTTATGCCGCAATAAGTGATCTTTTATTTTAAAAAAATAATTTTTAATGCCGCCGCTAGAAAAGACTCTTTATTTGTATCTTGGTATTAATCCTTATCAAAATAAATTACTTCTTATTCAAAACTGCTTCAATGCCTTTATATAACTTTTTGAATTATTCAATTCGGACGTTCCATTCGAAAGATATCACGAGTTTAAAAATGTAAGTAGTAGTAGAAAAATAAACCGCCGCACCGCAGCGCAGCGGGAAACGCGGTGAGGGGAGGGGGGTACCGGGAGAATCTATGAAATAGGTAAAGTGCGGTCGCGGACCAGAAAGACCTTTAACTGCGCGGGTCAAACGTGCGGTCCAAGAAAAATTAACTTAGAATTAAAATAGGATAATGGGTACCTACAACAGGTAACGCGTTGAGGGGGCACCGAAGTGCGGGAATAATTTTGGAGTATACGGAATATTGTATACGCTATCGCGCCTAAACTACTGAACCGATTTAAATGAAATTTGGTATAGAGATAATTTGAACCCCGGGGAAGGACATAGGATACTTTTTATCGCGATAAACTGTAGCCCACGCGGGTGAAACCGCAGGGAACAGCTAGTCTATTATATATTACCATTTTTGTTTCTCAGGTAGGTGACGTTTTTCTTGTAAAACAAAGTCGCTTTCTCTGTCCCTATATCCCTATGTCCATATGTATGCTTAAATCTTTAAAATTACGCAACAGATTTTGATGCGGTTTTTTTTAATAGATAGAGTGATTCAAGAGGAAGGTTTATAAGTATATTACATATATATTATAGTACAGAAAAGCCGTACAATTTAAAGATTTGTAAAATACTGCCCCAGATTAGTATCTACAAATCTACATTGCACCCGTGCGAAGCCGGGGCTAGTCGCTAGTTGAGAATAATTCTTTAAGCCTAAACCATCGTTATTATAAGAACCTAGTAATCCCGCGGTTTCACCCATGGACTACTGTTAGCCAAAAAGTATCCTCTCATCTCCTTCTCCAAGTTCAAACTGTCTTCTTACTTCATCAAGATTTGTTCAACGGTTTAGACGTGAAAAGGTAATTAACAAAGAAACCGAGTTTCTTTCGCATTTATAACATAAGGATATAACATGATATTACCTCCACGGGAAAGCGGTATTATATTATAGCGATGATGGCTCAGTGGTAGTGACGTCGGCTTGCGATCCGTAGGACGTGGGTTCGAATCCTACAATGAGCTTGAGCTTTCGGTGAAGGAAAACATCGTGATGAAACCATAGCTTGGTGGTAGGGTATTTTCTAGTACTCGCCTGGCTAGCTACCACCCTCTTGTTAAGAATCTGTCGCCAAGCACCTATCGGTGTGTTCCGGCAGCCTCACTTGAGAGCCAGGTCCCAGTCCAGGTGTAGCGTGGCGCCATCTTCGACCACATCGTCATTTAACATCAGGTGACTTGTGGTCAAACGCTACCCTGTAAATAGTAAAAAAAAATATTATAGAAGACCTTTTCTGTACATCTTTAGATCACAAAATTTGCATGGGGTAGCGACTTCTATGATGGGTATTTACACCCATCAAATTTTTTTACAACATAAATCACATCGAGCGCCGGTTTTATGAACGTTGGCAAGTTAAACGTCATACCAAGTATCAGTAAATTTAAACTTTTTGTACTAAAATTTGAAAATAAGATTAAATTAACCGAAATAAGGCATTTAACACATTTACATTTTACGGACGTTTGGAGTACAGCTTCATATAAATCGGCCGTCGCCGGTTTGAATGTGTGCGTGAGTAGCGGCACCGTGTACGCACGCACTTTTCTCTGTGGTATAGGTAGGGTAGGCAGCGAAAATCCTCATCAGTAAGCGTTTTGTTTACGCTAAGGTAAGTAAGATAGACTGTACACACACACTAGCAGCAACCAGTAGCCAGTCTAGACAACATTGTCTCGTGTCATTGTGACCTAATTACGAAAAAGGCGGATAGTTTTACTAAGCAATGTGGAATTGAATGAATTAGATTTTGTACAGCTAATAATGGGGTGAGCAGTATTTCTCCTGGTGGTAAATGCCATGTCTGGGAGTGATTTCAGTGATAGACAGAAAAAGCGGTTTACTTTGTAAAAAGGTTTTATTTGATGATCTTCCACTTCATTCACGCTGATGTCAGCCGATTGCAAAACGATGGTTCGATTCCCGTTACAGGAAATATTTCTTTGTGCAATCAAAATCTTAAGTAGGTACTACCTATGCGGTCAGTGTCTGGGTTTGTTGTAGATCCCCGATCCACATAGTTTCTGATACCCTGGATACAGGGAATCATAGTTAAGGGTCAGTCAGAGCATAAGACATAAAATAAGTAATTCCTGTAGAAGTTTATTAATCCCATAGGTTTTTATAAAAACAAAATTCATTACAAAATGGGTGCCAATGCCAATAGAGTAATCGCGGCGATAGAAAAGCTTTCATAATACAGAAGCTGATAGCACTTTACTAATGAAATATTGAAGCTCACTTTATCTTTGAACAATCTTGTCGTTATTGTTATGATAAAAATTATCTGTTCAGCCCTTTTGAGCCTTCGTTTATTGATAATATTATGTTGAACTCCAGACCGATACCAGCTTGGTGGTATGCCCTATATATGCCCTATATTCAACAGGTCGCCTGGCTAGATATCTGCCACCTAATCTGTCGCCAGAATTGTGTGAGCCGGCAGCCCCACTTGAGTTCTCAATCAAGTGTAGCGTGGTGCCATCTTCGAACACGCCGTCACGGAACATCAAGTGACTTGTGGTCAACGCAACCCTGTAAGAAGTAAAATAAGACTCCAGTATTTCAAGTACAAACGTAGGTAGGTATGTTGAATACAACAAAAAATAATCGAATGACAGCAAAAGCCATTAATTGCTCCAAAACTTTCGAATAACAATTAAAATGTCTATGTAATCTAGATAAAAGGCACGTACGGAAGCATTCGTCGATTATTATTTAAAAGCGCACATATACCGCTGTTGCGTGACTCTGTGCGGAACTCACTATTGAAATTGCCTTCAGATTGTGAATTCAAATTGGATTGAAATTTTGATGACGTTCAGCGGAAGGAGTGTCTCTTCCTTGTGTCATACATACATTTAATGTATGGAAAATTAAACGTACATTGTGGTTAACAATCGGAAAATGTCAGGCGGAAATCAGTGCTTCACACGCACAGGAACGCCAAGTGTAGTCAAACATATACATACAAGTGAAGTTATATTTACTTCTGCTGTACATATATCCGTATGAAGAAGGCTCCTGATCCATCATTAGTCAGAAGCTCGCTCAAACCGGTGAAGGAAAACATCATGAGGAAACCGCCATGTCCAAGAACGACATGATTCAAAGGCATGCGTCATCTAATACCAGCACTGGCCCAGCGTGGTAGATTACGGCCCATACCTACTCATTATCTGAGAGAAGGCCAGTGTCCCAGTGGGAACATAATAGGCTGATGATGATCAGTCAGAAGACGTCTATTGATACCTTTCTCTTTGTATAATTGAATTGATATTAGCCATTTGCATCCATCGGCTTCCCACGAATCTTACGATGTGGTCGGTACACAAAGTGAGAGGTCTACATTCAGAACGTCCAGTACATTCCTTCATACGTATTCTAATCTTCTCTTCTATTTATTATCTAATAAAATTATTGGAGAAGGATGTAATATAACCACTAGTACCGCTATACCCACCCTAAGAATGTAATATTGGAGGCTGGCCAAATATATAATTTCTTAACAAAGAAGGATTTTACGTGTGTAGGTAGAGCTTTCAAGGAAAATGATGAGACGAATGAAAAAAAAATATCTGGGAATTTCCGTAATAATATTGGGCTTGTGTTTTCCTTTCCTTATATTGAAAGTTCATTGAGGTTTATCACTACAGGTTTTAATCATTAGCTAATTTAACAGTTTTACCTTCTGTACCTTAAGAGTTTTACCTCATCATCAGCCGGAAGAAGTCCACTGCTGAACATAGGCCTTCCCCTTTGAACGGGTATTAGCCATTTGCATCCAACGGCTCCCTGCGACTCTTACAATGTCGACGGTCCACCTAGTAGAGGGAATGTCTTCCGCGCTTTTATCATCAGGCCATTACGTTCCAACTGCTGGGCACAGGCCTTCTAACAGAGATTAGGGACCATAAGACAACACGCGGGCCCAGGCCCAGCCCTAGTGTCGGAGTTTTCAGACCACCCGAAGGTCTTCTTCATACGACTGCTATCCTGAGACAGCAACCAGGACCGAGGGTTTAACGTGTCTTCCGAAGCACGGAAGCGCTCAGCTGTAGATACCACTAGTAGTCATCCATCTAAGTAGTGACCGCAGATCAAAGTGTAATTTCCATTCAGCTGTTAATGCAATGTTTTAAAACATTTTAAGGCACTTTTACGTCTTCACTAGTTATTTGCCAAGCCTTTGTTTTCGAGAAAGTTCGCGTAATTAGCCAACTTGTCTCATCGACGTATCTACATCGCGAGGTATAAATAACTTAGTAGTGTGTACTTTACTTAATAACTTGTCGACCTGAAGAGCGAGCAATGCCCTCACAGCAGACTTAGTACGTATTTTGAAATGAGTAAAAATCACGATAGAATCCACGACCTTCACGGAAAACTTCGTTACACCACGTTGGAAGACAATAAATTACTTTTCCATACAAAAATAGGTCTTGGACGTTAGCTTTAGCGAGTGATTTGCAATGACAGGATTGGGTGTAAATATGTAAGAAAGATTGTATTTTATGATAACATCGTAAGCAATGCTGAAGTTTAATCATCAAATTTTTTATTAGTAAAAGTGCTGCGGACGCATGATGCTGAACAGTTATAAAATTTTTTGTATTTTTGTCATTAGAAAACATCTATCAGTTTTTTTTTCATGGTAGCTTTTGACCACATGTCAACTGAAATCAAATGACGATATGGTTGAAGGTAGAATCAGGCTACGCATGGATTAGATACTGCATCAATGGCTCTCAAGTGAGGATGATGAACAAACACAACGATAGATGTTTGACAACAGCCAGGCGAGCGCTAGAAAATGTACTGGCACCAAGCTGTGGTTTCATCACCATATAAGATTAGAATTTGAACCCAAGATACAGGTTAGTACCATTGATACTCAAGGTACTTGCAGTGAAACCGCGCTGTAAGAAATAAAAATATAACACTGACCGTCTCCCAACTCACCGACAATACCTACCAGAGTTAGTCAGCAGGATAAAGGTAAAGGAAATCCCAGAATGACGCACCAAAAACTGATTTGGTTGTTGTCTTCTGACGTGAATATGGAAGAACTGCAAGTAATGAAGGAAAGTGATGCATCAACCGCTGACACCTGAGTTTGGAATTAGTGATGCAATTACTTTGTAATTGTTTGACTGCACGATATAATTTCAGCGTTTCTTCTGTAAATTGATAAATCTTTCTCTAAAGTGAAATGCTGTGCGATAACAGCTGGACCGATACGTAAACCTCTTTCTTTTCTCTCTCGGGGTAACGTTTGACCACAAGTCACTCGATATTAAATGACGATGTGGTCGTAATTTGCGCCACGATACACCTGAATTGGGAACTGCTATCGGAATAGGTACACATAATCTTCAGAGTATAGTTTTAAATAGAACGAAAAATTTTAAAAATGTTTTTAATACATTGGAAAATGCAAGAAACCTGAAAAATCATGAATTCAAAACCCGCTTCAGCACATCAACTTTTACATTTGCGAAGCGAGGGTCGCTAGTCAAAGTTAAAAATATGATATTTTATGAAAGTGATTTACAGTAGAAAATAAACAACAATTCCAATTTAATGAAACATACCAAACTTTATGAAAAACTCAGCGTTGCTTACGGCCGTTTCCGATAACCAATCTATCCACGGTTTACCCTACTGGAGATAACAAATTGACATAAGCTCCATGGAAGTAATGTCAAACTTCTATCTCTAGGCAAACCGTGGATAGGTCGATAATTGGGAACGGCCGTTAGTCTGCAGATAGTCATGTCACCTCTGCCAAAGAATAAGCATATAAAATGTCCCCTATCGTCTCCATCCGTTTAAGCAGTTGACTCCAATTGAGCTGCCACGACTTCCACTCGTATAGTTCAAACCGAACAATCCATCCTGTCGGCAGAGAGTCCTATAATCGAGTTATTTTTAGACAAGTCTGCAGGAAAACTTTAATGAAATTTATAACGTAGGGAAAAGACTAAGATATTACTTGACGACGCGGTAGCCGAGTTGACAGTGACCCTGCCTACGAAACTAGCGATCCCTGGCTCGGATCCCGGTAAGGGCAAATTTATGTGTGATGAGCACGAATATTTTCCTCAGTCATGGATATTTCTATGTAGGTTCTCTATTTAAGTATGTATATCGTTGTCTAGTACCCATAACACACGTTTCGAGCTTAATTCGGGGCTAGGTCAATTTGTGTGCAATGGTCACCGATATTTGAGAAAAGATTATTCTAAGTCAATGAAGGAAAAAGTGATAAGTTCGATGTTCTAGAAAAACATTGTAAAAGGAAGCTGTACAAAAAACAGAATTGTAGGTATATTAAGCGATCACACGTAATTAGATCACAACCTTGCGACTATCATTAAACTCAGGATGTTCTTATCTATACAACGAGGTTTCTAGTTTTCGTGGATTACGGTAGTCCAAAAACCATGGGAGTGGCCTAGAGACTACCATCCTATCCTATGGATACTATCTCACTTTCTCATAGAGATACCATCGTCATTGTGAATGTGAACCCATTTTCTTTGACATCTCAATTTGTGGATTTAATTGGAGTGAAATTTCGTTCTCCGTGCGTTGATATTTCTTTGTAAAAACATAGTTATACCTAATACAAGCAGCGCCTATGCAAATTGCGGAATACTATCATAATTTGCAGTTACTTCTGGTGTTGCGGAGGCGAGAGTTGATGACTTCCATGCCATAAGTATCAAATTTAATTAAGAAATTAATTCCACCCCTACTACAGCTTATTTACAAGTATGTTAGTAATAATGTCTATTTACTTTTAAAGGTATCGTTGACGTTGGTAGCTATTTATTAAAATTTAAAAATGAAACATGAAAGTACTTGATTTTGTGCCAGTTCATGACTTTATTGAATGCTATCATACCGAGAAGAATTTCCTTCCTACAACAGAGTGCGGAGAAGTACTATATAACTAACGCTCTATTGTTTCACCACAACAACAGAAAAATAATAACAGCATAGGTTTAAGAGCTAATGTTGCAAGGGGCTATGATATAGCTGGTATGTGTTGTGATTTTGTCTCATAACAATAAAAGCGATTGCTTCAAGCCTAGAGCCAGAACGATGTCAATCTCAATGGTATGCAATTGTTCGTGTTTTGATTAACCAGTCCGCGACCCAATTTACCTCAAGCCATTTCCCTGTTCTAGCTCGAACCGTTCGTGATCAAACCTCATGAGGTCCTGACCCGACCGAAGTGTGACCGAATCATACACGGAAACTGCGGCGGGAAATCAACGGTACAAACAACTGCGCCAACAGTTGCATGTTGCCTTTTACGCGATGACGTCAATGCAATTATGAGCGCTAGATAAGGGAATTCAGGGGTTCGACAACAATATGCTGGATTTTTTTGATATGGGATTGGATTCAGGGCAGTGCTACTAATTGCAGTTTTTTAAGATGGTTGTGAAAAGAGTTCGTAAGGGTCGGCAACGCCCCTGATGTTGCAATTGTCCATAGGCGATGGTGATTTTGACTGTTTTTCTTCTACTAAATTAATGCGAGCAGTAAATGAAAAGATACAATACTGAAAGAGAGCATTTTCAACAAAATTGCTATAATTATTTTTTGCGACCTTTTTACAATTTCTTTACTCCCGAATCAGGGGTGAATCTTTTGTTTTGCATGCAGCCTAAATGAAAAGGTTGCCGAGACTTAAGCAAATAAAAACACAGATATAATTCTAAAAAACAAAGAATTTTTTATAGATAATTATGATGTATAATAATATAATTAATTATTTAATCATGGAAAGTCCTTTTTATCAAATGAAAAACTGATTTAATTAAATTGGATGTGAGTTAAACAAATAAATTAAATAACACTGTTTAACATGATAAGGGTGGCAAATACCTAATAGATAATAGAATGTTATTGTATAGCAGTTCAGGCTAAATTGAACTATAAAGCGAACGTTGAAAGTCAAATTTTGTTTAACCTCCAACGAGATTTTGTGGAATATTTCGCTGATATAATGAATGCCTTTTTGTTCAATTAAACTTGTCGTAAAGCGAAGTCATGAACATGAAAACATAATGAAACTTTCATAAACATTCGCAAATACAAAATTGCAAACAAAGAAAAGTTGACAGTCTGTCAGTCACGCGCCAAACCTAAGCTGATTTTGATACAACAATGGTTCAACGATTTTTCATAGTAAACTGTGTTGGCAACAATTGGTTTTAAAGTTATGACGTCGTGTTGCACAATGAAAATAATTAGTGACAAGGTCACAGGAAACATTATTTCTAAATATCTACCTTCACGCTCTATAAATAAAAATTATTTGCTATTTTTTTTTCCGTACGAATACCCACTAAGTACTCCAGTACTTTAAAGAACATCGGCCACGTTTCATACTGCTTTGGACCAGGTTCAGAAAAAGAAAAAGGAGTAGTAACAAAAATATGTAGTAGAATAGTATCGTAGCAAAAGCAAACAGAGGTTAGGGTAAGGGTTGCCTGATCTGAATCGATCTCCCAGAAGATCAATATCGAAAAAATCAATTTCATTTTTCTCGTTTTCATTCAGGTCCGTTTTGGCCATTGATCTTTAAATGAACCTTATTTTAGAATGTCAGTACCATTACGATACCTGCATGTCATTTTATCATCGTCATCAGCTGGAAGAAGTCCACTGCTGAACATAGGCCTCCCTTTGAACGTCACCATGAACGGTTCTTAGCCACCTGCACTCTGCATCAGCCAATCCTCCACCTGGAGCTCGTCAAATCCTTCGCGACTTCGTCTTTCCAGCGATACCTTGAACGGCCGACCGGGCGACGGCCACTCGGCCCTCCAAGTCTATTGTATGCTCGCACAATAGCAGTAAAAACAAAGAATGTGCACTTTCCACAACTTAAGATGATAAAAATTATACTCCAGAACGAAGAGATATTAGGTACGAGTATAATGAAATGATATTAAATTCAGTTATTGAGATAACCATCGCAAACGCCTCGAACCTACTTTCTACAACATATGCGATTCATCATGCATATATTCTGAAGTCTGTAAAATATCTGCAAACGTACGCGTTACGGTTTCTAATCGTCTTAACGCGCTGTTAACTGATTTATGTATTTGTTACCGGCAATTATTAAAATGCATCCATTGTTAAGAATGTCTAGATTTAGTGAAATGGTGGCCTTCGTCCCGTAATTACCACGGCGTTCTGGTTCTGTAGTTAGATGCAAATGTTCTAATTAGAAGATTTTCTCGGTTATTTTCGATATGACAGAGTAAAATCGCGTGGAATCAAGGTACAGTCAACGACAAAAGTCGCTGAACAATCACACTTTTTTTCTATTATCCTCATCTTCTTAGACACCAATTTTTGACCTCATCATCACCTAAAATCAGGTGTGTTATGTTGTGGTCAAAATGATACCATGTAAAATGTAAAAAAAACAATAATAATTACTGATTTGAAACACATATGGAAAATCGAGAACAATCAGCTACTTTTGTCGCTGACTGTACTTACTCAGAATTGATTTGATCTCTTGCATAGTGTAGGCATTCCATTGAATGCCAGTATTGTACACATGCCGACTACATTTATGATTTTTACCTTTCAGCTGATGTTGTTGTGACTTAATTAATTGTCAATAATTAATTTCTTTAAACTGTATTTTATCTTTATGTATGTACTAGCATAGTTTTTGTTTTTGTCTGACTTTTCATAGATTTTTTGCCTGGTTGCTTTTTATGCTACATAGATCGGCATAACGACATGCATATTTGGTTAGCCTTCATTTGTTTGGGAACGTCGTCCTAATCTTGATGACATTTACATGACAAATAGTTCCTAAAGATAAGTCGGATCGTAAATAAGTTTAGTAGGTCACTGGGTAGAAACGAACCGTCAGGAAGGACGAGTGATGCCTAACAGCGTAGCCGATTGTTCTGGATATCACCTTCTTCATCAGCAATTGGGGAACATTAGCATTATTTCCAAAATTAGCATCAACATTGATCTTCGTGTCGTGACCCAATGATCTTGGACACCGCAAGGGACGAAGTTATTGGCCACTAGATACGTGTTGCTTTCGCTTGATAGTTTTGACAAATAAGTAATCGACAATTTCAAAGTACCTTATCACTTGTTTCTAACACAGTCATGATTACCTACTTACAAATTCATTCATTTTTCAAAGAGAGGAATTAAAATCCGCATTCGCTAATGTGACAAAAATTTATATTAGCCACAACCTTGGGGTACAAAAATTTATTTCGAATCTTTCCGTCAATATTTGACGTCGGAGACTGTTTTTTTTTGGATCAATTTCTATTTTCTACCGTTTTGTTAGCTCTCAGTAGATCGTAGCAACAAATTGTATTAAAATTGCATCGTGTGTAGCCTACTTAAATTTAGCAATCTTGAGTATTATAACCGTACATCCTTTGCTCGAAGCTACTGTAGGCATTTTTAAAATTTATATTTTGATTTTGCACTCATACTCAAGAAATATATATACATATTATATATACCTAGTAGGTATTAGTAAGAATGTAAGATACAACATCACTTTAAAACGTCAAACTTAAAACTACGCATGTTCCAATCTCCTCACGGCGGCAAAAGAACAGGCAAAACGCCCGGCACTACCTTGCCTTGCCTCACTAGTCCAGTAAGTTTAGGTATAACAAGTTCCTCGCTCGGTCGCTCTTGCATCCATATCTCCATCATTTGCACAACACATTTGCAAGTAATTAACGTTTGAAAGAAGTTGCGAAAGACTAATTTAATTTAAATGCATTTTGCATGCATGTTACAATAATTATTTTATCTGGTTCTATCTAGCGTCTACTTTGGTGGACGAACTTAACATGTCCATTTGGAAAATGGATACTTCCACGCGTTCTTGAAAAAAAAGGGTCTGGACGGATAGACGGACAATGAAGTGATTCTCCGAGGGTTCTTTTTTCTTTTGAGGTGCGGAACCCGAAAAAAGCGAGTTCACAATCGATTCAATTTACCATATATTATTATGCTTGTCTGTATTGAGCTATTTGAGTGCCGTCACTGAGGTGCCCTTACCTACAGCAAGGCTGGCTTTGACGTCACGACGCGGACGCGACTGAGGACATGGTATACCTACGGCTAAGTATGAATGGTATGATGTACCTATAAATAAACAGAGTCGTATTTAACCTTAGTGCCGCCCCTGGGTACTCTAAAAATGCCGCCCTCTTAGCTCTCTCTCTAGTATAAAATTTTGACGTATAATTTTTTATTAACCATTTGATTTATATTTGAATTTTGAATTGTCAAGAAATACCCATTCAGTATAACAGGATATAGTAAATGGTGATCTTTACAGATTTTGCAGCGGACACTTTATAAAATTCGAAATACTGAAACTATTTTCACAATTTTGTTGATTAAACTACAGTGTATTAAGTTAAAAAAAAATTAGATATCGGTAACGCGAAATTTTTTTTCTTTTCCTTCCGAATTTTGCCGCCCCTGAAAGTTTTCCGCCCCGGGCAATAGTCCCGAAATCCAGCGCTGTGTATGAAGTTAAATTGTGGGAGTACTTTATCAAGGTTGGTAGCCCTGCGGGTGTACCTACCTACCTACTTGAAATCGAGTTTTGTTTTCTTGTATTTCAAGTCGAAAGAATACTTTTTATGTCAGGCGCATCTAGTTGAAAGGATTGAATTTACGTATTGCGTTACTTCAAAAATCTACATAGCAAAGTATCACTTCACGATATTTGGAGAATTGCTAGACTCATATTAACGAAGCTAAATTAGTTACCTACATAAAAATGCTTAGACAAGGTAAGGCAAGCTTTTCTTAGGATGGTACCTATCTACCTTCTATACTTTTTAGAAAATTCACATGTAAGGTCAAATGAGGTGTTGTTTTTTTTTTTTAATTTTTAACCGACTTCAAAAAAGGAGTTTTTTCAATTCGACTGTATATTATGCTTTTTTATGTTGATCCTTTTTTTGTTGGAAAGGAGATGTCTCAAGGGTGGTACCATGATGAGGAAACCAGGATCTGATGATGGTATCCCAGAGAAATCGAGGGAAAAGAGAAGTCTGTTATTTTTTTGTTAAAAATTATGTATAAAGATATGTAAACTTTTCCGTGAAATGCTAGCACATAATTATTTAGGTGCAATAGTCAATAGTCAATTTTTATTTATTCAATAGGATACATTGTGATCACTTTAAAACGTCAAACTTAAAACTAGCTACGCCTGTTCCAACCTCCTTACGCCGGCAAAAGAACAGGCAAGAAACGCCCGGCAGGTAATTTTTTTGGCGCGATCACATTGACAATTTTATTCTTATTACTAATTGATTGAATTGGAGCAAGTTCACTAAAATCCCAAGTTTTTTTTGTCATCTAATGGTCCGACATTTTTTAATTAGCTTTACTAATAAGATTTCTCTTGTTTGGTTGTACACATTGGGACATGAATATTAATGAGTTGCGGGATCACAACCATAGCAGACCAGACCCCACAAGCAGCACCCGTTCACGAGTTGACGCATGTGCCAGCCATCGCAACCATGACTGAAAACGGCTTCGTCCATATATGATTCCAAAATATCTGGAAGATAGTAAATGTCACTATAAAACAAACGAACTCTTAACCCCTAAAAAAATTCTATATTCGCGTCTGAAGTAGTACAGTGAGTGCGACACGAGCAGGTTGCCGAGCTGATGGTAAGCGTCACGCTTGCCCAAAAGTACCTATCAGCTTTTTCACTTATATCCACTTTAAATAACAGTGTAAATAGTTCTCAGTAATAAATTATTATAAATAACGACAAAACAACAAAATATAATATAAAGTTGGATAGAAAATTAACCTAAATATGTCATCATTATCATTATCAATAGACAATATTTTTATTTGTAGTAAAAAACAATACATACACTTACATTAGATAATTAAATATTAAATATCAGCCTTTCACGTTCCCACTGCTGGGACTCTGGCCTTCTCTCAGAGAGAGAGAGTATGGGCCGTAATCGACCACGCTGGCCCAGTGCGGGTTGGTAGATGTAGCATGCCCTTGAATATTGCAGTTCTTGGACATAAATAAAATGAAATAAAATAAATATGTACTAAAAACTAAATTGTATGTATATAAAACTAAACATCTACAAATAAAAAACCTACAGTTATTCTCATGGTATTTTCCATCGACATGATATTTCGTTTACTTCGACTTTTACCAGTAATAGTACGTTTGCGTCAGCTCCATTCATACCTATCTTTTGGCGTATTGTTCTTTTTCTAATTACGTACGTGGGTGTGTTATTGCGGTGACAATTTACGCTAACTGGCGAGTTATCGCGTAATTTCTGCAATTGGTAGGTCAATATTTAGAATTAAGTCATTTATATAAATGGATGACACGATGGCTGGCACATGCGTCAACTCGTGAACGGGTGCTGCTTGTGGGGTCTGGTCTGCTTTAGTTGTGATCCCGCAACTCATTAATATTCATGTTCCCATATCCCAATGTGTACAAACAAACAAGAGAAATCTTATTAGTAAAGCTAATTAAAAAATATCGGACCATTAGATGACAAAAAAAAGCTTGGGATTTTAGTGAACTTGCTCCAATTCAATCAATTAGTAATAAGAATAAAATTGTCAATGTGATCGCGCCAAAAAAATTACCTGCCGGGCGTTTCTTGCCTGTTCTTTTGCCGGCGTAAGGAGGTTGGAACAGGCGTAGCTAGTTTTAAGTTTGACGTTTTAAAGTGATCACAATGTATCCTATTGAATAAATAAATAAATTGAAATTGAAATTGAAATAAATGTACTAGCTGACCCGGCCACGCGTTGCTGTGGCTAAAGTTTTTGTTGACAAATAATTAGCAATAAATTAAAATTGCGACTATAATTTGAGATTTAAACTATCCTATCTCTCAAGTTGGATCGAACTGCACATGGTGTGCGAATTTTATTATAATCGGTTAAGTGGTTTAGGAGTCCATTGAGGACAAACATTGTGACACGAGATTTATATATATTAAGATATATGACACATCTTTATATATATAAAACAAAGTCGGGCTAGTTACACCATTTACGGCTGGATCGATTTTCATGATTCTTTCATGATGCATTTTTTTTTATTTAGAAGGTAGCGTTTGACCACTAGTCACCTGATGCTAAGTGACGATGTGGTCGAAGATGGCACCACGCTACACCTGACCTGAAATTTGTTCCTAGTCCAGGGTGTAGCGTGGCGCCATCATCGACCACATAGTCACTGAACATCAGGTGACGTGTGGTCGAATGCTACCCTGTATATATAGCTAAATAAGCTAAATAAGTATTAAAACATCGGAAAATTTATTAAAAAATATTTATGATGAAAATTCATTTTCGTATACCTACATTTTGTATGGAACAGCTTTTTTGATTGAGCTCTGCAGCAGTGCGCATTTATCAGCATCAGTATAGCGTAAATATATCTCCAGTTGGCCCATGGCGCTGAAAGTCTTTATCCAATGGGTACGTTGGATAAATATATATAAAAGAAACTTGATGTTCCTCTCCCCGGCGTTATTATCAATTTTTTCATAGTCTAGGGCCATTTGAATTTCAAAATTAACAGGATCCTCTTAAGTTTCAACTTGTTCTTCCATAAATCTTCAAGGGTTTCTAAAAGTCTCATATTCTTTGTTTCAGACCGGACTGCGATGAAAAATTGTTGAATTATTCCACTAAACAGAGCATAAAATAATCAGGTGAGATGAACTTAACTCATATATCATAAACAAATCATAATAATCATCACCATAGATTTAGAGCTATTCCATCCTATTTTATGATGGAAATTATTTTCTTTATACGTACTTATAATCTTACTTTACTCTACTTTCTACGTGATAGCGTTTGATCACAAGGCTACCGCGTCGTCAACTCGGCTACGGCGTCGTCACTCGGCTACCGCGTCGTCAATATTATACTAGGTTCCAATTACTTGGCAACTCTCAATGGCATCTGTTTCCGTGGTATATTCAGGAAGAAATCTGTCACCAAGCACCCATTGGTGTGTTCCGGCAGCCATACTTAAGACCCAGTTCCCAATCTAGACGTATACTTATAGTAGCGCTACCGACGTCCACATCGTCACTTGGCATCAGTTGACTTATGGTCAAACGCTACCTCGTAACTAATTGAAAAAAGTCTTTGTTATAGGGTCCCGTTTTACTCTTTGGGTATGGAACCCTAAAAAATACTGTACTTAGAGTGGCAATTTTTTTATTTGTTTTTATTTGGTACTTTTCAGAGATATGCCGCGTCTAGAGCAGCCAGCCACCGAGGACTTCCGTCGCGTCCTGCGCGAGAAGGCTCTCAACCACAGCCTCTTCTACCTGAAACTTGGCGCAGGAGTTGCGAACACCACTGCGAGGTGTAAATCCTTAACTACTCGTAACCTCTTTTGAATGAACCTTTGAACACATTTACGCACTCGGTTCTTCCTCGTATACATTATACATGCGAGATGTAGAATGGATTAGTAGTTCAGGTATATACTCAATAGGCAGATTTGAACTGAACATAGTCGCTCCTCGGTACGGAAGGTCCAGCGGAGCGCATAGGAGTAAAGGCCGGCAAAACCATAATGAAATTTGGGGATATACCTCTTCACTAAGAATCTGACTCATTTTAGGATTGCAACTGAATAGGCGTCAAAATAGTAAGCAATTCCTTCAAAGGTCAATGTGTAGTTGTTGTACCTACGTTTTTTCAACCAAATCCCAAGTGAGGTCCAAGACTTGTCGATAGCTAAGTGCTAAGTGCATATAAAACGAAACCTTACTAGCAAAGCTCATTACGAGTAGGTATAAAATATCAGACTATTTAGATGACAGAAAAGCTTGGGACTTTTGTTAACAATAAAAATAAATGGTAAATGCCATCGCGTCCAAATACTGACCATTTCTGTAAGGAGATCGGAAGACGCTAGGTTCGAGTTTGACGTTTTATAGTCATCACATGTTGTAGGTATCCTACTAAATAAATATTTTTAAGTTCAAACAGCTAAAACAAAAGCCCTTACGAACATGTGTATCCGCAGAGAGCCAGCGCGTCGCGCCTTCGACAGTGCGAGTGCGCGCGCGCCGCACTCCGGCCGCGTCGCCCGCCACGCGCAGCCGCGGGTCTCAGAGCTCCTGCGCCGGTTCGAGCCAGCCCCCATGCAGTACCTGCGACCACCCCGTGCCACCTCCCCCCAGGACGACATCTCCTCCTCGGACGACGACGACCGCGCCGCCGTCCGAAGACGCAGCCGCGACCTCTCCGATGACTCGGCCGTGGAGCTGGACACTCGGAGGCGCCACACCATCCATCATCAGCGTGAGGCTACTCCGCCACCAGACGCCATGTCGCCGAGGCGAGAGCGCACTCTTATCGAAGCCCATGTGGTGGAGTTGGGGCGACGTGGTAGCGAAGGCTGTGAGACTAGAGGCAGGACTGTGAGGACTCCGAGCGTCGTTGTCAGCGATTACTCGGATGGTATAGCGGTTGGTGCTACGGAGGAGGAAGTCAACTGGTTGAGGTCGAGGTCTTTGTCTGCGGATTCCGCCTGCTCATCGTGCTCTACATTATCCAGCCGCGATGATGAAGAGTTCGAGTCTCCGACGATGCCCAAAAAGGTGAGTCCAGTTTCTTTGATTTATAATTTTAACGCTTGTCCCATTGAGTCTGTTTTTGATGTTATGTCTATAACACAGATTATTCCTGTATTGTCTGTTTAGATACAGGTTTTATAACCCAGGGATTATGAACGATTTGATATCATACCTACCTAGTGTTAATTTCTTGATAATGGCTGCAATTAATCCTTAATACGTAGGTAAATCCGAAAGGGGTTATTAATATTAATAAAGTCGATAACTGTTATCATTTATGTAATTATGTTTATCAGAATGTGTATCTCATTATCAAATGTTTATTTTTTCGTTTTTTAGTGTCTACTAATAAACAAAGTCGCTGACGTTAAACACTAAATTGAGCTAAACAGATGTAAATATGATTAATAAATTATGTCTTAATGCAACTGTTGAATTCCTTGAAATGCAGATGAACTAAATTCAGTTTCATAAAATACACTTGAGGTTGGTGACGTGAATTTTAACCCAGAGAATAAACCGGTTGTTAAGTCACGGTTAACTAAGAGTCTTTATTTCATAATATGTGAAGTGTTAATTAGGGTAAATGATTAAATGTTGTTATTTACATATTTTATACGTATAGCACATATAAATAGGAGGTAACTACTTATTATCACTAGTTAACAAGCATTACATTAAGTAATGAAAAATTAAACCAGCTACTTATGGCAATGTAATTATTTACTTACTAAACATTATTCACAACAATAAGATGTGTTCATTTGACTTATTATACTGTAATTTATGAGATTGTGAACGTAAAAGTAAATTATATAAAAAAATTATTTAGTCTTCTGGTTGTTGACGTCACAAGTGAGTTCAAAATATTCGTTATCAGCCAATACCTATACCTACTTACTTACGTCAGTATATCGATATAATATATTGACGTGAATAAAAAGTTGAATAATTAAAGTTGAATATCAGACCAATTTCTTGGTTCACCGTTTTGTATAAAATGTTATATATTACCTAGGCTAGACCATCATCAATTTTATTGCAAATCATAATTACTTTTATCGAAATTAATACATGGATCATAGGATTTAAACTTTTATAGGATAACAAAAACCTCACGTAATGTTTCACTTTTGTTTAGTCGGGGTTGTTCTACCATTCCAGTTATATAGTTATCAATTTTTTTATTGTTTAAAACATCATTCAAGATTTACAGGACTTATATAGGATATAGGATATTGTTAAAAAAATTTGGCACAAAGTACCTTATTAATGTTGGACGTTGAAAAATAAAGTTTAACCAAATTGGAGGGAAAGAAGATAAATAAAATATTAATGAAAGCAGCTGAGGATAATATGGAAAGAAGGTAAAGCAAAATATAACACGATGAAAGATCAAATGATGAATGATGGC
Organism: Opisthograptis luteolata; assembly: GCA_931315375.2. Taxonomy (NCBI): domain Eukaryota; kingdom Metazoa; phylum Arthropoda; class Insecta; order Lepidoptera; family Geometridae; genus Opisthograptis; species Opisthograptis luteolata. The sequence goes on along the minus strand of OV928047.1, from coordinate 9,244,756 downwards.
GTGACAAAAAAGTCATGCGACATCTACCAACCCGCACTGGTAAACTATTGCCCGTACTCTACAAGAGAAGGCCTGTATCCCAGCAGTGGGAGTTTATAAGGCTGATGATAATCATTAAATAAAATATACGTTGAAAACAAATTGGGGATACGCACTACAAATTATAATACGTAGAATTCTGCGTATCGGATTTACGTCAGATCGTTCCACGTGGAAATGAATTTACGTATGCGATGTTGTATAATTTATAATAGTGACTAGAAATGAGGTTAATTCTAAATATAGAAATTAGATGGATTAAACTGTCACAGGACTAATTAGTAAAATTGATAATGAGGATGCCGTGGCTGACAAAATATTGTGTTAGGAAAAGCTCACCATCAAATCGAGTTATCTAACCTGCAGAGTCATACTATAATTTAGCGGATGTTTATTCTAGTTTCTCTGGATTTATCGAACTCCAATCACATCTTATTAGCAACACCGAAGTGAAAACCGCTATGATAAATATTACTAAATCGTTTTTAGAAGGTATACTAAAACCAACAGACAAAACTGCAAACCGAAGATACATTTCAAAAACGGTTCCCGCTTTTTAGTTTAAACATATTCAATGTTGATCTCTTCAACGGATTTTTAATTAATAAATACGTATAATAATTATGTTATATATTATACATGTATGTAGTATATTATACACTTGCAATTCTGACAGACAACAAAACAGAAACTAAAAGATTATTTGTACTTATAGTACTTACAGCCAACAACGGCGCTATACGTTACAATCTGTTTGGAATGGGAATGGATGGTCGATGGGCATCGATGTTCAATTGTTCACTCATCTTCGCTGACGTATCGAAAAACAACGAATGAAAACGAACGGTAATCGGATTCGCAGATGGTTATATTGTTCGGGACTTAAAGGTACCTTCCCCTTTCACGCCAGACCGTACTCTAAACAATTTTATCTCTCTTGTATTTCTTAGGTTCAGTTTTTTTTCTCTTGTCCACTATTTATTATTTGGTCAGTAGTTAGATATTTTTCTTCAACCATCAAAAGACTTCCAATGTGACTAACCCACAACAGTTCCTATTCACTTATCATGTCAAACAGGATACATTCTATAAACATTCCACTGACTTGATAATAACCATAACCACACACTTGCATGCATCATCATGTCATATCTGACTATACTAACAGCCTGGGGATCACAGATTAACATATGACGAAGCGAGCACCAATATTTGCAGAAAAGTCAACTTCAAGCTGTTAAGTTTTGTAGAACACCTTGGCTTACATTGTCTTAATTTGTATTTATTAAAAAAATATATCCCATGGCTATCTTTTTATTATAAAAAATAACTTCTTTTACATTTTTTAAGTAAAGTATGAAATTGTGCGTTTTCTAATCTAATCTTTAATTTCTTGTTTTAGTTTTTTGGTTTGTAGATAAGGAACCAGCTGATGTTTAGCCTCCTATAACATTTACATAAACTGCAAGTATATACGAGTAAATAGTTATATACTTGCTGACATCTACCATTCATGTTCACATTCTAAATAATTGAGGATTGTGGTTTTCCTCACGGTTGAGTGGTTTCTCTTGTGTCACTGAGTTCACTGACGCACATCTTCTACTCTGACGGAATTAAGAATAAAATGCAATTCAATTTGATTTGCTTATAATTGAATTACTCATTGCAATTATTCTATATTGCGAAGGTACTGGACTACCTTTTTCAATTGCTTACTTACCACTAGTATTCATTATATTTTCTTTGGCACTGCATTGATCAATACCTACACCTTAAGACCGTCACCTGACCACTGACAGGCGCTCTACCGTAACTCTTAGCATCTGCGCCACTCATTCTTTCTGTCTTGTCAGGTCATCTTTCAGTATCGGATCCAGTCTGTCGACGGTGTCCACTTTAGCTTTGTGGTACATGTTTACTGGTACATTCGATATACCATGCACTTGAACGTCATTTGAATCTGACCCCTCGCCACAGGGAGGAACACGCTTTAGGTATTTCGTACAAACGGATGCCGACATCCGTCATTAGCCCGTGTTATTGTCAGTGGCAACTGGAGCGTGAACAGATTAGTTACACTTTATGGAATTGTCGACAATTGTATGATTGCGGTTGACATCTGGCTGAACTGAGCTCTGGCTCTGAAAGTAGCTCTGGACTGTCCGAAATATGTCTTAAATCCTCACGTCAGAGGTTTGTATAAATAAGCCATTGTTTAATTTCGTCTGTCGGCCCCTCCGTCGTTAAGCACATCTGTTTAAATAAAGTTTGACATGCAGATATTTTCTGACTCTTGCCACTTTGGACATAAAATTTACTGTGCTCTTCTAGCCAACATAGCGTCTGAAGTAAAAAAAAACAGAATACCTTCCTCACGGTAACTTTTACCTTGCAAAACGTATTTTATTGGCAAAACAAATGTTAGGTATTGTTATCATACAGAAGGCTGAACGAATAGCTATTTGCTGAGCAGATAAGGTGTGGGTATAGAATTGCGGAAAATTTGGAGGATTGGTCCCTTGTTTATTTAGGTTTATTCTCTACCCAAAGTGGTATTTGTCTCTCCTAAAGTTAAAATCTGATTTTATTTTTACATTGAAAGCAAAGTTTGTCTTACATAGCGCTCAGACGGGTTAAATATCAATTGGATAGGACCTGAAACGAGGAGAGCGCACGCAGACTTTACGACTATTACGTTACGACTAACTTGGGAAAGTCTTTGAAAAAAGACATTACTATATCTTACTGCTCTGTCTCAGATGACTTGAGTATCTGTAGAACCGTATAATAAGTACCTAATGGATGACTGTAGCTGAACTGAATATCACAGTCAATAATCTATTGAAAATATAATGGCACTAATCCAACATTGATACATTATGTAAAAGTGAAATACCATTTACGCTCTGACTGACTGACTGACTGATTTATCTCAAAATCTCGAAAACTACAAGGCCTACAAAGCTGAAATTCGGCGTGCACATTCTTTTAGGTTGTTATGGATATTTGAATGGTCAAATGGGATTGTCAAGTCTCCTACGGGCGAAGCCGCGAGGCGGATCGCTAGAGCAGATTATAACTGTATAGATTTCGTATGTAACTATGTTTATGTTGTTGGTTCGCTTATGGGCTTGCCTCAAGGTTACGCCTTGGGTCCATTGTTCTATAATGTTTATAATCGAATTGACGGGTGCTCGTTTACACATCCTTCTATTGAAAGCTAAAAACATCGGAACAATATTGTTAATCTTGATTAATGTTTATTTTATGTTGTTTATTACCTTAAGTGGGTAAACATTTTTTTACAGATTTGCTTATTGTGATGAAAATATTGTACTTAAGTATGTCAGTAAGGACGTAATATTAATTTATGTCTATGACGAATTTATTAACAGTTTTCATTACTATTTCATTGTGATCAATTTTGGATTTTTATAGAATAATTTTCATATCATTTAGAACATGCATTTAATATATCACTGTTCAGGGGGCCTAGCTAAGATGCAGACATTTATTTTTCTTCAATCGTCAACTTCTTGTGATGATTCGTTTGGGCTTGCATTTTGTCTACCATTTTGTATGGGATGTAGTGATCGTCATTGTAGACATTCGTTCTGACCACGTTACTTTAAGTTGAAATTTATCATGCCAATATATTTTTAAGTTTCCTATTAGCGTTAATGATTGTAGAATGCATATTGGCTAGGGGGGCTGAACATTATGTTGATAGACATTCTAGGGATCCTCATTATAAGGTCGCTATTGTTTCGTTCCTTACTACCGATACACAGTTACATACCATAGAACACAACTGATCTAACCATACATCTGCTAATATTAAAATTTTAAAACATGGGACTGCTCATACGAACGAAAAAAAATCAATTAGCGGCCACAAGCCACAACAAGCAAACACGGCATAATTATTTCAAATATTTGTAGCCACGGTTTGGGTTGAAATCACAATCGCTGACGTCAATGCTGTCCGTGAGATGGTTACATGTTTTATGTCATACAATACGACGCGACGATGTATTGATATGGAACGCGACACCCAACTATTTTAATACTGATTTAGCTGAACACTGTTATATACATGTTATAGATTCTATAACTATCGATGTTACACGGGCTGCGTACGTTTTAAGATTCGTAACATGTGCTGTAGAATTGGATGTAGATTATGTGGTCCCGGGAAATATTCGAGAACTATTAAAAAAAATATGAAAAGGACAGCCATGACCTATCTGTGATGTAATCGCTCTCGCTCATCTGTCAAAACCATCCTGCCCTCGTTCCATTTCATTGGAGGCAGCATAGTATGTTTCTTTCTTCCATTCTCCCCATCATGTTTCACTCATAAATTTTAAGTACTTACCGTAAAACTTAAAATCGTTTTTCTTTGTTTAGTCGCCTTTTGTAAAGACAAGTTTTTGTAAATCATTGCTTTACGCCAAAACGATACGCCAAGTGGTAGTTATCAAAATGTCCAATGAGCAAGTAGGTACCTACCTACTTCAAAATTTTGCATATACAAACGAAAGGAAGGGGTTAAAATCAAATATGCCAACTGGAGAATCTGGGGATGCATTTTCGAAGATGGAGGTTGATGCGTTGAGTTTTTAAGATGTAACCTAGGATGTAAAGACACTATTACGTTTTGTAAACACAATTAGAGTCTAGGATAATAGCCGTTTGACAATGAACAGCCAAATTGAGGACAATTAAATACTTTGTAGGATTATCCTGGGTCAAGACCCGTTTTGCGCGATCCCAATGACTTCACTATAAATTTAACCCTGACACACTAAATAAATGACTTCCGTTTGTTTACATAGGATGATGTAGGTAGGTTTAGGTTGTGTTCTGTGGTTAAAGTTAATATTGTTGTTAGGTAGTTGGGTGGGAAGAACAATGTATCTTTATTTAGATCTTAAAGGGCCGACTTTGACCGCAAGTCACCTAATGTTAAGCGACAATGTGGACAGTCATTCAATATTCTTTCTTCTTTGTTTATCGTACGTGACTGTGTCCACGTCTTTTGGATGTAGCTGTTAATTATTTAAGTGAATTTGAAAAGGGCAAATAAGGCAAATGAGAGCCTTCTTCTTGTAAGTCGTCTGCATACTTTTTATTTGCTTTGAGAGACAGACACTTGCAAGGTTCTTTTTTAATTTGGTCGAACTTATTTAGCACGAAAGCCCGACAGAAAGTCTTTTCTCTGGAATTGAGGTTTTTTACTATACTTTCAAGTTTCTTTTAGATAGGCTTAGCAGCTTTAAATTTTGAAAATTGTGTTTGAATTCCAATAAACAAATTAATCATTGAAATTATTCTCAAGAACATACTTTATTTTTCCATGGAAATATGCGACAAAATAACAATGTTAATAAGTGTCGATTTACATAATTATAGTAAGTACATTTATTTCAATTGAGGTCATATTTTGCTTCTTAGTATTTACAGTAGTCGTACCTATTCGCTCAGTCGACAATATCCTTATTTCTATCCTCAAATGTCTAAGCTAAACAATATGTGGTCAGAGCCGTTTCTTCTTTGACGTCATCTGTATGAAATGCATCATCGAATGCGCATTTCTTGGGGGCAAAGATTCACAAAGGGACAGAGCCTTCGGAACTCGTGGCGACTGGCGATCGCAAGCGAAGCGGAGACAGCGGAGTCGGCGGATTATTTTGCAGGAGGAAATTTGTTCCGTTGTCTGCGCTGTCATTCTCGACGATCTACAAATACCTTTTTTTAGTTCTACAGGGCTTTGTGTCACGGGCGAAAACATCACATTGTGTGTTTTAGTTTCGAGAGAAAAGGAAATGACTTGTTTTGCGAATGAATTGGAGTTTGGCTCATATTGCGGACCATACTGGCAGCTGAAAGGCAGGAAATGGCGAGAAATAGACTATAATATATGCTCTGGGCTAACCACAGTGGAGGCACCGACCTCTGAGTACTGGGTGCGGCCAGCGTCCTAACCAAGTTTATCTTTCTGCAGCTGCAACTATTGTTCCCAACCGGATGAACCCGATTTCAAAACGATAACAAACAATCAGTGCTAACGCGCAAAAACTGGCTATTATTCACTCGCAGCTAAATCAGCTAATCGTCGATAGTTAGCGAAATAATGGCTTGTTATGGTTACTTGAACCATGCATCGCTTTGCGTTCGTAGTAAACTGATAGTTTAATTTTTTTTTAACCTCGTACCCACCCACCATTGACGTCAATCGACCGGTTGTGTGACATGTGCGGTGGTGTGAGGGAGTGCGTTTGTGTGTGTGTGTGTGTGTAGCCTAGGGCTGGTACACGCTTCAGTTTTGTAAATTGTATATTTGTGCATGAGTTAACCGTAGGGAATGCAAGATGAGTGATGATTAGATGATTGGGTTCTTTTCTTAGAAAAAATACCACAGTTCTGTTATTGTTGACATGATAATGTTGTGTATGTGAATAATTACCTATCCTTATTTGTTACATCGATTGTATTCGCTCTTTTGTACAATAGACTCATTATTTCTTTTTTCATTTCATTAAATTTATTATTTCTTTTTTCTTGTATCTCTGAAGGTATGCGTCACACTTGCCAATCACAGCTCAGTGCCACTTAGAATTTTGAACTACAACAGTTCAAAATCCTGCGCGGCATTTCGCTGCGCTGAGGTATTAGATGTTCAACCTCTTTATGTTCTGAAATTACACAGGAAACTTTTTTTTCAACCTGGAACACAGTCATGTTTGCATATTACTGAAAATTGTTGTAAATTTACAGGTCGGTGGCTCATTTTAATACAGTTTTGGCCTATTTCTATGAAAATATCATCGTGACTTGTGAACAAAGTAAAAAGTAAAAAGTCAAAAAAGTTTGTATCCCGCATTGCACAAATATATGTAACTAGCTGTTCCCTGCGGTTTTACCCGCGTGGGCTACAGTTTATCGCGATAAAAAGTATCCTATGTCCTACCTCAGGATTCAAACTATCTCCGTACCAAGTTTCATTTAAATCGGTTCAGTAGTTTAGGCGTGAAAGCGAGACAGACAGACAGAGTAACTTTCGCATTTATACTTTCAAATAGTAGGGATATTGGTGTCGATTCGCTTTTGCATTCTAAAACTAAACTTAGTAGGACAGGTCTATAAATAATGCTGTCCTTTTTATACTTCAGTGGTTAGCAAAAAACAGCAATACTACATATTTGACCTGTCAAACTAAGTTTAGTTTTAGAGAATGCAAAACCGAAACGACACCAATGTATCGCCAACCCTACTAATATTGAGCAAAGTGTCAAATCGCTTATACTCCTCCATAATAGGCTACGGACAGGTACACATAGGTTTAATATCCTTGTGTGCGTGTGCTGGAAGCCGTGCAGGCGATAATATTTACATCTCTTATTTTATTACCCAGCGGTACTAGGTACCTAGGCCAGCAAGGTTCGTAGTGGTGGGTGAATATAATACCGATATTTGACAATAGTATTGGGTAATATCAATACATTTATACTGATTTGAAGCGATAATGACTCGGTAGTGACGTCGGTTCGAACCCTACAATGAGCTTGAGCTTTCGGTGGGTTCCGGTTAGCGCATCAATTTGTCGTCCTTCACCTTGACATGTCACATGACAGATGCCACTGACAGTGTGCCACTGGCAGTGGTGTTGCCATTTCGAGGGAAAATAAACCTACTACACTGCGTACTCTTTGGTGGCTATTTTAACGGAAATTTACTCATGTCACTAATACGGACGTCAATGGTGTCGATTCGGTTTTACATTCTCCTAAACTAAACTAAATTTGACAGGTCTAATATTATTGCTGTCTTTTTCTAACCACTGAAGTAAAAAAAGGACGGCATTACTATTAGACCTGTCAAACTTAGTTTAGTTTTAGAGAATACAAAACCGAATCGACACCAATGAGTACTTAGTTACCTAATATTACTAATATCCAGATGATTTTTAATATTACATTAGTTACACCACTAAAGGTTTGTGTTTAACCCACTTCGAAATGTATTTTTTACAAGCCCGTTTAGCCTCAGCTGTGGTCTTGAGCGGCCTGTTTTTCTCAAGAGTTCAGAAGTCAAGAGGAATTAGAGAAATGACTGGAAGAGCTCAATTTATTCACGTCAAGATTTTGTGTAGTTTTTCATCTGATCGTGTTTATGTTCATTTGTGTTGAATAAAAGTTGTTAGTAAAAATTCAATTATGACTTATCACGGCAGGGCTGGGCTAATGGCAAAAAGCACAAACTACGTCTCACATAAAATAAATTTCTTTTCAAACCTATCAAATGACACATTTTTTTTCTTTTTTTCTTCGTTTTGTAAACCAGGTCGCTCAGTTCTCTCCCTTTCCCATTTCTTTTATATATAACGTGAATTTAAAAGTAAAAATTGCTTGTTCCAGATGATTAACGCTGACTGAGCCACCTGAGCGACCTGGGGTACCTGGGCCACCGGCGTGTCGGCGACCACGCTCGGCCATGTCTCTTCTTGCATCTACAGAACTAACTCTGTGCGCTGGATTCAAAAAAATTGGTTAAATTATGTACTACGTTATGAACGTTACGTTACGTTGTTGTCATACTTAAATTTACGTTTATTTTCAAAAAAACAGTATATGAAAAAATCTTTAAATTAACGTGCCGCTGGGAAAGCAACGAGGCAGGGCCTAAGCTACCGGTGATGTTTTTTATATACATATTTTTATTATGTAATTATGATTATTTTATTTAATATCTGTGGGGTCTAATACAATATTAGACCTAGAATGCCCACTTCATTTTAGTAAAATATAGCTTTTGAAAAATGGATTCAATTCAAATTGAGATTTATTGGCAGCTGTAACAATCTCCTAAGCACAAAAAATAAGCTGTTATTTACGGACAGACTGACGCACTGACAGACATGAGTGTGTACAATTATTAATTACTTATCCGCCTTTTTCTTCAGATATACGGAATCCTATCAAGTAAATGATTATTGCAGATACAATATACGTATTATACCAAATTATCTATCACCGCTTTTGACAACCAGTTTTCAATCCAGGTGTAGCGTGGCGCCACCTTCGACCACCTCGTAACTTAACATCAGTTGATTTGGGTGAAACGGTCCCCAGTAACATGTAAAAAAATCTATGATAATTGTTAATAATAATTTTAACTTAATAGTTTTATATCAATTAAATTATATTATATGTTCTGTTTTATATTTTAAGTTAAACAAATCTGAGAGAGATTAATTAATAGTTGTAAGAAATTATGATATTTTATAATGCATTCATTAACTTATGATTATGACTGAGATTACGAAATAATCTATGTTGATTTAAAATGATAGTGTTTAATTATGTCATTTTGATTATTGACATTTATTAATAACGTTATTTATATGTATTTAGTTTTGCTGAAATATGGGATCAAAATCTAATTTTAATTGATAATTATTGCTATGCCTTTATGTGACTATTTCGATATGAAATAGGTCATAACATAATCTAATATCGACTGTCATAATATTATAACGTATTTATACTAAAATAATATGTACATGTAAAGATATGGTACAAGATTTAAATAATAAAAATCAATACAAATCTTATACAATTGGAACTTACCAACATTTTGCGTTATTTTGATTTTTCACAGTTATTAACATATTTCAAAAATATCAATTTTAATCGTCCTTGATTTTGTTCATTAGCAAGCCTTGCATCATTCCAATTTTATTTGTAATAACACGCAACTCAATGTTATTTAAAGGCTTAGACATTATTTTCAAAAATAAAACACGTAAATATAAATAATTTAGTTAGCAATTAGGTTTTTTGAAAATATTTTTTGATTTAATTTTAGTGATATTTGAAATTAAAATAATGCATTACCGTTATAAGGTTAGTGATCTAAATTACTCATGAAAATGTTTAAATACTTCATTTACCATAAAAGTATTACTTTGTAGAGTAGATTTTGTTGTTTTTTCTAATTTGTTTACATTTTCTTATTTATCCATGAGTATAATAATTCTAATAACTCTTCTGTTCGATTATTTCTAATTAATTTGATCTAAATATTTTGTTTTAATTTTAGTTTTTACTATAACCAATCAAGAATAACAAAGAATAATAACATATCATAATTACCTAGATTAGATATTGTTTATTAAATATTTTATTCTAAGTTCCTATTCGAAATTGTGGACCACTTTAATTTTAATATCAGGTTGCTTTTATTATGTTATATTTTTATTGCTAAAAACATGCTGGAAAAATAGTTTGTTGAAAGTAATATTTCGCAAATTGGTTAGTTTACCATTTTAATTTTCCAAGAAGTTTTCTATTGATTTGACCAGACTGTAAAACAAAAGTCTAAATTGTACCTATGTAAGTTGACATAAGAAGTAAAGTAAAGGTAAAAACTGTACAGACTTACCTATATTAAAACCATATACGGTCATACCTATAATAAATCCGTATACGGTCACGTGACAACGGTGACTTCTCCCATTTCTTGGAAAACGAAATAGTAACAATAAAGGTCTCTCCACACACTCCAGTGCAGTGTCAGGGACGTAGCAGGGCCGTGTTCCGTCAGAGGCATGAAAACAATACATTTTATTATAAATTTATTCTCTCTCTCTCTGAGTAAAGCCCAGAGTCCCAGCAGTGGGAATGTGGCTGATGATGACGATGATAAATTTGTTCACACACGTCAGAGCCGGCGCAAGGGCTTCAGTGCCGACGCCATGACGTTTGCGTGTGTGTTAATATTTTTACCTTGTAAGCTTTTTGGAAGGTAGTAAGACCCTGTCACGAGTGTTTCGCCACTAATGTGTGTGATCATTTGATCAAAAACCCTCTGATAGGACACGGATGCACGGTTTCGGCACGGGCAGGGATCTGGCACGTCCCTGCTACGTCCACTGCACCGATGTGTGTGGGATTGTGGATAGACCTTTAATGGCACAGAATGAAAGACGTATGACTAGGTCATTAAAAATAACAGATTTCAAAGGATGAACGTAAATACATTTTATGTGCAGAATTGTGGATTCGAAAATCATATAAGTATTTGGCAGTTTATTGAAAGTTGTAATGACGTAGGTATATTTTATAAATTTATTGTAGTGACGTCAATCATATTATAATATCTAAAAGATGACGTTGAGTTGATTAAAGTGTGTAGTTTATTAGATAAAAAGGAACATTTTGAATCTTATTTTGATTGTTACTCATTTGGAATAAACTTTTTATATGTTAGTTTTATTTATTCTTTTATCGATAGATCCTTTATAAAACTAATGACTGAATTTATTTTATACTCTTCGTAATAATATATCTTAATTTTTTATTGGAGGATGACGCTTTCATTAATTTTTATATTTTATTTTGAACAGAAATCGATATCTTTGACCTCTATTGCATTAATAATATTTTAAAAATTGCGTACATTAAGAAAGGCCAAAAGTTTCACTTATTCGTAATCAATTTGATACTTTGCGAATTTAAATCTCTTTATGGCATATCTGTCGGTAGTTAAGTCTAGGTAAAATATATCTCGTGGAACGAGAATATTAATAAATATACCATCTGCATATTGCTCAATCCTTACAGAGTAACTACAAATAAACAACCTCAAAAAGATCTTACCCATAACAGGATAGAGTCCAAAATTGTTCGTCACAGGAGATGATTGAATTTCCTTTGTTTGAAAGCCCTTTTCATGACATAATCCATGCGTGACGCGCGGACTGACCTCGATATACCTACACGGAAATGCGGTTGTCTCTTTCACTCCTGTCAATTTGAGAAGCGGATTTTGAAAAATATGTTCTTGCTGTCCCTTTCTCCGAATCTCTGTTGACCTTTCTGGTAGCTGGTAGTAGCAAGATGTTTTATGATGTTCTTCATACCACAGTAACTGTGGATAATTGAGGAAACGTCAAAACGTCAAACACATATTTTTTTAATGATATTGTTGACAGCTAGTAAAAGTTGGACACAAAGGAGTGGTTTTAAATGTGTGGACTGTGGAGTAAGAAAATAAAAGTTTTCCGTATTTAATTGCAGCTAGTTACTTATACTTTTTAAAATACTTATTTATGCATCAACAATGGTTCGAAGTGGAAATTTCAAAATTCAATAATGTTTATTCAATAGGATACATTGTGATCACTTTAAAACGTCAACTTAAAACTAGCTACGCCTGTTCCAACCTCCTTACGCCGGCAAAAGAACAGGCAAGAAACGCCCGGCAGGTAATTTTTTTGGCGCGATCACATTGACAATTTTATTCTTATTACTAATTGATTGAATTGGAGCAAGTTCACTAAAATCCCAAGCTTTTTTTTTTGTCATCTAATAGTCCGATATTTTTTATTTAGCTTTACTAATAAGAAGATTTCTCTTGTTTGGTTGTACACATTGGGATATGGGAACATGAATATTAACGAGTTGCGGGATCACAACCAAAGCAGACCAGACCCCACAAGCAGCACCCGTTCACGAGTTGACGCATGTGCCAGCCATCGCTCTCCTCGACCATATGAGAGGGAAGAGGGCGACCCGACACATGACGCCGCTGCAAGCAAAGTCACTTTCGTGAGCATGACTGTTTTGGCTGTTTACCGAGAATGGTTAGAATAGGGGAAATAGGGAGAATAGATAGATAGAAAGAAAGATAGATAGATTAACTACAATCCCAAGCTTGTTTGTCATCTAGATAGTCCGATATTTTATAATAAGCTTTACTAATGAGATTTCTCTTTATACGAATTTGAAATTTTGTTATAGACAAGTCTTGAATTTCACTTGGGATTTTGTTGAAAAAGCGTACACATTGACCTTTGAACGAGTTGCTAACTTTATGGAGCCTAGTGGTGGGTACAGCAATTTTATCTTTGTTTCTAGTATTAAAATTGTGATAATCACTTCTCTTTTTGAAGCTATTTAAATTTTTCCGTATGTACATTACATTTTCATAAATATATTGACAAATAACTGTCATTATTTTGGTTTCTTTAAACTTAATTCTTAAAGATTCTCTGGGGCCCATGTTATAAATCGCACGAACAGCTCTCTTCTGCAATACAAATATGGTGTTAATATCAGCAGCGTTTCCCCACAGCAATATTCCATAGGACATAATGCTGTGAAAATAGCTGAAATAGACTAGTCTGGCTGTATCAACGTCAGTAAGGTGACGGATCTTCTTTACAGCATATGCTGCAGAGCTAAGTCTGCTCGATAGACTGACAACATGTGGACCCCATTGCAATTTGTGATCTAAAGTTATGCCTAAGAATACTGTAGTCTTGACAAGGTCCAATTCTTCGTCCTTAATTTTTACATTTGTTGGTACTTCTTTAACATTGGGCAGCACAAATCTCAAGCATTTTGTCTTTTTTCCATTTAACATCAAATTGTTCGCATCAAACCAGTCTGTAACTTTGGAGAGAGCATTGTTCACGTCGTCAGAAATGTTATGTTGTCGCTTTAACTTAAATAAAAGCGACGTATCATCAGCAAACAATACTATTTCGTGATTGTCACTAACAAGGCTGGGCAAATCATTGATGTAAACTAAAAACAGAAAAGGTCCGAGTATTGAACCCTGCGGAACTCCCATTGTGACTACTGACCCCGAGGATCGCTTCCCGTTCACGTCAACTCTCTGAATCCTATCACTAAGGTATGAGGTTACAAGGTCCAGAGGAACACCTCGAATACCATAGTGCCGGAGCTTCCTGATCAGTGTCTCGTGGTGAACACAATCAAATGCCTTGGACAAGTCACAGAACACGCCTAGAGCGTCCCGTGACTCCTCCCAGGCATCATAGATGTGAGTTAATAACTCAACACCAGCATCAGTAGTAGAGCGACCACAAAAAAACAAAGGAAGAATGCGGATCCAGATTCTGTCAGTCTATACGAAAAACTAGTATATTTATGGATAATATATATAGATAGATAACTTTAAATCGATAAACGCTGTTTTATTGTGTTTTTGATAGGCTTATGCTTATGACAAGGCTCAATTGTCTAGAACGTAAGAAGGTAGGTACTGTTTTGAAGACTTAGGTTTTAGTTTGGTTTTAGGGAAATTCAGAGAACTATTTTACTAAACAAAACACCAATTTGACGCTACCAGGTGCTTTGACTATATGCCCCAAATATTATGGAAGATAATGCCAAATAACTACGAATTCAGATGTAGCGTTGCGCCACCTTCAACCACACAGGTGACTTGTGGACTCGCGACAATAGACCTAGGAAATGTAAGAAAAAAAATAATGCATTTTTATTCAGAAGTGATAATGAAGATTATTATGATCGTTCAGTCAAGGTAACCTATATTTAAGTATGCATGTATACTGTATAGCCTATTGTCGGCTGAGGGCTAAAAAATAAAACGTATCAAACAGTTTCTCACGGATAGGAACACAAACAAACAAACAAACAACCTATTTGTTACTGTTACATGTCTTGTCTATTGTTCATAAACAATAAGAACATGACACGTTTGTTTATCCCATCCACAAGCGTGACATCATTAAAGTGATATTATTATGTAATTATAGCATGACGTAAATTCGTCCCAAGGAATGTAAACACACGAATGTAAATTGTAAACTAGTGAGTCGCTTGGCTGTGCACGGGTTGGCAAACGTTTTGACAGCCTCAATTTTCTCGTTTTTCCGAGAACACTTGATACTTTGATACCTATTTTTTGGTATTAGATTACCAAGCAGACGGCCTGCCAGATGGTTAGCGTTCACCGTTCAATTCAATCAATTAGAAAAAAAGGCCTGCCGCGCGTTTTCGCCTGTTTTCTTTGCTGGCGTAAGAAAGTTTGCTGGAACAGGCGTAGCTAAAATTTGGATGGATTAACACATAGGCTACTTTTTATCCCGGAAGAAGGTTCATGCGGGATAACGGGAAGACGTGGATGAAATCGCGGGGCGCAGCTGTTGTGATATAAATTTAAATTAAATTGTTGTTTGTTCGTAGTGCCTAGCAAAAGTTTAACAGCAAGAACACAATATCGCTTTGCTATTACATTTATTTGTAACGTGCCAGTTAGAAAGTTGGAAAGCTCAATACGTGACGTCATTTAGAATAGTTAATAAACTATAAATACTTGTTACAAACCTAATCAAGACTTTATTTAAAAAGTGGTTTAAAAAATTGCATTACTACTGTGAAAAAACACCGTCGATGCTACCCGTGACCAAAATGCTGGTCGTTATTTTGCGCAAGGAATAATTGCATTCCCATTCAACGCGGCAATGCGGCCAGCATTTTGGGAACGTTGCCAACTGGTAGTGGTTTATTAGATTAAGTAGTTGTGTTGTTTAGTTTGATTGGTAATTTTATTTTATATTCTAAGGTTTAGTTAAGTGTTTTTATTTATATTCCATTATATAATAAGGTCCAGTTCCAGTAGTACCTAAATCAATGGCGCATAAATTTGGGCCGACGAATTGGTTTGGCTATTCAAAGCTCTACATGCAGGAGGCGACCCAAATGTAGTGTTTTATATGGAATCATTTTAATATCCCTTTTAAAATTAACATTATATACTTATTATGTACCTTCCTAATTGGTTAATCTAATGTCGTTAGTAAATAAATAATTAATTTCAAACCTAACCCTACTAATGTTATAAACGTGAAAGTTTGTGAGTATGGATGGATGGATGGATGTTTGTTACTCTTTCACGCAAAAACTACAGAACGGATCTGAATTAAATTTAGAATGGAGATAGCTTATACCCTGGATTAATACATAGGCTACTTTTTATCCCGGAAAAAGGCTCCTGCGGGATAAAAGGAAGATGCGGGTGAAACCGCGGGGCGCAAATAGTTGTAAATAAAAATGATTAAGTAATTGAATTAAGTTCACTCAACTTTCACCATATTGTTGAACTTTTCGATTTATCTATAATCCTATTAATATAATACCATAAAATTAAATGTGAAAGTTTGTGAAGATGAATGGATGGATGGTTGTTTGTTACTTCTTCACGCAAAAACTACTGCACGGATTTTGATAAAATTTGGTGAGGAGATAGTTCAAAATCTGAAGAAGGGCATAGAGTACTTTTTATCGCGATAACATGTGTGAAACCTTGGGGCGGAGCTAGTATTAACAATATTAACATATGCCAATGTGTTAGCATTTTAGAAGACAACGAAATATCTTTGGCGAAAAAATCGAAATACACTGCAAGATATGATTTAGTTTTGCACAAAAATAAGAGTTCCGCGGAAAAGCGAGAAAACTACGAGCCAACCCGCGGCATACGACTAGTCTTCCGATAAACTGTCAATACGGTATTAATCGTATAAATAAATAACTTGTAAACTGTCAAAGGTTTTTGCTTCACTTACCGCCCGTTGTCGAAACATACCCTTATATCTCCCTGCAATTTGTTACCATTGCGATTCGCATAATAAAACATTTCTTTATCATATCAACCACCTCCATTTACTTCGACAAGGTATTTCATGAAATCTTAAAATTACCAAGATGCGACGATGTCATAGTGATATCAACAGGCGGGAAATGATAGCAAATTCCCGCCATATTTCATATTAGGAATCGGCGAGTGCTAGAGCTTGGCATTCGGTATCGGTATCGGGAGTGGTATCGAATGAATTATCGATAGAATCGTTTTTGTTTGGCCAATATTCGCCGCGAGATATATGAGGTGTCAGCGCGTGATTTATTTGCGGGGTTTCCGTTGATGTGTCCAATGTAAAGTTGCAACTGCATTTTATGTGGTAGTAAAGTAGGGAGATAGAATTTATTGAATGTAGTTAAGTTTTCTAATCGAGGAGAAGTTTATTCTAGGTATTTTAAAATTATAAGAAAGCTACGCTATCTCTGAGTATTTCTGGGTTTTTTAGTATTTATGGTCAAAATAGTCAATTGTTTAAACAAAATCTGTTCAAATAATAGTTCCTAGCACGACCATGGTAGTACTATCAATTTGCATTTTCAAGATTACAGTACAAAATTCTAAAATAGTCGTATAGAACAGTGTAAATTCTAAACTATTTTGTAGGTTCTGGTCTAAAGATATTATAATAAAACCTTTCATGATCGAGCCATGAAGTACCTCATGTCAGTAGCAGTTACTGTGAACATAAATAATATTTAGTACAACTAATTATTCCTTCAGTACCAGTATCCAGATAAAGCCGCCTTCGACACTTAACATTAAGTGACTTGTGGTTAAAGACACACTGTACACTGTAAGAGGTAAAAATACCTCTTAGCGATACAGTCTTATTGAAAGTGTTTACTTAAAACTACTTATAGTACAATCTGCTATGCATACACATTAAAATGTATTTCTTTGCAATCCGCTCTCCTTAGTCAGTGGTCCCAAAAGGAACGCTTCTCATGATTTGTATTGATATATTTTACTTACGATCAGTTTTGCTCTTGTAAGTAAGTTGTAACTATGTAAGTTAACATTTTTATTAATGATATTTAAATGTCGAGGAATAAAGAATGAAAATATATTGTCTTTAACAAAAAGCCTTTTCCATATTTTTTATCGATATCACTCGCGCAGAGCATTCAAGCACTATAAAAAGTTTATTTATCGATCTGTCCTGCTACTAGATTTCACCCCACTGTTTAAGTTAAGTTGGTTGACGCCCTAATTCGATGTCGATTTAAATATTGTTAAATTAATATTTTAAACAGAAAGTTCAATTTTTATTGACGTGTGACATTGTTTAAGCTTAGTTTTGTCAGGTCTTTTTTTCTATCTATTTATAAAGTAATTACTACCAAAGTATTTTTAAAGCATGTTCAATATTTCAAATCTTAGCGTTACAGGTTGGTATGCCTACTATACTATCTGTATCTACTGAGATCTCTTCTTTAGCAATTGAATTTAAATATTGTATTTGCCATATTCCTTGTCAGCTTTTCGTCTTTAGAAATAATTAATTACCATGTTTCAATATGATAAATAGTTGACACTAATAGAGCCATCACTCTCGCTCACCGTGCTTACGAAACCTTATTAATGACCCGCCGAACTTTTTGTACGCAGCATTATCTATCAGGCTTAGAGCTGATACAGCACACACGTGTCCCAATCTTGTATTCGCTTTGGAAAAAAAATGATGTCTCGGTCCCACATCTCAGTTATCTTGGATCATGAATTAATACATCGGTTACAGACGCAGGCAAGTCACAACACTGGCTGCTTTCTGTAGATTCCGCGTACTAAGCCAGTAGTTGAACAACCCGTGGACTGTTTACACGCATTCGAATATTGAATATTCGGAATAATCGTCAATTCGAATCGGCGGGTTTTGATACGATTTTTCGGAAATGGCATCTGTAGTGACGTGGTCGCGTATCGAGATGACGTTAGTTGTAAAAGGTTAATCGGACCAGTGGAAAGTGACAGTGCTCGTCGCGTCTGTCAGAGTCGATAAACGGTGCCGGTATACAGTGTTTTCTTTTTAAATGTGTTGGTGCTGTTTGAAAAATCATTGGCAACTTTGATTAGTAGGTACATAATATCTACTTACACGGAACAGAAAACCGTGATACAAAATGCAAACATGATTTGCTACTACATAATATATACTTACATTAAAACAGCGATAAAATATATAAATGTTTCCCTATTTCCAATATGAAAATATTACAAGTAGGTAAATACTCTATGTATTCAATGTTTGTGATAAATTGATAATATATGTTACAAAAGAGATATTTCACAGTTTAATTCCCTAGTTGTAAATATCAAGCAACATAATTTTTTTTTGTTTCGCACCTATGTGAAACTCGTGATAAATAAATGAACCTTATTTGTATCCACAATTATAGCACTACAAACTGCGAGAGATTGACAAAAACAAAACACCAAATTTACATACATTCACTATGTTTTCATGTATTATATATAGCACTTACACGTCTAATACATTATTATAAGTACCTGAAGAGGCAATTGTTCACAAATAGCTGTTTTCTTTAAACCGTAACGGTCATTTATGCTACTTTACCCTAAACAAAAAATAGCATAAAATCATCTTACTTCCTAATATCACAAGTTCAAATTCAAATGTATAATTTAATGATTTTATACATTACTTAAGTGACAAGACCTGATAATTCACCTGATGGGAAGTTTTGTCCCTAACGAATATTACAGAAGAAACTACGCTCTGGTATTGCACTTTTCTCAGGACTCAAAGCTACAAATAAATTGTCTCAAAAATTGCACCTGTCTACATTGCCCTTCTAACCGGAACATGGTATGCATAATGTCAAAGCGGACATAAATGTAGTGCAATGTGTTATTTGCCTGGCACCGGTAAAGGCTGGACCAAAACATGATTTACTTTTCATCCTAACTGAATAACATAGAGTTTCAGGTAATTGGATATAGTCGTGGGTCAAAGCATGGCTTATTCCCAAACTACAACACAAAAAAAATGAAACAATTATTTAATAAATTAAGTTTCAATACAGCATAGTAAATGAACAAAAAATATATATAAAAATGTTCGTTCTCAAACAACTCCACATCCACACATTATAATATTATTAGTTACAAATTATTAATATAACAGATCAAAAACAAGCAATAAACAGGGACCTAATTCTCTATTCGATGACATTTCCCTAAGGTTATCTCAATTAATCATAATAAATTCCCCTCATTTTTACGTGAATAACAACTCGCAGTCTCTCCTGAATCGAAACGAAAGAAGGTTATAATACTTAAATATATAATTTAGGAATCTTCACGCCAAGAGTGAATAGGAACCTTCTAAACTTGCGTGATATAAGGACAACCACATTATCGATTGATATCAGGAGCGATATCGGTCAAACACGGGTCTATTTGCATTAAAAAATACGGTAATCAGCTGGGAAACACTAGATTAAGTTCCTAAATACTTATTGCCGATACCAAATATTTAATACAATACCATAAGCCATTTAACAAATTAATGTAAGCAGGAAGCAGTACATACAATAATTTTATTGTGCATTTAATCACTGGGTTCATAGCGTGTCAGATATAAAGAACGGCTTGATTTGATTGAAGTTATCTCTCAATCGATCTTCATGCTCACCGTAACGTTAATTTTTGTTATTTTTTATCGATATTTAACTGAGACAAGCTCTGCCCTGCGGTTTTTATAGCGTAGAGATTTCTCAAGATTTTGCTTCATAATAATTAATAGCTTATCAGTAATAACGGAGCGTTCTAACATTTTTTTTCTAAATCGGTCTTACTGTAGTATTGGAGATTATCCCCTACATTCAAACTCAAAAGTTTTACCTCCTTAAATTATACATAATAAATATTATGTAATATTAATTAGATAGGACAAATGAATTACTTGAAAATATTAGTTTAGTGTGAGATCTTTTAAAACTATTAGCAATTTTTGTTACTTCCTTACCTATACCTTTTAATCAGAAATCATAACGTCCAAATAAAATTGACGTTTAAAGCGTTAATACATAATATTTATCTCAACTTACAGGATGGCAGGATGAGATTACTGTTTTAAATTTTTAGCAGCAAGGTCACATTGTTCTTTTACAACAGTACCTAATTACATATAATATTTTTGTATCTTTTGAAGTGAAATAATGACTTATATTGTATTAATTTATCTTGATTAAAATTTTAATAACATTAAAAAGCTATAGAAAAATTATGTATGTATAACTAGGACTGTATATTTTATATAGATATTTGTATCGATATTTTTTATCGATATCTTTTTCCCAATCACTAAACGGTTCGTAATGTGTGAATTAGGCGCTCAGAGCGGATATAACGGTGGTCGCGAAAAAACATTGTAGAGAGACGATTTTTTTATTTGACGTTGTAAATACCATCTTATCTCCATAACTGACATATGCAAAGGACGAACATGTCATCGTAAAGTTGAGAGTTAGTAATAAAAAGTTGTTACAAATCAAGTTTATAATTAAAATACTTCATATAAAAACTTTTCTTAGATACTAGGTCTATAACCAAGTACCTATACATATGTGTACCTTATACTAGGTTTGTCAGATTTTACCCCTCGTTTCTATCGACCATGGTTACATAATTCCTTAAAAATACTCTTTATTTATAATTTATTCGTTAGATGTATAAACATATCGATAACTTGTTCTTTCATTGCTAAAAGTTAGAGTTACTCCTGGATTGGAAATCCAGGTGTAGCGGGGTGCCTCCTTCAACAACAGTGTCATTTAACATCAGGTGATTTGTGTTCAAATGCTAACTTGTAAGAAGTAAAAAAAGTCGACGTGTCTGTATATAATTATGTACCTATATTTTTTATGTCAAAACACGCATAACTTTAACAATGTAGTCTAGTTAAATATACATTCAATATCTTTCTTAATGGGAATGAGACCTGACTAAATGCTTTTACAAACAATTAAAGTTTTATCTTATCACGCTAGTGTTTTACACAATACAGACAGATACAAAGTTGCCATAATTCTACTATAATATTATAAACGCGAAAGTTTGTATGTATGTTTGTTGCTCTTTCACGCAAAAAGTACTGAACGGATTTGAGTGAAATTTGGAATGGAGATAGCTTACATCTTAGATTAACACATTGGCTACTTTTTATCCCGGATAAAAGTTCCAACGGGATAACGCGGGTGAAACCGTGAGGCGCAGCTAAGATTGAATATTTTCAAGGCGCATCTTCCATTTGCGTCACCAAAACAAACAAACACTGTTAAATATGAACTGTTTATAACATTGTATTAAGAACATGTTGGCCAGATGTTTCGCTAGCTTCTGTTAAATATATAGATAACTAGCGGCCCGCCCCGGCTTCGCACGGGTATTTAGCAAAAACGCAAAAATTATAATACACACATTATTGGAGTTTTAGTAAGGATCCCTAATTTTATTGAAAACAGACATCAATATTTATACAATACTAACGTCACTCAATTGTTTTGCCTTCCCGGAACCTCTCCACTAACACTTGAACTTTATGGTATGGTATTAAAGTTCAAATTGACTTAAGTATTATTACGAATCGTTTGTATGGGGAAAAAGAAAAGGGCTAATTTTAGTGTTTTCCCGGCAATTATTCGATTTTTCTCACCGTAAAAACCATTATTGGACTTCAACGAACATTTAAAAAAAAGAATTGGTATAATTGGTCCAGGCGTTGTTGAGTTATGCGCTTACCAACATATTTTGCGATTCATTTTTATATCATAGATTATGTATGTGGTGTATAGATAAATATATTATTGCATATTTTAATTCAGGATTAGGTACCTAATTTGTAGATGTTTTATTTCTTTGAAAGGAACGTAATACCTAATACCTACAGTTAATTTATGCAGGTCTAATAAAATATGTAATTTGATTTGATTTGATGAATTTAACATCATTTTATAATGCAGGGCGTTATAAAGTTTCAATGACACTAATTTGAAGCTGCTAGCATTATTAGGCTAGTAAAGCATTTCGTCATCAAAATAATATTTGTATTTAGTAAGATACATTGTGATCCCTTTGAAACGTCAAACTTAAAACTACTTATAGCTACGCCTGTTTCAATCCAACCTCCTCACTCCGCCTGCAAGAGTATAATCGCCTAACAACCTTTCCCAAAAACCGATCTATCCCCAATTCTCTACTGGATATGTTAATTTGACATAAGCTCCATAGAAGTACTCTCAAAATTCTATCTCCAGTAGGGCAAACTGTGGATAGATAGGGTTTTAATTTCCAGCGTTAGTCGTAGCGGAAAATGAACCAGTGACCTCGCTCTACGAATTCGGCTATTCGCTCATTCCGCCACATCGGCCGTCCAACGCAATATTTCACCAAAGGCACCCAAAAGTCTTTCATCTCAAAGAACAAAGAACGATTTATGCATTCCACAACACACCCAGGCGTTAACATCAAAGGCTTAAAGTAAAATAAAATATAATTATTACAAGCAAACCAAACAGCTACATGGCGTTAACTGAGTTACGACTCCCGGCCCATTATTAATAACCGCTGGACATAGTGCGTTATTAATAAATCTATACTATTATAAATTATTAATAAAATAACATGCATTGGTTGCGTAGATAAATCATATGCAGGATTAATGGGCTAGGGCTGACCTGGTACACGGAATAAATAATAGTAGGTACTACGTAGGGGCATGATAAGTGTAGCGTTGACTAGATGTTGCCTGTGGCTAAATCTGTTCATATGTATGACTAGCTGTTCCCCGCGGTTTCACCCGCGTGGGCTACAGCTTTATGCATGCAAAGTCTCAACCCGATCGGTTTAAAATTGACAAAGTTTCATACAAACTTTCATCCCTTATTTCATCCCCTTGGGGGTAGAATTAATCAAAATCCTTTCTTAGCGGATGCCTACGTCATAACATCTACCTGCATGCCAAATTTCAGCCCGATCCGTCTAGTGGTTTGGGCTGTGCGTTGATAGATCACTATGTCAGGCAGTCAGTCACCTTTGAGTTATATTTAGATTTCAACATTCTATCCAGAAACATACAATATCGTAGCATAAACAAAACGCAAATTTAATAAAAACAAGTTACCAAAAACAATCAAGATGACACTGCTTGCTGGTTGTACGTTTTTAGCAAGCCGTCGACTTTACGACAATTAAGGAATTCAAAGGTGCGCCACCGGAATACATATAGGAATACATACCTCACACATATACATACATACACACACACACATCTGGCGAGACCGCGACTTGAAGAAGGATTTATATGTGCAATGTGCGAAAATGTATGAACGAAATATGCCATCGTGAAGATCTTGTATGTTCAGAATTGGACTGGTGTGTCAGTTAATTAAAATTTCTGGTTAATTAAGCTTTTGAGAAGGTAATGCTTTATTAAATTCAAAGTTTCCATGTAACGTTCATACATTTACTTTATCCGTACTAATATTATGTATAAATGCGAAAGTAACTCTCTCTGTCTTTCATGCATATACTACTGAACCGATTTAAATAAAATTTGGTATGACACCAATCCTGACGCAGGTGCTGACGGGGCATGGTGGGTTCTCGGCGTACTTGAATCGGTTCAAGTGCAAAGAGAGCCCATCATGCGTCTGCGACGCGTCAGTAGATGAAAGTATAGTGCACTTGCTACTGGAGTGTCCTAAATATGGTGCGGCCAGGTGCGACCTGGAAATCAAAACAAACATAAAGTTGACTGCTGCAACACTGTGTGAGATGTTGGCGGGAAAGGATTCCAGACCGCACCTGATCGCATTTTGCACTGCAGTAGCAAGTGACGCAATAAAAAGAAACAAAACAAGGTGACAAAGGCCTTGTCTAAAAATTAATAGGTAAGAAACGATATGTACTCGCCGCATTCTGAAGAATAAGAGTCAGAAACATATAAAAAATCGGAATATATAAAATAATAACATAAAATCTACGTCGTCAAATTCATCGTCCATACTTAAAATTGTAAAAAAAAAAAAAAAAAAATAAAACAAAAAAAAAAAATACCTCATAAAATCAAAACTACATAATTAAACTTAAACAAACCTAAATTTAAAACTACATAAATAACTAAACTTACAAACCTAACTTAACCTTCAATTAATGCGCAATCATTAGAGCGCTTTTATTATAAAATGTGTACAAAAATCAAACCAACTTAATCTATAAATAACTTAATCAAATATAAAAATACTTCAGTTTAAATCAACATATCATAAACGCAATATATAACATAAAATGGAATAAAACATTAAATATACTAGACTAAAAACAAACAAAACAATACCATCACCTTAACATACGAACCCAAAAAAGGTCTCCGTAGAAATCGGGGGAAAGTGGTATAATAGTATATTATTAAAAAAAAAAAAAAAAATTGGTACAGAGAGTAAAAAAGCAATAGGTACTCATTCATTGATGAAACATGAAATCTCAATTAATACTTGACCTAAAAAGCTGAAACATTACTACGAGTACGTGCGTGCCTATTAAAAAAAGGAGTTTTAAAAATTCGTCCCCTAAATGTGTTCAATAGTGTGTTAAAGTATGTATCAAAAAATCTTAACTTTACCACGGCGAATAATAATTATGTAAGAAATATCGCATACACGATTGCTATCAGTTGTAAAATTCAGCATAATACCTACAATCTGTTCGGAGGCACTACTTCAGGTGATCAACGTCGCTCTATACCACACGCAATCTGCCTACCACTCTATCATTCAAGCGAAGACATTTAAAAGACAATAAACTAGTTTAATTAAAAAACAAACATCAAAGCCAAAGAGAAGGTGCTAACTGCCAACACGCATTCTCGTTACGCCGGCATACCACCTCCCATTATCCCAATTCGATCTAACAGCGATAAGGCGGGCCAAGCCATTGTGTTGGAAAACACAGACAGACAGGCAGTGTAAAAAATGTTACATGACGTGTTAGTTGCGGTAGGTGGAGCGGAGAGAATTCAAACGTATGCCATATTATACAGAATGATTGTTTTAAGTAGGAGTGAATGGCCAATTCCAAAAATACAAGTAGAAAATGCTAAAAGCACTCTCAAGCACAACAATTAGATTTTTGGAAAATCCGTTTTTCTGTCCGAGAATCGAACTCATTGATTTTGCAGAAACACCATTTTGTCATTGCACCAATCGATATGGTTGCTGATGATTTGTTAGATGCATTTTCCGATATATATACTTATTTATTTTCTTTTGTAAAAAAAATCCGATTAACTTTTTCCCCTGTAGAGAAAATTCGTGATGTAAGGATTTAATTATGAGATCATAGTTTAATTCAATTTAAAAAGAACATATTATATACAATTGGATAAAAAATTAAACTAAACACTAAAGCTAAACTATCTATATAAAACTAAACATCTACAAATAAAAAACCTGATTTAGGTCGCTGCCTACAGGTAGAGTGCCCAAGAGACTGGCGACATTACCTCTTTGAATGGCAATTTCTCTTAGGATTTAATTAGACATAAATTAAACTACTATGGCAAACTGAAAAAAGGGCTCATTTTTGAGATGTAAAACAAACTTCTTGAGAGAATTAAAGTAGTTGTACAAATTACATTGAAGTGAAAATGTGTACACCATATATTTATTTATGAAAACAGTATATATACGTAAGACACCAAAGGTGTTACACCCAGTCTTACACCTTACACAATGCGCAAAAAACAACTTAAATTCACTTATAATACCAGTTATGCTGTCCTAAGGTTTATGGCTACCCTGTAGATAGATAACGTAGAGAGATAACGTTTTATTGTTCCACAACAAAAACAGAAAAATAGAACAACATAAAAGGAATGACCAAATCCTGTAAAAAGTTAAAAAAAAAACCAATCCCAATAACCGCTAGATGAATATATTCAATTACGTTCCTCTCAGAACAACAATCCACTTCATCATCATCAGCCGGAAGAAGTCCACAGCTGCACATAGGTCCCCTTTGAACGCTACCACGAACGCCTATTAGCCATTTGCATTTTGCATCCGTCGCCTCCCCGCGACTTTATGATCTCGTCGGTGCACGTAGTGGAGGGCCTACCTACAGAGCGTTTACTACTGTTCCTGCATTGTTCCTACGTTCCTACCGATGCTGCTATTTAACCTAATTTAGTCTCTTATATTATAGCACTAACTGTAGAGGGGAAAACTATACGTGAAAACGTGTATTTTGTGAATTGCCAATTTATTAAGTCAAATTACTATTACTATTACACCTGATGGCTCGGGCCAACGGTTGGGAGACGACTGCCGGTGGAGGGGGGCACTCGGACTGTCGCTCTACAATTACATAGAAATGCTGCGTTGCATGTCGCTACACTACTAATTTTGTTGCATTTTAAGTCGTTTATCAACAGTTATTAATCTTATGACAAAGTCACGCCTTTTTCTTTTTTAACTTAATTATTTCTACTTAATATGTTATTAATTCTCTTCTGTGCAATATCAGTCTTATTAATCTTATCTGCCATGTCAGGAATGCTACGAACGCGAAATAGTGAAGGATTAATTACTTTTTCGTTAAAATTCCTCGCTTTAAGAGTTAATTATGAAAGTTCATGTTAAATTGGCATTATGTAAGGTCGTTACCGATAAATACGTGTCGAAATTGGTCTACATATTTGGAACTCGCGTTGGTCCAGGATTAAGTATTATTGGTAAAGAAATTTTGCTGTATTTGCGTTTTTTTTTTCAATGCACAAATATTTATATATGTATGTGTATAAGCGCGAATATTTGTTCCTGATTCTTGGATATTTCTATCTATATTACTGTCGGAGCCACATCAGTAACCAAATATGCATATTGGATCAACAAAAGGCGCCGGATCAACATGAATTTTTGGATCAACAAAGTGCTCGCGTGAAGTCGCGTCAGATCAACATTTACCGTTAAGAGATATCTATTACTTATAAATATATATATTTGTATATTATATATATGATTATGTATGTCGTTGTCTAGTGGGTACCTATAACAAAGTTTTGAGCTTAATTTGGGGCTAGGTCAATTTGTGTGCAATGGTCCCCGAAATTCATTTATTTATTTGTCCCGTAGTGGGAATCGAACGTAAAAGGTCATCATATTTTTACAAGAAAAATCCGAAGTTGTTTTATAAAAGTTCTACATTCAAACGTTTACCGTTTTACCAGCAATATTCCACATCGCTATGTGGAGGACAGAACAAAAACCGAATAACTATAGATTAATGCCAATAGGGAATATGCATCGATTTTTTTTATTTGTTTAATCCACTTATTACTTCGTTATAACATAGTAAAAAATATAAATCCTGTTAAAATCGTTCAAATGAATTTTTAAAATAATATTTAAAGTACCGATTAAATTTGACCTGTTTGAACGCCCTTATTTTTCGCGCGCTTTTGATGACGTCACATCACTCGTCCAGTACTGTTTTCTCTATGTAATGACCGCTAATATTTAAGAATTTTCAGTTTATATCGCTTTTTCGACAACGGAAAAGGCTAAAAAACCATTTTATGGACACACCAGACTGCCAAAACACTATAATAAGTACACCGGATAAAGTGTTTTTTTTCTATTCCAAGTGATATGAAAATACGTAACTGTGTAAGGTTATGAGAAGAGATGAAGTGTCTCCATCATCGTATTTACTTTGTTGTGAAGATCATTTTAATGTTAGTGTATTGTATTTCGATAGTTAACATGGTGTGAATTGGTCAAAGTTAACTTTCGCAGACATAAATATTTTGATTATCAAGTGGAAGAAACTAACTCTGTTTACACCAAGTTTATACCAGCCTGACCATTATCATTCCTGTCTTTTCTCCGGAGATTTATTTTAGATTGAGAAAGAAACCTATCTTATATAATATAAAATACAACATCATGAGACAACAAGAGGGAAAAGTTATGCTTCGGTTAAAACAAGGTGTTGTAGCTCATATGTGAAACATATTATGTTTCAGTGCCAAAAACAAAAATGCCACCACCACAAGAGAGAATGTGTGCGATTGAAAGACAAAAAATATCGTTATTATATAAAGCTCTCACTGAATTTGCTGTCAGAAGTACAAATACTTTACTCCACAAACAAGTTACTATGAAGCCGGGAACAGTACTTTTCATATTGAAGGCTGTGATGATTATTAAGCAAGGCCCAGTATATCTCACATGGATGTCTCCGAGATGAAGAAGATTGAAGCCTCTAGTAATACAGACCAAGTACACTGTGATGAAGCTGTGCAAGTAAATATTAGATCAAAGTACAAAAGTAAAGATGTTAATGTTAATTTAACTATTGAAAAGAAAAATGTACCTCTATTTCAATAATGTAGGTAATAATGTTAGTCTGTGGTTTGACAAAATAATATGCAGGATGTTTTAATAAAAAAATGAAATAATTATTCCTTAGTTTTATTTTTAGGTATGCATATTCAGTTAATAATTAAAGAAACTTGAACAACAAAATACAGATATAAATGAAACCTTAAAAATTAAAATCAAACTATGTTACCTACTGTTACATATAAAATATAACTCAGCGGACGAAAAATCTGGATATGCGGTCATTATAAAAGCATCTATTTTTGGCAAATTGTCCGATCGTGCTTTGACAAAACCACTTTCAGTCATTGTTCTTGATGTTTAGTACTGTCACTATATACCAAAACCGCACTAGGCAATCGAAAACACTACAGAAATCAATTTTTAAGTAATTTTTCTTCATATTAGTATGAATATCGAAGCTAGACTGCGCCGTGTGACGTCATTTTTCGAATCGACCAATGGTGAAGCGATTCGCAAATTTGAAATTCCCACGCTTATTTTGCACTTTTTGATTAAATTTTTAAGGTATTAATTACAAATTAAATAAGAAAATAATGGTTTAGGTGTAATGTCAAGGCCATAAGGTATCATGGAAAAAAAAATCAAGTAAATCTAAATCACATGCATATTCCCTATTACAAGTAATTTATAACTATTCCAAGAAAATACCGTTTTATACACTTGAATGCCTTCAGCGCTGACCAAACGGCAAAGCTTCGCAAGCTTACCTACGTACCTAAACTTGGGAGAAGGTTTTAAATATATATTTTACTAGTTGCGCCCCTCGGTGTCACCCGCGTCTTCCCGTTATCCCGCAGGAACCCTTTTCCGTTAAAAACTAGCCTAAGTTTTGATCCATTCAATTATAAGCTATCTCCATTCTGACTTTCCTTCTGAGTCTTACCTATCAAGACCGATTCCTTCCTTATTTTAACATAGTTTTCCTTCTGAATTACAAATCCTTCCCTTTTGACTCAGAAGGAAAACGGTATTTCGGAAGGTCATTTTTCTATACGTGGTAACAAACATACACACACACACACACACACACACAAACTTTCGCATTTATAATATTAGTAAGACTAACTGTTCCTTGTGGTTTCACATTTCACCCGTGTAGACTACAGTTTATAGCGATAAAAAGTATCCTATGTTCTTCCTTATGATTCAAACTATCTCTATACCAAATTTTATGAAGTTCTTTTGAGCGGTTTGGGTGTTATTATGTAATTAACAGAGAGACAGAGAAAGATCATCATCATTATCATAATTATTAACCTATTACGTTCCCACTGCTGGGACTCTCTCAGAAAGAGAGCGAGAGAGATATGGGCTGTAATGGCTTGTAATCTGTCACTATATCCTTTAATGTTGCGGTTCTTGGACATGCCGGTTTCCTCACGATGTTTTCCTTCACGCTTTGTGAGCGATGGCAAATCCACACAGCTTATTAAGTCATACATGCGGGGCCGAAAGGATTCGAACTTGGTATCGGTGCCTTGTAAGGCGCACGCGTTACTGTTCGGCCACCATCGCTCTCAGAAAGAGTTACTTACGCATTTCATAATGTTAAGTAAGGATACACACCGACATAGCCCACAGAATTAGCAAGCTGAAGTGGCAGTGGGCTGGTCATATAAGCCCCAGAACCGACAACCGATGGGGTAGACGTGTTCTTGAGTGGAGACCGCGACTTGGCAAACGTGTAGGACGCCCTGCGACAAGGTGGAGCGACGACTTGCGCCGTGTGGCTGCCACTGCCAGTAGTTGGATGAGAAGAGCCGAAGACCGGGCTCAGTGGCGTACCTTGGGAGAGGCCTATGTCCAGCAGTGGACTGATACGGGCTGATGATGATGAAGTAAGGATACTGATATCAGAACTATAAATTATAACGCATTCCTGTAATGCAATTGTATTGATTAACCTCCAAAAAGTCAGAATAAATTCTTCGAATAACAAAAATTGCAATACAACGCACGTCGTACTGAGAACTTATACATACAAAAAGTGAACGAACATGGCCGAAACGATGATACGGCTTTTTGTACAAAGAATACTTTATGTGCAATTAACAATTTGTTTAATCAATTTGTTAATATTATCATTGTTAATGAACATGGTTAATGTTGATTGGATGAGAGGACGGGGAATAAGAAAGATATTCGATAAACGTTTAAGGAGTTTTAAGAAAATCTTTTGAAATAAATTAAAGTTTTGTTTGATTTTATCATTTACAGCACAGATTACAGAATTAAGCTTAATGTTGGGGTTAATTACAACCATTTTTGTCTGTATCTTTAACAAAAAATACTTGTACGACATTTTCTAGCAGCTTGACAACCATTCAAAAATCTGATAATGAAAAAAATTATCCTAAGCAGTAAAAATATTACGCAGTGCCTTTGATCGTTTATTTTTGAATTCCATACATTAAAAAAATATATACAGGTCGTTTTGATAGCCTCCTTTTTCTGAACCGATTTTGATGAAATTTTGTATGGAGACAGTTTGAACCCTGAGGAAGGACATTGGATACTTATTATCGCGATAAGCTGTAGTCCACGCGGGTGAAACCGCGGGGAAAAGCTAGTTATATATCTTGTTTATTGTTTCATTTGTTGAAGGTAACACAATACACTGAAACTCCGAGATTCTATGATAATGGTAAACATATATTAATGTACAAGATTGCTATCTGACAAAGTAGTACATGCCTACGCAAAACTACTTAGTAGATTTATGGCTTTATATTACATATTGCGTGAATAATACCATAATTTGATCACTAACATTCACGTTCTGGTTATGATATTTATACATTGCAAAGCGCCCACTTTGAGTACTACACGTTACCAAACATATAAACCCCATTTCACAATGAATTCTCTGCTCCATCACATAACGCACACTAAAGAAATGTTGCTTTACTAATTTCGACAAGGTATCAGTGTGTTTACCACACAGGCTGAATGTAGTAGAAATCTGCATATCTAGGTGAACTGCAGGTGTAAAATGGAAGGTTGTAAGTTATGACTATTTAGCCTGTTTTCCATTCGTGTTCTCTAAATTTAGGTCTTATTTAAAAGGACTGCGTGGTTTAGTTACGAGCTGGTTACCGTTAGTTATTGTGTGAAGGTTTTTAATGCAAATGATTCTTATATTGTTTCTTATATGCTAGAAATTCTAAGGATTGTTTATTCCCGTGGTTTATTCCGTTTAAGCTCTGTTCGTTTTGTACCCTTCACGCCTAAACCGCCTAACCGATCGTGATTAAATTTAGTTTGGAGATAGTGTCAATAAAAAAAGGGGTTCAAAGGGGGAGGCCTACGTTCAGCCGTGGACTTCTTCCGGCTGATGATGATGATGATGATGATGAGTGTGAATAATGGGGAAGGACATGGGATACTTTTTATCGCGATAAACCGTAGTCCACGCGGGTGAAACCGCTGGTCATAGAAACTTAAAATTTGGTGGTTATGTTTGTCTTGATGCATAGGGCTGTATGAAGAAAGGATTGTTTTGAAATTCAACCCCAAAGGGGGTTAAAAAGTGGTAAAGTCCTTTGATTTTGAAGTTACAGCTCTGCAAGTTAGTAGTTACATATTTGGATAGTTCATCTAAGATAAAAAATAACGTGTTCAATTTTTTTTTGATTGGGGTGTCTTAAGGGGGTGAAATTGGGGATGAAACTTTGTATAGGAAGTTCTTTGTTTCTGAAGGTATTTTGATGAAAATTGAACTACATACAGTGTGCTTGCAAAAAGGAGAATTAAGGTAATTAAAAAAAATAAACGGTTTCTGAAGGATAGTCCACGCGGGCGAAGCCGCGGGGCAGAAGCTAGTCAGTAATCATATTGTATTCTAAATGAACTTATCGCAACATCAGGGTGAGCCACGTTGCTCTATCTCGTGAGAAGTAAAGGCTTCTGTGACTTTTGTGACCTAAAGCAACCTTTATCTGCAAATGTAACATTTTATTCTTTACCACCTGTGCCCCGTGGTTTTACTCGCTCGGAGATTCTCACAGGATTTCTATCAGTACAAAACAACACTTATGACTCTCATAGAGAGCGTAGCTTTTAAGCAGTGAAAGAAGTTTAGACATATTTACAACAATTTTTATATAAGTGTACGTACGTGTGTGTTAGTGTGTGTGTGTGTGTGTGTGTGTGTGTGTGTGTGTGTGTGTGTGTGTTAACAGATATAAATTAAACTTAATCATAAATTAACCAATTGTTGTATTCGTTCTGTTAAAAACTCTATAACTATCATTCTATTCTTGTTATGAACTATCAATTTGTCAACTAGTTCTTGTCCATTACAATGTCAGCCATTACAATGTTGGATACTCATTACAACGTCACCCATTACAATGTAACGTTCATTTCAACGTCGCAACTACAAACATCGTGTAAACATTATAGAATGAACTTTTAATCTGAGCTACACTTTACGTGTATTTATTTGCCAAATAAAATATTTTTTAAGTCACTTTAAATCACACAACAAATAAATTGTCTTTTATTTATTAAACTTGTCTTAACCACGCCCCTTTAACCAGAGAAATTAATATTCATTAGCGCTAAGTTATTCCGCTGATTTGTCTTGGCCCTTAGAAGAATTTATCACATGGCCTTTTATAGTTAATTTAACTTTATTGTCGCCTTAATAGTTAACTGGTGATATCTTTATTTGATGTTTAACCAATTATGGATAGTTAAATGGAGCTTAAACTTTCCTAATTCCCGTTCTTGCTAAATTTTAAGAATTGCCTAAACAAATTTGTCGAAGAATCAAATAAACTTGGAAAAGAGGTTTTCACGTCATGCCAGCTTTTAATTTACTGTTATATCTGTCTGTCTGTCTTATAATTATTATCCTTGTCTACGTTAATAATTTCAAAGTTTATTAAGTTTCTTCTTTTTAAATAATTTATTAATTGTATATTAACTCTTCATGCTTTCGCTCTTCGTGACATATTTAAATGTGATAATTTTGCCATAAGTAATCAAACTAGTAAATTAATTAATTTAGCTGAATAATTAAAGGAAATTTAATTTTACAAAGGCATTATCCGGAAAGTAATTTTTATTCATTTCTTTACGATACGCAAAATAACTTAAAGTGGATAATACTTTCTGAACTGGATTGTAACTCTAACTATCCTTCCCCAGGGTTTAAAACCATCTCCAAACTAATTTTAACTCTAGCTATTCTTCCCCAAGGTTCAAAACCATTTGCATGCCTACCAAATTTCATCAAAATCTCTGGTTTATCAGTGAATAAGTTACCAACAGCCAGAGAGACTGAAAGAGTTACTATCGCATTTATAACATTAATTAATTATTCAAACCCAACACAGCTTTTGTATCAAAACCACCGCAACTTTTTGTCCAATACCTTCCCCGAGTTTGACACTCCATTTATACCTTCTGATCAGGGCCGGATTAACCATTAGGCAAAGTAGGCAACTGCCTAGGGGCCCCGTATCAACTAGGGGCCCCGTGCACGCACCAAGAAAAATAAGAAAAACTTTTATCGAACGAAAACTTTATTTGAAAATTTGTATCCTTCTAAAAATCAAATATCAATCCAATAACTCGTAATTTTCTTTCATTTGTTTTTAGCATAGTGAAGAAAAAAATATATCCTTAAAATTAAGAAAAAGGCAACGTAAAGGGACCCCGAGAACTGCATCGCCTAGGGGCCCTACTATCAGAAGCAGGGCCGGATTAACCCTATCAGGGCCCTGCTTCTGATACCGTATTCAGCGCACAGTTTTCGCCAAGAATTCGCTGTTTCTATAATGGACATTGATCAATTCTTTACAAGCGTATTTTTCCTATAACCATGCTCAGTTTGGCCATTCAGCCATACATGTACCAGCGCTACCGGCCAAGTGATTTGTTAACTTGACGTATTGTGCTCATATAACGCTCCTAGGTTTAATACCGACGCAGTCCTGTCTAGTGTTCCCCTATAAGGTAAGACTGCTAGGGAAAATAATTACTTATACGGACTTTAATTGGAAAATTACGATGTACTTACGTTTACAAATAACTCAAGAATTTCTTTCTTTTTTTTCTTTTTGTTGTTTTATAATTCAGTTTTGTTTTGATATCTGATACCCTGTTTTATTTTTCTCCAAACGTTCAACTATGCATTTGAGATCTAAGTTTGTTTATCTACTAGGCATCTCATCTGCCTTAGATCTAAGTACCTATAAACCTATATCTAGTGCAAGTATTTAAGAATCGTTCTTAGATGAAAAATCTTTACCTATACTAATATTATCAAGTGTTTAGAGTTTAGTGTTTTAACTCCGGAACTTGTTATTTTATTATCTAATTCCAGTTATTTTATTATACACTGAAATCTAACAAGTTTACAAAAAAAAAATTGACACCAAAAAAAAGGTGGAGAAAAAGGTGAAAAAAAGGGCGGAGATTTGTGAAATTTTTATAATCTTAATAAGATTCATTATTTATCAAACTTAGTTCAGTTTGATAAATAACGAATGATATAACACGAAAAACAACCAGCTGCTTAATGAAAAATGGATACGAATATAAAGAAAGGTCATGCACAAAGAAGATAAATAACAATTCTTGTCAAATGTTTAATTAACTATCAATTAAATTATTCTAACAAATCACCGCGCTACTAGAACTCCAAACGTGGCCAAAATACGAAGCGGAATTAATTAACTTTTCAAACCCAGTTTTTCCTTACATTCTAGAACATCGGATGCATGTCTGCATACATGAGAAAAACCAAACAAAATTAAGACTGCACTTGACAACTTAATACCGCTTTTATAACCATAACCGCAAACGTGTCATATATTAAGAGGACGACTCTGAGAATAAGCTTACAGTTGGGGATAGTTACAACTATATTTTTCTCTGTAAACTGTAAATATGACATCTAATAAAAATATATGTTAATTTACGTGATATAAGTAGGTATAGCAGAGATTATCTTGAGTAAAAAAACATAAAAAAGGTATTTTTATATTATGTTAAAATGTGCCACAGTGCCTCCTTTTTTGAAGCTACAACCATTTTTTTCCGGATTTGTTATTCCCACAACATATTAAAAAGTACAATACCCAGAGAACCATGAAGCAGTTTTTTGAAAATATTGTCCTAACTATTCTTAGCCATCGTTTTTAACGTTTTAGTTACTTAGGACTCCCACACAAAACTGCGTTGCGATGCGGCACGATGCGAATCAGATCGGAAGTTCTTGTGGGGCATTCGTGCGAGCTCGCAGAAATTTGCGATGCAATGCGAATTCGCAGTTTTGTGCCCTTACTCCCAGATCGACATGAGGTACCCCTCTGTCGCCTGCGGGGTGAGACTGTGGATAGCAGGGCCTTAAGCCGCTTGCCCAACTAAGGCATCCAGTCCAAGATCCTCTCTACATATTTAGAGGATGGGTTCGAAATAAGGTAAATTTACTCAGGCCGGTCTCCTCAGCTCTGTTGCCAATCTGTGACCGCGTTTTGACGGCGCCTGTCAGTCCCTGACAAGTAGTCTTTCTGCTGTTTTTATATTTGTTATATCGACGGTGGAAAGCAATACTGCTGTAACCCTCAAAACCCAAACTGTTCACCAGAGCCAAAAAACTTTTCAATTTTTCGAAAAAAAATCATAACTTTGTACTCTTTCGAGCTGTATATTCCATATTTTTACCAATAGTGTATTTTTGAAAGAAGTATTATTTACTCTTTAAAAGTTTTACCTAAAGTTCGTAATAAAAGAGTTTATGTTGGTTACAGCATTCGCGATTTCTAGTTCAAACCGCAAAACTGCTGTACTTGTTGATGGTGAATGTATGAAAAGTTAATTTAGCTTCATTATTTGAGTCCGCAAAACTGTCGTAACTGACTTTTAAATTTAAATTAGTACTCGTTGTTGCTATAACCTACATAATGTTCATAAACTACAGTAATACATAAATAGAGTAAGAGTTTATATTGGGAAAATTAGGCAAAAATAAACTGATGTAAATACAAAATTGTGAATTCTTTATGTTCTAATGAAATGTCTATCCAAAAGTAATAGGCTATATTATTCATTAATTATTATGAATAATTATTATTTGCTTATATAACACAGATTTTTCATTTTCTTGAATAAAGTCGCTATCTTCTCTATCTGTGTCCTCCAACTGGTCTTAAAATTTATTGTTTGATTTCAGTTCTAAATAAATGGTGAAGTTTTTAACCAATAGTTTTCTACTGTCATATTATTATAATGTAATATCTGGTCCATGAGGAGTATTCAAGACTTTTTGCATGTCGAAACTAGCTTAAAGTGTACTTTTATCTTTCTTATTTAACATCCAATGATATTTAGAACTATTGTATGATTCTTCCTTCTCCTCTATATGCTTTGCCAACTTGGGGTCTTTTACGCTCAGATACAGAAACTGACTCAATAGATCTGACCATTATTCAAAATCTTTATTGGCAACAAAAGGCAAAGTTCGAGTGGATCAAGAGCTAACAAAACAAATCGTACGTGGAGTACGTCAAAGATGTGCATTTTCTCCGCTCCTTTTTAATATTTAGGAGGCAATATTTGCAGAAGTTCTCGAGGGTGCTGAAGAAGGAATAATTGTTCATGGTCGAAGACTAAATTAATGAATGTCGGAAAAACACAAACTATTTCACCAAATCTGGTTGTAAGGGACCAAATGGTACAGAGAGTCTAATCGTGCAAATACCTGGACTGCATCGTTAATGACAAAGTGATCACAGCGTAGAAGTTAAATGTCGGATAGAACAAGCTCGTAATGCATTTCTGCAAATAAATCATCTCATCTGCAATAGATCCCTAAGATTCGTTACTAGGATGCGTTTAGCACGGTGCTACTTGTTTTCTGTTCTTCTTTATAAAGCTGGAGCATAGACTCTAACAGAAACGATATGCAAACGTTGAGAGGCATTTGAAATGTGGGTATACAGAAGAATAATGAAAATATCGATAGGATAGTGTCCAATGAAAAGGTGTTGCGAAAATTACGCAAGGTGGAAATTCTAAACACTATTAAAATGCGTAAACTGCAGTAACTTGGTCACAGTATGAGGAACGAAAAGTAACAGCTACTCCAGCTTCAGGGAAAAATCCAAAGAAGGAGAAAACCTGGAAGAAGTCGTACCTCATGGCTCAAAAATCTCCGGACTTGGTTCAAAATGAGCACAAGATCCCTGTTCCGAGCAGCAGCATCAAAAATTAGGATAGCCCTAATGATAGCTGACCACCGGTAAAAGATGGCACCACAAAAAGAATAACAGAAACTAAATGGGACCACATACGAGGGAAAGTACCTCTAAGAGCTACTGATGGCTCTCTTATAACCAGTAAATCGGCGGCATCACTCTTTGACTATCCCCAAGACAGTTATTTAGACGATGAAGTTTGCAAGAAGTTGTCAGTGCTATTAAAGCTCAACCTAATCAAAAGCTGTAGGCATCGACAAAATTCCTGGAGAGCTTTTTAAATATGGTGATGAAGTGTTGCATACTATAATATGGAAGTACTTTACGCGCATGTGGGAAGAAGGAAGAACTAGTCCCCTCAGACCTTAAGGTATCACGTATTCACGTATACAGATTAGCATAAGTAAAACTGAAGTTATGATGATGGATGCACCAGACCTTGCATCTGTGAATCTGTGACTAATGACAGGTGGAAATGGCTTAAAACATGTGGACAGATTTAAATATCTTGGAAGTACTGCAACTGCTATAAGTGACCTGGATGCAGAAATTAATTATAGGATACCTGCAGTGTCTAACTGTCCACGTGATATAATGAGTATTAGATTGTCGAATCGTGTAAGGAACACCGATGTGCTTCGACGTACTAATGTAGGCGGTATGAGGCGTATTTAATGCGTCATCAGCTGTGCTGGTGCGACACCTGTCTAGAATGTCCAACGAGAGAGTGACGAAGCACATTTTCTACTCTGAACTTGAAGACGACAAGTATAAATCGGGCGGCTAGATTTTGAGGTTCAAGTATGTTCAGAAGAGGCACACGAGGAACTGCAGTATTCAGCCTTCTCGTTGGAAGTCTAGTGCTGAGAGCAGACTTGAGTGGAGACGACTTGTGCAGAGTCACGTTTACACGTTTGAAGATAAGAGAAAGCGCGATTTGGATCGTTAACATGACGAACAAAACCTCCCTTAAATATACCCTATTATTACAGTGATGGTATTCTGACTTGCAGTGTCTGCTGCTCAAGGGCTTTCACTGTAAAGATAGGTTACATATAAGCCATGTGAGAGCATGCCATCCAAGCTTGGTAACTCAAAAACAATTTTACAGAGGTTTAGTCGCCGTGACCGAAATCGGTTGAGCTGACATAATCATCATCATACTATGCTGTGCCAATATTAATTGTCAGCGTTGCTACATAATTATGTCTTTTTGGAACATGAAAAGCGATGTTTTAAGTTTTGTTAAACAAAATATTCAATTACTTTTAATGACATGAATTTTTCGTTTTTAGTTTTACAATGTTCCACATATTCGGTACAAGTTGAATATAATATTCTTTAACTCTTGGGGAGCTATAGACGTACGACCACTATTTTGAACTGACGCATGTCGACTGCGACGTTCCATCGGTAGAATAAAATCAGTGCCCTCTACAAAAATTACGCTTTAAATGCGTGTACCCAAGTTTTAGGATTCGTAAAAGAAGGATGTAAGTTTGTTAAAACCACTCAAAAGTACCAAGTAAAAGGTTGTGACTGTGATATATTCCATTTTATAAACCCACCTAAATGTTGTAATTCTAGCTTCATCTGCTCTTTCAATCCGCACAAACGGAGTAACCTAAATTAGGAATAATTTTTCGATCAGCATAAATGCTGTAACTGACATGCAATTCTAATATTCGATTGATGAAACGTTGTAACAGTACCTTGCAAATAAATGAGTAGATTTAGTGCGTTTTACAGCATTTTACTGTCTGAAAATATGCGTTTGTCACAAAAAATTCAACGCTGTACAGAAACTTCCGATGCTCCTATCGCAACGAGAGTCGTCCCATTCGACGCAGTATTTTTTTCTGATTCCAAATATGTAATAAAAAATTTTTTGAGGTTATGTCACTTACAGCTGTATCGCTTTCCAGCGTCGATATTAACGCCTGCTTAGCGATAAAATCGAAGCCAAGTTTTATGTTTAAAACAGAACTTTTTAAAAAAGGTAATATGCGGTGGTCGCACTCGCAGTTCTAGCCGTATGTTTTAAACTAGCAATCTTCAGCTGCTTAGAAGTATATATTTTTTTCATAGAGCTATTATGTCTTGTTTCTTTAATTGTTTGTTATGAACAAGCCTGCATGTTGACACCCTAATTCTTTATAACAAGGTCTATGCAATAACACAGTTAGACAATAAATGATTTGATTTGAGCTGTCCTGTAATAACACGCTAAGTGCTAATTGACTGCTAAATAAAGAAAAAAAAAAAACAAATACAGCACGATTAATATAAGTGCGTGGTAGCACTGTTCCTTTATCTAAGATCTTAATAGAGTGGCACCGGCAATTAGTTCAATGAATTATTTAGTTCAGCCGGTACGTTACTCTCATGTCAATTCTGTCAGTCGTGTCAGTTCTGATAGTACGAGTATAGTTTGAGAAGTACAAATGTGCAAGGCTGGTGTCTGCTGTAACGTTTTCGAATACCGTAGAGTTGCATAAAAAAACAGCTAAGTGCGAGTTGAACTTGCACACCGAGGGTTT
Organism: Opisthograptis luteolata; assembly: GCA_931315375.2. NCBI lineage: Eukaryota > Metazoa > Arthropoda > Insecta > Lepidoptera > Geometridae > Opisthograptis > Opisthograptis luteolata. The sequence continues at coordinate 9,204,058 of OV928047.1, read as the reverse complement.
TGTACAGATTTTTTTTTTGGTTAATATACCTACAACATTTTTACAGTTTCCATTTTTTTAATTTATATTTTTAGTAGAAAAAGTTGGAAATTCCGGGGTAAAATTAAAAATAAAATAAATGATTAAACAATATGTAGTATATTATAGTGTAGTGTGGTGTAGTATATACAACTAGCTGTTTCCTGCGGTTTCACCCGCGTGGGCTACAGCTTTATGCATGCAAAGTCTCAGCCCGATCGGTTTAAAATTGACAAAGTTTCATACAAACTTTCACCCCCTATTTTATCCCCTTGGGGATAGAATTAATCAAAATCCTTTCTTAGCGGATGCCTACGTCATAACATCTACCTGCATGCCAAATTTTAGCCCGATCCGTCCAGTGGTTTGGGCTGTGCGTTGATAGATCACTATGTCAGTCAGTCACCTTTGAGTTATACTTATATATATTTAGATTGTTATAATTTTTTTTATAAAGTCCTTTTTTAATTATGATATACCTGTAAGACTTCATTGTTTTGCTTAGCCCGAGCGGAGCTGGGGCAAGACGCTAGTTGTTAATAATTTATTCGAGTGGCAATGTGAATGTTGTACAATTTTATAGTGTTTCTTGTGACTTAGTTTTAGCCGCCTCGCCGTGACTTGAATTGCAAATTATACAGAGCTGTAAAATGTTTATTAAGACTAAATTAAACCTTTTTCTTTTGGCCAAATCAACATAATTTACATCAAGCGTAGGTGGTCTGCAGACAGTTATTTACAATTCAGAGTGTTTTTCTTATGCAACTGACAAGACGCGCAAGTTGCCTACCTCACGGTGGCCCATTGCAGTCTACCACTGTGAATTTTATTTGCAGAAATGCATTTCGCTCGTCATCCTGAGATAATAGATGATAAATCTCTTCATGGCCTGTAATTTCATTGAAGTATCTAGTAGGTCCTTACCAAGCTAAGTCTGTATTTTCCTAGCCCTAAGGATGGGTTTTTTAACTGTTTTAATAATATTTCAGCATGCAAGCTTCGATCAAATATATCTGAATATGTTGATTAAAATTTAAACAAAAATGACGACTGTTTTTGAGCTTGCAACAAAAAGAATGAGGCAAAAATTCTAAACCTCATTTTAGGTTCAGTAACCTCTACTTATATTTCTCGTTGTTTCGATTTAAGATAACACGAAAATTTAAAGCTTTTAGGTGTAGGTAACAAGTAAACGCAAGTGGTGGTGATACAAAAGCGACGACTTTGAACGATCATTCGCGATAGCCAATATTTCACACCATAAATAATTCGAAATGTCAATCTGATTTATAGTGTCAGTATCGATATTGTTCGATTATGATATGACATTACATGACACATTGTGTAAAGTAGATCATTCGTGCAGCACTATTGCCAAATACGTTTTACCGTACTTTAACCAATTCAGTGCAGAGACCGAAAGCGGTATCAATCATCTTAATTGGTCCCAACGCATGAATGGATTTTTCAATTTCATCATTATTAGTTGTACCGAAAAAGTCTTAATTCCCTATTTGCAAAATATGACTACAACAGTTAGAGCAGCTAGGTGAAGATAAATGCATTAGTTACTGCAAAAAAAAATACTACTCTCCTTTTGTGCAGTGTGGTATAAACATACGAGTACACTTTAATCTGGTGCCACAACTGTTGAAGAGCATGAAATTCAGAAATGCTGCAATTCTTAGTCAAAAATTGCGTTTTACATAGTTTAGCATACTGTACTTAGATATTGTTATTTAAATATAAGTATATTTTGCTCTAAAAAAATACCCCTATAAAAATACTAACTAACTAACTGAGATGGCGCAACGACCCAAAGTGAGTCTTGGCCTCCGATAACAAAAGACGCCACTTCGGTCTGTCCATAAAAATACTAAACCACCTAAAAATTCGGTACGTTTTATACCGAATTTTTAGGTGGTTTAGTCTTTGGCCTTTGATACTAAAACTTTTTTTATGAAGTTTAGTGGAGGTTACCCTATCAGTAAGGCATGAGAGGTCAAATTTCGACGTGAAGGTTTAACTCCAAAAGTGGCAGGTCAAAACAGTAGGTACTTACATAAAGAGGAGGAGGTAAGTACATTAACAATAATGCGTGCGCGATGAAGTCTTTATTCGTGATAAATTAACTGTTTAATTTAATTGGTAGTATAAAACCCGAATTCTATAATCTGTTTATGGTTTTTATATCCTTTTTAATGGTATAACGGTGTCAATTTCATTTAATTAATGACTGTATTGAACTTTGTAGTGTCACGGTTAATTTTACTTTCACATACTTAACAAAAATTTATTTTTATGTTTTTAGCAAAACGTAACCTCTTTTCGTGACTGATGATGGCTCAGTGGTAGTGACGTCGGCTTGCGGCCCGTAGGACGTGGGTTCGAATCCTACAATGAGCTTGAGCTTTCGGTGAATAAAAACATCGTGATGAAACCATAGCTTGGTGGTAGGGTATTTTCTAGTACTCGCCTGGCTAGCTACCACCCTCTTGTTAAGAATCTGTCGCCAAGCACCTATCGGTGTGTTCCGGCAGCCTCACTTGAGAGCCAGTTCCCAGTCCAGGTGTAGCGTGGCGCCATCTTCGACCACATCGTCACTTAACATCAGGTGACTTGTGGTCAAACGCTACCCTGTAAATATTAAGAAAAAAAAAAGAGTATTTTTATTCTAAAAGGAAAATAACGACGTTTTAAATTTAAAAAATTCTTTCCTTTCCTTAAGTTTTAACATAATTTGGCAAAGGATTTTTTTATGTCTCATAACGACACCAACCGTTCCTTGTTTGTCTGTAATGTGAATGTAGCTTTAAACAAACTTGTTTAAACTGTGTCATAATTTAAAAGTGACTGTGTAAATTCTCCAATACATGGAATTAAAGGTGATGAAGTGTTTACGTGTTTATTATCACTCTGAAAATACTAAGTTGTAATTTTGTAAACGAGGAGAACTGCAACATTCAAAGGCATGCGACATCTACCAACCCGCACTGGGCCAGCGTGGTAGATTACATCCCATACTTTCTCTCTGAGAGAAGGCCAGAGTCCCAGCAGTGGGAACGTGAAAGGCTGATAATGATGAAACGAGGAAAATGCTTAGTTGAAAATTGAAAAGTGTAGAACAATATGTTTATTTTTATGCAAAAAGTTTGCACCTTCTGTTTTTACAAAATCCTTAGGATTAAAATGTTTTTCGATTGGAAGCTTTTGAGCATTTGTAAAAATATAGTCGGTAGCGTTGTTCTGTGAACATCTAACGGTTTAGGTACGAACTATTCTGATGCTATAACCGAAGTCCGTCATTTTCCTGTTTCCTGAACCTTTTCTAGGAAAAAAAGAACGAGTTCACGGCATAAGCTCTCCGTTCTAAATTTCACATCATTTTGTTGATCTGTTTCAGCGTAAATAAGAAACACCTACATTCACACTCGTCCTCAAATTTTTGCACTTTACTGTGAAGTTGACGAACAAAATACAAACAAACAGACAATATTTATAGCACCATTGATGTGACTACAGTGATCTCTAATTATATTATTAGTCAATTGGAGAAAGTTTACATAATAACGTGAGAATGTTAAAATTACAGTTTTTCAATTTTTCATAGCAACTTAAAAAAATAAACGGAAAACAACAATCTCTTTTTAACACAAAAAAAAATCTATGCGTCGACTTAAGAACCTCCTCGACTTTTTTGGCGGCAATCGTGAAAATTTTGTTTTTATTTCCAAAACTTCGAGTGATAATGTGTAATATTGGTGAATTATTAACCATTATGTGTTCGTTAATGTGTACGAGTGTGGGAAATAAAAATAAAGTTGTGAAAGTGACTTTTCGAGTTGCTCCAAAAAGTCCGTGTAAAGTTTAAGTAAAGCGCCACTGTACTTTAATTAAACACTATCCTCATCCCTTTATCTCATCATCATCATCATCATCATCATTTAGACTTGATTCAACTCTCTGAGTTTGAAATATTTATACTTGACACTGGCAAATAACTAATCGTGTGACGCCATAACAAACAAAAAAAAAGAACCTCCTCCTGGTACCCTTTCGCTTCAAGAAATTTCTTGGACGCAACCATTGGCTAGCAAAGAATGCAATTAAATAATAACGCGAATAAATGAAAGATTAAAGCTGAATTATTGGTTGATAACACATCATAGCCACCATACACCTTGTTCTTCTTACCTGGTGGGTGGTCCGGTGTCCCATCGTTCGAATTCCAGTGCAATACTTGGAAGGGACGTGACTGGAGTATAACCAACATACTGAATTGCATTAGAGCTTCTGAGATTCATGTTGGGGATTTTGCTGGGTTTTTTGAAGCATGGCTCAGTGGCGGCTTGCGACTCGTCGGTCTTGGGCACAGATTTGGTGATCCGTGGTCTTGGCTTTGAATTCTACAATGAGCTAAGGGCAATTAAAAATAAATGTACAATGTAAAGTACAGCGTTTGACCACAAGTCACCTGATGTTAAGTGACGATGTCGTCGAGGATGGCGCTATGCTACACCTAGATTGGAAACTGGCTCTCAAGTGAGGCAGCCGGAACACACCGATAGGTGCTTGGCGACAGATTCAAAAACAAAAAAAGAGAGAGAGATTTGGGCAAATATATGTGTGATGAGCACGAATATTTGTTCCTGAGTCTTGGATATTTCTTTCTATATAAGTATTTATTTCTCTATAATTTATGTATGTATATCGTTCTCTAGTACCCATAACACAAGTTTCGAGCTTAATTTGCGGCTAGGTCAATTTGTGGGCAATGGTCTGCTGATATTTATTTTATTTAGCTAAGGCAAACATCGTGATGAAACCATAGCTAGGTGGTAGGGCATTTTCTAGTGCTTGCCTGGCTGGCTACCATCCTCAGTCGCTAAGAGCCTATTGGTGTCATCCGGTAGTCTCAGTTGAGACTCAGTTCCCAATCCAGGTGTAATGTGGCGCCATCTTCGGCCACATCGTCTCATCATAAGGTGCTTGGCGACAGATTCCTAACTTGGGGTTGGTAGATATAGCTACTAGGCGAGCTCTATACTACTACTACTGTCCCTTCACTGCGTTATTTCGAGAGTAAAGAGTATTTTGCTTTTATCTACAAAAATTATACTAAAGTTAGTATGCCTATACACGAAATCAGTTTCGATAGATTACATACTTTAAATTCTTACATTGTGTTCAACGCTATCAACATTCAATAAATTTATAGTTGGCCAACAACATACATACATACGTAGCTATTTGTCAAAGTACTAAATACATAGGTTTAAATTAGGCTAGAGACACATGTGCGATTTTGAGAGCGAATCTTAAAATAGCGAGAGCTTTCGTAGTTGACTGTAAGGACGTGTGCTACGAATGTCAAATTCACTCGAGTAATAAGAGGAGTTTTTCAGGAGGATTATGTCTCATTAAAATAGTTTAAATTTTCCACTACTTACCCATAACAAACTGAACATAAATAAATTAGGTGAGTATGTAACCAAAATTAGGCTTCATATTACGCGTAGCCACTTTTTTATATCTTACTTACAGGGTAGCGTTTGACCATAAGCTTTTTAATGATAAATGACGGTATGTTAGAAAATGGCGCCACACTTGGGAACTGGCTGTCTGATGGAACTCTCTGACCGTTTATACCAAACAATAACTGTAACTATCTAGCGGCAACCCCTTTTGAGATTGTGTAGACAAAGCCGAATCGTCGGCTTTGCGTAGCCAGCAACAAAACGAATTAGTCCGACATTGTGTCTCTTGCTTTAGCTAAATATTTGAAACATGTCGTCTAGGTGATATTGTAGCTCGATTAGGCTCGGGCTATAAAATACTTTTGTCTTATTTAGGCCTGCCGCCTGGGCTCGAGCGGGAACCTATGTAGGTATGTCTAGTCACGTTTGGGGCTTACTGTATTGTAAACTGTGGAAATAGTTCCATATGTTTAATTTTTAGAGGTGTCCTTCCTTACCCAGCTACGGCGGATCCAGCCCTCAAAAAAGGTTGGGGTCGGCCACAGATTTTGGTCACGGCCACCTGAAAATTGGCAAAGTGCGAGTTGATTTACTGGCCAAGACTTCGTATAACCGATCCCTTTGCTTTTTCATTGAACAATAAAAGTCAGAACAATACCCATTAGGGTTGTGGGCATCCACGCTTGGTAGCTGCGGCTATAAGCTAGCTCCATTCAAATCTGTTGTGTTATTTCAGTGTGAGAAGTGTGTATGTAGCATTCACTCACAAACTTTCGCATTTAAATTATGATCATCATATTTAGCCTTTTTATGTCCACTGCAGGACAAAATTTTTAAATTTTTTTTATTCACTATAGGCAAGTATTTGACCACAGTTTCACCTGGTGGTAAGTGAAGACGTGGCCGACGATGGAGCATGCTTGTCTAGAAGATACCTATTCACTCTTGACTTGAAGACTCCCAAATTGTACTTATCGGGAAACAATGACGCTGGCAAGGCGATCCACTCTTTTGCTGTTCGCATTATAAATGAAGAAGCGAAACGCTTTGTGTGGATTGGGGGAATATCAACCATGTACGGATGCCGCGCCGCCGTACGTCTTGTAATCCGATGGTGGAAGGGGGGCGGAATAAGGTTATGGAGTTCTAACGCACACTCACCGAAATGTAACCTATAGAAGACGGATAGGCTTGCAACTTTACGGCGATGCTTTACGGACATGGGTCTCTCCCAAAGTACGCTACTGCGCCTTCTTCAGTTTCTCTCATCCAACCACTGTCAAATGTACAAAATAATGTATGCATTACAATTTGGTTTCAAAACGGGATAATTAGTTTTTGTTTGAGTTCTCGATATTTCGGCACTGTTGCAAGCGCCATGATCACAAGAATACTAAAAGTTTCTGCGGGTAGGATTGTTGATATTATAACGGGCAGACATATTTTATCCACCCGCTTCCTCTCACGTTTTTTTCGTACGATGACATTACAATTTTCACACAAGTGACTCTTATTGACCATGGTAGTTTATAACAGTAGGTATATACACGTTTTATAATTATTGATTTATGTAATATTAAAACTTCGATTGCGTGTCAAAAATGTGATAAGAACTTTTTTCCTACGGCCCCCAGCCATCAGACTAATAAATTATCTGAAAGTGGCACGATTAACAAAATAATGTGGATGTTTCTTGGTAAGTGAATTAATTACTCGGATCGTTCGCAAATGTGCGGCATTTCCTGCAATTAAGCATTTAATTCATTGGCCGATCTGAACGATTTTAAATCCCCGCATTTCGTTTAAACGAGAGATGAAAAAAAATCAAAAAATGTGTGGGACAGGACGCGTTGGTGAAATTTATGTGTTTATTTATACTTCTCCGCCAGCAACTTGAATGGTAAAGTAAAATATAGTGTAATTACAGCGACACTTCTTTCGTAAGCCTTTACCATTTACTCAGAACTTCTTGTATCATTTACCTGCGAAAAACATTCATTTACATAAGGACAGAGCTATATACTCGTACTTGTAAAGAAATATTGGCCGCATTTCTTTAATTTCAAATTATGCCGCGCGTCGCGCTGTCGGTAAATCAGAATAATAACTGCATGTCACATTGTCAGTGTCACCAGTGTGTCATATTGTTTGTCAGTGTCACCAGTGACTCCAGTGAAGTCCAGTGAGTCATCGCTAAAAGTGAATTATCGGGAGATTTGTAAAATAACATACGTATTTTAAAACATTAAATGTTGTTTCTTTGTTTACAGAGCAACGCGTTTATTTTAAATACCAACCTCCACTATAAAGACTTAAATACTCTTTCTTTCTGAAGCTGATAGCTTTCTGAAGCATATACTATAGGTACACTAAACTACGCTACACTTGGTTGTAGGGAACTCTAAAGAGCTTGCCTGGCTATAAACCTGTGTCCAAAACTAGTAAATTGAGTACAAATCTGTTATTCACACTATTTTAAGCGTTGCCGTTGATGGCCCAATGGTAGTGACGACGGCTTGCGACACGTACGTCGTGGGTTTGGAACCTTGAGCTTTCGTGTGTGTGTGTGTGTGTGTGTGTGTTTTTTTTTTTACTACTCACAAGGTAGCGATTGACTACAACACACATTTTAAGTGATGATGGTTTTTGATTATTTATGAAAGCAATCGGAAAATTTCTTATTGTTCAGCGACGACTTTCATAGCGATGATGGCTCAGTGGTAGTGACGTCGGCTTGCGTTCCGTAGGACGTGGGTTTGAATTCTACAATGATCTTCATCTTTTTGTGAAGGAAAACATCGTGATCAAACCATAGCTTTGTGGCTTTGTGCTATGAGTCTGTCGCCAAACACCTATCGGTGTATTCCGGCAGCCTCACTTGAGAGCCAGTTCCCAGTCCAGGTGCAGCGTGGTGCCGTCCTCGACCACATCGTCACTTATCATCAGGTGACTTGTGGTCAAACGCTACCCTATACCCTATAAATAGTAAAAGTAAAAAAAAGACTTTTGTCTTTGACCGTACCTACCTTAGTTTCGCCTATTTCGCGAATGGAACTGTTTACACCTAGCTTCCAACAATTTTGACTCTCTCAGATTTGAGTAACCTTTATCGAATGAATTGATATAAAAGTTGATTTAAAAATTAATGAATTCCGTGACTTTCTCGTGTGCGATAGTTTATCATCCTCAAGATCTCAAGAGGCGTGAATATTTTTAATTAAAAGCTCTAATTGAATTTCTGCTCAAACAACATCTTTGTAATCAATCATTTTGATGTGAATGGGTATTTGTATTTCGCATTTAGCTAAGAGGTTTTCTTAATTTGGAGCAGACATTTTTATATATGATAAAAAATTAGACTTATGTAAACAAAATACATTATCTTATGTATATTGAATACATTGCGGAACGTAGCGACTTAAACAGCTGTGCTGGGACCCATTATTGTGAAAATTTAAACCAATCTAAATTTGACCTCCTTTTCGTCACGCAGTTGGGTAAATAGTCAATAGTCAATAGTCAATAGTCAATAGTCAATTTTATTTATTCAATAGGATACATTGTGATCACTTTAAAACGTCAAACTTAAAACTAGCTACGCCTGTTCCAACCTCCTTACGCCGGCAAAAGAACAGGCAAGAAACGCCCGGCAGGTAATTTTTTTGATTTTTTTTTTTTTTTAAAATATTCTATTCTATTCTATTTACTTCATTTAAAACTAAACTAGACCCTACCGACAAAACATGTCTTGAACAATGATCAGAATTGCCGGTGCAATTTCCAAAACACTCGTGACATTACATTAATATGGATAATTGGATATGCCTTACAATCCCAATAATTAATCCCGTGAATATTAAATGTAAAACAATTATTAAATTAAAATTAGGTTGCGATTTAAATCAGAGTTTTCATTTGTAAATGTTTAGTTTTATATATCTAGTTTAGTCATTAGAATGTAGTTTAATTTTCTATCCCACTGTAGGTATATATATAGGTATTTTGTTGTTGTTGTTACATTCACGATTATTACAACAATGAATAATTACATGCTTATTGTAATTTATTTAAACATTAAGAATCGTGCGGATTATTACATTAGGAATCGCAAAATTCCGCGACTTTCCAGGTCCTATCCATACTCATAATAACGTTTGAGGTTGATGACCCTAAATTGTACCGTCATGTCCGATCAACGGACTTAATTGGGTAGGCGTAGAAAAATCACGTTGTCAACCAAACCTTAGGGCTCCCACACAAAACTGCGAATTCGCATCGCACCGCAAATATCCGCGAGCTCGCACGAATGCACCACAAGAACTTCCGATCTGAATCGCATCGCATCGCAGTTTCGTGTACCGTAAGCTTTAAAATACGAATGCCGAATACTGAATACGAATACAACTCAGGAGCCGAATCAATGCGATTTTTTACAACACTCTGAAGAAACGATCAAACATCTTCGCTTAATGGGCGACCACCCGCCACGCACTCTTGTCCTCATGCCATAATTGCTGATTTATTACATGCTAGCTGTGCCCCACGGTTTCACCCGCGTGGACTACAGACACAGAGACACAAATTACCACGATACAATTTAATCTATGTGATTTCCTACTAAGTATTATAAATGCGAAACTATCTGTCTGTCTGTTACGGTTTCACGCCTAAACTACAAAAACCGCGAAATGGGATACCTATGAAATTCGGTACATAGATAGTCTAGAGTCTGAGAAAGGACATAGGCTCCTTTTTATTGCGATAAACTGTAGCCCACGCGGGTGAAACCAAGGGGAACAGGTAGTATCATCATCATCGTCATCAGCTGCAGCCTGTATCAGTCCACTGCTGGACATAGGCCTCTCCCAAGGTATGCCACTGAGCCCGGTCTTCGGCTCTTCTCACCCAACTACTGCCAGCCACTCGGCGCAAATCGTCGTTCCATCTGGTCGCAGGACGTCCAACACTACGTTTGCCAAGTCGCGGTCTCCATTCTTGATCTTTTTCTAACCTATTAGGTACATACATACACACACACACACACACCTATTAGCCACATACACATACGTCTCACGCAGAATCTCTCGCAGGTGTGGCCTCTCGCAGCACTGCAAGTAAAGGCTGTATTTTATACGTCAGAATGACGCCAGCAGCAGCTCAAATGCAAGCAAACGCTTCGATGGTATCACTGTTTAATAAATTAACTTTATGGGAATGTATGAAATATTCCACTTCTAGTCTAGAGATAAATTATTGTAGCCATTCAATTCAATAGCTCATTGAATACTTGGACTTGAGCAGTCACAGAATAGAAAGTAGTACTTATTTAGAGCTTTGAGATAGATTCAACTATTCAAGTCTTTTTATGTAATAGAGCAGCAAACAAGCAGATGGCCCGCCTGATGGAACATTTGCAACAGGTGTTTTGCCAATGAACTGCCGACCCTTGAGAACTCTTATCTAATAAATCTAACTATTCCATAATGAGGTACTGGTGGAGTTTTTTAGGAAATTCTTTTTTGTTTCCCCGAACATTAATTCGACTTCCTGTTTGCAACAATTTAAGCAGCGCATTAAACGCGGGATAAAGTAAATAAATTATACAGCACAGCACCAACACAAAGAGAACATAAAAAAGTGTAATAAATCGCAAAAATTACGACCTATAAATTCTCTGAACCGATAATTTTATCATACGAGTAAAACTTAATGCGGGCATATAACAAAAAAACATCAACTCTGTTATTTACGTCATTGACGCGCGCTTTAATGACGACCATTGCCAGGCCTGACTGAAAAGAAAAATGACTTCCTATATTATGTAGTGAAAAGCTTACCTATAACAATGTAAGTGCTTGCAGATAATATGAAGCTTTCTGTACCTATTATAATTACTGTGTAATCAAATAGGTACATTTCTAATATTAATAAACGCATTATAAAAAAATAACTGGATAAACTGGAACTGAAATTGGATAATTAGTGATTTTCGAAGTGACGTATCGCCGCTGACTTTGACGCGATCTCCGGTCGCCGTGACACATGTCAAAGTGCTAAAAAACTGGCACAAAACAGACTCCAAATGCGCGCGACAAAGATGACGTCATCGCACTGTCGAAGCGTGACGCCCCCGCTGTCGAGGGCGTCATCGACTGACATACCTTCGTTGCCGATGTCCCCTGATCTAACACGGCGGACTCTGTCCCCTGATGTAGCTTTGAACTTCGCTAGACATCGACCGTTGACACCTGATGTGTTAGAAGCGTACAGGCCGTTGTCGCCGGATTTTGCAAGGAGGTCTCGGTCCCCGGCCAAGCCGAGGTCTTTGATGGAGTCATTGCTGGTGGCTAAGATGGAGGCGTTGAGTACGGGGAAGCTTGTGAGGACGGACTCCTTGGATAGCTGCAGCAGTTTTGGATCTATGTCGTCTTTGCCGAGCGACGTGTGCCGGTGCGATGACTGTCTGCTTGGAATTGTGGACTTTTACATGCCTGGGCCGAGCGATCCGAACAGGGCGTATAGAAAGGTGAGTTTTTGTTTTATTATTAGTTTTCTAAGGGTTGTGTTGTACATCTCTTAAAAATGTTCAAGAAGGGTAAAAATATCCAAAGACTTTTGTCCCTATTTTTATTAGATAAGAAAGGAATCCTAAATAAAATGGGATACCTATATTATTGGAGTTCAGAATATTTGGCCTTTTGACCCGTTTATTCCAAAATGAAGACCCTCGTAACCGCTACGAAAAAAAGTAAGTAAATAAATAGTCGAGGGAAAAAACTCTTCCAGAATTTCCGAAAAATAGATAAAATATTTTTAAACGTTAAAAAAAAATAAGCACCAGAACTTCAAGTTCTAAGTTCATCTCATCATATTATTTCTGTATAAGAAAATATCAGAAAACCAGCAAATCAGAGGCTATTTGAGCAAAAATGTACATCAAAAACATTAACTTTGTGTACCAGTCTAATAACCACATTTTTATCGCAATAATCTCTCCATGTGGTAGAGCAAAGCTAAGCTATGCGGAAAATGAGCTTTCCCTTCTCTATCATTCCGATGGCGGCAGTAGCGCCATCTATGTATTCTGCCTGCTAATGCATTGATTTTATAATTACTGCTATGCATTAAGACTTTAGTTAAGGTAGTTATGGAATAAAATCACAGATGGCGCCTTTTTAAACAAAGTTTCGATCGGGCTTTTTGGCTTTGTTTATGCAACTTTTCATAGGTACCTACAACAACTAAGCATGGGTATAATATAACTTTTACAACAATATATTATGTAACATATTTCTATGAAAAAATAAATACATACAATGAATTATGACTATTCTATACTTCTACTTAGACAAATAGTAAGTAGGTAAAGTTTGTGAGTAATAAAGTAATCAACTCGGAAAAACAAAATTAATAAATAAAATCACTTTACTGATAAATAGCTAAGTACCCCTGAGTTTTATTTGCTCTTTTATTGTGATAAAAAATCCTGTGGGAATCACCAACGCGGGTGATACCGTGGGGAGACGATGATGTACGACCTAATAATGCACAGCCAGTATTGTGCGATAATGCACGGCCTGATAATCCATGTATGTACATTGGAATTCATAGGATTCGAAATATATTATCAGGTCGCGTTTTATCAGGTCGGGAATTATTGGCTGTACAAAATCGGTCCGTGTTGATAGTGTACAGGCGATAATGCACGGCCTGATAATCCAAAGCCAACCATAGACAAAGATAGACTTTCCTCTCTGACGGCTGTCAATCAAGCCTGATTGATGCCTCGTTTATAGGTGACTGATAGAAATATTTTTTGTCAGTATTTGACTTTGCTTATTCTTTTATTTTATTGATAGTATGTAATAGTAGGTTAGGGTGCGGCTGTAACCACTACTAGCGATCAGACGGCTTTATCTAATAGCCCCGACCATTTGGCTCCGAGAGATAACATAGTCCTCGTAATGAGCATTTTATATCCGGCGCCTCAGAAGATAACAATCGCCCTTGCTTCTTATGTCTTATGTCTATGAGTCGTGTGTGTGTGTGTGTGTGTGAGTTATTGAATAATTTTGTTTTGCTCCTCACGGTCGTGTAAAATGTATCTGTGCTAATATCGAGTAACTAACTACCTTTATCGTATTCCAATAAATAATTTGTCATAATTTTGGATAAGTATAGTCTATGTTAGAATCTGCCTAATTTGTACGACTAGCCTAACGTCGATTCACTTCCGAGACATAAATTACAAAACGCATTTCGTTCCTATCAAAAACAACTATGTATTGCTTAAAAAAACACGGTATTACCTCTTTAAGAACTGCATTAATTAACGCAGCTACTTATCCTCCGGAGCCTACTAAATACTGTCACAGAACTAGCTAAACTAGACTACAACACCTATCGTTAGGGTAGAGAATCAAATGCGCCATTTCACCATTAAAATTATGACAATGGTGTCCAGTGACGTCACCAGATACGCTCCAAATGCTCAGACGGGCTCGTGCGTCATTACGTACGTCATCGCTCTCTTTATATGGCTTTCTTGTGCCGTATTAGGGATGCGGTTGTCGAATCTCAGACGTACATAAACGTGCTGGAATGTGTCACGAACACGATATGCATACATTATGTGGATGAAAGAAAGTAGCTGGTCAGAAGGTAGCTGTCAATTATGAGGAATACTTTTTTAAATGACAGCTCAGTGGTACAGTATTGTCAGTTTGCGAATCGTAAGTCGTGGGTTTAAAAGTGAGTTTGAGCTTTCCGTGAAGGAAAACATCGTAATGACACCAAAGCAGGGGCAAGGCACAACTAGGTAAAGAAATACGAAAAATACAGGGTACGAAGACACTCAGGTCTGGAGACGCTACATCAGGAAGGGCATCGAAATGAGGGGAAGAACCTATCGTCCGCCGATGTGACAATGGTTTAGTCCACGCAGTTAAAGCCGCTGGCAACCACTAATCTTACATATACAGATACCTTTGACCAAAAACACGTCAACACATTGTTTGTTTCTTTGAAAATCAATAATTCATTATTCAAATAGTTTACTGTGACCTACAGTTCGCAAACATGATAAATCAATTCAGATTTTTCCGCAAAACAAAATACCAGAACCATTAATCCCACTTTATTGTATAAATTAGTCACTACAGCTCGATTGCCGAGAAACCAACCACCATTAGACGCCACCGTAATACTTACAATCAATAATGCATAATAATTTTTCATTACTCATTGCTCTGTTATTGAGTGTAGATTCCTGCAACCACGGATGGTTTTCCAAACCCACAGGTTTTTAGAGGAAGAAGAGTCGCGTTGGATCCACAACATACGTATGTATATCCGTAGTTAAATCCAATGACGAGGAACGGCTTAATAAATAATTCTTAGGCTAATATGTACTATACTTCTTACAGGACGTTAGCGTTAGGCCACATTTCACCTGATGTTTAGTGACGATGTTGTCGATGGTGCTTCACCTGGATTGGAAACTGGCTCTCAAGTGAGGCTGCCGGAACACACCGATGACCAATATGTGCTTGGTGACAGATGATTGTAGCTAGCCAGGCGAGCTTTTCAAAAGATCCTACCAACAAGCAAATCAACTTAAGAATTAAATATAAACTGACAACCTTAGAGTCATACTTACTCATATTCTGCCCTAAAACTCAACTGCAGGCCGACCGCGGTTGCCCGATCGTAATGGTTTTATTTTCGTTTACATTTACAATTGTCATTTACGCCAGTATAAAAATTGGTACCGGGATGAGACATCGTATTGTAATGGTTAATTGAACCAACGAAATGTCAAATGTTTTTCAACTAGTGTTGCCGATCGCTAGTAGACTATCGATGATTAATCAATTTGTGTTCAATGGTCCCCCGATATTTATTTATTTATTTATTAATTATCGATAGCCAACCAATCGAAACACTGTCGATAGTATCGATACAATCGATGTTATCGATCCCATCAATAGCTCAAAACGAAGCAATACTACAAGTGAGTACAATACTATCGATAGTATCGATATTGTTGTTGCTTGCTAAGTATAAACTATCGATAGTATCGATAGACTAAAATAATCGATACTATCGATAGTTTTTTTATTTACGAGCAGTAGGTATACTATCCATAGTTTATTCTTCGCGAGCAACAACACTATCGATAGTATTGTACTCACTCGATAGGTACTATTGCCTCATTTTGAGCTATCGGTAGTATTTATAGGCCTTTCGTTAGTGTGGCTTATTCAGATGAAAACTATCGATAGTTTTACTATAGATAGTTTGGCAACACTATTTTCGTAATAAGACAGACAGAAAACAAATGACGTAAAACAAGAATAATTATATATCTATAAGAAAAATCAGATTATTTGTTTGTTTGTTTTCATTAATAGGCTCCGAAACTAGTGGACCGATTTGAGAAATTCTTTGACTGTTGGGAAAAGCTATACTATCTCCTGGTGTAATGGTTTTATAATATTTTCAAAAAAAATATTTGTATCTTGGTGTTAATCCCTAACAAAATAAATTACTTCATATTCAAGACTGTTTCAATACCTTATTATGACTTTTTGATTTATTCAATTCGGACATTTAATTCGAAAGATATCACGAGTTTAAAAATGCAAGTGTTGTAACGCAAGCAAATTTGGCGGAAATATGGTGTAAAACGTTGCCCGAGACTTACCTTTTTCACCGTTGACTTTTACCATCGTTTTGAAATGTAAAAGAGTTTCCGCGGTACGAAATTTATCGTCTATTGTTTATTTTTGCTCAAACTGCGTACCTTTTTGTTCATTCAATGTAGCCATAATGGAAATGGCTAGTCGATGGACCACGTGATAGTTCGGCGGTACCAATTGTGTCAAATTAAAAGAGTTTACGATAAAGTTTATGTCGTTTTGTGATCCGCGGTAAGCCCGCTGATTTAATACGAATCTGTCCTGGCCCGCCTAAAGGCTCGTGCGATATGAACAGGGGCTCAATAATTGCCCTCAATAGAGTAACAACATGATAAATATAACCAAATTAATAACCGTTTAAACGGAATACTTAAAAACCGTAACCGGAAAATAAAGGTTACATTAATGAGTGAAATTGTCCATCATTAAATAAACGGTGGCGAAAATGCAATAAGATGGCGTCGATGGCAATCGTCAATGCCTCGAATTAAATGTAATAACTGATGAATGCTGTCCTTAAGAGAGTGTGAACTCCTGATAATACTGAAGAGTTGGACACTTATCTAGTTATTTTAAAATAAATATGTACGAGAAGTGATGGTTTTTTTTATATCTTATGGCGTCACAAGATTAGTGTATTTGCCAGTGTCAAGTATAAAATATTTCAAACTCAGAGAGTTGAATCAAGTTTAAAAGATGATGGTGATGATGATGATGAGATGAGATGATTTGACCCAGCTACAAGTCGGGTCCTTCCTTGTGTATAAGCAAAGAAGTGGCACTTTACTTAAACTTTACATGAACTTTTTGGGGCAACTATATAGAAGAGTCACCTAAAACAACTTTATTTCTACATTCCATCTATTATTTCTACACAATTACACATTACCGAACACGCCATAATGGTTAGGTAATCCATCACATATTCACATATTATTGCTCGAAGAAACACAAGTTTACAAAAAAAAAAAAAACATGATGACACATATTTGATACATTTATGATTTCAATAATTCAATATGACACTGGCTAAATACACAAACCGTGAGAAACCATAAAAAATTCATTGACATAAAATTGTGCAGGTCTTTATGTATCGAATATTCAATCCGCAATTAGAATGACTGAACACATAAATTTATCATTTCAATTTTAACTGTTGATAAGTACCTGATTATTTAAAACTATTTTGATACTGGATGATCAACGATGTGAGAAAAATATATTGAATATTTTATAGTCATTTATACTCTTTTTGTCATCGATTTAATTACAGCATTTTACTGAATTGCCATGTGTTGTTCGTTGTAACACTAGTGCCTGCACTCGGTATGATGTGTTGTTGATGAAAGTGATATTTGTGTAAGACAAGAAGCAAATTTTATAAGCCCGAACCGAATTGGTAAGAAAAGTTGCTAGATTCAAATTGAGTCAGACTTTAGACGTGAAAGACAGACATACAGACAGACAGAGTTACTTTCGCATTTATAATATTATAAGTGATAGTATGAATAATGTGCATTAAAGATTAGTACAAAACATATAAAAAAAAAAAAAAAAAAAAAAAAAACCCACCTACGCGTACTTGAGTCTCCGTGTTTTTTATTCCGTGTTTCGATAAAAATGTCGAAATTTAGCGTGGAGGCGGCTTTTGCCGATTTATTAAAGAAAGTAGCTGCGTTGACGAGTAAAGTCACATCTCAATCTGCATTAATCGAGTCTCAAAATAAGAAAATCGAAGATCAGGTGAGCAACATTGAGAAGAATAATTTTACGATCAGCGAGCAAACGAGGGTAATCGCAGATTTATCTACTAAGATTGATAAACTTGCCGAGCTCGTAGCATCAATGGATTCGAAGAGCAAGATAGAAGAGTCGGTCGCGATACCGCCTACCCTGTGTGTGAGCGAGACAACGGAGATCACGCTACCCCAGAGCATTGAGTCGGAACGCGCGCGCCGAGCAGCGGTGCGTCAGCGCTCTAAGGCGGCGTCTATACCGAAGCGGCCCGAGCGTGTTTTGAAAAGCATTGATCTTGCCGCTGAAGAATCATGCAGTGAGGCGAACGAGTGGAAGGTTGTTAGCAATCAAAAGAAATCAAGAAAATCTTTGATTACATTAGGAGGCAATTCGCAAATTTCATCTTTTCAGGCCATACAAAAGAAGAAATTTTTGCACGTCTGGTCATTGCATCCGAATACGTCTGAGGAAGCAATAAAGGATCATGTTATAAAAGTATGCGGTTCTGAGGATGTAAAAGTCGAGAAAATAATTCCCAAGACTACAAGGGACTACGCCTCTTTTATGATAGGAGTTCCTGAATCCCTGTTCGACAAGGTGTACTGTGGAGATAGTTGGCCAGTAAATACGCAACTCAATGAATGGGTGTGGTTTCGGAACCCCCGTAAAGTCGCAAAGAGTGGATGATGTCAAAATGAATATTTTAGTCTATTATCAGAACGCTCGAGGACTACGTACCAAGACAAGTATATTTTGTACAAATCTATTAGCGTCTACGTATGATTTATTCGCAATTACGGAGACAGGTCTCAATGATTCCATCTGCGACGGAGAACTTATTCCACCTGGATTTAAAACACTAAGATGTGATCGAGCCGACGGCCGTAAACAAGGAGGAGTAATTCTAATCGCATCGCCTCGGTTAGATTTCCAGCGAGTTCATATTGAAAATGTAGACTCGGCCTTATTCGAGATAGTCTGTGCGACCGTTCACGACGGAAAAAATTGTTTGTTTTTATGTTGTGTAGTTTATATTCCACCTAAAAGTAATGCTAATGAGTATATGCATTTATTTCAAATATTAGAAAATGTATGTGTTCAGTACGACAAAGTGATTGTGATGGGTGATTTTAATTTGCCATCGGCATCAATGGAGGTGCAAAGCTACATGGAATATGTTAACGCTTATTGTGAATTTCGACAGGTAAATACTGTTTGTAATGTCAACAACCGTATGCTAGACTTAGTGCTGACCACTTTATTAGAGAGAGATTTGGAGGTGCATCTGTCTGATGAGCCATTAGTTAGTATTGATTTGCATCATCCCCCGCTAGTAGTTAGCGCGGTGTTGCGCACGAGCCGGGAACGACGGGAACAGCAAAACCAGTTTTCTCAGGCCCCCGATAATAATATAACGGACATTAAGCAACCAAAGTGGAATTTTGCAAAATCGAATTTTTTTAATTTATATCGCAATTTAGAATTTATCAACTGGGAACGGCTATACGGCATTGACGATCCAAAGGAGGCACTAAGCTTTGTTTATGAAGTGGTTAACGAGGCCATTAGTGATTGTACTCCTAGGAAACGTCGTTTGGTAGGTAACCAGGAACGTAGGTATAGTTATCCTGACTGGTATACGGCCGACCTAATATACGATATAAAAAAGAAGTGGAGGTATCACAAATTGTACAAAAATTCGGGATTAAAAGAGGACTATGATACTTTCGGTCGTTATCGAGCTCAAGTTAAGATCAAACTGTTATCAACGTATGACGCTTACCAGCACAAATTACAGTTGAACCTGAAAAGTGATCCTAAATTATTTTGGAATTTTATCAAAAACAAACGCGCTAAACGTAATAAAACTAGAATTACTAAAGAAGGCCAAGAATTGGGTGAACAGGATTGTGCGGAACATTTTGCATCATACTTTCATTCAGTATATAGTGAGAAGCGTCCCTCACTGGACCCCGAGGAGGCGGAGCGTGCGGGCGGCATGCGCGCGGGCGCGGCGCGGGTTCATGTTGGCCAGCTCGGCTTGCGCGACCTGCGCGCCGCGCTCCGCCGCATGAAGCCCAAGCATTCGGCGGGTCCAGATGGCATACCGCCGTACCTACTGAAGGACTGCAGTTCGGTCTTTGAAAAACCTCTGCTGTATCTTTTTAATCTGTTTTTAGAAGCCGGTACATACCCTGACGAATGGAAAATCACGCGGGTGATTCCGGTACCAAAGGGCAGCTCCGGTTCTGACGTGAGCGGGTACCGGCCGGTGGCGGTGCTGTCAGCGTTTGCTAAAGTATTCGAAACGGTATTACAAACTTGTATTTATGTACAAATTAGATCACAATTGAACGACTCACAGCATGGCTTCCGGCCGGGTCGAAGTACGGGTAGCAACCTGATGTCGTTTATGACGTACCTGACACCGACCATTGACGCTGGAGGACAGGTGGACGTCGCATACTTCGACTTCCGTAAGGCGTTTGACACGGTCGACAATGACGTACTCCTGACGAAGTTCGCGGCGGTGGGCTTCACGCCGCATCTTTTGAAGTTCTTCGCGAGTTACCTTCAGGACCGCCGGCAGTACGTCGAGTACGCGGGATACGAATCCAAGTCTTATTTCACGTTTTCGGGAGTAAGTCAGGGGAGCAATCTCGGCCCGTTGGCATTTGTATTGATGATAAACGACCTTACGGAAGTTGTTGAGGATGCACAATGTCTGCTATTTGCCGATGACCTCAAGCTGTCACTTTCCGTAGCAGGTAATTGCGATTGCAAACGACTCCAGCAGGATATTGATAGGGTGGTTCGATGGAGTCTGACTAATAAATTGTTTTTTAATTTTACTAAGTGCAATATAATGAGCTACAGTCGAGCTCGTACGCCGCTTATATTTAGGTACGAGGCTGGTGGCGCAATCTTACCGCGGGTATCGGCGGTACGCGATTTGGGGGTTGAAATGGTGCCGGATTTGACATTTCGTAAGCACATTAAAGAGATCTGTAGCAAATCGTTTAGAAATCTTGGTTTTATCTTGAGGCAGTGCAAGGATTTCAAAAGTACGGCAGTGGTCAAGATTTTATATAATGCACTCGTCCGAAGTCGTTTGGAAACCAGTGCTATAATCTGGAACCCTCATGAGGCTAAATATAGCCTAATGGTGGAAAAAATTCAGAACAAGATGACACGTTCTTTGTACTTGAAAGAATATGGCGTCTACCCTTACTACCCCCTGATGTACCCGAGCTTGTTCGTCATAGGCATGGTCGGGTACAGCAGACTGAGCGTGCGGAGAGACGTCGCGCTCGTAAAGTACGTGTTCCGTGTGCTGCGCGGCCACCTGCACCACCCGGAGGTGCTGGCGGCGCTGCAGCTGTGCGTGCCGCCCGGGAGCGGGCAGGCGCGCCGTCGCCCGCCCGCTCTCCGCGCGCCGGTGCCAAGGACCAACCTGCTCCAGCATGCTCCCATATCACGAGCTATACGTATTATCAATATTGTTGCTGATAGGGTTGACATTTTCCAGTGTAGCCTGTCGAAGTTCACAGAAGTGGCACAGTGTTGCATTGAAACAACTTTATTGTAGGATGTAAATGTTATTGTTATTTAATTTGGAATAATAATTATGTATTGAAATTGTTTATATATTATATATGTGTGTGTGTATGTGTCGTATAACATCGCTTTGGCGTTAGCTGTAATGGTGTTGTATTGTGTCTAATAAATAAATAAATAAATAAATAAATAAATAAATAAATAAATAAATATATCTTGTTTCGCAACTTAGTAGAAATAGTATGTCAGTAATGTGATACGTACGATGTTATATTTACGTAACTGTCACCAGACAGACATACGGCATGTCATATTTCTATTATTTCTTGGTAGATTTTATATTACACTAGCTGTTCCCCGCGGTTTCACCCGCGTGGGCTACAGCTTTATGCATGCAAAGTCTCAGCCCGATCGGTTTAAAATTGACAAAGTTTCATACAAACTTTCATCCCCTATTTTATTCCCTTGGGGGTAGAATTAATCAAAATCCTTTATTAGCAGATGCCTACGTTATAACATCTACCTGCATGCCAAATTTCAGCCCGATCCGTCCAGTGGTTTCGGCTATGCGTTGATAGATCACTATGTCAGTCAGTCAGTCAGTCAGTCACCTTTGAGTTATATAGATACAGACGTGATAATTTGACGTCATTACATTTAGGGATAGCACTTGCTATCGTGAACAACCCCATCCATAGTAAGTTGGCGAGATCGAGCTTCCGGTGAACATCGAGATAAAACCATAGGTTGGTGCTAGGAATTTTTCTAGTGTTCGCCTGGCTAGCTACCATCCTCAAGATGGGCATCTACCCGAACTTCGGTGCAGTTTTTCAACATATAATCCTAAGTACAAGTCGTTGAACATTTCATAACGAATTGGACTACATTAGTTTCTATGACAATATATTTACTGAGACATTTTTTAAAATATAAGCGTTTTTTTGTTATTTATACTAACAATATTATTAACGCCAAAGTTTGTGAGTACGTATGTATGTTTGTTGCTCTTTCACGCAAAAACTACTGAACGGATTTGAGTACAATTTGGAATGGAGATAGCTTATACCCTTGATTAACACATAGGCTACTTTTTATCCCGGAAAAAGGTTCCAGCGGGATAACGAGAAGACGCGGGTGAAACCGCGGGGCGCAGCTAGATTAATATATTTTGAGTCTTCGATCATTTCAATCAGGTTTATCATTCTATGAACCTGTTGTTTATGATAATTACGTATCATTTATTCAATATTGACCTTCACAAAGAAATGATTTGGTCAAGGAATAAGTAAATTAAGATAACTGGTGTAACGAGTTTAATATTAAACATGTTGAGATAATAAATGTTAATCAAAAAACGTTTCTTTATATTTTGTTCATAGAACTAAATGAAGTATGATCATTTTAGCGGTTTTGGTATTCATCAGTATAATATATCTAGGTGTAGCGTGGCGCCATCTTCGACCACAACGTCACTCAAATCAGGTGTGCTGTGGTCAAAGTTCAAACATCATCATCAGCCGGAAGAAGTCCACGGCAGAACATATAGGCCTCCCCCTTGAACGCCACCATAAACGGTTGTTTGCCATTTGCATCCATCTCCCTGCGACTTTTACGTGTCATCGGTCAACCTAGTGGGGGCCTACCTACAAAACGAAAGTTTAAAGTTCAAACGCTAACCTGTAACATTTTAATAGTCTGGGTGTCAAAAGGGGTTGCCGACGCATCAGCATTGCCTCTAGTGTTGCAAATGTCCATAGGTGACGGTGACCGCTTACCATCAGGCCGTCTGATTGTTTGCCACTCTGTTACTTAAAAATAGTCTAATAGCGACCCGCACCGAATTCGCACAGGTAGACAAATACATAATTTT
Organism: Opisthograptis luteolata; assembly: GCA_931315375.2. Lineage (NCBI taxonomy): Eukaryota > Metazoa > Arthropoda > Insecta > Lepidoptera > Geometridae > Opisthograptis > Opisthograptis luteolata. The sequence goes on along the minus strand of OV928047.1, from coordinate 9,180,695 downwards.
GCATAATAATTTTATAGAAAAATATTTTGTTGATTTTGTATTTTGCCTTTCGAAGGCACAAGGATTGAATATGTTGTTCATTTACGCCAGAAATTAGTAATCGACCCTGATCCGTTTTTCGTGGTTTGTATTGATATATCATGTCATCATATGTCATTTTGGGGGTAACGCTTGACATATTGATTGACATATCGTTCCAAAACCGCAAAAAACGGATCAGGATCGATTATAAATTTTTGGCGTCACATTATTTACTAAATGTTTCCTGCGTTTTCATACGATTGGAAATTTCCACAGGATTTTCATCACAATAAAAACCTTCAGGGATAGAATTCCTTTCTAACAATAAAAAAAATATTTCAAAATCAGATTATCTCAAATATCTAAACTCACAAACCTGCCTCTATAACTTTTGTATATAAAATTCCGGTGTTCGTATAGATTTTAGGGCCAGAGACTCCGCCAGACTAGTCATTTCATTAGGGTTGGTTTTCGACTACCTGTTTTCAATATTAATGTTTAGTACCACTTTCTTGCACTTATTCTCATTAAAATTTGACCTGAACGCGCTTGCAAAATGTGAAAGTAGATCGAATACCTGACATTTTGTTTGGACAACATAGTATTTTAATGCTATTGAATTTTCATACCTTTCACCCGAACTGTAATTACGAAATTAACACATTATTTCTCTTGTGTTTCGACTAAAAGAACTTACATGAAAAGGCAGTCTTAATTTTTTTAATTATCATTTGTGTACAGCACAGTTTTAAGCAAAATACATATTTTAACGAGCCCTGGACTTTTGCGTCCAAAATGAGAACGACATCATCAAAATTTCTTGTTTTTCTCACAATGTTTGTGAACCTTTCGCCTACACTGCAGTGACTGCACTTCCATATCTCGATCTGGTTTCTCATAACGCTTTATATATAAATGCGTTGAATAAATTTTCACGCTGGGCATACTGTTTTATGCGCAATAAACTCCAGTTATTACATATCTGTTAAAGCGATGCTTTCGAATTCAAATGCAATACTTACCTACATGAAAGTGTGAACGGATTACTAAGTTGGCTTTTACGGCCGGTTCCAATAACCGATCTATCCATGGTTTGCCCTACTGGAGATGGAAATCTAAATATGTATTGTATATAATATATATAACTCAAAGGTGACTGACTTACATAGTGATCTATCAACGTACAGCCCAAGCCACTGGACGGATCGGGCTGAAACTTGGCATGCAGGTAGATGTTATGACGTAGGCATCCGCTAAGAAAGGATTTTAATTAATTCTACCCCCAAAGGGATAAAATAGGGGATGAAAGTTTGTATGAAACTTTGTCAATTTAAACCAATCGGGCTGAGACTTTGCATGCATAAAGCTGTAGCCCACGCGGGTGAAACCGCGGGGAACAGCTAGTTTAACATAAGCTCCAAAGAAGTAATGTCAAAGTTATGTCAAACTGTGGATAGATCGGTTATTGAAATCGGCCGTTAATCCATAATACTTAATACCTATATGAATGAGAAAGTAACCCTGTTGGTTTGTTTCCTTTTTGCGCCTAAACTGCAGGATATGGTGTGAACAATGGGAAAGAACGTAGGTAGGATACATAGTTCACGCGGGGGAAACCACGGAGAACTGCTACTGTAAGATGATCTGAATATTAATAGAAGTGAATTCGTAAGAAGTTGAACAACAGACGTTTCTTTTTAATTTAATTTACTCATATTCTACGTCATGGGTATCACAGTATCACTAGCCTCGTCCTGCAACAGAGATACATCATGTTCATCCGGGAATAACTAAAACATCAATAAAATCGTTAAAATAATTCAAGGCAATATTTGCAAAAAATTGTTGGAGGATTTTTTTATCATAGGTATGTTTTGTAAAACAAAAGACTTTGTCATTCATTTTATATATAGAACAGGTGAAAAACAGTTAAACTATCGGCTGTAAATTGCTGCTCTAGATGTTTTTTGTCGCCTATTACAAAGAAAAATCGTCCAATTAACCCCATTTTTTTTGCTCCATCTTTCCACCATGACCTTTAGCCACTGAATAAGATTTTTTTTTTTTGCTTTGTTTAGTTCAATGTCATTATAAAATTTATTGCCTTATAAATTGCTGACCAAAATTTAATGCTGAAGAAATGCGGCTCATGGCTCTGTGACATCAGCGCGTTGAGAATGTTGAGATAGGTCCTTAAGTGCGTAATTACTAATTAGTTAATTACCTTTATAGCACGTACAAAGTCACACAAGAATTATAAAAATAACTGACTAATAGTTAATAAGATTTGTGATAATTTTTTCGGTTGTTTTGACATAATTTGACGCAGCAAGCCTGCCCCTTAACAAATGTCTTTTGGAAGTGACTCGTCAGATGAGTATTTTAATAATAGAGTGACGTCATTCGAACACATTGAATATTTATAAACATGTCGAATGAGAGGTCGCTGCAGTCTTGTATCTTACTTTGTAAGATAATTCATTTCCAAGCACCGATTAATTGAGAAGCAGGGCAGCTTTATGAAGGCTTTAGCAAGCGTTTTGCATCGTTGACGTAGCTACGCAAGGATTTATGTCGTATCCAATATCGGACGCTTAAAAAACAAACCAATGGCCGATGGTGCCTTTAAAAAAATGTAGTCTAATCCAATACAGGTAAAAACAACGATAAAACAAACACAAGGTAGAGTAGAACAACTTCTCGAAATGGACAAACATAATTAATAGGTAATGACAAATAATTAGAAGTGGTCTATTAGCCGAATATCAACAAGAAATGATTTAATGTGCGAGATTGTGATGCCTCTCAGACAGATCGTTTTATTATCTGTGATCTGAGTAATTAATATAATATGTATTAGACTAGCATCTCGTAGCGGTTTCGACTGCGACACTTGACGTTTTTCCATTCCAACATTGACACCAAATGAGGAGTAATAGTCTTTTTATGCAATTCAATCACAAAGTAAGTAAGTCGTTTAACTGATGGTAAGCGTTACACTTCCCCATAACAGTTCAGTGTCACCCAGAATTTTGAACTTCAACAGTTCAAAATCTGGCGCGGCAACGCCTTGCGCTTGTCCTCCTGGGCTATTAGATCTTTCTACCCTGTAATTAGAATTATACTGGAAACATTGCCACCCAATCTGGAAGAAAGACCAGACCAGAGAAATATGACCCCTTCAAGGGATGAATTTTCGAAAATCCTTTCTTAGTAGCACTTAGTAGGCAACCTACTCAAGAAAAAAGCGCATGCCAAATTTCGGCTTCGTAAGTTTTCTAGTTTTGTTTTCGAATTTGTATAGTTAATCAGTCAGTCAGTAGTATTTTGCTTTTATTTAAATGTGTTTATATTGTAGTGACAAAAACTTGGCTTTTCAGTAAATGGTTTTAATTAAACCAAATCCATAGAATATTTAGGAGTGGCTATTTTTGGGCAAGGATGAACATTATTTATTTGACAATAATGATATGCAACATAAATTTTAATTTTTAGTAAATGTCAATGAGGTTCCACACTTTTATTTTAATAAAATTAGATAAACCTCATGAATACCACGAACCCGACTAAACAAAATAAAACAAAAATGTTTGGTTTATAACTGTCCTCAATCAAGTTGGGCATGAAATTAGCAAATAATGTTTACTAAAATATGGTATTTTTTATAAAAGTTATTGCGCAGAGTTTCTTGTTATTATTACACTGGCTTTGCACGCGTAGGCATTGTAGGCAAATAGCAGATGCGTCCCGACAAAAGTTCAGTTTATTCCGGTATTTCCGAAATTCCTTGACGTTATCCCTAAAAAGTTTATTCGGCATTCAAGAACAAAACCACATCTGTCCAGCCACGACAAACACCATTTCTTTTTTTTATGTATTAATTATATTAATATGTAAGATATATAAGATATAAGCAATATCAAGGCATCATCCGATGATAAACAAAATTTCACCCGCGGAATGCAAATATTCGTTATTTTACCATCATACCGTTTAGAAATCTAGACAGCTCCAGGCTTTCTAATAACCATTTATTTTATCGAAAGGCCGTTGTTTGACTCGTTACATTGGCTTATATATGTATTATATAATATATTCATCTTACAGGGTAGCGTTTGACCACAAGTCATCTGAGGCGCCTCTCTAGGTCTGGATTCGTAGATACCTACGCTTTTATTGTAATACCACAACAGAAATAGATTAAATATACCAACAAAAAGAAGGAAGAAGTATAAGAAACAGTGTTACAATCGGTGTTCAATTGTTCATATAGCTTAGAGCAATTTCTACCAGACAACTTTTGGGTGGATAATATTTTTTAATGTAAAATAATGCGCTCGGTAGCGTAAAGAACTCAATTTAAACTAAATACGTCATTAATGTTAGCAAAAAATAAACTAGACAAACAATCTGTTACAACAAGAACAAGAATATCAACTTTTTATTACGTACTAGATATAAAATTGCTATCACGACAAACTATGAACCGCTATTATTGCAGAAGGAAATGTTCTCAATAAAACACCGCACCATTGACGTCACCAACAGACAGCAACAGTGCAAGATTGCAGTAAAATTGGTGTTAATTTTCATATTTATGTCACGTACATGGCTTTGGCGATTTCTAAACCGCACCGCGTCGGGCCTATCGCCCGCATGTTCACTTGAAACATTACGTTTGTAGCACAACACCGCAGTACGTCAACTCAGAACGTTTCGTTTCAGTTGCGTACACGCCCGGCGTTCGAACAGACGCGTTTCGCTGCGCACGCGCCGCTCGCGCCTAGTGCTAACGAATGTGACCTCGTCTAAAATGTTATTACTCCCAAACGGGACACGGTTCCATGTGAAGTGACCATGCCCGAGTGCACAGAACAGCTCACCTTCACAATACCCATCATTCGGTACACCATGGACCCCGAGGAGCGGTCCGAGGAGCGGGAGACTCTGACGAAGAAAATGTCCCTAGTGACCACAGTTAAAATCGAAACTCCTGATAACGGACGCCGGTTATCAGAACCGACACGGTATTTCATCCCTCCGCAGTGCAACAACCGACTGTCTCCACGTAGTGCTCGTAAACGTGATGCTAGAAGGAACTCTAGGTGTGATGTGAACAATGATTCTCCTCCGAGAGAGTCTTTGGGGACAAAACCTTGCAATTGCGAGGATTGCAGAGCTTCGAGTCCTCTCCCTCCAGGCTACGGGCCTCATTCGCTATCTCCTGGCTACGACCAGATGAAGATATCACTCCTGGAGGTGCCTTGGAATGAGGACTACACGGAAGCGTCCAGTGATGATCTCAGTTCGGAGTGGGATTCGGATGTTCCTGACCCACCGCCGCCTACTCAAAAGGTAATTGGGAAAGGAAATACCTCATTTCTAGTTTCATGTAACACGTTACAACAGACTCATTACATATCATGAGCTGCATCGCAATTGGTGCAATGATGTTGGAATGCGCATGATTATGGTGCGATTCAGCGGCAAAAGTTCATCGTATTGATAATGGCAGAGAGGGTCTTTTTATTTTCTCATCTCTAGATCTCTACATAAATTTATTTCGATGAAAAATGAAAGAGGGTGTTGTTTTAAAACTGGCCTGCGACCATGAACTTCTATTAAAGTGTTTTTTAAAAAGTTGCTCAAAAGTTGCTCTGACTTTTAGGTATTAATTATAGGAGTGGAAATATTTAGGTAGAATTAAAATACCTCGGAACTAGAGCTTGTAGTCCAGAGTTTTTTTTCCGTTTGATCACAAGTAACCTGATGTTAAGTGACGATGTGGTCGAGGGTGTCGCCACGCTAAACCTGGATTTAGAATTGGCTTTCAAGTGTAGCGTTAGTTCTGTTAGCGCATGACAGTGTTCAAATCCTGGAAATATTAAGTTTAACTCACACGTGACAATGATACAAACCAACTAGCTCGCATAGATAAATAATCGATTAACATAATTTAATACCGTATAAACGGTAACGAGCGTAATTTACCTATCAATCATACGGCTTGGAGTGACAGTAAACTTAATACTTATTCCCTGATCGGAAATTCATATGAAGTTAAATGTCAACAAACGTTAATATAAAGGCTAGTGAATTGAATTCGTCGTAAAATATCACTGCTAGCGATTTTTATTTTGCACATACCTTAGCAAAAGTCAAAAGTCAAAAGTAAATTTTTCTTTATTCAATAGGATACATCGTGATCACTTTAAAAAACGTCAAACTTAAAAAGAACAGGTAAGAAACGCCCGGCAGGTAATTTTTTTGGCGCGATCACATTGACAATTTTATTAGCTTTAGCTTTAGCGTCGTCACCCGTGTAGCGATGAGAATCCGTTGATAACATTTTTGTCGCAGCCTAATTATATACCTATACCTAATTATTTATTACAAGCATAAACATCTTAGCACTCTAAATAAGTTATCTAAATCTGAAAACTGCATAAAAATTCACCGTGTCTCCTAGTCTATTAAAAAAAACCCAAACCAATAAATTTTGTGTTGTCAGTCTCCTCTACTTTGTCTAATCCAGTTCAATTTTCAAAACATCCTAAACATTCAGTTAAGTGAATCTACATGCTAAAGATTCTAAACACGGTAGTGGGGTGCAATTTCCAATGACTTAACTTTATAATAAAACAAGATAACTTTACTGCCAGGAAACCATCGTTATAGTTAAGTAGGGTATAAGAAGAGACTGCAGTTGAAGAAATTTTTATTGTTTCTTTTATTCTTGTATATTTATTTAGCAGGGTATAAATAACAATACAAAAACACATAACTAAACCTTAAAAATGATTCTGCCAAGACCCAACTAAGCATGAGCTCTGTATTTTGGGCCTCAAGTCTTTGTCCCTTTAATTTTTATGACCGAGAATTCAGCAACAAAACAAAAAGACTCATATTACAGACGTATTCATAAAGTGACAAAGTATCAAAATCTTTAACAGATTTCGTATTCCGCCTAAAAAATAATTAGCTACACTATTCGCGAATAGCTAAAGGTGCCGGTAGAGCTAAAATGGAAAACAATAGATATAAACCCAACTTGTTATGTAAATTAAAGTACAAAGAGATCTTTTGAAATAACTTGAACAATGCTTCTTTAAAATAGCCATTCGAATTGCTTTTTGGAATGGACAGTCCAAATGTTAATTACCCCAGTCAAATACTACAATAGGTACAATTATTGTTATTGAATATAGGTTCTAGTAAAATATGAATTAGTGAAAATTCCATAAAAGGCAAAATGATATGAAAGAGGAAATAATAACAATAAAGACAATGTTTATAGAAGTGCTGGTACGCTTGCGTCATACCAGGCGCCGCTACTGGATTCGGAACCCATTTTAGTCCGGCACCTCTGACTTATTCAGTTATTTGCGGATTTGCCATCGATCTAACTAAACGGTGAAGGAAACATCGTGAAGAAACTGGCATAGGTATACAAGAATTATATTCAAAGCATGTGACATCCACCAACCCGCACTGGGCCAGCGTGCTAGAAATCTACTCTTCCATGAATGTGGGCTGTACGCTCTCTTGGAGATAGCCTGTGTCCCAATGTGGGAACGTAATATAATAGGCTGATGATGAATGTTTATAGTGGTACAGTCAGCGACAAAAGTAGCTGATCATACTCGATTTCCCAAATGTGTTTTAGAACAGTAATGTTTGTGTTTTTTTACAACTTACAGGGCAGCGTTTGTCCACAACACAGCACGCCTGATGATGTTAAGTGATGATATGGTCAAAGATGATAAAGATAATCGGAAAATTTGTAATTGTTCTGCGACTTTTGTCGTTGACTGTACTGTAAAATACATATTCTTAATTCATAATTCATAACTTCAGCTTGATCTAGTTAGAGTTTGTAAGGCAAAAACCTTATCTTACGGATATTCGGATCACTTTTCGTCGTCCGACAAGTCGTGGTCATCCCTGATTCCTACAAACATTTTTCCCGGGATGAAGAGTACCCTACGTAGGTACATCGATATGATGGTGCACATGAAAATTGATGAAGTCCACATACCATGAAGCTTTATGATGGGCTATAAAATGTAAGCTTAAATAGACCGTACGAAAATAATGATCAATTAGATTTTAAAGGGCTATATTTCTGAAAGTCAAATGTTTTATGTCATACCATTGCAGTTTTGAAATCGCGTATTGAATTAAACCTTATATAATACTTATGTTTGCTGCCACTTGAAATGTGCATCTAAATTTGAATGAATGAATAAATCCATATAGGTCATGTTTATTTGTCACAACAACACTTCTGGTATATATGCGAAATAAACAACAAAAATATTGTATTAGTGCTCAGTTTAAAGTAGTATAGAGAAGTGCCGAGTGATTAAACGTTTTGAGAAGATAACACGTTTCAAAATAATAATTCAACTAACTTTATTACATATTATAAGGTAGGTATAGGGACGCGGATTTATTTAGGGCTGCAGATACCCTTCATTTATTTTATTATTATTAATAAAGGATTAAGGTATGAATTTGTACTGAAATTAGACTAGAACGAGGCTAGAAGTTATTTTACCTTACCTTTATGTGTTTCTTCACTAAAATTCACGCTAAAGCAAAATCTTTGATAACAAACTGTCTTCTACTTTTTTAGTCTTAACTCTTACCTATTTTATTTCTCCAGTGATGTGACAGACAGATAGACCATGTATCGTAGACTTACGCCCGATATTAATAATTGATCCTGATCCGTTTTCCGCGGTTTTGGATCGATTTGGATAATAGAGTTCCGCTAGTACCCTACGCATCAGAGGGGTCTGTAACCCTAAGAATTGAGTTAAGTACAAAAAGAAAGCTGTCTTTCAAAAGTCGTGTGAAAAGTGCCACACGCCACTAAAAGATTCGACAGAATATTTATAAAATTAGTTCTGATTCTGAAACTGGCAAAAGCACGAGGACGCTTGAGGCGATTCGACTTTGACCTGAATTTTAAATAGCATCAAATATATGCAGTTTTTTTTTGTTTTCTTACCTTTTAATGTCTAGAACTAAAATTGGAGAATGAAAATATATTTCTTCTATATAATTATGTCTGCACATAACCTTATAGCTTATCGTGTCCTTTAGTCTTTTTTGTCGGGAAGAGATTGCTGCTTGGCTACAAAATCGTCGATTATATTCTATTTTGTCTTTTTCTGCTTAGTTAGTACTAGGATCACATGTATAGTAACTAAATATATTATATAGTAAGTACTCATTATCAGCTAAGATTAGTAGTAAAACTTAACCGCAAGCCTCCAGACACTAGAGGCTATAAAAAACTTTCAAAACGCATTAAAAACGCAATTAAAACGATCTATAGAAATTTATGAATAATATACACTAAACCAATACAATCATCATCATAATGATGTTTGTTTTGGAAGGCCAAACGGGCCTTTACCCTCCTTAAGTTAGTCCCGTCAAATTCAAAGATTTAAAGAATAGTACCTATAATAATTCAAATAATAGTTTCACTGGAAATCTGGGATACCTGTGCAGACCTAGTATTTATTTCATATTTCTTTATCCAATTTTATCAGTACTTCATGTCAAAGCAATAAATCTTCTAATACTTTTATTTCTTTTCCACATTCAACGAAAACAGCCACACGTCTTGTAGTATGTAAGTATACATACCAGCATATTTACCAAGTAAAAACATTAATATTCAATATGAGATAAGTACACGTGACACCAAAAACTTGTTCGTTTTTCTTATCATCATCTACAGTCCTTTGCGAATTTTATTGGATAAAGCGTCGGTGATAAAACAATTATAAATATTTAACGTGCCGCAAAACATTTGCAGAGAAATTGCGATGTTTTTGCGCGGTGTGGTGTATTTTTCTATTTATTTAACTTACCTATCTAAATGTGAGCTTGGTATGTGGTCTGACTGAGCTATTGATAATTATGTAAGCTGGGTATCCAATCGCATAGCCTTTTTCACAGAAAAACTGCATTTTCTAGGTAGAACAAAATTATAAATCCTCACTAACATTACGAGTGTCAATGCAAAAGTAATTTTGTGATTGTTACCTTCAAATTTCAAAACTTTTTAACGTTAATAGAGCATTAGGCTCATTCGGACTCGTGTACTATAATTAAATTGAGGTCAGAGACGTAGTTGCGTACGTCATTAATTATAATTTTAACGTCAACAAAACCGGACTAATTTTGTTATGAAATTGTTGTATTTACGTTGCGTTTGAAATAGTTTTGTATAATAACCACTTGGTAGGTAGAATCTTCATATAATGACTCGGGTAATCAGACTGACTAACGCCCGATATTAATAATCGATCCTGATCCGTAGTTAGTAGTGCTACTAAAATGACATGACATATCGATCTAAAACAGCGAATAACGGATCAGGATCGATTATTAATGTCGGCGTAAGTGACATTTCAAAACCTACGTTGCTAAAATTTGCTGAATTTGGTTAGGTATTCTTCTTAAGCGCCCTGTAAACGATCAAATTTGTTTGACAAATTTTACGTGTTTGTCAAAATATTTGATAGTTTGCAGCTTTGTTTGAAGCGTTTGTCAAACAATCTACGTGTTTGTCGCGTTTGATGAAAATCTGGTTTGATGGTCGTGTTTGAAATTTGTGATCTGTGTTTGACCGTTTGCGTTGATTTTTGATGAAAACGTAAAATTTGACAAACAAATTTGATCGTTTACAGGGCGCTTTACTCGGTACGGTCAACGACAAAAGTCGCTTAACAATACCAAATTTTCCGATTCCCTTCGTAATCTTAAACACCAACCTTTTATCACATTATAACTTAACATCAGGTATGTTGTGTTGTGGTCAAACGCTACCATGTAAGTTGTAAAAAAAAACCAAACATTATTGATCGAAAACACATTTGAAAAATCGAGTATGACCAGCTACTTTTGTCGCTGACTGTACTCGCTGAGCTCATAATATTATAATGATATGTTTGCACAGATGTAATCACAATATTGTAGTCAGGATCATCGACTAACATCTTGTCTTTCAGTACAACCTTGTGAAGTCTGAGGTGCCATAACCTGATGTTAAGTGATGATGAAGTCAAAGGTTGGTGTTTAAGATGATAAAGGTAATCAGAAAAAATATTATAGTTCAGCGAATTTTGTCGTTGACCGTACTACTAGTAATTGTAGCTAGAATATAGTTAGATTGCCTTTTAAATATCAATTTTGGATAATTGTATTATAAATGCAGATGTTTGTGTAAGTTAACGTATCTCCGTAACTACTACGCTGGTTTTGATGAAATTTGGAATGGAGATAGCTTATACTCTGGATTAACACATAGGCTTTATATCCAGGATAAAGGTTCCTCCGGGATAAAGGGAAGACGCCGGTGAAACCGTGGGGCGCAACTAGTTTTAGGTAATTCTAGATATTCAATTTGAGACATTCAGCTACTCAACTCAAAACCAAGTAGAAAATTTTGGTTTTCATTCCAATCTATACTAATATTATAAAGCTGGAGAGTTTGTTTGTTTGTTTGTTTGTTTGTTTGTTTGTTTGTTTGTTTGTTTGTTTGTTTGAACGCGCTAATCTCAGGAACTACTGATCCGATTTGAAAAATTCTTTCACTGTTAGATAGCCCATTTATCGAGGAAGGCTATAGGCTATATTTTATTTCCAAAAAAATTAGGGATCCGTAAGAAAATTGCTATTTTGCAACCCAAGGTGTGAAATCGAAAACCTATTTATGCGTGCGCTGCAAAAACTATTGACACTAGAACAAAATAATGTATTACGGGTTTGTAGGTCTCATTAAGATCTACAAAAAAGTCCGCGAGAGCATATGTCTAACTATTATAGTTATGCCGCAATAAGTGATATTTTATTTAAAAAATTTAATTTTTAATGCCGTCTCTAGAAAAGGCTCTTTATTTGTATCTTGGTATTAATCCTTATCAAAATAAATTACTTTTTATTCAAAACTGCTTCAATACCTTTATAAAACTTTTTGAATCATTCAATTCGGACATTCCATTCGAAAGATATCACGAGTTTAAAAATGTAAGTAGTAGTAGAAAAATAAACCCGCCGCACCCCAGCGCAGAGGTAAACGCGGCGAGGTGAGGGAGAATCTATGAAATAGGTAAAGTGCGGTCGCGGACCAAGAAGACCTTTAACAGCACGATTCAAACGCGTGGTCCGAAAAAAATTTAACCTAGAATTAAAATAGGATAATGGATACCTACAGCAGGTAACGCGGTGAGGGGGCACCGAAGTGCGGTATTAATTTTGGAGTATACGGAATATATAGGCTTTCGCGCTTAAACTACTGAACCGATTTAAATGAAATTTGGTATAGAGATAATTTGAGCCCCGGGGAAGGACATAGGATACTTTTTATTGCGATAAACTGTAGCCCACGCGGGTGAAACCGCATGGAACAGCTAGTTAGAATATATCCCTATAAATACACTGACGTGAAACAGAGCCCTGTTATTCTTACAGAGTCGTCATAATAGTGAGTTATCTTCATGAAGACACAAGATGCATTTATTTTATTGCCTTGTGTACATTCAAACTGCAATTAATCTTCGAATAAAGAGGATGGAATAGCTGAAACGTGACTATTAATAAAAGTAGTCGTAAAAGAGACATGACGCGAGCAAAATCACGAACGTTCGTTAAAATTGGTGACACAATACTGAGAGAAAACGTTCTGAAGGAGAGATACTTTTTATGATGAGCAAAGTGCTGGCCTGACTGAGAGACAGACTCCAGTCTTATAACTTCTCTTGTGTCTTGGATATTTCTATCTATATAAGTATTTATTTCTGTAGCTATATCGTTGTCTAGTACCCATAACACAAGTTTCGAGCTTAATTTAGGGCTAGGCTTACATCTCCCAGATTGGCGTGAGGTACCTACCCCTTCAGTCACGGGTACGGCTACTGAGACCCAAGGTTTCTCAGAATAAATAAACAGATGAAGCTCTAATGACTAGAGTCTAGTCCACTAATACCCAAGTCCACAATTATGCAATAGCTGTCTGCACCAGTTCCGATAACCCCTCGACCTGTCTGCAGATACGCTGTCCCACAAACCGGAATAATGGACATTCGAAAAACAACCTTAACGATTCGATATAAAAACTAGACGTTTTACAAAAATAGGAATTTTCCAAGCTGAATTCATGATTGTGCGAGACAGTTCAATTACTGTTCTTGGCCTCAAGTTATGTTTCTAGCATTGTAATTAATTAAGTACCTTTCTTAAGTACGTATCCGTATCCATAATAATGTTATACATAATTGCGAAAGTAACTAAAAATAAACGCATGTGTTGCGTCATCGTAGTCTATCTTGTGAACAAAACATAAAAACGAAATATTAAAATAACTGGCTCCTAATTTAACGAAGCAACACGCATAATTAATGAATGCTAAAGTGTTGTTTTTCAGTGCTAAAAAATACTAATTTGAATTAAGGTTGTCAGATCTAAATGAAGCTTAACAGCAAAAGTTAGCATTTCCCTGCTAAGAAGTTGAAAACCGGCACTATTCAAGAACCACAACATTCAAGAGCATGCATTGGCCGCCTTCATAGAAATCTAGGGGCGTTGAAAACTGTGAATATCACTTTTGATACACATCCTACTAATATTAATAAACGTGAAAGTTTGTGAGTATGGATGGATGGATGGATGAATGGATGGATGGATGTTTGTTACTCTTTCAGGCAAAAACTACTGCATGAAGAAAATTGGAATGGAGATAGCTTATAGCCTGGATTAACACATAGGCTACTTTTTATCCCGGAAAAAGGTTCCTGCGGGATAACGAGAAGACGCGGGTGAAACCGCGGGGCGCAACTAGTCTTGAATAACTTCATTTTGTAGCACTACGGAAAAACGTAGCTAAACTCCAACGAAACAGAAGTCCGTCATACTATCCTGCCGTCTATTTGAAGTAGGTTTAACTAAGCCATGGTTTTAATTTTCGCACTTGCTTGTAGTGGAAGTACCTACAATTACCGTTATCGGAGATAACTGCCATGTTTAATATAGCCCCTTTTAGGTCTTATAGGCTTAGCCCACTTAAATGTAGGTATACTTACTTATTCGTGCCAACCTCGATGCTTAATTTATCCCAAGCAACTTGATAGTTAATTTTACATACCTGTTACTTAATTTTACTTATTAATTCATAGCACGGGAGTTTGCTATTGTTGCCTTTGTTAATGACAATAACATTTATGTGCGTGTGTGTGTGTATTTTTGTCGCATCTTCATGCTAAAACGGTTCAGCGGATTTGAATAAACCCCCGTTACATACGTCATGTATAATATAATATCACATACATATATATTATTGCAAGATATAGCTCCGTATAGCTTAATATATTTTGCCGTAAGAACCTGCAGGAGACCACAGATGGTGATGATAATATGTAATTATATTATCGTATATCTCAAGCAATTACATAAAATATAATGTATATGTATATATACTTACATTTTAGATTTAAGTAAGTAGTAAATAGAACTTCATATAGTTTTGTGGTTATTCGACGTCTTTTTCTGAAAAGGTCAGCAATACGTTTAGACCTTCAAATTTAGTTTAGTTTAAAGATTGCACATCTTAATCGACACCAATATTCGGATGACCCATTGGACTTAATACTAACTCTCTCTTGTATCGATAAATTATGTCAGACCTCAACCGATATAACATTTACAAACTTCAATATCGCAACATCTCATTAAAAACAAACTTAAAATTATGCAGAAACACGCAATTTCCGATCCCTAAAGTTTATGTTTTACGTATCTCGTTGACTTTTATGCCTTCCAACAAGATGTTAAGATAAAGTTTTCGACCGAAATCTGTCGTCTTGTAAAGATTATTGTCTGACATTAAGAATTTGCTATGTTAACTGCTTACTGCGAGTTTAAATTGCCAAGAAATGGCGTCAATGAATTGGAATTGAAACCAATGCCGCAAGAGTCCTGTCCGGTACACAGTAGTAAAGTAAAACAAATTGAATAAATGTCAAATCATTAAAACTGTACTTAATTTCACGAATATAAAAGAAAACAAGTGTCTGGTGTCACCCTGATAAAATTACAGTAAGTATATTCTTTGAAGATTAACGTAGGTACGTACCTGCGCAATTATGTATACGCAAATAACATGTCGCGTAAATAAATTACACGAAAGACAATGAAAGAATTACGCGATCATTGCGTAGATAGGCTACGAGTTGACTTTACACTGTGTTTTATGTACGTAGGTTTATATATTCTGTTTAATGTATTCTTTTATTGGAAAGCTTAATGGTTTGGTCACATTCAGCTTAACAGCAATCTTACAAAGTTTAATTCGGCGATTTTTATGACGGTATAAAATACAGAATAATAAAATTATTGAGTATTTATTTTATTAATAAAAACAACATAATATATATGACGGGTGGCCGGGCCCAGTGCTGTTTTAGCAAGACTGACGTCAGCAATGCTGACGTCACCATCATCGTCATCATCAGGGTGGTGCGTGATAGGTGGTTACAGAAAAACGAAGTAGATAGTTTTCGAACTATTTATTCAGCAATAAGTAGTCTAGGTACTTGGCACAGCAGAGTTCGGGAGGTCCGATCGCTACGACGGCTCAAGCCAGACTGACTAGAGCTCTGCCGAGCGGTCGTATTTATACCAAAACTGGCCTCGCACAAGCAATGTTTACAAACTTCGTAAAAATTGCCTGTGATCGTTCCAGCTGAGGTTTTAACCTCTAACAATCATTCTAAAATTAGTTAACTCATTGACAATCGGTTATTATTATTATTATTAAAATCACAATAACGGCTTTGCGCCGATACGGCCATTCTGACAGGCGGTGCGCGCTCTGCACCAGCCTGGTAGTGTTCTCGTGGAAAACCTCGTGGAAAACCTCGTGGAAAACGCTCGTGGAAAAACCTCGTGGAAAACGCTCGTGGAAAAACCTCGTGGAAAAACCTCGTGGAAAAACCTCGTGGAAAACCTCGTGGAAAACCTCGTGGAAAACCTCGTGGAAAACCTCGTGGAAAACCTCGTGGAAAACCTCGTGGAAAACCTCGTGGAAAACCTCGTGGAAAACCTCGTGGAAAACCTCGTGGAAAACCTCGTGGAAAACTTCGTGGAAAACCTCGTGGATACTGAAACAACGAAATATGGTTCTTCTGAGTTTGGTATCTGTAAGCAACCGGTGTTGCTTTTAGGTAAGGTCAGAAGCATAACGCATTGCATGTTAATGCACGCATAGTGCGCTTTGAATGGAAATATGGGAACACGTGGATACCTCGTGGAAACCTCGTGGATACCTCGTGGAAACCTCGTGGATACCTCGTGGAAACCTCGTGGATACCTCGTGGATACCTCGTGGAAACCTCGTGGAATGTTAGTTTTAGCATAGTGCGTTAGGATAGGAATGTTAAATCTCGTAGAATGTTAGTTTAGCATAGTGCGTTGGGATAGGAATGTTAAATCGTAGGTTCTCGTGGATTCTCGTGGATTCTCGTGGATTCTCGTGGATTCTCGTGGATTCTCGTGGATTCTCGTGGGTTATCGTAGATTCTCGTAGATAAGTGTTATTATAGGAAACGGGATAACTTAATGGGGTTTTAAGGTAATGAAAGGATCTCACCCGTTTTGGTTACACAAGTTGGACTGCTCGTGGTGTAAAAAGCACGAGTTTGACTGGTGTAGCAGCGGGGTATTTGGGAGCCGGTGTAGATAAGTCACATTCTGCCGATACGGTCCCATGGTCACCTGGGTGAGCGGCACGATGAAGCTGAACGCCGAACTCTCTTAACAAGATACCTGCAATTAGAATTAGATAGTGAATTTCAGATTTAAGGAAGTCTGATTACGCGGCGTGTTTTTGATGAGTATGTAATCTTGTTGGCAGGGATGGATGTAGATGAAACACCGTCTATCCAAGTCAGCAGGACCTTGTGCCATTTTTAGTTGCATGTGTAGGGTAAGCGCTTCCATCTCAATAGCATAGTTGGCAATGTCCACTAGATTCGGCAATTCCGGTGGAAGACAGTACTGTCGTCCAGCAATAAGTGTGAACGGGGCAACTCCAGTAACACGGTGAGTTGTGCAGTACATCCTAAGTTGCAGTTCTTCAAGTGTGGAGCGCTACTGTTTGGTTTTATAATTTTTGATCAAAACCAGACGTTGCAATATTTCCGCTTGCTCGGCCGATTCCTGGTGCGATAGCGTGAATATTGTTTTTGAGATGGTCACGGTATTTCATTCATTAATTCACACAGAAATTCTTCTTCCATCAACGAAGATTTAAGTTGGTGTTTCAAGTAGATGCACGGTTCGCTTCAACGCAGTCAATACACCGCGCGGGCCCCTATTAGTAACGTAGTAGAATAACGCGCACATTGTGAAGGCCACAATGTGATGATGACGCATCGGTGGACACACATATATCACGTCCCTTCAAAGGCTACATGCCTTCATCCGGATATCAAAGTCATCGAGCTTCCATGTTTCAATGGCCTCACGAACACCAACATTGGTATTCGGATCACATGATGGCAGGTAAACATCCTTGATTACACTCGCGACTCTTTGGGTTGAGCACACAAGCGTTCTGACATCTTCTGCATCATTTCCATCAGGAATTGTGGTGGTACCCCTGCCGTAGATGGGCTGGGCATGTATTCACAGCATATGCTGCTGTTCTGGAACGTTGGCTTGTCGTGGTACAGTATCCAACGAAGGGTCCGGCACAGCCAGTGACGTTTTTGGCTGGGAGCATACAGCACTGGTTTGTTCCAGTAGATCATGTGATGAACGAGCTGATGAGGAGGTGTCCTGGATTGGATTCCGTTCCAATCCCACTTCTGATGACGGGTGGCCGGGCCCAGTGCTGTTTTAGCAAGACTGACGTCAGCAATGCTGACGTCACCATCATCGTCATCATCAGGGTGGTGCGTGATAGGTGGTTACAGAAAAACGAAGTAGATAGTTTTCGAACTATTTATTCAGCAATAAGTAGTCTAGGTACTTGGCACAGCAGAGTTCGGGAGGTCCGATCGCTACGACGGCTCAAGCCAGACTGACTAGAGCTCTGCCGAGCGGTCGTATTTATACCAAAACTGGCCTCGCACAAGCAATGTTTACAAACTTCGTAAAAATTGCCTGTGATCGTTCCAGCTGAGGTTTTAACCTCTAACAATCATTCTAAAATTAGTTAACTCATTGACAATCGGTTATTATTATTATTATTAAAATCACAATAACGGCTTTGCGCCGATATATACAATTGGATAAAAAATTAAACTAAATACTAAAGCTAAATTATTGAGTTATTCTGTGAGTTGATGAAAATTTAAGGTCTAGTATTTCTTTTCATATGGTAGAATGGCGAACAAGTAGACGGTCCGTCTGGTGGTTACGGTTACTGTCACATATGTATGTGGAAATTTACAATCCTGGGGGCGTTGCGAATGCGTTACCGACCCTGAAAACTCTTATTTCATGGTTAGGTATTGGTGTCGATTCGGTTTTGCATTCTCTAAAACTAAACTAAGTTTGACAGGTCTAATAGTAATGCTGTCCTATTTTTACTTCAGTGGTTAGAAAAAGACAGCAATACTATGAGACCTGTCAAACTTAGTTTAGTTTTAGAGAATGCAAAACCAAATCGACATCATTGTTCTATATCATTGTTGTTCGACATCATTGTTATATATTAGTAGGTATACTACACCGCGGTTTCGCCCATGGCAAAGTTATCATTTTTCATACAAATTGTTGACCCACAACAATAATGCGCTAAGTTGTTAAGTTTCAGCTTCGTAGGTCTTGTATTTTTCGAGACTTGTGAGGGCTTAATACAGCAATTGTGTGGTCGATTCGTTTTGATCTTTTAATTCATATCTATTATACTATTATTATCCTCAATACGGGTATATTATACACATTATAATTATTAAATGATATCACCTATAAGAATAACATTCGATAGGTACATCTTATCGTTAAAGACTATTGTCCAACCACATTCGCAAAAACAAAGATAAGCCAACAATCTTGTAAAAATATTAGCGGTTAGCAAACTAGTCTACTGTTTTATGCTTTTTAAGGCCTGGGCTTAACAGCCTTGCCCCGCAGGTGACAGAGGGAGTATAGGTTTAGGTCATTCCTAACAGGGTGTCAAGAGAAGGTAAAAGAAAAAGTCTGAAAAAGAAAACAAAGAATACGTATACTGTTTTAAACTACCATGGTCAAAAACATTAGAATTAGGTTTTATAACGGGATAGCAGATAGCTCGATAGCGGGTAGATAGATACGTCTGCCCGTTATAATAACATCAACAATCCTACCCGCAGAAACTTTTAGTATTCTTGTGATCATGGCGCTTGCAACAGTGCCGAAATATCGAGAACTCAAACAAAAACAAATACATGGCTATTATCCCGTTATAAAACCTAATTCTAAAGAATACGTATTTCTTACAAAGCTAAAGGCTCTCTAGGTCCTATTTTTTTAAAATATAACTTAAGGGCTAGCTGCGCCCCTCGGTTTCACACGCGTGGACGACACTTTGTCGCGATAAATAGAGGGAATAAAAACAGTTTATGAACTATTTATTCTCAGACCTACCATACATGTACCATACCTACAAATAAATCATAAAAATTGGTCAAACCGTTTCGGAGGACTTCGATTCCTAACACTGTGACTCGAGAGTTTTACATATATAGATGGTATGAACAAGTCTTTGTTATGCATAGATCAGGATAATTAGTTAGTTACAAGTCAAGCTAGTAAAAGTGTTTTAAAAATAGTTATAACCTTAAGAAAAATGCTCACATATTGTATGTATTTTTCTCCTAAAGGCCCTTTTTGAAGACTTGTCCATCATTGTTGCAGAAATCGTTTCAATTAACACAAATGTTGGACTTGATTTTGTAATCTGCGCCTTAACAAGATATCATTAGGTATCCTTTAATACATTAGCATGAACGTCACGTTGTTCGGCTGTAATGTGAACTCCGCGGTGGTCCGAGGTATTAGCTCTGCCATTTGGGATGCTTCGGACGTGTTTAGGTTTAGTTATTTTTATTTCTCTATTTATGGATTAGAGCCACTCCTAAAGACCTAACTCCTAAAGTGGGTTCCGTAGAACAGTCACCAGGGTTTCAGGGGGAAATAATACAACAGCACATCAGATACGAGCGATGGTGGCCGAACGGTAACGCGTGCACTTTACAAGCCGCTGACACCGAGTTCGAATCCTCTCGGCCCCGCACCTATGACTTAATAAGTTATGTGCGGATTTGCCATCGCTCAAAACGGTGAAAGAAAACATCGTGAGGAAACCGGCATGTCCAAGAACTGCAACATTCAAGGGCATGCAACATCTACCAACCCGCACTGGGCCAGCGTGGTAGATGACGGCCCATACTCTTTCTCTGACAGAAGGCCAGAGTCCCAGCAGTGGGAACGTAATAAGCTGATTATGATGATGATGATGACATCAGATACGCCAGTAATAGGCATACAACTGTCAGATATGCCTACATCATTTAAGAGCCAGTTTCCAGTCTAGGTGTAGTGTGACGCCATCTTCGACCACATAGTCACTTAACATCAGGTGACTTGTGGTTTAACGCTACCCTGTAAAAAGTAAATAAAACAATATATAAAACCTAACTATAAAGCAATTATTGAAAACTAGTTGTTCCCCGTGGTTTCACCCGCGTTATCGCGATAAAAAGTAGCCTATGTCCTTTCGCAGGCCCTAGACTATCTATGTACGAAATGGCGTAATAAGCTATATAGCCAGTTTTAAGTTTATCATATTTTATGTAGGTAATCCTACCAAATAAATTTTTAGACTTTTGACTTTAGACTTGGCACACGCATGAATGTGTAAAAGAGACATTATAGCTAACCCACGCAATATTTGACATTGACCTAAGCTCGTGTATAATCGTATTTTGTATACACAAACAGATAGATCACATACGAATAATTTCCCATAGAGCTAAAACACTTTCTCTTCTTGACTTGTGCTAGTCAATGGTGCATATGAAACTGGGGGATTACAAATCATAGAAATAAATACCACGAAGTAGCCTCGTGTATGCTCATATATCGCGTGGGATAATCTACTGACGTCATGACTCTACGCCTATTATGGAAAGACAATTGGAGGCGGTCAGTGTATCTGCAAGGTGATTAGGGAACCCTATTCGTTTAGTAGTCTGACCGTGGACCCGTATAATGGTATGGCAGTGACGAAGATGAGTTGGTGACGCCGTCAAGTTAGGTTCCATTAACTTTAAGCGAAAGATAATGGTTTAGTTTTAATTAGCTACACGCACCTTGCGGCTTACAAATTAACATTGGAGAGCTTGGCTTTTTAATTAAATGGACAGAATGAAATTGAATGCTAGTGAAACTTTGCAAATTTGTGCCGTTGGGTATAACTACTAAGTGAGGGTATTTCACACAACAAGGCGTCAAAATTAATAAAAGTTAATTGCATTAGAAGTACTTGTAATGCTCTGCAAAGTTTCTTCCAGAAATGAACCTGACACGGCCTTAAAACAGCTGACTATTTTGACCTTTAAGTTCTGAACTCTGTTATTTCATTGGTCAGTGACCTATTAATGCCTATTCATTTTGGGTGCCTCAGTGAGTAAAATAGTCAACTGTTTTAAGGCTGTGTCAGGTACATTCCTGGAAAAAACTTTGCAGAGCATTTCAAGCATGAAAATTATTTATGTATATATTATTCTTTTGTACATTTAATTTGGTTCGCCTTGATTTATTTATTAACCAACTTCCAATAAAGGTTCTCAATTCGGATGTTTGAATTATTTTTTTTGTATGTTTGGGCATAACTCCGTCAAATATAGACGGTTTTTCAAAATTATTTTTTGTTGGAAAGAAGATATTTCAAAGGTGGTCCCATGATAAGGAAATGAGTGTTTGATGATGGCAGACCAGAGAAACCGAAGGGAACCAAAGTCGGTTTTTGATTTGTTAAAAATTTAACTTGTTTTACTTTTTTCCAAAATGATGTGTTGAATACCCTCACTTGGGCTTTTAAGGGATATTATGTTACACGTTGTATACATTTTCTCGAGCAATTATATTTCAAAAATAACGAGCAATAAAATAAGAAACCAATCTTATTTACTACTTGCTGGCCCGCGGTTTCACCCGCGTTGTTCTCGTTTTCGTGGAAATACCGAGATAAAATATTGCCTATCTGTAACCTCCATAGAATATTAGGTATTATGTTGATAAAAAACTCTTTGCCTATAGCCTTCCTCGATAAATGGACTATCCAACACTGAAATAATTTTTCAAATCGGACTAGTAGTTTTTGAGATTAGCGCGTTCAAACAAACAAATAAACTACTCTGCAGCTTTATAATATTAATAATATATGGTATATATCAGCGAAACAAGCTACCATTCCTACAAGAAAGGTGACAAAGTATGCAGTTATAATCTCTAAATAGTCATTCTGAAATAAAACAAGGACATTAAGCACACTTCATTAGTTGAAATGAGAACTTTTATAGCGTTTGGTTCTATTTTGAAGTATTATAGGTGTCGCTGTGGAAAAAATGTGGAATGTAACAAGCCCAGTTTATATTGATTTGGCACAGATTTATTAATGGAAGATACTAGCAATTAAAGTAGACTAGGTTAGGTTAAGTAGGAAAGTAGAAAACTATGTTTTGGACTGTCGACGTGGCAGCCACAGATAATAGTGTGACCTGCGGCTGTCACGTCGGAAGATAATGTCAGTTTTTTGCCTTCATTTTGTGTCTATTTGATTTTGTTATCTGTGTTTCTTATTTAAATTCTTGTTTTGTCGTTTATTCTCTTACTTTGTATAAATATAATATGCTAATATTTTTACTTCCATTTTTATTTTTGTTCTCTGTTTGTACTTGTCCGTGATGTCATGAAGTGGGTTCCGGCTGAAAATCAGTAACTGAGGCTGGTGTACAGCCTCAGTTGTATGCTGAGCCGGGACCTATTTCTGACATCGCGCAATGTCGCACCTGTATATTTTATGTGTGATTGTTACTTTTTGTTCTTGTCCCTAATTTGTGCGATATTGTGTGTGTCAGTAATAAATGTATTTTCATTTCATTTCAATTCGGTATGATTTCGACAACCGGAAGTTTTTTCATAACCGCTGAAATTAAAGGCTAGATATTCAGCTAGCTACCTCTAAGGGCCGGTTTTAAAAACGTCCGTATATAAGTTAATTAATGTCATACCAAATTTACCGAATTTTAGCCAAGGAAAATTTGACATTAATATAAAATATACCAAAATTCAGTACGACATTTAACTTACGGACATTTATAAAATCGGCCCTCAGAAGCCTACATTTCTGTCATAACTTACGTCAAAAAAAAAAGTAATTTTAGGTTGCAGTGAGAGTTGTTTCTTATATTAAATTTTTGAGAAATAATAGAAAATTTCACTAAACATGTTGAACGATTTGAAACAGTATTTGGGTCTAATATAAAATCATTAAACGCCTATTAATATTAGCTAATATGCCATTTGAAATGATTTTATAAACATATCCTATTTAAAATTCAATTTAAGCAACACAGGTGGGCGCAGGCCCAACAATAATATAGTAATCTAAATTTCAAGTTAGGTATGTTACAAAGTAAATATCACACATTAAATTGAATGCCACCGGAAACGCAAAAAGTAATCTTATTTAAAACTTAAAAGCATATCTTTACATCGAAGCATATGATGAGAACAGCAATCATAACATAAACGTGACGCCAGCATAACTTATTATTATCTCCACAATAGATTAATGGTGTAATCGTCGCGCTGTAATGCTGACTCTAATTTTAGATCACAGATATCATGGCTCAAGCTAAATCTTCATTATAATCAAATAACTGGTTGAATCACTTTATAACACACGAGTTAAAAATCTATTAATTAACTTGTTTTGAAAATAATACACACGTTATTGAAATTTATTCGAAAAGGATAACGCGATGCGTAAAACACATATTTATTTTGAGAAATAACGCGTTGATTCGTTGGATTGTTGAAGAAATTAAAGCCAGAATGTTAGACATGACCATACCATACTTAATTTAATAGTTCATCTAGGTATGGTAGAGCTTTGATAGTGTATTTCGATAATTTAAAAGATTCGAAGCGTGGGGTCGTTTATTCCCTTCCAACGATGACGAGGGCGATGTTACCGACGCAGACTCGGTAACCGATGCTAACGGAAATATCTCGACGCAAAGATAGGATGGGAAGGAAAGAAGAAAGGAAGGTTGAAGGTTCAGATATCGCAGGAACCGTGATGTCTAGAAGAAATGGTGGAGACCTTTGCTCAACAGTAACACAGTCCAGGCCAGAGAATAAAAAATTACCGACCAAGCGATTAATGCTGAATTGTTTGAACTAGATCCCTATTTAATATTACTGTAAAATTGCGAAAGTAACTCTGCCTGTCTGTATGTCTGTCTGCTCTGTCTGTCTGTCTTTCACACCTAAACTACTTAACCGATTTAAATTAAATTTCGTACTGGGATAGTTTAGAGCCTGGGAAAGGACATAATTATGGTGATTATTCCCATAGCCACTGAAGCGTGAAAGTGTTTGTATTTATTTCCGATGATTACCAAGACTTGACGAACACAATGCAGTTCAAAAATTCTAAATATCTTTGCAAATGTAATGGACAGCACCGGCATTTCCTTCCTATCAGGTGAATGACCTGATGGTTAAAAAACTTCTGATTGTCAAAAGATTCCAATCATCATTCATTAGTTACAAGTGTCTAACCTTCAGAGGTTAGTTCGGGTCATTTCTTCGTTGAACTCTTTTTTATACTAGATGCGGTATAAAAGCACTTCAAAAAGAATTTATTTAACAATAGTGCTACAAAAAATACGCAGGTCAGTCTAATGAGCAGAATTGGCGGAATGTTTCTTTTATCCTAAGTCTTATGTCCTAAGTCTAGCTAGTTTGTACGGAACTAGACTAGGATGTAAACTTGTTTAGCACTTTTTTGTTAATACTTAGCTTTGATGGCATTTGCTCGGTTTGTGCATTCAAGTGGAATAATATTTCCGAGAAAATTATTGTTCATGTCCGTTGGATGACGCTTCTTCCCTTTTCTGT
This sequence comes from Opisthograptis luteolata, assembly GCA_931315375.2. NCBI lineage: Eukaryota > Metazoa > Arthropoda > Insecta > Lepidoptera > Geometridae > Opisthograptis > Opisthograptis luteolata. The sequence goes on along the minus strand of OV928047.1, from coordinate 9,155,477 downwards.
TTTGGTGTAGATATGTTTAATAATAAATACCACAATGTCTGAAGACGAAGGTCTTCAACCAGTGTGTCCTACCTGTTATGACATACGGAGCTGAGTCATGGACACTCAAGGCACGACTAGTCCACCGATTTAAAGTTGCTCAGCGAGCTATGGAAAGGGCTATGCTTGGGGTTTCTCTGAGGGATCGAATCAGAAATGAGGTGATCCGTCAGAAAACTAAAGTCACCGACATAGCCCACAGAATTAGCAAGCTGAAGTGGCAGTGGGCTGGTCATATAAGCCGCAGAACCGACAACCGATGGGGTAGACATGTTCTTGAGTGGAGACCGCGACTTGGCAAACGTAGTGTAGGACGCCCTGTGACAAGGCGGAGCGACGACTTGCGCCGAGTGGCTGCCAGTAGTTGGATGAGAAGAGCCGAAGACCGGGCTCAGTGGCGTACCTTGGGAGAGGCCTATGTCCAGCAGTGGACTGATACGGGCTGATGATGATTATGATGATATTTAATAACTAGTTGGGCCCCGGGGTTTCACCCGCGTCTTTCCATTATCCCGCAGGAACCTTTTTTCGGTATATAAAGAAGCCTATGTGTTAATCCAGAGCTATCTCTATTCCAAATTTCACTCAAATCCGTTCTGTAGTTTTTGCGTGAAAGAGCAACAAACATACATACATACTCACAAACTTTCGCGTTTGTAATATTAGTATCTAAGTCGTACACTCTTGTCAGAGTGGTCGTGGTTGCTGTGATGCGTTGTCTTCGGCTTGGGCACCTGATGGCAATGTGACGCCATTTTTGCCCATTAATGGCGTCACGAGAGCATTGGGTCATATAAGTAGGATTAATTAATTAAAAATAATATCAAAATAATATGTGTGAGCGTGAAGTATTCGCGAACGAACGTATTTATAACATTATCAGTATGGTGGAGCACTTTGAGAACAATTTTGCATTCATATTGAGCAGAACGAAACTTAATTTATTCTCTAAGTAATTAACCCCCATAAATAATATATAAAGTATAATGTGTATGTGTAATGTGTGTAATGTGTGTGATGTGTGTGTGTGTGTGTGTGTGTAATGTGTAATGTATATAGTATTGTTCTCTAGTTAATTTATTTTCTCTCTATTTTTTCTCTCTAACTTATTTTTTTTTTCTTAATTTATTCTTAATTTTTATTTTTATTTTCTATTTATAAGTAGCATATCATTTATCAATAAAACAAAACAACATAATATATACAATTGGATAAAAAATTAAACTAAATACTAAGAGCTAAACTATCTATATAAAACTAAACATCTACAAGTAAAACATAAAAAATGTATTGTTTAACAAGCATACAAACAAGTGTGAGCTCTATATCTACTACTAGCTGTTCCCTGCGGTTTCACCCGCGTGGGCTACAGTTTATCGCGATAAAAAGTATCCTATGTCCTTCCCCGGGGCTCAAATTATCTCTATACCAAATTTCATTTAAATCGGTTCAGTAGTTTAAGCGCGAAAGCGTATATATTCCGTATACTCCAAAATTATTCCCGCACTTCGGTGCCCCCTCAACGCGTTACCTGCTGTAGGTACCCATTATCCTATTTTAATTCTAAGTTAATTTTTCTTGGACCGCACGTTTGAACCGCGCAGTTAAAGGTCTTCCTGGTCCGCGACCGCACTTTACCTATTTCATAGATTCTCCCGGTGCCCCGCTCACCTCACCGCGTTTCCCGCTGCGCTGCGGTGCGGCGGTTTTATTTTTTTACTACTACTTACATTTTTAAACTCGTGATATCTTTCTAATGGAATGTCCGAATTGAATGATTCAAAAAGTTAAATGAAGGCATTAAAGCAGTTTTGAATAAGAAGTAATTTACTTTGATAAGGATTAATACCAAGATACAAATAAAGAGCGTTTTCTAGCGGCGACATCAAAAATTAAATTTTTAAAATAAAAGATCACTTATTGTGGCATAACTATAATAGTTAGACATATGCTCTCGCGGACTTTTTTGTAGATCTAAATGAGACCTACAAACCCGTAGTACATTATTTTGTTCTAGTGTCAATAGTTTTTGCAGCGCACGCAAAAATAGGTTTTCGATTTCACACCTTGGGTTACAAAATAGCAATTTTCTTACGGATCCCTAATTTTTTTGGAAATAAAATATAGCCTATAGCCTTCCTCAATAAATGGACTATCCAACACTGAAAGAATTTTTTAAATCGGACCAGTAGTTCCTGAGATTAGCGCGTTCAAACAAACAAACAAACAAACAAACAAACAAACAAACAAACAAACAAACAAACAAACTCTGCAGCTTTATAATATTAGTATAGATTGTTGTGTTAATACATTTCTAGGTGACGTAAGTTCAAACAAAAACTACTGTAAAGCGTTGGCTAATGATGTTTTGGCAAATAAAACCACTTGGAATGTTAACGTGTTGGAATGGAAAAAAACCAGTTTGGTTGTTAGTTTACTGAAACGTACACTTTGTTAAGAAAAGAAAGCTAAATATAGGAGCGGGATGAATTCGCGAATTGTTTCTGTACATATTCACCGCACAGCACCGGTCTAAAGCGGTTTCTGAGAGTGAATTGCAGAAATTTAGCAGTTGCGCTTTGGGCTTGATCACGAAGTGGTTTTGTATCAGGACTAACAAACGCTTTTTTGGCTTAACGCTTAAAGCAAAGTAGTAATAAATAAGATACATAATATATATGCTACACTTAAAATAGTAAGCGTTTTGGTAAAAGCTGTAAGGTTTCTATTTGTTATACAAAAATATATAAATAAAGACATAGCACAGCTAGCATTGCATAGCTAGCATAGCTTCAATCAATTAGTAATAAGAATAAAATTGTCAATGTGATCGCGCCAAGAAAATTACCTGCCGAGCGTTTCTTGCCTGTTCTTTTGCCCGCGTGAGGAGGTTGGAACAGGCGTAGCTAGTTTTATGTTTGACGTTTTAAGGTGATCACAATGTATCCTATTAAATAAAAAACTTTTGAATTTTTAACTAAAATTCCTTGTGTATTGCAGAATTTTTGACGGTTGAAGTTCAAAATTCTGAGTGGCACTGAAATGTAATGGGCAAGCGCGATGCCTCCTACATTCAGAGAAAAGATCTCATCGTCTCTTCACTCAGTTACATGAAGAAAAAAAAGATGTTTTAAAAACGACAAGTTCATATCAACATCGCCATTATTAACGTAAAGCTGTCAAAATAGAACGTGGAAGGCCCCAAAGAATTTGAAAGTGCTCATTGTTAAAACATGTTTGGTCACATAATACCTACATTGTTAAAGAATGAGATATCGTCACATATCCGAGTCGTAATGTAAAAAACGTAGTATTTTCATTGCTCGATTGTAACACAATTGAAATGTTAAATCGAATGACGAAATACTTTAAGGTCATAAAATTTTATGATATGTTAAAATTTACAATTGAGGAGAGCGAAGCTGGTCGTTGAAATGTTTTACGATTGTCGACTCAATGACATTCCTGGTTCAACGGATGTTGATTTTTACTGATTTTAATTTTTATCGTGCAGTCATTTGCAATTAATGTGTCCATTCCGAGAGCAATAAAAATGTGCGGTAAATATACTAAATTCTTTGTTTTGGTGCTTTAAAAAGAACCATCAAAACCGAACTCTGTAACAAGTTTTTCTTTATCTAAAAAAAACATACGTGTTGAATTGAAAACCTCTTCCCTTTTTCTGCGGATAGCATTTATACCTACACTACTTATACTACACTTGGTAATAGGGCATGTTATAGAGCTCGCCTGTCGCCAAAAAACCAGTAAGGTACTTGAGTACAATGTTTTTTATAGTTTTTGTAGCGATGATTGCTCAGTGGAAGTGTTTTTGGCCTACTATCCGTAAGTCGTGAGGTCGAATCCTTTAGGCGAAGTAAAACATCGTGATGAAACCGTAGCTTGGCGCTAGGGAATTTGGTATACAACAAAAATAAAATAAAATAGAATGTCAAAATGTGTATTGAATTCCATGTCATTTTCTAAACCGTAACTTAGCACCTAAGATCAATCAAGTAAATGAAGGTACTCGTGGTATGCGTAATTAGTATCGATTACTGAGTACTTACCTAATATGGTATTACATTGAGTACATAAGCAAGCTCAAACGAACAGTTCTAACATATTTTTATTTGAAATATCCGTTATCAATCAATGTAAATTGATAGGTCTTTTAGTTCTACCACTTTAAGTATCAATTGATAAATGTAATTACACAATTTAGGTCCAATTTAGGTGCGATACGCAGCAATTTATTGTGGAGTGTCTCGACAGTTACAAATGGCTCTAGTATTTATTTTACCTACATGTTTCGTGGCGTTTTCAATAGAAATACCTGCGTCGGGTCAGGCGCGGATCCAGGCTTTACTTCATGGGGGGCATTAACAATTATCAGAAGTTATTCTTTAAGAAAAATAGTTCCGAACTAAATTAAAATCGAAAAAGCCCCGAAAATTACAGCTAAGAACACTTTCGATTGAGTAACCTTTCAAGTAAAAAATACTTAGTTAAAATTTGCTCATCCTTTTGGGAGTTACGATGTCACAGACAATGACCAAGATACACACGTTAAACTTATATAATAGGACTCTGTTTTCGCCGGGGGCGGGGTTAAAAAGAAACCAACCACCAATAGTCCAGTTGCTGTCAAGAAAAACAGTTGAGTTTGAAAAAAATAAAAATTGCTTCAGTCATGCGTTCGTGAGCCAGAGGGGGCAATTGCCCCCATTGTCCTTCCCTCCCCTCTGTAACCGCACCCGCGTTAGATATCTTGAAGTTTATGTTATTTAGGTGGTCCATAATACGACAGTAGTTGTTGAATGTTGCCCGATGACTTGATATTTCGATTGAGACTGATGTCATTAATTTAAAGTGCAGCAAAAAATGGTGGGATGGATGATTCAATTAGTTACGGTGCGTCACGTGCTAATAATAGTTTTATATCTCACTTGGATGTTCAATTGCGATTAAAATGTTTTGTTAAAAAGAAAAGTAGAAGGTCTCTTCACGAACTTTTCGGGCCTTCAGTAGCTTTGAGCATATATTAGTCATATAATAATACATACTTACTTACTTGGTAAAGAAAGCGCAAATATTCGTTCCGTGTCTGGGTGTTGTGGATCACCGATCTACGTAGGTTTTTTCGTAATACCCTAGATAGAGAAAATCCTAGTTATGGATCAGACCTATACCTATTAATGTAGGATTATAGACAATCGTGTTTGTGTGGGCGATATTTATACATATAATAATTATGATTTATAAACTACTATGGTATGGGTTAATCTCAAATCAAATATAAGTAGTTAATATTATTCTGCTTTTGAACATAACTCTTATACTTACAAAATCATATAAACGTTGTTATTTTTTCGACATAATGATCTATGTCAAGGTTGATTTAGATACCGTTTACAACCACCGGCAAATCAATTTTATAATAACTCAAACTGATTGGCATATTACGTAATTACCAGTAAATTATAGGATTACATTAAATTTAACGCTGTGTATTTATTTGAACTAGAATTTGATCCAGTTAAGAGACCTTTTACAATACTTAGCTATTTTAGATGTTATTTTAAATCATCATCATGAACCTATTACGTTCTTACTGCTGGGACATAGACGTTCTCTCAGAGAGAGACAGAGAGAGAGAGAGAGCAGGGGCCATAACCCACCACGCGGGCCCACTGCGGGTTCACGGATAGGTTATATAGTGACCAACCCCAGTGTCGATGTTTTCAGACCACACCAAGGTCTCCGACATAGCCTAACGCCTGCTATCTTAAAACAACAACCGGGACCAACGTGTCCTTCGAAGCTCGGAAGCTCTCAGTTGTAAATACTAGTCGTCAACTATCCAAAAAGTGACGGCAAAGATCGCTGCTTAATCTAGCTGATAGGTTCATCATCATCAGCCGGAAGAAGTCCACTGCTGAACATAGGCCTCCCCCTTCGAACGCCACCATAAACGGCTATTAGCCATTTGCATCCATCGGCTCCCTGCGACTCTTACAATGTCGTCGGTCCACCTAGCGGGGGGCCTACCTACAGAACGTGTTCCGGTTCGTGGTCGCCACTCGAGAACCTTTCTTCCCCATCGGTTATCGGTTCGTCGAGCGATAGGTTGAGATGCTAAGAACATATAAGCAAGCTCTACTACGAGTGAATCGCGCTTTAATTACTTGTAAATGTTAAACTGCTTTGCTTTTATTGTTAAATATAATTCAACTAGCTTTTACTCGCGGTTTAACCCGCGTGGGCTACAGTTTATCGTATACTAAGTAGCCGTAAATGTAAATGTCCTTTCTTAGTCTCTAGACTATCTCTGTACAAAAAATCGGTTGAGTAGTTTAGGCGTGAAAACGTGACAGACAGACAGACAGAGTTGCTTTCGCATTCATAATATTAGTAGGGATATAATTAACGGCTCTAATATGGTTTGATTTTCACACAATCTTTAAAAATGTTCTGGGTCAAAAACCCAGTACGCGTTAAAAGTCACCTAGTATTTTCCGAGTCTGTAATAAATAAAAAACCTTCAACTGTTTAAAAAAATATTTCTAACGTAAAGGAATGACTCGGTAAATATTTTACAAACAGTAAAGGCGATACGAAAGCGTAACGAATGACGGTAGCCTTTGAGTCATTTGATGACGACGAGATGGCGAGCTTTATATCCATTAGGTCAAGTTACTCAGCTTTTATATGAGAATAGTCTTGCACTAATCTTTTGGCTTAATCATGTCTTGTATGTGTTGCAGACCATAAATAATCATAATCATTATAATCAGCCTTTTTAAGTCCACTGCTGGACTGGACATAGGCCTCTCCCAAAGCACGCTACTAAGTCCGATCTTCAGCTCCTCTCATCCAACCGATGCCAGCCATTTTGCGTATATCATGGCTCCACCTAGCCAGAGGACGTCCTATAGGTACCTACTACGTTTGCCGAGACGCGGTCTCCGCTCAAGAACACGTTTGCCCGAACGGTTATCGGTTCTTCGGCTAATATGTCCACTTGTCCAGCCCATTGCAACTTTAGCTTGCTGATCCTATAGGCTATGTCGGTTACCTTGGTTATCCGTCGGATTACTTCATTTCTGAATCGATCTTAAGAGAAACTCCGAGCAAAGCCCTTTCCATAGCCCTTTGAGCGACTAGTCGTATCGTGAGTGTCCACGTCTCGGCTACGTATGTCATAAATATGTATCTGAGCGTGGTAAATGATAATAAGAGGAAAACATGCTTTAAAGTGACGCCAGAGCTAAAGGTAGTGTGTCATAAAATCGCAATCCAAGTGACGTATTCTCTTTACTTGTGTGATCTAGTTTTTCTGGTCATCAGTCCTGTCCTTTTACAATCGCGTGTCTTGTCACTAAACTTGATTTTCAGCTTTCAGCACCCTGTTATCAGTCGCTTTTAATACGTGACGTGTATTAAATAAACCGAAAGTTGATGAAAATACAAAATCAAAAATGTTAATGGAGTAGAACTTAAAAGTAGCTGATATGTAATGTTAGTTTACTTGCATTACTTCTATGGACCCTATGTGTTTCCGCCGAAGGCTTGCTTGGGGATGGTTGAGAAATTAAATTCTTGGATCCTTTTGTCTATTTTAATGAGGTATTACAATGTTTTTGAATATAGAAAGAAAATTTGACGTTAGAGTAAATGCGTCGCAAATGATTTCTTGAGAGTGAATGTAGCCGCGTGCGCAGCGAGCGCCTCCCGCTCCGCGCTCGGTTCCCGCGGTCGCCCGGCTGCTCCATTGGAGTGAATTAGGCGCCAGAACACTATGTCAAATATTCTATCTCTAGTACCTAGATTAAACCGTGGATAAATTGAGAATAGAAATAAAAGATAGACTTTTTATGGAAAACAAAACAGACCGTTGTGACTGGAAAACTGGAACTACAAAGTTCACAGGTTTTATAGAAAAATGATACAAAAAAGAGGTCAGAAAAACGTAAAAAATAGTCAATCATCATAAAATAATGATTACAGTCCAACCACCACTCTGCTACATTACTGAATTACTCGGTACGATGCACAAGAGTGATTTTCAATAGATTTTTTTACCTCCCGTATAATTTCCGGCCGCAATTTGCGTCATTCAGAAATTAGAGTACAAAAGCTGTTTATTTAGCGGTTTTTGTGCTAAATAAGGACCAACAATGGTAGAGATTTATCGGTTAATTACCGGTACTTAAAAAAATCCGCATCTCTGTTGATGCGTAGACTAAAAACTTTATTCGACTCGACTTTTATCGTCATTTTTTTAATATGCAAGAGACTCTCTTCTAGGCGTAGTAGAATCTCGTCTTATTGTACTTCTTATTAATATTATAAATGCAAATGTTTGTGTATGTGTGGACACACAAACTTACATAAACTCAACTTCATAAACAATGAACCGAACCTCATAAAAATTTTGGTATTTGGTCCTGGAATACGATGTAGAACTTTTATATCCAGAAAAATAGCACAATCCAGCGAGATAATCAAATTCACTAGGCTCAACTACAGTTATATCACTTACAAACATGCCCATTGCCCAAAGATAAATTTTGAAGAAAAGAAGAGTAGGTAAGTGATGTCAGTAGATATAATATAAATGTGTATCCATATTATAATATTATCATAATGTAATGTATAGGTAATGTTATTCTCTTATTTGAAAGGACCGACATTTTTAGGTTGTTCGGTCCTAACACGTTTAAGCTAAAATAATATTTTACCGGTACTATACATAAATGTCTAACAAATATTATGTATGCTTTTTGCAGGTAATCATCGAACTCCGCTAATTGGTCTGTGGTTTGGTGAGTCTAAAACCTTTCCGGATGTTCTCTCTCTGTAGGTAGGTCCAAATTGCAACAAAAAAGTTCGAGGGCTTTGACATGCAAATAAAAAAGGTTTCACGCATTGACCTCTGACGAACATGCCCAGTTCTTTTAGATCTAACGAACAAAAAACCTGTAAAAACATTATTTTAATGAGTTCTAAATAATTCAATTAATCGCTGTTTTTTTATCAATATTTAATGACATTTTTTTATATTAATAGACTGTTTTTTCTCATGTTCATTGATCGTCAACGTTCTAGTAGGTGTCTACTATCGACACGACGATGACAGATATTTGATAGCATCCTGACTTTCTTCTCTTCCGAGATACTGGCGCTATTCCTATTGTTTGTAAATTTTCGCAAAGAGGTTTCATAACGTTTAAGTACCTATACAGCTAACAACGCAATAAAACCTCATTCAACAGGATTAAACAAAAAAAGCAAAACAAGTGAGCGTGAAAATTTATTGTTATTTTAATGGACTTGATATTATAATGATTCAGATTACTACCTGTTTGAATATCGGCACATTGTTTGAGAAAAGTACGAAACAAGCCTTGACGGCTCGGCCTCACGTACCTATTAGTGCCTTGGCTACGCCTCGTCCCAAATTTCACGTTAATTAATAAATGCCTAAAATGCCGGTAGCAACAGTAATCTAAGTATTTAAACCTTCGTGTTGCTGAATGACTGACAAAAGACGCACTGTCTAATCCAGAAGTCAAGGAGACGCATAATGTAGATAGATACTTAGTTAGCTGATGCTGCCGGAATAAAAACTATCGATTCAATATCTTCTCGATATAAGTACAATCGACGTAACAGCTTTTGCACTAGCGTTACATCGGTTTACAGTAATAAGTTTAGGACGAACAAGTTACAAGGCTTAGAAGTAATCAACCATCTTACTATTAACTTGTCGGAAACTCGACCTCGCTCTCTTTTTACAGTAATAAATTTAGGACAAAAAAGTTGTGATTTCAGGTAGGGAACCCGTGACATTTAGGGTACCTAGCTTCTTTTGATATTGCAAGTATTTTTTGAAAATCATCGCAGATCACAGAAAAGAGTCAAATGAAATGTTTTGGTTTGTAGGAAAAAATTAAAGCCTTTCCAGTTCAACTTTTACATTTTAAAGTACCTGAAGTATAGATTAATATTATTATAATTATTATTGTTTTTGTTAATTTATTATTTGCAATTAATACCTGTTAAATTACTAATTACTAATTTGTTGTATGACTGACTTGTAACATTGGTGTTACTAATAAATAATTTGTATTTGTATTGGTATGGGAGGGATTGCCAGACATAGGTATAAAGATGACCAAAAAATATTACCTACCTGATGTTAATGTGTACCTACACATTACCTCGTAGGTCACATCCACTTACAACTTATCCTAAGTGGTTTTAAATTTACCAAGATTTGTTCAGTACACATGCTAGGTTTAACCCAGATAGCTGCTAGCTATGCCTAAAATGTAATCGTTGCCAGAAAAGCACTAGATATTCGAATAAGACCTGAGGCTAAGTGGCGAGGTACACGCATTACCATGTTTTGCAAGTCGAAAGTAGTATTTACCTAAATGAGAAGCAAATTTGTTTATTTACAAGGAGAGAACTAACACATAATCACGGTTTTGTAGAATAAGTTAGCTGCGAACCATAAGGTTTTACGAGAAGTATACTTTTTGCGGTGGTTATTTTTTTATTTGGCTATTAAAAGTCGTGGCTAAGACTTGTCATTGAGGATTATAAGATAGCTCCTCACCATTTTTAAAACGAATATTCATAGTTGAGTTTAAATAAAATTTTATTTATCTACTATTTTCTATTTCACTCAAGTAACTCTTTCAATTTTTCTTTGCATAAAAAACTAAACAGGATAAATATAAAATAACTAGCTGCGCCCCGCGGTTTCACCCGCGCGGACTGCACTTCATCGCAATAAAACGATTTTTCTTTCATAAGAACCTTCTCCTCGCAATAAGAAAACACAACAAAAAAACAATTAGCGAAATCGGTCCAGCCGTTCACGCGTGATGCCGTGACCACGGGAAATAGGGATTCATTTTTATATATAAGAAGATGAATAAAAGATCAGTCCAGCCTTTTTCAAGCGATGTGCTTCCAATGAAAATCATTAAATTTCTATGTATCTAGATTACATACATTACTTATTACGAGTTTATACTTGGGGTTAACCCCGCGAAAATACCTTATTTCATACTTCATTTGTTTTGGTAGGTGTGGTTAGTTATAGGAGCTAGACAATCTTTAATTAATAATAGGAACTAGATATTGCAAAATAAAATACTGCAGACTGTCAGTAGTTTATCAGCACATAAATAACTGGGCAAAATTTGTCCGTGTATCTTTTCATCGACATTCTAAAAAGGCACCGCTATACGCGCTCGATCTTAGATCTGGACGATAATATCAAATATATGAACTTGTAGAGGTATAAGAAATACTATAAATATTTATTAATTGCGAAAATAATTGCAATAGACAATTTGTACTTAATTATACGTATATCGAGTTGTGTGTACCTACAATAAACTTGAAAAAAGTATTTAGGTAAAAGTTTAAAGTCACAGCAATAAGTCTTTACTTCTTCTTCTTGCCCTGGTCCCATCTATTTGTGGTCGGCGCAGCATGTATTCTTCTTCCACTCTCCCCTATCAGCCGACATCGCTTCTTTTACTCCCCTTTAATTCATATCAACCCTCACACAATCCATCTATCATTTCTTTGGTCTACTTCTTCCCTTCCATCCATCAACATTCATATTCATCACAATAAGCAGCATCACATCAGCAATAAGTCTTTACTTAAAATAAGTAAATGCTATTAACGGCTGTTATTGTGAGTTTGGATGTAGGACACCATCTCTGAAACTATTGATCCGAATTTAAAAATTCCTTTGGTATGTACACTGTTATTAAATTGCATTATCCCTGACTATTACTAATTGTAGGAATCCTCACCCAAGCGAAACCAGGGTGATTAAATTCTCTTTATTTTCTTAAACTTTTGGAGGCTAAATTGACTGGTTCAGCGCTTTGCATTTGGATCTAGTATAGTACCTATATCTATGTTCACGATTACATAGCTAATATCCAGCAAATATAAAAAAAGGGTAAAAAACATTAGATAAAAAAAGATTACAAGAATACTATTTTTAATGCAACCATCAACGACCTTGATTTGGGGAATGTATTACTTAACTTTTTGGCAAGAAAGAATTAAAGATTGATGATTGCATAATAAAATAATTTGTTCCATACCCGTATGGCTATTGCAAAAACGAATAAAGATTGATTGTTTTGTACGTAAAAACTAGTAAGCTTACATAACTAGCGGGCATAGTAATAAACTTTGTGGAAGGACAAATCAAAATGATATGTCATCATTGAAGTCAAAAGGACTTTTATGAAAGTCACAACAGATGCGCCCCGCGGTTACACCCTCGGCTTTCTCTTTATCCTGTAAGAACTGGGATACCCGCGTTGCCTAAATTTGAATTAATAATGTATAAAATGATTTAGGTATACCATACAGATCAGCCCTCCGGCTAGATGGAGTGACGATATACGCAAAATGGCTGGCAGCGGTTGGATGAGGGAAGCCGAAGATCGGGCTCGATGGCGTACTTTGGGAGAGGCCTATGTCCAGCAGTGGACTGAAACGGGTTGATTTTGATAATGATGATACAGATCAGTTCAGCGGTTTAGGCATGAGAAGGTTATAAAGAAAGACATATAAAGTTACATACATTCAGCTGTTTTTTTCGTGAAGTCTTTTTGCTATTCGGGCGGACACAAATAAAGCAAATAAGTTTAGCCGTCCGTTGAATTATAAACTCGACTTTGTTTTATAAATTTAGATAAATGTACGGTAATCTCAAAGCGGGTGAAACCGTGGGGCACATTTTGTATTATACTCGTATAATTTACATAACAAACGTATGCCCGTTTACAACCTCGCTGGGTTATTGTGTACGAATCGCATTAAAATAAAGCCTTGTGACGCAAATGCCACAAAAAGTTCTACAGTGCTGTATATACAGAAGGCCTCTTTTGCGTTTCTATTAAGCGTCGTCCGACCTATCCGTTCAGAATTTCAGTCACACCTGTTGTTGCCTTTATTGATTTTGACAGCTCTTATTATGTTTATTTACGACGGACATTTGAGCTTGACGTATGAACCTACCGAGTTGCCAGCCTTTTACGGAAGACGTGCTGCGATTATGACGCTTCTGTTGGATTCAGGTAAACATGTTTACTGAGAATCGTTACTATATGCTTGATAAAAGGCTAGATTTTTCAGGTCTACCAAATTTATTAGACTTTTAAAAATGTAGCATGTAGATATAAATAGATAGATAGATAACTCTTTGTTGTTCCACCACAACCTGCGACTCCTACAATGTCGTCGATGAACCTAGCACAAATGACGTTTCTTTCTACAAATCACCGAAGTGTCGATACCTGTTTTGAGTTTCAATCAAACGTTAATAGCACATTGTTTTAAAAATAACATACCTAGTTTAAAATTCGCAACATGATCGACCTTCAAGAGTTACCTACAAACTTTGACACATATTCATTTGTTCAGCATAACGGCCCACTGATGTCATCTACGCAAACGAGGTAGATCCCACGTGGGAATACATTGGCGAGGGTTATGGGCATATGGGACATAAAAGTGCGAATTCGCATCGCATTGCAAATGTCTGCGAGCTCGCATGAATCCACAAGAACTTCCGATCTGAATCGCATCGTATCGCAGTTGTGTGGTATGGTCAGAACCAATGTTTTGCCGCACGAAATCATACCGCAGCGATTCGCATCGCAAATTCCTGCGATACGGCGTCGTATCGCATCGCAGTTTTGTGTGCGAGCCTTAAGATGCTACTTATCATATCTATACATACAAATAAATAAAATTGGAGTGTCTGTTTGTAATTTCAAATTAACAGCTTTTCAACAAATGCACATGAAAGTATATACCTACGATACTTTAAAAAAAACAATTTTTACAATTTTTGTCTGTCTGTTTGTTTCGGATTATTTGTGAAACGGCTGGACCGATTTTGACGGGACTTTCTTTCGCAGATAGTTACTTTAATAAGGAGTAACTGAGGCTATCTTTATTTTAGAAATTTGAACCCAGGGAAGGTCATAGGACTTTTTATCACGTAGTAGTACAGATATCACGAACAGCTATATATTCGTGTGTGTTTTCACCCTCTTTAACTTAATTTATCGTATTAAAAAGTATCGTATGACGTTCCTCAGGGTCCAAACTATCTACCTTCCCAATGTCACCAGGATCAGTTCAGTGGTTTAGGCGTGAAAAGGTAACAAAGAAACAAACAGAGTAACTTTCACATTCAACTTATTCAAATGACTTTTTTTTCGTGAATTTTTCCGTTATCGTTCGGGCCGTAGACAAACTCAATAAATCAAAGGTCATAAAAATCGGTCTATCCGTTGTTGAGCTATGAATGGTGTAACTCGAATGACATTATTTTATATATGTATTTAGATTTCGGTGTTAGATTTCGTGTGTTCGTAATTCTCCGAAACGATCTTGATGGAATTTAGTATTAAGCTAGTTTGAACCCTGGGGAAGGACGTAGTATATATCTATATAAAATATATATAACTCAAAGGTGACTGACTGATGACTGACTGACATAGTGATCTATCAACGCACAACCCAAACCACTGGACGGATCGGGCTGAAATTTGGCCTGCAGGTAGATGTTATGACGTAGGCATCCGCTAAGAAAGGATTTCGCGATAAACTGTAGCCCACGCGGGTGTAACCGCGGGGAACAGCTAGTTTTAACATAAACTGAATAATTATGACTCTTCCTGATATCTATTGGCGAGTAGTAATTTTTTTTTGCTACTTGACAATAGATGGCGTCTTTAAGCAACACTATACCGTTTTTTAAAAACATGATTTACCAAAAAAAAATAACGGAGCTAAGCTCGGTGATCCAGATATTAGGTATGCTTTGTACTAGGAATTCAATACGATAAATTAACATAAGTAGATATATTACAGCAAGCTCCCTGGAGGCCCGACTTGTTAGCAGATGCGTTGTCAAAGTCACCGCGTGCGTCAGTCGCGTACTTGACACGGTACCACCTGTAAGTACGTTGTCACAATACCAGCTCGTTGTGCAATAATGGAAACTAGCTGTTCCCGCGGTTTCACCCGCGCGGGCGATAAAAAGTATTTTAGGCCCTTCCTCAGGGTTCAGACTATCTCCGTACCAACATTTAAATCGGTTCAGTAGTTTAGGCGTGAAAGCGAGACAGACAGACAGACAGAGTTCCTTTCGCATTTATAATATTATGGAGGGAGTAGGGAAGGAGGAATATAACGTTTGACTTTCTTTCTTAACGTTTAATATAATGAAAAAATAAGAATGAATATGTAAAACAAGAAAAAATTCGAGGGAAAATTGTCGTGGAAATCGCGTCTTGTCTTCAGTAAATTGACTATTTTATTTACTCGTTTTTATATTTTTCCTAAGTATTATAATTAGGTACTGCGACGATAAAACGACACAGTAATGTACATTCTTATGCGAAAACAATCTAACATTAGTAAAACCTGTAAGAGAATGTAAAAATGTAGTGTAGAAATATTTTTTTTTGAATTTTAACTAGGTACAATGATTTCTATATATTGATGTGAAAATTGAATTGTAAAAACATACATTTTAGCCCAGTAGCCTCTTAATATACTTACAGAAATGGGTCAGCGACAGTTTTATAACAGTAAAATAGATTTGCATGATGAATATAAAATATTTTCTTATTTACGAGGGCAAGAACATAATTCATTATTTTAGACATTTTTACCTAACGAAAAACATCAACGCGTGACGTCTACGGACAAAATATTTGCAAACATTCGAATATTTGCGCTCAATAAATATGTTATTTTCCAAAGGCCAATAAATAATAATGTGCAGATTATTATAATTTATACATCACAATAATTACTATGACGTCTAAAGGCAGCTGCGATTCGACATGTATTTGAACAAATTGTGATTTATTCTTCTTTTTAACTTCATGTGAAACCGATATTTTGTCATTTTTATGGCCCAAAAACACTTACTTTTACTGTTAATTTGTGAAAAAGCTAGAGATTCAACATTATCAGCGGGAGCCAATTACGTTCTCAGTTCCCACTGCTAGGACTCTGGCCTTCTCTCAGAGAGAGAGTGAGTATGGGCCACTATCTACCACGCTGACCCAGTGTGGGTTGGTAGATGTCGCATGCCCTTGAATGTAGTTCTTGAACATGTCAGTTTCCTTACGCCGTTTTCCTTCACGGTTTTGAGCGATGGCAAATCCGCACATAACCTTTAGACATTATAGGTGCGGGGTCGAGAAGGCATTTGAACTCGGTATTAGCGCCTTGCAAGGCTCACGCGTCACCGCCCGGCCACCACGGCTCTCTACGTGTTAATTTTTTTTTACAAACGCTACATACACACATACTACATACTTCATTTTTTATTTTCTTTAACTGTTTTTATGGTACATAGAGTTCTATTACTTATACTACTTACTATACTTATCTATTACTTATTCTCTCTACACTTAATAATTGACGTTGTGGTCGAAGGTGGCGCCACGCTACACCCAGACTAGGAACTGCCTCCAAGTGAGGCAGCCGGAACACACTGCGATAGGTCTTAAGCACTTGTCAGTATGTTCCAGTGATAGCTAGCAAGCTGAGCAGTAGAAAATGTCCTATATTTATGTGTAAAAGTATTATACATTCTGTGGTATGGGCCAGCCCTAGTGTATATGTCATCATCATCATAATCAGTCGGATGAAGTCCACTGCTGAACATAGACCTCCCCCTTTGAACGCCACCTTAGCCTAGCCATTTGCATCCATGGGCTCCCTGCGACTTATAATGTCGTTGGTCTTATAATGACGACGCGTTAGCCGAGTTGGTAGTGTCCCTGCCTTCGAAGCTAGCGGTCCCGGGTTCGAATCCCGGTAAGGGCAAATATATGTGTGATGAGCACGAACATTTGTACCTGAGTCTTGGATATTTCTATCTATATAAGTATTTATTTCTCTATATAAGTATGTATATCGTTGTCTAGTACCCATAACACAAGTTTCGAGCTTAGTTTGGGGCTAGGTCAATTTGTGTGCAATTGTCCCCGATGTCCCCGATTTACCTAGTAGGGGGCCTACCTACAGATCGTCTTCCGGTTCGTCGTCGCCACTCGAGAACCTTTCTTCCCCATCGGTTGTCAGTTCGTCGAGCGGTGTGGTCATAGGTACCTAGTAATAAAGAAGTGACGTGCAAAACCATTTGTTATGTTAGCTACCATTCTGGTTTGAAAATAATCCTGTTTTCCACCGTTTGTTTGTGACCGCCGGAAGTTGCCCACACGCGTACATCGTACGTACATTTCCAAGTGTAATTACGAGTTTATTCCTCGCAGTGCGTATTTATTACGTACAGCGGTATATATTTCTTAGAATAGCAGCTAAAAAGTTCCGTTAGCATTATTGTTTTATATTTCCTGTAACATTAAACTTGCTGCCTTTATGCCAAATGACACAGTGGAAACTA
Source organism: Opisthograptis luteolata (assembly GCA_931315375.2). Taxonomy (NCBI): domain Eukaryota; kingdom Metazoa; phylum Arthropoda; class Insecta; order Lepidoptera; family Geometridae; genus Opisthograptis; species Opisthograptis luteolata. The sequence continues at coordinate 9,137,947 of OV928047.1, read as the reverse complement.
TTGCCCCTTGTAGCAGAAACAAACTAAAAAAATATATCAAAATTAAAAAAGTTATAAATAAAACAAAGAAAATGTTAAGAAGCCAAAAAAAATTGGTGAAATCAATTAAAAACAAAAGTAAAAAGATAGCTTTATTAGATGATATCAAAATGTATGAATTAGAGTTAGAAAATACCAGTACAAGATATCAAACAGAAATTGAAGACCTACAGAATAAAATCATTAGCCTGGAGGCCTCACTAAGTACCATCAGTGGCCGCTATGAACTGTCTCAGGTCATGGTGAGGGAATACATAGCGGCAATGGATGACTTGCTCAAATTGAGCCATAGTAACCTAGAGTGTGTTGAGTCGAATAATTACTCAACCTGTGACTGTCAACTCATAAAGGAGGCATTGCCTAAAATAATATGTTTCTCTATCGGGAACGGGAAACGCTGAATGATTAGGCGATTTTAATCACCAGTGAGTGGTCAGAAGTACAGGTAAAATCTAGTTTGCAATGTAATTGAAATAAAACAGTGCCTACTTACTAACTATCAATGTGGAAAATGATGTTCAATGTACTTGCGTAATAAAGTTCAATAAAACTTGACATAAAACCTGCTAATTTTCTATAGTATCAGAGAAACATGTCTAACGTTTGAATTCTAATCAAACAACCTTGATCTTTTGTTGTTTTTATGTACATTGTATTTGTATTTTTTATTTCGTTAAGTGTGAAGCACGATGCGTAAACAGTTCCATTATAAAGTTCTACATAAAATATGATAAACAACTTTTTTTTACTTGCATTTCTAGTACAAGTATCATCATATGGCATATGGCAAAGATTGTTGCACTACTTTTTTGGCCAAATATTGTATTAAAAGTATCTAATGTTGGCTGCCAAATTTAATTACAGAATAGTTTGCGATTAAAATTGGCCAGAACTTCAATGCTTGTTATTTACGAAATTATTTGTGAGTTTTTTGAATTTTTACAAGGTAGCGAGTTTTTGACCACAAGTCGCCTGATATTGAGTGAGAACTGGCTCTTAAGCGAGGTAGCGAGACTCACGATAGTTGCTTAGCGACTGATTCTTAACTTGAAGTTCATAGTAGAGGTAGTACTTCTCTGCAGACTAGCTCCACTATTGTCGTCTCCAATGCTAAAAAAGTAAAAAAGACCGCGTTTTTCTATGAGACAGCGGTCAAGAAGGTTACCTCCTATGAATGAAAGAACGATTAAAACCTAAGTTCCGGCCTTTAAACCTAAGAATACCCAAACAAAATGTCACCTTCATCATTCTAAAATTAAAACAATTAAACGTCTGATACTGACCGCACCACATAATGCTTAATGAACTGACAAAACCACAGAACGGGATGTGGTAAGCTTACAGAGGCGTTTTGACCTCTCCGATTCGGATTACGGGTCAAAAACTTGCAGGTCATGACATTTTAAGAATGTGTCATATTGGATTTACCCATTTTTCATCAGATACAAATGGTAGTTAAACGTCATGCCGAAAAAATAGCTGTACACCCACTACTAGGCTCCACAAAGACAGTAACTCTTTCAAAGGTCAATGTGTTCGCTTGTTCAACAAAATTCCTAGTGAAATCCATGACTTTATTTTATTTTATTTTATTTATTAGGGACAATAAACAGTAATACAGTACTACAGTAATAATAAGTAATATTGGATACAAAATCGAAATAACTGCATCACCCACAGCATTATCCACTGTTTAAGACTTGTCGATAACTTATTTTCAATTCCATATAAAATGAAATCTTATTAGAAAAGCTTTTTATAAACTATCAGATTATCTATTAAGTTGCCAAAAAAGCTTGGAATTGTAGTGAACTTGCTCCAATTCAATCAGTAAGCAATAAGAGAAAAATATGCAAATGTGATTGCACCCAAAAAATGACCTGACGGGCGTTTCTTGCTGTTTTAAGGAGGTTAGAACAGGCGTAACTGGTTTTTAGTCATTACAGATATCCTACCAATTAAACATAATATATTAATTTGATTTGTAAGAGAATTACTGGCTAATACTAGCTTTTAAACACGTCAAAGTTTATGAATTTTTCACAAGATGGCGTTGTCTCCTGTATTTTGAAAAAAATACTGATAATATGATGCAAATCTTTCTCATTAGATACCCTTTATTTTCAACTTAGGGCGGTTTCAATAACCGATCTATCCACGATTTGCCCTACTAGAGATGGAAATTTGACATAAGCTCCATAGAAGTAATGTCAAATTTATGTCAAACGGTGGATAGATCGGTTATTGAAACCGGCCCTTACTTGGTGTCGAGAAGACCAAAGTTATATCCAGAAATAGATCACTAACACGCACAAGAAACACTGGACTAATTAGTGATGGCCACACTCAATCATCATCATCACTTATCACAATCATCTCGCCGTGATAATTGGACGTCCCATTAAATTGCTCTAATTTACATCCATTCGTTCCTTGTAAAAGTGAGTCAGGGGATATAGCACAACTGAATAATAGTACGTTTGGGATTTTTTATTACTGAGTCTTTTTTAATTGATTGATTTTTTTATTTTTCTTTTTTAGTTTAACGCCCGAAATGAATAGTCGATCCTGATCCGTTATCTGCGGTTTTGGATCGATATGTCATGTCATAATATGTCATTTTAGTAGTAATATGTCAAACCCTAGTACTAAAATGACATAACATGACATAACATATCGATTCAAAACCGCGGATAACGGATCAGGATCTGAATCTGGATCAGAATCTGGATCAGATTGTGTTGTGAAGCATATTTATTGGTGTGTTCCGGCAGCCTCACTAAGACTTGAGAGCCAGTCGAGAGTTTCCAGGCTTCCAGTTTTGACGTCAGACTAGCGACAAGGCGTAAAAGCCAAAACTACTAATAGGTATGGATTTTTTCTATAAAAAAATGTAATAAATCATCTCACAAGGAAAACGCACGCGTTGATAAAGGGACGTAATTTTATTAGTAACAAAAATTCTGTTGATTGTACGGTAATTTTTATGGTCGTTTTCCTCCCACACGCACCGTGTACTACCATTGTTTATCTAAAGCATTCTAAATAGTCAATTTACTTTTTAGTCGTTATTTTTGAATGTATTTTGACATAACTTAATGTTAATTATCGTTAATTGACGCCTGCGAGCGCGGCTGTTAGTCACAAAATAAATAAAACGACTACGTAAGTCTACGTACGTGATAATTACTACACATCTTATTATGGCTTTATTGTAAACTGGTATACACGTCACAGACAGAAGTCCAAGACTCCAAGACGCTTTACTTTCAAATCAAGGATGACGTAGAAACATCGCCTTATTCGCGGTAGTAGAACGTAAAACGCCCTCTGCAAATCTGGATTTCCACCAATGGTAGAATTTCATGTAACCAACGCAGTCGATTGACGTCATGTCACCGCTCTTGCGGTCTGTACTCTACTGAGTCAGTCGTTCGATAAAATTTATAACGTTTATATTGCCAATATTTCGTTTCTAACCGCCAGTGTTGCTTGAAACGTGCTTGGATTGCCATACGCGAATAAGCTACAAAAGTTACGTAAAGTTTTTGCGCTTGCAGTTTTTTTTAATATCTTTTTTGGTGAACGTGTGGTACTAGTGATGTATTCGATGAATATTATACAAAATTCGGCTTCTTACAAGATAGAAGACTTTATGGATGTAGTTTTCTGTGTGTACATCTCAAATGCGCGGAAGGTTAGTAAAGCTTGACTGTGTTACTTCTTGTAAAGTTTCAAGGCTGATTGGATTAGTTTAATTAGCTTATCTTTATCTTTTTGTCCATGGCATGTAGGTTTACCTTGGTCTATCTGCTTTAAAAAACCTAACATTAAGAACTAAAATAAGCTTCCCGGCTTAACATTTATGAATTTTATAGCGATGATGGCTCAGTGGTAGTGACGTCGGCTTGCGATCCGTAGGACGTGGGTTCGAATCCTGCAATGAGCTTGAGCTTTCGGTGAAGGAAAACATCGTGATGAAACCATAGCTTGGTGGTAGGGTATTTTCTAGTACTCGCCTGGCTAGCTACCACCCTCTCGTTAAGAATCTGTCGCCAAACACCTATCGGTGTGTTCCGGCAGCCTCACTTGAGAGCCAGTTCCCAGTCCAGGTGTAGCGTGACGCCGTCTTCGACAGGCGACTTGTGGTCAAACGGTACCCTGTAAATACTAAAAAAAAATAAAAAAAAAATAACAAAAATCCTTCAACACGGATATTTTTGTATTGACTGAAGATTAACTAAGTAAGTAGATACGGTTGTTTTCAATCAGTCCGCAATCAGTTAAAAGAAACGCCAGTTGGTTTCGATAAGGGGATATAAGAAAAAAATAACAATATTTTCTTCCTTACCTGAAATCTTCTGTGCAGTTCTCAGCATCGCGATTAATTCAGGCAAAAATACTGAACGAGGCCCTGCTGTTAATAGAACCCCCAGGTGACAGAAGGGGTAGCTCATGCCAATCTGGCAGTAAAAAATATAATCATTAAAAATAATCAAGACAGGCTATATTGCTCCGTTTGGGGTTGAAACTCTTGGTCCGTGGGGTCCTGCCGCTCTTATACTTTTTAAAGAGCTCGCCAAGCGCCTCGTTGACGCTACAGTGCCTCTAGCCAAGATGCATTCTGCAATCGTTGACGCTAATAGAAAACAAGAAAAAAGTATTGTTTTGACATATTTCTGACCACGTGACTTAGCGTTGAAATATGTCAAACCAATACTTTTTTCTTGTTTTCTATTAGCGTCAACGATTGCAGAATGCATCTTGGCTAGGGGCCCTGTGACCAAAGGGCTGGCGCTTACCTCGGTCAACGAATCAGGCTAGCCATTCAAAGAGGTAATGTCGCCAGTCTCTTGGGAACTTTACCTGCAGGCAGCGACCTAAATCATGTTTTTTTTTATTTGTAGATGTTTAGTTTTATATAGGTAGTTTAGTTCTTAGTATTTAGTATAACTTTCTATCCAATTATACTATGTTGTTTTGTCATATTATATCTAATAAAAACATAAATCAAGACAGTATTTTCAAAAATAATGGCCTAATAATGGCCCTGCTGGGTATATTATATTTCTTAATACATAGTATTGGTAAAATAATAACAAGTAAATGAATATATATCACGTGTGTTTCGATAAGTAAAAAGGTATGACGTCTATAGTACATAGGATAGTGAAGATAAACTTGGGTTCCGCTTAGACTTTAGACTAATAAATAGAATACACAGGAAAGACCTGCAAAAGGTAAATAATAACAGGAAATAATTAGCATCATTATTAAGTGTAATATTATTTTATATTACCGTAAATTAACTACTTGTTTACTCTGTTTTTAATACTTAATTGAACCTATTTATTTAATAATCTTAACACGGCAGTAAGTGTCCATTTAAGTACCTACCTAGGTATCTTCTTCAAAAACGAAAGTATCAAAATGTTAATCAAAATATACGTCTACCGTACTCAGTTTTGTACTGGGCCTTTCTACTTGATATTTAGACCAGCATATTTTTACCCTGGTAACACAGCAATCCTTAATTTTCATATAGGGACAGAGGTGTCGATTCGGTTTTGCATTCTCTAAAACTAAACTAAGTTTGACAGGTCTAATAGTATTGCTGTCCTTTTTTACTCTATTGGTTAGAAAAAAACAGCAATACTATCAGACCTGTCAAACTTAGTTTTGTTTTAGAGAATGCAAAACCGAATCGACGACAGACACTGACCCAAATAAAGCACACTAATAATACAAAATATTATTAATGTAAAAGATAAACTATGTTTTAAACACTAACGCCTGTATTTTTTTTACTTCTACACGCTGAAATGGCTCAACGAATTTGAGTAAAATTTAGAATGGAGATAGCTTGTGAAAATGCCTAACCACTAACGCCCGAAAAATAAATCAATCAATTTTAGTAGTAATCTGTCAAGTCCTAGTACTAAAGTGACACATTACGACATGACATATCGATCCAAAACCGCGGATAGCGGATCGGATTGATTATTATTTTCGGGCATTAGGCACCAAGCTGGTTTCACTACGATGTTCTCCTTCACCAAAAGCTCAAGCTCATTGTTGCATTCTAACGCCCGACCTACGTACGGGTATCAAGTCAACCAACATCACTACCACTGGTTTTACGAATGATTGATCACATTATCAGGCTAGTGTTGTACACAAGGAGTCTAAACGATTAAATCCACAGTGTGGGGTGGCCAACTTGATTAGATCCAAGATCGACTGTTTCCTGATGAAACCCTGTGCGATCGACTAGTTACACTAAATACATACTTCTTGAAATGAAACAGTAGGTAATTCAATATACAATTAATGTAGTATTTCCCTGTAAGCAAAGATGCGTCTGGCGTCGATTAGCAAAGTCAAGTTGTCCTGTCTGTTCTAGGTATTTTTATTATACTTTTATACGTTTTAAGTTTTTCCACGATCGACTGGATTAATATCCGTGATCGACCAGTCGATCGCGATCGACGGGTTGGCCACCTCTGGTATAGACGTTACTAATAATATAATTAAATGCTAAATAGCAATTTAATGTATCATTATATAGCGTTAACGTTTACGTTACATCTCTTATTAAGAATAGCCGCGTGGGAAAAAAAACAAGTTTTTACGCATAATTATCTTAAAACGTGACAGGTAATTGTTAAGACAATGATGTTATTTACTCTGTTGTAGAAAAAAACTTTAGTATCATGTGAATAATAAATTCTGTATAAATAAAGACGACATGGTGTTCTTTGGTATCATCACTTGAGAACAGCTAGACATATTTGTATTTTTTTTAAATATTAGTAACATGGTTTTGTTGGAAAAAAAATTGTATGAACTTGTAGTGCCTCATCATAAATTACCACCCTATTAATAACGATATCAGACCGCAAATCTATCTCTTATTAGATCGACGTTAAATTTCCCACTCCCTAAATCAGCAGTTTTGCTAGAGCCGAAGATCGGGCTCGATGGTGTACTTTGGGAGATGTCTATGTCCAGCAGTGGACTGAAACGGATTGATTATGATGATGATGAAATCAGCATTTTTATTCTCGTTTACCAAAACAAGTCCTTTTAATTTTTCAGCAATCAGAAAGATGGCGGAAGCTCCGAAACATTGTGCAGTGGACGCCTTTCTTCCAAACGTACAAGAAGCAGCGGTACCCCTGGATCCAGCTTGCTGGTCACCAGGGGAACTTCAAGGCTGGACCCGACCAGGGTACGATACTGAAAAAGCTATGTCCTCAAGAAGAAAGATGTTTTCAGGTGAGATTTAAAAAACATACAAGCATTTGACTGCAAAGCAAAACAAACATTTCATTACAGTCTAACCATAGGGTAAATGTTGACGAGGTTGATGATGGAGCATGTTTACTTAGAATATACCTATTGTGGCTGGCAGTAGTTGGATGAGAAGAGCCGAAGACCGGGCTCAGTGGCGTATCTTGGGAGAGGCCTATGTCCAGCAGTGATCGGCAGTGATATACTGATCGGGCAGCAAAGGCGTTGCTGGATGCTCCACTCCTTCAAACATTTGACTTCAAAGCAAAACTAGCATTTGACCAGAGTCTCACTTTATAGTCAGTGATCGATGATGGAGCATGTTTGCTAAGATACCTATTCACTCCTTCTTTTTCCTGTCAATCAGCAACGTGCATTGCATTCTCCTGTCAATATTGCAATATGAGAAGCATAAAGGGCAGTTCAGGAGATTTGACATATCCTGGACAGCGGCATCGCAGTCATAGTTCTTCAGATGCCAAAACTCCTTGTGCATAAATTCCTAAATAATACTTATCAGAAGCAAAGAAGCTGGCAGGGTGTTCCACTCCTTCGCCATTCGCATTATTATAAATATAGAAGCAACGCGCTTTGCGCGGATCGGGGCAATTGCAAGAATTTACGAATGCTACTATGATATTTGAATAGCACTGGTATTATGCAAAAAAATGCAAAATATCCACTAAAAATACAAGCAAAAAAATTATAACGTTTAAATGTAGAATTTTATCTGCAAAAACCAAAAATCATCAGCAGCCTGAAAACATCCGCTGCTGAACAGTCTTCCCCCCTTTGAATGTCATAATTAACGGTTATCAGCCATTTCCATTCATCGGGATTTTACATGACCCTGCTGATTAATCTTCCATGGAACCTGCCATGATTGTATCTATCGAAACGAGCCGTCACTGACTAGGTCACTTGGTATGTTTCAATTCCAAGAATGTTGTATCATAAATTATATGGTTAGAAATATCTGAAAGGTGCTGACTCAATGGCGGATTACGCATAACGTTTGCGGTTCACCCAAAAAAGTTATAGCTTTATGATGAGATAAGTGTATAACTTTTTACAACATAATAATCTGGTTGCCTAAGATTTATTTTTTTACATAACCTCAATTACGGATTTGTATAGAATAACTTTATGAGCATGGGTGAAGATTAAACGAAACGCACATATGGGGGAATCTTCAAGGCAAGTGTGAACAGGTGCCTTCTGGGTATGAGTGCTACTTCGTCGACCGCATCATCGCTTGCCAACGGGCGAGATGGCGTTCAAACGCAGCCCTAATAGCAATAAAAAAATCAACAATATAATAACGTAATACTCACATTAAACTAACTGAGATAGCGCCAAGACCCAAAGTGAGTTTTGGCCTCCGATAACAAAAGATGCCACTTCGGTCTGTCCCGCGCTACCTCCTGCCAGTCCTCCACCTGGAGCTCGAAAATTGGATCATAGAAAATTTCATTATTTAGTTAAACTAGAAATTTTCACATTGGGGGGTACATTGACGCAATTCCATAGCTGCGTCAATTTACTTCGCTCCAGGGGTTAAACGATAAAAACTGTTGGTCATTTTATTGAAGCTGTGAAGGGTTCATCAACCTTTTACTATTCTATTTAAAAAAATGAACAAAGTGACGTAAGTTCACGTTTTGGTAAAATAAGTTTTACCTGTTAATTATGATATGTACCAGTCCATAACCGTACTTCATGAGGATAGTAGGTGCTATAATAGCTTGGGTTTTACATTAAGACCATATTTAATTGGTAATATTTATCAATGGGCAAACCTTCAAGAAGGTAAAGTTGAACGGGAATTCCAAACTGGTATTATTTTTAGCAAAATTATTTTCCCTAACAGACATTACGTGTAATTGATATTATACCTACTAACAAAAACTTATATTTAAATCAGTAGTACCTACTATAGGAGTATCTCTTTTGTACAGTAGTGTATCATTAAGCGTCTGATTCTTAATTTCTATAAACTAAGCAATATGCTCTTAGGGCCGGTTTTATTAACGGACCATCCATAAATTACGTCACACGTTAAGGGGGAGGGAGGGGGTCGACGAAGTGTGACATTGTGTGACAAGACTGACTAGGGGCGGGGTGGGCTCTCAAATTTTGTGACATCACAGTTTTTTCAAAGTATAATATTAAATATTACATCACGAAGTATACAATTTAAAAATATGTGACATCACACTAGGTAGGGGGGGTCTCACAAATGTGACCAGTTGTGACAAGGACGGGGGAGGGGTAAAAAAATCATCAAATTGGTGTGACGTAACTTATGGATGGCCCCCCCCTAAGTCAAATGTCAGAGGTACCAAATTTAGGTAAATTTGATCGTATTGCCCGTGCTAAAATTTGACATTATAAGATCAAATTTACCGAAATTTGGTATGGTAATTTGGTATTTGGTAAATTTGGTACATTTAACTTACGGACGCATATGAAACTGGCCCTTAGCAAGCATGATTCACATATATTATTTTGATCTAGTCACGTGTAACGTCCAATAACTATGGTATAACCGGGAAAAAAAAACCATAGCCATTTTGTTTATAATTTTATCCATGACCCATACAAAAAAAAAAGTTTTTACTTTGCCTAGATTCATCCGCTGTTATATAAAACAACTACATAGTTCTATACAATGACTGACTTATCTGAAATTATACACTCTAGCTGAAATATAATAGAATGATTACATAATATAAATCATTTTAACATTTTAAGATATTGTGTAGGTAACCTATAGATAGTCTAGTCATTATACTTTGTGGAAGTCTAATTAGTTCAGGACTAAACTTTTTTAAGGTTTTTATTTCTTTTGTTCATATTACATCATTTAAATTAAGTTTTGACATTCCAAGAGTCAAAAATAGCTACAATATAATCGTCAATCATTAGATTCATTAGTTTTAAACAGCTTGTTAACGATTGACGTCAGTTCATGATAAATTGATAAGTAATCGAAATCGGTCATACCTATAGATTGCAATAATTAGTTACATTTTTTATATAGTCTTGTCTAAAAATGAACTACCACCATCTCATCTGATGGTAAGTGAAGATGTAGCCGATGGTGGCAAGTTGTAAACACGCAATTTTAGAGTAGGTACAGTCAGCGACAAAAGTAGTTGAACAATAACAATTTTTCCAATGTTACTTATCATCTTAAACACCAACGTTCGACCAAATCATCACCTAACATAAGGTGTGTTGTATTTTCCTTGTATTTTGTAGAAACGAAACAAACATTACTGATGTAATTCACATCTTGAAAATCGAGTATGATCAGCTACTTTTGTCGCTGACTGTACAACCTACTGTAGTTTCTCTGCAATACAGTTATTGTTAAGTATTTGGCCATAGGCTCCTTTAACTTGGGTGGTAACTGGCAACGAAAACACAAGAAAAAAAAGAGAACTTTATTAAAGTGAGTAATTATTTAATCAAGTAAAGTAAAGAGTTTGCCACCAAGCACATATCGGTGTGTTCCGGCAGCCGCACTTGAGAGCCAGTTCCCAATCCAAGTGTAGCTTGACGCCACGCGCCATCTTCGGTCACATGACCTGTGGTCAAACGCTACCCTGTTCGACGTACAAAACATACTTGATTGAATCACTATGTATTTTCTCACAAGAAGCTCATTGCAGGATTTGAAACCAAACGTCCGTTTGCACTACCATTGAGTTATCATCACTTCAATAGTTGATAACCGAGTTTTTAGAGGTCAAAGAACTTTTAATGATTTTATTGTGCGTAATGACCAAAGTGACGATAATTTTAAGCGATTAAGAGTTTCAATGATTCATTCTACAATAATAATAATTAGTGTATAGTTACAAGCGTTGGCTCGTTTTTACAAGATGGCCTTCTAAGTATATATTGACTGGCGACCCGCTCCGGCTTCGCACTGGTGCAATGTAGATTTATAGATACTAATATGGGCAGTATTTTAGAAATCTATCAATTTATTTTTGCTGCACTATAATATGTATGTATTATACATAATTATAAGCGATGGTGGCCGAACGATTAGGCGTGCGACTTACAAGACGCCGACACCGAGTTCGAATCCTCTCGGCCCCGCACCTATGACTTAATAAGTTATGTGCGGATTTGCCATCGCTCAAAACGGTGAAGGAAAACATCGTGAGGAAACCGGCATGCCCAAGAACTGCAACATTCAAGGGCATGCGACATCTACCAACCCGCACTGGGCCAGCGTGGTAGATAACAGCCCATACTCTCTCTCTGAGAGAAGGCCAGAGTCCCAGCAATGGGAACGTGAAAGGCTGATAATGAGATAATACATATAAACCTTCCTCTTAAATCACTCTATCTATTGCTGAAAATTGCATAAAAATTCGTTGAGTAGTTTTAAAGATCTAAGCATACATAGGGAATTAGGGACAGACTGAAGCGACTTTGTTTTATACCATGGTATAGCTGACGGAACTAGTTATTTACAATGTTATTTCTCTTTGTTTTCAGTTACTATTGAAAGACGTGTTGCGGCCTTTCGTTCCCGAATACAAGGGCCAAGTCTCCTGCGATGATGGAGAACGTATCCTTTTACAATAAAACACAGAAAAATAACTTGGCGATCAGTGGGAGGTAGCGATAGTCATTGAGTAGAATCGATACCATTAAATTCTTCGACCGAATAGCTACTGGGCTACGATTTTTCTGCCTCGTTTGTTTTGATCTTAAGAAATGAGAAAAAAATAGGCTTTATCAAATCGATCTCGACTTAGGAAAAATCACAGGGAACAGCTAGTAATGTTAAATTTCAATTTTACAGCTCAACTAATTATACTTAAATTGACTTATTGGTTAGTTAGCAAAAAAAAAATACGGAATTCTCTCTCTCTCTGAGAGTAAGTCTGTGCGCCAGCAAAGGGAACGTTATAGCCTGATGATAATGATGACGCGGAATAGAAAGAAAGATAGCTACAAATGATGCCAACAATTCCTTAACCAACCACATCGACAGTATATCTTCAACTCCAAGACCTTCTCAGCGACTTCGACAGCCCCTGCGTCATGGACTGCAAGATCGGAGTCAGAACTTACCTGGAGGAAGAACTGACCAAAGCTAAAGAGAAGACTAAACTAAGAAAAGTAAGTTCAAATAAGCTATTTCGTGCTCTACTGCCATATTTGGCATTTGAAGTGATGATGGCTTAATCGTAGGGACGTTGACTTGTAACCCGTAGGCTGTGAAATTCTGCAATGAGCTTCAGCTTTCGGTGAAGAAAAACGTGAAACCATAGCTTGATGGTAGTGCGTTCTGACAGTTTCCAATGCAGACGTAGCATGACGCCACCTTCAACCACATCATCACATAACATCACGAGTAAAAAGTATTGGTGCATAATTTCAATAATTTTACGTCGTTCATAAGAGAGATAGCTGAACTAAGATGTTTTATTTTTAGCACTTTTTTTCCCGTAACTGACCCGTCAATATCTTCTGAGTTCAAGAATGTCAAAGAATGTGTAAATAAAATAAGATAAACTCGTCTCTTACGTCAATGATAAGCAACGGGGAATATTATATTTAAATGTAGAGGAGCCTAAACTTTGATATATAAATAGCATGCTGCGCATAATATTAGTTATCTTGTCTCATAAAATTAAACCATAAGGATATCATTATAGTAGACAGATTTGATGACGTATTAGAGGTAAACAATGTACCTAATTAAAGCCTGTCTATCTATTTTTATAACATAACTAAATTAGTATCAGAGAATTAAATCTTTGTATATCAACAAATAATGAACGTTTTCTTACCATTTTAATGATGTTGATTATGAATCGAAACGCTTGATATTTTGCTGTTTCTTGATGATTTATGCTAGTTTTCCTAGACGTTCCTTAAAATCCAAGACATGTTTAGTATACGTTACTCAATGTCATAAATTATATCAAAGTTTAGGTACACCTTTACAATAATTATCCAAATAATTACAAGCATTCGTAAATTACCATGATGCACCTTCCATTTACGTAGTCACTAAATACTTACCACTAAAAATTACCCTCCACCTTTTCCAGGACATGTACGAGAAAATGATCCAGATCGACCCTAAAGCACCGACAGAAGAGGAACATAGAAGTAAAGGTGTCACTAAACCAAGATACATGATCTGGAGAGAGACCATCAGCTCGACATCAACCCTTGGCTTCAGGATAGACGGAGTAAAGAAAGCAGACGGTACCAGTTCCAAAGACTTTAAGACAACTAAAAGTAGAGATCAGATCGCAGACGCGTTTAAGGATTTCACTAACAGTTGCTCTAGTTCTCCGGTAAGTTTACCGAATGGTTATGTTTCTCAAACTACCTTCAGGGCCGGTTTCATAAACGTTTGTAAGTTAAATGTCATACCAAATTTTGGTAAGTTGGATCTTATTGACAAAATTTTGTGTAGAAAAAAAAACCGGCCCTTAGTTTTCTGTATCAGTTAATTAAGTTCATTGAGCTACGAGTACATACCTACCTGTCAAAACCAACTAGCAACCACCAATAGATACTACTCGATCTTGATAATGTTAAACATTTGTCGTAGTCACATCATCATTAGTTATTCTCCAAATATGACAATCAAAAATGAATACAACACGACTTTCCATACGAATTGACTAAATTTCAAAATTTCTATTTCCAGATAAGATACCTAGAAAGACTCAAGAGTATACGAGCGGCGGTGCACGAATCCCACTTCTTCAGGACCCACGAACTGATCGGCAGTTCCCTGCTCTTCGTCCACGACAAAAGAAAAGCCTCTATCTGGATGATAGACTTCGCCAAAACTTTTCCTGTGCCCGACAACGTCTCCATTGACCACAACACTAAATGGAAAGTCGGAAACCATGAAGATGGTTACCTCATCGGATTGGACAATCTTATATCAATATTCGAATCTATGATTCAAGAAGACAATGGAAATATAGAACAGTGTTTCGATAGTTTAGATCGAAATGTAACACAGGATAGTTTAAATACCTGAAACTATTTGACCCGAGAAGTATCTCGAGAAATCTGATTTCACACTATTGTGTGTTCGTTATGCAGTAGCTCTACTGCAAATGTACTGTGACGTAAACGACGATGTACAGTCAGCGACAAAAATTGCTGATCAAACCCATTTTTCAAATGAGCACAAGATGATTGTTGAAAAGCTTTTGGAAAAATGAGTTACTGGGTGTTCAGCAAGTTTTGTCGCTGACCGTACCTTCATGTAAATTGTTTGTAAATATGGTATTATAATTTGTATTACTGATAAGTTGTTAAAATACTCATGCTAGTTTTAATTTAAGACACCACCAATAGATTATAATTTTAATTTGTTAAAATTTAATTGTTGAATCAAGATCTTTGATGTGAATAACTTAATAACCAAATTGAAGAATCTTGGAAAAGGTTCTATTCCCAAACAAATTAGATATAATACGACAATATAATATTGTTATTTTAAACGATGATGACTTATTCTTGATCTGAATTAAAATACAAGTCCTCAATACCTTTGAACAGGTATTGATGCGACTGACCAATTTAATAAAAAAGCTATTTATTTTATTGTAAGTACACTATATTAGTGTAATGACTAGATAAATATAGGCTATATATAATGAGTGCAAATTATGTAAGGCTATAAACATATCTGGAGGTACTAAATAAAAAGTATAATTAATACTGAAATATTTTATTTTATTTCCTTTTTAAGTAATTGGTCTCTTAAAATTATGATATGCATCACGAAATCAAAATGCAATAGATGCTTTGGACGGCTAAAACTTAAAATTAAGTTAACAATCTAAATAAATTAACAATTTAATATGGTATCTAAAATTCACTACAAAGGCACTTTGTTACGTATTGTCTTTCATATTATTGTCTATCACAACATCTGTTAGACTACCACGTCTAGAATCACCTTCTTCAATATTTGGGGTGCTCTCTTTTCTCATTCTGGAGAAAAGTCTAGATACTGGAGCAGTACTAGATCTTGATGAATCTGTGTTTGGGGGTGCGGGAGAGTATCGTCTAACTCTAGGTTTCTGTTCTTCTTCGCTAGGTGACTCTGTGTATGGAGGTGGAGGTTGAGACAGCATAGACATACGATTCTCCCTAGCTGCTTGTGCTGTGATTTGCAATTCAGATCCTGCTACTACTGTTGCCAATGATGGAGTAAACTGAGGAGCAGCAGCCCTAGCTGACACTCTTCTTCGCCTAGGCCCGGTCACTTCTTCCAAAACATCTCGACTTGGCAGCAAGGAACTAGTAAAGTCAGGTCTAATCGACCCACGTCTTTGATTTGGCATTGTCTCAGTTATTAAGTCCATTAAACCGGGAGGGTCACCTGTACCTGGTCCAGTTGCAGTCTCTAATACAGCTAGAGCTCGCAGTAAATCTGCCACACTTGTATTCTCTAGTACTTCTACCTGTTCTGATTCAGGAAGACTTGTTATATTTATGTCAGGATCGAAAAGGCTAGGGCGGCCTCGTCTTGTTTTATTTCTATAATTTTCCAAATCATTAGAAGTCGAACTGCCTCTACCACTTTGCGTGGCATTTTTATAACTTTGCAAGTCACCTTCGAAGCAAGAATTTCTTCCACGATTTGTTTGTTTATGGTACTGTCTTATACTAGCTTCAAGATCTCCCACTGTGCTTTCATTTGGTGAGCTGCCTTTTCTCTCCTTTCCAAATGAAGGAAACAGACTTCTACGACCATGGCGAGTCTTTGTTTTGTAATCAACCAATTCATCAGAACTTTCTGGTAAAACTTCATCATCATCATTTTTCTTTGATTTACCAAATGTTGGAAATAAGCTAACTCTACCTTTTTTGGTTCGATTCTGGTATCTTTCTAATTCATCTTCGTCTATTGTATCATTTTCATTATTACTTGATAGGCCACTGAAATTGAATGATGGGAAAATACTGCGTCTACCACGTCTTGTACTTTCTTTGTACTTTTCAGCATCATCATCGGGGTCACTGAAATCAAATGTGGGGAAAATACTTCTTCGGCCAGATCTTGTTTTTTCTTTGTAAGCTTTTGCAGCAGAGTCTTCACTATCTTCACTGAAGTCAAAAGTAGGAAAGATACTGTGTCTTTTTGTTTTTTGTTGATATGCTCGAATAGCTGCTGCGTCTTCTTCGTCACTGTCATCGCGGTTAAAGTCAAATGTTGGAAATATACTGTGTCTACCTCGTTTTGTTTTCTCTTTGTAAGCTTCTGCCTCACTTTTATCAGCATCTGATCCAAATCCAAAAGTCGGAAATACGCTGCCTCGTCGTGGTCTATTAGTTAAGTTATCATTACTCGCTTGTGCACTGCTGACTCTGCCCTTCATTGTATTTTTTAAATACTCAGCTGGACTTTCACTGGATGGTTTTCTTTGAAAAAGCCTTGAAAACAAGTTTTGAGGTTGATCTTCCGGGCTAATTTTAGAAGGCAGTGATATTTTACCACTTCTTAGATTTGCTTCTCTTCGGAACTTCTCCGCTGAATCACCATTCGTCCATGTATATTCATGGTCCCCTTTATTGCCTACAGATTCTTTCCTATAATTTGGTACAGCTACGCTTTGCGCTCTGCATCGCTTGGGCGATCCTGTTATTATGTCTTGGCCTATGGTAAACATTGGCGGCTTTTCATTTGCTAGAATTTGGTCATCGTCAAATAAGTGTATACCTTTATCTTTTTGAGGCTGTTCAAGGCCTCCTAAAACATTCACTACTCTTGCTAATAACTCAGCTGGTCTCACAATAGCAGATGCAGTAAATGTCTTTTCTTTGTCAATTCCGAGTAAATCAGTATCGGATTGTATTCGGAGCATATCTTTGGCAGATAGCTGAATGTTTTCTGAGTTAGCGCGTTTTCTTTTGTAAACTGGCCACCTGGGTTCGACATCGTATGTAAATATGGGGCAACTTTGGCTTCTGCTTATTTGTGGAGCTGCTTCGACGTAAATAGGCTGAAACGAGAGTAATAAGGTATTTGTGAGACAAAGATGAAGTCAAGTTAAGTAGTTGATGAACTATCAAAACTAATGAGTGTATCTAGCGCGAAAATTAATGCTTACCTTAATTTTAATGAGATTCGCTTCATTTATAATCTTTCTTATCGCCGATATATCCCTCGTGAACCCTTGCAGTATCTTGTTTTGTGTGTTCTTGAACTGACTGGCAAACTTCTGCTCTAGTCTATGCACTTTCTCAGACCTCATGCCACTGGTGATAAAACCAAGCAACATGACGATATAGCCGAGACCAAAGGTAATCCAGACTATGAGGAATATTTGGTAGGTGAAAAAGTATCCGTACTTGAAGCCGTTGTTGACGGTACCTGAAACAGAAACGGTTTTGATGAGAACATGGTATATAGGTAAATGCTCGATGGTCAGTTGTGATAAATAAGATTTCTAGTCAGATCTGCCTACTCGTTACCACGATATGAGATGGTTCGTCAATTGCATAATACGATAGCATTTGAATAAGTTTTCTTGAACTAAAGAATTTGGGAGGGTAACAGCGTAGGTATAGATGAACTTAACATATAAATAAGTTTAACAGATATCAAGTTTGGAAATTAAATACTTATTGCAATTAATTTAAAACAAACAAGTTAATTAATATCTAAGTAGAAATCTACAAAACACTTAAATATAGGCGCTGCAAATAGACACTCAACTATATTTATCACGTACCCTAGCCATAAACACTTGTACGATAAAATCTACTCGTAGATTAATTATTTTGTCAATCGCTAGACATTTAACAAAGATCGTAACAATTTATGCAATAAACATAAACATTTGAGATTCAGGTCGTGTCAATCTATTTACATAGGTTAATTGGTTGTTGCTAGCTAGTGACGTTGAGAATATAAATCACTCAAAATAAATCCTTAGATCTCAATCTTGAAAGGATATTTCTGTACTTATAGGGCCAGAAGCTGAATAAAGCTAAAGATAGAGTTCAGTGGTATTTACTAGGAAATTCCAACATTCTTCTGACTTTGGAAAGATTTAATGAAGATATTCTATTGTATTTGGATTTATGTCCAGCATGGCATTTTCTAGTGCTCGATTGGCTAGCTACCCCCTCTAGTTAAGAATCTGTCGCAAAGCACCTATCAGTGTGATACAGCAAACTCACTTGAGAGCCAGTGCCGCCCATTCCAGGTGTAGCGTGGCGCCATCTTTGACCACATCGACGCTCACATCAGGAGACTTTTGGTCAAACGCTACCCTGTCTATAGTAGAGAGAGGAAAAGGTAATGATGATCATACCTGCAACAAGGTCGCCAAATCCAATAGTCGTCAGCGTCACAAAAGCATAGTAAATAGAAGCCACGTAGTCCCACCCTTCGAAGACCACAAAGATGCAGGCAGGCAGGAAGATGAAGAAAAGGAAACCAGGAACGAGGTAGAGGAAGATCTGGCCCAACATGCCGAGGTTGTTGAAGAAGAAGTCCATGCAGTCAGCGCGCTTTTCGTTTCTTCTCTTGTACTTTCGATAGACTCGTATGAGCTGAAATGTTAAGGGTTTTGTTTTAAATATCAGATGCGAGAGGAATTAGCTATCGTTTCACTGAGAGGGTAATCAATACATGATTTAACGGATGTTCAAGCGCTAAGATATTGGTCAAAGATAATACAGTAATTGTAGTTGGAAAGGTGCTGTGAAGTTTTTTGTTTGAAACAGTTCTACTTCGAATGACAGTGGTTCACACATATTTTTGAAACCCAGTTTCCAGTTCAGGTGAAGCATGGCACCACCCTAGACAACATCGTCACTTAACATTAGGTATCTTGTAGTCTCCCGTACGATTTTAAAACTCTCAACTTTGGTATGTTTTTCTTTTGCGTTTGGCAGCTTGATGCTAAACGATGATAGACGGAACCTTTATTGAATTTACCTGAAGCCCAAAGTATTCACCGAGATTAGCGAGTAAGATACCGTTGATGGGTATCCCGAAGAGGCCGTAGAATATCATCAGGATTCTTGACAAGTGCGTTGTGGGTGCCAAGTTACCGTAACCTGTAAAGCAGACGTTTAACGAATTATTAAGGTATCTAATAGACGTTGAAATCACATAATCCTAGAATCGTTGTAAAACCTTTAACCTATGATAGAATTGAAAAATAAAATCTCGACATGGCTCAGTTTTATTGATATCAGCTAACAATCCGAAGGCATTGGGTTCGAATCCTACAATAAGCTTGAGCTTTTGACGAAGGAGAGCATAGTGATAAAACTATACCTTGGTGGCATTTTCTAGTAATCGTATCCAACTATGGAAACATTTTTTTGTAAACTTTTTATAGAGTAGCGTTTGACCACAAGTCACCTGATGCTAAGTGACAATGTGGTCGAGGTATAAGATATGATGATGAGAGTAAATTCTTCTAGCAGTACTAGCAGGAATGCAATATCATCCGCACACGAATCATATTTCTAATTACCAATCACAGAATCCTTACCAATAGTGCTGACGACAGTGTAAGAAAAGAAGAACGAGTGGTAGAAGTCCCACTTAAACGGTGGTTCTGCGTCTTCAGTGGTATAATTGAACATAGACTTCCCGCAGTAGTCCGACAGCTTCCTCAGTATCGTGTCCTGCTTCTCAGGGTCGTCGGGAATGTAGTACTCGTACAGTAGATCTGAAAAAGTTAAAAAAAATAATTATTACAACGATTTTATGTACGGTTTTGTGTGTTTTACGATTTTTTTGATTTTTTGTGTTTTTTTTTTGTTTGTTTTTTTTGTGTGTGTTGTGTTTTTTGTGTGTTATTTTTTTGTGTTTTTTTTGTTGTGTTTTTGTGTGTGTGTTGCATTTTGAGAGCTGCACCTAATGTTGTGACGATGTCGTCAATGGTTGCCACGCTACGCCTGGGAACTGGCTCTCAAGTGAGGCCAATGAAATAAACTGATACATACTTGGGAGTTATTTAATCAGCTCTACAGGGAACACTGTTCAGCTTTTTAAGAAAGCCTAAGTAGAAGCTGAAAAAGCATGCGTCATCATTGTCAGCCTTTCCCACTGCTGAGACACAGGCATTCTCTCAGAGAGAGTACAGGCCATTATTTGCCACGCTGGCCAAGTGCAGGTTTGTAGTTAATCTGCTTGCTATATTGGAAAAGATGCCACAGCTCTTTGTTGAGCCTATGTAGAAACCAAAAGACGCACGCCTGTTTGGAGATTTTATGATGAATAAATAAATAGTTTCAGCTTTGATTTTGTATTTTCAAATTCCCATTTGACAAACGGACAAATACACTTTTAGCATTGTTCTATGTTTCTTAGTAGTACAGTTTTTATATATAAAGTAACGTTAATTAAAGTTTTTGTAAGATATTTGACGCTCATTAATCTAATAAATGAAAGTTGCAGGTAACAAAAACCTTTGCTCCTTTATTTCTGTAAACGAAACTTGACCTTAAAAACAATACTAACTTTCTTTAATGTCCCAATGCAAAACAAAGAAAATTTTATTTTATAGTCACAAAATCTTACTAAGAAATGCCCTACTACCAAGCTAAGGTTTCATCACGATGTTTTCTTTCACTGAAAGGTCATTGCAGGATTCGAACCCACATCCTACGAATCGCATGCTGACTTCACTACTATTGAGCTATTATCACTTTAAACTTTATATCGCATACCTTTTTCCATAACACTGCCATCCTCTAAAACAAAAGTGCCGCTTGGTTTAATTGCAAACTTGGCAATGAATATAATTTACAATGTCACGTTTGCATGTGTTTAGTTATTCTGCTCATGAAATACGAATTATGAACATTTTGTTTTAATTATCGACTAGTTAGGAAGTGTTTACTGCTACTATGTACCGGTACTAGTTAGTATCGGTTTGCGACCACGATTTGTTAATCAGCTTAATTTCTCGTGACATACCAGTTTAACGACCACTGAAACAAAGTTACCCGCGTTATGCTTTTTTAGGTATGTGATTTCTTTTTGTTCACCACAAAAAAATGTAGGGCATTAATTAAAAAGAAATTAACCTTTTTACCGGTGACAATTTTACGGGTGATTCGACACAAATTACTACGAGCACTACTGTTTTGTTTTTTATACTGTGGCGTGAAAAACTTAACTAACTAGGTTAAGAATTGAATTCGCAAAAAAAAATGGCCGATTGATTTCTGTTAATGCTCCAATGAAGATTTTAATTTGGATCGATAAACTTAGATATTAATTTGACGATTTATATGTATTTCATGAGCATGTGTCTCATATATTTTATTTATTACAGTCGTTAATGCATAATTAATGGACTATTGTGTTCGCTAGACTTAACATCAATAGATATGTAGTAAGTACAATTTATATTGCACATATATTAGGTCTCAGTTTCAAGCCGTTTGAAAACTATTAAAATAAATGAATGATCATCTTGAAGATGCAATGCGATCAAACAGTTTGAAGTTCTTGGAGAGATTTGCGTGGTAGAGTGGTTTTAAAATAGGGAATGTTGGAATTTTTATCTTAAAGTTTTTACAGGAATCGGAATGGTAAAGAAACTTCTTCATGAGGTTTGACTCGTATTTGAAGGCTTCTAAACCATACTTATAAGGAAACAAAGACGATTGCAGGGTGTTCAACTCTTTTGTGCGTATCGGGGGAATGTCTACTATGTAAGGACATTGCTTGCATACTTCTTGTCCAGTGGTGGAACGAGATGGTGGAATAAGGTAATGTAGTTCCATCGGACACTTCGAAATGTAACCTATATAATTATCCGATAATCTGGCAACCTTACGGCAAAGATTAAGGCTCTGAAGCCTCGCACACTTCAGAACAGCTTTTATTTATCAAGGCATGTTTATTTCTGGTCAACCATGGTGTATTCAATCCAAGGACTAAGCCAAATTTTTGCACATAGCATCGTGGTCACGGAAGTCATTAGTGTTTTGCAGTCTTCCACCACAATAAGCCAGCGTGCCCCCACGCGGTGATTGAAAGGAAGGCGCGGCTTGACCATCATTGTGGTTCTGTTGTGGTCCGATCATCAATTGAACATAAAACGATTTACGATTAATTGAATTCAGGCATTGTGGCACAAGGTTATTGTCACTGTCAAGAGCAGATTAGAGGACATTTTAGGATTATAATATACGTTTGATATTTGAGAGGCTGGTTAGCTACGACGCACTTTCGGTGTATTCCTTACTTGAGAGCTATGTAGCTAGTATCCAATAAAATGTGTGATCGCGCCCAAAAAAATACTTGGAGCGTTTCTTGCCTGTTCTTTTAAGGAGGTTGGAACAGGCGTAGCTAGTTTTATGTTTGACGTTTTAAAGTGATCATATTATGTATCCTGTTAAATAAAGATTTTTGAATTTTGAATTTTCAATCCAGGCGTAGCGTGGTGCTGTTATCTTCGACTTTAGGTCAATCTGCGTTTAAAGGCTACCCTGCTCGATCTAAAAGCGGAGTTTCATTGCTTCTTTTATTATCAAGTCTTCTTAAAAACTGGCTCTTAGGTGAGTCTTTCAGGTGGCCAGGTGATTTTAGGGACTGATCCTTAGCTTGATGGTAGAGACAAGCCAACAGCACTAACCACTCGCATATATAGTTCATCACGATGTTTTTCTTTACTTACATCTTGTCAGTACAAAATCCAAATCCACGGCTCACATGATTTGCAAGTCCACGTCACTACTACTGAGCTATGTACAACTGTACAGTCAGCCACAAAAGTAGCTGATCAAAACCAATTTTCAAAAAGTGTGTCAAATAAGCAATATTTGGTGTTTAAGATGCTTAAGAAAATTGGAAAATTGAGTTTGTTTAGCAACTTTAGTCGCTGACCGCACTCTGCCCCCATTAGCTTTACCACCATCAAGTAAGTCCTCGACATTTTATGTTGTGTAGACGGCTGATGTCCTGCACATGAGGACACTTCATTCACTCACCAGCGTAGTTGATAAAACGATAATATAAGCAATGTTTATCGTAAGGCCCGCTTGCATAGAATCGCAGAGTTTGAAACGAATAAACACCGAGATTTTTAAGTAGAGTTTTTTTTTAAATCATTTACAGAGTAGCAATTGACTCTAAGTCACCTGATGTTATGTGGCGATGACGTCGAAGATGGCACCACGCTACACCTGGTCTGGGAAACTGGGAACTGGCTCTCAAGTGAGACTGCCAAAACGCTCGCATCGATAGGTGCACATTGGGAAAATTGGGAATGGGAACAGATTCTTAACTTGAGGGTGAGGGATTAAATAACGAATTTTCTAACCCAAATTATTTGCAGCCTATACAAAATTAAATCAGAGTTAACTAACCCGACATCCTAAACTTTGTTCTATCATTTTACGTTATGATCATTTCGCGTATTGAACATTCTGCGCATTGACAATTACCTATACTTTTTGAACGTTTCTTATTTGTATTAGAGAAGTATGGATGAAAATTAAATAGTCACAAATCATAATATTGAATATCGCAAACTTTCAGTATAACAACAGTAATTAGACGATGAAAAAAAATGTGTTAAAAATGAACTACGAGAAACCTTTTGGTGACTACGGACACCAAATAGGTCATAACACAAAAAAATTGTGACAAATAGAACAATTTCTAGCTCATGGTTACCAAAATCGGTATGTACGTAATCGTTATGTTAAATGGATTTTTATTTACTCTTGGTGACATCGGCAGACAAATTTGTAAATCGTGTGTAAGTATCATGATCCCTTTATGTGATTGTATGAAGTCTTTAAAGTGTTAATTATTAATTTTATAGGCCGTTGCTATACCATATGTCACAGTAGGTAAGTAAATAATATCTCTGATGATTTATTAACATTTTTGTTAAGCAAAACAATATTTTTTTAAGTCCTACAAAAATAAATTTATATTATATCTGCACTTGAAATGTTGGCACAAAATTATTATTTTATACGAGTATGTAGGTAAGTATGTATATGACAGTATTTTCATGAATATTCTATTGTTTTTAAAATATATTTGTTTTTTTTTTTAATATTTTACAGTTTAGCATTTGAGAACAGGGATGAAACTCAGAAATTCACCTTATTGCCGTTTGCACCTACATAAAGTGATCAATTAAAAATGACTTATTACTAAAACCAAAATGTATCATCAAGCCGCAGCGTTTGGTCACACGTTGCTTAGACCGGCTGACAGGTTTTTTATTTTCTTACAAATCGAGTAGACCTACGAGCGATATCGTTTGACCCTGTGATTTGGCTAGAAAATACGTTTTCTATCTATGTTCTGTTGACGCAATTTTGTATCGAATCGCGTCATGATTAAACACGCTAATGTCTCCATATAAAAATTGAATAACGGCAACAGGAATTTCAATAAATCTCAATGTTAGCGTCAACTCGTACTTTTGACGACAAGTCTAATTAGAGACTAATTCTACCATCACGTCTAGTTAGCACAGCCCGCTTGATATTTACATAAAAGTGTCACTTTATACTTGAGCATTACAAATTCAATGCTAGTGTCATTTTCCTTGAGAGTGTCACCAGTTTTCACGTGGGTTCTTTATTGCTCATGTGATCTTTTTCACGATGTTTTCCTTGCAAGTTTGTGGTCGACAAAATAATGTAGGGTTGTTTAACAGTAGCTATAGATATGGCACTTCAAAATGCAATCAATGGGCTTAGGCTCTGCTTTATTACGCTATGCTAAGTATTGACACTCTGAAATGAAAACAAAATATTATGTTTAGATAGTAAGATACAACATATGATCACTTTAAAACATCAAATCTAAAACAAAAACAAACAAGAAACGCCCCGCAGGTTTTTTTTTGGCACGATCACAGTAACTATTGTTTTCTTATTGCTAACTGATTAAATTGAAGGAAGTTCATTACAATCCCAAGCTTTTATGTTTCTTAAAAGTCTGATCCACACTACGTACAAGTAGGTATGTTTGTTAATTCTTCACACTGAAATGACTGAATGGATTTGATCAAAATTTTAAATAGAATTAGCTTACACCCTAAAATAAAATATAGGCTACTTTTTATCTGAAAAACCGGCAAGTGAAATCTTGGGGCACAGCTAGTATTTTATAACAAGCTTCCGGTATATCTAAGCGCCAGAAAAAAGTGTTCATTCTATTGTCATAATTTTCCCTATCGACATCACAGATTAGATAACAGTAACTACAGTCATAAATCAAAACCGAACATGATTCAGAGGAAAAAAATACTTCCTCTTCATCATCACAGATTCAGCACTGGCGCTGCCACGGTCGGGGACAACCGATAGGTACATATATCCTCGCGGCGCCTTTTCCTTATGCCTTCCTTGCACGTTGGTGGAATTCTGATGACTTCTTGATTTTTTTTACATAGTAGTAGGTACATAGTTTTATCCACAGGTGACGTGTTCTTATGTTACGATGTGGTTGAAGGTGGCGCCACGCTACGCTAAAGAGGCAGGTGGAGCACATCGATAGGTGCTTGGGGTAGCAGTTGTGGTTTCATGTTTTCATGATGTCATCGTCGTATGTTGTAGTATTGTTGGTATTTCTTCGTGACGTCGCGTCACCAAACGGTTCCATTGGAAGACCAGCGCTGGTTTTTTTAACCAGCGCTGGTTTTTTTAACCAGCATTATGCTGAGTTCGGGCCGATTTGCGACGGCAACACTTTTTGTGTACTCGTGTGATTACTGCAATATTGTTTTTTCTTATTTTGTACCATAAGTGTTATTGTGGCAAATAAACATATCATAATCTATTTACGTTACAGGCCTTCACTCAGAGAGATTATTAGATTTGGTTAAATCGAGGCGCTCACCGTCAGACAAAATACCGTCTTGACTCGCCATTTAGCCGTATGAAAAACCGTTATTTTTTTATGCTGACAGCCTAGAAATCACTCCTTGTAGAGTTAGAACAACATTTTACTTCAACTGTATAACAAATCAACCTTTTTGCTCGGCCCTTTTAGGGTTTTGAATGGCTATAGCGCGGGGTCAGAACAGTCGTTTATTAATTTTGATGAGTAGGATAATGAAAACGCTAGTTCTAGAAAAAAAAATTACCAGCAAAACTGCATTGAATGATAGATAGATGTTTTTTTTGTTTTAAACACTTTTTCCGTCACAAAAATTACAAGAAACGGGCAGCCATTTAAAATTTGGAATAAAAAATATGATATAGTTTTTCGTCGATTAAAAATGAAAATACAAATGATTATTTTTTTACACCACCAGACAAGGAGGTCTCTGGCCTGGTAGTAATAGGCATCAGCAGCGTGGCCTATGTGAATTGTAGAGCTTTGGAAGATGACAGTGAAAGGCACTGCAGTGCACTTGAGACCCTGAGACATCTGAAACATCAGATGATGATCAAGCAAAGTTATGGGCTAGTTTTTATAGCTTGATCACCGCCTTACGTGATGTTAAGTAGTGTGATATTAATTTAAATTCAATACATATAGGCATGAAACTACTCGTATAATAAGCAGAGACCTGTTTGAAGTAAGTTGCTCATGACCGAGATGTAGGTAATTTTAAGGCAATCCAGTTGTTTTGTTAATCTTTAACATTTGTTTACGTTTAGCAATAAAGATGCTGAGATTGTGCAGTTATGATAGTATCTGCGCATTTTCCTTTTTGAAAGAAAACAAAGTTTGTTGTCTCATTGTCTTGACGTGTTAAAAATAAAATGTTGTGTAATAGCCTAAACTTGAAACTTTTTTTTGGAAAATCACCGGAAAATTTTAAAATTCGGTAAGAACTGAAACAGCTTTTTTTCTTTTTAGAATTTTCTACTTGTGTACACGTGTGAAGCCGAAGGCGGGTCACTAGTAAAATAAATCGTATACCTTCTTCTTCTCCTTTGTTTTCTTCTAATATACCTAATACCTATCTTTGCGGAAATTTGCTCCATTTCAATATTCAAATAGCACTTTCATCACCAAAACGACCTCTCGTTTCCGCTAAAACTTCATCGTGCTTGAAAATGATTCCGCAGTAACCGTTTCAAAAGAATAATTAAAAGTGTATTATTAAACAAATACTTTATTTAATTGCCGGCTACATCAGCGGTAATTGACTATTGAACGGCTATTGTTGACATCGGCTGGAATGTTTCCTCTAACGCAACGACCAACTTGTTGTGTTCGCTGTCACGTTGGTGAAAAATTTTCTTTTAAAATCGATTCGATAGTTAAATGATCTTTTATTTTTTTTTATTTATATTGTGTACTAAACTTCGACGGAGACAACCGAGACAGCATCAACAATAAACATCATCGTGGTCAAACGCTAGTCAAGTTGTAAAAAAAGACGTCAAGTTTTTTGTAGCATCTAATATTTAAGGGTAGGATTTTGACTTGTTGTTGTATAGTTTTAAATTCTAGGTGACTCTGAACTATAAAACGTGACGCTTACAACCAGGTGAGTGTCTTGCTCATCTCTTCATTCAGTTGGGAAAATATTTTTACGCTTGCATTGAACATTTTAAGAAAATAAACTTGTTCCGACTTATTAGAATCGTCATTGAACCCAAATTTATGATTATGATTATTAGCTCGGAAAATTCGTACGGATTTTGATGCAGCTTTTGGGTTTGATAGCTTTGAGGTATCACTTACGCTATGACACTGGCGTATTAAAATGTCCTTGATAAAAATGCTACATGACCATAATATTATGATATGTTTTTATAGCATTTTAAAAGATCGAATTGGCATGCCAAAAGTTTCAACTTCACTATTCATTTTCTTTTCGTTTCTATTAATTTGGTCTATTTACACTGACCTTTGTTCATCTAGTTACTCTCATTAGTCACTCTGTAAGGTTACATATTCTGCTAAACCATTTTAGTCACGTATATAAGAAGAGCAAACGCTTCATCTGACGAAACTTTGCCTTCCTCTTCCGCCACTTAAGGAAAACTTACATTAGCCATTCTGTTAACGGCTAATTGTCACATTAAATATTCTGTTAACAATTATCACTTGTTGTCGGCTGTATACAATCGTCGAGAGTCTTTCGCCGAAAGTCTTGGGCGTGGAACTCTCGGCGAGAAACAAGTGATGTGCACATGCAAGCTCTCACTTTCCTTGCGAGAATCCTTTTGACATAACATGATGTAACCAGTGGTCAAACACTAACCTTTAAGATGTAAAAGAGCAGATCCTACTAATATTATAAACGTGAAAGTTTGTGAGTATGGTTGGATGGATGGATGTTTGTTACTCTTTCACGCAAAAACTACTGAACGGATCTGTATGAAATTTGGAATGGAGATAGCTTATACCCTGGATTAACACATAAGCTACTTTTTGTCTCGGAAAAAGGTTTCTGCGGAATAACGGGAAGACGCGGGCGAAACCACGGGGTGCAACTAGTACGTCATAAACAAGTGATTTGGCATTGCATCTTTGGGAGTACCCAGTTCCGTCCTTACTTTATAGTAAAGCCGACCTTATGGGCATACGAGGCACGTGCCCAGGACCCTCAGCCTCACTGGGGCCCTGAAATGACGACATATTCGATAACACAGAAAAAGGATAAACTTTACATGAAAATTTAACGCGACAGTACCAAATTAACAGCAATTTATTTTCCGCCATCAAAGCTACAAATCTATTTCCAAAATGTATGATAATTATTTGATAGAAGTTTTTTTAAGGCATGCATGGCTTAAAATGGCCTTGGGTGTACACTGTAAATGTAAGTAAAAAGTAAGGAAATCAGAGTCAAACCATGCATTGAACTTTAGCCTGTTCTGTTCCGTTTTTATTTTTTTATCTGTTTTATAGTCATAATTCATGAAATGAAGATTTTAAAAATAGATTCTTAAAAAAATTGTTATTCCGTCTTTCAGTGGCAGTTAAAGATTTAACAGTTTCTCGTAGCACATGCTTTATTATAAACTACGCCTCTGTTTGTGTCATTCTAAATTAACAGCTCTGTTTTCTATGGTTTTGCTAAACAGAAAGCGGAGCAAATACAGGGCGAAACACTTTCAAGCTTCATGATCAGCCTAATACGTTCCCACTGCTGGGACACAGGTCTTCTTCCCAAGACACAACACTGCCGACATGCCGGTTTTCTCACAATTTTCTTTACCGTTCGAGCTATGGCAAATCCGCGAATTGGTGCCGAGATTCGAACTTGATATTGTTCTCCACCACTGCTTCATAATGTTGAAAATGCTAAAATAACTTCACAAAGTTATTTTAGCATTTTCAACATAAGATTTTTAATACCCAGTTAAAAGCTACGAGAAGTTAATTGTAGAATGTTTATTTGATTTATTAAACACTATTACTAGTATTAGATGTGCCTCACAATTTTTTCGTTGTTTTCCTGCCATTCTGCGGGGACTCGGGGTGTTCCGGCAGTCTCACTTGAGACCCAGTTCCCTATCTAGGTGTAGCGTGACGCCATCTTCGACCGCATCGTCACTTAACATCAGGTGTCTTGTGGTCAAATGCTACCCTGTAAGAAGTAAAAAGACAGATGAGATTTTCCGAGACGAAAAGTGTAGGATACTTTTTGTTAACACTTGTTATATACATAGTTACGGGAGTAATTTTAGGATCTAAGGTAACCATTTACTAGATTTCATCAAAACCCGTTCAGCCCTTACGTAGCTGAAAACACACAACAGTTCCATATGTAATGTTAGTAGAATTATCAGAAGGATAAACAGTGAACTTACAATAAATTAATAACAATCCGAGATTATAATAGCACACGTAGTGATTTATTTACCCACCTTCATATTAAAACAGTGGGATTAAGGTCATGATAAAGATATATCTGCAGATTTGCACCATTTTGTATTATCAAAAGGAAAACAACCTGATGAACGCTGAATCTTAGCTAGAATTTAGTTAGTAAGAGCACATAAATATAGAAAGGTAATTACTAAGAGGTTTAAGCTAATATGCACTAATTTCTATGGAAATTTAGTTAGTAAGAGCACATAAATATAGAAAGGTAATTACTAAGAGGTTTAAGCTAATATGCACTAATTTCTATGGAATTTTTCCAGAGCAAATAACACACAAAGCGTTATCTATCTAATTCTGATCAGTCTTCTCTATAATTTTTTAATAAAAATTAAAAAATACAAGTTCAAGGATGTTTATTTAGTAGATACATATTGTGGTCACTTTAAAACGTCAAAAACAAAACTAGCTAGGCCTATTCCAACCTCCTTACTTCGGCAAAAGAATAGGCTCGAACGTCTGGTATAGGTAATTTTTTGGGAGCGATCACATTTTCAATTTTATTCTAATTACTTTGGGGCAAATTCAGTCAAAGTTAACTAAATCGTTACTGACTAAAATCGACCCTTAATAAAACACAGACCGAAACATGAAACTTAGAAAGTACCTATCAAAGATTGTGTTGTGCAAGTGAATTATATTTTTTTTTTAATCACTCTTTATACCTATGTAATATCAAAATAGGTAGGTACTAAGTTATAAGGTTGTAAAAAAATATCCAAACTTCCACGCAGGCAAATTCGCGACGCAGATCGCCTTTACCAACATAATTCTATAACAAATCAGAACAGTAGCTCTACAATATCTAGAGTTCATCCCGATATCAATCGAAGGTCTTATTCAAGTGCGTCTGTCAATAGATGTAATGTTTTTTACTGGCTATCGTGGAAAAATGCACACAATGGATGAGTCGCAGACTATTAAGTAGAGCCATGACAGTTAGTAGAGAAATTGTATCGGTAGAGAATAATATTTTAATGTTTACGACAGTCACGTGAACTGTAGGATGTGACACAGTAGAGGATTATGATGGAATATTGTTAGGTACTAGTTTTGTATGAAGGCGTGATACAGAAATCTTATTTTTTTTATATAATTATGGAGGATATTCCACGAAGCGTTTCACTTCTACATTCATAATGCGTACCGCTAAGGAGTGGAACTCCTTGCCGGAGTCTGTGTTTCCCGATCGCTACGATTTGGGGATCTACAAGGCAAGAGTGAACAGGTACCTTCTAGGTATGCGTGTTACACCGCCGCGCCGACCGCATCTACGCATGGCAACAGGCGGGATTGCGGTCAAATGCATACCTATTTGCAGTTTAAAATAAAAAAAAAAGCTTGGGATTGTAGTGAACTTGCTTCCAACTCAATCAATTAAAGAAAGAACAAGTAGTAAAAAAGAAGAAGAAAGAAAAGAAAAAGAAGAAGTAGTAAGATTCAATTTGTAAATGAGTTCGCGCCCAAAAAATTACCTGCCGGGCGTTTCTTACCTGTTCTTTTGTGCGACGTAAGGAGGTTGGAACAGGCATGTCTTAAGCTAGTCTTAAGTTTGACGTTTTAAAGTGATAATATTGTATCCTATCAAATAAAGGGATGAGAGAAGCCGAAGATCGGGCTCGATGGCGTACTTTGGGAGAGGCCTATGTCCAGCAGTGGACTGAAACGGGCTGATTATGATGATGATGATCAAACAAAGAATTTTGAGTTTGACTTTATCAATTCAAGCCAGAATTTTATTTACAAAACTTTTTATTCAAAGAAATTTGAAATACGTAGATAGACGTAAATGTGGAATCATATTGGTTCTTAGTGATAGATATAATAAGTACCTAGTATAATTTGAGGCGAAATTCTCGCAAAAATAAATCAATTATCCTTATGGTTTATTTAGTGACTTAACCTTCCTACTAATATTATAAATGCGAAAGTTTGTGTATGTATGAATGTTTGTTACCACTTACCACCGTAACTACTAAACCGATTTTAATGAAATTTGGAATGGGGATAGCTTATACTCTGGATTAACACATTGGCTTTTACCCTGGAAAAAGGTTCCTGCCGGATAACGGGAAGACGCGGTTGAAACCGCGGGGCGCAACTAGTAAAGTAATGAATGTTGGTACTGGCACATGTTTACTGCACTTGGTATCTATGTGAATCGATAAGTACACTGATATTACAAATATTGTGAAGTGCATGCTGTATGTATTACAAATCGCGTTTTATTCACTTATCTGATCGACAGGCTACTTAATAATATAGGCGCCGTGAGTAATTCAAAAATGTAAATCGTAATTACCTACAATGACGCGCAAATGCTAAATAATTGTTGAAAATTAGAACGGTTACAATTACATAATGGCTATGACCCCTGAGATCTCTTGTATCTAGGGTATCAGAAGCTACGTGGATCGAGGATCCAATGCTTCTCCTATTGTTATTTATTTAACAAACAGTTGCTTAAAAAGTAGAGGTGACGTGACTTGAAAAATGAAACTGATACAATTCAATTTAATTCACTACATAAAAAATTGTAGGATACAACATGTGACACTTAGTACCAGAAGCTTGCAAGTTTAGATGTACGAGATCATCTCCGAAAATACTGAACCGATTTTGAACATTCCTTCACAGTTAGAAAGCTACTCAATCCCTGATTTTCATGATAAAAGTACTAAGAGGATTTCTAAACGGGTAATACTCCGGTGAATAGCTAGTTAATATTATGATTGAGTGATTAGATAATTAATTAACTAAATGTATGTTTTAGAATCGCCTTATATGTTTATCAAGTACTTTAAAGTTTATACTTTACTAGGTAAAGTAAAACATTTCGTGTTTTTAATTGAATTTTAAAGTTTCATATTTACGTTCAATTTTAGTTCATCATATTCCAGATTTACAAGTACCTACCTAAGTGTATTTGGTAACGGAGCCGTTGACTGCAAGAAAATAAACTTAAAAAAAAAACCGTTACTGTTGTAGTCAAGTTTCTTTTGAATTAAAAGGCGGCAAGATAGCTAAGGCTGCAATAGGTCAAGTTTACCGCTAATAAGCATTACTTACTTTGGATTTCAAGTCTTTCTAGTTTATCCTCGCCCCGCTGTTGGACCTCTAAAGGGCTCTCGATATGGTAGAATATACTCGCACCGACCAAAAGATACATTATGTGAAGCGCGAGCATACACGCCAGCTGCTTTTTGGACATCATCTTGACAAGCTTCTTAAAAACTTATCCCAGTTCAAAACCACACTTCCTTAACGTTCACAAAACGCAAGTGTCACTTGTAATCACATGAAAATCCATATCGTCCTTTGCGAATACAGCTGTACAAGCCTCATCGTGTTTAATGTTTCCGTGAAAGGCTTCAGGTTTAGACTGAAGCCGTTCCCAGGTGGACCCCTATTTTTGTACCACATGTTACTTTATTCATTGATGACGAACGGCTGTCACTACACTGCGTTAGTAAATGACTTCAGATGACACTTCCCGATCGGACGTTCGACCGTATGAAAGGATCGGTTTGATTTGCCCGGCGCGCGCGCTCGCGATCTGCGCTCAGCGTCGTCCTTTTTATTAAAACGGCCAGCTCTAAATATTGAAGTGACAACGGCACGCATTAACTCGTCGTATAGGATAATAACTAAGGTTATTGCCGACATAGTTAGTTATAAGAGACGACGCAGTGATAATACTAAAGCGATGAGGCGAAAGATTTCGTTTACAACAGGGATTAAAAGGATTCTGCGGTTGATAATGGTCTATAGGTATGTGGAGATAACGTTACATCATTTTTCTGTTGATAGCGAATACTATAACCTTCGCGGAACGTTACGTAGTTAAGGACTAATATTTATGTCTTTTCCATTAAAGATAATTGACTCGTTCTTTCTTTTGTTCCTTAGAATTATTAGCACACGTTTGACATCATAGTAATTCATCTAAATTCCAATGAAGTAAGACTAAGTTTGCGGCAATTATTTTTAAACTGTAGATCGCATTTTTTTTCTTTTTTCTGGAATAAAAAGTAGTTCATGTGTTAATGCAGAATGTAAACAATCTCCTACATTTCAAATTTCACAGAAATCCGTTGAGCAATTTCAGCGTGAAGAACTAACAAACATACTAACATTAGTAATATGAATAAAATTATTAATGTGATTGCGCCAAAAAAATTACCTGCCGGGCGTATCTTGCCTGTTCTTTTGCCGGCGTAAGGAGGTTGGAACAGGCGTAGCTAGTTTTAAGTTGACGTTTTAAAGTGATCACAATGTATCCTATTGAATAAACTTTTCTTGAATTTTTGAATTATACTCACTCCCTCACAAACTTTCACAGGTTTAACACTAACGCAATTCATTGCAAAAAAATAATTTAATAAAAAACTAAGTAGGTACTTATTCAACCTACTTTATATACAAACTAAGATGCTCATCTAGCGTACGCCATTGCTTTATAAATAAGCAAAAACTGGTTCAATCATTTTCTTTTACTCTAAAACTAAAAAATGGTAGCGCAAATAAGTAGTTCATATTTTGTATTATTTAGTTCTTTCAGTTGATAACCTAGTTGATGTTTTTCTAGTTTAATTTTAGCCACTAAAGCGAACTTTGCTTCTCATAGGCAGAACCCCAAAATTATCAAATACCACTTGTAGACTTATGCAACTATGAGACTTTTGAGAGAGGTATTTTTGTGCTACGACAACATAAAATTACAAGAAACGCTATTTTATAGTTTCTCACACATTTTTCTCTTACAATCGCAAAAAACCGAGCAAGTGAAACCGCAGAAAACAGATTGTTGGTATTAAAGAAAAGTCTAATGTGGAAATCACCGCCTACGTGTTTCGGTGTTAGGGCGGGAAAGCACATACTTAATAGGGATGTTAACACTAATTACAAAATAATGTTTAATCTTTTATGTTAGTTTGTATTATTAGGATATCGAAAAACATATTTTTGTATTTAAATATAACTTAATAATTTAAATAAAAATGATTTTAAATGCTATATTTATAATCTTTTGTCACGTGACTGCAAACACCAAAAAGAGCTTCTTACGTCACTAACCACTCAGGCGATTTGTGCTTCGATGGTTGCCCGCGCGTCGGTAGGCACGGGTCGGCGTCGGGGGTCAGCGCGGAGGTATGGTTACGAATCGCGACCATCGTGTTTTTCGGTCAGTGACGTCATATCAGTCATGTGACAGTTGTTAGTGTTTTGGCGGAAAAATTCATAATTACTCTAATTTTGTATATTTTCTCATCGAAAATACTAATAATTTTAAATAAAATATTTTTTTATGGTAAACATGAGTCAATCTTTAAAATAAAAGCAATTCCGAAAAATGGTTAACATCCTTATTAAAGTGTTGCCAGTCACTTAAAAAAATTTCCAGTTTGTTACTTACGTACGACTATGTAGGTAACAGTACGTTCACATATATGCACGTAAGTACCTGCTATGGTTTGTAAGACAATGGTTATGTATTAATGAGACTCATTTTAATATCTCATGTTATTTCCAACCACAGCTGAGTCAGTCCAAACTCGTACATGTAATATATTCCATGCCATGACTATCGTCATGTATGTTCATCGGTGACGTATTTTGGTGTAAGATAGGTAGGTATTTATACTATTTATAATACAGGGTGGCGACGTAAACATAGGTAAAATTCGAACAGAAATATATAGTAGCTTCTTATAAAATATAAGAAGTTATTCTCAATTCATAACACTTAGGCCTGCTTTTTCATCCAGTCAAATTTAAATATAGTCAAAAAAGTATAAAACGGCTAATATGGTAAAAATTTTCTTTACATAAGTATATTCTTAACCATAGTTATACTTGACTCCAAAAAAGCAGCTACGCTTGATTTTAGGATAATAGATCACGGGATTTAATTGTTACTTATATAGTAGTCAAGCGTAAAATCAGGCTATAGTAGGTATTACATTAATTTTATCCATGTTTGTTTATATTTAAGAAAATGCCTACGGCTTGGCTTACCTTAAACATTCAGATGAGCCAAAAGATAAGTTACATTGAGAAATTTTTGCGCAGATAACTTATCAAATTAAATAATACCTACGTACGTTTATTCATGAACTCACTATTTTACCCACTTTTATGATTGCAATGAAATAATTAAGTCATAAATTATTTATTTACATAACATATGTAATGCAGGCAATAATATGTTGAATTGGGGAAGTTTTATAAAGTAAGAATTTTTGAGAAATCCCGATGTTGAAACACCTTATTAGGTACGGGTAATTTATTGCTTCTGGTCATAGATACAAATAAGTTATTTAGCTTTGACCACAAGTCACCTAATCTAAGTTATATATTCGAAGGTGGCGCCACGCTACACCTGGATTGGTATCGGGTATGGGGCTTCCAGAACACATCGCAAGTAGCTAGCTAGCTACTAGGCGAGCAGAGAGAAAATGCTCTACGAGGCTACCACTAAGCTATGGTTTCCTTCACCGAAAGCTTAAGCTCATCGTAGGATTCGAACCCACGGGCCTTGACCGTAACTGATCGCACGCCGACAATACAGAGTCATCATGGCTTCTAAATAAATGTCTCAATTAAAATTAATTTAAGTTTTCTTTTCTCTGAAATTGATTTTCACATCTTTAATATTATTTTCTTTGTCTTCTTTTCATTAATATTATGAAGTCGTACCAAAGCAATCCGACATACTTTATTTAATTTTTATTTAGTCCATAAAATAATAGAAACAGATAACAAAACGGTAAAACTTACCACCTTCATTATCAGGGCAGCAAAAATATCGGGGCAGTTGTTTATACCGTAGCACAAGTGACATTACAAGCCAGTTCATCACGAATTGATTTGATCGGTCGATGCATACTTGGAAAAGACAGAATGTGGTTGGAAAAAGGGACAATGAAAAGGGTTACTACCTGTTTTGCCACACCTCCTGCGGATGTTGAACGAGGCACCGCACTTGTCTTTTCTCCTTCCAATGACTATTTTTCCCTACCCTCCAAGTAGCGGTATTTGATTAAAAAAGATGCGGGTAGGGTAGGTTTCTGACAGATTCTTAACTTGATGGTAGTGTCTGGCATGCACTAAAAATGTCCTACCACTTAGCTAGTAAATGATAGATGATATACGACTATGATTATATAATATGAATAAATGTAAGTCTTCTTGTATTGCTAGTGATTTTAGTTATAGGTACCTACTGATTTAAACATACTTGGGTTTCCCGACTTGTAAACGCGATGTCTGTAGATTTTAATTCACTTATTTCCCCGATTACTAAGAAGGAAAGACCAGCCATGCGATACGACATGAATTTATTCGACACGACATGAATTTAATCACACAACTTTTCATAAGCCCATAAGGTAAAATAAACTATCGTCTTGCTGTATCGTAATGTGCTGCAAAACATTTGTGCTAAAGACGCAAAATGCTAAAAGTATCACCAGATTTTTTCCGGAGATTTCTCTTCTACCTTTTACCATCCCGTCCTCCTCCCTTCTAAACGTGCTGTGCTGTGCCTCCTTACGTAATACGGGCTATGTAGGTACTACTCTATAGTTTAATATACCTACTAAGTATGGTCTGTAATAAAGACATTTCAGAAACCTGATCTCAAAAATGATATGCAAAAATGTGATAAGAAGTAGGTTCTAATCCAGCATCATTTAGAAGTTAAACCCCCAAATACCTTCAAAGTCGCCATCTCTATCCTTTCAAATGTCACCGACCTTGATGCCGGTCACAGAACACCCGTCATTCGTCAAGCCACAAATATTTGATCAAAACCTGTCGCAAACTCCAACCAGCCTACAAGAGGGCGCTGTTTTTGCACCATGTGCACTAAACAGTTGAAATTCGTTAACAGCCATCACTAGTTCAAAATCTAACCGTGTCGGTTCATCAACCGTATATCTGCTAATCCTTCCTAAGCTGTGGAGAGATTATCGTGAAAGCCTCAATGGTTCGAAGACGCGTCATGGTTGAAGCGATTTGGCCCTGTGTGCTTAAGGTTTATGGGTAGCAATTGGAATTTACCTACGTATGTTTGACGAAAATTGACGTGGATGAGGAAGTAATCAGGAATGGCCTGGTGTTAACTATGATGCGACTGGAAACATGGGACATGAGTGTTTTAGTTCATCGTGTTCCAGTAGCCTCCCTTGAGAACCAGTCCATCTATCAAGAAGCAAGGTTTCACAGCACAATCCATATATGTAGTTCATGATACCTACGATACGGGCATTTCTTGTTAGGAGTCAGTTTTTTTTTTTGTGTACCTAAAAGTTAAAGTATCTACCTAAGTAAAAACTGACAGAGAACTAAGGTTACCGACATAGCCTATAGGATCAGCAAGCTTAAGTGGAAATGGGCTGGCTGGAGACCGCGTCTCGGCAAATATAGTGTAGGACGTCCTCCGGCTAGGTAAAGCGAAGATATACCTACGCAAAATGCCTGGCATCGGTTGGATGAGAGAAGCCGAAGATCGGGATCGGTAGGCCTCTGCCTATATTCAGCGGTGGACTGAAACAGGATTATGATGATATTAATGAAGTGAAAACTAAATTCCGAAAAGTGTTTATTTGTAGTAAAATCACATTGAAGAGTTGAGGTTTTACGTAACATACTTACTCGTCTTGTTCGATTTTTGGCATTAAGTAAGGTCCAAGGTCCAGGGAATTTCCTACACATGTCTAGCAATACTGACACTGTGTTTCCTGTGTTGTTACGCTCTACCAAGGTAGAGTCGGTTTATTGAGGCAATATGGCAAAGGCCGATTATTGTCGTTCTTAGTTTTACGATGTTTGTGAGTTTTAGATATCCTTGTAAAATGTTGATGGCGGTATAAATGATGCATCAGACGGCTTGGTGCGTAAAGGCCGGGTCTCAGGGGGTAGGCAGACATTTTAAGTACCTGTTCATATTTATTTTGTGACTTCTCGTCGATCT
The DNA here is from genome assembly GCA_931315375.2 of Opisthograptis luteolata. Taxonomy (NCBI): domain Eukaryota; kingdom Metazoa; phylum Arthropoda; class Insecta; order Lepidoptera; family Geometridae; genus Opisthograptis; species Opisthograptis luteolata. The sequence goes on along the minus strand of OV928047.1, from coordinate 9,098,819 downwards.
AGAAGTAATGAAACAGATCCTAAATACTAAAGTATTTTTTACTCATTGTCGTTTTTTACTTAGTAAGAACACATACTAGATTGGGTAGAGTTTGCTCACAGATCACCTGATGATATGGGATGATGTGGTCGAAGGTTGCACCTAGCTACACATGGCCTTGCTACACATAGATTGCAATAAATACTTATTCCGCTGGTCGTCTGGGAATGAATGAATGTAACTTATTATCGAGTGTATCAATTAGTAATCATTTTTTAATATAAAATCTTTTCGAGTGCTTTATGGCTAAAGTTAAATTAAGTGTAATATTAAAAAAAGTTTGTTAGTGTGTTTATATTTTTGTCTCGGACATCCACGCAGGCGAAGTAGTGTGTAAAACGCTACTTTATAATTGATGACAAAAAAGGAGTAGGTTCTCAAGTTTATTTTATACTTTAGTTATGCCATTTTCTGCAGCGCCAGCGTGTTCTTTTCAGCCAGAAATATTTGTTTATGGCTAGATTCCGATGCTAAGCACATACGAGTAGAATGCACAAACACATAATATGCTGTCTGTGTTATAGTGCCAATAAATTGATTTTTTATTTATTTTATTTGTTTTTTTTTTGTAGGCGGAAGAGCTACAAAGATTTCATTTTCCTAGCCTATAATATGTTTACATTAAATAAATTACAAGTTAATGAGCAAACAAATACATTTTCCAACTTTCCTCCTACCATTTTTATGGTTCAGAGAAACTCTTGGCGACCTTAGTATGCGTCGTGCCTTGCACTTCCGATCATCATCCGATATAACGCATTAGTATTCCAATCGCCTGGTTAATTGTCTCACCGGTGCAATATTTGCAACTATGTAGGTACAGGTACCTACTTAGAATAGGGATTGTCCATTAACGCGCGCAGTGACACCAATCCGAAATCTATGGCCTACCATTTTGTTTTTGTTTTGGTTTCGGATTGTTTCCGCTGCACGCGACAAACGCCCGAAATTAATAATCGATCCTGATCCGTTATCCGCGGTTTTGGATCAATATGTCATGTCATAATATTATTATGTAATTTTAGTAACAAGGCTTGACGTATCGATCCAAAACCGCGGATAACGGATCAGGATCGATTATTAATTTCGGGCGATAGAGGATAGTGTTTATCTAAACTATATCTACTACCGACTTTGAAATTGACATTAAAAGGTCCAAAAATGCTATCAGGACTTATTTTTTCATGAATATCCTATTAAAGCGAAGCGGCAACGAGAAATTTCCCCCGATCAAGAGGTCTATCTATCAAATGTTTTTTTTGTGTGCCTGTGTTTGACCTCATCTCATCTGAAGGCAAACGAGGATGCAGTCGAAGGTGGATCACGCTGGCCCATGAGGTGCCTATTCCCTCAAGTCTTAAAAAGACCCTCGTTGTATTTATGAAACATAGCAGCAGGGAGCCAATTTCATATTCCTTTAGCGGTCACGCATGTTCACAGAAAAAAAGCAGATTAAATATTTACTTGCTTACATACCTTAGTTTTTAAATATTGGTTCCACAGTATTAATGTAGGTAGTATTTAGCTAGTGGTCAGTACATAGTAGATTTATTATATATCAATGATAATGATGATGAGATGAATAGGACCCAGCCGGGCTTATGAGGATAGTCCCCTTTGTGATTATGTAAAGTACACTTTTATACGGACTTTTTGGAACTAGTTATGTCACGTTGAACTTTATTTCTATTGTCTATGTCTACACTCGAACACAACAAACACATAGAGTTGTAATGTGTAATCCACCAATGTCAATTTGTGACTCACAAATTATCACCCGAAGAAGCACAAGTTGTGGAAACAAAAATTTTATGATGACAGTTCAATTGCCGCCAAAAAGTTATACGTTGTTTTATGTGGATGAAAGGACTTGGAGTCAAAACAATTTTTTTATGTTAGAATTGACACGACTGACAGACACCAGTATCAGTGACAATTGACACTGACTGTTCAGCAATTCTTTGACACCAGCCAGACAAAGCTTGGGTGGAGGAGGGGGGGTTTGACAGGCGTTGCGTGCATGTGAAATTGCCCACGTCTCTCTAACTTGTATTTTCGAATTTAATTGTGTTAAACCCTAAAATCTCAGTATTATTCATCATGGATTACCAAAGCAGACAGTTGGCCGAAGATTTCTTCCTGCGGGAACCTGCGGATGCCCGAATAAGGTACAATAAAAAATGTCGTTGAAAGCCATCGATGCACGAAGTTTTTCTCTAATATTTCCCTCATATTTTGGTGTTTTCTAGGAAACATAAAGAAGAACCTAAGGAAGAACCCCACCCTACGCTTAGAGTTGAAATGCAGACGGTGCGCTTGAGCTCGGACTCGCAAAAGCTTGTTTTGGATACCTTGAGATTCATTCATGGCCCTGACTTTAAACTTGGCAGTTCTAGTGGTTACAAGGTAACTACATATAACACAGTAATATAGTAATGTAATAACAATTGGTCGTTAGAGATCGTGATAATATTCCCTGAATAACATAAAGTTATGCGAAATTTTACTGCATGTTTTTTTTGTGTACCTATATGTAAATGTTTAGATATTGCACAATAGAATTAATCATAGTGTCCATTACTGTATAACACAGTACATACATCAGTAGCAACAGGGAGCAGTTTTTGCATATGTATATAAAAATCCCTTCTCAAAACCTGTTATATATACCTACTATAAGCCCAAATAACTATATCTTATGTTACTAAGGCTATTTATCAAAATTTTAATTATAAACAAATTCTAAAACCAATGAGCTGTACTTCCCATTCATAATATTTTTGTAATTTTCAGGACAAAGGTTCAAATCTCGGCAATCGATTCTGGATGGAGCGAGGCAACTTAGTAGTCAAAGGAGGCTGTGACTACTCACTTACAACTAAACCAGATATACAGACATCAGAGGCAAGGCTCCGAGCTTTTGCACTGGCAAAATTAGAGAAGTATGTTCTTCAAATAATAGATTATAATCAGCCATCACTCATTAAGTATTAACTAACTAACTAAAAAACTAACTAAGATGGCGCAACAACCCCAAGTCAGTCTTGGCCGAGTGGCCGTCGCCCAGTCGGCCATCCCAGATATCGCTGGAAAGACGAAGTCACTCATTAAGTACTATTCTTATATTAACAAACATTTATTTCTTGTAATAACTTTGTCTTCATATGACTACAAATTTCTTATTTACTGCCATGTTCTTTTAAATGGACAAAAATTAGATCTAAATAAACATTATTTTTGTTAGTCAAAAAAAAAAAATAAGTTGAGTTGTTTGTAAATACAATAAATAAGAGGAAAAATTTAAATAATTCTTTACATTTTAGGTACAATTTCCACAAAGCACATTGTGCTGAAGCTTTAGGCGTAGCTGCCGAAAGTTGTGAGAAAGCTCTAGAAGTATTATTCTACAAATATTTTCGAGTAGATCCTCAAGAGAAAGCTGCAGATGTTCCCCCTTTACCGGAAATACTTGAAATGAGATCTGATGAAAAAGCTGTGCTAGAATCTATTTATGATAACAGCTTCGAGGTCAAAGCTGATAATGTTTGGGGTGTAAAGCTGAAACTAGCCTATTTAACAAAATTGTATTTGAACAAGGAGGCTCCTAAAAGAAAAGAAAATATAAACTACAATAACAGAGATCAGAAAACCAAACCGAAAGAGGTTTGTAAACTGTTTCTGAAAGGGCCATGCAGGTTTGGTGCTAAATGCAAATTTTTACATGAAGCTAAAGTCGAAAAGACCGAATCGAAAAACAAAGAAGATAATGAAAATGGCAACATTAGTTACGAATTAGAGATCCGCATTCCGGAAGACAGCGTTTATCCATACCAACCTCCGTTGCTGTATTTTAGAACTGAAAATCCGACGAAAATCATACCAGAACTTACGTGTTTGAAAGTTACTCAGAGGTTGTTAGATGAAGCGAAAACTTTATCACAAGATGGTATACCATGCGTTTACTCCCTAGTAGAATTACTTAGCAATGATACGGATATTACAAACTTTATCCAGTTCGATACAAGAAGGTTCTTGGAGCCCACAGACACATTGTTTCCACAGTTAATGGAAAATGGTAGCACAAACAAGGCCAAGTTACCATCGCATTATAACAAGAAGGCTCAGGAAGAGAAAAGATACAATGTGAACTTTGACGAGTTGTTAAAAGAAAACAAAGAAATTGCAAAGAGGTTCTTGGAAAAGCCAGATAATAATAAGTATAGAAAAATGATGTCAGATAGAAAGAAGCTGCCTGCTTGGAAGAAAAAGAATGAAATATTGAATGCAATGCAGAAGTCGCAGGTCAGTTTTATTTAAGTAGGTTTTAAATTATCCTAAATTGTACCTATACCCTTCTTCAACTTTAGGACAAATCTGTAGACATTCCAAATGGGTAAGATTATTTTTAAAATGAAGCCTGTGACTTGTTTGCTGTTTTGTTATTTTACAGCTACAAAAGAGATTAACACAAACAAAATAGGTTTACTTATTTAGTAACAGGCGAGCAGCTTGAGGCTGATGTAAATATATCTTGCTGTTGTCAAGCTTGAAAACAACTAAAACTGAATTGTTTTTTATCTTGTACACTTGAAATATGACTATTACCTTCATGCTAGTGACGTCATCAAAAACGGCTTCAACGGAAAACCAGAGCAGCACAACGTTGAGTTGAGGCCGCTTTGCAACAATACGTCTTTAGTAGTTATATATCTTATTGCATTTTGTTTTGTTTTGTATTTTGTATATTTCGTTGCAAATAAATGATTCTTTTTCTTATTCATTTCAATTACCTTCTCATCTCCATCAGATTGTTGTCATAAGCGGTGAAACTGGCTGCGGCAAAAGCACACAAGTACCGCAGTACATCCTCGATCAATGGCTGGAAAACTTCAACAAAGGTGACACGGAACATGCCGAGATAGTCTGCACCCAGCCTCGGAGGATATCAGCTATCGGTGTGGCTGATAGAGTGGCAGATGAACGGGTGGAGAAGACGGGCCAGGTTGTTGGATATCAAGTAAGAATTCAATTATTACAATCTCAATTAAAATGTTAAATTTTTTTATTGGATGCAAGTTGTAGCAAAAGTCAAAAGTCAATTTTTCTTTATTCAATAGGATACATTGTGATCACTTTAAAACGTCAAACTTAAAACTAGCTACGCCTGTTCCAACCTCCTTACGCCGGCAAAAGAACAGGCAAGAAACGCCCAGCAGGTAATTTTTTTGCAAGTTTTCCTAGTACATTCAACATCGTGAATTCGACAAGAGTTATGCAAAGAGGCTGCTATCCAACCCTAGTGTCGACTAACGGCCAGTTTTAATAACCGATCTATCCACAGATTGACATAAATTTGACATTACTTCTATGGAGCTGATGTCAAATTGCGTCAACTCGTAAACGGGTGCTGCTTGTGGGGTCTGGTCTGCTTTGGTTGTGATCCTGTAACCCGTTAATATTCATGTTTCCATATCCCAATGTGCACAATCAACTAAGAGAAATTCTAGAAGTATAGCTTATTATAAAATAACGGATATTACTATACTATTTATATTATGAAAAAAAAGCTTGGGATTGTGGTGAACTTGCTCCAATTCAATCAATTAGTAATAAGAATAAAATTGTCAATGTGATCGCGCCAAAAAAATTACCTGCCGGGCGTTTCTTGCCTGTTCTTTTGCCGGCGTAAGGAGGTTGGAACAGGCGTAGCTAGTTTTAAGTTGACATTTTAAAGTGATCACAATGTATCCTATTGAATAAAGTACTATTGACTTTGACTTTGAAATTTCCATCTTCAGTAGGGCAAATAGTGGATAGATAGGTTATTGAAACCGGCCGATAGTCTAACGACAGCAACAGGGATCGACGGCTTGATGTGCTCGGCTTATGTTATGATTAATGATATAAAAACTATCTCCAATTTCAGATACGTCTAGAAAGCAAAGTTTCATCGAAAACTCGACTCACCTTCTGCACTACAGGAATCCTACTGCGGCGCCTCGAATACGATCCGCAGCTAAAATCCGTCACTCACGTTATAGTCGACGAAGTGCACGAAAGATCCGAGGAAAGTGACTTCCTACTTCTCATATTGAGGGATCTTCTCAAAGTAAGGAAAGATCTGAGAGTCGTATTGATGAGTGCGACGCTGAATGCTGATTTGTTTTCGACTTATTTCGAAAACGTTCCAGTTTTGGAGATACCAGGTGAGTGTCAGGGTCGATGAGGGGATTAAACTTGAAAAGGGAATTACAATGGATTTCATAGCGCTTTAGCAAATCAACCAGGTGTGCTGATTTCTTTGGTTGCTCACTTGTGCAAAACTCAAATTCTTTATGACACTTATCATAATTTTGATATAGCAACTCCACAAATATTGTACCTATCATGTATGAAAAATTTTTTTAGGAAAATCTACTTGAATATAGAAAAATTCAAGTTGTACGAACCGCCAAGAAGAACCGCCTTATATTTGCCTACCCGAGCGAAGCTGGGGCGGTTCACTAGTATGTAATAATAAAAAAGTAATATACATCTTATTAAATGAATTAGGCAACTTGCAGTCCGTCTGATTTATAATATTTAATTTCAGGTAGAACATTCCCTGTGGATCAATTCTTTCTGGATGATATCATGGATATGTCCGAATATGTCCTAGAGGAAAATGGACCCTACGCTCGTAGAGTTAAAAAAGGTTGGTAACATTTTTATTATTGTTTATAAGCTATATTCTTGATATTAGTTTTTTAACACTAATGCTGTCCTTTTTTGGCTTCCGCAGTCAGAAAAGGACAGCAACAGTTTTAAACTTGAGAAATGTAGTTTAGTTCTAAAATGTACTACAGAATCGATATTAATCTCGATTTGTACAATACTGCACCACGCAAAGCTAATCAATCAAATTTAGTAAAAGTTTGTTATCATGATTAACTAGAAACATACTCAAAAACTACCACTATAATTATTAAGGTGTGTCATACTTACCTTACAGTAGGTGTAACAATTTTTCACCTCACGCCGGGTTAATGAGTACCCAATATTTGTTCCAGGCGATAGGAAACATGACCTAGAAACTGAGTTAGAAACATGCGACGTGCGGGCCGATTCCAACGGACCTCCAAAACCTTCGATACGAGACGAGAACCTATCAGTGGGCCAGATGATCGCACGGTATCCGAAGTGCAGTAAAACCACATGCAAGAATATGTACCTTATGGACACAGAGAAGGTAAATAGCGATTATCAAATATGCTTGGAGTTTCTTTGCGTGATAAAATCCGAAACGAGGAAATTCACCAACGAACCAAGGTCACTGACATAGCTCTCAAAATTTGCGAGTTGAAGTGGCAATGGGCAGGCCACATCGCTCGAAGGACCGATAACCGATGGGGAAGAAAGGTTCTCGAGTGGCGACCACGAACCGGAAGACGTTCTGTAGGTAGGCCTCGATGGATGCAAATGGCTAACAGCAGTTCATTGTGGTGTTGAAAAGGGGATGCCTATGTTCAGTAGTGGACTTCTTCTGGCTGATGATGATGATGCTGATTGTTTATATCTGGCACCGTCACAGTTTGTTCACGCGAGGATAATGTGACATAAAGAAGTCGATTCGGTTCTGCATTCTCTAAAACTGAACTAAGTTTGCCAGGTCTAATGGTATTGCTGTCTTTTACTAACCACTGAAGTAAAAAAAGCACAACATTACTTTTAGACCTGTCAAACTTGTTTAGTTTAAGAGAATGCAAAACCGAATCGACACCATTGTCAGTAAAATATGTTTATTCGCAGATAAATCTAGACTTGGTCGAGCATGTGCTTCACTACATTGTAAATGGCGACCACAGGTGGCCGCGAGAGGGCGCTATTTTGATATTTTTGCCAGGAATCGCTGAAATAATGGGACTCCACGACCAGTTGGCTGAGAGCCACACGTTTAGTCCAAAGTAAGTAAAAGTAAATAAGAAACTGAAAAAAAAACCCTAATAATTGAAACTTACTCTCATTTTAGCTCTCTAATTAAACCATGTTTTTGACAAAATACTCGCAAAATCTGTTTGCTATCTGGATTTTGATGCGGGTTTTACTTTATAGAATTATCTTGTGATTAATATCTAATGTACAGCAATCTTGATGTTTTTTTTTCAATCAAGTTGTTATAATCCGCAACCTTTCAAAGCTTGCTTTGGTTGTGATCCCGCAACTCGTTAATATTCATGTTCCCATATCCCAATGTGTACAACCAAACAAGAGAAATCTTATTAGTAAAGCTAATTAAAAAATATCGGACCATTAGATGACAAAAAAAAAGCTTGGGATTTTAGTGAACTTGCTCCAATTCAATCAATTAGTAATAAGAATAAAATTGTCAATGTGATCGCGCCAAAAAAATTACCTGCCGGGCGATTCTTGCCTGTTCTTTTGCCGGCGAAAGGACGTTGGAACAGGCGTAGCTAGTTTTAAGTTGACGTTTTAAAGTGATCACAATGTATCCTATTGAATAAAAAAGATTTGAATTTTGAATTTTGCCGAGTTGCTATATTATGTTACTTTTCTAATATTGAAAAGAGGTAAAGTTTGTTCTATGTTAAAGCTAATCTCCAATTTAGAAACTTCCTTCCCTTGAAGGAATTTCCACGCGGCCAAAACTGCTTAACGCAGGTATTAATAAAAAAAAAAATCTGATTCCAGAACCGGTAAATACATCTTGGTGCCTCTTCACTCGACTCTCTCAAGCGACGAGCAAGCCCAAGTGTTTAGGAAGCCAAAGCCGGGCGCTAGGAAAATTGTGCTCTCCACTAACATTGCTGAGACATCTGTCACTATTGACGACTGCGTGTTCGTCATAGACTGTGGACGGATGAAGGAGAAACGGTATGGTTATGAAAACGTGCGCCTTAAGATGTTGTCTATCGGCCGTTCCCAATAACCGATCTATCCACGGTTTGCCCCACTAGAGATTGACATAAGTAAAGTCCACAGTGGTTATTTTTGCAAACACAAAAAATTCAAAACTTCCCATCTCGCGAGATCTCGAAATTGGTGACATCTCGCGGTATCGTCATTCATAAACTCGCGAGATCTCATCTGAGTCCCAATCTCGCGAGATTGCATTCCCTACCTATCTTACAACTGAAATCGTAAGCGTCACACTTGTCAATTACAGTTCAGTGCCACCCAGAATTTTGAACTTCTATAGCTCAAAATCCTGCATAGCAACACACTGCACTCATCATTTAATTTTTTTGGGGATATAAATTTTTAAACCAAAAAATCTCTTCGTAACCTGTAATTTTACTGGAAACATTGCCCGTCAATCCGGAAAACTGTAATGTTACTCGTAATACATTACTGCTTGGTGGTTGAATACCTTACAAGTTGTGGTGCTTCCCCAGGCGGACTCTGCAAAAGTGTCCTACCACAGATAAAACCACACCTTATGGACATTTTCTATGGGTGTGTCTTTCTTTTCTGACCGTGTGACTTAACTTTGAAATATGTCATTCCCATACAAAAAAATACAGTTTTCTGTTAGCGTTAATGATTGTAGAAAGCACATTGGCTAGGGCCATCATCGCTTCATATGTGTTTTACTTTGCAGTTTCGACTCCAACCGCAACATGGAGTCTCTGGACCTTGTCTGGGTGTCTCGGGCCAATGCGAAGCAGCGCAAAGGTCGCGCGGGTCGCGTCATGCCCGGAGTGTGCGTCCACCTTTACACGTCTCATAGATACCAGCACCATTTGCTGGAGCAGCCCGTGCCGGAGATACACAGGATACCGTTGGAACAGCTGCTGTTGAAGGTCAAGATTTTGCCGCTGTTCCAGCATATGAGCGTTCATGAGGTTTTAGGTGATTGATATTCTCTAAGCGGATTTGGTTCTCGATAAATTTAGTTTGGGAGTCTTCAGTGATTAAGTATCTTCTATGCAAGTATGCTCCATTGTTGATCTCATTATCAGGTACCATCAGGACTGGTGAAATATTTACCTTATTTTTTAAATTTAAATTCCATTTTTCGAACTAGAAGTTAGGTTCTTGTTTATGTAAAAGGTATATTTATGGAAATAATCTACACACTCTTATTACAAACGCAACAGTTTGTGTGTGAGTGTGTATGTTTGTTACTTCATCACGCTAAAACGCCTCAATAGATTGAAGTGAAATGTGGAATGGAGATAGCTTAGAACTTGGATTAACACATGGGCTACTTCTTATCCCGGTTCCTGCGGTATAGCGGGAAAATCGCGGGTTGTAGCAAGTAAACCAGAGTGGATTTGGAAAAAAGGAGGGTAGGATGGGATAAAAGGGACAAGTTGGCATTGATAGAAAAATGTGGGATAACGGAAAACCGCGGGGCGCAGTATTGGCGCTAGTATTTAAATATTTATTTATGTATCGAATTTATTCCACAGGCAAAACGATAGAACCGCCACTGAAGTCGAACATAGACGGCGCCCTAACCCGCTTGCAAGACGTCGGCGCGTTGGACAAACGTCACGCTTTGACAGCTCTGGGCAAGCACTTGGCAGCGCTACCGGTGGACGTGCGGATAGGAAAACTGATGCTGTTCGGAGCTATATTCTGCTGTGTGGACTCAGCCCTAACGGTTGCAGCTTGCCTGAGCCATAAGAGCCCGTTCGTTTCGCCTTTTGGTAAAAAGGTACGTGTTCTTTTAGGGTTCCATACCCAAAAGGTAAAAAGGGATTATTACTAAGACTCCGATCTCCGGCTGTCTGTCACCAGGCTGTATCTCATAAACCGTGATAGTTAGACAGTTAAAATTTTCACAGATGATGTATTTCTGATGCCGCTATAACAACAAATAACAAAACAAAATAAATATTAGAGGGAAGTTTGTAACTAAATTAAACTATTTCAGGCTGAAGCAGACGCGAAGAGGAGAGAGTTCGCTTGTTCGAACAGCGATCAGCTGACTACTTTACGAGCTTATCGGGTAAACAGAAACGCATTTTCATTATATTATTATCACTTTTATTTTGACAAAAATAGAATCGGCTTTTTTTTACTACATTTGCCCTTTGTAGAAACGCCTGTTTGTAGATGTGGCGCTTTGAGCGACTGTACCTTGTTTACGAAGCTGTGTCAAGTTATAGCTGTGGCTGTCATTCTCAAATTGTGGTTTTAGACCAATCATAGACTTGTAGTTGACTGATGTTATGTCAATTGATTTGACAGAAATAATCTGGATGCAGTCGATCATACGCCACCTAGCGTGAAAAGCGTTAGTTTTTCTACTCATCAGCATCGTCGTATCAAATTTTATTGCAGAATCAATTAGTCCATTCTCATTAGCCTATTACGTTCCCACCGCTGGGACTCTAACCTTCTCTCAGAGAAAGTAAGGGCCGTAATCTACCATGCGTGCGGGTTGGTAGATGTCGCATGCCCTCGAATGTTTTGGTTTTCGGACATGCCGATAACGTGAAAGTTGAAGTGGAGACCACGACTTGGCAAACGTAGCGAGGACGTTCTGCGATAAGGTGGAGCGACGACTTGCGCCGAGTGGCTGGCAGTGGTTGGATGAGAAGAGCCGAAGACCTCAGTGGCGTACCTTGGGAGAGGCCTATGTCCATAAGTGGACTGATACAGATTGATGATGATCATGAAAGTTTATTTACAGTAACGTGTTAATTTCTTTCAGAGATGGCAACAAGCGATGTCAAAGAGTACCCACGCGGCCCTAGTATTCGCTAGCGAGAACTTCCTCTCCCACAAAACTCTGCTAATGCTGGCTGATATCAAACACCAGCTGCTGGGACTCCTGGCGGCGATTGGTTTCGTACCTGACATGCCGGCTTTGAGGAAACGAATGAGGAAGGATTCGGTGCTTAGTTTGACGGGAGACGAGGTTTGTATTGCATTTTTAACTAGCTGCGTCTTCCCGTTATCCCGCAGGAAACTTTTTCCTGGATGAAAAGTAGCCTATGTGTTAATCCAGAGTAGGTATAAGCCATCTCCGACTTGACGATGCGGTAGCCGAGTTGGTAGTGTCCCTGCCTGCGAAGCTAGCGGTCCCGGGTTCGAATCCCGGTAAGGGCAAATATATGTGTGATGAGCGCGAATATTTGTACCTGAGTCTTGGATATTTCTATCTATATAAGTATTTATTTCTCTATATAAGTATGTATTTCGTTGTCTAGTACCCAGAACACAAGTTACGAGCTTAATTTGGGGCTAGCTCAATTTGTGTGCAATTGTCCCCGATATTTATATTTATTTATATTTATCTCCATTCCAAATTTCACTCAAATCCGTTCAGTATTTTTGCGTGAAAGAGTAACAAACATCCATGCATCCATACTCACAAACTTTCATAATAATAATAATAATAATGATAATAACGCCCACACAATCACATACATAGGCTCTGACCCCTAACTAGGATCCCCTGTATCTAGGGTGTCAGAAACTACGAGGATCGGGGATCCACAACACTCAGACACAGAACAAATACTTGCGCTTTTTTTTCAATGCACAAATATTTACCCTGTAGCGGGAATCGAACCCGCGACCTTACGCTTCACAGTCGGGTATCCGCCCATTGCGCCACATCGGTCGTCATGTCTATAATATTAGTAGGATTCTAAAATTGTGCGTGCAATTGATAATTTTATTTTATTTATTTTCTTTTTATTTCAGTTGAACGTCAATGGAAACAACGACAGGTTGCTGGCAGCTATTTTGTGTGCAGCTCTATATCCAAACGTTGTCAAGGTGAGCAGACAGTATAGAAGTTACCCTTCTTTGGTTGTGTAAAAACAATAAGTTGTTTTCCACGACGTTGTTTTTGCTGTTAGGCTCTTCCACAAGGTTGACCGAAGATGGATGCATGTAGTATGAATAATATAGGGTAATAGCCGTTCACGGTGTCGTTCAAAGGGGGAGACCTATGTTCTGAACCCCTAGGACAGGTTTTGATAGTTTACAAAAACTGTAAAAGTTTTCGTTTCCATCCATACATATTTTTTTCAGCGAATCTTACCGAGACTTGGAGGAACTGAAATCGTTAATACGGGTTATTTTAAATCGTTATAATCATATTCCAACAATGTTATTGAGTTACTTTTTGAATTTAAGCAGATCGAGTTGCCACTTTGACAAGTCGGCGGTGGTAAACGTCGACGTTTACGAAAACTTTTATCGTTTTCAAAACTTGTTCTAGGGGTACATTTCACCTATGGCTTCTTACGGCTGATGATGATGGTGATGATATGGTATGATGTGTTAGAATTTAATTTAAACTTGAAGCATTCATCCACAGAATTGAACTATTTATCACAAAGCCATTATAAAGTGTGCTGTTAAATCTTATTTCACCTATATGTCTCTAAAACATAATTCTAGGTACTCAGTCCCGAGAAATCCTTCCATATGCAAGCTGGCGGTGCGGTTCCGCGCCAGCCGACCGCCGACGAGTTGAAGTTCAAGACCAAGACCGATGGCTACGTGGCGCTGCACCCGTCATCAGTCAACTCCTCAATAGGGTACTACACGAGCCCCTACCTGGTGTACCAGGAGAAGGTGAAGACTTCAAGAGTGTTCATAAGGGAGTGCTCTATGGTGCCGCAGTTGCCTCTGGTGCTGTTTTCTGGTAAGTGCTTTTAAAATGTAATTTAATCAATGGGAAGGAAGAGTAACTGAAGGGTTTAGGGCAAAGCGAACTATTTAAAAAAATTGTGTCTCTGTTCACCAGTGACAGACGAACTGGTGGTAGACATCGGAAATGTACCCTATTTATTACGCTAGGTGGTGCATGATCGACTGTACCTAGATTATTTCTGCACCTTGATTTGATGTAACGTCTGGCAACTACAAGTCTACCATTGGTCTACAATTATTCTTTGACACTGGTGTCGATTTGGTTTTGAATTCTATAAAACGAAACTAAGTTTGACAGGTCTAAAAGTAATGCTGTCCTTTTTTATTTCAGTGGTTAGAAAAAGACAGCAATACTATTAGACCTGTCAAACTTAGTTTGGGAGAGTATGGGCTGTAAACTACCACGCTGGTCCAGTGCGGGTTGGTAGATGTCGCATGCCCTTGAATATTGCAGTTCTTTGGGCATGCCGGTTTCCTCACGATGTTTTCCTTCACCGTTTTGAGCGATGGCAAATCCGCACATAACTTATTAAGTCATATGTGCGGGGCCGAGAGGATTCGAATTCGGTGTCGGCGTCTTGTAAGTCGCACGCCTAACCGTTCGACCACCATCGCTCATCGCTCAGAACGCCATCTATAAATTGCTATGCGCGTGGCTGCACTTTCACAGTAGCTGGAGCAGCTGGCACGTCCACAGTACTCGCGCCAAAGCAATTTCATTGTAGAGTAGTAAAAATATAACAACCTCTGTCTTGTTCGTAACATTGACCGCGTGCAAGAGAGACAACTATACTTTTCATGATACGTGAGACGTGATGCCATTCACAGGCATGGCTGAAAGTGTTGTATGTGCAAGCTTATTTTTTTTTTTACTATTTACAGGGTATCGTTTGACCACAAGTCACCTGATGTAAGGACGATGTGGGCGAAGATCACCACGCTACACCTGGCTCTCAAGTGAGGCTGCCGGAACACACCGATAGGTGCTTGGCGACAGATTCTTAACAAGAGGGTGGTAGCTAGCCAGGCGAGTACTAGAAAATACCCTACCACCAAGCTATGGTTTCATCACGATGTTTTCCTTCACCGAAAGCTCAAGCTCATTGTAGGATTCGAACCCACGTCCTACGGATCGCAAGCCGACGTCACTACCACTGAGCCATCATCGCTAGCTTTATGTAACCAACTTGTATTACGATGAAAGTTTTTTTTATGCCACTGCCAGCTTACTAGATTACGGCCATTTCTCTCTACATGAAACAATGCAATTGAAACATTATTGTTTTTTTCCAGGTTGCAACTTGGCTGTGGAGCTTCACAACGGGACGTTCATAGTTTCGTTAGAGGATGGATGGATAATGTTCCAAGTAGAGAAACATGAGGTAAGTTAGGAAAACTTTGTAGTGAGTACTTTTTTTTTTTATCACTTCAGGCCACCGTCTTTTGTAGGGGCGGGAAGGGGTCACTGCTATCAACCCGCCCCGACGGAGGGGCCCGGAACTCCTACATTCTGGGCCCCACAACAACAACACTAGGGGGGGTGTTCCAGCTTAAGGCGGCACCCCCCCGACACAATACCCTTACACCATTCTGGTGGGGCGGGAGAAGGCGAGCAAAGCGCCTCCTTCTACCGCCACTACACCCTACTTTTAACTATTATTTGGGTAGGAGGAGGCGGAAAAGACGCCTCCTTCTACCGCCCAGAAAAATATGTACACACAAGGTGGGCGGGAGGAGGCTAGTGAGTACTATATCAGACTAAGTCAGCCGTTCCTAACCCTTTCACCCTAATATTTATGTTATCTGCGTGGAATGACTGCTATAGCCCGTAATGACGTCACAGGTTCTGGCAAGGAATCTTGATTGTCGTAGCGAATAAGAGCCTGTATTGTTTTGCATTCACAACTTTTGCACCCACTACGGGACAAATATTAGTGCATTGAAAAAAGACGCAAATATTTGTTCCGTGTCTGGGTTTTGTGGATCTGCGATTCGCGTAGTTTCTTATATCCTAGTAGTTTTAATAGCGATGATGGCTCTGTGGTAGTGACGTCGGCTTGCTATCCGACAGGACGTGGATTCGAATCCTACAATGAGCTTGAGCTTTCGGTGAAGAAAAACATCGTGATGAGACCTTAGCATGGTGGTAGGGTATTTTCTAGTGCTCGCCTGGTTAGCTACCACCCTCTTGTTAAGAATCTGTCGCCAAGCACCTATCGGTGTGTTCCGGTAGCCTCACTTGAGAGCCAGTTCCCAGTCCAGGTGTAGCGTGGCGCCATCTTCGACCATCAGGTGACTAGTGGTGAAACGCACGTGAAAAGTAAAAAAAAAGTTAGGGGTTACAACTATTTATTGATATTTTTGACGTGACAACGTCTTATAATTCGATAGAGCCGGCTGCACGCACGAAAAAACATGACTCATGCGGCGTTACCTCGCTCTGCGGCGTTATCTCGCTCTGCGGCGTTACCTCGCTCTGAGGCGTTCCATGTAAGGCTTGAAGTGCAAGCGAGAGCGCGGAACGAGCGACAAAGAAGCACAATCGGCCAATCGACGTTGTCACGTTCAACTATCGTCAGTAAACCGACTTTACAGACTACCAATTTTTTTTTTTTTGTTTCTTTCAGGTGGCGGAAATGCTAAAAACGATACGCGTCGAACTAATAAACTTGCTAGAAGAGAAAATCAACGACCCGAGCCTAAACCTACTACACTACGAGAAGGGCAACCGAATAATAAAGACCATCGTGCAAATCGTAACTAAAGATTAAAATTAGTCCAGTGAAGTTTGTAGAATTTTGAACTTTAAGCGAGTGTAATAACGTTGAAAATAGTACGGTTATTAGTAAATTATACATTGATGTTGTATTTTATGACTTTTTATTAGCAAATTTTTGTGAGGACGATACTTTTGTTTGTAACTATTTCGTCTAATATGTTTACGCACTATCCAGAAATGATACGCGGGATTGTCAGTTACAAAAGGAGACGTTGGGCCACCTTATGACTAAGGTTCTTTTTGAATAGAGTAAGAGGGAATAAGAGAGAGAGAGAGCTAAAGCTAAAGAGTGAGAGAGCTAGCTTAAGGTGCCGCCCGCATATTGAAAACTGGCTTAAAATCAACTCAAATATTATTTTTGCACTCTGAAGTGCAGATCTACGCTAATCATGAACATTTTTATGTATTCCTCGAACTTTCTTGGATTTTAGAGGAACTTAAACGTCTCCTTTTACAACCATTTGTCGGACTTGTCATATAAGGTTTAGGATAACCTCGAAAACTCATCGCCTTGTCTTACATAGATGGGTCAAGTTCAGTATAATTAACAACAGATAAAGGCATGTAAAATAGTGAGATATATTGCTTTGTATATGTTTGTTTATCTAGTTTAATTATTTATTCATGTAAATGTATGTTTATCGTAAGTAATTAGTACACTATGGCTTCCAAAAAAATCGATACACCTTTTGAGAAAAAGTAAGGGGAAGTGGGTCGAATCATGTAACTGTAGATATTTACGATAACTAGTATGTTTAACGTAAATATCTAGTGCACTGGCTATTAAGATCTTGACCCACCTTTTGAGTAAAGGGTAAGGTCAGATGGGTTGGTTCCTGCAGTGCGATTCAATTCACACGGAAACTCTTCCGACCACGGATTCGGAAAAATATCCTTTTTTTTTAGAAACTGATATTTTATTTGACAAACCAGCTGCTCAATCACGGAAAAGTGTGAAAAGTGTGGCGGATAGCCACCGATAAACGTTTCCGTGAAGCGAAAGTGACGTCGAATCCGACACGGAAACTTTCCGAGTTAATTAGAATCGCACTACTGGTCGGTTTTCATAATTATTGACCCACCTTTTCAATAAAAACATTTCAAGCTGTATTTATTTTATTTGTATTATTTAGTTAATACAACAGCGTTCTAATAAAATTATACAATAGAAATAATGTTGTTGTTGTAATGTTGTTATAAGGCCATTACAGGATTACAGAAATTACAAAGAATGCTAATTTATGAGTAGGTATTGTAGGTATGTATAAACACTTATGTGCACTAAATAAAATTACAAAAGCAAGTATGTGTGTATTGCGATGAGGTGGATCCTTTTTTTTTGATGGCTAGTAACACTAGGTAGATTTTTTATCTCTCGAGTAGATTTTTCATGTTAGAAACAAATTATTGGGCTGTTAACCCACAAGCAAATTGGCGAAAATGTATGCTAGGAAACATCGGGTCCGAACCCAATAACAATCGACATAGAAAATAGAAACCATAGGTTAACTTAGCCTGTTGAGTAAAATAATTAATGTATTTTAGGGTAAATTGAAGTGAGCGCGAAATTGTGAAATATGTGTTGTATAATAGAATACGATTAAAATCTGCCATATATATAACGAGATATTGTTATTTGAATTTCATCTTTATACCAATATCATGCTATCTATGTCTAAATGTGAAGTCTCATACAAAACTGTAGGCAGCCGCAGACATTGACGTCATACTCGTGTAGTGCCGTCCTTTTCTAACTCGAATTCACATAACGCATATCACGTGACAATAGCTTGGTAGTTCAACAAGAAGGATCTGAGAGTATACATAAGTAACTAATACCTACACTTCCTAGAAGCAATTGCTACGGGCTCATTTCTGCCTGAGCGTAAATTTTTGAGCGAGATGTGGTATAATGAATTTACTTGATGTCACAAAAACGTGAAACGTTATAACTTTTCCTACTAAATCCACGTCAGACACTCGGTTACCGTCTATTTCCTTGGCGTAAACAAAACACCGAATTTGACATGGTAAACGCATAAGTTCTCCAAAATTTGTTACGGGCCCCGCGCTTGTTACTTATGTCCAGCATCTACTGTCTATACTGCAGTAAGTCCGTAGTGATTCGTCTTGATAAATTCGCCCGCTGCGCAATTGTACTGATAAACCAATTGATTTCCCAGAAAAGGTTACCAAAACATAACCAATCCACAGCATGAATAGGAAATGTCGTCTGTATTATAATTATTAGTTATATTACCTACCTACCTACAACTAGCACTTGCCAGCAGTTCTGTCCATACAGCGTATAAAAAATCCCTGGACATAAAGTTTTTTTAGCTTATTGTGACTTGTGGTCAGACGCTACACTGTAGACAGCGTAAGTAAGACAATAAAGCTGATAAAGCACCCATTCGTGGTCGTGATTTCTTACGAAAAACTCGGAAATTAGCTAGTTGGGGATAATGTAGCTTCGTGATTCGGAATATAATCTGTATGATGTAAAATAAAATAATTTAAGACGTATAAGATAAGCTTCAGAAAATCCATAATTATGTAGGTAAGTACCCATTATGTTTGATATAGTATTGGGCAAATTAATTGGGTCAATGTTACAATCTCAATCACCAATTTGAGTGTGGCGATACTGGGCATATTTGTTTGAAACTGTTATGAGTAGGTCAAGTTTACTAAGTGACAAGAACCAAATTTATAACCATTGACTGTAGGTACGTACAAATCGTACAATACATTATCAGATTATCACGTAGGTCATGTTCACTTGAGATCAAGGTTCACTGACATGATTACGCTTTTTTACACTTCTTAGCGTAGCGTTTGACCACAAGTCACCTGATGTTTAGTGACGATGTGGTCGAAGGTGGCGCCAAATTTGACATTACTTCTATGGAGCTTACGTCAATATTCTATCTCTAGTAGAGCCAACCGTGGATAGATAGGTAAAACTATATGAAACTGGCTGTAGGTATGTATACGACTATCACACTGAGAAAAATAATCTGACTTTCCTTCTGAGTCTTACTTTCCAAGACCGATTCCTTCCTTATTTTACCTTAGTTTTCCTTATAAATGACAATTCCTTCCCTTTGGACTCGGAAGGAAAACGATATTTCGGAAAGCATTTTTTTTCCGTGCATTACCTCCTAATCCTATACCATGGCAAAAGTTTAATAAAATGCCAGGCCTAATATTGGTACGAATATGAATAAATACAAATGTCGCGAAAATTGTATATATTTAGCCACAATTATTTATTTATTTGTTATCTGTAAGTACCTACATGCCTAGTTGCATAAATAATTAAAATTGTTTCTCGTAATCTCTTGTTTAAAAACAACGAGCACTCTATAAATAAGAGAATTCGTCACTTAATTGGAGCAGTCGTTGTTTTATTCAATTAAAGATCATTGCATTTAGCATTGCATTTTAGTACCTACAAAAAATATTTTAAAATAAAAATGCTGAAATTATTTGTTTTAGTGCTACTTGTTACCTTACACTTTGAAATTAGCACAGGTGAGTCTTTTTTTTGGAATTAAAGTTATTATTCATAAGCATAATCATCATTAAAAGATAAGTATAATATGGACTAACCTTTTTTTTAGTATTTTTTTTCTACTGTAATACAGAGAACTTTACGCCCAAAAAATTACCTGCCTGTGCCTGTTCTTTTGCCGGTGTAAGGAGATTGGATCAGGCGTGGCTAGTTTTATGTTTGACGTTTTAAAGCGATCACAATGTGTCCTACTAAATAAGTACATGGGTAGGTAGGTATACCTACTACCTTAAATTTTGTAAAAGGAAGTTTGATAAGGAAACGGTACTTAAATATATAACTTTATGACCATCGAATTGTACTTGAATGGGAATAAAACTCTTTATGTCAGGATATACCTACGATCACAAATTAAGTATGTAATTTGCTGGGTTAATTAAAACCTTAACAATGAAATAGGTAGGTACATGTGGCATGTACTATATGCGATGTGTAATATGTAGAATATTATGTAGTAAACAAGTGCACAAGGTTTTCGCTTAAGGTGTAAGAATACTTGCAAAAAATTATTTTTTGATTTTCTACTACGAATTAATTTAATTTAATTAATTTTAAAATGGTTGTGCCTCTATTCAACAAACGAATATGTAGGTAATGGAGGCCTTTTCAATTCAATTCAAATCAAAAATTATTTATTTAATAAGGTACATAATATGATCACTTTAAAACGTCAAACTTAAGACTAGCTCCGCCTGTTCCAACCTCCTTACGACAGCAAATGAACGGGCAAAACGCCCGGCAGAAAATTTTTAACTATTTAAATAAATATATTCATGAAAATTTGTTAAATTGGATAAATTTAGGTACTTTATTTGGCAGGCAAAATCGGTAACAACGTCTTGTTTAAAAGTAAACGGGTTTTGCAATTTAATAGCAGCCGTAAATATCAAACAGTTGATATAAATAAATGAGCCCTCTTTAAATTAAATACTAACTAAACCTTCCTTACTCCGAAACAGACGTACTTAGTTTCAGTCAATTAAAAACTGTTCTACATTTTGTTATCAGAACAGTACTGGACAATACAAAAAATGCTGAAAGTATTTGTTTTAGTACTGCTCGTTTCAATTTTCGTTGACTTTAGTACAGGTGAGCACTACATAAATTTGTGACCATTGAATAAAGCCATAAGCCTGTGTGTTAGTAACAAACGCTTAGGCTGCAAGCTAGAGGTTTTTAAGCTTAGACTTAAGGCCCAAGCTGTAGGCTTTTATAAGACTTTTGGCTTAGACTGTAAGCCATTAGGCTTAAGCTGTAAGTCTCTAAGCTTACGCTGTAAGCCCTTTGGGCCTACAGGGTTAACATCAAGAGACTTGTGGACGAACGTGCTACCTTGTAAATAAAAGGCACTTACAAAACGCATCCATCTAATTTATTTTTATAACTACTGCCTTTTAATCTTTGAGTTTTTTTGGAGTGTTGCGAGTTGGTGGTCATGAACAGTAATGTGTGACACCAAGTTAGAATCCCATCACTCAAAAAACAACGAAAGGAAAATTTCTTGCCCAATAAACACAAATTCAAGGACATGCTGGTCCGTTCCGGGTTGGTCTGCTAGATTATTCCCTACAGCCAATACCCTCTCTGATAGGAGGCCTGAGTCGCAGCTGTAGGACGTAGGTCTAATACGCTTTTTTCGTGTGATTTCAGCAAATTCCGTGTGCATGGAGCCGATTGAACGTGGTGTCTGCCGGGCGTACATAGAACGGTGAGTCTTTAATCGATGTTTTGTCATCTGATGTTAGGTGACGATATCATCATCATCAGCCTTTACGTTCATAGGTGCGGGGCCGAGAGGATTCGAACTCGGTGTCGGCGCTTTGTTAGGCGCACGCGTTACCGTTTTGCCACTATCGCTCTACGACGATACAGTCGAAGGTACAAAGCGATGGTGGCTGCAAGCGTGCGCCTTAAAAGGTGCCGATACCGAGTTCGAATCCTCTCGGCCCCGCATCTATGACTTAATAAGCTATGTATGGAATTGACATCGCTCAAAAACGGTGAAAGAAAACATGATGTCCAACAAGTTCAAAAAGCCCAACATTCAAGGGCATGCGACATCTACCAACCCGCATTAGAATAGTGTGGGAGATAACGGCCCATACTCTCTCTGAGAGAAGGCGCGAGTCCCAGAAGGGTACTTTTCGGCAGGCTGTTAACTTGAGGATGGAAGCTAGCCAGGCGAGTACTAGAAAATGCCCGACCACCTATCTATGGTTTCATGACGATGTTTCCCTTTACGGAAAGCTTAAGCTCATAATAGAATTCAAATCCACGACCTACGGATCGCAAGCCGACGTTACTAGCACAGCCATGATCGCTTCAAAATTAATGTACTTGAAGTAAAACTGCCTCAACAGTAGGGATGCGTAAGTGAAAAAACCATCGATATTTATTGAAGTGATAAAGATCGAGTGAAAAATATCGATAGATATACATGCGTTTCAGCTTTCACTATAAATACTTTTGACATTTATGTTTCTGGATCGGTTTCTGTTAAGAAACTTCATTTGTATCGTTACTGCCTATTATTCGAAATTGATACCTAAGTGTTCTGGGGTATAACGAGTGTTCTGTAAATTTTAATGTTAATTTAGTTTCTTATTACATTTTCATCTCTTTACCATTTGTATTTACTTACTTAAATATTTTAAGGTATGGATACGACCAAAGCACGCAGCGTTGCAGGAAGTTCATCTATGGAGGTTGTCAGGGAAACAATAATAACTTCAGCACTTTGGCAAAATGTCAGGAAATTTGTGAATAAATAAATAATAAATACTACACAATAGAAAAATGTATTATTTTATTTTTTATTACAATCATTTGAGCAGTTTCAGAATAAAATATAGGTATCTACTACAACTAAGTATTATGAACACTTTAAACATTTTAATAACCTTATTTATAAATATTACGAATACCTACTGCGAAAAATTTATATGTGTATCTTTAGTTAAGTAGTGCAGAGCTATCTGTATTGTAAGTAGGTACTACACGGAGAAAAAAGACCTTCCGAAATACCGTTTTCCTTCTGAGTCAAAAGGGAAGGACTTGTGACTCAGCAGGAAAACTAATATAAAAAAATATAAAATACGGAAGGAATCGGTCTTAGAAGGTACAGACTCAGAAGGAAAGTCAGAATTTATTTCTCAGTGTACTAGGTACCTACATACTTGTTTATATAAATTTATCTGTTTCTGATAATAATTTATCGTATAAAAACAACGGGCTCCATATAAATAAGAAAATTCGTAATGAAATTGGTGCATTCGTAGTTATATTCAATTTAAGATTATACCTACTTCATTTCAGTACGTTTTATCAATAATTCAAGAAAAAATGCTGAAATTATTTGTTCTGGTGCTACTTGTTACCTTACAATTTGAAATTAGCACTGGTGAGTTTTATGGTGACAATTACAGTCATTAGCATCATTATCATTAAGCTTAGGCAAGCTTAGGCCACTTATGCCTTAGGTCAAGTTTTCCAATTTTCTTTAGCGTCATATACCTACACCAAACATTATTGATCTAGGACACATATCGTCGGCTGGTTAACAACACCGCACAAGTCAAAATTTTGTGGTATTGACATTATAATGCCATTAGATACAGTTTTGACGTGCGCTTCTATGAATCTGTCAGTTGCAAGCATTTTTACTTAGAAGTTTTTTTTTTAGAAGCCGTTAACTGAAAATTGTAACACCCACAAGTCAATAATTTACATAAAAAACATGCAAGTAAGTAAAACAGTTTTAAGTCTCTCCTAAAAAGTTGCAAAATTTGACTTGCGCGGTGTTGTTAGCTAGCCGACGATATGGAAAATCGAGTGTGATCAGCTTTTGTAGCCCATTGTACAATGTACATACCTATTATATTATTCGTCGCTCAAAAATGGTAAAGATAAACATCAAGAGTAAAACTCTATGTTATGAATCATATTTTTTACATCTAAGAGTGTAGCGTTTGAGCACAAGTCATCTGATGTCAAGTGACGATGTGGAAGGTGGCGCCACACTACAGCTAGACTTGGAACTGGTTCTCAAGTGTGACTGCCCCTGGCTGGTCAATTTTGGTTTGGTCTCTCAATCAGAGTGGTGTCGTTGTAGATTATTCTCTGCGACCCGTACTCCCTCTCTGATGGAAGGCCTGAGTCACAGCAGTACCTAATGGAAACCTGGGTACCTACAGGTTTTTTCGTGTGGTTTCAGCAAATTCCGTGTGTATGGAGCCTATTGAATCTGGTGTCTGCGACGCGTACATAGAAAGGTAACTTTTTTATCAATATATTTTTATATATATAAAAGAAAGTCGTGTTAGTTATACACTATTTACAATTTGAGAACGGCTGAACCGATTTGGCTGAAATAGGATACTTTTTATCCCGGAAAAAGGTTCCTGCGGGATAACGGGAAGACGCGGGTGAAACCGTGGGGTGCAACTAGTATGTAGATAAAGCCAATATAAATGCAAAAAAGTAAATATAAGCATTAGCTAAGAAAGCTTATCGGTGTGCTCCGGCAGTCCTACGAGAGTAGCTAACCAGGCGAGCACTAGAAAATGCCCTACCATGAACCTACCACTTATTCTTATCTCTGCAATTTTCACCTCTTTACAATTTACTTAATGTTTTTTTAAGGTATGCATACGACCAAAGCAAGAGGCGTTGTGAGCGGTTCGTTTATGGAGGTTGTCAAGCAAACAATAATAACTTTAAAACTCTAGCAAAATGTCAGGAAACATGTGAATAACTGAGATATAAACATATAATAGTACAACAGATTTTTTAATTAACAATTTTTGCAATTTCTTGAAAACGTGGACAAATTTGGATTTGTAGGTACTTAAGTATACTTATTTATGTTTGTGATGCTGGGGCCACACTAAGGTCAACGTCAAGGGAAATGTCAATGCCTATCAAAGCGATAAATATTGCGTTAATTATTAACGCAATTATGTGGGTGGCTACACCTTAACGGTCAACGTGTATGCACTTGAGTTATCGGCTAACGTCAAACGCCAAAGTGAATGCCGTTGTCCAAATGTCAATCATCGCGCTATTTAACAGCATTTCCCGTTAGTGTGGCCCCAGCATGAGAGGTTTTGTTTGTTGGTTTTTTGTTTTGTATTGGTGTAATCTTATACGAGTACTTATTTAATTTTAAACATAAAAATTGACATTCCCAGTTTTTTATTCAAAAATGGTTTTTTAACATCTTACAGAGTACTTACTACCTTCGACTACAAATCACCTGATATAAAAACTAAGGTTTTTTTTTACTATTTACAGGGTAACGTTTGACCACAAGTCGCCTAATGTTAAGTGACGATGCGGTCGAAGATGGCGTCACGCTACACCTGGACTGGGAACTGGCTCTCAAGTGAGGCTGCCGGAACACACCGATAGGTGTTTGGCGACAGATTCTTAACGAGAGGGTGGTAGCTAGCCAGGTGAGTACTAGAAAATACCCTACCATCAAGCTATGGTTTCATCACGATGTTTTCCTTCACCGAAAGCTCAAGCTCATTGCAGGATTCGAACCCACGTCCTACGGATCGCAAGCCGACGTCACTCCCACTGAGCCATCATCGCTATAAATGTGTACCCATTGGCAGAGACAACGGAAACTATTTATAATACTTTTATTATACATATATTCCCACTGTCTCTATTGATGATTGAACAACTGATTCAGTACAACCGAGGGCAAATGCGTGTTGTTTACTAGGGAGCAGAGGTTGCTAGAATAGTAATTACTTCTATACTATGGAAGAATGCAAGAAAGCTTATGAATGAGTAGTATGTATTACAACTACCTACATAAAATTATGACCACGTTAAAAGTGTTGACAACTCAGATGCATAAATTATATGAATACCGTGAAAATTTGATTGTTTTATCTTCAGTTACTGGGTTATCTGTGTTGTAAATAGGTACCTACTTAGTTGTTTAAGTAAATCTAATTAATTCTGATAATTTCTTGTTTAAAAACAACAGGCACTGTATAAATAAGAGAGTTCGTCAATAAACTGGAGCAGTCGTTGTTTTATTCAATTTAAGATTATACCTAATTCATTTCAGTACGCTTTATAAATAACATATTTGAGTAAAAAATGATGAAATTACTTGTTCTAGTGCTACTTGTTACCTTACAGTTAGAAATCAGCACAGGTGAGTCTTTTGGTTGTACCTACCTAAATAGATACAGTAATTTCTAATTAGTATCATTATCTTTAAGCTTACCTACGCTTAGGCCGCTTATGCCTTAGGCCCATTAATACAGTCAGCGAGAAAAGTAGGTGATCATACTCGATTTTCCAAATCCTATATTATAAACGTGAAAGTTTGTGACGATGGATGGATGATGGATGGATGGATGTTTGTTACTCTTTCACGCAAAAACTACTGAACGGATCTCAATGAAATTTGGTATGGAGATAGCTTATACCCTAGATTAACACATAAGCCACTTTTTATCCCGGAAAAAGTTTCCTGCGGGATAACGGGAAGAGGCGGGTGAAACCGCGGGGCGCAACTAGCGAGTTATAAATCAGTGAGTTAGAAAGTAGCGTTTGCCCACAACACATGCGATGTGATGAAGAGTAACATCGAGAATAAAACACAATGTTAAGAATCATATTTTTTCCATCTTACAGTGTAGCGTTTGACCACAGGTCACCTGATGGGCCCTTATTTGCTATGATCATCTAATCACTTAACGCGTATTAGATACGTTATCTGCATGGAATGACCTCTAAAGCACTTAATGACGTCACACCTTTGTTTAAATTAAAAACAAAATGTTATTTTCTTGGGGTTTATTGAACTTTTACAATATTTAGAGAGGTTATATTATTGAACGTGCGATGCCGCGCGTCGGTTCGCAGAGTGTAGTCAGCGGGTCGCGGGCGGTCAAGCGCTCAGCTGTGCGCGCCCCCGCACCCCGCGCCTCATCTTCATGCGCCTTTCTATGACGTCTGCGTAGACACCTTATTGGCAGCTCACAGAATTAGCAAGCTGAAGTGGCAGTGGGCTGGTCATATAAGCCGCAGAACGATAACCGTTGGGTAGACGTGTTCTTGAGTGGAGACCGCGACTTGGCAGACGTAGTGTAGGACGCCCTGCGACAAGGTGGAGCGACGATTTGCGCCGAGTGGCTGGCAGTAGTTGGATGTGAAGAGCCGAAGACCGGGCTCTGTGGCGTACCTTAGGAGAGGCCTATGTCCAGCAGTGGACTGATACAGGCTGATGATGGTGATGATGATGATGATGATGTTATTGGCAAGGAATCTTGATGGTCAAAGCAAATAAGTACCCTGATGTGAAGTGACGATGTGGTCGAAGGTGGCGCCACACTACGGCTATAATGGGAACTGATTTTCAAGTGTCTGACTGGTGGCCTCTGACTGGTCCCTCAATCAGAGTGGTGGCGTTGTAGAATATTCCTTGCGGCCCGTACTCTCTCTGATAGAAGGCCTGAGTTACAGCACAGCAATGAGAACTTAGGTATCGTATATTAGGTTTTTTTTTTGTGTGATTTCAGCAAATTCCGTATGTATGGAGCCAATTGAATCTGGTTTGTGCTTCGGGAACATGGAAAGGTAAGTCCTTAATCAATGTGTGCTTAGTAAACGGTCACGGTAATGTTAGTATATTAGGTACAGTGTAGCGTTTGATGTTAAATAATGATGTGGTCGAAGATGGTGTCAGGCTACACCATTGGGATTGGGAACTGGCTCTTAAGTGGGGCTGCCGGAACACAAAGGTGCTTGGCGACTGATTCTTAACTTGTAGGTGTTAGCTAGCCAGGCGAGCTCTAGAAAATGCTCTACCACCAAGCTATGGTTTCATCACGATGTTTTCCTTCACCGAAAGCTCAAGCTCATTCTAGGATTCGAACCCACGACCTGCGGACTGCAAGCCAACGTCACTACCTCTGAGCCATCATTGCCTCAAATTTATCTCTAATATGTAATTAAGTACTTCTATAGAGCTTAGGTATGTCAAATTTTTATCTCTAGTAAGTCAAACCATGGACAGATCGGTTATTGCAACTGGCTGTAGGTATGTATAGTCGAAACACGGGTGTCACATTCTAATTCATCCAACATGCTTCGTCAGAAGTTGAAAAAGAGATGTACTTGCATTCTCATACAAGTTATAAATTGGAATATGAGAAGATATAATTTTAACTGTGTTATATCTCTAATTACCTTTTTAAGGTATGCTTACGACCAAAGCTTGAAGCGTTGCGAGCAGTTCGTCTATGGAGGTTGTCAAGGAAACAACAATAACTTTGACACTTTGGCAAAATGTCAGGAAACTTGTGAATAATTTTATTAAATAAAATATAAATAATAGAAATAACAGTTGTTTTATTTTAATTATCTGAGCAGTCTCTTGATATTCTGGACAAATCCAAACTTGTAGGCACTTAAGTGTTTAAAGAACATTGGCCACTTTTTATACTGCCTTGGACAGCAATATATTTTGTATAAAAATTACGAATAGCTTATTGAAGTTATAACCGGCCTAAATCAGTTATTGGTTTGTGAAATTAACGATAAGTTCAGAAAAAGAAAAATAAGTACAACAAAATTGGTAGAATAAGACGTATTGTAGCGTAGCGTAAAAGCAAACAAATGTCATTAGACACTACGAAGTTAAAAATTCAATATCTTTTTTTCTTATCTAAGTATCATTTCTTAAAATATCGTTTGTATAATCTGTATAAGCAAAATTTTAATTAATATTTTTAAATATATTACTCGTATTTTTACAACCTCAGGTCCGTTTTGGCCATTGTTCTTGGTGAAATATATTTATATTACGTTTTTAATGGTTTTATACTAGAGCGGTTAATAAGTAAGTTTATCTATATCTCAAATAAATGTTCTTTATTGAAATGGTTCCTTGAAATCACATTAGTGCACTTAAGTGCACCCCTACCTACACTTATAAAGAAAGCTACCCTCCAAGTTTCGAAACTGTACATCCAAAGGTAAAGACTTAGTGAATCATTCACTCAAACTAAGCCTTTTTTAAGTAGGTATAGACAATAAAGTGCCTACCAATGGACACCAAAAACAATACTTTTCTAAAATATGTTTCTCCCTCTAAACGACTCACCCGAACAAATCAAAAACACCGCGACCCGCAAAAAAACGTAAGATATATGAGCAGCATCAATCACACCGGCAGAGGACGGACAAAGCGGTCGTGGCGTAAGGTCAGCTACAAAAATGGTTGAATATGTCTCCATCTTGAAACTATAGCTTGATGGCATTTTCTAGTGCTGGTCTGGCCTAGCTATTTCGTATCTTTTTGGGTGAACTGCTGCTTTTGATCTTTTGGCTATTACAACAGTTCGGAATCCTTTGCGGCAATGCACTGCGCTCGTCATCGGGAAATGTCAAATCTCTTTATTTTCTGTGCCTCTATATAGCCAAGCTGCATTCTAAAGTTGTTAAAGTTAATAGTAAACTAAAAAATGTATGGGCATGACATATTACAATGTTTAGTAACGTGGAACATCTACAATGAAGATCATTACATTCCATCCAAAATGGTAGCCATGATACATTATTACAAGCTCAAACGAAACGTCACAAGGCGTTAACGATTTTAGAACAAGAAACATTTGCATCTTGGCTAGGCCACTTGTAACTTCACAAAATTATACCTAAAAGGTTCCTTTGGGACTAAGTAGCAGATATAGTACATTACTGCAGAGGCCAAAAAAGTAGGCATTATGGAAGAAGGTGTAGTGTAAATGTGGGCCGACGCAAAGCCGAGGCACACATACCTGAGTCCATCAATGCCTAGTTGTGGCCAAGGCTTGTATAGTACTTTTCTCAAATAATGCGCGGAAATTAAAACTAAGTAGTACCTGGGCAGAACTTTTTTCTTTCGACTTTGGCAGTTACAAGTCTCTCGCTCTTGCCGCCACTTGAATTTCAGGTGGCGTTAAAGTAAGCGTCAAAGCAAAGAATCACACTTCACTCATTGTCTTCACTTGAACTCATTTTGTCAAATATAACTTTTCAAAAACAAATGACGAAAAACGAACAACAAAAAAATTCCCGCGCTAAAGTGATCATTTTTTTTTTTCAACAAACCGGTTTCTATGTGCAAGCCGGTTCGGAATTTAAATGAAACCTTTGATAAGTTACCTCCTTGGTTGCCATGTTTCGGAGTAAAAATCGTTCCATTTTTAAATAATACGACTGATATGAGTTTACTATGTAATTTATTTGGCCGCTAAACACGACATATATGGATTTTCATACAACTTTTGCCGGCCGCTGCTGGCATATATTTGGGCAGTGCAGCAAGTTCGATTTATCTCGAAGAAGGTTGTCAAAATAATGCTCATATTTCCAAGCATGTTTGAGAAAAAATAAGATTACTAAACTGAGATGGCGTAACGACCCAAAGTGAGTCTTGGCCTCCGATAACAAAAGACGCCACTTCGGTCTGTCCTGCGCCACCTCCTGCCAGTCCTCCACCTGGAGCTCGTGAAAATCCTTCGTGCCTTCGTCTTTCCAGCTATACCTGCGACGGCCGACCGGGCGATGGCCACTCGACCATGTATGCAAATAAGATTAAGTAGGTATCTTAAATACCTACCTAATACGTAAGTATATCGTACCTAGTATGGATAGCTCAAAAATGATTTTGCTTCTGCGACCTTCACTCTACACCAAAACAACCCGCCAACTTTCACCAGAGCACTAAATCAGACCCACGGTTATTGGAAATATCTGCGCGGGCCGAAAGGGTCCAATGGCCTCCATTCGCGGACGATTCCAATAGTGCGGACCCGGGGCCCGGGCGCCTCGTAAAACGCACGTGTTTTGGTCGCGCTACATGTGTACTTTAAAGGGCGAAGTTTTGGGTTAGGACCGTCCGAGCTGTTTGTCTGAAATAATAATGTGGATATGCTTGAATTTAAGTTCAGAAGGGGGATACTGTTTGATGCTGCAGAGAGCTACGACTATGTAGGTACCATTTACACCCAAAATGTGTAGGTACTAGGTACTTTCGTTTTTTTGCGATACCTAAACGGGGCAATGTACAGTCAGCGATAAGAGTAGCTGCATTCTCGATTTTCCAAATGTGTTTCAAAACAGTAATTATTATTCTTTTTTTACATTTTACATGGTATCATTTTGACCACAACATAATACACCTGATTTTAGGAGATGATGAGGTCAAAAATTGGTGTCTAAGATGATGAGGATAATAGAAAAAAGTGTAATTGTTCAGCGACTTTTGTCGTTGACTGTACCTCAGTATACTTAGTCCTAGTTTAAAATCAACTGAGTGCAAAAAAAAATGTGCGATAAATGAATGAATGATAAATTATGATTTAAGAAATTGAATTACACCACTCGATAATATACTGTTTTAAACTACCATGGTCAATAACATTAGAATTAGGTTAACACTGACTCGATAGTTATAGGATCAAATAATTCGTTACGTTGAGTGAAGACTGAGGCATCACTTGCGGTACAAAGGGGACATTAATATTAGTCGTAAGATTCTGTGAAACACACGGCCGTGTCCACTACACAACCACACCCAAGTTATCAACTAAATACCATTCTCAAAAACTTAATTTGCTGAATTGGAAAGGTCCAAAAGAATCGCTGTCTTTTTCTGACCACCAAAGTAAGAGACCACATTATTAATTTTAGTCCTGTCAAATTAAGGTTAGTAAGGAATGTTCATCAGATTCGATTCCATTACCTACCTACTGACATAAGTCTATACTGTGGCCTTGCTATGAGTAGCAAGTTTGGTATTTTTGGCTACCAAGCTCTTCATTACTTTACTTATCATTATGTGATTATAATAATCCGCCTGTAAATAGGCATTTCTTTTCATTACGAAAAGAAAGCAGGGAAGAATTAAAAGATAGGAATGTATCACAAATTGTGATTAAGCGCCATCTCGTTTCGAGTAGCTGCATAAGTTCATAAGTATTGGTATCAACGCGATGGTACTTACAATGGTCGCTAGATGTCTCTGAAGAATCTAACTAGATTTTCATATTGGAATATGCAGCGCTAAAATGTAGCTATTTATAACATTCTAATTGAAAAATATGAATTGATGTGATACTTATATGAGTAAAACAATGTAATCAGGTTTTTAATGATGTTCCTAATATTCGAATAACTTTAAACAAATAAAAAAACCCACTTAGTATTCCCTTGATTACTCTGGGATGCCATCATCCGATCCTGGTTTATTTATCATGGTACCACCCTTGGAATATCTCCTTTCCAACAAAGATGGAATCATCAAAATCGGTTGAGAAACGACGAAGTAATCCGCGAACACTCATAAAATATATATACGGTCGAATTGAGAAAACTCTTTTTTTGTAGTCGGTTAAAAAGCAAGGTTTATTCACTCGAACTATTGACGCACGCGTGTAGCGAGGCCTCGTGCCTAAATAGGTAATTTTCATCCCTTGTGTAAGATCTACACTGAGAAAAACATTCTGACTTTCCTTCTGAGTCTTTACCTTCCAAGACCGATTCCTTCCTTATTTTATATGAGTTTTCCTTCTGAATCACAAGTCCTTCCCTTTTGACTCCGAAGAAAAACGGTATTTCGGAAGGTCTTTTTTCTCCGTGTACTATTGTTGTCTTATCCACACTAAGTCTCCCTACCCTCGCTGGGTACATTCGGACGCAGCGCACGTCTACGACGGCCCGTAATTGCCGCCATTTGCCGCTCCTGCCTGGCCGTCTCGTTACATTTCGACCGCTCATGTCCTTGCCAATAATATGTACTTATAGGTCGCTTTACTAGTATTATTTTTCTCTGTAGTCATAAGGTATACCTAATATGACCAACATTCCGATTTATTATTTATTTATTTATTTACAAGCTGTTCCCTGCGGTTTCACCCACGAGGGCTACAGTTTATCGCGATAAAAAGTAGCCTATGTCCTTCCCCAGGGCTTGAACTATCCCTGTACCAAATTTCACATAAATCGGTTCAGTAGTTTAGGCGTGAAAGCGTAACAGACGGACAGACAGAGTTACTTTCGCATTTATAATATTAGTAAGGATTACCGATACCAGAGGTTGGCCAACTAACATTTCCATACTAAATCTTATCAGAATCTGTTCAACAGCTTAGGCGTGAAAACGTAGAAACATACAAAAGGACAGAGACAGTTACTGTCGCATTTATAATATGTAGTTATTAATAAAAAAATAAAATTAAAATTGAGGAAGAAAGTGATAAAAAATAAGCGCTCTGGTGTGCACAGCAAGTTTAATACAAATTGCATTAAAATGTCTAAACACAAGACACGTTTGTCTTCTAGAGTATAGAAGAAGAATCAAGATTCTAGAACATCGAAATAATGTTAGATAATACCACTAGCAGGCCATGTAAATTATAGAGAGAGAAATATGTCAAAAATTTACTAACGAATCTGACAGCGCTGCTTGCTGCCTTGCTGCCTACATCGCACATGAACCTAAAAACATTGATACCATTTGGCTCCACATAGTACTTACTTAAAATCGGTCGGTAAATAAAACCAACACACAAAACCTACCCCTATAAACGGCGTCTATAAACCAAAAAGTCCCTTATTATCAACCAGTCCGCTGATTCCATTCCTAATAAATCAGGGGTATTCCTAAATCCGGCGATAAATCGTCCCAATTCTGGTCATCGTGGACCCGAAAGGCGTTTTAGCGCTCACCCTGGGACGGACCTTTCCGCTAAATAAATCCCTTATCTGCATACGGCAACCTTTCCAGGGTCCAGCTTAATAAATTCACGTTGGGTTTTGCGGAGTTTCGGTGTGGAAGTTTATAGAGTGGTTAAAACATTTACTGTTTTACCACAAAATACATAAGACCGTGTATCTACGATATATATTTTTTTCTTTAACTTTGTAAACATAATATGCGTCGAAATTAAAGGTTTTGGGCACAGACACAATAAGAGACTTACGATATGAACCATATCTTGGCAGTAGGGAATTTTCTAGTGCTAGCCTGGTTAACGACCACTCTTCAAGTTAAAAATCTGTCGTCAAGTACTTTATCTGTGGTTTTCGGCACTTCGGCAGCCTAATTTGTAAGCCAGTTCCCAATCTAAGTATATCGTGGTGTCACGTTCGACCACATCGTCACTTACCATCTTTTCTGATAGTGTTTTGTACATACTTATGATAAATTTATAAATAAAATAATTAAATATTCGAGTGGTTTTATCAACTCTAGTAATATATTGTGGGTCTGCTCATTTGAAAGGCGGTCGAGCGGGCGAACTCCCAAATCAATAGTAATTCTGTGGGTAATCCTCTCGCCTACTGAAAAACATACGTTGATAACTTAGTTTCACCCGTTTGTTATATGTATTACAGTTAGTTGTAATTAAGAAAAAACTACTAAAGACTTACACATTGCAAAAGTCTACATAAAGAAGAATGCAATGTTCTCTATTAGTAATATTAAGTACATCACAGAAATAAGGCCGGAATAAATCGGCAAATTTTTTTAAATGAGCTTTTTATGATTGCTTGAAAAAGCAAATTGGAAAATTCGGTTTAAACAGAAAAGTGCTTTTTTCTATAGGTAGGTACGATTTTTGTATCAACTCGAGACTAGCTGAGCACACCAACTATTCATATTTTTGCCTACCCATGCGAAGCCGGGATAGATCGCTAGTGCTAATAAATACATAACTAATCTCCTACACTACACGAAACGGTTATCAATTTTTTTATGTAATATTTTCACATCACACCAATTAGACTCAAAAATACATCAATTTGCTTGGTATCTTAATCGTAAGTTAACGATAGACCCTTATAAATTGAATTGGGGATGAATCCCTTCCATACTTACAACTATCTCTTTCACTCATACTGTTCCGCAGTTCTTTATCTCTTTCTATTACTGCCCGCTTGACCATTGGCTGGGCAAAAGGGTATTTCTGACTTGAAATGAAAAGTATGTGACTTGACCAGTGTGTGCCCGTGTGTCCGTCTAGGGGCGGAGAAAATGTGGCATAATTTTATTTTAGTACCTTAATGTATATTATACTCGTACCTATATATAAATCTCTGACTATTCTAGAGCGACAGTTTTGTATTGTATTTTAATAGATACTATACTCATTTGTATGCTAACAGCTGATCACGGTATGTGCTAATTTGTGAATACAAATAAATGATTTGATTTGATTTGATTTGCCTCGCGGTTTCACCCGCGTGGACTACACTGTATCGCATAAATAGTATCCTACGTCCTTCTCCAGGGTTTAAACTATCTCTCTATAATAGATTTTATCAAAATCGGTTCGACAGTTTTTTTTTTTATAAATGAATGTATCCGGATCAAACAAAAATACATATCTTTTCTCTATAGGTACATATTACCTAGTAAGATATGATATTAGTATGGATATGGAAATAAATTTCGATACTCGACTTTGGCTAAATACTTACACAAAACATGTGCAACAATAAAAGCTTTTTTTCTAATCTATATGAACCTTAACCTAGAAATTAAAACATTAAGCCAAGCTGAAGTGAAGCCAAAATCCATAGCGTCCACGCAAGCAAAGACCCACTGAATGTTACATCAGACTGTAATATTGGCTAATGCTTTCATTGTTATCAGTAGTTAGTGACGCAGATAGGGCGTCCTTAAAGGTCGCGTTGGGTCTGCGGCCGGTCCCTAAAACTTTAGGGTGAAGGGATGGATGCTTAAAGAGATATAACAGATTTTGTCCCTTACCTACTGAATATAACTTCGTATTGCGCTGTTATGAGATTTTAATGTTTTACGACTTAAGCTATAGACCTAGATATGGAGGGAACTAACTTAATGGAGACACTAAACAGCTTGGAATTATCTTTAGCGTAAGCTAAATATAATATAATAGGTCTTCAATTATATCTAAGTTCATCCATAGTTTGACCTAAATTGGGCTTGATTGAGTAACACCTCTTTTGAACTAAGTGATAGAGACAAGGTCAACAAAACCTTATCTTTTAATAGAAACAAGATAGCGTTTGACTGCAAGTCATCTGATGCTAGGTGATGGTACCTACCTATAGCCGAAGGTGATGGGTTACTATGACTGGACTGGGAAGTGGCTCTCAATTGAGGTGACCGTAGCATACCGATTGCGGTACGGTGAACCTAACCAAACGTGCACAATGAATGCCCTACCACCAAGCAAATTACTAATCAATATATTGAAGCTTTCTTTGCGGATTTCGAATAGGAATAGATACGGGACCTACATACAAAGACAAAGGGTGACACCACCCTAAAACAAATTCTACAACAGGTAGAGGCAATTATACATTTTCTTCTTTTAGCACAATATACGATTTTAGATCTTATCAGTAGCAAAAAAATCAAATGTCATGTGTTTATTAGATCAGATACTTGTTTACTTAATTTGTCACTGGCAAGCAACCAACGGTGAAGGAAAACATCGTGAGTAAGTCATGCTCAAGAACATTCAATGGCTCGCGACATCTACTAACCCGCATCGGGTCAGCGGCAGCGTGGTAGATTATAGCTCGTACTCTTTCTCTGAGAGGAAGCCTGTGTCCTAGAAGTGGAAACGTAACAATAGGCCGTAGTAATAGGCCGCTGATGATGATGATGATGATGATGACCTTATAAATAAGTAAATGAAGCGTAGGATTACTTACTAGTTTTCCTAGAACCACCGGCAGTGAGCTCTACTGTTTAGTTCAGATCAGCTTGGTAAATGTGCGGAGGACAATATCTATTGGAACAGGAACTGGGATGGAGACGGTATTGAGCCATTGTTGGATTTTACTCCTGAAAAACTGACTCTTTTATACCTACACCAAAGCGACTTGGCGTGATCAAAGCAGTGGTAAGGATCTACTTCAAGAATAATTTTCTTGTAAAAGTTTTATCGCAATTTGCAATAGGGATGTCATTTTGGATTAAGGAACTTAAATAATCTGAAATCTGACTAAATTCTTATCTCAATAACGAACCATTATAGATAGTAGTAACATTTCTGGAAGTAAATCTTCACTAGTATGATTTAAAAATCGTTAAAAATCTTCAAAGAAGAATTATGTAGATACGAAATCAAGGCAATTTTATTTTCTTTAAATTATTGACTTCCACTTTGCATAAAGCAATTTCTACTTTTTTTTTTCTTAATTTTTTTTCTGTAAAAATAGTTTGATTGAAAGAAAAACAATATACTTAAATAACACAAAAACATCCGTTTTAGGTAGCGTTTCACAAAATGTCACTTGATGTTAAGTGTCGAAGGTGGCGCCACGCTACGCCTGGAACGAGAACTACTTCGAAATATTTTCAGTAGATATACACTGTTTCGACTCCATCCATTGCTCTGTGCGCACCATTTCCTCAGGTCCGGACGCGACGGGTGTTTGGTCACTGCCTGAAACATACATATGACGCGTTTAGCTGAAACATAGGGTTGTCAGAGGTAGCTATCGGAACATTTTGAACAACTCTTGAACATAGTACAAAATTAGGGAAATATTTATTTATGCATCTTGCGGAGTTTTTGTCTACAGCACTATTTGATTCTAATAAAGCCCATAAAAACGGGTATAACCAACCTAAATAATAATACCTACTTTATATCAACGAATATAAATTACTCGTCATATTTTCTTTATTTAGATCTTACATGGTAGCGTTATATCACAAGCCAATTTCATTGCCTGATGGTAAACGACGATTTGGTCAATTATGGTGAAATATTTGACTGTGAAGTAGCTTTTATATGAGGCTGTCGGAACATACCTACCTACTGATAAATACCGGACGACAGATTCTTTGCATACCTAAATAAAAAATATGATAAAATAATTCACATTTCATCTTTTTAATCTGGACCCCATTGAAATTGTACTGATAAAATTTGAATGACCTAATCATTTAACCTTTATCCCATTCCCAGCATCCCCTGTTACACTTTTAATCTGAACTCTTAAGAACAGGTTATGTCAATTGATCTACTTTGTGATGACACGTGGAATTTGACCGGATGAAAACGGAACAGGTTTTGTCAGCATCCCCTTGATACACTTTTGATCTTGTGTTCGGTGTAACACTCACCCTATTGTTGGGCTGGTCAAAAGGCCAGCTTTTATTGAGATGAGTGTCAAAAGGTGATGAGATTTTAAATGGATTTTATTTTTTTGGTCATAATCATAAGTCAACATAGATAGATTAAGTCTTTATTGGTAAGTACACTAGAATACATTTAAGCCTTACTAGAACAACATTAAAACTTAACTGTAATTTTTATAAAAGGTAGGTCATCTTATCGCTCAGAGCGATTTCTCCCAGACAAACCAAAACAGTATTAAACTATATGGAAGGTGGTAAATTTTAAATGCCAATACATTTTCCTTGAACGCTAATCGCTTTATTTTGCTAAAATTCTCCAAAATTAATACCCTCATGCTCCCTGGAGCTTACATTCTGTTCCTATACAATAAGCAAACAAGATTAAAAATTACAAAAGGAACAAAAACCCGATGGTGCTAAAATAAAGTACTCCATGTCACTCCCACAATAAAGGCGAATCTAATGACACGTTATATGTTAAAATCTGTCAAGCCATTTAGGCTACAGGCCGTGCTAAAGAAATATATATTCATACATACACTCGAAAAACATAACCTTCTTCTTTCGCAATCAGGTAAAAATACGAACAAAAATATGACGACCAGACGTCAGGGTTGGCGTCTTTGGAACCAGCTATTTAAAACACTGCTATTTTTTATAGTATTATGTAGGTAATATGGATAGATAAATAGATGAATAGTACTGAGTGGCAACCCTTAACCCTATCCGGTGTGTGTAGGTAGAGTCTTGATGTAACGCATTTGTAACGCGATGTAAACAGAGATACGGATGGGACAATTTCCCTTCTCATATGGCAACACTCAGTGCTCCAACTCAACGCTGCGTCAACGGTTGAATCGGGGCGATTTGTTTGCCTCATGATGCTTGTTTTCCCGTTGGTATAAACCGGTTGTTGTTGTTGAAAATGTAAGCCGAGCTTTAAAGGTCATCTCTGTAGGAAATTGAAAATTCAAGTTCAACCTGCTTTTATCTTTTACGTGGGCGCTGATTACAAAATTGAGTGCGAAATTGGGTAATTAAAATATTTTTTTTATTTGTAACTATGATTGTAAGAAATAAAAAATGTTGTTTATCTACATGAGAAAATAAGCGAAGAAAAATTTTGAAACTGAAAAAAAAAATTGTTGTCTGTAAAGTCGGTTTACTGACGATAGTTGAACGTGACAACGTCGATTGGCCGATTGTGCTTCTTTGTCGCTCGTTCCGCGCTCTCGCTTGCACTTCAAGCCTTACATGGAACGCCTCAGAGCGAGGTAACGTCGCAGAGCGAAGTAACGCCGCATGAGTCATGTTTTTTCGTGCGTGCAGCCGGCTCTATCGAATTATAAGACGTTGTCACGTCAAAAATGAGCAAAGCACCCCATTTCCTAAAACTACGTCCATCATTCTTATTCTTATTTCATTTTTATTTGTAGCTCTCAGATCTTTCCTGTTAAAGTGTTATCTATTAATCTATCTCATTTAGATCTGTTTAGTAAATGAATAGATAGATATATACACACACACACAAACAGAACGACATAATATTATTATATTCTGAGTCAGTAAGTAACAAAAACAATGGAATCACTTTTAGTTACTTACCTATAATGAGACGTTACTAGTGACTTTTCTCATACTCACACTGCAAAAGTGTGTTTGTTAGTTTATCCTTTTTTCTCATAGCAACGGAGCAACGGAGCGGAGAGGTAGTTTATGGGTCGGAAAGTGATATAGGCTACTTTTTATCCTGGAAAATTTTTCGCGATTCTTCTGAGCAGCTAGCACAGAATAAGTGAAAGGAAAAACAATACAAGAGTGGCCTAAAGTTTTTAATAGCAACGATAGTTAAAAGAATACCTAAAATAGTTAGGCACGAACCTGAGTAACCTAAGCAGGGTCTCTTCAAATTAAGGTTAAATCGCCGTAAGCCGACCGAGCTATATTTCAGGCCCTCACTAACCCTGCAACCTTCACCAAAATCTATTATTTACATGTAGTCCAACGAATTAATATTATTACGGAACATTTGAGGGTAACAATCAATCTGATGCTTGACATTTTTCTCTTAGTCTGCTCTAAGAACTCGAAGGTATAATATGTTTTCATCTTCAAATGTAGCGTTTGACCACAAGCATCGATGTGGTCGAAGGCTCCACGCTACTTCTGAACTTGGAACTGGCTCACAAGTGGGACTGCCAGAACACACCAATAGGTGCTTGGCGACATATTCTTAATTAAGGATAGTAGCTAGCCAGGCGAGCACTTGAAAAATGTCCTACAAAGCTAAGCTATAGTTTCGTCACGATGTTTTCCGTCACCGAAAGCTCAAGCACATTCTAGGATTTAAATCCAAGCTCTACTGATCGCAAGCTAACGTCATTACCACTGAGCCATCATTGCTTTAAATTATAAGCTTATTCCATCGTCTCGTCATAAGAAAGACAGAATTTCTTCAAATAAGATTCGAAACTACTAATTTACTTATGTAGAATTCGAAGGAGATGGTTCTCGGAACAAAAATCCAGGAATTAGTCCCTTAACTATAATATCCGTTGAACCAAAATGACTACAGAGAAAAAGGGCCAGGAAGCAAAGGCTCTCATTAACAAAAACCAAAGCAAAAGGTTTTTTAAATACTTCTTTTTTGATATTTAGCATCTGATTTTCAAAACACTTTTATCTTTAGCTTCTCAACAGTTTATACTAAGGCTGTTTTTAAAGTTGGTACCTATACCAGTACCTCTAGTACAAGTTTTGAAAACGATAAAAGTTTTCGTAAACGTAGACGTTTACCCCCGCCGACTTGTCAAAGTGGCAACTCGATCTGCTTAAATTCAAAAAGTAACTCGATAACATTGTTGGAATATGATTATGACGATTTAAAATAACGTATTAACGATTTCAGTTCCTCCAAGTCTCGGTAAGATTCGCTGAAAAAATATGTATGGATGGAAACGAAAACTTTTATAGTTTTTGTAAACTATCAAAACCTGTACTAGGGGTACAGAGGCCGTATTGTGCCCGTAAGCTTTTCGAAGCACAATCATCACCACAGCTGAATGTAAATAAATATAAAAGTAAGATAGGTATCCACAATGCAGGCCCACAGAGGGTCTTCTCGTATATTTATCGATGTTTTCATAATTCATCGCAGGGGACACGTACGACACATTTTATTTGCGTCGCCCTAGTTTAAGATTCATGATCTCGTGAGATATTGGTATACGGATGGAAATTTATTGGATTCATCAGTTTTTTTTGGAAATAAATAAAAAATGAAGTGGATATTGGACACGGGGTGGAATCAGGTGTGGCGGAGTGGAAAATAGTTTGATCTTCTCTTATGATCCGATTTGGAAAATAATAAACTTTAGAAATGTATGCGATATTTTATTGCAGTAAGTTAGATTTTTTTTTACTTTAAGTGTTAAGA
This sequence comes from Opisthograptis luteolata, assembly GCA_931315375.2. Lineage (NCBI taxonomy): Eukaryota > Metazoa > Arthropoda > Insecta > Lepidoptera > Geometridae > Opisthograptis > Opisthograptis luteolata. The sequence continues at coordinate 9,057,208 of OV928047.1, read as the reverse complement.
GTTTCTCATCTTGTTATTTTTTTACAGTTATAACAGTTGTTACAACCGTGGTTTTTAGCATAAATAGCAATTTATTGAAATAAAAATTGCCTCGTCCCGTGTTGTTTCAGCGCGATTGATTTAACGTAGTTTATAGATTGAGTAACATCAAACGGCCCGTTTCAATAACCTATCTATCCACGGTTTGCCCTACTGGAGATAGAAATTTGACACAAGCTCCATAGAAGTAATGTGGTACAGTCAGCGACAAAAGTAGCTAATCGTTCTCGATTTTCCAAATGTGTTTCAAATCAGTAATTATTATTGTTTTTTTTTTACATTTTACATGGTATCATTTTGACCACAACATAACACACCTGATGTTAGGTGATGATGAGGTCAAAAATTGGTGTATAAGATGATGAGGATGATAAATAAAAGTGTGATTGTTCAGCGACTTTGTCGTTGACTGTACCGTGTAGATAGGTTATTGAAACGGCCGTAAGTAGGTAAACACATAAATACAAAGAAACAAACACAAACTACAGCTGTAAGATGTCATTAGGAACTAAGCTGTGTGAACTCAGAAAAGAAAATTGTCCTTTTTTCTCAGTACAGGTACACATAATAATCTATGAGGGCCTAGTCAAAGAGTCTGAATGCTCAGAATCAAGAAATATCATAATAGGGCCGCGCGCAAGGAGGATTTGCCGGCTGGTACCTCTCTACATCTATTTTTATTATTTCCAAGGAGCACAAGGTGAGCTGGCGGAATGATAGAGGAGGAGACGTAGTAACTCAAATATGTCATATTTTAAAATATATTTTTTTTATTGTTGACTTGAAACTCTTGAAATGCAGTCACAAGTCACAACACAACAAAGTATGAAACAATGAGCAATTTTCCTAATTTTCAATAAGATAGCGTGTTAGTGACTCTGGTAATACGTAGTACATATATAAATTCTATTTTATCATAAAGACAATTATCTGCGAACGGGGCGTCGACGGCATCAGTTGTTCGCTTGCCCGGTGCCGCGGACCCACCACTGCAACAATGCACCTACGCTGCGGGCGCTGGCCCTCCTTAATGCGTTCACACGGGAGTGCCAATATATAGACTTGTTTGTTGACAATCTTAGCTTTGTAAGTTTTTTATGATGTATATAAGCCATATTTAAAATAGTTAGCGTGTTGGTATTTTAACCGTAAGCTACTATTTGTTTTTATAAATAAATAAATATATAAATAAATAAATAAAGATTTGAAAAGAAAGTAGATTATTTATATATTTTTGAAAAGAAGCCCGCGTTAGTTATAAATAGGTACTTACCTACTTTTAAAATTAACGTGCATTCATTTTGTAATCTATATTATTATAATCATAGTTACAGAGAAAAAATGGTTGTGATTTACTTAAATTTCAGGACATTACATAGGTACAGTCAGCGACAAAAGTCGCTGAACAATCACACTTTTTTCTATTATCCTCATCATCTTATACACCAATTTTTGACCTCATCATCACCTAAAATCAGGTGTGTTATGTTGTGTTCAAAATGATACCATGTAAAATATAAAAAAAAACAATAATAATCACTGATTTGAAACATATTTGGAAAATCGAGAACGATCAGCTACTTTTGTTGCTGACTGTACTACAAAAACGCTCACAAACTCGAAGTACCTACCTAGCTGTAATTTGTTTTTCGCCTCGGCCACCGAAGAGATTGTTTGAGGCGAATTCGCCACCGCCAGAGATATTATTCGCCAACCTCAAAAATATGAATTCGGGAGTTACACACTTTTCTTCCAGCAATGGGAAGAAGCATTATTACCGATAAGTATATGGGACGGTGAGCGCGCGTGGATTTTGAATAATATATTATTTTCTTATGCAAAATGCCCGATTACTGCCATTTCGGAGATCTTTGCGGCGAGAACGGAGCTCCTTTATGGTGCTTTATACGTTTTTGTTCTTAAGTTTCTATTATTCTACATATATTTTTTTAAGGGGGAGTAAAGAGCTCAGTATATGATAATTTTTATAAGCAAAGTACATCTTAACTTATGTTTAAATTTGTACTCTAGATTCTCATGTCTTACGTAACTGATTTGTTTCCACCATCTTTTGATTCTGAATGAGGGCATCTAATTTTTTATTCGAGTGATAGTGAACGAGGAAGTGAAGGAAGTGTGGTAAAGACTTTGACCCGATATTCAGTATAGTCGGTATGGGCTGTCAGCTAATATAAAAATTAATGTTAAATAATATGTGAATGTAGAGTAGTGATGTGCCTGCATATTTGTTATCAAAGAGATGCAAAAGTGAATTTATGGAACATAATTTTCCGTTCGGTTCAGTGGAAAGTTCTCACCAGAAGAGTATTTATTCTGCTCAATACCGATACTTACCTGTATTACCTGTGTGAGTTTCATTTCCACCCCGAACAAACTACCAGCATCAAGCATCAGCCCCGATGACGTCATAAAACAAATGTAAAAAGCCTGCAAGAAGCATAGAGAACAGAGCATCGTAAACTGGTTCCCAATAATCCAACGTCGGCGGAAAAAATAGCCATAGTAAAAACTCCTATCCGTACCTAATAACCCGAGAATATTATCAGAGAGTCGTCGGGTCATAACCCGAAATTGGTTTCGGGGTCCGTAAGTCCCCAGTTTTATATGTAGCATTATGAAGGCCGTCAAACGAATTCACGTAGAAAATCGAATCTATATACGGTGATATTACGGGAGCACAGTGCTGGCTGGCTTCAGATAATAAAATAATATATACCTCTTTTTACGTCACCTTCATGCGAACGGTTTTGTTTGCCCGAACCGCGGTGACCTGTGAGCTTTTATGGGTTTTGGTCTAATTTTATGAGAAAATTAGTTATATGTTCATAGATTGTTAGTCAAGGGTTTCGGTACCTAATTGCTATGCTTTGACCAATACCATTCAACTTGTAGATATAATTGAGATTTTCTGTCATTTGTCGTAAGTTCATGGACACATCCGGTTAAATGATGACGCCTAAACACTAGATATTTCTTCCAAACGCCTATGATGGCTAAAAATGAAACTCTTTGCTAGAGTCCGTATTTTCATATCGCTATAATTTGGAGATCTTCAAGGTATGAGGTTCAGGTATCTTCTTGGTGCTACACGGTTGACCATGTCATTGTTTATAACATTACGAGATTACGTACAAACCTTATTCACTATTTAAAAGAAAATTATTTATATATTTATTAATTTTAGAAACTAAAAGACAAACAACACAAACAACGACAGACAAATACATACAAGGATAACAAATATAAAAGTAGAATATATATACACAAAAGGCCAATTAGAAGTTTCTACAAATAGAAAACAAACAATATATAAGCCACAAGGCGGACTCACACTAATCAAAACTTAAACATAAATATATGAAACAAAATAACATTAACTAACAAATAACAATAATTAAGCATTAAAAAACAAGCTTCAGCTGACAGGCAGACGTGTTAAACAAGTTCACGTCACAACGCACCAATAAATCTTTGAAACACTTGCCCACTCTTATAAAATAGGAATTATCCAGCTGTATCCGAATAAAACCTGCTGGTTGATCCAAGATACGCAATATATTTTATCTCCATATGAAACAACAGATATTCTTAGAAGCTCTTGACCTTTCATAAAGGTAGATATTACTCTTTTACCGGCAGCACAGGAGCATAATATATCCTTGATACGATATATACCAACGTCGAGTATTTTTAGAATCTTGTATTGCTTTCGATCTAACGATGCAGATGTCGGATTCTGAATGTTCTAGTGCGACTTACAATTTTCGGACATTTAAATCTTTCTTGTTCGATTTTATTAGTTTATTCAACTAAATCATCAAGAGGCAGGTATGCATATGGTATAATTCAGTTAATCAAGCAATAAGGATTGTTAGGTCTATCTATAACGATTCATTAAACTATGTGGACTTCAGAATCTTTCTCGTGTAATTCCATAGTCAAACCATTACATAAAAATATACACATATAATATATTATTTCAAAAAAAGGTACCTAAGTATAAAAGATCACGAAAAATTGCAAATTATGTACCATATAGATAAAATTTTCCTCTACATCATTCCCAATCCCAACATACCAACAAAACCAACAATACCTACATTATTACAATAACCATTTCACTCTCCCATTCTCATACATTCCCCATCATCCCAAAAAGGAAATAAACAGAAGCACCTCCAGTCATCGGGGTCATTTGCCACCAGATCACGTTCAACATATACTACTAAAAGCTTATATTCTTTACGACATATTGACGATCAGCTCAATGTATGTATACTTGGTATGTTACGTGACTAGGACAACAATACCAGCTGAAGATATGTAGCTATCGTGGGATTTAGCGTTATATTTGCTGTTGAAGAAATAAATGACTTAGGGGCGATCTTTCCAAGACCGGATAAAATTTATCTGGACAATAAAACCAATAAAATACGAATTTTCTCGCTCCAATTTACATTCAATAATTTAATTATTTACAATCACACGAATTATGAAAATACATCTAAACTTACAGGGTTGTGTTTAATCATGACTCATAGTGTGTGTTGTGTTTAGTCACGATATGATTGAATGTGGTCGAATGTGGCGCCAAGCTACTTCTAGGCTAACAGTCTCTCAAGTGAGGATGTCAGATTATAGCAATAGGGGTTTGGCGACCGATTCTTGAATTATTTATGATGTTAATTAGCATATATTATTATTAATTAGTTTCTTAAACACTTGACACTTTTTATTTTAACTGTGAATTATTTTATTCGTAGGATATTTTTTACCTGAGGATTGTGAGATTATACCTTTCGATACGTAAGATACAGAAGGTGTTGCCCCGTCTTATCGATACAGATCGTGTAGATATTACTGTAATGTTTTTACTACATGACTTAAAAATGTGTAGGTTATATTACCTTTCAAATTTATTTATTTATACAATTGAGTGACGAGACGAACAAGTTTTTTTACCTGAAGGCAAGGGTCACGCTTTCCCATTACCTATGTCAAAAAGGAAATATCCTCATTGTTGTTTACCTTGTTTGGTCTAATTTGCCACTGCTTAGTTGATCATTATAAACCATAACCATGATAAATAAAACATAAACGAAAATAGCATCGAATAATATACCACCAAATACCACCATACATGTTTTGTTATTCATATTCTTCTCACCAAAGATTGTTGTGTTGACAGAAACTTCAAAAATAAAATAAAAACGAAATTCAGGGTCGACATAAGGGAACTACTTTATTAAAAATCTCTCTATATTCATAACGCATCAGCAACACTATCACAAATAATATCTCCCCCGAAGACGCGCATTCAGAGAGAAATGTATCAGAAAATGTATAAAAAACCAGTGCTGTGAATGGAGTTAGCTGTGAATTAGATTGGCTAGATGTGGCAAACTATAGCATTATGCACCACCACTAATTCACTAATCACAGTTGTCAGTCGTCGTCAAGGTAGAATCACACATGAAGTGATCCGACAAAGAACCAAGGTAGCCTATAGGGTCAGCAAGCTGAAGTGGCAAAGTGGCAATGGGCTGGACATATTAGCCGAAGAACCGATAACCGTTGAGGCCAATGTATTCTTGAGTGGAGACCGCGACTCAGCCAAACGTAGTGTAGGACGTCCTCCGGCTAGGTAGAGCAACGATATACCTACGCAAAATGGCTGGCAGCGGTTGGATGAGAGAAGCCTAAGATCAGGATTCAAAGGTACGCCACTGAGCCAAGTCTTCGGCTCTTCACTACATTTGCCAAGTCGCGGTCTGCACTCAAGAACACGTCTTCCCTAATTGCTGTAAGTTATGAGGCTTATTTAACCAGCTCCCTGCCACTTCAGTTTGATTTTGTGGGCGTTTAGTTACGATAGTGACTTTTGTTGCTGACCCTGCATCATCTGTCATCAGACCTGTCATCTGTCATTTTTTCATGTCGTTTCCAGAATTTTTTATGAAACTATTATATTTATGCTATGTAGGCGTGTGCGGGCGTCCGTGTGATTCTTGCTGGGAGATATGGGATTTTTCAAAGATATAAACCGGCCCGACTAGACTTGTCCGAGAAGGGGTGGTTTGGGACGGCATTCAGCAAAATAAGTCAAGCGTTGTAATCTGTACGCGGTATCAGGTAATATTACATTGTGATTTATTGTATTAAAATCGAAAACAGATTTTATTTTTCTTCGTAAGTTGTTTATTACTTTCTTCACTCTAAACAGGAAAGGTAAGGTAGAAGATACAAACTAATATAAAGGAAATGGAAGTTTAACATAAGAAAATGATGTAAATGTATAAAGAGGCCTTTTGAGTTATTAGGTACTTAAAGTGAAACTTGGAAAATAATAATAAAATGAGAACAAACGTTTCAAACTACTTTTTGATTAATTATTACAGAAAATAGAAGTGGGTTTGAGTTTTTGGTTACCAAATTATTGTTTCTTGATATTTATTGCCTTTTGAATTACTTTACATGACTTTGGCAACATAGTTACTACCAGTGATGAATTCAATTGTTGTCCTTTAATTCTAAGCCACCTAACGTGAAACAATTAAATCGTTGCCTGATTAAAATTAAAGATGTGACGTATTTACTTCAGATAACAAAGAGTCACCAACCCGCAAAGGGCCAGCGTAGTAGACAACGACCCATACTCTTCTATGAGAGAAGGTCAGAGTCCCAGCAGTGGGAACGTAAAGGCTGATGATGATTGAACAAAGAGTTAATATGCGTCAGCAGTGTAAGTTGCATGTAATTTTTTGTTCCTTCAAATCTGGTTACATAATAAATCTCCATTATCTCCACCTTGTTTTACTACATATTGGTAACATTCGACATAATACCCTCGCGGTATCCAATTCGCAGCGCAAAGGTTATAGGAGCTTTGCGGGGTCGACTTGATACCGGGTGTGTAAATATAAATACTGGACCTATGCTGCAAGGAATGGAAAGAAGTTAAATATAGACTATTTTATGCAACACTGCAACAAATATTGCACCAAAGTACCTAACTAAGAGGTAGGCTACATAAATATAAATTACTAGGAAAACAATCGGGAGTTTTGACTTTTGAGTATGTTTGTAGGTACAATAAAACAGCATCCACAATTATAGGTCTATTATCTGGATGCCATCATACGTTACTAAATGTCAAGCACACTACAAGAGAAAGCAAAATTATATGCAAGTGTTCTATGGAATAAATCAAATCAGTAACACGTGCTTTAATACAAATTACATTAGAAAAATAAATATTACATATATAATGCAACACACACATACAGACATAAAACAAATGAGCTGCATTAAAATAGAGCGCCGTATGCTGCACATCATTTAATATTAAAATGATATGGCCGTGTCGTCCTCACCCCATGTTTGTCCCGTGTTGGGCGCCAAAAGTACGATATGCCCCACGTTGGGTGGCAAATGGACTATTTTTTTACATTCAATTATAAGTGACCCTCCTTTTATATAAATTGGTCTGTCGCTCCCTTATAAATGGTATCTGGAACAGAACACGGTGTAGGAGGTACTAGTGATGGATGATAGAGAGAGCTAGGACGCGATTGGTGAACTGATTTGAGTGTCCGATTGAATGAAGCTGTGAGTATGACTGTATTTTGAATTTAATTTAGTAACGTTAAAATACTAGTATAACTACCGTACTGTACTGTACTGTAGTACTGGTTTTATTTAATCATAATATGATGTTTATGAAATCTCTTGAAGTGGTTTCTCTAAATTACTAGTTATATCCGGATCAAAGGACCAAAAATCGTTTTCACAATATCCAATCCATTCCTCGTAAACCCGCCAAAATTTTACTTACATTTTCTCTTACCAAAAGACTGACTCGGCAGTCGACTCCATCAACGAGCACACTAAATCCTCCCGGAGGGTTGCCAGGGTTCTAACTCGATCTCCTGCAGGGAAGGATTACTGCATCGTGGAGACATCACTCTGTCGACAGACCTCGTACGGCGTCAATATTAAATATTCATTCCGAATGGATTCCAAGAATGGCGGTTACATTGTTATCTGATACGGCTTCGAAATCGAAAGCGTTGCCTGTGTTATGAATGAAGTAGCTGTTTGTGTATTGAAACTGTATGAATTTGATCAGTTTTTTTATATGGTATTTTCAATGTATCATGTTTACATAAATGTTACATCTTATTTTGATACTATAGTGGTGCATAGCACTGCTTAGCATTCAGTTTGCATTTAGTTTTCTCAAGCATTTGCACTTGAGGTATGTCCCATTTTTTATTGTTTCACAAAGTCAAGACACCATTAGCACTCTCCTACTGTATTATATTATATGTTGTATCAAAACAAAGAGAAATTGAGCTAATGGGATAGATGGTAACAACTTTGCTAAGCCCTTGCCAAGTTGGTTCATTTCATTGCAATTATTTTTTTACTTGGTAGCGTTTGACCAAAATTTACCTGATGTTAGGTGACGTTGTGGTTAGAGATGGCGCCATGCAATGCGTGAACTATGGAACTTGCTCTCAAGCGATGCTTCCGGAACAGACGGATAGCCACCAGTCTAGTCAGGAGGGAAAATGCCCTACGACCAAGAAAAAAGCATAATTAGGTATTTGAGTCATCAAAAAAATCCTAACCGATCTTTATTGCCCAAGTACAAGAAAATATACCGTTTTAAACTACCATGGTCAATAATGTTAGAATAAGGTTTTGAAGCGGGATGATTATTGATTACCATTTATTTGTTTTTGTTTGAGTTCTTGATATTTCGGCACTGTTGCAAGCGCCATGATCACAAGGAAACAACAACAACAACAACAGTGCCGAAATATCGAGAACTGAAACAAAAACAAATACATGGTAATTATATCCCGTTTCAAAACCAAATTCTAAACTACAAGTGCGAAATCCCTTTAAATACACTCCACAGATCACAGACCACACAGTCGCCCGCATGCTACCCAACGGGTGTGTTCAATAACCGTTTTTTTATTCAAAATAAGTTCTTTAAAAAAAAAACGAACACCCCAGAAGCCAAATGGCCCAGAATTTGTTTAAATTGTCACGTACAGACACCGCGTGGTTACACAATCCATGTGCAATGGTTCTCAATGTTTATTCAATGATTTGCGAATGTGGAACTTTACCTCTCGTAAAGGTTATTTGGGCGGCTCCATCGAATATATTACGTCTGTACAATAAGTATGTACTTAATTGTACTTCCAATGTTTTTAAAATAGATATTTTTATGTTTGCTGTGGTAAAAATCTTTGTAAAACATTCATGTTTTGTATAAATTTAGAACCCAGCCAGTCATATTGTACTCGTAGTTTTGTACTATTCCTCTGTACTATTATACCTATACATATAGGGACCAATAGTTACCTAAGCTATCATTTATGTAATTAACCTAGTTTGTTGGATTAAAGTAAATTAAACGAATTTAGTCGCAATAATATATACGTAGTAAACTTTAAAATAAGCTTTAGAGTTAGGTTGTGAAACGAGATAATTACCATGTATTTGTTTTTGTTTGAGTTCTCGATATTTCGGCACTGTTGCAAGCACCATGATCACGAGAATACTAACTAATATTGGAATTAAAAAAAATCACCATGGCAAGGAACTTGAGAACCACAGCCAGACATACGGTGAAGGGTTAAAAATGCATCGTCGTGCACAAAAAACACCGTACAGATATCGGATTTTAAATTTTAAAATGTGCATTGTATTGAACAGGGTTCGAAAATCGATTGGTAGCAGGGACAAAGGGGTAACCATTAATAATAAAACCCCATTGATTTTGGATGCGACAGCTTGCGTATACGGGTTTTTTTTATGTAAATGGAAGAAGATACTTTGGTAATTAAATATGAATGAAGTGTTGGAGGTTATTGAAAACTTTCATGATAGGTTAATTAACTAATTAAAATGAGTTATTGTACTCCATTTCGGTTAAAAGTTACAAGCGCTATGGTCCAACCAAGCCAAACCAAATTCACACCAAAAACCAATGAACCAAACCAAATTCTATTTAAACCAAACCAATTAATTAAACCGAATTCTAATGTTAATGACAGTTTAAAAATGTATCTCAACTTTATTATAATGCTGTTATGTTATAGAAAAGGAACAACATGTCTAAATGTTTTAACTGTACTATATTATGCGACTTCCCCTAGAAATGTTTATTTAAAAAAAGTATTTCATCTACTTTAAATCCAAAAATCTAAAATTGAAATACTCGGGTCGTGAACAAATATGACCCATCTAGTATTATCGCGAGTCGTGACCAATGCAATGAGAGTTAACGATTCAAATCCTCAAATTAAAATTAATTTTAAAATTACACACACGTGGCCAGTAAATCATTTTTAGCTACCCACTGTGCAGTAATTTTAGCACTGCGGGTCGGTTATGGAATCCCACTGTGATGAGAAACACAGGTAAGGGGTAAACAATTACTTTGAAAATTACAACTACAAATACTGGTAAAAAAGAAAATTTAATTTAATTTAGAGAACCACAACATTTAGAAATCATTATTTGCGAACCAGAAAAGAGGATTGTGGCCAAGTTTTATCGATATTAAAGAGGAGAGAGGCGCAGCTCATTTGTTACCAAGTGCTTTTTAAAACACTTTTATTAGCTTGATATACGAATGGGCTTGCGTTAGACCACATGGTAAGCGGTGACGCAGTCAAAGAAAGAACACGCTGCCCCATCAGGTGCCTCATCCTGAAGAGACTCTCAGAGTACATTTCTTAGGAAACAAATAAACAGGTAGGTAATTCCAAAAATATGTTTAATCATTTTGGATTCGCAGACGTCATAATGTATAAATAGGTGTCAGTTTCATAAATGTTAGAAAGGGGAATCTAACACGCCATACATTTCAGATCCATCAAGCCGTTCAGCCTGTATAGAGCGTGCCAAAGAAATATAATCCTTCTTGAACAGTTGAACAGTCGGGTAAAAAACGAATATTGTTAGAAACGTTCCCACATTTCCTTTCACAAAGCATTATTTACTAACTACAAAAAGAACCAACATCCAGTCCACTTTCCATGCCCCAGAATATTTTCCCAATGCAACATAATACACACGCAAAATTACAAGTCAGCATTCTGGCGACAACCCTATATTCCACCTTTGTAATATGACTTCGAAAACATACAACTACGAAAGCAGAGCATTGCACGCTAACCATCGACGCTCTGCTAAGTTGATTCGACTTATCTATCGAAGAAAGACAGAAATGCAATGCGCGCAACTCGACGTAACACGTATTTTTTAACCCTAAAATACGCACGGTCTTGAGTCGTCATTGTATTCAACATTGGGAAACCATTAATCAGTCTGTGCCAGTATCATCAATATAGCGTTATAGAGGATACGTCCAAGTATTCGATTCTATATTCTGTATATCGATTATGTATCGATAATTCGATTACGCCGCACTGTGATGAGGCTGTTTATCATATGAAAATGCTGTTGTCATTATGGTAACGATGTGTAGGCTTTAGGAAAGTAGGTTATATCCGAAGAGTTCTTTGTTACTTTTATATCCGCAACTTCATTTGCTATTGACCGCAAGTGACCTGGCACTAAGCTTTGATGGTCGAAGGTGGCACCCACTACGCGCCTGGATTTGGAGAAACTAGTTCTCAAGTAACGGTACTTGACTGTGATAGCTAGCCCAGAGAGTGCTAGAAAACGCCCTACCACCAAGCTATGGTTTTGCCACGCTGTTTTCCTTCACCGAAAGCTCAAGCTCATTGCTGGATTTTGGTTTACGCTGATGTAAATCTTAATTTAACTCTGACCTCTTTATAAAGGTACACCCTGATACCTATTCTATAGAGACTCGGATTAAAACCATATCAGTAACGATTTGATGAGTATAAGCTTTGAGCGCTCAGCCGTGCACCGTTTCATACTTTCTGCTCTGTACGTGAAATTATCCTGAAAATGCTGTACCTTTACGGAGAACTATAGCAGTTATAAGGTTTATATTCAAACATTACGTTGTTTTATGGATAATATAAATTTGTGTACCATAGTGTACATGTACATGTACGTGTACAGATGGATGAGTTTTGTAGTGATTTTATATACCTACAAGGTACTGGGGATTTCATTCCGGGGCCTATGATTATGTGGGTGTTATTATTGCTATAGAACGTCTACGTAAAAAATTAAAAATATATTATGATTAAAAATTACACACGACTTATTATCGTGCTGTTGGAAAACTTTCTGATGAAACAAATCTTCTTTCTGCGGTGCTACAAATTGCTGTCCTCCAAGATGGGTGAGTTGCAAATATCCATAGGCAAAGATGACTGCTTATAATCAGGTCGTCTGCTTATTTGCCAATCTATTACATAATAAAGCTACGCTGCTCTAATGTAAAGAAAAAATCGAAGGTCAAGACTAATTTTGATTTCCTAAACATTATAAATAGTAGTCAAAAACAAGAATGGAAACAATAGAAAACTAGAACATAACCTTCCGCTGGCCGTCGCGTCGCTCACGACCCGACAGTAATTTCCCATAGGATGTCTCTCAACAAGGATGACTGATGCGCGGGCGGAGTGCATTTCCACCGCCCGCCGGTTCATCGTGATCAATCTTTGTTGTTTTCTACACGGTGAATCTTTCGTCAAATGAAATGAAATCATAAAGTCTTTTACGCCGATGTCAAAATATGCGTAAAAATGCCGTGAAATCATTTGAGACTGGCCCGTCGGTCGGTATTGAACTGTAATGAAAAAAAAATGAAATTTAATTACTTACATAGTACTTACTTTTACTATTTTTACTTTTTTATTCCTACATTATTTTGAAGACACGATGAGAGAGCGAGAAATAGCGTCTAAAAGATGTGAGCCAAAGCATACTTTTCTACAGTTGCATAACAGTAAATTTTAACCCGTTAAAATTACACAGATGTCAAGCAGGTGATAAAAAAGTACAAATTATCCCGTTAGCAAGATACCTTGATGCAATTTTCCCACACATCTACAAAGGGTTAAAGCACCGTCTCTATTGTCGAAGAATATCTAATTTCCTTGGGAGCAAAATTGGCGTAACATACTTTTTTCTTCTTTTTTTTCTATTGGCAACCTTTTTTGACGGCGCTTTTGTGTTTTTTTATTTTAAAAGCGTAAAGAAAAGGCGGTTAGTTTATATCCGGCCTCTCTGACATTTGGAGGGTTAACCAATGCGTTCTCAATGAGCTTTAATTTATTGAAGTGGGTTTTAATTCTTGAGAGATTGACGTGAATTGTGGGTGGTTGTGAAGAAAATAAATCTAGTACTGTGTGAAATAATTGATGGGCAGACAAAAATAGCGACTTTAGAGTTGAAATAATTGGTTTTGATTCGAAATAGAAACTTTAATCACATTCTGAGTAAACGAGACAAAAATTAGAAGAACTTTTGTAACAAGTGAGTGAATTATTTTTTACGCCTTTTACATTTTGTTGAGGTTATCAAAAAGTTTGGTTAACGAGTAAATTGAAGATCCTAAAAGGAATGAATGAATTTTATGAGTGACTCATAACTTTCCTGGCAATTGAGTAGTTAGTATACGTATTCATATTTTATGCAACGTCAAAAAGTTTTTATAACTTTTTACTTTAGTTAGAAAAACGAATGAGTATGAATCTTATGGTTTAAAATTTGGAACTACTTCATGACACCCCTTATTAAAAAATAACGAAAAGACGATGTGAAATTGAAAGATATAAATTAATATTAGAAATTAACGTAAGGGTTGCCTCGCTATAAATTCCGGATTTAACTGCCTTCGAAATTGAAAAGAGATACTATTAATTTCCACACATCATCGGACAACGTGGGATAACATTGCCTTAGATAAAAAAAAAACATAATTTCACGCGAATCAGGAAGCAACTGGTAACACCTGCCATTTGTCTAAAGTTTGATTACCCTTTTGATTTCTCGGGGTCTCATCGACCCAAGACGGATATTAAAGGGTTAGTTTTTTTTTTCTTTTGTCTGTGAACAGTTATATTACGACTTAAGGCCAGGTGGAGGGTCTTAGGGTTACCTCTTTCGAGTTCTCACGGATACTGCGATTTTTTTAAGGCTGGATCATGCAACTGTGTTTGACTTTGATAGTGGAAGGGTTTAACCCGTCTTATGTTGAGAGGGGTCAACAACCTTATTTTGACTGTTGTTAGGCTATTTGAGTATTAAAAGATACTTTCGTCTTAAACTATTTTTAGTTCTGTTGATGACCTATGTGGTGCAACAGGCGAACTAGTCGAACTAATCACGGATTCGATTTGCGCTACTTCTTTACGCTGAAACGGCAGAACGGATTTGAGTAAAATTTGGAGTGAAGATAGCTTATACCCAGAACTAAAACATAGGCTACTTACTATTTATGATCTAAAAAGGTTCCTGTGGAATAACGGAAAACAGCGCAGATAGTTAAGAAAATATTAGTAAAAATAATTGAAGTTGTTATGTTCTTACAAAATATTATTTCTAGTCTTAAGGTAGCTTACACAAACGAAAAAAGCCTTTAACATAAATTTCAAAGATAAATAAAAGTTCACAGATAGTACACCCATTAGACGTTTGTAAGATTTATACCTACGCAAATGTCTCAGTGTGCAGGTCATGCGAACCTTTTATTCCGGTAGACGGAGCGAAGCAAAGACGCGACGGGCGTGTGTGATTGACTATCAGCTCTGGACCGCTTTACTTTGGCGAGGTAGAATGCCTACGATAGCTATGTCTCTTAGAGACATTCGAGTACCTATTTAGTCATGTTTTGTATGATGTGGAGGTTTTCACAGAAGCCCTGCATTTTTTCAGTTTAAAAGTAACTTGCGTCACGTTCCGGGTCATAAACTAATATCGTTGCCTAAAATCCTTTTCTTCGTTTTTACGAGCTCTACGAAATAAAACATACAATTTATTTAGGGATTTATAGTAGGTATAGAAAAATTTAAAAATTACTTCGGATATATAAAAAAATCTCTCATTGTTTTCTTTTTCTATCTATCTATCTATCTCTCTCTAGCATTAAGTTTATGTATGAACCTTCTATTTTAAGATAAATTGTTAGTAATATAATGATTTGAATGGATACTCTATGTAATTTGCAATGAAGTCTAGGATTTTTTATTTTTTACTAGCTGCGCCCCGCGGTTTCACCCGCGTCTTCTGTTATCCCGTAGAAACCTTTTCCGGGATAAAAATGTCCGTTTCCTGGTCTTAAGCTATCTCCCCAACAATTTTCAGCCTAATAGGTTCAGCCATTCTTGAGTTATAAAACTAACACGACTTTCTTCTAAGTATATATATTTATTCAGTACGCGCTGTCCCTTCTGTACCGATACCAATCTTTGTTTCTAGTTCAGTTTGAGGGTGAACAAACACGCGCATATTTTTTCCTCAGCAACGTTATAACAAGTTATGATAACTTATTTGTTATGCTTCAACAAACTGGATTCGGCAAATAATATTGATACACCAATTTGCTTCATAAAATATTAGGTAAATACGAGTTTTACGGGCAATACATAGAAAAAAATGTTTACTTTGAGTTTTTACCTTCATAGAAAGTAAGCTATATAAGCTTACATAATATTGCTTTGCCATTACGTAGGCAGTTACAGGCTTGCGTAATATCTCTAATACATACTTATTAAACAAAAATCTCATAGAAACAGTGTTTGTTATCGAACTCCCGCGATACGACTTGACCGATTTTTAAAACACTTTTTTATGTAATTTTTTGTGTATTTGGTAGGTCTGAAAATAGGTCGTAGGCTAGTGTAGTCAACGAGTAGTAACCGCTAGGCGCAGCGAGTACAGTCAACGGCAAAAGTCGCTGAACAATCACACTTTTTTCTATTATCCTCATCATCTTAGACACCAATTTTTGACCTCATCATCACCTAAAATCAGGTGTCAGGTGTTGTGGTCAAAATGATACAATGTAAGATGTAAAACAATAATAATTACTGATTTGAAACACATTTGGAAAATCGAGAACGATCAGCTACTTTTGTCGCTGACTGTACCTAATGATAATAATAATATAATTGGGACCAAAAACACGATCGAGGATCCACAACACAACTAAATACACTAACTCAAAAGGTCTTGTTCTTTTCAATCTTATCACTATGTCCGTGTTGTCGAGGAGCTAGATAGCCTTGACGTTCACATGATGATGAAGTCTGGGTTCATAAGCTTTTCAGCATACTCTTTAATATCTGTGACCAAGTCCACTTTGAGGTCCCGTAGTCCACTATGAGATCCCGTAGTCCACTTTGAGGTCCCGTTTATTATGATAAAAAAATGGCAATGTCTAGTTAGTTAAAGATTACATATTCTCCAGTATTTATGATTCTTACATGTAATCTCTGACCAAGTCCACTTTGAGATCCCGAGTTCACTTTGAGATCCCGTAGTCCACTTTGAGATCCCGTGGTCCCCTTTGAGATCCCGTTAATTGTGATAAAAGTCTATTGGGAGAGTCTACTTAGTAAAAAAATACATATTCTCTAGCTACTATTTATGATTCTTACATGTTATCGTAGGTACATGTTATCGTAGGTACCTATAGGTATGTGAAGCACGTAACGCGATAGCCATAGCAAGTTGTTTGCAGTACCACAAATGCTATTTGCTGTGCCGAATCCCGCGGCCAACGGCGGTGTCACGTTGACATTGTAGGGTTGCCATACGTTAAAAAGAAAAGAAAAAATTAAATAAAATTCTACAGATATTGAGCGTGGCAGACACGTAGAACGAAATCAGGGATCTGTCACGTCATTTAAATCTGATCTCAGTTTTCCTTAAGATGATACTTTAGAAGGTTTGTTCCGATTGAGTGACTGAGGCTGGTATTTTAGAATGACGCTCACGTGTTGATTAATGCTTGAGTATTTGACGCTGTCAGTTCATACAAATATGTATGAACTGATAGCGAATCTGTGCTCAAGTACTGATAATCGCTTGAGCGTCATTCAAGAATACCTTAGTGACATATTTACGCAGAGGTGTGCAGGTAGACTGCTAGACGCTTGAAATTCGGAGAGTAATTTGTTTGTAATGTTGGTGTTTAGTAATAAAGCTGATGTCAGAATCCTAACCTTATGAGGCGTAAAAGTTTGTAAGTACATGTATATAATAAAAATCATTGGAGGAAACAAACTACACACGGACAGAGCCACAGGGCAAATCGCTAATAAAACATACAGAAATTCACGCTTAAAATAATGGGGAAATATTATATATAATAGTTTTTTCCACGTGTGCGACATTAACTTTATCTCGGAAAATTATAAAAAAATCCGAAACTTTTTGACCCGGTTTTTGCTCTCCTCACCTAGCTGCTGCCATAAATCATCGCTCAATTTTTCCGCAGAGAACTCCGCACTACTTTTTAAAGCTTAAATACTATCTGCAGTTCTCAGACGTCCTCGTGGAAGTCGACCCTGTCCGAGAAAAAGAGAACGGGTGACAACCCTATCCCCATACAAATAAACCTAAATGTTGTGAAAATCTGTCTGGTGGCGACAGTTGAGTGGGAGTAATAAATAGAAGGTTTGGAAATGTTGACTCTTTCAGTAAGGACTGAAGACTACTTGATATTGTTATGTAGGTACCGACTGTGACTCACATTGCTGTTGTATAACTACAATGGTAGGTAAAAAAGTTCTCCTGACTATCACAAATCAAGAACCAACAAAAACCGAAACAGACACGAATAGGAAGCCATATTTTCCACCGATACCCACCCCGGTGTACGCTCGTCCGAAAATAGTAGATAATCTTACTTTTTCTACTCCCCCAAACACCACCACCAGCACATGAAGAACCTGGCTATGCCACAAAATGCTTCAAAACTTAGCTCGGGCTGACTGGTCTCTATGACCAGAATATCGCGAGCCACAATTAAAAGGAAAGTGTATTAGCAGCAGGGTCGGAGTGATGTGGTTGTTGTTGGGGGCGTAAGTAAGGGAAATGGCAGCAAATCATTACTGACAGTTGACCAAACGGGGCCCGTGCCCCCTAAAATATGTATGAGGCTTTGCCAACCCTGTTATGGTGTCCGAATGCTGATAAGCCAAGTATTGGGGCAGCGAGATTGGATGGCAATGTGGGGGACCCATGATTAGGATTGTCGCATTTTTATGTCGGATTGCTTTGAATTTTTTATTTACTGGTGTTTTGATGTGAGACTTTGCTAGTTTTATGTCTTTTTTTGTAGACAAAAATAGTTATTCGAAATAACTGACCAATATTTTTTTAAAATTATAAATAGTGATTTGTTGAAACAGTAAATTGCTCCAAGTATTCAGCTTAACCGATTGATCAAATAATATAACATACTTTTTAAAATTTGTTTAAGGGTGTGTAAATTTATTCAAATACACTTAAATTACGTAGAAATAATAAAATCGCTAAACTAAGGATAAAACTTACTTTTAAACAAACCAATTTAATAAAAAATAAATACAAAACTATGCACAAATAACAACACTGCCTGCAGGTATCGCGCTCAAAAGGCTAGCGACATTACCTCTCATTATCTCTGTTTAGGTATTTGCTTTACATTTATTTGTATGAAAACTTTGTGAGAATCTACTGAATTAATACTAACTAGCTGTTCCCCGCGGTTTCACCCGCGTGGGCTAAGCTTTATGTGTGGGCTACAGGAGTAGTGTAGCACTTGACTTGCAATCAACGCTACCTTGTAAGATTTTTGAAACAGGCGTTTATACTAAAAACTAACATCTTAGTATTCTCAATAACTTTCACCATTTTAAAGGCCCGAAACACATCGTGGGAATAACAACACTCTCACTGCACTAAATCAAAACAAATATCTGTCTCCACCAACCTCATTGTTGCGACAGCAAAGTGTCTAAATCCTTTCAAATCCGAGAAATAGGATTTGATCAAAAAAAAGTCGCACAAAAAGTCCGAAAAAATTGCGCTCGTTGACTCTTGCAAAACGATACAATAGTTCGGGACGGCGAAAAAAAATGAGTTCAAAGTGTCGGTAGCTGTAAGCTACCAAAATACTAAACACAATTGATTGTTACTGTTTTTTCTGTTAGAAATATTTGTGTGAAAGGATTTGAAGTGTTGCGCTGGGCTTACCTTTTTTTTTGTTGCGAATAGTTCCGTGTTAAAAGTTATAAAGCACAAAGTGAACATTTTTATGTAAGTTTATTTTTTATTTGCTTTAAAACTCAACGTATGCCATATTACAATCCTCCAGGTTGTACCGTTTAGTTTCCTTATGAGAATTCCAAATATTATATGCATCACAAAAATCCCCACAGTATTTTTCGGCAAATATTATGTTTAATGCATATTTAGCGAAATAAGTAGATGACGATCATGTCCAAACTTTCCTAATGGAAAGCGCATGCAGATGAATCAGCGATGTTTTTTTAAATTACTTAAAAACTATCTAATTTCTTCCAAAATTTCATAGAAATACTTTTAGTCTAAATGTAATCCATTTAAACTATTTTATTAGGGACTGTAAACGATTAATACAGTTGGAAAACTTTCCCACAGTATGGAAGTGCAATAAATTGACAAACTACACAATAAACATTTTAAAAACATCAAAATACGGAAACACTAAAAAAAAGCCCCAAAATCCACCAAAAAGGTAACAAATGACCTTCTATCCGAGATCCATACAAACATAATTAGTATTGTACAATAATATATCACTCGAGTTTTTTTTCCATGCAATTTTACCCCAAAATAAGTGGATTTAACCCCGTTTCCCTGTTTGGGGTGTTTTTTGCTGGCAATTGGCAAAATAACAATGTTTCATGGTGTCAAGAGCTAACGCGGTGCAATTTTTCGGAATGCGATTTCAAGAGTTCTCATAACCCTTTTTGACATTTAACTCAATTATTACAGTTAATTTTACTAATTTGATATAGTTTTTTCGGTTTTTTTTTCCGCAAAAATGACGTCAACGGATTTTTTACAAGTTTGGTAGTTTTTAATTAACTTCTCGTCTATACTAACTATACTATCTTTACAGGTTAGCGCTTGACTACAAGCTACAAGTCGCTAGAAGTGGTCGAAGGTGGCGCCACGCTATGACGCTACGTCTGGACTGTGAACCGGCTCTCAAGCGAGGCAGCCTGCCTATTATACTCTTAGAAGAACACTAAAATCATAATATCCAAAATCCTTAAATTCTGAACTTGATGGTAGTAATTACCCCGAGGAGCACTATATGTATAGACAAAGATCTACCACCAAGCTATGCTATGTTTCATCACAATATTTTTTGCTGAAGGAAGCATTTTTTTTTAAATTACATAAAGTTTGATATAAATATAACAAATACATATACTAAAACAATGAACTAAAAAAACCTAAACTAATAACTGTAATATATTATTAAAAGGAGTCCCTTTAGGCAAGGTTCCGAAGATACTGGCAGCGTTCCCCCTTTGGATGGCTAGACTAAATAAGACTTTTGCTAAATATGAATATGGCCAATACCATCCTGTTCCCATTATTGAATCAACTGAATCCATATATTCGCAATATGCACAACGAGGACCGTTATACAAATCCATAGACAAACCCTTCGTACCAAACAATAAGGCTTAACCCTTCCGTAGATCAGACCAGTTTTTTTTTATAATTTGAATGTTGCATTTCGGCGTATACCTGGACTTTGACAAAGGGGATCTACTATTGAATTTTGCATAAGGGTTATATTAGGCAGTATATTGAAATGAGTGTGGTGGCAGATGCTTCTAATCGATACGCTTTGAGTGCGAAATTTAGAATTGAGTGTGCGAAATAATTCTGCTATATTATTTTGCGAATTTGGAAGGATGATAAAGAAGAGTGTTACGCAACGGCAGGACTTGTTTTTGATTTAGTTGAAGTATATATCAAATTTTTGTTAGTTTAATTTGTGCATCTGATATGTAGGTAAGTAATATACTGTTTTAAACTACCATGGTCAAAAACATTACTAACTACTACGAATACTTGTAGTATTCTCGTGATCATGGCGCTTGCAACAGTGCTGAAATATCGAGAACTCAAACAAAAACAAATACATGGTAATTATCCCGTTATAAAACCTAATTGTAATGTAGGTAAGCAATTTTTAAATCTATGATTTTGATTAATATCTTAAATGCGAACGTTACACACACACACACTACCCTTCTGTCTTTTTATTACCTTTAAAGGCTAAATTGCTACATTGATCTTGATTAAATCTGGTATAGAGATAGTTTGAACCCTAAGGAAGGATTGTTCTTAACTCGCAATAAAGTGTAGAAAAACGGGTGAAACCGCAGGGAACCACTAGTTAGTTACCACTAGTCTAAATTTTAATGAGTCACATGTTGATATACGAGTACTAATATTCAATGAATGAATCGTTTTATTATTTGCGATCACTAAGTGTAATACATTGACAGCTTTGTGGTTTTTGGTTTCAAACCAATTCTGAATCAAATCATAAAGAAAAAACAAAGGAATGTTGATACTAATAATCGTATAAAATATATACAAAGCATTTAATTACACGCATACCATAAACAATTTGTCACTTACCAATAAAACACACATTTCGTCCAATCTGCCCCAAATCTAAAGTCATTTCGATTACTCCAAATAAGAGTGATATTCAACTCGACTAGTTGAAGCACCTCTTCTGGTATCTACAGATCGGCAATCTGTATAACAAAGGGAAATTAGGCGGCCTATTTGAGCTCTGTAGACGGCGGCACACGTCAAGTACAAATTAGCTTCGTATCTAATCTGAGATCTGTAAATATACAAGTGCTTGAGTCCATTTGTTTGCTAGTTTGTTTTTTCATTTGGTTAAAAGTGTATGTGTTGATTCGGAGACCATTGCTAAACGACGTTTATTTTGTGACAGATTTTTTTTCCTTTTTTAAAGAATAGTGTTTGACAACAAATCTGGTAGCTAAACACTAGAAACAACCCTGTGAGATGTAAAATGAACGTTTTAAACTATTTCTTACTTTTGCATGGTGTTAAAAGTGAAAGTGGTGCCATACTACGCCTGCGCTGAAAATTATTAGTTTTTTTTTTGTTAAAGCGATATTCCATTAGTGTATTTGCCAGTGTCAAGTATTAAATATATCAAACTCAGAGAGTTGAATCAAGTATAAATTATGATGATGATGATGATGAGATGATAGGACTCAGCAGCAAGCCGGGTCAAAGAGGATAGTGTTTCAGTAAAGTAGGGGAACTTTAACTTTACACGGACTTTCTTGGAGCAACTAGAAAAGTCACTTTCACAACTTTATTTCAATTTCCCACACTCGTACATATTAACGAACACAAAGTGGTCAATAATCCACCAATATTACATATTATTTATCAATCGAAGAAACACAAGTTTTGGAAATAAAAACAAAATTTTCACGTTGACAATTCGATTGCCGCCAAAAAAGTCAGTTGAAAATTAAGTCAAGTTTTCCATAGATAAAAGAAAATACGCGTCAACTTGAGAACGTTCTCCTTTTCTATTACGTTAATAAAGGCTTGAAAACGACGAATATTCGTTTGTCTATGTACCGAGGAAGTTCTTAGGGTTGGTTTAGTTAGGAACATAAATGTATAGATTTTGCCGCATCGTTTACGCTTCAATTCAAATATCAAACGTATAACTGCAACTGTTATTTTGCAACTGATTTATGGCCAGAGACAAAGTTTTGAAGCGAAACTTTTTTTTTTCAAATATTTGTATTGAGAACGGGTGTTTTATTTGTGTCAAAATTTCGCAAGGGTCGCACAGACAACGGGATTTGGAAAGGGTTATAACTATTAGCGAAAAAAAAGTAAAAAGTTAGTGTTGGCATTGTGAAGTAATGAATTATTGGGTCGGAAAGTTTCAGGTACATTAGGTGCATGTGAAGGGTTAGTTCTGATGTTGTGGAAGATGACAGTCGTTGGTTTCACACGTGGAAGTGCAGTCAGGTAGCTGTGACTTGGTTGCAAAAATGTGAGGTTATAAGAACGCATTATTGTTTGAAATCAATATATAAGTGGTAGTGAATTTATGTGATTGGTGTCAAGTATTATGTAATATGGATACAATGGGAAGTAAGTACTTAATACATTGCATAACTAAAAACTTTTACAAGACACAGTTATTTAATGGAAGTCGGTACCTATGTAGGTAATAAAAAACAAAGTTTTTTTTTTTAATATTCGCCAATATTGCCAGTGTACAAAAATGTGAAACCTATTTTTGCGACAAAAGATTTTTTATACTTTTTCAGTATTTAGTATTTTGGCTATGATTTAAAATTATAAACATGTTCCTAGCGACAATATTTTTTATTAATCATTGTAGTTTCATAAGTAAAAGTAAGTTTTCTAAAGTAAGTAGGTACATTTAGATACAACTTAAAAATTTACACGTTCAACTGTAAAAATTTCTTTTTAAACTTTTTAATTTATAACCATTACACGTCAAATGATAGTCGTAACTTAAATTAATACTCCTCAATTGCTACTCCAAACAAGTATTACAAAATACAACGCAACGTTGAAAAAGATTCTTGAACTAAATTAATTATTCACTCACCTAACACACCACGCGTGTAACCTCAACGTAACCCGAAACCCGTCTTAGGAGCCAGAAGCTTCTTTTGTGTACCCCTTAACCCTCTAATAATAATTACACCTTTTGTTAGTTAACCCTTTAACGCGCGCGTTTTCTTAAGGCCCGCTACCTGACCCCGGGTCTACCTCTTCACTTCCTGATCCATTCCTTTATCGAGCGCCGAGGTGCGTGTGCGCAAGTTTCGTAACGATCTCTTTTTAAGTTATGTTCGATAGACGTTCGATTTTCGATGTGATCTTCTTTTTAAATGTTCGAATTTTACCAAAAAGTTTTGACGTGTTGTACATTTTTCGCATTGCAAAATGTTTGAGTGTGCCAGTTTAAACGCTTTTATAAAAGAAGTGATTGTGTTTTGTTTTATTATTGATTGCGGGTAAGTAAGAAATATTCTTTTGCGTCTCCTTGGTGATGCTATGTAGAGAGATAAGTACAGCATTTACTCTCGTAATGATCGCAAAAAGCGGCGTACAATTTTCCTTATTACTCCCCGTATCGTAATAAAGCCGTAACATAATTTTATTCATGCGTCGAAATAACAAACATGAAACCGTTACGTACGTCAGCGTTTCGGCGAGACAATAAAAAGAGGCTGGACTCGTGACGAACGAATGTCCTCGTATGGAAGTTGGTAGCTGGTATCCATGCGAAGGATGATACGCTGTTATTTCCAACATATTCCAATATATTATTTTTTATGGCTCTCCCTCGCTCGTAGGGGGAAGTCGCGTCATGCGTGATATTTGATATAAAGTCGGAACTCAAGTTCGTTATATGATATCCTTTTTTCAAAGGACAATGCTTCGGAGACGTAACATATTTTTGAGGAGACGGCTCGGTATTTTTCTTCGGTGCTCGAATAGGTCCAATTATTCTCAACATGGGAATGTTTGTTGTTAGTTTGTTACTGGAAACTGAAGCCTTAGGAAGCCACGCGCTTTCGTTTTGAGAAATAAATTATCTTGTTAAAAGACGTTGTTGAGCTAGTTCTGGGAATCATATTTTTAGTTTCTAAAAGTTTTTAGAAAAACGCCAAGGTGAACTAGTTTCTAACAAAAATACAGAAAAAGATGTTTATTTCTTGAAGCATGTATTTGGTATTCCTTACAGGTCCACAGCACTTACTTCTAAAATCAAATGACATTAAAATTAAATATGAGAAAATTTGCGAGTGAGTGTGTCAGTATGTTTGTTATCTCTTCACGCTGAAACGGCTGAACGGATTTGAATGAAATTTACAAAGAAAACAGCGTAAATTCTAGACTAACTTATAAGTTACTTTTTGTCCCTTTTTCTATTCTACAACGGGAAAATTGCGGGTGTAGCCGCAGGGCGCAGCTAGTACGATATAAATTAAGACAAGACATTCAATCTCTTTGTCAACAAACCGAGAGAAAGACAATAAGCCATAGGAATTAGTTTCGTGGCTACTTTGGCAGCGCATCTCAAGGGGAAGTGGCTTACTGTCTGAGCGTTAATATTGGGAAAGGAGACCAACCACCGTTTTCTCAAAAATGTATCAAATCGTCCAGATCAGTCACTTCTAAACCATTTCATAATACAACCGTATTATGATTTCCAAGGATCCTTTAAAATCAGTAATAGAGGTTGTTTTATTTCAAATAGTTACAAAGAGGTACAATCAACGACAAAAGTCGTTAAACAGGAACAATTTTCCGATTTTCTTTAGCATCGGAAATACAGTATACCTACATGAGATCTGAGTGGTAAAAATTTGCGAACATATGGACTCGAATAAAGCAGAAACATTTGGGTGTATAATAATTATTATACACACAAATGTTGCTGATTTAGAACACATTTGGATTATCAAATATGATCAGCTACTTTTGTCGCTGGCTGTACAAATAGTCTTGTATTTCAATATATACCTATAAAGCTTTAAATCGTTTCTCCTACATTTTTATAAGTACCTTCGAGTCCATATGTTCCCAGATGTTCACTACTCCGATCTCATGTATGAATGATGCAATAAACAATTTTGTATTGGATAATTAATATTTCTGGTGCTGCTACAAAAATAAACGCCTCATGACAAAATGCGTAATCGCCATTGATTTGAGTACCTACCACTTTTGTAAAATTAGATACTGAGATTAATTTCTTATAAGTAAAATTTAGGTCAGTGTAGTAAGTAGTTTTGTTATAAAGAGTAGTTTTGTAAGGAGTTTTGTAAAAAATTACCTGGCGGGCGTTTCTTCCCTGTTCTTTTGCTGGCGTAAGGAGGTTGAAACAGGCGTAGCTAGTCTAAAGTTTGACGTTTTAAAGTGATCATATAATTTATTCTATTCAATAAGGAATGTTTAATTTTGATTTTTGGATAAAAACTGAGATGAGAAATACAAAATTCTCACCAAGCTTAGTCTCTCGGCCGCCATGTCGTGTGCAAATAAAATCGCAGTAAATAGCCAGGGGGTCGGAGGGTGGCGGTCAGTCACCCGTTTGGCCCCACCACCTCGATTGGGACGCCGGACCCGCCTCCGGGACCATTGGTCGAATGTACCCCACGCTGCGAAGCAGGGTTAGGGCGAAAAACAGTGGTGTTTTTTGGCGAATAATATTTTTTCGTATTTTCATGAACGTTTGATCAATTTAATTTGCTGATCGGGGCAATTTGCTTATTGGCTGCATTCGATACTTACTGAAATAATATAAATTTAATTTATATTTTATTTTTATACCAGCATTTTTTTTAAATCTCTGTGTGAAAATCTATAATGTAATTTACATCTAAAATTTAGTGATATTTATTTATTTAAAGGAAAATTAAATAAAAGAAGACATAAAAATATCAATAAACTAAACAACTACAATTTTTGTTGTTGATTTTTCGTTGATTTTTCTGTAAAGATATCTCACGCTTACTCGTATGTTTGGTAGGTTTGAAATATTACTGTTCACCCTCAAGTTAAGCAATTATCACTGATATGTGATATCACTGTGTTCGAGCAGCCTCATTGGAAATCTAGTTTCCAATCTAAGACTAACTTAGTACAACCTTTAAACATCATCATTATAATCAGCCCGTTTCAGCCCACTGGGCATAGGTCTTGCCCACGTCTTGCCATTGGTCTGACTGTATAGGTGAAATACCCAAAATTGTTTTTCCCCGATATTTTTAGTCCCGTTCGCGTTTTTCCCCATTTGCATTATTTGCCATAAGATACTGCGACCAATTAATAATTTTCTCACACGATTTAATTTCTTACTTCACTGAGCCAAATCTTCGACTCTTCTCACCCAACCGCTGTCATCTATTTTGCATATGTCGTTACTTCACCTAGCCAGAGAACATTCAGCAAAAAAACGTACAAAATAGTCGGTAAGAATCTAAATGAGATTCTCTAACCTTCTTCTCTAATATCTCCCCGAATTAAACACATACACACATAAACACTCACATACATACACTAAGCACGTTAAGTCGCCCGACACAGGGTGGACGGGCAACAAATGTCGCGGTCAGCGCCTCCCCCGCCCTGCTACGCCGTAGCCGTTATGGCGCTACGGCTAGGAGCTACGAATAATCCGGCCAATTTTATGTGGGATTTAATTCAACTGAGATGTCTTACATTTGCTCTGTTGTAGGAAAACTACATCAGGTTGTGTCCAAATGCTGACGAGGTCGCATTTAAATGAGCTCTAATAGCTAATTGGGATTTTTTTTTCCATGTAGATAATGTTGCCAATAAAAAAAGTTCTTTCTATTGAAATTATAATTAGCATTATGAAATTAACTTTCAATGTAACATACACATTCGGAATGAAGATGATAGCATATATGATAGAATCCCTACCATAATATTATAAATGTGAAATTAACTCTCCCTGTCTGTCTGTCTCGCTTTCACGCCTAAACTACTGAACCGATTTAAATGAAATTTGGTACAAAGATAGTCTAGAGCCTGAGAAAGGGCATAGGCTACTTTTTATTGCGATAAACTGTAGCCTCCGCGGGTGAAACCGTGAGGAACAGCTAGTAATAATATAAAAACGGAAAAAAATTCCCAGGGAATTTTTAACTGTAGCCTCCGCGGGTGAAACCGTGAGGAACAGCTAGTAATAATATAAAAACGGAAAAAATTCCCTGGGAAATTTTTCTACCTGATACGTCTACATTAGTCGACCGGTCGAAAATGTAGCAAGATTATTTAATTTCATTTGCACAGTTTTTATGTACAAACTTACGCGTATAGCTATAACCTTCATAAATAACGCTAACCCTATCAGTCTGATCGAAGTATCCAATTTATAAGAAAGAGGGTGGAATCAATTAGAGCGTACACAGATTTAGACAGGACTGGCCAAATGGCCAATAAAGGCAAATGGTGCGATGTTACATTTGTGTCTACTGTACTCGTATAAGCGTCCATTTTATCTTGACCCTTGGACAATTATTGGAACGGAGTTACGTTATGTAGGATTTTGTACGTAACGGGAAATAAAATTTAAGGATTCAGAAAACAATAACTAGCTGTTACCCGCGGTTTCACTTGTGGGCTATAGTTTATCGCAATAAAAAGTATCATATGTTCTTCCTCATGCTCTCGACTATCTCTGTACCAAATTTCATTTAAATCGGTTCAGTAGTTTAGACGTCAAAGCGAGACACAGGGACAGAGAGACAGTTACTTTCGCATTTGTAATATTAAATAGGGATTAGTAGGGTTAATAAAACATATCATACTTCAAAAAAAAAAATGAAATTAAATTAAATTAAATTTATTTTCTTATTTTTTAATTTAAAAAATTCTTTCTTTAAATTTAAAATTAAACAGTTTGACACACAAATCAATGGCAAAAGGAAGGTAATGGCCTTTTGGCGTTGGTTAAAGGTCCGCACGAATACCTGAGAAAGAAAACGTCTAGAAGAAATAGCAATCATAAATCGTTCACAATCTAACGAATAAAAATAATAATTAATTAAAAGCAAGAGTAGTAATTAAGAGAGATCCCAGAACAGACGCGCGCTGACGCCAGTAGTTAAATTTTTATATATTTAGTACTAGCTGTTTCCCGTGGTTTCATTCGGGTGGGCTACAGTTTATAGCGATAAAAAGTAGCCTATGATCTTTTTAAAGCTTCGAACTATCTCTGTACCGAATTTTATTTAAATCGGTTCAGTAGTTTAGGCGTGAAAGACTGGCAGACAGAGTTACTTTCGCATTTATAATATTAGTAGGCATTGTCGCCAATTTGTCGCCGTCACTTCAGCCGTGACATATGAAAGTCCACTTATACCGTTATTCAAAATTAGGTAAATCCCGTTGCGTACTATTTTCCCGGAACTATTCCAGTTTGTTATAATAAAACTTATTGCTACTACACTGAAAGTGCATATTACAGTATCTATTACACGTAGCCATTATTCAGATCTCAAGTTACTCTCAGGTTTTACTGAATTTAATTGAAACTGCCTCCATACTTTATCGTGAAAGAAAATTAGAAGTAAAAACTCGCCTTAGAAATGTATGGGCAAAATATGTCTTTTCAGTGGACACAAAAACCATATTGCTCTATTTGCTATAGATGAAGGTCTAGTTAGACTGGTCATCGATACGCAACTTTACGGTACTATTAGCTTGTTTGCTGTCTGGCCGGTTTTTGCTGTCGCGTAATGGCGACTGCCATGTAGGTTCACGAAATTTTGCTATCAGAATATCAAATGGGTAGAGGAAATTGAGGTGCTTTTTGGAGCTAATTTATGAAGGTAAAGAATAACATTTTACTAAAATTAAAATTAATAAAACATTTAAAATAGTTTGCTGAAATTATAGATATTGTTTCGCTAGACAATCGTGCTTTAGACCATATTATCGAACAACTGAATAAGAAGTGACATTTGGTTTTGCTTTTATTGTGTTAGTCAAAAGAAAGAAATAATAGGGTTATTAGTATTCTAGGCAACTCTACAAGCACAATTTGCCGTACAAAAGAGCTAAAAGCAATGTAATTTTATCCTTAACAATATTATTTTGCTTATAAACTGATCATAAACCTAGGTACTTTCAAGGAGCAAACAAGCTGGCTTGGCCACTGGATTGTTTGGGCAAGTCGACGAAGCGACATTCGTCTTCCATGGGTCATTGATTTTTGAAACTTTGCTCCGAGACCAACTCTGAGACACTTGTTTATCTCAGCCAAATATATTTGTAGAGTTGAAGAAAATATGGACTGAAGTTAGGGTGGCATAATAAATCTAATTAAATCCATAAAGTGACCTAACTCTCTTTGTGAGAGAATTTTAGAGCAGTGAGAAAGAACGTAACAAGCTGATCATCATCATTAGAGTAAGACTAAGAATATATATAGATAGATAGATAACGCTTTATTGTTACGCTTCGTTGTTGTATAATTTGTTTAGACAACAACAACAATTTGTTAATTTGTTACTTAGAACATTAATGCTATGTGTAGTTACTACAAAAGATGTTTTGTTGCAAACCAGCCTTAATTCATCGTTATGCTGGTCGTTTGATCAGCGCTGGTCTGGAAAACAAATGCTAATAAAAAAAAAACGAAAAAAAAAAAAAATAACCTAAAATATATCAGTGAGCGTTTACTTAATCATTGTTTTTAGCCTGTTACGTTCCCACAACTAGGACACATGCCTTTTCACAGAGAAAGACATCTATGGGCCATAGTTTACCACGCGGGCCCAGTGCAGGTTGGCAGATAGGCTAGTGGTCAGCCCTTGTGTCCATGTTTTCTAACTACCCAAGGCCTAAGACATAGTCTAGCGATTGCTATCCTAAGACGACAATCAAGACCGGCGGCTTAACGATGGCTGGAAGGATAATCAGTTCATTCCGAGAATCTTATAAGAATCCCACTTCTGAGATTTAGAAAAAGGAGAGAGAGAGAGAAACCGTGAGTCAATCCATTAAGCAAGCCTAATAGAAACTATTTTACTAGAAAAATAACAAACTCAAATCCCACCTTACGCTTCTTATGATCCTATCATAAAGCACCGGTAACGTTTATAAAAAAACATTCTATTTTATTTACCTTTTCTGATATCCATCGATGGTGGTCTGTTACCATCGTTACCATAGCTTAGCAACGGTTAAGCTATGTAGCTGTACGAATAAGGCATGATTTCCCTTGACAAAAGTGCGTCGGGTATAAATAGCCAGAAGACTTGAAGATGTAAAGCCATACTGGATAAGGCCCTCTTTCCTTAGAGATTAAATATACATGTTCCACGCTTAAACTTTCAAATAAAAAATGAACAAAAACAAAAGCTACCCTGTAACTTGTGACAAAAAGAATAAGTGATATATTTTATTTACTCCACCACTCAATTCCGTACAACCCTTAATAATTTCAAGAATCTGAGAGACGTTACTTCTGAGAAGAATACAGTACCTATTTCCTTTTTCAGTTATGATTTTTTTTGTTTTGTTTGGATTTACAAAATTACTGTATTTGATTAAATTGTTTCAGAGAATTGATACTGAAAATAATCGTGTTCACTGAATTGTATACAGAGATAAACAATATTAGGTCAAAGTGTCTTCATCAAAGGCGTTAAATTGATGATGTTAATATTGATGACTAAAATCTGTGTGGTTACTACCACTCTATGTATAATATCTAACAAACATACACTTCACACACACATACACAAATGTTCACAACAAAAATGCTACCATAGTTTTTCATGATAGTCTTGATAGGACCAGGTACCTTATGCCGCATCTAGTACCATCAGTAGCGTTGACAGCAAAGGTAGCGGGACAGTTAATATATTTGAAGTAAGGTAGAAAAAAGGTTTCTTGTACCACCTTTGTGTGGGGATGCCCTTTAGTGGGATCTAATAAAACCTTGTTACGGCCAAAGGGATACCAATCCCGATATTGAAAGTGTTCTTTTACATGATATGGAATTTAGGGACTTCTTTCTGATATTAAATCGGGGAATCTGTTTACTGTATGATAAGATATCAAATTTCGACGTGATGCTAGTTTTGGAGAAAATGATGAGATTTTAAGGGTTGGGTTTCTGAGCTACTGGGTATGAAATAGGGTTCAGATATCATTACCATTCTTCGTATGGTTTGCACTGTCAAAAGGTGATTAAATGTCACAGTTTTGACAGGAAATAAATATAATAAAAGTGTTTTAAAAAGACGATTTTTCTGCTAAATCCAAAAAAAAAAACTGTGCTTTATTCTTATCATGGTTGTCATAACTTAACAATAAGCACAACATATACATAAAGATATGTAATAAGCAGTGCTCGCCTGGGTAGCTACACAACCCTCAAGTCTCAAATCTGTCACCAAGCACCACCGTTGGTGTGTTCCGGCAGCCTCACTTGAGAAACAGTTTTGGTATCGTGAAGAAATCGAACCTGCTTCGACCAAATCGTCGCTAACATCAAGTAGCTTGTGCTCAAACGATACGCTATAAAAAGTAAAAAATAAATAATATATTAATACTCAATATGACAATGCATCAGCAATTTAGGTGGATTATTTCCCATCTAGCATACCGCACCTATTTAACGCCCTTCAGATATAAATATTCAAAATATTCAAAAATCATCCCATTGTGCTCATTTTCACCATACAAAGAACTTGTGTGGAAAATTTCATGCTTCTAGATCCATCCGTTTAGGCTCTACGACGACTGTATGTCAGTATTAAAATTGTTTAGGGTAGAATTAATTAGATATGCATTAACATCGCCTATAAATAATTCCACTCTGCTACTAAAATTTTTATCTATGTAACAAATTCTAAGCCACCTCAAACCTTCAAAATTAAGAGTTCAAAATAATACACAAATAATCACTTTGAAACGTCAAACTTAAGACTAGCTACGTCTGTTCCTGTTTCTCCTTACTCCGGCAAAAGAACAGGCAAGAAACGCCCGGCAGCTTCCTTAAGTCCACAGCTCTCTCAGCACAAAGTTAGCTCCATATATTGCAACAGTAAAGGGCAGGTATGGGCGCATGCGCCCATGGCCGAGACTACCTGACCGCGACCGGACACTGATCAATATTAAAGTCCGAGGGAGGATGCTGGGGGATGTCTGTTTGTCTTTGATATTTGTATAGAGATGTTAAAACCGTTTTTTTTTTACAATTATTTTAACGAAGTTTTTTGGTTTGGATGTTAGTACAGATTGGTTTTATTCCGTTAGCAATCATTTTAACAACAGTGCTATTGCAGTTATCTTCTTAATCCAAATTAATTTGTAACCGAATCTGTAATTTTATAAGCACTCTCGCGGTGTTAATTCTTTGAATTGTTTTACGAGATCGCTTGGCATTAATATTAGTACTCATGGAAAAACAATATTAATCCTTAACTACTTACATACAAATATTTTTAATTTTCGGTATTTTCACAAGAATGTGTTTCAATAAAAAAAAGTAGTTTTAACAAATGTTCACAAAAGGTTTTGTTATCGAAAATATTCGCAAAAAGGTTTTGTCATCGGTGCTCTCCACTCTAT
Source organism: Opisthograptis luteolata (assembly GCA_931315375.2). Classification (NCBI taxonomy): domain Eukaryota; kingdom Metazoa; phylum Arthropoda; class Insecta; order Lepidoptera; family Geometridae; genus Opisthograptis; species Opisthograptis luteolata. The sequence goes on along the minus strand of OV928047.1, from coordinate 9,024,001 downwards.
ACAAGTCCATCTTAACTCACCTTTCTGCGGACACTACGGGGGAGGGTCCAAGAGAAATGACGACCCTTAACTAAAACACACACATATACACGCACGGCGATTCCACCCACACACACTAACTCTTCTTTAGCTGTACACCGTTTGTGCATGTAGTGGTGCGTCTGTGAATGTAGAACGAGGGTGGTTTATCTATGTGTGCGTGTCCAGTTTCCGCGCTCCTGGGTTTTGTTAATTTAATTAGAGGTACAAAAAGATTAAGGCTTTGGAGGACGCGAGCATTAGGAAACTGCTTTTGTTGGTTACTCTTTGTTACGTGTTGTTATGTGTTTGGGGATATTTTGTACCTGTTTGTGTGTAATATGTACTAGGACGAATTATTTACTATTTCGTGCTTGTTAGAGTTTGGAACCAAGTTATTTGCACGTTTTTGTCTTGGAACGTTCAAGTAGGACAGATTTATTGGACTATATCAATTTAGATTTCCTATCAAGTAAGTTTCTCTCAATTCTGGATATTGTTTAGGTTGTCATGACAATGTATTTTAGAATTAACGGCCCTGGGTATTACTATCTTGAATTTTCGATTGCTTTTCATTTCTAATTGTAAAATAATCTTAGTTATTTTAATATTTATTCTACGCAACAAAATATTTCTTTAAACTTCTATTAGTTTACTCAAATTTTGTTTGGTTTTCCATATACATATATACATATCTGCGAGTCTGGGTGTTGTAGATCTCCGATGGTTTCTCCGTGTGGTTTCTAATATTATGTACTTTGAACACGGGGAATCCTAGTAAAAGGTTAAGCTATTTTATGTATGTAGGTAAGTGGTAGTGTAAGTGTCATTATTATTATTCGCTGTTTTTTTTACACCATCAGAATTCGTGACACATGACATTCAATGTTTGTCTTCAAAACAGTGGGCCATTCCGACACCACGATTCCTTTCGAACATAAAAAGTAAGTCGATAGCTTACCGACGAAATTTATACTTTTGGATATTCGAAATATGTTCCAGCTACCAGCCTAACCGGATCTACTCCGCCGCCTCCTTTGTTCTAGAAAGTAAGTGACAGGGGTATTTCTGTATGGCATATGAGGAGTCTTGCTACGGTGGTTAACTGAATGCAGAGTATATCGTATAAATTCAGCCCACGGGCGAATATAACCGTGGTACTATCAGGGTTGTTTTCACATAATAGAGCCATTTTCTTTTGTTTTTGTTACTTCGCCTCCCATCTCTCGTTATAGGTACGCAGACAATGAAAACAAAGGCGGTGTCTTATTTCGGGTTTTTACTTTTTTACTTTCGCTTTTTGATAGTACATTTTATGATGTTGTGTGTGGTGTGGTGTTTTTAGAATGTGAAGGTGTACTTTCGTGTGAATATAGCGCGCATAGCTCGCGGCGAACGTGAGAGGCTTGGCTTTGCTTAGAAATGCTTAGAAAATATCCACCTATGTACGTTGAAAGGATTTATAAGCCTTTGATGCTTGAGAAATATGTACTTGATATTCCGTTCCGTTGTATGTTTCACAAAGAAAATTAATGTCTAATTGTTATTTTATTTCACAAATTGAGCAAGCTTTTGTGAAATGATTGAAATAGGATCCATAAAAAATGTTATTTCAATGACCGGTGCTTATTTATAAAAAAATGTCCTTAAAGCCTATTTTAGATTTCAACTATGACGTAAGATTTTACGCAACAAAAAATAGAACTAAAATAGGTTTATCAGACTCGTTATCTTCCTAGGAGTAGGTATCCACGCTGTTTTACTTTTAAAAAGACGATTGATTACAGAATCTATCCACTTTGCTCTATGATTTTTATCTACTTTGCATTAAATGCATTTTTTGTTGAAAACGTGAGTTCTAAAAGGTAACAAAACTACACGGGTAAATGAATTACACTATTATGTCTACCTATTTATAGACAGTCGCCGTCACAAATCCAAACATTCCAGCGAGTCCAGCTCGTGTAATGGTCTCGCCTGTACGCCATCGGTAACGTCTGGAATTTAGTTCCATTCAGTTAAACCTTCCTCTCTAGCCTTTGGCAGTTGCTTCAGGAGGGTAACCATGAAATTGTAGAACTAGCGGAATCGCCAATGAATTCGATTAGCGTAAAATTAACAGTAACCACAATCAGGGTTTACTCTAAAGTTGTACATCGATTGTTTCACTGTCGAAATCTATACATCGGCTGAGCCTGAGCACGTTACGTTATCTGCATTAAATGGCAAGGAATCTTGATGGTAATAGCGAATAAGGACCCAGCAGTGCGATTCTAATTCACTCGGAAACTCTTCCGACCACGGATTCGGACAAGTCTCCGCGAGAATTTCTTAGATGCGATTCACAAATCTGAATTCGGAAACTGACATTAAATTTGACCAACCAACTGCTCAGTTACGGATAAGTTTCCAACATCTATTTGCTTTCGGAAAACGTTTCCGTTTTGACGACCGATATGGCGCAATGGGCGGATAGCCGACTGTGAAGCGTAAGGTCTTTTTTTTTTCTTTTTTTTTTACTAATTACAGGGTAGCGTTTGACCACAAGTCACCTGATGTTAAGTGACGATGTGGTCGAAGATGGCGCCACGCTACACCTGGACTGGAAACTGGCTCTCAAGTGAGGCTGCCGGAACACACCGACAGGTGCTTGGCGACAGATTCTTAACAAGAGGGTGGTAGCTAGCCAGGCGAGTACTAGAAAATACTCTACCACCAAGCTATGGTTTCATCACGATGTTTTCCTTCACCGAAAGCTCAAGCTCATTGTAGGATTCGAACCCACGTCCTACGGATCGCAAGCCGACCTCACTACCACTGAGCCATCATCGCTATAAAAGGTCACGGGTTCGATTCCCGCTACAGGGAAAATATTTGTGCATTGAAAAAAAAAAGCGCAAGTATTTGTTCTGTGTCTGGGTGTTGTGGATCCCCGATCCTCGTAGTTTCTGATACCCTAGATACAGGGAGACCTAGTTAGGGGTCAGAGGCTATGTATGTGATTGTGCGGGCATTGTTATTTGTTGTTTGTTGTTAAGGAGACGTCGAAGTGTCTGTGCCTGTTCCAAGTGAATTATAATCGCAATGCTGATCGATGGTACCGTCAGCGATAAAAGTCGGTGACCATACTCGATTTTCCAAATGTGTTTAAGATCAGTAATGGTATTTTTTTACAACTAACAAGGTAGTGTTTACCATAACGTGTGCGGTCAAAGGTTGGTGGTCAAAGCAGGAGAAATCGTTGTGAAAAGGCTGGATTGGATCGGATTTTTGTAAGTAGCATTATGAATCGATAAAATAGCTCATTATTACACTCATAGCCTCACACCCGTCACAGGCGGTATCTATATAATATACAATAATATGACTACGTCTGTGGTCTCCTGCAGGTTATGATGGCATTTTAAACAATGCGGAGCTGTCTTGCAGTAATGTACATCATTAATATCCGTAGTCAGTAACCAGTAATGTTTAAGATATCTGTCCACAAATGTGGTTGCCGCGGCGATTGGAAACTTGCTAAAATACAGCGCAACTTGTTACCGGTCGGTTTCAGTACCAAATCGTAATAGTGAGCCGGTTACCGCGCTGAGCAAATTGGAGCTCATGTGCTAATTTCTTTTGAATCATCTCTGCAAAAGTTTTTGTGCTATTTTATTCTATGCCTTAGGTTCTCGTCTTTATAAATGCGAATGCAACTCTGCCTGTCTGTCTATCTGTCTGTTACGCTTTCACGTCTAAACTACTGAAATGAAATTTGGTACAAATATAGTCTAGAGCCTGAGAAAGGAAATAGGCTACTTTTTATAGCGCCCAGTGAAGGTTGGTAGATGTCGCATGCCCTTGAATGTTAAATCAAATCACTATATTTTTTTAATATTTAACTATACTTATCAGGTGAAAGAGGAAATAAAAAGCGCTACTTATTTTCACTAAACACAAACCAACTGTAACCACTGTCATTCCAATCCAAGCCAAACCCGTCCACTTGATTTAGGTTAAGACCGTCTTCAAACTCAGCAACATTTAAAAGCAAAATAATAACTTTCTTTCGAGTGTTCTGACCCTCTTCACGCGCTATCGTTTGAGTACGTTCCAGCGTGACAGCGGTCCGCCTGCGGTCACAAGTCGAGAATGCCTTCAGCATTCTGAGTTTCTCTTATCTCATGCTGCAGCTTTCTTCACATATATAATGTTGGAAGTGGCTGAAAATTAGATCCAAGGACAGAAGAGTAATCCTTTTTTCCGCTACTGTCATTCGCTTCCAGGCCGTAGCGCTAGTTGCATAGCTGATCCGTTTGGTCGTAACAGATCAACCAGGTTAAGCAACACAGCACTGCCATCACTTTGATGGGTGAAGGTTTATTGGCATTTTTAATGAGTGCTACTGTGCTTCAGAGGTTTCGTTAAGCTGTATCAGCCGTAAAACCATGTCAAAAGTCGTCGGGTTCCTATATAGGTACTCCTCTTGAGTTGCTCGCCAACTCGTTAGAAGGAAGAAGAACACGGGTTTTGACCATTGAAAGAAAGAGAGATTATGGGCATACCATGGTTCTTGAACATATTGTTATCCATACCGTTTTATACTTTACGGTTTTGCGCGATGATAATCCACACATAACTTAGAAATAGTTGAATATTGCTTGATTATCTTCATCGCATTTCTAAACTTATACAAAAGTTGTAAAAACAAACCACAAAACTTGCTATTTTACCAACAGATAAAAACATGCCGTTTAATATAATTCTTACCCTGCTACCTACCTATGCAGTCCGAATGGGGCACGCGCTCACAAAAAAAATGCAACAAAAAATAACAAAAAGGGGTGTGGGATGGACCCCTGCCACCCTCCACCCACCATTCTTTCTCCCTATATCTGTGCACTCGCCAACGCTAATCTGTGTATTTAATAAACGTAATTTGTACAACCAAAACCCAAGCTAAGTTCAACTCTATGTCTTACGTGCTATGGTTTAGTCTACGAAACTAGTTGTAAAGATTTGTCCATAAAGGACTTCCAAAACACCAGACACAGAGGGGAGTGAGGCCCACCTAAAAACGTGGAAACACTGATGAATGTCCTCCATTAGATGTTATTTATTTAGAATGTGGCCGAGAAAGGGACTAGGCCGTTTAAGTTTACCTAAAGTTTACTTAGGACTGTATTGGGTTAAGTTGAAGACGTTACAGCGCATTAGATAAATTGAAGACAGTTATAGGGGTCCAGTTTTTTGGGTTTCGCCTTATGATGGCGTTTTATCATGACTATGTGGGAATGAGGTTTGGTGGGGCCGCGTTTGTTTACTCACTCGGGAGTGATGACAGTCATTTGTTTGAGTTTTATGTTCGAAATGCCTGTACCAAGCGCTTTATTTTAGGAGATACACTACTATTTATTGATTTAGATACTGCACCAGCTTAGATCCAACTACTTTAAAACAATACGAGGATATACGAAACATTTTCGACTAATTTGGCATCGAAGAACAGTTCGTTGTAAAATCTAAATACATATATATAACTCAAAGGTGACTGACTGACATAGTGATCTATCAACGCACAGCCCAAACCACTGGACGGATCGGGCTGAAATTTGGCATGCATGTAGATGTTATGACGTAGGCATCCGCTAAGAAAGTATTTTGATTAATTCTACCTCCAAGGGGATAAAATAGGGGATGAAAGTTTGTTTTAAACCGATCGGGCTGAGACTTTGCATGCATAAAGCTGTAGCCCACGCGGGTGTAACCGCGGGGAAAAGCTAGTACTATCATAAAATACAAATATCGTGCGTGTAAGCCTCAACGGCTAATTCATTAATACTGTGCCTACTATTTTAAAATGTCTGTTTTCAGGAGTTTTGGTTTCAGGAGTTTAATTATAGCGGTCGAGGTAAAAATGGAAACTGCTACCTATTTAATTTTTAAGTAAACTATTTCTAGTATATTAAATAATTCAAAATTATGTTAATTTTAATTAATTATACGTATAAATTTATGGTTTGTGGTATTGTGTTAAATGTTTACATAGCTTTTCTACATGAAATACTCTTGCTGCACCACTGCCATTTTTCATAGCCGTTCAGGAGGACTGGTAAAAAATGCTGTCTAGAATTGATGCCTCGTTATACAGTACTTTGTGCATAAGTGTAAATAAATAAACACTTTCTACTATCTCAGTTCCACTGGAATTCTAAACCACATTTATCTTATCGACTGTCCGTGGCAGTCCCCTACTACCAGTTTCTCATTTTTTACTCCATTTTTAGTTTTTTTAAACTATATATTTTTATTTATGTCCAACTAATCTTACAATTAGCTAGTTCTCTTTCATTGACACAGAACATTGCGATAAAATCGTAGCTTGGACTCTAGCGTTCACTTGGCAAGCGACCACTCTCAGGTTAAGAATCTGATGCCACCTATTGGTGAGTTCCGGTAGCCTCTTGAGAGCTAGTTGCCAGCCTTGATCTAGCATAGGCCAATCATCATAATTATAACATCAAGTGACTTGCGGCCAAACGCTGCCTGTACAATGTAAAAACAAGTTTATAGTTACTATCGAGTTCACATCGATTTAATATCGAGAATTCACTCGAAATTAGAGATTTCACTCGAAGAAACACAAGTTTAGGAAATAAAAACAAAATTTTCACGTTGACATATCGAGTTCATATCTATTTAATATCGAGTTCACATCGATTTAATATCAAGTTTATATTATTTAATATCTAGTTCATATCTATTTATTATCAAGTTCACATCGATTTAATATCGAGTTCATATATATTTAATATCGAGTTCAATTATCGATTTATACCAAGTTTCAGTAGTAAACTCCGACACAGGACACCGGCACGTAGCTATCTGTCTGTCGGTGTGTCAATAGGTGACTAATGGCTAAACGCCACTGATGGATCTTGCTTTAAAAATCGTAACCTAACTTTTCGGTAAAAAAGGAAATGACGTTTGATGTATGAGGCAACGTTTAGGATTATGTCATTATTTATTTTCAACACATTTGCTTGGAAAGTGACCTTTATGTCAACGTTCTAAGGTTCATAATTCAGCTTACTATACACTCGTGCTTTTCACTTTACATTATTACCACACTAGTGTTTTTTTTTACTTTCCCATATGAAGACTTTTTATTTCTAAAAATAATGAATGTTTTGTGAGTAAATAAACTACAAATTTTAGATTACATAATATAAATTAATTAATCATTAAAGTTAATCATCATTTCATCAAATTATATATTTTTCACTACATAATTACCTAACTTTAATTTTCCAAACATTATTTTGTGTTTATTATATTTTTAGGAGTTTAGCAGATTTACCTTTAAACACATCGTAATAATACAAATGCATTGATCATTATACACTCGGCTCATTTGTTGACAAGATTAGTAAATAAAATAGTCTGTTAGAAACTTATTACGTGTAATATTGCTATTTCCATTAGTTATAACATTTCTAACTCCTTTGAAACCACTTGGACAGCAATAACACATTATCCTTTCTCATAAAAGTAATTCCACACTTAGTAATATTATATTATATTCCGAGTACAATGTACAGACTAACACACATGCACACATAGACCCACGTGTATAATATTATGTCGTATTCCAGTCTAATGTATACTATTTTTTAATACATCTACCTATCAACTCGCATTATGGACGAGTGAACAGATACCGTTGGCAAAAACAGTTTTTGTTGTTGTTGAGTTCAGCACAGAGGTACAACACCGTTTTTTGTTGCTGTTGTTGTTGGCTTTTATCTCAAGACTAGCTGCGCCCCGCGGTTTCACCTGCGTGGACTGCAGTTTATCGCAATAAAACGTATTTTTCAATTTTTTCTTTCATAAGAACCTTTTTCTGGCAATAACAAACACAACCAAAAAAGAATTAATGAAATCGGTCCAGCTGTTCACGCGTGATGCCGTGACCACGGGAAATAGGAATTCATTTTTATATATAAGCCTAGCTGCGTTCCGCGGTTTCACCCGCGTGGACTGCAGTTTATCGCAATAGGCAACTTTTCCATTTTTTCTTTCATAAGAACCTATACTTCTCGCAATAACAAACACAACAAAAAAAAATTGCGAAATCATTCCAGCCGTTCACGCGTGATGCCGTAACCAAGAGAAATAGGGATTTATTTTTATATATAAAGAAGAGGAGGAGAAAAAGATAGATATACATTTTTATATATATAAGATTTAATACCAAAAAAATAAATACATAGAAGGTGGAAATAATTTAATTGTTTAAAGGCAAGTGCTGATTAAAGATTACTGACAGACAGTCATTATTATTGGTAGTGCACCCATAACGGCCGTAGTATCCATAATTCCCGCATTACTGCGCTACTAAACAAACAACAACAGCTTAGCTTACTAACGAACAATTTCAACCGTTCCTATCGACAAGGTATTCAACTTTGTTTGTTTTTTAATTCAATTATATTTTTATAGATACCCATTGCATAGAAAGACATTATTGTTTTACATATCTTCCACATTAACAGTATAGAAGCTGATATTTCGAGCTTTTTAAATGCGGTTAAAAATAATTGACCACTTATAAAATTAAATTGTTAAGTTAAATTGGAACTATTTGCATCATAAGAACCAAAATTTTTTTAATGCGATTATTTAGAAATCTTATTTCATGTTTTTGCTAACGCTACCGACCCACGGTCCCCAGCAAATGTTGTGGTGAATTTCATATTTTTGTAAGTATCTACTCCGCCTGTTTATTCCACATGTGTTTCGGTTCACATGAAATTTTCTTGATTTTTTACGCTTTTGTAGGCTTTATGTGAGCGCAAGAGAGCTCTTTGCAAATGGAATATCATCAGTGGCGTAGCGTGCCTTGGTGGGGCCCCGTATAAAAATTTGTTTGGAGTCTAATACCTACTACTAAACCAGATTGTATTACAATGTAATGCACAATAGGGATGTTAACACTAATTACAAAATAATGTTTAATCTTACTTTTATGTTAGTTTGTATTATTAGGATATCGAAAAACATATTTTTGTACTTAAATATAACTTATTAATTTAAATAAAAATGATTTTAAATGCTATATTTATAATGTTTTGTCACGTGACTGCAAAAACCAAAAAGAGCTTCAAAATCAAATCAAAATCAAAAATATGTTTATTCAATAGGATACATTGTGATCACTTTAAAACGTCAACTTAAAACTAGCTACGCTTCTTACGTCACTAACCACTCAGGCGATTTGTGCTTCGATGGTTGCCCGCGCGTCGGTAGCCGCGGGTCGGCGTCGGGGGTCGGCGCGGTGGTATGGTTACGAATCGCGACCATCGTGTTTTTCGGTCAGTGACGTCATGTCAGTTGTTAGTGTTTTGGCGGAAAAATACATAATTACTCTAATTTTGTATATTTTCTCATCGAAAATACTATTAATTATTATTAAAATACTATTTTTTTTATGGTAAACAAGAGTCAATCTTTAAAATAAAAGCAATTCCGAAAAATGGTTAACATCCCTTGGTTACATAAAACGCGTCAATAAACACTGCTCTCTGTGGTTTATCATGGTATGTAATCGATTATTTTGGGATTCTCCCCCGTTGAAGTAAATGACAAACGGCGAAATCCCACAGCCCGCGATAACCGATGTAGAGTGTTGCCAACTCTTAAACGCACGCTTTACGTGGGAAAAAAAGAAATAGCTTTTTTTGACTTTTGTCATTTCTGAAATTAACAAAAATTAGGGAAGTTTTTGTTAATTTTTGCTTACACACGTCGGGGGCCCTCGTGGCTTGGGGGCCCCGTATAATTGATACGGCAGATACGGCGGTAGCTACGCCCCTGAATATCATATTATACCACTTTGAGCTGAGTCATTTAGTTGTTTATTTTATTACCTGCGTTATTTGTTTATTCTAGCATTTTACTAACATTATTTTTTCTAGGAATGAATTGCAAACTAGCATAAGGCCCACTCGATGGTAAGCGTTCACCGCCGCTTACGCACACTAATAGAACAACACCATCCTACTAATAAACTCCTTTGAAACCACTTGGACAGCAATAACACATTATCCTTTCTCATAAAAGTAATTCCACACTTAGTAATATTATATTATATTCCGAGTACAATGTACAGACTAACACACATGCACACATAGACCCACGTGTATAATATTATGTCGTATTCCAGTCTAATGTATACTATTTTTTAATACATCTACCTATCAACTCGCATTATGGACGAGTGAACAGATACCGTTGGCAAAAACAGTTTTTGTTGTTGTTGAGTTCAGCACAGAGGTACAACACCGTTTTTTGTTGCTGTTGTTGTTGGCTTTTATCTCAAGACTAGCTGCGCCCCGCGGTTTCACCTGCGTGGACTGCAGTTTATCGCAATAAAACGTATTTTTCAATTTTTTCTTTCATAAGAACCTTTTTCTGGCAATAACAAACACAACCAAAAAAGAATTAATGAAATCGGTCCAGCTGTTCACGCGTGATGCCGTGACCACGGGAAATAGGAATTCATTTTTATATATAAGCCTAGCTGCGTTCCGCGGTTTCACCCGCGTGGACTGCAGTTTATCGCAATAGGCAACTTTTCCATTTTTTCTTTCATAAGAACCTATACTTCTCGCAATAACAAACACAACAAAAAAAAATTGCGAAATCATTCCAGCCGTTCACGCGTGATGCCGTAACCAAGAGAAATAGGGATTTATTTTTATATATAAAGAAGAGGAGGAGAAAAAGATAGATATACATTTTTATATATATAAGATTTAATACCAAAAAAATAAATACATAGAAGGTGGAAATAATTTAATTGTTTAAAGGCAAGTGCTGATTAAAGATTACTGACAGACAGTCATTATTATTGGTAGTGCACCCATAACGGCCGTAGTATCCATAATTCCCGCATTACTGCGCTACTAAACAAACAACAACAGCTTAGCTTACTAACGAACAATTTCAACCGTTCCTATCGACAAGGTATTCAACTTTGTTTGTTTTTTAATTCAATTATATTTTTATAGATACCCATTGCATAGAAAGACATTATTGTTTTACATATCTTCCACATTAACAGTATAGAAGCTGATATTTCGAGCTTTTTAAATGCGGTTAAAAATAATTGACCACTTATAAAATTAAATTGTTAAGTTAAATTGGAACTATTTGCATCATAAGAACCAAAATTTTTTTAATGCGATTATTTAGAAATCTTATTTCATGTTTTTGCTAACGCTACCGACCCACGGTCCCCAGCAAATGTTGTGGTGAATTTCATATTTTTGTAAGTATCTACTCCGCCTGTTTATTCCACATGTGTTTCGGTTCACATGAAATTTTCTTGATTTTTTACGCTTTTGTAGGCTTTATGTGAGCGCAAGAGAGCTCTTTGCAAATGGAATATCATCAGTGGCGTAGCGTGCCTTGGTGGGGCCCCGTATAAAAATTTGTTTGGAGTCTAATACCTACTACTAAACCAGATTGTATTACAATGTAATGCACAATAGGGATGTTAACACTAATTACAAAATAATGTTTAATCTTACTTTTATGTTAGTTTGTATTATTAGGATATCGAAAAACATATTTTTGTACTTAAATATAACTTATTAATTTAAATAAAAATGATTTTAAATGCTATATTTATAATGTTTTGTCACGTGACTGCAAAAACCAAAAAGAGCTTCAAAATCAAATCAAAATCAAAAATATGTTTATTCAATAGGATACATTGTGATCACTTTAAAACGTCAACTTAAAACTAGCTACGCTTCTTACGTCACTAACCACTCAGGCGATTTGTGCTTCGATGGTTGCCCGCGCGTCGGTAGCCGCGGGTCGGCGTCGGGGGTCGGCGCGGTGGTATGGTTACGAATCGCGACCATCGTGTTTTTCGGTCAGTGACGTCATGTCAGTTGTTAGTGCTTGTCTGGTTAGTAATCCTCAAGTTAAGAATCGGTCGCCAAACACCGCAATGAGTGTTCTGTTAGGCTCGAAATTAATAATCGATCCTGATCCGTTATCCGCGGTTTTGGATCAATTTGTCATGTCATAATATGGTCATACTAGGGCTTGATATATTACCTACAACTAAAATGACATATTATGACATGACACATCGATCCAAAACCGCGGATAACGGATCAGGATCGATTATTAATTCTGGGCGTTAATGTTTTCCTATTATCAAACACTTACTGGAACTCAGATTTCAATATAGAAGGGCTGTTTTGCAGCTGAAAGCAAATTTCAACTGTCCGATTAGTTATTTTGAAAAATGACCTCCAAGCCCTTGGATTTACCATCCCAAATGTCATTTCACCCCTTCTTAAACAAAACCTGGCTTTGAAACGTACGGATTGCCTCGCACATCTAAACAATTCTTAAAGTGATCAATAAATCTTACAAAATGTCTTATCAAGATGCATACGCCAACGCAAATTAAACCTTTACTTTCTAGTTGTAGAACCCAAATTAGCAAGTCAGCTCTACTGCTCTAGTTTAAAATCTGACGAAGAAAAGATTTGAACGCGTCCTTGAAAATGCAACACTATATGCAACGGCGAAAGTTAAAAGTTTGCTTGTCGCTTGTTTTTTGAAATGTCCGATGAAGCATTTCTTTCAAGCAATTCAAATATTATTTGCCGTCCCGACCTTGTCAAAGGATTTCCGACCGTGAACTTTAGAGATAGGATTTCAATTGATTTAAGTTTTGAGAGAAGCTGAAGTCCTTTTGGAGTAGGGTGAACTCGCCAGTTGTTGGTCCATAACAAAACACATAAATTAAGTGCTCAATAATAAATGGAAATGTCCCTTGCAGAGGACAGGGCATTAGGGCGGGATTATGAGGAATGCGGCCCTCCCGTACTTTGCCTTACAACGTCCGAGAGGTTCATTCTAAACAGTTGTATTCAATTTACGGAGTAAATTATAGTTACTTTGTCACAATAAGTTAAATACTATGGCCTCACGATTTCATTTCAAAAGTATTTTATCAGAGAGCGAAAAGTGTTAGGTACTATTTGTTTTCTATTTACAGATTTTTGTTTTTGCTACTGAACTCAAGTAGGTATAGAACAGGGCCCCTAGCCAAGGTGCATTCTGCAAACGTTGACGCTAATAGAAAACAAAAAAAAAAGTATAGGTTTGACATATTTCTGACCACGTGACTTAGCGTTGAAATATGTCAAACCTATACTTTTTTTTGTTTTCTATTAGCGTCAACGATTCTATACCTACTTGAGTTCAGTGGCAAAAACAAAAATCTGAAAAAAAAATCAAAAATCATATTTCAACGCTAAGTCACGTGGTCAGAAATATGTCAAACCAATACTTTTTTCTTGTTTTCTATTAGCGTCAACGATTGCAGAATGCATCTTGGCTAGAGGCGCTGGTATATTTATGCCCTTCAACCGGTTTGTCCATCTAATTTCTGTAACAACCAAATAGTTGAAACTTTTTATACCAAACAATGTGTGTAGCTTCACAATCACCAACAATAAATCTGTCAATATATCTCTCATCCCATTATTTACAAACCACTATCATACCGAAACAGGTCCGTAACACGCGACCAAATATCAACACAAAATAAACGTGTATTTAGGGAGAGAAATCTGTGAAAAAAAATACTCATCCCCCTGTCAAAATCTGGCCACTAAGTGGTCGAATATACAGCCCGTGTCAAACTTCCTTTTGTGACACGAGTACCTGTCTCAAATGGACAAAAGGCAAATGTTTACCCGATCTTTTGAAAGTCACACCAACATCCGAGGTCCATCGTCAATTTATACGCTATAACAAAGTTACAAACTTGCCTTTATCGACCGATGCTACGCGTGTCGAGTTGGGGCTGGACCCTATTCTCGCTTTAGTGAACAAACTGGACAGAGCACGCGCCGAAGGGTGCGACTGAAAACCGGTCAGCGATTGGTCAGTTACGTACTAATGCAAGTTTCAAAGTGGTCATTGGCTGACTGTCGAATTCACCAGGTGCAAATTCACCGTTAAAAAAAATAAAAGATATCTTGAGATTAGAAATGAGAACGTTTGGCTTTTTGGCGGCAATTGAACTGTCAACGGGAAAAAACTTTTTTTTCCGAAATTTGGGTTTCTTTGAGTGATGTTGGTGGATTATTTATGATGATGTGTTCGTTAATGCGTAAGAATGTAGGAAGTCGAAATAAAGTTGTTATAAGTGACTCTTGTAGTTGTCCCAAAAACTCCGTGTAAAGTTTAGGTAAACTACCACCCCTGTACATAAACACACAGGCTAACTGTCCTATTTGGCCCGGTTTGTAGCTGGACACATTATCTCATCACCATCATCATTAATTAATATTTGATACATTTCATATTTGACACTGGCTTAATACACAAAAAATGAGAAGACATAAAAAATAAAACTATGAACGTTTTCTTCATAATATTGTACATCATCGTTATTGTAATTGCAAGGGTGTATAACAGGCGAGCGTCAAATTCGAATAAATCCGTTTGAAATTTAATATGTTGCACTTCACTCTCAGATATGCATGCATGCATGGGCGCACTCGGCTGGGCGTGCGGAGATACTGATCGATTTCCTATGCGCACCCGATAATGGTTTTTAATAAATTATTTACGAATATGGAATACGTGCTCGTTTTGTGTTAAGTCACGTGTGAGTGTGATGTATTTACATCTGGGAAACTTACTTTTGTAACGTCTCACATTCGTAGGAACGACTTTGAAAAATCAGGCAAGAGTATCCCCGTATGGCTAAAACCGATAGGAGCAACGTAGTGACAGATATTTATACCCATTCTATCATCTAGTTGTTAAACTACAGTTGTGCTATTACCATGGATTAGTACCTACTATTATCCATCATTTATCATTTTACCCCGCCAGTATCTATTGCTTCACGATAATTTGGGAGTTCTTTTTTATTTTTATTTTCTCTTGCTTAGGTTAGCGTTTGACCACAAGTCACCTGATGTTAATTGACGATGCGGTCGAAAGTGGCGTCACTCTATACCTGGACTGGGAACTGGCTCTCAAGTGAGGCTGCCTGAAAACACCGATAGGTGCTTGGCGACAGATTCTTAACAAGAGGGTGGTAGCCAGGCGAGTACTAGAAAATACCCTACCACCAAGCTATGGTTTCATCACGATTTTCGATTTTTTCCTTCACCGAAAGCTCAAGCTCATTGTAGGGTTCGAACCCACGTCCTACGGACAAGAATTAATATTGAATAGGTATCTTCAAGGCACGCATGCTCTAACATCGACTTACCATTAGGTGAGTGAGGCTGTAGTCAAATGATTACTGTTAATAAAAAAATAAAAATATATTTTGCGGTACTATTTTGTTCCTGTTTAGCGCCCCCATTTCTACCTTACACTTCTAATAACATTGTCAAAGCCATCTCATCTGCTCTCACTAAATTACAATACCAACCGCTTTGGGAAAACAAAAAAAAAAACATTTATATCAATGGTGGAGCGGTTCTAAATTTTACTAGTCATTGACAGGCCGTAAAGGCAGGGATGGGCCCAGGAGACTCGTTGGCTATAGCTTCGAGTAAGTAGATAAGAAAACTGGAGGCCCCGGCGCTGCTCTTGGTTGGGATGTGACCATTTTCGGGAGTTATATAGAGCTGTTGAAACAAAATCTTTAAAAAATACATTCTCAACTTTTTTTACTATTTAATATCGTTTTAGTGCAAGCAATACGTAAGGGTCTGGATTTTGATTGAACCGTTCCTATCGCCCCAGTTAAAGCAGACATAACTACTCCACAGTTTTCCGGGATAAAAAGTAGCCTATGTTCTAATCTAGGGTAAAAACTATCATCGTTCCAAATTTCACTCAAATTTGTTGAGTTGTAGGCGTAAAGAAGTAACAAACAATATCCTAACAACTTACTAACTCACTCATAAACTTTCGCATTTACTATGAAGTGTGAGTGTGATAATGTATCGCATGTATAAAAAAACTATTGCATCTATTATTATAGTGTAAGTGAGATTATTATCAACGGAAAGTGCAAACGTTAAAATAAACTTCTTTCTTCTTCAATCAACCTTAAAAACAAAAGACCAAACGATAACACAAATGTTCACAATTATGTTATAGCAAGTTTTTTTTTGCTGTCATCAGGTAAGATAGAAAGAGCACATTTTTAACGAGGTTTTATCATCTCTACAAACTTTCCACCTTATAGGGTCAGAGGTAAAGTTTTCGGACGGTGGTTGCCCAGGGGACGACCCGGGTTTGAAACCCGGATAAAACTCCGGGTAATTCTCACGTACTACCCTGCATTTGTCAGTTGAACCGCCCCGCTACCCGGTCGCCTGCAATATGTTTGTTTTACTAACATATTAAAATAAACGACGGCTCGGGTGATAACTTTAAATTTTATAGGAATTGTAATGCGTTGTTGCCAAATTTAGTACACATCAATTTACAAAATGACTTTTATGATAGAGAAAAAGGTATTCTTAATATACCTAGTTTTTAAAATTAGTGGCATGAACATTAGTTTAACAAAAATGTTTGTTTTTTTATATGTCCCATCTGGTGTTAACTAATGATGTGGTCAGGGATCGTAAACATGCTAAGTAATAGAGGACTCCTACCGGACTCATACATTCTTATATAAGGCCAGGTGCACACTTCAAATTCTTCGCCGTACGGCCAAAAACACTACGGCATAATATAGCGCAGTTTTGTAACATTTAATTAACTGAACGGCCAAGTAATCGCAGCAGCAAATTGGAAAACTCCATGTTACAATACAGTGGCGTGACATGATTTTGCCGTACGGATGAAAACTAGTATTGCGCGCCAACGTAAGGCGACAGATTTTCAGCTTGAGGGCAGTAAGGTTTTTATAGCGATGATGGCTCAGTGGTAGTAACGTCGGCTTGCGATCCGTAGGACGTGGGTTCGAATCCTACAATGAGCTTGAGCTTTCGGTGAAGGAAAACATCGTGATGAAACCATAGCTTGGTGGTAGGGTATTTTCTAGTACTCGCCTGGCTAGCTACCACCCTCTTGTTAAGAATCTGTCGCCAAGCACCTATCGGTGTGTTCCGGCAGCCTCACTTGAGAGCCAGTTCCCAGTCCAGGTGTAGCGTGGCGCCATCTTCGACCACATCGTCACTTTACATCAGGTGACTTGTGGTCAAACGCTACCCTGTAAATAGTAAAAAAAAAAAAAAAAAAAAAAAAAAAAAAAAAAAAAAAAAAAAAAGGTAGCCTCAAAGTCAGGAGGTGTGACCAACTCGACAAGATCAGAAACAAGTAAGCCGGGGAGTTTTGAAATAGTATCCAAATAGAAAAACTTGTGAAAAAAAACACCTCGCTTGGTGGATAAGAATGACTGAAAAAATAAAAAAAGCCCCATTTACACCACTCAGGACAGAGCATCCTTGCGCAGGCTTATTAGGAAAGCCGATCCCATCCCAACGAGGAAACCAGCAAGGAAGTAGAATGGGGTAGTAGTTAGACTACTTATAGGTTCCAACCTGCTCGAAAAGGAACTCTTTAGCGAATTCACTGCTATTTAAAAAGAAACGGTGACACAAGGTTGTGCCATCTGCGTTTAAAACCTGTCCACCAAATACTTTAAACATAAACCTTTAAAACTACCGGCTTCAGCGTAAAGTCAAACGTGCAGCCTCGTCAAATATTTACGTTGACTTAGGTTAACCCTTGCGATGCGAAGTCCGTCCGTCAGACCGGCGGCCTCGCGGGACCGGCCAGGTACTCCGTGCTCTAAGAATGGCGAAGAACTGGCTGAAAAAAAAGAAAAAACATTTTTTAGGTTCTTCATTATATGGGTAAAAATGACCCAAAACTGTGGCCAGTGCTATGTTATGCTCATAGCAGTGGGAGGTGAAAGTGTGCTGATGAGATCTTTTTATAGACTTGAAATACAGGAGGAATCTTTCGGTTCTCGTTTACATTCGGGCGGGCCGTGCCGTAACGTACATCTCATTCAGATATTATATGAATGACAAAGATGCATGATGTTTTGCAGTACGGCCCGCCTGTAGTGTGCGCAAAGCTTTAAACAACCCGACTGTAAAACTTATCTACTACATATTTGTATTATTACTTAAATTACTTATTACTTGGCTTTAAGTTGTAAAAAATCTTTCTTTTGTTTCAGATGAGGCGACATAAAATCTATTTCAAGAAACGGATCCCGTATCATACATATCAAAGATCAATTGAGTTGAACATGGATTAACTTCAATAAAGAAAAAGTGATAGGGGTTACTAAGCATTTTCAAACGTGCACCTTATAAACAACAGCATGTGGAAGGCAAAGCAAAGTAAGATAATTGTCACCATCATCATCAGACGCAAGACGTCCACTGCGATAATGAACGGCTATTAGCCATTTTAATCCATCCATCGGTTCTGTTTGTCGTCGATGGTTACTAAAAGTGTTCAAGTGACAATAGGCCACATCGCTCCACGAACCGATTCCCAATAGGGAAGAAAGGTTCTCGAGTGACGACCACGGACTAGAAGACGTTCTGTAGGTAGGCCTTCCACTAGGTGAACCGACGACATTGTAAGAGTCGCAGGGAACCTATGGATGCCTCCGCACATCTACCGTTACCGTTCAAATCTTGAACCACCGCTGATCTCCAACCGACGCGCGGTCTTGGAGCATCGTACATCGCTTTTCATCATCAGAACTGTAACTGACATCCCGCGCCGCGACGTCACGGAGTGATATAGTGTTTCGTTTTTTACCGCGCTTCTTGACGTTCATCCGCCTTCACCATCACCATCACCTATCATCACCGCCTGCTGCTGCTGTGCATACCACTAGGAGGACGACTTGGCTGGCTTAACGGTAAGTGCTTTTGCCCTTCATCTGTTTCCGTTAGTGGTGTGAACACGGCATCTTCTCTTTACTTCTTTTTCTCCCCGCATCCGCATCCTGACTCTGAGCTTCAGAGAAGGGACCACCCTCTTTGGGTTTTACCGCATCCGCACCACCATAATTTTGGTTCAGTAGTTTAGGCGTGAAAGAGTAACAAACATCCATTCATCCATCCATACTCACAAATTTCACGTTTATAATATTAAGTAGCATAGGTAGTAGGATAGATAAAATTCAAATTCTGACTCCTTTACTAACATATTTATGCACAACCTCAATTGCTGTCCTTAGAGATACAAAATTTAGAGGGCATGTTCCTCCAGCATATACTTTTTGAAAATCTCCTTTTAAGGTGGTCAAGTTGGATATTAAAGTTTGTATTGGAAAATATCAAATTACACGTTCCACGACAGTTCACTAGCATAAAATAAATATGCTGATCGCTTCCCAATCTGCCAACTAAGAAAACCACTACAAAACCCCATTGAACAATAACCAAAATAAAACTAAGTAGGTACTTACCTTAATCAAAAATAAAAGTCCCAAAGACAAAGACTGCGTTACGTAACTCAGTAAACTATCGGCTAACATTCACTATCGATAAACTACGAGTCAATGGGCAAAGGGCGTCCGTGATCGATGGTACTTCTAATTTATATCCAAAGCCCTAAGGCCGTATCGATTACGGTCGAAGTTTGGCGCGATATACCAGAGCGGCGCTTATTGCAAAATGCAGACCGCTGTCTCTTGGGAGTTGACCTAAGTGTCAGAAAATTGGAATTAAATTTATAAATGCGTGAGAACGAATGATCATCATCGTCATCACTAGTGGGACCCTGGTCCGCAACCGCAATCTACCACGCTGTCACGTCATCAGAGGTGTTGCATCGTCTTAGTCCTTGCTTTAAATAACATAGCAAATTGTATTATATTTATTTTATACTAGTTGCGCCCCGCGGTTTCACCCGCGTCTTCCCGCTATCCCGCAGGGACCTTTTTTCGGGATTAAAAGTAGCCTATGTGTTAATCCAGGGTATAAGCTATCTCCATTCCAAATTTAATTCCGATCCGTTCAGTAGTTTTTGCGTGAAAGAGTAACAAACATCCATCCATACTCACAAACTTTCACTTTTAGTAGAATTCTGTTAACCAATTACCAAATTATTGTGACCAATCAAAATTCTACTTTGCATGTTATCAGCCTCTCCTTAATAATTCAAGGCTCATCAAAGTAAATCCTTACTTCCCTACTGTATAGTGTAATATTATATATATAATATCAGTACATGTTTATAATATAAACTATCTGTTCCCCGCGGTTTTCCCATTCTGCATTTTCCAGAATTGAATATAGCCTTTGTTAATTCAGGGTATAAGCTATGTCCACTCTAAACATTACTTAACAACGTGAAAAATTAAACATATCAAACTCACTCTCAAACTTTTGCATTTACAATATTAGTATACATTGATACGAATATGTGCATGTTTGTATGTTTGTCCTTCTTCCATGCAGCAACGAAGCAACGACACGGTTATTTGCTAATAGTGACATAAGTTACTTCTCGTCTTAGAAAAATGCATGATTCTTATAGGAAGGAAAACCGCCAGGGAAACTGTGAGTAACACAGCTAGGAGAATAATTTACCAGCGCAACTATTATTTAGGTATGTAATCTATCGGAAGAGTCCCACCGTGACCCGTGGGATGACCCTTGCTTAACGAACTGTTAGGCTTCCTGTTAATAGATACCTTTGGGTATGAGGAAAAGGTACGAAGGTTGGGATTATGTTTACATAAGATAGTGGGCTTAAAACTAGCAGGAGTACCTTATTTGGCTCAAATTGTTGCATCGAACTTGCTTCGGCCCGCGTCACTAGTATAAAGAACAATGGCCAAAACCATTCATTTCATTCCATTTCCATTCATTCCATTTTTCATTCCAACCATTTCATTTTCTGAACTTATCGTTAATTTTACAAACCTATATTTGTTTTAGATCGGTCGTATAACTTCAATAAGCTATTCGTAATTTTTATACAAAATATGTCTATTGCTGTCAGGTCCAGGGCAGTATGAAAACTGGCCAATATTCTTTGTCATCGCTCAAATCGGTGAAGGAAAACATTGTGAGGAAACCGGCATGTCCAAGAGCCATGAAGTACGGATTTGGTCACTAACTCAACTCAAAAATATTTATTTTGTAAGATACATCAAGTGATCACTTTAAAACGTCAAAGTAAAAATTATTTGAGTACGTCTGTAATGTTTTACGCCGGCAAAAGAACAGGCAAGAAACGCCCGGCGGGTAATTTTTTGGGCACGATCACATTTTCAATTTTATTGGTCTTACTGATTTATTGTAAAAGTGAACACAATAATAAACTGTGATGTATTATGATGATGATGAGAGAACGAGACTCAGTTAAAAGCCGGGTACGATATTAAGTCATCAAACAGTTTGATGCAGTCACGAACGTTCTTTGACAAATTGACTTTGAAGTTTGAGTAAACAAACACCGTTTCCCAAGTAAACGAGTTATGGTGGGGTCATCCTACGGGAGCAAAACTCCAGAGATTCCGAGCAATACAGGATTAATTAGGGAATAGGGGGGCGAGTGGTCGGTGGTGCGACAGCTACACACGCGCGCAAAAGTGCTTAGAACTTTATTGGAAAATAGATAAAAAAAAACGTGTTTTGCATCATATATTATTTTATTGTGATACTTAAATGCAAAACGTTAATAGAACCTAAAGAATTTGGTCCAAATATATGAACATGATCGAAAAAATAGAATGATAATAATTGGGTCATCACTAATAATTTATTTTTATTTTATTGTTATCATGTAATTGATAAATTGAATTGATTTTAATAGGTACGTACTTTATTGCATGGTGACAGCATCTCTCTGATTTTGCACGCCAATAACCGCAAAACATGATCCTACTTTGTAAACATAACAACAATTAACCTACAATACAAGATTGTTTGAACTAACTTCTAATTTTTTATGCAAATTAAATTTATCTTTATCTCTTCAAATAGTTACTTTAAACATTAAATAATACGTCGAAGCAAAGTTACACACAAAAGTACACAAGTAAATATGTAAGTAAACATTTTTGTGCACGCCAGTCCCGAGACAGGGCGGTATTCGTCCAGCGGTTGTCTAACTGAATTACCTATCATTTTGATTGAACGTTTGAGAGCCTCTGGAGGTCCTATTAGATCGAGCCGCTATTTACCTGGCACGTTAAGGGGTCTGGCTAAGAGGACATCTTTTACTTAGTTAGATGAATGAATAATAAATAGTCTAGGTCTCTTTTGCAAAAGTTCGTTTCTATGTAAACCACCTACCGCATTCGTCATCATGATGATGATATAACATCATCCTACTTCCTACTCCTACTAATATTATAAACGTGAAAGATTGTGAGTATGGATGGATGGATGGATGGATGTTTGTTACTCTTTCACGCAAAAACTACTGAACGGATCTGAATGAAATTTGGAATGGAGATAGCTTAAACCCTGGATTAACACATAAGTTACTTTTTATCCCGGAAAAAGGTTCCTGCGGGAGAACGGGAAGACACGGGTGAAACCGCAGGGCGCAACTAGTTCTTCATGATCGACTGAAGCTAATCTACACACAATCGAACCCTGGAAATCCCACACTACTCGATTTAGGCCTTTCTTTCTATCGTAGACTTGGAAAATGTGGAATGAGCTCTCTCCGAAAGTCTTTCCAGAGCGCTACAGAATGCAGCCCTTCAAGAAGGATTGCGGAAGCAATATGATTTTTGAAAAAAATATAAACAAAATCCATCCATACTTCAAATCCATACTTGAAATGGGATCACACGGGAAGCATCAGCTTTCAAATAAGAAAAGAATCGTCAAAATCGGTTCCAGTCAAAACTCTGAGGTAACAAACATAAAAAAAAACAGTCGAATTGAGAACCGCCTCTTTTTTGAAGTTGGATAAAAAAGAACATAAAGTTCCTCACATACCTATAGGTAGGTATAAGTTCCGAAAGGTATTGTTTCCGCGTATAATCCCACATACAAATGTGCAGTAAAATAAGGGTTTTGGCACAAAACACGTCTTAAACAAATATAAGAAGGCTGTGGCCGGTGACCTTTGTCCCTTTCGTGCTGGTGTGAGTAAGGGACAGCGATCGCTGTTCACTAACACTTTGAAGAAGGTTGTATTTGCAAATGTGACTCGGTAGATAACGGAAGATTTAGACATGTACTGAAACATTAAAGGAATAAGAAAACTGGTTTTCTTTCAAAGTTTAAGTACATAAAAGTATTTTTTAATATACAGTTCAGAACCGAACATACGGTACAATATGTATAAAAAAAAGTTACGCAATAATTTAAAATCAGTAGAAAAGACCAGATACATATTTCGAAATCGTTTGAAATTTTAGGGCAATGGAAAAAATGAACCTTTATAGGATCGCTTCATCATCCGTCTGCCTGTCTATGAAAACCCTTTTTCCGAATGCGTGGAAGCATAAAACGGTGTGTGATCAAGATAATCAAGATTCTAAATGAACGTAATTAAAAAATAGAGTCATTTTTGCGCACATTTTAATACGCTAAGTGCCTGTTAGAATGTAAATAGCTTTAGTCGTTTTTACAGTGAAAAATAATTATACATTCATTCACAACTGTTCGCTTTTATAATATTAAGTGTAATTAGTGTAAATGGTGTGATAGTGTGAAGTGTACACAGTGACGCGTTTAAATATCTCTTTCCAAACTGCCTTTTTATTATTTGGGTTTTCTAGATTAAGAGGTCAACACATTCACACACACATACACACACACACATTCTGGCAGCAACTGCTTGAAAAATATACTGACGCCTCTATCAGTTCGTAAGTCTACATAGTGTAAGGCCGTTAAGGCCCCGGCCACCTTCCGATACAATAACAGGAGCAACCCTTTCTTTGGGTCGGACCCGCTGCTTATAAATTGCGGTGTCCGACGGCACCAGAATGCCTTGTTTGTTCGCAATATTGTAGACTTTGTTTTGAATTGTAGTTTGGAAATTGTATCAATACCAGCAAGACTATATTATACTGGCTACTTACATCTAGTTGAAATGGTGTTTGAGTGAGAAAATTTCTGTACAGAACATGTATCTTTTATAGTTGTTCCCCGCGGTTTCACCCCAGTTAATCGCGATAAAAAGCAGCCTATATCCTTTCTCAGGCTCTAGACTATATCTATACCAAAATTTATTTAAATTGGTTCAGTAGTTTAGCGACATGCAACATTTGCCAACCCGTATAGAGCCAGTGTGGTAGATAACAGCCCATACTCTCTCTCTCTCTCTCTCTCTCTGAGAGAAGGCCAGAGTCCCAGCAGTGGGAACGTAAGGGCTGATGAACTTAAAGGTCTCACATATATGTATAAGTTCCAGAAGGTATTGTTTCCGCGTATAATCCTATATACAAGAGCGACTAACCAAGCTCCGCTGAGAGCACTAATAAATGGCTATATAAGTATGTACTCAAAAAAAAACCCACATATCGCCGGCTAGCAAACAACACCGCACAAGTCAAAATTTTGTGGTATTGACATTTTAATGCCATTAGATGCAGTTTTGATGTGTGCTTCTATAAACCTGTCAGTTCCAAGCATTTTAACTAAATAGAAGCCGTTAATCAAAAATTGTAACACACACAATAATAATTTACATAAAAACATACAAGTAAAACGAAAGTGTTGAAAGTGTTTAATGTGTCAAGTGTATTATGTCTCTCCTGAAAAGTTGTAAAATTTGACTTGTGCGGTGTTGTTAGCTAGCGGACGATATCCAATAGAGAACCTTCTTTTTTCTGAAGTCGGTTCAAACGTCTACCTTGGCAGAGCGAGCGTTATTATTTTCTAAAATGCACGTACGTCAAGTCTGGTATGCGGAAAATTTATATATGAAGAAGGTATGTCGATATTACCAACATTTTCTCGAATTCCTTATACGTATATGGAATTGCTCAAAGGCTCTGCACTGACCTTTTACAATTTCAATATGATATGAATATGATTAGGTGTTAAGTATAGCAAACTTTATACAAATAGGTTTGATTTATACGAAAGGTTCCATCTTCTATATACATATATATAATTCAAAGGTGACTGACTGATGACTGACTGACATAGTGATCTATCAACGCACAGCACAAACCACTGGACGGATCGGGCTGAAATTTGGCCTGCAGGTAGATGTTATGACGTAGGCATCCGCTAAGAAAGGATTTTGATTAATTCTATCCCCAAGAGGATTAAATAGAGGATGAAAGTTTGTATGAAACTTTGTCAATTTTAAACCGATCGGGCTGAGACTTTGCATGCATAAAGCTGTAGCCCACGCGGGTGAAACCGCGGGAAACAGCTAGTCATATATCTAGGTGCATCTTTATCATCATCATCCTATTATGTTTAGTCTATGGTAGGGCATTTTTTAGTGTTTGCCTGGCTAGCTACCAACCTCAAGTTAAGAATCTGTCGCCAAGCACCTAACGGTGTGTTCCGGCAGCACCTATTGAAGGCTAGTGCCCAATCCAGGTGTAGCATGACGCTATATGCCTCCGACCGCTTCGTCGTCACTTAACATCAGGTGACGTGTGACCAAATGGGTATACCCAGTAAAGAGCAAAATAAATAGTAAAAAGTTCAAGCCGTTTAGGCTACAGAGCATGCCAAAGAAATAGACACTTACAAACATTTCTTCTTCTTCTTCCTTCCCATATCCCATTATTTGGGGTCGGGTCTCCTCACTTGTTTGCGCCAGGTTGTCCTTTCCTAGGTTGTCGGTTCTGGCAATTGGGCTTCCCTGAGGTCTCTGTTTATGTTCGACCACCAGGTCGATGGCGTGCGGCCTCTACCTCTTTTTTGTTCCGGTAGTCTTCTAGTAGGTCGTCTCTAAAACATAAATATGTATATGTAAATGTGTATATATTAACATTTAAAAAACATTACCGTTTTGCTAGGGGCAGTCAGGTAAACCATACCTTTATTCTACCAGTGTCTCTAACCCCTACAGTAACGTCCGGATAAGAAACAATATTGCAATATTACTCAACCTCTACCTCAAACTGTAATAAAAAATCCGCGCGTCTTGCCCCGAACTACATTCGGGTTATTTACTGATCCGGTATATCCGGTATGAATAGGTACAGTCAATACCGGTATATGTACCTTTTCCGATTCGTGAAAATATATTATTTTTATTGTGGAAACGGACATTGTGTTTCTCATCTAGATTGTCTTTTTAACTAGCTATGTCCCGCGTTTATACGCGCGGTTTTCCCATTACCTGTAGGAACCTTTTCCGGGATAAAAAAGCAACCTATGTGTAATCCAAGGTATAAACTATCTGTATTATAAATTTCACGCAAATCCGTTGAGCTGTTTCAGCGTGAAGAAGTAACAAACATACACACGCACTCACAAACTTTCACATTGAAAAAAATTATGTCCACATTTTTTTGCAATAACTTTTAGTCGAGGTAACCACCTAAAACGATTCCCAACTTAGCCTTCAGATTTTCGATTGCTTAATACGGTGAGGGAAAACACCGTGAGGCAACCGGCATGTTCAAGAACCACAACATTCAAGGGCATGCGACATCTACCAACCCACACTGGCCAGCGTCAGCGGCCTGTAATACTCTCTCTTCAAGAGAAGGCCTTTGTCCCAGCTGATAGAACTCGATAAGCTGATGATGATAAAGTTGATTCAATTTTACAACTAAAGCCTGAGGTTTTAGTGCAAACAGTTTTGCTCTCGGAAAACTGACTAAAAGCCTAAGTTAACTAATTTAATCCCACCGAAAAGCTTTGCGATATCTGGGACTAATATATGCGAACCGGATACGACCTTCGTGCTTTGTTGAGATGATCTAGTTTATCAACTTATACAAAAAAAAATATAGACATTTATAAAAATAAAAATGTCATTATTAACATTGGTTGTAGGGCATTTTCTAGCATTCACCTGGCTTGCAAGTTGAAGTGGCAATGGGCGGGCCACATCGCTCGACGAACCGATAACCGATGGGGAAGAAAGGTTCTCGAGTGGCGACCACGAACCGGAAGACGTTCTGTAGGTAGGCCCCCCACTAGTTGGACCGACGACATTGTAACAGTCGCTGGAAGCTGATGGATGCAAATGGCTAATAGCCGTTCATGGTGGCGTTCAAGGGGGGAGGCCTATGTTCACCAGCGGACTTCTTCCGGCTGATGATGATGATGACCTGGCTAGCTAACAATCTGTCATAAGTACAGTTTTTTATACAAACATTTACACCTCATTATACTACTCTAAGATATGATTTTCATAAAATGCACTTCTATAACATGCTCACAATCTACATACATTTTAAGTTGCATGCATCTGGGACTTACCGTTTAGGCTGTATGTTGATTGACAGTCAGTTCGTCAATCAGTTACACGACACGGTTTCATATAAAATAGATATAAACAAAACAACAAAAAATAAAATAAAAACTGCCCATATCACAACTGGAACAGTAACTAAGCAAATTCAAACGCAACACGGACCGGCCGACCCTTTGCGGGCAGTCTCCCCTTGTCGACCACTACACCCGCCACCTCCCTCGGACAACAAAAAACATTACAGCTACCCCTGAAACCCACCTCAAAATCAACTCTACCACCTCGCAATAAGGCTGCGTTTGCAGTGGGAACATTTTTGTGGGCAGTTTGGGCAAGAAGGGGGACGGATAAAGATCGACCCGTGGCTACTGCTATTTTGTATTGTGTAGTTCTGATTTCTATATTGGGCTTATCTTTATGTCTGAATGTATTTCGGAATGATAACATTGGGTTTGGTTATTTAATGGGCTTCGTATTGGAAATACTGATGTTGACAATGGGCTTTAACTTAGTCTTGGGCGGGCTTGAGCATAATTTTGTTCCAAGTCGAATTGATGATAGCTTTGCGGTAGTTTTTTAATGAAATATAGTGGCTAACTAGCTGACGGTCCGCCTGATGTTACATGGGCACCGTCGCCCATAGATATTTGGACATTTGATCTGTTATGGGTTAAAACCCTGCACCAGCTTATGATGAAGGAAAACATCGTGATAAAACCATAGCTTGGTGGTAGAGCATTTTCTAGTGCTCGTCTGGCTATTAGCTACCTCAAGTTCAGAATTTGTCGCCGTGCATCTATCGGTGTGTTCTGGCAGCCCAACTTGAGAGACAGTTCCCAACCCAAGTGTAGCATGGCGATTGGAGCTACCTTCAACCACATCGTCATTTAACATCAGGAGTCTTGTGGTCAATAGGTATCCTGTAACAAACAAAATAAAATAAGTGTCAGAGAAAGGAATTAACAAACACTCACTCACGAATAAACTTTCTCATATATAATATCAGTCTGGCATCATAATATAATAACTACAGTTGGTAATCTACAACTCTATTGTTAAAAAAACACAGTCTCCAAAACCCGAACCGGTCTAGATTTTATCAACCTCTTTGAATATTTTCAGAAGAACAGTAACTGTCACACATTTCACCAAATTACAAGAACATGAAACTTGAAATTGCTTTGTGTTTTACCCTTTTTTTCTAAACATGACAGTGGCAGTGTTTACACACAGCCCTGCGTCTCGACTTGAAGAAATACCCCCTTATGTGTAGACGTTAACTTCGGCTACATTCGTGTGGGGTGCAAGGGAGAAAAGGTTAGCGAATCCGCTCGTTGATTTAACACACAAAAAAATAAAGAAACAGGTCTGTTTTTCAAAAAAAATCGGTCTGTGCCTGTTTCGCAATTTTCAATTGTTTGTGTGTTGATGGATTCTTTGTTATAATTTTATTTTAAAAAAATGTTAACAAAAGTATAGGAAATCTAATGAATTAAATTCAGTTTTACCTAGATTCCTTACGAATTATTTTCAACCACTACTGCATGCTTTAAACAGCATTATTATTTCTGTTCTGGCAACATAACTTTTTTCCAAATTAAAATTCTACAAAAAGCCAACAATTTATTACCTATACAAAAAATGTGCGAATGTGTATGTATGTCTAAGTGTCAGTACAAGTGTGTGTTATTAGATATGAAACTGTAATTAAAATTTTGTGTTGTAGGCTTCTAACTGGTGATCAAAATATAAGCTTCAAATTCTAGTTTTCATTTCTATTGTGGAATCGCTCCCGCTGCCGCTTTTAACTAAATACGTATCTAGGGCATCTGTGACAGGCTGACGCGGGTCCGGCGGTCCGAAATGTATATATTTCGGCGGGTGTCGCGTTGTTTGAGACGCAACAAACAAATTTTGTTACATGACGAGCTGGTTTGGTGTTTGGTTTGGTGTGTTTGTATACCTAGCTATGCAAAAGCTATGTTGTATATTTATTAGTATTGCATTATTTTATTAAGTAATAATATCATTATCAGCCTTTCACGTTCCCACTGCTGGGACTCTGGCCTACTCTCAGAGAGAGAGTATCGGCTGTAATCTACCACGCTGGCCCAGTGCGGGTTGGTAGATGTCGCATGCCCTTGAATGTTACAGTTCTTGGGCATGCCGGTTTCCTCACGATGTTTTCCTTCACCGTTTTGAGCGATGGCAAATCCGCACATAACTTATTGAGTCATAGGTGCGGGGCCGAGATTCGAACTCGGTGTCGGCGTCTTGTAAGTCGCACGCCTAACCGTTCGGCCACCTTCGCTCAAATAATAATATATCTGGTTATAATTGACTGAAGATTAGATTGATTAGTAACATTTTTATTGTTTTCCCTTTTTTTATTACTTTTTAAGTTTTTATCAATGTGCTATTTAAAAGCATGAAAATTTATTTTTAATGTATGTGATACTTACATGATGTAATTGGTTTGAATCGTTTTATTGCAATAAATAAACATGTCATTAAATTAATAGATTATGAAAAATGAATCGAAAATGGGTTCTCTATTATTATGTCTCAAGGTTTTTAAGTCACTTGTAAAAATAATCATCCATTATTTTTTGGAAATATTTTCTCCGAGTAGCTTTATCACAATTATAACCTAAATTGATGAAAATAAATAGTCAAATTCACAATTACTTACATAAAACAGTCAAAGGTGCAATCCAAAACTTTCAACAAACTTTCTTGTTATATTATGATATGATAAAAGATTGTGAAATAAAAATTAAGATATCTTATTTGTTACGAGTAGTGTGTTAAAATACGTTATTTTCGGACGATTTTAAGAAGTAATAAAATTTTATTCATAATATAAATACACTCAAACTCATTGCGATTCCAATAAGAATAATACCAGTTGCTTGTACTAGTCTCTTCAAATAGCGCCATCTAGCGTCGAGTAGCACAGTGATGGCCTCGGAAAACCTCTGTTGCGCATTTACGCCACAGAGGTCGCTAGCTTGTACTACGTTACTTTGCTACGTAAATTCGTTTCCACTATCATTCGTGTAAACGAAACTTTAGAAACACCCAGTATAGGTTGGTTTTAAATCGGTTGGTTGGTTGGTTTTTTTGTTATTTTGTCTTTTTATTATTTTTTGATCAATCATTATTATTATTATGTGTTTTTTTAACCGTTGACTCTCAAGTCGACATATTGTATATTTTTTGTTAATTAAGTTAATACATATAATATAGTTAAAAATATCCATATCATTTTATTTTATTTCAAATTAGTTATATAGCTAAACCAATAGGGTTTTAAATCAATATTGGGTATGTAAATAAGTAAGTATCACCCCCACCTCTCAATAATATATTTTAGTTAATATAATATATTTTTTTCATTGTTATGGTATATATGTTTTTTTATTTCAATTGAAAATAAATATTTATTTAGTATTATCACCCATCACATTGAATTTTCTTACAAGAGTCTATCAATGTTTATTAGAATTTTCTAATAAGACAAAGAGAAGACAATACATCTCTTTACATAGCTTAATAAACTAAATAGCAAAGGATAATTATTATAAAGAAGCTTGAAATAATTTGTAATATCAATAAGAAATCTTCAACTCTTATTAACCCCAAACCAACAAAATTGAATCCAATGAGCCGCGAAGTAAAAGTTTCACTTTAAAAATAATATACCATCGCGAGAAGTTATCAAAGCGCGTTATCAAAAAGCTCCAAAGAAAGTTGGAGCCGAGTGAAAAATGCAGTGAACTTCCTTTAGAAAGTGAAAGTGAACGAGTTGAGGACTTTACTCGAACCTACTTGGTGCTGGTTTTTGTTTTAATAGTAAATTGTTTTTGTTTTATTTTGGGAGCGAATTAATTTCAGCCACTTGCTGTTTATCGCCTACTAGCTGTTCCCGTGGTTTCAGCCGCGTGGGCTACAGTTTATCGCGATAAAAAGTATCCTATGTCCTTCCTCAGGGCTCGAGCTATCTCCGTACCAAATTTAATTAAAATCGGTTCTGTAGTTTAGGCGTGATAGCGAGACACACACACACACACACACACACACACACACACACACACACACACACACACACACACACACACACACACACACACACACACACACACACACACACACACAAACACAGATAGAGACTAGAGTTCTTTTACGCCAGTAGTATGCTACGATGAAAATGTCCTACGCTTCTCTGCAACACCGCTTCGTCTGCGGGCTTGTTTGTACATATTAGACGTACTCGTATTGCTCTCGTACCACGCGTATCTTATGATACGACGAATTGAATTTCTTATCGCGATAAATTTTAGTCTACGCAGATGAAACTTCGGAGAACAGCTGCTTCTAGTAATAGATTGAAATAAGTTATCCCACTAATTCGAAAGCTTGTGTGTGTGTGTGAATGTTTGTTAGCACGAATCACCGTAACTATACTAAACTGATTTTGACGAAATTTGGAATGATGATAGCTTATACTTTTTATCCCGGAAAATGGTTCCAGCGGGATAAAGGAAAGAAACCGCGGGGCGAAACTGGTTAATAATGTTTTTATGTTTTTAATAGAATGGGAAAACAATGAGTTTATTATCTGCTAACCTTTTTTACTTTTAGACTTCTAAGAATACCAATCAGAATGGAATCTTTGAAAGGCTTAGCACTGTTTCTCACAACCAGCATTTCCTGACCCTTCATAGTGCTAACTCAATTCCACACTCAATCTCAAACTAATCCATTCGACCGTCCAACTTCCCGGCAAAAACCGGTTTGCACCAGTTAAAATGGGCGGGATAGTGCGGCGGCGGTCATATCCGATTGATCGGGACGAATCAGTCGGTTGATCAATTAGGTTGATTGAGTGTGTTGCTGGGAGGCTGGGTACTGCATATGGGGTTGGATGTTAAACATAAATGGTCGCAGCCTATTTTTGATGTAGGTACTAACTGCTTTTTCCTTAAACATTTGGACAGGGTAACTTATGATACAAAACCAAGCTGAAAATTACAACCATTTCATGGTTACTGTAATAGAAAATCACACTTACATTATAAATTCGAAAGTTTGTGAGTAAGTAAGTATGTATGTTTGTTATTTGTTCACGCTGAAACGGCTCGGAAAGAACATTGGCCACTTTTCTTACTGCCCTGGACCTGATCTTAATATATTTTGTATAAAAATGTTAGTTTCTGTCAATGTCACTTAACAGTGACAATCCATTTGCTAGTACATAGATTAAAAAGATTAGTTTTTGTTCATGTTTGGTAAATAATATTGATTTTAATGAGTTAATTTAAGTAGGGCCGACTTCCAAAGCGTGAAACGGAATGGCAAATAAATTGCGGAATGCGTTCAAAACATCCAAGTATCGTGTAAGTCAAAAAATATCTTAGGAAACTACGTAGTTAAAAAATCAATATCTTTTTTTCTACACTTTCTTTAAAATGTCGTTTGTATAATCTTAATAGACAAAAAAATACAATTTTTATCGTACATATTTCGTTTTCATACGACTTCGGGTCCGTTTTGGGCATTGTTCTTTAAGTGAAATTTGGAATGGAGATAGCTTATACTCTGGAATAGCACATATACTAGTTTACTCCCAGAAAAAGGTTCCTACAGGTAACGGGAAAACTGTAGGTGTAAATGCGAGGCGGGGCGCAGTTAATAAAACCAATAATTTATATTAATTTACATGAAGAAAAAGAAACCGACTTCAAGTACTGAAAGGTTAAAAATCATTATAGTTTCGAAGGGTATCTTACCTTTTGGTTTGGTTTTATGTTAATTCATTTTGGTATTTATTTAATTAGCACTACCATTGATGCATAAAGCCTTGCAAAACTATACCTAGTTATTTTGATTTTGCAATTATTAAATTCAGTTATTCAACTGAAACCTAAAAAGGACACTTTTTAATAAAAAAAATATTTTTTTGTAAATTATAGACAATTGTCTCAATCTGCGACAACTATGATACCACCTCAAAAGTGTAAAATATTATATTATATTTATTTTTATTATTTCCAAATCGGTTTATAATAAAATATACGGATAAGTCGGTGAACAAGGCACCTCCTCTTTTTTCGAATTAGATTAAAAAGATATTAGATTCTAAGACAATTTTAGATTCAAATGAGAATAGAAATATTGCATGTGTAATCAAATTATATTCCCAATAACATCGGAGGATTCTTAACGCCCACTGTTATGAGTTTTCCTTGCACAGGATACAGGGGGTGGTTCACTGGGATATTACTTCCTATGAACTATCGGTATGATTGTTAATAAATAGACTCTATATATACCTATATACTTACTCGTATATATATTATGATTGTCGAAGGAAATCTCAATGACGAAAGAAATCTACATACATTTGTTTAAACTATTTAATCTAATTATTGAAAAAATAAACCCTTATTTTTTTTTAACTTCATTTTAACGTTGTTATTTTTGGTACTCTAAACATAAGGTGTAAGGGATTTTGGGTACATAATAAATTAAATTTCCTTACTCTTTAGTTTGTAATTTATGACCATTTTTAATGGAGAAGAAGGGAGGTAAAATAGAGTGTAAGGGAAATTATTTTAGGAAATAAGATGAGAATCAAATCAATTAAATTAAACCTTGTACAGTCAGCGACAAAAGTAGCTGATAGTTCTGGATTTTCCAAATGTGTTTGAAATCAGTAATTATTATTGTTTTTTTAACTTTTATATGAATCATTTTGACCACAACATAACACATCTGATTTTAGGTGATGATGAGGTCAAAAATTGGTGTCTAAGATGATGAGGATAATAGAAAAAAGTGTGATTGTTCAGCGACTTTTGTCGTTGACTGTACCTACCTAAAATATATTTTCTTTTAGTTATAATTTCTGTAAAGATGCCTTATTAAACAACAAAGCTAAATAAATCAAATCATTTTGTGTTGTAGAAAAATAATACAAAGACAGGTTCTTGTGAAAACGAAATAAAAAAAATGCTAAGTGTCCACGTCCTTTGCCAAATAAGTAGTGAGCTCTTCCCTCATTATTTGTGTCCCCTCACGTGTAAGGAATTTTTGAGCTCACTTTCAAAACGACTGTCCTTTTGAGAAACACTTTTTTCACTAGAATTGGCACAGAATAGTTACAGTACGGTCAGGGGCAAAAGTCGCCGAGTACACTAAATTTTCCAATATACCCAATCGACTTTAACTAAGTAAGTCAAACTGCATACAAATGTGTGATGCGATCATTTTATAACACCTAACCTAAAACTAGCTACTCTGGTTCTAACACTTTCAATCTCCTTGCAGCGAAAGAAAAAATTAAACAAGAAATGCATATCAGGTAATTTTATGGACGCGATAACATTTACAATTTTTTTCTTATTACTAACTAATATTTAAAAATAAGAGATCAACCACTTTTATTGCCGACTGTACTTACCTACTAACTGAAAACTGAAAAGGGCCTTTTTGTATCAACCAAGCGATATGCTTACTGGTTAAAATAGTGATAGAATGTTAAATAAATAATATACAAAAAAAATTAATAATTACAATGCCTTGATTATAATACTAGAATTTATAAATATCCTAAAAGAGTTCTTAAAGGTCGGCAACGCATCGGCAACTCCCCTGGTGTTGCAGATGTCCATAGGCGACGGTGACCGCTTTCCATCAGGCGGGCCGTCAGCTTGTTTGCTAATCTATTACATATAAAAAATCCTAAAAAAGAAATAATTTTGAAAAAAAAGTTTGCCAGCTGTTATTAAAAAATCAAACAAAAAAAACCTACATAATGAACTTTTTGATTTGGCAATATGTGTTCTACGAATTTACGCTAAAGTTGGCTCAAAGAGGGCCACATAGCAGACCACTATTACAATCCAACTCCTTTTAGCCCATTTTCGTCCCCTGTCCTAATAACAAAAGGGAAGGTGGGTGGAGTGAGCGAGATGGCTGAGAAAGAGACAGTAAATGTTAACTGGTGGATGTTAATGGCG
The DNA here is from genome assembly GCA_931315375.2 of Opisthograptis luteolata. Classification (NCBI taxonomy): domain Eukaryota; kingdom Metazoa; phylum Arthropoda; class Insecta; order Lepidoptera; family Geometridae; genus Opisthograptis; species Opisthograptis luteolata. Next base: position 8,988,617 of record OV928047.1, on the reverse strand, counting down.
TCATAGACCTTTGTTGAAATCAGAATAAGAAGTGTATGTGTGTGTATGTAGATTGTTATGTATTATGACCTTTCATTTTGGGTATAATAGCCAATGTTAGGGTACGTTTTCATCAGAACTGTTCAAGGTAGCTAAGCGGTGCGAAGAGGAATATCGGAGCTGTCTTAGTTCACAGCTCCGCTATGCCTCTTCGCACGAATTAAATATAACGGACAACGGTGCTAGATCAGGTCGTGTGAATAATCTGCAATTACTTTTTTATGTTCAGCTAGAATATTAGCAAACAATAATGTGCAGAGTCTAGTACTAACATTAGTAACTGCTAATCTCAGTTGACTCGACAGTCACCGGTCGCCGCTCGCACGGCAAGGAATTTGAAAGTTGTACAGACTAGCCGATGAGGCGACTTGTCACTTGTAACAAATTTCGCACAGCTCTGACGAAAACGTACCTTAAGACTTTTTTATGACGCTTTACAATTGTAGTAGTAGATAATCTTATGAATGAAGTGCTACCATTAACTCATTTGACGACGCGGTAGCCGAGTTGGTAGTGACCCTGCCTTCCAAGCTAGCGGTTCCGAGTTCGAATCCCGGTAAGGGCAAATATATGTGTGATGAGCACGAATATTTGTTCCTGAGTCTTGGATATTTATATCATAATTCTATCATTTCTAACATAACAGACGACTGATGTGGCGCAATGGGCAGATAGCCGACTGTGAAGCGAGAGGTTGCGGGTTCGATTCCCGCTACAGGACAAATATTTATGCATTGAAAAAATAAACAAAAAAGCGCAAGTATTTGTTCTGTGTCTGGGTGTTGTGGATCCCCGATCCTCGTAGTTTCTGATACCCTAGATACAGGGAAACCTAGTCAGGGGTCAGAGCCTATGTATGTGATTGTGCGGGCATTATTATATGCGGGCATTATCTATATAAGTGTTTGTTGTCTAGTACCCATAACAGAAGTTTCGAGCTTATTTTGGGGCTCAGTTAGGTCAGTTTATATGCAATATTTATTAATTTTCTTTTTACATTTTCCAGGGAACTGTACCACAAGTCACCTGAAGTAGGTGAGGATATAGTCAAAGGCGTTGCTACGCTACTTCTGGACTTGGACCTGACTCTCTAGAACAGGTTATACCTTATTCGTCTTTTTATTACGTCATCATCAAGCCCCGCATCACAACATACCTCTACCTACTAATACAATAAATAGTCCTGTCTGTGCGTACATGATTAATGTAGGGTCTGCGCATGATGGAGGTGTTATGCGCACATAATTTTATTTCCCTTGAAGAAAACTTGACTGATGGGCCAACCCTACGTGTTTGCTTTCACAGCGTTATAGCTTAATTACTGTTTTCTTGTGTGAGATATTTGCACGTTTCTTTTAGCCTATATATACCTATACCTTAAGGTTCAAATCTTTTCGTCTTTCTATAAAATTATTTAGTGCTTATCTGGCTAGCTACTAGCCTCACGCTAAGAATGGCGCGATGGCTGTAAAACGTAAGCCTATAATTCACAATAAAAAATAGAAAAAGAGGTACCAAAAGTTACTTTTAAGTTATATTTATTTCATCTTGTATATGACTACAAAACACATCGTGACGACGCAGTCGAAGGTCGTGCCACGTTACACCCAGATTGGAAACATTCACTTTTATTTACTGGAGCTATTTTACGGTTGAATTGTTTTTACTCGCTATCATGTCATGACAAAGCCAAAAGGCCCAAGGTACGCCACTGAGTCGGTTTTCCGCTTTTCTCATCCAAATACTGCCAGCCACTTGGCAAAAGTCTTCGCTCCACCTAAGGAGACCTACGCTATGCTTGCCTAATTCATTGCCAATGCAGATCAATCCGTCAATATGTAATCGCATACCTAATGAGAGCGAGTAGGTGTTATAATACATTGGCTAGGGAAATGGACTTAGATCTCTTCACTACATCTGCATTCGGAATGAAGAGACTCTTCAACAATTGTTAATTTTGTGTTTAATTTATGAGAAGTAATGACACATTACCTACTTACCTTGTTTATATTTTGCTATTTTTTTTTAATAAGTCTAATTTTGTTTTTCAAATTGTTAACATTTCTTTTATTTAGTTTTTTACCTATTATCCGCGTCCGTCATCTATGTGTTTATTATTACCTATTTAGTTACACATATGTGAAAACTCTTAATTAGCCATTAGTTACTAGTGATATACCTATTTCATATTGCTTAATTAGCTGTTAGTTTTCCGATGATAATAAAATAAAAGAAATAAAATACATACTAAAGCTACGAGTCCATAGTTTTCGCGTATTACGTAACCTCTTCGCGCTAAGCCCAAGGTATACCATTGAGCCCGGTCTTCGGCTCTTCCCATCCAACTACTGCCAGCCACTCGCTCCACTTAGTCGGAGGGCGTCCCACACTACGTTTGCCTAGTACATTGCCACTGCAGAATCAGTCCGTGCAACCGCATACTAAACCTACGAGTCTATAGGTTTCGCGCTGTCGATACTTTTTACTCATCAAAATGCCAAACCGTGAGCACATAGCATACATAAGCATAGATTAATTAACAAAAAGGGTGTGTACACACGCCGCGTCCGGATTGCGGGCGGGCCGACCGCCAATGATTAATGAGCGACCGTTCCGGCGTATCGCATGATTAATACGTCGCATTGTGCGTGCCGCACTGTTCTGGTGTTCTGTATGTGTGTGTGTATGAGAGATGCTCAAAAGTAGGCATAAATGGTTCTGAAAATTTGTGTCTTATGAGACTCAAAAATTCAAAATATGTTTATTTAGTAGAATTAAACATGTGATGACTTAAAACGCAATCCTATGCCTGTTCTAATCTCTTTACACCGCTGTGAAAGAAACAGAGAAAGCATTTTCAAACGTGATCACATATTTTTTCTTCTTACTAACTGTTTTAATTGGAACAAGTTCAATACAATCCTAAGCTTTTTGGTCATCTAAATAGTCTGATATCAATATACAAGAAGCTTTACTAATAAGATTTTGTAGACTTGAAAATTAACTATTGACAATTTTTGGATTTCACTTGGGTTTACGGTCACACATTTTGAGTTCATACAAAAACCAAAACGTTTCCAATTTTTCTTCTCATTCAAATCTTATCTGGACAATTAAAAACTAAAAATTAATTGTCAGTTTTCGCTTACCAACGAACAGCATTCATTATTTGCTACATGTTTTCAGTTTTCTTATAGGTAAAAAATACTACTAGGACAATAGCGAAGCGAAGTAAATACCAGACTATGATTGCATTCCTAATTTGTCCACATGCCTTTCCCGGTCTCCTAGGGGTGCAGGGGAGGTGACGGTAGATCTCATCCCTCTGGAATTTGGCGGTCGGCATTCCGCATGGTCATTCTAGGAGTCATAATTTTCAGACGGAACATGGCTTGGCATGGAAATTAAATTTGCTATTTTTTTTTAAACCTTGTGATAAAATTAGAGTAGAAAAAGTTTTTTCAAAAGATTGGTTTTTGCCGGAGCCCGGAAGGTCTGTTATTTTTTATTTTGTTTAAGATTGTGTTGTTATAAAAGTAAAATAGTGCATTATGTCAATATTCATTTTTTGTTATTGCAGATTGATTTTCTAATAAGAAAAATAGGTTGATTCTAGAATAATCTTTTCCTTTTTACAGGGTATTGTTTGACCACAAGTCAAACGATGCCTACAGACGAGATGGTCAAATAAAAGATGACGATGATGATGATGATGGTTAAAAATGGAGCTGTGGTGTACAGTAATTTTAAATGTTTTTTTTTTACAGGGTAGCGTTTGACCACAATTAGCCTGATGTTAAGGGACGATGCGGTCGAAGATGGCGTCACGCTACACCTGGACTGGGAACTGGCTCTCAAGTGAGGCTGCCGGAACACACCGATAGGTGTTTGGCGACAGATTCTTAACGAGAGGGTGGTAGCTAGCCAGGCGTGTACTAGAAAATTCCCTACCACCAAGCTATGGTTTCGTCACGATGTTTTCCTTCACCGAAAGCTCAAGCTCATTGCAGGATTCGAACCCACGTCCTACGGATCGCAAGCCGACGTCACTACCACTGAGCCATCATCGCTATAAAATATTAGATGTTAATATGTATTTTAATGACATTGGTGTTATCAATAACATGTAATTATATGTATTTTGTATGATAATAATGTTATTATGATTTCAACAAGAAACTCATAAGTAATTATGCAGGATTGACCAATAAGATTTAACTCCACACTCCAGTTGAAAGGGTTGCGTTAAATGTAGCGAAAGGCACCACCTACCTCCCTTTTGTCGCATCGACTGAATACTTACAGTACATAATCTTCAAACCATTTTGCACCTTTGCGACCACCGCACGCGTTAAAAAGTTAACTTTGAGTGTTGATATTTCAAATTAAAAATTCGTTTAGAAATAAGATGTTGCTAAAACGTAACGACTTTTTCTTTCCCTTTAAAGTTAACTGTTAAAGGCATAATATTAAAGCGTCTTTTAATGAAAATAAAGTTTTTCGACTTCATATAACTTATACTATAATATTTTTTTTTTTTTTACTATTTACAGGGTAGCGTTTGACTACAAGTCACCTGATGTTAAGTGACGATGTGGTCGAAGATGGCGCCACGCTACACCTGGACTGGGAACTGGCTCTCAAGTGAGGCTGCCGGAACACACCGTTAGGTGCTTGGCGACAGATTCTTAACAAGAGGGTGGTAGCTACCAAGGCGAGTACTAGAAAATACCCTACCACCAAGCAAAAAACCACAACCACAGCACCAATCTTTTCTTCTAACTATGTAGAAGTAAACTAAGTAAACAGTGTTAATTAAAGTAGTTTGTAGTTAAATAACGTAAAATCGCTATAAAAATGGCCAAATAAGCAAGAACAAGAAAGCGCTAACAACTTAAAACATAAAAGAGCAAATGGCAATAATTGCTGTGTATCGTAGGCGTACTTGAAAAAATGTCAAAAAAATGTGTTAGTGGTCTGAAACTTAGCTACTGTTTTCCATTGTTCTTTTGTTCTATGCTAATGGTACTTCGCTGGTGGAATTTTGATGTTCACTATTCCGCATGGTCATTGCCCATTTTCACAATTTCACTCGTAGTCGTAGTCTCTATACACGGTGCTTTACCCTGGCGCGCTCGGCAAGTGAGGAATAGCCTTTTTTTTGATTGACATTGACGTATTTTTTTTTATTTGCACACTTTCATAACAATGCCATCTCTCATTAGAAAAATACATACACGATGTAAAGACAATAAAAAAATAATTAAGCATTACACACTGGGTGATCTTGTTTTTTGAATTGTATGATAAAAAGCCAATCTTGGGTCGTAGGTTTCAATCTTTAAACATACTTAGTAACTCTAAGCAAATCAATGCTTAAAATATATTAAATTTATACGCAAAACATAATATCTAACAATTTGTTCTTCATATTTTATAAACACAAATAAATTTTAATTCATGATAAAAAGTGAAATGAAGTATTGACAGCTTTAGATAAAAAGAGCTCTTCACAATATCAGTGCTTCGAGACGAAACTGCAATGCAAATATATTTGCAGTTACAGCATTAGTGAGTCCACCTCCATACCAGCGAATAGAGATATTTGCAGAATGTGGGTCTACACTTGATATTTTACGAGACTCGTTTTAATAGACAGACAGTTATACTAAAATGAATAATTATGTAAGTTTGTATGCATTGTAGAAAATGAAATTGAGTTCCCTTACTTGTCGGTGTGTATGTAGAATAATGTAGGTGTTTTTATTGCGTTGTTATCAGAGGAAAATTAACAAGGCATCTCTTAAAAAATACTTTAGAACTGAAAACACAAGAGGTATCCGCCTAAATAATTGAATCTGTTTACAGCAATAAATAGTTATTAAAATGTAATCAGTTTTGTACTATTCTTCTGCTTTTGGGTTGTCTGGATGAAATCACTTTAAGCGTTAAGGCCGCTCTTTGTGACACTTACCATTAAGTTAACTAAGATCCCTTTACCTAGAGTATCAGAAGTTATGTAGTTAAAGGATCTATAACACCTAGGTCCGGATACGGAATAAATTTTGGCTTCTTTCATTTCACAAATATCGATAGCGGGAATTGTACCCGTGACCTCAGGCATCACATACAGCTGTTCACCCATTGTGCCTCATCAGTAGCCGTAAATTATGTACTTTCCATGTGAAGGAAAATTGATGATGACATTTTAACACATCGATCACCTGCGAACCTTATGTTAGCTACGTGGTAGCTAAGCGAGGGAATTCGTCTGGCAACACGAAATTTGGTTAAAAAAATTGTTACAGAAGACGTTTAGAGGTAATACTTACGCCGTTTCAGCACAACCCACTTCGAATAATATTCATTTGCGTTTTCCCCACACAATCAAAATGGCGGTAACACTCGGCCAGACTAATTACGTTAAAATCACCGGCACAGCACCGTACTAAATCACTGTACCTATTATGTACCAGAGAGGCCTCATCCGCACCGCGGACAAATGTATAAATATTCTAAATATACCGAAATTTTGCGACTACATACACCTTATAAAACTAACTACCAATTTACATCCAATCTAATTGCAACTCTACGTCCTCAATAACAGAGTTGATATTTGCATGCGTCGGTGAGTTAGTCTGGACGTTTTAGCTGGCAGTAAGGTAGTCCTTACAATCCTTTCTGTTAAACTATTCTCTTTGAATAATTGTCGCGTGGTCCTGATGGGTTAGAACGTATTCATGCTCTGTCCCCTCCTTTATTGTGGTCGGGGTCCTACGTTGTCTATGTGTGCGTCTCCGCCGGACAGTGTGTGTGTGATTGTCTGGACAGTGTGCATGTAAAGTTCCTTGGGCAGCAGTTTACAGTGAACTGGCGGAATAAGTTTATTGCGTGAATAATGTTGTTTGTGGAACATTTACTTAATGTATAAAAATGAAATTTTTGTGGGTTCGTCTTTTAGCATTCAACGGATTTAGATGAAACTGGTGAAGCAATTGTTTACCGCTACATAAAGAGTACATGTAATGGCGTAATTTCCGCATGTTTCGCGTTTACTTTATTAATTATGTGAGACTCGGATGGGTGCAATAGTTATTTGTTATGCAAGGCTGCAAAGTTGTATTTTGGCGCGAGTACTTGTATTGAAACCCGAGCAAGCGAAGGATTCTAGGATTGAACCATGAGCAAAGCGAGTGGTTCAAATATAGAATCCTGAACATAGCGAGGGTTTCAAAGGTACGAGACGCAGAATAACTTTGCAGCCGAGCGAAACACGCAACTTTTCACCTCACTACAGCGAGGAAAATGCTAGATGCAAGAAAAACAGATAAAATAGGTTTGTTTGTTTTTTATGCAATAGTCATGCTGGCCAGTGCGATTATTCCAAAAAGAGGTTGGCACTCTGACATGAAATAAGTATTGCATTTTAAGTGGACTGGCGGTATGAAAAATTATTGAATAGAAAGTTTCGAAGTTTAAAAATACTTTCCACGCTAGCGCGCAAAATGCGCTTTTACACTCAGATTTCGAATGACAAACAGACAGCCTCTTTCCGAGCTTGTGAGGTGAAAAAGAATTTAAAAGAATCATAAACACAGGTACATGCATATTGGAACTTTATATGAGATGTACCAAATTGTATGACAAACAAAAACACAAGGGAGTCCTAAAATGTTTCCTATTTTCATGAAATGTATGAACAACAAAAAATATTCTGCTTTTCAGTGCGGAGATATATACAACAAATTATTAAAATCGGTCCAGCTATTCTTGTGTTATAAATGGTGTAACTAACTAAACTTTTAGGTTTATATATTTAAAAGATTAGGTATAATGAATACTTTTCGATTAAGTCTCATTTCGTTCTTACATCTTCGTCAGTGATTTTTTCTCGAATGTTCTATACAAATCCCACTACGATACTATCGATCACAATAGAATCCAAGGTATTAATATCTCATATCTCCGACGTTGGAACTTGCCAAAAGCCTGTAGGCAGCTCTCCATAGCCAAACAAACTTGCCTAACATTTGTTACATTTATTGCTTTAAGCTTAGTTGGGTTGGGCAATTTATTTTGGTTGTACACGTGATTACTTGGGTGTATCGTGCTCTGTTTGGACAAAACTGGAACTTTTGGCCTGTTATTGAAAACATTGAAAACAAAATTTAAAGAACAATGGCCGAAATGGACCCGAATAAACGACGTACGATACAATTTATTTTTTTTTGCCTATTATGATTATACAAACGATATTTTAAAGAAAGTGTAGAAAAAAACGATATTGATTATTTAACTTCGGAGTTTAATTAGGATATTTTTTAACTTACACGATGCTTGGGTGTTTTAAACGCACTCCGCATTTTCTTTTTCATTCCGTTTCACGCTTCGGAAGTCGGCCCTACTTAAATTAAGTCGTTAAAATCAACATTATTTACCAAATTTTACCTGTCTGTTGCAATCATTAACTCTAAAATTAACCCCTTCTCTACAGATATTCTCCCTATCACCAATTTATTATTCACCCTTCCATACAAATGTCATGTGACATCTTGCTGAGATGAATGTCAAACCAGTTTCATCCAGAATCCCGTAGTCAGGTCAAGTCAGGTGGACACAGTTTGTAAGAGCAGGTTAGAGGTCAGCTCGTGACCAACGGGTTTTTTCAGATGGGGATGCTGCGTTACTGAATGATAGATGGGTCAATTATAGGTCAAAAGTCAAATTGAGATTAGGGGTTTTTTTATGATTTAGGGATAGTAACATTTGAATAGGATTCAAGTAACATGAAATTGCCTGACGGGCGTTTCTTGCCTGTTCTTTTGCCGGCGTAAGGAGGTTGGAACAGGCGTAGCTAGTTTTAAGATTGACGTTTTAAAGTGGTCACAATCAATCACCTATTAAATAAAAAACATTTGAATTTGAATTTGAAAAACTATGACAGTAGAAACTAAATAAGTTATTATGCAGTAGGTAACTAGACAATATATTGCGATGTTAATCTTATTCGACTCCATCTCGCATATTGTTGAAAATTAGCTGAAGAAAAGTTTTTTTTGCGGATAGGTAATAATAATAATAAAGCCGTTTATTCTGAACTACAACTATTAGGTACTTATATAAAGGTTCGATAAAACTAATATATTATAAAATATCTCGTAGATCAGTGTGCCTCTGGGCATAGGCCTCCTCTAACAATTTCCATTGGGTTCTGTCTCGGGCTACTCTTCTCCAGTGGTGTCCAGCCGTGAGTTTTATGTCGTCCTCCCACCTCTTTTGTTCGGATAGGTAATTTTTTTTAGTATTATAAATGCAAAAGTAATTCCCTCAGTCCCTCGATCTGTATTTTACTTTAACACGACTAAACGGCCAAAGAAATCCTGATCACATTTGCTACGGAGATAGTATGAAAGCTGAGAAAGAACGTAGAGCATTTTTATCACGATAAATTGCAGTCCACGCGGGTGAAACTGTGGGGGTGCCGCACACACTAGTAAATATGTTATTGCCGGTGGCTTTAATTTATAAAAACGCAGAACTCAAAAAAGATCTATAAAATTAATCAATTGGAAATAATGGAAAGGTTAATATTAGGTAAAAACTTTCGTTCCTGCTTATAGTAAAAGAAGGGGAGGGAAGGTCCCCATAAACCCTCTTGAATACGTTCATGTCTACTGCCACTGCTTGAAGGTATCGCTCAGTTTATAAGAGTACGCTCAGTGACAAAATTTGCTGAAAAAAAGTGTTCTTAGAGTTCCGTATCCAAGGTAAAACGGGACCCTACTTCAAAGACGTCCGTTCGTTGATCTGTCCGTCTATCACCAGGATGTATCTTACCAAACTGAGATATTTAGACAGTTGAAATTTTCACAGATGATTTCTGTTACCGCTATAAAAACAAATAGGTACTAAAAACAGAATAAAATAAATATCCCATACAAAAAAACCTGTTTTTTTTTTGTGGTTTTTATAGAAAATCGTACGGATCCGACTCGCCCTTGACTGGTTTCTTTTTCAATTAAAGCCTAGCATCAAGAACAACTGTCACTGATTTGTTTGAAAGTTACACATTTGGAACATTAGTCGTGTTGAGCTACTTTTGTCGGTGACTGTACTACAAGTTTCTCTATGGTGGCTACGACGAGGCAAGCAACTTATATGTGACTGTCTAAGAAACTTGGTAATTGCATGAGAAGCCTTAATTCGTTGCCGGCAAACGTCGTGTCCTGTCCTCTGCCTCTACACCACCCTATTTGCATGTTTTGTATGTTATCTATCTATATAAATATATAACTCATAGGTGACTGACTGATGACTGACTGACATAGTGATCTATCAACGCGCAGCCCAAACCACTGGACGGATCGGGCTGAAATTTGGCATGCAGGTAGATGTTACGACGTAGGCATCCGTTAAGAAGGATTTCGCGATAAACTGTAGCCCACGCGGATGAAACCGCGGGGAACAGCTAGTTAAAATATTATTATGTTGACGTTTTTAGTTCTAGTACTTTTACTGTAGTGTTAATTTGAGTTATTAACGACCAATTTTCTTAGTTAGTTTTCAAAAGTTTTTGAAATCAGGTAGGTAATTGGTTAAGGCCGTATAAAGAAAAAAATGCTGAGAAGAAAACAAATCTCACCATACTTACGAGTATATTACAAATGTGGATGTTTGTTACTCTTTCACGCAAAAACTACTGAACGGATTTTGATAGAATCCTTCCTACTAATATTATATGAAAGTTTGTGTGTGTGTGAACGTTTGTTACCACTTATCATCGTAGCTACTAAACCAATTTTGATGTAATTTGGAATTAAGACAGCTTTATTATCTAAGTCGTACACTCTTGTCAGAGTGGTCGTGGTTGCGTATAGCTTTAATTGCCCTGGATTAACACATAGGCTTCATAGGCATAGGCTTTTGTCCCGGGAAAAACTTTCCTGTGGGATAACGGAAAGACGCGGGTGAAGCCGCGGGGCGCAACAAGTTTGGAATAGAGATAGCTTATACCCTGGATTAATAAAAAAATAATCTACCTACCTACCTTTTCAAAGCGGACTAAAAACTAAATAGATATAAATAAGATTTCTTTCTAAACTGCCTACTTAATTAGTTACTCCCTACACTCTACTATAATATTGTCTATTGCATACCTCACAGTCATGCTTATAACAAATTATTTTCCACATTATGGTCCGTTTTAACAAGTTTTTTTTTAATATACGATTCTCTTCAGAAATAAGCTAAAGGTAGATGATAAAAATAAAACACAGCACAACTAATTGCAAATGCTTGCAGAGTATTTTCAACGGGGTTTAAAGCACAAAATGTCTGGATATCTTTCACTGAGTAACAACGAACGGGCTAGACCGGTGGTAGTACAGAGTGGGATTACAGGACAAAATTATATTTGTTTGGGGTAGTTTGCCCAATGTGCTCGGTGAAATTAAACTGATGTGCTATGTGTTACGCATGAGGGAGGATCAGGTGGCAAAGCGTTTTTATTTGGGAGGATCGGGTTGCAAAGCGTTCTTATTTGGGAGGTTTGGGTTGCAAAGCGTACTTATTTGGGAGGTTTGGGTTGCAAAGAGTTCTTATTTGGGAGGATAGGGTTGCAAAGCGTTCTTATTTGGGACGACTGAGCGGCTGTAGGTCGGTTGGATGCCTTAGATACCGCTGGAAGAACACGGCCTACGCAAACTCCAGACTCTGAATAGTTCTGATACCGCTCAGGATAGAAGGGTGACGCTCTCTCGTTTCGGAGGTCAAGGCATACTTTGGGTCGCTGGGCTGTCTGAGTTAGTTAGTTATTTTGACAATGGTATGAAATGTGGAACAGTTACTATTTTTAATCGACGAAAAACAAAAGAAAGACGTTCTAAGTCGACGTGTTTGTTTTGCTCACGCATAACTTTTTATAAAGTAATCCAATTTTAATGATTAATTTTTTGTTATTATTGAGATTTGGTTTTAAAAATGATTTAAAAAGACATTACTAAAGGTAAAGTGTGTCTATTCAATTTAATACTCAAAGCAGTTATCTATTCTTACGTCTTACAAAAAAATCGCCATGAACAAAAAAAAAAAATACTCTACAGTCATAAACGATCATAACTTTTCTCTAATACTTTTGCATTTCATTTTTTAGTACAGATAGTATGTTTTTACCTACAGGGTAGCGTTTTACCTCAAGTTGAAGTTTTTACTCAAAAATAACGTTTTAGCATAAATAAATAATAAAAAAATAAAATAATTAATTTTGTGCAACAATTGCACCAAAGTTAGCTAACATGGCTAAAACGAAATAACTCTCGTGATCAAAGCTAAATTTACAAGCAGCAACAAAAAAAAAACGCCATGTTACTACTTACCCCATAAAATGATCTCCAAAACACTAACGATCAGGCGTACCAACTTGGCAACTAGAACAATGCCCCAAGTTCGGTCCTGCGTATTGGCCGAACCGCGACGAACCCTTCCCACCCCCCACCCTTCCTTCCCCCCTCCGAATTAATTGCAATCAAAAGGAAGGACACGAGTGTAGTCCACCCCTAACTTTGTGTGCCATGTTGAAAATTTGCCCGACTATTTGCGCATGTGTGCGTGGGGTTCATAGTTTTGTCAGTGTGCACGCAATGGCGTTCGACCGTAGTTTGCAGTTAGGTATCTCAGCGTAGTCTGTGGAATTAGTATGATTTAGTATTGTCTAGATATGCTTATGTCTATGGCTTTTCCTGTTTTTTTTTTTGTGTAAGGACGTGATCTAATTTAGTGACGTAATTGAGACATCAATTTTCAGCTCACAGCTCCAAATAAGGCCGATTTTTCAAAACTAATATTGAGTAAATAATTATGTATTTGGAAATTTAAAAACAAAACATCTCAAAGTGGTTTTTTTGTCATTTTTTTAATAAAAAAACGACATATTATATTTTTATATTTTCATAGTGTTTTTATATTCCTATCTACTTAAAACATTTTATGTTGTACATAATTATAATTATGTACCGTCAATAATTTAATTTTTTTAAGCTTAGTCTTTAGATATTATATGGTGCTCATTATGTACTTATTTATACACAAATTCTTTTTATCCTGTTAAAAAAACCTGGAACATAGCAGGTAAAACCGTAGGGCGTACCTAACAGTACCCCTAGTACAGGTTTTGATAGTTTACAAAAATTATGAAAGATTTCGTTTCCATCCATGCATATTTTTTTCAGCGAATCTTACCGAGACTTGGAGGAACTGAAATCGTTAATACGGGTTATTTTAAATCGTTTTAATCAAATTCCAACAATGTTATTGAGTTACTTTTTGAATTTAAGCAGATCGAGTTGCCACTTTGACAAGTTGGCGGTGGTAAACGTCGACGTATACGAAAACTTTTATCGTTTTCAAAACTTGTACTAGGGGTACAAAATACACAGAGAAAATTGAGTGTGTATCAATTCATGCGTAATCGAGAAACTCTGGCTGTTATTCCGATAGTCCGTTCGCTGGTACAAGTTTTGGTCAGAGAAGGGTTCCTCTCAAGTTTGTTGCGTCTTTGTTGTCACGTCTTGTTTCCTGTTGTCTTCAGTTACGTTTGTATCTGCGACACGAAGTCGGGTGTGGTGGGTGGGTGCGGTACTTAGAATGTACTCACTTATATTACTGTATTGCTACTCACAATTTACAATATTCTATAGCAAAAGTAGAGATGTCAATAGAGTTGGTGAAAGTAAATCCGTTTGTTACCGTTTCACGACTAAGCCGCTGAACCGATATGGATGGAATTTGATGTGGAGATAGGTCAAACTTTGGAGAAGAATATAGGATGGGCGGTACCTTTAATTGCGATAAAGTTTAGTGTACGCGCGTGAAAGCATGGGGCGCAGGCTAGTCTTCTATATAAGTAAAAATGAAATGGTTTTCGTTGGTCAGCGCATCACGTGAGAACAGTTGGATAGACATGACAATTTTTTTGTCTAGGATGTCCTGTACCTAGGATCTCAAAACTACGTGGACCGGGGATCCACAACACCCGGTCAAGGAACAAAAATCTGCGCCTGTGCGGCCTCATGAGCGCCGCTACTAAATACGTAGAAATATTCTATGAGTGCTACGAGTTTTAGTTCTAAGTTCCAAAGATCTCTCCGATCACTGAGCACATTTTCATGACGGACATTTCAATACCTGGAACTACCCAAACAAAGTCTCGCTCCCCAATAAGTACCTCCACCCAAACCGCTCGAATCCAACCATTAGCAAATATCTAGAAAGCATACACCTCTCATATACGATTCTACGAAACTACATTAATATTTCAGAGTTTGGCCCAACTTGGGGTCCTTTCTAAACAGCCCTTGGTCTTCTAAAGTTATTTCAAGTTTGGGCCTGTTCGCCTGCTCTGGGGGCAGGGTAAAGATTACTTTGTAAGGGATGGGGGTGCCTTATCTTTAAGTTTGCTCTTAGTTTGTGCTTTTTGATAATAAATGGTGTTTGTGTTGTGTCCAAAATCTGCGGAATTGCCCGCTTGGGACGGCGTTACGAGTTTCTGTTAGCGTTACTTGGATGAGATTATCAAGTATTTCGTTTTAATAATGAAAACTCTTTTTTTAATTTTTGCAGGGTAGCGTTTGAGACACCTGAATGCTAAGTGATGATGTGGACGAAGGTGGCGTCACGCTAGACGTTTATTAGGAACTGGCTCTCAAGTGAACCTGCCAGAACACAGTTTCAAAGGTTTTTTCCATAATCTAGTTTATTAGAAACAAAAATGATTTTATGCAAATAAATCTATGCGAATATTTATATATACGTACAAGTACATAATATAATTATGGGTACCTTTCTTTATCAGATCGCTTGAACTAACAAAAAATGTTCTATAGAGTTCAAACGATTCTTGATGTTTTGCCTTACTGAATATCGAGACTTATTCTTTTTTATTACTTGTTTCAGATCTATAATGCTGAGGAGAAGAAAAAATGTGAAGAAATGAGGTTGCTTACACTTTATACCTCCTTGAAGCGTTGAAGATAAACCTACCTAGTTCAGACATTTTGTGAAGATAGATCAATTCTATTCACAACCCAAAACTTATCAACCATATTATCAGCATCAAGCCCTCAAGTACACTCGACGTCAAAATATACCATCCATTAGTACAGTCGAGTACATAACGTATAATCTTGTTTGTGAGCATATTGTTAGTAGTCGATATTATCTTTCTGCCGAATGAGCATTGAGAGTCGTTGATACGAGTTACTAATACATACTCGGTTTATTTGTAGGGTGACTGTGACTACGGAAATTGACAGGACAGCTTATTTTGGACGTTATTTTTGACAGCAAGTTTTTCCGTCTTTGTTTTTTTAATGGTAACGTGTAAGCGCTTGCGCACTAGTCACCTGGTGTTATGTGTCGATAGTGGCGCCACGCTATAATTTTAATGACACAGACAATCAGAGGAAGAGTTTATTTTGGAAACTAAAGCAAAAGATTTAGACAAGATATTTACTTTACTAACTCGATAGATTGTTGTCATCTGATTATAGTGTTAATGTTTTAAGGGAAAAAAAAACAAATGGACAAAGCTGCAGGAAAAGTGGCTAATTGGTACAACTAAAACTCAAGAAAACTGTTGCTTCATACACCTGATTGTCACTGTAAAACTTATGTATTTTTGTTATGATTTGATTGTTATGATATATTATTTGCTAGTTGCCCCCAGCGGTTTCACCCGCGTCTTCCCGTTATCCCGCAGGAATCTTTTTCCGAGATAAAAAGGAGCCTATGTGTTAATCCAGAATATAAAGATATCTCCATTTCAAATTTCATCAAAATCGGTTTTGTAGTTATGGTGATACGTGGTAACAAACATTCACACACACACACGCACACAAACTTTCACATTTATAATATTAGTATGATGATAACTATTTTTGTTATGATTTGATTTCATACTTAATAAATTCTAAGTAGAAAACTGTATAGAATGTAATAAACTCAACAATTTCAGCCAATTTGTCCTAAGTTTTCATACCCCAAAGACACCCTACCACTTACGTATACGTGGCAAAGTCGAGGAGCCAGCGAGATTTTGACCAATTTATAGCGTGCCAAGTGGAAAGATAAGCTAATACGAGCACGGCTTAGAACGAGGGTGTATTAACAAACTAATTTTGCATAATCTATACCCTCGTATGCATGGATTGATGCAGGTAGAGGGTTTGTTGACGGGGCGACGCGTCATTTACTTTGATTTGTGACAGGGTTGGTTGATTGTGTTGTTTGTATCGTTTAACGAGCTTATTTATTTAGTTTTTCATCAATCTTTGACTACAAGTTACACCTGGATTGGGAACTGGCTCTCAAATGGGGCTGCTTGGTGACAGGTTCTTAAATTCAGGGTAGCTACCCAGACCAGCACTAGTAAATGGTTTCATCACGATGTCTTCCTTCACTGAAACTCGGAAGATTCGAGTCCACGAGCATCAAGGTAGGTACCTATCATCGCTCGTTTAAGTTAGATATCTTTCTACAATCGTTTATGCTTGTAAGAAACTAAAAAAATATGGGAAAGACATATAAAACCGCTCATCTGGATAGAGTTTTGCGAAAAATAAGCCTGGGAATATAAAATGATCTCTTTTAAAACGCAATTCAAAGTTTTTAATTAAAAAGTCTCAATACAATTTGACTGCTTCAAATCTCTTACATACCTTTCACATTTCCATAAGATATTAGCAAATATCGCCTGCGTAATTAAAGCAACCTTTTCACTATACCTGTTTATATAGCATCCTAATGACTCCAGGCACGCGTCTGGCCGAGGGGTGACCAGCAAGGGACGAAAATTTCCTAAAGGGTTTACCCTAAAACGGGACCGACGAGCGATAATTAATGCTTTAAAACGACTGTACTTTAACCCTTTCAAAAAAGCAAAATTAGACTTTATCTGTGATAGAATAGAGGTGAAATCTTTGGATTTGGAATCGTCACGTTCGGTTCAATTTTATAGTCGGGGGTGGCAAATAATAAGAGGACCGTACATACAAAGTTGGTGGCTGATGAATGACACTCAGAGGGCCCATTGCCCTTCGGTTGTTTTAAGTAGGTTGGGATAAGAAATGTCGGATATCGAGTGAAATATTTCGCTCTGTTTGTTATGTGTTAGTTTGTTTGTTTATGGTGATTATGTGAATAATTAATATGTTAAGTTTGTAATGTAGAGCGATGGGCGGCTGGAGAGTGTTTACAAACGGTATCAACAAGATACCACCTATCAAAGGTACTACCCACCCGCGGTGTCATTATATTTACATCACATCATATATTATTGCATATTACTTTTTTGCGTCATATTACTTTTCTATTATGACAACTATACAGTCGTTTGTCGTATGAACAGATAAGAAGTAAGTTTTTTATTTTCTTTGTAATTTTTTTTTCCTTTTAACTGGGTGGTTTTATGAGTGAGCCCAATAAGTATCACGTGAAGCATGTAGCTTAATATAAGAATATAAGCCATAGTAGTAAAGTTAAAAAGAGTTTCAGACATTCTGAAGGCCTATAACATAGTAAAATCAGGACCTAAGGCGTAAATGTCGATTTATTCATTTATTTCACAATTTATAACATTACTTATAAATATATATATTATTATTTTATTATTTATTGTTTGTTATTTGACTACCGATGTGGCGCAATGGGCGGATTGCCGACTGTGAAGCATGAGGTCGCGGGTTCGATTCACGCTATAGGACATATATTTGTGCATTGGAAAAAAAGCGCAAGTATTTGTTCTGTGTCTGGGTGTTGTGGATCCCCGATCCTCGTAGTTTCTGATACCCTAGATACAGGGAAACCTAGTTAGGGGTCAGAGCCTATGTGTGTGATTGTGCGGGCATTATTATTATTATTATTAATTTTAATCTAGGACTATTCTATATTGTCAGGGTATCGTAAAAAAAGCGTAGTTATACAATTTCACACTTTAAATACTAGGCTATCAAAATCATTTTATTAGCAGCTACAAACAAAAAGGAGAGGTCAAGACACACTTTGGGTCGCTGAGCCATCGGACTTAGTTATTTAGACATCAAATAAAAAAAACTAAAGCTTTAAATAACCTCCCCACCTAATCATAGTTTACATCTCACGTTACTACCATTACCTAGCATATTAACATGCCAAAGAATAACTAATTCAACGCTTCGTCACAGACCCCCATCAACGCAGATGACTTGCAAGCGTTATATCACCACGCCATGTGCCAAGGGTGCGGATTAGAGACGCTAATTATCTTACTTTAGAACCCACCTTACAGGAACTAACAGTAAGGGAAGTTGGTAGAAACTGTCTGATCTATAAATAAATAAATATATAAATATCGGGAATAATTGCACACAAATTGACCTAGCCCCAAATTAAGCTTGAAACTTGTAACATGGGTATACTAGACAACGATATACATACTTATATAGAGAAATAAATACTGTTTTAGATAGAAATATCCAAGACTCAGGTACAAATATTCGTGCTCATGACACATATAGTTGCCCTTACCGGAATTCGAACCCAGGACCGCTAGCTTCGCAGGCAGGGATACCAACTCGGCTACCGGGTCGTCAAAACTGCAGACGTAGATTTTTACAAACAAAATCTCTACGATTCTCTACGTTTCCAGAATGAGCTGGCTTGCACAGGAAATTAAAGCTTGTTTCAATTTGGAATAGCAACATTTGACATAATATTAATTTGATTGAATTGATGTCGTAAATGTGAAAGTTTGTAAGTTAGTTGAAACTGGACTGGAGAAACTGGTCAACAGATTTAAGTAAAAATGAAACAGATATTGCATAGGTATACCCTGGATTAAGACATAGCCTATTTTTATGCTGAAAGAAGGTTCCTGTGGGATAACAGAAAAGCCACGTGAGCCTACTAGGTTAAAAACTACTAGTAACTAGTTTTAGGTAAAATTCAGCAAAAAAACATATATTTTTGCATTCCTGTTTAAACCATCATATTTTTAACGTATATTTTATTTTGTGAATACTTAAGCTATTGTGGATAGAACGACAGTAAGAAAGTGCTTCTGTAATTACAGAACTTTTGTCTAATAAAGTCGTCATGTATCATCATCCCATTATAATGCGTAGCTATAGACTTATCCAAAAAAACGATACACCTTTATAGAACACCCATACTGTTGTTTTTTGTATCGTAACCCCTTGATTATTATAATGTAAGTTTTACTAATGATTCGTTAGTGAAACTTGAAACTGGATTAATTATTTTTTGGCAAATCTGTTGAACCCGTCCGGATAAGAAGAGTTTTTTTAAGAGTGGATTAATAAAACAAACTATCTTTTTCTATATCTATTTTTTACATTATGAAACATTTTGTGTCCGCGTATTTTAAACGATAACAGCTATGTAGTTAAAAAAAATATTTTGATAGGTAGTTTTACTTTATAGTTTAAAAGGTTTAGTCAATGATTTTATGTTTCTATGTTTTTTTAGTTTCTTGGAATAAAACCTCATATCATGTACCTACATGATTATTGCATTTACGTAGTGTGGGACGTCCTGCGACAAGGTGGAGCGACGACTTGCGCCGAGTGGCTGGCAGTGGTTGGATGAGAAGGGCCGAAGACCGGGCTCAGTGGCGTACCTTGGGAGAGGCCTATGTCCAGCAGTGAACTGATACGGGCTGATCATGATGATGATGAATGCATTTATACTATAAGGGTGACAAAGACTAGATTGATTACTCATTATTTGGATGATATTTTATAATTACAAAATAATAAAGTTTTATGATGTGATAACGAAACGATTTCCTAAGAACAGAAATCAAAGTAACTTCAACATCTTTGTAGATCCTTAACTATATTCTAATGACACCCAATAGTAATTTCCGTTTACGACTAGCGGATATGTTGTATAAATATGCTATTCGGAGCATGCATAGAGGAACAAGGATATTTAGTATCAAAGACCTCATTATATCAGCGACTGAAAACCTGAATACAACGTTACTTCTAAGAAGAAAATAATTTACAGACGGTATCTGTGGTGTGGTTGGGCAGGTCGCCTTGGAATATGTAGGTGACGAGTTCAATTTATGTTACGGTAATAATATTTTTACGAACCGGATGACGCTTGTGGGTATAATAATAATAAACCATTTATTTGCTAGAATACATGTTATGAAATAAGATCTTAAATATTAGATAAAGGTGCAATATATTCAGTCTGCAAGCAGACGTGCAAGTGTTACATATGTATCTTTAAAATTCCATAATCATTTATAAATATTAGTACAGAATTCATTAAACTCGTTAACACTATAAAAACAGTTGCTAAGGAGCCAGTCAGTCAAAGATTTTCTAAATGTAGGCTCCCCACTAGGTGGACCGATGACATTGTAAGAGTCGCAGGGAGCCGATGGATGCAAATGACTAATAGCCGTTCACGGTGACGTTCAAAGGGGAAATTCTATGTTCAGCAGTGGACTTCTTCCGGCTGATGATGATGAATGATATTTTTGAAGTATTTACTTTCTATTGATTACTTTCTATTGACTACATTGTATATAATTTTTGATTTCCTATATACAAAATATGCTAGATTATTTCTTGCTGATGTGGCAAAATGAGCTTACAACTGACTGCAAAGTGTTAGGTCACAGGTTTGATTCCAGCTACCAAAATAAAAAATTTGAACTGTATATAAATCTTAAGTATCTGTTCTAGTTTTGTAGATTCCTAATCAACATAGTTTTTGTAACTAGGGAATGCTAGCTAAGTGTCAGATCTATGTATGTGTGTTTGCTTCAAAAGACTATCAACGGTCTGGATCAACGGTCACTAGTGTTGGTAGATTTATTAGGTCAGGATGAACGTATGACTACATTGCCTTTAGAAGATATTTATTCATTTATGAAGCACCTTTCGTTACGAGCTCTAAAAATGATTTATAGATAATAGATCTCTTTCAAATTTCTATGGCATTAGGTACTTGGTCTCAAACAAAAGGGCTACAGCATGTACCTATCACATAGACATTTTAAGCAAAGTAAACATCACAATTCACAAATTATCACCAAGCTTTATACTCCGATCATTAAACGCACAAAGCCTTACGACTCTCAGATGCGTCTTTATGAAACTATGAAAACGTAATGACCATACGTCACGTCGTAAATACCTAACAAAACAATGGAAGCCTGCGACAGAAATTAATATATCATTATGTCAGACCCATATACTAACCCTCCCGTTCACGCGTGTCTCTTTCTAACTCTAAGTATTGGGATATGTTGCATCCTCCTCTAAGGCAGAAAAGTTCGCTATGAATGCGCGAATCTCTTGTGATTGGGATTTGTTAATCTACCCGCAATGCCGAAACGGCTGAAGTTAAAATTCTAATGTGTTACAGCGCCTTTGGGAACTGTTTGTGGAGTTTATGTTCTAGGCCGGGGTAAAAATGATTTGTGTAAATAGCTTGGTGGGATAAAAAATAATTGTATTTTCGTAGTACATGGTGTCGTTAATTAGATTTTTGTATGGCAATGTTGCACAATTTTGAATTTGACAGTGTTACTTATTGGCCTGGCAAAAAGTTTGCGATTGCAATGAATTTGTGGAGTATGGAGACATGGTCAGTTTTTCCAGAAAAAAAATTACTACTCTCAAGTCAACAGTGAATGGTAAAAGGCTGGTCTAGAGCAGAGTTTGACCAGAAGTAAGAAAACCAACTTTTTACAGTTGTACGACGTAGCATCTCGTAGCCTTTCGTAGAATTCGTAACTCGTAGGAAAAGGAAGCTGTTCTACGAACGCCTTTTCAATGCAATAAATTTACCAAGAAGGTTTAGGTATACATACTACAAAAAAATTTATTTAAAATGTAGTGCGTAACAGATTATTATGTATCGTTAAAAATTACAGCCACAACGTAGCATGCATTAAAAATTTAATTCGAAAACATAGGTATTGATTGGTGTATTCTGGCAGATTCACTCACCCAATCGAGGTGTAGCGTGGCACCACCTTTCGACCACATCTTTACTTAACATCAGATGACTTGTGGTCAAAAGTAAGTAGTAAAAATAAATTATATACAAAATTCAAACTAAAAAATCCAAACTACCCCCGTTCTCACGGAAAAAGCCACATCTGCAAAAACGGGGCCAACGTTGTGTCAGACGTAGCTTTGCCAAGCACTTCACATCACAGGCTAATTTACACTGCGCCGTTACAAAGAAAAATACGCTAATTAAAAAGTGAGTCGTCACAAAGTGTCATAGCAAACGGAAAGTCGGGACGCGAGGTTGCAGGCTGTGTGTTTAGGCTTTGTGCTTTTCATTTGTGATTAGGTCTAGTTTTTTTCTGCTGTTTGATGGTTGCAGTTTGTGGTACGGTTTGCAAATGTGAAGTTAACGTTGTATTTTTAAAGGTACGGAATAATCAGCGGTTACTGTAGTGATCGAGTGGAGAACGCGTCTCGGCAAACGTAGTGTAGGACGCCCTCCGGCTAGGTGGAGCGATGACATACGCAAAATGGCTGGCAGCAGTTGGATGAGAGGAGCCAAAGATAAGGCTCAGTGGCGTGCTTTGTATGTACACTTTTGAAAGAGTTGCTGCAACTGTTGTCGCACAAGTTTCGAGCTTAATTTGGGGCTAGGTCAATTTGTGTGCAATTGTCCCAGATATTTATTTATTTAATTGAATCGATCTTTTGTTATGTTTAACTAGCTGTACCACTTATACATGAACGTAGGCGTCTATAACTGAGGATTTATATCGTATCAGTGTGATATTAATGATGGCTTAGTGGTAGTTACGTGGCTTGCGGCCCGTAGGTCATGGATTCAAATTCTACAGTGAGTTTCTGCATGGTGAATGAAAACATCGTCATGAAACCATGGCATGGTGTAGGGCATTTTTTAGTGCTTGGCTACCAACCTTAAGTTAAGAATCTGTCGCCAAGCACTTATCGGTATGTTCCAGCAACCTCACTTGAGAACCAGTTCCCAGTCTAACCTTTGTGTGGCATCTCCATCAACCACATCGTCACTCAACATCAGATGACTTTTAGTCAAACCCTACCATCTAAGACATAAAAACAAAACACTAACAACAGAAACCTACTTCACAATACGGAATAAAACTAACGGTAACAACCCTAGAAATAACTATAACATTCTTTAACATTCTATTCTTTAACAACCCACTATACGAGAAATAAGGGCGTTTTACATCGCAACGACATAAAGATCGCGCGTAATGAGCTCATATTGCAATATAATAGACCCAGAAAGGATAGAAAACACGATGTCTGAAGGAAATGATGCGAGGAAAGACTTTAATGAGCTGATTCGTGAGCGCAGAAAGCATGGCTTACGTCAACGCTGGCAGGCAACAAAGATCCTTTACATTATGGTTTTCAAAGGAAAAAATGGAGGGTAGACTGGGAACTCTTTGCTTGATAAAAATGAGCCGTTCTAATTTTAAACAGTTGCCGTTATGTTGGCCAGTAATTGGTTTCATTACTAAATAACTATAAAATGAACTTACAGTCCATTTCGTTTGATCGTTCAAAATGTTTGGGGACTCGTGCGATGGAAAAGTAGAAACTGATGAGACTTTTTTCTTCTTACAGGTTGATCACAAGTCACGTGATTTTGTGCTCGATGGTGGCGATATGCTGTGCCTAGAGTGGGAACTGACTCTCTAATATGGGTGCTGGAACACCACTGTAAGTATTTTGTGACAGATTTTTATTTGAAAGGTCAAGCGAGCACTAGAAGAGGTCTTACCACCAAACTATGGTGTCATCGTGAAGTTTTCCTTCACAAAAATATTACCTTATTGCAGGTTTCAAACCCATGATCCACGGGTACCCCAGGAACACATCACTGAGTTATCGTCGCTTAAAAAAATATTTATGTTTTAGATAAATGTAATTACAATTGGGTTTTAATTGGTCCTTGTTATGACAAAATAATAATAGAAGCTTCAAAGTTTCTACAATCGTTGACCAAAGCACTCACTGTCGGAAAGAAGCTGAATAAATCTAATTTCCATTCCCTAAAATCATGTTTTCTTCTATGGGTTTCCATTATTTTTTTAGCCCACCCACCGCTTTTATTGTGATGTTTAAGTTCTAAAATTCATTTTATTTGTCTAGTTCAATATTAGAGATATTTTATAAATTTCTATACCTAATGTCCTTAAGCTCTGTGTATATACAGAAAATGTCTCCATATGAAACATTAAACGATTTCATGTTTGTTTCAGATCTATGTATCGACGTGAATGGGGATGAGCATCAAGAATTAAAAGCCTTTTAATGACGGCCCGCGCGGTGCCTCCGGCCAGGAGGGCGCTCTGCGAGAAGTAGTCAAGAATTAAATGACATTTCGTTCGCAAATGTCAGATTCAGATTCAAATTTATGTAATGCAAACTTTTTTTTTTTTAAAAGAGTATAAGTGACAAACTATAACTATAAAACTGTACTGTACAATGGTGATAAACACTAATAAATTTAAGTAGGGACATAATTATAGTCAGTATGGACCCCGTCAGGCACAGCCCAGTTAGAAGGGAGAAGGACATTTATGGTAATTGTTTATATAAAATTGTAAAACGTATATAAAATTATAATACCATTTAGTAAAATTATTAATTATTATGATTTTCATAAAATATTTAAATATTCTGTATCTGTGTTTGTTAGTTATTCCTATTATATTTTTTGTCTGTTTTTTGTATTTTTTTGTTTTTGTGTCTGTGTGCTAAATAAATATTTGTTCGTGATACCATGAAATGGGTTCAGGCTGAAAATGAGTAAATAGGGCTGTTGTATGTAACCTCAGTTGTATGCTGATCCGACACCTACTGTTGACATTGTGCACTATCGTACCTGTCTTTTTGTTTAAAGTGACGACTTTGACGTTTGAAGTGATCACAAGTATCTTACAAAATAAATATGTTTGAACTTTGAACCAGTGCCTTTGTTCTCAAGTCCTATGATATTATATGTATGCCAGAAATAAATAGGTTTCATTAATTAATTAAAATTAATTGATTGTTTTACTTTATTTTGCAATTCCAAACATATTAACATAAAAAGGTAGAGAAATCTGCTCTAGAATCAACCTGTTCCTGGACAAAAAAATAATACGAGACTTTGAAAAATGCAAACCTGTAAATACTGTGACATTTGTTTCTACGCTTCATAATATTATTTGTTATCTGTGAGTGTATGAATTAACACTGTGTTGGTGAGCTAATAAATAAAATAAATAATAAACAAAGATATAAATAAAATGTTGTCTTCCTTCCGCACAAGCCCGTCCCACATAAGTGCTGTTCTTAAAACCATACACGCGGTTTTATCGGCGAGCTCCGAACGACGCTCAGAAAGAAAACATATTCGTACCCGATGACTGCTATAAAATATTCTAGCATTTAACATGGGAAATGTGGAATCTTTGGTTCGAATATGTATTTTTGAATATCATGTAAGCTTGTCTGAGGCTGAGGTAGAATAGGAAAAATACAGACAGAATTTAGCTATTGATTTTGGCACTAGGCAAATATTTTTTATTAGGTAAATAAAAATGGCTTAGCTTTTTTTTTAGCTGCACCCCGCGCCTTCCCACTATTCCGCATGAATCTTTTTCAAGGATAAAAGTAACCTATGTATTTTGTGTCCAGGTTATATGCTATCTCCATTCCAAATTTCACTCAAATCCGTTTAGTAGTTTTTGCGTGAAAGAGTAACAAACATCCATCATACATCCATACAAACTTTCACGTTTATCATATTAGTAGGATAAAGAGCCATAATACAGAGAAAAAATTACAGACTAGTTCAGCAATGAAACATAATGGTAAGTATCACAAAGGGCTGTCTTATCCCTCAAAGTGATGACTTTAGACAACCCCCTTTGGGTTAGTAGGAATATATACTCGTATATAGGAATAGTACAAAACTATTTGGACGTTGGTACAACAAAAACAAAATAGATTCCGCATACTATATAAACCTACATATTTATATAATTACTGTACCTTACTCTTTTTTACAGGGTAGCGTTTGACCACAAGTCACTTGAAGTGTAGTGACGATGTGGTCGAAAATGGCATCACGCTACACCTGGATTGGGAACTGACTCTCAAGTGAGGCTGCCGGAACACACCGGTAGCTAGCTAGGCTAGAAAGTACCACCAAGATATTGTTAAATCGCGATGTTTTCGTTTACCGAAAGCTCAAACTCATTGTAGCCATAACCTAATGGATTACAAGCAGACTACACAACCACTGAGCAATCACCGCTTCAAATCGCCAATCAATAAAATGCACCTACCAATAAATCTCATTAAAAAACTGGTTAATTGCCAGTAAAAGCACTCCGTAGATTGCGTCTCGTTAAAAATCACTACCGTAGCGTAGTAACGCCAATATGATCTCCACAATAAGTGGCTGCCGTGGTGGCAACTAATTAGTACCTTTACAAACTATCAAAAGGCTTTTAAACAATGCGACAGTGGCGCCCCGTAATTGACAGCACCACGTGATCTCCGCAACTGAACGCAATAAAAAAAATAAACAATCGGTGGTGAGTGGTTCTGCCACTTGCCGTTGGTGTTGATGGGCTAATTAATGTGGAGGTGGCAGCTATGGGTTTGTTGGGGGAAACTACCCGCTATTTATACTGTGAAAAATTGTTATTGGTTTGTTTAGAGGTAATTAGGAATTTTGTCGGTACACTAGTGTATTCGAATTTCTTTATAAAAATCTAGGACCTAGACAAGAAGAATCAAAATGTATCAACCCCATATCTTTACTAACTTAGCGAAAAAAATTATGAAAAAATCACTGTTTTAAAATATTTTGGTGTATGGCAACACTGTAAAATAGACAGCTGTCAATAATGGCGCGTTTATCGAATGACGAATATTTGTTTGAAACAACGCATTTAGTGAATGGATAACTCAATGGCTCAACGCACAAACAAACAAAGAAGTCATATAAAAATGATCCAATATGAGTGTCCTATATTGGCAACACTGTAAATTAGACAGCTGTCAATAATGGCGTGTTTTTCAAACGTCAAATATCATTTTGACACAATACACTTTCACTTTTTTTTCATACAGTAATGGATCATTTAACGACAACGCATCAAACTACTTCTACGAGTATTACAAGTCGTACGGCTGAAAGGAACAAAATATGTGATTTCCCAAATGAGAGCAAACTTATCAAGATAGTTGTGTACATATACAAATTGAGATTACAAACGCCACGTCTTTGCCAAATGTCTTAACTCAAATCCTACCGCATAGTGTAAGAGACGGGGAACAAATGTTGGTCGTTATTCTATGAAAAAAAATACCGATGAAGTGCTACCTAAAAAAAATGTTTATTACATCTTACAGGGTAGTAATTGGAAACAAGTCGTCTTGTTGCTTTGTGGTAGGACTTTTTCTAGCCGGCTTGCATCCTTAAGCTAATCTGTCGCCAAACACCCATCAGTGTGTTCCGGCAGCCTCACTTGAGAGCCAGTTCCCAGTCCAGGTATGGCGTGATGCCACCTTCGAGCACATCGTCACATAGGCCGGTATTCTAGAATTATGCTCAAGCAGTAATTTCTACTCTTTGAGTCTGTCATTTCATGCAAATATGTCACCTAATCGCCTCTCAAGCATTGACGCACTAGTGTAGGTAGCATCCAGCTATCTATACTAGAGCGTCATTTCAGGATACCAGCCCTAGAGTCTGGTGACTTTGTTCAAATGCTACCCTAACTTATAAAACTAAAAAAAAACTTTAAAACGCACTTGTAATTTTTTTTGTTTTTTTTAAGCTATATATTTTATTTTTTACTTTTTAGTCTATGAAACCAAGCCTAATCTATTGGACTCGTCAAAACGAATCAAATGAGCCCAAACTCGAGGGGTTTCTTAGTAGCCATTGAACAGTTCCACTATCCATCTCCTGGCTCCATCATGAAATCTGGTCGATGATATCAAATTAATGCATTGTCATCGGGATTACATATACATACCAAGTTTCAAGTCGATACGACCATTAAAAGTTGGTTAAAATTGTCTTCTAAGATTTGATTACATTGTTAGTTAGTTACAAGTGAAGCTAATAAAAAAGTGTTTTAAAAATTACTTAGTCTACAGTACTGGGGCCAAGTTGAGTCTGCCTCTCGAACTAAGCAACATGTCAGTGTAAGCTAAGCTACGTAAGTTATCCAGTGTAAGTATCTACTGGATGCAGCGTCCGTCGGCCAACACTCGTTTGTATGCTAATACCTAATTGTTGCCTCCAGTACATTCGTCTACCGGTTAGCTAAAATCTTTGTGAGTAAATCGTAGACCTTTGAATAATAACGTCGAGAGCTCGTGTGTAAAACAAAACACTAGAGCGCTTGTGAGACAACTCAGTTTGCTTTGTGTGCGTGAGCTGAATGTATTTACGCTCCTCAAACGCACACAAACAATATTAACCACCTTCAGAAATGATATCAGAAATATCCGAAATGTATGGGCAGACAGTCCGCTGTATACCAGACGAATTTAAGATTTAACACCACAAAAAACAGTGTCTTTTTAATTTGAGATTACATGGATCAAAAATCTACAATAGACGAGTAAAATACGGAAACACTTGCAGTTGTTTTAACGCACATCAATATACTTCTTTCAGACTAGCCTTTGTCTATTGATATTAAATGACTAGGCGGTCGAAAGTTTCACCACGCTACACCTGGATTGGCATACATTTGTTGTGTAGCGGGATTGAAACACTTCGCAGTCGGTTTTCCGTGCATTACGCCACATCAGTCATTCATCATAGATATATAAGTATGTAGAGACATAGTTGCGATTTCTATATGTAAAGCAATACCAAGATACTGTCGGTTGGTCCCAGGTGGGCCCGCCAGTGCGTCAACGCGCGTCTCAATGGACAAAGCCCTATCGTCTCATCGGTTCTACAGTGAGAGTAAAGCAGCCATGGTCAACCTTGGAGATTCACGGGTCGCAGCCGCAGATCGTTGTGATAAACCTGGCCGATGGTAAAAAAATTGTGTGCATAAATTATTATTTGCTCTATATTTTTTTAAGGTAGGTACGTCTTTTTTTATCTCAATAAGATTAGTCTGATATTCACATAACTATGCTATATTTTAATGTTACATTTTTAAAAAAATAATAAATTACAAAAGTTCTCCAATATTACCAAGTTTTTGAAATGGACATTTGAGCAGGGGTTTTTAACGGTGCTGTTCTATTCTCTTTTTTACGCCTTACAAAGTAGCGTTTGAACAAAAGTGCCATAATGTTATGTAATAACGTGATTGAAGATGGCTCGACGCTACGCCTGGATTAGTAACCACAATTCTCAAAGAGAACTAAAAACTGTAGTAAAATTCGATTCCAAAATGATGATGATGATGATCATTAAAGAACTACACTTTATTTTATATGAATTCAGTTGCTAATTATGTAGTTATAAAAAATATTTCAAATAATTTGCGGGCCAGATAAAAAAAGTAAAGAAAAGAGGATAAAGTAGCGTTTCGGGCTGATGGTTGGCCATACCTGCTTAAAGGCTCCTCGTGTTGCGATTACAATGCAATTTGGTTAATGGCAGTTCAGTGATTGATTTAAAACTCATTGCCTTTGGTCCCTTTGAGTAAAAGGTTTTAGGAAGGTTTATCTGGTGAAGGGGTTTTCTTTACATTTTGTTTCAATCAAAAAATTTTTAGGAAAATAAAAAGGAATTAAAGGGTTGAAATGTGGTTGAAATTGATAAACTTTCATTCCAAAGTCTATTGAAATACCTTTAAGTTTTTTTTTTTCAAACTCCGCAGATAGGTTTACTTACTTATTATGACTTACTTAAAACACTGGATTTACTTTTTATTATAATGTTAAGCCAGTAGAACAGAAAGAAGAAAGATGGTATAGAATACATTTTGTAAACATAAGTCTAATCTTTGTTAAACAAAAACATTTCTATTTTTGATATTTAGGGCGTGGTGTTTTATTTATATTTGGGAGATAATAATAATAACTCAAATATTTTACTATCAAAAACATCTATCACCATCTTTCAACAGTAATTTGTCAAAGTTAACCCTTCAACAAAGCGCCGGTCTATCAAGCCCACTGTTGACAAAACTTTATTACCCAAAACTACTACAATATTACACCAAAATCGGGCAATGCTTTTTTTTGTGAGCCCACCGCGCGTTTATCCGAGCTCTTTGAATGGAATGATCCAGTTTGGGGTATATAGTGACCCCAAAATGCTGTTTACAAAGGTGACAATGAGACTGGAAGGACTGGTTCTGGGATTTACATGAGGCCGACGTTATCGGTGCGGATAAAATTACTTTTTAAATTTTGTTTGTCGTGAACGGTTTAAAATTAAAACGAGTTAGTTGACGTAGACCGTCAGAGACTTTGCTGCTCGACCTTTAACAAGCAGATGGCTAAACGTAAGCAATTACAGGAAGTGTAATTTGAAGCTTTAATAGAATACAATAGAAGTTTTTTTTTGCTAAATATTTGTAAACAAAACATTAACCGAACGACATGTCATATCTCATTATTTACATGCAAAAAATTCAGTAACAAAGTATTTGATATTTAAACTTAATAAATTCACAATTAATCTATAAAATACATTCGATAAATTTTGATTTAATACTTAGTTCTTTTCTGAAACTACGATTTATAAAATTTCACTGTCAAATTGAAATTTAAAGCAAATTAAACCGAGAATTGCCTCAAAATTATTCCTCACTTACAGCCTTCAACAGAAAACTGCAACATTAGAAAAAAGGCCAAAAACAAAAGCCTCATTCAGCCTGCAGTGCGGACTCAGCTAGTCCGAACAATGGGTCACTATTGTACCACCGTCCATTTTAAATGAACAAAATGGCTGCCGCTCTCAATTCACACATAAAAGCGGGATTTGAAACAATGCCGCTCTTCGCCTCTAATCCAAAGGGTTAAATGCATGCGATTGGTCAACTCTACCCCCGGACTTTTGTTAAGGCGAGCATTTGCGCTCGTGTGCGTGACACGGTTAAGTTTTCGCGTTAACGGTGTTATAGATTTGCATGTGTGCATTTGCTAGTATTGAGCCATGGGTCAGAAAAAAGTAGTTAGCAACAATAATTTAATATCACAATTACGCTGCTCTTTTATCGTCTTACATGGTAGCATTTGACCATAAGTCACTAGATTACCTGCCGAGCGTTTGTTGCCTGTTCTATTGCTGGCGTAAGGAGATTGGAACAGGCGTAGCTAGTCTTATCCTTTTAAATAAAGAAATTTGAACTTGAAGTGACGATGGGCTCGAAGCACCACTCTGAACCTGGATTGGGAATTGGCTATCAAGTGATACATGGAACGAATATCTGCGCTTTCAAATCAAACTCGTGACGTCACGTTTTGCAGTCGGCTGCTCGCCCCTTGCACCAAATCGGTCGTCATAATTAATCGGTGTACCAATTACCTTTCCAATATAAAAGTAAACTAACTAACTGAGATAGCAAAACGACCCAAAGTGAATCTTGGCCTCCGATAATAAAAGAAGTCACTTCGGCCTATGCTGCGCCACCTCCTGCCAGTCTTCTACCAGGAGCTCGCGCAAATCCTTCGTGACTTCGTCTTTCCAGCAATACCTGGGACGGCCGACCGGGCGTAGGCCACTCGGCCCTCCATTGTATGCTCGTTTGACCACACGATCCTCTCCCATATTAAAGTCAATATAAAAGTGTACGTTTCTAAGTCTTCCCTCCCTAAAATGAGTCGTAAGTATTCGTAGAACATAAAAACAAAGAGTCTTCGCGCATTAGGCGGCGATTCACCGAACCCTTTGGCCGCGAAGCTCGGATCGCAATCAAAACTTCCCTTTAGTTCGTACATTGTGACCGACGCCTACTCCACTTTTCTCTAAGAAGTTATTAGGTAGATTTCCAACATAAAATATTTTGATAGGTTAACTATTTAATTAATTTTGTGTAGGATAATGTTTAAATTATTTTACAAGCCTTGAAAAGTTGATTTAAATTCTGAAAAAGCTTCACGGCAGCAGACGTTGGACAAAAAAGGTTTTGTTGAGAACAACACACTAAACTTGTTTTAAAAATAAACAACAGTTTATTTCCACATCACACAATACCATGCACAATATTTTGGTAATCAGTACCTATTGCATTTTATTTTCTTCACATTTTTGGATGAATTCGGCAATGTATGTGAATAATTCACTAAACATTTTCAACATAAACCTAATTACTATTAAAATGAAGTGTAAATTGGATTGATTTCGAGAGAATAAATACGTTGCCGAGTCATTATTAGGTGACACACGTAGCAAAAAATCAGTCTCATGAATCCACCTCGCATAATGTCAAATGACTTCTTGATATCAAACTTAGGCGACATTCCCCGATTGCATTTGTTTTATTTAATTAATAAAATCCACAGCTTACAAAACATAGGCATCTGCAAAAGTTTTTGGCATTACATTGACACAGCAAGCGCTGTGAGTGAAGCACACTCGCACCGCGCGCAGCCAAAGAAATCTGAAATCTACTCCTCCGACAAACACCCACCAACAGACCTTTTATTCGAATGTCTTCCTACCCGTGAGAAGGGTCTGTAACAACCGACCCCACGCGTGTGCCGCTCTGATAATGTAATTAAAACAACACCTTTATTCCAAGTCGTTTTGGGACAGTTTTAGTTAGGGTCCCGAATTGTCTCCGCCGAGTTAGTTACGGGTCATGACCATGATTGAGGTCTTTACTAGTCCGCGCTCTCGAGAGCACAGGTAAACTTTGTTAGAGAGGTCTACTACTATGTACAGCTACTAGCCGAGTTCTACGGTCACACCTGCATGAACCTTTTTCCGGGATAAAAAGTAGCCTGTGTTAATCCAGGGTGTAAGTTATCTCCATTGCAAATTAAACTCAAATCCGTAGGCCTAATGTAAGTTATGCCGCGAGCGCGTAAACGCGTTTTTGTTTGAAAATATGTACCTACGTAGAGTTTTGAACTAAATGCTGACTTTCCTTCATCCAAAAAGAGTTTACGCATTCGTGGTAGAAAGCGTCAACATAGCAAAACCTAGACATTTGTAACGCTAAGGGTGTTTCCAACCCTGAACTCAACTTTTGCATTTGATAATATTAGTGTAATTTTTGTATTTCAAATAGCCTAGCCTTTAATAACCCTTT
Organism: Opisthograptis luteolata; assembly: GCA_931315375.2. Classification (NCBI taxonomy): domain Eukaryota; kingdom Metazoa; phylum Arthropoda; class Insecta; order Lepidoptera; family Geometridae; genus Opisthograptis; species Opisthograptis luteolata. The sequence continues at coordinate 8,955,292 of OV928047.1, read as the reverse complement.
TTGATAGCTAGTGACTTTACCAAACAAACAGAATGTGACATTTGCCTTTATTTGTTTGCAAACTGTGACTAATAGGTACTATTTGAGTTACTTATATGTCATTTTTACAGTTTACTAAAAATTGAGGTTATGGTCCCATAACCACTGATTAACCTTAATTAACCCAAAAAAATCTTTCTTGTCTTGATTTTTTAATGAAAATTAACAGTTAATTGTCATTACTATATAGATACTAATGCGCCTGCTAACATATTTCAACCCGAACGAAATAATAAATTACAAGAACACACCTACATTGAAACCGTTCACAAACAATACAGAAGGGCGAAAGAAAAACACGCATTAACCCCCAGTCGCGGCATAAAACATAATCCCTATAAAGAAACAAAAGACAGCATTAAAGTCGTGAGATTTTCAAACAGCGAGAGGTTTTCTCGACGAAAATTTCGGGGTAACATTATACCCGTACATTAGGGCTAAGTGATACCGTCACATTTGCTGGATTAATTCATCATCTGAATTGCCGTGGCCAGACTGATGGCCTGGAACGGCCCCCTGTCCCCCCTGTCCCCTCGCCGTCCCCCCGGGGTGGAGATAGCTTCGCCCGTTACGTATGAAGTTTTAATTATGCGTTGTTTTTAATGGTCTGTTTCGATTTTTGACGTGAAGATTTTGAGTATGAATTTTAATAGGATCAATTTTTTTATTTCTTTTTTGATATTTAGGGAAATTATTTCTTAAATCCAGTAGTAATGTTTTAATTAATAAAAATCACTTTCAGGTACCAAATCACTACATTTGTAAATCAGGTTGAAGAAAAAGAAGCCGATTAGAGGCCTTATCTGTATTTTCTGACCAAATGGTTTGATTATAAAGGAACACTCTTGTCTAGATATATTTTTTTCTTTTATAGGTATATTCAACGGGTTTTGAAAAAAAACTTCAAGTTGTCAAAATCGCTGCTTGAACGGGTTTTGAAAAAAACTTCAAGATGTCAAATCACTACTTGAACGGGTTTTGAAAAAACTTCAAGCTGTCAAAATCTCTGCTCACCCGTGCAAAGCCAGGACGAGCCGCTAGTCGTCACTCTTTTATAAAAAAAATAGCAAGAAAACAATGAAATCTCACAGAAATACATTAGCGCAACAAGCAAATTTTAGCGTTTAGCTGATGGTTGCGCTAGCGCCCATTGCCCTATGCCCCCGAATTAGCCCCCCTCTCCCACTGGGGGCCACCCCACGGGACAGCCAGTGTAAGGATAAATGGGAGGGCTGGCTCTTCTGGTTAAGTGTAGATTTTCCGAATGCGGTGTTGATGACGGCTGGTTAGGGCTTGAAAGTTGCTTTATCGATATTGTTGGTTATATCTTTGAGAATTTGTAAAATAATTTTGTGTCAGCGACTGCAGGATGAAAAAACTTCTAACTGGAATAGTTGTAAGAAATAAAATTAAATGCTATTTCTAATGACAATAGCAAAAACTATAATATAGTAACTAACTATAGTATGCTGATGTTAATATTGAAAATTGATAAAGCCTCGATTTAAGTCAAGATAATTCTTGAAAATTATATTTAGGACAAGCATGTACTGATATGGCTTTGTCGCTAAACATATAATTATGTATATAATAAAATAATGAAACAAAAGTTTAACGCATCGGTGAGTATGTAAATACAGTATTTATTGCGTATATTCAACTTACCACGTCATAAATGTATATATCTATAAGCTTTTTTGTTTTAAGCAGACGTTCCTATTAATTTTTGCAGAAATGCTTATATTTACGAGTATGAGTTGGAAAATAAAAATTATCGATAAAAAAATAGTTTTCATCGACACGCATTTTCACGTCACTAACGTCGGCAATTCCCCTAGACCGTTGGACAGCGGGCTGTAAATACTCGTGTAAAATTGTCCACATTCCTCCCTCGAAGCCTTTTGTGTTATATATTTCTTTGTTATTTACCTCGGTGGTGTAGCTTACCTTGCCTTACATACCTGCGGGGGAATGACTCTTTATATGCAGGTTTTTAGAAGCATAGGTATTCATTCTTCTTTGTGAGGTGGAAATGGATATTCGAGATATTAGAAGGGGTGATATTTGCTGGCTGTTTTAGGAGTTGTCTTATTTTTTTGTTCTTCGTTTTGCTATACTGTTGTGTTTAGTTTTGTAGGTACCAGTGTGTTTGGGTGTCTTAGAAAAAATAAGCCAATAAAAATTTTCTTCTACTTCTTTCAGGGTAGCGTTTGTCTATATGTCATCTGATGTTAAGAGGCGATGTGGTTAAAGGTGGCTCTGGATTAAAAATTAGCTCTTAAGTGGGGCTTCCCGAACACACCGATAGGTGCTTAGCGACGGATTCTTAACTTAAGAGTGGATAGAGTGGTGGTAGCCAGACGAGTACCTACTTGTAAATGCCCTGCTACCAAGCAAACAAATGTGATAATGTGGTCGAAAGTAATCTAAATCTGGACTGGGAATTGGCTCCCAAGTTAGGCTACTGGGACACTCCGTTAGCAGTTCTTGGCTACAGAACACAAAGACGGCGAAACGACGAATGACGGTGAAGAAAAACATCGGGAGGAAATCGGCATGTCCAAGAACCACATTTTGTAGTAGACTGACGATGGTAAAAACCAAAATAGGCCTTAACTGAAAATGACAAAAGGAAGTATTGTTTCAAATTAAAATTTCAACAGAGCGAGATCACAAAATTCCACACAAAATAGACAATATCCCTGTATTGTGTGTTCTGCTCACGAATCCTCTGGGTTAATTGCTAAGCACAAATGAGTGGCGCAAGTTACCCCGCTTATTGCCGGCCGACCGACACCTGAGGTAAGGGCTAGCCTCTACTGAAGTACAGGTAAAAATAAATGGGTAAAAGAACAGGTAACACGAAACAGAGGGGGAAACTGTTTTAAATCGGCGTCTTTTGAAAAGCTTTTACAAAATGCCAAAAGTAAAATTATCCTGTCAATTCTAAACTCTAAATATTGTTTTTAATGTACATGCCGTCGTTCTGTGATAACTTATATCGAAATGCGTGCAGTAATTATGTACATAAATAGGCACAAAAATAACCATAAACAGTAGAGATTATAAAATGGCAGCTTCTGTAATTTTTTCTATGCGTCAGGCAGAGAAAATGATAAGCAAGTAAAAACTTTTTGGCAACTAAGCTGCATCTGCACTTTTTTCATCATCCTACAGGAATATTTTTCCGGGATAAAGTTAAACAATCTGCAGAAGCTATTTCAAATTTTATTTAACGTCTCTGACAGACGATTTAAACTGTGTCAGTAAGGTTTTTAGGACATTTTTGTTAGTGGCTATACAGACTATTATAATACGAGAACGGCGTATGGAGTAGTTAATTGCAGGTAAATAATTATTTAATGGCCCGTCGAAACAAATTTAATTCCCTACCTGCGCGGCTAAAATACTCAGTGCACGTCGCGCCTAACAACAAAATGTCTCCCTTTCACCTTCTACTTTCGCTTGGATAATCTTATTTTTGTCTTAGCCAAGATGCTATAATCCTTCCCACCCCTGTAATAAAGTTCAAAATCCCTCGGCGTTTGTGCAAGAGTTAAAATGTATTACCTTTTATTGTGATCCTCAACACGGATTAAGAGAGAGCGCGGTTTTGAATTTTGATTTGGATTGTAGCGCTCAACTTGGCCATTTAAATTGTACCTGTCGAGGATTATTTGTTTTCCCGTCTTATGCCTATTTTGTTGAAGAATCGGGGGGAGGGGTAGGTCTTGGCAGAGTGGTCTATTCGTAACTATGCACACCTATTTTGCCTATTGCTTTGATTACATTCTACAGAATGGTCTTAAATGAAGATTTTGAATGTTGAAGGCGTGGTTTCCGATGTTTAGAGACTTAAGTAGACGTTGTTATTGTGTAGGTATTATAGTGGCTCTTATAGTTATTGTCTAAAGAGGCTTCAAGTGAACATTTTATTTGAATTGAAAAAAAAGTAAAATTTGAGAAATTTGGATGATGAAAAATACTTTTTTCTATCAACTTTTAGCTTTTAGTTTTTTATTCCGGCAGCCTTTCATTAGGTGTCGATGGCCAGTATCTTAATTCTAGATATAGAATGAATCCAATGAGCAACGATGTCTTAGTGGTAGTGACCTCTAAGCATGATCCTTAGGTTTCGGTTGGGCTCAAATGCTGCATTGAACTTAGGAGTTAAGGAAGACATCGTGATGAACCCATAGTTTGCTGGTAAGGCACTCTCTTAGATGCTCGCCTGAATAGCTGCCGACTGTAAAGAATCTGTCGCCAAGCGCATTTTGGTAGCCACAGTCCCAATCTAGGCGTAGCACGGCACCACATTACCACATATCAGAATATAACAATGCTAGTATAAACTAAGCTTTACCACAACATTTCAAATCTAATAACATCCAATAACTTTTCGGCCCATCATCACAATCCATAAAAATAATAATAGGCGAGGACATATGTTTCATAATAAATAATAAAAAAAATATTACGTTTTCAACCCACAACGGGCACGCGACGAGGGTAGTAATTTTAACAGAAAAGCAGGGAAATGGGTCGCCGGGGTCACAACAGTCCAGGGGCTGTAGTGAAGGGTTAAAACACCCTAATAACTGACACATGGAGCTTGGAGTAGGTAAAGAAATGCCGGGACGGACGTCGGAGTAGAACCAGTTTCAATTGCGTACTTAGGAATTATATCACTGGAAAGTTTGATGGACTAATTGGTTGAATTAATAGTGCTTTTTTGTTTTTTGTTCAATACAATCATTCAATCAAATTTTATTTGCGTGAATATAAATTAATACAATTTTTGTACATATTAAAATTATAAATAGAGCAATCAATATATCTAAGTACTTAGGCATGCAAAAAATAAGGCAAAACAAAATTAATCAAAGACATAATCGCGCTCAAAAATTACCCATTAATTTCTTTTGCCGGCGTCATTATCAGCCTTTCACGTTCCCACTGCTGGGACTCTGGCCTTCTCTCAGAGAGAGAGTATGGGCCGTAATGTACCACGCTGGCCCAGTGCGGGTTGGTAGATGTCGCATGCCCTTGAATGTTGCAGTTCTTGGGCATGCCGGTTTCCTCACGATGTTTTCCTTCACCGTTTTGAGCGATGGCAAATCCGCACATAACTTATTAAGTCATAGGTGCGGGGCCGAGAGGAGAGAGTGAAAAACCTCAACTAAAATGTATGAACTCAGTAGGTATACCAATTATTTATATTTGCCTATATACCCGTACGAAACCGAGACGGGCCGCTAGTATGCAATAAACTAAAAACACGTTCCTATAAAATCGGCCCTGTCTAATATTACATTATTTATTCAATTTATGAATGCAAACTCGGAACCAGTTTTTCTAGAAACCTAACCCTTTTTACGGTCGCGAAATGCAACTCGCAAAAAAATTGCATTGTCCAAAATGGCAGATGGTCAAATTGAAATGGGCGGATGGAACAATATCAAAAATATTAGCAACAATGCATGTAACGGTCACTTTTCCATTCTAATCGTTATGAAAAGATAAAGTTTGTGATTTTGGTTGAGCCTATTGGTAAGTTAAAAAAACATTGGTCACTTTTCATACTGCCCTGGACCTGACCGCAAAATATTTTGTATCAAAATTTTCGTTTCTGTCAATGTCACTTGACAGTGACAATAAATTTGCTAGTACATAGATCAAAAAGATTAGTTTTTGTTCACATTTGGTAAATAATGTTGATTTTAATGACTTAATTTAAGTAGGGCCGACTTCCAAAGCGTGAAACGGAATGAAAAAGAAAATGCGGAGTGCGTTCAAAACATCCAAGCAACGAGTAAGATAAAAAATGTCCTACGAAACTCCGAAGTTAAAAAATCAATATCTTTTTTTTCTACACCTTCTTTTAAATATCGTTTGCATAATTTTAATAGGCAAAAAATTTAAATTTTTATCGTATATAAATCGTTTTCATACGACTTCGGGTCCGTTTTGGCCATTGTTCTTTAAAGATCTGATTTTATACTCTTTTTCTATTAGAAAGTTTTTATTTTAGTTCTTACAGGTTAGCGTTTGACCTGATGATAAGTGACGATTGGTAACCGGCTCTCAAGTGACGCTACTGGATCAAATGTATGATGCCTGGAGACAGATTCTTAATGTGAGGATGGTAGCTAGCCTGGTGAGCACTAGGAAGTGTCCCTATCACCAAGCTATGCTTTCATCACGATGTTTTCCTTCACTGAAAGCTGAAGTTCACTGTAGGATTTGAAACCACAGAGCCGTCATCGCTTGAAACTATCTACTAGGGCATTACATCCTTACCTACTTATTATCCTATCCTACTAATATTATAGATGCGAAAGATTGTGCGTGTGTGTTTGAATTTTTGTTACCACATATCACTGTAACGTCTTAACCGCTTTTGATGAAATTTGGTAAAGACATAGCTTATACCCTGGATTAACATATATGCTACTTTTTAACCCGAAAAAATGTTCCTGCAGAATAACGGGAAGAAATCAAAGAGACATAAGAAAGAGGGTGAAACCGTGGGGCGCAACTAGTCAAGAATAAGTAAGAAAGAAGCATAAAAAGAGAAGAGTGTAAGTCTATTGAACTTGTAAACTATAATCTAATCTATAAAACGTTTAAAAATGCTTACCCATCCACTCAAAAATCACTAAAACAACGCTTAAGAAATCTCTACAACCCCTCACAACCACCCCACATGACCACTGTCCACGCACTGGGCGGGGCGACTGTCCCCCTAACTGCCCATTGGTCACGCAACTGGACAACACGTGTGGTGGGGCTATTCCAATTAGATGGACCTTTTAGAAAGATTCTACTTAGGGGATGGATAAACTTTTATTTTGTAGTCTCGTTGGAACATTTATTTCTAGTTGGAAAACTTTTTTCCGAATCGTTACGCGTTTTGCCGTGGTTGAGTAACAATCTTTCGCATGTGGGTTCGCCCGCGTGGAACTACACTTTGTCACAGTAAAAAGTACTTATTTATATCCTATATCCTTCTCGAAGGTTCGAACTACATAATATTTCCACGCCAAATAACATCAAGATAGGTTCTAAGTATAGTCGTTATAAGGTAAATAAATAAAATGAAATAAATTTAGTGTCATAGTTATAATATGTATGTACTAAAATTATTTTTATTCCTATTAACAAATATTTTTTAAAAAATATCTTTAATTATTTTTTTGCGCCATCTATAGCACAGGAGCCATAATTTTAAAGTTTTAAATCGCGCCATCTGCTGTCGTTAAAAAGTACTAGTTAACAATAATCAATAATGGATCTACGAATATCTGAAATTATTCTAGTTAGAAAGAATAATCTAATTCGTGATAAGTCACGGAGAAGTCAGTAAAAAGGCATTGGCAAAATTACTTTTACTAGCATGACATAGTTTTAATATATAGATATTTTATGAATGTTTTATTGAAATTCCTAGTACTTAACACCAACGTATCTACTAACTATACTGTCCATGTTTTTACAAGATTTACGATAAAACATTAATATTTCTATAGAAATCAACTGTTTTCATATATATTCATCATCATCATCATTATTAAATAAAATAGTTATGTATGTAGCAATTTATAATATTACTTACAAAATATTTTTAAATCAATCAAATCATTGACTTGAAACTTTTAATTTTACAATACAGTAGTCACAATTACATGCAATTTTACAATGTTTAAAAAAATGGGCTTGACGCTTTTTATATCATACAAAAATTAAAAATTATAATTAATCTATTTCTTAGTTAGCAAACTTTTACTCTTGTACCACACTCCAAAAAACATAATTTTAGACTTTTAAGTTTAAGCTTCTGCTACTCGTTGACAGATGGCGCTACTGGTACTAAATGAATTGGCACAAGTAGAGGAAACCGTAGCGTCTCTACGTAGTAATAGTTTCCATTTGAATGCAGGGGATGAATGAAATGAATTACATTTTTAAAGCATATTTTTATGGCGTTCAATTATGTTATGAGTTGTTCTAATTAGCCCATTTCATGATCAAAGTATTTATGATTGTCTTTTCTTTAGCGTAATGGAGTTTATTTCATGCTTGCACTTAAGATTTATTGTAAGGATTTATATTTTAAAGTGAGAAAGATTCATAAGGACTTACCTACAAATCGCGTTTGAGTTTTAACCTTACACGTAATCAAGACACGTGCTAAACTTTCGGACTATTTAAATTATACGCTTTTTGTACAAAGCTGACCCTACAAAATTCAGAAATGACTAAGGTTTTGGTTTCTAATGCTAAGCATGATAATTATTTATTGTTCTAATTGTATGATATCGATTGTATACAACTTACTGTACAGTCAGCAACAAAAGTAGCTGATCATACTAGATTTCGTAAATGTGTTTTAGATCAGTACGTTGTGGGTTTTTTTTTTTATATTACAAGGTAGCGCTCTAACCACAACATAACACAAGTAAAGCAAGTTTAGTAAGTTTTAAGTGATGATGTGGTCAAAGGTTCGTGTTTAAGATGATGCCGGAAATCGGAAACTTTGTTATTGTTGAGCGACTTTTGTCGTTGACTGTACTAAAAGAAACCTAATAATACTTTCTTTTTGATTAAATATCCTGAAAATATACATTTAGCATAAAACTCAATTGTAGGTATTTAGTTTATTCTTCTTCTTCTTTTATTTAAGAGCGAAGCTCTTGTCGGTGGTGTATTTTCCATCCCGTTCTGTTCTCGGTCATCCTTTCGACCTCTTGGTACGCCATGACGTCAATCCTTTCTTTAACTTGATCTATATTTATGTTCTTCTCGGTCTACCTCTCCCTCTCTTCCCTTCTACTTTTCCTTCTAATATGGTTTCATATATTCGTCATGCCGTACCAAGTGGCCAAACATCTTTCCTCTTCTTCAATTATTAGATTTGTATTTAGTTTATACAAATCTAATAATTGAAATTACGTTTAAGGGCCTGTCAAGTCTGTTGGCATACATGCCTGCTACCCCTATCCACTTAATATTACCTATATAACTACCTAATATGACAAATCAAAGCGACTGGTCGATGCTACCCGTGACCAAAATGCTGGTCGTTATTTTGTGCAACGAATAAGCATTGCCGTTCAACGCGGCCAGCATTTTGGGAACGTTGCCAACTGGTAGTGGTTTATTAGAGTAGTTTGTTTAGTTTGATAGGTAGTTTTATTTTACATTTTAAGATTTAGCTAAGCGTTTTTATTTTGATATAAAATAAAATATACTACCTAATTAACCATCATTATCATCAGCCTATTACATCAGCACTACTGGGACATAAGCCTCAGAGACAGAAAGATAAATAAATGAATAACGCCCTCACAACCTCGGCATACGGCAATTACAATGTGGTCGAAGGTGGCATCACGCTACACCTGGATTAGGAACTGGCTCTCAAATGAGGCTGCTGAAACACGCGGATAAGCGCTTGGCTGCTTGGCAACAGACAGATTCTTGGTAGCTTTTTTTTTATTGCTAATAGGTGTGCGTTTGACCGCCATCCCGCTTGTTGCCAAGCGATGATGTTTCACGCCTTAGCGGTACGCATGATGAAGGTAGAAGCAAAACGCTTCGTGCGAATCGGTGGAATCTCCACCATATACCGATGGCGTCTGGCCGTTTGCCTAGATGTCCGATGAGCTAGCCAGGAGAGCACTAGAAAAAGCCCTAGGTATGGTTTCCTTACCTTACCTCTTTGAAGGATTTGAACACACTAGTTAAGGATCGCACACACACCCAATCACCCTTTTTTTCTTGTAAGATCTATGCATGCAGGCTTGTCCTGTCATTAAACGGCAAAAAAAAATAAAAATCTATTTTTAAGCCTGACGCTTACCATCAGAAAAGCGACTTGCTCATCTCGTCACTCAGTGAGATAACATAAAAACTAATTATTGCTTACTATGTTGGTTCACTTTCAAGTCAGACTTTGTTTCTGTGCGTAGAAAATTCAGGCACTATTTTGCGCTTTCAAGTCTAATGGGCGCCATTTTTTATGTAGACAGGTCTTGCCTTTATTAGCTTTCTGAATATTAATATGGAAAATAGAAAGTTATATTTTAATTGACCTACCTACCTGCCTTCTCTATTAAAGTGAAATCATTAGCCTCGTTTTTGTGTTGTGTTGTTTTTGTTAACATTAAGGTAAAAATTAAACAAGCTCATTTGATTAACAAATCGTGGATATTTATTGAAATAAAAATAATAAAAATGAAAAATAATAAAAACAGTTCATCTTTCACGTAGTTACACAATAAAATTTGTCTTAGTTTTGTTTTTTTATTATCTATTTTGTGTCCTCTCGTCAACTTTTTCATACAGATATTTTTTACAAATTAAATTTTTCTTGTACATGCATTTGGAGATTAAAACATTAGTCATGTAAATGAACAGAATGAAACATTTCACTTGACATTATAGAAAAAATCTAAATTTAAATTTTTCCAATCTGTAGTCATTTATAATTACTTAGGTACCTGTATAAATAAGATGTGATAGGATAAAATGACTACAAGATGGAAAAATATTTCAAGTTATTTTTGATTTTGTAATACAATTTATTTTACTACATGTACTTAGGTCTTGTTCAGGCGACATAGCTATTTGTCACTTAAGTTCAACTCGTAAGTTAACATTCAGCTCACAGCGCTAAAACGATGGCTGTCTATTGTTTTTTCTTTCTATTCTATCGCCAGTCTCTTCTAAATGTTTTTGACTTACATGGGAGTTAAAACTTAAGAGCCTCCATGATTTTTTAACAACCAAGTAAATATTACATAGTGATAAAGTACATCACTTGAAGAAGCCCTAAGATGGGGTCAAAGGAGACACGTGGACGACAAAATGGTTATATTATAATTTACTTACAATTATCTAATATAAATTCTATATTAATTTACATTAAGTACGTATACTGAAAGATTTTCACGCTTGGACTAAATTTAGGTACATGTGAAGTCATTCCACGAATCATAATAAATCACAAGAAAACATTAAAAACAAAACTGGAATATTTGTCAGTCTTAATAAAAAAATAACGAGCTTTCCATTAGAAGAAACGAATTTGATACGAACACCGAAACTGTTCATGACATATATTAATAAATTTAACCACTAATTAAACATAGAGATACCGCAAGATTAACGTCTACACTTAGAATATATTCCAATTTTGCTTTCTACAATGCATAAATAGTTTTATCGATTACAGGAATCTCACCGTTTTTCTTCCAATTTTGGTTATAATTTTTCAAAATGTCCCATATAAATATGAACATCAATAGGTAGGCTCTCCATTTACACATTACACTTAACACCTACAAAAATATTTACATAAGTTTTATCTAGGATAGGAAACATTTTGTTTATTATTGTACAAGATACACTAAAATTACGAAACAACCTTATTCCATACAACACGTACTACATCGAACTATGAAGATCTTAAAAAATACTGGAAAAAATCTAATTTAATTGACACTATACATACACAGCTTAAATAAATCGTAGGCTAAAATCAACATAGCTAACTTTGGCATTGGTTTCCACATCTTTTTTCTATCAAATAAAAACATGTCAAAACAATTTCGAAAGCACATAACGTAAATGGACAAAAATAGCTTCACCTTCGGAAAAAAAACTAACAAAACCTTGCATATAAGTAACATCAACAACTCAACAGTTGACACGAAAGATATGTCACCTAACATTAGTTATTAGTAACTATGTAATGCCCTTCGTTTCAAACAACTTTGGGCTCAATTGAAGTGCCTAATGGTTCCGCCAATTCAATTCTTAAGACTAGAAATTGAATGAATGTCTCCAATCATTTCATGGTGCTTCGATTCTAACAATTGTACCGAAACATGTTTCTATGTTAGAAGATCTGGCTCGTAGGCGCAGGCGGTGGCAGGCGGAGGCCACCCCACGGATAGAGTCACGAGGCCTCGTCTCGACATGCGTTAGAGTCATCGGATAGAGCTAGAGGAGCACCATTACTTTGATTCACAACACATTTACGCATGTGCTTCTCGAGCGTCGAGGGCACTGAGAAGGGCATCTCGCAAAACCTGCATCGATACACGTCCTTTCCAAGGCGTCCATGCGTCTTCATATGCCTCGTCAGCTTCGAACTCTGAGCGCAGGCATACGAGCACAATTCGCATTTGTAAGGTTTCTCACCGGTATGTGATCGCCGGTGAACGGTCAGGTTTGAGCAATTCTTGAACACTTTCCCACAAAACTCGCAAGTGTCGTTCCTGCGACCTTCTTTTGATTTCAGCAAAGGATTCTGCAGAAGGCCATTGGTACTGTTTTTTAAACCATCAAAAATGTTATCAGGCGGCCTCTGCGCATGTAAGGTGGGCAACCACCAACCTTCGCCTCTCTCCATGTCCAACTTCATGCGTTTAGATGCTTCAAAAGGATTCTCGAATGGGTTGAATAAGGGATGCGGTTGAGGTGGCATTTTTGCAAACTCCTCTTTTAATCGCAATGCGGCAGTTGGTGGCATGCCGTTCGGCTTTTCGCTAGGAGGGCCGTTGTTATTATCACGGTCCTTTGCGAGTTGCCAGTTCAGTGACTTTCCTGATTCTTGTAAAGCTTGCTTGAAAGCCTCGCTATATTGAGCAATGTTAGATAGTCCAAATTTGTCCATGAGCTCACCGACCACAGATGCGCTGGGTTGATGAGCTGCCATGACAGGTGCTTGTTTCCTTGGGAGAGATGTAGGAGGGGCACTACTGTTTGAGACTGTTAAATCTTCAGCCTCTTCTACATCCTCACCATCCTCTTCTTCTTCCTCTTCGAGCTCCTCGTCCTCAAGCTCATCTTCCGAATCATCTTCACCGGTGTCACCACCAGAGTCACCTTCCTCATTGTTAGCTTCTGCAGATCGATGTATTTTCATGTGTCTTTTTAATTTAGACGCTTTCTCAAAGGCTTCATCGCATTCAGTACACTTGAAAGGTTTTTCACCAGTGTGCGACCGCCGGTGTACAAGCAAACTACTTTGTGAGCGGAATTTCTTTCCGCAGAACTCACAGGAATGTATAACATCGTCGCTGTTTCGCTTGTTAGGCGGGGTAGTGGTTGACCGCTCGGGCGGAGGTGCGTCCGCTGCCATAGGCTCGATGCGACGCTCCGGTGACGTGGAGCTGTGAGGTCTTGTCGCTTCACGAGGGGTGTCTACCGTTCCGGGTCCGGCGCCCACCGGTGGAGTCTGGCCGACTCGGGAGGGCGACGGGGAAGCGAACGGAGGCGAATGCTTCCTGGGGCTAGGAGAGCTCGAATTGCCTGTGGCCGCCCCTGGACTGGTCGTACCGGCCAGTTGCCGCAAGCGCTGCGAGTAAAAATCCAGCTGGGGTTCAAGTGAGAGAGGTTGGGAGACTGGTGGAGCCCTTTCCCGACTCGACATTGACGTCGGCACGATCGGCGGACGGTCGGCTGGAGAAGGGAATGCTTGGTGTGGTGGTAGCGAGTTAGCTGCTACAGCGGCTGCTGCAGCTGCTAAGTTCAGTCCATGATGACGGAATTGCTCAGAAACGAGCTGTTCCATTCGGAAACGATGATCGTGATGGTTTGGCCGCGCGAATAGCGGTGCGGGAGGCACCGATGGATGAGCTAGCGGTGGCAAACTGCCAGGCAGCGGCATTCTGAGTAAGCCACCAACTCCAAAAGGGGAATGCATATCCGGTGGGGGTAATAAAGGGTGATGGCGCAGTTGCGGCGGAGGCAGTGGTGCGCCAACAGAGGAACATCCCGAGCTCGATGATGAGGAGCTTGATGATGAATGGTTCTTGTTGGGTAGTTGTTGCGGCATCGTTTCCACGTAGATCTTAACCCCGTGGACGTGTTGTACGTGCTGCATCAGTCGCCAAGCCGAATGGACTCGCGCTTTGCAAGTCGAGCACACATAGTTGCTGGGTTCTGCAGACAAACAAAAAAACTGTTAAGCAGATGAAACCAATGGCAAGATTTAGGGGTATATTAACAGGGGCAATGTGTCTAGTAATAGCTCTCACATATCGTAGTGTAGGGCCTAGGGTGGGTGCGCAGGCCGCATGTTAAGCAGAAGGTCCGAGGGTCGGGCGGCGGCGGTGAGTGATCGCGGCTGCGTGATTCATGCACCTCGGGAATCTTATGAAATATACGCGGGCTGGGATCACGTACACGCGCGCGGGTTAAGACTGTTGATATTGAAATCTATAGGTAACGCTACACCACAAGAGAAAAATTGTGGCCGTTAAAACGTTGGTTTAGTTTTACACGTAGGTAGTCACGCCTCAACCTAAATACATAGTTTAACATTTACATTGCTGAGCATAAATGTATGTAGATGTTGGGTTTATGTTGGTATAAAATTTATTATTTTTCAATATGTTTGTGTGAGTTCGTAAACTGCGCGCTCGCCATTCGTCTTATGAGTCGTCTTTCGAAGGCATCCCTCGTATTTGTGCACAGTAGTAGTCAGTAACGCGAGCTAACCATCAGGCGAGTGACTTGCTCGTCTCGTCACTCAGTTATATATTTAAAAAAACAAAGAGACGAGAGCCAAGTCTTAAAAAGCCTTTCATAAAAATGTTAAACAATAATATGGGTATTAAAAAATTTACTGCTCAGTACTAGTAGCTAATTTTATCAATTTGATAAATCAAATCAATTTGTATAATACAGAATGATGTAGATAAAGATGAGGTCACATGGTCAAGGCAGTGCCCGCCGGTTTTGACAGTAATTTGATTGCTCATTGTGAACTCGAGACACATTTTATTGTGAAGACAATCGCGACTCCGCGATCTGATAGAGGTGTGTTTGTCAATGTGATCGCGCCAAAAAAATTACCTGCCGGGCGTTTCTTGCCTGTTCTTTTGCCGGCGTAAGGAGGTTGGAACAGGCGTAGCTAGTTTTAAGTTGACGTTTTAAAGTGATCACAATGTATCCTATTGAATAAACATATTTTTGATTTTGATTTTGATTTTGTGGTCGCAGCATATCGATGGCAAGAAAATATTTTTTTTAAGTACCTAGTTAAAAGTATTAGCAGAAATTTGTTGTAGGTTAAAATATAAACAAAAATTTGAAAATGCCCTACCAGAAAGTTTTTATCACGGTGTTTTCACTCACTAAAAGCTCAAGCTCGTTGTAGAATTCGAACCCACGATTTTCGGATAATAATTATAAATAATAATCAGATAATCAAAATCCATATTTACATTTTTTTTTAATTGATAAAACACACAACTCAAATTAAAAAACTACTAGTATCTTCTCCGGCATTGGCACTAACACATGTCTCTCGCAGCAATGCTGGAGGTAGGCACAGTTCAGCCTGACTGCAATCATTTTTAGGACAGTGTTGGAGCAAGCCAACGTTACTACCACTGACCCATCATTTTTTAAACCTGCGAGCTCACGCTTTGCAGTCAGCTATTCGCCTATTGCACCACATCAGTGGTCGATAGTCGATAGTACCTACTCATAAGTTTTCGTCAAAAATTATCGCTAGCAAGTTATCGACATTATGTAAATCCCTAGCGAAGTAGGCGCGGTCCGATAAACATCTGACTGTTAAGACGATTATTGAAATGTAACGGTCAGATTGTGACCGACCGGAAAGAATAGGTACGTGTACATGGTGTTCACGAATATTAAATCTTTTTTTTTACATTCCTGCTGTACCATTAAACTGCGATTTTTGTTGTTTTATTTTCTGAAATTGTTTTTAGTTCGTTGATATCCTTTGCAAAATGGAAGGTATCGAACAGGCAGTAGAATAATTTATGAATCGGAAAACATAATGTTGGTTATGAATTGAAAAACTAAAATGTAATACGTATTTCAGCGCGGTTAAATCAAGTTCAAATGAAATTATAATTAAGAAATAAACAGTTTTCTGATGTTACATTGAGGTGATACAAGTTTCTGCTTTGTTCATTCCTACTTTCATTTATGTTAAAATAATATAGTTCCCTAAAATCGCATTACTTTATTGTTGAAAATTAGGTACCTACTCATGAAATAAAAAAAATGTTAGATCAAGCACCGAGTATCCGGGACACGACACCCGACACGATGACGTCTCAATGACATTTGTCGTGTCTTGTTAAATTGGAGCAGCATGTATACAAATTTATCGTCATATCAATATTGTGACCTTTTTGTCCAGAGCATTGTTCATTGTATTGAGTTTTGGTCATCACTCGGTACTGAACGCAAAATAGATTAAGGCTTAGTTTTTTTTTTCAGTTTTAGTATATATTTTCTTCATTACTGTCAACTGTAAATCATATTTTCTTTCATCGGAGTGGGGCCAAATATAGGCTTGCCTTTTTTTAAAATAATAATTGTAGTATTTTACTCAAAAACTTGCAAAAACTACAATTTTAATTAGGAAAATAATTATAATAGTCAGTGCAGTTTAGATAGCCATTTCTGTTAAATTTAGTATGAAGAAGACATACAGTTAAATTAGCGATAAAAACATCGTATTTTTGATACCATATTATTTATAATATACAGTTAGTACACTTAGTTAAAATCCTATCTTTGCCCTGCATCTAATTTACTACGTTATGTGCAAATTTTCCATCGCTTAAAACGGTAATAGGGAACCGGAATGTACAAGAACCACACCGACATTTTTCTGCTATCCCTACAAATTGAACATTGTCACTGCGATCCTCCCCATAAGTACGGTCAGCAAAAAGCTTCAAAATCGATGCCGGCTTACCGAGTACCAAGCGGCTTGTAATTCCCACTGATTAGATCTGTGGTCAATCTGATAGAGGCGTTAATTTAATAGGTATGAAAAGTGTGGGAGGAGAATTGGGTGGTCGAGGATTTAAACGGTCTTTTGTGATTGCAATGGAGTGGTTAATGTATAAGTTACTAGCTGTTCCCCGCGGTTTCACCCACGTGGAGTATAGTTTGCTGCAGTAAAAAGTATTCTATGTCCTTCCCCAATGATCACAAAATTCAAAATTCACATATTTCTATTTGTTAGGATACATGTGATCGATCACTTTAAAATGTCAAACTTAACTACTATGCCTTGAATGTGTGGGACCAGGGAACATATTTACATATTTTAGCAGAACCACACTATCTCCACACCAAATTTCAAATCAAAATCCAATTTTTCGATGTATCTTCCATCTGCTAGACACACGAACTGCAATTGATTTTGATATAAGTACAAGAAAGAAATAAATAAACAAATAAATATCTGGGACAATTGCACACAAATTGACATAGCCCCAAATTAAGCTCGAAACTTGTGTTATGGGTACTAGACAACGATATACATACCTATATAGATAAATAAATACTTATATAGAGAGAAATCTCCAAGACTCAGGTACTCAGGTAATCGAGTATGACCTTTGTCGCTGACTGTACCCATAGATATCTTAAAAATCAGGGTTGCAAATATTCGTGCTCATCACACATATATTTGCCCTTAGAAGAAGGTTGCTTTCTCAATTCCTATCAAACACGTCTTTTTTTTTTGGATTTCCGCTGACATTTCCAACAGCCAAGCCGACTTGAAAATATGTTTAATAACCGTTTCAATTTCAAAAGGCGATCGGTGATTACCGTCCATTGTGAGTGGAGTCAGTGGGGGTGAAATTTTTAAACGCAAGGGGGGGGGGTCCAGACAGGGGGAAGTGGGGATTCTGCTCAAGGGAGGGCGTTCTCGGGAAAGCGCATCCGGTCGGATTGCTTGCTTTATTACGTGGGTAGGAAGGAGTTGGTGGTCAATTTACCAGCTGTCTGTCTGTATGTGACTTTTGAATATTTATCTTTATGACCATTTAATAAGGTAGCTTAAGTTTATATAATTGTATCTATCATTAGTTTATCTAGCTGCGCCCCGCGGTTACACCCGTATCTTTCCCGTTTTAAAACCCACAGGAACCTTTTTTGGGATAAAATGTAGCTTATGTGTTAATCCAGGATCTAAGCTAACTTCATTCCGAATTTGACTGCAATCCATTGAGCTGTTTCAGCATGAAGAAGTAACAAACATACATCACACTCACAAATTTTCGAATAATATTAGAGTGATCATTAGTTTAACAAGAATTATGACAGGTGAGAAGAATGTGCGTCACAAACGTTGCTTTTCAAACTCTTTGTAAAACTTTATGAAAAACCTGCTTATATCTAATTAAAATTAGTTTTGTCAAACAAGTTAACTTGTTTTACATTTCAGACTCGAATTATTTTTTGATATTTCTCGTCATGTATGTTTCACATCCGTTTGCGGCGACGACAAGTAATGGGGTATCAAATGATAAATAGCATCTCATTAGATCCACGGATCAAGAAGAAAGATGTAGTAAGAACCTGAACTCCAAAAAAAAATTTCTGATGAACGGGTCCAAAGAAATAGAATAGTTATTTTTAAGTGAACAGGAACTTCTATAGGCGCATGTCGACCGCATCCTCGCTTGGCAATGGTATGGTGGCCAAACCACAAAATTAAAAAAAAAATGTTCTTAAAAATCTCAAGAGTATAGAACAGTTTCGCCACATAAAAGTCTCAAGTGTCAAAACAATTTCTCATTCAAAATAAGAACTGAAAACGCGAAACCGCAACGGCTCATATAGAACATTCGTAGACCGGAAGCCGACGGCGCTGCTTCCGGCGACGACAACAGTTGTTCGCACCCCAGCGCCTCTCGCGGACACCGGGGAAACTACAACCCTTAGTGTTGGAGCGCGCGCGTATTTGTGTAGGTGTACAGATGCAGTTTTAGAGATGAGACTTTGAAAGAGTGAGCACTGTGGGGCTGACATTGTCGTTGGACGAATCAAAATCCCTAAAAAATTACAGATAAAAAATAAATAAAAGAGATGATGAGACTATTGTAAGAAGTACCTACTTCGGTACTGTTTTTTTTTGTCTATGGTCTTTGGTATGTCGATGTCTAGGCTGGTGATAAAAAGGCATCGGTTGGAAATTTACTCGAAATTAAACCAGCAATAGATTTTGCGAAGTGCATAGGTAAAAGTTAGTATTGATAAAAAAGTTTTTTTCTTAATATATGGTAGTGTTTGACTACAAGTCACACCTAATGTTAAGCTGAGATGTGACTGAAGGTGGCGCCACCCTACAACTGGATTGGGAACTAACTGGATCTCAAGTAAGGTTGCTGGAACACATCGTTAGCCGTGATATTACGAAATTAATATGTCGAATTATTTTATAGAAATGTATTTAGAAAACAACATAATTGCCCATCTGTTCAGTTTTCAATTACATTTCTAAGGCACCAGCACTATTTAAAAAAACATAAAAAAGACACAAAACATTTCCAATAATTAATAAAAAAAAAGAAAAAATAAACGGTCGTTCTGCAATCTATGCGAAATTTGAAATAAGAACGGCTTGGTTCCAACAAGACTCGCCATCGACTTGTTATGCGGCGGATGTCCGTCGCGCCGCTGCGCTGAATGACCGCCTTCCCCTTCCGCCCCCCTATCCCCCTACAGGCGCGCTGTTGTGCTAGCGATTAGCGGATTACAAGCTATTTTAACATTGTATTGTAAAAAAAATGAAACGTATTAGAATATATAATTCATAGATTAGAGATAAAGTTTGTTTTCTGCATTCGTTTAAGAAAGGTTTTAGCTTCGCAAACGCAACGTTACAATTTTTTTGTCCAGTTCAAATGGATTTACAGCCTTACTTACTGCATCTAAAAAAGTTTCGAGATTTGAAATAATATAACAATTAATTTAAAGACAAATAATAATTAAAATAGGATAATAGGATTTAATTTAAATAGGTTAACGATTAATAATTGCCAATCATTAGTTTAAACAAACGCTAATCGCGCCAACTAAAAACACAACCTATAGCGGTGCGAAGTTATAACCCGAATGGTGCAAATTGTGACCCATAACTGCGAGACATGTTGCTGGCTGTGGAGAAAAATAAAATTTGAAAATGGAACGCCATACTCGCTGGCCAGTGACGTAATATTGGAATTGGA
Organism: Opisthograptis luteolata; assembly: GCA_931315375.2. Classification (NCBI taxonomy): domain Eukaryota; kingdom Metazoa; phylum Arthropoda; class Insecta; order Lepidoptera; family Geometridae; genus Opisthograptis; species Opisthograptis luteolata. Next base: position 8,935,226 of record OV928047.1, on the reverse strand, counting down.
CCAAGACGGTTTAGTTAGCATATGCGAAGAATACGATCCATTTTTAAACGGAAATTATAGAATTGTTTTTAAAGTAATTTAGTAAAATAGTGTTTAGTAAAGTGTTTACAACCTTTTGCTGTTGCATTTTCTTTTTTAAATAGGTTATAAAGTTCTCGATCTAATTGTTAACAACAGCAGTCTGTGTAAACAATCGATTTAACCATAAATTTTTACCCTTTACATTATTATGTGACGTATCTCAATGATGTCTGGGTCGCGAGAAGGCAACTGAAAAAATAACTTTTTAATTTACATATTGTTACAAAATATGCACCAAGTATCTGAACATTTTCGTACCTTGTCGTAACAACAGTTTGCGATATATATTTGAAAAATAACACTGGATTTCAAGTCCTTAGAAGAACTTAGAACTTTTGACAATGCACTTAATGACACAAGGGGTCTTTCAAGATCTAAGGTTAGGTCTTGTCGTAGAGCTTTGAGGTTCAAACATTTTTTTTATTACAGCTTACAGGGAAGCATTTCTAAACCAAGTTCCTAAATCAAGACAAACTAAAAAGGAAATGCTGATTGTAATTGAAATTATTTAAGTCTAGAGCAGATGGCAAGGGATTAAAAAAGGTATTGGTGACCTTACACTCTTTTTTATATACTTTTGATTGGCAAGACGGCCAAATTTCTCACCTCATGGTAAGTATCACTCTTACCCATCGCAATTAAGCGCCAGAATTATAACCTTAAACTTAAACAGTTTAAAATCGTACGCAGCATTGTACAGAGTTCGTCACCATGAGTTAAAGTAAACACACCACACCACTCCACACCACACACCACTGCTTGACGGTTCAACAACTAGCAAAAGTGGTACGGTCAATGACAAAATGGGCTGAACAATATTTTTTCCGATTACGTTCATCAACTTCAACGCTAACCTAAGACCGCATCATCAATAAACATCAGGTGTGTGTTATGTTCAAACGCTACCCTGTAAGTTGTACAAAAAAACAAACATTGCTGATCTAAAACACGGTTGGAAAATCAAGCATGATCAGCTAAAGTCCGAAATCAATAATCGATCCTGATCCGTTATCCGCGTTTTTGGATCGATATGTCATGTCATTATTTATGTCATTTTAGTACTAGTATGTCAAGCTTAATTACTAAAATGACATATTTATGACATGACTTATCGATCCAAAACCACGGATAACTGATCAAGATCGATTATTAATTTTGGGGCGTAATTTTGTCGCCGTTACCTCCCCAGGCAGACTCTGCAAGAGTCCTAGCATTACAAGCTACTTGTTTACTATGACAAGGTACCAAGTAATGTTGCCAGCACCAGCTGTAATTGCACAATACTGAAACTACTGATTTGACCGCTCACTGCTGACACAACTGTTGTCTACAATATGGTTGCAAGTTATTTACAACAAGTGACCCCTACGTGAGTCTTTGTAGCGAAACATCGAGTTTTATTCTTTGTGAAATGTAATTTAGAGACAATTTTATGTTCAGTGGTATATTCAACTTTTTTTTGAACCGTTCCATTCCTATACCTAGCTTGAGTTTTTGCTGAAGGAAGACATTGTGATCAAATCCTACAGCTTGAGTTTTTGGTGAAGGAAGACGTTGTGATCAAATCTTATAGCTTGAGTTTTTGCTGAAGGAAGACGTTGTGATCAAATCCTACAGCTTGAGTTTTTGGTGAAGGAAGACGTTGTGATCAAATCTTATAGCTTGTGTTTTTGGTGAAGGAAGACGTTGTGATCAAATCCTACAGCTCGAGTTTTTGGTGAAGGAAGACGTTGTGATCAAACCAATAGAATGGTGGTACGGGTTTTTCTAGTGCTCATCTGGCCTCATCCGGGCAGCTACCACACACACACAAAACACATAATAAAGTGGCTGTCAGTCAGTCAATTCTTAAGAAAAAGCCGATTTGATCATAACTACTACAAAAACCATTCTTAAAAAAACGCGGGCAACAATTTTACAGTCGATATACCGAAATCAAATTTTTGCTTCCGAAACAACGCATATTGAATACAGTATGAACTTTAATATTCTAAAAAAAATACTAGAACATAATTGTTAAGGTTTTACCACCGCACCTTCGACCATCATTACTAAAACCAATGTTACAGTAAACTATCACGTTACTTCACAAATCGTCGCGCCCCCTCTATCGTCCCTCCCTAGAAATCAGTTAGGTACGCCCTTTTTATAAACAGGGCAAGCAGTAAAACTTGTTTGATGAAAAACTAAACTATGCATAATATATATAATTTCAAATCTTTACCACCTACACTGAGAAAAAAATTCTAACTTTCCTTCTGAATCTTTACCTTCCAAGACCGATTCCTTCCTTATTTCACATTAGTTTTCCTTCTGAATCACAAGTCCTTCCCTTTTGACTCAGAAGGAAAACGGCATTTCGGAAACTAGGTAAACCTTTCCTGTACAATTGAGAGATTTTTGGGAAAATGCTATTAGAAAATATTGTAGTTTAGAATTTGTTAGTAATTTAGGGATTCGGACATTGCTGTGGTTGTCACATAGTGGGAGAAACATAACGTTAAGTACTGACAACAGGAAAGATGTTTGGACACTTGACGAATATATAAAAAAACCGAGTTTAGGCCCGAAAAGGTAACAAACAGTGAGAAATATAGACATTTGCTTTTGCATGTAATTTCTCAAATCATCTTGATTACAATAAGTTGTTTTCCAGTGTTTTCTATTCATTGAATGTTTCTGTATTACACTTTTCTGTCACATCTTGTAATATCGGCAATCATAACCTACCCTAACGCAGAACCACCAAAAATCTAACCAACAAAATGCGATGCTCAAAATTGGTCCGCGCCTGATCCGGGGCTATTTTAAACTCATAACCGTTGCCGACACATGTGGCGGGACCATTATCACATATTACAAAAAATGGAGGAAAAACAATAAAACGGTCGGGGAAACAGTGTGACACGGTTTTAAAATTGATTTTTGCTGTCCAAAGCGCATCATGCTTTGAGAAATGGATGTAATAAAAGTTGAGAAAGAGAATAAATTACGATAAGTGTTGCAATGGCAATGTTTGGAACTTAGAAGGACATGTGAAAAAGGTAATAAAGTCAGAGATGATAATAGAAGTATTTTTTTTTTTTTTTTTTTTTTTTTTTACGATTTACAGGGTAGCGTTTGACCACAAGTCGCCTGATGTTAAGTGACGATGCGGTCGAAGATGGCGTCACGCTACACCTGGACTGGGAACTGGCTCTCAAGTGAGGCTGCCGGAACACACCGATAGGTGTTTGGCGACAGATTCTTAACGAGAGGGTGGTAGCTAGCCAGGCGAGTACTAGAAAATACCCTACCACCAAGCTATGGTTTCATCACGATGTTTTCCTTCACCGAAAGCTCAAGCTCATTGCAGGATTCGAACCCACGTCCTACGGATCGCAAGCCGACGTCACTACCACTGAGCCATCATCGCTATGAAATTTACAAGAAATAGTTTAGCAGATGGGTGATCATTTCTTATAAATAGAAGACTTAACTATTTTTTTAGTTTTACACCGACTGTAACATCAACAAAGCCAATATCACTAAATAGAAACGAACTTGATGACTAACCAATTTCCAATATCTCAGAAATTAGCGTCACTTACATATAAAGTACATTTATATTTTCTACTTAAAAATGTCTTCACTGCATATTTTTCCTCTGGAAAAAATCACTTTCTCAACTACCTATTCGGCATTGTTTCTTTGAATAACAATTCTCAAAATTGCCATGAAAATATTGCCCAAGCTTGTAGGTTTCTACAAAGCAGACCTAACCACGTCCATGAGCCTGAAGTGACGGGCTTTGATCAATCGAATCGCAAATTTTAATCAACGCATTCCGAACGGTCACTCTGCAACCCCATGTCCTACCCAACACAAAGCAAATATGACAACTATTCAACTGCACCCATACCACTCATAGCATAATGCACAATCCTTTATAATCGCCGAACTAGGGGCCCAATCGATGCAACATCAAAACTATTGTCGAAAACCCCAAACTCTCCAAACCAACCAAGTCTTCAAGGCTATCCATCAAAATAAATCTATGATATATTTACACACAGTATGCATTATCACTGTTCCTAAATCAGCTATCAACGGACTCTTTTCACTAAAAGGGTGAGGTTCACTATAGAAAAGGTTGACCCCTCATAAAGACTTATCACCTCATATACAAAATAAGGTTCTACTAATCCCAAAACTGACAGACGATTCAAGAGTTTAGCCGTCAGAGTGTAGAGACGAAATTTGAATGAGCGCCAAGATGTAGATGGGATCTAGTCGAAGTTAGCGGTAGTTTTTTCACAACAATCTCCTTTCGGACTTAACTTACGTTATCTCGCCCACGAACGTCGCAAGGAATAGAAACCCGCACGTACATAATAAGGACGATATTTCTAAAGAAATTTAAATTCGCCCGCAAAGGTCCCGAGATAGGATTAAAGATTGGGCGCGGAGATGGCCCTTTTGTGGCCGACCCTTAAGAAAACATGTCTTGATATGGAAATATCTTGAACCTAATCGAGGAATCATTCGCGGGGATGATCATTTATCAAGAAAACGGTCCGCGAATGCGTAATTAGTTCGGGAGGAGAGGTTTCTTTGGAACGGTAGCGTTTATTTTGCATGAGTGGAGGAGTAAAAAGCTCGCCGCTCACCGTTGTTTAGACATCAGTGACCGAGCTTTCAGACGCAGTAGACCGTGCACGGGAGCTTAAAACGATAATTTAACAGGGGTCATGGATGAAATCGATATCAACCAACCGCTCGCGACACACTTTTAATCTGATCTTTTATTATTTGAAAAGTATAGAAGGTCCAGAGAAGAGCTACAAATATTTAAAGTGATGACACACCAAATTTGAATACGAAACACCTAGCCAGCCCGACAATCCCTCATTAATTTGTAAGCCAAACAAAGGAGGCCAAACACTGGACCCGATCCACACTTGGACCAATATTTGTTTTTATACAAATAAACTGACGGCCATCGGTTCACGAACGTTTTGTTATGGTAATAAAGCGACACAATGTGGACACAGATTCTTTCAGTCACATTTTCTTTGTAACGATACATTAAACTTGGAAATTCCGGACAATTACATTTTTAAAACACAGGGACAGTGGCTTCCATCTAAAAATAATCAGACGCTGTCAAAGGACACGCGTTAAGCACGGGACAAAACTCCCCTCACCTTCACAGTCTTCACAGTCGCAGACGTCACATCTAAAATTAAAAGTCCACTTATTTAAACCCGCCACTTACCCACCTTTCCGTCTGTACAAAAACTAAAAATATCTACCGCCATTGTGTCACTCTCAAAGCAGTTCCATAGGTCACGGCAAACGCATGAGCATACCACGTGTCAGGAACACGCTAAACATTTTTTATCTTTAAAAAAATATAAAAGACCGCTCTTGACAATGGAACCTCGGTAGCATCTTTGACAATTATAATATCACCAACATCAGCGTCCTCAAAGCCGTTAACGCCCGCGAGATTTCCTTCGATTTTGTTCACTACTCTTTCAAAGTTAGAGTTGAATATTCAGTGATCTGAATACAACGGTTGAGGTCTTCTATATATAGCCTCATCACGGTTAACATAAGGGTCATCACAAAAGGCGGATGATAACAATGCGCGCACGTCAATCGTGTGCTCATGCAAATAATTTTTTTCGTCCAAAACATCCCCTTTATCTGTCCGTGAAGCTATGGGGTTAATTAATATGTACGAAATAATACAATTAAAATTAAGAACCTTTTTTTAAGTGGCACGAGGTCACGACTCACTGTCACCGTTAGAATTGTATCCTTGTTTTGACAATAGGGACAATGACTATCCGTTAATGGATATGCGGTTTAAAAAGTTAGACTGATTTATGGATAGAGTTCTTTTGTTTCTGGTTATGAATCTGTTTGATATTTTATTGCATCGGGGCGCTATTGAATTCGATTTGACAGCTAGCTGAAGGGGTTAATATGAACGTTTAGGATAAAGTCAATAATCCGAAACAACTGGTGTTGGCAAAACCTGCAATTGACACTGCGATGATAGCGCAACCGTATTATATGGCGGCAATATTGTACGTCACAGTTTGGGTAAAGATATTATGATATGACGCATTACTGTCTAAGTCGTTTGAAGAAAAATATTAGCGTAGAATTTTATTGTAGCTTGTAGACAAACGTTTGTTTCAGAGGAAACGAAATACATTTTGGTGCATTTTTTTTTTATTTAAACATACAAAGCAAGACTGACAAATTATGTAGGTAAGCCATGTACTTGTCCAAAAGCAATTAGAATTAAATAGGGACTGATTGATATATTTGTGGTGCATGGAGTACTTTGATATTTAAATACTACTATTGTGACTTATTACCTATCCCATACCATTTATGTATGTGTGTTATGTGTATGTATTTTATGTAAATGTAATTATTTATTTTCTTAAATTCAATAATTATAGTTTACTGTATATTATATTTCTTTTTATGTACATGAATTTATACCACTAACCGCATTTTATTTCTTACTATTTCTGTCCATCCAAAGGTTGTCTGGTAGAAATCGCTCTAAGCGATAAGACCGCCCATTGTAACACTAGCTCTAAGATCTCTCCTTTTATGTTGTTCTATCTGTTGTTGTGTTGAAACAATAAAGCGTTTTCTATGTCTCTATCTATGTTTTGTTAGCTAGAAAATGCGTCTAAAAGAATTGTAAGAATCTAGATTCAAGGCAAAAAGCTCATAAAACAGGACACAGGACTACAATTTCTCGAAAATAGAGTAAGTATTGTTACGACCACAAATTTCTCTCGCAAACCGTTTATCAGACAAAGCAGACAAAATGCGGGTAGAAATTTTAAATGCTGCACAATTTTCGGCTATAAGAATCCTATTGTTGTACAACGGGTTTAATACAAAAGTGTCGAATGACAGCACATCTGGTGGCACAAAGGGTTGGATAGATTATTTCTCGAACCACCCCCGTAAGATTGCTCGGCTATACAGATGTCCTAAGATTTAACGCTGTGATTTTTTTACGGTTTTAATTCTTTAAACGGTTTTTTGGATGAAAGAGTTTGTTGGGTTTGGGGAAAATACAAAGGAATTAGAAGTTTAAAAAAAATCCTTAACTTTTTGTATGTTTTAATTGTAGAGCAAATTGAATCTCTGATATTTTATAGCGAAATATTGATTTTTATAGAGAATTTTAAGTTAGAAAAGGACACTGGAGTGTTTTGAAAAATATTGGCCTCTTTAATCAAGAATCCGTGTAGGTATTTAGCAATGCCATGAAAGGTTAGTAGAAAATATATATAGACACCTAATTATACAATCCAATAGACGTGTAATGACCAAATTCAGAATGTCTGTTTTGACTGAAAGAGGCAAATTTAGTTTATCTACCTAAAAGCGTCTACCTGGGACAAATTAGGAACCTGAGTCAACAAATAAACGTCATGGACGGAAATATTTTAGTTAGTGATGCCATTACAGAACTTTTGACCAAGGTCTATTTGTGTAACAGCGAAATGAGTTAAGAATTGGATATAAAAATTGTAGGTGACAAAAAGTGAAATCTCATTACATAAAATGTAGGTAAATAAGTAATAGTAAGAGGAAGAAAACTGAGATAAAGTAAATATATATAATCTACATTATAAAATGGATCTTGGCCACTACTAATCATGAAATAGACATATTCGACATTCTAGGAGGTATACGGAAACGCGCATAAATGCAAGGAATAAGGATCAAACGGAATCTTAAATTCCACTGTTCAAACTATTCGAAAATATCGAACATCCTATGTATTGCAACCAGTACGAGATTAAGTCCTAAATGTATGGACACAGAGTGACGAGGCGTTTTCTCCTACCCTCATTGTTGTGCAACATCTTGCATTACCCCACAAAAGCGATACAAAGACCAACATAGACAAAACTGTCGCCAAAGACTCCTTTGACACCGTAAAGACTCCTTTGACGTCACGTAAGTCATTAATAAAATAGCTAAATACTGGACCGTGACGAGGCGATAGCGTGCCGCTTACGAATTATATAAAAATTTGTCAGACACACACACGTGTTTGTAATATTCTCAGAAAAAAGTGAGACATTATAAGCCTTGTTCAATTTTAGAATGAGTCTATATTATCGACCAGTCCAAGAAGTAGCACTTGACTAAATATTGGTCACATCATCTCCTTCTCCAAATTTGATATTTAAAGACTCTTAGCACATTGTCAGTATAAAGAGGACTTACCACTATGCATAGTATTGGACTCAGCATCAGCTACTTCAGTTCTTGACTTCTTTTGGTCTTCAGGTGACCCTGAGATGTCCATATGTTCCTGCTTGATCTTCGGCTTGATATCAACGTCAGGGGAACTTGATGGCAGTAAAGGTGAAGTAGACGCTCGTCTCTTGGGTGTTGAGGTCTCCGCGTCGCCTTCTGTTTGCAGAATATGTTTTGTTACCTCAACTTTATCCTAACGCAAAACTCTTTTTAAACTACTAACTGTGCTAGCAGGATCATGTGAACCCAATGAAATGAAATATGATTTTAAAGTATTTTGCACATCCTCAAACTGTTTTAATAGGTGTGTTAGTTTCCTCACCATCCAATAGCCTTTTAGGTGTACTCGAAGCGCCTCCATCTTCTAACAAGTCAGGGGGTGCTATGGAAGGGCTAGCCAGTGGTGGAGTGTGAACTCTACTGCTAGGCGGCCTCCTGGCTGTTAGGAGTGAGGGTCTCCGTCCTATGCTTCCCGTAGACACCTGGTCTGGACGGGAGCCATCTTCAGGGTCGGAGTTTGGACCTGTAGAAAGATATTTATTGAGGAAGTTGTTGACAAATAGAGATTTGTTCTTCATGTGATACGGACCATTTAACATCGTAATGTGCGATTTTATGGGTCAATATGACTTTAAATGTGTCATCATCAAGTTGTATCTGGACTGTAATATATTCTTCCGCTAAGCTAAGTTAATCTTCAGACATTTTGCCAAGTTCATATGATCTGGTTTAACTGGAAATAAAGTCTTGAATCAAACTCACCAGCGCTATAGCAATGGTACGATGTCAGGTCCTTGTCGCACGATGAAATCTTATGCTGGATGAACCTGACAATGTCTGCAAGGGCAAAGGCCCGTCGACAGGCACCGCAGGTCAGCGTGTCCGCTGGGACACCAGGGGTTGGTGACCCCCCACCTTCTGCCGCGCTGTCCGCATCCGCTGGAAAAAAGAGGGGGATTAAAACATAGCTGGTATCCGTAGACTAGAAAAGTCTTATGTAGGTAAATGTATAACAGTTGTATTCCGTTATAAATTCTTAGGATTTTTGGTAACTAAGATCTTTAATACCCCCGTTTTTGGACTATAAGTTTTCATTTTACAAGGTAACGTTTAACTGACGATGATATGCTGATATGGTGCAAAGGGTAGCCGACTGTAAAGCGCGAGGACACGGGTTTCCGTTCTCGCTACGGGACGAATATTTGTGCTTGAAAAAAAACCTCTAGTATTTGTTTAGTGTCTGGGTATGGTGGATCCCTTAGATGCAGGGAAACTTAGTTAGGGTTATAGGGAAGCGTATATATGTGATTGTGTGGGCGTTATTATTATTTTTAATTGTATTTTACCACAAGTCACCAGATGCTTTATGGGACGACGTGGACGAAGGTGGCGGCACGCTTCTGATTGGAAACTGACTCTCTGACTTTCAGGTGAGGCAGAAAGACAATAGGTACAAGATGGGTTGACTTGACCGCAGTTTGACATAGTTATTGCATTAAAAAAATAAAATTAGTACAGAGACACTCCTTCAAACCACCTGTTTATTCCATATTTGCCCAGCTGTTTCGAGACACCCTTTCTCAATCTTTTATGCTGATGCCAATTACACTACAATGTTTCACAACATTCGGCCGCCATATGGGCGAAGACTGCCAATGACACTTTCTTTAACCCTAAGTGTTAAATTACACTTAATACTTGTCGCAGTCACGGTAAGGTGTCAGTTGTGAGATTGACCACTTATCTCTTGAATACGGTAAATGACCGTCTCACGTTTGCGGTGCGTTTTGTAAGGGGTATCTTTTGTGAAGCGGGATAATCACACGTTTTGGTGTTTTAAACAGATGTGCCCTTTATTGTGGAGTGATATTTTGTGAGATGCATGTATTCCATATTGTGATGTTATTAAATGACGATGACGTATAGAATTTAAGACTTGTTGTACAATGTATGACTGTGTGTAAAGAGTTCAATGTTTTTTTTTAATAACTTTTTTTTTTCATTGTGTAACATTTTTTTACTTTATGTAGCACTAGCATCCGCCCTGGCTTTGCACGGATAGTCTAATATATATAGTGGATGCGTTGCAGACAATTTTGAAAACTTAATAGGCAAATGAACTACTATCATATTTTTCAGAATTTATCGTTTTTTGGGTTTGCTACTTTTCCAACTTTTCTTTCCATAATTTTTTTATTGTAATTTTAAAAAATATATATTATATTATATTATATAGGCATATTTAATGCCATTTCTGTCCAGCTATTCTCAAACTCACTCAACTTTGTCATTTCTCTGTTATTTGCTCATGTGAACTCTTGCTTTCACTTTTCCTCCCCCGCACGTCTGTCACCGCCTAAGGCACGGCATAGAGCTTGCGGTCACACTATAGTAAAAATATAAATAAGAATAAGTTTAATATTTTCTTGATAAAATGTTGATTCATTTATTAAGAACAATATAATATAAAAGATTATTAAATATTTAACTAATAATACTTAAAATATTGATTCTTTCTTACTAAAATACCCACATAATCCATCGTTTACTATTTATTATTATCGTTATCCGTTTATTAGATCATTTAATCTTTGCTGGGCGTTTTTATAGTTCTAGTTTTTAAGTCACTTAACTGTGTAAATATTTATATATCTACAATACATCAAACGTAATTATGTATGTAAAATAACACTTATTTTTATTCCTTTAAATTGTTATTTTGTATAGAAAAACTTAGACTCTTAAATTACGCGTTCAGTGTCAAATACAGCTCTTCTAAATTTAACCCAAATAGAACAAAAACGATAAACTTTACACATAAAAGCACATAAGTTTATTTACTATGAATTTGTAGTTCTGTGTAAAGTATCAAAGCTTTTGACCAAACACAACTACCTTATGAAAGCTCATAAAAACAATCGAAACTCGCAAATTATTGATTGACATTACAAGCGTTTAAATTGCCTAATAAATAAGCCGACAGGCATCGTCGCCTTCGAATTATAAAGGCGCTTTCACATTCAAGTCTCGTACAATTGCTCGGGCACATCAAAGAGGTTCGCGAGCTAATTTCACATAAGTACTATGCAGACGCCCTTACATTCCGTCGCTATTATTATTTTTCCTTCAATTTCTTTGTGGAGCGAAAAAAGTAGGCCGTACTTCTGCACAGAGTACACAGGGGTTGCTTGTAACTGGATTCCTAAATTAATATAGCAAAAAACCACGTGATTCGGTCGCTTTGTTTACAATGCCGTACCTAGTTTGCTTAGGGGTATATTATGTAAATGTGTGACGTAAATTTTTTACAGTTTTGCTCAGTGAACGGTGTGGGCTCGTGGCAAGCGGTGATTGAAAGCTGCCTTTATTTTATAGCCCCTTCTAACTATCTGTTTACGTTGTTTGACAAGACAAATAAGTGTCGTATTGTTTATGACTTCAATTTAATTGGTTATTTGACATCGATGTCGTTACATTAAAATTCTGAGTGGCGCTGAACTGTGGGCAAGACTCTTACCATAAGGCGAGTGACTTGCACATCCTGTCAATCATGTAACAGTAAACTAACCTCACCTGTAAATACTGTAACATTTGCTTCTAAGCCTTTTAAAATCTTTGTCACATTTGTGAATGTGTATCCCTATGAAAAGTTGTATACTGGAGTGACTGATTTATCTGACTGACAGACAAAGTTACCAACTTTGTTCACCTTCATTAGGATAAGATTCCAAAAATCGTATCCTATGGAAGCATAGAGGATAACATTTTTGGAAATCACCCTCTAAGGAAGTCAAATGGAACATTGAATTTCTCATGGTATAGCAAATTTACTTCCACGCGAGCGAAGCCGCGGGTCAGTCCATTTACAAAAGTCTTCATACACATTGTGTAGATGCAGAAGCTTACCCAATAGTTTTCTACGTCACTTAACACCGGTCTAAACCTTACCTGAACTGAACCCTTACGCTCAATCAATACACCCATTCACCATTTACCTAAACGTAATCGAACCCTATCGGTAACCATTTACGTGGAAACCCGGGTTGTACCGCACAGTGAACCGTTTTAACTAGCCAGTTGGCCACACCCATCGAGCCGCGACTGGACAGTGGTCAGCCTACACATGCGCCGTGGACAAAAATTTTACACCCACGCCTATGATATTTGTTTCCGAGATTGTGTAAACTGATTTGTGGGTGTATTTAGTAGGGATATATTTTTACTGCCGAAGGGGATGAGTCATTTATGGATAGGTGTTAATAGATACTTTGGGAGTGTCTTTGTGCTGTGAAATGTTTATTTTAAGTAACAGGCCAGTGTAGCATCTACATGAAATATTGTCTTTGTTATAGACTTTTCTGTACAATGGAGAAAATGAGGGAGAGGCACAACAGAAATAAGCTGATTATTATGATGATGATGACGATTATAGAATTACTCAGTTTTAGGAATTAGTGGAACAAATAATTTAATTTCAGCTTGTAGCTTTACGTATGCCTAAAAGTACCTCTACATTAAAATATACAAAAGGCCTATGTAAGTCGATAACGTTAACTCATAACATAATAAATAGAACTTTAATTCAATACAAAATTACTAACTGGAAACATGCCCGAAATCAATACGTGCACGTGTATTTTAGTGTATTGAAGTCGTCTAGCCGCAGAGATAGAATGGACGCCTCAGGTGACAGTAGGGGGAGCGGACCACCCTCCGAAAGGACAGAGGACCGAAAAGTTTAAATGAGCTCGTTACGACACACGGAGTAACACGCCAGTTATATCGGAGTTTTGTTTTTTCGCCACAGGAAAGGTCGCTACAACTTCAGTGTTAAAACTTTCAACTTTGGCCCGATGCATAATTTATTATTTAATTGTGTTATGTCCTGTTTCTGCAGCGTTATATTCTACTGTGCACACACATTTAGTAAGTACCACAAATATAAATATATAAAATAATATATGAAATAATAATATATGTATTTGTTTGTATATAATTATTATAATTTGAAATAACACATTAAGACATTTTATATGGACTTAATAGACTGATGATGAAATATGATGAGTTTACATATAAAGTGTTTATCATTAGATTACGTTCATGGGGATGATGGCTCAGTGGAAGTGACGTCGAATTGTGATTCGTATGTCGTGGGTTTGAATCCTGCAATAAGCTCGAGCTTTTGGTGGAGGAAAACATCGTGATGAAACCTTTGTGGTTTTTTTGGACAAGGTGGAGCGACGACTTGCGCCGAGTGGCTGGCAGTAGTTGGATGAGAAGGGCCGAAGACCAGGCTCAGTGGAGTGTTTATCATTAGATTACGTTCATGGGGATGATGGCTCAGTGGAAGTGACGTCGAATTGTGATTCGTATGTCGTGGGTTTGAATCCTGCAATAAGCTCGAGCTTTTGGTGGAGGAAAACATCGTGATGAAACCTTTGTGGTTTTTTTGGACAAGGTGGAGCGACGACTTGCGCCGAGTGGCTGGCAGTAGTTGGATGAGAAGGGCCGAAGACCAGGCTCAGTGGCGTACCTTGGGAGAGGCCTATGTCCAGCAGTGGACTGATACGGGCTGATGATGATGATGATGAAACCTTTGTGGTAGAAATTTTCTACTACTCGCCTGCCTAGCATCTAACGGCGTGTTCCAGCAGTCCCACATGGGAGCTAGTTCCCAATCCAGGCTTCATATATTGAAATATAACAATAACTGTTACTATATATACAATTATACTTATTTAAAGGTGATATCAGAACCCAAATCGAAAATTATAGCATATTCGAATAACAATAAACACACCCCCGCAACATACAATCGCTATTCTTATTATTTTTATCCTCGATGCATTGTCCAAAACGTTCGATTTCCATGACCAAGTTGGGGTGACGTGTACCCCAGGGTGACGTGTGCCAATTAATATTGGCCACGGTGGTCAGAATTGTGTCAAAAATAGATATTTTTTTTGTCCTCGATGTTATGGATAGTCTTGTAATCAATCTTTGGATGTTATTGAAAAATGTGTATCGATCAAACATTTTGGATTATTGTATATATTCTACAAGGGATAGTTTCAATTTCCGTAGTGCATGGCTTTTACTAGGTTCAAAGTTTTGTTTGTATTTTTATTTTAGCTATTTACAGGGTAGCGTTTGACCACTAGTCACCTGATGATAAGTGACGATATGGTCGAAGATGGCGCCACGCTACACCTGGACTGGGAACTGGCTCTCAAGTGAGGCTGCCGGAAGGCCGGAACACACCGATAGGTGCTTGGCGACAGATTCTTAACAGGAGGGTGGTAGCCAGCCAGGCGAGTACTAGAAAATACCCTACCACCAAGCTATGGTTTCATCACGATGTTTTCCTTCACCGAAAGCTCAAGCTCAGTGTAGGATTCGAACCCACGTCCTAAGGATCGCAAGCCAACGTCACTACCACTGAGCTATCATCGCCATAAATTATATTTTTATTGTATTTTTAAATCAAAATGATGTTTGTAATTTTTCTTGCGTAAGGCATTGCCGATCACTGGCGTATCCGTACCTTACTTTATATGCTCGTATGTAAAAGTGAAAAGCTGTCTGTTTATAATTTGTGTATTTATTGTTTCTTTCATGCTAAAGCGGCTCAATTGCTCGATTTTGTTGTAATTTTGATGACTACAACTACTACTACTACTACTGCTACTACTTAAGCTACTTTTTCCGAGAAAATGCAAAACCGCAGAAGCAAAGTCACAGAGCGATTCGCTATGAAGTAGGCATATTTCCGAAAAAAGATTAACATTTATATAGTATGTTGAAACAATTGGTCCTTTAACACGTAAGAGGTCAGATGATGTGTTTTATTATGATGTCCCTGCAAGTCTATTATAATTATGCATTTATTGTTTTATTTCTAAAACCTCGCCAGTTTTTGTGCTAGTGGGCATGCAGGGTATAAAATGTGAATTTTGACATCGGCGTCTTTGACAGCTACTTATTCAAATGCTCAAGTGGTCGGAAATGGACATACGGCACAAAAGGCCATTGAAGTTGGCCTTATGTCGGCAAATTGCGATTAAAGCCTTAAGATTTTTATTTTCATTTAGTCAGAAACTGCGAGGGTTGGAAGAATTCTTTGACGAAAATAAGGCAAACGTTTATTTTTGTTTGCCTATGCAAATGGATAAACAATACCTACAAATGTGGCTCGAGGTACATACTACATAGGTACTTATCCTTTCCTACTAATATTATAAACGTGAAAGTTGGGTAGTATGGATGGTTGGATGTTTGTTACTCTTTCACGCAAAAACTACCAAACGGCTCTGAATGAAATTTGGAATGGAGATAGCTTGTACTCTGGATTAACACATAGGCTACTTTTTATCCCTGAAAAAGACACCAGCGGGATAACGGGAAGACGCGGGTGAAATGGCGGGGCGCAGCTAGTTTGAAATAATGCACAATTTTCTACCTTCTGATTTTAATAAAGAGTAGTCTAGAAAAAAAAAATCCAAAGGTTCAAGTGGCAATTTTGTATGGGAATTACAAGGTGATAGGTAATACTTAGCTAACCGGGTCATCTAGTGTATTATAAAACGGCTAAAACTGTTACATTCCGGTACTATTATATCATTTCTAAAAAGAGAAGTTCCTCAATCAACCCTTTCAATGTAACCACCATGTTTCACCACGCCCATCTTAGCTCCATTCAAAGAGGCGGTCTCAGCAAACACTGGGCTAATGACGTCATACTTCTCGAAATCTCCACCGGGCCCTAACCCTTGCTTTTTTACTACAATTATGGCATCGTTGGTGACGTACTTCAGTTTATTGACGGATATTACTTCCAGCAAAGTATGTACTATACCGTGAAATACTTAAGGGACACCATGTAAAATGAGAGCTATGCGACATTTTTGACACTAAAAAGAAATCAAGGTAACATAAAGGTAGTTTTAATTTGTAAAACATAGCTTGAAGACTAGGTCCTCTGCGTATTGTGTTTTTAATTTATTACATCTTTCTTTGCATAATTTATATACTTCAACAAGTCCTTGTTAAATATACTAGTAGAAAAAGATTTAAACTACAAAAAAGTGGGTCTTTTAGTTGTTTTTTCGGTGTTTAGTGTGAGAAAAAGGCCCCCGATATAGCATAATATGTAGCGTCTGCCTATACCTACTAATATATCTCTATCATATGATATTATAAATGCGAAATTAACTTTGTCTGTCTGTCTCTGTTACACTTTCACGCCTAAACTACTGAACCGATTTGCATGAAATTTGGTACAAAGATAGTTTAGAGCCTGAAAAAGGATATAAGCTACTTTTCGTTGCGATAAACTGTAGCACACACGATCGAGACCACAGCTAGTATTTATATAAAATACAATCAGAAATCACGCAAAACACCTAACGTCTATCAGATTATGGGCCGTACCTATAAAATAGGATTACCTCTTAAGGGGCTGCCTCTCGCCCACCGATACCTAATCAAATTATCCTACGTAATTCTTTGCGACAAAAACGGCTGATTATCTCCGTCTTGTGTTTTTTTTTCAAGGTTTTTTCAACCCGAGGGAGCTAAAGGGATCACTGTCCGATGCCAAAGTTATTTTTTTAGGCTAAAGAACCGTGTTTTATTCGAGTTTTATCATCGCTAGTTAGATAGGTGGTAAGGTATATTGATTAGCTTATTTTTGTATTGTTTAGGGTTGTGGGTGTCAGCTGAGTAAATAATGTATGGATGCCTATAGTTGTGTTAGATGGTGTTTTTTAGAGTATTTCGCATTACTTATTATTGATTGCCTCTAGTTCCATAAATTGTAAGGTTGAGTTTGGGGTTGGGTTGTGAGGTAGATTGTGAGGTTGGTTGGTTGTTGGTTGGTTGGTTGGTTATTGTTTCTTTCCTAAACATTGTTTATTTGGGCTGTACGGAGAGAGTTGTGGATGCAACACTAACCTTTGACCGAATCATCACTGAACATAATATGTGCTCTCTTATGGTCAAACGCTCCCTTGCAGGTTGCAAGAAAAAAAATTACAAATCTAATACGCATTTAGAAAATTGAGAATCATCAGCTACTTTTGTCGCTGACTGTACGAGCTTACGTCTTGATCGATTTTGTACATTTATATTATAGCGCCAATAGAAACAAAAAGGTCAAAACATATACAAAAAAGTAAAATATTAAACGGCCTAAAAGAGTCGTGAAATATTTTTGTACGTAAACAAACGCCCTAACACGGTTAGAATATGCGTAGGTATTTTCGGTAGGGCTGACACCTAACAACAAAGCAGGTAAACACAATTTCCCTAAGGGAGACCACAAAAAATAAAACATCCATCGGCCGCAACGGTGACTGATCAAATTAAGGCGAGGTCAGTAATCGTGTTACCGATACGATACCTACCGATACCGAACACTGGCTCGCAGTTCGCAATAAACGCACGAAAACATAGCTCTCCAGAGTATTGCTCTCTTCGTTAGTACAATTTGAATTTTTTTTCTCTCTCTCCATCTCTCCTTTCGCATTTTTTCTCGCTGTAGGTGAGTAACGCGATACCCTCTTGGGGAACGGATGGACAGCCCTTAATAGAAAAACTGGATAAAAATTGAGGATGAAAATTTATATTGTCAATTTTTGGGTAACGGTGTCGATATCGGTTTAACTATGGGATTAAACATTCTAGCTTTACCCAAATAGCCTCTATCAATGGGGGATAAGAGCGAGTCTTCGCTGTAGACGTAGTTAATGAAAAAGAAATGGAAAAGTTCTGTCAACAAATACTTAGGTAAATATCAGCTTCAAATAATAGCATTTTACTTATTTATGTGATTCTAAATTTTTATACCTACTGTTTTTAAGAAACCAACATCGACTAGAACTTCAGTTTAAATTTCAAAGCTTTGCGTAGACACAACATAAATAACGTTTTCGAGATCTCAAAATCCTTTCCCTGTGAAAATACTTGTGTCCATTTCTAAGGACCAAAGGTTCAAGAAGGTTGAAGGTTGACAACCGACGTGGCGCAATAGAAATGCCGACTGCAAAGCTAAGGTCACAGGTTCGATTCCGGCTATGAAACCATCATTTCTGCATTGAAGAAAAAAACTGCATGTCCGTGTCTGTTTGTTAAGGATATCTGACTCACGTAATTTCTAAAATCTGATATAGAAGAAATAATAGTTAGGTCATGTATATGATGCTGATGATGTAAAAAAAATCATGATATTCTAGCTGCACCCCGTGGTTTCACCCACGTCTTTCCGGTATCCCGCAGGAAGCTTTTTCCGGGATAAAAAATAACCTATGCGTCAATCCAGGATATAAGCGATCTCTATTCAAAATTTCTCTCAAATCCGTTCAGTAGTGTTTGCGTGAAAGAGTAACAAACATCCATACATTCATACCCACAAACTTTTACCGTTTATAAAATTAGTAGGATATGTATTTTATACTCGTATCAACTCTTTAATTGTCCTTATCACTTATCTACATACGGAAATACGAGAGAATTGACGAATGACATGAAGCTGGTATGACTGTTCTTTACGATACCCATAAATCTATAAGAATAGTAAACTACCCCGGAATAAGGCAAAGAGTGTACTGACATTCTTCCTAAGATATTTGTCACGGTACAAGTGTCAATAAAAACGCCACACCGGACTGTCTGCTACTACGCTACGATATAATAGGGATGGGGTAAGGAACACATTTAATAATAGTCGATAAATCTCACAGCTCAACAGAAGGTTATATAGGAGAATTGTATGACATGATAGATAAGCAAGGTAATTAACAAAAGCCTTTAAAATATTAAAGTAGTGTAATAATACAAGAAAAAGAAGCTTTTGAGTAAAATAATGCAACTTTTTATACACTACTAGACTAAGTTAAAAACACTTGATAGACAGGCAGACTTTTTCCTTTTTTATATCAAGATAAAATAATGTTTATGTTATTTCAAGATCGTGAAAATTGTAAGTTCTCAAGAGTAATTTATATTTTCCTCATTTTTTGTAGCATAAGTAGTTTTAGCTACAAATGCCTATTTAAGTTTACATGCATCTGTTCATTGTCTCTGACGTTTTACTCTAAAGTATCGATGGTACTTATTACTTTTGCACTTCAAATACTATACTACACTAGGTGTTGTCTATACTAGGTGTTGTGTAGAACATAAATTACGTACAATTTCAAACACTTTCATTTTATCGATATCGATACTATTTTTAGCCCTCCCTGCCGCCACACCCGTTAAAGCGTCCACTTAACCCCTAATCCTGGCGGCAGTTTTATCTCCCAAAGCATTTATGGCAAAAATCTTAATTCCACACACTGCTGTTAACTGCCCGCCGGTAATTACTGCCAGGACCCGTATTTATTACTACAAGTGCCGTTTATATCGGTAGCTTGAGCTAAAAAAAGTAGCCTGTATATAATGAAAATCTTCAACATGAGAAGTATATAAGTTTTTGTTATTTCTTTAAAAAAAAGACGTTTCTATATGATAAAGATATATGTATGTAGTAATTTGATGGTTAGAGAAATAATGCATGAGAAAGATTTTTTTTGTAAATTTTTGCAAACTGTTTAAATTTTTCTTTGTAAAAGAAAGTTTATAATAATAGGTATCCGATACAAAGAAATACCTAAAATAAAGCATTAAAATCAGAATCTTTTAATTGCAACGTATTATTTGCATATTCTATCAGTGACAAATAACGTATTGACATGTAAAAAGTAAAAAAAAATGTCTCCCCACGTCATTGTTGTTGTTCATTATTATTCACTTAAGTAACTCAATTCCGAAAACTAGTTTGAAACGAGTAATAAGTCTTTTCGATACAAGTTTTTTTCAAAACTAACATCACAAATTATTTGCATCATAAATCCATAACCTACCGAATTCTTTATCACTCACATGCGCACAGACTACAGAGAACCTAATGTTTACTGAATAAAAAAAAATGCCTAAACTTTTTCAGAGATTGATTTACACTGTGGTGTACAGTCAACGACAAAAGTCGCTGAACAAAAACATATTTTCCGATTCTCTAAAATCATCTTAAACACCAACCTTCGAACGAATCGTCACTTAACATCACGTGTGTTGTGTTGTGGTCAAACGCAACCTTGTAAGTTGTAAGGAAAAACAAACATAACTGGTCTACGCACGCATTTGGTAAATCCAGAATGATCAGCTACTTTTGTCGCTGACTGTACCAGCCAACTGGTTTTTAGCCATCACAACTCGCAACCAATGCTCTGGACGCGCATTGGAAATGAGTTTTCCCAAAACAGAGAAAATATGAAACATGGTTTTTCCCAAGCAATAAAAGCGTGGTCGTAAACCTACGTCCGGCGTGGCCGCGTGCCAACCCTAGCACGAATGTTGTGAATCGAAGTTCTGCTTTTTTAAACTTTATGATTTTTGTGTTTTGTGTGCTGTTTGGAATGGGAGTCATAGAGCGTGAAAGGAAGTTAGTAACTCTATGGAAGAGCCTTCTTGGCAGACGGAATCAAATGCGTTTAAAAATCCTATTGGTGTGTTCCGCCAGCCTCACTTGAGAGCCAGTTTCCAGTCCGGGTGTAGCGTAGCGCCACATTCGACCACATAGTCACTTAAATGGAAAATTAACCTTTTTTGGTACACAATATTACCAGTGCCGACTGTTGTTTACTGTGTGGTTTAGTTTTTTTTTAAGATTAGAAATGGAACATCTGACTGAACATACAAAAAATTACATTACCGTGTCATAAAAAGTCTAGACAGTAATTTTTATTTAATTTTTTTTACTGTGTTGCCTTTGGCTTCAAGTCAACTGATGTTCAGTGACGATGTAGTCGAAGGTAACATCAAGACATATAAGTATAGTAAGGCAGCCAAAACAAACCAAATAAAAAAAAAATTGCAAATTTAATCCAGCGCACAAAAAACTTATAAGAATCGCTTTGCTTTGTTTTATTTCCTTTTCTTAATATTTAGCAAAGGCAAATGTACCCAGAGACGCATTCAGCCACATATTCTAGCCGCCTATTACACGCTGGTCATTATTTTGACATACAGCCTCCGTGGCGAGATATTTGCGGTCAATGCAACCAAGCAATGCAGTTTTATTTGAAATATACTTTTAAATATCGCTTTTATGTTGATATAGTGGTGAGCTTTCTTGGTTAACCGTTCTCCGCTTTCTAGAAATTACTTGTGGGAAAGAGAACTATTTGACCACCTAGACTTTAATTAACTGGAATTGATCATAAGGCTTGTACTTCTAAGAAATGTTAATGTTAATTTTCCTCGATTTAGTTCTAATTAATCTTTTGTTTCATCGTGGAATGAAATTAATTTTAATTTAAAAAAACGAAATCTGATTGTAATGCCAAAGTGTTTTTTTTGCAGTAAGTATAGTTACATGTCGACGCGGTAGCCGAGTTGGTAGTGACCCTGCCTTCGAAGCTACCGGTCCCGGGTTCGAATCCCGGTAAGGGCAAATATATGTGTGATGAGCACGAATATTTGTTCCCGAGTCTTGGATATTTCTATCTACGTATTTGTTTCTCTATATAAGTATGTATATCGTTGTCTAGTACCCATAACACAAGTTTCGAGCTTAATTTGGGGCTAGGTCAATTTGTGTGCAATTGTCCCCGATATTTATTTATTTTATGTTAAAAAATAAAAGAAAGAAGCGTGTATTCTAGAAAAATCTTTTTTTGAGTTTTATAGGCTTATTAGTAGGATCACAGAAGAAAATAGTCCCTACAAACATTACAAATAGCAATCTCCTATCAAACCGAAATTACGCTACGCCAATTTACGAGAGCCATACACCGGCCAATCTATAGAAAAACATAAATATACTGTAACGTCCCGTCCACTTACTCACTCATTTATATGTTAATGCGAATGGCATACTTCGCCCAGATTCGTACGAAGATTTCTATCGGGGGCCAGATATCATTTTCACTGCCTTATTCTTATTACTTTCCAATTTGTCTCCAGTATCGGTTATAGCCACGTTTATAGCCCCGGCCCTCTATTAACTCAAATAAAGAATGTATTTTCGAAAAGAAATACCTTTACGTCGGAAGTCGATGCCAGAGTCGAAAAATCTTGACTTACTACGACTCCGCGATGACAGGTCCATCCTGAACTCACAAGTTCAACAAAGTCCACGAACAAACACTACGAACTGCACAAGAGAACTTCTCAAAGTCCGAAAGACCACTGGCTAATTCGCAAGGGACCTTCGCCTGAAGTCATAAAGCATGTGATCATCTTCGCAGATGAACACAGACTGGCTGGCTACCTTGATAAACTCGGCTCAAAATTAAAAAAGGGACCCCCAAAAGGCCCAGGTAAAAAAACCCCGTATCAAAACCGCCGTTTCCTAGTGACCCCGATCGCTCTCCCATCCCTTTGTTAGGCTCATTTTATTTATAATAGTACATTTTTTTCACACACGGCACCCCTAATAACGTGTGAGCGAAAATATGCGTAAAAGTCTCTGAGCCAAAGTATGGGTGCGGCGAGCGTCGAGTCCATAGAAAAAAAATGCAACTGTCCCCTGTTTGAATGACAAAAAGTGCATGTCACTACGAAAATGGTATTAGTGGATGAATATGATTCTGCACAGATCGGAATGGATGGATGAATTATAATTGTGCTGTTATATTTAGCATGAATTATTGGTTTGACGTGGTTTTTTTTATGCTTTGTAACGTAAAGTCGGTAGAGCTTTAGCTGTATTTGAGGCAAAGTTTGCGGATTACACTGAGTGTAGTATAGAAGTTATTGTTCCATTATTTGTACTTGTGTTAGTTTTATACAGAGCTAAGGATTAATTTTTGTACTGATTCTGTACTAAATGATGCGTAAACTTTAATGAGAGAGCGGCGCAGGGGGTAAGCGCAACATCATAAAGGATTTGGTGGAACCTAAGTACTTATTGTGCTACATACCAAATGATTACTTAAAATATACTTGACCCCAGTTGGATACATAAAACGTGCAAAGCCATAACAAGAATAGCAACAATAAATAGATTGTCACTTACTTTTTATCTGGACAACGTTGCTTCAAATTCAATTTTATTTTTACTGTGCATTTTTATTAGTCCAACAATCGAAATACAGCAAAGAAGTCGTCAGCATTTTATAACGAAGATAATATTGACGTACAGTCAAATGCATGAATTGCTCCAAAGCAATCCTTAAAAAGGATCGAACTAAGCCCCATCCTCAGCTATAAAAATATTCCATACCATTATGATTAACTTCCGAAATTGCCTCTGAGATTTGCCCAAAAACCGCTCATAATAAAATTATGACAATCAAATTTGACGACCAAAATGTATATAAGCGTTACTGTAGTGACCCCAGCCTCAGACTGTTTGCTGTTTCTGCGTAAACAAACATAGGAGATTGACATCAAGTGTACATCTGGCTTGACGCAAATAATGGGGATAAACAATATAATTCGATTTTTAGTTGCGTAGCGGACAAATTACGCGTCACTGCGGACGTGAGCAAACATTTCGGTATTTCTGGACTACTTTTGGCGTAAATATCCCAAATTGCAAGAAAGTGACCATCAAAAGCTGTAGCCTATTTGTGCAACATTCTTGAATTTCAAATTTTTATTTGGATGGCTACCGTAACCATAGTTTCGCTAAAATCGCACCTCTTTAGGTGGTTTTTTTTTTAGTTGTAATTGACAGTTGAAACTTAGGTTGGGTTGAAGTCTTAGATTTTTTTAAATCGAAATTAAAGCTACTACACTAGGCAAACAAATAACCTTCTGGGTTTCCATCAAAGTCACCAATAGGTATAAGATATTATTAAGTGTTCACGGAATTCCGTTTAAGTGTACTTACCTGTTTGTATCATATCTTACTGTAAGTTTAGTGCATTAATACAACTTTTTTTCAATCGATAGTGGTTAACGGCCCGTGAGTTTCCTATTTACTACTAAGGTTGTAATTAGAAACTCATTAGGAAATTCAAGTAATCCGCATAACGAAAAATTTACCGAAACTCACTAATAAGATTCTTACATACCTAATTTCTGAAATTGTTGACCGCACGAAACGAAAATACCGCTTTTCTTCGTCAAAATTCGTGACGGAAGAACAAAAAGGATACCGTTGTCCGTGAATCCCGAGATGTTTTTGGGTGAGCGTATGTACCTGTTTTCGACCGTGTGAAAACGGAACAGGTGTTGCGGGCCTTCCGCCTGTAATTATAGATGGACAATGGACGCGTGATGCGCGGGAGTGGATCCTAGTGAGGTTTCAACTTTCAACTATTGTTCTGCTATGAGATTTGATGGAGCTTTGTATCGGTTGAATATTGATGGCTAGCCTTATTTAAGATATATCCTGCAATAAGCTTGAGGTTTTGGTGAAGGAAAACGTCGCGATCGTGGTGAATGAGGATGCGATGATAGCCACTGGCATACCACTGGGTAGTGACGTTGGATTGCAACTCTTAGGTTGTGGGTTCGAATCCTAGATTGAGCTTTCGGTAAAGGATCGTGATAACATTGCTTGGTTTTAGGGTATTTTGTAGTGCTCGCCTAGCCTATCAAGCTAAGACTCTGTCGCCAAGCATCTGTCGGTGGGTTCCGGCAACCTCACTTGAGAGACATTTTCCTATACAGGTGCAGTGTGACGCCAGCTACGACTACTTCGTCACTGAACATCAGGTGGCTTAACCTATAGTCAAACGTTGTATGATTTTAAATAAAGAAAGTATTTGTTGCTCTGCTAATTTAAGAAAAAAAAATGTAAACAAAAAGGTTTTATCCTAGCAAAAACTGTATAATTTTTTGAGCTTACTACTTTAATGTGAGTGACATAAGTAACTTTGACCCCTAACTAGGATTCCCTGTACCTAGGATATCACAAATAATGAACCAAAAAAGCTACCAAAATAAATAATCTCTAAAGATTTCTATGTAGTCTTTGGAACGGAAGCAGCGTAACCAAATCAATTTATCAAGTTTAGAGAAAAAAAGATACCACAAATGTGCTCTGATTCTGGTCAAGGCATCCATTGTTGACAATGGACATCTTTGTGCGAATCCTGATAGATACAAACTTGAAAGGGTTCTAATGCCACCTTTTAAGTTTTAACGTAAAAAAGATTGTACTGACAGCGTGGGATACAACTTGGGTGAAATATCTGGAAGAGTAGAAGTTTGACTTTGTGTTTTAGAATCATTAACGTAAATACCTTTTTCAAGTTATAAAAATGTTTGATTATTTAAAAAAAGCCGTTTAAACCTTAAACATTATATTTTGACCAAACTCTACACTGTATGATGTAAGAATATAATAAAAGTGTTTTAAAAACCAATCAGCTAATAGTACAGAAAATACTATCCAATTTATTTATAATTGCCTAATCACCCATAGCATCAGGGAGTAATTAATAAATGTTTAAAAGTCTGTAGTATAACATGAACACAGATTTCTAAGCCCATAAAAAATGGTCAGGTTGTCTATTCTCTTCGATCTTATTCCCATAACTTCTTACCTTTAACTGATATTCTTTAACCCACCAGTTAAATTAGAACTCTATATATTTATACAACAATAGCAATTAGTCTTTGGATTTGTTGGCTGTAAGGAGTTCAGATTATAGTGGACGTGTATGTGTAAGGTACGTTGATGAAACCAATTATCTGTGGCGTGAATTAAGTCACACAGTTTAATGATTTGCGCCAGTTTTGTCATAGAGCTACCAAGATATAGAGGGGACGCAACATTGCAAATAAATATCGGTAAGAACTTTTCATTACATTTAATTCTGACTAACGAAATATTTGAAAGAGAAAAATAAAATAAATTTTAGTAAAATAAAATATAATTGGAAGGGTTGGAGTTATATTGGGCTAGCATTTATTTTATATTCGTTTTGGGCACCAAACCTTGTAAGGCTTATTACATATTTTTATAGGTATACTTTTTCTTCCTTTAATAATTTTTTTTACAAATAAGTCTAAAATATCTATATTATCCAATCTCCACCAATTCAGGTTAAACGCAATACTAATAGAACTTCAACCTTTACCGGTGAACGTTTGAACCGTCTCCCGCGCAACAATAGACGATGCTCTCGGGTCACTTCGCGGTTATCTGCCGATCGAAGAGCCGATCTGTGGCGTACACTCGCTCAATTTATCGCTGTGCACCTCTGCGTTTACAGTTATTTTTATATTCTATGCCGCTGCACGCATGGGAGAGATGGGAGTTTCGGGTCGGGTTGAGTTAGATTAGGATTTGCGTTGGGGTTTGTAATTTAATTTGCTGTGTTTTTAGCTTTGATTATTTTAGT
Source organism: Opisthograptis luteolata (assembly GCA_931315375.2). NCBI lineage: Eukaryota > Metazoa > Arthropoda > Insecta > Lepidoptera > Geometridae > Opisthograptis > Opisthograptis luteolata. The sequence goes on along the minus strand of OV928047.1, from coordinate 8,908,506 downwards.
AATGTTGATATATGTGCGTGGAACTTGGAATGTAACTTAATCTTTGACCTTAGCTAGAAATAGTACGTATGTTGTATAATAATATTTTATATCGTAGTATTGTATTGTCTAGTGGTAATGTCAATGTTTTAGAACATTAGTTCTTTTTCATAATTAAATTTATAGCACATTTTTTTTGCCGTTGGTCAAAGGTTGCGTGCTATGTTACACCTGCATTGAAAAATCAAGACAATTTTGACAATTTGAAAACGTTCCAATGTTTTTTTTTTTAAATAATGGGTATCTCTTACTTTGATACATGTAATCGAAACACTGATCATGTTTTTTAAAAGATATTAAAAATAAATAGTAAATTAAGTCACTCAAAAAAAATTATACAGACGCGTTGATTTGAGAACGTCCTCCTTTTGTTTTTCTTCGGTTAAAAACTAGGTCGAAATCTTCTCCTCTACAATTTATGGCCAAAGAGTAAGCACGGAGCGATTTCACATAGCGACACAAAACAAACGCCTACCGCCGTACGGTTCTCGTGAAAAAAGTCGCGCTTTGTTTACCGCTTCACATAACCTCAATTAAGCAGTCATCATTGGAACGGATGTAAGTGCATAATCTGGAGTCGGGGTCATCGTTAACAAGGCGAGCGGTCACGAACTGCCCGGTATGGGAAAGCTCCCAGCATAGAAATGCAGATATGACCTTATGCAGTTAGACGCGAGGCGGAAATGCATATTGCGCTGACACCTACATGTTTGGTCGGGTGATGAGATGTGTGATTTGAATGATTTGAGATCGGTTGGTTTTGGGATCTGATTTGACAGTTTATATTGTGGATTACGTTCCCACTGCTAAAACACAGGCCTTCGTTCAGAGAGAGTTAAACCCATAATCTCCGATACTGGCCCAGTGTAGGTTGATAGAAGTGACACGCCCTTGAATATTATTGTTCCTAGATATTATGCCAGATGCCTTACGATGTTTTCCTGCTCCTTATAAGTAATAGGTACGGGAGCGAGATGGGATTAGAACTCGGTACTGATGGATTATAAGGCGCACGGCACGCGTTACCGTTGGGCCAATTAACACGCTAGTTCTTTATAAATTGAAAGCTAAACTTTAACTACTACCCAAAAGTACTGTAAGATATTACGATGCAAAGACTAGAAAGCGGTTTCAGTAGCCAGATAAATAAAATAAATATTTTTAACAGAATGTACAGTTTTTTTTATGACATTTGGTTAAAACAAAGTATGTTATTAATTACTCATTAGTTATATACAACGTCAGACTCAAAATTAGAGACACATCCCTAAAGTAAAATCTAAATGAAGATATCCCAAATACAGTATTTAGTTGTAGAATAATCTATTATAAATCTTACAGAACGCCTACACCGCTCAAGCGGCCCTATGAACAATACATGACGTGTACAACACAACATAAATCATTTTAGAACACTCAGCTATCATCTTTCACTGCTTTAGCTGTGTGTCTTATGATTTTTAACACCCACTTAATCTCTTTGGTGAAACAATAAACCTTTTCTTATTGTACAGTTGAGTTGGCATATCTATTTATTTGTTAGTCTATGGCGCTAAGTCCGGTGAAATGTGTTTGGTGACGAAATTGAGAAAGTTCTTTCAGAGGTAAGTAGATATTGTTATTGTTTGATGACATATCTGTGTTTTCGGTAGCAGTCCTGGGAAAGTGTGGCGCTATCTTTGACCACACTAACTTGCGGTCATTCGCTAAAAAAATTATACGTTTATATTTTTTTTTATAACGACAACGACCGTTACGACAGTTACGATACCCGGACTGTGGTGACCCAACTTGAATCTCATATCTGACCACTAGTTCTATATTATGATTTTAATATGCTATGTGCAAATGTATCATGGGGCAAAACCATAAAAAAAAATTTAAAAGACATGCACATAATTCAAGAGTGCTCCTACTGACCCAGCATGGTAGATTGTCTTCCATCAGAACGTAAAAGGCTGACCATGATGAATGTCGACGGTCAATATCTAATATTATAATATTAAGAAATAGGTTTAAAAAAATACCCCAGACTTAACCAAAAACATAAAGCGTATAACATGAAATTGAGCTTGCGTTTTTGCAGAGCAACCACCAAAATACCATCACAAAAAATGAACCAAAACGTCTAGCAATTATGGAAAAAAATAACCAAAACTGGATGTAACCCAACACAATACCAAAGCTATGCTCTATCAAAAGAGCTTGTCCAACTTGACGGGAACACCGTATGGCAAACGCGAAAAAAATGAATTCCGAGCGTTTAAACCCAGCGCGAATCAAAAGATGTTGGACAATGGTCACGAAGGAATCATTCAAGCAGACAGATAGTTCAGAAAATGAATAATGGTCGATATAAAAGATCAGGTAGAATTTGACACGTTGCAATCATCCCTTCAACCTAAAATCGATGGTAGAGCTCACATTAAAACTCAAACAATACCACGCAACAAAAAATAGGTAATTGTTGACCAAAAAACAATAAAGACATCGGATTAAGATTATCAGACAGATTTGTTGAACAATTTCCCTAGCCTGTTGCTAGCCGCTTATCTAATCAAGTCATGATTTCCTTACTCCGATAGCAACATCAGGAAAAGTAACTGAAGAACTAAATGGAAACAAAATGCAATAGGAACATGTATGAAAAGGATTATAAAGCAACCAAAGGAAAGTGACACTTGTAAGCCCTTTTCTATCAAAATTGATGAAAGGGTGTCGCATAAAGATGCACAATAGTTATTTTCGGTAACCAACCCTATACGGTATTGTTGAGATATTATCGACTATTCGATCCATGTGGGTGCGGACTTCGGAGCCTGTTTTGCCAAAAAAAGTCTCTTTGACCAATTGTTTGTCAAAGGGAGGCTGTTATTTTTTTTTTGTCAGGTGTTTATCGAAGTTTGACCATGGGAAAATATCGGAGATTCAGGTGCCTCTATCGAATGCACGGCCTTTGTCAACCTGTTCTGCGGGTCGGATAAAATCTTCGCAGCTTTGTTTGACTTCGATATTATTGTGTACACAGTTTTTGTCATTAATGACGTCACACTTATAGCGACTGAACTTCCATTCCTTTGTCCTTCGAAACCTTAATCCAAAGAAGGCGATAACACCTACCAAACTTTAAATCGTCTAACGTTGAAAGGCCGACAATAACAAATTGGTATCAAAGCCTGACAAAGATGGACTCTTGAGAAACTGTCCACCCACTCCCTTTCTATTGATCGTGGCCTGCTCACAATAAATTAATTCTTGTTATGAACGTTTTTTATTCCATTGTATATTACTGGAGTATTTATTTTATCCGTTAATAGATGCTAATGGTCGGACATTGGTCAAAGGAGATTTGGTTCAGAGTTTAGGCTTTGAATGAATTCAATAGGTTTTTTGGAGCGGAGCTTGTCTGTTAAATCTCAATCATTTATTATTAGATGTTTAGAGATTGAAACTTTCGTTATCTGAATTTATTCAAAAAGCTAACATGTTTATGAAAGAGCTAAGCAACAGCTGTTTTGCTCCCTTTAACTGTTTATTCTGAGCCTTTTCTTTTGACAAGGTTATGATTCTAATCAATACTTCAATGTTATTCCAATGAAGAGGCTCGATTGTGTTAAACAAATTTCTCTAGATTACTCGCTTACGATAAATTTTACGTAAAGTAGTCTAATCTCTCAGCTTAATCTAACAGTTTAAGCTGGTAAGAAAAAAAGTGTTTGTTGACTATTGTGATTGTTTGTAACACGATTTGTACTGTTGCTGCCGTAATCCTTTTCTTGAGAAAGGATAGTTCTTACTTCAACTTTCTTTTCATGTCTTGAGTTCAAAATTGGTTCATTGTTTTCCACGGTATCGTTAAGTATCATTTCAATGATGCCTCCAACGATGCTCTCGTACTTTAATAGGACCGGACTAATAAATCCAATTTAAATGTTATCCGGACCACCGCTAACATAACATAAATATGTTAATCCATACGTCTTTATCTTCAGAATCACATATACAAAACGCCGATACGATACAAATAAAAAGGAGGCTGGTCCAGTTGGCAATTCAAAACGGGTGGCCGACGTCCGCTGAATCATTATTCTAAATAAGAAAATTAACTTTATTCCCATAATTTAAATATCCACTTTCGGTGCTCTTTTGTATCTTTTGCATCTCCTGGTTTTAATGGGTCGGAACGTCGATTGCTAAATTTAGATGTTCTATTGATGAATTCAATTTATTGGTCCTTTGCATTGAGCTTGCCTGCTTTGATTCTTTCCCACGGTTGCAGATCAGTCCTTCACTATATGTTGTTGGGTTAGTGTCTTCTACTAGGTTTATGTTTTTAAGATGCAATCCTAAGACTTATATAAATGTGAATATGTTTGTTGGTCTATTTGTTTTTTCTTCTTTCACGTAGCAACGGAGAAATGCATAATCGTGTTTTTTTTCGTTAAGATATTTTATGGGCTTGAAAGTGACTTAGGCTACTATTTATCTTGGAAAGTACAAGGTTCATAGGAAAACCCGCTGGGTACAATTTGTCCACAGAAACCTTTAGAAAAACTTTTTCTTAGCTTTTGCGCCATATATTAAGACGTTGTTCCATCTTGTTAATAATTATGTTATTTTAATTTTTAACCTTAATATGATTTATTGTAGCAATACACTGAGACGAAGAAAAAATTCTGACTTTCCTTCTGAGTCTTACCTTCCAAGATCGATTCCTTCCTTTTTTTACCTTAGTTTTCCTTCTGAATCACAGGTCCTTCCCTTTTGACTCAGAACGAAAACGGTATTTCGGAAGGTCTTTATTCTGTGATCAAGATTAAAGACTCCCCCTGTCCCCTGCTAAATGCGATCCTTCGATATTCGCTTAATGAAGACATATTGATTCGCGAACCGGCGAAGGACGAAATATAGTCAATGTTCAAATTGACATGCGGTCCTTTTATGCTACATTCGCTCAACTTAAGAGGCAGTAGTATAAATTAAATAGTAATAATGCTAATTGTAGCCAATTTTAATGACTTGTTTAGTTGCGTGAAGACGATTGCTTGCAAAATTAAGCTTGTTGAAACTGATAGAATATATAAAAAAAAGTGAAGAGGATTCTTATGAACCAATTAAATGAAAATGTGATCGCGCCTAAAAACTTACCTACCGGCCGTTTCTTCCCTATTCTATTGCTGGCGTAAGGATGTTGGGTTGGAACAATCGTAGTCAGTTTTTAAGTTTGACGTTTCTTGTATCGTAATAAATAAATATTTTTCAGTTTGAGTTTAAGTTTATTAACAGTAAACGATGACCGAATTAGAACCGCCAACCTTTAATCTATGTTAAGAATATATTACTTTTTCTTGTTTTTATTTAAGTTTACTTTCCCACTTTAATTTTATAGCATCCGTAGATTGTTGCTGTCCGCAATAAATGAATTTTCAATTTGAATTAAAAACGTCAAAATGATACAGCTGTGAAACAAAATGAAAACGACACCAATTAAAAAGTTAAAGGGACAAAAACCCATATCAATTAGTGACAAACGTGACAAAGTAAAAACAAAACGGTGCTCCGTCTAATAATTTATTTAGTCGCGGAACCGAGGCGCGGCGTGAAAGTTAACTTGGATTTTTAAAAGTTGGCTCGAAAGTTACTCCCGTGTTTCCCCCGTCCGTCTGGCCTTGCACCTGATAAAGTAATTTTACGATTCTCTAATTCACGCTTCTGCGGAGAGTTTTAAAAAGGTTTCCCGTCCTTACACGTAATTGGGTACGCGTTAGGTCTTCACGACCGTTTTAATTTTTAATTTGCAATACCTCGCCACTTCAATGCTTGATGAATGTTTGAAATGTTGTGACAAATATTTAATCTCGCGGAGTTTGCTAAGTCGGATTTAGCACGGGAGTAATAATTACTAGTTTTGTAGCTGAATGTGTTATGTAGTCGACCTCGTGTAGGCATCAGATTTCATGTAAGAGAGCGCAGTCACAAAAGGGGGTCCTATTGTTGGCTGCAACAAAAACCTCAAACTTCTTGCGCACAAAATAAGAACAAACGTGTCATCGATGAAATGACGCGTGTCGACCAATCGGGCGCGACGGCCGCAGACGACGGTGACGTCATGGTGGCAGCGACCAATCACAGTGGCCCGTCGCCTCCGGTCAACTTGGACTAATTGCCCATGTGTGCTGTAACGCTAGTTTTGAGAAGAATCCGTGCGCGTGAGTTGACTGATGACACATGCACACGTACTAACGGCAAACATACAGGACACGCTTGCGAACAATCTGACATACATTTTGTTATCATGAATTGAGCTGTCTTAAAGACTTTGTAAAATTAATTTAAGAAATTGACTGTGATTTGTTTTTTAGAATAAACCTTCATCAAAACCAACAATTCTCCGAAAAGTTATGCGTACTGGTCATGCATAAAAAGCACACATACATGTCGACTTGAGAACTTTTTTTGTCGATTAAAACGAAAAGAAAAAAAGGTTGGCAATAAAAAAATAATTTAGGTGCAACTTTCCACTTCAAAAATAATGCTCCCAAAATACAACTTAACAGTTCTGACCATACCATTGTTCCTAAGTAAAGCATGTGAAAAAATGAACTTACACTTTTGCTCGTAATTAATTAAAATTAACTGCGGACAGTGGGAAGCGAACATAAGCAAACAATAGAAAAGGTATTCATAAAACAGTTTCTAATGCTTAAAGTCAATGTTCTGAGAGGAATAGCTGAAGACCTTTGTGACGGCAATGATAATAAAAAACATATTAATACTATCAATGCAATAGAAAGCAAGCAGAACAAAATCACCGACATGGCTCTCAGAATTTGCAAGTTGAAGTGGCAATGGGCAGGCCACATCGCTCGAACCGATAATCGATGAGGAGGAAAGGTTCTCCAGTGGCGACCACGAACCGGAAGACGTTCTGTAGGTAGGCCCACCACTAGGTGGACCGACGACTTTGTAAGAGTCGCAGGGAGCCAATTGATGTAAATGGCTAATAGTAGCATTAAAAGAGGGGGTGGGGGGCTATGTTCAGCAGTGAGCATTTTCTAGCGCTCATCTGGTTTACTACCTCCGATTTTAAAAGTCGTCGCAAGGTGTGTTCCGGCATCCTCACTTGAGAGCCAGTTCCCAGTCTAGGCTTAGCGTCGCACCACCTTAGATCACATCGTCATGTAACATCAGGTGAAATGTGGTCAAACGCTACCCCTGTAGTGTTTTTGTAAAGTTACGCTGAAGTTTTTTACTGTACAAGATTACGCTCTTTCAAAGTAAAATACTGATCAAGCCATCACTGATTTTTTACTTGCAATGTTTTAATGCAAGATCATACTTACCTATAAAATATATAAAATTAAACTCAATACCGGAAGTGCTTGGATTGTTACAGAATTTACAGAAAATGTAAGCTATGCAAATTTATTACAATAGATATACGCTTCTTAATTAACAAATGATTGATTAATAACTTTTATAATTTTCCTAAAGTGATAAGTTATCTAAGAAAAAGTAAGTTAGGCCTGAACTTATAGATACACTGGCTCAATTGAAAGATAATATTAGACAAGAAGAAATTTAAAATGATTCTACTGATATAACCAACATTATAACATCGTTTTATGACACTTGTAACCTTTACAAACATTAAATGCTGCACTTTTATAATGAGATAGTTAAATGGATAATACATTATAGTATAATAAGTCTATCATGCAATAACCTACTTTGTAGCTTGACCTTTTAAATTAAACCAAGAACTCAGTAATAAGTGTTATAATAGACATGGGGATCAAAGCACACCGGGAGCATTAAAAGGCAAAGTCTAACCACATTCAATACATAATATTATAAGTAAATGCAAAAATTACTCTGTTTATTTTGTTACATTTTCATGACTAAACTGCCAAATCAATCTTGATGAAATTTGGTGTGGTTATAGCTTGAACCCTGGAAAAAGACTTATATAGTTTTTATTGGAACAAAGTGTAGTCCATGCGGGTGAAACCGTGGGGCACAGCTAGTACTCAATATTCGCTAAAGCGATGTATGCAATAAATGTAAAATAAAAGTTAATTGTGGCGTTCAAAGGAGGAGAAGTGTTGGCTAGAAGTAGACATTTTCTGGCTGATGATGATAATCAGTGGCGGATTTACACATTTGCCGCTAGTAGGCTAAGTATGCAAATTTTGCCGCCCCTACCAACCTCTATAACCTCTACGGCCTCTGCCTTTCCTTTTTAAATGTGTCATTTTTTTATGCATCAGACAAAAATTTAAGAAAAATCAAGTGGTGAACAATGTTTAATTGTTTGTGTGCACATAATAATATTTAAATACATATATAGGTACGACTCTTTTAAAATCATTAAAACATTTTTTTAAATTGACACAAAATTTGCTGCCCCTAAAATCTGCCGCCCTAGGCTCTAGCCTACTCAGCCTGCTGCTAAATCCACCACTGATGATAATGATGATTTTAAAGTCTCTTTGCCCTCTGTCTGTTAAATACCTTATTACGCCTAAACCGCTCAACAAATCTTGATAAAATTTGGTATGGGTATAGTTTGAACTCTAGGTAAGGACATAGGATACTTCTTATTGCGATATGCTGCTGTAGTCTACGCGGGTGAAACCGCGGGACACAGCTAGTTCCTAATATCCATACTTATAAATGCGAAAGTAACTGTTTATTTGTTTGATACTTTTTTTTTTTGCCTAAACCGCTTAACACATATTGATGGGGATAGTTTGAACCGTAGGAAAGGACAATTCATTCATTCCCAAAGGAGGTTAAATAGGTGTTACGTTAATTAGTAGAAGAATAATTCTATTCAACTGCTCGCAATAATTACTCTCAAGCGTTGTCAATTGTGATCACTATTCATGATTTATCCACTTTTAATTTTTTCTTTGTTTGATGGTCTTTGACCCGTAGTTAAGTTAGGCATTTATATGCAATTGACGCAAGACTTGAGCAACTTTTTTCTGCATGTTTAATATTGTTTCTGCTTCATGCTGTTTGATTAAGTCTAGTTTCTCGTTAAATACTTAGTTAATTACAGTAGGTTTTTTTAAGAGTGAAACATTTTTATTTCTTCATTTAGTTTGCGTTTGACCACAAGTCATCTGATGTCTGCTTGATTTTGCGTCTGCGTCTGTGCGTCTGAGTGACGATGTAGTCGAAGGTGATGACACGCTACACCTGGATTGAGAACTGGCTCTTAAGGGATAGCTGTTATACTAAATAGATTCAATATTATCGGTTTATTATAATAAAAACATCAATAAAATATATTCACTAATATACAGTAGGATTAAAAATTAAACTAAATTACAATGAAAGGTAAATAAGGTAATTAGTTTTTTGTTTGCAGATTTATTAAAGGTTGAGATATCGATTTTATTTTTTAAGGTTTGTTACTGTTGATTAAAAATGAAGAACTTGCTTTTAAGAGCTAACCTTTTTGTTACAAACTTAACTTTGAAGCTAATTAAATGAGTTAAATTTAACAAACTACTCTTATCTCGGTTGACGAAATTAGCATTTCTAATTTTTTCTGTTTTTTCAACAAAATTGCGATTTGAGATAAGAGTTTTAATGGTCATTATTTTGTTGGTGACCGTTACATTTTTATTAAACGACTAAACGTGACAGACGTGTGCTCAGACCTATTATTCCTATTATCTATTATTCTTATCTTTATTTTCATTTTTATTATTATTTTCTATAGTGTTTATGCAAAATTTCTTTCTTTTAAAATGGTAGACTGTTTTTATATCACGTTGGACATGGTTTTTGACAATTAATGTAGTTGTTAAATATTTGCACATTCTAACCATGATGGTAACAATGTCTCAAAATAAACATTAGATGCCTGAAGTGTACATTTTCAATTTATAAAAATTAATTAGCTTTTTGATTAGGGCCTTTATAACTTATAAGGTTTATAAAGGTCTGATTAAATTAAATGATCAACTATATTTCTTGTCAATAAAAAGAAACAATCTTTAAAGGTGCATGCCAAAAGTTTTGTATAGATACTCGTACATTTCTATTCAAACAAATATATTACCAGTAAAAAGATAATTAAATTTCATCACACAATAACGAAAGAAGCATAATGGGATTAACTGAATACAGATATTATACACCTTAGGATACATATGTAGAAATCCAAATAAAGAATTATTTTTCTTAACTTTAAGCCCACCCCGTGTACCTAACAATCTACGTCGAATAAAAATTGTTTTTGCTAAATTAGAATAATGTACTTATATTTTTTTAAACATTCCAATTCTCCCGAAGACACAACGAAAATTCCAAACTCTTCAAACAAAAATAAACTTTGCCAGTGCTAGACGTTAGTTGACCCTCTGACAGCGATTCGGCAGCGTTATAGGCGCATTATTCTCAAACTTTTCACATCTCTGAGCTTTTGAATATTTGAACGTGGCTCAGCTCTTTTCAATGTCCCTTACCCTCGGACAGCGATGACCACAGTCAGTCGTGTGTCAATATTTGCACTAGCTCGCGTATTAAGTAGCTCATTGCGCGATGAATAGAGTCTAGCGAGCCCGCAACTGAGATAGGGTATGGACGCGTGTTTGTTTACGTCACAGTTTGACGAGACGAAAATGTTACCATACATTTTGAATGGTAAATATGTAAGAATTTGTGTGTTTCATGCAATATTTGAAGGCTTACCTTGCGCGATGCGTACAGCTGGCATCTTGATTCTCATCTTGATTTGGTCACCTATTTTTATATCTTCAACAACTTCTTTTATCCTCGGAAATTATCGCGATATGTTTTTTATCTGGTGACAGTTCGTTAGCTCACTTCACTCGCGCCGCCGGCGGTCCAGCGGCTTATCGTCCTATTTCTAAAACGTTTTTGATAACAGAATTCCAGCTATCACAAATTCCTCCTCGAATGTCCGACGGTAAATTTCATAGTCTTTCATTTTTACAAATTGTTCAACACATTTTTTTTTATTATCAGCTGTTGTAATTATTACTTTTTTCTTTTCATGTTGCGGTGATTCAGTTCACACGTCACCTAAGTGTTTGCTCACCAAAATCGACTGGTCATAAAGACGGCCTTATCGACACTTGAATGAACGTCTCAGTGCTTTATCTAATCTGTCCGCACCTAGTGGCGATCCTGCGATTTGGCGATCGAGTTCGGTCACACTTCATTTATTAGCATCAGTTAAAACTTCTTCACTATCAGTCCGCGCAAACAAAATTCACTGTTTTTTAAATTAAACAAACTAGTTCGTTTTGAGTGCAGAATAAATTGCAAATGATGCCGTTGAACGTGGAATTAATTTATGTGAAAATAATTTTCAAGTTGGAAATGTTGTATCGTGTTTACTATATTTCGAAGTAGCGTTTCGCGTACGAGATCGTCGCGCGTGCGGAGCGGTGCTGGCAGGTGCGCGGCCGGCCGCCCGCTCTCGCCCGTTGTCCGAGAGCGTCTGTCCTGTGTCCCTTCGCGCCAGGGCTCCGCGGCCTCCGCATGTCCGCGAGTCGCGCCGTCTCGCTCGGCCGGCCGACGACGGCGCGTGCGAGCCCACACGAAGTAGCCAGGGGTTACTCGCGGTCGCCGCCGCCTCAGCAGCCTCGGCTGCCCGACAGAGACCAAACCATGCGTGGTGTGTTACCGCCCCCGTACGAGTGACAGGGACGGATATACGTCGTAAGTGTCATGCGTCGGTGTGCGTGCGCGGGTGGGGCGAAGATGCAACGCGTACAAAAGAAAAGGGATAATATTTGCTTGCATATTTCATGACTCGATTAGGAGATGGAATTTTTAATTGAATGGACGTGAGCGCGGTCAATCCTAAAGGGGCCGTGACAACCTTTTTCGGCATAACTTTGAATTTTTAACCCTTAATTAGTTATCACTGAAGTTTGTAATGTAGAACATACTGTCTTTAACCTTTAAAATAATGAATACAAAGAAACACAGATTAATATTTTAAAAGTACGGACATCATTGCTATCATCGATTAGTATGAATTAAAATTCGAAGAATTCATAGGCATTTTTAAACGTCATCGCGCTTTCAAAATGGTCTAGGCTCGTAGCAAATTGCTACGCACGCTACGGCTCTCGTAGAACGAGACGTCACCGTAGTAAGTTGAAAAATTCGTATCTTTTTCTTTGTTTCAGACTACATTATGACACAGGTAGTTAAAGTCTAATGACGTCACTCTGTACGATGTTTGTTTTATTGCTGCATTTTACAGCCTCTCAAGTTAACAGCACTTTTAAAAAGGAAGCTTCCTCTCTGCTCAAATTTTATGTTGATTGTAAAAGCGTACAAAAACTGTGTCGAAAACTGCAAATGTCAAAGGTAAACACGAAAAATGTGACGGCGAATAAACAAGTGAGCGCAACACGTTGACAGCGTCTCGGCTAGATCTTCACTCTCACTCGTACAACTTTTCCCCGCATTTTTTCCCCAACGTTATTTTACTTAAGACGCTCGAGGAACTTATCTCGGTCGGTCCTTGACTTTAATAAGTTTTATGAGTGTCAGTCGGGACTTAACCGTCGCGCGAACTGGCTGGCGAAAAACCAACTTTTTCATAATTGTTTCTGGAGCACTGGCAACTTCGCGGGCGCGTTCGATTATTGAAATTTCGAATGGGGCTTGATTGATTGTTCATTGATTTAGTTATGCTTTTGTTTTGTTTAGCTCGTTTCCGTGATTGTAAGGAAAGTATAGACAGGGATAGAAGTCGACAGTTGTTTATTCTTGATGGTTGTACGTTTAGATTCTTTCTTCTTTTTGAATAGATTAACTGCCAGCGTCAAATTATTTAAGCACCGATAAATTGCCTTCTTTGCATTTATTTTTTTCTTCTTAAAAGCAGCGTTTTTTGAAGAGTCGAATGTCTTTGTAATGGCTAACCTTTTACACACTTATGTTTTAAAATTATGATCGCATTTCAGTGCCACATAAGGCAACTCTTAGGTGGACATGACTTTAAAGATAATACGTTGTTATAGACTTAGTCTGTGGTAACTGTCAAAATTCAGAACATCGATTAAAAAAAAACCTATCAAAAAGAAGAGCTCTCCCTACTTTGTACATTCGCGGCCTGAATTTAACAACGCTTGACCAAACATTCTCGGATAGGTCGTAAAAAACACCTTTCAATGGTCATCTCGTGTCCATCCAGATGAAAACCAACTATACACCCGTCCCTCTCTAACTATCATATGTGGATGGAGAAAATGGAGACAGCTAAAGGGTTGTCCGTTTTCACGAGTGGAAATCACGGGATAATGACCGATGTATTTCTATCTCAGTCGTATGTAGGGGTGTGTGGGTGTGTGGAAAGAGACGGTGTGTTATATGGGTTGGATGCGTGGATTTTCTCGACGCTACTCACCGGTAGGTGGCGGGGAAAATTGTGTGGTGTGGTCCGGTTTTGAGAGAACCTTTCGGTTGGGTTCTTATCTAAGTCGTAGGTTAAGCGGTGCTTGTTTTTGTTAATATTGAGTTAAATATACGCCTTCATGTTCATAGAGATCGCCATATAAAAAGTCAGATTTTTGGCTACTTCAGAACCTTTGGGTTGTTTTTTTGACTTGTAACTAACCAATTTTTACTATGTACAGGGTAGCGTTTGACCACAAGTCACCTGGTGTTAAGTGACGATGTGTTCGAAGATGGCGTCACGCTACAGGCTACACCTGGATTGGGAATGGGCTCTCAAGTGGTCCTTGTTTTTGTTAATACTGAGTTATGAGCGCAAGTGCGCCGAGTGGCTGGCAGTAGTTGGATGAGAAGGCCGAAGACCGGGCTCAGTGGCGTAACCTGGGAGAGGCCTATGTTCAGCAGTGGACTAGTACAGGCTGATGATGATGATGAGTTATACTACGCCTCCATATTCATAGAGATTGCTTATAAAGAGTCCGATTTTGGCTACTTCGGCGGGTGTCAGCAAAAATATTTCATGTCAGCAAAAACACAAAAAATCAATTTGAACTGAAATTATAGCTTTATTAAACTTCTTTTTTCAGATTGTCCTGCTATATTATGTTGCAACAGGATAAACGGTTTTTTTTCTTATTTTTTGGCTAGCCGAGTGTTTTGTTTTCCTCTTTCTGTCTGATACCTTATTGCGTTTAAGCCGGTAAAGAAATCTGGACAAAAATTAGTATGAAGATAGCTTGAACTCTAGGGAAGGACACGGAACACTTTTTACGCCTAAACCGCTGACAGATCTTGACAAAATTTAGTATTGCAGATAATTTATACACTAAAGAAATATGTGGGATATTTTTTATCGCGATAAACTGTACTTCACGAGGGCAACACAGAAACAGCAGAAACAGCTCGTTTTCTATTACCGTAAATAAACTAGAAACAAAAAAATCTAACGACAGAAACTATACCTACCTACTAGTTAGCTCCTTAGCTCTCGTTTTACCGTTGCATGCAACTTGTATCTCCAATTGTAACTTGCAACGGATATTTTTTTACCATCATCCTGCGGGACAGATGTGGGGCAGGATACAGAAAATTGCTCAATTCGAGACTTGTAACGTTATATCTGAGAAGGTATCGGGTTCAGTGTTGACATAATGATTTGGTTTGGACTTTCTAGGCATTGACATTGTATCCATACTTCCTTGCTTATTATGTTTATTATTATGCGAAAGTAACTCTCTCTGCCCCGCTGTCCGTTTGTCACATTAGTACGCCTAAACGCAACTGAACAGATCTCGATGAGATTTAGCTTTTTTTTTACAGGGTAGTGTTTGACCACAAGTCACTTGATGTTAAGTGACGATGTGGTTAATACTAGTTTTAGTTGACCCCACTCTGACACGAGCATATATTTTACATATATTGCTCCCCCAAACATAATAAAGTAAAAACCTTTGCATAATTAGACGCAATTTCAGTAGTTGCGACTAATTATGCAAATAATGTTTTTGTCGATGCACAATGATTCGGACCCATGTCCGAGGATGACCTGTATAAAAACATACATAAAAAAAAAAAAAAAAGTGACGATGTGGTCGAAGATGGCGCCACGCTACACCTGGACTGGGAACTGGCTCTCAAGTGAGGCTGCCGAAACACACTGATAGGTTCTTAACAAGAGGGTGGTAGCTAGCTAGGCGAGTACTAGAAAATACTCTACCACCAAGCTATGGTTTCATCACGATGTTTTCCTTCACCGAAAGCTCAAGCTCATTGTTGGATTCGAACCCACGTCCTACGGATCGCAAGCCGACGTCGCTATCACTGAGCCATCATCGCTATAGTAAGGAGAAAGTTTGAACTTTGGGGTAGGAACATAACATAGGTACTTCTTATTTCAACAAAATGTCAGTGGGAACTCCTTCAAACACATCAATTTCCAAACGTTACCCAGTAAGAAGTAAAAAAAGTACCTTAGGAGCTAAACAACTGACCGTTACGAATTATCTAAAACTATATATTAAATGAAACCATAGCTTGATGGTATAACGCTCTCCTGACTAGCTACTATCAAGTTAAGAATCGGTCCTTAAGCACCTAGCAGTATATTCCAGCTGTCTCACTTAGGAGCCAGTTCGGTGGCCACCGTCTTCGATCTTCCGTCGTCACTTTAGTTTGTATTTTTTTCACACACATATATTTTTGCCCTTACCGGGATTCGAACCCGGGACCGCTAGCTTCGCAGGCAGGGATACTACCAACTCAGCTATCGCGTCGTCACGTCGTTGACTTGTCGTCTTTAAAAAGTAAAAAGAAAACAATCTCATGCAACCCTTACAATCAAAAAAGGTTACCGCCACAACAAGCGCATCAAATTCAGCCATAAATTACAATTTTAATTATCATAATACGCATCCCTTCGTCTTGACAACTTACGCAAGTTCAGTTCCAAAATAGCTTGGTCCCTTTCAAGGGCGAAATACACGTGTGTCCGACGGAATTGATGTCACTCTGCAGAGTGCGTTTGGGCTATTTTGGTGAGAACTTGTGGTGCAATGTTTTGTCACTGGATAAGTCCAAGATAAAGATAATACGCACACTAATAATAATTACACCATAATAGGGATGTTAACACTAATTACAAAATAATGTTTAATCTTACTTTTATGTTAGTTTGTATTATTAGGATATCGAAAAACATATTTTTGTATTTAAATATAACTTAATAATTTAAATAAAAATGATTTTGAGTGCTATATTTATAATCTTTTGTCACGTGACTGCAAACACCAAAAAGAGCTTCATACGTCACTAAGAATCGCGACCATCGTGTTTTTCGGCCAGTGACGTAGTCACGTGACAGTTGTTAGTGTTTTGGCGGAAAAATTCATAATTATTCTAATTTTGTATATTTTCTCATCGAAAATACTAATAATTTTAAATAAAATATTTTTTTATGGTAAACAAGAGTCAATCTTTAAAATAAAAGCAATTCCGAAAAATGGTTAACATCCCTATTATAAGTTTTACATATATAAAAAAGAAATTGTGTTTCCTTGGTAAGGGCAGCACTTAAAGACTCTTGGGAAAGATAAGGCTACTTTTTTAGTGTTCATATTGGAAAAGTTACCAAAAAGTTTTGAAAATTCGTTAAAAAACAGAATATGGTTTTTCTTTTACAATTTTTATCTGAACACATCAACAATTTAAGTGTGTATGTGTGTTACTTCTTCACGCTTAAACGGCTCGTCAAATTTGAGTTAAATTTGAGGTAGAGATAGCTTAGACCCTGAATTATCACATAGGCTTTTTCTAAAAAAAAGTCTAGTAAATATTAATGAAAATAACACCCTCTATTACACATACATAGCTCTGACTAGGATTCTGAGAATCTAGGCTATCAGAACACAGATTAGAAACCCACATAAACTCACGTTTTTTATTAATTTCATAAATATTTGTCCCGATGCAGGAATCGAACCGCAACCTCACGGTTTTAAGTCAGCTATTCGTCCATTGCGCCACGTCAGTCGTCAAAGCTAATCGAAAAACAGCCACTTCCAATGCTTTTGTTTTTAATCAAGTCCAAAGTCCACAACATCGCTATGTGAGGATATCCATTAAGTGATTTTCGTTGCTTGTCTATGACTAAAATAGTATCTTAAAATTGGGGAGGGTCCTCGTTGTGTCTATTTTTGAAAAGGTCACGTCTCGGAAGGACTTCGGCGGTGTATTGTAGTACAAATAAATAAAGGAAGGTGATAAAATGATACATGATAAAAACGTGTTTGTGTTAAAGTAACCATCTCGTTTGAGTAGTAAGTAGTGCTCGTATCATAAGCTAACCATATAATGAAACTGTAGAAGTAAAATTTTTGTATAATGAAAAAATATTTGCTAAAAACCGAGTCAGGGGATGTAAGAAGTGAAATAGATTAGTATAGATTTACATTTTTTCAAATTTTTTGTTTCTTGATTGTCTGTTTGTAAGGGCTAATCTGTGAAACGACTGGACTGATTAAAATGAAATTATGTATGGTGCTAGCCTATTTCCCTGGTCAACATATGAGATACTTTTGATCCCGGTAAATTAAAGAGTTCGCGTGGGATAGTTAAAAAACTGTATTTATTTCATGATTACTTTTGGTTGTGTAGGCGCGTGGAAGCCAAATATCGCAGCTCTGCTACCAGGTGAACTTTTGGTGCTCACCAAACCATTAAAGGAATAGGGTACGTACCGCAGGTCGTCAGTCCTGGTCCAGGGGGGTGCACTAGTTTTGGGACACAACGCACAGGGGACCGCACAAATTCACAGTTTATTGGGTCAAGGGTGATACGTCGACTTGTATGCGTGGGCGCGCGATTCAGAATGGCGACCCAACGGCGGGGGAAGGGAAAGGGGAGAGGGCACGGGACGCGGGAAGGGGTGGTAGCCGCTGCACATCTATCTAGCCTATACATTTCCTCCGCCCTAAACATAAAATGTTTACGAAAAGGGGAACACTAATCTATGGGGAGGCGAACTATCTTCGAAAGGGAGCGGGTTAAAACACCAGTGGGGGTTTTCACGACTACCACACGAATAATATTGTCATCTCCAGGGCACAATTTTATGATGCGACCGCGTCGCCACTCAAGCGGGGGTAAGTTCTCTTCTCTTATCAGGACGAGTTCATCTAAGGTAGGAGGCTTACAAGGGTCAGTCCACTTTTGCCGGGACTGTAGGGTTGATAGGTACTGGGTATGCCAACGCTTCCAGAAATGCTGTGTGATTTGCTGGATAAGGTGGAACCTGTTCAACTTTGAAGTTTTCACATCAGTCAAGGGATATTCGGGTAGGGCATTAAGGGGCTGGCCAATGAGAAAATGGCCAGGAGTAAGAATCTCAACGTCACTAGGATCATCAAACGACATGGGGCACAAGGGTCGGGAATTCAAGACCGCTTCGATCTTGATAAATACTGTGGCAAGTTCCTCAAAGGTAAGGGGAGTTTCGGCAATAACACGTTTTAGTAAGGATTTGGCAGACTTCACAGCACTCTCAAATAAACCGCCCCAGTGAGGGCTAGCCGGGGGATTGAAGATCCAGGTAATACCGCGTTTTGACATTTCATGTCCAAGGGAGGTTTGATTATCACACATAAATTTATATAAGTCACGCAAATAATTATTTGAACCGACGTAGTTTCGGCCATTATCTGACCTTATAAGGTCAGGAATGCCTCTACGGGACACAAAACGGGACAAGGCTGCGATGAAGGCGTCAGTAGTTAAGTCGGACACTACCTCAAGGTGTACGGCCTTCGTCGCTAGGCACACAAAAACACAAAGGTATGACTTTACAATCTTCTTATTTCTATAAGCCTGAATTCGGGTATAGAAGGGGCCAGCGAAATCCGTTCCTACACCTTGGAAGGGACGCGCCTGGGTCACACGGTCTCGCGGAAGGTCACCCATTGGAGGTGAGGATGTTTTGGGATTTAAACGATAACAAGGTAAGCACTTGAAAATAACATTTCGTATTATACGACGGGCAGACAAAATCCAAAACTCTCGGGACAGGATAGCTTGTAAAGCATTAGGACCGGCATGTGCGTTTTCCACATGAAAGTGACGGATAATCAAGCGCACAAAGGGACCGTCTTTAGGCAATAGGTAGGGGTGACATGAGTCATAAGGTAAGTCGGAATGTCGAAGACGACCTCCAACTCTAATCAAACCGCTCTTATCAAGGAAGGGAGATAGACGTCTAACCGCTGTACGAATAGGCTGATTGCACCGCAGGGATTCAAGAACTTCAGGGAAGGCAATTCGTTGGACAATTTTAATTAGGAACGACAGGGCATTTCTACGCTCACTAGCAGAAAGGGATGTATCTGTACAACGGGAATTGGGATTTTTAGCATTGTAACAGAATCTTAACATAAAACCTACAACACCGATAAGTTTATGGTAACTACTAAAACGCTCTAACAGGAAGGAAGGGTCAGGAAGAGGGGGTTCAGGGACAACTAACATACAACGAATTCCAGGTAACTCACGGGGTAGGGGTTCTGAGGGGGACTCGCGCCATAGAATCAACTGGTATCTACGATCATCAGGGTGGACCCAGGACATTCGAAACATCATGCGAATGTCCGTCACAAAAACAACAGAGTGCCGACGAAAGTTTAAAAGGATGAGGGTGATGTCGTTTTGAAGTTTAGGTCCAGTATGAAGACACTGGTTAAGGGAAACTCGATTTGTGGAGGGGGAAGATCCATTAAACACTACTCTTATTTTTGAAGTATCACCAGAGGCCTTAAAGACCCCATGATGGGGAATATAATAATGTTCTAATGATAGGACTTGTGTATCACATGGTAACGGGGACATATGATTCAATTCTATGTATTCTCTCATGAAGGCTATATATTTATCACGGAAATCAGGATTACGTAACATGCGTTTCTCAAGGCTAAAGAATGTCCGTTCAGCAGTAGTACGGGAATCGCCAAGGGTAGGTCGATCTGACAAAAAGGGGAGTCGGGTAACAAAACGACCGAAAGTATCGCGGGATGAAGTTGATTTGAAAATATTTTCACACTCAACATCACGGGGGTCACGTTGGGGTACTTCAGGGGGTTCTTCTATTTTCCAAAACTTTTCAACAACTTGTGATAAGGAAACATTCGCAAGAGGGCCGGGCTGGACTGCTGGGACACCGGGTACAGGTCCAAATATCAAGTTACCGAAAATTGAGGAAAATGCTGTAAGGCCGCAGGGGTGTAACTCAATTTTGTTAGTACCAAATATAGCACCGCAAACATCAGCGCCTAATAATATATCTATAGGTCCGGGTTTATAAAAGGTAGGGTCCGCTAGACGTAGGGAAGGGGGTATTACATTTTTAGGTAACTCAATCTCGGGGTGTGTACCGGCAATAACATCAATAACTAGGGCATCAGCTGACAAACGAGGGGAAGAACAATCAATAGGTTTAAAAGTAAGAGATACAGAACCGCAGGCTCGGGACGATTCGACATTACCCACACCGCGAACTGGGGTAGCGTTAGGGGACACACACAAACGAAGTCGGGAAATCAGTTCAGTAGTGATGAGGCATCCCTGGGCACCGGTATCACATAAGGCACGTGCTTCTATATCATATCCGCTTGAAGAACGAATGTGAATTGTCGCGGTAGGTAGTAAAACAAGGTTGGGAAAACTATAGGTAAAAAAGGTAGGGAACGAAAGGCTGTCTAGCTATGCGTTACGTTGCCGCGGGCCAGCGCCGTCGCGGCGAGGAGAGAGGGGCGCGTTGTGAACCGCTTCACTATACGTGCGGGGGGTTGAACGGCTGGGGGGAGATCGATTTTCAAACCGGGGGGTGTTTCTTGGGGGCGAACGTGAAGAAACATTTTGGGAGGTGATTCTAGGGGGTGTTCGATCGCCACGATATTGGGTCTCTTTTTTGTAATACAAATTATTATTGGGGGTAATTATGTGGGGTTCCGAATAATTTCGCTGAGAGGTAGAACCTCCGCCCATGGCGGAAACCGATGAACGATTGTAAGGACGTTCGTTCTCACGAGGGTACTGAGGGTCACGGGCATTATTAAAGCATAACAATGTATGATGGGACGAGCGACCACACGACGAACACTTATAACTTTTAGGGCACGCATCAATATGATGTTTATCGAGGCAACGATAACATAAAGAACTAGTCTTTACAAACAGGGAACGCTCACGGGGGGATTTATTCAAAAAACTATGACACTCTCTTAAATAATGTGAAGGGCTTGAACAATAAAAACATTTAGGGTACGACACGTTGGAATCCGCGGCATCTACTATGTATGCTCGGCGGGGTAAGGGGACGCGGGTAGGCACATTCCTAACAGGTAGGTTCTTGACATTAGTTTCAGTGTTTACAATTACGTTACCGACCGTTTCGTGGTGGCGGCACTCATCTTCTAGGTAAGTAATCAGCTGATCGAAAGTAGGTAATTTAGTTACGTCACCACCGTAACGACGTTCGAAACGCGTCTTAATCTCCGCAGGTAATTTATTTAAACATATATGCACTAATAGGTAGGACCACTGTTCAACCGGTAGGCTAAGTCTTTCCAATGCTCTGTAGGAGGACAGTAGGGGATTTAGGAACGAAGCGCGTAAACCGGTGAGGCGCGGGGAGATCTCAGGTAGGTTAAGCAACTGTGCAATCAGCGTATCTGTTTGTAATCGAAGGTTTTGATAACGATTCTCAAGTAGGCTACAGGCTATATCATAATTCGAATCTTCAATTCGCAGGTGCTGAATGAGACGACGAGGCTCATCAGATAAGGAACCAACTAAGTATTGCAATTTTTGGGTAGGGGTTAAATCAGACCTCAGGTGGACAATACTTTCAAACTGGTCGTGATAACTAATCCATGACTCAGGACGACCATCAAATCTAGGAATAGGCAATTCCGGCAAGGTTTGCCTAGGGCGCATGACGTCACAACCTTCACTGGGTTGGGAGTATTTATTTGGGGTACTGGTAACCCTCGGGGTAAGTTCGGCACGTTTCAAACGCAACTCATCTACTTGATCGCGAACGATATCTATTTTATTTTGTAAGTCGCCGATCTCGTTTGTATCTATGCTCGTGTCTAAATGACCCATAAGCTTAGAACAAGCATCATTAAATTTCTCAAAGTTAGAATCTAGATCAGTCAGTCGAATTAACAATCTAGGGATTGGGATAGAATCCATATTCTCATAAGCCCCCTGAATCCAGTTAGAAGAGAACTTCACGATTCCGTTCAAGGTTTTATAGTCTTCCGAATCGACATATAAACTCGCAACTGAAGCGTTATTTCTATCTCTGCGAGACATTTTAAGGGAATAATTAATAATCTATGAATGGAAGGTAAACAAATAACCAAGACTTGACGAGAAGAAATACAAATAAAATTGGGGGTAGGTACAAAAAATAATGGGTTCGGAATAACTATTTCGCTATCTCGACTCAGGAATTTGCCGCTAAGTTACACAATAATGTTAAACATATGATGTAGGTTTAGGAGATGACAATATTATCACGTTTTTAGGTATATGCCGCGTTGTAACTAACATAAAAACAAATATTCACGTATTGGGAAATAAAAACACAAAAAATATGTAGGTTGGCACAGAAAAAAGTATGTAGGTAGGTAAAATTGTAAGTAGGGAAATGATACGACAATTAATTACGTTTTGCGTAATCAAATATGCTAAATGCAAACGTAATTAGGGGACAAAATTACGGGGAAGAATTCGAGAACGGGCCAGAGGTAATGTAAACCACGCTCTGCTACCAAAAATGTAGGCGCGTGGAAGCCAAATATCGCAGCTCTGCTACCAGGTGAACTTTTGGTGCTCACCAAACCATTAAAGGAATAGGGTACGTACCGCAGGTCGTCAGTCCTGGTCCAGGGGGGTGCACTAGTTTTGGGACACAACGCACAGGGGACCGCACAAATTCACAGTTTATTGGGTCAAGGGTGATACGTCGACTTGTATGCGTGGGCGCGCGATTCAGAATGGCGACCCAACGGCGGGGGAAGGGAAAGGGGAGAGGGCACGGGACGCGGGAAGGGGTGGTAGCCGCTGCACATCTATCTAGCCTATACAGGTTGCAATAACCGACATCCACGCGGGCATCAGCTAGCTATTTCAAAGGAGATCTAATTCAGTGACCTATAATTTAAATGATATTTTGGTGCTTAAAAGGGGTAGCAAATTATATGTAATTCATTTAATGCTTTTATATTTCTACTTCATTATGGTCAAGATTAAAGACTAAGCAGAAAATTTGTATAATTACCTACAGCCCCTTCCTTTGAGATTTTTTACCAAAAAAAATGCTATTATTAACATTATGGTAAAGAAATAGAAAAACATTCAAATATAGTAAAAAAATATACAATATTCAGAAGGCCTTAAGAAAATATTCCAAAAAGATCCTACCACTACCAAGCTTTAACAGTAGTCCCCAAAAAGCAGAAGCCCTAATTCTGGGGCCACACTAACGGGAAATGCCGTTCAATAGCGCGATGATTGACGTTTGACATAAGTGTGGCCATGGCCACGACATTGGACAACGGCATTCACATTGGCGTTTGACGTTAGCCGATAATTCAAGTGCATTTACGTTGGCCGTTCAAGTGTAGCCACTCACGTAATACCGTTAATAATTAACGCAATATTTATCACGAAGATAGGCATTGACATTTCCCTTGACGTTGACATTAGTGTGGCCCCGGCATTAGAATACACTGTTCCCGTCACTCTAAAACGTTCATGCCCAGTAATTTCACTGACTGGCTAAAATAATGTGAAGACTACTTTATCATAATGACACATTAGTACCAGGGCTAGCAGGTAACACTAAATATAATTAGGATGGATGTTTGTGAATCAACAGCAGCGCCTACTCGCCCACCTAGCCTCGCATCAAGCCAAATAAGTCAGGGTTTAGTGATGGCTGTAAAACTGAAAATTAGTTATCGATAAAACACTGTTTTATCGTATTCAAGTGATGTGGAATTTCTATATTATACATATCGTATAATTGTTCAAATATGATTCATTTTTCCCAAAAAGAATGGTCAAACTACAGATTTTTCTGGTTGTAAACTAAATTAACGAATTCACACTCACATAATATCAATTAAAATATATTTGTTTCCTAGATAGTAATAATTTGTAAATATGTAGTTTGCTTCACCACGCTTTCTTTAAATTACGTATCTTCTAGCTTACAGTACTAACATTGTAAATGGTCCTTAGACTCTTTGAGATAAGACTTGTGTTCTAGCAGTAGGAATGTAATGAATGCTCCAATTCAATCAATTAGTATGTAATAAGAATAAAATTGTTAATGTGATCGCGCCAAAAAAATTACCTGCCGGGCGTTTCTTGCCTGTTCTTTTGCTGGCGTAAGGAGTTTGGAACAGGCGTAGCTAGTTTTAAGTTGACGTTTTAAAGTGATCACAATGTATCCTATTGAATAAAAATTTGACTTTTGACTTTTTGAATACGATTATAATGAAGTGTGTATGAGACATAGAGATGATTCCACTTTTTTTAAAAAATTCTTGCTTCCAGTAATAACTAAAACAACTGACAGGTGTCGTATGGTTAGAAATGTACTGCGGTCAAAGATATCGATATCGATAATCCATTTGGCAGCACTAATTACGAACACCAGTCTCGGTAGCTAAGCGACGACGTAGTGCAATAAATAATTTGAGGAACCACGCATTAGGACACCATCTGTTAGGTCACCTAATGTGAGTTATGGGAACTGTGGGAGTCTAGCTAATTATTAGTACTTACTAGAAAAGGTTGGACGTAGATTTAGTAGTTAAGTTTATAACTACTAATAGTCATAAAACTTTGATTGCATGCTCAGTCAGAATCGATTATGACACCACGCAGCAGTGCATATTGTACTCATTTTTTAACTGACTTAAAAAAAGGAGGAGTTGCTGGTGGGTTTTGAGTCTAAAATCTACCTATTTAGTAATATTTCATCAGATCTATTGTATCATTATGCATCTGCGTAATACGGTGAAAATGTTAACTGCATTACTATCAAATTATTGATCAAATGTCAATCGTGTCTCAAATATCAATAACTCAAATTCAAGAGGGTAAGTATTTGAATATGCTAATGTTTTGTTATCGTAGGTTGGTTTACTTATGCCTCAAGTTTGTTGAGAGTTAAGGGTTACCAACAAAATGGTACAATGTTGCCAACACAAAAAAGTAAATTAAAAATATTTTCTATTACAGATAAAAAATCGATTGCTGTCCGTTAGCCTCGCCTAAACTCAAAAACGGCTTGACTGATTTGAATGTTTATTTTTTATGTGTGGTTATCAGGATAAAGTTTGTATGAAAAAAAGTTTTTTAAGAATCTCCATCGCAAAACTGTTTTTTTTTTACATACGTAATCGATTGCGCTTTTTGAAAAAAAAAATTGCGCTAGTTCAGTTGACATAACATTAAAGAAAAATAATTTTCGTTTGCTCACAAAATACCTAGTGACGATGTGGTCGTAAGTGGTGCCGTGCTACGTCTGGATTGGAAACTGGCTTGAAGATGCCGGAACAACCGATAGTTGCTTGGCCACAGATTAAGCTTGGCTCTGAAATATCAAAAATCCCGCCTTAATCAAATAATAAATAAAGAACAATGGCCAAAACGGACCTGAGGTTGTAAAAAACGAGCTATATGTGAAAAAAAAATGGTAATTTTTTGCTTATTAAACTATCGATATTTCAGGGAAACTGTCGAACAAAATCGATTTTTTTGGGAGACCGACTCAGATCGGACAATCCTAACCCGAACTTTTGTTTGCTTTTGCTACGCTACGATACATATTCTACCAATTTAGTTTTTCTTATTTTTTCTTTTCCTGAACCTAACGTTAATCTCACAAACCAATAACTGTTTTAGGCCGGTCAAAACTTCAATAAGCTATTCGTAATTTTTATACAAAACATATTGCTGTCAGGCCCAGCGCAGTATGAAAAGTGGCCATTGTTCTTTGGTATATAAAAGTAAGTTAGTATTTAACCAAATGCTACAAGTCATTGCGTAGTGCGCGTGACCAATCCAAGTTACCAAGTTTATTTTCAATACAGTATCTGCCATCTATTTATGTTAACAATGCAGTACTCAAGGATTCTTCGGCGATGCTTAACTAATTAATACAATTGCGATACAGCCCAGGGCTTAGGCCACTTGGTTATGCCGCCTACACAGGTTCTCAAAGCTTACTCATCACTGTTGTGAAACTGAGAGTTGCTTGCGAGCTTTTGGTGGAGGTCACGTGGGGAATATTACCTAGTGTGCGTAGATAGGTCTGTTGGTTTGATTGTTTATTGAGTTTTTGAAGAAAAAGTGTTCCGAAAAAAATCAATAAATTTGGACCACTCTGTCAAAAGTTATGCGTGATCATACATAAACAAAAAAAATAGTAAGTATTTATATTAAAGAACCAACTCCTGCCTTTTTCATCTGTTAAAAAGTATTAATTTAAAAAAAACTGTCCATAAACAGGAGCTTAGTACGCGGTACAATGACGTAAGATAGTGTAAAACAAGCAGCAAAACCGCAGTAAAACAATACTATAGTCAAATGGAAAAGCTACGCATACCCAACAAATTTATGTGGGTACAATACAATCAACATTGTCTAGGTACAGTCAGGTGCAGAAGAAAGTATCCATCTTGGAGAATTGGAAAAGTGACCAAAAAAAGTAAGACGTGAAATTTTAAACACTTATGACCATTGACCATGCCATGCAAAATATTGTAACTATTAAAAGGTTTTTCACGGAATTTAAAGAAAGTATTTAAGGTTTTAGATAAGCAGGTTTATTTTTACTGGGTAACATTTGAGCACAAGTCACCTGATGCTAAGCGACAATGTGATCGAAAATGGTGTCACGTTACACCTGGATTGGGAACTGGCTCTCGAGAGGCTGGAACACACCGATAGGTGTTTTGCGACAGATTCTTAACTTGAAAATGTCCTACCACCAAGCTGTGCTTTCGTCACGATGTTTCCCTTGACCAAAAGCTCATTGTTGGATTCGAACCCATGATTTACGGATCGCAAGCCGACATCACTACCACTTAGCCATCATCGCTTTGAAATTTATTCTTAAACAGATTGGGTTTAATTTTCGTTTAAGGTATTGGTCGTCTAGAAAGGCATAAACGGCCTTTGGCTATTTTCCATCCCAAGGGATGGAATTAAGTATGTATTTTCTTCACTAGCTCTGGGCCCCTAGCCAAGATGCATTCTGCAATCGTTGACGCTAGTAGAAAACAAGAAAAAGGATTGGTTTGACATAATATTTCAACGCTAAGTCACGTGGTCAGAAATATGTCAAACCAATACTTTTTTCTTGTTTTCTATTAGCGTCAACGATTGCAGAATGCATCTTGGCTAGAGGCGCTGATATGGTCACTTCTTCCTGCCGCTGACTGTACTGCAGGTAGTCTAGGTATTCTCTAAGCTAGGCTTACGGTTAACTTACAAGTTAAACACTAAAGGAATGTGCTATTCAAATACCAATTTGAACTTTAGAGATCCGTTACGGCTACTATGGTTGATGCGAAATGTCATGAGATGCCTAAATAAGAAGATATTGATGACTTGGAATGTTCATGTGACATTGTGGTTACCGCGCAAGTAGGACATAGCTCCGTATCATTAATAGTAAATCTAGCTGCCCCTCGCGGTTTCACCCGCGTCTTCCCGTTAGCCTATGTGTTATTCCAGGGTATAAGCTATCTCCATTTCAATTTTTATCAAAATCGGTTTAGTAATTACGGTGATACGTGATAACACACATTCACACACACAAACTTTCGCATTTATAATATCGTCTCATAAGTGAAAGAGTGACCAAATTATGAATATCTGACTGAATTGGTCTCATTAAAAGACAGGTGTAATAAAAACTCCTTGTTAAAAGAGTAGTAAAAATGTAGACCATATTTTTACCAAAATTTGATGGCAAAGTATAATCCCTTAAAGAAGGTAAAAAAAAGTGAAAACTTGTTTTTTTTACCTCAGTCCACGTCATAACCTTTGTCCCTTATCAGCGAGGGCTACTCGCAAAAACAAAGCCTGTTTTAGACAAAAGAAGGGTCCGATCGCGCAACGTGGGCGCGTGCCGGCACATTGTGCTGCCGATTCCGTCGATAACATCAGTGTGTACTTAGCTTTATTTTAAAAATAAAATATGAATTGTACAGCGTGTTCCAAACGTTTTTATAATTTGAATAGAGAAAATGTTCAGAAGTACTTTTTTAAAATCCCTACTAATATTATAAATGCAAAAGTAACTCTGTCTGTCTGTCTGCCTGTCTGTCTGTCCGGCTTTCATGCCTAAACTACTGAACCGATTTAAATGAAATTTGGTGAACGCGGGTGAACCCGTGGAGAACAGCTAGTCAGAGATAAAACATTACGACATCAAACTTTTATCTTTCTTTTTTTTACATACATTTGAGGCCAGAATTTTTCCCCTAAAAGTCATTGCATTTAATATATATTTTTATCTTTTCCTCTTGCAATCATAAACATTAATAAACCATCATAATATAATATACATACTGACAGTATACCCAATATATCTCCACGTGACTAATAAAATTGCATGAAACATCCTCTTGTCACACATAATTAACATG
The DNA here is from genome assembly GCA_931315375.2 of Opisthograptis luteolata. Classification (NCBI taxonomy): domain Eukaryota; kingdom Metazoa; phylum Arthropoda; class Insecta; order Lepidoptera; family Geometridae; genus Opisthograptis; species Opisthograptis luteolata. Next base: position 8,879,785 of record OV928047.1, on the reverse strand, counting down.
GCCCCATTTTTCTAATCGCTAAAATGGCTAAATTATTGTCATCTACAACCCTTGCCTTACCCGTGCCTTCTAAAAAGTAAAAATCAAACGTTACGGTCACTATAAAACTGCTTCTTTACTCCAGTAGCGCGCGTAATTTATTTATTTTTTCATAAATAGAATCATACTTTTTTTAATCTAATCACGAAATCAGCGTACCCTCATTGGCGGGTGGCACTGGCAGGCACCATGTATTGACCGGCGGCCGAAGTTACGATGGTTACTTCACATTGATCCAGTACAAAAGCATTCCAAGTAATTTGTATAGGTAACTCTAGTCTTGCCTTAGAACATGAGCTTAACCACTGTGATATTATCAATTAAAAAGTAAAACATGTTATTTTCTAACACTTAATGTAAATAACTAAGACAATTAAAAATAGTAAATTAAATAGGTTTTATTCTAACATTATTTTTCTTCTTCTAATTTTTCTTGATTTATTTATAATATGTAAGTAATTTTATTTGTATGGATTTAAAAATGATATAATTTAATGAAGATACGTCATGTGCTTAATAGTAGTTATAATATGGACTCATTTACTGGATCAATCTAAACTAACACAGGCCACACCACTCCGAGTCACGGGTCATTTCTTTCACGTGGAATGTTTTTCAAATATCGAACAAGCTTTAATTTTTTGTAAATAGAATGTTGAATATTGTTTTGTCAGGTGTGTAAGTGGGCAATTTTTATTTTTTATTTGAAGAGTAGTTTTGCAATCAATTTACATAATACGCCATTGTGTTGTTAGGTTTTAATTTCAGAATACTTTTCAAGATTGTTTCTTTTATTTATATTAGAATTTTTTTTTTGTTAGGTTAAGTTTGTCTATACAAACAGGGTTTTAATATTTATGTTGAGTTTTGACTGTAGATAAAATATAATTCTAACAATAAAAAGAGTATTACAAGAGTTGTTTTAAATTATTATAATTATATACATGGTTTTTGGTCACTACAATTTCTTTTTACTATTTCTCACTGGGTAGCGTTTGACCACAAGTCACCTAACATTTGTACTCCAAAGCGATGCCACGCAACGCCTAGATTGGGAAATGGCTTTCATGATTCAGACTTTTCTCTATAACTATTAAAAACAACGTTCAAATGTTTTTCCCTAACAAATTAATTTTTATACCTAGGGGTGAATTCACCGGCTAGTGGCACCCTAAAAAAGTTAAAGATTGGTGAGCAAGGTGTAAGGCACAGAGTGGCACCACATATTGACCGAGGCGTTGGCCACATGACAGGTGACGAATGAAATAAACACTGTCTAGTACAGATAAAAAATGCTAGGTGACAAATTGTGCATTAAAAAAGTGCATGTTTTGTTTCGTGGATCCCTGATCCGCGTAACTTCGGATACCTACCATATAAACAAGGAATTTATAGGAGAGTTATTATTATCATTACCATGCAAAAAAGGTTTCAAGAAAAAGGTTTTGATTAGAACAATCAACTGAACTGTACTGCGTTAACAATAATTTGTAACTGAGTGTGATATCAAAATTCAATAAAAATTAATAGCGACATCGCACTAAGCGAAAACTGTAGTATTAGGTTTTGTGTCCTGGGAACATATTTATAGTTTGTTGATTAAACAAGCAAACAGACGTACAAATAATCCAAGAAAATTATCAACTACACAGACAAGTTACAGTTCAAAAATCATTAACAAGCGACAAAATACAATTCTCTAGGACGACAAAAACAATCGTTAGCGTCACCGGAGTGTCAATCAAACGTGACCCTAGGGCCTCTGACCCTTGGTCAAGTTCGATTCCTAATACATTCCTGATGACTTTAAGGTCAAGGTCACATGAGATGAAGTCTAGGATTTACATACAACAGCGCAACTTGAATAATGACCATTCGTTCAACAGGGGTCACTTTTTGTCAACTCTACTCTATTACATGCACGTGTTTGCCGCCAACTAAATTTGTTTAGGTCTTATTTGCTAAACTTTAAAGTTGAAAATTGAGTGGGATTTATATTTTCAAATAACGGGTAGTTTTGGAGACATCTGTTTTTGTTTCGTCGTTTATTATTAAGAACAATGAGACGGAACGTGAGTTGGAGTGGACAGTTTTTAAAATTTGTCTTATTAACATTTTACATAACAGTTTCTGACGAAATAATAATAGGTATTTGAGTAGATTTTGTTTTTACATTTTTATTTTTGTATCTTACCTTTTACACTCAATTATTCTGCTTGAGTGAGCCATTTCCACTGTTCCAAATTCAGATCATATTGCGAAAACTCCATCAAAATAGGTTTTGTTGTTTTTAGCTATTAGGAATGTACTTTTATAACAAAAAATTGTTTTCTACTACGCTGCAAAATGTTCAGAAAAGGTTCTAAATGAATTATTTCTCTGATTCCAATTTAAGTCCTTGCATCGCGTTACGAATAGAATCGAAAGCCTCGAGGTATCGACAAAATTGTTGTAACAAGAGCTGTTTATCTTAACATCAGTCTCGATTGTCGCAAATCGACAATCGAGTCTTCTCGAATAACGCATTATCATACGAAACAAATCCGAAAGGACGTATTGAAATTATAATGACAATTACATGCCGTCACGGGTTTGAATGGACGAAAAAAACGAAATGGCATTATTAGCGTTGAGAGCCTTTTGTCGAGAATCGACGGCTAAGTAAATATTTTGACAAAAGTCCGTTGCGTTAGCAGTGAAACTATTCAGTTACTTAAAAGGACAATTGGTTCAATGGGCTACTGAAAAAACAGTGTAAGGAATGTTAAAAGTGTCACCTTTTGTATTGTGACAATCTTGTGTTTAGCGCTCGGCGGTTTTTGGAACTAAAATTTGAACTTTGGGTATTGAAAATCAATTACCAAGTCTATCTAAGCATACTTCTTACTGTCGAAAGCGCCCAATTCGAAATTTGAATTTTTAAATATTCGTAATATTTTTTTTGATAGCATTCTTTAGTTGATTTCTGAACGCACATATTGACAGTTTACGTGAGTAGATTAAAACTTAGCTTTTGATATAGTTTTCTCAATTCAGTGAGGGTAGTTATATATAGTCGTATTGCCGCTCACTGGTTCACATACCAGTCTCAACCGATCTCTCTCTCAACTGGACTTGCAACCCACGGTTATTTTGTGAAATTGCATTGAAATATCGTCTTCATCGTAGCCCCAAGCACTCTAGGGCTTCAACAGTGGTGTGCGGACAGTCACTAGTTGCACATGAACTGTGTGTAGATCCAATTTGGTGGATTTAGGACGGCGCCGTCACACGAGGTCCTGACCTGGACTATGGTGAGTAGGCTTACGATATATTACGATCTCTCACTGTGTTGCATCAGGGATATTTAATAGTGGTTCTCTCGCATTTGGGCATCCCCCCAAAATTAAAAATCCGCGGGGGAGCGCGACAACACCTACTACCTATATGTATTATCAACGTGAACGTTTGTGAGTATGAATGTATAAATGTTTGTTACTCTTTCACGCAAAACCTACTGAACGGTTTTGAGTGAAATTTGGAATGGAGATAGCTTATGCCCTGTGTTTAACACATAGGCTTTTTAACCCAGAAAAAGGTTCCAGCGAGATATCAAGAAGAAGAAGGTGAAACCGCGGGGCGGAGCTAGTTCCTTATAAGCTCCAAAACATCAGAAATTTTCAGATTAGCCCAAGGGTGATCCGGTGAAGTTCTTAAAAGATTTTTTTTGGCAATTTTTCCATTCAACAAAAGTCTGGCTATAGACAATCTAATATATAAAATTCTCGTGTCACAGTTTTCGTTACCATACTCCTCCGAAACGGCTTGACCGATTTTGATGAAATTTTGTGTGCATATCGGGAAGGTCTGAGAATCGGCCAACATCTATTTTATATCAATTTTTTTTTTTCAATTTGTAGTCCACGTGGGTGACACCGCGGGGCGCAGCTAGTAATTTATAGAAATTCGCCTAAGAACCAAATGGCTAATAGCCGTTCATGGTGGCGTTCAAAGGAAGAGGCTTATGTTCAGCCGTGGACTTAAAAAAGAGGTTTAACAAACACAGTGGCGCGCGTTTTGGAGAAAATATGACTGTCACACTATCAAAGAATAAATTGGCTAAGTGACAACATTGTGCCAAATTCTCAATGAAATGAAACTCTTGATCGTGTGCCAAATGGTCTATTAAACAACAACGACATATTGAGAAAGTCCCGTATGAAATCTATTGTCCATATTATGGTGCCATCATAAAATGACCTCTGCTGTGCTTGGAAAATGTGCACCATTTTTTACAAGACTAATGCGGCTATGAATTTTATAGAGTGTAATTTATAAACATTTCTGCTAAGTGACCAATATTACCAGACATCCAATACAATATTAAATAAAAATTAAATTAAAAGAAAAAATAAAGCTGCCTTGTAAAATTTTTTTTATGAATTAGTAGGTACATACATAATATATGCCCAGACTGACTAACTGAGTGATTGAGTGACATTTCAACGTCATTTTGTGTGTACATGTTTTGTTTTGTGACATAGGAATTGTCTATAACTCTAAAGGGAGTGAAGTGGACTGACAGTTTGCATAAAATTGTGGATTCCGGAAATTTGGATAAAAGTTCGTATCTTTAATCAAAACTATTAACTACCAAATAATTAGAAATGTAGTGCTATCATTGATGAGTGACAGTGACAGTGCTGTTTTATGTAACAAAAGCATAATTTCACCAAGATCAAAACTAAAATCAACAATCGTCAACTAACAATTTATAAAAATTTGACAGAAAATTAACCTCACCTGTCGATTAAAAAGTTATCACAGGTCTCACTAAACTGGCGATGCGCTTTATTATGACAAGCCTTCAAACTGTTGAAACATTCGAAATTCGAATAAAAGTAAAACAATAGGTACGCGGCCCGAATCGCAAATTCGCTGTGGGCCGCCATGTGGGCCGGAGGTCATGCGCGCGTTTGAATTCAGAATCCCTAGTGTTGCGTAACGAGTATCCCATTAGCAAACGAGGTGAGATGAAGATTAAATAATCATTGGGACTTTTTAGGCGGCAATTGAACTGTCAACATGGACACTTTGTTTATATTCCCAAATCTTGTGTTTCTTCGAGTGATAATGTGTAATATTGGTGGATTATTAAAAATTATGTGTTTGTTAATGCGTACGAGTGTGGGAAATTGAAATAAAGTTGTGACAGTGACTTTTTTAGTTGCTCCAAAAAAGTCCATGTAAAGTTTAAGTAAAGCGCCACTACTTTACTTAAACAATATCCTCATCCCTTCATCTCATCATCATCATCATCATCATCATCATTTGAACTTGATTCAACTCTTTGAGTTAGAAATGACACCCAATACTTGACACTGGCAAATGCACTGGACGTGTGACGCCATAACAAAAAAAATGACATGATCACTTTGTTTTTATATCCAAAACTTGTGTTTCTTCGAGTGATAATGGTGGATTATTAACACATAATGGTTAATAATCCACCAATATTACACATCATGTTAATGTGTACGAGTTTTAAAAATTGAAATAAGGTTGTGATAGTTACTCCAAAAAGTCCGTGTAAAGTTTAAGTAAAGTGACACTACTTTGCTTAAACACTAGGTATCCTATTTGACTTAAATATCAATAATCTTTTACTATTGACAAAAGGTCCATAAGATACACATGAAGCTTTTAAAATAATATAAAAATAAACAAAACATTACAAATATAAATCCAGAAAAATAGAGCATTCAAAAAGATAAAAGCTCTAATAACAATCACAGAGATGGGCTACAGAAAAATAACAATTTTTTTAATAAATACTTTAACGATGTCTTAATAAATGTATCTGACAGACAGCTGACAGTCATCTGACGTATTATTAAATAACAATGGCTTAACTTTAATCAGCCACATGATTGCAATGAAAGTATCAATGGTAATAAGGTCTGCCAATTTTATTTTTGCTTGCAGAAATTGTAAGTGAATGTCACAGTATAACTTACAGTATGTACTAGCAGTGTTGCCCGGTCCGATGAAAATAAATGTTCGAAAAATGTTATTGAATTATTTCAATAATAACAGATATCCAGATCCGCGTGTCAAACAATGCTGCCAACAATCCCACTTTCGCGGTTTGACCAAATGTCGTGGCGTGTGGTCAGAACAAAAATATGTGGAGATGACGCATTTAATTTTTTTTTTGATAAACACGCTACCATCGACACATTTTCATATCTAATTAAACTAAAGCAAGCTATGATTATACTTATAAGATTTATTTTTTGTAAGATATATACAAAATCTTCAAAGAGGGACAGGTGTAAGCTCTATAAAATTAACGATAGTTTTTTTTGTACCTTTTTTTGACGTAAGTTCGTAACCTTACGGCATTTAGTCAGCCCACTTGCGTTTTTGTATGGAGTGGATTTCAGATTCATTGTTTATCACGGCGTCCTCTTAATCTGGCTACTCCACAGATTCCCTGTTCTTCAGCACAACTGATCCCGTCCACTGCAAGTATACGTTCTGCATTGTCAATAGAGTGATTACCACACATGATATCCTTGACTGCAGGCCTCTGCACGCCGACTGCATTCGTATGCAATATGTACTCTGTGGATTATAAGTTGCATTGCCAATTTGATGTAATGGTACCTACCTACCATCGCCCGAAATTAATAATCGATCCTGATCCGTTATACGCGGTTTTGGATCGATATGGCAAAATTGTGGTTACGCCGCAGAAGCCATTCGAATAAAAAGTTGAAGTTGAAGTTGGATCGATATGTCATATCATAATATGTCATTTTAGTAGTAATACGTCAAGCCCTAGTATTAAAATGACATATTATGACATGACATATCGATCCAAAACCGCGGATAACGGTTTAGTACCGATTATTAATTTCTGGCGTTAACAGGCACCGATACCGTGTTCGAATCCTCTCGACCCCGCACCTATGACTTTTAAGTTGTGGGTGGATTTGCCATCGCCCAAAAGCGGTGAAGAAGAACATCGTGAGGAAACCAGCGTGTCCAAGAACTGCAACATTCATGGGCATGCGCATCTACCAACCCGCACTGGGCCCGCGTGGTAGGTTATGGCTCCATAGTCCCTCTCTGAGAGAAGGTCAGAGTCCCAGCAATGGGAACGTTAAAGGTCGATGATGATGATGATGATGATATATGTACTGTGGTAGAGGTGCAAAGTTTAAACGTACAGTCAACGACAATAGTCGTTGAACAGTAACACATTTTCCGATTACCTTCATCTTCTTAAACAGTCACCTCGACCGCATCATCTCTTAACATCAGATGTGATGGATTGTGTCATTACTGACTGACAATAAGTTTTAGAAATGTGTATCTTGGAATACACATAAGCTAAGAATCAAAGTCCTGACTGACATCAGTTGATATCAATCAACGCACAGCCCAAACTGCTAGTTGTAGAAATTTGAAATTTGGAGGGTATGTTTGTTTTGATGCATAGGGATGTACTAAGAAAGGATTTTTTGAAATTCAACCCCTAAATGGGTAAAAATGGGAAACTGTAGCCCACGCGGGTGAAACCGCGGGGAACAGTTTATAAATTGTGAAAAGATCCGTAAAAGGTGTAAAGACTGAATACTTATGTTCTAGGCAAATATGTTCCATCATCGATAAAATGAATAAATAAATAAATGTACCCGGTCATCACTTAACATCAAGTGAGACTGCGGTCAAATGCTTGCTTATGTATGAATTACATGTTAATGTTTGTATTAAACCCTTTGTGCGTGCATTACATCGTTCTCTTTACATGATAGGCTTGGTGGGCTTAAAACCTTCTAAACTCTTTGTCAGGTGTTCACAGCATTATGAACCTATTAGCCATACGCGTTACGGCCAGAAATAATGTGGTTAAGGGTAATTCTAAATAATTTCCCGATCACCGCAGTTTGGTGCAGTCGATTGAGTATTTAGGTGGTCAACAGCTTTCACCTGCTGTGTGGTTTTATTTTTTAGTCGGCGAAGGTGGGGGACAATAACCTTTTTTGAGGAAATTATGCTACATAATTTGAATACACAAAGACCGGCTCAAAATGCATTAGTCCCTTCATTAGTCCCTTCGTTAGTAGTCCTGAGAAGTGCGGGCGGGGAAGTCAGGAAGTTCAATGATCTTGATATTTACTTACCCCTTAGAGCTATCAAAAAAAAATCAAAATCAAAAATATGTTTATTCAATAGGATACATTGTGATCACTTTAAAACGTCAACGTAAAACTAGCTACGCCTGTTCCAACCTCCTTACGCCGGCAAAAGAACAGGCAAGAAACGCCCGGCAGGTAATTTTTTTGGCGCGATCACATTGACAATTTTATTCTTATTACTAATTGATTGAATTGGAGCAAGTTCACTAAAATCCCAAGCTTTTTTTTTTTGTCATCTAATAGTCCGATATTTTTTATTTAGCTTTACTAATAATAAGATTTCTCTTGTTTGGTTGTACACATTGGGATATGGGAACATGAATATTAACGAGTTGCGGGATCACAACCAAAGCAGACCAGACCCCACAAGCAGCACCCGTTCACGAGTTGACGCATGTGCCAGCCATCGCTCTCCTCGACCATATGAGAGGGAAGAGGGCGACCCGACACATGACGCCGCTGCAAGCAAAGTCACTTTCGTGAGCATGACTGTTTTGGCTGTTTACCGAAAATGGTTAGAATAGGGGAAATAGGGAGAATAGATAGATAGAAAGAAAGATAGATAGATTAACTACAATCCCAAGCTTGTTTGTCATCTAGATAGTCCGATATTTTATAATAAGCTTTACTAATGAGATTTCTCTTTATACGAATTTGAAATTTTGTTATAGACAAGTCTTGAATTTCACTTGGGATTTTGTTGAAAAAGCGTACACATTGACCTTTGAACGAGTTGCTAACTTTATGGAGCCTAGTGGTGGGTACAGCAATTTTATCTTTGTTTCTAGTATTAAAATTGTGATAATCACTTCTCTTTTTGAAGCTATTTAAATTTTTCCGTATGTACATTACATTTTCATAAATATATTGACAAATAACTGTCATTATTTTGGTTTCTTTAAACTTAATTCTTAAAGATTCTCTGGGGCCCATGTTATAAATCGCACGAACAGCTCTCTTCTGCAATACAAATATGGTGTTAATATCAGCAGCGTTTCCCCACAGCAATATTCCATAGGACATAATGCTGTGAAAATAGCTGAAATAGACTAGTCTGGCTGTATCAACGTCAGTAAGGTGACGGATCTTCTTTACAGCATATGCTGCAGAGCTAAGTCTGCTCGATAGACTGACAATATGTGGACCCCATTGCAATTTGTGATCTAAAGTTATGCCTAAGAATACTGTAGTCTTGACAAGGTCCAATTCTTCGTCCTTAATTTTTACATTTGTTGGTACTTCTTTAACATTGGGCAGCACAAATCTCAAGCATTTTGTCTTTTTTCCATTTAACATCAAATTGTTCGCATCAAACCAGTCTGTAACTTTGGAGAGAGCATTGTTCACGTCGTCAGAAATGTTATGTTGTCGCTTTAACTTAAATAAAAGCGACGTATCATCAGCAAACAATACTATTTCGTGATTGTCACTAACAAGGCTGGGCAAATCATTGATGTAAACTAAAAACAGAAAAGGTCCGAGTATTGAACCCTGCGGAACTCCCATTGTGACTACTGACCCCGAGGATCGCTTCCCGTTCACGTCAACTCTCTGAATCCTATCACTAAGGTATGAGGTTACAAGGTCCAGAGGAACACCTCGAATACCATAGTGCCGGAGCTTCCTGATCAGTGTCTCGTGGTGAACACAATCAAATGCCTTGGACAAGTCACAGAACACGCCTAGAGCGTCCCGTGACTCCTCCCAGGCATCATAGATGTGAGTTAATAACTCAACACCAGCATCAGTAGTAGAGCGACCACGCGTAAAGCCAAACTGTTTTTGATTAAGTAATTTGTTTGCTGAGAAATGTCTTTGCAATTGATTTAGAATAAGTTTTTCGAATATTTTACTAAATGTTGGTAATACTGATATTGGTCTAAAGTTAGTAGGGTCAGTCGTTGTACCCGATTTAAACAAGGGTGTTATCTTACTATGTTTCATCAGATCAGGAAACACGCCGTCGTCAATACATTTGTTAAATATTAGGGCTAATTCGGGTGCAATCATTTCAATTAATGGCTTAACAACGGTCACGGATATACCCCAGAGGTCAGTAGTTTTCTTGACATTAATCATATTAAAAGCTTTTACTACATCTTTGCAACTAACATAGTCAAATTGAAAAGGAAAGGAGTTAAGTCCTATAAAAACTCTATGGCCGTCCACTAGTTGAACCGGTGCGCGGTGACATTCTAAGAGTCGCCAGGGGATGCAAATGGCTAATAACCTTTCCTGACTGGCGATCAAAGGGGGATACCTATGTCAATGTAGATATATTTTTTTATTTTACTATTTACAGGGTAGCGTTTGACCGGTAGTTACGTAATTATGTCATGTGATGATGTGGTCGAAGGTCGCCACACTACACCTGTATTGGGATTTCGCTCTTTAGTGGGGCTGCCGCGGAATAAGTTGTCACTTGTTTAGATGGTACAGAGATTATCGCAAACTAAATCTTAGCCAGATTTGTGAGCAGTACTACTTACTATCTGAAGTAGGCTTTAAGAAGGTGTAAGCGACATGTAAGGTATTGACAACCAATGGGTCAAAATGTCAGCAGATAACTCATCACCACCAGTAAACCACTTTCCTCACGCTAAATCGTGTCAAAATAAATCGCAAAAACAAAAGACTACTTTCAATTATGATTCAGTTCTGTTACGCAAAGCTTTAAGTACCATACCATACAGACAGTAAGGGAACCTTATTTCACACACACACACACCCACATACACACACACCTGAACCTGGTACACCTGGTGTATATAGCAGAGCTCCTTGCGCGGGAAAAATTTTCTTCCTCGGTGCTTAGTAGGTACATCTGTGTTCTGGTTTGAAGGGTTAGGTACCAGCGAAATTGTAGGCACATGAAGGTTTACCGAGGAATGGCACAACATTACGACAATGTGCCATATCTCTTAGGTAGACGTGACCTACAAAGTAATGGGTTGCTATAGGCGATGGTTACCGCTTAATATCAGGTGGACAATCAGCTTGTTTGCTTGTTTATACATAAAATAATGCCCTTGATATAACAGTGAATTTTGTGAAAGCACTTAGTCCGCACTTAGTATTGACAGCTTGGTACTTTAAAAAGTAAAGGATTGAAACGTTAAATTGGTTAACGACCCAAGGTAGCTAAATACAGGTTCAAAATTTTATGAAATCCTGACATTACATAAATTGATACGTTTGCTGCTGACAACTTTTATAAATCAATGTTTTTCGCTGTTTGTATCAACTTGTGCTACTGTCTCTTCTAGAACTACAAAAGTACACTCAAGCGCAATAAAAAACGAAATTAATCATTGTACTAAGTTAGTACGTTGTGAAAGATTATAATTGGTTTTGTCTATTTATAATGAGTTGTAAGTGGCATTTAATTAATGGGGGGCTTTGGAAGATGAACTGTGGATGGGTTTGTGAATGGGAATGACGGAACCTCTGCCCACTGCGTGCGTAGGTTACCTTACTGGTTCTACTTGAATGTGAAGAAAGAGAAAAGTTTTTAATGGTCGTGATTTTTTATGTTTTTTTAGTGTCGCATTTGACCACAAGTCACCTGATCAAAGGTACTACGCCTAGACTGGGAACTGATTCTCAAGTGACGCTACCGGAAAACACCGGGAGGTGCTTGGTAGCAGATAGTTCAAAACTCTTTCATCATTTGTGGCGTCAAAGCCAGGGGGAGCCCTATCTCGGTCAAGATTATTTCTTCGGACATGTCTTTGCTTATCTCTAATATCAAACCTCTGATATTGATCAAAAATATATTTGTCTAGGCAATAGTCCTTCTTCTTCAGTTTAATTTCTGGAAATGATTTTATGTCGGACCGTATCATATTATGCGTTCTCGCAAATTTAAAAAGCAAGCAAGATATAATTAAATTTCGTACTGTCTTTTACATTTACAGTAATACCTCTTATAACACAATAGGTTTTAAAAACGTTTTAGAAATTATTGAAACTGTCATCTTCTGAATGAAAGAGATCAAAATCAAAACATGTTTGGTCACAACATCATGAATGAATTAAAGCCTATGAATGATGACCCATTGAGAGCATGGCACGAAAAATGGGAGTGTACACAAAATGTACAGTCATCAACAGAACATGGCCGAAGAGTTTGACATTTCGTTTATTTTTTTCTGGATCCTCGTTTTGTCAACATTAGCATACTGGCCAGTGACTCGCCTTTGTTCGTCATTTGAATATTTACATGCAGCCTTTTAAGTGGTTACTTAACAGCGCATCAAGTTTATGACAATAAAATGTTTTGTGATAGTATCTGTCACTTTTTCTTTTGTTTTTTCCAAGAAAACTTTAAGCGGAAACTTTCTGTAGTCATCTTTATTATGAACCATAGCTTGTAGGTAGGGCTTTTTCAAGTGCTCGACTAGCTAGCTACAACCCTCAAGTTAAGAATCTGTACCTATCGGTGTGATCGGCAGCACAACTTGAAAGCGAGTTTACAATCCAGGTGTAGCGTGACGCCACTTTCGACCACATCGTTACATAACATCAGGTGACTTAAAAAGTAAAAAAAAAAGCTTCTTGACTCTTTTTTAGAGACTAAATTAAATGATTAATACAATGAATACCAAATTACAAATCATATCTGACCACAATGAGAAATGACTAACTGTCGACCGTTTAGACAACAAAACGTCTGCCCACTCGTGACCGTTGTAAAATAAAATAAAAACCGTTCCAGATATGTATGAATGGACGAGTTGTAAGCACCGAGATAGGTGTGATTAGAGCGGGCGCGTGGGCCGGCTGTCATCGGGTCGCGGCAGACCGCAGCGGCGCGTAGAAGAGTCGCGGGGAATGGGACGATTTTAATCGTAAAGACGTGATTTTAAGCAATCTTAAATGCTGTATGCAGTTTATGTGCAACACTCGTGCAGTTTTATGTTCGTATTTTTTTAAAGAACTTCCTGTTTTATATTGTTTAAAGTAACCACTAACTAAGTTCTATTGTTATTTGCAGACGTTCTACAGCTGATATCAAAATTGAGTGAAATAATTGAATTTATTTAAAATCACTGTGCATGTGATCACTTACAATTTTATAGAACTATTTATTTTCACTATCCCGTATTTTTGAAAAAGAAAATGGGAGAGAGTTATTTTATCATCACTGTCTAAGTTTAAATGGTTATTATATAATGTATTATTCACTTAAGAATCTGTCGCAAAGTACGTATCGGTGTGTTCCAGCAGTCTCATTTGAGAGCCAGTTCCCAGTCCAGGTGTAGCATGGCGCTACCTTCGACTACATTGTCACTAAACATCAGAACACTTGTAAAAAAAACCTTTTTCAATTAATCACCTCTTTCTTACCTCACATCTCACACACAGTATATTACCCAACTCAAATTATAAAACCAGCTATGTTCTATGTCATGTCTAACAATTCTTGCGTCGACTTCGGATTTGCATTGAATGAGCGGGCTGGACACACGCGCATCCGCGGCCTGTCATTAACGGTCTGCCCCACCCTGTTCGAAACTCAAATTATTGTGTTCGAAGCTCGAAGCGCGCTCTGGCGGCCGCTTGCGACACTCGCGTAAATAGGTGTCAATTGTGCGCGCGATTGTACTTGAGATGTGAGGATCTACGTAGGCGAATTGGTAATGTGTAAAAATGAAATAATACTATTGGTCTGATTTATTTTTTGCACGTAATTAAATAGTGTTTTTCTTATTTAAAAATCAACGAACAAAAAACATCAAATTAAATTTTGTTACTGAAAAAAGTAAGCTGTAAGCCATTAGATTATTCCCGCGGTTTCACCCTTCGCGGTACAATTTATCGTGATTAAAAGTATCCTATGCCCTTATCCCGGGTCTGAACTATCTCCATACTAAATTGCATTAATACAGAGATGGTTTAAGCGCCAAAAGGTAACATAGAAACAGAAAGACAGAGTTACTTTGCATTTATAATTTTATTTATATTTAAGTGGTTATTTTATAAAAAAAAATAACATAGCATCACATAGTCAAGTTCTTTATATATATTGTTCCTAAATACTCAATAAAATGCCAATAGAGTCTCACAGCCCGTATGCAAGTTTAAAAATCGATACGACCATCAGAAAAAGGTGCATTAAAAACCTCCTTGCACACTGGACTTTTTACATAGTTTTTTTAAACACCCCCATGAGCTTTTTTGCAGCGAAACAAAACCGTTTCTAAGATCTCAAAGGAAACGATGCGAATAATTCCACGTTTCGTGTTTCTAAGTTTTTTGTACATACTTCTATATAGCTGAACTCCCACAGGCATTGTCGGCCTTATCGATTTAATCTCCTTTTGATAGACCTCTGCATATGGTCCAGGGAGCGCATTGTCCAGCGTTTTTTTTAAATGGTCGTTTTTTTTTATGAAAAGTTAAAGAGTTGATGGATGGCAAAAAGTCTATTCTATTACTTTTTGATAGAATTGATTTGATTAACTGAGTCTGAGAACTGACTCCTAAGATGGTAGTTTTGAATTAATAACAAAATAGTAAAATGGGATCAATTGTCATGTTCATAGCGTTCACATTTCTTCGCATCGGGTCTGCCTAGATTTAAGAGTTGCCTAAGAATGCTTGATATTGAAAATTCAAGTGTATAATGTAGATAATATCATGAAATCAAATACGTCAGTCAAAATTTCAATTCCAATGCTTGGTGCAATGCGTTGACCTAGTATTATTAACTTTATCTTATATATAAAAATCAATTGCTGTTCGTTAGTCTCGCTAAAACTCGAGAACGGCTGGACCGATTTGGATAATTTTGATCTTGAAATATTTGTGGAAGTTCAGGGAAGGTTTAAAAGGTGATTTATTAGCGATACAAAGTTCGCCGGGTCAGCTAGTAATTATATATAAATTTCGTAGATGGGACAACAAACCGCACTACTGTCAAGTTGCAGAACTGTCAAGAGCAAAAAGGACAACAAAAACTTATTTAATATTCATAGACTAAATAAAGGACACAAATCTACCGATAAGCGGTCATGTCCACATCTATCTCTGTTCGAAATCTTTTGTCTATTTGGCGACCGTACGACCAATAAACATTATTTTTAATCACCAGAGTTCTCTCAAACGGTTTTTGATAGTATCTGCAACCTCAACACATGTTGGGCAAACTAATGAATAAGGACATCGCATAAAAACCCTGTGTCTCTACCTAATTTTGTAGCGCCGACGCTTGGTTTTAAAAAATCGGGCACTTTTTGATCTCTGTTTATGTGTTTACGGTAATTTGAAAACAAATATGACTTTTGTTTTCGATGTCGTTGTAAACGAAAAGAATGATTGTAACTGAGTTGCACAGGAGTTATTGTGGAGGCAACTAGGCTTGGGCAAAATTGGAATATTTTCTCATGAAATTATCGATGTTTTCATCACGATATATACATCGGATGAACAGCTAGTTGAGTTGTGAAGACCTGATAATTAGTGAGTAATTAGTAAGATATATAGATAGTAAGAAATTAAAGTACATATTTGTAGTAAGTAGTAGTTTCCAATACAGGCATAGCGAGGCGCCAACTTCGATCACATTGTCACTTAACATCAGGTGACTTGTGATCAAACGCTACCCTGAAAGAAACTAGATATAGTTATATATTCATTAAGTTTAACTATAAATACAAATGTAAAGAAGTTATGACTGTTAAAATTTCATCTTCGCGTACAAAATTAAATCAACCCAAGCTTTTTGTCTACAAATCATAAAGAAAGAATGATATCAAAACTATGAAAAAACATAAATCCAATGTCCATCGACATGACAAAAGCTCCGGGCGTGATACCACGTCCCAAACTGAACTACGAAAGGTTTTATACATAAATCACTGACTACGTGAGAATCAGGTTCGACCGAAAAATGACCCGAGTTTGGACGCAGGCGCAACATGGGGTTGAAGAAAAAACGAAGCAAAAAATCGCGCTGCTGATCGATATCTCGGGTGGTTTGTGAATTTAAAAAATGCTTAAATCTGACTATTCTGTTTAGAATTTGAACGCTGAGTCAGAAAAAAAATTGATACTGAAATGTTGCTTTGTTTGAATAGTACTAGGACTTTTTTCAGTTCTCGGCTAGCTAGCTACTAAGTACCTATCGGTATGTTTCGGCAGCCCCATTTGAGAGCCAGTTCTTAATCCGGGTGTAGCACGAGGCCACCTTCTACCACATCGTCAGTCGTCTCTGAACATTAGGTGACTTGTGGTCAAATGCTACGCTTCAAGAAAAAAATACTTATTAACGCTATGTCTTACTCCTCGAATATCATTAGACCGAAAAACAAAAGGAAAACCATGTCTGGTCTTTACAGTTCCCAACTAAAATCTTAGGTGTAAGTAGGTATACTTTTTAAGTTCATAAATTCAAAAACAAATATTACAACACAAAACTATGACGAGTAAATTTTAAAATCTTGCTGTCTCTTATTCAAAATAGAATCCTGCTAGACCAACTTGGTTGGTCGGTTAGGGCCCATACGACACCCATATACTTTTTTTGGGATCCAAGTTCTGGCAGGTCCAAAAAAATTTACCGTTGGACAGCAAACACGTTTCGCATAAATCATCTCAAGTGGTAGCTTAGTGGAGAAATATTGCATTTTGCGTAACGTTTTCATTTTGGGATAGATATAGAAATCATACACGAACCGAAAGACTCTCTGTAGGTAGGTCTAGGTGGACCGACGACATTTTAAGAGTCGCAGGGAGCCGATGGATGCAAATGGCTAACAGACGTTCATGGTGGCGTTCAAAGAGGGAGGCCTATGTTCAGCAGTGGACTTCTTCCGGCTGATGATGATGATGATGATAGTAATACTATTTATGGTCAAATAGTGTTTTGGTTACAATATAAGCAACGGTGATATACTTCCTATTTGCTTTATATTTGCTATAGTTTTGTAATATGGCATTTGTAGTCCTAGCCTGATCATCATCAGTCTGTGTCAGTCTACTACTGGACATAGGTCTCTCCGAAGGTAAACCACTGGGCCCGGTCTTCAACTCTTTCATCCAACAACTACCATCATCCACCCGGCGCAAGTCCTTTCTCTACAAAGCTATAAAAAAACATCCTGAAAATAACTGAAAAATAATATTTGATATGAGTTACAGCTAGGATTAAGTAGAATGAAATTATCCTCTACGCTGAACTATTTTACTATCTTGAACCCAAACAACCGAGTCTTGCCGCATGTTATTCTAAGTAGGTGTCTATAAATAGGTACAGTCCATGACTCCATAAAGCATCGGAGTGACCCATCTGGTCAGACCTAATAAAAACATAGCACTTTGTGTTGGCCTTAGTACAGTCGTTGACACAATTACATATAGATAATTAATTACTAGCAATTGAAGATTTTTTTAAATCTTATTATTTAGCGTTTAACTACTGCTCGCATAATGTTATGTGACGATGATGTAGGCGAAGGTGGCATCTATCAGTGTGTTCCAGCAGCTTCACTTGAAAGTCAGTATCAGCTATCAAGCTAACATCTAGCAACACTGGAGGCGCTACGCTACCGTGGGGCCACACCGTCACTGACTTGGGTGGCGTGTAATCATATATAATAAACTAGCTGCGGACCATGGCTTCACCCACGTGGACTGCATTTTATCGCGACAAAAAGTATCTTATATCCTACTCTATTGTTCATACTATCTCCATACAAAACTTCATCAATAACTGCTAAGCGGCTTAGTCGTGAAAACAAATAAAACAGAATTAATTTTACATTCATAATATACTAGCTGTACCCCGCGGTTTCACTCGCTTTGGGCTACAGTTTATCGAGATAAAAAGTACCCTACGTCCTTTCTCAGACTCTAGACAATGTCTGTACCTTTAATTAAAGTCGGTTCAGTAGTTTAGGCGTGAGAGCGTAACAGACAGATAGACAGAGTTACTTTCGTATTTATAATAGCTGTTCCCCGCGGTTTCACCCGCGTGGGCTACAGTTTATCGCGATAAAAAGTATCCTATGTCCTTCCTCAGGATTCAAACTATCTCCGTACCAAGTTTCATTTAAATCGGTTCAGTAGTTTAGGCGTGAAAGAGTAACAGACAGACAGACAGAGTTACTTTCGCATTTATAATAAGTATAAGGGATATAAGGTAAGTAGGGTGTTGGGTAAGTATAAATAAAAGAGAAAGGTAATTTAAGCCAAAGTTAGGTCTCTTGGGAGAGGTTTATTTCAATAAAAAACAGTGGACTCATAAAATTTGCTCATAGAGATCATAAGATTTTTCACTCTACCAGTCCACGCATTCATCAAGACATAAATTCTCATATGATGTCCACATACAGGACACACCGACCCACATGTGGTGGTCCACATGTGGTACTCACACGTGTGCTACCCTCCCCACCCTGACGTAGACTGTGAAGAAAGGTCAGGATTAGATGGATTATGAATTTAAAACATAGTACATACCACAAAATAGAAAAGACTCTTTGAAAGTTAAAACTCTTTGAAAGTTTGTTCAAACTTTTGTGTTTTGTTTTGTGGTGCTAACCACCCTAGGCTTCTAGTTTTCTGTACAGATTAGGTATTTTACAACATTTTTTCTTTAATTTATTTACATGTCAAAAAATTATACAACAGATGTTTCTGAGGTAATGCGTATTTACAAAGAAACATCGGCATTGGCAACGCCCTTAGTGTTACAAATGTGCATGGATAACGGTGGCGTTCGTTTGCTTGTTTTACACTCTATGTGTTACAAAAAAAAAATATTAAAAATAACAAAGAATAATCAACAAACGCACTTTTGAAATACCCCTCACGCATGTGTCTATTTTTCTTGGAGAAAATTACGCGATATGAAAAAATAGCCGGCATTTAATTTTAAGGCAGCTTATTCCGTAATAAAACTTCGACTTTCCAAAACCAACCCCATATTTACGTTTCACACCGCACAGTGGTGAACGCGTCCTCAAAAACATGGGAAAAAATCACGGTGTTGTACCGCTAGCCGCGAGCGCATCTGGTAGTCATTCTGCTCTCACCGTTACACAGTGCGCCGCTTTGACCCAGCCCTGGACAAAAAACGTGTGTAGGAGTGCTCCAGCTTTGTTCTAATGAAATTAATACGCGATACTTGTAATTACGTTCGCATGTTCACACTGGAGAAATGACACGGAACTGAGGTCGAGGAAGTTTATTGCGGTCGCGTCGCATAATATTTGCAGTTTCTTTTTGTGCCATTGTTTTGTTTGAAATTTATAGGTTAGAAAGTTTTTTTTATATTGTTTCCGGCCAACATCAGTCCAGGAAAATGTGTATAATGTGTGTGCGTTTGACTATTTCCCGCTTGTTTTGATATTGTCAAGTTTTTAAATGGTGGCAATAACAATTATAGAATATGTTAAATATTCTATACCTACTTGGTATATACATAATATAAAAAATTTACACAAGGAAACCTTTATACATATATGTATTACATGTATATATATTATCTTTTTTTTAAGTATATTTTTGTTAAAGTAATCTTAAGAAATAAAAAAATCTGTGATCATGGGAATTCTCTAAAAGTTAACTGAATTCCTTTGAATCATCTTCTATTTATTCGATTTTCTAAATATTCCACATGAAGTCCCACAGGATAAGATGGTAATAAAACAAATATCCTCCGGTTAAGGGTCAAAAACCATATTGCGTACGGCGGTGCGGATGAGCCGCGTTTAACGTATTTTTTTGTCCACCTCCGTTACTATTTATAACCACTGTGCGGCCCACGGAGAGAAAAGGGACTGCAAAGTTAACGGACCGATATGGTTGATGTTTTTAAATTTTACAGTAATCACCTGTAAACCAAACCTGTTGATTTCTATTGGGTTTACTCATGAATTCTTACGTTTTGCAAAATTACGTAAAGTGCGTAAAGTTACGTTACATAAATAACGTTACCAATTAATTCATCTCTATTATTTTGGTAAAAGATTTGCAATAGTTTTAAAATTCATTCATTTCTAAGGCCAAGAGAGATTCATCGTTTACTTCTCAATCTTAAAGTTTTGAGCTTCTTTCACCTATTTTGATTTTATTTAAGGGTAGGACCATCTTAACAACTTGGCCAACATCACACATACTCAACGTATTTACCACTCAAACTAATCTTTAGCGTCCCTCTAATAGGAAAGCAAAACTTAATTAATAACTTGAAGAAACCAAACATCCGCCGCAAGTCAAACTTAGGACCGCGCACAAAAAGTCACCAAAAATCTTTCCCACATGTGGTTACAAGAACCAACTTACTGTTACAATTTTGAAAGACAAACTTCTATCATATCAGAATGCTGTTAAGGTCGATATTGCATTGTGTTAGTGGATTTCAGGTGTGAATATTCCATGGGTTTTCACTAGGTTTTTTTCAACACAGGATAAAATAGGTCGCAGGTTATTTGCCGATGCAAGGTGCGTTCTCTAACGGAACTTTTGAGCCAAAATAAACGGGATGACGTTATTTGACACAGTGGTTGTGAGATAAAGGAAGCTGCTGGATTTGTGTGGAAAGCTGTATTTTATTAGTACCTACTTCAACCTTGTATGGTCGGAAATGATCATCAAATATAACAGATATTGGAATATTAGGTATGGGTACCCGCTATTCACCAACACTAATATTATATTTATAGAGGTAAGTAAATTCTGTTGTAAAAATTTTACGTACCTGTAATATCTGAAACGTACGTATGTGTGTGCCCTGCGACTAGGTGGAGCGAGGACTTGCGACAAGAGCTGGCTGTATAGTTGGATATGAAGAGCCGAAGACCGGGCTCAGTGGCGTACCTTTGGAGAGGCCTAAGTCCTGTATCGGAATAAATAACTAAGACAAGACTTGACGCTTGCCCTAGGATCTAACTTGCCTTAAGTCAAGAGTGAATAGGCACCTCATATGGTCATGGTCAGCATGATTCACCCTCGACTGCATCGCCACTTAGGTGAAAATAGTCAAAAGCGGGCCCATTCGCACATAAAAGAACCCAGGCCGATGATGATGATGAAAATAGGCGTGATAACCTCCCATTGTAATACTAGCTCTAAGATTTTTAGCTCTTAATCGGATGGACCAATTTTCATTTTCTTTGTGGTGGTTATCAGCTATGTTTGATGAAAACCAGTCCAAGAACTCGGGGTTTTTTAAATTTTAAAATAGTTTGTTGTTGTGGTCAAACAATAGAGCGGGACTGTCGTGCTCAAAGTAAAACGTATAGCCACGTCTAAGCACCCCTTTGACAAGACCAATTTTACCAACAAACACGAGAGAATAAACTCAAGTCCAGCACGTAACAGCTGTCACTTTCTACAATAACTCTGTCAGGATTCGGTGCCGGTCCGTGTGGCGGCCCTACCGCCACCGTCGGCAATAAATCGGAGTTTCTTTACGAGAGGGCACGAGGTGCGACGTGACTGGGGTACACGTGATCGTGCAGGTGTCACTCTGGGATGTCACATCACGCTCGCGATGAGGATGGTTGGGCAAGAAGAACAGTTGTACCAAAACTGGGGTCTTTCTGGAAACTCAGGTAAGAAGTACACCATAATATGATATCAAGAGAGAAGGTGACCGAACGTTAACGCGTGCGCCCTGCAAGGTACCGAGTTCGAATCCTCTCGGCCCCGCAGTGCAGATTTGCCATCGATCAAAACGGACATCGTGAGGAAATCGCCGTGTTCAAGAACCACTACATTCAAGGGCATGCCATGTCTACCAGCCCGCACTGGGCACGCGTGGTAGATCACGGTCCAACTTGATTTCTTGATTATATTTTCTGGAGTCAAGAATATCAACCTTCATGTTATTTCTCATATATTTCAACATTTACATGCCTAATAAAAAATATTAGAAATATAAATGCGAAAGTAATACCTCTGTTTACTTGTTTGTAGATTTTGGTGAAATTTGGTATGAAGATAGTGTCAAAAATGGGGAAGGACATAGAAAACTGTTTTTCACGAAAAACTGCAGTTCACGTTAGTACAAAACACAATTTTGAACAATTATAGTGATAACAACAAATTTGTGCCGAAATCAGATATATCACGTAACTAGGTCCAGCGCACACCTCAACCCCACGCGAGTACATAAAGGTGTGTTTACACTCGGCGCGGCGATCAATCTCCATCAGTGAGCGGCGCATTATCAGCGAGTATCCGCCTCCGTGGACCATGCCACTACGAATGTTTAGAGCTTATTTATAAATAAAATCATGTTTAAAAAAAATATGTGATAAAAATTGTGTTTTAGGTTAGCCAGTTATTATGTCAATAAACTGAAAAACACTAGTTTCAACATCCGATTCGTAAAACTATTAAGGTTCACATTGAAGCGCGATAATTCGTGTCGCGTGGTCGCGACGGTATCGGTAGAGCGAAGGGCAATAATTGTGTTCGCAATAATGATTCGTGATATGATGAAATATTTAGCCAGACTTATCGTGACAGCGCAAATCTTTACGTTACCACGATAAGTGTGGCCATAGGGTTAAAAATTATAAAGGTGTAATAGATCTGAGAATGAATAATTCATTGTCTAAAAATAAATGAATTTATTGCATGGTTTTTTTTAAAACACTTTCATTAGCTTGACTTGTTTAACTTTTGTACGTATTTGTTAATCATTTATATATCAACTTTTGACTAGATATTGAACCCTTTTTATATAATATATACGTCATCAAATCTATGAAATTGTTACTTGAACCTGATTGTTTTGCCGAGTCTGCCAGTTGTAAGGTGCATCGTGAGAACACAGTTTGACGCGATCGTCCATCAAGCGTTTATCACGCGTTCGTTGTACCGCAACCTTATCTTCGAGATGAAAGTGACGAAAATATACACCGACACTTAAAATTATTGTTATTTTGGCTCACGTTTTGAAAATTTTCTTCATTTATCTGATTTCAGTGGTTACAACATAAAAGTAAGCTTGGTAGAAGACTAACTGTACAATAGATTTGTTTACTTCAATTTAATTTTGAAATTATTTTATTGTACATCTTATAAGAAAATTTACAGTTATTATTAAATTAATTTAATAATAACTTACATTAATTTTACACAATATTCAAAATAGTAATTTTTATTTTGGTTAAGTCTAAGTAATTACAGACTGCTCTTGAAATGTCATTTAAATTATAGAAATTGATTTATTAATTACTAGCGGCCCGCCCCGGCTTCGCACGGATATTAAACAAAAAATTCATTAAAAATTATAATACACACGTTATTGGAATTTTAGTAAAGACATCAATACGATACTAACGTCACTCAATTTTTTTGCCTTACCGGAACCTCTCTATTAACACTTGAACTTTATTGTATGGTGTTAAAGTTCAAATTGGCTCTACATTTTAGGAAGAAAACGTTTGTATGGGAAAAAGGAAAGGGTTGCTTTTATGGTTTTCCCGGCAATTATTCAGATTTTTTTCGCCGTTAAAATCATTCTTGGGCTTCAACGAACATTTTAAAAAAAGAATTGGCAAAATTGGTTCAGACGTTGTTGAGTTATGCGCTTACCAACACATTAGGTGATTCATTTTTATATTATAGAAGACTAGCGGCCCGCCCCGGCTTCGCACGGGTATTTAGCAAAAACGCAAAAATTATAATACACACATTATTGGAGTTTTAGTAAGGATCCCTAATTTTATTGAAAACAGACATCAATATTTATACAATACTAACGTCACTCAATTGTTTTGCCTTCCCGGAACCTCTCCACTAACACTTGAACTTTATGGTATGGTATTAAAGTTCAAATTGACTTAAGTATTATTACGAATCGTTTGTATGGGGAAAAGAAAAGGGCTAATTTTAGTGTTTTCCCGGCAATTATTCGATTTTTCTCGCCGTAAAAACCATTATTGGACTTCAACGAACATTTAAAAAAAAGAATTGGTAAAATTGGTCCAGGCGTTGTTGAGTTATGCGCTTACCAACATATTTTGCGATTCATTTTTATATTATATAGAAGATGGAAAGGTGTTAACTTACTTATATATCTAAGTTCACGACGCTGTGCAGAAAGTATTAAAATCCTACAATGTGAAAAATGGAAGAAACGTGTTCCTTACCTCAACTTTAGATACAAAATCCCAAAGTTACTCAATTTCACTGTTCAACCTCAACTCGTCAGCTCTCATATAAATCTCCGGATTTGCCATTCAACGTATGACAACTATATACACCAATTATTCTTCTTAATGTCCCATTTGATTAGAAACTTGGGCTCGTAAGCTAGCACAAAGGATCTAACTGTAACGCGAAGGCTATGCCACATCACACTACCAACACTTAACTCCCCTGTCACGTTAAAAATACTGAATCTTCCTTCCATACTGCTTTGGATTATGAAAACAAGTAATTGCGACAGGGTATTAAAATATTGGGACATGTGGGTAGTTGAATATGTACAAGGCTATTTTACGATGATGAATGCGTGGCTTAATTCTGCTATCATGTTTAAAGAGACCGGTTGAAATAGGACGTGAGGTCATTGAAGATTTAAAAAGCAAAATATTGATAAAACTGAACTTTGACGTTTTCTACGTTGATTCCGATGTAATGGCACAACACAATAATTATAATTAACATAACTACACAATTAGCAATTAGTATTTATCTGTCTACTAAGCACCATTTTTCCGAGTTTTCATTAGACTAGTCAATCAACAATCTAACTACTGGAAAATCTGATAACGGGCAATTTTAATTCCTACTGGTCAGGCTATAGTCAACTACCAATCGGACCTTTGGGAAATATGATTCCCGCCGCGCCGGTCAAACTAACATAACCACCAATCATAGCACTGCAAAATAAAATCATAAAAAAATTGTAGTGCTTACAACAAAAATATATGTTTTTCTTGAGAGCATAGAGCTTGCATTTTCTTCTTGTATTTCCATTCTGAAAATCAGAAAAGTCTTTGTTTCTACGTTAATGCTGAACCATGAAGCATACAGTTTTATAATAATTGTCCTACTTACCGTTATTGACCACTAATAAACCAAGAAAGTTGATATAAGCCACAGTGAAAAAACAAGAAGGTCCCAAACCGCAAAACTTACATTAATATTCCAGTCCTAAAAACAGTAAAACTTCCCCGCATGACCGTGGCCTCTCAGATTGCCTTACTGATAAAAAGGGGCTTTTTAAAATTTCGCTATTATGACTGCAACATACTATAAAACATACTGACAAATGGCTCAAAGATGTACTCGTAACGTTTTGACATAAGGTCCATGATGAGGCGAAATTTTGAAATGTTGACCACCTGTTAAGAATCCTGTTGTATCAAAATATCGGGTTTTTGGTTCATTAATTATAGAGAAATTTATATCTAGAAACAAATCGTCCGGTTTTCTGGCTATGTATGGTCAACATAAAAAAACAGTTCTAGTTAAATCTGCATGTCATATTGTAGTGTTTGCTTGTTTGTCCTGCATATAGAAAACAAATTTTAACATGTCACCTGATGTTAATTGACGATGCGTTAGAAGGTTTTTGCGTCTGGATTGGGCTCTGGCTCTTAAGTAATACACTACCCAAGCTACGGTTTTATCAAGATACTTGAAAACTCTAGCTCATTAACAGTATGCGATGCTAGTTAAAAAAAAACATCTAATGAGTGCCGTTCCTTTCATCCATGAGTCTTGTTTCGCCTAAGCAGTACTAAGCACCCAAAACGCTGTGCTTGTACTTAAGGAGCTGACAAACTCAATTGGTTTTTTTTCGTTTTTAATTATTTATTTTCATCAATATCCAAGTGAAGCATGGTGCTATCTCTAATCACATAATCAATATACGTTATAATCTAGTACCAAGCTTCTAAATTTTTGTTTTGATTAGTTCGATACTTTTCTGTTGCCTCTACTTGCACAATATTTGGGCACGCACAGTTTTTTCTGTCGCTAAACGCTAGGGCCATCTGGCAACGATTTTTTTATACAAAAAACCCTGCCTGACCCTTTCTTACCTACAAAGCTGGCCCTCGTTTTTTATAAAACTGTAGAGACCCCTTACAATATGTTGAATTACCGAATTAGTAGAGTTTCTAAAGACTCGATGAAATTCTTGATTGAACCGGCAAACGGATTGTCCTAACGGTCCGTTTTGTGTTTTGAATGAAGTTTTTTGTTTAGGTTATTAGAAATTTAATATCGTTTTTTTACAATGGCTTGTTTTTTAGTAATTGTTATTTCGTTTCCTTAGTGGTAGGTTCTATAAGGGACATTAAAAAAAATATAAACGTAATCTTACAAGTGTAATTTGGACAATATACCATTTTAGTTTTTACTCTTACTGCTGCCACAGATCTTCTCCAGAAGAACGAATATGAACCTTATTCCTCTAAACCAGTGAATAACAACGCTTTTTTCTACAAGTCAAATCTCTTCTAATACTTTCACTACCTTCCTTCAGTAACTGTCAAGCAAAAATCACTCTTATAATTAGGTATTCTGTACCAAAAACTGTTGTAAATATGTTTTTTTCGTATATTGATGGATGACTCAGTCAACCCCAACGCAGCAGCGGCGGCTCAATCTGCGAATTCCAATACTAAGCACTATGTGCTTTACGTGCTTACCAGCAACTTCAAAGCCTCCCAATGCGAGGACCAACATAATCTGTCTTAATAATCGCAACGACACAGGGCCTGCATTCCAAATCAAAAGCTCGCCGACTCTTAGCCAATCGAAGTGCTTCATTCAAAAAGTTCCCGAAAGAACGAACGAATGAATGATATCGCGAGCGGATCTTTCTTTATCGTTTTAATTTTGTTTTTTTTAGGTTTTACAATGGTACTTAGTAAAGCGGGGGTTGTAACTGGAATGCTTTTTGGAAAGTTAGCATTGATGCTTGTCGTAGTTCGATTTGATATCTTAATTGATCATTGCATATTAATCTTATTACTACATGTGTGTATGTTAAATAAATCCTACTTCCTACTAATATTATAAATGTGAAAGTTTGTGTATGTGAATGTTTGTTACCACGTACCACCGTAACTACTTAACCGATTTTGATGAAATTTGGAATGAAGATAGCTTATACCTTGGATTAATATATAGGCTTTTTATACTGTAAAAGGTACCTGTGAAACCGCGGGGCGCAATAAGTAATACATAAGCTCCGTAAAGCATGTTCAGATTACGGAATTATTTTGTGCATATGTTTTGGTTTTTGAATATTAAATATTAGGATACTTTTGATGGGTATCTTGTAAGGAGTTAATTTTAACTGTCTGCTACCAATAGTTGTGATGCCTACATTTTTTCAGATGTGACTAGTGTTTGTGCACGATGTCATCCGATAGAAAGTGATTCGCTCCAGCTGTACTTTTGGGGAAACACCGACCACGGCAGGGCATGCCACTCCTTTGCAGTTCTTAATAAAAAGGTTAGCCCCCAAAAAACAAAATTAAATGAACAGTGTTGCCATGAATATGCCATAGATACACCGCAGTATAGTTCGAGGCATGCTATGAGGTGGGCAGAGAGGCCACAGGTCACACATCATGGCACGGACGTCGCCGCCCCTCGGACCGGTCCACCCTGCTAGCCAGTTGGATCAATACCTTTGGTAGCCACGACACCGTGGTTTTTAAAGGGTAACAAGGTAACGTTGGCCACTTTTAACTTTTTTGATATCTTACAGGTGAGCGTTTGACAAATAAGTCAACTTATCTTGTGACGATGTGGTTGAAGATGGTCCCAAGTCTTGACTGGGAATTGGCTCTCAAGTAAGATGGGCGTTTGGTGGTAGCTAGCAAGATGAGTCTAGAAAATGACTTATTGACCCAAGCAGCTCTTTCTTTTTTATTATTTCAGCCAGTTTGGTCAGTCACAGGCGGTAAATCAACTAATCATTTTGAATTTTGAATTCACACTCCGGTAGGTACTTACACTTCAATTATTTTCTCGTTTAACTAGTGTCGCTCTTCAGCATCCGCACCGCATGTCACAGCCACACTTAACACAGTGAACGGATTGCAGTACAGTTCAATTGAAAAAGTTTTTGGGCCACGAAATCTACGAAGTAGGTACGTATAGACCACTGTGTGTAATAGTATTATTTTTTTGGGGAATGTTTCTAATAAAAATTCTTGTCTTTCTACAATCCACAGCATTATTAGATAAACAAAACTTGAATACCAAGTAGCCTAGCCCGCGATGGGCAGAGGGCAGAGGTCGCGCGCCATGGCACGGCCATCGCCGCCCCACCCTCGGACTCTGCCTGGTAGAACCATACATCTGAAGGTCAAAAAGGTAAATGCCAAGCTCCAAACTTTTACGTAATGGCTACAGCAAATGTTTGTACACTATTGTACTAAAAGCTACTGGTACTTTGTTTTGCTTGGAGTTTCTTTGCGTGATAAAATCCGATACGAGGAAATTCGCCGAAGAACCAGGGTCACTGACATAGCTTTCAGAATTTGCAAGTTGAAGTGGCAATGGGTAGGCCACATCGCTCGACGAACCAATAACCGATGGGGAAGAAAGGTTCTCGAGTGGTGACCACGAACCGGAAGACGTTCTGTAGGTAGGCCCCACTAGATGGACCGACCACATTGGAAAGCTCGCAGGGAGCCGATGGAAGCAAATGACAATTAGCCGTTCATGGTGGCGTACAAAAGGCCTATGTTTAGCAGTGGACTTCTTTCAGCTGATGATGATGATGACTTTGTTTTGTGAAGAGTTTATTTGGTTTACTAGGGACAACTAACTACTTGATGCAGTCGAAAAAAGATCGTTTTTGTTAGAGTTTCGTATACCTATCCGATGAAAAAACTGAAGTCTTAAAGAATACTTGTGTCTGTCTGTTTCCCCGGGCAAACGTAGTAAGCTACGCTCAAAAGTCAACGTTAAAATGAATTGTTTAACTTTTTATACACTTTTGATAATAGTTAATAGGTAATAAAAAACCAGCCCTAAGTACGCGAACTTTATGACGCTAGTTCATTAGCTATCCAACCAGTTTGTAGTTTTGCTTGTAGCCTATCTCGGCTCGCAAGTCCGTTTTGAAAACTAACATTACATCTCAATAAACAAAACCTTTTCAATGAAAGACATCGCTTGTAACAGTATAAAATGACATCGTTTTTAACAGCATAAGCTAAGTAAGAACACGAAGCTTAAAACCGCGATTTATAGCCTGAACATCTATCATTCCTTTACAGCCGTTTTGAAGTACACCCAATTTGCATTGCTGACGCGAGCTAGGCTAGACGATTTCAAAACATCATTCGAGCCACCAACAAACTGCACTAGACATGCCTTAAACCTTTTTTCAAGCGACACCAACTATCACTTCACCCCCCGCCCCATTCCTCCCCCTGTCCAGGGCGGGGCGGCGACAGCACGGGCGAGCGTGACCCGTGGCCATTCCCGCCCTAGCCGCCCGCCCAATGCCATGGCGTTTTATACCACCCGGATATGCCTTTTGAAGTCATTGTCTCTGTTCCCTAAGCGAAGCTAGCTAGCTGTTTGTAAAGTCTTCGTTATGATGGGCTGAGGGGAAAATGTTTGGTAGAATATTGCTATTAAGGGAAATTTGATGGGATTTCATAACATATCAATTGAAGAATAATACCTAATGAATATGTAAAGTTTGTTGCATTTAGTGTTTGGTATATTATAACTTAAAAAATATTACGGTTTTGAAACGAGGTATTGTTTTTCAAGCGTGATCACAACAATACAATTTTCGTCTCAAACATTAAGAGCTATAAACAAAAAAACGGTTTTAACGGTTTAAGAAAAAAAAAGGTAAGTATCCCGTTTCAAAACCAAATTTTAATGTTAATGAGCTTGATTAGTTCATAGTATGTTATTGTTTAACCATAGATAAGCTTAGCCACTTTTTCCTAAATTATTTTACACAGGGTTAGGTTTTAGATGATTCTAGAGGTATATGTTATATGTGAAAGACACTTTAGTTTTGGTAAAATTGTAAGTGCAAAAATCTGTGACTGCATGAGTGTGTCTTATGTTCATTATTCTGGCTAAAACAGTTGATCGGATTTGAATGAAATTTAGAATGGAGATAGCTAAAACGCTAGATTAACACATTAGCTACTTTTTATCCCGGTAAAAAGTTCGATATATTAAAAAAAACTGCGGTGCAACCGCGGTTCGTCCCATGACAGGAACTTGCTATGTAACATTTTAACTTAAAT
Organism: Opisthograptis luteolata; assembly: GCA_931315375.2. Lineage (NCBI taxonomy): Eukaryota > Metazoa > Arthropoda > Insecta > Lepidoptera > Geometridae > Opisthograptis > Opisthograptis luteolata. The sequence goes on along the minus strand of OV928047.1, from coordinate 8,849,343 downwards.
ACTAAAGGATGCATAATAAGTCTGACGCAACTAAAAAGCACCCCTTCTCTCCATCAAAAAAAATGTAACCGTTCCTTTTTTAAAACACTTTTTTGTACTCATCTTGAGAAACCAGTGCGGTTCTATTTTTTTACTTAACTGTAAATTATACGGTAACTAAGTCGCATGCAAAACAACAAAGGATTAAAAAACAATAACAACAAAAAAACAATGCAGGATTATGAAGTGCAAATGTGATGCTCTTGCCTTTTTTTCTTTTTACCAACTACGATACCGAGATAAAAGAACTCGTTGTGTGGTAATTTACAATCGTTTTTGTTGCAATAACTTCCGATTTTTTGTGTTAGTGAATCCTGAAAATCAAGTTCGGAAACTATTTATCACGACGAGTTTTGACTTTAAAATTATGCGCGTTGAAATTTTGGAGTCAAATTAAAATTATTGCTCAGGCACAATAAAACTACATACTTCTTTTAAAACTGCATGTTAAACTATACTTTATTTTAATATATGTATTATAAATGTGAAAGTACCTCTTTATGGCATTTGTTAGCAATGGCTCAACGCATTTGAGAGAAATTTGTACTGAAAATAGCTTATATCCTGGATTAACACATAGGCTACTTTTTATCCCGGAAAAAGATCCCCACGGGATATCGGAAAAACAACGGCTGTAGCCGCAGGGAGCAGCTATTAAAAATAAACATTCGGTCACTAGGTCAATATAAAAACAAAAATAAACTCTTGAGTTCACTTTTTTCCATAATACTTTTATGCATACTTCCTGTTAATTTAACCCTTTACAAAAGCAAGTGTATAAAAACCTTACCACGTGCCACCCACCCATTTTTTATGTTAGAAAATTAGTAATAAAGCGACCAGCTGACTGGCTATCCGTTCGTCTTTTGTGATCAACAGAAATAGTGAGATAAAAACCTTAAAAATAAAACCTACATGGTATCATTTAGCGATTTGTATTTTTTTACAATAGTGTATTATTTCGTTACTTGAAACTAATTAATTATTACAATGGATACCTAGTATCTAGTCAGAACTTAGTTTCTACTCGTTGTATCATGATTTAAAAAAAAACATCACATAGAGGTGCAAAATATAGCCTACTACCTATCCTAGACCTACCAAACATACACAAAAAATTTCATAAAAATCGGTCATGCCGTTTCAGAGGAGTTCGATGACAAATGCTGTGATACAAGATTTATATAAATTACAAGATTACAAATAGACATTTGAATGCGAATCTGACCTCAGCGAGCACTAACTATTCAGTAGGCGAACTAATATCACATACCGTTGAGCGATTTTTATGATCTTCCAATTTACTGGTCTCATGTTCCATACTTTGGCCACGGAGCGGCTAAAATGCCGCTCTTATTCTTACAGTAGATACGTTTCCAAATAAATCAATTTATAGAAAGAAAATTGTATTAAAAATCAAATATTGTATATTATATTTTTACATACATTTAATATATTGAATTAATACAGCTAGTATTCATTTATATGAGTAGACAACACAACTTACTATCACAGATTAAAATAATAATATACTAACAAATTGCTTTTAATAAGATGAAGGCAAATATCTAAATTGGGACTGCCGGAAGATACAAATAGGAGTTTGGCGACAGATTTACTTGATTTGTAGCTGGCTAGGCAGACGAGCACTTGCCGTTCTCGTATTATTGGCCAGCAACAAAAGTGCATGTCCTTAAAATCAGCACGGTGTAAATCTCTCATAGAAGTAAATAAAAGTCTGCCATACAAGTTTATGGTAACAAACTCGTATTATGTAGATAGTACAAGTATCATCTTCATCATCAGCCTATTCATCACGTTTTTGTTAGTGCTGAGACACAACCCCTCTCCGGAAAAGAGAAAGAGGGAGTAGTATGGCCCATAATTTAACCCGCGGGCCTTTGCGGTTTGGCCAGTACGAGTACAGTCAGCGACAAAAGTAGCTGATCATACTCGATTTTTCAAAGGTGTTTTAGTTCGGTAATTTGAATGTTTTTTTTTAAACTTACGAGATAGCGTTTGAATACAACACAACCCACCTGATTTTAAGTGATGGCGCGGTCAAAGGTTGGTGTTTATGATGATTACCGCAATCGGAAAGTTTGTAGTTGTTCAGCGACTTTTGTCGTTGACTGTACCATCATCATCATCAATCATCATAAAATCTGTTTTAGTCCACTACTGGATATTTCATTTCATTTAAAATAAACCTGTCCCAAAATTTTTTACGTCATATATCACAAGTCACTTGATGTTAAGTGACAATGTGGTTAAAGGTGGCACCACGCCACACCTGGATTAAGAACTGGCTCTCAAGTTAGGCTGCCGGAAAGTACCCAATCTTCGGCTTCTCTCACCCAGCCAGCATTTTTTCAAATATAGCTCTACTGATTACAGGATGCGCCATTTTACCACCAAACCATTGACCAAAACGCAAGCTCACCGTCACGGCGCGTGCTGATCAGGCTCGTCGACGGTCACATGTAGGAAGTCGTTTGTCCTCCGCCGCACTGTGACTCGCTCCCATTGTCTCAGCACCGTTGGTCGCTGTGACCATCTGTCATTATGAGTCGACGTCCTGCTGCTGTGGTGTTATAAGCTCATTAGAGCGATTGCAATTTGCAAGGTTCTAGTTTGATTCTGAGTAGGAATAGGAGACTTGGCTTTGGTTAAGTTGTTCGGTTTCTTCGTCACTCCTTCACGATTAACAACTGAATCTGATTTCTTTGAAATTTTGGTGACCGAAAGTCTGATGAGTGACGATGTGGTCAAAGGCGGCAACATGCTCCTAGATTAGAACTTTAATCATCATTAGACTATTAGATTCTCTCTGCTGTACTTCTTTCAGAGAGATGATGTATGCATTAATCTAGTATGGGTTGGTACATGGCACATGCTCTTGATTATTGTGGTTCTAGGTCCTAGTCCTGAGAAAACTGACATGTCCAGAACCACACGTGATTTCCTTACATCGATCGTGAGGAAACTGATATCTTCACGATGATTTCCTTACATCGTGAGGAAACTGATACGTTGGGTTGTTGGTTAGTATAAACACGAATACTCTTTATACACCTACTTGATCAACGCAAAAACATATCTTAAAGCATTTTCCACTTGTTATTTCAATACCCAGCACCATGTCCAAACGACAATCAAAACCAGATAGAGTATCTTAACGCTTTGCTGCTTCAAATTATCCCAAGACCAATGCTCTGGTGTGCCTCCACACATGACAGTGGTGCCGTATGTCCAACGCTTCCGCATTTGATATAATTTACGTAATGGGGAAAATTATGGTGTGCAGTGGATGGTCAAACTTCGCGTCTTAGTACGCTGTTCAACGTTACATTTTTTCTCTCGTAACGTTCTTATTTTTCTGCGAAGGTTTTCTGTGGTATTTCTTTAGTGTTTTAAATCAAATCAAAATAAAATAAATTTAGTTAAGAGGGTACAATAGGTATGTGATCAGTTAATCACTTTAAACCGTCGAACTTAAACCTAGCTGCGCCTGTTTCTTGGCAAGAAACGCTCGGCAAGTTTTTTTTTTTTTGGAGCGATTACCTTTATAAATCATTCTCATTATTAATTGATTGAATTGGAGCAAGTTTAATTCCTTAACATACGAGTATGTTAATGCTTTCATTATTATAATTAAGTTCATGTTCCTTTAGTCATATCTGTTGGTCACGCTGACTCCATCAATGCTAACTTATTCGTGCCTATTCAATGTTTAGAGAAATTAAGATCCATAAATGTATCGTGTGACATCAAACTAAAAACTCCTTCATTTATCAGCGTCACTAAAAATCTAAAGTCTCCATCAACATTCTAAAGGACATCACCAGTCTCAAACCGTGCGCAAACACTATTGCGCAATCAAACGGACTCAAACATGACTTAAACACAACACTGCGCAAATACGACGCTCGTCTCCACAATCAAGAATTAAATAATCGTAAAACGAAAGGCTTTACTGTCCTCTATAAATTATAGCGTTATCTCCCTGTGACAAACAAGAGAATGACTTCATTAAATAACACAATCTGTTATCTAAGAAGATGTAATCAGAACGGACACAGGTCCTCTTCAGGTTTTGACGTGTAAAATGTATACGCTTTTTGGGAATGTTGTCACGTATGTTTGCGACAAGCTATGAAGTAAGGGCAAGCACAGTTATCTTCTGGGAACACCTACTCCCAAAATTAATAATCGACCCTGATCCATTTTTCGCGGTTTTGGATTGATATGTCATTTTAGGGGTAAAGCTTACTAAAATGGATTGCCGCAACTATATTGCACCATCTAGTATAGTTCAAGTATAGAGCTTGCCGCTCATCCCACGCTGTTATTACGATAGTTCCAAAAAGTATGTACATTTCACACGTGATTTGCCTGTAGGCTTGTGTGGCTGTGCAAGTTAAAAAAAATGTATAAGCAAGAATTTGTTCTATATCTGGGTTTGATCCCCGATCCGAGTATTTTCTGATATCCTAAATACAGGTAAGTAATCTTTATTATCTTTATTAAGTGTCAGAGCTACGTATGTGATATGGGCGTTATTTTATTATTTACTATTTTTATAATAATAATAATGCCCGCACAATCACATACATAGGCTCTGACCCCTAACTAGGTTTCCCTGTATCTAGGGTATCAGAAACTACGAGGCTCGGGGATCCACAACACCCAGACACAACAAATACTTGCGCTTTTTTTTTCAATGCACAAATATTTGTTCTGTAGCGGGAATCGAACCCGCGACCTCACGCTTCACAGTCGGCTATCCACCCATTGCGCCACATCGGTCGTCAATTTATAAATGAGAAAATTAGAGATTACGCGCAATTCAATAAAATAAGTACGAATAGTAAGATGCAGACCTCCATCAAAACGTCCTGCGAAACCACCCCGCTAATAAATTAAATTAACATCATTTGCAACACGATATGAAGCTGATTCTAACACAAATACACAGGTGTGTTTACCGACGAGTTAGGCATTGATAAGAGAGAAACAATCGTCGGTTGTTTCCCAAAGATACGGGGGTTGATAAGGGCTCTTATAATGTGGTCAAAGGAAACGCCGTGTTTGCTGAGCTATGTTTGACATGGCCCAGTTTCCTGTCATTAGGTTTTATATCAAAACTATGTTTGGGGTAAAGGTATTAGTAAAAAAAATTAAATTTAGAGGTATTTCACGTAAGTTGAAAGAAGAACTTTAATGATTTACTATCGCTCAAAACGGTGAAGAAAATTATCGTGAGGAAACGGGCATGTCTGAGAACCACAACATTCAAGGGCATGCGACATCTACCAACTCACACTGAGCCAGCGTGGTAGGTGGTAGATACTCTCTCTCTCTCTGAGAGAAGATCAGAGTCCCAGCAGTGGGATAGTAAAGGGTGATTGATGATGATGATGATGACGTTTCATTTGAGCTTGTCATAATGTATCTTGGCTACCACTTTGTATGGTATGTAGCGATTGTTATTGTAAACGTTTTGTAAACTACGTAACAGAGCGTTGTCGTACATTTTTGAAACACTTTCTTTAGCATTAAATGGTAGAATTCAAGAAATCTGTTCAAGTTAAGTATCTGCAAATAGGAACAATCAGGGCTATACTGAATTGTTTCCACTTCAGAAGTCATAAAAACTTACGGTACACTCGTTGATGCACGTGTATATAAAAGTCAAGGACGTGCCCTACTCCGTACTCCTACACCGCAAAAGAAAAACATGTAGTTGGAAAGAAATATCCAAAGAGAAAACATATGAAAGAAATATTTACTGGTTTCCAATAAACAAGTTATTACAAATAGCAAGACTCTAATACTGTATGTACTATAAGCTCTTTCTCAAAGCTTAGAGAGTTTGTACACACTTTCCTTTATACGTTTCTAGCTTTATTAATTTTGTATCCGAGAGCAGAAAGAATCAATACAAAACAAAGCGCTGCGACTATGCATGTCGAACATGGAAACATTGTATTTGTCCAACATAATTTATGTCGCTCATTGTCCTACGGAAGCTGGAGGCCCGTTTCGTTAATCATCTATGGAAAAAATGCTATAAAACGGACCCCAAACGGTCAACTACTATTAGCGTTGGGCCGTGATTGCGCAATGCCCTTCGCACACTCGATACATTTAGGCGTATTGCCGACTTCATGACATATTTGGTAGGATACATTAACTAGACATTGGCTAAATGCACAAACGTTGCAAAGCCATAAAAGGAAGAAAAAATATTTTATTTTTTTTGTTACATTATGGTATTGCAGCATTTGCAGCTGACTCACGAAACTAAAACGTGGCACTACCTTCGACCTCACCGTCACTTAACTTCAGGTGACAGGGTCACTGGTTTGTGATGAAATACTAGACTAAGAAGTAAAAAACTGAAAACATCGCGATATATTCATAGCGTATATGGTGGTAGCATATAATGCTTAGCTATCTACCATCTTTAAATTGAAAATCTGTCGTCAAACCCATAACTATATATGTTCCGGTAACTGCACTTGAGAGACAAGAGGCAGCACACCTTGAGTGCTTGTTTACCGTTGTCAACTTCATAATCACCTATCATAAGGCAAGAGATAGACAGTGTCCAAGAGCAAGCGAGCGCGCCAACAGAAGCGTTTAAAAGATGAAATTAGCTAGCTACTAGACGCAACTAAAATTGCCGAGTGTGCGGCGAACGTTCAAGTTATAATATTCATGGCTATTTTTTGCACAAACTATGCGATCGATTGGTGCCATGCATTCATTTATCAATGGTATAATCTGAGATAGTTATTCATATTGAGCTCGATTTATTGTCGGAACGAAGGTATTGAGTAGATTTGTGTTAAAAAATATTTTTTTATTTTATTTATGAATGGTATACAATGTATTTTCGGTACAACAGTAGGTATGGTTCTTACGTATTTCCAATTATTAATATGTACTTAGTAGAGTTCGTGGTGGTGTTCAAAAAAGAGGCAGTAGACTTATTCAGCTGACAATGGTGATGAATAGTAGGTAGAGTTTCCTTAAAATCATAAAATAGTTCTTTATCCTCCATAATTATTCTGATCAGTCATAAAGAAATTGTCTTAGTTTTCTACTTCTAAGTTCACGGTTATATTTAGCTCAAGTCGATATTTGCACTGCATTTTTTTTATATATCTACATGTACTCACTTAATGTAGCTTATGTCACTTTCCACCCCATTAGTCACGTCATATAAAAACATTGCTTCGTATCTGGTTTAAAGAAGGACAAATTAACAAATACACTTTTTCATTTATATAAATTTCCTTCAGTCACTGACTACGTTGTCTTTTGCACAGATAGATGCTAATATTTCAATGAAAAAATTGATTGAATGTCCCCGGTGACTCCATTCCATGCTCTGTCCGGTCCCCTAAGGTGAAAGGTCGCGTGGGGCACACGCCGGTCAGTACCGAATGGTACTGCCTGGAACCCCATGCAAACAACACTACACACACTTTTAATACCATTGCCTCTATGCCACTAGAAAATGTAACAGCTTTTGAAGCAAGCAAGCTTTGGTTACGCAACATTTTGGTTACGACGCAATATTTTTATTGCGATAGCGGTGTGCTTTTCTATTGTCTTGTGTAGATTTTTTCAATTTTTGTTTAATCTTGAAAGGGAAATTAAGCTGTAAGGTATAGGCTACAGAGGCTTATTTGGATTGTAATGCAAAAAGTAGAAGTGCAATAAAATCGATGTAATTAGATATTTTTGGTTATTGATAGGAATCTTTGCGGCTTAATATTATTCTTGCGGATATTGAGATATTGTTACTCCACTATTATAACACAATTTCTCTCTGTCTGTCTATCTATTTGTGCGCTTATAACTCAAGAACTGCTGATCCAATTCACATGTTTTTATATTCATTTTTCAAGGAAAAACGTTATTAGGTACCTACCTGTCTAGGTTTTAATGTAGGTACTTACATTTGGTTACCAATAGATAACCTTAGTAACTGAACTTTAGTATTTTTTAGTTATGTCAGAACTAAAAGCTTGTAGCTAACCTTAACCTTGATAAAAAAGTCTTTTGAAAAAGAAGAAGACACACAAATGAAAAAAACGGGTAAAATAAGGTATTAGTTTTTTAGAGACTTATAAAGCATGACGTTTATGTTAACCCGAAAAGTATTTATATTAAGCACTTTATTCAAAGGACAGTTAGTTCACGGTCTTTATTATTGTATGTGTGTGTGTATACAATTATGATAGGGTACATTAAAAACCAAGTAACTGAACTAGGTATTTGTCTTTGCCTACACCACTGGTAAAAATAACATTAGACATGTGGAACATGATTAGATACGGGTAGTTGGCAAACATGTTTACCTAATAAAGCCTAGCGAGTCTATTTTAGGAAGTTTAGTTAACAGCAATAACATCAACTATATCGTTTTATTGTTACACTAGAGAAATCAATTATTTATATACTTTACAAACCAATTTACCTCAAAATGTCGAGATAAACAAATGTAATTATTTTCATTGTAGTTTTTTTTTACTTTTTTCAGTGTAGTATTTGACCATGAGCCACCTGATATTGAGTGACGGTGTGGTCGAAGGCTCGGCAAACGTAGTGTAGGACGCCCTCCGGCTAGGTGGAGCGACGACATACGCAAAATGGCTGGCAGCGGTTGGATGAGAGAAGCCGAAGATCGGGCTCGATGGCGTACTTTGGGAGAGGCCGATGTCCAGCAGTGGACTGAAACAGGCTGATTATGATGATGTGGTCGAAGGTGGCGCCACGCTACAACTGGATTGGGAACTGGGTCTTATATGGGGCTGCTGGAACACACCAATAGGTGCTTGGCGACTGATTCCTGATACCATGAAGCTTAGCTAGCCAGGCGAGCACAAGAAAGTTCTCCACCAACAAGCCATAATGTTTTTCTTCACCAAAAGCTCAAACTCGCATGATTCAAACCCACTATCTACGGATTGGAAGCCGTCGTCACTAACACAGACCTAAAAACCACCAAAATTTTCGAACCTTCTGATTTTTCGTGAATTTTCTCTAGCCTAAATTGTTTGACTTTCTTTACCTGTACTCTACCAAAACACCTTCCCTTTATCGGCAACCTCAAGTAACCTTATAGCTTACTCGAAACATGCCACCGTAAAGTCGTTATCAGCAGAAACTGGTCGGTGACCAGTCATCCAGCTACTTATTTACATGCATATCGGAAAACAAGTTGTCCATTGTCGCTTTACACTGTTCGAGTTGTAAAGATACCGGAAAAACTACCCGCTAACAAACAAAACTAACTCTTTTTTGTAGAAAATAAGGTTCTATTTTGTATGCTGGATTCAATGTGAAAACTGATGGAAAAAATTATCTAATGTCTATCAAATTTCAGCTCTCGGCTTGTTAGTATAAAGTTGAAATTAGCATGTGGTTGTTTCATGTTTAGAAACAATGAAGTATCCTATATACCACCCGCACGTCCTCTTTCGATAAGATAAAGGCCACCTGAAACGACGACACCAATACTCGACTAATGATACCGATACCGCACCAGTACAGTACCGGTTTTAGATAAAAATACCGGTTGGACCGATAGCCAGTGAATTTGTGTTTAACGTTTCGTAATTGATTGCGCCCAATTTTCCGGTCGGGGTCAAAACTTTGAAGATAGTATTTTTAATTGTAGATCCTTTACTTGAAATACTTTCTAAAACCATTTGTTTCTAAAAATTAACGACCTGGAACAGTAATTCCGTAAGTAAAATCGAGTTCTCTTTTGCATAACTTTTCTTCTGAATGGAACGTAACATTTTAATTTTTTTTTCTTCTTACACGGTAGCATTTGTTTATAAGTCACCTGATGTTAAGTGACGAGGTAGTCGAAAGTGGCGCCACGCTACACCTGGATTAGGAAATAGGCTGTCAAGTGTGGCTGCCGGAATACACTGGTAGATGGCTTAGCGCCAAATTACGAGCATAGAAAATATTCTAACAGCAAGCTCTAATTTCATTCACCGCAAGCTCAACCTAATTGTAGGTTTTGAACCCACGTCCTACAGGTTAAAAATGTTTTATGTAGGAATACACAATTTAACACAATTCTATTCTCGCTAAAATTCGAGAATGGCTGGACCGATTTGGATAATTTTGATCTTGAAATATTCGTGGAAGTTCAGGGAAGGTTTAAAAGGTGACTTTTAATGGCGATACGAAGTTCGCCGGGTCAGCTAGTCTGATAATAAAACAGTAAACATTTTCATTCTTAAACAAAACTTGTTTCAGTTCTATTCGTTTTGACCCTGGCCTTGCACTAGGGTTCCTTGGGGTTCCTAGAAATCTTGTGCGGTGCTGAAAATTGCATAATGATCACTTATTTCGTGGGTATCAAGAATCTACACTCTACTGCGTCTCGGAGCGTACTAGTGATGGGACACGTTGGAAAAGTTATCGATATCGCAACGGTTTACCTACTGTAGTATCGACGTTCCTTACTCTACGACAAAGATCTTTTACAACGACTAGTGATCTGAAGTAAAATTTAAGTTGATAGTTTTTCCATTTAAACTTTAATATTCCATATAGGACAATATTCCTAACGGGCAATTTTCAAAAAAAAACCTTATTAGTGCTACCCTACATTATCAAAAGAAGTTATCCAGGAAATTACAAGTTTTTAATGACGACGGTTTTAGAAATGTCTTGAAATTGATCGAAAAATTATTTTGTAGAAACGTAACTAGTTAACAGAATTAATTTACTAATGACGCTTCACTGATAGCTTCATCTTAACACACCGTTGCAACATGTGACCTCTTTCCTTGGATTGAGTAAATATCACAAATGCTTACGTCAAATCTAGATTTAGTAAGCAAGTTATCATTCCACTGTTTACTGTTATGTTTTATAGTCTAATTGACAAGTAAAACATGTCCACAGAACGCACGTTTTGTTTACCTTTATAAACGCAAAGAGGAAATACAAATGATAGCGTAACTATGCAGAGAATCGCATATTATGTAGACATGTTCTGATAATTACAGTTTATAAATAGTTTTCTCTTGTTTCAGTACCAAAACTCTTTACAAAACCTCTTTTAGCTCTCATGAACACGAAGAAAAAAATGCGTTATTTTTTAAAAATCTAATACCTTTAAGATCATGGATGTTAAAAATCAACTGATGCTTGATTCAACGGCCCAGAGAATGATTCTAAGAAATAGTATAAAAAATCTACCACTCAGAATCATTTGGCTGTAAATGATGATGAGATCAATTTATATATCTTGCTTGCCGAGAAAATAATTATTCGCTCTTGACTTAAAGGCTTCCTAATTATAACAGCTATACTTTATAACACTTTACTCGTACAGGAAAGTCTTTTCCACTGCGTACTTATCCCCATGAGTTTTCGCTGTAAAATAACCATTCACGAGTTTATCGATAACTGTTTACCATCACTATTTGACCATGCGTCCCGCCTGCAATATTTCCATGCCTAATTGCAAATTGTGGCTGTCATCGCGCGCTAATGTGTCATAACACGACGGAACACCGGCCACGTTCGTACGTGGCTGGAACCTTGCTGACCTCCGATTCAAAGGCTGCTAGAGTGACCTCCACACCCCTGCACCTAGACGACGTGGCTGGAAAAACAAAGGAATGCCTATAGGTACGTCTACACCAGTGCGCTTTCATGTTCATCTTGCGTTTTCAACCTTCAATTAGTCTTGCTTCAAGCATGTGCAATATTGAGTGCCAAGAGACACCTGTACGCTTCGGTCAGTTTTAGGTCCGTAGATTAGGGTACGCTATGGGCATGCGCTGTTGTTGATCTAGTTTTAGCGCATGCGTTTTTGCATGCTCTATGGCGCTTCACGCATACGTCAGACGAAAACGCGAGATAAACATGAAAGTGTACTGGTGTGGACATACCTTATTCTGAAACAATACTGATATATTTCTGGCTCTCAAAATTAGAGAGCAGGGCTGGCAGCCTTACAAGGGGATTGACACCGAGTTCCAATCCTTCTAGGGCCTAGAATCTAGACTCTTTAGTACTTTATGCATAAAACATAGCTCAAAACGGTATAACTGGCATATCCAAGAGCTACATATTGGAAGAAATATATAAATTGCCCAAACTCTCTCTCTTTCTGAGAGCAGACCTGTATTCCAGAAGTTTAAATGAGGATTATCAAATATAATGAGAAATTTATCTACAAGATATTAAAGTTTTCGGGCACAACTATGGTTCTTAAAATGCTTAAAGCACAAACTGGGACGGACCTTACATTATGTTCTTATGATGGGATAAAGCTTTTTAGGCTTACAAATTCTTCATTTATGTATGCATCATATCAATCATCATATCAATAAATTCAAGAGCATGCTCTCACGAAATTGTGTATTATCCCAAACATTTTGCTCCACCATTCTCGGCACGATTGCAAAAACTATTTCAAAGGCACCGCCGTCAGAATCATCGTATTCGAAGATGGATTCGAGAAATTTAACACTGTTGTATCGGTTTGATTTTGCCAAAATTTAATACCATTATTTGGCCAAGTTTCGGCGGAATTTTTGTATTTTTGAGCGATGTCCGCTAAGCAAACACTGGTGCTGCGCCGCCAAATACTTCGCGCTTCGTTTAGTTTCTTCAATAGGACTTTGTTGAAATTTACAATTAAAGACTTACATTTAGAAGTAAAATTCCGTTCAATTTTCAACCTTGCTCCGTTAAGATACTGCCCTCTACAGTATACTTGAGGTTTTTTTTGGAAAAAGTAAAAAAAATAATCATAATCATGTTATGGTCTACGGTAGCCGAATCATTTGTGGGCGGTTTATGCTTTTATATTAAAAAATAGTAGTAAAAAAATGTTGAAAGGAAAATTCCTCCAGGTTTATACAATTTGATACAGTCCAGTATTATCGATAGAAATTATATTGCAGCTGAACAAACATAATATACCTTAATCATAATTTTGTAAAATTGATGGATTGCTGATAGGGTATTATAACTAAAGCTAGTAACGAATTATACGATGAAGGAAAACATCGTTATGAAACCATAGCTGCATGGTAGGGCGATTTCTAGGACCTAGCTAGCCACCATCATCAAGAATCTGTCGCCAAGCACCAATCGGTGTGTTCCAGTAACCTCACTTAAGAGCCAGTAGGTACCCATTCCAAGTCAAGCATCAGGTGGCTTGTGGCCAAACGTTTCCCTATTAGACGTAGAAAAAACAAGTGATTAACTTTTAAAGTTTAAAACATGTGCTGTTCGTTAGATGTCTTCCTCAATCACAATGTCTCTGTTTACTTTTTGACAGCTGACAAGCGATTATGATATCACAAACTATTATAAGTATGCGTGACCCACGCCAACGGCTTATCCCCAATCTTCTCCACAACATGTCTCCGAACTCCACGACAAAAATGTGAAAAACCTTCCACATTGCATCTCAAACACTTTTTTCATAAAAATCCCAACAACTAAGTAAAGATCTAAACATCACGCATAACAACCAGTAACTTATCACAAGCGGTACAATCATGCACAATCGCTTAAAGCCACTTCAAGGCACAGAAAAGCACACGTGTCGATGTGCGCTAATCCTCGGCTTTGGAACATAATCCGACCACCCAGTATAATACAGGACCATCCATTACAACGCTGCCCACAGTACCCCTATTATTTTATAGAATAGAACATAACGCAATAGTCCAGAACAATCTATAAAAGACGCATGTGCCATACCCTTATTGGAACTTACGACGTTTTTGCTCTGGCTCTAAAATGTATGCCCATAGGTGCTTTTATTATTTTACGCTATAAAATCGAGACCACCAACGTGAAAGCTCTTTTTTGCGAAACAGTTTTCGATGCGAATGTAATGATGCGTTCGTGAATTTTGGCGGTTTGCGTGTATTTAGTTTCTTTGTAATTGCGTTGTTACTTTTGAGTTTAATAGTTGCGGATTTAATGTTATAAATAGCAGAAGAGTTCTGTTCTCAGTGTTAGGCTGTTAGGTACAGTACAACGCGTTTCAATAGTCACTGACTGAGATATGTTACAGAATTTCTAGTCAGTTATTTGACTATAAGCACAATTCTGAAAAGCTTGGTCAAAAATTGAGAGTAGGTAAATGTTACAAGAACTTTCTACATTACAACCATCTGATCTTTACAGAGTGTGCTAATCAAATCAAAATAATTGAAGCACATTTTCCTTTGTACCTAAATCTGTTTCAGAAAATCAACTCTTTAAAATTTTTCATTACATTAAACCTACATCTATGCATATAAAAAAATACATAGGGAAGTTAATGATAAAGTTTTTTTTTTGTATTGACGAATAAAAAGAGGATGTTCCCAAGGCATGTTCATAAAAATAGAAATAAAACACAAATACTTTTTCTAAAACATAATGTTCCAAGACGATAATGAAAATTAATAACTTTTGTAACAAGATAATTCGTTGGAAGTTATTTTCTTACATCATAGTCGATATATCAATACTAACTAATGATGGTCCGATGTCAACAATAGAATACTGTCAACGACGAAAGTGATAAAACAATATACAAATGTTGAAAACATAAGTTTTACTGTCTATGAAAACTTGAAACCAGGATTTGCCCGCGATTATTATAGCAACCCGCAAATTCGTACGTTTTTATATATCAGCAGTTTTTAATTAACTTAATCAATTAAATTCGGAAAATTGCAGCTGTCTTTGTGTATATCATCTTTTAAGTTTGTAAATTTCATACCAAAAAAAATTAAAACTGTAGATTTGTGCTCAGTAACCTGTCATTAGTCAATTCCAGTTAGTTTATTAAAATTATTTAGCTAACAGGAATGACTTCATCACAATTTGTAAACTTAGTAAAGGTTGTGGTGTTTTATGTATGGTATAACTTCTTTATTTATGAACCGATTTTAATGATTTTTCTACTCTGCTCAAACTGTCACCCAAACAGTGCATTCTGAGCAGATCCAGTACCATTGATGACTTCGTTAAGGTATGACATTTATAAGAAAAAAATAATCAAGAAGTTTTCTACACAACTGTACAAATATGACTGCTCACTCGGACGTACGCCAATGCGTATTAATGACGTACGGACAGACGACGATTACCGTCCATCTGTTATGGCGATGCTTTCCTGTCCTGTGGGAGAAGACGGGAGAACCAGGAAACGGTAGCTAGTAGCTAATGAAGCATAGGGATGTTAGTTAGTCTGTAGGTTTAATTGTATTTGGGATGTTTCATTAGGTTTTTGATTAATTATTTTTAGATTATTGTATAAGTACTGGTGACGAATGGGCAAACGTTTTGAGAACTGGAACTTTTTTCAAAACCTAGTGTACCTAGTAAAACAAGCAAATTAGTATATGCATATCGATAGCTAATACTAATTCTTACTACAGCTAGATATTTAATGTCATCGACTTTTTTGCAGAGCTGCTGGAAGGCTACATTTCTTTCATACATCACATCAACTCTAATGAAACCGTTTAGCCAGCGTAGGGTTATAAAGCAGCTAGTTAACTGTTTCTCAGGCTTGTTTTACAAACATCGTGAAACTCTCGTCTTCATCATCAGCAGCCTGTATCAGTCCACTGCTGGACATAGGCCTCTCCCAAGGTACGCCACTGAACCCGGTCTTCGGCTCTTATCATCCAACTACTGGCAGCCACTCGGCGCAAATCGTCGCTCCACCTTGTCGTTGAAATAACACATTGTAAAGTAGTAAATTAGCCGTAATTGATAAAACGAAAACGCGTACCTAAATTTAGGGCATCTATCACAAACATAGCTATGTATTAAACATGCTTAGAATTGGCGTGCCGATTGCCCTAAATACATTCATTTTCAGTTTTACAAACCAATTTTATCCCTGTTCAAGCCAAAGTACAGTCCACTACACCTACCGATGACTTAAAACGCGAAAATAAAATAAAACATTTTTTTTACACTCTACGTACTACACGCGTACGTTTTTGATTTGTTGTTTAGAAGGTTCAAAACTCAATTTCTAAATTTAATAATAATATGTGTAGATATACTATGATTTATTAGTACACCAAAAAATGTATAGCCGTCTTGTTTGGGTAAACTCTATTAAGTAATCGCATCTCTGAGTCTCAAGACACAGGCTCCTGCCTAGTTTGGGACTCGCTGTATAGTCGTATAAGTTATATATATAATAATAGTGAAATCTTATGTAAACTTGCGGAACTTAGTACTATTTTTAGTAAAATAAATATTTTCATTTTCATTTTTCATTTCCACTTCAATACATTTTCATTTTAAATGGTCCTATCGTATATATCTAATTACATAATTTATTCACACTTTAAGTCGTCAAACTTAGCTAACTAGCTACATCTATTCTAACCTCCTTACTCCGGCAAAAGAACAGGCATGACAGGTAATTTTTTAACTTATTACATTTACTACTCATATTTAATACTAACTGATTGAAATGAATTATCCCGTCCATCCCAACAAACGAACAGAATATTTATGTACCTAATTGATCTATATAAAATTCTCGTGTCACAGTGTTTGCTAAAGAACCTCTCCGAAACGACTTGACCGATTATATGTTTTTTTTTTGTACGTATTTGGTATTTGGTTTCGTATTTGGTTTAATACGTCGTAAGCAGATTTTTTTTTACAGCATGAAGGGTTGCCTTCCCCAGTAAAATAACTTAATAATGCGATAAAGAGTAGTCTACCAGGTGAAACCGTGCGGCGCAGCTAGTAATATTATAGCAGGTATATATTAGTGTTCCTGACTGTATGTGTGTTAATAATGTATGCAACTAGCACAGGGCGACCGCGCTCGTGACGGTCTGTCTGTAACGTGCTATGTACTTAGTCGTTGGCCTTTGTACTGCTACAGGACATTATGTGAGCTTTTGAAGCTGTTAATTTTTAAAGCTGGTAAAAGCTGTATCCGTTATGTGATGTTGTAATGTTTGTAAAAAAGAGATGCAGCAAGAATGTAAAGTATGACAGGTGTTCTAATGTTAAAAGTTAAGTACGTAGTACTACATCAAGATGTTGATTCTTACTTTTTATGTTTTTTCAGCAATTTTTAATGTAATTTTTAAATGTATTTTTTTTTTTTTAATTTTTACCTTCGGCTTTTTTAGACGATAGGGGTAGATTATAATGGATAATGTAAATTATAAGTTTTTCCTTTTCAATTTACAAGTTAGTGCTTTCGAAGTATGGTTGAAAAATGATTATTTATTTGTATTTTGTATGGCACATATTACAACAAATAAAAGATCTTATGTATACAACTAATTAGACAAAAAGAGTTTAGCATGTTAAATGTGCCGAATTTTCCAACTTTCCTGGTAACTTTTCCAATCTTTCTCACCCTATAAATCGTATCCTAATATTAGGATTAGTACTACACTCATTAAAAAAAAATTGCCCAATCGATCCAGCCCATTTCAATCTCAACTGATGACCAACATTTCATTTACTTTAACATAGATAGATAAATACAAAACTGCTAAGCTCCAAATCAGGTAAAATTATATTGTTATGGGTATTATGTTTATAAACAATTCAAGAAGTTAAGAATGATGTAAGAGTCTGCAGGGCACGGCACGCTGCGAGATAATTCGAGTGTTGCAAACCCCACCGCAAGCTAATTGCGTCCATCCTTGCTTCTAATATTGTGTTGTTATAAGCTGGCAACACAGCAGCGGGACTGTCACAGCACTATTAAAAAGTTGTACCGTGTTTCAAACTTTTTTGAAGTGAATCTTTTTTAGGCACGGTAGGGGTGTAAATTCATTCGAACTGGATGAAGAAAGTGTTACGCCATGAATGCACACTTGCACAGTATTTATGTAGGTACTGTGTGTATGCGTATACGTTATTTCACATCAAAATATTGAGAAAAAAAAATACCTCTTGTTATTATGAGCCTTTGATATACTCAATATCGCCTTGATTATGTTTAACGTTTTTAACCCCCGGCGCAAAAAGAGGGGTGTTATAAGTTTGGCGTGTCTGTCTGTCTGCCTGTAGCACCGTAGCTCGCGAATGGATAAAGCGATTTCAATTTAATGTTTTTTTTTGGATGAATGGTTAGTTACGGGCGAGTGTTTTTAGCTATGTTAGATGAAAATCGGCCCAAAATGTCAGGGTTTCTTTTTAAATATTAAATTTATTTAACGTTTTTCTTCTCTGCCGGACGAGTTAACAAAGAAAAGGGCCTTTATATAAACATACGAAGAAAGCTCTTCTAAGACTATGTAAACCACTCCTTACCCACCGGTCGTGTCTCTCTGGACACTGCAACACAAATTGAAATTAAAACTGAGGGAGACAACACCGCGCCATTAGCAACGGTGTAATGCATTTGTGAAATGGGACTGTTGCTGTTCTATGCAATTAGTTGTGATGACAAATTGCAACTTTGCAAAAAAAATGCAATCTGTAAACTGATCCAACTTCTGATGCAGCAAAATCCCTGTTCATAACAGAGTCTGTTAGCCACTACGTGTGACCTTCATTTGTTTAAGCCTTTCTTGATATTGCTTTCTAGTTTTAAGAAATCAGAATGGGAGCATGGGACACAAATTTATAACTTAGCTATAAACAGAACAGCAATTACCTTCAAAAAACATTTGGCATCAACATTTGACTTAGTCTAGGTATCATTTACATAGGTGTTTTAACTAGAAAGAAATGTGCATTACAATACAAATGAAAACAATAATTCAATGTTTAATGTGACAACTCTCAACAAACACGGAAAGCAGGTATTTTATCAGGTCGGAAGAGATTAAGAGCTACTAAAGAGATTTTGAAAAGACCCTGAAATATAGGAAGAATATATAAAATACAAAATTGAGAGTCTGTTACAATTTAAGTTATGGCTCTTTCATAATAGACAAAGCCTAATGCAATTGATTTGAGTAAGATATATTTGTACTTGTATGTTCTATAATTTTATAGACTCAAAAATTTGCATTCTATAAATTTGCATTCTATAAACTCAAAAATGCAAATTAAATGTTATGTTTGCCAAAAGATTTTACGTTTCAAAAGTCAACTTTATTGCATATTGGTCTACGTTTAATCACAATCTCGCCTGATATCAAGCGAAGATACAGTCGATGGTGTAGCACGCAAAAATATCACAAAAAATACCAATAAACGATTAATCGTTTGGATTCACTTTTACTAAACATTTCACGCTCTCTATCTGAGATAAGGACTTGGTTCCAGCAGTGGGAGCGTAAGAAGCTGATTATGATGAAACATTTCCTAAAGGTTAATTATATAACAAAGGCGTAATTATGTGAAACTCACGATGATTGTGTGTGGTCCGAAGGTGATGCTGTCGACCAATATTTGTACGAGTATAAAGATACTGCTGGTAACTACCACGTGTAGCCGTGAGTGTGGTGATAAGCGGAGCGGGAAACGGCATAAAGGTGTATTACTATAGGTTTCTTGGAGAGTATTGTTGTAAGAGACGAAACTAAGATAGAAGCCGGAAGACTAAGATGTAAGTACGAATGGCTTGATTCTTAGTTCTCATTTATTTATTTTACGATGGATATTCTGTTCTGTCAAAAAAGTACCAGGAATGAATTTCCTCATAACAATCATCCATTAAATTTATCTTGCAATGGATTACCGTTCCATCCCGCTTGATTCCTGTTTGATCCTCGGAACAAGAGTTTGTGCAAAAAAAGAGCAAACACTTATTGCGTCTGGGTGTTTTGGATCCCCATCCGCGTGGTTTTTATTATTTTGAACTGAATATTTTGTCCTCTAATCGCGTCTCTCATCAACATGTCCCCCCTTACCTGTCATACACATGAACAAATTTACAACCCAGCTTTCCATCCACGTTACCTCGTCGCGGTCACCGTATCCTTAATTAAATAGCGCAATGGTATCTACAATTATTACAGTCCGATGAGATAACGCTGTTTGTGTTAACAATCTGTCACGTGTTTTGGAATTCCTTCTTTGGTTATGTACTTAAAGTAATTGTTTTTGCAAGAGTCAAGTTTCAGTAGTCCATCGCGCTCCTTTGTTTTAATTTTGTGCCACAGATGTAAAATATTTTTCAACTGACATAAGTCATTCGAACGCTTTTGAAAAGCCTCTACTGGCAGATAAGTTATTTCCTACTTCTATAGATAATGTATGGACATGTTCAGGTCATACACTCTCAATATTTTTTATTATCTATGGTATTTTTGGTGACAATTAAAACGTCAACATTAATATATTATTCATACTTTCAAAACTTGTTTCTTCGGGAGATAATTTATGAAAGGTGTATTATTATTTAATGTTATTTAATAAGTACAAATGTGGGAAATTGAA
The DNA here is from genome assembly GCA_931315375.2 of Opisthograptis luteolata. Classification (NCBI taxonomy): domain Eukaryota; kingdom Metazoa; phylum Arthropoda; class Insecta; order Lepidoptera; family Geometridae; genus Opisthograptis; species Opisthograptis luteolata. Next base: position 8,828,907 of record OV928047.1, on the reverse strand, counting down.
ATTAAGATGTTAAAGTGTCTAATAAAATGTAAATATGTAATTGAAAGTGGTATTACTTAAATACAAAAGGGATTATCATACTTTGCCTGGCTGTGCTACAAGCATCATCATTGTCTCATCATCATCATTTACATAACAATTTAATAAGACTCAACATGGGGCACAAATCGAGTAATGCGATTAAAAAGAAAGCTATTTTCGAATTCTGTTACATAAATTATTTACTTTTTTTTTCTTTTTTTATAAGTTTTTTTTTTTTTTTGTTTTTTCTTCAAGATGAACAGATACACCATACCATAGGCCCACCGCAAAATCCCAACTGGTGTTTGACATCAATTACCAGAAACCATGGCGCACGATGGATTCTCACGACGCCGCCTGGTGAAACCGACCGCATAGCGGACCCAACGTATTGTTTTCTTTATTTACTTGTAAGTGGTAGGTGTGATTGTTTGATTGGGAGGTAAGTGCTGTGACTGCCTGTGGCGGCTAAACAGGGGTTACAAGTGAAATGCTGTTAGATTGTATTAAAATGTGAAAAAGGTGCAAGTTTTATAGTTACAACAACGTGATTATTTTGTTCGCGATGAATAGAAAGCCTATACCGCAAAGCCTGAAAACGAAAGTTTTCAACCAGTGCGTCCTACCTGTCATGACATACGGAGCCGAGACGCGGACACTCACGGTACGCCTAGTCCATCAAAGTCGCTCGGCGGGCTATGGAAAGGGCTATGCTTGGAGTTTCTCTCAAGGATCGTATAGGAATGATGTGATCCGACAGAGAACCAAAGTAACCGACATAGCCTATAGGATCAGCAAGCTGAAGTGGCAATGGGCTGGACATATTAGCCGAAGAACCGATAACCGTTGGGGCAAACGTGTTCTCGAGTGGAGACTGCGTCTCGGCAAACGTAGTATAGGACGCCCTCCGGCTAGGTGGAGCGATGACTTACGCAATATGGCTTGCAGCAGTTGGATGAGAGGAGCCGAAGATCGCTCAGCGGCGTGCTTTGGGAGAGGCCTATGTCCAGCAGTGGACTGAAGTGGGCTATGGGAACATGAACATTAATATTCATTAATATTCCCATATCCCAATGTGTACAACCAAACAAGAGAAATCTTATTAGTAAAGCTAATTAAAAAATATCGGACCATTAGATGACAAAAAAAAAGCTTGGGATTTTAGTGAACTTGCTCCAAATCAATCAATTAGTAATAAGAATAAAATTGTCAATGTGATCGCGCCAAAAAAATTACCTGCCGGGCGTTTCTTGCCTGTTCTTTGATGATGAATAGAAAGCTTGAGTCGTTAAAAAATTGCATATCTCTTTACACATTTGTCAATGGATATAGCTCCAATGAAATAGGGCAATAAATCTCTAAATATTATGACAGTTGAATATTATAGACATTTGCAACACCGGGAGCGTTGCCGATGCGAAGAAAATGTGTAGAACGATACTTACATTTTCATTTCTAATCAGTGAAAAAGCGCAGATTAGTACGTTGTAATAACTGAATACAATATGGCAAACAGTAATCGTGTCGGTGGACACAGCACCGCAAACAATTTGTGGTCAGATGACTAAACAATGTTAATATCTAACTGTACGAAGATTGCGGTACCTACAGCTTTTGATTCTCTTCATTTCCGCTAGAAAAGTTAGTACTTTTTATATAAATAATTTTTAACATACTATTCATGTCATCCTTCATATTTTAATATTATAAATCCATTAGTAACTCTCTTTGGCTGTTTGTTACTATTTCACGCTAAGCCGCTGAAAGGATTTTAATGAATTTGGTATAAAAATAATATGAATTATAAAAAAAGTCTTAAGATACTTATTTTTGCGATAAACTCTGGTCCGCGCGGGTAAAATCACGGGGTAGATTGCTAAATTAGTATTTAATAGTCATACATGGTCAACCATTTATGGATCTACACTTTTAGAATGCAAAAGGAGTGGAACAGCTTGACAGCGTCTTTGTTTCCCGTTAAGTTTAATCTAAAGGAGTATATAGTAGCCTTCAAGTCCAGAGTGAATAGATATCTTCTAGGCAAACATGAACCATGATCGACCTCGTCATAACTTACCATTATCAGGCGGAGACCAAGCTCAAATAGTTGCCTAAATAAAAAAATAACAAATGTATCGAAAAAATGCTACATGGTGATACCCTAATATCCAGCTCTATGAAATCACCAACAGAAGTGAGCTGTACAAAAAAATAATTGCAAAGTAACATTATGGTAATTCAGACCCATCAACCCTCTGTGGTCAACGGAGCGTGACCACTCGTGCTTATGCGGTCAACCGCGTAGCCATCGACGGGTTGAGCTTTGACACGGAGTTTGACCTCAGTCATTACCTCGGTCTAAGTACTAATATTGTACACGACATTTTTTTATCATTTACAGTCCCACTAAAACATTATCACTCGAAGAAACACAAGTTATGAAAATATGTAGAAACAAAATTTTCATGTTGACAGTTCAATTGCCGCCAAAAAAGTCGTCGTATACAACTTACCTTCGTAAATCCTACTGATTCATTCATTCATTCGTTCATTCATAAAGTATTTAAAAACTACACAAAACTGTTAACTGTTGTCCTAAATAATTACGCAACAATCACAACAAACCACAAACCATAGAGTAAGGTTCCAACTAACAATAAACAAAAAAAGTCAATTATAATAAGTAACGTTAAGTCTGACAACTGTCATTGTTCCAGAAACAAAACCGAAATGAACTTATTCGAAATTTGAAAAGACTATGACCGACTGGCCATTGAGAAAATTTGACAGACCTTTTTCTTTTCTCCCGCAAGTATTGTCCGCCATTTTTTGTGAGCAAATTTGTCTATGTCTCTAATAGGGTAAAAGCACCAGTTAGTGGCTGTAGCGACCGCAAATTTGTCAGACCACCTTGCAGCTAAACGTAATTTATGACCCAAAGCCAGGAAGAGGTCGGTAAGCCGTGCCGTTGCATAATCTCCGCAATTTATGAATGCTTTTGTTGACTGTATTATGCTTTGTCGTTTTTATGTAATTTTGTATTAGCTTAATTATCTAGTAAATTAAAATTACAATTAATAAAACATTCCATACTTTTGCTTCTCAAAATTTTTAAACAAGCAATACAACACGTTGAATTTTTGCTCAAAAGAGTAAATGAAATCAGTAGTCGCATGTAAATGGATATTGGATAGTCCTACAAATTGTAGGACTATGCTAAGTATATAATTATAGTCTCATATTATAATAGACAAGCATAGAGTAAGTGGATAGTGGATATCGGAAGGAGATCCGGCTGAATCAAATGATCGAATAAAAAAAATATATCAAGAGTATCTCTAAAATCGATCACGCCCATGGAAAATCATCGGTTTTGTTCGGAATCTGCACGTGAGGCAAAGGTCGGTCCTTGTATTAAAGAGAGGAAATCCGGAGTCCATTGTTGTATCCAACACTTATGCACTTTACCTGACCGGCAGATAAAAGAGCTCGGCAGAATACTCTGTGGTAGCTACCGCGCTTTTTCTGTTCAAAAAATTTCTACACAACGTAAAAAAGTGAAATTTGAATTTAGAATGCATAAAAAAGAAATGCAAATGATTGCAACGGTCGTGCAAGATCCTGTTTTTGCGCATTAAATATGCAGGTTTAATTTTCTCACGTTAGTGAGGTGTTTTTTTTTTCAAGCATTTTTAGTAGTTTTTTCTAGAAAATTTCTAATGACGGTTTAATTTGAAGAACCCTTTGGGTTTGATTTTGTGGCTTTTTTTCGCAGTTGTGATTGTTTAGAAAACAAAGTCTCGTAACACGGATGTCGCAAAAAATAATTACGTTGTTGATTTATGCAATTTCTGTTGCATAAATTTCGTCAATAAATGGGTGGCCACTTTTTATCTATTATGAAAAAATGATTTCTTTACATATATTATATTTTAAAGAGCAAATGAAATTCATTTTTCTCTTTCATTAAAATTTTGAAAAAATATTCTTGGTTTTTTGCCTACCTTTCTCTATTATTTATCAAACGCTATATAAAAAATAAGAATATAATAGTGATAAATTATTATAGAGCATGAAATCTACGTACCTTCTCTGGTTTAATTCCTTATTTAAACTTGTAATCACCATGATATAATTTTTTTTCAAGAGTCCTAACTTCTTAATAAATTAGGACTAGAACTAATTTCTTCAAAATATAATCAATAACAATCATCTTCCTCTCGCAAACTTTTTTGCAACAGGACGCAGACAAACAATCGCATCTTCTATTGCATGTCATCTTAAGATATAAATTAATCCACAGGGGAGAGATTTTTACCGTTAAGTCTAATCTACATGAAAAAAAAAGCGGTAAAAAACGCAGAGATGTCTGTGGGAACAGATTTAAAAAAATATAAAGGGCGGGAAGCGTGACGCTAAGTGTAAATATGACAAGTGACATAGAAAGTTTATGAACGGAAATTTATATGAAAGATTTATGTTTCGGAGGATCTAAATTAGCGCTTAAAGAGTTTTATCTAAAACCTAACAAACCTTTGATTTATTTATGAAGACAAAAATTCAAAGTAATAGAAAAGCACATAATTTTAGTCATCAGATCTGCATTTTAAAACTTTTGTTCAAAACAGTCTTTTAAATAAGTTTTTTTTATTCGATGATTAAAACTCTTGTTTGGTGGACAATTATATTACCCCTGACAAAATAATGGTATGATTTAAATACCTATTGAGGATTAAACTGAAGTTAAATTAACCATAGGTAGGTCCTCTATTGATCTTAATTCACAAAAAAGTTTGTAGTACATTAACGTAACGGCCCATATTAAAAAACGAATTAAGAATAGTCCGGAAGCCGAGAACTGTTTACTTCCGTCTAAAAAACTCAAAGCATGAATCTTGCCGGGAGGACTATGAAAAAGATTTCTTTGGCATTTAGACACTCCATTGATTGTCAAACTTTTATCAAGTTTCCCATCTACTGAAAATAATGTAATGTAAAATGTAAAAAAATGTATCATCCATATGTGAATTTGATGCGTTCTACATTTATACACTAAAAGTCACCTGAAATACTAACTAAAAAATTGCACGGTACTTTAAAATATAATTAGTAATTTAAAAGTTTTCATGTGTTTTTCTACAATACCAAATCTATTTATAAAACGATTTTTTTGAAAACACAATGAAAATGACCAATGAAAAATTACTGTTTTACCAAATATGCAAACTTGGAAATCAAACGGTCATTTTTCACTTATTTTTTGTTCAATAAAGTTCCCTCACAAACTTTGACGGCCGCTGTCTCTCAGGCCCCGCGCACCCCAAACTTTTTTCACATCTTCAGTGTCCCTTTATTTATAAAAAACATATATGCACATTTTTTAAGGTATCTTCGGCGATATCAAGGTGCGCAGATTGCATTATACAAGAGACATCTTCGAGGGTTTTTAATAAATTGTATGAGCGTTTTTTTGTATGCGAGACTATTTTTTATATTTTCTCACGCAGAGTTGTATGGAGAGATCTGTGGGTAGATACATCCGTGGTGTATTGTTGGATTCACGTATGAGTGCTTCTTGTTGATGGTTTGTTATGAAAATTATAATTTTTGTGATTGCGTGCACCTTGATCTTTAAAGTGGACTAGGAAGTGATCATTTTTTTCATCGAATTTGTTTATTTCTTTGGTAATTTATGTTATGTCTATTTAATCTTATATGCAAAAATCAATTGCTGTTCGTTAGTCTCGCTAAAACTCGAGAATGGCTGGACCGATTTGGATAATTTTGTTCTTGAAATATTTGTGGAAGTTCAGGGAAGGTTTAAAAGGTGACTTTTAGTGGCGATACGAAGTTCGCCAGGTCAGCTAGCTGTTATTGCTATTATTTTATTAATTAACAGCCTTCTATTGTCTTTTGCATCTACAACTGTATAATTTCTCACCTTAACGTACCTACGGTTTTTTGAGAAATCATTAGCAGTTATAATATCATATTACCCCCAAAAAATCACACAAGAGAAACAAATGCAGCCGCTTAACAAAAAAAAAGTCCCAGCAATAATAGTCACTCATTTTCGTCTCGCAATTGCATAACTTTAACAGCTCCCGCATATTCATTACGTCAAAAAAAACGTAATTTAATATAAACTAGATGACAAAAATACGGCCACTGTTATTCTACAAAAAGTGTTTGAAAAACATACTTCCAGGGGGAGCTACCAGGAAGAAAAAATTGAAAGGGTGTAAAACAATAGAAAAAACTGCAGCCCATTAACAGCTAACTGGGCTTAGAGACAAGCGGTTAATTTTATTTAGAGCTGATTTATCACTTTTTGGGTTGAAACGTACTCGTTTTCATAACTGTTCTATGCAACTTTACGTGATAAAATGAAAATAAAGTAATTTTCATTTATTTTTTTCAACTGAATTGAAATCAAAATTTATTTATTTAATTCAATCGCAGACATTAAAAAAATCTGTTTATTATAAAATATAAAATGTGTTTATAAAAAAATTTGTTTATTTAGTAGAACCTTCTTCCACCGGTGAAAAAATAAGCTAGAAACGCTGGGTTGGGTTTTTTTTGTAGGTGCGTTCACATTTACAATCTTGACAACAAGTGAACCTAATAAAAGTGTGTTAAAAAGTAGCCAAATAATATATGTTTAAATCCAGGATATAAGGTATCTTAATTCCAAATTCACCCAAATCCAGAAGTAACAATGACAACTACTTATTCACTCACATACCTAGATTTTTTCATGTATATATTTAGATATTAGAGGGATTGCAATGTGCACAACCAACCAAGAGAAATCTTATTAAAAATATCGGACTATTAAATGACAAAAAAAGCTTGGGATTCCGTGAACTTGCTCCAATTCAATCAATTAGTAATAAGAATAAAATTGTCAATGTGATCGCGCCAAAAAAATTACCTGCCGGGCGTTTCTTGCCTGTTCTTTTGCCGGCGTAAGGAGGTTGGAAAAGGTGTAGCCAGTTTTAAGTTTGACGTTTTAAAGTGATCACAATGTATCCTATTAAAAAAAAATGAATTTTGAATTTTGCCTCAGTTTGGTCGTATGATGACCAAATCCACTGATAAGTTTGGTTCATTAATCCACTTGCATAGTGGTACTGCTCTAGACAGTAAAATAGTGAAGCCAGTGGAATTGAAGGCCAATATCAGAGACTGGCGGAGGCGTGCTGTCGATGACCAAGGCCACACTAATTTGGCAGAGGCGTGAGGGCGGACTCATCTACATTACAATTCCATTTCGTAATTGCATTAAGAATTACATGATGTTCTATTCATTACAAATTACAAAAATCAAATGGGAACGAAATGACGTATGGCCAAACATAAGACGTACTTTTTTCATCTATATTGGATATCATAGAGAAAATATAGAAGTTCGCAATGAGGTTGCCGTGAAGCGAAATGCATTACCGTGTTTTTTAGTTGAAAGCGACAATGAACTATCTGGGCAACTCCAAAATCCTACTAATATTAAATGCGAAAGTAACTTTGTCTGTCTGTCTGTCTGTCTCGCTTTCACGCCTAAACTACTGAACTAGTTTAAATGAAATTGCTAAGGAGATAGTTTGAACCCTTAGGAAGGACATAGGATTCTTTTTATTGCGAAAAGCTGTAGCCCACGCGGGTGTGACCGCGGGGAAAAACTAGTAAATCAATAATTTAGTGCTGCTAGACGTACTTATTTTAATAATTTCAATGGTATGACTCTGAAAATATCTTCGCTTGTTTCTGACTTTTAAAACATTTAAACTATAATATAGAACGCCAGTCCCGGCACAGGGAACGTTATAGGTTGATCATAAAAATAACGCTATCCCCTTTAAGAGGACGCCGTGATAAACAATGAATCTGATCAGCTCCATACAAAAACGCACGTGAGCTGACTAATGCCGTAAAGTTGTATGCGTCAAAAAAAGGTTTTTTTCGTTTAAACTATTGTGAATTTTATGGAACTAAACCTGTAGTTCTTTGAAGAATGTGTATATATACCATACAAAAGAAAAATCAACTCTTAAATCGGTTTTGTATGCCTGTAAAATGAAAATCTTTTTTTAGAGGGCAGTTTTCGATAATTGTTTCTCTGCTGTGAAAGTTAACCAATCGTATTATCCTTCTGACAATTTGATGTCAAAAACATGATCTTTAATGTACATAAATATTAGCTCTGTATGTTTTGTAATTGCTGAGAAAAAAGGAGATCCCTGCAGCCAATATTGCCAATTCCTCGTCTTAATTAGGCCTGCATGGGTACCTTCTTAGGCTTGGTCTTTTACGGCTGTTCCCAATAACCGATCTTTCCACGGTTTGCCTTACTAGAAATAATAATTTAAAATAACTTCTATGCATAGTAATTTTTATTTTTATTTTTTATTTCTATTTCCAGTATACCGTGGATTGATAGGTTATTGGGAACGGCCGCTAAGCGACCAAGGTTACGACAGCTCGAGGGCGGACCCATCAACATTACCGATACAGTTTCGTCATCGCTTTGAGAATGACACGATCTTTAGACGCAAAGCGACAATCAGACACAATGGCGTTCATCCCTTTCACTTTCGATGTGTCAATTGAGTTGTATATTGTTTTGATAATAAAATTGCATTGTTCGATTCTCATTTTAATTCTGCCAATGTTTTGGTCTCGTCCAAGATTACAGGCTTCGTTGTAGCAGTCGGCTTTGTTTGCTTGGTTTGGTTTTTGGATGAAAGCTCAGTAGTAGGTAATGATATTGACTTGCAACTGTGGGCCCAATTCTCGCGGTGTGATTATATTATCACATTCGATAAATATCGCAATAACTGTCAAAATATGTATTGAATTTTGACAGTTTTTGCGATATTTATCGAATGTGATAATATATCACGCTGCGAGAATTGGGCCCCTGCAATGAGCTTGAGCTAGTGAAGGAAAAACATCGCATCGAAACTTCAGCTCTGTGGTTTCATTTTCTAGTGTGGCCGCCTCACTTGAGAGCCATTTCTTCTGATCACATCGTCATTTAACATCATATGACTTGTGGCCAAACCTGTAAAAATAAAATAAAATATAGTTATTTGATTATTATAATTTTGTTGTAATTTTTTTTTTTTGCAAATTTTGTAGGTATGTGGGAGACATTTTTTTTGCAATCAAACAATATTTTTTTTATATTAACGGTAATTTGTGCGCATAATAGTAACTTTTTAATGATTTACTTTTAAATAAGGGTGTAGTGTTGCCCTCATCAAAATAAATCTTCCATAAACCGCTTGCCCACGTACCCAGGCAGATGCAAAACACCAAGGACCACTATGTAGGACATAAATTATTTAAATTTGACTTGTAATACTGTACGGGGCTGTCACAGGATATGCATAAAAGGGTTGAAAAAAAAATCGTGGGGTGAGATTTTTTATGCAATCGCGAGGGTCACAGTTACCATGACTCGTTTCTTTGGGCAGCGTTCGTTACGCTATTGACTAAACGAATGTATTGAATATTTAAATTGTTTGAATAAATTTCGCACGATGATTTGGTCCTTCTGACTCCTTCTTGGGTTTGACAAAAGAATGTAAGTGACGGTTATTATTTGAAGTTGCTGGAACGGATTTCCTTTCAATGTAGCTTATCTGTGGTGTCAGTTTAATATACAATTGATGAACAAAATTTGAAGCTAAACTAAAAACCTAAGTCTTACAGTAAACCTAATTTATTTAATTTAAAAAAAATTACATTAATTAATTAAAAACACAAAACAATAATCATTACATAAAACATACAACAAGCAAAAACAAAGAAAAACAAGAATACAGGACAACAAACATACATAAATAAAAAGATAAATAAACAAAAATAAAATTATTAAAATTAACAAATTTACACATACATTCATACATCTGTAAGTATAATACATTACCGGCCGTTATTAATACCTTATCTATCCGCGTTTTGCCCTACGGGAGACAGAAATTTGACACAAGTTCCATAGAAGTAATGTCAAAACTCTATTTATATATATAAGGACAAACAGCAGATAGATAGATAGGTTATTAATTTCCAGCGCTAATTTTTTTTTTGCATTTATTCCATAATAAATAAATTTTATATTGGAAATTAACATTACTAAATTATAATATTACACACAACACACATAACATAACCAAGGCATTAAAAAAAATATTAAAATTTAAGGTCTTAAATTTAATGGCCGCTGCCACGGTCACACAAGTATTCCTCTATGGAGTAATAACACTTTTTCAACAAGAAATGTTTCAGTTTAGCCTTGAACTCGTTAATGTTATAAATAGAATTACCCTCAGTATTAACTTATTTACGGCCATAAATGTTCGCTAAATATTAACTATTAAAATATCAAATAGTATACTAACATAATTATTAGGACTGCAATAAATAATTGAGTATTGAGTAATTACACATCTTAATTTTTTTAAATATTTTTACAATGTTTATAGATGCTACCATATATCAATAGCAACACTTCCATTCAATACATTTCCGAATCCAACTCATAACAAAAACCTTATCTGTAACCCCACAAATCACGGACCCGCGAATCATTATCGGAGGCTACTCTTAAAATTCAATCGAAAATCTGCACCCCTTTACAAGGACCCTTTTCGGACCTGATGGGTCCATTTTTTATCTGATGCAACGCTGACTTTATCTCATGACCGTGCAAAAAAATTGCGACCAGGTGCGTTAAAAAAGTATGAAAAAGTTGCAATGGATTTTACGCAATAGTTAATCCTTTTGGATCCTTTGAGATGTCTTATAGACATGTGTAACGCTTGGGCTATCCCTTTATGTTGGACTAGGAAGATGTTTTTTTGTTGATTCGTAATCAAACGGTCTTGTTGGTATAAGGTTTTCACAGGACTGCTGTTGTATCGGGCCTGCGGCACGGGTATGTTGGTTGCTTATAAAAGATATATTTTACGTAAAAAGATATAGTAAGATATCTTCCTGATTCGGAGCGGAGAAATAATTGCTGATATTTCTTACTACTGCATTTCTCCACAAACAATTGTTACGAGTTTCATCAAATGTATTTGATATTATCGATCATTTACTAATTTTTGTATGAAAATTTTACTAACGACCGGTGCGGGTGCTGTTTGATTTTCATTGTTTTCCTTGCCTAGCCCCAAAACGACTGAGACAAATTGAGTTTCGATATTTGACTGTCCAAGTCGGTTTTCCCAAGACTTATATTCGTTAGTAAAAGGTCAAAACACACTATTGGTTTGGAGTTTGACCAAGACTTCTTGTCAAACCCGAGGACTGCCTAGCCAGACCCACCGTTGGAGCTTAGGTCTTTGTCTATCCATACTTGTTGATATTATAAATGCGAAATAACTAACTCTCTATCTGCATGTTTGCTACCTTTTCACACCTAAAATATTGCATAGATCTTTGAGAAATTTGGCATAGGGATTGTTTAAAACTTAGGAAAAGACATAGGATACTTTTTATCGCGACAAACGGTAGTCCACGCTGGGCAAATCTAGTGACATATACGAGTAATAGTAGCCAGGTCAGACCTCATTCTAACCTGCTCTCAAAAGCGGACAAAAACAAAGCGCTCGCAGTCCACAGCACACGTGCTCGTTTAGCATTATCGATTGCGCGCTCATACTCGTATTGTCCTCTTTCGGGCACATGCGGGTAATGAGTTATCGGAGGATACGCGGCGATGCGTTTTTGTTTTTTTAAGTCCAGTTGACGGAACCTAACATTATGTATTTACTGATCACCAGCATAATGTACACCGTTGCAATTACAACTTAAAGACAGTTCACACAAGTAAGGCTAAGTGTCATTACATTTATAGATGAAGACAACATGCAAAACATAAAATAGTGAGATAATTTAAAGAAGAAGAAAAATGATGAAAGTTAACAAAATATAATATGCGTATACTAGATCACATTTGACATCTGTCAATCTAAGCTCCATAGTGAGGTGACCTGCTTAAAATCATCGATTAAGTTGAAAAATCGATACAGGCTTTTGTTATTATCGCAATAAACATGTATTTTTAAATTAAAAAGGTTAAGCAATTACATAATTGTCCAGTTCTAACTTTGAAAAAATAAATAAGATTGTGCGCCCTCCGTTGCAATGTTACGTTGTTGAATTATGATGGAGTGTAACATGTGATCTATTAAATTGACTCTACTTTACGTAGGTACTAATTTACAAAGGGTCAAGGTACATTAGGTCTAATTCAAAGGTGACGAGATATGTAGCTGAGTGTGTACTGAGCTAAACCTATAAACAATGTTTCACTTGAACCAACCTAGTCACCACCGATAGTCATTTCATGTGAAAATTGTAATTTTAGTCATCATAATGTCATTAACTAGGGATCACATACTTAGTATATGCTAAGATAATAATTACCGTAGGGAACACATATATGTAAGTGTGCTAAGTATACTTAGGGCCAATTTTATAAACGTCCGTAAGTTAAACGGGTCGGTAAATTTAAACTTTTTGCCAAATTTTCCGTACAAAAATTTGGCAATAAGATCATACTTACCGAAATTTAGTTCATTTTACTTACGGACGTTTATAAAATCAGCCCTAAGTTTAAGTTAAGATAATAATTATCGAGCGGGGTGTTTTGTTTTGAGTTTCAACGTATTTACTCCTATTAAGTATAAGGTGTTTTTCCTTTGATTTGTCTGGAAATAAATATGTTTATTGTAGGAATAAAAAACTATGAAATATCGCAATATAACAGTTATCTTCGATATGGGAGAGGTAGGTACCCTTAGATATTAACATACCATTCGATATTTTCATTGAATTCTAAATAATTATTATTGAAGCATTTTTACTGAAAATAGTATCTATTGCTGACTAAGATTTAATAGCATTAAGAAGTATTTCACTTCAAATTTTCTCACGCGAATTACACGTACATCTTTTTACGGCATCCGTCGGACAAAGCGTTGCAGATGTGCGAACTGATAAAAGAAACTATTAATAAAACACCCTGAGAACTATCCTAAGTCACCTATGACCCCGGGCTATTGCAAGACTCCTGGACCGTTAAAAAAATAAATTACAACCCAAAGAAAGGAAGCTTTTGTTTGGCGAAACTAAAAAACTTGGGGGTACAGTTGCTTTGCAATTTGAATAAAAAACTGAGGGGTGATATAAAAAGTTGGGTCTACAGTACCGTGGGTCTAAAGTTTTTTAAGAGGATAGTGTAAGGAAATATTATGCACAGTTACATTGCAAATTGGCTTGGTCAACATTCTCACGGTGAGACATCTGCATTTTTGACTGTGGGGTGTTTTTGATAAATGCGTATTGAATATTAGATGGATAGTTCTCGGCGCTATGCAGAGAACTTACATTAAACTATGACTAAATAATTCAATTTTAAGACAGTATAGAACAATGAGGAATTTTTTCCGGGATTAAAATTAGCCTGCTTGTTAATCAATTCCAAATTTCATTTAAATTCGTTGACGGTTTCAGCGTCAAGAAGTAACAACCAAAAAACTTTCGAATTTATAATGTGTGTATTCTATTGAAATTACTAGTTCTAGAAATGGACAATTATCATAATAGATACGTCACTGAGCCCGGTCCTCAGCACTTCTCATCCAACTACTGCCAGCCACTCGACGCAAGTCGTCGCTTCACCTAGTCGCGGTGTCCTAAACGACATTTGCCAAGTCAATTGTCAGTTCAAGAAGTATTAATTTCAAGAACGATCATTATTGTAATTTGTGTAATCCTATTTTGGCCTTATTGTTTAACAAATGTTTAGTCTATTTTATAATTGGAACGCTGTTGGATTACCTAAATAAATAAAATTCAAGAAGTGGTCATCCAAGAAGTGGTATTTTCTTATTCTCGTCGTTTTTTGATTGCAGTCCAAAACCGCTGACAGAACTTGCACATATGTACATAGAAAACATACCTACACTCGCTTTTTAGCTCAATAGAAGTCCACGTCATTCGATCGTGCGGTAGTCAAGTTACCAGTATTGTTATGAAAAAAATGTTTTTGAATATCGAACGCGGCGCGCACGCAGATGTTATGTCCACTTTTTGTGCGTTTTATTAAAATGCTGCCAGTATGTACCGTTATTTGCTTTTTTTATTTGATAGATCAAGTTGTTGACAGATGTACTTTTTATTGTAGAATATAATGTAACTGATAATGATTATTGAAATGAGAATATGATGTTATGGATGAAACGAAAACAATTAATGTGAAATTGCAAGCATCACAAAGCCCACGGTAACTGCTTAATTTCGGATGCATCAAGAGAGGGATAGCAAGCAGCCCGACGAAGGTAAGACTGCAAAAAAAAGGAATCTTTGAGAGCCAGTTCCCAATCCAGGTGTAGCGTGACGCCACCTTCGACCACATCGCCACTTAACATCAAGTGACTTGTGGTCCAACGCTACCCTTAAGTAAAAAAAAGTTAATAAAAAACATACAATTTTGGTGTGCATTCGTTCGACACTATTGATCTTCTAAACGGCTTGACCAATTTCTATGAAACTTGGTATGGACATAGTGAGGATCCAGAAAGAGGACATAAAACACTTTTTATAGCTATAATCTGTTGTCTATCTGGGTAAAACCACATGGAACAGATAGTTTTCTTATACTTAAGTTCGTTTTCTTACTTGTTTATAAGTACATGTTAGGTAAAATTAGGTACAATTGAATAGCCCTGAACGCACCAGACTGTCTGGCAAGCTGCGGGGGAGTAGTGAGTCACAGATCTATCAAACTTTAATAGATGTATTGCACAACGGAACCCGTGGGCAGAGAGGAACCGAGCTTTATTTATAGGCTCAATCGCGGCCTAAGGATGATGATTCAATACTTCAATAGGCTATTGGGATAGCCAATGTTGGTGCATGTTGAATTGTTTGATTCAAGTTTGATTTCATTTAAGTGCCAAGCTTAAGATGATAGGTGTTTCCGGATTATTTGGGCACGGAGTGAAGATTTTATGCCTTTAATAATCCCACTAATATTATACATATGCGAAAGTTTGTGTGTGTGAATGTTTGTTACCACGTATCACCGTAACTACTTAACCAATTTTGATAAAATTTGGAATGGAGATAGCTTATACCCTGGATTAACACATAGGCTATATTTTTATCCTGGAAAAGATTCCTGCGGGATAACGGGAAGACCTAGGTGAAACCGCGGGGCGCAACTAGATAATAATAAATAAATAAAAGGGGACCCTTGCACACAAATTGACCAAGCCCCAAATTAAGCTCGAAACTTGTGTTATGGGTACTAGACAACGATATACATACATAAATAGAGAAATAATTACTTATGTAAATAGGAATATCCAAGACTCAGGAATAAATCTTCGTGCTCATCACACATATATTTGGCATTACCGGGATTCGAACCCGGGACTGCTAGCTTCGTAGGCAGGGTCACTACCAACTCGGCTACCGCGTCGTCGCTGACGATACAACATAGAGGAACTAATCCTTTGTAAGTTTAGCTTGCAGCAGCAACGTTTAGAAAACTTGTGATTAGGTTAAAGCGTAATAGATCGATCTTTTACCATCCAAATTATTCGTTGGGAAGCGATGTTATAGCCGAAACATACCATATTGTACTTGTAAGTCTGCACCTGTAACTGCAATGGCACGAATCAAAATACACCTCTTTGAATTTAGTTTGTTTTTACATTGTAATAATGCACATTGCGATGGTGTCCAATAACTAAATATATACATTATACATTAAATAGTTCAATTTTGGGCTTAAAAATATCCAGGGTCTTAGGAAACAGAGAAGCAATTTGATATAGCCGAGCTACGGTGATTTGTTTCTAGTTGTCCAGATACAGGATTATTGTCCTTATATGAAAGTACGAAGATACCCTTTTTCTAGTTAGCTTGTTCTTTGAGTTTCTTTCTTACAAGAAGGTCTTCCAATAAGATGAGTCACAATACATTTCAGCGCATCAACGTTGATAATCTTTAGCAAATCTTCAATTACATCTCCAACGCCTAAACTTTCATATCTCATGCAAATTCGATCTTCTGACAATGAGCCCATTTGTATACAACAAACCATAGATACATACATCCCACAAACTATCACCAGCTTCATTAGTAACTCAATTTCATTGACTTTAAAGTCTAAATTGATATCAGATCGATTCCGTAAATGACAGCACAATCAGAACCTTATAACCTAACAGCAAAACGTTGAAATTAAAGGCGATAAAATCATAGAAGTGAATATGTATGTTTGTTATTGATATTCATATTAAAATGTAGATGGTACAGACGGACGAACGGACATAAAACAATACAAGGCGTGGGCTGGATTAACTCATTATTGTACCCTGGACGCCTTGACCGATATCCACGCTGATGCGTTAAAGGCTGTTTGGATTGAAATGTTGATTAGTAGGACAATTAAGCTTTTTAGTTAAGTTAATAAATTACAGTATTGACAGATGAAGAGGCAATTGGTTTTGCCATATCTGGAATGATATGAATCATAAACAAATACATCGGAACGTCCTACGTTTGCCGATGCAAACCTAACAATATAGGTACTTATATTGTAAAGTCAAATATCGCAATGAAACCATAGCTTGATGGTTGTTCATTTTCTAGTACTCGCCTGGCTAGTTGAAACCCTCAAGTTAAGAATCTGTCACCAAGCCTATCGGGTCTGTTCCAGTAGCCCCACTTGAGAGCCAGTTCCCAAGCCAGGTGTAGCGTGGCGCCATCTTCGACTACATCGTCACTTAACATCAGGTGACTTGTGGTCAAAGTCCTCATTATTATTTAGAGCAATGGTGTCCAAACCGCAGTGCCGCCTTGCAAACCAAAGACACACACGTTCAAATCCTCTCGGCCCCGCATTATGTATCCTAAGAAAACCGGCATATCTAAGAACCACAATATTCAAGTGCATGCGACATCTACCAACCCGCACTGGGCCAGTGTGGTAAATTACGGCCCATACTCTCTCTCTGAGAGGCCAGAGTACCAGCAATGGAAACGTAATTGGCTGATGATGATGACTCCTCATTATGACAAGAAAAAGTCAGCATAGTCTTAAAGCTAAGGTTAAAATTGCAGCTACAAATCTCTGACCAAAGATGACCTTATGAGTATAATCATAGTGATTGCTAGTGATGAGGTTATGACACGAATACAGGTTGTCGGTACACCCGATATGCGTCGGTTCCGACGGGACATCCTGATAACACCGCGTGCCCGCGTCCATGCTACAACGCGGGACAAGAATTGTGTACATTGATTGTAAAAATTCAATGTAGATAGATACTGGAAAATGGATGACCAAGTAGGTTCCTCTACCTACGTACGAAAAAAAAATTTACTCATATTGTGGTAAATACGAACACACAACAAATAAATTATAGGTATGTGTACTCGTATTGCTGAAATAATGATTGTTCTTAAAATAATTTCTCTCGAGGCTATTCCAATAAGACTTATCTGAATCAATAAGAAATAAAATGTAGTAAGTGATGTGTTTTAAAATTACATAATTAAGTAAATCTTAATGATCTGATAGACACGACACGATATAGATAAATAAAAAAAAACTTAAAATTTGCGGGCTTATTGCTAAAATCTCTATCAAGTCACTTTTACGATGGAGCCGACTTGTAAAAGCGATAAAATATGGAGGATGTATGTTAAATTTTAAAATAAACGAAAAGTGAAAATAGCAACAACAAACACACTTGTTCAAACATACTAAGCAAACATTGTATATGTGGTTGCTGATCATCAATATTAGCGAGGCATTAGAAAACATCGGCAACGCATCGGCAACTCCCCTGGTGTTGCAGATGTCCATAGGCGACGGTGACCGCTTTCCATCAGGCGGGCCGTCAGCTTGTTTGCTAATCTGTTACATAAAAAAAAAAAAAAAAAAAAAACGGATAGAATTATGATAATCACTCAAAATCTGATCAGAGTTCTCCAGGACAATAATAGTAGCTCTAGCTATAGGTACATGCAAATTGTCAGTTACGGAGTGAGACAAAAGATAAATTAAGCATATTAAAATATTACTAACGCAAATGTGCACTATCTTAAGGCCTGCAGTGTACAAATATAATGGTGCGACCATTGGCGCGCGGACGGTCGCCAATTACTCTATTGGCAGCAATTGTTGTGCGACGATCCGCCGACCGTCCTGCGTCGTTTAAATGGTTAGTTATATGTATTATCGTCAATCATAATGCAGCTTATGCACGTGTAAACAGGACCTTGTATCTGGGGAAATGTATAAGCTTACCAACTTTGGATTGGATTTGCACTATTAGGAAATATTCTCACTTATTGATAGGTATGTAAACGCGATGAAACCATAGCTTAGTGGTAGGGTATTTTCTAGTACAGTCAGCGACAAAAGTAGCTGATCATACTTGATGTTCCCAAGGCGTATAGGATTAGTAATTTTATTGTTTTTTCTTACACATTATAATGTAGCGTTTGACTATAACATTACACACCTGATGTCAAGTGATGATTCGGTCGAAGGTTGGTGTTTATGATGGTTAAGAGAATCGGAAAATGTGTAATTGTTCAGTGACTTTTGTCGCTGACTGTACTAGCCTGGCTAGACCATCCTGAAATTAAGAATCTGTCGCCAAGCACCTATCGGTGTGTTCCGCCAGCCTCACTTGAGAGCCAGTACCCAGTCCAGGTGTGATGCCACCTTCGACCACATTGTCACTTAACATCAGGTGACTTACGGTCCAACTCTATTCTGGAATAACTAAACAATGAAAGAACTTCCAAGATTTGCTTACATACAGTTAGTTAGGTCTTAATAAGTTATGTGCGGATTTATCATCGCTCAAAAAGGTGAAGGAAAACATCGTGAGAAAACCAGCATGTCCAAGTACCGCAACATTCAAACGCATGCGATATCTTCCAACCCGCACTGGGCAAGCGAGGTAGATTACGGCCCATACCATCTTTCTCTCTGAAAGAAGGTCTGTGTCCCAGCAGTGGGAACGTAATGATGATGATCATGATGATGATATATTAAATGTTTGCTGCATACCACCGTCCATATAGTAGTTTCGTATTACTCTTCTGCTTTTGGGTTGTCTGGAAGAGATCGCTCTGAGCGATCACCCTCTGTGACAATTACCGTTTAGTTCTTTGTTGTTCTTGTGGTGTCTCAATCAAAAGTTAATCTATCTATGATGAGTTAGTTGGGTAGTTACAAGTGAAGTTAATATAAGCGTGTTAAATTAACAGGTAAGTAGGCATGTAACAAAAAGCCCTAACGAAATTAACCCCTCTCAGTAAACGTGCATAAAGCTCTACCTACTAGATTACGCAACCCCTGGGTTTTTGTTTTGCTGCCCTTTGCTCCCGAATGCCGAATGTTATGCAATTAATCATAAGGGCAGTAGATTGAATTGTTCTAGTGTCAGAAATCGGCTTGAGTGAAACAGTGTGTTTTGAGACGGGACTCACAATAATGTTGAGTTGTTAAGATTTTATTCCTTTTGCAAAAATAAGTTAACAGCTTCATAAAAGGGAATATTAAAGATGAAATCGCTGTAATCAATACTAAAAAAAGTTATAATAAAGTCAGCAACTCCTTCAAAGGTCAACGTCGTACGCTTTTCAACAAAATGCAAGTGGAATCCAAGATTTGTCGATGGTCCATATAAAAGAAAATCCTATTAGAAAAGCATATTAGAATAAACAGCTTGGGATCTTAGTGAACTTGCTCTAATACAATCAGTTAGGGGTGTAAGATTTTTTGCGATAGCACGACGCTTGCCTACCACTAGGTAATTGACCTTTACGTTAAGGCAAAAAAAAACTTATCAATAAAATTATCACGCTATAAGTAGCTACGGTCAACACAAAACCCAATAAGAGTGCCCACCGAACCGGCAAGTCTGTAATCCTCATAATCGCTCTGTCCGGCCATCCGTCACAATTAATAAGTGATCGCGATACCCATCACTATCGGGATACTAATCACTTGTAATTGGATTGATATATTCAACATCTTTGTTTGTATGAGGACCTGTAAATAGTGATGTGACTACACGTATACGGTCACTTGGATAGGCGATCATTTTAATACGTGACCATTTTGAACCTAGCGCTACCGTGATTCGGTAAGTACGTTTGGCTGTTGGTCCTGGCTGCAATAGTCGTGGTCAGAAAACTCGGACACTACGGTTGGCCGATAGCTCATACGAAAAAAAAAGTATAGTAGCTTTGCATTTACCGCTATCATATCTGATGAAAATGTCAAAGATTAAACTTCTTATATTTCATTTAGCGTTGACCACAAAGAACATCGACCACTTTTCATGTTGCCTTGGACCTGCCCGCAATATATTTTGTATAAACATTGCGAGCTTATTGAAGTTGTATGACCAACAGTTTTTGGTGTGTAACGTTAGCTTCAGAAAAATGAAAAAAAAAATACAAAAAAATTGGTAGAAAATGTATCGTGCGTTTAAAACGTCCAAACATGGTGTAAGATAGAAAATGTCATTAAAATACTACGAAATTAAAAAATAGATGTCATTTTTTTCTACAGTTTCTTTAAAATATCGTTTGTATAATCATAACAGGCAAAAATTAATTTTTTTTTATGTATAGCTCGTTTTCATACAACCTCGGGTCCGTCTTGGCCTTTGTTCTTTGTATACTTTGTGTTACAGTAACACCTAAGCGGTCAAAAGTACATTAAACTGCAAACAGCTGTCAAAGCTATTTTTGATTGCAGTTTAAAAGTATTTTTGAGTAAAAGTTTAGAATATACGCATAATTTCACGTGACAGGTGCGACGACGAGTGACGAAATGGGCTTCAGAGTTAGCAACGCATTTGCAACGCCTCTGTTGTTACAAATGTCCATATAGTATAGGCGACGGTGACCGCTTACCATCAAGCTGCATGTTTGCCACGGTACATACTATAAATTGGATTTTTAGTAAAACAATTTTCGCCTGAAATCTTAAGTTATAACTACTGTTGACTGTATTTTACAGTTAAAATTTAGTTTCGACTGTAAACACGCGAACAATCTTGCGAAATTCTCACCGCACTGCTATTAGAACCCAAACTATCCCATAAAGTTCACGCATGCGCACTGCGTCCGTCCTAATGAAAACGTACGACTCTTTGATAACCTGTTATGGACCTGCAAGCTCCTTAGTCCCACAAATTGGCCCACGGCACACAGAATTAGAGGACCATTGTCCGGTTATTTTTGGTGCCTGGTATTGTTGGAATTTGTGTAAATGTTGTTTATGATTTGTTTAATTGCGTGTTGAGGTAAATAGCTCTTGTATAGTGTGTTTGGTTGGTAGAGAAGACATTGTTTTTATGTAATAGCCGTTAAACAAGCGGACTGCCCCTGATAGTAAGCGGTCACTTACAAGAAAGTTGAAATAAAAATCTGGTATTTTAACGTTTTCAACCTTAATACCTTATTTTTGCACTCCTTATAGGGAGTTATTTCCAAAAAAAATTTTCTGTTTGCTCACATAATTACATGATGCAACATTGTATGCTTCCAGATTCCTGTTGTTTGTCAGTCAATCAAACTGCGAGTCACGGTTAGACCAGCGGTTTCCCGTTATCCCTCAGGAACCCTTTTTCGGGATAAACAAACATAGGTGGTGTTACTCCAGAACACAAGCTATCTCCATTACAAATTTTGTTCAAATCTGCTTAGCCGTTTCAGCGTTAAGAAATGACACACACAATCACTCGATCACAAACTTTCACATTTTTACCACGAGTGAAACAGCAGTGCTTCATGTAAGGAAACAAGCTTTTAATTCTTAAACATCCATTAGTAATATTTAATGAACTTACAAAACATTGAAATCACTGGTTTCAATAATTTAAAGATCTCTTTAGTCGTTGTGAGCAAACTTAACTTTAATATTACGAGTACGAGTATGTTAAGATAGGTTAGGACCTCGCTTCGTTACCTGCATTGACTCTGACTAAATTGAGACGTTTGCAATTTACATGTATTGACAATAAAATGAAGAACATACGTACATGTACAAAATGCACGGTCCTGGCGCCGTAGTGAAAATATGTCCCGTTACAGAGGGAATGCAGACGAGCGGTGAAAGGTAACGCTGTCGCGTTTTTTAAACGGCGCGCGGCGTCAAGGGAATAGGTTCGCAGCTCAATTCATCAATTAACCAATATATTGACATCAAAAATTATCATAGTAACTAGGCAGTTGATGCGTACGAGTATGTTATTTTAAAAATGAAGCAAGCATAGTTTGAAGTTACAATTGTATTTACCTCTAAGGTATTTATTATTTAAATAAATAAATTTCCTCTCAACTCAAAGGTTCTGGTTCGCGTCAGGATGAGACATATTTGAACGATGATATAATAATCACCCAATGTAACTTGAGTTAAGGTATTATTTCCCCGGCATTTTCTTTTATGAGTAGTAAAACTAAAGAGTTATTTAGCGACATATCTACAATACTTTATAAAATTACTCTAAAAATATGTCCCTTTAAGATTAAGTTATTGACATTTTTTTTTATAATTAGAACAGAACATAGGATTTCTTTCGTGAATTTGTCTCGCAAGAAGAGAGAAAGGAAAAGGTATAGCGAAAAATTTCTCCAAAACCGCCCGTCTGCAAAATTCTCTGTCTATGACGATATTGACGATGATCGAATCGACACTCGGAGCATGTCGCCCACTCGGTGGCGTCTCTGATTTATTGCAAATGGCGCGAAAGCGAAAACGCTCGTAAAACGCAGCGTTCAACGTTTATGGCGCGTTGTTTGGCCGCGCGATTGCATCGTACGGTGTGCACTGCCCTTTGTGATGTAGGTAAGCTCGATTGTGAGATCTGATTGGATGTGTGCGGAATTGGGTTGGTGGTCATTTAGCTCTTAATTTTTATCGAGAACTAGAAATCGCGAATTTTTTATCGATGCGTTCCGGCACCATTCCTTCGCATAATATGTGAGTCTAGTAAGAATAAGTATTTATGAAAATAAAATTATATCTATTATCGTCACGTAGTATTTTTCACTGTTTATGAGTGCACCGTGTTTCGTTTTGCTGTTACATTAAAATAATTTATAACAAGTAGGTACCATTTTTTTATTGGCCTATATAATTATGTTATAAGCTATTGGGCTAGTGTCTATTGCCAGAGTTTTCAGGCAACTGAAATGCCTCCGACATGACTTTACGATTGATACAGCCGGGACCTCTAGCCTGAAGCACGGAAGCGCTCAGAGTTGAAAATGTCAGTAAGCGGCTATTGTACACAAGCTGCGCCTCGCGGTTTCACCCTTCCCGTTATCCCGTAGGAACTTTTTCGGGATAAAAAGTACTCCATGTATGTCTCCTGGTTCTAAGCTACCTCCCCACCAATTTTCAGCCAAATCGGTTCACCCGTTCTTGAGTTATAAATAGTGTAACTAACACGACTTTCTTGCATGCATAGCTATAACGATCATCAGATGAAAAAATGACATCACGTGGCCAAAGATGGAACCCCAAGACCTACGAATTCAGACCTAATAATAAAACATGCAACTCATTAACGTCACTCACAACTTTACCATGTACAATAAACGCATTCAACAGGCCCAGTTCATATCCATTTGATCCCCCATAAGGATACCTTTGATGATTCCCAGCAATTGGCATTATAATCTGCGTTTAGGTAATAAATTCCCGTTGCCGTATGCAAAGACATAACAAAGGCAGAGAAGTGCCGGTCGTGTGTACGGATCGTGCTGGACAAACGGACGCTCTCACGGACTGGGCCAGTGTGAACGAGGCTTCATGTTGGGAAACTGTAGGTCATAGGATATGGAAGTGTAGATATGCTTTAAAGTTCGCAGTGTAAAAGCATCATTAATCAATTGGAAAAGAAAGGGAGATAGATTCCCGGCAGTTACCACATCTATTACTGCATCATAATAAACTGCTGAGACAAATCTGTTCGAGTATATAATTTTGCATTTCCTGCTGAAATCTATCTACATAATTATATAATATCCCTAGTTGCGCCCCGCGGCTTCACCCGCGTCTTCCCGTTATCCCGCAGGAACCTTTTCCGGGATGAAAAGTAGCATATGTGTTAATCCAGGGTATAAGCTATCTCCACTCCAAATTTCATCAAAATCAGTTAAGTAGTTAGGGTGATACGTGGTAACAAACATTTACACACACAAACTTTCATATGTATACTATTACTAGAATATAAATACTGTTAGTAGAGAATACTATTAGTAGGATATAAAGGCAAAATACTACAGACTAACTGGCTGAATAATCTCAAAATCTCGAAAACTGCAACGTCTGCGAAGCTGAAATGCGGATGCCACCGCATTCTTTTTGAGTACTAGGTGAGGTGTTTGCTATGAAAGGACTATTTTAATAAAGTCATCCCAAATAGTATGTTTTAAAATTTGTATGAAAACATTTTAACTTTGAGGTGCATTTTTCTGGTTAAATATATTTTTGAAATAGTAACAAACCAACTACCTACATTCCAAACCGCACTGGGCCAGCGTGGTAGATTACGGCCCATACTCTCTCTCTGAGAGAAGGGCAGAGTCCCAGCAGTGGGAACGTGAAAGGCTGATGATAATAACAAACCTACTAATTTGGACTATTTTGTGTTCATTTATCAGTTTGTTACCTTTATGTGACCCGGAAACTACCGATAGATTTGAATGCATTTTTATCTAAATTTCAATTGTAAACTAAGGATATTTCAGGATATTTCATTGCACAGTGAAATGCTTATATCTGTTTGATAAAGCGCGCAAAGGTGAACGGAAATAAAAATCGTTCACCACCGTGCAAGTTTGGGCTATTTCTAGAGGATTTTACTTATACTATGTAGTTCCAATATATTATAGCAATATACAATACCTTATTGCAGAGGATAAACACAACAATATTTCACAAGAGTCCGTCCCATAGCTCACGTTTAGCATTATCGCCAAACCTCCTCTCGGTTCATTGACAATTGACAATTATGTATACAGAATGATGTTATGCAGTATGCAGCTAAGCATTTTCTTATTACAAGATCTTACGTGAACTTAAAAAACCTAGTATTTAGCTACAATATCCTTAATTGTGTTTTTGTGTAATAAAAATGCTGTGGGTAAAGCTTTATGTAAAACCTTGTTACATCATCAACATCCGACTCTCTCCAAGCAAGCTTCTTTATCAGCCAATTTAACCTTGAAGTGTTTTTCTTCAACCTCTTGATTCGTCCACAAAGCAGATCAAAAACAGCATCGGTTCATCTTGCATAACGTTCCAAATAAGCCAATGTAGATCAGAATGTTCAACGCAAATTGATTGACAGCTAGACACGTTACATTCCGTACAATAAACGGCAAACAATTATAATCCATATCCGTATATATAAGAAAGTAGTTTAGGGTGTGAGTTTGAACGTAAGTTATTAAAGAAAAGTTGTTAAATTGAAAAGTGCCGGACGTGCTCTTTAAAGTGTGGTAAGCAGCTACGACGAATTTTCCATTGCTCAATACGGTGAAGGAAGACATCGTGAGGAAACCGGCACATCCAAGAACCACTATCTACCAGTGCGGTCGATTATGTTTCTCTCTTTGAGAGAGGGCTTGT
The DNA here is from genome assembly GCA_931315375.2 of Opisthograptis luteolata. Classification (NCBI taxonomy): domain Eukaryota; kingdom Metazoa; phylum Arthropoda; class Insecta; order Lepidoptera; family Geometridae; genus Opisthograptis; species Opisthograptis luteolata. The sequence continues at coordinate 8,803,181 of OV928047.1, read as the reverse complement.
GTCCCAGCATTAGAAATGTATAGGCTGGTGATGATGATCAGATTTTTTACTAGTTACAGGGTAGTGTTTTACCACAAGTCACCCGATGTTAAGTGACGATGTGGTCGAGGGTGGCACCACGCGACTGCTGAATTGGAAACTGGCTTTAATTGAATTGCTCATTTTTTTCTAAGTCTATATTACTTTAATTTTATTATTCTCTCATTGCCATGTCAAGAAAGCGAGCTAGCATTGATGGTCCACACTATCAATGCCTGCTTGCTCAGATTCTATTCTCAGTAAATTCTACACAACTGCAATTATTTTTTTATTCAAATAAACGCAAACAAAGTACGAAGTAAAAGGTAGTGTATATAATATTGCCATATTCCGATCTTTCAAGTCTCGCAACGCTACAAATCGATGCAAAGGTCGCAAACTCTTGACTTTGTTTTGATGCCATTGTTAGATAAGTTTGGTGCGATCTATGGCGCTTGCGTCACGAATCGTTATGGAAATTATATCAATTTGTGCAATCGAATTCTGCTACCGCTATCGTTTTTGGTTTAAAAATTTACCTGACGGCTGATCCGCTACAGTGGGCGAGCAGCCGACTTCAAACTATGAGGTCGACAATGAGCCTGAGCTTTCGGTGAAGGAAAACTTCGTGATGAAACCACAAGGTGATAGAGCATTTTCTAGTGTCCACCTGGCTAGCTAAGCACCTTTCAGTGAGTTCGAGCAGCCCCACTCGAGAGCCAGTTCCCAATCCTGAAGTACTGTGGCACCACCTTCAACCAACATTCTAAGAAAAACAATAATAAAAAAGAATAGCACAAAATGTTACTGCTCTGAAAAAATGCCGCATATATTTATTCCGTTTCTGGGTGTGTAGATCTTCGATCCCCGTACCTTCTTTTGACGCGTCGTCAAAGCAAGAAGAAGCAATCTCAGTAAATCCATAATGGATCTAATAAATAAATAAATAAATAAAGAAATAATGCCCGCACAATCACATACATAGGCTCTAACCCCTAACTAGGTTTCCCTGTATCTATGGTATCAGAAACTACGAGGGTCGGGTATCCACAACACCCATACATTATAAATGGATCTTATGAGATAGAACCTACAAAAGCACCGATTAGGTGCAAAAGCACCGGTAGTAAGGCAGTTCTTACATTGCTTCGCACCACGACACTGTAGGCGGTGGCTCTCTTGCTCCACTACGCTTGAAAAGGCTTTTTCAGCTAATTATCAAAACAACACAAACAAACAAGAGAGAGAGTTATACAAACTGAAAAACTTCAGCTCAAACGGGGTCCCGCGAAGCAATGTGAGAACCGCCTAAAAATGGCGTGTGTGCTAAGGCCCTTACTCATCTCCACGGTATAATATATAGGTACTTATATTCCAGGGTCCGTGAGAGTTCGACTGCGACTGACGAGCGTCACGAGTGCACGTGAGCTCCTAGCTTGGCGAAATAGGGTGGGAGCTAGCGACGCATCTAACAACGTACGTTACTCTTGAATCGAACATGGCACGTGGAAATTATACATTAGAGTTTTTATTTTATGTAAGTATATCTAACTAACGGTTTCACTCGCGCGGGCTACAGTTTATCGCGATAAAGTATTCTATGTCCTTTCATAAGGTTAAAAAAAATCTCCGTACCAAATTTCATTTAAATTGGTTCAGTAGTTGAGGCGTGAAAGCGAGGCAGACAGACAGGCAGGGAAGTAGGGAAGTAAGGATTATTCTTTAGATGGTTCTTTTTTAAATTGATATTATAATTGTAATAAACACTACATTGAGATGATAAGTTTACTAATTACTTAATTTTTTAGTCATTATATATATCGGCGCAAAGCCGTTATTGTGATTTTAATAATAATAATAATAACCGATTGTCAATGAGTTAACTAATTTTATAATGATTGTTAGAGGTTAAAACCTCAGCTGGAACGATCACAGGCAATTTTTACGAAGTTTGTAAACATTGCTTGTGCGAGGCCAGTTTTGGTATAAATACGACCGCTCGGCAGAGCTCTAGTCAGTCTGGCTTGAGCCGTCGTAGCGATCGGACCTCCCGAACTCTGTTGTGCCAAGTACCTAGACTACTTATTGCCGAATAAATAGTTTGAAAACTATCTACTTCGTTTTTCTGTAACCACCTATCATGCCCCGACCTGATGATGACGATGATGGTGACGTCATCATTGCTGACGTCAGTCTTGCTAAAACAGCACTGGGCTTGGCCACCCGTCATCAGAAGTGGGATTGGAACGGAATCCAATCCAGGACACCTCCTCATCAGCTCGTTCATCACGTGATCTACTGGAACAAACCAGTGCTGTATGCTCCCAGCCGATAAGGTCACTGGCTGTGCCGGACCCTTCGTTGGATACTGTACTACGACAAGCCAACGTTCCAGAACAGCAGCATATGCTGTTAATACATGCCCAGCCCATCTACGGCAGGGGTACCACCACAATTCCTCATGGAAATGATGCAGAAGATGTCAGAACGCTTGTGTGCTCAACCCAAAGAGTCACGAGTGTAATCAAGGATGTTTACCTGCCATCATGTGATCCGAATACCAATGTTGGTGTTCGTGAGGCCATTGAAACATGGAAGCTCGATGACTTTGATATCCGGATGAAGGCATGTAGCCTTTGAAGGGACGTGATATATGTGTGTCCACCGATGCGTCATCATCACATTGTGGCACTTCACAAAGTGCGCGTTATTCTACTACGTTACTAATAGGGGCCCGCGCGGTGTATTGACTGCGTTGAAACGAACCGTGCATCTACTTGAAACACCAACTTAAATCTTCGTTGATGGAAGAAGAGTTTCTGTGTGAATTAATGAATGAAATACCGTGACCACCTCAAAAACAATATTCACGCTATGGCACCAGGAATCGGCCGAGCAAGCGGAAATATTGCAACGTTTGGTTTTGATCAAAAATTATGAAACCAAACAGTACCGCTCCACACTTGAAGAACTGCAACTTAGGATGTACTGCACAACTCACCGTATTGCTGGAGTTGCCCCGTTCACACTTATTGCTGGACGACAGTACTGTCTTCCACCGGAATTGCCGAATCTAGTGGACATTGACAACTATGCTATTGAGATGGAAGCGCTTACCCTACACATGCAACTAAAAATGGCACAAGGTCCTGCTGTCTTGGATGGACAGTGTTTCAATCTACATCCTTCCCTGCCAAAGAGATTACATACTCATCAAAAACACGCCGCGTAATCAGACATCTAATTCTAATTGCAGGTATCTTGTTAAGAGAGTTCGGCGTTCAGCTTCCTCGTGCCGCTCACCCAGGTGACCATGGGACCGTATCGGCAGAATGTGACTTATCTACACCGGCTCCCAAATACCCCGCTGCTACACCAGTCAAACTCGTGCTTTTTACACCACGAGCAGTCCAACTTGTGTAACCAAAACGGGTGAGATCCTTTCATTACCTTAAAACCCCATTAAGTTATCCCGTTTCCTATAATAACACTTATCTACGAGAATCTACGATAACCCACGAGAATCCACGAGAATCCACGAGAATCCACGAGAACCTACGATTTAACATTCCTATCCCAACGCACTATGCTAAACTAACATTCTACGAGATTTAACATTCCTATCCTAACGCACTATGCTAAAACTAACATTCCACGAGGTTTCCACGAGGTATCCACGAGGTTTCCACGAGGTATCCACGAGGTATCCACGAGGTTTCCACGAGGTTTCCACGAGGTATCCACGAGGTTTCCACGAGGTATCCACGTGTTCCCATATTTCCATTCAAAGCGCACTATGCGTGCATTAACATGCAATGCGTTATGCTTCTGACCTTACCTAAAAGCAACACCGGTTGCTTACAGATACCAAACTCAGAAGAACCATATTTCGTTGTTTCAGTATCCACGAGGTTTTCCACGAGGTTTTCCACGAGGTTTCCCACGAGGTTTTCCACGAGGTTTTCCACGAGGTTTTCCACGAGATTTTCCACGAGGTTTTCCACGAGGTTTTCCACGAGGTTTTCCACGAGGTTTTCCACGAGGTTTTCCACGAGGTTTTCCACCAGGTTTTCCACGAGGTTTTTCCACGAGGTTTCCACGAGAACACTACAAGGCTGGTGCAGAGCGCGCACCCACGAGGTATCCAAGAGGTTTTTCCACGAGGTTTTTCCACGAGGTTTTTCCACGAGGTTTTTCCACGAGGTTTTCCACGAGGTTTTCCACGAGAACACTACCAGGCTGGTGCAGAGCGCGCACCGCCTGTCAGAATGGCCGTATCGGCGCAAAGCCGTTATTGTGATTTTAATAATAATAATAATAACCGATTGTCAATGAGTTAACTAATTTTATAATGATTGTTAGAGGTTAAAACCTCAGCTGGAACGATCACAGGCAATTTTTACGAAGTTTGTAAACATTGCTTGTGCGAGGCCAGTTTTGGTATAAATACGACCGCTCGGCAGAGCTCTAGTCAGTCTGGCTTGAGCCGTCGTAGCGATCGGACCTCCCGAACTCTGTTGTGCCAAGTACCTAGACTACTTATTGCCGAATAAATAGTTTGAAAACTATCTACTTCGTTTTTCTGTAACCACCTATCATGCCCCGACCTGATGATGACGATGATGGTGACGTCATCATTGCTGACGTCAGTCTTGCTAAAACAGCACTGGGCTTGGCCACCCGTCATATATCTACTGTCGAAAGAAAAAAAAAATTACTTCACTTTTCCTACGTCATAGGCACGTAGCACTTTCTTTTCTGCTACTTTTATACTCATCTCATTTTACATACACGATCTTCGTAAAACCAAAAACTGTTTTGAGTACCTCTTGTAGAAAATGAGACCTGTAACAATAAGTGTCTGCTCAACAAAACAATATGACACGCTAGCTCAGCGGATTACGAATCATCGCAAAAACTTTGTATGAAATTTTTAATTACGTGTTGTTACCGTTAGGGCCGCTGTGCTGGTTTTCATACAAATACTAGTCGTGCCCCGTGGTTTCACATGCGTTTTGCGTGTGAATCCAGGGTATAAGCTAACTTATTCCAAATTTCATCAAAGTCAGTTTGTAGTTACGATGATACGTGGTAACACACATTCACACACACACAAACACACTTTCGCATTTATAATATTAGTAGGAAGTAGGATACGATACTAGATAGCGAGTATCATGGAGCTGTGCCTTTTTGTTAAAAATAATGTCCATCTGTACAACAGAAAATCCGAGATGCGAATTAGGAAAACTGAAATGAGGCAACACGACGGTTTATACCTCCCAGTCGTTAAGTCTAGGATTTACGAAAAAAGTGCCTACATCTCCAGTATTCGTATTTTTAATCATCTGCCGACTCATATCCAGGGCACACATGTATCAAAATTTAAAAATGCCCTCAAAAAGTGGCTTATTGACAACGTATTTTATGACCTGAATGAATTTTTTAAATGTAATACTTTTTGACATATATATTTAATAAATTTAAAATTTAAATTAATTGAATCTATGTAATTAATGAATTTATTGTGAATTTACTAAGCTTTTGTTAGGTGCATGTTACTTTTTATATGATCTATAATTGTTAAATTTTTGCATGCCATTTGATTGGTATATATGTGTTGTTTTTACATTTTTAGCAAATAAAGTTTTCTATTCTATTCTATTCTAGTAAAGTTTGATGAAACTCGTGATAAGGTTTACAGCTCTCAAACTAGCTCCGCAACCTACATACGAAGTCGATGTGGGAACTCGCCAATGTGAATGTTTGACCATGATAATGTAAGGTTCGACTCCCATAATAACATGATGAGGTGTACGGTATATCCTGGGAGTTGGCGGATTTCAAGAGATGAGTCAAACTGAAACTCAAAAGTAGATATCTCGGCTTAGGTTGGATCTTGAACACTTGAACACTTTCAAAACATTTCCATGTTTATTGTTAACCCAATCTCACCGCATCATCTGCAGATTCCTGCATAAATCAATTGGCGGGAGTACCTTGTGGCTTGTGCATCCAGCAATTATTACCTTTGACCTTATTTTGGCATTTGATTGTGTCGCAAGCGACCGTGACTACAGTAAAGATGCGAGCTATCGGTTATTTCATCAAGCTTGCCTTTAAGTGTTAAGTAGTTAAAAATACTAGGTGAGGATTGTTGGTTCATGAAGTTTGAAACAAAAAGACAAAAAGTAGTAAAAACTGTTAAACTGATTAAGTTGATTTACAAGTTTGATTTTTTCACAGCTGAAAGAGACCTTGGAGCCGAGTATCAAAATACTCGGCTCCAAGAACATAAAAACAAAAAACAAAACAAAACATAAAAAAAAAACAAAAAACAAAACAAAAACATAACAAAACAAAAACATAAATAACAAAAAACATACAAAACATAAAAAAACATAAATTTCAACTTGATAACTCAATGTGTTCTTGAGGAAAATAGAGAGAAGAAGAAGCGATGATGGCTCAGTGGTAGTGACGTCAGCTTGCAATCCGTAGCACGTGGGTTTGAATCCTACAATGAGCTTGCGCTTTCGGTGAAGGGAAACATCGTGATGAAACCATAGCTTGGTGGTAGGGTATTTTCTAGTAGGCCTGGCTTACCGCCCTCAAGTTAAGAATCTGTCGCCAAGCAACTATCGGTGCGTTCCGGCAACCTCACTTGAGAGCCAGTTTCCAATCCAGGTGTAGCGTGGCGCCATCTTCGAACACATCGTCACTTAACATCAATTGACTTGTAGCCAAACGCTAACCTGTAAGTAGTAAAAGAAAATGCAGACGGACAACAAAGTGATCTTATAAGGGTTCCGTTTTTCCATTTAAGGTACGGAACCCAAAAAAAAAACATGTAACTGTTCAGAGGCTGCTCTGCTAAGCAAGTATTCCCGTGCATATAATAGACATAGTTGGTAAGTTGCAAATGAAGGTGGCGAGGCAATGGGTCAGTAAGCCGCGCCGCTTCCTACGGGAAAGGGCAGGCGGCCACGCGACTCATCTGCTTATCTAGAGTTGTTAACACCGCTCCATGTGCAATCTGTTCAATTTACTGCTTGTTGCGATCAAATAAAGGAAGACCACTTTTTGGAATTGCCTTAAGACTTATTTGGGCTTACTTTTTCAGACAAACAAAATATACTCATTGGTGGCCACACAAATCATCTGCTTATTTGTAGAGAGTTGTTAACACTACTTACTTGATGTGCTTTTTGTGATCACAGAAAACAGTACAAAATCGTCTATGGTATTATGTTTCAGACAAGCGAAACGTACCCTTTTGTACATTGGCATTAATATACGCCAAGTAGCTGGCAGCGGTTGGATGGATGAGATCATTGGCGTACTTTGGGAGAGGTCTATGTCCATCAGTGGACTGAAAGCGGCTAGTTTGGATAATGATGACCCCAGATGTATACTACTATCACAGTAATAACGATTAATTTTTGCGCAAAATGTACATTTAAGGTGAATGGGCTCGTGCAATTTCCCATACAAACTCAAGAAGGGCGATATGGATCACGCGAACTATTCTAATGAAGTTTGAAAATTTTCTTAAATTGTTCAATTAATTACCCATTCGCGAACTATCAGTTTCTCTTACAAAAATTATGTTTTCCATGTAATTTTACATCGGAAAAATCGTATTATTATACACATGTGTGCGTGAGTGGCACTGAAGTTGACGGACTTGAATTAGGTGATTTTAACCTGCCATCTATCTGAATTTCCATGAACTATTTAGATGTAGACCTTGTGCAGTGAGCGAATGGTGGCATACGACAACGTTGAAGCGTCATAGAAGAAATTATAGTTTGTCAATAGCTAAAAATTATGCGACGTTGCAAGATCGGGCGTGACTAGTGAAGAATGATTTTCTGTCTCGCTCGCCACGATATTTCGACTTGCCAAGTCGTGCATGAACGATTTTGTTGATTTTGGGGCAATTTTTACTTTCCGTTCCGAAGACGTAATTCGAAACGGGTTGGTAGTCAAGGTCGTGGAGGTCTAATCCACTTTGATAACCTAAGTGATAGAATTTCGCCCAGGTAATCAAAGTAGGAAAATAAGTTAATAAATAAGTAAAGTAAATATATATCTTGCGATAGTTTCTCACACGGCCATCCGACTTGTATGTATTATGGTAACCAGGCAGCTGACAACATACTTACATTAGAACGTAAATCTAAATACATACGGTCTACGTAGATAGATACCTACTATTGATAAAATAGTTAGTTAGGTACTTGGCGGTAGAACTAGAAATGGTAGATCGCCCTTGCAAGAGGTCGCCTACCACGGTGGTAGGTATGTACCTACCTAGCTAAAATAGTTTAGGGATGTGAACAAAATAATCGATTTTTATATTAATCGATCTTTTTTTTATCGATTTTTAAAAAGTCGATGATTATATTACAAATAGATTATTTTTATTTAAATAATTGTTTTTTACAAATCGATTATATAAATAAAAACAATTGCTTAGTAAAAATTCAAACAATAATCTATTTGTACAAAATCGAAAAATAATCGATTTGTAAAACAAATCGAAAAATAATCGATTTGTAAAAATCGATTATTAAGTAAAAAATAATCGAATCGTTTTTACAAATCGATTTAATCTAAAGAGATAAAAATCGATTATTTCTTAATCGATTTTTTCCCTTTCAAGTCACACCCCTATATTTGATACCCAGTGTGTTGGTACCGCACTACCGCATTATCAAATAAATATTTGGTAGGTAAAGGTATGGTAGGTAAGGTACTAACTACAACATAAGTAGCTAGCGAAGTTACTTGGCTAATGAGTGTCTTATCTACTAGGTAGGTATCTGATCTAAAGTCTCAAATATTACATAATAAGCCACCATGTTGTGGTTTGGCACGATATTTTTCTTCACCGAAACCTCATACCTATTGTTGGTATTTGAACATGTGCTGTGCAGCACGGAAGTTCAATGCGCAACCGATTGAGCTATCATCGCTTCAAATCATAAACGTCAAAGAAAAAACCGAAATCAACGGATATCTATCAATGTAATACTATACATATTGTTATCAAACGGAATAAGGTATATTTTTCAATAAAACAGTCTAAGCGGTAAAGAAGACGGAATCCAAATCCACATCCACATTTACAATAAAAATTTATTTACCTATACATATAATAAAATTGTGACTGATCGCTGTCTGTACATCCTATCCTTTCCTACTAATATTATAAATGCGAAAGTTTGTGTGTGTGAATGTTTGTTGCCACGTATCACCGTAACTACTGGAATGGAAATAGCTTATAGCTACTTTTTATCCCGGAAAAGGGTTCCTGCGGGATAACGGGAAGACGCGGGTGAAACCGCGGCTGAAAACTAGTGAAAGATAAATGAGAAAAGCTATTATTGGGGGTCTTTATCATCAACGCAATAGAACCCAAAACAATGATAAATGGAATTTTTGTCTGTTTGACTGTATGTCTGTTTGTCTGTGCGTTTGTGCGCGCTAATTCCAGAAACGGCTTAACCGATTAGGGTGCGGTTTTCACTAATGTATGTGTATGTGTGGTAAGTGGTAAGCTTCACTTAATATTTAGTGTTTCTTTTACTACAATAGTTTTATAAAAAAAAATATCGATAAACTGTAGGACACGCGGGTGAAACTGCGGGGTGCAGCTAGTATAAACTAATCAGACTGTTCTATGAGTTTTTTGGTTACGTCATTCACGTAAAATGCATTTTTGACTAGTTGCTACGTTGCTAGGCAAGTTGTTGTTTATAGTTTTACTCTGTAAAAAAGGTTGATCAACGTTGGAAAATTATTGATGGAAATCAGCAGATACAATCGTGCACCACTACGCCAGCTGAGGCCAGCAACAGCCCTGCCACATAGTACCTTTGTATAACCGGAAAAGCCCTGCTAGCTGGCTGTCACCACAAATTTAATTTTCGGAGGATCAAGGACGTTGTTCTACAACTGCCCTTGCTGAAAGTGTATTCAAATACCTTTGAAATAAACAATATGATGACATATAATTTTCCTACGCTTATTTACTTCGTATATGACACCTTGAAATAAACGAAATTTTATTCTACTAATATTATAAATGCAAAAATTTGTGCGTGTGAATGTTTGTTACCACGTATCAACGTAACTACTAAACCAAATGAACCAATTGTGGAAACAGATTTGAAAGAAGCATGTCTCTCGAAAATTCGAGACTTCCAAAAAACAACGGAGGAAATAAAAGGAATTGAACTTCTGACCATTTTTTATTTTGATACTATGTACATATATAATAAATAATCCTGATTGTTTCATAATAAAGTATTACAATAGCCAATGTCTTTATTGGTAGGAGAGTAGAGAGTATAGGTAATAAAGGGTATAGGCCATCTCCATTCTAAATTTCATCCAAATCAAAGAAAATTACCAAAAATCTGAGGCAGGGATCGAACTCGGAACCTCGTTATTAGTAAAGAACTACTGAGAGGTTTGACCACTGGTCTAACCTATACAGTAAACGAAAGAACGAAATTAGCAAATGGTTTCGTGTACAACAAGACCATTTTCTATGTGTGCGTGAATAGATCGCTGCCATACACCACTACCGCCGCGATATTGTTTGGCACAAATAAAAGTGTTTTGAAAACTAAAACACATCTGAAATATTGTTGGATACATAAAACATATTACGCCATTACCGGTAAACATAATTATTATTAAAATAATATGCACCTGTTCATTCATAATAAAATAAGATGCGTTAATTAGAAACAACGCCATCTATTGACGCTGGGCTGCTAGGCGGACCGCAAGCAACCACCTTAGATGCGTTCTAATGACATACTTTATGTCTACGTGTGCGTGTGTAAGTACGTAAATTTGTGACACCAGCAGTAAGAGAAGCGTTACGAGTAATTTATTAGTTTATTTAATGAAGATTTGGTTAATTTACAATTGAGTAACGCTATAGAACGCGCGCTTTAGTGTTTGGTTCGAATAAGATTGTTATTTTCGACGTAAAAAAATAATTTAGGTAAAAAATGACATCAGCGCCATCTCTTGACAACATAGCGTGATGAGCTCTGGGATCATCCACCTTAACAATTAGAAATCTAGTGGATTGTAATAACATAGGCTAGATCAGTATTAAATATTTACAAGTTTGTACGAGCTCACTTGACCATATTCAATACTCAACATTGTACCGAATCATACATCACAAATTGCTGAACATAAATAACAAATAACGACCCGTCTCGCTAATGGAAACGAACACGGTTGAAGTAAAGCGATGACACTTAACAGATTTACACTTATTAAGACGGAAGACCATGGTGAACATCGCATATAGCCTTACTTAGCTTCCTCTCCGAACCTTCGGTCTCCTTAATCTGTATTCTAAAGCCGGTAAAATTCAAATTCATTTAAATAATGAATGGGATAAGTAAGCCAGTCCTCCGGTCGGCAGTCCACGCGCTGTCCGCACGTTCATTGAGCTCTTCCCATGACATTATCCAAACCCTATATTTAAATCTGACTTAAGCGTTTCAACTGCTCAGTAAATCTTCAACCGTACCTTCAAATAGTTAGGTCCATTTTCGCTTGAACTGAGAAACGAGTTGTGTGGTTTTAGAACGGGCAGTAAAATAGCGCATCTAAGGCTCCGATGGCCCCAGAGATGGACCTCGGGTTTTATTTCCACCAAGGAAGACACGACTTAGTACGATGCATGGGGGAAAATATGGCCCCAAGTCCGTTCAACCGTATTTCACCGAGGTCAGTGGGGTCGCAGGCGCGGACATTATTAAACTGTTACTCTTCCAGAATCGTGAGACGTGACTTATGCAGATGTTTAAGTAGTTTGACTGATAGTTTCACGTGCACAGTGGTCGTTACTCATGTGAATCCTCGGCGCACGATTCGCGATGTCAGAAATTAGTTGGAAAGTTTCGCTGTGCCCGTATTTGGTGGCTATAGTTGGCGTAGACGCTGGATTAAATGCCACGTAGTCTTTATAGTGTATTTCTTTACATCTTGCAGGTTAGCGGCAAGCGTTAGACCATGGATATTTGATGTGAAATGACGATGTGGTCAATTTGGGGATCTTCAAGGCAAGAGTGAACAGGTACCTTCTAGGTATGCGTGTTACACCGTCGACCGCATCTACGCTTGGCAACAGGCGGGATGGCGGTCAAACGCATACCTATTTAAAGTAAAAAAAAAAAAAAAAAAAAAGTGCACCTAGACTGGAAAATGGATCTCAAGTGAGACAATCGGAACACACCAATAGGCGCTTGATGACTCTTATCTCGAGGGTAATAGATAGCGAGGAGAGCACTAACAAAAGCCCTAGGCAAAACCAAGTTGTGGTTTCATGCTCATATTTTCCTTAACTGAAATGTCAGTTGCAGGATTCAAAACCATGACCTACGGGGTCATAATTTGACGTCACTGCTTGGTTGTCATCGCTTCAATTTGTTGTTTTTATGTTATGTTACTATCACATTTTTTCTTTAATTCTTGCAGGGTAGTATTTGACCACAAGCCATCTGATGAGGTGATGATTTGGTCGAAGGTTGTACTACGCTAAGCCTGGAACAGGACCTAGGAACTAGCTTAATGCTGTACAATGTAAAGTTAGCATTTCTCACCGATAAGACAAGAATAGTGGTATAAATTAAAGATAGTCAAGCCCTTCACAACTCAATGAACAGCAGATGGTATCAGGAAGCCTCGTTATAATGATGTGATCACTGAACAATAACTGTCCAGTCCATGGAAATGGGTTCGCTTTCCCAGCTTCTTGCCCAGCATTGTATGGGCTTTTCCTCTTGAAAAACTTGCGAGCAGGCACGGTTGAGCTGTAAAGTTAATCGGTGGTTAAAGCTAATAGAAAATTCATTTGGATTTGTTGATTATTGGTTCCATTGAATTTGATTGTCATTTTAAAAAAGTTTTACGTAGCAGTTGTTGCATATTTTCTTTAACGTAAGTTTCTATTTAACAGTTTACTAGTAAGTCAAATCATTTTAATGACTTTATCATCTATTATATATCAAAGTAACCTCTGTAACCATTTTTTGAATTGTGCCTTCAGCCCAATAAATAGAAAGCTTACAGCTATTACCAAAACGCTACTTTAATTGTGGCTTAAATATAAAAAAAAAACAAATGGTTTTTGAACAGTCATACATAACAGAATATGTTAATTGCCATTGCCATCTAGTATCGATTTCTTGCAAATTCGTCATTTATTAACTTGCCAAAATCACAGATTCAACTAACCAGTTGATTAAACAAGGCTAGACAAGCCAACCTCAGTAGAACCAGACCCGTCGTAACACCGCATACAAATCGCGCACGTAATTGCGATCGACAAGCGCTCTTCCAACCGAAAAAAACACCATCTCTCTCATTGTTCCCGCCAATTTTCCCACATTTCGTCTTTTACTGTTACGCCTAGCTTCCTGATATGCGTGCAAAAAGCGTATAAATAGAACTCCTTATAAAACATGAGAGGTGCCGCGGCAGTGGCGTGCGCTTTTTTCGTAGCCAGGAAATCTGCTTTGTATTAGATAATTCGTTGTGAGACTTGACCTTATTAAAAACTTGGGTTCATTAGAATGTAAATCAAATGAGTGTTAAAAAAGGGTGGTTTTTATATTAACTGATATAAATAATAATTATTTATGCATGGATATTTTATGTTAATTCCAAGGAAGTGATGGTAAAACTAAAAACAAGACTATCACGTGTTTAGGATCAGATAAAGCTAAATGTAGTAGTACCTATTTGAATATCTGAAGTATGAATATGTAAGTATAGACAGTTTTCTACATTTCATAAAGCATCCTAATATATTTGCTATCTAACACCACAATATGCTGAAAGAACCATGTTACTATTGAATCATATTACTTTGTAATACACATTTCAAATTAATGGAATAAAATAAACAAATCACCCATAGGGTAGAATTATAATTATGACGTCCAAAAAATAGTTTCATCACATGCTATCTTTCACTATTTTTTATCACAATCCAGCAATGAGTTTGATCTTTCCTTTGATGAACCTGATCAGCCGTAGCCCTTTAAATGAAAGCGATGCTTTTAGCAATCAACCATCATCAAACATTTGTATCAATCGTCACAGCTGGCGACCTTGCAACCACATCCGTCATGTAAATAGAACAGCAGCCTGGCGGGCCGGCAGATATCCTTGACGTGACTTCACGTTTCCATCTGAAGATCATAGGTCAGGATGATTAGTGGCTTGTACTTCTATTAACGTTGCAAGTGGCTTGACTTGTAAAGCCGCGTACGGACAGCGTGTACATTGCGTACGCGTGTCGTGGAACGCCATATCCATACATATGCAACTACGCGTACACGAGATGTTCGCGTGGGCAACGTATCCCGACTGTGCGTATCTCAGGAACACGCTATCCATACGCAGCTTTATGGTAGTGCAATTTGAGAACTGGTTGTATTTTTTTATTTACTAATAGGAAGACTAACATCTTAAACATGGTTATAAAGTGACTAATGAAAACAAGAAGCCAATTGTAGGTCTTCACAGGTAACAATAGGACACGTACAATAGAGAAAGTGGACAACATAAATAGGTGAATTGAGAATAACATAAACTAGCTACTTACTATTCTGTGGTCAACACACGTAGAATGCTATTTTCGTTCCAAATTCCACTCAAATCAGTTGAGCCATTGAAAAAGTAACAAACACAGACACTCACAAGTTTCTACATGCATAATAGGGATAGCGTGATAAACTAACTTATCACAGATTTTATATCATGAACTAATTAAATCTAGTATAGGTGATATTTCACATAAAATATCAGCAAAACATCCGGATTCCGCAACTTACCATTCTAACTGAAGACTAAATTCGTGAAAGGACAGCAAGCACACTTTAACTGCATCTCAATACTGATTAGTTAGCCTTTTCTAGGCAGCCTGTATCGATACTAACGACACTAACAAATCAATTTCAACTGCAAACGTGTTTATTAATGTCGATTTGCTCGACAATCGACGGTCGTGCGCGCACGCAACCAATTACGATGATTTTTCGACGCCTTTAAAAACTTTTTATATGATACGAATGCCTTTTTGGTTACTTTTTCTGACATTGAAGATTAAATTTATTTAAAGACAAAGTAACAGCTTAGTGATCATCACTCAGTCTATTACGAGTGGTACATACGTGCGCACTGCTGGGACGCAGACCGCAGACCATACTCTTTCTCACACTATACGTGGGCCCAGTACAAGTAGGCGGATAGGCTAGCCTTAGTTAGTGCCAGAGCTTTCAGGCAACCCAAAAGCCTTCGTCATGCCAAACGACTGCTATCCTAAAACAAGAACTGACAACGAAAGTTTAATGTGCTCGTCGAAGCACTGAAAACAATTAAGGTCATTTAGGCACGACTAGACAAGCTCCGCTGCGGGAGCTTCGTATGGTAAGTGCTTAGCCTAAGCCATTATCTACCACGCTGGCTTAGTGGGACTCTTCCTTCCCCTCTCAGATAAAGGTTGAAAAAAAACTTGGTCATATGGAAACATGTATTTTATGTGGCAACACAAAATCTGTGCATATCATAATATGGTAATGTCGTAAACACTAAAGAGGTTTCAGCAACTGGACAGCACACGAAGTGTCGCCTTACATATTATTCCCATGGCTTCCTATTTATTCTCAAACATTCGCAAATGAAGCAATGGTGAGGGGCACGACGGTGGCACCTCGTGTGAATTCTAATCTAGAGCATTGAATCGAGCCCTACCGCGACACTGGCACAGGCCAATAAGCTTAACCATCACATCTCGCTACCTCTTTCACGTTTATCTCACCTGACAAAATTATCCACTAATCAATTTTCAGTGGGAAGAAAATTTAGTATCTGAATAATTTACAATAACCTATTGGTATGTTCCGGCAGCTCCGCTTGAGAGTCAGTTCCCAATCCAGGTGTAGCGTAGCGCTACTTGGTTCAAACAATCTCCATATTAAATTTTATTAAGATCTATTCCGCGGTTTTTGCGTGAAAAGGTAATAAATAAATGGCTAGATAGACTTACAGAGCTACTTTTATCATCATCATCAGCTGAAAGAAGTCCACTACTGAAAATATGCTTCCCCGTAGAGAGTTTTTCGCGTTTTTAATATTAAGTACCTACTTGTAGTAGGTATGAACTCGTAAGGACCAAAGAGTTGAAAGTCTCTTATTTTTACGAAATCACCGGTAGTGTATCAAACCTTTACTCCAAATTACTGCTAGAGCCTACAAATCACTGTATCAAAGGCGTCCATTCCGCATAATTCATTCCTAAATTGGCATCGTCAGGACACCAACAGTTTGGTATTTCGTTTCTCGCAGCCATTTGTACCAGTCATTAGGTGCATGAGGTGATGCGCTGATATTTCGCCGTCCGTTGTGCTTGCGCCACGCGGATGACACGATCATGCGGTTGGGGTCTGTTGTACAATGTGCTAACCGAGGGTTAGAGATGACTAGTTGACCATTTAACAACGATGGGTTAACAAAGTCCTTCGGGACTGAAGACTAGATTAATTTAAAAATAATAATGATCAAGATGAACGCAGTTGTTGGTACAAAGTACACTCTTGGACGACTATTGAACTTCGTAGATACAACAAAATCTTATAAAGAGTTCTGCAAAAGAGCTGCTTCAACATGCTACTTTTCATGTAATTTTGACGTGACAACGTCTTATAAATTGGTTTGCCGGGTGACACTTCAAGAAACTGCGTTACGCTCCGCTCACGTTATGCGCTCACAATGAGAGCGAGTGAGAGGCACGCGTCCCTTCCACTCGGGCATGGTTAGCCCGCCTAAGAGCGAGAGAGACAGAGCGAGAGAGAGAGAATTATTTTACCACTCAAAGTCGTTGTCACGTAAAACTTTCGCCCGTATACCGACTTTACAGGCAACCAATTTTTTTTATAAATTTAATCATAGCAAAGTGGACAGTGAAATTTGGTTTAAATATATCTATACTAATATAATAGAGAGTTAAAGTTTATTTTAAGTATGTCACGACTAATATCTAAAATCACTGATTTATTCCAAAAATTACTTGACTCAGAAAGTGAAACTATCCTTGATAAAGATTCTGTTGGACTCTCTGTGAGGAAAAAATCACGGCGAAAGGAGCTAGTTATTAATAAATTAGGTCAACTATTTTAATCCTTAATTTACGTTTTTAACCCAGTGTATGTAGTACGTCGGTGGAACCGGCCTTACAAGGTCTAGCGGCGCGGTTACTTCGTGTGGTCGTGCTCTTACCAGATTAAACTATTGCATTGCATTGCCGACATTTCAGTCGCCATGGTAACCAATACACGACGGATTCCCTAACATCCTGGATGGAGCCTGACATTTTTAGTTATTTTTTATTTAAGGCTCACACGATTTGTGTATTTAGCCAGTGTCAAGTATTAAATGAATCAACTATTAATGATGATGATATGGTGTGACCCAGCTACACACCGTGTCAAATAGGATAGTTTTCCTTGTATTTAAGTAAAGTAGAGGCACTTTACTTAGACCTTTACACAGACTTTTTGGAGCAACTAGAAAAGTCACTTTTAACAAGATTGTTTCAATTTCCTACACGCGTACACATAAACGAATCACACATTAGAACTCGCAGAAAAACATGTTTATGAAATTAAATTAATATTTTCATGTTGACAATCCAATTGCTGTCAAAAAGTCAATGATTACTAACTTTTGGCTTTCTTCGTAGTTTTTGTAAACTAATTTTTTATTGCAATAATTAAGTGTCCTTCATCATGGCATTTTATTCTATAGAGTTGATAAAACTATAATTATTATTCAATAGTATACGTCTATCTGTGAAAGCTGTTAGGCCTATATGTTTTGTTTTTTTATTTTTTCTTATATGCTGTTTGTTTTCCTTGTAATAAATAAAAAAATAAGTAATATTATAACGCACGTATTCTGAAACGAGACTTTCCTTGTATTCATCATCATCAGCCAGTATCAATCCACTGCTGGTTCTCTTCCAAGGAATGCCACTAAGCCCGGTCTTCGGCTCTACTCATCCAATTATTACTGCCAGCCACTCGGAGCAAGTCGCAACACCTGTCCAGAGGGCGTCCAACACTGCGTTTGCCAAGTCGCGGTTTCCAATCAAGAACATACTTAGCAAGTTTTGACATACTAAAATTGATCCTGACACACCTACAACCACTCTATACGTGTCTCTCGATTCGTGACCATGCCCGCAAGTTAGGTAGTATCCCCTAGTACTATGACCGCTGTGAAGATAGCACCGTCTATATTAATTCATTGCATCGCGCAATGGCCGCGCGTATTTACAAGACGTCGGTCATTATCTGCGCTTCCTGCGTGCCCTTGTTGGAATTTTTAACACCCTGTGGATGTTCGCACGGTTTAATTAAGGTATCAGAAGTGGGAAGTAAGTTTATCAATAAGGAGGAATCGTTTACTGAGAAATTATAACTTTGTAATGAGACTATTTTGCAAATTAGTAATTTTATTTTAAACTGCTATATTTTATTTGTTTTTTTTTTTTGAGTTTTCTATATTTCAGCACTGAGCAAAGCGGATGCAAAAAAAAAATACGATAAATATCTTTCGAAAGTTGTAATTGTTTATTCATGTTGTGATAATATATGAAGTAGGTAACTATATTTTAATAACAATGTTTTTTCTTATTGTTACAAGAATACCTTGTTTTTTTCTATTGGGTCCATTTTACCTATTAGAATTGATTTTAAATGATGTTAAAGACATTAAACACTGACTATTTCATTGGGTACATACACAGCCTACTCCAAATCTGTGGGTACATACCTCTCTCTATCGACGCAACAATTACAAGATAAATGCCTCCTCTAAAATACCAAGGAACACTACCACCTAGACTTTGACAGGGGATGGAGTTCCTAGATTGCAGTACTGGCGATTTGAACACGATCTTCAGTAACTTACGAGGCTAAATTGAATTAAGACCTCGGTACACTGTTCAGCGCTTGTAGATGAACATAGAAACAAAACCGTTACGGTGAGAACATTCGCGTTAAGTGCTGTGGAGACTTCATAACTCTTTAGTTGATCACGATTAAGATTGAGACAGTGGGATCTTTGAACAAAACAATATGGCGCCTGTTTTTTGGCGGGAATACATACGTCTTTAAATTCGTTTCCATGGCTGATGATAACAAAATCGGGGGATACAGTTTGATGCTGCAGCTACATATCTATCATCTACGTCTAAAATATATTGTAGACAGATATGACTGTCCAATTCTGAATCACCACATTCGGGTGTTGGTCGATTGACATAATTACACATTATGTTAGTTGATCAGCACACGGATGTGGTGCGAAAAGTTCAGAATTGGATTTTGTTACCTATTTTAATTTATGTATGTATTGTTTTGTACTTTATTTTATTTTATTTCCTTTCATTTTTATTTACTTAATTGTTGTTTTGATTTTTAAATTTTTGTATAATGGATCTCCGTGTCTGACTGAATAAATGATATTATTATTATTAAAATTGAATTACACCACTCGATAGCTAAAGGATCAAAGAAATTGTTACGAATAAGGACGTTGACGCACCCCTTGCTGTGAAGGGGTGAGCACCACCATTTGAGTTTGTTTCGCTGTATATAATGTGCGTTTCAATACAAAACTGTAGGGTGAAGTATTATAAAAGACCTGCTAGATGATGATGAAATACTTTTGTATAACAAGGAGAGGTCATCATCATCATCAGCCGGAAGAAGTCCACTGCTGAACATAGCCCCCCCCCCCCCTTGAACGCCACCATGAACGGCTATTAGCCATTTGCATCCATCGGCTCCCTGCGACTCTTACAATAAACAAGGAGAGATACTATGCCTGTTTTTGATAGTATAAAGGCATACATAATTAGAAATTGAGTTATATACTTCGTGAATTAAAAAAAAACACTTTGACATTTGGAGAAGCTGCCACAAAGCGTTGATCCCACATGCTAGTTTTATATGAAAAGGCTCCCTAATACAAAGTATCCAGGATTGATATTTCGCATTAAATTCAGAATCACCGCTAGGTACGCCATATTTATGGCGAGCATACCAGTCGTGATGCGAAGGACCAGGCTAAGTGTAGATGCGTGGTATAGGAGCTGATAAGGCTATGATAGTACCGCTGCGCTGGACTGTAGCGAATGTGTTATCTTGAATATTAATAAGTCGAAGCTATTGAGATGATCTAGCCAAAGGCCTGCTTTTAAACCGACTCTTTGAAGCGATGATGGCTGAGTGGTAGTGAATTGACTTGTGGCTTGAAAGCCGTGGGTCTAATTCTGCATTGAACTTGAGGAAAACATCGTAATGACGCCATAGCTTGGTGGCATAGTGTTTGCTTGGCTAGATACCAGCCTCACTTGCGAACTAGTTCCAATTCAGGTGTAGCGTGGCACTACTCTTGATGGCACCGTCACCTACCTTCAGGTTACTTGTAGAAACAGTACCGTAAGGCAAATCTTAGGAAGTAACCTGAGATGTAATAATACGTTATAGATATGTCAATAGTTATTGAAAAAGCTCAAGTGCAAATTCTATTTGGATGGATATCGATCACTGCCTTGACTCTTCATTTTCATCAAAGCAGAGTAGTGTGTAAGAAATATATTTTGAAAAGCCTTGTAGCTAGCAACATTACTAAGCATATTTTAAGTCGATGAGCCTTGATGAGGACTGCAGCCTAAAATAGATTGTCATCCTCAATTGGCAGCTAATGTCGCCCACCAGAGCTTAAGCCTGCTTACGATATTCATTTAGTTCTTGAAATCGATTTGATCTTAGTCATGTTGCAATATAAGTTAATTGTAAAGATGTATACCCGTCCCTGATGATGAGGAAATGTTTTTTATCGTGACTTAAGCCGGAGTAATGAGTACAATTATTATGTGTCATGGTACTTGTATAAGTTAACAATCTGTTGCTTAGCACCTATCGGTGCGTGCCGGCAGCCCCACTTGAGAGCTAGTTCCCAGTACAAGTGTAGCGTGGTGCCACCTTTGACCACATTGTCACTTAACATTAGGTGACTTGTGGTCAAACGCTATCCTGTAAGACGTAAAAATAATGTTTTAATCTATAGAAGTTTAAGATTAAAGGTTCCCGTTGTTAATTAAAAACAAAAGATATGGTATTAAGCAACCTCAGCTTTGTTAATATAGCATCTAGGTTAATATTGAACTGTTATATCAACTTTATCCAAAGTAAATAAAGCCGTTAAAATAACCCTGATTGATTTATAGGCATGGAGATGGCGGTGCGTGCCGGAGCGGCGCGGGCGCAGGTAAAACACACAATAATTTTCAATACACACGCCTCTATTAAATTACTCATCTTCGGCGAGATTATCGTGGGGTATCGGTGTCAGGGGGACTACTAAAGAAAAGTCTCCGAAAAGTCTCGATTGGTACCACATCATAATTACTTCCGCTGTGTTTTTGATGCAAGAGTTCGTTTGGGAAGGATGCTACTTAGTATGCTTAGCTTAAGATAGACACAAAGGGGATGATGAGTTATCTTCTCACATCGCATAATCAACAACAGACCCGACAACTATCGTGAAATGTAATCAATAAAAACAGATCAGTTGGTTTAGTACTCGTAGATGTACTAAAGGCTAAAAAAAGTTTGACCTAAATAGCAATATATATTATAGTTGTATCAACGATACAAGAAATATCAATTTCCTTTTAAACTGTGGCTGAGATCGTGCACCTAATTAAAGCGATCCATGTTCGAAAAGCCCATCTCTCTATTTTGGTTACATTAATGTACTTGTAGTAAATGCTGACAAACAGTTTGCGAGCACGTTTGATGTAAATATTCAGAATTAAAACAGTATATATGTACCATTTTTTTTTCAACTTATTTAGTGCACCTCGCATCCTAAAGTTTTACGTATAAGGTGAATTTACTAGGACAAAAGGTAGGCCTCTTAATTCTAGGGAAAGCGTAGTGTGTATTTAGGTCACTTAAGCTAAAATATGGCCGGTAGGTAGATAATTCAAGTTAATAGAGATGTGATGTTTTGACTTTGATCAGGCATGTGTGTTATAAACAAAATATGTGTATCTTTGTAGAACAGACGAAATCTCACAGTTATTTCACGAGACATTTAAAAGTTTTGCAGATAGGCTTTTATTGCTAAGCGCTTTACTATTAATAATTATTATATTATTTTCCAAGAAACAAAGACACTTTAATAAGGTACTTAATTTTATTTTTATTTTCTTTATTTGAAACAGTAAACAGCATACATTATAAAAAACTTATGTTAAAAAAGATTATGTATATAAAAACTTATTATAAATGTAGCCCACAACACTGTTCTCAGATTACTGTGAAATGTTAATACAATTAACGCTAGGAGCTAAATGAATTCGAAAATTAGATTCGTTTTCTTAAGCATAAATAGAATACATAAATATAATCTTAATAAAAAAAAGGTGGGAATAGATGAGGAACTTAGGTATTTATAATATTAACTCTATTGAAAAGACAAGTTAATTTAGAATAAAAGATAAAATATAAATAAATAAATAAATAACAATAATACAATATGAAAAGTGTAAATTTATACATAATAATTACAAAGAAAGTTTCTGAAACACTGCTAATTTAAACTTATAAACGCTACAGTTGAAAATATCAATATCAATAAAATTGTTATTGTAGGTTTCTACCATCCGGCGAATCGGAGCGCGCTGGCCAGCGTTTGTGCGGCAAGCGCCAACAGCAAACAAGCGGCGAGCGCGCACCTCTCGCTTATATACAGTTCTCGGTACTACATAACAAATATTACTCACTAAATTCATACAATCAAAATTATTACTGATAATTTTGTATAAGGTAGTGGTTTCAAGATACTTACGTCTAGACTCTAATGTGAGCATGTTATGTCTGGAGAGCAATTGGGGATACTGTAAGTAGCTTTTGTAACATCTATAGTGCATCGCACGTAAAAACTTTTTCTGAACCTTCTCAATGGCCTCCACATACTTGTTGTAATAAGGATTCCAGATAGGCGCTGCGTATTCAAGTTGAGAGCGTACTAGGGTTTTATATAGGTATAGATAGGTAGAAGTTCGTTTAAAATTAGAAGAAGACCGCATTACAAGTCCGTACATTTTAAAAGCCTTGTTTACAATATTGTCGATATGTGAGTTAAGGCATAACTTAGAATCCAACTGAATCCCTAGATCCCTAAGAGCTGTTTCGTTGGTTAGAGAAGCGTTGCACAATTTGTAGGTGTATTGAATAATGTTTTTATTTTTAGTAAAATTAATATAGTTACATTTAGGGACACTCAACTGAAGCTTATTTTCATGACAATATGTTGTAAGTCTATCTAGGTCTTGTTGAACACTGATGCAGTCATTAGTGGTTCTAATTTCTTTATAAATTTTAAGGTCATCAGCATATAACAAAACTTTAGAGTTTAGAAAACACTTTTTAATATCATTTATAAAAATGATGAACAGCAGCGGTCCCAGGATTGAGCCCTGTGGGACTCCAGAAGTGACTAAAATGCTTCTGGAATGGAATCCGTTGATAACGACTTTCTGTGACCTATTTTGGATGTAAGACGCAAACCATCGCAATAAATTACCGTGTATTCCGTTGAATGCAATTTTGTTAAGTAGGAGCTCGTGATCAACTTTATCAAATGCTTTTTTAAAATCAGTATACACTGCGTCCACTTGAACACTGTTGTCTAAATTTTCAAACAAAAAATTTGTAAATAAGAGCAAGTTTGATGTAGTAGATCTGCGCTTAACGAAACCATGCTGTTCATCAATGATAGATTTATGCAAGATAGGATAAATTTGATTATGAACTAACCTCTCAAAGAGCTTAGACAGAGCAGAAAGTATGGATATAGGGCGGTACTGTTCTACATCACTCCTAGAACCACTTTTATACACCGGTGTTATATTTGCACGCTTCCAAATGTCAGGGAAGACTCCCTCGCATAAACATTTATTATAAATAATATGCAGTGGCTTGCAAATATTGTTAGCAGTTTGTTTGAAGAAGAATGGCGGGAGACCATCTGGCCCAGGACCTTTAGCGGTATTAAGTAATTTCAGTTCTTTCAAGATATGAGACTCACTTAAATGAAGCTTAGTTAATATAATGTCATTATCGTATAGACCTGGTGGTGGTGGTTGCCATTGCGTCAGACTAGGGGAAGATGGCTCATAGACAGATAAGAAAAAGTCAGAGAATAAATTGCAAATAGTTTCTGGGTCCTTAGATTCGATATTTCTGTAATGCATTTTAGACGGAATTTCCGGTTTAGATTTACGATTAGACAAATAAGTCCAGAAGTGTTTTATATTTTTAGTTATATTATCTTCAACAGACTCCATGTACTTCCGGTAACATTGCTCACAGTTATCTTTAAAGATACTTCTGTATTGCGAAAATGTCTCATAATCTGTTTCATTATTAAATTTCTTCCACTTGACCCAAGCCTTCTGTTTCTTTTTAAAAAGTTTTATCAAAGAGCGAGAGAACCAAACAGGGAACCCAGAAGTTTTGCAGCTGGCTATTGGAGTATGCTGTTTAATAATACTATCTAAAGCGTTGTAGAAAGTGTCTAGAGCGATCTCAGATGGAAGATTGTATAATAGATCTGTCCAGTCGGTATCTTTAATTTTACTGTTGATTAAGTCAAAATCTGCTTTGTAGAAGTTATATTTAGTCAATGGTCTTCGTTTCATTGGTTGTATTGTATGTGCAACGCTGACATTAGCAACAAATGGTGGGTGGTGGGGGTCAGGGAGCAGAAGTGGAGTTGTTTGTACATCAACTATGGAGGGGGAGTTCGATATAAATAAATCTAGTATCTTACCATTGGGGTTAGTGATAGCATTATACTGCGAGGCACCTAGAAATGACATGAAATTAATTAGCAAGGAATATATGCTTGATGACCCCACACCTACCAAGCAGAGCGGCTGTTCAATGTAATTGGTCCCAGAGAGTGTAGGAATCCAGTCAATATCAGGGATGTTGTAATCTCCTATTATATAAAAATTATCCACTTCAGGTCTACCGTTAAGGGAATCCTGCAACATGTCAAAGTGATTTTCATACACATCACTAGGGGTTCGTGGCGGAATATACGCTGCGCTTATAACGTGTTTCTTTGTATGATTAATGCTAGGGATTTCTATAAGTAAATGCTCAATGTATGGCAGTTGCTGGCAGTTGGTTGAACTAGATGAATCAAACATAGTCGATCTTAGTCCTCGCAGCACGGCCACAAGGACCCCGCCACCGTCCTGCCTATTCGTTACAATGCGGTTGCGATCGCAGCGGTACACTGAGTAACGTTGATCTATGAATTCATTGTTATCAATCTCAGGTACCAACCATGTCTCAGTGAGCACGATAACGTCGTAGGTATTGGACAAGATGTTCATGTAGATCGTATGCAGTTTCGTTCGTATACCTCTACAGTTTTGATAGTAAATTTTAAGATTTTCTATCTGTTTGGTGTTATCCATAATTAAATTGTATAACAATATATGAATGTAAATAAAATAGTGTTTGTACAAAGTTGCGTAATAATGTCTCAAAAAGTAACTGTCTAAAACTATAGAAAAAATTCAAAATATCTGAAGTTGATTTTGCAAACATGGAGGAATTGAGAATGTTCAAATAAACTGAATGATTTATATTTACTAGCAAAGATAGAAATAGGTATAATAATGACAAAACAATGTTATGTAAATAAGAGATCGACCAATTGCTCAGCAGTACAAGTAAGTTATATATTACTATTCTAAGAAAGAAAATATGGATGGCAGAGTACAGAAAACAAAAATAAGAAATCAGTTGAATATTATTCGCTTTTGAAGTAAAATATATAACGTAAAAAGAATACACGATACACATATAGATTTTACTACATAATATTATGAATTTAGGCAAATTACAATTTAGTGCTAGGTTTGAGCTTTTCGAGGTCGCTCTCAGCCCTAATGGCGAGAGCTGGGCTGTCATCACGTTCACGCACAAGTATTGTCGCGTTTTTAATCCAGACGTATTTATAGTGCAGTTCCTTGGCAACTTCACGGCATTTCCGAAATAATTGTTTCTTCTTCAGCGTAAGATGTTCATTCATGAATATCATAGAAGATGCTCCCGAAATGCCTATTTGCTCCGACTTGAGAGATTTGGCCTTACGATAGGCAGCTAGCATATTGTCTCTCTGTAAACGCGTGGTAAACTTCATGATAATGTTCTTTGGTCTATCGCTCCCATGCTGAGCATGCGGCACTCTGTGCACTGACACTATATCTTTTTGCAAGACCTGGAAATGAATCGATGATCCAATAGATTCGATAATGCCAGGTAGGTTCTCGTTGCGCCGCTCAGGTACGTTGCAGATCTCCACGTTGCACTGTCTAGCCTGCTGTTCCAACTCGTCAATTTTAGACTGCAAGCCAGAATACGCCACAGAAGTCTGCTCGCAGGCCACACGCGCAAAATCATCGACACGCGTCTTCAAAGCGTTGTGGTCGTCAGCTTGAAACTGCACCGAGTTTTGAAGTGTCTTTATTTCAGAGTTAATAGTAAGAACACTCTGTTTCAGGGCAGTTTGTTCCGTACGTATGAGTTTCATTTCAGTTTGGATTTCACTTAATGTGCCTTTGATATCGTCCCTTATGTTCAACATATTAGTATTCATATCGTTGCGCCATATATTGAGAGTACTGAGCAATTCGTTGAATTTATCATCCATGGTGGGCTCTGACGGCAGCTGCACGGAGGAGACAAGCTCGCTTTTATCCATAATATCACATGACATGTCCATTGAATCTTCTGCCAGAGGAATTTGATTGAGACGCACTGGCGTGCTCGGGTTTGTTCTATGTCGGCGCGTTGAATTTGTGCAAGCCGGGCAGATCCAGGAAGCGCGATATTCCCTGGTTAAGGCAGCATGCTGCTCAGCTTTCATATTTAAGCACTCGAAGTGATATTTACCATTGCATACATGGCAACTCATAAATGAACTGGATTTCAATACCTTTTTGCAGCCTTTGCAATCCATTCTGAAGTTGTTGTGGTAATCCAAAACACCTTAGAGCGCCAATAGGGTAAATCGTCGACAACCGTCTCGTTGCAACAAATATGATATTATATTAATTTTATGAGGCCAATTTTGGGACCCCTAGCGCCACCTGTTGGTTTGATACATGTGATGCCACCTAGCGGATTTTCGTAAAAGCGGTTGTTCAAATCTATGGTTCGGGTTCAGGCACGTAAATATGGTTACTATTGGAGGCCTCTGGTGTTGGTTATTGTAAACGCAAGTAAACAAGTGACTTGCAGATTTTGAATGTGCAATAATTTGGTAATCTATTACAATACTCAAAATCACTCAGTTATTCAACAAAATGTCCACTCACTATGTGTGTTTTCCTATGATTATGGTACCAAAAAGCCTAAAATTCTCTTTCGACACACCAGTTTTGGGAGCACAGAGACACGTCCACAGTAGTTTTTGTTTAGTATGTACACCAATTGTCACTATTATGCACTCAATTACACTGTTCCATTCTAAACTCCACAGTTTACACTTAAATTTTACAAAAACCGCACTGTTTATATTTTTAAAATATTTTTAAATACGAGCTAACTTTTAAGTATGTATTACGGTCAGCGCCCTCTAGCGATGTGTGATGTGTGATGTGTGAATATTTAAATAAAATTATTTTCACGTCACAAGCTCGGAAAGAGTGTTTGTCATTCGAAATCAAAGTGCAAAAGCGCATTTTGCGCGCTAGCGTGGAATGTATTTTTAAACTTCGAAACTTTCTATTCAATAATTTTCCATACCACCAGTCCACTTAAAATGCAACAATACTTATTTCATGTCGGAGTTCCAACCTCTTTTTGGAATAATCGCACTGGCCAGCATGACTATTGCATGAAAAAACAAACAAACCTATTTTATGTTTTTCTTGCATCTAGCAATTTCCTCACTGTAGTGAGGTGAAAAGTTGCGTGTTTCGCTCGGCTGCAAAGTTATTCTGCGTCTCGTACCTTTGAAACCCGCTATGCTCAGGATTCTATATTTGAACCACTCGCTTCGCTCATGGTTCAATCAATCAAGTTTTTAACTTCAACTTCAACTTTTTTGGTGGTGTGTTCCGGCAGTCCCACTTGAAACCTTTGACCGCACCATAACTTAATATCAGGTGACTTGTCCTCAAAGGCTGGACGTATAAAACTAGTCTAGTGAAAACTAAACTATAGGTATGTTAATTAGACCTCAGTTCTTCTCCACACATTAGGACTTATGAATAAGCACTTCCGCTACAGAAAAAAAATACGAACACATCTATTGAAAGACAAAGGCGATTGTGAAGGCTCTCTCCTGCCCACATAACAGAATAGAGTAATTGAATTTGAGTCAGTACATAATCTTGCATTATTTTTAGTCAAAAATTTTCATGAACCCCAATTGACCAGTCCACCCGTTCCAAATTAATCATATTTTGTAGCTTCTTTTTACATGGGGCATATATCAATAACTTTAGTTAGAGTTACGTCACAAACCAGGCACGAAATTATTGCTGAATATTTTTGAAACTCAATGCGTCAGTCAGCGTTTTGCTTTGTTTTATTTTTATGTATTTTATTTAAATTTTCTAATAATATGTAATCTTATTTGACATGTTACAAAAGACGCCAAAAATCTTAACGATCCTCCATGAGGCTTAGGTTCAAGTTTCAGCCTTGACAGCCCCGGAAAACATAACCTACCTCTATGCATAATTTCAATAAATTTGATCCAGTCCTATAAACGTAAAAGAAAGACAAACTGAGCACTCATCACTGTTATATTTCAGTGTGTTTGTTATAACACAACTACGTCCACTACGAAGCTCATGTACTGTTTTCCACCGCTCTACAAGTTAATCACTAGTTAATAGATTCATGCGTGGGCATGTGGCAACGCGAATACGCGTGCCGCGTATTGTTTGACCGTGTAAACATACCTTAGGATTGGTATGGACGCTCATAACGTAAGCTAAGAAATAGTTCATAATTTTATATTCTGTGATTCAAGGTGGGCAAAAATTTTTGATTTTATGATATGAGAAGTTAATTGATGCTATGAGCATTAAATTCTGTCAAAATTCATACATATATTATAGCGATGATGGCTCAGTGGTAGTGACGTCGGCTTGCGATCCGTAGGACGTGGGTTCGAATCCTACAATGAGCTTGAGCTCTCGGTGAAGGAAAACATCGTGATGAAACCATAGCTTGGTGGTAGGGTATTTTCTAGTACTCACCTGGCTAGCTACCACCCTCTTGTTAAGAATCTGTCGCCAAGCACCTATCGGTGTGTTCCGGCAGCCTCACTTGAGAGCCAGTTCCCAGTCCAGGTGTAGCGTGGCGCCATCATCGACCACACCGTCACTTAACATCAGGTGACTTGTGGTCAAACGCTACCCTATAAATAGTAATAAAAAAAATAAAAATAAAAACATTGTCATCCCTGAGTAGGTCCGGCAGTAAGAAATCAAAACAAACGATCTCTAGATGTTTTGAATTAGTTAAATAGTTTTAAACCAACTTCAAAAAGGAATGGATTCTCAATTGATCGTGTTTGGATATATTTTGAATAATTGAATCTTGTCAATGTTATCGAGTAAAAGAATGCTTCGAATGATAATGTTGTTGTTTTTTCAAATGGGAGTAAAGTTATGTCACTTTACTTTAGTATTATGTACTTCGATCTATTCTTGAAACATTTATTTCACCATTTCCTAATGAAATGACACATATAAATTACTACTATTTAGCGATTACAAACATCAAATGTTACCAAACAATAGTAACAGATTTAGCCACTATTTTAAGCAGCAATTTCTTAAAAATAATTATCCTCTGATATTTTTAAGTCTTACAAAACGACGCCTACGCAAGCATTGTTCAAATCATTTTAAATAATTTGCCAATATAAAATCTTATCTAAATCTAATTTAAACCTTATTTCCTAGGAAAGAAAACCCATTGCATTGAACACAAAGTTCAAGGTAATTTTGTAATATATCTAGTCTCTACCACTTGTCGTAGAACCCAGCCGAGAACTGTTTTGAGTGATTTTGCAAATTTAAACGTAATTTTAGTGAGTCATATCCGTAGGTGTGCCTTGTGGCTTATAAGTGCCGTAATAGATGTAATCAATTAATTTAACATTGTAATTGAATTTCCATTATTGGCAAAATATGTATTAGAGTGTTTGGACGTTTCGTTACATAGATACATTTATTTTAAATTAATGTAATTGGTGTTCATCGTTTAAATTGCTTGGTGGTAGGGTATTTTCTAGTACTCGCCTGGTTAGCTACCACCCTCTTGTTAAGAATCTGTCGCCAAGCACCTATCGGTGTGTTCCGGCAGCCTCACTTGAGAGCCAGTTCCCAGTCCAGGTGTAGCGTGGCGCCATGTTCGACCACATAGTCACTTAACATCAGGTGACTTGTGGTCAAACGCTAGCCTGTAAATAGTAAAAAAAAAAAAAATTATATAAGAAATAAATAATAAATGCAGGCAGTAATGACGTGATTATTGTGTTAAACTTGGACACGTTACACGTTATCTATTTTCTCTTGTTCAGCCTATTACATTCCCACTGCTGGGACAATGGCCTTCGTTCAGATAGAGGATAGAGAATATGACCCATAATCCACCATGCGGGTCCAGTGCGGTTGACGGAAATGCTAAGCCTTCAAGTGGTTTGAAAACACTGAAGCTGGCCATCAGCCACATATAAATACGAATCATAGAAAAAAATGTAGAACGGGTAATAAAAGCAAGTAAATAAATTAAAAACTTTATCGTTAAAAATCTTAAACTACGTGAGCTGTGTTCAGTAGTCCTTTGTTTTTATCTAAGACAGATTGAGTAGAATAAGAAGCGAAGTCAAATTGCAAATTTTATCTTATTCGCAGCAGTAAATAGCGTAAATTAAATGAAGCTTATGATTGATAAAATTATGTTAGTGTAAATTTAATAACAATGCAGCACATGATACTATTCACTGGTCGCTAATGAATTTTAAGTAAGGGGCTGATGACTTGTAAATTAAAATTAAAAATATCTTATTATGTGAAAAATTTGAACTAGATATTTGAATTAGTAATAGGTTCGGTACAAAATATTAATTAGGTACATTGAGAACACAAGATAATATAACAGAATATTCGTGTTTATTAAAATTTCGTTTGTTTAAGAATAACTTCTAATTAAACTGTTTAAAGTGCCAAAATGAAAAAAATACAACTGTTAAAACCTCAGCTCTCTTAGCTCAGATAAAATGCTAAAGACAGCTATCTCTATACTGGTGATTACACAAGTGTTTGCTGTTTTAAAATTTTTTTTTTTTTTTTTCTTTCAACCACCCGTAAGTCGCAGATTCAGATCTTGCAATGAGTTTTAGTTTCAGTGAAAGAAATCGCAATAAAACCGTAACTTGGTGATGTGGTTTATAGCTTGCGTTGTTTGTTTTTGAGGTTATTACTAAATCATTAGTAATTGAAACATTATCCTTTTCTTGTTGACAGATTGATCTGATATTTAGTACACATGAATATATAATTCAAACAGCCCCAAGTTAACTCTTGAAGCACCGAGCAATCTGTCACCAAGCACCAATAGGTGTGTTCTGGCAGCCTCACTTGAGATCCCAATTCAGGCGTGACGCCATTTTCGACCACATCGTCACCTAACAAAAATACAATTAAAGAGAAAAACAAAAGCTTTATCTATGTTAACGTCACGTCTCGGTCCGAAAAAAAGTTTATTGCACTGGGCTCCACTGTCACATCTAAAAAATATTGACCCTTCAAAGCACTTTTGTCTCCACCACTACCACGTAACCAGCGATGACCATCAACCACGAGCATCTTAGTGACCCCTCGACGGTCATTTATAAACACGAGCATGGGAACTTGCAGATAACGCATCGCACGTACCCCAGCCAGACTCTGTACCGCTCAGTCTGCGCCTGCAATTAAGTTTATACCAGTTACCACCTTCAAAGGTTATGTTGCTACTGGTATACCGTCTGACATTGATTGGCTCACTGATTGACAGTTGTTTAATGCTCTGACACAATTAGGGTCACGCTGAAATCGACCTTTCGTTTGTGTATTTAGCCAGTGGTAAGTATTGAAAGTAGCAAATATTGATGAAGATGACGATGAGATGATGGGATCCAGCTACAAGCTGGGCCAAACAAGGAAATACCTTGTTATGTTTAAGTATGTTTAAGTAATTATGTTTAAGTAATGTGCACTCGGACTTTTTGTAGCAACTACAAAAGTACTTTAATTACTTTATTTCAATTTCCTACACTCGTAAACATTAACGAACACGTAATCCATCAATATCTTACTTTATCACTCGAAGAAACAAAAGTTTAAAAAAATTATAATTTCATGGTTACAATTCAATTGCCGCCAAAAACTTAATAACCGGTGTGTCTTACTAGAGATAGAAATTTGACATTTCTCCTATGAAGCTTATGTCAAAATCCTATTTCTAGTAAAATTGCCACTGTGGATGGGTAGATTACTAGGTAATACTGGCCGTTAGTGTTGCCAATTTTTGTCTGAACATCAGCGCATTGTTTGAGAAAAGTACTAATCCTTAGCTATATGTAGCCACATATCTAAGAATCCATAAAGCTTAAAATCACAGCATGTACCTACCTACTATTTTATCAACCACCTTATGGAAAAAAAAGGTTTATCCTTCATAACATAAGTTAAACTAGCCTTATTTATATGATTAGTCTGTTCATTTGTCATCAGATTTTCCTCCATTGAAGACTTGACGACTCGTTGACGTCGCAGGCGCAGCCATGACACGGGATATCGGACGAGATCGCAACGTGTGCGCAAGAGCACGCCGATACGATCTATTCTCATGGTCTGCAGTACAGCTACTTCCGAACGAAGGCTTCTCAGATGTTTTTGAGAGAAATTTACATAAAATTCTGAATTTCAAACTGATTCTTTTGAAACAAAAACTTTTTAGTTCATGAACTGTTTTTAAGAAGGTTTATTTTTATTTTTTATATTGTATTGTAACGTTTAACTTCCACTTTTATAATGGGAACGGAGTGGAACACTTTGCCAGCGTCTTACTATCCCGATAAGTATAATTAAGGAGCCTTCAAGTCAAGATTGAATAGGTATCTTCTAAGCAAGCATGCTCCATCATCAAGCTCGTCATACCATCAGGTGAGACTGGGGTCAAAAGCTAGCCAATTACTAATAAAAAAAGAATTGAAAATAAGTGTTGCAAGCAATTAGCCGACGCACCTGATGGTAAGCTGTCTCTAGAGACACTGCCGTCTCTGAAGAACTCTAATCTTTTGACTCCAATTTTGAAAGACTGATTTTTTTATCACTGCGAAGAAGTTCCAAATGGATTGATATTCTGGCGTCCCACTGGCATTGTTAGGACACAATGCCTTCTCTTAGAGAGAGTGATAAAATCGCTGATCCAAAGCGGGTAGGTAGATGTCACATGCACTTGAATATTATTGCAGTTCTTAGACATGCCCATTTTGTCACGACGCTTTGGCAATGTCGCACCTAGATGCGGGGTTGAGATGGGATTCGAACACGGCATTGGTCCCTTGTAAGGTGTACGCGTCATCACCAAATCACCATTCAGCCAGAATCGCTCGATAATGTTAATTTAATAGAAATAAAATGTAGAGATTGTATTTTTTTTAATAATGCACAATGTTATTGTAGATGAAATTATGAGGATTTCCATTTTGATAGGCATACTAAATCAATAGTATTCAACATAAATCATTGGGATATTTTCCTTCTCTAAAGCAGTCACAATATTTACGACCATTTTTTACAGCATCAGAATTACCTAACCACTTTCTCAATCGTCTTCAAATCGTTACGTTTAACAACTGTTTATCTAACGCATGTTTAAATTTAACGGTCGTTTATCGCCCGTTTAGGGTTAGCTCGGGACGAATCTGAGGTCGTAAAACGGGAGTTTTCGCACTTTCTCTCGATCAGTTTTATTGATGCTTTATTTGATTGTATGATTTTCTCCCTCGTACTAGGAAGAGCTACTGGGCTTTGGCTTTGTTATTTCTATTCTTGAAGTAAGAAATAATACGAATTGAGGGGATGCCAATGTTTCTTCAACATTCCTGCACTTGTGAAATCCCTTTCTTTTTTGTTTCTTCTTAGATTTTTCTCTTTGTTAAAGTGTAATTCCAACTAGATTCAGTCTTATTATTTGATATTTGCATCAGAGTGTTTTTTAAGAAATGTTTAAAAAATATATAATTCTATCCTTATTTATGTAAAGTTACAAACCTACCAACCAATAAACCTACAAACACACTTTCGCATATATTATATAAGTGCATGTGGAGATAAATGTGTTAATGTGTTTATCCATCTTTTACACAGCAACCGACTAACAAATCGGCGTTATTGATTGCATTTATAGATTGTTTATAGACTAGAGAATGGCATAGTCTCCTTCTTATCCCGGTTCCTCTAGAAACCTCAACACGGATAAAATAGTGGAGCTCATCTAGTATTTCATACGATTATGCCCATATTATAGTAAACATTAGTAATGAACGACTTAAACACATTGTAACAGTTATATACAGCGTAATTGTTCAATGGATTGACGCAAATCTTAGGGCATAGGCCAAGCGAGATCTATAACTCTTCTGTACAACTCAAACAACATTACCATCGACCACAGCCTAAGGAAGTATGTAGCAGGGATTATGCTACACGACCAGTTGTAAAGTTATCATAAGGGGGTTATCTTAGGCTGTGGTCGGAAGGTATAATGTTTAAGGTCACGTTATACCACACGTCCCAAAGACTCGATAGGTCATCGAGGTGCGAGTCAGGGATCAACTCGAGTTAGGTCAATGTTATTGTCATACAGATCGACGTTTGCCGAATATATTTGTCAACTTGTATTGTTGGGAAAATTTTTAGTTAGTATTTTTTCTTCCTGTGTGATATAATCATTGTTTAATTAGCCAGCATTGTTCTACCTGAGTCACATTGGTCAGTACTAACTAACTTAGAGCTGTCCTTAACTTTGTAACTTAATGTTCTTGGTGCTACTATAATAAAGCATACGCTTACCTTCAGGGAAAAATCTGCATGTGTCATTACTCAGTTAAATGTGTAACTTTTTGATTATGGTAGGTTTTTTTTTATTTACTACTTACAGGGTTCACATTCACCTGATGTTAAGTGACGATGTGGTTGGAGATAGCGTCACGCTACACCTGGGTTGGGAACTGTAATTTATTTAGATGCAAAGTTCTCACATAAATCTTTCATAATATTACTAGCTTAGTATATACCTACTTAAGGAAAAGGAACGAAAGAACAATCTGCAATATTGTCAAGCGATAAGCGTTAGCGATACCTAATATTTATTCTCGTTTTTTTTAATCCTAGGTCCAGAAAGTGGTGAAGGTGGGAAAGGAACCAAATCGTCCTAAAAGCAGATAAACCTTTGAAGAAGTCGCAAACATTCACACACACACAAACTTTCGCATTTATAATGTTAAGTAAGGATATTGTTCCAGAAAGCCCCCTTTGCTAATCGTCAAGCAAGTTGATCATCATCATTAGCCGGAAGAAGTCCACTGCTGATACACCTTTGAACCACCATAAACGTCTATTAGCCATATACATCCATCAGCTTCCTGTGACTCTAACAATGTCATCGGTTCACCTAGTGCGGGGCCTACCTACTTACCAACAAAACATCTCCCGGTTCACAAGGCTGCACGCCTTTAACTTGCTTGTGAACCGGAAGCGCTCGCCGTCGGTCGAGCACTAAATGCAGCCTAAAGCTTATAACTTAAGCGCCTGCACAAATGGCGATGTCGCGTTGATGCAGATGTGGGTTGACATCGTGAAAGTTGATTGTTTGTCTGTCATCGCGACGTTGCTGCAACAGGTTAATGATATAATACAGACGGTAAACTGTTCTAGATTTCTGAAGACGACTTTAGGTCGATACTTACTTTTCGCTTGTGGTTTTTCTCGTTCCATATGATGTTTAAATCGTATCAATATTATATGAAAACTTATTTCCTTTTTATCTTTTTATTGATAAATCTAAGTACATGCAAATATGCAGAAGAAGTACCTACCTACGTACATGATATTGTCATGTATCCACTCTCTAACATAACAACAACAAATTTAACTGCCGCAGGCCGGGCTCAGTGGTGTTCTTTGGGAGAATTGTATATACATATATATATATACATATATCCAGCAGTGAACTGACACAGGCAAACCGAGCTTGCTGGTCTTTTAACTTAGTTGCGCAAAAGAAACCGATCTTTAAGAAATTTAAAAGAGTAATTGTGCGCATCATCAAATGAGAAGGACATAGGCTACTTTTTTACTCCGAAATCCACACGGGTAGAGCGAATCGCAGCTAGTCCTGCAAGGTTTTATATGGCAGTAATAATATTCATCAATACTGTAACAATAATATATTTCATAACGTGTTGTCAATGTCTATGAGTGACAGTAACCGCTTATTGTGAAGCAATCGGTAGGTCTCTTTGACCCTTTATATTACAAAAGTCACTGCTGATGCAAGGTCGTGACAAAAAAATAGTTCAACCACCACTATTCATAGTCTTGTCCAAAGAAAACCTTTCACTCAACGACACTCTAGAAACACTTCAGATTTGTTAGAGCCTAGTTTAGTAGTTCCCATATTTTAAAACAGTAAAAGAAGATTCCATGAGGAAACCAGCATGTCCAAAAAGCACAACATTCAAAAGGCATTTGACATCTACGAACCTTAATTGAGCCATAGTGATCGATTTTAGCTCATACTCTCTGAGACAAGACCTGTGTCCCAGCAGTGGGAACGGAAAGGCTGTTAATGAGATAATATTAATGGGATTGGCTGATCTGATTTGGAAGTGTTTTCCCACATTTCCGCTGACATTTGCCATTCAACAACAAGCTGACTTCTCTATCAACGCTAATAGTTCAAATTGTCCATCGAAAACTGATCAAATTTTCAACTAAACCAACTCACGATTAACCTTTACTGCTTCCCACAATTATGAATAATATCTGTAAAACAAGAGATGCCGAGGACAATAGATATATTTAAATTGAATAAGACGGCAATAAATCGTCATAGAAGGCTATCACAGCCGGAACCATCTGAGGCAAAATTGTCCGCGGTCCTAGACCATTGTACGAATATAATGGTACTAAATGTATGGTCCAAATGGTATTTAAATGGCTGCCCTTAGTTGGACGTCGGCAATTTGTGCTCGACAGAGTGTTTTGACACCTTCATACATAAACATTTAGCTGGTTAAAAACTAAGGCTGGTTGTACAAACGTTTAACCAAGTAAAACAGTCTTTTGTTAATATTGCTCAGCGTTTGTTTCTAAGAGCATTTGTACCGATCTCATAAAGTTGAATACTTTTTCCTTAATAAATAATGAATTCTAGTCATGACTCATGACTAGCTATTTCTTATATAGAATATTGAAATGAATGCGTTTATTTGAGATTAGACTTCCGATTAGCAAACTGCAGCTCCGACATTTACCGAATACATGCGGTGCCCTGCATTTTTACCAACATGAAGATTTTTGCGGGATTTCTATCTCAAAAACTTTTAGGAATCGGATCCATAGCTTCAATACTAGCGACCAACTGAAACTCTCTTTATAATATTCTTATTTAAATTTGTGAAATATACTATTTATCATATTTTATTATTTCTGAAAAAAATACTACTTCAACGGACTATAACCCTTGCTTAATCAACAGTTAACCTGTCAGTACCTACGGCTTCACAATGACATAATACATTTTCAACCCACCATTGTGAGTAAGGTGAATGCAGTTATTCCCTGCTGCGGTCGCCGTTGCCTATTATTTTGTTATTGGAATATCATAATATTATTATTGTATTATAAGAGAAGCGGATGGAAGGGTATAAGGAAATTAATGTAAAGAACTGACATAAGCGGTTGTGACGTTTTCGCTTTTCCGTGGTTCTGCGCTTTGAAAATATTTCTCATTGGCTCATTCTTCCTTCATTTCCACTTCATAATTTTCCCACATCATCATGGATTTTTTTTAAATCATAACTTAGCTTTGTCTGTCTAGTTGAGCGCTTATTACTTGAGAACCACTGATCCGATTTACATGACTGTTTTTTTTTTATATGGCAATACGTTATCTGGCCATATTTTAGCATACATTATGTTACGATAGGTAACGTTAGGTATTAACAAAAATAATTTCACTGCATATCGGAAGAAAAATCGCGGTGTCCAGATCTGTCGCACCTAAATCTAAGTCTAAGCACTGCAGTTGTATAAAACAATGTTATGCACAAATATGTGCAATTGGTCAGTCAGTCGTAGAGATCAAGGTGTAAGTATGGCCAGTGACCATAAACAAGGCTAAGCTTTAGGATATGTCTTAATAAGGAAGCCCACACGATTTAAGCTTATTGAAAACGCATGTAAGATAAGTTATTAAGACCTAAGTTATTGAAGTAATCTTACTAATACATGGGTAGTATTTAGCAAGATTCTTATCCATAAGACATGTCTTTAGACGGTTACATGAGCTGAACTAAGGACCTTCTGACCAACTTTACTAAAACGTGTGTTGTGTGCCGATAAATTACATACAAGATTTGCTTTTATCGATTATGTACTAACATCTATTTTATGAAGTGATCTTAAAAACATCCATAAGATAATAATTAATAGTAATTATAATTATTTAGGATTTTTAATCAAGTAACTTATATTCAATAACAGATGTGCTATATAAATCCTACAATACCAATAGGTAGGTACATTATTTAACTAATGTTTTAGGTGCGTGTTTATATTTGTTAGTTACATTGAAACGACTTAATGGATTTGAGTGTGATTTGGAATGGACATAACTTACAACCAGAATTAAGACATACTTATGCTACTTTTTAATCCATACTCATTCACTCGCAAACTTTTGCATTACATAGATTAATGCAAAAAATCCTATAAAACACTTCCAATACGTTGACAAACTATTGACAATCGTAAACACACGCTGGTGAGTATATGGAATCTCTATCACATCATCGTGAGTTCTAGTATTTCAGCTGACCAGCTCAACTATTAAACTAGAAAAGCTCTTAAATACATATCAAAGTTTTTATTCAAATAACTGCAAAGCAGCATTTTACGGGTAACCCTTGGATATTCACATGCACCGGCAGCGAGCATCTTCAAAGGTCGCCGGGTGACCGATAACGACTACGGCCTTCTGCGGCCCGATTCGGCGGCCGTTGCACCATGCCCAGCCACGGTTACTATGGGAACCAGCCTGTTAGCTGTAGAGCTTAGAAATAAACACTGAAATCTGCAGAACTGTCTTAAAAGTTTTTAAACAGCCGTAACCATTCAGCGATGGTGGCCGAACGGTAACGCGTGCGACTTACAAGGCGCTGACAACGAGTTCGAATCCTCTCGGCCCGGCATCTATGATTTAATAAGTTACGAGCGGATTTATCATCGCTCAAAAAACGGTGAAGGAACGTATCGCGAGGAAACCGGCATGTCCAAGAACTGCAACATTCAAGGGCATGCGACATCTACCAGCCCGCACTTTCGCCCTCTGAGTGAAGGCCAGAGTCCCAGCATTGTAAACGTAAAAGGCTGATGATGAACCAGGTATACCGCTGGGGTAAACGTGTTCTTGAGTGGAGACCGCGACTTGGAAAACGTAGTATAGGCCACCCTGCGACAAGGTGGAGCGACGACTTGCGCCGAGTGCTGGCTGGCAGCAGTTGGATAAGAAGAACCGAAGACCAGGCTCAGTGGCGTACCTTCGGAGAGGCCTATGTCCAACAGTGGACTGATACAGGCTGATGATGATGATTATGATGCTTGGCTAGAGAATAAAATATAGAAGTCCCATTTTTAACCAGATCCTAAGTAGCTTTGTCTAGCTAAAGCATTACCTAGCCATTAGCAGACAATTATTACGCATTTTGTATGTGACAGCAATATATCTAGCTGTCCTCAATCCTAGCCGTCGTCCAACCCAATCCATCACCGGTTATTGCCCACTCAATCACATTTTCAACAATCAGTCTCTCGACAGCAAAACAATGTGAAATTATTTATAGAGCATAAACAGCCAATGTATTAACATTTGTAATTCTGAACCGAGGTCCTGGACAAGTACTACGCTAATTGTTGGTTGTGCAATGTACGGCCAATGCTATGAATGAATTTACATCGCAAACAGTACAGTCAGCGACAAAAGTGGCTGGGAATACTTGATTTTCAAAATGTGTTTTAGATCAGTAATGTTTGATTTTTTCACG
Organism: Opisthograptis luteolata; assembly: GCA_931315375.2. Classification (NCBI taxonomy): domain Eukaryota; kingdom Metazoa; phylum Arthropoda; class Insecta; order Lepidoptera; family Geometridae; genus Opisthograptis; species Opisthograptis luteolata. Next base: position 8,762,612 of record OV928047.1, on the reverse strand, counting down.
ACTTACTAGACAGCGTTGACCACAACACACATCCGATGTAAACTGATGAGGCGGTGTATAAGATGATGAAGGTATATAATCGGAAAACTTGTTATGTCATTATTGTTCAGCGATTTTTGTCGTTGACCGTACGCTGAAGTGGCTTGAGGTAACATTACATAAGGAGAGGTTGAAGATTTGAGACAATAATTAATATCTCATACTTAATTACTGACATAGAACGCATGGCCTAAACTGATGGGTCTAGAAGAATGAAATTTTGCACAGTAATTTTGCCTATCTAACGTAAGTGAGTACTTAGAACAGGATTTTTGAAAATCTTCCCCTATCCGAATGCCTTTGAATATTTTGGTTTATTAACGGCCAGTTTCAATAACCAATCTATCCACGGTTTGCAATACTGGAGATGGAATTTTGACATAAGCTCCGTGGATACAAAAGGAATTTCCTTCCCTTTTGAGTCAGAAGCATAACCAGGGTAAAATAAAGGAAAAGGAAGGAATCGGTATTGGAAGGTAAGACTCAGAAGGAAAGTCAGGATTTTTTTCTCAGTGTACAACAATTCCATTTGCACAAAACATTATAGCATCCCAACACATTTCACCGCTGCATATACATGAGAGGGGCCGCGAAGTCCTACGTACTACAGGACAATCGCCGGCGTGGGCGCAGCGTCTCCCAAACCGCGATTATGCACGCCCGCTCTTTTACTAGCGAGGGAAAGTTGCTTTACACTCTCTCTTGCCGAAATATTCATTCTGTGGCTAGAAAGTTTCTTTAAGAAGAAGCTAGTAAAACAAAAAAGAAAGAAAAACAGAAAAAAATGACTTGCGATTCTTCTTCGCCTAATAAGCTATTCATCAGCTTATTTTTTATGCGTTATTTTGTTATCAGGTTATCACATAGCGATGATGTCGTAGAAGTCTTACTTAATATTTTTTTCAAATATGGTGAATTTGCCCATACTAACATTTTATGTGAAAGCCTTAGTGCTAGTAGTAGAGAATATATAAAGGTTGAAATAGATAACAATGAAATACATAAGTTTCTTTTTACATTCATCTTTTGTTTCATATTAAAATAACAGCTAATAGAAACTGTTACAGCATGATTCAAACAAAACAATCTGTTTAGACTCGTCAATGCCTGGAGCAGAAAAATATCGAAAGTAGAGCCTTTTCCATACACACAACATCGCTCGCCATAGTCCGCTATAATTGATACTCGCCGAAGCTAAAAACCAATAGCGACCCGAGATGATTTATAACCGGCTAATGCGCATGTACGCGACTTTATTAACATTTATTATGATAATGATTGCCTTGAATAATGTTTCAATATGCGTAGTTTACGCATTGTGTGGCATAGAGCACGCTGGTGTTTTGGATAGTGAAAAAGGACCGTCTTTATCACCACACTGAGAAAAAATTCCTGACTTTCAATCTGAATCTTGCCTTCCAAGACCGATTCCTTCCATATTGTAACCTTTTCCTTCTTTATTTTTCATAAGTTCTCCTTCTAAATCAAATGGTAAGGAAATTCCTTCTGTATTTTGGCAGGTCTTTTTTTCTCAGTGCACATTTATAAGTTAAGGAATCTGAATCTGTCTTCAAGAAAATCTACATGGTCATGTTTATTATGCGTAAGTGCATGCTAGGCCCCTAATAACTTAAAAAAGGTCAAGACTCCGAGCGAAATTAGATCTTTTGTCTTTTAGAATAAAGTTTAAAACCCAAGTGCTCTCGTTGAAAGGATGTTTCGAATTTCCATTTCATAAAAGAATACGTACAAAAGAATTTTGAACCAATTAAACCTGAAAACTGCCACTAGTAATAAATAAAATGAAGAATCAGTCCAACATAAAAAATTGAGCAACAAAATACTTTCAACAAACTACGCAATCGAACTTAAAAGGCCCTCAAAAGTCAGCGGATTTTTCATACCACAGTAAGTGAAGGAAGGAAACTTGAAGGTTTTAAGGTGAAACTTTTCAATCAGGCCCCTATACCGAGTGTGAGGGCGAGGAAATTAGGCTCCGAGAAACTGCCCGGCGGGGTCGGGAAAAGTGGAAAAGGACTTTGTAATACAATGTTTTGATTCAACCGTAATTTTTTTGAACGTCACAGTATTTTTTTTTACATTTTACAGGGTAGCATTTGACCACAAATCACCTGATGTTAAATGACGATGTGGTCGAAGGTGGCGCCTCGCTGGATTGGGAACTGGCTCTCAAGTGGGACTGCCAGAACACACTGATGGGTGCTAGGCGACACATTCTTAACTTGAGGGTAGTAAGTAGCTCACAGAACACTATTACTCCTGAAGTAGCTAACCAGGCGAGCCAAGAACCAACCTACTTTTAGCCGAGTCAAAGATAAGACGTACCATCAGTTGTAGGGCATACCCTGCACGTCATTTTGTTTTTAGTTGAAACAATCGAAATTCAATAACCAACTTGAGATTTATGCGAGTTTCATTAGAACATCTTGGAAACGATCACAAAAAAAGAATTGTAATCTTATTTTTATGTAAAAGATTGGCAAACAGGCAGACGGCCCGCCTGATGGAAAGCGGTCACCGTCGCCTATGGACATTTGCAACACCAGGGGAGTTGCCGATGCGTTGCCGACCCTTAAGGGCTCTTTTCACACCCATCTTGAAGGATTGCACTTTGTAGCACTGCGGAAAGACTTGCGGGGGGAGCTCGTTCCACATTTTGCAAGTATGCGGGAGAAAGGAGCGCATAAATCGAGTGGTGTGGAATTTCCAGGACTCGATAATCTAGAACTGCACCGTAAATTATAACGAGAATTTGTGGGTATTATCATTTTTTTTAGCACCCTAGTACGTTAGAAATGATGACCTCCACCGGGACCTCAAAGTGGACGTGGTCACAGATATTGTTAAAAAGTACGCTGAAGCTCACGAACAAAGGCTTCATCACCATGTGAACATCGAGGCTGTCCAGCTCCTCGACAACACGAACATAGTGAGACGACTGAAAAGGACGAAACCTTTTGAGTTAGTTTATCTGAGTGCAAACAATACGTAGTTCAGTGAGTGCTAAAAGTGCTAAAGAACACAAAAACAAAGTGTCTTCCCCTTAATAGAGACAATAAGAAAAGTGCTAATGGACACATTCTTAGTTATACTCTACCTACCAACTTATGTTATATTTAAATTACCTATTAGCCATTATAGGCTAGATTGTAATACCGTAGAAGTATCCGCCAATAAGTAGAAACTTCATAAAAAAAATAAAAAAATTATAATAATTTAAAAACAAGCCGCCTCCGCAATTTTTGACTCCGCACAAACTAGCGAACTAAGATCGTAAGTCGAAAAACTTGGTCGGGCGCCGAGCGGGGCGCAGATAAGTGAATTTGTTATCTACCACTAACGGTTCCGTAGGCTGTGTAGTTCCACTGTGGACACTGCCCGCATACTTAACTTTGGAATTTTAGAAGTTTCTCTTCTAGAAGGTACGAATTATTTATTGGAATGTGAAGGCTCGTGTGAGAGGTGAGTGTATTCGTTTGTTTATTTATAAAAGACTATACCAACTACTAACTTTCTTTGTATACCCCCGACGCAAAAAGAGGGGTGTTATAAGTTTGAAGTCGATGTCTGTCGGTGTGTGTGTCTGTCTGTGGCATCGTAGCTCTCTAGGATGGACTGATTTCGATGCGTTTTTTTTTACATTTGAAAGCCAGTTTTTTTGCAGTGGGCGCAACAAGTCAACAATATAATGAAGCAAATAAAAAGTTCAAAACGTTACAGTAATTTAGAAAAACAAAAAAAAACAAGTATTAAATACATAATCTGCATCACGCATTCCAATCGCACAGTGGTTCGAAATAAAATTAAACCGTAAGCAATAAATGCATCAACAAAAAGGAAAAATTATGGCCAAACATTTTCCGAGAGTGCGACCGCCGCCAAATTCCGGCTATTTATTTATCGTCTGTTTAAATATAAAATTTTCGGACGAGTTAATGCACTTTGCAGACCAATATGCGGTACGGGGTGTTTATTTCTTAAGAATTAACTGTGTACTGTAGGTAGGCCCCCCACTAGGTGGACCGACGACATTGTAAGAGTCGCAGGAAGCCGATGGGTGCAAATGGCTAATAGCCGTCCATGGTGGCGTCCATGGTCGCATCGACAGAATGTCGTCCAGTTCGTGGTCGCCACTCGAGAACCTTTCTTCCCCATCGGTTATCGGTTATTTTATTTATAGCAGTATACTTATATAGCTACTTTGTGATGAAAACCGACGAAAGAAAGATTATTCGTATAATTTTTTAATAACTTTTTGTACAACTATATTGACCGGCATGCCCAAGAACTGCAACATTTTCAAGGGCATGTGACATCTACCAACCCGCACTGGGCCAGCGTGGTAGATTATAGCCCATACTCTCTCTCTGAGAGAAGGCCAGAGTCCCAGCAGTGGGAACGTAGAAGGCTGATAATGATGATGATGACAACTATATTAGTGAAAAGGCAGCCTTTTGAAAAATTTTACTACCGGCCGAAAATCAAATAAACAAAAAAAAAACTAAGACTTTGATTTTGGTCTACAGTTAAATGCTTAAAACGATAAGTCAAAAGTGTACCATCGGCTTCTGAAACACCCTATACACTCCAAGCACTTCAGTCTTGCCACTGCAATTCGCGGTCATCTGGCGTCCCGCCAACAGCCGCCAACAAAAAAACGTACGCAAACACTGTCTGTTTGTCCGACGCGGTCATCCGCGGCCAACACACCGCATTACTCATTGCATACCTTGTTAAAGTAAAACGGGACGGACTGTACAACACTCTTTTTCCTTGTTTTCGGTTGTCATTGTTAAACGCAAACAGTAAGTCTGTACCTTTTGTTAAGGTCGCGGATTTGTATGAGATACTTTCGTTATAGAGAAAGGTCGCATTATTAAAAAGTCGACTCCGAGGTGAAACTGAAAACTCTAAAAAAATATATACTTACCTAATACCTATGCTAATCTACATAATAATACATAGGAGAACAAAAAAAATTTGAAAATTAATGTCACCTTTTACGACTTTTTCTCTTGATCTATAAATAACAATGACTTGTTAATACAATCAGCATATAATACCAAATTTTTAGGTATGTATTGTTTTTAGCAATTTTTTAATGTCTTATTAATGCCATTGATTGATTTTAAAGCGGGTTTAAATCTCAGTCAATCCATAACGGATATAATGAATGGATCTTGAGATAGAATCTTGTAGACTGGCTAGTTTCGTTAAACATAACCGTCTCGACAATGATTCAGCACAAAATCAAACTAAGCTAAAACCTCTATACAACTAACCGTCACAGAGGTTTATGTTAACTGCAGAAACATCCCAAATTACGCAATATTCCCTTTTAACGAAGTAAAACGGTCAATACGGGTTCTGCAGACAATGCGCGATGATTTTGCATAATTTTACTGATCCAAATAAACATGGATCATTGATCATCGATTGATAATACGCATTAAACATGTCACTAGATATAGAAGCAGTAATGATGTTACTTCTATTTATCGATATCGACTATTTTTAACCTCCGATAAAAACAGCGGGTGTTAAATGTTTAACGTAAGTCTGTGGCACAAATATAATATAATCTGATGGATAGATAACTTTTTATGTTCATCGTAACCGAGTTATTTTGTTATATATCTAATTAGTTATTGTTAATCTACTTAATTACTAACTGCCTGATTGATAGACAAGACGCACAGCACAGGCACAACCTATAGAATAAGTCCCAGAAAAAAAAATTGGACAGTATAAAACATACTACGTACTACTAGAGTATGGTGTAGGAATGAAACAGAAAAGTTTTTTTTGTAATTCTCCATAAACGGGGTTATAGTTTTTTTTAGCAAAAACAAAGACTTACACACGGGTGAAGTGGCGCAGGTCACTAGTTATCGATAAAGCTTCATCGAAAAATATCTCTTTCGCCATCACTAGCAGTTCTGCAAATCTCAGTGTTGACCGATGGACCGTGGCAAATGACTCGATCGATCATACCACTACTGCTTTGTCCCGTGACATCAGTTGACATCACCAGGTGTGGACCCCGGCTAAACACAGCTACTGCAAGAATTTAGGTTACACATGTGTTTTTTATAAGAATACGTTTTGGTACATTATGTCGCAGCACGTGCGAATTTCACGCATATTAGAGTTGTAAAAACGATTTGAGTTATCACATTCATTTGTTACTACTCTCCTCCGTTGGTTCAGTGTTGGCCGAACGGTAAAGCATGCGCCTCACAAGACGCGGGCACCGAGTTCGAACCCCATTCAGTCCTGTTAGTCTAAAAGTTAAACTTAAACTTCTAACATTGTGCATGAAAACAATTGGCCTATGAAATTAGATGACATTACACCAGCAGTTTTCCCGTTATCTTGCAGAAACCTTTTTTGGGGATTACAGTAGGTAATCTATGTGTTAATCAAGAGCTATCTCATTCCAAATTTCACTTAAATCCGTTGAGCCGTTTCAGCAAGTACAAGTAACAAACATACATACTCACTCACCAACAAACTTTCACATTTATAATGTTGACTGTGACTTCTCTTAAAAACACTACGAGAGCTCAACTCACCACAAATTATTCAGTTGTAACTCGCCACACAAAGAAACAAAAAGGTCACATAACCTTAACAACTCAAATCAAACACAGCAACATACCCAATATTGGCTCCCTCGCATTGTTTGACCAAACTTCACCCAAATCCCGCCGGAACCCCTGTTTATGCCCAATAAAAATCGCCAAGTCCGGTGCGGATATCGAAAATTTTCCCACCCACAAAAATTCTAAACCACCAACTTTTCTCCACTGCGAAAATCAATGAAACCACTCTTAAAACTACCGCAATAAGGTTCACAAGATATGTAAGTGTAACATTGCAAGGTCCCCTTCAAGTGATTGAGTCCATATGTCGAGAACAAGTGAACTGGCTTCTTAACACGCTGGACACCCCAAATTGAGGGTAGTCCGAGGGTGGAAATTGTTGAGTTTATTGGAATTTCCTATGGGTTGGTTTTCACACGTGGTTTGAAGGATGCGGTTAGGGGTTGGTGTTATCGTGATTTAGAAGGATTTGTTTTTTTATGATAGGGTTTGCGAGTTATGATCAATTTAGGAAATCTTTATTGTCCAATTTGAGAAGGACAGATTTAGCAAATACATGTTCTCACGTAAGCTTCTGTCCATAAAACAACGATTATGGCTTACTTGTCGTCACTACTGGGACATAGGCCTTCTCTCAGAGAGAGTATGGGCCATAATACTGACCTAGTGCTTGTTGGTAGATGTCAAATGATGCCCTTAAAATAAAATTGAAATCTGCACAACATACAAAATCATACGTGGGACCTTGATGAGATTCAAACTCTGTAACGGCGCCTTGTTAGGCAGAAAGCTTAACGTCGCTACTTTCATTTAGATTTTTAGTCTACAAATCTCTAAATGAATAGCAAGAATAAATGAAACAGTAAAATTTGAATATCTGCTGGATCCTAAATACATGAAACTACCCTTAATCACCTCGGCCTACAAAACATCCGCGCAATTTATAGCTAATTTCTTAAACACACCATCCCTTCATAAAAATACTTCCCTTGATATACGGCTCTGAATTATTCATTCAATTCTCACATTCTTTGCCGCCCGCACCCGCCCAATTGGGCGGAAAGGTGACTTGACCTCAGTGAAGTGACCCTTCCCTTTCATCATAAAGCTTCTTATAAGGGTCGCTTTGAAAACCTTCTTTGAAGAATTCCGGGGGCGATTGTATAAAATACGTACTAATTTTGTAATATGTATAAAGATTAGTTGTTTTCTTCGTGATGTATTCATAAATTCTGTTATTGCAGAAACATTAGAATACTCTCAAGTTTACGTTTAAAATAGACAATGGCATAATGTCACTGGACAAACATCTGTACCGTCATTGTTTTAAGGATCAGAATAACTTGTAATTGTACTTACATCGAGCGGCGTGGACATCAAATGAGCGTATTTTATAAAAATACAGTTATTTAGGGTGCTCCCTCGTTGTCATGCTAGTTTCTAATAGAACTCCCTTGTAATCCTACTCTACTCTCTTATGCCTGCCTGGTACCTACATACAATAAAATGTAAGTTCAAGGAGTCGCAATAAAACTACCTCGTAAATACAATGACATTATAATAAAAAAAGACTTTCCAAAAAATATTACACCCTACAAAAACTCCACGTATCTTGTCATCGTACACTTTATAATTTTCACTTCACAACACGCACCAAAAATGTTGTACGCTTCAAATGTCTTTGTGACCAATCCGTATTTATTAACATCACTAAAGTAGGTATAAGAACTCCAAATCCAGCTCCTTATTGTCATTTTACTTCTTTTTCATTTGGAAAGTATTTTGAGTTTACTGTTTGTATACTCTCTCTCTCTCTCTCTCTCTCTCTCTTAAAGAAGGCCAGAGTCCCAGCAGTGGGAATATAATATGACGATGATGATAGTGATTCCTTACTTAAGCATAATCGATTATTATTATCAACTTCCATTTTGATAACAAAAAACATGTTTCAATAGTGTTTTTCACTTGTGTTTGCACAATTTATAATATGTAATCGAATGGTTTATATTTTACTGATTAGTCATTATTAAAATAAGGATTGTTTAGTGCCAACAAATAGACAGTCATCAAAGATTTTTTCATGCATGCTGTATGAACACAAGGGACACCAATTTAGTTTATTCAGTCTTGTAAGCTCTCCAAAGATTGCAAGTTTTACGAACGTGGGTTCTTTACACAATGGAAACTTTCACGACGGTCTGTAGTACGAGAAGTATGGTTACAAAGAAAAGTACGGACGGCGGTATGGCTTTTGTGGATTTACTGCTGGAGACCGTAAGCACTTGTGGAGGCACCAATGGCAAGGATAGGGCTTGACTGTTGCAACGGTTTAACTGGAACGTGAGAAATAGAGAGTGAAAATTAGCGGTGGGAGGTACAGGGTAGTGTTTGACCACAAGTGACTTGATATGAAGTGACTATGTGGTCAAAGATGGCGCCTTGCTATACAGGGAACTAGCTCTCAAGTGAGACTGCTGGAACACAAAGATTGGAGACAGATTTTTAACCTCAGTGTCATAGCTAGCCAGTCGAGCAATAGAAAATGCCCTACAACCAAGCTATGGTTTAATCACGATGTTTTTCTTTACCGAAAGCTCAAGCTAATTGTAAGATTCAAACCCACGACCCGCGGGTCCCGAACTGACGGCACTATTTAGCTGTCATCGCTTTAAATTTTCATCAAGATCTGTTAAGCTATGCTAGACGCAAAAGGTAACATGCAAAATGGATATGGATAAATTTACTTAAGGCCAGTTTCAATAACCGATCTATCCACGGTTTGCCCTACTGGAGATGAAAAACAGCCGTAAAAGGATAGCCCAGCCCTATAAGTAAGGAGGAACACATAAATTGTAATGTTTGTACCTCACAACACGTTGTTTCTGAAGAGCTGACACAGCCCGACCGGCAGCCGCGCATCACAGTTTCGTAAGCATTCCCTTTTGATATAACGGACGTGAAACATTTATCGTCTGCACTGTGGCATATCATTGTGTGAACTCTGAAAGAAGATATATATAAGTATAATAACAACGATATACAATAGGGGTGGCGAATCAGTCGATCGCGATTGACCTGTTTAATCAACGCAAAAATCGTCAAGGTGCTTGGCTACCTACTAATCCTAAGTTAAGTTAAGAATCTGTCGCCAAGTAACTATCGTTGCATTCTGGCAGCCCTAAATAGACAAGCAGTTTACAATGCAGATGTAATAACCTTCGTAGTCACTTGACATCAAATGACTTGTGGTCAAAATGCTACTACGAAAAAAAGTAACAAAAGCAAAGGTGATTATGCCTCTTGCGTATCACACCAATATTCTAAATGCGAAAGTTTCTGAGTGAGTGTGCATGTTTGTTACTTCTAAACGCTCAAACGGCTCAACAAATTTGGATGAAATTTCGAGTATAGATCGCGTATACCTTGGATTAACACATAGGCTACTTTTTATCCTGGAAAATGCGGGATCACAGGAAAACCGCGAGTAAAACCGCGTGGTGCAACTAGTGTAATTTATTTAAGAAATAAAACCTCATTAACCGACTTCAAAAAATAATGAGATTCTCCATTCGACTGTTTTTTTTATGTTTCTCACCTCAGAACTTTCGATTGGGTGAAACGATTTTGATGATTTTTTTTTATTTGAAAGCTAGTGCTTCCCTTGTTGTCCCAATTGAAATCTAGTTCCGACAATGGCCCCCATGAGACAACCTATAGGTACAGTCAGCGACAAAAGTAGCCGATCATACTGGAATTGCCAAACGCGTAGTAGATCGGTAATGTTTGTTTTTTCCTTACAACTTACAATGTTGCGTTCGACCATAACACAATACACGTGATGTTAAGTGATGATTCGGTCGAAAGTCGGTGTTTAAGATGATAAAGAGAATCGGATAATTTGTTTTTGTTCAGTGACTTTTGTCGGTGACTGTACCTACTCAATAGAGTCGAATTTTTTTGTAAATATTTTACTTGTTTACCTGAATTTTGCAGGCTCCAAGCAGGACCGTAGCTGCGTCTCCGCCTTGTAAGCGCAAACGTAGCACTCCAGCGGGCGACGGGGAACAGTTCTCGTGACGGTCTCTGCCGTGGTGGCTGTCGGCCGAAATGCGGGTGGCACCCTCCTACCCCCCATCAACCCTCGCTCCAGCTTCTCCGACGGGGGCTCTTCATCATCCTCATCATCGTCCTCGTCATCATCCTCGCTGTCCTCTTGCCGTCTAGACAGAAAAAAATTACGTAAGAAAAAAAAAAAATACTATTTGCACCCCGCGGTTTCACTCGCGTCTTCCCGTTGTCCCGCAGGAACCTTTTTCCAGGATAAAAAGTAATCCAGGATATAAGCTATCTCCATTCCAAATTTTATCAAAATCGGTTTAGTAAGTAGTTACGGTGATACGTGGTAACAAACATTCACACACAAACTTTCGCATTTATAATATTAGGATTGCTTTTAATTGCATCCCATTATTACTAAAAACGTGAAAGTTTGTGAGCATACACAAGTTTTCATTCAAAGAATATTGCTTCCCTGCCCACCCATTCAAATTATTGACCTTTGAATATTCAGAAAAATGCTTTGTCTCCACAAATTGGGTTTGTATAGTAAAGTCAACAACTAGATAGACCGTCCGAATGAAATTGACCAAAGTAACTCCAAGTCAAAACTAATCTGAACACCTCACAAAGATTATAAGTAGATACAGATGCGTCAAGAGGTGCAAAGTTCAAAAACACGTAAGATAAACGTTTTTTTAAAAGGATTTTAATATATAATCTTACATATAAAAATCTGTAGCTACGCTACTACAGTCCTTTCCCACGATATTTCGTTCCCATAACACCAGAAGATAAACAAATATAAAATGCAGTTTTAACAACAATACAATTTTACTACGCACAGCAATAAAAGGAATATTTCACCGTTGCATCGTCTACGTTTCCCACCATTGAAACAAAAGAATAAATACGCCGAAAAGAACAATTGCAGTTTACGACCCAATAGCTCAAAGACCAGCCGAACTTTCCTAGCGCAATAAACAAACAGGACTCTCCGATCCTAAACACCACGTGCGACGCGCCGCCTGCCGAAGCGACCCGAGTTCCTGCCGAAGTCAAACGAAGATTAGGCTAGTTGTGTATATATAACGGAACTTTTAGTAATAAATATCATTCACTGTGAACACGCAGTACGAATCACACCACCGGCGTTTCAATAATCACACAAAAATCTCCATAACCACCACAGTACGAAGGATCCCTAAAGTGGTGACCCCTACATAAGAACAGCAACAAGCGCAAAATGCAGAATCAAGCAGAGGAAAATACGACCACGAGAAAGTTTCAGCAAGAAGTCGCCGGTATCACCTTGCCATTGCGAATCCCATCTTTTTGGCGCGACAAGGTTCGACTATGGTTTCTCACCTTTGAAGCCGCAACAAGCGATTTAAACCGTAGCCAAGCCCAGCTAGCCCAGATGGTGATTGCTCAGCTCGACAAGATGGACATCGAACAGATTAGCGACCTCTTATACAGCCCTCCAGAAGCGGATATGTACACAGCATTAAAAGAACGACTCATCACCGTCTATGAAGAATCAGACAATCGTCAGTTGCAGAAGTTGCTGTCCGACACGGAACTCGGCGATCAGAAGCCGTCCCAGCTACTTCGACGCATGAAAAGTCTAGCACGCGATAAAGTTCCCGATTCCACGTTACGTCTCATGTGGTCTAACCATTTACCAGCGCATATCCGATCCGTTCTCACCATCAGTGAAACATTCAAAACTCAGACTGCACTCGATAAGCTTGCTCTACTTGCCGACAAGATGATCGAAGATACAATTACGCAAGTTTCGGCCGTATCGACATCATCAGCATCCACGTCTCGCGGCCAAATAGATATTCAGTTCCTGGCAGAAGAATTACGAAAATTGTCTCTTGAGTTTGCCGCTTTTAAGTCGTCACAAAGACAAAATCCGCAATACAACGAGCACTACAACCATCAACAACAATACCAACACGTCCGTCGCAACCGTTCTACGAGTCGTGATAATAACAGATCACGCAGTCAATCACCGTCACCATACTGCTATTACCACAGTCGTTTTGGTGATGAAGCAAGACGTTGCTCCATGCCGTGTTCATACAAACCACGAAACAATCAGTCGGAAAACTAGAGCCTGCGCTGGCTGAGGCGGAACCCAGCGTAGTATCTGAAAACTCATACCGCCTATTCGTTACCGATAAAACGTCAAAACTAACGTTTTTAATCGACACCGGCGCAAACGTATCCGTCCTACCTCGGAACAAAGGAGAATCGTCAAAACCACTCAAATTTCAACTCTACGCTGCAAACAATACTGTCATTCCAACATTCGGCGAAAAAACATTGACACTCGACTTAAATCTTCGCCGTCCGTTCAAGTGGAAGTTCGTCGTTGCGGAAGTCAGCAAACCTATCATCGGGGCTGATTTTCTCAAACACCACCAACTCATCGTTGACATCAAAAACCGAAGACTGATCGACGGCATAACAAAATTATCAACAACTTCATACGTCCGAGCAACCAACGTACCAACAATTCGTAGTATCGACGTACAGCAATCTTATCACGACATACTAGCGGAATTTCCCGGAACTACACGTCTTACAGCAATGGAACTTAATACAAAGCACAGCGTCGAACACTACATTGAAACGACTGGACCGCCTATTCATTGCCGCGCTCGACCAGTCGCACCGCACCGTTACGAAGCCGTAAAAAAAGAATTCGAAAACATGATCGAACAAGGCCTTTGCCGTCCAAGCAAAAGTCCTTGGTCATCGCCTCTGCACATCGTACCGAAAAAGAACGGGGACCTTCGCGTTTGTGGAGATTATAGGAGATTGAACGCCGTCACAACGCCTGATCGCTATCCGATTCCAAGAATAAAAGATTTCACGTTCCAGTTGTCTAATAAGACAATATTCAGTACCATTGATCTCAACCGAGCCTATCAACAAATCAAGGTCAAAGAAGAAGACATAGAAAAGACTGCCATCATAACGCCAATGGGATTATTTGAATTTCCGAGAATGTGTCCCGGTTTAACAAATGCCGGACAGACTTTCCAACGATTTATCCACGAAGTACTCCATGGACTCGATTTCGTCTATGCATTCATTGACGATCTCATTATTGCGTCCTGTGATGAATCCAGCCATAAGGAGCATCTCCGGATAGTACTAAGAAAACTAGAAGAAAATGGCATCACAATCAATCCAGCCAAATGCATCTTCGGCCAACCGGAAGTGCAGTTTCTTGGTTTCTCTGTGAGCAAAGAAGGAATCAAACCACCTACTGAAAAGGTCACAGCAATCTGCAATTACGAAAAACCAAAAACGATTGAAGAATTAAGACGTTTCCTCGGCATGATCAATTTCTATCGCGATCACTTGCCGAAAGCCGCAGAAATGCAAGCACCGCTCCATGCCTACTTACACAACGTCAAGAAAAGAGACAAAACAAACATTGAATGGACCGACGAAGCGACAACAGCGTTTGAAGCTTGCAAAGTTGCAATCCAAAACGCCGCTTTGCTCGCTCACCCATCGCACAAGGCTGCCCTGGCAATTTTCAGCGACGCGTCTGATAAATGTGCAGGAGCTGTCCTACAACAACACATCGACGGAAAATGGCAACCGCTCGGCTATTTTTCAAAGAAATTTTCCGATGCACAATGTAACTACAGCACATTCGACCGCGAGCTACTTGCAATATACATGGCGGTCAAGCATTTCCGAAAAATGTTCGAAGGACGCGATCTCATCATATTCACCGACCACAAGCCGTTGACCTTCGTGCTCCAAAAGCCACCGTCAGCGTCTGAAACACCGCGTCGAGCCAGACAATTGATCTTCATTAGCGAGTTTACTACGGACATTCGACACATCAGCGGAGCAGAAAACACTGTCGCTGACTTTCTGAGTCGTCTACCTGTCGACAGCATCACTTGCCCATCACTAATTGACTATGAAAAAGTCGCCCATGCTCAAGAAAAAGACAGCGCTACAATCAAGAAACTCTCACAACAAGCCAACTTAACAATGAAACGAGTCACTATGCCCGAATCTCAATCACCTATTTACTGCGAAACATCAACGTCATACATTCGACCATACATGCCGGAAGAATTTCGACGACTTGCATTTGACACCGTACACAACATAAGCCACCCTGGCATTCGCACGACACGCAAACTTATGTCCCAGAAGTTTTTCTGGCCATCGATGATGGTAGAAATCGGAGTCTGGTGCAAAAATTGCTTACAATGTCAAAGATCCAAAATCCAGAGACACACATCGAGCAGCATTTCAAAGTTTCCAGTGACTACTGAGAGATTTCAACACATCCACGTAGATATCGTCGGACCGCTACCCACCTCACCGCAAGGCCATCGATACCTCGTTACAATGATCGACAGAGTAACGAAATGGCCAGAAGCAATTCCCACAGAAGATATATCTGCGGAATCCGTGGCGAAGATAATCTATGAGCACTGGATTACTCGCTACGGGCTTGCGTCAGTCATCACGAGCGACAGAGGAGGACAATTCACAGGTCACCTTTTCGCCAGGCTCATGAACGCAATGGGGATCAAAATAACACACACTACGCCCTACCATCCTCAATCAAATGGAATGATAGAACGCTGGCATCGATCACTCAAAGCTGCACTAAAGACTCGCCTGTCTCAACATTCAACGTGGATAGACGAGCTTCCTACAGTCCTCATGGGATTACGTGCCGCCCCGCGCACAGACACAGGCGTCAGCGCCGCTGAACTCACCTACGGACAAACGCTACGCCTACCTAGTGATTTCTTCGTCACACCACCATCAAACGAACAAGACATGAACTACGACTACGTAACTCGACTACGAGCTACCATAAACGCAATCAAGCCATCTCATCCGACCGAATCACATGGCAACAAGCGACCAATCTTCGTGCATCAAGATTTGCAAACATGTTCGCATGTGTTTGTAAGAAATGACGCAGTTAAGAAGCCGCTGCAACCACCCTACGACGGACCATTCAAGGTCATAGATCGAAACAGCAAAACATTCACATTACAGTTACCAGAGAGAAGCTCAACTATTTCAATCGACCGACTCAAGCCTGCTTACATTTTAAACGAAAACATTTCGGACCAGCCAACTCAAGACCACGTCATCATCATACCAACGAAACAAGACATCGTACCCCCACCGCAATTATCATCGGAACCGGCCAATAATAACGTATTGATACCAGATCAAGATACACCAGCATCACCGCAACCAATAATACGAACAACACGACTCGGCCGCCAAATCAAACTGCCGGTACGCTTTCGCTAGGGAGGGAGTCATGTAGCTACGCTACTACAGTCCTTTCCCACGATATTTCGTTCCCATAACACCAGAAGATAAACAAATATAAAATGCAGTTTTAACAACAATACAATTTTACTACGCACAGCAATAAAAGGAATATTTCACCGTTGCATCGTCTACGTTTCCCACCATTGAAACAAAAGAATAAATACGCCGAAAAGAACAATTGCAGTTTACGACCCAATAGCTCAAAGACCAGCCGAACTTTCCTAGCGCAATAAACAAACAGGACTCTCCGATCCTAAACACCACGTGCGACGCGCCGCCTGCCGAAGCGACCCGAGTTCCTGCCGAAGTCAAACGAAGATTAGGCTAGTTGTGTATATATAACGGAACTTTTAGTAATAAATATCATTCACTGTGAACACGCAGTACGAATCACACCACCGGCGTTTCAATAATCACACAAAAATCTCCATAACCACCACAGTACGAAGGATCCCTAAAAATCAATTGCTGTTCGTTAGTCTCGCTAAAACTGGAGAATGACTGGGCCGATTTGAATAATTTTGCTCAGGGAATATTGAAAGGGTGACTTATATTGGCGATACAAAGTTCGCCGGGTCAGTAAGTGGGATATAAATAACAAAATAAAAACACTGAAAACCTTAAAATATAAAATAAAATTACCTATCAAACTAAACAATACAACTACCCACTACCAGTTGGCAACGTTCCCAAAATGCTGGCCGCATTGCCGCGTTGAACAGCAATGCTTATTCGTTGCGCAAAATAACGGCTAGCATTTTGATCACGGGTAGCATCGACCAGTCGCTTCGATACGATAACGTTTTTTCACTCACGTGTCTTCACTTTCATCTTCCAGCTTCAACTTGTCACGCTGACTCTTGATTTTGATCGGTAGCATGAGTAATAAAGCCAGAATGAGGCAGAACCTCCACTGCATCATTTTAAATAAAATCTAATTCCCGATATAAAAACTTACGACCTGCACTCTGGATTTGTCATTTTAACTCCAAAAATAATGAATTTTCTATTCTATCAGGTCTCAGGAGGGATTTTACATTTGACAGCTGCTTACAGAAGATTTCTCTTTTTTGAATTGTTCCTTTGTTTTTTGACAGTTCGTCTGTTCTGGCATCAAATCGATCTTCTTGGTTTATAAACGTTTTGCCACAGATAAATAAATTACTTAGAGGTAAATGAGGTAAGATAGGTTAGATATTGGTGTCGATTCGGTTTTACATTCTCTTAAACTAAACTAAATTTGACAGGTCTAATAGTATTGCTGTCTTTTTCTAACCACTGAAGTTAAAAAAGGATGGCATTACTATTAGACCTGTCAAATTTAGTTTAGTTTTAGAAAATGCAAAACCGAATCGACACCATTATCCTATTTCACTGAATCACAACGCCAATGCCGGAGAGGGGGTACTATTCGTTTTGTAGTCTTGATTTTATAAATTTTTATAATTTTGTTTTATTTTGTGTTGTGTGTTTTGTGAATTTTAAATTGTAAATATGGATTTTAATTATCTGAAATAAATGAATTTATTATTATTATTATTAATGAAATCAAAAGTACCTACCTACCTCACTAGCGATATAAAATGAATTTTGGCATCCAAGGGCATTTTTTCTAAATGCTCTAAGGTTCGATACCTGCCAAAAAGCGCCACTTTTTAACCCTCGACGCAAAAAGCGGGGTGTTATAAGTCTGTCTGTCTATCTATCTGTCTGTGCCACCGTAGCTCGCGAACAGATCAAGCGATTTCAATGTAGTTTTTTTTGTATGAAAGGTAAGTTATTATAGTGAGAACACTTGATGATGAAAACAATTTTATTTTTAATTTTTTTACTATTTACAGGGTAGCGTTTGACCACAAGTCACCTGATGTTAAATGACGATGTGGTCGAAGATGGCACCACGCTACACCTGGACTGGGAACTGGCTCTCAAGTGAGGCTGCCGGAACACACCAATAGGTGCTTGGCGACAGATTCTTAACAAGAGGGTGGTAGCTAGCCAGGCGAGTACTAGAAAACACCCTACCACCAAGCTATGGTTTCATCACGATGTTTTCCATCACCGAAAGCTCAAGCTCATTGTAGGATTCGAACCCACGTCCTACGGATCGCAAGCCGACGTCACTACCACTGAGCCATCATCGCTATAATGTACTGTCTTCTTACAGTTCTTATGCATAAACTAACTGTTCCCCATGGTTATACCCGTATCAAGATTCCCATTCAATTTTTATCACAATAAAACAGCTTATTAGAAATATTTTTGATTTTCCAGAACCATATCCATGGTTTCAGGAATTATCCGCCAAAAAATACTTAGCTTTAATTAAGTTTGATACTTAAGCTGTTTATATCGACCCTAAAACTAAAACGTCTCATCGCGCTGTAACATCGAAACGCTGAGATGATCATCATCATCAGCCTTTACGTTCCCACTGCTGGGAGTCTGGCCTTCTCTCAGAGAGAGAGTATAAACGCAGTAGTAGAAACGCTGAGATATTCTTAATTTATTATAAAGATACAGAGAAAAGTTATGTTTAAAGTATATTAAAATTTTATAAAAGCCGTCGGATGATAATTTACATTACGTCATAAACATCAAAAACAAAGGACATGATGAAAGTAATGCTCTTAGTGACCTCTACAGTTTCTATTATGAACTAGCTACTCATACATAGATGGCGCTGTTACAAATACTAAAACGTCATTAGTTCGTATAGAGCTTTTGGGGTTTTTTTGAGCGACCACGTAATCCGAAATTAATTGCCTGATTTATTTTTCAGGCTCGTCCGCTTTTACTGGGTAAATGAAAAGACAAAAAAACAACAAAGAGTAGTTTTAAGGGCCCAAGATCATGATTTCATATTTGAAACTAAAAAAATAGGATGATAATAAAAATTATTAGGTATGTATAGGTATTGTACTTCCATGCTTTTTCAACTTTCGTTTAATTATTAATATTTTATTAATTAATAAGCAAGGGTGTCAGACGTCTAGGCACTCTACTCAATATAGTGCCTATAGAACAAAAATTTTCCCTTGTAAAACTTTACGCATATCATAGACAAAAAATCCCCTCATTATTAGCCCTTGGAAACGCAATGAATAAATGAACAGCAAACGTAACTCTTTCACCAGCTCACGCCGGAATTGCGCAGGAAATAGGCACTCTTTGACTCATTTTTTTTCTCATACTCACGCCTAACAGGGCCGCGGTTATCGGGCACAAAGTGCGGGTCGCCGCCCCTACGCTCAAACTCCTATACACTCCCTCATTAAAAAATGAGAGCTCACAAACATCACAAAAAAACCACCCGCGCGATCCGTCAAAGCGAATACCGCCGCCTGCCGGAGAGTAGCAGAACTACGCCACTCGCGGAGCCAACCTCTGTACTTTTTTAATTAGCCTCATACACCAAGTGAATGCGTGAAATACGTTAGAATTTTTTTTCTCTCGAGCGCGGTTAGTTTGGTAGCTTTGAGTAAAGTATGTTAATCCACAAGTAGCCCTCTCGTGTGCTTTTTGAACTGTTTAAAAAGGTTGTTTTTAGCGAGTGGTTTCGGTTTATTTAATTTAATTAGCAGTTGCGTTATAGTGATGCGTAGAAACGAGTGCGTAGGTTTTGTTCAATGGTGGAGATTGAATGGGCGCAGTGGGGCGAAGCTCGCAGCGTCTCAGAACTTTCTGTCTAGGTTGTCTCAAAAAGTGCAAACTCTGTACTCACTTTCGCCTTGTGAACTAATTTTTCGCTCGGTGTCAAGTTCAGGGCTGGAGGGGTGACGGGGGGTGGTGGAGCTCGCTATGATAAAATAAAATATTCATTATGATTGCTCAACGCGGCAATGTTCGCGAAAGCGAGATTGTTGGAGTGAGCAAGATTGGCCGCTGCGTTAGATTTCGTACCAATTAGAGTGGAGATTCTTAATCATTCTTATAAGAACATTTTTTTCTTTTTTCATACTACGTTAAATTAAATAAACGCATATCCCAATTTTTTTTCTTTACTAGCATTTTTTTTATAATCCTGTTCCTAACCATTAGTTCCAAGATGGTTTAATTTCATAATATTTTAAATTCAAATTCCTAAAATATTCAGTTACACCACCAACTTCTGCTTTAAATTCTAAAGTTATAATTTTATTTTTCAGCTAGCATATAAATGGTTCTAAATAATGGTAATAAACACGGCCCAAAGTTTCAAAAATCTCAATAAGAATTATCAAGTCGAGTGTCAAAACCAGTTATCTTGTTTTATAAATTTATTTACCCTTTATTATGCGCAGTGTCACATTATATTATTTGTAATATGAAAAAAACAAATTCACTTGTCAACTTGAAAACGGCTTATTCCCAAAGTTACTCCACGAAAAGTTTCTAATAGAAATTTATTAAAGCATGAGAATATAAAAAAAAAATTTCAAAGTCCGGCTCTCTCTCGGTTGAGACAAATCAGAAAGCTATACATTATTTTATCCTCCTGCTTTTTTCCTACAGACCAATTCTTCCCAACCTAAGTGTTTAAAAGAAGACTGCAAACTGACGTAAAAATCTTCCTGGACCTGCCTCAACAGTGGAAAGTGAACCGCGTCTCGCGGTGGGGCCCCCGTCCCGGTTTCTTTTCCGGTTTTTCCTCTAATTAGTAAATTAAACGGGTGTCTGCCAGACGGAAAATCGGAACTTTTCTGAATCGCTTCCCGATCAGTTTATCCTTTGAACTTTTTCGTGTCTATTTGAAGGAATTTAGGTAAGTACCTACTAAGATCTGTTTGGTTTTTAATATGTAACTTATGATCTCTCTCGCATTGATGAAACTGTTGCTGAAACAATCGTTTTTGCTACAGCATGATTGTCTTTCTTTGAATCTCTTCTCTCCTTTCGTTATGTTTGATGGTAGCATATTCTAGTACCCGCCTCACTACCTGCAATTTTCAAGTTAAGAATCATCCCTACTTGAGAGCCGGTTTCTAATCCAAAACTACGAATTCGCATCGCAAATATCTGCGAGCTCGCACGAATGCACGACAAGAACTTCCGATCTGAATCGCATCGCATCGCAGTTTTGTGTGGGAGCCCTAATTAAGAAAATTACCTGCACATACCCTTCCTTCCACCTCTGTTATTTTCCACTCCAAGCATACGCCAAACATCTTCTCTGTAGATATATATAGTACCTAACCTAACTAAACATTTCCTAATTCCGTACTCCAACTACAGAGTAACTAGCGAAGGCAAATGAGACTCGCACGCCCACGCCAACCACTCTACGTAGAGCTATCCAGCAGTACCACATACCTGGTGTCAAGATGCCGAAATATATGTCAGAGGGGGGCGAGGAGGGCCTGCTGAGAGTGGTGTTGTCATGTACATAGTACACGATGCTGTCAGCTTACCAACTTATTAGACGTTTCGGAAATTCGGTTTTGCCCCGCAAGCACCACGGGCTACGAGCGATAGGGATGATCGGAGAGACAAGTTTGGTATCGATGTTTAATTATGATAAGAAGAAATATACATATTGTACAAAACTATGAACGTATATTAATAAAAAATACTGTATTACTAACTGTTGGACTACAGTTTATCGCATCGCAATCACAGTATTCTATGTCCTTCCCTTGGGTTCAAACTTATTATCTTCATACTAAATTTCATCAAGATATATGCTATGCGGCTTAGGTGTGAAAAGGTAACAAACAAACAAACAGAATTACTTTCACATTTATAGTATTAGTATGGATAACTATTGATCCAAAGATTCCTTTTCCGCTTTACCGTTTTTCATTTTTTTACATTAAAAAGCTTATTTTAATACTAAAAACATAGATAAAATTGTCTAATCTATATAAAATTGTAAGCCTAGACTCATTCATTAACACATCAATATACAGACTACAGACTCAACTGTTAGTCTTAGCTTGTTGTTAGTTTGGCCCGTATTCTAAAATAACGTTCAAGTGTTCATCAATGCATGAGTAGCGATTAAGTGACGTATCTGTATGAACTGACAGCGTCAAATCTGTGCTCAAGTACTGATTATCGCTTAAGCGTCATGCGTTTTCTTGACATGAAATGATATGATTTAAATTAAAGTTTGTATGGAAATAAACTTAATTTTCCATGCAGTCGAAACCCCGAGGACGGCTGCTGGTTTTCCAATAAGAAAATCCCATATCGATACTAACCCAAAACATCACTACTTGATATCCAGTTGGTAATGCAAACGTTTGTAACCCGCCGGCCGGGAGCGCCGCTTCGGGTAAATATGTACGGTAAATAGATCTACCACGGTATGTAGGTTTATATACATATATATATATATATATATATATCTAAATGTATAGAGCCTTGAGAGATACACGTGTCAGCTATATGTTCGTTTATAATTATGTATAATGAGCAAGCCTATTCGAAGCAAATACCCACCAGTTTCTAACGTAAATAAAGTTACTAACTAACAAATAGTACAGATATTTATCGGAGAGATAAACTTATAATAGGGTAGGAATGTTTAATGTGCTGTTATTGTCGTCAATAAGAGGTAATGTTGTTTTTAGGTGTGTAAGTCTGTATTTGTCTCAGTAGTGATCTCTACAATTATTGATCCGCTAAAAAGTATGAAGACAGGATTGGTTGCTTTTCATCTTATAAGATTTTCGTAATTTTTTGCTTCTTAGTGGAATCACCTATCTACCTTTTATAAATTAAATTATAATTAAGTAGGAGAGGCTTAAAATTCAGCAATAAACTTCTTCCGGCTGACGATGAAACGATTAAAACTATGCTAATTGTAGATATATATCACCAGTTCCCAGTCCAGGTGTAGCGTGGCGCCATCTTCGACCACATCGTCACTTAACATCAGGTGACTTGTGGTCAAACGCTAACCTGTAATTAGTAAAAAAAAAAAAAAAAATATATTTCACCTACAATTTCTACCCTCTCTATAGCATCTTCTCCTCCAGGCTCATTGGTTGGAGACACCTTTGTTTTTTCTCATTACTTACTTACAGGGTAGCGTTGACCACATGTCACCTGATGTTAAGTGACGATGTGGTCGAAGATGGCGCCACGCTACACCTGGACTGGGAACTGGCTCTCAAGTGAGGCTGCCGGAACACACCGATAGGTGCTTGGCGACAGATTCTTACCACAAGCTATGGTTTCATCACGATGTTTCCCTTCACCGAAAGCTCAAGCTCTTTGTTGGATTCGAACCCACGTCCTACGGATCGCAAGTCGAAGTCACTACCAATGAGCCATCATCGCTTTGCTGCTAGACAATTAGCCAAATTCTTAATACTGCTAAGTACGAATATTTTCCAGTCGTAAGACACAGATAATATCATACAGTTGCCAAGCGCTACATCCACACATAGCACACAAGTACATAACTATAGCTACCTAATAAAGCACACATACAATGAGATCACAGAAGCGTGACGCGCGGCATCTAGCGGACGCTATGCGAAACTCCGCCGTTTGTTTGCGGGCGGATGGCTCGGGCGAAATTCCTCCTTTGTTACTTACCCGCTCCGTTGGGGTGTGGTACGGGTGCGAGACAACTGAGAGTTAAAAAAAATACAAAAAATACACTTGCCATCCGGCAATTGGCTTGCTCGTCTTGTCCGTCACTTATTTTAATATAAGTGATTTAGATTGACACCTCCACATTACACGGGGATCGAATTAATCTAATATTATAAAGCAGAAAAAGTTTGTGAATTTGGATGGAGGAAGTACCTAATCACCGTAACTACAAATTTGATTTCGAAAATTATTTTACTATATCTCTAAGTGTCATTTTACTGTGCTAAAAATATATGGAGAACAGCTAATTAGTTGATTCGTACACCGTTACATTTCAGAGGCGTTACAAACAAGATCTGGCAGATCATATGCGGAACTTTACCTTTCTTTTTGCAGGATGGTAACATAAATGCACTTCATCGAGGTAGGTACAGATTCTGAATGTAAAAAATAATTGAATGTTGCAACTTATAGAATAATTATTTATCTTTCAATAGTAAGGCTCTCAGCTTGACACATACTCAGCTTGGCGCTCGTTTTACCATTACGATAAAGAATATTAGGTACTAAAGTCGTATTTTTAATAAGACGAAGCCAACTGACAGTAGCTAATGTCTCTGTGTAAAATAATATTGCCAAATTTAAAGTAATAGTGATGCGTTTAGTTCTCGTTCCATCAAAAGAATGAACAATGAGTGTGAATAGTTAATCATTTCAAACTATAAAAGAATAATAATCATTCATTCAGGAGATTTTTCAATCATTCACTTTGTCACAACACTACATATTTTTATTTCTTCAAAAACTGACAACACATTTGTTGGGAATGGCCCTAGATAAATCAAAGATTAGTGGACTGTATACAATGGTTCTGTTTTATATAACTATAGCAAACTTTACAATATTAATACGGATAGTTGATAAGTTAAATAAGTTACGGCGGTATATATAGTACGGCGGCGCAGTCGCAATATGAATGGCGTGTCCGTCTGCCGCCGCGCTGGATCGCGCGGGGGACGGCGCGGGGAAGCGCGGGCGGGCGCGCACCGGCTCTGCTGTGCGCCCCGCACCCCGCAGTAGCGGGGTATGTCGAAGCTGGTGCGTAGACAACAGTAAACGTCAGTTGACTTCGTCTAATTAAAAATACGACTATAGATACCGCTTTTAACTTGAACCACACACCGTCTTAGAATTTGGTGGGCAATAGGTAGGTACACACGCGGCTTTGTTACCCTTACATTATGTATTCTGCGGACTACGCCTATGTACCGTGTGAGTTGGGCTTTATGTAAATTATTTATTGCCCTGACTGTACATACGAACGGGTTCCAACGTTGCTAATAGAGGAATGCAAATAATTTCAACAGAGAGGCAAATAGTCTTGTAATTTGGGCTTTTTGATGTGTCCTCCGACATATGAGATGTATTCTGTGCCGTACATACAATTAATGTAATGAAAATACATATATTACTTCAAACTAAAAATAATGTAATTATCATCTTTTGTAAACATTTTGATTTCTACCTGCGGGGGGTGACCTGGTGACCTGTAGGACAGGTTTTTCAAAACCTATTTCAGGCACCAGCTCCTCATACAGTTAGATTTCATCTTGTCAATCTTGCTTGTACCTACTTGTGTAATTTTCTAATTGTGAGGAGTAATAAACATATTTTGATTGATTGATTCATATAATATTTCAGGAAAATTAGCATCTTACATAAACTTTTCATATATAAAAGACAGATGTAAGACCACCTATACAAAATATGTTCGAGGCCATTAAATATAGATTTATTTTTATTTTTTTACTACTTACAGGTTCGCGTTTGACTACAAGTCACCTGATGCTAAGTAACGATGTGGTCGAAGATGGCGCCACGCTACACCTGGACTGGGAACAGGCTCTCAAGTAAAATATAGGTATACTCATTGTATTTGCTTAAACTGTAAAACATAAATATCTAACCTAACTTCTTCGTATTGTGATGTGTCAATAGAGAGTTAATCTATCTTTCTATGTACCTATATACTTGTAGTAATTTTTCTCAGTTCTTTCAAGGTAGTGTTTGACCACAAGTCTCTTGACGGGTAGGTCGAAGACGCTCTTAAAAACTATCTCTCAAGTGAAGCTACCGAATTACACCGATAGGTAGGTACAGTCAGCGACAAAAGTAGCTGATCATACTAGATTTTCCAAATGCGAACTCGATCAGCAATGTTTGTTTATTCTTTACAACTTATGTGGCAGTATTCGACCACAACATAACACACCTGATTTTACGTGATAATGCGAACAATAGCTGGTTTTTAAGATGATGACGGTAATCTGAAAATGTGCTTTTGTTCAGCGACTATTGTCGTTGACTGTACCGTACTTGGCGACAGTAGTAAACCGGGCGAGCACTAGAGAATGTCTTTTTATCAAGCACTGTACGTCTGTACAGTGATTTTGCTAATTGCCGTTACTCTTCATTAGCAGTTATCTCTATAAGAGCGTACGTACCTACATCTCTATATCTGAACTTGCTGTTAGGTTGGAAGACTACAATAATGCCCTGAAGTATAACAAAATGCTGTAGTTATTCAGTTCTCAATCCGGGTGTAGCGTGACGTCACCTTCGAACTCATCGCCACGTAACATCTGGTAACTGGTTCAAACGCTACCCTGAGTAAAAATGTTCGTATAGCTTTTTACCGTTGCTCATCTGCATGGAAAGCCCTACGGAATTTTTATCACAATTCATAGCTTTCTACCTGTGAAAGCATTTTCAAATTTGTAACAATATAGTTCTTGGTACTTTCTACTGCTTCCAACCTCACTATTTAATTATACCTCTTTATCGTTAGTAAGTACTATATGCAGTAAAGACAAGATCCATAAAGGCAGCCTTCGCCAAATGGAAACCATAGTGCTTCTACCCCTTAATAACATTCAACCAATATAGATGCACTTAGACTCAAATTGTAAGATCCCAAATACACATAGTTCACTACATATTGCTTCCATCAAAATCATAATGCACCCATGTAAAGTATATACATAGGAAGTATATAGGAACTAAATTGAGCACACGTAACGAACCAGAGGGTTGGGAGGGGTGGGAGGAAGTTGGGTTGTAGTATACTCATATTACAGTACGATAACTTTGCACAACATGGTCCAATTTGACTCACGAACTTTATGGTAGTGAGTTGATAACGAACTGAAAGCATGTGTGTCTGTCTCTGTCATTTGTTTTTTGCATTGGATAAATGCCTAAAATAACATGAAATACAATTATTTCTGACAAACACAATAACGTACAACAAAAAAAGTACTAGGCCAACAACAATCACACACACACATTATGTCAGAAATAGGTCTAGGCTCAGCACACAACTGAGTCTGCCAGCAGCTGGCTTAACTACTGATTTTCGGCTGGAACCTATTTCATGACATCACGAACACACATTTATAAAAAAAAATTACTAGCTTGCTAAGTTTTTGTATTTATATTGTACTGTTCTGCAAAGTCCACCTTTGATATTTAACAACTTTTTTTACGTATCAGGGCTATATTTTTAATTAAATTAAAGAACATAAAGAGAAAAGATCCAACGATATTAGGTTAGCAAGCGCAGTGCTATGTCGCAAAGGTTTTGAACTGTTGAAGTTCTGTGTGTAAACTAGGAGGCGTAGTTTGAATTAAATGTGTAGTTCAGCTACTGTCGCCCACTGTACTGTGGTTAGGCAGCAGCGAACTTGCTTAGATAATGTGCATACATTAAACTAAGGCTAAACTAACGCAGGCAAGATCTTGATGAAGGAACTTGGGGATTCGCCTGCGGTCTAATTATGGGAGATCGGGCAGACTTTGATGTAGGGGATTTAATTACAGCTCCAAGTTTGCAGTGATGACGTTGAGGCAATGATTTTCACATGCTGCTAAATGAAATGGCTTTACCCGCGTCTTCTTGTTATCCCACAGGAACGTTTTTCCGGGATAAAAAGTGTCTTGATCCAGGGTAGCTACCACCATTTCAAATTTCATCAAAATCGGTTTAGTAGTTACGGTGGGTGATACGTGGTAACAAACATTCACACACACGCACAAACTTTCGCATTTATAATATTAGTAGGATATTGTGTATCGAAGGTACAGGAAATATCACTACTTTCGTTTTTTTTACTATTTACAGGGTAGCGTTTGACCACAAGTCACCTGATGTTAAGTGACGATGTTTTCGAAGATGGCGCCACGCTACACCTGGACTGGGACTCGTTACTTTTATCGCTCAGGCATGTGAAGCAAGAACTAAAAGTCGTTTTTTTTTACAGATTCACAATGTTTTTTCAGCACATGCACAATTGCACATCCATGTAAAATGTAAGAGGCAAATAAGAGTAAAGCTACGTTCACAAGACATCCGGTTGCTAGCTCTTTTCACCCGGCCGGTTGCCGGCTGTGTTTGCCTGGTAGATCCGGATTAAAGTGGAAAGTCGATTTGCTCATACATTGCTGAGAACTGGGGTATGGATTTTATAAAATTTTGTATTAAAGTGATGTGCTTTTTAATGCAAAGAGTAACTGTGAGATAATTTTCAACAATAGTGAATTGTGATGAAGGTGACATGGTGACATTAATACAATGACGTTTACCTACATAAATAAATGTTATTGTGTTTTATCCTTTTTTTTTCTTCAGAGAAAGAGTGAGAGCGAGAGCTTTTATCTTAGCTTATTTTCCATCTTGTTTGGTCCTAGGTCATCATTTACGCCCGAAATTAATAATCGATCCTGATCCGTTATCCGCGGTTATGGATTGCTATGTAATGTCATGGCTAGACATATTACTACTAAATTGTCATATAATGACATGCCATATCGATACACGGATCAGGATCGATTATTTACCAAAAAAAAATCCATTCAAATGTTGTCCGGTAGGAATCACTGTACGCGATAAGACCGCCTATTGCAACACTAGCTTTTAGGATATTTTCTTTTATATTGTTCTGTTTTTGTGGTGAAACAATAAAGTGTCTAATTCTAATGGAATTTTAGTTACATTTTCGAATGGGACTGTATTGACAGGATGTCAACTAAGTTATTTAATAAACACACTTTAAATCAAGGTTAGAAACCTCAGCTCTAAAGTGAACGCCACGTCACATAAATCAGCGCGATAACGGGCCAAATTTTACTGCATGCTACCCTCAACCCTCTAATTGTGAATTCTAAAGATATTAACTATGCCCCGGCGAATCCGTTTGGAGACGGTTAAGTTTGCTAAATGGCAGGTTCTTGAGTACCTTAATAGTTAAGCAGAGATTTTCTAGCAGAAATTGATGTACTCTCAAAATTAAATGGTCTGTGTATTTGAATTGGTGCAAATGTTTGTTAAACACAGGGACGCTTGAATTCCTTAATCCCATATAGGGTTTTACGTACTACTTCAAACGATTAAACTTTACTGTGAAAATTATGGTCTTTGTACGTTTAATTTCGTATTTCAAAAAGAGAAAAAAAAAAGAAAAAATAGAGAGAAAAGGAGTAAAAAAAAGGAGTTCTAAAAGAGTTCTTATATGTCGGCAACGCATCGGCAACTCCCCTGGTGTTGCAGATGTCCATAGGCGACGGTGACCGCTTTCCATCAGGCGGGCCGTTAGCTTGTTTGCTAATCTATTACATAAAGAAAATTACAAAGATTTGATAGTAGGTATCATTGTTAAAAAGTCGAATAGAAGAAATCCCTTCAGCAACCACTTTTGTACTTAGTGTTAAGATTTTTTTTCGGCACGTTTAAAATGTAATTGGTTATTGGAAGATACCTACAGAATAACGGGAGTTGGTGGCGGAAAGGTGGAAGAGTTCATATCCCATATCGGCTCATATGAGTGCAGATTTACCATCGCTCAAAACGGTCAAGGAAAACATTGCGAGGAAACCAGTACGTCCAAGAACTAACAAAATTAAAAAGTATGTAACATCTGCCAACCAAACTGGGCCAAACGTATAGACATATAGAATCGCATAAATTGCATAAATTGCGAAGGATAAATAATACAAACCTGCTCAAGTGCTCAAGTCAAACAAACGGTAACAGCTCGGTTAAACTACTACATTATACGATCAGATATATAAACTATATGACCACATAAGCCGTTTAAGTCAAACTAATATGTAATAATTTATGGAGGCTTTATTACCAGTAACTTCTACGTTGTATTATGAGCATTAACTTTGTAAGCTCTAAACTTGTCGGCAAATCAAATATTTGTCAGCCAAATAGTAGGTAGGTATACTTAATATTTACATACTAGCTGCATCCCACGGTTGTACCCGCAGTTTTTCTCTATTCCTACAGGCACCTTTCTACGCGTTACATAACCTAATCTTTTGAGCGATTTCAATGTGAAGAAATAACAAAAAAACGAAGTCACGAAGGATTTGTGCGAGCTCCAGGTGGAGGACTGGCAGGAGGTGGCGCAGGCCAGACCGAAGTGGTGTCTTTTGTTATCGGAGGCCAAGAATCACTTTGGGTCGTTGCGCCATCTCAGTTAGTTATACTCTCTCAAGAATTTTCGCGTTTTTTATATTGTTAGCTATTCCCGTGATTTTATAAACTACAGTTACGGTCAAAAGTATCCAGTATCCTTCTTCAGAGTTCAAACTATCTTTATAACAAATATCATCATGATCTGTTTAGTGGATTAGACGTGAAAAGGTAACAGACAAAAATACGGATTTACTTTGGCACTATTATTTTTTATGTTAGTGTATTTTGATTTAACGTTGAAAGACGTTCACACACTTACGAGTTGTTAAAAATTTTCTCAATACTATTTATATATACACTAACATCAAAATTATTGAACTTTTACCTACTTTGGGCATCAGTTCATTGACCTCTAGTTAGTAGGTACAATAAGTGAATAAGGTACAAACATAAATAGACATGACAAAATGATGTTGCCAGTACCTACCTAATTAACTCTCCCCTAACTTCTCGAAGGATCCTTCGACAAGCCATTGCGAATTCAAATAAACAAACCAACGATCCACATGTCTCCTGCAAGACAAATAGTTCCTCCCTCTACGAACTCCTTATTTACCCCCTCGTCTCCTTCAGTGTCACCATTTGGAGTATCTTTTCTAGGACAGCGTCCTACTTTTTTTTCGTGGGTTCTCACGGTTTGTATATTTAAGCAAACTCAAGCGTTCAGATGATATTGATGCTTGGTTACAAGCCAGGCACGATAATCGTCACCATTTTGTGTTTAAGTAGAGTGTTATTTTGATGTTTAGTTTGATATAGATAGTTTAGCTTTAGTATTTAGTTTAATTTTTTATCCAATTGCATATATTATGTTGTTTTGTTATATTATATCTTAGATGCTGTTTAACTTAGCTAAACCTTATAATTTTTACAAAAACTTCATACTTTTTCTGGGACAAAAATTATAAACGTCAAATTTAAAAACTTTACTTCAATGGCCTACACTTTTCACCAATACCACACTTTACCACTTGTAGAACACAAGGTTTGAAGATAGAAATAAAGTTTTCATGTTGTGTTTTCACTGTGACATTGTTGCAGAAGGCTCCCTTTTTATTTCACATAAGATTTTCTATCAAATTAGAGATAAATACCGGAAGACCGGAAGACGTTCTGTAGGTAGGCCCCCCACTAAGTAGACCGACGACATTGTAAGAATCGCAAGGAGCCGATGGATGCAAATGGCTAATAGCCGTTTATGGTGGCGTTCAAAGGGGGAGGCCTATGTTCAGCAGTGGACTTCTTCTGGCTGATGATGATGATGATGATGATGATGAAAGACAAATAAGATAAATTCCATGGTTTTAACATTCTACTCTCTCTCTGAGAGAAGGCCAGAGTCCCAGCAGTGGGAACGTGAAAAGCTGATAATAATGAACACTCTACTTGACCACCTAGGGAAGAATTTTCAAATCTCCATTATTCAATGATTTAAAAAAAAAAACATTCATAGCAAATTTCATCATAATTTCTTCTTATCTTTTTTCTTGTCGTTTTTGATACATCGTGATTAGTCAGTAAAAGAATGAAATATATTATTTATAGATATACCTAGAGGAGATTACAGTAATTCCTGCACACACTTCGGATTTTAACAAAATATATGGTCACCCCAACCCCGTTCCTCCAGGAATGCTGACAGTTCACCTGGGGGTAGGAAACCGACGGTGAGTTCCGTTGAAATGTCACTGCTATGTTTAAGCTTAAATTGAGATGCTGGTAAATTACTTGATACCTACTTTCGCAAGAGTAATTGCATATATTTAATAATATAAAATTCATAAAAGTTATGAACATAGTTTCAGAGAAAAAGACTGAAAATTTGTTATGCTCCCTTAAATTTACTTTTTAATCAATTTATCTTTATTACCTATGTTATAAAGAAAAACATAATATCGTTGGAACTCAATAATAATATACTTAGAGCTAATCAGAAATTCGAATACTTTTTACAAACTATTACACTAAAATAACATAACACTGTTATGACAATATACAGTTATCGTTAAAAACGATTCTAATAAGAATCGATTTTTATCAGCAATCGATTCAAATGTACTATGTATAATCTAATAGAGTTTTCTAATAAGAACTAATAAAAGTGTTTTAAAAATAATAAATAAAATTAATCTTGTAAGTAAACGTACAGTGACATCTGGTGTCGAATGGCAACGCTATTGGAAATCGATAATGCTTCAGTCTACGGCCACTAGGTGGCAGTGCTGCCACCGCATATTGCAGAAAATTAATGGTAGATTCGTAAATATATATTTTAAATAAATCTTTCCTATTTGTAATTTACATTGGAAATTGATAACAAAAATGTATTGTAAATTAAATCACTTAAAAATTACAGTAATTTGTTACTTATAAATAAATATTGAGAAACCATGAACGAATATTAATGGTGTTAAATGTTTCGGACTACAAAATATAGCTTAAACATAAATATCACTAAATTCAGTTATTTTATTTAAGAATTGCTACTTATTTTCACACATTTTTACTTTACTACGAAATTTCAGCAACGACAATGCTACGACGACGTAGCGTACAAAAAACATCAACGCGTTTGCTTACCTATTACATTTATAAAAGGCATTACGTACGTTCTTTACCTAGGAATAAGATCAGAAGCGATGACTTGCAACCCGTAGGTCATGAGTGTGAATCCTGCAGTAAGCTTGAACTTTCAGTGAGGAATATCGTAATGAAACCGTTTGTTTGGTAGTAGGGTACTTTTTGCCTGGTTAGCTATCCCCCAAGTCAATTTTATGTCAAGCACCTATCGGTGTGCTTGGGCAGCTTCACTTGTGAAACAATTCGTAATTCATTATCCAGGCATAAAGTAGTGCTACCTTTGGCTATATCGTTAATTAATATCAGATGAATTTTGATTTAACGCTACCTTACGAAATGTAGAAATTACTGTATCTAACTTATAATTATTTTTAGAATTAGGTTTTATAACGGGATAATTACCATGTATTTGTTTTTGTTTGAGTTCTCGATATTTCGGCACTGTTGCAAGCGCCATGATCACGAGAATACTAAAAGTAATCATCATATCATCATATCGTATCTCAGGTAATCTCGACAGAACGCCACTATATACCTCGATTGGTTAGAGAAGCGATAGAAATAACCAAGTATAAGAACTTTAATCGAGAGGACGGGTTTCAACTGTCGAGTGCCTGGAATCCAGTGGTGCGGTTGTGTGACAGCAGAAAAAGCACCTGTCATAGCTCGCGAGGGGATACCGTGAGTTTTGTGTGTCGAGATTTGAATCGAGTTGCGAGTGACTTGTGTGAAAATGGTAATGTCATCGTAAGCAAAAAACGTGTGAGGAAGCGGGTAGATAGATACGTCTGCCCGTTATAACATCAACAATCCTACCCGCAAAAACTTTTAGTATTCTCGTGATCATGGCGCTTGCAACAGTGCCGAAATATCGAGAACTCAAACAAAAACAAATACATGGTAATTATCCCGTTATAAAACCTATTTCTAATGATTTTGACCATGGTAGTTTAAAACAGTATATAATTATTTTTTTCTGTAATTAAATTAGCAAGTCTCGCATTTGAATGGAGTCATGTTGGAGATCTTCGGAGGGCATGTTTACTTTGTCACGAGCTCATAATACGAAAGAAGAAGGTCACTTTCCAAACCTGAGCTAAAATATATCCACCGTGTATTTCTTTCATTATAAGTTTTGTATTGAAGTACGACTCAAAATCCGTTGCACGGGCGTTTAAATCCAAACAGTTTTAGACAACGTGGCAATTTTCTTTTTTCCTTCGCCAAAATATACCCACCTCTAAGCCCCGTCTAACTTGAATCCCCGCGGTCTGCCGACTTCTATCTATCCCGTCAGTGATTGATAAGTACCGCACCCCTTGTCGTGCCGCCGTCCCGATGTCACCCCGTAATAGTGTAGATAAGACAGGGTGGTAACACTTGCGAGTTTTAGGAGTTTTGATAAGAAAGTAAAGTAAGCAATATACCTATATAGTTACGTTATACCTATGTCAGTATAACTACCTAACTAGCGAGCACTAGAAATTCCTTACCACCAAGCTGAGGTTATTAGAGAATTTGGACTCAAAACGGATTCAGAAGTTACCTGTCATTTGCGGTCTGAGAAATTTAAGAGATTCTCAAGATATCAAGCTGGCAAGATAGTCACATATTGTCAGAGTAAATTAAAATGCCTGCTTATTCAATGAAAATTAATTTTAACTTAACTCACAGTCAAACAAAGGCCGAACTTTCAAAGAAAACCGAAAACATTTCACTTAGTAAGTACCCTCATTTATACGTAACGAGCTATTTCGCTTAGGTATTCATAGATCATTTACCCTTTGAACTCTGGCGCAAACCACAGAGAAATACCCAAATTACTGTAAATCCGTATTATCGTACAGCGTCCTACATAAACCGCTCCACGCGAAGAAGCTCGTATCCACTAAAGCTTACCTTCTAACATTATTGATGACTGAAGGGCCCCTGCGCTTTGGAGTCTAATAAGGGCTGGCTCACACTTGCCTAGAATCAAGCGCCTTTAACCGATTCAAATGTCTAAGTGCCCCCGCGCATTTCGGCGGCTTGGCCGCCGGCTAGGTCAACTAATCCTTCCAAGATATATGGAGCTGCGCGTATTAAGCGGCCAGCCGTTGCCGGCCACGTATTAGCCGCGTGACCAACAAAAACGCGACCCAACATGCGGCCATTTGATCGCCGCGGCCAACGAGATACGCCCAGTCGTATGAAATACGTTCAGTATGCGTGCACGCGTCGTAGCGGCTGCGTGAGTTTCGAGCGACAAAGCGATGTCTTGATACGGAACTGACGTATTTGGTCGCTTGACGTGGCCGCTGAATTAAATGGGCTGCGCGCTCTGGCCGCGCTGACCTAGCCGCGCGGCCAGCGGCCTAATGCGTGGGGGCAGTAAAAAAGCTACTAATGCTTCAAAATCTTCACCAAGGCTGGTATCCTAGAATTACTCACAAACGATGATCAGTACTTGTCACAGATTTGACACTGTCAGTTCATACAATGATGTCCCTTATTCGCTACTCAAGCATAGATCAATACTTGAGCGTCGTTCTAGGATACAAGCCTAAGCATCCCCTTCAAAGATAATTGTAGGAATTTCAGTCACAAAATCCCCTTTTGCCTTTCGAGCTAAACGTTCAGGTAATTCGACATCAAATGCAATAGCAAGTAGGTTTGATGTAGTAACTCGGTATGAATAACTTTATGTGCTCTTATGCCATTGACAGAAAATTATTTTTGAATTCACGTCTAAAGATTTGGTGAAGCCCTGCAGGCCCGGAGAGCGGAGGGGTCAAACACCAACGTTTACCTACAAGTTTCACGTCCATTTAAGATCGAAATGAACTGAAATGAGCCTTAATGCGAACGACTAAAAGTCTAAATTGATGTGGTGTGGGGGCACTTAAAGACCCGAGTCGGTAAAGTCACAGTGTAGACATGTCAGAAGGGAATCTACAAACTAGCGACCTTATTATGCTGGCGTAAAAACTAGCGTAAAAATAATATGCAAAAATGTTTAGAGCTGCTTTTTGTTTCGAAGTTAAGTTAAACTAATACCTATAGCTTATATTTACAATAAGAAAGATTAGCATGATCGGCATGCAGTGATGGTTAAATGCTTTATTTAAGTTTGAATTGTAGATAATTCATTCCAAATAATTTTATCTGTTATGTTATATTGTTATGTTTTCGAACGAATCGTTGAACTGATGCATTTTATTTATCCTGAAGTGACTAACTCATATCATGTGTTCACTGCAAAATGTGACATTCTAAACACAGCAAGTGTTTTGCCTCTAAACGAAGCCTCTTCAGAAATTAAGCGTCGGTACAGGCGATAGTTACTGCAAAAAATCTGCTTGTTTAGTAATCTCATTTCAGAAGATTAATTCCAATAAAGGTTGCAAAGTAACGTAGGTAGCCTGTCTACTGTTTCTACCGTTGAACTTTCATTCCCAACGTACGCCACTGACTCTCTATCAAAAACTAAACTAACTGAGATGGCGCAACGACCCAAAGCGAACCTTAGCCTCCGATAACAAAAGAAGCTACTTCGGTCTGTCCTGCGCCACCTCTTGCCAGTCCTCCACCTGGAGCTCTCGCAAATCCTTTGTGACTTCGTCTTTCCAGCGATACCTGGGACGGCCAACCGGGCGACGGCCACTCGGCCAACAACTCAACAACAAGCAGGTTTTATTTTTAAAAAGAATTGAGTTCAATTCGTACTGTTTCACCACACTGTGACACAGGGAGGTAAGAGGGTTAACCCCCCAGGTGGTCGGGCAATTTTACCACGTTAGGCAGTGACGGTCGCCTGTAATTTTGGGGCCTAATGCGACTATTCCTATTTCAAGTTACCCTCGAGCTTAAGTATGGGCCTGACGCGCAAGATAAGGCTGTATTTAGTACATATATATGTAGTTAGGTAAAGGTGGGATGTGTTAGTGTGTGTGCGAAGGTAGTGATTTCAGATGGGAAGGGTAGACTAGTGTGAACATGTTTGAGTTTTAACTTTAGAAGCTCTTGAAGGTATGACAGCTCAGAAATAGTCACATTGACTTGCGATTTGCAGGCTGTGGGTTCGATTTTTGCAATGAGCTTGGGTTTTCTATGAAATAAACCTTAGTGATGAAACCGTTTCTTAATAATAAGACACTTTCATGTTGTTTGACAATAATTAGATTTTCAGTTGCTTAGAAATCATTTAGTAGCTAGTTGCAATACAAAGTCTATGGGGCAGTCGCGTTTTGACAGCTCATAAAAATCTAAATAAGGAACTACATAATGCACAAATGACGTCTTAAGTAGCCCCTGACATTGTCCTATGTAGCCCCTAACATTGTCCT
The DNA here is from genome assembly GCA_931315375.2 of Opisthograptis luteolata. NCBI lineage: Eukaryota > Metazoa > Arthropoda > Insecta > Lepidoptera > Geometridae > Opisthograptis > Opisthograptis luteolata. The sequence goes on along the minus strand of OV928047.1, from coordinate 8,725,566 downwards.
GTGTAGCCCCTAACATTATTCTATGTAGCCCCTGACATTGTGCTATGTAGGCCCTGACATTGTCCTATGTAGCCCCTAACATTGTCCTATTAAGCCCCTGACATTGTCCTATGTAGCCCCTGACATTGTCCTATGTAGCCCCTGACATTGTTCTATGTAGCCCCTGACATTATCCTATGTAGCCCCTGACATTGTCCTATGGGGCCCTAACATTGTTATATGTGTTGGACCTCGACCAGAAAAGTGTGATGATTGCTCTAGAATAAACGACAGTCTCTCACTATACACCATAAACGAGCACATCTGCGCGAACGCGAACGCACAGCGAATTTAAATCACGCTGCGAAAGTTCGCGCTAATTAATTGTGTTCGGATTACGGCGCCGCGTCTGTCGGGAGTTGGATTGTCGTATCGCTCCGAAAGGGGTTAGAGACAAAATGTGGATTGAAAATGTAGAAGTTGCCTACTTTAATGCAATTTAAGTATTTCAAGTTGTCCAAGGCTAAAATAAATTTCTAGAATAAATAAATATCGGGGACAATTGCACACACAAATTGACCTAGCCCCAAATGAAGCTCGAAACTTGTGTTATGGGTACTAGACAACGATATACATACTTATATTGAGAAATAAATACTTATAAAGATAGAAATATCCAAGACTCAGGTACAAATATTCGTGCTCATCACACATATATTTGCCCATACCGAGATTCGAACGGAACGACGCTCAAATGTTGGTCAATGCTTGAGTAGCGACTATGTGACATATTAGTATGAACTGACAGCGTCAAACCTGTGCTCAAGGACTGATTATTGCATGAGCATCATTCTAGAATACCAACACAAAAGTGTGACGACCATTTTAGCCTTCGAACTTTCGTATTTTAAATTTGGGTTTTTTTCGTCGATATTTTTGTTTCTGTCTCCAAACACCTATACCACTAGCCTCACTTGAGACCCAGTTCCTAATCTAGGAGTAGCGTAGCGCCACTTTCGACAGCAGCGCTTAGTTCTTAATGCCACTAAACGGTCACCCATCCAAGTGATGGCCGTACTGTGTGTTGCTTAACCTAGTTAATCTGTTCCGACTGACCAGACAACTGTGCTAAGAGTGCTATTCGATTGTGTTAAAAAAATGAAGTAAAAATATTCCAACCTCCCCAAAACCTAAATTCAATAAATCAATAACCTCACTCCGGGCAACAATCGCCACACCTTGTAAACAGGCAAAAACCAAAAATTAAACAACGTCCTTTGTAGGCGAAAACGCTAAATTGAAGAAATTTCCATCTATTCTCCAGCCAGGCGTCATCCGCGCCTAAACCCCGCTTCAATTTCAATAGCACCCCCACACACTCCCTACACCCTTTAAGCTTTAAGGACGCCCCCACCTATCGTTATCCCTCTCTTTGTTTAACTAATCTCGTAAGCTAGAGTGGGACGGAGCTACCTACAGGGCCGGTCCGAAAGTTAGACATATATTATTGTATTATACGGCCGTAGGTGGCGGGGTGAAGATTGATGCTGCGGGGGCGGGGGGTAGTTTCGGCAACCCTATGGCGAGGACGTAACGAAATTTACGTCACGCGTGTGTGTGGGGCCTAACGCGGCCTCATATTTCACGTACACGAAATTAGGTAGGGGGATTAATTTTCCGAATTTCCAAGTTTTCAATATAGAGAGAAAAATTGGTTTTATGAGCCGGCGTGGATATTCATACGGCTTTGGGGGAAATTAAAAAGATTCATCAATATTGCTTTTGCGGGTTATTTGTTTGGTATGAATATGTAAGAGTTCTTTGTGAGAAATGTTCTGATATGAAATTGAGAAGAGGTTGATGTTGATCTGATTTGAGAAATGTTTTTTCCCATAGATGAGTTGGCACATTGGCTGATTTTTAATTATAGCTATGCTTAGATAATAGATTTTTTATCATTATAACCGTAGCAAACAAAGACAAATTTTATTTATTTTATTGAGTCTGGCTCGTGGTATTCTTGTTAGATTCCATTTTCTTAAGCTATAACAAAAATTAAGATATCATTCTATCACATTGTGGTTACGATGACGTAGTCTATGAAATTTCTCTCTAGTCGCTCTACTCACTCGTGTTGTCTCTTTTATATATTTCCTGTACCTTTTAAGATGTAAATGTTTTCGAATCATCCACAAAAGACTAAAATAATTGTGAGGCATACACAGAGAAAAAAGACCTTCCGAAATACTGTTTTCCTTCCGAGTCAAAAGGGAAGGACTTGTGATTCAGAAGGAAAACTAAGGTAAAATAAGGAAGGAATCGGTCTTGGCAGGTAAAGACTCAGAAGGAAAGTCAGATTTTTTTTTCTCAGTGTACTGTAACGTTCCAGACTTTAGTGATCTGGACCGTCACGTTCACAAATATATGTGAATCATTTTATTATGATGTTTTGTACGTATTTTCAGTATCGTCTCCGCGATGTAGGAAAATGCATGCGCGACACCAACGCCACCTAGTAAGAAACGGTCAAACTAACTAAGTTAGTACTAGATAGTTCATACAATAATAAACATAGATGGCAACAATCTCAATAGAAGGCTGGCTTTAATAATGTAAAATGCAATTTTACGTGCTAAAGTATAAATAAAGAAATAAATAAAAATACAAAAGGTAATTATTATTAGTGGTTGTAAAGAAGCTAATTTTATAACTCTATAACTCTTCACTGGAGGGCAGATTCTTGATCCAAGAGTGCGTATGAGTAAAAATGACACCTTAAGTACTAGTTGTTAAGGTCAAAAACATCGCCGTGACCGCAAACGCCGCAAGCGTCGCTATCAATCCCTGTAACTATGTAGAAATATCGCCGCCGACACCACGAATGCCACCGAGGCAACGCTAAAAACACCGTCGGAACAACAAACGCTGCGTGCACCGCTATCAACTCCTTTGACTGTATAGAAATATCGCCGCGAACGCCAAAAACACCGCGGTCGCTGCGAACGCTAAAAACACCGTCGGAACAGCAAACGCTGCGTGCACCGCTATCAACTCCTTTGACTGTATAGAAATATCGCCGCGAACGCCAAAAACACCGCGGTCGCTGCGAACGCTATAAACACCGTCGGAACAGCAAACGCTGCGTGCACCGCTATCAACTCCTTTGACTGTATAGAAATATCGCCGCGAACGCCAAAAACACCGCGGTCGCTGCGAACGCTAAAAACACCGTCGGAACAGCAAACGCTGCGTGCACCGCTATCAACTCCTTTGACTGTATAGAAATATCGCCGCGAACGCCAAAAACACCGCGGTCGCTGCGAACGCCAAAAACACCGCGGTCGCTGCGAACGCCAAAAACACCGCGGTCGCCGGCAACGCCAAAAAGACCATCGTCGCTACGTGAATAAAAGGGGCGAGCGCGCTGGATTCGGGGCATTCCAACAGCAGTCTTCGGTGAGTGAACACGTTCAAGCAGTATTTATTGTGGGTCTATCCCCATCTACCCTCAGTAGTATTTGTTGCGGTCGTTTCTATTATATTTAGTGTTCTTTTGGGGTGTGAATTAACATCGTGATTACAACGTGGCTTGAAGAATAGTGCAAAGCGCGTACTGATAGATTTGTGGTGATTTGTGATTTGTAGTTTTGTGGGCCTATGTTAGAATCAACGCGGCTTTGTGAATAATTAGATTCGTGCGTATGGTAGATTAATGGTAAAGACGTAATCTCATGGGAAGCTTCGTGGATCGTTTTATTATTTTACAGTCATACTAGTTTTATGGATAATGAGGGTCAGTGAGGAATATGCCCATCTGCTTGAACGGATTCATTAAACGCAAACATGGTTTTGTGGGTAAAGGCTGTCTACCTTGCGGTGTTAACAGAGCTTTTACTGATAGGGACTCATTGTTAGAGCCGACAACTTTTGGGACGAGCCGGCAGTCGTTTATGCCTTCAACGAAGGAACGACTAATTGTTCCCCTATTCGGTCAGATTCTGTTTATCTGCGACGGAGATTAGTCGAAGAGAATCATGCCATTGTGCATCCGTTTAGCTATATTCAGAGTTGATTGAATCGGTCTATACACTTATATATTTATATATTCCCATACATAGTCCCTGGTCCGTCTCTCTTCTGCATCCCTATTCGACTGCGGTCGGCGGAGGAGAGATAGTAGGGTGGCGTAGGAATAGGTCTAATCGGGGTGCCTCCCCAATCCCGTAGAGATTAGTCAGGTAGATTGTTCAAACATCATGAGCAATTGACTTTGTAAGGCGGTTGTTTTACAGGGAACAACCGACTTGCCGCATTTAAATGTAAATATGAGGTTAAGCCTCTAGCTTTGATGAAACACACACCAATTCGAATAGGAGTAGTGAGTTAGGGTAGGGAACATAGATTGAATAGTAGGTTTAGAATGGGAAGTATTAGGAATACAAAATTAGGGCCAATATCTTAAATAAATATTCATCAACGATTTTGAAGGTAGTTGTACATCACGAAATTAAATGAATTTCCAGGCGAAATAATGCAACCGTTTGCTAGTAACAATAGAATTTATTGCTATCAAACTCTAAACTATAATAATACCAACGAGTACTCTAGGATTTGAACCTAAAAGGAAATACTAATAAAGAAATAATTCATAAATACTTTGATGAGAAAAGGTTACCTAGGAATAATACCATTGCATAAAGAAATGTAAAGACAAATTAGTTTCTCTGTGGAAATTATCACACTCTTTGAATCTATATCGAGTATTCTAGGATATGAATCTGAAAGGAAAGTCTAACAATGACATAGTTCATAAATCTTTTGATGAGAAAGTTCATCGTTGGTAAATTTGGTTACACTTGGCAACTTGCGATGCAGTGCCTGTAGTCACTCTCTATTGCTACAAAAGGTTAGAGATACTACGCCGTAGTCACTGACTGATTTTATCAATCATTGGAATAATAAGTACTACTATAAATGGCTTGATATTCAGAGAAGTTCCGAGAGTCTCGATAGTGAGAGTAATTGACTAAACAAAAATCTAAACTAAAATGCAAAGGCGATTATTCAATAATTGAGTTAATATAGGATCGTACATATATACTAGGTTTCCAACGGTTTGGAATGTTAGGTACATTTACGTTTTAGGTAGGAGGACGCCTGTGGGCCAAAGGGGCCTTTCTGTACTTACAAGCTAGGTATGGAAAAGCTCCGCAATATAACTAGATATGATGGAAGTAAGAGTTGCATTGTTGAATAACACTTAAATGTAATCCTTGTACGAAAGTGAAGTATGAAGTCAGACAAATAGTTTGACCTTGCTAAAAGATTATGCCCTCTTGACTCTTTAGCATAAAGACAAATAAAACAGACTAAAACTTTACCAAAGTACTTACTAACTTAAATTACATATCCCAGAATGTACGAAATAAAAGGTACAGAGTTAAGTGAAGGAGGGTTGACCAGTGAGGAAGTCGAGACTCACTGATTGGAGCGGGGTGGTGCTCTTATCTTTATCACAATAACTCTGATTGCGGTTATAACAATTAAAGCCAAATAAATAACCAGCAATTTCTTAGAAAACACTCAGTTCTGACATATCTTCTTATTAAATATTTACCAATAAAACTTAAGCGTCTGCATACATACTCTCCAGGTTGAATTACTTATTATTGTTTCATTGTTATATACTCGTAAATAGGATAGGCAATTATCATTCTTATACTTACAAACAAACTCATAAGAGGCGATGGGGAACCGTAGGCATACTCCAATGTACATCACGTGACTAAACATTCTTAAGGCTAGGGCGGTTTTCATATAACTATAAGACGGAACATAATTATATTTATCAGGAACAGTAAAATAGGCAATAAATCAAACTCAGGTAGTACTTAGGCATAATTAGTTTAATTAACTAGGGAATTAGGGCTATCTCAGGTACCTTAAAAGAGTCAGGGTTGCGACGGATACAACGTAGGGAGACGATCACGTGGCCATAGTTAAGTTTAAATAATTATTTCTGCAAGAGTAGTCTTTTGGGGTGCTTAGAAAGAACGGGGGGTTAGAGAGCAAAAAGGGGGGACGTTACAATTGGTGCCGTGACCAGGATTACAGGTGCTTTTGTGGGTCAAATTGCAAGTTTAGGGTATTAGGTAGTCTTAATATAGTGTTGCGGTTCGTCCGCACAATTGTTGCCGTGAAAGAGGAGAGGTACTGAGATAGCGTTTTCACTGAAAAAATTAGTTAGTTGGTTATAGGCAATTAGGTCAATTTATACACAAGAATATAATTCAATTTAAATCTTTACGAGTTATAAAAAAATAATAATAATAACGTCGTATCGCGTAAAGGTAAGGATAGGCTGCTTCTATTCTGAAATGCACGTGAGTCGTGAGCCATTCTAAACTATGTACATTCACAGCTATGATTATAGTTAATCTTGCTCGTTTTTACAAGTGTCTGAAAAAGAAAAGGAAGTATTTAGTAAAGACAACATAAAACTTTTAGGGGTATTTACAGTTTTAAATAAATAAATAAAATAAATAGATGAATAGAGTTGCTGGAGCACGTTGGCGGGTGTTGGGCGACGTGGGAATCGAAAGCGTAGGGATGGAAACAAAAATGTGTATATTATATAGGGTTTAGACTAAAAAAATAATAAATAAAATGAACAAAAATAACATACGACCACAGGAAATAGTTAGGAGAGTGGTCCGGATCAGCAGGGAAGGGCGATGGACTCTCAGCTAGGCGGGCTTCAGGTAGGATGGGAAGAGATGGTGTGCTGTAGTAGTAGGTGTAGCAGTAGGAATAATGGAGGAAGAATAGAATAGTGAAATGTCGGGAGTGAGTGAATTATTTACGGCTAGCTGTACAATAGTTTCAAATAAGTTAGAGGCAAGGGAGTACTGTAATGGTGTCATGGCTGGAAGTGGGTAGTAGTGTGGAGTGGTAGTATAGGGTTTTGTAGTAAAATTAGTTCTGGGTGAGTGTCGGTTGTGAGTGGTAGTGTAGGGTTTTGTGGTAAAATCTGTTCAGAGTGAGTGTCGGTAGTGAGTGATAGTGTAGGGTTTTGAGTGTCATTAAGTTCCAGAAGAGTGTTCGTCAAAATTGGTTGAGGTTGCCCTTGGTGGATAGTGCTGGTAGAAAAAAAAAAAGAAAAAAAAAAAAAAAAAAATTATAGGGAAAACAGTTTCATCAAAACAAAAAGAAAAACACAACTTTAAACAAAGTAGGTCGACCACGCGAAGCGGAGGAAAACGATTTAACCTTATTTATATTTTGACACAATAAATTAAATAAATAAATTTAAATGTCGGGGACAGTTGCACGCAAGTTGACATGGCCCCAAGTTGCGCTCGAAACTTGTGTTATGGGTTACTGGACAACGATATACATACATACATAGAGAAATAAATACTTATATAGATGGGGGTATCCGGGACTCAGGTACAGGTATTCGTGCTCATCACACATATGTTTGCCCTTGCCGGGATTCGAACCCGGGACCGCTAGCTTCGCAGGCAGGGTCACTACCAACTCGGCTACCGCGTCGTCGACAATAGGTATATATTGTGTCCATCTCCCGGTTTGGATCGTCTTTGCGTCGGGTGTCGCTTAGATCGGATCGACTAGTGGTTTCGGGCGTTAGGCGTGAAGGAGTAGCGGACAAACAGACAGACGGGGTTGCGTTCGCTTATAGGATATTAATAGAGATTAGGTTATAAGAAAAAAAAAACTAAAGAGCTTTTCAGGATGGATGATAACACTGAAAGTGATAGCTAATTAAAATTTACAAATAATATAAATTTTATAGTAAAATTTATGGTAGTAAGGATTATGAATGTAGTTACCGCTATTGAGGCTTGCAAGTGCGAATGTTGACGTAGATAAGATTTTATTTTTCGTTTGATGTCTGCTTCGGTGAGTGGAATGTGAACCATCTTGTTGCACTCTGACAAGAGGATGGAGCGGCATCTTGATTTATATTTGTAGTCTCTGAAATTAAGGTCTTGACGGTCCCATAGGCAGGGAAATTGTTTGATTAAGGTATGGAATGAATGATTTCATTGAGCCATTGCAGATAAATAGATAAATAGTCGGGTTGCAAACACGTTCAAAATGATTATTACTCGTGTTAAGAATCTAAACAAACTGAACCGAGCCAGAACTGAGCGATTTGTTAGTTACAGTTTGACGGCAATATTAGTAACAGTAGATTCCTGCCAAATTTTAATTATAGTGAATTTTTTTTGTGTCATAATTTAATAGGATTCGCACGGATTAAACATTCAGTCGGAATAGAGTGGAGCGATTTGGTAGAAAGAGAACAGTCAGTTGTAATAGGCTAAAAATGATATTGTAAATAGATTGCGTATAAATAACAGAAGTTTATAGGTTAGTCTAAGGAAAGTATTAATAGTGTCATAAAGTTTAACAATAGGAAGGTAGAATTGAAAAAAAAAAAAATGAAAAAATTAATACATAATTAGGCGCGTAAATTCTAGAAAAAAAAAAAAACTTATTAACAGCATTAATACGGGTTGAAAAGAAATAATGTTCCAATTATTATCCTAGGAAAATAAAAAACAACGAAAAAAAAATGGGTATAGGACTTCTCAAGGTTTGTTAAACAAGTGGCAACACCATTCAAACTGAGTGGATTGACATGGGGAATACGGGGATACCAGGGTAGTGGAAACACAGCGAATTTAGCAGAGTTTGATGGTTGATAGAAATTTTGTCACGGCTTACTTTGTCATTTCCTTACTTAAAAATAAAAAAATAAAAAAATTTATTAGCTAATGAATAGTCAGGTAGCTGTATTGTTACAATAGTAATAATACTATAAACGCGTTCTAGTTATCAGATTATAATGGAAGTACACGGTTTAGAAAAAAAAAAAAAAAAACTAATATATTGCCAACATAAATTCTTGTAAATAACAAATCCTAAAAATAAAAACAAGTAGAGAAAATGAAAAAAAAAATAACGGTTAGCGGTATGCCATAGGACAAAAGATTGATTGCAGCACCAATTAGCCATTATTTAGATATTATTACAGGCAACACTTGTAGGACTTGCGCGGGAGTTATTTAAGTTGACAGGAGATGAAAAGTTGTGGTAAAATAAAAAAAAAAAAAAACAGAAATAAACAACTTCATTTTGTATGGTTAATGAATTAATGATGGCTAAAGGGTGAAAACAATGGGGGTTGTTTACTATCCCATATTAGGATGTGCAAGTGGGGAAAGGTTATATGTGTTAGTGCAAGAGATTAGGAATTTGTTGTAAAAAATATAATCTTCCAGTAACAAAGTGATCGAATACTACACTTCAGTTAAAAACAAGACATGACAGTGATAAAAGTAGGTAACTTAAAACAAACGCAATCAAAGCATAAGAGCACAAAATATGTAAGTATAGGTGGAAACATGAAGGAATTGGCATTAATTTGCAATCAGGTAGACTTAGGTTGATAAACGGTTTATTCGTAAATAGACTGCGATTATAATTGTCCTTTTCGGGACAGATCTCTTGTATTGTTCGACAAACGACCATAAGGTATAAAGATATTTGGTCCATGGATAGTTGCTTTAATTCATTTTCATGCTGTGCGAGGTAACGCTAAGGTTTAAGATGGTAAAGTGAAATTATGGTAAGTTATGAGCATAGTAAAGTTAATCCTAAAGCACAATTCAATTATCGTTACATGAAAGTTAGATTTTCACGCAAATTAGCTTAGCTAATAGAACTCGTGTTTGCTTATATTGTGAAGGCATGCAATGCATTTAGTTGTTTCGGTTGACGGGATTGTTCTATTAATTTTAGTCACTTTTATATCTATTCTTTACCTAAAACCTGAGCTGAGGTGGAGTAACTCATACTTGCTTATGACAAAAATCTGTGTTTTATTCTGTAGATTAAGATTGCGAATTGCTTATAATATTGTTAATTTATGGTAAATTTAGGAATTGGTAGAGGGATGTGTTACCTGGCGCCGGTGATTCATTACTTTATCAATTCAAACAAAAAAAAAAAGAGTAAATTATTTGACTGAATATTCCTGATTAAATTTATGAGGTAAATATTTGAGGTACAGAAGGAAAAAGGATTGAGATTATTTATCTTTCTTTCCCCTTCTACGGTAATATGGAGGTACAGAAGGAAAATGGAAGAGTATTACATTATACTTCTTTACTATAACAACACTGACTTATTGATAGGGACCTACGTACATTCTTACTTGCTTTGTTTAAATTAAAATTTATTAAGTGCATAACAAAATTGGTCGCTTCAAACTAAAAGGGATGTTGGATTATTTAGGTCTAGGGCAATGGAGTGTGCAAGTTGTAGCTAGGGGTTATGTAAGAAGATTGAAAATGAGATACTATTATATATATATTTTATTGGTATATTATGTATATATTTTATATTTGGGAATGAACGTTATAAGCGATTGAATTGTAGGATAGGGACCAAAAATAATTCAACATTACCCTAAGTTGAAAGCTATTTGTCGTTGCTTGAGGTCAGATAGACACTACACTTTACAAGGGCCTTGGTTATGGTGGAGTTTGGTGCTAGGATAGGTCAGATGACACTTCATCAGTGATAACTGATTCCATAAAGAGGTCCTACTCTACAATGAGGAAAGACTAAAGTATCCTGCTTACACTCCACACTCTCCGAATCATTGATGATCTGCCATTATGAAATTTCGGCCAGGGTGGGATGTTACGATCATGAATCGTTATTGCCCAATACCTATTAAAGAAATTTTGGCTTGGATAGGATGGTGTAGGTTAGTTCTCCGCAAACTCTTAAAAAAGTGGGTCTGAAGGGGATAACAATTAATACACTGTATCATTAGGATTGATCTGCCTCACAACCAGGTTTCCTTACAGAGCCAAGATTGTCCTTGTGAGGGTGATTTCTTTTTGTCTTCAATACATTAAAAGCTTTGGACGGGTTCATATGGTGGAGTCATCCATGCTTCGGTTTAAATATACTCTCCTAGTACAACACGTACACATTGTCTGAAGTCAAGCATTGACAAGTTAAATTATGCACACATTAGAACTTGCGAAAGACTTATGATTATTGAGTTTATCGTAAACAGACAAACGGACGGACGTGGAGCGGGGTTTGTTTGTGAAATATAGTGATAATATTTCTTTTATTTAGTCTTATATTTGTGAATACATTTTGAGGTTGAAAAATTTTCTCCGGGTTAATATTTAACTACCTGTGTAAATTTTGGGGGTTGGCTGTAACGTTCCAGACTTTAGTGATCTGGACCGTCACGTTCACAAATATATGTGAATCATTTTATTATGATGTTTTGTACGTATTTTCAGTATCGTCTCCGCGATGTAGGAAAATGCATGCGCGACACCAACGCCACCTAGTAAGAAACGGTCAAACTAACTAAGTTAGTACTAGATAGTTCATACAATAATAAACATAGATGGCAACAATCTCAATAGAAGGCTGGCTTTAATAATGTAAAATGCAATTTTACGTGCTAAAGTATAAATAAAGAAATAAATAAAAATACAAAAGGTAATTATTATTAGTGGTTGTAAAGAAGCTAATTTTATAACTCTATAACTCTTCACTGGAGGGCAGATTCTTGATCCAAGAGTGCGTATGAGTAAAAATGACACCTTAAGTACTAGTTGTTAAGGTCAAAAACATCGCCGTGACCGCAAACGCCGCAAGCGTCGCTATCAATCCCTGTAACTATGTAGAAATATCGCCGCCGACACCACGAATGCCACCGAGGCAACGCTAAAAACACCGTCGGAACAACAAACGCTGCGTGCACCGCTATCAACTCCTTTGACTGTATAGAAATATCGCCGCGAACGCCAAAAACACCGCGGTCGCTGCGAACGCTAAAAACACCGTCGGAACAGCAAACGCTGCGTGCACCGCTATCAACTCCTTTGACTGTATAGAAATATCGCCGCGAACGCCAAAAACACCGCGGTCGCTGCGAACGCTATAAACACCGTCGGAACAGCAAACGCTGCGTGCACCGCTATCAACTCCTTTGACTGTATAGAAATATCGCCGCGAACGCCAAAAACACCGCGGTCGCTGCGAACGCTAAAAACACCGTCGGAACAGCAAACGCTGCGTGCACCGCTATCAACTCCTTTGACTGTATAGAAATATCGCCGCGAACGCCAAAAACACCGCGGTCGCTGCGAACGCCAAAAACACCGCGGTCGCTGCGAACGCCAAAAACACCGCGGTCGCCGGCAACGCCAAAAAGACCATCGTCGCTACGTGAATAAAAGGGGCGAGCGCGCTGGATTCGGGGCATTCCAACAGCAGTCTTCGGTGAGTGAACACGTTCAAGCAGTATTTATTGTGGGTCTATCCCCATCTACCCTCAGTAGTATTTGTTGCGGTCGTTTCTATTATATTTAGTGTTCTTTTGGGGTGTGAATTAACATCGTGATTACAACGTGGCTTGAAGAATAGTGCAAAGCGCGTACTGATAGATTTGTGGTGATTTGTGATTTGTAGTTTTGTGGGCCTATGTTAGAATCAACGCGGCTTTGTGAATAATTAGATTCGTGCGTATGGTAGATTAATGGTAAAGACGTAATCTCATGGGAAGCTTCGTGGATCGTTTTATTATTTTACAGTCATACTAGTTTTATGGATAATGAGGGTCAGTGAGGAATATGCCCATCTGCTTGAACGGATTCATTAAACGCAAACATGGTTTTGTGGGTAAAGGCTGTCTACCTTGCGGTGTTAACAGAGCTTTTACTGATAGGGACTCATTGTTAGAGCCGACAACTTTTGGGACGAGCCGGCAGTCGTTTATGCCTTCAACGAAGGAACGACTAATTGTTCCCCTATTCGGTCAGATTCTGTTTATCTGCGACGGAGATTAGTCGAAGAGAATCATGCCATTGTGCATCCGTTTAGCTATATTCAGAGTTGATTGAATCGGTCTATACACTTATATATTTATATATTCCCATACATAGTCCCTGGTCCGTCTCTCTTCTGCATCCCTATTCGACTGCGGTCGGCGGAGGAGAGATAGTAGGGTGGCGTAGGAATAGGTCTAATCGGGGTGCCTCCCCAATCCCGTAGAGATTAGTCAGGTAGATTGTTCAAACATCATGAGCAATTGACTTTGTAAGGCGGTTGTTTTACAGGGAACAACCGACTTGCCGCATTTAAATGTAAATATGAGGTTAAGCCTCTAGCTTTGATGAAACACACACCAATTCGAATAGGAGTAGTGAGTTAGGGTAGGGAACATAGATTGAATAGTAGGTTTAGAATGGGAAGTATTAGGAATACAAAATTAGGGCCAATATCTTAAATAAATATTCATCAACGATTTTGAAGGTAGTTGTACATCACGAAATTAAATGAATTTCCAGGCGAAATAATGCAACCGTTTGCTAGTAACAATAGAATTTATTGCTATCAAACTCTAAACTATAATAATACCAACGAGTACTCTAGGATTTGAACCTAAAAGGAAATACTAATAAAGAAATAATTCATAAATACTTTGATGAGAAAAGGTTACCTAGGAATAATACCATTGCATAAAGAAATGTAAAGACAAATTAGTTTCTCTGTGGAAATTATCACACTCTTTGAATCTATATCGAGTATTCTAGGATATGAATCTGAAAGGAAAGTCTAACAATGACATAGTTCATAAATCTTTTGATGAGAAAGTTCATCGTTGGTAAATTTGGTTACACTTGGCAACTTGCGATGCAGTGCCTGTAGTCACTCTCTATTGCTACAAAAGGTTAGAGATACTACGCCGTAGTCACTGACTGATTTTATCAATCATTGGAATAATAAGTACTACTATAAATGGCTTGATATTCAGAGAAGTTCCGAGAGTCTCGATAGTGAGAGTAATTGACTAAACAAAAATCTAAACTAAAATGCAAAGGCGATTATTCAATAATTGAGTTAATATAGGATCGTACATATATACTAGGTTTCCAACGGTTTGGAATGTTAGGTACATTTACGTTTTAGGTAGGAGGACGCCTGTGGGCCAAAGGGGCCTTTCTGTACTTACAAGCTAGGTATGGAAAAGCTCCGCAATATAACTAGATATGATGGAAGTAAGAGTTGCATTGTTGAATAACACTTAAATGTAATCCTTGTACGAAAGTGAAGTATGAAGTCAGACAAATAGTTTGACCTTGCTAAAAGATTATGCCCTCTTGACTCTTTAGCATAAAGACAAATAAAACAGACTAAAACTTTACCAAAGTACTTACTAACTTAAATTACATATCCCAGAATGTACGAAATAAAAGGTACAGAGTTAAGTGAAGGAGGGTTGACCAGTGAGGAAGTCGAGACTCACTGATTGGAGCGGGGTGGTGCTCTTATCTTTATCACAATAACTCTGATTGCGGTTATAACAATTAAAGCCAAATAAATAACCAGCAATTTCTTAGAAAACACTCAGTTCTGACATATCTTCTTATTAAATATTTACCAATAAAACTTAAGCGTCTGCATACATACTCTCCAGGTTGAATTACTTATTATTGTTTCATTGTTATATACTCGTAAATAGGATAGGCAATTATCATTCTTATACTTACAAACAAACTCATAAGAGGCGATGGGGAACCGTAGGCATACTCCAATGTACATCACGTGACTAAACATTCTTAAGGCTAGGGCGGTTTTCATATAACTATAAGACGGAACATAATTATATTTATCAGGAACAGTAAAATAGGCAATAAATCAAACTCAGGTAGTACTTAGGCATAATTAGTTTAATTAACTAGGGAATTAGGGCTATCTCAGGTACCTTAAAAGAGTCAGGGTTGCGACGGATACAACGTAGGGAGACGATCACGTGGCCATAGTTAAGTTTAAATAATTATTTCTGCAAGAGTAGTCTTTTGGGGTGCTTAGAAAGAACGGGGGGTTAGAGAGCAAAAAGGGGGGACGTTACAGTACATGTAAAATGTGAATTTTAGGCTGCATGTATATTGTATAGGGAGAAGTGAATACATTTTAATATTTGTATGCTACGTAGAGCAAAATCAACTATGAAACCAATGCATGCGATATAAGAACCCCTAAGAGACCTTTAAGTATCGAAGTATAAGTATAAACGTTTTAATCACACGAGAAGTTACAATAAAAAACGAACTAGGACATCTTTTACCTAAAAAACTCGTGTTAAAAAACTCAGAAACCTTAAAAGCTACAAAGTCAATATTCAATATACAATAGAAGTGAACGACCTAAACCAGACAGCTAGGTATATACTTACTTACGTATGTTTTACCTTCAAAAGATATTTACATCTTTTTATACAAGATTTACCAAGAAATCTGTGATCAATATGTATTTCGTACTAGATTTCGCGAACCAAACCTCTCAGTGATGTGTTTTATGGCTAATCCTACTAATATTATAAACGTGAAAGTTTGTGAGTATGGATGTTTGTTACTCTTTCACGCAAAAACTACTGAACGGATGTAAACAAAATCTGTACCCCTAGTACGGTTTTGATAGTTTACAAAAACTATTAAAGTTTTCGTTTCCATCCATACGTATTTTTTTCAGCGATTCTCACCGAGACTTGGAGGAGCTGAAATCGTTAATACGGGTTATTTTAGATCTTTATAATCATATTCCAACAATGTTATTGAGTCACTTTTTGAATTTAAGCAGATCGAGTTGCCACTTTGACAAGTCGGCGGTGGTAAACGTCGACGTTTACGAAACCTTTTATCGTTCACAAAACTTGTACTAGGGGTACTGGATTGGAGATAGCTTATACTCTGGATAAACACATAGGCTACTTTTTTATCGCAGAAAAAGGTTCTTGCTTGATAACGTGAAGACGCGGGTGAAACCAAGATGCAAGATGATTATGACGAGCTCAAACTATACGTCACAAGGCGTTAACGATTGTAAAAAAGGAACCTTTGCATTTTGGCTAGACCCCCTGTAGTCTAAGGGCACAAGTCTGCTAATTAATAAATATGAATCTATGCTCCGCCCGTAATGGCCGATTTAGACACTTTTGGTAGTCTACTCAATTCTTAATCGTCCATAATGCGTGCATATTGAAACAATCTCGAGTTCAGTCACAGATTTACCATTTTCGTTTCGCTAACCGAGACATTACATAGCAGACTACCAAACTTTAGCATCGTCTCGATGGCATTGACTCGAAATGCACGCAGAGTTGTATCAGACTTGGCCCCCTGGTCAAACAAAATACGACAAACAAATCAGAACGCTGCAACAACACTGCCGCCACGAAACAAAAACGTCGTAATTTCATAATCTCGTTTTTAAAGGACGAACGATATTGAAAAGTTCAAAGTCGGGGAACACCATTGTACTAATTACGCGGCAGACGGCGGGCTTTCGCTTTCGTCGGCGGCGCTCGTTTTAATTATTTTTTTCCGAGCGTCTCGGCGTCTGCGGGGAACTCCGGGAAAAATTGGCAGTGAGAATAGTGTGGATACACTGGTTTATGAATAGTTTTGGTGTAGTCCTGTTTTTTTTATAACTTCACCTTTTAGGTAAGTAACACAAGTGATAGATGAGTTGTGTTCTAATTTTTTTAGAACTATTTAGTTAGTGACTCTCACCGGCTTCGCACAAGCATCAGGCAAATAATATATTGATAATAGGTATAGATATTTATACTGTCACTAGTTTTTATATAGTCTACATTTTTGTGATCATTTACCTAAATCAAACCGTTTGTTAAGCGCAAAAGCATGCGGTAAACCATCTAATTCTTTAAATGTATTTACAAAACATGCATTTGACTTATTTTCACAGTAAAATATAGCGCAATTATGCATCAAATGACCGGTTTCTTTTTTTTTCAAAGTCAGATCTCTAGTTCCTAATGTCCTACATTAAAACTTACAAGCTTTACCGCCTTATAATGTTCATAGAGATTATTTTTGTATAGTTAAGCATCAAATAAATATAATCACACACCTACCGATAAAACCCGTCGTATCCACAATAACCTCACCGTACTGTTCACGAAGTTCGCGCTCGCTCAATCTTTGATACTTTCTTCTTGCATTTTTTCAGCTCGCCTTATTAATGAAAAGTAGGTTACTAACTTGGTACGCTTTAAGAATGAAAGTTACTCCCGCCTTGCCGTAGGTCGATGAACTCTATCAGCTGTCTTTTGTTTTCGTCTTCTCATTGACCTGCTTATTTTTGACGATGTTTTGTTTCCTGATTGAAGGGGGGGATCTTGAAGTCTGACTTAAGTTCCTATCGGTTAATTTCAGCCGTTGATACTGTGTCCTGTGAAGTTAAAGAGTGTATAACTACAGTCAATATCATCATCATCAGTAATGCATCAATTAACAATTTAATATTTACCTGTGGCAAAATACGCAAACTCACGAATGAAAAAAGATTTTTTGTTGATATTGCTTGCTTTGCTTAAAACAGAAATATTTTTTTTTTTACATTTTTTGGTAGAGTTTGACTACAAGTCACATGATGCTAAGTGACAATAGGCAGTTAAAAGTGGCGCTACACTTTACCTGGATTGGGAACTGGCTTTCAGTACACGCTAATAGGATCCTTAACTTGAAGGTACTAAAGGCCATCCAGGTGCGTAAATAACTTTTCTACACCATAAGGATTGTTAATACAATTTTTAGACACACCAGCATCCACTTCACTAACTCCTGATTAATAGTCACATCTAATTGAAATCAAATAAAATCAAATATCAACACTAACACCAGTAACCAAGCCATGACAGCTTCGTAACATCATTAATTATCTATTAAAAAATAATCCTTTTATATGTCAAAACCCATTCAGTGACTGTGAGAGGACACAGGATTACCTGGACTAAAACCCATAAAAAATATACTAAACAAACTTCACCACAATGGGTTAACCCTCAAATGATTCTATGGGTAAGTTTTAACAGTAAAAAAAACAGACAGGAACGATGTTCGTGGCGTCAGTTTTATGACGTACTATTCTGATTTTAGATTTAGAATAATTTATCATTAACCATTTCGATTTCAAAAATTTTAGTGTAATTAAATTTTGTAACGGTCCACTTTGACTTTTTCCGTTGGATGTCAACCCTTAACGAATAACTTCAGACCCTAAAGGATGTACTTTAATACTTCCCAACACTCGCCTCCGGCAATCTGTCTGCTAAATCCTCCTGAGAACGCATGCATAATAATCATCTTAAATTCCCAATAAAACCATCTCGAGTTACCCTTATAAAAAAACCCTTGGGTCACCCTTTGACGTACCTGAGGGTGACATTTTTTATTCACACTTCCGTCAAAAACGCATATGCAAAAGCGACTGTTATTTTCTTTGATACGGAAATAATAATTATATGCATAAAAGGGCGGATTAAGGGTTACACAATTTCTGTGCGTGACATTTTTTTCTGTTCCTGCCACCTTGTCGATAGGATGTTCTTTGAAATTTTTACCTTTTGATAGATTTAATAATGTGCAACTGTATATGCAAGCTGAGCTGCGTCGATATTTTACTAATTATTTATAATCTGGATCCTACCCTTTGTAAGAATTTTGGGGTTACCTTTGGCATCAATATTATAAACCTTTTGTTGCGTTTGCATAATTATGCAAAATAGTTCGATCGGTTCTTTTCGCAACTACAAATCACAATTGAAGAAGATAATAATAATTATTATGAAGTATTGGTAAAATATTAAAATATTCTAGTATTGACGGTTAACCCTCAAACGCCGTAGGTGCGAATCTGGCATACCGTACTTAGATAAAATGCTCGACTTGAGTGCTTCATTTCACGGGGTAAGGCGTCAGCAACAATGCACGCCGGTCGGTATCTCGGCATGCAGCCTCTCGACTTCAATCAAACAATTACGCACTGCCCCACGGTCGAATGCATCCCCGGCACTCCAAATATTCAAAATGGCCGGCCTGCACTCCTTAATTTATGCACACGATAAGATCTCCCAGTTGCGCTGTGAAAACAAGGGTCATTTGCCTATTTATTTGCACTATGTATTTGCTTTTTAATTGAAATATGTTGCCTAAAAACGTCAATACTAAATAACGTATGAATGTTTGTTGAATTTATATTATTATTATTTATAATTTAGGTTCGTACTATTCTATAGAAAGTTATTCTCTTGACACACCGCACATCCCGAATAACAATAGGATGCAGATTCAGATTGTCTAAAGATAAATAATACATTTTGATTTATAATAGAAGTTAAAAAATCCGCTCTTCATTTATCGAGAATGCATAAATACACCCTATTATTCGATATCAGGAAGTGCAAAATATGGGTGTAACTTTTTATGTCCGTTGAATGCGTGTCAGTGAACGGGTTAACTTACGAGGGATGCCGTTTTTTTTATGTTATCACACATTCAAAATAGTTCAAAAATATTTTACGGATGCATTCAATGGTGATTTGATTTATTCCAATGACATGCAGATGTGAGAGCTCGTTAGATTTATTTGACTGCTGTTTTTCTATTGATCTCTTGTTACGCATGATTGGTCATGTCGATTGGTAGTTAGTGTCTATTATTTGATTTTTTTGTGAGGGTCATAGTGTAACTATATATTTTCACTTCTGTAACTTCGTATCTCAACTCAAAACTTAATCTATAAAATTGAGGAAAAAAATCTAAAAAATTGCAATATCGTAACATATTTTATAAATCAGCTGCATATTCTTTGAAATCTAAGCTAAGGTCTGATAGACCCCTTAATCTGCATAATAAAAAGACGGTCCTGGAATCCCAAATGCAGTGATAACGGAACAAAGGCCTGTGAGACCGCGGTGCGCTGCGGAAGGGTTACTATTGTCTGAACTTACAACTCCAAATTAATGAGAGCTGCAAAAAAATGTTGCACAATCACGATATACGATCTCTTTTAGCGGTTCTCAAAGTTTTGCAGGTAGAGTCGTATGTGTTTGTAGGTAAACATAACTAAAACCGCGGCTTCTTTAAACATTTAACAACATTACAGTTAACTTTTAACAACAGTTGACATATCAAAACTTTTTACAATAAATAAAGATTAGAAAGATTTCAATCAACTATTTGACAGCCAAACGAAGATAAGGTAGATATAAATAAATATTTAGGGTAAAAAAATAATGTATTAATATTATGCGTTCAGGATAACATTATTTACGATGTAACTAGATCATCAAACGAACATATTTTTGGATATGTCATTAAACCATATAATAATTTTACTAAGTAGTTTACCGCTTAGAAATCTAGTTAAAAAATATTTGTAACAAATACTTTATTTAAAATCGTCCTTCTCTTTTCGTCAGTTAATAAAATGTGACACTAACTGTCTAAAAGACAATAGACAATTTATTTTTTCTACATCGAACACGCCTGCTCTCCCTGTTTTAAACTCCCTACAAAAGTTTGACAGCCGCTGTGCTAGCGCTACCTACTGATCTAATTTCCATGCGTAAGCGCAGCCCCGCGATGGGGTTAAACTATTCACTGTATTTTTTTGCATTTATTAACTTCGAGACTCTAACAAAGATTATTGTGTTTAGTGTGTTAGTGATTTCCGATACGAAAGGTTGTGGTGAAGTGACGAGTGATTAAATTGTAGTGATGATGATAGAAATCAAAGGTGGGTGGAGTAAGAGGAAATGTAGGGGAAACTTGGACTTGAAGATTTAGGGGTCGTAAAAAAAAATTATCGTCACCTTCAACTGCTGTGTTTTGGAGGGCACGGGTCTTGGCTATATTGGTTGTCATGTTGGATGCCTTTGGGTGGCCTGATAACTCCGGCGATAGGGTTGGCCACCAGTTGATACGAAAGAAAAAAAGCTGGGAAAAAGAAACACAAACACCCCTTTGCTATTCGTTGCTAAAGAACTAGCTGTGTAGATGTTTATCACAATAAAACATTCAAGGTTAATGTATTTTTCGAACAGTGAAAAAAATTAAATCTGGTTCAGTAGTTCCAGAGCTTGCCTCCTTCATCCAAACTCAAAAATGTGTACCTCTTTACAATATTACTAGTTACGACCCGCGGTTTCACCTGCTTTTTCTCGTTATCCCGCATGAACCTTTTCTGGGATAAAAAGTAACTTAAGTGTCCACGGTATAAGCTTTCTCCATTCTAAATGCTCAAATCCGTTCACTAGTTTTTACGTGAAAGAGTAACAAACATCCATGCATACATAAATGCACACATCCATATATCCATACGCCCATACTCAAAAACTTTCGCGTCTATAATATTAGTAGGAAGTAGGATAGGAGAGAGAAAATCGTCCTCAAAGTAAACGTTGCTTAACCTACCACCCCATGTAATACCAACATTTTTCCACAGCCCATAACACTATCGCACCCTTAAGGTGCCTAAGCTACATCCCTTCCCACCCGGCATCACTTTTTAGCACCCTCAAACGAGCGATCTTGAATAGCCTTGAGCCAAATCCACTTCGGTATCATAAAACTCAGACACTCTTAGGCATGGATCTAACAAATGTGACACGACGATAACTCAGTGGTGACGTTAGTTTGCGACTCGTTGGTCATGGGTTCGAAATCCCTTATATTATTTACTAGCTGCGCCCCGTGGTTTTAACCACGTAAACTATCTGCATACCAAACTTTATCATAATCCGTTTAATGCTTTTTGTATTAACATCCATTCATTCATCCTCACAAACATTCACATTTATAAAACTGAGAAAGATTGCATTAACGTAGAAAAAAAACAAGCACCTATCGGTGTGTTACAGCAAACAGCAGCCCCACTTGTGAGACAGTTCTCAATTCCCAATCCCCGATCCATGCCTGGCGCTTTCGACCACATCTTCACTTAACATCAAGTGACTTGTGATCAAACGTTACCCTGTAAAATGTAAAATTATCAAATTATACTCAAATAGAATATGTATTTTTAACCATATATTATCATTATATATCCGTCACAACTCTATATCTTAAAAATGAGTGTCCGTAGGCTGTTATATTTGAAAATGAGTAAACTCTGTAAAGTATTGAATGTCGCAAGGTTGAAAAATGCTTATCCGACCGCGCCCTTACGTGGATTATGTTAGGTTAGGACGTAGGTTTTATGACGGACGTAAATGCGAAGTGTGTGATTAAAAAATATGAGTTATTACGCGTGATATTAGTGGTTTTATATGGTCAAAAAAGGCGTTTCTCTATTTCGGAGTATTTAGGTTAATAGTCTGTAATAAACTTGAGCATTTAACATGATTAGAGAGAAAAAGTGGATTTCCCATCCCATAAAAACTTATTTAAATGCAAAAGTATGTTTGTTTAGTGTCCTTTTTTCACGCAGTATCACTGCAATGGATTTACATGATTTTTGTCTATATAAATACTAGTTTATAGAACCGAGAGTGACATAGGCCACTTTTTGTTACGGGAAATGTATGATTTCTTTGCAAATTTCTACGTTGGTGAAACCGCGGGCACAGCTAGTATTAAACTAAACGTCATTAACTTCTTAGTCAAGAAAATAATATTTGTAACTAATTAATGGATGTACCTACGGATCGTCACAAAAAGTAAGATGGCGGTCGTCACGTTTTACCAGTATTTATTAAATTGATAGAAATTATTATCAAAGAGGTTTCATACAAAAAAATAACTATATTATAGGAATGTTAAAACATACGACCAACCTAAGTAAATCTGTATTTTTTGAAAAAACAAGTTACAAATGTGCGACTGTTTTACGTATTTTAATCACTGAATCTATATACATATGTAGATATCAAAAGCTATCAGTTCCTAGTAATCTACGTCTGTAGGTACTTCAAATGGCAAGAAGAAATAACCTGCGTAAAGGTTAGAGTTATGACACGTGCCTTCAAACTGTAATATAGATATAAAGAAACTAGTAATATTGGTACACTAGCTTTGCCCCGTAGTTTCATCCCTTGAACTACAATTTATCGCTTCAAAAAGTATCCCGTGACCTTCCCCAGGGTTCAATAAATTTTATCAAGATCTGTGAAGCGGCTTAGGCGTGAGAAGTTAAGAAACAGACAGAAAGACAGAGAGAAAACTTTCGCATTTATCACACACAAATACTCACTTAATAGCGTATTATAAAATATTTATAATTTTAATAGCGATGATGGCTCAGTGGTAGTTGACGTCGGCTTGCGATCCGTAGGACGTGGGTTGGAATCCTACAATGAGCTTGAGCTTTCAGTGAAGGAAAACATCGTGATGAAACCATAGCTTGGTGGTAGTATATTTTCTAGTACTCGCATGACTAGCTCACCCTCATGTTAAGGATCTGTCGCCAAGCACCTATTGGTGTGTTCCGGCAGCCTCACTTGAGAGCCAGTTCCCAGTCTAGGTCTAGCGTGGCGCCATCTTCGACCACATCGTCACTTAACAACAGGTGACTTGTGGTCAAAAGCTACCTTGTAAGTATTAAATAACAAACTTAATATCAGGTGACTTTTGGTCAAACGCTGCCCTGTAAAATGTAAAAAAAATATATGTACAACACACATTCTTTGACACTCGCTCAAATGAAAACTTAATTTTCATTATTATTGTAATGCATGCTGTCCTCACCTGCCAATGCTGTGACATTTGGTTCTAAGCTTCTAAGAATTGTTATAAATCTGCGAATGTATGAGTGAACACTGTGTTGGTGAGCTAATAAATAAATAAATGTACTGATATTAAAGTGTGAGTAATATAGATGTTTATGTACATAGAAACCTCGTATCTATTTACAAACACATATGCTAGTACGTTCGTATATACACATAAAACCGTACATAAAACCGTATCAGAAGGCTTAGAGCGCCATTTCGCCGAGGCACTTCCTGTTAACATAAATCCACCCCTGCGCGGGGGTAAATGCCAAGCCAGGGATGACTTTCAATTTTTCAATCGGTTATTGTTTGTGGATTTTGAGGGTAGTTTTAAATTGTGGTTTCAGCTTCACTTTAAAGGTTTTGTTGTTAACTGTTAAGAAGAGACAAAGAGTAAATTTCTACCGTTTCTCCTCAAATATTGTAAAGCATTTGGTATAGTTGAAACATAAATGATTATGAAGGTATTTGTGTCTAATGCAAAACACAGCAATTTTTTTGCAATCGTATGTTTTTAACGCAAATTACCTACTTTTATTGTACTGAGTAGAATTTACAAAAGTGTGTGTGTAGTTCTTGTATATTTTATGATGAGAATGAAGCCATGATATTGGCAATAGTTAAAGAACTATTATTATAAGATTACACGTGAATTTTGCAACCAAAACTACTTTCTCAAAAAATGAGTCATAGAATTTTGAGCTAAGTTTGAGATACAAATCTTGTTTTTCACAATCACAAAAATGACAGCCCTAAAAGTTCCAAACAAAACAGACCGCGTCCCAAAACGTCGCTATGCCCAAAGTAACCAATAACCATAGTTTCACCGTCCCTTTGCATGGAAAATCGATCACTCCCTCCCCGATGGATTACCTCTCCCCTCTCGCGTGATGGAATAAAAAGAAAACATTAGAGCCACCGGCTCCTCGGGGGAAAGCCTCTAAGATGTTTTTTTTATATATTTTTGGGGAACGTCAGAGCTGATTTTTGTTTGGACGTTAATCCTTAAAGTATGATGTGTGAGAGTGATGGTTGCTTTTATTTTTTCGGTTTATATTTATGTTTTATTGCTGGATGTATTTATTGTTATAAAAAGCAGGTGGTTTCCTTTTTTTTTGTAATAATACTCTCTGTATAGTGGTAATACGTTATGTATTACCCGCATTTTTTGCTACATTTACAGGGTAGCGTTTAACCACAAATCAACTTATGTTATACTAGTTGCGCCCCGCGGTTTCACCCGCGTCTTCCCGTTATTAATCCAGGGAATAAGCTATCTCCATTCCAAATTTCATTCAGATCCGTTCAGTAGTTTTTGCGTGAAAGAGTAACAAACATCCATCCATCCATCCTAACACACTTTCACGTTTATAATATGTATTAGTAGGATGGTCGAAGCTGGTCTCAATTTGGCACTTCAGTTTGCGTAGCATATTCGCGTAGCGGTATCACTCTATCACTATCTTCTTCTAATGCGCGTTTATGAAAAAGACAGCAATAGGTATTTTTTCATGCACAACAATAGATGTGCCACGCGTTTTCATCCACGAGGGGATTCCCATAGTGACCGTAAACAATTCGGGGATAATAAGTTTATGTCACTTTTCAGCCTATCAACTACCTCCATGCAAAAAATCACAATTATCTGTTGCTGTTGCACCTGATAGTAAGTGATAAGGATGTCAACGATGAGCAAGCTTGCCGAAGATACCTATTCACTCTTGACTTGAAGGCTCCCAAATTATACTTATCAGGAGACAAAGACGCTGGCGGGGTGTTCCACTTCCTCGTTATTCCCATTATGAATGAAGCGAAGCGTTTTGTGTCCACACTAATACGCTACCGCTGGCCATTGATGAGTTTAATGTTTAATGTTGTAGATGTTGCACTTCACCAAACTACTTTTCTCGCAAAAAACTTGATTTTCCTTCAACCAGTAAGTTTTATATTAAAGTATATCGAATAAGGTTCCAAGGAAAACATGTCTCTATACCTTTATTCAGTTCCAAGTCCCTTATTTACTTCTGAATAAACATTTTCAACTTGTCCTCTCCGTCCATTTAAATCCTCAGCAAAATGGACCCCAAAAATCCAATGTCCAAATACCTAACAGTACATAGCGCACCCCCACAGATAGGGGTGATTTACGGAGGGTCTCGGAGACCCTTATCGGCGGTCGTTATGACCATGTGAGGGAGGCAGGGGTTGGGGTAATGGAGGTGAAACGACGAACACTCTCCGTACCTTTGAGGGACGTAATATGTTATTTTTAAGATGTTTTTTTTCGATTTCGCCTTTGTTCTTAGAATGTCAACAATTTTTCGTTTAAAGTACATCTTGGAGTGCCTTCTTAGAAAATTAATTTGCTTGTAATGAAAAATGGAAAGGATGAGAGAGCTTATAAGGTTAAGAATCAACTCTCAAGTTAAGAATCTGTCGTAAAGCAACGATTGTTTTTTTCCGGCAACCTAACTTGAGAACCAGGTCCCAATCCAGGCATAGCGTGGTGCCACTATTGACCACAATTGACCACATCGTTAACACTAAGTAACTTGTGGTAAAACGGGAATAAAACTGAAATAAAAAAAACTATCTTGTCTCCAGAGTTACAGTTAGCTTCTTCTGATACAAAAAGTAGCCTTTGTAAATCCAGGGTATCAAAACTATCTCCATACATAACCTCAATCAAACCCGTTAAGCAGTTTCAACGTGAAGAAGTAAACACACACTTACTTACTCTATGATTAATATATTAATGCAAGAAATAGCGTTTTCTGATGATTTTCTAATGACAGGTGTCAAACTTTATTTTACGAGCCGTTCAGTGTTTCAATAGAACACGAAACAAAAATTAAGCCCGTAAAGTTTTAGTAACAAAACAAGGCACACCATGTTTCGCAAACCATTGGTCCCGTCATAAAATTATATACGCCTCCCAAATAAAACCCAGTCCCCTAGGCGACGGCATTCTGCATGCAAAATTTAATTTTAGATCCGGCCCGCTCAATATAGGTAATATTAGAAATTTATGTCCCATGTTTGAATTTGAAAACCGTCTCGGCAGTAAATTTCCTTTGCCCTCATGTTAGTTTCGTAGCCAGTGTTGCGTGTATCAGTCTGTGATATTTGATTAAATATACTTATAGTTATGTTTTTGATTGCCATCTTTCACAAGGATAAGAAGAAAACGCCGTGACGTATATTTAATTAAACACACGTAGTTTTATGTGTTTACGTTAAAGA
This sequence comes from Opisthograptis luteolata, assembly GCA_931315375.2. NCBI lineage: Eukaryota > Metazoa > Arthropoda > Insecta > Lepidoptera > Geometridae > Opisthograptis > Opisthograptis luteolata. The sequence goes on along the minus strand of OV928047.1, from coordinate 8,698,697 downwards.
GGTTTTGAGTTATAGATGGGTCAAAAGTGGCACCAAGTGATTCGTGTAATGATACACTTGTCGCTGGCTAGCCAGTTCCTTTGCTTGAACTTGGCTTGACACGCTGCCGCGTGTCTAGATCAATCCGCTAACGTGGTAGATTCAATTATAGCTCATACCTACACTCCCTATTTCTGAAAAAAAAAACATGTGTCCTATTAGTAGTGGGAAAATAAATAATAATTAATTAATTCTTAAGTGTGATATATAGTTTTAATTATTAGTTTTATTTCATAGTTTCGTTCAGCTAAGTTAACTTTTTTGTGAATAAGAATTGCTTCCGAAAGATTGAAATAAAATAACCAGAGGTCCAAACAGTGGAATTGTTTTTTAAAACTACTATAGCATATTACAGAAAAGAAATATGAAATTTCAAGTGACACGGTCATTATTGAGAATTCATCTCAACCTTCCCTTTATACCTTCCATTGACAGTTCAGCTAAAGCTCATAAATCAATTTAAATCAAATATCTATTTCACACAAATAGAAATGTAGCGAATAGGTACGATTCAATTAGGATTTAATTATTGACAAGTCGAAATCTAATTGCATGAGTAGTTGGTCACCACTCCTTCTATAATGCTAATTGATTTTTCTACCAGACTAGGAACAAAAAGAGGTTTATTTATTCACAGTAGAGTTGATTTATAAATAAAATCTTCACCTTTAATCTCAGACAGCTCGAAATTTGAGCAAGTTAACGCCCCAGCCAATGGAAATAAAATTAAAAACGCATCAGACTCACAATTAATACAATTTATTATGACTTCGGGGGAGGAAAACACTGCGTTAAACTCCTGTTAAAAGCCAAAGTAATACAATTTTCCCGCCTTTTTCTCCCCACCTAATTACAAGTCATTTTATTAATAAAGTAGATCGTTACAATTAGGGCGATACCGTTCGATGATAAAACATTTTCTTCCTCGAAAAATGAGCAAACAAAATTATCGGCGCGAAATAAATCATGGAACACAAAAAGAAACATTTTTCCTCCCAATTTACAAGTCATAAATTACGTCCGGCGGTCGGTGTTGCCCACTGAAAATATTTAACCATCAAATGGTCGCGTGGGCTCACGGGTCAACCATTCACTAAAAATATATTTGAATAACGAATGATATACGGTTTGTTTATTGGCGGGCCTGTTCGTTCCTTTTTTGAATTTCATTATGAGAAGTTGACCGACGCGCGTTCGGGTCGCCGTCGGTCATTCGAAGGGGAGTGATTGGCCAACTGACCCCTCGGTGTCCGCTACATAATGTACAAAAGTTTTAATATTTTCGCAGCTTGGGTCTGTGAGACCGGTTTCGCGACTTAGGGTTAGGTTTATTGGAAATTTTACGTTTAATTTGTGATTTTGTTAACGCACGTGTATACTGTTAAAAAGGTCATTTGGGGGTTAGGAGTTCAAGACGTGATTTCTATTCTTACAAATCAAGAAATTGGGTTATTCGTGGGACATAATAAGAAACCTGTTTTCGACATCCTACACAATTTATACAAATCATAATAATTATAGACACCTTATTATACCGTGTTCAACGTACCTATGTATTTTTAACAATAAACTAAAATAGGTGTACCTACATTTACTTAGCCCGCAACGGTAAGACATTTTAATTAAATAATTAAAACCAAACCAATTCTTAAAATAAGTAAAGGAAATCAAAATGTTTACCGTTTACAGGCAAACTAGGGGTTTTTTTTCTACATGTTGGTATATGTATAGGAATGTATGTTGCCCACGTGGTTGTTGATATATCTCCATGTAAACTTTAGAACCGCATTTGAACCCCACAGGGGACTGAGACCAAACGTTATAAATAACGTTTGGTCTCAGATTGAAATCTGTACTCAATTGGGCACTCCCAAAATATACCAGCAGTTTTTCTACAGGCAATTTTTTTCCCGCTTTATTATTTTACTACTACGTGACATTGGCAGTTGTGCTATGGCAACTCCGCAAATGACATCTAACCAAGAAACTAATTACACAGTTCACCACTTGAGCGTCAAATTCTGAAACAGAGGCCCTAGAATCTTGCTTATATCTTGCTAGTATACCTACCTCTTGCTTACAGTATACCTACTAGCAATCTGCCCCGGCTTCGCACGTATACACCCGTGGTACACCCATTTAGTACCTACGGATTTTTAAGAACTACAATTCTCTAGTTTCCACATCATTTTTGTGTATCTCATAAGGTTTAGCCTACGTAAGCCTTGTAACTTTCTTGAGGTTTCAAATTTTGGTTTTTCTTCATGGCATAAAAACTGAATTAGACTACAATTTTATGCATTGAATTTTTTTGTGATAAATTGTCTAAATGATTGTGAAAACCATATTAAAATCCATTGCGTGGTTTAGAAGGAGTAAGAGGATATACAGACAGACAGACAGACGTGGAAAGCGATTTTGTTTTATACTTCCTACTATTATATAAATGCGAAAATGTGTGTGTGTGTGTGAATGTTTGTTACCACGTATCATCGTAACTACTAAACAGATTTTGATGGAATTTGGAATGGAGGTAGCTTATACCCTGGATTAAGACATAGGCCATAAAAAAAGTTCCTGCGGGGATAACGGGAAGACGCGGGTGAAACCGCGTGGCGCAACTAGTGTAAGTATATAGAGATGTTGACAATATTTTTTCACGTCAGCGACTGATCGGTAAAATTGAAATTAAATTCAAACGCCATTATTTTGCGGAAATTCGTACTACAACCCCTCGCAAGGGTCCCAGGGGGTGAAAAACGAGAAAACTTTCCCTCTCAGCGTTACTTTGTTTACTCTTGCACTATTTATGTTAAAATGTGGGGTCCCGAACAATTTCTTAGGCACGACGTGGAATGAACCTTGGTGTTGTGATTATTTTGGTATTTTTCTTCTTTACTTTGTTTGTTATGGGGAAAAGAACGTGTGATAATGTGTGAACATAATTGGAACAGTTTTCTTGAAAAGACTTTTAATTGGATATAAATAAAAATACCCACACAATCACATCAGTACATAATTCTGACCCCTAACTAGGATTATGTGTCATAGTGCTGATACCCTAGATACAGGATCAGGTATCAGTACTACGAGACAAAACAAATACATATATGCGCTTTTTTTCAATGCACAAATATTTTTGGCTTGTAGCGGGAATCGAACCCGCAACCTCACGCATCGCAGTCGGCTGTTCCCTCATTGCGCCACATTAAGCCTAGTGTGGGGATCACTAGATATATTATGTGTAAATGAGTGCCAATCTCTCTGCATAAATTTCTAGAAATAATAATAATGTAAGTATAAGCGCAAAATATTACTTATATTTAGCCCATGTTTTTATGCATCAAGTAAATTATTTTCATTTTCATAAACTACCACTATTACTACTACTTTCCTACTTATATACAAAAAAAATCACGTCTATCCGTTGCTCTGTAAATGCGTGAAAAGACAAACCGTCAACACTTCGCACCTTCTATAGATGTAAAGATTACTCATTCGTAATTAAATAGCGCATATCGCGTTCAGAATTCAGAAGAATTTAATTAAATATCTCCAATTAATATTGTTCACATGTCCCGTTCAGTATTCGTCTAGTGCGTTCCGGTAGGTATTAGTATTCAAGTGCAGTCCCTGGGTAATTAGCTCACTGTCAGAACAGACGGGGACGCCATTTTGGGTCCCTCAGACACCCGTAAACAATGTGTGTAAATTAATTTGAGGATACAACTTGATGCAAGTAATTTGTGTCGCGCTATGTGTTGGAAATATTTTGATGAAATTTCTTGTGTGTTTATGACTTGAAATGTTTATCTTCAATGCTCTAATTGGAGTACTGTTTCATTATCATCATCAAAAGCATCATTTTGAAGCAATGGCCATAGCTTGGTGGTAGGACATTTTCTAGTGCTCGCTAGCAACCTCGAGTTAAAAATCTGTCGTCAAGCATCTATCGGTGTGTTCTGGTAGCCCCACTTGAGAGCCAGTTCCTAATCCAGTTGGTTGCCGTTTATGGTCAAACAAGGGTACCTACTGTGTAACAAACAAAAAAACAGATATGAAAAAGTAGCAGAGTTAATCATTGAAGCACTATTTTTGCATATGAATAGAAGACTTACTAAAAAAATGCTTTGCTCCACATCAATCGTCAATAACGTAACATTTTTAAAATTAATAAATTCAACTTTTCTCAACAGAAAACAGACGAAACAGAAAATTGGAAGCAATGAAAATGCACCTTATTAAAAAACGTCATGTCTAAGAGCCCAAACAAAAAGTCCAATATTTTTATCTCTCGTCGTGAAGCCACAAATCCTCCAAAAAAGTACCCCCGATACTTCAGAAGGAACCTATTGCCGAAAACGTGCGTACCTACCTACATAATATTCGTCCGGCCACCCACACGTGTGCGAGCACATAGTAACCAACGCACACATGCATACGTTCACATACGGCGTACATGGCCACGTGAGTGCGGGAGGGACAAAGTAAAGGACGCACAGATGTGTGAAGGTGGGGTGGGACAGAGATGGCAGTTGCAGGACGAGCGATACAACAAATCAATACGGGCGGTGGTGACCGGTAGCCTGTGTCAGTGTCACTACCCCCTGCCCCCACTTCTCCGCCCGCCCCGCGGCCCCGCAGACCGCACGCCTCCACCTCATTGTCAACGGCACAGAGTTGTTTAGAACTCCCGAAATTGCTTTAGTGCAGCTGTGTTTGGTTCTTTGTTGGAGCTAGTTTTGGAGATGTAGTTAGTTGTTCGTAGGTAAATGAGATGCAGTTTATTAGCAACTGGCTGGGCCCGAGGTGGAAATTTCTATAGGAACCCTTCATTTTCCGAAATTAAAAATAGCCTGTGTCACTTTCTAGCCAATCACAACGATTTATTGCTATGTTGTTGCGTGAAAGGACAAATCAACTAACCAAAAAACACAATTTTGCATCTAGACAAGTATAAGGATACTCTCTGATATTTCTAACATGACAGAACAGTTTTATCTGGGTACGGGACCCAGATAAAACTGTTCTGTCATATTAGAATCACCCACAGACTTCATTGTTTCATGAATAAAAATAACAATGATACATACATAAAAATTATATACATATACATAACAGTTTTACAACTAATGTTTACCATCTCTTAATGGAGTGAAACTCCTTGCCAGTGTCTATTACACGATCACTATATTTAGGAATCTTTAAATCAAGAGCAAACAGTAAATTTCTAACCCTCAACATCGATTAACATCAAGCTAGATTACAGTAACTACAAAACGACGATACAATAAAAACATCCCTCCAAAACTCATAAACAACAAGAATCTATAACAATTCGATAAATTGTACTACCAAAACTAACACATTCACGGGCATCATGCATACCATAGGCAATAAAAAAACTTTTCATTTTTTTTTCTGATACCTCTATCAGCTTTTTTACTCTATGTAACAAAATCCGCTTGACCGCGCTATGGAAGGCGCTGCGAAACTCCTCCGACCGAGCAAACTTGATACTTTGCGAACTTTTTACAAAAGAACTTTTGGGTTTTATTGCACAAATAACTACATTTTGTTATTTGTGATTTTTATCCTCCTTGTGTTTGTATGTGATAGCGTTTTTAGAGAGCGATGCCATAATAAAAGTGTTTTTAAAATAATAATATAGTGTTTATAGGATTATTAGCGAGCAATAGAAAGTAGGTATAATTTGTAGTACCTAATTATGTTTCTGTATTAAATAGTAATACATTTCTCTATTATTATTCTGTCCTACCGGTGCTTCATTTCTTTTTACTAATTTAGATATTTATTACCATATTTGGGTTACTAAAAAGATTTCTGAATTTCACGTAATTAGATTTTCTTTCGGTAGTCTTTCTTCACCGAACAAGTTTATGAGTTTGTTTATAAGTTTTTTTTTTAGGTACGCACACCTTAATAACCTGTAAGTAGAGTGACTAGATGAGCAATCAATATATTATACATAGATTAAGTGAGACAAAGTATTGACGTCATGCTTTAATCAGAGGTCAAAATGATGGCCGAAGACCGAACAAGACGGAAAATGCTCTAAATCAAAATGTCTGCACTTAATTATTATTTTTTACCTAAAGAGGAATCTTTTGCGTACAAATCACCTGATGCATAAGTGACGATATGGTTGAAGGTGGCATTCCTGGACTGAATACTGACTCTCAATTGGGCCTGCTGGTACACATTGATAGGTGCTTCGTGTAAGAAGAAAAAGAAAGAAGATTCTAAACATAGCAACATGAGCTTCGTGAAAATACCCTGATATCCCTCCCCTGACAGCCTTCTCTGCGACTCAGCCTATAATTGTTACCGTCATCTCCATACCGACCACCCGAACTCCAATCTCCTAACTCAAGGGTACATTCCGCTGAGTAACAGTCATGTAATTCACTACCCTGCTCCCTCCTTAGCCCTCGGCAGGGCTCATACGGAGGGACGATAAACTGTAAAACCGCGGGAGGGACCCCCTTCTCCCTTCCCTTGGCGATAAACAGAGCGGTAATTTATGACGATGGCAACCCTTCCAAACGGACCAAGATTGGGACTCGTGTTTTGGAAATTGGGTTGGATGTTAGGTTTTGGTTTGTAAATTGGTTTAGTATTTATAACGGAATACCTACCTATAAACACTAATTAGACTTATTATAAACTCTACTACTTACAACAAATCTAATGCCTTAGATAGGTACCTACTTGTCCGGATAAGTATTTGATATGTGTAATACATTATTTTTAGTGGATTCTTAGTTACTCGTATCTTAAAATTAGTAAGTACCTAATTTATCGGAACCTAGTCGTAGTTTGATATTTCCCAGACTGCCTCAAAAGAGGGCAATGTTTTGCCGATTGTTATTTTAATACTAGTTCCGCCTCGCGGTTTCACTCGCGTCTTCCCGTTATGCCGCAGGTACCTTTTTCCGGGATAGAAAGTATGTGTCAATCCAGGGTATAAGCTATCTCTATTCCAAAATTTTATCAAAATCGGTTTAGTAGTTACGGTGATACGTGGTAACAGACATTCACATTCACACAAATTTTCGCATTTATAATATGTATTAATAGGATATGAGGTAGAGTGTTTCAGCAGCCTCACTTGAGAGCCAATTCCCAATACGGCGTAGCATTGCACTACCTTCGACCACATCGTTACTGCAAGAGACTTGTCATTAAACGGTAATCTGTAAGGTATAAAAATAAAAAACAAAGTACATACCTAATCTTATTTATACATGCTCCAAAACCTCTTATCTCACAGCTTAAATGTTGAAAATACCAGATATTTCAAGGTTAAAAGAGTGGCGGTTATATAAATAGCATCATAGCAAAGTAGCGCGAGGACTTTCAACTTTTCCGAACAAACTTCACGGCGAGAAAAACTCAGTCACTGGTTAGTAAAAACGAACTTCTGTTGTCAGATAATACGTCTATTGAAGTTTCCTGAAATTGTTAGTATTTTAAGATTATTGAGTATATAGCAATAGGGTTGTCTTGTTCTACAGATTGCTGTAATGTTTTATAGTTACTAATGAACGTTCTTTATTCTCTGGTAAGTACTAAGCTAAAATAAAAGCTACAAAAAATATAATAATTTGTAATGATTTAGAAAAATCAACCCCATTTTGAAAGTAAAAAAAATTCATACATATAGCTGGCTGTTCCCCGCGGTTTCACCCGCGTTGGCTACAGTTTATCGCGATAAAAATCCTATGTCCTTTCTCAGGCTTTAGACCATCTCTGTACCAAATTTAATTTAAATTGGTCAGTAGTTTAGGCGTGAAAGCGCAACAGAAAGACAAAATTACTTTCGCATTTGTAATGTATTGTAATATAGGTAAGGATTTTAATAAAACCTTGATTTAAATAGTTGTCTTGCACTATAAAAACAAGTAACAGTACTGGCTCGTGAAAATCTTCCAGAAAAACTCATCACAAACAATATCTTCCATAACTTAAAAACTATACTAAAAACCTTTTCTTTCTCACTCATAACTCGCCAAGAATTCTAAATTCACCAGCGAATTGTATGATGCAAGCAAGCATCTCAGAGTCCAAGATCAATAGCCGACTCGCCTGACCAATACAAGTACAAACATAAATGTATACCTATTTTACCCTTATGGCCGGCAAGTCCGCAGCCATCTTGGAATTCACCCTCCGCCCGCACTTCACCCACGCTGGATCTTACCCCAAACGTGCCCCCACGATCCAAGGGGCCTTTCAAAGACCGAATCCACTAATACTAATGTCCTCTACGTATGAGTGTGTGTGTTACAACGTTTGACTTTCATTTGTTTCTCAGAGGTAATTTGGTTAGGCCGATGTTACAGAAAATAAGCTATATTAATCTATGAGACCTACCTACCTACGAGTGTTGAACGAATAAATTGCGAGTCGTAAATTGAAATTGATGTGGCCTAATGTAGCTAGAGTGCCGTGGCGTAGTGGTTGGATAGTTAGAGCACGGCTTATGGCATCAATGTTGCGGGGTTCGATTCCAGTCAAAGGACAAAATATTTTGCATTAAAAATGTATCGTATTAGTCACGTGTCTGCTTTTTGGAACAGTGTACTTAGACCAAATATGTTTTCCTACTACTGGCACTACTGGTGTATTCTAAACCAAGACTATCATAGTTACCTAAGTAGGTATTTATATTATCCACTGCATTAATCAGCTCTTATAATGTGCATGCATAATATTATGCATCCTTCTACTACTAAATTTTTGATTATTTCTTTCTATCCTATCCTAAAGTAAATTTTAGACAAAATCTACTAGTCTGATTTTGACGTGGTTTTGGGGAATTAAGGTATGCTTCATTGTGATGGCACATCGAAATTCTGAGAGACGCTATACATAGATGCCATGTCTATTGATGCGAAACTCGTGTACCTAAGTCGCATAGAAAAACTCTTTATGTCATGATGTCCAAATTTACGGGAAAGAATTTTATGTGGCAATTCTATTACAGCAAGTGAGTAAAGCCACAGGTACCCGCTAGTGTTGTATATTTACGTAAATATGTATAATTTCGTTGTAGAATATTTTACGAGCTGAGTTTACGACGCGTCTTTATGACATGTTAGGAACCATAAAAGTCGAGATTTTACTCAGAGAGCTCTACTTTTGAATAAGTTAGTACTTTGTTGAGGACAGCCTCCGTTATTAAGATTTTAATGCATTGTCAACTAGATAACTAGGTCTTTTCATAGAAAATATTGACATACTGTCTAGATCTCTTTCTTGAAAAGTTTGCTGTAAGAATTTTTTTGTTATTGGATTTAATTACACTTGCAGAAGTCAAGAACAATCAATGTTTATTTTTTGTAAGGCTTACATTCCTTACATTAATTTTGTTCTGAAATAACATGTGATTTCACATGCACATCACATCATTTCAGGCATTTATGGAAGAAAACTGAACAGTAGCTGGATGGGAAGAGCCGACGACCGAGCTCAATGGCGTACCTTGGGAGAGGCCTATGCCCAGCAGTAGACTAGTGGGTAAACTAAGCTAGAGGTCACAGGTTCAAATCCTACCTCTCGTAGGTCAACGTTTTTCACCGCGCTCACCTTAGCCTCAAAGTGATGAACGCAATGCGCTATGTATATAAAGCGCTTTCGATAGGTGGAAAGAAAAAAAGTCTAGATATTTAATCATTATTATCACCAGCCAGACAGAAGACGTTCACTGTAAGCATTGGCCTAATATACATTTGCTTGTTATCAACTCCATCAAATTCGTTATCGCTCTTGAACCTTTGATCATTCATCCGTACCCAGCCACATTACTGCCCTCAAACAAAAATCAGAGTTCGCAACACCTAAAAGCAATCGTTATGATCCAATCACCCCGAAACCTCGCCTCGTGGATAATTGCCGCCGCACTCAAAGACTTTACCCCCATAACGGACCGCAATGCATTACCGAAATAAAAAATTCACCTCAATTTCCGAAGGAGATTTCCATCAGCGCCGATACGGTGGCTAAACACAATTCCCGACGCACACAGACACACACACGTGAAATATTCAGTCGCCACTCCGATACATCATTCATTCGTCCGCAGAGAACGGTTCGACACCAATCTTCCATTTGGCAAGAAAATCGATACACGTCGTGGCCATATAAGCATTCCGGGGGAGGCAGACGGGGTGTCTTAAAAGGGAGTTAAGGTTTAGTCCCGAATATTGAATTTCCCTTGGGACAAACCCGTTTCGCTTTGTCCCTTTGGCCGGGGTCGTGTAGGCCGTGAGATGCCCGGGCTGCGTCCTACGCACACATAGGTAAACTGCGTAAGTAAGTGTAGATAATAACATTGCGAGGCCAGGCATACGTGACTTTCAGGGTGTTTGACGGGCCCCCGGGCAACGAGTATATTCTCCACACATATACTTACATACTACACCGACGTATATGTTCGAGTGGGCGTTCTACTCTATATGTGATATAGAGGCCTCCCTTTGCTTCAAAGCCTTCAAATTGGGTCTCTTTAAATAAAATTTTGCACGCACGGGTTTATGTCAAAAGAACGTTTTAGTACAGTAGAACTCTTTGGATCTATTTTAATTTGAAAGTGTACACATTTTTGAAATAAATTGTTTTAATAGAGTTATGTAGTTTGGAATTGAGCACCCAAAATGTAGAGCCTAATTGTTATAATGTATACTGCAAATAGTAAAATTATAATGTATCTAGAATTATACTTAATTATTTATGGTTATCAAGATGTAGGTATGTGATATGTGTGATGTTTGCTTGTGAGTTTGTATGACTCTACGAAGTGATCTCCAGAACTACTAATCCGATTTTGAAAATTCTTTTTTTACTTTAAGACAGCTATTATACACATCTATAAGTGTCACAAGTTATGTTTTATTGTAAAAACTCTGTGATTATCTCCACGGGGATAAAACCGCCGAGCACAGCTAGTATAGTTCATAATACTTTTGTACGAAAGCAATTTTAGTTGTAAAATATGCTTATTAAGGTAAAAGAAAAGCCAATTGCAGTTTGCCTGAAGCTATATATACATTTTATTAAATTAATTATTGTTTTACTTATGTACGCGCTACTTAAAATATTTGGAACTGTAATGGGCAAGCGTGGAAATCACCATAAGATTATCAAGTTTATTTATTTAAAGAATAAATCGTCTTGTTTTGACGACAACAGTCACTACTAGCGCCATCTGTGTTTGAGATCATAATTATGATATGATATTTTCCCCCTTTTTTTATGTAATAGATTGGCAAACAAGCAGACGGCCCGTCTGATGGAAAGCGGTCACCGTCGCCTATGGACATTTGCAACACTAGGGGAGTTGCCGATGCGTTGTCGACCTTTAGGAACTCTTTTCACACTATCTCTTTTTACTTCATTCGTTTTGCAGGGTAGAATTTGACAATAACTTATAAAACTTATAAATATAATAACCGAATGAACACACCGATGTATGAATTAATCATTGATTTATCATCCATGCTATATATGCCACTAATCTTATAAATAAAAAAAATTATAAAAAGTATTTCATGTCGTTCCCTAGGGTTCAAACTATCTCCATACCAAATTTCATCAAGATCTGTTCAGTTGTTTTGGCGCAAAATGTTACAAACAGACAGAAAGGCTGAGAGAGTCACTTTTCCATTTAATTTTATCATATCACTAACTGCGCCCAGCGGTTTCACCCGCGTGTTCCCGTTATCCAGCAGGAACCATTTCCGGTATAAAATCTAGCATATGTGTTAATCCAAGGTATAAGCTATCTCCATTCCAAATTTCACTCAAATCCGTTCAGTATTTTTTGTGTGAAAGAGCAACAAAAATACATACATACTGACAAACTCGCGTTTATAATATTAAGTAGGACAAGCGCGGATGGTATGGTACATAGATTATGTGAAATACTTTTAGTAGAAATACTTGCGTTCCGAAATCTCTCACGAAATAACTCGTTATTTCTGTTTTACCATCAAGGTGAGATACGGCCAGGTATTTGTCTCTATCTCATTGTGACAGAGATTTATAGTGGCCGACTTTACCTCCTCCCTAGCTGGGTGTTGCCATACATCACCTTTACTAATAGTGTTGTTTCAATTAAATTAAAGTGAAGCGTAAAAGTTTATGTAAAAAAATGTAAAAGTAAGTAAAAAGGTTAAGTTTAAGTTTGTTAAAAATACTAGCTGTTCCCCGTGGTTTCACCCGCGTGGGCTACAGTTTATCGCAATAAAAAGTAGCCTATGTCTTTTCTCAGGCTTTAGACTATCTGTGTACCAAATTTCATTTAAATCGGTTCAGTAGTTTAGGCGTGAAAGCGTGACAGACAGACAGACAGAGTTACTTTCGCATTTGTAATATTAGTAGGGATTAGTGGGGATTTTTTGTACTTTTTCTTCTCAAGGCTCTCTGTTACGTATCATGTACACTGAGAAAAAAATCTTTCCTTCCGAGTCTTTACCTTCCAAGACCGTTTCCTTCCTTATTTTGTATTAGTTTTCCTTCTGAATCACAAATCCTTCCCTTTTGACTCAGAAGGAAAACGGTATTTCGGAAGGTCTTTTTTTCTCCGTGTAGAATAACGGATACGTTTTTTTTTCGATTTAACTATCAGAATTTCAAAGAAAAATGCTCGTAGCTAGCCCCAATAATCAGCTTAATCTCGGAGTCCTCTCAACTCGCTCACAAACTTTCGCATTAATAATGTTAAATCATATTAAAATAACATAGTGCTAGGTACTAGTACGTCTATTGAAAACCAGAGCCTTTGATACACGAAGTAATTTCTCAAGTCTCACCTACGTGCCCGTATTTCCAATCAGGCGTCTTTGTGCGACATGAGCCATCGACGGAGACGTATGGCCGATATTGTGTACCAGCTTTAATCCAGACTTGCATCGTCTAGTTGAAACTTTAGTTATTACTGAGTATATGAGGGTAAAAGTGGGTCAAAGGTTTAGTATTAAAAAAAGAAAAACTTTATTAGCTTATTTTCTTTTTCTCTGAATGATCTTATTAGTAGTTATCAGTAGTACCTGGCCCTATATATTGAGTACTAGTTTTTTTTTTTTTTTTTTTTACTATTTACAGGGTAGCGTTTGACCACAAGTCACCTGATGTTAAGTGACGATGTGGTCGAAGATGGCGCCACGCTACACCTGGACTGGGAACTGGCTCTCAAGTGAGGCTGCCGGAACACACCGATAGGTGCTTGGCGACAGATTCTTAACAAGAGGGTGGTAGCTAGCCAGGCGAGTACTAGAAAATACTCTACCACCAAGCTATGGTTTCATCACGATGTTTTCCTTCACCGAAAGCTCAAGCTCATTGTAGGATTCGAACCCACGTCCTACGGATCGCAAGCCGACGTCACTACCACTGAGCCATCATCGCTAGTTGCGCTTCGCGATTTCACCCGCGTCTTCTTGTTATCCCGCAGGAACCTTTTTCCGGGATAAATAGTAGCCTATGTGTTAATCCAGGGTATAAGCTATCTCCATTCTAAATTTCATTCAGATTCGTTCAGTAGTTTTTGCGTCAAAGAGTAACAAACATACATCCATCCATCCATCCATCCTCACAAACTTTCACCTTTATAATATTAGTAGGATTAGCATTTAGTTTCATCAACTGGACTCGATAGAATATGCTAAAATCTTTGTATGAAAACCAGCACAGCGCCCCCTAACGGTAACTACGTGTAACTAAATTTTTCATCTAAAAATGTACGATAAATGATATTTTCATACAAGAAATATACGATAGTCGATAACGAGTATAAAATGATGAAACTACTATCTATTCGTTGTTAGTGCGTTATCTACCTTTTTTTTTGTTGTGGTGTTTTTGAACCAATTTTTATTCATATAAAAATGAGTTTACGCTTTCGCGGTTAACCGCGTGAAAGTAAAACTCATACTAGGGCCACAGATGACTTGTAGCCTAACGCTACAAACACTCATACTAGGGCCACAGGTGACTTGTAAACACTACCTAGAAAATGTTGAAAAAAAAACCTCTGTAAAGTTTTTAAGGCGCTTATTAAAATCCAAAGAAAGTTCAGGAACGTAAAGTTCAAAGGCTCAGTTTAATCGTAATGAGCCTCAAAGGAGCTGTCACAAAAGCTGTAGACAAAACAACAGTTTGGGAGATGTTGAGCTGCGACCTATTCCCCGAATCTACTCTTTTTCTCTGCGACATTTCAAACTGCAAGATTTTATTTTCAAACGATCCTTCATTCCTTCTATGGCTAAGATATAAGATCTTTCCTTTTATGCTGCTCTATTTTTTGTTGTTGTGGTAAAGCAATAAAGCTAAATATTCATGTCTAACCGGCTAAAAGCAGTTGATCCTTATTGAAATTTACAAGGATATGCTATTTTGTTTTCAGGTTTTAAAACACTTTTATTAGCTTGACTTGTTAATAGTAACTACTTAATATTATAAATGCGAAAGTAACTCTGTTTGTCTATCTGTCTGTCCGTCTTTCACTCCTGAACTACTGAACCGACTAAAATAAAATTTAGTACATATTTAGTCTGAGAAGGAACATAGGCTATTTTTTATCGCGATAAACTGTAGTTTATGCAGGTGAAACCGCGGGCAACAGCTAGTAAATTATAAAGAGGCTGTCGGAACACACCAATAGGTGCTTGGCGACAGATTCTGAACTTGAGGGTAGTAGCCCTTCTAGGTGAGCACTTAAAAATGCCCTACCAAAAAGTTTGTAGCGGGCGAATTATAGTATGACATAAAGAAGGAAGCAGGAAGCATGAGGCTCTACATTAATTGTATTTATGAGTACTTCAATCTGTCATATAAAGAACCTTTACCGTCAATTCCACAACACCATCCATTTTGAGTTTGTAAATGATTAGAGTTGAAAAACTTTATATAAAAATTCGTACTCAAAAAAAATGTCACACAACTTTTCGTCTCCAATCCAGGTCCTCGTTAAGACCAAGCTACCCTTACCCCTTACAGAGCATCTCAATCCTTCAAGTAAGAATGCGATTTCTAAATAATGTCAAATTTCCCCCGAGTTGCCTCCCGGCAACTGGCAGACTTGTTAAAGCATCGGCCGAGAATCACGTTCGCTTTGAAAAACGCCCTTTGATGCGTCGTCCTTGTTACCAACGGAACAACTAGCGTTCTTCACATCACATGTACGAAACAGCCCCAGCCAATCGATTGTGTATCATATCACAAAGGGATAAGGTTGGGAAAGGGAGTTATTGGAATAAAATAATTTCGAGTAGGCTTACGTGTTTGGGAACTTAAAGTTTTTCTTTCTGATGATTTATTGCGGTTTTCGTGATGTTGGGATAATACTTTTTTTTACTCTAGGGGTTAAAACAAGATGTTAAAGAGAGACATCTTATTATTAACAAAACGACGACATCACCACATCAGGTGACTTCTGGTCAAACGCTACCCTGTAAGTAATAAAAAAAGAAAAAAAAAGAAACGTTAGTCATTTATACATGTCAAAAACTGCACTTGCACTTGTCAAAAACTGTTTTCATTTGTTTTCGCTGAGGTGAAGTCGTGCACGATAAGTAAATAAACAAAACACATTATGTAATGCATTTAGAACTCATTAGATCATACAATATACATCATCATCATCATACCATCATCATCATCATCATTACTCATTTCTGTGGATATGTTTTTCATTCTATTCTCATAAATATCTTTTTAATTTATTTGTTATTTTTAATGTAACAGGGGTTCAGAGTGTTTCATGTCACATTCTAGTTATCTGTAAGTTACACATAATTTGAGTACTTGAACAAAAACGGCGAAGGTAATCTCCAACGGCAGCCTAAAAAGTCCGCGAACGAAAACAAAAAAGCTTTTTCCTCCAAAAACGTGTTCACAAGCGTACATTTTTCAATCAATCCTACTTATACGCATGTCGATGTTTCTCATTCAGCAAATAAAAATCTCATACCGACCGAGGCTTGTGATATTTGAACCATGACGTATAATGCTTCGCTTCTGATTACCGTTTGACGAACTGAGTATTCCGCCCTGATGAACTTTTTGAAGCCATGGCGTAGTCTGCGATTCAGCCGCAGAAAAAAAAGAAAATTGCCGCCATTTTTTACATCCTGGCTTTATTTTTCGCTCTGTAAGATGTTCATTGGTATTTTGATTGATCCTGTCCCTTATTATTGCGAAAACATTTTTAATGTATGATTTTTTGGTATTTTTCACGAATTTGCTGAAGCTTGGCTAACTAAAACCTACTTATTTCTGAACTGTTTTTTTTTTTCTTGCAAGAAGTTCCATATTTGCATTATTTAAAAGAGGTATAGATCGCATTGAATTCTCTTGCTTTTTTTTCTCAACAACAACATGTAAAACAAAAGCAACGCACTATTAATCGAAATTCCATACATTGAATTAATTTAACCCTTTATCGCTCGCGCTCACAATCGAGTTAAAACAATAAGCTTGCGAGTCACATGCAGAGTTATAGACAAAACTCAGCCCCTTTGTATTTAACCCTTCCATTGTTTTTGGAGAGCGCAGAATTAATCTCAGTGTATTTCTTTGATCGTCAAGCTTGGTATAAAGGACCGAAGCTGACAGCTACAGTGATGGATATGGAAATACTTGACGGGTCTGCGGATGGTGTTTTGGACCATAGTGCGTTGTTTAAGATTAATTGCATAAATCTATTTTTGTTTTGTGCGTAACGGACTTTTCGACTTTGCCCAACTTTTTTATTCTCTAATTTAATGTTTTGTTCAAACCTTCTTGGTGTCAATTTTCATAAAAAGTTTTAGCGATTCAAATATAGTAAAATATTAACACAATTCTCAACGACCTTTGCCATATTGGGGACTTCATAAAGAATCCAAACAAAAAACTAGCTAGCTATGTAATATAAAAACTGCTAAAGCTTTCCAGCCTTTTCATATAATACCACTTTCACTCTCACATCTTCAATTTCCCTGGTCCCTTACATAAAATACGTTATGTACGTTGTGTAAGCCCGGCCGAGGCAATATCTGTATGGTATCACCGGAAGGCCTGTCAGTTTGTTTATACAGCATGTGGAGATTTGGGCGAGGGGGACAAAAAGGGGGACAGGAGGAGGGGGTGAAACGTCACGGGTAGTCGACAGAGGCTGGTGAATTGCCAGTATTTGGGTCAGATATCGAGTCTGAATTTATGAAAATGTGTTGTGGTAACATACGAGGAAATATAATATGATGCGACTAATGTTTTTTAGAGCAAGAAATCAAAGAAAAATAAATACTATTTGCGTTATATACAATATTCTATGCTTTAAGTATTTTTGTACTACGTTATTTAGCAATTAATTATGTGCAATATTGCAGATGTTCTATTGAAACATAAGAATGGAACTTTTTAGATAATAAAATTATTTTATTTTATGGCGATCGGTATGAAAAATTCTACATAGTTTTTGTACATTCATCAAATATTATGTAATGTTTAGATTTATCGCTTCGTTTACGTTTAAATATTTGTATCAAAGAGACAAACACGTATCCACTCCGCCTAATTTATACCTTCTAATTCAAACCTTAACAAGTCGCTATCCGTAAACTTATGTACACCCACACACCTACATCGTATATATCAGTTAAGCCTTTCGAGAGTAGATAGAGCTACACGTACACACACACCGAAAGGAAAGCCGCAAGGCACGTAACATAAGGAGCTTTGAAATTAATTTAGCTGGGAACTAGCTAGCAAATGGATAGACGTGTGAGCCCGGGGGGGAGCTTTAGCACCACCCTGTAGCTGGGTGGTGTGACGGGAAAATTCGGCGTTTAGAGAACCTTTGTGGCGGGGCCGGTTGTGCTTAGAAGTAATTGTGTACGTACGTGTACAGTTTTCATTATGTAAGCTTGTAATTAATGTTTGCGTTGAAATTGGAATGCGGCCTAATTGGGCGATAGTTCTGTGGGATTAAAATAGATTGGCTGGTTTATAAAACAAAGGAGGTTATGTACCTATTGAGGCTAGGTAATCTAAATTAAGTACTATTGGCCTATATATTAGACTAGCGTTTCCCCGTGGTTTCTCACAGGTGGACTACAGTTTATCGCGATAAAAGGTTTCCTATAGCCTTCCCCAGGGTTCAAACTATCTCCATATCAAATTCTGAGCAAGTTCTTTAGAAGTAAGAAACAAACCGACTCTCAGCGAGTTACTTTCAAATCTATATTAGTATTACTTTATGTACTTACTATCCTACTAGTATTATAAACGTGAATGTTTGTGAGTATGGATGGATGGATGGATGTTTGTTACTCTTTCACGCAAAAACTTCTGAACGGATCTGAATGAAATTTGGAATGGAGATAGCTTATACCCTGGATTAACACATAGGCTACTTTTTATACCGGAAAAAGGTTCTTGCGGGATAACGGGAAGACGTGGGTAAAAACGCGGGGCGCAACTAATATGTACATATTTTTTAATCCAGCCAGTTAACAGTTGTCCAAAAATAAAATTCATGTTAACCCACATTTCACCATTCCACCACCTCAATATGTAATCAAAGTATGTAATCACATGAAAATAAAATTGTATTCCACCAAGCGACTTACCTACGGCCGGATATGAATATTCATCTACCCTCATTTTGTCATACATGTTAATATCCTCAGAGAGAACGCCAAAGGCCTCACAATATCCGTTTCATGTACCTTCCACTTTACTATATGTCGACTCGTATGCGAAGTAATTTGTACAAGCTCTTACATCTTGGTTTGTCTGTAAATACTTGTAGTATAATGGTTTTATAATTATTGACGTTTGGAGTTGTAGCTACGTTCATGTCTTCAATGAAGCTTAATAAGATTTAAGGCTTTCAAAAGAAAAAAAAAGAGATATAATAATTTATAGATAACATATGAACTCACAGGTGTTATTCCATGTTTTGTGTCTATTTGAGCCCATTTGAAAGTTACAAAGTCAAGTAAACATCTTATTTTTAACTTGTTCCAGAGACAATAGTAAACTTTTTATATGCAAGGCTGCAAAGTTGTATTTTGGCGCGAGTACTTGTATTGAAACCTGAGCAACCGAAGGATTCTAAGATTATAGAATATAGAATCCTGAGCATAGCGAGGGTTTCAAAGTACGAGACGCAGAATAACTTTGCAGCCGAGCGAAACACGCAACTTTTCACCTCACTACAGCGAGGAAAATGCAAGATGCAAGAAAAACAGATAAAATAGGTTTGTTTGTTTTTTCATGCAAAAGTCATGCTGGCCAGTGCGATTATTCCAAAAAAAGGTTTGGCATTCTGACATAAAATAAGTATTGTTGCATTTTAAGTGGACTGGCGGTATGGAAAATTATTGAATAGAAAGTTTCGAAGTTTAAAAATACTTTCCACGCTAGCGCGCAAAGTGCGCTTTTGCACTCAGATTTCGAATGACAAACAGACTCATTCCGAGCTTGTGAGGTGAAAAAAATTTGTCTCGTCTTCACAAAAACCTATGTATTATGAATTTAACAATGGAGTCATGTAGTACTATTCTAAAGTATTTCATATGCATTTTTTCATATCTTTCTTTACCTTGAACGTGGATAAATAGAAAGAAATTCATGATCAGGTTATCTCAAGTAATTGCTTTCCAGTAATTTATCTTACGAGCTCTTGGACCTTAGTAGTTGTTTGAGTCTTCGCAATAATTTTATTTCAATTGGCAAATATGTTATTTCAATTAGTTCAATTCGGTCGAAAAATGAAAGGACACCACGCATAACCTTAAAATCATTTTTTCAACATCATCATCACGCATAATTCTAAAATCATTTTTCAACGCCATAATTCCCTGAGCGATGGCCGTATTTATAACCAATAACCAAGTTTGCTATGTGTTTAAGTAATATCCGGTATATGTTCGAAGAAATGTGCTTAACTAGCTGTTTCCCCCAGCTTCAGCCGCGTAGCCTGTAGTTTATAACAATAAAAAACAATACATGTCCTTCCCCGGGGGAACTATCTTCATACTTACCAAATGTTACCTAAATCGGTTCAGCGGCTCAGGCGTAAAAGCTAACAAACAGTCAGACAGAAAGAGTTACTTTCGCATTTGGCATGTTTAAGTATGGATTTAGTATGCGTCGAAACAAATTTTAGTATGGATTTAGTACGTCGAAACCGTATTCTGTACATTTACTTGTTGTTTTTTATAAATTTGCACCCGAATTATCTACTTTTCCTGTGCAAGTTCTTGATTATCGAAATAAAATAAGCATACCTAAGTGTGACTTTTAATGACGTTTTTGAACATGTGTGGTAGTAGTAAGCTGGGCAAGCACTAGAAAATACCCTAGAAACAAGCTATGGTTTCATTACGACGTTTACCTCTACCGAAAGTTCTAGCTCATTGCATTGAAATCCACCCATAAGTCATGGGTTACATACCAACATCTAATATATAAAATTCTCGTGTCACAGTTTTCGTTGCCATACTCCTCCGAAACGGCTTGACCGATTTTGATGAAATTTTTTGTGCTTATCGGGAAGGTCTGAGAATCGGCCAACATCTATTTTTTATATTAATTTTTTATCGAGTTAATTGTAGTCCACGCGGGTGAAACCGCGGGGCGCAGCTAGTATTTATTATAAAGGACTGTCATAACTTCTTTATTCAAAAACCCTTTTATTTATTAATTTCAAAATGACAGACACACAAACGTAATTTGTTAACATATTTATTTTTCCATGCTCACATAATATGTAAACAAACTCCCCAGGCGATTTCCTTGTAACCGTGTTAGTAATATCCGGTGTATCTTTGTAGATAATAATAATGTGTAAGTAAGTATATATAATATTATATCTACTTTACTTTGATTTCTGTACGCTTCGCATAATGCCTCGACCATGAGATTAGACCTTTGATTTTGAATATTAGACATTCAGGGCACTGCGTAGGTTTTAGATTACTTTTTAGATTGAATGTTAGACTGTATACTTTAGGGTTGGGCCTTCTACGTACAATAGCTTAAATACCACAGTCATCATCATCATCATCATCATCATCATCATCATCACCCCTTGAACGCTACTTGCATCCATCGGCTCCCTGCGACTCTTACAATGTCGTCGGTCCACCTAGTGGGGGCCTACCTACAGAACGTCTTCCAGTTCACAATCGCCACTCGAGAACCTTTCTTCCCCATCGGTTATTGGTTTGTCGAATGATGTGGCCTGCACTGATACAACAGTCAGTGATCAACAAACACACTTTCTTATTTAGGTGTAATATAGTAGTGACAAACACCTGATGTTGAGTGGCGAAATGGTCGTAGTTGGCGCCTTGCTACACCTGGTTTGGGAACTGGCTCTCAATTGGGGCTGCCGGAACACACCGATAGGTGCTTAGCGACACATTCTTAACTTGACGGACGGACAGACGGACAGTGGAGTCTTAGTAATAGGATACCGTTTCGTACCCAAAGGGTTCCTTATTTATTTTTTTTAAATACCCAAAAAATAAATATTTTTCATTCGTACTTTTGATTTTATATCTCTTGGTAAACATTATGTCTGTAATGAAGTCCCGTTAACGCGTCTACGGTATCACATATTAGCCGTAAATACGGTACTCGTAACACGCAATACCGTACCTGCATGAAGACTTAGGTACCCGTAGGTGTTTAAGTTGATGAGTATTAGATAGAAGAGCTTGCTACACTTATCTTGGGAACTCTTATTAAATCCTCCTTAACTAATCCTTTACCCGAGAAGTACTGTCAACAAAAAAAATTGGAAAAACTTTTTATCATAATATACAGAAATTCACACTTATTTTGGCTTATCAGTATTTTAATAGTCCGTGCAATACCTACTATAATGTGTCATTGTTTATAAACGTTTTTTTTTTGTTCAGATGTAGCTAATCGGAAAGCAAATTAGCATTATCAAAAAAAAGGTGAATAATAATTATGTAATAAATAACGTTTTAAATAATCATTCTGGTAAGACCAAGTCATTGTGTGTGTATCATATATTACCAGCTGCGCCCGGCTGTTTCACCCGCGTGGACTCAAAATTCAAAAAAGTCCGTGTGATGTTTAAGTAAAGTGCCACGCCACTACTTTACTTAAACGCTATCCTCTTTGACCCGGCTTGTTGCTGGGTCCCATCATCTCGTCATCATCATCATCATCATTAATACATGATTATACTCTTTGAGTTAGAAATATATTTTAATACTTGACACTGGCAAATACACTAATCGCCACGCCATAACAAAAAAAACCCTGATCCTTTTTTGCCATCGCTACCCGTAATTAGCGACCGTAGCACATAGCCCGTTATATATACTACCGTAATTATGCACATATACCCCCGGTCTGGAACACTCGCGTAACAATTTCGAACTGGATCCCGAGTTGGTAACCGCAACAGACGGCGGCCATCTTGTCGTCGCCGTGACAACCACACAGTCCCACCTGAAATATAAAGTGGAATTTAGAGGCTGATGCCAGGGTTAAGTGTGCTGAGGATAGGTTTATACAAAGCCTAAGTGTCTTGAAGTACTAAAGGGTAGAAGGGTAAAAATCAAATCGAAATCAGAATATGTCAACGCCCAAACATTTGGAATGGAACAAGGTTCATGTCAGCGTCTTTGCTTCCCGATAAATTGGCCATAAGTAAGCCTCAAGAGTGTCGAGACAACTAAACGTTATGTTCCAACTGATCCAACTTTTTTTATTTTTTTGTATTGGCGTATATAGTGTCAAGTATTAAGTATTTCAAACTCAGAGAGTAGAATCAAGTATTAATATTGATGATGATGAAAAGATGGGACCCAGCAACAAGCCGGGTCAAAGAGTAAAGTTTAAGTAAAGTAGTGGAACTTTACTTGAACTTTACACTGACTCTTTTGGAGCAACAAAAGTCAGTTTCCGAACTTTATTTCAATTTCCCACATTCGCACACATAATCATGTCATTGTAAACATCACGTAACATGTGGTCAAACGCTACCCCGTAACATGTTTACGAAAAAATTGGGTTTGAAACGGGATATTTACCATTTATTTGTTTTGTTTGTGTTCTGGATATTTTGGCACTGTTGCAAGCGCCATAATCACGAGAATACTTAAAGTTTCTGCGGGTAGAATTCTTGATATTATAACGGGCAGACGTATCTATCTACCCACTTCCTCTCACGTTTTTTGCGTACGATGACATTACTATTTTCACCCAAGTCACTCACAACTACATTTAAATCTCGACACACAAAATACAAAAAGTATGATGTTTATGAAAGCATTCTATGTTTGCTAGGCTTAGACACATTGCAGATAAATGGCTTAATATCACTCAACTATCAAACAGAAATCACAGGATATGATTTGAAGCTTGACTTACTTGACTCATATGGCATGATTCACACCCCATAAAGCGTTGTTTAGTACATGATTAAGTCTCGTAAATATATTTCTTATTAGAGCTCTTAAGCTCCATTATGCCTCGCACTTAATGCACTTCCCATTCCACGTAGAAGCCATCAACAAAACCGCTGCATATTAAACCCATCAACTAGGCTGCACTCAGGATGCTAGCATTTGCCCACATAACAATTCGATGGAGCATTTCAATATAAACGGTGGTCCGCCATTAGCGGGCATGTACAACTACCCTAACGGAAGAAGGCTGTTAAAGTGTGGAAGAGGATTTGGAGATGGAGAATGACATTTATACCTACGTAAAAATTGTATTTAATATTTTTACTAAATAGAACCTCAATCGCATGTTTTGTAATCAAAAATTTCACATGAAGTCTTCTTTTTGGACGTGTATGAATGCAGGCATTATAGAATTAAAATGGAAGTTTAAGCTGGTTAGGTTAGGTCGTTTTTTTTTGAGGGCCTTTAAAGTGTCGAAAAATATCATGCTTTTAATAAATAGGTGTA
The DNA here is from genome assembly GCA_931315375.2 of Opisthograptis luteolata. NCBI lineage: Eukaryota > Metazoa > Arthropoda > Insecta > Lepidoptera > Geometridae > Opisthograptis > Opisthograptis luteolata. Next base: position 8,674,686 of record OV928047.1, on the reverse strand, counting down.
GGTATCCCACATAAATGTCTACTTGTTTTGTTTTAGCTAAAACCTACGTGTACCTAATTTATATATGTACTACCCTTTTTAAATACATACTATTTAACAAAAACCGCTACGAATATCAAACAATGTCTGCTGCACTAATAATGATGATGATACACCTAACGTAATTACCAAACTACGATGACTTTATTTTGTACCTTCCTAACCCCACATCATTGCACCACATCTTTTCATGACATGTCTTTTTCACACAGGGACACGTGATAAAAATTAACGATGTGGTCAAAGGTGCCACGCTAAGCCCGTCACTCGTTCAATAGTCCGTTTCCATACTTTCCAACGACAGAGGGCAGACAGACGGAGTAGTGAAGCACTCTTCATTTCGAATGCCTGTCCACGCGCCACCCCCGCACACCCCGTGTGTACACGCCCTACAATGGATGAAGACGCCGGGAAATGTTTTGGAGAAGGCACTTCTTAGAAACAGATAGATAGATGGTAGGTAACCGGAAAATGTTGTGTAGAAGGCAGTTCTTAGAAACGGCCGAGTTTTGGGATGGATAAGTAGATAGATATCGGTTTATTGTTTTCGCACAACAACGAAAATCAGAGCAACGTAAAGGGAAAGATCTTGGAACTAGTTTTTCAGTGGGCGGTTTTTTTGATATAAGCTGTTCCTGTTCAACTTCTTTTAGAACTCTATTTTTGTTTGTGTAGTACTACTTACAGGGTAGCGTTTGACCACAAGTCACCTGATATTAAGTGACGATGCGGTCGAAGATGGCGTCACGCTACACCTGGATTGGGAACTGGCTCTCAAGTGAGGCTGCCGGAACACACCGATAGGTGCTTGGCAACCGATTCTAAGGGAAAGGACTATGCTAGTCTTTGTATGTGATTTAGTCCAAATGTTACCCAGAAACGAAAGTACGAGTTAACAAAGGGTTTGTAATTTTTTGACGCTCTCCATTGACAAAAAGCTTTTTTCATTGAATAATCTTTCGGCGCACCTACTCGTTTCATTCTGATTACCAATTAGCCTTTTTTTGTACGCTTACGCTTAGGCGTTAACGATTGCAGAAAAAGAAACGTTTACATCTTGGCTAGGCTCCCAGGTACGAACAAAGTTTCCATGTACTATGTACCGCATCTCAGCCACTCATCCTGGCTCCCTACACGCATGCCCTTTGCTCCTCACCGAGTGATATTGGGACGTGTGATGCGAACTCTATTGTGGCTGTCTCGAGCCCCACCATTACGAGAATGTCACCTGTGTACGTGAAATGGTGCAGAAATGTACATTGTTATGGCAACACTGATTGTTGTGGAGTGGTTCCAACGGAAATAAATCCCTATTCCAATTTCTCTAGACTTACTATCGCTGCGCATTAGTAGGTATCAGCAATCATCAAAAAGTTGTTGGTTTGTCGTTCTTCCAGCAGTAACGGAGGAACAGATTGACGATATTTTCCATAGGTTCGGGTTTTAATATAACTTAAGTCACTTTTTGACCCGGATAACGGATCTCCAAGTGAGTGAAACCACGGAGCACAACTAGTAATGATCTAAAAAAGTTCCTAAAGCTAGAGCTAAATGGATAAGCTCTTTAAAATACGCCTAAGTCTTTTCATACGAATAGAAAACAAGAAACGGTAAATGAAACTTGTACAACCTCAACCTACTTTAAAAACACTGAGAAACACACACAAACAAAGACAAGGACGCACACACACACACACACACATAACTTTGTTAACTTTGTTTTTACACTGGCAAAGTAATCGTAAAGCAATCTGATCCAGAAATGTATACCTATATATATATCTATCCGAGATTGCGCGTCCACATAGGTTATCAAACGTCAAGAGGTGACCAAAGAGTCGTACCTACAAAAAAAACTTGTTAATACATGCTTTAAAAATCTATAATAATCCAGTAACAACTCTGACAGCTAAAAAATCAGGATAACGGCAATTTTAAACAGAGAAAAATACATAACGAGAAGAAGGCACGGTAAGCAGGCACGACCTCAAATATTGTCTATTCACCTCAAGCAAGCTCAGAGCTTTCAGAAACTCTGTAATTACATGCACACACTCAAAAAGCAATCACATCTAATCTGGAGATCGACTATCCGAGATTGAATTGCGTATCCCCGTAATATATCAAAGGTAATCCGTTTAGTTTAAGGGGCACTGTATATCATGCGATGGTACATATCTCCCCGGTGTTTGGTCGCCTAAGCAGGGTGGCTCTAACGCATGTTTAGGTGGGTGGAACAAGTTAGAAACGTACACGATTTGTAAAGATTACAACTATAGATCCTAATCTCTCTAAAAGGCATCTCACTGCATTTTTTTAGTTCAATATATCGTTTTTTTAGTCGGAGGAATCTTCCATCTATTATTATTATTCACCAGATGCCATTGACGCATTCCATTCATTGAATGTTAAAGAAAACACTACGGTAACTTTTGTTTTTATGCAACCTTTATAAAATGTTGTTCAATAACCTTAACCAAAAATCCGTACCAAAAACTTTAAGTACCTATATGAAAAAAAGAAGAAAATAATTAAGAAAAAAAAGAAAGAAGTAAGTCAAGAATCTGTCACCATGCACCTATCGGTGTCTCCCGGCACCCTAACTACTTGTGAACCAGTTCCCAAGCCAGGTGTAGTGCCACCTTCGACCACATCGTCACTTAAAATCTAGTGGCTTTTGGTCAAACGCTATGCCGTGAGGACTAAAAAAATAAACAAAACTGCTTAGAATTTACACTGTTTACTTATAAACAGTACTTGATCTCCCCGCTAACAGCTTACCTTCTAACCCACACAATCTTGTTCGTCAACTAAGCAGGGAGGCTGGCGTTCCGCCGACTGAGGGGGGTTACATTTTCCTGTTTGAAGCACACGTCGCAAAGGGAAATCCTGTACAGGACAGAGCTCTAAAATTGCCCGTTTGATTAAGGTACGCAGGTACCGCCTCCATGCCTATGAAGGGGTAGATGGTATATTAAATTAGTAACCATGCCATGTGTATGTTGTAGGATGTTGGACTTGCATTCCGAATGACTTCTGCTATCCTAATAAACCTATAATTAACAGAAAGAACCAAAAAAAATTATAGATACAAAAAAAGTTGTCAGTACTTTTTATTGTCACTGTTTGTTAGAATATTCTTAAAAAAAAGGTAAAATTCTTAAAATCTAAATTCTGAACTAGCTACAAATCGTTGAAACCATGAAGCCTAGATTCAAAAAAATATAATGTCCTCTTTACTTAGAATGATCCGTTAGGTAAAAGAAAACTTGAAACTGACGTGCGAGACGCGTCACTCATCAGTACCTAATAATTAAGTTTACATTAGCTTAGCAGGTTAGAGGTCAAGTCTTCAAGGTCATTGAGGCTTGTTTTCAGCCTTAAATTACTTCAATATGCTAACCATTAGTAATAGTCTAAGGTTTTCGTAGCAATCTCGTAGCACCACTTTAAAAGAATAAACATGTATTAAAATTCTTCGTGCTTACTTATTTTTATGATGACAGTAAATATGCAAATCACTCTCTGTCCCTTTATCTGTTTGTTACCTTCACACGTAAGCCACTAACTGTACCGCTAGTACAGGTTTTTATAGTTTATAAAAACTATAAAAGTTTTCGTTTCCATCCATACATATTTTTTTCAGCGAATCTTACCGAGACATGGCGGAACCGAAATCGTTAATACGGGTTATTTTAAATCGTTATAATCATATTCCAATAATGTTAATGAGTTACTTTTTCAATTTAAGCAGATCATGTTGCCACTTTGACAAGTCGGCGGTGGTAAACGTCTACGTTTACCAAAACTTTTATCGTTTTCAATACTTGTACTAGGGTTACTGATCTGGATGAAATTTGGTATGGCGATAGTTTGAACCCTGGGGATGGACATAGAAAACTTTTTATAGTGAAAAACTGTAGTCAACGCAGTTAAATCTGCATGAAAAATCTAGTACCTACGGTCAACGACAAAAGTCGCTTAACAATAACAAGCTTTGTTATTACGTTCATCTTAAACACCAACCGTTGACTGCATCAGCACTTAATATCAGGTGTGGTGTATTGTGGTCAAACGTTACCTTGTAAGTTGTAAAAAACCGAACATCAGTGACCTAAACACATTTGGGAAATTGAGTACGATCAGCTAATTTTGTCCTGCACATCATGTCCATGGACATATGATATTTCAGCTTTTGACAGTTTTTAGACGAAGCCACAAAGGATTTGCGCGAGGTCCAGGTGGAGGACTGGTAGGAGGTGGCGCAGGACTGACCGAAGTGGTGTCTTTTGTCATCGGAGGCCAAGACTCACTTTGGGTCATTGCGCACTCTTAGTTAGTTTTTAGCAGTTTACAAAATATCCCACAAACTCTAAGGCCTTGGTTACATGAACACTAACCCAACTGGCTATAGCCGCATCGTATTGCGATGCGACCCGGTATATTTGTCTTTACTTAGCCGAGCAAGCCGTGCTTCTAATTCTAATCTCGTATGGCAAATATCTACATGACTGTTTGTTTGGTTTCAGAGGCTACGGCGTTGGGCGAGGAAATGCTGGTGGAATTCCAGATGTGGTTCGCTGGAAGTCATGAAATGTAAACTGCTGAAAGAAGAGGCACGCCTTTGGGAACTTTATTAGCTTGTAAATTATTTCTTTAGACTGTATTTGTATTTGTTTTTGAGAGAAACATATCGTCGCATCGGTGTGTTCCAATCTGTTCCTTGACCGAATCATTCCCACTGGTTTTGTATTGATTTTTTTCCAAAGAACTAGTGAGTGCTTTTATCCTAATAAGTCCATGGATTGCTATGGAAATAATAGGAAAAAATAAAAACATACGCCACGACTAGAGAACGTCCTCCTTTCTTCTTTAAAATGATGTACTTGGAATCGGTGTGGCGTATTTTTTTCTTACATTCTGTCAGCTGTCATTGTTCGATGACATATCCTTTTTTTTCATACTCTTACACGATCTATCCTTTCCTTGTCTTTAATTTTTATAAGGGGAAGGAAAATAAAATGTTAGGGCATGTAAATACAAGTGGTTATCACGGTGACACAATACCTTCGTAGTTACCGATGTGTTCAATTGTGTTCCTAAGCTGAAATCGAACTCCCTATCTCCGTGCCATGAAGCACTTTACCCAACCCTCCACCAGGGTTTTAGAAACACGTGTATCAACTTAAATTAATTATGTATACCAGATATAGCTATATGATTGATCTCAAGCCACGCTCTCGGTAATGGGGCATTCAATAATTCAAAACAACCTGAACTGGTAATTATCCCTACACGAGCCTCCTTGTAAATAATAGAGAAACATTAAACCTGTAGGTTCGTGCTCATTAATTATTTACCTATACATTTTCACGTTATATACACACCGGCACTCATAATCTGGGTTGTATGTTAACGTCAAAGTCAATAAAGAAAAGTGTAAGTTAATTTCTTAACGTTTCCTCGACATTTTCTATCTTAAAACTTGTATTGCGGACTCCACTTTATCGCAGTAAAAATTTTTTGGAGAGGGTCACCTTTATCACCTAGGGGTAAAACGAGAAAAAAAAATCACCTAGGGGTGTAAAAAAGTGTTTTAAAAATAGTCTATGACCTATTCTCAGACCAAATCTACATAAAAAAGTTGTCGTTTCGACGCAGTTCGATAACAAACACTGACTATGACACGGGATTTTCATATGTTAGAAGATGACATACGAACAATTTACATAGTATTTATATTGTATAATTATAATATATTAAGTAAATATTCTAATTACCTAACTACATTTTAAAATGTGCTCTTATTTTTAAAACACTTTTTTATTTGTTTACTTATATTAAAAATGCGAAAGAACCTCTGTTTTTTTGTTACTATTTCGCGGCTAAACCGATCTTGATGTAATCTGGTGTGGAGATACTTCAAACCCTGGAAAAGGACATAGAATAATTTTATCTCGACAAACTGTAGTCCACGCGGGTGAAACCACGGTAACAGCTAGTATTTTATAATTTAGGTAACACGTTAGGTATTGGGCGAAATTGTGTATTAATTTTAAGTTATTAATAGATATGGCCTCAGAAACCCTAGCAAGATCTCACGAATCCATTACAAATCGATCATGAGAATCTACAAGAGCAGGTATCAATAAAGGTCAATATTATTAATATGTTCGACACATCAATGTCAAATAGCACTGACGTCTTTTGTAAAACGCATGGGAAAAAATAACCGTGCATGCGCAAGCGCAACCCTTTCGACTTTTTCTGTATAGAACTCATTTAAATCTCTCGGCGCATCCCCTATTTTGCCTATGCACCTTGTTGCAAATTAAGGATTCAGCCGGTATAAAAAAACGTGACCCTAAAAAAGTCGTGGGTAAAAAGTTTTTATCTTTTTTTATTATGCGTTATTGAAATGAGACACCGGTGCCGCATTCAAAATTGGTCTTTTTGTATAGTGAAAGGGTTAGACACGTCGCTATTGATTCTTTTTTTTTATTTATAGAGTTAACCCTCAGCTACTGCGCCTGCGGTTCCGGACGGTTCGTTATGCCGGTGTTAAAGTTACATTTGCGTTTGCAAATCTTGTAATTTTTTTGTAACAGTTTTTTTATGGGTCAGGATTAGAGTTGTTTGCGTGGTTTTATCGCTTCCTGTATTATACGTAGGTAGATAATATAAATATTTAAAGTAAAAAGATAACATTTTTTTTCAAGAAAGCAATAAGTACCTTTATGTTATAACTTTTTTGTATAAGAAATAGACTTGCCGGTTTCCTCGCGGTATTTTTCTTCACCGTTTGAGTGATGGCAAATCGGAACATAGCTTACTTATTTGAATATACATTGGTTTATTTCTATTAAACTTTATTGATGACCCCGCGGTTTTAATTACGTACCTAGACAAATTTTTACGCAAAGAAAAGGATACCTAAGAATTGTTTTGCAAAGAGCTAAAATAAATTTCTTAGCACACTGAGCGATGCATTTAAAAAGTTCAAGAAATATTATGTCACATCAAAATACTTCCACTAACCCTTTAAAACTGCCTTTTGTCACCTAACACAAAACTGGCTGACAAAAACTTTAAAAAGATAACATCTCTAATTTCACACTCGATGCCTGGTGCCTATGCATCCGTATTTTTTATTTGACAGAAGAGTGCTTTATTTGCCACGATAAGTATCGCTCTTCATCCAATCTGATATCATTGTTAACGAGAGTCGAGAGTACTTCAATCTGTTGACTTGTACGTGTTAACGTAATTAGAAAATAAAAGTTTATGATTGAGACGTTACGTACTTATAAATTAATATTAGTTAGTAGAGGGTGGCACAGTCAGCGACAAAAGTAGCTGATCGTTCTCGATTTTCCAAACGTGTTTCAAATCAGTAATTATTACATAGAACACACCTGATTTTAGGTGATGATGAGGTCAAAAATTGGTGTCTAAGATGATGAGGATAATAGAAAATGGTGTGATTGTTCAGCGACTTCTGTCATTGACTGTACATGCCATGATAAACCACAGAGAGCAGTGTTTATTGACGCGTTTTATTTAATTGTTCATTACATTGTAATACAATCCGAATGGTAAGATTATTTGACATATAGCAGTCAAATAATCTTACCATTCGGCCAAAGCTCGTAGCACAAAAGGGTCCGAAATAAAACTGCTCAAATGTCTACTTATTCATTAGCAATAGCTAACAACTACAGCTTCCTTTTATTGATAAACAGACGTAAACTTTCGCCACCCAAAACTCATAAATTTCACGAGACCCTCTCCCGGCGACATGTTTTCCATACAACCACCGCTGTCACTCCCCAACATTGGACATACGCCGCTATTTACCGTCACCCTTGCTGACCCTTAACCCTTCTACCTAAATATGACCTCTTGGACCTACCCCCTGGTCATTGTGTAGCGAATTAATCGGGTAGTTCGCCCATTGTGCACCCACTGGTCAGTTATCGACGTGGGCATACCATTGTGTTTGTATTTAAAATTTTTAAGTGTCTAGAGGACGGGGTCTTAAACTGGTTTGCGAATTTTCGGCGTGCGATGGGAACTGGTTTGGTGATTTGCAGTAGACAGCTGTTGGTTAAAATTGTAGCGTGAAATAGCAAGGTAGGTAGAACTGCATTTTTTTTACTATCAAAGATCAAAGATGGGTCTTTCGTTTAATTTAATCGTGTTTGTGAAAGGTTACCTGTACTATTTTAGATAGACCTAAACTAGATGAGTATACCTTAAATAAATAGTTTTCCACTTGCTTGATATTAGTAACACTTTTTTATTATTTTTGACTGAATTTGGTTTAGCTTTTATAAATAGGTATTACGACTTTCTTCATATTTTTCTGCTGCAAAAAGTGTTTCTTCAGTTAATTACCTACCTACAAAAATAAAGGTAAGTAGAGAGAAATATAATTTTTATTGGGATTTGATTTTTCCCACTCGCACCACAAAAATAGAGTCTGTAGGTAGGTTGAAAGTTGCTACCAATTTCTACGATTTTAAAAAGCTCAATGAATCAAATGCAAATTCCCGCATTCGTTATTTGTAACTATAGAAGGTAATGCCAACTATTTTGCATACAACACACCCCTTGCTAATGGTTAGCGATTTATTGTTATTATTTATGCACCGGAAATGCAAGCTGGGCAGATGTATAGAAAGAAGGTGCAAGTTTATATGTCATATAAAAAAAATAGAATAACCACCATAGAGGTTGCAGCCTCAGAGGTCGCATATTGCATGCAACTTCTTTGCATCGCACCAAAGAGTGTTTCAACCTCTTTGCAGAGTTTTTTCAAACGTACCTATGATGAATACATAATATCCTTTTTGTATCAGACCTACTTTAATGCGTTTTAGCTAAAGAGCAATCTCTATAAAAACACAAAAACTACTTTCTTTTTTCTTGGGCAACCTCCGTGGTGTGGGGGCAAACCAAATACATACCTACTATCTGATTCACGTCCTATATTGTCATATTGATTTCTGAAAATCTTATTCAGATTTTGAACAACCTGATCTCTTTATGTATTTTGTCGTGTCTATTTATGTAGTTATTTATTTAAGGAACCCCAAGTTATTTCAATTTAGCAATAGAATACTTAGATATTCAAATAACGGCTAGAGCAGATGTTCTACTTTTAACTTTGAAACGCGATGTTTGAAAAAATCTTTTGTGGCCATTTAAAAATAAAACTCCTTTTGACAATGCACCATGCAAATTAGATGCATTTTGATTTTCGAAAAGTAACAACTCGCTACAAACAAATTATAAATTCAACTTTATTCTGTAGGGCAGAACACAAAAGTTTCTTTGCAATTACGTGGCATGCAAATATTATTTTTATTACAATCTATAAAACAGTTTATAGACTCTAGTGCGATGCAATAAAGTAGAAAGTAGATTGCTTTTGTTGCTATTGATTAGAATAAAATTTGCATAAAGAGCGTCGCACACCTTTGCCTTGATCCGTTTTATGCAATTTTGACTGACAGATTGCATTGAATCACAACCTTCTATACTTATTGAATAGATTTTTTCATTTTGGTATTAGCATTTGCTATTTACTTTTTCCGATTTCATTTGAATCAATCATATTATTATTCTAAGTCGGTATGTACAACTCTTATTGTAAATTTGTAGAGTAAGTACTTATTTACCTACGAACCTAAATAAATAAAGATAAAATAAATGTGATTTCTATAAGTAGGATGTACCTACAGGTTCTTAAACCACTACCTATTTTGGAAAAATATTGTTTTAGGATTAAACACCTACAGAAATTTGAATATAAGAAGGTTGGAAGGCCTACGATTTAATAAAGGTATCTAATAATAGATATTAAATTTTTTTTTTTTAATTAAAATAAGTTTTTTTTTTTTTTCGCCTACTCTTACGAAGTCAGAGAGGGTCACAGTTGTAAAAAAAATTACGAGTGAAAATAAGACTTTACCTATGTCATCTCCAGGTACAAAAACTAGTTTTACGACGAATCATAACTGTAACATTTTTTATTTACATTTAAACAGCGTGAACTGACTCAAACAATGTAACTCTATACAAAATCATTATGTTTGGCAAATCCACGAGAAGTTATTGATGCGAAAACCAGAAATTCTAGTTGATTTACTCGAAACTGGTTTCACCGCGTGCCTCTGCGTAAAGGCGCGAATTATAAAATTCGCGATCTTTTTAATAATAGCCAAAATAATTTGGGGGAAATAGAATATGAACTGGTAACACTGGTCCGGCATTGTGTCGGGTTACATTGTCCGGAATGACCTGCAATGTTACAGAATTATTGAATTAGTTAATAATTATTTGCGTAGCCGTAAATTATAAATTTGGTAGGTAGTGTAGGAGCAGTAGGTAAAGTACCTACCCTAAATCAAACAACAAAGAACACTCCTAGATAAAGATAAGTACCTATTCTTGATGTAAGACTTGTGCCTAAGTAGTTTCAGTCCCGAACTACCTACCTTGGTATAATGTAGGTAGGTACCTATATAGGTACAGTCAACGACAAAAGTCGCTGAACAATAACAAATTTTCCGATTGTCTTTATGAAATTATATGTCCCTGACAATTATCTGCGAACGGGGCGTCGACGGCATCAGTTGTTCGCTTGGCCGGTGCCGCGGACCCACCACTGCAACAATGCACCTACGCTGCGGGCGCTGGCCCTCCTTAATGCGTTCACACGCGAGTGCCAATATATAGACTTGTTTGCTGACAAAATAGTTAGCGTGTTGGTATTTAACCGTAAGATACTATTTGTTTTTATAAATAAATAAATCATCATAAGCACCTACTTTAGACAGAATCATCACTTAACATTAGCAGTTCTGCGTTCTGGTCCAACGCAACCATGTAAGTTGTAAGAAAAAAACAAACATTACTGATTTAAAACGCATTTGGAAAATCAAGTATGATCAGCTACTTTTGTTGCTGACTGTACATAGAGGTTAGTATATTTTACATTATACGTAGGTAGATAGTTACCTACCTAGAATCTAGCTAAAGTTGGTTTTTGATTAGAACCGCTTACACAGCCGTCTCAATGGAAATTTAGGAATTGAATAGGATGTAAATCCCTAACTTCCCTACTTATATTATAAATGCGAAAGTAACTCTGTCTGTTACGCTTTCACGCCTAAACTACTGAACTCATTTCAATGAAATTTGGTACGGAGATAGTTTGAACCCTGAGGAAGGACATGGGATACTTTTTATCGTGATAAACTGTAGCCCACGCGGGTGGAACCGCGGGGAACAGCTAGTATGTATATATAAGATAAATATACCTACCTACCTGCCATAAAAACAGTTTTGACAAATTGGTGATACTTGGAAATATGTATTAACTTATGCAGGTAGAGGTTTTTTTTTTTTTTTTTTTACTATTTACAGGGTAGCGTTTGACCACAAGTCACCTGATGTTAGGTGACGATGTGGTCGAAGATGGCGCCACGCTACACCTGGACTGGGAACTGGCTCTCAAGTGAGGCTGCCGGAACACACCGATAGGTGCTTGGCGACAGATTCTTAACAAGAGGGTGGTAGCTAGCCAGGCGAGTACTAGAAAATACCCTACCACCAAGCTATGGTTTCATCACGATGTTTTCCTTCACCGAAAGCTCAAGCTCATTGTAGGATTCGAACCCACGTCCTACGGATCGCAAGCCGACGTCACTACCACTGAGCCATCATCGCTATAAAGCGGTAGTCGCGGTAGCTCTACTATCCTCTACTTACCTACAGCAATTGCGCTTACACTAGGACTGCGTGAGGTTTAACACCGTTGACCACAAATCATCACTCATCATCAAGTAAAATATACATAGGTAGATGGCGAAAGAATCAAGCCTGAAATTTAATAAATAGTACCTGCCTATCTAAGTACCTAATAGAAATTAGCTCAAAACTTCTTGGAGGAAAAAAAGAGTTGCTGCCGTTCTAATTGTCTATGCCATGTCCACTCCGTTTTTGAAAAAGGAACACATCACACACTCGCTACTCGCCCAATTTGGCGCCAAAAAGCCTCGAAACGTGCGAGAGCGCGCGCCGCCTCACACATGCTGCCCCGCCCCCCACACGTCGGCCAATCGCACGGGCTTAAACACCCTCACGCATATTGATCTGCGGACAGCGCTCGAACCGTTTACATTTCGACATATCACATGCTAAACACCGACAAACAATAACATATGCACACAAACCACGCGATTTTCTACTCTAGCACCAAGGAGACAAAACCTTAAATCGCTAGTTCTACTGGCCACCGCTGACGACGTTTTGGTATCGAGTTGGGTGTAAATTTATAATGTGAGATGAAGGCAAGGAAAAATGAACTTTATTTCATTATGTGAAGGATGAATTTAGGTAAAAACTAGAATAAAATTAAGTCGCAGATTTCAGATTCGCTCGCTAGCGTAGTTGTCCTCAAAAGCTAAAGTAACCTCAAGGTGACCAGCGGAGCTACCATCTGTCATTACTGATTAGCTCACAACTACAGCTTGGGACTAACTCGATTTTAAATTACAGCTAAGACCTTTGAACTTAGGTAGGTAATACTATCAAAGTACTGAGGTACCTACTTTTATGAATTTATAAATTACACTAACTAACTAGCTACTAGCTATTTTACTGGCAGCTTTTTGTAGTTCACCAACTACCTCAAAAATGATTATATGGTTAACCACGACTATAACTCGTAGGTCTACCTCTTGGGAAGCCGCCTTACGGTTTGTCTTCCAGTTCGTGGTCACCAAATATGAAACTTTATTCCCTCCCTAGGCGGTTATTGGTTGCATAAGCTATAGATATGTCTCTACCGCGTATCTTGCTGCCTGGCCAGCATTACCTAGTGTGCTTCTTTTTAATAAGTGTTTAAAAATGATAATTATATAAGTAGGTAAGTAGCAAATTAGCAACCCCACCCATTTGAGGTAGGTACTTCATACCAAAGAAAATGAGTTACCTATCCACCCTATGTTTAATAATAAACTGAAAAGCGCTATCCTCCTAACCTGTCTCGATTTGTAATATTTCCTATTTGACCGGAAGTTAGATTTAGGCGAGCCTATAGAAAATATCTAATTTTGTTTTAAGCGCCACCTAGCGCGATACCTCAGAACTTTGATCGAAAAATGTGCTTACAGAACTTGCTACTCAACGATAGATGTCGCTAATACAATAAGGAGACTAACTACTTTTGGCTAATATTCACTAGAATAAAATGATATTTCGTGCACGAACAAAATAAAGATCTAAGCTAATTTAATTGTTTAAAATTTCACGAAAATTCTTGGGTGAACTATATACAATGTAAACGGAAAAATACAGGTAGGTTAACATTATTATAATTTAATTACAAACAGAAAAACTAAACAAACAATTATTATGTATGCTTAGATATTATTACTTAGCACATTACAATTTAGAACGTAAGTACAACAAAATAAAAGAGATAATATAAATGTGATGTTAATTATGACATTTCATATAGTTAAATTTCATTTTTTTTTCATTTCATTTTACTGAAACAGGTAAAGTTTTTATGTGTATGTTTTGCATAGCAAAATAGAAGAGGTTTGACTCCGGAAGTACCCGGAAACTATTTGTTCCAAAGCGGGACCTCATGATCAGTCAGCTGATCGCCATTTTTCTATCCCAAACACTTCTCAAAACTCATCCTGTATAGAAAGATCAAGCGTAACAAAGATAAACTCGCAAACAACAAAGAATACACAATTTTATAACTATGACACTACAGACCAAAATCCATCTGGTCTGTGACTCGGCTAGAGCAGTGTCACTTTGAGATTTTTACAGTACCCGGCAAACAAGTTGAGCCAAAGGTGACGTGGAAGGGGAAAGTTTGCGCATGTGCACTCGTTCGAGTTAGATGCTAACATGATGTTTCGGCTAACTCACCCCGCGCACCCTTCGATCCACCTAAGAGATCTAAAAATCATTTTTGCACAGCCAAGGTCAAGCCGACTTTTTTGGCGGCAATCGAATTGTCAACGTAAAAATTTTGTTTTTATTTCCAAAACTTGTGTTTCTTCGAGTGATAATGTGTAATATTGGTGGATTATTAACCATTATGTGTTCGTTAATGTGTACGAGTGTGGGAAATTGAAACAAAGTTGTGAAAGTGACTTTTCGAGTTGCTCCAAAAAAGTCCGTGTAAAGTTTAAGTAAAGCGCCACTACTTTACTTAAACACTATCCTCATCCCATCATCTCATCATCATCATCATTTAAACTTGATTCAACTCCCTGAGTTTAAAATATTTTATACATGACTCTGGCAAATACACTAATCGTGTGACGCCAAAACAAAACAAAAAAAAAAAAAAAAAAAAAAGGTCAAGCCAAAGCCAAGCCAAGCTCAATTTGTTAGCCGGCCACTGTACCTTAAGGTGTCAGACACAAAAACATTAGTCACATAGGAGTAAACCTAACTAAACTGTTGTTTCCTATGATAGCAGTGCTGTCCCATAGCAACTATCATGCAAGTCGGCTGTAATATTACAGCCATCATGCAGATGGCTTGGGAGTTACGGTGTCAAACAATGCTCTTTCAGTAACCGCACCTTTTTATTAGTATTGACATTTCAGTGATGTCATTCATTCAACCTTATAAATGTAGCGGACACTAAATGACATACTACATCATAGGAACCAAAGCTTTACTGTACGCCTTCAAGGTAACGCATTATTAAAGGTGAAGGTTAATGCTTAACTACAGATGAGCCATTGCTTGTCCCGTCAACTAATACTATTCAAAAACATGACTACCATATTTTCTGTTTCAAAGCAAGAGTGCATCAGATGCATGTTATACAAAACTGCCTTTAAACCATTTCTGTAAGAGCCAGTCTTTTAATTACAACAACCCTCATCAAATCAAGTCAGTATACAGTCATGGATGTCAATAGTTAATATCAATTCCTTATGCTAACGGTTCATGAAATTTTCTCATTAGATTAATGCCCGCATATAAAATCAGCTGATAGTTTTGTATCTTACTTCAGATTTCATTACCTAACCGAATCATCATCATATAAATAATTGCTTGAAACATCAATCATCAAATTAGCCTACAGCACAGCAATTCCGCTTTGAAATGCTCAAGCTTCCGATTTACTTAAATCTTTCCCAGGTTCGTTCAGTACCAAAGGAATATCTCCCCCTCCATGTTTCGGGACCCAACCTGCTGACTCATCGTCCATTTTCTTCTTTTCTTCCACAATCCTTTCATGTTCACTAATTTCTAGCTGGTATTTTGGTGTGGTGATTCCAAAGAAACCAGCTAGTGACTCTCCTGCGTAGTCTACTGCATTAAGAACCTTGGAGCCTGATTTCCAGGCGTAGTGGGAGAACCAGGGACCCCATGTTAGCGATTTCTGAAAAGTTAAAAATGAAGAAGTCATTGGAATAGATGGTTTAACTGGCTCTTATAGTCATTATCATAAGACTTTACTGCCAATTACTCCTCACTACGCTACAGTAGTGCTGACTTCACCAACAAATCATATACAGCAAATACTGTCTTTTCTAGAACATTTGCAATACCGACATGCACCATTTCCTTTTTGAAAACTAGGTAGGAACTTTTTAATTAAACTATTTTGTAACATTTATACAGACATGCTACTTTCCAATACATACCGCATGAAGTATGAAGTATTACAAATTAAATTTTCAATGAGAATTTTAAACAATGGAAGTGCAGGCATGTTTTGATTACTCACCGGATCGATATTTGAAGTATCCGCAGGGTTGGCCTTCAGTTCGCTTATTTGTTCTTCCTCGATTTCTTCGTCCACTCCATCGCTGAAGTGCAATACTCTTGTTGGTTTCCTGATAGTTACGTTCACAGAATCGGTATCATCTTGCGTACTCTCCATTTTCTTCAAATTAGAATATTTTCATCTTTCGGTTCAAATCGTTTCGTCATTGTTTATTTTCAAATAGTGAAAAAAAAGTAAAAACCTACCACAGACGGCACAGAGTCACAGACTGTCACAGACGGAGACGCCACAGAGTATACAGCAAAAGCAAAGAGTTTAGTTAAATTCTATAGAAAGAAAAGAGCGGTGGGCGCGCCTGCCGTCAGAGTCTGTTATGTTATTGTCAATAATTGTTATTGTCAATGTCATTGTCTTGTCAGTGGGACTTGGGAGTTTGGAGACTGAATTTTATTGAATTCCGGTATGTAGAAATGGTGAAATTGTGTTGTGATTTGTGAATCACAACTTGTGATTGTGATGAATTTTTAGAATTTGGTGTATACTCTCGTAGAAGTACCATAATTTTATTTTAAATACTCTTTGAAGTACATACATAATTATATTCTCTTTCTATAGAAAGCAAAAAACGGAACCACGAAATCGACGATTAAAATATATCTTGAATATTATGGAATTTTTACAATTTATTTGTTGATGGGAACGCGAATGAAACATGGAAGGATATTGTAGGGGTTGCCTCAACAAATTCAATGAACCAACTGACTTACTTCAATATTGCGAGAGTAATAGAAGACTTTTTGTGTACTCCACCGGTTTGCAGGTAGTGTTTTACAAATTATTCCTATATAGCGCTCATCTACATATGACAGAGAAATGTTTTAACGGCGGCAAAATATTTGCAGGTAAAACGCAATGATTTATTCACATTCCAACTCTGCAAGGAGTGCTACCTGAACATGAAGATATCATGCAAGTTCAAGAAGCAATGCCGTAACTCAGATAAGAAGTTCAAGAACTATCTGGCTTTGAAAGAAGATGGAGAAAATCTTGAGATCGGTACTTACCTAAAAAATGTTGATGATACATTGACACTGAGGTATGTAAAACTGAGTTTAAATAGAGGACTGAGTAGTCAGAATGTCGTATAATCCCAACCAATATTATAAATGCGAAAGTAACTCGTGTCTGTCTCTCTTTCACGCCTAAATTACTGAACCGATTTAAACGAAAGTTACGGATATATTTTGACCCCTGAGGAAGGACATAGGATACTTTTTATCCAATAAACTGTAGCCCACGCGGGTGAAACCTCGGGGAACAGCTAGTGGAATTATAAATATCAACTGTTAGTTCTATTTGATCACAAAACTATTTAATAAATCTGTTACAACAAGATTTAAAAAGTAACCTAGACTTATTGAATTGTATGTCTTACAGGATCCCTCCAGTAAGTAGAAGCAGCACACCATCACACCAAAGAAATGAAGATGACGATAATGGTAAGTACCTTTTCTGTTCTATTTTAAATATTACCTATATTCAGTAGTGGACTTCTTCCGGCTGATGATAATGATAATATGGCCTAGAAAGAAATATGTAGTTAACGAGATATTCTTAACATCTATCTATCATTATTTCAGAATCAACATGCACCAGTATCCAAAACTTTATGTCGGACATGCTCCAAGGCGAAGAGATGCCACCTACAGAAGCCAGGATCATACGAGAAGTTATTCAAGAAGAGGCGGACATATTAGATGACACATTGGATTCACATTGGCTGCAAGAAGAAATGTCTTTAGATGATGATTTTGAAATGGATTTTAGGTAAGTCATACGAATTTACATGTAATAAGTCTAATTCAAAAGAAGCTTAACAATATTAATTTAGATGAACCTAGACTATGTAGTGAAAGGGAATCCGTCTCAGAATAATCTTTAGTGTCAGTGACACCAGATGCTGGAGAACAACATGTAGTGCAAACACTTATGGCAGCTAGGATGTCAAAGTTTATACCTACAGTACTTAAATGAATAAAATGTCTTCGAACATGTGTTTTCTCTATTTCTTTCAGGTTTAGTGCGTTCTCAACGCCACGATCTATTCGTAATGACCACTGCTACACACCAAGAAAACTCACTGATAATGATGAAGAAGATCTCAATTATTACAATCCAAAACCAATCTTAGAAGGAACAGATAAGACCAGGATATCTCAGCAAAATGATATGCCTACCCTTGATAACTGTGATATATTCAATGATGCCACAGAGAGTAACATATCTATAGGAAACTTTCAAACTGAATTCTATACGGAAAGTAATAAAGAACCTGACAAACAACCAGTTAATATATCACAAAATATGCCTCTTCTTGATGACTGCAATATAGAATATGATGGTATATTTGATAGTAACTTAAAAATAGGTCAGCCGAAAACTAGATATTCTATTGAAAATGTTAAGGAAAGCTATGAAAAACAAAATGTTGTGAAGAAAAAAACGAAAGAAAGTGATATTTTCATTCAAAGCCCAGTAAAAGAAAATATAGAGGAAAATCCATTTGCAAAGATTGAAAGTGCCAATTATAGCTTGTTTTCTGAAAGTAATGATTTCTCACCCTTTGTAAATATTGAGAAAGATTCTGTGACAAATGAAACTTTGCAAGATATCATCGCACCAACCACTAATGAATATAGATTTTCTGACATTCTCAATAAAGGAATAGCAGACAAAAGCGTTGATGCCTCTCCATTAACTTGTGAACTTGAATTTTTTATACGCAAAGTTAAATTGGAGAAAAAAACCAATGAAAAGACCAGTGATAGTGATAAAAGTATAGTGCAAGATAAAATAACTGTAGGTAAAACGATAAATCAGTCTCCATTAACTAATGAACTTGTGAAATTGTTTAACAAAGTTAAACCAAAAAAAGCATTTGATTTAGAATCCAACTCAATGGATAAAGTATTAAGTATTTTAAATGATGATGCAGGTTCGATGAATAATGTTCAACACACAGAAAAAGATGTTTGTTTTGTTTTAAAAAGAGCAGAAACTATTGAAAAAGCTGTCGATTCTCCAATAAAAGATGAGCTGGAGCATTATGTGAGCAATATCAAATTAAGGAAGAAAACGAATGAAACAGATCAGAATAAGTCAAGTGAAAATTATGTTAAATGTTCCATTGATAGAAATTTAGAATTAGCTTTAAAAAATGATGATAGTCAAGAGTTTTCGCTGGACCAACTATTGATTTCTCCTCAAGGTAAGCATTATCCTTTGATTTTTAAATTTCTCCAATATTCAAACTCAAAATCAAAAATATGTTTATTCAATAGGATACATTGTGATCACTTTAAAACGTCAATTCCTAAAACCTATTATTCCTAAAACAAATGACCAGATTTAATAATAATTTAATATTGTTGTAATTAACTTGCTTTTCTCTTAAATGATTTTTTACAGTGTTGTTAAAATGTGATTGTAACTAAAATAATGTTTGGTATTTTTTGTTTGCAGCAAGTATTCGATCAGCAGCTTCAACGCCTACTATCAATAACATTCTGTTTGGTAGTATGACACCAAAAGATAACGAAACAAATGCTCTACCAACAATAGAAGAAGTTGCATTAAAACAGACCCTAGATCCTACAGATTTTATAGAAACGTTATTAATAAGTAAAAATAGTAAACCTCAAAATGCGCCTATCAAAGAAGCACAGAGTAAACACCTTAGAGGTTATAAAGATTTAAATAAACTGAAAAAAGGTAAACCAGCTAAAGGGTTTACCAGCGCAAATACTGTTACAGAGCTTAAAGAATCCAAAGATAAGGCACAGTTTAAACAAACTACAGCATTCAAAGATATCAAGAAACTAAAGGAACTACATTGTGAAAATCACGATGAAATAAGTGAATCATCAGAAGACGAACAAACAGAGTCTCATAAAGGTGAACTAATAAAAACTAAAAAGATAGACGAAACAAATGATAATCAATTAGAACTTATGAAACAAGAACTATTTAACATTACACAAGAAACCGATGTTGAGGGAAGAAATGATTTGGCGTTAGATAAAGATGGAGATCTAGACGTTAGTGTCACTAGTCTATTGAATTTTGACGACAATCAAAGCATCGATCTCAATTTTAGTATATCGTCCGATTTCCTAAATGATGCAAAAACATTTGATGATTCCAACACAAAGGAAAAAGAAAATAACGAAGACCCTTTCAAAAGGCCATTTTCACCTCCTGATAATAAATACGATATAGACAAATGCCTTTGCAAGATTTGTGACAAAACCTACAGTACCCCTAGAATATTGAAAATACACTTTGCAAAACTGCACAAATATAAAATTGGTATAAAGATAAAGTCGAAGTTATACGTGCCGAAAATTTGTCAAATCTGTGGGAAAATATTTAGAGATAAATCTAATTTAAACAGGCATTTGAAACGTCATGAAGTGAGTTACCTTTTTTAAAAGGCTTTTCCTATCAGACAGCGAAGTGAAGGCGTGCCGATTCATTTCTAACGTTCGAATCTTGTCCCAGAATTGCAAAAGCCAATCTATATCGTTTGAATGGACTCACTACGACTTGGCTTCGCTGTCGCATCGGTCGGTTCGAGAAGGTCTATAGCTTGTTTAAACAGATATGGATTTTTTACTGTTGAATTTTAAATTCTGGGTTACACTTGACTGTAATGCGCGATGCGTGGCGCTTAGTATCAGGTGTAGGCCTGAAAAAAGTTATTTAAAACAGTACATGCCTTGCAATAAAGCTTGTTAACATGAAATTTTCATTTAGAAATTACAATAGATAAATCTGAATCTAAAGTAACTAAAAACTTTACAGGACCCAGTAGATAATAAATGTGAATTCTGCACACTGAGTTTCGCAACACCAGGCCGGTTGAGTCAACATATGAGAGCTCACGCCGCGGAGATCGCGAGGGAAGAAAATAAGGATACAGAAAGTAATAAGAATAAGGAAAATAAGGTAAGACATCATAAATTAACTACGGGTTTCATCAAAAATCTAAAAATCGTGAATTATTTGTATAGAAACCTGGTTGAAGACGAACAATTTGCATCTAGTGATTCACAATGTTCTGGCTGACAATGTCCTTATATCTAGGATGCTAAAAAGTTCAGTGTCCTATGACGTCTCACAATGCTAAGTGTTCTAAAACGTCCAGTACCAAAAGTTCCAGTATCTAATTATATGACTAACTCAAATGGCTCAGCGCTTAACCCGCTATATATTCCAATTTTCAAAAATACATTGAACACTAAAAAAATGATAAAATATTATGATTGTTATACTTTCAGAAAATTAAATATGTATGCAACATATGCGGGCTGGTGAGCTCAAGTCTACCAAATTTCAGAATCCATCAAAGAAGACATACCCAGAGTTATACCGTCGAATGCAACGTGTGTGGCAAAGGCTTTTACAGATCAACAGACTTGAAAATTCATATGGGGTAACATATTAACTTAATATAAAAAATGATAATATAAAAATAAACTAAAATTAATACATAATCTGTAGTGGTGGCCTTGAAGGCACGAACACCGAAACCTCATCAAAATCCGTCCAGATTTTAGTCCGTACATTTTGAGCATAACTTACGTCTGGAGGTAAATTTTGTTTTAAGTATGTTACGTGTAATCTTCGGAACTACAGAACCGATATTGAATTACTTTTCACTGTTGGAAAAATTTTTTAGTTTATATAAATATTTTTTTTTGATAATATTATTTATTTTTCAAAATAAATCTCCAGTAATCTCCACGCGGGTGAAACCGTGGGCCACAGCAAATTATATTATGCGAAAGTTTGTGAGTGTGTAATGGTATGCTTGTTATTTCTTCACGCTAAAACGCCTCAACGGGTTTGAGTGAAATTTGGAGTGAAGATAGTTTATAGCCTGGATTGACTTCTATGATACTTTTTTACCTCGGAAAAAGATTCCTATTGTATTACGAGAAAACCGCAAGCGTAACCGCGGGACGAATCTATAAAATCCATTTTTTTCGAATGATCAATGTCTGGTGATTAATTACTGGACAGGAACTTTTGTCGCTGATTGTACTCTATTTTGTATTATCGTTATTAAAAATTACTTATGTTTTATTTCTGTTACAGCACTCATACGTCAGAGTACACATTTTCGTGTCAGTACTGTCCGAAGAAGTACGCACGTCGCGATTTACTAATGTTCCACGTCTACAAACACTTGGGTATGTGTTGTTTATGTATCACTAGGTGTTTCCTGCGGTTTTACCCGCGTTGACTACATTTTATCCCAATAAAAATTATCATCAAGATCTGTTTAACGGTTTATGCATGAAGAGGTAACTGACTGAGGGACAGAGAGTTGTTTCTCATTTATACTAATAATATTTTTATAGCTATGATGGATCAGTGGTAGTGACGTCGGCTTGCGATCCGTAGGACGTGGGTTCGAATCATACAATGAGCTTGAGCTTTCGGTGAAGGAAAACATCGTAATGAAACCATAGCTGGTAGGGTATTTTCTAGTACTCGCCTGGCTAGCTACCACCCTCTTGTTAAGAATCTGTCGCCTAGCACCTATCAGCGTGTTCCGACAGCCTCACTTGAGAGCCAGTTCCCAGTCCAGTGTGACGCCATCTTCGACCACATCGTCACTTACTATCAGGTGACTTGTGGTCAAAGGCTACCCTGTAAATAGAAAAAAAAATTAAAAAGATAAGTAGTACGGATGTTGTGTAGTGAACTAGCTCCAATTCAATCAGTTAGTAACAAAAAAAATGCATATTTTGCCGCTGTAAAAAGGTTAAAACAGGCGTAGCTATTTTTAAGTACCGTTTGAAAAAGATCAATGTTAATGTTCAATGTTATGTGTTGTTGTTTTAATTTTCCTTGTATTGTGGTGTGCCAATAAAGAGTTAATCTATCTAATGTTGTATCCTACTAAACAAACTATGTACTATATAAATTTGAATTCAATTTGCCATAGAAATTGATGCTGTATTATTTTCAGGGAAAAAGTGCGAGATTTGCAATGAGACGTTTAATTCGAAGCGGAAATTGGACAATCATTATGCGAGTAAATCATGTGAGGTGAGGAAAAATCAGCTTCCTACAGAGGCGAAAGAAAGCTCAAATGAGATTCAAGTTACTGCCACTAAGCAGCTTACAACAGAGGCGAAGGAAACCACCAATGAGCTTCAAGTTCCTGCCACTAATAATGCTAGCTTTCCTGTGATGATAAGTTTTAGTGATATTGTAGAAGATGAAGAAGCAACAAAGAAAAGTAACATGGAAATGAGTGTAGATGTTGCAATCAAACCAACAACGGAAAAGAAAGACACACCTACAGAACTTTCTTTACAATTTGAAGATGTATCATCGCCTTTACCAACAACGGTAGAAGAAGACATGTAGATAGAGAACTTTTAGTAGATAAATCATCGCCTTTACTAATAAAAGAAGAGAATGACATACATTCAGAAACTTTTTGATAAATTTCCCCCTTTAGAAGAATATAATAATATAGAAACCGAAGGGTTTTATATTGTTAGCTGTGATATTAGTGAGGGGCTGATCACTTATTGTGTTACGACCGTCCCCAATAACCGATCTATCCACGGTTTGTATGGAGCTTATGTCAAATTTCTATCTCCACTAGGGCAAACCGTGGATAGATGATCGGTTATTGGGAACGGTCGCAAGACCATTGAGGGAATGGGTGTGGGTCCAAGTTTTATTTTTTCTTACATATACCGTCACGGCTTCGCAGGGAGATTTTGACAGCCTGATTGTTTCTATGAAAGTTAGATATTATCTATATCGTACCAAAAAAAAAAAACAATTTTACCAATGTAAAAATTAGCTTATGAAGTTAGGGACACTAGAATAGTGTAGCTTGAAAATAATGCAGATTCGGGTCAGTAGTTCCCAAAGATTATTAAGATTATCTCCAACAAACATATACACATTCATTACATACCTACAATACTATATTATACAATATTTTTTATAAGTGTAGGATAAAGCTGGAAACAAAAGATAAAATAAAAGTTAATATTACAACAACACGATTACTTTTATTGAAATAAAAATAAAAACGTAAGTAGTAATAAAAAAATTACAAAAGTGTATCTATCACCAATATGCTTTTCTCGTAATAAGTGATGATTGAAACAGTTTATTGTACGACTAAATGCATTTTAGCAATCATATGAAAAATATCTACAACACACTAATTAAACGAAAACGAAAATAATGTGTACGCGCATTCACAAAAACATTTTTTCAAACATTAACATTTTTATGAAAATAGATTGCACTTATTCCTGACGTTGTTTCTAACCATTTTAAATAGGCGGATGGTTTAATTAATCAGAATGGCCACACTTGTTATGTTACAGGATGGGTTCCTAACCTATATATATATTTTGTATTTATCAGTGCAGGATAGAACAGGCTCTTAGTAAAACAGTCCAGAAGTTCTTCAAATTAATATAATCTAATAACATAAAATCAGGACTTATGACATGCGCGTACTTTCTTACACTAAAACAAATTAAGAGCTGGACCAAATTACATAATACAATACCTATAACATAGTTTACATAAACACTAATCCACAAAGAGGAACAAGGTTATATTAGTATAAAATGGTACATATTGGTGTCGATTCGGTTTTGCATTCTCTAAAACTAAACTAAATTTGACAGGTCTAATAATATTGCTGTCTTTTTCTAACCACTGAAGTAAAAAAGGACGGCATTACTCATAGACCTGTCAAACTTAGTTTAGTTTTAGAGAATGCAAAACCGAATCGACATCAAAATGTTTAGGAAATAAACAATGTTTACGTCAAGTTTAATGTTTCTACTTCACAATAATTGACACTGTATTAAACGTTTGAATTACAGAAAAAAATGTAAATCCAAAGTTCCTAAACTAAAATGCGTTTATTAACGCACTATGCTGTCTTAGGAGAGGAATCTGGCTTTAGAACAACCGATATTTATAGTGCAAATGGGTTCAAACATGTAACAATGTACTGTTAAAATAAATTCATCATGTGAACAATTTTGTAAACTACATAAGATATAATTATAATATTATAACTTATTATAAAACTATCTATCCTTAATGATGTCATTGTACCACAGATACATGCTACTACAGAAGTCTAATCAAACAGACAGTGAAGCGAAATACACCACCTGATGTTTAGTGACGATGTGGTCGAAAGTATCGCCATGCTAAACCTGGACCAGGAACCGGCATTAAAGTGAGGCTGCCGGAACAACACCGATAGCGAACTTGAGCTAGCCAGGTGAGGATTATAAAATAACCTACCAGTAAGGTATGGCTTAATCACGATGTCATTCATTCACTGAAAGCTCAAAGTATCACAGCTCTTCGATGTTACATACTACATTTTAGATTAAACAGCTATCGAACCTCAAAAAACGAAATGATATTAGGTAATTAAGGTGGTATAGTCACGCTATAAGATAGTGGTTGCGCAGACGAAGCAAAGAGCCTTCGCCATGATTTCGTATTCGTTGTCTGTTTGGAAAAGACTTTAGTTCTACCCTAGAAATGAAGGAAGTACCGTAATTTGGCATTTAAGAAATGAATTTTAAACATACGAAACAATAATACCTATAATAAAATAACGTTTACACATGAAAATTTTACAATGCTATATTAATTAATAATATGAGGCAGTTTATTTCAAGAAATCATAATTATTAGTTATTGTAGGGTTTGCTGGTACCCCGTCTACAATACCTTACACTGGCTCGGCAATGCCCACGTATTCGCCATCCGCTCCACCGTGCACTCTCGCCCGCGGCTCTCGTGACAGTGACGTTTTAGCTAACCAATACAGTGACACACGAGACAGCGTATGTATGCTATAGCGCATACACTACATCCCTCCTTTATTTATAAATTCGGAAAGAACAAACCCCAGTTCTTTGAAGCTCATCATAACTATTATTTATAGGTCTGTAATCGACCCCTCCAAGTATCATCATTCATATTTATTTTAGCTATCAATTGTACGTATTACTAATACATATGTTATTGAGAAATCACATTGTGCAGTAACTTTTAGACTAAATATAATTTAATTATCCTACAAATCCGTTCTTAGAATCCTAGTGCATCGTCCCTACTCTCTTCAGATGAACATTCCACTTGTGCCGTTCGATGCGTTTCTATTGTACAGTGTGGGGTATTGGATCATAGTTGGAGCAGAGCTAATTTACTTTATTTGTGTTAACTATAAACTGCATAAACTATAAACTGTATCCCCTTCGGTCAAGTTCGATTCAGTAGCTTCTCTTCTTCTGACACCATACTCTCTCCCCTTTCCTCTTGAATTTTGTCCCGATCTCCTACGTAAACTCTTACATCGATCAATTTCTGTACTTTCTATTCCAGCCTATATACAGTTGTGGTTTAATCTTCATTGCGACTATAACATGAGTGCCCATCCCTCTATGTGCACCTTGATTTCTGCCCTTAAACTCAAGAGACAGTTGTGTTCTCCGGTGTGTTTATTTATTTATTGCATTATGTAAATAGTCACATATATTTGTAGCCCCACCTGTTCTACGATATTAAAATGTCCTGAATATATTTTTGTTGAATAATTGTATAGTATTTGTATTGTATTGTATTGTGTAATTTCATTTCTCATTTTTGTATACATAATTATAATAGCTTCCATTTTGATATTATTATTTTATGTTTTAGTTGTATTTATATCTATCTCTAATTGTTCGTTGACAACTTCCAAAGTGTTGGCCTAAAACACATTTTTTCCAGGGTCACGCTGTCTCCAATTATCTTTGTTAATTTTTTGTAATTCGTTGTTATGCGTGAAGCTTTCTGTTTTATAGTAACTTTTCAGACATGTATAAACTGTTAGTTAATAAATAACTTCTTAATGGAGATTATAACTTGTACCAATTTAATGGAGGCATTCCTTTGAACTGCCCGACAATTTTCCCAATTGAATGGAGGTGTTGTCAACCTATTCCAATTTAATGGAGGCGTTCCTTTGAACTGCCCGACAATTTTCCCAATTTAATGGGGAGGTTTTGTCAACCCATTCCAATTTAATGGAAGCGTTCCTTTGAACTGCCCGACAATTTTCCCAATTTAATGGGGAGGTTTTGTCAACCCATTCCAATTTAATGGAGGCGTTCCTTTGAACTGCCCGACAATTTTCCCAATTTAATGGGGAGGTTTTGTCAACCCATTCCAATTTAATGGAAGCGTTCCTTTGAACTGCCCGACAATTTTCCCAATTTAATGGGGAGGTTTTGTCAACCCATTCCAATTTAATGGAAGCCTTCCTTTGAACTGCCCGACAATTTTCCCAATTTAATGGGGAGGTTTTGTCAACCCATTCCAATTTAATGGAGGCGTTCCTTTGAACTGCCCGACAATTTTCCCAATTGAATGGAGGTGTTGTCAACCTATTCCAATTTAATGGAGGCATTCCTTTGAACTGCCCGACAATTTTCCCAATTGAATGGAGGTTTTGTCAACCCGTTCCAATTTAATGGAGGCATTCCTTTGAACTGCCCGACAATTCCCAATTGAATGGAGGTTTTCAAACAAGTTTAATTTAATACCAAGTTAGTTAGTTAGTCAGTTAGTTTTTATTCATTTGAGTTACCAGACAATAGTAAGGTACTTTTAACCCTTCCAAAAACACCGTTCAGTGCATAGACTTTGATAGAATATGAATAACGTTTTATTTAGCACTTATCAGAACGGAAATCAAAAATCAAAATCATTTATTGCATCAATATAGGTTCATAAGGCGATGTTACATAAAAGATATTGTTCTCTACCCTGATTGGGTGTGCAAAATCAAAATTTGTTAGATTAAATATTTGTGTCACTATGTATGTACTATAGTTATTAAATAAATTCATACATGATTTGGAACAACGAATAATATATTTACATTGAAATAATCAATTCAAAACATAGTTTTATCATTTACGAACTCATTAATGGAATAGTAAGCCCTATCTAGCTGAAAATCCTTTAATCTTCTTTTAAATATAAAGATAGAATTAGAGTTCCCAATTGTCATATGTAATTTGTTGTAGATTTTTATTCCCATTCCAATAGTTCTCGTGTGTTGCGCTCATCGCAGACCGCATGGCTTCCTGTGCGGTTTATAAGCGCAAGCTGTTTAAAGACTAACAAACCCAAATAAAATTGTATCCAACATAAATGTCGTATTGTTTACGTTCCAATCTACAAGATTCCAATCAGACACATGAGTCTATGATCTAGACTAGCGTTATGTCAGTGTCCCGAAACATCTGTCAACTTCACCTTTCAATTTGACATCAGTCATATCACGGAACTCTAAACTCAAACTATCATTGCTATTTTATTTTGATAAAACTATTTCTGTGTAAAAACAATTAAAAAGCGCGTAATTGTTGCTAAAGCTGCCGATAAACCCAGGTTGTAATCATGAGGAATGATGTACATGTATGATGTTGCCGAATTTGTATGTTTTTTTAAAAACCAAAATTAAGGTAAGTAACTTAGTACGTTACAGTATGAATTAATTAGATTAAAACATTACATAATCGTTAGCATAGGTCAAACCGGCAGATATAAACCCCAATGTTCAATATTAAAAGTTTTGATTTTGCCTTTCATTTATGGTCATTGTTCAGAAAATATCCGCATTGGCCATAAAGCGAGAAGACTTACCCAGAAATATAAACTACTCAATACGGTACAGAAATCAGCTAATATTACCTACCTTCAGTTCAGACCCAAGCTATATTCCTTTAGTCCGCTTGTGGTATCAACTAAAATATGTCATAAGCTTTCGGAACTTTAAAAAAACCAAATAATGTGACATGATATTTACAAGAAACTTAAGCATTTTTAACATAATAATCTTATCATTTCATTTTAAACTTCATCCTATATATAGGAATACCTAAACAACATAATTATAAAGATGTTGATTACTGGCCGTCCCCCTCTCCTTTATTTAATAATTTTCTTTAGAAGGATTAAAATATGAATCATTACAAGGTTCAACCGGCGCGACGACAACAGTTGCCGCTATGCTTAGACAGCAGTAGAGAGGTACAGTTAAAACTATGTCACATTCTTTATTATACGTTAGATATCTACACATACTACATAGCCTTCTGGAATAGGAAATACGGTTGAAGATATTTCAACACAGGTGTATGCAACCACCACCGATAGAGAGCTTAAGTGTCGTATATAGGTCTGTGCACCATCGCTCATAAAAATTGAACATAACCAACAATGCTATTCCAGTCGCACAAAGGTTCGTACGAGTAGGTAAGTATTTGGCTACATTAACTAATGAGTGGATTATCTTGGTACTAGATAAAATAAGTCTCACCCAACTTTCTACGATGTAGTACTTAGTTGCAGGTAAGTAGGTAGGTACCCAGCTTAAGGGCGTACCTCAAGCCAAATTATATTTACACATTGATCTCTAACTCTCGTCGTGGCGCTCGCTCCATGAAACAAGTAGCAATGCATGAACGCCGTCTACCGCCGAATAGGCGCAAGTACTTTATTTTTATTTGTAAATCATTAGAAGAACACAAAAAATCAGAATTACCGTTATAATATCTTATTTGTAAATCGACATCAAAAGTTGTTCGAATTACACTCTGTGGTGGTTAAAATCACTTATATGTACCTAAGCAACGGATACAGCTGTATAGCAATAATGCATACTGTATGGCTATCCGTATTTATAATAAATTACCAGATGACTACAAAGAATTATGTTACAATAGACTCAAAACTAAATTATTTAAATTGTTAACTGACAAATGTTATATTATTACTCAGTGCAAGAGTTTATGAATGATGGGTTAATTTGACTATTTTAAATTTCTATGATTATCGCTTCTGATTTTGACACTATATATGACTTAAATACCTATTAGTCTCAAGATGACCCTTTCTTCATACAACTCCTGACATTGACCCTTTCTATTATTTTTATTTTGTCATTAATTTCCTTTGACATTGCATACTATTCTTTTTCTAAATCTATGAAATATAATATTTGTACACCGGAAACGGTAGAATATTTGAAACACTAATCACTACCATCATAAGCACAATATTCTGACAAATAAATAATTTTAATTTAATAAATAAAATGATCCTTTTTCCGTATGTATGTTTGATGCGTCTAAGATGAACAAACAGTTCTCATGATCCTTTTTTTTTTTGATAAATAAAATGATCCCCCTTTCCGTACATTATGTTTAATATGTATAAGATGAACAGTTCTCTCATTATTATTATTATTTTTTTTTTTACCAATATGTTTTCCTCTATATTCATCTTATACACAATGGTTTCTTGCATTTTAAACGTGCATATCCCCATAATAGTAAAGTGATGTAATAATATTCTCGCCATTCATCTACGCGGTCCAAGCATCTCGCTTTGTTTACATTGATGTTGAGTGCGGTACCACTTTGTTTACAACCCTAACTTACGCTTCTTTGCATCGAGAAGTCCAATTGTTAAATATAGCATATTTTACTTAAGTCATCGTTACAAACCATCACTTGTACTATTAATATATTTAATGGTGTTGCGTTTTGTCAATTACCTATTGATGAACACTGACGTTCGGCAGAATTAGAACAATATTTGTACGACAGGTTTATAACCTCAAAATTTACCGACATCGGATGTTTCCCTCCCGTAAGAATTTAATAGAATGAGTTACCTTGTTTTCCTTCGTCGCCACTTGTAGGGTTTGCTGGTACCCCGTCTACAATACCTTACACTGGCTCGGCAATGCCCACGTATTCGCCATCCGCTCCACCGTGCACTCTCGCCCGCGGCTCTCGTGACAGTGACGTTTTAGCTAACCAATACAGTGACACACGAGACAGCGTATGTATGCTATAGCGCATACACTACAGTTATCTTTGCTTGAATTTTCACCTTCACTTTATTAAAACCGCATTGTACTAAAGTACCAAGTTATTTTTATAACTATGCCTTATATTTAAAACTTAAAATTACTTATATGTAATAATTAGTAACTGAACATTTATGGTGCTTTCAATCTCATACAAGAATAACCAATAGAATAACAAGACATAGGCGGTGATAGACCCTAGTAACAAACAAGAAATAGAAAGATATTCGCCTTTCATTACGATGCTTCATTCAAATGCCGGGCACGCACTAAACGAAAGCAATCAAAGAGTATCGAGCGAACACGCACAAATCGAACCGATCCAGCGAAGGCCTTCGTATGGCCGCGCACCTTCGCCTCTCAATCCATCAAAAAGTGCGAGTGCTCGACAAACAAGCGATACGCGCCGATTGGCGTCCTCCGATCATTCGTTCAGCGAAGGCAAACGATCATCCGTGCCCATAGTCGATTCATACTAACCTTTGCTTGCTTTCGTTGGTTTGATGCATACCCGGAATAACAATAATATTAATCGTCGTCAAATTTTGTACTAACATTTCTTCAATTCAATATTCGCTAATATCTCGATGATACCAATAACAATTGTCATTCAGCTATTTCAAACTTCAATTCTTATTTTACAACATTTAGTTTATGAGGAATTAATATTGTCCAGCAACATTATAATCTAAACTAGCGTAAGTCATATTCATAATAATAATTGTTAACGGCTTGCACTTACGAATTTTTCTTGGTAGTGTTTGATCACGTGATGTTAGGTGACGATGTGGTCGAAAGTGGCGCTACACCTGGATTGGGAACTGGCTCTCAAGCGGGGTTGCCGGAATACACCGATAGGTGCTTATTCCTCGCTTACGATGAATAGTTCATCCTCGCAGGTGTGCGCGACCCGCTGTCCGCAGCCGCGCGCGTGCACGCTATACCCGCCTGTATCATCTAGCGATTCTAGCGATATGTGGAGCGATATGGCGCGCGCGACTCAGCGCGGCCCGAACGCGCTTGTCAATGTGTGAGTGACAGCATGCCAGCTCGCTTTTTTCTTGTTGCTAACTGCCTACTGCCGTGGGTACTGCGCTCGCGATTAAATTTTCATCCACCGCCACTGGCTACTTATTCTTAATAATTAAATTTTTAAAAGTGTAATGCTCTTACTAAAGCTTACATATTTTGTAGCCCTATCATTGCGTACCTAATAACTACGCTTAGAAATGTCAAACCATAATTAGATTTAAGTACAAGACATAAGTTTTATAAAAGTGGTAGCTTAAGAAACGAACTATTTAATATATTATTGTCAATTCTAGGATTTAACTTACACTAGAACTGTACATATTTATTTATCATGATAATAAAGATATTTTTAAAATTGAAAAAAAAATTGATAGGTGCTTGGCGACAGAATCTTAACAGCAGACAACTTTCGGGCAGTTTAGATACCCATCTAAGGAGTATGCGCGGCGGCGAAGGGTGAAGGCTCTGCGCTGAATTCGTGATCGCAAGCCATTGAACAATTATCATTATAAACTCAAGTTATTGCATTGGTTATGTCTCATTTCTCTCTTCCTTTTGTGACTCCATTAGTAAACAGTTGACAGCACCTTTTTTCTATCAGTTCTAATTGTTCGATATCTAGCTATATTTAGAATTAACACCTCAGATTCGGAGACGCGAGGCGTTCAGCGGAGCGCAAAACGTTAAATCTTTATTGTAAATGGAGTTTTCAGACATTTAATCACTAGCTGTGCCCCGCGGTGTCACTCGCGTGGACTAGTTTATGGCGATAAAAAGTATCCTATATCTTTCTCTAGTGTTCAAACTATCTTCATACCAAGATCTATTCAGCGGTTCAGGCGTGAAAAGGTAAGGAACATACAGTTTCGCATTTACGCCATTCATGTACATTCCGAATGTTTCAATATAAACCCCGCTGACCGCCCGGCGCCTCCGAATGTGCCGCCTAAGATTTTTGGTCCTTTTGCCGGGTGAACACTATGCAGTTATCAGCCAGCTGGTTTCGCACGGACGTATTCTCTTTGCGTAGATCCGTTAGCTCTTGGTTTAGTCTTAAAACTTCTAGTACTAGTTTTTCGTTTTCGACTTCTAGTTTATCTAATCTGTAATAATAAAAAAAAAAACATTTTAATGAGCTAGATTTGAGATTTAGGATAAATAGGTACAGTAATAGGTCTTTGAAAAGAGTTTTTAAAGGTTGGCATCGCATTGGCAACTTACTTCCCTGGCGTTGCAAATGACCATAGGCGACGGTGGCAGCTCCCCATCAGGCAGGCTGCCTGCTTGTTTGTAATATTGCAAAACGTAAGCAAAGTTCTAGCAGTACTTTTCTACTGTTATACTTATATTTAAATCTAAAAATGACGAACGAAAAGTAGTTACACTCGCCAAACAGTTTTTGTTTACGATAAAGAGTTCCAGTGTACACCATCTAATCAACCATGTTACTCTGTCAAGTGTTCTTGACTACACATTTTACATAATTATTTATGTATATATCAGAGTTAATGTATGATATTAAAAAAACAAGTAAACATTGCGAGGAACTGCCATGTCCAAGAACCGCAACATTCAAGAGCGGATGTAACCTCTACCAACCTGAATTGGGCTTGCGCGGCAGATTATGGTCTATACTCGCTCTGAGAAAAAAACCTGTGTCCCAGCATTGAGAATGTATGATGATGATATTCAAACAATAGCATACCTCTTTTGTTTCACATTAAGCTCCACAATATGATCGCACGCCTTCGCCAATATGCCTCCCTTACTAGCAGAATCGGCCATTGCAGAGTTTGGCACCAATGCTGCTAGTTTCATAATCCAAGTGTTAATTTTGTCTCTCCGCCTTCTTTCGACTTCGTTGTGCGTCGCACGCCTTTTGTCATCTCGCTGAAATAAGATAAAGCATGCATCAAAGTTTGCCCAAGCGATGGAGCTTAAGGCTAACATAATGGGTGATTGCAATGATGGTAAAGAGGTTGGGATGTCAGCTTGTGATCCTTATTTTGTGGGTTCAAATCCTACAATAAGCCTGAGCTTTCGGTGACTGAAAATATCATGATGAGACCATAGCATGGTGGTAAGGCATTTATCAGTGCTCGCCTGGCTAGGTACCACCCTCAAGTCAAGAATCTGTCAACAAGCACCTATCTGTGGTTTCCAGCAACCCCACTTGAGAGTCAGTTCTTAATCCAGGTGTAATGTGATGCCATCTTTCACCGCATCATCACTTAACATCAAGTGACTTGTAGAAATGCTACCCAGTGAAAAGTAAGTTATTATGAAACATTTCATTTTCTAGTGACAATGGGCATAGAGTACCTACCCTACATAAATTTTATACTGACTAAAGGCCGAGGTCAAATCAAAAATCTACCTTTTTCGCTGAGATAGCTTTAGCCTGTTGGCTTGCAGCTCTAGCAGGTCTTTTCCCTCTGTTGTTCTTTACTGTAGGTGCAGTTGTCGCCAACACTTCTACTGGGTTTTCTATGACGTAATATGTGTCTGAAAATGATATGGAAACCTAAATGCATACAACCTTGAAACAGACCATATTTTGGCACTTCTCATCAATCTATTATGTTCCCACTTCTGGGGCCTTCTCTCAGAGACGGCCACAGCACGGTTGGTAGATGTTGCATGCCCTTGATTGTTGTGGTTCTTTGACATGCTGCTTTCCTCACAATGTTTTTGTTCACATTTTTAAGTGATGGCAAATCCACACATTATTGAGTGCTTTCTAAGGCATTATTACTGTTAGGACACCATCGCTTTTAAGTTTCATTATTCTACAATAATAGGTAAATTCTTGGTGGTATTTACTGTGGTGATAAGATAACACTTGCAGTGACATCCAAGATAAATGACACTTACCAAGCGAAGGTGAACTCTGCATGTTGATTGTTGAATCCTCACCTGTTGTAATAGGTATTAATTTGTAAGTGACACCATTAGCTAAAAAAAATAAAAATAAAATATTATTCTTAATTCTTTTGCGCATATTTCAAATTCAAAAAAGGAATATTATAACAAGAAGGTAAATGTAATTATGTAGGCAGTAGGCACCTACTTCTGGTACAATACAAAAGATACTGCAAGCAGTAAATTAAATCCAATGTAAGTTGCCTGTGTAGGTTATTGAACTCAAATTATTCTTGTATTCTTACAGTACTTTGAAACTCACATATTTCCTTACAGTGTTATCACTAGACTCCAAGAACGTTTGCAATTCTATGTGATGTTTGTATTCTAATGGAGAGTTTTTTTCACCACTGCCTAAATACCATAATTTAATTAACCAACATTGATGTAATTAGATTTTATCGAAATAGTAATGCGTGATAGAGATATGGAAATTGAGGGAAAACAAAAGGTGAGCAGTTCGAAATTGTTCAAAGATTATTGTTGGCCATAGGTTGACAATGAAGCAATGTTGTGCATAACAACTTACCATAAGATTCATCGTCCTTCATCAATTCTATGAATTCGGTATCTGCACTGTAAATAAATGAACAAATCAAAACACAACACAAGTGACACAACAGCGAATAACTTCTCGCCAATTTCTATGTGAACTCAATCGGTGACCTTCGTTGGCAATTCCCTGTAAATTATGTAACTCTGTCTACAAATAACTAGTATATTTAATTACCTGCTATCAAACGAATTCTCATGCAGTGCAATTTCAGTTTTACTACTACGAGTTCTTGCATTTCTCGCTGACATTACGCGTAAATTATTTTGGAATTTTCACAATAGTGATCACGGGGACAAATGACAAATAATAAGGTCATGTGACAAAACCATAGACAAAATAACAGACGATATTGCCACTCTTCTATTAAGCTTCTTGTTTATGGTTTTATATCGAATGTATAATCTATGCTCATCTGCGTTTTGCATACTGGTTCTAGAAAACGCCATCTAGTAAGTAAAGAAAGTACTATTTGATAATGTGGATCTAAGTACAAGATTGGTATATGTACAGCTTTATCAATAATTCAAAAGATGGCTCTAATATAAATTTAGTAAGAGTCGCTACTAAAAAGTCTATTCTAATTGCTACGAGTAATCTAATTAGAATTACTTCACAGAACAGAATCAGATTAGTGAACTAATGGAAGAACGTTCAGCAAAGAGTTAAATAAGATCTCGTTCAGTGTTCCTGGACTGAGTTGAGTGGGTCTAGCCTTGGCACGTAGTTAGTTTTATACTTAGTTCATCATAAGTTCAACTGTATTTTTATGAACAATGTAATTTCATTGCTCATAAAATGTTTCGTTTCATTTCATATTAATATAATAAGATCGAAATACCTATCTCCTTCTCAATAGATAGGCCCAATGTGTTTCCGGCGACCCGGTCTGATGATCGAAAAAATATTTTATTAAACCAGTTTCTTGGGTAAACGAAATCCAAACAACAGAAAACAGGTCCTATCATCAAAAAGGTATTTCTGCCAATATTATTACAAATATCGTAGAAAATAACGAATCCGACCCTTGTCATCATGCCGTCAAATGACAAGAACGTCGAACGTCTCATCATAATGGAATTTTAGACTGTTATGTAACTTGAGATTATAGAAATACTTACCCACCTACTTACCTTTATTGAAGGCAACGGTATCTGCGGCAGCAACGCCCTTTTATAATGTTAACAATTTTGCGTTCCACGTGGAATGATTCGTGTTGGACACTGCAAAAGGCATCATCCTACCTACGAATAAATAATAAGTCATTTATTCGTAGCATCCTACTAATATTATGAATGCGAAAGTTTGTGTGTGTGTGTGAATGTAACTACTAAACCGATTTTGATAAAATTTGGAATAGAGATAGTACCTAAGCTTTAACACATAGGCTACTTCTTATCCCGGGAAAAGATTTCTGCGGGATAACGCGAAGACGTGGGTGAAACCGCGTGGCGCAACTAGTCATTGATAAATACCTAATTGACATTTTCTCACTATCACCATGCAACAGTAAACTGGAAGAGATTGTATGTAGGTATTACAAGTATAAGTTAAAGTCAAAAGTCAATTTTTCTTTATTCAATAGGATACCTACATTGTGATCACTTTAAAACGTCAAACTTAAAACTAGCTACGCCTGTTCCAACCTCCCTACGCCGGCAAAAGAACAGGCAAGAAACGCCCGGCAGGTAATTTTTTTGGCGCGATCACATTGACAATTTTATTTTTATTACTAATTGATTGAATTGGAGCAAGTTCACTAAAATCCCAAGCTTTTTTTTTGTCATCTAATGGTCCGATATTTTTTAATTAGCTTTACTAATAAGATTTCTCTTATTTGGTTGTACACATTGGGATATGGGAACATGAATATTAATGAGTTGCGGTATCACAACCAAAGCAGACCAGACCCCACAAGCAGCACCCGTTCACGAGTTGACGCATGTGCCAGCCATCGCTCTCCTCGACCTTAAGAGAGGGAAGAGGGCGACCCGACACATGACGCCGCTGCAAGCAAAGTCACTTTCGTGAGCATGACTGTTTTGGCTGTTTACCGAAAATGGTTAGAATAGGGGAAATAGGGAGAATAGATAGATAGAAAGAAAGATAGATAGATTAACTACAATCCTAAGCTTGTTTGTCATCTAAATAGTCCGATATTTTATAATAAGCTTTACTAATGAGATTTCTCTTTATACGGACTTGAAATTTTGCTATGGACAAGTCTTGAATTTCACTTGCGATTTTGTTGAAAAAAGCGTACACATTGACCTTTGAACGAGTTGCTAACTTTACAGTATTTTGAAATGAATATAATGCTCCGATTAACAACCGTTTACAACATTTTATCTCGCAAAATAAACTTATTTATCTTCTGTGGATGGAGCAATCGAACCGGAACCCTGTATTTCATGAATAATTCCCGTTACTCCCTCGGGCCATCCACAAAGTACTTGCTGCTTAGACTCGAATAGCGGTAGAGAAATGATTTTGTTTCTATACGTTTACGGTATGGGGTATTTAACTATCTATGTTAAAAGTAGGTTCTCGGGTGAATACGATCAAGCCATTGATATCCATACTGCGAAGGTACCCATTCTTTGATTGGATTGTTCCTTTTCACATTTAACGGCCGGTTCCAATAACCGATCTATCCACGGTTTGCCCTACTGGAGAATTGGAGATGGAAATTTGACACAAGCTTCATAAAAGTAATGACAAATTTTACGGTTTTTTTTCTCTCTGTTATGGCGTCACACGATTAGTGTATTTGCCAGTGTCAAGTATAAAATATTTCAAACTCAGAGAGTTGAATCAAGTTTAAATGATGATGATGATGGTGACGATGAGATGATGGGATGAGGATAGTGTTTAAGTAAAGTAGTGGAGCTTTACTTAAACTTTACACGGACTTTTTTGGAGCAACTAGAAAAGTCACTTTCACAACTTTATTTCAATTTCCCACACTCGTACACATTAACGAACACATAATGGTTAATAATACACCAATATTACACATTATCACTCGAAGAAACACAAGTTTTGGAAATAAAAACAAAATCTTCATGTTGACAGTTCAATTGCCGCCAAAAAAGTTCAATTTCACGGTTTTCCTTACTAGAAATTTGACATAAGCTCCATAGAAGTAATGTCAAATTTATGTCAAACCATAGAAAATTGTGTAGAAGCGAGAGCGGTTGGTACAGTCAGCGACAAAAGTAGCTGATCGTTCTCGATTAAAAGTTCTGACTTTCCTTCTGAATATTACCTTCCAAGACCGATTCCTTCCTTATTTTACCTTAGTTTTCCTTCTGAATTACAAGTCCTTCCCTTTTGACTGAGAAGGAAAACGGTACCTATATCGGAAGGTTTTTTTTCTCCGAGCAGACACTTTACTCCTTTTCTCAACTTGCCACAAAAATAACTTATTGTGATGCAATAGTATTATTAATTAAAACACTTTTATTAGCTTGACTTGTAACTAACAATGTAATCAAATCTTAGAAGCCAATTTTCACCCACTTCTAATTGTCGTATCGACTTGAAACTTTGTATGTGTATGTAATCTCGGTGACAATGCAATAATTTGGTATCATCGACTTGATCTGAAGATGCAGCCGGAAGGTGGGTAGGGCATCTCTGCAGTGGCTGCTAGTAAACTCCTCGTGTTTGGGCTCATATGATTCGTCATCATGAGCCCAATACATTGAACTTGGTGACGAGGGTCTGATGATGCAGCCGGAAGGTGGGTAGGGCATCTCTGCAGTGGCTGCTAGTAAACCCCTCGTGTTTGGGCTCATATGATTCGTCTTGATGAGTCTAAATTAAACTTGGTAACAAAAGACTAAAGAGTAAAAAAAATAAAAATATATACCTAGTTTAAAAAAACTAAAAAAAAAATACTTTAAAAACGCACTGAAAAATATAAAATAATTAAATTGACTTGTATTAGTTACGATATAATGGTTAATTCAAAAAGTGTGGAGCTATATTTTACTGTAGTACTTATTGGTGTGAGCAGATTCCAATAAAGTGTATGTAAGTACCTACTCTTCTCTTTGTAAAAAAGTGTTTTAAAAAATATCATAGCGTTGATAACTCAGCTGTAGTGATGTCGACTTGCGACCCATAGCTTTCAGTGAAGGGAAACATCTCGATGAAACCAAAGCTTACCTTATCTACCCCACCCTCAAGTTAAGAATCTGTCGCCAAGCGGCCAAGCACCTGTCGGTGTGTTCCGGCAATCTCTCTTGAGATCCAGTTCCTAGTACAAGCGTATAATCTTCAGAAAACGTAATCTTTATACAGCGGGAAAAGCTTTTGTTTATAACATGTTTTTAGATAGGTAGGTATGTGGTCCTCGTAGTTCTGCGGATTTTTTTCAATTTCAGCACAAAGGCCCTTAATATTGTGAGATAACATGCTATATTGGCAAAACTGAACTTCTACGAAAACATTTTTCTTTATTTTCTTAAAAACTAAATTGCTAAGTTTTAATGAACAGTTTCAGAGATCCGGGTATCAATTTCCAGGACCTTTGTTCCTTAGAAGCCCTCAATTTTAAAATCTGTCGCCAAGCACCGCTATCGGTGTGTTCCGGCAGTCTCACTTGAGAGCCAGTTCCCATTCCAGGTGTAGCGTGGCACCATCTTCGATCATTAGCTGACTAAGCAGTCAAACTCTATAACCTCGTAATGTTAATTATGTTCTCTTACTTATTAGGTCTAAGTAAATTCACAAATACGTAGATATTAATTGTTATTTA
The DNA here is from genome assembly GCA_931315375.2 of Opisthograptis luteolata. Classification (NCBI taxonomy): domain Eukaryota; kingdom Metazoa; phylum Arthropoda; class Insecta; order Lepidoptera; family Geometridae; genus Opisthograptis; species Opisthograptis luteolata. The sequence goes on along the minus strand of OV928047.1, from coordinate 8,634,581 downwards.
TTTTATTACTTCTTACAGGGTAGCGTTTGACCAAAAGTCACCTGATGTTAAGTGACGATGTGACGAACTAGTTAAAATTATGGTGCACGTAGGTTTTTTTCGGATAGTACTTAATAAAACTTTTTAGATAGGTATGTAGGTACTTACAACTACATACATACCTAAAAATTTTCTAAACACATGCCTAAATTTAAAAAACTAGAAAATTACTTAGCTCACTTTACCAGAAACCTACCTAAAGTAGGTACAAAAAAGCTGAATTTCGAATAAAATAGCCAAACGCTTGAGATACTTCTACAACTTTACTCAAAAGTAGTTAAATACAAAGCAAATTGATAAATTTAAAGCAAAGTTTTCAAAACTCGTTCAGCTCCCTTTACTAAGTTACAGTTAGTTTATGCAACTTAGAACAGGTATAAAGCCAGGCTCTGTAGACAGACAAGTGTGTAGATACGGTATGTCTTTTTTTCTCCTCCTTTAAGAGAAAAAGAACTTTCGAAAATATGTAAATAAAGTAAAAAAGAGAAATGTAGTTACTTATTCCATCTTTGCCGTATTGTGTAGCAAGTTTTTCAAGAGAGAACTAGAAAAAGCAACCTGCCAAATTAATCATCAGCCTACTGGCACAGAAATAACACAGAATGCACATAGTTAGTAAGTATATAGGTACTAAAGAGAAGGGAAGACAATCATGTGCCTTCTCTCAGAGAGGTATGAGTAGCTGTTGTGGTGCAAGTAAGTAGGTCTTGCATTGCATACCCTTGAATGTTATTTCTTGGACATACTAATTTCCACACGACATTTTCCTTCCCCGTTTTAGGCGATGGCAAATCAAAATAGGCTATAAAATATGAATTTTATAACGTAGAGTAAAAAGAAAAATATGCACACTCCGACGCGTGATTTTATTCTCTTTGACTTGATCTTGCCCTGTGTACGCCAGGCTCCGATGTGCTATTGCATTATAAACTAACAACCGTCAGGTGCATTTAGCCATCAGCTCTCGCACTTTGCATAAAATGGAGCAAATCCTGGCATAATGTACGTTTTTAATAAATGAATACAAAAGATTCTAATTGATACTTAAGTATTATACCCGTTTATTTATTTATGTACGAGTACATGACCACGCATAACTTTTTGCAGAATAAGGTATAGTTCCATTTAGATGTTACATTATTTTACTTGCTTAGTTTATACTTTACTTTTGTAAATATTAACTTGCTTGCGCTTTATTTAAACGTTTTAACTCCATACATTTTACATAATTATACAAAATTCTATTCTACTTCATTAGCAATATTGATCTGTAGTTTTTGCATTAGTCATTCGATTACAGCCATTTTGGCAAGTACTATAAGCACGTTAACTGAAATGTACGATAGGTATATAGGTACCTACTATTTTGTTTTCTTCATAGATACACCTATAGAAATATCCATCGGCCCGTAAAAAGATTTATAGGTAAACTTACTAAACCTCCCGAGGGGACGTATGAAACCGAATGGATAAATCAAAGTAGCCTTGAGCTATTTCTGGTATTCTTTGAGTCAGATGGTACACGTAATAAGGTAAGACATACCAGTTTTCGTTGTTAAACTTATTGTATCAGTATATTTACTGTGTTTTGCATTGAAAGGATATTCAGATAATTCAGATTTCCAATGATACTCAGTGCATATCTCGCAGTGACGAGCACAGGGCATTGCCGCGCAGTATTTTAGATTGTTGAACTTTTACATTACTTTGAAGGGCATTATATTATAATGGGCAAGCGTGACGCTTATCATCAGATGACATCGAGAAGATTTTCTCGACACTCAGTTGCATGAACAAAAAACTTTACGTAGTGTATGAGCATTTCGAAGCGTTGTTTTTTTGATTTTGGGTTAGTCCAAATAAGACAACACAATACTTACTACATAGATAACGATATACATACATACATATAAATGGTTTTGGCAATAAAATGTTGGCTTATACCTAGAGCTCCTTATTCGACCCTCGGCCATCTTTTTGACCTCTTGGTAACGCGTTATAGAAAATGCTTTAACGAAAAGAGCTCTGATGCTCTTAAATAAAAAAATAAAAGGTAAAGAAGAGAGCTTGGTGATAGAGCGTTCTGGTGTGTTTATAGGTGTGCGGCAGCTTCTTAAGAACCAAAATCAAATGAAGCACGGTGGATAGTCAACCACGGCTTGTAGTCAAACGCTACCACAAAAAAGTTTGGCTCAGGAAAATTGTCTCCAATCAATGAAATAATAAAACAAATGTATAAATAAAGTATTATAATAATAATGATGTAGCAGAGCAGTGAAGTTGTCTACGCCTACGCATCGAAGTCGATGGGAATGGCTAGCGTAAGAGGCTACGTCAGTCAATTGTTTGATAAGCACCGTAAAACCCAGACATATCGCTTTTCTTTTGCTTAGTCAGGCTCGTGGTATTCAAAGGGTTGTTGTAAAAGGGAGGGGTTCACTGCTCCTCGTAGCCTTGGGTGGTTAGATTAGACACACACAATCCAGGTAATCTAAGTATTACGTAAGCGACGGTAATAATAAATTCACCCTTCCCTTATATTTCTCATATGTACAGTCAGCGACAAAAGTAGCTGGTCATACTTGTTTTTTAATATGTGTTTTAGATCAGTAATGTTGGGTTTTTCTTACAACTTACGAGGTAGTGTTTGATCACAAGATAACAGGCTCTGATGTTAAGTGATGATGTGGTCAAAGGTTGGTGGTAAATATTATTCAGGTAATTGAAAAATCTTTTCAGCGACTCTTGTCGCCGACTGTACTAGTTGCGCCCCGCGGTTTCACCTGCGTCTTCCCATTTTCCCGCAGGAACCTTTCTGGCATAAAAAGTAGCCTACATGTTAATCCAGGGTATAAGCTATCTCCATTCCAAATTTCATTCAGATCCGTTCAGTAGTTTTTGCGTGAACATCCATCCATCCATAGTCGCAAACTTTCATGTTTATAATATTAGTAGGATAGTGTGTCCCGGCAGCCTCACTTGAGAGCCAGTATTCAATCCGCCCATCTTCGCTTAACATCAGATCAATTATGATGAAAAGCCTTGCATCATATAAAAAATCATTTCACTTCTTCTGTCAATGAAATAATAAAACAAATATATTATATGAAGCGATGATAACTCAGGCGATCCGTAGTTCGTTGATTCCAATCCATTAATAAGCTTGAGGTTTTATGAAGAAAACATCGTGATGAAACCATAGCTTCGTTGACGTAGCGCATTTTTCAACGCCCGCCTGGCTACCACCCTCACGTTAAGAATCTGTCGCCAAGCACCTATCGATGTGTTCTAGCAGTCTCACTAGAGAGCGAGTTCCCAATCTAGGTTTAGCGTGGTGCCATTTTCGACCACATCATCACTTAACATTAGGACAAATGTGGTCATAAGATAGTAAAAACAAAAAAATGTTTGTATTTTGTTTACGAGGGTCATCATGATCATCATAATCAGCCCGTTTCAGTCCACTGCTGGACATAGGCCTCTCTCAAAGTACGCCACTAAGGGTAGTGCACCGTAGTTCACTATGTATTACAATTTTACAATAATGACACAGTGACTGCAAGGCCATTCTTGTACGTATCCTACACCAGCAATACCTATACAATTTTATGTCTAGTCACGATTGCTATTTCATCGCACAGTACGCTTGTAATTCCCGACCGTCATTCAAACAAACGAGCCTATAAGTTCCCGTTACATTACATTATCGGGAGAATGAAACCGCGCCTCACAAAGTTGCCAGTATCGGCTCCCCCATTACCCGCCATTCATGACGTCACACTGCGTTACATGAGTCATGACTTGGTACAAGCTCTTACACTGGTGTTATGGCGTGTTGCATGACTTCGGTTTTAATAATTTAGCGTTGGTTTGGTAGATTTTTGTGGATTGTAAACATCGAACTTAAATACATATATCGATAATTGAAGCTAAAATGTAATATGCCGTACAAACTTATTACATTAGCTGCTGTTCCGGACTGGAGACGGATATCTACTTAACAGTGACATAGAATGCGCTCCACGCGTTTTAGGGGTTCATAAGGAACATACACATCGATTTTTATTTAAATAGTGGGAAAAATATGACTCATAATTTTATTGCAAAATACCATAAACAATATATACAAACTTCACAGGATGACACACTGAACTAATGTGAAGATGGCTTAAAAATTTCATCAGAATAATTCCAGCCGTTTTGGAGTCCATAGAAAACATATTTATAAACTTTTTTTTTAACCCCATAATATGATTGGATATGTATGAATAGTTCTCTTGCTTTTATTTGAAAACATATTCCAGTTTTTTAGTATTTCTTTGAAGAACATATTTCAAATGATTTTTATTCATTGATTCCTAAAAGGAGACAACGCATGATAAAATTCAAATTTAGGTAAACCTGCCTCGTCGGAGACTTACGTATTGAATATTAATGAAGCGCTTTTTTCATAGCCGGAGGTTTGAGAAAATATTTGGTGACATTCCAGGGACGTGATTTCTGATAACAAAAACGTCGGTAATCCGTAGATTTTTAATAAAATGTTTAATGTTTTCAACGATGCCGTTACCACTTTACATTTTCTACTAGAGGCGCCCTGCGGTTACACCCGATGCTTTCCCGCCATTTCGAAAAAACCTTTTCCCGGAATTCCCGGAATTTTAATTTGTCGTCACTTATGTATTGTTCATAATTATATATAACTGTCTGTTATTGCACTTTTACCCGCGTGTGCTACAGTTTGTTGCGATAAAAAGTATCATAGTTGACTTGTTGTAACAGAATACCTTGTAAGAAGTTTGAAAAGGTAAATAATGTAAAATCATACACTTTATGAGAGCTAGAGCAGTTTTTCTTATTCTTTTATAGGTTAACATTAAACCACCAGTCTTCTGATATAAAGTGACGATATAATCGAAGGTGGCGCTACGCTACGCATGGCTTAGGAACTGAAAACAAATAAAAAATGTACAATCAAAGAAAAAAGTTATACTTCTACAGTTCAGGTAAAGTCGATTGCATTAGGTAGATAGCTGACTTTCCTTATAACCGTATACATCACGATAAATGTGTAAAACCAAAAACAGCCATCTTTCTTTTGATGTTTTTCTTCACCCCACTACTACCCTGCAAAAGGTATAATAATACGTCGCGATAAGAACACCGTATATCGTCTTACCTACCTCTATAGCGTACGTTATCGTAGTTTCCCGGATATTTGATACGGTGGTTTTATACGACAACTAAAACTACGAGGAAAGAAAGCTGATTGGGTTTTCAAAAGGTGTTTGTTGTTTTAGCTCCTTCAAAAGTCCAATGTGTACCTACGTTTTTACAACAAAATCCCACGAGTAATTCAAGACTTGTCGATGGCAAAATTTCAAGTGCTATAGAGAAATCTCATTAGTAAAGCTTATTATAAAATATCGGACTATTAAGATGACAAAATAGCTTGTGATCGTAGTGAACTTTGGTTTAATTCGATCAATTAGTAATAAGAATAATTTTATAAATGTGATCGCACCCTAAAAATTATATGCCGTACGTTTCTTGCATGTTCTTTTGCCGGTGTAAGGAGGTTGGAACAGGCGTAGCTAGTTTTAAGTTTGACGTTTCAAGGTGATCACATGTAGTATATAAATATCTTTTGGTTTTGATATCAATCTTGCTAAAATATATTGAATACAAAAGCCATCCAAAATGAGTCGCATAATAATATGTACTATGTAGGTAAGTAGTAGGTACTGAAAACTTAAGCAACTGTTTAATCCTTTATACAGACATACTGGAGACGCTGCGTCCTTCACAATCTGTTTGGCGACGTAAAGTCGTGACAAACAACTGGCCAGGGTCAGATTAAAACATACTGCACGGTAGCTATACATTTAAATATATGCAATAATACCCGTCACCATCACCATCATCAGCCTTTTATGTTCCCACTGCTGGGACTCTGGCCTTCTCTCAGAGAGAGAGAGAGTGTGGGCCGTAATCTAACCACGCGGGTTCAGTACGGGTGGTTTCGAAACCTCTAATTATTTTATGTTCTGTATTAGTTAGGATCCTTTTTTTAATAAATAGTGGGTAGGAATAATTAGAAAATAATTTTCTTTTTAATGTTTTATTGTGACAGTGCATCGGTTGGAGTAACTGTGGTGTAATGTAAATAAAATAATGTTTTCGCAACAACGTTCTTTGAATCTACGTAGGACACCATACACTATTAATTATTCAAAAACTACAAGACTTGCGAAGCTAAAATTTGGTATGCGCATTTATCTTGAAATTTAAATTCTTGCTAAATAAGTTTTTATTTTAATTCATCTCATAGAGGGGTAAATAAGGGTGTTAAAGTTTCTATGAAATAATTACAACTTTGGCGCGGACGAAACAATGACTTTCAGAAAGGAAAATTTTGGCTGAGAATTCAAATACTAGCAGTATATCACGTACTAAAACCAATGTTAATAAAAAGGCAGTAAACTGGTTACCGCCCGAAGCGTGCGAAGTCATGCGTGACACGTCCTCCCGCTTTACTTTACATGTCGGGGACGGGTTGAGCCCTGTTGCGGGGAGCGGTGATTCAGCTATAAACACGGTTTACAAAACGCTTTAGCACATGTATGTGGTGACCATTATAATCTACCTTCTATTTAATACTAGTTGCGGTAGTGGCGCCCCGTGGTTTCACGTGCGTCATCTCGTTATCCCGCAGGAACCTTTTTCCGGGATAAGTAGTAGCCTATGTGTTAATCCAAGGTGTAAGCTATCTTCGTTCCAAATTTCATTCGGATCCGTTCAGTAGTTTTTGCGTGAAAGAGTAACGAACATCCATCCATCCATCCATACTTGCAAACTTTCACGTTTATAATATTAAGTAGGATTTAATACATTTAATACTTGGCTAAATACACTAACAACACACTCTATACACTTTTTGCTATTGTATTTGAGTAGAAATTTCTATCTGCGCAGCCTCCAGGCTACCAAGAGCGTCCCTGAACTGGCGGATGTCGCGACTGTCAGGCGCCAGTGCGACGGTGAAGGACGGAGCGGCGCCAGGGAGTCTGCATATCTCGATACTCTACCTATCTGATGGCAGAGTCGCGGTGAAACTTTTAGTTTTTCTCTCTGTTTTCAATTTCAATTAATTTATTTCAATACGGAAGAAAATTGTACAAGTTTCAATTGCCAAGATGAAGATCTATGCTGAATTAACCACAACGCCGAACTGAGGCCGGTTTGCAACAATATATCTTTTGTAGTTACTTACTACGTAATCTATTTTGTTTTAAGTATTTTTGTATAATTTGATGTGAATAAATGATACTTATTTTTTTTTTTTTTTTTTTACTATTTACAGGGTAGCGTTTGACCACAAGTCACCTGATGTTAAGTGACGATGTGGACGAAGATGGCGCCACGCTGCACCTGGACTGGGAACTGGCTCTCAAGTGAGGCTGCCGGAACACACCGATAGGTGCTTGGCGACAGATTGTTAACAAGAGGGTGGTAGTTAGCCAGGCGAGTACTAGAAAATACCCTACCACCAAGCTATGGTTTCATCACGATGTTCTTAAAATAGACATGTAATAGAATAAATAGATAAATATTTACAAGAACATATTGAAGCTTTTTTTTGTCAAGTCATCTCCTTACTTAACAAAATATTTAGGTTCTTAGAATTTATTTCATTATAATTAATTCATTTCCACATTTCAGTTTGTCAAGTGGTAGTGACTGAGCTTGAATTTTCAGTGATGATCTTTAAATGTAATCTTAGCCTAGTGATAGGTACTACCACTGACCTGTCATAGCCTCAAAAACAAACGTTTTCCGTACTGGAAACAAAACCACGTACCCACAATCACAATCTAGACAATCTATCTATATCAATCTAGAGTCATTGAATAATATCCCTTTTCTCCTACAGGCTAATTTCCCCAAGTTAAATACTCACCTTCAATCCTAAGCACGTATCTCCATTGATACAGTGGGAGCGTATCAATACTACTCCATGGGCAATGCCAATCAAGACTAATCGACTCGCCCTGATTGAGTCTTCAATCAGGCGCCGAGTGACGCAGCGAGATCTTCGGATTGATAACCACTTCACTTAGCTAAGTAGAGAGGCATCCCTTTGTTAGATTGGTTATTATTGTGTGTATTAATTTAATAGAATTACGTCAGGTTATTGGATGGATTTTAGGAATTGAATCTCTCTTCTGGTATGTATATATTACACTTTAATATTATGATACATGCGAATGTTTGAGTATGTTACTTTCTTCATGCTGAAACTGCTCAGCGGATTTCAGTGAAATTTGAAATAAAGATAGCTTATACTTTAGATTAACACGTTACTTTTTATTGCGTTTCTGACTTATAAAGAAAGACCGTGAGTGTAACCGCAGGGCGAAGTTTGTAGTATATATTTTTGTAAAATTTTATTGGACATTGTATTCGAACAATCACTGACCCGTAGTTTTTAATATTGTAGACGGTGTAAGTAAAAGAAGTAGATTCACTATTTGTAAAGATTTAGTACTCTTTCAAAGAATAAATGAGCACAAGAAATGACTACGGGTGGGTGAGAAGCGTAAATCAAATAATTTTATGGTACCAATAAAATGAAGAAAAAGAAAAGAGATTAAGGATGTCGGCGTAAAAACATGAGAAATCGCCTCCTGCCTAGATTGCAGCATGTTATGTCAAACAGGAAAAACTTTAAGCAGATATATATAAAAAATGTGCTCTCATAACACATCTGCTCTATTGATAAACTCGATGGATTTGATGTTTGAACAGAATCGGCATAAACAGGCGTCGAGATAAATTCGAAGTTAGCAGGCATCCAATATTTTTATTTCAACGATGCCGATGTACTGAAGTGTAAATCAGTGAACACGAGATATTTATATTAGATCGTCTCCAAAGAAAAACATTTATATTATTTTATGACAAGTACGTACAGTCAGTGACGAAAGTTGCTCATAAACCCTCAGCTGATCTGTAGTCGCAGGTTTTATAATTGAATACTAGACACCTAATGCTAAGTGGCGATGTGGTCGAAGGTGGTGCCATGCCTTGAATGGGAAAAGCACATGGACCACACTGATAGGTGCTTGTCTTGATAAAAAAAAATGCGTAACAATAACATAATATATAGCTATTTTTCCCCTAACTAGGATTCATAGATAGAATTCTAGGGTGAATTTTAAGTGAGTTGAGTTTTCTTATGCTTAGAAACTACAGGTATCCCGATAATCCAGAATAATCCGGACTAAAACTCAAGATGCTTGTGTATGAGTAATATAGTCCTTATTAATTTGTACCTGAGTCTTGGATATTCCTATATATATATAAGTATTTATTTCTCTTTCTGAGTATGTATATCGTTATCTAGTACCTATAACACAAGATTCGAACTTAATTTGGGGCTAGGTCAATTTGTGTGCAATTGTTCCCGATTACTAATTAAAATTAGACATTTTTCGATAGATAGATAACGCTTTATTGTTTTACCACAACAACAGAAAAATAGAACAATATAAAAGGAAAGATCTTAGAGCTAGTGTCACAATGGGCGGTCTTATCGTTTAGAGCAAACAGAACAGAACACACATAAGAAGAAAATAAGTATTGTAAAATGTAATGCAATTTAGGGACGTCAGTAACTGACAATTTTTACAGCGTTAGATCGATCTCGGTAAATTTATTGGAACTTGTTTTGATAATGAAATTTCCCCCGATCTCACGCGTAAAACGAGGAAATGTACGTTACGGTGAGTGCCTACAGTTGAACAGGTTTTATACGAGCTGGGACTATGAAACGAGTAGCTTCTAGGTACATTTCGCTTTTGTGTTATCACGTTTGTTTGTCGTTCTTCCACCCCATAACGACTAAAGCGATTTTGTTAAAAGTTTGCATAAAGATAATATAGTCAACTGACACCTATGGGTGGATGATGGGTGTTTTTTGTACTGGAAAAATAAAAAAGGCTGCGCAAAAACGAAAATACTTGCTAGAAATGTTTTGTTTTGTTAAAACGTTTTGTAAATATGGCGCTGGCCAGTTTGTGCGTAGTAATTTCGTAGCATCTGCTACGATATCGTAGACTTGTTGACTGTAGCTGTGATGAACAATGAACGTAGCAAAAAATTAAATCATTATTTGAGATTTTATATAGAATAGAAATGTACAATATATGGGGTTTTTTTATAAAGTCATCCCCTAATGGGGTCTAAAGGGCTGTTCAAGTTCAAAAACATATCATATTTCAAATTCCACGCAGGTAAAGCCACGGGGCAGGTTGCTATTACTGTTATACAAACTGTACACTTTTGCGAGTTCAAATAATTGTAAAACCAAATTATACGGCGGATCATTGTGCTTAGAATTTTCCAATTAATTGAAATCGAATAAGTTTATTACAGTCTGTTGTAAAATCTATTAGAGATTTTATTTCTAACATGCAGTATAGACAGCAAAAAAAGTGTTTATTCAGATATCCAACAGCTTTATAGAAAAAATGTTTATATTGGACAAAGCTACAACTTCGTTGTGGAAAAAACAAAGATTAAAAAAGAAATAAGAGGCTTTATAGAATTTCACACATTTATAAACCAAAAATACCCTATCCCTATATTTTTTCTGTACAGTCAGTCGGTTTAAAATCAATAAAGTGTCTATTTTTTAACATAGTGTCCTGTACATACAGACAGCAAAAAAAGATTACTTACACCATCTCTATATTTTTTGCTGCGTATTAATAACTCGTTGGCTCGACCTCTCACTCAAGGAGTATGTACCAATGTAAGTCAAGGTATTGTTTTCATCCAACACTGTCGGAACCCACATAGCCGACCCCTAGCTGACATTATTTTGTTATCCAACCTTGGGCCCATTTTCCCAATAACTGGTATTATGTGCAACTAATTCAAAAGAGACCTTATCTTCAACGGCTCTCCTTGTATTGAAGACCAGGATATGATGGTGGTTTACCATACAACTTGGCATGACGCGATATGACGCAATCCAGTATGGTCCCATGATAGAAAGATTTTGTATTTGCAGCGGCAGCAAGGTAAAATCGCTCTTGTTGTCATAGTTTTAAGGATGTTAGTAAGGTGTTTTTTTAAGGTGGTTTGTCCCTTGTTTGCAGACATGAAGACGCCTGCAAGGCGTCTGTTTGTCGTGTTGTGAGATGAAGTCGTTTATAAGGGTGGGACTTAATCGATTTGTTGAACAACATAGCTGTCAGCTTCGATTAGAAATTTTATTGGACTATGTTCTTTTACAAGTTGGCCTCTGGGAAAACTAAACTAACTTTCACACCAGCTCATTGCTTCATCTATGTGTTTTTATTGCATCAACTGTCACACTATAATAACAAAAATGCAAAAGTTCGTGAGTGAATGACTGAGTGTAATGTGTATTTATGTATTACTTCTTCAAGCTGAAACGAATGTGAGTAAAATCCGTAATACTACTTTAAAAAAAAGCTAAAATTAATTTAAATTAAATACGAAAGTAATTCTGTCTGTCTATCCCTTTTACGCTTAAACTACAGAACCGATTTAAATGAAATTTGGTACAGAGATAGCCTAGAGCCTGAAAAAGGACATAGGTTACTTTTTATTGCGATAAACTGTAGCCCACGTGGGCAAAACCGTGGAGAACTGCTAGTATGAATAAAGACATTTTAAGATCAATGCGTTTCAGCGACTTCACCATACTGCTAAGTGAAAATTCGAATAAAAACCCATAAAAATGTAAGCGCAAAAATGTTTCAAAAAAATATCATAAACTGCTCACTCAAACTACAGGGGTGAAAAACTGGGATCGTCACAGCACATTAATGTAATATTCATAAGCCGTTCCCGCTCTTTGACGGCGTAATCTCGTATAACTACATGAATTAAACATTCAAACGGTACACATGATGCCGCCGCACTGAGGGACGTGGCCCGTAGGTAACTTTACATAGTACATTCGTGACTGTCACAACGGTTGTATAATCTGTGTTTTTGTTTTACAAAGGTTTGTTAGGTTAACGATTAGCTTTTTAGTTGAGGTAATGGACATTTTATTTAATTAAGAATAAAATAAACTCTGGTATTTTAGTGGGAAGAATTAATTACACTACAAAGTGCTGTAATAATTTCCAATTTACAACTTCCCGGCAGATGGCGCTGCAGTTGGTATCTAGGTGGTAGCAGGACAACCTCTGTCGGGTCTGCTAGTCCTACTAATATTATAAATGCGAAAGTTTGTGTGTGTGTGTGTGTGAATGTTTGTTACCACGTATCACTGTAACTACAAAGCCGATTTTGATGAAATTTGGAATGGAGATAGCTTATACCCTAGATTAGCACATAGTCTTTTTTCACGGAAAAAGATTCCTGCGGTATAACGGAAAGACGCGAATGAAACCGCGGGGCACAACTAGTTCAAAAAAGCAGACCTTTTGAGCTGACGCGAGAACTCAAACGGAAACATTAAACCCCATTAATATTAACATGGCTGTCAACATTGTTTCTAATGTTCCGAGAAAATGCAATGAAAAGAGAATAAACACTTATACAGCCTTTTATTCGTTGCCTTCCTTCTCTACATAGGAAGTTACTTAACATCAATGTTTCCCGAACGACGTTTCCAAAGTCACAACAAACAAAGATACTTCACGCGACAAATTTTCTTATGATTTCAGCATGGTATGTACAGTCAACGACAAAAGTCACTGAACAATAACACATTTTCTGATTACCTTCTTAGTCTTAAAAACAAGCCTTTGACCGTATCATCACTTAACATCAGGTGTAGTGTGTTGTGGTCAAACGCTACCTTGTAGGTTGTAAGAAAAACCTAAACCTAACTGATCTCAAACACATGAAAAATCGAGTGCGATCAGCTACTTGTCGCTGACTGTACCTTAAAATTTATAACACGGCATTGCGTGAAATCATTTTGCAACACGCAATAATTAGTGTAAACGAAACTGGTTTCTATTAACATCTTATAGGTAAGCGTTTGACCACAATAAGCCACCTGATGTTAAGTGACGATGTGGTTGAAAGTGGTAACACGCTACGCCTGTATAGGGAACTGGCTGTCCAGTTAGGCTGCCGTAACACAGTCTTGTAATAACTAATGTCAGCATTGCTATTGCTTCATAGAGTAAAAATATCGCAGTCCACTGTGCATTTCAACGCGCAAAACTGCTTTCCTGGAGTATTGCCGACTTGATGAAATTGGGCACTATGCGTTGGTATTTGCATTCGACATATGGATGGCCAGAGTCTACCACTGTGTTTATCTGTCTGTACTTAACTGTTTGCAAGACATATAATATGTAGAGTTTTGTCCTGCAAAAGCAATAAACAAGCCCTTGCTTATCATAATGAAGGTTCCATCAGTAGATATGGCGAAACTTCCGCAAGGATACCAACTTAAATTGGGGTCCCCTCCATTTACCGAAGGTGGTTGAAATTGAATTTGAAATGAGCATTAAAACTTTTTTTACGATACTTTTTTAACAAGGCCCATTGCTGTTGTGTAAATATTATAGAGAAAAAAAGACAATAAGCTAACAATACTATCTCTCCATAGTGTAACTTCTCAATTAACTAATCTTCGGAAGTACCTAGTATCTTGGTGCCTCCAGTTTCATATGCACCATTGACTAGCACCATCAATGGTGCAAACGGTACATAGCAGTATTGTTTGCACCATTGATGGTGCTAGTCAAAGGTGCATATGAAACTGGGGGTCTTGGTGAGGTGAGTACAAAGGAAGACTATGCGAATATTCTACGCAAGGTGCCCGGAGAGAAATCCTCTCAGCTAGTCCATATATAAATTCGGTACATAAACATCTCATTTGACAGGAACATAAATACGTTCGATGGGCGGTCTTATCTCTAACCTCGGTTAGAGATAAGGCACGTTCCGAATCGCATATATTAGGAAAGATTTTATGAACAGCTGTCCGGTGCATTTTGGTACGATTTTGAAATCCTTATGCGAGCAGATCATAATCATCATCATCATCATCATCATCATCATCATGATGATGAGTGTAAATCTATGTAGGTTGGTTTGCACAAATAAATTGATACGATATTCCGTTTAACGAGTATAAATCGTGCCCATGACTGAGACCAAGCATGGCTTTTTTTTTTTTTTTTTATTAACTGGGTACTGTTTGACCACAAGTCACCTGGTTTTAAGTGACGATGTGTTCGAAGATGACGCTACACTTGGATTAGGAACTAGGTCTCAAGTAAGCTGCCGGAATTCACCGATAGGTGCTTGGCGACAGATTCTTAACTTGACGTAGCGAAGGCGAGTACTAGAAAATACCCTACCACCAAGCAAAATGTACGTAAACTCGCGTATTTCGTAAAAATCAGTCGTATATTTACAATACATCAGGTATACAAAATTTCCATTACAAAGCGGTGACCATCATAGTTTGTCTAAAACCAGCTCCGTAGTGACACACATATAGTTAAAAGTTCGTAATCTAATTGGGGTTGGCTTTTATCCTTACGGAGGAACTAAGGGAATGTGCCCTTTGTAAGTGAAAACTGTGCTTGTGACTTTAATATAGTTTCTGAAGAGGCTCACTGCGGGTTCATAAGTTTTAAATGTACTGGGAAAATCTGACAACTACGAGCTCTTTCCTGAAAACTTCTTAATTATGAATTTTAAAAACGAACTAAACTTTAAACAATTTTCCGAGGTAATTTCAAAGAGTTTCTAGAAAGTCTGTAGTGTAATAGAAGAGATTTCAAAGTCCTGGTTTATTCACTGATATATCAACGCATAACTTTAACCGCTGGTTTGAGAGGCATGAATTTTGGAGGATAGCTTCATTTTGTCGCTAGTAATATATTATTATACTTATGTATACAATAAGTTTAGTAAGGATAAACCTGATTTTTATTCAAATGTTACTTTATTTATAGTAACAAAACATTGTGTGAACTTGTAGTACCTATACTTTTTCATATCAGAACGGCTGGAATAATTTTATTCTGCGTAGACTATCATCTAGTCAAATAGATAGATAAACCACTCAGATCAGCATAAGCTACGATATTTTCCCGTATAATTACATTTTTTAAATATGAAAAATCAAAAAAATTCCCTACCCATACAAAGCTACGGGCAGGTCGCTCAATAAGTTACAAACATCGAAATATAGAATAATTTGTGTTGGTTTCTGTCGCTACTCAGTAAACAGCAAACATTGATGACAGCCCATTAAAGCAAACAATATCCTCTCGTGCGAATATTTCCAACGTAAATCACATGAATTTCGCGTGCTCAAAGCAAAATGAATACCTAACCACATTTGATCAATTACGTACTTGTAATTCAATTCACAGCTGTAAACAACCGCCCTTCCTGTCCGCCCTTCAAATAATTTATCTACAAACATAAAGCTGTAAAAGCTTGCCCTAATGGCATTTGTAGGAATTCATTCATTAATATACCCACAATACAAAACCTTATAGTAGACGTTTGTATTATAGGAAATTGGGACAGTAAAATGTTAGCTGCAAAATGAACGTAGAGCTTAGAATTATTTTCGGTATAAAAAAATTACATGTAGCGGGTTTGTAAGGTGTTATCTAACAACATAACACTCCTTGTCAGAGTCTGTTTTCCCGATCGCTACAATTTGGGGATCTTCAAGGCAAGAGTGAACAGGTACCTTCTGGGTGTGCGTGCTACACCGTCGGCCGTATCATCGCTTGGCAACAGGCGGAATATTCTAAATCTATGACACAACCGCGTAAATTCTGAGTGACAATACAGTAACAACTGTTTTAAATTCCTTACTCGTCTAATAAATCCACTATTTGGCAGATCATGTGGCACGTAAGTAACAGGCCGGTTTATGTGCCGGCTAGAACTACTCGGACATCATGAAACTCGTAGAGCTAGTTACGGGGAACTTTAACCGTCGAGTAGCTTATTAGGGACTTGTTATTATAATGATGAAAGAGGCCCTTAGACCAGTGATTCCCAATTAGTGGTACGCGTACCCCCAGGGGTACGTGAAGTTGCATCAAGGGGTTCGTGCGGCTATCAGTAAAAATAAGAACAATTTCTAAAATATGATTTTATTACAATCATTATTACGATATTATATATAGCTGTGCCCCGCGGTGTTGCCCGCGGTTTAAGTAGCTTATCTGTTAATCCAGGGTGTCAACTACCTGTGTACTAAATTTCATCAAAATTGGTCCAGGCGTTTGAGCGTGAAGAAGTAACAAACATACACACACACTCACAAACTTTTATAATATTAGTGTGATTGCTATAATAAGGGGTACGCAGGTTTGAGGTCTTTTTTGAAGTGGTACGCAGCAAAAACTGATTGGGAACCACTGCCTTAGACTAACAAAGGTGGTAGTGGTTGCGGTAACTCCGTGGTTGTGGTTAACCACTGCAGAGCACTGCTAGTGTAAATACACCAATGTTATGCCCGGTTTACATTATTCCAGTCCAGCGATCGAATCCATTGCTGAAATGTAAACCGGCACTCGAATGCACTGATTCCAGTTAGCATTCCAGTCCAGTATTGCCAGTGCCGGTTTTAAATTTTCCAGTAAACAATTCAGTGCTAGATCGATCGCTGGACTGGAATAATGTAAACCGGGCATTACTTCAGTGTCTGATTACTTTTCTACCGCACAGTCAACGTAAACGTTGTTTAGGTTTTTTCGCTGAGAACGCTCATCCAATTAACAGCAAATAATTATTTTAGTATGACTTTTGTGAGGTAATTTTTTTTAACCAATAGTATTCCTTCATCGAATAAAGTATGTATCAGATGAAACTGTAAATATTATTAGTAAAAAAAATGTTTTGATGCCAAGTGATGATGCGGTTTATGATGATGATCATATGTAATGTTTTTATTTCATTTTTTTGCTGTGTTCCAAAGGTTTCGATTGAAGCCAGTTCCAAATCCAGACGTAGCGTTGTGCCACCTTCAAGCGTCTTAATATAACGTGACTTGTCACACTGCTCTAAAATATTAACACTACTTAGTTGCGCCCCGCGGTTTCACCCGCGTCTTTCCGTTATCCCGCAAGAACATTTTTCCGGGATAAAAAGTAGTCTATGTGTTAATCCAGGGTATAAGCTATCTCCATTCCAAATTTTATTCAGGTCCGTTCAGTAGTTTTTGCGTGAAAGAGTAACAAACAAACATCCATCCATCCATTAATCCATACTCACAAATTTTCACGTTTATAATATTAGTAGGATCCGGTAAAAATATAAGCGTACGGGATTTATTTTCCACATTCAAGTGGTTGGAAAACGCGTGCGGGAATGAATCAACTAATTAGGGGTTGCGTATTGTTTCCACGCGTCAGGTTATGAAGTGGGCAATTTGGCTCATCGGTAGATTTAAGAGCCGCTCATATTTCCCGTGTAATATTATTTGCAAAAACTTTGTGATTACGATCCTATTGGATGAAAAAAATGTTTTTACTCAATTCGAAATGCGCTAATGGGGTATGACACCCATTTTTAAAAAGTGTCTCAATTCGATTTTATAGTACTAGTAAACATTAAAAATGCATTTAAATTTCGCGCGTAAACACTAGTCGCAATTGACGCCATATTGCTCTGTTATGACGTCAGTCGGATATGCAAACAAAAGGTACGCTGATATATGAAAGATCATCACTTGAGAACGGCTCTACCGATTTGGCTAGTTTGTTTTTTGTTCTGCTTGTCAGGAAAAAGTTTGTACAATATATAACATATGAACTGTTTACATATTTGTCTATGAAGCCGTGCGTAGCGAAGCACTGATGATTTAATATAAAAGTATAATATATACATATAAGCAGTAATAAAACTACATACATACCGACGTGAATGTCTAGCAGACATTTTTTTTATCAGAGATAAAACTACGCGTTACGCATTGTACGCGTTAGAAACGTCACGTTTTGTTCAACCTTCCAATCTTATATTTATTTTAAGATTTGTTCTCGAAAAATAAATAAAAGTTAGATATTCAAGAATTTTTAAAACTCAATTTAATATTTTATCAATAAGATACAACCTTACACATATTGGATTACATTTTCACAACTCCTCGCAATGTAAGTATATTATAATAAAAGGTCGCTGAAAGATTACTACCCATGTCTTTCAACAGTGCCTCCACATTGTTATTGTTACCAAAAAACCTTGTACCTTCGTAAAGGGAGGAAATATTATAGAACCACATTTTTGTATTGTGCCTGTGTGTATTAAATAATTTTGTTAAGTAACTTGTTTCGTAATGGAAACACGATATTAAATAAAAACTTATCCTCTCAGTTTGATGTTTGATGCTCTTGGAAAAATAAATGGAAGCTAAGAAGTAAGTTGGGAACAATAATTTAGTTTATAAATTATTATTTAAACAATTCTGCGCAAATTTATAAAACCTGTTATTTTTTTCTTCTCTCTCATTATATAGGTACAGGCAATGTGGACAAGCATTATTTAATAATATTTTTTGCGCATTGATGGGGCAAATCAATGGAGATTTGTGGAATAAACCTTTACGTTATTTTTATACTTTTTTACTTACATACTTTTTTTTTTACTTTATCTTTCTTTTTTTACTTTACTTTTTTTATATATTTTTTTTTAACTTTTAATGGATCATTTTTCTTACTTTTTTTTTCTCATTTTCTTTCCCCTTTCAATGCTAATTGTTTCCAATAAATATCATCGCTTAACATACTCGTAAGGTGGCTTGTGATCGAAAGCTACGTTTTAATATATAAAAAAACTAATTCCATTAAATTTATGCCAGATTAAGAAGTTAGGACAAATATTAGTCGTACAGCTTCCTTTCCACTAAAGTCTAGAAATCTGCAGAACCTGGGACGTAATCTGGAAAGGGGAGAGATAAGCAAATATTCTACTAACTAAATTATTATGTTACAAAGCTACGTCGTACCGCGTGCCGCAGAACGCTTCCGCATTAGCATTATTTCTCTACCCACTCTAAACAACATAAATACCACAGTAACTTAACAGTAGAAACTCATTATAATAAGTAAAACAACTGGACGGCTAGTGATCGGCTTGCAAGCAGAAAAATAATCCAACGTTTTATGTAAGTACTTAATAAGCATGTTACAAATTATTTAGTGGTCCATTAATGCCAGCTAAAATGGCAATAGGCTGGATATATTATGGAGCCAAAGAGCTGATATCCGTTAGTGAACTTGATACGATTCAATCAACTAGTATTAAGATTAAAGTTGTAAATGTGATCGCGCCCAAAAAATCAACTGCCGGACACTTTCTTGCCTGTTCTATTGTAAGGATGTTGGAACAGGCACAGCTAGTCTAAAGTTTGACGTTTTAAAGTGATCTAGTGTATCCTACAAAATAGATAAATTTTGAATTTTGGAACTTGTTCTTAGAACCGCGTCTCAGTAAACCAAGCGTGGCGTACGCTTTTGCAAGCAGGCCTAAGCAACAAACGAGCATTATAAGTACTACTGTAGGTTAACTGTGCCAATGTTAAAGAAATAGAGCAAGCCATCATCCGCCCACACGTCGTGAGACCGCAGATAAAGGGAGCAGTACTGACGCCACTAAGTCGCGACCGAGCGGCGCCCTAGTGCAGCTTTCTCATCCATTTTGTAATGTTGAAATTAAAGGACTCTCTACTCAAGATATGGACGTAGGCACAGAATGTAGGGTCTTATACAAGTATAACACAAACGTGACAAAAGAGGTTGGGTTAACCTATAAACGAGGTTTCATGTAATAAGGTTCTAGTTAAACTAAAACTTTCAAGTGTATTTTTTGTTTGCAATAATTTATCAAACACTGGCCGTTTTACTATTTTCACTTTTAAAAAAGAACTGAATCACAGAACGAGAATTCGTGTGACAATTTGCGAGTTATTATTTTTGTAATTTTGTTACATATTGTTGTGAGGACATAGATGGAAATAACCAAAAATTGTGGTCAAAAATATATTTATGACTGTTTTACTCTGAACGATACAAAATACTCGTAGCTTTACAAATTATATTGACAAATGCGTGGGTGGTGAACTTTTTAATAGTAAAGTAACAAATAGTACATACGATGTGATTTAGCACTTCAACAAAAGTGAATTGGATTTACTTTTGTTTCTTTCGGTAACTAGAATAATTAACATTCAGAGATGGATTCGACAACCCGCGAAGCTCTTTCGAATTTTTCGTCTGGGATATTTTAGCCTAAGTTTTTTCTCCTCATATTTTAAAATGAAAAAGTTATATGAAAAATATGAAAAATACTGATACATGGTTGTAGATCGGTCTTTTTTTTGAGAATTATATACCAGGTGTAGTTAATTTATTGATTTATTTATTGCATCATGTAAATTGACATAACGTAAGGGTGTTTATTGCCTGATGAAGATGCCTTCTTAAAAGAAACATTTTATTATATTCATTGATATTAAATGGCTAAAAAAGCGATCAAAAGCAGGCTTATTTATAAATATTTTTTAAAATGAGCATGCTCAATTTTTTTGTATGCCCACTATATTATTATAAACGCATCTAAAAGCTATCTGAAGAAACTTCGACTGAAGTAGGTAATCCACTAACGTTTGGCAAAGTGTCCACGGCTTTTGCGACGCGGTTAACAAGAGAACATTATACATTTACATATATTACATATAATACATATAGAACATTTATATTATTACCTTATAAATGTATAAATGTGCAGAAACGTATTTATTATGGATCGAACTTTTAGTGAAAATCCCATTGAGAAGTAGTCGGAGCGTAAGGTCTAGATATACCTGTATATAAAATCTGTAGTTATATTACGAATACTCGTATAGCATTACGGCTGCTCCACTTGAGAGCCAGTTCTCAGACCAGGTGTAGCGTGGCGCCACCTTCGACCACATCGTCACTTAACATTAGGTGACTTCTGGTAAAAGCTACCATGTAAGAAGTAAAGAAAAGAAAGGAAGAGTTTGCTATGCACTGAACACACTGAAATCAATTCAATCCTCAGTTGACAAAAAATTGCTCATATAAAAATTGGACTTATAAAATATAATATGACCTTTATGCATCTGGTAACCTTACTAAAACCTCTCTTTAAATTTAGTACTATCCATTATTTAAATTCTTCAGGCTTCATATATTTCACTACAAACGAGATTTATTTTGCAGATTTTTTTAATCACGTGTGCATCTGTTTTTTTAGTGCACAGAATAAATAAGGTATGGTAGGTAAAAAATAAAAACAACAAAATATATACCTGTTTTATTAATATTAAAATTGTAACATCTGTTTCTTTTGCGAAAGTAATAAGCTGAATTGGAACCAATAACAATTTATAAAAGTGACAACTTAAAGAAATTTTAATTTAAGCAATACACTTCCATTGGCTTCGATGTAGCATCTTCAAAATGTTAAATCTACCTTCTGGCAGTCGCTCTTTATTTCAACGAGTTTTTGTACAATCACAATCACTCGCTCCATTGCGCCATCTGGTACAAAATTAGACGGATGGCGTTTTTTTTTTTGCTGAGTGGTTTCTTTATTTACGGAAGGGACTGTACTTTTACTTTCTCGTTGTTTTTTTTCTTTT
Organism: Opisthograptis luteolata; assembly: GCA_931315375.2. NCBI lineage: Eukaryota > Metazoa > Arthropoda > Insecta > Lepidoptera > Geometridae > Opisthograptis > Opisthograptis luteolata. The sequence continues at coordinate 8,612,890 of OV928047.1, read as the reverse complement.
TCTCTACTTTTTTAAATGTTGTGTTTTGTTTCCCGGGACAAAGGGTATGCGAAAATGTATTTACCATGTCAGATTAATTATGCTCAGTTAATAATAGTTGGCCTTATTGTTAGTACTAGCTGTTTTCCGCGGTTTCACCTGCGTTTATCGTGATAAAAAGTATTCTATGTGCTTCCTCAGGATTCAAACTATCTCCGTGCCAAATGTAATTTCAATCGGTTCAGTAGTTTAGGTGTGAAAGCGAGACAGACAGACAGAGTTACTTTCGCATTTATAATATTAATAGGAGTTAAGATATTTTTACATTTTGACCGTATTTATTTTTAATACAAGTTCTTGACAAGACAAACAAGGCGCTCGTCTAGTTCAGTTCTAAATCATGCGCAGCAACGAACTGCGCTCGTCACTCTGAGACATGACATGCTAAATCTCTCTATGGCCTATGGCCTGTAATTTCACTTGAATTCTTAACTACCTTCATCTAATATTGACGTAGTTTTATTATATATTTGTTATCTAACGTCGGTCGGCGTCAATGCGGCTGAGGCAAGCTGTGGCAGGCTCTGCGCTTGGCGGCACAACAAAGGAGCTTTCCCTTTGATCTAGCCGCCTCGGTCCGCCGCCTCAATATTGCGCCTACCTGTATCGCCATTGATGTTATCGATTTGTTTACAGAACAGTTGGTTTTGAACGTGTAAAAGTTTATTTATATGTTCGTTACACGAAATGTTTGGATCTCGGCTTTTAGCTTAGACGTTTTTAAGATAGTTTTGCTGTAAAGAAATAATTTCTTATATATAACCTTATTGAATAAATACAAGTAGTGTAATATATGATTATCTTATTCATCGGGATTGATTTATTATTCAATATAGTTGAACGCAAATCAAATCATGAATGTATAAAACAATACAAGTCTATGATGAAATATCAAAAGGAGATATTAGATTACAATGATCTTATTTCTTATTATGTAGTGATACCCAGCCCTTATATCAGGGTAGCGATTGACCACAAGTCACCTGATGTTAGTTAATGATGTGGTCGAAGGTAAAGCCACGTTACGCTTGAGCTGTCAACTGGCTCTCAAGTGAGGCTTCTAGGATACATCGTTAGGTGCCTGGCAACAGATTTTTAACTTGAGGGTTTGACTTTCATCATCAAGTTAAGAGTCTGTCGCCAAGCACCTATCGGTGTGTTCCGGCAGCCTCACTTGGAAACCTTTGACCGCATCGTCATTTAACATCAGGTGACTTATGGTCAAACGCTACCCAGTAAGTAGTAAAAATATACAAAAATCTGTTTATTTAGCACGAAATAAACAACGAATGTGCATATCATATGACGTTATATACATTTATGTCCTAACATGCACCTTGTGGTTTACAATTCCGTATCTACCTAGGTAACGGTTGAAATACCTGTCATTGTAAGCTTACGTCGTCACGGCAACGTAGCGTCCGTTGCCAAAGACGTTGCTACGTCGGCGCTACGAAAACACGTGTTCCTTTGATTACGAAGATACGCTTAGGGTTACCTCTTACTAGTTCAATTCCGAAATACTTTTTTGTCTTTCTGCTTTATTTTAATTGTTGGTGATTGTCTTGTGTATTAAAGATAAGATGAGGCCAGAGTCCCAGCAGTGGGAACGTAATAGGCTGATGATTATGTCTATATTATTATAGAGACTTGATAGAGACCTTCTTGGTTATTGTGTTTGACCAGAATGTAAATTATTATAGAAAGAATAACTTGCCATACATATTGTGGCACTTTATTCAATCACGTTTTTTTTTAAATCAAAATAAATAAAAAGCATTATTTCAATTTACTATATAGATATATGGTTTTTAAATATTTTTTTCAGCAATATGATTTTAACTAACGTTGCTGCTGAATACAATGTATATGTATACGTACAAACACTTTACTAAACTATGTTCCTGTGTGCTTGAAAAAAATACCCAAGTTATTGTAAAGCACTGGTACAACTGCCAACCCTATTGACTCCCGAAGTTCGCTTTAACTTCACGAAGAACCTTGGTTTTTGTTCCAGGTGAGAGGTTGCACGTCCCATAATTTTAATTATACTTTGGGATCAGTTTTTTACGATTTTAATTTTTACTGTCTGGTAGGTACGTGGTTGTTCAAACCTCGCTTTCTATAAGTACGCTGCAGTCATATTTAGGTACGTGTTTTCGGTTGGTTAGCATTTCAGTTATTTTATGAGTAAAATTGTAAATCAACCAAAATAAAAAATAACATTTTCTATTCCGTTAAACTTTACAACCCATTGGCGCAGGGTAGAATCATTAGCTGGTCATGTATCAAACACCGGGGGATTGTCTGGCGCAAATCCCAGTATCATGGGATCCCGGGAATTCGGTTTGTGCCAGGGACATAAAAGTAATTAAGCCGGACATCAGCCACAGTTGACTCATTTACGAGTGGGAAATGTTACCTACACACGCAATTCTTACTTAAATCACACCTTACAATTATTAAAATTGTGTCCTGCTGTTTTATTTACGTAAACTACAGTTTATCACGATAAAAAGTCCTATCCCACGTCCTTGCTTATAATTCAAACTATCTTCATACTTTTCTTCTTCTTCTTCTTCTTCATCAAGATTTGCTCAGTGATTTAGGCGTGGAAAGGTAATAATAATAATAATGCCCACACAATCACATACATAGTCTCTGACCCCTAACTAGGTTTCCCTGTATCTAGGGTATCAGAAACTACGAGGATCGAGGATCCACAACACCCACACACAGAACAAATGCTTGCGCGTTTTTTTTCCAATGCACAAATATTTGCCCTGTAGCGGGAATCGAACCCACGACCTCACGCTTTACAGTTGGCTATCCGCCCATTGCGCCACATCGGTCTTCAAAAACACAGAAAAAAACAGAAAGGACAAAGAGAGTAACTTACGCATTTATAACATTAGTAACTACTTATAGATAATAGAAAGTAAGAAAACAGACCATCATACAGATGGGACAAGATAACTAATGCAGCGTTTACTGGACTCCAATAATTCAAGTTTGTTATACCTAGAAGGTTCTGCCCTACATTGGTATAGCTAAAGGTCAGCGGTGGTCGTTAAGATCTCGCTACGGTAAAGTTTATGATGAAACTGAATAAATGATTGTGTTTTCACAGCGTTCACTCTCAGTCTGTGCTAGAGAAGGTTACAGCCATTTAAGCAAATACGTGAGGTAATTTGGAAACGATATTTGTAATCAGGTGCATTATTTTTTAAATATTTTACAAGATAATGTGTAGTAATTGCAGTTTACAAGATGAAAAGATGAAAAGAGTTCATAAGGGTCGACAACGCATTGGAAAACGCATCGGCAACGCTCCTGTTGTTGCAAATGTCCACAGGTGACGGTAACCGCTTACCATTAAGCGGGCTGTCTGCTTGTTTGTCACTCTATTACAATATAGAAGCGTAATCTACGACTTTCGCGGAAGTCGGAAATCCATAATTATTTACAAAATAGTTAAAAAACCTTATCGAAAAACGATAAACCCCTTCAAAATATCATCATCATCATCATTATCAGCCTTTCACGTTCCCACTGCTGGGACTCTGGCCTTCTCTCAGAGAGAGAGAGTATGGGCTGTAATCTACCACGCTGGCCCAGTGCTGGTTGGTAGATGTCGCATGCCCATCAAAATATAAATTTCCCACTTTGGGTTGTCTCAGCAGATTTCTTCAGATTCCCAATGGCAAAAAGTCACAGTGAAGATGAACAATTTACGAGTGTAATATCCAAGAGAAAACAGGCCATTTGAACTAATGCTGTGTGATAATGGCCAGAGGCTTAGTTTGCTTCACACCCAACGCAGCTTAGGCACTTTGTTCTCTAAGCTTTATACAGGATGGCGTTATGAAAAGTGGCAATATATACAACTGTACTGAGTTCATAATAATATACATATAATTCAATCAGTAATATGAATAAAATTATCAAAGTGATCGCACCAAAAAAATTACTTGCCGGGCGTTTCTTGCCTGATCTTTTGCCGGCGTAAGGAGGTTGGAACGGGCGTAGCTAGTTTTAAGTTTGATATTTTAAAGTGATCACAATGTATCCTATTGAATAAAAAACCATTGTTTTTTTTTTACATACATCTAAATTTATATATAACACGATATTGGGGTTAATTTAAACCATTTTTCTTTGTAACTAAGGTGGTAAAAATATAAATTATGTTAATCTACATGATGCATGAATGGATGTTTGTTGGATAAAATATATTTTTAAGTATTATAAAATATAATACATATGCCAAGTGCCCTATTTTCTACAGAGCGTCTTCCAGTTCGTAGTCGCCACTCGAGAACCTATCTTCCCCATCGGTTATCGATATACCTACGCCAGAAATTAATAATCGATCCTGATCCGTTTTTCAGTTTTGGATTGATATGCCATGTCATCATATTTTATGGGTAAAGATTGCTAAAATGGATTGACATATTATACAATAAATACTAAACCGCGAAAAACGTATCAACATTGATTAATAATTTTTGGTGTTAGTATATCACCTTCTTACCGACACTGTTGACGTCACCTCCCTTACTTTGCCACATTTGTTTTCTTTCTTTTTTTAAATAAGTTCTTCAAAATAAAGGCAACTTTCTCTACTGGCACAGGTACACTGCGCCGTAACTTCATGATACCTGCCAGCGGCGGCGTTCGGAATTAGTTTGCTCGCCCGTCGCGCGCATTGGACAACTTTGCTTGTTTCATGATAGGTAGGTACTTGTTTCGCTAGAACGGCTTTAACTACATTTGTTATTTGTAAACGTTGCAGATATTGGTTTTACTAATCGATTTCACAAAACATTTAAATTTGATCTCTAAGTAAACTAACAACGTCACCTAGGGAAAACATCGACGTATATGGCATGATTCTACCGACTGATCTTTTTCTCCCTTTATCATGCTTTTATAAATGGTTTCTCGTATACCTAATATAGAGGGAAGCTACGCTCATAACGTAATAATATATTGGACACCATAAAAATAATATAAAGAAGACCATTAAGAGCTCATAAAGTGATGACGGCTCTGTGGTTGTTGCGACAAAAGTCCCTGGTTCAAATCCTATTATAATATGGTACCTACTGGTAGACATTTAATAGAGAGTGTGTATTGTGTAAGTAAAAAGCAATTATTGAGTTCTGCCAGCGAAAAATCCCAATAAGTTAAGTATATCTTAGAGTGATCTAGACCATATCACAATGTGTTTGCCATCGTCAACACTGCCGATTATGTCTTCGCTATTACATCTTAATAAATTGGTGAGAGTGGTCAGGCGAAACACATTGATCGATGTGTGAACGTGTCACCATTATTGAGAGCATTAGGCAAAGTTAGCAGAATTTTGGGCCAGAGTTCTAATAAATAATGTAGTAGATATTATACCCGTAGATACTCAGTTTCGTCACAAAAAGTCCACTTGTAATTGCACTAAATCGTCTCCTAATGAAATCTCGCCGCAATCGGAACAAAATAATTAGATCTGACTGAATGAGCGGAGAAAATTCCAAGGATTTGCTTGTAATGAGCTTATTGAGTTCTTTTATTAAGTTAAAGACATTTGAAAAAATTGCGTTTGATGTGCTAATATTGAGTTTTGCAATTTGTTTAGTTAGTTTTGGCGTTTTTGGTGTAATTGAATTGGAGATGGAATCAACATAAGTAATTTTATAATTTCAAAACATTAGCTGTGCTCGATTTTTTCACGGTTTATCGTGAAATACAGTAGTCATATGCTACCAGGTAAACAGTTAAAAAAAATTAAATTTTTTTTTTTGTAACAATTTTATTATGTCACTGTTACTACTTGCCTCTCAAAGTTTCAGTCATTAAGACCTTGCTTCACTTTTTATTCAATTTTCGACCCTGTGCATGACAGGTTCGTCCCGCCTCCATTGATCACTGAACCCTAAAACATAATTGCTCAATGGCGTGAAAGCGAGTTGCGGTTGAAAATAAACTAGTGAATTATTCACAGATTTTATCTCTCCCATGGAAAGATCGTAAAAGATATAAGAGGTTCATGAATATTTGGTGGGGTTTACATACTAAAGTGTAATGTTTACTTACATTTTCCTTTTATGGTGGTATCCATTAATGACGTGGGTTTTTTGTAGTTAAACTCACCTTGCCTTCTTCTTAGCAAAAGTGGATTTCTCAGTGTATTTTTTTCTTTCATAGACACTAAACTACTTCGATTTCTACTATATATTTATTTCCATCTTAGTAAGCGAACTGCTTGGAACTTTTTCACATAATATAATATAGTTTTTTACATATACGAATAAAACAAGTTGTCTTGACTGACTGAGAGTATTTCGATCATATCGATGTGCAAAACAGAAGAGTCACTGGCCATGTGCGTCCCCAAAAATGTTTTTCAAAATTTCATCACTGAGGCGGTGAAATAGTACTGTGTTAAATTTGTATGGGAAATGTCATAAACCATTACATTTTTACGGCTCGTAGATACCTGAAAAAAGGTCTAGTGAGCAATACAAACAAAAATCTCAACCAAAAGAAGAAAAAAAGGAATGAGATCAGAATATCAGAATCGTATTTCACCATGAATTTAAGGAACGCGCCTTCGGTAATAGAAAAAAACAAAAACACATTACTTTACTTATATAATATGTTTTTATTTCTGTGAAATAGAGATGTTAAAGTAGGCCAGTACTATTTGCGTTGCTATGAGCCTGTTTTCCTCGTAGAGTAGACCGAGGCGAATTGAATTTTAGATTGAAAAGCAATCTCACTTCAATTTGTAAGCGCAATATAAATATAACATTAAAATGTCGAAACATAGTCGTAGTTAAGTTTGGATTTTAGTTTAAATGCTATAAACATTGAATAGTTTGTTTCACACTGACACGAAATTAACTTCTTAGTTCAGAGACAATTTTATGCATTGCTTGTTTCATTTGTTAACAAACATGCATGCGTGGCGTGACAGTTGTTTCGTCTGGTTAGAATGGATTTACAGCCCTACATACAGAAGTTTCACACCTAGCAAAAAATTCTGACCTTCTTCTGACTCTTACCTTTCAACACCGGTTCCTTCCAATATGTAACATTTTCCTTTCTTATTTTACCTTAATTTTAAAAAGTATTTTGGAAGGTCGTTTTTCTCCGTTCACTGCAATGCATTATTCTTCTTTGGTATGAGCTAGTGGCCTACTCTATTGTCGGAGTTGCCAGATCACGGTGGTCACATGGTGGGTCAAGGTGTCCAATATGGCTACAGCCGTGACATAGCACGGTAGCGTCACTAAACGGCCACCCATCCATGTGATGACCGTGTAGAGAGTTGCTTAACGTGGTTGATGTGTTACGACCGATCGGACCAGCTATGCCGATTGATAGATACCTATAATGTATGAACTAGGTAGTTTTGTATGGTGTATGGTCTATACATACTGCGTTACGAATGTCTTGACTTAAGAGATGAGAAGCTACTCAGTTTCTTCGCCGGCTATAAATGGGTACTACCGTCAAAGTTATTTCTTTATAACAAGAGTAGCGATGCGTTGTCATCAATCAAATTATCAAATTTGTTTTTCCCTTTTTCTTTCGTAATGTTCTCTACAGATTTTTCATTTTGTCTAGACCTGTCTCGTCGAGTTTCTAATATTTTTGAAACAAGTAAAATAAAATCTGCTGGAAAAAACTGTTGTGTTACGTGAAAACTTATAAATTGAAGGTAATTTGCCTAATTTGTTTTTCTCGTATATAAAAATGGTGTGAGTCGTTTCGATAATTTTAATTGAAACAGCCAGATTTCGAAACACAGTTTATTTAAAATAATAAACTTCTCTTGTTCACTTTGTATTTTACAATTTTATTACATCATATCTAACTATTTAAATATATTTATACAACATTTGTATTTTGTACATTACATTCAAAGCGATGTATTTTGCTAGCGTATTCTTAACTATAACTATAACTTAATGACTTTTTGGGTCGTCAACATATTTTTATTTACATAACTATGACTTGGTTATGACTAATATTAAATATTGAAATAAGTAAAGTGAAACAGATTCTGTGATTTCTCCAAACTTGTCGAGAACCAAAAGCGTCATTAATTAAACTGCACTCACTATAATGTCAATAAATAAATTTTTATGTTTTTATTTTCTAGAGTAACTATGCGATTAGATATCTATTCTTATTTTTACTGAATAAAAGCTGTTTCTCACGTTTCGCCTGTTAGTTTTATAGTACTATTCATTAAAATCCATTGGCACTTTATACATTATCAGGTCATTATAGTAATTTATATTTACAAGCTTTTATAACTATGACTAAAGCGATGTGTAATTACATCTATTTGGTACTACGCGTTGATGGATCTACAAAAATAAAGTTTCTATGAAATTCAAAGGGGAGAATTGGGTAGCGAAGCTCCCTGCCAAACAGGAAGTCCCGAGCGCTATTATTTGGGACTCTTCAAGACGAGAGCGAATAAGTTATTTTCTAGGCGTTAAGGTTTAAAATTCTTCGTAAGTGGCTATTTTTGTAGTGTCACTTTTGAGTTATATCGCTTATGGAAAGTAACTACACAGAGTATACATATGTAATTAGATTTAATAAAAAAAACCATTTAGAGGCACACAACTCAGTGATGTTTTGGACGGGTTTTTACATTTTTAATAAGTTAAAGTTACGACTTGTCTAAATTTAAAGATAATTTAATAGTTATGGAGGAGGCTATATTTAAATTTAATTCCATCAAACGCAAAAAAATCATTTTATAATAAGAATTAATCTTAATGTGTGTACTTTTTATCATATAAATCAATTGTCAATTGTAATGCTACAAATGCAAAACCTTAGTAGGTATTTTTGATTGCAAAAACAAGATAGTTTCAGAACCAATTTACATAACAGAAACATCAAATTCACAAAGTTAAGTTCGAATGCTAACAATGTCCATTTGACACAGAAAAACTTAAAAATCAGGCTGCGAATAAAAGCCTCAGTTGGCTCACAGTCCGCCCATACTGAGTAAGCACCCAAAGACATGCTGGCTACAGAACGCTTGCTACAGTTAAAAATTTTCAGAAACCAAATGGATATTCTTGACGTTGCAACCTAACTTATATACTTTCCGGTCCAACGGTCAACGGTAATTCACTGGTTATTGACGTTTAAATATCGATGATCAACATTTCTAACAACGTACAGTTAGCATAATAATTAATTATAAATGTATTTTACTTAAAATTATTAAAATAGGTACTCAATAACGAATACTTATCTTAATTGGTTCCGTCAAACAGCCAATATATTGAAGCTTGACCGCTTCTACTTAGCTTTTTCTTATAATAATAATATCACTTTTGGTGAAATACCCAACAATTTCTTAATTATATCTGAATTTCAATAAGGTATATTACTGGGGTACTTAATTAAATTTCACCGCTCTAGAAGTAACAACAAAAAACATTGAAGTAGGTATTGACTTAAGAATTCTAATAAGTATGATTCCAAAAACTAGAGAGAACCCAAATGCGGCTGCGACTTTTCTCGACACAGCAATTTCACAACTTCCAAAGTAACATACTTTAACTTCCCATTTTTTACGCTACTTAAATTAAAATGATCGACTATTTTTGGCGGAACACCATCTCATACAGAAACTAGTAAAAGCCACTGATACGTAATTGTTTGCATACTATCTAAAAAGCGTTATCGTGTTGCATTGCGGCATCGACTACCTGCACTGCGCCAACTACTGCGCGGGTTATCAGTACAAATAAGCGCCGGCGGTGAATGCTTGCTTTCGACGATATACGCTCTAACTCTCAGTACACCTGTGACTATTTTAAGGAACCCTAGTGTACTCCAGAGCACTTTTTTGACAACCGCTGCTTTATCATAAATTGGAAATCTACTGGTGTTTGTTTTAGTCTAGGTAATTGTTTTATACCCGTTTATAGTCGTAAAGTAAAAATAGTTACTGTTGAACGCTGCCAGATATAAACAAAATGTAAAATGCATTTGTATTTATTGATCCTTTTGTTTGTGATAAATTAATGTTATTTTTATTTTGTATGGAACGTTAAAATCTAGATCCCCATGTATTTGTTCCATGGTACCGTCAACGATAAAAGTCTCTGAACATACACAACTTTTCAATTTTCTTAAGCATATCTAAGACCAAATACGGCCGATCCTACACCTACATACATTTGAAAAATTGATCGTGATCATCAACTTTTGTGGCTGACTACTGAGTCTTTTTCTCAATAGTTCCATAGTAGTCATGAAACTATTGTGAAAAAAGTATCACGATGGAATTATGATAGGAATGATTCTCAACCCGATCACGATCGAACTAATAAAGTACGAGGTAACGTTGCTTTCATTTCATTTCATTTTCTCCCCAGACGCTCCGAGCGAACAAACAGCACACCGTTCTATACAAGGTGAAATAACGATAAAAAAATAGCTAGATATATCAGAACTTATCAAGATAATGCAATGCACTATTTTCACTTTTAATAACACTCAGAAATAGCTTTGGTATCAGAAAGTTTATGAGAGAGTATTTTTATTACAAATTTACGCTGAAACGGTTCAAGGGAAATATTATGGAGTAATGGAAAACCCATGGAAGTTTTATATATTATTTCTTTTTATTTTAACGCAGGTTGCAATGCAATTTATTAGTATAGTAAAATTACATTAATTTGACAGTAATTTGATTGGTTGGTAGGTACACCTATTTTCATGTGAGGTACTACCTGCGTTTCACATATGGTAATTATAAAGCAGATACTTTTTACTAATAATTTTCACTTCCATTATACTGGATTTCCGATTTAACTGTCGATAAAATCCAATGAAGCCATCCGATTCAGTGTCAGTCGCTATTTAACACCAAACTGAGTAAAATTACGGTAAAAAAATCCATCAAAATTTATTGGCATCGAATTATTACCTAGACGCTAAGCCAAAATGAGCTAAATCACAGAGTTAGGTACTTGTTTTCTTAGAGTTGAGTGATGGCAAGTATCATCTGAGCTTTTGAAGCATCAATTTACCGGCTCAGTTGGTTTTGAGGCCTGAAGTCCATTATTTTAGTGAAAACGCGTAGACCGTTCGAGGTACCTAGAGGTTTAGGACAGGCAGACAAAGCTTTTACACTTTGTTCCCATTTTGTACCTAGTTACAAATGCGATGAGCGTTATCAAACAAACTCAACAAACATTCATCATCATCATCATCAGCCTGTATCAGTCCACTGCTGGACATAGGCCTCTCCCATGATACGCCACTGAGCCCGGTCTTCGGCTTTTCTCATCCAACCACTGCCAGCCACTCAGCGCAAGTCGTCGCTCCACCTTGTCGCAGGACGTCCTACACTACGTTTGCCAAGTCGCGGTCTCCTCTCAACAAACATTACAGCATGCCAATGTATACAGTAACACGTTTTGACTAATAAGTTCATTGCAAAAGCCAGCCGGCTCATTTAGTCATTTTTTTCGCTTCTCCGTGCTAAATTTCTGCTAGTTCTCCTCTGATGTGCAATCTGTAAATCTAAACTAAATTTGACAAGTCTTAATGTAATGCTGTCTCTTTCTGACCACTAATGTTAAAAAAGGACAGCATTAGTTTTAGACCTCTCAAATTTAGTTTGGTTTTAGAGAATGCATATCAGAATCGACAAAAGCGTAACAATCTCATGAAAATAAACTTAGGAATATATTGATTAGGTATTTATGTCGTTTAAATTAAAATTTCAATATAAAACTGTAATTTTCTTCGTCTGTAATGTCTTCTGCAACCTTGGTTTTGCAAAAAGAACTTATCTTTAATGGACTTCTTTTATTTTAGTCAATCTAACGTTTTTAGATTAGAATGTACGCAACTATTTTGTTGCTATATTTTCAATTAAAGCGGCTCCCTTCCACGAACACCATTCAATTACAGAGTTTTCTTGTTAATTATCGGGCTTGCCCATGTTCCACTAATTAATAGCGTTATTCAATTAATTTAGTTGGAACATGGAAAGTTTATTAAAAGAATTTGTTAGAAGTTTGTAATTGGAAAAAAAACACTGCTTTACATAAAGTGGATGGGAATATAAGCCAAATCAAACGTTACTGTTATTCGCTAAATTCAGCGAAATCGAGGCTTCAGCAGTAGATATATTCTGTTAGTACTTACTCTACTCATATAACTTTTTTTTACCAAGCCAGTTATATCAAAGTTTTTTGTACATGTATATTTAGTTCTTCAATTCCTTTGACAATATCTAGGTACTAAAGCGCAAGCTCTTTCCTCAGGACATTACAACAACTCCAAAGCATATTAAATACGTTATAAACGCTATCACTAACAACATTTCATCGTCAACCTAATTTTTTGCACCATAGAGTCTGTAATTGCACGACAAAAAGCGCTAAAGAGGCGTTTCTTCACCAGGTTCACTACACGGAAGCCTAACTACTTTAGCTTCTGAGAGGACTCCCACTCCTTCTAAACATGATCTTCTGTTTGAGAGTACATCTCTAAGAAACGCTCGTCTAGGGTTAGCTAATTCAGTCCCTGTTATAGATCTGGTCAGTTTCCTCAGAGCGGGAAGTTTCAAGGCTTCTTCGTAAGAAGGCGGTTCGTCAGTTGGGGTGGTAAGGGCTCTACCACCGAAGGGATCTCTCGAGCAAGTCGCTTCTAACTCGCTAGAGTAGAATAATGTGAGCTCATTGCTGCTACTCGCTTGAGGTTCAGGCACTGGTTCATAACTAGTAGTGGACGATCTGAAGTCTTCAAGAATTTGTCTTGCGCTTCTGGATGTAGTCAAAACTCCTGCCCAAGACCGTCTATTCTGCTGCTTCGCCTCGTTAGACCTGGCAGAGGCGGAGATATTATGGCTCGAGTGCGTACCTGCGATGGTCACTCTTGGTCTTCTCGAGTATTCATCGAAAGACGCCGCTTTGATGGTTTGTCTGTTGGGCCTGGATTGAAGCTCCATATCGATGTGAACGTTTTCGGATGGTTCTTCTCTCAGGGCTGCGTCTATGCGCATAGCTTCTGAGTAAGAAGGGACTAAGGCACAGTTACCTCGTATGGCTGCGAAGAGTTCCAGGCTGTCTACTGTGGAGGCGTGTGAGAGGGGCAAGGTACGGGTGGGGCGGGAGGATGAGGTCTGCACCGCGCTTTGTTCATCAGGAAGCGCCCACGCGTAGTTTGTTGCCGTCACTGGAGGGAGAGTATCTGATAGGTGCGTGTCTATGTCTAGCTGGCGACTAGGATCCAACTCGTAGTTTGTACCAAATATTTTTGTTATCTGCAACAATAGTGATTGATTAGATGATTGACACAAATATAGCCATAGAAATTTAATATATGATGACTTGTCCAACGAATGTCTACTAAGACCTGATAGTTTGTTCTCAGTTTAGGCCTAACCAAGCGCCACCTTCCTCCACATCAGGAATCTAGGTTTTATTGATGGAGTGTATTATGTAGGCTCAAAAGTTCCGCAAATATCCTTCTAATAGATTTTCGATATGACGAATGAACTTACTGTATAATGAACGTAGGCAGTGTTGCATTCGATGAGGATCCGAAGTGGCCACGACAGAAGCAAGCACGACAATGACCAGAATAAGGTTTGTGAAGAATACCAAGGACACCGATCTGCATCCCTGAAAATGATATTGGTTAAAAGCATTCTTGACGATGCTATGCATTTATTTTGGTGAACGATATCTCACATATTAATATTAATAGCAGTGGTAACTGCTGGGACTCTGAGCTTCTTTCAGAGAGAGTGTGGGCCGTAATCTACCACGTGGGCCCAGTGCAGGTTGGTAGATATCTTCTTGGACGGGTTTGTCACAATGTTTTTCTTCACCGTTTTGAGCGATGGCCAATCCACACATAACACATAGGAATGACATATCGAACATAGAAATATGCGATATAGAGTTTAGAAATTGGCACCTCACCTGTATGCTACCATGTACTCCTTGAAAGAACTGACTCCAATAAGATCCAGTCCTTCTCTCATCTCCATGAAGTCATCATACCTCTCATGTTCAGCGAAGAACCTCGACCTTTGGTCTTCGAATTCTGACAACAAAGTCAAACGTATTCATTACTCAACATCTGTTCGGTAGATGTTAGTACCTACACCTACTTGTAATAGAAGTTCAAAGACATTCTCTGTGCTTAATGATATTTTTTATTAGCTTCCCTTGAAATAAAAGTAATTTTATCTGCTTTGTAGCAATTTGCTAAGTTTCTAGCGTTGATAAAAAAGTAATGATGTATTTTCTCGACTACTTGGATGGGACTAAACTTGAGTCTAATTTTCAGATTATATTTATCTATTCGTCTGTTTCTTTATTAACCGCAGTTATATATACTCAGTATTACTCAGATGCTACTAGACGAGTTTTAATAGGGTTTTGTGTTTGAAAGGTTATATCTCAACCTCAAAACGTAAGTAGGTATGCCTTATCGCACTGTAATATCAGATTGCTGAGATATCCTTGATAACGTTTACAAAGACCCGCGGGAAATACTAGCTCATGAATAAAAACAACCCGGTTTCATGCCATGAAATTGTAATTAACATTCAAACTAATGGACCTGAAATTCTTGTTACAGTCATAATTCTAAATAATGAACAGTTTGACCGGTCACAAATTACTTTGTGTACTGAATGACTAAATCTTTAATTAGCTTAAATAGCTCAATAGCGTTTTTCGGAGCTTTGGGGAATGACATAACTGTTTACAGACACTGTATGCTGTTTTATAAACCAAATAGGTCTTGCGTTCTTTAACATTAGTGCCTTGATTCGAATGAATTTACGGAGTTCAGACTTTAGACCAAACGAGCGAACGCTTGAATTGTGCATGAATGCTAGTTAATGCTGTGAATGGTAGATAGAAAAAAACTTTTTGTACTAAACTAGCTGTTCCCCGCGGTTTTACCCGCGTGGGCTGCAGTTTATCGCGATAAAAAGTACCCATGTTCTTTCTCAGGGTTCAAACTATCTCCTTACCAAGTTTCATTTGAATATGTTCAATAGTTTAGGCGTGAAAGCGACCCAGACTAACAGAGCTACTTTTTAATGATTAAGAATATTATGCAAATAAAGCTCGTGTTTTTGTTCTGGTTATACGTTTGTTTGGTGTAAACTTATCTTTCGAGTATATACATATAATAACTAAATTTGTTCACTCAATCAGAGTTTTCTTACCACTAGCCGCCTCGATGTTGGCGAAAGCAAATCCCTTGCTGAACCGAACTTTAGTGATGGGAGTCTTTGAGTCCAGCACCAGGTTTCTCGACGCGTCGCGTTGACCACAGCATGCGTGAGCGAATGACGTACTTGCACTGTGTGTGTTTACTCTTTCGTAGTACACCTGTAGGAGGAAGTTTCTTATTACTTTGCATATAGGGGTGAATTTCCCGTATAGATACGGTTTTACCTAGTGACAAATTTGTGCGACGAAATCACCTTGTAAGGAGAAAGCAAGACAGTTAAAGTGTAGTTACTACTGAATTTAGTAGCATAGCTCTGAGAGACACGCTATTGAAGGTGGCGCCCAAACAGGTGCTAAAAAGATATTTGAACTATACACGCAAACCAGACAAAATTGAAAAAGTGCCTCGATTAATTTTCCGCCTATTTAATACTAACATAATTCCATTATATATTGAAACATAAACAAAACACGAGCATTGATTTGGATTATTGCTAGTAAAAGACTGCCTTCACTATATCACCTGCAAAACTCTCTGAGCTTATCCTCACTTATTCTGAACGATTTACTAAACTGTCTAGGTATTCAAATCTGTTTCAAGTTCCACCATTTTAGCCTAGGAATAAATGAGGATGCAAAGGAAACCTATTTACTGTAGGTATCGTATCCACGGATTGAACAAAGCTAAAATACTAGGAAGACTTTACAAATGAGAAAAAGCTTACGTGGGCTTGGCATCTAATTACTGAACTACACAGCTATTTAAATTGGCAATTTGTATTATGTAGTTGTATAATTGAGCGGTGATGATCAAACCGCAACGCGAAGGCATCGATACCAAGGTCATCGTTGGATTTACAATTACTTAAAACAGTAAAGAAATCGTAGAGGAAGCCGGTATGTCCAAGAACCACAATATTCACGGGTGTGTGATATCTACCGATCCGCCCTGGGCCAGCGTGGTAGATTATGGCTCATACTTCTCCCTCTATCTCTGATGTATTCTAGCAATAGCAGTGGTAATGTAACAGACTGGTGATGATATGTAAGAGTTTGCTGAAAAACGCATGTTCATCAAAATGAAATCATAGTCACAATACAGAATAGATAAAATTGTTTTCATAACAGAAAAATGTTGTAAACAAAATCTTAAATACAATACTGAAATCATTAAAATTCAACCTGCCTGCCTGCCAGTCTATTCAACCACAGGCTGTGCCAAAAACGGTAAGCTGCCAAAACTCTACGAATTACGTGCTAAAAGCTGTTTTGCATTTCCCTTTTACAATGGAAAGCATGTAGCTACAAATCTCTATTCGTACGGCCTTTCGAGACAAGAGCCCTCAGAACAACGGGCTTGTAAGCGAATTGCATATCGTGTCGACTACGCTTATACCGTCGAGTACAGTCAGCGACGATAGTCACTAAACGATAATAGATTTTCGATTATCATCATCATCTTAAACAACAATCTTTGACAGACTTTTGTGTTGTGTTCTGGTCATACGTTACCTTGTAAGTTGTAAAAGCAACCCAAACATTAGTGGTGTAAAACACATTTTTAATATTAAGAAAGACCAGCTACTTTTCTCACTGACTGTACAACATGCTCTTCGAAATACACAATTCCTGCTTTTCGAATGCATGCTATATCCAACCTTGTGGGTAGAGGTTTTCCATGAGCGGAATCAATATGCTTCGCCTTTGATCAGTTCAAAGGTCGCCCAAACAAAGTCATGTATGTTTGTCTAACCCAGTTTAATGTCAGGTGTAGGGGAGTGTAAAATTAAACCTTGTGATGTAACATTTACCGTCATGGTGTTGAAAACAAGCAGCTTTGCTAAGATTAGCTCTCATTTCTTATGGTATTTAGCAGCAATATTAATAAGCTGACCGAAATAACAGAGCCTTAAGGTAAGATTAATAAATTTGTAGTTACTTTATACGGTTAAACCGGCGGTTTTCAAGTAATCCTGCAGAACCTTTTTCCGGAATAAAAAGTAGCCTATATTGTGTTTCTGTTAATCCAGGGTATAAGCTTTCTCTATTATAAATTGCATTACCGTTGGGCCATTTTAGCACGCAGAAGTAACAAACATACAAAGTTTCATTTGAATAATATTAGTGTGATTAACGCACACACAATCACATACATATCTCCTACTCCTAACTAGGATTCCCTGTATTTAGAGTATCAGAAACACTGTGGATATACCACATACCACACCGAGACACGAGACAAATATTTGGGCCTTATTTTTATAACACAAATAAATGTCCCATTGCTGGATTCTTATCCGCAACCTCACGCTGTTCGCGAAGGGTGCGAATAAGATACAAAAATATGTTTTACCTACAATTTCTAATGCTTACATTCCCTTAGCTTCAACATAGACCCTGTAGTAGAAGGGTAAGCGAGTTATTTCTTTAACACACTGTTGAAACAATTCAACCTCAGTGAAAAGACATGGCTCCAAGTGAATTCCTTACGGACTCAAAAGGCAAGTCAGGTTATTAGATGTATAAGGTAACACGAATAAAGTGGCTTTACCGAGCGACAGACGGTGAATATAAATAAAGAGCTTGAAGGCCGCCTGACGGGGTTGTTTCGTTTAACTTGCGCCGAACGGAAAATATAATTTTCTACCCATAAGGAGGGTGGGCATTTTCCTTGTTGGGCCGTTTCTATATTATAGTCCTTTGTGAAAATACAAGAATCATATTATCCTTACATTCATCCATCCTATAAATGTGAAGTAGCTGTCTGTCTGTTTGTTACCTCTTCATGCCTATAACTCTGAACCGACCTTGATGATCATGAAATTTGGTATGAAGATAGTTTGGACCTCGGGGAAGTCCATATAGTAAGTTATATTATTTATACGAAGGTATATATGTGAAGGTATATGTGTGTTTATATGTGAGTGTTTGTTGCCTTGTTGCTCAATAAAGGCTGAACTGATTTTGTCGAAATTTTGTTTAAATTTACTTTAGGTCCGTCCTGAAATTGGGTATTGGAAAAACCGCGAATGTAACCGCAGGGTTGCTAAATTGTTAGTTGAATATAATTTTAAGCGCATTAAATTAAATTATTGAATAATGCATTATTCTAAACATTTCATATTATCTCCATAAGACTAATCCAGACAGGAATTTGGTGAAATAGCTTACAAAGTCATAATTTTCTAAAGACGCGATGCATCCAGCAGTAGTCAAATAATTATGGCCTGAATATTATTTGTATCATTTTACAGCTCACAGGATAGCGTTTGATCACAAGTCACCTGATTTAAGTGACGATGTTATCCTACCCTGGATTAGGAACTGGCTCTCAAGTGGGGCTGCTGGTACACACCAATAGGCGCTTGGCGACAGATTCTATCTAGCTATGGTTTCAATGTTTTCCTTCACCGAGAGTTCAAGGTGACGATAGATATGAATAGCGCTGATAATGATTTATTTTCTATTATAGCTGAATATAATGATGGTAACCCTAGAGCTATGAGTAGGTTTATATTATATGTTTATATATACCGTAGGCTGTGTGTTTGACTATTCGTGCGCGAGGGAATGGATGGTAATCTATTTTAGCGCCAAATTGATCGCGGTGGTTTTCGGAGGTGGTAAATTTATTTGTGTGTTACATAGCGCTCCCTTTTAGTACGGTCAACGACAAAAGTCGCTGAACAAAAACGAATTTTCTTATTCTCTTTATCATCTTAAACACTAATGTTCGACCGCATCATCACTTAAAACCATGTGTGTTGTGTTATGGTCAAACGCAACGTTGTCAGTTGTAAGGAAAAAACAAACATGACTGATCCAATACGCGTTTAGAAAATCGAGTTTGATCAGCTACTTTTGTCGCTGACTGTACATTCAGCGATAAAAGTCGAGCGACGTGCATGTAACCAATTTTCGCAGCTAAAATCTGTCCGAGCAAAGAGGTGAAAAATAGCACTGTTTACGCTCATTCATTTCAATTGATTCGTTTTATTTTATTTCCTTTGTAGGACTTGAGATCAACGCTAGCCTGTAAAAAAAATAACGAGGCAATGTTTCCTTTTTTGTGCACAATTTTCCACAGATCTACAAACTTTAATTAGCTTGGCAGGACCCCGAAGGCTTATCCACCGCCAAATCCCAGACTTATCCGACTAGTTGATTGATTAGTGAATATATTTTCCTGTCTATATCGTTCTCCATTTAGCCTCCAAAGCGAGATACGTCCATATTATACAAAAAAAAAATACTTTGGTTGTCGTTGTATTGTATGAAAGATCAGCGACTTTTCACGCAAAAACTATTTGTGGAAGATATCCTACTTATATTACAAACGTGAAATTTTGTAAGTAAGGATGTTTGATGTATGTATGTATAGGCTCCTTTTAACCGGAAAAAAGTTTCTGCGGGATAACGGGAAGACGCGGGGGTGCAGCTGGTAGATACACGTTTTTAAATTTTTGTTTGTGACTGTACTGGGGTTCAATTGAATTTGGTATGATACAATCAGCACATCCTACGCATGTGTATGTTTGCTATCACTTATTTTCGTAGCGACCGAATGGGTTTCGATAAAATTTTGCACATCATATTTTGAAATAAAACATAGTATATTTTTTTGCCCCGGAAGATGGGCAGATTCGTTGGAAAACTGCGGACGAAACTATGAGGCTCAACTCCTTAAAGATCTAAAGAAAAACCGTTATCATTTGTAAGCAATACCGGTATAGTAAGTGGAGCTAAGTATACCTGTGTTGTTGTGTAGGAGTCACCGTTCCTATATCGCGTGACCTGCCGCTTGCGCCTCACGTAGTGGTAACATATCGCCTTCCACCTGTAGGTAACACACAATTTCACTACCGGTTTCTGTATTTGTAATTGCAGTATAGTACTTGGTTCCGGATGTGGTACCGGTTTTCTTGCATGTAACGTTATGTTACTATAATTGCCCAGTTCAGGCGAAGCGTGGCGCCTCCTTCGACCGCATCGTCACATAACATCAGGCATCTTGTGGTCAAGCGGTAACTGGTAAGACCTGTACTAGGAACTGGATTTCAAGTGAGGCTACTAGAACATACTGATAGGTGCTTGCCCACAGATAGAAAATACTCTATTACTACGCTATAGTTTCATCAAAATGTTTTCCTTCGCGGAAAGCTCAAACTTATTGCAGAATTCGAAGCCACTATCTTTGGCGTTTCGCAAGTGGACGTCTCTAGCATTGAGCTAGCATTGCTTCTTTGATCTAAAAACTGAAAGGTAGATAATATAAATAGTGAAATTAAATGATGGGCATATATATAATTATGTCCCAAACCGACTACGTTGTTTGAATTTTTATCTCCGAGTTTATCCGTATTTTTTATTTAAATATGAGTGAGTTTTCAATTAAAATTCAAATGAAAAATTATCATTAAGCTTTTGCAGGGGCAAAAGCATAAAAGATAATTTTACTGCGTAGAATTCAAATCCCATTTGTAAGATTACTGAAGGAACAAAAAAGCCCAGGCTCAAAGAAAATTTGAATTGAATAATTTGTATTTCTATATAAATGCCGTATACTCTTGTTTACTACTCCGTATAAGCGACTTCAAAAAAGGAGGTGGTTCTTGTCCAGCTGTATGTATTTTTTTATATATGTACACCCATTTCTCTGTCAGTTTTTCCAAGAAAAAACAATTGACTTTAAGGACTGCTGAGTGCAAATAACTATCGTTTAAGAAGTTGGTAGTAATAATATAAATGACAAATAAATTAACATCTAACAATACTAAAGCCAAAACTATAGTCATTTTTTTTTACTATTTACAAGGTAGCATTTGACCACACGTCACCTGATGTTAAGTAACGATGTGGTCGAAGATGGCGCCACGCTACACCCGGACTGGGAACTAGCTCGCAAGTGAGGCTGCCGGAACACACCGACAGGTGCTTGGCGACAGATTCTTAACAAGAGGGTGGTAGCTAGTCAGGGGAGTACTAGAAAATACCCACCAAGCTATGGTTTCATCACGATGTTTTCCTTCACCGAAAGCTCAAGCTCATTGTAGGATTCGAATCCACGTCCTATGGATCGCAAGCCAACGTCACTAGTACTAAGCCATCATGGCTATAAACCTTGTAGGGTTTAAAGTCGGTTGTTTAATATTGTAATTTACTATACCAACCAAACCAAACCAAACGAAACAAAACCAAACCAACCCAAACCTTTCTAAGCTTAAAAGGTAGTAAAAGGTAAAAAATATCACTCGACAAATAATTTACGACCCAAATTATAAAGTACTTCAAGAGGTCAACAGAGATTCATGAGCAGGCATTCGGGTAACGTCACTGACTGGCCCAAATGACGTCATAAAGATTAATGGACAGATTTTATAACGTAATCGGCGACAGAAAATCCTAACGAAGTTATGTGACGAGGAAAAGGCGCTCCTTGGCGATGAATTAATCTTTAATAAGTAGCTTACATCGAAACAAACAGGAAAGCGACTTTAATAATGAAGTTAACTTTGATTGACTGAATGGAGAAATTCAACGTGGTTGAGCAAAGCTATCTACTACATTTAATTCACGAAACCTAACTAACTCCGATGGCTCAGGGACCCAAAGTGTGTCTTGGCCTCCAAAACTTATAAAATATAATTTTATAAAAAAAGAGAAAGGTTCAAAACCCTTTGTTAAAAAACAACATTACTCTATCGTAATTTTTTTTTTTTGGCAATTGTACACAAATTTCCCTAGCCCCAAATTAAGTTCGAAACTTGTGTTATGAGTACTAGACAACGATATAGATACTTAAATATAGAGAAATAAATACTTATATAGATAGAAATATCCAAGACTCAGGTACAAATATTCGTGCTCATCACACATATATTTGCCCTTACCGGGATTCGAACCCGGGACCACTAGCTTTGCAGGCAGGGATACTACCAACTCGGCTACCGTGTCGTCAAATGTAGGGTTGTTACAAGTTACATTTCAAGAGAAACATTACGAATGCTGGTCACGTAGCCAGCCGTAGCTCGTAGCTGCTACGGTTTCGCTGACTACGGCGTAGGCAAAACAGAACATATTATTATTCTTTTACATCTTTAGTGTTTGTCCACAAGTCACGTGATGTTAAGTGATGATAAGAAGGTGGCGCCACGCTACGCCTAAAATGGGTACTTGTTCTCAAATAAGGCTGCCTAAGCTTAGTAAGTAATATGTTGCTTAATATAGTTATGTAATCGTATTCAACGAATGATAGCTTTGTATTTATAAGCTCAATGTTGCATTACGATACTACACTAGGCTTTACATAAATTACCATAATTATATAAGATGGCGATTTATGATGAGGCATTACGGGTACCATATAGTTTATGGCCTTAAGAAAATTTAGTTCAACTTTGAAGACGTATTAGAGACATTGATAACTTTTGGAAAAAGAGTACAGTCAGCATGAAAATGGATTTGTCCCATTGATTTTATATCCTAACAGAAATGTTTCTCTCAAAGTATCCAATGAAGTCAAAATAGTATACACCACTAATTTTTTTGAAAATAAGTAGATATCTATACTTTATGGTATGTCCACATCATAGTTCATGCAATAGCATATGCAGTAAAACTGCATGCTTCTCGTGGCACACATTTGACGCAAGACAAAATCAAAATGAAAGTACACTGGCGTGGAACTGTGCACATAGCTTAAGTAAATACAGTAAAACAACATGTTCGTAAGAAATCTAGCAACATAAACTTACCAAACTCTCGGAGTCGCGTTTCGCATAGCATTGACTCTGGCACTGACCGCCGCAACATCCACCCGCCTCGCCAGCTGTATCCTCGCAGTACTGTGATAGCACTCCACCAAGTACACCAAGTACAGCAACAGCACGAAGGCAATGGGAATGTAAGCGTAGCCCACGTCACAAGGAGACTCTCGAACCGTCCGCTTGATGGGGTGCCTGAGAGAAAAGAAACTGTTTTAAATGTTAGCAGTTTGATATAGTGTGATGATTTGAGGGCAATGCGCTGAAAATCTGGCTTTTCTCAGAGAAAGAGGTATGGACCGTAACCTAC
Source organism: Opisthograptis luteolata (assembly GCA_931315375.2). Taxonomy (NCBI): domain Eukaryota; kingdom Metazoa; phylum Arthropoda; class Insecta; order Lepidoptera; family Geometridae; genus Opisthograptis; species Opisthograptis luteolata. The sequence continues at coordinate 8,589,524 of OV928047.1, read as the reverse complement.
CACGCGGGACCAGTGCGGGTTGGTAGGTGTCGTATGCCCTTGAATATCGTGGTTTTTGGACATGCCAGTTTTCTGACAATGTTTTCCTTCACCGTTTTGAAGAATGGTAAATCCACACATAACGTATTAAGTCATAGGTGCGGGGCCGGATTTGAACTTGGTGTCGGCGCCTTATAAAGCGCACGCGTTACCTTTTGGCTGCCATCGCGCGTCTATGAATGATTCCAATCGAATTATTTGACTTCATATATTATTCGAATCATCATAATCATCATCATCAGCCTGTTTCAGTCCACGCAGGTCTCTCCCAAAGTACGCCACTGAGCCCGATCTTCGGTTTCTCTCATACTCGTACAACCACTGCCACGCACTAATTGATAACTATCATTTGAATGACTAACCTAAACTAGTAATGTTAATTCTTAGGAAACTATAAAATTTTTAATTGCCTGTCAGAAAACCTGAGCCAAGACTGTTAATAACATTTCTCTGTAATAAACCATTTCGCAAAATAATAAATATAATGAGATGGGTCATAAAGTGTTAATTATTATCGCAAATTGAAGCTAAACTCTATAGTTTCAAAGATTAAACTTATAAACGAAGGTACTAAGGCATGTAATCGTGGCTTTTTGATCTCTAAATGACCGAAAATATCCCAGTAATTGGAGGTAAAAGGGCGAAGTTCACGTGTAGCTGAAGTGAAGTTGGGATTGCAAACACTTGTATAATAGTGGTGTGCGATTACGTGATATACTAATGGAATAATTCGATTATGACATTATCACGAGATATCTCGATTATAACCACTGGTAAGTATTAATCTGACAATCAGTTGGTTGTTCGTGTTCCGAAGTGAGACGTAGTAATTTGACTTACGACCGATTTCAATGACTTTTCTATCCACGTCCTTCTAGGGATGGAAAATTTACATTACTTCTATGGACCTAATGTCAAATTTCTATTTTAGTAGTTACGCGAAAAGGGTGCGGGACGCGGGTGCAACCACGATGCAAGACCTAGGATGAGGTAACGTTATTCGATTATGTAAATTAGTAAGTTACAATTTGATATATTGGTATCGATACTGATGTGCATTTTCTAAAACGAAACTAAATTTGACAGGTCTAAAAGTTATGCTGTGCTTTTTACTTCCGTGGTCAGAGAAGGATAGCAATACTTTTAGACCTGTCAAACTTAGTTTAGTTTTAGAAAATGCACATCAGAATCGACACCAAAATCATCGATTATTTATCAGTATTAGTAATTAGTAAAATCTCGATTATGACACTTAGTTATGATTGCACACCGCTACTACAAGTAGCAGTATTTTAATACTATGTCGGCATAAATATTCTGAATACTGCTTCAAAAATCCTAGCGTTCGTCAAAAACCTTATTTGTATAGAGGAATAAAGCGTAGTACTCGAGTGTAAACAAATAAATACACCTTTTATTCGCTGTGAGCGCTGGAACCCGAATATAAATTACATGTTTGAAAATGAAACCGCAATTATTTACCGTTCAATTTGATCATTATACCAATTTTTATGGGTAAATAAACGGCACAAATTCAATTACCTACATGTTTACTGAATCGGTTCGTGTTAAATATTCTGAGTCAATATTAAAATATATTTATACCGGATATCTGACTGTGTAGATAGATATTTAATAAGTTTGTTTTTATACGTTACTATACTAAGTTACGTTACTAGGTACTTTACTCTTCTCTTTAGTTATTTTTTCTCTAAAATCTACTTTTTTTTACTCAGAAATATATGATGCCAGTAGCATCTGCCCTAACTTACTCTTATATTATATTATTAACATTATCATCTACTCTCATACTATAAAAATTTCGAGGTGATTGGATTTCCTCTAAACCAGCAATTAAAAAGCTTTATCAATGCTAAGAATTATTCGCGGCCTGACAAATAGAAAGGGATGTTGTCTATAACATAAAAAGAGAAAAGATTTGTTTGTATGTTTGTTCCAGATAAACTGAAAAATTTTTCTTGATGAAATTTGGTATGGAGATAGTTTGAACCCTGGGGAAAGATATATTAGAATACTTTTTATTGCGATAAACTGTAGTCCACGAGAACAGTTACTATTTTATAATATGTAAAATAGATACGTGGCTGTTCCAAATACTCACTTGCTAAAGTCGATAAGATCGCGGTCGATCTCAGCAGTGTTGCACCAGGCCACTGAGCCGAGGCAGCCAGCAATCATCAGCGTCAACATGAAGCACTTCCAGTTGCCCTCGCGTCTTAGCACGCCGCCAAAACTTTGCTGGCGTGGGCGCTGCGGACAAACAGTTATTGAAATTATCAAATGACTGTATGAATTCATAAAGTACCTTAAGATTTTTTTATGAAAAAACAAGATTTCATACAAAAAACGTTATTACGAGTTGAGCTATTTTTGACAGACTCGTGTTATTGATTTTTTTACTTCTTATTGGGTAGCGTTTGGCCACAAGTCAACTGATGTTAAGTGGCGATGATATTTAAGTTAAAATGATGTTTCCTAATCTGATACATAAGATACTAATAAACATTTAAATTTACAATATGAAAATAGCCCAATTGTTATCGCCAACCATAGATAGTAAAATTAAAAAATATGCAAAGTATTTAGAATAGATTTTTTGGCTTCTGCTGTCTTTAAAAATAAACGTACAAAACTCATAGTTTCGTTTGTAATTGGCCACCAGAAGCAATAAATACATAATGGTTTGTTTCGTTGTAAGTAGGTGGTAAAATTTATTCAACTTAGAGAGTTATACAAAAGAATTGATGATCTTTCACGCCTTACTTATCCATAAAACCCAATCCTGCCTGTTCGTTCCTATAAGCTGTACGCAAACAAACTTTGTGGACTTTTAATTATTCTTGAGATGGAAACTTCCGTCGAAGGCGCCAGGATTTTATGTAGAGGTTTGAACTGGCGTTTAGTTTTCAAAGACATTCAGGTGAGCATCATATAAAAAATATATAGTGAGAAGAGTAGATATCGTATCCTGCTAACATTACAAATGTGAAAGTTTGTGAGGAAGGTCAAATGGATGGATGTTTGTAACTCTTTCACGCAAAAACGACTTAACGGATCTGGATGAAATTTAAAATGTAGATAGCTTAGATCTTTCCTTATATGTTATTCTTTTTTCTGTTGTTGTGGTGAAACAATAAAGCTTTATCTACCTATTTATCTTATACCCTGGATTAATACATTGGCTATTTTTATAACACTTTTATTAGCTTCACTTGTTACTAATTATTCCAGAATAAGGTTCCTGCGGGATAATGAGAAGACGCTGATGAAATCGTGGGGCACAGCTAGTATTTATAAATGCAGGTAACATTGAACATATTATGACAAATTGAACTCCACAAATCCGACAAGTTGAATCCTACTTTTCCATTCACGCGAAAACCCTACACACACAACACACACACACACACATGTACATGTATAGAACCAATGGCATCACATGAAACAATAGCCATTTGTCTAGCACGGACGACCATTGTTATTTGTTATGCGAACTTGTGGACATGCCTTTGTTGCGCTGCAGCTGGTCGCTTGCAGAACACACTGCTAATTTATTTGACGGATTTAACAAAAATATTTCCGCTTTAATTGAAAGCCTTGTTGGGATTATTTTACTGTCGCAATGTATAAAGCGTTTAGGATTCAGTTCAAAAATGAACATTCATTATCAGCCTTTCACGTTCCCACTGCTGGGACTCTGGCCTTCTCTTAGAGAGAGAGTATGGGCTGTAATCTACCACGCTGGCCCAGTGCGGGTTGGTAGATGTCGCATGCCCTTGAATGTTGCAGTTCTTGGGCATGCCGGTTTCCTCACGATGTTTTCCTTCACAGTTTTGAGCGATGGCAAATCCGCACATAACTTATTGAGTCATAGGTGCGGGGCCGAGAGGATTCGAACTCGGTGTCGGCGTCTTGTAAGCTGCACGCCTAACCGTTCGGCCACCATCGCTCAAAAAATGAATATTAATATTGTTTAATGAGAAGCATAATTTGTTTGTTTGGATATAGAGGTAATAAACCACTGCGGTAAAACTGAATTTATTCAATAAAACTTAAAAAAAAAACTAACAGATTACTAAACAATTTTTTGTTTTAGTGTGAAACTATAATACAACATCCACAACAGAGATTCCCAGAAAGAAATCTGGCCGGACAACTCTTCCAACGAATCTGATTGAATATTCATAAACTCATAAGGTAGGCACTAGAAACTTTTCCGAACAACGCCAAGCCTTCCACAAAGGTATATTTGACTATTCCACGAATGTATCGTCGCAACCCTCGGACCCCAACAGCAAAGAATCTACCCTCTTTATTTAAATTGACCTAATAACTCTCCCCGAGAATCCTTTGGGTTCTCCATCAAACACTTTTTCTAGCAAATGAAAGGTTTTCTATCGTGAAAACAATTTATTTCTGTGTTTACGCCTCTACATATATGGGAAAGTTGGTGAGCAGAAAATCAATCGGAACTTTTCGAAGAATAAACTTTCGCTGTAGTTTAGTTTCGTGTGCATAGTAAGACAGACTTCTGTGTGACGTTTCTTACACGCGACTTTGTATATTTTACTAAGAATATCTTAGTGAACGGTGAAAAATGGAGAAAAATGGGATGAGTTGTACAACGGAAATGATATTAATTACATTTTAATTTTATCGTTTTGTCCCGTCCATCATCACTATCACCTCTTCATTATCAAGCCTCATCTCAGAGAGAATATGATCAAAAATCTACTACATTGGCCCAGTGTGGGTTGTGAATGTGAATGACAAATACCCTTGAACAATGTGGTTTTTTAACATGTCAGGTTTCTCACAGTTTTGTTCTTAACCGAATCCGTAGATCATTTTAAGTCTGAAATGGGATTCAAACTCGGTATCTGCGCTTGGTATATACTCGTTACCGTTCTGCCACCACTTTGTCATGAGACAATATAACAAATTACACATAAAAAACCATACCAAAAATTAATTTGAAAACATTAAAAATGAGGGTAATAAATAGCTAACACCAATACATGAATTAGTTTTCCAGAAAAATATACAATGCAGCGGCGATTGGATAGTACTAACGTGTTAAAGTATTTTGGGAGACTGACATTCACTCCGTCAATTAAAGCTTAGCCCACTTAGAATCTCGAGACTGCAAGCGGTTAAGCACAATACTTCAAGACCGTGAGGGTTCTTCACATAAGAGCTGGTGTCGAGTAGAGTTGTTAGAAAAACTATTTCATGATAGAACTTAGTTTCGCAGTGAAGATTGTTAGAAAAGCTAATTATTTATATTTTATCTTATAAGCAAACGTAGAGAAATAGCCTTTATTTATTCATCACTAGTTGCACCCCGCGGTTTCACCCGCATCTTCACGTTATTCCACAGGAACCTTTTTCCAGGGTATAGTGTAGCCTATGTGTTAATCTAGGGTATAACCTATCTCCATTACAAATTTCATCGAAATCGGTTTAGTTGTTACGGCGCAACATACATTCACAGTCATTCACACACAAAAACAAACTTCGCATTAATAATCTGCATTAAGTAGGATAGGTTTTTGTTTTAATGCCATACCACCAGAAACAGTGATACAAATGATCAATTGCAGTAACACAAGCTTGCATTATCATACCTCGCCAATGTAAGTTTTGATAGTAAGAGACATTACTGTCTCGTTTGCGTATTCTAATGTAATTTATATGGAAACCTGAACGTTTTCCGATAAGTCCGCTAGAGGCGCTGTTCAGGTTTCTATTTCCACCTATATGTAAATGACATTAGAATACGCAGATGGTAACGTTTGCCACTAGCAAAACTCTCAGTAGGGGTAAGATTCACTCTTGATTTAAAAATATATTTCATTGAAATCTAAATATATATAACTCAAAGGTGACTGACTGACTGACATAGTGATCTATCAACGCACAGCCCAAACCACTGGACAGATCGGGCTGAAATTTGGCATGCAGGTAGATGTTATAACGTAGGCATCCGCTATGAAAGGATTTTGATTAATTCTACCCATAAGGGGATAAAATAGGGGATGAAAGTTTGCATGGAACTTAGTCAATTTTAAACCGATCGGGCTGTGACTTTGCATGCATAAAGCTGTAGCCCACGCGGATGAAACCGTGGGGAACTGCTAGTTAACGATGAAGATCTCAGTAGCGTCACCCCTCTAAAACTAACGTTAACGAATCCAAATCCCTACTATAAAATTATAAATGCGAAAGTAACTCGTTTGTCTGTCTATCTGTCTGTCTGTCTTGCTTTCACGCCTAAATTACTGAACCGCTTTAAATGAAATTTGCTACGGAGATAGCATGAACTTTTACCGTGATAAACTGTAGCCCACGTGAGTGATATCACGGGGAACAGCTCGTACTAAATAAAAAGCAAGAAATCAAATCAATTCATAACAATCAAGGAAATATGAACAAAAATAGCTAGAATGCTGTCTGAATATCATAAGTTTTTAATTCACTGATCGTAATAGGTCCTTGTTTATAAAACGGCCGCCTGGCTAGCCACCTTCTTCAATAACATTCAATCAATCACTAAGCACCTATGTGCAATTTTACTTGAAAGCCAGTTCTCAGTTCAGGCGTGGCGTCACCTTTAATGGCATCGTCACTTTTCTTTAGATGACTTGTGGGCTAACGCTACCGTATGACATAAAAAGGCACACTCCGCACAAGATTTATAATGCTCCTTATAGCACCATTTGTGTAGAGTTCTCACTGTCTTGCCCTCGATTGCCTGTTATCTTGTAGTTGGCCGAGAGGGTATAGTTTTGAAACGTTAATTAAAGTTCTATTTAAGTTATGAGTTAAACCCGTAGCTGCCTGGTCGAGTTACGTGTCAAATTGTTGTCTGCGAACTTCCTTTGTCTATTAATAGTACTGCCTACAGATATTAGAGACGTACGAATTGCGCCCTGTGGTTTCACCTATGTGGACTACATTTTATTGCAATAAAAATTATACAATGTCCTGATCCATGGTTTGAACTATATCCACACCAACTGTCAATCATAATGGTTGTTTCAGTGGTTTAGTCGTGAAAAGGTAACAAACAAACAGACTTACTTTCGCATTTATAATATTGTAGCATGGATTTAAAGCCATTGTAACTTTTCATCATATCATTTCATTTAAGAAGTTTTGAAGTAATATTTGGCTTGTAGATCTTACTGTGAAGTACAATATTGTGTTGAAAACATAGCTTGGTGGTTGGGCATTGTGGCCCCCATCCTCAATTAGTTACAAATCTGTTTTAGTTACAAAACACCATTATCGGTGTGTTTTGGTGTGGGCTAGTACACTGTCTATCTTCGACCACGTCTTCGCTTAACATCAGATGACTTGCATCAAACACTACCTATGTAAAAATAAAAACAGTCAACTAGCGCACGTCTAAGAAAGGATTACAAAACAGACAATCCCACAACTTCAACTTAAGTTATGAACTGTTAAAGTTTTTAATTACAGTTCTAAGTGAGCAAATTAAAGGGGTTAAAATTATTATGTACATAAAAGGTTATTTAGGTAGATACACTAACAGCGGTTATCTATTAACTTCAAACGAGACGTTCAATTAGTCAGTTTAGTTTAGCGCTACAGTATTTTCCCCGAAGCAGCGCTTCACAAGACACCTAGCGATAGCAATTAATAAAACTAAGTTAAAATAGTCTTTAAACTTTAACAGACAACCTTGTCAATATTACTGATTAATTAGAACTAGAATTTATTAAAATAAACTATCCTATCCCAGAATAGATATAGAAACAATACTATATATAGTATATATGAAAAACTAGTTGCGACCCGCGGTTTCACCCGCATCTATTCGTTATCCCGCAGGAACCTTTCCGGGATAAAAAGAAGCCTATGTGTTAATCCAGGGTAGAATCTATCTCGATTCCAATGAAAATTAATTTACGCCCGAAATTAATAATCGATCCTGATCCGTTATCCGCGGTTTTGGATTGGTATGTCATGTCATAATATGTCATTTTAGTACTAGGGCTTGCCATATTACTACTAAAATTACATATTATAACATGACATATCGATCCAAAACCGCGGATAACGGATCAGGATCGATTATTAATTTCGGGCGTTAGTAGTTACGGTGATACGTGTTAACAAACATTCACACACACACACGCATTTATAATATTGGTGAGATAGTCCGTAAGATAGGATAAACATGTTAAACATTAAATCTTTTTAAAACAAGGCTAAAAAAATTTCCATATTCTCAATATTAAAGATAATAATTATACCTATTATGAAGCCTGTTCAAAGTTAAACTATAAGTCAAGGGTCATTGGCACCTTAGCTAGGAGCTAGGATAACCTGTAGTTTGCCCAACGCTCTGCTCTCTGAGTTGATTATACCGCTACTGAAAAAAGCGAGCACGGCAGGTCAACAACCTAGGAGCGCTTAATAAAGTGTTGCAGGAAAATGTTATGAATAGTGATAAGCTACAACGTGCAATGGAGTTTCCGTCAGAGACCAGTTCACGTAAAAGCAGTAAATAAAAGTAGGTGAGGTGGTTTACATATAAACCTCTGTCAGTTCATGATGTTTACGCCAACCTTTATTTGGATATTGACAATACATGATGAGGTAGCGTCATGGTAATAGTAAACTTAATTGAATTCAAGGGTCTGAGTGATAAAACAGCCCATCTTCATGCTCTAAGATTTTTTTTGATTTATTTCCTTTTATGTTGTTCCATTTTCTATTGTAGGGTGAAGCAATAAAGTGTCATCTATCTATAGCTTATAATAAGAGCTGGTGTCACGCTGCGAACAAGACCAATCCTCAACCTAAGCTTTATAGTTTCACCGTCCGTCTGTTTGTCCGCATATCTATGTCACAGCTATTTTACTCATAATGAATAAAACGCAATTTATATCTGTGATACCGCAGTATTTTCCACCGCAAAAAGAAAAATGCTTCGCTTATTTTATAACAAAGTTTTACCTTCTCTGCTATCTCTAAAGAGATAACTGGAGCCGTTTCGGGGACGACTTTCCGTGAAACCGGTCGGGATTTCACGTCAAATAAGTTCAGCAGAAATCGACTCATTAAAAACTTGTTTCCGTTTTTCCGAGTACGGTTGGATTGGTTCGTAATTTATTTTGAACGGTATTTTTTTAATTGGAGTACAATTTTTAACCAGTTAAAATGGCAATTTGATTTTATGTAACGGCATGTTTTGTGATGTTTACAGCATTTTATCTATAATTTGACGCTCCGCCATTCTAAGATGGCTTACCAGCACCTAATGTAATGTATATTGTACTGTTTCATAGTGTCTTTAAAGGTTGTAGAAATATGAAAAAGGCGCTGAAATATTATTAATATAAGGTGTCATGATAAAATGACTAGACTTTTGCTTGTAACGTTCACGGTTATTTATAGCTAAAAAAAAAGATATAAAGTGGTCATAGTAAAAAAAAAATTTTTTTTTTTTTTTTTTTTATTAATTTTTTGTTGGTTATAAAGAATTAAGAGGAAAAGTATTCTTGCTGCAGAGAAAATAGTTGAAATAAAGATTTGTTGTAACAAATCTCATCTGATCAGGCTCATCAAAAAAACCTTGAAATTCACTGTTCAAAATTTATATATCGAAAGTTTTAATATGGTGAAATGCATTTAAGATTACTAAACGAAGTCCATCTGTAAGAAGAAAAGTTTGCTACTAAGTTTCGCGACCTGCTTGCGCTTGTCTTATCCCGACGCTTAACGCTGGTGGCCGCGATAAGCGTCCGGAAAGTTTAAGAAGTTGATTCGATTTAAATCGAATATGTACGTCAAAGAAATATTAATTGTAATAAGAAAGATTTAAACTAAAAAGTAGATATTGTCCTTGTCTAATTTTTCTTTCATTTTACTTCTTATATTGTAGCGCTTGACCACAAGTCTTCTGTTGTTATGTGACAACGTGGTTGAAGGTGGTGTCACCCTATATCTGAATTGGAAACTATTCAGATACCCAATAATAAAAAATATACAAAAACAAATAAAAATTTCAACATCCATCGATTTTAAAATGTAGTTTTTGGGTCGGTACAGTTTGCACAGTCAAAACCTTTCAAATTTGGACCGGATTCGGAACGTAGCGAATTTTAAGCCGCAATTGATGGAATTTCCATCCAGTTTGATGGAACGCGAGTTCAGATTGATGGAACGTTTAGAATTTCATCGGATATTGGCAAGTTGAATTCTTTTCGCGGTATTTTCACAGGTTTTTTGCATTACAGGGTAGCGTTAGATCATAGGATACAAAACAATTTTATAAAGTGCTGTACCCCGCAGTTTCATCCGTGTATAGATTTTCACAGATTCTTATTAAAATAAATATAACTTATGACACTCAGGGATTATGTTGTACCTTTCAATTATGGTAAGATTTTTTTAATTGGATCGTTTATTCCAGAGATTGCCTCCTTTCTAATACAATATTATATCTATAATTTGTTTAGGTATTATATAAGAAATATAATATATCCACAGATTTGGAGTAGGCAACAGGCGAAACGAAACAGGCTTTCATAATTTATTTTTTAGCACTCTGAGACACTGAGTTTAGGACTCATAATATAAATAGATAATACCCATTTATTTCGTGATAAAAAAATTAAGTATGGGCATCATAGCAGTGGTGGATATAGAAATAGTCAATAGTAGTTTATTCAATAGGATACATTGTGATCACTTTAAAACGGCAAACTTAAAACTAGCTACGCCTGTTTCAACCTCGTTACGCCGGCAAAAGAACAGACAAGAAACGCCCGGCAGGTAATTTTTTTGGCGCGATTACATTGACAATTTTATTCTTATTACTAGTTGATTGAATTGGAGCAAGTTCACTAAAATCCCAAGCTTTTTTTTGTCATCTAATGGTCCGATATTTGTTAATTAGCTTTACTAATAAGATTTCTGTTGTTTGGTTGTACACATTGGGATATGGGAACATGAATATTAATGAGTTGCGGGATCACAACCAAAAAAGCAGACCATACCCCACAAGCAGCACCCGTTCACGAGTTGACTTTGCCATGAGAGCAAATGCCAGATCTTTCCATTTACACAATAACTCTTTTTCACGTTCGCATTGTAGGCTTACACCTTACACTCCATTGTTTTGTAGCAGCTTGTAGAACAAACAAGGTCGCTAAGGAATCAAACAAATCCTCTCCGTGACCTTTCGGTAACACATTGAAACAAGAAGTGAGAGTTTGTTCCCTGAGGAAAAACAAGACGTACGTTACAAGTTATTTATATCCTTGTTGTGAGGGTCACCATGCATAATGTTTACATAGATAGATAAAACTTTTTATTTATACTTCTAACGGGGCAGCGTTTGACCATAAGTCAGCTGCTGTTATGTGACGCTGTGGTTTAAAGTGGCGCCAAACTACGCATGGGTTGGATATCATCAGTGAGACTGCCGGAATACACCAATAGGTGCTTGGCGACAGATTCTTACCTTACCTATAATTATTGTACAATCGACGGTTTTCTTTCAAAAGAGTAATCACTTCTCAAGATACTGTAGAATTTTTATACTGTTATCATTAGTTCATAGTTTCAAATGAATTGTGTATTGTGTTAGGTAAATGTAATTATCATAGGGTTCCTTTGAAGAGCCATTTCTCAATTTTTAATCTATAGAGAAAGTAAAAGGTATGAAATTTAATAGATCAAAAAAGAAAAGCCTAGACAGAGTAAGTAGTTGTGTTCAATTAACAATTTTTGGTATTATTAGATATCGAAAATCGTGTTCGTTTGTTACTGCTCTATAAATAAACAATTTAACGAAACTCTAAAAAACGGTGTTGCCTTTTATCCTGTGAATCATTAAAGTATTCAAAGGAAAACCAGCAAAATAGCTACAGGCAGAACAGTGCTGAAGCTAGTGCAAGATATACGTAATACGAACATGGGTTTATTTAAGATATACGACGTACTCTAAGTTAAGTCCTTGCGGGAGCAAGGAAATGCGGCTTTTCCCGGCCGATAAACAAGACATTTGTCACTACTGATCACAGTCTATCTACACATCTTTGGGGGAAATTGTAACAGACTGGTTCTGATTTTCCGCGTTTTCTATTGGTCAACACGAATTTAGCTTTACACAAAGTAGTGGGCGCCGCCTATCATAGCCTTGACACGTTCTAAAAATTATTTTAATTAATTTTCTCTTGGTATAAATCCAAAGAGACTTCAAAATTAACAAGTTTTTTAAATCATGAATACGACCTTATTGTGTTTACTGCAGAATACAAATTCGCAAAATAGTCAGAGGGGTCAAAAGGAGATTCCTCAACGAGTTATGTAGTGGAAGCTCTTTGTCGAGGACGAAGAAAACGGTTTCCCCTAACGAAATGGGATCTTATGAAATCCGAAGGGACAAAGTATGTATATTATGTTCATAATATTTAGCGCAGAGATATTTTGTGCAAATAAATAATAAATAATAATAATAATGCCCGCACAATCACATACACAGGATCTGACCCCTAACTAGGTTTCCCTGTATCTAGGGTATCAGAAACTACGAGGATCGGGGGATCCACAACACCCAGACACAGAACAAATACTTGCGCTTTTTTTTTCAATGCACAAATATTTGTCCTGTAGCGGGAATCGAACCCGCGACCTCACGCTTTACAGTCGGCTATCCGCCCATTGCGCCACATCGGTCGTCAAATATTTGTAGAAACGGAGCTTTTTTTAAAATAGGTTTAAAATAGGCCTTGGGTAAATCAAAATTAAAATAAAAACTTAAGTTTTAATGTATTTAAGCGACTATATAACTCAGCATTTTCATTTTGTGACATTGTTAAAAAAATAGGCATATTTATCTGCTTGTAAGAGACGTTAACAACAATTGAGTCGAAGTAAAATACTTCTTAGTAATCACAAAACTTAGATAAAGCATATAATTGATATAATTTCCTTAATTCATATAATTAGACCCCAGTTCATGTATTTAGGCACCTTCATTATTGTATATCCTGTACCAAGAGCCCGCTGATTAAAAACGTGAACTCAAATATAACCTCCTAGCTCATTGTTCTTAAATTGGCGAAACGGCCAGAACAAAATGGGTTGCATCAGACAATAGAACAATGGCAACGCCTAAACGATATCTTTTTAAAACAAACAAATAAATTCAATTGTCTAAAGTTTGCGGCGAATGCTTAACGCTATTGTGGTGGACTCAACGTTGATGGATGAATAGCTTTCTGAAATGTACTTGAAAATTTACTTGTATAACATCACAATACTTTCTTAATTTCAAAGTTCCTATAAAAACGTTTTGCAAATACTTTTTTGACAGTCTTAGATTTGTTTGTCCTTAGTGTATTTTCGAGTGTTTTCCCAGTAGTTACTCGAATGCTCGAATCTTGACGTTTTCATTGTAAAAATGTTACGTTATTTATTCAATTTGTTTTAGCTAGTAGTTGGTCTGTTGGTCTTGGCAGAATCATAATACAGTTTGATGTAAAAAGAAAATAACATAAACAAATAACAGATTAAGATTAAATTCACCATTATCAATTAAGTTTTTATTAGATTGTCGTAGTTTACTGTAACGTTCTTAATATACCTTGCCCAATGTATTAACAAACAAACAAAAAAGTTTGCGGCGATAAAGCCCCCATTAAATTATCTAACTTACTTCAAAAACTAACCCAACACGTTCTATTTGACGTCGGAGTCGTGATAAAACAAGCAGTACCGGGCTTATGGCGGCTAATTTCCATGGTTATTGCCGCTAACATGCTTACCGAACCATAGTGGAACCTCTAGCTCAATCACGTTTAGAAACACGCTGTGTTGGAATTTAATTACTACTTATTTGTAACGAGAGGAAATAAACTGCCTAAATTAGACGAAGAGGGAAGGAGGTTTTTGTTCTGTAGTTACGTATAAACTAACTAGCTGTTGCCCGTGGTTTCATGCGCGTGGGCTACAGTTTATCGCGATAAAAAGTATCCCATGTCCTTCCTCTGGGTTCAAACTATCTCCGTAACAAATTTCATTTAAATCCGTTCAGTAGTTTAGGCGTGAAAGCGAGACAGACATACAGACAGAGTTACTTTCGCATTTGATTATTAAGTAGGGAAGTAGGGATACTGTCTAGTAAAAGAAATCAAAGTATAAACAATTGTAAAGCTCTCCATGATTGATAGTTTGAGACAGTGCCCTAAGCTGAGTTGTTCGATGGGTATAATACCGAAATCATATGAAAAAATCTGTCAGACTAGTACTATTTAGGTACCTACTGTCTCACCACTTACTTGAAAGGTAGATGCTTTGCTCGTTAGATAAAGCCTGTGCTAGCGAATATGAGAAAATCACTGAAACAGGCAAGTAACTTGACAGAAGCAATAGTTTTATTCATCTTACAACTTAGTTGAGGACTCTAATTGTGGCAAGAATGCTGGCTCCTATTAATAGCAAAAAAAATAAGTATTTCAATTCAACGTAATAGATTCGTTTTTTTTTCTAATTTTTAGTTACAGATATGAATTGTAGATAGATAATAATAAAAAAAATGTTTGCGTCTGAAATTGTAGACGCCGTATTTTAGAACATTATTTTGAAGCCATTTGTTTTTGCCGTTAGTCAATTGAACTCTGGCAGCTTTTGTGAATAACATATTAGCTGCAAAGAAATAATGGTATTGTAAACTTTATAGCGTAGTGTTTATGCGTATAATATGTATAAAGTATCTAAATCAAAAGTCAATTGGCTTAATATACCTTTGATGAGATTATAACAGCTAATAGACATTGTTATTACCACTAATCTGCTTACCAAGTTGATATCAGAACCCTTATTATGTCTAGAATGTGTACCTACGCGTAATATAATATTACTCTGGGTTAATTAAATTACCATAATTATCATTATGCGGCCGTGCTAACGACATTTAAATTCTTTAATCTGCAAATTTAGGTAGTAGTTAGTAAGTAAAATCACTACCCTTATGGTTGGGGGTTGTGAGAATTGGAATTGACTTTGGTCACGCACATTTCGGGTTGACCCTCAGACGAGTAAAACTTTGTAAAACGATTACGTAGTCTTGGCCCCAAAATCTGAATTTAATCCGTATTCCATGCAAAACTAGAAATTTCAAGATTCCAAACTTGTTTTTATCACGCATGAATGTTTTGGACGTAATACGACAGCCAAGCAAGAAAGACTTGGCAATAAAATTCGATATGAGAAGCTGCGTCTAAGAGACACATGGAGGCGAAATTCCCAACGTCTTTCACTAATCAACTGTCCGTTCCTAAATAGATGTATAAGGGCAGCTTAATTTAGTATTCGTCACTTTGTAAATATCTTTTCTCTTACATATTATTTTTCCTAATGAATGATGGCTTTTTATTATTTCCCCCAGCACTCTTTCCATAAATTCATACAGGTTGAGTTACACGATGATAAAAAATATATATAACGGACTGAAAGCAACTTATTAGCTACTTATAAACGAGCTTTCACTGAGGGTACAGTATAATATGTAAACAGTACAGAATGTGATACAATACTGCGTATTTTGTTGACTCGCCTTTTCAAAGATTCATGACAAACACCTTCATAACGTCTTCTTGGCAATAATATAATTGGAAAAGTTCACTAATGAGTTTTAGATCCAATCAAGTTTCTTTTTGCAACTTAGACCCTCGAAATGAAAAGATCACGCTTATAAAGTGAAAACGTGACTCTTACGCTCTCTTAACTTACGTTGTGAAGAGATCCCGTACAGACTTGTTTATGGTGTGCGTAACTTCAACTCAGATTTTAGTTGACATAGTCTACTGGTGTCCACTGTGTCAAGGGTCACTTGTACAGTGAGGTCACGTCTCCAACCTGAGGAACAAACGATCGATATTCCCTGAATAAATAAGCCGCGAATAGCCGTTTGTTTTTGTACCATTTCCTGATAATTCGCCTTTATTGCAGTATTGGATATTCGCCCAATATTTCCTATATTTTATGGCTTGGGGCAAGTTTATTACGGTTGTATGTGAACAAACGTGTCTGGAATTTTGCTGTAATATTATGGTATTTTCGACTGCTTTAACATCAACATGTCTCATTTAGATCATGTTTGATATACGAGTATTAATCTTATAGTCAAAACTACAAAGGTTCACACATACTATCAATAATATACACGATATATCATTGAACTCTTAGATCAAGTATGTATCTTAATAACGTAATATTATTTAGGACATATTAAATAGTAAAAGAAATAAGTTTCTTTAACGAGATAATATAGTTAATGCTGTGTAAAATATAATCCGAACGTATTTTAACTCCATCTTGGTTTATTATAAAAGGAGCTTTTGTTACAATATAGGTTGTAGGTATAAAATATTTGGGTTACAAGTCAGACATCAAACTCATTTTCTGATGACTGGTCAGGAATAAAAACATTATAAGATAGTCTTACATGTAAGAGTATTCTCACCGTCCGTAAAGTTCAAAGTACGTCAAAGTACGTAAGCAATAATGAAACTAAGTTTATTGACAAAGCCCTCGTTTAATCCGATATTGAACTTAATGATTAAAATGTAATAAAACGAGTATACCAATACGTAGGCTGGTTATGGTTACTGCTGGTATGCCATTGTATCCTTCAAATATAATATTAAACAGAAACTGAAGCCATCGTCTTGGTAACTGGTAATCTTTGAGTAGGATTAATTTTGACATTTGAATTAAATTTTCCTAAAGGTTGATAGTTGACAAACGAAATCCATTAATCTTTTTCAGTAGAAAGTAAAGCGCTTCTTGCCTAAATATCATCAAATACCAGAGCCTGAATGAATAGTCAAATCAAACCAGAAATGAAATCGAAAAATACGACTAGAAATAAAACATTTTCATGCCCTATTTTTAAGCAACATGAAATAAATTTAACCTTTTATTGAGCGATAGGCATCTCCCGCTACATTACCCCATTTAATTTGCTTTCACGGAAGAGTAAAATTACCGGCGAATTCAAAAGCCTCAACTCCTTTGTTCAGCATAATATGGAAAAGGTATGCTTCTCTCAGAAAACTCTTAATTATTTTTCCAAGTAGGTAATTGTCACATAAGCCAAGCCGCAACAGCAGTCACGGCGCTGGCCACGCATTACACGTGGTTTCTTAACTAGGATATAATTTAAATTACTCCTCCACTTATTAAACCTACATACCATACTGCGATATATAGCATTAATTTTAAATCTTACGAGCGCAAACATTTCTTTCAATAGATACTATAATATGATTCTTGCATAGTTTTTAAACACTATGTATTCAATGTGGTATTTCAGTCCTATCTATGTAATTACAATATCTATAAATAATATTAGTGTTACCGAACTATCGCTAGTAAAACTATCGATAGTTTTCTTCTAAAAAAGCCATACTACCGATAGCATAAAACGACGCAATACTATCGAATAAGTGCAATAAATACTATCGATAGTATTGCCTCGTTTTAAGCTATCGATAGTATCGATAGTGTTTCGATTGGTTGGCTATCGATAGGCTATCGATTAACGGTCGATTCACTAACGTAGTAACGCAAAGTGCACACCCTAAACCAGATGTAATAGAGACGTGACATTTTTAGGGCAGCCTGCTATGGTAGAATAAGAGCGCACTAAGACAAGATTATTTTGAAAAACTCATCCCCTAATATATGTGTGTATAGAGAACATGAAAAACCATTTCACAGAATACACGTAGAAATGAAGATGATTACTCTGCGCAGTCGCTCTGAACGTCCAGGTTAAGCCGGTGTTTTATTTCTCTCAAAGCACTAATGAAATCACTGGATTGGAATAATCATGTCTTTGAGCAAATTTGTTCTGTTTCAGTCAGGCTAAGTGTATAACAGATTTGTTGAAAGCTGTTAGAGTCTAAAAAGTGGCAAGCCATGAAATTTACGGTTGAGATTTGAAACGTTTGCTTCGGCAGAACTGTACAATGCGGACACATGGTGTACGATATAGCTAAATGTATATGTAGAAAGTTGTTCGGGTAAAGGAGATAGTGATGACCTAACGGAAAAGTTTCCTATCTCGGTTCCGTACATGTCATATTTATTAATTCGCTGGGCGTAGTAGATTATGATCGATAATATTTTTCTCTCTCTCACATGCACACAATCTCTGTCACTCTCAATCATTCTCTCTCTCTCTGTCTCTCCCGTTCCTGGCTATGGGAAGATAACGTGTATAAAAAGTAACATTTCAAAATCTCCATCAACTTCGTTCACAATACACCAGTTCGTTATAGATTATACAACTGACAGCACTGCGGGCTTTTCCTCGAAAAAATGAAAATGAAAAGCTTGCAAACGAAAGTCAAATTTTGTTCAAAGCTTGTTTTATATTTTGTTGAGATCACTCATCAAAATATAAAACAAGCTTAAACAAGGGCTTTTAAACTCATTAAAAACCTTGACCGCTGAAACGGTAAGTTGATGTAGAACAACAAATTAATTTGATTTTACAAAGGTAACCTTGTGGAAAGCCTTGGGCTTACAGGAACAAGGAAACAAAGATGAAGTGAATTACGCAATACCTTTTCCGTTTACTTCGTAAGTCCTTTAAGAGAGAACTGTATATATATCTTAAACGTTATCAGTTTCTTTTTTGTTCAAGTCTAAAAAAAGTTCCCTTTGTAGAGAAGATTTATACATTTTGATGAGACTTTTTTTGATTTTATTGAAGTTTTTTTGCAGTAGCTTTTTCTCGTCCTTAAATAATATAATTAAAGTGAGTGTGTTTTCGATCAATTCGATAGTCTAAAAAATATTAAAACAAATTAAAATCTATCTGCAACTGGAACATCACTATTTGCCATAGCACACCAGCCTAATGATTCATGAATAGAAAAGGATCACTGTAATTACGTACAAGTTTAGGATCTGGTACAAACTAATATAATCTGCAGAAAAACTTGTACTTTCCATAGTCGACACTATTTTTCAGTGGTGGGATTCATTTAACAGAGTCCGCCAAGGGAAGTACCTCACCATTGCCAGTTACTCAACCACCTAAAAAGCAGTGTGTAAAGTAGCGTGTGAAGAGGAATGTTGTCTGTAAAATTACTGAGCATAAATAATGCCACAGCCGAGGCCGAGCTCAGTACATCACTGTGTAGGATCGTGAACAATTGAACTTCAAAATCTGACTAATATACTACAGGGCCCGTAGCCAAGATGCATTCTGCAATCGTTGACGCTAATAGAAAACAAGAAAAAAGTATTGGTTTGACATATTTCTGACCACGTGACTTAGCGTTGAAATATGTCAAACCAATACTTTTTTCTTGATTTCTACTAGCGAACGATTGTAGAATGCATCTTGGCTAGGGGCGCAGAACTGTAATGGCCACCATATAGACAATAGACAATAATTTTATTTGTAGCAAAAAACGTGAGAAAAGAAAATGCATAAACTTACACAAACAGAACAGTAATTAAAAATATAAATACACGAACTAATTAATATATACAAATAGTAACTGTTTTTTGCCACAAACCGGCCCCAACTCAGCATGATGCTGGTTATTATAACCAGCGCTGGTCTTCCGTTGGTGCCGGTAGGTGACGTCACGCACGGGTACAAAAATACACAATATATTAAAAATAACACAAACATGAAAACAGATAAACAAGAGAAAACATTAAAACACAAAAACCAATCAAAAGCAAGAGAAAAAGGACTACCCACAAAGAAATAAACAGTAGGTGCATAGAAGGACAAAAGTGTTTAAAGAAAATAAATAAATATATAAAGTTTACATATATATCTGTGACGCCTACCGTCAGGCGAGCGAAATGCTTGTCTTTTACCCCAGCCCATACTGCGAATATTATAGTATGGTATAACGTAGCAGGGAGTCATGAAATACAACATAACCTTCGAAGGATTAATTAATGAGAGTTCAGGGAGTTACAGAGAGCTCTTCGGAAGATTGGTGGATAATAATAGAGATGAGTCGTTTATATTTTGACGTTAACGAAACTTCAAGTGTATTTAATAAAAATTACCAAACAATTAAAATCTTAAGGTTTGGATATTAATTAATTATTATTCTGGAAACTATTTTCAAACTTGCCGTCAAACTTGCGCTATTAACATTTAAAAACAAATTAAGAATGTAAAATTAATTCTAATTTATTACTGAAAAATGTAGTTAATGACATTTATAAAAGTAAAATGTGTAATCTTAATAAACTATAGCATTTTGATTATACAATATGTAACTTGATTTTATTCAATTGAAATTGGTTTATAATAATTTTATCAGCCTATGACATAATACTCTGACAACTGTCACGGGTCACAGGACTCTAGCTACCTACTTATATTTCATGAACTGTAATAACTACTCGTCTTCTCGTCTAGACATTGACAAATTAAAGAAAGAAAAATGTTTAAGATAAAATTTCACTTTGATATTTTGTAGTTAGACGACGAAAACTGAAATGAAAATTTTCAGAAGTATTTTTTAGATTTTCTGCCTCTAAAGTTCTCTTGAAAAGCTTTTGCAATGTGATATAAACTGTCGGAAAAACGTCCGACTCCTATTAATTTTTTTTTTATTGTTTGAATAAAATTTAGTGAAACATATCAAAGGGGTACTCAAACATTGCCATTGTATGAAATTTTTATGCGTTTTGATTTCTATAAAATGTTGAAGCTAAATTGAATGACTTTTGATTAAATATGTAATCGAAGTTTGAACTTTGATATCTCTAATGTGAAGAATTATAAAGGGTGATTGTTTAGATTTAAATTGCGTGCTTTTGCAACAAAACAAGTTTCTTGCCCGTACAATAAATAGCTCTAAACAACTATAAGTGTGCAAGGCCGCACTTTCTTCGAGACAACCTTGAATGCAATATGGTTGAATAGAAAAATGTATTTTTATTTCACGTGGATATATTTTTCGAGTTCTTGACGTTATTTGTGTGATGAAACGATGAAGGAAAACGTTGCGAGAAAATCGGTATGTGCAAGAACAACCTTCTAGAGTATGTAACATCTACCATTTTGACTGGGATAGCGTAACAGATTATTGCCCGTAACTCTCTGTAAGAAAGCCTGTGTTAACATAACATAACGTAATAGACTGAGGATGATGATGATTTGATAGTACTAGAACGACAATGTAATTGACAATGGTAAAGCTCTGACATGTAGGAATACACTTGAATTTCGTTTTCGTATAATTATGTTTGAACATGCATTTTGTACGAGGTTCATTTATTTTAAACTGACCTGCAAATATCGGTGTCTTATCTTTTAATTCGAAATGTGATATTTTCCTAATGAGATGGGAAAAACAAACATGGTCTATAATTATACTTGAACAAAGTAAGAGAACTTTCGAGTTAAAAATCGTCTAAATTAAAAATCACGCTACGTCTATGCTACGCTGGTAGTAGAAGTTACTCATGTATTCATATACTAAAGGGCCTAAGCACTCAAGGTTGTATAGTAGCTAACTATATCGTCATATGCCTATTACGTTCCCACTCCTGGGACACAGGCCTTAATCTACCACTCTAGCCTTTAAACGACTATCTATATGTTTATCAAATGACAACAACTTTTTTTATATTGTCTTTCTGTTCCTTTTTTCTGTTATAACTCGACAACCATTATTCCTGTTTTTATGTTTTCGTTTTAATATAAAAAAGATAGTAAGAGTTGAAGAGTTTTTGTCTGTTGATAGAATTAAAGCATTATATGATTTTCATGCTAGATTAGGTCTCAACTTAACTATATGAACCGATGTATAACGTGCTGGGATATCCTTGAAAATGCGTTTGACAGGTCTGAAATTTCCTTCCAATTCCACTGAATGATATAAATCTCTGACCTCAGCTTCTTACACTAAGGTTCCATCGGATTGGTTAATAGAACGAGTCATCGACATAAATAAACAATCCCCTCGAAGATACGTCACATAAAAACAGAGCAAGATATGTTAGCCCTGAAACAACATGTTTGTTTATTGGTATTCAGTAAACAAGCCAGTTATATTTTTATTTGGGAAGCTTGACGTAAACAATTTCAAGAGCTCGTAAAAGTTCCGGCCTGTATTTGTTTTGACTTCTAAATTGATAGGTAAAAAGTTTGACGTACCTACTCGTATATTGGGGACAGATTTTTATCAATGTCTTGGAAACTGTCTATATATATAAATATGATTGCAAAGTAAACCTATTTCAGTTCAGTGCCACCCGACATTTTGATCTTTAACAGTTCTAAATCCTACATTGAAATGTTAAATGATAAATATCTTTATGCCCTGTAATTTTGTAATTTGCACACTACTGCTTGGTGTTTGAATAACTGACAAAGGTGTGGTACTTCCTCAGGCACAGAGCTTTTTTACCTGTATTAAGATTTATTAAGAATATGTACACAATTTACTATTCTTAAGTCAAGACAATTCTAGATTATGTATAGAGTTGTAAAGAGGTACTAAAGAGGGTTAAGGCTCTTATACAAGAAAGTTATAAACAAAGTTTATATTTTTCAAAGAGAGAGAGTGATAACTCAATAATAACCTCGCTTTTATGCCATCTATACCTCTGTGAATCATACATGTGGATATGTACTTTGATTTATGTTGGCATGACGTAGCAGTAAACTTACAAACCTCAAACAAACACGTTTACAAAAGCGATTTATCAGGATTCTTGATTGATTTCTCATACACAACTTACTGAAGGCGCGTGTTGTGTGTGGCCACCAAAATACTTCGTAGTGACGACAGAAGTCTGAACAACAGTTACGTGGGCAACTTAATAAGCTTAGCTTAGCTTGATTTAGAAATTTGTCTCGTGGTTACACTATATACCAGCCCATGTATTTCCCGATAAGTATACTTTAGAAACCTTCAATTTGAGAGTGACTAGGTATCTTTTAGGCAAGCATCATCAACGTGGTCCAGTTGTACAAAAATATTAATGTAGATTAATATTTTTAAATTATTTATAATAATAACGTAGATTGTTTAATTATGCTCTTATCTTTGTTTTTATTGTTGTGAAATAATTTTATAATCTGTTTTTTTCGGAAATAAATTATGTTATATCCATTGGCCTCAGCTGTCTTTCCAATATCAAAGTTGGTTATCTATGAAGTAATGACGGGAAGTTAGGTTACAGGATCGCAATAAAAGTTAGACGTTTATTGTTCACTTTGATAATGATCACGGAAACCTCTCAGATAGTAAGTAAATGATTGCTTTATTTTAGCTAAAGTTTCCAACAATTGATTTCAAAACTGATTAGCTTTCCAATATCGAAGTCGGTTATCTGCATATCAGCGAAGTAATTAAAACAAGTTAGATTATTATAGGATGTGAGTTTCGCGGTTTCACCCGCGTGGACCGGAATTCAAACAATTCCATGAGAAATTACAGCTAGTTCAGCGATTTATATGTGAATTAATAACAAAGCAACAGAGGAACAGAGACTACTACACACACACTACACACACACACACACACACACACACACACACACACACACACACACACACACTACTTCAGTTACTTTTTACCAAAGCATCCAACAGTTTGTTTCTAGAATATGTGTAAAATTTTTAATTCTAATCATGAAATAGCACACGCGCAACAATCTGGGATTATAAAAATACTACAACTAGCTTGCTAGCTACACCTCGCGGTCCTTTTAAGAACCTTTTTCCAGGATAAATACTTGTTATATATGGGCTACTTCAGGGTATAAGCTATACTTCTTTAAGCTGAAATGATTTGTATGGAGTTTGGCTTGGATATATCGAAGCCAAACTCCATACAAATCATTTCAGCGTAAAGAAGTAGCATACATAATTATTTACTCACACTGACAAATTTTTGCGTTAGTAGGTAATAGTTATTAAGTGCGATTTGAACTTCCATACATACCTTAACATTTATGCCTGACCTTTTTATAGCTAAACTGCACCGTATCTGCACTGTCACATCTTTATAAAAAACATGTTCCAATTTTAGCATTCCATCTTTTTCTTCTCAAGCATGCATTCGTCGTAAGAGCACAGAACATAAAGAGCAAAGACGTTACAATGCGGCTACCTTGCCGTTCCGCCGCATTGTTCACCCCTTGCCTGCCGTAGGATTACCTGCCCAGAGGGAGGGATTCTGACGTGCATAATGTCAAACAACTTTTTACAGTTTCTGTGCGATATTTCGTTTCGCATTTGCCTCATTGGGGCTTACACTGGGGGCTTTAAACTTAATGTTACCTACACATAACGAACTTTATGTTTTACTAGAAACTACTACTACTTTTATCTTGTATTGTTACGATGTAGTTATCTAAAATCAACTACATAATTATTATTTTATTGCATTTTGAAATAGCACTCAGGTACTTCAATTGTTTTTTTTTTCATGAAAATTGCGACGCTTCGCACCCGACCACACCTAGCAAATGTCAAAGCTAAAAAGTTTTACAGACTACTGTGCAATTCAGTGGGACAAAGTGGAGTTCGGATCGCGAAATCTAGTACAAGGTAGATACAAATCGCTGCTTACACGAGTTTATTTGCTATTTATCGCGAAGTATTATAATCTGTAATTGTCTACTTTAGAAATATGTATATAAATTAAATTGGTAGTAATAAATAAATAGTATTGTTTTGCAGTGTTTTGCCGCATAGGATATTACACTGTTGAAGTTTAAAATTCTGGTTGGTACTTAACTGTAATGGGCAAACGTGACACCTTACCACCAGGTGAGCAATTTGCACGTTCCGTTCCGTTTTGAACAGTTACAAAAGAAGTAATAAAAAAATATAACAATGATATGCAGTTAAGAGGTGAGTATATTATGAAAATTAGGTTAAAATTATGGCTCAAATTCATAATAGCAAGGCGGTTTTTAATTAGTTGTCTACATACATATATTATTAGGATAAAGGAAAGAACACAAAGGGTTGATTTATTGAGCACCGTGGAAGGTAACTGAAAGGGTACAAATCGGTGCATATTTTATAAGAGCAAAAGATTCCTCTTAGACAGTATTGAGAAATCTTGAACATTAATGAGAAACTCGAGAGGCTGTTCATTATGAAAGTACCTAGTCAATTAATGAGAGAGTTAAGAATTCAACTTTACAGTGAAGTACTGTTTCGCTGCTTCTGGATACCTGTTTAAGAAACTTGGATTGATGTAGTAGCTAATTACATTAACATTTTTCTTGGAATTCTGCTTCAATGGGAGGTTGTATAATTTCGAGCTCATTCTTGAGACCCTCTAGTACTTCGGAGTTATTTATTCGGTCACGGGACTGGATTTCTCTCTCTCAGAAAATACAGCGTTACATCTCCAACTCAAAAGGTCCCAATTTCTCTTGTTTTGTGACAGGTTCGCATAATCTTTGGCACAATACTGTTTATATTTAGGACCAAAATATACTATCATGGAAAAGTAAAACTCTCTCTTTGAACACTATCATTTTGTGGACCAAAATTCTACTATCAAGAAATAAGTAAAATATATGAAATCAAGCGATCCAAAATCCCTACTAATATTATAAATGCGGAAGTAACTCTGTCTGTCTGTCTGTCTCACTTTCACGCCTAAATTACTGAACCAATTTAAATGAAATGTATGGAGATAGTTTGAACCCTGAAGGATACCTATATAGGATACTTTTTATCGCGATAAACTATGCAAAAAACTATGATAATTACCGAATTAGAACGCGTTTAAAGCTGTTTGAGTCATACTTACTAATTATCTTGCTTATTACAAATAATTTTTCGTAGCTGGTTATGAACGTGTACTGAAATGAAAATAAGTCAAAGTAACCACAAATCTATTTAACTGAAACTCTAAAACATTTAGCATTCGATATACTGTTTTAAACTACCATGGTCAAAAACATTAGAAATAGGTTTTATAACGGGTTAATTACCATTTACCAACTCAAACAAAAACAAATACATGGTAATGATCCCGTTATAAAACCTATTTCTAATTTAGCATTCGCTTTAGAAATCTAGTAGGAATAGGTAGGTAGTACTGGCCGTTATTGTGGTTCTCTAGCTACAACTTTGAGTGATTAAGCAATCGAGTTAAGTATTACCTAAAGAATCATCCACACCTGTACAGTCTACAACCTTTTTGTTTGATTAATGTAACCTTGTATGATGAGTGCTTTTAGCAATTTAGCCTTTATTGGTTTATACGGAACTCCTATATTGTACAACAGCAGAGTATTATGGAATAAAACAAAGATAAATATAGTTGAATGAATATTATAAAAATTATCTTAGTCTCTGAAGATGTAAGAATTACCATCCAGTCGTAGCGTGTCGCCACCTTCGACCACATCGTAATTTAATATCAGGAGACTTGTTATGTAGTCAAACGTTAAACATATCAAAAAATATATGTCAAGTGTGTTTAAGTACGACGGAAAATATCGCTAAATACTCTTATTTAAAATATTATCGATTAAAAAAACTTAGTTAACATTGCAAACTAAAATTACGTCAGTATAGAACCAAAAAACAAAAACAAAATGGAATAAAATACAATAAAACAAAAATGTTAAATTAAAATTAGATTAAAATTAATCTTTAAGCAGCTATCAAAGCTCGCTTTACCATTTATAAAAGTTACTTCACAAACTTTGTCTTGTTCATGATAAAAATTTGATGTACAATTTATGCTTGCAAGCGTTCCCCGCTTCGGATGAAACTTTATGTAACACTTTTGGAACCGTTCCAAATAATTTAAACATCCTGTTATATAATATCAAAGATTCTCCTTACCAAGTCTTCGTCGTCGTCTGTGAAAATGTTAGCTCGGTCTGACGCCATTTCACTAAATTGAACATCCGATAAAGCGAACAATATTCATCCATGATTCACATACACAACACGTGCCACACTGAAAAACACGTCAACTGCATCCAAATTCCCGCTCTTTTTTCACTGTCACGATGCATCATAAAAACAAAGAAGAAACTACAGATAAGAAAAAATATTTAAAAGGAAATCGAACGTTAGTGGATTTAAACTTCGAACTTGTCTTTCGAAATGCGTCGTACCTATGTTTCGTTCGGTCGTCGCGTAGGATCGGCCGCGCTCAGTGGTCGTTGGACGCGTACTGCGGTGGAGGGCGGGTTGTCGGGTACTGCAGCGTCTGGTTGCCATGGTGACGTGTACGGTTCGCGCTTTGCGGGAAAGCTGGCTTGCACCCGACAAATGACGCGGGAAGGCAATTAAGGTCCTTTGCGCTATAATAATAGTATTGTACTTGATACGTCGCGTTGGCTCGTGTTGCACGTGTCAATTTAATAGTCTGAACATAAATATCTATAGAGCAGAGGCTGTGAAACCTAGTAAATGAAGCGATAGGGAGAGGGACACTGTCATTACAAAACAGAGTAAGCGCGTACGCGTTAGTGTCTCGCAAAAACTCACACTAAGGCCACTGGTCGAAGATGTAACACATTGACCTATTTAGCTACTTAATTACTAAACATACCCACACCTTTTTAGGGTTCCGTACCCAATGGGTAAAACGAGACCCTGTTACTAAGACTCCGCTCTCCGTCCGTCTGTTGCACATAAACACAGAATCATATTTGTTTTATAAAAAAGTGGTTTTTCATTCGGACGGATGGACGTTAAGAAACACGGACGTTGTTTTACATTGGTCTTGCCAGTGTCACCACGTTTTTATACAACTTTGGACCTTAAAACTGAGCAATGTAAGCCCCCATTCAGCTGCAGACACATAACATGCAAGACGAGACATGAATTTGAATCTAAACATTGCCTTCCGAACTTGGTTAGGTAACTTATCCAAAGCCTGGTTCATAGGTAAAGCAATTAAGCTAAAGTAAACTCAGAGAAGGCTACGTGTGGTAAATTATCTTTGCATGTAGGTGTACTCACTTACCTAACGAATACCTATGTGTGCTTTCTACGAATTTACTCGATGCGAAATTACGCAATATAATTGTTTTACGGAAATTGTTATTGCCTGTGAGGTTAACTTAATGTTTATGAATTTATATTACATATACTCGTATAATTTGAATATTTTGGTGTTGATTTTTCCACTAGCTATTCCCCTCAGTTTTACCCGCGTGGGCTACAGTTTACCCGAATAAAAAGTAGCCTATGTCCTTTTTCAGACTCTAGACTATCTCTGTACCAAATTTCATATAAATCGGTTCCATAGTTTAGGCATGAAAGACAGACAGACTGACTGAGTTACTTTCGCATTTATAACATTGTAGGGAAGTAGGGATTGCTTAAAGCTGTGAAGGAAAATGAGTAAACGAGTTCCCATTGCTGGGACAAGGCTTCTCTCAGAGAGAGAGAGAGAGAGAGAGAGAGAGAGAGAGAGAATGTGCCTACCACGCTAACCCAGTGTGGGTTAGATTAGAAGAGGCGGGATGCTCTTGAATGTTAAATATTCATGGATACGCATTACGTGCATGTTGAAACGCGTTCTGCGTAGCATTTTTCGAGACGTTTTCATTGTCGTAGCATGTGCTACGTACAGTCAACGACAAAAGTAAACAAAAAAACAATCTAAACAATCGCAAACTTCCCGATTGCGTTCACCATCATAGACACCAACATTTGACCGCATCATCCTTATCATCAGGTGTGTGTGTTGTGGTCAAACGCTACCTTGTAAGTTGTAAACAAAAACCCTACGTTACTGATCTAAAACACATTTGGAAAATCAAGTATGTTCAGCTATTTTTGTCGCTGACTGTACTATGTAGCGTAAACTACCACGCTAACCCAGTGTGGATTGGTAGAGGTCGCATACTCTTGAATAAAGATGTGATAAACGGCTTAAAATTGACAATACGTTTAATCGCTTTTGCTTATTTTTTTAATCCGATGAAAAAAGCGGCTGGAACGCTTATTTGTAAGAGCTACGATTTTGAGTTGTATCTGCATTGAAATAAGGTTTGCATTTGTTTGGCCTTTGGAAAAAAGCCATTAAACGTTTAAACGGACGCTTATGCGCTTATTTTGAAGAGCGACGATTTTGAGTTGTATCTGTATTGGAATAAAGTTTGCATTTGTTTGGACTTTGGAAAAAAGCCGTCAACGTTCAAACGGGGTCGGCTTATTTTAAGTAGCACGCTTATGTGCTTATTTTGCAACGTTTAAACGGACGCTGAAGCGCTTATTTTGAAGAGCGACGATTTTGAGTTGTATCTGTATTGGAATAGGGTTTGCATTTGTTTGGACTTTGGAAAAAAGCCGTCACCATTTAAACGGAGTCTGCTTATTTTAATAAGCCCGCTTATGCGTTTTTGTTTAAACGCCCACCTCTACTCTTGAATGTTAAATATCCATGATATTATGCATTACGCGCATTTCGAAACGCGTTCTGCGTAGCATTCTTCGAGATACTTTCACTGTCGTTGCTTGTGCTACGTATTACAAAGCGTACGTAGCAGACATGCTTGCCCGTTACAATTCAATGCCACCCAGAATTTTGAACGTCAACAGTTCAAAATCTATCTCAGCAATGCCCTGAATTTCACTGGATACACTGGCAGTAAATTCGGAACACAGTAATGTTTGCTCACTTCTGCTTGGTGGCTCAATAACTGACAACTGGCATATATGTCATTGTGTGCGTGCATTTGACAATCACCTGCAATTATTATTACCTACTAATGCCCTGACAGCTGTCAGGCAAAATGGCTGCTAGATTAATGGTGCTTGATAGTGAATCTATGCAAAAACTCAACCTTTTAATATAAGTACGGTCAACGACAAAAGTTGCTGAACAATAACAGATTTTACGATAGTCGTTACCATCAACCTTCGACCGAACCATAACTTAACATCAGGGGTGTTATGTTGTGGTCAAACGCTACCATGTAAGTTGTATGGAAAAAACAAACATCACTGATCTAATACGCATTTAAAAAATCGAGTATGTTCAGCTACTTTGGCCGCTGACTGTGCCTATCCTCATCCCTACTGCTTTTCTAAGCATTGTTGAAACAAGAAAATGCTATTACTTCCTTTAGCGGATCAATGAACATCGCAATACACAACAAACCCTACTAATATTATAAACGTGAAAGTTTGTGAGTATGGATGAATGGATGGATGGATGTTTGTTACTCTTTCACGCAAAAACTACTAAACGGATCTGAACGAAATTTAGAATGGAGATAGCTTACACCCTGGATTAACACATAGACTACTTTTTATCCCGGGAAAAGGTTCCTGCGGGACAACGGGAAGACGCGGGTGAAACCGCAAGGCGCAACTAGTTAGTGATATGTTGATCCCTCAAGTAACGTGAGATTGGATTATAATGGGCACCTGTCATTCCGGTTGTTTGTGAAGAAGATAATTGAACAGGCATTACGAAGTCTAGGATTCGTCTTAAGCGAAACGTGGTCTCTTGATAGGTAACCCTGGCGAGTATAGTACAGTTTTCTACTGCTTTCGCGAGGAGCCAATTTTAGAGAATTTTTTTTAGGGCGGACTGCTAATGTTAGCCTTTTAACCTTTACCACACTCAGAAACTGAGCTGATACACATGTATAACTACTCACTTTCACTTTAATGTTGTTCACAGTTGGTGAGGATGGACGAATGGATGTTTGTTACTCTTTCACGCAAAATAAAAAAACGGATTTAATTGAAATCTGATGTTAAGTTAGTTCAGACCCTGGAGAAGATCCTACTTATATTATGAATGAGAAAGTTTGTGTGTGTGTGTGTGAACGTTTGTTTGCTACAACGTATCACCGTAAACCGATTTTGGTGAAATTTAGAATGGAGATAGATTATACTCTGGATTGAGACATAAGCTTTTTATCCCGGAAAAAGGCTCCTGCGGGATAACGGGAAGACACGGGTGAAACTGCGGGGCGCAACTAGTTTAAAGTAAGTTAAAAATCTGAATGCTGACAGTCGATTGCGTTTCTGTTCTCAAACATACTCGTAACGTAATTGAATAAAACAAAATTTAATTGAAAAGCTGAATATTCTACCCGAAAAAAATATGGCTTTAAACCGCGGGATGCAGCTAGTAGTGTAATATTCAGTTTACTAAGTAAGATCATACATAGTAAAGGAGTAGTAGTTCAGCTTCATATAAATCGGCCATCGCCAGTTTGAATGTGTGCGTGAGTAGCGGCACCGTGTACGCACGCACTTTTCACGCACACAATCACATAAACGAAAGGAGGCGGCCGGGGCCGCGGCCATGCACTCAGTACGGAACGCGCCGCCTATGCGTCACCGCAAGAGTAGGCAATTAACTCGTCGAGCGGCCTTAGCTAACCTACTGTTCTTTATATACTGTGGTAAGATGGTGTAATGTTATGGGCATAGAAGATTAGAGTCCAGTTTCTAACTTTCTATAGTGGTCGAAATGGGGCGAACGAGGCATAATAGAGGCATTAACGAGACCCTTGGGGGTCTTTAATTTAGTTTGTACAAAATAGGGATAAATTACCTAGGCATGTTTACATTATTTCTACTTGTATTCCTAAGTACATACCTAAGTTGTACAATAGAAGAAGCCTATATTATTTAATTAAATGTACACATAATTTACAAGTTTGTTTGTAGGTCTTGATCATCTAGATTAAGTACGTTCCCACTGCTGGGACTCTGGCCTTCTCTCAGAGAGCGAGAGATACAGAGTATGGGCTGTTATGTACCACGCTGGCCCAGTGCAGGTTGGTAGATGTTGCAAGCCCTTGAATATTGTCATTCTTGGACATGCCGTTCATTTCCTAGCGATGTTCTTTCACTGTTTTTGAGCGAAAGCCAATCCAAACATAGCTTATGTCATACACGAGTATGCTACAGGCATCATCGTCATCATCATAATCAGCCTTTCACGTTCCTACTGCTGGGACTCCGGCCTTCTCTCAGAGAGAGAGTATGGGCTGTAATCTACCACGCTGGCCCAGTGCGGGTTGGTAGATGTCGCATGCCCTTGAATGTTGCAATTCTTGGACATGCCGGTTTCCTTACGATGTTTTCCTTCACCGTTTTGAGCGATGGCAAATCCGCACATAATTTATTTTGTCATAGGTGCGGGGCCGAGAGGATTCGAACTCGCTACAGGCATAAGCTTGTCCAAGTCCAAAAATAATAATTTAGCTATGAAAAAAAAAACAATTGCAAACAATCTAAGAAACTTATACCTACTTCTTGCTCACTTCTAGCTTTTTATTATTTTAGTGTATACAGATAAAAATACCTGCTGAAATCATAAGCATATTGCTAAAAAGCAAAAGATTCCTTTTTACAAAGTCGGCTTGTTAATATGAAATTCCATTAGTGAAGATTTCACTCCTGGGACGTAAAAAGGCCCGTTCGTGGAAATAAAAAGGTAATGAGCAAAAAAAGCGTAAATGAATGACAAATAAGGGATGCCATTGAGCGGCCCCTCAAAACTAATGGGCCGATGCCGTCTTCTCGTATTGCACTAATCTTGTCTGAGGAGTCCTGTTCAAAGTATTTAGTTAAGCGCTAACTATATAATTAATTATGTTTAACTTTTTTTATGTACTAGCGACCCGCCCCGACTTCGTACGGGTGCTATGTATATTTATAGATACTAATATTGGGCAGTATTTTACTTATATACTAAGTGTGTTTTTTTTTACTATTTACAGGGTAGCGTTTGACCACAAGTCACGTGACGATGTGGTCGAAGATGGCGCCACGCTACACCTGGACTGGGAACTGGCTCTCAAGTGAGGCTGCCGGAACACACCAATAGGTGTTCGGCGACAGATTCATTAATTGGATTGATTGTTTTCATTAGGACCGATCTTTTTCTATTAGTAAAATAGATAGACCAAAACCTATGATATTCTGAATACTAAATAAATGATATCTATTGAAAACACAAACATTTTGCAAGTACTTAAATAGTAGAGTAATAAAATTGGATCATGAAAAAAAAGTTTTTTT
Source organism: Opisthograptis luteolata (assembly GCA_931315375.2). Taxonomy (NCBI): domain Eukaryota; kingdom Metazoa; phylum Arthropoda; class Insecta; order Lepidoptera; family Geometridae; genus Opisthograptis; species Opisthograptis luteolata. Next base: position 8,556,430 of record OV928047.1, on the reverse strand, counting down.
GCTTAACTGAGCTACCAAAACCATTTGTCACGCTCTGATACCTGCGGGTTTTATCATAGGAAGAATATAAAGCATACTGCCAAGGAAATGGGGAAATATTTTTATGTCATGTGGTTTTTGTATGTTACGTAATACAAACAAAGGAATAGTTTATATTGAATTAGGGGAAAAGACAGCCTCATTCTGGCTCTGTACTTGTGCTTATGAAAGGTACTAGTGGTGAGCGAAAATGAGATATACTTACTTGTGGAATAATTTGACTATGAATATGTCTCAAGATATCTCGATTATAGCTATTTGTAGTTACTTATTTCACGATTGGTTTGTTGTTCACGTCATAAGCTAGTTCGATTATAAAAATGAGTAACTTACTAATTTAATAATTTGTAATCGCTATTAATCAGTCTCGATTCCGACAGTTAGTCATAATTGTATGATGTTAACAAAAAACGTACATAAACTTTTAGTCAAAAAATCATCTTACATGTTTATTTAAGGCCGGTTTCAATAACCGATCTATCCACGGTTTGTCATACTAGGAAAATAAATTTGACATAAGCCTCATAGAAGTAATGTCAAATTTCTATCTCTAGTAAGACAAACCGTGGATAGATCGGTTATTTAAACCGGCCTTATGTAGGATACAACATCACTTGAAACGTCCAACTTAAAACTAGCTACGTGGTAGGTACCAATAAGTTTGTTTAATTAGCCAAGGGTCTAACAAAATCAGCACGATAAGAATAGAAGCCACTCTTCGAATCAGTACGACACGGTTGCTACTTTGACCTTTATCCTACGTAATCCCATAATCGCTTAATTTTATATATCCACCCCTCTGTGTTTCTAAACCTAGTTCATTACAGCCAGTAATTAGCAAAGTTTCAATGACACCTGGTAATATGACCTAAATAATCCAGCAGGCAAGCTCTCAGATAGTGCTTAGCTCTTAGCCACAGCGGGGACTGGGTTTGGAATAGTCTTTCGAAAGTTCTAGTTTGCCTCTACTCGTCTTCTGAATTATAAACGAATTCAAATTGGGAGCTAAAATAATACTGTTTTATACTGTAATCCATTTTTTTAACATACTACAGTAATCACACTTTTATTTTAGCTAATCATGAAAGTCAAAGAGTTAAAAACTAAAAGTAGTTAAACTTACTCGATTTTCTAAGTAATATTTGGTGTTTAAAATGCTAAAGTAATTCGTTAAATTGTTTATGTTCAGCTGCTTTTGTCGTACATAGTGGATTCGCATGAAATTGGATTTATACACTGAGAAAAAAATTCGGACTTTCCTTCTGAGTCCTTCTTACCTTTCAAGACCGATTCCTTCCCGTTTGATTCAGAAGGAAAACAGTATTTCGGAAGGTCTTTTTTCTCCGTGTATATTTTCGGCTTGAGCAAAACTGATTCTTGTTATGTACCTATAACATTTTTTTCAAGGCTTTGTGTTTGTTGATAAGAAGGGTCTTTCATCAAGACCTTTTCTGTAGTACTTCATATTTAAGTTGCCCCAACATATCAGTGACATCTCTGTTATTACAAATATTAATAATATAATCAACCCACGTTCCAACAGGCGGCCTGTATTTTGCTATAACAACGGAAACTGTTGTTACAGAAATAAAATAGTTAATAGGGCTGAATTGAAAACTTGACTACACTGTAAAACGATACCCATGAAATTACAACAACTAGATAAAAGGCCCGCCAAATGGCTGTTGGGACAGGTGCCATTTTCAGGGAGTGGCGATAATTATGAGGTGAATTGTTTACTATAGCAGTATTGTTTTAAAACACGAAAACGTGTACCTTCAATTAGTTTCAAACGTGTCTTGTGCCATAACAGCTAGAGGTTTATTTCTCGCAACCTTTCCCAGCTTCTTAAGGAGAGGTAAACACTGGAAGCCTACATTTCTCTCATACATTGTATCTACTCTCAAACTCTAATTGATAAGTCAGTTATCCTGTGCCTACTGTATTAGTTAGTATTGTTTTGATCGTCACAATAAACGCACGCGTCTCTGGAAATTGCATTTCAATACTCCACACCAACACAGAGCCAAATATAGATAGCGCTCAGTAACAAGAGAGCGCACACTGGTGACTGCATATGAATATAGTGACAGATTTTTTTCCCATATTTCTCTAACTTGTTTCACAAATATTCTTTTTTTTTTTACTGTAAACTCTTCCTTATCGGAATGAAACATAGCTTTTATGTAACTCAAGGATCATATAGTTTCCTATTAATTAAAGTTTTTTTGTAATCGGATAGCAGTAGCTTAGAAGATTACTCCCAATATCCAAACAAATTTTGTCTCTAACATATTAGTATAGAAAACAAAACATTTTAGTATTCATACCAGCAATTGTAATAGATGCAATATAGAAACAAATCATGTGTCACCCATAAATAGTACCAAACAACATGGTTCTCTTATAATACCGTGGATTGGATAATAAGAGGCGCCAGACTGGCGCGCCAGTGGGCGGGCGATCATAGCGATAGAAATGCTTCATTCAAAGAAAAATACAAAGAACCGACATAAAATATTGTTTTTGTGTTATTAAGTTTATGATAGAAATAACTTTGAAAAATATGATAATTAGGTTCTCCAACCAACTTCTCAACTAACGATACGCAAACAACCATATTAAAAAGTCTTGAGACTTAAACAGGTATTTTATGTCCACTATTTTTCTATATATATATTTCAAGAGGTGGTGTTTGTGAGTTTAGATGTAAAAGATAATCTCACAAACTAAAAATCAAATTTTATAAATTCTTTCACTGTATTAAGCTATACCCTTGAGTATCATCAGTTATTTTACTAATATATAAAATGAAACTCCTGTGAGAATTTCCATGCGAGTGAAACGCGGAGATCAGCGAGTCAGATATATTTTCAGCAGATAAAATTAAGCCAGACGATTTCATTTTTTGGACTAGCAAAACTAATTTAAGAAGAGCTTTTATGTATCTTTTTGGAAGACTTAATTAGATCTCAACGTAGCTAGGTACTTTCTTTTAAGAGGACGCAGATAAAAGCGGTAATTCCACGAACACGTAATGAACTAAGTACCAACATATGTATTACGTATGTACCTGCCTGTCACAGCTACCTTTTTACATACTAGTTGCACCTCGCGGTTTCACCCGCGTCTTCCCGTTATCCCGCAGGAACTTTTTTCCGGAATAAAAAGTAGCTTAATATATAAGATCTAGGGTATAAGCTATGTCCGTTCCAAATTTCATTTAGGTCTGTTCAGTAGTTTTTGCGTGAAAGAGTAACAAACATCTATCCATCCATCCATCCATCCATACTCACAAACTTTCACGTTTATAATACTTGTAGGATTTCTAAAGAACTTTTAGAGCGATCCAGAGAAGTCTAAATGAATTCTCAGGTCAGAAATACTAAACAGCTCAAGAAAACAAAAAGGGAAAATACCCCCTATTCTCTTACCATGCAAAATGAGTCATTTCACAGACGAAATTTCAACTGGGTCGAGGGAGAGTGGTCACGTCCAGAACCAAATTATTTCCATACTAAATTACACCAAGATCGGTTCGGTGTGTTCCAGCAGCCTCACTCGAGAGCCAGTTTCCAGTCCAGGTGTAGCGTGGCGCCACCTTCACCCACATCGTCACTTAACATCAGGTGACTTGTGGTCAAATGCTACCCTAAAAAAAGATAGATACTCAACGCGAACGCTTTATTGTTTCACCACAACAACAGAAAATAGAACAACAAAAAGAAAGTTTAGAAGTTTATCCGGAACTAACAAACAATCAAATCTTTTCTCTTTATATTATGTATTATGTTACTAGTATAGATATACACGGTTTCCCTACTAGAGATATAAATTTGACATTACTTCTATCATATGGAGCTAATGCTAGCGATGGTGGCCGAACGGTTAGGCGTGCGACTTACAAGACGCCGACACCGAGTTCGAATCCTCTCGGCCCCGCACCTATGACTTAATAAGTTATGTGCGGATTTGCCATCGCTCAAAACGGTGAAGGAAAACATCGTGAGGAAACCGGCATGTCCAAGAACTGCAACATCTACCAACCCGCACCGGGCCAGCGTGGTAGATCACAGCCCATACTCTCTCTCTCTGAGAGAAGGCCGGAGTCCCAGCAGTGGGAACGTGAAAGTCTGATAATGATGGAGCTAATGACAATTTTTATCTCGAGTAAGGCAAACCGTGGATAGATCGGTTATTAGGAACGGCCGATATGTAGGTAAGTACGATATGGCACAGCCAGCGACAAAAGTAGCTCATCATACTCGATTTCCTAAATGTGTTTTAGATCAGTAATGTTTGATTTATTTTTACAACTTACAAGGTAGCGTTTGACCACAACACCAAACACTTTAATATAAGCTGTAATGCGGTCAAAAGTTGGTGCTTAAGATGATGAACGCATTCGGAAAGTTTGTAATTGTTCAGTGACTTTTGTCGTTGACTGTGTATTGTATGCTATGGCCTTGTACTCATTCAACGTTTCTGCTTCATACAAGCCCCATCCTTTCCCCTAGCATGAGTCACAGATAGCGTCGACGGGACTAGGAGGGTTGCCAAATGGCCGGAGACAAGGTCACACCATGCTATGCAGCATTTTTCGCATTCATTTTATTACAGTCTTGGCGCAATATCAAGTTGAACATTTCAAGTATAATGGTGCAGACGTCTGTATTGCAGTGGGTTCTTTTTAAATTATTTCGTATGTTGGTAACATTTCTGTGAAAGGAAAACTTGTTACTTATCTAGCGATCTCCTTGCGCCCGGGAAAACTGAAATTTTCCCTCCTAGCTCTAACATCCCATTTGAACCTTTTAAAAAAACTTACTCATAATATTTTTTTACGTCATGCAGTGTATCATTTGACCACAAGTCACCCACTTACGTTGTATATGGAATTTCTGAGCATTCTGAGCTGCTTCTAAGCCCACTGGCTGTGTCAGTGAATTTATATAACGTGGAAGATAAACGACACATGATACTCTGATGCTGGGGCCACACTAAGGTCAACGTCAAAGGAAATGTCAATGCCTATCATCGCGATAAATATTGCGTTAATTATTAACGCAATTATGTGAGTGGCTACACTTGAACGGCCAACGTGAATGCACTTGAGTTATCGGCTAACGCCGAACGCCAATGTGAATGCCGTTGTCAAATGTTGTGGCCACACTTACGTCAAACGTCAATCATCGCGCATTAAACGGCATTTCCCGTTAGTGTGGCCCCAGCATGTGTCCCGAGCATGAGAAACAGAAAGAACGCCAAAATATCTGCAAATCCCGTTCAAACCTACCAAGATATCCATTTATGTAAATGAGTGCGATGAGCCTAATGAATCGAACACGAATTTCCTACCATTTTATACAGCACTATCCATTCAGCAAGCTCGTTAGGTTTCAATCGATATTTAAATGTCCAAGAGCGTTTGCAACTCATTGGAATAAAATAGATGGAATACAAACAGCGGTTTAAAATGTATTCAATTTAAATTTTGAATGATATTGTTGCAAACTGGCCTCAACTCAGCGTTGTGCTAGATGTTTGACTAGCGCTGATCTTCCGTAGAAGCCGTTTTAGCTAATAACACTGGCATGAAGGTAATTTATAAAAACCATTTAAACGTTTACCTAACAAATACAAATTCAATTGTACTTTATTCAATAGGATACATTGTGATCACTTTAAAACGTCAACTTAAAACTAGCTACGCCTGTTCCAACCTCCTTACGCCGGCAAAAGAACAGGCAAGAAATGCCCGGCAGGTAATTTTTTGGCGCGATCACATTGAAAATGTTATTCTCATTACTAATAATTGATTGAATTGGAGCAAGTTCACTAAAATCCCAAGCTTTTTTAATCATCTAATTACTTTTTTAATTAGCTTTACTAATAAGATTTCTTTTGCTTGGTTGTACACATTGGGATATGGAAACATGAATATTAACGAGTTGCGGGATCACAACCAAAGCAGACCAGACCCCACAAGCATTACCCGTTCACGAGTTGACGCATGTGCCAGCCATCGCTCTCCTCGACCATATTAGAGGGAAGAGGGCGACCCCCCCTAACATACATCACTGAGCATTTACATATTTACTAACATGTCTATTCTAATAATATGATATAACCCAGATGTAGTGATGGATGGTTTCACAACTACACAGCGGAGACAATTTAGCCAAGCACAAATCAAAGCATTTCCCCGTCACAAGCGCAAGGATTCGACCGAGCGAAATGAGCAATTGGTAATGAGGTGGAAGACGAAATTACTCGCAGATATTATGCCAACTGCTTTGAAGCTTATCTCGCGGTGGAGCTCATCTCGCGGCGAAGCTTTACAAATAGCACCTTATTGTAGAAATATGAGCTTCAAATTATTTTATGGGTTGGTTAGCTACAGAGATTTGAAGTATCTGGATTAATGAAATAGCTAAGCTACTTTTTAAATGAAATAAATACTGTCAGGTACATGAGGGGTTTTCTAGAGGTTTGGTTTTTAATTGGCAACACTGTTTCTAGTAGCAGTAAATTTGACAGTTGACTAATGTTGCCGCATCAGTCTGTTTTGCCATAGACATGAATTAATATTACCTACCTACAATTTACATCATGTTTTTACGTACCTACTTTGTTATCATCGTCAGCCCGTTTTCAAATATTACCTAAACTTGTGTTAGGCCGTCTTTAAAGATTGGGACAAAGAGCACAATATAGGTCGAACTCATCATGCTGCCTGGAGTAGTAACAAGTGTTCCCGTCCTATTACTGAATATAAAAATACTAGGTTTGCTTATATTATATACCTAGTACTTTAAATCACAATGGAGATAAAGTCCGAGCAACGTGCTTTACTGGTATTGTGAACTATACTTTTTATAGGCGCTACGATAAATACATACGAAACAAAATTATTTAGGATAGATATATTATAAATCTTTTTAAGATTTTACTATTAATACCAAACGAGCGACCCCCCGGCTTCACACGGGTGTAATAGAGGAAAGATTGACCTGTTTTCTACAGGTGAAAAATGTAAAGTTTCTGTATTTTTTCGGCGATTTGGTTGCAAAATTTTGTTTATTTCTACTAACATAAAAACTTGATTAGGTATACATAAACCTTTTGTGAAGAATGATATAACTGATGGTGAAAACGGCATCAAAATCCGTTGCGCAGTTTTAAAGGTGTTAGCAGATATACAGATGGACAAAAAACAGAGTCAGAAACGCATCGGCAACTCCCTTGGTGTTGCAATTTTCCATAGGCGACGGTGACTGCTTACCATTAGCTTGTTGACACTCAACTACATACAAAAAAAGAAGCATAAAGGGACTTTGTTTAATACTATGTAGCGATTACATAAAATAACACTCTGTCAAATTATTTACACGGAATATATTTGTAATCTATGATTTAATATCTTGTTGCGATGGTAAACATTCCATTTCCGAGTCCTATCTCGAGGCGAACGTTCAGAATGTTGTTATCGGCTACGGGATGGTGGTTCGTAATGGCATAATTTACCCTATCAGCCGTGATGTAGGCAATTTCCTTTTAAATCTGGAAAAATATATCATTGGGATAGAATGTTTGGTTGTTTGGTTTACGGTACGCAAATCCTACGTTTGGGAAATAGTTGTTTCAGTATTGTAGAACTGTCTAAAGTTATCGGTGTGCGGTGTGTTTCAATAGCTCCTCCTGAGAGCCAGTTCCTGATCCTGGTATAGCGTGGCGCCACCTTCGACCACATCAGATGACTTTTTTTTTTATTTGTTATGGCGTCACACGAAAATTTTGTTTTCATTTCCAAAACTTGTGTTTCTTCGAGTGATAATGTGTAATATTGGTGGATTATTAACCATTATGTGTTCGCTAATGTGTACAAGTGTGGGAAATTGAAATAAAGTTGTGAAAGTGACTTTTCTAGTTGCTCCAAAAAAGTCCGTGTAAAGTTTAAGTAAAGCGCTACTACTTTACTTAAACACTATCCTCATCCCATCATCTCATCATCATCATCACCATCATCATTTAAACTTGATTCAACTCTCTGAGTTAGAAATATTTTATACTTGACACTGGCAAATACACTAATCGTGTGACGCCATAACAAAACAAAAAAAAAAGCAAAAAGCCTATGCGAGCATAAAAGGCGCCATATTGTTACAGTTTTTGTGTTGAAATGAAATTCCACGATATTCAGCCAGCGACGCGATTTTACATCGATTTTTACCCGACTGCGAAAGAAGGAGGGTTATGTTTTTCGAGTGTATGTTTGTATGTATATTTCTTTAGCACGGCCTGTAGCCTAAATGGCTTGACGGATTTCAACATATTATGAAGTGTCATTAGATTTGTCTTTATTATGGGAGTGACATAGGGTACTTACTTTATTTTGGCGCAGTCGGGTTTTTTATTCCTTTGTTTAATCTTCTTTTAGGGTTTCATTCAATAATAGAGCAAATAAATAATAAGCAAGAGCATTTATCTAGTAATATTAAAGGTAAGGTCAAAGTATGGTTAATGAGTAAAGTTTAATACTCAGTAAAAGAATTTATCGCCGATAAAATATTATTGCGCAATAAAACATGTATATCTATACATTGTAATAATATATTATTACTAGCAGCCCAACCCAGCTTTGCACGGGTAGGCAAATAATATATGGTGAATCTTCAGTTCATACAAAATTCCCAAAAAAACGTAACTTCAGTTTTCCAAATTTTCCAACATTCCGTTGGATATGACGAAAAAATATTTACAAAAACTATTTCTGATCTTTCTTTCTCATACATGAGGCAATGGATTTTTTATAATGTGGTATTAGTGAGGAACCTCACGCCTTCAATTAGGATACCTTGTAAATTCAAAATCAAGAAAAATGTGACTCGCCTCGTGGTTTTGCCAGCGGGAAAGCTGTACCTAATTTTTCCACATAAACTTACCACCCAATTTGATCCTCATAAAGGATAACCTTAAAAAAACTTATTGTTAACTTTAATTAACAAGAACTCCTGTGCAATTTCCATTTTTCTAGCTAAAGCCATCGTTTTGGACTGTGCGTTATCTGTTTATTTAGTAGATATTTGTATCTTTAATAAACTTTTTGATAAAAGAAAGAATCATCCCTAAAATGTTTAATACATTCTCTTTTAGGAGGTTCTTTTGAATGATAATTTCCTGGAACGCCGCTGATGGAGTGATTACATTTTGTCGTTTCCCGAGTTCCCGGTATTCTAATAACATTATAAATGTTAAAGTTTGTGTGTGTGTGAACGTTGTTGCCACGTATCACTATGAAATTTAGAATGGAGTTAGCTCATACCCTGGATTAACACATAGGCTACTTTTTATCCCGCACAAGGGTTCCTGCGGGATAACGGGAAGACGCGAGTGAAACCGCGAGGCGCAAATAGTGTTTAATAAATAGCTCTTATATTTTCCATTGAATCACAATAGCAACAAAATACTTTCTGAAATGTACTAATGTCAAGATATTCTGACAAATAAATATTTTTAATTTTAATTTTTTAATTTTAGTTTTTTTATCGTATCCTTCCCAACTAAAATTATAAATGTGAAATATATGTGTGTGTAGATAGACAACGCTTTATTGTTTCACCGCAGTAACAACAAAATAGGTAAAATATGGAACTAGTGTTACAATGGGCTGTTTATATTCCATGTAGACGCTAGCTAATGTTTCTGCTTTCCTGTAGGAACCGTTTTCGGAGATAAAAGTAGCATATGTGTTAATCCAAGGTAATTGCTATTTGCATTCCAAATTTCACATTCCGTTGGGCCATTTTAGCGTGAAGACGTAACAAACATACATACTTACTAACAATATAGGTATACGGTAATTACGTACATGGTACGTAATTATATGTAGCTATCTCTAGGATTTCAACTAAAAAAGCAAACAAAGAGATAGTTCAGTTCGTTCATTGACTTTGTAACTGTTTTCTTTAAAGTCACCCTGCGTACAATCTAGGGTCTCAACTTGATGGAGTGAAAAGACATTTCACCATCGTTTTATGGGGACCATATTTTATTTTATGGGGTATCATCACGTCCATATAAAATAAGGATCTAAGCCATAATAATATAAGGTTGTTTATGACGTCACTAACCATTCGCAGCTTGTGAACCTCCAAGGGGGAACTAAATTATGCTTTGAATGAGACTATATGTATGAAACATATTAACTAATAAGCAACATTTTCTTTATCATGACAATGTGTAATATTGTGGATAAATAGCCAATCGAAAAACACGGCGTATGTTCGTTAATGTTGTATTGTGAAATGAACGGTAACCAATGAAATTACTGGACCCATGAGATTTAAAAGCTGATCTTGAGCTCGAGTTGAGTTCTATCAGGTTCACAGGCAAAATGTATAATGAACTTAACCAGTAATTATGCCTTAAGGATCAACCTGCGTCATTAGGTAATAAATTTGACCTATCGAAGGTACTGAACTGAATAGAATAGATCAGCGTCTATCCTTTTTTATAAGGAAATAGTTTTTTTATTTAGTTACGACAGAAATAATTTATGATAATACTTGCGCTCTGTGGTTACCCGCGATTTTCCCGCTATACCACATTTTTCGGGATAAAAAGTAGCCTGTATTAATTTAGAGTATAAGCTACTTCTGTCCTTAGTTTCATTTAAATCTGTTAAGCCATTTCAGCGTAAAAAAATAACAAACATACACACTCACTCACTTACAAACTTTCTCATTTATAAAATTAGGGTGATATTTTGATAATATGTATACAGTATAGTGAAGAAAATTTCACGTTTTATTTTCTTGAAATGAGGCTTTATGGTTGGACAAAACTACTTAATACCGCTGATCCATACATTTTAAAAACAAACGATAATAATATAAATAAAAAAATAAATATAAAATACATATATATTAATAATAATAATATATATTACATTAATATAATACTGTTCCATTGTTTTGTTATATTGTGCCTGTTTTGTCTTAGAGTTAGTATTGATAATTGATGTTTTTATGTATTTTTTTAAATTATTTAATTGAATTGACCTGTATGGATTTTGACATAATCTGAAATAAATGAATTGAATTGAATTTTACTAACATAACTAAAACGACGGGATTCTCACAAAATAAACAAAATGTCATGCCATTTCTGTCTACGACCTTGGTTGGATTAATATCTCCGATCCGACAAGTCGGTAGGTTGCTCTGGCGCAGGCCACGGGCAAGCCGGCCTTGTGTCCATGACGTAACCTCAAGTGTTTGTGTCAAACTGCCTCAGACTTCGAACGTGTGCGCACATCCAACATTTAAACTACAAACACCTAATTAAAAAGAAAAATTTGAATTAAACATCGAAAGAATCCAATTTATTCTTAAACATTTCAGGCCAGTGTTTTGTGAATGTGCTATTGAAATTGTTTGATCAGTTGGATGACTGTAAACAACGATGTTATTAAGTTAGTGTTTAATGCAAACGTGAAGTGGTGCTTTTCTTGTGGGATTGCATTGGATCGGAGTTTTGAAAAGAGCTGGTAGAACGAAGAAAATTGTAGGAATTATTGAGGTAAATAGTATTTCGACGGTACAGCAACATCAAATCGTAATTAGCTAATCGCTAGATATCTAGTATTTAAAAAACATACCTACTTAGACGCTACCCTGTAAGTAGGAAAAAAAGAAAACAGATGAACTAATTTTCTACTCTTATTTTCCATGGTATTCTAGAAGGCTGTGCTTATCTTATGTTCAATGCTCTAAAATAACATGTATTACATGCCTCAGCTCTTATATAATATATTTGTAGAAAATATATCATAAAGGATGTTCGATCGATAGACGCAATTATGGTACCATTATGTAGATTCCAAGATCTTGTTTTTAAAACATTTGATACCCTTGAGAAACCAGTTCATTGAACTCCCAGTGGCAACTATTACTTATACGATGAGGTCAAAAAACCAAATTAAATAGACGAAGATAGAACGGTTACTATTTAAATTAATCTGGATTATGCGGTGCTCAAACTTTTTCTAGAAAAGTTTTTTTTTCTTTTTCTCATTGTAATGATGGCTCGATTTATGGATTGTGACATGATTTTTTTTTCTTGCTTTGAAAGATAAGAACATACAACATTTCATGCATGCATCGTAAGGAAAACAAAATACTAAGTAACTATGTGTCAGTCTTATAGCATGGATTTCTTATTTTCTATATAGATCTACAACTATGGAACCTCTGAATTTGGAACGCAGTACGTAGTATAATACTTCTTCTATGAATAAATTTCAATAAAAACGGACACATCATTCAAACATTAGAAATTAAAAATTGAGCTTTGTGATGCATCTATATTGTGTATGGTAGTATTATCTGTATTGTACTTCCTTCTAAAATGTCATTTTAACGCTCTTTGTCGCAATCACAATGATTTCACAGTCAAAACGTAGTCAAATCTAAACATCCAATAAAAGTATGTTTATTAATATTTTACGGGACCTAAGTTTGATAATCACTGATCCTAAATACAGCAAGCCAAGCAACGTCATTAAACTAATTGGTGTAGGTGTTCATGAAAGAGTTCATGCTTATGACGTGAGCGATACAAAACATTTAGTCATGTAGAAACAAATATATTTTGTTTCTTGAGATGATAATTTTTTGTGACGATGTGGATGAAGGTGGTTCGCCACGCTCGCCCCGCCTTTATTAGAAAATGGTTTTGATTCTGATGAGTTTTCTCTAAAATTAAACTAAGTTTGACAGGACTAAAAATAACGCTGGCCTTATCTTACTTAGGTATAGGTATCTTCTAGGCAAGCATGCTCCATATATTCGGCCTCGTCATCACTTACCATCAGGTGAGACTGGGGTCAAACGCTTACCTATTTCATATAAAAAAGGTGGTCAGATAAGGACTGCAATACCTACTTTTAGACATCTCAAACTAAGCGCGTGATCCTGTGAAATTTGGTAGCGATCGGATAAACAGAAAATTTTTCCATCTACCAGATATTATATAGCTATGGATAATGATACCTACATTAATCTACCCATGCGAAGACGGGCGAATCGCTAGTACCTTTATCTTATTATTTTTTTACGATTTACTTTTAGTGTTTGACCTGACCCAGTCACCTAATGTTAAGTGACGATGTGGTCGAGCCTGGATTGGAAACTGGTTCTCAAGTCAGTGTTTAAAGTAAACTTTTAATTCTTCTGCTATGTGTTGAAAAAGAGTGAATGTGGTGTATGTGTATGACGAGTGTGTATGTCGCCCATGTTTATAGCTCCCAAGATCGTCCTGTTGCATCTGACTGTACCCGTTTTTTGCCCGTGGTACAGTTGTTGCCTACCTACCTAGCTGGCACAGTGCGTGGAAGTTCTCAGCAGCTAACGGTCGGTGTCTCGTTTGGCGTGACAGTGCCGTTGGATATACCGTAGTGACATTGGCTATGATGGAGCCAAAAAGCGAATATAAAGTCACTTAACATGTTTTAAACATGACTGAAACAAAAAAAAATTTCTTCATGTATCAAAGCGACTTTTTGCCGATTACCCTTGGATGAGAAATAAAGCAACAGTGTCTGATAATGATAAAATATATTATAACAGTTTTATACAATAATTGGAGTCAATGGTGAAAAAAAAGCAATCGCTTGAGTTTTGTGTGTGCATACAAAAAAGATGCCCGCCCATTGCAATGTCTTGAAATGTTTTATTTGTAAGAAGTCTAAACTATTATAGTCATCGACCTGTCTATAGCAAGATATCGTCGGAGCTTAAAAACAAAAGAAAGTAGCTTTATGTCCTTTGATAAAAACAAATGTTCGCAATCTACATCATCCTCCTGAAATGCATCGAAAAATGCATGTAACGAATCATTCAAACACAGCAAATCGTACCCAAGTCTCTTAAAAATTAAAATTTTGCATACAACGTTTGAAATCACCAGACCGTGTTTGAACCATCAAAGCCATGTTGATATGGCAGGCCTATTTTTCCACAAGCCCATATCAGTAAACTAACAGGTGTCAATTATATCGCAGGGCCACAGTGTTATGCAATGTACATCGCTCCATGCATGCATATGCATGCATACACCACTTAATATGCACTTGTGACCGTTTCACGCTTCAATTGAGCGTCGATGGCATTCTAACTATTCTAACCAGTTGTGAGGACAGTTTAAATATTGAAATTAGCACTTGTGAGTGAGTATTTCCTTATAGAGTTTAGTTTTTGGAAGGCAATGTTAATGAAATGGTTCTGGGTTTTATGAGTAGGACTCTTATGTAGAGTCCACCTGAAGGAGTACCACAACTTTGCCGGTTATACGTCGCTCAGTTGCATAAAATGTAATGAAAACAACTTGTGACCTAGGAAGTGAGAATGATTGGCTTCTATCAGCCTAATTTCCCTGATATTCAACTCAACAGGCAAGCATCTTCGCATCTTTATCGTCAACACAATCTTGATGAAATAGCGGTCAAGTGATTATCAAGATACATAAATAGGGAACGGAAAAATCATGAATTGCTCATATATACCTTGCATACAACGGTTACATATGCCAATAAATTCATCGTAAGTAAAAAACCCCATACAACTCAAAGTTATTTCTATTTACTTGTAACTTTCCAAAAGGCAGGTGTCGAAACTCAAAGGAATTCTTATCGCGCTGGTAGGAAGGAGAAACTAGCGCACCTTTTATCGAGCAGCTATTTGTACCTACTTGTGTAAGGTCGCGGCAAAGAATATAGACTATAGTACATACTACGTGTCGCGGTATCTTTTTATAAAGCGATCCATGTCCTTGGCCCGTTCATTCACTGGACCCCTCACCTTTACAACCAAGCGAACCATAACGAGGAGACGCTTCCTTCTAACCATTATACCCTGACCTTTTTAAATGCATCATCTTCCAGTAATCGAAGACCTGATTACGCTGGTAGATCCCATGCCAATTAAGTACCTAGGTACCCGAAAATAGCATACCGTGTTTTGATCGCGTGAACATCGGTTGTGCTTAGCATGGACAGTTCTGTATCGCCTTCTAAAATACTCGTATTAACAAACAGTGAAGTGAACATTTATGGATTCATCACTTTCGGAGTACTTACTACGTATCTGTAAGTGTTCCGCAGCAGTAGAAACTTGTGGATGGAAGCAAATCAAAAATCAGGTAGGGGTGTAAGAAGTTTTCACTAAGCAAATCAAGCTACTTTTATCAACAGCATCATCCTATTACGTCCCCTTTACGTTCCCACTACTGTCTTCTCTCAGAAAGAGAGTACGGGCCATAATCCACTACGCGGACCCTGAGTATGTTGGCGGCCAGCCCTAGTGTCAGTGGTTTCAGACTGCATGAAATTCTCAGACATAGTCTAATGAATACTATCCTGATAGAACAACCGAGACCAACGGCTTAACTTGCACTCCGAAGCACGCAAGCGCTCAGTTGTAAATACCACTAGTGCTCATCTAACACTTAACCTAGTTCAATTAAGAACTACAATAGGCAAGCTCCAATACGAGCATTTGTCATCTTGTACAACGCCAATTAATTAGATTTACTAAGTACCGATATTAATTAGCGTCCGAAAACAGCACAAGCATGATATTAATTAGTTTAATTACATAAATTTATATCTGATAAACTTAGGCGTGTATAAGCTAAGCTATGCTTATAATATAAGCTCCCGAGAGCTATAGGCTAATACTCTCTCAAGAAAACATCAGCATTTCAGGTTGACACTATTTTAATAAACATAATATAAACGATTTTTTGTAACTTATGCAAAAACTAGGTTTAGAAGACAATTCTAAAAAAATAAGTACTAGAATAAGATACACTACTTTTTACTTACCTACCTGATAGTTGGTACCTATATCTTTACTGAACACAAAAAAGTATACAAATTTATCTTAAAAATGGTTGATAAAGCATGCTATTTCTTACACGCTCTATACTTAAATGATAAGAGTTAAAAGATATTTCTGAAATTCAATTTATTTTTGTTAATTTGCGTTCACATCCATAATAAAATGCAAAAAATTACTTAAGTAAAAGTGCTAAGTTAACCCATCATTACCTTTTGTTGCAGATACACAGATGAAAGCAAGATGACGCGAAAGTTTCTATTCTGTTTCCCGCTGAGGATGGGAAATATTGTGTTTGGCTACATTATTATTGTAAGTACAACCAAGCACTTGCTTCGACAGTACCTACATAATATACTAAGTACAACCAATGTTCCTGCCTTATTCCAACCGCATCATTATATACATCGTTTACCTCAAATTTTAAATAATTATTAATGTCGGAAAAAATGTTATAAGACGGTTTTCTTTGAATTAAAATATTCTGAGAATTGAGTTATTCGGGTATCGTTAATGAATTCGGTTACGACGAATCTAGACGTTATAGACGTTAATCCATAGCAAAATACAAAAGATTTCAACACGATGTTTTTCTTGATTGAAAGTTCAAGCTAATTGTAGGAGTCGAACCTAAAACTAAAGTAACGAAATGAAAACGAACCCCTTACCCAAAACTAATTTCTAGGTATTCTGTAAGAGAATTTGCTCTGATAATTCTATCGGCTTTAACTTTCACAATCTCAGACCACAAAGGATAGGAAAGGTCTATCGTTATTGGCCTATGCTTAACTTCACTAAACTTTCAGCTTTGTTTGTTCATCGTAAGAGTTCAATTCAATTTTATTGTCCATGGGTAGGTATGGTCACAGAAAAGATATACATAGTATGTAGTTATGTACCCTGTTATGTTATGGTATTGGATGGCGGGATCGATACATCTATAACATACAAAATAAATAGATAACGCTTTATTGCTTCACCACAACAACAGAAAATAAAACGACCTAAAGGGAAAGATCTTAGAGTTACCTACTGTATAACAACACAGTACGCAAAGTGAAAGTATGTTGCTCAAAAATTAAAGCAGGCGCGTGTGAGATCGACCCATAGTTCTGACTCGTACCTACTATTGCTAATAATGTGAAAATATATTAGTTTGATTGTCCGTCTTTCACGCGGCAATAAACAAACGAGACGACGTTATTTTGTGCTTAGATGTAGATTATGAACCGGAGAGTGATGAAAGCTACTTTTTGTTTCGGAAAATGCATGAAAAACACCACGTAAAAAATAAAATTTTTAGTTAATTTCGTAGGATAAATGTGATTACTCTAAAACCAGCACTGGTGAAACCTCAGAGGACAGCATGTATTTTGATTTGGTGATGAGATTTTTTTTATCTAATTCATCTTTGTTTTCAGCTAATATCAATAGCAGTGGTGGCGTATCATCTGTTTGAACTAGCCCTATGCCTGGTGGACAAAGATGATGAGCATAGCAGGGAAAAGTTCCGAGACTTCCAAAACTTGGAGAAGATATTCGGACCCAGTGACGGGGTGATGGTCAAAATCGTGATGATGACTTACTATCTAAGCTATGTAATAATAGGATTTTTACTGTTCCTATTTGGGATAATATTAACCTGCGGGGCACATAAGGTTAGTAGTGTAATTTTATTTTTAACTAGCTGTTCCCCGCGGTTTCGCCCGCGTGGGCTAGCTTTATGCATACAAAGTCATCCCCTATTTTATCCTCTTGGGAGTAGAATTAATCAAAATCCTTTCTTATCGGATGCCTACGTCATAACATCTACCTGCATGCCAAATTTCAGCCCGATCCGTCCAGTGGTTTGGGCTGTGCGTTGATAGATCACTATGTCAGTCAGTCACCTTTGAGTTATATATATTTAGATAGATTTATTGGAAGTAGCAGTCGAAGTATTCACATCGCACTTCTTATGCTATAAATACGAAAGTAACTAACGGCCGGTTTCAATAACCGATCTATCCATGGTTGGACATAAATTTGACATTAATCCATGTAGCTTATGTCAAATTTCCATCTCCAGTAGGGAAAACCGTGGATAGATCGGTTATTAAAACTCGAAATAGGTTTTTATATTTTTTAGTTACATTTTCACGATGGACAGACTGTTTGTCTTAAGAAATTTTGTAGTATGACGATAGTTTGAGTCTTGGAAAAGGACATATGATTTTTTTTTGTAATGAAATTCTGAGGCACAACTAGTATTATACGATGTATTCTTTATTAAACACCAAGCGATAGTAAAATTAGAATTGAAGAGAAATATGAGAATCAGTTAATAAATAATGGGTGGCCTATAATTAATTTTACCCATAGCAAAATAATCATTAAGATACCAATTTGACCAACTCGTACCATTCACTCAAAATCAAATCATTCGTCCCCGGATCCGGAGTTACCCCATTTATGTCAAACTGACACATGTCGTGTTCCAAAACAATAAACGTCAATTTATCTCGCACACGCAGATTTGTTACGTACCAAGCCATATTTTTTGGGATAAAATATGAGTTGTTAATTCCTTCAGCTTTTCAATTAAATTTTGTTTTATTCAATTACGTTACGAGTATGTTTGAGAACAGAAACACAATCGACTGTCGGCCTACAGATTTATTTAACTTATATTAAACTAGTTGCACCCCGTGGTTTCGCCCGCGTCTTCCCGTCTTCTGAACCTTTTTCCGGAATAAAAATGCCTGTGTGTTAATCCAGGGTATAAGCTATCTGCATTCCAAATTTCATCAAAATCGGTTTAGTTGTTACGGTGGTACGTGGTAAGAAACATTCACACACACACACACACACACACAAACTTTCGCATTTATAGATGTGACCTCACTATTTGTTACTATAGATATAAGAGTAGAATGCTCGGAAGACCTATTTCATCTTAGCCCACAATCGCTATTCTAACATCGAACATCACGACACCGGAATAAAGCTCATCCATACATAATCGAGCACTAGAAGTTCAGCACCACTCGATGTATGCCCTCTTTTCTCCCGTATGCTTGCAAAATGTGGAACACATCCATAAGTTTTTCCGCAGTGCTACAAAATGCAGTGCTTCAAGATAGGTGTCAAAAGAGTTCTTCAGGGTCGGAAACGCACCCAGGCTACTCTACTTATGTACAGATTTAACGCTGTCATTTCATACAAATCTGTCACTCAATCGCTACTCAACTATTGATCAACATTTGATTGTCATTCTAGAATACGGGCTTTAGGGTAAAACCAAACGAGCGTAATTTTGTGAGTCGCGAGTCGCAGAATTTCGGTAGTTGGTGCCACACGACGACGCAAAATGAGTTGTCTGCCGGCTCAATGCGCGTAAACTGGACCGAATTTCGGTCCTGGTGAGGGAAGGGCAAATATAGTATGAAACTCTCCACCTAAGAGCCTCTGACTATTGAGTGGATTTACCCAGCTTCTTTTTCCCCTCCTCTTCGTAAATAAATACACAATATTTTTAATGGATCCATCGCGCTCGACGACACGAACAGCTCGTACCAACGCTCAATACTGAATAAATTAATTAATTTGGTCTGGCAACTCAACAGAAATTCAATTGAAAGTAAAATAAGTGACCGAAAATACGCGACTCACGACTCACAAAATTACGCTCGTTTAGTTTCGCCCTTAGTGTTGCGAATAACCATGGGCGACGGTGAAGGCCTACAATTAGGCGGGCCATTACATAAATTATTTATTACTGAATTCCCATAAAGTCTGAAAATATTCCTTTTCAGGTAAACCACTGCTTAGTGACGACGTTCTTCATCTACAGTTTCTTTCACCTGTTCTTCACGATCGAGCTGATGATATTCGAAGCGTTATCGTCGGGATGGATACAGCTTGGACTCATCGTGCTTTCAGATTGTGAGTACCACAGACTAAACCATTTCTCATCGCTCAAAACGTTAGGAAGGAAAACATAGTGAGGTATGGTATGTCCAAGAACCACAACGTTCAAGGGCATATGCGACATCTACCCACCCGCACTGGGCCAGCGTGCTAGATTATGATCCATACTCTCTCTCTCTCTCTCTCTCTCTGAGTGAAGGCCTATGTCCCAGCAGTGGGAACTGTCATAGGCTGATGATGATGATGATGACAGACTAAGGTTGGTATTTATTGTGTAGGAGGGTAGAATCGATTCAATAGAATGACGCTCAAGTGATAATCACTACTGCACAGATTTGAGTCTGTCATTACATACAAATATGTCACTCAATTGCTACTCAAATATTTATGAAATATTTATGAATTGAGCGTCATTCTGGAATAAGTACTAGCCTAAGTAATGGAATAGATGCATGGCTCAATTTTTCGGTGAATGCTTGCACTAATTGGAGCCATGTGTGTTTGTGTTGTCTTGAAATGGGTTCCAAAATGAGTATGCATGCATGCAACCTCAATGTTAGGTATAATCTGCCACTATGCAATATCGTATGTGCGTATTTGTGTTTGTCCTTATTGTCCTTATACTCGTATGCTGTGCGATATTGTGTATGTCAGAAATGAATGTATTTCATTCATACATTCATTCATGTATGCATTATTTCATCTAACAATTTTCATTTGTAATGTCAATAAATTGAGCGAAGAGGCTCATGTGGTTATTGTTACAATAACAACAATTTAAACCTAATGCAATAGCATTTAGACACAATGAAAAAATCTTAGTTCTCGCCATCAAAATCCTACCTTCCGTCATTTCATTCTTAAAATGCCATTTATCTTTGTTCGAATATCTTTTTCTATAATAGAACATTTGCTCCACTGAAACTCAATCCTAATTTGTTTCCGATTCGGAATTTGCACCTGAAGCCGAAGCATCTACTAGATGAATATCTTTTGTCAGCATCTTATTTTAATTTGAAACTAGTTTTCAATTGTGAGCTACGAAAAGATTTTTTGCAAATTGTAACGGGCTCCTTGTCAGTAACAGTTAATCAATTCAACTTCAATTTACGAGGCACAAAGTAAATAAACAATTGTGTTTCAAGTAAGAATAATACGACGTCTTGATTGAGATGTCGTTTGACAACTAAATCGATAGCTCACAGTATAAATTCAAACACCAAAACAAATGAAACATTACACGTTAGGGCGTGTTAAGTAATGTAAATATTAGCACAAACATTTCTATGGTTAGAAACAGCTCCATTCGACTTCCCGTTTGAACTTTGACAGGTTGCTCGCTTGGTCACATTACAAAAGTTATGTCGTTTAGCGACTAATAAGTAAAAACTGATCTGAAAGTTAATTTTGTGAATACTTAATTTTGTGAATACTTAATTTTGTTTGGTGCAAGTGAAGTAATGTTTCTGAAATGAATGCAAAAGTAACATTTTATAAAAAAAGGAGAAGACATACCTATTCGACATTTTAAAGTAACATCATTTTTGTTTCAGTGCTCATCGTTATTTGTTTGTTCAGCGTCAAATATCTTATGGAAGCAATCAGAACCGGAAACATCTACAGTCGACCAGGAGAAGTCTACAACAAATATTAATTTAATTTATTAAAGGCACCGCTAATAAGAACTTAGTACCTTAGTGAATACTAAATCGATTTTAAATGAACTAAAAGAATCTTGGCTTTATTTAAAAAGAAGACCACTATCTTTATATTTATATAATATATAGTGATACAATTAGATTAGCCGACACGAGGCGACTTGGGGGATGTAAGTTAGTTATATTTTTCAATGTTGTGCTCAACTTATTCCAAATAAGAAAGGTAAGCGAATGATTGTAGGAAAATAATAGTGATTTATGTTATGAAAAGGCATAGACTGCAAAGTTTACTATATGTGAGCAGATATTTTAATATTGTTTGTTTCATACTAATCCCGAAAAATAGTTGCATATATTTTGTAATAAATTTTTATCAGTTCGAATCCAGTTATTTCCTGTAATAAATAAGAAATTGGTTACATTCTAGCGTTTCCTTAATATTGTTTATAAGATAGATTGATTTGTATAAAATGTTATGGATGCTAAATTAATGTTAAAAGGATATTCATATTGCCAAAATATAGTAACTTTACAATATAATAATATGATTAATTATTTTTTGTGAGTTTTGTAACTAAATAATGTTAGCAGTTTTATGATGCGCTTAATAAAACTCCCACGATCATTTCATTTTTAATTTATTAAATAAATAGTCTAGTATAAAAATTAGTCACAAAATTACAGTCAACCTGAGCCAGCCTCATATAAATTAAGTAAAAAAAACCTACTTTATTTAGAAACTTACTGTTCATCATAACATGATCTACAATTCATGTTAAAAGGTAAATAGACACACAAGTCAAAACACATTTTCACGCAAAAATTGCAAACACTTCAAAATAAATTAACAATCACAGCTACACACCTACATACATCGGAGTACAAATAAATTAGTCTATCGATACCTAAACATATTATCTAAATACAAAACTGGCGTAACTTTAACATCCCTTCTTCGACGTCTGCGTCCTAGCATCATAGGAACAACCATAGCCATGGTAGCTGGGACCATTCCTGCTCCCACTGCTGCTAGTAACGTTGAACTATCAGGAGACACATTAGACACAATCTTTCTTCTAATCACCCTGTTCTTTGTAGGCCTGATTTGCGAAGCTGATGTCTCCAAATCATTCTTCTTATCCATATCTCGCTTGGACTCTTCCACGGTTTGGAAACTTTTTTCAACCTCTAACATACCTCCATGCGATGTCGTCATATTTGTGTGAGTGTTATCCACTGGCAGTACTGTCAATGCAACTGCCTGGTGTGACGTCATAGTTGATACGTCTGCGCGATCGTCAGCAACAGGGTTCAGAGACCTTTGACGTTTCTTATGGCGATATCCTTTTGTAGTTGAAAGTAGGACCCACTGGCCATCACCGAATGGTGGCCTTGAATTATCACTGTATTGTGGCCTTGAGCTATCACTGTAAGTTGGCCTAGGGCTATCATCGTATTGTGGCCTTAAGCTATCATGGTATTGTGGTCGTGAGCTATCACCGTAAGAAGGCCTAGAGCTATCACCATAAGGCCGGGAGGAACCACGATCACTTTCGTATTCTGATCCTGCATAAACCACTTGTGTAGGCCTTTTTAAAGGACGTTTTGTCATAGAGGCTTGATGAAGAGCTTCATATTCTTGTGGAAAGTTTGGCGGGCGAGGGTCAGTGACAACAGAATCAGACATACCATAATACACTGCATCATCACTGGGATATTTATTGTCATCTGAGTCACAGTTTGGTTTGTGCGGACGTCTGCTCTCATCAGGAGCCCACGCTAGTGGATGATTGTGATGAACCTTCTGAGGTTTTGTCCAAGTGGATGATGACGATTGTGATGTCCAAGATGGTGATGATGACGAAGATAATGACGACGCCCAAGTCGGTCTTGAAGGTAGCTCACTTTCATCATCTGAAGGTAAATGTAACTTATTATTTATGTATGCGGGCCTAGTCAGCGAAGGTTTCTTCTGTGGGTAATCAAAGTGGTTGCCACTTCCGTGACTAGAAGAATATCTATCATCATCATCATCTGGAAACCTATCATCGTCTTCGTTCCAATGATTCGGTTTTTGTTTTTTGACGTTAGGTTTCCATTTAGATATTTTGCTGGAGGACCACGCAACCGGTTCTAAAGTTACCCAGCCCTCTTTATCGTCGTATGGGTGTTTATGTTGTTTCACTTTCAATCGATTCCATGTTGTGTGCACCTTGCCATTTCCGTCATTATCATCGACGTCGTCTTGTGAATTCTGCGCGTTCTGCATGTTCTGCATGTGATATTTCAACTTTTCTTTTTTGAGCTTGGCTGCCAAAGCCGTAATTGCTTGCAGACGGTCCTTGGAATAATCACTGTAGTCCTTCAATTTTTCCGCAGCTAGCATGTAATCCTCAAAATCTTCAATTCCTTCATTAGATTCTCTAACTCCATCGTCATCAAAGCCATTTTGACAGGATGGTCCATAACACCTCGGTTGGCTTCCATCTAAATCGTGTACAATATGAGTCATGAGATTTTTTATTTCTGCTTCGTCTTGCTTCGGGTTGACAGATATATCTTTCCATTTAGTTGCATCGTCTCTGTTCTCTATTATCGTGATGGGATCCTTCCCGGGCACATCTAAATGGTATGTTTTGATAGTGTCGTGATATTTTTCTATTTGTGTCGGGTTGTTAGGTTCGGCGAGCACAAGAGCAAACACACAAACCATGAGTCGCACTGTCATTTTCATCGAGTCAATTTCACTTTCTTCGGATCACGTGAAGGCGCGCAGGCAAACGCGCGCGGACTGAGCGCCGCGGCTGAGGCAGGCCGCTGATATAGTTTTGAGTTGTGGATGCGCAGTAAAACCCTCCCTGAGCTCTAATGCAATGGTAATTCTCTGTTCGGTCACGACGAATGAGCGAGATAATTATGTGGCGATTGTCGTTGCTGACGACTATCTTAATTCGCCATCGTTGCTCTCTCAGGGCCGTGACCCGCGCTCGGGTGAAACCATTTTATGGGGTGTTTTCTCCATGGATAATGATAGAAAAGTTTCACGGACAATTCCCATTGAGAGAGTCTGCGATGTTTAAGTGTGCTGTGCCTGGGTACAATTTGAATGTCTACAATGGACTATCGGTGAGAATATGTAAATTTAATAAAGACTAGAGAGTTGAAAGATCCCAATCATGCCATGATAGATTTTAATTTATTAGTCGATTAATTACGAATATATTGATGTGATTTTACTATAATTATTATTATACTTTCAAGCATCACTAATTGCGTTTATTACTGGTCGTAAAAACTTAATGAGTTGTCACAAGGAGGAGTTTTCAAACTATATACAGAGGTCAAAAACCCCATACTTTTGCATGTTCGATTGTATTATTTCAAGTTCACACGAAAATGTATAATAATGACATTGTTTCCCAAGAACGGCTCATTAGGTCTGCCACTCGCAGTTTGGCATGTGTGCCCAAATATTTATGAATGATTCCATTAAGATACAATCTCAATGTTTCAAATTTAACAAGCATGCATCTAAATTTAGAACTTGGCTAACCCAAAACTCGTATTAGGTACATACCCCTCCCTCAGGGTGGGGGGCCTGCTCTCTCTGTAATAGCTCGCCCGCTTATTACCCCTATCTGTGCTCGCATCGGCCCGTTCTAATTGCACTGCAGATATACAGGTGGGACGCGATCGCGATCGAGCACGTGTTTTCTGAAGCCTTGATTGGGTTCGGAGTAATGACCTCCTGTTGCTTGAGTAAGGTCAATAAAAGGCTGCAGTTGTTTGTAGTCGGTGCTCGCTTTTGTTTCATGTACGTAGTTGAAAGTAAAATTAAAGCACGTTTATTGTAAAGATTCAAATCTAATATAAAATCGCACATCCACAATCACTGGTCATAGAGATCTGAAATTTTCAGGGTAGCTTCCTTTGATAGTGTATATAGGAGTGCACTACGATAAGGCACAGCAGCGCTATTGCATCGTGGTGGTGGATTCGAAACAGTGATAAAATTGAGAGAGGACTGGATCCATAATTTTAAATTAAAAAAGGGAGTATTTAGTAAGTACATGGATGAACCTTGAAAAAAATAGGTCAGGCAAGATCTTTTTTTTTCATTTAGATTTCATTAATGAAAGTAAATCAAATCGTCATAAAATCTATACTTGCGAAAGTAACTCTGTTGGTTTGTTATCTTTTCATACCTAAACCGCTGCACTAATCCACCGATCTTGATAAAATTTGGTATGGAAATATGTAGTACATATATGTAAAGAATGAAAAAGCACACACGACACTTTCTATTGCGGTAAACTGTAGCCGACGCGAGAGAAACCGCGGGGCACATATAGCTATCCTCATAAATTTAAACTTACCCGATTTAGCTGTGATTAAATGTTACACAACATAGTAATATACAGTGTTTATGACTAGCTCTAAATTATTTATTCTTTTAATATCCTAAGGAATAAAATTTAAATTGCAAATACTCCAACATATGGAAATAGTATAATATCTGCTTTAATGGCATAATTACTCTAATGCATGAAGAGAAAGGAGATGTGACCTACTCGTAACAGATGAACTATTTATTCCCTGAGTTAGATATGAAACCGCATGCAAGATATTTTATTTAGAATAAAAAAGTATAATATGTCCAAATTAACTAGGTAATGCTTATCTGTGACTTTACTTTCTAATTTTGTAGCTTATCTAACGACCTGCACGGACTATTCCATACCTATGTAGATACTAGATACCTACGTCATAAGTTGACACAATTTTCCAAACCAAACGTCCCAAATATCGAGTTACCTCGTAACTAGTATTCCCTAGAACCTGTAAAGGTATGGTCCCACAGGCCCACATGGAACAAATATTTGCACTTCTATTTGATGACAATGTTTGTGTTGTAGTCGATATTGGATCTATAAATACTTATTTGGACGATCAGGTATAGATAGACCCGACATGCCTCGAAATAAAACAAAGAAATTTTAGTTTATTCCATAGCATTTATTTAAGATCTATATCTATATCTCAAACCAGCAAACCAAAAAACAATGGCCACTTTTCATACTGCGCTGGACCTGACAGCAAGATGTTTTGTAAAAAAAATTACGAATAGTTTATTGAAGTTTTGACCGGCCTAAAACAGTTATTGGTTTGTAAGATTAACGTTAGGTTCAGGAAAAGAAAAATAAAATTGGTAGAATATGTATCGTAGTGTAGCAAAAGCAAACAAAGATTCGGGTTAGGATTGTGCGATCTGAGTCAGTCTCCCAAAAAAAACGATTTTTGTTTGATAGTTTCCCTGAAATATCGATAATATTACCATTTTTTTCATATATAGCTCGTTTTTTTTTTACAACCTCAGATCCGTTTTGGCCATTGTTCTTTTACTTTCAAATTCTTTTTAATTTAAAACCCTATTTTTGTCTGACAGAAGAAATGAAAAAAGTCAAATAACTGCTATAATTTTGAAAAGGATAGAACAGTTGTTTCATAAACTAAATTACAGAATATAATTTAGTTACTAACGTAATAAACATTTCGAAAAGAATCCAAAAATAAGAAACCCAAAGTGTCACAATGTACCAGTGTTACCTTACAAATTCTGTTAATAAAAATATTAGTGCAGCTCAATTAACAAAGAAAGTGGATAAGAGATAATTTAGAAATTTGTCAACAGTTCTGTTTGTTAGTTAGAAAGCATAAAACGTTCAGACGGCGTTAAATGAGGAAGTTCCTACCGTGACGACCATGGATGGGGATAAACAACAATAAAGACTTATTTTGCACTGTCACGTCTTGAATAATAAATGGTGTTTTTGGTGTAACGGATTCTTTTTTGTTATGACTTGGAACAAAGCCGTTAGATCATTATTCATTACGCTTTTTAGAGAACGGTCAAGTCCTCTAGCCCTCTGAAGATGAGTAATTCTAAAGCAAGAGTAATGCTTTCCACAATAATCAGGTTTAGTTTTCTTTTCGGATTATATTTCTTTTTTCCCTTTATTCAATTATGATCAAATATAAAAGTCTCGTATTCTTAATTATCCATAGCTTTGACCTTAGTCATAATTGTACACTGGAACCGAATCATCAGCTGATTTTGGGTCAGAACTGCTTGATCGATTGTCTAGGACGTTTATTTGCTGCCGTGATGGTGATCTCTATGACGTTTGACTGGAAAGCGTCCGAGTAAAAAGTTGGGAAAATGGCAAAAAATCCAAAAACTAACTTGTCCGTTCATCAGTGATTATCGGCCGTCATCGGAGTATGTTTATTGTAGCAATGTGGTAATGGTACGTGCTCTCTTTGTATTATTTTGTATAAAACGTTTGGTTAGATTAGCTGAGTTTGCCAGACTCCGACGAAGAACGCGACACATTGCGCGTGATCAACAACTCTTGCCCGTGACTTTACCTACTCTCATTTATGAAAATACCTCTCATCGATGAGTCACGTCTTACTAAATGCTGATATATTCTGATGCTTACAAAAAATACGCCTTTTTTGGGTTGTTAAGCTATGTTTTTCTAAATATGCCTTTGTCTAAGAAACACTTTTTTTTAAACTGTTCAATTTAAGTTTGAATGTGTAAGTATTTAAAGCAGTGAGTAGATTTGAACACGTGAATGCGTGAATCTTTGATTTTATAAAACCAGTAAGTGCCTATTTGAATAAAAATAAAACAAATGAAAGTGAACAATAACATAGACAATCGTTTCGTAGAAATTACAGAGGAAAGCTAATAATTTCAAACAACCGACACTTAGCTGCCTCTATTGTTATAATGCAGCATTGTTTTATTCCTTTCCGTTTTGTGCATTGAATTACAAGGACTAAAACACACTAGTGGAGTCAGTACCCTTTCCATGTAAGTATAACAAGCGTAGTGCATGACGTTGGCTAGTTATGAAGATGGCTGGTAAAACTGATTAGGAGCAAAGAAAAACAAGGAAAGATCTGAAAGACAAACGATATAAAAAATGGGAAGAAAGTAACTGGCTATCAAATTCACGACCTTAGTCTTTTCCAGAAAAAACATTAACGCATTAGGTATAAGTAATCTTTCATGTTAAAGTTATTGTGGTCAACACTTCATACAAAGTGTTAGCAATATAACATATAGATACAGTGAGATTAAGAGCAGTGGGTCAGATGAATGACAGAAGGGACATTAGTGCCGGGACATTACTGTCATCAGTAATGCCGCAGGTTACGGTCCATTAGTCCACTATTCTTTACATTATATTTATGTTGATACTAATATATAGCACCCGAAGCCAAAATACCAGTCTTGATTTCAAAGACATCCTAAACTTTTTGTAGTGCAAAATTGTAAATGCAAGCATATATCTTACTGCATACAATTAATAAAATAGAATCTGTTGTTGTCTCATCGTCACTTGACATTACGTGTCTTGTGGTGGTCAAACGTACCTACATAAATATCGTAAAATAATACTTTTGAGTAGAAAACAATAAATCTAAAACTAAGTAATTTTCTTTCTTTTAATCTAACGATATTTTTTTAAAGCATTCTACTCTTTTTAGTAGGAATTTTCAGAGAACCTGTCGGTCTAAAAGTACAGGTCCGACAGGTCTAAATTTGACAAAATTAAGTTTAGTTTTAAAAAATGCACCTCAGAATCTACACTTTATTATATCTGTCGAAATATCAAAACAGCTGAAAGTATTATCATCTTACTTTCCATGCTTCATTTCGTCCATCTGTGTACCCAAAACCTAAGTCTACGGCTATTACGCCTACATTAACCGAGATGGTCTACACTTACCAAATCCGATTGCGTCACGCCATCGGCACTAGTCGAAAGCGTAAGAGCAAGAAACAAAGCACTTTCCACGAGATTCGGACAAATTGTGAATCAAAATAAACAGCCGTGAGAAGCTGTGGAGAGGCTTTGTTCAAAAGCATTTTTTTTTTATGAACATGGACAGATTATCTTACACAAACTTTTTTGGGGTTCTTTTGTTTATCGAGTAACAAAATCAACTTAGCTTCTGCTTTACCTAAGTGCGCCTACATTTTCAAACTGGAGCATAACTAAGTTTGTGACCTCACTAAATGCTTTTACTGAATGTAGGTAATCAGTTTTTTAATACTTTTAGAATTATAAGTTCAATGCTACTCCACAGTTTTGACAGCGTGACGGTCAAGGCTGGCTACATTTCACTTTCTGATGCCCAAACATTTTCACCGGCGCTCTCACGGGCAGTTTTCTGCGCTGAGTGCAGACTAAGGGAATAATAATAAAACAGAATTTTCAGCTACAATACGTTGCGCCTGAAAATGGGTCAAACAACGACACGAGACGTTTCGTTTCCCTAGTAATCCGAGGAGCAAGCATTCGAGAGCTAGACAAGTCATCAAGAATTTTGAGACGCGGCCTATATTCCCCTGAATCGAAGCTAAAAATTGTATCCACTCCACACACATAGGTACTGATTACAACCTTAAACAAAAGAACGCTACTTTTTACCTCGCGGTCGTTGCTTTTCTCGCACGATGTCGTCAAATGTGGTCGGTTATGCGAACTATTTATGTGGCCGCCCATCGCCACGTCAGCGTGTCAATTCTGATTGCTTTCTGCGGAAATTCTTTAGAGAATCCTCAATATTACCCTCTCTACAGTCAGTTATGTAACTTATAAAATAATGAACAGGTACCTGCAGTATCGTAAAAGTAATCAGTGGCAACACACACTGGTTGCAGACTTTCGTCTTCAGACTTCGAAAAAATCGTTAAAAAGATATAAAGCGTTTACTTTCGCTCAGTCTGCATCCAACTTTATAAAAACGGCTCCAAACACGGACGTAACAGCCTTTATAGCGCATTATGACAATTGCATTGACCATGAAATTGTCGTAGCCTCGGATTTGAACTTCGTTTTTCGGTACTTTCACTTGATTGTTAGTAATATCGTGGAGAAATGGTTACGTAATTCTGTAGCAGTAGAGAATGTTCCGGGTCGTTTTAATGTAAGAACTAAGAAAGCGGCAGGTCAAAACATGACTCATTTCATCATCAGGAGCCGGTACTTTGAAGCGCATTGCAAATGACCATTTGACCACAGTCAGAGAAAAACTTTCACACGCGGCTACCACAACGAAATTGCTTTGGCGCAGTTCCTATTCTTTGAGTGATGTTGCTAGCGGTATACTTGCTGCATTTCCAATTAACAGACAAATACGGTTTCCATCAATAGGTGTATTTGTATCCTGATCTTACGAACTGAAATAAAGATACGACCTTAGTTCAATGTAACACTGTAGTACCTAATCATCTTCTTCATCCTTTTTCTTCTTAGATACAAAAAACCAATTGCTGTTCGTTAGTCTCGCTGAGGCTATAAAAATCCATAAATTCAGGTGATAAGAGGTTCACCGAAATAAATTACCATTTGATATTATGTCCGATGGGAATTGGTAGGTACTGATAATGTTATTGTATAAACTATATAACAACCTTTGCTACATTATGAGTCTACTATCTAATATGAAATCATCTGGCTATGAACCTTTTTGTCATCATTTTACTTTAAATTGTCAACTTGAGAATATCTCTTATTATTGAAATCCTGTAAAGTAAAGTGGAACAGTCAAACTTGTTGAACCACTAACCATTTTTAAAAACATAAGGACACGCTAGCTAGGCTGTTGAATTTATAAAATCTACCTACTGCCCTGCCATCTAGTGGAATATTCTACAAGCGCTTGCACAGCTGATTCACTAAATTCACTACCCTAGACGGCGGCGGCGACACAACCGAGTGACGACGACCGACGTGACGATACAAACCACGTTGCCTGCTTTGATGCTTTGTTACGCAAGGGTGCCACTACTACCGCTATTCACTCTGTTTGCGTTGAATACGATATTTTAGGCTTTCGCCGCTAGATGGTAGGCTGATAGAATAAGCTCAACACCTAAACATTTTATAAATAAAATTCTACTCCTATTTATTAGTTACTTTTCAAAAGGTTTTGAGTTTTAAAAGCATTTTCGTCAGTCTCATAAAAAAAATTTAGCTTTTTTACAGGGTGGCGTTTGAACACAAGTCACGTGATGTCAGTGACGATGTGATGGAAGGTGGCGCGATGCTCACCTGGTTTGGGAACTGGCTCTCAAGTGGGGCTGCCGGAATAGACTGTTAGTGACTTCGTGACAGATTATTTATTAACTTGCTATCACTATAGCTAGCCAGGCGAGCATTAAAACATGCCCTACCACCAAGCTATGTTTTATTCACTGAAAGCTCAAGCTTATTGTAGGATTCGAAACCACAATCTACGGATCGCAAGCTGCAATCACTACGGTCACTACCACTGAGCCACCATCGCTTCATAGTACGGCCAATAAAGGATTATCATTTTTTAAAACATAACTTTAAAATGAAATGAATTGCCTATGTATTACAAAGCCTTTCATGGTTACAAAGTTAAATTGGCTATGAAACCCGTTTCACTTTTGTTTTTATTCAATGCAGCAGTTTTCCACTTACAGGTTCAATGAAAACTTGTTATTGTATTCAACGATACGTAAAACGTTTGACTAGAAACTGTCGTATTGTATCTGAAATGCATTGGAATGTGAATCCAAAGATCTACAAACAAGCCTACACTAGCCTGACAACACTTAACTTGGCTGCGCTTTTTCTGATACATATTATAAAAAAAATACAATAAACATCGTTCTTACTGTGAGTTATGTCTCATCTGGAACTAATGACTTTGATAAAGAAGGAAACAGTCATTACATCACCGCGTGAAGCTCCACCAACCATGCTCAAAAATCATGTCAATAACATCAGAATTTGTTCTAGATAACAATGCTTTACGTGTTACGTGACGTTACTAAAACGTTGTCTCACCGTAACGTAATTGTTACGGAACTGACATGCCTCTGCGATGTTCCGGTAGGTTTAACGCCGGTAGATGTAGCCGAGGCTCTGAGTTTTCATTAAAAGAGTACCTGCACAATGTTAATGCACTGTGCCTGTGACGTTTAAGTTAAGAAACTTGTTAAATAGGGATAATCATGAGACTTATTCAACAGCCTGATCTATAAATAATTTTTCTAAAAGGTATCTAAATTAATTTGAAATTGAATGCATCAAAGGAAATGAACAGCTATTGAAAACCTATACAAGCAAATAAATTGATAGGTTGACCATACGATCTCTTCCATTGCATCTCGGAACAGCAACTAACCATAAAACGTGCAGAAAAGAATATGAAGCTAGGAAGAACTTTCCTTCAAATAGGTCAGCAAACTCTGCTTTACGTTGACCGAGTTTCAAAGGCGTTAAACCTAATTAAGCCAAATAAAGTTCCTTACGACACCGAATTGCTGCCACCACGTTACAAAAACAATTCCACTACTGAAAAGAAACAACAATGGTCCCATTAGAGGATGTCATCGTGCGTGCAGCGAACAAAAGCGCTCGGGAAGAGATAAAACAACGCAGTTTACTCGAGTCGCTGCAAACACTATCAGCACCATTGTGGGCACTACCTGCTACCTGCTTCCTTACCTCCTTTCCCATCCAGTCGCAAACAAACCACCAAACAAAATGGTAGTGATATTCGTGCTTCTATCCTGTGTTTTTATTGCGAACGCCGAGCATTCTGGAGCGTACTCCTCCCCGCAGTATGCCAAGAAAATGTACCCAATGAAAGGATTCGACTACGACACCAACGCTTTGCTGCCAAAAGAAAAGCCACCAATACCTTTCAAAGACAGCGATGAGACGGATGCAAGATTCGATAGTGGAACCAATGATACAACCCAATACGGAAGGTCTTCGTTCCTTGAAAGTGCTGGGAGTTTTCTTAGTGGTACAGGAGGTCAAGTGATGACTAGCTTGGCCAAGGATTTCATTGCTCGGTCCACGGGAAGCAGTCAGGTTGGTTTTGACTGCGTTTCGCAGGTTCGTATCGCACTATTTTTTAAAATTGCACGCATTTGTGGCATGAGTAACGCTTTTGAATGGAATGTTTAAGATAAGGGATTGAAAGAAGTAGGTAGGTGCCGAAGTGAGTCATCAAAGTTACAAAGGGAACCATCCCTTTGTCAAAGTTTGCGTAACATATAATTAGCTGTCTTTATGTTATTTTGATTGAATATCGGATTTTTATTTATAGGTCCTGAGTTTGAACCTGACGAATCTGGTGATCCTGATCGTTCTGAAGGCATTGATCTTGGCTGCAGGATTCTTTGGTGCTGGTGCCTGGAAAGGAGGTCACCACTATGGTAGAAGTCTTGAAGGTTAGTCCTAAATTAATTCTACCATAAAATAAGAAAGTAATTTAGCTAAAATTGATACTTCTAGAAGTTGTTGTGTTTATAAAGCGAATAACCTAACAGGATAGCGTGATATAGCATTCTCACCTCACTGCACCTTTACAAGTCATTCGTGATTTTATACTTTCCGCTTTTGATTTTAGTTCGTAAGTAGCAGTAAGTAGGTATTATTTGCTTTTTTTACTGTCCGCATTTAGTTTCACTTTGATGGTCAATCAAACAACAACCCTTTACTATTGACACTTAAAAATCCTTTTAAATCTGCCATGTCCAGTTATTATCAGTCCATCAATTCATTCCACCAAATAAAACCGTCACCTTTTCACCTAACAATACTACTACCCGGAAGTGTCGCCTAATGACCATTACAGCCAATAATAAGTTCAAATGGCCATCTGTCCTCCTTTGTCCACGGCACGTGGCCACTATTTAATCCAATATTTGCGGATGGGTTTGTCGTGTCCAGCCCGTCTTTAATCCCATTGGAAAAGGATTATCTGACACGAGATGACCAGCGGAATCTGTGAGCCAAATGGAGTGGACTGTAAAGGTATATGGTATATTCCTACATCAATTATGCGTCCTTTTTTGGACTTAAGGATGCATTAGTCCTATGGTTACTGGGATGTTTGGTTTTCGACCTGTGAAAAGAAAGCCAATTTGATATTGTATTTGAGGTTAGATTAAATCATTTGAGTACAAATGTATATTTGCTCAGGCAAAACATAGATTTTTGTTTTTTAAAGTATCCACCCATATGTAAAATATTGTATTGATCTTACAGATAACAAGAACGCCTCATTTATCACTGAAGACGAAATCATGCTTTATCTAAGCTACCTGGCTGGCCAGCATACTAATAACTACGGGTGCTTGTACCTTTTATCATGCGAGAGACCTCAGCAGGCTGGTTTATATGGATCGGGGGCAGAACTCCTATTGCAGGGTGCTAAACTGATGCAAGGGTAAGTACAATGATATTTACGTTTGAAAAAAAAATACTGCCTTGGACAGTACTGGCATAAATATACCTCTAAAAAAAAACAAAGCTGCTGGAGACTAGTAAATAATACATCGTTATTTATATGTAATGAGTATTTATTACAGAAACAAAATTGAACTGGGGCAGTACGAAAACATCTCTGAAAACATCAAGCAAGCCGCCAACTGGGGAGAAAAGGGAATGTCATGTGACACGCGGTACAAGTGTGGACAGTAAAATAAGCACTTCAATCGGTAATTATAAGCTTTACATAAGTGAGTGAAGGAAAGACTTGAGGATGGTACAGTCAGCGACAAAAGTAGCTCAAACTAGATTTTTCAAATGTGTTTTAGAACATATGGGTGTTTTTTACAACATACAGGGAAGCGTTTGACCACAACACAACACACCTGAAGTTAAAGTGATGATTCGGTCGAAGGTTGGTGTTAAAGATGATAAAGAAAATCGGATTTTTTTTTATTGTTCAGCGACTTTTGTCGTTAACCGTACTTGGTAGTTTATATTTTAGAAACGAACTATAGTACAATTATATAGTTGTATGTCCCAATTTCATCCACATCGCAGTCAATAAAAAACCCTAACCTTATTTTAACCTATGTTTAAATTAGTGTAAGACGCCCTCAGCGACAAGTGGCAGTGGTTGGATGACCGGGCACTGTGGCGAACCTTAGAAGTGGCCTATGTCCAGCAGTGGACTGACACAGGCTGATGATGATGTTAAATTTAAGAAACACATTGCTTACATCATCAGCCTTTCACGTGCCCACTGCTGGGACTCTGGCCTTCTCTCAGAGAGAGAGAGTATTGCTTACATACTTATACCTAATGCTATAAATACTAGGCCTTTTTTCTTTGTTTAAACGTATCAAGCCTAATCTGCTGTTATTTATTAAAAAAATACTCACGAACACAAAAAAAACGTAAACGTAATATAGGTTGTAAAAAATTAACATTAAATTAACATTTTAATAACTTATCTCACATTATGAGTATTAAAGCCTTCTTAAACAGACGGCAAAATTTAGGCGAACCAAAACGTTTGCTGGCCTATTTGCGAAAGCCATTACAGTTCACAAAGTTACTACAAAGGTAATAAATATAAGTTTTCAATAAAGATGACTGATACAAAATAAATAACAACTAGTTAAGTAGCGATAAAATCACTCAACAATAAAGTATTGTCTATCATATGTGTCCATAGAAGACGGTGACAGCTCAACAATCTCAACATCAGGGCCCCTAGCCAAGATGCATTCTGCAATCGTTGACACTAATAGAAAACAAGAAAAAAGTATTGGTTTGACATATTTCTGACCACGTGACTTAGCGTTGAAATATGTCAAACCAATACTTTTTTCTTGTTTTCTACTAGCGTCAACGATTGCAGAATGCATCTTGGCTAGGGGCCCAGGCATATATGCCAGTCTATTAGGTACATAGAAACAAAACTGTGTAGTACTCTAATTGACCTTGTGTTTCTTGACTGTCCGAAGATAGGAGCTTGTGCTTTTGTGTACTAGGGCGTTAGAACAACCCTGGGTGTGCGGTCAGCGCCGTTCTGGGCTCTAGCGGCGCGGTACTCAGCGTAGGAAACGTACCCATCACCGTCAGTGTCGTCAGACGCCAAGGTCTTGTCGACTAGTGCTGAAAATAAACGAATGTAATGTAAGGAAAATGTATTTGTTTTAATATTTTGTTACTTCAAATTACCTTCCTGCCAGTGACGTCATCACAAACGGCTTCAACGGAAGACCAGCGCCGGTCAAACGACCAGCACAACGCTGAGTTAAGGCTGGTTTCCAACAATACATCTTTTGTAGTTACTACATATCATTATGAATTTTGTTGTGTTTTACGTATTTTTGTATAGTTTGTTGCAAATAAATTATTCTTATTCATTGAATGTTGCAAAACTTAACCAGCATGTACCTATGTTAATCAATTTAATTTTAATCCCTACTCTACAGAGATATATTTTGATCTCAGTTGTCGAGGAAGGAACAGTGGTCTGTAGCTATGTGGATATTAAATAAAACTGTATTTATGACTATACAATTAGACGTTTATAATAATTAATAATACTTAGTTAAAGATTGATTGATTGATATGAATAATAAGTTAAAAGCGCACGTTCCTATTTTGTCTGTTATAAGTTTACCCTTACAGCTCAAGGATAAATATTAGTTAATTTTCATATCTTAGGTACGTAGGTGGAAGGTGGCTTAAAAATCAAAAAATCAAAATCAAAACTTTTTTTATTTAATAGGATACATTGTGATCACTTTAAAACGTCAACTTAAAACTAGCTACGCCTGTTCCAACCTCCTTACGCCGGCAAAAGAACAGGCAAGAAACGCCCGGCAGGTAATTTTTTTGGCGCGATCACTTTGACAATTTTATTCTTATTACTAATTGATTGAATTGGAGCAAGTTCACTAAAATCCCAAGTTTTTTTTTGTCATCTAATTAGTCCGATATTTTTTAATCAGCTTTACTAATAAGAAGATTTCTCTTGTTTGGTTGTACACATTGGGATATGGGAACATGAATATTAACGAGTTGCGGGATCACAACCAAAGCAGACCAGACCCCACAAGCAGCACCCGTTCACGTAAGTATAAGATAATAAAATGTTATGTGAATATTTCAATTGTATCTTTAACTGACTCTGTCATTTCAATGATTAATATGATTAATACCGTTCATGAGACCCTTTTACATAATAAAGCTGATTTTCCACGAGACCTGTGCATGGTAGCTAAGCGGTGTGCGAGGAAAACTGAACTAATAGGATTACTTCATATTCCAGCACAGTTCTGGTGGAACAGAGCTTAATGGAGCGAAGTTTTTGTACGTACAAAACAAGAGAAGTGAGCCAGGGATGTGTACCGAACCCTTAACGCACCGTTTCCTTGCGCATAAAAAGAGTCTGCCTTACGCGTCCTTGCACAGTTCAGCTTCCTCGCTACCCTCATTTCTGGTGAAAAGCTTCCTTACAGTGACATAAAAGTTTTAAAAAGTTACCAATGTAGCCATCCAATTCCCCAGCTTCTGGTTCAATCACCGAATTCTCATCTGGGTCTGGAGTTTCATGTTCTAACGTATGATATATTGCCTGGAAGCCAAACATAATATCAGTAGGCAAGGTAAGAAAGAAGAATTCATTATTGTAAGTAGATACCTATTTACGAATGATTTCTGTCTTACAAGCTGAGTCAATGCCAATATTTATTTATTTACTAGCTGTCCCGGCAGACTTCGTACTGCCTCAATCGAAAAATCCAAAAATCAATCAACTTCATTAAATAGCAATAAAGTTCAAATTGACTCTATATGTACATTTTATTTAGAAAACATTTATATGGGAAAGAGAAAAGCGCTGTTTTTAGGGTTTTCCCGGTAATTATTCTAATTTTTCTCACCTTTTAAACCTTCCCTAGACCTCCACGAACATTTCAAGACCAAAATTAGCCAAATCGTACCAGCCATTCTCGAGTTTTAGCGAGACTAACGAACAGCAATTGATTTTTATATATAAGATAAGATTTAATTTACTTATTTAATTCAATTACAGCTATTATTACAGGCATTTCAATCATTAATTTATTATATTTAAAAATTAATCCAAACAGTTATTTTCTTACATATAAAAATCAATTGATATTCGTTAGTCTCGCTAAAACTCGAGAATGGCTGGGCCGATTTGAATAATTTTGATCTTGAAATATTTGTGGAAGCTCAGGGAAGGTTTAAAAGGCAAGAAAATACATATGAACATTTATGGGCGACAGGAAGTTTGCCAGGTCAGCTAGTTGTTAATAAATAATGAATATTGGATTGATTTTGCTGAAATTTTGCATGGATTAATGTTATATCGCATTTAAGAAATTTTAATACAACAAGCACAATTAATAGCATCGTAACAATGTCCATTTGAAGAAAACAGTCAACAGTAAGTACTTACGTCTAACAGTTTTATCACAATGCAATACCTGAAGTACCTACCTATAAATGACCATGGCCATTATATACCTACTCAACATAAGTTTTCACCTACACCTATTTCATGTGCAAGACATCGTCAAGAACCCTCGATCCCTTATCTGTTGAAATTATAGAACCTACTCCAGTGGTTTTTTTTTCTTTTTGTTTGTGGGAAGTGTGTTCGCAATCCGGGAGCCACAGAGGCTCCCGGATTGGCTTACTTAGCCATGAGCGCAGATGTTTTTCGGACGTTACCTAATATCATCTCTTGTAGATGTACGCAGGTCAATGATGATGATGATGGTTTCTAAATACAATTGACAAATGCTATCGTATCCCATTCGTCAAGCGTAGGTACCGCAAAGGAGTGGGATTCCGTATCAGAGTCTGTATTTCCGGATGGCTATAATTTGACAAACTTCAAGGCAATAGTGAACAGGTACCTTCTAGGCACGCAGTCAACCGCATCATCGCTTAACATCAGGCGTAATTGCGGTCAAACGGCCTGCGTTTCATACAAAACCACAACTTTATTTTTACCTTCAGCAACTCGAGGCCATCTAACTTTGAATTCCTATCGAAGTCATGTGCCGAGAAATAGTGAAACTCCAACTCTTCTGATGTCATTTTAGACAATGCTTCCGCAGATAAAACTCCTGTATCCTCTTCTATGTGTCTGCAAATTTAAGGAAGGTATATGTACCTATTATTATTTATTTATTCAAATGGGATCAACGGATAAAGTTATCAAAGATATTAAAGTTAACATCATCAAATTCATAAAAAGTATTTTTTTGGAGATCTATCTATCATTTTAAATGGCAACTCAAAAACAGCCCCAGATGAGTTGTCTTTTCTCTTCTGTCAATAAAAAGAAATCCTTAAGCCTTTTAATTTTAATCAAGTATTGTAAAGGAAAATTAAGTTCTAACGACAACAAAGCCATAAGAGGTTTAAAATAATGAAAAGTGAGCTTCTAGGCCTAAAATCTGCAATCAAGTATTTAATAAGACTTCAGTAAAGTAACTCTCACAATTTATTAGATCTTTTACCACGATCGCAAGTTCGAAAGAACCTTACTTTGTATCGTGAAGTAGCTTCACAT
Source organism: Opisthograptis luteolata (assembly GCA_931315375.2). Lineage (NCBI taxonomy): Eukaryota > Metazoa > Arthropoda > Insecta > Lepidoptera > Geometridae > Opisthograptis > Opisthograptis luteolata. The sequence goes on along the minus strand of OV928047.1, from coordinate 8,516,499 downwards.
CAGCAGTAAGCGACTCCGACCCCCTTGGCTTGTAGTGGTGATGCTCTTGTCCAACCGGAGTCTGACCATGAGGGTGGTGCGGGCCACGGCGCAGACCGTTTACCATTGCGTTCACCATCAGGATCAAATATACTGTAGGGTCATAAATGGTGATCTGGTATCTTTTTATAGTTCTTACAAGGTAGCGTTTAACGACAAATCACGATGTGGTAGAGGGTGGCGTCACGCTACATCTGCATATGATTGGAAACTGGCTCTCAAATGGGGCCAGAATATACCGTTAGGTGCTTGATTCCTAATTTATGGGTGGAAAATAGCCAGGCGAGCATCAGAAAATGCTCTTCCATCAAGCTACGGTACCATCACGATGTTTTCCTTCACCTCAAGCTCAAGCTTATTGTAGGATTCGATTTAACCCACGACCGTTCGTAAGCCAACGTCACTAACACTGAGCTATCATTGAACGGCTATTAGCCCTTTGCATCTATCAGCAACCCGCGACTCTTACGATATCGTCGGTGCACCGTACACGTTTTCTTAGTAACATTTACTCATTTGTCGATTGAAACAAACACAATGACGAAATACTAACATTGACAATACCTGTGTGTAATTCAAGGAGCATTGTATTCGTGTAAAGGGTACGTATTTAGGGCAGCTGGTCGGGCGCCCCGTGGGGCCTGGGTCCCGCAGGCAACCCCCGCGGGGACGCAATATTCACACCTCATTTCACAAGGACCCTGCCCATTACATTTGTCGTCGGCTCGTCAAATGCACGTCAAATTAAATAGTTGGTGGGAGGTAATGTTTTTAAAATTAGCTGGATACATTTGTCAGTTGAATTTTTAATGTTGGATTGCAAATATGAATAAATTGTTCCTACTTATGACTACAACCGTAGAGTGGTATTGTTCATTTTATTTAAAAAATATTTTAGGGATTTTCACTGTTCTGGTTTAGTATATAGGTACTATTTTATATACTAATCTAAATGTATATATATATATATAGATAAATAACGCCCACACAATCATATTCATGACCTCTAACAAGCATTCTTTGACAACACACCTAAACACAAGATTTTGGACTTAACTATCTAAGCTCATTTCAATAACTTTGTCAAAGGAACAATAGTTAAACCACCGTTGGCGGAGTCAAGTCATATTTATTCGACGTACCTACTTAAAAGTCGTTACGCCAAATTTAAATTGTTGACCATACAAATGTATTAAATAGACACGATGTTTTTTTATATTTTAAAATCTCTCATTACATCATCAAGTTACATCAAATAGACTTCTTACATCAAAACAAAGGCGAGTCAGGTGGCCACCCTTCTACGAAAAATCTATTACAAAGTAGGTACTTTCAATAGATCGAATGCATAATATATTTAGGGCCCCTTTTGGAACAGTTGGTCGTAAGGAAAGAGGAGACCGGTCTTTAATCGGACCCTCTACTGTAGGGTACCGAATGTAGTAATGGAGGACAAATTACGCATTTGCAGTGACAAGTGCGGAGTCCATATGTCGAAGTGTCCGTAGTAAGTGCAGTGGGACAGTACACACGGCTGGACAGATTGAAGAGCAAATGTATTTCAGAAAAATTAATAACACAATTTAATTTGATTCTCGGTCCTTGCCAACTATTTTAAGTTTTAGAAGCAGGACGTTTTCAACCCATGTGACATCAATTTTACTGACATTGATTATGGCATAGTTTAACCATAGAAACCTTATATTAAGTGACGTTATGGTCAAGAGTGAGGCCGCACTATGTCTGGATTGTGATTTGGCTCTCAAGTTTTAAGTGAGGCTGTCGGAACACAACTACTTATAGGTGTTTTGCGACATATTCTTGACTTGAAAGTTAGCTAGCAAGAATTGTATATTAAATTGTGTTTATTTGTACCAATTATAATACTTATGGTAGTACATGTCTATAAAATAGTATGTACAAAAATCATTGCTATTCGTTACTCTCGCTAAAACTCAAAAACGGCTTGACCAATATATTTTTTTTAGTTTCGTTTTTTTTTGTTTATTTTTTGGTTTCTTTAATAAAAGCGTAGTTTAAAAAAGGGAAAACACAAAAGAACAATTCGTAAGTTTGTAAGAGAGTTGCTTGGTGGTACGAAGTTCTCTGCGTCATCTAGTTTGTAACAAATAAAACAATATTGTGGTAAGTTGTACGCCAACCGTGTGTACCGTGTGTCTCCACTCAGAATCAGTCCAGGGCACCCCATCAGTACGCAGCCCACCGTATTATCACCCCATAACACCATAATCCTATGCGATTACAACGCTATAGAACACGGGTCGCGGATTCCTTTATTCTGTTCTTTGGTTACATTTCGGTTTTGAAATCGCAACCTGTTCTGTTTAAAAATGTATTTTGTATATCAATTTGATGATGATTGCAATTTTATATGGATTCCAAAATTGTACAATAATACTATTTTTTTTAAACTGTTGTTATTTTTATTTTAAACAAAATGAGTTTGAGTTTTGGCTGAAAGAAAATATCGTGGCTTCAAGTTAAGAATCTCTCACCAAGCTCAATATATCGGTATGTTGCGGCAGCCTCGCTTGAGAGCCAGTTCGTTCTCAATCCAGGCGTTGCGTGGCGCCAAATTCGACCATATCATTATTCAAAAGCAAAGAAAAGAAAAAAAAATAACGTCTCGTCACATCATCACCAACTTCACCGTAGGTACCCGTCATAACTTTATTCTTCTTCTTTCGTATGGCCAACTCTATTGTTGGAGATTTTCAGGCCAAGAATTGGATGGGTTTCAAGTGTTGGTGGTGCTAAATGTAGCTTAATGTTAATAAAGAAAAGGGTTAACACAACATTATGTTACAATACTGTTTTAATATTTTTTTTTTGAATAGGTAGTTTAATTCCACTTGCGAGCATAGGTTAATTTATGTTATCATTACCATGTGGAGTTGTAGAATGATAACAGATTTGAAAAAGCAGGAGCTGTTAAAGAAGATGGTGCGTTTAGTATCCTATTCTTGACTCATAAGCCTGTCTACATTGTATTATGCCAATAATATCTTAGATTTAAAATAAAGAAACAACATAACTAACCGGTGCCCTTCACCGGCTGGTGGTTATGAAACAAACAAGAAAAAAGAACAAAAACCAAGTCGTATTTAAATAGTTTAAAATAAACTACGAGAATAACAACGAAATCAACGACGTTGTGTACAACTATCACAATAATTATTTTTAGATCACATAGCAAATCTCCACGTTTGTCTCAATCATGAGTAAACTGAACTAATATTATTTAGTAGAATAATTACCTTCTATTTTCATCGTAGCAGCATAACCTAAGGCATCACAGATTTGTTTTGTTTATATATTTATAAAAATTACTTTATTTGACACACATTGGGACATCTGACTTTTCAAGTGTCAAGCGAAGCGACGCGACGCCAAGACTGAAATCAATAATAAGGCGCAAGCGCAAAAAGCGCAGTCGATTCTACTCCTTATCGGAATCTTTTAAGGACTAATTTTCTCTGAAATTTGTTCGTATTTTCGCGCATGCATTTTATACACCTTGACGCAGACCACGCTGATACCACGAAGTTGCTTGATCTTCTCAAGAGATGTCAGGAGCAGTATTTGAAAAGGTGAACGCTTGACAATACAGCAACTTTCAGTAATACATCTATTGCAAAGAGTATAATAAGATATATTAGTCAGTACCGTCAGTACCTACTAATCTCGGTACACGATACACGACACGAGCAAACCCTAAGATAACATCATTGTAAGCTCTAATGTATTAGAAAAACTTTTCGCTCAAGAACTTGATAAATACATTAAGTTAGAAGATTAAGTATACTAGCGATACAGCTTAGAAAAAGCCAGATGCGGGGGTAGAAAATACGCACTGTAAATGTTGATAGGCAAAGGCAAGTGTTTAATGACACGTGGGTTTGTCATTTCTACTAACGTTTTCGCAATCTCCAAAAGGTTTATGAAACTACCAAAAAACTGACACTGGCAGTATTGTGACATTAACTCACAGAGGCCATAAATCAAGAAATCAAGTCAAGTCATGACTAGAGAACGCATTACTTTCAGATCCAAATGTTTTATTGCTTTCATGAGTGCTTTATTTAGGTTTTTATATCTAACTGAGATATATTTTAAACCCTGTTGGGTACTGCGTTTTTAGAGACGGTGTGTATTTATTAAAGCGAACAAAATACAGAAAACAAAGAATGCTGTGCCAAGTATGTACGGTCAACATCACGCTGAACCACTTTTCGTTTTTCCTAAGCATCTCCAACATCTAAATAGCTAGTCTGGGGTACAATTGGAAAATTGATCGTAATCGGCACCTTATGTCCTGTACTGTATTTCAGTGAACTATAAAAATAAAGTTTAGTTTGTACTTAATTTTTTGAGAAATCGATCTCTAATGTCCGTGAGGTTTAAGTGTGATTTTATGCGGTAATAATGTTTTACGCAAGCGTAATAATTACATAAACAAAGCCAAATAATTGAATCAAAATGTACATCAAATAATCAAAATGTCAAATCCTAATTTGCCAAAACAAAAGCAATTCCACGATGTTAGTGGATTTAAACAGATATTATGTACCTAGCTATCTAACCAGTTTTATGTACAAAGAAAAGCCAAACTCATCGGCGTGTTTACAACCCTCTATCTTAGCAGCATACAATATAAGCATACGTATGCGAATAGACTTGTCAACAACTCGAAAACTGAGAGCATAGCTTCATCTGCCAATAATGGCCTCTGAAATTTCTCTATACGATTCATTTTCTCTTAACTCTACAGTGAAATAGATCTTTATTCTTTTAAAGGTACGAACAGAATTTGCTGGCACAACAAGGAGTTATTCAACGCGAAGAAAAGCCTAAGTTTATCTCGATGCTCGCTTCTCAATTTAGATTTAGGCTTCGCAGAAATAAGGTTAAGTTTTGCGTGTGACAGCGCTTAGAAAAGGCTTTTTGTTTTGTAAATGTTTATGTTTATAGCGATCTGTTGTGGGGAAGTTAAAAAGAGACAGGCGTATGTAAGCATGTGAGGGTTGAGGGGGCATATGATCAATACGTGTATCCGAAGCTGCGTACTGAGTCCCGAATACGGCTCTAATGGTCGTTTTCTTACATTTGCATTCTAATTGACTTCTCCGCTCGAAGGCTTCGGTGTTCCTTTTGTCCCTCGCATGTAAGACGCAAATTGAGACGAATTACTCTCTGGCTGTGTGTGAGACGCAAAGTTTAGCAAATTTACATTAGGCTGACTTTTCGTGTGATATGTCATTGCTAATTTTCTTTTGTAGTACAGATGAAATTAAAAATGACTGACATTGCTGCTACTTTTCATCACTCATTTTTTTTCAGTTTATCCGGGACTTTTTTATCTAAAAAATTAAACAGCATATTTTTATGTAAGCTTCTGCATTCCAGCATATTTTTAGGATATAGTGACGACAACTACAATATACAGGAATATCTATAAACTAAAGCATGGATACGTACCTACATGCCTACATATTACATAAATAACCTATTTATTCCAAGAGCACATTTTAAACGAAACATAAATCTGTGCCTTAGGAACAATAAATTTTCGGTTTTCTGTATCAAACGGAGATTTGCGGCGTAGGGCGGGTTTGGGCGGCGTTGCCTAGCAACCACCTCCTCGCCCAGGGCGGGGGTGGCCCCCTCGGATCACTTTTAAACTTTCATGTCGGAAAGTTTTTAAGGTTTGCTTGTGGCTCTCAGATTCGCCATCTTTTTGTTTTAAGCCTCTTTACGGAGAAACCGGCATGACGACAGTGTAGGTGCTTTTAATGTTTCACGAAATAAGGAGCCTTTTTGTAAACAGGTAAAATGGGTCATTTTTTATTAATGAAAATGGGAACACTAAGTGACTACGAACAAATTGTGCTGTGATTATGTAGTCATAATGATAACATACTACTTTAAACTCTAGCGTTTGTAATTTATACTTAGTAGTCTACAGTAAACTTTTTTAGCTTAACTTCTAGATAAAGACTTTGGGGTATTAGATAACAAAACAGGATGGTGGTTTATCTATACTAATATGAGTAAGGTACCCAAAGCCTACGAGTTTGGATTTAGGATTTTGTTCCAACTCGCCACTAGTAAATATCATGCTATGTTATTTGCATCTTAGGATGGAGAATATTGTACAAACGATGTAAATGTTAAATTAGGTCTTTTTTTCGTATGTTCCGTTCAAAAATCATATGATTTTATTCCTCCTTACAAGGTAGCTTTTAAAAACAAATTTGGTCGAAAGTGATGACCGCTAAATCTGGATAGGAAACAGACTCTCAAGAGTAGCTAGCTAGACGAGCACTAGAAAATGCCTTACCATCAAGCTATGATTTTATTTCTTTATAATGGTAGGTACCTAAAAGTATAAAAATATTACACTAATTTAATAACTGAAACCCAATCAATAAAATAACACATTGTGTGTATGTTACACACAACCCCTACACATTTTTGTTTTACAAAAACTCGTTCAGTGTTACCAGTAAAGTGCTTGACAACACAAAAGGTTGGCGAAAATAGAAAAAACATTTGCTTCGCTGATTTAATCTTGCTAAACGTCGGAAAATTTCACCTCGCTACTTATCTACCCGTGTGGAAAGGGAAGTGTACCTAACTACTTAATATTGTTATAATATTTTATTCTCTGAATTTATCCCAATATGTTCACTCCTAGCATTTGAGGGATATTTATGATACCTACCTACCATGTATTTGTTGTTGCTGTCAAAAGGTGAAAATGGTAACGTCATTGCACTCAAAAACCGTGTGAGGAAGTGAGTAGCTATTTAATACTATCTGATCTATCTATCTATACACATCGCAGCCGTTATATGTTATATCATAAAACCTACCCGCAGAAACTTTAAGTACCTACTCATCACTCAGTTCTATACCAAAATACCTTCTTTACGTGCCATTTTATAGGTAAGCCTTTTTTACATCTGATGTTAATATTCAAGGAGGTTCCTAGGAGGTTTAAGGAGGTTTCTACTCAAGGAACTTCAAATCAAGGAGAGACTTTCGTCAACTGTGAAGATACGAATCTTGAAGTTCTTTGGTCACATCTCAAGAAAAGAGCTGTCTATGGAGAGACTTGTCGTGCAGGGTCCGGTTGAAGGGAAGAGAGCCCGAGGCCTTTTTCCGACTCGCTGGATCGATCTCATCAAAAAGGCCACTGACGCATCCATGACCCAATGCTCTCGTGACGCCATTAATAGGCAAAAATAGCGTCACCATCGCCATCAGAGGTGCCCAAGCCGAAGACAATACATCACAGCAACCACGACCACTCTGACAAGAGTGTACGACTTAGAATATAACCTGATGTTATGTAACGATATGGTTGAAGGTGGTGCGAAGCTACTCCTGGACTGTTATACTGTATGTTTAAGCAAACAAAACAAGTACAGAAACGAACTTTTTCATGAAACAAACACCTTATGTAGGTATATTTTATGTACCTATAGCTATACTTACGTCATCAAAGTATTTGGGTATAACCTATCCTATCCTAGGCATTAAAAATCCAGCTCACCACAGATGTATACACAAAGTTTTTAACTCGGGGAGAGCGCGCGCGTACAAAATTGATGAGGTACAGAAACCGCGCGGGCCGCCAAGCAAGCAACCCGAAGGTGGCTTTTAGTGCCTAATTGCCGGGCTTTTAAGACTGCCTCGCGTTCGTTTGACGTCGCAACTGGCAACCCGGCGTACTGGCAGCGAGGAAAACAAAATGCTTGTTACCAAAAAAAAAGAAAAAGTGGAGATATGTTTAGCTGGCCAGTAACTTTTTTATGATGCTGGCTTCTGCCGACCAGAGTTAATAAATAATAGGCGAGCGCCTTAAACCTGCCGGTTGTCAGACAAAAAGAAGATTTTAAACGTGTATCTCTATATTCTCTATGGTGACAGACATGATCAAATTAGTTGAAACTTGTGATCCTGGAGTAATAGGGATGTTCAAAAGTAATACTTACATAATATCAAGTATGGTACCTACTATGTACTTCAATTCATAATTATGTATCGCCTAACATGTTTTCTTTGTGATTGTACTAACCGCACGGAATCGGCAATAGTATTAGTGATACGTAGGTACATTAGGATCGAGGTTGATCTTAATGTATTTGTGATCTGAGAATGTATACCTACCTAACTCATTTAGTATTCCAGACCAATAGAATGTAGAAAATATTTACAAACATTTTTTTTTATTTTTTTTTTTACTATTTACAGGGTAGCGTTTGACCACAAGTCACATGATGTTAAGTGACGATGTGGTCGAAGATGGCGCCACGCTACACCTGGACTGGGAACTGGCTATCAAGTGAGGCTGCCGGAACACACCGATAGGTGCTTGGCGACAGATTCTTAACAAGAGGGTGGTAGCTAGCCAGGCGAGTACTGGAAAATACTCTACCACCAAGCAAATACATAATCTCATACAAAGGTAAGATCGCTGTTCACTCTAAATTAGCTTTGATTGCGCTGGCTGTATGCCAAACACTCGTTGCCACGTGGCCGCGATATAAAAAGTTAAGAGTTCTAATTTCAAATTAACAGGGGGTGTGAACTGGCGCGCGTGTTCAATAGGCGACAATATTGTGGGTAACATACAATTTTCTTGTCAAAATATTTTCGCAAACAATCGACGTTTTATGAATCAACTCATTTCGTTAACACCCACTAAATCTGTAACAAAACAAAACCACAATTAGCATAATACTAACTTGTAACTTACATTGTTGAAATACAAAGAGCTTTTTTAGAGCGAACCAACGCCTATCGTGTCTCTCACTTTTCTTTCTCTCTCTTTCTACATATATTTTAATCGTCATTTTGTTTTTTAACATTCGTAAGAGAAATAATTAATTATGTCTTTTCTTTTCTTATTAGATGACAAAAAAGCTTGGGATTTTAGTGAACTTGCTCCAATTCAATCAATTAGTGATAAGAATAAAATTGTCAATGTGATCGCGCCAAAAAAAATTACCTGCCGGGCGTTTCTTGCCTGTTCTTTTGCCGGCGTAAGGAGGTTGGAACAGGCGTAGCTAGTTTTAAGTTTGACGTTTTAAAGTGATCACAATGTATCCTATTGAATAAATAAATAAATTGAAATTGAAATTGAAATTGTCAATTGAGCCACTCAGATCCGTAGCGTTAGTTAATAATTAATAAGGGAAAATGGTTCAAAAAGGATATGAATTATAAAATTAACTGTCAAACGTTTCGTGGCGACTGCGAAGGGTGCTTTGGGGGCTCTGCACATTCTGATTTTGTCTCGTTTCAGCGCGCGAAGGTTAAAATGAACCTTTTTAAGGATCATCTGTATTCACTAGGCTGGAAAATCAGGAAAACTCTCCATTCATATTACATTTATTTACACTTATTTTTTCTACATACCATCTTACCTATGGTTTGGTCGTATAAGCCAAAGAGGTTCAAATAACTATTAACATAATACATAATAACCTTCAAACCTATTTGGTTTCTGCATTCAGCCAGTATCAAGTCAATTACATTTCTTTTTAAATATCTATCTAGATCATTCCAGATTAGCTCCAGAATAACCTTCGAAAACGCCTTTATCTAAAGCTTTAATCTAAGAGTGCTTTGACTTTTTTGGCGGCAATCGAATTGTCAACGTGAAAATTTTGTTTTTATTTCCAAAACTTGTGTTTCTTCGAATGATAATGTGTAATATTGGTGGATTATTAACCATTATGTGTTCGTTAATGTGTACGAGTGTGGGAAATTGAAATAAAGTTGTGAAAGTGACTTTTCGAGTTGCTCCAAAAAAGTCCATGTAAAGTTTAAGTAAAGCGCCACTACTTTACTTAAACACTATCCTCATCCCATTATCTCATCATCATCATCATCATTTAAACTTGATTCAACTCCCTGAGTTTGCCATTTTTTTGATCTTCTAAGTCGCTGCCTTTGAAAATAACTCTGCCATAAACATAAAACGGCTTTAAATAAATATTAGGCAGTCAGAGGCGGGGTTACGAAGCCCGAGGTGAAGGGGGAAAGGTCCTGAGGTGCGGGGCGAGGGGTAATTGCTCGAGATGATGTTTAATAAGTTTTTAATGGCTGTGACGGCGCGGATCCTACCGTTTAACCGTTCCCCATATACAAATTTTACAACCAGCTTTGAAAGACCTCTTGGTACCTATTACTTTACTACGACTTTCTGAAACTATACACGAGTCTTTTTATATCAGTCTAGCGTTGTTTCAAACTCATGTGGCTTTTTAAATATTTTGCCAATCCTGACCAATTCAAAACTTTGATCTGACCTACTTAAGTACATCCGTTTTTCCGCTAAGGTATAAAAACCTCTTCAAAATCCGTTCAGTTTATCCATACATACAGGTAAGTAACGAATAGATTTAAAAGTTTATAAAAAAAAGCTCTAGTTCAAATATCTCTGAAATATAATATGAAACACAACAAAAGAGGTCTACATTATCTGGTCACGATATTTGTCATCTTTTCAGGGAGCATTTCAATTTCACTTTATAATGCACCCTTTTATCGTTAAACTTCAGATTTGTCGTATTTTCATCGTGCATTTTTAACTAACCGGTTTCTATTTCGCCATCTTAAAATATTTGTGAAATTTATTTACAAAGGTAAGTAGTAAGAAGACATTTGAGATGTCAAATAGGTCGATCCTTCGTCAATAACTAAAAGATATCGCAATGTAATTCTATCCAACAAATATTATAAATGCGAAAGTTTGTGTGTGTGTGTGTGTGAATGTTTGTTACCACGTGTCGTATCACCATCACTACTACACCGATTTTATTGAAATTTGTAATGGAGATAGCTTATATATACTGGATTAACACATAGGCTACGTTTTATCCTAGAAAAAGTTTCCTGCGAGATAACGGTAAGACGCGGATGAAACCGCGAGGCGCAACTATTTCACCCATAAACTACTTATTTTAAAATATACCTAGGTATGTAAGTAGTTAGGTTAAATCCTTGGGAAACTACGTATCCATACATACCTATAGCTAGTAAAAGTGGAATTCACGAGTAGTCTCAAGTCGAGGCTACGACCGGAAGTACCGGATGCGGTGGTCGCCGGAAGCGGACACGACGCGACGGAGCGGAATCTTTCTCCACCCGCTATTCCGATATAAAATAAATATTTTCTTCCATTTATTGATGAATTGCGAAATCGGTATAAGAAGAAACTTTAGATAGGTAGCTCGTGGTGATTTATATATGTACTAGTAGCACCCTGCAGTTTCACCCGCGTCTTTTCGTTATCCCCGGGAACCTTTTTCCGGGATAAAAAGTAGCCTATGTGTTAATCCAGAGTATAAGCTATCTACATGCCAAATTTCAATCAGATCCGTTCAGTAGTTTTTGCGTGAAAGAGTAACAAACATCCACCCATCCATACTCACAAACTTTCACATTTATAATGTTAGTAAAATGTTCTTGTTATATGTTGTTTCTTCAAAAAAATTTGAAAAAAAAATGATAATAAATGTGAATTAAAATGTGTTACAAAATGTAATTTTAATTTCTAGCAACAAATCTCGAAGTTGTCATTTGGCTCAAATTCAACGATACCTTTTTGGCATTTCAGTCCGTTCGAGTTGTCTAATGTGCTTCGGAGGGCACCATAATCGTGAAGCCACGTCGGAGGCCTACGAAAGAAAAAGAAGGTAATTCTGTGGTCAAATTCTTAATGTTTTATTATAAATCAATCGTATTAGGTATAGAGAATATACAGATTATTGGGGCTAATGCGCTGAAATAGGTGTGTTTGTAATATTCCTGTGAAACATGTCACAAGTGCCACGTGCCTCGAATTACAGATGAAAGGCTCCTAATTTGACGTCATCGCCCTTCAGACGTTCCTCCGTAACCACCCTTTTTAAAGCAATACCCAACCATGTCATTATTATCGGCATGTATTACTTACACAATGCAGCTGAGAGCGGGGGCGTGCTCGCACATGGCCAAAACAAATGTTGCAAATTGTTACCAAATTATGGTATTTATAGGGGCATGATGGATTTAGTTTATTTTATTTGGCTATGAAAGAATTTAGTCTAGTTTTAATTTGTTTAGAGCGATACTGGCCGGACGGTAACGCGTACGACAGACAAGACGCCGACACCGAGTTCGGATCCTCTTGGCCTCGCACCTATGACTTAATAATGTGCCATCGCTCAAAACGGTGAAGTAAAACATAGTGGTAAAACATACTTAAATTCCATGTGGCATGTGGCCAGAACCGAATAAAAAAAATAAAGAAAAAAATAAAATTTATTTAAGTAGGTACATCGACATGAGACTTTTGTTTTTTTATGTATTTATTAAAAAAAAACCAAAATAATCCGCATCTAAGAGTCTGACAACGTTATTTGAACAATCGTTTACTTTCAGCGATGTTCCCAAGTGGCCCTGTGGCGCAATGGATAACGCGTCTGACTACGGATCAGAAGATTCCAGGTTCGAATCCTGGCAGGGTCGAAGAAGAACTTTTGTACATTTTTTTATTTGATACGTCAAATTTGGTTTTAATTTATGATGAATTATGTTTTTTATATTTATTTACACATAGAATTAAAAACAAAAAATTTAAAAGCAAAAGTCACCAAAGTATGATACTAAGTTTAGTATTGCAAGAGAAAAATAAGTTTGTATGGGCAAGGAACAGTCGCAGAACTGTCACCTGGTGTACATGGTATCCCCACCTCCCCCACCTCACCCGCCTACCGCAGGCATACCACGAACGAAAAAAAAATTGACATCAATCAGCTAGAAGACTCATCTGCTAAACTTAAGTTGCATGAGATAAGGCCTCATGCTACTACGAACTCGAACGATTGCTTATCTCTCGCATACAACCATTTCCCGCGACTCTCGCTAGATTGTCAGCGTCGAGGTTCATCTCTCGGGGTCCGCCTACATTACGTCTTCTAGTTCGTGGTTGCTACTTGAGAACCTTAATATAACTGGACACTGATGTAACTTTGAGCCAGATCTCATTCCCGGCGTACCATGGCGCCACCCTCGACCACATCGTCTTCATATATATATAACAGGTGATATGCGGTCTAACGCAACCCTAAAAAGAAAAATCGTTTGAGTGTTCTGTGTCCGTGAGAATTCCTGTGTCTCAAACTCCCAACAGAGAAAAAGTAGTAAAATATTAACACTGAGGTATCAAATTCGGGTATTGAACTCTTCCTAATTCGTGATGTCCTGGTACATTCACTTAGTTATAATGCTGTGATTTGGAAAGAAACGTTTTTTTCATCGTGACAACGTTTATTACGTTTATTTTTATTTATAACACCACCTTGGGGAAAAGTCAACTGCAATAAAAAATAAAAATTTTAAATTTAAAACGAAATTTAAAAAAACAAGCGAAATGGGAAAGTGAAGCTACCTTCGTTTTTTTATGGTACTAAATGAGAGATTTTAATTTTGTGGACGTTACAAAGCTACTCGTAGGTTCGCTAAAGAGTTTTGAGTTAGATTGCACTATAGCAAACCATATAGCAGTAAAAGCAGTAGACACGTTGTAGAGCTAAGATTCACCTGACTCGGGGGAAGTTTTAATTCGCCGTGCTTGCTCAACTCGGAACTTCAGACGTCAGTCGGGAACGTGAGCAATTTTGGGTGCAGTGTAAAAAGTAACTCGGTGATCTTTGATGCTTTTTTAAAACACTTTTATTAGCTTGACTTGTAACTAACTAACTAACTAATTCATAGTGTCTTTTCCTTTGTATCTTACAATTTGCGAATAATGCTTATTAAACCTGACCCACTGGCTAGCTTTTGGTTTTGGGGTTAATTTTTATTTGTTCTATAGCAACCCGGTATTGTACGAGTAATTACTTTTTTTTGTAGGTGATTTTTTATTACCTTGCGTTACATTATTACAGTTTTAGTAGTAATCTCTAAAGAAACAAATATTTTATCATCAATATACTAATTTATATTAAATAAATAGTAAGTTTAAAGGTTCTGAAAATAGACAAGGCATAAGAAGCTAATATATTTATTGCACATAAAAATCAATTGCTGTTTGTTAGTCTCACCAAAACTCTAAAACGGCTAAACCAAATAGATTATTTTGATTTGTGCGTAATTGTCTGGGCAAAGTGTGCCCCTTTTATCTCCCTACGCGTGTGAAGCTAAGTCGCTGCTATATAAATATTATAATATATTTAATATATTATGCGTCATTACTCTGATCAAACACGGCAGTATAGTACACAACTTTGTTCACAATAAGTAAATAGGTACCTATAGGTAACTACGCTTGCAATATAGGAACCCGAAACCGATACCGTTCTTAGCCTAAACCACAACTCACTCTCCACTAAAAGCCCTAGGTGACCAACGAACTTGAAAGACTATAATTTACCGTAGCTCACCCAAGCACAAGTTCGACCTATTTGTTCCTTTTCACCTCACAAGCTCGGAAAGAGTCTGTTTGTCATTCGAAATCCGAGTGCAAAAGCGCATTTTGCGCGCTAGCGTGGAAAGTATTTTTAAACTTCGAAACTTTCTATTCAATAATTTTTCATACCACCAGGTCACTTAAAATCCAACAATACTTATTTCATGTCAGAGTGCCAACCTCTTTTTGGAATAATCGCACTGGCCAGCATGACTATTGCATGAAAAAACAAACAAACCTATTTTATCTGTTTTTCTTGCATCTAGAAATTTCCTCGCTGTAGTGAGGTGAAAAGTTGCGTGTTTCGCTCGGCTGCAAAATTATTCTACGTCTCGTACCTTTGAATCCCTCGCTATGCTCAGGTTTCAATATAAGTACTCGCGCCAAAATACAACTTTACAGCCTTGCATAACAAACAACTTTTGTTCGTCTAAGTATTTGGGTAGAAGCACTATAATAATAATATTTTTTGATCAACTAGTTATACCCAAGTCTCAAAAACTCGTTAATGTTCGTGTTTCCATATCCCAATGTGCACAACCAACCAAGAGAAATCTTATTAGCAAAGATTATTATAAAATATCGGACTATTTGGATGACAAAAATCTTGGGATTATAGTGAACTTGCCCCAATTCAATCAATTAGTAGTAAGATTAAAATTGTAAATGTGATCGTGCCCAAAAAATTACCTGCCGGGCGATTCTTGCCTGTTCTTTTGCCGCCGTACGTAGGTTGGAACAGGCGTATCTAGTCTTAAGTTTGACGTTTTGAAGTGATCATATTATGTATTAAATAAAGAGTTTTTGATGTTGATTTTTGGTTTTGACTCCTTTGTGGCATATCCAAGGTGTCAGTTAACCAGACAATAATGCGCTTGAATAAAAATATTAGATTAAAAATAAATAATTCTATAGAAAGTTCTAGGTTAACTAACTCACTGACATATCAACGCACAGCCTCCAACGCTGGTCTTAGGTACAAAAAACTCAGAGTATCTTCCTTCGGTAGTGTAATGGATGGAAGCCCCGCAATGAGCTTGAGCTTCATAATATAATTTTATCAATGCAAATATAATATCTACATTTGACCACTACCTCACCGCTACCTAGTGATGATGCGGTCGATGGTGTACCTTGAAGGTGCCTGTTCACTGTGTTGTTCTTAAAAATACCCAAATGTGAACAAAAAACCATGTTAGTCAAACGGTACTGTTTTCAAGTAAGTACTAACTTCGATCCAAAAAGGCCGACAACGAAGAGTTTCAGGTACGAGCATATAAAGTGTAAAGTCTTGTATCTTCAGCGAAACTTTTTAATTTCCGTCTCCTACAAGCGTACAACTAGGGTGTACAACATACCTTCTTACTAAAACTTAGCCCAGCTTCCAAGTCTCACTTCAAGGAGCGGGGAATCAATTAAAACTACTAAGGAAGTTCTAAGACGTTTCACTTCTCCCCTACTTTACCACCCGAAAACTTCGCTTCGTTATAAGATTGCCAGAGTTTGTATTTCCCGATCGCTATAATTTTGGAAGCTTAAGGTGAGAGTGAACAGGCACAAAACGCGCTTAAATTATATCTAGGCAAGGATGCTCCATCATCAACCATGTCTTCACTTGCCATCAGGTGAGACTGTGGTCAAATGCTAGCCAACAGTGAAAAAAAACTATATTGTAATAAGAACACTATATATTATCTATATTCTCTATATTTGTATTGTGATACTTCTGTATTCTAGCTAGGTATAGCGTAGAACCACCTTCGACCACATCGTCACTTGACATCAGGTGGCTTGCGGTCAAACACTACAATGCAAACATAAAAAAAGTATACTCGTAGGTATGCATGCAACACTTGCGTTCAGCAAACAAATCAAAATTGATTAACAGTTAAAATTTAATATCATATTAGGCTGCTCTAATGTTGATTGTTTGGCTAATTTAATGTATTTGCTGCATTATTGGGAGTCACGTGTAATCAAATTTCGGTACCGGTGCTTAAAATTATATTTTGCTAACAGTGAAGAATATGGTTCGCAAAAAGTTATAGATAGGTAGGTATATTTAAATTCCATCCGGAGACATAGGTGCATGACAGAAAATAATTATATATTCTGTGGCTCCAACATATTGAACACGTGCCGGTCCTCATCCGTCAAATACTATCAATCATCATAATATCATAAGATGTAAAAAATTTACGAATTTTATCTTTCAGTGAACTAAAAAAATGTACGTGTTGAACTCCTCGTTTTTTTCTTCCGTTATAAAGACTCATGATATCATGTCTGCTTTCAAAATTAAATTGGGCTTGTTAATATCATGATGTCGTTCGTATCTTTGATCTGATCGTCAAATATGTAACATTCGGTGCGTGAACCTGATACCGCTAATGATATTCATAACCACATCAGGGCCGCGGGAGTGAACAGAAGGGGTTCGATACAATCTCTGAGCGGCACTCTTGTCAACGCAGATGAAACCACATTTTTAAGATATACTCGTCATTTCAATATTAAATTTATAATATCGGCCCTGACAGATAATAAACTCTTTGGGGACTGCAATCAATGTATAAGTATATACAAAACGCCTAAACCCTGTTTTGAAGCCTATAGCTATACAGAGTTCACCGATGGACGCAGACAGTAATTTTAGGCATATCAAAGCCAGCCTACTTAATTGAAAGCAATTTCACATCGATACCGCAGCGGTAGATGTGGCACAATGTTGGCTTTCATAGCTTATCTAGGTACACACTGAAACTGCCACAACACTAGCAACATTACAGTAAAGCACCTATCTCCAAGTCACGTTTACCTCAAGAACGTCATACGTGATTTTGCGTTTTGTGAAACAAAACATGGTGCAATGCATAAACTTTAAACGCAAGATCGACGAGGAGCCGTGGGGACAATAAAACAAAGAAAACCGTATCTCGCCCGGAGCGGTGGCGCGGTGGCTGCACGCGCCCGCCAATCGGTGCGCTCCGCCCGCCCCATGGCCCGCCCCGCGCGGAGCTATCACCCGGGGATGAATGAGACGCAGCATCCCCATGAAGGTTTACATCGATTACGGGGGTATGGGAGCGAGCCGTTTCGCTCTCGCCCGTGGGCGGCGATGTGAGGTCTTCTCGCGCAGTCGCGAACAATTAACGCGCGGGGCGGCATGGTCGGCGGATCGCGACGCGCGACGTCACTATAATGTGGTTAGTCAGTGAGCGTCGGGGCCGAGCCGACGGCGACGGCAACGGCGGCGGCGGTACGGAACACGATAGGAGCGCGGGAGAGCCGCGCTGGTCGCTCAGCCAGCGTACCGGCCACAGCACGGTGGAGTTCAAGAGCTCGGCGTGCGCGGGGGCCGTGGAGCCTCCCGCGCCGCCCCTGTCAGCGCTGCCGGACCCACAGCAGTTCAACATCTTCCCGGCGTTCTTCAGCCGCCAGCTCAACTTCACAGGTGGAGGTGCCTGTGGACAGGGTGCCAAGATCATGGAGGAGCTGAGGCCGAACCTGGTTGGGGGGCTTATCGGTGTACCAGGGCTGTTAGATGAGCACCAATCGGATGCCAAGTACCTGTCGTCGACAGGTGAAACTAAATACACGCCAGACAAAGGACGGAAGTGCAGTAATGCGTCCTCCTCGTCAGCCGAGGAGTTCGGAGGATTGTACAGTGGAGACCACGCAGCGACACCTCCTGCACCTACACTCAGCAGATCACTTCAGGATCACACAGGTGCGTACCTACACATAATCAACTATTTTAACGGTAGAGGGATGATGTATGTTGATGTTTTTCTATCCATATATGAAGTCAGAATTCAGCGATGCTCTTCGCTCATACATAACATAGGTACCTATGATTTTCACAGACACACATGAAAATAGGTTATATTTTATGCAGGACGTCCAATAGTAAGGTTCTACACTATTTCATAATACTGCTTCCTCTTTGACTATCAGCTATCACCGTGGCCACGTGCCAAATTTGGTAGGGTATTGGGTGGTTTTAGATGATATGGTATTGGATTGGTATCAACAATTGTAGATTTATGTGGCATTTTAGATGCTTTTCGCAGGTTATGGAGGTGTCTATGCTTCAGTTGTTTTTTAATATTACTCTCATACTACCATCATTTAACAGTGGATCATGTTATAATCACTCATTCAATCATGTGCATTGCGGCTCACAATAAACCAACGACGTAGAATTTCCGGATTAAAATGAAATCATTGGATAGTAGTAGGTACTTACATTCTTCAGAGTTGAAACCCATCTTTAATTGGATACCAACATTCTTCAAGGTTGAAGAATGTTAAGAATTAAGAATTCCTTCTTCCCTTCTTTAAGAATTCGTCGGCAAATGGGCTAGCCGTCTCGATAGTCCCTCGGCACGTGAACTGCTGGTAACTGCTATAAATTGATGAAGCAAATTTACCAATCTGTAAGTCAGCGACAAAAGTAGCTGGTGATACTCGATTTTCTAAATGTGTTTTAGATCAGTAATATTTGCGTTTTTATAACATGTTAACTGGTAGCGTTTGACCACAACATAACATCCCCGATGTTAAGTGCTAGTTCAGTCAAAGGTTAGTGTTTAAGATAATAAAGACAATCGTAAAATTTGTTTTTGGTCAGCTACTTCTGTCGCTGACTCTACGACCAACGTGGTGGAAAATAAGAATACCTAACAATGCCGGGAGTGGTAACGCAATTGGCTAATGGTTTTATGTTTTATTATTTCTCTCCATCTGAAGGCGCATAAATTGAAATGGGTAGTATAGATATTGTTCACTTACTTAATAGGCTGAAATTGTTGACCAGCAATCGTTCGGTGAAGCTGATACTTCGATTTTTAATTTGTTACGTGACATCCGTTTTTTGTTAAAAACATGGGGGCGTATCTAAAATTGGCTAAACTCCTACAATTTTTTTGTGATTAATGTTGAGACCCTCATTAGCCTATTCAATAATAAACGAATCATGCAAATTGTATTATCCAAAACAAGGTAATGTGTGGTAGAATTTATTCATAGGCACAGGTGAAAAAAAATCAGCCTCTATTTTTCCACACTTAGAGATAGAATTTGTTTTAAATTTAAATAGGACATACTTGAAGTTAGATCCTATTCAATACACCAAATTTGTGGTTTTATTTCTATCCCGTGGGCAGTTGTGGATTTACCAGGAGGCTGAGAAGGCTTGAGCCTGAGGCGGCAGATTTTAGGAATGGCAAATTTAGGGATCGAGGTATTTTTTGCTGGCGTTTTTCGCAAACTCCTTCGTAGCAATTATGTATATTGTCACTTAGTTTACTAAAGTCCATCTCACTGGCTTTTATTAAAACACTTTTATTAGCTTGACTTGTAACTAACTAACTAACTAACTAACTAACTAACTAACTAACTAACTAACTAACTAACTAACTAACTAACTAACTAACTAACTAACTAACAATGTAATCAAAAGTCAATTTTCACCTACTTCTAATTGTCGTATCGACTTCAAACTTTGTATGTGTATGTAATCTCGGTGACAATGCAATAATTTGGTATCATCGACCTGATCTGATGATGCAGCCGGAAGGTGGGTAGGGCATCTCTTCGCTGGCTACTAGTAAACCCCTCGTGTTTGGGCTCATATGAATCGTCTTGATGAGTACAATAGATTGGATTTGGTGATGAGGGTCTGATGATGCAACCGGAAGGTGGGTAGGGCATCTCTGCAGTGGCTACTAGTAAACCCCTCGTGTTTGGGCTCATATGAATCGTCGTGATGAGTACAATAGATTGGACTTGGTGACGAGGGTCTGATGATGCAACCGGAAGGTGGGTAGGGGATCTCTGCAGTGGCTACTAGTAAACCCCTCGTGTTTGGGCTCATATGAATCGTCTTGATGAGTACAATAGATTGGACTGGTGACGAGGGTCTGATGATGCAACCGGAAGGTGGGTAGAGGATCTCTGCAGTGGCTACTAGTAAACCCCTCGTGTTTGGGCTCATGTGATTCGTCTTGATGAGTCCAATAGATTGAACTTGGTGACGAGGGTCTAATGATGCAGCCAGAAGGTGGGTAGGGGATCTCTGCAGTGGCTACTAGTAAACCCCTCGAGTTTGGGCTCATATAATTCCTTTTGATGAGTCCGATAGATTGAACTTGGTAACAAAAGACTAAAAAGTAAAAAAATAAAAATATATAGTTTAAAAAAACTAAAAAAAACACTTTAAAAACGCACTGAAAAATATAAAATAATAAAATTGACTTGTATTAGTTACGATATAATGGTTAATTCAAAAAGTGTGGAGCGCTTTTACTGGGTAAATAAAAGTACACACAACCAAAAAGCGCTCCACACTTTTTGAATTAACCATTATATCGTAACTAATACAAGTCAATTTTATTATTTTATATTTTTCAGTGCGTTTTTAAAGTGTTTTTTTTAGTTTTTTTAAACTATATATTTTTATTGGATCAGATCTTAAAGCCTGAAAGCCGTTCAATTTTAATAAAATTGCTACATGGTAAGGGCGGCAAAAATTTAACAGACTGTACCTACGTGAAATATGTGTAAATCTGCCTTTGCGCGTAGGAACTTTCCGGGACACAAAGTACTTAGCTTATTTGTTAATTCCGTTTAGTTCGTTTGGTTATTAGGTTTGTTGTTAGATGTGCGGGAATAACGTTCCCAAAAATCAACAGAAAAAAAAAGTTATTTCGCCGTCGTCTTCTTACGGCTTAACTTTATCAGATAGAAAAATAATGAATATTATTTTCAGTTATAGTACAAATATATTTATATTGCAATGAGCATAGCTTCCGAAAAATTGCTCTGAAAGTTTGTTTTGGTGCGGGCACTGTCAATAAGAAGAAGGGATTCAGATTCAGCGACCAAACTGCTAGTCTGTCTAGGGAAAAAGACTGTATTTCATAGACAAAAGTATTGCCAGTATTGCCTATTTTGGTAACTAAAAAATGAGCAAACAAAACAAAAACAATTCTTGGAAATAATTAAAATAAAATAAAATAAAATGTAAATATTATGTACGAGTAAATGTTTTATTCGTCGACTTGAGAGCCTCTTTTTTTCGTCAGTTAAAATATCGAATCCCAGTCGCGACTGACTAACGGCCATTTCTATCTGCAGTAGGGCAAACTGTGGATAGATAGATTATTGAATACGGCCGTAAAAATACTCTCGGGTACGGAGAGAGATCCGCGAGCCCAAGAAGACGAGATTCTACCGTCCCCGCTTTTTTTAACCCTAGACGTAAAAAGGGTTTTTTATAAGTTTGACGTCGATGTCTGTCTGTCTGTGGCATCTTAGCTCTTAATTTCGATGCGTTTTTTATCATTAGGAAGCCAGATTTCTTGCGGTGGTTCTTATCTAAGTTTAGTTAATAGTATCGATTCGGTTTTGCATTCCCTAAAACTAAACTAAGTTTGACAGGTCTAATAGTAATGCTGTCCTTATTTTACTTCAGTGGTTAGAAAAAGACAGCAATACCATATTAGACCTGTCAAACCTGTAGTTTAGTTTTAGAGCATGCAAAACCGAATTGACACCAATATCGGTCCAGCAGTGTAAGAATATCAGCTCTTTTCCAAAATGATATATTAAGGCATTTTCAGCTATCTTCAATGAAAATCGCTTCAAGATGTCAGGGATTTTTCAGATTTCAAAATTTTGTTAAATGTTGTCTACATTGCCTACATCACTACAAACGGAGTAGAATAATTCAAACATAGCAGGAACTAGAAACACAGTACTCCAACCTATCCATTGCGGACACTGGCTACCCAATTAGCGTTCATTAGTTGACAAAAGACGCAACTAGCGCTCCACAATCACGTACCTGCAGACGGGCACGATATGTGCGTATAATTACAATTCCAATTAGAGTAATATTGCAAACAATCGGGGAACGGGTGACGTCATGAATACGAAATGTCACTAACGACCCTCCCCCTCTCCCCACTGTGGGTCGAACCCCCACTGCGAGCGAAACCTGAATTTTCAAGCGGCTACAGTTGCCAAGTTGGGTTGTACAATGTACAGTTATATGGAATATACCTATTGGGCTTCGGGGCATTTTGGTGAGTGAAATATTGATATCTACGTTGCAAAGATGTACAGTTTGTTTGTATATATGTGTAAACTAGGCTGTGTATTTCAGGTGGCCCTATAATGTTTTAGATACCTATGTGCGATGCTTATTTTTTAAAAGTGTTCTTTTATTTGTATAGGTTAGGTATAGGTCTTCGAGGCATTTTGATGTGTGAAATATTGATATCTAAGTTGCAAAGAAATACAGTTTGTATGTTGGGGGATTATAGGGATTATATTCATCAATTATATTATTGTAGACCAATTTTTAAAAATCGTTTTTTACATCGTTGTTGGTCTCATTTTAATTTGAAAATCCAAGTGTACCTCTAAGGGTATGAAAATAGGGGATGATAGCAGACCGTTAATAGACAACAAAAAAAAATCTTACACACTAACTTTTACTTAAACTACTGATTTTAACTAATGTAAATGTACGTGGAACGAAGGCAATTAACGATGAAGTTGCAACAAACATAGGATACTTTTATCCCGGAAAATCATTTTTTTCACAGATTGCTAGCCTGTTTTTTGCCAAAGTTTCTAAGTAGATTGTAACAGACATAGCTAGTTTTAAGTTTGCCGTTTTAAAGTGGTAACATATTGTATGCTACCAAATAAATAATTTTGAGTTTGATTTTTTGCTATCAATATTAAATACTCAACAGCCAAAGCTATGATTTCATCTCGAGATTTTACCCAAAGTTTAAGCCCAGGTTATCTAAATCCTAGCCATCCCGTGAGAAGCCGCGAGTTAAGTCGCTATAGTTACCCATATTTACAAGGTTGTTTTAAGTAATGCTTAACGCGTGGTAGTCACGTGCCGTTCTCACCCCCCGCAGTTCACACCTGTCTGGTGGCTGTTCACCCTTTTATATTGTCAAAAATGTATTGTATTCGCTCTCTACTTGCAGATACTGTTACTTATTCTATCTATTATGGTACCTACTTCCGGTCAATAATGCGGATACATAGTTCCTAGCGCATTTATTTTACTTAATCTACAGCCCTTAATTACAAACAATAAGTCCTTAATTACTTTAACTTAGAGCCAATACAAGATTAACATTATGTAAGCTTTTTTGTTTTCAAAGACAGTTTTTTTACAAAGTTAGTTAAAAAAGATGATAAGAAAAGTGTGAAAAGCACAGTGCAAAATTAATAAATTAGTTAATTAATTACTTATCCCTTGTAACATACAAAATGTTCCCAATCCAAATATAAAACTGAAGATCGGATTTTTCTAAATTCTACTCCCGAGGGAATAAATTTAAGTTATGTGTGTAATTTATTGTAGGTAAATCGTATAAAAATGACAACTTATTGGAGCCGCGGGATGTAGCTAAATAGCTAAATGACAAACAGTTTTAGAAAAACTCTGCTCAAAATGCGTAAAGGTGTGCGAGTCTCTTTAAAGGTGAGGGTTGTATTGTTACATTGCATGGTGAAAATGGTCAAAGTAATATTTAGTTCATTGAATATGATGAAGCGGGATGGGTATGCATTAACAGGGAAAAAATGCTTGAATGCAGTTTCGTAATTTTATTATAAATAGCTAGAACTTCTTTAATATTTTATTTGTATAGACTTTAAATGATTTTTTTAATTTTACGTTAATACATTTTCACCAAAGTACACACGCAAAAATTTGCAGTATTATTTATTACCCTCCTAAATAGTAGGTAACTTATAAGAGAGAAAAATTTATATTTATTTAACCCCGATATAAGAACACTTTCGATCAAGTCACCTTTCAAAGGAAAACAAAACTCAATCAAAATCAGATCGTTCGTTTTTGTGCTTCAATGCTGACTGTTTGCGTCGGGGGTTAATTTTTTTATATTAAATACCAATAAACGACAAAATATATTAAATGATTTATAAGCATGCAAGGCAGATAAGTAAAACAAGCGTTGAGTGCATCCAAAGAAACAAGCTAAAAAGCTTATAAAATGTTAAATACCACCAGTCAACCAATACCCTAACAAAAAAATCAGCAAGTAGAAACTAAATCCTCTAAACAGCTAACCAATATGCGCATAATCTCAACTGTTCTCAACTGAAGCACCTCTCGAAATAATGGAGTGTCATCGGCGCGCGCGCACCCCTGCCAACTCGATAAACCTATTGTAGTTGCGCGCTGGACCAATGGATCAGCTGCCAGGCTGCCACTGGAAAAAGTCTACTTTCAAGTGAATGTTAGCTATGGTTGTTTTGACTTATGTTGATTTATTATGGGGAGGAAAGCTAACCTTTTTTACTCGCTAGGTAGCGCATGATCGACTCGATTTACCTAGAACGATTTCATTCAAGTTACCGTACAAGCATAGCCTTGTCTATCAAAAATGTTTATACTTATACAGAAAACAACATGGCTAATTAATTGAATAATAATATGAATAAAGTAATTCCGAAAATAAATTTAACAGGCTTCTTCGCGATGTTCTCAGCAGAATCAAAAAAATTTACATAAACTTTTTTTAACTTTTTACAATCTAGCGTCACGCGCCACGCTGGATTGGCTCTCAAGTCGGGCTGTCTAAACACACCGATAGGTGATTGGGGACAGATTCTTAACTTAAGGGCGGTAGAGAGTCAGGTGAGCACTAAAAAATGCACTACATATTACCTTGGCAATAAGGCATTTTGTTCTTTTTTTCTACCATAGCTTGTATGGTTTATCATATTCACTTTGTTAACTCCGTCACTCTAGAGCCCTTACGAATAACTTTGTATACTTAAAATGTGTCCAAAAAGTTAGCAAGCACAAAGTATAATGGCAGAGATAATCAAAACAGAGTGTACACTGGGATAATGGTGACTTCGCCACCCGTAATAGCTCAACAGATTGGCAATCAAAGATCTCAATCGGACGAACGGCTTTGCGGCATTTGCGCCGATCACAAACCTATTAGTGGTGGAGTGCAGGCAGCATATGGACACCGCTCGAGGGGCCGAGCACCCCGGCGCGCTCCGGAGGTGGTCTGGATTGTAGATTCATTTTTATTTTTGCGATATTTGATTGATTTCGAGGGGAAAATGCTTGCGTATGCAGCAGTTCTATGCCTTGAAATGTAAGTTTTATTGGAAAATAGTTTATTAATCTTTCAAAGACTTTACTGTGAATATTATTTATAAATTATGCTTTAAATCAATAATTAAAATTAAAGTTTTCTAAAAAAAAAAATTACAAATTAGCCTTACCTCGGTCAACGAATCAGCCTGGTCATCCAAAGAAGTAACGTCACCAGTCTCTTGGGCACTCTACCTGCAGGCAGCCAAAGAGGCCGTGCAATAATCTTTTTGAAAGCATTGTAAATGTAACATACTTCATCTCCAATTTACATTTGAACAGACGTGTTGATAGCCGTCCGTCGAATCAATTTTCACCAGAGCTGTATTTAGTGCCGGCGACACTTCGACTGCGGACACCCGACACCTCCCGGCCGCCACAGATGGTGCTTTTATGTCAATCGTCATAATTAGGGGATTACGGCCCCTAATGACATGTAACATTGAATCTCCGTTACGCCCCCGAACAAATGTTCCCCAATTTCAACAAATAAATACTGTTCATTGACTTGTCGCAAATCACTCGTAATTATTTCGGTTGCGTCTCGTGTTATTTTTATCCCTTTGAGTGTAGACTATTGAATAAACATCATCATTCTTTGTTTGATTTTATATTATTTTATTTATAAATACCACTAGCTGCGACCCGCGGTTTCACTCGCGTGAACTACACTCTCAGAGATACCAACTGTAAACCTTAACGCGATAAAATGTATCCCAGTATGTCATTCTCCATGCAGGGTTTGATCTATCTTCATTCCTCCAATGATGTATTGATGAATTATAAGTATGTGAACTGGATCGTGTTGTAGTATGGATTGGTAGTGACGTCGGTTTGCAACGCTTAGGTCGTGGGTTCGAATCCTAACGAACTTCGAACGGCGGCCGTTTTCTTGCCTGTTTCAGATTCATTGTTTAGGTACTTACCTCTACCTCTGCTTCACCTTAAACTATCTTCATACCAAATTCCATCATGATCGGTTTACTTCATCTCTAATTTTAAGCGTGAAAGGGTAATAAACAGAAAAACCCCTGAGGAGGGCAATCCACACCGTTATATAATAGTACCGTTTTTTAGCTTAGATATTACAAAAAATCAGCGCTGCCCCGCACTGCATCGAAATTTAATACAAACTGAGAATATGTGAGAAATTCCGATTAAAATATTCCACAAATAGACAAAAAACACAATATAAGCCTGAAAACGCTTTATTTAGATGTAATAAAAAATTACAGATAAACATCAAATTGCTGATTTCTAGTATCGCAATTACACGAAAATAGCATAACCGGTTTAAATAATTTATTTTATTGTATTTGTAATTGTTAGAATAAGGTTTTTAAACTGTTTTTATTCAAAAAATCCACCAGAAAATTGAAAAGTTTGGGAAAAACTGAAAGTGCCCCTTTCTATGGAAATTTTGTGAAACCTCATGAACCGCCTTATAAGCCTACCCGTGCGAAGCCTGATCACACTCACAAAAAATATAAAAGGAGGCAAATTTTTGGCGTAACAACTTGTCCAAAAAACATCACGTAAAAAGAGAAACCAAAGTAGTCGCCATCAAAGCGTCTAAAACATAGAACCGAGAAAAAAATCCGGCCTTTTAAACGTTAAAAGGTCCCGTTTACCGCGGACGCAAACACTTAGCTCCACGTTAATTAGTAAGTAGCTAGGAACAGCGTCAAAGGGAATGCATGAATACTCGCCAAACCGACCTCCAACGCCGCTTTTAAAACTCCCCCACTTAATTCGGGAGTTCACAGAAACCGAAGGTAAACTGATTATGTCGCCAATATGCGAATTTTTCAAGGAAACTTGATTACGTTTGAGCATTTGCTCAGTCAAATGGCAATGCTTGGGTATGAAGCCTATATGTGAAAATGGAATTATAAACATGGAACGGATTGTTCTGATGAAACAAATGAGAGTATCAATTTTTGCACTCATCTATTAAACTTTTTTCATTCTGTTTTACCTAATTAATTGAACCCAGTGAATAGTCTATTTGTAGGTACTTACTTAAACCGGTTTTCGATATCGATGCAAACTAAAAGTAACGTACAGAGTGCTTAAATTCGAATTAAAATGTATGTTCATGTTAAGTTGTGTGTTGTTCCTTATAATCTACGTAACTCATTCAAAATTATGCAACTAATTATGAATGTAATAAATATTTACGACGCGGTAGCCGAGTTTGTAGTGTCCCTGCCGGCAAAACTAGCGGTCCCTGGTTCGAATCACGAATATTTGTACCTGAGTCTTAGATATTTCTATCTATAAAAGTATGTATATCGTTGTCTAGTACCTACCCATAACACAAATTTCGAGCTTAATTTGGGGCTAGGTAAATTTGTGTGCAATTGTCCCCGATATTAATTTATTTATTTTAACAATTAACCGAGCATTACAACTATTAACAATTTATTTCATTTTTATTTAAGAGTATACTCAATACTCATTAACACTATAAAAGCACTTATCAACTAGCCAACATTTTAGTTTACAACTAAGCAACTAAATTTATTTTTACATAGCGCCTTATTTCTGTTAGCAATTTGTTATGCATTTTAATCGCCATCAAATATGATACGGTAAACATCTGAGTGTTGACTTTTCTTAAATATCCTTGCTTGATAAAAACACAAAGCTCAACGAGTTTGTGGCTTGTACTTCTTTGTATTGTACAAAGTGAGTAATCAAAGAACTAGAGGAGATCTTTCACAAATGGCCTAAACAACAACATTAAATTTAACTTTATATGACGTATTCAAATATTCTTGACCAGGTACTTTTGCCCAATTACATATTAGGCCACACTCGTAGCAATTGTCATGTGGCAAGCGTGTTGTTTTTTTATTATTTTTACATGTTTTAACACAAGATACCTGATGATAAGTGACGATTTTACCACTGGCAACACCTTTTACCACCTTTTTACTACCTTTTACCTCTGCGGCTCCAAGTTGCAAGCAAACAAACCAAGAATCACATTTGATCTCTTATAATCAAGTATGAAATGCAGTGTTTCTACATATTAATGTTACAAACATACACACATATATAAATCCAGAGACAGCAAGCACCCAGATACACAGAACAAGCACGTGACGTAAACAAAATCAAGCGCCAGAATTTCTAGAAATGCTTGCGGGCGACGCGGCACCTCGTTGAATCATTAGCTCCTAACGTCGTTAGTTAAAACGCAATTACAATTAGGAGCGGCGAACTTGACCTACGGCAAGGGTCGATGCGCTACACCCACTATGCAAATAAGAAGAGCTTCTTTAACCGTGTTTGAACTCGTCCATGACAGTTGGATGTTGAACTGTGAGGGACGACTGTGGTTACTAACGGTGAATGCACGCGTGTAATTTATGACTTATCACTAGTTTTCTCACGTTGGTCTTATAGCAGTTGTACCACGGGTTGGGAGCGTTATCTAACACTTTTTTGCCTAAACGTTTGTTACACGATCGTAGCTCAATGGTATGTTTAAGAATTGATTGATATTAAACGTTCATAGAAAACATTGTTGTATATTTGTTATTATATTATGCAAATGGCATTGAGTAAGGCAGGTGTGCCAAAAATTTCAAACACCTTTGACTTACATACGTAAGTAGAATATTTGGTGTTTCATAAGAATTAAAAGTTAGAAACTGTTCGTCTATATTTTAGGACTTCAATCGATTTAATGAGTGAATTTATATTTTTCCCATTTTTCCCTATTTTTGCATAAATTATTGTCCTAAGTTTGAAAACCAATAGTCATACCCTGAATTCCAGCTGCATGACCGGTCTACTCTTATCAGGTAAAAATAAAATACACTCGCGTTTCTTTAGCCAACTAACGATTGGCAATACTCAAACCACAAATTTGTGGCCAAGCACCTATCGGTGTGTTCCGGCAGCCTCACTTGAGAGCCAGTTCCCAGTCCAGGCGTAGCGTGGTGCCATCTTCGACCACATAGTCACTTAACATCAGAGACTTGTGGTCAAACACTACCCTGTAAATAGTAAAAAAATAAATTAAAAAAATTAAATTAGCTTTGAAAAGACTTCAACGCGCCAGCCGCTAAACATGTCAATCTGATAAATAAGGCATTACTTTAAAAAAGTATTAGGACTTAGTACCTACTACCTTTTAGCTCAAAACACAGTAAATAAAACAAAAAGAATGCATACGACATCATCCCGATCAAATGTTACAACAAATGTTACACTAATCTAATCTTTCAATCTAAAGAAAAAACTTACAATATATTTTTTCCAAACAGCAGAAGGTGCATTTAAAAAATTAAAACCGGAGCCTGGTGGGACAAGCTCGGGAACCTCGAGTGGAACGTCAGCTCTGTCACCGGCGCTGGGGCCGCAACACGCCGGGCACACGCCGACCACTGCATCATGTCCGACACCGGCCAGGCGGAGGCATAGAACTACTTTCACACAGGTAAACATGATGAATTAAAAAATTAAAACCGGAGCCTGGTGGGACAAGCTCGGGGCTCTCAAGTGGGACGTCAGCTTTGTCACCGGCGCTGGGGCCACAACGCGCCGGGCACACGCCGACCACTGCATCATGTCCGACACCGGCCAGGCGGAGGCATAGAACTACTTTCACACAGGTAAACATGATGAATTAAAAAATTAAAACCGGAGCCTGGTGGGACAAGCTCGGGGCTCTCAAGTGGGACGTCAGCTCTGTCACCGGCGCTGGGGCCACAACACGCCGGGCACACGCCGACCACTGCATCATGTCCGACACCGGCCAGGCGGAGGCATAGAACTACTTTCACACAGGTAAACATGATGAATTAAAAAATTAAAACCGGAGCCTGGTGGGACAAGCTCGGGGCTCTCAAGTGGGACGTCAGCTCTGTCACCGGCGCTGGGGCCACAACACGCCGGGCACACGCCGACCACTGCATCATGTCCGACACCGGCCAGGCGGAGGCATAGAACTACTTTCACACAGGTAAACATTACGATTACATTAACCTAGAAGGAGACTAGTTAGTTATTTCTCAGGGAGTATATCGGTAAATGAATTCGAAACACGATTCAAAAGGTAAAAAATAAATCAAAAGACAGGACAGGGATTCAGAGCTAGTGCTAGTAGCTAGAAATGAGATTTGAAAACATAAAAAACTATTAAAGCCGTAACACGCCGGGCACACAATAATATAGAAGAGCTAAGAACTCTGTGTTATCTATAGCACTGAAAATACTGAGATGGAGGCATAAAACTACTCTCATAGGTTATTTATTTAGGCGGAACTTCAAGAGAAAAGTTAACGCATTAAATTATGTAACGGGATATCTATTTACATTTACATAAAAGTCCCATAGAACAGTATTTATGTAAGGACTCGACAAGCCATAGCTTCACATTCACTACAAACAACAAGTTACCTTTCAGTTAAAAAATCACCAAAGCACACCTCACCAATTAAAACAATATTTTATTGTGACAGGAACAATTAGCGGAATTAGAAGCAGCATTCGCTAAATCACATTACCCGGACATCTACTGCCGGGAAGAGCTGGCGCGGACGACGAAACTCAACGAGGCGAGAATACAGGTCAGTTACCTTTTGTTGTTGCATAAAAATTCACAGGTAGCCAGAATTCATTTGGATGCAAGTTTTGTGTCACACAAACGTGTACATTGGAAACTGCTTAAACATTTTTATTACTGTAGTTCACGCGCTTCTCCAATACCTGTTTGCAATGCTAAGTCGTCAAATATATCTAACCTCCATGAACCACTTTCCCCAATCATTTTTCTATATAAAAACAAGACAACATTCGACGCTAAAACGATTTATTGATGAAATAGGTCTGTATAACGAAAAAACAGACCTATCATGAAGCAAATGTAGAAAAAATAGAAAAGAGCGAACAAGCATATTAGAGCTTAATACCAGCGAGCGTCAGTTCTTCGTAGAATTGTCGAAATATCAATGATGCGCGAATGCTCGGATAATAGAATTTGGAGCGTAGGCCGGAGGCGGATTGAATTAAAGCGCCATCTGTCGTCCTCGACCGTATGAATACGAAATGCTTACAGTAACTCGCGAGAGATCTTTATCTCAGTTTTAAAATTGCTCAATCCCCCGAGACCCTCGATATTGATTTGTCCCCGGAGCACCTAATTTGTCGCTTTAGATATTTTATTCAGGACGTGACTTTAACCATCCCTTAATAATGTAGTGACCTCTTGCCAAATTGAGTGCCTACTTTAGCGGGGCTTTTTGTACGCACTTACATTCATTAACCGTCGCATGCGAGCTTTCAGTGTGTAATATTTTATTCATTGTCACGGCGACAGTAGACAATTAGGTACTCCTACTTCTTTCGAGCACAAGAGATGATGTAGCTTTCGTTTAGAAAATGAAAGGTTCTGACAAACGATATTACATCGAAGCTTTACCCACCTACTGTCGCTAAAAGCACGTGAAATGCGCGTAGGCGTCCGTGCGAGGTACCACTGTAGGTACATGGATGTGTGCGAGTTTCAATCCATGTATGTACGTATATGTGAGGGTGCGACGTGTTCGTGCACGCGCGCTCCGTAGGAGGCTATTAGCGTTTAGACGACGCTACATAAGAATGTAAACGTTAAAGACGATAGCGACGTCGCTCCCTTCTAGAGGAAATTTCAATATAAAAATACAACGTCGTCGGGCGCGCGGGGTTGCGGGCGGGCGGGCGCGCGGAGCTCCCTGAGGCATTGCAATCCCATCAAATGGATCCGTAACGAAGTTAGCCGCTCATCCTCCCCGCGCGCCTCTCGACATTGTCTCTGCCCTCAAATGAATTCTACAATTGGAAATAAGAAAATGTTTTGTTGGATCCCTGTGCTTTTTCAGTTTAAAGGAGACCGTTTTCTTCGGATAGCTCGAGCTCTCAGGATAATAGATACGTATTTATAGCGATTTATCTGGAGACTTAAACAGTGTTTCGAGAGGGATCTCTACTGAGTTAAGTTTTGTTCTTGAGTAGAATTATTTATTGAGTTAATGAAATAGTCAAAATGTATTTAGAAATCAATATAAGCTAGGTATTTGTCTTACATTCTCTATGATATTTAGAGCTTTGTGACACTCGAAGTATCCCATATTTTGAAGATTTTCACAATCCAGCAGCTATTGAACATTGGGAAAAGGATTCTGTGAATTTTAAGTGCCGTTTTATAGCCTTTCATTTTTTGCATTAATCTACAATTTTCACGTGAGCATCGCTTATTTTTGCGGGCTAAAAGCAGCTTTTATTTCAACCATACCTACAGTTTGCTTTGAAGTTTAAAAACCTGTGAATTTTGGAAATACCTATCTAAAAGAAAGTAGTAGTAAGCAAGGTTTATATATCAATACCTCGACTTGCCCACTATTCAGCAATTGTGCAGTGGGACAGCATATACGTAGGTATATGTAGGAAAGTCACAAAGTAACATGATTCAAAGAGAAATCAGATTATCAAGATATATAAAAATACGACCAACTAAAATAATTATATCGGTTCATTGATTTCAATCAACTACAAAATGTCATCGTTTTAAATTCCGGATATTGGTTCGTTTTTCATTACAACGCTCACAAAACCGGAAGTGGGGTTGCTTCGCGAAAAAACTAATATCCCATTTACGTTTCCTCCCCCTTGCTGTCTATCACTATTATGGTATAGGACGTAGGTATATATTCAGCTAACGCTTCCCAATCTTTATTAAATTCGCTTAGAATAGTAACAGCATTAATTTTCTTTCGTACTTAAGGCTCATTTCGTATCATTATATTTTATCTGAAACAGAAAAGAACTGGACATATTCTTTGCGGTTTTCGAAGTTCGATAACTTAAAATAGTCACTAATAAACACAAAAGGAAATCCTACTAATATTATAAATGCGAAAGTTTATGTGTGTGAATGTTTGTTACCACGTATCACCGTAACTACTAAACCGATTTTGATGAAATTTAGAATGTGGATAGCTACTATAAAATACTTTTTATCCCAAAAAAGGTTCCTGCGGGATACCGGCAAGACGTGGGTGAAACCGCGGGGCGCAAATACTACATATTAATTTTTAAAAAAATGTGAATTTCTACTTCTTATTGACTTTTGTTTGCCTGGTACTTCTTAGTTTCTTGTTTTGGTTTTATATTATTCTATATATGTTTATCTGGCTTCTAAATGGAAATAAATTATCTGGCAGTGGGACTACAAAAATAAGTCTCCCTCGTGGCTTCATTATTAGGTCATAATAGAGAGACTATGAAAAAACACTGAAAGTTCCCTGCAAATAAAACGGTTTAACGATTTCATACCCTAAAACCCTCGGTAGCCTCGTACCTAACTACCTTTATTCTCCTGTCTGTGCTTACAGCGCACGTGCCCGTGCCTCAACATTGTTTTACTTTTTATTTCGTACCGGCGACGACGGGGCGTCTGGATTAAGGTTGGGAAATGCTGGAAATACTAAATAGTACCTACCGGCCTACGGTTCTACGTGTAGGGTGAGCTCACTAGCAGTTAGGTATAGGGTATATCGGTTTATTTATATGGAGAGTGCGTACGAGGGCGCGGCCCGCCCCCGCGTCGGCGAACAAGGGGAGGGATGGGGCCACCCTCTCCCTCTAATCAGCTCTAATCACCATATCAAACGACGCACGCTCTCATTCCCGTTGACAACACACAGATTAGGCCGTCGCTTGTTTTGCTCCTTCTCTTATTTTTCATGAACAATTTACAACAACACTACAGGATAGGTAAAACTGATTTTGAAATTTCAAAAATTAATACTTGATCAATTAGTTTATCACTAATAACGGCTGTTATCTATTCACGGTACTGGAGATAAAAATTTGATATAAGATCAAAATTCATAGAAGTAACGCCAAAAATCTATCACTGGTAGGTCAAACTGTGGATAGACTAATCTTAGTATCAAGTGACTTGCGAGTCTAACGCTTATCTCATGTAAGATAAAAAAATACTCCAGGAATCCAGATAACCTACTCACTAAATTTCGTTTTTTCATTAATTCTTTCAATATCTTACCATTAACATGTCATTAATCGTATAACTTCCTTCATACCTCTTCAAGGACCATAAATTCATTCTGTTTATTCATTTAGGTGTGGTTTCAAAATCGTCGCGCTAAGTATCGGAAACAAGAGAAGCAACTTCAGAAGGCGCTAGCACCAGCAGTGCTTCCAGGCTGTAACGGCATGATGAGGAATATCCAAGGCTATAGGGGATATCAGCCTTATCCACATCCGAACACCATCAACCGGTATCCTCAGGTATGTAGTAGACATAAGTTTTGAATTTTAATTGTTGTTGAAATTGTAGCAACTTAGGATAAGTCAGTGTGTTTCAGCAAGCTTATTCGAAAGCCAGTTCCTAAAACTAGGTATAGCGTGGCACCACTTCGACCACATCAGATGACTTGTGGTCAATCCTTTTAACATACAAAAAATTTACAACTCATCAGTTGGATGTGGAATCCTGTAACTAAACATCTTTGCAGATGTGTCAACATAACACTAATAGATTGGTAAACTGGTCACGCGTCTTACCATTATTTAATGTTTTTTTGTTTTAAACCGAATTTATTGCATGCATTGAATTTATATGTACGTCAACAATAATAACAAGGCTTGTACAATCCAGGATTCCCTGCAACTAAGGTATCAGAAACTAAGTAGATCGGGGATCCACAACATCTAGACATAGAACAAATGCTTGTGTTTTATCATCAGAGTGAAAATGCTGAACGAAACCTACGCCTTTCGAGTTTAACTCAACAATAGCAACGTGGTGTAGGTTAAAATACTTTTAGCTATAGTTTGTCGTTCAACGCATTTTGTCCACAATTGCCTCATTACCATAGTGCGCTAATCAGTCGGCGTGATTACGGAGTAATGCAATTGTGCTGCGTGCGGGCGCGATGCGGCCGCAGAAAATAATGCAAATACTCCCCCGCAGGACAATTTACCGTTGTATACCCAGTCGTACCAACCAGAAAAACTTTTAACGCAAATTGAAAGATAATGTACGAAAATCAACCAAACAGGAAATGTGAACTAGAATGGTAGAGAACTTTTGGAGAGCTCGGCCGATGTAAGTGACGATTGCTAGGAAATGTGAAGTGGTCACGTTCGTAGGTCCTTAGCACAATATAGTTCATAGGGCTTTTGTTCGGTGTCAATTATTGATGGCACAATGAGCGAATAGCCAACTGCAGGGTTCTATGTCAAATATTTGTCCACTGAAAAACAAAGCGTAAGTATTCGTTCCGTTGTCTGGGTGTTATGGACCCGCGTAGTTTCTGATATCTCGATAGAAGGAATCCTAGATAGGATTCAGAGTTATGTGAGTATGTGGGCGATATTATTGTGATTGTGCTGCATAATTTACGAATACGTAACATTTAAGCAAACTCACGTAAGTACCGGTAACTGGTATTTGTTAAATGAAACTGATAACCCTGAAGCTATTATAGGTCGGTCAAAGTCACATCAACTTTAACAATCCGTGGTTCTTTTTCAGAACAAAATGACTCCATCAAAAACGTATTGAAGTTTAATCAGCTATTTAAAATATAGTTCGACGGAGGGATAACGTCGCCGTCATTGCATTACGCAAAGTGTTAATCTGGCTGAACCGTGGCCGCGTCAGCGCATTAACATAAAGCTGAAAAATAATTATTAAACGCGTGGTAATTTCGATCGGTGGGCGCGGACTGGTCAGATTTTAATGGCGTTTGCGGATGGTAAACGAGTGCCGTAATAGCTCTTCGGGTCTTCAAAGGCTTGTTTTTGGGACATGAATCACTTTGTGAACGCTGATTGCGTAAATGGGTAACCTTTAGCTGTCTCGTTTTTATTCCAGGGAGCTTGATATACCTACTAATCAAACACTTTACAGTTAATGCCGCACTTTGAGACGTCAATCAAGTTTTATTATTGTATTGACTTTGACTAAATTTAATACTAATGTAGCATATAATAGTTCTTGCTCCAATAAAACTTAAGTGTCTTGAGTATAGAAGTCAATAAATTTAACAAGATTCAATCGGAATGAAAAACTGAATAAAAAACTCTTTTTAATAGATTTATGATTTTTATAAAACGCATGTACCAGTTTTTCTTTAGTTCTTATCATTGGATGTTAATGAAGGTGTATTTGTTCTGTCTGGTTGTTGTGGGAAACCAAAGCGCGTAGTTTCTGATACCTTATATACAGGGAGTTTTAATTAGGGGTCAGAGCTATGTGGGTATGTGATTGTGTGGACGTTACAATTTATACTTTAGTGTCAAGTAAGTAGGTATCTAACAGATTGACCACTGTTCCTGGATTACCTTTTGTAGCTCTATCTAATAGCTTATTTCTTCTACAGCACCACGGAAGTTACGAAGAGTTGCAGAAGGACATATTCTCGCTGTCTCAGATGGGAGGCGGATCCTACCCCATGCCGCAAGGTTTCTCGATGGGGCATGGTGCCAACATGAGCGCAGTGGGCATGAGGCAAGACACAATGGGTGAGTGTGTTCTTTAAATTTCAGGTCTAGACCGAGATTGAGACTCGGGAGGTCTTCGGAAGTCTTTTTAACATTAAGAATTTTAAGGTGATTTTTTTTGACAGCGGGATTGTTTAAAAAGGCTTCGAAGTAGCTCTCTCGAACCATGCCGAGGAGTTGTGTAATATTCTATATTGTCTCTTTATCTCAAAAAAGTGTAGATACAGTACAGAAGTACCTGGAACGTAGATAGATAGATAGATAGATAACACTTTATTGTTTCACCACAACAACAGAAATAAAGAACAACATAAGGAAAAAAAGTCTTAAGTAATGAATTAATAATGATATTGACTTCTGAGATAGTAGGTACTCAGTATTAAGATTCCAAATTTGTTAAATTTTGTTCTAAATAACGTATTACACACTGTGTCCCAACGTTTAAAAGCCAAGTAACAAATTAAACGTTAAATGGTATTTTAGTATAACATAATATAACTAAGGTACATAAAACTACATGGATACACGTTCCATCAAAAATCTCTCACCGACCAATCTAACTTTAACAGCCCCAAACAAATTATTCATCGTAATAGCTGTAAGAACTAAAATGTAAGTTTGTAGCGAAACAAAAAGCGGTAGACGGCAGGCGGCAGCTTTCATCAAGTTTCTATTAGAGCCGTCAAAGCAATTATAAAGTTAGGAGCTGAAGCCGAGCCGCGTCCAGGCCTCTCGTTTTTATACAAATATCCCTTATAATAATGGGAAAACTTATTCCCGCTGCTAATTCCGGCAGATGATCTTGAAAAAGAGAAAAACTTGATTACAATTTGTTAATATCACCACCACTTCTTTTTTAGCTTTTATTCTGCGATTCTTTGGCGTGGAAGAGTGATTCGCTTTTAATTGTGATGAATTATGAAGTTGGTTTGGTTTTCAACTTAATTGTAACATAATAATGTAATTGATAGCAGGTTTTGTTGAATACATTAACCACTTGCAAACATTCTAACGAAAAATTACACGCCTTTCTTTACGACGCGACGGTACTTTATTCATGTGATTTTGTTATTTGCGTTTATTTAAGTAAGTGTATATCGTTGTCTAGTACCCATAACACAAGTTTTGAGCTTAATTTGGGGCTAGGTCAATTTGTGTGCAATGGTCCCCCGATATTTATATTTATTTATTTATATTTATTTTAAATTTTCAATACAAATCAAGCATAAGATTATGACGAACAGTCACATTTCCTAATTATATTATAATTACTCATAGATATAAATCCGTGTAGAAAGTACTCGTATAATATAATTATGGTGTTCACTAATTCAATGACGTCTTAGCATGCGACCGGAGATTACTAATTTGTACCCCTAAATCCAAGACGTATGCTAATACACGCTGAAGTCTGATATTCTAACGTCTTATGGAGTTAAGACTGAAGATGTCTATTAGATACTAGACAGCTTACAAGCATCAAAGGCCTCTTTTCAACTTTTCCATTTTTCTTTTTCTCTGGCTGTTCTAAACCATGCCTGTCCAGCTATCGCTTTTAACTCGTCTTTATTTATTTTCTAATCGTGTTTTCTGACTCTGTTTCTGAGATATCATTTCTAGGCTACAAGCAATATGTGTACTGTCCATCTCCATAATCTATGTTTTATGTGACATTATCCATTTTAGTTAGGTATGTCCCGGATTCTTTAAAAGAAATACTAAATCTAATGAAAGTCATGATCTTAAAAAAAATAAAGAGATAAGTATCCATTTAATAAAAAACTTCTAAAGAATGTTAGCTAAATGAAAAATTGATTTCAACATTCAAATATAGCTCTGCAAACAGTCGTAATTTCTACTCTGCTACATGAGAGCTACGAGATCCAAAAAAAGAAACGTTCTACAAAAAAATATGATTGCGCGATAAGCCGTGAAACGCGAACCAGCCACGGGCGCGGGTGCAGAGATTCCTGCGTAGAAAAAACGATCAAGTAATGGAAGCGAGGCATCGTACCGTAGATATTCTAATAAGAAAATTTCCACTACATTTACTTTGGCGGGCGCCCTCGCGGCGTCTTGGCAAATATCTTATTTCCTGCGGCGAGATTGCATCTTGCGAAAACGCGAGGGTCGATTCAGTGCCTCACTATTCGTACCCTCGCTCTATATACGGCTATGTATTATATACGCGCCTCACTCGGTGGGGATAGAGCCCGCTGCGGTCTACGAACTTGCTACGAACACGCTACGAATTATGTAGAGCTTTCGTAGCGGTATTGTATTGTAATTCGTGTTTGTGTTATTTAGTTTTGTGATAGTGCTGAGCTAAAGAGAGCGTGTGAGCATATATACAACATCTTTGTAGAAGGTGGATTTGGATTATTTATATTTCACAATTTTAGAGCCTTAGTTTCAATAGCCTCACTCTGCAAGCGACAGAGGGCTCCTCATGCCGATCTGGGAATAAAGAAAAGGTTATAAAAATAATTATAATAGGCCCTGCGATGGTGGAGCGACGACTTACGCTGAGTGGATAGCAGTAGTTGGTTGAGAAGAGACGAAGACTGGGCAGTGGCGTACCTACCTTGGGAGAGGCCTTTGTCCAGCAGTGGACTGACACGGACTGATGACGATGATGGATTATATCAGTATTTAAAAAAATTGTAAATGGTTGTTTTTTTTTACTTTTTTAAAGGTTAGCGTTGTATTGTTTTTCTTAATTTACTAATGGTAAAAACAAGTCTCCGTTATTTATAGATCAAGAAAAAATTGTCGTCAGTTTGAGAAAAGGCACTTAGCACATTTTTTTACAATATATTTACTTATACAGTTTTGCATTTTACCCCAATTTTCAGCTTAATCTCGGAGTCTGCCTTTGAAGTCTTAAGCTGTTTATTTATGTCACAATAAATATCCACTGTTCGCCCTGCAGGCATAACAGCAGAGGACGAGTGGTACAACAAGTCGCTGTCTGCTCTGAGGATGAACAGCGGGCACCACGCGAACCTGGCGGCCGCGCCCATGCTGCAGTACCAGACCTAATCGCTGCTCCACGGCGCCGACTACGCGCCGGCGCCGGCGCACGACTACGCGCCGCCGTAGTCGCCGCGCAGTGGTGCAAAAACAAAGCGGAAACTGCGGCAAGCTTGCTCATGCCTTCGGCGCTTTCAGACTAGCGTTTTTCTCTGAGCGTAAACGGTCGTTTTGGCATACGCGCGCTACATTTCACGCTTCTAAAAACATGACTCGCGTATTCGGGCTTGTTTCCGGTAACCGGTAGTAATGAGTACCTACGTAGTATCATAACTATAAATTTAAAATTTAATAAACTCCCGTCATCTTGGACCGATTCTCATCAAACATAGCTAAGAACCCTTGCCCGTAACTCACCTTTCATACAAAAAAAAACTAAATTGAATTCGCTTCATCCGTTTGCAAGCTACAGTACACCACAGACAGACAGACACGTCAAACTTATAAAACCCCTCTTTTTGCTTCAGGAGTTAAAAATGAATTCGGTCTCTCGCGGCTCGCGTCAACGCTCGTTCGAGTTGCGCGTGTGGCGAAAGGCACGCAAATACGCACCGACATGCGCTTCCAAAAACGATTTCATACGCGCGTATAAATCGCTAGTTTGAAAGCGCCCTTAGTATGAGATGCATAGATGCCGCGCTCTTTTACTTGTGCTTAGTGATTGAAAGATAATGGGACATGTTGATTTTTTTGCATTGTCCACTGCTTTACCTGCTATTCTTCCACCATGCTATGAAATACAAGTTGTTGGCAATGATCCAGTTTGAAGGGTAAGTACCTACTGTAACAGGAGAAATGATT
This sequence comes from Opisthograptis luteolata, assembly GCA_931315375.2. NCBI lineage: Eukaryota > Metazoa > Arthropoda > Insecta > Lepidoptera > Geometridae > Opisthograptis > Opisthograptis luteolata. Next base: position 8,475,439 of record OV928047.1, on the reverse strand, counting down.
GTGTACAGAGACATAATGTTAGTAAATCAAGAACAGAGTGATAAGCGTAGTACAGTGCTTGAAAAAAATTGTGCTGTTTGACAATGCCAATGTTATTACCAGACGTGGCCCGTGGCACTTACCTTAAGGCAAATGACATACTAATCCTGTGTCAAAGTTATACTACAATGCATTTTCAACACGAAACAGGGCAGTAGCGAATTGGTAACAACATATTTTCGAAGTTAGCTCAAAAGCGGACAAATAACTGCCACTCTAAGGTGTTTAAAAGTTGAATCCCATTTAAATTTAAATACTGTGTTATGTAAGGTCAAAAATCTAGAGATTTATTCGCGTCTATGCATATAGAACCTACATTCCCGTCGGCAATTTCCAGTCATGCCGTCGGCGCGCCGCAACGTTGTTTCGTAACGTGATCGATTTTGCATAAATTATCCATTGTAAAGCGCAACACTCAACCGGCATTCAGCCGAAATTTAAACCTGGAAAATGTGCAAACAGTTTCTGAAAAAGAAAGCCGATATTTCGCTTTTTATATACATATATCGCAAAAAAGAAACATGTGAGCTTTTCGCCCCGACTAGGTATTCGGAAAAGCAAAGGCGTGGTCTTGTTTTTGATGGATTTTAACAAAAGGGGTATCTAAAGTCGTTGCATTTGTTTTGGTTCTCAGAGCGACATAGAATATTTGTACGAAGTATCAAAAAAAAAACCAATCGAATTGTTTGTTTCTAAATTAATAGCTTGTTATCAAACGCGTCTCACCTAAAACTTGTTAGATAAAAGTTAGGTACAAATAGCGTTTTTAAATGAAACGTTCACACGTACGTTTCACGATATACGTAAATGTGTATCTATGCTAGTCATATTGTACAGAAATTTTCAATTAAATTAAGTGATAAGTAATCGTATTTTCTTGATTGTTGTACTAATAAATGTGACTAAGTTACAATTCTGGGGTGTTTAATATTATAAAATTAAATCGCTCTCATTTACGAGATATCGTAAGTCACGGCGAAAATTTACCCACGGCAGCTGTAGCTAATTGAGACCGAAATGTTATACTATCATCGTATAGACAGTGGTGCACAAAACCCTTATCACTCACGCAATAAGAACTAATTTTTAACACGTGAACGGTAAGTCTACATTTTTTCCTTTGCATTGAGTAATATTTCCAAGTATGTACATAAAAACGAACCTAAAGTGATCAAGGAAGTGAACGCTAAGGACCCAATCACTTCAAATTTAACTATGTTTTCATCGTAAAATAACACCGATATTCTTTAATTTACTCAAAAAATACTCAAATTCAAAGTTAAATTGACGAAACATAAAAATCATACAATAACTATTTGAAACAATTGAGGTGAATTATTTGTAATTCAGTGGTCACGTCATGTTATACTTTTTTTTACTGATGGAGATGGTCATTAACATTGGAACAGTAATTTCGTGATCATGGCGCTTTCAACAGCGGCGAAATATCAATCGATATTCCGTTTTAAAACAAATTTCACACAATTATGTATGTAGGTATGAACTTACATGTACGTGCAGTTTAGATAACAAATGTAAACGATATCCCAGAATTGTCAGTCTTTAACAGTTCTATTAAACGCACATTTTTAATATATTTGTATACGTAGGTAGATCTTTCTTGTGTGTTTAAAGTGTTTTTAACCAGTTCAATTATAAATGTATCATTGATTGTGTCCATACAGTTTATAGAAACCTAATGTTTCTAATTAGTAGCAGTAAAATAGGACTGTTAAAGAATATAATAGTCATTTAATTAATAAGCCTGTGTAAATAATATCTGGTTTTGCATGATAAGTTTAAGGCTCAACGATATCGTAATGTTACCTTATAATTAAAGTTCAGTCTATTTAACTTTAAGTGGCCAGTTTCATAAAACTCATATTTAAGTAAAAGTTTAAACAAAAGATTGCTAGTCATTTCAAATAATAGTTAATCAACCATTTTATCACGATTTGATCTCATAGTGAAGTAATTATTATAGTAAAATAATAATAATCAGGAGGATTCGTTTGGCATTTGTACAGAATTATAAACCATATCAATAAAGACTGCCCGACAAAGTTTGATGATTCCAATAATTCTAAACAGTCGACGGCCGTTCTGTGCATTCACGTGTAAATATACGTTTAAGGGTAATTGTCTAAATAATGAACATGTGTAAATGAAATAAATTGTCTAAAATGTATAAGTACGTTTTATTTAATTCCTTCTCCAATAATATAAACACCTAAAACGGATTTAAATAACTTTTTAATCAGGAAACTAAAGTGAGGCTGCCGGTACACACTAAAAAGGTACGTGGCGACAGATTCTTAACTTGAGGATGTTATTACCTAGTCAGGCGAACATTAAAGAAAGCCCTAACACCAAGTTATGGTTCCATTACAATGTTTTCTTTCACTGATACCTAAAGCTCAATACATCATTCGAACCCACGACCTACGAGTTCTACGTATAGCACATCGCTAGATTCTTGATTTCCTTTTGTTTATTTGCGAGGAAATAACATTCATATCTGAGTAGGTATATTGATAGACCCAATCAATGGCAGAAAAATACAACGTTTCAATGTTCACTTGTTTCAAACTTTTATTACGTCGAACGACAATTAATTTGTGAACGGTAATCGTTAGGAACAAGAAAGAGCATGCGTAAGTAAAATACAGTCACATGCGAATGCGATACATGACTTTTCGCGATGTACCCAACACTTTATACAAAGGAATAGAAAAGAAGTAGATGTTCAGAAGTTCTGGCCTATATTTTGTTCTGTTATTTAAAGTCCGGCAAAGGCACTGCGTAGTGAGGATTGGTCACATTATTCCTGTTGAGGTACCTTGCGAGGTACGCCATTACGATGCGCTCTCCGCCAATCGTTTGCCAGAAACTGGCCGCTTCACCACGAATGGCCGCACTTTGGCCACATTCCTGGATATAAACCAATAATGTTAAACTATGTTAACATTGAGGACATCACCACAACATCTAGTACGAAATCTATGACTGAACTTTTATGATTAAATGTACTTAGATAGTTTAGATAGGCAAGGCCTAAGTTCAGCAGTGGACTTCATCCAGCTGATGATAATAATACCTACTTTCAATTTAAGAAACACGAAACAGTAGGTTTTGTGTCAGAATAAATGAGTCACTTACCGAAGGTATATCTGTAGGTTTACCAATTTTGACCTAAAACAAAAATATGATATTAGCTTTACGTTCAATGAAAGAGATGGTATAAAAAATTGCCTGTCCACATCGTGTTTTGACTTAGTAGTTAATTCTGAACTATTTGATGAATTTTCATTTTCATCGTCATTTTGAGATTTGTGTGTTTGTGTATTTTTTATTATTTATTACGGGGTAGCGTTTGACTAGCAGTAACCTGATGTTAAGTGGCGATGTGGCCGAAGGTGGTGCCACGCTACACCTGGATTGGAAATATAATGTATCATTATCTATGGACAATATATAAATAGCAACGTTTTTTAATAAAAGTCCTACAAAAACCGATAAATTACACCCGTGCAAAGCCGGGTGGCTCGAAATACGAATATTTTAGCACTCAGCTCGCGTCTGAATGGTTTTTAATGAAATTTGGTACATATACACTTTAGAGCAAAAACAATCACCCCAGGCCAAAAAAAAAATACATTTTCATCTCCCAATATCACCGTTCGAAAATATACATTTTTATATTTTAGTATAGCCTTTTTTTTGGTTCGAGTGTATACTGTAGGCCCTGGAATAAGATTGAAGATTTTTTTTATTCCGAGAAAAATGTTCTAGCGAAATAACGAAAAATACTTTTCTTTTTTTTTACTACGATGTGGACGAACTTTGGGTGTAACCGCGCAGCTCAATCACAAAATAAAAAATAAATGGATTGCAACCTCCACACTGCTCCTTCTTGCTACGAACTTATTTATCACAGAATGGAAAGTTCCGAGATTTTGCGCATTCTGGGAACAAAAACAAAACTTTGGTAGGTATTCAATTTTAAAAATAAATTCAATAAAGTAAGGTATTGGTTTTCAAAAAGGTTTAGCTATGTTGGATGTTCTATAATGTTTGTTCTTAAAGAGGCCTTTAGAATATTTAAATTGACTTATTACCTCAGGTCCATACCCGCAGGTGGGGATGTCGTTGTAACTACCAAGATTGGATAGCTTGGACACTTCAGATAATACACCTTTTGGATCAGCAATATCATCGAACAAGTTGAACCTAGACTTCACAAGGTCGTATACCTGAAAATTGAGGTTATCTCAATGTATAAAACCGTCGTGTCGCTGATTGACCAACTAACTGACAATCAACACACAGCCCAGACGGTAAGTTCTAAAACATTATCTATTAAAAAGGACTTTTGAAAAAAAAGGTGTTAAATAAGGTGTTAGATTTTGTAACAAAAATTAAAATCCTAGAAAAAAAATCTTTCCCGCGACGCAGATTTCTCGAGTGGTGACCACGAACCGGAAGACGTTCTGTAGGTAGGCCCATAAGTGTTCCGACGACATTGTAAGTCCCAGGGAGCCGATGGATGCAAATGGCTAATAGCCGTTGGCGTTCAAAGATGGAGGCCTATGTTCAGCAGTGGATATCTGCCGTCCGATGATGATGATGATCATAACAATTATTAAGAAGTGTAGAAATATATTTGTTTTTTTTTTATATATTTATTGTTAGTAGTGTGTGTTTATTGTTGTTATTAACTGCCGCCTAGGACTTTTTACTATTTACAGAGTATTGTTTGACCTATCGTTGATGTGGTCGAAGGTCGCGCCACGCTACACCTGGATTGGGAACTGGCTCTTAAGTGAAGGTGCCGGAACACTGCTTGGCGACAGATTCTTAACTTGACCTTACTCGTCTCGTCACAAAGTTGCTTAAAAATGAGGCTTTCTGCTAAAGTATAGGTACTAGAAATAAAAGTGTGCATACTGAGCCAACATCTTGATCGTTGATGTCTCTCAACAAGTCGTGAAAGGTCTCCTGGTACATAGCAGACATCCACGGCTGAGTTAAGTATTCATAGAGATCGTCGATCATACCCATCTGAAAGTATGCTTTGGTTACTAATTCATAAATCACCGATTTAATTTATTTTGTCTGTATGGGAGGAAAACATTATCATTTTGACGTTTTAAAGTGATCACAATGTATCCTATTGAATAAATAAATAAATTGAAAAATTGAAATTGAAATTGAATTGAAATTGAATTGAAATTATCAATTATTGAAAGTCGTAGAACAAAAGTTGTTTATTGACGTTTAGAATAACACTTTATATTACACTTAATGAAGAACTGGGGTCAAGTAGTACAGGCACAAACATAAATAGCTATCATAAGGGTTGCGTTGCGACCAATACTATTTCATTGTCTTTCTTTCTACAAGTCAGGTTAGTAATTAGTTTAGAAAAATCAGATCTTCACAGGGCCCGTTGCATAAAAACGAACAGCAAATCGTCCTCAAGTAGTCCTAGACAAAGGTATCAAAGCGAATGAAAACAATGATGAGTCTTAGAGAATGTACGAAAAAATAAGTTAGGATAATATGCGAACTCGAGACTCTGAACTGGGCTGAAATTGCTCAGGATAGGGAGGAGTGGCGCCTTCCGTTTCGAAGGCCAAGACACACTTTGGATAGCTGAGCCATCGGAGTTAGTTAGGAATAAACTATTGTGCTACCTTACCTGAAACCTAGTAAGCAGCTTGTTGAAAAACGCCTCATGTTTCCCGCACAACTGAATTAGTATTTCGTAAGAGAACGCCTTAGTAGACAGACAGGTGATGGCGTCGATGCAGTGAAAAACGTTCAGTTGCAGCCGGAAATATCTATCTTCCTTGTCTGTTATTAGCGTGTGACCCTGAGAAATGTATGGATAGGTATTGTTTAACAATAGCGCTCGTGGCATAGCTAGTCCTGATACTAAAAGACGAGGGCATAAAAGAAGAGGGATAAAAGAAAGACAAAGTATGAATTATGAAAGCGAGAATTAAAATGAAAGGAAAGCTAGAAAAAGATTCGGTCTTGATCAGAGGACCAAACTCGCGGACGGGCAATAAAAGCCTACCGGTACCAACGGAAGACCAGCGCTGGTTGTAAGAACCAAAAAAGATACTAAAAGTTTGTCACTGCAATTGGTATGACAAAACGATCTACTCGTCTAGTTGTGCTTAGAAAAGGTTACTTGATGCGGCAGAGACTGCTGCACTGCCATAGGAATCTCTATCCCCGGTCTTCTAAGCTTCATGTAGTAAAGTGGGCCCGGAAGTGTTGCCGATTGCATTCTCGGCGATTCAAATTTCATTACAGGTTGCCATCTAAAAAAGATAAATTTTGTTTCCACCCTAATGCCCGGTTTACATTATTCCAGTCCAGTGATCCAGCGAGAATCAAGTCCTGTGCGGGACTGCGTCTACATTATTCCAGATATTTTGGAGCCTTTGATGTGGTAAACACTACGGTGCCAATGATTTCTAGAAGAAAAATGTTTCAAATGGCACTGGATTGACCGTCTACATTATTCCAGTTGCACTAGATTAGTCGCACTAGTTTCCAAAGTAGACCGCCAATCCAGTTTCTGGACTGGAATGCTAACTAGATTCAGTGCATTCCAGTGCCGGTTTACATTTTTCCAGTAAGCAATCCATCGCTGGATTCGATCGCTGGACTGGAATAATGTAAACCGGGCATAATACTTAAGTAGGTAGGTATTAAAGTAATGATCACAATGTATTAAAATAAGAAAAACATTACCGACTAGGCATTTTTGTAGCGCAAGCAGACAGTCGAGCTAAACTTGAAACACTTGCGTGGGATTTTCTGAAACTAGTAACAATCCAACATTATGATAAAAAATAACTTCAGATAATTTGATATCGTATTATCTGTTGTTACTACTATACTACGACTATAGTCCTTCCAACTTTGTTCGCGATACGTCATAGACGAGCAGCGCGGAATGATTTTGAACAAAGTGCGGGAATTCATACTTGAGCTTTGTAGAGCTGTAGCGAGGCATCAAGTCTGCCTCGACGTCTTTATTGCCCATTACGAACGGATCGAATTTATTCAAGAAAAGTTTCGCCAACTGCAACATTGAATGTATTAATTATTATACACTTTCTTAATAGTCGACAGAGGCTCGATTAAAAAGAGGTTACTATAGTGTTGTTATTTTGTAGGCCTTAAGATAGCTAAGCCCATTACCTAACTCCATGGAGGAAAACTCAATAAAATGCATGAGGTATTTCATTCATTCTAACTACTATACTTATATAATACTAGCTCTTCCCCGCGGTTTCACCCGCGTGGACTACAGTTTATCCCAATAAAAAGTATGCTAAGTCCTTCCCTAGTGTTCAAACATCTCCATACCAAATATCACAAAGATTGGAATAGTTTTTTTTTAACAAAAATCGAATCTTTTAGCCTTATATAGGTATAGACAAAGGAAGTAGTCACCGCTTCGCCAACATCCTCCGAACAGAAATGTCTGTGCGCGCGTGGCGTTGCATACAACCTTCGAGAATATTTCACACAGGTGCCTGCTCCGTAAACATTTGGATCATTTGTCTCGAAGGCTGAGCCCACGACTAGCCCTCCGTCGTATACTAGGCCGCTTTCGTTTATTGCTATGGCAAGACATATGTATTAGTGACAAGACTACAAAGACAATAGAGCAATTACTTTTAACCTACGTGTATGTATAATACCCAAAACTTCCTCATGAAATGTTTTAAATGATGGTGAAAAGTACACATAGGTACAAAGGCGGTTCACAAGTTTGTTTTAGACTGTTTAGAAAAGATAAGACTTTGATATCTAACGGCCGGTTTCAATAACCTATCTGCAGATGCAGATAGAAATTTGACATAAACTCCATAGAAGTAATGTCAAATTTGTATCTCTAGTAGGGCAAACCGTAGTTAGATAGGTTATTGAAAGTGCATGGCCGTAAATGAACTTCCTTGCTGAGCTTACCTTTAAAAGCAGAAACATCGATTGCTTTCAGGCCAAAGTAAAACATCGCGAAGCAGGGCAGAGTGATCGCTTGCAGCTGCGACATCAAGTTTATAGACTCGACGTGGTTGTCGCGGTGCTGCCACCCACTCAGGAAGTACTTCCGGTAAACGCGGATGTTTAGATCCTCTATGCTTGCTTGCACTTTTTCATCAACCTGAAATGTTGACACAGTCGGCGCTATTTTTTTGAAGCGTTGGCGTCGGCCTGCGATCCTAGGATGTGGGTTCGATTCCTAAGTTATAAGTTATGTGTGAATTTGCCATCGCTCAAAACAATGATGGAAAACATCGTGAGGAAATCGGCATGTCCAAGAACCACAACATTCAAAAGCATGCGACATCTACCAACCCGGAATGAGCCAGAGTGGTAGATTACGGCCCATACTTTCTCTTTGAGAGAAGGCCAGTGTCCCAGCAATGGGAACGTAATAGGCTTATTATGATGATAGTTTTATTTTTTTTATTTTTTACTTTTTATTACCTTTGTTTTTCACCTAACTTAAGGCTATGTCTTTCATACTACAAAAGTGTTGCCAAGTACTTCCGCGGAGTGGGGTCCTGGTGACCTGTAATACAGGTTTTTTTTAAAAACCTACTTCAGGCACCAGTCTCTGCAAAGCAGGCTTACCTTGCTAACCTACAACTGTATGTCCATTATGTCCATCTATGTTGCCTGTTTTGTTGAGAAAAATAAATACATTTATTATTATTATTATTTAGTTTTATTTTAACAGGAAAAAATGCTACCGTTTCGTTATTAAAGCAGTTGATTCTCAACTTGCCCGGCTCATCGGGCGGAAATGGTTCCACGAAGGTGATCATTTCAGCAAATATACCGAGCTCTAGCAAGGCGGCGATACAACTGTAAGCTTCTATGCAATCTCCGTAGACTATCACTTGGTTGTTGACGCTTAGGCACTCTCGAGTGTCTTCTACAAAGAGTAAGAAAAAGATATAAAGTATCGTATCTACTACTAGTGACCTACCTTATTCTTCGCACGGTTAGACGACATTATTTTCCGTTTTCTTTTTATCCACAGAAACCAGCTATCTACACTACAAGCTATGTTGTTTTCAAATTTCACTCAAATCCGCTGAGCCGTTTTGGCGTGAAGGAGTAACAAACACACATTGGCTCTCACTCTACTCACAAACTTTCGCATTTATAATATTAGTGTATTATGTGTTGTGGTCATTAAAACTGCGCTGTACCTACCGCGGAACAAATATAGGTAGTAGGTACTTGTACTGCTCTTAGCAAGACCACAAACTAAAAAATTCTCCGCACTAGAACCTGTCCACCTTTTGTATAACAAAAAAATAATGTAAGTCCCTATCGCACACCTAAATTAAAATTAAAACAAATATAAAACATCAACACAGAGTTAAAATTGTATTCAATAACTTTTTTTCCCTTTGTTTCGTGGAAAGTACCTATTGCATTTGCGGGATATACACGTCATCTTGAGAATGAAAGGCCGACAAAAGAACTAACTAGTATCGCTGATCATGTGCAACAGTTTCCTCAGAACAAGATTGGCCTCAAATAGAGAGTTGATGAGTATCACGTTCTCGGGCATTTCCGGCGAGTGAGGCACTCCGTCGGGCCGATACCTGGGGTCGTCCATCAGCAATCTATCGCAGGGTTTGCCTTGCCTAGAATAAATATATGGAGAAATAGCTAGGTAGGTCTAATTTAATATAACCTCGATGCTCAGTATCTGCTCTGCTCTATACTTAGTTCAATTACTTTTGAACAATACATTTTTTTCAAGTAATCTCAAAGTGTGTACCACGGGCAGGAAGCAGTAATAAATCGTACATAATGTTTAAAACACGGTACGGGATCGATATAGATCGACTAGTAAAAAACTTGAATGTAGTCATGAAGAGGGTGAAAATTATGTCAAATTGACTCTATTTAGATGATTATAAGAATTATTATACTACATCAGCATCACAACATACAGTATTATGTGTAATTTCATACATAACAGGTAATAGTGGAAGCTCTTTCAATGACTAACTCAACTTCCTTGACCAGCTGCATAGGCCCGTGCAGATAGTCTGGATGCTGGAACTGCTGGCCGCAAGTCAATACGAGCTCATCGTAGAACTTTACTCCACCTCCTTTTAAGTGAATGCATTTCTTCTTTCTGTGAATACAAGGCCAAACCATGTTCTTAAAATTGCAAAAAGTGAAGCTACCATCTGGTCATCCGCTTATTTATACCTAGCTTGAGCTACCTAGCTTGCGTGAGAATCTGAGTGGGCATTACTTCTTTGCCATTTGTTTTGCCATCAAGCAAGAGTGCCATTAATTACTACGCTCTGTTATAGAAAAATAACTGAGCATTATCATAGTGATGCATGAGACTTTGTTATTTCAGTTCTGGGAGATGTTCATACCGAAAGCACTCACTGTCTCGAGGATTAGAAAGTAACAGAATGATTGGCCAGTACGTTAAAAGGAATTTCTCAGTTTTATATCAGGATAATCTAGAAAATTTAAGAAAAATTTGAACTTTTATTTTAAAATGGCCTTTAGACGAACACACAAACAGAAAAAACTACCTGTCTATTCCAACCATGGCGGCAGTCATAACGTCGAGGTAGAAATAAAAAGGCACACTCTTCAGATACCGGTCCGTGTACCGTCCGTCTCTCGGCACGCATGTGGCGGCCGCTCGGAGGCACTCGGTCACAGTGGGCAGTCCGTGCTCGGACACTAGCGTCACGTTGCTGAATGTTAGGTACTCACAGGTTGGGCTGAGGAGCAAAATGATAATTAACATCTTTTACCAAGTTTAGCGTAACGCTCGTAGCATAGTTGATTTGGTCTGCAGTAACAGATCAGCCATGTAAAGCAATATACAGCACGGCCATCACTTGGATGGGTGACCGTGCTTCCGAGGGCACATTATGCTGGCGGTCGCGGTTATATCAGTTGTAAAACTATGTTGGAGGCCTAGGAGAGTGGTATGAAAACTCAGACATAGAGTTGACCACTAGTTTATACGAAAAAATAAAGGACCAAGTTCCAAAATAAGCAAACCATCAAAGTCGGAAAAATGTCTATGCTGACAACGGATGACACGGCTTTACACAGGTTGCTGGTGTCGCAAAGTGGGCTAATAAGATCATAAAATAATGACTTAAAATGATCAGTGAAACCTTTGTAAAATCTTCTATTAATACATACCCCATAAGCAATGTCTCCAGGAAGGCAAGCCCAGTTCGACTTGCACCAACAACCACAATGCTATTGTTGACATATACTTTTGGCAAACTGGTGAGAGGTCGTTCCAATACCCATAGAGCAAATGGTGTTGATCTGAAACCGGAGATTTCTTTGTAAAAAAAGCTTTCCTGTACCGAAGTCTAAACACACCTTGTCATGTCTTCTTTACATATATCTGTTGTAGGAGGTTAGGGTAGGCTCACTAGCAGTCTGATATACACGATACCTTCGCTTCGAACGGCAGAAAACTTGGTGTATCTTTGTACTCACACATCTCTATAAATCTTGTCTAATTCCTTATTTCCACTGATGTTCGGAACAGTGCGTCGTGGGTGCACGGGCGTCATATGCCCGGCAAGGGAAATTAAATGTCTACTGGGACTCTGCAACAAAATTTACCATCATCATAATCAGCCTGTTTCAGTCCACTGTTAGACGTAGATTCCTCCCAAAGCACGCTACTGAGCTCGATCTTAGGCTCGTCTCATCCAACCGCTGCTTGGATTTTTTTTTTTGCTTATGACTGCACTCCATCTTAGAAATAACGAATTAACGATATAGTATCAGTTTCAGGTCGACAAGAATACTTCCATACCATTCATGGAAGATTCATCATTACCATAAATTTTATTTATTTCTTTATTTAAACGATGTATAGTCAGGAAGGAACTTTGTAGATACCAAATAATTCAACCTATACCATGGTCGGCTAGATATACGTATGTTATTTTTGCATGAGAAACTGGCAAAAGCTGACAGTATCTTTGTGACGTTACGTATAGTAAGAGATTTTTGATCAAAGGCGAAAAAAAACGCAACATGAAATAGGTTACCTAGGTATATTTTTAAAGAAATAGAACATTGATTTTCTTCCTTTTTGAAGTAGCATATAAATATAACAATTCTTAATTATTAAAAATAAGCATCAAGTTCAAATAAATTACATTAAAAGTCTATGTTACATCATATCTATTATCTATGCATTGGAAAATCGGGAACGGAGAATAATTTAATAACTGTATAATCCGAGTACTTACCGCGTCACCTCTAGCAAAAAGCTTGCAGATCCAAAACAGGGTTGAATATGCAGATTGGCGCAGCAGCTCCCTCATAAACCAACGATAATGTGGCTCAAATACTGGTGACACAACCCCTGACAATATCTGGTAAAACAAAATTGGGGTAGCTATGTGATAGAGTTTACCTCTAACTAAACTTTAATTGAAGTGTCTTCTTGTAATTTCATATTAACAGCTTTTCACTTAATGCATATGAAAGTAAATACAGTACTTGCATCAAAACAGAATAAAATAATTATAATTATTTTATTCCGTCTGTTTGTCCCGGCTAATCTCTGAAATAGCTGGACCGATTATGACTGGACTTTCACTCGCAGATAGCTAATGTTTTAAGGAGTAATTTAGGCTACCTTTATTTTAGAAAAAATTTGAACCCTGGGGAAGGCCATAAGATACTTTCTATCGCAATAAACTACTAAAATATTAAGAGAGAAGATTTCATTATTTGTTAGGGCTGTGGAAGTACATTGATGATGATGATGATGATGATTATGATGACACGTTACCATGCCATCAGTGCCAGGTCTCCGCGGCTCAGGCTCCAAGTCATATTGCGTCCTGATTGTAGTATCGTCCTCTAAAGGTCTGAAATTAGTTTATAAGCCGAGAGACTAAAGAATCAAGAAGCGGAAGAAGGGATTAAATTAAATCATGTTCGCGCAGAAGAAAAAATATCTCGATAACTGAGATAAAGCTGTTTTAGTCGAAAAGACGTTACACAAAAACAACAAAAAATTATAGGTAAGTATTCATTTTTTATGCACGCTCCATATCCATACTAGTTGTAAATGCGAAATAAAATCTCTCTACCCCTCTGTTTGTTTGTTACCTTTTCACGCCGAAACCCCTGAAACAATCTTGATGAAATTAGGTATATAGCTAGTTTGATCCCCGTTGAAGGATATAGGAAACTTTTCATAGTATTTTATCGTGATATACTGTAGTTCACGTGGGTGAAACCGCGGGTACAGCTAGTCATATATACTAGCGAAAGCGAGTGTGTACCTACCTACGTTTGTTACTTCTCCACGCTGAAACGGTTTAACAGATTTAAGTGAAATTTGGAATGGAGACAGCTCGTTTATAAACCCCGCATTAACATAAATACTTTTTATCCTGGTTCTTGCGGGATAGCGGGAAAACCACGGTTGTAACTGCCGGGCGAAATATGTAGTAATTACTAATGCATTCTTACCCAACCACAATCATTCCTATCGGCTGGTTCTGAGACAACATGACGAAGCTCTCAAGCGTTCGAGAGTCGAGGGAAGATTCGAATAAATCTATTAAAGTCTGCGCCAGCGGTGAGTGCTCGCAAATATCGAACATTGATGGAATATCGTACGCTTCCCCCGGACGGACTTTTAGCTCTCTGAAATATTAAACGGTATGTAATGATCACTTGTCCTCGCAGTCACTTAGCAACTGATGAGATTGTCGTCACCACATAATGATAAATCTTAAAAAAATAGACCATGGCCAAAAATAAAATAAAAAATCGTATTTTTTCTCACCCTCGTACAGAATTGACATGCGCCACATAAAGCGTTTCGTTTATAAATCTCATGCGAGTGTCGTAGCCTGTTACTAACTGCAAAATAATGGAAAATAAAAACCACATTTTTAAACATGAGAAATGTACAAAAGAATGTCCATGTAACTTAGAAATCTAACTATATCAATTGTACAATCAGGTTCTTTTCTAAAACTTACAGTAAAATGTTCCAGCAACGGGAATGAGGCATGGTTGGAAGGAAAGCATACAATGCAATAGTCTATGTCGGGAAACAACTCGTATGCCGCCTCTAGCATGTCGTAGCCATATCTGCAAACATAATTCTTTATGTAAATAAGGCCTAAGCACACACGCTACTTTTAGCAGAGGCGTTTGGCGATTTTCCATACTGCATCTCTCTCTATCGACGTATCAAAAAGATGTAAACTCGCCGATAATCAGAGAAGCAAAAGCGAAAAAGCATTAATCGCAGAAGGGAAAGCGAAAAAGATTTAATCGCAGAAGCAAAAGCGAAAATGAAATAATTCGAAACACCTTTCATCGTAATCGTGATTCATCGCAAACAATTCCAACAGAAAGGCATTGGGTGATCCCGAGTATCGCGTGGGTTCAGGCGGCTTCACTGGGATTGCGCTGGTTACACCTACATTGAGAAAAATATTAGAGAAAAACTTACTGAAAATTATTAATAGAGCTTTGCTTTGCGAATTTTCTTTAACAATCCGTTTGAATGGCTTGGTAAAAACTCTGCCAACAAGGTGTTGCGTGTAAGCATCATTATCCCGATTCTTCAGAGTATTATTATCATTAATTTTAATTAACGAACCTTTAGGTTTTTCTTTTCTTTTTTCTTCAGCAGCAGCATCTTTTAGATTCTTATTAGAGTCTTTACGGGAACCATTTAAAATCTTCTTAATGTTTTCTGTAATGCTGTTAAATAAAAGACTACATGATAGGTACTGAAGACAGTGGTCTTCAGAGAAGTATCTCTATTAATTAATTTTAAAAGTAAATCAATATATAAAAAATCAGTAAATCAGTAAATCAATGTATAGCTATGATGGCTCAGTGGTAGTGACGTCGGCTTACGATCCGTAGGACGTGGGTTCGAATCCTACAATGAGCTTGCGGTGAAGGAAAACATCGTGATGAAACCTCAGCTTGGTGGTAGGGTATTTTCTAGTACGCGCCTGGCTAGCTACCACCCTCTTGTTAAGAATCTGTCGCCAAGCACCGATCGGTGTGTTCCGGCAGCCTCACTTGAGAGCCAGTTCCCAGTCCAGGTGTAGCGTGGCGCCATCTTCGATCACATCGTCACTTAACATCAGGTGACTTGTGGTCAAACGCTTACCTGTAAATAGTAAAAAAAAAAATATTTTATTATATGTGGATTTTGTAGAATTTATTAAAAAAAAAATATTCCTATGATTTTTTCTTTCTTGAATTATTTAAATAACTACGAGTAGTGTCACTGATGTTGGCACACGTGAGTGATGGCGTAGAACGTAGAGCCAAAAAATACTTGCCCTGTTTCTTGATCCTCAAAAACCAGTAACTTGGGCACTCTCAACAGGTCTGTGTCAATATTAATGATATCGAATTCTAGCTCCTCTTCTTCGTCTTCTAATAACTGTAGTATATCTAACTGCGCTGGCGTATGAAACGTATGTTGGCTGGCTATAGGATCGTGGACTTCTTTCACTTCTCTTAATTCGCCTTCATCGAATACCCATGTAACCTGGAAATGTGGAAGGCGATGGGCTATAAACATAGATATAGGGATATAGATATAGGGTTTAAAGAATTTATTCTCCGTAAACAGATTTTCACTTCGTTGCCAACAATGCTAAAACAAAATAAAATTTAATACATTCGTCGTTGGTAATTTTTCTACTCACCTAACGCGCCTATTCGTCGAGAGAAAGCGGTAAGATATTGAACTAGTTTAGACTTAAACTCGTTAAATGAGTTTACATCCTTAATGTGAGGGTTTATTATAAAGTTGCGCTCCTTCAAAAGTAATATAAAATGTGCCTACAACTAACCCCGGTTTTCAAATCTTTAGGCCGCATTAAAGACTCCGAGACGAATGATGAGCCATGACTCGTATCTCCCATATTGAGCACATTACCAATGAAACTGAAAATAGGGAACCCTACTTTACACCTACTGTCACTAACGTAACGAGCTATTAGAACTAAAAACTATAAATGTTACTGACTGGCTGATTTATTGACTGAGTGATATATCAACATTCAACACATATCCTAAACCACTGGGTACATTAATGGCCGGTTTCAATAAGCGATCTATCCACGGTTGGATATAAATTTGACATTATTTCTTGGAGCTTATGTCAAATTTCCATCTTCAGTAGGGCAAATCGTGGATAGATCGGTTATTGGAACCGGCCTTTAGAGGGTAAGTAATTATGATTTTTTTAACTTAAGCGCGTACTATAAGAGGAATTTCTCAAAATTCCATTCCTGTGAGGTTGAAATGGGATGTTAAGGTTTGGAGGGAAATAATCGTAAACTGTAAGAATGAACTGTAATTTTTTATCTACTACTGAATTCGTTACTTCTAGTATGCAGTGTGCATGCTTTAAAAAGTCTATACCTGACGTTAGAATCTAACTCTTTGCTGCGTTTAATTGGCTTCTTGTCCAGTTTTCGAAGGCCAGCGAAGGGCGACAGCTCAAAGCTCTCTTCTAAAGCTTCGTAGTTAATTTGAGTGTTCAGGCACATTACACCCACGGCTACTTCCTTATGCTACAAAATTCAAGTCAAGAGTTAATAGGTAATTACTGGGCAAGCGTGCTACACCTTCAACCACATCGTTGCTTTCCATCGGGTGATATCGATGTCAAACCTAGTTGTAAAAAAAAATTATAATAAAGACGCCCCGCATAGAACGGGAAAGGAAAGTACGTGTAGAGCCGCTGAATGCGGTTAGTAAAGTGAAGCTAGATGCTGATGATAAAAATGTATGTGTGCTAAGCTATGGTCTTACCTCACAAACGAGCAGTACCCTCTCCGACTCAGGGTGTCGAGATATCAGCTCGCTGATGTAGTATTCACCGTATATTTCTCGGAGTCTCTTCGAGTGAGCTTCTATAATCGGCACTATGTCGTCATTGTCCTCTTCACTGGAGATAATTAACTGAATAAGTAGTACCTACTATACTTACAATTAATAAAATAAATCGTGCGCATTCCGTCGCTTGTTTAGAAATAAGAAATATCAAGCCAAGAAAGAGCCTCTTAGGCCCGTATGACGCTCAAGTGATATTCAGTACCTATCTACTTGAGCACAGATTTGACGCTGTCAGTTCATACAGATACGTCTCTTAGGGAACGTACCCATACTACGTGATCCGTTCAGGGGAGGGAGGTCTTCAAATACCACTCTTCGGCCGGGGGGGGAGGAGCATAGGGTTATAAACTATAATCATGAATTGCTACGTGAAAACTAGGGGAGTCATGGAATGTACTTGGTATGGGTTACGTAGTATGGGTACTCTCCCTTAATAGCTACTCAAGCGTTGATCAACACTTGAGCGTCATTCCAGCCTTAGAGTTTTTAGTGAAGAGTTGAAGTGTTAAAAATCCAACTCACACTGCTCTCCTGATCCTGAGCCTGGGGCTGACTTCAGTTCTATCTGCTATATATAGACCTGGCAGCATGTCGCCGGGGATGCCCCTTTCAATTGCATTAATGCGTCTGAACGACGCCTCCGATCGGGATTGGCCGGGCACTAGCACTGGAAAGGCACGTGATTTACTACGCTAAAAGCCCGTTATTATAAACTTTTACAAAAAAAGAGTGAGCAAACTAAACCAAAACGATAATAAAACCGCTAAGGAAGGAGAGGAACTCCTTGCCAGAGTGCGCAATAATAAAAAAATGTACCTACACAATCACATACCTACCTACAACTACACTGACCTCTATTTAAGATACCCAGTATCTAGGGTATCAAAAACTACGTAGATCAGGGATCCAATATGCGCAATAAAAAGTGTATCAAACTAAAAATATGGTCTTAGGAACTCACACGGATACTTGATCACAGACTTGACCATAGCGACGTGCTGGACGTAGGGATCGTGCATGAATATCGACTTGAGCATGTTGTCGACAACGTCCCTCGTGTATATTGGGTGCCAGCATAGCAAGTGAATGAATAGGGTGTTACGGGAATTGAGCTCCACTGTTCTAAAACAATGTTGTAAATAAGGGGGCGTCCATTAATTACGAGACGTGTTCTAGGGGGGGGGGGGGGGGGGGGGGTCAAGTTAAATATTTCTAAATCTCACTTAGGGGGAGGGGGGTTTTGGCAAATATCACATAATTATTGAGGAGTTGAGGAAAATCTTACGCTAACTCATCAAGGGGGGAAAGGGATCAAAAATTCTCAAAAATGCCTCGTAATTAATGGACGCCCCCTAAGAACCTAAACTCATTGTTACGCACACAAACGCTGCACACACATACTTATATAAGTACCTTACCTACATAATGTTTGTTCGTGGCGTGTCCGTACGCAGCAATAGTCTAATAACAAAGGGTTTGTTCTGGGTGGATGCTCCATTTATACATACGTAGTACATTGCTTAAGAGTGGGTAATAAAGTATTTGTATAAACGGCTTTAAAGTTTCTTTGTGTAATTTTGCCTTTTAAAGTCTTGTCAGTAAGTAGCTTATTCATCAATGAAAGAATTAGATACTGGAACGTCCTTTTTCCATGTACATTACAATATGCGGTTACGACGCTAAAAGCGCTCTCACCTAAACAACCTTTAGAAGTTTAGATTGACTTGATACCTACAGATAATAAGAGACAAAGTATTAAACATTTCTTACTTGTATTTAGTCCAGATGTATTCCTCCCAAGCTAGAGGATGGACCGCAGGTATAAGTGGATAATCTCGAGCCGCGATGAATCCAACCATCACCCCGTTTACATCCAGCTGGCATATCGTTAGCACGGAGTTTTCACTGAAAGAGAATGGTTAGAGTTAGACACAATTACAATGCCACACATCTGAGAGCTATTGGCTAGGACTGATAGCTGACCTAAATATAAACCTAATGTAAATGTGTCGCCGTACCTTTAGAAAACCTGCTCAAGATTCATACCTATTACCATCATCTGTATTTCGTTGTCTAGTACATACTCATAACACAAGTTTCGAGCTTAATTTGGGGCTAGGTCAATTTGTGTGCAATGTAACTTAGGCTACATTTATTTTAGAAATTTGAACCCTGGGGAAGGTCATAGGATATTTTTCATCGTGATAAACTTTAGTTCACCGCGGGGAATAGCTTCGTATATAAAACTTAATGCTAAAGCCTCACATCAGGTAGATTATATCCGGGATGCCTTCAATGCGAAAAGTCTTGGCCATAGACTCATTCACCAGGCGTTTGATGGTGGGAGCATCGGACACACTTGCGAATCGTAAGCGCCCGAGATCCGGCGGTTTGAATACACGGGACGTCATAAGTTCACTTATATACCAACCAGAATCTGAAAATTAAACAAAGAATATTAAATGTACCACTAAGTACAACAGAAAGTAGTTCATTGATTTATGAATGAAAGAAAGGTCGTATTTATCAACTCGGCGATCAGTGTTTGCAATCTTTCATCAGTAAATCTTTAGGTTTTGTAGAGACTAATTGTATACCACAACTTCGCCACTTTTTTGACAAATATTCTGTAATTGACAGAACTAGGCAGAACTGACAGAATACCAGAAAAAATGAGGTCTAATTTATTTACACAAAATGAGTTTTACATAATATCCCGGTACCTGCAACTGTTTACTGTGTACCGCTTTACTATTATACTTCAGAGGTTAATTCGGAGCTTAGGAAATTCGGAAGTCTTATTACTGTTCGAAAAGTTATAAAAAAAGTGTACTAGCCTCCGCTCTGCGGCTCCTTTCGCAATAATCCTGTTTCACTCATAGATAATACTATTTCCTACTTCTATGGTTTCACTCTCAGCGTTTTCCCGTGATGTAACGTAAATAATAATTACAACTCTTTTGCTTTGACATGGCAGCCTGAGTGAAGCAATAATTCTCTTCTAGCATATTCGGATCATACACAATAATATAAATCCTGTCCAAATTAAAATCCACCTTGAAGGATCTGTCCTGCCTATAGGTGTGATCCTACAACCTCACTACCAGTTTCCTGTCCAAGCGTAGCGTGTCGCCATCTTCGACCACATCGTCACTTAACATCAGGTGACTTGTAGTCAGGAGCTACCCTGTAAGTAGAAAAAAAGAAATCTCAAAGCATTATTGACATAAAATTCATGACGACATCTCTGTTACATAATAATTTAATTAGATAATGGTGTCGCTTTGCATTCTCTAAAACTAAACTAAATTAAAAAGGAAAATAAATTATAAAGGACAGCATTACTCTTAGACCTGTCAAACTTAGTTTAATGCAAAACCGAATCGACACCAATAATATCCAGATAGCGGAAAACCAACACCATTCTCAACCGCATCGGGCGATAAGTATAGTCGACACTTCACAAGTGAAATGTCAAGACGTGGCGTATCTTTTTAAACGTTAGGTAGAAGATAGAAACCGAAGACTATGTTCAGTGACATGTCTTGTATGAGGCATATTATGCTGACACAGGATGACGACGATGATAAAATATACCTACGGCTATACAATTACGCTACGCCAAGTGTCGCCGTGAGCTAACAAAAATAAAAATCTGTCATTGATGCATTCTTAAGGTTATTTATTAATCTTAAAATCAAAGTTCCAAATATTCAGAAAAATGTATTAAATCGTTAGTGAGAACGCTACCGAAATTGTCGGTAGAAAAACAATACATGTCGGTAGTTTGAGCTTTACTTCAATTATTATTATTAAAAGAAACACTTCATTAATTGATTCGAATTGTACATAAATATACAGAACACAATTTATTCTAATAAAATAATAATTTAGTAACAATATTCCTACTAGCTCTAATTAACATCAATAAATAAGATGACTTCATTTTGTGGAACTCTTTGGAGCGACATTTGCTCGACACCAAGCTATTCGCATTGTATTAAAACTAAATTCAAATGAAACTATATTTTCATTCAAAAAATTGTTTACTCAGAAACATTCTTATATTATGAGAGTCATCGAAATATAATAGGTAATTTCGATGATGAGAGTCAATAATGAAATGTAATCGATAGCAAACCGCTACGTAGAGGAAAATTAATTTTGAACCTATACTTTAATATTGTAAGCCAACTGTTAGAGCCACAGATAAAGTTTCGTTTAAAATAATAGCTAGATAGTGTACATAGAAAATACGATATTATTTACAAGCATTTATGAACGTTAAAACTATTATTTAAAAAAACCCATAACCCAAATTATCGACATATTAAAATTATACGATAACATATGCATAATTTTTGCACACACTGCGCATAAGGACGCAGCCACACGAATCGTAATATCGTATTGTTCACAGATTAACAACTCGTTCAACTACTTGACGGAAACGATTCTTTTTGAGAAAAATTACACCTTTAGATCATCATTTTGAACATTCTCACTTAGTTCTTAAATGAGCACGTTTGTATCAGGAACGTGTTCAAATCGTGAGAATTTCAAAAATACCAAACATGTGAGTTTTCATAGTAACAAGTGTTACCCGATACGTCCGCTTGAGACGCTGTCCAGGTTTTCATATAGATATGTAAGTAATAGAATACGAAATTGTAACAAATAGCTGCGGTACAGTTCTCGGATTGAGGTTTAACACACTTTATTACTCTACGCCTGGTACTGACGCGGTTTAAGGCCTTGTCTATCACTAGTGTGTCAGATCGTTGTTGCATGGCACCTACGTGTATCATAATCGCTAGTTAGGTTACATGATGATCGCGTATCAGTTTGCGTCCAAACAAAGGATAGTAAATACACGACGGTGCCATGTGACGGAGATTTGATACACAAAAATTACTACTGGGACTGAAATAACACTGTAGCGATGTCCGTAGCAGATACGATAAAACGATTCGTGTTATGTCGGCACTTTGGTCGGCGCAGCACATTCGTATAGCTTACCGCTGTTTTTCTACCTAGCGTTTACTAAGACAACGGTAAATATTTCCAGCATTGGAAACGTTATATGCTTCTAATGAATAAATCTACACGAAAACGCTACGCCAACTGAAATGTCACCATTAGGCTGCCACCACAGCTATGTGAGGTTGGTAAGCGGTGAGAGAGGCAAAATCCACCAATAGGATGCGAGGATAATGCGAGGCTAGGCGAATGAGGTAATCCTATTGGTTGATTTTTTATCGCGCACCGCTTAGCTACGTCGCACAGCTCTGGTGGAAAGGCAGCCTCACTTGGAATCAGAAGTCCATTTTTAAATATTGCTTACGTCAATGTTAGGCGGACGTTGACCCTTACGAATAAAATAGCGAACCAAATCATGCTTATAATAAATTCCACTAAATTAATAAATACTAACATAATATAATATGTAATGCATTCGTGAATGTTTGAAAAGCAAAATAATTAAATTAAAAATTAGTCTATAGTTTTCAGTATTTTCACACTTCCATAAGTGTAATATCGGTAACGATATCTTCGGTTCCGTGTTTTAAATATTGTTTCACGCAGCTCATCTCATTCGTGATCTATTAAAACTAGTAGCAATGCTATTACTAGCTTAGTGATAGAAAACTTATAATTATAATCATATAAAATTAAATCCTACTCTGTGAAAAACTGTACCAAACTAATTCACAGAAAAAAATTCTATGCATTGAATGTCTTTTACTAGTATAAAAATATCGTCAATATTATATTTCTATATACGAACTATACCATATTGTGGACAAAATAAGGTTTCTTTCAGTAGTCACCTGCATATAAAGCGTTCATTTCATAATTATGTCTGAATTCGACAGCTCACTATTGTTTGTATCATATTGCTTATTAATTCCGAGCTAACCTAAGGATCCATTACGTTTTAAAGAAAATATTTTTAAGATATCTACTTATTTGAGTATCGTACAATAACTCTGCCTAATACCTAACTAATTAATTTTAGTTAATCCATATAACTAGAAGAGAGTGGACATTATTAAAGTATGGGTAATATGCTTAAAGATAAATAAAAACTAACGGGTCTACATTAAAATTCCTAACTACTGCATTTTAATGTTATATAAAGTTTAAAAAGACTAATTTGTATTAACCTTCCATTACACCAGTCGTCTACCTGTTCACTATTATATTGAAGCATGCGAGTATATGAGATATTAATTATTATAATATTATAAGGCAAGTAACACTTTTGTTGCTATCATTTAATTTTATTATTACGTCTAAGGACTATCACACAATTCAGCAAATATTCTATTGACAATGACATGTTTATGGCTCAATTACACTTGTTCGGTCGTTAGCACGAATTCGGGCACCCGATAATTTACACTTTGGCTGTTCGGCTCTATATTCAAGTACCTACCCAAAATGACCACAGCGAAACTTGTCGGAAGACGGGGCATACTCGACCATTTATCCACTTGGTCGTTAGCTCGAATTACAAAGCATTCCAAACTCGGATTAACGACCAGGTGCAATTGCATCTTAAAGAGCACAGCTCTCGATCGTAAGACAGGCTTATATAACTAAGAGTCAAAGAGGAAATTCACCTATTTCCACTTACGATTTATTACCAGACGCCTTCACTGCATCGCTTAGTCCTAACAGCATGTTACAAAATATTTACAATTAAGATTATGCATTTCTATAACGTATACCACAATTATTTTCCTAAAACACGATAATCGCTCGATTTACAACCCTTCAATCACACGCCACAATAACTCGACATAGCAAGTATTATAATATCCTATAAATACATGTATTTGAGACAGTAACATTATTGTATTACAATGCTTTGTGCATCGGCATGATTACTTTTGTATATTACACCAAATACTTTACTGTTTTGCTTTTAGTTTCGATAAAATAAGGCAACTGTCTATCATTAATCACTATCATTAATATTCACAACATGATAAATATTTACGAGCCTGTTTGAAACCAATCTTACCTTTATTGCTGAAAATACACTGTTGAACACAATTTGTATGATGATGTAGTGTTTAGCTTGGACGCTGAAACCGATCGGTACAGTTCACCTTTAATAAAAGGGTAGTTTGCGCCACCAATGCGGTTAGCAGCTTTAATTAAAAGCCTTATGTTTGGCGGGCACTTCGTAAAACATAAATGCGTTACGTCGCAGCGACGTAGTGATACGTGCTGGATCACTTGGCCGACTTGTGCTTGGGCGGAGTGGTCGGCGGCCCGCCCAGCTCTGCTGATGACCCGATGGCCACACCCTCGCTGTCGACCTCGGTCTAGAACAAACACAATTGACGTACTAGCTTCGCTTATACATCTATGCTAATATTATAAAAAGGAAAGATTTGATTGTTTGTTTGTTTGTTTGCATCGCACAGGCACCGAAACTACTGAACCGATTTTAAAAATTCTTTCACTGTTGGAAAGCTACACTATCTGTGACGGACATAGGCTATAATATATTTCCAAAAAATTAGGGATCCGTAAGAAATTAACTTATTGTTCTAGTCGGTAGAGATAATTTCTAATACAACCAGCTAAGGATTCGTACACAAGGCGTTTTATTTACCCTTCGCGAAATCCCTAGTAAGACAATTATTTTACTGCTATTTCGTTACATGTAAAATGTTGATGTATTAAACAACAAAATCAAAATGGTACCTTTTCATCTTTATTTGGCGGCGAGCCTGTCCCGTTGTTCGCGCTTGTGTTGTCTGCAGTGTCCGTTGTCTCTGCACTTGCAGCGCCTGCAAATGTATACAAACAGGTATTAATACTAGGCATACCTACTTTGTCAAGCTGAAGAGGAAAAATCTCTTCTATCGGTTCCATACATGCAATGGAATGTCGAAACCCTTATAGAAAAGCTCACATGTCTGTCTATCCATCTGTCAAAACTTATTTTCTCAGTATACATTTTTTAAAACACTTTTATTAGCTTGACTTGTAACTAACTAACTAATGTAATCAAATCTAAGAAGTCAATTTTCACCTACTTCTAATTTTATTTCTTAAACACTACCCGTGTTTGGCCAAATGACACCTGATGTTAAGTGATGATATTGTCTAACGCTACACCTGGATTGGGAACTACATACACACTAAACGAGAAACGCTGTAATTTGATACATAATAAGTATAGAGTAGGGTGACTCAATCACGTAATCACGTATATATAATTTAAATCATCATCATCAGCCTTTCACATTCCCACTGCTGGGACTCTGGCCTTCTCTCAGAGAAAGAGTATAATGTAAATAAACAAATTTTATTCTTCCGTACATTTAAGGGGCAAATAAGAAAATTTAATAAGTAAAAGCTTTGAGAAAAAACCTAATACATAATCACAAGATCTCATACATTGCTCATCATCTCAAAACTGCTGCTTGCACACTTCCGCTCAGTCTATCATCACCTATCCCATTCCCATGCCCAGTTTCAGGTAAAGCTGTATTCACAGTAAGGTTGCACCACCATCATCATCATCATCGTCGTCATCATCATCAAGGTTGCACTCACACTCACCGGCCTGTATATGGTTGGCGTTGCCGCGCTCCGCCTCGTGCTCGCGCACAACCGCGTCGAGGTTGTAGCGGCGGCGGTAAGAGATGAAAAATGAACGCACGTGCGCCTCCGTTTTGGTCCCAAGTGTTTCAGCGATTGCTTGGAAGTCCCGACCTGGATAACTTATCAATTTAGTATTCACATAAGGGACTTGGGGAACATAAGAAGAATTTGAAAGCCTGGCTTCTGATGACCATTGCATGTGTTTTTCTTTGTAAAATCAGAGTACTTTTTAATACTCTTCTGTTTGTTAACTGGGTTGTAGAATTGTAGATATCACTTTATGATCGCGTCACAGCAGCATTTTAGGCATAGCTAGATGTACAGAACCGAAGAGTTAGCAACTGCACACACCATGTTCAGACTGGCCATAAAGTTTGCAACAACTCTTTTCTACCAATACTGATTGAACTCGTTGTCAGTTCAAAGTCCGTTACAAACATTATTAACGGCTACATGAATTACTAATTGAAGGAAGATACAAGTTAAAATAAAACACGTTATCTCAAGGAAAACATATCACTCACCATATTTTCTGACAGCAGTTACGGCCATTAGTAATTCGTCATTAGTCCAGCGCGAGTTAATCTTCGCCGTGGGTTCCCCGGGCCTCAACTCGTCGATCCCGCCGTCGCCGACCTTGCGCTTCATCGCACTTAGCTGCTGCTTGTTCTGCTGCACCTAATCACAAAACAAACAGTCAGTCACACAACTCCAACTGAATCTGAAAACGAATAACACCAAGTTCAAACTAAACATTGTGCATATCTGGATTATCCAATACTACACGGAACAGGGTTGCGAGCGCGCAGCAAATCAAGCAGGATAAGCTGGACAAAATATGTATCATGAAGAGAACTGAACAATTAAACTAAACTCTATTATGTGTGCAGAATACATTTTCCTACAATACCTCCTACAAGTATTGCAGTTTCGATGAGCGCTAGTAAATCATTTAGAAACTAACAATCAAAATCGGTTAATTCGTCACATTCTCACATTACATCACACGACCGACACGAGATGATCGAGTGGAGGCTACAACATTGCTAAGACAGGTGTAAACGTAACAATGAGAATGTGTGTGGTAACGGCACTACGTAGCGACATGGTGGCGGTTTGCGTCTTACTTGTCTCTTTAAGGATACGATTTCTCTGTCCATTGCTTTGAGCATAGCCTCGCCCTGATTGACGAGGCCGGGCTGCGGCGGATCGCCGGGCTGCGGACCGGTCGCCATGGCCACGAGATCATCGTGATTGATGTAAATGCCGCGCGGCAGCCGATGCTTGTACCGCTGCTGTTTCGAGCCGGGCCCACGCCGCCCGCACGGCCCGCACAGCGGCCTCATAATTCCCGTACGTCTGTTACATCACCGCGTATATTCAAACAACAATCCCTATTACAGCAAAAACAATGAAATCATTCTACGACATGCAAATTATTGCAAGGAGATATTAGTTATATAAATTGATGAGAGTATCGTTACCGACCTGGCGTGCACGAGGCATGCCTGACACAACTTCTGCGAGTTGTGTGCCGTGATCTGACTGCACAGAATGCCGCACACCGTGCACCACTTCCCAGCTTCGCCGCCGCCCTCGCCCTAAACCCCAATCAACAGTTTACAATCTGCCCTCTGATGTCGTTTACACTATTAGCACATTAGCATTGACAAAACAATGATCTCTCACACACTTCTTTTAAAAACCCATTCTATTAATTAAATGATATTCTGCACACATTAGATAAAGTAAACATGTTTGCCTGTTTGGGGCTATTAAAGGAAGCATGCGGGAACATTGTGGAGGAGTTACAGAGGAAAGGTATTAAACATAATGGGTAAGTAAATAAATGGAGATAATGATCGTAATGGTTGTAGTTGTACCTACAATTTACAATTCATAAATGCTAATAAAACATTAGTATAAGTTGTCTTTGTAAACAAAAATGTTAAATTTTGCATTAACCTGAGTTTACGCAATTAGTTCACCGTTGAACATTCGCTTTTTAGGTGCAATAATTACTCCTTCAAAATGTAATGAAGGTAATGTAATAGCAGTTTCAATTAAACATTAATCTGTATATCATATTACCTTTTCTTCATCACAACTCTAGGCAATGAATTTGGCACAAGAATTTGTAAAATAGCCCTCTTAGTTTGTGTAATGTTTGAATTTGAGCATGGCATGTCAGAAATAAATACCAGGCAAAACTGTTCCTTCAAGACAAGATAGTTTTGAGAACAGTTTCACAAAGAAAGTCATACCTAGTATTTCTGCCCACAGTTTACCGCCTTACTCAAACAAAGATGTATTTTATAAACACTTTACCGAAAAGTAACTAAAACAACATGATTAATCATGGTTGTAATGAGTTACAGTTTAGGACAAAAATGCAGAGTGGTTGAACTTAAAGTTAAAAATATAGCTTTTTAACTAAGCTCCTAAAACATTTTTTCAAAGGATCACTTGTTGACAATTTAATACAGATCAAATACATATTCGAATAATTTTCCAAAACATTGCATGAATCATGATGCTGAAGTGAACTGAAATTATGTAAGCCAGCCAATGATTGCAGAACCTAACAAAGAACCAGAGTGAAACAGTGATGTGGCATGACAATAGTCAATTACAATATTTGTAGAGAAATTGTACTTTTAAGTGTCAGACTAATTAGATAAACATCAGATGATAGATGGCGTCATATTGAGACATAGTAGCGACAGAATGTAAGAAGACATTGAATATCAAGTTTTCACAATGATGGCAAGACAGTGGGGAGGTGATGCACCCACCTGGGCGCCCTGCAGGCCGGCGGCGCGCGGCGAAGGCCCGCCCGCCGCGGGGTACCTGCCACCACGAACAATACCACGGTGGATAGTCCACTTCTGTCATTCAACATAACAACCTTAACTCGCTATAGAACAACGCTTTGTCCAGGCACCCAAAAAGAATTTACAAATGAAAGCTCCACAAACATCGATGATAGCAATTCACCTATATGCAGAGCAAAAAATTAAAAAGTAACTAAATTATAATTTCAGCATTACCTAGGGTTTGGTGTTGATTCAATTTCTAATTTGCTCATCTACAAGTGGGCTAGTAATCTTCCACTCTGCATTTTTATATCCTATCCAAGTGTCACCCCAAAGTTTGAGGTATGTTGGACAATCCAGATATACTGTCAATGGGTTAACATAGAACAAAGGATTAAAAAGGCCACAAATCAGTTTTGTGTAAAACAGTGGCGCTGTAGTATGCGTTTATGGAAATTGTTAATGTTTACAAAATATTTGAACAAAGTGCTTTGATTTATGAACATTATAGCAGATACATACCTTCTCATCGTTGTCTGATTCTTTGTCTGAAACTCCAGGCTCAGATGCTGCTGTTGCTCCGGATTCCCGTTTGCCACTCCCTGAACTGGTAGCATTGCGTCCCTCACTAACCACATCCATAAGAGAAGCACGAGCTCTCGTCTTCTTCCATGAGTAGTAGTATTTTACTAGTGACGCTATTGATTTATCTGGCAACTGTTAAAATAAGATAACCACATATAAAATTCAAATTATGAAAACAAAGAAAACTGAATGCAATTCAAAATTTACCATTTGTCGTATTCTGTGAAAACTTTTTCCATGGAACTGGAAAGCCTGCTCAAATAGCACTTTGTCTTCAACTGTCCACTCATCAGGAAAAGGGGTGAAGTTTGCGAGGTCCATTGATGCCCGGTTGAGATCATGCTTATGCCAAAATAACATGCCAAGTGCTTGTTCTCCATTATATCCATATTTCTCTTTAGCTGTGGTTATGTATTCATCCACTAAAACAGTTATGTGAAGTAAGTAAAACAGTCAATTTGAAAAAGTGTATTACAATCTTGATTATTAGACTTACATTTCAAATCAGATATGTCACATGTGGGTGACCAAACCAATAAAGCTCGATCAGATATAAGTTCTGGTTTCCTTTGCTCCACAGGTTCCAACTCTGGACAAATTGCCTGATAATCCCGTCCCACTCTTATTTTCTCAGCTGCAAACGGTACTACTGCTTGGTTTCATGTTGTTTGTTACATTGTAGGTATGGGATGGCAGCATGATGGCGATGATGGCAAGCATAAAAATAAAAGCATGAAATCAGATGAAAATGATATATATCCAGAGCACCAATGTGTTAATAGCAGGCTTGAGTTAAATTATGAACAAATATCATGACATCTCTTTACGTCGCAGCATACACAAAGTACGTATTGTAAAGTACAATTGAACTCTCTGGTAATCATTTTAAAAATTGTAACTAAATATATGTTAGTCATACCATTTTCCTCCTCGGAACTGGAATCTGGACTTCCATTGCCATTGGGGCTAGGCCCCCTTGACCGCTTCCCGTTTCGAACGTCGCTACTTCGCTCGGCCAATACCATGATTTCACACTTTGTAACAGAAAATTCACTAGATCCTTTTGTCGCTCGCGAGCTCACGTAATTCCGTGTAGGAGAAAGCAAACTAAACTAAAATTAGTCTAAAAGCTTCGAACAAAAATTCAAACGTGATTCAAACCAGCGAAACCACCGCATCAATAATTTGACACACCAGAGAACAGTTGCAACGATTCATTCAATAGCGTCTGTACTTCAAGCACGTACACCTTTCTAAGTTTATAAATAGTCATTATATGCATTACATTTGTTTCAATGAAATGATTAAATCAATTTCAACAAAACTTACATAGAAATACAAAAGAATATTGCAAAAAATTCATATTTATAAATTTAAAATATAATTTAGCTCTGGCAATTACGCAGTACAGTCTTTTTCAAATGTAACAAAAGACAGCCGCTATCGAAATAATGATAATTTAGCATTAAAACATGAATAATTTGCTGAATTAAGTGATCCAAAAAATAGAGATATTGTTAACTTAAATTATAAAATTGTGAATGATCAAGAAATGTGTTTATTTACTGAATCACAAATAGTGTGTAAATACTACTTTCTAGTTATAATTTTCAAAGATGGCGCTAGTTGTCATAGTAATAAAAATGCGCAAGGTAATCCTAACATTTTTACACGATAATCATAGCATTTACAGTTTATGAATCCATTGACTGAGTTCTTCAAGAAAACCTGCATCTATTTAGATAATGTCAGAGTCAGACTGTCACTACTGTCAGTCGGTACAAGAGAATGTAAGAATAGTACTCTTGTAGTCTAGTCACTAGCGCATACGCAAACAAAACAAACTAAAACTATCAAACTATAACAAACTAGCAGTAGCAGTGCGATTCTAATTCGCTGGGAAAGATTCCGTGTCGGATTCGATGTCACTTTCGCTTCACGGAAACGTTTTCCGAAAGCAAATCTGTGTCGGAAACTTTTCCGTGATTGAACAACAGGTTTCTCAATATAAATGTCAGATCCCGAATTCACGAATCACTTCTTAAAAATTCTTGCTGAAACTTTTCCGAATCCGTGGTCGGAAGAGTTTCCGAGTGAATTAGAAATTTAGAATTATACTGCAGTCTACAGGACCGGAGAGCAGCGATTTTTATTTTATACAAGTTTTTATTGCTCGTCTCTCTGAAGTCGATATATTATAAAATATATTAGGGAGGAAAGATTTGATTGTTTGATTGTGTGTTTGCATCGAATAGGCTCCGAAACTACTAAACTGATTTGAAAAATTCTTTCACTGTTGTAAAGCTACACTATTTCCGGTGGACATAGGCTATATCATATTTTCAAAAAAATTAGGAATCTGAAGAAAATAGCTATTTTGTAACCCAAGGTGTGAAATCGAAAACCTATTTTTGCGTGCGATGCAAAAACTATCGACAATGGAACAAAATAATGTATTACGGGTTTGTAGGTCCCATTAAAATCTACAAAAAAGTCCGCAAGAGCATATGTCTAACTATTATAGTTACACCACAGGTGTTCTTAAAATTTTAAAATTTAATTTAAATGCCGCTTCTAGAAAAGACTATTTGTATCTTGGTATTAATCCTTATTAAAAAAAATATATTCAAGACTGCTTCAATACCTATAAATAACTTTTTGAATTATTATATTTGGACATTCCCTTAGAAAGATATCACGATATTAGAAAAAAGTTGCGTGGTAGACGCTCACTCTGCTCGGCAATGTAGGCGCCACTGAGGCACGCACGGGGCATGGGTTGCACGGGAGGAAGGGTTTGTGTGCGTATATAATAATATTAAAATTTGAAATTTTTGTTATGAACCGTGCGAAGCCGGGGCGGTCCACTAGTATTTAATACTATATATTAATTTTACATATCAATAATAGAGTTGACTGTCTTCGCAGAGCTTTACATTGTTACGTTACGGCCGCAGGGCGCGCCGTGGAAAGATGACGTGCCTTATTTGGTGTATGACATTGTCATTGTCAATTTTTGAAAGTGACAGATCGAGATTTATAACAGCTATGTGACAGTCGACAGATGACAAACTAAACGAAATGAAGGATGGATTGGGTACCTAACGCTCGTAGGAGCAGAGTTTTTGGAAACAGTATTCTTTCGTTTTGCAATTCAAGCGTGTTATCAAAATAGATAACGATTATGTTGCGCTATAATTCCTCCGCGAACAGGTGGTGAAGTCGGCCGTGTGCGGCACACACATCGCTACGTGTTGTTGATCGCGATGGCTTTGCCATAAGGAGGATCAGTTTAGTGTTTTCGCGATAAAGGGGTGCACAATTGCTGTGAATGTTATGTAACGGGAGTTTGAGAGTCGCGTGTGTTAATTAGCGAAGATGAGAGTAGTGGCGCTGATCTCAGGCGGCAAGGACAGCTGTTACAACATGCTGCAGTGCGTCGGAGCCGGCCACAGTATCGTGGCGCTGGCCAACCTCCAACCCCAACACAAAGGCGAGTTTTGCCATAATCAGAAACATATGTTTATGAGTAACGACTATTTTATTATAAAATTGTGGTGTTTTCCCACATAATTAATTCCACCCAAAGTCTAACAGTATTGGTTTCTGTCTCATTCAATGGTTAATTATACCTAAAAAATATCTCCTGAACCATAATGTAGGTAAGAAACAACATAAAATCTCAATTATCATAATAATTTCAAAGTTCATAATAAAAAACAAATTCAAAGCCATCCAAAGAATATTGGCCTGCTTACTTATGCTTACTTACCTGGGTTGTGTGAAAGAAATCTCTCTAAGCGATAATACTATGACTAATGGTATATTATCTCTTTTGGTATTTGAATAAAGCGTTTATTTATAATATTATATATCTTTACGAAAAACAAATAGGTAATGTTTGTTAGCACTTTTTGTTAGACCATGATCTTCATAAGATACTTTACAGGGTTTATTGAAGTACTAATAACCTCATAGAGCACTCCTGTGTAAATTGTGATAAACAACTTTTGTTCCATGACTGAATAAACCAATATCAACTTACCCCATACAAAATTTAAAAAATGTTGTAAATTATTATGTACAGAAATTGTTTATAAGCGTTTATCCTACTAATATTATAAACGCGAAAGTTTGTGAGTATGTATGTATTGTTGCTCTTTCACACAATAACTACTGAACAGATAACCCTTTACATTCAATGAATATAATTGTGATAATAATAACTCACTATTTGATGACTGGGCCAGCGTGGTAGATTACAGCCAATACTCTCTCTCTGAGAGAAGGTTAGAGTCCCAGCAGTGGGAACGTGAAAGGCTGATAATGATGATGATTTGATGACAATAAAAAACAGCATTCTTCTGACAGTGTAAAGTTAATTTATTTTCAGATGAAATGGATAGCTACATGTATCAGACAGTGGGTCATCACGGCATAGATTTGTATGCTGAAGCAATGGATCTTCCATTGTATCGGGAGACAATATCGGGTTCAGCAGTGGACCAGGGGCGGAATTACAAGCCTACCGATAATGATGAGGTGGAGGATTTGTACAGGCTACTCTTAAGGATCAAGGTAAGGACTTTGGGTTGTCTGGAAGAGATCGCTCTGAGTGATAAGACTGCCCTTTGTGACACTTACCATTAAGCTCTTTGTCTTAAATTTAATTTATCTGTATTGTGGTGTGCCAATAAAGAGTTAATCTATCTAATCTATCTATCTAAGGACAGATATTTCGTAAGTCCAGTCCTCTTAATTCTACTTAAAATAAGTCAACATCCTAGGATAAAGACATAAACAAAAGAGTCCTCATATTTACATTAAATGGTTAAGTCAAGGTAAACATTCCATCACATGCGCGAAGGTCGAACAAAACGATACCATTGCTGCTTCCTTGTCAACTGGATAATAGCATCATTTTCTACTTCATAAACATTGTCACATGTGAGGGACTCAAGTATTTGTTTATTGTATTTTACTTCGAAAAACTGCAATTGTTGCCATTGCAAATAAATAATAATATTAGAAAATCTTGTTTTTCTTCACACATTACAATGCACTCTTAATTTTATCTGAGAACAAATATTATTCTGTTCCGATGATAAAGAAAATATTCAACATGTATATAAATGTTTATTTTACATCTTACAGTGTAGCTTAAAGTAACATTGAACCACAAATCACTTGATTTTAAGCGATACTGTGATTAAAGATGCCATCAAGCTAGATTTCTTAAATGCTGGAACACGTCAAAACACCATGTATCAATAAAATACTCTTGCGTTTAAATTATTTTTATTTGCTTTTATTCTTTGTTTTAGGATGATATAAATATTGAGGCAGTGGCTGTTGGTGCCATCTTATCTGATTACCAAAGAGTTAGAGTTGAAAATGTGTAAGTATTACATATTTATCAATTCTTTTATTTTTGTTTATTTCTCGGCCTCTGGCCGGGTGTGCGGAAGTCAGAGGGCGGGTATTACTTGCAGCTCACGCTCACATATTTTTGAGGTAACAAATCTAAAGAAAATTGTGGAAGAATTCTTTTGCACACATTATGTACAAAAAAAATAGAACATAAACTGAATTGGTGTGTAGGTAATAGGTATGACATTGGTGTCGATTCGGTTTTGCATTCTCTGAAACTAAGCTAAGTTTGACAGGTCTAATTACTATTAGCAATACTTTGCTGTCTTTTTCTAACCACTGAAGTAAAAAAAGGACAGCATTACTTTTAGACCTCTATCTATAAAATAAAAATAAAAAATTTGCTGTGGGTCTTACTAAATAAAAATAGTCCAAGAATTAATCTGAACCTTTCAAAGCATGTAATGGTTACTCTGAAGCAAAATGCATAGTAGGTAATCTATACTAATATTATAAAGCTGCAGAGTTTGTTTGTTTGTTTGTTTGTTTGTTTGTTTGTTTGAACGCGCTAATCTCAGGAACTACTGGTCCGATTTGAAAAATTCTTTCAGTGTTGGATAGTCCATTTATCGAGGAAGGCTATAGGCTATATTTTATTTCCAAATAAATTAGGGATCCGTAAGAAAATTGCTATTTTGCAACCCAAGGTGTGAAATCGAAAACCTATTTTTGCGTGCGCTGCAAAAACTATTGACACTAGAACAAAACAATGTATTGCGGGTTTGTAGGTCTCATTTAGATCTACAAAAAAGTCCGCGAGAGCATATGTCTAACTATTATAGTTATGCCACAATAAGTGATCTTTTATTTTAAAAATTTAATTTTTGATGCCGCCGCTAGAAAAGGCTCTTTATTTGTATCTTGGTATTAATCCTTATCAAAATAAACTACTTCTTATTCAAAACTGCTTCAATGCCTTCCCATAACTTTTTGAATCATTCAATTCGGACATTCCATTCGAAAGATATCACGAGTTTAAAAATGTAAGTAGTAGTAGAAAAATAAAACCGCCGCACCGCAGCGCAGCGGGAAACGCGGTGAGGTGAGCGGGGCACCGGGAGAATCTATGAAATAGGTAGTGCGGTCGCGGACCAGGCGCGATTCAAACGTGCGGTCCAAGAAAAATTAACTTAGAATTAAAATAGGATAATGGGAACCTACAGGTAACGCGTTGAGGGGGCACCGAAGTGCGGGAATAATTTTGGAGTACATATACGGAATATAATTATACGCTATCGCGCCTAAACCACAGACCCGATTTAAATGAAATTTGGTATAGAGATAATTTGAGCCCCGGGGAAGGGACATAGGATACTTTTTATCGCGATAAACTGTAGCCCACGCGGGTGAAACCGCGAGGAACAGCTAGTCTTCTATGATTGTAGGATAAGAAGTGTGTGCGAAATAAATGAATTGAATATATTGTTTCAGGTGTCATCGGTTAGGTCTAGTTTCCCTCGCCTACTTATGGAGGCGGAACCAAAAAGAGCTTTTACAGGAAATGATTACAAGTGGTATTGATGCCATCATCATAAAGGTTGGTATGATCTTATTATGAACCTTGTAGCTCTGCTTACAAGTTCTTGATTAAAGCCAAAAAAAAAATATTAAGACTGAATTTGCCAAAATTCCTATTTGTCTTCGAGAAAAATTGCGGTTTAATATGTTTGATAGGACAGCAGTTAGACAGTAATTTTCTCCTTTCATCATCATCAGCATCATTACATTCCCACTGCTGGGACACGGACCGTCTCTCAGAAATATGGATGGTGACCATCTACCGCGCTGGCCCTGTGCGGGTTGGTAAATGTTCCAATTCCAAGGCCTTGATCATTGTGGTTCTTGGAGCTGCCAATTTTCTCCTTTAAGATTTGCTAATTGAGATTTTCTAAAGACCCTATTTTTCTTTATACCTAAAACATCGCGAAATGCGCCGAGGGCCGACATCCGATAGCATGTAAAATGACGCGTAGTTTATGCTAATTCTCAATTAGCTACAGCATTCAACAAAACAAGTTGGGAGTAGATTTCATCTGCGTCACAAACAATAAAACAGACATTGTATATATAGCTACTAATTTGTTTACATCGGCTTATCACGCCATCACAGACGCATTTACTTCTTTTAATTTAAAATGTCATTTACAGCAGTTAACAGGAAACTATTAAGATTGTTGCTGATAAGTGTAGACAATACTAATAGTAAAAATACCAACTTTACATTGTATTATGAATGGTTGTCCAGTTTACCGTCATACTATGGCCCTTATGTGCAAATGCTGGTTCTTCTACGCCTATGCACCGTATGAATCAAGCTTATTTCACCTATAACAACCTTAACCTTTATAAAAAATATAAATATTTTGGCTGTGACATTTCCTCTAAAACTGCCTCAATAAATACTGTAACTGGTCTGATGTATGTACATGGAAGGTAAATGAGAAAATCTACTATTGGTTACCTTATTCAACGCAATAGAACCGAAATAAATGATTGTTACAATTTTTGTCTGTGCGTTTGGGCACGCTTATCTCAGAAAAGGCTTAACCGATTTGGGTGCGGTTTCTACTAATGTATTGTGGTAAGCTACACTCAAAATTTGGTGTTTGTTTTATTTCAATGGGTTCATAAACGAATAAATTAGTAATATGTTTTTATTTTGAACAGGAAAATGAAATTTGAGTGTTGCTGATTCACTATTGATGATTTTAATCGTCTTCTTTTGTTGTACCCACGCAGGTGGCAGCACTAGGGCTTGATCCCCGGATTCACCTCGGTATGACGATACGGGACATCCAACCGCACCTTCTAGTCATGCAGGAGAAATACGGTCTCAACATTTGCGGCGAAGGCGGCGAGTACGAGACCTTCACTCTTGACTGTCCCCTCTTCAAGAAAAGATTAGTAATGTGAGTCTCT
Organism: Opisthograptis luteolata; assembly: GCA_931315375.2. Lineage (NCBI taxonomy): Eukaryota > Metazoa > Arthropoda > Insecta > Lepidoptera > Geometridae > Opisthograptis > Opisthograptis luteolata. The sequence goes on along the minus strand of OV928047.1, from coordinate 8,438,054 downwards.
TCTATACTTCAGTTTCTTCTATCACACAGTAATGAAGCGGCGATGTCTCTAAGGTAGTAACGTCGGCTTACGATCCGTAGGTATCCTACAATGAGCATGAGCTTTCGGTGAAGGAAAACATCGTGATGAAACCATAGCTTGGTGGTAGGGCATTTTTAAGTGCTCGCCTGGCTAGCTACCACCCTCAAGTTAAGAATCTGTCGCCAAGCACCTGTCGGTGTGTTCCGGCAGCCCCACTTGAGAGCCAGTTCCCAGTCCAGGTATAGTTAGGCGCCACTTTCGACCACATCGTCACTTAACATCAGGTGACTTGTGGTCAAACGCTAACCTGTAAGAAGTAAAAAAACATCAATCTTAGAATGGTACAGTCAGCGACAAAAGTGGTCATACTCGATTTTCCAAATGTGTTTAGATCAGTTTGGATTTTTTACAACTTTCAAGGTAGAGTTTGACAACAACACAACACACCTGATGTTAAGTGATGATGCGGTCAAAGCATGGTATTTAAGATGATGAAGGTAATCGGAAAATTCGTTATTGTTCAGCGACTTTGGTCGTTGACCGTACTTACACGATTTATAGTTTTGTTATGTTGATACGAGACGCCCAGCCACACCTGAATTTAGTCCTGAAGAAAAATCAGGGACTCTCATATTATGTTACCAATATTCTCGCCATTCTTCTGGTTTTGCTATTCGAACAGATTTTAGTAGCAAAAGTGCAGCGGTGCTGTTAAAGCACCAGCGAGGCGGCCAAGTTATTTTTATACGTCTTCATTATCCCGCTATAGGTTCAAAAAAATGCATAGGCAGTCTTAGAAAGTAAAATTATCGCCCCAATAAGATTGATTCGGCCTTTTAACCTTTGATAAGACATCTCTCACTGGCTTGATGATGATGCAATCAATGCCAATTTCGGCGACTATTCACTGTTACTATGTGGCTAGTGGCTACTAAAACATCCGCACATAGCTGTTATACCTAATGTTAGCTATAAGTGAGGACTCATGACTTGATACGCTTTAGCCAAACCTTGTAATATGAAAGAGGTAGTCTCCAATTACATACAATATCATAAATTATAGCGCATAAAGTCCATTTATGCAATTCTCACTCGTAAAACCTCATCTTGACAACTTAATAGAAATATGGGGATGTGCAGCCAAAACTAATTTGAGTATGATTCAGATTGCTCAGAACAAAATTATTAAAATACTTTTTAATTACGACTTCCTAGAATCAACGGAAAAAATCTACAAAGAAACTAAACTTTTGAGTACTAGGCAGATATATACTTTGAACACATGTACTTTAATAAGAAAAATAATTAACAAGGATATACACTCTGAAATATTATTCAATACAAACATAGAAATTAATAAATTGAATACAAGAAATGCTCAAAATATATATTTGCCATACCCTAGAACTAATTACGGGAAAAGAACAATCTTATACGAGGGAGCACAACTATATAATAAACTACCAAAAGCAATCAAAGAAGCAAAATCATTAAACTCATTTAAAAAACTTTTAAAACTCCACATTTTAAGTGACCAGTCATTACTTCTGTAGTCTTCATAATCTTTGGCCAGACTTGCGATGATTGTTTGTTTAGTTTTTACTTACCTACCCTACTTAATAATTGTTTTTAGTTGTAACGCCTGCATGCTCTAAGGCAAAAATGTACCCTACTTTATAATTATTTTTTATGTTTCTCTAATAAGTGAACTATGTTCTTTTGAGAAATAAATGTCTTAAACCAGAATTCTTACTAAATGCGTACTTTAATTCTAAAAATAGCTCTAATCATAACAACTCCGAAGTATATTCTATTGACCTTTTTATGTCATAAGTCACACTCATATGTCATAGTACCACTAATATTGTCTTTAGGCCGCGAGCGATAAACAGATTTGAATAAAATTTGTAATGGTGGTAGCTTATACGCTGGTTAACAATTGGGATACTTTTTATCCCGGAAAAGTTTATATTATAAACGGAAAACCGCGGGTGTAACCGCAGGGCGCAGCCATAGTAACTTGTTTAACACAATCTGCGTCGATACATAGCTATAGGTTACTAATCATTTGGCGTAACATAGCTAATCGACGATAAAATTATGTGATCAAATCATGAAGTCTGATATTATTAGTGGTTATCTGTTTATTCTTTATAATCCTTTCTAACTATTTTTGCATAGTAACTATCGCTTTGATAATGAAATGTTGGAGGTGTGCATAATCGGATCCAGGGGTAGGTATTATTGTGTAACAGGATCCGAGATATCAACTTTACAACGACTGAACATAATATGAAAACAAAACAATATACGGTCCACTTGAAAACCTTTTCTTTTTATTATTATTTTTCGATTAAAAAGTCGAAACGAAAAATAAAATGTTCATACATCATCGGCATCTTGGCCTGGTACTTCTTTCTTTAAGGTCGATTTAATTGGGATTGGTAATACAAAGTTATTGGTGGTGAGTGTACTGGGTCTCAAAACGTTAAAAGGTCTAAACGTACTGATGTCTTTTTTAGTCCATGAAAGTAAGTTTCAGTCCGGTCAAAGTCGATTTAGTTTTAGAAATAGCACTACTTAATCGACACCGTCCTGAAATATCACTAAACTTTCCTCCCACAGAGACGATAAGGAGCTAGTTATACACACTGACGACCCGGTCGCGCCTGTCGGTTACCTCAACCTAAAGCTACATTTAGAAACCAAGGAAAACTATGACGAGAAACTACCTCCAACAATAAAAAATGCAGCAGACTTCATCGGCGATTTGAGCGACACAGTCTTCAGCGACATAAGCGATATCGAACTGAGCGAGACGGAGCTAGACTCGATAGAAAAGATAGAAAAAGAGGAAAAACTTAAGTTAGAGAAAGAAAAAAATGAACTGAATCCATTGCTCACTTACTCCGGGGATAAGGTCGACTGCTCTACCGGAGACATCGATGGTCATAACGACAGTTTGGACAGCTTAGAAGATGGTTACAACTATGAATCGCACCATGAGAGTGAAAGACAGCCCGTGTTGGACCACAGAAGTATTTACGGCAATAAGCACGGGTGGTATTTTATTGGGGGTATCGTTGGCGAGGGATTTGATACGAGGAAAGCCACTGAGGACGCGATGAAAAAACTCATTAGTAGGTAAACTTGGTCACGAGCTTTACTTTGTTAGTTTAGTTGCACACTTTTTTGACTATTTGAAAGCAAAGAAAGTTTGTTGTAAGTATGTCACGGCTGATCTCCAGTATCACTGATTTGGTTTTGAAAATTCTTTCGCCGTTAGGATGCGGCGCTATGTTTACTGTGCCTACCCGTGCGAAAGCAGGGGCGGGACGTTACTCAAGAAAAAGACGTACGTAGCCTTTTCTAGAGTGAAATCTAGCATATGATGGAATGTAATTTTTTTTAAATACTGCATTTAATTTAAGCGATTTCGACCAGTTTGAAGTTTCTTTGCAACTGGCCATCATCAGCCTTTTAAGATCCTGCTGAGACACAGACAATCTCTCAGTATACTGTGTGCTCAATGAAATTATAGCTGATAAAAGTTTCAAAAGCTCTTTGTTCTCTCCTGCTAATTCTTTCATAACGTATTCCAGACTTGTTGTCCTCCCAGAATCTGCACTTACCTGACATTTGCTCTGTCAACATCTACATGCGCGACATGGGCCAATACGCAGAGCTGAATGACGTATACGTCAGTGCGTTTAGCTTCCCCAATCCACCCACCAGGGTGTGTGTGCAGTGCCCACTGCCAGCTGACGTGGGACTGATACTTGACGCTGTAAGTATTATAACTAATATATAATAGTTAATAAATGTAGGCAAAAATAGCTGATCAATGCTCATACTCGATTCACAAAATAGTGTACCAGATTAGTAATTTTTGGTGTCTAAGATGCTAATAAAAATTAAAAAGTTGGTAATGTTTACCGACTTTTGTTGTTGCCCGTACCTAGAAGGAGAACTGATTACCTCATCGTCTTTTTTACACCTTAGAGGGTAGAGTTTTTTTTAAACTGTCTGGCAAGACTAGCAAGTCGCTCGCCTAATGGTAGGCGTCACGTTTACCCATTACAGTTCAGTGTTACCCAGAATGGTTGAACTTCAACAGTTTAAAATCCTGCGCGCCAATAAATTGCGCTCATCACCCTGAGTTCACTGAAAACATTGCCTTTCATTCCGGAACACAGTACCTAATGTTTGGTCACTAAGGCGCCGGTGTGGCGGCTGAATAACTGGTTGAGGTGTGGCTATTCCGTAAAATCTGTTTGATCCTGCAGCACCTTAGAGCAGTGATTCCCAATTAGTGGTACGCGTACCCCCAGGGGTACGTGAAGTTGCATCAAGGGGTACGTGCGGCTATCAGTAAAAACAAGAACAATGTCCAAAATATAATTTTACTAGCTGTGCCCCGCGTTGTTATCTGCGGTTTAAGTAGCCTATCTGTAAATCCAGGGTGTCAACTACCTGTATACCAAATTTCATCAAAATTGGTCCAGGCGTTTGAGCGTGAAGAAGTAACCAACATACACACACACTCACAAAATTTCGCATTTATAATATTATTAGTGTGATTGCTACAATAAGGGGTACGCAGGTATGAGGTTTATTTTTGAAGTGGTACGCAGCAAAAACTAATTGAGAACCACTTCCTTAGAGCATTATAATCATTTGTTTCTAGACCGAAGTAGAAAATATTACCGCTTAACGACAAGCCCGTTCCGTCACGTCTTTCCATAAAAAAGGCCGCAATATTGCGTTAACGTGTTTTATTTACTTCAGATAAAGTTACTCGAGAGATATCATCGTTTATCACCACTGCAATGTTTATGCTTACAGGTCGCGCACAAAGCAGTCGCGAATAACAGCGATGATTGCAATACGCGAGAGCGGGTGACGATGCATGTGCAGGGTATATCGCATTGGGCGCCGGCTAATATAGGACCTTATAGTCAAGCTATTAAGGTTGGTATTTTAATTGTCAATGAGATTTCTAGGTAATTTGGTTCTTAATTAATATTATTATCTATAAGCAATGTTTCAAAAGTACAATGTAGCTACGTCTCTTACGTTGATGTTGCTGGACTTAGTTTTTTTTTTTTGCTACTTATTTGAGGGATATTGCCTATTTGAACGACTACTAAAGTAGGCGTCAAACTATGTGACGCTTTCCCTGCTATAACAAAGTTGCGTGCATTTCCTTCGCGTAATATACGCACGTCATTGTTTAATTGCGTGTCCTAGCTTACGTAAAATAAAGCCAGGAAACGAATTGGGATGATATTGCGCAAGTTTTACCAACTAGGATACTTTTATTACGCAAGTCTCTACTAAAGACAAACTTGTCCAAGTCAGAGATCGTCCAAAAACTAATATGACGCGCTCCCCGCACGCTAGTGTGGTTTTACAGTGACGCTTTTACCAGCGCGGTTGGTAAGCGTCGCGGGCCACGAGCTTTGCGTCTCTAGGATCGTTACATAGTTAAACCAACACGTGATTCTAGAAAGGCAAAGATCGGGGCCCGCTACGCTTACCAACCGCGCTGCTGAAAGCGTCACTGTAAAACCACACTAACGATCATTTTAGTACTAGGGCTTGACATATTACTACTAAAATGACATTATATGACATGACATATCGATCCAAAACTGCGGATAACGGATAAGGATCGATTATTAATTTCGGGCGTTAGTGACCGAGTTGTCTCGTTTGCCGCTAGGTGGGCGAGGTGATCGGCACGTGCGGGCAGATAGCGCTGGTCCCGGGCAGCATGGCGCTGGCAGGCGGCGGCGCGCGGCGGCAGTGCGCGCTGGCGCTGCGGCACCTCACGCGCGTCATCCGCGCCGTCGAGCCGCGCGCGCACATCCGCAGCGTCGTGCAGGTGGGGCTCACTGTATAGTACAGGATGCTGGGCGGCGGCGCTGCGGCACCTCACGCGCGTCATCCGCGCCGTCGAGCCGCGCGCGCACATCCGCAGCGTCGTGCAGGTGGGGCTCACTGTATAGTACAGGATGCTGGGCGGCGGCGCTGCGGCACCTCACGCGCGTCATCCGCGCCGTCGAGCCGCGCGCGCACATCCGCAGCGTCGTGCAGGTGGGGCTCACTGTATAGTACAGGATGCTGGGCGGCGGCGCTGCGGCACCTCACGCGCGTCATCCGCGCCGTCGAGCCGCGCGCGCACATCCGCAGCGTCGTGCAGGTGGGGCTCACTGTATAGTACAGGATGCTGGGCGGCGGCGCTGCGGCACCTCACGCGCGTCATCCGCGCCGTCGAGCCGCGCGCGCACATCCGCAGCGTCGTGCAGGTGGGGCTCACTGTATAGTACAGGATGCTGGGCGGCGGCGCTGCGGCACCTCACGCGCGTCATCCGCGCCGTCGAGCCGCGCGCGCACATCCGCAGCGTCGTGCAGGTGGGGCTCACTGTATAGTACAGGATGCTGGGCGGCGGCGCTGCGGCACCTCACGCGCGTCATCCGCGCCGTCGAGCCGCGCGCGCACATCCGCAGCGTCGTGCAGGTGGGGCTCACTGTATAGTACAGGATGCTGGGCGGCGGCGCTGCGGCACCTCACGCGCGTCATCCGCGCCGTCGAGCCGCGCGCGCACATCCGCAGCGTCGTGCAGGTGGGGCTCACTGTATAGTACAGGATGCTGGGCGGCGGCGCTGCGGCACCTCACGCGCGTCATCCGCGCCGTCGAGCCGCGCGCGCACATCCGCAGCGTCGTGCAGGTGGGGCTCACTGTATAGTACAGGATGCTGGGCGGCGGCGCTGCGGCACCTCACGCGCGTCATCCGCGCCGTCGAGCCGCGCGCGCACATCCGCAGCGTCGTGCAGGTGGGGCTCACTGTATTTAGTGGTGGGGCTCACTGTAGTCAGAGATGCGTCGTGCAGGTGGGGCGAATTTCAATGTGGATCAAGTTCTCTGAGTGTATGAATAGAGCTCTTAAGGGTCGGCAACGCCCCTAGCGTTGCAACGTCAATAGGCAACGGCGACCTCTTACCATCAAGAGGCCGCATGTTTTCTAATACATTAAAAAACTGCATTGACATTCGTGTACATAAGCCGTAAAGACAAAGTGGATCAGTGAGTGTTCAATTACTCAATGACACGGTACATTGTTTCACAGAGCGTGTGTTACGTGACGAACGGGTGTGCGGTGAACGAGGCGCGGCGGCAACTGGAGCGGCGCACCGCCGGCGCCATCGTGCAGTACGCCGTGGTGCAGGCACTGCCGCGCGCCGCCTCGGTCGAGTGGCACGCCTGGGCGCACGCACACAACAACAGGTTCGAGTGTGAGTATACACGCACACACACACACACACATACACACATAGTGCAGTACGCCGTCCGCACGCATACAACAACAGGTTCGAGTGTGAGTATACACGGACACACACATACACATACCGGTACTCGCATTGTCATGTTTACAACATAGGCGAAAATAAAACTGACATTATTTATTTTTCCTATACTTACAGATGAAGAGACTGGTTGCAATGTCGGTGAATACAAGGTTGCCATCACGAGGAGGTGGAACTACGAGAACACGGTTGCAGCCTTCGTATGTTATGTCGCTACAGGTAGGTACTTACTGTTGTACCTAATTCAGTTTACTTGCTCAAATTTAGCTATTTTAGATATCAAAAGGTTTACAAAATTATGGAGATAAACAGATGCGAAACAATAAATAAAAGTACCTAGGTATAAAATAATAAAAAAGAGCTTGAATATTAAAATTTACTCTAATATTATTATTATTAATAATGCGAGAGTTATCTCTCCGTATCTCTATCTGTTTGTTACCTTTTCACGCCTAAAACGCTGAACTAATCTTAATGAAATTTGGTATGGAGATATTATGTACCCTAGGTATAGCACATTTTATATCGCAATAAACATATCTATATTAATTATCTCACATCTTCTATGGATGCAATCGACTAGAAACCGTTAATTGTAGCGTCCAAAAGGGGAGGCCTATATCCAATAGTGGACATTTTCTGGCTGATAATGAACTACTATAATTATTATTTATGTTGTTCTATTTTCTGTTTTTTTGTGGTGAAACAATAAAGCATTAGGTATCTACCTACCTATATCTCTCGCCTTGACCCTTACGTTCTCCTTCCAGGGTCATCCCCCTCAACGTGCCAACTATCGTTCCCCAACGAGGAAGCGTGCAACACTCACCGCACGCTCGCCTCGCAGATGTGCCAAGAAGACGTGGAGGAGGTACTTGAGTACGCGCTCAATAAGCTGACAAGCGAGTGTCGCGACAACGCCACGCCAGCTGTCAAAATGCGGATATTCTATCAGGTAAGCTGGATGCTGGTGGCGCAAATCTCTGCGCTTTTCCTCATTCCACCACTAAACAAAGAAGTGATCTAATGGAGAGTCAAACTAACTTTTTTCACGCTAGATGGCGCATGATTGTCTAGCTGGATCATTTCTGCACCTTGATTTGACACAACATCTGTCGACTATAAGTCTGCGATGGATCACTTACTTGTGGACACTCACGGTACGTCTAGTCCATAAATTTAAAGTCGCTCAGCGGGCTATGGAAAGGGCTATGCTTGTTCTCATGCAGTTTCTCTCAAGGATCGTATCAGGAATGAAGTGATCCGACAGAGAACCAAGGTAACCGACATAGCCTATAGGATCAGCAAGCTGAAGTGGCAATGAGCTAGACATATTAGTCGAAGAACCGACAACCGTTGGGGCAAACGTGTTCTCGAGTGGAGACCGCGTCTCGGCAAACTAAGTGTAGGACGCCCTCCGGCTAGGTGGAGCGATGACATACGCAAAATGGCTGGCAGCAGTTGGATGAGAGGGGCCGAAGATCGGGCTCAGTGGCGTGCTTTGGGAGAGGCCTATGTCCAGCAGTGGACTGAAGTGGGCTGATTATGATGATGATGGATCACTTATCTGGCGTTCTGGCCACCCCACATGAGAGCCAGTCCCCAATCTAGGTTAGTAGCTTGGCGTGACCTTCGACCGTATCGTCACTTAACATCTGCAGGGCTAGTGTGAGTTTTACGTTTAACGTTAACACGCCCTGCGTTAACGTTTAGCAAACAAAACTCTTACACTGCTGGACCGATATTAACCATTCATAGCCAAGAACCACCCCAAGGAAACTGGCTTTCAAATGAAAAAAACCGCATCGAAATCGGTTCATCCGTTTAAGAGCTACCATGCCACAGACAGACATTGATGTCAAATTTAGAACACCCCTCTTTTTGCGTCGGGGGTTAAAATAGTAGGGGAGCCCAAGAGGGGATTTTGGGATTTACTCGAGCGCGTCAGATTAATATAAGGGAGGATACCTCACATATTGATAAGTACCTCCACAAAACATGAGGCCCATATATAAGGCCGCCCGTGAAGGATACAGGATCAGATTAGTAAAAAAAAATTGACCATCAGAAATTCTCGAGCGCGTCAGATTAAGGTAGGGTGAGTTAATTACATCCTAAAAAAATGTATATTCCACTAATCTGACAATTTGAGAGTGACGTAAAAAAAGGGGAGGGCAACAAAGTTGTAAAAAAAAAACGTCATCTCGACATTCTCGAGCGTAGCTAAATTTTTTTTTATTTTGAAGGAAATAATTCAAGAATAATGAAAAATATATAATCTGACGATTTCCGCAAGCCGAAATATCAAAAATTCGTCGATAAAGTTAAATGCGTGCAGCTGCGTGATGCCTACATTTCCTTAAACATTAAATTGTTTTAAGCTTTTTTTTAAGTATTTTTTTTATAAATACATGTATTCTACTAAAAAAGCATACACTTATTTATTTGCATGCTATTTCCTGAGCTTGAAAGTGGTTTTTTTGGAATAACTTTTAACCGGCTTTATCGATCAACTTCAAAAACTAATCCGCCTTTGAGCTTGAAAAACCACGTCGATCGCCACCAAGCTGGTCAAAAGCGGTTGATTCGTTCGAGAGATATCGTGAGCGAAAGAAACCCGAAAAAGTGTTTTTTCGGGATTACTCCGAAATTTGTGGCTCGATCAATTAAAATTGCAAAATTACTTAAGAGGATGATAAAACTGCGTCGAATTGCGCCAACCGCGTGAAAATTGGTTGATCCATTCAAAAGTTATTGCGGTTTGAAAATTCCAAAAATCGTGTTCTATGAAACTTCTGTCAGACTTTCGAGCTGGGAGAGCTCAAATGCATAGAAATATTATTTCTTTGAACTCAGCGAGCTCAAAATATCACATAAATTATATTTTGAGCTCCGAAATGTCATAAGTACAATTTTAAGCACCCAGGAATGGAATTAGCGGGGAGTTGCAGGGATGGCCTTTAAGGTGAACCGTTTTTCTAATATTTTTTTTGTCAGATCAGGCAAATCCCTCTAGATAATCGTCAGATTATGAGACAGTACGTTTAGAACATAAAGATGAACCATATATTTCTTCATCTGACGCGCTTGAGTATTTCAAAATGGCGAATTTTTTTTGCATATTATGAAAATGGCCGCGTGTTTGCGTCCCATCGAAATCGTCAGATTAGTGAATGAGAGCTTTTTTTTGGTGCACTTAACACTCCCTTAGAAAATCTGACGCGCTCGATTAATTTTTTTTTTTTTTTCATTTTCAACCCTTAAATACAACCACCTCCATCATGCAAACGATCAGATTAACATACGTACATTATTAAAAATACGTAGGACATTGATGCTATCAATATCTGACGCGCTCGAGGATGTCCATGCAACAGTTTTTTTTTACATATTTAAAAATCTATAGCCGCTTCCCCCACCGATGTAAAGGTATATATCATATAACATTTTTTTCTTCTTATCATCTAAGCTTTGCATCCCAATAGGTCTCTACGACGCTCGAGTAAATCCACATTTAGCATCATGGGCTCCCCTACCAAAAAGAATGTGTAGCTAATAATATGTCATTTAATTAAGTGGTAGTAGTATGTCAAGGTACTACTAAAATGACATATTTATGACATGACATATCGATCCAAAACCGCGGATGACGGATCTGCGGGCTTACCGCGGATCACTAAACGACATAAACTTTATCGTAAACTCTTTTAATTTGACACAATTGGTACCGCCGAACTATCACGTGGTCCATCGACTAGCCATTTCCATTATGGCTACATTGAATGAACAAAAAGGTACGTAGTTTGAGCAAAAATAAACAATAGACGATAAATTTCGTACCGCGGAACTACTTTTACATTTCAAAACGATGGTAAAAGTCAACGGTGAAAAAGGTAAGTCTCGGGCAACGTTTTACACCATATTTCCGCCAAATTTGCTTGTGTTACAACACGTGCATTTTTAAACTCGTGATATCTTTCGAATTAAATGTCCGAATTGAATAAATCAAAAAGTCATAATAAGGTATTGAAACAGTCTTGAATATGAAGTAATTTATTTTGTTAGGGATTAATACCAAGAAACAATTTATTTTTTGAAAATATTATATAATCATTACACCAGGAGATAGTGTAGCTTTTCCCAACAGTGAAAGAATTTCTCAAATCGGTCCACTAGTTTCGGAGCCTATTAATGAAAACAAACAAACAAATAATCTGATTTTTCTTATAGATATATAATTATTCTTGTTTTACGTCATTTGTTTTCTGTCTGTCTTATTACGAAAATAGTGTTGCCAAACTATCTATAGTAAAACTATCGATAGTTTTCATCTGAATGAGCCACACTATCGAAAGGCCTATAAATACTACCGATAGCTCAAAATGAGGCAATAGTACCAATCGAGTGAGTACAATACTATCGATAGTGTTGTTGCTCGCGAAGAATAAACTATGGATAGTATACCTACTGATCGTAAATAAAAAAACTATCGATAGTATCGATTATTTTAGTCTATCGATACTATCGATAGTTTATACTTCGCGAGCAACAACAATATCGATACTATCGATAGTATTGTACTCACTTGTAGTATTGCTTCGTTTTGAGCTATTGATAGGATCGATAACATCGATTGTATCGATACTATCGACAGTGTTTCGATTGGTTGGCTATCGATAATTAATTAATAAATAAATAAATATCGGGCGACCATTGAACACAAATTGATTAATCATCGATAGTCTACTAGCGATCGGCAACACTAGTTGAAAAACATTTGACATTTCGTTGGTTCAATTAACCATTACAATACGATGTCTCATCCCGGTACCAATTTTTATACTGGCGTAAATGACAATTGTAAATGTAAACGAAAATAAAACCATTACGATCGGGCAACCGCGGTCGGCCTGCTGTAGTACAAGTTTTGAAAACGATGAAAGTTTTCGTAAACGTCGACGCCGACTTGTCAAAGTGGCAACTCGATCTGCTTCAAAAAGTAACTCAATAACATTGTTGGAATATGATTATAACGATTAAAAATAACCCGTATTAACGATTTCAGTTCCTCCAAGTCTTGGTAAGATTCGCTGAAAAAAATATGTATGGATGGAAACGAAAACTTTTATAGTTTTTGTAAACTATCAAAACCTGTACTAGGTGTGCAGGATCGATTTTATTGATTTCGGGCGTTAGTGATACCATGTATGATGTATCTTATAGAATAAAAAAATGTTGACATTAGACGTTTTGTTCTGGTGCAGGTGTGGAGCGCGCCGGCGCCCAGCGTGCTGGCGGCGGCTGTAGCGAGCGTGCGGGCGCGGTGCGGCGTGCTGGCCGCCGCCACCGCCGTGCCAGTGCTGGCGCTCCACAACGCCTTCACCTTCCTCTCTGTCAGCGGCCTACGCCTCGACGAGTGACCGCCAAGGTAACTACACAACCACCACTAAACGTTCTGCTATATCCTACTAATATTATAAACGTGAAAGTTTGTGATTATGGATGGATGGATGTATGTTTGTTACTCTTTCACGCAAAAACTAGTGAACGGATCTAATTGAAATTTGGAATGGATAGCTTATACTCTGGATTAACACATAGGCTACTTTTTATCCCGGAAAAAGGTTCCGGAGGGATAAGTGGAAGACGCGGGTGAAACCGCGGGACGCAACCTGTCCTATACAATTACGCTCAGCACAGCATACAAAGATAGTAAGTAGGTTCAATTGTAAAGACCGTCCGTTGTAAATAACTACCGATCTGATTCGTATCGCATCGTAGTTTTTTGTGGAAGCCCTTAGAATCCTCCGGAAAATTGGAAAATTCTTAGTGTTTTTTTTTTGCTATAAGATTGTGGTATGAACTGAAGGCCCGCGTTATATTTGCCTACTCGTACGAAGCCGGGGTAGGTCACTAGTAACCTATAATATATCCACAGTTTGTCCTACAAGAGATGCACATCTCTTATTACATCTATCGAGCTTATGTCAAATTTCTATCAAATGTTTTGCCTTCCACATAGAGCGGTGTGTTCCGGCAACCTCAGTTGTATCTATTTATATATAAGACTAGCTGCGCCCCGCGGTTTCACCCGCGTCTTCATTTTCTTTTCTTCTAGGAACCTTTTCCGTGATAAAAAGTATCCTATGTCCGTTTCCTGGTCCTAAGCTACCTCCCCACCAATTTTCAGCCAAATCGGTTCAGCCGTTTTTGAGTTATAAGTAGTGTAACTAACACGACTTTCTTTTATAAATATATATAGATGAGCGCGAATTATGAGGTGAATGAAATATAAAGGCCCGTTTCGTATAAAGAAATGGCACCCCAAGTGTCTTAGATTTCTAGCATGATATACATATTCATATAATTATATGAGTAGTGTTGACTATGTAAATTGAAATAAATAAATATTTATTCAATGCAAGTGTTCTCAGAATTCGCCATCTAAATTAAAATTAGTTCCTTTTGCTTGTCCACAGGTCTTGGTTTCAACAATACCTACAGATACAGATGCTTTATTGCCAGTTCAGAAAATATATTTGCTGAATATTTTCAGTGTTTATTATAAATTTTGTTAATTTATGCTACCGAGTTTACCATACTGTAAGTCAAATTATATACATTATTTTTTATTGCAGAGTGTTTTTCAATTCGTTTACCCAAATAATAAGGAAATGAAAAACAAAATTCAAATTAAATTTATTTAATTTTTTTACAAAATTGACCGAACAGTGCGAGATTTCTAGAACGTTTACACTTGCATTAAGTAGACATAAAGTTATAATAATTCTCTTACAAGTAAGTCTTAATTCACCTGTGTCAGTAAAGCAATGCGAATTACGGTGACAGACACCCGAACCGGTTGTGTATATATAGTTAAATCATGATTTGATGAAACGGGACATTTTTATCTTAAAAGTTGTCACTAAGTAAATTATTATCACTAATAATAATAACCGAAGCATAATTATTACAAACTAAACATGATACATTATACGTCAGTATCGGATGAAATTACTGATATTATCATCTGCACTTACACAATATAATTCTAATACACAACACTATGGGGTATAATTGCACACAGCAGTGGTTAAAAGACGATAGCGCACAGATTATTATCATAAGTACAGCAAATGCGAACTGTCGAACGCGCTTAACGTACTCCGGGAACGGTCCAACAGCGAAAACAAATACAAAGCTTTCACCGAATCGTTTCTAAATGCAATTCTGGAACACCATACCACCCAACCCTTCTATAATTTTATTTAATACTATCTTTATATAATTATAGAATAAATTAATTTCTCATAAAGAAAATAAACATATTTATTTTGATCACTCTATATTCTATACATGTTGGACGGTACGGTTTCCAGAATTCGCGTTCAAGTCAGCATTATACAAGTAGCCTGTGTTTTGTACTTTGAAATTAAGTAAGGAAACAATTTGTCACATAAAAAAAGAGCTGCTGAATTTTATTCGTATAATTAAACTACAAAAACGAAAATATGCTTAACATAATCTAAATAATATTTAATCAACAACTTTTATAGTGCTTTAGGGGGAAACTTTTAAATCATACACATTTGATGAGTAATTATATTATTTATACTTTGTAGTTGGCAGGAGTTTAATGTAGCTTAGGGTGTTTCGTTTTATAACGTATTGCCACAAACCTGTCGAATAAAGAATATTTTATGTTTGTATACAGTCGTATCCGTATGAAAATACAGCTAAAATAAATACCTTATTAAGCGAAAATAACGATAAACTAACATTAATCTATAGTATCAAAAACAAAATGCGCACTGTCTCCGTATAGCGCGTGCGCCTATTGCCAACAGTGAAAACAAATAATTTTGAAACAATATTCAAATGCATTGAAAGGCAGATTTATAATTATACTCGTTTATTCTTATTTGTAGGCTATTGCTATTATAGAGAACAGAAAGAAATACCGTATTATTTCGACTCTATTTTATAGATTTATAATAGTTTTTCACACACTCATTTACCACAATTATATGGGAAATATGACACTCCATTCATCTTATATAGCACAACTACTTAATCTTGCGCACGTTCTCTCTACCTCTTTCAACATAAACATTACGACCTGGACGAATACACAATACATGATTTGTCTTGCGGGATACTTCAAAACAAAACTACCAATAGTAAAAATAGTATGATTGCCCAGCTACCCATATAGTGAAGTTAGTATTAAATTACTGTACATTTTTAAAGTTACCTGCGATCTACTATCTATCTAACCACTTTACGATGTTGTTCACCGTCCTTTAAATCAAACCGAGTACCCACTAGGGATTAATAATAATATACATAATAATTCGAATATTTTTACTCCTCCATTCTCCGATCGGTTACATTATTAAGATCTCAACGCTTAGAAAAAATTAAAGTTAAACATACGCAGCGATAAACAAGAGATAATACAGCCGGTATCTCCTCACCATCCGACAACTCACTCGGTACATACATACATAGCCTACGGTTAATCGTTATATTAATCAGATTTATGCAACGGTTCACCTTACAACCGTTTCACCCAAGCGAACAAGTACACGTAAACTAATAACAGCTACATATATTACAATAGTCCGATCCGATACTGTACACAGGCGAGGGGGGAGCGCTCCCCGCCGTTCTAGACGAGTCTAGTGCACGAGACACGATCTCCGGAGTGGAGCGGCGCGGTCGCGTCAGTCGCCGAAGGGCGGCGGGGGCGGGTCTCCGGCGCCGTCGAGCGGGTCGCTGACCTCGGCGCCTTCGGAGCTGTCTGCGGGCTCGGGTATGTCCGCGCTGTGCTCCTGCTGCGCTTGGAGCCGCGACGCGAGGTACTGCCGGTGCGCGTACTTGTTGAACCGCCGCTTGGCCATGAACAGCGTGGCGATGGTCCGCGGCGCCACGCGCACGGCGGCCGCGCGCGACGTGATGCCGCCGCGCCGGCACTCCGCGCACGTGTAGTCCAGCACGCGCAGCCGCGACACCGTCTGCCTAACGCACTCTGCCAGACCACAACAGCCAAGGGTTATTGCACGCCGAACACACGCTCGTCTACAACCTTCCGCCCGTCTGCGACTTACGTAGGTAACCCGTTCAAACTGAGACTACCTGTCTATTGAGTAATTTACTAAATAAACGAAAGCTGTAAGTTTTATGACAACTGGCAACTTGGTTAACGTTAAAATTGTTGTGGGTCTGTAAGTCGCACACGGGTTCAATCAGAGTCCATATTTATAACATATCACCTAAGACACGACAATGCATGGCACACACAAATTGGCAAATCTCTCCGCCCCTCCGTAATTCTATATAAGAAGACCCGATCATTTCACTACCGTCTAACACAACTCACAGCTTACTGTGTATTTACATGCTTTCACCTATTTCATCTAATACAGCTAACGAAACATAAGCTGTCTATTATAATATTCAAACTGTATACGCAACTCTGTTTGCAAACTTTTTTATTCATGTTTGTTTAGGCGTTTTCAAACTTAGCATAAATAAATAATGGAAATGAAAGTCCAGCGATGTATATGGAGTAAGCGTAAAGCATCCAGTCGATATAATGTATGACTATGAAGAGTAAAATACAAGCAGTATGGACCCAAGCAGAGCATAACATATCATTCCGAGAATCCCATTTCTGTTGCATAGCACCATGCAGAAACATGCGGGTTCAAATATACATTCATTTTATAATGCAACAAAAACGTATTCTCATTGTAAATTCTTAATAGCTTAAATAACAGTATGGATATAAAACCAATAACAGAATACATTACAGATACATTACATTATTTGTATTTTGTACTAATACCGTCACGAATACTGAGTAGTGCGCTGTCTATCACTTTCACACGCATACTATTAGATAGAGAGGGCAGTACGCTGTATTGATATTTCTATCTAGCAGTGTGCCACATTTTATTTCAGGAACTGATTGCCTATGTGGACACTTTTCACATTATTGTTATTTATTTATTTCCAGCCAAAAGCGTGAAGGAGTTCAAGCTTTTAAAACTATGCGTGCGCTTATGTGTATGACCTCGTAGTGGTTTACTGCGTATTATTATCGACACAGCTGTTATTACATGAACATCTAATAAAACAATTTTACTTTACAAATAAAAATTTACAAAACACTTTTTAATTAATATAAATACGTAATAATCTACATTAAACTGTCGATAATATACACAGTGTTACAGTACCCGGCGAAAATATACCACATCGGCAATCGAAACGTAAGATCAGTTTTGTGCAGCCTCACTGCAAAAACGTACGGATGGCGCTGTACAAAACTGAAGTATATCTCCTCAGCCGACGTGCCATTATTGTCGGGTACCGTCGCTCGCATGGTATGACGTACCTTGATGCAGTTGCCTATCGCAGAGCTTACAAATGACGAGCTGCATTGTCCCCTTGGGCCCGATGAAGGAGCGCTCGCAGAGCGGGCAGTAGCGACCGATGCGATACGCCCTACGCACGCACACACACATACGGACCGTACGCGCACAACCACCGGAACACAGAAACACGCTATTAGTATCACGCCGACACGCACAAGTGGCGGGACGGTCTCGCTGCACTCAAATGTTACTTTAATACTCGTCTTTGTTGGCTCACGGGTTAGAACTAATTGCTAACGTGAATGTGTATTTCAGGTGTCTTCAAATTTTATTGTTGTATTTTTATAACATAAAAAAGACTCGTCAAAAATACACATAAGTTTTATTAATTTTGTACATAAATAAGAAATATTATCAAAGGAGGCATATAGATAGATAGATATAGCAAAATATACGTATTCACATTTGTGAGAATAGCAAAGGGATAGTTTTATGCAAGTCCACAACAAATAGTTTTACTTTAGGACAGAACACAAACACCATTATTTGCATAAATACAAAGATCAATACTGTGACTGTGTAACAAACATTGAGCCGAAAGACAAGTAATAAAATAAAACTCAAGTTAGTGATCGGATGATGAAAACTGATGATCTACGCCCTTGTTAGTCGAAACTCAACAGATATGAATTGGTGAGTTAGTCTGATTATCATCAGCCATGAGATGAGATGGCGGCACAACGATTCGGTCTAATTGACGCAGTACATAGCATTATTGAAATACAAAGAAAAACTATAATAAAAGTATTGCATCAATTATTATGTTAAACAGCTCGATTTAAAATGAAAATTATCAACAACAACAAGGAACAGTAAAGTTACAGTATCTAAAATAAAGTTCAGGCCAATTGGTTTCTATTATCTGTGGTATTTCCAAACATTTTAGATTTTTGTCTCGAGGGGTGATCCCACACACCAAGAAGTGCTTTGTACATAGGACTTTTCTGTTCTTTTAAAAGAAGACTGTTTGCTCGTCGGACAATCAATTCTCTACTTTATATTTATTGCTATTTAAGTTCAGAATTTCGCGTCGAATAAGCAAACTGTCTTATCGGTGAGATGAGTGTAAAATGTATTTAGGAAGAGCATGCAACTTATCAAATACAATACAGATTATGTGCTGAGTTAAGAACGCTGCGTTGGGGTAAGAGACAACATTCCGCGGGGGTCAAATGCTACGAGGAACCATAGACAAAGCGGAGATCCACAGAGTGAAGGCAGACACGTCCATGACGAGACACAGAATGACCAGCGCGTGTTAGTACACATCAAACGCATGAGATGGCGTGAAACACATTTAACTACCAAGACCAGTTATTACTTAAAAACAAATTACACATATTCGAAATATTTTTATTGAAAACTGTACTTTTTCTCATCTGCGTCCCTCGAAAAATACTCCTCTTGTACATAATCGTGTTCAGGTTTTGTTGGAGCCCCTCTTGGTTTTACTTGAAACACAAGACGGAATGTTTAAATTTTCTCTGTGCCTAATTCCGCTGCTATTACAGTGGTGGTTAAAGACATTTTAGAAGCTAGGACCAAAAAGAATGAATGAAACAATCGATTCTTCACAGGCGTGACTTATTAGGACCAAAAAGAATGAATGAAACAATCGATTCTTCACAGGCGTGACTTATTGGTCTGTTTGCTATTACATAATATACTCCAACTGTCTTCATTTATAAAGTTTAAAGAGTGAAGAATCAAATGTGAATGTACTCAAACATAAGTGGGTCTGTCTATAAACTGATTTTTACACCTTGCCTGATAATGATACCGTTCAAGAATTTATTACGTTTCTTGATATAAAATACTGCAAATGATTGTAAATGACAAGGGCCTATCTACACGTTGATTTAACATGATTAATTGATTGTATACTGTTACAATGTATTTGCCTTCTTTTTCAATATGTAATTTAAAAAGAACTACATAATAGATACACATTACACTGCTATTTTCTTGGGTGTGACAAACATTTTTTAATTATTATTACTTGTAGATATGTTACTACACCGAGTTCACAAAACGATTCGTGATATTGTCGCTCGTGATATTGTTACAATATAATAAAAGTTGCTATTCATGCATATGGTTTTACGATTAAGAAATAATTTCAGTATCACGCTGTTTTGTGCGGTTTCCCGCATTTTGCATTGTTCTCTTTGTGTCTACGACATAATTTCACGATTAAAATCATAATTTGAGGATCATCTTGCCCAGAAGTATCATAAACATTTCTGCTTCCCATTTTCTATCAGCCTTCACAAGAATATCTAATAAGGGAAGTATTACCATAGTAAAGGAGTATTAGTTCAGCTTCATATAAATCGACCGTCGCCGGTTTGAATGTGTGCGTGAGTAGCGGCACCGTGTACGCACGCACTTTTCACGCACACAATCACATAAACGAAAGGAGGCGGCCGGGGCCGCGGCCATGCACTCAGTACGGAACGCGCCGCCTATGCGTCACCGCAAGAGTAGGCAATTAACTCGTCGAGCGGCCTTAGCTAACCTACTGTTCTTTATATACTGTGGTATTACGCTACACAAAGTAGGGAGCGCCGCCATGCTTGACTGTATTTCAACAACACTGTATTTACAAACTGTATTTCACAAACACATATAATTATATCTATTGCCAGACAGTAGATGTAGTAATCACTGAACATCAGGTGACTTGAGATCAAACACTACCGTTTAAGAGGTAGAAAATAGAGTGGTTACATTAATAAATTGGTGTGATCCTTACAATTTACCTCAATCAGAGATATGCAATTACTTAGTTACAAATTAAATATTTGACAAGTTTAACTATTAAGGTATTCAATATGACTAAAAAGCTAAAAGTCTCACTCAGTCTCTCACTTATTAGACAAAAATGTACTCTGTCTAAATTGATTTCTACATAGCGTCTTTATTCCTCTAGTTCTAGCCAATGATTGGATCTACAGACTGTTTGAAACTACGAGACCGGTTCATGATTGGTCTATATAGAGAGCGACGTAGTCTCTAAGGAAAATAAAAATAACACTAAGTCATCTAGGTACTGACCTCGCGCAGGGCGTGCATAGTGAATGCGAGTACACCTTGTGTCCGCCCGGGCCCCGCCGCGTCTGGTGGTGCCACTCCCCGGGGACTGAGGGGGTCCCCGGCGTGGAGGGCCCCGGGGTCGAGGGCCCGGGGGTCGATGGTCCCGGGGTGCCTGGGGCCCCCGGGGTAAGTCCGCTCGGGTCTCGCGCGCCGCACGATTTGCAGATAGCGCACTCGACGCAGTGCCAACGTCCTGGAATGCGATGTGGGCAATTTTAATTTGGCTTGATAAAGTATATAATATAGGAACACATCAATAGGTGATTGGTGACAGATTCTTGAGGGTGGTAGCTAGCTAGGCGAATACCTGACATGCTCTACCATCATGCTATGGTTTCAGCACGATGTTTTCGTGCCGAGTGGCCGGTCGGCCGTCCCAGGTATCGCTAGAAAGACGAAGTCACGAAGGAATTGCGCGAGCTCCAGATGATGATCTGGCAGGAAATGGCGCAGGACATGCCAAAGTGGCGGACTTTTATTATAGGAGGCCAAGACTCACTTTTCTCAGAATTTGCAAGTTACAAGCAACTTTGCAAGCAAAAAAAAACAAACTTCAAAGGTTTTTCATGGATGCCATTGTCAGAACTGGACCAATTGAAATGAGATCACACTGCAAGCACCAGCTACCAAATAAAAAAAGAATCATAAAAATCGGTTCAAGTCGAAAGTTCTGAGGAAACAACAGTTGCTCCTAGTAGTCTAGTTGCTCCAAATAAGTCCGTGTAAAGCAAAGTGCCACTATTTTAGTTAAGCACTATCCTCATCCCATCATCTTATCATCATCATCGTTAATACTTGATTCTACTGTCTTAAGTTTGAAATATTTAATACTACTTGACACTGGCAAATACCCTAATAATCATGTGACGCCAAAACAAAAAAATATATAAAAATTGTTGTGTGTACATACCGCTGGGCACGGCGTCCAGCCCCACGCAGTAGATGTGGAAGCCGCGGTCGCAGAGGTCGCAGAACAGCATCTTGTCGTCGTCCTGCGGCAGGCGGCACGCGCAGCACGACTTGCACTCGGCGCACTGCCACGCGTACTCGCGGCACTTGCGGATCGTATCCGCCGGCAGCTCCACGCACATCGGGTGCACTGACCACAGTACACATTTATTTTAATACTAGCTGACTCGGCAGACTTCGTGCTGCCTCAATCGAAAAATCAAAAAATCAATCGACTTTATTAAATAGCAATAGAGCTGAAATTGACTCTACATTTTATTTAGAAAACGTTGGGAAGCAGAAAAGCGCTGTTTTTAGGGTTTTCCCGGCAATTATTCTAATTTTTCTCACTTTTCAAACCTTTCCTAGACCTCCACGAACATTTCAAGACCAAAATTAGCCAAATCGGTCCAGCCGGTCTCGTGTTTTAGCGAGACTAACAAATAGCAATTGATTTTTATATATCTACTAGCTGACTCGGCGAACTTCATATCGCCAATAAAAACACCTTTTAAACCTTCCCTGAACTCCCACAAACATTTCTAGATCAAAATTAGCCAAATCGGTCCAGCCATTCTCGAGTTTTAGCGAGACTAACGAACAGCAATTGATTTTTATATATAAGACTAGCTGACCCGGCGAACTTCGTATCGCCAATAAAAGTCACCTTTTAAACCCTCCCTGAACTTTCACAAATATTTCAAGATTAAAATTAGCCAAATCGGTCCAGCCGATCTCGAGTTTTAGCAAGACTAACGAACAGCAATTGATTTTTATATATAAGACTAGACTAGATAAACACGAACGAAGGTATCCGAAGACGATGTCGAAGATAAGAGATGGGGAGAAAAGATACGGAAGGCTGTATTAACAAGATTATACATCACTTGAAAATATATCCAGGGACAGAGTGAGATAGCAAATAAAAAACAAGAGACGGCAACATCAAGTCTATAGCACTTCTACTCACACTTAGCGTTGCAATTGGCGCAGACGAGAAACCGCTCGTGCGTGTACTTCCGGTTGGCCTCGAGCCGCAGCTTGCACACACGGCACGTCTCCACTTCCGCTTCCGGCCGGGAGTCCTCTTTGTCCTTCTCCTGTTGGCTACTTCGCTTCACGCGATTTAGCTTCTTGCGCTGGAAATGCAGAATGTACACATGTGATACAAAAAAAGATTCTATTTGTTTATAGTTACAAGTTTTGCAGGGAGGAGGTCGACTTGAATGCTATTCATTGTTGCAAGAAACATTGATTTATTGCAGGGTAGTGTTTAACCTCAAGTTGGCGAGACAAATTATGATATTGACGACTGGCGACGACGTGGCGCGATGGGCAAACAGCCGACTGCAAAGCGTGAGGTCGCGGGTTCGATTCCCGCTTAATGGACAAATATTTGTGCCTTAAAAATTGCACAACGCATTTGTTTCGTGTCTGGATCATTTAGGTTTTGTGGACCGCCACAATAATCTGACGCATGTTGTCAAAATTGGCATAGTTACTTTGGCTGAGTGGTGGTGCGGTGTGTCGGAGTCGTCGCTAGACGAGGAGCGCTCGCCCCACGACGCCTCCGACTCCGAACTGGAGTCCACCGGCGACGGCGGCGCGGGCGGCGCCGCGAGAACTGTGTTTAGGGGAAAGTATCTGGAAGGAAAGAGAGTAAGCCTTCAATTAAGTAAACATGTTATTTAATACAAAAGTAAAAAAAAAAATAGAAAAAAAGAAATGAGAAAATACCAGGAAAGAGTTGGTAAGGTTCGACAACGCATCGGCAATGCCCCTAGTATTGCAAATGTCCAGAGGCGACGGTGACCGCTCGGAGTCGAAATTTCTCTTGTCTACTTGTTTGACACTATTCCAAACACTCTATCGTGTTTGTTACCTTCGCACGCCCAAATAACTAAACAGATCTTGATGAAATTTGGTATAGTTTAGTCCAACCCAGTGATTGTTCAGATCGCGAATCTAGTACCAAGTACATCACAAATCACTGCGTAAACCACTTTAGTAAGAGCTATATATAATGTACACTGTGTCACTCACCGCAGCTGCTCCGAGGTGTAGCTCCGGTACCAGTGCTGGAACTGGCCCGGCAGCAGCGCGTGCGGGTAGAAGCCGGCGGGCGGGCGCGGCGCCGGTGCACCGTCATGTTTGTATAGCTTGTAGTATGTGACTCACCGCAGCTGCTCCGAGGTGTAGCTCCGGTACCAGTGCTGGAACTGGCCCGGCAGCAGCGCGTGCGGGTAGAAGCCGGCGGGCGGGCGCGGCGCCGGTGCACCGTCATGTTTGTATAGCTTGTAGTATGTGACTCACCGCAGCTGCTCCGAGGTGTAGCTCCGGTACCAGTGCTGGAACTGGCCCGGCAGCAGCGCGTGCGGGTAGAAGCCGGCGGGCGGGCGCACGCGCAGCGGCGGCGGCGCGGGCGGCGCGCGGCGCCTGTGCACCGTCATGCTCTGCAGGTCGACGCACGCGGGCTGCCGCCACAGCGCGGCGCGCGAGTTCCACTCCGCGGCGGACGCGATCGCAGCCGCTGCCATGTCCTGCCGCACACGTTACATCACACATTAACGCCCGAAAGAACATCGGCCACTTTTCATACTGCCTTGGACCTGCCCGCAATATATTTTATATAAAAATTGCGAGCTTATTGAAGTTGTACAACAGACATATAACAGTTTTTGGTGTGTGAGATTAACGTTAGCTTCAGATAAATTAAAAAGAAGTACAACAAAATTGGTAGAATATATTGTATCTTCCGTTCAAAACATCCGAGCATCGTGTAAGTTAAAAAAATGCTATAAAAAACTACGAAATTAAAAAAATAATATCATTTGTTTCTACAGTTTTCGTAAAATATCGTTTGTATACCTAATCATATTAGGCAAAAAATTTCAATTTCTTTCATGTATATAGCTCTTTTTCATACAACCTCGGGTCCGTTTTGGCCATTGTTCTTTATTTATTTATTTACTTTTAGGAAGACCAACAGCTTATACATGTTCTAATAATCGATCCTCTCATAACATAACACCATCAAGTCTAAAGATTCATGCGTGGCATCCCTTGTATAAAAGGTGTAAACTAGACGCTATTTAGTTTTGGAAGTTACTGCATTGTATCTCTATAAGCAGTGGTGGATTTATACTAGGGGCAGTCAGGGCTAGTGCCCAGGGCGGCAAAATTTGGAAAGTGAGATAAAATTTTCTATACAATATATAATTAACTAATTCTTTTAAATAAACATTTCAAGATATATAATTCAAGTATTATGTATCACATTAAAATTTTGTATATTATAATAGAGGAAATTTAAGTAAAAACTATTCAAATAGTTTTATTAATTTATTTCCATAAAGGTTAAAAAAAATTAAAGTTGATATTTTTATTTTCTGGAATTGATAAATTTATGTAGTTTTAAAAAAAATAATAATATCAAAACTATTAAAATAAAATTTAAGTCATAGGGCGGCATTTTCTTCAGTGCCCCAGGGCGGCACAAATTTAAATCCGGCCCTGTCTATAAGCCGTTTTCAACAGATGTCGTTAAAATGTTTTTGTAAAATAATGTCAGTTAGTAGGTAACAAGTATCATAAGTCCACAGAAGAAAATACGTATATTTAGTAGAATACAACATGCGAGAATCGCTCGTAGCGGAACTTGCCTAGTCATTCTTAACCCATTAACTAGATTAAGCAACGTTCTCTGCGGCGACTACTTGGATGGGTGACCACTAGTAGTATTCACAACTGAGCGCTTCCGTGCTTCGCAGGGCACGCCTGCTTGTTGTCTTAGGATAGCAGTTGTTAGGCTCAAGTTCCCGTTGCTTAGTAACATGTTGTAAATGCTAGTCAACCTGTGGCTTTAACCTTCGAGTATGCAGAAGTTCACCGCACTTTAAAACATCCACAGGTGGTTGGATTATTTGAATGTATTTCAAGCATAATCATATAAAATAGACTAATGACTAGCCCCACTTCTTTGCCCAAAAGAAAGTTGACATTTTTTCAATAATAATATATTCATTTGGGGTGTGCATGGTGCAATACAAAGGAAAAACACTCAGACAAAACAATTATGTATTAAAATCAGGGACTAAAAACAAAATTAAATTTATTAAATTTAGAACCTAAACTTGTCTAAGAAAAAAAATTTGTGTAGGTTACAAATCCTCAAATATTTTTTTCATATCGTGGAACCCCAACCCACATAGTTTCTGGTACCCTGGATATAGGGAATCATAATTAGTGATCACAGATTATGTATGTAAATATGTAAGTGTTAATTGTAAAAACAAAATCTTAAGGAACCTTACCTGTCTAGCCTTCTCCGGATCAACTTTAGGCGGTTCTGGTTTGTCCGAAGACTTTTCCGCCTTAACCTCGACCTTGGTGGGCTTCTCCTCCGCCTTGGCCTCGACCGTCTCCTCGGCTGAGGAAGCGATCTGCCTCTGGCGCTGGTGCGACCGATACTCTTCGTACTTGTGAGGGTAGTCTGAGAGCATGATGTCTAGGACTTCGCTGGCGTCAACTGCTGTGATGCCTATGGAGATTTTGAGTATGGTGGTCATGGCAGCCTTATAAGAAAAGTATAGAGTAAAATTCTAAAGATAAGGAACAAGTGAAATGCGCTAGGAGACCTATTTGTTGTCAGTTCCCACTACAGGGGAAGCCCATTCTGTGCTGTCAAATACTGAAAAGCAAAACAAATGTCAAAATATGCCAAGTCGAAGGCATGAATATCACATCATCGTCAAATAAAAAAAGCTGTAAAAGTTATAAGGGTCAATTCCAGAGAACTGGGCATGCAGTATATGCCATCATTGATCATGCATGACACGTAAATTAGTTTTACAAAGATGTTGAGCTCCATTCCACATTCTTAAAACGTTAACTTAAAGATTTAACGGCACTTTAATTTCTTTGCATATGAAAATAAAATTGTGCTATATGACTGGGTATTTTCATCATTATAAAAATTGTTCAAAGTTCCTAGTAGCATCAACGTTTTTACGATAAGCGACTGTTTGGCAAACTGCCCAGTAGGTTTGGAGACATTGGAGACTCAATCTTTGTTCATTATACAACTGCTCATATCAGCAGTCAAAGTTTTAACAGATATAATTCATTTGACAAAATGTGTAGGCGTTGAGTTGGCGAATCATTCTGCGTCCGTGTCTATCTAAGTTTATAACGATAGCGCATCTGTCTGGTCTTTTAATGTTCAGGTACTGCTAGACCATTTTTGATGCCAGTTTTAGTTTTTCTAAAACAATTATTATATAATCAGATACATAATAATATATATCTTAATTAGAAGGTGAGTATTGAAATCTTAGAAAAATTTTAAGTTTCGGAAACGTTATCATGTTGTGGTTGTGGTTTCATTTTTAGTTGCTTTAATTTTGTACACACCACAACGGCTGTCAAAAATAATATCATTCATCAAAACGCACTGGACCTGCATAGTGTATTAAGACATACACTATCTTTCTGTCTTTGAGGGAAGGCCGGAGGCAGGAAAGATTGATGATGATGATTCACCATAACACTTACCAATATCACAAAGAACCTCGGCGTCATTAGATTTAACGACTTCTGCTGCACCATGTCGAATATTATTTACTATCACTGGAATACAAAGTGTAAGGGATATTACGCTCTTGCTAAGCGCGTACTCCCGCTCCCCACCGTTTTACTATCACCTGTTGCGACACCTCCAACGATCGTCGTCATATCGCTACCCATCGACCACTGCGCTCCGGTGGCTGTCAAGTACTGCCACTTACCAAGATCGCAAAGTGCTTCTGACACCAAGCCTTTGCTGAGAACGTACTCCCGCTCCTCACCGCCCACCGCGCGCCGCTTCAGTTCGGGATAGCGCCGTTTGAAGCTCTTCACGCCGAGGAACATCGCCACTTGCTCTTGGATCATCATCATCTGTGGATACAGAAACTTTTGTGAACGCTTCTGACCTATCACGATATTTCTTCAGCCTATTACAGTCCACTGCTGGGCATACGTCTTTTCCAATTCGATTCCTCTCATCCAATCGCTATAAGACACTTTGCGTATGTCGTTGCTCCACTAGCCAGAGGACGTCCTACACTACGTTTGGCGAGTCACGATTGACTTCTATGAAAGTCAAAATAGGTACTAATATTGAGATCTATACCTTGAGGTAGTACAAACTTGGATAAGATCGAGATAGGGCTCATTTAAAACAGTGAGGTTATCGCGTTATTAGTATCTTTATTATTGTTGTGCAAAATCAGTTTTTTTAACATACCTGGGGCTCTGCGTTTGGCGTATCGGGAGTTGGCCACATGTATTCTTTGACATCAGCTGCCGTCCATATTTTGTTACTGAAATGAATACACATCAGATATTATACAAACCATGTTTTACTGGTAACATAAAAAAAGAAAAGTTGAGGGTAAACCAAAATAATTATGACAGAAAATTGACGTAGCGCATTCATGTTGCGGTATCGATGTTTTTCTTCTACCTAAATAACAAAGAAGACAGCGCTACTCAATATTGAACGCGAACTGAAGTACCAACATAAGAATTTCGTTACCTGTCAAATAAATCTGCGAACTTTGATTTCTTCATCTTATTACTATCGTTGGTTGAGCTCTTTACAGAGCTCTGAGAGTCTTCGTCTAATAAATGTGAGGGTCTGAAATAAAGGAGAAGAAAAATCTTGTTAATAATACAATCGTGTTTCTCTTTGCTTCAATCGAAATAAATATGAATCGTAGTTAAAAAAGTACTAGTGTAAGTAAGTAACGGCTGATGTTTTTCGTACTCACTTAGAAGGAGTGGCGTTGTCATCCATCATACAAGTCTCCTCCTCAAAAAGCTGAACGGTGGTCGTGGCCGGGCCGCACACGCGGCCGTAAATGCCCATCGTCTCCTGAAACAGTCACCACTTACATTACTACCTTCAAATACAAATAAATAGAATATGACAAATTCTAATTGAGTTAGCCAAGTGAATGTGAAACCATTGACGAGCAAGTGTCCTGCAGCCCATCGCTAGACGCACGAAACATACAGGTATTTCAATTTTCACATCGCAAACTTATGTTCTTCTCTTTACAACCTGCTTGTGTGATAAATTAACAAATTATCTTACCTTCATGTACATAGCGCCCCGGCCACCACCCCGGCCGCGGCCGCGGTTGCGCGGTGTGCGACCGCGACCGCCGCGGGAGCCGCGCCCGCTCCGGGGCCGAGTGCCTGCCTCCGGGGACTTCATGAACTCGTCCGTCTTGACAGGACTGTCCAGTATGACAGCTGCGGTGGAAAATAGCTTTAGGTCAGCGGTCGAGCTACGGCGCCGGCTCGACAGCGGCGTGGCGCAACTCGCGCCCGCCACTGACTTGTCAAGCGCTTCCGTCATGCGCGGGAGCTTGATGCGCGAGCTGGTTGGGTCAATGGGCGAGACCGCGCGCTCCTCTGCCACCTCCACTACCAGAACTGGCTCCGGTTCCGGTTCCGGCTCCGGCTCTGGGGGAGGGCTGGGGGCGCGCCGTCCGCCCCGGCCGCGACCTCGCCCGCCTCGCGGCTTTTTCAATATCGCTGGTCTCTCCCTGAAAATTTAAATCGTCGATTATTCATTTGTGTTGTGTAACTGAGAATAATTGACTTGTTTGTAGATATATTGAATTTTAAAACATTAGTAATAATTTACCGCATTAAGCGAAGAGAACGCTGTGGGCGCTCTTCGAGTGCAGGCACCGGCAGTGGGGCGGGCTTAGGGGTCTCCGGCAACGGCAGCTTGCGCGGCCGCCCGCGTTTGCGGGGCGTCGGGGTCAGCTCTACCAATTGTATGCTCGCAGTCTCCTTTACCTCTATGGGCGGTGTTTTTGTACTCTCCACTTCCAACGGATCCTGCGAAACTTCATCCGGCTCTGTAAGATCGCACACAGAGTTCTCGTTGATCATCATCTCCTGGACTTCCGGGTGACAGTTCTCCACTCTCGTGATTTCTACAATTACATTCGAACTGGCGGTCGAGATGTTGGAATCTACCTCGGTGGTTATCTCTGCAGTCTTTTCCGACATGCTAGTGTCGTTTAACTGCAGAGTTTGCATTTGTTTTGCTTGTAAATTAGATAAAATATTGTGCAATTTCGAGTTACCGTTTTTTTGAGAGCAATTCGTGTTTTTCAACAAAGAGTGATTCCGAGAGACCTTTCCTCCTTGATTAAATGCATTGTAAGATTTACTAGGTGATGTTTGAGTATCTTTTGATACAACAGGTGTTATGGTGAGAGATTTGTTGGCAGATAAAAGTTGTTCCAATTTTATCCTTTTTGAATCGATGATGGATTGTTCACTCTCTTTCTGCTGTGGTGGGCTGGTACTCTCGCTCACGGAAGGCCTTTTATTTACGTTACGTTTTACGACAGGCGATTTCTCCACGCTTTTCACTATTCGTGAACTTCGTAACCTTTTGCCCATTGAGAGGTTTGCGGTTGAATCAGCAGTTGCAGTTTTCCTTCTGCTATTTAGGTGTTTCTTCGGACTTGGTGTATCATTAACAGTTTCTACCACATGCTCACTGTCACTTTTAGGAGAACATTCTGCTTTTTTATGAACATCTTCTGTTACGATTTTGGCAGAAGAACCATGATCAGTCTTGTTGATTTTTAATATGATTCGTGGAGAGTCTTGACCAGAACCCTGGTTAGAAATCTTGTCTGTTACACTGATTTCTAATGGTTTTGTAACATTTTCACTGGCTTCCCTATGTACATCTTGAATAGAACGCATCTTGATAGATTCTGATGAGTGTCTCAAATCATTTGCTTTCTCGGGTTTTGGACTAAATCTTCTTTGTAACTCTGACTTTCCTTCTTCAGAAACTCTGCCATCGTTACAATTGCTTACTGCTGACTCTGATTTTTCCGATTGTGATAATAATTTACTGGGATTTGTTTCTTGACTTTGGTCAAAGTCTTCTTTTGTACTTGACAATAGCTTTTTGAGCAAAGTACAGCTCTGAATTTGAGCTTTTGTATAATTTGTATTATAGTGCTCTGCAACCCAATTTTTATCATTTACTTTATTTATTTGAATTGAATTTCTTTTACTTATTTTTTTGTCAACCTGTGGTATTGTATCACTTTTATCTATTGGTTGTTGAACAGAATGTTCAGGTATTATTTTATCGGCACTAACTAGTTTGGATGATGAAAGTTCTTTTGGTGAAGAATAAGGTTCATTTGCAATTGCTCCATGAACATTTTCAGGTACAACATTAGTTTCACAAGAATTTTCCATAGGCGTGGGGCAATCAATTGGGCTGGGACTGCCTGATTTGTCAATGTTTTTCGTAGTTTCAACGTTACGAAAACTTGGTTTCAAGTTCTGGTCAACATTACTTTCCACTGTTGCAGACCGTTTTGTAGACTTCGGGGAATTCAGCATTTTCGGAGAATGAGCTTTACCAGCAACATTATTACATAAATGTTCATTTTCTGGTATGTTATCAGATACATTTTTCATATTTATTTTCATTACAAGTGATGGATGTTTATTTGACTTTTCTATGTTATCTTCTTGGACTTTGTTATGTAGTTCATCAGGTTTAACAATGGGTTTGATGTTTACTTTTGTTACAACTGGAATGCCAGTGCTCCCTTGGCTTCTCAATGATTCTTTTTTAGGGGAAGATGGTAATGAGTGGTCTTCTGGTTTTACTAATGGTTTTATATTAAGTTTGGTGATAACAGGAATGCACTGCTCATTATGTACAGGTTTTGTGGGCTCTTCCAACTCATTCGGCTTAACAATAGGTTTAATATTTAGCTTTGTCACAATTGGTATGTGATCTGCATTGTCATCACTTGAATTCCCAGTCTCAGATGATTGATTCTCTGAATCTTTCAAAGCTTGTTCCTCTACAGGCTTAACAATAGGCTTAATATTAAGTTTAGTAACAACAGGTATACTACTATCTTTCATGTCAGCATTCATTTCATCACAGTCTTTTTCTTCTGAAGAACTTTCTTCAGGATTTTTTAGCGGTTTAATATTAAGTTTAATAATTTTAGGTACATCATCTATACTAGAATCTACTTCTTTATCTTTAGGTTTAATTACAGGTTTAATATTTAATTTTGAAACTACAGGAACTTTTTCATCAAAGCTTTCAGAGCTTTCTCCAATTTCTGTAGGTTTCAAAATGGGCTTGATGTTCAATTTTGTAACCACAGGGATGTGTTCTGAGCTGTCACACATCACTATTGATTTCTTGGGAGTTTTAGCTGTTCCATCTGTATCCATTTTAGTAACAGGTTTAATTGTTATTTTAGGTACATGCAGATTTTCTTTCACTTCTACAGTTGAAGAAAATGACTCTGTTGTTATTTTAAGCTTAGGAATTTCGCTGTCTTTATTCAAATTTTCAGGTGGCTTTAATGGTTTGATAGTCAGCTTTGGACTGAGAGGCTGACTTTCCGGCTTTGTTACAGTCTTTATAGTAATTTTGGGTATTTTCTCCAGCTGTTGCTCCTCAGACTGGCTTATAATTAATTTCAATTTAGAATCCTCTTCATTTTTATCCCTGTGTTGAATATTTTTTATTGTTAGTTTTGGAACGTTTTTCTCTGTATAAAATTTTCCTTCACTTTCAGTTCCAGGTTTTCCTAATCGGATTGTAACTTTTGGTACAGTATCTATTTGTCCTTGATCTGACGTGGTTGCTTGATCTGATGTACTAGTGCTTTCATCATTTTCAGAATATTCTGATTCAGATATTTCACTGCTACTAGATTTTCTATGCATTTCATTAATTTTTTCTGGTGGTTTAATAATTGGTTTGATGTTCAGCTTAGTGATGTTTTGAATTTGCTCTTTTTTGTTGAAAAAGTCATTTTGATGAGTTTCTGGGTGGTGTGGTTTTAGTAGACTGTCATTTACTTTTTCCGTAGGTTTCAGTATGGGTTTGATATTAATTTTTATAACATTAGGTATTTGCTGATTAGTATCATGGTCAACAGCATTTTGCTGTGCAGGTGATTCTAATGGTTTTGATATACTGTCATTACTCTTTTCAGTAGGTTTTGGTATTGGTTTAATGTTAATTTTTGTTACACTTGGAATCTGCTGGTTAGCATCTTGGTCAGCAGTATTTTGATCAGCAGCTGATCCTAATCGTTTTGATATGTTTTCGGTACTCTTTTCCGTAGGTTTCAGTATTGGTTTAATATTAATTTTTGTTACACTTGGAATCTGCTGGTTAACATCTTGGTTGTCAGCAGCATTTTGATCTGCAGCTGATCCTAATGGTTTTGACGTACCTTCTGTAACCTTTTCTATGGGTTTTTGTATTGGTTTAATGTTAATTTTAGTTATACTTGGGATCTGCTGGTTAACATCTTGCGCAAAAGTATTTTGCTCTGCAACTTGTCTCAATGGTTTTGACGTAACTTCATTTACTTCTTGCATTGGTTTGAGTATTGGTTTAATATTAATTTTTGTTACACTCGGAATCAACTGGTTACTGTCATGGTCATCAGTGTTTTGTTCCACAGGTGTCTGGATAGGTTTTGTTGTACTTTCATTAAGTTTTTCAGTTGGTTTCTGTATTGGTTTTATATTTATTTTTGTTACACTTGGAATCAACTGGTTAGTGTCATGGTCATCAGTATTTTGATCTCCAGGTGGTCGCAAATGTTTTATTGTCAGCTTGGGCACTGGAGATTTTGCCCCCTCAGTATATTTATTACTCAATTTAATAGTTAATTTGGGAACTTGTTTAGCGGAGTCTTCAGACTTTTGACTTGTTCCCTCAACTTCAACTATGTTTGATACTTGAGTACTGCTTGGTAATTCAGGGCTTTTTCTGTAGTCTCCACTGGCAAGATTCAATTTTATAGGTGGCACTTTTTTCAGATCACTCTCTAAAACGTCACATGTGCTGACATCCTTCACATGCTCTGTTTGTTTGCTCATCTCATCTTGGTCACAATTTGCAGACAAAGGAACCTCTGGAAGTAAGTTTTGGACCAGTGATGGTTTGCTATTATTAACCTGAGAACTATTTTGAGGATTTTCAAGTTGAGTGCTACATTGGGCATCTAAATCATTTGTGTTTATCTCAGACAGCGAAGGTTTCGTAACCGATACTGTTAATTCAATATAAGAATCGGTTTTACTGTCACTGCTTGGATTTTCTACTACCTCAGATTGATTATAAGTCGCTACATCCTCTGTAACAGAACATTGGTTTTCAGATGAAGCCAAAGTATTTGAAATAGATGGTTTATCATTACTTGGTTTTGAATGTGATGGTTCTGATGTTTCAGGATTATGTGGCTTTTCTTCCACAGATATTGAAATATCGTGAATATTTGATGTAACATCCTGAATCGGTTCAGATATTTGGTCAGATTCCTGTTTTTCACTTATTTCATTACAGACTGGCTCTTGTTTACCTTCCGTAGTTACAGTACTAGAGGATTCAACTGCATGTTCAGTAGCTGTAGAGATATCATCAGAAGATGTTGACTGACACTGATCTCTTACTGTTGCAGATGTTGTTTGTATTTCAGTTTTTACATTATAACTCATCACAGGTGTAAGTTTAGGCCTAACCAGTTTAATTTTCCTTGAAGATGTTGAGGTTTCTGCTTTGCAGATACTAATTTCACTTACATTGCTAATCTCTTCGGGTTTAGTATTACCATGAACATTGAGTACAGCATCTGAAGAACTGGACACATCCTTGGTAATGGTTTCACTACTTGTCTGCTCCACAGCATTGTCCGTAGTTTGAGAATCAACTGTGGACGACACTGTAGAATCAGGTCGTCGATCACTCGGTGCCGGCCGTATGAGTCGACGTTTAAGTGGCGACCGAGACACGGAAGGCTCCAGGGAAAAAGCCTTACTTTCACTTACACTACACTCACTTGATGTAGATTCTGCTAGTTCAACAGTTACATTGTCCCTAGTTTCACTGGACGTCACACACTTTATTGTCCTTTCTACATTTTCACATTCACTAACCTCTGCAATGACCTGCACAGTTTCTACACTGTTCAACGTAGGAGCTATAACAGGCTGCTCCGCTAACACTTCTGGTTCAACATTTGGACTGGTATCCAGTTGTTGTGTAGAAAGTGTTTCATTGCTAATCACTTGAACAGAAGAGCTTGCTTGTTGTGTTTCCTCATTAGTGCATGTGTTTGCATAGATCAAAACTTCATTATGAGGTGTACACACTGCTTCAGCTGGTGGCTTAAGGAAGCTCTCACTGACACTTTCACTGTTGGCACTGGCAGCTGGAGATGGTTCGCGAGGTGGCAAAGCGATTTCTTCTTGCTCCTTAGGCTCATTGTTGTGTTTTGAGTCTAAACTGACAGACACCGATTGTACAGGCGGCGATGTGATTTCACTACAGACGAGGTCGTCGGCCGCTGGCGATACGACAGGTAACCGCCGGGTAGCCCCGGGACCGTCGATGAAATCGTCTATCATATCCAAAATCGCCTCCGTGCTTGTATCCTTCGTCGACGGCGACGGAACGCTGTCGTTGTCGAAATTCTCCTCCGACATCGCGGGAGTTCCGCATGACGCTCGAGTTTCGGACGATTCGTGTTGGAAATTACGAGTTGCATCGACGTCCTCGGCCAGCTCGACGTCCTTTTCCCGCGCCGATGCACGGCGGGACGCGCTCGTCGCGATGCCCGCATCATCTTCTGAACTCTCCATTATCTACTGTTTTGCAACCCTGTCATATCTGAAAGATAAAACGCTCGCTGGGTGATATTTACGTTACGATCGGGTAACCTGACGACGTGCGAGATTGACAAGCCACAGGCACCATTCTAATTCACCATAACGCTACAACATTTCGTTCACGGGGTCCACAGCGTTGATTTATATACCTACACATGTAGTTTAATTTCATATTCACGACGTTTACGTCTCGTCGGAGGACGCGCGAAGTCTTGGAAACTATTCAATAGCGTAAACCGGCAAACAAAAAGCTTGTATACGCCATTTTTAAAACCAAAGACATGGCAGGTTGGGATGTATGAGCCAATAAAAAAATATCCTATTCCGACAATTCGGCCATTGTCGTGTTGGTAAACTGCAAGAAGCCCATAGATCGCTCCACTTGAGCTTTCAGCTTGTAAAAGAGTAATAAATATATTTTCTACATGTGTTAAAACGAGTCAGCTAATAACTCGCTTGTTTCGTGTTTCGTTTCATAGAATACTCACAGATCAAAAAATAATATTAGTGCATTTGGACATGGCAAGTATGTTTTTTGGTATTTTTGGACTCTCTCTCTCAGGTGAGAAAATAGTATACAAAAATAGAAATTCTAAACAATCTAAAAAATTACTGAGATTTTCATACTTTGTCAAACATATTTCGTCACATCATCCTTTGTTTGTAAAAAATCTAATATAAGCTTGATCGTGTAGATGCACCTTTCGTAAAAATTTTCTAGCTGGCTACATTCATTTTTTGTCATGTGTCAACAAAACCAAAAAAGTCGATGTTTCCAATTTTCAAACAAAGTTTTATAAAGTAAAAAATATAAAAAATAGTTCAAAGTATCCAATAGATGGCGTTGACGATACATGAGTACAAGCAGCCTCAATAAAACGAACTTTCATTCAACACTCATATAATATACATGTATACTCATATAATATACATGTATACTCATATATTCCTATATTTATTACTTCAAACTAAAAATAATTATATCATAACAAAGAAATAAAAAACAAATAAACCTAAACTAATAACTAAAATACATTATGAAAAGAAGTCCCTTTAGGCAAGGTACTCATATATACATTTGACAGGATAAAACATGTGATCACTCTAAACGTCAAACTTAGAACCACATATCCTATTTCATCAATTTGTCTTGCTTGTTGTATATAAAGATGTGATAAACGGCTTAAAATTGACAACGCGCTTAAAGCGTTCGTCGAACGCTTTAAACGCTTTTTGTTGAATTAAACGGAGACAATGGAGACATGTTTAATTGTTTAATAGCGATTAGTGACATACGCCGAGAGTTGAAAAAAGCGTCTAATGATTCGTGGCTTTGCTAGTGTTGTTACTACCTTAAAAAAATTTGTTATATGTTGTAATTTAGAATAGTTTTTTTATATTTTATTTTTAATCTTTTTTATCTTGTATCTTATTAAATAAATACTTTAGACTACAAAGTAAAGTACTATACAATATTTAATTAATGAACTTCCCTTCGTACTTATCAGGCGAATGTCTGAAATGAATTATCAATCCATTAATCACTGGGTTTCATTTCAGGCGTACTTAGAAGTTCATTGATTTTATTTACATCATGTATTGTTTACACTTGTTTTTCACTACGGTATATTTACATTCTTGTTTTATATAAACATGAATAATGCCTTTTTTGTTGTTTTTTGTGTTTTCTTGTTACATAACACATAAGTCTCGAAGCTCATTCGCGCGCGTAATGTAAATAAACAAAATAAGCCCTCGCTGAACTTAATTTGTCAACAACAAAAAGCGAACTAGAGAAAATTAAATGGAAGACGGGGGAACATTTCGGTTTCGTTGTAAAACACTAACCAACCAAACACAAGGCATTGCCAGTCCCCCACAAATATTACGTAAATAAGCAGAACGTAATTTAGCCGCGTAATATGACATCTAATTCAATTAATATTGCGCCTTCAATGCATAGAAATAAGGTTGAAATAATGTGAATCCAATACAATTAAAAATCTTTATTTTGAGTCTTACGCTTATAACAATCAGATTTTATTTTGAAATGTATACCTATCGGAATAAGGTTTGCATTTGTTTGTACTTTGGAAAAAAGTCGTCAACGTTTAAACGGAGTCGGCTTATTTTCATCAGCCCGCGCCCCGCTTATGCGCTTATTTTGAAGAGCAACGATTTTCAGTTGTATCAGTATTGGAATAAGGTTTGCATTTGTTTGGACTTTGGACAAAAAACCGTCAACGCTTAAACGGAGTCTGCTTATTTTAATAAGCCCGCTTATGCGCGGCGTTTTTAAACCGCGTTTCGTTTAAACGCCCACCTCTAGTTTTTGTAAAACAGATAACCAACACCCGCAAGAAAAGAAACAAGAAACATGAAGTGGTAGTGGTAGTTGGTTCATTGTTTGGTCATGCTCATGAATTCATGACTGTGACTATGACGTGGTTGGGTGACAAATACTTTTTTCTCAAACATGCTTGGAAATAAGAGCATTATTTTGACAACCTTCTTCGTGTTAAATCAAAATTGCTGCACTGACCAAATATAAGTGAGCAGCGGCCGGCAAAAGTTGTATGAAAATTCATATCTGTCGTTTTTATCGGCCAAATATACTTTATAGTGACCTCATTTATGCCGTGTTTAGCGGCCAAATAAATTACGGCAACCAAGAAATTATCCTAACAAAGGTTTTATTTGAATTTTGAACTGACTTGCAAATAGAAAACTGTTTAGTGAAGAAACAAGTGAAAGATGCGTGGAAAAAAATATTTCACGAGAAACATTTTTTTAAAACCATGATGGCGCTGGAGAGATACGAATCTCTCCAGCGCCATCTATCCATGGTTTTAGGACTAAGTTCATTCAGCGGACTTTTTTGGCGGCAATAAAATTTTGTTTATTTTTCAAAACTTGTGTTTCTTCGAGTGTTAATATGTATAATAATATATAATTGGTGGATTATTAACCAAAGAGAATGTAAGGTTTATTATTAACCAGGTTGTATTAACCATTATGTGATCGTTAATGTGTACGAGTGTGGGAAATTGAAATTAAAGCTTACATTCTCTTTGATTGAAATAAAGTTGTGAAAGTGACTTTTCTATTTGCTCCAAAAAAGTCCATGTAAAAGTTTAAGTAAAGCGCCACTACTTTAATTAAACACTATCCTCATCCCATCATCTCATCATCATCATCATCATTATTCAACTTGATTGAACTCTCTGAGTTTGAAATATTTTGTACTTGACACTGGCAAATACACTAATCGAGTGACGCATACCAAAAAACAAAAGTTCGTTCAGCTGTCAGAAAGTCTCAATATGTAGTCCATAGATTAAAGAGAGAAGGCAGTCAGTGACCATAGAAAGATCATTGACCTATATGTTTTTTCTATCTCAATAAGAAAGATACAGTGACTGTCAACTGTCAAGTGACAGTGACAATTCATGTACAGTTCATAAATTTCATAATTATTTTGAGAACCTACCAATCTATTTCAACCAATTCAAAATTAATAACTTCTCAAATCTATGAGTATTTTAATGTCACTGCAGTCTCTTCGAATACAATAAAACAATGACTACAATTCGACCTTTTACTTGTGAAGACATGATAAAATTTAATAACGTGTGAGTGAAACATTCCTCTAATCTCACTATACTCTTTGAAGTGAATACTTTAATTAAAATTAAAATTCTCTAATCTAAGCTCTAGCAAGTAATATCTTTATGTGAGGACTAATATCTAAGCTCTTCTCTGTCATCTTCTCATTCAAAACATTACTCATAATTTTGCTTACATGTAGAATGAGTTAAAAATATAGTTAATTTTCAGGAACCTAGATCCGCTGACAGAAACTTATGGCTTATCTTTCTACACACAGTATTTAGCGCACTGGCCTGAGTACTTCCAAGTTGTTGAAGCACCAAGTGGAGAAATTATGGGTTACAGTATGTACTACGCAATTTCCTTCAAGCAATTTGAATTTTGTTACCAAAAGTTGTGACAGCTCAGCTTATGCAGACTCATAAGTCTGCATAAGCTGAGCTGTCACAACTTTTTTCAATATTGTAAATATATTTTTCAGTTATGGGTAAAGCAGAAGGACACGGTGAAAACTGGCACGGCCATGTGACAGCACTTACTGTGAGTCCTGACTATAGGAGACTAGGACTTGCAGCTACTTTAATGAATAACCTAGAAGAGGTTTCTGAGAGGTAAGCTTACAGGAAATTTAATCAGGCAGGTTGCTTACTTCCTACGTAGTCTTGAATTTTTGTTTACTTGTCATTAGTGAAGTTTGTTGATGGATGTAGGCCTCTTTCAATGAATTATGTAGTTCTTTCTATTACAATGTTAGCATATTAAACAGCATACTTAGTTCCTTTATGTTTTATACCAGGAAAATAACTGATAAAGGCCAACTGTACTCAATTAAAGTATTCTAACTCTGTTGATTAAGGCTGTTTGTTTTCCTGATGAGTAAAATAAAACAATAATAATTATAGTTATTAACTTCATAAAATTTAATTTTCAGGAAGAAAGCATATTTTGTGGATCTATTTGTAAGAGTCAGTAATAAAGTTGCCATAAATATGTATAAGAATTTGGGATACATTGTGTACCGCACTGTTTTAGAGTACTACTCAGGGGATCCTGACGAAGATGCTTATGGTAAGAACAGTATTTATTGATCTTACTTTTACAATAGGTGATAATTAATCCATACCAGCTGTTCCCCGCGGTTTCACCCGCATGGGCTACAGTTTATCGCGATAAAAAGTATGTCCTTCCCCAGGGTTCAAACTATCTTTGTACCAAATTTCATTTCTATCAGTTTAGTAATTTAGACTTGAAAGCGTATAAATATATTCTGTATGCTCCAAAATTATTCCCGCACTTCGGTGCCCGCCGCGTTTCCCGCTGCCACTCTATCTATTGGTGAAAACGGCATGAAAATCGGTGCAGTAGTTTTTGAGTTTATCGCGAACAGACAGACAGACGCGGCGCGGAGGACTTTGTTTTATAATAAGTAGTGATAATAGCTCTCAAAATAGTTTCAAATTGTTTCTAGTGTTTTATTGTTTAAATAAACTTATGAGGAATTGATTGTGATAATATGATAAAGTGAGTTTTAATCTATCTGAATGTGAACTGAGTAATTATGTACTATATTGTCTTTTATTCTTTGCAGATATGAGAAAAGCTTGCTCAAGAGATGTGAATAAAATGTCTGTGGTACCCGTATCACATCCAGTCAGACCAGAAGATGTGGACTAAAGTAAAAATAAAATAACTAGTATAAAAATCATTGTCTTATTTTATTATTCTTTATTAAACAAAATTGTGTTAATTACTACCCTCTTCACTTGAAGATTGTGTTTTTGGAGGTGGTGTGTGACTTTCTTCTTCTTCTTCATTTTCATTATTTGTGTCAGTTTCGGTTTCCTCTACTTCAGTTGTAATTTCTGTGACCTCCTTTTGTTTGCGCCAGTTCTTAGCAGCAGCGAGCAACTTGAGATTTGGCCTCACCATTTCATCTTCAGGGAATATGTAGTCAAATACTTCTTCCCATCCTTCCTCCACACCTGTTTCACTGATAATCTTCTGTCTCTTTTTAACTCTGCGAGGCATTTTGGCCAGTACCTTTTCAAGTTTCTCTTCATCTCCTATTTCAGTTTCAAAGTCTTTCCAAGCTTCCAACAACAACACTCTCGATTCCTTCTCGCCAGCACTTCTCAGACTATCATTAGCTCTTTCGTAAACCCGCCTGGCCAAGTCAACATTGAAGTTATCAGCATTCTCAGCGTTGAGCTCAAACTTTGCATATGAAAGCCATACCTTTACGTGAACAGTTCTTTCTAGCAATCTTTCATACAGCTGCCTAGCTCTTTCTGTTTCCCCTTGAGTTACTTCAAAATCTATGTAGCTCTTCCATAGAAGCTCGGGCATGTCCAGTCTCGGTTGGCCCACCGCTATTTCATAAATTGCTCGTGCTCTATCAATGTCGCCCAACAATGTTTCTAATTCAGCAAACTTAATCCAAGTGATACAATTCTCGGGTCCATATTCAAGGAACTTTTGGTAAAGTATTCTGCATCTATCAAATTCTCTCAATTGAATTTCTAGATCTATGTAACCTCTGTATAACTTATCTCTAGGACACATGCCCAAAGCTAAGCCAAGTGTTTTTCTAGCTTGTTTTAGGTCCTTGCATCTGACTTCAAATTGTGCATACATCAACCAA
The DNA here is from genome assembly GCA_931315375.2 of Opisthograptis luteolata. Classification (NCBI taxonomy): domain Eukaryota; kingdom Metazoa; phylum Arthropoda; class Insecta; order Lepidoptera; family Geometridae; genus Opisthograptis; species Opisthograptis luteolata. The sequence continues at coordinate 8,396,170 of OV928047.1, read as the reverse complement.
ATCTTGGAAAAGGTGAACACTTTGTGTGGTATTAACTCCAAGCATGTTCTGTATACTTGCCTAGTCCGTTCCATATCTTCTGCCTCTAGTTCTTCGTATAAGGCGTAGTTTATCCATAAATAGATGTAACGTCGCCAAAACTGCTTATCTTTTGATGGGGGTACATTAGCTATTGCTCTCTCATAAGTGTCTCTTATATCATCTACATTTCCTTCATTTTCTACAAGCCTTATGTAATCAAACCATGCATCATAATTGGTAGGATTTTCAATTACTTCCTGCTCATACATATACTTCCTCTTGTTGACAATAACATCCTCAATACCAGATCGATCACCATACTTCTTTTCATGAATAGTGTACGCCTTGTACAACTCCTTGTTTCTGTCTTTAGGAATGTGGTCCAAAGCATATTTGTAAATAATTCTAGCTCTATCATGTTCTTTTTGATTTTCTTCAAACTTAGCAAAAGAAATAAACAATCTTTCATCAAGATCTTCATCTCCAAAGAATTCTACAGCCCTTTCAAACACTCTTCTGGACCCATTTATAAAACCGTGATTCTCTTCAAACTTTGCATATTTGATCCAATTTTTTACATCGGGATGGACCATCACAAATCTTTCGTAAATCTGTCTAGCTCTTTCTAGTTCCTTGTATCGTAATTCAAAGTTGATGTATGTCTGCCAAGCCTGTTCATCTGGTTGCCATTCCATCCAGCGTTCAAACACCTGAAAATAATAGAATGCTATTTTGAAAAATACAATGATTGACATCTGTTAATATAAGATTGTGATAATCATAGTTTAATTAACGGCTAGTTTCAATAACCTATCTATGGAGCTTGCGTCAAATTTCTATCTCTTGTACCTACAAACCATGGATAATGATCTTCTTCACCTATCTAAGGTAAGGGTCTTCTTCCACTTGCCAGTTTTCACAGTCCCGTACTAGATGTATCAAACATAATAATGTACATTCTATTCACTCTGTTCAGCTTAATTTACTTTTATAGATGGCCAGGTGAAAATTAAATACCAACCTGTCTAGCTCCAGCCACATGTTCCAGCATTTCTTCCATATATGTGTATTTGTACCAGAACTGGGATACTCTAGGCAGTATAGTGACTGCACGGTCCCATAGGTTACGGGCATGGTTGACTTGTCTGTTTCGCATCTCCATTTCTGTGTATTTCAGCCTAGAAAGGAAAGTTTAATAAGTATGGTTTCATTAATTCAAAACTATCTGTGCCCTCACTTGGGACAACTGGAGGGCACAGAAAACCCTGGAGAAGACTCTAGGGTTCAGACTATCTCCAAACCCAATTTCATCAAGATTGGTTGAGCAGTTTGATTGTGAAAAGGTAAAAAGAGTTGTTTGCATTTTTATGATTAGTATTGGTGTAGATAACATATGACGAGTATGGTAAATCTTACCAAAGGGTAACATTTCGGTGGTCCACATCCAATGCACGCTCGTATATAGATCTCGCCCTCTGTACTTGCTTCTGAGATTCTTCCCATTGTGCATATTTTAGCCAGTTTCCTATTACCTAAAATGATAGAAATACAATATAACAAAAATAGGTAGTAGATATATGTAAAAACAAATGAGAGAATGGGGAGTTTTGCCCTGCAGTAGGAAAATATTGCAAGGAAATAATATGTCCCAAAACTACAGCAATCATAGGTATGCAATGTCTACTAACCCGAACTGGCCAGCAAGGTAGGTTATGGCTTATGTCCCAGCAATGGGAATGTAAAAGATTGATGATGATGACAGTTAGAAAATAATAATTGCTAAGTTAATCTTACAAGTCTATTCTTTCGGATATTATCTTCAAATCCTTTCCTTTTACGATGTTGGTAATCTCGCAGCTCTTCTGGATCAGATATTTTCTGCTTTGGTGGCGGCGGAAGGATTTCCAAATCTCTTTCCTTTGCTTCTCTCAGCAGTTGTTCTGCAGTGATTTGTATTTCTGCTGGGGCTTTGTTTTTTACCTGCAATAACCAACAAAAAAATAAAAACACATATATTTACTTTTTAACAGGTTGTGATTCTGAATGTTTGTGGTTTATTACCTTTGCCACTTTGGGCATCTTTGTCGCCTTTGCGTCCATTCTTACGGTTCTTTTTAGCCACTGCTAGTTGGTTTCCTTTGAAGAACAGGAGTTCAGTTGTTTTTTTATTTATGTTGTGTGATTATTTGACCAACACAGCACAGTTAGACTCAAACTGAGAGACTGAGGCCACAAACACATATAAAAACAGCTAGAAAACCCATAGGCAGAGATTAAACATCACAAAATAACTCCAAACCAACTAAAATAAATGCAAAGCCAAGCCAAGTGGCTACTAGGGATGAGGCATAAATAAATATTGGATTAGGTCCAGTGAATCCAGTGATTGGGTATTTCATGATATTGGACTATAACTAATCCACCTAATATATCTTTGAACTTCAAGTTTCACGCGTTCCACTAATTTCCTTTTTATTAATCCTAGTCCCTTGTCTTGCCTGTAAATGATATTAATCCGAATACTGATAAGAAAACACTCAAAATACTTAGAACGCTTATGATGCAAAGAAATGTATGATTCATTAATACAACAGATATAACTAGCGGCACGAAACTCTAGCGCTCGACGTCATTGCGCAGAAGTCAAAAAACAGGTATCACAGGGGGCTAGAGGGACGAAGAGTGCGCGTGCGTAGCGCCGGTTGGCTAGCCGTCGTGTTCCGTCCCCCGCGCCGATACGTCGACCCGCAGACATCTGACTCTACAGGCGCGCTCTAAAGTGAATTGATATTGCCGTTCATTGTTATTGTTTTTTTTGTGTTAATTTTGAGTTCTTTTGTTATTGGTTCTTTTGTCCTATATACAAATTGACTATTTCGTTTTATTTTTCTACCCCCTATAAACTAAATCACTCTTTCACATGATCAACTTTGTATAGAAGTAGTTTTTTTCATGCACTCATTTATATAGGAAAGAGGTTAATTTTGAATAGTAAAACAACCTGTTACGAGCTATGCAAAACTTTAACATTAACTATTAAATTCATATTTGCAAGCGCGACAGTACGTAATATCCTCCACGTTACGCTCAGTGATAGACTAACTATTTATGTAAATATGTTCTTAAAATTATTTGGTTCCTGCAATTAAAGTTATAATTGTATCATGTTCGCGACTGTACACATGCGCAGATATCCCCTCCACGTTTCACACAGCGCTAAACTTCCGTGCCGCTACCTTTACAAGCAGGAAACAGAAAGTTATTAATACTATCTGCTCCTGTCTCTGTGGATTTTATGTTCGTTGGATTCAATGCATAATTATTGCATATACTTGATATATGTCAGACCTCTGTGGAATAAGAAGTATAAACAGATTATGTAGAATTCATATTGATGCAATGGATTAGGTGAAATGAAATGAATCTCACGCACACAACCCATCTCTATTCTCTACTCTAGTAGATATGGCCATAGACACAAACTGGTTTCAAAGTTAACCACAGAACATAAATAAAATTCATGTTTCGCCACACGGAAAAACGGTGTTCGTATAAAAGTTTTATTACACAACAGCATGGCTTGATAGCTTGATAATCTTGACTTGATACTAGATTTGATAAACTCTCGATATTACTGTGATCAGCCAACTGCGAAGCGTGATTTTGCTGACGTTGCGGTGCGGGTTTGATTACCGGTCTAAGTATTTGTGTGCTTTGGACTGATGTAATGTATATAATAAAGTGTCTTTGTAATAATATAAAAACAAACATATCACAAATATTTTTTCTTATAGTTGGCAGCACTGCTGGCTTGCTGCCAATGTTGCCTCATACCTCATATTGTTGTGACTTGTGACAATGACAACTACAGGTATTTCATACAGACTGTCAACAGTGTCAACAATTAAAATATTGGGCGAATAAAGTTCTAATCTAAGCCTTTGCAATTTTTGTACATGCGTCAACTCGTGAACGGGTGCTGCTTGTGGGGTCTGGTCTGCTTTGGTTGTGATCCCGCAACTCGTTAATATTCATGTTCCCATATCCCAATGTGTACAACCAAACAAGAGAAATCTTCTTATTAGTAAAGCTAAATAAAAAATATCGGACTATTAGATGACAAAAAAAAAAGCTTGGGATTTTAGTGAACTTGCTCCAATTCAATCAATTAGTAATAAGAATAAAATTGTCAATGTGATCGCGCCAAAAAAATTACCTGCCGGGCGTTTCTTGCCTGTTCTTTTGCCGGCGTAAGGAGGTTGGAACAGGCGTAGCTAGTTTTAAGTTGACGTTTTAAAGTGATCACAATGTATCCTATTGAATAAACATTATTGAATTTTGAATTTTTTTTGAATTTTGTTATTTTCAAAAATTACAAAAAAAAAAAGAAATAGAAGAACAACAAATGAACAAACATTTCTCTGAAAGCACCACTACTTTACTTAAACACTATCCTCATCCCATCATCTCATCATCATCATCACCATCATCATTTAAACTTGATTCAACTCTCTGAGTTTGAAATCTTTTATACTTGACACTGGCAAATACACTAATCGTGTGACGCCATAACAAAACAAAAAAAAAAAAAAAACATTTCTCTGGTGTTCAGTCAGATTGTTATTGATAATTTATTTCTTTGATTTATTTAAGAATATCCATGATGTTGCCTGGTTTTTCTCGTTTGATGTTGTTTCAACACATGTATGCCAATAATTTTAACAAAGGTAAAAAAGGTAGCATTTTTATTGTAGAACTTACAGGTTACTTTCAAGAGCTGTTATTTTTGGTTATAACTGAGAGCTTTTTTGTGTCTACTAAATTTTTTGTCCAATGAACTTAACGAAAACTGTACCTATAAACCTGCCGTTTTTATAATATTTTCAGGAAGTCGATTCGCCACCGGGGTTTTAAATTCTTTTAGTAGGAGAGGAGTAGACCAAGTAGAATACATTAAATCAGCTATTGAAAACAATAACCTAGACTGGTCTGCACTTAAAACCCATGTCTTGGCCGTACAGGGCACAATCAACCAAAAGAATTTCGAAGGAGTGATGTTCAAAATATTAACAACCAGCAAAAAGTTTGATGCTGCCCTGTCCTTCGCTGATCATTTAAAATCTAGCCAAGATCAGATGACCCTTGGGTCTACAAATGGCCTGTTGGGTCTATACTATGAGATTGGTCTAACAAAAAAGCTATCTATAGAAGAGAAATGCTTCATATTAGAGGTCTACAAGAGTTTATATGATAAGTACAAAGTTTTAGATTGCTCTACATGTGAGAGACTTGTTCACGCACTCTGTGTTATAGACGAATATGAAAAAGCATTGAAAGTGATGGAAGATATTCATTTGAGTAGTGTTCCTTCACACTCTGCCTACAGTGTTTTGATTGGTACACTTTTTAGAAACAACAAAAAAAAGAAAGCTTTGGAAATGGTGAATAAAAGCATTAATGACAAGAGACCATTGCAATATATTGCTTTTAGTGAGTGGATCAACTACATATTTAGGAAATACAAAGAAAACACTGCCATATTGAAATATTTGGATGAAATTTACTCACATATCTCAAAAAACTATGCTGTAATCGATGAAAAGACTGCAATAAAATTAAAAGACGCCTTTGAATCGCTGGGTTGGAATAGTAGTTTTACAAAAATAAGAAAAATGAAGTAAATTACAATCTTTTTAACTACAAATTATTTTAAGTGAATTAATTTTATAATGGTAAGTGGTGTTTTATGTTTTCAGTGGTCAATGCATGAATTGCAAAGATACATTACCCCGCTTGCTGATATCTGATAAGGATTTCTTGTCACTGCAGCAAAATGTAAAGGAGAAGTTGATAGTTGGTTCCGACTTATTCCTGAAGACATCTCCGGAAGAATTGAAGAGGTTTATGAAATTTGTTGAAGAGACAGCACCTTATGATGTTGTTATAGATTCATTAAATGTTGCATACGCAATGGTAAACAGTTCTGCTGCAAGTAGATTGAACTTGCTGTTTGCGGTTGTTGATTATTTCAAAGAGCAGAATAAGAAAATTTTACTGCTCGGCAGAAAACATATGCTAAAATGGGGTAAATCCCAAATAAACCGATTGGTTTTAAATACAAACAGTTTTTTTACTGATAATATGTAAGTGAACTTTTATATTATACTAGCTGTTCCCCGCGGTTTCGCCCGCGTGGGCTACAGCTTTATGCATGCAAAGTCTCAGCTTGATCGGTTTAAAATTGACAAAGTTTCATACAAACTTTCATCTCCTATTTTATCCCCTTGGGGGTAGAATTAATCAAAATCCTTTCTTAGCGGATGCCTACGTCATAACATCTACCTGCATGCCAAATTTTAGCCCGATCCCTCTAGTGGTTTGGGCTGTGTGTTGATAGATCACTATGTCAGTCAGTCAGTCAGTCGCCTTGAGTTATATATATTTAGATTAATTTATCTTTACTTTCCCAGTCCAGGTGTAGCGTGGCGCCATCTTCGACCACATCGTCACTTAACATCAGGTGACTTGTGGTCAAACGCTACCCTGTAAATAGTATATAAAAAAAAAAAAAACTTTGCTAATGCGTAAATTATAATAAATACTTTGAGAGTCTGGGCCATAATCTACCATGATGGTCCAGTGTGGATTGGTAGATGTTGCATGTCGTGGTTCTTAGACATGCTGTTTTTCTTTCACTGTTTTGAGAGATGAAATATCTGGACATAACTTATAAGGGTCATCAAAGAGGAGCCGTGATGGGACTCTTGATATTCGTATAATACATATATTAAAGTTTGCTCACCACCGCACCAAACATTTTACAAGTGACATCCCATAATATTCTAAAGCTTTCTGAATTTAATTTCAGATCTGAAGATGACCCATTCTTCATAACAGCTGCAATACTAAGTGGCCCTAACACAGATATAGTTACCAAAGATTTGCTGCGTGGCCACAAGTTTTTGCTGCAAGATGAACACCTGAGGTATATATTCAGGCGGTGGCAGTGGCAACACCAGTGGATGGTTTTTACCAACGCGAAAAGAGGGGTTAAGATTCAGGTAAAACTTTGAATCAATGTAATAAATTAGAAAGATTGAGTGAGAGTGAGTGAGTGTGTATGCTGAAACAATTCAATGGACTTGAGTGATATTTGACAGAGAACTGTCACTGACATAGCTCACAGAATTAGCAAGCTGAAGTGGCGGTAGGCAGGCTATTTAAGCCGCAGAACCGATAACCAATGGGGTAGACATGTTCTTGAGTGGAGACAAGGTGGAGCGACGACTTGCGCCGAGTGGCTGACTGTAGTCGAGCCGAAGACCGGGCTCAGTGGTGTACCTTGGGAAAGGCCTATGTGTAGTGAACTGATATAGGCTGATGATGACGTTGAGTGAAATTTGAACTTGAGATAGCTTATACATGGACTATGTATAACTTTTTATATTGAAAAAAGTTTTCATCTATGTTTTTGTGGAAGCTGCTGCTAAAAGTACAAGTCTAAAAACTTCTCGAAAGTGAATCAACAAAAATCAAGATGATTGAAAATAGACAGGCTCCATACTAAAATATCCTAACTCGTCTTATAATTTTACTTTCAGGCGCCACTATCGTTCACGCCCTGTGCTCAGAAAAGTAACGGCGGTTGGCACCTGCCTTACTTGAGGGATGAAGCGCGAGAAACTGGGGGGTCGATGATCAACGACGGGACACCTGATATGTCCAGCTGGCTGTGCATTACACCTAAGAATCCAGGGATAGATAAATTAAAAAAATAATAATAAATTTTAAGTTATGCTTATACATAAATGATAAATGAAATCTACTGAATTAAATAATTGAAATCAACTGATTTAAATAAATTTATACTTTCTATACTTTGCACTTGCCACGGTTTGCCACGAAAAGGTTTTATTAAAAAAACGGTTCTTAATTTATTTTTATGGCATTAAAAATAATTTTTGTTTCAACTATGATTTTTTTTATGAAAAAGTTTATTAGACAGTTTATTGTCAAAGTATTATTGTGACACAATGGTCATGATTACATAAGAACATGGATGTTAAGTTATAAGATTTTTGGTTCAATAATTTAAATTCGCAGTTCTATAAACTTTCATATTAAAATAATGCCGAAAACAGAAAAGCAAGATGATCCAACATCGTCTAAGTCCAGAGGTTCAAAGTCGGACGCATCGAACGGTTCTGATCCAAACGTGAAAGTGAAGGATGGTGGTAATGTTGTGTTCTAACTGTTCCCCGCGGTATCGGAATGAAAAGTATCCTATGCCATTCCCCAGGGTTCAATTTAGGGAGTGTCTATTCGTACGGGTACTGGACGAATAAATTAAATTTATTCGTACAGTAATAGATAAAATATAGTGTCATAGTAGGGTAGGGTGCGGCGGGGGTGGCCCTTGGGCCACACCTAAGCCGCCAATAATTATATATATATTTTTTGGTTTAAATTAAAAACAAATAGAAACGCAATTTTTTTTTTTAAATTTGCTCTCCAATTGATAAAATAAAATTATTCGTCCGACTTCCGTACGAATAATTATAAATTGTTCGTACAGTACCCGTAAGAATAGACTCAGCCTTCAATTTATCACCATACCAAATTTCAACAAAATCGGTAAGGCCGTTTATTTGTGAAAAAGTAACAAACAAGAGTTAACGCATTCATCATATTATACCGTCACCGCCTGTCACCCCGTGGGACGGTCGTGCACGAGATTGTCGGGCTATAGTATGGTTTATTTTAATTTCGTTTAGAATATAATATATAATTCTGGGAGCCTGCCCTATGCACAAAATGTTTATGTAGTTATACTTATAAACAACCTTATGATTAGTAAGTAGGGTACTATCTAGTGACTACCAATAAAACAATACATTTCTATTTGCATGGCCAACTGCTTTCGAAGAGTTTTTGCAGTTTATTAATATGCCGCATCTCCATAAACCTACCTAAGTAGGTAGGTAGTTTGTTACAATTACTAATGATTATTCCGACCTAGGTCTGTTTAACACCTATCATGTAGGTATACCTATTTCAAGGTCCAGTTCGTAGGCACTACTGGGTACCTATACCTAATCGGTTTCAATGAAGAAGTTGACAGTACTTAACATAATAAAAAGTAGTCTACCTACCTGTTTTCCAATAAGCTTGCAATATTTCTACAAGTTGCGTAAGAAATTGTGAAGCTTTGCATTAATATTGTGCCTTACAATGTTTACTCGACAAAGCAATAAGTATTTGTGGTGACAAGTCATTGGGCGTATATCTTTAGCACGATGCATTTAATTACCGACAGTAGGTACTATACAATTAAAGATATGGCGTTTATGACCACGTATTTATAGAGGTATTATTAGATGTCGCTAAGACATAGCGTAGCTAACATATTCAGACCTTAGAATTTTATTGTCAACTAGCCCAGGCCTGAATCGAGCTGGTCATGAATTTTAGGAAAAGGAACATTCATTTTTCCAGTCTACAGAAAAATGAACATTTATAAAAGTAATGAAGACGTTAATGTTTTTGACGACGCGGTAGCCGAGTTGGTAGTATTGTTATATTGTATTATACATGTTTCGAGCTTAATTTGGGGCTAGATCAATTTGTGTGCAGATGTCCCCGATATTTATTTATTTATACTAGGTATAGTAGTGGCGAACAAGCAAACGGCCCGCCTGATGGTAAGCGGTCATCGTCGCCTATGGACATATTTTGCAACAATAGAGGCGTTGCCGATGCGTTGCTGACTCAAAACCTAGCTATCTTTTAGGCAATTAATTGCAACGCCTATATGACTTACTGCCGCAGAAGCGCCTAAATTCTGTCAAATATAGGTATGAAAAATAACGACTTAATGCTAGTTAAAAGTGAAGGAAAACCTCGTGAGGAAACCGGCATGTCGAAGAACCACAACATTCAAAGGCATACGACATCTACCAACCCGCACTGGGCCCGCGTGATATAGATTTACGGCCCATACCTACCTCTCTGAGGGAAGGCTTGTTAAGCTGATGCTGATGAAAAGTTGATTAACGTCTCACGACACTCTTCGCTTCGTTCAGGCGACGGTCAGTGTCGGAAGACGTGCTCGCGTGTTCGTCGGAATATGGAGCGAGTGGAGATGCTAGCTCGCCCTAACTCGCGCCGCCTTCGCTCGCTGTGGGACGAGAAATGCGCCATCCTGCCACCTGAAAGAAGAGACAAGATCAAGAGTGCTCTGGAGGAGGATTATTTTCTTAGTCCTGAGTAAGGATTTCGCTAAAGCTGTAGTATTTCTTTGTTTCATACATTTTGCCTGTGTAGGTACTAAGGTACCTACAAGATTACCTTGGCCACGAAGTTAACAACAGGCCTCATCAAGTCTCATCGGTCAGTCTGGGTCAGTGGTAGACGGTAGTGAAGTTAGCTTACGATCCCTAAGAGGTGGGTTTGAATTCTACAATGAGCTTGAGTTTTCGGTGAAGGAAACCGTTGTGATGAAACCATAGCTTCGTGTTGGGGTATTTTAAAGTGAAGGTAGGTACGGTACGCCTAGCTAGCGAGTTCAAGTTATTTGTAGCTACCACTACCTCATTCCAGCATATTCTGGTTTTAGACAAACTGAGCAGTATTTCCAAGCACTGAGCGAGTCGTCTCGCCGTTGGTCAGGCCCTGGTGGCATGGTCGGCCGTAAGGAGCAAGTTGAGAAGTCTAAGGAACTACGTCAGCGGCAGAAGTGGCTAGTCAACTTTAGTGCTCAGGTTTGAATCTTTCTACTAATTTTATACTAATACCTATCTACTAGGCTACTTTTAGTTTGATAGGCAGCAGCCTAATGATGATACTTAGCGTGTGCACCTTATATGTCGTTGCAGTTGCTCAAAACCGGCATGTCCAAGAACTACAACATTCAAGGGTTTATGGTAACCTATGGGTAGGTGCTTATGCGACATCTACCAACCCGCACTGGGCCAGCTTGGTAGACTGACTCCTTGTCTCTCTGACACTATGCCTGGAATGTAGAATAGACTGATGAAAGTAGGACGTACTTAGACCTTCACTGCGCGAAATGAGCAAACACGAAAGAGGTTAGGTACCTACCTATACATTTTCTTTCTGCAAAAATATGCACTGAGTGAAATGACGCCAGTCATACTTTCTACTTGTAAGAGGGAGCCGATGGTTGCAAATGGCTAATAGCCGTTCATGGTGGCGTTCAAAGGGGGATACCTATGTTCAGCAGTGGACTTCTTCCGGATGCCGATGATGAGACTTTCTATTGCTGTATTCCATATTCTTAGGGTAGATAGGTTGGTACCTATAGGTAAATACTATAAAATGATGTTTGTCAGGTGGCCTACCGTCTATGCGATTACATTGCGAAAGGGAACAAGGAAATGATGGTGTCCAACAGGCTGAGGAGCATTGCCGACGTGGTGTTGGAACGAGTTGCTGAAATATTGGGTGAGATGTTATAAGACTCTGTCAAAGCACGTAGCAATTTGGCCATCGTTATGGCGCAGTTGATTTTGATGTGTAGGTAGGTATTAAAAAGTTGTCAAAATGAAAGTGGTTGGAATAATAAAATGTGATACGTAATGTCGTGATTTTTCATATTGCCTGTATATTTTCAAACATGGCAACACCGGCTGGTAGCGGATTGGGTGAGCTCTGAGCCTATCGATGAAAGCCAATGAAATGGTTTCCCTCGCAATCCGCAGGCCAGCCGAGGTGTGCTTATGAGAAACGGTAGTGAAGCAGTCAGTTCGAGTCCAACCATCGACGAGTCGCCATAATATAGAAAGATAAGGAGTGATAATCTGTATCATAGTTCAATTACTTTGCCCAAGAATATTTTATAATGTATAGTTGGAATAATTGGAATAATCTATGTTGGAATAAAAGTATTTAAAGTCTATCTATGAGTGGTTTACTTCATCTCAGAAGCGGGAAAGAACCAAGGTATGGAATTATTTTGACTTATTACGCACTTATTGAATTGATGATATTTATATCGTTTGAATTCATGGAATCACTGAAAATTTTGTTAGTACAGACCGGTCGGGATTATAACGAGACTATCCGGTCTTGCGAACTTAATTGAATGTATTTATGTCGTTTTACAAAAATTGTTTGATCAGAGCTACTCTCTGATAGCAATTTTGTAACTACCGACATTGTACAAAAATTCTGATACAAATGATATAGCATGCAACCTTTGATATGATACTAAAATTATGTGTATGACACTTGAAATTCTAATTCGTGTGATTATCATTTTATATATTTATATTATATTTTAGTATCATTTGAATTCATGGAATTACTGAATATTTTGTTAGCACTGGCCGGTCGGGACTATCCCGAGATTATCCGATCTTGCAAACTTAATTGAATGTGTTTTGTCGTTTTGCAAACTCGTTTGGTCAGAGCTACTCTCTGATAGCAACTTTGTGATACCGACATTGCACAAAATTCCGATACAAATGATATAACAACCTTTGATTTGAGAATGAATTGAGCCTTTGATTTGAGAATGAAATTGTGTATGGTACTTGAGATTCTAACTCGTGTGATTATACTTTTTTATTTATATATTTGAGGGTCATTTGTATTTGCGGAATACCAAAGATTTTGTTAGTACGAGCCGGTCGGAACTATTCCGAGACTATCCGGTTGTGCTAGCTATAATCGGATGTACAGAGTCAATATTCTGATTCGTTTGATTGGGGCTACCCTCCAATAGCGGTTTTGGAATTGCCGTCTCTGTGCAAAATTTTCGTAATTGAAAATGATAGCTGAATATAGAAGTAAGAAGTATAAAGATTAGATTTGTGTTGAGATTTTGAACCATACGGTTGGGGCTACCCTCCAATTGTGGTTTCGAGAACCAACACTCATTTATTTCTGGTGGCATTAATCTATCATCAGACCATTCAGTCGGATCAACGATTCTGATAAATGTTGCCAACTGGTGATGATTAATTCCTACAAAGTGATCACATACTTAAGACCATGAGGTCACAAATGAGTGGGAATATCATGTTCTCGTATGCCATGTTAGTTAGGGGCCCAGTGTGCCATGTGATCCAGCGTGTTCACGTAGGGGCTATGTATGCCATGTGAGTTAGGGGCTATGTATGCCATGTGAGTTAGGGGCTATGTATGCCATGTGAGTTAGGGGCTAAGTATGCCATGTGATCCAGCGTGTTCACGTAGGGGCTATGTATGCCATGTTAGTTAGGGGCCAAGTGTGCCATGTGATCCAGCGTGTTCACGTAGGGGCTATGTATGCCATGTTAGTTAGGGGCCAAGTGTGCCATGTGATCCAGCGTGTTCACGTAGGGGCTATGTATGCCATGTGAGATAGGGGCTAAGTGTGCCGTGTAATCCAACGCATTTACTAGACAGACTACATACCCAAATACATATGTCTTAATTCGATTAATAATAGTACCAGTTTCAGATTACTAGCAGAAAAAAATATATATATATAGGAAAAAGAAATATTGCCATGTCTTGATTAACTTGAAACCTTTAAAATAAATGATAATAAGCGAAGTTAGCATAAAAATTTGAATTACTAATTGATGTTGTTCATTTGAAGTGTTTTATTCATACATTAAATTTTTTCCGAGGTGATATCGAATGACATGGACGACTCTGCTGACGTTCTGCGTGGACGACTGCGTGCTCGTAAGAAAATCCACAATCGTTTCGAGTGGGGCGTGGAAAATATTGAAGACAAGAGTAAGAATGCAGTGGAAACCGATGAACCGTCTTCACCTCCGCCACGCAGCCCAGAGAGAAAGAAACTGCACGAGTCTTTTCACAGCTGATGAGGTACTGGAATGAATATCTTCTTTGCACAAACAGACTAACAGAAACCTATTCGCTCAATTAGCAATCATTTAAATAACGTTATTCGCGAGTTTATACATAAGGATATAGATATAGTAATTATTGTGGATTAATAATAGGTTAAAGATACTATAGGTTAAGAATGTGAAAGTGTGCAATCATTTTATGATTGGGATGAGAAGCAAGCCATTCATTTTGCTTAACAAAAATTGACTCAATAAAAGTGTGATTGGGCTGATTAACAGTCTAGGCTGCAGGAAAACTAAGCTTCTTAGTAAGTAAAATAATGGTCGGCTTCTGGAAGAAATGTTAGGGTAGTCGTGCAATAATTGATAATTTGCAAGATTAGGTACTTTTACAACCAGTTAACTTTGTTAAGCGGATGTGGAGTTATTAGCAAAAAAAAAAAATGCCGCAGATTGAATCGTTTACGGTATATTGGATATTGGATCAATTAGAAATGGCGCACAGACTCGGAATTGTAAGGAACCAGTAGACTTATTAATTTTTTTTTAACTCTCAACCAAAATACGTTATGATGACCAACCGACCAAATTCTAGTTGGACATACATTTAAAATGATATCTCGGTGACTTCTTTATTAGTTTTAATAATCATATTTATTTCAAGTGTGCTAGGCTCATCATAAGGTGTCCAGCCCTGGAACATTGTAAGCTTAGCCCATTGACTTTAAAAACCGATACAACGTGTGCTCAAAACAATTACGACCAATTTTGCAAAGAAGCGGAGATTAGTGGCTAGAACTTGCTGCGTGTATTGATTTTGGATGTAACAGGCAGTCTTATACGAGAATCAGACGCGTTGTGCTTAGTTTAAAAATTGTTTCAAGGAATTTATAGTTGCCTTTACTGTTAGGACAAGATTTGACAGAACTTTCTGAGACGACCACCTTTGCACTACAGCAGTCTTACTGCGATTGTTTTGCTCTACGTTTAGCCGTGATAGGTTGCGTTAGTGGTACAGAAATGCAAATAGATTTGTTCAACAATAAACCAGTGATTTTATCGCCCATATCACAGCTATCACATAGTAGTAAAGAACAAGTAAATTAACTTTTTTTTGAAAATGGGATTTTACAAAAATCATGTTCCAAAAGCCAGCCCCGTATAGTGGTCAAAAAAAAAAAATGGGGAAAGAGTGAGCCGCGAATATGTATTGATTTTAAAGCCGTTAGTAATAAAAACAAAGAAAGGAATTTTCCTTAGCGGTATTACATTTTTGTTTCAATCTTGCATCTTCCATTTTATGTGACACTTATGTGGTAGCGGTATTCCAGAAAGTAGTCAAAACCATGCTGAGCTCGAAACGATTTGAATCTGCATTGGATTGGCTAGACGACATCCTTAGGCAATCGGTAGATCTACAACAATGATTTGTTCGCTTAGAAAATGTTCTCAAGATACCCGGATACAATAATCTTACATTAAAATTGTCTAAATGCCGTTTCATTTTGATAGTTCTATAAATTATTTTGGGTATGAAATTTCAGCTAATAGAATATCAACCGAGGCCTCGTATGGCTCAAGTGGGCGCTCCAAGTCGATTCGACTTAATGATTGACTCAACTGACGATTCCACTGTTATTGTACATAATATTGAAAAGTAGAACTAGGTCTAAATTTGACAAATGACTGACCGTCACATGTCTCGAATAATGAAAATCCTGAAGCCTGACACTGGCGAAGAGGTTAAAGACGTTCAACACTATGTGGTCAATAACCTTAAAGTTTATAAATAAAGTAGAAGAACAAAAGACTGTTCTTGGTAGTTCCTCGTAACGCAAAATTACACATATGTTTATATATACAACCACGATGACATAGGTCACCTTAGGGAAACAACTGATTAAAATACTGGTTTCCTAAAATACGTTGCTTTCTTTCATACGGTACATATTGACCGTCTTGGTCCATCTGTAGAAGCAAAAGGGGCAACGGCAATGCCTATATCGTTACTGTCGTAGACGGGTTCGCGAGATATGTCTTCGCCAAGGCTGTGAATGATATAAAAACCAAAAAACAGTCCTTCAAAATATATTTTACGATTTTGGCTTGCCAGTTTGAATAATATCAGACCATTGTACCTCCCTTAAAATAGCGGGGTTTTTTTTTAATGTTTTTGTGACCGACACTGCGTTACACATGTGTAAAACACAGTGGCGTATCCCAGAGCTAAGTCAAGCTGAACGGTTTAATCCAACCATTTTAAATGCATTATTAACCAAACATATTTCTGGTAAAGATGAACGTGACTAGGACGCGTGGCTATTATTTATTTCAATAAGGCAACAATAATAGGTACCTACCGTAAATACACACGGAAATACGGAAAACGGCAGCTGAGGTTTTGCTTGATGTCTGATTGCGTCTTACCAATAAACTTGAATATTGACACAATTAGGCGCGTCCATGGCTTTACAGAAAGTGCGAGCCGAAGTGTCTGCAAATATAAGTGCGAAACAGTATAAACAAAAATTTAAGTATGACACCGTTCTACCGGTGTAGTTCTTACAGTATCTGTTTTCTTAGGGAAAAATCCAAATCTCCCATTTGGATTTGGCAAATTGTGCAATTACTAAAACAGTACAAAACTGTTTTATTGAACTCAGTATATAAGGCTGTAAGGATTAGTATAGGTGAAGATAGATATACAATTACTAATGTACCTGGGTCGAATAAAAGCAAACGCTCTTTTAAATCTGTTGTTGCAACTGACAGAATGAAATCATGAATTAACATAAATTCTCCAATGCTCGATGCAGGCAAAAATTTTTGATCATTCTTTTAATTCAGATAGTGACAATGATGCTAAACTGTCAGTGCTACAGAAACGTAAACAGAAAAAGCATTTTGACCGAATGTCGTGAGTCGTGGCGATCCATTTTTATTAGGATAAAGATACATTAACTGTTAGGTAAAGTATGAAATTAATGTAATATTACCTATTCCCATAAGTTATTGTAAAATAATCATAGCAATAATTATATTTTAATAGTTTATTTACATAGTTGTTTTGGCGATTATTTTTTGTGTAAACATTACATACTTATATGTTGTACCTTTTGTTATGTTATGTTTTATTGACAAATAAGATAAGAATTGATTGCTGATATATTTTGTTATGTTATGTTTTATTGACAAATAAGATAAGAATTGATTGCTGATATATTTTGTTATGTTATGTTTCATTGATATTATATAAGATAAGACTTGATTGCTGATACATTTTGTTATGTTATGTTTCATTGATATTATATAAGATAAGACTTGATTGCTGATACATTTTGTTATGTTATGTTTCATTGATATTATATAAGATAAGACTTGATTGCTGATATATTTTGCTATGTTATGTTTCATTGATATTATATAAGATAAGACTTGATTGCTAATACATTTTGTTATGTTATGTTTCATTGATATTATATAAGATAAGACTTGATTGCTCATACATTTTGTTATGTTATGTTTCATTGACATTATATAAGATAAGACTTGATTGCTGATACATTTTGTTATGTTATGTTTCATTGATATTATATAAGATAAGACTTGATTGCTGATATATTTTGCTATGTTATGTTTCGTTGATAAGATAAGAATTGACTGCTGTACGATCGTACGCCAGGAGGTCGCACGATGTCGGATGGCCGAATGTCGTGATTTTTCATATTGCCTGTATATTTTCAAACATGGCAACACCGGCTGGTAGCGGATTGGGTGAGCTCTGAGCCTATCGATGAAAGCCAATGAAATGGTTTCCCTCGCAATCCGCAGGCCAGCCGAGGTGTGCTTATGAGAAACGGTAGTGAAGCAGTCAGTTCGAGTCCAACCATCGACGAGTCGCCATAATATAGAAAGATAAGGAGTGATAATCTGTATCATAGTTCAATTACTTTGCCCAAGAATATTTTATAATGTATAGTTGGAATAATTGGAATAATCTATGTTGGAATAAAAGTATTTAAAGTCTATCTATGAGTGGTTTACTTCAGTAATTAAGTAGTTAGGTGCCTACTCTCTTTTCTATCGGAATATGGAGCGAATAGAGATGCCTAAAAAATAGCGTAACACTTTCGCATACCTACCTACATTCATCTTAGAATGTAATAAACGGGTAGCACTAGCGATACTCAAAATTTACGTTTTGTACGGAGGTCCTATGCAACTAACAACAAAATTCGCTGATATCATCGAATTTTCTAAGACCATGTCGGAAGCCTTGAGGTGGTCTGAAAACTCCGAGACTATATAATAGGGCTGGCCGCTAGCCTATCCGTCAAGCCACACAGGGCGCGCGTTTTGCATTATGGCCCATACTTTCATTCTGAGAGAATGCTTGTGGCCTAGCAGTGGGGACGTGATAAGCTGATGATGAAGTTCAGCGGTTCAGGTGCCCATCAGTCATTTAAAACTATGCCTTTACCTATAGATTAAAGTTCCTTTTTCTGAAATTGCCAGGAGAACCTAAGCCATCTCGTTCGCACCCCGGTCGTCTCGCCCGTTTCATGGTCGCTATATCTGACCGCATCGCCGTGTGGATTGAAAACGCGGTGTACCGGGCTGATGCCCTAGAGCCCCCAGAGGTTGGATGCCATGAGCATATGCGGCTGGACGCTGACAAACCGCTCATATGTTGAAGAAAGTAAGCATATAATTTCTCATAGTCCAACAGGTCAGTTAATGCCAATGCTATTGCTCTGAACTGGTCTTAACAGAAACTATTCTCTCTTTTTATAGCCTTGATTTTTAGCTTGAAGCTCAGTAGCAGTGACGTTAGCTTGCGATCGTAGTGGGTTCGAATCCTACAATGAGCTTGAGCTTTCAGTGAAGAAAACATCATTTTTACTAATAGGCAAGAGTTTCAATAGAAAAGTGTCTTATGTTCAAATTTATCTAAAACCTAATGTGCAAACTCCATGTTATTTCCATACATCCCAAAAAATATTCAAAAGTGATATTTTCTTATAAATTTGATTACCTATAAAGATAACACCTGTTATACCTAACTCGTTATTGCTTTTAATTAATATTCTAACTTCATTATTAGCTACTGCTGTTAGTTGCAACATTATAACTACCCATACCTACCTTATTTACTTGAGAGATTAATTAAATATGATCTAAATATGGTAGGGCATTAAAAATTACATCTCACTTAGGTAAGTATTTTTTATGTTCAGTTACGTAAGGATTAAATTCAATTTTATTATAGTAAGAACCCCAAGTCAATAGTAGGTACACTTAGGTACATATTATTACTAACTAGCTGTTTTATTTTGTTTATTACGATAAAAAGTATCCTATATCCTTCCTCAGGGTTCAAACTATATCCGTACTAAATTTCATTTAAATCTGTTCAGTAGTTTAGGCGTGAAAGCGAGACGGACAGACAGAGTTACTTTTGCATTTAACATATTAGGTAGTGATTAAGACAACGATCAAGCTTTAGTAAATAAACCATTGCATATAATAATTGTGGAATTCAATTTCCAACCCTAATTACAAAACAGATTCATGTGTTCTTAACTCGAATGAATACGTAATTTCATCACCATTTAAATCAATCCAACTATCCATTATAATGCATGTTAATTGATTTAATACTCTTTGTTTTGCATGCAAATAGGAAGTTACAAGCGATATTGCATAATATATCGCTAATGAATAAGGGTCGCATATCACTCGGGGAACAGCTAGTAGGTACATAATAAAACATTGTATAAGTATAGGTAGATAATTTGGCATATCGATCGAAGAAGTCTTTTATAGTTATGGAAATAGCCAGCAAAAAATCTGCAGAGAGGACACCGGGTGTAGGTAAAAGTAACACATATAACGAAAGACAACACATATAACGATATGACGAAACTCATATCTTTCTTTTACTACTTACAGTGTAGCGTTTGACCACAAGTCACCTGTTGTTTAGTGACGATGTGGTCGAAGATGGCGCCACGGTACACCTGGATTGGGAACTGGCTCTCAAGTGGGGCTGCCGGAACACATCCGATAGGTGCTTGGCGACAGATTCTTAATTTGAGGATGGTAGCTAGCCAGGCGAACACTAGAAAATGCCCTACCACTAAGCTATGGTTTCACCACGATGTTTTCTTTCACCGAAAGCTCAAGCGTTCGAATCGAACCCGACATACGGATCGCAAACTGACGTCACTACCACTGAGCCATCATCGCTTAAAATCTAACTGGCAAAGGTAAAGGATAGACAGACAGAAGCTCAGTTTTGTATAATGTATAAGGATAACTTCACCCATACACTTCTCAACATAATACCTAGTTATAATAAATAATAATGCAATCCATATCTGGAGCGCATAATCACCTCGTACAGTTTTTCCGAGACTGGTATTTTCATTTGCTATTCAGATTGCTAGCGACCTTAGGAAGTTCTTAGGTGGGCTAGGGATATCTAGTGGCTGGTATTGTTGGTGGTTGGCCTTCTAGGACAGTATATATGCGTCTGCCTTCCGTAGGGCGGCATAGTTTGCACTTGCAAGGCTTACAAGCAGTTCTAGTGATATCTACAAACCAACTCCCTTCAAAATGAAATACGTCGTGAGTATTATTTTTGCTAAGAGTTGCATACAAAAGCTAAAGTTGATATTATCTGGAAATTAGCATGGAAAAAAGTTTAATGGAATCAAGTTTTCTTTTCTGAATGGGAGAGTTTGAGTTTACAATTTCTCCAAAATATCGTTTCAATAATATTTCAACGGGACCGAACTCAGAACGGTCTTTTCAAAAACAAAAAAACAGTTTGGTTAAAAATACTTCTTGTTTATTTATCACTGTTTCCGCTGGAGGAATTACTTCAGAATTTAAGGGAATCTAATAATGAAACATAAAGCTATGAGAAAACGGGGGACGGATTGAGCGCAAACAAAAATTTAACAATTTGAAAACATTTTTTGACTTTAATTTTTCATTTAAATTTTTAATGCTTTAAATATATTATTCTGTCTCCCAGGTATTCTTCCTTTTGGTGTGCGTGGCTCTGGCTGCTGCTGCTCCCCAACTCATCACCTCCTGGCCAGGCATCGTCGGTCCCGGCTATCTCGGGGGTCTGCCTAACGTGAGTACCATGCCTTAGGCACCTGTCAAACGATTAGCCAATAGCGAGTAGAGCTAGCAACTAGAAATGAGGTGGCGATAAGCGACTGTGTAGTTTGGAGAGTTTTGTTGCCTGGGCTATGAGTGAGTGCGATAGGCGATTTTTCGCATCAGTCACTTGCTAGCGTATGCACGTATGTACTAAGCGAAAGTCTCTCAGCGAGTGTTCTGCCCGCCAAGCGAGCGTCGCTGAGCGAGTTTATTTTGTAGTTTTTTTTCGCTCATAATACGTGCAAGTAGGCATTGCATCTGATTCTTAGTAGTCAGTTTCTAGTGAGAGGTTTTTTCGGACACGGCGACGGTTTCTTGTTGTTCTGAAATAGAGACGGCATACACATAAGATACGAAATCAGTGCCTCTACTCCCAAATTCATTTTTCTTATGTAATTTTCTGTAAAACAAAAAAATATAAGTTTCTTTCATTTTATGTAAGAAATATGGGGGGTTAATCATATATTAATTTACGTTCCAGACCCTGGTAGCTGGCCCCACTGTCGTCAATGGAGCCGGTTTTGGCTACGGCGGTCGTCTCATCGCCCCCGGCTACGTGGGACCTGCCTTGTTCTAACCGCCCTACCCCAATCATCCTTACCCCAACCCTGTCGTCTTCCCCAACGCACTGTACTACCCCATTGGCCATTTGTAATACGTGTACATAATCGTTTAATAAATTTGCTGCTTTTTCTATAATGATTCGTATTATTTACCTGCTAACGACCAATAAGTCTAAACGCACTTTTTATTTTTCCCGATTGTTTTGAACAACTTTTCCGACTTATATGTCTTTAAAAACCTTTTTTGGATTATTATGAACATTAGAAAAAAAACTAGTCAAACTAGTCCAGCTTTTCTTAAGTAAAGTGATTGTGCTTTTAGTTTAGAACTCAGGGTCCCTAAGGGGTTTTTTTTCGGTATCTAGGCTGGTCGGACGCCCTAGATACCGCTGGGAGGACGCGGTGTATGAGGCAGAAATAGCTCAGTGTAAAGAGGAGTGGCGCTCTCTCGTTTCGGAGGCCAAGACACTCTTTGGGTCGCTGAGCCGTCAGAGTTTGCTAAGGGTTCATTTTATGTCCAAGTCCAGGAACAAATCTAAAAATTACTCATTGCGAAATTGTTGCAACTCGTCTATTTGAAGCCCTTCCAATCGATCTATCGTACATTCTTGATTCGATACACTTGTCAACGGAAGATTGGTAGGCTGACATCATCACATTACATAATTTAACATAAACAATGTAAGTCACCATTCGAGCGGCCCATTCCAAGAGTAAAAGTAGTCAGTCGTGAAAAAAAACTACGAAAACTAAACGCGAATAAGCTGCGGTGCGGGCGACCGACATAATGGCCTTGGCTAACCAACTTACAGAAGCTACTTGGGCATAAAAATGAAATATAAAATCACCTTTATTGCAATAAACTTATGGTTCACAAAATTCTTTAGGATTGTTTGTCGCTGCTAATATATAATTGGTCATACAACTCCTATCCTATTACATAATGGTGAATCAGAAGATTTAGGTGAATCAACCTAGTTTAGAAAGGCTTTTCGGAAAGGCTGCCTCGGAAGTAAGTTAAGTTGTATAATATTTATAGTATTTATAGGTATATGGTCCTGATGGAAGATAATTTAATCAATTGATTACCCCCTAGGCATTTAACCTCTAATTAGTCTAGCATCTTTCATTAACCAGCAATTGTAGAAATATTTCTATGATATAAAAACATAATGCTTCCACTTTCATTTCGTGTTTTTTTTTTATTATATCATTAAAGCTCAAAAAATCATTTCTTAATTAATGTACAAATTCAAAGCCAAATAAAAAAAAAGTTTTTTAAATGTAAAAGAGTGAAAACAAGCAGTACTAGCATTATCTCAACACAGTATCTAAAAAAATAATTGTGATTGATATCTGAATTTAAAAACAAATCAATAAATGTTAGTGTTAGAATTACGAGCGGATTTTAAATATGAAATGATGATCACTTTTAATTCTAAAGATTTCCGGGATGATAAGGTGTCGCGCATACAACTCAAATTATCTCCGGAAGAGGGACGTCCCGGAAAATGCAGAACAGTTAGCAAACTTAGTTAGCACCCCTATAATCAAATAAATACAATATATTAGTGTATAGCTGCATTAGATAACTCAATGTACTGTTAATTTGTAATTGTGACTCAGATGGAAAGTAGGCCAGTCACTTAAACTCAACAACTAAACACGTAATAATGTAAAATTTAGCGTATCTTTATATTATATTACAATATTAATGCTGTTGATTAGATATTTGAATAACCAAATACTATCTATAGAAAATTTAAGTGTTTCCGCTTGGAATATTTTACGATCTTCGACTCTATTTTGTGCTGTTTTAGGCTAACAAAACACAAATCAATGCAATTTCTGCGTGGCATAAGTTACATACATCTCAGTCCGTGAAATATTTTTTCAAAAAAAAATGTTTCGTGTAGTGGCCTGAGGTTGCGGGGGATCGAGATATCTGGAAAGAAATTGGGGAGTCCTTTGCCCAGCAGTGGGAGAGTATAGGTTAAAGAAAAAAATGTAAACAACTATTGTAATAGTGTCAAATTTTCCAACTGCTGACTGTTGTGGTACATGGAAAAAAAGCTTATAAAAAGTGATAGCTTGTGACTGTTGAACCTCTAAAGTTTAGCAAAAACGTTGCTCTTTGTCAAAACAACATCGGTCTTTGTCCTCAACAATGAAAATATTTCACAGTTCACGGGAATGCACTTTTACTAACACTACATAATCAGATGTTTATTGAATATCTACAGACATAACGGATCTTTAGTTGTCCTAAAATAAAGACAGTTCTATTTTATTATGCAGGTAATCGAATGCCATGAACGGCTATTAGCCATTTGCATCCATCGCCTCCCTGCGACTTTTACAATGTCTTCTTGTCTTGTGTCTTCTTTAGTATAAATCATTATAATTCACGAACTCTCGTAATGTATCAAAATCAAACTGGATTTAACGTTATAGGAATCGTCCACACAATCATTAAGTATTAGGAAATACACGTCCGCCAATGATTACGTGTTTGGTCTCGATATCTCTATAATGTTTCCGGTTTTGATCGGATGATACATAAGATATCGTTCTGCGAGCGTGTACCATATTTCACTCAAGGCTTTCGCCCAGTAGTAGTTTTAATTTAGCATTCATTAAAATTCAGGAAAGGTTTGGTAGTTTTCTAAAATCAAACAGTAAATAGACAAAGGTAGTTGTTTCTCTAAGTCTAGAAGTCTTAGAAAATGATATCACGTGAGTTCTCAAAACTTTACCAATGACCTACATATTTTTAAATATCGCCATTAACAGGTATTTTCTCTTTTCTGGGATATTTTTAGTGCTTGCCTGGTGAACTTACCTACTTACCCATTACATATTTCTTTTTGTGGAAAATAGAGATGAAACGAGCAAACATTAAATATTAAACTTTTTTACGCCTGTAACTTCACTTGAAACACGGAATACAACTTGATGGATAAATAACTGGCTACTACTAAACTTAAGTTTAAAATGTGTTACGGCAGCTGCACTTGAGAGCTAGTATTCTGTGGGTTGCGAGTTACCATTGTTGACAAAAACATAACTTATCTTCAGTCGAGGTAAAACGTAAGCCCAGAAATGTATAAAAAGAAAAGGACCCGAAACAGGGATGTCCCACTGCTTAGGAAACATTATCTTGAAAATACTTATAAAGATAGGTAAATTGCTGTAATAAATATAGTAGATAACGTGGTCATAAAAATACATATAGTAAGCTATACTAGCAAGAGTTCTTGATTTCGAAATACTTGGATCTTTTAGGGCCTGTTATGGTCAAGTTGGATTACGCAAATGTAAGGAGATGCGTAAGCGACATTTTTATGACTGAATGACTGCGTAAGCATGAGTAAATTACTCTGCGTTACTCAGGCAATCATTATCTAACAGTAGTCTAGAGCTGGTACCTATAAATTAGCTAGTCTAGTAATTTTCTTCTTTTTCCATTTGTCAAACGAATACTTCCGCTAGCGTTCCTCTTGTAGTTTTCCCTGCCTAATGGCACAGTCTACGCAAAGAAACTGAGAGAATAAACACACAATAACAGAATCTAAATCACGATGCCTAAATACACGTTATGGCTGCAAAAGTGAAAATGATCACAGCTTCCGAGCGCCTGATCTTCTGGTATGAAGCTTGCGTAATTGTAAAAAATCAGTTTTTTTGTAGGACGCTCTACTTTCCGAATTAAGTGATACGATACAATCGGAGGTGCTAAATAAAACAAATATGTAATTGGAAGCAGTCTCAGCATTCTGACCGGCTTACTTGGGCACTGGCGTGTTGAGGAACTAAACGCGAGATGAAGCGATTTGACTCTAATCACGGTCCAATAAGAACGATCGATTTCGAACAGTAGTGTACGATGTGCTTAGTTATATTAGTTTCGCAGTAAGGGCTACTTGGGAACACGCAACAGGGGTTCCGTAAAATAATAGAACAAAAACTTCACGGTACTTAGGCTTAATGAAATAATTAACGAGTATTCGGTAAAAAAGTTGGTATAACAAAAGTTATGGCAATGTGTTTATTTAACGTGAAAATTGGATGTTAGGCAAGAATTGGTGTAAGTTATGCTACACCGACATGCATGATTGCGTGTTATATCGTTTACACGTGCGGTAAGGAACCCTCCCAGCGCAAACATGACTCGCAGTTTGCTTGTTTTGTTTATTGCAAACAACTATGGCATTTAAATTGTAGCACTGTATGTATCTGTACACGAAGTTTTATTGAGTTAAATTAACTGTTAGCGTCTTAATTATGATAGGCATCGGTTCAACACATACTCCATTAAATTGTAATTTGAAGCAGAATTAGACAGCAGTCTTGTAATTAAATTTAACGCGTATGATTTATTAATGATTGCGCCTATAATTTTATATTTTGTTTAATAAAATGCGCACAAGTTCATTTTCACAAGCTGGTATTCTGGAATAACACTAAAGTGTAAATCAATGCTTGATTAGCGATTGAGTGAAGTATTTGTATGAAATGACATTCTCAAATCTGTGCTTATGTAGAGATTACTGCTTGGGCGTAATTCTAGGAATACCGAACAAATGTGCGACGTGATACTTTAAATTGTATAACTTTTTTATTTATGAACCGATTGATATAAAACAAACACTAAATGTTAAGTGGAGCTAACTACAATACATGAATGAAAACCGCATCTAAATCAGTTACGCCGTTTCTGAGATTAGCGCGCACAAACAAACAGACATACAGACAAACAGACAAAAATTCTAAAAATCATTGTTTTGGGTTCTATTGCGTTAATAAAGAAAGGCCCCCGATAAAAGTTTTTCTCATTTATCTTCAATGTACAGACAGCGAAGAGTTACAGATCTATACTAATATTATAAAGCTGCAGAGTTTGTTTGTTTGTTTGAACGCGCTAATCTCAGGAACTACTGATCCGATTTGAAAAATTCTTTCAGTGTTAGAAAGCCCATTTATCGAGGAAGGCTATATTTTATTTCCAAAAAAATTAGGGATCCGTAAGAAAATTGCTATTTTGCAACCCAAGGTGTGAAATCGAAAACCTATTTTTGCGTGCGCTGCAAAAACTATTGACACTAGAACAAAATAATGTTTTACGGGTTTGTAGGTCTCATTAAGATCTACAAAAAAGTGCGCGAGAGCATATGTCTAAGATAAAGATAAAAGATAAAGATAAAATCATTTATAAAAAAAATTTTACAGGCAAGTCAGGATACAATTTGATTTAATTACTAATTTTATAATAGAGAAAAAAAAAAGTACAAAGATGTCACTTAATGATTAATAGTTATTTTGTAGCACTTGACCTAAGAACATAGATTCCACAAGCTGCACCGACATATATTCTTTTAATGCGTAGAACGGATTGTTTTCAAAAAAATGTTTAAGTTTTTGTTTAAATAAACTATATTTTAGGGTGGTTAAGCTTTTTGGTAATTTATTATACAACAGTACTTTTAAATAACGACCTTGTTTCTGGACTTTAGCTAATCTGGTTTTTGGTACAACCCGACTTTCATTATTTTTTATTGTTCGTTTTTCATTATTACGCATATTGTACGGTAAAACTGTCTCTTGCTTTTCCGGAATTTCCCTATCCTCGTGAACTTCTAACAAGCTAGTATATATGTAAAGAGAAACTACTGTCATAATTTTATCTTTCTTAAAGTACTTTCTCACGGGGTCACGCTTTTTCAGCCCATTAATTGTTCTTATTGACCGTTTTTGACATTTTAGAACCCTTAAAACCTCTGTAGCATTTCCCCAAATCGTGATGGCATATCTTATAATTGAATGTATGTACGCATAATATACTGATATGAGCGATTTTTTATCCAGTAATGGTTTTAATTTAAAAAGAGCATAATTACCGCTATCAATTTTCTTACAAATTTTATCAATATGAGCTTTGTGACTAATTGTGTTGTCTATTGTGTATCCTAGAAATATATTTTCTTGAGAGGTCGAATTACCACAAATGCCGAGCCGCGATTGATAATGCATTACGATGCTTTTATCAGAATTAAGAATTATACCATTAGCATCGAACCATTCCTTTAACATACTCATTACTTTATTTATTTTGTCATCTAATTTAGATTTATTTTTGTCCCTCAAGCCAATATGCGTATCATCAGCAAATAAACTTAATTGTGCCTCCGCTGGCAGTTCTCTACAAAGATCATTAATATATATTAAAAACAATACAGGTCCCAGGATTGACCCTTGCGGTATCCCGATCGACACATTCCCCGCCTGAGAAGTATGATCATTTATGGAGACAATTTGAGAACGGTTAAATAAGTAACTTTTCATCATGCTAAGTTCAACCCCTTGAAATCCATAATACTTCAATTTTACTATTAATATGTCGTGACGCAAACAATCAAAAGCTTTAGAAAGGTCACAAAAGACACTAGCACATTTATTTGAAATATCTAAGGAATCAAGGATGAAATAAACTACTTGTCTTATTGCCATTTCGGTCGAGCGACCTCTTCTAAATCCAAACTGTGCTATTGTAAATAAATTATTATCCTCGAAGTATGCAACGATTCGGGATTTAATAACAGCTTCTAATATTTTTGATAAGGTTGGTAGTATACAAACTGGCCTATAATTGCTAAGATCTGTGACATCCCCTTTTTTAAAAAGCGGTATCACCCTACCCGGCTTAAGAACATCGGGAAATATGCCTTCGGCTAAGCAGGAGTTTACAACAATAAATACTAATTTCAATAAACTATCGTCATTCATGAGAATATTTCGCAACGTCCTCGTACTCATGTCGTAGATATCTAAAGTTGGTTTTTGTTTCATGTTTGTTAGTATCTTTTTGAGCTCTATAATACACAATGGATAAAATGTAATGGTTGTAAGTGGCTTATTTACCATTTCTAAATATTTTAAACAATTTCCTGCATGAATATTTAAATTACCTGTTAGTTTTTGAGCAATGTTCCGAAAAAAATCATTAAATATACCTGCAATCCTTTCAGGATCTGTTATATCATTTCCCGTTTCGTCTTTTAATAATTCTATATTTGATTTTGCATTATGTCGCTTATTTTGTCCTACCTGTTCATTAATAATTTTCCAAGATTCTTTAATTTTATTTTTTGATTTGGCTATCCTAGCACTATATTGTAATTTTTTTGCGGCTACCATAGCTTTTTGCAATAGTTTCCTATATCTTTTAATTTTTAATTTTGTTTGTTGGTTGGGATAATGCTTTTGCAGTAATTCTAATTTACATAGATTGTTTTTACTTGTTTCAATACCTAAAGTTGTCCAGTTTTTCTGTTTATTTCTAACTTGTTTCTTGAGTTTTGGGAAAGCAATGTTATAAAAATAATTCAGTGCATCTTGTAATATCTTCATTCTTGCGTTTGCGTCGCTAGCCATTAATATCTCAGATTTTATTTTAGTATAGCTATTATTAAACATGAAATTAAAGTAGTTCAGATTACCAATAGAAAATTGTCTAGCTACATATGTCGTATTTGTAGGTGATTTACTTTGGTTAAATAGTTCTAGTTTAATTACATTATGATCTGGAAGTTTGTGTTCGAGCACAGCACCTTTATACTCTTGAAAATTCACAATAAGTATTATAGTTATGCCGCAATAAGTGATATTTTATTTAAAAAAATTAATTTTTAATGCCGCCTCTAGAAAAGGCTCTTTATTTGTGTCTTGGTATTAATCCTTATTAAAATAAATAACTTCTTATTCAAAACTGCTTCAATACCTTTATACAACTTTTTGAATCATTCAATTCGGACATTCCATTCGAAAGATATCACGAGTTTAAAAATGTAAGTAGTAGCAGAAAAATAAACCCGCCGCACCCCAGCGCAGCGGGAAACGCGGCGAGGTGAGGGAGAATCTATGAAATAGGTAAAGTGCGGTCGCGAACCAGGAAGACCTTTAACAGCACGATTCAAACGCGTGGTCCGAAAAAAAATTAACCTAGAATTAAAATAGGATAATGGATACCTACAGCAGGTAACGCGGTGAGGGGGTACCAAAGTGCGGGAATAATTTTGGAGTATACGGAATATATACGCTTTCGCGCCTAAACTACTGAACCGATTTAAATGAAATTTGGTATAGATATAATTTGAGCCCCGGGGAAGGACATAGGATACTTTTTATCGCGATAAACTGTAGCCCACGCGGGTGAAACCGCAGGGAACAGCTAGTTTATTATATGTATGTATGTAATGTATAGACCGGCCTTAAAATGTAGAATTAAGTATTTGCGTCTGAGCAGTAATTGTTTCCAGAACGACGATAATTAGTTTCAGTCATTACTCACTGCCTAGACGCAGAAATGCTTACTCAAAATTTAGAAATACCTAAGTACGTAACCGTTACCAAAAAGTCATTTCATTCCGTTTAGTATTACTTCGACAATGCAACCCTATACGTAATCCTTCCAACAGTTCGAGATGAATGCCAATGACACGGTCCAAAAATCAGAATCAATTTGACGACCGATATGGCGCAATGGGCGAACAGCCTACTGCGCAGCGTGAGGCCGCGAGTTTGATTCCTGCTGCGGAACAAATATTTGTGCATACAAAAATAAAAGGGCATGTACTTGTTGCATCTGGGTGTTATGGGTATCCGATCCAGATAGTATGTGATACTCTAGATATTGGGAATCTTAGTTACGGGTCAGAGCTATGTAAGTATATGATGGTGCGGGTGGTAAACGAAAAGTGAGTTTAAACAACAAAAGTTAAACCAAGGTCTTAGTTTTATATTTAGTTTGTTAGCTAGAATATTTATCTCTGTAGCGGTAAGAATCTGTCGCTAAACACCGCTGTCAGTTATGTTCAAGCAGTTCTCTGTCAATATGTAGAGTAATATCACCTTTGACCAGATCGTAGCGGCGTATTTACTACTACAGATATGGGGTTAAATTAGATACCTCAAGTGCCATTGGTATGAAAACCAAGGGTACCATATTTTTATTCCTACCTTATAGAACAAACCAATGAAACGAAATATTTCGATTCTCACGGCCAATTGCTTTGGAAGAGTTTACTGTGACTCTGCAAAGCCTCTCTCTCTACTCTCTCTCTCTGAGAGAATACCAGAGTCCAGCAGTTGCGGTTGGGACATAATATCATTACATTAATTTTTGACACGCCTGAGTATATCCATGTCATTGTTTTTTTTTAATAAATCTTTCTATCTTTAAAGTCTGTATACGCTTCCCCCATCGCTGAAAGTGGTAACATTGTGATCCATAATTCTTCCTATCATCTAATCTAGCAAACCTAATAGGTTTCCGCGACGCTCGAGTAAATCCACATTTAGCATCATGGGCTTCCTTTAAAAGGCTGATGATGATGATGATGATGATGAAGATTATGACTGCGAAGCTGACTGACATATTTTGGGTTGCCTGAAACTTAGGACTCGCAAAATATAGCTTACTTCAAATGAACCATTTGCTTGTGCCGTCATCACGTACAAAAACAAAACAGAGACGGATCAAGGCAGGGATAATCGATCTATACAAAGTGAGAAAAAACAAATGCCAGCTGCGTTGGATTACACCACCGTCCATCACAGTGATTGGTCTCAGCCCGCTCAGCCCCTATTTATTATCACCGGCTGAAACAACGCTAACTAACAATGAATTTGTTTTGCTTTCGCTAATAACAGTGTGTGTGTATTGATTATTACTATTAAGTTGGTGTGTCGATTTGATGACACGCGTTGATGTCTTTTGTAGGAGATACTTTTATATGAAGAGAGAGTTGTATTTTGACTTCAATTTTGTCTTATATTTATGATGATACTAGTTGTGCCCTGCGGCTTTATTTGCGTGGCTATCCCCACTGGATTTTTATCACGATAAAACAGCCTATGTCACTTAGGGATTGTGTAGTTTTCTAACAGTGAACGAATTTTCAAAGTTAGATCAGTATTTCCAGAGACTAGTCTAACATACATCTTACAAAAAACTTTAGCTCCTTTCATATAGGTAATGAGTGAACATTTAAAATCTTTTCTTTGAAATATCTGATCGTTTTTGACAAATCAATAGCCTTCCTGGACCACAACAATTGACTGTTACTAAAAACAGTGCCGCCAATTAAAAACCAAACTAAAAAAGAAATACCTACCTATCTATTCTACTTTATTTTTTTTTTTATTTTTTTTTCTCACTTTATCCTGTTTATTCATGAATTACTTAACTAAACTAAAATATAAAATAAAAAAAACCAAGCTTACAATTATTTATAAATATCCGTTTATATATATAGGCACATATTATATATTGGATCGTTTGAACTAACTACTCTATTCTACTTATTTGTGAAGTCACAAAAACTGACAATGAGAAGGTTCTCAATTTGGCCAATATATATTTTTTTATATATGTACACCGATTTCGTCGAGGTTTTTGAACCGATTTTTTATAGCATTAGATTTAAGCTGCCCAACGCGATGGGTACTTAATTGGAATAAAGTTTTTTTCTAGAATATATTATCCTTATTCTTATCGAAACTTCACACCTCGTGAGTTAGTGGTCAATAGCCAGCAGTCAGCGATAGCAGACCAATGGCAGGCAACAAAATAATTCAAGCACCACATTAATTACAAAATTTAGGTACCTAATTGAACAGTTTTTATGTCTGCATGTAAAAAGTTCACATTGTGAACAGATTTGCTTTAGTGTTGTTATCTATAATACATCTACGTACATATATGCGAGTCATTATTTTCAGAAACGAATAACATTAAAGATTTGTTTCGAAAACATTTATCCAGTTCAGCTTCAATTTTGCTAAAAATTACTTAGATTACTTAGTGAGAACCTAGTTTATGTTATTTGTATTAATATAGATTTATATTTTTCTCCTTCATCATTAAATCTGGATTCTTTGGACGCCACAGTGGCCTTATTAATTTAATTAAACATTATTGTTTGGAAAAAATGATCTCGTAGATCTACAAAAGTTTGCAATCCCTGCTTGCCTGCAGCTTAAGAAATAAAATAAGGTTTGTTTTACGTATTTATTTCATAGGAAAGGTTCTGAGAAACTTCGACAATTTAAATGTTCAAAATCAACCTTGTTCTATCATACAAACATAGTTGTTCTTGTCCTAATCCCATTTCTCATACAAACATACATTGTTACGTAATACCGCAAAACATTTCAGAATTAACGATCAATGTCATATCAAACACACAATAGTTTTATGCAATCAGCTACAATTATTTTGATAGGCATCGTATATATAACTGAGCTATGTAGGAAAGGAACTCAAGAAAGCAACAATGGAACTATTAGTGTTTATTGTCAAAATAACACAAAAAAATACAATGGTTTTATAGGTATGCACGATGACATGAATGAGAGAATCTAGGCGATTACTATTCGAGTTAAATAACTGTGAAGCCTTTTAGCGGGCTTAATGACTTCAACTTTCGTCAGGATTTTAGAAAGATTTAGCATTTTTATGGGCTCATTGCTTACGAAACCAATAAGGAGATTTTGCGACGATAATGGTAGAAAATAGTTGGGACTCTGTCGTATTACAATATTTCATAAAGACGATGTTTTTTTGTGAACGTTATATTATTAAAACTTGTTTTCTGTCAATCTCGGTAGAATGTATACTTACCTTATTTTATTATGTAACTCTTAATAACATTTCCACAGTTAGTAGCACAGTGCATTAGTGCCTTTTCCTGTAGTTTCTCAGGTTCAAATACCAGCTAGGGAAAATATTTGAATGATAAAAATTAATGCTTGCTAAATCACTCTTGCGTAAAATTGCATTCCAATAATTACATACCTACTTATTTTTGATCCTCAACTAGGATTTCCTGGATCCACCACACCCAAACGTTAAACAAAACATGCAATTTTTTTCAATGCTCAAATATTTGTCCCGTGGCGATCATATCGGTCGTTGGTGTTCACGGGACATCGATATATAAAATATGTTGATATAGGTAACCACACCACTGGAGAACTAGGGAATCCTAATGTCATCGTACTTGTATTTCCAGCACATATTCTTCATCTTCTTCTTGCCCTGTTCCCATCTATTTTGGGTCGGCGCAGCATGTACTCTTCTTCCACTCTACCATATCAGCTGTCATCGCTTCATTCACTCCCTTTTCATTCATATCGGTCCTTACACAATCCATCCATCTTATTTTTGGTCTTCCTCTTCCTTTCCATCCATCAACATCATCATTTCCAACACATATTAATTCTCTTTATTTCTTAAATACTTATTTAACGCTAGAGCAATAATATGTCAATAAAAATACAATTATAATAATTAACGAGCTTGAGCAAACAAGCGAAAATACAAACACAGGCCTCCCCTTTCGCAGTTAAGCTAGCGTTCAGCTATAATCATAACATAACAAGGCCATAAAATCTTAATTATAAGTTTAACAGCGTGTAGTTGCTTTGTCGGAGTATTTTCTATGCAAATATACAAGCATTACTACTTACTGTTCAATACACAGTCTGCAAATAACA
This sequence comes from Opisthograptis luteolata, assembly GCA_931315375.2. NCBI lineage: Eukaryota > Metazoa > Arthropoda > Insecta > Lepidoptera > Geometridae > Opisthograptis > Opisthograptis luteolata. Next base: position 8,362,029 of record OV928047.1, on the reverse strand, counting down.
TTAATTGAATGAAAGTGCAGGTAAATGTTACTGATTCCAAACACACGTGAGGCTTTATGTCTCAAGATGGCGATCAGCCAAGGATTTGAACAGTAAAAAGAAATGTATGAGGGAAATTGTCGACTTATCGAACCCGATAACAATGATCGTGAATAGAAATGTATTTAGCAAAAAATAAATGCATGAGAGGATAAGCCTCGCTTTCATCGGGGCAATGCAGACAGCATTTTTGCCTCGTTGCTGGACAACTGGACATCGAAGATCATTTGAATTTTTCTTAGTAATTATGTCTTTCGTTAGTTTGAGAGATTTGTTATAACCATATATATATAATTAGATAATATTATATTTTATTACTTCGTATACAATATTAGTATTAGTTGTAGATATATTTCTTTTTTTTTACAATGTAATTGGTTTTTTTACCGTTTTAATTAAATAAATAAATAAATAATAATAATATCACAGTTTCAAAACATAATTTTTAAAGTAAATGCATGTATAACGCCGGGTACATCAACGATAACGCCCTAGTATTCTTTTAATACTCTTATATGTAAATGTAAAATACCCATTGTAATAATTAATTTTACATATTAAGCATATTTATCTGTACTATGTACTGCATATTTTATGTTAAATAGACCATGCTTACAATTGCCATACAATATTTACATTTTTGTTTATTGAATTCTTCCAATTTCCTATAAGTCAGTATCAGTTTATTTTACTTGTAGCTGACCGCATAACCAGCCCGAAGCAGCTACATAACAAGTTATTTCAATTAAATTGACACAATTATCAGGTAAACAAGACCACGTCCCGTACCTGTGCGAAAAGAGTACAAGTACATATTTCGAATACGCTTCACGCGACCTGCGACGGACGACATCTGTCCAATAGGTGTAACAAGCCGTGATCGATTTATGACGCAACATACTTCCGGCCTCTATTGCCTCATTGTTGGGTTCGGAAGCCCGGTGGTTCGCTCCCATTCTTTCAGCCAGTGAAAGGGTCCTCGTACTTTTACCCTTCCGAACGCCTGCAAGCCGCAGCCCGGGTGTGTTCCGCTCGCTCTCTTATAAATTCGGTGAAAACACTGCGACATCACATTACGAATTCGGCGGCTGTACAAGGCAGCCGGCCGATCGCACAGCTTCATATTCCACTTTGTGTTGTGAACAAAACATCGTGCAGTGATTTAGTTTCTTCAACGAGACGAGCATAACAAATAAGCATCTCAAAATGAAATTCACGGTGAGTGCGCGTTTTATGGTGATCAAAGAAATTGGACAAGTGCAAATGATAATAAAATTACCTATTCTAGTGTTGTGATGGTTTATCTAATTAACTCGATGTTTCATGTGATTTAAATACAAATATTAATGCCTGGTAAATTAAATTTCAAGTACTAAAATTATGATGTCTTGGAATTGGGCTTATGATTAAAGAGGAAATTAATCATATGTATTCGAGAGAAAATAGAAGAGCCGCCAAAGCAGGCATAGTTGTTATTATAAATTATTAACTACTTACTTGGCGGACTGCAAATATTATCATTAGCGCATCTCTATCTCATTTTCTAATTCTGATATAACAATTAAACTGTGATAAGACCTAAACACATTTAATACATATGTTTTACAAAAGTAAAAGTGGAAAAAGTGAAATCAAATTTATTATGTGGGCTATAATTTTTAACACATGCGGGTCGGCATTCAACTTGGCACTTGTACGAATGCAGTGCTTCCATTTTTAGGAAACTGGTTTTAGAATTCCTTTCAAGAATGCTACATAAAAATACTTTGCCTTATAAACAACTAAGTAAATATTTCTGTTTCAGGTCACATTCGTTGCTCTTTTGAGTATATCATCGTCATGGGCAGTGCTCGCAAAGAGGGTGGAGGAGCCGAAGGATAAGAGGGAAGCCCCGACCAGCTATTCACAATCCTCGTCTGGACATTCATCATCAGGCTACCAGGCTCCTTCTTCCGGCCATGGGGATGCCAGCGCTATCAGCGTCGGTGCCGGATACAACATTGGAGGATCCAAGCCTGCTTTCACCTTCGATGGACACGGATCAGGCGCTGGGCTTCAATTCTCCGGTGAAGGCTTGCAATCCGCCCAAGGCGGCGGCTATCAGCTCGCTCCCATCACTCTGCAGCCAGGTCAAGATATCTCACAAATAATGAGTCAACTTCAACATAGCTTGGGCTCCGGTGCGTTAACCCTACAACCATCTAACAGCATTGCGGAGTTCCACGAAAGTGGTCAAGGCGGTCAGGCGTATTCTTTCCCACAATTCCAGCAGTATGCAGCGCCCCAATATCAGCAGTATCAGCTGGGAGGCCAGATAGCTAGTGCGCCTTCTTATGCCGCAGGAACCAAAGGTCTTAGCTCCTATGGAACTGGTCCCGTATTGTTCAATCCTTCCCAGGAACACGGTAGACAACAAGCAGCTTTTACTTACGCTCTGCCGAGTGCCAGCCACTCCTCTGATAACGATGCAGGTGCCCAGTCCCTTGGTGGTGCTGGTCACTCCCTGGCTGGTCTTTCATTAGGTTCTGGACATTCTCTGGGTGGTGCTGCCTTATCTTCAGGTGGACCTGGATATTCCTTAGCCGGATTGGGCCATTCTCTGGGTGGTGCTGGACTTTCTTCCGGTGGATCTGGATATTCTCTAGCTGGACTAGGTAATTCCCTGGGTGGTGCTGGACTTACCTTTGATGGTACTGGATATACCCTTGGTGGTTCTGGACACTCTTTGGGTGGTTCCGCGCATGGTCTAGGTGGTGCAGGATATTCTCTTGGCTCTCTTAGTGGTTCAGGGCATTCTCTAGGTAGTTCGGGACAACCTCTGGGTGATTCCGGATATTCTTTGGGTAGCTCTGGACATTCACAGGGTGGATCCGGACATTCTTTTGGCGGTTCAGGAGGACAATCCCTCGGTAGTTCCGGAGGACATTCTCACAGTGGTTCTGGAAGTTCTCAAGGTGGTTCAGGACATTCGCATGGAGGCCCTGGAAGCTCATCGGGTTCACATTACAAAGTTTTAAGCAGCGGTAGTCACGGTGCTCCTGGAAAATCTACTTTCAAGCCTTCTACCTTCTTGGGAGCTTCAGTCCAAGGTGATTCTGGTCTATCTGGCCTTTCTGGTTCCCATTATGCATCATCTTTCCCTGGATTCCCTGGTAGTCATGGTGCTCTATCTTTCGGTGGCCATGGAGCCAGTTTCCCCTCTTTCGCTGGTTTTAGTGGTGCCTCAAAACAGATTTCACCACTATACACTAAGAGCGAAGGTTCTTCATACGACTCTGCCGGAGCTTACTCATCGGCTGGACATTTAGCTTCTCCTCCTGGTACTACTTATGGATTCCCTGGATCTTTATATTCTGCAGGCGCTGCTCAAGGTGTGTCATCTCATGGGCCTCAGCATTACGTTAGTTCTTCAAAATATCCCTCTAGCTTTGGTGAGGGCAGCTCATCATACAAGTCTGCTGGTTCACCTCACAGCTCGTTGAGTTCTCATTCTTCTGGTCCTAAATACAGCTTCGGCGGACACGGATCAAGCGCCCGTTACTCTTCACCTAAGGATTCCCACGGGGCTTACAGCGAGACCTCTTATAACACTATCAAATACAGCGAAGAGCTCAAGCCCAAAGTTCATTGAACACAGAAAATTATTCCTCGCAAAGAGTTTTTTTTTGTAAATATAGACATTAATAGTCATTTGTGAGGGGTGTGTAAGCTAATTGTGCTGTAGACAGAATTAGTTTAAAGAGCTGATCCTGAGAAGTATTCTGACTACTAAACACGTCTACGTAATATGGGTATATTACGTAGACGTGTTTAGTTAATTATGTGCCCAGCTGATTTGATCATTTATCGATGTGTAGTCAGCTGTTTGTTACATACGTGTCGTGATACCCGTCCCGTGCTTTCTTTTTGACACGTGCATAATTATGCAGCTCATTTACTTCCGCACTTAGAAACTGGTTCGGTAAAATTCAGCATCAATTTGTGGGAACGAATGTGATATCACCGTCGCCGTGAATTTCTGTAAATATTCTAGGTTAAGATTGCTTATTTATTATTTTGTAATTAAACTATGTTAATTGTTGTTGTTAAATAAACATGTTTGTTAAATACACGTGTTGATTATTTCCCCCAAACAAAAGTAAACAAATGTCGAACGCTCCGTCCTTTGTTTCGGCATTACATGATTCAGGTTACATACAAAACCAACCGTATGTTCCGACAATGATGGATGAGAACATACCTATTACGAGAGCGTAACATAAACTGCGTAAGCTTGCTTCCGAAGGAAACATGACACCTACTTGGGTAATCAACACCAGGCGCGCATCGCCAGTTTCACTCAGAAGAAAGTAGATAGCCGCTGAGAAAATTGAAATGATTTCGTCACCGGTAGTTCTACCCGAGAATCAAGATCCTGTCTTGTCACTTCCTTGTGAACATCATTAAACGTATTAAGAACACGCGACTCGTCCAAGCTTCAAACAGATTAGGTAACATCAACACAGAAGTTGATGAATGTTACATTTGATTAGTCGCTAGAGGTATTTCGGAAGCCGGACCTGTCTTGAAAGTGGATCACAACTGATGAAATATTGATGCAAGAATATTGCTTCACTTCACGTATTATCTAATGGGATTTTAAATGGTAGGATTAGAGGCTTAATAATGCGGTAGATAGCAGCGTAACCGTGGTGTATAAGAGAGCATAAGAGTTGTTATACATTGTGTAAACCACGGGTTACTTAATACCTTCACGGTCGAGGGCACATGTAGTCTCGGAGTGGAAGTGAATGCTACTTCCGAAACTACTGATGTCATCATGTAATTCACTTTTCAGAACTCTGAAAAGAGTTTAATTATGTTGAGACTTTTTGGAATGTAACGCAAGCTTTTATTTAGTTGATTGTATGCGTAAATTATATTTATCTAACGTTCAGTTGTTTTGTCTGGAATTCTTAACGATTTCTAATTTCTTTGAAAACTAGCCTCTAGAAAGTAGGAAAGCTGAAGATGAAGATAATAATTTAAAGTTTAAATTATGTTAGATAGATAGTAAAACGAATTATAGGTACAAAAAATATATAAGAGACGTTGTAATGAGGACATAGACATTAGAGTTAGTATAGGCAGTTTCGTTTTTATATTTGTCTCTATTGCATACTCGTATAATATGCTGCGCCTAGGTCAGGTTCATCATCTAACCGTATAAATCTGGTCTTGATCGGATTTTAACAGCTTAGACCAGACACCGCGCGCTGTTGGGATTTCATTAGGGACTGCTGATTAGCGTTCAAAATCCTTCGCGGCAATGCACTGCTCTCGTAACCCAAAGATATTAGATATTAACTCTCTTATATACCCAGTAATTTCACTGGAAAATTTTTTCTTCAGTCTGGAGCACAGTAGCTAATGTTTGCACTACTGCTTGCCGGTTGAATAACTAGCAAAGTTGTGGAACTTCCCAGGTGGACTCGGCAAAAGAGTTCTACCATTACAACTCTACACTGAACTACTTGACAGATTTTTAATTTAATAGAGTGGCCGCCTGATAATAAGCGGTCAACGTTGCAGACATTTGGATATTATTCAATGACGCTCAAGCAGTAATCTCTACTTAAGCACAGATTTGAGTCTGTCATTTCATACAACTAAGACACTTTATCGCTACTCAAGTAGGTATTGATTTACACTTGAGCGTCATTCTAGATTAGTATCAACCAGCCTATGTGTGTTGCTAATGTGCAGCCCGGTGGAGTGCAGCCCGGTGGAGTTGTCAAGGTTACTTCATCATCATCATCATCAGCCTGTATCAGTCCACTGCTGGACATAGGCCTCTCCCAAGGTACGCCACTGAGCCCGGTCTTCGGCTCTTCTCATCCAACTACTGCCAGCCACTCGGCGCAAGTCGTCGCTCCACCTTGTCGCAGGACGTCCTACACTACGTTTGCCAAGTCGCGGTCTCCACTCAAGAACACGTCTACCCCAACGGTTATCGGTTCGGCGGCTTATGTGACCAGCCCACTGCCACTTCAGCTTGCTAATTCTGTGAGCTATGTCGGCGACCTTAGTTCTCTGACGGATTACCTCATTCCTGATTCGAAGGTTACTTGACCAACAGCAATTATCCCATAAAAAAAAAGCGTTGCTAATGCGTTACCAACCCTGAAGAACTCTTTCAAACTCTCCTCTTTTCTGTACGCTTATCTCGCTGCGGAAAGACTTGATGGAGAAGACATCTCGCTAATTACTAACTTCCTAGACAAATTATCCTACTCGTACATTAGAAACGATCTTCCTTACTGCTCGAAAGCGAACTAAGGCAACATAAAATATTCGAGATAGTGATGTCTAACGTGTTAACTAACAGTAGTATAATTTTATTGAGTTACGTTACCTCTACAATGATTATTCTTGACGTATTATATCAGTGAACATTTTTTTAACTTTTTACAGAGTAGCGTTTGACTACAAGTCACCTGATGTTTAGTGACGATGTGGTCGAAACACACCACGCTACAATTGGATTGGGAACTGGCTCTCAAGTGAGGCTGCCGGAATACACCGATTGGTGCTTGGCGACAGATTGATAAAATGAGGGTGGCAGCTAGCCAGGTGAGTACTGGAAAATACCTTTACCCCACCTACCTTTACCGAAAGCTCAAGCTCAGATCAGTTGTAGGATTCGAACCCACGTCGTACAGATCGCAAACCGATGTCACTACCACTGAGCTATAATCGCTATAAAGGCACGTTTGTAAATATTTTATCATTATCTGCGTGTGATGCTGCTAAGCGTTTTATGTTAGGGTATGATGAGGCTGGATCATATTGTGTTAAAACTGTCTGCAAATTAAACAATTAATATAAAAAAGTCACTAGGCTCCATCTGCACTCCACGGTTGGAACTACGTCTCTTATAAGGTTGCTTGAGACATGATACTTTCACTTTCTGCCCACTGCTTCTGAAAATTGCTTTACTATAACCAAGCTTGCATAGAGGGCGCTCAGAACACATTCAAGAATTTAGATTCGAAGCTTTATAGTCTTCGTACAAATCACCGTGATGGCTTTTGGCGATAGTAATCAGCCTAACCAACGCCTTTTATTTTCACACATCTTCATGTGTTTTTCATATTATTTATGATTTTTTCATTGTGCTTGCGTTTGACCGTTGTCTTGCGATGATTTGGTCAATGGTCTACACCATTGACCAAATCATCGCAAGACAACGGTCAAACGCATACCTAGAATGTACCTACCCGTTCCCTCTTGCTATGAAGATTCTTAAATTATAGCGATCGGGTAATTGCTGGGTTCATACTCCGGCAAAGACTTCCAATTTTTAGGTCCACTTCTTAAATGTTCTTTAATGCAGGGCATATTGTACACCTTGGGAGAGGCCTATGTCCAGCAGTGGACTGATAAGGGCTGATGATGATGATGATGATATTGTACAAAGGTTTAGGACTAAAAAGCTTGATTTTATAATGTTTTCCCTCTTCAGTTTTTATTTGTCGATTGAATGTTTTTGTTAAAAAGTTTTTATTTGTACAATGTAAAATTTTGTATCAGTACGGTTAACGACATAATTAGCTGAACAATTACAAATTTTCTGATTACCTTCACCATCTTAAACACCAATCTTTGACCGCAGCATCACTTAACATCAGGTCTGTTGTGTTGTGGTTAAAAGCTACGTTGTATATTGTTAAAAAACCCAAACATAACAGATCTACAACACATTTGGAAAATCGAGTTTGACCAGCTATTTTTGTCGCTGACTGTACCTACCAGTAGGTAAGAAAATGTAATACTATACCATAGAGAAAATTGCCGTCACTAACCAGTAACCACATATATTATATGTAACTGTAACAAATGAAAGTGACAAGGAATGTTAGTATACGCTTTTTGCCATCATTAAGCTTCAAATTATAGGTACGAGACAATGTTTATTTAAGAACTCTAAAGTATACGCATGCAACTATTTCTTCAATCAAAGCTACGAGAGATCATGATGTAATAACATCATTAGGCTAAATATCAACAAAAAGAGTAGATAGATAAACATAGGTAGATAAGTACAGGTGGTCAATTTCAAAGCAAGTGCGGGTAATAATTGAACGCGTGCATTAGCGTGCTACCTACAATTAGAGGGAAATAATGCCCACGATCCTTTGGTAGGAATAGAAAGCTTGTGAGATATCGCAGCTTTTACAGTAGCCCTTTTACTGGTCTACTCGAATACTGTTGGTAGCTTTTGAGCTCTGGTGAACTAAAACAAAAATCATTACTTTCCGTATAGATTTTTGAATGCCTTTTGTCATTTTTGTTTTGTGATCATCAGTCAGTGACCTATGGAGGAGTTAATACAAAGCCTTCAGTCCAATACGCACCTACACAACGCGTCAATCCTCTTGTACTCTACCTACTTTACTGCAGGCACTCGTACACTTCGAGCCAAAAACATTTTTCAAAATAATTATGTTCAAGTACCTTTGGTCTCCATCTACGGCCAGAGTCCAATTCTCGGAGGTAATGGCAATCGGAAACACACATCCGTAGTTTTTTCAGACTAAGTAGGTATGCATTTTAGCTCAGCTGCCTACGCGCTCACGAACCCATAAGATATTTGAGTTCGTCGATATCCTGTCTAAAATTAAAAGCGATTATTTAGTTCAGTTAAATCTGTAGTAGCGTAAGCGGAAACTTTCTTCGTTAAATGAACTTACGTGAAGTACTGAGCACTTCCGCGACACTAGACCGCAGGAAGTCAGCAATCTTGACTGAACTGGATATGTTTCGATAAGGGACAAAGACCTATCGCGCGGTCATTCCCTCGTCCAATCTGGAGCCTAAGGAAAGTTGTCCATGCCCGCTCATATAAATACTTGAACTTGATACTGACTTCCACTTTTCCGAGCGCCCCCGAGTATAGAACACTTTTCATTTCGCAACACGCGCTACCACAAGAAAATAATGTAATTAGACATCTCGCATGCTGATTACGTAACAAAATGGCGAAGACAGAACTTTTGGTAAGTGTTTCCTTTGCGTGATTCAACGTTTCGAGATAAATTACTATTGTTACGACGAAGCTTTATGCAATTTAATATATCTAGATACAACAGCAATGCAAATACATACGCTGATAGATTGACTGACACTCCTATTCGGAAATGCTGTGATTGATGATTTAAGCGAAGTCCAATCATTAATTTCAGGTTATCGTTGCTTTCGCTGCTTTGGTTTGCGGCACCGAAGTTGATGAAGCTGATCAGAAGAAGCGAGGCGCAGGAAAAGGATCCTCGCTGAACTCCATACCCACCGGGATACAGAAACCGGACTACACATATAGCATATACGCACAAAATCCCAGTTCTCAAAGTGGATCCAGCCCTTCATATCAGTCTCAAGTGCCCAACTCTTTCTACCCCAATCAGGTCAGCCAATATTACTCTTCACCAAACGCTCCATCAGATCCGTCCGCACAGTATGCACCACAGCCGCAAATAAACATCTTGCCTCCTTCGTCATCACAGTTTGTTCCAATTAACTTTGTGCCGAATCCTGGCTACCAGTCCAAGTACCAAATAGTACCGTCACAGCCTAAGGGAAATATTCAATTGGCTTTTCTCCAACAGCCCAATTCTTATCCTACACCTTCGATATACCCTTCATCATATCCTCAAAACCTGTTCAGTCCTCATCCGACCAGCCCATTAGGACCTCATCAGAACTTCTTAGGTCCATTGTCTACCCCTGGACAGTTCAACGTTGGTGCCAATCACCTTTCCTACTCTCTCGGGAACTCTTACTTAGGACAACCATCCATGGTGGTTCTTGCTCAGCCAAATCCTTCGTTGTATAACAACTATCTCTACAATAATCCTGGTCAAAGTTTGTACAACTACTTTCCGTCGAGCCATCAACCAAGGTATGGCTTGTCTTATGCTGCGCAAGGGTCTCAAGATTTGCAAGCGCCTGTAGCCCAGAATGTTTCCAAGGAGGAACAAGAAGTCGGTGGTGTGAGTACTAGTGAATACACTTCCGCTCCTTCTGAATCGAGTTCAAGTTACAGTAAAAGCAGCTACCCATCCAGTCGATCTTCATATTTGAAACTTTAGGGTTGACATTGATTGTACCTACAGATTTAAATCCAAATAATAATGTTGTAGTTTAGTTGTTATCGTGGCCACTATGTTAATCAATTGTATTTATTTGCACGGGTTCATGCCATAAGAAGGTTGTTACGTTGTTGACTTATTTTTATTTTTTGTTTAAATATAACTGTTGTATGTTTGATTGGTGTTTTATTTCGATTCAGTTCTTTTTATTTCATTGAAAAGGTTAGTAAAGGTTACTTTATGTAACATTCGTCGAGGGCTTGATACTTTCATCAGATATTTCGAACAATAACCGTATCCCCTTCCAATAATAAGTGGTTACCTCCTCTTTAGTTAAACGCACTCGTACCTACATAGGTAAGAACTGCATTACATAATGCGTAAGAATTTATATTCTAAACATCTTTTCATCTAATTCATTAAAAATATAATTATTTTTTTGAGATTAAAGATCTTTTTACTGAACACTTGATGATTGATTACACAATAGATTGATGTAGGCACGCCTACACCTTTTTTTTCTATCGCCATGTGTGTGTGACTTGTTAGAAATGCTAAAGCTTAAAGATTAATTTACACATTTAATTTGCGTCAGACGAACGTTTAACGAAGATAACTAAATTACATAAATAATTTTTCTATTAAGATGTTATTTCCTCTCACTTCTGCCTAAGTACAGTATTGAAATCCTCGTTAGCAAAAAAGAAAAAAACAACGGCGAAGTTTAGTAAATTTGAAACTCTTTCACATCGGATCGAGGGTCGTTTCATAAATTAAACTATATTGATGGACGTGAGAAAAAAGCTTGTAATCTTAACATATTGCATAAGTAATGGTTGGTTCTGATGTACATTCTCTTGAAATAAACTATATTTGATAATATATCTATAATCTAGTAATACGTCGTATTTTAGGTTAGTTTTTTAGTGTTACAACCTTTGGCTAGCTACCAAGTTAAGATTCTGTCGCCGAGCACCTATCGGTGTGTTAGCGCCACCTTAGGTCACATTGTCATTTACCATCACAAGACTTGTGGTCAAATACGCTACCTAGTAATGCTGGCCACACTAACGCGCGATGATTAACGTATGACATAAGTGTGGCCACGACATTTGACAACGGCATTCACGTTGGCGTTTGACGTAAGCCGATAACTCAATTGCATTTGTTGACGTTGATCGTTCAAGTGTAGCCACTCACATAATTGCGTTATTAATTAACGCAATATTTATCGCGATGACAGGCATTGACATTTCTTTTGACGTTTAGTGTGGCGCCAGCATAAGAAGCATAAAAAGTGTCCTTTTTTCACTTCAGTGATAAGAAAAGGACAGCATTACTTGTAGATTGTAGACCAATCAAATGTACTACAGCTTTAGATAATACATATCAGAATCCACACTAATATAAACGCGGTTATGACGTTATGTATAGATGAAGTACTGTGGGTCAGTGAAAGGAAAATGTACAAGATTCTAATTGATGATTGGTGTTATATATTTGTATCACTTCGAGATGCGCAATCTTACGCACCTGCTAATATATAGGATGTGTTGAAATGTGAAAGGGCTGGTCAGATGAAACATGTAGTAGTAAATGTTACATCTCACGTCACGCGAGAAGGAAATTAGCGGTGAAAATATGTCTGTAATAACAAAAATTATGTGTGATAATACTTATAGAACTCTACATAGTTTAGCGGTGGCGATGACGGTCGCAAATACCGTGATGATCTTGACAAATTCTTGATAGCTGTTATTTGTTGTATTTTTTTACGCTTACAACCAAAAAAGTAGTTTTATTCGTACTAGATTTCGCGACACATTTACTGTGTAACTAAATTGCACAGTAGTCTGTGAAACTTTTTTAGTGTGGCTTTGACAATTGCTAGGTGCGGTGGTTACAGCAAGTCACTATTTAATATATCGGAAAAGCAATTGATGTAAGTTCCTGGGAGGCATTATTTTAGGGCATTTTCTAGTACTTCCCTGGCTAGTTACCACTATCTGTCACCTAAGCATCTATCGTTGTGGTCCAAAAGTCATATTTGAAAGCCAGCAGTTCCCAATGTAGGCGTAGTATTGCGCTACCTTCGACCGCATCGTCATTTCACATCGCATAACTTTTGGTGAAGCACTACACTACCATATGGCTAATAGCCGTTCTTGGTGGCGTTCAAAGGGCCCAGGATCAGGACCATAGGGGACCTATGTTCAGCAGTGGACTTCTTTCGGCTGATGATGATGATGACTACGCTACCCTGCTACACTACCGGATTACTTTAAGCCATTCACAACCACAATACTTTGCGGACGTTTTATCTGAGCCGCAGATCGCTTCTTGTCATGCTATCAGAATAGATGGACCAGATCACAGGAATAAGATAACCTACTGTGCAACGACAGATATGATGGATTGAGTTATCGTAAAGGTCAGTTTGGTATCTGATCTCTTAAATTTCTTTTGGATGCTTTGATAGACAAATTGGTATGCGGTAGGTGGTATTAAGTAATTGGTATCTATGAAAAAATAAGTTTGTGTATACCAGTGAGTATTACATGATATTTACTGATAGAAAATGACCATGCTGAGTTGGTGCCGGTTGGAGGCAAAAAACAGATGATATATATATTATCAGTATAATATCATCTAAGTACATAAGTGTATATTTATGTATATTATTTAATTCTTTGATCGTGTACCTAAAGTGTGTAAGTATTATTATTGGTACAAAGAATAATCGGAAATAACTTTCCTGTACGTACAAGTATTAAGCCACATTAACGCCCCGTTTGTCCCTACAAAGAGACAACAAATAATAAAAAAAAATCCCTACATGGCGTAATCGATATCAGTTCATCGATCGCATCCTCGCTTGGTATCAGGCGACATGGTGGTCAAACGAAGGAAAAACATGTACTTTGTGAGTTTCATGAAGACTTACCCCCGTGCGTTGGTTTTCAGTTTTATTATGTAGATATATAATTATACTATATTTAAATTTTAAATCAATATTCATAAACAGACAAAATTATGTTATTTCTGTTAGCAAAAACAAAGAAATAACAATTAAGAAAACAGAATGCCTCGTTACAAAACAGCTATCACAGCATTCATATTCAAATATTTGACCCGTTCGCGATATCGCGATTCAGTTATGTTAAATTACGTTGCGATTTCAATTTCAATACAAAAAGAATGTAGCATCGCACCAAGCCGAAATAGGGGTGGCTTTACTACTACACTGGGACAAGACGATTACGAGAGGAACGATGTTCAATAACTCGACATAGGCCGCAGCAAATACAATGCACGCACGTACCTTGGACTGCTCCAGCACTCGTTGAGTCTCCACCTTCGATGTCCAGGGCTAGTTACAGGGATTCACGTAATGTGCACATATATCACACGCGAAATAGGGGGTGATAGTTCAAATTCCAACGGAAAAGTGGTCGATGAGTGGGCGCGCGTACGATAGGTTTCAACACACACACGAGAAGTTGTTGCTTTCGCTCCAATATCTTGACAAGTACGCGGTGCATGACAGCCGCTTGACGGCTGCGTTTCGCTGGGGCTTCTGAGAGTATATTGAACGTCATCGACTTGTCACAGATATAAATTATGCTACATTTTTACGGTAACGAAACATCCCGCCCACCAAAATACCCATGGTATTTTCTGGTCACACGATAAATAAGACTAATTTGAGGATAGGCAGGATACGATTTTGGTAAGGTAAGATACGATTCTAATAAGATACGATTTTAATAAGATAAGATACGAATTTAATAAGATAAGATACGATTTACTAAGCTAAGATACGATTTTAATAGGGTAAGATACGATTTTGATGCGATTTAAGTTAATCCTCTATTGGTAAGGGACATAACTTAACTAACGGTCGTTGAATTATGTGATTGTTCGCTGTTCTAACTACTGCTACCAGAGTTATACCATCAGCGCCCGGCAAAAGATCCACGACTCTGGCAAGAGGCCATTGTAGTGGCGCGCGGTTATCGTCCTTGATGATCACCATCGAACCTTTTTCCAGTGATTTAGAATCTTTGGTCCATTTAGCTCGTTGCGTTAATGAGTTCAGGTATTCATGTTTCCACCTGGACCAAAAATTCTGATGAAGCGCTTGTAACAACTGCCATCGATGAAGGCGATTTAAGTTGATATTTGATAGATCCTCATCGGGGACAGCAGTTAAAGGCTCTAAAGTGAGGAAATGTCCGGGAGTGAGAGCTGACAGATCGTTAGGGTCGGAACTTATTGGGCAAAGGGGTCTCGAATTTAAAACGGCTTCGATTTGTACGAAAAGAGTTGTAAGCTCTTCGAAAGTCAGGACTTGGTCGCCTACAGACTTTAGTAAGGTAGATTTTGCCGCTTTAATTTGGATTTCCCATACACCACCGAAGTGCGGAGCTGATGGAGAGTTGAACTTAAATTCAATCTTCTCCGCGCTAGACGCCTGTTGCATTAGAGACGAGAGTAGGTTCCTGGAACCGACAAAGTTAGTCCCGCAGTCGGAATTGATCACGTTACAGCGCCCGCGTCGTGCTACGAAGCGCCTAAGTGCAGCAATGAACCCTTCTGCAGACAGTGTTGAAACTACCTCGAGGTGAACAGCTTTGGTCGCAAGGCACACGAACAAGCATAAGTATGCTTTGTCCATTTTAGCACCACGGTGTGATCCAAGCTTGATGCGGAAAGGTCCACCGAAATCAACGCCAACGACCGAGAAAGGCTTTACTTGGTTTACGCGGTACGACGGAAGATCGCTCATAAACGGCTGCAACGGTTGAGGATTAGTGCGGTAGCAACGAATGCATTTAGCAAGCCGCCGGCGAATTGTGCGTTTAGCGGAAATGATCCAGAACTGTTGCAGTAGCAGAAAGTGTGTTGTGTTAATGCCCGGGTGCAAGTAGCTGCGATGGATGAAGTCGATGATTAGAACCGTAAGCGGGTGGTCCGACGGCACGAAAGCAGGGTGCTTTTGTTCGAATTCTAAACCTGATCGCGATATTCTGCCACCTACCCTGAGGATACCTTGGTGGTCGATGAACGGGTTGAGCTTACGGAACGGTTTCGACAAAGGTTTGTTTGATTTTAGATTATAGATTTCATTGGCAAAGATGCTACCTTGCACGTGTCTGACTATCTGCATCAATGCGTTGTGTCGTTCGACGTTGTTGAGAAAGTGAGTACGGTTAGCTTGATTCGAGTTGCGGCAGTTGTTCATGAAACGATAAACGTAGGTCATTACGTTGACTAGCTTTTGCAAAGACGAAAACCGGTTCAGCAGATTGTCGACAATTGCAGGCTCTTGTGCGTTTTCGTGGGATGTCAGAGCAACCGACTTTCGTACTTCAGCCTTTACCGTACCCTCATCTTCATACGATACGTTATCTGTACCTACAGGCCAAGATTCGTGGTTTTCAGACAGCCAGCATGGCCCCGCCCACCATAGAGAGTTGTGAAGGATTTCACCGGGAAATTGGCCGCGGGAGCATATGTCAGCAGGGTTCTGTTCCGAGGGTACGTGATGCCAGCATTCGATGGGAGTGATGTCTTGTATGTGGCTAACACGGTTCGCGACAAACGTGGCCCAACGAGACGAGTGAGAGCGTAACCACGAGAGAACAACGGTGGAGTCTGACCAGAGGTAGACAGCATCGATTTTAATGCACGAGAAGTAGGTGTCGCGCACAAATTTGTATAAGTCCGAGAGAAGAACCGCGGCGCAGAGTTCAAGTCTAGGAAGTGAGATACGTTTAAGAGGTACTACTCGAGCCTTCGAGCAGACCAGGGACACGTGGACTTTACCTATTGCATCAACAACACGCAAGTAGAAAACGGCTCCGTACGCGATTTCTGAGCTGTCACAAAAACCGATCAACTCGCACGACTTCGCGTTTGTACAGGTAAGTTGACGGGGAATTCGGAGTTGCGTCAATAACGATAACTGCTCGAGATATGTGTTCCATGTACGGGTGACCTCATCGGGGGGAGCCTGATCCCAACCAACACCGTGGATCCAGAGCTTTTGAATCAAGCACTTAGCTTGGATTGTGATGGGGGATAGGAAGCCTAACGGGTCAAAGATTCTCGCAATCTCGCTTAGAATGGAACGTTTCGTACATGGGCGATTAGAAGGTTTGATTTCAAAAAGAAACTCGTCTGACGTGGGATCCCATTTGAGACCCAGTACTTTTAAAGTTTGTGTCTCGGTGGTGTCGAGCGGTACCGAACCGGTTAAACAGTCCTCGGCGGGAAGATCTGATATTAGCTGAGGGTTATTGCTAGCCCACTTTCTAAGTTGAAAGCATCCCCGGTTAAAGAGTGCGATGGTTTGCGATTTTGCCTCTTGAGCAACTTCTAGAGACGAGAATCCGGTCGTCACGTCATCAATATAAACATCAGTCAGCATAATTTGTTTCGCGAGTGGATACAAATCTCCTTCGTCTTCAGCGAGCTGTCGCAGAGTACGGCAAGCGAGATACGGAGACGAGGCTAGTCCATAAGTGACCGTATTCAAGCGGTATTCTTGAAGAGTCTCACTGGGCGAGAACCTCCAAAAGATACGCTGATAGTCACGGTGGTCCGGTGATATTAGAATCTGACGGTACATTTGACGAGCGTCTGCCATAAAAACGATGTCATGTTCCCGGAAGCGTAAAAGAATTTCCGAAATGTTTGGTTGTAATTTAGGACCTACAAATTGCGTGTCGTTTAACGATTTTGCGTTTATATCCTTCGCCGAAGCGTCAAACACTACGCGGCACCGCGTTGTAACGGCATCGGGGCGCAAAACACAGTGATGCGGGATGTAGTATTTACCCTTGCTTATTTCGTTTACAGGAACCAACGACATGTGACCGCTTTCGATATAGTCAGACATGAAGTCTGCGTATTGCGATTTTAAGTTCGGGTCACGTAACAGTCTTCGTTCGATAGCGTGAAACCTTCGCAAAGCCAGTTCGCGAGAGCCTTCGAATGTGGGTTCTGAATCATCCTTGAACGGTATGCGAAGTACGTATCGTCCAGATTGATCGCGAGAATGATCACTGATAAACTTTTGTTCGCATAACGATTCATCTGGAGTCAACGGCGATGAGTTCGGTAAGGAGTCCAGTTCCCAGAGGCGTTGAACTAGTGAATTTAAGTGGGTATCCGTATCTGGCGTTGTATGAAGCAGAGTATGAGTTGACAGACACGTTTTGCCCAAGAGAAGCCAACCGAAAATAGAATTGAACGCGGTAGGTTGGTTGACACCTCCTTTGATGTGATGGTTAAGTACAGAGTCAGCGAATATGTCTGCAGCGAGTAACAAATCGATGGGTCCTGGAATGTCGAAACCAGGATCGGCTAACGGCAGCGATTTGATATGTGCCCATCCCGATGTGTTCAGTTGTGCAATAGGTTGATCGCCGCATATTCTAGGGAGGACGTGCATATCTAATTTGTAAAAAACGCGATCGTTTGTCCCGACGGTGCAAGTGACGTCACCAAGAATAGGGGCAGCCGCTTCTCCTAATCCACTAACCTTAGCGTTCGCCGTAACTAATTTTAAGTTCAACCGCTCCACGGCGGATTTGGTTATAAAGTTACTCTGACTGCCGGTGTCGAAAAGAGCGCGGAACGATTGCATATTGCCTGATGCATCCGTAACTTGCACTATCGCAGTTGCCAGCAACACTGTGAGGTTCGATTGTGACCTTGAAACCAGAGACGATACGGTGTGATTTGATTCATTACTAGATTTATCGCGATGGAGTAAGGTATGATGTTTACGTTTGCATGTGCGGCACGAAAATATTGATTGGCAGTTTTTCAATTGATGTGAGGGCTTCAGACAGTTAAAGCACCAGCTTTTTTCATTAGCTATGCTCATACGTTCGTCATAAGATTTTTTAAGAAAATCCTGACACGATGAAATTGAATGCGGTTCATTGCAGTACGAACATTTACCAGAATACGAACCAGATTTGATGTCGTTCGCAGGTTGTTGTTGATCTGTCGCGGCGACAAGGGTATGCGACGTGTTGAGTCGCTTAGGTTGAGTCTGCGCGGGCGTACCCCTAGGCGAAGGCTTGTCAGTTTTATAAGATTCGGAGAAATGAGTGTCGCGCAATAAAGCTTCGCATTTAGAACGTAAAAAACCTTTTAACTGTTCGTAGGACGGTAGCTCAACGTCTGAGTACTTTTCTTCAAAACTGCGGCGCAAGTCTTTGTCAAGTTTCGATAGCATGTGATAAACTAAAACAAAATCCCAGTGCGCAATAGGCAAGTTAATTGTACGTAAAATACTTAGGTTCTCCTCGAAGAGGTCAAGCGACTTTTGAAACTCATGCGCATTATTACTTTTGAAATCAATGTTCAAAATATCTCTCCAACACGTGAAAGCTAGGGTGCGCTTACTATTGTAGCGCGCGACGAGCGCTT
Organism: Opisthograptis luteolata; assembly: GCA_931315375.2. NCBI lineage: Eukaryota > Metazoa > Arthropoda > Insecta > Lepidoptera > Geometridae > Opisthograptis > Opisthograptis luteolata. The sequence goes on along the minus strand of OV928047.1, from coordinate 8,343,415 downwards.
CGTATGCGTCGTGATAATGTTCGTGGGTCATAGGGAATGCTTTGATTACAGTTAACGCCTCGCCGCTAAGGGAAGACGTCAGGTAATGAAACTTCTCCGTGTCGGTAAGAGAAGTAGAATGGTGTATCAAAGCGTTAAAAGTATCTAAAAACTCAGGCCATTGTTTGATGTTGTTCGAAAATGTCGGTAATACAATTTTCGGCAACCGAATATTCGATGCAGAACCGCTGCCTGAACCACTGTGCGATTGTGACGATTCATTTTTCGTTAAACTACGATGAATTGACAATACTTGATAATACATTTCATCAAAACGTTCTTGAATTTCATTATCCTCATTATCCGGGTCATCCATAAGATCTAAAATCGTGAAATGCGCGTTTTCAAATATTGAAGCGATTTGTTTAACTTCCTGATGATATGAAAAGAACAAGTCGCGCTGAGCGTAGTCCCTCGCAGCTAAAGCACCGATCTCCACGGCCTTAGCTAACCGTTTATAAGCGATAGTCCGTTTCCTACGTAATGATGACAAGTCCTGTATCGTATATTCATCATCAGTAGATTTCGACTTCGATTTTTTGAGAAGAGATCGTTTACGAGTGGCACTTTTTGTTAGAAGTGACATTGTTGTTTATTTGACGCGGTACGTGTTACGTGTGAATAGAACTAGTTATAATAATCACTATAAGTTCAAAGTTAACCCGTAAAAGAATGATAATATTCACACAAAATAATACGTTAAAACTCCGACCCTAACTACAAACAAATAAATGCACTCAGTATGGTACACTCACTTACGACCTTTCTTACGATATGCAGTATGAGTACAACCTACCACACACGTTTATGTCGAAGAATGTATGAACGGCGATTTAATATAAACGGCAACTTGTGCGATACACTGTACGCAGCAACTAAATGGAACAACGGTTCCCTGCTACCCTACAATATTGAGAAATGAATTTGTAATAGGAAATATGAATATTTAATGATTAAAACGTATGAATTTATTGTTAGATTGATATTAGTTAGTAAGAAGAAACGATTCAGAATCTGTTTTACGATTAATATGATGGAATTATTGCAAGCCGATGGAAATTAAGCACCGATAATTTTTGTTAGTGATTGCTTAATTAAATAGATCTTACAATAACTCCCGATTGTGGTGTGTGAAATAGATAGTGGATATTGAATCCTGTTCGATGATGAGCTCGTGGACGTTATATCGTCGTTTACGTAGGTATTAGGTCTGAAATACTGGCAAACTGATGACGAAAGATTATAACTTAGATCGCAGTAGGTAACTGTTTTGTGAACAGTTCGACGATTATACGTATCTTAAGCTAAAACATTATAATTTTGACCAGAAATACCCTACGCATACTTGTTAGGTACGGATTTAGATGGAAATTCCCGGGTTTCGGCACCATTAAGATGTAGCATCGCACCAAGCCGAAATAGGGGTGGCTTTACTACTACACTGGGACAAGACGATTACGAGAGGAACGATGTTCAATAACTCGACATAGGCCGCAGCAAATACAATGCACGCACGTACCTTGGACTGCTCCAGCACTCGTTGAGTCTCCACCTTCGATGTCCAGGGCTAGTTACAGGGATTCACGTAATGTGCACATATATCACACGCGAAATAGGGGGTGATAGTTCAAATTCCAACGGAAAAGTGGTCGATGAGTGGGCGCGCGTACGATAGGTTTCAACACACACACGAGAAGTTGTTGCTTTCGCTCCAATATCTTGACAAGTACGCGGTGCATGACAGCCGCTTGACGGCTGCGTTTCGCTGGGGCTTCTGAGAGTATATTGAACGTCATCGACTTGTCACAGATATAAATTATGCTACATTTTTACGGTAACGAAACAAAGAATACTCTATTTTGTGATATTTAAATACCAAACCACTACTGATAACATACTAGCTATGCGCGCGGTTTCAACTGTTTGAAGATTTTTACAGAAACCATGCATTTCCGCTGTAAAAGCAGCCGATGTCACCCCTAAACCATTTCTGCCCAAAAATTCACCTCGTCATCACTTACCATCAAGTGAGGCTGTGGTCAAATGCTTGCATATCTCTTATAAAAAAAATACGCTATTACATTGCTCCTTTGCTGCATGACAGAAGGACAAACCAACTAACATACTTTCGCATTTTATAATAGTGGTGATTATTTGAATAACCTTAATTAAAGATTAAGCTTCTGCAAATTATGTTTATCGGATATATTTTTGTTGACATTTACCATTTATTGCAACACTAATAATGGTATGTATGTATTGCAATTTCATATTAGCATATATCATATGTTAATATTATATAGTTTAATATGGTGATAGATAGTTATTCCCCGAGGTTTTCACGCGTGATGGTACTCACAGGAATTTTATTACAATATAATACTGTACTGTCCCAGATTTCGCTGAAAAGACGAAGTCACGAAGGATTTGCGCGAGCTCCAGGTGGAGGACTGGCAGGAGGTGGCGCAGGACAGACCGAAGTGGCGTCTTTTGTTATCGGAGGCCAAGACTCACTTTGGGTCGTTGCGCCATCTCAGTTAGTTAGTTAAAATACTGTAGCTGGTAGAAAAACAAACATTACTGATCTAATAAGTATTTGGAAAATCGAATATGATTAGCTACTTTTCTCGCTGACTGTACGATTGTATCGTTTAATAGTGGTTCTGTATTTATGTTACTTACTTTCCATAGCGATGATGGCTAGGTGGTAGTGACGACGACTTGCGATCCGTAGGACGTGGGCTCGAATCCTACAATGAGCTGGAGCTTTCAGTGAAAACATCGTGATGAAACCATAGCTTAGTGGTAGGGCAGTTTCTAGTGCTCGCCTGGCTAGATACCACCCTCAAGTTAAGAATCTGCCGCCAAGCACCTATCGGTGTGTTTCGGCAGCCTCACTGAGAGCCAGTTCCCAATCCAGGCGTAGCGTGACGCCATCTTCGACCACATCGTCAATTAACACCAGGTGACTTGTGGTCAAACGCTACCCTGTAACTAGTAAAAAAAAACATACGGGTCTCCCCGTAAAACGATGTAAATAGTTCCGAATTTGTGTCGTAAAGTGTAATGCAGTTAAGTTTTTGCAGCAATATGTTAATTATGACAAAATAAATCAACCGAAAACATGTTTATTCACCCTGTAAGTAGTAATTGAGTAAAAGTGGAGTCAGATGAAACTGGTTCGATCGGTTACATCCTAACCGGTCCACTCATCTCGATAAACGCAACGCAATGCCAACAACTCACACGTAATATATCGATTAATTGCAATGTATTGCTTTATTATAGGTACATATCTACCCAGTACCCACTATACTACAGTGACACAACTTTGTACAGCAAACATTCATTGCAACATTATAATTTATTTAAAAACTAGTTGCAAACCCTTGTTTCAATGTAAGCGTGTATGTGTATGATTACTTATGTGTTTTTAGGTTATGTAAATTAAAATTTTTTTTGCTTAGATTACCTACTCACGATCAATGCCTAAAAAAATATAGGTTCATCCGATGGGGAGCCATAATAAAGTAGCAAAGTATTTATACGGTGACACTTTAAACTCGAAACTTGGTGCTGACATTGAGTTTCGTTGTGTGTAGACTAACGTCACGTGATATTGGCAAATCTGTGGAACGCCGCAGAGGCCAGTCCAAATAAAAAGTTGAAGTTGAAGAAAGAGTCCTTCATCGCTTGTTTTCGCTCTATCCACGCGACATAGGCAAAATTGTAAAAGTTGTAGTTGAAGTTGACATATAAGTCGAGTATTAGTGTCACGCTGTCACTAAAATTAGACTACTATGCTTGCTACCATGGAGTAAGAGTTGCTTACTATACTTGTGATAACCGCAGTGTGAGATCTAACTCTGGATTAACACATAGGTTATTTTTTTATCTCGGAAAAAGGTTAACGAGAAGACGCGGGTGAAACCGCGAGGCGCAACTTGTATTTTCATATAATCAACGCCTGGAACTGGTGTAATTCCAATTTTGCCTACTAGGCCAGATAAGTTTGGCACTGTATATTTTGTCTTGTTAGTAGTACTTATATTTAACCGTACTCAATTGTTTTGTTAATATCTGTGAGAACCTAGACTTTGCATCAAAATGAATAACTGGTTAGGTGAAAGTCTAGCTATCACAATTTATTATAGGTATGTAGTTCCAAATTATATAAGAGTAGGTACAACATTTGCATCTTGAGACATTTACGATGCATACCTATATGTGTAATAAATAGTTTGGGTCATGGCTACGAGCACATCCTAAATGATAGAATAAATTTGCATACACCTACTATCAGATAGCTAGCTACATTTTATATCTAGGTCCATATTTTCTTATACATTTTTGCATGTCTCTAGGAGTGGCTTATTTATTTGGGTCAAGTGACTTAGTGAATTATTTTCCCAAGATGATTTTATATCTTGATTGATGCATGCGTTTATATTAACTTTTTAAAGCATGACATTGAAATAGTAAATAGCTACTTACGTTTTTAGACTTGGTATTCTAAAGGCCGGTTTCAACAACCGATCTATCCACGGTTTGCTCTACTAGAGATATAAATTTGACATTACTTCTATGGAGCTTATGTCAAATTTCAACCTCCTTAGTATTTTTTTTTTGTTTTGTTATGGCGTCACACGATTAGTGCATTTGCCAGTGTCAAGTATGAAATATTTCATATAGATGATGATGATATGATGGGATGAGGATAGTGTTTTAAGTAAAGTAGTGGCGCTTTACTTAAACTTTACACGGACTTTTTTGGAGCAACTCGAAAAGTCACTTTCACAACTTTATTTCAATTTTCCACACTCGTACACATTAACGAACACATACTGGTTAATAATCCACCAATATTACACATTATCACTCGAAGAAACACAAGTTTTGGAAATAAAAACAAAATTTTCACGTTGACAATTCGATTTCTGCCAAAAAAGTCAACCTCCTTCCTTCTCTATTTTTTTTTTCTTTCTTTTCCTTTTTTTTCGGTTTTCTAGTAGGGAAAACCGTGGATAGATAGGTTATTAAAACTGGTCGTAAGACGTTACTTTTGCTAACTTTTTGCGTCCATCCTTTCGTTTACTTATTGAGTTGTAAGTTCAACCTAGATTATTTCACCTGAGTTAGATTTTGTATGCTAGTTTGATAGATAAACGTTAAGCTTGCTTATTTCAGTTCAGTGTCACCTAGAGTTTTGAAGTTCAACAGTTCAAACTCCTGCGCTTCAACAACTCGATGCAATACGGGCGTCACCCTGAGATAAAAAAATTAGTTTCTAAAAAGAATATGATTCATTCCCTGAACTTTATTAGATCATTGTTCAAGATCAGATAGCCATAGAGCAAAAATTGGTTTCAGAGTTTGCAAATATATTACAACTAGCTGTTCCCCGCGGTTTCACCCGCGTGGGCTACAGCTTTATGCATTCAAAGTCTCAGCCCGATCGGTTTAAAATTGAAAAAGTTTCATACAAACTTTAATCGCCTATTTTATCCCTTTGGGGGTACAATTGATCAAAATCCTTTCTTAGCGGATGCCTACGTCATAACATCTACCTGCATGCCAATTTCAGCCCTATCCGTCCAGTGGTTTGGGCTGTGCGTTGATAGATCACTATGCCAGTCAATCTCACCTTTCAGTTATATATATTTAGAAGATGTAACTAAAGATCCTATTCTAAACAGTAAAGTGGAACAAACAAGTTCTGGCTACTTAATCGATTTCCTTGTGACGCAAGACTCGTAGTGTCCATTATGTGCTATTATCGATTGAAAACCAGGCCCTTTCCCGTGAAAGTGCACGCCTGGACGATTGATTAACTCGCTCACCTAACAAGCTCTATTATTCAGAGAATGGCAGATTAATGAGAAAAATACAAACAATTCGATGATAATCACATGACTTGAGTTGTTTCTACTATTTTGCTCATTTTGATACGACAAAAGGCAAAATTACGCTTATTAAAACATTTCTTTAGGTTTTTGTAGTGGTCTATGCTAAAAGTTACTGGCCACCACATTAACTTATTCTTTTTAATTTCATCATCATCATCATCAGCCCGTATCAGTCCACTGCTGGACATAGGCCTCTCCCAAGGTACGCCACTGAGCCCGGTCTTCGGCTCTTCTCATCCAACTACTGCCAGCCACTCGGCGCAAATCGTCGCTCCACCTTGTCGCAGGGCGTCCTACGCTACGTTTGCCAAGTCGCGGTCTCCACTCAAGAACACGTCTACCCCATCGGTTGTCTGTTCTGCGGCTTATATGACCAGCCCACTGCCACTTCAGCTTGCTAATTCTGTGGGCTATGTCGGTGACTTTAGTTCTCTGACGGATCACCTCATTTCTGATTCGATCCCTCAGAGAAACCCCAAGCATAGCCCTTTCCATAGCTCGCTGAGCAACTTTAAATCGGTGGACTAGTCGTGCCGTGAGTGTCCATGACTCAGCTCCGTATGTCATAACAGGTAGGACGCACTGGTTGAAGACCTTCGTCTTCAGACATTGTGGTATTTGCGACGAGAAGACTCGACGAAGTTTTCGAAATGCTGCCCAGCCCAGCTGTATTCTTCTGTTGGCTTCTTTCTCGAAGTTGTTCTTACCAAGTCGGAGCATTTGTCCTAGGTAAGTGTATTCCGGAACAACTTCGAGCGCAACTCCGTCAACAGCAACGGGCTCCGGAATGACGTGTTCGTTGAACATAACCTTGGTTTTGTCCAAGTTCATCCGGAGCCCAATGCGTCGAGAAGAATCAGCCAAGCCGTCCAGCATTTCCTGTAAGTCCTGCAAGGTTTCAGCCATAATGACGATGTCGTCTGCAAATCTCAAGTGTGAGATGTACTCGCCGTTAATATTGATGCCACGTCCATGCCAGTCCAGAGTCTTGAACATATCCTCCAAAGCGTTTGAGAACAGTTTCGGGGATATTACGTCCCCTTGTCTCACACCACGACGCAGGTGGATATGCTCAGACTGCTGGTTCTGCACTTGGACGGTCATTGTTGCGGCATCGTACAGACATCTCAGCACTTGGATATATCGCCAATCGACTTGGCACCGTTGCAAGGACTCCAGAACAGACCAGGTTTCAATGGAGTCAAAAGCCTTCTCATAGTCCACAAACGCCAAGCACAGGGGCTGATTATACTCTTCGGATTTCTGTATAATCTGCCGCACTGTGTGGATGTGGTCTATGGTGCTGTATCCTCCTCGAAACCCGGCCTGTTCCGGGGGTTGAAATTCGTCGAGTCTTCGCGCAAGACGATTCGTGATGACTCTTGAAAACAGCTTGTAGACATGGCTCAGGAGGGAAATGGGTCGGTAGTTTTTCAGCAAGGTCTTGTCTCCTTTTTTGAAAAACAACACGACTATACTCCTGTTCCATGCCTTTGGAGTTCTCCCAGAAAAGAGGACTGAACTAAATATGCATTGGAGCTCTCTCAGCACCGGCGTACCACCTGCTTTCAAGAGCTCCGTCGTAATTCCGTCCTCCCCTGGGGCTTTTCCATTCTTAAGCTGTTTAAGAGCCATTTCGATCTCGTCCAGGCTGATTTCAGGCAGGTCTTCGGTGTAATGGCGAGTCAGAGTGGCTCTGGAATCCTCCGTAAGGTGTTCGGGTTGGGGCGCATGCGACGCGTACAGCTGGCTGTAAAAGTCTTTAACTTCCGCGAGAATCTCTGGCTTAGAAACGACGACTTCACCGCTTGATGTGGTCAACTTCGTCAGTTCGCTTCGGCCGAGCTGTTGCACGAAGACTTTAGACCCCCGATTTTGCTCTATCGCTTCCTCAATCAAGCGCGTATTGGAGCTTCGGAGGTCTCGTCTTACGAGCTTCGTGATAGATTTGCTCAAGGCTCTCTTTTTAATTTAATGTTTCTAAACTTGAATTCACAACTAGTACCAATTTTAATAATCCAAACAATGCATACAATGCCATCAGAGAGTTCATCTATTTGTTTACTCTAGACCGTCTTAAGACAATCTACAAAGCTATCTTCACACATCAGCTGTCCATCTTACTTCACCTACCCCCCACAGTTCCGTTGCCAAAAACCTGTGGAGCATGAAACGTCTGTAGAGTGGAAAGCATTGGATAACAATGACACACTCATAGCATAATGTTATGCAATACACAACTGAATTTATTCAGAACCTCGTTTCTAGCACGTGATACGAGATCGCACTAAACTTCATCTCATAATATCTAAACTTTATCACATTTAATTAAAACTATGTTTTTACTTTCGAATCGGATTCTAAATGTTAATGTTTCTATTATCTCATTATTATCTTCTATTACATATAATAAATCTGTAACTCATCACTGTCTGTACATTGAAGATAAATGAGAAAAACTTTTACTGGGGGCCTTTATTAACGCAATAGAACCCAAAACAATGGTTTTTAGAATTTTTGTCTGTTTGTCTGTATGTCTGTTTGTCTGTTTGTCTGTTTGTCTGTTTGTTTGTGCGCGCTAATCTCAGAAACGGCTTAACCGATTTGAATGCGGTTTTCATTATTATATTGTGGTTTTCTCCACTTAACATATAGTGTTTGTTTTATTTCAATCGGCTCATAAATAAAAAAGTTATATCAGTTTAAAGCATCACGTCGGAAATTTGGTCGAGTCGATTAGATTATTGTAGCCCGGATAGCATAAAGGTTCCTTTTTAACCCGGAAAAACATTCTTGCGGGATAGTAGGGAATACCATGGGTGTAAATGCGAACCGCAGCTACCCCTATCACCATCCCCATCCCCACATTTATGAAAATGCGAAAGTGTGTTTTTCTGTTGGTTTGTTCGGCTTTCACGGCGTTACAAAACAACGAATCAGGGTATTATTTTGCATAAAGATAGTTTATGCGCCGGAGAGTAATATAGGCTACTTTTATCGCGGAATAATGCATGGGTTCCGTGGGAAAATCTAATATACCGAAATTTTTCGAAATCTTTTACATGGTTGCTAGGCATCATTCTGTTGAATTGTTTACATGTCAGGAAGAATATTATTGGCATGACAATTATTGGTGCGGATACACACGTAATAATTTATCGTAGCGATGTATCTGTTCTAATTGCTAACCGATCTCCGGTTATATCGAAAGTGTGCCTGAAAAATCGTTGTAGAATTTCTGGTTTGCGCAGATGAGCGACGGCAGTAACATTTTCTGTTCGATAAATCATTGTTGATCGACTTGACCGTATTTGCATAATTTTGATGGTAGCGTGTGTTTTGCTGCAATAAAACTGACGTCGCACACGGGCAAACAAAAAGGACCTCTTTGTAAGACGCGTCCGCGCGAAAATTGAAAGTAGAAAAATATTAGAACATTTTATACAGAGCTACAAAAACGAAAATCAAAAGATGATTGTGATTAGTGATGTTCGAAATCAAAAATCAACACACTGTAATAAAATAATATAGAGCCATCTATTTAATCCTAAGTTAGTGATTACACTATACGCTCTAATCAAACCCAAGACGTTTAAATTTGTAACGATATATCGTTACGTGTGTAGCAGACATGATCTTATTATACCTTATTTACTTAGAACTACTTGGTATTGACGTTGATGTTGCGGGCTACAATAAGGGTAAGCGTATGTTGAGACGCAGGCAACGGAAGCGCATGGCATAGTCCATGAGCGATGCTGTAAATTACACAGATACACTGTAATAAAGTACAAAAAACTGGTATCAAGAACAGTATTCAAGTTGACGAATAAACTGGGTTTAATATTAAACTTATACAACATTTAATCACTTTAAAAAGACAAACTAATAACTAGCTACGTCTGTTCTAACTTTCTTGCACCAGCAAAAGAAAAGGCAAGCAACGACCGGCAGGTACTTTTCTGGTGATTTTCTCTTTTTTTTCTGGCGCGATAACGTTTACTATTTCGGAGGAGGCTATTTACCATCCTATAGATTTTTATTCAGTATTAGTGTTAGATTATGAAATTAATGAGTTATTGTTAGTTACAGTTTATAATAGCGTTGCTTCTATGTCTTCATGCTTTTTTAAAATACGTGTTATATATGAACGTGTGATATAAATACTATCCTACGCATTGATTAATACGCACTTAATTTAGAAAAATAGTAATTGTTGTTGCAAAAAGAAAAAAGAAACATCGTATGCTGATCTTTGCTTATGCATATAATTATATTACAAAAAATCAGCGCTGCCCGCACTGCATCGATTGCGTCTCAATATACGCTTAGCCTAAAGATTTGGACACGTGGGAACTTGGGAAGCAAAGAGTTTGCATAGATTTGGTTTTTTTTTTATGAAATAGTTTCGATATGTAGTAGAAAAAGTATTAATGGTGTGGATAGACCCAGAGCCTACGACAGCCAGACCTTCGTTTTTTAATGAAAAACTGAAAGTTTTTCTGTGCATGCCCCCTATATAATAGTACAGGTAAGAACATCCTGCGAATATAGAGTTTGGTTTGTGGTTACTTGGGCAGATAACAGGAAGTGCAGGTGTATAAATTAGTACCCTAAATTCGTTAAAGTATAAAGCTCAATTTTTTTATATCTTCTTCGGGATAACTTCAGAAATTCATCTGGCTGAAATTTGGTACAGGAATAGATAATAGGACGGAATAATATATAGGATACTTTTTATTCCTGGAATAGGTTCTCATGGGTTGCGGGAACTGGATCAAAATTTCTTGATTACTTTTGGTCGCGATAACCGACATCCACGCGGGCGAAGCTGCGGGCACCAGCTAGTCTATAATATAAAAATGAATCGCAAAATGTGTTGGTAAGCGCATAACTCAACAACGCCTGGACCAATTTTGCCAATTCTTTTTTTAAAATGTTCGTTGAAGCCCAAGAATGGTTTTTACGGCGAGAAAAATCTGAATAATTGCCGGGAAAACCCCTAAAAACAGCCCTTTTCTTTTTCCCATACAAACGTTTTCTTCCTAAAATGTAGAGCCAATTTGAACTTTAATTCCATACCATAAAGTTAGAGAGGTTCCGGGAAGGCAAAACAATTGAGTGACGTTAGTATCGTTTAAATATTGATGTCTAATTTCAATAAGAGTAGAGATCTTTACTAAAACTCCAATAATGTGTGTATTATAATTTTTAATGATTTTTTTGTTAAATACCCGTGCGAAGCCGGGGCGGGCCGCTAGTGTTTTATAAATATTTATCCTTTCAAATATTCTCCGCCACATAATATTTGTAATTAGTCTGTAATCTGTATCTATTTATGCAAAATACACATTAGAATTAAGTTTTTTTACATTGTAGTAATGCATTGCAAACGTTATGCTGTTATGCGTTCAATAAACAAAAAAAAAGTGGATACCATATCTATTATTAACTAAAGTTTTTTCTCCTTAGTTGGATAAACATCATCTTGCTATCTAGAAAATGCCAAGTTCAGCTATTTCCTCAAATACAACGATGTTGTTGTACCCCGTCCGCGTTCACCAGCGACAGCGTGGACTACGGGTTATCGTGATTTAGAGGACCATACATTCTTTTCCTAAGAGATGGGAGGATGACATCAAAAAAGTGGCTGGCCCAGAATGGATCCGAGTAGCAAAAAACGGGGAGAATTGGAAATACTTAAAGGAGGCCTATGTCGAAAGACAAGCTGTTATTGAACCGGACGCCGATACACAAACTTAAATTTAAACAATATAAGATTAATTAGTAAAAATCAATGTTTTGGAAGTTTAACAGCAATAAAGGCTAATTTTATTTATTTATTTATATATTCTTTTCCAGGATTCAAATTATTTCCATATTGTATCATGATTAAGACACAGACAGAGGGACAGAGATAGTCATTTTTGCATTTATAATATTTGTATCAATTTCAAATTGCAAAAGAATCTAATAAATTCAACAACGCTTCGTTTCGAATACTGCAACGCACTGTTAGCGTGCATTAAAACAATTGCAACTCTAACATTCGTACCAATTTCATTGTTACAAGATAAATTGATAACATATAATCCAAAATAATCCAAAACTGAGTATGCACCCAATACTCAGTTTTATATATCAAAGTATTTATTAGCTTTGCTTTTAATTTCATACTTGAGGTTTAAATAAAAACATAGAATATCAAGAATTAACATATCATCGAAAATAGATCTATATCTACAACATTGAAAAAAAAACAGCATAAAATTAATCTTTACAATATCATTTTGAGAAAGTAGCAACGCCAGCAACATCTGAATGTTAATTTCGAAACCTTACAAATTGTTACCATTCTAACACTAATTTGAACAATGCGAGAATGCCGATCATTCAATCATCCGTAACATGTACTTGCAATTGTTTTGTCCGTTTATTTCAAAATTCACTTGTACATAGTTTTTGACGAAATTCGTGTGTGAAAAGGACACTTTGCTTTATTTTGAGTCTTCTTCTTCTTACCTAAGAGCAGATCTCTTTTTTCATCTTGTTCGGTGCTTTGGCATCCCTTTGACTTTTTGGTATCATCATCATCATCATAATCAACCCGTTTCAGTACACTGCTGGGCATAGGGCTCTCCTAAAGTACGCCATCGAGATCTTCGGCTTCTCTCATCCAACCTCTGCCAGCCATTTTGCGTAATTTGTCATCGCTACGTATGAACGTACGTAGTCTACATAAATACGTTTTGGTATGAAATGAGGTCAATCATTTCTTTAACTTGGAGAAAAAGTACCGTTACAAGAGACAGTGTACAAAAAGAGCCAAATTTTTAGACTTATTAGAAAAAGTTTAGATTTAAATAAATTATAACTATACATTATGGTATATTTTTTTGGATAGGTCTTTATTTGAACGCTATCTCGCCCTTTGCCAAGCGAATAAGCGGTTGACTGTATAGCACAGATGCTTAGAAGCTGTCTGGAAGATCCCCAAATGTATATATCAAAGTTTAATTGGAAATCTAATTATTTTTTCATGCTCCAGTAACTTTCTCAATGTGTAGGTAGCATTTTACTCAATCGAATCAGCGTCAAAAGATGACAGTTGTAATAGTAGGCTTGGTAGGTCCAATAAGACACAAATTACAGCGTTTAGCTTCACATACACACACTTCCGGTGTAGACAATTATGGTAAATTGGTGGTAACTGACAACGTACCGTTCTACGTGCTTATCGTTTCGTGGCCGCTTTCGTAACCGACCTGTAATGTTTTGATTACGTTTTGAACTTGGCTTACCGCAAATTTACTGGACGTTTGTTGTTGTTTTCTTTACGAATATCGTAAACAGGTTAAGTTTGCTGTATGTTGTTGTAGAAGTAGGTATATTACTATTGAACTTACTCTAAATTAATCAGCTACTAAAAAAATATTGTAAAGTGATTGCGCTAAAAAAAATTACCCGTTTTTGCCTGTTCTTTTGCTAGTGTAAGGAGGTTGGAACCGGCACTGCTACATTTAAGTTTGACGTTTTAAAGCGATCACAGTCACATTTTATTCTGCTAAGGGCCAGTAGTAGTTTTCGTACCGTAGTCAACTATCAAAAATTTAACTATTATTCATATTTTTCATACATTTTGACTACAGTTAACTCTGATTACGGATCAAATAGTCCTCAGTCCTCAATATATCTACTTGTTTTTGACTTTGACTAATCTTCGGAACTACTGATCTAAATATTAAAATTATTTCACTGCTATGAACACATATTATATACCATAGACTATGCCTGAGTGTCATAGGATATGTTTTATTTTGCAACTCATGCGAAGCCGAGGCGGATCACTAGTATACATAAGTGAAGAGTGAAAGCCCTGAGGGCTAGTCACTGGAATTGTAGCACGCGTAATAACACGCACGAAAAGAGTTTACCAACTATTTTGTAAGCACCTTGTTTATTCATACCGTAAGAGCATTATGATCTTATCATTATCTTATATTTATATCACATTGTTCTACATTCTGTGTTATAATTGAACTCGATGAGTTGCAGATTCCTAATCCGGACTTATTCATCGATTACACATTTTGGTGCTTTTGCTATACCTACATACATATTTGTATTAAACGATGCTATACTTATAATAGGTGGGGGCAAAAGTATTTTCGTATTTTGAATGTATTATTAGTAATCAAACCTCTTTGGCTGTGCTGAATGTAACTGGCTGGTTTTAATACCATTAAATGTTGACATTCTGAAGATGCAATAAATAAAAAAAAATACTAGTTCCCGCCATTTTTCACTTGTTTTTCAAGCAAGCAAAATGAACGTATGTGACGAAGAAATTCGGTACATTTTAAAGTTCTATTACAAAAAAGGTAAAAATGCGACGAACGCCGCGAATAAAATTTGTGCGGTTTATGGACCTAATGCGGTATCAATAAGAGTAGCACAAATGTGGTTCAAGCGTTTCAAGTCTGGAAATTTTAGTGTGAAAGATGAGGTTCGCTCTGGACGCCCTGTCACAGATAAAATCAGTGCCATCTTTGAAAAAGTGGATCAAGATCGACATGTTAGTAGCTACGACATTGCTGAAGAACTGGATGTTGATCATAAAACAGTTTTACGTCATTTACAAAAGTCTGGGTACAAGAAAAAGCTTGACATTTGGGTACCACATGATCTCACTGAGAGAAACCTAATGCAGCGTGTTTCCATTTGCGATTCTTTGTTGAAACTTAGCAATGCCGAAACAATTATTAAACGGTTGATTACGGGAGATGAAAAATGGGTCACTTACGATAAGAATGTGCGAAAAAGATCGTGGTCGAAGCATGGACAAGCCCCACAGCCCCGTGGCAAAACCCGGCCTGACTCGGAACAAAGTGATGCTGTGTGTATGGTGGGATTGAAAAGGAATCGTCCACTATGAGCTTTTGCCACCGGGTAAAACTATCGATTCTGACCTCTACTGTCAGCAACTGATGAGGTTAAAAGAAGCCATGGAGAAAAACCGGCCGGAGCTGGTGAACAGGAAGGGCGTGGTGTTCCAACATGACAACTCCAGACCGCACTCATCTATAGCCACGCAGCAAAAATTGAGAGAACTTGGCTGGGATGTGTTGATACATCCTCCGTTTAGCCCTGACTTTGCTCCATCAGATTTCCACCTGTTTCGGTCACTTCAGAATTCTTTAGGAAGCGTAAAGCTAACCTCAAAAGAACACTGTGAAAACTACCTGTCAGATTTTTTTAACCAAAAATCTCAAAATTTCTACAGCAATGGGATCATGGCACTACCCACAAGATGGCAACAAATCATCGATCAAAACGGCACATACATATTATAAATAAATGAAAAAAATATACCTAAAAAATACATTTTCCTTTGTAAGAAAAATACGAAAATACTTTTGCCCCGACCTGAATTAAGCAAACGGCTAATAGCTGTTCATGGTGACGTTGAAAGGGGGATGCCTATGTTCAGCAGAGGACTTCTTCCGGCTGATGATGATGATGATGATAAACAAGTTAAGTTTTTACTATAATGTAGGTATACTTGTGCGTGTAGGTTCTAAAAATACATCTACTTATGATAATTCTGTGTTTTATTGCTGAATTAAGTGCAGGTTCAATTTCAATTCAATTTCAGTCATTTATTGCATTCATATGTTAGTATACATGAGATCTTAGAGGTTAACATCAGCTAACATAATATGTTATGTTATTAAGACGAGGAATCGGCAATATTGGCTGCAGGGATCTCCTTTTTTCTCAGTAATTACAAAACATACAGACCTAATATTTATGTACATTAAAGATCATGTTTTTGACATCAAATTGTCAGAAAGATAACACGATTATTTAACTTTCATAGCAGAGAAACAATGATCGATAATCTGCCCCCTAAAAAAAAGATTTTCATTTTACAGGCATACAAAACCGATTTAAGAGTAGATTTTTTTTCTGTATGTTATATGAACATTCTTCAAAAAAAAAAACAGGTTTTCTATAAAATTAACGATAGTTTTCATTTTAAACTAAAAAAACCTTTTTTTTGACGCATACGACCTCACGGCATTAATCAGCTCGCTTACGTTTTTGTATGGAGCTGATTTCAGATTCATTGTTTATCACGGCGTCCTCTTAATCAACTATTACTAATGTTATAAATTTAAAGTTGAAACGGCTCAACGGGTGTGAGAGAAACTAGGAATAGGAGATATAGCTTAATATGTGCAATAACATTTTTTTAATACAAGTCACCTGATTTTAAGTGACGATGTGGTCAAAAATAGCCCCACGCTACACCTGCGTTGAGAACTGGCTCTCAAAAGGAGCTGGTGGTGGTGGATATCGATCGATTATATCACAATTCATGAAAAAAGAGAAACAACAACACACAACATTTCACTTTTGTAGGAGGATGAAAAGTAAAATCAGAAACGTGCATTGATCAGTTACAGAAGGGACAGCCATGCATAAAGAGACAGGGTGCGTTGCTCCACTTGCGTAGAAAGCAGAGTGAAACCGATCCAGTGAAGGAAACCTGCGTTATTGCGTTTTTTATATTAGGTAGGCCTGATACTTATGTACTCGTAGTATGCGGATATTAGGTACTGGAATACGACCCTGGCCTGTTACTTAGGTATTATGTTGTATGATGGATATTGGATACACAGAATAGATCTTCAACATTTTTTTTAGCACCACGCCTTTATGTAGGTACCTACTAGCTGAGATTCAGGCACAGTTTTTGCGTTGTCTCGTAAAACTGTAACTTATTCCATTCTATATTTTATTTTGGTATTTTGATCTGTTCAGGTTTTACGGAGCTGAATGACAACAAACACTGTCATATACACATATGTACATACAATTTTTTGCATCAGTAAAGTAGATATGTATTTATGTTTTCACTTTATGTTTTTTCAGAAGTTACGCAAAAATAGCGAGTTGGAATATATATGTAGTACAAAAGACTTCAACGGGTGCATACATTTTGATTTTTGAAAATTAACTATTAGTAAGGTATTGTTGTAAAAAGCAGAAGTGTGCAAACATAACAGTGTTCTTGATTAAATGGCAGTGTTTCCAGTGAAATTATAGGGCATAAAGAGATTTCACGTCTAATATTATAACAGGGGAGCACAGTGCATTGCTACACCGGATTTTGATCTATTGAACTTCTAAATTCTGAGTGGGCATCAAGTGTAATGTGCCATTGTGACTCTTACCATGAACGAACAACTAACCCTATTTATCAAAGGGAAAGAAAGTTGAGATCTCCTTATTTGTTATTCATAATAATCGCAATTGTTTCAACTGACCTATCATTTACCGGAAACAGAATATAAAAACAAATTAACAAAAGTTTAGTTAGGCCCACTTGCGTCAAATAGTGGGTTAAAAATGTAATGCAAGAGTTAAGTAACTCTGTGTTAGATTTGTATATCGTTAACTCATTCTTTGTCTTGCGTCTACCTAAACTACCCCTGGGTTAAGTAACCCTGCCGGGGTCGCCAACATAATGCAGTGTGCCACAGACGTATTGTATTTTTTTACGTCTATCGTTTGTTCTTAGATTACCGAGCAAAATGTAAAAGAAACAATAATGAATGAACCAAATATACCCATCTCCCTTACACTGGAGCATTTGTGCATTAGCTGTCGCCCGGTCGGTGGATTCTACGATCCCTATAAGTTTTGAAAGGGCTATACTGAATGAAATGCGGTGCACTGCTTTGTCAAAGTCAATCAGTGTTTATTGCAGTGGTTTTGTTTTTGTCAATTTGATGCATTTCCAACCAAAGTATTTTGTGGTATTTTTCTTGTTTCTTGTGAGATAGCTGTGGTTTGTGGAATAAAATAAATGAGAGCATAATTATGGCAGCCGGAATCTTCTGTGAAAATCCTTTTCTCTGATCGAGTTAAAATGATCTTGCCGAGTTGCAACTCTTCTATTGAAAAAATCTGTGTCTATGTGCAATAGTGCAATACACTATTTCTTCATCGTCATCGGGGAATAAATCATCGAACATAATACCACTATTCATAGCGACACTGCTCAAAATCCTGAATGTAGTTTTTATTTTCACTGCGTTTGTGTTTGTGGTGTTTTTATATAGAGACAAAATAAAGGACGACATGAACAAATAAACGTCAAAGCCAGAGTTAATTATTTAACCCACCAAAATCGGAGAGTTAAATATTTACCCATTTAACTCAGAGTTAACACTTAACTCTCGGTGGTGCAAGGCCATTTATCAATTTAACTCTGAGTTACTACTTAACTCCGAGTTAACCACGCTAACCTTGCTTGACGCAAGTGGGCCTTAGACATTCAACTTTTGACATCTTTCAAGTTTCTGTTCTCACTTATTTGCAAGTCTTTGTGATTAGGTAGTTAAGGGTCAATATAGCTTGAATACAATTTTGATAGTAGTTTACAACATTTGGTTTTATTTTAACAAAGCAAATTACACGGTTCGTCAACGGTTTTCGTTCCTTGTCAGTCACACTTTGTTATACATTCTGATATAATGTAATTAGACATTTTTGATCTTTTTCCTTACTCCATTTTAAAGGTGGCCAACGAAAACATAGGTATGTTTTTTTTGTACCGGTCAACTTGTTAAAAATAACATACATCACAATCATATTTGTAAACTTAATAATTCTTTGTAAATGTAAAAGATATGTGCATTTAAAATAATGAAGTATTATTATTTTTCAAGTCTTTGTAGTGCTAATTTTGCAATAAAAATTAAGGAGTTTTCTCTTTGTGAAGTTCCAAAACCAAATGTAGGCCATTTGCCTTAATAACCCCGTCATTAACGAACCCGATATTATAGATAATTCTACAATAATGGAGTTCGATATTGCTTGTGAATCGGTTTATAGCCGACCTCTAGCAATAATAACGAATATTCAGTAAATAATACGGTTTTATTTCACAGTAAATGTCTTCTTTTAACGTGACTCGGAACGGGCTTCATAACGTAATAACTCCATTGTTTTCAAGAAGCCGTTGGAAAAATTATAATGCAGTATTTGGGAAGTAAATGTTACGTGTTAATAATTGTGTTATGTGTACGCGATGTCAGACTGAAATTATTTTGTTATGCAGCGCTATGTGACCTTAAAGCATTTTCGTTTTATTTTTCTAAATCTGCGTACAAGAAAGAGGTGGTACCAACATAACGTAACAAATTGGCTTTAAATGTCTTTTAATATTCTTTCCTGAAAAGAGATTGGTTGTTGTAAATAAGTTTCACATTTCAGAAGTTTCTTGAGAACAATTTAGTTTATAACATAGCCAAAGGTAATTAATTAATTTTCATTCGAAGGTAATCTGATAAAAAATCTATGACTACTTTCTTACCCATTGTGACACTAGCTAGGCTATTTCTATTCTTTTCATTTATTTGTGATGTAACAATAAACAATATTAATCTATCTATTTACGAAGATAACCGCTATGGCTTACTTTCGCCAATTTATAGGTGACTAATCGAGTCTCCAATTGAGCTACATCAACCTTGAAATTTAATTGAATAGGTATTTATAATTCTTTCATATTTAGCAGTCCTGTTTTCATCCACTGCCTAAGGTCATTAGGCAAGCTCTTCTGCCAGGACTGTCAGGCCCAGTGCTTCTGACGCCTTTCCGTCCCCTGATATTATGTAGAGTAGTGCGGTATTTAACAACACAACGGCCGACACGCGCGACCACTTTCCGCCCGGGCTGCCCGTCGAACGCATTTGTCTGACCCATGCAGTAAAAAAAAAGTTTGTACCATAAACATTTTAAAAAGTAAGCTATAAAACTAAATTAATTCACATATCGAACGAATCGAAATTACATTTTTTTAAAGTTTTAATTAAACATTGAAACTATTTTCTAGCCCGCGAATAATTTTCCGCGCTAATTACGCCAGCTGATAATGAACGGTTTGGCAAGTTGTCGCATCGATTACAGAGTGTAGTCAGTGGTGTAGTAAGAGTTTTTCTTTTTAACCTATGGTTTCTGAAATTATAGGATTTCCTTCGGCTGCGCTTGCGTGGACAGTGGGCTAACACCGGATATGAAGGCTGGACAGTGCTGCGGGCGGCGCGCCAAGATGCGGTGACTACTTCACCAGTGATCACCAGTGCGGCACCTACACAAGTGACTGTCTGTAAACAATCTGTGACTGATACTCGTGCTTTTGTCTACTGAAGAATACCGTTCGGACTTTGTGTACGCGCTTCTAGTTCAAGATGGTTGTTTTTAAGGTAAGAAAAGTTTGAAAAAGTGCTTTTATTTTTATACGTGCTTAATTACTTATAGATACTATATATATGAAGCTGCCTCTTAATATGATGAAAGAGAATCAACAATTTTTACTTCTCTTGTTATTAGTAGAAGCTTTGATTTTCATCAATATTTTAGACCCATTTTCGACGGTCCAAATATATATACTTATATTAGTAACATATTTCAAATTGCATTCTAAATGCCTGTTTGATAGTATGTATAATAACAATTAAAAATGAAAGACTATTTCATCAAAAATGTAAATAATAAAGTTATTAATCATTTCATGTTTAATAACGTAAAACACGCATTAGTGGCCGGCGTGATTTCATTCAATAAATACTTAAACCCAGAGAATTAGCAATAACTTTTTAAATTAGGTAAACATGTGCTGACCTTGCTCTCATTAATTGGTGTTGTCATAAATTCTACGACATCTTTTGGATTTAGAGTCCAATATGGTGCAATGGGCGAACAGCCGACTGCGAAGCGTAAGTTTGTGGGATCGATTTCCCCTACAGGATAAATATTTTAATTGCTTCAAAATCAACACATATTAAAAAAATGTGTGTCCTAAGAGCAAATGTTTATAAGAGACCATAGACTATTCCATGACCCATCCAGACGACGCGGTATATAGCCAAGTTGGTAGTGCCTTCGAAGCTAGCGGTCCCGGGCTCGAATCCCGGCGAGGGCAAATATATGTGTGGTGAGCACGAATATTTGTTCCTGAGTCTTGGATATTTCTATTTATATATGTATTTATCTATTTATCTATATAAGTATGTATATCGTTGTCTAGTACCCATAACACAAGTTACGAGCTAAATTTGGGGCTAGGTCAATTTGTATGCAGTGGACCCGCGATATTTATTTATTTATAATAAATAAAATAAAAAAAAATTAAAAAAATTATCTGATGTAATAGACTAGCCCACAAATTTTCCATAACCCATCCACATCCAATAACATATTGGTACATAATTGATTCGCTGTGTCTGTGACCTAACCCCTGCTGTTAACCCAGACTAAAATATTCATTCGTTTTCCTAGTTTGTAACAAAACCATAGATGTTGCTTAATTAAAATGAGTCTAGCAACGCTTAAGCAATAAAAAACATACGAAATAGTATGTCTCACGAATAGTTTTAGCATTTTTGGGCCAGTTTATATGGTGATAGTCGGTGTGTCATATTGTAGAATGATGTAACTTTAATGTGTTGGTCGTAAAATTCATGTCACAGACGATAAAATTACTTAGCCCCGTTGTTACCAGCTTTGGTTAAAGTTAACTCATGAATATTCAATTTGAGATTTTATTAATTCCTTGCACATAAAAAACCTTTGTGTTAATCCCTACTTTAATATAATAAATGCAAATGTAACTCTGTCTGTCTGTCTTGCTTTCACGCCTAAACAACTTAACCGATTTAAATGAAATTTGGTACGGAGATAGTTTGAACCCTAAAGAATTACATAGGATACTTTTTATCGCAATGAACTGAAACCGCGGGGAACAGCTAGTAGACTATAAGCAAAATAAACTTATAAGGTTGTATTTAATCACTATCATTGCATCAAAACACTAATATCGTACCTACTACTATTTATATTTTGCACTATGGTACTGACTGAATAATATATTATGTTCTCTAGTATAAACATAGTTGTTCAGTGACTAGACGTTGAAAACGATAATATTATATTATTCTATATTATCTGCAATGAATTGTCTCCCTAAGTTTTTGAATTAATAAGTACAGTCAGAAAATATAGACGGATGTGATTGGGAATTCAAACCCATTTTGTCCTTCACCAGGCGTAGCAAAGCGCCTATTTCGATCAGCTTCAGATGACTTAGAATCAAACGACACTAATAAGAACATAAAAAAAATGAAAATTAAATAATAACGTCTCATAATATGCATAGAGTTTTGACCCCTAAATCTAAGGTAACATGCAGATACTACGCGGATTGGGGATCCATAACGCTCACACACGGAACAAATACTTGCGCTAAAAATAAAAATAAGTATCTAATAATAACACAATATGAAGTACAATATATGGTTATGGTAAATTAGCAAGCTTAAATAAGATTTATGCATTTATAGAAATACTTAATTAAACTTTGAAAAACTAGGGCTAAAGTAATTGAATTAAAGAAAGGGCTCACCTTTGTCACGTTCAAAATGTCACTTGATGTTACTGCTATAGCTGATTGAGTAAACTGGATTTTGATATTTTGGTTACTGCTTTTGGCGCTGAGTAAAAATTGAGTATCAAATTGCTAAGAAAGACGCAAAAAAATTGAGAAATGAAAGGTTTAATTTGTGGAGTGTTAAGTGTATCCATAATAAATCTAAGAAAAGACGTCGCCCAAAATTAATTCCACTCCATTTTTTAATGTTTTTTGTTGTTCAATAATTTTCCTTGATATCACACTTCAGAGCCAGTTTCCAAACCTGGTGTAGCGTGGCGCCACTTTCCGCGATTCGCCGGAAAGTTAAATAAAATATGCACCAATGTGGAGTTGCTAAAATTTTCGAATGACGTAGTTAAACAAACTGTTGTAAAATATAACTTGGTCATGAGAAAAATTAGTTCCATTTCATTTCGTTTCACTCAAACAATTTTAAGCACATGACGTTCACGCAATTACGATATTTTCAAGCTTTTAATCATCGAAAGTTATAACTAAAATTTAGCTTAGCATCGTTTAGCTGCTCTTCACAATTTTATTAGTATGTTTTCATTTCCTCACTTTCGCCTGCACCTACTTACATAATTAAAGTACTAAGAAGATCTAGACATTTTATTGCATAATTTAGCATTGATTTGCCCACGCTTATTATATAGCCCACAGTTATCAACTTGCTATTATGCGTCTAGACGAGAGATTATAATTTTGTTATATATACACATATCTTTTTTATACAACCGAGTGAAGAGACGAGGAAATAGCTCATGTGATGGTAAGGGTCTTGCATTCCCACAGTGCTATACCCAGAATTTTTAATTCCAACAGTTCAAATTCAAAATTCAAAAGTTTTTTATCTAATAGGATATATTGTGATCACTTTAAAACGTCAAACTTAAAACTAGCTACGCCTGTTCCTACCTCCTTACACCGGCAAAAAAACGGGCAAGAAACGCCCGGCAGGTAATTTTTTTGGCGCGATCACGTTGACAATTTTATTGTTATTACTAATTGATTGAATTGGAGCAGTTCAAAATCCTGCGTGGCAATGAACTGCGCTTGTTACCCTATAATACCTATACCCTGTAATTTCACTGATGGCAACATTGCCCTTCACTCCAAAACACTGTAATATTTGCATACTAGGTACTTGATGGTCGAATAACTGGCAATATCTAAAGCTAATTTATTGACTTGTCAACACCGAATACCGTATGTTCCATACGCGCCGTATTCCAGATTTTTTATTAAACCCTATGCAAGTTCGCACACCTAACCATGTGAAAAGTAGTTGACGCGTACGCTCTTGCCAACTGTACGATAATCCTCATAGAGTAATATGTACAATGTACATTGCAAACGACCGCTGAGATTTAGCTAGTTTATTGCAGAAATTATACATTCAGAAGTTCATATTTCATCAAAATTATGTTGACAATATTCATAGATAAAAAACTCCCACGGAATTTAATAGTCGCCAAGCGCATAATTAAGAAACTAAAGCAAGCCTAATTATCACGTAAATTGAATTAAAGTACTTATGTTCACTTTCAATACTTCCCACATCGTCTCCGCAGCGTTATTTGACAGATTAATTAACCTTTAATTAGTCTGCGGCGTGACCTCAGGTCAACAGGTAGTTTGATGGACAACCTAACAGTTAAGACCAGTTGGTAGTTCCTCACAATTTGTTATAGCTGGCAAAGAGACATACATACATTTTAATTTGATGCCAAGAAGTCCAGAACCAAATATCAATCTAAGTTTATTTAATGACAAAACAACAAAATATATACAACTGGATAGAAAATTAAACTAAATATTAAGAACTAAACTACCTATATAAAACTAAACATCTACAAATTGACATATGTTTAGCTAAAAATCTGAGAAATAAAATAAATGGCTAAATGGCTAATAGCCGTTCATGGTGGCGTTCAAAGGGGAGGCCTATGTTCAGCCGTGGACTTCTTCCGGCTGATGATGATGATGATGATGATTTAAACATACAATCAGTTAAGTAATATGTATAAACACTAAACAGTTTTGGATAAAATAGTGGCACAAATAAGATTAATAATAAACTTACTTTCTTTCCATTAAGTACAGTAACTGAAGACTAAGGCCCTAACTGCTGAAGCGCACCGATATGTGCTTGGCGAAAGATTCTTAACTTGAGAGTGGTAGCTAGCCAGGCGAGCACTTGAAAATGCCCAAGCACCAAGCTATGGTTTCACCACAATGTTTTCCTTCAACGAAAGCTCAAGCTCATTGTAAGATTCGAACCCACGATCTAGGGATCGCAAGCCAACTATTGAGCCATCAAAAGTAGACCACACTAGGCGTCTAATAGCATCTAGGTTATTTCATTATAAGTGTTCTTAGCCAATCTATAGAATTACTTATATGTATTATACACTGGTCATCTAATGACTTATAAATCCATGTCACGTACTGGCTTTGTTATTCTAAGTTTATTTTAATATTGAATTGCTCTCCTCCAAGTGATAAAAGAAGGTCGGGTCAACTAATCATGCTTGAATGAATTTAGCTTTTTCAATTCCACTCTCACAATTACACAAGTGTTGGGATAGCTCAAAAACAATAGGCCATTCATTGTTTCAGACAGACAGACATTATTTTATGTTCACAGAGCAACGTTTGGTCAAACAATATTTCCAAATTGTCTTTGCCAACGAAGGCGATTTAATTTTATAAACTACTAAATTAAAAAGTCTTAGGTGTACAAAATTAAAATTTTCAGGTAAACAATATTTAGTGAATGTTCTTTTTTAATTTGTTGCACAACAGAAAAAAATTTTTTTTTTTAAATATCCTTATGCAAGTTTACATTATATTTTTATTTAACAAACCACTTCTCGCCTTTTTAAAGTTTCTTGAACATCCAAAAGCACTCATTGTATAAATAGTTCGCGGATATTACGCTATTGTTTACAAAACGGTACCTCTCTGCAATATTGTTTGCTATATAAGATACCTGTTTAGATTAATATTTATTGTGTTCTACTTATTTGATCCCTTTCGCAATTAGCTTTGTTTTATTTATCATCCACATGCACATGCTTTATTACGATGCGAACGACGTGGCAATGTTAATTGACACAAGTGTCCCAAAAGTATTATGTTCATGACGTTACTTTAATCTCTCTATGTAACGTAACTACACGTAACATGCTACGAAAGTGTAGGAATGTTTTAACCACATCAGTTGCTTGGAGTAAAAGCTAGCACTCCCGTTTTTAAGTACCTGCCCGCTCGATGGTAACCGGTTTCATAATAAGCTGTAGTCTAGTAACAATTTTTTTGCCGTTCACCTGTTTGGAAGAATGAGGTGTGGCGAACGCCATCTCTAGCGGCCGGCCGGCGGTAGCCACGAGCGGCCGTCTACCTCACACCTCACTCACTTTTACGCTTTTACTTTCAGGTAGCACCAGTTTTCTTCCTTGTCCTCGTCGTGGGAGCCGAGAAGAAAATCGAGCTACAAGACATCGAGGAAGACAATCTCAAAAGTGAAAAGCAGAAGGAATACGGCGACACCCCAGACACACAGTCAGAAATCTCCGGGCACGGATTGACTTCGGCACCATTAGACTTTCTTAAGAACGGTTTCTTTCGATACTTCGATAATCCACAGCCGTCCCAGCCGACGCGATTCGTTCATCAGTATGCGGTGACAGAAGCGCCTGAACGGCCACCGGTGGTCGCGCCTAAAGTGCAGTACACCAGCCACCCTGGCCAGCAGCAAGCGGTGGTCGGCTATCTATCCAATGTACCGATGCAAATATATCTAGTCCCACAGTATTATAACCAGGAAGAACAAGGAGGGGGTAATCCGCATGCCGGAGTACAATTCACCGGTCATCCGACCGGAGGTCAATATACAACTAGAGCTCAGCACACGCATGGAATCGCGCAAGTGGCTGGCTATTCGACAGCACCTGAAGCAGTACAATCACAAACTACTAATTACATAGAAGTACCGACGTATGTGGCTCCTACTGCGAAGACTTACATTCCTCAGTACTCATCTGCGCCAGTGACTTATGTCAGTTACCCTACCCAGGCCCCGGAGGCTCCGGCACCTACCTCAGCGCCTGTACTCACATACCATCAGGTACCAGTGGTACAGTACCCCGCTGCGGTTGTGGCTCCTCAACCTCCCAAAGGCTATTATTACCCAAACAGACATTACCAAGACACCAATGCAGTGACAGAAGTACACGAAGGTCTGGATGAAAGTCCAAAACAGTATACTCACACTGAAGTCTCATACTCGAAAGCCCCTACCAATGATTATCCTCGTTTTTACTCCCCTCCTCGGCAGCCATCACGGGATGAATATAGGCATAATCATATTCAGGAGTTGCCGCATCCAAATCCACTTATTCTGAAGGGTTCACCTCCTCATTTGGCGCATATTCCAAAAGCTTTGCCGATGTATAAGCCTTTAAATAAGCCTGTGTACGGAGGTCACCCTCCCCATGGGGTTGTGAGTAGGCCGAACGAACATTACGGACCCTTTAAAAGACGCCCGACGTCTCTTCTCGATTCCTATGTCCCATCGAGCCTACAGATCGAGTATATGAAGAGAGGTTTCACAAATGACCCTCTGCAAGCTTACGAGGCTCTTTCAAGTGGTCATCACTTTTCCCACGCGCCTGTTCCCAGACACTTGGAGCGAGGGTTCCTTCCCAACCAAGTATACCACACGGCTGGAGGCGGCGTCACTTTCGGCCAGTTTAAAAGGACACCCAACGTAGATAAGATTCAGCACCATTAGATTTAAGACGAGGCCAAAATTTGATTATAAGCAAAGTTGAACGAATAATAGCTTTAGGTTTAACTTCTGGCGAGACTGTTAAGGTATAATTATAGTTTTATTTAAATGTTTTATAAAACGTGTGTATAAATATTATACAATAATGTTCATTAATGTATAAATAAACAATTTCACCGACCTATCACTACGTGTATAACCCTAAAATATATTTCTTGCTAAGTCGAATGAATGCTATTTTTAAAACACTTTTTTTGTCATGACTCGTGTAACGTTAGGTATTTGTTATTATTTATAATAAATGTTTATAAGCGATATTTGGCCTTTTCAATTATCCACAGTAAACAACGTTAATAAAACAGGCGTATCGGATATACATACTTCATTTTATACATACATGAAACTCTAAGCCGCTGGTTCTAGTGCCATGAAATTTTTTTGATGTACTTTTCTTTGGCCAACAAACCGATAAAATATTTCTTGCCGTTGAAGTTACTTTCTTCAAACTTTTTCATTCGATGTAGAATTAAAACTGATTAACAATACACCTTCTTCATTAGCAGAGTTTGCAAATAGGGGGATTATGCTATTTTTTATAGGATACTATGTGTGTCCCGTGGTTTCATCCCAGTTTATCGTGTAAAAAGTATCCTACTTGCTTTCCCATAGCCCGAACTATCTATATAGGTACCTACATATACCAAATTTTATCAAGACTGCTCTGCAGTTTAGACGTGATATGGTACTTATATGAAACTGAGGGATAGAGAGTTACTCATTAAGTATTACGGATTAGTGATTTGCCACCGTCTAGTTCGTTTTTGCCACAGACCTGCAATGTTGAATGAGTTGAAGGAATGTACACCATGTTAATCTTTGGTCATGTTTGGCAACAAAAGCTGAATGAAACCGTACCTACTAACCTCATTTGATCAACGTAGATCCTTGTAGGAAGATGCCTGAACAATTAAGGACCAAAAAATGTAGAGCAGCGCACTCACAGGTGATTGTTTAAGGCTTTGTCGCAAAATACAACCACAGTAACGGCAAAACGAAGTTAAACTGCCTATAGTTAATGTGTAAGAAAATAATAATTAATACTAACGTTTTTTTTCTCCGTTCTTATTTTCTTGGTCACAAATAAGAAATATATTGCAGTAAATTTGGTATAAACTCGATCTACAAATATGTATACCATAATTATAGCCTTCCCAGTGGTTTCACCCACGTATAACACCATATTTGTATTGCAGAAGAGAGCTGTTCGTGCGATTTATAACATGGGCCCCAGAGAATCTTTAAGAATTAAGTTTAAAGAAACCAAAATAATGACAGTTATTTGTCAATATATTTATGAAAATGTAATGTACATACGGAAAAATTTAAATAGCTTCAAAAAGAGAAGTGATTATCACAATTTTAATACTAGAAACAAAGATAAAATTGCTGTACCCACCACTAGGCTCCATAAAGTTAGCAACTCGTTCAAAGGTCAATGTGTACGCTTTTTCAACAAAATCCCAAGTGAAATTCAAGACTTGTCTATAACAAAATTTCAAATTCGTATAAAGAGAAATCTCATTAGTAAAGCTTATTATAAAATATCGGACTATCTAGATGACAAACAAGCTTGGGATTGTAGTTAATCTATCTATCTTTCTTTCTATCTATCTATTCTCCCTATTTCCCCTATTCTAACCATTTTCGGTAAACAGCCAAAACAGTCATGCTCACGAAAGTGACTTTGCTTGCAGCGGCGTCATGTGTCGGGTCGCCCTCTTCCCTCTCATATGGTCGAGGAGAGCGATGGCTGGCACATGCGTCAACTCGTGAACGGGTGCTGCTTGTGGGGTCTGGTCTGCTTTGGTTGTGATCCCGCAACTCGTTAATATTCATGTTCCCATATCCCAATGTGTACAACCAAACAAGAGAAATCTTCTTATTAGTAAAGCTAAATAAAAAATATCGGACTATTAGATGACAAAAAAAAGCTTGGGATTTTAGTGAACTTGCTCCAATTCAATCAATTAGTAATAAGAATAAAATTGTCAATGTGATCGCGCCAAAAAAATTACCTGCCGGGCGTTTCTTGCCTGTTCTTTTGCCGGCGTAAGGAGGTTGTAACAGGCGTAGCTAGTTTTAAGTTGACGTTTTAAAGTGATCACAATGTATCCTATTGAATAAACATATTTTTGAGTTTGAGTTTGAGTATATAGACTCCATTTTATCGTGGTAAAAAGTATTCTATGTCCTTATCTAGGGTACAAATTCTCTCCATACTCTCCAAGTTTCATCAAGATTCA
The DNA here is from genome assembly GCA_931315375.2 of Opisthograptis luteolata. Taxonomy (NCBI): domain Eukaryota; kingdom Metazoa; phylum Arthropoda; class Insecta; order Lepidoptera; family Geometridae; genus Opisthograptis; species Opisthograptis luteolata. Next base: position 8,313,868 of record OV928047.1, on the reverse strand, counting down.
CAATTTCAGATGCATTAGTATCAGTGTTTCATACACGCATAGGTAGGTAGGTACATCACTCATAGTTGTGATCAACAGATGATATAAATTATGAAGAACAAAAATTACTGTTTTAGTAAAACAAAGAAAAATAGACATACAAAATCAGAATTATTAGGAGAACCAGGAGTTAAGTAAGCAAGCAAGTTGTTAAGTACTCCAATAAAGATTATCCTTTTAAATTTGCAACAATTATTTTTATCTAACCCACGATGCTTCTGTTCTGAGACAGATAACTTGTAGGTACGCTTACAAAAAACCCTTAGGTGACTGTTCTGCTTAAGCAAAATAATCTACATAGCTTTTACCTAATAAAGGACATTAAGTTAACAAATATTTTCTCGTTTTTTTCATAATTACTTTAGCTAATAGGTAACTTTGCCTAAGACATTAATTTATTCAACACTGTTGGTATCGTACATTTTTGTGATTGGAGCTATGTTGTTAGTAGATCATAGTGGAAGGCTAAGCAATGTGTTTTTGATTTGAGATTAAAGGTAGAACAAACGCGAATGGCGAAAAAGTGGAACTCCCGGCCTCTGTTTCCGATAAGTAAGTACTATCGAATAAGAAATGAGGTAATCCGTCAGGGAACTAAAGTCACTGACATTGCTCACAGAATTAGCAAGCTAAAGTGGCAGTGGGCTGGTCACATAAGCCGCCAAACCGATAACCGTTGGGGTAGACGTGTTCTTGAGAGGAGACCGCGACTTGGCAAACGTAGTGTGGGACGTCCTGCGACAAGGTGAGAAGAACCGAAGACCGGGCTCAGTGGCGTACCTTGGGAGAGGCCAATGTCCAGCAGTGGACTGATACAGATTGATGATGATGATTATGATGATGAAGTTCTATTTGCGAGTCTTCAAGCTGCGAGTAAATAGGTAACTTCTAGGCAAGCATGCCCCATCATCGAGCTCTTCATCGGTTAGGTACCATCAGATGAGACTGTGATCAGTTGCTGCAAAAGTTTGAGAATATTTTTAAGCTAATTATTATTTTTGATTAGCCATCGCACGCACCACCAAACACTTTCAGTAAAACCGCTGGCAATAGCAATCCTAATGATGGTTGGTGTCAGGCCAGTCAGGCTGAGTCTAAAATTATTTAAAACCTTTTGCGGTATGATTAACGTACCTACTGTCGCCATCTACCCAATGTTTACCAATTTACCTACTAGTTCCAGTTAATTCAAGTGGTTTCTATGTGTTCTTGCGAACCACCTCCAATGCACAAACTTTCACTGAACGTTCTAAAGAGAGCTAGAGATGGCAGCACAAGTGCAACCATATATTGGAGACGGCAAACCATTCACTAAACTGGCTAACTGCCGCGCCTTTTACTTCGTACATAAATAAACAGACACAGAAATGTTTACCGTATTTGTTCAGCTTGAAATCGATAGAGGGCACCTTTTTAGAGAATTAAATGGAAGACGATCTCAAGGTAGGCACACCACTAGGTAGCTGATTACATCGTAAGAGTCAATGGATGCATGCAAATGGCTGATAACCATTCATTGTGACGTTTAAAAGGAGATACCTAGGGGTATGTTTAGCAATGGAAGTTTTTCAGCTGATGATGATTTTTGAAGTAGCCAAATCTAATTCTTATTATGTACCCAAGTCGCAAGGTAGTCTCAATTCTCTGATTAGCTCTAGGTATTTTCCTTATTGTTTTACTTTACTATGTTCATGTTGTTTTAAGTAGTGCTCGGTACCTGAAGAGTTAATATCGGTATTAGGTGATGGGTGTCTGCACCAAATGAAAGTGCTATAAACTGGATGGATAGAGGCGGATGACGTCATTGATTTTCATAAGTAACTTTCTTAGCACCATGTTTCAAACAGAATTTAACGAGTTTTCTTTAAAGCCGCTGATTTACGTTGTAGATAAAATTACATTTTTACATAACATGTTCCAAGTGGTTTCACCCATGTGGAGATTCCCAATTGATCATCACAATAAATCATACTCAGGGATAGTGTAGCTTTCTGACACTGAAATAAATAATTACCAAAATCGGGTCAGTAAGTAGTTCTAGAGATTATCTAAACTCACAAACTTTACCTTGTTATATAATTATAGACAGACGAATATAAACTAATTTGAATTTATGAGTATAGGACGATAACAGTGCGGTCATATATGTATAAAATAGGCTAGTGAAAATGTTACGAAAGAACAAGTAGCGTTTTACTTCATCAAAAAGTAATAAAACAGCACTTTACGACAACGAACTGTTTGGGTCACATTGTACTCGTACTTTTATGGCTTCGCTTACCTCATTCTTTACCGTAAAATTTGGCCAAAACATAAGTGACATTCTACTTTTAGGATATAATATCCAATTTTGTACCATCCATTTCACTGTGATATAACTTTAATTGAGGTACTACGCTTGTCTTAAATGATGTATTGTTTCTTATTAATTAATGAGGTTGTGAACCTGATACAAAATTACTATAACCCTTGACTCTTCATTAGTTCTGAAATGAAAATTGTCAGAATAGGATGATATATATTAGTAACGTAATTAGTTTGAATGTATGGGGAAGGCCAACAATTTAATTTCTCCAAACGGAAACAAATCTTCATAGGGCCGGTTTTATAAAAGTCCATAAGTTAAATGTCATACCAAATGTCGGTAAATTTGATCTAATTGTCAAATTTTCCGTCCCTTAGGGTATCCTAAAGGATTCAATTGAATTGAGTAGCTAAAACTTTTCGATTCTATTCAAGAGTGAAATAGTTAGGTAATAGCAAAGTGATGGTGGCCGAAAGGAAAGGCGTGCGACTTACAAGGCGCTCACACCGAGTTCGAATCCTATCTCGGTTCCGCATCTAATGTTAAAACTAATAAAAATCGAATGCTATGTGTTGTTGTTGTTATGTTGACCTGTTAAATTATGTGCGGATTTGTAATAGCTCAAAACGGTGAAGGACGACATTGCGAGGATACCGACATGTCCAAGAATCTTAATATTCAAGGGCATGTGACATCTACCAACCTGCACTGGGCCAGCCTGATACATTATGGCTCATACTCTCTCTCTCTCTCTCTCTCTCTAAGGCACGTGTCCCAGCAGTGGGAACGCAACGGGCTGCTGATGATGATGATGATGTGTAGGCAATAGTTTAATTTCGACATCTACTAATTATTGTTTCAGTAAATTAACATAATCAGAGAGTTATTTAATAAACTTGGACAACTAAGTAGGAACATTAGGTGCCGGAAGGCGGAACCAATCTTATGACAACAAAAAAATAACACTAAATTCATTTTGCTCTTGAATATGTATTTCTTAATGCACATTATGTTAATTAATAGTCTCGTCTGTTCGTCTCTAGATCTAGAAGTCTAGATCAATGACTGTACTATTTCATTGACCTAGATTATAGGTTTATTTAATTTTAATTTTCATATCAAAAATGTTACGATGCAGAAATACATCGAAAAATAGTGCAGTAACATTCCTTAAAACTTGATATCCAAAAATACATTTATTATCCTCAAAATAGACATAATTTTTATTTGACATCAAAGTGTTAATAACATTCAAGTAAAATAAATCAAATATATTTAATTTGAAGCGTATGAATTATGTATTTTTTCTTGTCTTTTATTTATAATGTTATTAATTATAATTTAATAACATGTCTAAGTCAAAGTCAATAAAATAACAAACATAGATAATTAATATAACAATTGTTAGATATAGGGTTAAGATAATTAGGCATCACAACAATATTATTAATTAGAGGAGAGGACGACTGCAATTAATCAAAATTTATAATACCTATGTATTAATTGTTATAAATAAGTTTTATAGATTTAAAGCAATTTGTGAAAAAAAAATACGTACTTAATCTAGGTTAAATAAATATGTTTAATGTCTGTAAACATATTCATAACTACCTCAACTTTGTAAGTAGGTTTTATAGATTTATACATCCTGATACGTAAACTAACGACTCAACACTTGTTGCGTCTATCCATCTATAATGTATGATTGACCACAACATCGCTAGGCAAGTACCAGTTTCACTTGCCAGTATACTTCTAGAATAAGATCTCTGTATCAGATTACATCACCACCCGCAATGTAGCACAACGCATAACAGGCCACTTCTTTCTCGTGTGACAAATAAAGTGAGATCTTTAAAATGCGCAAAATAGACGCACGCTCATAAATAATGCAACGCGAACGTGCATACGGTTATTACACCCGAATTCATGCGTGCTAAGCGAAATGAGATGCTTCATCTGGAGAAAAAAGTGAAATTATGGCAGTCGAGAGCAATTAACTTCGGCGCGGAGCCTGACCGCTAGCAGACGCGGAGTCGGACGCATCGGTCGCAGTATAGAGTGATAACAGTAAGGCTGGCCATACACGGACAGCCTGTAGCAGTCAGGATCGACTGCACTGCACAGTGAACTACTGCAACTGCTCTAGCGGTTCTTGATTCGTACGTAGAAGTCTGTAGTTCACTATGGAGTCGCAGCTTGAAGCAGTTAACAGTGTACTGCTTCACTGCTTCAGGTTGTCCGTGTATGGCCAATCTAAAGCTACGAGTATCTTTAGAGTTATCAACTTTTTGTGTCAAATATAGTAGACTAGGTCAAGTTTGAAGTTCAAAGTATTTATTTGCATAAAAATACAGTGCAATATCTAAAATTAGAAGCAAATTAGCAGCTGCGTCTCACGGTTTCACCTACACTTTATCGCATTAAAAATTACTCAGTGGCTTTATCGTGAAAGGCAAAAAACAAACAGAGTTACTTTTGAATTTTCTAGGTGTTGCCTCTAAATATGCCATAATAAGTTAACTGTTCCCGCGGTTTCACCCCATGGGCTATTTTATTGCAATTAAAGTATTTTATTATACTTCTTCAGTTGTTAAATGCCATCAAGATTGGTTCAGTGGTTAGGACATTAAAAAAAAAACAAAAACACGTTACAGGGCGAGTTACATTGGCATTTACAATAATAAATGTAGATTTCAAAATATATAAACATGAACGAATTTGCTTTTGAAACGGAATATACTTAATTCCCACCCGCAGAAAACTTTACTACTTTCATGATCATGGCGTTTGCAACAGTGCCGAAATATCGAGAACTCAAATTAAAATAAATACCTACTATTTGTATGCATGTCTGTGTCTGAGTATAGAACTATGCCGTTTTGTTTGAAACCAAGTTACTGCTTATGTTTATGTACAGTCAAGTATAGCTTACATGCTTGCTTGTTTAACGAAAACACGACACGTGCGTACCAATTATTTGTTACAAACATTGCATTCTGTAGTGGGACGTACATGTGATGTACATGTATGTACATGAATACACACATCATAAAAACCTATCTACCTTACTGCTATAAACAGGTCAAAGAGGCTTCAAGTTCAAGCAATAATGTAGAGCGAAGTGAAAACAGCTTTAGAAAGGGATTTATTTTCAAGTCTCTATTCACAAAACAATCATTGGTATTGTTTTCTAGAAATGAATGCTGAAAATGTACAGATTCATTTATTTGTAAGGAGTAAAGTCGCACACCACGGGCGGGCTGCACCGCAAAGCATCATGCATCTCTGTCGTTCATTCAATGTTTGAAAGAGATGTAGTAAGCCTTGCGGCGCGGCCCGCCCAAATGTATGCTAGAATTACCTTATTTTTTACTAAGGATTTGTGCCGCAGTTTCACATTTTTGATGTACACGTGGACATTGTATACTTTGTCCTTATAAACTTTAACACCCTATTTGACACTCTTAGGGGAAATATATAAAAATTGCAAGTTTCATATGCGTGTGTCTGTTAGTGTTTTAGAATTTTATGAAGTAGAACAATAGATAATAATATTAAGTTTACCATTTAAAGATAATAAAAATATTTTCAAAGTATCACCAGCACTACAGAGTTTAAACCGTGTGATGTAATTCCAAAATTACGTAATTTTCACCTTAATACTCTGACAAATCGTAAAATTTGCCATACATTATGAGATTTTCTCTTCACACGCCTCTATTTTTATTAATCTTATACAAGGAAAGTACGATAACCATAAATGTGAAGTTGTGAAATGATTTTAGCATGATAATATGATTTTAACGAAAAGTTATATTTATCTTCGCGGACTTACATAATATTGATCTACCATCTGCTAGTAAAATACTTGAAGGGTCACAGGGCAAGTGCCTTAGTAATAATTAACATAAATCTGTGGTCACACGGTTTTGTGGCAGTCTCTCTTAGTATAGGTACATTTTGACTTTCTGCTTAGACGCTCTATTTTTTTGTAGCGTTTGACCGCAAGTCAGCCGATGTTATGTGACATTTTAGTCGAAGGTAGAGCCATGGTAAAGCAAGCATGCACTAAAAACTGTCCTGCCATCAAGCTGTAGTCATCATCACAATGTTTTCGTTCACCGTAAGCCCAGTCAACGTCGCTACCAATCTATAATTGCTTCAAACGTTCTTTACTTTTGAAATCTACAAGGTAAAAATGTGGTTAATATAAATAGTCTAACATTTGAACTTTTTGTTGGTTATCAGAATGATAGCGATCAGTTGGTACAGCAACCAAAGGAAAGTAAAAAAGTACAGCATGCTCATTGCTACGATGTACCTGATTATCAAATGCTGTTAACATTGACTTAAATTAGGTCATGGCGTAAACTTTCGATACCTATATTCTTTGTTTTATTTTGTTCATGATTAGTTGAAATGAAAATGAAATATGTATATATATTTTTGAGATACACAATATCGCATAAAATAAAAGAAAATTGAAATTTCAACTCTTCAGTTTTCATAAGTATCCTATCCTTCTATTATTTTAGAGAACTTTGTGATTCGTCATAGAGATCTTCAACGAGTAAGGTATTCCAAAAAAAGATGTACCTACTTACTTTACTTTTTTAAACTCAGTGCTTTAATGGAGGCCGTCATACCTATTCTGACAGCGACATTTTGCCAAGGAGGTTTTATGCAGCAAATAAATTAGATGACCACTTTGTTAGCATCTACTCCAAATCTGTGGTTAGCATGATGTTAAGCATCACGCAAGTCTTTAATTTGATACCAAAGTTTTATGCTAATGGAATTGTGGCTGGGTAGATCATAACTTATCAACCAGTGAGCACGGCCATCACTTGGATGGGTGACCGTTTAATTTTAATTTTATTTTCTTCGGAAGTTTAGCGTCATATTCAACTAACCTGCTGTCGGTCCCAACTACATCAGTCGCAAAGCCATTTCAGAGGACTTCAGGCACTCTGAACACTTTGTCTCTACAGTTAGAAGAGAATAGAATATACATACCTAAATATGCTTATTTGCTTAATAACACTTTACGGCACAAAATAATAAAATAATATGAAAAAAACAATATTGCACGAATAGACAAATAGTGTCACCGTCGCAAATCGGCCCCAACTCAGCATGGTGCTGGTAAAAAAACCAGCGCTGGTCTTCTTCTTTTGTTTTGCTTAGTCTTTCTTTGAGTTAACCATTAGATCATACATAAGAAGAAAAAAAAAGATTGCAGTCCTGAATTATCATGTACTTACATAATATTCTATTATGTAAGCTTTGTAATTGTTCCGTATAAATAAAACTTTCTATTGAAATAATCTTTAAAGGATTTGCTGGATATCATAAATAACTGGCCTCTTATCGTTTGGACATGCTGTATGTATGACTAAATGGATAATAACTTATGCACCTGCATTGTAAACTTTAGCATGATACACAAATCAAGTTTTACTTGATTTATTCTGAAATAATACGAGTATTAAAAATGGAATGTCATGTTTATAAACTTTTTTTTCTTATTTAGGACGGTCGAGCCGTATGCCGGTCAAACGCCCTAGATGTCACTGCTCATAGGCCTTTTCCTTTGAAAGCCACTATATTTACACCCGTCGACGTCATAACCTTTCAACAGTTACGATGCAGTTTAAAAATATCTTCAATATATTACCACAATGACCCCGTCATTTTAATAGCAAAAAGATACTAGAAGAAAAAAATAGATGAAAGCACGTGTGGCCGCAAATTGGCAAGCAGTTACGTACATGTTGCTTAAATGACCTCCTTTAATAGTAAGAGTTTTTTTTAAATCTTTGGATATCATTAAGAAAAGAACTTGAGTTCAAAAATCATTTGATGAGTACAGAAACGTAAGTTATGTGTGTTTTTTTTTTTTTTTTTTTTACTATTTACAGGGTAGCGTTTGACCACAAGTCACCTGATGTTAAGTGACGATGTGGTCGAAGATGGCGCCACGCTACACCTGGACTGGGAACTGGCTCTCAAGTGAGGCTGCCGGAACACACCGATAGGTGCTTGGCGACAGATTCTTAACAAGAGGGTGGTAGCTAGCCAGGCGAGTACTAGAAAATACCCTACCACCAAGCTATGGTTTCATCACGATGTTTTCCTTCACCGAAAGCTCAAGCTCATTGTAGGACTCGAACCCACGTCCTACGGATCGCAAGCCGACGTCACTACCACTGAGCCATCATCGCTGTGGTGATGGTGAAACATATATTACAATTACGGTGGTTATCTGGTTATGTCATTCATTCAATTATATTATAAAATTTAATATGCTATTCGAATAATTGCTGTTATACAATAGAAATCATATTGTTCATGCACATTCCGTGTGAGCAGGATGTGATATATATTCATATATTTTTATTTTACATTCTATGTATGTAGTGTCGGAATTTTTACCTAATAAAAACTTTGATAATGTCCAGATTTTGGATTTCTGTGCACAAGACCAACAAAAATTAATCACGGCACTTCTGTATTTTTCTTCTTTTTCATTGCAGAGCGTTTGACTACAAGTCACCTAATAATACTATGGACGATGGACGCCCTAGATATCGCTGGAAGGACGCGGTGAGGAGGCCAAGACACACTTTGGGTCGCTGAGCCATCGGAGTTAGTTACTAACTAAACTATAGGTATTAAACTAAATGTCTAAAAATAAAAAAAAACCTGATTTAAGTCGTTGCCTGCAGGTGGAGTGTCCATAAGACTTATTATATATATTATATGTAATTATATATATATATATATATATATTTATTTTGATCAGTAGTAGTCTATAAAGTGTTACCACTCATTTTAAGCATTGAAATTTAGTCATCAAAATATTAAAAGTTGTTAAGTGCTTCAATAAATTACTATCAAATCATTATGCAAATTGCTTTTGTTACCCAATTATATTGCGATCAATGTGACAGAAATGTGAAGTCGTAAATTATATTGTTATTAAATTATAAATAATATTGTTAAATATATTGTAATCTGATCCTCCCATCTTATCTATTTTATTTGAATGCTGAGATTACATGTTCAATCTGAACTAGTGTGCAACTTTTCTCTGTAACATGTAAATTGAAAAAAAAGTGTTTTTATGCATGCATATGAAAAACGCCTTTCTTCCAAGAAAATATCTATTCTATTCCAATTTGGTAGACAGAGCGTTTAAAAGTATACCTACCTGATACTACAGAAACTTAGATTATGGATTGATGTCGCGGATGTGTCTGCAGCGATAAAAAAGGAAAAAAAAGAGACTATTAATAGTATAATTATACAATATATAGTTTATACCTATATTATACTTTAGCACCATTAACGTATAAAGATTTTTAGAACATAACATTTGTACAAGGAGGACTTAATGCTAGATAGTGTAACCTACCAGTCATCCTAGACGTGCTATTAAAATGTTATTATAAAACTAGCACAAGTTACTGTAAATTCAATGAAATCTAAGGAAAACTTTTTCAATATTATGTTTTAGTACACATTACAAAATTATTGCCGGGTGTCTAATAACGAATAGAACCAGAAAATAGCCCATATTTTACGCAATTAATACCTACCTCTTTTATCGAAATTCTCTTTCAGGTTGTAGTAATTATTGCCATATAGCCATTCGCTGAATATACGAGTAATTGCTCGGAATTATTGTCTGCAATCAAACACAATTATCAAAACACTTTTCGATCACGCTTCAGCACTTTATGGAACATAACTTTTAGGCATCTATTATTGTTTTTAGTATGGTTGCTACAGTGTTTTAGGTTATTAAATTTCTTCTAGATATATTTTCATAGCACCATAATTTAAATTTATTGTTTTTTAAAATTGTCTCGTGTTAGAAGCGATACAGGTTTATTAAAAATTATTTCCTCGCGGTTTCACCCGCGTGAGCTACAGTTTATCGCCATAAAACGTATTCTATATCCTCCCTCAGGGTTAGATAGATAGAGATAGGTAGATTAACTATTTATTGGCACACCACAATACAGAGAAATTAAATACAAACTATCTTCGTAAATTTCATTTAAATCGGTTCTGTAGTTTAGGCGTGAAAGCAAGAGAGACTGACAAATAGAGTTACTTTCGCTTTTATGATATTAAATTAGTAAGGATTTATAAATGGGTTGGTGTACAGCTTCTTTCCGATCTGAGAAAAAACAATATCAAAAATAATAAAGCCCACAGAATCACGTACAGGGCTTTCGACTCCCAATATGGATTCTCGGTTTCTATATCCTACTAATATTATAAACGTGAAAATTTGTGAGTATGGATGGATGGATGGATGGATGTTTGTTACTCTTTCACGCAAAAAACTACTAAACGGATCTGAATGAAATTTAAAACGGAGATAGCTTATACCCTGGATTAACACATAGGCTACTTTTTATCCCGAAAAAGGTTCCTGCGAGATAACGGGAAGACACGGGTGAAACCGCGGGGAACCACTAGTATACCTACTATAAGGTATCAAAGACTATGCGGATCGGGGCACAACATCTATACAAATTACTCTATCTCTGATACTCGTGCCTTTATTCTAATTACAAGATACGTATCACATTCCACTAATATGCATACATATTAGCATGTGCTCATATCGAACCATTAACCGAAGACGTTTCGCAGTTTATTGTAACAGACAGATATTGCAATGTAACAGTGTTACATTCACGTAAGTACTCACTACGCGTAGATAGTTGTAATTAAGGCGTATTAGATATCGAGTAGCGATCTATCAAACCTGTTGTTTTGTTCTTCTCTTTTTTGGACTATCAACAGATAGATATGGGATTATTATTTATCAGTAGGAAAGACGTTTATATAAATAATTAATTATAGGTATACCTAGTGCGAACAATTTATTTAGACTATAGAAATAATTATGAAAATACTAGCTTCACCCTTCGCGCAACATGCGTTGTAACTGTCAGTATAAATAAATAAATATCGGGGGACCATTGCACACAAATTGACCTAGTCCCAAATTAAGCTCGAAACTTGTGTTATGGGTAACAATGATATATGTACATACATAAATAGAGAAATAAATACTTATATTGATAGAAATATCTAAAACTCGGGAACAAGTATCCGTGCTCTTCACACATATATTTGCCCTTACCGGGGTTCGAACCCGGGACCGCTAGCTTTCCAGGCAGAGACACTACCAACTCGGACACCGCGTCTTCAAAGTGTTTATAGATGAGAAGAGGCGAAGATCAGAATCACAGAAAAGTACTTAGTCTATCGAGATCGGAGTAGGTGGCAAAATTTGGCAAAGTGTATTGTATAACGCCCACATTAGCTATCTGACCCCAAGTTAGGATTATCTGTGTATCTATAAAATTTGTTCTTTTTACGGGTAGCGTTTGGCAAATATCTGCGCTTTCTTCGGGTTCGAATCCCGGTAAGGGCAAATATATGTGTGATGAGCACGGATACTTGTTCTTGAGTCTTGGCTAATTCTATCTATATAAGTATTTATTTCTCTATGTAAAAATGTAGGTATATGGTTGTCTAATACCCATAACACAAGCTTCGAGCTCAATTTGGGGCTATAGGTCAATTTGTGTGCAGTCCCCCGATATTTTATATTAGTATCTCTTCAATACACATTTTTTTCATCCCGTAGTGTGAATCTCACATCTCAGTTGGTTCAGATGATGAAGACTATCATATTTTTTTTTTACAAAAGTCTCATCTCTAGCGTTCCATGTATTTCGATGGTTGGTTCATTAAGAGTTACTCAACTGCATTTGTTTTGATTATCCATTTGAAAGAGATCTGTTACTATTCAATAGCGACCATGTCGTAATTTAGGGCAGATTATTACCGATATGACGGAAGATGTGGCGCAATGGAAGAGCAGCTAACTGCGTGAGGTCACGGGTTCGACTCCTGCTACGAGATAAATGTTTAGAAAAAGTGCAATGTTGTGTTTGTATCGCGCCTAGGTGTTGCTGGCTACATATGTGGCTCACAATCATTTCATTTCACAAAAGACACTTTGCACACTAATAATTTACTTTGTTTTGTTCTATTTCGGAGGATTATAGTTAACTTTACAGAGAATAGATATGTAACAAAATAAATTTAGATAGCCAATCCACAACTTAGTAAGGAAATTTTAAATACATGCGCATAACTTAATAATTATACAACTTAGTTAAAAACAGAAATTACTTACTGATTTGGGAATGACATGACACATTCCGAAGGGGAAAGTGCTTTATTTACTGACGCCATGCTGCTTGCGAACAAGTCAACAATAATAGTACTTAATTATTACAATAATAAAATAGTCATAGTAATAATAATAGTGGTGTTGTAACTTCTGATTTAAAGCTAGAATCACCTAGAAGTTTGACAGTAAATTATTCGATCAATTGATTGACATGTTAGACACAATCTACTTAAAATTTAGAAAGGAGCAAAAAATAGATTCTTTGTATTTATATTGACGCTTTTACTTCAAAATCGTTTATTATGTAGGTATTTATTTGCAGCAGGCACAACTGAATGTTCACACATTGCACTTCTTTCTGCTAAAATACGTATATTATCTTCATCGGAAATTTTCACATAACTATCTAAAGACAGATCAATCATTAATAATACAAGTCACAGGTAGCAGCTATTATTGAATTAAATAATAAGTTGGGAGAAGAAAAATTCTCGACCATGAACTGAAAGACAAATTAAACACAAGCACATGAATATAACAGCAATAATTCCACTTAAGTTAGTACATAATCTAAATAATTGCTGTATAAACGGTTACGTAACCGCTAATTAGAAGGAAGTAGTCTCTTTCCGGCCACAAATATTATGCGACAACAGAAATAAATAGAAGTAGAAAGAGCTATCGGTTGTGTTAAACAAGGTCGTTTCAATGCTTTGAAAGTTTCGCGTATGCATTTATGGAACAAAGGGTTCGTAAAAAAAACAACGGCCACTTTTCATACTGTCTTGGACCTGCCCGCAATATATTTTGTATAAAATTGCGAGCTTATTGAAATTGTACAACAGACATATAACAGTTTTTGGTGTGTGAGATTAACCTTAGCTTCAGAAAAATGAAAAACAACAAACTTGGTAGAATATGTATCATCCGTTCAAAACATCCAAGCATCGTGTAAGTTAAAAATTGCCATTAAAAACTACGAAATTAAAAAATATCTTTTTTTCTACAGTTTCCGTAAAATATAGTTTATAAAATCATAATAGGCAAAAAATTACAGTTTTTTTCATGTATATCGTTTTCATACAACCTCGGGTCCGTTTTGGCCATTGTTCTTTAAGTGCCAAGATCGCAAGGGTGCATTAGAATATAACTATATGGTATAACACATTGATTGCCAAAATTAATACCAATCTACAGACAAGTGCACTTAAAGCTTTTAAAGAAGTTACGAAAGTATACAAAGGCCTCAGCATTGGCATACATAGTGACCATTTTCTGTGTCATTACTTACAGATTGCTACATAACTATGAACTCGTACGTGTATTGCATTTATATAATAACAACATAATAACGTACACCTAATCAAATTAGGATTCCCTGTATTTACAGTATCAGAAATTAACTCCGTTCACAAACATGTGTTTATTATTTCAGAGCACACATTTCTGTCACTCAAATGAACCCGCAACGTCACGCTTCGCGATTGGCTTTTTATATTGGTGATGAAAAATAACTATAAATAAATGAACAAAAGTTATTTATTTCTTATTTATTTAAACAGTTATTACTAAAACTCTTAGCTAGTTTAATTGTCCCTTAGGTATAACTTAAAGTTATAGTATACAAACTTCTTAGCCGTCCAGTCGACCACCTCCGCGACTCTTGCGGCGGAGGGTTCCACTATTGTTTCCAAATTCACAATTTACATTAAAAGCACACATAATTTGTTACGTGGAGTATGTAGCGGAACTGTTACGTGACTCAGATGGATGTGATCAAGTGAATCAGGCGGTTGTAATTTCTATTATGATGTTGAGAGATTCTCTTATGAGAAATGCTATTAAAATTTGTTTTATGGATGTTTGCCGCTCTAAATTTGCGTAACTTTGCGCTTATAGCAGAATTCTATTATTCTTATTGCAAAATGCACTCGCGTTTGACGACTTCTTGCCTTGCTGGTAAGATATGTTGTCTAATGTTGTTCAAGAGATTGAACTCTATGTTCTTTAACTAAAGATTTGAAAAGAGTAAGCTTGTGTTAAGTATTCAATATTCTAAGAAAAAGAGATGATGAAAGAACCTTCCATTCCAGCATTGATATATAAAAGGAAGACAGGAGGATATTCAATATTCCTACCAATTTAAGAAGAAATACCTTCACCCGAATGACGTTCAGAACTTTTAATGAAATGAATGATTTCAAATGATTAAGGTGTGGTGAAATAGTTTGAAAAAGAATACATAAGTAGTACAATCATAATAAATAAAATAAATAATAAATGTAATTTCTCTGTATTGTGGTGTACCAATAAAGAGTTAATCTATCTATCTATCTATTTAATCATTTTCAAATTATTTTTTTCGTAGAAAATAGGAACTTCACTATTTAGTAATTCATTGCATATATTATTATTTTTATTTTGTTTCTCATTACACATTTGAGCCACGTCCAAGTAGGTAATAGATGTAATTACATTAATGATCATTAATCAAAGTCAATATTAGTGGAAGCATAGCGAGAAAATCTGTTTCCATACACATCGATCACTGATTGACCTGCTCTAATGGAAAAAATATAAAGTTTCGAAACATTATTATGTTTTTGCTTTATTTTTTTTAATTGCATTTAATTATACACGTCATTCACACCTGTTGTTTGATTACTGCCATACACTTACTTAATGAAGCGTATAAAAATAATGTTGGTTTTTAAAGAGCGCTCAAATTTTAATGGACTTTATAAGAGTTATTGTATTGTTGTTGCCTTCAGTAAATTACTGTTCTAATATACATACAAGATACAAGTCCAACCTGAACTTATTCTTTTGCTTAACCACCTGGGTAATCTTAACTGCAGATTTAAGGTCTGGGTGCCAGTAGCTTCTCCCCTCCAAGTGACCGCATGCCGACGTTACTAATTAACATCAGGTGACATGAAACGCTACCTTGTAGGACGTAACGTAGTAAATAAATCAGAAGTAACGAAATCGTACAAAGATTTTTTTTATATAATCAAGGTAGGTGTACCTACTATTATTTGCAATTGTACTAACTAAATGATATTTATATATCTAATAAAATTTTATTATATCATTAACAAGTCCTTGTCACTATCGATAAAAAGATATTTTTTTTTTAAATGGCCGCGACCAAAAAATATACTGCCGGGCGCTTCTTGCCGGTGGTGTAAGGCGAATGGAAACTAGCTATTGACATATAAGTGGTATTTTGAGAAAAAATGTTGTAATGAACCCCAATTTACTGCTTGATCTTATAATCTCTGCCTTAACAGGTCGCTTAGGCGCGAGTCATAAATACGGTAAGTATTTGCAATACGCAGTAGTAATTACTATACGAAGATTTCCTCAATTTATTCTCACTTATGCACTCTCAAATGCTAAATTATTATGAAAACTGAACTATTACCATTATGTTCTCGGAAACGTAACTTGGAATTAACAAATCTTAGAATTGGTTTGTTTATGCTCATAAATCTTGCTCCAGATTCAAAATCACTAGTTACTGAAATTATGTACTAAATACAAACTTTAACCTTAATTGTGTAATAATTGTTTCGTGTAATGCTTTACACAATAAACTGAAACGAAGTAATATCGAATTGCCTCAGTTTTTTTGTAACACTAGCAACCTCTACTGCGGCTTCGTCCACGTGGAATTTGTTAAACTTAAATATCCTATCCGACAACCATTAACGGTGGTTTTCAAATATGCCTACACTTAATTAGAAAAATACCCTACAAACTTGTCTCTACGACCGATGGTTGAAACTGCGTTGATGTCAGTGTATCAGGACAGTCAGGACTTACAGTTTTAAACATAATTATAATCGTAGATGAGTGATGATGACCGAACCGTAACGCCATGCTCCTTACAAGGCCCTGATACCAATTTTGAATCCCAACTCAGCTTCACATGTACATTGTGGGCAAACCGGCAAGTCCAAGAACCATAACATTCATGAGCATGTGACACCTACCCATCTGTATTGGCCCTTGAAGGCCTGTATCTGCAATGGGACGTAATAGGTTAATTATGTAAGATGCCAATATTTCATTAGCACAAGTAGCGATAAGCGTCAAGTTTACCCAAAAATGTATGAAGTAGTCAGAGCAAATAGATTGCATACACTGGTCACTGGTGTTATCTTGTATGCAAAAAATCGAAAGCGCCACTGTGGTACATACGCTTAATCACGGTGTCACTTTCAGTTACTTTTGTATGTTGGTACAACTGGCATGTGGAATATCTATCAATCTTTTTAAATAAGTGGGTATAAAGTTTTTATAGACTCGTTCGAAGATATTGATTTGTCTGTACGTGATAAATCACTGGCAACTGCAAATGTATCGCACCTAATAAGCGTAACCGAACCGCGTCCTACGAATATTTCAAATGCAAATGTGTTTGTGAGAGGGCATAAAACATTTTTAGTGGAAAAATCACAGGAAAGCACCTAAATTGCGAGTGCATCTGCACAGCGCAGCTAGCAGCAAGCACGAAAACAAAAACAGGTGCAAATTACACGCTTGGGCCGATCACGCTGCATTTTTGAAAACTTCATCTCTTCTTTATTTTGTCCAATATCGGAATCGGCTGCAAATTGTGAAAGTTACAAAATTATGGCAAAAACATATCGATTGTGGATAATGGCGCGAGACGGTCAACGGTGAAAGCGCAGTCTGGTTTATCGCGAAGACAGTAGCGCCCGAAGAAGGCACTCGCCTCTCGGAGCGCTTTCGGTCAAGCGAAGTCTCGGTGAGCATCTTGCGAGAACGTTTCCGAGGTATATAAGAACGTAACATAGTGTTTCGCCGAACCATTGCTTTGCACATACCCGTACTGGATTATACAAAAGGTACATTGAAGTATGACAGTGACCACGTGTTGTATGACGAGTGATATTAGTGTTGTGCCGTGCTAGTGAAGTGTTTGCTCTTGGAATTGATCGATCTGTTTTCTTTTGACAGAGAGTGACCGGCCCAGTGACGGTACACGCCCAACATGCAGTTGTTTACATTGGTAATTGTCAATTTATATTAATTATTACCCAAATATACAAATTTTTGGATCTGCTTATGGTAACTTTAGTGAATTGTGTTCTTGGGAAACTATATCAAATGGCTTCATATTTTGCTTTTAGGTGTTTGAACAATAGTAAAAGTTGGCTCTATATAAAAGAGTTTTATAGGTTACTCATTTTTACTGACATTTATGTACAATAATGACCATAGACAACTTTAACTACGGATAGAGTTATCAGGTTCCTGTCAAATCAGGAAATATGGAACAGAAACTTCTTTGTTGACTTTTTTGGCGGCAATTGAGTTGTCAACGTGAAAATTTTATTTTTATTTCGAAAACTTGTGTTTCTTCGAGTGATAATGTGTAATATTGGTGGATTATTAACTATTATGTGTTCGTTAATGTGTACGAGTGTGGGAAATTGAAATAAAGTTGTGAAAGTGACTTTTCAAGTTGCTCCAAAAAAGTCCGTGTAAAGTTTAAGTAAAGCGCCACTACTTACTACTAAAAAAAAAACTTATTTGTTACTCAGACTACCTTTAGCTTAGAATAATCAAATCTTTCAAATAAGTTGAACCACCTATGTGATTAAGTGTTGTGTTTTACATTGAAGGACATCGCTTTGAGAGCAAACGTGATGCGAACTCGCGTTTGAAATTTGATAACAATAAATATCAGGAATTTTCCTTGTCAAGTAATCTTGATTTTGGATGTGGTGACCCGGGTGAAACACTACAGTTTATATACGAATAGAAGAACATTTGATGATGATTTTGATTTTTTGACAGCTTTTTATTATCATAAGATGACATACTGCAGCAATGTATGCCGACGTGCCTATAATATCCTCTTTTGATAATGATCTATGCGCGTTAAAATCAAATTGCCGTTTGAAACGTAGCGTTATCATAAGAAAATCGGCATTATTGAAAATAACAGACCCACATAGCTAATAACCGGTTTTGAATGAGAGATTGCTATATCTACAAAAATGTGTACTTAACGGAATTACTCACCTAGAATTTTCTATGGCTAAGGCCAATTTATGATCTGGAGGAAGCATGGTATAACCATTAAATCTTATTTCACGTAAAACTATAAATTAATAATAAATAGACGGCCATAAAGTAGTTACAGTTGTAACTTCCGTATTATTAAGACGGTAATTTAACAATTTCTATGCCATTCTCAGCAATTATAAACAAAAATTTGTTTCATAAAAATGAGGTAATGATTTACGCTTCGTTCACACGTTGACGGAATCAAAAAATAGAGGATCTGTCTATATGGATCAATGTTTTTCACTATCTAGTAAATAATTTTATCGTTTTATTTATTCGTCTTAGGAACTCTAACGACATATATACAAAAGCTCTTAACTCATAATAATAATGTAAATTACAAGTCTCCACTGGTGGCAATTGCGAAGATTAATACCAGTAACCAGTATCAGTATGTATAGATTATATTAAAGTTAGTTAAACTATTATACTGAAATTAGAATTTAGTAATAGTTGTATTAAATCTATTGTTTTAGCGTTGTTTCCGTGCGTACGGTGTTTTATTTGTCGTTGTATAGATTGATAGCTATATTTATGAATAGAGACTTGTAGAAGAAATCCGGTTTATGCATCATTTCACTTCGGCATGCATAATTAATGAACTGTTATCGAATGCTATGTTTATCATTACCAATGTTTTGTATAAGAAAAGAAACGTTGTAAAAGAAAGAGTTTTGAAAATTCGAATACATAACTTTGCAGAGAGGCTTTTCAATGTTTACATAATAATATGTTATCGTAAACTATGTAGATATTATGTTTCCATTGAACCTTCATAATTAATTATACTACATTTATGATATTATGGTGTCGTAGAACGGCGATGGAATGTGGTACAGTCAGCGACAAATGTTGCTGATCATGGGCAAATTTTAAAATGTGAAAAAGACTGCTTATACATTTTGAAGAAATAGGATAGTTGAGTAAGTTTAGTGACTGTTGTTGAGTTTATCTCAACTAAATTAAAGTCAAGGTTAAAGTAAAAAGTCTATCTACTCTTCTAGAAGTATCTACATAGACCATCAAAAAAAAAGTTAGGTGAGGTGTGTTTATTTTTTGACGGCCATTATTTTGGCTATCGTTACCAATGATTACATAGCATTTAAGATTACAACATCTAATCTCAAAAGCAAACATACTTACCAAAGCTCTAATTAATTGCAAAGAAATTATCCTTATTAGGCGCAACCGGAAGAACGGCCGTAAACCAGTTCCAGTTGCCATTGCTAATGAGCAGAAAAACTTATTATGTGCATGCGGATTTAAATATAAGATCTTATGCAATAACTATCTCTAGTCATCACGCAGTAATTACTTCATTAGACTAGATAGGTGTTTTAAACGCGAGCACGTGAAATGCGGAAGCTTTTAAACAGATCATCATCATCATCATCGTCATCATCATCATCTTTAACATAGTAAAGAGTAGTAGTTCAGCTTCATACAAATTGGCCGCCGCCGGCCGGTTTGAATGTGTGCGAGACTAGCGGCGCCGTGTACGCACGCACTTTTCACGCACACAATCACAAACGAACGGGGTCGCGGACGGGGCCGCGGCCATGCACTCGGTACGGAACGCGCCGCCTATGCATCACCGCAAGAGTAGGCAATTAACTCGTCGAGCGGCCTTAGCTAACCTACTGTTCTTACTTTACTGTGTCTTTAGTATCTATTGTGGATCTCCAATCTACATAATTACTGATACCCTAGATACAAAAAGTCCCAGATAGAGGTCAAAGCTACTTAAACATACATACATATATGATTTTGTAGGTGTTATTATTCTTATAACTGACAACAGTAAGCGAAGTGATGTTGACTCAGTGGTAGTGACGTCGGTTTGCGACCCGTAGGTCTTGTATTTGAATCTTACAATGGGCTTGAGCTTTCGGTGTGGTACGGCATTTTAGAGTGCTCCTCTGGCTAGCTACTACCTTCAAGTTAAGAATCTGTCGTCAAGCACCTACTGGTGTATTCCGGTAGCCCCACTTGAGGGCCAAGTCCAATTCCGGTTGTAAAAAAAATTACGATGTGGTTCTAGGTGTAGCAAATTTGCATCATTTCGAACTCATTACATTGATGTGCTCCGGCTTTATGTTCATAAAAAACTCAACTCCTATTATTGTACGCAATAAGCACTAAAAAGAAATCATAAATTTCAAGCTTCCAAATGAATCTTGAAAGAACACGTGCCATCTGAATAAATAAATGCGAGATTGCTAAAATAATAGCCCTGTCATTAGAGCAAAGTACATCAAACTCTATTTGGACATTACGTCATCTGTGATAACTGCATCTGGTGTAATATAGCTGTATGTAAGTACCAGGGTTGCGCACTCAGCGATAACAACCGCATAATAACATATTACGGTTGCCAATTAGGGTTGTCACGTTAATAATAGAAAAGCCTTACACCGCACCGCTGATAATTTACACCTTTAATTTACACCAGACAGGAAACTTTTAACGTGTAAATTTCTAAACAAACTTATATACGTGTTTTATAGTTTTTACATAGAAAAACATATGATCGCAAGTTACAACGATGCGGCTGAAGTAGGCACTGCGCTGGATTGGGAACTGGCACTCAAGTGAGGCTGCTGGAACATACTGTTAGTGATACTTGATGAAAGATTTTAAGCTAGATTTATTCTTTCTTTCTTGTATAATTCATTTTTTACAAAACAGTACACCCAAATATAAAAAAAAAATTAGTCAACCTAGTTTAGTATTTCTTTCTTGCATGAAAATGAGCTTTAAATTATAATACGTAGAGTAATAAGCATACGCATCACAATAACACATTGATTCCAGGTCATTACACTGATACTAAATTATCAGTTAGTGAAAGCAAATTTAAGGCTCGCGCAAAGGCGGGGCGCACCGCAACGCATTGCTACATCTCTTTCTAACATTAAATAAACAGCGGAGATGCACGATGTTTTCAACCCCCGACGCAAAAAGGTTATAAGTTTGACGTCTATGTCTGTCTGTCTGTCTTTGTGTGCGTGTGTCTGTCTGTGGCATCGTAGCTCTCAAACGGATGAACCGATTTTGATGCGGTTTCTTTCATTTGAAAGCCAGTTTCCTTGCGGTGGTTTTTAGCTATGTTTGGTTAATAACGGTCCAGCAATGTAAGAGTATTATCTCTTTTCCAAAATGATGTAAGGCATTTTTAGCTATGTTTGATGAAAATGGGTCCAAGATGTCGGGGGTTTGTTAAAGTTTAAATTTATACTATGTATAAGGCCCGCGCATAGTGTGCGCGACGCTTTAAAGCTAGCTGTGAGAGTTTTGCTAATCGCAAGTCGCAACCCTATTGCCGCATAACACCTCGAGATGATTTGTACTTTTGTCCAGTGTGACGAACCTAGATATTGACTCGTTTGCATGAGGTATCGTGTTGTAAAAAGTCAAGTCACTGGGTTAAGTGAGATTACATCAGTTTTGTGTGTGTACAATTATGATTGACTGCTGTGTTTGGTCACACGTAAAGAGACCGACCTGGAAAATTGTAGAACAAAATTAGCAAATTGGTCTCCTACACTTCTTTGTATAAAAATATTCATTAAAGAAATGTATGACCTGTAAAGTTGTTATGGTATTCGGTTCAATGATTTATTGAAGTCAATCAATCAATTAGTTTGTTAAAATCTGATAAACTACAAAAATAGAACAGCGAAAAAAAAATGAATACTGAATGCAGAAATGAAAAAAATACAGAGCTTTTCGATGTAGGTACCTATGTTACTGACTACCATGTGCACCTAGACTGAGGGATCAAACCCTTAAATCCTTGAGAGACAAAAGAGAGATCACTGATGTTCAAAAATAAAACAATTAAAACTACAAATAAAAATAAAAAAATGTGGAGAAAAAAATCTAGCCCTAAATTAAAAACAAAAGTGAAAAGAGAGCCTTGTTACAGTTATCTTGTATTGTTTTAAAGTTCACAGACGTCAGTATCAGTGAACTGTCTGCTCTACATTGCAGTAAATTACCGTTATTTAAACTTGGCAGGAGTTAGAAGCCAGGAAACGTTTTGTTATTCTATGTTGCAAACTTTAAGGAAACCGAGCTTTCTTTTTTATATCGCTCGTGCTCCCGATACTATCACTTACACATAAACTATGAAATGAGGACTAACGGGTACCTACTTATTCTCACACAAATAAAAATTACATTTTCAATTACAACCCTCATCATAAAACTTAATTTTAATATACATACTTTTTTGAACTGCAATGGTCCATAACAAAAGATTTTTCTGTTTTATGTGTTGATGGGCCTCCGTTCGACCACATCTCACCAGATGGTAAGTGACGATGTAGTCGAGTGTGGATCACGCTGGATCATGAGGTGCCTAGTCACTTTTCACTTATGGGGACCCAGATTGTATGTCATCATCATTATCATCAACAGCCAGAAGAAGTCCACTGCTGAACATAGGCCTCCCCCCTTGAACGCCACCATGAACGGCTATTAGCCATTTGCATCCATCGGCTCCCTGCGACTCTTACATTGTCGTCGGTCCACCTAGTGGGGGGCCTACCTACAGAACGTCTCGTCAGAAGATTGTATGTACTCTTCAGGAAACAAAGCAGCAAACAGTTTTGAAACGGGAATGGGAATTTAGTTTTAGTACGCATCGTACGCCAAAAACGTGAGGGGAAGCAGATACGTCAGTTCTTTATAATACCATCAATCCTAGCAAAGGATTCTCTATCATACAGATTTTTTCACATTAATTACAATTTGTTGTACAAAAAGGATCTTGTCATTTACGAATCATATTATTTTTTGTTAGATTTTAATTCTCAAAAGATGAGTTTTATATTTGCGGATATAAATAACATAATTGACCTACTAAATAAATCTCGTAAATTGCAACCTAAAGAGTTGTCTAACGACTAACTCGTAATGAATAGTTTCACATCACTTGAGTCGATTAAAATTGTACGTTACGAAACATTGTTCCGCAATATCATAACGATAGTAATTATTGTATTAATGAATGGCGAGGATCTGACCCGTAAGTCGTGGAAAACGGGTCCAGCGACACTAGAAAACTGACATATTAACGTAATTGGATTGAATAATTACTAGAACGTAATATGTATTCTCCGGGGTAAAAAGTAGTGTGTCTAGGTGTTAATCCAGAGGATAAGCTATCTCTATTACAAATTTCATCAAAATCGGTTTAGTAGTTATAAGTGTTAACAAACATTCACACACACACACACACATACACAAAGTTTCGCATTTGTAATATGAAGTGGGAAGTAGGATACGCAATAAATAAATCAATATTAAAGCATTTCTAATCAATAGATGTCGTGGAAACGCCTAAAAGAATTCCGTAAGATGTGTCTATGGCGAGTACTTTTTTATTCTATATCTATGTAAGACAGCTGCCACTCTCGTCGCAAAAACACATCTGTGGAAAATGTGACCGCATCTGTGGTTCCCAAACTAATTAGCCATGAGAGCAGATGTTTATCGGGCGCTACTTAAATCATCTCTTGTGGATGGAGGCAGGCCAATTGATGGTGTGACGGTAAGACATTTCGAAAGGAGGAAAAAAAAGTCAGTTTCATTTAAAAGATTTATGTTTAAGAAAAACATTAATTAAATAATACTTTTTGTATCACACGTGAAGAGCCGGAACCCAAGGAATCATTCAATTTTCCAAGATAAATAGTAGCTTACGACTCTCTTCAACTGTATATGCAAAAAATCACGTCACGCCATCGCTCCTTTGGTGCGTGAAAGAAGAACCCACCGACAAACGCTTTCGTATTTACATAAGTGTGAGGATTATTCAATTTTTGACCTTGCGTTTGACCACTAATCTCTTATGATGATAATTGATGATGTGGTCGCAAATGGTTAACACGCAATCCTGGGTACCTACTGGAAATTATGGAATTATACCTACTCCTCGTGTCGGAATAACACTCTGGCTGCATACCATTTGTAGAAAACCCTATTACATCATGTAATCTGCATCCAGTTCCGACCCCGGGGCTATGGAAGCTTGTGGGTGGGGCAGAAATAAACAAGTTGCAAGTTTACGCAACAAGAAAGACTTTATCGAGATACTCTCCGCACGCGTTTTTTGTCAAAATGACACTATGGGTATTTAGATGAGAAAAAAAACTCCAAATCTCTTTTATGTGAGCTCGTGGCCAACTTTTTTCTTTTTTTTTGTATTTTATTTTGTCAAACTGGCCATCTACGAGTATAATTGGAAAAATAATGTTTTTTATCGTCGTTTGTTTTAGAGTGGCATTTGTTTTGATTTTCAATTTCTCGCAAGACCCAAGGATTAGTTCCGCTTACGCAGCGAGACTAATTCTTAATGTAAGGTCTCAAGATTTTTTTGTTTAACAATGATAGTTTTATTGATTAAACTTTTTCAAATACTGCCAGTTTGTTTCTGTTTTTGTTGCGTGCGTGTGGCAGAATCCGTTTTATTTCAAGTAACACCGGTAAAAAAATCGCGTGCGGTAAAATGCGTTGGTTTGTTTTAGCATCGAAGAGTATTACAACCTAAAGGTCAGAGAAAGCAGTAAGCAGTACTAACATAATTGCATATAATCTTAATTGGTCAGTTAAATCACGCAAGAGAACAGATTTTTATGCATTTTCACATGTAAATATAAATATATGCAGTAGGAATATGATTATTACACGCACGAGATACAGTATGCTAACATAATGATACGACGGTGCAATGTGTTAACATATTATTAGCCAATGAGCAGTCAGGGTCTGACCCGTGGGTCGTGGAAAGCAGGGGCGAAGCGGATTCAGCAGGTTGCGAGAAAACAGACGTTACGTAACCAGGCAGATTGGACGATTGTAGGATTGTGTGAATGATTGTTCTCCTGAGCAAGAATATTACTCAAGACTTGCTGTGTTACCTGGTTTTTCCCGCGAATACTACAGTTTCATCATCATTATCATCATCATCAGCCTGTATCAGTCCACTGCTGGACATATCCATGATACGCCACTGAGCCCGGTCTTCGGCTTTTCTCATCCAACCACTGCCAGCCACTCGGCGCAAGTCGTCGCTCCACCTTCTCGCAGGGCGTCCTACACTACGTTTGCCAAGTCGCGGTCTCCACTCAAGAACACGTCTACCCTAACGGTTGTCGGTACAGTTTATCGCAATAAAAAGTGTCCTACATCCTTCCCTAGTGTTCAAACTATACGCTTACGAAATTTCACCAAGATCTGTTTTGTTGTTTAGGCGTGACATGATTATGAAAATTCAGAGTTACTTTCGCATATATAATATTAATCAAAGTATGGATTGTACATGTATGTGATGGATGATATAATATATCAGATAGAAGTAATCTGTTTTGAAATCTCCGTGCGTGGCGAAGGCTCTATTGCTTAGTGGAAGGACATTTTTACCCTGAATTTAAGAATCTACTATCTATCGGTGTGTTCCTATTTTCCAATCCGTCGTCACTTTACAGCAGACAACTTGTGGTCAAACACTACTAAAATGTAAAAAAGTGATATTATTATTATATATATATATATATATATATATATATTGCAAACGAATTAGGTCAGCTAAAGCTGTGGTAATGAATTTGGAACTCGCGTCTCGTTCATAAATTTTGCGTCAAAAATAGAAAACTCAAAACGCACTAAACCTATCAAATGCTAGAACACATAATGATGCCTAGCAATGTCGTAGGTAAATCAACGGTCATCTGCACAACAATAGGTAGCTAAAATTACACAACATTTAGACTGTGGGAATAGCGACTTTTTTTGCTAAATTTTGTTGCGTATTTTGCTCCAAAACTTCTCTTGGTACTTGGAAGTAGCTAACTTAGTCTGTATCGAATGTTACCTCTATACCTGACAAATAAAGGCTTTCAACTGTTCTGCAGAGTAGGTGACCAATGTAAGGTCAGACTAAAGACTTGCTTAGTTCTTACGTTTTAGTCCTAAATACCAATAATATTAATGTATGTTACAAGCAAATAACATGTGTGCAGTGTCATTATCTCATGTGCGTCGTTAAACAATATACTAGATAGAGAAGTAAGATGGTACCTGATTGCGATGCTCACTTGTGACATGCACGCAATCGCTTAATGAGCTGAGATCTTTAGCTGCAATAGCTTTAGAATTAGCTATTAAAACTCTTTTCTGCGACAGTCTTATGTGAAGGAGAGAATAAATTTGAGTTTTTACGAGTTAGACGCACGTATCAAAGTCGAGCTATCGCAGTGATTTTCCCTATCAGGTACAGTCAGCAACAAAAGTAGCTGATTATATTCAATTTTACAAATACGTATTAGATCAGTAATGTTAGTTTCTTCCTTACAACTTACAAGGTTGCGTTTGACACATGATATTAAGTGATGATTCGGTCGAAGGTAAGTGTTTAAGATCATACAGTGAATCGGAAAATTTGTTTTTGTTCAGTGACTTTTGTCATTGACTGTACGTCGGATAGTCGAATAGTTTCAGATTCAAACTTTATTTGGCATATATGCCAATCATATTGTAATTGGTGTTGCGCTAACCCGCGATTTGAGTGAGCGGAATTTTCTTGGAGGGATGCCCAAATGCAAGAGAACCACAATAAACATTATCCCTGATGCAATACAGTGAGAGGTCGTAATAAGGACGTAATCGTAAGCCTACTCAGTACTCACCATAGTCCAGCTCAAGACCGCTTGTGACGGCGTCTTCCTAAATCCACCAAATTTAGATAGATACAGTTCAGATCTAGACACAGGTGTAACGAATTATTGTCCCGAACACCACTGACGAAGCCCTTGATCGTTGGGGTTGCGATGACGACGGTGTCTTAAATTTCCGAATTTATTGCCTCACAAGCAGACGTCAGGTTAAGAGGTTCGGTTGAAAGATGAAAGTCACATAACACTATTACTATGAGAGTTCACTTGAGAATGAGACTAGCGGGTGAACCAGCGAGCGGCAATACAACTGTAAAACTACCCTCACTGGATTGAGAAATTATATCAAAGCTAATTATTTCTACCACGTAAACTGATATATGTGCGCTTGAATATCAAACTAAGGAATGCTTTTAATATGTAACTATTATAAAGATTTAAATATCCAAATATCGAATAAAAATTCTGAGACTGTTGGTCAGACAGTTCTATTTGGCAAATACTTCTAATATATATATCTGTGACTATAGCAATACCGATCGATTCCTAATCAACTGTAGTATTTTTTAATTTTTCGTTTGAAGTCCACTTCTATTTCTGCTTGTTAATTTTGACAACATTCAAAATCATAATACACTGCCAGAAAGAATATTGGTAAAATAAATCCGGATGGACTTGTAAGCTTTACATTAAACATTTATATTTTTCAGATGCTGTTTTGTACAGTCCTCACGACGTCACTCGCTGAACCGGAGCCAAAGAAATACAAGGTGCAGCAGAAAAAGAATAAGAACGTTAACACAACCTTAACAGATGATGAAAGGAAATTCTTAAGAGAAGTTGAAGCAAAGTTTGGCATCAAACCAGATTTAACAGAAGAGACTAAACATGATGAAAAAGAAGATAAAGATAAAGAAGCCACCACACAAGGAGATCTCA
The DNA here is from genome assembly GCA_931315375.2 of Opisthograptis luteolata. Lineage (NCBI taxonomy): Eukaryota > Metazoa > Arthropoda > Insecta > Lepidoptera > Geometridae > Opisthograptis > Opisthograptis luteolata. The sequence goes on along the minus strand of OV928047.1, from coordinate 8,285,571 downwards.
AACTTCCTTTCCCAGCTGTCATAGCCATAGAAATTGTGAATGACACAGACTCAAAAACTAAAGGGAAGAGAACAATAGACGCAAACCTAGGTTATGGTTACAAAACAAATAATGGATATAGTTACTCGTATTTTGGAAAACCAATGCAGGATAAAGGAAAGTTTATGATCTATCCTTATTCCCAAGAAGACATACCGACAAGAGGTTACGGTGGCTCCTCCCACACGTCCATTACTAGTGTAGAAATTCAACCGTCAAAGGCATTTGAATTGGTCTCAGTAAGAGATGAAAATGAGGGCTACCACTATCGCAAGCCGAATAATGAACTGAAAACTAACTATGACAATATACAAGGATTAATGTCTCCTCCTCCTGCCTATTCACGCGGTCATCCTCAAAGACCTTCACAGTCACATGTTCCCTCTACTCTATACACCACTTACAATGGTCATGAGTTTTCTGGCTTGAGTGGGCAGTTTCCAAGTGTAATGCCGAATTACTTTGTAGACCCATCCCAATTGCTAAAAACCCCTGAGTACCAAAATGTTGGTTTGACAAATGATCATTTACGTTTACCCGGATCACAGAATGCGGCTGACCAAAGAGTTGTCCCGGTGTTAGTGTTGAGAGTACCAAGCTCATCTCTAAAGAATCCAACTGCTGAACTGTTCGCTAATTTACCTTCAAACTACCCATTGTCAAGGTACTTGAATAATGTGAATTTACAAGAATTAGTTAACCAGTACTTTAAGAAAATAGGTTATTCGTTTGCACCTCAAGTGATGCATTATCAGAGTTCAATTGGGTCGAGTGTAGTTGATACACCGTCCCACGGAGGCATGGCTAATTATGGAAGACAACACTACGCTGCTCCTTATGTTCAGCCATCGTATACACAATCCGACCACTCTGGAGTTCAGTACTCTGCTGTGCAGCCTGTGATGGCACGATATCCTTCAACATATCCCCAAAAATATACTCTATCTCACGGTCATTCTTTGTACCAGCAGCCAATGCATCAACAGAAGTACGAGTACCGTTATCAGTACGTACCTCGAACTACAGCGGTTCCTCAAACCTACTACATCCAGTCGCAATACCAAGAGCAACCTCATGAAGCTCCTGTTAGCGTACCGGAAACAAATTCTCATGTCACATCCGCTGAAGTTGAATATGAATCACCGCAAATTAGTTCACATGCCACCGGAGCTTATGAATATAGATCTCAGGAGCAAGATGGCGCTAGTGATGAAGCAGCTAAAGCTGCCGCATATGAATATCTTCAACGAGGGAATATAGGTACAGCATCACCATCTTATGCAAACTCGGGTGAGTCAGAAAGTGCACATGAATACCAAACCCAACAAGAATTAGCTCAAAAAGAAACGATATCGTCATACCCGTCGCAAACGAGTCACTCTGAACAGAGTCATATTCAAACAGATCAGATTCAAAGCCATGCAGACGTAGAGAACGATCAAAACTATCACTATCAGCAACAAAGCAGTGATGACTCCGATAGCAACGGTATTGTACTTTCAGAGAATTATCCGAGCAAAGATCATACAATCGCAACAGTTTTCCCAGTCAGCTACACTTCAAAGCTACAGAATCAGAACACAGGCACTGTTCAGACAGTAAGCTATGTAACTCCGATGCCTTATTCTTCAAAGTACCAGTCGCCATACAAAATCATGGTACCACAGACTTTCCTCATGAATCCATCTACTGAGAAGGTAGCCTACGTTAACTCGCACTCAGTGTCAGCGTACACACACCCTAGCCAACAAGAATACAGTTCTGAAGAAGAATATACAGTGGGACCACACTACATTCCACCCATCAGCAAGCAAAAAGCTCCTTCCTACCCTAGAAACTATCACTCACATCCCAAGCGAATGGCTAAGCCTGACAGCCGGTCAGAGAGCTCGTCATCACAACACTCAAGGAAACAAAATGATCAGAAACAAGCATCTTAGTAAATCGTGTTTGATTTCTAGATATAGGAAAAAAATTGTAAATATAGTTCGTAAGACTTTGTAAGTAGTACGTGTAAAAATATTCTTGTTTTCTACACTCTTCCTTCCTGTAGTATACGATATTGATATTTTCAGATGTTACAGAGCGCAACTGCAGTTTTTTGTGTTTGTTGCCAGTTGTATTAAGGCTTTTGTTTAAATTGTTAGAGTTAGTTTTCTTTGTTATTTATTATGCTTGTGATGTAAACTTGCTGATCTAAGTGCAATAATAGGTACCTAAATTTAATGATTGTATTTTAATAAACGATGTGATAAACTGTGTTTAATGTTACGTATACTCTATATCCATATTAAAATAAGGCTTAATTTCGTAAATGAAATGAACAACTGTAGATTGGTGATAGATAGTAATCAAGACCACAAAATCACCAATACATAATTATAATCGTTCCGAATCTAGGGGTAGTTTAGTGGCGACTACATCGTCACTTAATATCACGTGTCATGTGATGAGACTACCCTATAAATTTTTACTTGTATTCCCTAATCAATAAATTCATACCTTACATTTAAATTTTATCTTTATGCTAAACATTTGAACAAACTACAAAATTATCATGGATGTGTGTGTTTTTCATATTAAAACCCTTAAAATATAGGATATAATGTTTACGACTAATAGGTCTTCGATATGCTTAACAAAGAGAATAATATAATGTATGTGTTAAAGACCAACACAGCTGAATCACAGTTTGTATTAATTAAGCAGTACAGAGATAATACCGTTCAATTAGACGAATCGAATCTCGATATATGAGTATTCAACACGAACGTAGAGTATCTTTACTAATACTAAACGTGAAAGTAACTCTATCTGTCTGTTTGTTTGATACCTGTACATGCCTAAACCGCTGCACTAATTTTTATAAAATTTAGTAAGAATATAGTTTGAACCCTAAGACATAGAATACTTTTTATCGCCATAAATTGCAGTCTACGCAACTGAAACCGTGAGCAATAGCTAGTTCCTTAAATTACTGAGCAATGATTTACATGGTACTTACTTAAATTGATTGTGCTTTGTAAATCTAGTTGATCTCTGTCATCTCATTTGACTGATGGCTTGCAGTATCATTACTAAGAGAATTGAAATTATACGAGTCTCATTAACGTCGTTATTAAAAAATGCCGTTGCTCATTCTGTGAAGACACGCGTCAAAAGAATCTTGCCAATTGTTTTGTGTTTCAGGATAGCATTTGATGTTAGGTGAAGATTTGGTTGAAACTGGCTTCACGCTACACCTAGAATGGGAACTGGCTTTTCAGTGAGGCTACTGGAACACACCGATGGGCGTTTGGTGACGAATAACTTAAGGGTGGCAGTTAGTCAGGCGAGTGCAATAAAATTTTTCAGCATTTTCAATGAAAATGTTCTACCAGGAAGCTATGGTTTCATTACAATATATTTTCTTTCACCAAATGCTCAAGTTCATTTTAGAATTCGAACCCTCGACGGATCGCAAGCCGACGTCATCAGAACTTCAAACAATTTTATAAGATTACAAGCGTCAATTGATTGTTGAACCACCATCGTCCGCATTACCACTTATAATCAAGCCTATAGAAGCGTCAAAAAGAAATATGCGAGAGTAGAATATAGTTGCTTCCCTTCTTCTCCTACAACCTCAAACTAAGAATTTGTAATCAATCGCTCGCTGCTTTTGGTGTATATTTATATAATAAATTTTATGAAACAAATATTGTATACCTCATCATCATGCTCATAATTATCACTGTTGGACCTATAGGCCTCTACTGATGAACCGATTTTAATCGAATTTGGTGTGAAGATAGTTCAAACCCTGGAAAAAGGCATAGAATACTAATACTTAATACTTTCTATCGCAATAAAGTGCAGTCCACGCGTGTGAAGCCGAGGGCGCAGATAGTTATGTAAAGTTAAAAGATGTTTACTTACATCGCCACTGAACACGAAGAAAAGCAAAATTCCTCCTACTATTTTTATCCTCATTACACGAGTAGGTACACTATAAACGGTAATGATGGCCGATCAAGAAAATCGACTAATTGCCGTCTTATTTACTACTGCAATACTTACTACCAGCAACCAGTAAAAACTGGTTGTTCAGGTGGTATAAGGCAATACTTTTATCTTGCTTCTGAGTTGGGTTGGGTGTCAGCGTTTCACTCTCGATCATTTCCCGGTCACTTTCCGCATTTTCCGAGCAAGTACGACTTATGAGGAACCAGGAAAGGTGGGCGAGCTTGGTTGGCAAGCTGTTATTATGTATCGTACTCATTGTATGGGAGTTCATTGAGCTTGTAGTATGAACATGCTTAGTATTGTTTCGTCTATCAGTGTGTTCCGGCAGTCACACTTGAGAGCTAGTTCCCAGTTGAGGCGTAGCGTAGCGCCATCTTTGACCACATTAACGGTATCCCACACAAAACTGCAAATTCACATCGCATCGCAAGTATCTGCAGGCTCGCACGGATGAACCATAAGATCTTGTGGTGTAATTCGCATCGCGTCGCAGTTTTGTGTTGGAGCCCAACGCCAGATGACTTGTAGTCAAACACTATCCTAAGTAAGTAGCAAAACAAAAATTGCTATATAGGATATCTTCTTTTTTAATCGCGATAGTGTATCTCCACCTGTAGTCCACGCGGGTATCTTCTAGTTTTAACTGCGTATATGTCTACGTTTCACCGGCATCCCACCCATTGCCAAGCAATGATACGGTCAACGGTGTAGCTCGCATGTCTAGTAGGTACATGTTCAACCATGCTGTTTATCATTCCCAAATAATGTCCTTCCCCAGTATTCAAACTATTTCCATACAAAATTTCATCAAGATTGGTTCGGCTGTTTATTCGTGAAAAGGTAATAAACAAACAGGCAGACTACACAGTACTCATGTAACCACGCATTTATAATATTTGAAACTCATAGAGCTAGTTACGAGGAACTATAAGCGTCGAGTAGCTTATTAGGGACTTGTTATTAGGGTGATGAAAGAGGCCTTAAGTATAGATCTAGTAATACTATGCAGCCTCTACATAAGCGCCAGAAATAAAATTGCGAGCAAACAAACGCAACAGTGAAAAACTTTCAAAAACAAGCTTTTGCTAATTGACTCTAAAGATTTTGAGACCAGCATCTGCTCTATGGCTCGCTTCTTTCCGCAGGCGTCCGTGTGTATCGCGGCCATCGTCAGGCCAAGAAGGAAGTCAAAGGGAAACGACGTGACCGATCAGTTGCGTAATCACTAGGGTGTTAGTATCTGGTTACGTAATAGGGTACTAACAGTTCTTATCGTAGACATAAAATATAATTGCAATAATAATAATAATGAAGAACGTAGGGGGTGCTTTGTGGCGAGCCGTTGGTATATGGAAATACCGTGTACCCCCCGGGGCTTAAACTCTAACCTCTGCCCTCTGGCTTGCTTTAACTGGCCATCCAGAAATGTAGTAGCAAGAGTTAGGAATCTAAACTCCAAGGGCGGAAGTGTTAAAGGCACAAACCCGGGAGTAGCATATAGTGAAACTGCAGCATACTTCTCTACACCCTTTAGTCATTCTTACCAACGTTGCCCCACTAGGTCAATAGGAAGTAAAAAAAAAATATCAATCCTACTAATATTATAAACGTGCAAGTTTGTAAGGAAGGATGGATGGATGTTTGGTACTCTTTCACGCTAAAACCATTGAACGGATTTGAGTGAAATTTGGAATAGAGATAGCTCATACCCTGGATTAATACATAGGCTACTTTTTATTCCGGAAAAAGGTTCCTGCGGGATTACGGGATCACGGAGCACACGGAGCACACTAGTAATTCATATACCTCTACCTACCTATACAATTAAAGCACAGTGATTTCCATGTATTATATCCGATGTCGTAAATCATAAAATTACTTCCAAACTACATGAAGTCAGGTAGTCTGTGATTAAGTTACTCCGTTTCCTGTTGTTACTTGCCAAATTGGTGTGATTTACCATTTCTAAGTTACATTCAGCACACATTTTCATAATTTGATCACAACAATAGTGAGCACTTGCCTTATTTGCAGTATATGAGTGAGCAATGATACAGTATTTAATTACAAAAACAAAAAATAACCAAATGTATTTTTGAAATCACCCGACAATAATAGATATACACTCGATGAAATCACCATCAAGTAAGTATAACAAAAAAAAACTAACTGAAATGGCGCAACGGCAACGACCCAAAGTGAGTCTTGGAATTCGATAATAAAAGACACCACTTCGGTCTGTCTTGCGCCACCTCCTGCCAGTCCTCCACCTGGAGCTCGCTTAAAACCTAAAACTTAACCTTTAAGTATAATATATCTAAATCAAAATTGGTTCATCTATCAGAACGATGATACAACATACGTTAAGTTTACCCTCTCGTTCCATACAATGTCATACATTAAATAAGAAAAAATAATATACGAGTAATTACAATTTTGTCCTTTGTTCTGGGGTACCCCAGAACCTCCAGACCTTTTGATCCGGCCCTGACTACATACTACATATCAACCTTAAATGCGGTACTATTACTTAAGTACAAATAAACCCTGTGGTTGTAGTTATAGCAAAATTGCTCTAACGCAATAAACAAGCGCAGCATTTCCTTATGCAACTAAAGTAACAATGCCCTAAGGACTACTATCGGATTCATTATTTATATGTAACTCCCCGTTATAGCGAGTGTTAATAAATTGGTCTCAGATAGAGGTTTAGACAATACAGGCAATAAATGGAAAAGCAATTTAATTGTGTAAGACTTAAAGTATTATTTTAATTGCAGTTTTCAGGCTCATTAGTAGATAAAGGTAACACAAATATTTCACAGTTACTTTATACATCTTTGTGGGCTATTTCCGACCACCATAAGTATTACTTTTCTATAACCAGATCTTGATCAGGGCAAAATCATCGATGAGACAAACCTGTCTTGGCATTTCAGTGCGATTCTATAACCAAAATGTCGATAATATCAAATGACCCTAGATAGTTTAGATATAGGTAAAATCTATTAATACTAACCGTCAAAATAATTTTAAGTTAATATTTCCTCAAAAGTTGCGTTGATTTTTTGAACCACCTCACCTTACTTTTTTCAAAAGGAGAATCGATATTTCTGGTGGCCAGTGTATATATAAATAGCAATAAACTTTACCTACAAAAGTCTTGTGCGTGCCAATGCTAAATAAGTAACTAACTATAAATTTATAACAACTACATACTTTATGATTGTGGTAAACGTTTGCTAGCAAAGTATCGGGAGTTTCAGATGATAAATCAAATTTACAAATTAATTCACTTTATTCAACTGCAAGAACTTCCGAACAGGAAACAGTTGTAGCTTTAGATTTTTTAGCCATCGGAGGATGGGCATTGGTGTAGGAATCGCACCAGAGAAGGTCAGAGGCTCCATGATAGAACCTTCGTCAACAGACTTGCTGAAGAAAGAACGATTCAAGATTCAAAATTCAAAGAATTTATTGCATAACGAACGAGACGGCATATCAACTGAAACGATCCAACTAATACAAAACACATCTGCCCTAAATCTGGACAAGCCTGTCGTTCTTGTTTTGTATGGCCACCAAAGTGTCCATAAAATCCCACTGACATGGTTCAAATACGCTTGTGTACGTCTAAGGCCATATGTATGTGTGCTGTTGCAGGAATAGTTGTAGTGGTAGGACTCTTAAGCAGAGTCCCCTCGCTGAAGTACCACACCTTAGCCAGTTTTTCAATCGCCAATCAGTAGTGCGCAAACGTTATTGTGTTCCGGGTTAAAAGAGCAATGTTCCCAGTAAAATTACAGGGCACTCAAGAGGTTTAACATCTACTTAGTATATCAGAGTGACGAGCGTATAGAATAGAATATAAACTTTATTTGCTAAAAATGTGAGTGAAACAGTGCATTGCCGCGCATGGTTTTGAACTGCTGAAGTTAAAAATGCTGGTTTAGTAATGACCTGGACAAGCGTGATGCTTGCTATCAGGTAAGTGACTGGCTCGTCTCGTCACTCACATATATACAAAAAAACATGCATCCCGTAATACAACTATTGCTGACAAACCGTCGATTGGTTGTAAACGATGTGACTCTATTACACACATAGTAATTTCTGTACCTAGCTTCAGTTCCTATAGTTCTTTATAGGTAATAGCGTTACGTAACTGCAACATAAAGATTCCCTTTCAAAGGTTGAAGTTTAACTCTAGGCGTGGAAACGCAAATGGTCTGAAACTTGCTTGTACACAGTTTCTAAAGCTTCTGACTATTTTAACCGCGCTCAAAAAGGAAGAAGTTCGTTTGTTCAAAATCGAATATGCCAATAATGGTCATGTTGCTACGATTTGGTTTTATCTGTACTATACGAAATCATACTTTTAAATTATTTATCGCTTCCTTCATCCACTCTTTCATTCCTGAAAAAGTTTAGCAACCTTAAATTAGGGAGTAAATTTTTTTTACAATTTTATAATGCAACTGATTGACGAGCTTAGGACGTCGCTCTTACAATGATATTACGTTGTCCACAACAGTTCCTACTGCCCAGAATTTAAAAATTCAAATCCGAAATCCTGCGCGGCAACGCACGCACACAGTGTTATTAACTTATACAATCATTAATTTCATAGCAATTACTAAACGAGTAATCCAACGACTGTATATTATAGAAGCTTCAGCACACTTCTAAACAGTTTGAGATGCACGTGCATGGCGCAAGTGTGCAACCAGTACGTCTACGTGCACTCACTGCTCACCCACACAAGTACACTTCCACGCTACACTACCCCTGTATATAAGCACCACTCTGACTCACCTTGAACTTCATTTCACCACTGCAGCGATCACGGGACGCATCGACATCCCTACAACCCCCAAAGGTCATTGCCCTCAGATAACGGACTGTGTGTTGAGTGAAATGTTGCGGTGAACAGTGTTTGGTGCTGAAACTGAACTTTAATACGTGAAAATGAAAGCCGTACAAATAATCGTAAGTTGTGATTCTATTACTAATATACTGTAGGTATGTAAATGCCGACAGAAAGGATGAAAGGAGTCTTAAATTTAATTTCAATACCTACAATAAAATACATCTAAGTATATCTATTTATATAAAAATCAAAGTCTTGATGAATATCAACGCACAGCCTAAACCGCTGGTCGTAGAAACTTGAAATTTGGAGGGAATGTTTGTCTTGATGCAAAGGGTATGTACTAAGACAGGATTTTTTGAAATTCAACTCCTAAGGGGGTAAAAATGGGAAACTGTACCCCTCGCGGGTGAAACCGCGGGGAACAGCTAGTCTATGTATAAGAGATATACAGAAGTACTGTGTTATTGTGTATCCTTGATCTGCTTAGGTTTTGAAATCCTAAATACAGGTAATCCTAGTTAGAGGTATCTTAGAGTGCTCATAAAACTGGAGACATTACCTAGTTCAACCCTAACGGAATCGTTGGTCGAGAAAAACACCATTTCTTTGATCACTCGTATCTTCTAATAAGCCTTGGACAACTCCTTGTAAAAACCACCGAGTCATCTAGTATACTATAAAAAAGGTATTCTACGTACAAAAGTTACATTAGAATAATTATAAATGTAACGCTGTATTTAGTTAGCCTCCTACAGGTAGAGTGCCCAAAAAACTGGTGACATTGCCTCAGTGAATAGCCAAACTAATTTGTTGGTATGCAGCAGTTTTTTCATGATCGTCCTGCGTACTATATGAAATAATTCAGTTTGGATTTCCACCCCAGGACAAATAAATGTACTTTGAAAAACTAGCGAAAATGTTTCTTCAGAGTATGAGGTCCGTATTTTAGAATGATGCTTATGCGATAATCATTACTTGAGCACACATTTTTCGCGGTCATTTCACACAAATACGACATACATCACTTACGGCCGTTCAAAATAATGCTATAAGCTCCATAGAATTAATATCAAATTTCTATCTCTAGTAGGGCAAACCGTGGATAGATCGGTTATTGGGATCGGCCGTTAATCGCGATTCAAGCTTTGATCGACACTTTAGCGTCATTCTGGACTGCAAGCCTAAGTGTTGAAGATCCCCGGTCCTCGCAGTTTCTGATGCTCTAGATACAGGGAGAGCTAGTAAAGGTTCAGATAATTATTGTTAACGAGCAATAATTCTTATGTCAGAATATAACTATAAAAAACATGTAACAATTAGAATTCATAGTAACTTCATTATCTTACTTAAATATTGCCATTATACTCATTAATCCATTTAATTATAATAATTATGTCTTTGGCAGAATGTCTACGATTGCACACATTTTATGTGAATGGCAACTTTATATTCATTCTATCAATTTGGATGGGGTAGATTTTGGCGGGAAATAGTAGTGACAGTGACAGTCGATTGTATTGGGAGCTATGGTAGGAAAATATTTGAGTGGCTGTTTAGAGTGATTCATCGAGATCTGTGTGTGGTGATATTTATTCTCCTCCTGGCTTGAATTACATTATCTTATGTGTGAGATTGCGTGAGCACTGCAAAGGTGTTGATTAGGTAAACACCAACATTTTGGTGATTGAGGTTTTGATGAGCGCGAACAAATCTAACAAAAGAGTGAAAGTTTTAATATGATATCCGAATAATTGCTATAACTAGACAAACACGGTACTTCCTATCATGTAGGTAACCAGCTTGTTTCACTTACTAGTTGCCCCCGTGGTTTCACCCGCGTCTTCCCTTTATCCCGCAGAAACCTTTTTCCGAGATAAAAATATGTGTTAATCCAGGGTATAAGCTATCTCCATTCCAAATTTCATCAAAATCGGTTTAGTAGTTGCGGTGATACGTGGTAACACACACACACAAACTTTCGCGTTTATAATATTACATAGTAGGATTATAACGCTTTCTGTCCTTCTGTCTGTTTGAAAGAAGACCACACTTTGTGATACTCACTTGATTGTTGTTCTGGTTTTAAATTTATCTGTATTGTGTAAAAGGAAATATGGTTTATTTGCTAAAACAATGAGTATTTTTGTTGTTCTGCGTTCTGATAACATCATCATTTCCTTCTTCCTTTCGTATGTGTTTAAATTGGCACCTATTGCATTGTAAGAACACTAGAAAGTATGTTATGTTTGTACTACAATAGACTAATTAGGAATTAAATAAATTAAAACTGATTGCCATCAATTGAAATTCATTGTGGTTGTATTTTAATGACTATACAATTCAATTGAATCTGAAAATAAAAGTATATGTATCTATCCTAATATAGTATAGAGGGCGTGATATGGCTAGATTATCATTTGCGTACTTCAGAGTATGCGTATGCTTATGTGACACAAAAAAAGGAAACGTTTAAATAAAATTTAGTAGTTAGGATACAACATTTGACCACCTAAAAGCATCAAACTTAAAACTAGCAACGCATGTTCCAACCTCCTTACGCCGGCAAAAGACCACGCAAGAAACGTCAGCAGGTGATTTCAGGCAGGTTCAGTACTATTACATAATACATGGTAAATAATACTATGTTCACATTGCCTTCCTCTTCAGCTAAGTTCATTGACCGTTTGATAGCAAAATTACAGGCCTCCATAAATAATGCACTGCGTTAGCCACTTGGATCAGTGCGCAGCCATTTGCCACTTCAAGCGATTATTGGCAATAATCCCTTATTACGAGTGGCTCATGATTGATGGTAGACAAGTGAAACTTGAAGAGGCGAATCGGTATGCGAATTCGTAATACCGAAACTAAGTATTAGCACAGAAGAAACAGTATTGTTTGGATACCGATAACGTATTCTGATACCGATAACAATTTTTTTTTGTATTTAATTATCTAAACTAATATTGAGCTTGGTTTTGATGTATGTAAGTTTTGCTGAGAAAAGAGAAGTAGGATATAAATAACAAATTAAAAACACTTAACTAAACCCTAAAATGTAATGCTGGCCGCATTGCCACGTTGAACGGCAATGCTTATTAGTTGCGCAAAATAACGGCCAGCATTTGGTCAAGTTTTGCTTTTTTGGCTGGTATTGGATAACTGTAGTACCATCCGCATTGTTATTCGACTATAGGTGTATTCGGCTATTTTTCGGTTCTCGCGGTATCGCGTTTAGGGTTGGTTCCCGTTTTCCAGCGATAAATAGTTTATATCAATAACGAGTTATTGTGAAACCAAATAGTAATATGTAGTTATTGAAATTATTTACGGTTTGTAACGCTCATCGCTAGAAACTTGTCAAGTGAGTTCATCAGAGGTTTGTTTGTTACGTATGTGTATTCTCACTGTATGATTGGTATGGTATATGATAATTTACTGCAAATTATGCGTTTAATTGATTTAATGACTGAATGATTTATCACACTTCACACTAATTCACAGATTATGAATGCGAAAGTTTGTGTGTATTTTTGTTACTCCTTCACGCATAAAAGACTCAATGGATTTGAGTGAAATTTGGAATAGATCTAGCTTATATCCTGGATTAACACAGAGGCTACTTTAAATAAAAATAAGGTTCCTAAAAGGTACTCGTAATCTTACGATCTATAATAATATTATATGTCAAACTGAAGTAAATGCATGCACCCATAACTTAAGGTATTATATAATAAATGTTTGTGTGCATATTTTTAGCATCATTTAAATAATGAACATAGGTACTAGTTACTTGAGATCTTGAAATAGGAAAATCCATTTTTCTCGTCAAAATATATAGTCCCTGCGGAATAGCAGGAAAACCACGGTTGTAATCAAGGGACGTAGCAATTATCTTTGAACAATATAATTTTTTGCTTTAATAATATTTTGGGAAAGAAGTGATTTTTTTTTAAATTATTTTTTAAAACTTTATCCGGAAATCTTTTTTTTTCGTAGTCCACACAATAAAAAAATCGGGCAAAAACAAGAAATAAATAATGATTTAGCTTTCACCGATGTTATCGAAGGTTACGTGAAATTCGTTCTCATTTTAGGTAGATTCAGATGTGTTGTCCTACTTTTAGTGAATCTGTGTGTCATAAATCTCTAAACTTAATGTGTAAATATTGCATAATACTCGTTTCTGGGCCAACGAAATGGTTTGTTGCATTCTTCATTTGCATAATGGGCAAACCAGAATCCCAGGTGGCTTTACATTTTTGACTCTTTATATCCGTTCAACACTTGTCTATCTCGTCTTTACTTATTGACGGCGGACAAAAACACCTGATGTTAACTACAGTTGGGTTGCTTGTCAAGTAAGGTTGATGAAACCCACGTTTAGCTGGGCTTGGTTTCAAATTATTAACTTATGGATGGTAGTTAGCCAGGCGAGCATTATAAAATTTCCTACCACCAAGCTACGGTTTCATCGCAATATTTTCCTTTACCTAAAACTGCCTACGAGTCGACACTAACACTGAGTTATCATCGCTTCATATCCGTTCAACTCTTATCTCTCTCGTCTTGATTCATTGACGAGTCAACTGCGAAGGGCCGTAGACGTATTGATTTATCTAATATTAGCCTTTATTAAGCGTGATATTAATGAAAATCAAACAAATGAATTTAAACCAGGGGCAAATGAAATGCATACACACAAAACAACTAGCTTTATACAGTCAGGCATATGAAGGTTAAAGAAATGTAAACAGAAAAAACGTAAACCTGTGGTATTTAAAAAAATGGGCATTACAATTGTATGTAGAAAATGCACCCCGCGTTTGCCCCAAATCAGTGATATTTTTCTGAGCCATTATACAGGTAAATCACAGAAAACAGTTTATAAATATCGGTTACGATGTGCTGTCAATGTATTTTATGAATGATCCACTCCGCTGATAAATACGTGTCGTAAAAATAATGGCAGTGCAATGAATCAAATTTTACTATTGCACAATCATAACAAAGAGACATGACTGCTGTACTTTTTGTTACATCATTCTATTACATTTTGAATATAACATTAGTGAGATTTATTGTCTCTTTAATCGCTAAAGCAACCGTTATGTTAAGAAAATTATAACTCGAACTCAAATTCCCTATGTTAGAGGAATTCAAATTGCATAGAGTATCATCTTTATATTCCAAATACTGAGTATATAGCCTCTTATTTCGTCATATACCGTATAGAGCATAGGTATTCTAACCTGACCGCACTTTTTTTATAAATATGGAGTAAAGACAAAATTAAAACATTTGAACGTTTCATATAAAAAATGTGGAGTTAGCAAAAAGGAAAGTCATACGGACGATGATGTTTTTCGTAAGTAGAATATGTTGTGTTAAAATATATTTATATCGTAACATTCTTGTTTACCATCATAAAAGTTTCTCATTAAAATAGCTTGATGAATAAAATGAAAGTGGCCAACCTACATACAAGTAATCCGTCTTCCGCTTTGCAAAATTTTTCAGTACTACTATAAACTGTATACCTACGGTAATTTGTTGCTAGCTACATCCTCCTATCCTTAATCTCACAGAAAACTCTTCGTAAAAACTATCTCCATTCCAAATTGGAAACCAAATGTCAATTATCTCCGTTTAGCTATTTTAGCGTAAAAATGTGCTATACACGCTCGCTCACAACCTCTCGCAATTATAGCTTTAAAGTGGTAGTGTGACAAGAAAAAAAAATACTAGCTGTAAAACTAAATTTTATGTTGAATAAATTAAATTGAAGTATTTGGGCTTTTCTTTGCTATCGACTTATAAAAAATAGCAAAACTTTACACAATTTTGTTTGGTAATAAAAGGAAAAAATAAGGTATTAAATCCACTAAGATTGCTAAGATAATTAAAACCAGCCCCTTTAAGGTAAAAGTAAAAGTTTCATGACATCGACAAAGATTGTATTATTCTAATCAAATCATTATCTTACAGGCCCTGTAATTAGGCACTTCTCCGACAACTTTCCCTACTATGCATTTTTCTTATCTTCGTAATTCCCATGACAAGTCAAAGACCTGAACAAGTCCAAACAGGTAGTAAACTAAAGGTAGTTATAGGAAGTATTCACTTTCCCTGGGCATGTTGGGTGAAACGCGCCTCGGTAAAGGCCAGAGAAACTAGGAGCATCCTAGTCTTGTCTAGGTATATGTCGCGCTGACCCCTGACCTCAGGATTTATCTGAACTTAGTAATGAAAGAGGGACCTGACGGGTTTTCAACTTGTTTCTTGTGGATGTAGTCAGTTAATTTATTTAAACGACTACCAGTTATGTCAACGGCGGTAGCTTCAAGCAGAAAATGCTTTCTGATTTCGCTTTTTTCTAAGGGAGCGTGCTCTGACGGTTGCTTATTTTATTGTATATCATTATTTTTAAATAAATATCGTCAACATTATTTAAATTAGCCGATGGCGTAATTTTTCTGAAACTGACCTAAGGTTTTGACATCCTTTTCTCATGACTGATTTGCATGCTCATGAATTTTAATTTTCATCATGTAAGCAGGTATGATTGAACCTTGATTTAGGAGTTAGAAAACTTTTGGTAGAAAAGGGAAAGTGTTATGACTACAAGGCAACATCATAACATCTTAATTTTTTAATGAATAATTACCTTAAACAAATAAGAAATAATAAAACAGTGTCCAACTATCACATACATAGTTCTTTGCCCTTACAATATCAGTATTTCGAGTCTTGAGAATCAGGAAAACATGAGAATCGTTGTTGCATCTGATAAGTTTCTCTAAGTACTCAATTTGTTACGTGGCAGGAACTGAATAATCAGATACTACGAGTATTATACGAGTAGGTATATAGTTGAGTTAACTGTATTATTCATATTGACTTCTGGTTAAATGATATGAAATGATTTCTGATTAAATGTCTCAAAGTACTTTAAAAATAGATACACTACAATAGTAGTAGTAGTACATATAGTAGTTTTGTACTATTCTTTTGCTTTTGGGTTGCCTGGAAGAGATCGCTCTGAGCGATATGACCGCCCTTTGTGACACTTACCGTTAAGTCCTTTGTTGTTCCTGTTTTTATTTTTATTTCTCTGTATTGTGGTGTGCCAATAAAGAGTTAATCTATCTATCTATCTACAATACAGAGAATTTCAAGTCTAGAACAATAATTTAACTTTACTTAGTCACTGCTATTGATTTAATCTACTCAATGCTCGTTTCGTAAGGAAACTGATGCAAATGATTGTAAAAACGATGACAGCAAGTAGGCATTGATAAATTATAGATTTACATGAACAATTTCCTTTACTCGTCTCGGGCTAGTTACGTTTACTTTGTGATTAATGTACTTGAGATCGTGCAGTGATAAAACTCAATTGTATAATGCTAGTTGTGTCCCGTGGTCTCACCCACGTGTTCCACCCACCCACCGTTCTAGCACTTGGTAACGATATCATAATGGTTTCAATCATCATCAGCCATTCACGTTCCCACTGCTGGGACTCCGGCCTTCTCTCAGAGAGAGAATGGGACGTAATCTACCACGCTGGCCCAGTGCGGGTTGGTAGATGTCGCATGCCCTTGAATGTTGCAGTTCTTGGACATGCCGGTTTCCTCAAGATGTTTTCCTTCACCGTTTCGAGTGATGGCAAATCCACACGTAACTTATCAAGTCATAGGTGTGGGGCCGAGAGGATTCGAACTCGGTGTCGGCGCCTTGTAAGTCGCACACGTAACCGTTCAGCCACCATCGCTCTTGGTTTCAATTGATATTAAATTGGATGCCATTTGTGCTCTTTATTGCAATAGGACAAGTTTAAACAATAATTGAGGAGAGTCGGATTGCCCTTTCACCCTCCACGGCTATCTCACGAATTTGCATGAATAATACCTGAATTGAAAGCTCCCTAGCGTTGACTGAACTTTCTATTGTGTGAATCCAAGCACGATTTCTTAGCTCATAAATTGAAGGGTTTGTATTTCAACGGGTAATAACCTAGACTTATTTATTGACTGAGATAAAACTTACATTACGTTACTTAAAAGGCATTATGTTATTGGTGATATAGAGACATTACATACAAGAAATATGTATTTAAATTGATTAATTGTAATATATTGATAGCTGTATTCAAGGTTCGTTTATTTTCTTAGTAGGTATAATATGAATAAAAATGACGGAAAGTAACAACTTTATTTACATGCATATAGCAAGCAAGACATGCATATAACGCGCGTTGATGTCTTTTATTTGAAGAAAATGCTGTTCTTGTAAATATCTTCCTTACTCTTTTAAATAACAACATATTGGTTTTATAACAATATAATTGATACATAATCTTCGTTTATTACTATTTATCGATGAGAACAAAAAACACACTTTGTAATCCACGTCATTAATCCTCACTCTGTTCCATATCATCTGCAATTAATTTTTTTGTAATAAAATGTAATTAATTGTCGGCTTTATTTAAATTACAGACTAGTAGAAATGCGTTGACGTTTGTTTCCTCAGCCGTGAACGCATCTCACTATCGCCATTGTGTGTGGGTTGCATTCCGAATGGTCACTGCCCGTAGTGTTTCACTGGCTGGCACTAAATGCATAATAACTTTTATTGTAACATACAAAAGTGCAGTGAAAATAGTATAATTACAGCGTACATGATATTTATGGTAAAACTTAATTTCAAAATAAAATTCTAACACAAATTAAAGCTTAAAAAGTGAATCATAGTATTCAGATTTCATTTACCTACGAATATAATAAAATATGTAATTAAAATAACTTGTAATTTTACATTTCCTGAATGACTTCTAGACGCTTATCACAAGAAATTTCGGATCGTTAAATTTAAAGATTGTCCAGATAAAATCTTACTTTCAAATTAAATTGATGTTTCTTTTTTGATTTAAGTATGCGCAAGAAATATCTTAAAAAGATAGAAACTAAATATGTACTCGAAAAAATATCCATACTAATCAAAATTATGCGAAAAATTAAATATAATTAAATAAATCGTGAAAATATCAAATTGAGTTAAAAAGTCAAATGCAAATGTTTTTGTCCGTCAAAATATTTCTTTATAATTAGGAGTTAAAGGAGAAAATTGAATATAATATGTTGCCTGATATTCAAATTCAGAAGCTTTGTTTCAGATATCTTTATTTCATTTTCTCTTAAAATAGGTATGTAAAAAATCATAATTAGAAAGCCTTTTACTTAGAGTTCCAAAAAGCATAATACATATATGTTGCTTTCTTATTCACAATGCAGCCTACTACACGTTACAGCTATTTAAGATTAGTTCAGGTTGCGCTCATTAGAAATGTGAAAGCTTGACGCTAGGTTAGGTTACTCGTCAAAATCTATGTGAATCTTCGAAAACAGCTATAGGCATGTGTTGACTTCCCAATCGCTTATTTAAAGGGAAACTCGCTAACTCTCAGGCAAAAATAGCAGAGTAAACTGCCAGATATTATACGATACCTTAACGACCTAGTTGTCTCCACGAAATCATATTGCCAACGTCAATATAATATTTATAAGGTTTTTACAATCTAAATCATGATATCTCGTAAGATCAAAAATTTAAATTTTAGTATGCCATTATTCAATGTGAAATCTATCGTCTAGAATTTCTGCAAGAATTTTTTATAATAGTTGTCCTTATTTGCATTACAGATACGGATACTAGTCATTATACTACTCGTCGACTACGCCCTTTGTCAAGATGGATTCAGCGATCGCGATCTTCTGCGCTACCAACAGATGGCCGCTAACGATGGACAGATCGAGGCCATCACCAGTTACAGTACCAATATCATACAGCGAGATCCAAATAGCCAGTCCATTAGCTCAGTTAACGTCCAGTATCATGTGACAGATGACAATAACAACGACTACAATAGAGCAGACCGGACGCGAACTAAAAAGGTTTATAGAATCAAGAACCCGTTTCAAAATCAATTGGAAGAGATTAACCAACAGAATGAAGGCAACACAAATCAACAGGATAGCGGCACAGCGGCTAGTAACCAGTATGCTTCAATGCAGTACTCCTTACCACCAGAGGAGTTTCTTCAACAAATGAGGGCTGAGAATCAGTACCATCAACAGCAACAGACGACACCGGCACCGAGTTTCGGGTACACGGCAACGCCACAACCGCAATACCAGTATTCAACAATATCGTCGGGCGGTTATGATAACACGAATCAACAAACCAATTTAATTCCACAACTAGAACCCAAATCCCACAGTCAATATCTGACTAATAACGCTTATCAGTTCAATCCCCAGAATACTTTTCCTTTCGATAATGTTCAGAGTACTCCGGCTCCTGCTACAAACTACCTTTCAACTGTTTTACCGAATAGCCAGTACGTTGGTACTCCAAGCAGCTACGTATCTAGTTCCTCCCCGATCTACCTCTCGAGTCCATCTAATCTACAATACGTATCCTCACCATTAACATC
The DNA here is from genome assembly GCA_931315375.2 of Opisthograptis luteolata. NCBI lineage: Eukaryota > Metazoa > Arthropoda > Insecta > Lepidoptera > Geometridae > Opisthograptis > Opisthograptis luteolata. Next base: position 8,266,153 of record OV928047.1, on the reverse strand, counting down.
CCTCCAAGGCGGTTCCACAGATTACAGCGGCAATAGAGTTACGACGACAATCGGCAGCAGTTCGTTGAACTATGATAATAATGAACAAAGCAAAAAGTTGCAGATAGATCACTATGATAATTCAGCAAATGGAATAAGATATCCAATGAACGTACCACAGCAGTATCAGAACGAATACGGTTCTTCAACTCAATCTCCGACTTCAGTTTCTTATTCTGATTCACGGGATGCATGGCAAAATAACTTTAATGCTGGTATTAATGCGTTGTCAAAGTCATTGCAAGAAGTTTCTTTGACGCAGTATCAAAATTATCCCTATAATCAACAAGACTCAAGATCAGACTCTAACTTAGATGCAAATAGTGAAACACATCGGATCGGTAGCATGGCGTCGGCTAACAATGTTTTCTTAAATTTTGCACAACCTGATTACCAAGGCTATACTAATGTCAAAGGTAGAACGAGAGACACGGAGCAAGAAACTGGACAGCAAGAATTTTATTCAAATGGAGAGTATGGATGGAAACTATCTGATAGAAAACCTCAACCTAATAACGATGTTTATTCGTCAGCAAATTCTGGAAACTATCAAAGATATCAAGCTGGCTTACAAAATAATGGCGGTGCGATGAGTCAAATGACCTTCCATATGGACACCAGTAGACCTAGTAGCTACGACCAGGTATCTAAATCAGCTACTGAAAGTATTGAGGCGCAGGAGTTTGCAAAAGCAGCCGCCAATGCTCATGAACAGATGAAACAACAGCAAAACTACTACGGACACAATTACCCAAACATCTATGGCAATAACCAAGGTACTTCATACAACCAAAACCCTTATTACAATAGTAACGACAGACAAAAAAATAAATATACTGAAGCGTCAACTCAAGCTCCCTACATATACAGTTCACAACCAGACTTAATAACTGCATCTCCGTACTATTACAATTCTAGAGATAATAACATAGACAACAAGCCAAAACAACCATTTGACCATGCTAAAGCTTTAAAAACTATAGTTCCAATCGATGTTTCTAACGTTATTTCAAATTCTGAATCGCAAGTAAAAGGACTAGGTGGAATAGACGGTAACAGGTATAATGTGCAAAATTATGGCAAAGAACAAGTAAATCAAAATCAACAGCAACAATTACAACAACAACAATACCGGCCTCTTTCAGATTCATACTTTAAAGATAAAAATGCTTTTTACGGATTGAATATCAAGACTAAACAAGATGAATACCAATCAGACAACATAAAACAATATGACACAAACACGCCTTACTATGCAAAACCTCAGCAATCTTCAGACTCAGTTTACAATCAAGGTAGTTTTTCAGCGGGACCGCAACGCATCAATTATAACAATCAGCAAAGTTATCAAGACAATGTTCAATCTCCAGCAAATATCCAACAAGGGCTTCAAAGGCCTCAGAGCCAAGGTTCAAACGATATAAACAGTATTATAAGACTAAACGATGTTCCTTACCAACTTACACAGAGTTTATCACCAGATTCCTTTAGGTTCCAGAACAGTGATTTTGATCGTGGAAACTTACCAACGCAGTTGCCCACAAGGGTTAACCAAGACGTGAGCAGTCATCAATTAGACGTGACTTCTAATATTCTTAGCAAGCTTTTGTTAAACAAACAACCTGGACTACCTTATAACAGGCCTGATATTGACTCTCAAGCAAGCAATGGTCTGTCAACGATCAACGGATTCAAAGTAGCAAACCCTTTCAACGTGGATCTGAAGTTAGTAGCTGAAATGTTAAAAGGAAAATCCCCTGAAAATACAAACATAATGTCTCTAAGGGAACAATTCAATAATAAACCTGCACCTTTTAAATTAGATCTTGCACAGTTACAACTTCTCTTGAAAAATGAGAACATTGGAAACTTGGCACCTATACACGATGGACTGAGTGCTCTATCTAATCCTTTTTTAGATATATACAATAGTGGAAGATTTCCCTATCAAGGTGTGAAATATTCACGGAGTCAAGAAGAAGAAGAGGATACCATAGTACCTATAGCTGATGCTTCGAACAACCATCCTATAGGAGCCGTTACTGAACAGGATGATCCTAATCACGAACGTGAGCCAAGCTCTGGGTCAGACGCAACCGCTCAGGGTGAAGATAGCATTGCCGTCAATTATGAAGAGGAGAGGGCGAAAAAATCTTACTTGGCAGGACACAGAATGATAAGAGATAGACACAGGCACCCCAATTCTTTACTATCAGGTCGGCACTCTTATCAAAGGAAATATCCTAAGTCGGAGGTAGATGAGCCATACCCGTTATTAAAGCCACCTCCGCCCCGCTCGCTGAGAGGGCGAGGTAGTCACGCAAAGATAGAGAAACAAGGTCGAAGGCGGCGCGTAAACAAACCCAGAGCTTACAAAATTTTCAAGACTGAGCCGCTCTTTGAGGCTGATGCAGAAGATAATGAAGAAGATTCAGTACCAACGGTACTTCGACCGCCACCTCCTGTTGTGGAGTCAAAATCGGACAATGTTGAGAATATTGAAGAAAATTCATAGGGTTTTATACTGACTTAACATTGTTTTTATTTTGACTTAAAATAATTCACAATAACTTAAATAACCAGTATTTCTTAAATTACCCAGGTACAAGTCTATAATTATTTCTCCTATAAGTTGTTAGTATCTAGTGTATACTGAATTTTGTATATTTATGTCACTCAAAAATAAATGAGATAATTTATGAATTTACTTACCAAATATAATTGAAAGTATGTTTTGGCATTTACTAATGTTATAAAAGAATTATTATTCCATAACATTTTCATTCAAACTTAGCGTAAATATTTTGTGTACATAACTTTATTTTAGGGTTAAGTAACTAATATTAATTCTGTAGATATGTTATGTAAATATTTCATCACGAAAAAAAGTTAGTTTATAAAACAATCATCTTGAATATTGCTAACCGATGAACAATTTTATTGTAATTATTGTGATAAGTGGTTTACTTTAAGAGAGTTGTTGGTTTAATTGTTAAAATTTGTTATTAGATTTTAATCATCCATACAAAATATAAAATACCAATTAACATGTCTATTTTGATTTCATTAATCCTTCTTTAGTTTGGGACTATAATAGTTACTACTAGCGACCACTCTCGCCTTCTTTGGAAGTTAATATTTTCCGTTATACCAAAATAATCCATGAATATATCACGTCTATATTTATATCAAATCTGATTTAGGCTGTGCGTTGATTGTCAGTCAGTTAGCTGACATGACGGTTATATAATTAGATTTAGATTATCGAGTATAAACTTTAATTTCATTATAAATATACATCTGTATAGCTATTTATATAATACGTGTTAATTTGTGTACAAGTTCTGTCTGTTCATAATATGAATAATTATTATATAATGACATAATATCGTACATACCACACTCGTAACGCACAGAGAAAACTGAAAGATTTCACTGCAATAATGCTAAGATGTATGACAGTTGATCAAATTACATAATTACATGAATTAATTAGTTATTTTACACACATGCGTGACATGTAACTCGCAATACTAGAATAATTTAGGATTAAATATAAAAAAATGACACAGCCGTATTCGTGACTCTTTTCTAAATGTAATCGCAATAACAACGAGTGATTTTTTCGCAAAAATATGTACTAGAACAATAAACCTAAAACTAAAAACCTTAAAAAATAAAATATAATAACCAAAACAGATAATGATATAAAAAGGGAGGGAGCAAAAAAAAAATAAAAAATGGGGGGGGCTTTGTAAGGGAGTTCTTTCAATGGAAATAACTCCCTTTTGGCAAGGTTACTGGCAGCGTTCCCCCTTTCAATCGCTAGACTAATTTTTTTCTGAGGTAGCTGCCAGCTCTTCGGTCTCCTGTGATGTCGATGAAAAAAGTAAGTACCTACATAAGCCAATCACTCGTACTACATCGTGTTCTCCCTATGTTTCAATATTATATGAGTGTGAATGTGCACTATGTGCAGTCTCAACGATGAAATCCAATCAGCACTGCACAAAAACGTCACATTAGGTAGGTGTCTCACCTTTGATGTAACGATACTTAAAACCAATTAGATGGCACAGTAAATCAATAAAGTTACACCACTGACAGACCGTCAATTATGTAGAAGCCTATCAGATTATGGTATCATCTCGCTAGGCCTTAATTAGGTTTTTATATTGTTAGATTAATTACATTGGTCACACCACATTTACAATGTTGAAAATGAGAAAGTTTGTATGTTTGTGAATTCACCATGCTGAAACGGGTTTTAGTGAATATTGGAATGGAAATAGCTATAGGTACTCAGGATTTACAAATAAGCTACTTTGATCTTGGAATTCTTTTCCAGCGGCATATTGGGAATACCACAGGTGTAGCCGCGAGTTGTAGTTAGAGTAACCTAATTATAAGATTCGTTTGTGCAAAAATCACATCTGTTTAGTGCATTAGTGTTGTATCTTCGTTGTTGCGTCGCGTGCGTTTCGCTTTCTTCACTCAGCGGCACCATACTTTAGTTGCCAATCGTCCAAGAAATATGATAATCGAGTCCAATTATGAAACACATCAATTTTCCTCCACCACCGATATTTCCACTAGATTTATTTCCAAAGTGTGATGCAATTGTTTTCTAGGTCACCATGAAAACATAATACTAAATTGGTAACATGATTTTATTTATTTAGGTAGGTAATCCAACAGCGTTCCAATTTAAACATCTTTTTTTCTGAAATTAGGCTAAAATTAATTTAAGAGTATGTAAGTATTAATAATAAACACTTGTGCTCTATATAGATTCTTCGATCACATCGTCACTTAACATCTGGTGACTTGTATCAAACGCTTCTCTGTTAGTAGTAACAAATAAAGAGTTTTACAAACACATGGATGTATGTGTATGCGTGAACATTAATGTCAAAAAGAAAGCTTGTATATAATTGCAATATGCCCACATCAAATTGCAGAACTATGATTACATATTATACCGCAAGGAGTTAATCAGTGTTCGATACAAACTCTGTGCAGATTTAGTTTTTAGCGAACCATCTGGGTTTAGTCCACGTAGACTTGGGGCTATGAAACATAGCTTATGTTAGATCAATGTCCTGAGATCCAAAGCTGACATCTACATAATACTGTCAACACTACACGCTGCATCAATATTCGTCCACATTGATCACTAGATATTATATACCTATTGAGTAACCGATACGCATAATTTATTCACTCGCATAGTTCCGTTAGAAAAGGAGAAGTAATTCCGAAACCTGTTCTTTAGTATCGTTCTCGTTGTCGCGCTAAAGCTCGGACCATCAATATAAATATGAAGAAAAAAATGGCGATCAACACAAACAAGCGTCGCTTGTTGAGGCACGCACAAGTTCACCTGAGTGGCCAGCGATTAGCTAATCGAGATGGCTACTTTTGTGAGTATTTCCATGATAAAACATAAAAATGATACAATTTAGTTTTTGTCTCATCAAACCCAGATTATAATGACAACTCGTTTTGTTTCAGATGAAATTATCATGCTTAGCCATCCTATTGAGCAGCACCTCCGCGGGCATCCTGCATGGTCATGGTCACCACGAAGAGGTGGTCGAGCATCATCACGAGACAGTGGTGCACGATGATCATGCCCATCATCACGGCCACATCTCACCGCTGCCGGCTGGCGATCTCACTGGCCCCGCTATCTCTAGCTTCTCTCCAAGCAGCTTCCCAGTTGGATCGCTCCCATCCGCTTCCTATTCTGGAGCCGGCCTTATAGGCCATGGAGGCCATGGTTTTGGAAATTCTGGATCATCCTTGGGCCTGAGTGGATCTGGATTCCACGGTGGTAATGGATATGCGAGTGGTGCCTTCTTCGGTGGTTCGGCTATTGGAGGCGGCATTGGAGGCGGCTTTGGAGGCGGAATTGGAGGCGCCGGTATCGCAGGAGGCTTTCAGGGCAATGATTCACCTCTCAACGGCCCCAGAGCTCCCGTCATCAATGAGATCCACGGTCTTGCCAATAATCACGGAGCACCCACTCAATACCGTGTCCGTGACGAGCCCTACCAAGTTCTACGTGAAGTGACCCACCGCGTGCCGCAGCCCTACCCCGTGCCTCAGCCCTACCCCGTGCAGGTGCCTTTCCCTCAGCCTTACCCCGTCCAGGTCCCCGTCGTCAGGAAAGTGCCCGTTCCGGTCGTCAAGATTCAGCACGTGAAGGTCGACAAACCTGTACCGTACCAAGTCGAGAAGATCATCAAAGTACCAGTCGAGAAAGTGGTTGAGGTTCCAGTTGATCACCCAGTTCCCGTTGAGAAGATCGTCGAAGTGCCGATCGTGAAGTACATCAAAGTTCCCATCCACGTCGTGAAGAGCTACCCGGTCCCCGTAGTGAAGACCGTCCACCACAAAGCCCACGTCCACCACGAGCACCACGGGCACCACAGCCTGCACAACCTGCACAGCCTGATCAGCCAGCACGGCCACGGCCACGGCTACGGCCACGGCCACGGCTGGTAAACTCTACCAGTGAGACTACTAGCGGCCGCAACATGTCATACCTCTCTCATTACATATCCTAGTCCGGTCTTTTGTAAATATTTTTCGCGACATAGCTCATCGAGAGGCTGCAATCTAGGGTGATAACTAAGTCATTAATTTAGGTGATAAACACAAATAGTGTGTCTATTTTTTCTTTTGTAAATAGATTCTAATATTAGAATTATTACTTTATTAAAAGTTTCCAAAGAATTATTACATTTTACTTACAAAGCATACCCCTTACCTCTAACCTTTAACATTAACAGAAATATAAGCAGGCAATTGTAATATCAAAGAAATGTAGTAGTTTTAATAAATTTCAGAAAAAAATTAGCAAAGTTCAGGTAAAAGTAGACATGTTTTTATGATAAACTCAAACTCAAACTCAAACTCAAAAATATGTTTATTCAATAGGATACATTGTGATCACTTTAAAACGTCAACTTAAAACTAGCTACGCCTGTTCCAACCTCCTTACGCCGGCAAAAGAACAGGCAAGAAACGCCCGGCAGGTAATTTTTTTGGCGCGATCACATTGACAATTTTATTCTTATTACTAATTGATTGAATTGGAGCAAGTTCACTAAAATCCCAAGCTTTTTTTTGTCATCTAATAGTCCGATATTTTTTATTTAGCTTTACTAATAAGAAGATTTCTCTTGTTTGGTTGTACACATTGGGATATGGGAACATGAATATTAACGAGTTGCGGGATCACAACCAAAGCAGACCAGACCCCACAAGCAGCACCCGTTCACGAGTTGACGCATGTGCCAGCCATCGCTCTCCTCGACCATATGAGAGGGAAGAGGGCGACCCGACACATGACGCCGCTGCAAGCAAAGTCACTTTCGTGAGCATGACTGTTTTGGCTGTTTACCGAAAATGGTTAGAATAGGGGAAATAGGGAGAATAGATAGATAGAAAGAAAGATAGATAGATTAACTACAATCCCAAGCTTGTTTGTCATCTAGATAGTCCGATATTTTATAATAAGCTTTACTAATGAGATTTCTCTTTATACGAATTTGAAATTTTGTTATAGACAAGTCTTGAATTTCACTTGGGATTTTGTTGAAAAAGCGTACACATTGACCTTTGAACGAGTTGCTAACTTTATGGAGCCTAGTGGTGGGTACAGCAATTTTATCTTTGTTTCTAGTATTAAAATTGTGATAATCACTTCTCTTTTTGAAGCTATTTAAATTTTTCCGTATGTACATTACATTTTCATAAATATATTGACAAATAACTGTCATTATTTTGGTTTCTTTAAACTTAATTCTTAAAGATTCTCTCGGGCCCATGTTATAAATCGCACGAACAGCTCTCTTCTGCAATACAAATATGGTGTTAATATCAGCAGCGTTTCCCCACAGCAATATTCCATAGGACATAATGCTGTGAAAATAGCTGAAATAGACTAGTCTGGCTGTATCAACGTCAGTAAGGTGACGGATCTTCTTTACAGCATATGCTGCAGAGCTAAGTCTGCTCGATAGACTGACAATATGTGGACCCCATTGCAATTTGTGATCTAAAGTTATGCCTAAGAATACTGTAGTCTTGACAAGGTCCAATTCTTCGTCCTTAATTTTTACATTTGTTGGTACTTCTTTGACATTGGGCAGCATAGAGAAGGATAGAGAAGCGAACTGCACCGCGGTTTTACCCGTGAGGATTGGAATTTCTTTTTTACCATGTACTTAACGTTAAAAACAAATATTAGTGCCCTTACATGGTTCTAGGACCAGCGGTTTGACTTTGCGTTGTCTGTTATGTGCGTCAGCCAGGACTAATATTTTAACATAATAGGAAAATATATGGACCACCTTGTATCGTAAGGCCCTTCCTGAACATGCAAGCACAAAAAGGCTCTGGTGTAGTTTCAAAGTATTTGTTTAGTAGCGTTTGTGAGATATCCAGATAGGCGGTTCCTTTGCTTCTTTTAAGGTAGCCATAGAGTATACTAGCTAAATAAATATGCTATATTTATATTTTAAACATTAATACAAAGAAAAAGAAGTAGGTTTTTACCCTACCTATATAACACACCTATATAACCTCAGCAACACACAGAAAAATAACGTTTACATTTAGTAAAATCATTATAATAAGAAATGTTTTTTTTAAATAGTAATAAATACATATTAATTAATTTTGATTATTTTATATAAATAAAATTTAACTACTATGCACAAAATTTAATAAAAATTAACCAAGGGCTACACACTTCCTCTGATTGCAGGCCGTCCATTTAGAATTTGGGCTACATCATTTTTAACGGTCTTATCTAAACTAAACAATAAATTATTATGCAACTAGAGAGAAAGTAACTTGTTTTAAAATAGGTACTTCATTTTAAAACAAGTAATTGTGGGCACATAAAGAATAGAGACATCCTACCGAATAATGTGCGAGTTTTATGTAAACCACCGGTTGCAGCTGTGTATGTATTTTTTTATGATAGGTAGGCAATATGTTACATTTTTGTATAACCTCGTTTTTTTTTGTCGGATGGAAGGAACAAGATCTGTAAACTATAATTCACACTTAGAGAAGTTTAGTTTAGACCATCATTGGACAGTATTTTGAGGACTTGCTGTTGTGTAAGAAAATCACGATAAATTATGTTTGTTTGCAGATGGAACAGAATATTTTTATACATAGAAAGAAAAGTAGATAGATAACGCTTTATTGGTTTACACACTATTTGTCGGGTAGCGGTTGACCATAAGACACCTGCTTTAGCTTGCCTTTTATGTATCGATGTGGTTGAAGAAGGCGCCACGCTACTCCTGGACTGAGAACTGGCTCTCAAATGAGACTGCCGGAATACACCAACAGGTGTTTGGCGATAGATTCTTAACTTAAGAATGCTAGCTCTCCAGGCAAGCACTAGAAAATGCCCTACCACCCAACTATTGTTTCATCGCTATGTTTTCCTTCACCGAAAGCTCATACTCATTGGAGGATCAAACCCATGACGGGTCGCAAGCCGCTGTCACTACCACTGAGCCATCATCGCTTCAAAAATGATGAAGTTACGATATTGCAATGTTCTCTGCCCCATAAATAAAATTACAATAAAGCTAGAATACAAGATCTTATCACGATTTCCAACTGTCACATGCTAGTATTGCAAAGCGAACATAATTTTGAAAGCATCTTTATTAGTTCAACATTAGTTCACAACTATTTCGTAACTAGATCAAGAATTTATGGCCTTTTCGCAAATAATAATGAAATAAGTTTATGTTATGTTGATTGATCTATATATTATATTTGTATAACAATTAGATATAAAATGTCCCAAATTCAGATGTAGGTTGAAGCTTCAGGCCATAGTGACAAGGTCTACATTATCTATCACAGTACCTAGGTCTTTACCTTGATAGTAGGAGTATGTTCGTGCATGCTGGTTTAACCAAATATAGTTTGAGGATTAAGCATGACCGGCGTTATATAAGGAGAGGACCAAAGGACTTAGGTTTATGGGAACTTCCTTTATCCTTTATTTAACTAAAAGTCATTTTGATTCTATGATCTTTGAATGCTTTAATGATTTGATCGCTCTTGAGCTCATCAATATGATCATAAATAAACTCGGTACAAATCTTTTTACGACTTAAACCTACCTACCTACCTACCTTTTTACCTTACTTTTACTTTTTTTAATTGATCTTACTAAGATCAATTTTGTTTAAATTTATACACATATTATATATTTTGTACACTTGTAATGTCTTTTTTATGAATTTTTGCAGAAAATGTTTTTTTTTTAATTTACAAATAATTTAATGTAAATTAATTAATAATTTTGTTTTTTGTTGTTTCAAGCTATTTTATATTATAAAATCCAGGCAAACAACACTAAAACTTAAATATTATGTATTATAAAAGCATTCTTAAATGATATTTCGGACAAAATAATATTACAAATTAAAAATATCAAGTGGTATTAAATGACTTTTAAAAGGAGATAATTATAAAATAAAATGTAATGATATAAAAAACTTTTCAGCTATATTACATTATAAATTAAATGAATAAAACATAATATCTAACAAATAAATATATATAATATAACGAAATCAAACTATAATACTTTACATTTTCTGAAACTAATATGTACCACCTTCAATAAATAACTAATACGAAACAAAACAACATTGTAGAAAGAGCCTTACAATCTTACCGGGCTAAGTCCGCGAAGTCTGTAGCGAGCTCGCTCGCCACCTACCCACAATCATGTTTATCTTTCCTACGTTCGTGCAACTGACTCCTCTGAGGCAACTACCTACATCTTATGTTATAAAATGTAATATTATTTTGAACTGGATATAATGTGTATCATACTAACATGTCAAGCTACGCCTAATGGCATAATACTAACCTTAATAATTATGCTGTATTCTCTCTATAAGTGAATTTTTGTTAAATTCTTATGAGAAAATAAATTCTTAAACCATATGTATAATTTAATTTAATTTAACGTATGACATTTTTTTCAGTAAATAGCCCATAGTATAAAAAAAATAAAAATAAGGGTTTTGGTACATACCTAATCGTAACGGTAACACATATTTCCATTTAAGAAATAAGTTGATGGCCAAATGATGACCTCTAGATAGTATTAAGAAATAACCAAGTGTTGAAATGAGAGAAAATTATTCCTGAACCACTTAAGTTAGTTTTTATAAGCATCCATAAAACTAATAGATTTACAAATTACAAAACAAACATAAAAAATACTTCATGCCCTTTAAAAATAAGCAGGACTAAAATTTTACTAAAATTAGTTTTAGAAGCTACACAACTTGATAAGTTACATAGATCTACATAATGAATCACTTACCGTTCAAAACTCGTCGTCGTAAAAAAAACCGCAACTTATAATTTCATTACGTAAAGCTTTGACTAAACGTAACCGGAAATAAAAATCGGCCTGCGAGTTTTAAGTATGTTACGAGTTAACTTAATCATTAGATATTAACCTGTTAATTCCCATCGCAGCCTATAGTGAAATTAGATTGAGAAACGGCGAGATGGGCCCATTATAATAACAAATTCAAGTTGATCAATGTATGGGCAACACTGTGACACCTTACGTAATTATTGCTCAAATAATCAACAATAAATTATAACTTAATAACTGATGAGCTCAGAACCAAATGGTGTAGTCCTATAACTTATTTCATTTTTGCGTAATACGCCCACAAGATTGATGACATTTCTAGACAATAGATGGACCAGTTTGCACTTAACAATCAGAGCAGTACAGATCAGTGTACCAAATTCAAGAGAAAGCTTTTGTATTTAACAATAGGTACATAATCCTTCGACCCCAGTCTCACCTGATACTAAGGGATGATGGAACATGGCTTACACTGAAGAAAATTAGGGGATCTATTTTTTTAATTTAAAGAATCTCTATAGCCAAAGGAACAGACAACGTATAGATAAATGCTAATAAGTATTAAATACGTTTTAACTAAAAAAACGAAGAAAAATTGTTTTATCTTACCTTGGTTAACTTTACGATTGAAATCCTGGCTGAATTCACACAATTTGAACCAGATGTATGATATACATATTTAAGAGTACATAATATATAATTTGGTAAATATAGGTTGTCAAAGAACAATGGGATGATAGAGAAGTATGATTCAAGAAATCATATTTAAAAATAGTTTTATGATTGACCATTCGGTAAGTCTGAAAATCATCACGAAAGAACAGTTTATCAATCCTTATCTCTATATTTACATGAATAAGTCTTAATATTAATTACAATTACATATTATCTAAAAATGTATTATATAATAGTGTATCTAACGCAGAAACATTTTTTTACATGTTTTGACTTTTTGGGGCCTACCGTCTACTTATTTTGATAGATTACCAATAAATAGGTTTAATAAGTGTTGCTATCTAATCAGTGAGTGCTTGAGTATAAAAACAATCAAGCTCAAAGCTTCACAGTCAACTTGTTTAAATTAATAAGAGAGCAGATATATTTACAACGGAAGTATTAGAAACTTATCGTACGTCTCCCTAGTTACAAAACTTACTAAAACTGTTTTAAATCTAAACTGTTTTTTTTGAGTAAGTAACAACTCTTTTTGGCAAATTGTGTACCTTTACATCCTTTTCCTCTTTAAACATTTCTCAGATTATGTAGTAATTTTTTCGGTAGCAGTGATGCGGACAACAAAGATTCTCGGATCAAGCTCACATAATTTATTCAAAGGCGTTGTCCAATAGAGCGACTTGTATAAATATCTCGCGTCGTTACGTTATCATATCACAAACCACCAACACTCGGAAGGGACAACAACAACTTCTTTTAGGCTGGCTTCAAGCGATTAGCTAAAAGCCATGGCATTTGTTGTAAGTTCAAAACATGCCTGAAACTTGTGAAAATAATAAAACTTAAAACAACCTATCAGCGTCCCTTATTGCAATTCAGTTTAAGTCCTGAAATGTACTGTTTCATAAACTACGACACTCATTTACCTGGAATATCCATTCCAAAAACTATGAAATTTATAAAACGGGACGTTCAACCCTTAAACTGAATCGTAAAAACAAGACGCTGGTAGGTTTCCAGGACATCGTATATTAAACAAAAATAAATTGTTACAGGTTAAAATACTCTTCTTGTCCGCGTTAGTGTACGGCTCTAATGCCGGCAACCTGCACCATCATGGCGGTGACTCCTTTTTGTCATCAGCTCTGAGCGCTTCTTCGGCCAACTTCGGAGCTCCATCGAACTCTTACGGACCACCCGCACCTTCTCACACCATCGCAGAGTTCCATGGTGACGCCTCCAACTCTGTCCACGTCGAGGAGAGCGTGATTAACGAGCACGATCACTTAGATCACCATCATCATGATGTTCACCACGGAGCCGTGATTGAAGCATCTGCAGGAGCCATCGGTGGCGATGAAGGTTTCATCAACGATGGTCATATCGGCGGTGGTGATATTAGCGGCGCTGGCGGTGCTTTCATAGGAGGTGGTGCATCTTTCTCTGGCAATGGTGCCGGATTTGCCAGTGGACCTGGCGGTCCTTCTGGACCCGGACCTATCGCAAGCGGACCTGAAGGATTCATTGGCGGCGCTGGTGGTGACATCGGCGGTGGTTCTGTCGCCATCGAAGGCCCACGCGTCATCGGTACCAGCGTGACTGTTGGGCGCGGCAACCCCACTCAGACCAGGTACGAGCTGCAGTCGGTCGTGCAGAACGTCGTCCGCCGCGTGCCTATTGAAGTGACTCGCCACGTCAAGGTGGCCATTCCCCAGGCCGTGCCCGTGCCCGTTCCCCAGGAGGTGAAGGTGCCCGTACCCCAGCCCTACCCCGTGCACGTGGATGTCGTGAAGCACGTGCCCTACCCAGTATACAAGACCCACCACGTCGAGGTCGAGAGGCCGGTGCCCGTTGAAGTCGTTAGGCACGTGCCTTTTGAGGTGATCAGGAAGGTGCCCGTCCCCGTGGAGAGACCCTATGAGGTGATCAAAAAGGTGCACGTCCCGATTGAGAAGCACGTCGAAGTCCCCGTGGCGGTATGGAAGCCCTACCCTCTTCACATCATCAAGCACGTGACCCACTACAAGAAGAAGAGCTGCTGCTGGTGAATAATAGGAAACAGCCATGAATGTGCCAAATAGTCAATAGATTTGTAAATAATAGTCATTAGCTGTACATATACCTAGATTAAATGGATTTAAAACAATGGAGCATTTTTTATTTCATACCATAATAATACATCTAGTCAGTTTTATAACAATTTTAGCAAGACTAGCCATACATATATAGCTTACGTAATTGAATATAATACCAAATTTTATATTAGTTGTCATAATATGTAAAATAGCTGATTGGGATTACCTTTACATAACTGTCATATAAAATAGTAGGTCACTCATTAAGATTATGAAACTAGAACTGTAAAATCAAGTTAGAGTTGAGATTGTGTGTCATGCCAAATTTCACCAAAGCTCGTTGAATTCGCATAAAATGCGGTAATGATAAATAGCTGTCATAACAGGATTTAGGAACTTTCTACTTTTACATATAGCTTGCGCCTATAATGACCACAACGTTTTTTTTAAATATTTTCGTTCTACTTTTTATGACTAAGAGCAATTTCTAACTGTAAAAATATATATATACAATTTTAAGTTCTAATTAAAATTCCAAATACCGACACACAGCTTAAATAAGAGGTGCTACATGTTCAGGTAATCTAGGTCGCACTAAGAAAGAACATTTTGAAAATCACCCCTTAAAGAAGAAATATCAACTTTTAAGCTAGTGAAGCCAAAGAGCAGGTCGCAAGTTAAATAATTTCGTTAAGCATTGTACGGAACTAGCAAATAGTGAGAGCCTATTGATTAGGTCACCTTAGAAGCACTAAGAGTTCCATAGCGGAATTAAGTCCATGGCAGAATTAAACAAAACTTAACACACACACATACATTATTTTAATATGTAATTAAATTAGTCAAATACGATTTCAAGCTAAAACTTAGCAATCGTATTTGACTAATTTAATTAATTTTAGTTCGACGATATAGCGATATTATTATTATTTTTTAAATATTTGTTTGTATTAAATCTAAAATGATTAATCAATTAGATCTTTATTTGAGACTAGCGATCCGTTTTTGCACGAGTTCAGGGGTAGGTAAAGATTTTGACAGCCGGATTTTTTCTCTGTTTCTCCTAAAATTGTAGACTTTTTAAAAAGTAGACTAGGTAGACTCTATTGCTCACATAATTTTGTAAGGAACTTGAACAGGAAATGTTTGCAACGACATGAAAAAGCCGTACAAATGACATCAACGCGCTCCCTTGAAATTGCTATACTTTTTTATCTCAGTAAACTGTGAGAGTATGTGCGAGTTTTTGATCTCTTGTGTACTCGTATTATAATGACATATTTTGTAGAGAATGGTGAAAGTTTTATGACTTCTCCGCTAGAGGCGCTGTTTAGGTTTCCATACAAATAATATTAGAGTAATCAAATGACATAAATAAATTTCATCAAGATCTCTTCAGCCATTTAGTAATGAAAATGATACAGATATGAAGAAAAACTTACGCATTCACATTTATAACATTTTTGCTCTTTTCCGCAGTTTCTCTCTCGTAGACTACTGTTTATCGCTGCAAAAAATATTCTACATTTATCCCTAGAATTTAATTTATTCCCATACCAAACTAGCAAACCCGGCGAACTCCGTTTCGCCACCAAATGGCTTCGTTTTATGTAAGATTTTCCCGCTTTTCTGTCGAAATTTTTCCTAAATTTTCTTTGCTATAAACCTCACGGAGCCCGAGACCTTTCCAACGAATGCAAAACCGTGGAAATCGGTTCGTGCGTTCTGAAGTTATAGCGTCAGGAAGGAAAACCCGACTTATTTTTATATAGTAGATTTTATCAAGATCTTTTCTACGCTTTTGGGGTAAAAAGGTAACACACAGACAAAGAAATAGAGAGTTACTTTCGCACCTATTATATTTAATATAGATATGAATTAACTAGTATAGAGTACAGATAAGGTTTAGGTAGCGCTAGGGAAATGGTAATAGGCCCACAGTTCTATAGTGTCAGAGCGAAATCCTCAGTAATATGCCCTCTCGAACAGTACAAACTAATGCACACGCTTGACAAACTTTAATTTGGTTGAAGCTTAAGGGTCTTCTAAGGTTGATAGAATGAAAGAAAGTTTGTGTGTGAATGTTTGTTACCACGTATCACCAAAACAACTGAACCGATTTTGATGAAATTTAGAATGGTGATAGCTTATATCCTGGACTAACACATTGGCTATTTTTTATCCCGGAAAAAATGATCCTGCGGGATAACGGGAAGACGCGGGTGAAACCGCGTTGCGCAACTAGCAAACTATATGTTGATTCTGGTTTTAACAATAACCATGAAGTAAATATCTCATAGGTAGAATAAGCAGTTTGTCGCTTCTGTATCACGCTGGCCATAATCAATCTATGAAAGCATAGACAAGCTGCGCGTTGCACGCTATATTCTGTTCGAAGTGACCTCTCAAGTAACCCTAGATTATATCTCTATTGACGACCGCTGTGGCGCAATTGTGCGAACAGCCAACTGCCAAACGAGAGGTCACGGGTTCGATTACTTCAGCGAAATAAAAAAATGTGCCTTAAAAAAATCTGTTGTGGATCCCCGATACACATAGTTTCTGATATCCTAGACGCAAGGAATCATACTTAGGGATCAGAACTAGGTAAGGTACTGTGTGGACATTATTGTTATTACTATTGGTCCTAAAGATTTTTTTTACTTTGTACAGGGTAGATATTGTCCACGAGTCACGTGATGTTAGGTAACGATGCGGTCGAAGGTGGTGCCTTGCTACACCTGGATTGGGAACTAGTTCTCAAGAAAGACTGCCGAAGAACACCTATAAATGTTTGGCGACAGATCCTTGAGGGTGTTAACTAGCTAGGTGAGCTCTAGAAAATATCCTACAACCAAGCTAAGGTTTCATCACAATATTTTTTCTTCACAGAAAACTCACGTTCATTGTAAGATTCGAACCCACGACCAGCTGGTCGCAAACCAGGTTTTCAGGCGTTTGTTTACGTCACCGGTCCAGGCAACATAATTATACATATTATCCAATAAAAAAACAGAAATATTATGAATAAAAATAACATAAAGTATGCACATTTGATTTTATACCTGTATTTAATACTTAAACATATCTTGAATGCTAGAATTATTAATTAGGCAAAAAGACTAGTATTACAAACAGATCACATAAATGTCATGATGTAACTAGATTTTTTGAGTAAAAACTACTGTATATTTTATATGAATACAGGTTTTACACAAGTCTGTTAAAACACCAAAAAAAGGTAGGGCGGCTCCCACTTTTTTTTAATGAACGTTATTATCAACCTGCCAAATTCTCTATTGAATAAATTAAAAACAAACCCAAAAAACCAACATATCCACAGCACTGCCTATTACAAAATTATAATAACAAAATTATTCATAGGCCTATAGGTTTTCATTGCAAGTATGTACCAAAAGCATTTCACCAAATGTAACCAAACCAAGCCAACTGTAACATTTCCATCTATAATTCTCTGATTAATATTTAATTAAAACCAAAATTTTGAGAAATGTTTTTATTTTATTTCGTAATGCGTACAAAATGAAAAATGGGTGCACGGCAGCTCGCATAATATGTAATATGCCTAATATCGAATGGCATAATGTTTGACGTATAGATTTTTTTGCATAATTATACATTGCCAAAGTTGTTTAGCATATTTGTTTCATATTCAATATTATTACTTTTGTTTTTTTGGCATAACTTTAGCATTTAGAAATAATCTTTTACATTAAAAATTCTAAGAATCGATACATGTTATGATGCATATTAAAATATAAATGATCATATCTCAACCTGAAAAACAAAACAAAACATGTACGAGTATAACTTAGGTCTAAGAGTCAAAGCTAAGCTTAGGCTGACTTACATATCGATATGAAAACAGTAGTTATAGGGTTAAAAAATATGCCTAAGGATTTTTTCACCACCAAAGTTATGCGAAATGATGTGTATGGCAAGCAAAATTACGCCACTTTAAAATTTGACTTAAATTATATACGACTCGATATGGACCCATGAAAAACAACTATGCAAAATCAAAAATGTATCTGTGTTTTAGAAATAGGCATGTGCCATGTGTTATCACATATATCGATATGGTCATTTTTTTTCACCGGTTGCATTCAACTTTTATCGATAACATTTATGAGTACATATATTCTATGAGTGTGCATGATTATTGAGTGTTTAACTAAAATAAACAATTAAATGATAATAATCGAGATAAGTTTTTTTTGTAATTGAACCAAATAGACACCTGTTGATAAGTTTTATTTTTGTCTGAAAGGTGTTCCTGGACAACCAAAACAAAGGTTATATGTATTTTTTGTATCAATATGCAATGTAGAGTTATTTGTGAATTTGTCGGAGGAGACCTAAGATACAACACAATTTTTTTATATGTCGGTAGGCATTACGAATGGACATTTTGTACAATAATATGCTTTATTTTATAAAACGGGAAAAAAGGGAATCTTTATCATCATCAGCCTATTACGATTATGTTACTGTGCCATAGGCCTTTTCACACACAGAGACAGTATGAGCCATAATGTACACGCTGGCTTAGTGGGGGTTGGTAGATGTCACATGCCTTGAACGCTGAGGTTCATGGCCATACAGGGTTTTTAACGATGTTTTCATTCATCATTTTGAGCAATGGCAAATCCACATTTAAGTTAGGTATAATCTAAGGTATAAGTGTAGGGCCAAAAGGGACCTTCATGAGATGATAACTTTAGAACTTTCGAGCAAACGATTGTTTGATAAACAACTGTTCATATTTAATTATTAAATAAATTACAGACTTAAAAATTCTAGAAAATATGAAAATCTGTGGGATTTTCGTGAGAACATAATATTATGTGTTCCTACGAAAAAAACTAAACTATTTTAACACAATTTGGTAGAGCTTTTAGTTGCAACATTACAATGTACATATAACACGATGTTGTATTTTTTCACAAGATGGTGTACAACATACAAAAAATTATTTTGAAATGTAACTTGTTGTACATTCAACGTATTCAGGACACCACCCAATATTATGAAAATATCTATTTCAACGATACGATACGATAAATTAAATACTTTATAACTTTGTAGGCATAGGCAATATCTAAAACTGTGCCAAACTATCTGGGCATTATTATAACCATGAACCGAAGTACGTATACCAAAAGGGCAGACAAACAGACATGTCAAAACTATATGGACTTGTAGTTTGACTAAAGAATCTACCTATAGTAGTAACAACACTATACCTTCCGTAGGCTCAAAATTATTTACATAATGACGATATTTAAAAAACCTACACTAATTGAATCGATGCCGATGGTGTCTCTTCACTAATGTTACGAACTAGTTTCAAATTTGTCATACATTTCGAATTCACAACGTGTATATAAAATTGGTGATCCTCAATGTAACGGTACAGACGATCATCTCCTTCCCAACAGTCCACAGGCTGCACACATCATCAAGCTAGCAGCCATGGATCTCAACGTTAGTGCAAAATTACTAAAAGCAATAGCTATAACTTTTCATTGAGTTTAAGTGAATTAAGAAATTAACAGTGATAGTGAATTTTACTTAGTTAATGACAGGACAGTGAGAGGCCTATACCCAGCAGTGCACTATATCATGCTAGTAATTACGATATTAATTAATTTAAAAAAAAAATGCTGTTTTGTGTTTCAGATGTGGTGTATATTTACCATATTGGTCGTCTCAGCGGGTGCAGCTCGTTTCGATCAAGGCCCACAAAAGTTCTACGAATCTTCTTCCCCATCTCCCCGAAGAGAACAAAATACTGAAACCAAAGAAGTCCTACTTTATCTAACACCCGGCCAAATAAAAGCCTTAGAAGCTAACGGTGCTGTGTTGAGATCTGCTGAGCCTGAAAACGATTCTGAAATTGTTCCCGAGGAAGCTCAGCAAGACGACGAAGATCAGCCAGAAGAAAGCAACGAACAAGACCAGGAAGAAGAACAAGAGCAGGAAGAGGAACAAGATGACAATGAGAATGGAGCTGAACAGGAACAACAAGAAGAAGCTGAGCCAGCTGAGCAACCAGAACAGGGTAGTGAAGAAGAACTACGAGGCCAAGACTTAGATTTGGAAGAGATTTTCAGAATACTAAATGAAGAACAAATTGAGGAAGAAGAAGCGAAAGAAGAACAGGCCCGTAATGAGCCGCAAGTGACAGAGGAAACTTCAGAAGAAGAGCGGGAAATTCCTCCACGGTTCCAAGTCCGCCAACAACAACAGCAGCAACAGCAACAACAACGCCAAGAAAGATATTTAGCTCCCGCAGAGCAGAAGGCACGATCAAAGATCTATTCAGCCATCCGTTACCAACAACGAAATGAACAACCTCAAAGAGTTAGGGTTCAACAGGTCAGACAGAATGAAGAGCAACAGGCAGAACCTCAAGCTGTTTTACCACTACAGAGGTATAGACTAGTGCCGTACGAGGTTGAAGAGCAAACTGAGGAGCCCAGTCAAGAACAGGAACAACAAGCTCAACAAGAACAGGAACAAGAGCAAGAAGAGCAAGAGCAAGAAGAACGGGAACAGGCTGCAGAACAAACCGCCGAAGAAGAAAATAATCAAAATAGACTGAACGCTCTATTGACTCCTCTCCTTAGCCCCGAGAGATTAGCTGAAGTTATAGGTCAGCGCAAAAACAAACTTTACCAGAACGAGCTTGAACTTCAGACCATTTTGAAAGAGTTGAAGCAGTCACCTAAACACAACGACCAGAAATACGCCATTGAAATCGAGAGACTGAGGGCAAATCTAGAGAAGCAAAACACTCTAGCTAAAGCCGAGGCTATCACCAAAACTGCACCTCAGTTGATTAAAAAGGAAATCCAGAAGCGCAGGCCAAGCCAGTCTGCTAAGCAAGTCAAGGCGCCAGCTTTGGCAGCGCGCAATCCTGAGCCGAAAACACAAAGGGCCCCTAGACCACTGCCAGTACCAGTGGAAGTTGCAAGACCTGTTCCTAGCCCGATTGTGAAAAAACAAAAAGTTGAGGTTGAAAAGCCCGCGCCTGTTGAAAAACGCATTCCCGCAAGTGCCACAAGAAATGGCAACGTTAAACTAAACAAAGCATATTTAGTGAAACGTATCGTTCCTGTTGAGACAAGGAGAGAGGTCCCCGTAGAGGTCCCAGTCCGAAAGCCTCAAAAAATATCTATCATTAGACCTGTATGGGAGAACTGATCAGTTTTATTGTTAATCGTTTTAAAGTTCTGTGTTAATAGTTGTTGTTATTTTAATTTAATTAAATGATACGTTTTTTATACATGTGACTTATTATTTATTCCACCATGATATCATTGCGCCTGCGCATTATTGCATTCTAAATGCTTACGGTATTTTCTACTAGCTTGCTTAGAATAGCTTGTAGGCGGTAGTGAATCATAATATGTTAATATTTTAAAGAAAGGAAACACACATTTTTTAAGATATGCAAATCTTAAACATTGAAAGAAAATATTTACACAGAATTTTTTGATTGAAGATAAAATTAATCTAGAATACAACTATCACAAATTCAGATGAATAAGAGATAACATGGTATTAATTAAACTGTTTACAAGTCTGACATACATATTCATATAATACTAGTTTATTCTGCGTTCCATAGGTAGATATATAAATCTAACACTTTAGTTCCCATTTTATCCATTATAGATCAGCAAATAGATAAAATAGTGACAATAATTTAATATTCACTAATGAAATTATCATTTTTTCCACGGCACTGTATTGCAAAACTCAGAATATCTTGTACCTCATCGTATAGAAAGCGTCCACTAACCACCTACATTCGAAGTTACTCGCAATCGGTACCACCAGGAAGCTGTGGTGTCGCTTAAAATCACAAGATTTGTATTCTCAACTTGCGCAAAACGGCCGTCGAATGTTACGTTGCCCTACTTACCTATATATAGTAGTATGTGCTTTATGATTTACAGTTTATTTTATTATAAAAAAGACAATGATTAGCATAATGATGTTGTGAAAGGGTTATCCAAGCTGAGGCAAAGCTTTTAATTATGATGTTTCATTTAAAATTTAGCCACATAACGTTATACAAATAGCTGATGCCTTAGGTTCACCACAATCCACAATGTATCATGTTTATTCCAAGATATTTCCACTGTTCATCATTCAAACTACTACATTAGCTACGGTCCAGACCGGAATAAATATTTACAGGTAGAGTCTTAGGTCAATAATTTCTTATGAAATAACGTCATCTTTTGATTTCAATCATATTTAGAGTAGGTAGTTTCAACGGAAAATTTTGATTTATATACTCATAATACTACAAGTTTTAAAATGTTAACAATAATTATTGAGAGCTTTTTTTTAGATTAGCTATGTACTATATATGCGTATATAAAATGTAGATAGCTGATCACATAGCAATTTAATACTGTATCCGCACTTAAAACATTAATTAAATGTACAATCTTCATGATGCATCTTTAGATAGACTAGGGTTCTGAAGCGAACCTTATTCACTTATATGGACAAGATACCTGTCGTCACTAACCTTAATTACTCAGTAATCAAAGTTAAAACAATTCAGAGTAATTCCTGAATTCGTGACTGTTTAAAGTGAAAGTGTACTCAGTCTAATCGAAGACATTTAACAAAATACAAGTGAGTGTGCTGTTAATTCGATATTGCATTTCTTTCACAACATGGTAGCGTTACGTAAGCCGGGAAGCATTATCTGTGGATATAACAATTACTGTTGCATTCTGTGCTATCATCACCTTCAATTAATTGTTTGTGTATTCTATCTAGAGGTCCTTAAAAATCTGTCAACAACACACATCTTCTATTACAATCACTCGCTAAATATTGAATAACAAAATCTCGAAAACTACCACCACACTTACAAAGCTGAATTTTACATGCAACTTTTTTTGGATAGGTACTATAATGCATATGAGTTTTTGAAAATGTATTCCTTAAGGTGAACCCTTAATGGGGTGTTAAAGTTTGCATAGAAGAATGTCAAGAGGGCTGGTCAATAATGTTTCTTATAATAGGTAACTTTAACTAAAACTAACAAGTTTTAACTTCCAAATAAGAATCGATGTATTGATAAGTAATTTACTATGTAACAAAATACAAGTCGTAAACGACGTGACAAGATGATATAGAAAAATTATGTAAGGAAAATATATAAAGTAAAAGTATGTAGACGTAGTAAGGAAAGAATAGTGTTTAGTGATTAGTTTCATCTGATGATGTATGACTAATTGAATCAGAATTACATGAGTGCATTATTATTATGCACCAGTTACGATGATTAGATTACAGCTAGGTGGCCTCCGTAATCAACCTGTAATTATTGCATCAGAACAATTACACAGGGTATTATTTCTGAACGGGCCATTTACTTACTACCTCAATTGCTTCATGAAGTAACTCGGTTCTGCTTGATTATTATCTTGCAGTTGTTACTAAGACTTTTAAATAAACAAATGGTAAAGTAACAAACATTTATTAATATCACAACTTTACTGGGACTCCATCAGCGACAGCCTTACGAAAAAATTACACATAACGAGATTAAAGCGAAGAGATATTTTTAACAAACATACGAACAAGCAGTCAATCTCACGCATTCACTTTGAAGACTTACATTTATACAATCAATTTAACATTCATTTTCAACATGAATCCCGACCAACATTGACTTTCCAATATTATAAATTTCAATCACGACGAGAATTCACGGATCGTCTAAATATTTATTAGAGCTAAATCTAAGTCAGGTACATTTTATTCATGAATACGAATTACGATGCCGTTTATTGCTTAACAACACTGAATACGAATTTCAGCTACGATCTTTCTTATATGTATAATCTCTACCTATACTAATATCGACAGGCAAGAAATAGACTTAAACGTTACTCTAGACGGTGGAGATAGCTCCACGCTAAAGCCCATGCTTGAGATTAAACTAATTGTCGTTAGTAGCTTTCGTGTTTGTAGCCTTCGCCACTGTCGCCTCCGAGAACCTGTCCGTGGCCGAGGTAGTAGCCGTGTGCTTCGGGCTGAAGCTCAGCGTAGCCTTTGAGACCCTCGCCGCCTTCGTATCCCTCGTAGCCACCACCTAAATGCTCGTAACCTCCCTGATGTTCAAGGCCAGCATGCTCTAAACCTGCGTGCTCATAACCTCCCTGCTCGAAACCTCCGTGCTGTAAGCCTCCGTGCTCCAAGGCTCCAGAATGCTCGAAGCCTCCGTGCTCAAGACCGGCAAAGTGGTGCTCGGTGTCGTGCCTGTTGTCTTCAAGCACGAGACCACCGCCGTGCTTGTGCTCGGTTTCCGGATGAATTTGCTTCAGGTTGTGTTCGGTTTTGCCCTTTTCCAACGGGTGTGCCAGAAGATGGCTGTGCTCTTTCTTCACGTAAACGGGAACAGGGTGGAAATGTTCGAACTTAATTGATTGATGTGATTTCGCGTGTTCGTGCTCAACTTGGTGGTGATGTCCCGTCTCTCCGATCAGGTCGTGGTGGTCGTACTTTGCTTCCAGTTGCGGACCCTCATCGTGGATGATGCCTGGGTAGGCGGCCGCTACTGCGAGGAATCCCAGGAAAATCTGTAAATTAAATTTTACCGTCATTAACATTTCTATGCATAAACATCAATCATTCCATCGATAATGGATTTTGTGCAATAGCGGATGTCTACACGTAATTAGTAAGTTGTCGGCAACAGAGCTTTGGTTACCATCTCGGAACCAGTTTCGCCGAGGGCACTAACTCCAAATGCCCTGCGGTTGTTTTATGTAACGTGAAAGGCTTCCTATGAGATAACAATGCAACCGCGTTGCTTGATCAGGAAGGGTGATGAGCATGGTTCTCATGTATCGATGACAAGTTTCTCTATGGATCGGTCATCGTGCTTGCAATAGCAAGTTTTGAGAGACACAATACACAGACACATTGGACACGGTCACGCGAGTTTAGCTTAGTATTGGTCGCACAGTAAACTAGAGTAACACTATCACAGACAGAGCACATAGAGATTACGCACGTGGTACTTCATTGCGATCGGCTTACTGCAGTGGTACACCTTACTCCACGAGAGGGTGGTGGGTAATGCCAACACTTGTAATTTGCATCGCTTTTATACTCGGTTTCACTTAACCAGCGTTCAGTGCGAGTGCTCTGTTTGCAGTTACGTGTACGTCGATCGCATTGTCAGTCGATTCGCGTCTCAATTAGTACAATGGATAGAAATTCGTTGGGAGATGTACGGAAAAACATCAAGTAAGCGACATCGACATATTTTGCCTTAATTATCGCGTAACGTCGGCGAGTCATCGCTCGATAATAAGAAGATGCATGCAACGCTCGTCAATTAGCATATGTATTAAGTTTATGCCTCGGCCTCATTAAGTGAGATTAAAAATAATTCGTATTTTATGATAATTATAACATTTAAATACATTTAAAATTTAAACAATAATTTCATTAGTTATGTAAGAATAGTGTCAAATAAATTGACTAAAACGCCTTTTCTTACCATAAAACCATACAAAGCTAAGTATAATGTTGATAAACCTCAATTAAATTTTATAACGTTTATTTTAGCAAAATTTTAAATTCTCAGGCACATTCACATCTTTTCCTGACCTTGTTTTCATTAAGCTGTAAACTGAGGCTGTGGAAGTAATTAGAAGCATTACACAAAATGCGTGAATGCACAATTCAGAACAAGGACGATGCATTTGGAAATAAGTAGGTATGTATTTAGTGCATTACTTATTTTCGACCAACATACGTTTTTTTACAGAAGCTATATTGTTTTATAGATTCATTTACATATTTGAAACCGAAATTAATAATCGATCCGATCCGTTATCCGCGGTTTGGATTGATAGGTCATGTCATTACATGTCATTTTGTACTAGGGCTTGACAGATTACTACTAAAATGACATATTTTTTATGACATGACATATTGATCCAAAACCGCGGATAACAGATCAGGATCGATTATTAATTTCGTTTGTTGGTGACACGCTGACTTATTTGAGCTGCGATGTTATATGTCACGCCGTACATAGTCTCTCGTACATCTATATCATGAGAAAACATGAGTTCTAACTCATGTTTTCTCATGATATAGATATCAAGAGCCCAACTATCATTCTTACATGCTAATCCACCCAAATCTGTGTGCTAATCACTATTTTATCTTTACCTAAAGAATTAAAAAGTACAAGCATAGCAAGGTTGAACACCCAGACAAAGAACTAACTCTTGAACTGCACAAATCTTAGTACAAATTTTTGCACAATTTTTTGTCCTGTAGTGGAAATTGAGCCAGCAACATTTATGAGCCACGCTGTTCAAACTTACCATGGAGGTTGTTTTTTTTAGTTTGGCAATAAGAACAAGGTTAATAGGTACTTTACATCTGTAATTTTGGATGGATCCCATCAGTTAAATCATTGTTGTTTCTTCTAATGCAAATACACTTAATGGTATTGGCCCTACGTTGCAATACATACGCCTTTAAATTGACTCAGGTGACTTGTGGTCAAACGCTACTCTGTAAAAAAAACTTTGCTATAGTAAAAACTGTACGATCGTTTTGTTTGGCTGCTGCGGATCCCCGAGCCAATTAGTTTCTGATATCTTAAACACAGGAATTCCTAGTAAGGGGTTAGAAGTAGGTACTATATAGGTATGTGATTGCGAAGACGTTTTTATTTTGTTTTCCAACAGATTATTTTGCTACTAGGATTCAAACGGCACGTTCTAGGCGTTAATAACAGGAAATTGACATTTTAGTACAAAATATGTAAGAAGTTGAGTAACTTTGACGCACTGAGATACAAGTGTATGCACTTAGTTTTACGAAATTGTTTGAATAAAATATAGAGCATTTCGACAAAGTTATAATTTTCTCGACCAAAGAATTTCCTGCTTCATGTTAACTGGATCTGATCTGTTAACGGTTTGTCAAACTGTTTGTAACAATTTAGCTGACTGCGACTACGTAACCATATGATCAGCCCGACATGCGGCAGGCTGCTTAATTATTGTCTTTAAAACGCTTGCAAAACTTTTGATATGTTTTATCAAATTAACACTTGTCATTATGAAACTGTTGTGTGTTACTTTCAATGCTTTAAAGAAAGTATTAAGTATTCAAGTGTGTGTGTGAAAGTTGCAGTCTCACTCGAGAGCCCATTCCTTATCCAAATGTAGCGTGACGCCACCTTCGACCACAACGTCACAAATCTTCAGATGACTAGTGATCAAACACTACTCGTATGAGATAAAAAAAAATGTGTTAAGAATGTTTCCATATCTTGATTATAATCTACCATTTTTAATGTTATCAATTTAAGCATACAAAAAATAAAATATGCAGGTTTGGTTTCGAGAGAGAGTTGGTATTTTTCAACAAAATTAGCATATTTTTCGAAATAACGCATATTTGATGAAGGCTACATTCACATGTAGGCATCTGCGTGAATTTAACTGCCAAAAATCTATTCTAAAAAAGGTAAAGTGAAGGGACACTTAACTGTCCAAGCGCAAACCTTTTAACAATGGTCATTAAGTTCTTACATACTTAAAATAAAATTTAGTAGGCACACTTTCGATATAATTTTGTTTCGAAATACTGTCGTGACAATGACACAGAGTGTAGACTTATTGCACGCAAAAAGATTGATTATACTGTAAGAAGCTGGAAGAAAATTTCGGGCTTAGACAAAACGAAAAAAAGAAAAACAAGAACACGCGCGTTCTTTGTGTGATCGTTTGATATAAATATCGTAAATCGTAACCTAAATTACTATGTTACCCTAAACAAATAAAATAAAAACAATACTACTAAAGTTCGTTTAGAATTAAAGCATTCGCTCTTTTGATCTAAATACGGTCAATTCGTCCGAATCTAAGCGCTAGAATACAAGAACACAAGAGAACGCTTGCTCCGAAAAGAGAACATGGCCGAACACGAAAAAAGTACTTAGTCATAAAATCTGTGCGCACACCCATGCCACATTTACAAATCTTATAGTAAAGCTAATTAAAAATATCGGACTATTAGATGTCAAAAAAAGCTTGGGATTTTAGTGAACTTGCTCCAATTCAATCAAATAGTAAAAAGAATCAAATTGTCAATGTGATCGCGCCAAAAAAATTACCTGCCGGGCGTTTCTTGCCTGTTCTTTTGCCGGCGTAAGGAGGTTGGAACAGGCGTAGCTAGTTATAAGTTGACGTTTTAAAATGATCACAATATATCCAAGCGAGCGAACTTTCTTAGAACGTTCGTAGAGTATTCATTTTCAAGATCCACGTACAAAAACCGAACACTGTTACAGAATACACACAACAACAATACAATCAGTACCCCTAGTACAGGTTTTGATAGTTTACAAAAACTATAAAAGTTTTCGTTTCCATCCATACATATTTTTTTCAGCGAATCTTATCGAGACTTGGAGGAACTGAAATCGTTAATACGGGTTATTTTAAATCGTTATAATCATATTCCAACAATGTTATTGAGTTACTTTTTGAATTTAAGCAGATCGAGTTGCCACTTGCCACACTTTGACAAGTCGGCGGTGGTAAAAAAAACGACGTTTACGAAAACTTTTATCGTTTTCAAAACTTGTACTAAGGGTACTGTACACAAAAAGCGATTTTGAAAGAGCGGGGACAGAACGAGCATTCGCTCGCTTGGTCTAGCTAACCTTAATTATGTACTTATTTACCTAATTTTAAGCTTTATGATGGCTGATAAACGGATATTTTATATATATATTATCCGACTTCAACGTAGTGACTAGTGACAAACTAGTATTTTCTTGCAAGACTGATGAACTGTGTGTGATCTTGAAAGCTTAAAACTGGTTTCAACGAGTAAGTATATCAAAATAATCAATTACGTAACTGACACGATAAAGTGATACTCTTGTACTTATTAGTTTTAGAGATCACGAGATAAATATACATTTTTATTGAAAAACTAGTACGGAGTACGGACAATAAATGTAATGTTAAATAGATTAAAATTAATAATAAATAAATATCGGGGGACCATCATTGCACACATATATTAAAACATAAAAATATTATAGTTTTATTTAATATTTTAAGGTTTAGTTAAGTAAGTGTTAAAAAAAGTGTTCTTATTTTGTTATTTATATCCTTTCAAAATAGAATATAATAAAAAATATTTAAATATTAATTTTAATTCCACTTTTTATTTTATTACAGATGCCTTCGTTTGGCAAAAGCTCCAATTTCCTAGAAAAGCGATGCCGTCATTATAACGGCCGCAATAGAGCGTCGAATGACATCACTGAAACGTTGTCTAAACAAACAAGAGCGAGCGCGTTTATGTCTTTTGTATGACAGTTGGTTTATTTAGCGGGTCATTGCAAGCTATCGATGTTGCAAACATTATCTGTTGCAACAAACTAATAAAACAAATATTTTGAATTACAACAAAGTTTTTTTTTTAATCAAAATAAGAAAGAGCTTTGTCACTGATTGTGAACATGCCGCCCTGGTTAAACGAAGTCAGTTCTGGGTGACACTGAACAGTAGGTAAGGGCAAGCGCTACGCTTACCATCAGGCGAGTGGCTTGCTCGATTCGGTTGCATTCATTGCACTCATTTGCAAATGGTGACAAATTGGTGAAATTGGACATAAATCTAAAATTTAGTTTTATATGTGATTATTTATTATGTTATTTTAACATATTTGGAGGGCCAATCCACCCGCTAAATGCAGCGAAGTAACGGCAATTAGTATGCACCAACCGAGTAAACACTAATTGGTCATTGTTCGCACATAATCAGTTGAAAATTACTGCTTGATTATAAATAATGATGAAATTGGAACGAGATGAAACAGAGTTGCGATGGAAATTATGTTGTTATGTTGATAAATTACAAAACGCTCTATCGGGTCACGATGTTGCTGAGATGACTTAAAAGTCAACTTGTACTTATATAGGTGCCTTTGTTAGGTAAGGGTGTGCCCACATTGGCAGTGATCGCGCGCCGCATGCAAACCTACCATTGCAAATTGAACAGCCGCGCGAAACAAGCATATTGCGCGTTCGACTGTGTGAATGCGCCCTAACATAGAAAGTACAAAGTTACAAACTTTTTTATGTGGCCTTTACCCAAATAATTTTTACTTTTATACTTTGAATTTTATCCCGAAAAAATGTTGGATTAGGTTTATATGTCTTAATGTCTTATTTACTAGCGGATAATGTCAATGACATATCGATCCAAAACTGCGGATAACGGATCAGGATCGATTATTAATTACGGGCGTAAGACGTTATAAAGATTGATAGTTTTTATCAAGATCTTCGTCTACACTAGTTTACAGCCAATCTTATTGCAGCGTTGGTGATGTCCTAAGTATGTACCTATGTATATCCTTCCTATTGCATAAAAGTTTATACTTACCTACGCTGTTTATCTGCACAGATAATATTTGAAAGGATGTAGTAACGCAATATCCAGCTGAATTTGTAATTGCAACAATGTTCGTGAATTAACTTCAGTAGGTATGTAGTAATTGTACCTTCCTACTTCCTAGTCTTCCTACCTACTTACCTACTCTCAGTCAAAAAACGGGCGAGCTTTTCGCAAGGCCTCGAATGGCCAAAATTAAAAATAAAACAAGAGCGATCAAAGCAGTTTATAAATCGAATTTGATAAATACAAAATATTATCATCTTTGAAAAATCTACTTTTCTAACTCTGAACCAAACTCATGACTGCAGAAAAATAATCCAGAGTATATACCTACCTACCTAGGTATTGATGTTGATATTGATAGTGAGTAGATGTCTGTGTTCTGTTCAAGGAGTAGAGCATTTATTTTTAAGTAGCGATGTGTGGTATTCGTATGATTCGGATACAAATCATTAAAATTAAAATAAATAAATATAATAATGTATTTTATAATCGATGGGCCTATCGATAGAATGGCTTTTTCAGATGAAAACTATCCATAGTTTTACTATAGATAGTTCGGCAATACTGATGCCTAGCTGCCTACGTTCCGTTTTACAAAAAACACAAACGCACTTAGTCTTTGTAGAACCACATAAAAAGTATGGTTTCACAGTAATTAATATGTAATAATTTATTACGTTGTTAGTATTCCTCCAGTAGATGGCGTTGACGACACAACACACAAGTTAAAAATTATCTTCTCTATTCGATTTATTTACAAGTTTTACAACCAAGGAACTCACCTCTTTTGCCTCGTAAACCCCCATAAAACACGAGGTGACACCGTGACAGTCGTTTGGTGTGGTTATCGTGTAGGAGTAATAGTATTCTGTGGTCGTGGCAAATTCATAGATGTTTCTTTCTTACTTCTATGGTCAAATTTTATTATATCTATTTATTGTATTGTTACATGTACTTCATTTGTATGTATTGTCTTTGG
This sequence comes from Opisthograptis luteolata, assembly GCA_931315375.2. Taxonomy (NCBI): domain Eukaryota; kingdom Metazoa; phylum Arthropoda; class Insecta; order Lepidoptera; family Geometridae; genus Opisthograptis; species Opisthograptis luteolata. The sequence continues at coordinate 8,234,419 of OV928047.1, read as the reverse complement.
ACATCTAGCATAAATACCTACCTATATGTGAAAACTGATAAAGGCCAACTGTACTCACTTTAATATTCTAACTTTGTTAATTAAGGCTGTTTGTTTTCCTTAAGAGTAAAATAAAATAAAATAAAATAAATTACCCTTATAAAAGGAAAAAAAATCTTCCTCTATTCTTTCGAATGAAATTACCCTGGTTTGGTTGACGTTGACAGTTGACACTAGACCGTTTTTTTTATTTGTTGTGGCGTCACACTATTAGTGTATTTGCCAGTGTCAAGTATAAAATATTTCAAACTCAGAGAGATCAATCAAGTTTAAATGATGATGATGATGAGATGATGGGATGAAGATAGTGTTTAAGTAAAGTAGTGGCGCTTTACTTAAACTTTACACGGACTTTTTTGGAGCAACTAGAAATGTCACTTTCACAACTTTAAATCAATTTCCCACACTCGTACACATTAACGAACACATAATGGTTAATAATCCACCAATATTACACATTATTACTCGAAGAAACACAAGTTTTGGAAATAAAAACAAATTTTTCACGTTGACAATTCCATTGCCGCCAAAAAGTCCCCACTTGACAGTTTGACATAGAAATATACATGATCTATGCCTTGCAGACTGTTTTTTTATAAACTTGCTATCAACCAATAGTCTACTTAATCTATGCTATCAACTTACCTCTAAAATCCAGGCTTTATCTACAATCTATAATCAATGTTCTGTAATTTAACGAAAAAAATAAATTCTAGTGCCATTTGACTATAAAAAAATTGTAACAGAAGATCATTGCATTTTTCTCATTTATTATTATAATTTTCTACACTGTATTTTAGATTCGTATATAACAATAATGTTTTAATATTTTCATTCTGGCAATAATGCGGACTAAAGTTTTTGAACGAAACATAATATTGGCCAATCATAGCACAAGGAAAAACAATTCAAATATTTTTAGTGTAACGTCTACAAATTTGAAAACAAACGTAATTCATTTCATGGCTTGTTGAACTTATTTTGCTGAATTTGCTCGGCGACTTGCTTTTTTTGATCTAACGCACATTTCTCAATAAAGGTCAAGATAAATTCTAACAAATACCACTTTATATTGCACATGGATGTTAAAATAAAGCGTACCTTTGCTGCTAACTTTGCGCGTTGGTGAATTTTGTGTTATTCGTTTTCTGTGAATTTAACGACAAAATTGGACAAAATGATCCTGTCTGAAGACGTAAATGTCCTTTTGTAAGTACATATTTAGCCTAATTTGTCTTTCTTCTTCATGACATGCCATGAATATTGCTTGTCGATTTAAAAAAATACTCAAGGGCATTTATCGACTTTCCTACAACTTAGTATGCATGTATGATGTTTGTGGGATGTGATCTAAGTTTCAATACGTAAATCTGTATCTATGCCGTTTGTATACAACCATAAAAATATAATACAGCTTACAAGATTTGTTTATAAAACATAGTCAACATGTAACGTTGAAATCGATTCCATTGGAAATTGTCAGTATAGGGAACAGAAGCCTAAACTATTGCAGCCGTATCAATAGTGAAAAAAATTGGTTTGCCACGCTATTGCACAGTATCCAGAAAAAAAACCTGGTCTATTGTTCTTTTGTTTAGTGACCAGATTTTACTTGCCTAAATCATATTTTACTATCTCACCGAATGTTAGTGATGATGTGATTAACGACCGAACATGCCTGCTTAAAGAGTACCTTCCTGTTCTCATGTGTCTTCATGACTCCCAGGTCATGAGAGACAAATACTTCGGCAAGGAGTTCTACTCCTTAGCAGTACTCATAATGAAAGTTGAAGTATAGCGCTGTGTATGCTAAGTTGGAATATCATACAAGAGTTACTTGATTGTCCTCATTTACATTAGCATTTGATCACAAGTCACGTGACAATGTGGTCAAAAGTGGTGCCACGCTACACCTTACTTAGAAATTGGCTCTCAACTGGGGCAGCAGAAACACACAGATAGATGCTTAGCGACCGATTCTATCTTTATTTGCATCTTACCTAGTGATTTTACTAATATTTATCCTTATATTCCAGCAATGAGGTCATCAGAGAGATATCAGCTAATGTCCGTGCTATGATGGAAGAGTTGTGGCTTAACTGGTCACACCTTGGTGTCGATAACAGCACCAAAATCAACAACATTAGCAAACTTGTGCAAATTGAAAAAGAATTGCACAGGGATGTCATTTCAGAGACTAGGCAGAAGTTGAAGATGATGCAGGGTCAAGTTAATAGTAAGTGTGTTACTTACTTTTTTACTAACTAGCTGTCCTTGCGGTTTCACCCGCGTAGGCTACAGTTTATCGTGATAAAAAGTATCCTATGTCCATCCTCATGGTTCAAACCATCTCCGCACCAAATTTCATTTAAATCGGTTCAGTAGTTTAGGCGTGAAAGCGAGACAAGTTATTATTGCATTTATAATATCAGTTACCACAATTTTCTTAAACAGTTAAGTTATATAAAAACTAGAACTATGCTGAGGTACACAAAGTAGTGGTGGTGGTAGTCACATCTTGTTACTGATCTAAACATAGGTGCATAGTACAATATTGTAAATTTTAAGAGCATTGGGGGCACACAACAAAAAGACAGTGATAACTGTGCCAACTGCACTGCATTCAGATCATGTCAGCCTTGTATTTTGTTGATTAATTGTTCATTACTAGGTATAAGGGTATATTATATTATAAACCTAGTTGTTAGTAAAAACTTGTATCCATGTTATAATGGTCAGTAACATGGTAAATTCTAAGTCATTGATTTATTTGCATCTTCAATATTTTGTAAGCAGACCTACAAGTGTTTTGAACATGGGCTTAAAACATACTTTGTAATATCCCTACAGAGCTGAAGGAAGAAACAGATGTGCTTAGCCGATGCCTGTCTGTTGATATCACAATCCTGGACTTCAAGGAGGAAATGATGCTGTTTGATTACAAGAGGGAATTGGAGGAACAGATTGCTGGGTAAAATACTTACCTATACTATGTTATAAATTAGCTTTATTATTTATTTACACCTGTGGTTCTCTCGGGTCCTGAGACTCCAGGAATGTCCATAGATGACTGTGATCTTTTATCATCAACTGGGCTGTCTGCTTGTTTGGCACTGTCACTTGAAAATAGGACTGCATTTTCCTGCCTTTTAAAGCGCTTAATGTGTTCAAAGTTCAAAATTTCATCTATATTTGTGATCTGTGTCAAATTCATCCCAATCTGTTGAATAGTTTTGGAATAATTGAGTATCTAACATCTCATATTTTGTTTTTTGTTATTTATGTACTTTGAAACTACTATAGATTTTAATGTTGATTTTGGCATTTGATGGCAGAGGTCACAACATAAACACTCATCAACTCATACTGTTACATTGGTGTCTGAGATACTAGATACTAATTACACTTTTTTTGAACTAGAGTGGGAATTTCTATTACTGTTCTAATTTAGGCTTATGGTTAGGATGTGTATTGTTGTTCAGGTGGAATGGATAAAGCTACAATTAAAGTTGACTTATTAGCTTCAGTATTAAATATTATGCATAGTTTAGGGAAGCAGAATAGAAATGTGATGTAAGAAATATATAAAACTAGACTATTGATGTAAGCCATGCTGTATTTCATCCTTAGGACATCAAAGATGTGTCAAAGGGTCACTTCTCAGTCAAAGACACCATCTCCCATTGCTGGACATATAAACAGCAGAAGGTGAAATTATCATTTCTAAATGTAAAAGTAGAGCTGTTTTGAAACTTTTTATTGTATTAGACAACATCTTTCTATTAGCTCATAAGTACTCAAAGTATTTATTGCTTCTATTTCACACCTTTACCCTCTCTATATTAGTTGTAGCTGTATTTTTTTTGTATTATTTTATTTAGTTGCAACAAGGCTTGAGAATCAAGCACTCTTTCAAAAGAGAAAGATAAAGATTATGGCAAATTAAGTCTCATTATGTTATTATAATCCATCTGCCCAGCTACCACTATCATTTATGCCAACAGGTACAGAGAACAGATGGAACAGCGCCGCATGAAGATGGAACGCCTCCTCGAGTGGCAGCGCGATCTTGCTGAGAAGCTGGGAGTCACCATCCAGGAGTTGCAGGAAGTTCCGTTGCCATCTGAGGAGGAGCTGGACCGGCTGAAGGACCACCTGGAAGTACTGCAGGCGGAGAGAGATAAGCGAGCGGAGATATTCCTCAATGTGCAAGTTGAGATTAAGGACATCATGGGTAAGTATCAGTTAGAGTCCAAGCTGGATGTGTTGAATTCTAGTTTGTCAGTGAGCTCCATTACCTCCAAATTAGGTTGAGGTCTATTACCGTTTGATGAGATGGACTTGCTAAAGAATCTACTTGTCTACTGATCACATTTCTAGTTCAAGTTTCCCTTTGTAGGTTGACTTGATACTGCCACGTATGTTAAAGAGCAAATAAAAAATGTTTTTCTCATCCCTCTTTTTTACAGAAAAACTGCAAATCAAGCCGCAGAACAAATTCGAACAGACTGTGGTGACCAATCTGTCCGTAGACTTTAAAGTGACTGATCTCAACATGGACCGTCTAGCCAAGCTCCAGCAAGAGTTGCAGGAGAAATATGAACAGACCAACAATAGGGTAAGTATTTCTACTAGTGTGAAATCCTGCTTGATAAAAAGTATTTTATGACCTTTCATAAGGTTCAAACTATCTCCACACTAAATTTCATCAAAATTGGTTCATTAGTTTTTAAGTTTATTTTTTGTTTAGAACAAACAAACAGTCAAGTCTTTTCTATCTATATATTAGTATATACATAGATAGACAAGCAATGAGCATATGGCTGATATGTTTATATCAAATTGTTGAAAGTTCATTCATACATAGTAAAGTTGATTTTTTTATCAGCAACTTATTAGTGTAATTTACTAACCAGTTGGCTATGAATTAAAAAAGCCAAATTACTATGGCATTCTTTGGTCTAAACATGTTATGTGGTATGTGACAGTCACTGCTGAAACTTTACCAATGCAAGCAATAAGCTGCAGGGCAACATACATTTTTAATATAATTTTACATGTTAGCATTTATAATTTTAGCATGTATTTTTCCCATCTATGTATAACCATTAATTAATTCATTGCTTTAATCCTCTAGGTGCTGGAACTTCGCGAGCGTCTGACCAAGCTGTGGGAATGCTTAGAGGAGGACCAAATATACAGAGAGAACTTCCTCCACGCTCACCCCGGCTGCCACCCGCAGACTGAAGCTGCTATCAAGGAAGAGATCAAGCGATGTGATCAGATCAAACGGCAGAAGATTAAGGTATTTTTCTCTGATTTTCAATTAGTATAGATCTCGAAAATGTACAGTGTCTGATGTAACACATCATCGCCTAACCAAGATTGCTGGTCTGTAAGGTATCAAAAACTACGAGCATTACGTATTTGTGAGTACCAACAACGACCTGACACGACACAAATACTTTTTTCCGTTTTTGATTTCAAAGCAAACTTATTTGTTCCATTATGGAAATCGAATCCGCAATTTCACTCTTCGCAGTCGACTGTCACCGATAGCGCCACGCCGCCGTTCGTCAAATAAATTAATCTATACTAATATTATAAATGTAAAAGTTTCTCTGCCCTGACTCCTGTTGTCTATTTACATTTTCAAAACATATCAACAACTTTTCTAGACAGATAAAATTGAAACCACTGCTAATTTGTTAACACATTTTTACCAATTTCCTGCTGAATAACTAACTAATCTGGCACAAAAGTCAAGAGTATTTGGAGTTTCCTAAAATTATAACTGGCATCTTGTATAATAGTAAATTATTCATGCTGATTCATATTACATATCGGATGTTATATGTACCTATATCTGAGTAATCAGTAATTTCATAATCTCATGTTAATTGATATTACAAATCGGAAGCTACATGTAAGTAATCAACGATTTCATAAACTCTTTAGTATTTCTTTCTTCCTGCAACAGAGTTGTCTGATGCTATGATTTTTTTTGTTGCTTTATATTTTTTATTTGACGAACTTAAACACCCAGCATCTCTCGCATTACTAAAACAGACCGCTGAACCATTGTTACTGACCTTGTGAGTTGCAACCCGTAAATAGTGGACTTAAATCCTGCGTGAGCTTTCAGTGAAGGAAAACATAGTGATGAAACCGTAGCTTGGTAGTATAGTATTCTCTAGTTCTCGCCTGGCTCGCCAAGAGTCGTATCGGTTTGTTTCGGCAGTCTTTCACTTGAGCTACCTATTGAGGGCATGCAGTGAGTCACTGTGTCGATGAAGTGCACACTCTGTTTGGACTGGTGTTCAAGCATCGCCTGATGCGAGAATTCGTATGAACTCTCGCAACTAGCGCGCTGATGCGCCCGTCATGTACGCGCCTTCACCGTGATTCGTTCGGATAGCACTCTCCGTTGAAAACTTCCACAGTTCCTAGTCCAAGCTACCTTCGAGATCTAAAAGTAATATTTTTCCTTTGTAGGTGTTCGTAGCCAAAGTACGCACACAAATCAAGCTCATGTGGGACAACATTATGTACTCGACCCGCGAGCGCGAAGAATTTGTTCATTACTATCAGGACATATTCACCGAGGATACCCTAACTCTGCACGAACTGTATCTGGAAAAGATCACCAAGTACTATAACGAGAACAAGTAAGTATACTGAAAATCTACAGTACCATTATAAAGAAAGTTGTTTATTGGAATGTAGTTTTAGAATAGGATCAGTTGTTCCAAAGATTGCCATCTTGAAGCTAGTGATCTGATTCCGAAAATGATTACTTACCCTTCTTTATAGAAAGGTACATAGTTCCCGTGTAATAGATCCGACGGTTTATTTATATTTGCCTACCCTTGCGAAGCTAGGGCAAGTTGCTGATCTATATAGATCCTGTGAGAATCCCCACGCGGTTGTTATCGCGGAGAACAGATAGTACTTTGTAAGCTGCCAATTTGCCAAACATAAAAGAAAGAGCTTGCCTATATAATAATGCTTTCTTATTTTCAGACAAATATTCGATATGATCCTAACGCGCAAGAACCTGTGGCTTAAAATGACGGAGCTGGAAGCGCGTTCGTCGGAGCCAGGCCGCTACCACAACCGCGGTGGCCAACTGTTGAGGGAAGAGAAGGAGAGAAAGGCCATCGCTAGCAACGTAAGTAAAAGTACACAATAATAAACTTAAATGAAATTTTGGAACGATTATAGCGCGATTGGTTTTAGTGAGCGATGGTGGCCGAACGGTTAGGCGTGCAACTTACAAGACGCCGACACCGAGTTTGAATAGTTTTATCCTCATTTCCTTATTTACAGCTCCCTAAAATTGAAGCGCAAATCCGCGAACTCGCAACCGAGTACGAAGCTAAAACTAACAGCGTTTTCACCGTCGATGGCAAGCCCTTGCTGCAACTGATGGAGGACGAGTGGGAGACTAGAAAAGCCGTAAGTTTTCACTTATTTCTTTTCATTGTATCATTATCAATCTCATTATATCCATACTTCCAAACTCCATAATATGCAAGTATTACTAGTTGCGCCCCGCGGTTTCACCCGCGTCTTCCTGTTCTCCTGTAGGAACCTTTTTGCGGGTAAAAGTAGCCTATGTGTTAATCCAGGTTGTAAGCTATCTCCATTCCAAATTTCAACAAAATCGATTTGTTATTTACGGTGATACGTGGTATTCGTGGTAACAAACATTCACATATACTCAAACTTTGGCATTTATAATATTAGTAGGAAGGATAGAATAAATGCGAAAGTAACTCCGTCGGACCCTCTGTCTGTTAGTTACGTTATCACGCCTAAACCGAAGCGCAATTTGTGAATGTGTTATATATGCCAGCTTTAAAGAACCGACTTGTATGGTTGCAATTTGGCCACAACAGATTGTAGTCAAATTGCATCGCGAGAAGGCTTTTTAAAACCTACCCACCTGTTGTGTTTGCACCATTGTTCACAGGTGATGCACTTCACAACCATGTACTAGTAAGGAGTTAACTTTTTCGAGACCTTTATTGTCGCCTCAAGATTCCGATTTAATTGATGAAATAGAAATAGCAACAATAAGAGTAAGACGTTTCTCTCTGTTATATGCTGGGCTTGTTATTTGTTAATCGTGTTTTGTTTCATCTATCAAATCGGATTCTACTACTCTTTTTCTACTTTCGCGGCGATTAAAGTCGATAGTTTATCTCACGGTTCCGTACACAAAGGGTAAAACAGGACCCTATTACTAAGAGTCCGCTCTCCTTCCGTCCGTCTGTCTGTCTGTCCGTCTGTTACCAGGTGTATCTCACGAGCCGTGATAGTTAGACAGTTAAAATTTTCACAGATGATATTTCTATTGCTGCTATAATAAAAATTCTAAAAAAAAAAACTGTTTAAGGTGGCTTCCATACAACAAACGTGATTTTATAGTAGTATTGCGCGAGTCCGACTCGCACTTGGCCAGTTTTATCTTATACTTTAATATTATAAATGCGAAAGTATCTCTGTCTCGCTTTCACGCCTGAACTACTGAACCGATTTAAATGAAATTTGGTATGGAGATAGTTTGAACCCTAAGGAAGGACATAGGATACTTTTTTTCGCGATAAACTAGCCCACGCGGGTGAAACCGCGGGGAACAGCTAGTCTGATATACATATATTATCTGTCTCCATATGTTAGTTTTCTTATATTTGTTTTTATGCATCTGAGGAATGAGACGAGCAAGGCGCTCGTACGCCTGGTGGAAAACGTCACGCTTGCTTGCTTAGATTTTAGTGCCACCTAAAATTTAAAACTTCAACAGTGCAAAACCCTGACGGCAATGTACTGTTCTCGTCACCCTGATACATTAGTTAGGCTTCGTACCTAAACTTCACTAAGTATTCTTTATGTTCCAGGAACGCCACAACAAACTATCCGCCCGCAAGCACGCCAACACTCCGACCACGCCTCTATTCCGCTCACTCGCTACCTCGCCGCTTGGAAAACGCAACCGCACCGCTGCGGGCTTAGCCGCCACTGCTGAGAAGAATAGGTGAGATACCTGAATTAATATTCACTACAGAAATCCTAAACCCAGTAGTAGCCTATGAATTTATCTATTTGTATGCAAAGCTACGACAAATCAAGTTCTTAAGGGTCGGCAACGCATCGGCTACTCCCCTGGTGTTGCAAATGTCCATAGGCGACGGTGACCGCTTTCCATGAGGCGGGCCGTCTGCTTGTTTGCCACACTAATACATAAAAAAAACGGTTCAGCTGTTTTTGCATGAAAGAAAGAAAGGCAATCGCTGGTTAAAAACTTAAAAGGTCAGAAAAACGGCTCATATAATCGTAGTATCCAACTGCAAATATTGCTACTGTGCAAGCTTATCAGCATTGATATAAAGCAGTTCTGTCTCTTCTTAGGCTGCCGATGAAACGTCAGCTCATCACCGCCAGCGCTACAAAAGCGGTCACCACTACGAGCAACAACCTGTCTGCGCTGAAGAGATCTGCCATCTCCACTGTCAAAAGGTAACATTTAGAAACTATTTAAAGCTATCTTGTGAGCTAGTGTTGTATGACCACTTGACAAGATAGAAAATACAATTTTTCACCAATTTCGCAATACGATAGTTATTGGAGACGTCATATGATCTGGTTTTGGAGTCCGGAGTGACTGTACTTATTTATAGGACTAGTTCCTGAGTACACTCGAGAAAAAAAAAATGACAGACAAAGAAAGTCTTTAACTTTTGCCGAAGTTTGAGTCGATATTTTTGCACTCTAGTATCTGGAAAAGGGGATTATATAAAAGGTGTCATGAAAACATTTTTTTAACATCGCAAGGCTATTAAATTAAATATGCATCGAAAGAATAGGTACTATATCAACGATTGTGAATAAAAACCAAATAATAAATAATTGTATCAAAAAAATCCGAACATGTTACCAACTTGTTTATTAATCTACAAAATAAATGCTAACCAACAAACGTGTCGAAAATAAAACACGAGAGTTAATTGAGCGTTTCATGTCTGACATGTTGCTTCATAATTTGGTCTCGTTCATATTCATAACTCAAGTCTGAAACATGCAATTAATATTACATGTTCTGGTCAAATTAATTAATAACGCCTGGAACACACGCACGTTTTCCAAATATTTGTCCTAAAGTGACATTAGAACCTAACATCATTAACATCCCATTACGTTCCCTCTGCTCGGGCACATGCCATTCCTTAGAGAGAGTTCGAATGACAAACGGACTCTTTCCGAGCTTGTGAGGTAAAAATATTATTGTAAAATACACGTTAAAATATTTTTCATTCCTTTACAATTTCAGTGCTCGCTAATCGCTATTGAAGGCAATGATGTCAGCTACTGCATTAACTGTCTTACAAGGCAAGTTCGATTAACGACAGACATTTAAAAATTTAGTGCTTACTTAATTGTTTCCAGTAAATTATATTGCATAAGTACTAGAAGGAATGAGAAATGTTACAGCAACCACATTCGACTTGCATAACTCATTGTTGTAGTTGTAAAAAAAGTAGCTTTAGCTTGTAATTTGTAATAGCTGTAATAGTAATTACTGTAGACGTTATTTCTATTATGTAGATAGTGGAAGAAATTAGTGGTATATAATGAGACTAGTTGATGAATAGAGTGTTCGAAACATATAAGTAAACATGATTACTCTTGTCTATCTGGCATGTGTTCGTCTTAAACAATGCAGCGGCCTTTGGGCACACAATATTTGAAAAATAAAAATTATAAAAAGAGAATTGTGATTTCGTCTTATTTGGACTTCGGGAATTTGATAAAGATTTCTTTCGTAACATGACGTACGCGTAAAAATGGAACACTGTATGGTTGATCTTCTATTTGTTACCTTTACACGCCTAAACCGCAAAACCGATTGTGATGAAATTCGCTATGTAGGTAGTTTAGAGTCCCGGGGAAGGGCTTAGTATACTTTTTATCACGATAAACTCTAGTATCCACGCGTCTAGTCCACGTCCAAACTTTGGAACAGATTTATTTATTTATTTATTTATTTATTTATTAAGAAACTCAACAGCGTAATACAATTATATTGCTTATAGGATACTTAACATTGTAAGGCCAATTAAAGAGTTTCACATTAATATTATTAGAACATGGCACAAAATGAAAAAAAAGAAAAACAGTATAATTAATGAATGTGGATAGATAGTGATAGATAGTGTTAGTATTTATTGATAAACTAGCTGTTCCTCGCGGTTTCACCCGCGTGGGCTACAGTTTATTGCGTTAAAAAGTATCCTATGTCCCTTCCCCGGGGCTCTAATTATCTCTATACCAAATTTCATTTAAATCGGTTCAGTAGTTTAGGCGCGATAGCGTATATATTCCGTATACTCCAAAATTATTCCCGCACTTCGGTGCCCCCTCAACGCGCTGTAGGTACCCATTATCCTATTTTAATTCTAAGTTAATTTTTCTTGGACCGCACGTTTGAACCGCGCAGTTAAAGGTCTTTCTGGTCCGCGACCGTACTTTACCTATTTCATAGATTCTCCCGGTGCCCCCCTCACCTCATCGCGTTACCCGCTGCGCTGCGGTGCGGCGGTTTTATTTTTCTACTACACTTACATTTTTAAACTCGTGATATCTTTCGAATGGAATGTCCGAATTGAATGATTCAAAAAGTTATATAAAGGCATTGAAGCAGTTTTGAATAAGAAGTAATTTATTTTGATAAGGATTAATACCAAGATACAAATAAAGAGCCTTTTCTAGCGGCGGCATTAAAAATTATTTTTTTTAAATAAAAGATCACTTATTGTGGCATAACTATAATAGTTAGACATATGCTCTCGTGGACTTTTTTGTAGATCTAAATGAGACCTACAAACCCGTAATACATTATTTTGTTCTAGTGTCAATAGTTTTTGCAGCGCACGCAAAAATAGGTTTTCGATTTCACACCTTGGGTTGCAAAATAGCAATTTTCTTACGGATCCCTAATTTTTTTGGAAATAAAATATAGCCTATAGCCTTCCTCGATAAATGGACTATCCAACACTGAAAGAATTTTTCAAATCGGACCAGTAGTTCCTGAGATTAGCGCGTTCAAACAAACAAACAAACAAACAAACTCTGCAGCTTTATAATATTAGTATAGATTCTCCCGCCTTCGGTCCTCACCGCGTTACCCGCGGCACTGCGGTGCAGCGGTTTATTTTTCAACTACTACTTACATTTTAAACTCGTGATATCTTTCGAATGGAATGTCCGAATTGAATAATTCAAAAAGTTATATGAAGAGATTGAAGCAGTTTTGAATGAGAAGTAATTTATTTTGATAAGGATTAATACCAAGATACAAATAAAGAGCCTATTCTAGCGGCAGCATTAAAATTAAATTTTTAAAATAAAAAAACACCTTTTGTGGCATAACTATAATAGTTAGACATATGCTCTCGCGGACTTTTTTGTAGATCTTAATGGGACCTACAAACCCGTAGTACATTGTTTTGTTCTAGTGTCAATAGTTTTTGCAGCGCACGCAAAAATAGATTTTCGATTTCACACCTTGGGTTGCTAAATAGCAATTTTCTTACGGATCCCTATTTTTTTTGGAAATAAAATATAGCCTATAGCCTTCCTCGATAAACGGGCTATCGAACACTGAAAGAATTTTTCAAATCGGACCAGTAGTTCCGGAGATTAGCGCGTTCAAACAAACAAACAAACAAACAAACTCTGCAGCTTTATAATATTAAATAATAGCTGTTCCCTGCGGTTTCACCCGCGTGGGCTACAGTTTATCGCGATAAAAAGTATCCTATGTCCTTCCCCAGGGCTCAAACTATCTCTATACCAAATTTCATTTAAATCCGTTCAGTAGTTTAGGCGCGAAAGCGTATATATTCCGTATACTCCAAAATTATTCCCGCACTTCGGTGCCTCTCACCGCGTTACCTGCTGTGTCCATTATCCTATTTTAATTTTAATTTTTTTTGACCGTGCGTTTGAACCGCGCAGCTAAAGGTCTTCCTGGTTCGCAAATTGCGACCGCAGTTTACCTATTTCATAGAATGTTCTCTCGCCTTCGGTCCCCCCTCACCTCACCACGTTTCCGCAGTGCCGCGGGTTTATTTTTCTACTTCTACTTACATTTTTAAACTCGTGATATCTTTCGAATGGAATGTCCGAATTGAATAATTCAAAAAGTTATATGAAGGGATTGAAGCAGTTTTGAATGAGAAGTAATTTATTTTGATAAGGATTAATACCAAGATACAAATAAAGAGCCTTTTCTAGCGGCGGCATTAAAATTAAATTTTTAAAATAAAAAAAAACACTTATTGTGGCATAACTATAATAGTTAGACATATGCTCTCGCGGACTTTTTTGTAGATCTTAATGGGACCTACAAACCCGTAATACATTGTTTCGTTCTATTGTCAATAGTTTTTGCAGCGCACGCAAAAATAGGTTTTCAATTTCATACCTTGGGTTAAAAAATAGCAATTTTCTTACGGATCCCTAATTTTTTTGGAAATAAAATATAGCCTATAGCCTTCCTCGATAAATGGACTATCCAACACTGAAAGAATTTTTCAAATCAGATCAGTAGTTCCTGAGATTAGCGCGTTCAAACAAACAAACAAACAAACAAACAAACAAACTCTGCAGCTTTATAATATTAGTATAGATTTCATTTAAATCCGTTCAGTAGTTTAGGCGCGAAAGCGTATATATTCCGTATATACTCCAAAATTATTCCCGCACTTCGGTGCCTCTCACCGCGTTACCTGCTGTATCCATTATCCTATTTTAATTCTAATTTTTTTTTGACCGTGCGTTTGAACCGCGCAGCTAAAAGTCTTCCTGGTTCGCAAATTGCGACCGCAGTTTACCTGTTTCATAGAATGTTCTCCCGCCTTCGGTCACCTCACCGCGTTTCCCGCGGCACTGCGGTGCAGCGGGTTTATTTTTCTACTTCTACTTATATTTTTAAACTCGTGATATCTTTCGAATGGAATGTCCGAATTGAATAATTCAAAAAGTTATATGAAGGGATTGAAGCAGTTTTAAATATAAAGTAATTTATTTTGATAAGGATTAATACCAAGATACAAATAAAGAGCCTTTTCTAGCGGCGGCATTAAAATTAAATTTTTTAAATAAAAAAAACACTTATTGTGGCATAACTATAATAGTTAGACATATGCTCTCGCGGACTTTTTTGTAGATCTTAATAGGACCTACAAACCCGTAATACATTGTTTCGTTCTATTGTCAATAGTTTTTGCAGCGCACGCAAAAATAGGTTTTCAATTTCATACCTTGGGTTAAAAAATAGCAATTTTCTTACGGATCCCTAATTTTTTTGGAAATAAAATATAGCCTATAGCCTTCCTCGATAAATGGACTATCCAACACTGAAAGAATTTTTCAAATCGGATCAGTAGTTCCTGAGATTAGCGCGTTCAAACAAACAAACAAACAAACAAACAAACAAACAAACAAACAAACAAACTCTGCAGCTTTATAATATTATATTAGTATAGATTATAAAGGTCAAATTGGTTTACGCAGGCGTATCAGCGGTCGTTTGGCAGCAAGAGCAGTCACCGAAGCTAAAAACGAACATGCAAAAAGGAGACTGAACTATGAAGGTGATATGAAGAGGACGCCCAAAACCACCGTCAGTGGCAGCATTCTCAAACATAAGCGGACGGTAAGACTTTACAAACTTCACGATTTTGCTATAATGTATCTTTCTTCTCTTCTTCTTGCCCTGGTCCCATCTATTTGGGGTCGGCGCAGCATGTACTCTTCTTCCACTCTCCCCTATCAGCCGTCATCGCTTCAGTCACTCCCCTTTCATTCATATCGGTCCTTACTTAATCCATCCATCTTTTCTTTGGTCTTCCTCTTCCCTTCCGTCCATCAACATTCATATCAATCACATTCATCACGATTTTGCTATTTTTTGCGATTTTCAGTCTCCTTTCTCCTCTCATTTTTTGGTTATAAGTATTGTATCTTTACTACATAGTAATAAAACAAAGTCGCTTCCTGCTGTCTGTGTGTGTAGATATTGAATTGCTTGGTATCTGAGTAAACCTGTAGGCCTAGTACGAATTTTTGCTACACGTTAACGCGCTCTACCGCGACCGCGTAAAAGCGTTTTTTGTATGAAGAAGTGTTTCACTAGGCTTACAGCGTTTGACCACAAGTCACCTGATGTTACGTGACGATGTGGCCGAAAGTGGTGACACGTGTCACGCTACAATTTATTGGGAACTGGCTCTCAAGTTATCAAGCAATTACCTATCCACTCTTAACTTGACCACCCGTGGGTAGTAGTACTTTTGTAGAAACACTGACCGTGGTAGGACTTTCAACTCCTCACAACAAAATCACATTAGAGTTCATTAGATATTAGAGTGTGTGTGAATATTAGTATGTTCTCCACAGTCTCTCGGCAAGCGCCGCAGCAGCAGCCGGCGGTCGATGAACGCGACGCGCTCCACCGGTTCGCAGGAACAAGAGAACAAGGATCCGCTTATGGAGACTACGCTGCTGACCACCTACACTGACTTTAAGGTAAGATATGAAACATTTTCATACAACTAGCCAAAATATTAAAGTTCGAATCTTACTAACAACTTAAACGTGAAAGTTTGTGAGTATGGATGGATGGATGTTTGTTACTCTTTCACGCAAAAACTACTGAACGGATCTGAATGAAATTTGGAATGGAGATAGCTTATGCCCTGGATTAACACATAGGCTACTTTTATCCCGGAAAAAGGCTCCTGTGGGGTAACGGGAAGACGCGGGTGAAACCGCGGGGCGTTACTAGTATTTTGATATTTATAGGCAGAAACACGATCATTAAAGCTTTTCGCCTTAGAATATCCAAAGGAACCTAATTGTTGGTACTCATTTTCGGGGTATCAATAATTTAATAAAAACGAGTAATGTGCCAACTGTATATTAATAAAGCATTTTACCCGTATTTCAAAGGTACCCAGGCTATGTTCTAACCCAAGTAGTTATCTCGTTATGAAACAATTTCCAGTTTTTTGTCCAGGCGCCATGCTGCCTGTATCTGTATATATTTTTTTTATTATTGAATAATGATCACAGTAAAATGTACACGCTAGTTAGTTCCTATATCTAATCGCAGGCTTACATGTATATAGATCATTGGGCACCTATAGCGTTTACCCGCGCGCTATGTGAGGTTCTCCGCGATCCGACTCTATTTACGAGGTTCATTTAGCCCTTGAGATATCGTTTTTCCGGTGTGCCCAACAGTAATTAGCATCCTTTTGTATTACAGGATAACATCATTGAGAAGCAGATCAGTCGCAGTTCGATGGCCAACCCCAGAGCGGCCGAAGTTTCCATCCCAACCATAGTAGTCCACCCCACCATTGACGAGAGAAAAACGCTCTCCACCCCAAAAAAAACTCCGAGGACGAAACCGCATTTAACGCAAGGCAAGGAGAATAATAACGCGCCGATGACGCCTAAAAGTAACTTGATGTATACGCCTACAAGACTAACGCGGTCTGCTTTGAAGCTAAACAACGATGATTTCGCGACACCCCGCGCTCCTCTCAGCGCTACTAAAGTAAACATACAAAGGCAGAACACAGCTTCGTCCCTTTCTGCTAAGACTACACCTACAAGCGTAAGTCGATCTAAGTCTCATACGCATTTGATGCGGATAAAAAATCTACCGCCTCTCATGTGAGTCCGAGTTAGGTATAACAGTCCCACCGGATCTTGTAGCTCTAAAGTTCGGTTCTGTGAACGGTCACGCGTGTACAGTCGTGAGGAAAATTGTCTATTATCAGTAGGAAATAATGAAATGGGAAACGTGAAGTGATGAAGATGTGAGCAAGACAGAATGATGCGACATCGTCCTGTAAAAGAGCGAGACATCTTTAGAGTATCCTCCAATTCACTTCCTCTAATCCCACCTAAAAATAGCGCAGACACCTTGCTTGCAGCTTCAAAGCTACAATGATCCAGTGAGACAGACTATTCACGGAGAAAAAAGACCTTCCGAAATACCGTTTTCCTTCTGAGTCAAAAGGGAACAAATTGTGATTCAGAAGGAAAACTAATACAAAATAAGGAAGGAAATGGTCTTGGAAGGTAAAGACTCAGAAGGAAAGTCCGAATTTTTTTCTCAGTGTTGTACATTCTCACATCACATGAACATGTCTGAACATGTTTACTTTAGATTATTCTGAGGTAACAACGTAAAAACTGCACTGTTGCGATATGTGCCTTATAAATTATTTTCTCTTTAAAAAATTATCGCTTTGTAGAGCTTGCTTTTTGCCTAGTATCGAGTAGTGTTTGTGATTTTTAATTTCCCGTTTTTATGTAATTATAATAATAGCTTCGTTTTCGACGCATACTTGAATTTCAAATACAATTATGTAATTGTTATCAAAATGCTCAACATTTTAAAGCTTTCTTCTGTGACTAATTATAGATTTGTGTTAATGATGTAAAAAGTATTTTTATGGTTACTGCTTTTTAAGATTTCGATATTTGACGGTTACAATTTTAATTAGTTTTCTTTTAGAGTAGGTTTTAGTTTTTTAATTTCGTGGAAGGTATAGATTTATGATGGTAAAGAATTTGTGAATCATAGTATGACAACCCATTTCGAAAATGCTCTGGTTTTCATTTATGTTACTATGTTATTAGTTGTACATTCCAGATATATAATAAACGGCAGCTTTGAAGGGCAAGTAGGTAGGTACAGTTTCTAGGCGTCATTCACTCGCTTGCGGATGGTGTACTTAATCTATCAGTATTTTATGATGTATGTTTTTTTGCCTCGGCCTAAACTGTGAAAAAATCTTGGCATACATTTGTCATGCGGAAGCGAAATCGGTTTGAGTAGATTGTTTTATCGGTGTTATAATATCGTTATTCCCTTAGTTCGTATCAGCTCGGCGATTCGATGCGTACCGAGAAATCGATACCGCAATGCCGCATCGAAAAGTTTTGCGTGTCGCTATAAAATTTAATTAATGTGTAATTTAAAACTTAAAGATGTAAATTTTTACTGTAATATATTAACATAATTTAAAAACTATGTGTTTTCGTCACAGCCTTATAGATTTCCTATTTTTGACGGTTCAACATTGTCGCAGGAAGGTCTTAAAAATGTCGATATTTTTCGATTTTGATGTGGGTCCATCTGGTAGGAGGTTTAGAAGAGCTGTAGATGATGACAGAAATGATATCAAGTTATTTATAGATCTACAACACACAGGGAAACTGTTTGGTGAAGTGGATATCGGGAGATTGATGTAAGTCATGCTATTTTTGAGATCTTGACTGTATTCGTCATCATCATCATAAGCAGCCTGTATCAGTCCACTGCTGGACATAGGCCTCTCCCAAGGTACGTTACTAAGCCCGGTCTTCGGCTCTTCTCAACCAACTATTGCCAGCTACTCGGCGCAAATTGTCGCTCCATCTGGTCGCTGGACGTCCTACACTATGTTTGCCAAGGAAACCGCGGGGAACAGCTAGTACTTTATATGCTGCATTATAAAACAAATGCAAAATGCACACTTTCAGAGAACTATCCACGTTATCAATATGCATGTTGAACGAGAACAAAGAAGTGGTAGGTTTTATGGCGCTCTGCGATTATCCCAATGTTTTGGGAGTGGATCCGAGCGACTGGGAAACGTGGATCAGGAATATGTTTCAGTTAGTACATTTCCTATTTTCATTCACACAAAATCTAGAGTGACTTCGTTAGGTACTATTACTAGTATCTACTATAGTACCTAGAGGTTTTATGCAGTATGTTGTTTGTTTTATCCTGAAATGTCCATAAGGTTGGCATAGTTAGGATTTCCGAAATGGACTCCTACCGACTACGAATTGCCACAATTGAATTCCAATAGTGTCAATTTTTGAAACAATCATGATACAACCTACCTTTTGGGGAACGTTTATAAGATAAGATAAGATAACTTTATTTGCCCAAAACATGAGTAACATACAGTCGCATGCATGAATGTTGTTAATTTAATTTTTGGTGCGTCACGCTTTACCAATACTGGTGTGCAAACTAATCGATTTATTATGATTATATTATGATTCGATTATATTATGATTATACATTTTATCAATATTTTAGGAAATTCTACTTGTCCAGAAACACGCTGTTCATACATTTCATGTGTTGCAAGGACTCGGTGCTTGAATATTTTATGGAAGAGGCGTGCATTTCTGTGTTCAAAAATGATTTGTACTTATTGCATATCGTTTTGTTTTCTAATTCGGAATGTGAGCCTGGTAAGTCAATATTTAATATTCATATCATTAATGGAGTACGAATCCCATCTCTATGGTATTTGCGAATTTTCCATCACACAAAATGGTGAAGAAAAACATCGTGTGGGAACCGGCATAACCAAGAACCACAAGATTTAAAAAGAGGTAAAGGCATGCGACATCTACCAACCCGGACAGCGAGTTAGGTACATAGATTATAGCCCATACTCTCTCTCTCTGAGATATGCTTTGTTTCTCAGCGCTGGAAAGGTAATAGAGTGATGATGATGAAAATGAAAATAATTAGGTAAGTATTAATTAATATGAACGGTGATATCCGACAAGAACACAAATAGTTAAATATAAGCCAAATAATTTTAACAATGCCCTTTTACTCATTTGTAGAACATGTAACAAGATACCAAATATTCAAGAAACGAACCATGTACAGATATAGCGCTCGAAGACTAGACGACAGCGAATCGAGACCACACTTCATGCACGTAGCCCTGCGACAGGACTACTGTCCTAAACTGAAAATTAGACGCGCTGTGTAATGTTGCACACAATAATCTTAACACATCACACAATGTGAAAGTTTGTAAGTGCATGAATGAGTGTGTATGTATGTTTGTTACTTCTTCATGCTGAAACGACTTAACGGATTTGAGTGAATAGATATAGCGTACCTATACCCTGGATTCACAGCAATAGATTTATAGTCTACTTTTTATCCCGGAAAAAGTTTCTGTGGGTTAACGGGAAAACCGCTGGTGTAACCGCGGGGCGCAGCTATGTTATGTCAAACGCTACAGTAAGATGTAAAAAAGAAATAAGTAGCAGTTCGTTCAATCGTGACTGTGATACATGATACTGCACTGTGCCCATCACCCACAAACATCGTCTTTAAATGCCAAGAAAAAATTACTATTACCACCAGTCTTCGTTATACAATTCTAGTGAGGAAGATAATGACGAAATAGTGAACATTCTTGACAAACAGTGTCCGCGACTGAAGGAGCTGTACGGAAGTTACTATATCAGTGAGATAATTGGCCGACATCCTGAAAGCCATAGGAAGATTATTGTGCCTGAGGTAAGTTTACAATAACACATACCTACGTATACCTATTAAAAAAAGGTATCTGGTCTTCCAATGCGTGGGGCTAGCGTGCTCTTGAATAGAGATCGTGACTCTGCCAACGTAGTGTAGGACCACAGTAGGAAGTCCTCCGGCTAGGTGAAGCGACGTCAGCAGTTGGATGAGAGGAGTCTGAAGATCGGGTTCAGTGGTGTAGGTACTTTGGGAGAGGCCTATGCTCAGCGGTGGCCTCCCTAATTTTCTACTAATTTAAAGGAGAAACTTATATTTATTGTTTGTCTCGTTCTTACGATGAAATGGTAGGATCGATTTTAGTGAAATTTAAAACACATATAGACCATGGGCTCCTTTCCTTTAAAGCTGCTCTGTTTGTTTCCAGTATCAGGAGCACGCGGTCGGCGTCATGTGCCTGAATTCTGACATCAACTATAAGAATCTCCAGCACCTGTACGACCTTCGTCCTTATTACGGATTGATGAAAGCCACGCCTCTTGAAAAGGAACAGTTGAAACGGTCCAACGCTTTGCTCAGTACTTATGGGTAGGGAAAGTCAATGCGGTACATAATTAATTATAATTATAGTCAGCGACAAGTTGCTAAACTGCTTGACTAATACACTTTTTCTGGAGGTTGTTTTATATATCGGTCACTTCGTGGTGCCTAAACGCAGTACCTGTAGGTAATAGCTTTCACTCATTCACATACTTACATAACTGTGGCCACTAACTAGGATCCCCTGCATCAGAAACTACGTGGATTGGGGATCCATAACACTCAGACACGGAACAAATACTTGCGCTTTTTTATTCACAAATACATACATAATTATATGTCCCATGGCGGGAATCGACCTCGCGTGCTTTAAGCTTTACCGTCGGCTGTTCGCCCATTGCGCTATATCAGTCGTTTCTTCTACGGCGTTCGTGCATGATCCCTTGTATCTAATCAACTGCCACATTCACCAATAAACTCACACAAACAAGTTTCATTACAGAGAACCAATAATGATGGGTAAATTTAGTCCATTTGAGCGTCCGTCAATCTCTGGAGATTTAGACTTTAGTGATGTGAGTATAATTTTCTAATGTTCTGATAGCAAGGTGCTGTTTTGAAAAACCGCAGGAGTTACTAGTCTATACTAATATCATAAAGAGGAAAGATTTTTATTTTTGTATGTTTGTAACGAATAAACTCAAAAAGTAAACCGATTTCTGAAATTCTTTAACAATTAGAATGCTACATTATCCCTGAATAACATAGCCTATAGGTTTATCCAAAAATGTTAAAAAAAAAATGGGCACTCGTGCGAAGTCGGGATGGACCGCTAGGATGTTTATACTGTGAAACTTGGTTAAGTGGGACCTGGATAAGTGAGAAACCTCTATTACTGGTACTCATGCTGAGGTCCCACCACTTTGGCACTGAATTACCCCTGTTAGTGGGACGAAGCAAACCTCTATATCTGGGATTCAATCTTTCGATTTTATCGTCATAGTTACCTCTATAAATGAGACAGCAAGTGAATTTTATATGCATTAACCTCTATAACTGAGATAACATCGTTATGTTTGTTTACTTATTCTTTTTCTAGCCATTTATGGTATGAAATCGAAAACCTATTTTTGCGTGCGCTGCAAAAACTATTGACAATAGAACGAAACAATGTATTACGGGTTTGTAGGTCCCATTAAGATCTACAAAAAAGTCCGCGAGAGCATATGTCTAACTATTATAGTTATGCCACAATAAGTGTTTATTTTTATTTTAAAAATTTAATTTTAATGCCGCCGCTAGAAAAGGCTCTTTATTTGTATCTTGGTATTAATCCTTATCAAAAAAAAAATTACTTAATATTTAAAACTGCTTCAATCCCTTCACATAACTTTTTGAATTATTCAATTCGGACATTCCATTCGAAAGATATCACGAGTTTAAAAATGTAAGTAGAAGTAGAAAAATAAACCCGCTGCACCGCAATGCCGCGGGAAACGCGGTGAGGTGAGGGGGGGGCTGAAGGCGGGAGAACATTCTATGAAATAGGTAAACTGCGGTCGCAATTTGCAAACCAGGAAGACCTTTAGCTGCGCGGTTAAAACGCACGGTCAAAAAAAAATTAGAATTAAAATAGGATAATGGATACAGCAGGTAACGCGGTGAGGGGCACCGAAGTGCGGGAATAATTTTGGAGTATACGGAATATATACGCTTTCGTGCCTAAACTACTGAACGGATTTAAATGAAATTTGGTTTAGAGATAGTTTGAGCCCCGGGGAAGGACATAGGATACTTTTTATCGCGATAAACTGTAGCCCGCGCGGGTGAAACCGCAGGGAACAGCTAGTTTATTTATACCTGTATATCTGAGATACTGGGTAAGTGGAATACCTCTATAAATGAGACAAATTTGCAGGTCCCTTGAGATCTCACTTAACCAGGTTTCACTGTAATACAAAGGGTAATTAGTTCGAGTTTGGCCACTGGGAAGAAGAGTTCGTGACACTAATCTAAGTTTTTGTTAAGTCTTACCAGAAAACATCCAAAGAAACATTGCCTCGAGACAGTGTTAATCTCAGGAAGCCTACCAAAGTAAATTTTACACGCCCTTCAAAGAAAAAATGTAAAGTGGCAAGAAAAAGCGTCCATACTTCAGACGATTACAGCGATCAAGTATTTACTATCTCGCCCTCTCCTTCGCAACTGTCAACAAAATCTTTGGAGCATTTCATTTTGGACGAAGATCCATTTGATTACGAAATCGTTAATATCGATAAGAGTCTGCTGAGTTTAGCGGAGGCTTTCTCATGCGAGCTTTTGTAAGTAGATTTTTTATCTAACTAAATGACGACACGAGCAAATCGCTTACCCGTCATAGTTCAGTGCCATCTATGTTTCCTGCGCAAACCTGCACAGCAATGCACAGCGCTCGTCGCCCTGAGGTATAATTGTAATTTCACTGGATTTACAGTGGTTTTTAATCTGTTTCTTTATGTTTAAAGGTTAGGCAACAAATCCGGACAGTCATCAATACAATCCATCCCGTCAGAACCACGGCTCTTTAGAAGAAATCGTGAGTATTCCGACTTCTAACCTTCTAGAAAAAGGTCCCCAAAAAACTAAATTAATTTCGGTATAGCTATATAGGTACAATTAGTCAATAAACCCGAATTTACCTCTGGGGTCTTATACAAACGTCAAACGTAGGCGTCAAATTAAATATACTTCCGCAGTTTAAAAAAAAAAACAATACTATAATTATTACCAAGGAACTATTTTTCTTTTAGTTCTTACAGGGTAGTCATGTGATGTTAAGCGACTATGTGGTCGAAGGCATGCCACGCCTGTATTAAGAACTGTCTCTAGTGAGGCTCCCCAAAAGCGATGCTTGGCGATACATTTTTGCTCAAAGACTTCATGTGAACGAACGACATTTCAGGACACCAACCAATCTCTCAAGTAGATAAAAAGGAATCCGAACTGCCACTGTATGCTGGTCAACCAAACGCTTTCATTATTGAGCTGTTTGGGCTTCACGAGGACGTGGATGAAAGGCAGGTAGAGGTACCGCCAAAGTTTGCGGCCTGTCCAATAATGACGTGCGCGTGAGCAGTGGCTGCTCCTTTACCTCTGTAGGCTACACCCTTGTTAAATTTCATATGCGACGGGATTTCTGTCTTTATTTAGAGGCGTCAAAAATGTCTGTACACAAGTTCAAAAATTCGTTTTTAGCAACTTATGATAAGAGCAAGCCTCTCGCCTGACGTGACCACCACCCTTGGTCATTACAGCTCAGTGCTATCCAGAATTTTGAACTATCGGTACTAGTGGTTTTTTTGATCGAATCTGTGGTTGATGATACAAAACCTAAAGTTTTTGGAGTCATTGACTATGGTTCTGCTTTCGCTTGTATCAAGCTATTGAACTTTTGGTGGAATCATCACTAAATAACTCTTCTGGGACTTATGTTCGATTTTCAGAAATAGTATCGATTTGCTGGAAGTGGCGTTTGAAATAATGAAGGACTACGATTACTGTGTCATTCGTATACCGGCTGCTGAAAGACCCTTTTCTCTTTTGCAACACTTTACAGTAAGAAAGTAACATCCGCTTTATTTTATGGAATCATTTTTGGATATTCATATTGTCCGTCACCACTGATAGTCCTTTTACCGTACAAATATTTAATTTTCAGTTTGTACCGATACAACAAAGAAAATGCAGCGAATATTCTCTATTCGTAGCGCATAGAGCTTCTGTACTCGGGTAAGTTGGATTTTAAGAGGACACAGGTAGTTATGTTTAATTACCATAACATTCAAGGACATCTGCCAATCCGCACTAGGCAAGCGCGGTAGATTATGGCCCATAGTATCCCTCTGAGAAAAAGGTCTATGTCCCAAAAGTGGGAACGTATAGGCTAATGGTGATGAAATGAAAAGCTTAAACGTTTAAAATTAGTAGGTATATGTTTATTTTTACAGAAAATTACGTGTAAGAGAAGCTGAATGCATTGATATCCCGTCGATGGCTCGTTTTCTACAAAATGTGGAGGGGACAGAAACGTTAACCACAATTGAACATAGTGTTCTGAACCGAGACGCTCATCACGTCTACGTGTTCATGAGTGGTGTGTCGTTGATTGGGATTGGGATCTTAGAGTAAGTGAACATTTTCTATGTAACGTAACTTGATTGGTCATCACTCCTTTTGGCCGGGCAGCCTTTATATACTAGATCAGCGAGTTACGATATGGTGCAATGGGCGAACAGCTGACTGTGAAGCGTGAGGTTGCGGTCTTGAATCTCGAAAATAAGCACAGGTATTTGTTTAGTGTCTGGGAGTCGAGCCTGATCCGCGTAGTTCTGATATCCTAGATACAGGAAATCTTAGTTGGAGGTCAGGCATTATGTAAATCATGAATATTATTACATAATATCTAATCTAAAGCGATATATAAAGACTTGTTTTCAGACCACCAGAACAACTAAACTTCATCCGAGCTAAATACAACATAGACCCGTTCCACAATCACAAGTATCACCTACCAGGCCAGGGGTTGGAGACAGGATTTGCTGCAGTAAAACTGATTCTGGTGTACTCAGCCTTCGAAGTACACTTCAGGTTCTTTGCCAGGGAAATGATGCGATTCTCTGGAAGTAACAGCTTGATTTGGATGACGGCTTATAGGAATAAATTGGTAAATATTAGGTCTTGTATACATATGACATAGCCCTCGGATTAGCAAGCTGAAGTGGCAGTGGCCTGATCGTATAAGCCGCAGAACCACACGCGACTTTGCAAATGACTGTAGTGTAAGGATGCCTAGGTGGAGCGACAATATGCGCCGAGTGGATAGCAGTAGTTGTATGAGAAAAAGCAATGACCGGCGTCAGTGGCGTACCTTGCGAGAGGCATTATGTCCAGCAGTGGACCGATACAGGCTGATCATGATGATGATGATGAAATTGTCTTCAACGAACTGATTTTCTATAATGCCTATATCGCACCACTTCATGGCTTTAGTCTAAAACTTTTCCACTTTGAATTGGATGTTTTTGATTTTTGACGGTATATAACAATATAATAAGTCCTTACAATTTCATTTATACTCGTAGGTAGCACACAAAGCCAATTCTTTAGCCTCGTCGATGGTTCCACTGCTGCCTAGAAAATCTGAAATAGATTATACTAGAGTGCCAGAATTGACAAAGATAGCATCAATGTCAAAAAGCATGTAAGTGGGAAGGGAATTTTAATTAAACGGTTTCAGTGTTAGTTACTTCTCATTACATTACTAGCGACCTTCCTATAGGCTTCATCCACGTTTGAAATAAAAATACTTAAATACAAAATAATAACGCCCAAAGATCACAAACAGTCATAACCTCATGTTTATTGGCCTAAAAAAGTAGTTGCACAGAACCATTGTAAAATTCGACGAGCAGAACAAAACTTGTCCCTAAAAGGGCCGAAGTCAGGAGTAGCAAGCAATATGGGAAAATGTTAATACGTCCAAAGACAAGTATGTATAAAGAAGTTTGACGCCTTCTGCTTTTGGCTGGATTTTCAGGCTACCTTTTAGCACCTGGTTTCTTGATAAGAAGCTAACGAGTGTGCCGCTAGTGAATGTAAACACACGGATCGTAATTATCGGTGCTTCTAGAACGGCTATGGCTTTCCTGAACACTTTGCTATTTGGGTAAGCTATACTAAAGTGTCGACTAATAAATTGATGTGATACATAACGCCTATTCAGTTTAAAGAGCTCTCTACTGTAATACATTGCTAGAAATATTATTCCAAGTCTTCGTAGTTCAAATTTCTGGGTGGCATAGTTCATAGCGACTTTTGCTCGTCTGTTTATGAGGACCAAATGTTTATGAAATCTTTGTCCGATATTGGCGTAAATATTATGTCTAAGATTATTTTTAAGACGATACTTCTTTCTAGTAACTCATCTACGTATCTAAATTTCAATAACGTTACACTAATATCGAAGAACGGCTTGACTTACCTGAGACACTCCAGCGCTGCTGTAGAAATGATGTTTCCTAAACACCATAATACAACAGAAAAGTACCTCAAAAATATACCATATACCTACTACGTCAACACCATTAACGGAACTGTGGTAGAAATAAACAAGTAAGATCTGTGTTCACTATCATCAACCAGCACTCAGAATAAAGCAACAACTTTGTCTAAACCTATATGTAGGTTTGAATAACTTCGATGGCTCAGGGACCCAAAATGTGCCTGTCTTCGCAACGAAAGAGCGACACTTCTCTACCCTGAGCGATTTCCAGAAGCTATTAGAAATGGTAGATTTTATAACGCCTACGCCTGTGATATGTTATAAAAATTGTATTTTCATTAAACTTGTTTTTCAGACAAGAAAAGTTTGTCACGCTTACAAAAGGAAGCAAGTATTATTATGATCTCCTTTTCTTGTTCGTTGGTAAACAATATCAGCATCCAGACTATTTGAAACCATTGATAGAGCAAAGCATGAAGTAAGTTATATGTAATAATTACTCGTATATTTTTTTTGCCTTAGCTCTCCTTAGCCTAAAACCAGAGAGTTTCAAGGCAGAGTTGGTACTAGCTGATACTCAAAGAAGTATGAAAGCTTTGGTTGATGCTTTGTTGATACCTATGCTTAATTATTTTATGCAACTGGCCATAAACTCGGGTTTTTCGATTTTAATTTAAACTTCAAATCGTTTTTTTTTGGCCATACTATACTAAAATTACATGCTGCCAGTATTTTACCATTGTTTTGTATTTCAATTATTTTAGGGTATAAAATCAATGAGATTTGATACCTACCGTTGGGTTTAATCTCTTCATGTAAAACTTTTTGGGAAAATGGTTCTTTGGCGATAAGGAAAAACAAGGGTAGCTGGCGGGAACTGCAATAGTTGCGTCATGACGAGACAATACTTAGTTTCATAAAAAATGAAGGAAATAATAAACATTTCAGGTGCACTGAAAACACACCGTACGTTCGCCTAGATGTTCCTAACAAGTATATAGAACCTGACTACATTAACTACTACACACCTGATAACGTGTTTATTATCAACCACGTGAAGGAAGCTAGCAATGCCTTGAAATATGTGAGGAATTTGCTCACCGAAGGTTTTGATTGTGAGTTGGAACCCTTTCCACTTTATGTTTTATCCTCACTAAACAATCTTGACTTACTAACGCCAGGACGTGAGAGAAGTGAAAACGAGTTTTAGATAATAATCATACTCACCACACTAATTTCCTATCCTACTATAATATTATAAATATGAGAGTTTGTGAGGATGGATGGGTGGATGTTTGTTACTCTTTCACGCAAAAAAGACTGAACGGATTGCAGTGAAATTTGGGGATAGCTATATACCCTGGATTAACACATAGGCTACTTTTAATTCCGGAAAAATATTCCTGGAGGATAACGGGGCGCAGCTAGTAAAAGTTTGTGAGTGAGTGACTGTGTATCATTGTTATTTCTTCACGTTGTAACAGCTTAACGAATTTGAGGAAGAGAAAGCTTGTAAGCTTTTTTAAGTACTGGATTACTACATAGGTTTTATCGTTTTATTCTTTCCAGTTAAAGTGGTAGTGTACGGAGCGACAATACACGCGTACTGCTGCTTGACGGCATTGCTTGAGATGAATGTACCTCCAGAGAGTATAGTTTTCGTAGACCCTTTCCCACCGGAAAACCCTAAGAAGGCGAGGATTTCTGTCTTTCATAATTGTAATGTAAGTTTTTGAAACTCTCTTTCTACATCTTATCCTTTATGGCAAAAAACATTTCAGAAAGGCACTTAGAATAGGTACTAGATATATCAGAACTATGCCGAATCAGATTTGGCTATGTGTGTTGTTATAGTTGCATTCTGCTATAGCAATGTCTCTTATCTCTTACTCAGGTCGATGAAACAGTATGCAAAGTCCTGAACAGCCTAGAAGTAGAGATCTATCGATCATACTACTTCCAGTCTTGGAGCACATGTGACAATCTGGTCACCCACGTAGAGTTCCTTTCACAATTCCGGATGATAAGACTGGAGTGTTCCGTTTTCTTCTATTATGGGAAACGAGGGGTTAATACGCAAGCTTTTCTTGGTATGTTTCTTAATATGTATCGTACAGGCAAAGTTCTGTCTCACACTTCAATTTGCATGGAAAACCTACCTGTCTGTTTCTACAGAACTAATAATAGTAGTGACAGTATCAAAATTCGTAGTGTTTACTAGTGTCAAAAAATGACACGCGTGGAGTTTGGGTTCAGTAGCCATATCAAGGAAATAAACTTGAACTTTATTATTCATAGATTTGTTTGCAAAATGAGCCAATATAATTAAACTCACCTTGTTTTGTATTCTAAGTAGATGATGCTACCATTCCACTTTAACTTCCAGCGATAAACAAGGCTGGTATGGCATACGACGGTGGAATCCTCATAGACCACCAGTATCGTACCGAAGACCCTTCCATATACGCCGCCGGGCCAGCCACTGCGTATTACAGACGGTACTTCGGACAGACTAAGAAACAGAAGTATTATGATTCCTATGAAGTTGGAGAAAAGGTATGATAAACAAATGATCAGCATTTTTACTCGACTAAGGTAAAACTCTGCAACTCTTATCCCGGGAACGGGACATTAAAAAAACTATGGGCGTGGTTGTCTACCGCTGCTATGTTACGTAATTTATTTTGGTAATTGCAGTTGGGAATCCAAATCAGAAACGAACTGGATCCACTGTTTGTCGATAAATCACAAAAGAAGCGTCCATCCGTCAGATTTTCTGGAGAAGATATATTTTGTAACCAAAGCGGTTTCTTGAAGAGTAGTGATGATGTATCGAGTAGCCAATCTTGTACTGAAATGTGAGTAGGTGTATTCTATTTAGAAAATACACGGAGCATTTACCCTCACTATAGGATGAAACACCCTCCTTTACCTACATGCCAAGGTTGTTTGCCTATTCGTAAGTTCCACAACTATTCCTAATTCCTGTTGGCACGATACAGTTCTTTGGCTTTAAGTCAATTTAATATGATCAGAGTTTCACTGAAAACAGCGCCCTCAAAAACAAAAACATAACCCCAGTAGGCAATGCTTGGCGATGGATAATATAATTAGCAAAGCAGTGGTATCGCATAAACCTTATTGGGTACCAACTTTTTTTTTTTTTTTTTTTTTAACTTTTTTACAGGGTAGCGTTTGACCACAAGTCACCTGATGTTAAGTGACGATGTGGTCGAAGATGGCGCCACGCTACACCAGGACTGGGAACTGGCTCTCAAGTGAGGCTGCCGGAACACACCGACTGAAAAACTGCCTCCAACAAAAAATGTATATCTAACCTATTAACTTTTAAAGTAGTTACCTTAAAGAACTTAAGGTAGGAATATCCTCTAGAAGATCTACAGTCAGTCCCGGCTTTAGTATTGTTAAAGCCACGAACTCCGAGACTAGAGTTGCCAACTGTTTGATACAAACATAACACAATGTTCGCAGTAAAAAGGTCGATTCACCAAGAGATCTGCTGCCTGATTTCGTGATGCCAAAAGTGACGAACTGTCGGTTACCAGGCGGCTTGCATTATCTGGAAGTCCGATCTCCTGGGAAGAAGGTTCCTCATCATTATGTGCAGTCTTTGCAATACAGAGTGAGAAATGTTTCTTCATCATTAAATTGTTATGTTCCCACATTGAAAATAAAGTATTAAGCTATTAACCCTCTTTCTGGAAGAAGGTTTGAGCCCTAGCAATAGTACCAAACCTATCAATTGACATACATCATTTAATTTCAGGGCATTGTAATGGAGACTTTTAAATCGGGCTACTTCAAATTACACCTAAGCAACGATTTAACTGTTGATGGCATTACTTGTTTAAGTTATGAGAAATTTAACTTGGAAAACTTTAGGTACCTCTATGGATGGTCTTCTGTTATACTGAACCACGTTCATTTGAGATATACGGTAAGTAGTTGAGTAAAATATTTTAGTCACATGTAAATAAAACTATGTGAAGGTGTAAAATAGGCTCTACTACTAGGTTGGCTCTGCCTTATAAACCAGAACAAATATTTTGCCAAAATCAAACAAATGAACAAGGCATTGATTTCGTGCGTCTAAGCTAGAGTTTCTTTATGTTAGTTAAATTGCATAGATAGAAGTTGATCTTCCAATTTTTAAATGTGCTTTGCATGCCTTATTTCCGTGTCAAACACCTCCGTTAGCCATTAATTTATTTTTTACCACCAGAGTAAGAAATTGAACGACTTCTACGAGTACTTCCGATCGCCTTGGGCGTACTTTTTGTACCATGATCAGTGTGATGAGCTATTCGCTATGGTCAAAGAACTTTTACCAAAGGTACTTAAGTGAATAACATAGAGATAATAATGTGTCTCCCACATCTAATCTACATAAATAGGTAAAGTTTGTTCTAAGGATCGTAAGGTTAATCTCGGATAAAAATTACTGATCGATTCCGAAAATTCTTTCGCTGTTTTATAACTACAATATTTTTGAATGCTATCTGCTGTTGTTATGTTGTTTTTACTAAAGGTAACAAACATTCTAGAATAGAGATAATAATGTTGTTCATAAATTTTATCGTGTAAATATCTTTTCTGCAGGGTAGTAAAACGAATACAGGTGACACTGTGAGAGAGGCTCTGAGAACTGTAAGCGAAATAGTCAGTGACGGGGTAAAGTAATACATTTTTTGATCCTATATAAACAGTAATGAACATCGTAGTTAACATCGTAACCTATTCTATGCTGCTACTAAACAATTTGTATGGTTTGACAGCTTTGGTGTGGTAAGGTAAAACAAAACCATGTTTACGTTCCCACTGCTGGGACTCTGGCCTTCTCTCGGAGAGAAAGTATAGGCCTTTGTCTACCACGCTGGCCCAGTGCGAGTTGGTAGATGTCGCATGCCCCCTTGACTGTTGTGTTTCTTGCCGGTTTCCTCATATCTTCCTTCACCATTTACACATAACTTATTAAGTCATATGTAGGTAGGTGCGGAGCTGAGAGGATTTGAACTCGATGTCGGCGTGTTGTAAAGCGCACGCGGTTATCTTTCGGCCACCATCAATCAAAACAAAAACAAAATTTAATTCCAGAAGCTTCATATTTCCAAGAAGTTTGATGCGAGTCCTTACATAGAAGCCGTGACGGACTATGTTATAAATTGGTTATCCCAAAACGACGTACTATTGCCTATGTACCTACAGCCTTCAGAGAGGGTACAGTTTCTCCACGACATGGAACGAAGTCCTATGTTTAAGAAGAGGAGAGTTTCAGTTATCAAGTTGATTCGGAAAGTGTTTTAATTGTGCTGTAAATGTTTCAACTTGCTTTCTGTAATAAAGATCCTTAATTTCATAGAATTTTCTTGGATGTATATTTGTATGACGTTTGACAAAGGGATTTAGTTTAAGGACTCGCTGTTTGTGGTTGGATATAATGTTAAATAAGCGTTGGCTCAACAGAAATCATCACCAGCTATATACATAGGTATGTGTTACCGATCGTCACCTCAACACTATTTTCAGCTTCGCTTGCTAATACAATAAAAGCGTAACAAAGAGTTTGTTGGCTCTATAGATATATTTTTAATTTTTACTCGAAACCTTATTCTTGTTGGCTAAAAACCTAATCATTTTTATTGCATCCTGGAGCAAAACACAGTCTTTAGAAAACGACGAGAAAATGCTCTGACAGTTTATGTCAAATTTCGATACGTGTCTTTGTTGATATTATTTTTGTCTACTCTTTGTAAAATTAATTAATCTCATTTACTATGTCACAATCAACACCCTGCAAGCCGTTAGTTCTAAACGATCTTTTGATACAAAATGTGAACACGTGGGGCAACGTTCAGTACAACTTTCCTTTGAGGCTCTCCAACAATGAGACTAGGACGGGAACAAGTATTGCTCATCGGCATATACCTGCTATTCCTCATAGCTTGGACTGCGTAAGTATAGCCTTACAATTATCATATTCTAGATTTTGTTTTATCAACCACCCCTGTATTCTTTTATGTTGTGTAGTTAGAAAAATAGTTCAATATTGACTTGAATTACCAGTTCTAATTCTCTTTGCTATTTCCTTTACTTGTGTAGGTATGTTCTCTGGAGAAAAATACAGCTGTATTTTTAAGCAGTTTATTCACGGTGCAATATGACTGTTAATTTGTTGTGAGCCAACAAATTTCACCGTAGGTACTTTCCGTAAAAACACGCCCTTAAGTTGCAACTTGTTAGCTCATAGCAGATTGTGACAACGAATTGGAACCATGTACCGGGAGTAGGCTACTTAACTCTTAAAACTATAACTAAACGCTTCCTGCTTGCTATTGCTTTTAATTTCTTTGGCATAAACATACTCATGCCTGTGGCTGGTTTTATTGCACTCTTTTCTATGCATCATAGCTACTATCTCCACCTTATAGCAGAGAAATCATTTCAGAAAATCGACGACCCGCTACCCGAACGTGTCACAGGTCGCGACATGGTCACCGAAAAGGAAACTTACAGGACGACCTCTGGCGAGTACTGCGTCAAGCCCAACCCTAACAAAGCAATGGAAAGGTCAGATTGTGCTATTAATTGCCAACGTGTGATATTCATGACTGGAGTCGAAAAGAGGGTGAGTGCCTTTTTCTGTATACTAGATCAAAACTATTCCAAGTAAAATAAAAGGCGCTTTAATAAGCTAGTAAGAACCTATCGAGCACAGAACACAAATATTTGAATCGTGAAATAAAGTAGTTGTGCTATGTTGCGGTGTGTTAAAGCATCTTTTGATTTGAGGAATATTTTTACAGTTATCAGTTGCTTTTTTCAGCTCCAAGGACAAGGTATAACGCAACCGACTATGATGTCAGAAATGAAGGATAACTACAGAGGGCTAGCTAAGTCTCCTTTGACACCACCAAATATCACTGTCAGATCACCAGACCCGGAGTACATTTTTGACGTAAGTTTCATGATTCCATTAGCACCTCGGAATATGAATGAAAAAGTCAAACAGCCTGTACACTTGTGTGCGGACTATCAGCCAAAATCAAACTATATACGAAAAAAATAATTATAAATCCCTATTGACTTTTCCTGCAGGTGGTGGCATCAGGAAGAAACGAAGCTCCAGCAATATCAGACAGTGATAAAGGCTTCCAAAGACTGCTAGATCCTTACGTGTCTACTTACAGAACTTTTCATAAGCCGTTTACAGCTAAGGACCAATTTGGCATTGGCGCTAAGGATCATATCACTTTCTACTCTGAAAGTGGCATGCCTAAGGTAAAATAATTTTGCAGAAAAACTTTTGATTACAAAAGCAATCTAAACTTATACTTCAAAAATTGAAAAGTTTTATTAAAAAGATGCTCCGGTAAAATACATAAAAAAGACGAAAGAAACTTCCTCCTAATCAGCGGTACTCTGCATGCGACGCGCAGAGAGTGACTTCGAATCTTATAGAATATAACTTTTGTTGAAGTAAAACATTGTGATTGAAGCTTGGTGATAGAGCATTTTATGTCTAGCTATCACCGCCGAGAATATGTTGCCAAGCTCTGCTGTTAGTGTGTTCTGGCAGCCTTGTAAGCCAGCTGTTATGTGGTACCATCTTTGACCGCACGTCAGGTGACATGCCTACGTTAGCAGGTCTTATAAAATTATTGTGAAATCTTAGGTTATGAGTAAACGTCAACTATGATCATAATTAACTTTACCAGGTGAAAGGATTCGGACCGAAACACAAGGAAATATGGATGCCACTAACAGCAAAAGTGCATAGATCGGTTTATGATAGGATTCATGTCAAGAAAGAATGCCATGAAGTTGCCGCCTCTCATAATCCTGTAAATAATCTCAAGGGGTATGTGAAACTATTGAAGTATTTATTCATAGCTTATACCCTGGATTAATACATACCATTTTAATAACAGAAGACGGTTCCGTTGACATAACGGGAAAACTGATATAACCGGGCGAAGAACCGTATTAATTTACAGTTTAATGCGATAAGCATTAAATATTGTATCCTTTGTTCTTTCCCAGAGTTCAAACCTTTTCCATAGGTTACTTACTAACTTTCATTAAACTCTGTTCAGTGGCTAGGCGTGAAAAGAAAACAGTTATATGCGCATTTATATCCGGATTTGAATATAGCCTACAACACTCTTATTTGATTTTACAGAGTGTTCGTCTCCGAAACCAAGAAAAAATACAAGATTCCATTCGCCTACTCGTCTTTAGCATCGTGGTCTCACGGAGAATCCTTCGACTTAGCACCATTCCCTCCAAACCCCTTCCAGACCAACATTGCTCCGTTCATGTACTGCAGCGACTACTGCCATATTGCTCAAGGAACACCTCCTTACACCGTTATCGATCAGTGGAGACATCCTAAGCCTGCTCGCGCACCTTGCATAAAGAGGCATATTGTTTCCAGAGATGTTTCTCAGTGATTTTTTGACCTAAGCAGCGTGAGCAATTTTTGAAATAAAACTAAGTACAGATTTTTTAGTTTGAGCTTTTTATTTGGTTCCGTAACATCCATCGTTTGTATTATAGGTGTTAAAATTTATCATACAGGAAGAATGTGCTGATCTGTAATTAATGAGTGTTAATAAAGTAGTTGTTATTAGGGCATGTCATTTCGGAGCATTCTCAATACAGGAACTAAATCCGATATTACTTACTCGTTTGTTGACAAATTCTCTCTGTCTATATAACAGTCATTCTCGTTTTCGTAGTTCGGTTGGCATCTGTGAGGTTTTCGAATATCTTCCGATGAATCTTTCTGCAATGCGACGCTCTTGCATACAATTTCCTGAATAACGTGTGTTCCCCGTTGTGTAAAAGTTAAACGAGTTTAAAGGCCGGTTTCAATAACTGATCTATCCATGGTTTGTCATACAAGGAATATAAATTTGACATAAGCCTCATAGAAGTAATTTCAAATTTCTATCTTTAGTAGGACAAACCGTGGACAGATCGGTTATTGAAACCGACATTTAATCTTTATATATTATCGTAGACACCTGTACCTAGATGTGGTAAAAAGGTACCAGTCTCAGGGTCAGCTTAAATCGAGATGCGATCTTAACCCTACCATGAAGCGGTCTGAACAAACGGAGTAATGTCTGCTTTGGCAGCAGTTCTTTCATAATTTAAACCCTTTTCTTTGGGCATGAAGTTTTAGAGGACACTTTCATGGTGAAGTCTATTCCACGACGATATTACTTTTAGTAGGTACGAGTAAAAATTCTTGCCTTAGGCTTGAAAACGAAGCAGCTGGCGCACTGTGGAGTTGAGCATTCACATATTACTGTATTTTTCTGAAATCAAAGTAAAAATAGAAAATATCATTTAATATCGACTTTCAAACTGCTATCTACTCATATAGACATAACCTAACTGGAACTACTTACTTTTTTCTTTTTTACAATCTTTGTTTCAGAGGCAAATGCGACGTCTGGACACCTAGGCTGTGTTTGCTTTTGAGGCTGCAAACAGTACACAAGTATTATTATCTGTTTTTTATCGGCCACGGATCTGGTGAAAGGGAAAGAAAATTTATATTAATTGATGCCCTTTCTGTGTTGATAAACTTGGTTGATCTATTACGAACAACCTGACAAGCTACAAGGTTCATTGATATGTATTAATTTTTATGACCATAGATACCGGTTCATTTGAACAACAACAAGACCCGTGACTCCTCTTATTCATTTTGCTGGTTTATTTTTGCTACCAAATCTACTTTCTATTGCTTTCATCAGCTCTGGATTGTTCTGAAAACAAACGAAAACAGAAAAAACCGTCATATAAAAATCACGAGAAGCAAAATTCTTGAACCATAAGTGATATGTAAATAAGTCTTACGCCAGGGCAAGTCAGTATCACACATTTTTTGTCGTCCATATTGCATTTCTGAAACAAAATTGCTAATTAAATTACGTACTTCACAAAATCAGTGTGTGAGAGAGAGAGTCCTTAATCTACTGTATCGGTCCAAGGCTATCCTTTTCTCCTATTAAATATGATTGTGTTCAAAGACTTACCGAAGGACATGTTTCATCGGCAGGAATACATGAGCGTGGTCTTCTAGGGGGTAGACATGGGGGGTTGTGGAAGCATCGAGTTGGATTGGTGCACGGAGCGCTGGGTCTCGCCGGCCAGTAGCAGGGCATCAGGTATGGGAACCAAGACGATGGAGGGATGCACTGAGGCAGGTGGTGGCACGAGCGGATTGCAAAAGGCTGTTAACATAAAAATAATTAAGCTGGGCAAATAGAATATAAGCTAGGTTTTTCTCTTACCCTGTTATCTCCGCAGGAACCTTTAACCATATAGGTTACCAGCGCCAAAAGTGCTAGTGTTACTCGGAATGTACCTTATAAGGGTGGTTTTATAGCCGTTGTTTATTGAATATGTATCATTCAAATATGACCCTTAATAGTTAGGACACTAATTACTCACAGCTGAACAGTAAACTCTTGATAGAAACGCATCAAACCACTACGCGCTGAATGGTCCGCGCTGACTATTTGTGAAACCAGCATAAGAAAACTCTTGATATCTTCCACTCCGACTCACCTTTGCAAGAACACAACTAGAGCGCGGTGTCAATTCGACACACGTCGGTTCGAATTTAGGTTTTGTCTTCAGAGTCATCTGTAAGAAAGAAGTTATTGTTTATCATCTGTTTAAGATATTCGGAGTCGAAAACTGTGTAATGTATTTTAATAACCTTTAGTCCGTAGCAGTTGTTGCAGTCGACCAAACATTTTGATGGTGCACATGATGTCTGCAAGAAAAAGTTTTACTAAATAAGTCGACTATTAACATTATTATTTATTTAACAAGCCAAGTACATAATATACAATTATTTCTTAATCTTCTTTTTGCTGTCAAGCCACGAGATTTACTACATAAATTATATAAATTTCTTCACCTTGCAGGTGCATTTTCTTCTTGGACAAAAAGTGCTCTGTAAATTAAACATGGTATATGTAAGCAAGTATACCTATTGGTAAAAATATGTACATATATCGTACAATCAATATGATATTCAAGGAGCAATAAACTTACAGGATATGAGCATATCGGTGGATCATCCTGCAAAAAAAAAAAGTTGCGTAATTTTATTTCAAGGTTAGTTTTGCTGGAGAGTAAGTCGGTACCTATACTCTTTGACAACACCACTTTAAATCTTTATTCTCTAGGAAACTACAATTGTAGGTATACCTACATATATATTATAATTATTATCTTGATATTTTTTACATTGTAAATTGAATTTGGGTTGCCCCAGAGTAGGACATAGTTTTACTGGTAACACTTTAACCGTCAATCCGGAACACAGTACTTACGCAAGGAGCAACACAATATTGACAAATAGAGCAGCCTGGAATATAGCAACCCCTGCATCCACCGCACTGTTAAACAGAAAAACTTTGCATTAGATTCACAAAGAATATGACACCTATTTAATAGCAAAAGCTCCATATTAAAGTTACCTTTAATAATGCCGGTAAGTCGGTATTACTCTGCAACAAGAAATAAAGGCATTTTATTATTTCAAATGAAGTTGTTTTTCAGAAATATCATAGTGCTCCTAGCTCAGTGGTAGTGATGTTGGCTTGCGCCGCGTAGGTCGGTTAGGAGCAATGAGCATGTGCTTTTGGTAAATAAAAATATGGTGGTGAAACCTTAGCTTGGTTTTAGGGTATTTTACACACCAAGTTAGCCTTAAGTTTAAAAACCTGTCGCCAAGCACCTATCATGACATGATTGTGTCGGCAGCCTCACCAATCCAGGCGTAGCGTAGTGCTTGCTACCTTTGACCATATATATAATCACTTAGGTAACCATATCAATTTCAACCGACATAGCTCACAGAATTAGCAAGCTGAAGTGGCAGTGGGCTGGTCATATAAGCCGCAGAACCGATAACTGAGAGAAGAGCCGAAGACCGGGTTCAGTGGCGTACCTTGGGAGAGGCCTATGTCCAGTAGTGGACTGATACAGGTTGATGATGATGATGATCTCTTTCAAACATTTAAATATCAACAGATATGCATGCACCTGTATTGTGTGCGAGGCTTACCTAAATGCTACCCTATATTTATGGTTGTATCATATTCTACTATTTGTCTCACCTTGAATTTACAACATCTTTTCCCACAGCAAATCTGCACTATAGCAGTTTGATGGAACACAGCCTTTTCATCTTTCTTGCATGCTTTCTTCGATGCTCTCGAACCTACGATGGCTATGTTTGATAATCCAAACAAGTTGTGCTCTTTGTCCAATCGAAGTATAGTAGACAGGTATTTGTCTCCGAAACTCGTATGTTCTCTGATATTGCTTTGAGATTCTGTACTACATCTGGAACTGGTGCTGGTGCTTGACGACGCGGGTGAGAGAGTTGGCGATCTAAAAAGCATTCAGAACTCTAATACTTAATGGCTGAAAAATATTCGCATTTCTCATGTTTCATTATTACCTTTTTATCACATTTATTGTCTTCTTTTAACTTTAGCACCTGTTAATGCGTTTACTTTTCTGGAACGACATCATTGTTCTATATTTTATTTTACATTTTATATAAAATAGATACAAGTATGGTAGTAAAATTGAATTCGTGGATTCAAATCCTGCAATGCGCTTGAACTATAAAGGAAAATATCGTGATTAAACCTTAGCTTGCTTCTCGTTGTGTTCTCGCAGATTCACTCGAAAGCTGATTTCCAGTACGGGCGTACTTAGTGTAGCGAACTTTTGACCTCATAACGTCTGGTGACTTAAAACGTAAAAAACTGCAATATTTTACCTGGAATCCGGCGAGCCGTCGCGGTCTTCACTTAACCATTTCATTTTTGTCATTTTTAATATGTTCGGGTTTTCAGTACCTTGAAGTTTATTCTCTTCCTGACCACTTTCTTCACCCGAAGACGTAGACTGTTTTGGAAACATTGTTTGGAATTAATAAACACTAGTAGGTGCCTTATTTTTGCATGATAAAAATGTTAGTGTTCAACTCACGTATCGTACTGAACCGGTGTTTTCTGGTATTTTATCGATAATTACAGTTCCTCCTTCGTTATCTTCGTTTGCATGTGCTTCTACAAGTTCGTGAAGTGCTTTAGTTCTCTCTACTTTAAAGTGGTCGTCATTTTGATAAACCTTAAACAGATCATTTTGTTTAGCGTCGTTATTCCTTTATCATTATGATAGACTTATTACTAAAGTTTTTTTGGCACTTGGCCTTATTCCAAGGCTACTACTTGTGTAGCAATTGTAGTTGATTAAGGTGTCTAACGAAGAACCAAATTAAGCTATATACCATGCCAATACTATCGCCCTTCAACTACATAACAATATCATTTGCATTTAAATATTAATTATATTTTTGTACTGATTTTCCTGCGAGTATCTTACAGCGCATACTGGTTCAGTGGAAAAAACAAAAATATTCAATGGAGGAAGCTTACATTTTCTTCTGTATCGATTTGCTTGTTCTCAGTTGTGTGCTTGTCTTTTTCTGGTTTAACATCGTTTATCATACAAACGTATGTTAAAAAAACGTTTTGTTCAGATGCGCTGGTGGATAACTTCATTTCAGCTTTTGGATAATTCATGGTGACAGTTAAAATTAAACCATTTGTTGGAGGGCTGGTAGGATCTGGCTAGGTGTCATCATCTTAAAATAAAATATTATTTTAGCGTTAAATTAAAAATAAATGAAGAATAGTAAATAATATAAAAAGTTTAGTCTGATCCGAAATGAAAAAGCATTTACCTTATGCTACGAAAAATCACTATAATTTTGAATTTTATTTTGCCATCGCGTCCTGATTTGAGAAAATAAATGACATACTATTTCAAAGAGAATTCATAAACTCTATTTCAGACTTTCTGATTGCTTTTTCATTACTTTCGTCAAAGGTTACGAAAAAGAAGAATCGTTGGAGGGGTCGAACCCATCGTTACCATCATTGATTGTTACGCACACGCACGCTGGGCGCTGCGCTGCGCTTAATTTATAGGTTTTCTTCCAGTAGTTGTTTTGATCTTTCGAAATAGCCACCCCCAAGTTAAGAATGTTGCCCCACTTGAGAGAATGTTCCTTTTTTTTTTTTTAAACCTCCTTTCGCCTTGTGCCGGGGCTACGGGCACGCTTTGGAACTCTTCCGCGGCCCCGACGGCGATGGCCCTCTAATGGGTCCGACCTCAGTAGGGTGTTTACCACCCCGGACTTCACATCGGCGACGAACCTCCCCAGTTCCGTCGCCGATGACGAGAGTTTGTTCCTAATTCAAGTGTAGCGTGGCGCTACCTTCGACC
The DNA here is from genome assembly GCA_931315375.2 of Opisthograptis luteolata. NCBI lineage: Eukaryota > Metazoa > Arthropoda > Insecta > Lepidoptera > Geometridae > Opisthograptis > Opisthograptis luteolata. The sequence goes on along the minus strand of OV928047.1, from coordinate 8,193,071 downwards.
ACATCATTATCCGTTTTCTCACTGGACGGCACGGCTACGGCACAGCGATGGAACGTCCTGACATGCACGGGTCAGCAAAAAGCCGTCGCCGTGCTAGGGCCGTGTGGTGGCCGAGCAGTGGCCGTTTTCGATGGATAAGAAGAAGCATTAGCAGACCCTATGTAGACATGGAAAAAATAACCTTCACGGCCTTCAGAAGATCACATTAAGTGTTTTTGACCAACCAGTGTCGGTACAAAATGGCATGTCAAATATTTCATTGTCCCATTATCTGATTAGGAAGCCGTGTTTCAACTGCCCAAAAACAATGTCGGTGTCATGGTGTGAATAGAGCCTGGTCTGTGACCCTGTTCACAGATGTTTCATCGAAAATGAACAAACGACGCGTTACCTCCAAAATTAAATTGGTAAGTTTACCTATTTTTTTATTAGAGTTTTTTTTAAATAACATGTAGGGCAACATTCTTAACTTGAGGCTATTTCGAAAGATCTTTGTCCAAAACAACTTCTGGAAAAAAACTGAAATAAGTTCTGGCGCAATTTAATTTTGCAATCCACTCAGCGATCGCTTTAGAAAACTTTTAGTAGAAAAGACATCAACGAGCGCACTCCTTTTTCTTATCTCTGAAGAATTCGAGAGACATACGTTTTTTTATCAAAGAATTAATGGAACAGCTACGGAGCGTTTTAAAATGTTCTGAAACATATTGGAAAGGTACTAACTAGCATGCAGTTTGGCATAATCCAGTCACATCTAGAAAAGTAACCAAACTGTTTAACTAACATGGGACTTCTGCCAACATTGCCCGCAATGACCTAATGATGTGAATGACACGAAGTTCAACAAAAACTTGCCACAACAAAGGAATTAAATAAAAAAGAAAACTGATTTGATAAGATTGCTACGGTCCGCTCGCGCTGGACTGCTGCGAGCATTTTTTGTGCTCTTCAATAAAATGTTTACGACTGTACCCTATGCTACATAAATTGATAGCTGACTGCAAAAACTCAATCATGCAAACGTTGTGTAGAGGAATTTATAAAGCTTGGTATACCTAGTTAACCGTTTTTATAGTTTGTTATGACTAAATTTAGACAACGTTTAAAAATTCTGGTAGAACAAAAAGTAAAGCTAATGTTTTTGATAAATAAGTACATACATATGATTCACGAACTTGTCTTTTTATGAGTTAATTTAACTGTAAGTAATATTGAGAGTTGCGATAAATTATAAATTTTCATTTACTGCCGTTCATAGGACGAGGTCTATATTCAGCAGAGGACTTCTTCTGGCTGATGATGATGATAAAATCATTTTACTCTATATTCTACCAATTTTTCTTCCAACAACTATTCAAATACGTACGTAATACGTATTAGGTATTTTATATACTTGTTTGTTTTGGTACAGTGTACTATTTTTACAGCATTTTTAAATACGATTGAGCTATTATAGTTCCCATGATATGTAAATGCCTGCACCAATTTAAAGTTGGAGCGAATCTTTGTAGCGGTGAATCACATAACGCCAGGGGTTAATAACCATTTGGGTCGGATCTATGAAATGTTTTATTTAAGTTCACACTTTTCAGTCAGATTCCTAATCGAGATATAAAGTTTGTATTAGAAAAATATTTAAAGTGGAAAAATTTCTATAACTTGCAATCTAGTTATAATCGGTGATAGTATATTTGTTACCTACCTATAGGTAAAGTGAAAATATATTATCTTAGAATAAACAATAAAAACATTTATGGAAAAATCAAGACCACATAAATATAGCAGAGTGTAGGTATATGTGTAGGTACCTATAGAATACGTTGTACCGGCTGTTTACTTTTTACAAGATAGCTTTTGACCACAAGTGACCTGATGTTAAAAGAAAATGTACCTACGTAGTCAAAGTTGCTGGTTTTACAATCGGCTTATTGCCTAATGGCTTAGTACCTTTACCTACTATGTTTATGTACATTTTTATTATTATTTTTAAATTGTGTTAACAGTAGTAGGTAAGTCTATTCCAATATTGGAACCAACTGTTGAGCATATCTGCTCCCATGCCCGTCGAAACGAAGGCTTTGTACCGGAACATTTTTGTTGTGGTCCCGCCGCGAGCGTCTGCCCATTGTTTAAATTAAATTAAAACTAAAATTTAAACATGTATAGGAATAAATTATGATTTTTTTAACTCTATGAAAAAGTTTTAGTTAATTCGAGTAGAAATAATAGTCAGTATTATACATTTTCAAATATGGGCAGTACAATGAGAGTTACGTTTTTGTTATTTGTTTGTGTTTTTGAATGGACTGTTATTGCACAATTTGGCAGTAAGTATGAAAAAATATACTTTTACCTAATTTTTATATATTGCAAATAGAGTAAGTAGGTAAACATGGTGAAATAATGTTAAAATCATTAAAAAAAAATCGATTTGTTAGATTAAAAAGACAACAATGCAAAGAAAAATAAATTTTAACAAACTCATCTCGTTACCTTTGCCATGCAAGCAAATAATGCACGCGACCAATAATTGCAGATGCCACAATGATGGAACAACCTCGATTAGGACATCACGATAGCATCTAGTTTTAAGGTCATTTACGGCAAACAAAAGCCTAAACTCCGAGACTAGGGCTGAGCACTAGTGACTATATAGTGCCTACCTGCACTGCGCCCGCGTGGTGATAGATTATGACTTATGACCCATACTTTCTCTCTGAGAGAAGCCCTGTATGTCCCAGCTGTGGGAACGTAATATGATGATGATGATGAAAAGCCTACTTGAGCCTATTTGGGCCTGTTAAATAAATGTCTCATTTCTTGCATAATTTGAAGAAAAACTTTCGAAAGGAATACTGAAGAACTCTGTATCCATGTGCTATGTTAATTAACAAGAAATTAATTGATTAACAAAACAAACGTCTTGATTTTTATTGTTGCAAATAAATTGTACTCTATTTTACTTGTTTCTTTGCAGGTATATCTGTAAGTGTTGGAATGGGCACAAAAAGCGATGACGCCTCATCAGATATTAGTGTGAGCATCCTTTACTGAAAATATAATCTTGTATGCGACGCAGTTAACTCGTACTTAAAGTTATGTTAACTTATTTTTCAGGGAGTCTGTCCACCAAACACAACATGCGTACCTATAAGTTCATGTCCACTGATGGAAGATCTTCTTGATTTCTCGTGCTTTTCTTCAGACAGGTAAGTTGGTAAGCGCTAAAAATGCGCTTTCACTGAAGTAGCTGTCTTCCAAATTACTTTTTAGATTCTAAAATTGGTGCTTATTTTACTTTTGATGAACTGCCAAATTCCTAATCTATGTTCAAAGTCGCGTTTAAGTTTGGTTGTTCAGCAAAACCAATTCCATAATACCCACTTTCTGAAATTTTCAGATACTTCCACCGTCTTAACCAGCTGACTTGTGGTCATGCTAACAATGAAGACTTCATATGCTGCCCTTCCTGTGACTGCGGCAAGGTTTATCAGGAGGGCACGCAAGAGTGTGGACAGAGTATGGTGAGGGGAGTGGACTATAGTGGAATCGGAGCACAGCCTTGGGTGGCCAGGATTGGATTTACTAGTAAGAACCTTTATAGCGTATCAATTTAAATAGCTATCCGCATCAAGATCACTAATACATTTTTTTTGTTGTACGTGTTCTTGTCAGCTGGTGCAATAACTCTATGTAATTGCATCGCATACAACTCTTCAAAATGCAACTTCTAAAAGACTGATATTATCAGCAGCTTAAAGCTGGGTACTTTACGCTTTGAAGCGTCTTTGAGACCTCGCCTTTACAGACTTGTCGTTGCAAATGAGCCTTTTTGCTGTGATGTTACAATCACATGTTTAGAATCAAAAAAGTCCCATTTAACTTCATAGAATGCGACGGAGACATTATTATTTTGTAATTAAAATTATACGGTCTTGTGATGCTTAGATATTTGTCTGCAAGTAGAGGTTTACTATGTGATAAGCTTGGAATTATTAATTTCCGTCTCTATTACAGACAAGGACACTGGCAACGTTAGGTTTGCTTGCAGTGGATCCATCATCAATAAACGCACAGTGTTGACAGCAGCACACTGTGCCTTGGCTAAGCCCGAGGGATATAAATTGTAAGTACCTAACTTACACTGTCTTTTAGAGATATGCTTATCTTTTGTAGTATTTCTTGCTGTGGTTATATGACTAATTGCTGCTCTTTTTTATTTTGAAAGGTGGGAGAATTATGGATAAAATTTTTGAATTTACCTACATCCATCACCATCATCAGTCTAATATGTTCCCATTGCTAGGACACAAGCCTTCTCTCAGAGAGACAGTGAGAGAGTATGGTCCATAATCTACCGCGCTGGCTCAGTGCGCGTTGGTAAATATCACATTCCCTTGAATGTTGTGGTCTTTAGGCATTCCAGTTTCCTCACAATGTTTCCCTTACCGTTATGAGCAATAGCGATGATATCAATAGACGGCAATTTTTTAAAAATGACAGGCTTTATCAATCGCCGTAAATCCTGTTCAAAATACGATTTTTGTTCTCTAAAACAATTTCTTTATTCAGATCTACGGTGGTGGTTGGTGAATGGGATATCGGTCGTAGTCCTGACTGTAACGACTTCTTCTGCGCTCCGCCCACACAAGCAATCAAAGTCGACAACGTCATCGTGCACCCTGGCTACGAACAGAAGATATTCCGACATGATATAGCTCTTATTATGCTAAAGGAAGAAATTAAATATTCTGGTATGTACTAAAACATAGTTTAACACTTTTACCGATTGCCAAAAAAAAAGTCTGATGGCTCAGTGGCCGCATATGTTTTGGCTAATTTTTTTTTGTGTTTGTTATAGTCCGATTCTACCATAGACTTGTTTACAAGCAACATGGCGTCAATAAAAGGCACTTTTCCCTTTGGAATGTGTTATGTCGCTCCAAAATCTATACCACCATTTTTCAGAATTATGACCTATACCTATTAGACTAGGCTTGCATTTATATATCCTCCTTTAAGTAGTTGTGGAGGGCTTTTAATTAGTTTTCGAAATCAAATCTAATCTGTTTTGTTATTTGTACTGCAAAAATACCATTTCATGTGAATGATCTGACCAGAAAATTACACAAATCAATTTAATAGTTTGTTAAACTGGTTTTGCCTTTTCAAGCACATGATCTTTGGCCATGAAATTCACAATCAGGTACTTACAATTTCCTACATCCAACCTTGACCATGCCCTTTCAATTACAAACACAACAATAACATTAGACTGACAGGAGTCGCCTTCCACTATAGACCAATATGCTTTTTTGACTGACGTCTGACCAGTCCTTATTGTGCTTTAATTGCTACCATTTCAATTCCAGTGACAGCGGCGCCGATTTGCCTCAACGATAAGCCGGAAGTCGTCATAAACGAACGAGCAACGCTCGTCGGCTGGGGGAAATTGTCAGGACAGAACAACGTAGTGAGTAGTCATTAAAATATTATTTTGGAAAGCTGTTGGCACAGCCATCACTGGTGATTAGAACTGGCGGGCTCGTTAAGCCAAGATTAGGTATATTGTTCAGCTGACTCGACTGGTATCTGGAAGACATTTGTACATACTTTGGCCCAATCTTACAGCGTTTGACTACAATTTCAAGTTAATTGACGATGTGGTAGACCACTCTGCTGGCCTGGATTGGAAACTGACTTCCAATTAAGACCTTCCCTTACCTATACCTTTTTATCCACCTCGTCTGACTAGCTACCCTCAAGTTAAGAATCTGTCGCCAAGCATTTACTGGTGTGTTCAAGCAACCCCACTTGAGAGCCAGTTCCCAATCCAGGCGTGTAGGGTGGCGCCACTTTCGAACACATCGTCACCAATCACAGAGGCGTATACTAACTAGTATTTGCTTATTCTGATATTTGACACTATCTCTATGATGATTCCATGTTGGTAATCACATATACCTGGGTGATGTCAGAGTTAATTATTTTAACCTCAGTAGCTGTCATTTGTTTTCAATAGAGCGGATATAATGTCAGTAAATTATGTGGTCGTGTTTCTATCTGCTACATAATATGTCAGTGATTAAATTAGAACTACATTCACTTTTGATGACTTTTCACATTTATAACGCATTTGAAAAAAATTGAGCCCAAAAGTAAGTATAATATAACGTTCACACAACCACATAGGTACCGACCCCTAACTTATGGATACCGATAAGCATAGTTTTTGATACTCTAGATATGCAGGATATCCTAAATAGGATAACACCACTAACATGTCCAAGAACCACAACATCCAAAGGCATGCGACATCTACCAACTCGCACTAGGCTATCGTGGTAGATAACGGGCCATACTCTCTCTCTCTGAGAGAAGGCCAGAGTCCCAGCAGTAGGAACGTAATAGGCTGATTACGATGATGATGATGATGATGATGATAATGAACACTTTTCAGGTGAGCCGCCAACAGCAATTAGATGTGCCACTAGTGTCAATAGAGACCTGCGAGCGCATCTTTGGTGAATCAGTACCAGTGCACGAGGGGCAGCTGTGTGCCGGAGGAGAGGCGGGCAAGGACGCATGTTCAGGCTTCGGCGGCGCACCATTGCTGATCAATAGAGATGGAAAGTTTATGCAGGTGGGGAAAGCAAGCAAGCTAAACTAGCCTAGTCAAGATGCACACGATTCTTTTTCTGCAAACGTTAACGCCTAAGCGAAAGCGAACAAAAAAGGGTTAGTTGGTAACTGAGATTAAACGAGTAGGTACCCCGAGTGCTCATTCTACGATAAAAAAAACAGCTTTAAGGCTATAGTGAGCACTTGTAACAAGCTAAAAAACATTTATGAACGTTAAAGTCACCATCATAGCTATTTGATGTTGTAATATGTCATTTCTATTCGCGTTAACGATTGTAGAATTTATCTTCTAGGCTAACAATGTGGCTATGAAGTAAAAGAAAATCATATCTAATATAATAAGTTCACTCTTTTTACTATCAAGATTTGCACGCTCCCCTTGTGTTGTAGAATGTACTTGACACTATAATGTAGGTACTAATTTCATCTTACCATCCAACATTTTGTGTAAAGAAATAATTCTATTTTGTTCTAAACTCTATGCAACATTACCAACGAAATTTTACTGTAATTCTAGCTCGGCATCGTCTCCTTCGGGTCCGAGAACTGCGGAAGCGAAGGCGTGCCTAGCGTATACACGAACATCGCCCACTACTACCGCTGGATCGTCGAGAACTCACCGACGTAACACAACCACCAAGTACGATTCAATGTTTTAAGATGAAATTTCATTAAAAACTGTTTAATTACAATTTGTTTTCTTGTTAGAATACGGTAGTGAGAATAGTTCTGGTTCTGCAGGTTAGTTCAGGCAGGTCTATTTTTCGTCCATCCTACCTATTAGATAAAGCATAGTCAGCGAGCTGCCCTATAATGTAGATGGTAGCCCAGTTGATCTACGCATTTTTGTCCATTGAAACCCCATTTTTGCTGCTTTCGTAGCGTAACCCACTTTTAAATACGGTCTTATCGATAGACAGTCGAGAAAGAAGATTAATTGACGTACTTATACAATTTTGTCACCTACATACTAACTCATGGCTGATTTACTCAGTAATAATGCTAGTTAAAATTTAGTTAATGCAGAAACATTAATAGAGCTGACTCCATTAAATATAAGGCATCCATATAATGCCTTCTTCAGTATGTAATTGTTCGTTGGTGTTTAATGAAAAAAATTAGAATGTAATCAAACTATTGTATTTTTTATAATTGTTGTGGATAACTATAACAAAATGTATTGCAAAGCATTGTGGTTGTAATGCGTGGCGCAGGGCGGAGTATCTTTCATCACAGAACAAAGTGAGCCGACGAGATCTACTTGGGCGTTATCTTGAAATTGCTGGTTGAATTCCTGAAATAAAGGACAGTCTTTTTATTTAACCTACACTGAGGATCATCTTGAAAGCAATTGTTATTGGCAGCACGGAACATCTTGTTCATCCTATTCCCATTTTTCATGAGATCTACTTAAAACCATAAGGGGGTGGTTATACGGTCTGAGTGTATTAGTTAGGTTGATAGAACCCCATTATTGGAACTGTTAACAGATATATAATGAACCAGATAAATAAAGCGATGATGGCTGAGCGGTAGTGACGTTGCCTTGCGATCCGTAGGCCGTGCTTGAGCTTTCCATGAAGAAAAACATCGTGATTTGATGTGATAGTTAGGTAGTAGGACATTTCCTAGTGCTCGGTGCTCGCCTGGGTAGCTATACCACCCTTAAGTTAAGAATCTGTCAGCAAGCACCTATCGGTGTGTTCTGGCACTTGAGAGCCTGTTCCCAATCCAGGTGTAGCGTGGCGCCGACCACATCGTCACTTAACATCAGGTGACAAATGCTACCCTGTAAGAAGTAAAAAATAAATTAAAACCCGTCATTTCTTGTTAAGATAGTTTTTGGGTCGGAGACCGGGCTACGTTTTATCACAGAAAACTGAACGGTTCCTGTGGGAATTGTAATTGTTTTGTACTCACATCGTTAACGGTGACTGTTGGCACGAACTTAGGACTGACTAGTTTGGTAAAGTATTCCGAGTTCAGCTGAAGTTCGGTGCCCTCGTGTGAGTTCACGCATTGGTGGACTGACTCCATCGGTAGGTTTGCGTTTTGAATACACTGAAATTAACATAGATAAAATCTTAACAAAAATACATTATTTTAAATGGTTTCACACAATAATTGTATGTTGCCAGTGTCAAGTATTAGATGTATCAAATAACAATGAAGATGGTGATGATGATGTGACCCAGCTACAAGCCGGGACAAAGAAGATAGTCCCATTAATGTATACCTACCTAAGTATAGTGGCACTTCACACGGACTTTTTGGCAGCCACCAGAAAAGTCACTTTTAACAACTTTATTTCAATTTACTACACTCGTACACGTTAAAGAAGACATAATAATCCGGCAATATCACAAATTACCACCCCAAGAAACACTAGTTATGGAAAAAAAACAAAATATTCATTTTGACTGTTGAATTGCCGCCGAAAAAGTCAGTTTAATATTTTTTATTGCTAGTGCATTTTCCCTTTCTTTATTTTTATTTTACCTGTAAGTTGCCAGTAGTCCCTGCCAGTGTCGACATTTCACACGCTACGTAAGACACCTTTTCGACGTCCGGTCTGTCCTGCATGTAACGTAGAGCGCAGTCTTGCACCAGATTGCCGAGGCATTCTGTGGGGCCATGCTGGCATTGGAAACCGCCGTGCCCGTTGTTTATACTCTAAAAAACAATTGAAAACATAAGAAAGAAAGAAAAAATGTTTCAACGACCACAGAAAAATAATAAAAATACTTAAAGTAAATGACATAAAATATACGTATCGAATTGAGAACTTCCTCCTTTTTTCGTTGCTACGGTGTTTATTTGTGTTAAGAACAGCTGTTTAATTTGACCAAAGGAAAAGGTTTCCTAGTGATCTGTAAATAAGGTCCTCATTATATACATAGGTAACCCATTTGCAGGTCTTTGCGCCTCCATTTGAAAAGAAACCAGCTTAGCATAAACAGTGTCATCACACGCTGGTTTTCTTCTGGAACCACTACGAGTGGTAAAATACTATAACGATAAGCACGATAAGCACGATGGTTACGATAAGCATTCAGGTACGCAGAGGTACGTCCAGGATTTAAATTGTAAATACTTGTGTGACTTAGCTTTCAAACAGGCTTGAGGAACCTGATACAAAAATGTATCGTGGTAATGAAACGAGAATACTAGTGGTAGAATGCAGAAATTAATGTGCTTTCACTTACGCTGGTAGACTCTGGCTACTTTAAAAGGATTGTCGTGATGTGCCTATAAGGTAGCATATGTATTTTTTATGGAATCTTGTCCTATTCGAAATAAAAGTTTTGGGGAAAAAGGAAATCTCTACTTTTATTTAATATTTTAATTGAAGTTCCATAAAGTATCCAAAGCAAAAATATTGCAGTCTTACACTTGCAGTCTTTTGAACTATATTTTACAATTAGGTACAGGATTTTTGCACTTAACAAGTTATTTTTCTTGACTGTGGTGCATTTTTTTAATGTAGGTAACTGAGTCAGCAAATCCCGCGCCTGATAGTAGTCGTCACATTTCCCCATTTCTGTCTGCGCATAGCAATATTCTGCGCTTGTCAGTTGTCACTCTGAGACTAAGATCTTAAATATCTTAAAGTCCTGCAATTTCATTGTTTACCGTTTCTGCAGCCTTATTCGAGAGTTAGTTCTCAATCCAAGCTTAACGTAGCACCACTTTCCACTTCATCCTCACAAGCTCTCACATAGTCAAATACTTACGCGATTTCACAGGTTTTTTAAAACACTTTTATTAGCTTGACTTGTAACTAACTAACTAACTAACTAACTAACTAACTAACTAACTAACTAACTAACTAACTAACTAACTAACTAACTAACTAACTAACTAACTAACTAACTAACAATGTAATCAAATCTTAGAAGTCAATTTTCACCTACTTCTAATTGTCGTATCGACTTGAAACTTTGTATGTGTATGTAATCTCGGTGACAATGCAATAATTCGGTATCATCGACCTGATCTGATGATGCATCCGGAAGGTGGGTAGGGCATCTCTGCGCTGGCTACTAGTAAACCCCTCGTGTTTGGGGTCATATGAATCGTCTTGATGAGTACAATAGATTGGATTTGGTGACGAGGGTCTGATGATGCAACCGGAAGGTGGGTAGAGGATCTCTGCAATGGCTACTAGTAAACCCCTCGTGTTTGGGCTCATATGATTCGTCTTGATGAGTCATAGATTGAACATGGTGACGAGGGTCTGATGATGCAAACAGAAGGTGGGTAGGGGGTCTCTGCAGTGTCTACTAGTAAACCCCTCGAGTTTGGGCTCATATGATTCCTTTTGATGAGTCCGATAGATTGAACTTGGTAACAAAAGACTAAAAAGTAAAAAAAATAAAAATATATAGTTTAAAAAACTTAAAAAAAACACTTTAAAAACGCACTCAAAAATATAAAATAATTAAATTGACTTGTATTAGTTACGATATAATGGTTAATTCAAAAAGTGTGGAGCGCTTCTTTTACTGGGTAAATAAAAGTACACACAACCAAAAAGCGCTCCACACTTTTTGATTTAACCATTATATCGTAACTAATACAAGTCAATTTAATTATTTTATATTTTTGAGTGCGTTTTTAATTTATAAAAGAAGTTTTGTAACTTACATGCGCTTTCCCGAACGGTATCAGCCGTACAGCCAGGTGGTCTTGCAGCAGGCTTACAGCTGGTTTCAGCTGTTCCAATATGAACTTGCTGCTGTCAGGGCATTTACTCTCGTAGTACACAGAGAGTATTAGCTAAAATAAACAATGAATTTTAAAAAATAGGGTAAGGGTAAATTATTATTGTTGTTATTTCGCTTCTTGCCCTTGATTCTGAAGTGTAAGTGAGTCTCATTATTTATTACTAGCTGTTCCCCACGGTTTCACCCACGTCAACTACAGTTTACGGCATTAAAAGCATCCTTTGTCCTTTCGCAGGGCTTAAACTATCTCCAAACCAAATTTCATCAAGATCGTTTCTATAGTTTTTAAGTTTATCCGGAACAAACAAACGATCAAATTAATTCTCTTTATATATTAAGACAGATTAAGGCCAAAAGGTTCGTATCTCTTGCACCTATCTTGATATGTGGTTGTACTTATAACAGGACCAAACGCCACCTTAATACGAGGCAACTTTCACTGCTCGACTTATACCACTCGTTGGCCTCCACATGTCACAATTCACCAACACGTTACTGGCCTTTGGTGATGTTCTGTTTCTTAGAACACCTTGGTTTTCGTTGATGTTAAATGATGTTGATGATTAGAAGTTTTGGATCTTGGTTTTGGACACTAACACCGTGGAGCGCAAGGATCGGGCGGCAAAGCGTTCTTATTTGAGACGACCGAGTGACCGTAGGCCGGTTGTACGCTCTAGATACCGCTAGAAAGACGCGGTGGATGCGAATCTATGCAAACTCCAGACTCTGAACTGGGCTGGGATCGCTCAGGATAGACAGGAGTGACGCTCTCTGGTTTGTAGGCCAATAAATACACTTTGAGTCGCTGATCCAAAGGAGTTGGTTTAGTTTTGACCGAACCTCTAGGTACTAGGGTTTTGATTTATAAAAACTATAAAAAATGGTATGACGTGCCACTTTCGACCATATCATAACTTATGGTTAAACGTTACCCTGTAAGATGAAAAGCTCGAAAATGAAACGAAATATGTAAGTAAATAAGTATAGGCAAAATATATGGACGGAAGTTGTCAGTAAAATACCGACATTATTACGAATTAAGTATACCAAATCGACAACAATTCAAATGATTTGCTTCAATGCTGTTTAAATTATTCGGTCGATTTCGCATGGTAATAAATTTAAATGAACGTCACAGTCAGCACTACAAAAGATTTTATAGGTATTTTCACGGAAAAATTGCAAAGAGTGATATCAAAAAGAAAACAAAAATAACTTAGATTTACCTGTTTCAGGTAAATTTATGAGCAAGCAAAATGATTATCTAATTCAATATTAAATATTATATTAAACTACTAAAGAAAATATTAAATAATGATGGTAATTTACGTTACCTATCGGTTCAATTAGGACAAGTGCAATAAATCAAAAATGCCAGCAATCATGACGCTAACCATCAGTTCAGTGTCTTGCATAGGTATATCGTTATTCAGATACATAATTAAAAATTATAGGTGTTAAATATGAAGATAAAAAAACCCTTACTTTTGGTGGAACATCACTTTTTACGGCCTGAAACACCACCAAAACAAACACAAGCAATAAAACTTTCATAATAACCAACAGCTGATTTCAACTTCTAGGTATATTATTTTTTGGCACAAATATAATTATAAATATTAACACTATTTACGGTTGTCTTTACATGAAGAGGTGTATGTATAAACTGGAGTGGTTCTGTATCATTTGTACAAACACTCGTGAACGGCACAATTAGGTATACCTACCTACAAGTGAATTTCACTTATGTACGTCAGGTTACTCGCTTAGCAACCTGATAAACGACCACGAGCAATGGGTAACATTGAAAATCAGGGCCATTATTTGTTTATTGTTAATATTGATAACATTGTTCCATTATAAATAATGTGTAGGCACTATGCACTCAAAAACTATTTTATCATTGTTAAAATTGAAAATTTAGTAGGTACTATCTGTCTATACTACTAAAGTTATCAAAGGTAAATTTAATTTACATAAAACTATTCTATTTTTCAAAATCTATTTTTATAAGTTATTGCAAATGTTATGTTAATATTAGTAATATAAATGATTTGATTGATTTATTAGTAATAGTGAGTACCTAGGTGTGATCGGTGATGATTTCTCCTACATACATATGGTGGTCTTTATTAATAAAATAATGAAGAGAGCAAAGAAGCAGTAGTCGTTTTTAAGCATAACCTTATTGACTCTTGCCTAATGCTTCAATCAGTCCCAGCAGTGAGTCACAATAGTACGAGAAAATAGCCCTATTTGCTTAGAAGTTTGTTCTTAACCCTTTTTATTGTGTTCTTGGTGATAATGCGGTGCCCTTTGATGCAGGTGAAAGTTTATTTCGATCACTTTTGAATTTATACTTACAATTTTAGTTACAATTCTTGCTTTAGAATATCATAGTAACACTTGAGTACAGTATGTAGATTACTGTTAAAGTTAATATTACTATCCAGTAAGGTTGTATCAGGTATATTGCGTAGCCTATTACTAAAAGAATTAGGAGAAAATAAACTATTTCCATTTATGTTTTGGGAGCATTGTGTGGCCGTCTTGTATTTGTTGTTTTTGTTATGAAAGTGATTGACAAATAATAATGAAATATAAACATGTCACAAAAATGTCTTTTGGTTTGACTGACTACAAGTCAAAGATAAGCTAATACTTTTTAGTATTTATTGGCATAATTTTATAATTGTTTTTTTTAATTGACTTAATGCAATAATTTCTTTATCATTTAATAAAGTAATTTTTAAGTCAATTACTATTTTTGCAGTAGGTACACACAGATTTATTATGCAGTATTAAAAAAAAAACAATTTTTGCAAATTTATTCAGCATTTATTCATTATTATTAATATTGGCAAGAATTATGTCTTTTTAACAATTTATTTCTTTATATCTTAAAACACTTGATAAATCTAAAGTATTTTAATTTCTTTCCAATCTCTTATTCTTCTCAACATACTGGTTTAACACAGAACATAAGGGCTTCCTAAACCCGACTGCAGAACCCTCTGTGTTATATCTTCTTGCTACAGTAGAATGTTCTTCTTGTTCGTTTGTTTGTAAATTAGCTATAGACCGCTCGTAGTAAGTCCTAACTTCCTCTTCGCAGTTGTGTATCTGGGATTCAGGTCGCGATGTTTGTTGCACGTAGTTGTCTCTTGATTCCGTTCGGAATGTCCTGAAATCCTACTACTATGTATTACATATCCTAAACATGAAAGTTTGTGAATATGGATGGATGGATGGATGGTTGGATGTTTGTTACTCTTTCACGCAAAAACTACTGAACGGATCTGAATGAAATTTGGAAAGGAGATAGCTTACACCCTGGATTAACATATAAGCCACTGTTTATCCCGGAAAAAGGTTCCTGCGGGATAACGGGAAGACGCGGCTGAAACCGAGGCGCAATAAGTAAATCAATAATAATTTATTAGCCTTTTGGCTCTGGCTATATAAGTAAAGAAGGCTTGGTGGTAGGGTATTTTCTAGTACTCGCCTGGCTAGCTACCACCCTCTTGTTAAGAATCTGTCGCCAAGCACCTATCGGTGTGTTCCGGCAGCCTCACTTGAGAGCCAGTTTCCAGTCCAGGTGTAGCGTGGCGCCATCTTCGACCACATCGTCACTTAGTATCAGGTGACTTGTGGTCAAACGCTACCCTGTAAATAGTAAAAGAAGTAAGTAGTACTTAAAGAAGATTCAAACTTACCCTGGTACCCATGTTAGTTTATTGTGAGTTCGTATTTCTCTACAGTCTTCTTTGAATTTCTCTCTGTCATACATTGATTTTGGTCTGCTTAGTGGCAGCCACCATTCTCCAATTTGTGGCTTCGGCGTCCGTATCTGCGTGAATCAACTTTATAAATTAATAAAATTCCTTAAAATAACATATCACTACATTGTATAAAACAAAGTTTTTATCCGTCCCTATGTATGCTTAAATCTTCCGTTTTTAGCAATAGATATAGTGATTCAAGAGGAAGGTTTATAATATGTATATTACATAAAATATATAGTACAGAAAAGCCGTGAAATTTAAAGATTTGTAAAATACTGCCCCAGATTAAAGTATCTACAAATCTACATTGCACCCGTGCAAAGCAGGGGCGGGTCGATAGTTATGTATCTATAACTTTTTATCAGGGCGTAGCACTCCAAAATACGAGCGATAATCTCGTTAATCTAAACTTATCTACAGGTACTTTTTATGTTCTATAAAAATTAAATT
Organism: Opisthograptis luteolata; assembly: GCA_931315375.2. Lineage (NCBI taxonomy): Eukaryota > Metazoa > Arthropoda > Insecta > Lepidoptera > Geometridae > Opisthograptis > Opisthograptis luteolata. The sequence continues at coordinate 8,177,467 of OV928047.1, read as the reverse complement.
TCTTGCTTGATATTATTTTACTGACATGATTCGTGGTACCAATGTTTATAGTGCTGATACTAGGACTCTTTTGCAGAATATGCCTGGGGAATTATCACATCCTTTCCAGTTATTCAACTGGAAGGGCAATATTTCCAGTGAAATTACTGGGCATTATGAGTTTTAACAATAGGACAAGCGTAGTGCGTTTCCGCGCAGGATTTCGAAGTCAAATTCAGGGGTTGAAAATGTTGCCAATTACGAGCCAAATTGTTTTTTCCTCTACGTTACTGCTAGCTTACCCAAGGCATGTCTTTGTAAGTGTAATACGTGACTACATCCTTCGAGTTGGACTTCTTCTCCAGCTTTTCATTGGTGTGCGGGCGGTGATGAAGCCGACTGGTAGTCAGGTACGGGTCCAAGTATTTCTCGTAGCCATCGTGTGTCGTGTCTAGTGGTTCTAGCTCTCTGTGCCAGCTGGGTTCTGGAAGCTTGTAACGCAATGATTTTGTATCAGAATAATTCATTTCGCTGGAGGAACGCTGTAGAAGTGGACCTACGAGAGCTCCAGACTCTGAACTGCTCTCACGTTTCGGAGGCCAAGACACATTTTGGGTTGCGGAGTTATCGGAGGTGAGTTATCGTTGAAAAGTATATGCTACCTACATTGTAATTGTTTCAAGAGTATTTTGATCACATCCATTTTGAGGCACTACGGATAATTTGCCTCACTATGTCCGAGCTTTTGCGACAGCAAACACCGTAGACTAATATAGGTTAAGATGAATTAAGTATTTTACAGTATACACGTGGGTAATTACTACTACTTACTGGGTTAATGAAGAGAGTAGCTGGATGTTTGTACTGGTCTTTACCAGTGACCAGTCGTGGTGGAACAGTTGGTGCCGTGTAGGTATGTCTCATTTCTGTCGTCCCATGAGCATCCAACTGTGGTATCCTATCTGCAAGCTTAAAAAACCCTTGAATATGCATTTATTTACCATTCAACAATACTACTAGTATTTTTTTTTGTTTAAGGCTAAACCAAACAACCGATCTCAATAAAATTTGGTATATATGAAGATAGGTTGAACCCTCGGATATTATACAGAAAAATACATGGAAATTAGAATAAAATAATTTGAACTAAACATAGCCATACGTGCGATACGACATTGATATGAACTACAAACATTACACTATAATCTGGATTGTAGGGCAATGTTTCCAGAAAAATTCAGGGCATAAAGAGATTCTCACTATTCTAACATAATGGAATGCAATCAATTCTTTGAATCTTTAACATTTAATATCTCAGGGTGAGGAGAGCATTCATCATCATAATCAGCCGGAAGAAGAGCACTGCTGAACATAGGCTTCCCCCCTTTGAACCCCACCATGAACAGCACGCATTGCCGTACACGATGTTGAACTCTTATTTCAAAATCCTGGGTGGCACTGAACCGTAATCTGTTAGGGTGACGCTTACCATAAGGCGAGCGTCCAGCTCGTCTCATAAATCAGTTGCATAAAACAACTGTTTTTTTTTTTAAAAAGCCTTATTAATTAGGCCTACTTACTTTTCTACTTTGTGGGTAGATGTATTCATTCTCAAGACATGAGGTATGTTTATTGTGTCTCTTAGTTTCTGGGAGTTTAAAGCCATAGTCTTCAGTAGTTTGTGAGCGGGTCAATTGTTTAGTAACGTTATAATCTCGTAAATATTCTTTTAGCTGTTCAACTGGTTCTTTCTGCAAATATTTGATGTGATTGTTAGCTGATCATTTGTTTGTTACCTACCTTTCTTGACTTACGATATAAAGATATGTTCAAGTACGCACACATTAATATTTGTAGATAACCTATAATTACATAAGTTGAATATTCGATTAATTTAATTTCAAACTTCCACTAGGACTTATCATCATCATCGTCAACCCACTGCTGGGACACCGGTTTTCTCTCAGAGACAGGGAGAAAGTATAGGTCATAATAAAGATAAAGATAAAGATAAAGATAAAGATAAAGATAAAGATAAAGATAAAGATAAAGATAAAGATAAAGATAAAGATAAAGATAAAGATAAAGATAAAGATAAAGATAAAGATAAAGATAAAGATAAAGATAAAGATAAAGATAAAGATAAAGATAAAGATAAAGATAAAGATAAAGATAAAGATAAAGATAAAGATAAAGATAAAGATAAAGATAAAGATAAAGATAAAGATAAAGATAAAGATAAAGATAAAGATAAAGATAAAGATAAAGATAAAGATAAAGATAAAGATAAAGATAAAGATAAAGATAAAGATAAAGATAAAGATAAAGATAAAGATAAAGATAAAGATAAAGATAAAGATAAAGATAAAGATAAAGATAAAGATAAAGATAAAGATAAAGATAAAGATAAAGATAAAGATAAAGATAAAGATACAGATACAGATACAGATACAGATACAGATACAGATACAGATACAGATACAGATACAGATACAGATACAGATACAGATACAGATACAGATACAGATACAGATACAGATACAGATACAGATACAGATACAGATACAGATACAGATACAGATACAGATACAGATACAGATACAGATACAGATACAGATACAGATACAGATACAGATACAGATACAGATACAGATACAGATACAGATACAGATACAGATACAGATACAGATACAGATACAGATACAGATACAGATACAGATACAGATACAGATACAGATACAGATACAGATACAGATACAGATACAGATACAGATACAGATACAGATACAGATACAGATACAGATACAGATATAGATACAATTACAGATACAGATACATACAGATAGATACAGATACAGATACAGATACAGATACAGATACAGATACAGATACAGATACAGATACAGATACAGATACAGATACAGATACAGATACAGATACAGATACAGATACAGATACAGATACAGATACAGATACAGATACAGATACAGATACAGATACAGATACAGATACAGATACAGATACAGATACAGATACAGATACAGATACAGATACAGATACAGATACAGATACAGATACAGATACAGATATAGATACAATTACAGATACAGATACAGATACAGATACAGATACAGATTTTGGGTTAGGTTTGGGTTAGGTTTGGGTTAGGTTTGGGTTAGGTTTGGGTTAGGTTTATAAAGTTAAATAAAACCACAGCACAATGAATAAAAAGAGGAATTTAATGGAATGGATTTTGATTTAAAATTGAAATTGTAACGTATTTTGACGTATTTGCCTAACCTAAACCTAACCTGAACCTAACCTGAACCTAACCTGAACCTAACCTGAACCTAACCTAAACCTAACCTGAACCTAACCTGAACCTAACCTGAACCTAACCTGAACCTAACCTGAACCTAACCTGAACCTAACCTGAACCTAACCTGAACCTAACCTGAACCTAACCCAGTGCTCGGCTATTATATGTATATTAACAGTAAAAAGCGAGATGTAGCTACTACGTTCCAATTTTATATATTCAGTTAATTCAGTGTTCTACATATATATTCTTCTATATTATTTTATATATATTATGTACTAATATAATAAAATATAGTTTTAAAAACTAAAAAAAACACTTGAAAAACACACTGACACACACTGTATCTGTATCTGTATCTGTATCTTTATCTTTATCGTTATCGTTATCGTTATCGTTATCCTTATCGTTATCTGTATCTGTATCTGTATCTGTATCTGTATCTGTATCTGTATCTGTATCTGTATCTGTATCTGTATCTGTATCTGTATCTGTATCTTTATCTGTATCTGTATCTGTATCTGTATCTGTATCTGTATCTGTATCTGTATCTGTATCTGTATCTGTATCTGTATCTGTATCTGTATCTGTATCTGTATCTGTATCTGTATCTGTATCTGTATCTGTATCTGTATCTTTATCTGTATCTGTATCTGTATCTGTATCTGTATCTGTATCTGTATCTGTATCTGTATCTGTATCTGTATCTGTATCTGTATCTGTATCTGTATCTGTATCTGTATCTTTATCTGTATCTGTATCTGTATCTGTATCTGTATCTGTATCTGTATCTGTATCTGTATCTGTATCTTTATCTGTATCTGTATCTGTATCTGTATCTGTATCTGTATCTGTATCTGTATCTGTATCTGTATCTGTATCTGTATCTGTATCTGTATCTGTATCTGTATCTGTATCTGTATCTGTATCTGTATCTGTATCTTTATCTTTATCGTTATCGTTATCGTTATCCTTATCGTTATCTGTATCTGTATCTGTATCTGTATCTGTATCTTTATCTGTATCTGTATCTGTATCTGTATCTGTATCTGTATCTGTATCTGTATCTGTATCTGTATCTGTATCTGTATCTGTATCTGTATCTGTATCTGTATCTGTATCTGTATCTGTATCTGTATCTGTATCTGTATCTGTATCTGTATCTGTATCTGTATCTGTATCTGTATCTGTATCTGTATCTGTATCTGTATCTGTATCTGTATCTGTATCTGTATCTGTATCTGTATCTGTATCTGTATCTGTATCTGTATCTGTATCTGTATCTGTATCTGTATCTGTATCTGTATCTGTATCTGTATCTGTATCTGTATCTTTATCTGTATCTGTATCTGTATCTGTATCTGTATCTGTATCTGTATCTTTATCTGTATCTGTATCTGTATCTGTATCTGTATCTGTATCTGTATCTGTATCTGTATCTGTATCTGTATCTGTATCTGTATCTGTATCTGTATCTGTATCTGTATCTGTATCTGTATCTGTATCTGTATCTGTATCTGTATCTGTATCTGTATCTGTATCTGTATCTGTATCTGTATCTGTATCTTTATCTGTATCTGTATCTGTATCTGTATCTGTATCTTTATCTGTATCTGTATCTGTATCTGTATCTGTATCTGTATCTGTATCTGTATCTGTATCTTTATCTGTATCTGTATCTGTATCTGTATCTGTATCTGTATCTGTATCTGTATCTGTATCTGTATCTGTATCTGTATCTGTATCTGTATCTGTATCTGTATCTGTATCTGTATCTGTATCTGTATCTGTATCTGTATCTGTATCTGTATCTGTATCTGTATCTGTATCTGTATCTGTATCTGTATCTGTATCTGTATCTGTATCTTTATCTGTATCTGTATCTGTATCTGTATCTGTATCTGTATCTGTATCTGTATCTGTATCTGTATCTGTATCTGTATCTGTATCTGTATCTGTATCTGTATCTGTATCTGTATCTGTATCTGTATCTGTATCTGTATCTGTATCTGTATCTGTATCTTTATCTTTATCGTTATCGTTATCGTTATCCTTATCGTTATCTGTATCTGTATCTGTATCTGTATCTGTATCTGTATCTGTATCTGTATCTGTATCTGTATCTGTATCTGTATCTGTATCTGTATCTGTATCTGTATCTGTATCTGTATCTGTATCTGTATCTGTATCTGTATCTGTATCTGTATCTTTATCTGTATCTGTATCTGTATCTGTATCTGTATCTGTATCTGTATCTGTATCTGTATCTGTATCTGTATCTGTATCTGTATCTGTATCTGTATCTGTATCTTTATCTGTATCTGTATCTGTATCTGTATCTGTATCTGTATCTGTATCTTTATCTGTATCTGTATCTGTATCTGTATCTGTATCTGTATCTGTATCTGTATCTGTATCTGTATCTTTATCTGTATCTGTATCTGTATCTGTATCTGTATCTGTATCTGTATCTGTATCTGTATCTGTATCTGTATCTGTATCTGTATCTGTATCTGTATCTGTATCTGTATCTTTATCTGTATCTTTATCTGTATCTTTATCTTTATCTTTATCTTTATCGTTATCGTTATCGTTATCGTTATCGTTATCCTTATCGTTATCTGTATCTGTATCTGTATAGTATTAGTTACGATATAATGGTTAATTCAAAAAGTGTGGAGCGCTTCTTTTACTGGGTAAATAAAAGAACACACAACCATTATATCATAACTAATACAAGTCAATTTAATTATTTTTTATTTTTCATTATATTTGTCAGTGTGTTTTTCAAGTGTTTTTTTTAGTTTTTTATCTGTATCTGTATCTGTATCTGTATCTGTATCTGTATCTGTATCTGTATCTGTATCTTTATCTGTATCTGTATCTGTATCTGTATCTGTATCTGTATCTGTATCTGTATCTGTATCTGTATCTGTATCTGTATCTGTATCTGTATCTGTATCTGTATCTGTATCTGTATCTGTATCTGTATCTGTATCTGTATCTGTATCTGTATCTGTATCTGTATCTGTATCTGTATCTGTATCTGTATCTGTATCTGTATCTGTATCTGTATCTGTATCTGTATCTGTATCTGTATCTGTATCTGTATCTGTATCTGTATCTGTATCTGTATCTGTATCTGTATCTGTATCTTTATCTGTATCTGTATCTGTATCTGTATCTGTATCTGTATCTGTATCTGTATCTGTATCTGTATCTTTATCTGTATCTGTATCTGTATCTGTATCTGTATCTGTATCTGTATCTGTATCTGTATCTGTATCTGTATCTGTATCTGTATCTGTATCTGTATCTGTATCTGTATCTGTATCTGTATCTGTATCTGTATCTGTATCTGTATCTTTATCTGTATCTGTATCTGTATCTGTATCTGTATCTGTATCTGTATCTGTATCTGTATCTGTATCTGTATCTGTATCTGTATCTGTATCTGTATCTGTATCTGTATCTGTATCTGTATCTGTATCTGTATCTGTATCTGTATCTGTATCTGTATCTGTATCTGTATCTTTATCTGTATCTTTATCTGTATCTTTATCTTTATCTTTATCTTTATCTTTATCGTTATCGTTATCGTTATCGTTATCGTTATCGTTATCGTTATCGTTATCTGTATCTGTATCTGTATAGTATTAGTTACGATATAATGGTTAATTCAAAAAGTGTGGAGCGCTTCTTTTACTGGGTAAATAAAAGAACACACAACCATTATATCATAACTAATACAAGTCAATTTAATTATTTTTTATTTTTCATTATATTTGTCAGTGTGTTTTTCAAGTGTTTTTTTTTAGTTTTTTATCTGTATCTGTATCTGTATCTGTATCTGTATCTGTATCTGTATCTGTATCTGTATCTTTATCTGTATCTGTATCTGTATCTGTATCTGTATCTGTATCTGTATCTGTATCTGTATCTGTATCTGTATCTGTATCTGTATCTGTATCTGTATCTGTATCTGTATCTGTATCTGTATCTTTATCTGTATCTGTATCTGTATCTTTATCTTTATCTTTATCGTTATCGTTATCGTTATCCTTATTGTTATCTGTATCTGTATCTGTATCTGTATCTGTATCTGTATCTGTATCTGTATCTGTATCTGTATCTGTATCTGTATCTGTATCTGTATCTGTATCTGTATCTGTATCTGTATCTGTATCTGTATCTGTATCTGTATCTTTATCTGTATCTGTATCTGTATCTGTATCTGTATCTGTATCTGTATCTTTATCTGTATCTTTATCTTTATCTTTATCGTTATCGTTATCGTTATCGTTATCCTTATCGTTATCTGTATCTGTATCTGTATCTGTATCTGTATCTGTATCTGTATCTGTATCTGTATCTGTATCTGTATCTGTATCTGTATCTGTATCTGTATCTGTATCTGTATCTGTATCTGTATCTGTATCTGTATCTGTATCTGTATCTGTATCTGTATCTGTATCTGTATCTGTATCTGTATCTGTATCTGTATCTGTATCTGTATCTGTATCTGTATCTGTATCTGTATCTGTATCTGTATCTGTATCTGTATCTGTATCTGTATCTGTATCTTTATCTGTATCTGTATCTGTATCTGTATCTGTATCTGTATCATTATCTGTATCTTTATCTTTATCTTTATCGTTATCGTTATCGTTATCGTTATCCTTATCGTTATCTGTATCTGTATCTGTATCTGTATCTGTATCTGTATCTGTATCTGTATCTGTATCTGTATCTGTATCTGTATCTGTATCTGTATCTGTATCTGTATCTGTATCTTTATCTGTATCTGTATCTGTATCTGTATCTGTATCTGTATCTGTATCTGTATCTGTATCTGTATCTGTATCTGTATCTGTATCTGTATCTGTATCTGTATCTGTATCTGTATCTGTATCTGTATCTGTATCTGTATCTGTATCTGTATCTGTATCTGTATCTGTATCTGTATCTGTATCTGTATCTGTATCTGTATCTGTATCTGTATCTGTATCTGTATCTGTATCTGTATCTGTATCTGTATCTGTATCTGTATCTGTATCTTTATCGTTATCGTTATCGTTATCGTTATCGTTATCCTTATCGTTATCTGTATCTGTATCTGTATAGTATTAGTTACGATATAATGGTTAATTCAAAAAGTGTGGAGCGCTTCTTTTACTGGGTAAATAAAAGAACACACAACCATTATATCATTACTAATACAAGTCAATTTAATTATTTTTTATTTTTCATTATATTTGTCAGTGTGTTTTTCAAGTGTTTTTTTTAGTTTTTTAAACTATATTTTATTATATTAGTACATAATATATATAAAATAATATAGAAGAATATATATGTAGAACACTGAATTAACTGAATATATAAAATTGGAACGTAGTAGCTACATCTCGCTTTTTACTGTTAATATACATATAATAGCCGAGCACTGGGTTAGGTTCAGGTTAGGTTCAGGTTAGGTTCAGGTTAGGTTCAGGTTAGGTTCAGGTTAGGTTCAGGTTAGGTTTAGGTTAGGTTCAGGTTAGGTTCAAGTTAGGTTCAGGTTAGGTTCAGGTTAGGTTCAGGTTAGGTTCAGGTTAGGTTTAGGTTAGGCAAATACGTCAAAATACGTTACAATTTCAATTTTAAATCAAAATCCATTCCATTAAATTCCTCTTTTTATTCATTGTGCTGTGGTTTTATTTAACTTTATAAACCTAACCCAAACCTAACCCAAACCTAACCCAAACCTAACCCAAACCTAACCCAAACCTAACCCAAACCTAACCTGAACCTAACCTGAACCTAACCTGAACCTAACTTGAACCTAACCTGAACCTAACCTAAACCTAACCTGAACCTAACCTGAACCTAACCTGAACCTAACCCAGTGCTCGGCTATTATATGTATATTAACAGTAAAAAGCGAGATGTAGCTACTACGTTCCAATTTTATATATTCAGTTAATTCAGTGTTCTACATATATATTCTTCTATATTATTTTATATATATTATGTACTAATATAATAAAATATAGTTTAAAAAACTAAAAAAAACACTTGAAAAACACACTGACAAATATAATGAAAAATAAAAAATAATTAAATTGACTTGTATTAGTAATGATATAATGGTTGTGTGTTCTTTTATTTACCCAGTAAAAGAAGCGCTCCACACTTTTTGAATTAACCATTATATCGTAACTAATACTATACAGATACAGATACAGATAACGATAAGGATAACGATAACGATAACGATAACGATAACGATAAAGATACAGATACAGATACAGATACAGATACAGATACAGATACAGATACAGATACAGATACAGATACAGATACAGATACAGATACAGATACAGATACAGATACAGATACAGATACAGATACAGATACAGATACAGATACAGATACAGATACAGATACAGATACAGATACAGATACAGATACAGATACAGATACAGATACAGATACAGATACAGATACAGATACAGATACAGATACAGATACAGATACAGATAAAGATACAGATACAGATACAGATACAGATACAGATACAGATACAGATACAGATACAGATACAGATACAGATACAGATACAGATACAGATACAGATACAGATACAGATACAGATACAGATACAGATACAGATAACGATAAGGATAACGATAACGATAACGATAACGATAAAGATAAAGATAAAGATACAGATAAAGATACAGATACAGATACAGATACAGATACAGATACAGATACAGATAAAGATACAGATACAGATACAGATACAGATACAGATACAGATACAGATACAGATACAGATACAGATACAGATACAGATACAGATACAGATACAGATACAGATACAGATACAGATACAGATACAGATACAGATACAGATACAGATACAGATACAGATACAGATACAGATACAGATAAAGATAAAGATACAGATACAGATACAGATACAGATACAGATACAGATACAGATACAGATACAGATACAGATACAGATACAGATACAATTACAGATACAGATACAGATACAGATACAGATACAGATACAGATAACGATAAGGATAACGATAACGATAACGATAACGATAACGATAAAGATACAGATACAGATACAGATACAGATACAGATACAGATACAGATACAGATACAGATACAGATACAGATACAGATACAGATACAGATAAAGATAAAGATAAAGATACAGATACAGATACAGATACAGATACAGATACAGATACAGATACAGATACAGATACAGATACAGATACAGATACAGATACAGATACAGATACAGATACAGATACAGATACAGATACAGATACAGATACAGATACAGATACAGATACAGATACAGATACAGATAACGATAACGATAAGGATAACGATAACGATAACGATAACGATAAAGATACAGATACAGATACAGATACAGATACAGATACAGATACAGATACAGATACAGATACAGATACAGATACAGATACAGATACAGATACAGATACAGATACAGATACAGATACAGATACAATTACAGATACAGATACAGATACAGATACAATTACAGATACAGATACAGATACAATTACAGATACAGATACAGATACAGATACAGATACAGATACAGATACAGATACAGATACAGATACAGATACAGATAACGATAACGATAAGGATAACGATAACGATAACGATAACGATAAAGATACAGATACAGATACAGATACAGATACAGATACAGATACAGATACAGATACAGATACAGATACAGATACAGATACAGATACAGATACAGATACAGATACAGATACAGATACAGATACAGATACAGATACAGATACAGATACAATTACAGATACAGATACAGATACAGATACAATTACAGATACAGATACAGATACAATTACAGATACAGATACAGATACAGATACAGATACAGATACAGATACAGATACAGATACAGATACAGATAGAACAGATACAGATACAGATACAATTACAATTACAGATACAGATACAGATACAGATACAGATACAATTACAGATACAGATACAGATACAATTACAGATACAGATACAGATACAGATACAGATACAGATACAGATACAGATACAGATACAGATACAGATAGAACAGATACAGATACAGATACAATTACAATTACAGATACAGATACAGATACAGATACAGATACAGATACAGATACAGATAGAACAGATACAGATACAGATACAGATACAGATACAGATAGAACAGATACAGATACAGATACAGATACAGATACAGATACAGATACAGATACAATTACAATTACAGATACAGATACAGATACAGATACAGATAGAACAGATACAGATACAGATACAGATACAGATACAGATAGAACAGATACAGATACAGATACAGATACAATTACAGATACAGATACAGATACAGATACAGATACAGATACAGATACAGATACAGATACAGATACAGATACAGATACAGATACAGATACAGATACAGATACAGATACAGATACAGATACAGATACAGATACAGATACAGATACAGATACAGATACAGATACAGATACAGATACAGATACAGATACAGATACAGATACAGATACAGATACAGATAAAGATAAAGATAAAGATACAGATACAGATACAGATACAGATACAGATACAGATACAGATACAGATACAGATACAGATACAGATACAGATACAGATACAGATACAGATACAATTACAGATACAGATACAGATACAGATACAGATACAGATACAGATACAGATACAGATACAGATAACGATAACGATACAGATACAGATACAGATACAGATACAGATAAAGATAAAGATACAGATACAGATACAGATACTGATACAGATACAGATACAGATACAGATACAGATACAGATACAGATACAGATACAGATACAGATACAGATACAGATACAATTACAGATACAGATACAGATACAGATACAATTACAGATACAGATACAGATACAATTACAGATACAGATACAGATACAAATACAGATACAGATACAGATACAGATACAAATACAGATAGAACAGATACAGATACAGATACAATTACAATTACAGATACAGATACAGATACAGATACAGATACAGATACAGATACAGATACAGATACAGATACAGATACAGATACAGATACAAATACAGATACAGATACAGATACAGATACAGATACAGAGAGGTAGAGGTAGAGATAGAGATAGAGATAGAGATAGAGATAGAGATAAAGAGAGAAAGATAGAGATAAAGATAAAGAGATAAAGATAAAGAGATAAGGATAAGGATAAGGATAAGGATAAGGATAAAAAAAGAGGTAAAAGGTAAAAGATAAAGGATAAATAGTCAATAGTCAATTTTTATTTATTCAATAGGATACATTGTGATCACTTCAAAACGTCAAACTTAAAACTAGCTACGCCTGTTCCAACCTCCTTACGCCGGCAAAAGAACAGGCAAGAAACGCCCGGCAGGTAATTTTTTTGGCGCGATCACATTGACAATTTTATTTTTATTACTAATTGATTGAATTGGAGCAAGTTCACTAAAATCCCAAGCTTTTTTTTGTCATCTAATGGTCTGATATTTTTTAATTAGCTTTACTTATTAGATTTCTCTTGTTTGGTTGTACACATTGGGATATGGGAACATGAATATTAATGAGTTGCGGGATCACAACCAAAGCAGACCAGACCCCACAAGCAGCACCCGACCTGTACACTTTTGCTAGCTCTTTTTTACTCTGTCATGGTTCGTAAAACAGCGCTTATTGACTTTAAAAAAACTTACCAGATTCCGCAAAACCTCTGGCTGGGGTCTCCAGTATCTCCCAGTGGTTTCACTCGATACTCCTGTTGTTGGGAACTTCCTCACAGGGTATGTTAAATTTACATTGTCCCATGTTGTCCTGTTTAACTTCTTAGGATAATTTGCTTGCATTTTGCGTATTCTTTATGTTAGGTTTGTTTATAGAGTACGATAAAGACCGCTATATCCTTCTGTTAAAAGTTACTCTACGTTCATATTCGTTCACGTAAGTAGGTAGGTATACGTTTTGTCATCGTTAAACTCTGTTACGTGTCGCTAAGCAATTTAAAAATATTGTTTTGGTTGTATGATCAATAAATCATAGGCCATGAAGTTGCCTGTAGATCTAGACCTAACCACCTATTGCTAATTTCTACTATACAGTCACTACTGTGACAGTATGATTTCGTTCAAGGCCCAGGCTATTATTTTGACTTTGGGATCTGTTAAATTCATATGATCCTATGACGGATCTCTTGAACAAATAAAAGCTGTATAAAGATAGTTCAATTCGATCCTTTATGTCCAGTAACGATTCCCAATATGCTGAAAGCGATGCTCCTCTGTCAATATACAGGCGACCATTCTGATCATGAGTGAACTACACAAGTTTTCCAGCTAGATCTTTATGAATTTCTTGTTATTTATTTCCTAGTCTCTGTACCTATCTGTTTATTTGATTACATAGGTTTATTAAAACACAAACGTTTTGTTTGGTAAAAATTTCTTTATTCTTCACAAATGACTGAAAATGTTATAAAAACATATTATACGCGTTACACAACTAACTTTAATAGGTACGATAATGCAATAAATACAAAACGGTGTGCGTTGCACCCCCCACGCTCAGATACACTTCCATACAATTAGGCCTATTTCAATTCAAACAATAATACTCGCTAGTATGAATAATTTTAATATTAAAAATGGTTGATCGTCTAACATTATGCACGAATAACAAAACAACTTTTAAAATCTGTAAGGAAGTTTCGTTTCCATGCTTGAAATTTATTCTTTATGTGAATTTATGTAAATCAGATTACGTTTTGGCTAAACATTTGTGTCTGGAGTTAATATTCGACTTAAAATTACACATAAATAAATTATATTAAAAACGCTTCTACAAATATACAAAATCAATACAAAACTTACAACATACTAATACGAAATACATCACAGTTCATAAACAATTTAGTAGGTAAGTGTTACAATACCGATACTTTAAAAGTTAATTTAAATTTTAGCGCTAGATTAAAAGAAATACTTAAAATGTAACTAAAATAATAATTTGGTGAGTTTTAATCAATGTACGCTTCGAAACTTAGGAACAATACAAACGCACACTACAAAACGTGACTCCCTTTTAAAGGTATTCTATTTGTTTTCTATAAATAAAATATAGTAAGAAAATTATCACATTACACAATTTACAATCAGTAAGGACTGTAACGCAAAAGTAGTTTGATTTGACTACGTACACATTAAACAAACTTTTCATTTTTCTTTACTTGTTCATTGGTTAAGATGTTTACAGTAAAGATTATCTAGCTTATGTCAATTTGTATATTCAATTTATGATCATTCATGCACATTACATTGTTTTCATTAAAGTAAAATAGTTGAAGAGTAGCGCGTCGACTGATATTCAAAAACTAAGACAATTGATTCTATATAATATATCGTATGAGCTAATGGCGAACTCTATTGGTTGGAGTTTTCAGGTCATACTGCCAGGACCGACAACATAACGTGACCTGCGAATCACGGTAAACGGTGCTGAAACCGTGTAGATGAAAAGTTTGTTATGTGTGTGTTACTCAAATAGACTAACATCTGTACAATGCCCCTACTGTTTATAGCGTATAAACGGTAATTTCTCGAGCCATATAATCACACATTCTACACAAATAAAAACGCACACGTTATACAAAATGTACAAAAGGGGTGAAAACCCCAACGATCAGTCAGATTACATTTCATTATAAAAAACGTTACTAATTATTGAGTAAAAAAGCTACGTTACATGACATCCGCTTGAAATAGTAGCAATGTTTAAAAATACTGCTTAAGTTTAAGCTAATGAAAAGATAGCACTTAGAAAAGGGATAATATCGTAGAAAATATCACTTTGTTTTATTGTAATTGTGATAAAAATATAGCTATTTTCTGTCGAAGTTTGTTAATATCAATGTTAATTACTGAGCAGGATAGACAACCTTAATGTTTATTCATATTGAGATTTCTCAGTTTTAAACTTTACTTGCATAGGACCAGTTTGTCTGCGATGGGGGCGAGGAAAAAGAGAATATATGAAACTCCAAATGTAGACGTGAATCTAAAAATTCTATACCACACCACGCATGTCAAGCTAAATCCTATCGCAAAGAAAGGTTCTACAGAAGAAGATAAAACAAGAACACGAAGCAACACCCAATAAGTAATTTAAATATCAAAAACATATCTCCTTTAATTTTGTATGGAAAGTTTTAATCGAAAGAAGACTAAAAACTAGAAAATGACTTAGAAAATTTTCGAAACGTAGTTTTATATTGGAAAATATTAATTTATTTTTGAACTTGTGTCTATTATGTGTCATAGATTTCATGTTTGTTTTATGTACCACTTTATAAAATAACGAACAGAAACAAAATTGACTGTAAATAAAACTTTTACTTATCAGATCTTGCCTCGCAGGCTTCAAATAATAATGAAAATTAAGGGTAAGACAGCAGCGCCTGTTGTGGCCACGCTATCTTGGCGTCTATCCTCCTGTAAGCCAGAGTAAAGTTCTGGCCACTCTTCTCAGACATAACTTCTTGAGGGCAGTCGTTTTCATTTAACATTGTCTCTGCAAAAAAAAAATAATTAAATGTTGGAGGATTGTAAAGAGGATAAATTTTAACAGGCAATTCATAGGTCTATTTTGTTTAAAACGTCTATAAAAAAAAGCGTTCCGTTAAAAGTAACGCCCAATTTCCGAATTTTCAAAGACATGATTAATTAAAGTAGAATTTATAAAGAGATCTTGATATGAAAAACGTGTAGTTTTTTTCATATTATGCATTATACGATCATTTAGCTAAATAGTTAGAGCAGATACTGAACCGTACCTACTTACTATAAAAAAAAAATTACAAAATCACGCTAGTATACATTTTAGAATTTTTAGATAAATGATAAAGGTATCGTATAGATAAGGATCTAAGCTCAGTAGGGGTTTCTTTCCAAGAAACGATAACCGCTTTCTTGGAATTTAATAATTTTGTCTATTGTTCATTTACGGCGGCAAAAACTATGTTTAGGGGAAGGGATTTCTCTTGTTTTTTTAGCCTACTTTTTCTAACTCGTCGTATCAAGCTGAAACTAATCGCTTTATGCAATAAAACCACACATTGTGACATTAAGTATAGGGTTAAGCTATTATCCATCAATATATCTGATGCTAGTAAGTTAGTAGGTATAACATGTTTAGGTAAATTATCATGTGGCAGGATTTTAGGTTGGAGTATGATAGAGCTGGTATAACTATGGTAAATACAAAATTTAGATTAACAAAAAACAATATATATATATACGTAGGTACATAAAACCACAGATTCGATAAACTTTTCCGAGATTAGTTCTGAGTAGTACATTAATTTCTTACCATGTCCATCATGCAATGCGAAAAGCGCGTAGTCCTGCGGGTTAGTGATAGCTGCCGCGTGCGCCAGCGCCCGGCACAAGTCACGGGCGCGCGCGCCGGGCCGGCACGGTACCGGCACGCGCCGGATGGAGCCACGGCATTCATCCGGGAGCACCACGCGAACAACCGCCACGGGGCACTGCTCGCGGCCATTGTCGATGGACCCGCGTCGCCACTGCTAGGAGACAATCAGCGGTTAGTAGGTACTTGAGTAGCGATTGAGTGACATATTTGTATGAAATGACAGCGTCAAATCTGTGCTCAAGTAGAGCACAGATTACTGTTGTTACTGTTTGAGCGTCAATCTAGAATACCGGCCTTAGAGATCGGCAGAAAGGCCTTCACGAAAACTTCCACGCTATAAAACAAATCGTGAGACTAGCCCTCGGCGCCAATCTACGGATCACCTCGGTGGCTATAAAGAAGGTGCAAGAGTATAAAGGTACTTATATGTATTTATTGATTGATTATTACTCTATTACGTCCCCACTACTTGAATACAGGGTTTCTCTCAGATATAAAGCTATAGTCTACCACGCTGCCCCAGGGCGGGTTGGTAGACTGATTACTAGCTGATAGCCTGACTAAAATAAAGACTATTTCCTCGGCTCTAGTTTCCTTCTATAGTGTTGATGGATGGCACCTTTGGTTAGCTTTGGACATGATGGTCTTCCATAGCTGTTCTTTTATGTTGATAAAGTAACTCCCCATCATTATATTCATACATAGCTCAAGCTCAACTTAGCTCTCTTTTAAACACCACTACCACTTACCGGAGTACTACTATCAGCCCCGGACTCCGGCGCCAGTCTCTTCAGTACTGCCACCGCTGAGAACAACGCAGTCAAGTAGTATCCTCCCTCTCCCGCCAGGAGTGCCGCTGGCAGTAGACCTGCCATGAGTTCTGCTTCTAGCTCCGCACAGACTAGCCGAGATCGGGCTACTGTCCATGCTAGAACTGGGAGTAGGTCGTCAGCACCGAAGCTTCGTTCACCGCGCATCTGGAATTGAAAAAGTAACTACTACTCTATCATGGAATGTTCAATGATCACGTGCCCAGATACTGACTAGAATTCCCATAATCTTATGGGATAAAGATCTACAGAACTAGGATGTCACGCCATATATTATACTCAATTGGCTGATATATGTCAACGCGCACCTGAAATTGAAAAAGTAACTACTGCCCCATATGCCTATGTCTTGACTCCTGGCCCATAACTAGGATTCTCATAATTGAAATTAAGAACTATTAAAGAAGTCCCTCGCCAGATCTTATGTATATTCACAGTGGTAAGTAAGTAGGTATATCACCACTGTCTCATCTGATGGTAAGATACATGGAAGTAACTTGTCTTTGATGGACTCTAAGACTTGCGAGTACAAAATGTATGTGTGGAAAGCATTAAACTAATGTATGTACTTACAGCATTGAACATGACAGATATTGCCGCTAAGAGGTTTTCAAGTTTATCCAACGGCGAGTCAGCTTCTTGCATCTTGAGGAAATGCTTTGAGATCACTGCCAACACCGCCGATGATGGTACTTTTGTGGATTCCTGATAAACAATCATACCCATATTTAAATTCACAGTCATGTTATTTGATGCAAAATTCTGAATCAACACACAAATATACATTAACGATACTGGTTGGGTATTTTCTAACGCTCGCCTGGCTATCACATACCAGTCTTCTGGCAACCTCACTTAAGAGCCAGTTCTAGTTATAGCATAAAACTACTTTTTTTTTTTTTCTTTTTATTCCTACAGAGTAGCACAAGTCACATGATAAGTGACGAAGATGGTGTCACGCTACACGTAGGCTGGTATACTGGAATGGCGCTCAAGTGTAGATCAATCGCTACTCAAGCATTGATCTACACTTGAGCGTCATTCTAGAATACCAGTCTTAGACTGGGAACTGGCTCTCAAGTGAGACATTTGTAAATGATGATGATGATGGTCGCAGAACACTAGCTATATCTTACCTTAATGCCTAGCTGCAGTGGCGTGGCGTGTTGCGCGCGCTCGATGGCCGCGTGCAGGCGGCGCACATCTGGCGCGTGCCACGCCGCTAGCAGAGTATAGAGGCGCGCACGCAGCGGCCTCACCACCAGCCGGTGCATCACCCCTTCCAAGATCGCGTCCAGGTTCAGGAACTCCGTTGGTTTCAGCTGAAACATTATACAAAACATATCTGTAAGTTTCCGCAACCGTGATTTCGGTACGAAGGGAACCCAAAACAAATTCAGTATCCCCGCTTTCTACTGCGAGTGGAGAAGACTTCCCATGGACTGCGTTTGGCTCACAACGGTAAACTGGTGCTTCCAATAGAAATAGGTGAGCAAAGTGGACTAAATTAGTAAAAATGCTGCTGCTCGAGCGCAAGCAGAATAAGCCATTACGAGTCTGCCTTCCACGTAGACACATTCCATAGAACCGTTGGCGAGATTGAAAATAAGGCAAAGAGTAGCGTGTTATGAGTTCAGTAATGACTTTTCCGCTAGCGGTCGAGCACTACCAAAAGTCCCACAAAAATAGTCACATTCAAAGAACCTCTTACGGATTCCGTTCGACTCGCAATGCAGAACTGCATTCTAGTAAGTGGTTTAATGGATTGGAAATTCAATGGCTAACGCATTTCTAAATCAAACTGATGGTGAATTGGTTTCATACCTTGAGCCTCTCTTTTTCAACTTCCTTTTCGAACTCTCTCTCGCCGTGCTTTACGAGGTAGTTCTTCATTCCGGACATGAATTGTCTGATATTGCGCATCATCACCTGAAAGTAAGTTATCGTTCTGAAAAATGTCACAAAATACTCAAGTCTTATATTGCGTTAGATTATTTTATAAGTACAGTACCTTTAGAAAAGAAGATACTCCTACTAACACATCTAACATGTACATGTTCTTTCGTCTAGGCCCGATCAATCTTGTGCATAAATTCCCTGTTTCGTATGGAACTCATAAATTACCAATTTATATCAAAATCAGCTATTCCCCGCGGTTTTACCCACATGGAGATTACAGTTTATCTCAATAAAATGTGTCCTGTGTCCTTTCCCAGTGTTCAAACTGTCTCCATGCAAAATATCTTCAACATCGGTTGTTTTTATCCGGAACAGACGAACAATCAAATTTTTTCTCTGGATTTATACCAATATATCAATATTTTTTTTACCTGCCAAGACCGATTCCTTTCTTTTATTTTACCGTAGTTTTTCTTCTGAATCAATGGTATGCGCACTACCGAGTTGGTAGTGTCCCTACCTGCGAAGCTAGCGGTCCTGAGTTCGAATCCCGGTAAGGGCAACTATATGTGTGATCAGCAACGAATATTTGTACCCGAGTCTTGGATATTTCTATCTATATAAGTATTTATTTCTCTATATAAGTATGTATATCGTTATCTAGTAACACAAGTTTCGAGCTTAATTTGGGGCTAGGTCAATTCGATATTTATTTTTTATTTTTTTTTATTATAATCATTCCCTTTTGACTCAGAAGGCAAAGAAGAAAATTAAATCATAAGAAGAAGAAGAAGGAAATGTATTTCGGAAGGGTCTTTTTTCTCCGTGTAGCATAAAAAAAAACTAGTTTACCTGCGGGCATGTCTCCTTTGAGTCTAGTGTGCACGCGATGAAGTTGTCGATGTTCTGCGCGAACGTGGTGCTTTTGTCCTGTGCCAGGTGCAGTGCGTACGCACGCAGCGCTGCGCCGGCGCCGCGCGACGTCCTACCGCCACGGAGCGCGCGCACGCGACCCGCTGCTGCTGACAAACATTGATAATGAACTTCTTCTTATTGATAGGAGAGGAAAATAGTTTGTGTTTGATTTTTTTACGATTTACAGGTTAGCGTTTAACCACAAGTCATCTGACGTTAAGTGACGATGTTGTCAAAGATGGCGCCATGCTACACCTGGACTGGGAACTGGCTCTCAAGTGAGACTGCCGGAAAACACTGATATATGCTTGCTTAGCGACAGACTCTTCTCTCTTTTTTTTCTCCTTTCTTCTTCTTCTTCTTCTCTTCTATTAGTAATAGAGTGGCAAACAACCAGGCGGAGAACACTTTTCATCTTGAAGGACTGCAATTTGTAGCACTGCGGAAAGACTAGCAGAGGGACAGAGGATAAGCTTCCACATTGGGAGAATTGGGAGTGTTCAGCAAATTTTTGTAGCTGGCTGTACCACACGAGGGCTCAGAAATTACAGGTTACAAGGTAAGAGCAACTGTTTTTGAAGTGAAACTTCCTTAGACCGGGTAGGACTGTAAATCCGTTCGAACCGGACGAAAAAATTGCCAGGAGGCGAATCTTTTCGCGACTACAAAAGCAGATAAGAAGAAGGAGTGGGACTCTTACTCTTTCTGTCGCAGCTGTGTACTTTGTATAAGTTTCATCAACAAATGCAACAAGCAAAACATAAAATGAACTTTATCTCTAACCTAAAAGTTTCAATTCTAAACGCGTGATGGCGTTTCACGCACCCTCTTTTTTATTTAACTTAGGGCCAGGTTTTTGTTCTGTCGTCAAAAGTGTATGAAAAAAATAAGCGTTAGTCATTTCTTTCCTTCATTTTTGACTCGGATCATAAAACCGGCCTTATTGGCGAAAAACTTGCTCGTCTGAAGCGTCACAATTGACCATTCAATGCCACCCAGAATTTTGAACTTTAAAAGTTCAAAATCCAGCACGGCCGGGCAATGCACTGAGCTTTTCACCCTGAGATATCATAAAATTAAATGACATCAATCCTTTTATGCCCTGTAATTTCATTGGAAACGTTGCCCTCTAATCCGAAACAATGTTTGCACTGCTTGCAATTTAAAAAATAGCAATATATTCGTGATTAATATTATAGTGGTCATTATATTGTATTATATATATATATATTGTATTGTCAAGACTAGTACCTACATCACATAGGTAAATCAATTTCATTGCACTAACATAAGATAGCTGTTTACTATTCAAATTGATTAGCTCATTATTATTTTGGTGCAAGCAGTCAACATTTAAGATTAGTATTTTTGGCATTATCTCCTCTCGCAGGTAAATACCACCTATACAGTAAATTGTAAAGACGCACCGCGATAAGCTGCTTGTAGGAAACTACCTACAAACATCTGGATGGCATAACGATAGGGTAAGTAAGTAAGTAAGTAAAGTAAGTAACCGACCAGCTGCCACTCCCATCGCAAAAAATGTTTGTGGGAAGTGTGACCGCGTCTGCGGCTCCCGGATTGGCTTACTTGACCATGAGCGAGTTTTTTCGGGCCGAGTCGGACGATACTTTATAATTATCATCTCTTGTAGAAGGAAGCAGGTGCAGATGATGACGATGAAGTTAAGTAATATAAAAACAAAAGCATAAAGGGTATAAAATTACCCTCGTAATGTGGACTTTAGTAATAAGTTGCAACATGAACTTTTTTGGTGGGAATCGAATTGTCAACTTGAAAATTTGGTTTTTATTTCCAAAACTTGCGTTTCTTCGAGTGATAATGTGTACTATTATGTGTTCGTTAATGTGTACGAGTGTGGGAAATTGTAAAAAGTTGTAAAAGTGATTTTTCGAGTTGCTCCAAAAAAGTCCGTGTAAAGTTTAAGTAAAGCGCCACTACATTACTTAAAAACTATCCTCATCCCTTCATCTCATCATCATCATCATCATTTAAACTTGATTCAACTCTGAGTTTGAAATTTTTTTATACTTGACACTGGCAAATACACTTATCGTGTGACGCCATAACAAAACAAAAGTTACAACATGAGTGAGAGTAAACAAATAGAGGAAAGGATGCACGCCTTCATAACTACGTAACACGCTGCGCTCACGTCGCGTGTGCATAGTGCATCATTGTTCCGGTACTATCCGATAGTATCTGCGTTATTATGTACCTACTCGCTAAACGTGTCGTTAGATTGCTGTGGAAGCTTTGATTGTAACGATATAGAATCGGAGTTACGTTGTTTTACCTACCGCGGTTATATATCTTGAGAATCGAGACGTTTGGGATAACTTCAAACATTACTAGTTTTTTTTTTTGTGAACGTGAATTGATCGCTGTTTTCGTTGATCAGTACTTTGGTCTTGGAATTTCTGTATTCTCTTACCATAAACATTAGTTTAATTTTAGGAATTTTAGCTCACATTAATCATCATTGATTGAATATAGTACTTAGTGATAAGATTTTGTAATAATATAATGACAATAGATATGTGCATTGTAATCTCGAATAAGCAATTATCGTAGTAAACTATTTTCAATGACAACTATTTACGTACTTATTTATCTAACGAGAGCAGAGTATCAGGTACCAGACGTAAATAGAGCATCCAAATATAGAACTTCCTTACTTACCTAAGTAATCGTTTGTGAATGATTCCTCCAATTCCTGCATATCGATGTCACAAAAGCAAAGTTTCAGTTTTCTGCGGAAACGGCGCCAAATTCTCGAGAACTTGTCGAAGCAGCGGCGAAATATGTTCCGGTGAGTTTTGGTTTTGCGCTCTTCCGACTTTCTGTCGCTGCACAGACAATTTGGAGGTTTAGCTACTACTTCTGCTCGTCGGATGTCAACACTTTTCTTGGACATCGACTTGCAGAGAGACGTCAAAGAATCCGATTTGGCGAGGTGCCGTTGGAACTTGGGCTCTTCCACTTGTTTTCGGGTCAGTAGCACCCAGTTGCTTTCATAAACGTACTCTTGCAGCGTATCACCGCGGAAGTTCCACGTTGTAGTAAATGCAAACACTTCATTCGGCACCGGCACCGACGTCCGCAAAACACTCAACGATGAGCCTTCGTTCTTCGGGTCTTTGAAGCAGCTCACAGTTTCAAAGCAATTTCTCCACTGCTCAGATTTACTGGTGCTCGCTTTCTCCTCAGTTTCTTTCGCGCACTTTCCTCGGAACAACTTTTTGAACCACTTCATGACTGATCACAAGGCGGTTTTCTCCCGCGTGAATGAAGGACTTGAACCGATGGTTTCTCATTCAAACCGGGAGCGTCGCGCGACGATGCTCTCCCCGCAATGGTTGGAAAGCGACTGTGCTCGTAATTAGAAAACATGGACTACCGAGGATGACTAAGAAATTTGCGGCACGCGCAGACCTTTGCTCTTTATTAATAATTAATTATATTTACTGAACAAATGCAGTAAGAGATAAGGCTTGTGCGCCGCGGTCCCATTGTGCATGTTCCATAAAGTTATTTAACTAAGTATTTGATAAACATGTGTAATTAACAATAATGGGCCGTAAACTGAGTTTTCATATCAATTTGTCAAACATAATTATTGTATAGCTATTGCTATTATTGTATACCTATGAACATCTGTAATTTTCTGATAATAATAACTTCATATCGCTTATCGATTTTGACGTAACACTCCGCCTACAAAACGATGAATATGAATATATGATGAATCACTTAATTCAAAATTTGAAAACCGACTGATTATTTATTACTGTTAATTTTATTTCGATTTTAAGTTACGAATTTTTTTGTTGTTTTTTGTTACGTAGTTATATAGATATTTTTGTTATTAAAATTTTAAATGATGAATATGACTAACCTAGTAAAGGGTCGAGTCGGTCCCTGAAACTCTTCGCTCGCGTAGGAACGGCCCCTCCTCTTCTCGGCAAGGGCGACTCCCACTCTGACGGCTCATCCTGTATAAAAATAAAAACATCTTAAGAATTTCTCCGGCAGCCCGGTGGAGTTGTCAAGGTTACTTGACCAACAGCATTAGTCCCATCAAAAAAAAAAAAGAATTTCTCCACAAAATAAATAATTGCTGCGCATATTAAAGTACCACTATAAAATCAAGCTCAGATTTGGGAGTCAATCAAACCATTTTTATCTACAACTGTAAAGTAAAATAAAACTGAAAAAATGTACGAAAATCTACGTGATGATTTATAGGAGAAAAGATACAAAAACTATTCTAACACCAAAACAGCCTGTAATGCAATATTAGCAGGAACGTAGTAGCCATAACACAGAGGCTTTGAGTAGGTACTGCTACAAACGAAGCTACTAAATGAAATCAAATAAGTAATTAACGTAAATTTTACTAAATAAAAAATGTCTACTTCATTCGTTCGCAGAATTTCTTACACATTTCTGCGACTTTCATAGTCAGGCCGATAACACCATGTGTTTGTGACAAACAATACAGTCCGTCAACGTTCTCGGACTCGGAAGGACCATTCTTTTGGCAAAAAGGACCAGTACCCCTGACCTGCGTTATACCTGTCTTTGAAAAGTTATCATTGGAAAGGTCCCGGCGTAACTAACAGGGTAACTAGTTTAACCACTCAGTTCAATAAATCATAGTAGATTTTTTTTTTGTTTTTTTAAGTGTTGCTGTTTTTTTTAGACAACAATGTCCAAAGTCTTACTACAGCTTTCTACACGCCTGGTATCTATTTATTACTGCTCCAAAAAAAGTTCCTTGTAGCTGAAACATCACATGGAATCCTAGAAAGGTTACTAACACCACTACTAACAAAAATGTTTATTTCATCTAGGCTAGGTCATCGTAGTATGCAAGGTTCATAAACATTTTTTCCCCTATAGTTAGGTCAATAACACCACGTGTCAGTGACAAATATATGAGCATCAAGTTTCTCGGACGGAAGGGCCATTTTTTTGGCAAAAAAGATAAACCCTGTTTTTGCACATTTAGGTATTATTAAAAAGGTCCGGTGTGACCGTAAGAGTAACTGGTCAAACCAGAGTTATTTTTAAATTCAACACTAACTACTTATATTTATGTAAGTCTAAGTACCTACCTACTTATTTGGATGTATTATTAGCAGACATGAAAGTTAATTAACTACAGTTCAGTCTAGCTCTCAGCTGGAATCGTAGTAACACAGGGAATCTTACTATGGTTACTGACATCACTATTAAATAAAAAGTTACCCTATAAATAGGTATATACGTCTTCGTAGTAGGTACAAAACGTCCTTCCTTACACATTTCTATGACTTTCATAGTCAATAACACCACATGATAGAAACAAACATTCGTCATCGTTCGCAAAAAGGTCATTTTTTGGGAAAAAACGCCAAGTTACAATCATAAAAATTTACGGAAGTCAGTCTAGCTCTTAGCAAAAATCATAGTAGCCCTAACACCGGAACCTTAGTATAATTACTAACATCACTACTAAAACCCTGGAGACATAATATCTAAGTCGTACACTCTTGTCAGAGTGGTCGTGGTTGCTGTGATGCGTTGTCTTCGGCTTGGACACCTCTGATGGCAATGTGACGCTATTTTTGCCTATTAATGGCGTCACGAGAGCATTGAGTCATGGATGCGTCAAAATGGAGACATAAAAAAAAAGTTATTTATTTCGTCTTACTCTTTGTTTTTCCTGAATCCTTACACAGTATTATACAAGTCTGTAACTTTCGCAGTCAGGTCAATAAACACCACGTGTCAGGGACAAACAAAACATTAGCATCTGGTTGCTCAGAGGACCCTTTTTTATGGCAAAAGAGGCACAAGGCGCAATACCTGTTTTTGCATGTTATTATTGAAAAGGTTCAATGCGACCATAAGGAAAACTGGTTTATGGTTGTAATCATAACACAGGGAATCATAGCAGGTAGGTATGGTTACTTCTAACACCACTAGTCGCTACCAAAAAACAAAAACAAATTTCTATATATTTTCTAAAAATACTGTTTATTTCGTCTAGGTCGTAGTACGCGAAGTTTCTTATGGCCGGTGCCCACGGCTTGCCGTTTCACAGACCAGACAGCACGGCGAATGTCGAATATTCCTGTGGCTTTCTGACGTTATGCGTGAAAAAATGAAGAAAAAATGAAATTCCGCTGGCTGGCATATCTATCTACCCTAAGCAGGTACTTACACCGCCCAAATTCCACAGACAAAATTATCGGATTATAACTTAACTGCCCTAATTAGAGACGTCAATTAATTTTTAACTAGAATTAAGTCGTCACTTTTGTATGGATTATGATAGAATTTAATACATACTAATTAGCGTTAATTTAGGTCCTTAAATGCGGTAGTTAGAGTGACGAATACCATACTATTACCTTGACCACCTATCAGTTCGTTACCGTAACGGCAAATAAGACGTCAATTTATGTCAAATCTTACCCCATCGTAAAGTTGTTCATCAATAGGCGGCGGTATCAGCCCATCCCACTGAGAACTGTCCCAAGGCTCAGAGAAAACCGTTCCATCGTCGCTTGCCTGAAAAAATACCCACTATTTTAGAACATTAGGTTATCTTCATGACTAATTGACACAATCAAGATATTTTCTTTTACTAATACTGAAAATCGATTATCAATTTACAGGCGGTTTTTATAATCCACGGATTGACATTAATTTGACATTACTTCTATGGAGGTTATATCAAATTTATATCTCCAGTAGGGCAAATCGTGGATATATCGGTTATTGGAACCGGCCTTTACGTCCAAAATTAATAATCGATCCTGGTCCTGATCCGTTATCAGTTTAGTACTAGGGCTTGGCAGATTACTACTAAAATAACATATTATGACATGACATATCGATCCAAAACCGCGGATAACGGATCAGGATCGATTATTAATTTCAGGCGTAAAGGCCGGTTCCAATAGAGTACAATCTACTAACGTTACTTGTTTTTGGCTCTAAACCCATCGCAAATCATCGTGGCGCATGCGTCGCGTAGATACTAGGTACGTCTCATTCTACAAAGCGAACCACGAGTCAATCATCACATCATTAGCAATTACTAAAATTAGGCGATAGGTAATCGATAATAATTCAAGACATCTCATCGTCATAATCGAATGATTTCATTAGTTTATTATCTCGCTACCAATATAAATCACAAACAAATTATTCCCTAAAGCGCCGTTTATACCTGTTCAGATAGCGGCCGCAAATCGTACACATTGTCGTAGCACGACGCTCGTGGTGGCGACCTCACTTCTTCTGGCAAAGCAGCTGGCTCCGCATTCAGTCTTAGATCAGGGAACCTAGAAAAAAACATAATTACTACTACTACTACTTACAGGGTAGCGTTTGACCACAAGTTACCTCAAGTCAAGTCATAACAAGTGACGATGTGGTTGAAGATGGCGCCGCGCCACGCAACACCCTGTGCTAGGAACTGGCTCTCAAGTGAGGCTGCCGGACACTCACGGATGGGTGCTTGGTGATATATTCTTAACTAGAGGATGGTAGCTACCAAGGCGAGCACTAGAAAATGCCTTACCACCGAACTATGGTTTCATCACGATGTTTTCCTTCACCGAAAACTCAAGCTGATTGTAGGATTTGAACCCACGTCTGACATTCGTGGATCGCAAGCCGACAGCCCTACCACTAATCAATCAATCACATACATAGGCTCTGAACCCTAACTAGGTTTACCACTGAGTCATCATCGCTTCAAAATTGCACATTACGAAAGTATCGGATTCAAACTCGGTATCAACGACTTCTAAGGCACACAGCCACCGTCGTTCAGTTTTTTAAATCAAAAACTAACTTGATTGAGCGACGGTGGCCTATTAGTAAATGAATTGAAAGCGCTCAATCAAGTTAGTTTGTAGTGTTTAGTGCTTCTATTCTACCTTTGAGCAACCACTTGGTGAACGGTCAGGTGCTGAGCTCCGTCATCGACGCCGCTGAGCCGGCACTCCTGCTCGGCCAGCGAGGGAAACGTGCCGCTCTCGCTATTAGAACCCTCATCGTTTTTATCTGAAAATTAATACATAGAATAGATTCCTTTTCGGAGTCATTGAACCTTACAAGTCTGATATATGATTGTTAGTTATGAGGAATGCGCTAAATTGACGCTCAAATGTTCTATAGCTTTTGAGTGCTTGGTATTTCGTCTTTATTATAACGTAGGGGCAAACAACAAAACGAAATAATGGATTAAGGTTTTTTCAATTTCAGTCTTACGTATGGCTTAGGATATACCTAACCCATAAGTAAGACTTAGACATCGTATTGTTTTGAATGAAAACAGGTTACGCACAATATGTGTACAGTACACACCATGAGTTTAAGCATCTATCTACGAGTAATATCAGATCAGATAATTCAGTGTTTATATGCGTTAATTAAAATACACCTAGGCAAATTCTAAAGAGAAAATCGCTAAAGATCGTAGGCATACTATGTATAAATATTTTTGAAGCGCTACGTTTTGATATGGAATGAACTTATAATTGAACTCTCAACAGAAATTGACTATCTAAGATACACATACATGTGAATCCACAAAATACATTGCATTGAGACGAAATTAATGAATGAAGTGTTCGTTAGTATGTTCAAATGCCGTATTAGTGACATGATTACAAATAAAGTAGTTAAGGAGTTTGAAAGTGCAACTTCTACCAAATAAAACATTGACAAGGAACCAAAAGTAATCTTCGAAGCGCTACGTTTTATTGTAGTTACACTGACTTATAAACTCCCAACTGGAATCAACGGTCCAAGGTTCATTCTTGCCTGTTGGCTTGTTGGCGACTCTCGGAGGCTGCACTGGCTTCATCTTGGGCTTGGTTCGAAGCACCAAGTTGTCCACTGATGATGATGTATTTGGCGATGATGCTGAAATTGGAAAAGTGACATTCAGTGACAACATAGTGGTGAAACGCATAGATAAAACAATCAATGATCAAAGTGGTACACCTAGTATTAATGACATTGTTTAAGCAATCAGTCTAACACAGTAATTGTAAGCAATCACGAAAATGTAGTGTCGTTTTAAAATGTAAAGTTAATTGCTTATCATCAAGCAAACGCCCTGCTTGTCTCGACAATCAGTTGTATTAAAAACACTCCATTTTAAGGAAAAAAGGCGTTTAAGTATGTATACTACCAATACTTCATAGGCACATAATAAGTGATTGACTATCAGTAATAACGATAATTTAATTGATGATAACAAAATTAAAAGTCTTCAATATTATACTTACGAGACAGTTCTTCAATGCTGTGCATATCCCTCAATGGATAATAAGGATGATTTTGAGTTGGTGGTTCAGAATAACGTTGTGAAAGGTTCACTCCAACTCTGAGCAGCTTTCTTCGTTGTACTGGTGGTAATGCAGCCTGTAAACAAAACCAACAACAGTTTGATATTGCTATTTCACCAGTTGAAAGTTGAAAAGTTGTGTCGGCCTCATTAGCTAAGCCAACTAAATGATTATAGTAGATACTTACTTCTTTAAGAGCATCTACAGGATCAGCATAGAAAGGGCTACCAGCATTATCTTTTTCAGATTCGTCCCCATTGTTCTGAATATCTTCAACTTTGACAGTTTCCATACTCTCAGTAGTACAATTTTCTCTACTTCTAAAGGTAGCTTCAATCTCCTCGGTCAATTTCTTATTCATATTCATAGCAATGTTCAGCTTGTCCGGTCTCTTTGGCACTATGTCACCTTTGCTGTTGGTTGTTGCGATAATCTCATTGGAACTGTTAAAATTCTTTTTTAAAGAACCGTCTGAAAAGCTCTTCTTTTCATTCAAACTCTCGTTTGAGTTAAGAATGTGTATGTTTTCTTTCTCTAGCATTGATTGTGTACTTTTAGCGGCATTAAGTTTTGCTGCAATTTAAAAAATAATTCGTTAAGACTATGTATTACCTAGTTTAAAAAAATACTCTACGAATATATTGGGTAACTTACGTAAAGTATCTGGTAAAAGATCTGGTCTCTTACTCTTCATTAAGCCATTGTTTTTGTTATTTTCACTGTCAGGCTTTAAAGGTTTAAATGTAGAACAATTATTACTCTCTGGTCCCCAAATATCTTCATAGTCTGATACCTTGTCCGTTAGTGAACTCCTATAATACACGCCTGGAGATTCTAGAATGTCTGATTCCTAAAACGTAAACGTTTTGAAAATTAAATAGTTATTGGAAAACCCTTTTTTCATATTATAATACTACTTAATATGACATGTCTGATGTTTTCAACTCGCAGAGCTTATGATGTTTCACATTCTTCAAGACAAATCGACATGCAGTTAGTCACGATTGTACAATATCCAAAGCAACATTTCAAAAATATATACATGTATGTACCTGGTAATGTTTGGACTCCTTTCGATGGGAGTGCTTACTCCTCCTTGATCTACCAGATGGTGTTGTGCTTGCTGTATTAGTGTTGGGAGATATAAGCTTATCTCTGTCCTTGCCCATCATGGGAGACACAATTGACTGATTGGATGTAGGGGAAAACACGTTTTTGTTCGATAATGGGGAACTTCTCGATAGAGGTGAGAATATTTCACTCTTATTCGTTTGACTTAGCGGAGAAAATACTCCACTCTTAGATGAAATAGTATCATTGGACACGGGAGAGTTTATTTGACTTGTCGGTGAGAATATGCCACTAGTGACAGAATTGGTACCGTTGGGCGAAACTAGTTGATTAGCAGCAAAACTGCTATTTGATTTGGTCAGGCTGTTAACTATAGGGTCAGCAGATTCAGATGTATTGGTTTGAGATTGTTGTTCTGCGGGGGATCCGGGATCGACAGAATTCTGCTCCATTACTTGTCGTTTGAAACTTCCGTGCAAACTAGCCGTCATTGTATTGATGCACTCTCCTTCTGGTGACATTCGGTGCATCATATTCTATACGGGAATAAGAATTATTTTGGTAAGTACAGTTAAACGATAAATATTTTGTTGTTAGAAACATACATTTATTTGCCATTCAAAACACTTAACAAAATGTCATGCAAAAAGCTACGTGCAATCATTTCTGCAAATGCCATGCAAATCAAAAGTTTGCTCACCTGAATATCACCGTTGGAGTCCGCATTACTTTTCGGAACATCCATTAAATTAAAAACTGTATCTGCGCTACTATTGTTATTGATGTTGTTAGACGCAAGCGTTAGTTGCAGCCGGTCGCTTTGTATGCTCTCATTGATTTGATGATTGTGGATTTGAGTGTTATTGACGCAGAATGTAACCGTGGTTGTGACTGTGATGTTTCCATTCTGGTTCGCCTTGTTAATGGGACTAAAAACCACTGCCTCTGATTTGGGAGACAGAGATTCCTTTGAAACTGGAGGCTTGGCCCATCTAGGAGGAGGTGGAGGTGGGGTGGTTTTGATACTATGCGTTTGGGTGGGAGAATGTTGTGTATTGACGGTCGGAAATGTGTGAGGCTGTGTTATATGCGCCTGAAAAACAGGTGTAGCGATTAACATCAATTGAAATAACACCAACAAGCAAGAGCAGCAATTAATATAGCAAAACGATACTTACAGTACTAGACATAAGATTCAAAGTGTTTGGTGGGGTCGGTCTCGGAGCTCTGACGAAGGTTCCACTTGGTTTTGCAGGTGGTGATGGCGCAGTTCTACCTTTGAAAGTGCTGAGGTTCTGGCTTTGATTCGGTGGGGAACCTGATGTTTCTATTGGTGACATCTTTAGCACAACGTTTTGATCTTTATCTGGGCTGAGGATATGTTCTCTTGAATTTGTTCTTGTACCTGGAACGCGATATGAATATATTAATCAACATTAAGTATAACTAATTAATAATCCATGCTTCTTTATTAATGATAAGTAAACTGCAACTTACTGGTATTAAAACTGCTAAGACTAGATCCAGTATCAGACGGGGTCACTGCCATTGGCACAACGCTATTGCCCTGGGATGGTGACAGTACACTAGTTGGGTTATTCTTCGGATTCGCCATTGGATAGCCCCAAAACTCCTGACCAAGGAGTGTCAGGGAACTTAGCTGATGGCGGCTTTTTGCTTCTCGAAGTGCGCGAGGCAATTGGAGTTGAACTGGTAACTCGTCACTGAAATGTAGAAACAAAAATTGTAACGTATAAATAAGTGAAGGTGTTTAAATGACGAAATAGAATAAAACGATTATTGTAGTCGATAAAGGCAATTAGATAGTAACTTTATATCCTAGTAACAAAATCCTAATTTCGTAACACTATTTTGACTACCGGACTGCAATGATAGAATGAGATATGATATAAGATTCACTCAAAACTAAATGTGTCACCATTTATTAGTTATTTGATTAGCTCATTGTTATGATTTTACTCGTCAGGCTGAATCAGCTTATGACTGGCCTGATATAATAAATGGTAAGCAAAGTTGCGAGACTAGCGTTAATTTTCCAGCAAATTTTTTTCATAAATTTTTCAAGCAGTTTTTGAGGGTATGTGTAATATCTCAGAAAAACGAACGACTCCAGAATAGTATTGTATTAAAACTTGTCCGTGATGTCGTAAAATGGATTCCGGCTAAAAATCAGTAACTGAGGCTGATGTGCAGCCTCAGTTGTATGCTGAGCCGGGACCTATTTCTGACATCGCGCAATGTCGTACTTTTGTGTTTATGTGCGATTGTTACTATTTGTCCTTGTTCTTGTATTGTGCGATATTGTTTTTGACAGAAATAAATAAATCTAATTATTTTTTATTTTATTTATTTCTCCGGTATTTTTAAAACTTTTTTCTATCTTACCAGCATTGTGAATAATGAGCTATTAGCTCAGGTATATTATCGAAGCGGTTGTGGGAGGTCTCCAACCCAATGCGCCCGCCGGAAGCTTGGATCAGGTAGTGCTCGATGTAGGGTCCCTTGTCCGCTGGGAGACGCACGCTGATCGCCATCGTGTCTGGTTGACTTGATTGCCGGACTACGAAATTCTGAAAAGAAAGACGTTGAGCATATAAAGTTATGAGCAGGTTGAAAAGAGGTCAAATAATAATGAATTAGGTGGATTTTATACTGGTTTGAGGTTTGTAGCTACGTTAAAAGTTTACCGGGTATCATCATCAGCCCGTAGGTATGTTAACTGTGCTGACACTAGTCTCATTGTGCCTAACGCCCGAAAATAATAATCGATCCTGATCCGTTATCCGCGATCCGTTATCATCTCGTCATATATCATTTTAGTAGTAAAGCTTGACATATCGATTGACGTATCGATCCGAAACCGCGGATAACAGGTCAGGATCGATTATTTTTAGGACGTAAATGTTTCTCGCAATAAACTGCTAAATGGATTTTGGAATTTGGTGTGTAGATAGTTTAAGTTTGAAGAAAGAAATAGGATACTTTTTATCGCGATAAATACACTGAATCTACGGGAAACCGCAAAGCGCAGAGTCACATATAAACTCATTTCAGCTAAGTTCACTTGTGACCTACCAAATTTCCTTAATCTGTTTAGAGAAACCATATAATTATTTTATATCGACTTACTCCTTCCTCTTTTCCTTGCAGTAAATGGAACGCTCCAGCCCTCTGTATCCCCGGGAGGAACCATACTGGATGCGTCCTGATGAGCCTCTCCAGGAGTCCGATGTCACACGGAGGCTGCTCCTCAGAACTCGAACCTGAAGACCCGACTGACGAGCAGTCACCACGAGCACCCTCGCCGTCTGAAGAGAGACTTTCACGGCTCTGAAATGAGAAAAATATTAATAAGTAATAATCAATTTAATATACTGTTTTAAATTACCATTGTCAATAGCATTACAATTAGGTTTTGAAATAGTATAATTACCATGTATTTGTTTTTGTTTGAGTTCTCGTTCTCGTTGTTTGAATCGAGTTGCGAGTGACTTGGGTGAAAATGGTAATGTCATCATAGTACGTAAAAAAACGTGAGAGGAAGCGGGTAGATAGATACGTCTTCCGGTAGGAGAAATAGTGTTCTGTGGATACATCTGTCCGTAATTATATTGTGAACAATCCTACCCGCAGAAAAATTTAGTATTCTTGTGATCGTGGCGCTTGCAACAATGCCGAAATATCGAGAACTCAATCAAAAACAAACACATGGTAATTCATATTCATTTTATAACAAACTAAACTCTAATATGAAGGGTTGTTACAAAGCCTAAATGGATTTGGGCCATTTTCATAATCGCCTTTATTACACCCCGCAGTAAAATAACATGTAAGGGTTTACATTTGCTTAGGTCACATTGTAATTATTTTAAACGTTATTTATGCTGTGAAGTGAATATTATTATGTTCCGCTAATTGGAGCCGCCTCGTATGACTTGGGAAATAACTCAAAAGAATCATAGAGGACACACTGCCCAAGAGGCGCATCACGGTAAATTCTGTCAACATATCAGTAAAAATTAACTAAACTTGTGAGAATAGAATAACAGGCAATCACATCATGAATACATAATTGAGTGTGTTTAAGATATGTATTACATTCTAGAATATTTAATTTTGTGCGATTTTTACGTGGGCATTGAAGATAAATGTGACTGGAAAATGATTTTTCTTTTTTACTTCTTGTACAGGGTAGGGTTTTACTATCAGTCACCGTGACGATAGCGCTCAATAGGGAATATGCATGTGATTTAGATTTACTTGATTTTTTTTTCCATGATACTTTATGGTCTTGACATTACACCTAAACCATTATTTTCTTATTTAATTGATAATTAATACCTTAAAAAATTAATCAAAAAGTGCAAAATAAGCGTGCTACTTTCAAATTTGCGAATCGCTTCATCATTGGTCGATTCGAAAATGACGTCACATGGCGCAGTCTGGCTTCGATATTCATACTGATATGAAGAAAATTTACTTAAAAATTGATTTCTGTAGTGTTTTCGATTGCCTAGTGCAGTTTTGGTATATAGTGACAGTACTAAACATCAAGAACAATGACTGAAAGTGGTTTTGTCAAAG
Organism: Opisthograptis luteolata; assembly: GCA_931315375.2. NCBI lineage: Eukaryota > Metazoa > Arthropoda > Insecta > Lepidoptera > Geometridae > Opisthograptis > Opisthograptis luteolata. The sequence continues at coordinate 8,141,900 of OV928047.1, read as the reverse complement.
CACGATCGGACAATTTGCAAAAATAGATGCTTTTATGATGACCGCATATTTTGCATAAAATCCAGATTTTTCGTCCGCTGAGTTATATTTTATATGTAACAGTAGGTAACATAGTTTGATTTTAATTTTTAAGGTTTCATTTGTATCTGTATTTTGTTATTCAAGTTTCTTTAATTATTAACTGAATATGCATACCTGATATAATAAGATAAAACCGTAGGATACTAAAGGTTTTAATCTGCTAAATTACACGTTTATAGAAAAGACATACTTGACAGACTGTCACAATTGTTGTAGAACATTATTTGAAACCATTGCAACTCTAAGGAGTTTCCATATCACCACATTCTCCCAGACCGTATAAAGGAACTAATTAATTCAAGACGTAGTCATTGTAGCGGTCTGGGGGTCTTCGAACTCTCGTAGATATCCGCTGGCTAACGTGAATATTCATCGATCACAGTCAATATATATTTATTCCTTGTATTGGATGGTACTGGACCTTTAAAGTCAATGCTTAATCTTTCCAAAGGTGAGGTTGCTTTTATTAGAACTGGATCTGGTAAGTCTGATCGATGGAATCTAGGTTTTATTTCAGAACATATCCGACAAGAATTGGTCATACTCCTTATTTCTTCACTTGAATAAGGTAAGTTTTTTGACTTTACCCAGTGATTCATACGCTGTATCCCTGGGTGACACAAAGCTTCATGTAATGAAATTAGTTTTTCAGATCGTGCTGGTACCGAAGCACAAACTCGTGAAAGTGCGTCAGCTACATCATTCTGCTTTCCGGGGCGGTACACTATGTCGTACTTGAATGGTGCTAAGTCCAAGCGCCATCGCTGTATTTTTTCGTTCTTTATTTTGCTCGTCAGTTTATTATCAAACATGAATGATACAGAGCGTTGGTCAGTAATGAGACGAAATGCCTTTCCAATGAGAAAATGTCGCCATTTCCTTAGCGATTCCACTATAGCGTAAGCTTCTTTCTCTATAGCTGAGTGGTTAAGTTCACTTTTATTTAGCATTCTAGAGAAAAATGCGACCGGTCGATTAGATTGAGACAAAGTTGCTGCGATGGAATGATTAGACGCATCCGTTTCCACGGTGAATGGTGCATTATAGTCGATAGCGTGAATAGCTGATTTGGCAATATCAGATTTTAGCCGTTCAAAACTTTGAACTAGTTCATTGTTCAGTGGAAATGATTGTGTATGAGCGAGAGCATGAACTCTTTGAGAAAAGTTTGGGATCCATTTGCTGTAATGTGCAAACATTCCTATTGCTCTTCTTAGTGATGGCAAATCACATGGAGGTGGCAAATTCAATAGTGGCCTTAAGCGTTCTTCATCTGGTTTAATAACATGGTTCTCCACGTTGTATCCAAGGATATTAATGGAATATTGAGAAAACTTACTCTTTTCTTTATTCAGAGTTAGGCCATATTTTTGAGCTGCTGCCATAATCTTTTGAAGATTTTCATCATGTTCCTCCTGATTCTTTCCACATACCGTAATATCATCGAGATATGCATACGTTCCTTTCAGCTTTTCGATACGAATAACCCAATCTATGGTTCTTTGAAAGCTCGAAACTCCATTAGTAACGCCAAAAGGAATACGCCGAAATTGGTATAAGTTTCCGAGTGCTTCAAAAGCGGTAAAGTGACGTTCCTTTGGCAGAATCGGAACTTGATGATATGCGCTTTGCAGGTCTATAGCGCTAAACACACAATATTTTGATATCTGTGACACCACTTCTTCTATGTTCGGAAGAGGATATGCGTCTAAATGTGTATATCTATTTATTGTTCGAGAATAATCGATAACAAGTCGTTTCTTGTGATTGGTATTCTTTGTAATGAGGACTTGGGCTCTCCAAGGTGACGTACTCTCTTCAATAATTCCTTCAGCCAAGAGTCGTGTTATTTCATCTCCAACGAACTTTTTATCATCTTCACTGTATCTTCGAGATTTTATAGCGATAGGCTTGCAATCGCGAGAAACATTTGAAAACAATGGCACAGCAGGTACAGAGGCCGCAGCAACACTGCATACTTTGATAGGACCTTTTGATCCTCCAAAAGAGAACTCGAGCGAGGAATGTTTCTCTAGTATGTCATGACCAATAATAAGATCAGCGCAGAGGTTCTTGACAATAAGTAAATTAAGACCTTCGTAATTGTGATTTCCAATCTTAGCTGAGACACAGGTTTGTCCATCTACTTGAGATGTCAGTGAAGTTGATGCCATTGAAATTATTTGGCTACAAGGTCTCTTCTTCAAACGACACAACTTGAAGAAGGCTTCATTTATAAAGCTGATAGAACTGCCAGTATCAATAAGTGCTTGGGCACGTATCCCCTGAATGTAGGCCGTCACAGTTGCATTCTTAAGGGAATCTGGAGATGCTGCTATAATACATGAGCTGTTATCTATAACTTGCTTATCAAGAACCGCAACAGTATTCAGTTTCCTGCTTCGACATATTTTAGCATAGTGCCCCTTTTTGTCGCAAATCTGACAGATGGCATCGACAGCCGGACAATCCTTTCTAGGATGAACACGCCCTCCGCAGAAGAAGCACTTTCGTTTAGTAAATGCTGCTGCTATTGGCTCTTTGTTCTCTTCTATACCTTGAACAGCACTCAAATTTGAAGCATTATAATTCTGAGAATTCGATTCGGCCATTTCCAACGATAACGCCTGATTGTAAGCTTCATCCAGTGTTAATGTCAGATTTTCAAGTAATCGTTGTCTAATTTTGTTTGATTTAATGCCAGATATAAATGCATCTCTTATACTATCACATTTATTTGTTTCGGCATCCACTTTTTCAAATTTGCAGTCTTTTGCCATTAATTTAAGGGCCTGGATGTAGGTGTCGATACTCTCTTCACTCTGTTGCTTCCTTGTCGCCAGCATGTGTCTCGCGTAAATTAAATTTTTAGGCTTGATAAAAATCGAGTTGAGTGTGTCAATAGCTGTTTCGTAAGTAGTACACTCACTGATAAACGAATAGATTCTTGCGGATACATGATTTACGAGTAAATCTAATGTAGTTTTACTATCTTTCGCATCTTCTCCACAAAAAAACAAAAAACTATTGGATGTCCGCTTCCAGTGTTCCCATTCATGTGTGGCGGAGCTGTTAGTCGGATCAATGTCCAGTCTTTCGGGACGCAAGAATCTCTCCATTTTATTTAGAACATTTAGCAGATTAAATTGATATAATAAGATAAAACCGTAGGATACTAAAGGTTTTAATCTGCTAAATTACACGTTTATAGAAAAGACATACTTGACAGACTGTCACAATTGTTGTAGAACATTATTTGAAACCATTGCAACTCTAAGGAGTTTCCATATCACCACAATACCTAAAAATAAAACTGAGGAATAATTATTTCATTTTTTTATTAAAACATCCTGCATATTATTTTGTCAAACCACAGACTAACATTATTACCTACATTATTGAAATAGAGGTACATTTTTCTTTTCAATAGTTAAATTAACATTAACATCTTTACTTTTGTACTTTGATCTAATATTTACTTGCACAGCTTCATCACAGTGTACTTGGTCTGTATTACTAGAGGCTTCAATCTTCTTCATCTCGGAGACATCCATGTGAGATATACTGGGCCTTGCTTAATAATCATCACAGCCTTCAATATGAAAAGTACTGTTCCCGGCTTCATAGTAACTTGTTTGTGGAGTAAAGTATTTGTACTTCTGACAGCAAACTCAGTGAGAGCTTTATATAATAACGATATTTTTTGTCTTTCAATCGCACACATTCTCTCTTGTGGTGGTGGCATTTTTTGTTTTTGGCACTGAAACATAATATGTTTCACATATGAGCTACAACACCTTGTTTTAACCGAAGCATAACTTTTCCCTCTTGTTGTCTCATGATGTTGTATTTTATATTATATAAGATAGGTATCTTTCTCAATCTAAAATAAATCTCCGGAGAAAAGACAGGAATAATAAAGGTCAGGCTGGTATAAACTTGGTGTAAACAGAGTTAGTTTCTTCCACTTGATAATCAAAATATTTATGTCTGCAAAAGTTAACTTTGACCAATTCACACCATGTTAACTCTCGAAATACAATACACTAACATTAAAATGATCTTCACAACAAAGTAAATACGATGATGGAGACACTTCATCTCTTCTCATAACCTTACACAGTTACGTATTTTCATATCACTTGGAATAGAAAAAAAACACTTTATCCGGTGTACTTATTATAGTGTTTTGGCAGTCTGGTACAAGACAATGTCCATAAAATGGTTTTTTAGCCTTTTCCATTGTCGAAAAAGCGATATAAACTGAAAATTCTTAAATATTAGCTGTCATTACATAGAGAAAACAGTACTGGACGAGTGATGTGACGTCATCAAAAGCGCGCGAAAAATAAGGGCGTTCAAACAGGTCAAATTTAATCGGTACTTTAAATATTATTTTAAAAATTCATTTGAACGATTTTAACAGGATTTGTATTTTTTACTATGTTATAACGAAGTAATAAGTGGATTAAACAAATAAAAAAAATCGATGCATATTCCCTATTGGGGCACGAAAATATTTCGTTTTTGTTTTTAACTGTTTTCTGCAAAATTCTTCTCTACAATACTGTTATTGATCGTAATAGGAAGTTAAATATTAGTAAGTCCCTCTAGAAGGGTATAAATGCCGGGGAACAGTACAACCGACTTTATACGAGGGGCTTATAGAGGCTCAGTAGAGCGGCTGTCTGTGGCGAGGCTTTTATGGCTTAAATGTGTGCACAGCCTATTAGGATTAAAATTTGCAGCTTTGATGATGTGGTGAATTAAATATAGCTCGTCTGTTTGCTTATTCAACAAATAGCTTTTGCTCGTGGATTTGTAGAATACAACACGTGACTACTTTAAAAAGTTGAACTTAAAAGTAGCTACGCCTGTTCTAACCTCCTTACGCCGGTAAAATAACAGGCAAGAAATACTCGGCAGGTCATTTTTTGGGCGCGATTACATTAACAATTTTCTTCTTCTCTTAATTAAGAAAAAGAATCATAAATATACCGTACACACAGCAGGACGAAATCAACATAAAGTACATTTTAGTCCTGTGCATAGAATTTCCGTATAAAACAGAACAATAATGTTGGTTGGAACTACGGAGAGTCGTAGCAAGACGTACAATTCTCAACTTGATTTAGTTTACCATTTTAAGTTCAAGGAAAACCCAAAAAATTTCATTAGAAAAGGTAAAGAAAATAATTGGCCCATAAAAGAAAACCAGCGGTCATCAAAGTCAACCCGAGACTGAAATTGATGCCGCAAATAAACGTAGGTCACAAATAGTGGTTACAATAAAGGACAAATATCCAAGCGATGTTCACTTCAAACGAAATGAAGGCTCTTTGTTCACTAACTTGGAAATAATATTACTCGATTTTCCTTCAAAAGGTTTTGGTTGCCGTCGCTTCTTACAGAGGCAGGGGGCAAGCAATCTCATATACGGCCATTCCGCCATTCTTTCTTGTTATAGTTGCTACGTTGTTGTTTATATGTAAAACTTTGATCCTTTTTTTGGTACGCGGTCATCGCTCTATGATAGCTGGTATCAAAATAAACTTGGCCAAAATATGCTGTGTTCAATTTTCCGCTGATGTTTTTATGAATTTGAAATAGCCCAGGGGCAAACCCTTGGCGCGCCTGCCGTTATTTTACCGACAAATTATTATTATTATAAAATATTTGGGCAACTTTGAAGTGGGAGTCAAGGGGAGCAGTGGGTAGGAAATGTTTTGTTAGCTAACAAATAATTTTGTCAGACGATGTTCAACAATTTACAATAATTTATTTAATCAATAGCACTTAGAGCAGAATGCAATCGATAAATTTACAAATTATTGTAACACCTCTTGGTTACCCTCCAAAAGTATGTATACCTAACTGCATTATATTATGTAGTTATTTAAATACGCTAGATATATACAAAATATTTAATTTAATTTAATTATGTATTTGTTCTAAGTTCACTTTAGTTACGTAACTGCAGGCAGTTTAAATAACTTATCCACGGTTTTTCCTACTAGAGTAGAGATAGAAATTTGACATAAGCTCCATAAGATTAATGTCAAATGTCTACTCTATAATGGCCGGGCCAACGTCAACGTCAAGGGAAATGTCAATGCTTATCTTCGCGATAAATATTGCGTTAATTATTAACGCTATTATGTGAGTGGCTACACTTGAACAGTCAACGTAAATGCACTTGTATTATCGGCTAACGTCAAACGCCAATGTGAATGCCGTTGTCCAATGTCGTGGCTACACTTATGTCAAACGTCAATCATCGCGTTAGTGTGACCCGAGCATGGATAAGTTATTGAAATCGACCGTCAGTCGGTATAATCATAGTTACTGTGGTATAATGAAGCCAAAGAGGAACAATATGTATGTGTGTGTATGTAGGTATGTGTTGTGTGTATGTAAAGATAAAATTGTGAATTTGAAGCAGAACGTATGGCAACGAGCGTGCATTATTTAGTGAGAGAACACTGCTTTGAAGTTAAATTGTTATCATATGTTCGGTTAATTTGGGAAACGTAAACAGTGTTTACCGCAGCTGATAATTTCACGCAAGCGGAATATCGCAGTACAGGCAACAACAAAAGTTACTGAATATGACTTATTTTCAAATTATCCAAAGTATTTTGAACACCAAATATATCTTATTTGATTCCAAAAATTAGGCTGAATAGCCACTTTTGCCGCTGTCTGTAGGTTGAAACTAAAAATATTTTACCTTTAAAGACGCAACACCGAACACCTCACAAAATTAATTCAGTTGTTTTCGTTCAAAATAAAAAACAAACTTTCGAAGTGAATAATGTACCTACTCTCTCGTACATATCGATACTGTTTTTTTTTTCAATTAGTTTAATTATTTCCGAGATTCTTATGTGTATTATAATGCCTAAAATGTTGTCACGCCTCCATTATGTGAACAAAGTGCTTTTCATTTAATACTAGCAACTCTAATTTCACCCGCGGGATAGTTGCATTTTTTTCCATACAAACATCTTAATATCTTAGACTATTATAGGGGGTGAATTTTCAAAAATTCTACCTGAGCAAGCATCATAAACCAAAGAAGAATGCGCATACCAAATTTCAGCTTCTTGTACTGTTTGAAACTTCGCGATTAATCAGTCAGTCAGTCGTATTTCACTTTTATGTATATTACTAATTGTATTGCAGATTCACTATGCAGATTTATTTAATTAATTTCTAATGGTTGAATTCATAATTGCTTCACTAATTTGAATACGACGTCCATGTTTTCACTGTCAAGTACTTAATTTGCAAGGAAAAACTTCTCATTACAGCAAGGTAAATTGTTAGAAAGTGAGCGAGGTTTGTCTCATTCGTTACATTAAATTTCTCCTGATGCAATTTGAAACAGAAAAGGCAGCTTAAGTGGCAATTGAGCAAAGAAAAGTAGCTGTAATATTTGGTTTGTAATTTCTTCATAACGTTTGTAGATACGTATGAATTACCCAATACCCAGTCTAATCAACAAGCTGTATAATTTACTTTATAACTGGAGATATCCTATTGATCAAAGAGATAAGACAACTATTTAACTGAATTTATCGCAATTATTGTAGGTACTTGGGGATTGATTGGGGAATGGCTCTCAAGTGAGGCTGCCGGAACACACAGATACACGCTTGGCGACAGATTCTTAACTTGAGGGTGGTAGCTAGCCAGGCGAGTACTAGAAAATACCCTACCACCAAGCAATGGTTTCATCACGGTGTTTTCCTTCACCGAAAGCTCAAGCTCATTGTAAGATTCAAACCCACATCCTACGGATCGCAAGCCGACGTCACTACTGAGCCATCGTCGCTATAACTTACCTACATTTAGGAGAAAAGTGCATTAAAATACGAAAATATAGCCACAAAAAATAAACAACTTCCTAGTCATTTTGCTCTTTAATTGAATAACTGTTCTAGTAAAACGACTAAAGAAATAGCTTAAACAGAAGAAATCCTCAAGTTCTAATCGGATAAAGTAGGAATAAGCGAATTATTTCGGCGAGGCTTCATCTTGCAAGGTGAAGATGAGAAGCCTTTGTGGTACAAATAAGAATTTACAGAGGCGATCTAATCGGGATTACAACTCCAATGGGTATCTTACAAGATTTTGAGCGAGATTTATTTTGATAAAATCGCCAACTTGTATATTTACGGGAAAAACTAAGTAAAACCGTTTTGGAGGGTGAGATTTTAATCGAACTTTCGCTGTCATGCCTCGAAACGTCGAAACAAGTCATCGAGTTCAGGAGACTAATCAGATTTATATCTACAGTGCTCTATTTTATTCTGGTTATGTAAAGAATCAAGCTTAATTCATCAGATACTATGATAGTGTTTTTCAACTGAATAACATTCACTTAAAAAGCACTTAAATATGCATGTAGGTATGAGATACAATGAGACAGATTTGAGAAATTTAACTCCAATTGTAACTAAAACAATTGCACCCTCCCTACTCGTAATATGAGCTGCGGACCCATTACAGACCTAAAACATACTCCATAAATCCAGTAATAATGGTGTAATTATGGCTTTTGTGCAAGTATTCAAAGTCAGGCATTCCGCAACACGACCACCTCTCACACCGAAGGAGACTAATTGCAATCCAACTTTCCGCATAAATCCTGAAGCACATTTGAGGTAGCTAGCAGCCATCGCGGCGGAATGGTGTTAGTGAACGGTGCGATATTTGGAAGTGCTTCGCTATTGTGAAAGGTAAAATTTAACACCTTAACCGACGACAGGGGCTTTGTGCCGTATGATTCATAACTGTTATTATTGTTACCGATCGTCGAATTAATTTCAGCGGAGATTGTCGCGTTCCGGCGACGGTAGCAGGCGCGTTTGTACGCCACAAATTGCGGCGAAATTAATATCACAGTGTCGCTCGTTTGTTTGAAACGGGGATTAATGAAATCCGCGGCTTGCGGCTGCTGGATTTTTAATATTTTAATTAGATTTCACTGGGTAACGTATTTCGCTAGTCAATGATTTGTTATTTGGCTGTTTTTAAGGAGTAAAGCGCAAAACAAAGAGTAGCCATAGCGGGCGCCGGGAAGTGGGCGAGTCGCTTTCTATGTGATAGAATTCTGTTGCGCTCATGACATAAAGTCCGTAAAGCAATCAAGCTAAATAACAAAAAGTCGTCGCAAAACAAATGCAAAAATCTAACTTACTTTTTTAAACTTCAACTTCAACTTTTTAAACACTTACTGATAAAAATAAACTTGAGAACACAAAATGTTTAAACTTTCAACATACCTCAGGTACAGTATTCTCAAAACACTTTACACCATCGCAATCTCTTAGGAAGCAGCTGCGTCACACCAAAAGTCATTTCAGGGAGCGCTCGTCTGTCGCATAACACTTCAGTTTTACAAGTTCCTGAACTAAGTGCGAAGTGCTAGAGTAGCACGTGTTCTCGCACTGCAAATGGAAGTGCCGTTTTAGGGAGTCTCGTGGAGCACCTGCGACTGAAGTCGAACGACTTTGGGAATAGGGTACTCTTATTAGGTGAAATGTTACGTGTGTAATGAGAATGGCTTATTTAACGGTTGAATGGTAGTGGTTTTCCCTTTTTTGGTGTTTGGATAAAGCTCTTATTAAATAGTCAGAGACTAGAGTAAATACAATTGAAAAATAATTGTAGGTAATATAATTGTATAAATGAAACTTAGTTCAGAATGCGGTTGTGTTAGTGATGTTTTGCATAATACTGTAATCCATAGATACTTTCTATTCTATTCTTATACTACAAGTATGTCTATCATACTGAATGTTATGAATTCATGCAAAGTAACTCTGCCTGTCTGTCTGTTATATTTTCACTAAACGGCTGTACTGATTTTTTTTTAATTTAGTATGGGGATAGTTTGAATCCTTGAGCAGGACTTTTGATACTTTTTATCACTATAAACTATAGTTTAAGCGGATTAAGTCGAGCGGCAAGCTAGCGGTAAATGAAACCCGAATTTCTTTTTTCTTCGTTTCTTATAGGTATTGATACAGTTTCATACATTCAACCGATGTTGTTTACAAAACTTTCAGTTACGTCAGACTAGACTGGCAATTCAAGACAACATTAAAATGCATAAATTGCTTCTCAAAGCACCCTAGTCACTTGCTAAGAACTTTTAACGAGCGTCGGTCGAAGTCAGACGACATTAAAGAAATAAAATGTATAGAGAGTCCGAAGCAATACAGTTATTGCAAATAAACTTGGGAGTTTTTTCTTCAAGTTCAATCAAAGAAGGCAAACATTGTTTGCGGTCCATGGGGATGCAGAGGGGCTGACTGCAACCCCTCTGCAGTCATGCTGAGATGAATCAATAGGTCGTGTCACTGAAATCTATTTGGCTGGTAAGTATATATTCACAATAAGATAACTTACATTAATAAGATTTTATATTGGAGTTACTGGACCAATTAGAATTTCATCTTATTGGAGTGTAATTTTTGATTCTTACTTGTTTACCATAGTATACTTAAATTTTGGATATACTTAAGTTGACAAACCATTTTTTACTATAACAGGTGATTTTTATATGGTAGGCATGTTATCTGTCTTCGTTTCTACAATCTGTTATTCTACAATTTTAAACGTTCATTTCAATGTCCAAAAATGATTCTGTCAGATATTCTGTATTAAGCTACACTTGAACGGTCAACGTGAATGCACTTGAGTTATCGGCTATCGTCAAACGCCAATATGAATGCCGTTGTCAAATGTCGTGGCCACACTTATGTCAAACGTCAATCATCGCGCTATTTAACGGCATTTCTCGTTAGTGTGGCAGCAATATTTATCGCGATGATAGGCATTGACATTTTCTTTGACGTTGACCTTAGTGTGGCCCCAGCATGAGAATGTCAAACAAATACATACAGGTTCATAAGTAACCTATGGCTTTTATGTCTTTTTTTAATGATTTCGTGCAAAAAGACGTTGCGACGATAAAGGGTTTCAATCACCCATTCCTGAGCTAACGGCTAATTTGTAACAAAGACTTTCGATGCGATTAGGCGACCAATAAAGGGACGCAAGCGACCGCATAAGTCAAGCAATACCCGGGCGGCTACTCAGATTCACCCTTTGCCGGTTTCCGGGAACAATTTTCCTGCAGATTCGAACGAAAGAGAAAAAGAAGAGAGAGAGTAAGAGAGACGGGTTCTATAGAAACAGAAAAATGAGAAATTGTATGAAAGATAACTGGTTGTAAAAAACAAGCTTTTCAAGGCATCTGTGATTCTGAGGGATGGTTTTTACCGGGAATTTGACCCGTTGCAAACCTCTCAGATATACAGCGATAAATGGATGATCATGCAATTAGATACTGGTATATTCATGGTCATTTTAGTGACACTTACGTGCAATGTGTTAAAGTAAAATTATTAGTAGGATTTTAGGTTAGGGTATGATGGGGATGGCATACCATATACTCGTATATGGTATAAGTCTCTAAATCAAATTTAGTTAAAAAAAAACTATCGTGGGCAAGCGTAATGATTACCGAGCGATTTACTAGTCTATCCGTTGCATAAAAAATAGATATTTTCTATCAATAAAACAAACTTTAGGGAATCGTTTATTCGCAAGCGAGATTCATCATATTTTTTTAATCGGCACGGTCTGCGCTCGATTAAAGCGCGCCCAGCCGAGGGCGTCTGGGGCGGAAGCGTGGGGTCCGATAATCGCATGCTGTTGACAATAGCAGTAATTATTGTTGAAAAGTTCAACTTCCTAGTTGCGAGTACTGCTATAACGAAGATACTTTTTTTTGCTTTGTTCAACTGCTTGACTTTTATATTTTTCACTTCAACATCGGTAATGAACTCAATGTTTTATGACTGAGGATTCGGAGCATTCAATTTAGTTGTAGGTTTTGTTAGAGTTTTTGAAAAGGAATTACTTACGTCTGAAATGCAAAATGACAATACGCGTAACTACTGTATATGAATTGGTGCGTATTATTTATGGGTATACCTACTTATTAAAATTCTGCAGATACCCCAAAAATTCAACTTCAGACTGGACTTATACATATACCCCTAAAATAACGGTATTCTGTCACTTCACCAACCTCGTAGGTTTCATGAGCATTGAGCATATATATAAATGTCGAATTCTTCCTTTTCATCTAACGCGGGCAATAAGATATTTGCCTAAGCTATCAATTTTTGTTAATACTATCTCATTATTCATAATTACATCAAAACCACGCCACGTTTTTCACTGAAACGACCCCACCCCTCTAATTGCTTTCCCAGAAATTGCCCGCAAAAATAATTAAAAACTTCATTAGAGGTCGTACACATAACCGGAAAACGCGTTTGCATCTGGGCTAAAATGCTCTTCTGAACATGTCATTTAGGCACCACAAAAGGTAGTTAACTCCAAGTTTGGGGTCTAATTTGAACCTTAATAGGTACTCGTAATAGTCGTCCTGTAAGTGTAGTGTAATGAATATTACTCTTTGAACTCATCCCTTTACTTTTGACCGCGTTTGCGGCTCTTGCAAACGGCTGGATTGAAGTGGGTTGTAAATATTAATGTTGTAAATTATAACAGATATTAATTTCGCAATTTGGTCTATGGTAACACCATGCCGCTTTCGACAGTTGCTTTTGCTCGAAATTGATATTTAAAATTATGATAGTTCGATATTGGTGTCGATTCGGTTTTGCATTCTCTAAAACTATACTAATAAGGACAGCATTACTTTTGGACCTGTCAAACTTAGTTTAATTGTGAAGCTTGTGTTTTAATGCAAACTAATAAATCAATAAAGTATGAAGAATAAATTATGAACTAATAACTGAATAGCGAACAAGTTAATCTTTAATAACAATGGAGCCGTATTGACCTTCTAGTTAATTACTGGTACATTATACATTTATGCTTCAATCAATAAATTACATTATGATAACAAAAAATCTAACAGGTTCTTTAGCGTTATACGTATCTGGCATAATCCTTACTTATTGGTTGTGCTACATAATTATGTATCAAATCGATATCTGTACAAAGTAAAGTACTAAACTATAAAATACGACTTAGCCACCGATACTTACAGCCCCTGTTTCGACATTTACCTCTCCAGAACACCACTATATTTACAATACACCTCCAGTGTGACAAACACGACAATGCACCCACGCCGCGACGTCAACAATACGAGGGTTCGGTAGGGTTTCAAGTATGCACAAAGCAGAGCCGCAATTGAGCCTGAGTTTTACACCTCTAGTGCGCCTCGACACCGCCTAGCGTCTGAGTCGAGTGCTCGATGTTGCAGAAACAAAATCTTACAGTTTACACAACACATTTCTCAACCAAAACCTGCAAATATGCTCCAACAGAATACTTCTTAAAATCGATTTCTTATTTAAAGGTTGCAGCAAACATTTCCCGGATGGAAAAGCATCGTGAATATTCCACGTTTCTAAATTCACTTTCTATCTCGTATCGTACAAATAGAACATCAAAGGAAACGGTTCCGTTTCTTTGCAAAACGCCTATTGACAGAACCGCAAATCTAATTCCGCGAGACGAGAAATGAAAAATATTGCTTTCAAGTAACGTTACTCCCGACTTATTCACATGGTAATGGAAGCAAAATGGAACGAGCGATGCATTTCGCGATACATCATATATTGAGCGCTGTACAAATACGCCGAAAGTAATTTCAAACCGACACAATATTTCACAAGAAGCGCTCGGCTGTATATATATGAAGCTCCTTTGTGTAATGCAATCCAGAATACAAATACATAACTTCTAAACCTTGTAAAACTCTAGACAAAGTTTCAGATAGCGTCTGCGAACTAAAAAACCGTGGTACAGTTCATTAGGCTCACGTCTGAATACACGATTCCGGATTTAAAAGTTGAGAATGTTGTTAAGGGAGTCCCTTACCTGACTGAGACTGTCTCCAAGACTGCCATCCGCGTCGACTGGTCGGAAGTGTGAGTCTTTCAGGGGAAGGTCTCTGGATCTGTGTTTGCGTTCCTGAGCTTCCCTCATCGCTTGACTCTGAAGTCTTTCGAAGAACTCTCGAGGCTTCAGCGGGGGAGGCTGGTCGTCGGGCGGCGGTGGAGGCGGAGGCGGCAGCCTGGTTCTTGGAGAGCTGCGGAGCAGTGACCGCTCGTCGTCCTCAGTGGACCGCTCATCGTGCTCCGAGTCGGAGCTCCGACTGTCTCGTCTCCTCACTCCCTGGAGGTGCGGTTCGAGGAACGTCGCATTTCTGGAACAAAGATATCTTGGATAAATATCTCATGTTGCTGGCTCATGAATTTATTCGTCGTACTAGGTCGGTCGGTACGTCGGTCGTATGTTTGTGATCGTTGAACTTTATGTTACAGAATTTTGTAACTTGCTTGTTAGCACTTTATCAAACTGTATCAGGATCATTTCAGCACAGTCAAGAGTAACGTTCAAAAATTTATCGTGATCACAAATCCATGGAGTTAGAACTTTTGTCTGTTTATCGAAATTAAAAGTAACTATACCTAAACTTGGGAATTAGTGGACGGATTTCGATGAAGTTGATATCGTATTTCTCATATTAAAAACTGATGAAAGTCTAACCGCGCGTGCTAAGACATAATCGTTATTAATGTGCAACAAGTAACGCAGTAAATTCTACGTCCAGGATATTCTAATTGCTAAGCGGGCGGAGCGGGCAAATTATATGCTGTTCATTAATTCAAATGACCGTTACCCGTTCTGCTGTGCGCGAGAACGTTTCAGTTATTCACTTCATTAGAGCAGCTTTATCTGAGGCTGCGTCGATTCGTCATTGGCCACGTAATCGATTCCCGCACATCTAACTGCAGCTTACGAACACATGGGACCGCTGACCAGACGAGTCATATACGGTGTAACAGTAAGGAAACTGGCTCGTTTTCTAAGTGATCCATACTTAATACATATTATGAATTCGCAAGCTCAGTCTGTGTGTTACCTTTTTCATGCCTCAACAGCAGAACAGTTCTTGATAAAATTCTTTATACCTGATGCCTGATGGAATTCTGTATACCTATCTAGAGATATAAGTGAATCCTTGGGATGGATATGCATGCTTTGTTTTATCACGATAACCTATAGCCTACGCGGATGTCCTATAGTTTACGAGGCACAGCTAGTAGATAAAATTTATGCTGTGCACGCTTGATCAGGGAGTTATCAAGAAAATAAAATAGATTTAACTACTGATTTTCTTTCACAGGTACAAGTTTGTGGTATTCTTTAATGGGAAGAGTGGCAAAACTGGCAAATAAGCATATAGCCAATAAAGAAGATGTGTACATTGCGTGTTTTGAGTAGAGTAAATCGATTAGACTACTTGGTTCAGCCGTGTTACGTTTTCCTTGAACTCTAGTTGCGTGCACTCACGTAGATGCGTAACGTGGTGTGCGTGAAGCAAATTGGAATTACTACGCAACTTTTACGCACCGTCTGTATTCCCCCGCTGACCAGACTAAAGGGACATTAACCAAGATTTATTTCCCGAGCACGCCCGCTGTAGGTATTAATTAAAAACCTCTACACAACGCAACGAGTGCGTCGAACATTCTCGCCAATTACTTACTCGGCAGTTGTAGGGTTTTCAGGAATTCGCTGCGATCACGTGCAAGTTGGAAAAAAGTTCTTTTCACTCCTGACAACGGTTTGCGACCGATCTAGTTGTGCCCTGGTGAATTGTTTCGTCGTTTCAGTAACTGTTTACTAACTATATATTATTAAAAATCCTTATGTTTGTTATTGGATGAGTGTGTATTGTTAATTCTTGACACTAAAACGACTCCACAGAATTGCTTGAAATTTATTAGCTTGTAACTAACTAACTAATTTTAAACATGAACCGTCGAAATTGATATATTGATGTTGAGTTAAGAGTGTCAGTGCAAAACCACACTTATTATTTAAATTAAAACATAAGTTTAAGTTATAATGATATTATGAGCAGGTCGTTCACCGAAGGTATCTGCCACGCTTGTCATTAACAAGTGCAGCTTTTTAAGCTTTAATTTCAAATTGAGCACTAACGTCACACAGAGTTGCAGTAACAAGGCGTCAAAATTGGTCGTTTGTTGCGCCCGTCGGCGGCCATACGGTGACAAATTGAGTGTCACCTCCGCGTCACCGGAAAAACGACGATCTTATTATGGCGTTAAAAAACGTTATAATAACGTCGTGTTTGCCACGAGACAGGTTGAATAGCTTTTAATTAAGGAAGCGCTTATTCGTTTAGTCTGGAGGAAGTGTTTTTATTAAATGTGAGCGGTTTTAGTACTTAATATTCTCAGGTCATAACGTTATGAATTAGGCACATTATTTACTATTTTGTTTATTTCACTACTAGCTGTGCTTGTGGTTTCAAAGGATCCGAGTTTTTTTCCAGGATTAAGAGCAGTCGTTAAGCTATGTTGGAGCCCTTGGGGGGGTCTGAAAAGTCTGATACTAGGACAACTACTGGCAACTAGCCTATCCGTAAACCCGCGTGGTAGATTAGGGCCCATTCTTCCTCACAGAGAAGGCTGTAGTAACGTAATAGGCTGATGATGATAATGATAATGAAGAGAAGGATTGCTATTCCCGGTTCATAAATTATTTCTATGCCAAAATCACGCCCATCCTTTACTCAAAAAATCAAATCAAAAACATCGCTTCCAAAATATGTGTTTGTGTAGATCGATCGATCGTGGATGTCACAAGGACAAATAAAGATGATGATGATGATGTGAGAATCACGATAGACTAATCACAGGCGAACGTTATTAAACTTACGCAATTACGTCAGCCTAATGACCAATTTCGTCAAACAACCCCTACAAATGGTATCTACCTACATGATACCGTACAACAAATCAGTATCACCGCACGGTTAATGACAGGAGAGAGGAGACGCGTTGCGCGGACGTGAGAGGATGACGGTCACTGGTGATTAATTAAAACGTGATATTGCAAACTTGGCCACAGGTGCGATGGGAGCCATCATTAATTTTAATACGGTGGTGTTTGTTTACGATGGTCGAGTGAGTATGTGGTAGGATGAAAATAAAATAACTGAGCTGTTGTTGTTTTATGATATCAAATTATTATTGCCTTTTGAAAGTCAGAATATTACTCAACTAACTTATTTATATTTTTTACAATTTAGGTAGCATTTGACCAAAAGTCACCTATGTTAAGCGACCAACTGATTGAATTTGTCTGGAACTGGCTCTTATGTGAGGCTGCCAGAATACACCGATAGTTCTTTGGTGACTGATTCTTGACTTTAGTGTGGTAGCTAGCCAGACACTAGAAAATGCCTTACCACCAAGTCCACCAAGCTATAGTTTCATCACGATGTTTTCCTCCACCGAAAACCCAAGCTCATTGTAAGACTCAAACCAACGACCTACGGTTCGCAAGTGAACGTCACTGGGCCATCATCGCTTCAATTCTTTGCATCTAAAGGTTGTGTCTAGTTTAAATTTTCATAACTTTTTGTTCTAATATCTTATTACTTTTACATCGACCTTACCCATGACTATAAGTTTCCCAAGATTACCATTCTCTCTTATCCGCGACACGGTTCCATTTTATCTCAATCTTACGTCATTTAAGAGCGATAATAAGATAATACATTCACGTATGAGGTCACGCCAAAGATATTATTTTAAAGGAATGAAATCGGATGGTAGAGTCACACCGAAACAAAAGAGCGTTTAAAAATGGTTTGCAAACATTCTATGTTGGAAAATTTAATAAGATTTTGAGTGCGAGAATTGTACCACTTCTACATGGTACAAACCATAACTATAATTTAGCAAAATAATAAAACGCTTGGTAGGAATTGTATGGCGATGAAATAACAAAAGCAACACGTCACGGGTTATTTACACACACGACGAAAAATGAGATTTATTGCGAAATTCCTCACACGCAACGCTTGGCTTTCTATTTTCTTTCAGGTAAGGTTGCCACTTTTTGTAACTGAAAGATTAGAACTTACCTATTTATAAATGTTGTCTTACTTGTTTCTTTGTAATTGGTTTTTATACAGCATATTTCCACGAATATGTATTATTTACGTATTTTCAAATCAGTAGCAACTAGCGATCCAGGCGTAGTATGACCAGACCTAGCATGAGCTTTAACATCAGGTAACGTGTTGTCAAATACTGCATTGAAAATAAGCTACTTATAAGAAACCAAGGTTAGGTTGTCTGGGATAGAAATCGCTTCAAGCGATAAGACCACCTAGCTCTAAGATATTTCCTTATATGTGTCGTATTTTCTGTTGTGTTGGTGAAACAATAAAGTGTTGTCTGTATATCTATAAAGTTTAATTTAACAAACAACAAACCAAATAACAACAACAAATACCAAGAACAAATTTACTCTATTTGAGAAAAGCTAGAAAAGCTCAGACTAAGTGCTTGGCTTTGTCGTAAGCCGGTAGCAGCCCTAATGGGGGTAGCCTTTGTTTTCCTGCTGACCACTGTGCCATTCTGGGCCTCTACAGTAGCTATGTATACAGTACAGGAATATTATGTTATCCAACACCACTTAATTCGGTCTAATGAAGACTTTAGGTTGCTTTTGTTTTGCCGAATTAAGTTAATTTAACTTGTGATTTTGTGAGACACAATAAAATGGTTTTACTGCAGTTAACAAGAGATAAAGTAAACGTATAGTTGCTTAAACAGTTGAACATCGAACATCGCTAATTTGATACACGTTTTGTGTAATTGGGCTTGTTAAGTTTCCTTTACAGCGATGGCGACAGAACGGTAGGTACCACGTGTGCCTTACAAGGCGCCAATATCAGGCTCGAATCCCATCTCAGCCTATAACTTAATAAAGTAATGTGCGGATTTGGCATCGCTGAAAACGGAGATGGACAAGAACGTGAGGAAACGAGTTAAGTGAAAGCATGTTGAAGAACTACAGTATTTTATAGGGCATGTGAAATCTACCAACCCGCACTAAGACAGTGTGGTAAATTAAGGACCATACCCTCTGAGAGCAGGCCTCTGTCTTAACAGAGAATGTAATAGATTGATTATGATGATGACTGACCATGATGATGAATTTGCAATTTGAAATGGTAATGGGCAGGCCAAATCGCACGACGAACCGATAACCAATGGGGAAGAAAGATTCTCGAGTGCGACCACAAACCGGAAGACGCTCTGTAGTTAGGCCCCTCACTAGGTGGACCGACGACATTGTAAGAGTCACCGGGAGCCGATAGATGCAAATGGCCAATAGCCGTTCATGGTGGCGTTCAAAGGGAGAGGCCTATGTTCAGCGGTGGACTTCTTCTGGCTGATGATGATGATCATGATGATGACGATGATGAGTTACTTTTATCGACTGAATGCAATTAGGAAGCGAAACATGAAATATGAAAACCACGCGTGAAATTTCAAGATTAAGATTTATCGCAGCACTTTTCGTCGTTGGAAATAGCCGCAAATTGCAAGCGGTTCCACGTGAATGGCATCTAGTGTATGTGACAAAGGAGAACGGTGCAATGCCGTAAACGAGAGGATTTGCCAGACGTATATATCGTGTAACACTTGTGAATAGAAATTGCATAGCTATTGGAAATTCTGTTTGCAAAATATTGTTTCACAACAGCTGTTTCAATCACGCGGACTACAGTTTATTGCGATGGAAAGTATCCTATGTCCTTTCCTAAGGTTCGAACTATCTCCATATCCAATTTCATCAAGATTTGTTCAACGGTTTAGGCGTGAAAATGTCAAAAAAGAAAGAGGCATGTAATTAGCACGTTTTTTTGGTGGAAACAGTATATTTATTAAGATGAAAATAGTGGTGGTTATTTCAAAAGACAAAGAACTAATCGGATCTCAAAATTACTGGAACTTTCTCTACGTCCTGTTCCGAGTCTCGAGGCTTTCATTATGCAGTCTAGAAGCCGTTTTTCTTTCTAGGCATTTTCATGTAAAAGAGAAACCGGAAGAACTACGAAAACCAGAATAATAGATAATTAATAATGAAGAGTCTGAAACTGCAGGATTGCCAGTACATAACAGTGTGCGAGGGATACCGAAAGGGTGCTCGAGTCACAAACGATAACGGCCACTCCCGCACTTGAAGCACTTAGCTACTGGCATTATCTGGCAACACTGACTGTATCGATTTTCTCGCTACTGTGTTGTGACTGTGGTTAAATGCGAATTGGCTGAGCTTTGTGTTATTTCGTAGATAAGGTACCTACTCGTATTTATCTGGCCATTGCTATAAGTTTGACGTGTTCTTGAGTAAGACACACACACAACACGCGCGCGCGCATGCATTCACAATTGCAAATAGTGCAAATACACACGCACTCACACACATTTTCAAGTTACGGAATAACGATCTTCATAGAGTGGCAGGTTGCCGCTGAAACTGAGGGTGAGCGTTCAGAAATATATGAATACCAGGTAGAAATATATGAATATATGAGTACCAGGCTTTGGATGACTCCATGATGTTGCTACCTTCTGTCGTCTTATAAAATAGGAAAATGCTCTTCTGAGTCTTATAACAGATATATCAAACGGGGATAACGTATTTTAGTTCGATGATCCGGATCCTAAAAATGTATAAGCAGACCGTATAAATTCAAACTAAACGAACGAAACTTACCAATGTCTCAACTTAAGTGTCTTGAGTCTAAGTTGATAAGGGTTCAGGAAATATATTTATTTTGCGTAGAAGAGACAACCACAATCACGGTCCCGACAGACCCTTGGGAAGCTTAAATAAATTATCTTTAAACAACGCTTGAAGCTCACTAACTTCGCATAAGCCCTAAAATCTTGTTTCTACATAAATTCTCCTTACCTGAACAAGGCATCCTAACTAGATTTAGCAGGAAAGCGTGTAATATGAACACCACCCACACACTAGAAAGCAGAGCTTAAACTTCCGACTGAAAATGCACCAAATACGCATTGCCACGTAATCCAATAGGGTAATGAATAGATATAATAATTGTAATTGTCTTTCCGAGCATAGGGTAGCTTGAAAAACAGCGCTGCGCTCATATAATTATTGTTATGTTAATGTAACACATGCTGAAGCTGCCCTATTGCTTATGTAAGTAACTAGAACATATGATAAGTCTGGCTTATAGTGGCAATAAATTGATTTTTTGATTTAGATTAAGTCTCGCTCTCTAAGAATGACATCAAAATACACAAACAAAATGGAATTGGCGGTATTATGTTAATCTCTTCCCAAGAATTTTTGGATGAAGAGAGAATATTAATTTAGTATGGGCGGTAAAGAAAGCAGCAACATAATTTTGTAGGCTAGGAATTGTTAAGAAAACATTTGCCAGACTAAAACTTTTGAAGAAATCTCTCTGACATCGTAAGTTCTATCAATGCTAAGCATAACCAACGCGTTGGTTGTATAACAACACAATTGTATTTTCTCTCCAAAAAGTAATTATCATCGGCTTATTACGTTTCCACTGCTGGGGCATAGGCCTTCTCTCAGAGAGAACGGGGGTTGGCAGATAAGCTCGTGGCCAGCTCTCGTTTCGGATTTTTCAGACTGCCCAACATAGCCTAAGGACTGATGCTATTATGAAATAATAACTGAGACTGACGGTTAAACATGCTGCGGAAGCTCTCTGTAAACACCGCCAATGGTCACCCATCCAAGTATTGACCGCAGAACACGTTGCTTTATCGGTCAAGAACGACTAGATAAGCTCCCCTAAGAGCCCTTCAAGCGGTCATATCAAATTTGCTGAAGCTTAGGTACTACGATAGCCAAAACACTACCTCTAAATAAATGTGCGTAGCCGTCGGCGCCGGTAATGCGATTATAACTGCACCGAGCTTAAGCTCTCAGCCACTATGTTACTCGCACTTTGACCGACGACGGCTTTTACTCAGCCTTTTAGCGAATTTTAGCTAAAATAACGTTGTTGAAATATTAATTTACGAATGGAATAACGTGTTTATAATTGTTTTACTTTTTACAGGGTTATTAGAGTTTGAACACTAGTCGCCTGGGGACCAAGTCTGCTATTTACACTTTCATGTTTCGTTTAGATTCATGATGAGTTGATGTTATTGAGATGACGCTAAAGTTTGGCAGTCTGATATTGCAGGACAAGACTACGTAAATGGTATTTACCTACTATTAATTAATCTGTGAAGGAACCCGAGATTGTTTTGCCTGACTCGCCATACATCTATCGCGTGTTCCGGGAGCCTCACTTGAGAGGTAAAAGCTCAAAAACGAAAATAGCTTTTAGCTGCCAATCCAGTCGCTAGCGGAACACATGAACACA
Source organism: Opisthograptis luteolata (assembly GCA_931315375.2). Taxonomy (NCBI): domain Eukaryota; kingdom Metazoa; phylum Arthropoda; class Insecta; order Lepidoptera; family Geometridae; genus Opisthograptis; species Opisthograptis luteolata. Next base: position 8,119,477 of record OV928047.1, on the reverse strand, counting down.
TGTGACTTGTGATGAACGAAAAAAATATTGTCAAATCATTAAGGTCGATTTCTTAATGCTTCACGGTAGCGTTGTTCTCATTACAAAGCCTGAATTATAAAGTTAAAAATATACATCAGTTATGTAAACAAAGAGGTTGCATAAAAGAACACGTTTGAGAATTAAAATATCATCACTTCCTATAACGCTAACGTTTCTCCCCGTACACAAGTAGATGGTTTTAAATTTAAAGTCGAGCCGTTATCTACGAGTTTACACTCGCCTGACCCGAAACAAAGGTGACTGGAGCCCTTAATTGAAGTCATCGTTGCTTATCGACCCGGAATGACCCGCGTCGCCTAAGTTCCCCATGTGACATCAAATACTTACTCAAACTGAGTTATTTTGGGTATAATTTATTTTAGGTAAAATCAGCTTTGTAGGAGAAATATATTTATTTGCATAAAGTAGTTAAATGTGATAACGAACACAGTTTTTAATCGTGTTTTTGATTTTTTGAGCTAATGCTGGATCTTGCTCACTAATTTGCCGCTTTCCTGACTACGGTAAAGCTAATAAGAAAAGTTCTGTTTCTGTTTCTTGTTTGTATTTATGTATGTTCCGTGGTGTAGGATTAATTTACTAATATACAAGATATTTACTGTAGTAGATTAATAAGTTTATACTTTTTCTCTAAATGGTGAAGACAAATATCGTGAGGAAACCGCCATATCCGAGAACCACAGCTGTCAAGGACATCAAATGACATCCATGTGAGAAAGGTCTGTGTGTGACCCAGCAGTGGGAACGATATAGGCTGATGATGATGAACACTTTTTCTAAAATTAAATTAAACTATAATAGTATGTATCCATTTCCAATGAAGCTAGATAACCCGACTGTCATGAAATACCCGTGCTATAAAAGCCTGTCCGCAATCAAAGATGCTAATGCACAGCGTATAGCAGTTTCTTCATATCGTAGGAGACAAGCAGCTTTCTACAGGAAGCTTGACATTTTAAAATGACGGTTCTGATTATCTAGACGTGCTTAATCAAGTCATTATTAGAACAGCCTTACACAGATACTTCAACACGATTCTCAACTTTAGACTTTCGCGTTAAAGCTGGAAATGTTGTGTCTTTCTCTACGTATTGGATTGACCATAGATGTCCACGATCCACAATTTTGTTAGGGAAAGTGAAGTAAGTAATTGCTAAACAGGACTCGCTGTGGTCATTACATTGCTTGAGCAACAACACTGTTGTAGACTCTGTGGTATAACTTAGCGTTAATGATCTTGTGATTGATGGTAATTTGATGTATCTTGTAAAGTTATAGGCTCACTTGAAACCTATCTACGTAAATAATTTATGATGTTGCAGCTTGTCACCTTTAAACACATGAGAAAACTGTTAACATGACATTCAGTTTTAAATTGCTTATTTTAATATGTAGTTTTACTGAACCACCATGTTTGCTTTTTTTGTGAACAGTAACAATTAACACATAGCTGATTCATTTTTGTAGAAGGTAGGCAAAGCTTTTGTTGAATTCGTATACATGTAAAACACATTAAACAGTGTATATTTCCGTTAAGTGAGGAACTGTATTTATAATCGACAAAAAAGAAGTGTGATTTTTTCGAGTCAACGCGTTTATTTATTTTTCGACGCATTTAGGCGTCGCTGATGAATGTCAGCAAAAAAGTAATTCTTTATTACTATCACATTTCAAAAACTCAATGTCAAATTTAAGAACGTTTTAGGAAGTAGACGCCATCGCTTGCAAATTAATGAATTGCATAACGTGCTAAGGAAGGAAAGGCAACACAATGGGATTTCCACACTTTGAATATTCAACCATTTAAGACCAACGACCTAATAGTCGGAAAATCATTTACCGTCAAGAAAGTCCAGTAACGAAACGTTAACCTATGGCTCAAATTTACATAACACGACCCGTTAGCGCTCATAAATTGATTTTTTCCCCGCTCGCTGATAAAGCGAATAATTATGCAAAAGTGAGACATCGTCAGAGATTCTTAATCCGTGGATTAGAGGGGACTATCAAAGGGAAGTTCCCTGATTCCCTGATACTTCGGTTAATATATAATGAGGACGCCTAATTCCTCGTGTTTACATTAATTTAATGGCTATAGCTGCCAGAGTTTTACTTGCCGAGTTTGTTTCATGTTTTTGTAAGGGAAACTCGAATCTAGTGAAGCCCATTTGTTTGCTTATTACGGAAAGTTAATTTAAATTTTCTTGATCTGTCTTTTGATCTATTAGCGTCACAAACTCTTATAGAGTTAATAACTCTATAAGTTTCAACCCACATATTTATTCGGATCTACTAATGAATTTTTTAATAGATGCGCCTTCTAAATTCAAACAATAATTAAAAAATAACTAATTAAAACTTAAAGTGCTTCTTCAACCACAAGACGTGGGAATATCAGCCTTCAAATCCCTAGATTCAACTATTCAAGGTAAAGTTTAAGGTTATATGTATTATGAAACATTTGGCTCATTCCCACTACGACTATTTGGCACATTGTTAAGACCGCAGACTAATAAACAGTTACTACGCCCTCACCACGGATAATCACATAGGTACTATGGAAACCCCACAGTTTGGGTGGAAGTTAGTAGGCACCCACGCTCTCAGTGTGGCACTAAATGCCAATGCCAAGTAATTGGTAAGGAGCCGGGGCGAGTGAATGTAATGTGCGTAACTGCGTAATAAAACAGTTAGCCGGCAAACGATGGAATCTCTCAAATTTGACTGGAATAATTGAAAGACTTCTTTAGGTTTGACACGACTGGCTGCTTTATCAGCTTACGCTGGCTAAACGGTTTGATTAGAGTTCATGTAATGTGTGAACGAAATGTAGGATTTCATTAGTGAATCTACAAAAAATGTTTACAGGTTTTGTGGCATACATCGCCAAAATGTATGCATGAAACGACTACAACAAATTGGATAATTCTTTCTTTGTTGTATTTAAAATTATCAGGAAAACTTTTTGGTTTTATCTCATCAGATCCATTCATTACATTCATTATGGATGTACTGAGATTTAATTTTCCCACTAGATCCTTCTTCTTAAACCGTGGATCTAATGAGAAGTTATAGTGTAATTTTGTGTTTTTTGGAAAATCCCCCGCAAAGTTGGGAAAATCGGGAAAACCGAAAGTGCTTTTTTCTCGACTCGCCTGCTCGCCTACTTGTACGAAGCCAGGGTGGGTATAAAGTTTATTTGTTAGTTATACCTTTTCACGACTAATTTTATTAGATAGTTGGAGGAGAACGACAGAGGTAGGAGGTCAGATAGTGTAGTGGGGCGCAGTTAGTATATTATCATAAATTCAAACTAAGTACAAACTTCTTCCGACTCCGCATGGAAAATGAAATGTTTTAAAAAACAAACATGTGCAATTTATTGTGCAGGTACCTTACATGGTAGCAAGACAAGATGGTGCAATAATGATGCTGCGCTGTGCCTTGATTACAGCAATTTGTCAGTCTCGAGACTGCAAGCTCTACCCACACTGTTTACTAACTCACATTTTATAGCGGCTATAAGATGTTAGCTTTGGGGTTTTGAAGACTCTTGGCTAGGCTTTGTGCCGGTTCTTTTGCCAGTGTAAGGAGGTTGGAACGGGCGTACATATAGCTAATTTTAAAAGTGATCTATAAAGCAAGCAAATTTTGAATTTGATTGCATTTTTGGTTTTAAAGTTGTCGAAGTATTTACTGGTCTAAATGTTATTTAGTTTTGATAAATGTATAGGTACTTTTTCTAAACCATTTGCCTAACCACTACACCATGGAAGATGTCTTTATTACATACATAAAGGCAAAGTTTTGACCTCGTTTGCTCCGTAAAAGTTAGAAATTCATAAGACATGGGCATGGACATTGGTGGGGTGTATTTTGAGATGATCTTCTCTAACAAATGTTTAAGCAAAAACGAAATACTTATTCAATCTATCAATGAATCGCATTTGAGCCCTGAAAGCATTCAATTCGTTCTGAAAATTACAGCAAAATCCGTCTAAAGCTGCACTTCTGTGCCTAGACCAGACCAATAGCATCCGTTTTGAACTTTACTCACACGTGCTGTAAAACATTCTTATATCTATTCCCAACGAAATAAGGTTCAAATACGTAGAAAAATAAAGTTTGGCATGTACAAATGCACAAGAATCGGTCTGGGATACGATTGGAGTATTCCCGAAGCATTTTATTGACGCAATAAGCACTTGACGACGTTCCTGAATCGAGACCGTATTTTATATACAAGACAGTGATAGAAAATACTAGAGCCCTTGTTGTTTTTATGACTGAGTCAACTTTATGGCTCGATTACTCTGATACAGTAGATAAATCTAGCAGATAACCTGAAAGAACGTAAACCTTCTTCGAGAAATAAAATAAATCTGTACAAATCATACGATTTTTCTTGCAGATTACTAAATTCAAATAGATACCAAAATCTTTAAAGCAATATTCATTGTTTTGATCTTCTAATGTTTCCACTGTATAGGGCATATTATCTATTACTTGGTTTGCTCACTAATTTTACTCTATCTCACACAGAATGTAAATAAAGTTCCACAACTTTTTATTAAATAGGCAGTGGTTCCAAACAACTTTTCCGCCGTATTAACAACTGAGAAAACATAAAAGAAAGTAAACCCCACAAGAAATGCTCTCACAGCATTTGGCTTATTAAAATTTTCTTTGCAAAACCTCGCTCAGTACATCTTATATGCAGGAACTCTTATAAATATTGTCTGTGGTGCTTTAGTCAACAGCAAAATGGATGCACCATTTTGCATCGCAAAATATGGCGCGCTTCCGACATTATCCTTTATTAAATCGGACGAGATTTTTATTCTAATTTAGACTAATATATTGTTAAGTTCATTGAGATTCTGAGCGCGTAATGCGCTTTATAGTCGGCGATTAGAAGGTTTTATGCGCCACGTGATTCTAACAACATTTAATTAAACAGTGGCCTAAACGGTCCCACGGCTTTTTTATGTTGAGCTTAAAAAAATTATATCCTGTTTAATATACATATTTGGAGAGGAGAAATAGGTAAGTGGAAGGGAGAAGTGGTGATGGTCTTTTGTTATTTAATGGAATACATTCTGGGCTGTAAAGTAAAGAGCCTCTGGGTCCGGATCATATAAGTAAGGTTTTACCACAACTTATAGTCACGTCGCATTTTTCAAGTTCAGTCACGATGTCATAGTTTTAAACATTATAAGTAAATTAAACTACAAAAACAACCTCTAGTTTAGTCAACGACAAGTTTGTGTATAACAAATATTTCCAGCTATATTTAGGTGTCATACAGATTCACCATTTATGAGCATACATTCGACTTGTGCCATCGCATTAAAGCTGATTTATCGTTTGTATAAGTACGTTACAATTCTATGTAAATGCCTAATTACGATAGTGGCAGATTTAGTGAGAATTTCCCATTACTAAAATAGCCGCCTAACATTGGGTGAACACATGGTTAGTGTGCCTAGAAACGATGAGAATTTGAGATCGTAACGGTTAACATAATTTTTACATAACGTTTTAATCTTGATTTTCACAGAGTTTGGAGCTGCTTGGAGTAAAACTATTTTAGGCCCTTATTTATTAGAAAAAACGATAATTGATAGCTTTCCAACAGGCGAGTATGAATATTGTTCCTTAGCGCTCCACGATTTAAGACCAAAGATATTAAATGAATATAATGTATATTAATTGGTCAATTAATTCATTTTCCCCAGGGTAATGAAAAGTAGAGCAAGTAGCACTTGGCAACAAAATATTTAATCCTCGGGCGACGTTGAGCGAAGTACTCGTATATACTACATCAAATTCCTCGCTGCGCTGAGGATTCCTCGTTGCGCTCAGAATTTAACTTAAAAATTCCTAACTATATTCAGGATTCTACTCTTAAACCGTTGTGAATTAAAAATAGTGCCCTTGTAGTAAGTATATTACCATGCACTTACCTACGATACCATGTTTGTGCACTAAGCGAAAAAAATCAATACCAATATTTGAATGAGCAGGTGATTTTCGAGATATTATAAAATTGTATTAGGTACTTTCCGGCCGTCCCCTGTGAACAGGAAATATCGCTCTTTATAACGGACCTTGCCAAAGATAACTACCTCGCTGCCCATCTGCTCTCTCTCCGCAGGGATTATTTTATGTCTATTTTGAAATATGGTGCGGTTTATTGTGTTTATATTAGCTTCTTTAATATTACATTCCGCAAATTGTGCCCTAGGGCTAACGGTATATTCGGTGAAGATTGTATGATTTCAGCAAACTTACTATGATTTTTCTATACATAATTTAAAACAGCGCACGACGATTGTAGGAAAAAAATCGGTAAGAAATAAGAGAACTATCGATTATAACTACCGTTGGACTTCCAAGGAACATACCAATACCAGATAGAAAATAAACTTCGCAAAAGTACTGGAAGGTTATGAAAAAGTTCACAGTAAAGATGCTAGCTGAAACCCTTAAGAAAACTATCGAAATTCCACAGCAGTCGTGTAACGCTGTAGCAATTACAACAGCGTCACCTATTCCACAATCATTAGCACACCATTTCCAAGACAGATACCATCCCCGACAGATGTCTCAATAGACAAATCGAAGGGTTGTACCCCCTGTGCGTACCTTCAACGGTTCGCAGTACATAAAGCTTCGTGCATCATTGCACCGGGGGAATGTCTTAGCTTCCTGAATCGTCAGAATGATAAGGGTTGTGTAACGTTGTAAGGGATTTGAATCTCAATTCGTATCATTTGATTTAGTTTCGAGGTGAATAAATCAGTATTGGAAAGATCAAGACGTTATCTTCTTCATGCTACGGAGAAATACGTAATCGTTTGTTTCAAAAGCAAAGTGTACTATTTTAGGCCATAGTACTACTACCTATAGTACAGACTGACTGCAATTTCACAACATCCATTTCTCATAATAAAAATTCAAAAGTACCTAACTTTGTCATTCTGTTTGTTCGCTTTTTACGCCTGAACCACTGAACAGATCTTGATAAGGGGAATATATGCAGACCAAAACGTTCCGTAGAACAGTTTTAGATTTTTAATGATACTGCCTAGTGATATTTATGCAATGCGCAATCAATTGTGGCAATTCAATTGTGATGATGGAAAACGTAGACCTATTTATTCACTAGCCTTGTTAAGCTTCTAGCTCAGTTTTGAGGAAAGAAGGAAGATGATAGGCAGTTCCATTCATTTGCAATATCTATATTATCAGTAAATGAAGTTAGTAATGATAATTCACATAGCACAAGTTCATTTCTAACTCCATAAGTTAAATATCTAGTTTAAATTGCAAAGTTCCAACCTAGTTTCATCTCGTTTTCATAATAAGTGTGTGTATTGGGTTGTCTGGAAGAGATCGCTCTGAGCGATAAGACCGCCCTTTGTGACACTTACCATTAAGTTCTTTGTCTTAAATTTAATTTCTCTGTGTTGTGGTGTACCAATAAAGAGTTAATCTATCTATCTATCTATCTATGCTGAATATATTTCACATTACATACAATACATGAATATATTTCAGCACATAACAATGCAGTTTATCTTCTGTCCCTCCCACCGTTAGCAACAGAATAGAAAAACACTTTGCAGTCATTTCCTTTGGAAGATGTACCGGGAGGATTCATTATCAACCCTCGACAAATCCTTCTTTCTTAAGGGGGACCTTGCGTATAGACACTACAGGCGCGAAATATGAGCGACTTTCAATGGAGGTATTTTGAGAGATGACTATGAGAATAGTGAAGGTGTCACTTTGGTACATTTTTTGAAGCAATAATAGCTCAATAGCAGTGAGGCAACTTGCAAAGTCGTGGGTTCAAATTCTGCAATGAGCTTGAGCGTTCCGTGAAGGAAACAAGCTTATAAAAGCATAGCTTGTTGGTTGGCCATTTTCTAGTGCCACCTATCGGTGTGTTCTGGCAGCCATACTTGAGAGACATTTCCCAGTCCAGGCGTAGAGTTGTCACATGGCCTCGAATGTTTCATTTCTTGAGCATGTTGGTTACATCTTGATATTTTCCTTCACCGTTTTGAGCGATTGCAAATACGCACAATATTTAGTCCGTTACTGTCATGGGTCGAGATGGCATTTTAACTTAGTATCGGTGCTAGCAAGGCATTGCATTGTAATTAAAAAGTCGATCAATTTACCCAACCCTTCTGCATTTGCAAATAAAAAGCACTCCGTATACGAGTATGTACTACCATTATTAAAAGTGTTTTCGTTTCCAAAGGATCTGCACTCCTAAGGATTTGTTTGTTTTCCCTAATGTTGGATAAAGGAAAGGGGCACGTGTGCGGATGTTTTCGAGGTGTATTCTAATAGGCACTATAAGCTTTACAGAGAGCAGAGATTGCGTTGCAAGACCTTTTTTAAGATCCGTTGACTTAATGAAATGTTCCCTTTACCCCATTTTATCCGCTTCGGGTGTTTTGTACATATAGGTATAGCCCACGCCCGCGGACTACAGCTTACCGTGATAAAAAGTATCTTGTGTCCTTCCTCACGGTTTTAATTATCTCCATACTAAATTTCATCAAAACATCTTTTAAGTAAACTTCTTCCAGATTAGCGCTTGACTACAAATCACCTGATTATAAGTGACGATGTGGTTGAAGGTGGCGCCACGCTACATCTGGATGGGAATGAGCTTCCTATAGATACCTACTTCCTACAGTTCGTTAGGGTAATGGACGTTGAAATCATTTGAAGATAAACGTTGGAGCAATATAACCTTATCGGAGAAAATAACTCTTAAGTAGCTAACAGGAAATACTTGTTCGTCTCAGCGAGAACGCAAGAATTTTATTTCTGTAGCATATCACCGTTTGGTACAGTCAAAGACAAAAGTAGCTCAACATTAACACAATTTCCGATTACCGGCATCATCTTCAACACCAACCTTTGACCACATCATCACTTAAAATTAGGTGTGTTATGTTGTGGTCAGAGCGCTACCTTGTAAAATGTGAAAAAACCCACGCCATACTGACCTAAAACACATTTAGGCAATCTAGTATGATCAGCTACTTTTGTTGCTGACTGTACTATATTTATGGCTTTTAGGTAAGACATAATCACTCCTAATATATAGGAGTATTACTAGATTTATCACTGCTGATTAAATATATAGATATTAGGTATACCTATAAGTATCTAGTATCAACAGATATATAGTTTCCTTTATCGCATTGCATCACAGAATAGTTAATAATATCTGCTCTCGTACTACGTCAATATATGACTCGCATAAATATTCTAGGTTTATGATATAAGTCACGGTAGGTCGATAAACTTTACATTGACAGATAGTGAAGATTACTACAAGATCCGAGTGGAAACAAATTAATACCTATTTTATTAGTGTTGAGGAAGAGTTCAAGGAGATTGCTTTGGTATGCAATTCAATAAAATCGTAGTCCAATGAAGGGTTTATTTAAAACTGGCTGTGCCACGAGATTTTACCCGCGGAGATAAAAATTATGACGGTAAAGTGATTCTCAAATTCAATGTCAATCCCAAATCAAAATCGGTCTAGCCACGTAAGAGGTAAATAATTATGAACACACGCACAAGAAATCGTATGTCTAAAGATAAGAACGTAACGTATTCAAACTCAAAGCTATTTTGTAAACGGCGAATTTAACATGATAATATAATACAAAATAATGTCCTTCTAAAACAACTATAAATTTTCAACGAAAATCCAATACCTAGCTGTGTGGTGAAGTGACTGATAACAGCCATTGAAAGTGAATCCCCGAGTCGTTTATTAGACCCCACCGCTTTCAAGCAACGAGGTACAGCAGCCAACATAAAAGCATTCAGCGACAAAAATACCTGATCATACTAGATTTTCCAAAAGCGTTATAGATTAGTAATGTTTGTTTTTTCTTATAACTTACATGGTTACGTTTGACCATAACACATTAGATGTTAAGTGATGATTCTGTTGAAGATTGATGTTTACAATGATAAAGAATATCGTTAAATTTGTAATTGTTCAGCGCTTTTTATCGTTGACCGTACCAGTTCTACCAACCACCCGACAGTATTTTATGCGACATTTTGTCTCTCGCACGTGACTACAGGGTTGGTAACTTGGTACCTGCATTCTCGCCCGCAATGTTTCCAGTGACACAGCAGTCTCGCAGCGACATGAAAAATGCTTGTGTCTCCACATTACTCTTTCCCAGCCGGGACTAAAGCCTCTTTTTTCAAAGGAACGCGCGAACGCATTTTGTAGGTGCGAGTATTTTCAGAGGAACAGACGTACCCCGAATGTTTTAAAGCTATTTCTCGTGACCCGAGAGTTACAAATTGGTGGTTCAGTATTTGGAAAGAACATTTTTTAACGAGAATGCGGGTGATGTTTTCAGACTAGCTCTAAAACCTGTAAATCCAGTGAAGTAGATTAACGTTGGGAAGTCACCTTACAATAAAAAAAAAATCGGCCATGTGCGAGTTAAACTAGTGCACCAGTTTTCAGTCATTTTCCTCTACATGTGCTGCAAGATCTTGCTTCATGGCTAATTTTATGATTCTAGGTCAACGGGAAGTAATCAAAACCCTATAGGTTTTGATTCCTATGTGAAATCACAAAATAAACGACTTATACGGTCATACCTTTTGATCGCTTGGACTCGAAAGTTTGATTCACTGATTTCACAGCTGAAAGAGATCGTAAATCAAGTAGGTATTTGACATAAATTCCATCTTGATACCTTTACGCGTTCATGAAAAAAAGGGTCTTGACAGTCATACAACAAAGCGATCCTTAGGGTTCCGTTTTTCCTTTTGAGGTCCGGAACCCTAGAAAGGTCGTTATTAATCAGACAGCAGTAAAAACAAGGCCAATATCGAACTATGATTAACGTTCCCTATACGGGTGGTCAAATGACCAAAATTGTCGACTTCCGCAATATTACATCAGGCGCGCGCGACCACAATTTAGTCGGGGCAATATAATGTCAAATGTTTATATTTGGATTCTATATAAATAGTGATAGAATTATGTCCGTGGCGGCACGCGGCTGGCGCACTGGGCTCCAATGAATTGCCCTCAAAATATTTGTCTGTCGTGCCGTTGGCCTGCCGCCAATCGGATCACTTTCGGCAACTGGATATAGAGATAATATAACGGTGTAGCCTGGATAGAGAAAGAATGCGCCTAGGCGTAATTCGTGACTCACTTGTTGGCTTGGTATTTGGGAATGTCCATTGAGTTCAGTTTGGCTGTTTGACTGTCCGAAATAGCGACATGTCTATGGAGACCAATTAACTTGAGCGCTGCTTTACACGATAGAAGTAACAGACTGTATCTAAACTACAGAACAGGTACCTGCTACGTATTTAGGTATACATATAAGGTATGCTTTACATCTGAGTTTGAATCAATTTGGTTTATTTTAAGTTAATTAAATTAGAGAACTTGATAGCTACGCTCTGCGGTTTCATTTCCAACAGTAGCTTTTCTGCAGTTTTCTTTGTGACAACTGTTGAAAAATCTACATGCAGGAAAAGATCTCCGAAGAACTGAAGGATAGTCATTACTTAGAAAAAACAAAAGCCAGTGTTCTTTTGCAGACTACTTTGCGTAAAAGAGACGGTGATAGCTCAGTGGTTGGTACGTTGGCTTTAGCTTTCTGTGAATGAAAACATAGTGGCAAACGCAGTGTAGGACGCCCTGTGACAAGGTGGAGCGATGACTTGCGCCGAGTGGCTAGCAGTAGTTGGATGAGAAGAGCCGAAGACCGGGCTCAGTGGCGTACCTTGCGAGATGCCTATGTCCAGCAGTGGACTGATACAGGCTGATGATGATGATGAATGAAAACATTGTAATAATGTAACCATAGAATCGGCCGATTACCGATGAGGAAGAAAGGTTCTCAAGTGGCGACCACCAACCGGAAGACGCTCTGTATTTAGGCCCCCACTAGGTGGACCGATGACATTGTAAGAGTGGCAGGGAGCCGATGGATGCAAATGGCTAATAGCTGTTCATGGTGGCGTTCAAAGGGGGAGGCCTATGTTCAGCAGTGGACTTCTTAGAGCTAATGATGATGATGATAATGATGATAATTAACCATAGTTTTGTATCAGTGGCTAAACATTTATCGGTGTGTTCCAGCCTCACTTGAGAGCTAGTTCTCATCCAAACGTAGCGTGACACCACCCTCGACCACATGACTTGTCGTCACATGCTACTGTATAAGATGTAAAGAATGTATTGTTGTTTAAACAAATAGTGATCCCAACGCGTCAGTTATACCAACAAAATCATTTCAAGGCATAAAGCGCCCACAATTTTCTAAGTTTTCATCCCCAAGTAACAGTTTTAACAGTGTATCCTCCTATTTGCAGTAATTCAACTTGGGAAACCATTTTACAGTAACCGAGATCCCGGGATTATGCGAAGAAAAGCTTCAAGTTCTCGAGCTTCTAGCTTTCGGAAACACGGCATAATGGAATTCTATTTTTATAGAGCTGCCTGAGCCTGTAATGGAAAATTGGGCGAAAAGTAATCTACTTCCTGAATTTTATGGTTTTTATCATAGGCTCATAAAAATAAAATTAGGCGATACGATATTCCTTTTTTATTCTTTAGAATTTTAGACAATGTTTTAGACGATAGAAAAATGAATTGATTTCGAATAATAATACTGCAATTGAACACCTGCAACACACTTTTAAAATTAAACTCAAGGCAGTCTACAGATTAGTGACAAATCAATATTATCTGGCACAGTTTAAAGCCCACATAAAATTATTTTGAAACACTGTTTCAACTTGTGTCCACAAAAAATATAGGCTTTATGTTTTAATCAGAAATTAATTTTCGACTATTAGATATTTTATCGTCTAGGTACTTGTGACTAGGAGTCAGCTGTTTCTAAGTAACAATTTAGTGGAAAATGTTACGCCTGGACATGGGAATTAAAAAATCTTCGTGTATTAACTTTATCATCCCGGAAAACCTTTTGGTTGAAGCCGCAAAGCGCAGTAGCTTCTAACAAATTCAATTGCTCACTAAAGTCCTATTTCTCAGGCAATTATAATAAACGTCCGTAGTAATAACCACAAAACAGAGTATAGAATGTCACAGACACCGCGAAGTGGCCTTGGAGCTCTTTTTTTACATCACGTGTCAGCATCGCATGTTTAGACGTTGAGGACGTAAATATTTTTGTTTCGAGAAGAGAATATGAGATTTCAGGCAGACGTAAACATAAAACGATAAATAGAGTAGTAGAATGAGTAGAGATAGTTAGATATGTCATAATGTAAAAATCACCGTAATCACTGCTTTTTGAGCAGGATTCGTTATTTATAATGCACATTACAAAAATTAGTTCTGTAGAGATTGTAGAGCATTGTGGAGTAAATGCATATGCAACCTTCGGCCGCTGGCAGCTGTTTCAGAAGGCTGGTGAAATATAAAAGACAAAAAAAAAATATTTTAAATACTCTACAAGCTATTTAATTTTCTGCACAAAACACCTTTACGACAATACTGATTTCAAATGAATTCACACAAAAAGGAGCAAATTCGATTATGATTTTCAAAAGTAGCCTAGAAAAGTGATTCAGCAGAAAGATTTCCAAAAGCAAATCTGTATAATGTAACGACTAAGTTTATTTACTCTTTTGACCTAAAAAAAGAACTGAAAATGGGAGAAGGAAATGTCTGTCTTGAATACAAAAAATAACGTTGAACTAGTACATAAAAATGAACAAGTATGTGCCAAAAGAGACACATTTACTTGAGTAATAAAACAGTTTGTCAGCTTCATTGTCCAACAAAGAAACAACATAACAAAATAAAAGCGTTACGACAAAAGCAATTGGCTAACTGTAGTCACTTTCATATTCTTTGACAAAGTTTCAGAGGAAAATAAAACATCTATAAAAAGATTTCATTCTCGTCCGTTGATATATTTTTGTTCGTTCTCTTTCGTTTAGGGAAATGAAATTATGGATCGCACAGATCTAATTTTAATAAAAGCATACAATATTAACGTTAAGAGCGTTCAAAGAAAGAATACAAAGGCTCCAATGTAAGTTCAAAAACTTTGAAAGCAGAATAGATGAAGTTCTGAACATAAATTGAAAAGGTAATTTTCGCAAATTATACGTATGAAAGTTCGCAGACAGCAGAAGCCTTGGGAAGAATGCGTATTGTTCGGCGTGCATGAGGCTCGTTTGCCGGTGGCGTCGGCTGTCGACAAAGAAAAAGTGCAAACGATACGTCAGCTCTCTCATATGCGGTATTATGCACGTCGGTGCCACCGCGCGACGTGAATGGAACGCGTCCTTTATGACGATATTCATGACATATGGAGCTCACTCTTTGTATTTCCAGCTGAAGAAATGATTACTAGTTTTGAAAACTATTAGTTTTTTTGTGTAATTTAAAATAAATCTTTCGGATTTATTTATTCAAATGTAAACGTTACAGTCAATGAAACAGAGCGTTCTTATTGGAATCTAAAAGTTGATTGAATAAAAGAATACTATGTTCAAGAGATCGAGTTTTGTTTGCAATAATAAAATAACGAAATTGACTTCTAGATATCGAATGATAACATCAATTTCTTCTGTTCATGCGGTCTACTATGAAAACACTTGTCACGTTTCAAAGGACATCAAGCGTTACAAAACGTCAGAGGCATAGATTTCGTTCCTGTGAAAACATTGCGCAGTATATTTGGTCTACATTTTCTATTGTAAAGTCTGATTTATTGCAAGTCGGAGCATTGAAGGTATTGCACCGTGTAAATCTTAAGATTCCACAGGTGAAAAATGTTATTGGCTCCCCTCGAATGCCGTAAAAACCGGCGGCTTGGAAGAACAAAAAAGCCGCTGCGTGATTTTCAGGTTAACAATCGACATTATTGTTCATACGCATGCGTTTTTTGTTTTTCTAGATACTTGATCATTCAAGCGCTCTCTAGTGTCATAATTACACTGCAGAAATGTAGACGGTGAGCATAAAAATTCTTTCTTTCAGAAATGCCATAACGGAAATAATGTATGAGCCAGCGTTCCTTGCAGAACTGATGCTATGCGAGAAATTACCGCCTATCTCCTACGGGGGCATTACAACAAAATGAATATGCACCCGGGAAGGGTTGAAAATATGAGAAACTTCACGAGGGTGGCGCTAAAAGCCACAGAGATGATGACAGAGGCGAACTGTAATAGTCCTCAGGCCTCTAATAAATAAGGATACGAGTTAAGGGGCTACCTTCATTGTTATTTCCTTAACGGGCCGTCTTATGGCCCTCTTAATTAATTTGAAACTTTCTGAGGTCTCCTGTGGCGTGCAATTTGAATAATAGCCTGGATAGGGTGCTGGAGCTTAATTTTAATTGCAAATATTTATGTTAAACGAGCCTCGAGACGGTCAAATGCCTTCTTAGAATATTGCAAAGTATGATATATTGTTTAGAAATGTCTTACTCCAAAGGAATTATTGTTATTTATAATGTTTAACTGACGACGAGTTTCATTTAAATGATCCAATTAAAATTTTGTCTGTAAAATAAACCCTTGCTTGGAAGCTGAAAACTTACTGCAAACATTGAAACTGCTAGTGTCTGACGTCAGCCATTACCTGAAAAAAATGAAACCAGGTCATAAAAGAGGTATATCATTAGCACGTGTTTTGCACATGCGAGTATTTCTTTGTGACATCTCATTATCTTGGGACGGACACACACACATGGTTACGTTACGTCTGTAACGTTTGAAGTAGACAACTATTTTTACTATGCACTTACTGGCTTTAGTTTAGTATTTATTTTCGCATATTAGCTTGTCCAATAGACAACACAAAACAAGCATATGTACAATAATGATAAATCATAGAAAATATTTAAAGCAATATAAAAAATATTTCAAAAATTACCAATTTAAAGAAGATGCTTTGATTTCATATCTTTATCGTAGTCTCAGTAGGTAGTTTAAAAGCAAATTACACTGAAAAAGTTGTACTATCACTGAATCTCGTATATCACGTTGATGATCTTTAGAATTTGCACAGATATACCAACCAAAATAACAACAATAGTAGTGCTGCTTATGCATGTCCGCATATTGCCGAGACGACACACGGCGATCGACGATCGTGTCATCAGCATGTGAGGAAAGAGTGATGACTGGCAAATAGACAAGCGATGACAGTGTTTGAAAGGATGATAGCCTTGTATAGAGCTATAGAGACAATGACGTGCTTCAATTAACTTTAACTGATCAAATACAAAAATTGTGACTACTTTGAAACGTCAAGCTTAAAATTTAAAACGCCTATTCCAAATTCCTTACACTAGCAAAAGGATAGGCTAGATAGATTTTTGGGTACGATACTAAAATTGAATTGGAGCAAGTTCACTACAATCCATTGCTTTTTGTCATCTTAATACGAGTAGTCTGATATTTTTTATAGTAATTCAGTATTTTGTTTCACGTTTACAAGTCTATAGGTATCTGGTGGGTATTAAGGTCAGCAAAACGTCTGACCGATTTATTTTAGGTGTCTGTACTAGGTGGTGACTGAGTAGGTAATTGAAAAACGTTGGGTGATGTTGACTGGTGATTGATGAGTAGGTATGATGAGTGATAAGTGATGAATTCTGATAAATGAATGACCGGTGCAGTGATAGCCTTGAAAAGGATGGTGTGAACTATAATATATGTGTTTGTTACTGTAATAAATTGTGTCAATAATTACCGCTATCATAACTTTCATGAAACTTTTGATTATTTATGTAATGCTAACTTAAAACCTACGGTTTGAAGTGAGAGTAACGTTATACGTTGTATATGTCACCTAGGTCCTTAGACTTACTAACCTTCAGTACTCCAATCCAATACAATTTACTAAAAGCACAAAAGAGGATGGGTACAGCATTTATTACTGGCAAATTAATCAGTTAAACTTAACTTTTCATCTCACTAAAATGCACTAAAAACTTTTCTCAGAAATTTTAAACTAAAAACTCAAATTCACTAAACAGCGTCAACGTATACAGGTAACAAGTCCAAATCGTACACTACACTGAAACGGTAAGCAAGCAATGAAGATTTCATAGGAATTTCGCACGGCACGCTTCCATTCGCCACTATCGAGTAATTAGATAAAATTGTTCAATTCGTCAATCTTATCTCGACGGTATAAGAGTCATTTTGAAACAACAAGCGAATAAAGTGAGACGACCGTACACGCAACGTCTGCTGATGTACTAAACTGATCAATTTGAAAATAATGTGTGGTGCAGGTGTCTGGCCTTAATGGCAACGCCCGGGTGGCAATGATCGACATATTTTATTGTGTATACATTCATATATACGTATGTTTCATTAAGTAGGTCAGTTATTTTAGCCATTAAAGAAATTAATTGTTTGCAGTGACAACATGTTGGCGCCGCTCTTTGTTTAGAATCTGAATTGACATAAGAATCGGTCCATCGGTTCAAGATTGTAATCATATTTTATATCTGAGTAACTTTTTTCCCCTAGAAACCTTATTCGGATGAATTAATGTAAACAGTGTGTTTACAAACATCCATAGGTCAACATGAAAGTCAACTCAGAAAAAAAACAGACAAACAGACGAACAACAAAGAGATACAGCGAGGGTTCCATTTTTCATTTTGAGGTACGGAACCCTAAAAAAAGCGTTCTCTTCCACACTGACCACTAATTTCCTATTTCCATACAGCACAAACGAAACATGTGTTAGCCGTTGACGCCAGGTGAGTGGCACCCCTACAGTCTGTCACCCGTGCAGGTGACACCCCTACTTAGCGTACCTGCAGTTGACACCCCTACGGATACAACACGGGTATCCTACCGTGACGCACTCTATGGCTTTCGACTGTAGCACGTGACAGACAGGAAATAATACATGAATACGGTGATATTGTGTTACTACGAGTGATGTATACAATGTTTAATCCGAGGATCTGAATAAAAACACGTTCAAAAACGTTTGTTATTAATAACTCATCAATCCGCGGTTTGTCTTATTGAAGATATAAATTTGACTCAAGCTCAATAGAAATAATGTCAAAAATCCATCCCTAGTAGGACTAACTGCGTTAGTTACTTCCATCCATACTTGTAATTGCTCTCTCTATTCCTCTGTATATTTTTGACCTTTTCACGTCAAAATCGCTAAGAAATCTTGATAAAATTTGGTAGGTGTGTAATAGCTGTAGCCAAATTAAATAAACAAGTACAATACATTTTAAAGTGTAGTCCGAGCGGATGAAACCGTAGGGCAGAATTAGTACAGGCATAAGCGGATTTTTTGCACGTAAAAGTGTGACTAAATGTCCATCATTTTATCAACATGTGAATTTAATTGTACGACTTTAAAAGTTTCGAAATCCTCAAATATAGTTAAAGATATTTCAACACTGAAAATCTTAAAACTTATAGTAATAGAGCGTAAAAGCAGGAAATAAGCGGAATGTAAGTTCATTAAGTTGCTGCATCCACGTAAATTCTAGACCAGATAAGTAACCAGACTAGCTCATAGCGGATTAAACCTACTGAGCTTAAAGTGCAGTGAGGGAGATAAAACATTTATCTTGAGTTATTTTGGTTTTAAAAGGAACTTTCTTAGAATTTGTTGAGAGAAAATGCAGTTTTCCTGCTACGAAATAGCGGTAGGTACTTTAAGATGTTACCGAGATGTTTAAATGCTACCTAACAACTGATTTACTAACATAAGAGGAGAAAGGCCCTAAGTTTTGCATTGCTTAAGGGCCTCTAAATGGCTTAATCCGAGAGAGTGTATACCTAATAGTAACGCACTATACACTTTTACTTATATTAAACAGACTGTTCAAAACAAAGGCACCATATGGGCGGCATGTATTAACGAAACAATGGTTACGAAACATTTAGAAGGGTCAACGAACCCAATGCTGAAATGTTTACTGTAGCGGAACTTCGAAACATGTGAAAAAACAATCAATGGAATGGCTAAGATTTCACTGCAAAAAGTTGAATTACATACAGTGTAGTGTAAACAGTAACGCGATTAAATAGGCTGTTAACTGTAACCGATATGTATGAATGCAATTAAAATGTTTGTAGTGAATGAAGAGTAGTTGGGAAATAACAAGCGCATATAAATTGTTCATAATTAGTCAGACGTTAGTGTAACATACCAAGACATGTTAAAGTGGTGGTAGAAAGATAGGTGATGACGTTGACTATGAAGAAGAAAACCTAAAATCATTTATCACACTCCATGCTAATGTTATTAATGCAAAAGTTTGTGAAAGAGCGAGTGAGTGAGAATGTATGTTTGTTAATTCTTCACGCTAAAACAGCTCAACGAATTTGACTGAATTTAGAAATAGAGATAGCGTATACCTTGTATTAACGTAGTAATAGTCTACATATCACCCCGCAAAAAGGTTTCTGGCTTCCTGCGGAATAGCTGAAACCGCAGGCGTAATTACACAAAGTAACCGCGTAATGGCAAATACAATATCAGATGCTTTGTGCCTACCTACATCCCAAAATAAAACTATAAACTGTCTGGCCTGAGTGTCTGGCTACCAACCTGTCCGAAAGCACTCTTGGCTCCGACTACGAACTAAATGAAAGCAAAACGCGACAACTTGGAAGATTAGAACGATCGCGTTTTAAAATTCATATTCCCTTTCTGTTCATAGAATTTTAAATGTGAAAAGTTTAGTTGGAGCGATGACAGCTCAGCGCCAAGATGCATTTTACAATCGTTAACACTACTAACAGAAAACTAAAAAAATGTATGGGAATGATAGAACAAACGTCTCAATGACAATCGCTACATCCCATACAAAATGATAGCCAAAATGCATTATGACAAGCAACAAAACATCACGAGGCGGTAAAGATTGTAGAAAAAGAAAAGTTTGTATCTTGGCTAGACCCCTTGTGGTAGTGACTTGCCATAGATTCTAAGTTCGAACGATGCAAGGAGCTTGAGCTTTCGGTGAAGGAATACATCGCGATGAAACCCTAGTTTATTGGTAGGGAATTTTCTAGTGCTCGCCTGGCTAGCTACCATGCTCGTCGCCAAGCACAAATCGGTGTGTTCCGGTAGCCTCACCATTGATGGCCATTTCCCAGTCCAGACGTAGCGTGGCACTGGAGAGTGATAACGGCAACTTTTTCCTGGGAAAAGTTTTGGTTCCTGTTGGAGAGTCCGCGCGAGTGTAATCTCGGGGCATATGCAGCTAGTATGATTGTTTATGATTCTCTACACGGGTACCTGCTTCGTCGGCAATCACCTTGGTGATTACTAGACCGGTGCGACCGCAAATCTGATGTTTGGCAACCGCATTCGAGGCCAATTGCCATGAGAAAACAATAATATCCACTGACTATATGACTTGATTTGTAGTTTGCGGATCTGAATGATAGATTAGATACTACGAGTTTGTAGGTACCTTCTTAGTTGAACTTTCTTAATAGAAATCGCCACTTAACATCAGGTGACTTGTGGTCAAACGCTACCCTGTAAATAGTAAAAAAAAAAAAAAACATATTGTTATTCGAGGTCCACATTATTCCTATCTCAGTTAAAAAAAACCTTGAAGTAAGGAATCTGTTACCAAGCACAATACATCGGTGTATTCTACCAACCTCACCAGTACCAGTTTCCAATTCAGGTGTAGCCTGGCGCCACCTTTGACCACAACGTCACGTAACATCAGGTGACATGTAGTTAAACGCTACGTATGATATAAGAAACATACCAATACAAAATTTTGTCTTATAAGAGTTTATAGGACTGTATTTACTCAACCACTTCCCAACTTGAAGTAAAGCTTACAATCTGTAGACTCTTTTACGATTTCATGTCAAAACACCTTTTCTCACTTTCGTAATGGATTGCGACGGTTGTCCTCTTTCATCTACTTTACGACATACAACAGTATAAAAACTTATATAATTTATTATTTGATGCGTAATAGTCTTCCGGGTAAAGTGTTATAGATACGAGTAGATAGATAGTTAGATAGCGCTTTGTTGTTTCACTAAAACAAAAGAAAATTAAACAACATAAAAGGAAAGATCTTAGAGCTAGTGTTACAATGGCCTGTATTAAAAATGTTACTGCTCATAAAATTCATGTTGAAACAAAGGAAACAAACTTACATTACAAATGAAAAAATTACCATCATTTTCAAATTGTAGTAGGTTTCAACTATGCAAAAGCGCTAGTCCTTAGCAAATCTCTGTCTGGCCGTTTTAAACCTGTACCTGCTTAGATATTAGATATTTACCTTGCATTCAGTTCCTAGCATTTTAATATTTAATTTTCTTTGGTCCAAAATAGCTCCTCTCCAACGAATGGAATAAGAAAATATTCACTCCCGACGGCACTTGAAACGACGAAGTTTATAACAATATGCAAAACTAAAACTCTAATATTACGAAAGTTGAAACTGTATTGTGTGTGACCGTTTTGTATAAAATTAGTGACACTAGTTTCATTGTAGTTGACAATGCTTGCTGAGCTGGCAACATATGAACTAATAATTGGTTTTAATTAAGTCAAAATGTATCATCAAAATAATTTTGATTGAGCTAACGTCAGCAATTTCGTGATGAAATGAAACCATAACTTGGTCGTAGGACTCGTAGGGAATTTTCTAGTGCTCGCCTGTTTACCTAGTACCTACCTATGTGCTTCGGCAACCCCACTTGAGAGCCAGTTCCCAATCCAGGCATAGTGATGCCACCTTCGACCAGATGGTCATTAAGGTGACTAATGGTCAAACGCTACCCTGTAAATTTATTGAGTGTTTTCGTTCCTTTCCTTAGACAACAGATTAATGTAAGTCCTTCAACAACAAAACAAACAAGACACAAAATATTGTCACCCATAATCTTTTTTAAACTTCTCAAGTGTTTATATCAAAGAGCTGTTAACTTTGTTTTTGTATAAATCTTGCGAAAGAATGCGCAAACCCGACGAGACCGGGTCACGTCCTCGGCTTAAAAACATTTGCAGTGTGTTTACTTTTAAAATAAATTTTATGCCATTATAACTCGTAGCAGGGTTTCGCGAAATTTATTTAACCAAGTTTTTTATGGCTAAGTTAAAATAAAAGACTTTCATCATCATTGGACGTTCCCAGTGCTGGGACACATGCCTCCTCTTAGAGAGAAAGAAAGAGAGAGATTATGGACCATAATCTACCAAGCTGGCCTAGTGTAGGTTAATAGATATCGCATGCCTTTGAATATTGTGTTGTTGAAAAAGCTTTAGTGAGATACGGTATTAATTTCTTTGAAAATAGTTGAAATGAAAAAGAATAGAATAGAATGAATATAAAAATGAAAAAATTAAATAAATAAAAATATAAAAAAAAAATTAAAAAAAGAATATAAATATAATATATGAATATTTGATGAATAGTTGAATGTTGTTGTTGAATAAAGAAAAATTGACTTTTGACTTTTGAATGAAAATGAAAATATTTATTTGCTACAAAAGATACAAACATAAACATAAAGTAAGCATTAATCAAAACATGAACATGATTCTTATGTAGCCTATGCTTTTCCTTAAAACTAAATGTCCACTAGGCAAGCCTGTATCGAGGTAACCCGAGATCAAGGTGACTTAATCGTAAAAAATCCTCAGTATACATTAAAAAATACGAAATTTACTACATATTAAAAATTGAAAATAGTTACGCAGCTCTTAAAAACAAGGAAAAGAAAGTACAACAAGAATTATTTTCATCTGCTATCCTGAAGAAGTCAGTTCAGTGTTATTTGATAAGTAAACAAATAAATCTATCAAGTCAAGTTTACTTTAGCTTAACTCGTTATAATGTATGTTGTGTACTATTTTAAAACCGTCCTGAAAGTCTTCGCGCCTTATGAAATATAAACACGCTAGTATTTTGTTAGTGTAAACTTAAATAACTGCGATGAAAGCTACGATGAAATCTAATTAATTTATTGATAGTTTTCTAGTGGGTATTAGAGATGATCTTTATTACAATAATAACCTATTTTTTCCACACATTTTGCTTTAGTAATAGAGGAAGAGTTTTATTGGGGCACAATAACATTTGTCTGAAACTGAAGTAGGAAATGAGATGAATGTGTTTTGATTTCAGGGTGCCTCAAGAATTAAGATAGATAGATAGATAACGCTTTGTTGTTTCACCACAAAAACAGAAAAATAGAACAACATATAGGAAAAATCTAGCTATCAAATATTTAAAAAGAAAAAAACCAATCCAATCTATCTATTATTATTATTACTGCATAATACACAACAACGCAACACACACAGAACAGAACAGAACAGAACACAGAAGAACAGAACAGAACAGAACAGTAGAACAGAAGAGAGAGAGTAGTTAGAACAGTATAAGTTTTTTTATTATACCTGTAATAGGTAGGTATGTATTAAAGCTAATAAAATCAAACTGTTACATTTCTTTAGTACAGCAACCTGTCCCACTTTTTTACCCACGTGGAAAGTGTTGTTCTTATGTAATAGGTATTATGAATTAGGTAGTGTGGCAAATAAGCAGACGGCGCCCCTGATGGTAAGCGATCACCGCCGCATATGGACATTTTTGCAATACCAGGAGCGTTGCCGATGCGTTATTATTTTTTCAATACAAACAGCGAATCACTTTACGAGTCACCTATTAAGACACATAATGAAGAAGTACCTAACACTGATATGCTGGTAAGTGTTGTGAGGTAGATGATAAGTAATTTTCTGCATACCAATACCGTGGTATGAAACGGCACATAATTCGCAACTGTACGCTAATGAATAAACCACATACGTAGAATAATCAGCAGTTACTACTAATACAAACAGTCGTAGATTGTTAGTAGTAGAGCCGACCTAGTAAAAAAACCTGCGAGCGCAACAATGGTGAACGACCGTGCGCTAACAAAGTTGAGAATCTCAACGTGTGTTTTGAATAAAATTGCACACCTAATACGTGGCAAGACTATGTTATTCTTTAGCTTTACATAGAGGACGAAATTAGTGTTAGGTGTCCAGACTGTCCATCACGTTTGGCTAATGGTATTTTATCACGATTAAATTTAGCGCTTAAAGAGAAATATTAGGTTCTTTTGTGGCAACGTGAATAGCTAATAAATGTGTAAAAGAAACAAATGATTCTCATGAAACAATTGAATCACACTTGAATTCTTGAGTGTGTACGAGTTTATTTGAGTAAATTTGTTGTGCTTGACTCTTACAGTATAGAATAGACTTGCCTCAGCTTTGCATGGGATCAAATTGTGTAATCTATACTTCGTACTATCCAACTAATATTATAGAGTTTGTCTTAATATTGTAAATGTAAAAGTTTGTAAGTATGGATGCATGGATGTTTGTTACTCTTTCACGCAAAAACTACCAAACGGATCTGGATGAAATTTGGCATATAGATAGCTTACACCCTGGATTAAAATATAGGTTACTTTTTATCCCGGAAAAGGTTCCTACGGGAACGCGGAGCGCAGCTAGTACATGTTATGAAGAAAACCTTCCATTTAAATGTTCTAAAAAAAGCTGATATGAAAGCAACATAGAAGTTTTTAAGTTATTTCGCGAACAGCGACTGTGATTTATGCTAGAGATTACTTAAAACAGAATAACACTATCAACAGTATGAAGTATTTAATTAAAACTTACAAAATAATCTATTAAAAAGTTCATTGAAACCTGTTTTATCAAAACCACTGCCCCACTTAGCTACTTTCCGATAAGCAAATGAGGTATTGTAAAACCATATGAGTCCAAATTATTTCGTCCAAACGACTACCATTGCACAATTCACAATTCACTGATGACATTTAAATTCGGCTTTAGCATGCAAATGAGTTTATTCAGTACTCAATTACCATTTTTGTGCTCGTTTCTACACAAAGTTCCAATTTACATGTTTTTAGGAGAACAAAGTGACAGTCGGCTCATACGAAAGTAATTTTACTAACTCTTTGAGCCTATTCTCTTGCACTAATGAAATGTGGGTTTTAGTACCTAGTGAGTAGGCACAAACATATATTGCTAGTATGTATGCCCCGTGGTTTTACCCGCGTGGAGTACACTTTTTCGCGGCAAAAAGTAAAGGAACGTTAGGGGGTCAGAGCTATACGTAGGTATGTGGGGGCTTATTTTTGAACATTCGGAAGACTGCTAAAATTTGATTAAAGTTCCATACGAGACATTTATTTTACCTTTAGATTTTTACCTGTTTAACGGTAACTCGTAAGTCACGTCCTTTTATGGTGTAAATTACGTGACACTACATTGCGTCTGTTACCTTGAGCTATAGGCGATAGGGCCTCCCATGTACACCTACCGGCATCAATACCCTTCAAACCGAAACTCAGCAATGCTGCGTAGCGGACAAATACAAGCATTAATACCGGTATAGCTTTAGATTACATATTACCCTTTTTTCGGCGGTTGTAGCTCTTTACAAAATTATGACCATGACCACAAGCCACCTGAAGTTAAGAGACGATGTGATCGAAAACGTGCACTATTTTACTAGGCATTAAGATTTAAGAAGAATTTTCCTTTCACATTATTTCTATAAGTTTCTTTCTAGCCAGCGATCAAAAGATAGCACATGTAAAGTTTTAACTGCTCATAAAATACAATGAAGGAGTGCTAGGGTGTACCTTTCGCCTGAAGGGAATGAAAAACGCCGCGCCGCGACTTGTCAGGGGTAAAATTATATACTCATCTTCTTACAAATAGATCGTAAGGGTGTGTGCAGAAGCTCCTTGTCAAATGGATATAGGGGTTGCTAGCTCGAGGCCATCGGAGAAGTTACAAAGAAAATCTGACACGACCTCTCACCCGAAACTAATGTTCTGGGATGTTGACGGGTGCGCAGCGGAGTGTTTAGTTGGGATTTCATTTTGTAATCGTATTTTTTGTATTGATTTTCATAAACGTGCAAGCCGATAAAACGTGATCTTTAGCGGGACTTGTAATTTGACCTTCAACTTCAGTTGACTTTAGTGTGACTCGTTTCTTTTTCAATTAATTACGATAAATAATATGAAAAGAGTCTTATTTTATTGTTGGAGCTTTCGATCCAATCGAAGGCATCCAATATGGCTTGGTTTGACACGACAGCTTAGCGCAGAAGTAGCAAAATAATAGCAGAAGTATGACAAATCATACGTGCAGTTCCTTAAGTTTAGCATCAAAAATACTATAAATCAATAATCAAAATACCTACCAATCACCCTAACGGTGTAAAAGCCAAGCTATATCTACACTTCTACAGGTAAAACAATGTCTGGTTTCCATCACAAACAAACAAAGCGCGCACAACATCAAAATTAAATATTCAATTTCCCGAAAATTCATTGCAAGCAATCCTCTTTCGTGTTACGGCAGATAAATTCAGTCTGTCAAAAATTACCATGAAAAATATTCACCAAAAACTGTAGGCAATATTTCAGTGATACGCTCTTCATGCCAACAAAGCGAGTAAATATTGAATGAAGTCACGAGTAACCTTTATATCTCAATATGTTAAATGTCCGGTAGGCAAAGGGAGTTATTTGACCGAAAAAAACTTCCTTTCAGCGCCGCACAGTGACTCGTCCCTACGGATAAGGGACACAATGAGATTTAGCATAATAATGAAGAGTTCCATATTGACCCGTCCCTATTGCGTTTCATAGGCAATGAGTTGATGTTTTGTCATGAAAAATTGTTCCTCTGTGCACTTTTTCTATGGGTATGAGAAGAATGGATTTTGGAGATTACTACTTCATAAAATACTACCTACATTATATATGTACCTACCTAATGGTTTTACATCTCTTTTTTTACATTTTAATCCCCGATGCAAAAAGAGGGGTGTTATGAGTTTGACGTGTCTGTCTGTCTGTATGTGGCACCGTAGCTCGCGAACAGATGAAGCGATTTCATTTAGTTTTTTTTTGTTATGAAAGGTGAGTTACGGGCGAGTGTTTCTAGTTATGTTTGATGAAAATCGTTTAGCAAATAGTAGTTATTCATTTGTTTAAAATGTGTTAGTGATGTGTATTTCATACAAATATCGGAATTAATTGGAAATCATAATTTACCTACTCTTATAATTTAAGATACCTACATAGAGAACCAGGTGAGCACGAAAAAAATTCTCGGGTGTTTCGTTAAAATGAATTCACTGTTGTGTACAAGTACATAACTAAAGCAAAACAACTGGCTAGTTTATGTTCAACATCACTTTTAACTTAGTAAACTTTGTTCCTACAAAGAGCTAGTTCGGTCCACTGTTATATTGGAAAAGAAACTGTTTTAAACTGCTATTGAAACCAATTGGAACATTCTACGACAAGTTCTTTAGAGGTCAGTAAAATATCACTCAACTTAGAATTAGGTTGAATTAGGTACTACGTGAGTAGTGCTCTGGTAGTCTACGGCTTTTAAAATTTCAAAGTGTCTTATTCTCTTTGGAAACTCTACTAATCGATTGTGAATGAACAAATGGTTGTTTTAAACATCTGTAGTCGCAAGGTTTCGGAGAAAAATAAAAAAATATCGTCTCTCGAAGTTCACATTGTCTGTGTTCCGCCGTACATAAAAAACGAATGGCCTTGTAAGCGGTCGTAAACATATTTTTTGTTCGGAAAGGTGCATTTGTGTTCATTTCAATGAGTTTAGAGCTTCATTGTTATTGAGAAATGACTTAGTTTACCGAAAAGTGACGATTTTAAATATTTTTTTCGATTTTTTTGGAAAAAGGCCAAATTTTATAGTTTTTATGGAATGTTATCTACCTGCAGAGACATTTTGCTGTTTTACATGAAATATTTTGCTTGTGTGGGTAAGTAAAACATACTATTCTTGTTTTTGAATGTTGTATCTACATGAGGGTATAAACAAATCTTAGTAACACGCTAAAATACATTCACAAATAAATCATAAAAATCGGCTTACGGCGGGCGCGCGGCGGGCGCGCGGGGGGTTCTTAGTCGAATGTTTGCGAGTGAAAATGTCGAATTATTAGTATGAAAACATGAATATTTTTATATTACCAAAATTAAAAACCATATTATACTAAATGAAATGGTATAAAAAAAATGAAACAAAAATTTTGTTTTTTATTTTATTATTATTTATTTACAAAACGGCAGTTATTTCAAAGTACCTTCGAAACAATGGGCTGTTATAAACTAAATAAACATTCATATGTTTTTGTTTATATTTCTACAGAACGAGTAGTTCACTAGCTTCCAAGAATAGTACCTGGAACAAAGCAAAACATAAACAAACAGCTCTCAGAGACATAAGTGTTTTGGGGTCAAGTGCCGCGACACTTGAGAACGCAAGGTCACGTGAAGGTCACATGGAAACTTGGTATTTCCCCCAAACTCGAAAAACTCGAATCGCCGCGACCGTGGGTACTGCAAGGGTTAAAACAGAATATATATCACTTAACTTGCCTCACTTAACTTTTTGTTCATTGTTTTTTCTTTGTAGCCTTCTCTTTGTTTAATTTAGCAGAAAATAAATCTCTTTACGCTGATTACCAAGTAGGTATTTTAGGTACCGTTTTTCCGTTTGATAAAGTAAGAAAAAGAGTAAGGAAATTTAATGGTATAATTATAAAAAAATCTATAAATCGCATATAAACTCGAACGTTTCTATGCGAGTGAGAATGTTACTTCTTTGCGCAGAAACGGCTTAACGGATTTGAGTGAAATTTGGAACAGAGATAGCTTATACCATGGATTGACACATAGGCTATTTTTTATTCCAGAAAAGCGGATTTTTTAAATATCTGTGGGTAGCAAAAAAAACACCGATGTAACCACGGGTCAAAACTAGAAACATAATAATTGGTCCAGGAATTCGCAAAAAAATATTACGTGATTCAATGGCATTGAATCACGTAATATTAAGCTTTTATGTAGCTGGTTGAGTCGCTAAAACTTTTTCTCTTTCACTTAAGTTGCTAATAATAATTGCTATGACAATCATAGCTGATAATATACGTCATAAGGAAATAATCAAGTCTAAAAGTTACGACTCTACCTAATAAAACAGACAATATAGGAAGACTAGGAATAGTCTTCCTTAGTTTGAAGTAGGTATAACATCAGAAGACTTATTTTAGCCACTTTATGTGAACAGAGCCATGTCTGTGACATTCGATAGGGCAACTTGCGACACTTTCGATGCAGACACCGTGACGCACCAACACAATATCAACCTTATTTCGGAAGCTATAAAGTTGGTAACGCCTTGGTGAGAGGTCGTTTAATTAAAACTAAATACTTTGACTGTAAATTTAAGGTTGATTTTGCGTTGCATTTAAAAATGCATCAGCCTGTGGTGAAAATATTAGAGGCGAGTGGCGACGGCTTCGCAAACACGGCTGCAGTTGATAACTTTATTGTTATGGCCTTAACGGCGAATACAAGCAAACAAAACGTTCAACTTTTAATTCATGTGTAAACTTCGAGTACTTACTCAAATTGGTTATAATGTTTTAAACAATGTATCAAACGAACATTTGCTAACAATAACGTAAAATATTCAAAATGATGTTGTAACTAACAATGGCAAACATTTTGTAGACCATAATAATATAGTTAAACAAAAAGCGCATACACAGTCTGTACCTACATAAATCTGACCCCTAACTAAGATTTCCACAACATTCTGAACCAAAAAAAGCACATGCACGTTTTTTTCAATGCACAAAATATGTATACATATCCCGTAGGTAGCGGGAATCGATCTCGCGACCTTTACTTCAAAGTCAGCAATGCGCCACACGGTCGGTAGCTAATAAATATTTAAATGCAAACTTACAGGCAGTGCTTAATTAGTCCAATTTCCATGAAAATGCGATTTTACCTGAAAAACAGAAAATAAAACATTAGTAAAACCCTTATTAAAACACATCTATGTTAAAATAGAGAAGGTATCAAATCTATATAGGTTTGTATATAAAATTCAAAGACCTGATTATTTAATCAACACATCAACGTACAGCCTAAAGCAAAGGTGTTAGAGACGTGACATTTTCAGGGCATTAGCTAGTTTTGGTAGTGCAGGGGTGCACTTAAAAAGATTTTTGGAAAACCATAGGAAATTAAAGTTTGTATGGAAAAATATCAACATTCATGCATGCAAAGCTTTGGAGCCATGTAAAAAAAACTGCAAAGGTTCCCACGGTAAAGTGACAATCCAAAGAACGAACTCCAAGTGGAATTTCTCAATAGCTGCGTTCATGTGTAGCTGCCGTGTCCCAACTCTATATTTATGTTGTTTTAAAAACATTGACGGAGATAATCGAGTGAAAAGCAAACATCTAAAGCACGACCTAAATCTTCTCGTAAAATCTAAAGTGATCATCATTTGTGTACTTAGTACAGTAGCCGATAAAACGGTAATTCGTAAACAAGAGTATTAGGAGCAGCAATAAAGTGATAGGAGTAAACTTACAAGGTAATTTCAAACGGAGAGGAAACAGAAATATCTACCTACGTATTTCATTCGCTCTGGCCTTTGATGTAGCTACTTAAGCAAGACAATTTCGCTTCGTCCTAGTTACTTTGAGGGGTCCCTAGAGAGTCCCTCAACAGGTAACTTTATAGCTCGAATTAATGCGGTCAAAGCAATTTAGGACTAATGTAGAATTGAAATGGGTACTGACATTATTTTGTCTCGTTTGTCAGGGGAATAGTAATCTAATTACGGTCGATTTTGCATGCTGACTTCGTAATATAACCTATCGTGAGGAAACCGGCATGTCCAAGAACTGCAATATTCAAAGGCATGCGACATCTATCAACCCGTACACTTCTCTCTGAAAGAAGGCCAGAGTCCCAGCAGTGGGAACGTAAAAGGCTGATGATGATGAAGATAATGAATATAACTTACATTACACTTACATACTTTGCTTTGCTAGGTAACAATAACCTATATGTCTGGTTGTCTAGTCATTTTGATGACATTTTTGCAAACGATCTTAAATAAATATACGTCTTTTACGACGTCAGTGGCTGAACTGATCTTGATAATATTTAGTACTTATAGATAGAGATATGTAATGGAAGGGAGTAGAATACTTTTTATCGTGATAAATTGTAGTTCACGTCAGCCTAGCTAGTAATATTTAAGAGGTAGGTGAAGCTTGTTGTAGGGCTAATCTTCGGAACCCTTGATCCCATTTTCATAAATCTTTCGATGTTAGAAAGCTACACGATTCCTGAGTTTCATCCCTACTTCTCTACTTTATATAATAAATGCGAAAGTAACTCTGTCTGTCTGTCTGTTACGCTTTCACGCCTAAACTACTCAACTAATTTATATGAAATTTGGTACAGGGATAGTTCAAGCCCTGAAAAAGGACATAGAATACTTTTTATCGCTATAAAGTGTAGTCCACGCGGGTGAAACCACGGGGCGCAGCTAGTTAGGATATATTTTATCGTGAGAAAAGACGATCCGAGAAGCACAGCTAAAAGCAAAGGTATATTTATGGAAAAAATTTCGACTGTTTATGAATAATTTTATGCGTTCATCTGAAAAAGGTAGGCAAGCATACTTTCTACACAATGACGAAACAAGATCAATTGGGCGTAACAGATAGTTGCGCCCATGCGTAAAATAACCGTTATGGAGATTTACTCGACGATCAACCTGATTGTAGGTCACTGGACTTGGAACTTTGTTAAATCGATTTTCTGTTTAAGAGTAGAATACAGTTTAATTGGTTAATAATGGTGAATTCAAATAAACTTAAGAAGCAATCTATTACGTGTTACTGCTAGTTTTTTTTTGACAAGTTTGATGATGTTTGTAGAGAAGAGATGCAATAGTAATGTTGATAGGAAAAGTAGGTATCAAATACCATCATCAATCGTTAATGTCACCTATGGGTTTGTTCCGGCAGTTTTACTTGAGAGCCAGTTCCTAGTGCAGGTGCAGTGTGATGCCATATTCAACCGCATCGGCTCTAAGCATCAGGTAGCAAAAAATAATGTATTTTCTGTTCCTCTCTATGCCAAGACGTGAAATTTACATTGTTAAAGTTAGTGTGCATTTGTTTTACATCTTCATGGTAAGTGGCGTTTGATCACAAGTCGTGGTTGAAGATGACGCTTAGCTACACCTGAATAGGGAATTGGCTGCCAAGTGTGGCTGCCAGAATATAAATAGGATAGGAGCAAGCTTTTATTTATTTTATTCCACAAAATTGATTAATGAATTTTACAAAATAGAAGTTATGAGCAGATGTTGTTATCATAGGTATACTTACCATCACAATGGACATATGAAATGTTCTTTACAAATATAACGGTATCAATCAGGGAGCCGCTTTTTAAACTACGCTAAATCCCGTTACTGAACTTCAACATTGAAAAACTCATCACTTTCGTCCAATCGAAGACTTGGTGTCCGATTAATGTTCCCGAAAGCGTCCGTCGAATTTGGAGACATTTCAAGACATTTAGTCGCATCGCCCGCCCGGGGTCCCTGACCTCTCGCGCCGCGTCCACACTGACTTTACCAACACATGGTTTTTATCGATCTCGATTCGATTCGCCTCGAAACATTCGATTTTAATCGACTACCGTTTTAGAATTCCAAATTTGATTCTCGGAAGCTAAATTGGAGGCGTTGATAAGATGATGACGGTAACGATCTCTTTAATTAACTTAAGTGACACACACACACAGAGACAAAGATGAATGGTGTCCACTATAAACATTTATTTAGGACACGTAACTACAAAATTTTCGCATCAATAAACTCGTCGGTTAAAAAGTAGAAGTAAATTGATATTGCTATTTGTTACGATTACCCTAGCACCGGGTAAATTACTTCCTTGCTTAATTAATCCACAAACAACAGACAAGTTTGGTAGAAATTTAACCGCGTGCCACAAATTACATACAAACTTCCGAATCTGATAAACGCGGAACCGCGCAAAAAGCGACTTCACGCAAACAAAGCGGCTTTAAATGGCAGAAAGGACAATCGCGATGCGCTTCGATAAATCGTTTAGAGTGATCGTTAATGGGCTGTGTACGCCGCACTTTAGACAGAGGTCCCACTGTCAGTGAATAAATGGCAACTTGTTTCTCAACTATTTTTCATTTGTTTTTTAAACAAGTGCCTTAAAATCTGACACTAATCCCTACTATACAATATCCCTACTAATATTACAAATGTAAAAGTAATTCTGTCTGTCTGTCTATCTGTTACACTTTCTCGCCTAAATTCCGGAACTAGAGCCTGAAAAAGGACATAGGCTACTTTTTATTACGATAAACTGTAGCGCACGCGGGTGAAACCGCGAGGAACAGCTAGTAATATATAAAACTCAAAAACTCAAAACTTTTTTATTTAATAGGATACATTGTGATCACTTTAAAACGTCAACTTAAAACTAGCTACGCCTGTTCCAACCTCCTTACGCCGGCAAAAGAACAGGCAAGAAACGCCCGGCAGGTAATTTTTTTGGCGCGATCACATTGACAATTTTATTCTTATTACTAATTGATTGAATTGGAGCAAGTTCACTAAAATCCCAAGCTTTTTTTTTGTCATCTAATCGATATTTTTTATTTAGCTTTACTAATAAGAAGATTTCTCTTGTTTGGTTGTACACATTGGGATATGGGAACATGAATATTAACGAGTTGAGGGATCACAACCAAAGCAGACCAGACCCCACAAGCAGCACCCGTTCACGAGTTGACGCATGTGCCATATAACTAGCACCTAATCCGCCATTCTTGGTAATTAATAAAACTCTCACCGTTGATCGCTGCTCGCAGGCAGTGGGCCCACAACCTTATGCTGGTGCCACTTTTACTATCCGTGTATGTAATAACATTCTATGCATGTATTTATTGCCTATATATGGAGCCGGTTTGTATGGGTTGGTCATTATCGCTATTTTATTTATGTATAATATACTCAATTCTTTGGTATTTTATAGACTTTAAGCTGTGTCAATGTCACGAGTTACGTTAGATTATAGCAGATTATGCAATAGCTATTGGTTCACACGCTAATATTCCAATTTCTATGGTTTGCGTGTTTCCCTCTTCACGCCGCGCCGTAACGGCTGAACGGATTTGAATAAGGAATAGAGATAGTTTAGACGCTAGATTAAACACAGGATACTTTTTTATCGTGGAAAAAGGTTCCTGCGGAATTGTTAAGGCTAAAACACACACTCTCTCTGTCTCTGTGTGTGTGTGTATGACACTTTTAAAAATTACATTATTTAATAAAAAATTGAACGACGCTTATGGAAAGGAAACAATCAATGTGACTTGTATATATTACTTACGATTAGATATTTTTATTCGTCAGCCAGTTTAAATAATTAATGAAAACTTTTTGGAAGAAACTAAATACTACAAAAAAAAAACTGGAGGGTTATGAGTTCATTTGTTTTAATTACGAAAATAGAGCACCTCTATCTGTACGTACTCTAAATACAGATTCAATTAAATTCCCGCAAAATATTAACAACGCAAAAAACAGGAATCTACATAGAAACAGCGCGGTGCAAAAACGCTAAGCGCGAATTGAAATTCCCGGAACGTTTTGTGAGATTGAAGAGGATTTTATGGAAATGGACCGAGCGGGCGATAGTGAGTGCGCGCCCTAACGCGGTATTACTCCGCCGAGTTAAATATTAATGGTCCATTGCAATTTAGACACACCTGATGTACACCGCATTTTGGATGGGTACTATTTGCAGTCGGAAAATGGAAATGTTCTAGAATGTGCTCGAACCTAAAGTACTTTATTAAAGCCTCCCTTGATGCATGTTATGTCTACGTAGATGTTTGAATATGCACTGAGAAAAAATTCTGACTTTCCTACTGAGTTTTTACCTTCCAAGACCGATTCCTTCCTTATTTTACCTTAGTTTTCTTTCTAAATCACAAATCCTTCCCTTTCGACTCGGAAGGAAAACGGTATTTCGGAAGGTCTTTTTTTCTCTGTGTGGTAGTGCAATCCGAAAATGTAAGTAATGGTTTAAGTTTCATATGGTTTCGATTTGCTTCCGTATTGGGGTTAAAAGTCGTAAATTACTAGTAACAACGAGTTAAAATCATCATCCTATTACGTTTCCACGGATGGGATACAGCCCTTCTCTCAGAGAAAGCTTTAGACCATAATCTATCACACTGGCAGTGCGGGTTGGTAGATGTCACATGCCCTTGAATGTTGAAGTTCTCGGACATGCCGGTTTTTTGAGTGACAGCAAATTTGCACGCCGAACGTCGAGGTGGAATTTAAAATCAGTATCGGCGCCTTGTACAGGCATTACCGTTCGGCCACCGCTTATAATCACATTAAGTTCACCATTTCTACTCTATATATAAATGATTAAATAAATATTAATATATTTATCGTCCAAATACGGTCAAGTTCATTTCAATACCGCATCCTCATGACGTTATCAATATTCATATGGCACCGCCCGCATCGAGCCGTCCACTGCAGGTCATGTTTTATTCAATAAACAATCATTAGGGGCAGCACGAAGAAAATAATGGTGAAAGAAATGATTTTCAGGTGAGAATGCCTGGATGTCGGCTTGTTAGATAAATAGTACCTACATCTGCTCAGTGCCAATGTCAAACAAAAAAGTCACATTAACAATAAACTCCGCATGTTTTTTTTTTAGGTTTTCTTTTTTAAAATTAATCCTAACTTTTGGAGGGTAACATTTCCTTCTACATCACTTCTCTTATATCAAAAACATTTACCAATCGTTTTTTATCAATTTTATTTGAAAAAAATGCAGTCAATCTGCTTGAGTTTTCACTTAACACCAGCATAAATAACTTTCTACTTTCAGCTCAGTAATATAGGAAGTGCAACTATAACGTAAACAGTGTAAGATAATGTAAACAAAGCAATATAGGTGATAAAAGAAGTAAACATTTCAAGGGAATGGTACGTTTATTAACACGATACCGATTGATTGGACATAAAAAAACTAAGTCCAAAAACAAATAAGAAACTGTAAGATACACATACAAGTCCCTTTAAACAATCCTTGAATTTTTACAGTATTAATTTTACACATATCCTAGTAACATCTGTAAAAGTTCTGAAACGATTGAATTAGCAGAAAAGAAAAACAACTCTTTGCTCTGTTTTATTCTTCTATTTAAATGCAAGTACGCGGAATAAGTGTAACCCCGATGGCTAAGACGCAATATTTTTCTACTAATGATGATAATATCCCACGCACTAAAGTTTCAGTTTCAAGTCATTGCAACCCAAAATACTGAAATATGTTTTTATAAAAGCAGTTAAGTGTATGGTGGTAGGTACCTACAAATCCATCTGATTCGGCAATACCATTATGCATATTAAAATATCTCCCCCAGCACTGCGGATTGGCGCCATGTTTGATTTAGAATGGTGACTTCCGGTGCGATGGGGGTAGCTTAAATTCTGCCCGGAAGGCATCTCATTGCCATTTCGAATATTATATCGATAAATTGCATGATTGTTAATTTCACTAATGTTGTCATGCGGCAAATGTAGTTATGCTATAACTTCCCGGTTTTAAGTTAGAAGGAAGTTAGTTGAAATGTAATATCTAATAACTGTCCATTATATGATACGACCGACATACGAGATAAATATCAGATTTACTTTATGTATTTGTTACAACATATAAATTAGATTTTATTTGACTTAGTACCCAACCGAATCTCTAATGCCCGAAATTAATAATCGATCCCGATCCGTTATCCGCGGTTTTGGATCGATATGTCATGTCATAATATGTCATTTTAGTAGTAATACGTCAAGCCCTAGTACTTAAATGACATATTATGACATGACATATCGATCCAAAACCGCAGATAACGGATCAGGATCGATTATTAATTTCAGGGGTAAGAGTTCAATAGGATACCTACCTAATTACTATTGTAGGTAAACTGATAAGCTGAAATAAGTCGCTCGCATAATGCCCATTACATGTCAGTGCCACCCGGAATTTTGAACTTCAATAGTTCAAACTCCTGCGCGGCAATACACTGCGCTCGTCATCCTATATCTAATTATGCACTGTTCACAGAAAACATTGTCCTTCAATCTGAAATACATTAACGTTTGCACACTACCACTTGGTGGATTAATAACTAACAAATGTGTGGTAGTACTTCCCCTAGCTAACTGCACAAAATAGTCCTTACTCTTCCTTACGCAACACATACTACGTAGGTATACAAACTGAGGTAAACATAACACGGTATACACATCGCTAATCAATGTCTAATGACTATCTAAATCCATTCAGCCCGTTACAAGTCTATTAAACCTGATTATTCATGCGAGCCACCCAACACCCCTTCTTCCGACGGCGTCAATAAATCTTCAATCCACACACTAACATGCTACTAATACCTACATACATAGCCTATTTTAATTAATATTCAACCCGTGAAGCCTATTTAAACTAACTATGGCTCAGCCGTGTGAATGGTTACCGTATGAAGAGAGAAAGTGGATATTTGTAAGGTATGAAGGATGCTATTTGTCATATTTCAACAAAGAGTTATTCGGTAGGCAAGTTTAAATCGCACTCGATAGGTGAAAATACTCGTAGTTCATACCCGGTGGCAGCCGAAGTATTTTACGATGTGCGGTTTTACAAAATTTTGGTATACATGATAAGAACTTGCAGTCAATAATAATATCTTGGCCATAGAGGTCTACTTTACTAGGAAGTGTGTTGAAAATGGTATTTTTTTAAGTACCCGTAGGTACAATTAACACACAAAGTGACATTAGAAAGTAGGCCAAATAAACAACTTTAAAAAACGACTGAAGACAACTAAAAATATTCATCTAGATATAAATATTACGGCAGTATTTAATAAGTGAATCGCTATAATAACAAATAATTTAGTTTCCTATAATTTATTCTTCACCTTTGTGTAAATTTTTTTTAAGTGACAAATTGTAAAACAGTAAAAAATGTGTTGTCGCTACGGCAACACATTTTTCACTTGCATGAGCATAATATTATTATCATTATTAACATATGGGCAGTGATTGATATTACACTTCGACGTTGCATTCTCGATATTTATTCACTTTGTAGTATCCTATTTATTGCACAGGGCGTTGCACATAATTTTTAGAGCTGTAAAAATGAAAATCAAATCACAAAAATATAAAGTTCACTGTTTCTGAACGATACCTTCCATGTCATAGGCAGTGCTGTCATCTCCGTCATACTTCATTCCTTTTTTATGTGCGGGCGTCGCAGCTTCGACTTATCGATTAAATTCGTTATTTTATTGGAAATTTTGTGAAAAAGTTAGTTGAAAGCAGTGTTATGGAGAAAAGATCGTCATAAGTCCAAATAATGACGAAAAATAACATGTTGGGAACGCAAGATACGAAACTCGCCAACTAGTTCGGACGATCAAGGTTAGTTCGTGGTCATTAACTGTGTGTTAGTTTTATCTGTAAATTTGCCTTTGTCCCTTCCTTTTTAGGGAAAAGGCGCATACTTTGGAAAATAACTGATATTTTTTTTCCACATGATTTTTGCGTAGTTTTTCTTTTCTAACTACCCACATAATTCATGATTTTTTCCATTCTTTTTTCTTGCATGATGCTCGGCTGATAATGAGTTACTCCGGTGGCGTATTGCAACCTTCAACACTGCACACGCTGCTTGCTGAATCATATAGTCTAGAGTCGTACCATGAGTGCGTACCATGACTTTAAATCATACAGTCATAGGATGTAACGTGAGTGCGTACCATGAGTGCGTATCATGACTTTAAATCATACAGTCATAGGACGTAACGTGAGTACGTACCATGAGTGCATACCATGACATACAGTCTAGAGGCGTAACGTGAGTGCGTACAATGACTTTAAATCATACAGTCTAGAGACGCAACGTGAGTGCGTACCATGACTTTAAATCATACAGTCTGGAGGCGTAACGTGAGTGCGTACCATGACTTTAAAAACCTTCAATACTGCACATGCAGTTTATGGAATCATACAGTCTAGAGGAGTAACGCGAGTGCGTACAATGACTTTAAAAACCTTCAATACTGCACATGCAGTTTATGGAATCATACAGTCTAGAGGAGTAACGCGAGTGCGTACAATGACTTTAAAAACCTTCAATACTGCTCATGCAGTTTATGGAATCATACAGTCTAGAGGAGTAACGCGAGTGCGTACAATGACTTTAAAAACCTTCAATACTGCACACGCAGCTTGTTGAATCATACAGCCAAGAGGCGTAACGTGAGTACGGACAATGACTTTAAAATCTTCAATACTGCACATGCAGCTGGTTGAATCAAATAGTATATAGGTGAAGCGTGAATACGTACAAAACCTGATATGGCGCTGGATCTTCTTGACCAGACAAAGCTCGACCATAATCATCCAAGGTCACCGACACCAGACCCGCGACAATGGTCTTCTGATGATGATAACCGGGTTAGATCCCGTACATTCATTCCGACAGGTCTAGGTACAGATACTGCAGATGCAGCTAGCATGTCCCAGCTCAAGCGAAAAGCCAATGTCTGCCGCACCAGAGTTTTTATAGCCAAAATGCATTCATAGATCCACTACGGAAAGATGAATTATTTGGTGGGCGATTTATGATAAGGTATCTAAACGTTGGGGTAGAATCCTAGTGTAAAGGCAGAAGAAACCACGATAAAGGAAACCCTAATACCTGAAGACCTAGCTTACGGAGGGCACCAAGGTTCAACTTAGAATTTTCTGCAGTCTTATACACGAACTTAAAGAGTCGGGATAAACTCCTTATAAAGGCTAAAACAAGCCAGTCATTTTCTAGACTTATATCTGTGGGACATAAATCATAAACAAAAAACAAGAACACAAAACACTTGTCTTTTATTATATAACAACAAAACAACGAAATATATACAGTTGGATAGAAAATTGAAATAAATGCTAAAAACTAAACTTCTTACAAAGAAAAAATTTGAGAAAGCTCTGGCCTTCATTCAAAGTTTAGCAAGGCTGGCGTTCTACCTACATCTCTAGACATCAGGTTCATTTTGAATATGAAGGACAATAACAACTGAAGACTTTAAAATGGAAGATATCCACACAGCTAATATTTACCAAGTAAGGTTTTTTTATATACATTATGTCCACATCAAGGAACCATAATTTTAAGTTCCTATCCATA
This sequence comes from Opisthograptis luteolata, assembly GCA_931315375.2. NCBI lineage: Eukaryota > Metazoa > Arthropoda > Insecta > Lepidoptera > Geometridae > Opisthograptis > Opisthograptis luteolata. The sequence continues at coordinate 8,079,143 of OV928047.1, read as the reverse complement.
ATTTAAAACTTCAAGATAACCTACGATTTTCAATGACATCCTTTGGTTTGTCATTGGCTTCTGTACCAGTTGGTAATTATCTTAGAAACCGATATCTGTTGTTACTTGTGTGTTATTTTGATGTCTTACTACACATTAATGACCATAATTTAAAATTTGCTTAGAGGGTTCATTAAACTTTCTCAAAAGGTTAAGATTTGTGTTAAAACAAGCAAAAATGTATTTTGATTTGGAACAAAAAACACACACATTTCGGCATTGAAATACTACATATTTACAGAAAAGTCATTATATGTGTTTAAAGTTTACAAAAAAGAAACTTAAAAATACCTGACGAAACAAAATATTTTTCCAGATTAAGCAGATTGACAATCAGGACCTTTTTACCTTTTTAACCTTTGTACCTTAGGTTACTTTTCTCAGCCTACCCTGCAGTTTTCTTTGTATAGAAAGAAAAATTACAAACTGCATAACATTACGAATGATTTATATGAGAAATGTATCAAACTCGAAGTCAGAGTCGTCTTGGGAAAAATAATGTTTTAACTCAGTGGTAAGTACCTTCTAGAAATCTTCATAGGTGCCTCCCTTATTGGGCGGGGTGTTTTTTTTTTTTTTTTTTTTTGTAACGTGAGTTTTTTGTTTTGGGATCACACAATCACAACTAGCATACTTTATTATTAGAATTGAAATCAGCTTACATTGGCCTTCAATGCTTTGCTAAGGATTAACAGAATAAACATGGGCAGAGTACCGCTGTTGTCTGCATTAATGAAGATGTCTAATATACTCTCAGAGATATCTTGCACTAGCTTAAGCAAAGATAGCTTAATATACGTACAAAATAATATATATTAATTAATAAAGGACCAAAACATTGAATGGGACCTGGCTCCAGGTGCCTGTGATCTATCATGATCATAATCACGAACTGTTTTTTGGAGTCCCTAAATTGATGTTTATGTACAAGAATATTTGTGCGAAGCATATAATATTAAAAAAAAAAAAAAAAACACTTACATCATTAAAAAACTAAGCAGATGATTATATTTACTTATGCATGTTATACACTTTCTTATAATTCATTAAATTTCAGATTCATTCACAGAACTGGGCACCCATTTAGACCACAATTGTTTTGTATGTGAAGTTGACAACCAAACATACAATCACAATATCAAACTTGTCTCACTTTTTTCACATTTATGTTTTAGATGGTATATACATATTATTACGGATAAGAGATCCTTTGGCATAGCCTGACCTTATGGACCCTATGGTCAATGCATTCATTGGATTGGGAAACTCATTTATTTTACGTCTTCCTTCTATTCTAGTTTATCTGTATTTTTAAGAAATATTATTTTGATCAAGCCACTGCACGGGAGTCATGGTCAGCTAATAGGCCTAAGAAGGCCTTTAGTTACTCTTATTATTTTTATTTTTCCAAAGAAGATTGATCCATTTCACCCTCTCTGGTAGCATTATATCCTGGTTTCGAAGGTATTATCAACCAAACATAGTTATATTTCCAAGGGGTATCAAAATTAATTATAATTTGAACTTAGACTAAAAAATAATAATAATAATAATAATAATTTCAGAAATAATAATAATTGGATATCAATAATTTCAATAAGAACTCAGATAACTTTTTAGCATTGTTGTAATAGTACACTTCACCCTTAGCGTGGCCTCTTAGCTTTGGCTACGGCTCCGCCAATGCCTAATAAAGGTCCGGGCAAAGACCCGAGAATAAAGCCACATGGGATAATAATAATAATTCAAAGTATTACTATATTTTTTCCTATTTTCTCAAATAGGATTCAAATTCTCGTCTCTGAATATCATTCAGGTACAGACTCGCCGTTCGGCTTCTGTTTTAATATCAGGTAAATGTGTTATTTAGATGACCAAATTATAAGATTCACAAAAGAAGTTTACGGAATTAAACTTTGCTATTCAAAATACGTATCTACATGAGATCCTAGTACGCAATCACTTGTAGTAATTTTATCCAAACGAGAGTTAAGCTTTTGATTCCATATCCAAAAAGTTTGTGCCTTTCCTCGCGTTGTCAACTATACAACGAGTGCGAAATTAAAGTAAGTCGCACGAATGGAAATCAATATTTGGCTAGAAGCACTTACTAGAAATAGACTAATTACTGATTTCGCCTACAAATACTTTGGTGCCTAATCTAGTTATACTTTTTTACCTCACAGAGAAAACATATATCCAGAGAGAGTATTATCATTTTAGATAGATGCCATGGCACCTAAGAGCTACCTCCATCAAAGAAATTAATTCATACATCTAAGAGATAATCCATTGCTCCTACTACAAGTCACATATACATTAGACATACTTACATTTATAGTTTGGTGCAAATACTGGTATTTGCGGCACATAGTAGCCGTTACACTTCTACCTCGGCTAGTTATAAGGAGTTCTGTCCATGTTATAAAATGAACAACAGGATGGTCAGGAAGCTTATTAGTATTGCATTCACAAAGGTAATTCATAATATATTCAAGCAAGAATGCTAATAACGGTAATTGGGCTTACATTATCAATTGACTTATTGGTTTTAGGTTGAACGTAAGGTTCATAATAATGTGGATAATCACTCCACTTTTTTCGTTTATATGTGTTAATGTATCTTTTTATTTTTCTATCTAGAATCCTGCCTGCCTATCTCGTTTGTGTGAAAGCGCTAAACATCTACAAAGTGAATAAATATCGAGAATGCAACGTCGAAGTGTAATTAATGGTTAAACGAACTTACCTTAAGTGATGTTCGACCATAATTATACTAGACGTTGCATTCGAAGATATTTATAGTCCCACCCGAACCCAGCTACTAAAGCCCATACAACTAACAAACGAGATAAGTGTCTCTGAAAGAATGAAGTATGACGGAGATGACAGCACTGCCTATGACATGGAAGGTATCGTTCAGAAACAGTGAACTTTATATTTTTGTGATTTGATTTTCATTTTTACAGCTCTAAAAATTATGTGCAACGCCCTGTGCAATAAATAGGATACTACAAAGTGAATAAATATCTTCGAATGCAACGTCTAGTATAATTATGGTCGAACATCACTTAAGGTAAGTTCGTTTAACCATTAATTTTTAACTTAACAGATAAAACACTTTATTGCAAAATGAAGAACATTAAATAAGATAATATTCTCATATTGGTTACTTAATACAATAAATTACACCAACACTCGGTTCCGGTCGGGTCAAGTTAAGACAGCCTCTAATTAGAAGACAAAGTAGGCGTCATAGTAACGGAATACGCCCACTACAAGATCCGGGTTCAATACATGAATTATTAGGTATAACAATAAACTTGGCTCGTTGGTAAAAGTCGATCATCACAATCACTTTTAAATAAACATATCATTTTAAAGGAACTTTTGACATTGTATCAGCAGTGAATAATTATATACAGTTACCATTACATGCAGCTTTACCCGCGTGGCCTACAGCTTGTTTTTATTTCTTACAGGTTAGCGTTTTACCACAAGTCACCAGATGTTAAGTGACAATGTGGTCAAAAGAGGCGTCACGTCAGGCGATAATCAGGTTATTATATAAAAAAATAATTTCTAAGTAAGGATCCAAACTATTTCTGTACCAAATTTCATCAAGATTGATTCCGCAGTTTAAACGTGATAAGGAAAGATGCAGACAGAGGGATAAAGAGTAGTTCGCATTTGTAATATTTGGCTCTGATGCCTTAATATATAAATGAACAGCGTTTAATTCTGCTTCAGCATGTGCCAAAAAAATAATGCCGATGGACAGTCAACAGAAGAAAATATCAGCGGATATTGAAACCAAAGCTTGTAATAAAATCACACCAAATTTCCATTCCCATGGCATCCGCATAAAACAATATCAATTTTCAAAAGTACCCTACGTGAAGTACGTGATTGAATAATCGAGAATCACCGTTCGTTGCATTTGTAGTATGCAATTTCATTACAGAATATTGGGTTCCAACGCGGAACGTATTTGGGTACACTCCAGGGACAATAATACGCCTAACCCAATCAACTTTCGTTTCAGTGGCTTTTTAAAACTGATTATTTAATGTTGTAGGATTTTATTTCCGCGAACTCAGGAAATATGAGAATGAAAGGGCGAAAGATGAATCCACCCTCATTTCTAAACGTGTAATTTTTTCCTTCAATCAATTTTTAACCGGAGATTCGTACATTATTTTTGTAAGTTCTGTTTGTTTTATTTGCACCGGTTAAAAAGTAAAAGTGAATCCTTTTGAGTACTGAATTTATTTTAATTTTTGTAGTGAATTATTTACTAACTTACGTAATAAAAAACTATGTTTCTTGTCTGTATCAGTTGAATCATTACATTGTTAATGAAGATTAAAAATGCGTACCTACCTACTGTCAGGATGACTACATTGAACATACGTGGGACCTACACCGAAATAAACACAATATGAAATGTTCTTCTTTCTCCTTTTTAACCCGCAATTTACATCACAATCATTTGCTACAATTACTTGACCAGGGTTGCCACCCTTCGTTCAGTCACTAGTATCGCGTTTACCACACTGGAGTGCTCTGATTGACAGCTATATTCCCTGGACAACCCTAATTGTCTGCCCCTCGTATTACGGGGAATTTAATAAACATACCGACCTATACATACACTGATACAATACATACATATTATCCAAAACATACATTAACCCAGCAGTAACATAAATTCATTGAAATATGTCTTACTTAAAATAGTGTTATGATTGTGAATATTGATTATACTACGACCGTACAAAAATAACTTACCAATATCGAACTACTCTGTAAAAAGTTATGTATAAAAATACGCATCGACTTGAGAACCCCCTTCGTTTCTTCATCTGTTAAAAAGGGTTTTAATGAGAGATTTTGTTCACAATTGCATTAAACAACAAAATATGAACATACTTTACTATGAAAATGTAATCTTGTACACCGTTTTATGCCTATTACCGACATAATTAACGTACTTTGTGAAGAGTATTGAATCAATATGTATTCGTATCAATTTGTGTTAATTTTGCTTTGAGTTGTTTTACTGCAAGTATTTGTAAATGTGCACAAACTGTGCTATTTGGATTATGGACTTTGATCAGCGAACACTGATTGAAATTTCGACATGAGTTGGGCTTTTGCATACCCCGTTTACAATCACTGAACATAGTTTAATAGTTTGGCGGTTTGGTAAATTTAAACTCTATGTGGAAAGCTGCGGAAATACTATAAAACGTTTTATTTTTACCTGCCTGCGAAAGAAGGAGGGTTATGTTTTTCGAGTGTATGTTTGTGCTCAAATATTTCTTTGGCACGGTCTGTAGTCTAAATGGCTTGACGGATTTTAGCATATGAGTTGTCTTTAGATTCGTTTTTATATTGAGAGTGACATAGGGTACTTTATTTTGGCGCAGTCGGGTTTTTTTGTTCCTTTTGTAATGTATAGTCTTGTTGGATGTATTCTTTAGGTCAATAAGGGCTACTAAGCCAACGCGGCGTTTTGGTTAAAAAAGGAAATGAACCGAAACTCAAACAAGTTTGGCCAAAATTTGCATTTGCCACCACATGTGGCAGGTGGTGAGACGCCAGGTGTATTAATCTGCGCCCGTTTGGTTACAGTTTTATTGTTACGAAAGATGTTTGACTTCTTTAAAACAACCTATGGTTTGTCCTCTACTTTTAAAAGAAGCGATTTACGTTTTTTTTCATCATCATCGTCAGTAATGACGACCCAGTGCGTGTTCGTAGATTTCACAAGATTTATTGCGGTTCTTCCTCATGAAGCTTTCCTTCACCGTTCACCTTTTTCCTTCACTGAACCTACCTAAAATTATAACATCAGAATTTGATGAACATAGTTTCACTCAACAGCATTTCGAAATTGAGAAATTTAAAAATGCTCAATTAACATACCTTTTATCAGCTAATATTATAATGTCGTCCGTCCAGGGATAGACGCGGATGTTGCATAACTCTTTCGACTGTTGATTTTAACTAATTAATGTTTTTAAAAGTAAATTAGGTCAACTGTCATGTTGTTTCGGATTCCCGCATCATCGTAACCGTCGCGGACGAGACGTTAATAGCTATAGTAGACAAAGAACTGAAGATAAATTTACTACACTCACTTCCGGAAATTTCGATTGCAATCCCAGATCATAAACAATCATAATTATTCGAATAGGAACAGAGAAATGTTCAACTACTGCGCTTTGAGAGGCTTAAGTCTAACAAGGGAATACCCTAATCTAATGCAAAGCTCTATCGTAAGTTTTGAAAACGTATCAAGACACTGTCAAAGACAAAAACACAATTTATCAATAGGTACAATAATGCAATAAACGAAGTTCTCAAATGACCACTTTGCCACCACCAAGCATCTAATAGTCGGTTGGTATTTGAGTCTCGAGTTTAATAAACCAATGCGATCAATTCGGTGATATAGTGGTCAGTCGGAACATTCTTATACTAACCGGTAGCGTAGTATCGTAGTATCTAAATCAAATCACCAATAGGAACGTCGTAGTACTCATTATATTAAAAGCACTAAAACATGACGAAACTGTACTACGTAGATTTTACGCAACTTTATTGTATCGCTGAAGAGGCTTTACATCGATTACATGTCATGTAACGTCGTTGCCAAAAGGGGTACCAGTATGATGTTGATGACTCATGCTAATTAGATTGCGTTTATTTAGCCACGCGCAGTGAATAAAAAAGTCTATCTAAGTTTATACATAATGTCATTGTGCAAAGCTCTATCTTTTTAAGTTACTGCAATCTTGCATTTGACTTTTAAACGCATCATAATTTGAATGACAATTTTGACCAAGCAATTGAGTAGTTTAGATTGTTAGCTGTCTCTCAATCTATCCAATTCAATGTGTTGGCCATGTTGATAATTAAGATTACCACATAATTTATCATCAAACATTAGAGTAGGGCATTTGATATTTGTTTTGAATAATTTCTATAGTACTATTGGGCTACTGTTTTTAATGCTTTGATTTTTGTTCAAGCGTCTAGACACTTACTGTAACTATTGGATATCTAGGCAAGTACATTTTAAATATTGATTGCGAATGAGTTCGAGAAAATATAAATTCACAAATAAAATAACAAATTCAATCCCAATTAATTCTACAATAATAATGGAACACGTGAAATATACATCAGAAGCAAAAAGCACTTTGATCCATTCTCATTCCATATCCCCTCAATTACGGTAAAATACTCGTACCACGGAATAAAACGCCCAAGGTATCGAGGCATCCCAGTAGCTAAGCCTCAGGCGATCAGGAACATCATGCGAATTGTAGCTACCTAAACCAACTGCCCATTCACACGATAATAGACCTTATTTTTCAACTAGTATAGGGTGCAATCAAACTAGCCAGAGGCATGAAATAGTGCAGCGATTTTATTGCAGATCGTTCGCAATCAGGTTCAGGAAGGTATGTCGGGCTTTAGAGGTTTAAAGGATTTATTTTTGGCAGTTGCTTTGCCTGCGCCTGTCAAATTGTTCCGATTCTTCATGCAGTTGCCAAATAAAGCTTGAATTGAACCTGCATTTCAGACCAATTCTCAGTTTTATTCTCTAAATACATTGGCAAAAAGTTGTTGGACCATCGATAAGATCAGCAAAATATCTCATCAAATAATCGCTACTTAATTTGTCGCAAAACAAAACCCAACTTATGCAAGTAAAAAATGAACGACAATCTCGTTTCTTTTTAATAAATTGCAGAGCAAATCCGTCATGAAAGGCTTGGAGGCGGTAATTTGATCAGTTTGCAAAATTAGCCCTGTAGGCGATCGGGTAAATGGAATTGAATGAAAGCAAACGCCTTCGAAACAAAAACGGATTATCACAATCCGAGTACCGAAAATAAGGGTTCCGAAAATCAAAGTACCGAAAATCAATTATCGAATAATGAAAAGCAATGAAATACTGCCGTTTGGGGCTTGCTAAATAATGAACTGGTTATAAAACGTTAAATTAAGAGGACTACTTTCTTTCGAGGGTATTCAATTATTAATTTAAGTGAAGTAATTTATACCAGCTATATCGAAAACCACTCTTAAATATAAAATATGAAACTTGAGTTTAGTCGCAGGCATTGCATTACTAACCGGTGGGTTTCCAGTTCCACCCTAAGCAGTAGTCACCAGACTGGAAAGCAAGATAATTGCAATAATAGGTACAGCTTTCAATGCAGTCATTAGTAAGTACCCATAAATTAACAGAAGTACAGTTTTATCTATTAGAACCAGACTTCTGTGAATATAGTACTGGCTTTTGTCTAAGGGTGTTATAATGGAAGTGTTATCGTTATCGTATGTGAAGTAAATCACGATCATCGTGGGCTTTGACTTCTATAAATATTATTCAACTCACACGGCACCGGTCAGACTTGCTCAACTTGGAGAAAACTTATATGTATCTACTTTAGTGTCAAAATTCTTATGGCCAGGTGTCATTATAAGATTACGGATCCTAGCAAAAACCATAAAGCTCAAGAATCATAAAAACATGTTTTTTTTTCAAACGAGGAATAATTAGAAATGAGGCGCAAGATACCCGTCTGTAATGAAAATGAGTAATAATGACAATGCCAATTGTAGAGCATTTCCACATCGATAACTGATGTCTATAGTCTATAGCTTTAATACTATATGAAACTTCGACAGAGCTCATAAAAGGGCTGTTATAATCTAGGCAGCGTCAATCCGCTTATATCGGTTTAATGAGTGTCTGAGCGACACCGTCGTCCAAGCCTTTATCTTTTGATTGACCTGCCGTGCTGGTGACATGGTCGGAGCGAATAATTGGTTCCAGACTAGGGTTGACGAGCTGTGTATAAAAGAGATAGGGCATTTATGTTTAAACCCTGGTGGTGTGAATGAAATCTTTTAATGGAATTAAAAATAAATTAATAGGCTCTTTATTAAGAGGAAGACTTCGAGATTAAGCCGAAAATTTAGGCTAATTACAACCATTTTTCTTTGTAATTATGATTCTTAAGCATCTAAAAATGATATGTTAACTACATGCTACATACCAGCAGGGATTTAGAAGAAACAATGCAAAAAAGTACACATTGACAATGAAGGTGTAATTTGTGTTTTTGTAGATGCCAATGAAGTGATTAGGTACTTATTCTCTTTGATTGTGCTTTTAGAAAAAGGGCAACAAACCTATGACTTTCAGACATCGAATAGTTTTGAATTTTCGGCACGTGTTTTGTAAATCTGAATCCAATTAGCCTCAAGAGGCCTCAATTATTTTGTTACACAGTCATGTAACTTGCTCACCGTCTCTCAAATCGTAGTTTATTTTGTAAGAGCTAGTTTTTTTTAATTGAACTATTGATTTATTAGGTTTGTTAGCATATTTCTTGGTGATGTAATGCTCTTTAAGCTTAAAATATCATATTTCCCTGTTGATAGCTTGCATCCTTATTAGATGTTTTTAAAGTCACCTACATAACATCGGCAATTTGGGTAGCCGGCACGAGTTAAATGTGTCATGTGTGTTATGTTATGTGTCTTTTTGACTTTCAAATGGTACTTTTCTGTATTTTGCATTAAAATTTAGAAATTAATAACTAAATATATATGTACTTAGCACTAGAAAGTATGAGACTCTAATAATGTTAATATGCCAACTTTTAAGAAATATCTCTAAATTGTTATTCGTTTCTGAGAAAAAATGCCTGTAACAAGCTGTCACAGACATGAGTAATGATAACAATGGAATGGTTAGTAATTCATTCAACAAATGTTCTACTTGTGGGATTTTTTAATAAAATTAATATTAATAATATTTTTAAGTGTATTAGTTTTTTTTTAGTGTTTAGATATTTCTAAGCTCGTAAAAACTAGATATAGGCGTCAATGAGTCAGATAAGCCAAACAGAGAATCCATACAAATGCATAAGAATACAGTGACTCAGTCTAAAACATAGCGATGGGTTTTCCGCCGCTTCTCATTATATTATTTTATAAACGTGGGTGGTCGTTTTCGATTACTAGCTAAATTGGGAGGCAGTCTAATAAATATATTTTAGCAGAAATCTGTTTCATAGAATTGCTGAAAAGGAAAAGTTTGTATCATACCTAAATATAAATGAAACGCAAAGAGCAAATAATTATAGGCTTCAGAGAATTTCACGATGTTATTACAGACTTCGGAGATCGATAGGTATTAGGTACTTTTATTTGTAGAATCATCTGAATCAGTATTATTATTTGTAAAATCTTTTCTTGTTCTAGAATAAAATTGTACTAGGTCTACTTATGATCGAGACGTTTGACTATTATCTCAGATTTTGCCTTCTTTTTAGTTTCAATTACATAGAAATGAGAACTACTGCCTAAACTGCTGATCCTACATTTTACTAAAACTAACTGAGATGGCGCAACGACCCATAGTGAGACTTTGCCTCCAATAATAAAAGAAGCCACTTCGGTCTGTCCTGCGCCACCTCCTGCCAGTCCTCCACCTGAAGTTCTTGCAAATCCTTTTTGACTTCGTCTTTCCAACGATACTTGGGACGGCCGCGGCCTACCAACCTACGGCCACTCGTCCATCTCATGTATGCGCGCTTGATCGCACGCTCCTCTCCCATTCTTTCAAGATGGCAGAGCCAGCAAAGTCCTACATGTGGAGCGCATTTTTTTTTTTTTTTTGTTATCTAGGCGCGTACTAAGTTGTTTTCCCCAAATTCAAACCTTACTAGGGGGTGAGGTAGGGTGTTGAGGTTTGTATGAAACGATATTGCAAAGCCGCAGAGCGCAGTAAGTCCTTTCTAAGGAGAGAGAGCGTGCGTTTACACATCTTCATCTTTATCGTTTCAGTAGCATAACATGAATGCCGCGTACCGTTAAAAATGGAGCAGCTTATCATTAAATTCGTTAAGTGGCCCGTTCACATGGGCTTCTAGTCAAACGGGCACTTTGCGCCAATTAGCAACGGCGCCAATTGCGTTTGAGGCGAGTCAATGGACACAGAGGGAACACACTTTGTGACGCGAGAGTGATTGTTGAATGACGGAGAGTGTGTGATTGTATATACTGGGCTAAATAACGTCAAATCAAGAGCACACTACTTGCAGTGAGTTTGTTGAATTTTGCCATGGTTATGGCATATATAACAAGTATCTAATAGCAACCGGTAATTCGAATCGGATTCGAATTCCACACCACCAGCTTTCGGTGAAGGAAAACATAGTGATAAATCCAAAGTTAGGGTGAATTTTCTAGTGCTCGCCTGGATAATTTAATTACCTGGATATTTTGAAGATGAGATAGAAAGTACTTCATCGACAACAGCCATGTTCTTAAGTAATAGAAGAAGAAAAAATATTGAACAGTATTATTATCAGATAGTTTTCTCGACCTTTATAAAATAGAAAAGGCAGACAAAAACTAAACCTTTAACCGGTAGTTAAACACACCAGTGTTATTTTGTATCTAATTAACGACTTGCTGGTCGAACAATTAAAGCAGAATTATCACATTCTGGGCAGACGGTTCGTTAGGATACTGTTGGTACCTACGCGTGTGTTGTTTTATTGTGCAAATCAGTTGGGACTATTAGCATAACAAACAGGGTTACGAGTATGTGCGAGTGTGTGGAGCTTTAACCGATGACTTTGATTTGACGAAAAGCCAACCCAAACAGATATTTTAACGCCGTGTCGGAATATTTGACATCAATTATATCAGTGAAACATCACTTGTAAGTTGTATTAACTATTCATAGCATTACTTTATTCACCTTTAAAGTGCCGAGCGAGAAAAAAGGATAGTCCAGCCTTTTTTAGTAATTGTTTATTTCAGTGCAGTATGCCAAAAGAAAGCGAGAAAATAGAGCAGGCAGGTCGCGGATTCCATTCGGATTTGTGCATTGAAAAAAGTGAAAGAATTTGTTCTATGTCTGGGAACACCACAACAGTTTAGATCTCCGATCTAGGTAGTATCTGATATCCTAGATATAGATAATTATTGTTAGGGTTTGGATCTATGTATGTGATTGTTTGGGCGTTATTATTTAAGACTAGTTTAGTTATCAGTGTCAGGACCTTCATATATCTACCATCTAGTTGACAGACCCGTACTCTGTTGACTCACAGAATAGTTTTGTAACAAATTCAACATATTTCTCGTCCATTGAACAACTCCCTCAACGGATGGCGCGGTTTGTCGCTCAGGGATGAATCGAATATTTCAATTTGGTATTCAAGGTGTGCGCGAACTTTGGTGGCCAAACTTCAGTGACTATTTCAAGCCCATTGTTTGAATTGTGTCCAAATCAACTGGCATAACTAGTTAGATTTCATGGAACTTAGTCTGTCTATTAGATACAAGTAGGTACCTAACTTTATAGGCTGTTTAGTTACATCGCCTATGTTTCCTACGGCATATTATATAGACTAAGTCTATGGTTCACAACATAATGCGCCAAGCTTCCTAAAAACGACCGATTAAAATTAAGACCAGTTAGACTAATGTCCAGTTGAAATAATGACTGGTTAGAATAAGTTCCAGTCTCATAGAGGACGTATTATGCTGGACTTGATCCTAACCAGAAATTATTCCAACTGAACTGATCTTTATTCCAACTAGATATTATTCTCACCGGTCTTTATTCCAACTGAACACAATTTTACAAGTAGACTTTAAACTAATCAGCCGTTTTTTATTTGTCCATGCGTCAGGCCAGCCAAATACGAGACATCTTTTCAGCTACTAAACTGTTTTACACTACAGGGACCTTCTTGCAGGGACAGAAACCGTTTGTTAGTATCGTCCCCACGTAGAGCACACGCCAGCCACCCGTGGCCGCTAGACCGTGACCGCTTTCAGCTGCACTGACTTTCAAACGCAGCCGGAGTCTCGCTCCACATGTGAATGAATCGACGTAATGGAAAGGGGATGGATTTTCAGTGAAAGCTTATGATTCAGTTTTAGTATTTCAAAACGGAATGGGTAAGTAATGCGCCCTTTGTTGGGTGAATCTGGCTGTAGAAAATATAGGTGTACGAGTTATGCGATGTTCGCTGTGTCTAAGGATGGGCGGCCGTAGGATTTTTGTGTTTTTTTCCCAATTTAAGTATAGTAGGTAAGTAATCAAATTACAAATTGGCTACAATGCTATCTTCTTTCATAAATTCTATAAGAAGATTATTGTTAACTCTGTATGTTTAAATACCACCTACTACTGGATAACTCAGCATATTGGCCAACACCACTGTTGACTGCTTATTTTTCATATAGTTGATTAATGTCACAGCAGTAATGATATCTATTTAAAGTGTTTCGACAGCCAATTACCGATTTATGTGTAGCGTGACGCCACTTTCAACCACATTGTCACTTTTAACATCAGGTGACTTTTAGTCAAATACTGTCAGAAAAGACAAAAAATATATTTGCTTTCTTTTTTTTCAAGAACGCCTATTAAAACCCGGTGTGGCGGAAACCCGTAAAACAATATACAGCCTCACCCTATCATTAAATAATTACCAGCCAAATCGGTCTAGGATTCCATTACCTAAGTGAGTGACGTCCCAGGGGAACTGGTATCCGTGGCAGCCTTCGGGGACGTCCGACCGCCTCCGACCAGACGAACTTATTGTAATGAGAACGACAGGGGATATTTATGCCTCACCACGCGTCCCGAATACGCAATGAGCATCAGAATATTCGAATATTCAATATAAACCCGAAGGAGTTTATGTACCACTGCACGAAGGGACTCCGTTCTTGGTATGTCGAAAACAAACACGGAACATATTTTTGGGGAATGGTTTTGCCATGCTAAAACAAGGTGTATTCCAGTCGGATAAATCAAAATGTGATACCATAATTATTGTTTTGTTCGAATTCCGGTGTGATCCCAAAATGCTTTTTCATTCCGTTGTGATATCACTATAGTTTTAGAGCCTTGAAAATAACAGTTGCGAAAATGTTCTGTTTCATAAAAAAAACTATAGGTAAACGAAATGTAGATTACTGGAAAAAACCATACAAGAAACAAATGTTAATTAATTACACACTTTTTGAAGATATTGTAATCTAAAATCGAGTACAATTTACTTGGGAATAATAAGTAATAATGTGTTTTCTTGAGCTAAGTCCTGAATACTTACCATACATAATTATACCGATACAGCAACATTTACATCAAATTTCTATTGTAAAGGTTTTCAAAAGGCACGTTCCCATATAAGGAGCCGAGTTCCTTCCTTATTATAACGTTTGAAAGGACTCCTCATCATAACCATTGGCCCTTCTGATAGAGTGTCTTGAATTTCCTTGTCCCCTACATTATTTACTCCGCATACATTACTGACAGGTGTTGATACCGTATCCTTTTATTGACAAAGGACTGCGCGTATTCTTGAATACGTAAATTGATACAAATAAGCATGAGTTGATATTTTGTATGCAAATATTGTTTTACGCTTTTATCCTCTTTTTATGTTTTCACGTTTGCGAGTGTTGTCACGCGAGAAAAACCTTTTTCTAGGCCTTTGAAACTAAATTACGGTGCGCTGTGTGTTTTTCCTTAGGCACTTTTTTTTCTTACTTTTTTATGGAATTAAGTCTGGTAAGGTAAGTATGGTAAGTGGTCACCGTCGCCTATGGACATTTGCAATAGTTGGGCGTCGTCGATGCGTTGCCAACGTTTAATAACTCTTCTCACTCACATCTTGGAGGACTGCAATTTGTAGCTTTGCCGAAAGACTTCTCTCCATTTTAAGGGTATGGCGACGTAAATATTCTAAAACTTTTTAATTACTGTACAATATTAGTTTGCAGTAATTTTGTCAGATTCTTGCATGGATTTATTAGTACCAAATTATTGTATTGTCCGAATTCTACAATAGGTACTTTTAAAGTTTTAATTTGATACGACACTTAAATTAGATGGAGTTCTAAGATTTGTGCACAAATAAATGAGGAGTTAATTATAGATAAAGCTAATAAAACCGTGTTAAAAATAAATACCATAATCGTCCTAAGACCAGCCCTGACATAGCGGCCGTTTATACTTTATTTTTACCCCCTGTCTGCTTCTAGAGTACTTAATAGCTTCGGAAGTAGTGAAAGGCTCTTTCAAATCCTTCCACAATAGTGCAAGATGCCCGCCCCGTCTGTGCGGGAGAAAATTATTTTTCCCGTCGCTTTTGTCCCGTCTTTGCTTAAACATGGCGGTGTTCGAAAAAATATTTTTCTCTTACATTCTTGAAGCTTCTAAATCATCAAAATTCTGCACTGTAATAGTAATACATAAAATTCACAAACTTTTTAGATGAAATTGAAATAGCCTTAATAAATTGTTTTCGTGTTTTATTCATCAATACTTTATAGGATTAATAGGTATTATTAGAGTTGCGGGGAGTCAATGGACGCAAATGACTAATAGCCGTTCATGAAGGCGGCCAAAGGAGGAGACCTATCTTCAGCAGTGAACTTCTTCCGGCTGATGATGATGATGATATAAATGTGAAAGTAGCTCTGTCTGTTTATTTGTTTTACGTTAAAACCATTGAACCGATCTTGATGAATAGTATTAAGATACACATATATGTAGTTTAAGCCGTGAGGAAGGAAATAATAAACTTTTTATCGCGATAAACGTTGTCGCGTAGTCCACGCAATTGACATTAAAAATGTCGAATATCTTTAAAATAACTCGTATCGGAATTCGGAACATACGAATAGTTATTAATTTATTTATGCCGCTGATGCCGGTTCTCATGAAGCAAAACTAGGTTACATGTAACATAATATTATTATGTTACAAAATGTCAAATACATGTCGTAAGAACACTTAATTAATGGTCTTACTAAACGAACTTTTGGCATTATTATAATACGTTTTTTATGCATCAATTAATAGTCACTTTGCTTTATTGATTGATTTTAATAAACGATTTATTTTATTGCTCTTACATTCTCAATTACTCTGTTTCACATATCATCGCTTAAACTTTGCACCTGTCCAATTTAGTCTTCATTGAAACGTATCTTCTTTTACAACGCTGTGTTAAACTTTCTTCTGTAAGCGACAGTCAAGCAAATATACATTATGTATCTATATATGATATAATTGCCATATATAGGTATCTGTCATACATAATATCAATGTTACCACAGTTGATCTCATCAGTTAGAATGGTTGACAATCAATTTGCGACAGTAATTATTGTCTGATGCTATCCATAATCGAGAGTATAATTTCCTCTTGAAATGGTATTCATGTTGTTGCTACTAGCATATCAATGTAGGTACATGATATAATAATTATCATAAATATCAACGGATGTGTTTTCGCTACTTGATGCCTTTAATACATTTTGGTACATTGAAATGAAGCAATACATTGAATGTCTTCTATCTATCTATCTAATCTACTATGTATTATCTATATCTTTAATTGAATTTTCCTAAGAAGCCCAAATAAGCTAACATCTACTCAACTCTTCGAATTTGACGATGTTATAATAGATATTAGAAACTAAATTGACTGATTACCAAACCTATACCTTTATCTAGAGCAACACGCCACATTAATAAAATAATACGTAACACGAAAGGTATCATTAACTATTTACAAAGCGTACCACGGAAGCAACAAAACTGTTATTTAGGACAGAGTTCCAAAAGTGAAAGTCGATGTAATTGAACTAAATTACGCTCTTGAAGGGACTCTTGATTAGATTGTTGATGGACAGAGTTTTCATTAAAATGACCTTCTTGTAGCTACTCAGCACATCTCTAATTGTCAGTACACGAGCAATTTAACTGTTATAAAAATGACTAACCGTGTTTTCAAGGAATCTCTGGAAGTTTTAACTTGAGCTTATTGTTAACACGCATATAATTTTGTTGTACTATTGTTAGAAAATAGAGCTGACATATTAATACGTTATTTAAAGTTGAGCTTCAATTTTAGACATGTTATAAATACCTACACGAAAATGTCTTCTTGAGACTTATCGAAAGTTATAAATACACGAAAATTTCTTCATGAGACTTATTGACTGATCTCTAAAAACTTTGGCTTGCTCTCAAGAATGTTGTTAATAAGCTCCACTATTTGTGTAATTTTGGGTTTTATATGCTTGAGACTTGGTCATAGAATAGAAATAAACGTGTTGTAAAACAGGCTCCCAACGCAGATAACAAAACAGGTAGCTAATTATGTATGCTGTTCTTGACTTTAATGTGGAATTGTATATTTAAGTAACAGAGGGCGTGTAGTTTAATTTACAACACAGCTTGTTTTGGAGTTGTTATTGATTTGATAATAAGTACTTTAGAACTAAATTGCCGGAACACAACAAAATATCATTCATTGTGTATGACTGAGTGAACTTATTCAAGGCAATCTTCAAAACATGTTTAGGTAAATGCTCGACAAGCATCGCGCACGGCAGTAGTTTTGCAGCCACAGCTGTTATTACTACGATTTTTTTGTGCAACTATGAGATGAGCAAGTTACTGGCCTGATGGTAACGTCACAGTCGCTAATTACAGTTCAGTAGCACCTAGAACTTTAAAAATCTGCAGTTCAAAATTCTGAGGGGTAATGTACTGTGCTCGTCACTCTGAGATATGACGCTTTCTAAATTCACATGGAATCATTGCCATCCATCGGAAACGCATACTTATTACCTATATCAAAACAAATTAAACAACATGTATGGAATAATAGGCATTAAGCTGGTATAATCAAGAGCCGTTCGTTAGAATGTCTCTCGGGATATTCTGCAAGATAATGGACAGTATTGTGTTGCCACAGACAACGGCTTATCCACCTTTAATTGTGTGTACCGTAAGCAGTGTGGACTTGATGATAAACAACAAACACTTGCAGATATAACGGCATTATGAGTTGAATGTATTGTAACTGCTACAGTTATAGTGCTAAAACGATTTTATTGTAGAGACGCGTATCATTTCTGGAAAGAACTCAATGAATTACACTTACACAATCACAACAGAGCAAACAAAAAATGCATGTCAAATCACTATTTAAGTTTAACAATCGGCAATAAAGTGAAACTATTTATTCGACTTGAACAAAATTAAGTCGCGCTTAGGAAAGCTATTCGTGAGGAAATTATTTTCATTAATTGACGTAGGGTTAGTAAACACTCAACATAAATGGTACAAGGGAAAGCCGCTAAATATCAGGGCGATAACATTACGAATAGTGGTGGGCATCAGGGGACGATAAACCGAACCCCTAATAAAAACCTCAAGTAGGTACTGCAGCCAGATTATTCGACGTCTTATCGAGCTACTAAGTCTGCCCTAAATTGAGTAAGCGAGAATTATGGACGAACTTTCCACAACCGACGAATAAAAGATAATGAAGATCCCGATTAGATAAATGTGGTAAACATTCGGAAAGTTTCCACCTAATGTTGATAGTCAATAATAGTCAAAGAACTTTCATAAAAACTTATGGTCATGACGTCAGATTGTAAGGGTCAATATACTCATTAGTTAACAAGATAAAGGCCAAGAACACTGATAAATGAGAAAAATATTGAAAGTCTATCAAATCACCCTTTGTTGAAATGTAATCCAACTTTATTAGATTTTGAAACCAATGTTTATTAAGCGTTTTGAGCTAATAAAAGTTATATTAAGGGAGCGAGACGACGTCGAACGGGAGGAAATGAAAGCGACGAGAGAATGAAATTGGAAAACTTGTTACAGAATTACCCGAGATGATAAAAGAAAATAAATAATCCCTGGCTAAAGTTGGAGAAACACGCGCGCTATGCTTGGCTACGTATTAGTCACCTGAGGGAAAAACTTAATCGATAGGCTTACTTGCAAAGTTATGTTCATTACGGAACACCGTGAATGACTTCCTTCCTTCCATAAATCAGTAGGTAAAAATTAAACGAGTTAAACTAACACAATGGTTAACGCACTCACCTTTTGCTCCAGTTTCCGATCTCCGCGTACCGTCGACCGTTTGTACTTCCGCTCCTTCTCACTTCATTTCCTCTGGGCGCCTGTACGGAGTTCCCGTTAGGCGTTAATATTCCGTTCGCGGCACTGTTATTGTTACGCTCCCTGTTTCTTGGGAAGGTACCGGTTCTGGAGCGAAAAGTTGCCAACTTGGGCGGCTGTTCTACATCTGGCGTAAAGTGTTGAAGCGGCAACGTCCCATTTCCACTCCAACTCTTACGGTTCACAGCGAACGTCTTAAACGTTCCATTTGACGGAGACACTCCACAGAAGCTGCTCCGGTTGTGACTGTTCTTTATGAAGTTGTTCAAGGGAACCTGGGGCTTGATCGGCACGAGTGGCGACGCCTGATCAATGGACATCGTACTTTAGTCAATGTAGGCGCAAACTACTTTTACTCTATCTACATTTTTGTCTGGAAAGGAGAAAAATAAATACATTAGGGGGGGTTTTACAGGGCTAATTAGGCGCCCAACAGAGTTGATTTTCGTTTGATGAGACCATGGCATCGAATCAAATTGAACGATAAAGTATGTTGGCTGCAAAGTGACATAGCAAAGCATTATGAAAAGGCCGACGCACAATGGACTCCAATTTAGGTTAATGGACATACGAATTCCGCAGCATTTGTGTCTAATTACCTAATAGTTTGATGCATTGGTAGAAGAAGCCAGCACTGATAGCTAATCTTTCTTTTGCGTAATATTGAAGCTTACAATTCACTACCTATTATGTAGTACCTATTGAGATTGATTGCCGTGCTAGCATTTCTTAATGCTATACAACCTATCATCAGATAGAACTGTATCCAGGAAGGTAGGGTACTTGACAACATCCTACAGACCGCAGATATCTCTAATCGCTAGAAAACGTGAAGGGCGTCGTTTTGAATAATGACCGGACGTGATTTCATAATAAGTGTTAAACGAGCTACAATAAGACTATGTACTATCTGAAAATGGAAGGTTACACAAGCAATTGTGAGAATAACAGCAAGTGCTCACACAAGGATTGCCGTATTTGTCGCCAAAACACCGCATCCACTTTGTCTATACAATATCTCGTCTGTAGTCTACCTCATCCTACAGAGCTGACCTTTTCTATCAAAGTACCCACAAGTATAAAGGCTCGATGTTCAGACATTATAGTCAGCTCTCGTTGAAAGTTGGAAACTGTTTATTAGATGCACCTTGACCCACTCGCACTTATTAATGTGAACTTACGCACACTACAGCAAAATATTTACGTGAAATGCATTGAGAAGTGGGAATAGTAGATGAGTCACTCAGTCAAATCGCGTATATCAATGGCCGTTTCAGGAGGTTAAGTAGAGGTAGAGTATTTTGAGCTTGTCATAATTTGTCAGTAGTTTACATTAAAAGCAAAAAATACAACTTTGAAAACAAGAAATTATTATACATCAGCAAAATATAGACTATGCTGAATTGAGCAATCTAGAGATAATGAAGTTATATCGTATTCAACTTTGACTTCTAGTTAAGTGTTCAGTTGAGAAATAATCAAAATGCGCATACATTTTGATGTTGTTATATCATAAATCTTGTTTTTATTTTAATCTAACCGTCTAGGTAGTTTACAACCGGTTTAGTTCCAATTACTAACCGACATAGCTCACATTCAGCAACTAGCACAAATTGCAGAGTTATTGCTGCAATTTTTTCAACCTCCACTGCCAGTTAATCAAATCGGTGTCGTGTCAACAATCCTCATCCAGTTGACCTAGTTGCTGTGGACATTGGCGACTTGTGACTGCAACCGTCGTCACAGTGTATTACATTGTTACAACTACCGGCATTGCAGATTAGTTAATAGTACGCTTGAAAAATTGTGCTACACAATGATAGTACCTACAACATGAGCGATGCTGGCTCCCAGGTGAGGTAGCAGAATGACCCAGTAGACTGACCTGGTAGGCTTGCCAACTGTAAAAGAGTCATTTATGTATTACGGGATTTTATACTGTGACAATTGTGTCTGTCATCTGAGAATTGAGCTTGTGTCGCGGGATACTAAAAATTAGTTAGCAAATAACATTATAGTCTCAGATATATTGTTAACAAATTGAACTGTTTGATTTGAAAAATCAAAAATAATTTTGTTTGTGCATTTCAATATCTAATATTTTATGGGACAAAAGACCTCCAGCAAAAGTACTACATGACGGGACGACTCAAATTACTTATCTCCAAATCGAGACGTGGCGGAATATTCAGGACAATTGGCAAGCCGTGATAATGTATTAGAAGAGCTTTTGCAAAGTGACGTATAATATGTATACCTAGTAAAGTCATCTTCAAGTAATTTGAGGGAGATTTTTGTACGCCGAATTGGGTCAGCTTATGTTATAAAGTATTACAGATGCAGTATGTATTTAATAGTCGCTATGGTTGCTTATATAAGAGTTGAGCAAGATCGTTATCATAGAGTTGCACAAGTACTATGCGATTTCGCACCGTGTTTGGGATTTTGGTTGAATTGATCGTTAGTAAGCGATATAGAAATTCTCGTGATGGATGATGTGACATAATGAATATAAGTTTAAATGAAGTTGAATCCCAAATGATGTAGAATAAGCTACGTAGTGTCATCGGATATATGGAAAATAAATAGAAAAGGATACACAATTTTATGTTTGCCCCATCTTCAACATTGTCAGTGACCATTTCTTATAGGCGCAATGCAGCTATAAAAGTAATGATATCGAAGACAGGAAGTATCTGTCATTACCTTTTTATAACGTTCATGAAATTTGAACAGCAAATTGCAAACTTGTTTGCAAATTACCCAACTCTTTCTAAGGTTGTTATGAGATTGGTTTATTAAGATTTTGTATCGGCCTGTTGCGTTATTCAACGCTGTATTAGGATTAGGTGTTATAATTATTTTATTACAAGTCAACAATAACAAAAAAAAACCTGTTTTCTTCAACAGTAGCACCTGCATAAGCGAGTCATCCATTTTTAATAAACCGAAGAAATCAATCAACAGTCTGGCCGTAACCGCCGGAGAAGTAAGAGCGTTCAAGACAGTAACAAACGATTATACAACTACGTTTGGCATGGTCCATTCTATCGGTTACTCTGGTTAGTCATGCGCAGTGGTTTTGCAATGCTCGCTGGACCAGTATTTGTTTAGTGAGATACCTACGTTGCAGAGGAAAGTGGTATTATGACTCATTGGTAATAATCAGAAAAGCAGATACGTTTTGGAGTGGTTGTGGTTGTAGTGCGTAGCCAGTTTATTTTCTGCATCTGATTTGTCACGCAATGTATTGTATATGTGAATGCGTGTGGTACATAATGCAGTCCATCACGATGGGTGTAAAAAGAGGTCTTAAGGGTTGGCAACGCTCCTAGTGTATTCTATCCATAGGCAATGGTGACCGTTTACCATCAGGCCGTCGCGTCGGCTTGTTTGCCACTCTTTTACATATTAAAAATGTGATATTGTTTGTATTTACCCAAAAAATATATAGCTATATCACAAATTTTGTAGTTTAGGTATTTATTAAACACCGGGCCACACCTTCAACCTCTTTTCGCTTTCCATCGGGTAAGATTGTGTTCAAACGCTGATTTAGTCAGTTGTAAAAAACAAAGACGATTAGATAAATCTAAAATGCAACTCGAAAAACGTCATTCGTTATTCGCAGTTCGCGTGAATGTTTGGTTGGGCAAAGAAAAATAGTGTTCAAAGTTTTCCCAAGGGATAGCAATATCTGATGGGATAGAAAAAGTTCCAAGTGATGACGCAATCAGATGAGATAGTAAAGCGTGATCAGTTTATTGAAAAAAGTGATCTAGCGATCCGTTCATTGAAAGATCTGATCGTGCAACCCAATGGGACCCTCCGATTCACACATCGCACATATTCCTTTATTTATTTTTTTAACCAATGGGAAACATGCTTACAAATTTCAATGCATTCATTACAATAGAAAAACGTATTGCGTCACGTTCGAAATAGAGTGGTTGAATTGTTAAAAATTCAAAGGTACAATGGCACGCGTATGAAAAATATTTAAAAAAATCATCTGTCAGGACAAAAACGGTGCAAGCTGCAGGTGTCCCGTCATTGAACGTTTAAGTGAAGTAAAACGGTTATTGTTATATGTTATTGGTAGGAATTTTCTATATTTCTAATTTTCTAATTTTCTATTTAATCGTTAGCGTTTAACTTGTCGAAGACTTAACTTTTAGAGGAGATCACGATTATGTTCACTGTACCCACTACATATTAATTGACTAATGATATAATTAACTTGATAATTTTGTAAGGTTTTAAAGACAGGCCTCTATTGTGTCTCAAATTTAATACAGTAGGTAACACATAACCTCTCTAATATTGTTTGACGATATCTGCAGCATTAATGTCACATCGACCACCGGTCAACCGGAATGTCAATAGTCAAGTGAATCATTCATTGGAGTGGAATGCTGTGCGTCTAGCGTCTAGCCTAGGAAATGTGGATGAGCTTATATGGAAAATGGATTCACGTGTGTTATATAGTGATAGGTAGACGAGAGTGATGGGTGGAAATAAGAAATTTACATAACATCGAACAAAATTAGAAATATCTTGCTGTGTTTATGATGTATATTTTCTGAGCTAAACAAGATTAGAATGGTTTCATAAATATAGTAGGTATTCTAATTCATAGAGCTAACAAACAAAATAATAGGAACATTAAAACGATTAAAAAATATTTGAATCAACCAGGACCTATCAAGTCAAAAGCATACCAATCATATTGATTGGCCAATTAAAAAGGTTCAAGTTAAAAAAAACTAGCTAAGTGGTTTAACTTTGATTAATTACAAAGCAGCATTTAAATCAATCACTACTGTTGTTAAATTCTTATTAGATATACAAACTAGTATTCTTTTTAATAGCTGCTTAGGCTTTTTTTTCAGAAACACATGTAGGTGTTTCAAACTCTATAAATTGCAAAAACTATCATGCCAGAACTTTGAACTATATGTTAAATTAAAATGCGAGTTTACTTATAAAACATCTCAACACATCAATATTTCATGCAAGTTTGCATGTAGGAGTAGGTATTTAAGAGTAACTATAAAACTACAATTTACCTTGACCTAGACAAACTATATGAAAAAAGAAACACGTAATATAACTTGATACGTGACTTAACGCTTGTCAATAAATACTTAACAGTCACACTAATGCACTGAGCAACAAACCAATCACTTCAAAACAGTTACTTCAATTCTGTTTTTCATTTATTTGCTTTAGCAACAGCCGCTGCGAGAAACCGGTTAATCAACGAGCAAAATCAGCGACGTTTCTACTCACTTTACACACAATAGAAACTGCATCTTTATGCAACGCTGCAGTAGATAAGAATCTCGTCTTTTATAACATTTTTATAGAACAAGAACAACTATGTTTAACATAGCATCCCGCTGAGGAAAACGTGACAACTATTTCAAGAGTGGCGAACACAAAAACACCACTTTATCTAAGTGAAGGGTATCAAACTATGGCAGGACTCATAACAGGGGTGATATATATTCCGAGCACGGCGCCTCCAGGAAGGCAAAAGCCACAATGTGTCTTGAGACTTCCGACTCGTGTTTAATATTTCTATTATTGACACTTGGGAGCCTAAACGCCATATATTGGAAACCTACAGGAAAAATCGTTTACAGAAAGGAAAACGCTTGGAAGTAGTTTTCTCGTACCGACACGTTTTGTACTTACATTGCAATGAGTGAATGACTTATCAGTTTCTTGAACCATTTTTCCTTGATTCATGCGGTTAATGTTTGATAATGCTTGTAAAATGATACCCTTGGTATTCGCTTAAATTGAACAGTGAGTTGTGAATCGGCGCACGTCACGCACAGCGAAGATTAACGTGGCAAAAAGTTGTGCAAAGCCATTTCAAGGCCAGTCTCGCTAGGGTGATTTTTTGCTGCTTATCGCTATCGGACTAACCAAATTTTTTGTTTGCATTTTTGAGGCATTGTGAACCTGACACACATCTCCGTACCATTTTCCTTCTCTACTGTCTGCAACAAGAATCGTAAATAGTGGACACGTATTTTATCTAATCAGCTGAATCATTTGAAGACTAGAAGCATTTGTGGACCGTTGAATATTGATATAATCGTTATTAAAACATTGCATGGAACGAGTACATCAATATCAATATAGATAAAGAAGGACGTAAGAAAACCGATCGAGAAGGCCCTAGAGAAGGTGATTGAAATGCACCGCAGGTTGTTCAAACATACACAAATGTTGACACAAGCAAACGATGCGGGCCCTAACAGCGATGGTTACCTTAACAGTAGTGGTATGAATACTGATGTAAGGTTAAATCTTGTTACACATGTTGAGGTTCATTTGCATTTGCCATCGGTAGGAAGTCATTAATCAGGGATCAACGTGAATTACGAAATACGTTGTAGGACCACTGACGTAATTTTGCAGTAATAATGGCATGACGTTGTGCTTTGTATAATGTAATTTCTTGGCATAAAAATGTATAAGAAATGAGCATAAGAATGGAGTTAATGCTACTTTTATGAAGGCAACATTAGGCAGCTGTTATATAAAAGAAAAGTTTCACTATTCTCACATTGATGTTCTTTTTGACTCTACAATATCACATACAAAATGAATCTAATTAGAAGCCAAGTGTGATGCCGCAGCTAAGAACCAAGTCATTGACGCTTATGCAAAATTAAGAGGTATTTCAAATCAGAACTAATTGTTAGATTTTCACTCTCAAATGATATTCCTTATGTAATCAATATTCAAACAAGGCTGCTGAAAATTTAATCAATTTAGTGAAAAGACTTTTTCATTCGAGATAATTTAAAACATCTCGACTAAATGGAGCGGTCATTAATCAATGTACAAAAAAGTTGACGCGGAAGGAGTTTAAAAAAGAAGGATGGCGCAAAAAGTATTTTATCATCCATTCAAAGACGAGCACGCCCTATTCGCTGTTGCAATATTCATTGTCTTGTTACTAAAACGTTTTTGTTTATTTAGGAACAAATACAGCTGTTATGCTCTAAGGTATGGTATTTTTGCGTGACAAATTGCACGCCTGACAAGAAATCGTAACACAATAAAAACCCACTAACACCAAATGGATCAAAGAGGATAAAACAATAAAAGTGTAACGCAGCGTGAAACCGATTGATTTCTTCATAGGGGTCGACCGATCAGCCCTCCAAGGCACTTTGTAACAGGCATTAAAATAAAAACGCTCGAGCCGAAAGAAACTCTCATACAAGTAGGTCACTAAGCGGGGAACATGACGAATCGCCTCCATCGCTCCTTGACGTAGCTGGAAGAGGGAGTCGACGAGATAAGACTTAAAACTCAGCCACTCGCAAATTCAAACGATTTTGATTACGAATGAGGAAAGTACTAAGGCATTTTTTATAAACTTTACGAGGAAAGAAAACGAGCCGCCATCACCGCCAGCAACCCGGGCTTAATTAATATTAAAGAGGCCCTTAGATGGTTAATTATATTCAGCAGACATTCTAAGAATTTAGGCACATCGGCGTTCAGTCAGCCTATAAAGTGGAACCGCTACTTGCAATATAAGGAGCTGTTGGAACAATGGACCTACTGTGTTTTCCGGAACAACCTTAACCGTATTAAATAAAAATAAATAAATAAAAAAAAAAAAAAAAAAAAAGCCTTTATTGCTGATTAAACTAAATAACATATAAAACTTAATAATAATAATATGCCTTAACCTATCCTATTCTATAAATATATATATTTTTTTTTTTCTAATTTATTTCCAATGTGAAAGCATATCGGCAACGGTTAAATAGTTTCAGCTTGTCTCCCGACAAAGGCCTTAACCGTATTATACATAAGCAAATGTTTCCGACACAAAAAAGAGGTAATTAAAAAACCATGAAGACGAGTAAACCGTTAGTGAAGCGCGGCAAGAAACGTAATTAGAAGAGCTATTAGCCAAATGTTTTTCGTTTCTTGAGACTTTCTGCAGTATGGTATATAAATGAAAATAAATATTTCGATGAATGATTACTATTATAATTGCGTATTCGAGAGGTTTAGCTGCGGAGTCACGGCATTTCGTAACCACGATCGGGCACATTCCAAGGCATGGCCGGTGCAACGCCCCTGGGATAGTCCCGGCGACTATGACGCTACCACACATAAAGACAAAAACACCAACACTACAGGTTCTGCCTACTACTAGCTAAATAAGGAACTCAATCGACATAAAGGTGGGTGTGTAAAGAAAGATGTGGGTATTGGAATAATGAGTAATAATGAGGTGAAGGCATCAAACGAACGTGAGATTGACTAAGTTCTACCATCTTCAGATAAAGAGTTTCAGCTAGATAGCTTTAATAAGCCGGTTAACACGAAAGTAAATTAACCGCTTCCTGCAAGTCTGTCTGTCGCCTTCCTGTTTTAGCTTTAGTGCTAGTTTGACGAGCATCTTGCAGCCGGAAGATTGCGAAACTATCGAGGAGCACGTGCGAAAAGGAGGCCGCTTGTGCAATCGGCAGCCAGTTATCAAAGATTGTTGCCCTCGCTAATGCAACTCAAATATCTGAACCCGTAGGTTGCTAACGGTACAATGGCTTGGTATTTGCGCTCCCATTGTTTACAACGATTACAAGTAAGTTGCGCTTTTTATCAGTCGAAAGATAATGCTGACCTGATAAAACTGGCTCCTCTATTACACACATCATTATTGTGAGCACATATTCCTCATTTTGGAACGTGAAGTATTTTTTAAAATAACACTTTATGGCTCTCAGACTTTTACGACAACATATTTTTTGTGTTGGCTTTTATGGGAAGGGAGCTGAATTTAAGATCACTCACAAGTATAAATATCCTATTTTGGAGCTCTTACATGTTCTAAATATTATGGGATGTGTGAATTATTTTCAATTTTCCCCAACATATTCGTATCTTCCACGAAATGAAGTCTTGTCTTTAAAAAACAGACTTGAGTCTATTCGCATTCGCACGTACACATTATTATCAAAATATGTTTCTGACTAACCTCGGTGTAATACTACAACATTGTTATTGTGATCTACATTGATATTATATTATGTATTATATTAATTATCAATTAATATAACCGGGGTACAACTTTTCTTACAAATGCATTGAACTTTGAAATGACTGACATAGACAATTAGTCTACTCTTACAGAATATTATCATTTATTATCGTGGCAATCAGTGGAGTAAAAATACATTATGTTATTGATCTAGAAATGAATTATAATGATGATGGTATAATGTGTGTATAATGTACCTAATGTAAAACTGCTAACGCAACTATTTGGTTCTTTCATAATCGACTCTAGATTTGTTTTAAATTTATAATGTTAATCTATTAAAATATTTTATGAAGAAAACTGTACGAAGACGTTATTTAAATGAACGATAAACTAAAATTACAGTGTCATATATATGTGTATATATGTGTATGTATGTGATTTTGGATACTAAAATATATAATACACACAATACAGTGCATGATGATGTCCACAAAAACGTGAATACGTTCTAATTCTACAGATTATAGAAACAACAAATGCACATAAAATATGATATATTGTTAATCCAACATGCGATGAAAAATATCGTTGCGAATCTATAGAATAAAAGGGGAAGGCCAATGTCAACGACCTACACCCTATAGGCACAAGGCACAACAATGGGACACATCGAAAAAAGGGTCCTGTGCCATTATGGGTCCAAATTACCGCTTCAACGGTCAACCAAATTCGGCTGATCCCGAAATAAACAGACGAGGCACGCGATTCTTTTCAAACAGAATGTTTAAAATCGGCTCAGAAGATTTATTTGAAAGTAATTATTAAAACACTCGTCTATTACGAGACAAATGAAATGCTAATTTTACCAGAAAACGTTTGGCATCATCATCAGTTTACTGCGTTCCCACTACTGGCTTTCTCTCAGAAAGAGAGTATGGTCCGATATCTATCACGTTGGCCATGCCACGCAAGGCATATTAAGTTCTATCTCTAAGATTTCTACAAGTAAGGTCCCAAATCAAATTTGTACCGTATTAAGTGTGCCGTAATATTCAGGGGTTTGGCTAACCACGGACTGGGGAGCGATCAATTTCAAGGGCCCCCTCGTCTTATTCAAATCCCTTCTTTGTCTTTCGTATATCATACAGTCAGTGATTCACAACACGATAAAGGCAGTCATCTTGGATACTAGTAAGTACTTGTACCTACTTGTTGAAATGAATTCTGTTTGATTTTTGTTTTAAACTAGTATAATGTCTAGAAATGCTTGATTACTATCTTCAACTCTATCAGCTATATCTCAAATGTAAAAGGTTTTTAATTAGTTTACCTACTTATGTGATTCTGTTATTTCTCTAACATTTTTCATATCATGGCTTTGGATTTTCTTATCATTATCGTAATCAAATAAGCAATAAGGAAGTAGAGATGTAAAGTTTGAGGTGATTCAAATTCATGTGGGTCTATAATTTTAAATGTAAATAGGTATGCTTTTTAACGAAGGTAATCTTATATATGTGCGAAATCGAGAAGGAATGTACATAATGTCCAAAATACTGTACGTGCCCCAAATAATGCAATTAATGTTAATGCATACAACAACGTGGTTCTAAGATAAGAGTTATCAGTACCGATAAAGCAACTCTGTTGGTGATATCATACAGAATATAACACGGCAAATGAAAAAAGGAAAGCCTTATCTACTAAAACAAAATAAAATAATACGTACTACACAAAACAAAACAATTCAAAGTAGCACTGAACTAAAAAACACAGTAGAGCAAAACAAATTGAAACACAGATGAAAAATATTACCGGTGAACGCGCGGTATTTTTGAAAAAACACTTCAACCACCAATTCGACGACGATATCAAATTTTCGCGTGAAATTTGATATGTGTACAATGTTTCGCGTTACGGGCAGTGGCGCGAGGGTTACAGCACTCGCCGCGACGACCGGGCCACAACTGACGTCTAGCCGCGGCTTGCCGTCTCGGTCGCACTCCACTACGCATGTCCGGAACTGTCCCTTCATCATTTCCAAATTCGCTTCCAATCTTAATACAAAACCTACCATCAGAACGGAAGATCACATGTCAAATCATTAGTGTTGATAGCGAAAACCTTAAACATCGTAGTGATACAATAACAAAACAGATGGTCTTTTAGAGAGAGATGGCAACAAACACAGAAGCAAGGTCGATCGTGATTGTTGCTACAATGCCTACGGCAAAAGTTATTGGAGTTCTACACCTGGTTGGCAAAGATAAGGAGATTTAAAATTGAGTAGGGCTCTTAACAGGAAAATTTCGTTTGAAAAAGGTTTAAATTTATCGATTCTTTCCGTAACTGACAACGTATGAGTAAATGAATGCAATGAAATTTTTGAAATTGGTTTAATGCTTTATCAGTAATTTGTTCAATATGTTGTACTTAATAATAAAGGCAGTAAGTATGACTACTACCTATATTTAATTTAAAGATTTATAAATTAAAGATTTATTATTATACTGATTTGTAGCAATACTCACATTAATAATATGCATATCTAAAGTATGAATTTCTATTCCGGTACAGATTTCACCATAATCATCAAGATGATCGAGTAACTATTATTTACTAAGCCCATCACTGATAAAGGTATTTTATCCTGACTTTAATCACGGTAGTTTATCCCTATCAACGATATCATTAGGTTTTATTTTAGCTTGTCTCTATCGATTTCACCGGTTATCATTTTTAATGCA
Source organism: Opisthograptis luteolata (assembly GCA_931315375.2). Classification (NCBI taxonomy): domain Eukaryota; kingdom Metazoa; phylum Arthropoda; class Insecta; order Lepidoptera; family Geometridae; genus Opisthograptis; species Opisthograptis luteolata. Next base: position 8,048,261 of record OV928047.1, on the reverse strand, counting down.
CCGCAAAACCGCCAAACAATACTTTCATTCATCATCGTAAATATTCTTGATACTTTCACTCAGGCGACACATATATGGGTCGAATGAAAGCGAACATTGTCAACTGCTAACAATGCACAATAGCTATCTCAAGCAGATACTTTGACCCGCAGTTTCATGTGGTTTGAATGAAATATAATCGACTTAATAAAGATAGCGGGAAGACTTTCTGCAATTAAAAAGCGTAATAGCCAAGCCGTTATGATTTGATCTTTACGTAATGTTCTGTAACAAAATTCGTGCATAGCGTGATTTTGAAATATAATGTATGATAATTAATTAAATATTCGTGTCGATTCTGTTGAGCTTTTTTTAAAACTACACTACATCTGTCAGGTCTAAAAGTTATGCAATCTGTTTTTTTCTTCCGTGGACAGCAATAATTTTAGACCTGTCAACCTTAGTTTAATTTTAGAAAATGCACAACATATTCGACACCATTGTACTATGAACATACAATGAAGGGCACCTATCGGTGTGCTCTGGCAACCATACTAGAGAACCAGTTTTTAGTTCAGGGCGTATGTAGCGTAACGCCACCTTCGACCACATCGTCATTTAAAATCAGGTGACTGGTGGTAAAACGTTAGCTTTAAGAAGTGAAAAAAACTAACATTAAATACACGTTTTTAACAGTTTTTGTAACAATTATATTACGTAACCAAGGATCATTCATCAGGTTGGTAGTTAGTACAGTCAGCGACAAAAGTAGCAGATCATAATCGATTTTCCAAATGCGTATTACAGTAATGGTTTACTTTACTCGTACAAGGTGCGAGTAGCGTTTGAACAAAACACAACTCACTTGATATTAAGTGATGATTCGAAGGTTGGTGTTTAATGCCCGAAATCAATATAATCGATCCGATCCGTTATCCGCGGTTTTGGATCGATATGTCATGTCATAATATTTCATTTAAGCACTAGGGCTTGACACATTACTACTAAAATGACATATTATGACTTGACATATCGATCCAAAACCGCGGGTTACGGATCAGGAGCGATTATTAATTTTGGCCGTAAGATGACAAAGAAAATCGGAAAAATTAATTAAATAAATAATAATAATAAATATCGGAGGAAAATTGTACACAAATTGACCTAGCCCCAAATTAAGCTCGAAACTTGTGTTATGGGTACTAGACAACGATATACATACTTATATAGAGAAATAAATACTTATATAGAAATATCCAAGACTCAGGTACAAATATTCGTGCTCATCACACTTATATTTGCCCTTACCGGGATTCGAACCCGGGACCGCTAGCTTCGCAGGCAGGGACACTACCAACTCGGCTATCGGGTCGTCAATTGATTTTGTTCAGTGACTGTTGTCGTTGCCTGTACTGGTAGGCAACGATTATGCGTGTGAACTTCAAGAACGCGTTGAAAGTAGTCGCACGACTAAGTTGACATTGAACTGCGAAATGTTAACAATTCTTATGAACCACTGCTTTCAACATAAAACATTTACAAGCATTGCAATATTTAGCATTCACATTATCAAAGTGCCAATGATGGCGGTAATAGCATATTTTTCACGCGTTTATAAACAGATTTTAAATTTAAAAGTGTAGTTAGAATACCTTCTTCGGCCGTAAAGTTTTAACTAATTTTATTTTTATATAGCCACAGTTAAGTGGGTACTTACTTACTTAATTATTATCATGAATTTTGCTTACTTTAAATCACATAACGGAGGAAAAGTCAATGGTTTCAAAAATATCAGAATTAACTAGATATGAATATTTAACAGAACAAATAAATCAAATACTTGCATAACTAACTGTAATTCGTAAAGAAGTTTCTGTTTTAACGTTTTAAGCCTAGAAGCCTGCCTGTCTATGATGCCTACAAAACGTAACGTAACGCTTTGCCTTATTTTCTCATTCCACAATGTCACGCGAAAAGCTGTCTAGACATTGTAATTACAAGTTTTTAAAATGAGTTTCCTCTTTGAACTTTGTCACAGTAAATGTTAACTCTTTTACTTTCGCCTAAAGGGTAGCAAGAGTTTAACTGTAATAGTACAAAGTTGCTAAATGTAAACATAGCTTAAAAGTAGGTTTCATAATGAACTTTCACACATTCTGACTTCATAGACTAGCCCAAAGGGAAATGTCATTGGTAGAGATAACAAATACTACTAAAAGTAATAAGTACCTGATGCTCTAATTGTATTCAATAATAACAGTACCTAACTGCATAAGCGAAATACTAACTTATACTTACATAAAGAAATATATAGGGTCCGATAAACCCATTTCAGTGTTTTGTCAATTTCTGATTCGTGACTTTTCACGTCCACAAGTGAATACAAATTTTAACTAAAATGAATGACAGACGTTCAAAAGAATAACTTTTTTTTCTCTTCTCATGTTACTTATTTTACGGTTGTGTATCCCTACTAACATTATTATAAACGCGAAAATACCCCTAAGTCACTGAACCGATTTTACTGAAATTTGGTTTGAAGATACTTTAAGCCCTGAAGAAGAACATAGGATACTTTTTATCGCGATAAACTGTAGACCACGCGGGTAAAACCAAGGGGCAAAACTTCATGTAAAACTAAGTCTAGCGGAATCTATACATAAAATCCCTTCACGTACTTGTATATACACACACGACATACCACATCTCCGGTTACGCGACAAATTGCGCGAGCAAACTCATTTATTTAGTTTGCACTGAGGCAAGCGTTGCAATTTGATTATACGCCGCGAATGCATCAAAATGAATGGCTTAACTTTACCTATTACTATGTAAGCTTCATCAATTGAATTACGTTAAAGCTTCATTGTGTTTTTTTATAATAAACTAGGTGCGCCTAGCGGCTTCACCTGAGTGGACTACACTTTATCGCGATCAAAAGTATCCTGTGTCCAGGGTTCAAATTATCTCTACGCAATTTTTCATTAAGATCGTTTAGCAGTTAAGTTGTGAAAGGGAAAAAACATTCAAACAGAGTTACTTTCGCATTTATAATAAATAGTCAAGCGGGAAAATGTAGAGAGGAAAGTCGTTTGGAAAAGGCTCCTTTGGGCTCTGCCAAAGATATTTTTTGGTTTTATATAGTTTCATAAGCATACCCTTTGGGCATATCTCTAAAACGCCTATCAAACATTTATGATAACCCAACAGAAATAAAGGTCTCGTCATACGGAGCAAGCTCTCGTGTTTGCACTGGCTCGGCAAACATTGGGGTAAAGAGCGGAAACGTTATTACAACTCAGCATCCGTACTAAATCTCAACCGGAACAAAACTCTACGAAGATCAACGTTTGCACAACTTACATCGCGTATACAACCCAGTAAAAGCTCCACGATTTCTTTTAAAAACACGTAATGTATGCATTTTTAAAATTAGTTTAGGATTCAAGCAAGATATGATGATGTTATTTACGGACAAGTGTTTAGTTAAACAAACTTCCATTCTAATAATTTAGTAAGTCGACTGTAAAATGTTTTTAATTATTTGTTAACTTAGCATTATTATTTATTAACTTGGATGAACATAGATGGATGATAAAACATGTTTGTTGAATAGTTAAAAAGCGACTTTTAGTAAATATAGTTTTGAACCAACATTTCAAGCTTGTTTTGCCAGAATAGAGCTTGGCTAGGTTGGTTGGTTTTGAAATAGAAAGGATTTTTTGAAAATCATCTCAATGTGGTCTATAAGAATGTTCAAATTTGTATAAAAAAATTTGTAATCTTGGAAACAAAATTAAAATTCACGCGATCAAAGCCGTGGTGAAAATCGCGAATCTACACCAATATTTCCGGACATTCTAGTACATTACTAAAACATCACAACACCCGAAATGAATGAGAACATTCTGACCGCCATAATATTCCCCGAGGAATTATCATAACCGCCTCCATTGTGTCATAAAGCGATAAATATGTTGTAAAACCATAAAGAGGCGGCGAGCAGTGACATAAATCGTCGTGAATTGGCCCACTTCGCACAACTAGAGTTGATGCCAATATAGACGAGAAGTTTTTTGTCTATGCCTCATGAAATATGGTAAGCAATAGTCAAATATAAACCGTAGCCTAGAATAGTGAAAATATTACCCAAAAATATCATCCAAAAAGTGGTGGCTCTGTGATGGCTCTGTCGTAGTGACATCGACTTGCGACCCGTAGTTTGTAGAGCTTTCGGCGAAGGAAAACGATGAAACCACGGCTTGATGGTAGAGCATTCGCTAGTGCTCGCCTGGCTAGCTATATCGCTGACCTCTAACTAGGTTTCCATTATCTAGGTTCTCCCGGTATTAGGCACTATATGGATCGGGGAACCTTAGACATAGAACAATTACTTGCACTCGTTTTAACTCATTTGTGCTAGCGGGATCGAGTAACTGAGTCAAACTAAGTCAACTATTCAACCATTGCATCACATCGATCGGCAAATACCTCATAATCGGTAAAGTTGAATCGCAAACTATTAGACAGATAAAAAATAATATAACACCCTTTGCATATATTAAGATAGCTCTGTCTGTCTTAGCTGATTATCCAGTCATGAGAGCGACTTACCCAAGATCAGCCGGTTATTAGATAATTTGTGACGTGACGCCATAATTAATGACGTCATAATTAATAGTAGATTATGGCACATTGTGATTAGTCGAGACGTGAGTATCTTCATCATCATTAAGTTGTTTGATACTGTAATAATATTCTGTTATTGTATACAAATAATATATTGAGTTTGAATGGTGTTTCTATGTTTGTTTATGCAACTGCCGATTGCCTGTTGGACACGCTTGCAGTTCAGCGCCAACAAAAATTTTTAACTTGATCTTATATAAATTCCAGCGCAGCAATGCTAAAGTGTTGCAATAATTAAAAAATTACAATTGATTACAGTAACATTTTAAAGATACCTCTATAGTACATCTTCTTTCATGAATAGAAAATAATATATGTCAGGTAAAGAATAAGCAGAAGTTGTCACATGATAAATATAGATTGTGTAGTAAGTACATACGAATCATTGTTTCACAATAACTAATTCAGAAAAATATAATTAGTAACCGACTGAAGGTTCGGCCAAAAATCATCCGAAAATTCGGCAGGGCCAATAGGTAAAATATTCGTGTTCGCGGACCACATTCACGAGCCAACTCAATCTCAAAGTAGGTACAGACAGATCCAAGCATTTTTTGTGATATAAAAGCTTAAATCTAACTACATAATTAATATGTTAGGTACCTACTAGAAGTGTACCTATATTATAATTTGTAGATCCGTGCAGACCAAGGGGAAAACATTTCAATAAGCTCCATCCCTCGAAACAAAAACAAAAATCAATACCCTACCCTCTCAAAGCAGATTTCCCATAATTAAATAGCTGCAGAAACAATCGGTGAATTATTCGCTGGAAATTAACGAGAGCCAATAATGGGGGAGTTATTTTTAAGTGGCAAACAGTTCGAGTGTGCCATTGATTTTGAACCACTTAGGTAAGGCTGTATTAATCTCGATGATTCAATGTACGGAGCTTTAATACCTTTTCGTTCATTCAAAGTACCTGCACCTCTTTTTAAAACACTTTTATTAGCTTGACTTGTAACTAACTAACTAACTAACTAACTAACAATGTAATCAAATCTTAGAAGTCAATTTTTTATGATCACTAGCTGCACCCCGCGGTTGTCTTTTTATCCCGTAGAAACTTTTTGTCGTTGTATTATGTGTTCAGATGTAATTCAGGGTATAAGCAACCTCCATTACAAATTTCACTCAAAGCCGTTGGGCCGTTGAAACGCTGAAGCGTGAAGAAGTAACAAAATATACACTCGCTACTCACAAACTTTTCCATTAATAACATTAGTGTAATGCAGAAATTGTATATAAGATGTTAAGAAGAAAGATTATTTATAAATATGTTAGTATGTAATAAATTGAATTATGATAAAGGAATAAGATAAACTTTTGATTACTGTTACTTTCCTCAGCACCTATTTTAAATATTTAAATTCAATAAAGTTTTCACTGAACTGCTTTCGAAATGAGCAGACATTTTCTAGACTTAATTCCGAGATACAAAATAGAGGATAGTGTCCGTAACAGCATTATCTCGAAAGTTTCCCGAAGAAGCAACCGACAATTAGCAATGCGACGAGCTTGATTGTGCCACTAGAAGCAGTATAAATTATATTAACTAACAGACAATAGGGACGAAAACTTTAACAACTAGATGTGGCAGAGAACACTACGTTAACTATATCCTAACCAGGCGTAGCGTAACGCCATCTTCGAACACACCTTCATCTACCATCAGGTAACTTGTGGTCAAACGCTACCCTGTAAAAATTAAGTAAAAAATAAATCACTTATTTATATAAGCTGCCAATTGAATTTTGGTTTGATAAAAACAAAGACGAGATAAATATCCCGTTTCTCTATCGTAGTCAAGTAAAGCGAACTTACATAAATCTTCATTAACCAAAACGCTACGTTTTCAATGATAAAAACACTCATTCATAAACTTTCGCATTTGTAATGTGTATGTGATGATGCAGTGTGATAGCCACAATCTCAGAATACAATTCCTTTTTTACATGCTATCTTTTTTCCTCCCACAAGACTAAGCGTAATAAGTAGATATTATTAAATACATACCTAGATGACAGACTTATTTACTCAGAAGAAAAAATACAATGCAAATGTCTGAGAACTTCAGATAAGATGGGAAAGTATGTTATTATGATATAGAGAAGCTACAAGGTTAAACTGTTAGTAACAACAATGTAACAACGGCTGTTGATACCAATGAAAGAAGTTGATCACAAAATGAACTAAAGCATGAAGAAATGATCGTCTTCACATCCTTGCGTCCAATCAGGCCTAAACGAAATGTGATTGCTAGTTTCGCTTAGATCATTGTTTCTTTCAGACATACCACTCGTAGGCTCAATAGCGAAAGGTAAGTTTTATTTACTTTGTATTTTAATCTTAGAATAAAGGTGATAGATAGTGTTTCATTTATGTGTTTTAATTCGAAGGTAATAAACCTACTAATCTTAAATCCTAATAATTATTATCATTAGATATTATTAATTATTATACAAAATTATAATATTGAACTTACTTAATTATATTTAATGATTAGTTAATTTGATTTAACATTTTTTCATGTGATTGAATAAATTTTGTGTACTTCATCCATGAAAATTGTTTTTTTATACCTACCATAAAGGTATTTAGGGCGTTGTCTTGTTGTAATAAAAAAGGTTATCATCCCTCATGTGTACATTTATAGTGCCTTCTAACTACAGAGATAACATTTGTCTCTTCCAGCATTGATTTTGTCACCGTAAAATTATAGCAAGTGCCCTCTCAAGAATATTCACTTAGCCAATGGAAACTCTCGAAACGGCTCTTTTGTTACCCACCTCTAATGAATTCATTAACAATACCTACGTGTGCACTAAGCACAATATAACGCTTTCGTACCCTAGCACAGTACGAACGTTTACATTGACTTAACAATAACAGACACTCTACAAGTAAAATGTATTGTGATAAGGTACAAAAGTGTATGCAATCGGTATACGTCATACGTGCTCTAGTACATTTCGAGATATGTAGACGTTTAATTACGATATCATTCACTTTGGCCTGTCTCCGTTTTGGTGATTAGCATTGTTAGTGATATTAATTAGCATTAGCACTTCATCTGCCTATGTTGCAAGGCTGGTCTGTTTTGGTTGTGATCCCGCAACTCGTTAATATTCATGTTCCCATATCCCAATGTGTACAACCAAACAAGATAAATCTTATTAGTGAAGCTAAATAAAAAATATCGGACTTATAGACGACAAAAAAAACCTTGGGATTTTAGTGAACTTGCTCCAATTCAATCAATTAGTAGTAGTAAGAATAAAATTGACAATGTGATCGCGCCAAAAAAATTACCTGCCGGGCGTTTCTTGCCTGTTCTTTTGCCGGCGTAAGGAGGTTGGAACAAGCGTAGCTAGTTTTAAATGTATCATAATGAATAAAAAACATTCGAATTTTGAATTTTGCTTTCACTTGCCTACCTAGTTAGTACCTAGTTAGTCAAAGTCAAAAGTAGGTAGGTATGTTTATATATAGCCGGTTCCAATAACCGATCTATCCACGATTTGCCCTACTGGAGATGGAAATTTGACAGAAGCTCCATAGAAGTAATGTCAAATTTATGTCAAACCGTGTATAGATCGGTTATTGAGTCCGGCCGTTATCGTTAGTGGGATACATCATGTGAGTAGAACCGACGCGGCTGGTAATTTTTAGGCCGCGATCGCAAATAGATACATCATGTATAAAGTATGTACATTTATTTAATTTTAAGCAATTTAAGTTTTCTTGAGCCGTAGAATATTGTAAATATGCAATATACATATATATTTTAATGACGGTTTCAATAACCTATCTATCCGCTGTTTGCCCTACCATTGTGGTGTTAAGATAAAAAAGTGTTCAAATCAAATCAAGTAGGTAGGTATAGAAAAATCTATTGCTCTAAAGTCAAATGGAGTATACTTACTCAAATCTCCAAAAGATTATTACATTTTTATTTCTCTTAACTTTATTGGACTTTGGCTATTAAATCGTACTCAGTTTATGGCGAATAAAAAAAATGCAAATCGTAATCTTCATAAAATAGGAGTAAGTTTAATTAATTTTGCGTTTCGTAAAGGGTTGCCATCATACTAAAAAAATAAAAATAAAATATTGCCGACGTTAGGTAAGTACTTAATTTTTCTATAATATAAATCGTTAAATACTGTTCAACTTTAATATATGTAGGTACGTCGTACCCACTTACTTACCTTTACTTTGATAATGATGACACCTGAGACTATTTAGTAGAAACTGTAGACAAATTACCTGAAAGAAAAAAATATTAATTAAATTAACAACTCAATTAAATTGTTATAATTATGTACCTATTTCAATTTTAAAAAGCTTCTTACGCACAAAGTGACAACACGGGCAGTCGATATGACATGTACAAGTGTAAAGGTAAGCGCAACACTTATTTAACACACGCATAGAAATTGCTTGGGTGCTTTTTTCCGCCAATTTTCGTATCATCATCATCCACTGCTGGACTACCTCTCCCAAAGTACGCAACTGAGCCCAATCTTCGGCTCCTCTCATCCAACCGCTGTCAACCACTTACGTCCGAAATTAATAATCGATCCTGATCCGTTATCCGCAGTTTTGGATTGATATGTCATGTCATAATAAGTATGTCATTTTAGCACCAGGGCTTGACATATTACCACTAAAATAGCTAGAGGACGTCCTACACTACGCTTGCCGAATCGCGTTCTCCACTCAAGAACACGTTTGCCCCAACGGCTATTGGTTTTCATATACCCAACATATAAAAAAACTATGCAAAAAAACTACCTAGGTACTTGGAAAGATGAAACAAGTTTTCTCCAGTTACTTAATTCGATAAATCAGAGAGCAAACGTTAATGCCATTAACAAGGACATAAATATCAGAGCAAGCGAACACTAAACACTGCGCCTAATTCAATTTCTGTTTTATTGTAGCTACGCGCCTTGCGTTTTAGCCTGAGCATGGAACCGTAGCGCGCATTCTAAGCATGTTCAAGCTAGGCGGTAACAGAATAAACTATACAAACAACACTTCAGACCATTTATATTGATTCTAGCATCTACTGTACAAACGCAAAAATAAATATCTATTTTGGGACTTTTTATGGTAATTAGGTTTTTTTAGGGTAATCTTGGTGATTTTTCTATACCTAATTACCTATATAATTAGCTACGCCCCACGGTTTCACCCGCGTGGACTACAATGCGATAAAAAAAGTAAAAAATATCTGGGACACCCTAACCACCTAATAAACAATTCTGACCTATTGTCAGACCTACCAAATATACCTACACAAAAAAAGAAATTATAAACATCAGACAAGCCGTTTCGGAAGTTTTCCATAAATCTACAACTGTGACATGAGATTTTTAAACATTAGAGAAGATAAATCAGTGGAAAGTAAAATAAAAGAAACCACAGTCAGTGATAATAACAAAAATGTTATAACTAGACTTCAAAATATCACACAAGAGGTTTTTATCCCAGGAAATGTAGAAATTCATGCGGAAAAACGGCTACGAGTTAAGTTTTATATAAAGCTGCCACTTTTATATCCCGTAGGTATGAACAACAATTAAAACTCGGAAGAAATCTTTTCACACTCAAAACTTTGCAGACGATTGTTAATCCAAGGTAGAGGTTTGAACACCGGCTATGAGGGTCTATTAAATAGGCTTGGAAGTTAAAAATTATTCCAAAAGTCATTAGTCTTAAGGCGCGTTTAATTAACACGGGGTGTGAAAGGAAGGCTCTAGACGTCGGAAAAAATAAAGATTCAAGAGTAAAAGTTGGAAAGAAAATCTCAAGTATTCTTTTGACAAGCTAGTTTGGGTGGGGTAAGAATTACGTCAACCATTAATTAAAAATGTAACTGTTGTTCTAATAATCTTTTGAATTTAAAAATTCATTAGTGTCTGAGTGAAGTGGATCCCCGATCCAGGGTTTCAGGAGCCTTGTTAGGTCAAAGCCATGAGATTGTGTGGTTGTTATTGTTATAATCATCATCATCAGCCGGAAGAAGTCCACTGCTGAACATAGCCCTCCCCCTTTGAACGCCACCAAGAACGGCTATTAGCCATTTGCATCCATCGGCTCCCTGCGACATTGTTATAATAACTATAGTTATTTGGGGGAATCAGGTCATAAGTCTGTCCTTCTAATATGAAACAAGTTTATGTACCTTAGATATGTATATGATTTAATAAACAATGTGAACTTCTGTCACTAAGTACATATTTACGATTTTCTGTGAAAACCAACACCAAAAAAAATTGAATATTTTTTCTATTTTAACATAAGTCATCGTAAAGGTCGGTTATGTACCGCCACAGTTACTAGAGTAACTGAAGATGACTACTTCAAGTTACCAAAAACTCACCAAAAGCCAAAATTCAAAACTATAAAACATTGGGGATGGCCAAAAATACTCAGATAAGTATAATTATAATTAATAACGTAAACATAGAGATGAAAACTCTTTCTACGTTCTCTAATGCTGTCTTCTATAACAAAATTGGCTTTAATAATACTGTCTAAAAGTGTTTAGTGTTAAATCGCATCTGAACATGAACGTCACTCTTGATCTAGCAAATGTCTGGTGATCACCATTTGTTTGACGGCGAGGGGGATCTTCGAGATACCTAATTGAAACAAATATTTGCGGAGTAATGCTCGGTTGAAGGGAAGAAAGGGATGAGGGTTATTGTTTTATCGATGCTGGGGTCCTATTTGAATATAAGAAGTTTGCTTAATCAATAGTTGTACAAAGTTTTATGTTAAAACTGGTTTTTATACAACTTAATTAGACACATTTAGTTTCAATTCATTTGTTTCATGGATTTAAATTCCAGACTGAATAAGACTTGTAATTTCAAAAATACTATTTATAATTATAACGAAACCATTATATATAGGTAGCCATTAGGTACATTAGTAAATAAAATTACATAAGCACGAAAAACTCGGCAATGATACAAAATATGATTAGATGATGGTGACCGTAATGTTTTTATTAATTTGCTGTACCATTTCCTTTCATCAAGAGCGCCCCTTTTGCTATCTCTTTCTTACCAAATTGTAGCTGCATTTTATATTTATGTAATAGGTTTTTACTATAATTTTGTAAAAAAAACTCTTCTAATATAACACCAATTCTATAATTTGTTGGGTTTCTAGACAGTCAATAGTTAATTTATCTATCGATATCATAATAGTACTAGCATCTACCATCTCTACGTATTGATATTGGGTTGGGACGGTATTAAATTTAAAAGCTCCTTCATTTCCAATAAATTTATAAGAAGTTCACGGAATGTTTAGTGGATGTAACGTGAGCTAGTTTAAAACATAATTTGGTTGAGATTGAACGCCACTGTCTTGTCACTGATTTTGGAAATTCGGTTGACAAGCTTTTAGACAAAATCAAAATTTCTACCATTGAAATGGTTTTAAAATAATTGAAAGGCAAAGTTTTAACGCTTTCAAAAGTTATACCTAAATCTACTGTAGGTACCAAATTACACTCGCATCATATCTGCTAATATTACCAACGCGAAAGTTTGTGAGCATGTTCAATCATGTTTGTTACTTCTTCAAGGGATTTGAGTCTTATGAAATGAAGATGACTTATAATCTGAATCAATAGTCTACTTTTTATACAGCATGATTAAATTATAACTAGAAATATTAATTAATTAGAGATAACCTGTTCGTTATTGTTGTAAGATGTGTGTTGTTGCTGTGCCTTTGCAGAGAACAGGCTTGGTCATGTAAAGGTATAAATATAAATGCCAAGGGTACTTGTTGTTTGATGAGCTCGGACTTTCATTTGTGAACGTCTCTATTTCTGTTTAGTTTACTATTCCAAGAAGTTTCTAGGCTTATGTTTACCTACTTAAACATTTTTACTACAAAAAAACCATCGACGGCAAAAACTACAAATTGAAATATAACTGCAGTTTCGGAAGTCAGTGGGGTAATACAAAAAAACAAAACAAAACCAAAGCCTACTTCCAAAAGTAGAGTTATATTTCAATGGAGTTTTTATCTTTTTTTGTTGTAAACAATATATTGTTCCTACTTAAAGTTTTAAAGTATGTATGACAACGAAGATCTATCTATTCATTACCAAAGTCCTAAACCGCTTAGTGGCTCAAACAGGATAGTTAACCAAACATAATAACATTGATGCAGAAGCAAATTTGTAGCGGAATATCTTGCAATGGAACTGTGCAGAACAAGGTCTTTCAAACTCAGACAGTTAGTAAGCGAACAAATTGACTGCTCGTTCATTAGACAGCTCAACTTCGCAAGTGGCTGATAATGAGGTTAAGAATATTAGACCTTAAGGTGAAATGGAAGCAGTTTCAGAGACAAAGACGGGCATTATTTCTGCTAAGATATGTGAAGTAAATGTAGTAGATAGGTAAAGTTGTTATAAAACTATCAGGTAGAGAAGTGACTTTTAAGATTGTTTGAACGTCCATGTTATCATTTTTTTTTATCATGAACTTTCAAAAAAGTACCTTTAAAATACTTTCAGTTGGTGTTATTTATTTTCAATTTTTTTCTGTAAGTATATAGGTGTATCGTTACATTATAACGCTTAATTAGACATTCAGATTTCTCCTGAACACCTACAATTCAAAGTGAAGAGTTACATATAATTATGTAATTCTTGACTTAGAAACATGTTTTATTGAAACATTTTTATCTAAAAGTTACTTTTTTGTCAGTAACACCATACGACAAGGTTTATTCAGTCTGAGCAGATATATGCTCTGCCATACTTTACCCTGTCTCAGCCCATTTGTAACAAGTCTCCGCGATATTGCTTGCCATGACAAAAAGCCGTTATCCATTATCCAATAGTACCTACAGAAAATATTGAGGTTCAATGTTTATTGCTATAGCTATTGCACATTAATTATGTATGGGTGAAGCTTGCCTAGTCGTTCGCGGTTACTACTTGGATGGGTGACCACTAGTGGTATTGAAGTCTTAGGATAGCATTCGTTATGCCATGTAGGAGGTCTTCGGGAGATCTGAATACTTCGGCTAGCCTAGTCTATACACGAACCCACACTAGGTGGTGGATTATGCCTTATACTCTCTCTCTCGCTCTGAGAGGCCTGTGTCCCAGCAGTGGGAACTATGATGATGATGATTGTGGGTGTTTAAGTAGCATTAATATTTACTGTTAGTATTTAAATAACATTGTTGGGAAGAAACAAATTTCACATGTCAATAAATCAGACCGAAAAATACGCGTAAAATACTCGTACCATGTTTAATTACTACAACAAATCTTTTTAACATGATTAGATTCGGCTTTTATTCCTAGTAGCCAACGGTCGTCTACCTTTCTGGCTACTGAAAGTTTATTGACATGTTTCTAAACTTTTCAGTACTAATTATGTATTAGGTACCTAACTGTTTCTTCAACAGTACCTACTCAGTCAATAATGGATATTTTTTTTATTGCGTATAGTCTCACGTTTGACCGCAACCTAGTCTTTTGTGATGCGATGATACGGTCTGTGATGTAGCATACATGCTTAGAAAACACCTGTACCCTCTTGCCCTAAGGATTCCCGAATTATAGCGATCTACAGGTTTGCCATCGCTCAAAACGGTGAAAGAGAACATCATGAGGAAACCGGCGTGCCCAAGAACATTCAAATGCATGCGACATCTACCAACCCGCACTGGGCCAGCGTGGTAGATTACAGCCCATACTCTCTCTCTGAGAAAAGGCAAGAGTCCCAGCAGTGGGAACGTGAAAGGCTGATAATGATGACAGCTTCTAGGGCAAGGAGTTCTACACCTAAACGGTATACGTTATACGTATGATGAATGTGGAAGCAAAACGCTTCATACACGCAGGCGGAATGTTCCCCATTAAGCAGCTGGTGGTCAGATGTAGACTTGTAAAAAGTTACAAATATCTTTCAGCTAGCGGCAATTTTTTTTGTAAAAGTCGATTCGAAGAACAGTTAAACTTTCTTGTAGTGAAAATGAAAGCCGTATTATGTCGTTTTTATAACACGCAACCGCTTTTTATGTAATAACAACCGAGTCATCGCCAGAGATACTTGCTATTATCAAATTTATTCATTTATTTATTTCACGTTTTCTTTTCTCACCATCATAATTCTGTGTCAGTCCAATACTAAACCTCTCCCAAGGTACGCCACTGAGCTCAGTCTTCGGCTCTTCTCATTTAACTACTGCCGTCCACTGGGTACCTACAAGTCGTCACTCCACCCAGTCAGAAGGTGTCCTACACTACGACTGCCAAGTCGCGGTCGTCACTTAAGAACTCGTCTACCCCAACGGTTGCCGGCACTGCGGCTTATACATGTCCAGTCCATTGCTATTTCAGCTTGCTAACTCTATGGCTGTGATGGGCTCATTTCTGATTCGATCCTTCAGGGAACCTCCAAGCATAGCAACATTAGCAACCTTTCCATAGCTCACTGAGCAGCTTGAAAACGGTGTACTAGTCGTTCCGCGAATGTCCTTTTCAACATAGCATAGTTTACTTATGTCTTTTACCGGTTCTCGTAATAAATTTAGTTTACCTGGTGAACTATGAAAACCTAATGGCCACAGCAACTTAGATCGTCGAGTAATTTCAAAGCGTCCGCGTCCGCCAGTAAATACTAACTCAATAGTTTAATGGAGGGCCTGAAGAGGTTCGCTTAGACGCGTTTGGGGACTGCAGCTTGTCTAGGGTGACCATTTTATAAAGCGCAGTCTATGTTCTAAGATTTTAATTTTCAATTTTGTTATGTGTACTGTTTTTCTTTTCGTTTTAACAATACAACGTTGCCAAATATTTCACAATCTTTAAAATATACTATTGATCATGTTTACTGGACTTATTAATGTTTAGTTTGACCACGGGCCCTTGTGACACTTGCCATTAAGTTTTATTGCTGTTTTAAGTAGTTTTAAATTTCTCTGTGTTATGTTATACCAATAAACAATTAATCTATCTCTTTACAGCTACTATGTAAAAAAATTTGGTCGCGATAACCGACCTCCACGCGGGCGAAGTCGCGGGTACCAGCTAGATTAATAATAATAATGCCCGCACAATCACATACATAGGCTCTGAGCCCTAACTAGGTTTCCCTGTATCTAGGGTATCAGAAACTACGAGTATCGGGGGGATCCACAACACCCAGACACAGAATAAATACTAGCGCTTTTTTTTTTTCAATGCACAAATATTTGTCCTGTAGCGGGAATCGAACCCGCGACCTCACGCTTCACAGTCGGCTATCCGCCCATTGCGCCACATCGGTCGTTTGTTTTTCTAGTTCTCGAAAAAATGTCTAATGTTGGTCACCTTAACTGCTCTGCACACCTGTCTCCTGGCTCTGGAGTTAATTGTCTAAATAATTGCATTGTTGTCGGCCAGACCAAAGTGTGTGATAGTCAAGTGGCAGGAGTTCCGTATATTTTAGTGAATTAACAGTTGAATAAGATGTAAATTAGAAACGAACAACATCCAGCAGTTCGAAAACTATGAACCGACAATTGTTTGAGAGGTGGGGCAAGTAGTAAGTTATAACAATGGTAAGGCTTTCTTAAAAATAAAAAAATAGCAGGCATTTAATAAGACAAGCAAATAATTATGGTTCTAGGACATAACGGTTTCTTCCGATATTTTTCAGCGTTTTGAGAGATGGCAAATCCACATAGTTTTTTTTTACTATTTATTGGGTAGCGTTGTACACAAGTCACATAACGGGATGAGAATGGGATTTGAATTTTGAACTATGTATTGGTGCCTTGAAAGGCAAACAAGTTACCGTTCTTTTATTAGGATATAGAAATTTTACTACAAATGACTAATTCTATTATCTTTTAACAACCTCTCTCTCGAGAGACGTTATTTTAATTGAGAAACTTAGCCCTTGGCGGCAGTTTTAAGAGCGTACAAAATAATGTTAACTATAGTATTATTGCGAAGGGTCTTATCTTGTAAAACTGCGAAACAAGAAATTGCATGTCCAATATCATTTTACAACGAACATTATAATTTCGAAAACGACTTCGTGAATTATTGCTTTAAAAGTACTTAAATGTTATGGTTGTTCTAGTGATAGAATAGAACAAAGTTTGATAGGATTTTTAAGGCAAAGCACCAAAGTTTGATACAATAAAAATATATAGTTTAAAAAACTAAAAAAAAACACTTTAAAAACGCACTCAAAAATATAAAATAATTAAATTGACTTGTATTAGTTACGATATAATGGTTAATTCAAAAAGTGTGGAGCGCTTTTTGGTTGTGTGTACTTTTATTTACCCAGTAACTGCAGAGATCCTCTACCCACCTTCCGGTTGCATCATCAGACCCTCGTCACCAAGTCCAATCTATTGTACTCATCAAGACGATTCATATGAGCCCAAACACGAGGGGTTTACTAGTAGCCAGCGCAGAGATGCCCTACCCACCTTCCGGCTGCATCATCAGATCAGGTCGATGATACCAAATTAATGCATTGTCACCGAGATTACATACACATACAAAGTTTCATGTCGATACGACAATTAGAAGTAGGTGAAAATTGACTTCTAAGAATTGATTACATTGTTAGTTAGTTAGTTAGTTAGTTAGTTAGTTAGTTACAAGTCAAGCTAATAAAAGTGTTTTAAAAAGCATTTGATCTGGGTGATGAAATTGGCTTTTCATGATTTATGTTTGTACCACTGTACAATTTTTCAATTAATACCTATAGGTAAGCATAGACCACAGTCTCACCTGATATGGTAAGTGATGACGAGGTCGATGATGAATGTTCGTGTTTTTCTCATTTTATCATCCTACATTTTTAATCGACGACCGATATGGCGCAATGGGCGGATAGCCGACTGTGAAGCGTGAGGTCGCGGGTTCGATTCCCGCTACAGGACAAATATTTGTGCATTGAAAAAAAAAAAAAAAGCGCAAGTATTTGTTCTGTGTCTGGGTGTTGTGGATCCCCGATCCTCGTAGTTTCTGGTACCCTAGATACAGGGAAACCTAGTTAGGGGTCAGAGCCTATGTATGTGATTGTGCGGGCATTAATAATTAATAATAGGTATGCGGTAGGCTTCTAGGTATGCGTGTTACACCGTCGACCGCATCTACGCTTGGCAACAGGCGGGATGGCGGACAAACGCATTCCTATGTAAAGTTAAAAAAAAAAAAAAAAAAATTTTAATGACATCACATAATTTCTCAATTTATCTTTCATCATATTTATCACCTTTTATATGAAACCTGAAGCTTTGATATTAATTTATTCAAGTCACTACTTCCGTCTACACGCAGAACGTCTCTTGACGATTACGGTTCTTCGAAATCAATTAAAAAGTCATTCCATTCCGAAGCGTTCACATTGTTAAAACCATATTCGAGCATTCAGTCTCGGGCTGAATATCCCGTACGTTATATCCGTGCAAAAACTCGGAATATCGATGGGCATTGGGCACACCCGATTTCAATTAAAACTCTATTGTCGATTGAACATCGTCCGTCAATCCCAACGCGGGACGGTTTATTAATAAACGTGAAATCTGTCAGCAATTTCAGCATCAACGGTTCAAGGCCGTATCGCGAATAAAACTAGGTACAAAGCTAATGGTATGATTATCCATACTAGAATTATAAACGTGAAAGAAACTCTCTCTGTCTATTACCTTTTCTTTATGACGCGATGATGGCTCAGTGGTAGTGACGTCGGCTTGCGATCAGTAGGACGTGAGTTCGAATCCTACAATGAGCTTGAGCTTTCGGTGAAGGAAAACATCGTGATGAAACCATAGCTTCGTGGTAGGGTACTTTCTAGTACTCGCCTGGCCAGCTACCACCTTCAGGTTAAGAATCTGTCGCCAAGCACCTATCGGTGTGTTCTGGCAGCCTCACTTGAGAGCCAGTTTCCAATCCAGGTGTAGCGTGACGCCATCTTCGACCACATCGTCACTTAACATCAGATGACTTGTGGTCAAACACTACCCTGTAAGCAGTAAAAAAAAATGACATTTCGTATGGACATAATTTGAATCCTGGGGAAGGACATGGAAACTTTCTTATCGCGATAAACTCTACGTAACCCAAGGGCAGGTTTACAATATAGTTACGAGTAGGCAATAGTCGTGATTGAGTCCTCTTCCGAATGTTCGTAAGAAAGTAACTTTATGATGTCTTTCTTTCTTTCTAATTTTTCTGGCAGCAGTCATAGTACCTTGGGTTCCAAATTTCCAAAACTAAGAGACTTCTTGTGTATATAGCACAGACAATTTTTGTTATATGTATATGTACCAACCATACACCGTGTGTGTGCGTGTGTGTGTACCGTGTGTATGTATGTATGTGTGTGTATGTTGAGTTGGTATGTGTATATACCAACTCAATTCTCACTTCTCATATAATAATAATATGCATCCGTGGTGTGTCAGTGTTGTATGCCAAGCAGTTTCATAACAAATATTCATGAGTTGTTTTAGAATGAATGAACTATAGGTTTTGTCTGTGTCTGGTAGAGCAAATGTCAAGCAAACGTAGCTCTATTTGTTACTAGGTATACTTTATCATTGTAATTTGTATTAGGTAGTAATTCACTACTACTACAGACTACTGCGTTATATGTAACTTTAACTATTTGTCATAACTCTGACAATGTAAGCTTTAATTAGGTATCTATAAAGGTAGGTCTAACTATACTCTGTATTTAGGATTTACAAGCCCCTGAAAGTCAATTCTATCCAGCACCTATTGGTGTGTTGTGGCAGCCTCTTTTGAGAGCCAGTTTTCCTATGCTTACCTAAAGTCAAAAATGTGGTCATGTACTACAAAATTATTACTGTACAAAATTGCTTTTATTTATTTTTACTGTTGCAAATAAACATAAATTCTATATTGTTATATCGCGCTGTGACATTGCGTCAGAATGTTCAGATATCCTTAAGAACAAAATGTATAAAATAAATCCAATTGATACAAAATCAAAAACTTATTCCCAGAAAAAACAACCCAATAAAAATTCCAAGAGGCCAAATGTTAATCTCAATTCTCAAGTGCTTTCGCAATACTTAGTACCGTCTCATATCCTTCCGTGCGTGGGTGTAGGTTACACCATGCGCCCACTTGATAACGATATGCACCGCATAAATACGTCGTGTTATGATTTGGGTACTAAACTTGCTGATGTTAACAGCTGGTTAGTAGACTTATCCGATGATTAATGCTATCAGGGCAAGTACTATAATTATTAAAGTACCTGACTGAATACCAAATAGGTACATTGTACCCACTACACACAACATTATTCTTTATTGAAACGCTTCGCATTTACACATGTTTATTTCGAATGGTGAAATGCGTATTTGTTTACCAATAATTCCTTACACTTTTTTCTTGTCAAGGCAATTGACGACGCGGTAGCCGAGTTAGTAGTATATCTGTCTGCGAAGCTAGCGGTCCCGGGTTCGAATCCCGGTAAGGGCAAATGTATGTGTGATGAGCACGAATATTTG
Organism: Opisthograptis luteolata; assembly: GCA_931315375.2. NCBI lineage: Eukaryota > Metazoa > Arthropoda > Insecta > Lepidoptera > Geometridae > Opisthograptis > Opisthograptis luteolata. The sequence continues at coordinate 8,028,047 of OV928047.1, read as the reverse complement.
TACCTGAGTCTTGGATATTTCTATCTATATAAGTATTTATTTCTCTATGTAAGTATGTATATCGTTGTCTAGTACCCATAACACAAGTTTCGAGTTTAATTTGGGGCTAGGTCAATTTGTGTGCTATTGTCCCCGATATTTACTTAATTTAAAGTCAAATACGGTAAGTATTGCAAGTTGAGGCATGGTGTAATATTTAATGTTTTAAATATCAGCAACAAGCGGTTTGCTTATATAGAAGCATTTTAAGTCCATGTATGTACACAATAATACATTTCTTGGCATATCCAAAAGCGCCGAGCTCTTCAAAGTCTAGTCTCTAAACGCCAAACTAACCAATTGATGTATAAATTTAGTCAAATAGAAAACGCAGAATATCTAGCAAGTCCGGTAACTTATTCCTAAGACTAAAAAGCCGTTAGACTGAACTAATAGTTGGAAGGTATGCATATAGAACGACGCTGATTAAAGCAGTTTTGTGATATGAGGCATAATTAATAGTGTTGGAGGTGTGAATGTGAATACAATTTGCATATTTTAATATTAAAATTATGAAACCCACTGAGACGCAGTTTCCTTTTAAGAGTTTCCTGAGGGCGATAAGTAGTCGCTTAATTAAGTTGGATAGGTATCAAGTAGCTAAAGTCTGAAATAGAACCAATAGTCCTGCAGACTTAACGCCCATCATCAGTAAAGAGAAGTTTCTCTAGTGGTGACCACGAACTGAAAGACGCAAAGTAGAATGGTAACCTACGATGTACCTATATCGTTAATCTGGTGACAGTTAGAAAAACTGATGGATGTAAAAGACTCACAATAGTATAATGTTGGTCTTAATGTGGAAGGCTCAGCAACTGACGTCTATCGGTTGATAATGATGAAGTTATAAAATTACATAGAGTTGACATGTTCAAAACTCGTGATTACTAACTTTTCGTATGAGTAAAAAGATTGGAATAATTCTAAACCGCTGACTTCAGTATTAAACAGCTGTAACTGAAGTAGTGATAAAATGTATACCAAATTAATAATCCCAATCTTAAATTAGTTCATTATTACCTATGCCGATCTTTCCATTGGTAAACTAATAAGTCCCACTCGTTAATAATTCAAAGCAGCAGGTTTAATTCGTCAATGTTGTTTTGCAAGAGCTAAGTCCTCTATGCTATTTTAGATGCTAAGTTATTTTAACTCTTGTATATTTATAGTTACTGAAGGAATTCAGCGACTCCCAGCGGCATCATACGCTTATTACCGCATAATTCTGGCTCAATATAAATTCTCCGGCGGCCGTTGCATGCCACTATGGCGCATAAGTAGTACATGTCAAGGGTTGTTTTGGGTTGGAAATACATATTATGTAATACCGGTTTTTAGATAGTACCACTATCACTGCCCTTTTGATGGGTAGAGTTATTGAATTTTGATTTATTTTGATGCAGAAACGCAAAGCTGCGCTGGCGAATGCGTTTGGCGACGTGACTGCGACTATACCAAGGCACGGTGCACGTAGAAAGCCATGATAATTGTACGCATCCCCTACGACTTATATCTATCTATCTTTTACGATAAAGGTACCGGTTTACTTACCTAACAGAAAACAATGATACCGAAGTATTTGCACTCTCAACTCAAAAGTACTTATGACACTAAGGTAAATAAATTCATATCTTTAATGAAAAGTGGCGAATTGTATAGGTTATGCAACCCTAGATGCATAATTTCATCAGTAAATGTTGATGACTGATGTACACACATGACATCCGTATATCCATGTGTGATGTGTGTGTGAAGGTTTGCGTATGTCTGTGTGTGTTCAATAAGCGTGCCTAGAGCAGAAAATGTTTGTGAAAACTTGCCCATGGTTTCTACAATGGATGCAAACTTTCCATACCTATAGCTTTGTTGTCCAAATGACGCATAACTAAGTACTATCCAGTAGTGACTTTACGTGTCATCACTCTACTGCTTACGTTTACCTTTTTTTACGTTTTCAAACAATAGAACGAGACAACAAACGCGAAAACAGAAAATAAATTAAAAGCGCCGAAACAAAAGTTTTTCTAAAAATTGTGTAATTATATTTTTTATTTCAAGGGAAATCTAATAATAGCAAGCCTATCGGATATCATCATTAAAAAAAAACCACAACCAAACTTAAAAACACTTTTAACAATTACTCGATCTAATTAACTTGTAAGTATTCAAATGGAGTCAATTTTGTTAACACAGACACCGCATTGATTTCATCGATAATTTTCAAGGAACATGTATATCGAAGTAATTTTCAATGTTCAATTAAAACCGTTCGAATTTAACAGAATGGAACGAAGGCCATTCGATTGGTATCATATTGCCAATAGAGCTAAGACTTAGGTACTGTAATCCGTTGTAAATAACAGTTATATGTGTAGTTATTTGGAATGCACCCTAATAAGCTTGTTAATTGGTAGATTACATATCTTTGCTTTTCATATGCTAACTCAATACATAGGTTCTACATAGTTAGTATTAAACTCAATCGCATCTCATTAGTTGAAATATGTTAGGTATTCGTTATAATAATAGGTAGATATATATTTTCAATTCTATTTCATTAAAATATGAAACCAATGACATTATTGTATCGTTCACAAAGATCAGTTGCTAAATGTTTTGGCTACTTTTGCTAATGACAACAGCATTGCCTTTCAGAACGTTGAATTGAAAAGTCTTGTGTGCACTACATGATTTTCGTTACTCGAGTAACTTAATTTTTTTCAGGGGATGTAACAAAAACTTAGATTACAGAAACTGTATGCATAAAAAGGTCAAACAAAATAGTAAAAGATGGTCCTTCGAACCGGATCATATGTTCATTACATCAAAGTTCAATATTTTTAATGGAGCGGTTGAAAGTTAAACGACGTGCACTCTCTTTGAGACTGCATTGCGCACTGATAGCTAAAAAAAGTCAATAATGGAGTATTTAACAACGGAAGTTAAATGTTTTAACCAACAAGTCTAGACTACACTGAAACTCTATAGACAATAAGCTACCGATAACTTCGTTTTGATACTCAAAACGCTTTGAACTAACATCAAACTTTGAGATTAACTCAGAGCGTATCTCAATGTGCTTCAGGCAGTAAATCAACGTGAAAATCTAAGCCTTCTTTAATTGATGAAGCTTATTAAGCTAAGTTTGCTCATAACGCTAGAGTTGCCGTTTGTTGGCGAAGTTTGGCAATTTGCTGGATTACTGTTTGCCGTGAGCCAGTTTTATTTGCTTTGGCTCAGTGTGACGACAAAGATAGAGATGTATAGCTATAACTACTTATCTACGATACATTATGAGACAAGAACATTTCAATGAACCTGGATTTTCATTCTCATCGGCGACCATCTCAAGTCCGCAGCTTTAAGTGCTAAAATTTTTGCATGTTCTTTTTAAAGTTATCAAATTTTGCGTGAAAGTTTTCATGTCTCTACACTATTAACTGCTTAAAGCACATGTGGTAAAAAAGTATAGTATAGTTCGTGAAAAACTAAATGCAAGATTCTTTGAACCTCTCCATTAAGTATTTTAATTTAATTAGATCTCTGTAATTGGAACTTTATGTCACATACAATTATTTCACAAAAAAGAAGCTCTAGACTACAAATAAGATGGTGGGGATTCAACCACACCCTTTCAAAACATTATGGTTGTTTAGATTTTGCACTTAAACTACAGGAAAGTCTCCAACCAAGACATATTTAATGTTTGAGAAAACCCCTGGATACTTGAAAAACTTTTAATGGACACGTTAAGTATTAAGATTTGGTCTGAAGTAATATCAAACGAAATAAGAAATAAGTTTTGAGGAGTTTTATTCTTGGTAGACGAACGGTAACACGTGCCCCTTGCTTAGCGCTGATACCAAATTGGAATCTCATCTCAGCCTTTTTTTTCATCGCTAAAAGCGGTGAAGGAGGGAACCGACATGCGACATTTACCATCCTGCACTAGGCATGATGATTAAAAGTTTTCAATCTCCAAATAAAGCAAATAACTTGAGTTGGCATAAATATAGTACCTTCATTCTCACTAATAAAATTAGAAATGCTCTTGACTAAGTAAAAAGTAAAAAAACGTGTGTTTGACTGACATTTCGCCTGATATCAAATGACGATTTGAGGTTGACGGTCTATCACGCATGCTTAGAAGGTGCCTATTTACTTTGGCCTTGGATATTGCTAAATTATGGCAAGAAATATAGACTCTAGCAAGAAGTTTCACTCTAGAGATAAGATAAATTTAAAGGATCTTGCCGAGTCTCCGAACAAGACACGTTTTAACTATCTGTGCAATAGGTAGTCAGTAAAAACAGTTCAACCGTCGCGTCCGAGAGACGATTCCAAGACCTCGGAAAACTTTTAATGGAGTGCGGGGTAATAAACTTTCCATTTTGGCGGTACTAGAGAACCTTTATAATAGAAAAGCGTCTCAAATTCATGTCTACTGCGTTATGTTGTTATTTTTTGCAAGTAAGCGATGAAAAGCAGGTCGTTTGCTTGATGGAAAGGGCCGTTTAGTTTAGTTTAGTTATTAGTTAGTTAGTTAGTTTAGTTTAGTTAGTTTAGTTTCGTTTAGTTCACCACACGCAACTCTGCAAATATTTTTGCAAAGCATCGAGCATTGTTGGCGCCTTATCATATCGGTCAAATGTCTGTCTGAGCTCCATTTTACAAGGTAATCATTTAACAAGTCATTGCACTCATAGCAATCTAAAAAAATATTGCAAAATTTGATAACGTATTGTAATAATCTCAACATGGCACAAAAGATAAACGCTTGAATCGCTGCTCAATTAATATTGATTTTAGTGAAAAACCTAACTATAGTAATAAGATAAAGACCTTGAAAAAGATTAGCCTCTATAGCCAGTATTTACGTGAACCCCAAAAAATAATAACGTAAAATACATGACCAGCTCTGGTGATTCACAATGTTTTTTTTTTTGTTGTTTTTGTTTTTGTACCACATTCCGTTCTTGTGAAGGACCTAAATGGGCATTTCCTTAAACGAGCTTCTATACAAAAGCACTAAACACGTTTTGTTCTACTACAGATCAAAATTCTTTCAAGGATTTGAACCTATGAGTTTAAGTTATTTTACATCGTACTAATATTATAAATGAAAAGTTTGTGTGTGAGTTTGTTACTAAGTATTAAGCATCGTAACAGTTGAACCGATGTTCTTGAAATTTTTTATAATACTTATAATCCCTTACTTATTATAAATTCGAAAATAACTCTGTCTGTCTGTTACTCTTTCACACCTAAACTACTGAACCGATTTAAATGAAACTTGGTACGGAGATAGTTTGAATCCTGAGCCCACGCGGGTGAAACCGCGGGGAACAGCTAGTATTTTATACCCAGAAAAATATTAGTTTTTTGCACGACAAGATGAAAACCGCAAGTGTAACCGCGGGCTGCAGCTTGTACTAGTTTAATGTCGCAAAGTCATCCCAACAGGTTGAGGCTTCCTTGGTTCGATTCGTCGAATGACTCTCCAGAACTTCGGCGAGGGACGAGATTCCAAACAAATCGATGAATTACTCGCCAGAAATTTCGCGAATAGAACTTTTTATGTGTAGAAAATGCAGAGCTCCCACGGGAAAAAGAATTGCGGGAGATACCATGAGGTGAAGTAAGCTAAAATTATTAATTTTTATACTAGTAATCCGCCCCGACTTCGCATGGGTTCGCATAAGTATATATTTTTGATGTCTGGCAGCGAGTCATATATATAGTTTACAAAAAAATGCCATAGAAAAATGCATTATCTGACTTTTCCAACTTTTTTTTTATTTCCCGGTTTTTTTGAAATCAAACCGGCCATTATCGAACAACATTTCATGTTTATTTATACAGATTCAATAACTTTACTTGGTCATTACCTCTACTGATTTTCAATGGCAGTACCTACCTACCTACTACTACAGTTTCTCGCTGACATAATGTAAGTCTTTTACATAACATATCATGAAACATACACCGAAATAAAGTTGCCTTCGCCAAATATGGTCTGCATTATACAACAGGGAGCAATGTCCGTTATCTCTCGATTTATCTCAGTTGAGTGCACTTCGAGATCTCGATACGATTCTTGCAAAACAAGACAATAATGCAGTATATTACTACGCACATTAAATGCAATTGTTATGTTTGGTATGAGCGTAGCCAGATCGTGTATAGATAAAATTATTATCTTAATATGATTATGCAATCTAGATAAGGTTATCATGGTGGCGTTCAAAGGGGGAGGCCTATGTTCAGCAGTGGACTTCTTCCGGCTGATGATATATATCTTCTACCACGTTCCGTTTACTAAGGAATGAAAAAAGTATATTTAAACGCAAAACGTTCATGTCATAAAGACACAAAGTAAAAATCGTAAAATTACTTCTGTTTTTGTTAAATCTATTTGGTAGCACATCATTTTGCAAAATATGTTGTTCGTTTTTTACATTTTGCGTAATAAAAGTTTTACATTTTGTACATTTCGCGAAATTCAATGTTTTAAACATTTTGCTTGAAGACGCAATATTCTTAGTAACTACCGTGCTACGCTGGACTAACTACAAACTACATATCTTACTGACGTAGCGTCATAACTTACGTATTTATAAAGTCCTCGCTCAGTACTTATTACAAAAACCTAGCGCTTGTTACCATACGCCAACCAAGATTGCATGCCTGTAAATAATGGTGCCGTCCATCCCTCTTTCATTATTTCATAGAGTAAATACGAGTCAGTATGGCAAGTATTTACTCTCAAATATTCAAATACACTCTCGATCCAGGCGCATCAGGACTTGTGTTTAAACGCTATGCTATAAAAATAAAAAAATAAAAAAAAATCCCCGACTTCTTGGGCCGATTTTCATCAAACATAGCCAAGAACCACCTCCGCCAGACAACTGGCATTCAAATGAAAAAAAAACCGTATTGAAATTGGTCCATCCATTTGAGAGCTACGATGCCACAGACAGATACACATTACACATACACATACACAGACAGACAGACAGGCAGACATTGACGTCAAACTTACAACACCCCTCTTTTTGCGTCGGGATTTAAAAACTAAAAAAGTTCTGGGACCGAAGATCACTGTGCAAATGACGTAAAGCGTAAAGTAAAAAACGCTAAGTTACAGTCACTGCGTCTAACAATTGCCTGGTTTAGCGCATGGCTAGCGCAGCCCGGCCCCTTTTAGTACCGCAAAGGCGACATTTCTACGTAGTTTCCCTACTGATACATTACAATATATAGGTACTGTGATTACATGTTCCTAACTAATTGCGGGATCTACCACTTCAGCCATGGAGCATAATTTAGTCTTGCCCGCTCTAGTCTTTTTGCTTTGGATTGGTGTTTTCTTTTTGCTCATCGTTGGACTGTTATTAGTAGAAAACGTTGTGCGCTAAGATTTATACTAGTTTCTAGTTGCACAGTCACATTCCTTGAAGAAAATGCGAAAACGCAAACGTAAGTTTTTTTAATAAATAACAGCAACTGTTCAAATCCAGCGCGGAAATGCCCTGCGATCGTGCTCATTAATATGTTCTGCAGATCAATCGAGTTACTTATTTTCTAGTCTGCAAATCTTTTTTCTCGTCCACTGAATAATCAGGTCTCAACCATTAAAACTATGGCTCTACGCTGCGTTTACTGGCAACTCACTTCACGTGCCAAAATTGTCTCTACTCGTACAATTTTGTTTGGAAATCTGATTGTGTTACAAATGCATAATATATAATAATAATTTTAATACATTCGTGTTCTTATTAGAAACTATATATTATTATCATGTTTCCTATAGCATACCTCTCTATTCCACGCATGATCTAGTCAATGCAATTCATCAAGCATACCATTTACGTTCAATTACGGAGACGGCAGAAAAACATCATTATGTCAAATCATCCGTAACCAGAAATGTATGTATGAATGTATTGTATGTTCTCATTTGTATTGGCCGTCACGTGAATTTAATGTTATTGAGATTTATTATTGTGTTGTTGTGTAAAAGTCTTCTAGCTTTGGGTAAAGAAAAGTTGAATGCCGTTATATATTTTCTACAGTTCTATTAGACGGTTTATATTAAACTAGTTGTTCCTTGCGGTTTCAAGATTATTTTAGGGGTTTTTATATTACAATAAAGCGCACTACAGATACGCAGAGATAGTATAGCTTTTTAGCAAAGAAAAAGGTTGCAAAGATTAGGCGTAACAAACATATAACAAACTTTACCTCTTAATAAAATTAATGTCGATCATTAGTTATTTCCGACATAATTAATATATGTGAATAAGAACCTGCTTTTTATTTCACGTAAGTAAATACAAGTGAAAGTACGAGAAATAATAATATAAAGTAGGTACCTAAAGCACTAATCGAGTGAATTGAATAATGGTAAAAATAATTGTAAGCAATACAAACTGTCAGTGTAATGTACGAGTGAATTCAAACGAATGGGTCTGAGTGCACGATCGCGGATGCTGTCAATTTATCTTGTGTATTGAATGTCCTTTCTTTTCATAAGATGTTATGAGTCGGTGACATAGTTTTTGGAGTTATTTTAATAACTACGAATAAAATAACAATGCATTGTTCTCTAAAATGTAGGAGAACTGTTTTTACAATTTTTTTATTTCAATATCAGCAGTGCGTTTTTAATTGAGGGACATTTTGTGAGATTAATCTGAATTTATAAAACCGTCATATGGCTGACTAACTGACTGATAATATAATCAAAGCACAGCCTAAACCAAAATCATCCCCTAATGGATTCAAATGGGATATTAAAGTTTGTATAGAAAAATATAAACTATCACGCGGGTATCGCAATTAGTACTTTTATATAATACTGTTTGAGAAGCATTTCCTTCGTAAAAGTTTTAAAATATTACGCTACAAAACAACGAGTTAAACAAGTACTGGTCCTCCATATATTTGATGTAAGTCCCATTAAAAGTCACCAATTTATTCAAGCCCTTGCGAACTGTTATACACGTAGATTGTTAGCCTTAGTGCTGCCCTGACGGCCCATCTGGCCTAGTCAGCATATCCATAAGTAAACGCAGTCCTTAAAAGTAGTTTCATAGTCAGTCTGCTCTCATCCTCCAAACAGAACGGTTGCCTAAAGATAACATCGTATTGTATTAATCTCGTAATAAACTTAGTGAATTTAAAATAGTTTTTTTTTAAAAACTAGAATCCAATTATCCGTATAACATTTTGGTGGCAGCGGTGGGATCCGGAAATCCCCAGTGCCAGGCACCGTTCCGCAGACTCGCTCCGGATCCTTATCCTAAAAGGAAAATAAAACACGTCAATGTGAAACATTTTGTGTTAAGTGAAACCTGTGAAATAAAAGCGCAAGTGTACTTACTCACTGTGACATACTGTGACATCCATAAAGTGTCGTCTCGTCACACATCCTAGATCCTGGAAAGGATCATCCTGCAAAGAAGAAAGGATTGCAATTGTAGTTGCAATCACCTACCTCCAACTGCGTGCATCTCCAATCTCCGAGTACGCCTATCTCCAACCTGCAAAAGAAAGCAAACAATTAGAAGTACCTACTTACCGTGCTTCCATCCTGCTCCGTGACTACTCGCCACGGACATCGCTGTATCCTGCATCTGAAATAAATCAAGAATCCAACTTGTCAACTCTAAATCGTCAAAGAACCACAAGCTGCGAAGCTTATCTCATCGGAATGTTCCCAGCCGCCGCCGTGTTCTTATCAGTCGCCCACACGTTACTCGTACAGTAAGTCTTTGGTCATTGTTTAGACTAAGTCAGGAAGTTAAGGCTCCGTTAGTTATCCATTGTGAATTAATTTTATGTTAGTCATTTGCAATCTGTTCTATTAATTTTGTCCCGGAAGTTAACTATGCCAAAACTGCCAAAAGCGGAAGAAGGCAAATTAACCATCGACATCCCCGGACCGGAACAAGTTGCAAGTGATTCAGCGGGAAAATCACCTCTTGGTTCTCCTCGCATCACCAGGAAAGCCGCCGCAGCTCTTGCAATGGCTGAACTGGAATTAAACATCCTTTTCAAATTCATCAAATCCTATGACGGCAGTAGGGAAACTCTGAACTCATTTTTGGTAAACTGCGATAACGCGTTTGACCTTGCATCCGAGGCTCAAAGGCCTATCTTATTTAAATACATCCTCAGCCAATTAAATGGCAAAGCGGAAGTAGCCTGCTCCATTAAAGAATTTACGTCCTGGGAGCAATTAAAGGAATTCTTAAAAACACAGTTTAGTGAGCGGAAGCACTATTCACACCTCTTAACTGATCTTCAAGAAACCAAACAAGGTCCACAAGATAATGTGGGCCAATATGCATTACGAATGGAAACTTACCTCTCACAACTACTTACCGAAATATCATTATCCAATACTAAAGCCAAGGAATTGCCAGGTCGCACCGCGGCTATGGAAGACCTCGCACTCCACCATTTCGTAATGGGACTGCATCCCCGAATCTCAAATATTGTGAGATGTAAGTCTCCACGAACCTTAAACGAAGCTATTAATTTCGCCATTTCTGAAGAACGGATACAGCAGACGCTGTATAGACGTCCACAGATAGACCAAAAACCTGTTAATAATAACAATAACAAATTCAAGGCCGGACCTTCTAAACCAAATACATCATTTAATTCTCAAAAGCCAGGTAACCCGACACCACAAGGAGTGCCCAATGTATTTTGCCGTTATTGCAAAACGGGTGGCCATGATATATCAATGTGTAAAAAACGCGAATTCAATAACAACCGTTTCAAATTCCAACAACAGCAGACGCCTAACCAAGGTTTTAGGGCTGCCCCTCGTGTCAATTTCGTTGAACAACCTGATGAAGAGGTTGGCCAGGATGAAGTAGACCTCTCACCCGACACTTTAAACGAGTAGACGTCTCGCCCAAGTGTCGCACGAGACAAAATCCAAAAGTCGACACGATTGCCCAATCCTCAATTCCCAGGGACCACTCGGGTAACCAGCCCCAAATAAGCGTCCAATCCTCAATTCCCAGGGACCACTCGGGTAACCAGCCCCAAATAAGCGTCCAATCCTCAATTTCCAGGGACCACTCGGGTAACCAGCCCCAAATAAGCGCCCAATCTTCTATTTCCAGGGACCACTCGGGTAACCAGCCCCAAACAAGTGCCCAATTTTCAATTTCCAGGGACCACTCGGGTAACCAGCCCCAAACAAGAGCCCAATCAACAAATAAGACCAACCGACAGGGTAACCAGCCCCAAACTGACGGTCATAAAACTACTGAACCGATTTCTCATAACCTTGGAAATCCTAAAGTCCCATCCTTATCCAAAGAAATTTACGAAGTGAATATAGACACGACGAAAAGACTTTTACCACACGTACTGCTAGACTCACAGGCATCAGATATCCCTTTATCCTTACTTGTTGACTCAGGTTCTGCTATATATGCATTCGGAAGAATCAGAAATTAATCAAAGAGCTGATTAAACTCAAGGGTATAGACCCTGGTGATGAACCAACTCAGACCGAAGGTCATTTCCAAGTCAAGTTAAGACTAAATGACAATAAATCCATATCTTTCAAGTTCCATGTTGTTAGAGACATCAACCTACCTTATGACGGTATCATAGGTACGGACTTCCTAACCGCATTTGGCTGCAAAATCGATTACACTCACGATGTCCTGAAAATAGGAAAATTAGATGTTAAACTTCAATTTTTCGAGCCTTTTTATGTGATTCCGCCTCGAACCGAAACAGTTATCGAATGTTCCGTTCGGAAAACCAACTTGAAGGAAGGTATCATAGTAGATCAACACCTTTCTGAGAATTTACTAATATCCAATTGTATCGTAAAGGTCAAGGACAACAGACGTATAAACTTGACAGTCGCCAACATTTCGGAACTTCCTATTAATATCAATCCGAATCTAAATCTTAAACTAGAGCCTTACGAATCTATCAATTCTATCCTAAATGGTCATAACCAAAACGCTGATTCTCACATCCGCACTCAAGAAGTGCTAAATTTACTCAGAACAGATCATCTCAATTCTGAAGAAGCTAATGCTCTTCATGACATTTGCTCTGAATATTCAGACATATTCTATGTCCCCGGAGATAAACTCTCCCATACTAATGCTTTAAAGCATGATATCGTAACAACACCTCAGAATCCAATCCATGTCAAGTCCTATCGATTTCCAGAAGTACACAAACAAGAAGTGGAAAAACAAATCGACCATATGCTAGATCAAGGTATTATAGAACCTTCTATGTCTCCATGGTCATCACCCATTTGGATCGTCCCCAAGAAGCTAGATGCTTCCGGGGAGCGCAAATGGCGCATAGTCATTGATTACCGAAAGCTAAATGATATCACCGTTGGTGATAGCTATCCCATTCCACAGATCTCAGAGATCTTGGACCAGCTTGGTCAAAGTAAATACTTCTCCACTCTTGACCTCGCATCAGGATTCCATCAAATCCTTATAAATGAAGAAGACGCTCCCAAAACAGCCTTCAGCGTGCCACAGGGCCATTACCAATTTAACCGTATGCCATTTGGCTTGAAGAATGCTCCTTCTACCTTCCAGCGGTTGATGAATACCGCCTTATCAGGGCTTCAGAGCACGCGCTGTTTTGTTTATCTTGACGATATCGTTATCTACAGTCATGATCTTAACTCACACGTTGAAAACCTTTCAACCGTATTCCAAAGATTGCGAGATTTTAATCTAAAACTGCAACCTGACAAATGTGAGTTCCTCAGACGCGAAGTCGCATATCTTGGTCATGTAATAACCGAAGAAGGCGTCAAACCAAATCCGGATAAGATAAAATCAGTCACCGAATTTCCAACTCCTATGTCCCCAAAAGATATTAAATCTTTTCTTGGCCTTGTCTCTTACTACCGACGATTTATCCCGGACTTCTCTAAAATCGCCAAACCACTTACCAAGCTCCTAAAGAAAGACATCCCATTTGACTGGCAAAACGAACAACAACTCGCCTTCGAATCCTTAAAAATCAAACTCACTTCTGCCCCAATCTTGGCATATCCGGATTTCACACAACCTTTCCTGCTCACATGTGATGCATCAAACTATGCAATATCAGCGATATTATCCCAAGGTCCCGTAGGAAAAGACCGACCTATCGCCTATGCATCTCGCACCCTCAATAAGGCAGAGTGCAACTACAGCGTAACCGAAAAGGAGTGCCTAGCCGTTATCTTTGGCACCAAGGTATTTAGACCTTACTTATACGGACACCAGTTCACAGTCCTGACGGACCATAAGCCATTAGAGTGGCTTTTTAAATGCAAAGACCCAGGGTCACGCCTCATCCGCTGGCGTTTAAAGCTGGAAGAGTTCGAATACGATATCAAATATAAAAAGGGAAAAATTAACACTAACGCGGACGCACTATCCCGTTTCCCTGTTAATCCAATCCAACCGACAATATCCAACTCTTCTACTGATGACCAACCGACCCGAGAAGTAGACAGTGACTTAATGGACCTGTTGATATCACCACCGTCTTTCAACCCTGAAAGAGACATCCTACCTTCTTTCGACCATCTCGATCTCAATGAGGGATCTACTGACTTACCTTCCCCAAATCTCCTCGATCCTAATGCGGATATTCTCCCGTCACCAGAAATGAACTTACCTTCTAATATACCTGACACCATTAGGGAAGAAATCGAAGACTTACCTGAACGTGTCCCCGAGCAGTTACCAGCTCTTGATGACCAGCCCGTCGTTACTCCAACACCTTCCACTAGCACTAGTCTAAACTTACCTGACGATGACTATCCTGCTTTTCTGAAAACAATGGACAATAAAGAAAAGTCTTTCAACACAAAAATCCAAGAACATAATGAAGACATTACTAAATCAAAATGTAAAATCATAATTATACCTACTTCTATTGATCTTGACGAATCCAACCCATTTGTACAAAATATTCTTGATAACATACCAGATAACTCCGAAATCATAAATAAGGAACGGCCTCTCAATTCCTTCATATCATTCTCGCATGGAGACAAGATATACTATTTCCTGTTTTTCAAAGTTTACCATTTTGATAAATCAACTTACGTAGATATATACAAAAGTCTCAAATCAATCAGGAATGAATTGATCGTAAATCTTGATAAAGATATTTCCTCAAATATTGCAATAACAGAATTTAGAAACCCATTTGATGTTCATCAATTTACTAAAATCTATAACATGTTGCTCTTTCTGTTTAACAACTCTGATATCAATATACATATATACAAAGGTAAAATCATATATCCGTCTCTTACCGAAATTCCTAAAATACTTAGGGAAAACCACGATATCCCGATCGCCGGACATCTCGGCAGTAGCCGCATGCTTAAGAGAATCCAGGAAACCTTTTACTGGAAAAACATGCGAAGTGACATTGAAAGTTTCGTAAAGAAATGTCCACAATGTCAGACCAATAAAGCCCTTAGACAAGTAAATAGGGCTCCCATGCAGATTACTAGCACGTCAACCGAACCTTGTCAACGGATATCCCTCGATATTGTCGGACCGTTGCCCGAAGCGGGACCTGCAAAATTAAAGTACATACTAACAATACAAGACGATCTTACCAAGTTCTCCTCTGCATATCCAATACGCAGCACCACAGCTGAGGAAACCAGTGAATGCTTACTTCACTACATATCCATCTTCGGTATCCCAAAAATGATCCTTACGGATCAGGGAACCAACTTCACGTCTGAACTTTTCAAAAAGACTTGTGAATTTCTTAAAATCAAAAACCTTTGGTCTTCTCCTTACCATCCACAGACCCAAGGCGCCCTTGAAAGAAGCCATTCAACTCTCAAGGAGTACCTCAGATCCTATACCAATGAGGACCAGACGAACTGGCCTCGTTATGTCTATACAGCTATGCTCACTTACAACACAACTGTGCATTCCACAACTCATTTCACACCCCACGAACTAATGTTTGGAAACAAACCAGTGATTCCAAATTCCATCTATGAGGAATCCCCAGGAGCAACGTATCCTGATTATGTCCGTATGCTCCAAAACCGACTCAAGTATTCACGAGAAAAAGCTTTAGAATTCATAAGGAGATCTAAAGAATCCTCCAAATCATATTATGACACTCGTACTCGCACACCTAAATATAGAACTGGCGAGTACGTATATTTAAAAAATCACTTGAGAATGCGTAAAGCACTCTCAGCCCTCTGGAAGGGACCTTACAAGATAGTAAGAGTAAATGGAAACAATACACTTACCTTGCTCATTAATCGACGTCACGTCACGCATCACTTTGATGAAGTGAAAACAGCTAACGTCGACACCAACCTGTAATGAAATCTTTCATTAGAGTAGAGTAGAGTAGAGTAGAGTAGAGTAGAGTAGAGTAGAGTAGAGTAGAGTAGAGTAGAGTAGAGTAGAGTAGAGTAGAGTAGAGTAGAGTAGAGTAGAGTAGAGTAGAGTAGAGTAGAGTAGAGTAGAGTAGAGTAGAGTAGAGTAGAGTAGAGTAGAGTAGAATAGAATAGAATAGAATAGAATAGAATAGAATAGAATATAATAGAATAGAATAGAATAGAATAGAATAGAATAGAATAGAATAGAATAGAATAGAATAGAATAGAATAGAATAGAATAGAATAGAATAGAATAGAATAGAATAGAATAGAATAGAATAGAATAGAATAGAATAGAATAGGACAGGACAGGACAGAATAGTGTAAGAACAAAACAGAATATTAAGACTTACCTCGGATTAATTGTTATTTGCAGCTCAGTTTGGGGTCAATCTCATCGAGATTTCATCCAGCCGATCACTTCAAGTTCAGGACTCTATTACGATTACATAGGAAAAGTAAGAATTAATAATGTTCAATTAAAGATTGTAATACCAGTAGACATTTCACATTTTGGCCCACATATACAAAATATCGAAGTTGCTCTAGGGATCACCGGAAGTTTGTGTAAACAAACCCAAATAATAGAAATCGATGCCGAATGTCATAACTTATTACAACCATTAACAGCACGGTTCCAAGACATGAGTAGAGAGTTTGCCTCTATATCTCACCTGATAGATAACAAAACAAAACGCAGTGCATGGATAGGAGGTGTAGGAAAAATTTCGAAAAAGATATTTGGTACCTTAGATGAGGAAGACGGATTGCGATATGACGAAGCAATCAACTCTTTACAAAGTAGTACAAAACAATTGGCTTCACTTATGAAAGAAAACATTTTGGTTACTACCTCAATAATAACAAACTACAATAACACCTTACACAAGATAAAAGATAACGAAGCCAGCCTTAACATAGCGATTGACAAGCTCTCACTATCTGTTAAGAACATTACCAAAATTACTAATGGATTACAGCTACTTGTTAATATAAATGAAATACTCGACGTCTTAGAGACATCGATACTTACCTTGTCGTTCCAACTTGAGGATATAACAAATGCCGTGTTATTCAGTAGTCAAAACATCCTTCATCCTGCAATAATAACACCAAATGAATTATATCAGGAGCTTGCCGATAACTATAGGCATTTACCTAGTGACCTAGAGTTGCCCGTCATTTTAGATATATATTCCATACATGTTATTTTAAGTATTTCTAAGTTAGCAAGTTACTATATTAACAATAAGATTATATTTGTATTACAAGTGCCGCTGGTCAACAGCAGAGAGTATGTATTATTCCATAACATTGCACTTCCTACACCTTATGAGCCTAAAGAACCGAATTCTTTCAGTCTTATTATACCTGATAATAAGTTCATAGCAATGACCAAAGACAAATCTTACTATTGTGTTTTTGACCACCTGGAAGTTTGTAAATCCGTGAGTCCAGGAAACTATATATGTGATATAAAAAATGTATACTCCACCGACGCGAAGCCTATCTGTGAAAGTGAACTATTAGCAAAAGTGATTCGTGAAAAACCATTACATTGTGAGACAAAAATTATATTAGGAAAATTGGATATTTGGAAACCGTTAACAAACAATAAGTGGATTTATATACAATCAGAACCTAACAAAATCTCTATCGACTGTCTTAACTCTAAATTGTACGAGGAAAATATTTTAGGCACAGGTATACTTAGTATCCCTAAGAATTGTATCGGATATTGTAAAAGCGCTACATTACTACCAAAACATAATATTCTGAATATTACCTCACCTATCAATCATATTCCAGATTTTAACCTTATAAATGATACTTGCTGTAATTTGGATAAATTGAATAATGTTATAAATAATAATGTACCTTCTGTGCATTTACACAACATAGATTTAGACGATTTTAATTTAGGAAACAGACACAAAATGAAATCCCTTCTGGACGAATTAAAAAATATTGAAGATGCACAAAACCCGCATATAATTAAGTATGGGACCCATTACTCTGTCCTAATTATTGTAATCTCTTTATTAATTTTTATATTTTTATTTTACCTAATTTTAAGGAAAATTTGTAAATCTAGCAGCAACCGACCTTTTCAATTTAAATTGACCAGATCACCAGCTCAGCCCGCTCTTAGAACAGAAACCTTGACAGACGAACAGACCGAAATAGAAATGATTAGCCCAATTGCCCCACTTAGAACTAGAATTTGAATTTCTCCTAGAGACTTTGTATTTTCCCCAAAGTCTCCTCTAAAAGGGGGAGATGTTATACACGTAGATTGTTAGCCTTAGTGCTGCCCTGACGGCCCATCTGGCCTAGTCAGCATATCCATAAGTAAACGCAGTCCTTAAAAGTAGTTTCATAGTCAGTCTGCTCTCATCCTCCAAACAGAACGGTTGCCTAAAGATAACATCGTATTGTATTAATCTCGTAATAAACTTAGTGAATTTAAAATAGTTTTTTTTTAAAAACTAGAATCCAATTATCCGTATAACAGAACGATACCATCGCAGTCCCAGCCTCTGCTAAATGCAATTGAGCCTTATAAAAATGCAATAGTCGTATTACGTCCCGAGTCTATTTACTACCTTTAATGCCGCTGCACCGATGCATACGATGAATACCTAATGCCCTTTGTGATTGTTGGTTGTTTTGTACAGCCGCTTCGGTCTGTCTGCGACCATAGACGGTTAAAAAACATGTAGGAAACAATATGGTAAATCGTGATTTGAAAACGAATCAGTCACTACAGTAGCACGAAACGTTTTTCAAGCCACCTGGTTTCGTGCTGTCATGCATATAACAAATAACAAGCGACACGTGAAAGGAATGTCACCAGTAAAGACCCAACATTTTAATTCCATGATACCTTTAGGTCAACTTCATTAACGATATGCCTGGTTCACGCTTTACTTCACGCCCTGAGGAATGAGAGCGTTGAAACGTATACAAAAGATATCAGCTTTAAGCCGTTTCTTTACATTATATGGCAACTTCTTAGACTATACCTATGGGCTTGTCAGCATTCCTTTAATATGTAGTCAAATATCAGTCCTCATTTTTAATGACCGATGTAGCGCAATGGGCGGAAAGGATGGATGGATTTGAATCCCGCTATGGGATAAATGTGGATACATAGAAAAATAGGTGGTGATATGGGTCCCTGATCCGTGTGGTTACTGGTACTCTATTTTCCATTCCATTTGCGTTTAACCAGACATAATTTAACCAGTTTCTGTTAGATCTTCAAAGAAAATAAAGTAAATTTTCAGTCACATTTCACCCAAGCCTATCACATATAAGCGAATAAAATATCACGTTAAGTACATATGCTATTTTACCATGGCCTTTCCATAATTACACTTTAGCGCTGCTGTTACTTACAGACCGGAACATGACAATGCAAGCGTTACTGATTGGCGACAAAATTGCAAGGACGATTACAACATGCTGAAGGTTTTATGGAGACTCTATAAAGTATGTCCACACTGTTGCAAGTGAACCCACAAGTGACGGCATGCGCTGTCGTCGAGCTGGTTTCAGCGCATGCGTTATTGCATGCGCTGAAACCCTGGTGTGGACATACGTGTAGAGAACCACAGTCTTTTCACTTCCTGTTTCTTTTACCAAAGGTTGATCTGACCTGTAAGTAACAAAGATGTTATCATGATGCCCGTGCCAACTTTATGAGTGTTCGAAGCGGAAAATCACTGATTCCCTATATTCTTATTTCATCATTATCTTGTCACCGGAAGCCTGTGTCACGGATGGTTATTTGCATTTTGCGCATAAGGAACTCCGGTATTTGAGCAAGAAAACATCTAACTAGCGATGAACTGCTTTAACCTTTGTTTTGAACCTTATTGCACTTAGCCTTACTAAGCGGACGATGTACCTACCTACAGTGATTTTAGCCAATGACCCTGTTAAGAACTACGGACCCGATTTGATCTCGTAACTAAAAGAAGGACAACAAGTTTGGTATTTACAGTCCTCACACGAATGGGCAGGTCATACCTAAATACCTGCTACAGAAGCGTGAACAAAACAAGTGAAGAGAGTTAGGATGTTTTGTTTGGTTTCATAGTCAATAACATCATTGCTGGTACTCTGGCCTTCTCTTAGAGAGAGAGTATGGGTAATCTACCACGCTGACCCAGTGCGGGTTGGTAGATGTCGCATGCCCTTGAATGTGGCAGTTCTTGGACATGCCGGTTTCCTAACGATGTTTTCCTCGCCGTTTTTTTTAAAGATGGCAATTCCGCACATAACCACAGATGCGGGGCCGAGAGGTAATGAACTCGGTGTCGGTGCCTTGTAAGTCGAACGCGTTACGGTTTGGTACTCTAGTAACGATAGCTTGGGCCTGCGAAGATGTGAAAATCAGTACTGACCTGTAAGCGAAATGGCGACGCCTGAGCGGCCTCGGTCTATCCGGTATGCTGTCCAGCGACGAAGACCACGCTCCATCACTAGTCCTCGACAAGCTCCTGTTCTTTGCTTCCATAGTCCGAGCACTTTCCAGCAGCACCGCCGTGTACTTCGTTATCAGCATCGTTTTCATTATTTCGTCACATTCACTTCAATATTTTTCACTTAAATTTCCTGTTCAATTTTTCGTCACTGACGGTCGTTAATAGATTTCAAAGACAATGCAATCTTCTATGCTTCTGTGATAAAGTTACTAAATTTATTATCCAACATTTTATATCTACTCTATTGACCAATTTTCTATTCAAAAAAGTCGTAAACTGTTAATAAAGTATCAATATCACCTTGGTTTTAATCCACATTTCAAAGGAAAAAAGTCATCAAAGCATTTGTATAATTACACTTTTTGTTAGAGCAATGAGGAAGCATGAATCATATCAAATATTTAGACACTGTTCAACGCAAACTGTTAATAGTGAAAAACGTCACGCACAATCTGATTTTCGCTCTCACATCGGCAATTTCACAATTTATTTTCAATAAGTCCGATTGACTATTCACTTTCCTTGAAATGTATGAAATCCGGATATCAGTCGTCAAAGTTGTTGCATCGGGAAACGCGCAGCAAATGGACTGAGTGGATGGAGTGAGCCGGCATCCGCACCGGCCGTCACGGCTCTGACCACCGCATATTATAACCCTCTGACTAACAACAACGGGATACTGTGAATTATGCGTGACACCCACACAAGCAAGGAGTGTTTCAAGTAAAATCGTGCTGAGTACCAACAAGAATTTCAAGTGAAACAGGCTGGGGTAAATGATAAGTAATCGTTTAGCAATATGTGCAGGAAAAGATTGAAGCTAGCAGATGAAAAACGATAAAAGATAAAAGTAAACAATTGACACAAACGGCAATCGGTCTTTCAGTCAGGACCCAAGAGTTACCAAGTTTTTGATAGGTGGACTTTCTAGTACTCGCCTGGCTAGCTACCACCCAGTTAAGAATCTGTCGCCAAGCACATACCGGTGTGTTCCAGCAGCCTCACTTGAGACCCAGTTTCCAATACAGGTGTAGCGTGACACTATCTTTAACTACATCGGTGACTTGCGCTACCCTGCAAGTAGTAAAAAAAAACTTGTGATAACTTTTTGTAATTACGGCTGATTTATATGCAACTTAGTGACGAGACGAGCAAGACACTTGCTTGATGGCAAGCGTCATGCTTGCCCATAACATTTAAGTGCAACCCAGAATTTTGAACTTTGAGCGGTTTAAAATCCTACGGGGACGGGTCCGGGTTTGCGGTTGCAATCTACTTTCCCGTCCCCCAGCGGCAGGCCGTAGGGTGCTTGGCCGCAGACCTAAGGAGGGGCTTCCTGGCTCATAGGAGGTACGCGGCAATGCGCTGTGACAACCTAAAATATGTGTACAGTTACTTCCCTCGTGAGAAGCGTGATATAATACAAAAAAACATCGTTAGCTAAAACCAGAAAAAGTTGTCAGTGAGATAAAAAGCATCATAAAACAATTAATCTTTCTTGATTGTTGTCAAAAAAGAAAGGTGGACATCTACTCAATTAAAAACACAAAAGCAATTATTCTTGATTGCACACTTCAATTAACAACGTCCTATTTTTCCTTTTAATTGATGTGAAGAATTTTAAATTTCACTTCTTCTTGATATATTAATTATAAAGCCGTTTTTTGTTAGATTTGAAAAAAAAAGCAAATGTTATAAACCTTTATTATGCTTTCACATTTCATAGAAGGTCTGAAAATAAATTGATATTACAATAGGCCTAAATTTGTGCTGCTAATAAAGTCAGGTTATGTATATTGTCTACTGCGGTAAAATAACTGTCTCTAACCCCTTTATTCCAAACTATAACCCGCACAAAACTACTATCCTGAAACCTACAACTGATTATCATAAAATAATAATTCACAACTCAACATATCTACTCAGCTGTATTGCTTCAAGTGTCGTAAAAGCTCGCACAGAGATGCGGCAAACTGTGCTATGCCAACTACCGGCAATTGTTTGAGATAAGGCAATTACCGATTGTTTGGGAGATGTTGGTTTGTCTGCGTAAGGTGCTACCGAAAAGAAAGACACCATAGTTTTTTATTTCAACTTACTGTGTAGTATTTCACCATGCGTTACTCGAAGGGATTTAAGTGACACATACATGCGAAGGGGGTTCTTGGACTGGAACTGGCCTCACTGCCTAACATGATGATTAAGAAAATTTCGATCCTCACGAAACGAGAATTGACGAGCACTGGCCTAATAAATAGCCACTGAATCTTTGCCTAGTTTCATGTACAAGAACTCTACTCATTAAGACTAAAGGAGAACTAATAAAGATTAAGTCTAAATTATGTACCGCCACATTGACCATAAAACTGCCGCTGTGTAGATAATAAAACACTAATAAAATTATCATCTTACTATTCGATAAATGGGTTTATGGTAAAGGTAAAATATATAGTCACATGATAAAGAAACTCTTACTACAACTTTTAGTTATGAAGAGACTTTTTAAGATCTCACTAATAAGAACCGGTAACTCTTCGTCTACAACTGAAGAGTTGAATTCAACGGTACATGGCATTGACCACTGCGCAACTAAACATAAACAATGGGTGGAAATAGTACACGTAAATAGAAAAGCGTATTTAGCCCAAGGGTGCTATAAGATGCGTGTTTATTTAATTCAACTGGATGTTAATTTGGGAAATACTTACGCATTTGCCCTCTTAACGGCTATAATGTGCCTAATTAGGTATATTGCCGGGTTGAAATTTTACGCAAACCATTAATGGAGCGGAGTACCGTAATGAGCTCGTTACGTTAAATGTTGATGTAACCTAATAAGAGAATATCATTTAATTGAAATTATTTAAATAAACATATCACAGTAATGACATATTTTAAATATAAGGCATTAGAGGTAACTTCAGCATGTGCTGTGTGTACATTTGTATTAATAGTTGTCCAGCGCTGTTTTTTAAACTACCCTTATGCTCAGACAGAGTACACGAAGAAAAAAGACCTTCTGAAATACCGTTTTCCTTCTGAGTCTAAAAGGAATTGTGATTTAGAAGGAAAACTAAGGTGAAACAAGGAAGGAATCGGTCTTGGAAGGCAAGACTCAGAAGGAAAGTCAGATTATTTTTCTCAGTGTAAGAGTTGTTTGCTCCAATGCAGTAAATTGAAGACCAAACCAAACCATACCAAGCCTACAGCTTCCAGCAGCTTTATAGCTGCTATTATTCGAAAGGTCAAAATGACGAGCGGGCGACAGTCGGCCTCCTTTTACAACGAATCGGTTGACTTATCTGCAAGATCTGCGAGATACTGGCTATGATGGCTATTCTTGGTAGAATTGTGTTTGCCAACTTAGGTTCTTAATTGAACTGTCTGGCCTCTGCGATGGCCCTTAGCTAAGTTTACGATAGAGCGACTTTATTGGACGAAGTATAAACTTTTCCCGTTCATTTTGTACAATAATTCAGATTGATGAAATAAACAAGTAGTTTTATACAGACGAGCTATATTATTATGGTTAAAGTCTCGTCATATGATGAATTGATGTGTATGCAAAAAGTGTCACATTCATATGCAATACTGATATGTCTATTAATAAATTACAGGCGTAACTATGCTACAAAATTTTTAATCCCAATTTTATTTATTAAGCCTCCATCTTCTTTTTCTGTAGTGCAATATACTATCGGAGGTTGGCTATCACTATCATTAGGGCAATTTTAATTATGTATGCTACTGTTCGAAACAGGAAGCTCCATATGAAATTAAATCAATAATTATTTTTTATTATTATCTTCTCTGTATTGTAGTGTTGATGCTGGTATTAGAGAGTTAGATATTATTATTGTTCATATTTACATCTCTAATGAAACTAAATTACAGAACAAGATCTCCTCATATCCAATTACAACATTTCGCGATAATATCGTCAACGTAAGTACGTTTTATTGCATGCCTCTTTATAACATTACTTTATCATCTTTTATTAATAATATACAGTATTTTGTATGCGCGCCAAGCTCTTACTGCATTCCGAGACGTCTCCAAGTTCAAGGCATTACCTACTTAGTTCGATTAGTTTACATCAAAAGTTTTGTACGTTTCTATAAAAGATAATCGTCGATTAAATGTCATTTAGTCAACCGTCGTGTCAGAAGAAAGGAATTCCGCTAACGGCTATAGAGGTCTGTATTTCTTTTCTCTTTTCATTTGAACTTTAGAAACGTTTTATTGACGCAGGTGACGAGAAACTTTGAAGATAATAATTTGATGTGTGAGTAAATAGATTTCTGATTAAATAGTGTAGGTAAATGGTCTACGAAGTAAACTCATGACGCGACGTGGCGAAAGTCGCGAGAAACCGTTGAATGGAAGAGGCTCAAAACTGTTTATATGGGACAACCCTGGACTAGTCGTCTTCTAGCTAAAAATGATCATTTCAATGGGGAAAAAACATGTAAACAATTTTTTTCTCGTATTTTTTTAAAGTGTGCTGTTTGACCACAAGTCACCTGATGTTATCAGACGATTCGTTCGAAGCTGGCGCCACACTACACCTGGATCGAAACTTGACCCTCAAGTTAGACAGCCGTAATACACCGATAGTGGAGCTAGCCAAGCAGGCACTAGAAAATGCCCAACCATCAAGCAAAGAACTGCAGGCTAAAAGTATAACTCAAAATATGAACAATGATAAAAAAAAATCTCTCAAGAAACCGCTGTGAAACAACTTTAATTAAAGGCTGGGCTATACATTCAACCATAAATTTACAGGTCCAGTGTACCAACCACTAGTACCAACAACAGATAATCAAACAGATAGAAATGAAATGCTGAACTATTAAAAAGTTGCATCACACTGTTTGCAACTCGCTATTGCAGAACCTACGAGTTAGTTAGGTATATTATTGGAATGAAAGGTAAGGTAAAGTGTATGCGCAAGAGATGTAGATCTCTCAGTTGATGAACCAGCAAATAAATAAACATGACACCTTATTGCAGCAGCCTTTGTTAATACTCAAAGGAATGAGAAGGTTACTGATCAATATAATTATATTGCTAGTGGCACAAAGTTATCTACTTTGAAAATGGATTTGACAATGGACAAATATAAGTGGTAGTTATGTAACTTAAAGAGAGTCTAGAAGACTCTATGGTTCTTCGATCAACGAAAATATCAAAAAAGATTTACTTTATAAAAGTAGTTTTTGACTACAAGTCACCAGATTTCAAGTGATGATGTGGTTGATAGTGGCAAAGCGCTATTACTGAAATAGCAACTGGATTTCAAGAGGCTGCCAGAATATACGATAGATGCTTGCCGGCAGATTCCTAACATGGGGATAGTCAGGCGAGAATGAAAAAATGCCTTATGACCAAACTATGGTTTCACCACGATGTTTTCCTTCACTGAAAGCTCAAAGCTTAGTAACTAAGAAAAATTTCCATAAACGTAAGTATAACGTTACGTACTACGACTACGTAGGAAGCAACGCCAAGTCAAGAGTCTTGCTCGTGTGTATGTCTGCCTGTACCTAATTGAAGTGGATGAATTGATGGAGAAGGTTGGGCAATCGATGTTTTAACAAGCTCAACGAATATTGGTAGAGCGGTGTCATGATTCAAATGTTCGGTCAATGATATCTGACAGGTCTTATTACGAGTATAAGTATCTATTTGAGACGATATTGTATGAAATTTTACACTGCAGTGTATTGGGACTATGAGTACTATGACGAATGATTACCGTGCAAGTAGGTTCGTTTTATTTTTAAATGTCATTACTTTCCATATAGGCATAGTGATTCATAGAAATTGATAGATTTTGGCTGATAAACCCATACCGATGTAGGTAGAAAAATCAAACATTTAAGTTTGAGAGGTATATAAATGTTATTCTTTAACTATAACTGACCTATATAGTATCGATTTTGGTTTCGAATAAATTGACTATTCACAATAGAGAATGCCGAATAATCGCTTACCGATTATTCGCTATACTACAACTATTCGCGCCATCTCTACCAAGAACTCTAAGGTGAGATATAGTAAAATAATACAAACGAATAAACAACGAAAACTCTCACGGGAATACAGTGACACATTAAGGGTCGGAGACGGGCACGAGAGCTCTTAAATGAAATAAGTCATTGTCGATGTCGTAAGAGGTAATCACTTCCTGGAGACCACTCGCTGCAATTTACATCACGACACGACGAAAGATAAGGCCTGCTAGGTAAGCTAAGTTCTACCTTCTAGGGTTTTATTTGCAACTAGCTGCGCCCACAGTTAACCCGCTATCCCGTAGGAACCTTTTTCCAGATTAAAAAGTAACCTTTGCATAAGTTACCTTCGTCCAAGATATAAGCTATCTGTATTTCAAATAAACAAAGTCATTGAGCCGGTTAGTTATTTTTAAATTTTAGTTTTTTAGGGAATTTGAGTAGTCCAAGTTGGACTGTCCAACGACGTGTCCATAGATGAGCCGTTTCAACGTGAAGAAGTAACAATCATACATCTGATACATCATACATACATACTCACTCACTCACAAATTTTGTGATGTTATGTGATGTGGAGTGTAAGAGATATTTGTTGTATGATGTATTCTTAGAAACCCATAAAACGCAATTGTTATCTATGCAAATGTATTATTAGTGAGAACGTAAAAGAGACAGAAATCTTTTAAAAACAAGCGAAACTCGGTGAACTAGGTACTGTAATACAATTATTTGACAAAATACACGTGGAGTGCTAAAGGCGTTTAACCATAATAACAAAAAAGCATCGAGAATTAAAATAAATATTCTTTGCCATCTTGAGTTTTTGAAATAACAGAAATTTGTTTAAATTTTAAACGTATGGGTGTCTACGAATAACTCAGAGTTTTATTTTATTGTTTCCAATCCAAGGTCCTTCTATTTCGAGTATTATAGCTAAACATTGATTTTGCGTAAATTTAATCACCAATAACAAGGCGTGAGTAGGCGTCGATTAGATCATTCGAAGAGCCAGAACTATAATTCATTTAACAGCAACAGTCAAACGTGAATTAACACTGATGATTATGAATTAATGACTTAAATTTGGGGAGCAGTTGGGCATTAAGATAGCATTGTCTTCTTCAAGGAAAGTTCGTTGACCTAAGTCAACATACTTGAATAAAGACAAATAGAGCCGCATTGTATACCTAAATGTATACGGCAATTCAGACAAATGAGCCACGGCCGCAATCACGAAATTTGCACAATTGGGAGTATCGGGACCACTGGACGCACTACGTTGCACAACACTTTAAAGACCACATGCGGTGTGTATCAATATTATTGCGGAATTCGATGACACCCGGCGAAGTGTGCCGTTTGATATGTTTCACATGAACAAATGATTGCGGTATATCTGTTCTGCGCACGCGACCCAATCGCCGCCCGTCCGATCGGAAACATCAGCGCGGGCGCACTGCGCCGAGGAGTGCCGAGGACTCGATCAACGTTACCGCACCCGCTTGCAGGACCCCGCTCGACGGATTTAATTTGAACTTGGATACGGGATGCAATTCCGTACGTGTTTTTATTGCGTTTCGGTCAACGATGCGGATACTAATTAATCGAGCACGCAAGGTCTATAACCTTTTGCTAAAACAATCTCAAGATACCGCTCTAAAGCTCGCGTTTTCCTCGATATTTTCCTGGGAATTATGGCGTCTATGTTATAAACAAAAAAATATGCATCAGTGAATTCGGCAAATCCTTTGATGCCGTAGAAAGGTTCCATTCCGCATCCGTTTCTGCAATAAAAAGTGACCGGTCGCCTTAAAAGGGAGACGATCTCGAAAAATGTTATACAACTTTCCTTCTCAAAGGGATGGGACGCATTATGTGGAATAAAGTTATCTGGACATATCCTTTTATAGCTCGCAATCGTGAGTCGTATGGCAAAAAGGTCAGTTTAAACGAGTCGGTCATTACATAGAATGGCTCGCTAACGTCCGTCTGAAAGTAAAATTTATTTACGACTATCATTTTATTTTTACTACTATCTGAGTTTAGATATTAATACTAGGTACCTATTAAGATTGAAATCAAATGTATTTTTAGTGATGTTGAAAAGTAAAGGGGGATTTTCTATCGGTAAGAATACGAGGGAACTCGTTTTACTAATGTATCCTATTTGGCATAGACCTTAAAAACATATCAACTGCTTAAACAAGTTTAAGTCTTTAAACTAAACTACCCAATAAGCTTCTAGCAAGACATTTTTACTCAATTTAACTCGAAGTTACGATTAAAAAATTGATGGTCGTTTTACCCGGATCTTAATTAAATTTTATATAAATTTATCTTCAAGTTAGCATGCCTTAGGGACCGTCAAGGCTAATGAAAGCAGGGCTATGAATACATAGTGTTGTATTAGGCTGGGCCTGGTCGAGTGTTCTGCAAAATTAATTACGGTTTGGGCTCTTGAAGTAGGTACTTTGCGAACGATTGATTGATAGTGGACGTTACGAGTAGGTATATTTTAGTGTACTGTTCTATTTAAATCTATTTCAGAAATCGTTAAGAAATCGTGCCTTTGTTATCATTATTTTCATCATCATCATCATGCAGCTAGAGACCATCAAGAACGAAGACCTTAACAGTATAAATTGAGCTTTAACCACAGTTCAAAGAATTACATACTGTGTTTAGTAAGACAAAGCTCAGCGAAAAAGCAACGCTTTGCCAGGAACGCTGACAATGTCAGACACGTCGGGGCTGTGTGGTGACAAAGGACGTGGGTGCTTAGAAGTACTCAGAACTAGCTGTTGCACAATTACAACAACATAAATAAATCCACGACAAATATAGCTAGAGTGCATTTAAATTCAAAAATATGTATATTTAGTAGAATATACATGTGATCACTTTAAAACCTCAAGGTCTGTCGCCAAGCCATTTATCAGTGTGTTTTAGCAGCCCCAAAAAAACAGTTCCATAAGTACTTATTAGAATAAGACACGTGATCACTTTGAAACGTCAAACTTAAGTCAAGGTAAGAATCTATCGCCTTATCGGTGAATACTGGCAGCCCAAAAGAAAAAAAAAGAGTTATTTAAGTACTTTCGCATTTCTAATTTTAATGTATTGATTTTTATGTTATATCTTCCATACAGCGTACTGATTGCGGAATGGCTTATTTCTTTACTTCTCTTTGATATTTACAAGTGAGGATCCTTAAATTGTGATAAACGTTTTCACTATTAAAAAAATAGTCTTGGTACAATAACTGTTGCGATTAAATCTACTTTTCAAAGCCTGTTTGAGCATAAACTCCGGAAATACGCATTTGACCTTCGCACGTATGCGATGATTCATAGTACTGTGGTTAGACACAAGATTAGACAGTCATTACTCATTACAACATTGGACATATAAATAAACTAGCTGTTCCCTGCGGTTTCACCCGCGTGGGCTACAGTTTATCGCGATAAAAAGTATCCTATGTCCTTCCCCAGGGCTCAAACTATCTCTATACCAAATTTCATTTAAATCGGTTCAGTAGTTTAAGCGCGAAAGCGTATATATACTCCAAAATTATTCCCGCACTTCGGTGCCCCCTCACCGCGTTACCTGCTGTAGGTATCCATCATCCTATTTTAATTCGAGGTTACATTTTTTTCGGACCACGCGTTTGAATCTGGTCCGCGCCCGCACTTTACCTATTTCATAGATTCTCCCTCACCTCGCCGCGTTTCCCGCTGCGCTGGGGTGCGGCGGGTTTATTTTTCTACTACTTAAAATCTTAAAATCGTGATATCTTTCGAATGGAATTTCCGCATTGAATGATTCAAAAAGTTTTATAAAGGTATTGAAGCAGTTTTGAATAAGAAGTAATTTATTTTGATAAGGATTAATACCAAGATACAAATAAAGAGCCTTTTCTAGCGGCGGCATCAAAAATTAAATTTTTAAAATAAAAGATCACTTATTGTGGCATAACTATAATAGTTAGACATATGCTCTCGCGGACTTTTTTGTAGATCTTAATGAGACCTACAAACCCGCAATACATTATTTTGTTCTAGTGTCAATAGTTTTTGCAGCGCACGCAAAAATAGGTTTTCAATTTCACACCTTGGGTTGCAAAATAGCAATTTTCTTACGGATCCCTAATTTTTTTGGAAATAAAATATAGCCTATAGCCTTCCTCGATAAATGAACTATCCAACACTGAAAGAATTTTTCAAATCGGACCAGTAGTTCCTGAGATTAGCGCGTTCAAACAAACAAACAAACAAACAAACTCTGCAGCTTTATAATATTATAATATAGTATAGATAGATTTATTGGACGATAATATTAAAGATTGTTTCAAAAGCAGACATTCAATAAATTTTAGTGGCAAACAAGGAGACTGCCTGCCAGATGGTTTGAAGCGATTATAGCTCAGTGGTGGTAGTATTGTGACGCGTAGGTCGTAGGTTCGAACCACACAATGCGCTTGAACTTTCGGTAAAGGAAAACATCGCGATGAAACCATAGCGGGGTGGTAGAGCTTTATCGCTAAACACCTATAGGTGTGTTCCAGCTAGCGGTGGCCGTTTTCTAAAAAACGATGCCGGCATCCGATGCCAGTACCCGATGCCGGCATCCGATGCCTTAGATATCGAAAAACGGATGCGCATCGTAACGTCTCGCGCCAGTGTGCGTTGCTCGGCATCGGCACACATCGGCATCGGCATCGGCATCGCCGCGCGGCATCGACAACGAAACGGCGCGTCGTTTCGATGCCGATGCCGATGCCGCATCCGCATCGGGCATTCGGGCCTCATCGATATCGTGATCTCGGTCGTATTCGGTCATAACCGCATAGTATCTTTCAACGCCATCTATAGTATTTATATGTAACTACTATGTATAGCGGAATTTATTTTTTCTTACTTTCGATTAAAAGTTTTGAAACCTAAAAATCTATATAGATGGCGGTACTTGTCACAAGGCCTTATGTAGTAATTATTTCCCGTTTTATACATTTTTACCATAATATTTATTGTGGGATGATAAAAACTTTTTTAACAATCTGAAATTATTATTCTATATTCTATCACACAATCTTATCGCTCACGCTCGCACCAGTTTCTATTATCATAATAATTATCTAGATCTACGCAACTCTAGGGATGTGAAAAATAATCGATTTGTATATCGAGTATTTTTTTCTTTTCTTCGATTTTTAATAATCGATTATCTAAATTTAAAAAATTGATTATTGATAAATCGATTTTTTACTTTCTAAAAATAATTCAATTTTTTTTACCTACTCTCTTTTTTTTAAGTAATAAGAGATAATGTTTGTATTATTGAAGATTAAACCAATGTGTAGCCAAACTACAAATTTCAATCGAATTTTGCAGTTATAAGTTACTTTAGGTAATTTTATTACAATGTCCAAAAAAATGCAACTTTTCGAATAGTTACAAAAAAATTATTGAATAAATATCTATAATATAAAAAGTCGATTATTTTTTATTTAAATAATCGATTTTTTTCGATTATTTATTAATCGATTTTTTTATCTCCTAGTCACATCCCTACAACTCAACACTTCGTTACGACGATGCCAATTAACGATGCCCGCATCGGATGCCGGATCTCCGATGCCGGTGCGCATCGATGTCGAAAATGTCCGAAAACGCCCATCGCTTCCAGCAGCTTCGCTTGATGGCCAGTTCCCAATCCAGCTGGCTTTGACCATCAATTTGTTAATTTTAATAATTTTATTTTCGTTTATTTATCTTTTTATTTGTGTGTATTTGTTGTCCTGTATTCCTGTTTTCTTTGTTTTTGCTTGTTGTATGTTTTATGTAATGATTATTGTTTTGTGTTTTTAATTAATTAATGTAATTGGTGTTTACCGTTTTAATTAAACAAGTAAATAAATCACATCGTCACTTAACATTAGGTAAAAATATTAAGCTAAAGCTAAATAATATGAATATGGGTAGTTAAATCTAGGTTCATGTAACACACTTTATCTTTACAAATAGATATATGAACTTTCGTCGCTAATAGTGTTAAATAGTTAAAACGTCGTAAATAATGCAAAAAATTATGCAGAAAATTCGGCAATATTGAACAGAAAATGCGATGCGAATTTCGGTATTCAGTAATTAATGTAAAATCATCCAATACAATGTTCGGTCATTATTTCTGGATTTTCACGTTGCATGGTTTCATGCGGGGATACGCGGGAATGTCACTGTCTGATAAATTATTATTTCCATTGTTCATCGTATTATGTACTTGTACTCTGTCTGTTCACCCTTTTGCAGGAGTGTATTGTATGTTTTGGCGATGCAATGATGATTGTCTGCTTTTGGTGACGCCGTTTGATGATTTATTTTTTGTTGACAAAACTTTATGTGTAAAATACGTTTATTACATTTTTTCCACTAAACAAAGATATGGAATACAAGGAGTATGTAGATTATACCCATAGTTACCTAACTACATATATAATATTTCAAATTGAGACGTGCATGTTGCTCGCTTGATTGTACTGTTCAGAGATATGCAGACTTTTGGACTTCAACTGTTCAAAATATTGGCAACGCACTGCGCTGGTCAACCAGAGATATTAGATATCAAATCTATTTACGCCCATTAAATTCATTGGAAATATTATTGCCATCCTACAACGTCAACGCTTCTTCATTAAGAAACTTATTATTTCACTGGAAACAGACAGCCCTTCAGACCGGATCGCAGATCAATGATTGCTCACTATAGCTTAGTGGTTACCGAATAGTACTTAATGTATAGTTTACCTAATTGGAAATGTATGTAACTTTATCTATTAAACAACAAAACAATACAGTACTATAACCCTAAACCATCTATTATATATTAATTACCTACTACGTAACCTAAACCAACAATCTTAAAACAATATTGCGTATCAACAATATCGAATACCCCTCCCTACCCTCTGACTCCCGTAATAATAGAACCACACATAAACAACATGTACGCAATTAATTATTACTTTATATATTATACTCGGGAACTAATATCGTGGACGTTATCAGCACGAAACAAATAACATAACTTCTTTCTACGCACATTCAGCAAACTTTATGAGGTTCTCTTTCACAGTAATAAAGTTAAACGTTCTTTAAAAGTCGACCGTGCTAGCAGAATAATTAACTGTGATATGGTACTAAAATGTTTGTACTGAGTTCATTCAACGTTCTCTTTACATTTGTAATGTTACTTTGCTGTCAAAACTTTGTAAATTTTCTCTTTCAAATTGACATCTCATTTCATTTTGAAACCATTTTACGTATGAAATTAAATTACTTTCTGAACATTCAGATGTATTATACAAACGGATACCGTATTAATTTAAATGTACGCTACCTTCTAGGGTCTGTTTAAATCTCTACTAATATTATAAATGCAAAAGTAACTCTGTGTGTATATCTTGCTTTCGCGCATAAACTACTGAAACGATTTAAATGAAATTTGGTACAGATATAGTTTGAACTCTGAGGCAGGATACTGTTTATCGCGATAAACATGGTGCAGGTGAAACCGCGGGGAATAGCTAGTTAAAAATATGTATTAAATAACAACATGCATGCAAATCACGGCTTCTTCCGTAGCTTTTGTTTTTTTTTTAGTTTTGTTTGTATTGTAAAGTGCATTTGTCTAATGGCACAGATGTCGCCTAGATTTTTGGCAAACTTTTACCTACACCCATAATTTTTTCCTAAGAACTATACAAGGAGCAATCGATTTAAAAGAACACAACTGTCTCCCGCGCAATCCATTGTGTTCAATTGCTAGTCCATTTTCTTTAGATAACAACAGTAGGTATAGGTACAGATCTAGAGAGGTCAAAAAGCGAGAACGGTATGTTACCGTCCAACCATTCGTTCGTGCTCGGGAGTGATTAATTTTCACTACAATCAGCATGGACACTTGATGGACGTTGCTTTGCTTTGTGCTCTAGGGTTGCCAACCAACACGTTCATATAAAAATAGTAATAAGAAAAAGGTTTTGTACAATTTTTCTGTTGTATAAAAGAATTGTAGGTATCGGTTTTAGGTGGTCCATATTTTCAAGACCACAGCACGGATCTTAGTTTTCGTAAAAATGATAATGCAAATGTTTTAAATACTGAAACATTGGTGCAACCAGTACAATTTGCACAGATTCAAAAAGGCAAAGAGAATTATCTTATCTGGAAGATGTATAAAAAGGAATACTACTAGTATCTATTGAATAAGAATAAGAATAAACTGCTCACTATAAAGGACGCTGTTTCTTTTTCTGTCGCTAAATTAAAATTAAACTAGTAAATATAGCTATTACTTATCACAGTTTCGTTATTTTAACTATTCAATTTGATAACACTATTTATGTAGACAATTCTCCTCCTATGTTTTGTATCTTAAAATTGTACACATAAAACCATCAACCAACGCCACAAAAGCCATTCGAACTATCAGTGACACCCCTACCTTCCCAGTATGAATAAAGCATAAAGGCTAGGTGTAGGTACGCCCCGTAAGTTACAATGTTTACGGAATGGCGTGAGTGCCGGGATCACAATTATCACAAACTATCAGAATTTACGTAGCTTTTATTGTGGTTCATAGAGTGTAGTGGTGGCCACATGGCCCCGTTAAATGGCAATGGTTAAAAAGTTACAACACGGAGTAAAAAGACCTTCCGAAATACCGTTCTCCTTCTGAGACATAAGGGAAGGACTTGTGATTCAGAAGGAAAACTAAGGTAAAATAAGGAAGGAATCGGTTTTGATGGGTAAGACTCGGAAGGAAAGTCAGAATTTTTTTCTCAGTGAATACCATTCAAGTTGAACATTCTTAGGTCTCCGTACCTCAAAAAACGGAACCTTTAGAGAATCACTTTGTTGTCCGTCTGTCTGTCTGTCAAGGCCAATTTTTCTCAAGTACGCCTTGAGGTATAAAGTTGCATTTATTTCAAATACTTGGCTCTACGGTCTCTTTTAGCAGTGAAAAAATCAAACTTGTAAGTCAACGCGATCAAAAGATAAATGACCATTTATGTCGCATATGTTCGCATATTTTGCGATTTTACAAGGGAATCAAAATCTATAGGGTAGATACTTCCCGTTGACCAGGAGTCTTGAAATTGGCATGAAGTACCTAAGTTCTTACAGCACATGTAAAGTAAGTTTGAAAACCGTTAATATATGGTTTACCAACAGAAAAAAATCAAATTAGTACAGAACCCTCAGTACGCGAATCCAACTCACTCTTGGTCGGTTTTTTTCACCTGACCCTACTATCCAAGCTTCTCTAAAGCTTTTCAATGAATACATTCTCAAGTAGGTTATTCTTGTTCAATCAGAATAAATAGGATTTCTATTAGCCACGTGTTACGTGAAAAAGGCGGGACCCTACTCTCACGTGTGACTCAGCTGTATACTATGGAGACTGGGATGAATATTCCAAGGGTTTGATTAAATTAAGCTACGTATAGTATCTTCTTTTGTATGAAAGAGTAACAGTCTCTTTACTCAAAATCTTTTTCTTCTAAACTGGAATGTTTCTAACAGACAAAAGAAAAGAAAATTCATATTTTTCCATGTATCTAGACCAGATATTTAGTTGTGTAGTGTTTCTTCAATTGAAACAAGTACTTACATTTTAAATTTCATGTTACAGGTCAGCGTTTGACCACAAGTCACCTGATGTTAAGTGAAAATGTGACCGAAGGTGGCGCTACACTACACCTAGATTGACAACTGAAATAATACGATTCTTTTTCTTAAACTACTGTTTATATTTTGACACAACCGAAAAGGTCAGTTACGTGCCACCACATGACCTGGTTACCTACTTACTTTTACTACCATTATACCGCCAAATGCGTTAATTTAGTACGTAATTACAACTTTGGCACTAATCACACTTTTGATAGTACGAGTATATTAAGGACGTTTTAAATAATGTAATATTCCAAAAACAGATCTATTCTGAGCAGAGGCCAATCACAAAACATATCACTGTGACGAAAGAATAGCCTACATAATACATATCGGGGAACAAATGCACACAAATTGACCTAGCTCGAAATTAAGCTCGAAACTTGGGTAACACCCTCATTATGGCTGCGCCTAATGCTGGAAAAAAAAACAGACAGCCCCTGTGTTTAATATTTTATCTTCGTTACTTTGTTTAGAGTTGAAAATCGCGTGACCGCGTACAGTTGACGATTATGATGGATTCGAGCTCCAAGCTATAATTTTATTTAATTATTCAAAATATAAGCATGAAATAAAAAAACTAATCGATTATTAGAGTAGGACATTAATTTGGCTATGTAATTCGGAAAAAATAATGTATGGTTGTCGTTGATAATTTAGAACATTTGAACTAAAACAGTTTATTTCTCGTACAAGTTTTGTATTTTTTTTTTAAAGACACCAGATTTTTTTTCAAAGTTCTATTCGATTACTCGGCTTCTACGGATTCTACCCCTACCTATAGTATTTTTTTAATTTCAACATTTACATTCTTTACCATTAAACTATGTGTTTAAAAATACACCTTTTGGGGTTGATCGCCCCCTTATCATCATCATCAGTCCACTGTTGGACATAGACCTCTCCCTTTGGACGCCACTGAGCCCGATCTTCGTCTCTTCTCATCCAACTACAGCCAGCCACTCCCCTAGTACAGGTTTTGATAGTTTACAAAAACTATAAAAGTTTTCGTTTCCATCCATACATATTTTTTTCAGCGAATCTTACCGAGACTTGGAGGAACTGAAATCGTTAATGCGGGTTATTTTAAATCGTTATAATCATATTCCAACAATGTTATTGAGTTACTTTTTGAATTTAAGCAGATCGAGTTGCCACTTTTACAAGTCGGCGGTGGTAAACGTCGACGTTTACGAAAACTTTTATCGTTTTCAAAACTTGTACTAGGGGTACTGGTCATATTTTGAAAACGTTGACAGATTTAGTAAAATAATCGCCGTAGTTGAACATGTTCATTACACAATTACACTGAAAGGGCAAATAATGAAGGGAATAATGAAGTTCTGGAAATTATGCAAATCGAATCCCTCCGCGACACGTTTTCAAATTACCATGTGTGAGATGTAGGCGAAACTCATTCATTACCACTGAATCTGTATGGTAATTATATTACGTTATACTCATGTCCATACATATTTTACCTACATACATATTATGCTATATATATAGGTAAGATATTAATTAACATGGTATTGGATAAAGATTATCATAAAAGTATATTCGTCGGTTAAAATAGAGAGAAGACTTGAAAAATCCATATTGAAATACAGAAAAATGCCTGTAGTTATTATACCTACTTACGTTGTCATTAAGAGCGATGGTGGCCGAACGGTTAGGCGTGCAACTTACAAGACGCCGACACCGAGTTCGAATCCTCTCGGCCCCGCACCTATGACTCAATAAGTTATGTGCGGATTTGCCATCGCTCAAAGCGGTGAAGGAAAACATCGTGAGGAAACCGGCATGCCCAAGAACTGCAACATTCAAGGGCACGCGACATCTACCAACCCGCACTGGGCCAGCGTGGTAGATTACAGCCCATACTCTCTCTCTGAGAGAAGGCCAAAGTCCCAGCAGTGGGAACGTGAAAGGCTGATAATGATGACGTTGTCATTAGCCTGTATACATAAACCTCTCCCAAGGTACGCCACTGAACCCGGTTTTCGGCTCTTCTCATCCAACTACTGCCAGTCACTCGGCGTTAGCTGTTGCTCCACCTTGTCGCAAGGCGTCCTACATTACGTTACACGCTACTACATATAAAACCTACTTACGTAATATAATTATTACATTCTACTTGTAAGTTTAAACTAACTTTATCTTCTTGTTTTAGGAATGAACTTTTGCAAAAGCTTGTAACATTTCTTCAAATAAATTTATATAGGTTCATCAATTTTTGCAACCTTAACGGTCTTTAAAACAACAATAGACTTTATTCACAACGCGAATAGTTCCCTACCATAAAACTACCCACTGTTGAAACTTACGTGAGGAATCTGTAGGTTCCCCAACTATTTAAGTTATTTAGGGACAGTCCCGTTGTAAATCTTAATCGCCGGCGCGTGGAACTTTAGCGCAATGACTCGTGAAGAGGACTGTCCGCACATAAATCGTGGAATCTGCGGTGAGTCGATGGACTAAAGTCCATTGGGGGTTCGATACACCCTGTAGTTCTGTAGTTTATTTGTCGTACTGGCCGGTTCAAACCCTTTATACTAAAAAGTTTTGCAGTTAAAATGTAGCGCTAGTTGTTAAACTTTTCAAGTCGTTTATTACAAGAGCTAATATATGACTACATGTACATAGATATATTGTTTTTTGAGCGATGGTGTCCGAACGGTAACCACGTGCGCTTTACAACCCGCCGACACCGAGTTCGAATCCTTTCGGCCCTGCATCTATCACTAAGTTATGTGCGGATTTACCATCGCTCAAAAAACGGTGAAAGAAAACATCGTGAGGAAACCGGCATGTCCAAGAACCACAGCATTCAAGGGCATGCGAAACCTGCCAACCCGCACTGGGCCAGCGTGGTAGATAACAGCCCATACTCTCTCTCTAAGAGAAGGCGAGAGTCCCAGCAGTGGTAACGTAAAGGCCGATGATGATGATTGTTTTTTAGGGTTCCGTGCTTCAAAGAAAAAAACCTTAAAATGAGTATAATGTACTTACCTAGTTTATAAAAGTCTAAGTAGCCTCTAATTCCAACTCCCTCAACCCAACTCCCTCAACCCAACGCCCTCAACGCTTGAAAAATATTACAAGATGGCTTTACATAAAGATAGAACATTTTTTCACAATTGGACACCAGCAGTAGCCGAAATCACGTCACGTCGTATACCCCACACAAACAGTGGCGTTGCCAAGATTTAGAAGAAAGAAACGAATTCGAGACCCCTACCATGAACGAACGCGAACTCCATCAGACTCTGGACTGGGCTGAAATCCCTCAGGATAAAGCCCACTCTCGTTTCGGAGACTAAGACACACTTTGGCTCGCTGATTCATCGCAGTTAGTTACCATGAACTGAAGTTTATGGTTACTCTGTGCTAGAAATCATAATCGATCGACGAAAATCCTTTAAAACTTAACTGAACTTCTATTTTTAGTATTTACAAACTCCGTATATTGTTAATCGTACCTATACCGTGTCTTTGTGCCAAATAAACATGATTTTTTTTATATATGACTGTCTTTCCAATCAATTATAGCCAGCTCTTAGGTTCATAGACACAAAATGCACTGCACAAGTTGGAACTTTAATAATAATTTAATAAATAATTAATTTGCAGGTTGCTTATTCTTGATCGCAAATATGACGTAGTAGTTGGAAGAGTGTAATCATCATAAGTATCGACTTCAGTTAGAGGTTCCTGTGAAATCTCGTAGTAGGGCCTTCAAACGGTACTGTTTCCACCAGACTGCCAAGTTTATGGCAAACATACAGAATCACAATTGGCTTATTAAACGAGCCTGTTGTTTTGCCTTCATAAATAACAAAACGTACAAAATTAAACCTTTTTTTATTACTTTGATTTATTTTGAAGAAAAAATGCATATTATGGTAATAATAAACATTCAATAAGGTTGACAAGGGGACGTAATATCCCCGAAACTGTTCTCAAACGCTTTGGAGGATATGTTCAAGACTCTGGACTGGCATGGACGTGGCATCAATATTAACGGCGAGTACATCTCACACTTGAGATTTGCAGACGACATCGTCATTATGGCTGAAACCTTGCAGGACTTACAGGAACTGCTGGACGGCTTGGCTGATTCTTCTCAACGCATTGGGCTCCGGATGAACTTGGACAAAACCAAGGTTATGTTCAACGAACACGTCATTCCGGAGCCCGTTGCTGTTGACGGAGTTGCGCTCGAAGTTGTTCCGGAATACACTTACCTAGGACAAATGCTCCGACTTGGTAAGAACAACTTCGAGAAAGAAGCCAACAGAAGAATACAGCTGGGCTGGGCAGCATTTCGAAAACTTCGTCGAGTCTTCTCGTCGCGAATACCACAATGTCTGAAGACGAAGGTCTTCAACCAGTGCGTCCTACCTGTTATGACATACGGAGCTGAGTCATGGACACTCACGGCACGACTAGTCCACCGATTTAAAGTTGCTCAGCGAGCTATGGAAAGGGCTATGCTTGGGGTTTCTCTGAGGGATCGAATCAGAAATGAGGTGATCCGTCAGAGAACTAAAGTCACCGACATAGCCCACAGAATTAGCGAGCTGAAGTGGCAGTGGGCTGGTCATATAAGCCGCAGAACCGACAACCGATGGGGTAGACGTGTTCTTGAGTGGAGACCGCGACTTGGCAAACGTAGCGTAGGACGCCCTGCGACAAGGTGGAGCGACGACTTGCGCTGAGTGGCTGGCAGTAGTTGGATGAGAAGAGCCGAAGACCGGGCTCAGTGGCGTACCTTGGGAGAGGCCTATGTCCAGCAGTGGACTGATACGGGCTGATGATGATGATGATGATGATGAAGGTTTGCGAACGCAGAAAAGATTTGAAAATTACAAAGAAAATCATAAATTTCAACCACTCAACATTCAACTTTTTGGCGGCAATTGAATTGTCAACATTTTTTTTATATCTTATGTTTTTCTAAGTGTGATATTGGATGTCTTTGTTAATTTGTACGAGTGTAGGAAAGTGATTTAAAGTTGTTATTACATAGTTATTTTTCTAGCTACTCCAAAAGTCCGTGTAAAGATTAAATAAAGTACTACCACTTTACTTAATCATAGAGGGAACTATTATATCCTCTATGGACCGGCTTGTACCAAGGTCACATCATCTCATCATCAGGTTGAATATCTGATACATTTTATACTTGACACTGGAAAAAGAAGCACTAATGAGCCTCAGCAGATATACAGGTGCTATACATATTTACTCAAATAACAAGTTGATGCACAAAACATTTTCAAACACATAAAGACCTATCCAATTAAGTTTTTCAAAAG
Organism: Opisthograptis luteolata; assembly: GCA_931315375.2. NCBI lineage: Eukaryota > Metazoa > Arthropoda > Insecta > Lepidoptera > Geometridae > Opisthograptis > Opisthograptis luteolata. The sequence goes on along the minus strand of OV928047.1, from coordinate 7,987,004 downwards.
CCTCCCGCGAGGCTGACCATTTCTAGCAGAGCACAGATTAACAACGCCACAGAGCGTGTGCCAAATGCCGTAAATATTAAATAACGGGCTAACACCAAGTGTTGTGGATTTATGTCTCAATATCCCGGCGTTCTCGACCACCACCTGCACTGCACCTCTTTTATCGGTAGTCTATTGGTAGTAACTATTGTTCCATCTGGTGCCGTTTGCTGATCGTTCTTTGTTAATAGTGGCCAGTCACGCAAAGGGTTTGAAATAAGTGCTGCGTTGCGATTTCGTAACCGTTATATTTACTTACTAAGTGCTATTTTGACGACCGATATGGCGCAATGTCTGAACAGCCGACTATGTAACGTAAGCCATGCGTTCGATTTCCGCTGCAGGACAAGTACTAGGTACCTTAATCGCTGGGGAAAAAGCGCAAGTATTTGTTTTTTTTTTCACTACTTACAGGGTAGCGTTTTACCCCAAGTCACCTGATGTTAAGTGACGATGTGGTGTGCTTGGCAACAGATTCTTAACTTGAGGGTGGTAGCTAGCCAGCGAGCACTAGAAAATGCCCTACCACCAAGCTATGGTTTCATCATGATGTTTTCCTTCACCGAAAGCTCCAGCTCACTGTAGGATTTGAACCCACGTTCTACGGATCGCAAGTAGTCGTCACAACCACTGAGCCATCATCGCTATAAAATTTGTTGTTGTGTTGAACCACAATCCACGTAGTTTCCAATACCCTAGATTCAGGGAATTCTAGGTAGGCGTAAGGCAATACTATGCATACGTAAATTTGTTTGAATAAAAGAAGACAATGCCGGTACTCCAGCCATACAAACTAGCTTTAGATCTTTAGAGACCAATGAATACCAAACTCATCTAGTATTCAATCTTACAATGGAGTCAGTTAAATATTTATAGCATTACCCAGTCCTGGACAATGCCCCTGCCTACTCTACGATGGACTCTTGTACCTTACATAAAGATTGTGTTCTATGGATAAACTTTTTTGCACCTTTGCCAACTGTGGGTTGATGTCCTAAATGAGTGGTCATTGTTTAGCTGTCTTACCTGAAACAAAAGAAAAACAATGTTGGTTAGCTTTTGGCTGAACAATTTTTCAAGACAAAAAGACATGTTATAATTTTTTAGGAAGTGAGAATTTCACCCTGAACCTAAAAAATGTGTCTGTATTTAAAAGGTACATACAAAACACTACACAATACATACACACAACACAACACACACACACACACACTAACATATACAACACAACTAACAACACCACTTATACATTTCTGTTAGAGAATGCATATAAAACGAATGCTTAGCAAAACTAATTGGTTGTATGGTTGACGATAAGTGACGATGTGGCCGAAGGACTATAACAACGACCGAGTTGGTGCAGTTAGCGACAAAATAGCTGATCATAGTCGAATTTCCAAATGTGTTTTGTTTGGTATTATAATATATTAATGCTAAAGAAAATCGGAAAATCGTTCATGGCCAGCGACTTTTGTCTTTGGCTGTAGCTCAGTTTTTGTTCTAGATTGATTTACAATAGGTTTGTTGCTACATTTATTATTTCACTTTTTTTATTTTTTTTTATTACTATGAACAGGGTAGCGTTTGTCACTTTTTTTATTGTCCACCGCACAAGGAATGTGCGTATGTATAGCTTATATCGACGGTGTGCGGCGTAAAGTTACAAAAGCTTACGTCTCATTTCGATGGCGCCATGATTTATGCTCTCAATTATAAGAACACCCGCAGCCTCACGCCTCAGACAGCCTACCTTGCTCCTTTGCTATTTTATGTGAAATAGAAATCTTTTCCTTATGGGTTCTCGAATTTATTTTCTTTCCTTGATATTAAAATTCTTATCTTTCAATGTTGACTTGACAGCAACTTGAAGATATTTATGAGCATATCAAGGAATAGAAAATTTATTTTTACTTTCTATTGTGCATATTATGCGGACTGACATCTTTACTGAAAAAGTAAATATCAAGTTCCTAAATCGTACATTAAAAAACTGCCAGAATTGTGAACACAAAATACAAAAAACACATTTTGCAAGAACACAGAATAATTCTTAAAAAACAATTCCCGCGTCAAGTAGCAAATTATTCCAGGAGCTGTGGAGCAGTCTAAGAAGTCCTTACTATAAATCTGCCAGGTCTAGCGTGCCTTAGGAAAAGGGGCTGTACCTTATAATGCAAGCTTAGGAAGGTAGAAGTACACTTGCTTGCTGCACTTTTCTACCGTTTTATTCTCATAACCTGAATATGAATAAGGCTGTATGAAAATAGGTCGTGTGCTTTTTAAAAGCAGGTTGAAAGACTTGCTGAAGTTCTATATGTATTATACTGGCACGTTTCGCGGTTTGATTATGATTATGTAGTAGATATTATATCGCGATAAAAAGTATTATAATTATGTTCCTTTCCAGAGTTCAAACTAAATCTCAAAGCACTAGCTAGCACCTAGCACAAAATGATTCTTGTACTTACTATCATTTTTACACCATAATATTTTTCCAGCGTTACCGTCCTACATAAAAAAACATAATTTTCCTATGGTTGTTTTCGACTAAATTCGACTATCCTATGATTTACCACCTGCGTGTTAGGAAAATAAAACTGTCAATTTTCCAAAACATACCCCTGTTCTACGTTAAGCCCCCGCAAAACCATTTTTTTATCACGATCAAAATATAGAGATTGACAATAAACTCAACATCAAAAAAGGGACAAAAATATGAATAAACAAAAATACACTCGTCTGTTTTGGTGAGGGGGGAACATTACAGCCCTTTCTAACGGGACAACTTTTTTAATCGGCTTGGAAATGAAAGGGCTTTCATTTCAACACCGCTGGGTGCCACGTCTGAAATATAATTGTATAACTTAGTGAAGTAGATGAAGAGAAATGACTTGATATGAGAGCTACCTTATCCTACTATAATATACTAATACTCAAATCTACTCATACAAATATGCAAAGTGTGTGTGTGAATATTTTTTACCACGTATAACCGTAACGATTTTGATGAAATTTGAAATGGCTTATACTCTGGATTAAAAAAAGGTTCCTGTGGGATTACCGGAAGACGCGAGTGAAACCGCGTGGCGTAACTAGTACCTAATTGTATAACTTAGTGTAGTAGAACGTATATAGTAGTTGAGGAGAAATGATTTGATATGAGAGCTAAAAAATGAAAAAAAAATGAATGAAATGATGATGATCCTGAATGATTTGGGGATAGCACCGAATCTGTCGCCAAGCACCTATCGGTGTGTTCCGGCAGCCTCACTTGAAAGCCAGTTCCCAGTCCAGGTGTAACGTGGTGCCATCTTCGACCACATCGTCACTTAACATCAGGTGACTTGTGGTTAAACGCTACCCTGTAAATAGAAAAAAAAACCTTATCAAATTAAAGTATTAAAAATTAGTATCTACCAATTACCAATCATCTTAATCATCAAAGTTGTCAAAAGTTCCAAGAAAGAAGAAGAAAAGAAGAGAGAGGAACAGAGGCGTAGCGTGGTGCCCACAGACGAATAGCGAAGCAGCGTAGTTTGAGTTCTTACAAAAGATCCTATAGAAAAGAGTCAGTCTTTCCAAAATTTTCCAATTTTCCGTGTATTTCTTGCCGTAGAAACTTTATTCAGACTATGAAGAACATTTAAAAAAGAACAAGCTAAATCAGTTCAGCCATTCTTAAGTGATGAGCATTTCATTTTTATTAATACAGATAGATTATTCGGTGAATCATTTGGACAGCTCACCTAAAAACGCAGTAGATTTCTCATTGCAACAAGGTTCTAACAGTCAACACATTTTTGCACTCGTCAGCGCGTCCCAGTCACAATCCATCTCTCTAAGCAGATGTCAAGAGGCGAAGTGGAAAGTTCCCATTGTCACTCTTACTGGGTTGAAACATTTCGCACTCGAAAAGAAACTCAAGTCTCGAATACGATTACAGAGACTTTGGGAAACCCCTTCAATATCATTGGAAATGAGCTTTGGAAATAAACCTTTTCAATTCTAAAAGTCGCAGTAATGAAAAGGTAAAGGACCAATAAGCAGCTCAATCAAATTGCATTATCGCTCGCAGAGCCCCCAGTGAGGGTAGACGCAATAAATTGAATTACGCGACCGGCAACCTTTGGTGTTCTGAAAAAATTGCTTTCGAGGTCTGTCTTGGACATCACTTCCGCAGTTCGGATCTGTCACGGCTTTTTTGTTCTCGTTTAAAGATTCTTTTATCTGGTTGTTTTAATAAAGCCGTAAGTACTTACGGGGCGGGAAAGAAGCAATTCTCATTCAAAAGTGATTAAAAAGATTAATTAACCAGCCATTGATTGCCTTTGGTTCAGAGTTCACCCTCTATTTATTATATCTTTATATAATTTTGGCAGGATATAATTTTGATTTTTTGATCAGGCTTCTGGATCATTCATCTTTGCGAAATGGTATATACATAAACTAGACGACATAGCATTACCAGTACAAGTTTCGAGCTTAATTTGGGGCTAGGTCAATTTGTGTGCAATGATCCCACGATATTTATTTTTAATTTTATTAACTACTCGCATGTATATTATCTAGGATCCTGTACCCAGGGAATCAGAAATCACGCAGATCGAGGATCCAAAATATCCAGACAATACTTGTGCTCTTTTTTCAAACCCAGTGGGAATCAAAACTACGCCAAGCTCGTCCATAAGGCCTTTGCGCCACAATTTTGGCCTGACAACAACACATGGCCGCACAAAACCGTAATCAATTAAGTTCAACAGGCTGCATTTCACACAGAACTTCAGCGGTTTTCGCAGACTTTCTAATTAATACGGAACTAATCACGCGTACCCGTATTAAATATTCTCAGGGCGGATGGTGAATACCAGCCGTCTGTTGCGGTCGAGAGGGTGAAACCATAGTAAAGAGTAGTAGTTCAGCTTCATACAAATCGGCCGCTGCTGGTTTGAATGTGTGCGAGAGTAGCGGCACCGTGCACGCACGCACTTTTCACGCACACAATCACAAACGAACGAGGCCGCGGACGGGGCTGCGGCCATGCACTCAGTACGGAACGCGCCGCCTATGCATAACCGCAAGAGTAGGCAATTTACTCGTCGAGCGGCCTTAGCTAACCTACTGTTCTTACTTTACTATGGTGAAACCGCTGTGAGGCGCATCTCTACTCACTAGGTAAGTAGGTATCGGTTCACAAATGAGGCGATAGCTGTTTCAAATAATCATGGTCTACCTTCTATATGCTTGTAAAAGTACTTGTAAATAAAAATAAATGGCTAAATGTGTAGCTATGTAACTATGGTGCATATAAAAAAGAAAAAAGCGTAAAAGTTACCTGGAAAATTTAAATTATTCAGAAAAACCTGTAAGAGCTTTTTTCAATGCCATTTTTGTGGGATATTTTTTATTGCGATAAACTGCAGTCCATGCGGGTGAAACAACGGGCCACAGCTGGTTATGGTATATACAATTTTAGTGGGCATCTGTTTGTAATTTTTCGCCTCCTAAATTACTTGATTGATTTCAATCGTTTTAATTGAGTAATGTTAAATCCTAATTTGAGTAGGACAAGCGCACATACACAAAATAAATTTTAGTAATTTCATTTTCATCCAAGGAAATGTAGGTATTTCGGATATATGTAAGAGTATATCGATTTTATTAGGTTTAAAATTCTATTATATATATCTTACCTGATGAAATGTGATGATGAGCGACTGCATCAAGAGAACTAAGTAATTTATTATCACATAGATATCCCTATTTCCTATACATAGTTTATTCAATATTCGCCTACGGATGTGAAACCGTCTGTTGCGGCAGAAGGGTGAAACCACATCGGAGCGGGCTCAGCACGCAATCACAGACTATTGTTCGATGGAATAGTCGGTACTCCTAACTAATCTATGTCAGTACAGTCAGCAGAAGTAGCTGAAAGCGTACAATTTCCCAATGCATCTTGATTTGATCTTAATCATATTAAATGACAAGTTGTGCTCCGCGGTATACCTACTCAGAACTCATCTCCATATTTCTTCAAGATCTGAACAGTGGTGTTGGCGTGAAATGGTAATAAATAGACAAAGGGACAAAGATAGTTACTTTCCTATTTATAATTCTTTTTTTTTTCTATTTACAGGTTAGCGTTTGACCACAAGTCACCTGATGTTAAGTGACAATGTGGTCGAAGGTGTCGAAGGTGTTGGTGTTTGAATTCTTATCATCATAATTAACCCGTTTCAGTCCACTGCTGGACATAGGCCTCTCTCAAAGTATTGCCAAAGTAGCCAAGTAGAACGGATTTTCAGCTTCTCCCATTCTTATTATGTATAAATTTTGATTCCGTATGTTTTAAGAATTTATTAACATTAACTTTAAGTGACAGCGTGGTCGAAGGTGGGGCCACGCCACGCTTGTATTGGAAAATTTGAAGTGATCTACAACGTTTTCGCTAATTTTACGTCTCAGAATAAATAACAATATGACCTCTTTCAGTTGTAGAAATTGCAAAAACGTTTGCATTCATCAATCAACAAGTTAAGACATCGAGTGATTATGGCACAGATATCAAACAGGACCCAGTCATTCAACAACAATCAGTTTGATGAAACAACAATCACGAATACGATATACACCGATCGCAATTACTAAGTGATTGAAGGCGTGTCGTCCGTCATTACTCATTAGATTAGAGACGCTAGACACATGATTGGTTGCAACAAGTGAATATAGGCTAAACCTATTTAAAATGAAGTACTTTTTGAACGGTAACAACAACAATTTTTTCTATTTTTTGTTTCATGTAGCAGTAGTGAGTTACTCTTATGTCTTACGTTATCATTAAAAGGTTCGTTATTTTGGTATCTAATATTATTTCCTTGACAAAATGTATGAGAAAATTGTAAAACTATTCCTGGATCCTCTTAAAAAATGTCCAATGGTAGCTTAGTCTAGCTAGGAATTGCCCTTATTATCATCAGCAGCCTGTGTCAGTCCACTGCTGAAGATAGACCTCTCCCAAGGTCTGTAACTGAGCCTAGTCTTCGGTTCTTTTCATCCAACTACTGCCAGCTACTCGGCGCATGTCATCGCTCTACCTAGACACAGTGTATCCTGTATACTGCCAAGTCACGGTTCCTATCACCAATATTCTGCCACGAAGCTTTTAGTTTTGGATAGTGTGAAAATTGTGCCAAAAGTACCTATTCATATCATGTTTATGTCTACAATTCTTCTAAGAGCACCAGAAAAGAAGAAACAAATGTTCAAGACAATACTCAAAACTGTAAACAAACGATAAATCCAACGCAACGTGGTAAAAGTCCATCAATATCGATACCCGTACAAAAAGTTCCGACGACCGCACTCGTTTATATCGTAAACCGTTTTGTTAAAAGTGTCGCGAGCAACTGGACTCCTGAAACTGGACTTGCATTGTGTCTGACCACACCAGTTTTGTTGCTCATACTCACTCAGCTTTTTCATAGCAGTTATTGTTTGGAGAGAGAGTCTGGCTGTGGTTAAAGACTAGGGTTTCAGATTGAAGTAAAAGGTGATAACTTCGTGCGGTGTCATTCTCTCCTCTAACTTTTTTTTGCAACTTTTTTTTTTAACTTAACATTATTTTATATGGCCAGTAAATACTTAGCTATGTGGTGACTTTATCTCCAATTCGGTGCAGTTATAGCAATGGTTATCGTAACAATTGCATTACCTAATCCAACTACATTCCATTACCAGTTGCACGATCTGTCGATGATCGTGCACAATTGAGATGAGATTGAGGCAGTGCAATTGGTATGTGCTAAAGTGCAGTGCTGCAGGCTGATGTTTATTTCTCTAGGATCCTCGTATCTGAGCTATATGGATCGGGGATTACTTTATCTACAAGACCCAGACACGGGAACAAATTGTGCTTGTGCTTTGTTCAACGCAATAATATCTGTGAGGGTTCGATTCCAGCGAATCAAAAAACCCTTGAAATCAGTTGTTTGCCTATTGCGCCACATCAATCGTTAAATATCTTTAGAGCTTTGTCAAAATCTTACAAAGAAACATTTTCAAGATAGTAAAAAAGAAACCCGGCAGCGAGTGGGAGTGCACAGATGCGACTGAATGCCTTGTGAATAATTACGACATCGCCTGAGGCGCCGAGGCGCGTGCCGCGACTGCCGCCGCGATGCACGGAATGGGGGCATCAACAAATGTGCATTTTGTAGTGATGCACATATAAAGGAACATGTAAATGCATCTGGTAGGGCAAAATTTCTCTTTAATGAGTGACTAGACGAGTAATCTCGCCTGATAATAAGCTTCACGCTTACCCATTGCAGTTCAGTGCCACCCAGAATTTTGAACAACCTACAACTGTTTGAAATCCTGCGTAGGAACGCACTACGCTTGTCTTTCTGACATAAATATCTCTAAGCTCTGTAATTTGATGGAAAACATTACCCGCCAATCCTGAACACAGCAATGCTTGCATACCTTCTTGGCGATTGAAAAACTGGCAAAATTGTTGTACTTCCCCAGCAGAACACTGCAAAATAGGCCTACCAATACAATCAATATCTTGTGCTGAATATAGGTATGAGAATACATAGATTCTAAATTTCCCTCACAGTCAAAGAAATCAAGTTTTTTCCATGTCGAAAAGCGTACAGTATGATACTTGTATCTGTTATATTCATCAACACTAAATCTACATAGCCCAAAACTTTCCTTTCCTCCAATACAAAAGGGGTTGCCATACAAAGTTCTCCCTACAAGTCGGGAGAAGTTACCCAGTCTCGTGTCAAACAAGGGTATGCACTCACGGGGGACCGAACCGTACCGAACTAATCTAATGCCGAAACTAACTTGCACTGGGTCTTGTACTATTTCGAATTGTTTGCGGTTAAAGGATACTTCGTGACGAAAGTAAAGTTGTCCGGAAGATGTTAAAATACGTCTGAAAAATAACCACGCGTGAAATAAGTCAACTAAAACAAGAAATCGAAGAATCTATCACCAAGCATCTATAGGGGTGTCCCGGTAGCCTCACATGAGAGACAGTTCCCAATTATTCAGGTATAGCGTGACTCTACTTTCAACCACATCATCACCTAAAATAAAGTGATTTGTGATCAAACGTTACCCAAAAGATAGGCTAACTCTTTATCTTTCATGAACTACTTCTCTACGAGTTTTTGTAGCCCTTAACTGTCTCTAAACCAAAAGAGATGCAGATATTGACTTGGCTTTGGAACATCTACCTTTTAGTTGCGTTAACTTTGTTGCAACTTCTTTGAGTCCGTTTAAGGTCTATTTTTAGGTAAACCAACAACGTTTCTCTAAATTATTCATAAGAGCTGATATTCAATGTTCATGCAAAGGGTACTGTAATATTTTAAGATGCATAATACCTTTATTTTATGTTGCTATATACCTGTTTGTGGTCGTAGAGGAAAGGTATCGTATGGCTACCCTGGTCGGTGCCCAAATAAATTTTCTTTTTCAATTTAAGGAGTGAAAAGCACAGGCGAGTATTCAGGCCGTAGAAAATTTGAGGAGTATTTGGAAATTTGAATATTGGAGTATCATATTTAGGGTTGTCATTGTCATATTGCATTTGAAAGTGATGGCCAAACGTCCGCCATTATAGGTTTGTAAAGTACCATAGTAGTGAGAGCCCAGTTCTAATTTCAGTTAATCTAATTTTATCAGGGTATCGTTTGACTGCGTGTGGTCAAAGGACCACGCTCTGCCTATATCCTATAATACTCCTTGGCGCTAAGGGATTGGGAACTGGCTCGCCGAAACACATAGATAGGTCTATGTGCTATGGTGCTTGGAGACAGTTTTTTAACTTCAAGATGGTAGCTAGCCAGACGAGTACTAGAAAATGTTCTACCGTCAAGCAAAGCAGTTTTCAGTTCTCACCTTATCTAAACATTCTCATAAAAATTCATTGATATTTGACTCCACGTAAAAATCATTGTCTCTCACGGGTTACATCAAAAATCCTTTATCGTCTGAACCAGAACCTACTTGGCTGTACCTGAGATTCTGAGTGCGCACCTGGGATACATCGGATATTTTATGCTAATGTGCCATCTACAGCGTTCTACAGCAGTATGAAATAATAATATCCACTTGGGGTACTACGATACCTTTCAACTTCACGTTTACGTTACGTTCTCAGGTACACTTACCTTATTTTAAAACTTTCACGGTAGGTTGTTGGACAGGTAAAATTATATAAAGTGTAAGTATATGATTCTTATGGGCTAGACTTTATTGGAAGAGAAGTAGAAATTTTGTTTAGAAAATCTTTACTTGCTTTCTCTTTTCAGCCATTATGTTCCATATATTTATATACATAATTATCATATACAAAGGGTAAGAAAATACAGTTCACAAACTTAAGATACACATCGCTACCGCCATCTCTATGCTCTGTGCATAGCTTCTAGTGACGTCACTAACTACTTTCAATACAATAAATCGACTCGAATAATGAGAAACATTCAATCTCTCTTGCATTTCTTCGTGAATTTATGTAAATATAAAATTAGCCCTTGCTATTGCGTTTAACGTTTTCGAGTCCATTAAACATGCCTAAGGACATTAATTCTAACTAACCTTATGAACCCAAAAATCCTTTACTGGCCTCAGGCCACAAGGGTTTCGCATTAGTAGTCGCTGAGTATCCAGAAACATATAGGGTCACCATACATTTTGAAAGTGGTGCGACAATATCAAACTCAACGAAATGGATTTATAGAACAATTCAAACCAAAATTTATACACTTTTTTAAGTTGACCACGGTCGCACCGCATGGAAAGCGACGATGTTGGTGAAGGCGATTTAGATGTACCTACACGTAAACATTAGTCATAGGCAAACAAAAAATAAAGCTGTTCCTTTTATCAATAATTCCAATTGACAAGTTTCCTAGCTTTGTAATCAAAATTATATTTATGTGACTGAATGTTTTCATATTCATTGATCTTTTTTAGTTTGTGTACTATTTCACCTGATGATGATGTGGTCTAGAGTGTGATACGATTGCCTTATAGAAAACTTGATGTCTCTTAATTTCAATACTGCCATATTATATAGTAACAGTTGTCAGTAAACATACACGCTAGTAAAGTTTTCTACTTACTGTTAAATATCTACCACGTAACAAATAATTGGTATTAATATTAAAAGGGCATCAAAATGGTGCCCCTACACCAAGGTCGTTAATCGTGTTTAGTCCGTGATGCATGTGCCATGTCGCTGACCGCAGACGCGCCTGAGGTGTTTGAAGAGGTATTTATCTGTGTTACATCCTATGCACGAAGTGTTGTGAAAAGATGTGCGATTAAGCACGACTTTAACTCAGCTACTTTCACATATATAAAATCAATAGTACCTTGGAAATTAATAATATGCCTACAGCGAAAGATGTTAGGTAAATAAATTTTTTACAATTTATCTTCTTTTGTTTGAATCATAATCATCATCATCAGCCGGAAGAAGTCCACTGCTGAATATAGGCCTCCCCCTTGAACGCCACCAAGAACGGCTATTAGCGATTTGCATCCATCGGCTCCCTGCGACTTACAATGTCGTCGGTCCATCTAGCCTACCTACAGAACGTCTTCCGGTTCGTGGTCGCCAGTTGAGAACCTTACTTCTTCACTTTTTTTGGTTGAGTGTCCAACTTTATTGTCAGAGTTTTCAGGCCAGTCAAAGGCCTCCGACGTGACTTTACGACTGATAGAGTTGGGACCCCGTGTCCTATGAAGCACAGCACCTCTCAGTTCAAAATAGCAAAATGGTTTCTCATTTAAGAGATGGCCGTGCTGAGTGTCCTTCATAACCTATTGCAACTTACAATGGATGGGACACCCGAAAGAGCGTCATAAATTCCTAAGATTTTATTGTACTTAATCATTAATACCCTCACGTCTTTATAATACATTGTTTTTAGCACTTTTCTTTTCTCACACGGGCTCGGTATAAAGATCTCGAAGTAATTATTCAAGCGCATCTGTTCGTTCCCAATGAAGGGAGTTTTTTTGTCTTTGTTTGTTTCAGTGAGTAAATACGCCACAGAAGTATAACTCTGAGTATCAAATCCTGGAAACGCTTCAGTGAGATATCACTTATAAAAATCTCATGAGGCGATCGCGTGAGAGCTGGTTTTCATAACTAACTTTTATTTATAAAAAAGTTCATCGCGCTGCGAATGGAGACCGTGGCTCAGCACACGTAGTAGTAGTACTATATTCTGTGACGTAGTTTAGAAGGACGTTCTTCGACTAGGAGGAGCGACGTCATGTGCAAATTGGTTGGCTGCAGTTGGACCAGACAGGCCGAAAATCAGGCTCAGTGGCGGGCGCAGGTACTTTGGAAGAGGCCTATATGTTTATCAGTAGACTGAAATATGTGGATTACGATTATGATGATCTGCAGACAGCTGACACTTGATGGAAATCTGAAGAAGACATAGATATAAAGATCCCAAAAAGCTTTACCTGCCTTTTCCATGATTATCTGACATACCTAATTACCTATCACAAAAGAACTAATATAATCATATGAAGAATTCTGTGTCTAAAATATGTAGATCACAAAACAATTTGGCTTAGGTACACTTCGCCTCCATCGTACTGTTTTATCTCAGTTTTTATGAACACCTTTCACGAATGGACGGAGACGTGGATTTTATAGGGATTTTCCGTAATACTGATAAAAGCGTCTATGAATATTATGGAGCATTGTTTCTGTGAAAATCCACGATTCTTTTCATGAGACATTAGGCAGCAGAAAGTAGAATTAATAATTTATGCACTGCAAAATAAAGGAGACGTTTTCGTGAATCATCAATATAGCGTTGAGTTTACGGAAAATCTTTTAATAATATTTATCTTTACATTATATTAATTTAGTAGGAAACTTAAGTAACAAAGGAAAGACACTAAACAAAACCTTAAAATATAAAAAAAAACTTATTTACAGTTATGTTTTTTTTTTGTTAAGTTAATGTTTTTATCATCATCATCATCATCTGCTGCGTACTCTAGCTCTGTACCTACTGCTAGATATATATGCGTTCTTTTTATAGAGATCCTGTCGCTTACAAATCTTCATCATCAGCCTGTAGAAGTCCACTGCTGAACACAGGCCTCCCCCCTTGAACGCCACAATGAACGGCTATTAGCTATTGCATCCATCGGCTTCCTGCGACTCTTGCAATGTCGTCGGTCCATCTAGTGGGGGGCCTATCTACAGAACGTCTTTCGGTTCGTGGCACATCTTACTAAAAGCTAAGCTGCTAATAAGCTCTGTGTAATAATTGTATCATAGATCAAATACCCAAAAACCTTCGTTTTACTAAAACCACTGTGCACTCACAGACTTATTCTGAACTAGCTGGTGCCCGCAGCTTCGCTCGCGTGGATGTCGGTTATCGCAACCAAAAGTAATCAAGAAATTTTGATCCAGTTCCCGCAACCCATGAGAACCTATTCCAGGAATAAAAAGTGTCCTATATATTATCCGTCCTATTATCTATTCCTGTACCAAATTTCAGCCAGATGAATTTCTGAAGTTATCCCGAAGAAGATATAAAAAAATTGAGCTTTATACTTTAACGAATTTAGGGTACTAATTTATACACCTGCACTTCCTGTTATCTGCCCAAGTAACCACAAACCAAACACTATATTCGCAGGATGTTCTTACCTGTACTATTATATAGGGGGCATGCACAGAAAAACTTTCAGCTTTTACATTAAAAAACTAAGGTCGGGCTGTAGTAGGCTCTGGGCCTATATATCCACACCATTAATACTTTTTCTACTACATATCGAAACTATTTCATAAAAAAACAAAACAAATCTATGCAAACTCTTTGCTTCCCAAGTTCCCACGTGTCCAAATCTTTAGGCTAAGCGTATATTGAGACGCAATCGATGCAGTGCGGGGCAGCGCTGATTTTTTGTAATATATATGCATAAGCAAAGATCAGCATACGATGTTTCTTTTTTCTTTTTGCGGCAACAATTACTATTTTTCTAAATTAAGTTAGTGCGTATTAATCAATGCGTAGGATAGTATTTATATCACACGTTCATACATAACACGTATTTTAAAAAAGCATGAAGACATAGAAGCAACGCTATTATAAACTGTAACTAACAATAACTCATTAACTTCATAATCTAACACTAATACTGAATAAAAATCTTTAGGATGGTAAATAGCCTCCTCCGAAATAGTAAACGTTATCGCGCCAAAAAAAAAAGAGAAAATCACCAGAAAAGTACCTGCCGGTCATTGCTTGCCTTTTCTTTTGCTGGTGCAAGAAAGTTAGAACAGACGTAGCTAGTTATTAGTTTGTCTTTTTAAAGTGATTAAATGTTGTATAAGTTTAATATTAAACCCAGTTTATTCGTCAACTTGAATACTGTTCTTGATACCAGTTTTTTGTACTTTATTACAGTGTATCTGTGTAATTTACAGCATTGCTCATGGACTATGCCATGCGCTTCCGTCGCCTGCGTCTCAACATACGCTTACCCTTATTGTAGCCCGCAACATCAACGTCAATACCAAGTAGTTCTAAGTAAATAAGGTATAATAAGATCATGTCTGCTACACACGTAACGATATATCGTTACAAATTTAAACGTCTTGGGTTTGATTAGAGCGTATGGTGTAATCACTAACTTAGGATTAAATAGATGGCTCTATATTATTTTATTACAGTGTGTTGATTTTTGATTTCGAACATCACTAATCACAATCATCTTTTGATTTTCGTTTTTGTAGCTTTGTATAAAATGTTCTAATATTTTTATTCATTCAAATTTCGCGCGGACGCGTCTTACAAAGAGGTCCTTTTTGTTTGCCCGTGTCCAACGTCAGTTTTATTGCAGCAAAACACACGCTACCATCAAAATTATGCAAATACGGTCAAGTCGATCAACAATGATTTATCGAACAGAAAATGTTACTGCCGTCGCTCATCTGCGCAAACCAGAAATTCTACAACGATTTTTCAGGCACACTTTCGATATAACCGGAGATCGGTTAGCAATTAGAACAGCTACATCGCTACGATAAATTGTTACGTGTGTATCCACACCAATAATTGTCATGCCAATAATATTCTTCCTGACATGTAAACAATTCAACAGAAAACTTTGCTAAATACCAACCCCGCTTACAGACCAAACCCTGGTTTTTTAAGTTCAGATGCAATAGGAGAATTTCCTCCACCATTTCTAGGATGAGATTTGGCCACTGTTGTTCGGGTGTGCATTTAAAAAAGCTCCGTATCAAAAATTCATCTATCTGTGAATGCGGTTTGGATGAAGCCGACCTAAATCATATTTTTTTTTCCTGCCCCAACTTTGATCATAGTTCGTTATTCTCATTGTTAATTCACCATAAATTCCCATTCCCTGTACATATAGATAATATTTTATGTAGTATAAACCTTTCATCCATAGATTTAATTTCGTCTTTTGTTACTGTAAATAACATTAAACTGTAAATTTTAATATGATATGTATATCTTGTATATTATAATTCATTTATTCATGCCACTTCTTCTTTTGCTTATTTTGCTTATTTTTTTGTGTTATGTTTTCTAAGGTATTTTTCATTTCCCTTTTTTAGTTCAAAATTCAAAATTCCAATTCCTTTTATTTTAATAACACATTTTACATCATTCTGACTGACATGATGATGGCAGTAATGTTTCACAATTGCCATAAAAAAAAAAAAAAAAACAGAATGATTCAACAGAATGATGCCTAGCAACCATGTAAAAGATTTCGAAAAATTTCGTTATATTAGATTTTCCCACGGAACCCATGCATTATTCCGGGATAAAAGTAGCCTATATTACTCTCCGGCGCATAAACTATCTTTATGCAAAATAATACCCTGATTCGTTGTTTTGTTACGCCGTGAAAGCCGAACAAACCAACAGAAAAACACACTTTCGCATTTACATAAATGTGGGGATGGGGATGGTGATAGGGGTAGCTGCGGTTCGCGTTTACACCTATGGTATTCCCTACTATCCCGCAAGAATCTTTTTCCGGGTTAAAGAGGAACCTATATGCTATCCGGGCTACAATAATCTAATCGACTCGACCAAATTTCCGACGTGATGCTTTAAACTGATATAACTTTTTTATTTATGAACCGATTGAAATGAAACAAACACTAAATGTTAAGTGGAGAAAACCACAATATATTTATGAAAACCGCATTCAAATCGGTTAAGCCGTTTCTGAGATTAGCGCGCACAAACAAACAGACAAACAGACAAACAGACATACAGACAAACAGACAAAAATTCTAAAAACCATTGTTTTGGGTTCTATTGCGTTAATAAAGGCCCCCAGTAAAAGTTTTTCTCATTTATCTTCAATGTACAGACAGTGATGAGTTACAGATTTATTATATGTATAGATTAGCTTCTTCCTTATAATAAACAAAATGAGACGCAAAATGTTATTGTTATAATAAGAGCCCATTGTTCTTGTTGCCAACACTTTACTCAGCCAGTTATGACTATGAAGCTAACTATCCAATATTTTTATGGAGAAAATACATGGTTTGTTTGTGGGGATTATATTATTGGATAACACGGAGGAAAGACAAGCCAAGGTCGCGGGATGAGTAAATATAAACAAAGCTTTGGCAAGGATATTTCTTTCTTAGTTTTCGTACCGAGTTTTCTGTTTTATTTGTGAGTCGACAAAGGCTGATCTAATCAAGAGTAGTAGTAGGCATAGCGAGAAATGGAAACGAATGGTGTTGGCCAGCAATGTTTTCTTCCGAACAAAACGTCCTAAGTACTAAGTTTGACCTGATGGGAGTGATGGGTCAATTAAGTACTGCGCCAACATTACCTACTGTGTCCCGGATTGAAGGGTAAGGATTGAAGGCTCTATGTTCAGCAGTGGATCTAAACAAGCCGATTATGATGAGGAAAAGCAACTTTGCTGTAAATACACTACTAAACTACTAATACTTTGTTGTATGTTCTGCTTTGTTGTATCTGAAACACACTATCACACGTACACAAACATTATAAATGCGAAAGTTTGTGAGTGAGTCTATGATTTTTTTCATCACGGTGAAACAGATCAACCGGATTTGAGTGAAATTTAGAATGGAGATACTCTTAGCATAAAATATAGCTTATACCTGGATTAACACATAGGCTACTTTTATCCTGAAAATAGATAACTGCGGAGTAACGAGGAAACTGCTATTGTAACCGCAGGGGCAGCTAGTAACTAATACATTCCTGCAATAGCCGCATCATAACATTCTCTAACCCTCACTCGTTAATATTTGATATCGCATCTGCAATCTGCAATCGTTTGCAACACATTTTTGGCGCAGATTCTGATGGTGCCATTACGCAGGGTAAACGGTCCGATCGGTGTCCATCGGGCCCGTCGTTCGATTTAATTTAGCGCAGCCGGCGCGGCGGCACCCTGCGCGGTTAATTTGGAAATAATTATTGCCTACTGCCCTCCCCTATCAGCAAAAAGATAAGTAAGATGCGAACGGTTATTTCTTGCTAATGTTTACGTGATTATATGGCATGAGGTAAAAACACGACGCGCAATAATGTGAAGGAAAATTCGATATGAATTCAGATATAGTAATAGGACAAGAAATAATCTTACTTATTTATGTAATACTAGCTGTTTCTCGCGGTTTCACCCGTGTGGGCTACAGTTTATCGTGATAAAAAGTAGCCTATGTCCTTTGTCAGGCTCTAGACTATCTCTGTACCAAATTTCATCATGAAAGGCAGATAGACAGACGGAGTCACTTTCGCGTTTATGATATTAGTAAGGAAGGATAGAGATAGTAGGGAATATACATATAATGTGAAAGTTTTTCCCCTTGGCTTTTCTCAGTTTTTTATGATATTTGGTAGGTTGGTTTGGTCCTGGAATTAGATACCTACACTTTATCCCAGAAAAATGGACAGACCACACGGAAACAATACAATAATAACAATAACGCCCACACAATCATATACAGCTCTGACCCCTAACTAGGTTTTCCTATATCTAGGGTATCAGATATACTACACGGATCGGGGATCCACAAAACCCAGACACAGAAAAAATACGAGAGCTCTTTTTTGTTCAATGCACAAATATTTGTCCTGTAGCGGGAATCGAACCCGCAACCTTACGCTTCGCAGTCGGCTGTTTGCCCACTGCGCCACAATATGGAACATCATTATAGTAAATGGTCGAGTAATTAGATTAGAAGATTAGATCTTAAAGGTTTAACCATAGATGAAGAGACAAGCGCAATTTCAGCGCAAAAAACAAAATGTACTACAAAGTAAATGTACCTTCCGTTCGCGGCAGTCGGAAACCAATGTCAACCGTTCAGTACATTGTTTAGCTCAGTGTCAGTATACAAACACAAGCCGTAACTATTGATTCACCGCAGGGCATTTCGTATAAACAATAACAGTATAAAGTAACACAGTACAGTAGCACCTACAGTATAAAGGTAAGGATACCATATCACTATGTAAAAGCTCTCAGCAAAAGTGTTCTGATCTGACTCACTCATACATTGGCACAGGTTTACAATGGACACGACTTCATGGATATTAAGGTGCGTGTTACCGGTGTTACGGGGCGTAATGTAACGTGTTACACTACACAGCGTGCGGTCGTGCAGTCAGTCAGTACGGGGAAATAAGGCGCTCTACCTTGCTCGTGCTCGCTGTGTAACACGTTACATTACGCCCCGTCACACCCTATCAGTACACATTTTAAAACAATGCTAGCAACCAGACTTACGGGAAATGTGTATTTTTTCAAGCATACTTGAATGCCCAATTTGATTCCATTATGAGATACAAATTCAAAAGTCTTAGCTAGCAACTTGCAACTAAGAAGAATACAGCTTTGTAGAGACTTGCAGTTTACAAGATTTCATATAATTAATCCGTCAGTCAGTAGTTCAGTGATATTTTGCTCTTTTAAATAACAAGAATGTGGTATATGCTCTTACAATGCGTTGAGTTATTGCCTTACAGTTTAGTTTTATCTAAAAGTAATAGAAATGATGACCATAATCTTGAAAAGAAAACTGTGAAGGAAAATAATTGTGTCGCCTAAAAAGTAGGACGCAATTTTTTTTCACATAACTTTTTCTTCTGTTTTAACAAATACAGTGTTTAGTTAAAGCCTTGCAAATCTTGCAATGTGCCCCGCACCTGATGAAGTAGCTATATTTATAGCCCACGTGCCCTGCTGAACTATATTATGTATTATGCCGTTGCTAGTGATACAGCGAGATTGACTCGGACTGACTCGTTGGGCATTGTTTGTGAAGTTTGCTCGCAATCACTCAAAGTACGTCCTTTTCACTAGTGATGTGGTATAGGTTTTTTTGTCGATAAAATTGTATATTTTTGATGACGTTCTGAGTAAAATAACTCTTAGCTTTGCTGCAGACCATTTTCGTTGTAAAGAAAAAGTAAACAAGTATTTTCTCGAGTAGGCGTGAGGAAAATTGTACCTATGTTTTGGTTTTATCTAAGGGTTGTTTTTCTTTATGTAGTAATTTTAACGATAAACCTTGATGATTTTTATAACAGTAAGATTTAAACATTAAAATAATCTTAGAAACAAAACGTATATATGAGAAATAATTCGATTCCCATTTCCCAACTAACTACCTTTCCTACCTATATTTAATTTGTACGTTACAGAAACGAGTCTCATCCTTATTTCCCGAGAATCTGAAAGCGACGCAGGGGTGGTTTCAAGAACTAAAAGCACAGCGTACGTTGTGCAGGCGAGCACAAACCACAAAAGGCCTGCGCAACAATGTCTAGCTGCACAAAGGAAAATATGAGCATTGCATGGCATTGTACTTGTAGTTATTAAAGACTGAGAAAATGAGAATATTTCACAGTTTTGCAGGTTTTTATTAAAATTGATACAATGTTAAAACTACATTGATGTGTTCTTGATTGAAGTGTATTGTTTCTATTCAAATTACGGGACATAAAGAGGTTGAACATGTATCTCAGGAAAACGAGCGTAGTACATAGCGCATAGGCCGATTTTGAACTGTCAAAGTTCAACTTTTGGATGTCGGACGGAACCGTTATAGGTAATCGTGACGTTTACCATCACGTGAATGACTTGCTCGTCTTCTCACTCACTTCCGTAACAAAAAAGTACTCTTTGCGAAAGAAAATCAGTTTTATTAGTAAGACTACTTTAAAATTAGAAACGGGACATTTCAAAACCTAATTCTAACGTTATTGACCATGGTAGTTTAAAACAGTAGACTATTTTAACTTTGGTTTAACATAATAATAATTTTATTCTAAGAAATAGGAAAACTGCGGAAAAACAGTTTCTAATTTATTTTCAAAATAATATTTCACTTTATTTCAATGTAACCGAGAACCTACATGCGTAGATGTCCTAGATATAGCTTTATATTTCAGAAGCAACCCCTTGGCTGTCGAAACCACGAACCCTCACTACCCTCGCAGCCCCGCGTTAAATCACCGCGAAGCCAGAAAGTGAACCCGAGTAGGTAGTCTGTGTCTAACAGTGTAAAATGATTTCAGACCAATTAAATTTTATTAAGATAACTGCAATCAAATGCATAGATCGTGATCGCGACAGTTATGGTTGGTCTTGCTTTTCTTTTATTTTCATCATCATCATAATCAGCTTGTTTCAGTC
The DNA here is from genome assembly GCA_931315375.2 of Opisthograptis luteolata. NCBI lineage: Eukaryota > Metazoa > Arthropoda > Insecta > Lepidoptera > Geometridae > Opisthograptis > Opisthograptis luteolata. Next base: position 7,966,214 of record OV928047.1, on the reverse strand, counting down.
CACTGCTGGACATAGGCCTCTCCCAAAGCACGCCACTGAGACCGATCTTCGGCTCCTCTCATCCAACCGCTGCCAGCCATTTTGCGTATACCATCGCTCCACCTACCCGGAGAACGTCCTCCACTAAGCTATGGATAACATTTTATTAGCGCATAACGGCACGGAAATCAACACAATCACATCATCTCAGTTTGCCGAGACGCGGTCTCCACTCAATACTACGTTTGCCCCAACGGTTATCGATTCTTTTATTTTATTTTATATGCATTATTTGTATTTATAGTACCTATGCTCTTATATGTATAACCTATACCACCCGCAAAAAAAGGAAAGAATGTTAATATGAAAAATACGATGTTTGGTAGGTTAGGCTGAAAAATACTTTAGATAATATAAAGTTACTCAAAGTCTACTCTGTCTACTTACAACATTTCGTTCAGAGGGTTCTTAAAGCAAATAAAAAAAAAAAGTCGTCCAAAGCTTCGCATTTATTCATTGATATAATTTATAAAGACTATAAAATGGATAGGAAAATGATTTGTGATTCTCAATAAATACCTTGCATTTTCCTTTGTCTATAGAAGCACCCAGACAGAGTGTCTGTATCTAACAGTTCATTTGAACTCTAGACGATTTCCTGCCGATGCCGATTCAATTTCATTGTTCTAGCCACCACACCATCATTTAGCACTTGAAACCTTTACAGAGTGTTTTATAGACTTTCTTAAAGTTCTTATTCACTAAGAATCAAGCTAATAAAAGTGTTTTAAAAAAATGAGGAACTAACGTAAACTACCCGAAGCACTTTTGAATGAGCACAATGACTTCAGAACTCAGAAAAAGCAAACTGGATTTGTAATGAGATTGATAGACAAAGGTCTTAGTGTTTGTTAATTATTTGCTTTTATCTATATTATCACTGTACTGCGTGTATATACTGTATTATTTTAATATTATAAATGTGAAAGTAACTCTGTATGCCATCCGTTTTTACCTTTTCACGCTTAAACCGCTGAACCGTTCTAGAAATTTGGCATGGTGATAGTTTGAATCCTGAGGAAGGACATAGGATAATTCTAGTTCCGAGATATACTGAATTCCACGCGGGTAAATCCGTGGGGAACAGCTAGTAATTTCATAAGGCGGAGAATTTAAAAAGGTCTTTAAAACAACACGTCGTCGTGTCAGCGTCAGTCGCTCAGCTCATTTTAATTTATCATTCCCACACCTAGCCCTAGTTTCACATCGAGGGACCTCTTGCTATGTCTTCAGGGAAATTCACTGTAAACTTGCCCTTTAAATATTTTAATAAACTCGTATTCAAGCCGTAAAAAACACTTTTCTCTCCCGTTTTTTACACGACACCCCAGAACTTCAGTTTTGTGGTTACACCTCTAGGTAGGGACGAGCTTTGTACAGAGGGTGTTTCATTATTCATATTGCTTTGTTTCAAAGTTCAGGCTTCTGTTTTGGGCACGTTTTGTCTTTTTTGACAGCTCAATTTTCATAGAAGTAGGTTTAAGCGACCAGGTTCATTCAAGTAGGTTCACATAAATTAATCTCATTTGTTAATTCCGTTAGAAGTTTGACTTGAGAAGTTACACCTCTGTCCTAAATCAACAGCGCCTTGGCCTAAATAAACTAAATGTTAGCTTACTCATTTCCTCACTCAGAATTGTTAACTTTAAGTCGGTTTTAAAATTTAATGAAGCTTTTCCTTTGCGAAGCAATTAAAACCTTCTCGTTTGTAAAAGGAGAAATGGTAAACCTTGACATGCAAAATCTCTTTTAACAAGTACTATTATGATATCAGTATATTTTGTTTTGTTGTCTTAAACATACCTAGTGTTTAAAAAGTCACCAACAAATATAAAAATGAAAATACGTCACCTTACAGCTTCACCAATAGTTTAACAAATTCCTGTAGAAAATAGAAACTCAATACTCTCATAAGAAACAAAAGTACCTGTTCGCTTGAAATACCGTTCCCGATACCTAGGTTCTAGATTTTCACTGATTAGTTGTTCTGGGTTGCTATTCTTCCAAATACAAGGCAAGCCACTCACCTTGAAACCATTGAGCCGCCAAGTGGACTGTATAGCCGACCGGAACCGTCCCTTCGATGATCCTGGACACCCGGGTGCAGGTGAAAGTCTAATTTTGCACAACAGCACAGTTAATAGTCCTATGGTACCAAAAAATACACCGCTAAGAACCGTTCGCTCTTGAAGTCCGAGGTGCACTAAAGGTCGTCAACAACTACCCTCGGTTTCTCCGGTAAATCGCCGCCCGCGTTCGTTGGAATCTCGGCTTGTGACCTACCCGACATTTAAAAGAATAACAACGCCTGAACAGTGCCCTAGTATTTATCAGGTAATATAAATATCGTAAATTAAACGAAGTATCTACTGACTATACCTACTAAAGTTGGAATTCTCTTTCGACTAGTGGAATGTCTATCGGGAATAACACATCTCTATGTAGAATATTGCATATTATGATACGTTACTTTTATGATAATCAAACACTGGTTGCATAATGTAATGGTGCTGAAGACGACTATAGAAGAGATTTCGTATGGTAAACTCTGCGTACATAACCACATTTTATGAGAGGCGCGAATGCAAAAACTACGCAATTGGTGATATATATGCTTTAGGGGATATTCTGCTTGAAAGTTAGACAAACCGACTAAATAAGGATAGGTCCTTAATGCAAAAATAAAAAAACTTTATAACTGAAGAGAAAATTAATAGATTATTGGATTTTCTTGCAGAGAAGGATATTGTCTGATGTATTTTCACAATGCAACTTTTCTTATTAAAATTAAATATTGATTTTAAACAACTATTATGCATGTTACCTACTTGCAACAGTCCTTTTGAGTTTATGTCGCTTCTAAAATATTCTTGTCAAAATTGAGGAGAATTTTCAAGTCGCTAAATAAAATATAATTAATGGTTAAACGAACTTACCTTAAGTGATGTTCGACCATAATTATACTAGACGTTGCATTCGAAGATATTTATTCACTTTGTAGTAATCCTATTTATTGCACAAGGCGTCGCACATAATTTTTAGAGCTGTAAAAATAAAAATCAAATCACAAAAATATAAAATTCACTGTTTCTGAACGATACCTTCCATGTCATAGGCAGTGCTGTCATCTCCGTCATACTTCATTCTTTCAGAGACACTTATCTCGTTTGTTAGTTGTATGGGCTTTAGTAGCTGGGTTCGGGTGGGACTATAAATATCTTCGAATGCAACGTCTAGTATAATTATGGTCGAACATCACTTAAGGTAAGTTCGTTTAACCATTAATTACACTTCGACGTTGCATTCTCGATATTTATTCACTTTGTAGATGTTTAGCGCTTTCACACAAACGAGATAGGCAGGCAGGATTCTAGATAGAAAAATAAAAAGATACATTAACACATATAAACGAAAAAAGTGGAGTGATTATCCACATCATTATGAACCTTACGTTCAACCTAAAACCAATAAATCAATTGATAATGTAAGCCCAATTACCGTTATTAGCATTATTGCCTGAAGATATTATGAATTACCTTTGTGAATGCAATACTAATAAGCTTCCTGACCATCCTGTTGTTCATTTTATAACATGGACAGAACTCCTTATAACTAGCCGAGGTAGAAGTGTAGCGGCTACTATGTGCTGCAAATACCAGTATTTGCACCAAACTATAAATGTAAGTATGTCTAATGTATATGTGACTTGTGGTAGGAGCAATGGATTATCTCTTAGATGTATGAATTAATTTCTTTGATGGAGGTAGCTCTTAGGTGCCATGACATCTATCTAAACTGATAATACTTTCGTTTCGTGAGGTAAAAAAGTATAACTAGATTAGGCACCAAAGTATTTTATTTGTAGGTGAAATCAGTAATTAGTCTTTATTCTAGTAAGTGCTTCTAGCCAAATATTAATTTCCATTTTTGCGACTTACTTTAACTTCGCACTCATTGTATAGTTGACAACGCGAGGAAAGACACAAACTTTTTGGATATGGAATCAAAAGCTTTACTCTCGTTTGGATAAAATTACTACAAGTGATTGAGTACTAGGATCTCATGTAGATACGTATTTTGAATAGCAAAGTTTAATTCCGTAAACTTATTTTGTGAATCCTATAATTTGGTCATCTAAATAACACATTTACCTGATATTAAAACAGAAGCCGAACGGCGAGTCTGTACCTGAATGATATTCAGAGACGAGAATTTGAATCCTATTTGAGAAAATAGGAAAAATTATGTAATACTTTGAATTATTATTATTATCCTATGTGGGTTTATTCTCGGGTCTTTGCCCGGACCTTTACTAGGCATTGGCGGAGCCGTAGCCAAAGCTAAGACGCCACGCTAAGGGTGAAGTGTACTATTAACACAATGCTAAAAAGTTATCGGAGTTCTTATTGAAATTATTGATATCCAATTATTATTATTTCTGAAATTAATATTATTATTATTTTTTAGTCTAAGTTTAAATTATAATTAATTTTGATACCCCTTGAAAATATAACTATGTTTGGTTGATAATACTTTCGAAACCAGGATATAATGCTACCAGAGAGGGTGAAATGGATCAATCTTCTTTGGAAAAATAAAAATAATAAGAGTAACTAAAGGCCTTCTTAGGCCTATTAGCTGACCATGACTCCCGTGCAGTGGCTTGATCAAAATAATATTTCTTAAAAATACAGATAAACTAGAATAGAAGGAAGACGTAAAATAAATGAGTTTCCCAATCCAATGAATGCTTTGACCATAGGGTCCATAAGGTCAGGCTATGCCAAAGGATCTCTTATCCGTAATAATATGTATATACCACCTAAAACGTAAATGTGAAAAAATGTGAGACAAGTTCAACATTGTGATGGTATGTTTGGTTGTTAACTTCACATACAAAACAATTGTGGTCTAAATGGGTGCCCAGTTCTGTGAATGAATCTGAAATTTAATGAATTATAAGAAAGTACATAACATGCATAAGTAAATATAATCATCTGCTTAGTTTTTTTTTTTTTTTTATATTATATGCTTCGCACAAAAATTCTTGTACATAAACATCAATTTAGGGACTCCAAAAAACAGTTCGTGATTATGATCACGATAGATCACAGGCACCTGGAGCCAGGTCCCATTCAATGTTTTGGTCCTTTATTGGTTAATATATATTATTTTGTACGTATATTAAGCTATCTTTGCTTAAGCTAGTGCCAGATATCTCTGAGAGTATATAAGACATCTTCATTAATGCAGACAATAGCGGTCACTCTGCCCATGTTTATTCTGTTAATCCTTAGCAAAGCAATGAAGGCCAATGTAAGCTGATTTCAATTCTAATAATAAAGTATGCTAGTTTTGATTGTGTGATACCAAAAAAAAAACTCACGTTACAAAAAAACACCCCGCCCAATAAGGGAGGCACCTATGAAGATTTCTAGAAGGTACTTACCACTGAGTTAAAACATTATTTTTCCCAAGACGACTCTGACTTCGAGTTTGATACATTTCTCATATAAATCATTCGTAATGTTATGCAGTTTGTAATTTTTCTTTCTATACAAAGGAAACTGCAGGGTAGGCTGAGAAAAGTAACCTAAGGTATTAACAAAGGTAAAAAAGGTAAAAAGGCCCTGATTGTCAATCTGCTTAATCTGGAAAAATATTTTGTTTCGTCAGGTATTTTTAAGTTTCTTTTTGTAAACTTTAAACACATATAATGACTATTCTGTAAATCTACATATTTCAATGCCGAAATGTGTTTGTTTTTTGTTCCAAATCAAAATACATCTTCGCTTGTTTTAACACAAATCTTAACCTTTTGAGAAAGTTTAATGAACCCTCCAAGCAAATTTTAAATTATGGTCATTAATGTGTAGTAAGACATCAAAATAACACACAAGTAACAACAGATCTCGGTTTCTAAGATAATTACCAACTGGTAGAGAAGCCAATGACAAACCAAAGGAAGTCATTGAAAATCGTAGGTTATCTCGAAGTTTTAAATTATGGGTAGGAACTTAAAATTACGGTTCCTTGATGTGGACATAATATATATAAAAAAAACCTTACTTGGTAAATATTAGCTGTCTGAATATCTTCCATTTTAAAGTCTTCAGTTGTTATTGTCCTTCATATTCAAAATGAACCTGATGTCTAGAGATGTAGGTAGAACGCCAGCCTTGCTAAACTTTGAATGAAGGCCAGAGCTTTCTCAAATTTTTTCTTTGTAAGAAGTTTAGTTTTTAGCATTTATTTCAATTTTCTATCCAACTGTATATATTTCGTTGCTTTGTTGTTATATAATAAAAGACAAGAGTTTTGTGTTCTTGTTTTTTGTTTATGATTTATGTCCCACAGATATACGTCTAGAAAATGACTGGCTTGTTTTAGCCTTTATAAGGGGTTTATCCCGACGCTTTAAGATCGTGTATAAGACTGCAGAAAATTCTAAGTTGAACCTTGGTGCCCTCCGTAAGCTAGGTCTTCAGGTATTAGGGTTTCCTTTATCGTGGTTTCTTCTGCCTTTACCATTTACACTAGGATTCTACCCAAACGTTTAGATACCTTATCATAAATCGCCCACCAAATAATTCATCTTTCCGTACTGGATCTATGAATGCATTTTGGCTATAAAAACTCTGGTGCGGCAGACATGGCTTTTCGCTTGAGCTCGGACATGCTAGCTGCATCTGCAGTATCTGTACCTAGACCTGTCGGAATGAATGTACGGGATCTAACCCGGTTATCATCATCAGAAGACCATTGTCGCGGGTCTGGTGTCGGTGACCTTGGATGATTATGGTCGAGCTTTGCCTGGTCAAGAAAATCCAGCGCCATATCAGGTTTTGTACGTATTCACGCTTCACCTATAGACTATTTGATTCAACCAGCTGCATGTGCAGTATTGAAGGTTTTAAAGTCATTGTCCATACTCACGTTACGCCTCTTGGCTGTATGATTCAACAAGCTGCGTGTGCAGTATTGAAGGTTTTAAAGTCATTGTCCGTACTCACGTTACGCCTCTTGGCTGTATGATTCAACAAGCTGCGTGTGCAGTATTGAAGGTTTTTAAAGTTATTGTACGCACTCGCGTTACTCCTTTAGACTGTATGATTCAATAAACTGCGTGTGCAGTATTGAAGGTTTTTAAAGTCATTGTACGCACTCGCGTTACTCCTCTAGACTGTATGATTCCATAAACTGCATGTGCAGTATTGAAGGTTTTTAAAGTCATGGTACGCACTCACGTTACGCCTCCAGACTGTATGATTTAAAGTCATGGTACGCACTCACGTTGCGTCTCTAGACTATATGATTTAAAGTCATTGTACGCAATCACGTTACGCCTCTAGACTGTATGTCATGGTATGCACTCATGGTACGCACTCACGTTACGTCCTATGACTGTATGATTTAAAGTCATGATACGCACTCATGGTACGCACTCACGTTACATCCTATGACTGTATGATTTAAAGTCATGGTACGCACTCATGGTACGACTCTAGACTATATGATTCAGCAAGCAGCGTGTGCAGTGTTGAAGGTTACAATACGCCATCGGAGCAACTCATTATCAGCCGAGCATCATGCAAGAAAAAAGAATGGAAAAAATCATGAATTATGTGGGTAGTTAGAAAAGAAAAACTACGCAAAAATCATGAGGAAAAAATATCAGTTACTTTCCAAAGTATGCGCCTTTTCCCTAAAAAGGAAGGGACAAAGGCAGATTTACAGATAAAACTAACACACAGTTAATGACCACGAACTAACCTTGATCGTCCGAACTAGTTGGCGAGTTTCGTATCTTGCGTTCCCAACATGTTATTTTTCGTCATTATTTGGACTTATGACGATCTTTTCTCCATAACACTGCTTTCAACTAACTTTTTCACAAAATTTCCAATAAAATAACGAATTTAATCGATAAGTCGAAGCTGCGACGCCCGCACATAAAAAAGGAATGAAGTATGACGGAGATGACAGCACTGCCTATGACATGGAAGGTATCGTTCAGAAACAGTGAATTTTATATTTTTGTGATTTGATTTTTATTTTTACAGCTCTAAAAATTATGTGCGACGCCTTGTGCAATAAATAGGATTACTACAAAGTGAATAAATATCGAGAATGCAACGTCGAAGTGTAATTTGAGGATATCTGTTATACCCACCCTCGTTTCGCACCGGAAAGCAAATATAAATAGGTGGATGGTTTGCAGAGGATCTTGAATTAATACAAAAACCCGTAGAACAAGTGCCAATTTTCTGCTAAATATTTTAAAACAAAACCTAATTCCGACTGTTACGAACATTAAAGAAAACATTGCCAAATAGATCCAGCTGTTCGTAAGTGACGCGTTTACTAACAAATAGCGTTTAATTTTTATTAATATAGTTATCGCTTCCAATTTCATTCTGTCCATCCATTGTTCACCGGTCAAGCTCAGGAAACAGGGAGGCGATGATTTGTGAAGCTCGATAACAGACTCATCTTTTACCGCTTGATTTATGCCGCTGGGTTGCTTTATTGGCTTCAAACCTGATAATCTGTTATTGTAAGCATAGAGTTTAATCAATGTAGATTTTGTGCCAAATGTATTGCTGTAATTTGTATTCATTAATATTTGCTGTAATTTGTACTCATTAATATTCATGTTCCCATATCCCAATGTGTACAACCAAACAAGAGAAATCTTATTAGTAAAGCTAAATAAAAAATATCGGACCATTAGATGACAAAAAAAAGCTTGGGATTTTAGTGAACTTGTTCCAATTCAATCAAAGTAATAAGAATAAAATTGTCAATGTAATAGCGCCAAAAAAATTACCTGCCGGGCGTTTCTTGCCTGTTCTTTTGCCGGCGTAAGGAGGTTGGAACAGGCGTAGCTAGTTTTAAGTTTGACGTTTTAAAGTGATCACAATGTATCCTATTGAATAAAGAAAAATTGACTTTGACTTATTCAGTTTTGGTTCCATATTACTATCGTCAAAGAACCTTTGGATGTTTTTAAAACACTTGTTTTTTAAATTAAACACTTCGTTGTGGTTTCACACGCGTGGTGGTTTATTGCGATAGAAGTATCCTCTGTCCTCCAGGATCTAAAGTTCCAAACTATGTCCTGATCAAATTTCATTGTACATAATCGGTCCAGCTGTTTACGAAGAGAAACATACGAATGAACACACACACATAGGTAGACATAATAATTATAAAGACACAAGTTCAAAAATGTCTAATATTTTTTTTCTGTTCATAGAGTTTGGTTATAATATCAGAAGTTGTCTTGAACTTTTTTATTTTTAAAATAAATTTCGTTTCCCTATTGTGTTGGACTTTACTGTCCATTAAAATACTTAACCGAACTCGCCCCCCTGAAAACACTTTATTAGCCCGGAAAATTAAAACTTCCTTAATACCTCCACTTAGAAGGAAAGACTCTTTACAGCTCCATTCATAATATCACGAAGGGTTCTTATGTCAAAGGAGCTTCCAGTCGAGAGCAAGAGTCGAACTCAGGACCATCGTGATTCAATTTACCACCGACCGAGCCGTGCCCGCCGCTGCGCCAATAATGCGATTTTGTATCGCTTACTTACAAGACTCACAACTAAGCACCCAATAACTCAATCCAGCTTTATTTCAAACGCTTAAGGTTCATTTTGATGCATGGAAAATGCTGTGTAGAAAAGGCAAACTTGGTTCGTAACTATTTAATTTTAGTTAAGCACAAAACTATCTCGTTTCTTAAATGGTACACTATGATGCTGTATTTAGTAGTTTTAAGCATTTTAAAATCCATTGTTTTGACTCTAAATGTGCTATGTATTTAAGTACATGGAAATATGGAAAGCCAATGACGACCGATATGGTGCATGGGTTAAACAAATGCGAATAGTGAGGTCGCGGTTTTGATTCCCACTTTTAACACTTTTTATATTGAAAAAAAGTTCCTATGGGATAGCAAGAAAACCATAGGACGCTGCTTTGTATAGTCTTTTTTCTATTGTTTTGTTTTCTTGGTAGCGTATGACCACAAGTCACCTAATGTGGTTGAAGGTGGCACCACGCTACGCCTGAACTGGGAACTAGCTCTCAAGAGAGACGGAATGGCAGAAAACAACAAAATACTTCTTCATTATTAGGTTCCTAGTAATACAGGAGTGAACTGATCACGGTTGATTGGTTCGATGGATTTTATGCTCTATAGCTAATAAATAATCACACCCACCTTGTTATACCCCTCTCTTCATAAAGTTCTGTGAGCATGTCCTCCAAATCGGAAGACAATGTGTTCAGCAACTGAAGCAAAGTAGAAAATGCAATTACTTTCTAAAAATAAATTAAGTTTAACTATTTGAATACTGTAGAGAGCGTTAACCGGATATCCACTTATATAGGTACTTATTATAGATGCGAAAGTCCGATTTATTTCACCTTGCTCCGGTTCATGTTATTATCTAACACATTAACCTCTTATCACGGACAACGGACGACGACAGACATACAGGCGTTACATTTTATCTTCATGCTGATATCGTAAATAAGCCATATTTTACTACCACTGTCTTATTAAAGCTGATAAGGATAACCTTGCCACCTTCCCTTATATATACATATGTATCAGCAGCCACACATCATCTCAGAACATAATATCAACATATTGGTAAGCTGTGACCCGCCCTGCGAATTTACCCGTGGGAAAATGGACATTTACCAATTCAAATTTTAACACTCAAGGAAAGTCAAAGTTGACGATCAAAGCCGTATGAAAAAAATAGTCAAACCTATAAACCTACTTAGATACAATTAATTAGTCCAATACTCGTGTTTGTTAAAAAATAAAAATAAAAGGGTTATTCTCTCATTGGTACGTGTCCAATCAAAGTGAAAATTTCATGGTAATTCGAGATAATCCCTAGTACAGAGACATCGACTTGTTCGATTTTCCATCCACCCCTCAGCACATATTGGATTCGTTGTTCGGGAAATGAGTTAAACCTCGTTCACCACAGCCGCTAGGTTTAGGTATTTGCTTTATTACGTGACACACTGCCCTTCAAGATAGAGAGGAAATAAGAAAATAAAATATGAAAAAAAATTGATGTCAATAACATGTGTTTCTCTTACAAACCCTCATTTGTGTCTGCTGGATAAAAAGTTGTACAGTTTTATATTTGACAGTTTTTTTTTACTATTTACTTAGAGGTTAGCCTTTGACCACAAGTCACCAGAAGCGATGTGGTCAATGGTGGCGCCACTCTACACCTGGATTTGGATCTGGCTCTTTAGTGGAGCTGCCGGAATACATCGATAGGTGCTTGGCGATGATGGTGGCTAGCCAGGCGAGCACCAGAAAATGCCAAATGCAGGTTTTGATGTCTAGCCAAAAGTGTAGGTAACTATAGGTCTACCAGAATCTGATGGCAAAAAGGGAAAAAAGAAATCGACGCTAGCAATACTGGGGGAAATTGGAGTAAAACGTTTTGATACTTTTTTTTCCTTATAGTGGCTGATTCTGTGTGTGATACATGCAAATATAAAAATTATCCAATGATAAAGGATAATTTTTGAAAATCTTACTATTGCGAATGTGGGGTTCGAAATTAAGATGAAAACTCCAATTACTCTGTCCATGAGTTTATTAATTAATTAAAGGCTATCAGAACTTGAAAATGGTTCCAAATACTGCACATCCATAAAACGTCTTCAACGGAAGAGGAAGACGCAGTATTTATGATAAACCTTTCCTCCTGCATCTCAATCGATCTTGTTCTATGAACTGATTTTCAATTTTTATTACATGTTCACAAGATTTTCGCCATTCATCGATCCCTATTCGAGAGAAAGCTTCTTCAGTTCACACGAAAGATGCAATAAACCAAAGTATCAAGACTTGTCATTCCTACTAATTTGAAGCCAAACCATAAACAATTCCTCGAAATTTCAGTTGACAGATGACATTTTTTTCGTTGCCATATGAAAATCGCTATTTATAAATATTTTTTTTGCCATCAGATCCTGGTAGACCTATACAAAATTGCAAATTGCATTTGCAAAAAGAACCCTAATAAGGTCGCTCGCCATTTACACTACATCCTACGTACTCTTATTTGCTTAGTTCGCAGTTCGCAGACGCGACGGGGTGGCGATGAAATAAAAAGTTCCTCAAATAAAAATCTCTTCGCTTGCCCGCCCATCCGCGCGGAACACCCCACGTGTTTCGCTGACTGCACGTTTGTTGAGAACGTTTTTTAGAAGCACCCCGTTTATGCGTAAAGGTCGATTGGTGGTAAGATAGCGTGTTATTTTTAAAGCGGAAATTTTTAGTTTTAATACTTACGTACCTACCTTTTAAGGTAATTCAGAGCCACAGAAAATCTGTGCTCAGAGATATGACTTGTCTTTAGACGAGTTAAAAAAAACAAAAATGTACCTACTTGTAATATTGTAGGTACGTTTTTTTCGACGAGAAGAAATCGTGATTGTCAGCTGTTGTCAGCTAATGGAAATTAAAGCCTTTTAGAGCAGTTGAACTTAATTTACTGTTCAATATGCCTTTGAGCAAGGACATATTTATATTTATTTAATACTAGCCACGCGGCCCAAACCGTAAGGGTTACAGCCTTACGGTTTGCGCCGCGTGGTCTACAGTTTATCGCGATAAATAGTATTCTCTATTATTATTTAGATTCCAGAAAAAAAACTAAATAAATAGGCATCGAAATAACTAGTAATTTTAGGTAACTTCAATCATCAAAAGTATTTAAGTACGTTTGTAAAGCACAAGTCCTCTTATTGATGTTTATAAACATCACTGCACATACATTTCAAATAGATAAAAGCCATATCAATCAGTCGCACCCCATACCTTGTGAGTACTTCTGCTTTGAAGTGAAGGGTTTACATTAACATGAAGATGAAAAAGCTGTCGTGCTTTTCAAGTCCTGTAGCGTAAAATAATACTCAGTACCAAAGGTTATTCAAACAAATCATTTTTTAATGTTTGGATTGCATAAAATGTCAGGACAATGACTTGAGTTGAGTTTAAGTAGCGCGAAAAATATCCTAGAACATAAATCCATACTAATAATTTAGCCATATTTGATTTTCTATTCAATATTTGACTAATTTTCATCATTACATTTCTAGACTAAGATAATTAACGCCTGATATAAACACGAGAGCAAAGCTCTTATATACGCTTAGCAAATACGTTATTTGGGTATAACGTTCACACCATATTGAGGGTTGCAATTGCTAATTGGGCAATTATTCGAAATTCTGTTTTACATAATCACCTAGAGTGGCATTATTAGCTATTGACAGTGTGGTAATATTGTGTTTACTTTCATAATTACGAACTACTTCTATCGATGATGGCCGAACGGTAACCGCGTGCGCTTTACAATGCGCCGACACCGAGTTCGAATCCTCTCGGCCCTGCACCTATCACTAAGTTATGTGCGGATTTACTATAACTCAAAACGGTGAAGGAAAACATCGCGAGGAAACCGGCATGTCCAAAAACCACAACATTCAAGGGCATGCGATATCTACTAACCCGCACTGGGCCAGCGTGGTAGATAACGACTCATACTCTCTCTCTGAGAGAAGGTCAGAGTCCCAGCAGTGAGAACGTAAAGGCTGATAATGACTTCTATCGACCACAAAAATCAGGTGACTTGTGGTCAAACACTACGCTGCTACGCTACCCAGTAAGAAGTCAAAATATAACAAAACTTAAAAACGATTTTTTTTTCTTGCAATTACCACAAAACTTTTATATGCTTATTCTATACCTTGAAAAGCCGGAAGTTCAAAGACCTTTCAATGTACACAATTCGTTGCTTAGCAACGCAAAACAATAACAAACCTATAGATCGAGCTGCAAGTTCTTTTGAATTTTATTTCACCCACGTGAGGTTTCAATTGGGGGGGTTCAACTTTGAGCTCTGCGGAAAATTGGGTCAAGTGGCGTATCGTTAGGTGCTATTGATTTTAGGTTTAACGATTTTTGGTGGTTTTTCTATTGACTGCTTTTAATACCAACAACCGAGTCGATGACACCCCCCTAACAACCCGTAGTTTTTGTTATAGATATAGATAGAGAGTGTAGGTACGCAGGTGAACCAAATTTACGGTCTTATTAAACACTTATTAATTAAACAAAGAAAATTACTTACACAAAATTATAAAAAGCATTTCATTATTGCGTAATATGTTATACTATCTAATATAATAAACTAATAAATACTCATAGAAATAAACATTTATAATATATAAACTTACACCTCTATAAAGATTTCTTATCTATGCTTTTAGCACTTTGCTAATCAATATAGGTTATATAGGCAAGATGTGGGTACATATTTAAACCTTTCTTTTTCTTTCTCTTTTTAAACGTAGAACACAGAAAACTCCGTGTCTTAAAATATGTATGACTGTAATTAAAGAAAAAACAACTTAACTATGTACATAATTAATCTATAACATTAACCCTATAGGAATCCAATACACGCAAGCAGTCCACTCTTACTATCAAAAAAGCGTACTCTATTTACAAGATCTCATTTTAATGTACTAATAAAACGCAGCGGAGCCCGAGGTTGTTAAAATCCTGGGTCTAACGAGGTGCCTCTAATTGTTTGGAAGTACCGTTGCTTGGGGACTGACGTTACATTTATTTCTTTTTTCTTTTTGCAAGCTTAATGGTACGAGATGATATTTCATACGGCATAGTAGGCAAGTATTCTGATAATTTTACGATGAAACATCTCGATGAAATAGACTTTCTTACGTTTTTAAACATTGTAAGTGCTGAAATTATAATGAAGACCAGTAGAGACATAGAGAGATGAAGAGATCTAAGAAAATATAAATGAAGATTTTCCTCTTACCATCAGTACATCGTTATTTTTCCTACCTAAACTACCTATAAAAATCCAAAAAAGTGTTAATGCTATGACGATTAGAAAATCCAATTAATTGCCTATAATTATACATATGGTAGTTATAAGGTATGTACCTACTTGTATCACCTATTACCCTTATGAACTATTTTATCGTAATAATTTTTAGCCAATGTGATCTATTTTGTCCTCAAATTCAGAGTATACTGCAAAATGCAAATTCTAACATTAAAACTGTCCCCGGAGAGCTGGTTCAACACCCCGCTTTAGAATTTATGAATAATGCCCCTTCTTATAGCGATGATAATGTGACGGCTCTAACTTTATTCATTTTGGAAATTATCTTCCGGGAACATTTGGCTTCATCTAGCTATCTAGGCCTATAGCATTATTGTCACACTCTTGCTTTCAAATTTGCCCAAGCAATTTATTTCAATGATATATCGATACTACCTGTTCCCTGCGGTTTCACACGCGTGGGCTACAGTTTATCGCGATAAGAAGTATCTTATGTTCTTCCTCGGAGTTCAAACTATCTCCGTACCAAATTTCATTGAAATTGGTTCAATAGTTTAGGCGTGAAAGCGAGACAGACAGACACACAGAGTTACTTTCGCATTTATAATATTATAGTAGGGAAGGGATGACTAGTCGAAGCTACCCGTGATCAAATTGCTAACCACCTGGCAATGCGGCCAGCATTTTGGGAACATTACCAGCTGGTAATACATCAAATAATTTTATTTGAGAAAAGAAGATTAAATAATTTTTACATGAGAATATCTTTGACAACACGGTATCAATGTTGGAAAGCTCATTATAACTTGAAAAGTTAATTCCAGTCTCATTTCAGAACAAAAGTTAAGGAAAATGTGTGAAATGACTTTCAAAATTGGGACTCGAATGTGGAATGTATACAGATGAGTTTCTCGATGAGTTTTTTGAACGCGTCAAATTTGATATTAATGCCACTTGATTTAGCCCTACAGCCCTAGTTACACTACAAAAATGTGTGTGTATGTAATTCAAATTGATTAATACGCCGAATTTACATTACGAAACAAGTGTCATGCATGATAAAACTAGTTTCGTGAAACTAATTTTTACAAGAAATATGCGCATAGCACGAAACTACTGCAGTGTCACAAAAGTAATGCATGCATTGTAAAACTGAACGTTTACACGTGAAAATATTGGTCAAATTAGTGTTATAAAACTAATTTCAAGCCACAGATTTTTAATGTAAATCCGGCTATACTATATTTTAAAAATAATATCCTAAAGTAGTTAAACTCAAACAGACGTGCACTTGACATTTTCAATTTCCTGTTAGGGCAGTACGATGACCACGGGAAAGGGGTAGAAAAGTTTAATTTGATCGTCGAAATTCCACTTCTATATGTGAAGTAAATAAAATAGTTTTAAAATGTTCATTTAGAACACACTGGAAACTTTATAAATTACAAGTAACAATATTCGAGCGATAGCTAAGCCAGCCCCTATGCGGATTTGCTATCGCTCAAAACGGTGAAGAAAAACATCGCGAGGAAACAGACTTGTCCAAAAACCACAATTTTAAAGACACGCGACATCTACCAACCCGCACTGGGCCAGCGTGGTAGACTGTTTTTCTTTTTTGACTGATTTTCGAGAGGAGGTAGATAGCCAGGCGAGCACTAGAAAATTACCTACGCTAGCAATGGTTTCATCACGACATTTTCCTTAAATGAAAGCTCAAGCTCGCTGTGAAATTTTAACTATATCTTCAAGAACTTTTACATTGATAATGGTATAATTATTATGTTATGGTGATTAAATTTGACTATTCCCATAATAGAGACATAAGATGAAAATACATTAGTACCTACATGACCAAACTTCACTGGTCGTTTCTGTTCGCTTCATTGCAACTTTATTTGCAGTTTCAAACAGTACTAACTAGTGGCTCTACACAGTAAACAAAAGCTTTCAGAATGTTAGCCTGCAGGTTTATTAATGTGTGCTTACGATACGATAGGGTTGATACTAACTGGAATTAATAATAGGGACATACTTAGTATGTAGTACAGTAACTATTCTCTGGCCATAATTTGTTACTGGTTTTTTATATAATGCATACAGTTTTAAGCTGCCGTGGGTTTGATGTTATTCTTAGAATAAGAATCATTTATTTGCAACAAATTATACAAAAATACTAAAGACAAATACATTATGTAGAAATAAGAATTAATAAGAAAAAAATGCAAACCGGCCTCAACTCAGCGTTGTGGTGGTCGTTTGATCAGCGCTGGCTTAGTAACCTAAAGACTGCTTTAATCTTGAATATTTTAGAAAAATAAGCAAAATCATTAAATTAATAAATCAAATAAGAAACCACCAATGGTGATCTATCGACTGCAAGAAGTCTCGCTATGGGACAAATATATAAATGTGCAATGACAAAACAAACGCATATACCTACTCGAAGTTTCTACCAATCCATTTAAATGTAACACTGTTTACTTTTGCCGGCAATTGTAATAACTATCATGTTCGTTTCTGAAACCAGCATTTCTGATTGCCTTTGTCGCTTTGATAAAAATAAGTAGGTGTAACCCTATCGTGTGGTGGCGTTCAATTTCCGTGCGGCCACAAAGAGGCGACGCTCGTCCCGACATTTCCTCCAACGAGCACCGCACTGCGCTATCTCCATTGAACATTTAGTGAAGCACGCATATATTGACGACTTAACAGCACAGCTAGCACGAGCTACATATGAGCTATTGTAAATTTGTGATATACATAGGAATGTGTATTTCTTATGCTGGGGCCACACTACGGTCAACGTCAAGGGAAATGTCAATGCCTATCATCGCGATAAATATTGCGCTAATTATTAACGCAATTCTGTGAGTGGCTACACTTGAACCGTCAACGTGAATGCATTTGAGTTATCGGCTAATGTCAAACGCTAATGTGAATGCCGTTGTCAAATGTTGTGGCCACACTTATGTCAAACGTCAATCATCGCGCTATTTAACGGCATTTCATTATAGCTGTTCCCTGCGGTTTCACCCGAGTGGGCTACAGTTTATCGCAATAAAAAGTAGCCTATGTCCTATTTCGGGCTCTAGACCATCTCTGTACCAAGTTTCATTTAAATCGGTTTAGTAGTTTAGGCGTGAAAGCTTAACAGACAGACAGAGTTACTTTCGCATTAGTATAGATAGTAGGGATTGTGTTGGCGTTTACTCATGTGGGTATAAATGCGAATTGTAGGCATGTGCCCACAACTCACCTATGTTAAGTGAAGGAATATCACTGATGTCTCCACGCGCTTGTGAACAGTGACAGAATCTTCTAGAATAGTTCTCACAATCTGCCATGGAGGGGCAGTAACACAAGCTATTTAATTATTCCCATTAAAGCACCATCGGTGGACAGTAACATAACTTTTGTTAAACATTTCCATTCGCGATATTTGGAAGCACAATTTTCAAAAACAAAGTATTTTCAAATCCCTAAACTTCGTCAGATTAAAGTATTTCTATTTAAAAAATACTTTTGGACACTAATTAGAAATGTCTGTAGGCTGTCTCCGCTTACAGCGACCGGCAAAGTAAACAAAGGCTCTCGAGAACAATCGACTCTTCAGGGGAAACAACAAATACCGTCGCAAATCAGCCGTGACTTTACCTTGCTTAATAAAAACAAGAAAAAATAACAATCCCCTGTTTCCCGGAGTGAAAATTCCCCGACGACGGGCCATCGATGCAGAACTTTCTTCATTACGCGATATCAAGCCGTACAAAAAGTTGTATACATGGGGTAGTTAAATAGGGAATGTTCAGGAAACTCATGTATACTATGCATTTAAAATGAAAAACAATGCGTTTGACAGCTGTCACTGTCCTGATGTTAATGACGATGTGGTTGAAGGTGGTACCACCATACGCCTGCATTGGAAACAGACTCTCAAGTGAGACGCGTTGCCAATCGATATTCGACTACTATTGATTAATCGATAGTCTATCGATAGCCAACCAATCGAAACACTATCGATAGATCTATCGATACTATCGATAGCTTAAAAAGAGGCAATACTATCGAATAAGTGCAATACTATTGATACTATACTACATGCTTTTTCAGATGAAAACTATCGATAGTTTTACTATTATTGATAGGTTCATAATCGACAGTCGGCAACACTTGAAAACACTAGAAAAGGTTCTATCACTAAGCTATGATTTAAACACGATGTTTTCCTTCACTGACGTCATTCATGAATCATGAAGCGGTAGAACGATGTTTCATAGAGGGCACTTTTTCAGATGAGAGAGATAAAAGTGACGAATGTACAGCTGAATGTATATTAGAAATAAATGTACAGGTGTGTTTTTATGTAGAATTGCGTGGGAAAATCTGAAACTGAGGAATAGGAAACAACGGTTGTTGGTTGCTGTGTGAAATGGAAAACTAAAGAAATATACAAAAACGAGCCACTTTCTTAAGCTTGCCATATGATTTGAAAAGATAAGTATTGCAAGTGATCGTTGGGATCGTTCGCTAGTTATTTAATCTACCTACTCCAAATAAAATACTTGAAAAACCGATTTAGATTCATTTTAATCAACTATCCAAATTGAAATTTTCAACCCCTTCCCTGTGGTCATCGCACTGCCCTAACGGGAAATTGAAACTGTCAAATGCACCTCTCTGAGCTTAACTATATTACGATGTTATTATTACATACTCGTAGTATGGCTTCTACGTCCAATTCATCAATTTATATTACGCACAAATATACACTCGTACACACAAAGCCGTGAAATCTGCATTCTGCCCATGAACAATATTTCTTTATTGTTACTAATCAGTAAGTGTCATTAAAATTATAGCAGGGCTCGTATCGAATTATTTTAAACACAGTTCTCACTAGTTCGTGAACCAGAGGCTTCATAATTACTACGTCTTAATTTTATTGTGTCAATAAATGCCTTTGGTTGATTGATTGATTAATTTGCGCAAGATACATACTTTTCGAATTATTTTCTAATCGAAGTTTGTTTTTTGTTTTCTCATCACTACCATCCATATAGCTGACATAAATATAGGTAATATGAAACTGACAATTGACCAGTAGGTGTAATCACAACATTCATAACTTATTTAATACCTTTTTATTAAATGGTTCTGTCCATACTGTAGTACGAATGTAATGTGGTAAAAAAGAAAATGAAAATGTCATCCCATTCAGCTTTGTGAGACTATCACAGGGCGTATTTGAATCTATTTTGAATCAAACATGCGGTTTATCATTTCCTCTGCACGTTCGGTAGCTTCGGTAGCGAATACTGCGACCGTCTGCTCTTTCGTTTGATCTCTTATTAGCTTTAGTTTGGTTGTTGGAATTGATCGGTTTCTGTTCATACCGAACTAAAAGTGAAATTTAATCGGTTGTTCAATGCGAAATTCAGAATATAAAATTACCTACATCTAAGAATGTACTATTTATCATCACCACATGAGTAATGTATAACAAAAGTTAAAAAGGAGATTCGATTAGGATAGGATATATGTGTTCTGGGTTGAAGGGCAATATTTCCAGTCAAATTACATCTAATATCTCAAAATTATGAGTGCAGTGCATTATCGCGCAGGATTTTGAACTGGTGAAGTTCAAAACTATGGCTGGCAATGAACGCTATAGGCACAATGTAAAGGGAAAACGTGCCCGTCTTGTCACTTTCATCAAACTCAAACGCAGTAATATTTTCTATTAACCCGGAACACGCATTCTCTTAACTTGTTTATCTCTGTCGGACGATAAAAAAGATTGTTTCTAACTAGCTGCGTACTTAATCACCTGAAACTTGAGTGGGTTGATCTTACGGACCCTTGGCACGCAACGGGCTTTAGGCGTATGTTGCTTTTAATAATAAAAGTTTCGGCAATAACGGAAATGGATGTGCTATTTTCTAAAATTATGTTTATGATCTTGTATCAAACGTAAGTATGTAGCTACATATTTTATTAACACTAGTGACTCGCCCCGGCTTCACACGGCTAGACAAATATTAGGAGGGTCTTGAGAAAGTTTCAGTTTTCTTCCGAATTTTCAAATTTCCGAGTGGATTATCCAAAAAAAACTTGTGATACCTACGAACCTTGGGTTGACAATTACGTGCATAAAAGAATATGTATTCAATTTGGTCAAGCCGTTTTTGAGTTTTAGTGAGACTAACTAACAATTGATTATTTATTTATTATATGTATAATGTTTAAGGTATTCGTAGTCAAAAGTCAAAAGTCAATATTTATTTATTCAATAGGATACATTGTGATCACTTTAAAACGTCAAACTTAAAACTAGCTACGCCTGTTCCAACCTCCTTACGCCGGCAAAAGAACAGGCAAGAAACGCCCGGCAGGTAATTTTTTTGGCGCGATCACATTTACAATTTTATTCTTATTACTAATTGATTGAATTGGAGCAAGTATAAGTATCGCATAATATCGTATAAGCATCGTATAAGAGAAAAAGAACATTATGGGCCATTATTATCTACTATTGCACCCATTGCCGTGTATATATATTGATCTACAGTTATAGTTTTTAGTAATGTACACAGACATCTGTACATTATTAAAATTCCCCCGATCCACACAAAACGTTTCGCTTCTACATTTATAATAAGGAAAGTTTATAAAGTGGAACACCCTGCCAACGTCTTTGTCTCTTCGAAACCTTTAAGTCAAATGTGAATAGGTATCTTCTATAGGCGAGCATGCTCTATCATCGACCTCGTGATTACCGACTATCAGGTGAGACTGTGGTTAAATGCTTATACCTATTAGATTAATGATAGGTGTGCGCCGCTGAGACCAATCATTAAACTAAGCCTTTTGCTAGTAACAATTTATTAAATACCTACTTGTTTATGGCTGGCAAAAACTAAGCTTAATTACAACTAGACGACGGATTTATGTGGAGCCATGTATGCAAAGCTAATATTAAATATCTTGTAAGAAACTGACTACAGTTTATCGCGATAAAAAGTATTCTGTGACCCCAGAGTCCATACAATTTCCATACCCAATTTCACCAAGATCGGTTTAATCTTTATATGTATAAGTTTATTAGGAACTAATAACAATCAAATGTTCCTCCTTATGTATTAAGTACAAAGCTGTGCTCCGTGATTTCCCACTATCCCGCAGGAACCTTTTCCGGGATAAAAAGTAGCCTATGTGTTAATCCAGGGTACAAGCTAATTTCCATTCCAAGTTTTACTCCAACCCGTCCAGTAGTTTTTGCGTGAAAGAGTAACAAACATCCACACGTCCATACATCACACATACTTTCACGTTTATAATATAAGAAGACTAGCCGTTCCACGCTGTTTCACCCACGTGGAGTGTGGACTATAGTTTATCGCGATAAAAAGTATCCTATGTCCTTCCCTAGGGTTCAAACTATCTCCACGCCAAATTTCATTAAAATCCGTGCAGAAGTCCATCTATCTATTCTCACAAATTTTCACAGTTATAATATTAGTTGGATTAGTAGGTAAAGATAATGTTAAATCTGAATTACCTTCATGTACGAGCCTCCAGTCTTCTCCACGCAATGCCGCCTAATGTACCGTTGGCATATATTCGACATTTTCCAGTCTGAAAAACAAAAGTACAGTTATTGCTACGATCAAACACAATAGGCTTGTTATTTTCTCTTTCGGATCTTTTTCAACGTATCTTTTATCGAACAAAGACGTAATCAATGCAAGTTAGTTTTGGTTTGTTATTTTCGCGTCTTCTTTGCTTGGTTCACTTGTTTCTTATTGTGACGGCTTGATAAGTCGTCGGGGTGAAATAATGAGGTTGTTTCTTCCAAGATAACGTTTGTTAGAAGTTAGTTGAGTTATAGTTCTAACTAAAACTGAACTCGGACACAGGATAGATTTTAAGTGCTCTGTACAGAGTACACCTATATAATTAAACATTCTTACCGACTTATGTTAACATTGACCTTTATTGGCTAAATATGTACATATATATCTTTTTTGTCTGTTAGCTAAGGACAAAAATATACCTCGTGTGAAGTCATGTATGATTGCACTCAATTTCCAATAATAATTAACTTCCATAAACGAACACACAGACTAATGGAAAGGAAGTGTAGTTTCACGCTTATAATTAGAGTTATTTTGTAAACAACATTGTATATACATCCGATACATCCTGAGCAGCAAAATTTATTTATTAATAATTCGTAAACTATAGGAAGCTTATTTAGTTACTCTTACAGAAGAGACAAATAGCACAATTTAGGTTAACATCAGCAAAAAATACGTACAAATCGATGGCCTAGATTGTCATATAACTATTATGATAATAAACTACTTAGGTATATGATTGATTGAGATCGGATTTAGTCGCTAATATAATAGAATTCTTAGGAATGGAAATCAAAGGGGTTAATAAAAATTGAATGGAGAAATGGGATGTTTAATTTTGCTTATGAGGGACGACTAAATCTACGAGAAATAAATAAATAAAATATTATGCTGTTGCCCTTCGTTCGCCTAATGCTGAGCGAAAGGGACAACCACATGCACTGCGCTGCGGGCTTATTTTATCTAACAAGGTCGAGGTGTAGAAATCTCAAAAAAAAATAAACAGGGGATTTCCAAACCTCTAAGATTTTTTTCAACCCTACTATTTTAGAAATAATTTCGCATTGAGCGTTTAACTTGCAAGGCGTTTTAGGGGAATATACTTTCCATGGCTCAATTATAAGTAACGACATGTTATAAATATAGTATAGACAGCGTTATTATAAATTTAGTGCTAAGAAAATCCAGGGAGGAAATAGGAACCTACGTCTGTATAGAGAAAACGGTTGCCGTTATGCGAATTATTACAAATCTATAGCTTCCGCTATAGAAGAATAAGACTTGTTTCCCGTTTACTTAATTTGACTCTATTATCTCCATATGAAGACATTAAATTTTAACGTTAACACATACCTAGTACCTACATAACCTTAAGCCGGTAAACGTTGAATGGTAGAGCCGTCGACAAATTTAAATCACTTGCATAGTGGTGCTCAACAGGAGAGGTTTTATATTTTTAACTAGGAAGGAGAGGAATAATTTTAGGAGTGTTATTTTCTTCTATATAAATAAAATATAAAAAAGTAAACGGTGTTCGTTGGTAAGCGCATCACTTGAGCAAACCTGACGCGATTAGAACAAATAAATTCCAAACATTAATAAAATCTGGAATCTATGAAAATTATTTTTATCTGTTTTTTATATAAGTTTATAACCCAAAACGCATCAACTATTTATATTTGCCTACCCGCCGGGCGGGTCGCCAGTAAAAAAATATATGTAATGTTAGTATAAAATAAATGAATACATTTTAAAAACATATTGTCAGTAACTTTTTGAGTTTTAGCATTTCACCAGAAATTGGATAAAAGCTTTACTGGTTCAAAGTTTGAGAGCCACAGGTCTTATCCTATACAGAAGGCGTAATACGAGACGCATAGGAAGTATTGAATGGGGTTCGTCTGACCGACGTGTGTGTAAATACTGCTTCAATAGTACCAGATGTGCACCGATTTGACTAAAATCGAATTCTCGATTCTATTCTCCGATCTTACGCATGGGCGTAGATTTGTCTCATAATAATATATGGAACCAGATGTTACAATACAAGTACCTAGATAATTAATAACACTAAAAACAGATGTAGGTAATAATTATTTTAATGTAGATAAGTAAGAAAAAGTGACCAGAAACAAAAAAGAGGGTACAGAGAAAAGTAAATGTTCGCTGTAGCTTTTGACTAGTCTTCTAAAATTTGATTTTGGATGTTTACCATGTACTTATTTGTTTTTGATTGAGTTCTTGATATTTCGGCACTGTGGCAAGTCACTTACAAAAAATTCGCGAGCGGATACCGTGAGTTTTATGTGCGAGTTACCAGTGTCTTGGGTGACATTGGTAACGTCATAGTATGCAAAACAAAAGTGAGAGAAAGCGGGTAGATTTTAGATAGACAGATACGTATGGACAAAATATCATCGTCGTAATATCATCAATCCTACCCGCAGAAACCTTTAGTGCCTACGTAATCATGGCGCTTGCAACAGTACCGAAATATCGAGAACTCAAACAAAACAAAAACAAATACATGCATGGTACAATATCCCGTTTTAAGACCAATTTCTAATGTCAGGTGAGTGTTTGCAGTTAAAAAGGTACCTAAACATATAACTTAGTCTATTTTAGTGTACAAAACTCTTTTCGCTAAGAACTTTTTCGAATTTATCCTTAGTCACATTCATCCCGAGGACAGTAAATATATGAAAATCCTCTCTCATCTCGTATGGTCACGGTTCGGCTACAGATTGTTCTCTTGAACAAATAAGGGAGTATAATTACTACCACCCAAAAGATGAGATTCTGTCGTCGAGCATTTATAGGTGCGTTTCAGTAACCTTACTTACACTGGAAATTAATTAACTAACTATCCACAGTTTGTCTTACTAGAGATAGATTTTTGAGATTAGTTCTATGGAGCTTGTGTCAAATTTCTATCTTCAGTAGGGCAAACCGTGGATAGATAGGTTATCCTACTAATGTTATGAATGCGAAAGTTTATGCGTATGTTTGTTACCACGTATCACCGTAACTACTGAACCGATTTTGATGAAATTTAGAATGGACATAGCTTATACCCTGGATTAACACATAGGCTCTCGGCTCACTTTTTATCACGGAAAAAGGTTCCCGCGAGATAACGGGAAGACGCGGGTGAAACCGCGGGGCGCAACTAGTAGAAGAACAAATAATGGGACATCTTGAACTTCATACTATAGCGAGATAATTTATTTGTGTATGCAGAGAGGAATAATACATTTAAATCCTATACCACACGCAATTTAAATAAATTACTTTTACCATTTTGAACATTCTAGTTGGGAGTTGTTAGCAATTTCCTGGTTGCCAAAAATGAGTGTCACTTTGCGAAACTGGTACTGAAATAGGGTACAGACGTGACTAAAATAATTATGTATTTTTAGGATTCAATTTGGTACGAGTTTTAAATTTTTTTATGCGAAGTTTTCACAGAAAACATCCTATCCTAATAATATTATTCGTTCAACGCGGCAATGCGGCCAGCATTTTGGGAACGTTGCCAACTGGTAGTGGTTTATTAGATTAAGTAGTTTGTTTAGTTTGATAGGTAGTTTTATTTTACATTTTAAGGTTTAGTTAAGTGTTTTTATTTTATCTGCTTGTTTAATAAAGATTATATTATGAAAGTGAAAGTTTGTGAGTATGGATGGATGGATGGATGGATGGATGTTTGTTACTCTTTCACGCAAAAACTTCTGAACGGATCTGAATAAAATTTGAAATGGAGATAGCTTGTACCCTGAATTAACACATAGGCTACTTTTTATCCCGGAAAAAGGTTCCTGCGGGATAATGGGAAGACGCGGGTGAAACCGCGGGGCGCAACTAGTTTTTCATAATGTAACATCGATACAAACGCAATCCTCGAATGATACCCTATTTTATTTTTACATTTTCTACTACTAGTTCTCTTTCTCTCTCTCTGGGAGAAGGCCAGCGATGTGAACGTATGTAAGTCAAAAAAGACACATTTTAAAATGAATTAAAGATCACCTACTTTATATACAAAACGTCGACTAACAGATTTTCGATATTGTTTGTGTTTTCATATAATGGTAATACATAGCAATAAATAACACCTTTTTCTCAGTTAGGTATATTAAAATGTTACTATATTATTTGTTCTCAACTGTCCCAATCCGTGGTTGGTCGTGTGGAAGCAACGTTTACCATAAACGTTGCCAATTTGCATGTGGGGATGGAAGCTTTCACGAGATGAGTGTTTATGATAGCTGGGCGTGTGTCCCTACCCTAAATATTTATTGCAACTTTGATATTGGATGTGGAATTGGATTTGTTTCCATGTTTATGTTAATAACTTGAAAAACGAAATTTGTATAAATAAAAGGGCACTGACTGATTCCATTAATCACGAAGCCTTGAAAACTACAAGACCTGCGCAGCTAAAATTTGCCATGTGCATTCGTTTTGAGTAATCGTTAGAAAGTATTTTTAATAATTCATGCCCCAAGGGTTTAAATTAGGTGTTTAAAGTTTGTGTGGAGCCGGAGCGCGCTAGTAGTATATATATAAGTTCAGAATATTAATTACAATTATACACTTTTTATGCCATACAAACTACTAATAATGTGCAACCAATGATACGAACCTTTGCCAGAGACTTTAGTTGAAAAACCAGCGTTAAATGAACTATTGAACTTATTCTTTACACATAACTAGTCTAATATCCTCTAGAGACTTCTACCTAGTTTGGTTTTGAACAGACGACTACACCTATTGGGAAAAGTCCCATAAAATATGCAATAACTTAGCCGCAATCCAAATCCCGCGTCTGGCCCGAGTGGTGGGGATTACGGGATTGTTTGCATCATTTTGGGCCCCGATTTATTTGCCCGACTGTTTGTTGTGTCTGTCTATGAATGTCTATATTTGACAGAGAGCTGGGTCATTTTGGGGATCATTTCATTTTGGCATCGAGCAAAGTTAGGCAAAGAGTTTTCTTTTATTATGGACGTGGTAGTTTTAGTTGTTGTAATACTTTGCATTTAATCTATTTAGAAAATTATTACAAACCGCAAGTCCTTATTACATCACCTAGAATTGAAATATGTGACTACTTAGTGCTATACTGTACAAAATATCACGCAATGAGATAAGCTGACAGAGCTCTTTCGCAATTCAGTAAGACTTACTTGCTTATTTCACGTTTATTTATTAACACACTTTTTTAAACATACTTATGGCGTTGTAATATAGGTATCTAATAGGTAACACATTGTGTGTCAAAGGACCCCGAATAAGTAGCCCTGTGTGATAAAGAAGGATTTTATAACGATACTTAATCACCGCTTCCCATCGGGCAGGCCACCTGCTTATTTAATCTATTACATATTAAAAAAAACTAACATTATAAATACGAAAGTTTGTGAGTGTATGTGTTTGTTACTTCTCTTAGTTTTAAATGTATATGTATCTATAAAAAAAGGCTCAAAGGATTTGTGTCAAATTTTAAAAAATGAAGATAGCTTAACACATAAGCTTATTTCGGAAAAAGCTTCCTGCGGTATAACGGAAAAGCCAACAACCAGTAACCGCAGGGCGCAGCTAGCAGTTAACAAAATTTTCAGAATTTTCTCTCATCTCAACAGGAAAGAAAGCCTATTGGCTCTCGGACTGATTAAGCCTCGTCACTGAGTACGCCATTTTATGCGTATTTGCAGGATTATCACGGTACGTGACGAATTTGCGACGGTGGTGACAGCAATAGGTGTTACGCCAACATATTACGCGAATAATTACCTACGTTGTATTTAGACGTAATACGCGTAAGTTGAAAGGAAGAAGCGTACGCAATTTCCTGATTCGTATATTACTACACCACTATAAGTAATAAGTACCTACCTATGCTATTTAATTAAATTTCATAAGTTATGATGGGCTGTCTACATTATGTGTTAGTTGGCAAAATGAATGACATATCTTTGATATGAATAAAAATCTATTGTAACCTAAATGAAAGAAATCGACCAGTTTGGCTTATTTATTTTTGTTGTGTTCGTAAATGTCAGAATAAAGTTGCTTTGAAATAATTTATTTTGTAATTTTTGTATGAACCGAAAATCTGACATATAATTTCTTACCTGTACAAAACAGGGGCGGGTATAATATTATAGCACTAAGAAAATTGGCGATTACATGTCCTGGTGACCTGTAATACAGGTTTTTTTAAAACCAACATCAGGCACCAGTCTCCGCAAAGCAGGTTTACTTTGATAACCTACAATTATACTATGTCCATCTATGTATGTGCCTGTTTTGTTGAGAGAAATAAATACATTTATTATTAAATTCTTATGCCATAGAGAAACATAAAAACAAAAATTGAGAAGCAACATTCTTCTAAGCCGATAACATTTCCTACAATCTATTTGAGTCTCAGCTCTATTCCGTCTTCGTCCTTTTTCAACAAATCTTCGGCTCTACGAAATTACCATTCAAATTCCCCCAAAGAAGAAAAAAACAAACAAATCGTCCCGCATACGAGTACGTCCCTCGGATAGGCGTTTTATTCGGTCGCCAGGTGATACAGGGCTCGGCTCATTAGTCGGCTCTAGTCGTCATTTGTCAACGCCCTTACTTCAGAATTACACCGTTTTATTAACGCCAATTCCTCCGCAGTAACGAGTGTAATTTTTTGTCAGTTTTCTCGGAGTTTCTGAAAGAAAAGTGTTTTTTACGAGATGCTACGGACGGAAAGGTCGGGTTTCGATGTTTTATTTATCTTTTACTACCTGTAGCGTGCCGGTTTAAGAAATATGCTTTCGGCTATACGTTAAGACATGTTCCTGCAATGTTCCTATGTTACTACCAATGCTGCTATTTTACCTAATTTAGTCTCTTATATTATAGCACTAACTGTAGAGGGGAAAACTATACGTGAAGACGTGTATTTTAGGAATCGCCAATTTATTAAGTCAAATTACTATTAATATCACACCTGATGGCTCGGGCTAACGGTTGGGAGACGACTGCGGGTGGAGGGGGGCACTCGGACTGTCGCTCTACAATTACATGAAAATGCTGCGTTGCATGTCGCTACAGACATAAATGGGCAACGCCCGGCCCGCAGCCTGGATGCGACCCGCAAAATAAATTTCAAAAAAATTGCAAAAACAGGATCGTCGAATTAATGAATTGCTATTACTGTGTAACCAGAATGATGCATCAAATGTTTTTGTTAGTATACCAATAATGTTATATAAAGGCCTACGGGCCGCGATTTTATGAACGCCATAAATTGTGTAACTATAAAAAGAAGCGACAAAACTGAAGCTTTTGTTCATACCTACATACATCTGCCTTACTTACGGGCAACAATTTCATGAAGGTCGCCCGCGACTTCCCAAAGATTGCCCATGCCCATACCTGCCTTAAGAGGAAAGTGATCAGCGGCCCGATCGCGCTAATTTTAAACAACTACGAACGTCTCAGGTCTAGCTGTAGTTACGGTGCGCATGGGGTTCAATTCCGTTCCAGCTAATATGGAATTCGGTATTGCGTTAATGTTTAAACGCCAACTTGAGATGCACCGTAACTGGACCGTAGCGCTTCAGCGATCGTTGTTAGAGATGAGACATATTAGCAAATATTTGTGCTATTAGACTGCTATAATCGACTAATTGCACAGAAAATTTGACTTTCACTACTCTAGTTTTGACAGATGCTGAGATGACAGCGCGACATTTCGTTGACTCATGTAAAATAATAATAGTTCGAGGAAAGTTTTTCCTACTTTTACAAGTATTTTAACTATTAAAAACCGAGTTATTGAACTTCCGCATCAAGTATTTGGTTGGTGCTGTGATGTATAATTTTGTGCCGATACTGACCTATTTTATGCATAATAGGCACAGTATTTCACCTATTTGTGATTGTGAACACATTGGACTTTGGTAATGGAAGAGCGCTGCTGATGCATAGCTGCTACTGATAGAATTCCTGGGAAGCCACCGCCACCTTGCTCTGGGACGGGTACGGTCCAAAGAGGCTCTTGCAGTTGCGGCACGAATATGGCAAGCATGCGCCGAGGGCCATATCAATGCGGAAGGTCCTGCCAGAAGAGGGAAAGAATGGGCGAAGGTACTATTTACCTAGTTACTCAGAAGTAACAGCAACACAGTAACAGTAACTTGCATAGATGCAAAGAAAATATTGTTGCATATGTGGAAGACCATAAATGATGTGAAACAGAATCAATTTACCTCAAATTATGATGTAAGTATATTTGTCATAGTAAAATTTTTATGTGTACATAATACTTTACTTTATTAAACCAATTCTCATAATGTAAATGTCATCCACAAAAACAGTCTGACATGGATGAGAAAGCCTAAGGATAGACAGACAGTACCTTGCACAACTACATTGTAAGGGTGATGATCCTCCGCAGTTATGAAATGCAGGCAGAAGCTGTATAAACAAATGTCCAAGCTGTCATATCTTTTTATATTACATAGTTTGACCGCAGCTCACGATTAATGATTGCCTAAATGGGCCTAACCTTTGAAAACAGAGGCTGGCGACTGATTTTTCTTTGAACTTGTAGGTGGTAGCTAACCCTAGCACTACAAACACAGCTCACACAGCTCTATGATGATGCTCAAATCTATTATTGTTTTAGTGTACAGTCAGCGACAAAAGTAGCTGATCGTTCTCGATTTTCCAAATGTATTTCAAATCAGTAATTATTATTGTTTTTTTTTACATTTTATATGGTATCATTTTGACCACAACATAACACACCTGATTTAAGGTGATGATGAGGTCAAAAATTGGTGTCTAAGATGATGTGGATAATAGAAAAAAAGTGTGATTGTTCAGCAACTTTTGTTGTTGACTGTACCTACATAAATTATGTAGTAAAATAACCAGCAGTATCCTTCCTATCATAAAGCTGCCTTTCAAATATTGATACTCATGGAACTCACTATCTGTTATCTGTTGTTTCAGTACCTATTGTCAACCACCGCAAGGCCACACAACCCCAAGTCATCCTGTGAAGTCGGAAGATGAAAAATAGTTATAACTATATTATATTATCTCAGAATAAAAACATGTTTTATGTAAAGTATTTTTTATTATACCTTAAGTATTTTATCTTGCTTCACTGAAATTCCTCTTCAAATATTCACACATTAGTCATAATATTAACTTAACACATAAAATTAAATTACAAGAAAAATGAAAGGGATAAACCTAGTAGTTAATCTAATGAAATGACACAATACTTTGCACTGCTATCAGTGAATAATGTAACATCATGTCTACCAACAAGCACCGGCAATGAAATACCTTTATTACAACACTTTTATTAATTTGAATATATAACCTAAAATTCATTTATTATTATATAAAGTGCTATGTTTTGTTTATTACACAATTAAATTATACCTGAAACAAGCTTTAAACACTTCAACAATGTTCAGCAACATTTCTAGTTTTCAAGTGTCTATCATCTATCTTGATAATGATAGCCCTCAGCCTGGATCTCAGACTGAGATAGGTGTCCTAATTGTGGGTCTCAACTCCTCAATGGATATCCTAAAATAACAAGAACATAAATAAATTAATCTCAAGAAAATACTAACACATCACATAGTTTTTTTTACAACAGAGGCTAGGCTAGCGTTTGACCATAATCTCACCCGATGGAAAGTGATGATGTGGTCAAAGGTGTAGCACGTTTGCCCAGTAAAGAACCAGTAAGAACATAAAATCTAGATTAGTTTGTACATACCCAAAATATACAAATCATCTGCAGTGACGGTGTGAAGCCGTTCAAGATAACCATTCATTGGATGGTTGGACCACACAACCCTGTCATGTGTAGACCCAGGGTAACATGCACTCATAATATATTTAAATTTGTGGCATATATCTGAAAGAAAAGGGTAGGAATTACAAGGGTTGTTCCCATAACATGACCAATTGGCAAGTGTAAAATATAATACACTAGGTACTTACTATCAGAATATTAAGGGAATGGAATCCTTTTTCTATTAAAATACCGTTCGATGTTCTTAGCAGAACACACACCCCATCGATACAATGCAGTAATCCAGGCGTTTTAAACATTCTAAAAAACAAAAAAGCAAATTGTTTTTTTGTTTCTGGCATTGTTCCTAGTAAATAATCACAACATTATAGCCTAGCCTAAGGTAGGTGATCTAGTGGACCACATAATTAGGCACATACCAATGAGTTTCTTTTAATAGTAAGAGGATTTATAGCCCGCATTACTTGGAACTACTTTGGTGGTTTGTGAATCAAAGCAATGTAATTTTATATTAGTAGGTATACCTACATGTTTATTATGTATTCTTTGTAATTATATTAGTTGATTTATGCACTTATTCTCATTTATCATGTTCCCTCTTACATTGTTTAAATGGGAAGGCTTTATTTATTACAATTGACTTGTATATTAATGTATATGGCTATTGTAACTTGCTGAATGGCTTTTGATACACAGCCTGTGACACACAATGCTCCTGACTATCTCCTACAATCATCTGATATGATCCAGTGGCATAGAATGCCCGAAAACCTAGAACAATTTTATTGTCAAGAAACTTAATTTTGTTAACATGAAAAAAACAATGTAGGTACAAACATAATGTAAAGTTTTGCCTATCGCTAGCGCTATAATGTAAAGCCTATCCATATTTCGCTTATTCACAGACCATTAGGGAAAGACAAAGTAAGATTTTGATGGCTATAATGCGGAATTATCATAACATAACCTTACCTTGGTTTCAATAAACAAAGCATCAGAACGAAGCGTGGGTGGCTTATGAGGGGTTAACTCTGTTATTACTTGGCGAGTTAACTCCTTAAACAGTCTATAATATTTTATAAACTGCCTATCACTCATATAAAAAGCACTAAGTCTTTGCACTTGTATTTTTCTTCCTCGCAAGGTTCCGAGCCGCCGCTACATCTAATTCATGTGCCCTTTCCAATTAATCCATGTACGCATACATTTTACCTAAGTTTTTGCTGTTTTTGTTGTATAATTTTGTCTAAAAGTGGTAAAGCACCGCACAACGATCGTGAAAAAGTTGTAATTTACTAACTTTAGCAAAACCGTTCGTTTGACAGCGTGAACGATCCAACTCTAATTACGCTACGGCTCAACTTACGATAAAATCATTAGCGCGATACGAAATGTTCAAAAAGTCAAGAAACGGCTGAGGTTCAGTAGCGGTTCAGCTGTAATTTATTAGTGCGATCGGGCCGCAGTTCTTCGAAACGTCTTACACTCAGATGCTGACTCATTTCCACTGACCGATTCTTTTCTTTTATTTACGTGAGAGACAATAAAGGCTTCGTTTACATTGCTTTTATTACTATTTCTAACAAAAGCTTAGCCCTTAGATCAGTAGTAGTGACGTCGATTTGTGACCTGTCTTGTGTTCACATCCTACAGTGAGCTTGAACTTTCGGTAAAGGAAAATATCATGTGTTGTTAAGCAATCCCTAGTGCACCTATCGATGCATTCCGGCCTTTGCCTAACTTGAGAGCCAGTTCCCAGTCCAAGCGTAGCATAGCGTGGCGACTTCTAGTCAAATGCTACTCTTTTCGATATAGAAAAATGAAAATTAAAACACTAATTTAAAATATTTTTTATGTGTTAATTGAGTGGGAAATACACCAAAGGCCCGCCTGCTGGTTAGCGGTGATCTTCGCCTATGAACTAAAAATAAATTTTACAGAAACATTCTGTCATCTTGCCACGACACCATTTCTCAATAACTCTTAAAACGCCCCTACAAACTACTTCTAATAACTTTCCACCGCAAATATTTCTAAAACACTTTTAAAGCACCCCTCACTTCTATTTCAGTCCACGCGGAGGTTTCCACCCTCGCATATTCAGATAGCTTAATGTTCGGGGCTCAAGCAGTATTACCACATTTTTCATAAGATGTCACTCTCATACGACTAGATGGGTCGTTCTCATTTCGAGATGCATTCGTAGTACGTACTTAGGTATAAGAATTATGTAGGTACGATTGTACACTCACTGACTTTCGTCGTAAAATCATGGAGGGATAAGGCAATATTCGTGAAAGGTGTAGTGAACCTAAAACCTCATTTTCAATTCTGATGAACGAGCTATGAGTATGATGTACTTATTTTAGTTAGATATCGTGAAATTATTCTAATGAACAGCAATTAAAGGGCAAAGTTTTTAGTGAAATTACAGGATATCTCAGGGTGACGAGCGCAGTGAATGGCCGCGCGTGATTTTAAATTCTTGAAGTTTGAAATTCTAAATGGCACTACAAGCATGATGATTACCATCAGACGAATGACTTGCTCGCCTCGTCACTCAATTACATAGCAGAAAAAAACTAGTTTCTTTTCAACAATCAAAGTACATAGTAGCTAAGCAATCAGTTCCAATTACAATCGAAGAAATCAGTTTCAGCTTGAATTCTCGATTACGCCAATCTATCCACTGTGACACTTCTGCGCTCTGCTTTTGCTTGGTTCCGATTTGCTCTTTGAAGTGAGCAGACGTTGATCGATGAACGTAGGTAACGAGAATCTGAACATGGCATCTTAATCAGATTCTGAAAATGGATGCTGAAACTCTGTTCATGTTTGAAAAAGGTTGAAAGTTTTGCTGCGTCTTCAAGCTAGTATCAATGTTTAATGGTGGATAGAAGTTGGGCTACGACCAGGTTAGATCTTTTCGTGAATTCGATGATTTCATTGCTTAATAAAAAATATAGTTTGTTTCGTTCAAATCTAACAAGGAGTTTTAATGCTAGAGAGAGTTGTACGATCGTACTCACTTTCAGTGCTCACTCCCGTGTAGTAAAATCGAGGTGTAGAGCTAGCTAGATATATATTGTTTTATTTCGTCAAATTAAACACACTTTATAACCGTTTCCTTGAAATTGACTGACCATTAGTTTTGGAAATACATATTGTGTTTCTCTTATATACGCATCTAATTTTAATGAAGCAATGATAAGGGTGAGTATCGTCGCAACCTTTTTTCAAGCAGTATTTTATTTTTCGAACACCACTGCAAATAATTACATGAACCATTAATCCTGGCCCAGCCATTCGCCCCTAACCCACGCATCGCCTTCGGAAGGAAAACCGCTGAAAAAGCATCCTACGGTTTTTTCACCCACGTGTATGTATAGATCTCGTGAAGAATTTAAGATCGTAAAATAAAGGGGGTTGCTTGCTACCTGCCGGTGATAGCTGGGAAACGTGAGGATGAACTGGGATGTGACGCTTGCTGGAAGTGTCATGGTTTTATAAACAAAAATAACCACATTCTACGATTACCAGATGGAAATTAAAAAGTCGTGTTAAAAAGCCTGATTTCCATAGAAATGTCTTGAGATTTTAAGTCAATTTTTATAAAATAATCTGTAACTGTATTTTATTGAAAATCTAAAGACACAATTATTTGTACAAAAAAGCAACGGCAAAACGTGTAAAGGTACTCGACAATCAAAGTCAGAACCATTTGACGTCTCAGCTTCAAAATATCTGAAACTGGCAAATTGCTATGAAAAAGTGTCCTTGGAAAAAGGAAACAAACATCCACAGAACATTTCAGTAGCTGACCAAGGAGGTTGTATAGGAGTCTTACAGCTTCTTCAGCGCTTCCAGTTTCTTTAGTTACATCAACAGCGAGCGAATTTTATTGGCGGGCGCCTGATATATTGCAGTGCCAATCGTAAATCTGTTGCGGCGAAATAAATAATTTAAAACTAATAAAACGCCGACACTCGTAATGCAAGGTGGGTTTGTTTTAACTGCAAGCAGAAAATAGCACCTACGGACATGACGGGAAATCTTAGTAAGGATCTTTTGTTTGTTTTAGTATCAGGTTATGTTACAAGACATTTCAAAAAGTTATGTGCCGATTATAAATTTGCAGCAAAAAATAAATAAAATAAATATCGGGGACAATTGTACACAAATTGACCTAGCCCCAAATTAAGCTCGAAACTTGTGTTATGGGTACTAGACAACGATATACATACTTATATAGAGAAATAAATACTTATATAGATAGAAATATCCAAGACAAAAAAAAATAAAAAATGTCCAAATGTCTAACATCAAGATAAGACGTTCCTCTAGTTGAAAATCTGCTGCCTCTCATGTATATTCGTGTGTTCTGGCAGTCTCAATTGAGAGCCACTTCGTAAACTAAGCGGACTTCTGGTCAAAAGCTACCCTGTAGGTACGATCCAAAAAAATATTGTGTACTTTATTTTAAATCACATGTAAATCGATTAATATGCAAAGTAAGCAGAAAAAACATTTAAACAACGATGCAGCCAAGCAAAATAATAGCATAAATAAAGAAATTTCACTTTTGGGATCTGCAAAATTACGGTCAAAACCGAAAACATCAAACGTTTTACCGAAACCCGAAAAGCTTTCGAAGAGTCATTCGATAGCTTAACAAGGAGTCGCTAAAGCTTGTAAATAAATTTCTTTCACCGAGATGAGCCCAGGAATTAATTTAACTCGAGAGATTAATTAACGCAGCCATATTAGGTTATGATATTTTGAAATTGACCGTCCAGTTGAGAAGTGTTAATGTTAAAAGCTTTTATAAAAGAGCTTGTGTATTGAAATTAAAGGTCAGAAAAAATATCTGAATGGAGTCGCCATCGATTTATCTCGTCATAGAGAACAACCTGATCAATATATTAATATAGAGAACAGATAAAACAGAGTAAGCATAAAGTAAACAGAAACACCATAACGCTTACTATTATACCTTACGCAATGAGTATGCAACTAATTTAAATTTTTTACTTTGTATGCATGCTGTCATTAAACATTTTGATAGTCGTGACAATTATTTAAATTTATTTTTTTCATCCCTGTTTCATCTCATATTATGGACAGAGACAGGGCTGAAATAGACAGAGACAGGGACAGAGATCTCTTCTGATTTCAACATTACGTACTGAAGGTTGCCTGAAGTTAACCACAATTATACGATGAGTGGAAACCGGCATCACATAGAAAGGAGTAGTAGTTCAGCTTCATACAAATCGGCCGCCGCCGGTTTGCATGTGTGCGAGAGTAGCGGCGCCGTGTACGCACGCACTTTTCACGCACACAATCACAAACGAACGGGGCCGCGGACGGGGCCGCGGCCATGCACTCAGTACGGAACGCGCCGCCTATGCATCACCGCAAGAGTAGGCAATTAACTCGTCGAGCGGTCTTAGCTAACCTACTGTTCTTACTTTACTGTGCATGTCCATGCATGTCCAAGAACCACAACATTCAAGGGCATGCGACATCTACCAACCCGCACTGAGCCAGCGCGGTAGATAACGGCCCATACTCTCTCTGAGAGAACGCCGGAGTTCCAGCATTGGGAACGTAAAAGCTGACGATGATGATGATACGATTAGTAAGATTCTAAAAATGTGTTGCCTATAAGCATACTATGCAGATAAATATTCCAGAGCACTAGACTCACTGCATCTCGTCAATAATAAATCCACACTTACTACAATTGCTTAGCTCAGTAAACCATTACCCGCATCTTGCGTAAGTGCATTACCATTGTCTCCAACGAGACAACTACTAATGCTAACAACAGCGGAATAATTCTACTACCTAACTAATAGGCAAAAGCAAACCATAACTTATAGGCGTTACGATTCAAATTCCTCATTAATTGCTATTTATGATAACGTGTACAGTAAACGCAATATGCATCACGGAAACGCTTTGCTTTCCATATTATATACGTTCGTGCTATCGGACAAACGTTTTTGCCGTAGTTGCTTTCCAGTTAGAAATTCTTTACGGATCTTGAGTGACAGAAAACGTCTATTTTTACACGACATTGTTCATTCGCGTGGAATACAGTTTATCGCTATAAAATTTATCATATACCTATATCCTTCCTCCAGGTTTCATCATCATCATCATTATCTGCCTTCCACGTTCCCACTGCTGGGACTCTGGCCTTCTCTCAGAGAGAGAGTATGGGCTTATAATCTACCACGCTGGCCCAGTGCCAGTTGGTAGATGTCACATGCCCTTAAAAATGTTGCAGTTCTTGGGCATGCCGGTTTCCTCACGATGTTTTCCTTCACCTCCAGGTTTACTCAAACTATATTCATAGTTTTTATTAAGATGTGTTTAGCGGTTTAGGCGTGAAAAAGTAACGAAAAGAAGAGGGACTAACTATTGCCTATATCTCTGTTGATACTTGAAAATAAATATTGAAAATGCTAGCAATCTTTCCGCATGGCATACACTAAAAAAGTTGGAAAACTCGTTGCAGCAGGATGTAAAATCGCTCTCTAAGTATCCGCCGTCATTTTTTCTTTCTCTCTGCTTTTACATACTCTTTGGAACGTAGGTGCGTTTGTAAGTGTACTTCCAAAGTGTGCTTTGTGGGGAAAAAACTCGTAACTTTTAGAGGAGCTGCGATCTCATCACTTTATGTCTGAAATAAAACTATGTTTACGACACTACGGTTTGAAGAAAAAAGGCTTTTTCAAGAATTTTGCAGATCCTGCCTGACAAACATACATCTATGCCTAATTATTCATATTCAAAAATTTGTTAACTTAGTACGATATAACATGTGATTCGTCCAAGCTGCTCACACCGTCCAGTTAGTAATTATTTGGGCACGTTTATTGAAATTGTAAACATACAATTTCTTCTTACTAACTGACTGAATTGAAGCAAGTTCACCACAACCCCAAGCCTTTTAGTTATCTAAATAGTCTAATATTTTAATTTTACATTTTGTTTTATATTGACTTGAAATTTACTAATAGACAAGTCTTGGATTTCATTTGAGAGTTGCGGACTTTATGGAGCCTAGTAATGATTTTAACCTTGTTCTTAGTATTCACATAGTGATAACTTAGCATCTTTTGC
The DNA here is from genome assembly GCA_931315375.2 of Opisthograptis luteolata. Lineage (NCBI taxonomy): Eukaryota > Metazoa > Arthropoda > Insecta > Lepidoptera > Geometridae > Opisthograptis > Opisthograptis luteolata. Next base: position 7,926,639 of record OV928047.1, on the reverse strand, counting down.
AACTAAAACATATCACCGCAAAGGAATTCGAAAAGCGTCCGTGGCGATGCTCATCCACCATGTAACAATCCTCGAGAAACATGACCATCATTATAGTACATTATGAACAAAGCTAGTGAAACGACTGCGCCTGCGCAACGGAGTCAACAGGCTGTGACGTATCTTGGACTGTGCCATTGTTTCGCCTTCTATCAAATTGTCAACCGAACCTCCCCTCTATGTGTCCCTTGCTTTTTTATAAAGTATACTGTTTCAAGCCATATAGTTCCAATGTTACTCGTGTCTCCATACGCCAACATCCCCCCATAAGTGTTTTGTGATTGTGAAGCCATTATTGACCAAGGATGTGGTTCAGGGAATACAAGCATACGCTACAAAAGTATATCGTACTTACTTTTGTTATCATTTGTTACAAAGGATGTGAAGCTATTACAAACGCTGAATTCAATTCTCAAATCAGAGGTTATTCATTGGGCGGTGAGAATCTTGTAAGTGATGCGTTTTAGTGGCATATAGTTTTAATATCAAAATAACAAGTAAGTCGAATGAGAATGTAATTTGTTATACACTTCTATTTCAGAACTTGAGTGATGTAAAGACGTTGCAAAAACAAGAATTGGGGTTAGGCCGCTACGGAAGTGTTGCTCCTGTACAAATTCCAGTCACATTTAAGGTACAGATACATAATTTATGATTTTAGTTTCAATGGCACTAAAGGTTTTATTGGCAAGCATCTGACAACTTTCTCGTTTGATATTAGCTGGTCAAAGGTGCAAAAAAGAGCTGTGACAAGGTAGCACCGAAGTAGTTACCGAGATGTTTTGCTCTAAAAATAGAAGTACTAGTTAATCGATCCTATTAACCGCAATGTGGTCTAGAACATCCCCACTTTGTATAGAACCAGACGCAATTACTTGAAGTAAGTTAACAGCATTCTGCTCTAGTAATATTTTATATTATAAAATTTATAGGGTTCTCAGTACAGCCTTCTTAATCGGATTTTTATGTAGGTATTTAGTTGAGAGGCGGACTCGGAGATTAAGCGGAATTTTTTTTCTCAGTAATTGTAATCGAAAATAATGAAAGGAAAAAAAATATATTTCTTTAAAATATGTAATAGAAATAAATTCATAACTCTTAACAATTAGGTACATATTATAATACTCAGGGGGCCTTGGAGCTGTGCAAATATTAGGTACTATGATTAAGTATTATATGCTATATATACTAATTTCTTCTTTCATCTCTCAGCTTTCTCCCTTCACTCCTGCAGAATAACGAATTGAAACTTAAAACTTACCGAAACTTGGGCCTTATTAGATTTAACTTAATGTCTCTTTCAAATATGTAACTTTTTGGGAGGTTTACACTTTGTCGCTGGTCTTTTGGACTTCCAAGGTAACATACCTGGAATAGTCACTAGGCTCTTTTGAATATTATTTCTGATACATAAAAAATCAGCAGCCAGCTAGCCTTGCCCACAACACGGATGGTGGGAATATCTCCGCAATGCCCCACATTCCTGATAACTTGCTGTACCGGAAATGTGACTCAACCAGCACTTGATACGGTGTAAATACATTGAATCTCTTTTATTTATAAAATGATTCAATGTAATTAAAAAGTCGCTTGAGTTGTCCTTATATATGTCGAAGCTTTTTATCTTATGAGATCTTCACTTATGATATTCGGTCTAGATGGCTGTTTTCGTTCAAAATGATGATAAGATTTTTTTTTGCAATATGGAAGCATTTATAAGACGTAGCTTACGGTAGCCTTTCGGTTTCACAGTAGTAATATTAGAAAGAACAGCAAACGAAAAAAAATAAATAAGTAAGTGTAGAAAGCGTTGAGGTCTTCTAATTAAGCCAAAAACCACAAATTTACAAAACACATTAAACACAATACCTGCTACTAAACTCAAATATTTTTTCTCTTATTTGTATATGAGTGACTCAAAATATTTAAAGACTAAAAGAAAGAAAGAAATTACTACGTAAAAATGTTATTAATTTCCTCAATCACGGCTCGTTAAATTCTTCGAGGGTCTAAGTAACAACATAATAGCTGTAGAAAAGAGTAATATACCATACAATCTGAGATCACATCAGGCATACCAAGAATCTTTTCCCGTGACGGCCTCGACCTCTGCACTGTTAGTACGATGGATTAGGAAGAGTTTGCCTCAAATATCTTCACTCTAATCTCAATGCAATAAGGTTCACAAATCTTGACGTGGGTACTCGTATTTCTCTTGATTGAAGATCGATTCCTCGTAGAAATGAATAATGCTTGACAGTAAAAATAAACATGTGTGACTCACACATTTTTCTATTCATGGTGTATTTTGATATTCAGATTGTACGCATCGGAATTTTTAATGTATTTGTTCGGTATCACGATTTCTATATAGGTAGGTGGTACAAGCCGCTGTAAGGTATAAAGATTTTACGGAAATTCTACCCTTTCGCTAGGCCTCAAGGGTCGTCGCCAAGAGGGGCAGAATTGAGGGCAGTTGAAAGGGAATTTGTCCATTTGTGCCAAGTTAGTTTTTGTCCCATTTATAATTTAATTACCGCGCGATGTGATCAGAAATGGAGACCCATGCGTGTGCAACTGTGCATGTCGAATATGAACATGATTCAAAACCGAAAAAATCACGAAAAACTTATTCGCCTTTGATGTGCTTCCATATTTTATATTCTAAAGGTAAGTATTCTGCACTTACACTCGCGTTTTTCCGGCCAGTGTGTTAATCCAGTGTACAAGCTAATGGATGGACTGACAACATTGTAAGAGTCGCAGGGAGCCGATGAATGCAAATGGCTAATAGCGGTTCATGGTAGCGTTCAAAGGGGGAGGTTTATGTTCAGCAACTTCTTCCGGCTGATGAAGATGAATAAAATTTGATGGTGTGATTTACAGGATTGACTAAGTTTTGTTACCTATAGTCACATCTGAATTGTAAAGAATGTCGTTAATTAGAAAGGTGAAGCGATCGGAAGAGGTGCATTAGAGGCCGTGTGAATAAGGGGAGTAACAGACGGAATGGAAGCAACCAAGCGTGCCGCTGAGGACAATGCTCTAATTATACTAAGTTCTGAAAAGCTATGCAAATTGGTATTTGTATTGCTGTTTTTTACTCAGAGTAAATGTTGGGGCTTTTTCACATTGTTATGCCAACCTTAAAAAAACAATCCAATTCAATTGCAATAGTACCTAATATAATAGGTATCTATGTTTATATAGTCACTTCTCATCAGGCGAGATTGTCAAAGCACAAACGCTAACCTGTTGTGATGTCAAACTTTTAATTAGTTTTGTTAGTTAATATATAGTTTGTCTAACAAGCCTATGGACATTTGCAACATTAGGGGCATTACCAATACGTCGCCGACCCTAAAGTCACCCACACACACCCACCACCATACATTTTGAAAAGTTATAGAGGGATCTCGTTCCACTTTTGCAAGTAAGTATGAGGGAGAAAAAAACGCACAAATTGAGGGTGTAAGACTTCTAGGACTGGATTGCAGATGAGCTTTGTTCCAACAACGAGATGATCGATGATAGAACCACGATGGTGGGATGAGATCAAATAGCTCAATGGCATATAATAAAAATAATAAAATAAATTCAAAATTAGTTAATGTGACTTTGTTTTTACAAAGAGCTAATCACTGCCAAATTTTCAGGATGTATCTGACAGTGTTATATCAGGCTCTAGTCATAGCCGAGGATTACTGCATCACGACCACGCCGGTAAGCACAATGTTACAATTAATACTAGTAAGTAATTTTCACAGAATATTTATCACAAAAGTCAAAGGTCAATTTCTTTTATTCAATAGGATACATTGTGATTACTTTAAAACGTTAAACTTAAAACTAGCTACGCCCACAATAAAAGATAACCTAAGGCATTCTGGACTAATGTTACTTTCTAACCGTGAAATAATTTTTAACATCAGATCTGTTTTGGAGATTATTTCCTACATCTAACGACTAAAAAGCTTTACCTATTCATATAAGTAGAATAGTTAGAGACACTAGACTATGACGAGACTACTAACATGCAATTCTAGAATACTGGCTTTCAAGTAGCTATATTTTTGATAGATTTAAACAATAGTTTGATCACGATGTTTCCCTTCATCAAAAGCTCATTGCAGAATTCGAAACCTGTTACTCCGTCTCTGAATCTAACCACACTACTGTCCCTTCAAACGTTCTCTAAAATTCGCTCCCGATAAGACCTTAATTGTAACACTAAGAATTTTCCTTTTCCCACGTTGTTATATTGAAACAATAAAGCGTTCTTTATCTAACTCTATATCTGTTTATGCTATTGCTTGAAACATTCTACATTTACTTAATAACTATTTTATTATTCCTCGAAGGGTACGGTTTTGACTACGAAGAACCTAATTACGGACACGGCTACGAGTATCAACTACATGAAAACCATCACGACCCGCATGATTATCATCATTATGACTTCCATGATCCGGGTCATCACCATTCTCCCGGTCATCATCACGGCTACGGACATCATCATAAGCATTATGATCATGTAAGTTGTTTTATCTCTTATATTGGCTGACTCGATGACTCAAATTGTAGTGTAGATGTAGGTAGGATTGAGAGAGTATATTTAAATGGTTATCATTGTTTTCGTAATAATGGTATCGATTATGATTATTAGGTATCTAAATCTAAACTAAACTTGACAGATCTGTCTTTTTCTGTCCGCGGAAGTAAGAAAGTTTAGTTTAGACGCCAATGTGTATAATACGTTCATAGATTTGGAATGTAAAAACTGATTATGCTTTACCTCTGGTACACACGGCAGCTATAGTTTAATATTTAATGTACGTTATTGCATCGCATAGCATAGTCCGCATAGCCGCATAGCTCAATTTATTTTGTCGCTAGAACTTGTAGGAGACCACAGACAGCATCGTTAATATATATATAGTTATTATAGCTGTCATAAGTGACAGGGGTGAGTCTTCCAAAAGGACATGAAATAGTCATCCTATGAAAGTACGTATACAATGAGTTCGAATGATCTCATTGTTTTCGTTACATTTTTACATAGCGTAGTACCTAAGTAGGATCCAGTAGGACATGATAATGAACATGGAATTGCTATTTTACACTAGTTTTATCTGTTTCACAGGATATAGGTAATTATGATTCAATGCCTATTCTCCGCCCGCGTTGATTCAGGGTCCTACGCAAAATACTAAGTTTGGCGTTGTTTGCGCCTAGGCAATGCCTATTCTCTGAATTTATTACCACTGTGTATAGAATAATTCATGAACTGTGTAATTTCTATTCTAAAATAAGCAATATGTTTTAGTCCTAAATTATATGATCAATTGTTATTTTGCCTACCACTACCTACTAAGATAAGCTATATCCAAGAACCATATTAATAGGCTGTCAATTAAAAATTTTCTCACCTAACTACAGATAGCTGTAAAGAAAATTTTTAATTGATTTCGATACCTATTTGGATTAAGGCATTTAAAATAATTACCTATATCACCCTCAAGTTAAAAATCTGTCGACAAGCACCTATCGGTGTGTTCCAACAGTCTCACTAGAGAACCAGTTAGTTCCCAGTTCAGGTATAGCGTGGTGCTATCTTCGACCACATCGTCACATAACATCAGGCGACATGCGGTCAAGCGTTACCCTGGAAAAAAACATATTATATTCAATTAAGGATTTCCTTTTCAATTTTTTTAGGGCCTTGCCACCAAAACTCTCCTGTGGCCAATAGCGGGAATTGCATTATTGGGTGCAGCAGCGGCATTGGTCAGCAATCCGGTTCTTTTACAACTTGGCGTTGTATCTGGCAAGAGAAGAAGACGTCACGCTGATGATGTAGAAAATATTGCGAAGGATTCTATCAGAAAGTGGTCTCAAATCACAGCTGATTATAAATCTCAAGAGCGCAATAGTGATAATAAAAAGGTGGTCAAAAAAAGGATGCTGTGCAAAGACGATTTTAAAGTTGTTAAACGAGTTCCGGAACCAGCGAAAGGTGCTGTGCATAAATTGGAAACCTTAAAAGATGTTCCTAAAAGATTTAGCGAGGAAGACCGTAAGTTTGTTCCCATACCGCTTAAATTTAAAAATCCTACTTCTTAGTTCATAGCGTTTGTAGATCATTGCATTAATAAACATACATGACAAATTGAATATTTTGCTTGTTTCTGATTACTCGACTAGCCCTTCTACAAAAACTTAATCAAAATTTAGTTGATTAAACCCCAAAAACAGCTGCTAAGTTAATAACAACTGGTCAAACTTACCGATAGTTCGTATTCAAAAACAACACCACACACAAATTAAAAACTAAAGCCTATAACACTAAACAGCACTGACAGTAGGATTAATCACTCCACAATACACCAGCACAAACAGGGGTACACAAACAACGCACAGATATTGACAAAACATTGATTGTTTAGCCGAACGTCATCAAAGAACCGAACATACAGTGTTTACTAAACGAGTGAAGTTGAACCACGTTTGGCTGCGCTCTGCAGTCTGCAGAAGATTTGAATGAAGTTGCTGTCGGAGTGTCGGCCGCCTGACCTTTGCGTGTGTGCGTGACTACGTACGCTGCAACGTGCGCCAGCGCAAGGGGGGTGTAGAAAAACTCGCTCCTTCATACATTTGTGTGAGTGCTCGAGTTAGTGACTTCCACTACACTTGAGTGGTCCACATATGATGGCATGCCTGTACAGTGTCTAACGAGTTTGGTAATCACAATTTTATACAATTTAGGTCATTATGGACCCCGTTACCTACTCTGAAAAAAGGGAGTAATTCGGAGGTATATTCGAGAGTATGTTATATATTATGTAGTTAGGTACCTACCTATATCCTATCCCCGCTCTTTTTTTGGTTCTTTTTTTCAAATCTTTGCGGAACTATACATTTGGTTGAATGATAGGTTACTAGAACCTTTAAAGTCCAGTTCTATTGTTAGGACACACATTTCAGGAAAGTCAGTGGGCGTGTCTAGGTTTCGCTCTTAACTCTTTCACTGGATCCTAACTATCAGATCTCTAACACCTGTAAAGGTACAGCATACTATGTGTATTGACATATATGTTTACCAATACTCATAAACAAAAAATGTTGAATATTGTACTTTCTTACAATGTAAATTACTAGATTAATGCAATGCACATTTTATTATCCTTGGTCCTAACAGAACAACTCTTAAAACTTGATGTAACTGCCATCTATGAATTAGATACAGAACTAAGAGAAAACAGACTTTGTCTCCTTAGAAATAATATTAAGCATTAGTTCGTAGTATGCAACAAGTAAACTAGATGTCGCACATAAAAATAAATAAAAAGTTTAAATTCATAACCCAATATTATGTAATGTTATATTTAAATTTAATACAGCAACCCAGTGGAGCATTCGGACCTTGATATGTAGTAGGAACATCGTTTATTCCATCTTCATCCCCATTTTAAATCTTAAATCCGAACTGAAATAATATAAAAAGTTATCAGTGGTTTTGTTTTTACAAATGTAATTGCTATTTTTACAATAGAAATAGAATTCGATGGAAGATCACATGTATGTGAGGTGTGATTGTTGGGGCAAAGAACTTTTGCCAGAAGTATAAAATACAATCATGGCATTTTCAAATGGCAGTGCTTGATATCCTACTGGTAGTGCTAAGTACTTATTCTACTGTCTATGAAATAGCTCCGCATTACTTGATCCCAAACGCAACAGCAGACAACATTTTTTTTATAGATTGATGAGTAGGTAAATATTAAGACTAAGTAGGTATAGATTGATAACTTACTTTAGGAGCATTCTCTAGAGTGCATTTGAAAATCAGACCAGCTCTCTCGCAGCCTTTTTCGCCATCGCTTACTTCAATATCGTTTACTGTAAATGGAAAAAAATCTGTGTTTCAACATAATTCTTAATTATATACCTTGACAGTTTTACGAAGGATCACTATGCATTGAACATATGTCATTATTTAAACGCTTTTGCACACAAGATTCATTGGAACAATTAATTGTGGATAAATACCAAAATAACTATGAGTCTTACCCTTAACGCAAACATCGGCCATCTTCTTTGCGTTAACCAATCGCTTCTCGTCACCGTTCTTGCTCATTTCAGCAATTTTGTACGCGTGCTCTATATCGTACAATCCCTTTGCTGTCATCTGAGAAAACGAATTTCATGAACATAAGTACATAACTGGTCATCACATCAACCAGGTTAAGCAACATTCCCCATGACCATTCCAAGGATGGGAGACCGTTGATCTGATTGATAATTTGCTTTGAACAAAAAAACCTGATCATACCCAATTTAACAAATGAGTTTTAGATCATTAGGTAACTAAAGACGCAGCGTTTCAACACAACACACCTGAACCTGATTAAGTGATGATGCGGTCAAAGGTTGGTGTTAAGATAATGAAGGTAATCGGAAAATTTGTTATTATTCAGCGACGTTTGTCGTTGACCATGCCATTTGTTACTTACAATGCCTTCAGTTCTATAAGCACACGCCAAAAGACATTTGGTCTCCTGTTTCTTTGGAACAATCAGCTGCTGAAGCTGCATCAGATCCGATATCTCGACCGGATGGTCTTTCGTGCACTTCATGATGATCTTTGTGAACTCTATCTTCATCTCTTCCTCTGTCATTGCCTGAAATTCATATTGTTAGCAATGCTGAGGTGCCAAAGCGGTCCGGCCGGGGAGACCCTTCGGGGGCCAGGCAACACGACTGCCACCCGCGCGAGAGACGTGTGTGTCAAGGAGCGCATTGATTTTACTAAAATATTTAAACACATTGTTCTAGCAATACTCCTAGTGTTCTATCTATTGTAAATATTTTCATTTTTTATCTAACAATATAACTCTCCCTATCCTTCTGTATCTTTGTTAACTTTCTATGCTTAAGCCGCTGAACAGGTCTTCATGAATTTTGGTATGGAAATAGTTAGAACCCTGAAGAAGGGCTTAGAATATTTTTTGTCGTGATAAACAGTAGCCCACCCAGGTGTAGCTAGTATATTAATTACTCAACTTAATATTGTACCTGGAGACCTTAGTTTTGTTCGGGAAATCCCTGGAATAACACAGGTATTGATGCATCATCAGATGATTCATACTATTTTGTTATATTCAGCCGGTATTATTATAAATTTTAAAAGTTTATTCTACTACATACCTACATATATTTTAATAGGTATTAGGTATTTATTATACTCACATAACTGCAGGCACATAACATAATCACTAAGTATAAATTTGATGTCCACATTTTTTTCATAAAACACCAGCGCTACAAGGTGTTCACTTTACGATTGGGTTTCCAATGGCTAACAAACTGACTTTTGCACTTAAATATAGATACGTCAATCAAAGCACTCATAACATAGATAAAATCACTTTATTGCTCTTATCTTATAAAATACATCGATTTATTATAACAACAATAGGTAAATATTCACTTTTAATCATTTTTGAAATTATGTTTTTGTTATCCAAAATAACATAATTTGAATGCTTCCTGATAAGTTACATACTCTCATATATATTAAATATATTTTTTCTGTTTTCATTGTATTTACATAAATATTTACTTATTAAATACTATTCTTGAACGTGACATAGCTGCAATCGGTTTAGTTTGTCTGGGTATAACTTCACATTCTAGACAAATTTGAACTGCAAAAAAGAAGCAGAAATTTATTACTCAGTAGTCTCAGTAGCTTAATTTTAAAAGCTATTAGAGAACCGATGGATGCAAATGGCTAAAATAGTCCTTCATGGTGGCGATCAAAGAGCGTATGTCCAGCAGTAGACTTCTTCCGGCTGATGATGATGATGATAATATCACGATGGAACATAAATCAGCCTAGTTAAGGTTGCCAAAATACACTTTTCAATACTTACATCAGAAGCTTTTTCTTGACTACATTTGTATAACAAAGCAGCCCTCTCGCAACCCTTTTCACCGTCCGTTACAGGAACATCATTAACTGAAACACATTCAAAATTGTACTCTAAAAGCATTTTCTGGTCCAATACAAAATCTCTACATTTTCATGTAAATTGTAGATTTCAGTATTACATGAAACATACCACTTTTGCATGCGTCGGTAAACTCATCGCTTTTTTTCATCAGATCCTGATTATCTGACAGATACTCTTCCGATACTTTACGCACACCTTCAACAGAAAGATTACCTTTATCGTCCATCTGAAAATAGAAGAAAGTACATAATAATATAAGAATCTAGAGTTCGTTTCAAATATGAAGTCCCGCTGTCGTAGTACTGCTGAGTAGTGTGGTTTGAGGCAAAAACCCTGTAATGTATTGTCTTAGTATTATAATTTAAGTTTATTTGTTTTATTTACATATGTATGTTTATTTATTAAATTTAATTATGTGAGGTGAATGTAACTGTTTTTTGCCACAAATAAATATATTGTCTATTGAGTAAGTACTATAATATCTTCCGCTGTCTATTTGTTTCTTTACCACGCCTAAGCCGCTGAACCGATCTGGATGAAATTTATTATGGAGACACTTTTTACAGCAATAAACTGTAACGCGCGGGTGAACGCCACAAGGCATAGCTAGTACTTAATAAATTATCTTCGCATGGAGACTGATTTTGATTTTTATTGCAAATCATGTTCAAAAAAATCTAATTAACCTATGCTACCCATATATCACGTATGCATGTAATCAAACCAAAATTATAGTAATTAAAACAAGCTCATACATAATAAGGAAAATAGGGTGAACCATGTCCAATGTCCATTAAGCCCCGAGTTGCCTAGTCATAAAAACTCGTATCCGGTGAATAAAGAGTTAAAGAGCATTAGCTGTAATAATCTGGCATTGTCAAATGGTGTAGACTGTAGACCGTGTAATTGCATAGCACTCATCATCTGCAACCTTGGAAATTTCAACAGTATAACATTGTATTCAGATGTTCTGTAGGTAGGCCCCCCCCCCCCCCCCCCCCCACGAGGTAAACCGACGACATTGTAAGAGCCGCAGGGAGCCGATGGATGCAAATAGCTAATACCCGTTCATGGTGGCGTTCAAGGGAGGAGGCCATGTTCAGCAGTGGACTTCTTCCGGCTGATGATGATGATGATGATGAACATTGTATTCGTGCAACTGGGTTTAAAGGAATTTACTGTTATTACGTGTCTAAAATACCTACTTATCTTCATTGTCACCTTTATTTATAAAACAGCTAAGTTTTACAAAGAAAAATATAAATAATTAATTAGATAGCTGAAGTGATGATAATGATGATGATGAATGACGGTAGGAAGAAAAAATACATCTTTTTACATCTCAGAGTGGTGAGTGCAGTGCAATGCCGCTTAGGATTTTGAACTGTTGAAGTTCAAAATTCTGCGTGGCACAGAACTGTGATGGCCAAGCATGACGCTTACCATCAGGCGAGTGACTAGCTCGTCACTCAGTAATACCTACATAAAAAAACTGAACACATTTTCAGAATTGCTTTTCTTACACTTGAAAAAGCAAAAGTTAAATCATCTAAGTACCCACTTGGTACATGAAAAAGTGCATCTGAATGAAGCCGAAATCTATTAAATTGTCTACTAGCTCTAAGATTTTTCCTGTTATGTTGCTTCATTTTCTGTTTTTGTGATCTTATTTTAGGAGATCTATTAGCCGATTTCTATACTATAATGCTGGAAAAATAAACTTACCATTCCTGTCTTCTTAAAAGCACAAGCAAAAAGACAATTAACAGCTTTATTATCAATAGGGTTCTTGCTCTGCATTGCTTCTATATCACTTGGCGTCAGCGGATGTTCACTCATACATTCTAGAACTATGTTCATATAATTTTGCTTCAATTCATCCAAAGACGCAGCCTAGAAATAATTTAATATCATAATCCGCTTATTAGTGAATTCTGGCAGCCTCGCTTGAGAGACAGTTCCCAGCCCAGGCGTAGTGGGCGCTACCTTCGATCACATCGTCACTTAACATCAGACTTGAAGTAAAAGACTACGCTGCAAGTTACACATGGTATAAGATATAAAACAAGCAAATTATTGTATTGATAATGTTAATAAAGCAATATCTTACGGATTTTTCATTGTAAAGCAGTAAATTAAAATGTTATTGTGAGATCTAAATCAAGTGCCACAAAAAGTTAATTACTATCTAGACTGTATCGTAGGAAATATCTTGCACGTATCTATGTACCCGTCAATCATGGCTTATTTTAGAATAATGAGATTATTCTAGAATATACTAGATTATATAATTATCATGTGTAATAATTAACCTACATCGAAGACCACTTCTACCAAACTAATTGTTTAATCAATGAGAAAGTATAATTTACGAACACAACATAAAATAAGGGCGTCAAACTATTGGATAATAATATTTTTCGCTTTAAAACTAAACCCAATAAACATACCGTGACATCACTAACTATTAAACCACAAATAAACCCTAAAATCCACAGCATTTTCACGCCACACAACCGAGTTTACACAGCAAATGTGTGAATTAGAATAAATAACTCTTTTTATAGTGAAAAACGTAACTGGATTGCATCCGGCGATATAAAGGTGACAATAAGTTTTTATGGGTACTTGTGTAAGCTACATTATCACATAATGTTTGTAGGTAATCACAATATTATTCTTGCTTGTTTACTATTTAGTCATTAAAGAATAACATTTGAATTGCTATAATAATTTGAACTAAATTCACAGCAGACGCTACTTTATGATAAATTTTATTGTAACAATGAAATGCACTGACAAAAATTGCCGACTTAATTATCGTTTGAATCAGTGGATCTACCTTCAGCAAAACAGACAACATATTCGTAGATAACAATCCTTTCCTCGCTAAAAATGCATTAGTAAACAAAAATAGGACCTATAGTAGGTACGGTTGTGTGGAAGAGAGCTCTAAGTGATAAGATCGCCCATTACACTGTCACAATCTGTTTAAGAAATGTTCAGTTGAATAATTCTAGCAACTTTACAAACTTAGGATGTCCTTCTACTAGGTGGAGCGACAGTGGATAAGAACTGCCAAAGACCGGGCTCAGTGCCGTACCTTAGGTTAAGAGAGGACTATGTCCAACAGTGGACTGATACAGGCTATTGATGATAAATGATTCTAGATACTTTAAAATAAGTTCCTGGAACTGTGATCCAAGTGATCCAAGGTCCAAGGAAACAATTTGTAGAAAAGTCCCAGAATGGGAATGTTGTTATGAGAAGAAGACCTGTTATAGGTACTGTGATTTGTCTTCCAGAGAAGCAAGGACAATGAAGTTATGGCATTAAAAAAACAAAAAATGACGCGCTAAAGGACTTTAAATATTTAACAAGTGGGATTCAGTGTAGGTACTTCAGGTTTAAATGAATTTTCATGATGGAAGCTAATGAGCAAAAAATATAAGCCTTCCTATGTTTTAACAACGTGTTTTCCCACAAACTGCATCTTGTCAACGGCCGCGGTGACATTGTGAGTTTTGTGACTAGCGATACGGCAATTGTAATTACGAACGTATAACTAACAATGAGCAATACCAAATTTGTGTATTTCCTGCTAAAATCTAATAACAGCTTGTTAACGAATCATCAGGATGTCAGGTATATAAACTTGAGATTTTTGGTAAATTAAACAATAACCTCTAGGCTTCTGAAGACGCAACTTTAGCGGTTACCTCATATACAATTTTACCTAAAAAGTAATTAAATATCTATGTTGAAAATGTTTCGTCCAGTGGTTTTTTTCTTTGTGTGTGCGGCTTTGACTCCCTACTTAGTCAGCGTGAGTATATGTTTGTGATATTTTAAATGTTTGTGTTTATGTCTCAAAATAATTGTGATGACACGCCTAAAGACGGTGAAAGAATTTTTTTTCTGTGTATCTCTGATTTCATTAAAATGAGCCTGTAGCCTAGTGAGAGAAGCCAATATATGGGTGCGATTCACGGTGTTTTATCTGTTCTGGATCCAAATGAAGCTAGAAGAGTTAACAGACTGGCAAATTACCTACCAATCTGTAAATAAGAATAATTTACAGACTGATCCTTTTGTATGTATTCGTTTTCTCTTTTTAATAGAGTGATAAAGAAGCAATTTGCTCGTCTAATGGTAAAGCGGTCACCGTCGCCTCTATGGCGGCGTCGTAGTATTTGTGTTTTTACTTAGTAGCCCTTTCCTTTTGAGCACTGTATAAATTCTACACTTAGGTACACGCATGCCCTATTAGTTAATCATTAATCATCATGATATATATAGGTACTATATTTTATTTACTTTTGTATGTTTTGTAAGGTATGTCTCTTGAATATGTCTCAGTGAACTTTTTCCTAACATTTCAGGCAATGACACCGGAACAGAAGGCTAAAATCCAGGAGCACTTCGAAACTGTAGGACTTAAGTGCATTAAAGACAACACTATTACTGAGGATGACATTATCAATTTAAGGGCCAAGAAGACGCCCACTGGTCCTAATGCCCCTTGCTTCTTGGCTTGCGTCATGAAAGAAGTTGGTTTGGTAAGTTTATACCAATATATTATGTTCCTATACTCTATCCGTCATTAGGAATTTAATAGCTATAGGTATAGCTTCAATAAAATTAGCCATCTAGCCGATCAGTTAATTAGCTGAGCCAAGCTAGATTAACTGGTTAAGCCGCCAAGTAATTAGCCAAGCTAATACGGCTAACCGGTCAAATTAGCTAAGCTGACAATTAGCTAACTTTTTTAGCCGCCCAGCCCCAGCCTTATTTTCTTTTTATACTAAGTTATAAAGAGAAAAGAGAATTTGGTATGGAGATATTTTGAGCTCTGGGGAAGGACTCTATGTCCTTACCTACTTTTTATTACGATAAACTGTAGCCACGGTAAAACCACAGGGATCAAAAATGTAAGTGATGTACTTAAAATTACATTAAATATGTTTCAGATGGACGACAAAGGTTTACTACAGAAGGAGCCAGCGCTAGAATTGGCTAAAACTATTTTCGAAGTCCCAGAAGAAATTAAGATGGTTGAAGACTTCCTCCACTCTTGTTCACACAGTAAGCATTGATATCACAAATTGCCATGCTGTTATTAATGTCATGACAAATGGCATACATACTGAATAACTTGGCTTTCCTTTTTCCTTTATTGTCTAGTGACTTTTGTCGTTGACGATTATCATTGTTCTATCATTTCAGCTAACTCCGAGGCTGTAGAAGATGGGGAGAAAGGTTGCGAAAGGGCGCTGAGTGCATACAAGTGCATGGTTGATAATGCGAAAAACGTAAGACCTTTCTTTTACTGCTTTTTGTATCATTGGCCATTTGCATACAGTGAGATGACGGAATAAACTGATGTTAAGCACAGTAAAGTAAGAATGTTAAGCGTAAGCATTCCATATAGCAACGCTTCACCTCCAGCAGCCTCACTTGAGAGCCAGTTCCCAGTCCAGGTGTAGCGTGGCGCCATCTTCGACCACATCGTCACTTAACATCAGGTGACTTGTGGTCAAACGCTACCCTGTAAAAAGTAAAAAATAAAATAAAAAACCTCGTAGTCTGTGACCCGTATCGAAGGGCAGTGTTTCCAATGAAATTACAGATAATAAAGATATTTTACATCTATTAAATGACTGAACTGTAATGGATATGCGTAACGCTCATCTCGTCACTCAGTTGTATAAAACAATGATTACTTCCCAAGGGCGTGCCTAAAATGCCATATGTTCTATCGCTTCTAGTTCAGAAAAAATAATGATCAACATTTTCTTTTTCAGTTTGGCTTTGACGTTTAAAACACCACCGTACAAAGGCGACGCGATGGCAGAAATAATCTATAAAACGTTCAGAATATTTTTGTATACATAAGTGGTGTCCTAGCATCAACAGTTTTATGTTATTGTGCCTGTAATTTAAATTAAGGAAATAAAAATACAAAAATA
Organism: Opisthograptis luteolata; assembly: GCA_931315375.2. Taxonomy (NCBI): domain Eukaryota; kingdom Metazoa; phylum Arthropoda; class Insecta; order Lepidoptera; family Geometridae; genus Opisthograptis; species Opisthograptis luteolata. The sequence goes on along the minus strand of OV928047.1, from coordinate 7,910,615 downwards.
AATTGTACTGAATTTTATTCCCAAACCATAAAGGAGCCCCCTATATTTATGTCTACAGTATACATATATCTCCATGGTAGGTCTAATATCTAGAGTAATTCAATTAAACATAATACAAAACATGTTTAGTGTCGAATATTACAATCAGTTTGAACTAAAAAGTATTTTTTAACACAATGATTGCCCTATTTTTAATTTTGGTAGAGATAAACTTCAGGCTGAAAACGGTGTGAACTGAAAAAAAAACATAGATGAAGTTACGATAAAATCAATATTTTTATTTTTCATCACTATTCTTTCCTAAATCACGAAGTTATTAGTTTTATTTTCCTTTTTGGGTAATTTATTCGTTTTTTTTTACAACACTACTTTTATTTTATGATTCGAAAGTTTATCGTGAAACGGATCAATTCAACCAATTCCACGTTTAACTAAACGGGTACAAAACTTACTGCAGCTTTTTGTTCTATAAAGCAATGCACCAGCAACTTTGATCTCTCACAGCCATTGCCGCCATCTCCCACAGTTTCGTCGTTCACTGTAACATGGATAAACAATAAGAAGGTACATATTAATTTAGTTTTTAAATAGATGATTCCAACAAAATAACGTACAGCGCATTAGGAAGATCAACATAAACAGCCTTGTAAGTTCTTATATTTTTGTAAAGGAAAGAAAACTTTGAAACTGAAAACGTTCGATAATAATTTAGTAATTATTTACTTGAATAATTGAGATTTAATCAAAATACTCTACTACATATTTTATAAATGTCAGAAGGGTAGAGTTTGAACACAAGTCATTAGTCACCTGATGTTCAGTGACGATGTGGTCGAAGGTGACATCTGGATTGGAATCATATTGTATCTTCTCCAACATCCGAGCAAGGTAGGTATAACATCGAATTTCTTTTAACATTTAGAGAAAATAAAACATAATATAGGTACCTGAGGAGCATGCCTTTCCAATTTCAATAATTTTCTTTAAATCATCTTCTTTATGTATGAGCTTCTTGTGATTTTTTAAAGTGTTATCAGGATCAAAAAGTCCATTTTCATTCATCTAAAAGCAGAGAAAAGATATTAAAATTCAACTAAACAATTATATCATAACTCGCGCAAGTAGACAAAGATTTTTATAAGTACTATCTATTTTTCACGTTTTCTCTTGGAAAATAAAATGCATTTTTTGTAAGAAAAAGAATTTGGAGGTTTATTAATTCATTACTGGGTAGCGTTTAACCACAAGTCATCTGATCTTAAGTGACAATGTGCATGGTGGCGACACTTGGATTGAGAACTGGCTCTCAAACTGGAGCTACCTGAACACACCGATTGGTGCTTGACAGATTCTTAACGAGAACTAGAAAATGCCCGATTTCATCACGATGTTTTCCTTCAACGAAAGCTCAATCTCATTGTATGCAGAGGGATTTGTATAGAATCCAAAATGTGATATAGAAATACAAATTTATTACGATTCCCATCCTCTTAAAGAAGCAGGCATAGAAGCAAGGGTTCAGCGCATCAGGGTTCTTCGCCTCTTTTGCAGCCAGCGCCTGTTCCTTGGTGACCCCGTGCTCCAAGCCACAAGCCAACAACATCGGCAGTGCTGTATTGCGCATAGCCGCGCGTTCTTCGTCAGTCACGGCCTTAAATTCACAATAGTATTTATATTTATAACTTTTCACCCGCCCTGGTGGGTAGACAAAAAAAAAACCACAAAAAAAAATCGAAAATCTTTCACACAAACCTTGTCCTGACAATAAAAACACAACACAAAGGGAAACAAATTAAAGCCGATGCGAACGGCAAAAGAGTAGAACACTCTGCTAGCATCTTTTTTTCTGATAGGTCTATACCTATGAATGAATTCCTATGAATGTGTAATTTGGGGGTCTTCAAGTCAAGAGTGAATAGGTATCTTCTAGACAAGGATGCTCCATCATCGACCTCACCATCGCTTACCATCATTGGTCATTGTACTATCGCTAAGTTAAAAATACGTTACCTAAGTCTTTTTCTGGTCAAGTTAGCAGCTAATTAATCATTACTGTCAGACGACCGTGTTGGAGCTAAGTTCACTCAGCGCTATGACTATCCGAAGAAGCATAGACCGGAAAATATCAGGCGCTATTATTTTAAGTCTATACACGACGATTTATTGCATTAAGCTGAAATATTAAAATTGAAATGAATTACGAAATTACTTACTGAAACTGTAACCGTACCCATAGCGAAGACAACCAGCCCAAGTAGAAAAGAGTAGTTATATTTCGCCATATTAAAACCCCTTGTTTATCGATGAGTTCTCGATATTTCGATAGTAAAATAACACTAAGCCTGTTACCAGTAAATACGTCAGTTTAAATAGAAAATGGCATTACAGTAATTACGAACAGCTTTCATATTTATCACGATAATCGATCATAATGATTTTCAAAATACCCGAGCTATTAGCTATTTAGACAAAGTTCAACATCCAATTTGATCATTTGGTATGACAATAGAAGTCATTTTACTTTTGACTAGAAATATACACTGTCACGATATTATTGTTTTTGAACGATAAAAATACCTAATTTCCGACCTGAGACTGAACTGAACACAAACCTACAGAAAAGGTTATTTCTTTTATAAGTTCTTTGAGACAAAACCACATTAACTAACTGGCTAATTTTCCAACACATACATATATTAACACACATATATATGATAAAAAGCCTGATAAAAATGTCTCTTAGATTGAATGTTGCAGTCATTTTCTTTGCTAGCAGAGTTCATCTGGATGAGTTCCACCAGCCTTTGACTATCATTTTTCATCATGGTTGTATAACATCATTTGCGGTTTTAGAAATAGATAAGTAGGTATATAAACACACGATAACTAAAATCTTCATAAAAACAATATATGTACCTTCTAAGCCAGAGGATAGGTGATCCTTGTACATACTTACGTATATTGATTATAATCAAAAGAAAGATAAGAAAATAAAAAAACAATGTAGGAAATAATAATATTTTTAATTAACTTCATACAATACAAATGTGCTAGTGGTAATATTTTTCGATAGGTTCTTTTCATATTGTCACAGGATGAATTCAAGTGGTGGATGCAAACGGTGAAAACTGAAAATAAATAAAATTATTTTATTAGTATTATAAAATGTACGTAACCAAAATTAGAATAGATATTTATAACAGGTGAACTGACAGGTACGTTTTTAGATGAGACTATGTATATTAAACTATGCACACTTTTCACTTTGTTTTTACGCCTTACAAGATAAAATTGCGTTTGACCACAAGTCAATATAAAGTGACGATGTAGTCGAAGATGATGCCAACACCTGGATTGAAAACTGGTTCTCCAGTGAGGCTGCGGAATACACTGACAGAGGTGCTTGGCAACATATTCGAGCAGAGGGCTACTGCTAGCCACACTAGAAAGTGCTCTACCGCCAAACTATGGCATCATCATCATCACGATGTTTTCCTACAACCTAAGGGTCCGCCGCTGAAACTACCATTAAGGAATTCCACTCCTAAGCGGTATACATGATGAATGCAGAAGCAAAACGCTTTGTGAGAACCGGTAGAATATCCATAAAGAAAAAAGAAGGAAAACTAAAGTAAAATAAGGAAAGAAAAGGTTACATTTTGGAAAGAATCGGTCTTGAAAAGTGATACTCAAGTCGTTAGGAAAGTCAGGGTTTTTTCCTGAGTGCATATACCGATGGCGTCTCACCTATAATAGTAGGTAAAAGGTACTAAAATGATTTCGTATGGATTTTGTGCTTGCTCACTATAGAATTATGTAAATTTTTACTTACGCTAGCCTTTTCTTTAACGAAGCAAGCAAGCATCAACTTTGATCTTTCACAACCTTTGTCACCATCGCTGACAGTTTCCTCGTTTACTGAAAATTGAACACAAAATAATTATCCGTTGCAGTCTATTTTTACAGTACAGCAAACAACATTTTTTCATATTAGGTCATCTGAATGACATTTTATTACAAAAACTAACGTGAGTCACATTCATAATAGTATAGGTACCCAAATATGCGCATTTTCATGAAGTTATGAATGGATGGATGGATGTAAGTTTGTTACCCTTTCACGCAAAAACTACGGAACGGATTTGAATGATATTTGTAATAGAGATAGCTTTTACCCTGGTTTATCAGATAGGCTACTTCTTATCCAGGAGAATGTTCCTGCTCGATAACGGGAAGACGCGGGTGAAACCGCGGAGCGCAGCTAGAGCAACTAAAAAGTCACTTTCACAACTTTGTTTCAATTTTGCACACTCGTACACATTAACGAACAAACGATGGTTACTAACTAAAATCAATCGAAGAAACACAAGTTTTAGAAATAACAACAAAATAACCATGTTGACAGTTTAATTGCCGCCAAAAAAGTAATTGAACATACTTATGAACGATCTTACGAATGAACTAATGAGTTTCTGTTGAAGAAATCATACTCTTATTCTTAATCATTAAACTTACCAGCAGAGCAGATCTTTCCAATTTGAGTCATATACGCTAAATCGTCTTCATTCTTGAAGTATGACTTGTATTTATCTAGTAAAGCATTGGGGTCGTAGAGACCATTGGCATCAATCTGAAATGATAAGAGAAGGCATCAAAACATTTTGAATTGGTGAGCAGATGCTTGAGAATACAATATACAACACGACTTTAAGAAGGACTTGGCATGATGCAGTTTAAGTTCAAAGTGTCAAGATTCTGTCGACGACTTTTGTCCCTCTGGAATCTCAAGTGATTAGAATTTGGCTTAGTAACAGAATATTGACCATGTACAAAATTTTTGTATGAGTTCTCGTTATTTCGGCACATACCTATGCAGGCGCCATGAATCACCTGATCATGAAAATTCAAAATGACCAAAATATCGCCTCATACAAAACATATTCATGTTAAATATCCCGTGTCTAAACTTAATCCTAATGTTAGATACCTAATGACGGTTTAAAAAAGTATTAGTACGATGTTTGTCACGTTCCCACTGAAGCAGATTTAGCAGACCAGAAAGTACTTACGGATCCAGTTTTCTTAAAGAAGCATGCATAGAAGCAGGGATCAATTGAACCTAAATCCCCAGACTCTTTCAAGGCTTGAATCTTTTCTTTGCTTATGTCAAACTCCTTCTCACAGGCTTCCAAAAAAGGAAGCACAGCCACACGTACCGCTTTCATCTCCTCATCAGATATTGCCTGTAAAAGTTTTAGGAAGTTACACATTATCATCGTCGTCTAAGATTAACATTTCTTTTACACATTGAAAACTAATTTGTACAGTAATTTGATTATTTTCTCACAGTAGTTGCTCCCAATGTCATGGCCATAACTCCCAAAACGTAAAGGTAGAACTTTGTCATCTTTGCAAGCTGCTGTTCCAAATGTCTATCTTGTTCCTTAACCAGCGAGATTCTGAATCAAAGAAGTCCTGCGAGCTATTTATATACGAAACTCACTAACAAACGATTTGTAATTAGTTGTACAGGAACAACATTATTTTGGCACGTACCCGCTTCAATGCGCAAGCGACAAAAAATGTAAATACATGATTGACCATTTACAGTTCTATTCATTTGTTTTTGGAGTTCGTTGCTTTGGCCCGTGGCGTGGGCAGTAAAAATGTCAAATGAAAATGTAGACAAAAAAGCACCTTTCTTATTATTTCTTTCACTTATTAGCTCAATACTTCTTACAGGATAGTGATTGACCACAAGACAACTGATGTTATATGACAATGTGGGCATAGGTGGCAACATGCTACTCCTGATGATTGGGAACTGGCTCTCAAGTGAGGGTGTGAAACTCACCTGATATGTGCTTGCGTATTCTGCAGAATCGTCATAAAATCGGACTTCAACGAATATTTGAAAAAATGTACCGAATTTTTGAGTTTTGCGCTTAAGAATACATTGAGCCATTCATTTTCATTTAAATTTATACTACATGTATAAATGTGATGGAATTTTTAAGCACATCTTTTTTTTAAGTTGTGTTAAATACCACATTCAATGACTTTACATCTATTATGACTTAATGATGAAGTCACGAATGACTAAATAAAAAAAGTTATCATAATATGTTGTAGTCTAATATGCCTAATATACGTTGTATTTTAAATTGAATTGAATACTCTTAAAGAACTTCTTGTCACAAAACCAAACAAGTGCGTAATGTCTCGTCTAGTAATCTAGTCTCGTCAAACAGAATTGTTTTTTAAATGTTATTATTTATACGGAACCTTCGGTAAACTGCTAAAATACAATAACTAGGTATTTTATTGTACAAAATTGCATAACTTATGTTTGAGTAGGAATAATTAAGTAATTTATGTATTATGGTTATGTTTGCGATTCAGGCCCTACGCCAATTTTATTTCATAATTCCTTATGGATCAGTGCAGCTAGCATGATGTTCTAATACCTAATTCCCATCACCAAAGTATAATTTAACTTAAATAAAAAATAATAATAAAGAAATATGAGTTTTCTAACGTTTTAGAAATATGTATTGTCGTACAATAAGGTATACTAAATACTTATATACCTATATAAAAATGGTCTGTTGTGTTTTTGATCATAAGTGTAGATTTTAAACGGACTAAAATAAATAAAACAATGTTTTTTGAAGGGGGCGCAAGCAATAGTTAGAAGCACTCCTTACTTTTGTCCATATGCACTTTATAAGAAATAATTTTATAATTGGCTCGAGCTTTCGGTGAAGGAAAAAATCGAGATGAAACCATATCTGTCGCCCATCAGCACCTATCGGTGTGATCCAGCAGCCCCACTTGAGATTCGATTCCCAATTCAATCCCATCAGTGATGCGTGGGGCTACCTTTGACCACATTGTCACTTAATATCAGGTGAGTTGTGGTCAAAAGCTACCCTGCACGTATATATATATATATAAAAAAACCATCTAAAACTTTTTCTTTTTTCCTACACTCTACATTTCATATACTTAACATCGTCTTTTCTTTAAACGCAGACGTAAGTAAGATGTAAAAAAGCCTCAGTTCAATCCGGTTACAAATAAGTTCAAAGCACGAATTTTGGCTAGTTTGCACCATCCAAAATTAACTATCATCAAATCTGCAGTTAAATCGCCAGTTAAGCAAGAATTTGTTGCACCAACAAAATGAATTCACCGATTTACCTAACTGCCCAAATCTGGCCGGTTAAAATTAAAGCTCCAGTGAAAAAAAAAACTGTCAATTGCTCGGTGATGGTGCTACACATTCTAGTTATAGTTTACGATTGAAATTAACTTTAACTGTAATAATACTTTAGGCTATGGTTATGGTTATGGTGCAACCCAGCCTGTCTTTTTGCCTCATTAACCAATCTATAGCAGTGACAAAGTTTTTGCTCGTCTTTTTTTGACGCAGAATTGCCGCAATTAAACGTTGAGTATGTATGCGGCAAAAAAAAAAACAAATCATCTCGCGACTTATTTTTAAGGCAGTAGATAAGTATTGATTCAATCCCTAGCATTTATGTATGCTGGCATAGCTAAGGTACAGCTGGTACAGTCATTCCGAATTACTGATTACAGAAAATACTCTTATGCAGAAAAAAATACTTAAAACTTTAATGTTTTTTTTTTACCCAATGGAGAGGGACGACGTTGTCGAAAGTGTAACAGGCTGGCGTAGCTAATACCAGTTCACTATTATCATTGTTCTAGTCATAAATTATCCTTAGTATAACTAAATAAAAACATTTTCATTCAAAAAATAAATTTATTATACATAGGTAATAGGTATAGCAAAAATAAATAAAAGAACTATTCAATAACATCCGCTAGTAATTCTAAATTCTACACCCCATGTTTCCATAGTGTCGTTTGAGTCCATTATATCAATCTGGTAGTTTCCTTCTTTTTCTAGAAGTCCATATCCAAACCCAACTGAAAAAATAGCATGTAAGTAAATCAATATTTTTACTAATAAAAATTGATAAACACCTTTGGTATGTATTTTATCAAGAATTTCTGATATTCAACGGTGTCTAAGACGTATTTATAATTATGATTAGGTAAGAGGTAAGTAACATTAGTGTGATTTTTTGCATCATCATCATCAGCCTATATAGCTTCCCACTGCTGGGAATCTGTCCTACTCTCAGAGAATGAGTATATGAGCCGTAATCTAACACGCTGGTTCAGTGAGAGGTGGTAGATGTCGCATGCTCTTGAATGTTGTGGTTCTTGGGCATGCTGGTTTCCTCACGATGTTTTGCTTCACCGTTTTGAGCGATGGTAAATCCGAATTTATAGGTGCGGGGGCGAGAGAATTTGAACTTGATAGCGGCACCTTGTAAGCCGCACGCGTTACCGTTCGGCTACCATCGCCCTGTTACATGTTATGATATAATGTCTATAACATGTAATTTTTTAAATGTAACTTGTCTATGTTGATAAAAAGTGTTACCTCCTTAGCATGCTCCATAAAGCATTCAAAGGCAAGCTTGGCGCGATCGCAGCCCTTGTCTCCATCACTCGTCTCAGCTTCATTCACTGCACAAACGGATACATATTGAAAACACACACAATAATATGTTATACATTTTCCTCCACAAGCTTTTCTACAGTGCTACGAAATGCAGTCCTTCAATATAGGTATCAAAAAAGTTTATCAGAGTCAGGCAACGCATTGGTAACGCAGTGTTGCAATTGTTCCTACAAGGTAACCGTTAACCATCAGGTGGGCCCGTCTGCTTGTTTGCCAGTATATAGTAGAATATAGAGAGCTTCCACGTAGGTATGTAAAACACTCAAATGAAAATCTACCAACTCTACTTGGCCTCAAAAGAACTGAGACATTTTAACGCTGCGTGCTAATGATAGACTTTGTTCAGCATGGCGTTATGTGTTGCAATAACGAGATTTCACTAATTTTCCGTATCTTCTCTGATAAAATAAACATAAAATGAAGATCAAATGTAAAGAAATTTACTCTCTCACCTATCCACGTCCAAATGAAATCTTACCGTGAATGCACTTGCTGATGAGATCGTCAACTTTGGTCACCATTTCGTCACCTTCCTTGAAGACACGTCTTACCGCCATTTTTGTGGATTTCTCCGATATTTTACCATTATTGTCCATCTAAATAACATGAAGATACATTTTAGAGAGGCAGACTATTTAATCAAAATACGCTTTATATAATTAAATGAAACAAAATCGGTGCAAAAACAATGTTCTATTTTTTTTTCTATTCGTACACTAGAAGCAGTGACAGCAGCGTTCAATTGTTTTATGTATATTCATATCCATTTTTAACCGACGAAATAAAAACGGAGAATGTTCTCAAGTCAAAGTGTACGAGTATATATTTTACAAATAAATATTAGTACACAATTCCAATGGCTATGAAGCATGTCACTCAAAGATTTTTTAAATTTGTTACCTTCTAATATTTTAATCTCAGTCGATTATACAGTTAATATAAATCGATATACACATAATTATTATTATAATTATTTTTTTGTGGGACGATATTATAGGTTAGTGAACTTGGCTTCTTTTTTTATGCATGGCCAATTGGGTCTGTAAATATACAAGGTATAAAAGCATAGACTTACTAATCCAAGGCGCTTATAAAGGCAGTTGGTGAAGCACTTGGCCACCTCATCATCAGGAATTTTCTTGCTCCTCAACGTGCTGATATGCTCCAAGCTCAGCGGGAAGTCTTTCATACATTCCATGCCGCCAGTCAGCAGTTTGGCGTAGATCTTTGATTTCTGCGTATCTGTGAGCTGCGCCTGTTTTGGTAAACTAAAGTTTTACGACAGGTCTATTCTCACTCAGTTTTTAGTCAGTCTCTTGTCAGGTCCTTTCGAGTGGCATATAACAGTTGTAAGGATTTTATATGACATTTATAAAAGTGAAAATATAATAAAGAAGTCTGATCGTTCTATGTTTTTTTCTCTTACAGGGTATCATTTGACCACAAGTCATCTGATGTTAAGTGACGATCTGGATTGTGAACTGGCTCTCAAGTGGGGCTGCCAGACCAGACAGATTCTTAACTTGAGGGTGGCAGTCACAGTTTACCAGTTCTTTTCGAGTGGTACAGTCAACGACAAAAGTAGCTCAACACTAACACAATTTCCGATTACCGTCCTCATCTTAAACCCCAACCTTTGACCACATCATCACTTAAAATCAGCTGTGTTATGTTGTGGTCAGAGCGCTACCTTGTAAAATGTAAAAATCCCATGCCATACTGATCTAAAACACATTTAGGAAATCTAGTAAGATCAGCTACTTTTGTTGCTGTAGGTACATGACAGTACAAAAGGGCGAGACATTCGTAAAAGTGAAAATAAATCACAATTTTGGATCATCCTTACTACTTCTTACTACCTTACTTCTATTATACCATCTTGATTTTGTTCTAAGGAACTAGTGTTTTCTTTTATAATCTTGGTATTTCCATAGATAGGGTTCCATTGAGAAAATGTCTCACTAGTTCCATTTTGGGACCATTTTATGCAGAAAATTCGATTAGAAATTAATTTGCTTGGAACGAGCACAATCTAGAAGTATCGTTCGACATAGCCCTTTTTCTTATCTTTGACTGTATCGCAAAAAGTAGATACCTACAAGACAGGTGAATATTGGAGTGAAATAAAAATGGTTTACGAGTATGTACTTACAGCATCGTTTCTCACTACAGCACAAACTGCCAACACAAAACAAACTTTACCAAATTTGAACATGACTAATAAAATGAGTAAATCTAGTAACTAGATTCAAGTATATTCTCAACTCGATAAACCGCTGACCTTAACGAAGTTTTAGTATCATATAAATATACATTACAGTTCTGTTTGTTTTTATACCGAATGTAAATAGGAGTATAATGGATGACTTTTTTATTTCAAGATAATGCATTAACGACACGCCATGATTTTGGGTGGTCACGGCCTTCGATACCGGAGGTACGCTTTAAACCGTGCAGATTGCTTCCTGAAAAGTAGTTAGTTTTGCCATTATCCGCAGTTGACACCAGTCATGTAAGGATGTAAATACCAAAGAGTAACATAGAATAACTATAAATTAATTATAAACCCCGACATCTAGGTCCAATTTTCATCAAACATAGCTAAGAACCACCGCAAGAAAATTGGCTTTCAAAAAAAACCGCGTCGAAATGGGTTCATCCGTTTGAGAGTTTGATAGCTACAATGCCACAGACAGACACACACACAGAGACAGACATCGACGTCAAACTTATAATACCCCTCTTTTTGCGTCGGGGGTTAAAAAAACACGATGGTTGAAAGGCCTCTACTTTTTTTTAGAAGGGACCTGGGGACTGTTTGTCTTTCTACCTTTGCAACTTCACCGAGTTCACCGGGCTGCTGGGAGCGCGCACAGGGCACATTCCAAGGACTGTACTGGACGACTTGGCCTATCTATCCCTTCGCACCACTCCTGCATTCAACGCTTCTGTCTGGTCAAATGCGAACCAATCAGGTTTTATTTTTAAAACTGGGGAGCGAAATCCCCACGATCGCATCTCTTCTCTAGAGCAATGTGACCGTTATCGTCTCTTCGTTTCTCTGCTAACATCTTCTAAACCACACATGGGATCAAGATAGGGTTTAACTATCAATTAAAAAATCTATTCTGGAATGTTTATTTGTATAATACGTAAGTACTAGTTATAGTAGAGAAAGTCGAGAATTTCAATGATTTGTAAACAACATATTTTTGGGTGCTTTACATTACTAATTCTGGCTAAACCTTTCGAGACTTAGGTACATACCTACGTTACACTTTACAACCATGCGAAGCCAGGGCGGTTCGCTAGTTTAAAATATAGTAGAGGTCTGATCCAACTGAGAATATTCCTCTGTCTTTAACCTAAGTCTAGAGTTTAAGAGGCGTTTCAAAATCAAATGAAAAACAAAATAATATTGACATATAATAATTTATTTAAAAAAAAAGAACTCAACACATTTTATTTTACTGATTTAGTTAGTTTATTTATTATAGTAGGTATAACAATATTAAGTAAATAATATGTAGTAGTTCGCCATTTCGTTTGTGGTTTTGAAAGATCAGTCATCTAAGGTATACTACAACTGAAACAAAGTAAAAATTAAGCTGTACTTTATAAATAAACAATCAATCAATCAATTAATTCACATCAATTGATATTTTCTTGTATCAAAAAAGCCTCTTACAGCACCTTTATGTCTATTGCCAGTCAGTATATCCTTGCTTGCCTATTTAAGAACTGTGTGAAGATAACATACACGATCACGTTAATATTTATCTGATAAACTAAACTAACTGAGATGGCGCAACGACCCAAAGTGAGTCTTGGCCTCCGATAGCAAAAGACGCCACTTCGCTCTGTCCTGCACCACCTCCTGCCAGACTATAGTCTATCTGATTATGAGTAATGATACATAACTAAGATTCTTGTATCTAGGGCATCTCAGAAACTACGCGGATCGTGGATCCACAACGTCGGTTTTTTTTAAAGCATATTTATTTGTCCCGTTACGAAACCTCAAGATTGACAGTGGGTTGCTCATCCTTTACTCTATTTTGGTGTAAATCTGCACTTTTTTATTACCTTACATGGTAGCGTTTGACCACAAGTCACGTGATGTTAAGTGACGATGCGGTCGAAGATGGTACCACGCTACACCTAGACTGGCTCTCATCCCCTTCATATTTATAATATTTTAACAAACACTGTTTTTTTTCTCTAGAGCTATTGTCTATTTGTAAAGGACTTGTGACTTACCAAGGACTTATTTTTCATGAAACATTGCATTATCAAAATTGCTCTTTCGCAGCCTTTGTTTCCATCACTGACTTCATCATCGTTTACTAAAATAGTAATAAAAATGCATTTAATGTGGAAACTGGGTAGTATAGTAATTTTACTCCCACATTAATTCACGTCGTCATTTTCAGCTACATTAAATTTCTTACAAATTTAAGCAACGAAATTCAGAAGAAAATTACCTGATAAACACGTCTCTCCCAATTTTTTTACCATTTCAAGTTCATCAGGATTCTTTAAGAATTTTTCGGCTATTGCAAAACCTTTTTTTGGGTCAAACATCCCTTCTTCGTCCATCTGGAAATTGAATGTTATGCTTTAAATGTATTATTAAATTATTTTACTAAACAATTTTTCTTAACCTATGCTGCTCAAGACGCAAGCTGTCTACTAGTAGACTCTACCCTAATAATTGATGAAGCATGCTTACCTACAAGAGACCTTTTTACTCTGGATTTGAAGGCTCCCAAGTTTAACTTGCCGAGAAATAATGATGTTGACAAGGTGTTCCACTCCTTTGACGATTACATTGTGAAAGAAGAAGCGAAATGTCTTGTGCGGATCGGGGGAATATTAACCATGTACGGATGTCATGTTACCGTACGTCTTGTTGGCTGATGGTGATACAAGATTAAGGCCACATCACCTGACGAACCGATAACCGATGGGAAAGAAAGGTTCTCGAGTGGCGACCACGAAACGGAAGACGTTCTGTAAGTAGGCTGGGTGGATCGACGACAATTTAAGAGTTGCAGGGTTATCTATCGCATACTGCAAAATGTGACTTATGAAAGACTGATACCTATGCTGATAATATGAGTAAAAAAATTTTGTCTTACTACGTTGTTTTCTTTCATAACACAGCCAAAGAAGCACGGGTCCACACTGGCGAGATCTTTGTTCGCCTTCGCCTCTTTTAATCCTTCTGGTTTAATTCCATATTCCGCCATACATTTCTGACTGCTCTCCTGAATGTACTCGTGAAAACCTTTCATTTCTTCCTCCGTACCGAGAGCCTGTAAATTAAAATTCTTAATGAGTAAACTTTACCACCGCCATAGCTCACAGAATTAGCAAGCTGAAGTAGCAGTGGGCTGGTCATATAAGCCGCAGAACCGACAACCGTTGGGGTAGACGTGTTCTTGAGTGGCGACCGCGACTTGGCAAACGTAGTGTAGGACGTCCTGCAACAAGGTGGAGCGACGACTTGCGCCGAGTGGCTGACAGTGGTTGGATGAGAAAAGCCGAAGACCGGGCTCAGTGGCGTATCATGGGAGAGGCCTATGTCCAGCAGTGGACTGATACAGGCTGATGATGATGATGATGATGATGAAACTTTACCATAGGTGTTTTTCTTTAAAAATAAATAATCATTCTACAATGGTCATGTTTTTTTTTACTCCTTACAGTATAGATTTTGACTACAAGTCACCAAGGAATCTGGCTCTCAAGTAGAAGATCAAGGATGTGGAGAGACTAATCCTCTTAATACATACAAATATTTATTCGACTAATCTCAATCCCATCTACTCCACTATATAACAAAAAACACACATACACTTTCACATTTACAAATTTTGACAATTTATAACACAAACTTGACACAACGAGTTTATTAATCATAATTACTCTTGTACCTAATTAATCAATTACTTTGCCACTGCTCGCTCTAACAGGCGGTTCAGAAAGTATGGGTAAGCTGCCAAACTGGCCTAATAGTCTATAGAGATAGGTATAGAGTTGGTTGAGAGCACAAAATGCAAAATAATTTAGTACAAAAATGTTAAGAAAGAAAGCATTTATACTCACCGAAACGCAAGCCAAAATCCCAAAAATCACAGAAACGTAGCAAAGCATCGCGATTCACAATATTTACTGAATATTTTTATTCAACAAGTCTCCTTCAGGCGTGTTGTCTGCGATTAGGTACTACCAGGAACATGCATCAACATTTTTATACAGACGCGAGCAATTTTGTAATAAAAGTAATTGTAGTGTATGTTGCTATAATAATATGTCTTACATAATATATACACATATATATAAAAGTTATCAAAAAAATTATATAGGTATCTATGTTATTACAGCGACAAACACATTAGTGATTTGTACCTATAATATTCCGGAAACGGAATCACAAAATGAAATGAATACTTTTTTGACTTATGTTTATTTGGTCGTCAACAACTTATAATGTGTATTTTATTTCTAACTAACGTCCCGCCCCGTGGCATTGCACGGGTAAGCAAAGATTTTGTAAAAATGAACTTTCCGTTTACACGAGAAAGGTTTGTAACTCCCAAGGAAAAGTACTTTGAGGTTTCATTTATTCGCCATTCTAGCTAGTATTTTGCTACCCAAATAGAAAGGGCGGCCGCTGTACCATTATTTGCCCCCAAGATAAGCCCCGACAAACCAAGTTTTTCTTACCTATTTTAGGTCTACTTTCTGTGGAAAGCGGTATTTTCAACTCGGTGGGGTAAATAATCGTGCAACGGCCGCCCGGACTGAAAGCCATTCCATTTAATTATAAAAATATACGGAACAACAAAATCAAATGATTCTCAGCTTCCTTCACAGATCTCGAAGCCAAGAATGATCAAACTGATAACGCGTAATAATCAACCAATGACACACCTCCGAGCACAATGCATGCAATTATAAAATGTAATTACAAAACAAATAGGTACCTACGTCCTACATCAATCAGCAATAGGTATCTTCACTACAAGGAAGTATTCATAAATCTACTAGTTGTGTTCACGGTTTCACATATTATGCAGATTTCCATATGATTATAGGAACCGTTTGTTTTTTCTAGGCGAAAGAGTCTATGCCACTCTGCGTCCTATAAACTGCTAAAAAAATCAGGTGCTAGGCTAAATCGGGTAGCTTTGATGCTACTTGAAGAAGACTTGACTTGACTGACTTGCGCCGAGTGACTGACAAAGTTGGATGAGAAGAGCCCATACCGGACTCAGTGGCATAACTAATTTTGTTTTTGCAAGCACTACATAACCGACTTTTTGTCTACTTAGCTAAAGTAAAAATTAAAAAACTCTAATTTGGATACGCTTTTAATTCAACTAAGCGAATATAAAATCTTTCGGGTTGTCGTCATACATGCACTTGGCAGTCCAATAGGAGGCTTCGCACAGATCCTTGTATCTCCTTGCTGCAATAAGAAAATAAGATACAATTAATGCAGGTAGTTGCGGTGGATTTTCAAATTGAACAGATTGGTAGATAAAGATAAAGCTTTATTGCTTGACCGCAACAACAACATAAATTAAACAACAAAAATGGAAAAATCTTGAACTAGTAATACAGTGGGGCAGTCTCGCTTAGAGAACTTTTATGAAAAAAAATCGAGCTTAAATTATACATACTAAAATTTGATTATATATTTCTCAATTATACATACTGTACCTACTTAAATACAAAAACATAAATACCTTTATATTCAATAGATAATCAATTTTTTTTATTACGAATGCGTTTTTATTGTGCCACTAAATAATTCATGGAAAGATGACAGACGTATACGACTTTTCTTAAAGTAATGGGATAAGAAAGAAATTACTTTATAGGTACTTACAAACGTCTTTACAATTCTCAATCGTAGCCTTCACAGAAGCCTTCATATCTGGCGGGTACATTAGGTCAACCTGTTTTATTGATGCCTCGTAATTCAGCTTGTTATTTTTAACCTGTGAAATGAGGTCGAATTAAAACTAACTTAATTAATCTCTACAAGCGAATCCGCTACGTTAGACAATCTTCCCAAATAAAATACTGGTAGCATTGCCAACACCTTTGATACAATTAAAGAACAACTTCGCGCGTCAAATTTTAATGACATTAAATTTGTCTGTATATAATTATAGCATATTTACCTGTTGGCTCACTTGCTTATACACTTTACGAGAACCATAATAAGAACTGATAATATGAATAATCACAAAGACGTTGTAAAAAGCTAAGTGCATTGAAAATAAGGCTATTTCAAGATTATCTCGGCAAGTCAAAAATTTTCTTAGCGTACTCGAATGTAGCTATAGCATAAACTTACGATCTGAGTAGTTTGATAAATGCAAGCGATATAACACATCACCTCCCTTTCCTCAAAGAATTGTCCCTTCTCGATTTGTCCAATTTTATCTGCAACATCATTAGGATTTAATTTTGGGATTGGAACTTTTAAAGTGACGTTTTAGTTTCGATAAGTATTTATTTGAATAAAAAAATATATTCTTACCTTCAGTGGCACCTGATTTTGTCAAGCATTGTTTTCTTAACATTTTCCCCGAATTTTTCAATTGTTGTCTAGTCATCTAAGGGTGTAAGAAAATAACATAGAACGTTTAGTATTATGTATATACATATGTAGATCAAAACTTTTCTTCATGTATTTAACGACGCCTCATTTAAAAAGCAGCCATGTGCTTTTCAGTGGCTAAACGACCCGGTGACCTCGTATGTACCACCAGCCAATCCCCTTTCAAGATTAACAATTTCGATTATTTCTGCTGTTCCATTGGGTTTTCATAAACAGCCCCAGTATTGAAGGAAACAAATAAAAAAAAACGGAATCGGTCGAGTCATTTTCGAGTTTTTGCGAAACTAACGCACGCTAATTAATTTATATAATTATATTTAGGTGTGTGATTGCGTTATGTTAATACGTACAGTAAATCAAAATTAGAATACACAGTTTGCCTTGATTTATTTTAACAATTTCATGACTATTAGATCGATTCGAAGTCCCTCAATTGTCTCACATCGTAGACAATTGAGGGAGAAGTATCTAATATACTGAGACCGTAAACAAGTTAAATTACTACTACTACTAAAAACAATACCAGCAAAAATATTTACTTACGCCAACACATTCTTCAGCTATGATCACAACAATCAACAAAATTAACAAATCTTTTCTATCCATTGAGAACTTTTTTGCACAGCACTTCTTCCATCGGTTTTTAAATCACCGTCTACTAGGTTTGTTTGATTTGCAAACGCTTTAAAGGTTCACTTGATTATAGGAAAGGGACTAGTTTGCCGTGTCTTGTTAGTTAAACACACAGATCGAGGCAAGTAATTAGTAAGTAAGTACCACTGTATGGATTTAAAGGTACTCTGTCACCTTAAGCGAAGCCACAGCTTGTAAACTTGACCATCGCTATCTCTTTTTGAACATTTTAGGTAAATATCATGATGAAACCATACCTTGGTATTGTAGAACATTGTCTAGTGCTCGCCTGGGTAGCAACAACCATCAAATTAACAATCTATCACCAAGAACCGCTATCAGTGTCAAATGAGTCTCAATGTCTCTCAAATGAGGCTGCCCATTTGGGCAGAGTCTGTCGTTCCAGACGAAGCGTGGCGCCACCTTCGATCACATAGACTTACGGTCTATTTAAGAACTAAAAAATCGCCGCAGTTGTGTTAAACAAACTTAACTTCACTACGTATTACATCACAATAGAACCAAGTACAATGTAGTTACATTGTAATTTTAAAATGATCTGCCTAGGATTTAGAATTAAAAAGTAAACACAAATTAAGTGTGCATATGAGTTTATTTCTTTCAAAACAAACAATAGAAAGTAACTTCAAATTCATGCAAAAACAAAGTTGTTGGGGTCGTACTCATACATACACTTCGCTGTCCAAAACGACGCTTCGCAGATGTCTTTGTAATTTTTTCCTGGAAAGTAATTGAACATAATAAATATCCAAGATCCAAGAACAACATTTATGAACAAGTATAATTTTTAACAAAAAAATAACCGACTTCTCTTTCCCCTCGATTCTCTGGGATACAATCATCAGATCCTGGTTTCCTTATCATGGTACCATCCTTGGGATATCTCCTTCCCAACAAAAAAAGAATCATCAAAATCGGTTTATAAACGACTAAGTTATCCGCAAACAAACATAAAAAAGCGTATATACGGTCGAATTGAGAAACCTCCTTTTTTGAAGTCGGTTAAAAACAAGCAATATAATTAGAAAAATCTATGAGCATCAATATGACAATGCTAGATAAAAAAAATTATAACATTTAAGAGTACTAGAACTAATTAATAATGGTTACAAAAACGTTACCAATACTTTTGCAGCTCTCAATCGCAGCTTTTACTGGATCTTTCATTTCGGGAGGAAACATCATCTCTACTTGCTTTATCATAGCGTCGTGTGCTATTTTATTATTCTTAACCTAAAAATAAACAATACAATACTGACAATACAATCCAGGTGTATCGTAGCTCATTTTTTTAATCATTTACTTACGGCTTGACTCAAGCTGTAGACACATGCAATGTAACACATTACGTTCCGTTCTTCCAAAAACTGTCCTTTATCTATATTTCCAACTTGATCTGTATGAAAATACCAAAATTAATATACGAGTAAAAAGAGAGTTAGTTCAGAGTTAATCTTGACTTCAGAGCTTAGTATATTGAAGTAATGTTGCAAAACTATCACTTTCATGGCTAAAGGTGTACCTTCCTATCACTTGCAGTAGTTGCAGTTAGAACCTAGGCATATTCGAAGCTATGACTATTTTATTTATTTGAATACACAAAACAAATTACCGTTAATTTTCTCACTGTATAAATGTAAAAGCTAATAAATTCTGAACTTCATTGTGACTTAAAATAGGTTGTTAAAAATATAATAAAAAATGTTAGAACATAGCAACCTAGTCTGTTTTTCTTGCTTGTTATCATTAATACTGACCTTCGTTAACATTGTTTTTTGGCATACAAGTCTTCTTTAGTAGTTTCCCGGAGTTTTTTAATTGCTGCCTGGTCATCTGTATGGAAATAACTTTTAGATAACGACTTATCATAAAAAGTGGTCGGATGGCGTAATCGGGACTCCTTTTACCTTACAATAATCGTAGCAATCGAGTGACGGTGGTCAAAAGTGAACGCGTGTACCTTACAAGGAACAGATATCGAGTTCAAATCCCATCTCGAAGGTTTGTCATCACTCAAAACGGTGAAGAAAAACAATGTGAGCAAATCGGAAGTCCATGAACCATAATATTCGAGACCATGCAATATGTACTACCCACACTGGGTCATCATGGTAGATTATTGCCCATACTCTATTTGAAAGAAGTCCTGTTCCAGCAGTGCAATTGATGATAATTTAAATCAAAACAAGTTTAGAATTTTACTACAAAACTACGTTACGTTCAAAGAACACGTTAGAAAATTTATAAATTACTTACTGAATAAACAAAAGATTGTGCAGTAAAACTTAGCACAAGTATTAAATACAACCGCATGTTGATAAGCTATAGAAAAGTTACAACAAAGTAAATAAAAACTTACGATTGCGAGAGTTTTATATAAAGGAACAAATCTTTAATAACCAATTCTAGTGACAAGCTGATGGGTGTACGTTATATTTACAGGTAGGAGTAGGGTTGCCAACCCTACTGTATTTAATATAGCATCCTACTATATTGAAGGTTCAAATAATATACTTAATATTCCTATAATATACTTCTAAAAAAAAGTACCTACAGTAGGAATCTACCAAAAATATTTTGCATAAAAAATTAAAGCAACTCTATATGTACCTACTGTTGTGGTGATTTTCAATTTAATCGCAATAAAAATTATGAAAATTTCTCTATGCAAAAAAAAACTTGTAGTTAAAGGCTAAATGCAGCAATCATATTCTTTAAAATAGAGTAGGTACCTATGTGAAAAATACCACGTTTTTTACCATCTAGCTACTTTGTTTTTTTTTTTTGCTTTTGCCTGCAAAATGCTATATTAGATACAAAAAAAGTTGGAAACCCTAGATATGACGTAGGTAACAATTATTGAACTCTAATTACTGACTCTACTGACACTTTTTCAAACATCTACTGACTTTGTGAAAATGTTTGATATAATTATGTATGTACAACTTTAGGGCAGTGAAAAATATGTACCCCAAAAATACTTGACTTTCTTCCTTTTTTTGTATAGAGGCAGAACACTTCTTTTAATTTTTTTTTTATTGTAATAAGTATGCATACGACTAATCGTGTAGAGTCATATATTTTAATTTTAATAGAATTTAGAATTTAGATTTAATTTAGTCGAAAAACTTTTTGATATTTTTATAATACTCTTGTTAAATACTAGTTGATCTAAGTTAAACACACGAGTAGATTTAAGCGAAAATAAAATTCTTCGGATCGCTTTCGTACAAACATTTGGTTGAGTAGAATATTCCTTCACACATGTCGTTGTAGTTATTTTCTGAAAAGTAAAAGATAATTCATGGTTCATGGTTAATTTCATGTCTCGGAGATGTCTGCGTCTCAGGACTATGAAAGCAGTGCAGTGTAGTGTAGAATTTTGCAGAGCAAAATTTTAGATGTCCAATCATTGTTAGGTCGGATGCGATTCTTTTTAACCCCCGACGCAAAAAGAGGGGTGTTATAAGTTTGACGTGTCTGTCTGTCTGTCTGTTTATCTGTCTGTTTGTCTGTCTGTCTGTCTGTCTGTGGCACCGTAGCTCGCGAAAGGATGAAACGATTTCAATTTAGTTTTTTTTGTATGAATGGTGAGTTACGGGCGAGTGTTTTTAGCTATGTTTGATGAAAATCGGTCCAAGATGTCGGGGTTGTTATAAACTTTAAATTTATAGTTATTTTAGTCTAAGTTCCAAATTATTGAACATCACTTACGGACAGGCATGCATTTCGCGACTCCTTTTTTGACAGACTCTCGTATTTCTTGCGGATAAAGTATGTCGATTTGTTTCGAAATTAAATCACCATCTAATTCGTTATTTTTTACCTGTAACCCAATATACAAAACTTAGTTTGTGAAATTTAACTTTACCAATATGCATATCAATATTTTATTATTTTGAGAAGCGGTAGCGCGTTGAAGTCTTTTGTATGAAATGTCATCATCATCAGCCGAAAGAAGTCCACTGCTGAACATGGCCTCCTCCCTTGAACGCCACCATGAACGGCTATTAGCCATTTGCATCCATCGGCTCCCTGCGACTCTTACAATGTCGTCGGTCCACCTAGTGGGGGGCCTACCTACAGAACGTCTTCCGGTATGAAATATGTTAGTTTAATAATTTTGATTGTGACTTACCACATTAACGCTTTTATAAATGCATGCTATGTAGCACATGACATTTTTTTCTTCTATGAATTCGCCTTGGTCTATCTTAATCACTTTATCTGTAAAAGAAAGTCCACAAGTTTAGTTTTATAAACTCGACATCATTTTGCGTAAAATACATGATATAAATAAAAATTGGTGATAAAAACGGACATCATACACCTTTATAATTTGCTAGCAACCCTTTTCTACTTCACACGGGATCAAATAATTTTATTGTGAATGTACACAATAGCAACATGTTCTACATAATATGATGGTGAAATTCTATATAAAGATAATTACTGTATTTAGAATTTATAAACGAATAAACAATCACACGCAGATTACGATTTCGTTGTATACTATTTAGAAGAGAGAGCATCTAGTATCTATCTGTAATAAAGTTATGATACAATGGTTCGGTAAGTACTAAGAAATAGGAATTATAGGGATTTCACAAATTATCTCACCTTCTGTTGCACCGGATTTGGTCAAGCACGAGTTTTTCATCAAACCTAACGTTTTCTTTAATTGTTGGCGCGACATCTGAAAATAAATTAACATATTAGACGATTAGAATTAAAGATCATTCTTATTCTGCAATATTAAATAGTCCATTAAGTACATGTTATTATAATCCTTATCTACATTAATTTGTTGGAGCAACATTATAACAAAAAAGCTTACCCCCATCACACATCCAAAAAAAGCCAGAAATACAACCATGGATTTAAATAAACGCATTGCAAAAATCACAAACTCGTTCACACAGTCTTAGTATCACGAATAAACCGCCAAAAACTAACCTCGCTACACTGTCACTCGTAAATATAAACCTTTGAACCTTGTACTTTTGGTTCAAAATACATAGTGTCTATACAACTATAGGTAGTAATTTTACCTAAATAGTTACCTATTAACGAAACGTTTAGTGACAATTAATGGTTTCTAAATCTGTTATTTTGTGAGTGGCAAGGTACTTTTAAACATTTATCTGTCTGCTTTGTTAACGGTAATTTCTGGCCGAGTAGGGCTGGATCTACCTATAGTACCTAAAACGTAAAACGTAGCAGTCTAGTATCTAATATCAGAGTCTCATTTCTGGGAAAGTTATTCATTTTAATTCCTCCTCCAACACCAGAACTAGTTAGACCAGCGCCTCTAGCCAAGATGCATTCTGCAATCGTTGACGCTAATAGCAAACAAGAAAAAAGTATTGGTTTGACATATTTCAACGCTAAGTCACGTGGTCAGAAAGCTGGTGAGTAACCAAATGTTGAAAAACTTATAAGTGTGAAATAAAATAGCCATAGCTTTGTCTTCAAGTACATATATATTAAAAAGTAAGTTTAAATATGAAATGAATTTTGTTCTTTAATTAAAATATCAGGGAAACACAAAGTTTTCAGCGTCAAAATCGTACATACACTTCGCCATCCAGTACGACGCTTCGCATATATCATCTTTGTACTTCTTTGCTGCAATAAAAGTACATAAAAGTTTGGTGAGTTTAAAATAAAATCATACAGCAACTCCATACAAACTTTAATATATAATTTGACCCCTTAGGGGTTATCAAAGAACCTTCTCATAGTACACCTCTCTCTCTCTCTAGTGCACCTCTAACTATGACACTACTAGCTATAGCTAACCTGTAAATGCATGCCTCTGGAATCAACGGTTGAGGCTGTACGTTGATGTTGATATTTTAGTAAATGAGTTAGGACTTTAAATGTTACATGTAAAGGTTCTCTTTTGAAGCACATAAATTGGGTATGCGTGTAGACACAGCAGAGGAACAAAAGAACAAACACTATTCATATTCATTTGTATGGCAATCAAGGATGCTGTTAACGCGGCAGCTAAGTATTATAGCCGAGCACGTCTCCAAATAGCGGGAGGAAGGATGGCTGGTTAAATAAGGGATGATGACGACTAACCTGGTCTTCCACTGGCACTGTACAAGGCACACTACAATCACCTCGGGTTGGGATTCCTCCTTGTAGGTGGCTCGGTCTCCAAATAGGAAGTTCCAGCCTTGGAGCGCTTCTTCACGGCTTCTTCAGGTTTATCTCTTCACCAGAGCGGGCTTCGATATGGATGGTAAGTGGACTGTATTTGCGGTGCGGCGCGGCGCGGAAGTGATATTCTAAAGCGGAGCGGTAGTCGCAACGGACGAGGGTCGATCGCAGACTACTTGTCGCGGCAAGCCGGTGCTTGTAAGTACGTATGTGACGACACAGGTCGTCGTCGAAAATATAAGGGAAGATGAGGGTAGGTATAATAAAAAGTGCCAATGTAAGTGGCGCGTTCATTTGCCCCCGGCCTAAAAACCATTGGTTTTTACAAAAGAAAGCGGGAAAATAAATAATTAGGATGTGGTAATATAAAGGGTTGAATTTAAAATAGTAGCGGGTAAATAGAGAGTTGACCGGGGAGCGGAGAATAGGTTTATTGTGTTGGTAAGACACATAAACGGACGACGGGTCTTTTATAGACACCAGTCGCCGTTTTCACGGACGCGACTCGGCAGATGCCATCGTTGCCAGCATGAGTGGCTATAACGACACCGAGCGGCCATGATAGCGGGGGAATATTATCAGTGATAATAAGAACGATAGAACCGATCGTAATGAGATTAGAATGTGTATTCCATTTTCCTCTTGATTGAAGCAAATGAAAACACTTTAGCTTCCATCGCTTTGAAAATGATTGAATCATTTGATCCAACAAAGCGAAGCGTTTCAATAAGTATGCGGGCTCATTAGGTACCACGCACGGTAAATGTGTAAGCGGTGCAGTCATTAAGAAATGCGCGGAGGTTAATGCAGTGGGCTTAGAAGGATCCTCACTTAATAACGTAAGCGGACGAGAATTTATTACACTTTCGATCTGCGTGAGTACGGTTAAAATTTCCTCATAGGTGAGCAACTGTGAACCGATCAATTTGCAAAGATGTGCTTTGAATGCCTTCACGAAAATTTCAAAATTGCCTCTTAAGTGAGGACTTCGCGGTGGATTAAATTTCCGTACTATGTGCTTCGCTGACAACTCATCTGATAAAGACTTATAATAATCTACGATGCTAGCGTATAAAACAACTGGACCTATGAGTCCGAGTACATCGTACTGACGCGCTATTAACGACAGTATATTGCGTTTGGTAACAGGACGATCTTCAATGTTCACGGTGAACATGAATGCGTCACAGCTAGGTGACCACTGCAGGCCTAATACCTTCAGACTTGTGTCTGGCTCTTCGAAGTTGATGTTAGCGGTGTGACGGTCAGATACTGGAAGCGATTCAAAGAGCTCAGGCGCGTTGCTAGCCCACTTTACGAGCTCGAAGCCCCCGGCCTTGAGTAGCTCGCGGAGATCATCTCTCAGCTGTACACCACCAGCCAACGACGGCATGGAGTAGCACACGTCATCCATGTAGGTATTGTCCTCGACCACAGCCGCGGCGAGCGGAAAGCGCGCGCGCTCGTCGGCGCACAGCTGTCGCAGCACTCTCAGCGCGAGAAAGGGACTGCTACGCAGACCAAAACAAACGCGGTTGAATTGATATGAGTCAAGAGGTAATGCGGGAAATGCGGGATCGAATTTGTATAAAAACCTTTGGAATTTACGATCGTCATTGGTGATTAAAATCTGTAGGTACATCTGTTTGATGTCAGATGTAAAAGCGGTTGCGTATAAGCGGAAATCTAAAAGAATTGTGAAAAGATCATTTTGTAAATTATCACCGGTGTATAAAATGTCATTAAGTGACGGTTTTAAATAGGCTTTAGAACTACTCGAATAGCTCGCGGTTTTAGCACTCGCGTCCATCACCATGCGCCATCTGGTGGTAGTTTTATCCAACCTGGCAATTGCATGGTGCGGTATGTAATAACCCGTAAAATGATCAGCGTTGTTTACTAGTGAAATATACCCTTTCTGAATATATTCACGTATAATAGCATCATACTCCACTCTCAAGGGAGGTGAAGCGACGAGTTTACGTTCAAGGTACATGAAGCGTTTTTGAGCGGTAGTGTAAGAGTTACCAAGAGCGGTCGCGGGGTCGGTGGAGAACGGTAACGCTACAGAATAGCGCCCGGTAGAATCGCGGGAAACATTATTTGTAAAAATACATTCGTTTTCGACAGCGGCTGGGCTCAAGGTTGGAGTACATTGTACCTCCTCAAGCTGCCAGAATTTTTGAACAATATTATCTAAACGCGGTTCTTCTATAAAAGTACAGAGGGAGATTTGAGAGCGGGACTTATCGACAACAGAGGTATCATCGATAGAAGCAGCGGCGAAAATATTAGCGGGCGTAACAGGAGCGGTACCTATTACAATATAACCGAAAATAGTTTCAAAAGCGGTAGGTGTACCAGGCGGACCAGCGGCGCGGCCTGATAGCAATATTTCAGCAAAGAGCGGAGCCCCAATGAGCATGTCGATCTCAGAAGGCGCGGAGAAACTAGCATCTACCAGAGGTAGGCAGTTTAGGTATGAAAGACACGACACATCAACTTTCACCGTGGGTAAGCTGTCTGTAATGCGGTCGATAACATAAGCGTCAATTGAAATAAAATTATCATTTATTCGCGATGATAAACTTGCGGTAATTGCCCCTTTAATAGGGTTAGATGCAGAACCTATGCCCTTAACAATAGTGTTAGGCACTTTGTTGCATTTTAAATTTAATTTCGAGCAACACTTTGACGTGACGAAGTTACTTTGTGAAGCGGAATCAATTAATGCACGTACTACATGTCGTCGACCGTGTGAATCCGTAGCATAAACTTGCACAGTACCCAGCAAACAAGTGGTATCCGTGGGTTGTGAAGCGGGGCGTATATTGCAGAGCGATACGTTATGTTGTTCATGCTGATAAGCGGTAGGTACGCTCGTCAGCTGACCACCTGCGGCGGCAGAGCGCGAGACGGATGGCGGTGGTGCCGAAGGCGGCACACAGTTATGAGCGGTGGAGATGTTACCAGCCAGCGCGCGAGGAGGCTGCGCGGGCGCACGCGGCGCGGCGATATAAGTACGCGGGCGGGAATCATCATTAAATAAAGACACTTTACGACACAACATAGAATGATGCTTACATCCACAATGACGGCAACTATATTTCGAATTACATGCGGTATTCATATGCGAAACACTTAAACAATTAGTACAACCTTTGTTTTGTTTTATAAAAGAAAACCTATCATCAATCGCAAGTTCACTAAACGCAGGGCATCTATATAAATTACAATGATCGGTTTGTTCACATAGCACGCAGGTAGCTACGCATGATGCGGCAAAAGAATGCGTAGATTTTGCAGTAACCTGTTTGTTATTATCATAAACACGGCTATGAGAAGCGAGCGTCGTACGTTCCAATATTCTACTCTGTTCGCGTATGAATCTTATCAGTTCGTTATAAGTAGGCATAGATTTACCTCGCATATGCATTTCAAACGAACGTGCGGTACTCGAATCGATCTTCTTCAAAGCGAGTTGTAAAAGCATAAAATCGGACAAGTCATCAAGTTTTAGAGAATTTAAACTCGAAACTGCCGTACAGAATTTATCGAGAAACAATTCTAAGTTCTTAGTGTTAAAAGATTTGAAGTCGAGCATTTGATCTAAATAAGCGGTGGCTAAGCTACGCTTGTCGTTATATTTATCGACGAGAGTTTGCCATATTGTAGGGTAGTTTTCGCCGTTTGGTACGATACCAGAACAAACTGCAAGCGCTCGGCCTGACAACTTATTTATCAAATATTGAACGCGGTCGTGATCAGTTAAATCAGGATTTTCATGAATTGTCCGTTTAAAAGACTCATAGAAAATAGTCCAAGTCATTGGGTCTCCATTGTAGACCATCAAGTCAAGCTCAGGGAGTTTGATAGACTTGCGTTGCGGTAAAACACGACAATCAGCTGTTTCTACTTTTGTCGCGGGCGGGTTGAGTTTATTATAAACAAACTTACAGCGGCAATACATGTCTTCGAACACGTTTACAGATTGGTAATTTACCGTATACGAAGGGTCGATAGTTAACTCGGTAACATTTAATCTGTTAACTATTTCATTAAACTCCGAATGAATTCGGTCTAATGAGATCATTCCGCATATAAATAAATCCTTATCAGTATCATCAGCGAAGGCATTTGAAGAACGATTATAAATTTCTTGTAAGCGGGAAAATATAGCGTCACGTCTGCCTATCAAAGTTAGACGTTCAACTTGTAAAGCATCGTGAGATTTAACTTCACTGCACACATCTTTACCTTTACAACGAGTTGTCATTTTATATAGACAATTAATAAGCTAGACAAATTACGAAATGTACACTACTTATGACTGCAACACGTACGACGTGCGGTGAGCGGTGAGTAAAGTACGGGTCGCAAGAATACCCTCACTTGCAATATAAAAATAACGATTTTTAGATGAATCGTAATTTATGATATTTAGGAAAGCGGAACACAGAAAACAATAAGATAACAGTAAACGTATATGAATTGCGGGAATCCCGGGAAGTATCCGGTATCGATGGACCACAAAAAATGTTAACGCGGCAGCTAAGTATTATAGCCGAGCACGTCTCCAAATAGCGGGAGGAAGGATGGCTGGTTAAATAAGGGATGATGACGACTAACCTGGTCTTCCACTGGCACTGTACAAGGCACACTACAATCACCTCGGGTTGGGATTCCTCCTTGTAGGTGGCTCGGTCTCCAAATAGGAAGTTCCAGCCTTGGAGCGCTTCTTCACGGCTTCTTCAGGTTTATCTCTTCACCAGAGCGGGCTTCGATATGGATGGTAAGTGGACTGTATTTGCGGTGCGGCGCGGCGCGGAAGTGATATTCTAAAGCGGAGCGGTAGTCGCAACGGACGAGGGTCGATCGCAGACTACTTGTCGCGGCAAGCCGGTGCTTGTAAGTACGTATGTGACGACACAGGTCGTCGTCGAAAATATAAGGGAAGATGAGGGTAGGTATAATAAAAAGTGCCAATGTAAGTGGCGCGTTCAGATGCTCTTGCAATATCTTACCAATATCTTTGCAATGTTCAGCTGCAGCTTTTACAGCAGTTCTCATTTCAGCTGGGAACATCATGTCGACCTGCTTGATGACGGCCTCGTAGCTCAATTTGTTGTTTTTGACCTGGGGAACAAACTCTGTCTCAACTCAGATTCTTAATATGTGATCAAGGCCATCTCGGCCTGTGTCAACCTTGTCATAAGTATTTCTCTCAGAAGATAAATTAGTACTACACATTTTTGAAAGTCTTTCTTAATGCATACCTCCCCTCCACTACTAAAGGAAGCCACCCTCTTCATGTCTTTAGGACCAGCAGTTGAATCTGTGCGGTGAATGAATCAGGACTTTGAATTTTTTTTGTTTCCTTGTAGGCAATGTTTTATCGCACGTCACTCAATGTCAAGTGATGATGTGGTCGAAGGAGGCACCAAGCTACAACTGGGCTGGGAACTGGCTCTCGAGCGAAGCTGCCGAAACACACCGATAGCGGTGTTTGGCGACAGATTCTCAACGTGAGGGTGGGTACCTAACCTATTAGATATATCAAAAATTCAATATCGTGTAACACTGCTTTTTAAATATGCCTTCTCGGTGCTGTTATGAGTAGTATATACTTACTATGTATCTCTTAAATTTACTCACAATTTGTGTCATAGAATAGACGCATGCCACGTAGCACATAACTCTACGATCTTCTATGAACTTCCCCTTTTCTATATCGCCAATCTCATCTGAAAAGGCAAGCGAAGAAAATTACATGTGATAATCCAAATTAGATAATATGTTATGATTTCGGAATGAAAAAATCGAAAAGCAGCCGGTTTGGAAGCCGTTTCTTTAGGATACGGTACTGGGCATATATTTACACAGACGCATTACGTTATCTGCGTGGAATGATCGCTAAAGCCCGTAATGACGTCGCCCGTTATTGGTAAGGAATCTTGATGGACATAGCAAATAAACAGCAAATAGGAATAATTAGTCCTGACATTCTTTCTACTATTATATAGATCAAGATATGTGTCACCTTACCTTCTGTGACGTCATTTTTTGGCATGCAGGTCTTCTTCATCAACTTTCCAGAGTTTTTAAGTTGTTGTCGTGTCATCTATAAATATTAAATTTAACTTCATTCAGTACTATATGTTGTGTTCATACATTTTATGTATTCTATTCATAAATTAATAATTTAACCTACTTAAAATACATCTAACACTTTAGCTTTGACTTTCAAATAAATTTAATGAGTACTCACCGCATCGCTCTCCCGAAAAAGAAGGAAAAGTACATAGAGTGTAAAACAAAGAAACCCAACTTTTTGCGACCACATAATTACGACTAATGCACGTTAATGATACAAGAAAAAACATCTTCACGTATTTAAAGGAAGGCGTTTACCTAGTTAGTCACATTATGAATGGTTGATAACATACTGGACTTGCCAATTGAGCTGTCAAAAGACGTTTCATTTTTAAAGTAAACCGTAAATTACCCAGTTTATTTAATTTAATTATGCATTATGATAATATTATCATTAGTACGTAGATATCAGCGTTAAGACATGATCCTTAACTTCTATCACGCCATATAGGGCATAACGAGAGATATCATCAAACATCATTGACGAGCGCAGTGCATTGCCACGAAGGGTTTTTAAGTATTGAAGTTCAAAATTTAGGATGGCACTGACTTGTAAAATGGTGTAGCTTACCATCAAGCTTGTGAATTGCTCGTCTCGTCAATTGCATAGCGAACTTAAAAAATCACCAGAACCACCACTCACCAGTTTGAGAGTGCCGCTAAAGCTCTCAGGCAAACGGGGTGCCTAAACACAGAAGCCTAGAGCCCTAAAAATGCCATGATAGACTATATTGCCACCGTTCAACGTGATTTTCTCAGAAACTAATCTCTGAAGGTTACGAACAAATTATGAACAGCAAAGACTAGATATCTGACACGTGACACGTTGCCTTAAATGGCATTTCCACCGATGCTCATAGGAAGCATCTAGTTAGTATCACTTCATAATTAAAGAACCTATGGTTAATTTAAACGTGTGAAAACCGTGACCATCATTTCGGATTGTTCTAGTCTAAAAAATATTACATGTCATATATCTTCTTCGAGATTCTTCGATCAGTCCCATGTATCCATACTTATCTATTATTGCAAATTCGAAAGTAGATATCTATCTGTAGGTACCTCAGCCTGTTTGTAACCATTTCACGCCTAAACCGCTGAACAGATCTTGATTCGGTATAGAGATATTTTGATCCCTGAGAAAGGAAAGTTAGCATTTTAATACTCGTATTATATATGCGAATATTTGTGAGTGACAGAGAATGTATGTTTGATACTTCTTCATAATGAGCCAATTTTAATGAAATTTGGCATAGATCCAATACCCTTGATTTTTTGTAGGTTATTTTATCCTGCGGGATATCGGGAAAATCGCGAGTGTAACCGCGGAGCGCAAACAGTAGCAACAAATTAAATTAGACCAGTAATGGACGGAACGTACAATGGTGTCGATTCGGTTTTTCATTCTAACTAAACTAAGTTTGACAGGTTTAATAGTAGTATTGCTGTCTTTTTTTTATAACCACTGAAGTAAAAAAAGGACAGCATTACTTTAAGACCTGTCAAACTTAGTTTAGTTTTAGAGAATGCAAAACCGAATCGACACCATTATCATATACGAGTATTATTATTATATTTACCTATAGCTGCCGTCCCTGGCGTTACTAACGGCATATCTTCATGGTCACCCTAACAATTGTAGATGTTACCAAATGCATGTCATTGATCAATTAAGGACGCAGACTACAAGATCGACTAGATTATAAAGCTGCAACTCGATATCAAGGTTTTCAGAAAGAAGGTCATGCCAGGGTTGTGAAGGCTTTAAGAATATAGTTCGAGACACTTTTTTTAAATATGATTTTAATTGCAATTGTTAAATTTTTGGTTTTTCTGGCACTTAGTGAAGCGGTAAGTTCCTATCTTATATTTAGATAAAAATATTTATTTTCCTAGTTATATGATGTAAAACATAATCTGTGGAGCTTTGAAGATACAATCTATCAAATTTCGATGGTTCTTGAAAGCCACAGTCTGATCATTTTGGAATTTGTCCAAATAAAAACTTTGAGGCAGGCACGTTGATGTAAAATGTTACTTCTACGTTTTTTTTTACTGCTTGCAGGGTAGCGTTTGGTCACAAGTCACCTGATGTTAAGTGACGATGTGGTCGAAGATGGCGCCAAGCTACACCTGGACTGGAAACTGGCTCTCAAGTAAGGCTGCCGGAACACACCAATAGGTGCTGGCGACAGATTCTTAACATGAGGGTGGTAGCCAGGCGAGTACTAGAAAACCCTACCACCAAGCTATGGTTTCATCACGATGTTTTCCTTCACCGAAAGCTCAAGCTCATTGAAGAATTCGAACCCACGTCCTACGGATCGCAAACCGACGTCACTACCACTGAGCCATAATCGCTAAAAATTCAGTTAAATCCTAGTCGGTGAAGCATTTTCCAACATAATCGATCCTCGGGCATCCTTTTTTTCTTTGTCAATCCTTTCTTTGACTCTCTCTCTCTCTTCCTTTATACTTTTCCTTCTAAAAAGTGTTTTTATGTCATTACGAAATGGTCTTTCCATTTCATAAATTGAGGACAAAACACAACAATAAAATACTGTGTTATTCAAGAGCTTAAACTATAGGTACTTAAATAATTTCAGATGACAATGAAACAAATTAGAAATACGGGGAAAATGATGAGAAAATCGTGTCAACCTAAAAACAACGTAGAAGATGGTAAGCGCAACAAAATTATACCAAATATATCACTTATAGTTTGTGACATAGTTAGAAATATTGTATTTGTATTTTTTTACTTGTTAGTGTTATCTACCTATTGCTAACAGTCTGTTACATACCTACTTAGTCTTATAGAATTATTCTATTTGTAGAGAAAATCGACCCTATAGCTGAAGGTGTCTTCATAGATGAGAAAGAAGTAAAATGTTACATTGCTTGCATCATGAAAATGGCAAACACGGTATGAAATATTTTTTCTGAACTTTTTATACTCTGAATTATTTGTCACATAATCGAGCTCTAGAATCTAGAATAACATTAGGTGCACGATTTACTTGCTTATTTCTCCCGCATACTAACAAAATGTAAAGCGAGCTCCCTCCTCAAGTTTTTTATGAGCTACAAAATGCAGTCCTTCAAAATGTTTGTAAAAAGAGTTCTATAGCATCGGCAAGGCCTTTCGTGAATTTTCCAATGTGAAAAAGACCTCTACACTAGTAGCATTTTGTGATCCAACACTTATGTCGTAAATGTAGGTAGGTACACAAAAGTCTTACCTAACAGTACAATAACGTAAGTTAATTTTGATGTTTGATTATGAAAATCTGTACAGCTGTTAAATTTTAGTTCAAAAATGGAAAACTGAACTATGACGCCGCCATCAAGCAAGCCGATATGCTGCTACCCGATGAAATTAAAGAACCAGCTAAGGAAGCTATAACAGCTTGCAAAAAAGTCGGTAAGGAACTCTAAATAATCTATCTTTTCATTACCAAAAAGTTTCATCCAAGTGTAAGAATCTATACGCGTTTGATTATATGCCCTTTGCCGTGCCGTTTTTTACTAACTACAGGGTAGCGTTTGACCGAAAGTCACCTGATGTTAAGTGACGATGTGGTCAAAGGTGGCCTCACGCTACACCTGGATTGGGAACTGGCTCTCAAGTGAGGCTGCTGGAACACACCGATAGATGATTCGCGACAGATTCTTAACTAGAAGGTACCGTACCACCAACCTATGGTTTTATAAAGATGTTTCCTTAACTGAAAGCTCAAGCTCATTGTATAATTCAAACCCACGTCCTACGGATAGCAAGATTCGCAAGCCGACGTCATTACTACGGAAACATCATCGCTTCAAAAACAAGTCTTCTCATCTAGTGCTGCAGCTTAAAATGTTCATAACTGGCACACACGCATTATTTTAAAAGCCTGGAAGTATTGAGATTATCAACCATACCCTAGGTTACGGTTGGTTGGCAGAAAACAACATTTTAATGGCATATAAATATGTGTACCAACCTACCTACATAAAACCTTTTTATTTCAGCGGACGCTCACAAGGACATTTGCGACGCTTCGTTTCATGTCACCAAATGCATCTACAATCATAATCCTAGTATATTTTACTTCCCATAATATGACTTAAGCTTAATTACTGTTATTAATACCGGAATGCTAGTTTAAAAAATGTAGTTTTAGATTTAGTTACTAATGTACTAACTAGTGACATGGAAAACGAAAAAGATCGAAGACGAAAATAATGATAACACTAATATAAAGCTTCAATAAATAAATAAAACAAAGCATAAGTAGTACAAAATATAAAGTCGTTTGAAATTATTTGTCATCATCATCTTCTTGCCCTGGTCCCATTTATTTGGGGTCGGCGCAGCATGTATTCTTCTTACACTCTCCCCTATCAGCCGTCATCGCTTCATTCACTCCCGTATTTGTATAGTTTAATTTTTCCTACAAGCATATTATAAATCAGTTGCTGTTATAAAAGACAATGGTCATACTATTACCAGTGATCAACTATTAGTGCAGGCGGGACCCAATGAATGTTTTGTTTGTTAGAAGTGTAATAGTAGGTAGGTACCTATTATGCAGACAGCATCCTATAAGGTATATACCACCAAATCTAGGTACTAACCTATATTAAAACGACTCATGTTATTACTCCCCCTTTTCTATCTTTTCCTTTAAATTGCTCCGTTTTCTTGATATAAAAAAATATAAATAAATAAACTAGTAAGAAATATTTAAGCAGCTTTGCTTGGATGGACTAGACAGGTACAGTCAGCGACATAAGTAGCTGTTCATTCTCGATTTCTCAAATTTCATTTAGATCAATAATGTTTGGGTTTTTCTTACAACTAACAAGGTCTAGTCTAGTGTTTAACCACAAGACAATACAATTGATGTTACGACGATGCGGTTAAAGGTTGGTGTTTAAGATGATAAATGGTAGGTACATTTTATGTTTCATTTTTATGTCTCGGGACATCTTGCCTCTTTGGCATCACCCGGCAGACTGGCCACAAACATCATCCGAACAAGCCATATAATCTGATTTTAAATACAGCATCTGCCACAAAAAATTATGCAGTGCAGAAGGCCCCCATCGCCGGAAGGTAATCAACGATTTCCGTCCACCTCTGTAATAACCGGCTATTTAGCCTTAATAATCCATTAACTTGCAATTTTTACAGCACTCGGAGCCACGTGATTTTTATCGGATAAGTGGCATCTTTGCTTCTGTTTGTTTATGAAGTGGTATAATCATGACTGAACTGTTTCATATTACATTTATGCTACAGAAATTAGTACCTTATAAATGTGAATGTAACAACCAAAATGCATTATTGTCATCGGCAGCAGTCTGTTAACTACTAGAAGCAAGAACATAGCTATAGATATTTCCCACTCGTAAAACAGAGTCCGTTCTTCGCCTTTCTCTACCAACTGTATACACGGAGAAAAAAGACCTCCTGAAATACAGAAGGACTCAGAAGGAATTTCCTTCCCTTTTGATTTAGAAGAAAAACTAGAGTAAAATAAGGAAGGATAAGGTTACACTTTGGAAGGAATAGGTCTTGGAAGGTAAGACTCAGAAGGAAAGTCAAGAATTTTTTCTCAGTGTAACCCTGCTGAAATTGTTTCTAGATCCGAAATCATATCTCAGGTATTAATTGCTTTATAAATAGGTAGGTTAGGTTACTTTACTAAGTGCTCTAATTTTTCAGTTAAAATATTGTAGGTAGGTAGGTACTTGTTGAACCTCGGATCAATATCCGTGCAATTGATACTTTTGTGCGATGATATAACAACAACCAAAGACTTTTCTACCCTATCCATGATTTGAAGGTTGCACCACGCTACCCCTGGACTGGGAGTTGGCTCTCAAATGAGGCTGCAGGAACACACCGATAGGTTCTTAACGACTATTTGTAGCTAGCCAGGCGAGCTCAATAAAATGCCCTGCCACCAAGCTATGGTTTCATCGCGATGCTTTCCTTCTCCGAAAGCATTAAGTACAGATTCCACCACCTACTGAAATTTACTGTGTAACAAACAATAGATAATCATCATCGTTATGAAAATCGGATGGTTAGAATATTTGTAGTGTTTTATTATTTATGTAATTAAGCCTACTTTTCTACAAACATTAGGTAGGTATTATAACCGGATAAGCACAATAATGTGATTGTGATCATTAGGCTTTAGGCAAAAACAAAATTATTCTGGATTTATAGACATTGATATAAAACAGTGGTGTATTGTTCGAAATTGTTTAGTTACCTACCTACCATGATTACTCAACTGGCTATTGGTTTGCTTTTCGTTGGTGCATGCTATGTAAGTATAAGATTATATATTTTTTTGACTAATAATGAGTTTCCTAACCCCCCTACCCTATAAAATCGGCCCATATTTCTATATATTCAGGTATGGTAAATGCCTCCTCTACAGCATTGTTTTGAGTCAAAATCTCGTCCATTGCATTCGGTGTGATACTGACCATCTATTTCTGATATTAACAGTTTTAAACAATTAAAAAAAATGCTTTTACTACTTCGGAGAAACTGTATTCTACTATATATTGAGACACTATATGGATATGGTCGAAGGTATCTGACGTCTGTCATATCTCATTCCATCATGTCATATTCATTCCTTCACCTTTCCGTTTTTTTTACCAGTGCAGAAGCGATGCAGAAGTCAAAGGCTGGTTCTTCAGTCTAGCCGTGGATTGTAACAAGGATTACTCCATAGAATCCGAAGAACTGGTGATGCTGCAAAAACACAAGTTACCAGATAGCGCGAACACAAAGTGTTTGATGGCCTGCGTTTACAAGAAAGCTGACATGGTAAGATCACTTTTGTGCAAAATTACTTAGATACGTGATCCTTTTCTTTTTTAAAACACTTTTATTAGCTTGACTTGTAACTAACTAACTAACTAACTAACTAACTAACTAACTAACTAACTAACTAACTAACTAACTAACTAACTAACTAACTAACTAACTAACTAACAATGTAATCAAATCTTAGAAGTCAATTTTCACCTACTTCTAATTGTCGTATCGACTTGAAACTTTGTATGTGTATGTAATCTCGGTGACAATGCAATAATTTGGTACCATCCACCTGATCTGATGATGCAGCCGGAAGGTGGGTAGGGCATCTCTGCGCTGGTTACTAGTAAACCCCTCGTGTTTGGGCTCATAAGAATCGTCTTGATGAGTACAATAGATTGGAGTTGGTGACGAGGGTCTGATGATGCAACCGGAAGGTGGGTAGGGGATCTCTGCAGTGGCTACTAGTGAACCCCTCGTGTTTGGGCTCATATGAATCGTCTTGATGAGTCCAATAGATTGAACTTGGTGACGAGGGTCTGATGATGCAACCGGAAGGTGGGTAGAGGATCTCTGCAGTGGCTACTAGTAAACCCCTCGTGTTTGGGCTCATATGATTCGTCTTGATGAGTCCAATAGATTGAACTTGGTAACAAAAGACTGAAAAGTAAAAAAATAAAAATATATAGTTTAAAAAACTAAAAGAAACACTTTAAAAACGCACTCAAAAATATAAAATAATTAAATTGACTTGTATTAGTTACGATATAATTGTTAATTCAAAAAGTGTGGAGCGTTTCTTTTACTGGGTAAATAAAAGTACACACAACCAAAAAGTGCTCCACACTTTTTGAATTAACCATTATATCGTAACTAATACAAGTCAATTTAATTATTTTATATTTTTGAGTGCGTTTTTAAAGTGTTTCTTTTAGTTTTTTAAACTATATATTTTTATTTACATCTAACTAGGCTAGCGTTTGACCACGATCTCACCCGATGGAAAGCGACGATGTGGTCGAAGATGTAGCACGCTTGCCCAGTAAATACCTATTCACTTTTGACTTGAACACCCCCGGGTTGTATCTTTCAGGAAACACCGACCAAGGCAGGGCATTCCACTCTTTACTTGACTTAAGAGCTTTGTATCTAGAGCGTTTTTTGTTAACAGATTTTTTACAGTGAAGCGTTGGACTTCTAGTCAATTGATTTTAAGTGACAATGTGGTCGAAAGTGGTGATCCACACCTGGATTGGAAACAAACCTATATATGTGCTATATAGGTAGCCGATAGTTATTACTAATCCTGAAAATTTTTATCCAAAGCACCATCACGAAACTTCAAGGAAACATTTGTTTTATCGTCATTATTTTACAGATGGACGACAAAGGGAAATATGATCTGGAAAAGACAAACAAGTGGGTCGCGACGGAATTCGGCGATGACGCTACACGGTTGGAGAATGCGAAACACCTATTCGACTTTTGCAAAACCGGTAAGAACCTCCCAGTTTATAAAATTAATTACATATTTATAATTACATACAAAATTAATTACTAACAAATGAAACCTTCAAGGTTGCAAGTGCAACGTCATACTTTGCTGCGCAACAAGACGCGTAACATGACTCGCAGATTGCGTAACCTCTCGTTAAATACCTACTTGATCCATCAAAGTCTCAAATCGCCAAATCCCTAGCTCAAATTAGCAAATAGAAACTCATTGGTGCAACCAAGAAGATATAGAAACTATAGGGTTAGGGAATCACCTGAAAAAGATTCCACCCGAACAAACATAGCTATAGGTACATACATACATTGCAAGTTAAATAAAAGCTGTAAATTTGCCTTTTCAGTGAACGATGAAACAGTCGGCGACGGCGAAAAGGGGTGTGAACGAGCGTTCCTTTTAAGTAAATGCCTCATTGAAAATTCGCCCAAGGTAAAATAAAATATCTACTACATCTGTCGCTATTGCCTATTTTTAATCACGGGTATTTCCGTAATTTACACACGCATAATATTATAAATAGGTATACACTGTTATGCTTGACCAATAGCAGCGAAGCACAAGTTGTGCTGCGCAGCTATTGGTCAAACTTCCTGTAACTCATAAAACTAAATATTTCAATTTCTTTTCAGGCTGGATTCCAAGTGAAGTAACCACATCTCAAGAGTTATGAATAATGATGCTCCACATAGTTTTAACACAATTACATGATTTTGTTTTTTAAAGTAATTATAACAAGGTATAAAATTAAATAAACACTTTCCTTATGAGCAATAGTTGTTTAATCAAACATAGAAAACACTAAACAACACTACTAGTAAATGTTAAATACAAAATAGATACGTGTTATTTATAATAATCTACATAATGACCTAATATTTGAAGGTGTGTATTGTGTATGATGAAAATAAAGTATGTACTATCTGTTATGAACGGTAGCTTTTGTACAGTCAGCCATATAACCGGTGAACACGCCCTAATCTTCCCATTTTGTAGCATCCTAAACAAACATCGCTAATCTGGCACACATTAGGAAAATAACTGACCATAAACAGTAACATTTCTCGCTGACTGTATAATCAAAGTGATAAGATAGAGTCCAGAAGACTATAATGGGTATATTTGATACTAGCTATTCTTCCGCGCGGACTAGTTTATCACGATAAAAAAGTATCCTAAGTCCATCACCAGAGTTCAAACTATATCCATACCAAAATTTATCAAAATAACGGGTTAGGCGTAAACCGACAGTTACTTTCGCATTAATAACAATAATACATAGTATGGATGTAATATTTACTCTCGACTTGATCTTTTAAGTGACCTGTGTTTTAAGTGACCAGGTGAGCTTAATATGAGAGCCGCTCTGAGTGATATGCTGCCTCCGCGCAGTAGTAAACAGGCACTCTGTTTTTAAAGGGACAAAACCCAGCTAAATATGCCCTTTGAATTTACCTTTTTGAGTTTTAAGCCTGTGTAGATATTTTTCTTTGAATGTATTGCATAATTGAGTTAAGATACATATTATTATATCGAAACGTCCAATATTGTTGCTGTACTTTGACACTGCGAGATTATAATGTGATATGAGTGATACTAGCTTTTATATATAAATCATGTGACTAATGCCTTAAAGTATAAATCAAACAACACACACTGTCTTTTTTCAACATCAGAGATTCCAAGCACACAGTGCGTTTGAATAGTATTTTTGTGCTATTACATCGAAAGCTAGAAGAATAATTCTATTTGATTCATTTGAATATTAAAATAATTTTTAAAGTTTATTGGATTGGTCCAAATAGTTGCAAGTGTAAAAATATGAATTGATATGCAATAACATTTTAAAATGGATATACAAAGTTTTATATTACAGACAAGATATTACAAAGTGATTATTTATGATAGATAACATAGCATAATAAGATACAATATGTAATATTATTTTCGGAAAGACTTATTAAAAATTGGCACACCTAATATGATGCAAGTATAAAAGTTATATGTAAGTTATATGCTATTTATTTGGTATCAAAATTATGCTAAGAATTCTACAAAATCATTATGAAAGTTGAAGAAATAGTATAATTTTAACGGCAAAATAAACGGCACAGCTACGTTTATAGAAAAATAGTTATCTTCCACAGATGCATAGCTTCTGTAATAATATAATAGAATAGTCATCGAACTTTTACATACCTTTCATCTCAAAAGAACTGACAAAACATTATGCAACAATAGGTACGTTATAAATTTAACGAACAGATTATGACAGTAAACTAATTAATATCAAACAGAATACAAGGTTTTAAGGAATTTTCGCGTAACAACGTACCATTCGTATTGGAACGATTTCTATTCTATGGTAACGTAAACGAATGTATTAGCCTCGCACACACTACGGGCGGGCCGCACCGCAAAACAACATGCATCTCTTTTGTTCATTTAATGTTTGAAAGAGAAGCAACGCGTTGCGGCACAGCCCCCCCTAAGTAAACGAAAATTTTAGGCCCATTTAGACGAATAGAGCGTCTTCGATTCTCTTTTGACTATAAAATATTAAAACGAAAACGATAAAGAACGAAAGTGACTCCTTTATTGAAGCTGATCACAATAACTTCCACAACAGATGCTAACCACAGCGTTATTATACACTCCTATAACAATATTACATCCTATATAACTGGTATTATGACAAAAATCACTCACTTATATACAAAATACATGACGTAACAAATTATTTATTATTAGTCGATAGCATCGTAGAGAAAATAAGAACATTGATTTATAAATAACATCAATAGATTTGATAATAAGTTACATGGGAGAATATAGATATAAATTAGTGATAAAATGGCGTTAGACACAATATATTTGACTTGTAGTTCAGTCCAGTTATTACGTAATTAGGACCGCAACTGGTTGCAAAACTTCAATTGTAAAATATCTGATTGCTGGTTGCAGCTCATACAATAATCAAAGTATTGACGCTAGGGCCACTAGTAGTAATGGATACAAACGTTAATAATGCCGTAGCGATTTTTAACTAACCCAATGGCATAAATGTATCGCCGTGCCCTGTACACTATGTAACTAAATACCTTTTTTTTACTATTTACAGGGTAGCGTTTGACCACAAGTCACCTGATGTTAAGTGACGATGTGGTCGAAGATGGCGCCATGCTACACCTGGACTGGAAACTGGCTCTCAAGTGAGGCTGCCGGAACACACCGATAGGTGCTTGGCGACAGATTCTTAACAAGAGGGTGGTAGCTAGCCAGGCGAGTACTAGAAAATACCCTACCACCAAGCAAATCAGATCAGATATTGTTACATTTTTCGCTTGTTGCAAAAGCTTGCTAGACTATGAAATCCTGGCCCATGAATCCATTGTGTCTACGCCACACTGCTTACAAAAATATACGTCGGTAAAGGTACTACCTAAATGGTGTATTTAATTGGCTACAAAAATATCCTTTCTTTAAGATAAACAGCAAATGCTATGCCACTTTTCTCTGATAATGTATCCATTACAATACGATAAAGCCTCGCGCAGACAGCGGGCGGGCCGCACTAAAATATCAAAAACTGAACATGCATCTCTGTCGTTCATTTAATGTTTGAAAGAGATGTAAGAGAATTTCGTATTTGTTTCTTCCACCCTTAGTGTGCACGAGCCTTTGGAGTATCTTAGCAACTACAACCATAGTAGTTCAGCTTCATACAAATCGGCCGCCGCCGGTTTGAATGTGTGCGAGAGTAGCGGTGCCGTGTACGCACGCACTTCACGCACACAATCACAAACGAACGGGGCCGCGGACGGGGCCGCGGCCATGCACTCAGTACGGAACGCGCCGCCTATGCATCACCGCAAGAGTAGGCAATTAACTCGTCGAGCGGCCTTAGCTAACCTACTGTTCTTACTTTACTGTGCTACAACAGTGCACATTTATTTATTTAGCTGAATTGTATTAATAACATGAGCTCACCTCTTTAATATTAACCTACAATTGTATTGTTGCTCTACTTAATTAACAAAACATGATGTAATTATTATGACATATTTATAAGATGCATAATTATTATTATAAAGCAGTTCTGCAGACGTTAAAGTATATTCACAAAGCCTAGCCACTTTTGTAAGCAATACAAAAGGACAATAGTTCTCTAGATTCCCTATACGATGAAAATGTCACTTGGAAATTCGAATGATTAGGCTATTACTGTCTTTTTCAAGTACTAGAATGTATTTATCACCTCATGGGATAAAATTGATAACAAATATTAAAAAAAAAGAAATTGGGGGACCATTGCACACAAATTGTCCTAGCCCCAAATTAAGCTCGATATTTTTAATAGAAAATAAGGGTTAGAAGTGGTTAAGATTTCTTTAATGTCATTGTGAGACCGTCAAGTCGCTAGTGGTAGGCACACGCTTGCCTAATACAGTACAGTATCACCCAGGATTTTGAACTTTAACAGTTCACCATCCTACGCGGCAATGCACTGTACTCGTCTGTAGTGGGCACGTAACTTATTATGACATTATTAAACGGGACGTCTACCGAACCGCTTGTTTTACTACATCTAATACGTCCCACTTCCGCTCATGGCGATATGAGTAGCACGGAGTTCTTTAAAAGTCCATAATTCACGCCGTTATCGCAACGGAATTCGCTGAATCGACGGATGTTAAATCTCTTTATGGCCTGTTTATTGGAGATGAAACAAGGAAGGTATAACATAACAATAATAAATTAATCAAGGAAAAACTAAAAAGTAAGGCGCAAAGAGAGCTTACCCCATTATCTAAAAGATCTACAAAATCCAAACTCAAATAAATGACTACTAAAAAGAAACAAATTAATTTGAAAATAAGAACCTTTTTGGTATTCGATCAAAATACAGCTTACTTCAGACTTGTGCCAGTAATAGCGTAAACACCAGCGTCATGATCATCGTCATCACCACATTTGAAGGTTACTCGATGAGCACGAGGTGACCCTCGGAGAGGGTGGCCGGCTCCGTATGTTAT
Organism: Opisthograptis luteolata; assembly: GCA_931315375.2. Classification (NCBI taxonomy): domain Eukaryota; kingdom Metazoa; phylum Arthropoda; class Insecta; order Lepidoptera; family Geometridae; genus Opisthograptis; species Opisthograptis luteolata. Next base: position 7,867,061 of record OV928047.1, on the reverse strand, counting down.
ATGCTGTCGTAGCTGTTCGGGTCGGGGGACATAGCGGGGCCGGAGCCTCGCACTGGCAGCTTGAAGCCGGCGATAGCGAAGGCCCAACCGTCCTGGAAATTAAAAATCATTTTTTTAGCTAGCGTACAGGCGACTGCGCATATGAACTTCTATTAGTTGTTTCGTATATGTGTACATGAACCATTCAGAAAGAGCAGTCACAGCACACACACAGAGATACGCAGCATGCACTGAGAAAAAAAAATCGGACTTTCCTTCTGAGTCTTACCTTCCAAGACCGATTCCTTCCTTTTTTTACCTTAGATTTCCTTCTGAATCACAAATCCTTCCCTTTTGACTCAGAAGGAAAACGGTAGGTAATTCGGAAGGTCTTTTTTCTCCGTGTTACTATCTTGCGGGTGTATTTTTAGAGTGTGAATTAGTAACTTTACAAGACAACGAAATAATACATGCCTTGACAAGATTTGGCAGATCCGACCAGAACGCCAAGTTCGGTATAACTTCAATGCCTGTTGCTCCCATCAAGAATTTCTTTGTAGCAATACCGAGCACCAGGTAGAATATAGAGATTGAAAAGAATATGATAAGGAGCGTGGATCCAAGGGACCTTCCACCCTCACCGGGCAAGTTTAGTTTCTTCAAACAAGCTGCTCTTGAATATAAGGATAAGACCTGAAAGATAACATAATAATCAAACCAATAATTTTGGTATCCACTTTTAATTTGAACAGTAAAGAAAAAATTGAATTGGATATGGAAACATTTTTTGTTAACTAAGAGACAAGATAAGCTGGTTATTAACTATGAATATATTATGCTATTTAAGCCCATTTGTATTCTTAATACATAATTATATATCGACTGTTACCATCTTTAACTATATTTAACCAGTTTGAGATAACAACTAACATTTCTAACTTTTATGAAGCAAAACTCTTGTGCGTTTAACGCACTGCATTATACTAACTGATGTTTGTTAAAGTTAAACAATGGCAATAATATAAGAGGCTCCATATTAAAACAGGAAGTAACATTACTGTAAAGTCAAAACTTCGCAAAACTGGCAAAACTGAAAGTTATCAAATTGAATAGATTGTTGCTAACAGATACGACATTTAAGTGGTGCAGTGACGTCATGCAGTGTTTTGAATCACTTGTTGTAGTAAATTTAGAGTAATTTAAAGGTCAAACATTAATTTGAATTACAAATAGGTAAAACTTGCTACAGAAATAGTTTTTGTGTAAATTTTTGCTACTTACAATTTGATTTGGTTCGGTTAGTGAACTAATCTGAAGTTTGTCATCAGTTTCAGCACAAATTAGAAGAACTATGGTTTTCCTGAAAATGCAATAAAAAAGAGAGGGTTATTGATGATTATATTGATTTTTCAACTAATGTTTAAACTAGCAACACCAAATTCTATACTTACGATGGTGAATTTTCATAAATGATCGAGTCCCCATTAACACTGAATGTTGAATCATTTGTGTTTCCCATATAGTTAGCGACACCGGCATCCCTTTTGAACAAGCTGCTTGCTGGGTCCATGTCCAAAGTGTAGACATGACGACAAATCTGAAAGATTACAGGAAAGTACAATATTAGCCTCTGTTCCGATAATAATCGATGGGGAAGAAAGGTTATCAAGTGGCGACCACGAACCGGAAGATGCTCTGTAGGGGGGCCACCCCCACTAGGTGGACCGACATGAGAGTTATAAGAGTTGCAGGAAGCCGATGGATGCAAATGGCTAATAGCCGTTCATGTTCAGCAGTGGACTTCCACCGGCTGATGATGATGATTGCCTCTGTTTAGTTTTTACTCGGTGGTAACGCTCATCTGGCTAGCTACCCTCAAGTTAAAAATTTGTCACCTAGCACTAGAGATGGGCACTGGGTAAATACTCAAAAAGTAAATACTGAGAAGAAAGGAAAATATGGGTATTTATCCGTTTTTACTCATTTTTACTGAGTATTTATCCAAATACATGAGTAAATATTTTTGCGTGAAAATTGCAACATATCATTGCTGGTTTTAGCTCCAATTCGTGTTATTAGGTTATGTTATGATAGATTAGGACCTATCTTTGCTTCTACAATAGTGATTTATGCCTTTACGACTACAAATAGTGGGATATAATCGTGAGTTATAAGTAAGGATTAAAAATCCTGAAAAAAATGATCATATATTTGAATAACAATCAAAATTACGAGAGTTCAGACCTTTTCTTTGTAATTTGAATAATTTTTTTTTTTAAAGTCTAAACAATGATAGATTTTACTATATTAAGATATATATTGAATAACTTTCTAAAATGACTAATGTAATGAATTATATGTCAAAATTTCATTTTGTTGGTACGGTCGCCTGTAATAACAAGTAATAACTACGTTTAATAGTTTCAAATAATATCTAAGTAAGTATTAAATTTCTGAAAAATGTACTCAGTATAAACTTAAAATTATGTAACCATGTAACCCAGTCGGGTTAGACAAAAAATAGCCACCACATTGCATTAATTCCTATCCCGACAATTATTGCATTAGCTTTTAGAAGGGTCAGTGGGAGTCTAAACTGAAAACAGCGATCATCCTCGACCTCGACATTAGCCGCCATCTTGGTTTTTAGTTTTTCGTTAATAACTTGCCTCTTTTTCACTTCTCGAGAAAAAATATTATGGCTAAAGTTGTTCATTATTTGATTTTCTACATTAACTGCCCCATTTATTTTTTTGCTAGTGTTATAGTAAAGTAGGTACCTAGTGGAACTTTATAAACTTTACACGGACTTTCGGAGCAACTAGAAAAGTCACTTTCACAACTTTATTTCAATTTCCCACACTCGTACACATTAACGAACACATAATGGTTAATAATCCACCAATATCTCACAAGACATTATCACTCGAAGAAACACAATTTTTGGAAATAAAAACAAAATTTTCATGTTGACAGATCGATTGCCGCCTTTAAGCCTCAGAAAAAAAAACAGATAAAAATTATTGACACCCTTGTTCCAAACAACTTCGTTTATCTTATTCCTTAGTCAATGTTAAATGAGATTTTACTATAATAATTAAATTTCCCCGTCTTTTCCCGCTTAATTCGAAAAATTTCGGTCGTACGAAAAAATAAATGGAGAATTAAATGCAGTAAATTAGCTAATGAACCACTTCAGACATATATTTTTTCTCGAGAAGTGAGCATGGGTCAAGTTATAAACGAAAAACTAAAAACCAAGATGGCGGCTAATGTCGAGATCGAGGTTGATCGCTATTTTGAATTTAGACCACTGACCCTTCGAATAGCTAATGCAATAATTGTTGGGAATTAATGCAATGTGGAGGCCATTTTTCGTCTAACCCGACTGGGTTATATGGTTACATAAATTTAAAGTTTATGCCGAGTACATTTTTCAGAAATTTAATACTATGACATTATTTTAAACTATAAAACGTAGTTAATTCTTGTTATTACAGACGACCGTACCAACAAAATGAAATTTTAACATAATTAATACACGTCAATTTTGCATTGCAACTCGCATTATTCCTTTGAAATGACGTCAGAGTATTTACTCTCAGTTTGGATAAAAACTCGAGAAGAAACGGGTATTTATGAGTATTTACTGTCCAGCGGATAAATACTCGGGAAAGAACCCATCGCTACCTAGCACCTATTGTGTATTCCAACAGACTCACTTGAATGGGCTAAGCTTATTCCTGTTAGTTCCTTCCTACCTTGATTTAATGGGTTAGGCAGGAATCTACCTAACAATATTGGTGTCCATTCTTTTGTGTATTTTCTAAAACTAATCTAGGAGTTGTTGAATTTATAATTCAGCTTTTTACAGAGATTACTGTGACAAAGTTTAAATAAAGAATTTGATAAAAACAACTTCACAGAACAGAAAAAAAGCAGGAAATAAACTGGTCTAACAGGTTTTATGATACATATTTTTACATTATTTTAAATAATGAGGATAATAATGTACAGTGGTACTCAATAGTACATTGCATATTAAGGCTACAATACAATGTAAAAGTGTTCTGAAGATATTGCGTAAATAAGTAAGGAAACAAAGATTCAAGACTCACCGCTAACTTTTTGTTGCAGGTGTCGTTAGCACTCAAATTATCTACTGGAGGTAATTCATCGTAGCACGGGTGGTAGTAATATGTGGAAAGTAATAACTGCGTCCCGTTTTTCTTCTCTGAGTATATTTGGGCAGAGTAAAATTCTTTTTTTTCAACAGGCGTCAAGTCGATCCCGGTTCCGTTGGAAAACTCGCATGTGCAAGGGCCCTTCTTTACACAAATTTCTTGGCCATAACTAGGCGTTACGATACATGTAATTAGAAGAAAAGTGAGCCCCAAAATAGTGAAATATTCCATCTCTTGATAATTTCTTTGTGCTATCATCTGCGTAGATATTTACTTCAATTTCACTCACATCATAGAACAGTCACTGAATTCTGAATATGAGCCATAGACATAGACAAACAATTGACAATAGACATTGAATCATTGAATGAAATAATGACAGATGACAATGGTAATTGGTAAGAAGTAAGAGCAGCCAACGTCAAACAACACGGATTGTGTATTGTGTATGGGCTTTTGGCCAAGTTTGGTTTGGGCAAGGGTTGGGTTGGGACTTGGGCCAATGATGAATGGGCAAAGGAACATAAATATAAGTTCCTTGGTATTGGCTTGAGTTCAAAGACAAAGTTTAGACCAAAGAGAATAAATAAAAATATTAAGAGCTTGACACTTGACAGAAGACGACAGAAGTTGTATTTGTTTTGTTTTGGATTGGAATCGTATCGTTTTCATAATTCGTACCTATTTGATTATAGTGAATGAAAACCACAACCCATTATTTTCCTTGGCACAAATCACTGCCCATATGCTTTGAACGTAAAAATCTAACGTAAAGATCATGGCTGACAAAAAGAGGAAAATATTTCCGTTTTCAAAGGTACGTTCCAGCTTTTCCACATAATTCTTTGAAGACTTTGTTAACATGATTACAAAGGTCCTGGTGATGATTGTAGATATAGACCCTGAAACAGCGAGGATCCACGAAGAATTTGATTAGACAAGCATGTAAACAAGCAAGACAAGCATGTAATCAAAGGCTATAGAAATCAGAAAATGATGATAAAAGTCTGAAAGTACTAACCATATTTTTTCGATTTTGGAGAATGTGGTAGTGTGAGTTCTTCAGTAACGAAGCAAAATTTAACAATTAAAATTAAGAATTAAATTTATATGAAAAATCCTCTTGCATAAAATTATCTAACCTAAAAATATCTTAGTTATTTTTGTGTGGTATACAAATATGCAGATAGATAGGTATTTTACTAACAAATCACATCTGCCTTCTACTGTATGACATAGTGGCTAACTCTAAAGTTACCCTATACTAAGTTAGTTTGTCTGTTATGTCAACGTTTTTATGCCATCTTTACAACGGATACAGCTGTAAAACATTTTTTTTTAATGTCAAGAGTGAATAAGTAATCTAAAAGGTATCTTCTAAATAAAACTAGTAAATAAATATGAGATAAATTAAAATTCTCTAGTTTAAATCTTGTTTCAGGATGCTTCTACATTGAGAAGGCCAGTTATTTTAAAATCTGACAGAGATACATCAAAAGATGTAGCTAAAGAGAAACAGGAGAAAGAAAAGCAGCCTACTATCATACTGAAGACACGCGAGCAAAGCACTCCGAAGGAAGAAAGACCAAGCAGTCCAAAATCCATAAAGAGTTCTAACGATGAAAGCCCTGTTCCTCATAAGATCGCTCAAAACGAGAATAAAGAAAAGAAAGTTACGGAAAAGCCGGTACCACCACTGAAATACATGACAGAACCTGTCAAGCTACTGGATGAAAATTTAGAATTCAACAATGCCGCTCTAGAGTTTCTACATGATTCGAGCACAAGTTATCTTGTGGTTGGAATTATCGGTAAATACATATTATCTGCTAGCAAACAACTCCGCATAAGTAAAAATTTTGTAGTATTGACGTTTTAATGCCATTAGATGCAGTTTTGTTGTGCACTTCTATGAACCTGTCAGCTCCAAGCATTTTTACTAAATAGAAGCCGTTAACTAAAAATTGTAAAACACAAAAGTCAATAATTTACATAAAAAACATACAAGTAAAACGGTTTTATATATCTCCTGAAAAGTTGCAAAATTTTACTTGGGTGGTGTTGTTAGCTAGCTGACGATATGCAATCATTTATTTTTTACTAAGAAAGCATTATAAAGCTGCCTTCTAATTCCAATGGAAATAGATGCGCCCGATGAGTCATCTATCATTTTGTGTGATAATCTGTCCGCAAGGCCCTGAATGCCATGTCTTTTTAGTCTTTTGAATTGGAGACTGCCTGTTTCCGAGGCCAGTTCATTACTGCGTCTGTCCAGTCTCGTTAGATATTTTGTGCACACTCAATGAAAATATTTTTATCTGTTCAGGTACCCAAGGTTGCGGCAAGTCAATGATAATGAACATTATTGCAAAGAGTGTACATGATCAGAATCTGTGCAGACAAATATTGAACTCGCATGATGTACCAGTTGAAGGTGGATTTGAATCAAATGATGTCTCGGGCATGGAAAAGCAATTGGAAGCACTTGACTTTGTTGAAGTTCTTGAAAAAACGAACGAGAAGACTAATTTTAAGTTTAAAATGCAAGATATTGAGCAAATCGAGAGGGGCGTACATTGTACAAAAGGTAAATATGAATCTATAGCAAAACTAAAATCTAACCTAAAATTACTTAACTGTCCTAAGTTTTAGTTTAAGGCAAGTGTCTGGTAATGGAGGCACACATTTAAAATTACTATATTTTTTGCTTTTGCTATTTTGCTCAATATTAAGTTCCTCGAGTAATGGTAAGAGTCCAACTGGCCTATTATAGTGCTACATGAAATTATTAATTTCAACAATTCAAAATCCTGTGCAGCAATGCGCTCGTCACCCTGAGATGTTAAATGTAATTTCACTGCTCGGACAGACATACTGTGTTTAATTTCTCAGATCCTCATACAAATATAAATGAATACTTACATACTCACTTGTCTATTTCGTGCCTTCAACAGACCAGAGAATGCTAACCATTGAAATAAGAACTGTATCATTTCAGGTATAGACATGTACATCACCAATGATCGTGTGATACTGCTTGATTGCCAAGCTCTGTGGTCGCCCTCTCTCATAGAAGAAACAAACACCAACCCTATAACTGCAAGGAGTGCCAACATCCTCACTGTAGACTGTTTGCAAGTAGCATCGTACTTGATGGCCATATGTCATGTGCTTATTGCTGTGCAAGATTGGTTCACTGATTATAACTTTATAAGGTATGTATGTGGTGGAAAAAATTGATGTCAGATCTATAAATACATCCATACTTACTAATATTATAGATGTGAAAGTTTGTGAGGATGGATATTTGTTACTCAAAAACTACTGAACGGATTTTGATGAGATTTGGTGTGGAGATAGTTCAAACCCTGGAAAAGGACAAAGTATACTTTTTATGGCGTTAAAGTGTAGTCCAAGCGGGTGAAACCGCGGGGCGTAGCTAGTATTAAAAATGCGAAAGTATAAAATCAAAATCAAAATTTGTTTTATTCATTAGGATACATTGTGATCACTTTAAAATGTCAACTTAAAACTAGCTGTATATCCTGTCCCTCCATCTGGTTGTTACCTTTTGCTCGCCTAAACCGCTGACAGATCTTGATAAAAATTTGGTATCGAGATAGTTTTAACCCTGGGAAAAAAACTTAGGATACTTACTTAAAATAAACTGTAGTCCACGCGCCTGTAACCCCAGAGCACAATAGCTGAGCTTTGAGTAGTAACTTTGATAAGTGAAACATTTTTTATTTTGCAACCCAACCCCCTAATCTTACAGATACATTCAAGCAGCAGAAATGTTGAAGCCATCGCTCTCTGCTTCTAATACTATCTCAAGTCAAGAAAATTTAGAGTCCACCAATGGTGGAGAGAGTCACCCTCACTTGCTGCTGCTGCACAACCGCTGCCAGCTGGAAGACTTCACCTCTGACGGAGTGAAGACCATGCAGGATCTGTACAGGTTTGTAATACTATATTTGTAGGTGTACACGGAGAAAAAAGACCCTCTGAATTCAGGATTTTTTTCTCAGTGTACAGTCAATGACAAAAGTCGCTGAACAATCACACTTTTTTCTATTATCCTCATCATCACCAAGTTTTGACCTCATCGTCACCTTAAATCAGGTGTGTTATGTTGTGGTCAAAATGATACCATGTAAAATGTAAAAAAATCAGTAATAATTACTGATTTGAAACACATGTGCAATGCATTGTCATTGAACGATGGTGGCCGAAAAATAAAGCGTGTGCCTTACAAAGCGCCGACACTCAGTTCAAATCGTCTCAGCCCACACCTATGACTTAATACGTTACGTTTGGATTTACCATCGCTTAAAACGGTGAAGGAAAACATCGTGAGGAAACCGGCACGTCCAAGAACCACAACATTCAAGGGCATGCGACATCTATCAACACGCACTGGGCCAGCATGGTAGATTACAGCCCATGCTCTCTAAGAGAAGGCAGGAGTCCCAACAGTGGAAACGGAATGGGCTGATTCTGAATAATGTATTCAGAGGCGGCAAGGCAAGTTATTTAAGCCAATCTCCCACAGAGAAACACCAATGATTCCGTTTGTAACGTAAGAGCGTCATTAGTAGTTAGTCGAGTCCTTAACTTGGAACGAAGATTGGATTGAATCCAATGCGAGATTTTTGTATGGATGACTGATTAAAATCTAATGAGAAAATACGAACTGGATAAGAATTGGATTTAGATTTCGCGTTCTATTTATTTTCCATAGCATTATACTCATGTTGCCACCTTATTTTAACACTAAAATCTACATACTTACATGCGTTAGATAGGTATATATACTACTTCACAAATCGCGATTGATAAATTAGTACTTATTACATTATCTAAATTCTAAGTTAAGCTGTTATCAACGACCTTGCGTGTTCTTATGATATATTATACTGATTTAGTAATTATAATAATTAATACCATTAGAAACGAATGACTCTAGACTAGATAGCGTTCATCTCAACATAGGACAATAAGGGTCCAACGAAATATTATACAGAAAATATCCTGTGTATGATAGCTGTGAATCCATCAATGGGCGACCTCCATAAACATAAAAAACCCTGCAGAAACATCAGCTACATCAGCATCCTGAAAGTTTTAAAAGTGACGTATTTTTTTACTTTGATATCAAAGCACATAATAATATATTGATAACGGTTTTGTGATTATGCATGTAGGAAATCGTCTGTGCAAGCCTTGGCCAACTTGTTTAGATCCTAGATCTACTTTTTTCTGACGAAACTGTGCACTGGGTATTCCTGGGTATATGTTTTTTGACCAACCCTGGTCTATCTATAGGTACTAAGCATGCGCATGCCGCGTCATATAATAAACTGGTTGACCATCAAAACCGACCAATCCCACGCTTCCTACGCCCGCGTAAAACCGGCCGAGGTGAATAATTTGTATATATAGCGTGTATACACATACCAACTTTACATGTGTGCGTGTGCAATTTTAATAGAGGATCTCTCTCTACCATTTCATTTTTTGTTTAATTTCAGGAAAGCATTCCAGAAGTCGGAACTGCAGCTAAACTCTGGCATGTATATGTACAGCGACTCTAACCAGAATGGTCTGCACATGGACAATGTGCGCAAGGGGTACAGCGTGGACGCCTGCGGGACTCCTATCAATTTGTTCCTGCTGCCAGAAATATACAACGATTTTGGTGAGTATCAAAAGAAATAAGAATTTGTTGCCTAGTCTGTGTTAATGTGTTACCTCATCACGCGAGAACTATTGAACCGATTCAGATGCAAGTCTCAGAATTTGAAAGCTTAGTTTTGAACTTAAATACTGCGGCAAGTCTCATCGCGCTGTGACATCGAAATGGTAAAAAATCCTTAGTCACACGAGAACGCTCTAATTGAAAAAGTATCCGAGATGTCAAAGATGTAGGTGTGTTTATATGTATAGCAAACACGGGCCAAGCGACTGACATCCGCTAGTACATAAATTTTAAAACATTTTGAACAAAAAATTATTAGCATTAATCTATTTTCCAGATAACCGAGAAATGTATCGCGGCCATCCGCCTTTCGAACAACTAGCGAAACGTCTGCGTTGGATGGTCCTCGGAGTGAACCGACATCAGATCACAAACGTAGCCAACCTGTCTGAAAAGGGATGGTTCCATTTCTGCAACAAAGCCTGGGAGACCATCAGGAAATGCACCTTCTTCATGGAGTACGAAAGGTTCCTACCATGATTCACAGACCAATCCACGATAGAAACTATACTCCGCTATCTAAAGTGATAAAGATGCAGGTGTCAGGTGACGGAAATGAATAACACATCAATAATCGTGAAATAATTTAATCAGATATCGGGATTATTGTACTGTGGCGAATAATGGACCCAATAAATGTAGCTGTAATGATTATAAAGCATTTTTATTGATAGACGCTTTCGATTAGCGGCCGACGACGCTGCTCCGGTGGCTTGTATGCGTGCTGATAAACACTTGCGAGTCTCCAATGCTCCGGGTATCCCGTAGCGTTCGCGTCACGCCAAATAGTAAATGGAGGGGCGAGAGTGGGAATAGTGTAAGATTTCTTTGTGTAAGGATGACGCATCTTTGGCATTTTGATGCCTTTAGAATCGTTTGAACTCACGCTCTGAACCGAGTTAGGGTTGCCTGCTTTGAACGCGAATTTGTAGTCTTCCTTGTGTTTCGTCTCCTGAGCAGATTTCGGAACGTGGCACGGCAAGCAATTCTTGTGCTTTACGTGGCTGTGTGACGAGTCGGTGTCCTTAGAGTGACGTGAATAGGAGTCATTAGGCGAACTGTGCTGCACTTTCCCTTGTGCCAACGTAGTTTTCTCGTAGGACTCTAAGCTGTGGCGGTTGCGGTTGAAATCGAAGGCGGCATTGTTTTTCGACTTGGGTTCGTTCCACGCATCCTTTACCTGGTGCGATTTGTCCGGTCTCGCGTCACGATTGGATTTGCGACTGGTGTCGCTGGGCGTGCCGCAGCCATGAATGCCGTCGCATGGGGGCTTCTTCGCCGACGGTACAGAACTCCTACGGCTTGACGATGCCGATCTCACATTTTTCTCGTTAGCACTAGCGTGTTGCGGGCAGTACTGAACCTCGCAAGAATCCTTACGCTTATCCTTTGTCATGTCCTTTTCGAAGTACGGCACTGGATGATGGCCGACATCTTCAACGATGCGGTTCTGGTTGAAGATCGGATTGGCGTGACTGATAGGGATATCTTCAGCTTCTTCTTTGGGTGTGTGCACCATTGTAAACACAGCTGGTGCTTTAGAACCGTTTGATCCGTCTATGTGCTTGGGTGGCCTCGGTTCTCTTTTAGGGTTATCCGGTCTGAAATCCCAGCAAATCGCTAAATCCATTAGCGACATTGGCTTTTTATACTGGCCTCCTAAATCGGGAGCGGACGTTGCCGGTCTTTGCTTGTCGTCTTTATCGCCCTCTGTTTTCTTAGGGTCGCATGTTTTCGGTCTGTGAACGCGCATTTTGGTACAACAGGTGGGCCCGGACGCGCCGTAACCTTTCCACCCTATCGCGTAGGGTTTGACTACTATGTCCGAGTCTCTGTGTTCGGCGATTTTGGTCAGATTGCGGTATCCTAAAGTATCAGGTAACGGCTGATGCTCCAGATTTCCGACGTGCATTTTTTTTGCGAACTGGAAGTTATGCGACACGTTGACATAGGGCAACTTCGGCGTCGTGCTCTTCTTCTCGTATTTCATATCTTGTCGCGATTTCTCATCTTCCTCCGCGTTTTCGGCGACTTTTCTCCAGAACCTCTCGGCGTTGTCTTCTTGAAGTCCGTGGATTTCTTCTACCGCCTCTTTAACGAGTTCCTCGTGGTTCTCGTGTCTCTTGTCCGGGTCAGTAATTGACCCTGGGACGTACGGTCCGTGACCATCAGCGTCTATAGGATCTTTCTTTACATTAAATTCCAAGGGATCAGGGCTTCCTTTGTTTGAACCACTGTCTCTTTCGCCATTTGCATTGACTTTTGTTCCTCTAACACTAATTTCTTGATTGTTATTAGGTTCCTTTTTTGTACAGACATGTAATTTTTAGAAAAACTTATATAGTACTTCAATAACTTTATTAATATACGTGTAAATATAATTAAGGTGCATGTTATTAATTTAACGTGAGGGTATTTTTCATCATCTACTTCTGTGCTTGTGATACGGACATTCGTACGGCTGAAAGAAAGCAAAAGAAACCTAAAGTTAACATAACAAAAACAAAATGTACTTAAGTATAAATGTACGTAGCAAATGTTTACAGCAGCTGTACCTACGACATAATTACATACGTAGTAGCTAAATAATTATGTACTCCTATTTAAATTCTCAATCGACTTTAATTTAACCGTCATATCATCTGGACAAAACTAAAAATGCGGTCGAGGATAGAGCAGGCTTGCCTACTATGAATAGTGAATACTGAGAAACTCGCTTTGTTGAGTTTTTTTTTTTTTTGTTATTATTTTATACCTACATGTGTAATTTGCATCCATTTGTAAGGTCTAGATAGTAGTTAATATTGTAGGTACTAGGGAAAAATGAAAGCATGATTTGTTTATGTAAGTTCACTCTATAAATGTGAAAGTGTGCGAGTTTAGGTTCTTTGACTAACCAAAATGAAACATTTCCCCAAAACACAATGCAAATTCAAAAACAAAACTTAAGAAACTTTTATGAAATTACTTGTAATATTTAAGTCCATAACCGTTCCATAGAAATGACTTTGTAAATGTCGAACATTATTAATTCTTGTGTATATTTGCAATATTTGTGAAAGAAGCGCCACAACAAAATCCAAAAAGGTGACAACTGTTTTATTTTATAGAAAATCTTGGATTGTCAGATGTCACAATAAGTAGCAATTTAACTTGAATCATTAGTTTTGTTGGTGAGCTAATTCCGAACTAAAACTGTCGTGAAACTAATCTAGTTCACCTAAGTGTCACCGCATACCTTAGAAACTGAAAAGTTTCAAGGCGACGATGCCTTGATAACATTCACATGCACAACGTTCTAAATATAGAACGCACAACCAAACGGCCACTGTTTCGCGCGCAAATATCTGTTTCAAAATGGCGGTCGCGTGCGGCCCCATTCACTCACTTGGAACGTCTGTTCGTCCTCTGGTTCAGCCTGGTCCTCCTTCTTTCCCTTGGCGCGTTTTCCGCCGCGCATGCGTGTTGCCGACGCAGCAGCAGCAGGTCGCTGAACACGCAGGGTTAGCCAATCAGGAAACCTGCCGTCCGGAGGCTCCTTCGCCAATTCAGCAGCTGAAATCAAACACACCAATTGTTTCTAATAGACAACGAAACACACGGACTACCCCCACGTGAGCTTGCGTGCGTATGCATTAATAGGCCATCGATTTCAAGCCCCCAAACCTTTATTCACAAATCCAATATAAACAGCGAAATGCGAAAACGAGTCGAACTACTTCGTAACACGATATTTTGTTGAGCAGGAAGTGTTTCGCGTGTATGTTGACAAATAAAGGACTGTTTTTATTGCTCTACCCAAGGACACAAGGTAATGTTACAATTTGGCATATCTATAGGGACGATTTCGAGTTACGTCTATGGACTATAAAAACTATCTTGTCATAGTTTATTGCATACTACTAGGAAATACAGGAAAAAATTCTAAGCTACTCGTATTTAACTTATTTCTGTGATAAAATATCATGTCATTCTTTCTTTGTGATGTCTCATAACTCTTTCGAATCATATTCAATTACTTTAGGTGCCTCTCACCCAAGAAGCGATCACGCACTGCGTAGTCATTTTAATATTAACTTGCCGTAGCCTCGTACCGACTTTCCTGGTTATTTTTCTCGGCAGTTCCCAAGTGCCGGTGTAGTGTCCGAAGCATCGAGAACTTCCTCGCGGTGCGCCTGGTAGAAATCGTCCGTTTAAGTCGCAAATGGGTTTGGGGTTCGGCCGCATCTCCACAGGCCGTGCCCGCGTTGGCGCCCAACGTGGGACCTGCCAGTTGCCGAGTCGCTTGGGCGCGGACTCCCGATTGAACTGTGGATAAAGAATCGTTCTAGTACCAAAGCTTTATGGTGGATACTTAATTGAATCCAAATAAGTGTCACACATTACCTATGTCGAATTATCGACTGCTTTTAAAATCTTATATATTTAAGCTCTCGATTCATCGGTCGAATATTACGCTCGAAGTGCTGACAGTTCTAAATCATATTTAATTGTTGCTTTAAGCTGTACGTGTTACGTTTATCATTACAGTTTTTTTTAATCAATGCAAATAACATGGCGCCCAACGTGGAACAAAAAATGCTTCAAACAATAACGCATGTTTGATTGCGACGAATACGAATACCCATAAATTGAGCTGTAGAGACTAACCCTATATTAGTGTTTGTTGATTAGATACGTGGTGAAGGGCGGCACGTGACTGTGGTACTGGCACGTGACCAAAACATTTTTAAAATTAAAATATGACGCTTTAGTGTTGTGAATCGTGACGTCTGTATAACATTGTTCTAATGTAAATACAGTAGTAACATTGTATAAAGTCATAAATTACGTCCTTTCTTTTCCTTTGTCACTTGATAAATCACCTAGAGTAGGCGTTAGGTAGATATGTACATATTTATACTTACATAAACTTATATATAAATGATATGTCAAAGAATCTCAGACATAAGTTAACTAACACCATTTTATACACTGATTAATGTAATTTATTTACTATTCTTTACATGCATACACTACAAATTTCCAGTCCTCTATTTAAAATTTCATTCATGCATTTTGTACAATAAGATACAGAGTACGTGCAAAAAAAATATAACAATAGAATTGAAGCACGCTTTACTCATTGATCAGGTGTCAACCCACCCCCTGGCACGCTGGGCGTTATAATAATCATCTCCCTTAACAACAAAGGGTTGCAAATTGTTATTTACCCCATATATCACGCGCCCATTTGCCTAAATTATAATTGTCCGCAATAATTTAGAATTATCTTGTCAAACAATTTTGCTGTGAAAATACTAGTAAATATAGTAAAGTGATTTACTTTAAGTTTTTGTTGTTAGTTATAATTTTGAAACGAACTAGCTAGTCTATTTATAAACTTGCTCAACTTTAAAATAGCTTTTTTACGCCTCCCAGAACAGTTTGAAAACTTAAAATAACTTGAGTTTATGATTGCATTCTTAAGTCTAACTAGCATTCAGCAATAACAGAAACTTGGCCCTGAAACAAGTTCTGGGGACATAAATAAATAAAAAAAAGATACAGAACAGAACAATACAATACAATACAGAATACAGTATAATTAGTGTTCCTTAACTAAACGATAATAAAGGAAAGTTCCCATAGAAACAGGCACCATAATTAACCGGTTTATATTCTCAAAGAAACAGACACAATAGTTTCTATACCCTTCGCCTAGCCCCTGAACCTGCCACGCTACCACCGACGCAATCGAGTTTGATTCAATCGAGTGTCATACGATTGAGTCGCCCAAATGGTACTTCCACGCGACAGCATCAGCAGCGCTTCACTATTCAAGTTGGGAAAATAGAAAAAAGAGTGATATAAATGGCAAAGGTTCATTTTTTAAACGCATTTTAATCGAGTTATCGTAGCTCCTGCATAACTTTTAGCTAACTTACATCTTGAAATGTTCATTCTGATATATCGAAATCGGCAGTTGAAGTTCATCCATTGGGAATTGAATAAAATTTAAAGTAAACTACATAATCTGTATTTTTTGGACCGAACGAGTCGATTGGAATGCGATCTTGAGCTAGTACAGAAGTGTGCAAAATAGCTGTACGAGTACAAAATCAATCGAGTTGATTCCGCAAGGCAAAATCGTATCGCATTGGGAGAGGCCTGTATCCTGTAGTTTAATCATACAGGCTGATGATGATGATAATGAATTATTGAACTGCAACTTGCGTGTCTTAATATAATCACTTTCTTTTGTACTTTCTTGGTTCCCAAGGAAGTTAGTATAATTATGGGAACATACATGTTTGCAATTTTTACGTCACTGGTTGCTTTCGCTTGCCTATTTCCTTTTAATGATATTTTGATGAGACTCGCCCTATTTATCATAAACTTTATCGTATTTTTTCTATAGCTTTGACGGTTGCGTGTTACAACAGTTCGTATTTGGGACAGGAATTTTCCGCGCGAGTTTGTGAGCATTCTGCTCTCAACATTCCAATGTCATTTTATACGAAGCATCAGTAGCGCAATAAAACACGCCTCCGTTTTCATGTTAAGACCTAAACTATCGAAATATAAATGTACGAAACTTTTCCAAAAATATAGTTACAGACACGGCTCCGTATACATTATACCTAGGTAGGTACTTTGCTGTCTACCAGTTCTTTATTTTTATCACACCTAGTTACGATAAAACTGAAAGTCATTCATATGCTATCGCTATCATTAGCTTGATAACCCTACATTGAATACTTGGGTAAAACTTTAATTACGTTAACTGCCTATTGATTTCTATCAAATTGCATAAGTCAAGGATAACCAAAACGGTCCTATTTTTGCGATTCAGTATCGCGATCGTTATTCGATATTAACATTTAATTTAGTACCCAAAGTTTATGCTTCAATAAAAGCAGCTTGTTATTTAAAGTTGTAAAATGTAAGGTCGATTGTTAAATAGCAGGGTTGGTACTTGGGTGGCTTGGGGTTCAGCCGTGCAGCGCCCTGTCACGGCATGCCGCCCTGCCGCTTCCGTCGGGCAGCACGCACTCGGGAAGTTATGGCTAACTGTCTTAGTGACTGTAGTTGTCTTGTGCCTGCTTAGAACAATGCCAATAAACTAAATGAAAACACAGAACTGTTTGGTTTATTAATCTTTAGCTTCCTAGGACTGCGGTGCCGTCACATAAGGCCCGCAATACCCATGACGTATGCGCTACGACCAGAATGCTTTTTAGGAAAGCGCTGTCTGTATAAATAACGTTTCAGTGACGTCATTCGACGCTTTATTACGGCTGCTATGTGATATAGCACCGTTCTTTCAGAAAATGGAAGCCTTAAAGGTTTTTACGAATGCTATGTTCTCCATGAAAACGTTAAATAACGCACATTTGGTTTCTATTCTATAATTTGCCAACGTTTGGCAAAATTTCACCTGTCTGTTGATGTGACCGAGGATCGTAAAGCTACACTTCTTCTAAAATGGTATGTATGGAATTGTGCTACTGGATATTGTTGTAATATGGCTATCATGCCGTCGAAATGATTCAACTGCACGTTTTAAAAAAAAAAAAAATCGCCATCAACACAGTGTAAAAAATACGTAATTTTTGCGCTTTTTTTCATCATCTATCAATCTCTAATCCTTCGCTTCCAAATTTTCTATCAAACAACAATAGGAGAAACAATTTAACAGATACACAAGGGCTATTAACTAAAGACCACTAGCTAGATGTGTCAAACATGGATTAACAATGCACACAATGCCATAAAATATTGTCATTCTCTCGGCAAATAAAAAAATCACCCCTCGGTACACTTGTCCACACTTGCACTTCTCGAATAAACCAACCCATTTTCAACCTTACTTCAAATGGAATAAATGCACTAATTCGTTGATAGATATGACGGTTAAGATATTTAGGAAGTAATTGGATGTATCTAAGTTGAATTAAAGGAATTACAATTTGTAAGCGAGTAAAAAACAGTTAATCCGAGCGACACCATGGGGTGGTAATGGGATCTGCAGGTGCGGGAATGTAAAAAATTGATGGGATTAGCAATGTTGGACCAACTGGACAGAGCGAGGGGATGTTGTGAGCTGATTTTAAATTTATATTCCATACTGACTTGACTTTATTTAAAAGTTTCTCGTTTTGGCTAAGCTATCTCGTACTTAGGGCTCCCACACAAAACTGCGATGGAATGCGGCGCGATGCGAATCAGATCGGAAATTCTTAGGTGCATTCGAGCTCGCAGATATTTACGATGCTATGCGAATTCGTAGTTTTGTATGGGAGCCCTTTCAACAGTACCTAACATGATTTTCCTGTGGTGGAAACTAGGTTTATTATGAGCTATATAGTTTAGCAGCCCAAATTATACTATCCGACAAAAAAACAACGTGTATATCGTAATCGTATAAATAATTATACTAGATGCATCCGCTGGTTTTACCCGCGTGGACAACACTATCGCGATAATATTTGTAGTGTCCTTCTCTAGGGTTCTACTTCCATACCAAATTTCATCAAAATGGATTGATTGGTTTAGTCGCAAAAAGGTAACAAACAAACAGTGATACTTGTGTATAAAATAGGTTAATTAGTAGGTATGAAAACAGTATTTTTTTCATAATGTAAGTATACCTACCTACATTAAAAAAATCCAATACCTAAATAATTTCAGTAATAACGTTGGACGGAGCTGGTCACCTAATCATCATCAAAACCGTTGCAAAGACATTCATAGCATTTTCAAGTCAAGTACAAAGGACAAAGGAATGTAATGTACAACGCCCATCTATAGACCATACAAATCACTAACCTGACCACTATCGAAGTTGAAAGCCATGTTTCGTCCGCTGCCGCATGCAAGCCGCACTAAAAACGGCGACAAATTGTAAAATTCTAATCGAAAATATCACAGGTTCATTGAGCACTGTCAAAAACGATTCAAAAACATGTCAAAAAGCGACAAAATGTCAAAGTTTAGTATCAAAAAGGCTCCGTGGCGAGGTCACACGTGTGTCGGGAAATAGGAAAGCTTAGGCTATCGGCACAACTGCGTGGTAGCCGTGGCAACGGCTTCACTTCCTGAAGGAAAGCGCAGGGAAAACGTTTCCGGTGTCGCCTCCCTTGAAAGTTCAACGCCTTCCCTGTAATAAAGTTAAAGACCGCTTTATTTTGCGTGCGGTTGGAGTATCCATTACGTCTTGACTGTGATTACTTACCAATCGATGTTAATTAAGTAACTTTGAACATTAAACATTATTCTGTTACCGCATAACATAAACTAATTAGGGTTAACTACCTTTGTATTGAAGTCGAAAGTCGCTACTCATAGGTGGCGTAGCGCGTAGCAAGGTGCTACACGTAATTGATTCAACAATTAATTCGAGTATATCAGTAAATACATTTTTATTTTATTTTTAATTTTCGCCTGGCAAGCTATCAACCTCGAGTAAAGAACCTGTCGCTATGCACCTATTGCTGTATTCAGGCAGCCCTAATTCCTAATCCAGGAATAGCGTGACGCCATCTTTTACCATATCGTCTTATGTGACACGTGGTGACTTGTGGTCAAACGCTACACTGTAATGCCCGGGCCACACTAAGGTCAACGTCAAGGGAAATGTCAATGCCTATCTTCGCGATAAATATTGCGTTAATTATTAACGCTATTATGTGAGTGGACTGGCTACACTTGAACGGTCAACGTGAATGCACTTGAATTATCGGCTAACGTCAAACGCCAATGTGAATGCCGTGGTCCAATGTCGTGGCCACACTAATGTCAAACGCTAATCATCGCGCTATTGCACGGCATTTCCCGTTAGTGTGGCCCCAGTATTAGAAGTAATAACAGAAAAGGATATTTTTTTAATCACCCCTTAACCTTTACGGTTGTGGGATATTAAAGTTTGTATGGAAAAATAACAACTTCCACGTCGCTAGTACAGCTATATAGAACATAGGTACATCGTCATGTCATAAAACATAAACCAAAATGCGAATCATTCGGCACATTATAACGACATGTATTCACGACTTGAAAGATTGATGTTTACGAGTAAAACACAGATTACTAGATAATAATCATGAAAAAATATTGCTTCATTTGCATCGCGTGATCCGTTACGACATCGCTGTATAGAAGATTAGCGTTTACCGTGACCTTCGCAAATGCTATCCTGTAATGTACCTATCTGATGTACCACTGGTTATTAGGAACTAGCGCCCTGCACCGCGGATTTGGCCGCGTGGGACTTCATATATTTCAATAGATAGAAACACTTTATTGGTACATCTCAATACAAAGAAATTTAAAACTAGAAAAAGAGGCACAAAGGGCGGCATCGTTCCAAGCGGTGTCTGTGTCTGGGTGTTGTGGATCGCCGATCCTCGTAGTTTCTGATACCCTGGATACAGGGAAACCTAGTTAGGGGTCAGAGCTATGTATGTGATTGTGCGGGCATTAATTTAATTTTATTAATTTAAGCTAAAAACAAACATACAAACTTCAAGGTCCCATTTGACTCGTAGGACGTAATTTTCATTAAAAATAAAAAAAACTTTTATTAACATAGTATTAAGTAATCATTCTAAAGTTACAAGTCTTCATTGCAACTGGAAAGGAGAAACAAAATGTCGTAGCGCGTAAATAAATATCACTAGTGTCGACGAAATGCAATCACATGGTTTTATTTTAGACATGTCATTGTGATGCCGGTTGTCTGCACATGTACTCTCCATCTAGTAGTCCAATCATCATCGCTAAGGCGTAGAACTCCTTGCCAGAGTCTGTTTTTCCCGATCGCTACAATTTGGGGATCTTTAAGGCAAGAGTGAACAGGTACCTTCTGGGTGTGCGTGCTACACCGTCGACCGCATCATCGCTTGGCAACAGGCGGAATGGCGGTCAAACGCACACCTATTAGCAATTTAAAAAAAAAACATCGACCTATTACGTTCCTACTGCTGGAACACAGACCTTCTCTCAGAGAGAGAGTATGAGCCATAATCCACTACGCGGGCCAAGAGTGGGTGACTTTGAATGTCAAGGCATCTGACATTAGTCCTCAGTAGTTGAATATCTTTCGTTAATTACAGTCAGGACAAACAAACACTAATTATATAGAGCCCATCATTGCACGCAATAAAAAAATTATTAGTAGGTACCTATAGATTAATGCAGAACCAACTGACATTAACTGAAGATGTCTCCGAGCGGTACACGTTTCTTTGCATAAATTATCATACTTGGGACCAAGTAAATCAATTCCAGAGTTCAGACTTTGACTGTGGCATGGCAATAGGCTATTCCGAACCAGATCATAGATTTTTTTATCTATCTTGTTTAAAATTAAGTACAACTTACTTAAGAAACAAAAAGCTTCTATTGGAAAATCATGTTTTACGAGCATGCTATCCGTGAGCTCACCTTTTTGTCGTTATTTTAGGAGATTCTTTTGTTCTGTATATACCTTCATCGATTTTATATAATAACTATTGGATAAAGGAAAGTTTTCCTAGAGAGAATCACAGCGACTTTTTTCCCATTGAGTATCCCCAATTTGTCATCATGCGTATGTCAACGGGAAAAGTGCACTGTGTGTGACTCACATATTATTGCCGATAAGTCAACTTGAATCGCGGTGTATTATCATCAGTTCATCACTTATCTAGCCTCGACTCAATGGGACACTGCCCTTGTAAATTATTATTATAATGATGATATAATTATCCGGATACGATCTCAATATTCTCAATGCATGTCGTCAGTTTAAACCAGGGGTGGCCAACTGGATTTTACCCAAGATTTACTATTTACTAAAGAAACCCCATGCGATCTACCAACTTCAGACTTCATGAAATTTCAATGTATACATCATCATCATCATCGTAATCAACCTGTTTGAGTACACTGCTGGACATGTTTTTTGCCTTGCCACGATCGACTGAACTAATAGCCAAGATCGACTAGTCGATCGCGATTGACCGGTTGGATACCTAATGTAAGTAATTGATATCAATTTAGCATAAGCAATTGCAATCAAAATATTTTAATCAGGTGGCGAGACAAGTGCTTCACATAATACAAGTACCTACGAATTATTGAGATACTGTCTCCTGATTTTATCGTTACTAGTAGGTTTATACTTCTTTCACGTGTGAATAAGTAGGTACCTACTAAAATATCTGCTGATACCAGTTCTTTATAATACTGTATTATCTATAAAATTATTAAAATGTAAGTAAATGAAATGGCTATAGGTATGATTTCTGGATAAGTAATAATATTTATTTATATGAAATATTTTTAAATACTTTGGCATCCTTTTTTTTAACAGTTATTTTTATAACGCTGCATATTTTTTGTTTACATTGGTTTTGTCGTAATTTTCACAAATATTTAGTTCAGATCTCTACTGTCATTTACTTACTCCAACTAAAGTTCACTTACAGATACAGTTTAATATGCATGCACCAAGCTAAAATCTGATTTGAAGACTTTCACACTGTTTGAACAATTTTTTTCAAAATAGCGAATGAAACGTGTGATGTCAACGATAGATAGTAAGTTTATTAATACAACATGTGATCACATTTTTTTTAATTGATATTGTTTGCACATCATATAGTTCATTTCTTTGTTAAGACTTAATAATTACACAAACACATAAGTGAAAATATGAAATTAGTAAAGAAAAGAGCGTAACTATGATTAATTAATGAATGACGCTTGAAAACGTTTCAATGTTTAACATTGTAAGCTAAATATTTATTATCGTACTAGCTGGTGCCCGCAGCTTCGCCCGCGTGGATGTTGGTTATCGTGACCAAAAGTAATCAAGAAATGTTGATCCCGTTCCCGCAACCCATGGGAACCTATTCCAGGAATAAAAAGTAGCCTATGTATTATTCCGTCCTATAATCTATTCCTGTACCAAATTTCAGCCAGATGAATTTCTGAAGTTATCCCGAAGAAGATATAAAAAAATTGAGCTTTGTACTTTAACGAATTTAGGGTACTAATTTATACACCTGAACTTCCTGTTATCTGCCCAAGTAACCACAACCCAAACTCTATATTCGCAGGATGTTCTTACCTGTACATAACGGGCACACGGAGAAAATAAGACCTTCCGAAATACCGTTTTCCTTCTGAGTCCAAAGGGAAGGATTGTTATTTAGCAGGAAAACTAAGATAAAAATAAGTAAGGAATCGGTCCTGGAAGGTAAAGACTCAGAAGGAAAGTCAGATTATTTTTCAGTGCATGCACAGAACAACTTTCAGCATCACTATCACTATCACTACTTATTACAAAACAAAGTCCTTCGCGCCGCGTCTGTCTGTCTGTCTGTCCGCGATAAACTCAAAAACTACTGCACCGATTTTCATGCTGTTTTCACCAATACTAATAGGGTGGTTCTCGAGGAAGGTTTTAAGATATAATTTGTTAAGTTTTTGTATACATTGGCTAAAATATAACGATATTTGTTGGAGAGGTCAGAAAAAAATAAGCCGTCTGGGAGCTTTCAACGAAAACGCTGCCTAAACCCTTTTATATATAACAAAATGATGTACTGTGGAGTTGTGTATCTTATACAGGTCTACAAAAAAGTTCCCAATGGCATATGTCTATCTCTTATGGATAATAACATACTATAACTACTTTTTTACATTTTAAACGTTGATAAAAAGGCCGCCTAAAATCGGACCGTGTTTTCAATACTTTTATATTAATCCTTATCAAAATAAATCATTTCGTATTCAAGATTGTTCCAATAGCTTTTTGAATTGTTCAAATCGGACATTCTATTTGAAAGATATTACGAAATTAAAAAATGTCAAACTAATCGAAAAATAAACCCGCTGCGCGCCGCACCGCAGCGCAGCGGGAAACGCGGTGAGGTGAGGGGGGCGGGAGAATCTATGAAATAGGTAAAGTGCGGTCGCAGACCAGGAAGACCTTTAGCTGCGTGGTTCAAACGCGCGGTCCGAAAAAAAAAGCTTAGAATTAAGATAATGGATAATGGATACAGCAGGTAACGCGGTGAGAGGGCACCGAAGTGCGGGAATAATTTTGGACTATACGGATTATATATACGCTCTCGCGTCTAAACTACTGAACCGATTTAAATGAAATTTGGTAAAGAGATAGTTTGAGCCCTGGGAAAGGACATAGGATACTTTTTATCGCGATAAACTGTAGCCCACGCGGGTGAAACCGCGGGGAACAGCTAGTTTACATTAAAAAACGAAGGTCTGGCTGTCGTGGGCTCTGGGTCTATATATCCACACCATTAATACTTTTTTCTACTGCTTATCGAAACTATTTAAAAAAAAAAACAAATCTATGCAAACTCTTTGCTTTCCAAGTTCCCACGTGTCCAAATCTTTAGGCTAAGCGTATATTGAGACGCAATCGATGCAGTGCGGGGCAGCGCTGATTTTTTTAAATATAATATATGCATAAGCAAAGATCAGCGTACAATGTTTCTTTTTTCTCTTTTCTTTTTGCGGCAACAATTACTACTTTTCTAAATTAAGTTAGTGCCTATTAATCAATGCGTAGGATAGTATTTATATCACATGTTCATACATAACACGTATTTTAAAAAAGCATGAAAACATAGAAGCAACGCTATTACAAACTGTAACTAACAATAACTCATTAATTTCATAATCTGACACTAATACTGAATAAAAAACTTTAGGATGGTAAAGAACCTCCTCCGAAATAGTATACGTTATCGCGCCCATAAAAGTACCTGCCGGTGGTTGCTTGCCTTTTCTTTTGCTGGTGCAAGGAAGTTAGAACAGACGTAGCTAGTTATTAGTTTGACGTTTTAAAGTGATTCAATGTTGTATAAGTTTAATATTAAACCCAGTTTACTCGTCAACTTGAATACTGTTCTTGATACCAGTTTTTTGTACTTTATTACAGTGTATCTGTGTAATTTACAGCATCGCTCATGGACTATGCCATGCGCTTCCGTCGCCTGCGCCACAACATACGCTTACCCTTATTGTAGCCCGCAACATCAACGTCAATACCAAGTAGTTCTAAGTAAATAAAAAGGTATAATAAGATCATGTCTGCTACACACGTAACGATATATCGTTACATATTTAAACGTTTAATAAGAGCGTATAGTATAATCACTAACTTAGGATAAAGTAGATGGCTCTATATTTTTTTATAACAGTGTGTTGATTTTTGATTTCGAACATCACAAATCACAATCATCTTTTAATTTTCGTTTTTGTAGCTTTGTATAAAATCTTCTAATATTTTTCAACTTTCGCGCCAACGCGTCTTACAAAGAGGTCCTGTTTGTTTGCCAGTGTCCGACGTTAGTTTTATTGCAGCAAAACACACGCTACTATCAAAATTATGCAAATACGGTCAAGTCGATCAACAATGATTTATCGAACAGAAAATGTTACTGCCGTCGCTTATCTGCGCAAACCAGAAATACTGCAACGATTTTTCAGACACACTTTCGATATAACCGGAGATCGGTTAGCAATTAGAACAGATACATCGCTACTATAAATAGTTACGTGTGTATACACCAATAATCATCATCATGCCAATAATATTCTTCCTGACATGTAAACAATTCAACAGAATGTTGCCTAGCAACCATGTAAAAGATTTCGAAAAATTTGTTTTTTTAGTTTTTCCCACGGAACCCATGCATTATTCCGGGATAAAAGTAGCCTATGTTACTCTCCGGCGCATAAACTATCTTTCTGCAAGAAATTACCCTGATTCGTTGTTTTGTTACGCCGTGAAAGCCGAACAAACCAACAGAAAAATACACTTTCGCATTTACATAAATGTGGGGATGGGGATGGCGATAGGGGTAGCTGCGATTCGCGTTTACACCCTTGGTTTTCCCTACTATCCCGCAAGAATCTTTTTCCGGGTTAAAAAGGAACCTATATGCTATCCGGGCTATAATAATCTAATCGACTCGCCCAATTTTCGGACGTGATGCTTTAAATTGGTATAACTTTTTTATTTATGAACCGATTGAAATAAAACAAACACTAAATGTTAAGTGGAGAAAACCGCAATATAATAATGAAAACCGCATCCAAATCGGTTGAGCCGTTTCTGAGATTAGCGCGCACAAACAAACAGACAAACAGACAAACAGACAAAAATTCTAAAAACCATTGTTCTGGGTTCTATTGCGTTCATAAAGGCCCCCAGTAAAAGTATTTCTCATTTATCTTCAATGTACAGACAGTGATGAGTTACAGATTTATTATATGTATAGATTTAAATGGAAGAAGAAGAAAGACTACGTGACAAGAACTAGTTCTAGTTGTAGATACATGTTGGTACAGTCAGCGACAAAAGTAGCTGATCGTTCTCGATTTTCCAAATGTGTTTCAAATCAGTAGTTATTATTGTTTTTTTTTACATTTTACATGGTATCATTTTTACCACAATATAACACACCTGATCTTAGGTGATGTTGGTGTCTAAGATGATGAGGATAATAGAAAAGTGTGATTGTTCAGCGACTTTTGTCGTTGACTGTACCTACAAGGCATTAGGCACATTTTATTGCTCAATTATTTAATGTAAAATAGGTAAGCCTCTTGGGTTTTACTTATTAATTACCTTGCACGTGCATTAACCCCGGATTGGATTCGGTATACTCGTATATCTAATCAGCTTAGTTGATAAGACACCTACGCAACATTTGAATTGGTATCAAGTTACAGATTTCACATGAACAAAAATATTTAGTTACAAGCTGTTCCACGCGGTTTCACCCGCGATGGCTACAGTTTATCGCGATAAAAAGTAGCATGTATGTCCTTTCTCAGGCTCTAGAGTATCTCTGTACCAAATTTCATATAAATCGGTTCAGTAGTTTAGGCGTGAAAGACAGACAGACAGAGTTACTTTCGCATTTATAATATTACATAGTAGGGTTTTTTTTTAACTTATACTGTCCCACTGCTGGGTAAAGGTCTCCCCCATTTCTTTCCAGATAGGGTAGGGATAGTGATTCTTAAATAAGTAGGCTTTTGAAAACTCAGGATAGGTAGGTTACATTCGATTAATAAATTTTTCATCAGTTCCGAATAAAACCAGTTAAACCCAAATCGGCAGTACCCAGATGGTGTAAGCTGAAAAGCTATCTTACAGTCCCGTTATTACCCGGGAACACCTGCGTCCCGTCCCGGGTCAATAGGCGGGGACTGCCGGGATTGGCTTTGGCGCCGTCTTTCACGTGGGCGGGGCGGATGCTGCGAGCTTATTCTGGGCAATACTTGGTACTTTTGCGGAAGTAGAGATAAAAGATGATGGCAAAAGTATCATTATGCCTATTACAGAGGTAATGTGCGGAGGTGGTAGGTTTAAAGGCCGGTTTCAATAACCGATCTATCCACGGTTTCATAAGGGACAGAAAGAACAATGGCCAAAACGGACCTGAGGTTGTAAAAAACGAATACCTAATAAAAAAATAAATAGTATAAATAAAATAAAAATATATTAAAAAAAAATGTAGTTTTTTGCTTATTAAGATTATACAAACGACGATATTTTAAGAAATGATAAGAAAAAAAGATATTGAATTTTTAACTTCGTAGTGTCTAATGAAAGAACAAAAATAAATACAACAAAATTGGTAGAATAAGACGTATTGTAGGGTACCAAAAGCAAACAAATGTCATTAGACACTACGAAGTTAAAAAAATTACATCTGTTTTTCTTATCATTTCCTAAAATATCGTTTTTTTAATCTTAATAAGCAAAAAACTACAATTTTTCTAATACTACTACTTGTTTTTTTACAACCTCAGGTCCGTGTTGGCCATTGTTCTTTGTTTGCTATATTGCCAATTCCTCGTCTTAAGTGGACAAGAATCGACTTTGAAAGATCAGATAATATCCCGATATTTATCAAGAGTAGTGGAATAATATCGAGAAATACGTTTACAAAACTTACACGCGGCAGCTATAATCCCTACTTCCCTACTAACATTTTAAATGCAAAAGTAACTCTGTCTATCTGTCTGTCTGTCTCGCTTTCACGACTAAACTACTAAACTGATTCAAATGAAAATTTTGTACAGAGATAGTCTAGAGCCTGAGAAAGAACATAGGCAATTTTTTTCACACACACACACAGAAATTTTTGCATTTATATAACTAGTTGCGACCCGCGGTTTCACCCGCGTCTTTCTGTTATCCCGCAGGAACCACTTTCCGGGATAAAACTCACAAACTTTCGGATTTATAATATGTATTAGTAGGGTAGGATATCCGATGAGCCGTTACACACTCACTCACCAAACTTTCGCATTTAGGAATAAAGTGTGTTTAGTGTGATTTTGATTGTATTTTTTGACCAAGCAATACCTACTTGGTGTTTTTAAAACAGTCACAAAAAAGATCAAAATAAAACAAGGCCTCCAACAGAATAACTACGAAATGTATATTAGGCGCCGCCCTCTTGCGAGAGGGATGGTCCATCCCCTTTCCGAGACGATTTAAAGGGAAGGACGCTAAGCCTCCAAACTAGTGTGAATTTGAACGAGATGCGGGGTGGTGTTCGGAAAGAGTGACATTATAAAAACCTGAAATGAAGTGAATTCGTTTTATCATATGGTGGTTATAGGATTATCTACTTGAAGAAAAGTAAAGAGGAACCTACAATAATAAGGTGAGTTTCTAATAATTATATTCATTCCTTGCAATTTTATTTACGGGCTTTCCCAATAACCTATTTATCCACGGTTTGCCTTCCTGAAGGTACAGTGAGAAAAAAATCTCACTTTCCTTCTGAGTCTTTACCTTCCAAGACCGATTTCTTCCTTATCTAATATATAAAATTCTCGTGTCACAGTTTTCGTTGCCATACTCCTCCGAAACGGCTTGACCGATTTTGATGAAATTTTGTGTGCATATCGGGAAGGTCTGAGAATCGGCCAACATCTATTTTTTATATTATTTTTTTATCTAGTTAAATGTAGTCCACGCGGGTGAAACCGCGGGGCGCAGCTAGTTTTATATTAGTTTTCCTTCTGAATCACAATTCCTTCCCTTTTGACTCAGAAGGAAAACGGTATTTCGGAAGTTCTTTTTTCTCCGTGTAGACATTTGACATACCTAAGCTGCATAGAAGTAATGTCAATTTTCTATCTCCTGTGGGGCAAACGGTGGATATATTGGTTATAGGGAACGGCCGTTAGAGAAGGGATGACACAAATATACAAGCATCAAGTTATTATGTATAAAGCTACCATATAAGAAATAAAATAAAAACCTTATGTGAAGTTCAACTAAAAGCAACTAAATTATGCCTACACTGATCACTTTCACTTTAGGTACCATTTTAGTCTTTTTATGCCTAGACTTAAAGTAGCATCTATCTTAGTAAATACGTTTATTTATTGTAAAATATCCATTATGACATTGAAGTAAGAATAGTATCAATAGGCTTTTTAAGGCTTTTTTAATTAACTAATTTCTTTTTTTTTGTTGGGACTACCGCTGTTGGGCAAGTACCTAAACCTTGACAACTTCACGGGGATGCAATTAACTAATCACCTATACCTACCTACCTTAACATGGAGAGCTCACTCTTCAGCCTCGCGTATACTACGGGCGGGCCGCACCGCAAAACATTTTTCATCTCTATCGTTCCTTTAATGTTTGAAAGGGATGTAGTAATGCATTGCGGCGCGGCCCGCCGTAATACCGCGAGTCTTTATTGTCCTCTACTCTCTCGGTCACCAGTATCGATGAGCGGCCACTGAGTTCGCTCCTCAAAGAGAAAATGAATAACCTGAACATAGATGACAACAACATGGTGGAAGAAGGATCAGTGTTCGGGTATTTATTACTTTTTGAACTATGTTTGGTTTCGGTAGGGAGCTATGTTTTTTTTCTAACGTTACCTCTTTTTAAAACACTTTTATTAGCTTGACTTGTAACTAACTAACTAACTAACTAACTAACTAACTAACTAACTAACTAACTAACTAACTAACTAACAATGTAATCAAATCTTAGAAGTCAATTTTCACCTACTTCTAATTGTCGTATCGACTTGAAACTTTGTATGTGTATGTAATCTCGGTGACAATGCAATAATTTGGTATCATCGACCTGATCTGATGATGCAGCCGGAAGGTGGGTAGGGCATCTCTGCAGTTGCTTCTAGTAAACCCCTCGTGTTTGGGCTCATATGATTCGTCTTGATGAGCTCAATAGATTGAACTTGGTGACGAGGGTCTGATGATGCAACCGGAAGGTGGGTAGGGCATCTCTGCAGTGGCTACTAGTAAACCTCTCGTGTTTGGGCTCATATGATTCGTTTTGATGAGCCCAATAGATTGAACTTGGTGACGAGGGTCTGATGATGCAACCGGAAGGTGGGTAGGGGATCTCTGCAGTGGCTACAAGTAAACCCCTCGTGTTTGGGCTCATATGATTCGTCTTGATGAGTTCAATAGATTGAACTTGGTGACGAGGGTCTGATGATGCAACCGGAAGGTGGGTAGGGGATCTCTGCAGTGGCTACTAGTAAACCCCTCGTGTTTGGGCTCATATGATTCGTCTTGATGAGTTCAATAGATTGAACTTGGTGACGAGGGTCTGATGATGCAACCGGAAGGTGGGTAGGGGATCTCTGCAGTGGCTACTAGTAAACCCCTCGTGTTTGGGCTCATATGATTCGTCTTGATGCGTCTAATAGATTGAACTTGGTAACAAAAGACCAAAAAGTAAAAAAATAAAAATATGTAGTTTAAAAAACTAAAAAAAACACTTTAAAAACGCACTGAAAAATATAAAATAATTAAATTTACTTGTATTAGTTACGATATAATGGTTGATTCAAAAAGTGTGGAGCGCTTCTTTTACTGGGTAAATAAAAGTACACACAACCAAAAAGCGCTCCACACTTTTTGAATTAACCATTATATCGTAACTAATATAAGTCAATTTAATTATTTTATATTTTTCAGTGCGTTTTTAAAGTGTTTTTTTTAGTTTTTTAAACTACATATTTTTATTTTTTTTACAAACAGAATGTCCTCTTTTTGTTTTTTACGCATCTGAGGGATGAGACAAGCATGAGCATTCGGCTCGCCTCCCACCCATAATATAACCCATAATATTGAATACCACCAAAATCACTCATTTTCTTATACCTACTTATTTGGAACTAGCTGTTCCCCGCGGTTTCATCCGCGTGGGCTACAGTTCATCGCGATAAAAAGTTCTCCTTTCTTAGGCTCTAGACTATCTCTGTACCAAATTTCATTTAAATCGGTTCTGTAGTTTAGGCGTGAAAGACAGACAGACAGAGTTACTTTCGCATTAACCTTCACAATATCTATTAAAATAAGAATTTCCCGTGACCATCAATTACAACACTAAGGATAATTATTTTCAAAATCAATCATATTAATTTTTAGTTGAATTTCACAAAAGAAGATTTCAAAGGGATGAAAATGTTTAATAAAGATTTGATACAAGCATTTGAACTCTGGAGGAATTTGTGACATGTCTTACTAACTGTGACCCACGGTTAACCTAATCGGAGGTCACTACAATATTCATGTCACAATAAAACATAGGATATCTATGACTCTTAGGAATAGTGCAGCAAGAATTTTCAAAATCGGTCAGTAGTTCGATCTTACCTCCCCACATACAAACTCACAAACAAACTTTACCTCGTTATAATATTAGTATAAGTACTTAAGTATATACCTAGATGTAAGTAGGTATTGCGAGGGCTTTTCAGATAGAACTATCCCTTATGTAAGTAGAAAAAAAAACTGAAAAACTTAACGCATATTTTCAACAGAAATCTAACAGGACTCAATTAACAAGCAAACTATGGAATCGATTCGATACGCTAACCGAACACAATTCGATTACAAGAAGGGTTGAAGGGGTGCGATATAAAAAGAATAAATACGGATTTATTATCCCCTAAAGGGCTCGCTTAGAGCGAGGTGTGAACGGGTGTTACATTATTTATCGAGTGCTCTTTACCCTTGTGGCTAGCAAATTCGATTTTATTGGGAATCAAAACATACGTGTCTTGCGGCTAAGAGGTGTGGCTGGTCCCCAAGGAATATATACTTACGAGTAACATACCTAGTGGTGTCTCTTTAGATTCTTTATTTACGGTGTCGGATAGTTGACTTATACGCCCGAAATTAATAATCGATCCTGTTATCCGCGGCTACAAGTTGAAATATAAACTAAGGCTCTACATTAACACTCCGCGACTTGTACCAGTCGGTAAAATAGCAATCTTCATGCTTTTTTAATAAATGCTTGGCGACAGATTCCTATTTTGAGGATGGATACCTAGCCAGTCCTAAGCTATGATTTCATCTCGAGTTTTTAAATAGAAATTCCTAATCTAGTAAAGCATTGCGCCACTTATGACCACATCGTCTACCTATACGCAAAGCAGTAAAATGTAAAAAAATACTTAGGTACTGACACATGCGTCCTGTTTTATATATTCCATCACTCCAAGGAGTGATATTATAGTGACAAACACTATATTATATTCCCTCGGAAATATAACATGTTTTTACAATGACATCGTCAGCATTGCATCGACAGCGTTTCTTGGTTATAGGCGACGGTGTGCTTCTGTCCCAACGAGTGATGTAAATAATAGTGATGTTACAGCGCAATGAAGAGCTGGCTGGAGACCACAGCCAGCATGGACGAGAACTCGCTGCCCTGCATGCTGGGTGAGCATCGGGAGGCCTTGCTGCCCATCACTGGCCGAGAGAACTTAGCTCCGAGAAAACGGTAAATAAAACAGCTAAACTTAAAAAAATATAACAAGAAAAAAAATGATAGAAAAATAATCATTCGTGTTGAACGGTAATGGGAAAACCTAACGTTTAAACCAAGCAAATTGATCACCTCGTTGCTCAAGTCCATAGAAAAATGAAATAAATAGACTACGTGCTCGGTCGATTCGATTAATACAAGTAAGTATGTAAATCTACGTACACATTATCATCATGTATATATATATCATATATATCATGTATATATATATAAATATCAATCATATTTGTTTTTGGCTCAAAAGAAACGCCATTGCTTGGATTTGTACGAAAGTTGCATATTTATCTTGTTTTACTAGTCATGTCAATAGTTCTCTATTGCAAGTTTTTATTTAGCTGGCAGAATTATGTCAAACAGTGGTGTCGATTCGGTTTTGCATTCTCTAAAACATCTAACAAAACAAGACAACCACTATCAAACCAATAAAAATAATCGTCAGGTATTCGAGTTATCAAACACCTGAACTGTATAAATAAATGATTAGTAGAATCGCGTGATTCATTATACTCACTTTTCCTTTTTCTAGAACTTTATCAATGTAAGTAATACCCATTTGATACCTATGTGATTACAGCTTAAATTATATACAAATTTTCGGTGAAGATCGGCTGATCCTATTTCCTAGTGCTCGCCTGGCTAGAATCTGTCGCCAAGTACCTATTGTTGTGTTCTGACAGTCTCACTTGAGAGTCAGTTCCCAGTCCAGGCATAACGTGGCGCCACCTTCGGCCACATCGTCACCAGGTGACTTGTGCTCGAAAGCTACCCAGTACATTAAACAAAAAAAGTTCTATGAAGCGCATTATAAAAGTCAAGAAAAGCTCTATAAGTTTTAGAAAACGTAAATTAAAATACATTTAAAATGATAAAGCTGTAAAGCAGCACACTACAACAGTACCTACTAGGTACCTTTATCTTCTGTAAAAAGAAGTTAACTTGATGATATGTTCTAGTATACCTATATCTATATATATCATCATCATCATAATCAACCCATTTCAGTCCACTGCTGGATATAGGCCTCCCAAAGTGCGCAATTGAGCCAGAGCTTCGGATTCTCTCATCCAACCGCTGCCAACCATATATATCTAGCTTAGCTTACAATTTGTTGTTGCAGAGATAGAAGTCTGGAGCCTTGTGCTTTATCAGAAGAAGCTTACCTCTCAAGCGGAGCAGGGTCTCCGTGCGCAGGCCTCTCCAGAGAAGAGCGCAGAAGACGTAGAAGAGCTACCTTGAAGTACAGAACTGCCCACGCGACCAGGGAAAGAATACGAGTCGAAGCTTTCAACGCAGCTTTCGCATCCTTAAGGAGGCTTCTACCTACCTTGCCTCCAGACAAAAAGCTGTCCAAAATAGAAATACTACGCTTAGCGATATGCTATATCGCCTACTTGAACCACGTTCTGGAAGCGTGAGTATTTATACCTACTATCGATTCTAATTGGGCATTGTTTAGGAATGAGTCTTCGTTGCCAAAAGTATCAATTGGTTGGTACGTAGATTGTTTATCATTAGCTTGTACTAGTGATTCTTCGCTGCCAATACTGTCATATCAATTGATTCATAATAGCAAATATAGTGTAGGTAAGATTTTATCGTTGCCCTATTTACAAGAAATGAAATAGCTAGATTCTAAATTATTCTAGTCGTTTCTTTGCGTCTTCCCTAAGTTTTTTGTAAATAAATGTTACTATAATACTTATTGTTTATCGCTCAAATGAAACTTTATGTACTTAGTCGTTTAGATCTCTTATATTTAGGTATTTACAACTTAATTCTAGTCTTAAACTTAGACACAATACACATTGTGAGCATTATCTTTTTAATTATTCCAAATGCACAATCAATAAATTATTTACTATCTAAATCTACTTGAGTGATTTTGTTTTATACATTATTCTTTATTGTCCAACATCTTATCAGATTCAATGGTATGCAAAAAAGTCATTTTGATTTCATATTGCTCACGTAGCTCAAGAACACTGGGAAAAATACCATTCCATGCAAGAATCCTAATATCACTATGCTGAAAAACATTCTGAAGAAGAATACTTCAATTATTTCTGTGTAAGAGAAAGCCAAAACAATGATAGGAATATTCGTTAATGTAATTCCTGTTATGATAGTCGGCCCAACGGTCTTCAACGCGTCTTCTACGCGTTCCCTCGGAGGACGCTTACTGATATTGAAAGCGTAAGCGATGTGACTGCAGAACTCTACTGCTATACCTATAGAAACGATCAAATTGATATTCGAGATAGCATTCAGAGGAATACTCCAGATATACATGACACCCATCATGTTGACGACAACCAAAAGAACAGTGACCATAACGGTGATAGTAGTCGTCAAACTGAACCCAGATGCAAGAAGGTTAAAAATTAGAGCACCCGCCATACAGTATCCAATCGAAGCGAAGGTATCGCCCCACATCGTGAGATACTGCTCGTAAAATACGAAGAAAACTGAGTACGGAAACACTTCAACATCGGTACCCGTATGTGTTTGGATAGCTGTTGTTATGTTATGACTAACCTCGTACGCGTACTTCACTGCAGTTATGTAGTCCTTAGAAGTACCCAAAGTCGAGTGATATGTCATAAAGTTGGTATCGTGAACAGTAGCCTGTCCTT
Source organism: Opisthograptis luteolata (assembly GCA_931315375.2). Taxonomy (NCBI): domain Eukaryota; kingdom Metazoa; phylum Arthropoda; class Insecta; order Lepidoptera; family Geometridae; genus Opisthograptis; species Opisthograptis luteolata. The sequence continues at coordinate 7,831,646 of OV928047.1, read as the reverse complement.
CAGAATCTAGAACGTAGTTGACAGCTGATGAATAACTAGCTAAACCACCTTTGTTACATATTTCTGTAGGAGAGTCTTGTAAGAAAAATGGTATGTATCCTTCGAAAGCTGAAGGACTGGGTCGAAGGCCATTGAACCAATCGTTTCTATCAATAGAGCAGTAGCTGCACTCAGGCGAAACGTCGACGCTTTGGCAGAACCCTCCATCAGTAGTATTATATTTGCAACAAGAACCATACAAAGCACTCCACTCAATGAAGTCGTCTAGCCATGAGTTAGAGCTTCGAGCAATGTACGTGATATCACTATGACGGGAAGCTAAAAATATTTGGGTTGCAAGAGAATCTTCGTTACAAAGCTGACTTCCACAAATAACGTTTTGATGTTCGATATCTGTAAAGTTCAAGCCACTTTTCAGAACAAAATATAAAGGTGGTCCTAAGTGCATCAATTGGTTCACAGCTTGCAAGTATTTATAAACGTAGGAATCTGGAGGAAGTGCCATCTCTTGATCTAATCCTATTTCTATTTGCGGAATATAAACTACACTAACGGAAGCCATTGCCATAAATATAATAGCGACGCAGATTTTTACCCGCCAGTCTAGGATGAACTTTGAATATGGTTCCATCAATCTCTGAGTAACACTCTTGTATGGAGTCTCAGCATTCAAGGGATCATCATCATTCAGTATTTTCTTACGGATGCAGCAAAGAACGTCAAATCGGTTTTGAGATGCACGCTTAAAATCGATAGAAAGTAGAGCGACAACAGTTGTTACTTGGAAAACAAAAAGAAATCCGAGAGAAATACTTGCGAACACGGCAAATGTCACCACTGCCGGGAAATTAGTTAGGCTACCAATGGCAAAACAAGTAATTTGTGTGACAGACGAGACGAACATAGAAGGACCTACTGTACCCAACATCTTTTCAAAAACAAAGTTCCTTTTTTTACTGTAACTGAAATTTTCGTTGTAATCTTCGAATTCTTTTAGATTACTTTGAATGTCTTGTAAAGTATTTACCATTAAGAACACATTATCTACACCAACTGAAAGAATGAAAAATGGTATGACGTTAATAGCCAACAATGTGACAGTCATGTTACAATAACCCATAACTCCCATAGCACAAAAGATAGCAATGATAACTATACTGAAACTGCCCACTGCGACCATTATTTTACTATCAACGAACAATGTCTTACAGCTTCTAATGTTTCCCAAGGCTATCACAACGTAAACGAACATAATCAGGTAACTAAGAAGAATGGGCACTGCTTCCGCTATTGAAATACGTTCAATTTCATCCTGGATAGACCTCTCTGCACCGAAGGCTACATCCACAAAATCGGCCTTCCAGTTAGCATCATAATCATGCATTAAGTTAATAAACTTTTGCTCCCATTCTAACACTGGTCGCAAATCTTCTGTTAAGAGAAAGTTTGTTATAGGAAGGTTAATTAATAAAGTCGTTGCACTAAGAATATCTTTATCATATCCACCGAATGTTATCTCCGGTTCGGAGCCCCCTCCCCAAGAAGCTAAACAAGCGAAACTGTAATGATTGTTCAAGCAATTTTGAATGCTATTAAGATAAGTTTCATTGTTTATATCATTTCTTTGATTGCCGAGATAGACTGACACAGACATGGTCACGCACAGATCTAGGTCTGGCGGCGCATTGACGGGCTTGTTAGGAGCATAACATATCTGTTCTAAAGTAACGCCACCGTTTTCTCTACCGATATCAATAATAGCATCTTCAAGCTTTACAAGCTCTTCGATTGCTTCTAATCTAAAAGCTGGCCCATATGTGTTATTGTTAGCTTCAAATGGATCTAAATTGATAGTCAAGAAAACCTGTGCAGCGCGGTAGAATGGTCCGAACCTAGAGTTAAAATAATTAAGCTCGGCACGGCTGCGAGAATCGGGAGCCGACCATAACTCTAAGGGATCTGATGTGAAATTTATATTGAGTACACCGAACATCATAGCGAACACTAACCACGATGTTATCATAATTATAATTGCGGGGTGACACGCGGAGAACACGCCTAATTTTGAAAAAGATAATTGGAAAAATCTTGTGAAAACGTTGATATTTCGAGGAGTTGATTTTTGTGGTTTAGATTTCATGTTTCTTATCTTTTTATAGTCGAATAGAGTCAAAATTATGAAAAATGTGACAGAAGTTACAAAAAACACTATAGATACGGAAAATCCAGCGCAGTGAACCCCGAGAATGTTGCAAATATCCGGAAGAATCGGCTCGTTACCAACTGGGCAAGTCACGATGCAATCCACGCAGCTGCACGGCAAATCTCCTTCTAGGGTCTCATTGCAGGGCGGTGCGCGAACGCTCATAGAATCTTCCGCCGTTTCCCATCTGTGGAAGTTAACTTGTACTGGAGCCACAGGGTTCTGTGACATGTCTCCTGTGAATCCGAACCAGGCGTCCGCGTCACACACGACAGCATTTCCACACATCATGTTGATAGCGGGCAGACCTGTCTGAGGCACAATCACGCCAGCGCATGAAGTGTGTGCGTCCAACATGAAGTCCTCATGCACCCTGTAGTTGATCTCATTGACATAGGCCACGCCTTCGGCGGTATTTAGTACATCCACTTCAACAAACTGTGATTGATTAGGAGAACAGTTCATTTCGCAGATTTGTCTAGCAAAGTTTCTGTAGCAGGAAGGACATCGGCCTAGAACGCCCTCGGCCATCGATAAACTCGTCGACATTTTTTGAACTTGAACTGCATCGCAGCAAACAAGTGTTTCGTTGAGAGGTTTCAGGTAACCATTCTCGTCGAGCGCGAAGGAAGGACATCTGTTTGCGAAGATGTCTCGGATTTCTCTGATTGCGTCGGCGTCTTGCTCCGACCAGCCTTCGGTGAGAGGTACGGCTTCAATATCCACTGGGCAAGGTTTTGCAAATCCACCGACTTCTGCACATTCTCCTCGCATCACACATCTTGCCTGTGCACTGTACCATAAGCTTAGAAAAACAAACGCTACGGCAAATTTCATTGTGCTGATGGGCTCACTTTTACAGTTTATTTTCGCTTCATTATTTTTTCTTTCCACACTATTGATCACACTAGCTCACGGCACGCAATGGACAGGTATTGGAGGAGCGATCAAACTAATCATGTAGATTAGTTGACTATGTAGTCAACTCGATAAGTTATCAGAAATTAACGCAGGTGTTAGATAAAGGTGTACTTTTTATCATTACAATAAACATTTTAATAAAGTCTAGGTTTAGTGAAATTCTTGTGTTGGACATCCGTAGTCAAGTGAACTCGTCAAGGTACCTACCAATAACAAGGATTATTTTTAGGGTTTCGTTGATGCTGTATAGAAATACAAAATTGAGTACTCGTACGATGATCAGATAACTGCAGAGGTCAACCTTGACAGCACTGAAGAAGTAAAATATGTAATAATAATGAGACAGGTTTATTTTCTTTCGATCCCAAAGAAAATATATTTCAAATCCATCCAGAATGTATCGGACCGCAGATGCACGAGTATTCCCTTGAGAGTGTCGGAGTCCCCATAAAATTGTACTAGTATTTATTCTGTACACAAAACTTTCGCCCTCTCCTGAACACAACTGTTCTGCCGGCACTCCGAGCCATTTCATGCATTTATTATGAACCAATAATCTGCGGAGACTTATCTACACAGTCCAAGAAGGTAACCCATTTAGAATTCGATATAAGTTTAAATAAGCATAATAATAATTCATTTATACTTAAATTTACATGGATCTCACAACAGTCATTGGTCAGTTGCATCTTATTAAATATTTACTAGATATAATATAACAAAACAACATAATATATACAATTGAATAAAAAATTAAACTAAATACTAGAGCTAAACTATCTATATAAAACTAAACATCTACAAATAAAAAAATGCGTTATATCGTTGCATCTTATTTGTTTTATGACGTTTATTAAAAATTCAAAGCCTACATTTAGTTTAATACAAAACCACCTACCTACATCATTTAAATTTACCAGGTATAATTAAAAGTACAATGCCCTTCGGTATCTTTAGATATATTTCTTGGGCTGAATCTTAAAAATTACCAATTTTGATTTTGATCACTGAATTAACAGACAGTACCTACAAAAATATACCTGAAAAAATACCGAATACCTACCTGAAAAACTGTTTACGGTTGACTTACTTCTAAAATAGTAAAAAAATAATTGTGCGCAGGAAGTAAGTAGGTATGCAGGCGCACTAAAATAAAAATATAATATGTATCCACAAAAATATGCCTTGAGTTATGAGCAAATCATTGGTTACGGAACAACAACAATCCATTCGTTTTAACGACCGGTTTTAATAACCGATCTATCCACGGTTTGACATAAATTTGACATTAGTTCTATGGTATATCCACAGATTTGGCTCTGTGGGTATATCTCTGTAGATAATAATCGATTAATTTGATTTTTTAATTTGTTTTTTGTTTTGATTTTGATTATTTTTTTTTTTTTTTTTCGATTGGTTTTTTATTTCGATTATTTTCGGTGTTAATCGATAGGAAGTAAGTCAATGGCAACACTGGTTGGATGAGACCGACTTTTCTAGGATATGATCAGATTAAATAAGTACTAATAAAATCAACTTTTGATAGGTTCATCTTGATACTAAAATAAAGCACAATAATTTGTTTCAAAATTAAATTGATTTATTGACTAAATTGAAATTTGATGAGCATCTTGTCCGCGAAAGGCCAAGAATGGACAATGCCCTTTCCATCTCCAGTAGAGAAAACCGTGGATAGATCGGTCATTGAAACGCGACATAAAACTGCAAGCACTGTTGGATCCGCAAAATAATAAATCTTCAATAAATGAACTCATACCGATCTCTTTAAACTCCTTTATAAGGAAGTAACACAGTAGTACCTAGTCTCTACGTAATAATCACATCAAATCGTTACACTAGGGTGTAATAGCATTGTAAGTTAATTTTCCGCTGGTGTAACGAAGTGGTAACTCCGCGCACGTGTCGAATTGGAGGGACGGAGGAAAGCGGTTAACACATATAATAGGAATGTTATAAAATAACGAAATCAGTAGATAATCTACAAAATCCTAAACATAGAAAGCCGTCGTGTTGCTGATAAACTAATCATACTTACTTAATATTATAAATGTGAAAGTTTGTGTGTGTAAATGTTTGTTACCACGTATCACCTAACTACTAAACCAATTTTAAAGAAATTTATAAAGGAGATAGCTTATACCCTGGTTTTACAATAGGCTACTTTTTATCCCGGATAAAGTTTGTGTGTGTGAATGTTTGTTACCACTTATCACCTAACTACTAAACCAATTTTAATTAAATTTAGAAAGGAGATAGCTTATACACTGGATTAACAATAGGCTACTTTATATCCCGGATTCCTGCGGGATAACGGGAAGACGCGGGTGAAACCGCACGGCACAACTAGTTGACCGATAAATTAACGCACAGCTTATACGGTAAGTCTTAGAAACATCGTAGGGGTAAACTAAGAAAGGATGTCTTTAAACATTTAGAATCAAAAAATTGAATTTTAAATAACATACCTATAGGTATTATGTAGGTAAGAAAAGTTAAGTATTAAGTACCTACTTAGATATTTATTATGATAGATTGAATAGATTTACTAAACAACTCTTTACATTCCTACTTATGTACTATTACTACTTTATTCTTGTGTTATCTATGTCCCTACCTGCCTGCTATTGTAACTGTTATGAGACTTAGGAGTTATGAAACCGCCCTTTGTGACAGTTAGCATAAATAGCATTAAGTTTTATTGTTGTTCTAGTTATTAATTTATCTGTGTTGTGGTCTACTTGATTGTGGTACACTAATAGATAGTTTTTTTAAGCATAAAAAGTTAGGTTTAATAGTTTCTGTTATGTATTACAATGAAAATGAAAAATGAAATAAAAATTAAAATATTTATTTGCTACAAAAGATACAAACACAAATGAACTTAAAGTAGGCATTAATAAAAAAAAAGTTATTTTGTTGGCTATACAATATAATCATATTTTTCCTATTTACATTAAAATGTGATTAGGTAGGTATTAAAGTGGTGTTGGTGGTGACAGAGCGCATGCTTTCACGATTGATGAGTGGTCGCCAGGGAAATCATCTGACATGCTTGTAATTGATACTGCTTAGACGAGGGGGCAGTTCCCACAGATATGTGAATTGGCAAGAGTAATGAGGAGGTTAGTAGCATTTTTGGCATCATTATCAGCTTATTACTTTCCCACTGCTGAGACTCCGGCCTTCTTACAGAGAGTGAGTATGGGCCATAATCTACCACGCGGGCCCTGGGCAAGTTGGCGGATAGACTAGTTGCCAGCGCGTGTCAGAGTTATCAGGCCCCCGAAAGCCTCAGCCATAGTCCAATGACTAACAACTGGGACACCTAAGCTTGACTGGGAAACAAGCACATCAGTACCATAATTTTTAGGTACTACCTCCTTTACCAAAGAGTATAGTAAGATACTCCTTTACTGATGGACTTTGTCGAACACAAAATAGATCGAGAACGGGATAATTAATAATCACGCCATCTAGTAGTATTTTTTAAAACTATATTGAGGTAATTTAGTTTTAGAGATACGTGATGAGATTTACTAAAAAAACGAATAGATAGCAGCAGTGTCTGTACTTGTTACTGCCATCTAGCGTCGAGCGGCAGAACTTGTATAACAGATAGTGACCCTTCATACATTCACGTTTTGCTCCTCAACAAAAGAGGGCGGTAACTGTTTTCCCAAAGTAATTTTTGAGCTAAAAATAAACCTCAAAGCAATGTTCACACTCATGGCATAATAACTCAGTTGGTCAAACGTAGCGAAAACGTCTTGGCAATGCTAGTGTACATTTTTACGATGTTGTAAATTATTTTATGCCTACGACGACGCCGCTATAGGCATAAGCTAATTTTTCATGAGTCACGTGATTTAAGTGTACCTAACTGCATAGGTACTCTAGCACTATAAGTAGACTTGTAGACTATAATGTAGAATTTCATGCATGGCTGCTAACTAATTACTGTAAAGTAATTCATAAGAAATTCACAATAATGCAAGAGAGAGGACAGTACCTACATATTGCTTGACTGCTTGAATAAAAATACAACACGGAAATATTTCGTTGACCTTTTTACTCTTCTAACTCTTTGAAAATGTAAAACAATAAAATTGCAATAGTCGTTCGCAAATCTTGAAAGCTATAAAAATATAGAACGCGTTAATCTAAAGTAAAACGTAAATTATGCTTTGTAAACTCGTTTACTAACGAAGGAGGCGTTGAGAAGCTTTTCAATTTACCTACCTACTTTGATTTCACATTTAAATAAATAGGTAGGTATCTTAATTAAAATAATGTAAGTACACTTTTCGTTGACTTACATAGTATATATTATGCTGTCTACACGGAGAAAAAAGACCTTCCGAAATACCGTTTTCCTTCTGAGTCAAAAGGGAAGGAATTGTGATTCAGAAGGAAAACTAATACAAAATAAGGGAGGAAACGGTTTTGGAAGGTAAAGACTCAGAAGGAAAGTCAGGATTTTTTTCTCAGTGTACTTAAGTTTTGCAGATTTCTAGCAAAAATTAATTAACACACTTATCTACTTTTTCTGTTTTATTCTACTAGGTATGTAAGTGGAACTTATTCAAAGGTATTATCTAAATAAAGCACAAATAAATATGAAGGTTAGAATGTACAATTAAAATATGAGATATAGGTAGGTATCTCTATTCTCTACCGCTTTCATTAAGTCAGTTCTAGAGGCCTAGAGTTTTATATAGCTCTATTGATGTGCTATCCCCATCAATGCCATATCTAATCCACCGTTCAATACTTTTAAACTGTGAAAATCTTGATAAAAATATTTTAATTATTTCCCGAGTGATTTTATATCAAACACAATCGTAGAGTCATAGAGATATTATTGGTAGAGTAAGGGTAGGTTGAAGCCATATTTTTCTGTAGTCAAATATGTATAAAAAACAACTATTAGGTATATGTACTTAGTTGCTTCATACATTTTCATCTAATAATTATGACGAAAAAATAACATGCCATTATCCCACTAATGCGAAAGTTTGCCTAAACCAATTTTGATGAAATTTGGAATGGAGATAGTCTATACCCTGGATTAACACATAATGCCTTTTATTCCGGAAAAAGGTTCCTATGGGAAGACGCGGGTGAAACCGCGGGGCTTTATTTTCACAAAGCCCTATTATCACAAGGTCCATTTGATTCATTATAGCTTTTATTACACTGATATCCACAAGTCTTTGTTTACATCACCAAATATAGAAGAAGAAGGGGCGGATATCTAGCAATGAACTCTCAAGATTCACGGGCGGGAGTGTAAACAGAATCCGTGCCAAAATCGAGCAGCAGCGTTGGCGTCACTGCTTGCCGTTCCGAGCGAGGGTGTTCATTACACGGGACGAGACGAAAAATATTTTAAGGAAGCATTTTGACGTGACAACGTCTTATAATTCGATAGAGCCGGCTGCACGCGCGAAAAAACATGACTCATGCGGCGTTACCTCGCTCTGAGGCGTTCCATGTAAGGCTTGAAGTGCAAGCGAGAGCGCGGAACGAGCGACAAATAAGCACAATCGGCCAATCGACGTTGTCACGTTCAACTATCGTCAGTAAACCGACTTTACAGACAACCAATTTTTTTTACTTGTATCTGTATAGATACAAGTAAAAAAAGTATTAGTATTAATAAAGGCAAAAGTGGCAAACGTAGGACGCCCTGCGACTAGTTGGAGCTACGACTTGCGCCGACTGGCTGGCAGTAGCTGGATGAGAAGAGCCGAAGACCGGCCTCTGTGGCGTACCTACCTTGAGAACGGCAGTGGACTGACACAGGCTGATGATGACAATGATGATGATGATGATGATGATGATGAAATGCAGAAGTAACAAGGGCAGTGTTACTTCTATTTTTATTACCATTCAAGCCAAAACCGCTAAAGTCCTAAATTAATAATCGATCCTGATCCGTTATCCGCGGTTTCGGATCGATATGTCATGTCATAATATGTCATTTTAAAAGTAATATGTCATGCCCTAGTACTAAAATGACATATTATGACATGACATATCGATGCAAAACCGCGGATAAGGATCGATTATTATTAATTTCGGACTTAAAACGACTTAAAACTGATTAATCAACCCTAACTAGATACCATATACTAGGTGGACCGACGACATTGTAAGAGTCGCAGGGAGCCGATGGATGCAAATGGCTAATAGACGTTCATGGCGTTCAAGGGGGGGGGGGGGCTATGTTCAGCAGTGGACTTCTTCCGGCTGATGATAATGATGATGAACTAGATACCTACCAGCCAAACTAATAAATACTATTAAATACCAGCCAAAGGAGAGCGAAACTGGTCGATTCTACTTTGACCCAAAGACCGAATGGTCAAAAGTCAAAAGAATTAGGTATTTGAAATATTTCAGATTATTTGAACATTATTATTATAATCTCATATCAGCAATTTTTATCACAAATTTAGGTAGGTAGGTAGGTATATAATTTCAATTTTATTATTGGACCAGTCATATCTAAATCCACGACACGTGATTCTGTTTTATTGCATCTCATTTTAGTTTTTGTATTTATCTACGTTTTTAGGGTACTGTATACAAAACAAATTCTCTAGTAAACTATTTAAATAGAATAACTAACTACACTAATAACTATATAGGAATATAGGGTAAGTAAAGTACCAAAGTACCTACTTTTACTTAAATTAAAAGAGAACATGATCGTTACATAATACTATTTTAATTTTCAATGTGATTAAATCAACAAAATTAACAAAACGTATTCTGACATTCAAATATGGGACATGCCACTGTTCCGTATTGGATTCAAGAAAATAGAGGACACGAAAATCGGGACATCCCGATATGTAACGTTACACAGATTTTTTTAGAGATGTGAAAAAAGTTTCGATAAATTCATAACACCTTGTTATAGTAGGTACACTACATGACCAAATTCCTGAATTGTGTCCGTGTACTTATATTCGTCACAAACGTAATTCAGTAATAGTTTCCAACTAATATAATCACATGATTGGTTTATTTTGTGTAGCCGATGATGTAACAACTGATTGTAGAGCTGAATTTGGTTAGTCTTGGCACTCAATGATATTCTGAAATTGGAATTACATTATAAACTCGTATGTATTTTATTTGTGGGCTTAAACATTATATGGTACGGGAAATATACTTCATAATTATTATCTAGATCTTGATATCTATAATATAAAAATGAATCGCAAAATATGTTGGTAAGCGCATAACTCAACAACGCCTGGACCAATTTTACCAATTCTTTTTTTTAAATGTTCGTTGAAGTCCAATAATGGTTTTTACGGTGAGAAAAATCGAATAATTGCCGGGAAAACACTAAAATTAGCCCTTTTCTTTTCCCCATACAAACGATTCGTAATAATACTTAAGTCAATTTGAACTTTAATACCATACCATAAAGTTCAAGTGTTAGTGGAGAGGTTCCGGGAAGGCAAAACAATTGAGTGACGTTAGTATTGTATAAATATTGATGTCTGTTTTCAATAAATTTAGGGATCCTTACTAAAACTCCAATAATGTGTGTATTATAATTTTTGCGTTTTTGCTAAATACCCGTGCGAAGCCGGGGCGGGCCGCTAGTTATAAATATGAAAGTAACCAACTCTCTTTGTCCCTCTATTTGTTAGCACTTCACACCTAAACCACTATACAGGTCTTGATGAAATTTAGAGATAATTTGAACCCTTGGAAAGGACTTAGGCTACTTTATAGTACAATTTCAATAAACCACAGGGCACAGCTAGTATTGAATGCATTAATGTATACTGTATGTATTAAGGAGCACAGTATTGCTACTTTTATTTTATTTATATTTGTTTATTAAAAAAAAAACCAACAACGTTATCAATTAGTAAAAATTAAAATAATCACAGCTTATTTCATATCGATTGCCTTCGCGAGAATCCACCAAACAACTTTATTATAATTGCATTTAAGATGATAAAGACAAATTACTTTATCGGAAAACTTATTTATTCTTTCACGAATATAAATTATGGACACAGTCACAACTATTCCTATGTCAGATTCCGGGGCAAATAATTTTAAAACAACGCGCCTCAGCGACGCCTGTGACGTGGCCGTGGCCAATGTCACGAGAATTTTGGCCAATATTCGCAACGTAGAACGCAATGATACAAAATAAATAGCCCGGGCACATGTAAAAACAAAGCATTGACTAAAAATAATAGCAATAGTACATAGCTCGTAGCTGCTTTTAAATTAAAAAAGGTTTTGCGAAAAAAAGTTTTACTCTACTATAATTTTCTGTGCCAAATTTTGTTGAACGAAATTCCTCCAAGTGTTTTGTATACGTTTCTGTAGTCGAAAAATGTAGGGGTATAGACGTAACCGTATATTTTTGTTATAACAAATTGATTATGTATTTTCGTTTAAGTGCGAAACCGTTCGAGACCAACGGAGCAAGTGCTCATTAAGGCCAAATGTTTATAAACAGCGTTGAAATTAATTTACACAAAATATTTTTTGAATAGTCAGCTGGTATGGATGCAATGTTACATTCTTTGTATCCAAATTGTTGGTAGCTTTATATGTTTTTTCAATGCATAATCCGCCAAATAAGTTATTTAAGGTACATATTCCTTTTAAATACTCTTAATAATTAATTTTATTTATGCATGGAGAGCAGATTTAATGTGTACTTTTACCTAATACAACGTTTGTAAGAAAATAGGTATACGAGTATTACAACCTTCTTTCTTATCGATGTTAGAACATCAGACTGAATAGGGTACCTAGAGTATTAAAGTCAGTATCGAATCGAACACGTTCACAAATGTATCATACGCATTCCTTTCTCTAACGCTTGCAGAAACGAAAAGAATAATTTTTAAAAAATAATTAAAAAATATGTCAGTTCTACGGTTTTCCATGCTCTTGCATGACTTAATTATTGTTTATTTATTTTCAATGTTATCTGCGGTATCAGTCGTTAACCTCCACAGCACGTGGTCGTAGTAGAGTATTTTGTTAGGTTTGAAGCTGTAGCTCTGCACCAAGAAAACAAAATTTACTTCATTCAAGCTCTAGAGAAAGACAGGTAACAAAATCGTTTGGCCGACGACCGAGAAGTATACATAGCACAGAGCTATTCGTAAAATAGAACGTTAACTTGTTGGAAGTGAAAGAGAGAGATTTATGGGCAACCGACGTGGTTAGAGCAGGCCGAACCGGTTAGGTCAGAGCGTCGCCGTCGATTTCGAACGAGCGAGAGGGTAATAGGGCGAGTGTGCTGTGTTAGAGGAGTGCGTCCGAAGGTTGCATGTTTTATCGTGGAAATTTCCACTGTAGACAATTGAAACTTGAACGTATGAGTGTGCTAGTGAGGTCAGCTTTATACCTACTTATCGATGACTAAGTTTAACTTATCACGTTTATCAAGTTACGATTATAAACCACTAAGAGTTGCATTTTACTGATGGATTTGGCAGAACGTGAAAAGTCAGATCTTACTACTTTTCTTAATTTACAAATGTTTATAAATTAAAATAAAAAGTTCAGACCCTTAATCTTATAATTTGCACCATAGAGTCTTAGTAACAATAAAATAAAGTTCTCCATCAATTGATTACTGACTTTGGTTGGTAGTGCTTCCTACTTCCCTGTTAGAACGACTTCCGTACCCATTCAACCTGTAATACAAAAGTTACTCAGCCAAAACAAACGCAAGATACCAAATTGAGATAGGTACCTAATTAGTTTCTAATGATAGAGTCAGTGTATCGTAGCTCGAATTTAATAACACTCTTGGAAGATGTGGATTATGTAACGATTACTATATGCCTAAGTAGAGATATATTTTGTTTTGGATGTCTTTAACCATTTATATAACAGAAAATAAATTCGCATGCTTTGTTAAATGAATTTCACAACTAATGGGTAACCCCCGTGCCTCAAAATAACTTTCAATGATGCCTTGACTCCTTTTATTTTTAAGATTCAACTTTGCAACATTTTGGGATAAAGTATTTTTGCATTTATTATCACGGATGGACTATTTTTCAGAGCGAGACAATTTTGAGTTTTTTGTGGACAAAGCTTTAAAGGCGGACTGTCGCAAATCATAATACATGTACCTATGTAAATAGTATATACCATGCAAAAATACATAAGTTATCGACATCGATAGTCCGTGACCTCGAACTATCCCATCACTAACGCCGGAGCCCCCGAACGTCGCGGTCGGTCGTCTATCGCTCGCCTTGCAAGCTTGCATAATTATCGAACAGCGAGCATGCCGTCTGCGAGCACATGCTACGTTGGTAGCTGAAATAATAATATGTCAATATTATACCAATGCAATCTTGGAAAAAAACACGTATTAGATAGAGATATTAAAAGACAGACAGCTGCAGATATAGAAAACTTGTAAAGAGGTTTATTATTTTGAAATTAGACTTGAAGACTTCCTAAATTATTTTTTTAAACAAGGACACTGACAGAGAGTGCCACTCCTTCGCCGTTCGCACATATGCGAATCTAATTCTTATTGATCTACGCCTCGAAAAGTTTTTCATAAAGGACCAATTTTCGCGGAATGATAACATCTTGAAAGACTTTTCTCTATGCTCTATCTTTGCTCTAAGAAAGGACCTCTAACAAAAAACCCTGAATATTTAATCTAAACAAGAAATAGGTGTAACGACGGAAAATTGTAACATTAATTGCTTACATATATAATTAATGCTGCAACACAAACAAAGAGTTTAAAAACATGCAATTAATAGTAAAATAAACGCATTTATTATGATACAATCTCATGAATAACATGTAAATATGCAAATAACAAATCTATTTATAGAATAATTATCTGAATAAGGAAAATATTATCGACAGGGTGCCATATTTTTATGCAAAGATAGGTCAGGTTCTTCCGTCATCTATCGTGTAATGTATGTATTTATCTTAAGTACATACTACATATAGTAAATAAGTATATCTAGATACATATTTTAAACGCGAAAGTTTATGAGTATGTTTGTATGTTTGTTGCTCTTTAACGCAAAAACTACTGAACGGATTTGAGTTCAATTTGGAACGGAGATAGCTTATACCCTTGATTAACACATAGGCTACTTTTTATCTCGGAAAAAGGTTCCTGCGGGATAACGGGAAGACGCGGGTGAAACCGCGGGGCGCAACTAATAGGTAGTACATAAGTATAGATGTGATATGTCATATGTGTATGGAATATCTGCCTATTCACATGGTAATTTGCTACACTTGTGTTACACACTTGGCAGTCATGTGATATGTTTCTTCATTTATCTCTTTCAATAATTATTGCAATACAATGTCGCCACGGAACGTTATTTTAGAGTTAATTAGGTGCATGAAGACGGTAATTAACCAAATAATTGAAAATACAGTTTTTAAAATTAGTACCCTAGTAGATACTTTAATACTTTAATTTCGATATTGGGGTTCCGTACATCCGATAAAAATACAAATTCTTTGTAGGATCGCTCTCATGTCTGTCTATCCATTTGTCATAGCTTATTTGATCCGAATCTAAATATTTTTTTTAGCTAAGCACCTTTATATCACATGCGTGGACTATACTTGATTTCACTAAAGAAGCAAAAAATGCATGAATGAAAAAAAAACATTTATTTTTTCAAAATTTTGCAGCATTTTTTTTTATTTTTCTTCTAACAAGGTTAACTCTCACATTAGGAATATTGATTATCCTTATATGTTGCTGGACACAGGCCTCTCCCAAACGCCACTGAGCCTGATCTTTGGCTCATCGAACTACTGCCAGCCATTTTATATAATATGTGTACCAAATTTGTATCAAATTTATCCACATTATCCACATCATATCACCCTCTATAATGGTTCCGGTATTTAATCGGATGTAGGTACTCAACACTAAAAACATAGCGATGTGCGAATTCATCTGAAGTATGAATACATTGTATAACCAAAACAAATTCATTCTTAGCCCCAAGGTCCTATGTCAATTTTGCGATGCAGTCAAGATCACAGCCAAGTTTATTATGTCCAACCTTGTAGCTTTCTATTTAATAAATTTCTACATCATAATCCATAAATATTTTTACTTCCTACATAGCGTTTGGTCTCACATCTGGGGCCCACTTCTCGCGGCCGGCGTGTAATATGTATTATCACATTCGATAAATATCGCAATATCTGTCAAAATATGTATTGAATTTTGACAGTTATTGCGATATCATATATCATCAAATGTGATAATATATCACGCCGAGAGAATTGGGCCCCAGATGTTTTAACTTTGCAACAATGTGGTCGAAGGTGGTACCCTACCACCATGTCGTGGTAATTGTTATCAATACGATGTTATTCTTCAGTGAAAGCTCATCAAGTTCATTGTAGAATTTCAACCCACGACCTACAAAAAATCGCAAGCCCTTGCCACTAGTACACCAGTACCAGTGCCAGTAGTACTGAGACATCATAGATTAAAAAAATTACGATAACATAATATTATGGTTTAGATTTTTCACAATCGTAAGAAAATGTGTTCTACTTTTACACAAAATTTCAGCTTGACTTTGTAGTCAGTGCCATAACAGTTGACGTCTGTCAAAAGTGCCCTTTTCAAACCAGCGAGCGTCGCGTCATCTCGTTACAGAAATAACTTGGTCAAACTAATAACAGCAGCGAGCTTTGAAATAACAAGACAGGGTTTAGCAAAATCTTCGACTGACTAGATGACTGCTGTTTCGACTCGCAGAACGCTCGTAAAGGTCATTGAACCAGCTAGCTAGTGTTCTGTCATGTTGCTTTCTATTTCGTGCGTTGAACACATCGATTCCGTTATAATGTACACTTGCAGGCATTGCAAATTTGCCCCTATTTATAAATATTTCACTGATGATCAATCAGTTCAGGAAATTTCCGCACGATCTTCAATCCACTGGTCACGCAGAGTTCTAACAAGAAAACTCCAGATATATGTACTCAACGAAGCTGTAGCTGAGCTGAAGCTGTGTGCTGTGTTTTGTAGCTTTGTAGCCTACAAAATGAAATAAGAATCTTTTAAAAAGCATAATTACTAGGTACTACAGGCAAAATGAAATACCGAGGGGAATCAACCTGGTTTTGATCTTATCGTCGTTATTCAAGGTTCCCCTCGTTGTGTGAAAGGGGATTCCGAAACGAGGAAGGGTTACGTTCGCACAAAAATCAAACGAAATTATGAGGAGAAACGAAGAAGCGTTCTAGAATGTTCGCGAGTTTTAAGTTGAACACAATAAATGAGAACCTTGGCCCCAACATGTTGGTTCACTGGCACACAATGACTCAATGGCTAATTCAACACTTTTATTGGCTCTTTGTAGTTATGTTCTAATTGTCAATTTGGTCTATAGAAGGTTTCTACCATGTAAATTACGTGTATTTTCACACAAGGATATTCTACTACGAGTATATTATACTTATAGAAAATACCACATAATCTAAATTTTGGGTACAAATTTAATAAAAACAAAACGAATACGAATATACTCACAAATTATATATAATTTTTTGAGTACATCCAGTAATACCCGTCTCTACTTTGGTCGCATTGAAATCAGAGGGGAAAAAGCCTTGGTGATAAAAAACCGAAGTAAAATTTTTTGCTCATTTTTTGCATCTAAATTGACCAGATTTTTGATCCAACAGCAAGCAACGTAACTTTACAAAAAATTAAGTAAGCCAGTCTCACCGACACGACCTAAGCACGTGGTAAGCAAGGTCGCTACGGCATGCTTCGGTTCGGCCCACTTAATGCTTGTAATCGATAAAGCATAGGGAAAATTGACTTTATACTCAATAGTATTAGTGTTGAAATTCTTTTGTCCGTTCACAAAGGCTTAAATACTGTTTTAGCCACGTCGGCGGTAGCTTGCATTTGTTATGTAAATTGTCTGAGTTCTGTCTATCCGGTGCATGGGTTCTCTGATTGTTGATTTCAGTGTCATTGAGGGTCGGAAGTTAACCAGTTTGCAGTGGTTTCTTTACTTACATCTTACAGGGTATCGTTTGACTACAAGATGTGATGATGTGATCGAAGGTGGCTTGACGTGATTTGAGAGCCAGTTGTAGGATTTTCTTATGAAGGGTACCGAACCTTACTATTTTCAAGAATGGAATATACATTGTTAGCGTTGCTAATTAACTTTTTGACTATTCAAATAAATTAATTCAATGTTATTAACTCCTCCATACTTTTGTTTCCTCAATTTCCAGGATGACTTTTAGGAAATCTTTTCAAAGTTCTGAGCGATTCACTGAAATTATATCAAGGCACCGCCTCAGCCGCTGGTAGGTACTACTAATACATAAAATTTTCAGAAGAACTGCCTTTGGTAGTGTAGGCGTGCTTTAAGGAAGGATTTTTAATCACCTCAAATGCTATTAAAGTTTGTATGGACAATTTTTAACTTAAGTACACGCGGACAAAGCCTAGGGGCAGGTCTTCATATTTTTATAACTATTGTTTCTCATCTAAAAACTGAAAAAGTAGTAAGTACATAGGTTGATAAATAATAATTGAATATGAATATCACATTACTATAATATCTAAGTAAGTACAGTCAACGACAAAAGTCACTGAACAATCACACTTTTTTCTATTATCCTCATCATCTTAAACACCAATTTTTTACCTCATCATCACCTAAAATCAAGTGTGTTATGTTGTGGTCAAAATGATACCATGTAAAATGTAAAAAAAACTATAATAATTATTTGAAACACATTTGTAAAATCGAGAACGATCAGCTACTTTTGTCGCTGACTGTACCAGCATATTATACTATGATATAATGTTATTACATAGTTAATGCGGTACAAGGAAAATCGATATTGTTACGGATAGATAAGTCGATTTTGTCAATTGTTATTAGATAAGTCGATTTTTGTTAATTATTATAAGTAGCAGATTATACTACATAGCCTTTATGTATACCTGTATAAATGTATAGCATTATTAGTAAATTCTAAATTAGAAAATGTCACGATGTGCTGACCTGTGATCAGAGAGAGACTCACCTCCCGCAAGAGCGGGACAGCGATATAGATCGCGCGCGCGCCATGCGACGCTCTGATTGGACGAGAGGCGCGTCATACCCACCGGTGCCTGGCGCTAGTTGCCGACACAAAAATTGTACTTAAGCTAAGAGAAATCCTGTTTTAATTGTATTGCCTCAAGGTATTGCTTCAAAGTGTTGTATCTGAACCTAAAATATACAGTCCACAAGTTTATGGAAAGGAGTCACTCAAGAGTTTCATTTCGTCGAGCACCCTGACCCCAATAGTTGTTTGGTCCATCGAGTGCCGGATACTTCAAGAAGCAGTTCCAGTCGTATACAACCTGAACGCTGTTGTATGCGACGTGAAGATCATCGGCTGCAGTCGTATACAACTTGAACGTTGTTGTATGCGACGTGAAGATCGCCGAGGAAACCGGCCGCTTACAAATTGAACGTTTTTTGTAAGCGGTGCCACCGCTGCAGTCGTATACAACCTGAACGCTGTTGTATGCGACGTGAAGATTATCGGCTGCAGTCGTATACAACTTGAACGTTGTTGTATGCGACGTGAAGATCGCCGAGGAAACCTGCCGCTTACAATTTGAACGCTTTTGTAAGCGGTATCACCGCTGCAGTCGTATACAACCTGAACGCCGTTGTATGCGACGTGAAAATCGTCGGTTACAGTCGTATACAACTTGAACGTTGTTGTATACGGCGTGTACAAAGAAGCTACCAACGGTGCAACTACGTCGAGTCTGGGAAGATCACCCAACGGTGCAACTACGTCGAGTCTGTGAAGATCACCCAACGGTGCGACCACGACGAGTTCTGGGAAGATCACCCAACGGTGCAACTACGACGAGTGCCGTCTGCACTGCACTTCGAGTCACCGTGGAAAAACGTAATTACGTGGTTTATCCACGGCTCTGTTACCCCGGCCACCTAACGGTGCCAACGGCCAGGGTCTCAGAGTTAACGCCGCAAGGCGGTGTGGTGTTTTGTGCAACACCACCAGTCCATCAAGACCGTTCAACGGGAACGCGGACTGAAATAGCACTTCCTCGCCGGTAAGAGTGGAAATCAGTGCGGGGGCCAGACTGTAGGCACTCGCCAAAGGGGTCGGACATTCCAGCCGACTACCGAGCACCCCGTATCTGACTCCGCTCCTCTGCTGGGTGGAACCCACCTTACCTTTCCCAAAACCATCCATCCCTGAGGAAGCATATCCCGATTAAACCCGGGCCCTTCCGACGGACTGCTAGGGACAGTTAGGGAGGTAGGGACCGCTAGGGAGGTAGGCAGCGTAGGGGCAACAAGAGCCAAGAAGATGCCGACCACCAGAAGCCAAGCGGCCGAAGAAAAGAATCATCGTATATATGATGATTATCCCGCGTCACCGTCCGCACCAACGTCCGTACAACCGCGAAACACAGAGACCGTTGCCGACTTGCCCGCGACCGACCAACCGCCGCGATTAACTTCACGCGATAACGAACGTAGAACGCGAGCCCCGTCGGTTCAGTCACGACGTTCTACTGCTAGCGCGATCGCGAGAATAAGACAGGCCGAGCTCGAAGCTGAGGAGCAACTCGCTGCTATTCGACAGCAAGAACTGCTGTTGCAAGCCACCTTGGTTAGGAAACGGTTAGCCGCGGACGTCGCCACCATTCGCGAAGAGACGGATCGAGAAAGCGTTTGCGCGGAGGAGACAACGGATACCAATCGTAGAGTCAGCGATTGGATTCAAAACACTCAAAAACGAGGGGAGTGTGTCGAATCAAATTTAGAAAGGGGACCGTCACCCCCACCACCACCGGTTCGCGAAAGAAGGACTGAAAGACGTCCTCCTGTAGGGAACCCGAATCAAGTTACGTTCGAAACACCGCATCGACCCAGGTCACCCACGCCTCATAGGTCTAAAGAGCGCGGGCTCGAGCGGCTCGCAGACACGCTAGAACGAATGACGCGAAGTAACGCACCGTCTAGACAAACGTACGACTTGCCTTTGTTTTCCGGCGCCGCGGGAGAATGGTTGCCTTTCAAGGTCGCCTTTGAAGTAACAACGCAGTTACATGGTTTCTCATCCATGGAGAACTTATCGCGTCTTCGAACTTGCCTGAGAGGAAACGCACAAAAGACCGTATCCGCGTTGTTAGGTACGGCTAGGGATCCTAAAATTATCATGCGGACACTAGAACAATGTTATGGCCGGCCGGAAATCATTATCGATCAAGCGTTAGAAGACTTAAAGAAACTACCGCGAGTAGGGAATTCTGCCGTAGAACTAAATTCGTTCGCCATAAATTTACAAAGTATCGTGACGGTAATCGCGGGTATAGACGACCGAGACTACCTACGAAACCAGATGTTGTCGCGTCAAGTAATAGAGAAGCTTAGTCCACACCTTAAATCGAGATGGTGCGACTACGCTGAAGATTACGGTAATAGGACAGAGCCCGAGATAATAACCTTATCTGAATTCCTAATGCGCGAAGCTGATCGCACACTGCGACACGCGTTCTCTAACCCCGGTTCTAACCCCGGTCAGACAGGAACGGCACGAGGCGCGAGTAACTTTAAAAGAGAACCGAAAGCGAACGAACGAAACCGCGGAGCAAATGTTTACGCAACAACCGATGATACACCGTCGAAAAAGGATACGTGTTATTGTTGCGGGGCGGAGCATGCCACTCCCCAATGTAAAAAGCTCGCGGCTATGCCCATATCAAAAAGATGGGAATGGGCAAAGGAAACTCGCATATGTTTTCTCTGCTTGAATAGCAAGCACAGACGTTTTAAGTGTAAGGCGAAGCGATGCGGTGTAGAGGAATGTCGCCAATCGCATCACGCGCTCCTTCACTTAAAGCGTGAGATAGTCGCCAACGAAAAGGAAGAGTCCGTGGTCGCAGCGTCCGCGCACCACGCGGAAAGCAACCAGATACTCTTAAAAGTATGTCCGATTACGATTACGGGACCAAACGGTAAAGAAGTCGATACTTACGCGTTGCTAGATGAAGGATCGACAGTAACATTGGTCGACGAAGAGATAGCCGGGATAGTCGGAGCGAACGGACCGACGCGAACGTTGCATATCCACGGAGTCACGTCGAGCCAAAAAGAACCGGACAGTCAAGCGGTCGAAATCGAGATAAGGGGCAGAGGTCAGTCACGTTACCAACCGATTAGAGCACGCACGGTTAGAAATCTCGTTCTAGGGCATCAGTCTGTGAGACCTGAGACGTTACAATACGAGCATCTACGCGAACTGAATTCAGATGACGTTTGTTACGCGAACGCGAAACCGCGAATTCTTGTAGGCGCTGATAATTGGCATCTTATCGTCACGCGTAGATTACTCACTGGCACGAATAAACAGCCAGCCGCGTCACTCACTCGACTAGGATGGGTACTCCACGGGTCCGTGACAAGACAGATCACCTCGGATAACGCGACCGTACTACACGTGAAAGCTAGGGAAACCCGCTGCGATCAGAACGACGATCTAAGCGAGCTAGTAAAAGCACACTTTGATATCGATGCTCTAGGTATTTCATCAAAGCACAAACCGATAGCAGCAGATGAAAGAGCGAAAGCGATATTCGACGCCACCGCGAAACGCGTCGGCAATCGTTTCGAAGTAGGCTTACCATGGAATTCGGATGACGTCACTATGCCACCTAGCTACGATATGGCTCTACATCGTCTACGAGGGATCGAGAAAAAGATGGATAGATCGCCGTCCTTTAAGCTCGCGTACACGGAACAGGTAGAGAAATTGCTAGAAAAAGGATACGCATCCGAAAGTAAATTTGTAGATGACGAGAACCCGCGCGTCTGGTACTTACCACATTTCGCGGTCACGAATCCGAACAAACCCGGGAAAACGAGACTAGTTTTCGATGCCGCCGCGCGAGTCAACAACACGTGCTTAAACGACGCACTGTTAGACGGACCTGATATGTTGCGCGCGCTGTACGGTGTCTTGTTCAGATTCAGAGAACAAGCAGTAGCTGTGACCGCAGATATCCGAGAAATGTTTCTAAGAGTACAAATTAGACCGGAAGATCGCGTAGCTCAGCATTTCTTGTGGCGTGGCGATGATCGCTCTAGCCCGCCGCGGAAATACGTCATGTCATCAATGATATTTGGAGCTCGGAGCTCTCCGTTCTTGGCACACAGCGTACGGAATAGAAACGCGTCAGATTACGAGGACACACATCCGCTCGCGTACCGCGCCATAACGGAAAACCATTATATGGACGACTGGGTCGACAGCTTCGACTCAGTAGAAACGGCAGCCCGCACGATAGCCGAGGTACAGGAAGTACATTCAAAAGCTGGATTCGAGCTAGCGGGATGGAGCTCCAATCAACCGCAGTTGTTAAGTCACATTCCCGACGAAGATAAAGCAAGCGCACCGAAAGAGCTAGGCGCGAACGTAAATGCCTGTGGTAAAACGTTAGGCGTATTATGGACACCGACTACGGACGAGTTATCGTTTAACACTGCAATGCATCGCGTACCCGAGGAGGTAAAGACAGGTCTACGAACGCCTACGAAGCGCGAAGCGTTGAGCGCCGTTATGTCTCTGTTCGATCCGCTAGGCTTACTCAGTCCGTACACTATAACAGCTAAAATCATGCTGCAAGGACTGTGGAAGCAGAAAATAGGCTGGGACGACCCGCTCCCTATCGAAGAAGCGACCATATTCAACGAATGGCAGGCCGACTTAGAGTACATACGTGACTTACGTTTACCGCGTTGCTACGACACGAGTAGGGACATCACGCATACGCAATTACACATCTTTTGCGATGCTAGCGAGCAAGCGTACGCGACGGTCGCTTACTGGCGTTTCACTCACACGGACGGTAGCGTAAGAGTAGCTCTGGTCGCCGGAAAGGCCAAAGTCGCGCCCATGAGGTCACAGAGCATACCGCGAATGGAATTACAGGCCGGACTGATAGGCGCGCGGCTCGCGGCTGAAATTATCGCCGAGCATAACAAAGCGAAACCGGAAGTTATACTGTGGAGCGACTCCAAGACGGTCCTCCACTGGATAAGGAATGACGCCGTTAAATATACGCCTTATGTAGCACACCGATTGAGCGAAATAGCCGAGCTTACAGAGACAAGTCAATGGCGATGGGTGCCTACCGCGCACAATGTTGCGGACGATGCGACACGCGCCGGTAACACGCAATTAACCAGCCACGATCGTTGGTTCAAGGGCCCGGCGTTCCTGTACGATTCAGAGGAACACTGGCCGGTCGAAGACGTGCTACAACCAGATCAGGAAGAGGTGGTGGCGCTGACGACAGTAGAACACGGTTTAATAGACATATCGCGTTTCTCGAACTATACCAGATTAGTGCGTACCACGGCACACGTATTAGCATTCGTAGATAAGTGCCGCCGGCGGGCAACGCGAATCGAAGCGCGACACTTGCAAGAAGCCGAGTTAGTCCTACTAAGGGAAGCGCAGAAAGACAGCTTCAAGGACGACCTGGCGCGATTGAAAAACGGTAAAAGCGTCGACAAAACCAGCAAGTTAGGAAAGTTAGATCCGATATACGGCGCGGACAGGATAATACGGTTGAATGGGAGAATAAACGCGGCCGCAGTCCCAGTTTCAATGAAAGAACCGCCTATTCTCCACGGAAACCATCCACTCACTCGACTCATAATACGCAACGAGCACGAGAAGACTCACCACATAGGACGTGAGCAAGTAGTAAACAACCTGAGACAACGTAAAAATAGGCGATATCGTCGTAATAGCGGATGGCCTTCTGCCGCGAAACATATGGCCTCGCGGGCAAGTCGAGCGTGTTTTCACGGGTCCGGACGGCGTGGTGCGGAGCGTTGAGGTGCGGACAAGAGGAGGTATTTTTAGGAGACCTGTAAAAAGACTCATCATCCTACCTAGAAAATCATAGGCTACGAAGTTCTTCGCCGAGGGGAGGATTGTTACGGATAGATAAGTCGATTTTGTCAATTGTTATTAGATAAGTCGATTTTTGTTAATTATTATAAGTAGCAGATTATACTACATAGCCTTTATGTATACCTGTATAAATGTATAGCATTATTAGTAAATTCTAAATTAGAAAATGTCACGATGTGCTGACCTGTGATCAGAGAGAGACTCACCTCCCGCAAGAGCGGGACAGCGATATAGATCGCGCGCGCGCCATGCGACGCTCTGATTGGACGAGAGGCGCGTCATACCCACCGGTGCCTGGCGCTAGTTGCCGACACAAAAATTGTACTTAAGCTAAGAGAAATCCTGTTTTAATTGTATTGCCTCAAGGTATTGCTTCAAAGTGTTGTATCTGAACCTAAAATATACAGTCCACAAGTTTATGGAAAGGAGTCACTCAAGAGTTTCATTTCGTCGAGCACCCTGACCCCAATAGATATAATGTACTATACCTAATAATGTAAATGCGAAAGTAACTCTGTATGTTTGTTTGTTTGTTTGTTTGTTACTTTTTTACGACTAAACCGCTGAGCCGATCATGATGAAATTTGGTGTGAAGATAGTTCGAATCCTGGAAAAGGACATAGGATACTTTTTATTGCGATAAAATTGTAGTCCACGCGGGTGAAACCGCTGGGCGCGGCTATGCGGCTAGTAAGTTTACCTATATGCTTAGAATATTGTTATTCTATGCCTATATGTATATGGAACAATTACGTAACACGTAGGTGTATCGTGTGCGTCAGGTAATAAAATTCAATTCAATGGTACACAACACGTGATAGGTATATAATTGAGTGACGGAATGATAGACATCATACTATAATAATATCGTACATAAAATTAGCTTGTTGAAACTTTGCCAAACTGTGTGTCGCATAAATTAAACCTTTCATCGTAACGATATTATTAGCATCAGTAAAGCCTATTTGTAATTCTGGGATGAAGTCAAACAATACTTCTTTATATTTATAGATTTATAATGCTTTAATTGTCATTTTAAAGTTGTGTAACACTTACTACGGCCATGGAAAGGCTATATTAGCAATGTCGGAGGCTTTCGGGTGGCCTGAAAATGGCTGGGAAATTATAGGTTGCCATTAACTCATACGAAAGAACGAAATAGGTAGTCATACTTTTAAAACCTTTTTAGGACATGAAAACCTACTGTCCATAAACCGGAAAAAAAGCCTGTAAGTAAGTAGGTATTGGTGTCGATTCGGTTTTATTTTCTCCCCTAAATTAAACTAAGTTTGACAGATCTAATAGGATTGCTATCTTTCTCTAAACACTGAAGTAGAAAAGGACAGCATTACTTTTAGACCTATCAAACTTAGTTTAGTTTAGTTTTAGCAAAATAGATAATAGCTACCAGACCTAAGTGTACCGCTGAAATTTGTCATACGCAATTTTTTTAGCACTATAAATTCATCTCATACGGGCGTTAAATGAATGTAAATTTTTAGGGGGCTGCGGTAACTCATAAAGATTTATTATAATGTAATGTCAGTAAGCAATATTTAGAATTTACGAGTCTGAAAGCGGCAATGGACTGGTCATATCTGCCGTAGAACCGAAAACCGTTGGAGGAAACATGTTCTTGAGCGGAGACTACGACGCGGCAAGAAAAGAAGCACGTCTTCAGGCTGGATGGAAAGATGATATACCTACGGAAGGTAGCTGGCAGCAGTCGAAAAAGAGAAGCAAAGATCGGGCTCAGTGGCGTGTCTTAGGAGAGGCCTATGTCCAGCAGTGGACTGATACAGACAGGCTGATGATAATGATGATGATGGGGATAGTGAAGTCAGAAAAATAATAAACAGTACATGTAATCTATATTAAAAAGTACTTTTTTATTCTAGAGCTACTAAACATTTTTTTCTCTCATGTAATAGAACTCAATTTGGCGCAGCAAAAGAAAATATAACCGACAGTAAATACGGAAATAAGCTCGACAGAGAGAGAGAGAGAGAACAAAGAAACTCAACGGGATGTCATTTTCTTTTTTCATTCATTACATAAACACACAAACACCTACGTTATTTAACTTTTAGTCATACAAAAGCAGTCAAGTATAAAAATATCAGAATTATTTATAAACAAAAATGCGCCGCAACATTTTAAATTAACTCGTGATGAGTCGGATGCTCATGTGTTAACATAAATAGATACTTACACACACAGTGTCAACAAATATCAAGACTTTGCGTCCCACGGTTACATCCGTGGTTTTTCTAGCTATCCGGAAGGAACACTTTTCCGGGATAAAATTAGCAATTTTCGTTCCGAATTTCCTTCAAATCCGTTCAGCTGTGCTTCGGCGTGAAAAAGAACAAACACAAACACATGTTGGCATATTATTAGATATATATAGAGTGATTTGCCAGGAATTAAAACATTCTATAGAAGCCATTTTTATGATGAAATCCACAACGATTTGTAAATGTAAACTATAAACTGGAGGGATTTTTACAACAAACCGATTCTCCTAACAAAACATTATTTTAAGATGTAAATCGAATGTTATGTATCAACTGTATAAGAATACAGAAAATGTTATTCGTATAATGTAAGACCATTTACCATTCAAATACCTAGACTGAAATAAATTTCAATTGCAAACATAAAAATAGGAGCAAATGTTTGACAGCTGAAGGCAAGTAGATACGACCAGATTATACAGAACTTTTCATAACGTCAATTTGTATATAAACTTCTAGGCTCGTGCGGAAATCACGGATTATTTTAAAATGGCCAATTTGACTTTGAGATGCTATGACGTAGGCTGTTGTTGTTTAATATACATGAACAACCGAAGATCTGATTTTTCAGGAATGATCCAGTTTTAGCGGGTCTGTCCTCGGTACTACGACCAAAGTAACTCAGACTAATTGAATTGTTTACTTCCTTCGAAGTGGCATTTAATTTTATGTGTATTTAATTATATTTAAGCGTAAAGACAACCATAAAATCATTTAAATGCATTTCCGAGAGAGTAGGTACATAAGTAGTAAGTAAGTACCTAATTCGAAAATATGAAAAATATGCAATAAAAACTTAGTTAAGTATTCATTTTTAGTGAGAGAGAATATAAAAAGATAGGATAGGTTAATTAAATATTTATCTGTAATTTGTCTAGGTATACTTATATGTATATCTGGCCAATTTGTTATCAGTGCATATCTAATAGAAGACAGACATAGAAAGTAGAGTCAAAAAAAATAATTGTGACAAGTAAACGCTATATTTTTCTAATTGGCAACATAGATTGGCAACGATATGTTGCTGAAGGCGAGGCTTTTAAATCAAGAGTGAAGTATGTGCGTGTGTGTGTGTGTGTGTGTGTGTGTGTGTGTGTGTGTGTGTGTGTGTGTAAGTGAGTCTTCTAGGCAAGCATGTTCCATCATTGGCCTTTGCATCACGTACTGTTGAACTAAGGTTAAATGTCTATTGAAAACAAAGAATGAAAAACAAAAGAAGGAAGTAATACCTCTTCTCTACCAACTCTAAAAAAGAGTACTACTATCATCAGTAGAAATTGTAGAGCAGTTTGTGTATACCTAAAAATCAATACCAAACAATTTTCCACCGGTTTTAATATTTCACGAACCGCATCTGGGTAAATAGGACAAGGATTTTGATACGTTGTCTTTGTCTTCGATGCATTACGATCGATCAGTTTCAATATTTCATGCAAAAGGCCGTTGTTATGGACCGTAGATACGGTAACAATGACATGTGGACTAAAATTACAATTGGTAAAGGAAATCAATATTTTGTCAAGGCTTGTACGGAATTGAAGAGTTGGAAATTAAGTTAGACGTACCATATTTATTGAAGAGAATAGGCTAGAGAATAAAAAAAAGGTAAAAAAAGAAATAAAAACAAGGTAAAAAAAAGTATTAAAAAAGTAAAAAATAAATTAACAGGTAAAAAAAAAAGGTAAAGGAGGAGGTAGGTGCAGTTAAAGGTATTTATCTTAATTGACGCTTTGGCCATAGAGAAAAGCTCTAACTCTTTTTCTGAGCTTTATTCGGTTAAATATATGGTATTACTTGAATTCTTTGAAATATCTATCTACTAAAACATTACCAAAGCCAAAAAACAGTTTTGTTGAGAGGTTTTCTTTTAAACATCGACCGTAAATGAAATCTATCTGACCTACATTTGACCCGTCCTTGTAACTGAATGGATCTTCGATGTAAACAATCTAACAACACTACGAAAACATTTAGAGATATAATCCGGCAGATAGACAACAGTCGTCGTTGATCGGTTCGCTGTAATAAGGCTGTAGCGCACTCAATGCGTTGTGCAAAATGTAAGAAAATATTACTGATAATATCTCTTATGATTTGATTATTGGTCTAAGACCAAACACAGTTATTGCTGCTGAAAATAACATTACCAAATACATAGTTCAAAACAGCGATATATATTAGACATGCGTAAATAAATGTACTACTCACTTACATAATACATAGGTAGGTACTTAATTTAAAAATCGTTTTCTCCTTCAGACCACCTTGAAGGCCCTTTGACCTTTATTCGACATCCGATGTCCTTAGTTGACTTAAAGAGTTGTCTACGCGATCAATGTCTGCGTAATTAGTTTATTTTTCTTCCAAATCGTACCCCTTTACACCATGACCAACATATAAATCCTTTATACTCTTTACCTTCTTTACTCACATATATTCCAAAATAAACAAAAACCTTTTGAGGGAACTGCGTTAGATGAGATATGAGAGCTTGTTTTCTTCCAGCACGATATCATATAGCTTGAAGAAGCCCTTCGCAGACTAGCTTCCTTGTTTCTTACAGGGTAGCGTAGTGATGATGTGGTCGAAGGTACACCTGGTTTCACACCTACCTCGATTGGGAACTGGCTCTTAAGTGGGGCTGCCGGAAAACACCAATAAGTGCTTGGCGACAGATTGATGATGGTAACTAGCCAGGCGAGCACAAGAAAATCCCATACCATCAAGCAGAGTCTTATGTTTTACCTGTTATAAATTACCGCAATGGTCAGAGGAAATTACCATCAATCATCAATATTGTATCCTAGAAAGAGTAACATCGTGTTTTGTCTTTGCATTGACAGGCATAATTCCGAAGGTCATAGAAGGAAGGCATACCTACATTAAAAGTTTGGCGTTGACCGTGACGATCACACATATGTATGTAGAAATAAATTATTACCTACCAATGTCCCCCAAACACAGTTAATTTCACAAAGAAAGCTTAGAGCGACGTTACTACCTACAAGGACCTGAAAACAGGAAGTGTCCCAGTTCTCACCCTGACCTACATCTGACCCGTCCTTGAAACCTACCTACAGCAGCGAACTGCGTAGTAACTTCAATCATACTCGTATCTGCGATAAGCCGATTCCAGAAAAAGGCCAATGCATAATCGGGGAGTAAGCCGATAAGATATCGGAAAACGTTTTCGTGAGAAACGTGCATTAGTTTTGGAAATTGTGGAGTTTTTAATTCCTTTTCAGGACCTATTATTTCTTAAAGCCCTATTAAAGTTAGTAATTATAAGTAGAAAGAGCAGTACCTTTCACATTATCATCATAATCAGCCGGAAGAAGTCCACTGCTGAACCTAGGCCTCCCCCTTTGAACGCCCCCATGAACGGCTATTAGCCATACCCCATGTGTCATGTGAATTGACAATTACATTTTTCAGATTGTTATTATAGTTACAGAAAAAATGGTCTTAATTAAACTCCAAATAGCAATTTTTTTTAAAGGTATAAAATATGCGCTCGTACTACAAAATCTAGGACAAAAAAAGAGTATATAACTGAATCTTCTTTATCTGTTCCTTCTTTTGCGTTATTCTGTTCCTACATATGTCTAAAATGTTTATTTTTCTGTGGTTGTTAAATAATAAATGGATAAAAGTAAATGTTTGTTTTTCTTTTAAACCTAACCCTTAGGCACAAAATGTATGGCTTGTGGAAAACATTGTGCTTGGAAATGATAGCTTATAGCATCACAATCAACGGCTTATGCCATTACCCAAAGTAATAAAAGAAGGTAGTGCAAGGGAGCATAAATTAAATGATATCGGCACTGTTCAAACAATAATATTATTTATAAGCCATTAAGTATAATTATGGCACTTGGTACGTCATGGCGAACATACATAAAAATATTATGCGTGGTCATGGTCATAAAATATACATAAAAACGAAAATAAAAAAGATATTATACGCGTAGGTACCTATGCCTTGACTTGAGTACAACCCCTTCCTTTTTTTTTGGGTAAACAACCATATTAAAAAAAAAATAGGATGAGAGGGTATACCGAGAAAGACAAACCAAAATATAAGAGAGGTCAAAAGAATTGCCGACGACCGAATAAGATGGAAAATGCTCAACTGACAAGAGCTCTGTAATAAGTAGTATATTGGTGTCAATTCGGTTTTGCATTCTCTAAAACTAAACTAAGTTTTACAGGTCTAATAGAATTGCTGTCTTTTTCTAGCCACTGAAGTAAAAAAGGGCAGAATTACTTTTAGACCACTTAGTTTAGTGTTTACATACCATCATTTTAATAGTAGCTTGTTAAAAAATGTAACAATCGACTATACAAAAATATGTCACATTTAGGTCACCCCAAACGTAGAATAAAAAATGCCAACTGTAAATAGTACTGCTAAGGAACCACAAAAGTCCATTAGGAAGAAGTGATTAATTAAATACCTGTAACCATATAAATAACATCTACGTGTAATAGCACTTTTCGCAAAGTTGGGCTTGCGAAGCGAATCCTATAAGTAGCCGGTACTTTTCCACTGGCAAAGAGCTATTGCGCAAGTCTACTTAAGGTCGTTGACATAGAATCAGAATGAGACGTCACTTCTGTTGTGGATCTGATAGAAGGCGCTCGATAACTTTTAATGTTGATCAGTGATAATAAATAGCTTACTTGAAATGATAAAAATGTATGTAGATCCGCTGCTTGTTTGACATTTTTATTCCATTTTAAGGGCGTAGCTTATTTTCTATAGAAACAATAACCAAAGTAGGCAAGCCTTATATTGGCGAGAAACCAGTAACCCATCTTCTCTTTTTGGAATTCTCTGAGGTGGCATCGGTTATTCTAAGTATGCTTGCGGAAACTGCACGTTTGTGGAAAATACTACCTGTACAGTCATATAACGACACACGTACCTATATGAAAACCAAGTCATTGATGATACAATATATTATTCACTTCATTTAATTTCTTTCTTAAGCAAAAGTTTTTTTACATTAATTTTATGAAATAATATTTAACAAAATTACTATAAAAAAAATTAACCTAGAGTGCCGCCGGTAGCGGGGCAGGACTCAAGCTACCGGTGGTTAGGGCTGCAGAGTGAGGAACCTCCTGACGATACGCGCCGTGTCAAGGAGTACTGCCTTCACAATATATTATTATTATGATTTGAGGTAGGGTAAGGTGTAAAATACAACCGACTGACTCAAAAATTACAATAGTAGGTACATACCTACGAAGCTTACTGAACATGTGTTGTTGTATAAATGCTTGCTTAGAAAGGTTTTTATAAATTCATTCCATGCAGAGTTCAAATAGAGTGTTGAAATTTGTAAGGAAAAATATCATCAACTCTAATCTAGGCAGTATTGGGTCGATAAGAAGCCAGTGGTGATCTAGGCAATAATTAGCCCATGTCAGACTTTTCAGACCGCATGAAGGCCTCCAACATAGTCTAATGACTGCTGGCCTGGAGTACCAAGACCGACGATAGCTGAAACGCCTCTTGAAGCACGGAAGTGGAACAAAAACCAATAGTGGTCAAATGGTAACCCATCCAAGTAGTGACCGCAGAAAATTTATAGGCAATATTCGATACAAGCGCTTCAACTGCTAAAAGTGCTTCGAAATCCATAGACCAGCGTCATTCTAAGTAGTAAGTACACTCGTAGTATTAGGCTTACTTAGTGACCGCAGAAAACCTATAGGCAATATTCGATACAAGCGCTTCAACTCTGCTACAAGTGCTTCGAAATCCATAGACCAGCGTCATTCTAAGTCGTAAGTACACTCATACTATTAGGCTTACTTTGATCGGCATTCAGCACATCTTATCTTATCAATATCAGGAACTATTGATTAGGTCTCAAGGTCTTTCTCACTCACGTTATTTCAATAAAAGAATACTACATACTACTATTTTATAGTAAAAGCGTATTTGCTTTGTTCTTTCAGTAGAAAAACGTTAGGTACAATGCGGATTTGATAATGCAAATCTTAAAGATATATGCTGCAATATACTTATGTACAATTCCAAGTAAAATAAGACATGTAGGTTAATGATTTCGATGATTAATCATAGGTTTCATATATGTATCTGGCTGCCTCTTCTTACTACGATTGGTATCGAAAGTAATCTACTCGTAGATAGAAAATGAACTATCTCCTTTAAAAGGTTTTAAAGGGTTTTAAGGTTTTTATTTCCGTAGAGTTTTTTCCAGGATGTTTGTTTTTATTACTAGCCTGAAAATTCTGTAATTTATACGTATATATACTTGATAGACATCAATAGTTTCGTATGATTAGATATTATGATAAGGTTCATAATCATAAGTAGTAAGATTCATAGCTCAGGTATTCTGATAGCAAAATGACGATGTGCATGATTGATCATAAGGCATGAAGTCATGACGTATTCTCGTCGTAATTAATTAATTTGTAAGTATTTCATGAGTGCCACCAGAGAACACGAGCGCGTAATGGAAAATTACGAGAATTTGTTTCAAACACCTACTCATATCGTATTGCACGCAGGTTGGCTATTTTATTTAGTATTATACCTCTGTATAAGTCTGCAGTTCTGTATTCTGTACCTACCTAAATCCATTTGGCGTTTCTTTGATTGGGAATTCCCCCTTTTGCGAATGATTGACTTAGCTATTGATAAGCCTTTCTGTGTTGTGGCTCTTGATTATTAATTATTGATGATAATCATTATTTTAATTACAAATTTGCACTTATTAAGTGGCTATATATCAGTTTATATACAGTGATAAAATCCTGTTAATTTATGTATGTCTGTGACTTGACAAAAATTTGGGGTAACCGTTATACTAGAGTTCTTGATAACTGTGATTGAAGCAAAGAACTTTTTATAACATATGACCATATGTGAAGTTAAGTGACGATGTGGTCGAAGGTAGCACCAGTAGAGCCACGCTATGCCTGGACTAGGTAGGCTCTCAAGTGAGGCTACCAAAACACACCTGTCACCTATATATCAGTCTAAGCTGACGTGACGACAAATGTTCTAATGAGCTTTACTTTTTCAGTAAAACCTATTTATAAATTCGTCCACGTCCATTAGGTCGTTAGGATACGAATTTATTATAAATGCGAGAGTTTGCGCGTGTGTGAATATTTGTTACCACGTAGCACTGCTGTTTAATGAAATTTGGAATAGACATAGTTTATACCCTGGATTAACATAGGCTTTTAATCCCGGAAAAGTGTTCCTTATAAAAATAAAGAGTGGTATTTGTATGAAATGCTATTGGAACCTACGTGTACATTTTCTCTACGCCTTAGAATATAAGAAGTAGGTACCTAATTGAATCACTTGACACACCCCTACTAACATCCACTTTAAGCCTTTTGCGACAATTTGAATAATTCATACCTAAGTGACAAGCTGTAAGTAGTGCAATCCTAAATTTTCCGTTAGTCACGACTTTTAGTCAACAACTAAATTAGAGAGTTTCTCTTTTGGAATGTTCTCCAAGTTACTAATGACAATAACGAGTACCTCGGTTGGACGTTCGTTGAATACAGAGAAATACGTGGCATTGCCAAAATATTCAAGGAAATTTTCCGTCGAAGTTTGGCTATAACTTTATGAGGAAATGTCGAATTCGTTGATGACAATTTTGAAACCACGGGATAACGGTTTTTTTCGTGTTTCGAACACGTTATAATTTAGTTTGAGTTTGATAAGTTGCATATTTCAGAATGGAAATTTCCAGCGATACGGTAAAAATTACGAACAAGTTGCATGACGCAACTTTACTGAGTTGGAAACAATGCATAATAAGTGTTTGTTGCAGAAGGATTGTTGTGGAGGTCTGACAAATGTTTTATGCGAGATACCTACTGTTTATATTTGTTAATTTAATGTTAACATAAAACTATCCAAGAAATTTTTATAGGAAAATTGGGTGGGTGGAAGATATAAGGAAAGATATCTCTATTACCCTACTATTCTTACTTACTCCGACATTTTTTTTTGTTGGATATGGGTTTTTCCTTCTTTCCCTCAGCAACGATATAACGGAATGACGTGATTTTGGCAACGTTTTTGGGTGGGAAAGTAGCATCTACGCTACTTTTTTTTATCTCTGAAAATGGAATCTCTACGGGGTCCCTTGGGGCACACCTAGTATGAATAAATGAGAAAGTTTATGAATTTGACCCTCTTTCCCGTAGCAACGGTTTGACGTGATTTTTGCATAAAAATAATTTTGGGGCAGAATAGTAAAAGCCTATTACTGTTCATCTCCTATATTCTCTTAAAAATGCTCGTTTATTGTGGGAATTTCCACGCGAGTGAATCTGTGGGGAACAACTAATTTTCAATAAGGCTTTTACAGGTTAGCGTTTGACCACAATACACCTGATTTTAACTGACGACAAACCTGGATTTGGAACTGGTTCTCAAGTGGAGCGTTTCCTCTTTAGGAAGTGGCGATACTTTTGTAAACCCTACTAAATGTCCGGTAGTCACCATAACGCCTTTAACACGTTCTACCAGTAGAAAATAGAACATTGTAAAGTAATGATACCGCACAAATTTCGTCACGTGTGCATTATTCATCAGTCATACGTAGACAATATAATTTTTACAGATCGATAAAGCTTTTACCACAAAGTGCCGCATAAAGTAGGCAATATAACTAACTACCTACTGATCCCTATCATAATATATCACCTGTCAACGATAAACACTTCGTGTACACAAACCATAATACTTAAATACATAGCTTTAGATACACTACCTGGGGAATTTGTAAGCAATATCTACTTACCTTAATGACAGAATTGTGTTATCTTTCTTAATAAAACCTAAGGTTGACTCATTTAGTAGGTTCACTAACAGTAGACTTGCCTTTTCTTTCGGCTGAAAATTTTGCATTTTCCTATAGAACACTTTGATTTTTGACGGCCTATATAAATGAACTAGCAGTGCCCCGTGGTATCACTTGCGTAGACAGCAGTCTATCGCGGTAAAAAATTTGTATCCTATGTCCTTCCACAGAGTTCGAACTATAGCCATACTAAATTTTATCACGATTTTGGCATAAAAAGTTAACAAACAGACAAAGGGACTGAGAGAGTTACTTTCACATCTATAACAACAAAGTATGTACCTATGGTGTATAGATGGATAACACTTTGGTGTCAATCTATCACAAAAAAAAATTATTGTAAAATTTCTGTTATTACCAAGACAGTTGCACTTGTTCATGAAACTTATAAGGTCAAGGAAACCATTTCCCAAACGAAAGTAGGAAACGGCAATCGTTCTAACAGGCGCGCCCCTTGGTATCGGCTCCAGTTGGCGAAATAGGGGTTGGTCACGTACACCTTTCGAACTGCGTCGTATCAAACTCAGTGAAAGATCAATAGGGGCCTCAATACCCTATAAAGCTGCTGTTTCTTTTTCTTAGAGATAAGTACTTTATACGAAATCCTCTACATAAGTAGTAATTTTCTATACGGAAGCAGTATTTTGGAGCAGTGTTTTCCACAGATTTGAGATGAGAGTGTCGATCTGTTTTCTAACTTCTTGTAAAGTATTGTTTCTCAATCTCGAAAAACACTGTGGAAAGACTCTTTACAAATAGAACCAAAAATATCCGTCGACACGCGAAGTAGTTTCACTCCATGTTTTTTATCACGTCACGTTGGGCACGTGAGAATTTCATATTTCAAGTTTCGTTCATGTTATTTTTTGTCTAATCAAAAAATCGAAATCATAGATATTTATATAGTGGGATAGATACATATGATCACTAATAAAACGTCAAACTTAAAATTTGCCACGCCTATAGGATAGCGTAGCACCAAATATTTTTTAAATTCCTTTTTTGTTTAGAGGAGTTTTGTCATTTTTGGCAATGTTAAAAGATGATGTGGCCGAAGGTGGCGCCTGAATTTAGAACTTGCCTTCTAGTAAGGCCGCTCTGACACATGACAGGTCCTTGGCGTCAGATTCTTAACTTGAGGGCAGCTAGCGAGCTCTAGAAAATGCTCTACAACCAAGCTATAAGGTTCCACAGCTATGTTTTCTTTCGCGAAAGCTCAAACTTATTGCAGAATCCGATCCAAAAATCCTGGGTTCGACCCAGGATCGAAGTCCCTACGTGCAGGAAAAACCATCCATTCCTTCCTATAAATAACAACTGCTTAGTTCTTCGACGCCATAAGTGACTATAATAATAGTCAGGTGACTATCAAGACGCACTGGCCAACCGCATTGTCATCTGCCGACCACAGAACGGCTCGAATGGCCCATTCATAGACCGCTCTCTGTAAAGTTCTATTTATAACCCTCCACTGATTATTAACGTGATACGCCGGATACGTTTTCTGAATAGTGAATACCTATTCATATGTGGAAAGGGACGCTTCGATTCCACTTATACAATGCGAATGGCGAAGGAGTGGAACACCTTGCCAGCGTCTTTGTATCCCGATAAGTATATTTTGGGAGCCGTAGAGTCAAGATAGAAGGTGTCTTCTAGGCAAGCATGCTCCATCATCGACCTCGTCAATACTTACCTAACCTACCATCAGGTGAGACTGGAGTCAAATGCTTGCCTATTTCAAACAAACTTTTTAAAACAAATTCGAAATACAGTGTGACAAACAAAATAAATTTTAGGTCTGTATTCACATATTGTATTCCAGCAATGAAATGATTTGAATTTGAAAGTAAACAAGGCTATTATTATTTTATTCCCAACTTTAGCTTCTTTAACTTTTTACGAAAATGGCACTCTTCTGTGAAGATCCGTTTAAGTACCTACTTAAGTAATAACTTGCCTAGTCCTTTGAATAATACACAATAACAAATTTCTAGGAAAGCGACTTAGGCTTTCTCGCATCATCCGTTACTTTCGCTAGTGAACGCAAATAAATGTCTTTGCACGAAAGAGCTCTGTCACTGCAACCTCTCACGCAAAATCTTTTGTACCATGTAGTAAGTACCTACCTACATCACTACCTACCTTCAAATGTACAAAATTAGATTTCCTAAATCTCATGAGTCAGAATTTTGCAAGAATCGCCTCATGGTTCTGGAAAGTTAGAAATAACAGCAGTGAAAAAGCTTAGATCATTGTAAATAAATAACTGATAATAAGAATTAGGACTAACAGCGAAAAGTCTTGAAACTAATCAACATACCTACAATACAAGACGAAAATAAATAAACTCAATATTAATCATCCTCTCAAATATGCAAGTACATTATACATACTCACACATAATAAATTTAGCATTTCAACAAGCTTCAGCGTCCAAAAATATCGGCTTTACGCATCACAGCGTCATGGTCATTATATTCCACCCAAAACAACTCAAAACCAATATTGCTGATTTACTGCTGCAAAAGTCTCCAAACAGCTATCGTGCTAAACAATAGAACGTGCTTACTATTAGTTGACGGCGAAACTGATTGTCGGTGACATCCTCGAAACTGGTTATGGCTGGTATTATGTTATCTATACTGAACACTTCAAATGAAATTGAATAAACGCTTGCGCTTGTTTGGCGGTGATGTTTTTCACGATTCACACGCTTAAGACAGGTATTTAAGACAAAAAGTACTAGACCTACCACATATAGATAGATAGATAAACTGTACTGTTTCAACACAGCAGAAAATAGAACGATCTGAAAGGTAAGAAAGTAGAAAAAAATTAGTAACATAGAAAAGTAATATTTAGGTACAATACTGATTAAAAGATTATTATCTTAAGTTTATTAAAGCTTCTGAGAGTTCCCAGAAATGAGAACGAAATAGGCTGACAGTGAAGATAATGAAAGCTTCAACTGAGCTTTACAAAAGAATAAATGGTATTTTTCTAAGAGCTTTTACTTTTCCAACATCACACTGAATAAAATATGTATCAATGTTATATTTTCAGGAGATTTTTGAATTTTGCTAAAACATAAACTCTGTGTTGTGTGTGTTTAAACATAATAATATTTTAGTTGCCTTACTTATTAAATTTATACGACCCTCGAGATAAAAGTAGCTCCTATCAAATTTTTAATTAAAGAGTTCTAATATAACATATAACTTTATAATGAGAACACTTCCTTTCTACACTTTAGAAACCGAAACATCTACTCTGTTAACGAGTACTGTTAAACTCTCAAATACCCAGAACAATACTAAAGAACCTAATAAATCACCAAAGTGCCTTCCTGAATATTCTCAGTATCCACATACCCAATTTATATATGCCTGGTGTACCACTTACTGAAGCAGCTACGACGCTGTAAATCAATTGTGTATTGGCCTGTGACGTCAATTTGCTAATGATTGACCACGCTGAATCGTAATAGCAACAAATAAATTGGCGTTCACTCTTCTACGTCATTCCTACGTCTTTATTTGTATATCTACGCCTGAAACGAGGTTTCATCATCAGCCTCTTGCGTTCCCCTAACCTTTTCTCTCCATGGCTCGTTGTGCGACTCTGAGCTTATTTAAAAGGCCTACAGTTAAAGACCACGTCTCAGTACCATAAGTCATCACTGGTAACACACACTGCTGAAAGACTTTCGTCTTGAGGCTCTGAGGAATGTTGGACGAGAAGATGTCGCGTAGTTTCCCGAACGCTGCCCATCCGAGTTGGATTCGTCGGGCGACCTCTTTGTCGAAGTTGGACCTACCTAACTGGACAGTCTGTCCCAGGTAGACATAATCGTCGACAACTTCGACAGTATCGTCTCCCACGACTACTGGTACGGGTGCAACATGGACATTAGACATAATTTTTGTCTTGTCCATGTTCATTTTAAGACCCACCTGTTGAGAGACTCTACTGAGGTCGCTGAGCATTGTACTGAGCTCTTCAAGCGACTCCGCCATGATGACTATATCATCGGCAAAACGAAGGTGAGTGATGTATTCGCCGTTAATGTTGATGCCAGATCCGTTCCAGTCCAAGAGCCTAAAAACGTCCTCCAATGCGTTCGTGAACAGTTTCGGAGAAATAACGTCTCCCTGTCTCACGCCTCTCTGCAATTGGATTGGTTCCGTTCTCTGGTCCTGTAAACGAATTGACATGGTGGCGTTTTTATACAAGCACTTCAACACTTCGATATACCTATAGTCAATTTGGCATCGCTGAAGAGACTGCAGCACCGCCCAGGTTTCGACTGAATCGAAGGCTTTTTCATAGTCCACAAACGCTAGACATAATGGCCGATTATACTCCTCAGTCTTTTGTATAATCTGGCGGAGCGTATGGATGTGGTCTATGGTACTAAAGCCTTTACGGAACCCGGCTTGTTCGGGAGGCTGGAAATCATCAAACCTACGAGCGAGACGGTTCGTAATGACTCTCGAGAACAGCTTATAAACTGGAAGACGTTCTGTAGGTAGGCCCCCCACTAGGTGGA
Source organism: Opisthograptis luteolata (assembly GCA_931315375.2). Taxonomy (NCBI): domain Eukaryota; kingdom Metazoa; phylum Arthropoda; class Insecta; order Lepidoptera; family Geometridae; genus Opisthograptis; species Opisthograptis luteolata. The sequence continues at coordinate 7,791,755 of OV928047.1, read as the reverse complement.
CCGACGACATTGTAAGAGTCGCAGGGAGCCGTTGGATGCAAATGGCTAATAGCCGTTCATGGTGGCGTTCAAGGGGGGAGGCCTATGTTCAGCAGTGGACTTCTTCCGGCTGTTGATGATGATGATGATGAACCTTTTCTCAGAGAGAGAGAATATAGGCCGTAATCTGTCACGCTGGCCCAGTGCGGGTTGGTAGATGTTGCATGCTCATGATTGTTGTGGTTCTTGGATGTTGATTATCGATTTCCTCACGACGTTTTCCTCCAACGGTTTGCCGTAACTTAATTCAAATATAAAGTATTAATACCGTAAATATTGTGGTCTGCTTTTGGACAGCAATGCCGAAAATTTCATCATGACAGCAGGCATTGCAATTGTATTTTGGTCTGCATTAATGTAGTTATAGGATATGCAATAATCACAGAAAAAAAACCAGCTAATGAATAAGTAAGATACGCCCAAGTAGTTCATTATTAGGAACCGAAAGGTTAAGCTAGTTAGGTAGGCTACATCTTATCTACCCACGATTATAACCAATCCAACCTTTGTTCAAATAATAACATAATGGTATTAGTTATCCTGGAAAAAAAGCCGTGGGAAAAGGATAAAAGCGTATTTTCAACCGATAAGTGGCTTTCATTCGTGGGCGGAGTAAAGCTGATTGAGAATGATGGATGGAAGAATAGATACGAATAGACTGTATAGTAGACACATCACATGAATATACTTTAGTTCTGACTATATCCAGCTATATATTTTGTGGTATCTATGTTACTAAAATAAACAGTTTGCCTCCAAATAAACGGCCTGTTTGACGAGCGATCTAAAACTTTGAAGCCATTAAATATGGTCAATAAAGTGACGTGTTAGAAATAAATTTCGCTTGCACGTGATAAACAGGGGATTCTTGGCAGCTGGCACTGTTTTTACAGCGAATGAACCAACATACAAGTCTACTTATATATGTTTATATTATAAATACCAAACTGTTCTAATTGTCACACAGCTCCATAGAAAAATCAGTTCACCTACTACCGATCCTGCTACCTTTCATTTGTTTCGACATGATGATATATTTAATTTTCTACTTTATGTAATTTTTATAATGGTTGCTTCCCCGCAGTACCACGGTTTTCCCCTTATCTCGCAGCCAGGGACATTTTTCTGGAATGTAAAGTACTTATCTAGCGTTCATACATAATAAGTTATCTATCACCATTCCAGATTTTATTCAAATCCGTTCACCCGTTGCGTGAAGTGAGAACCAACTCACTAATGACAATAATGTTTGCTTGACTATTGAAAATTGAGAAGGGATTAAATTATCTATGGATTAAATATTTTGAACAGCACTAGACATATTTTGTCAAGAGAGATATGTATTTATATCGATCGTTAATGGGTGACAGTAACAACCGATGAAATTGAGCAAATCTGTAAGTAAATGACATATCTTATTGATCTTCGAAACGCAGCATATTTCTAGCGACAATAACTATCGTTAAAAATCAAACAAGTCTGTGTGTAAAATGCGAATATTTTTGTGTTTTTCTGAAATAAACAATATCAGAAACTTTATCTGGTTTTGCCTGGCAAAGTAAAATGATCCAGTGATAACTTGTTACATCCAAAGAAACTTAAGATACGAGTAGGTACTTATAAATGTCATAAATCTTCTAAGAAAACCTTTATATAAAAATCTTTAAATAGATCGTCTCGGAAGTGTATTGACCTTTTCGAAGGATATCGTCTTCAATAACATCATTAGTTTCCATTATATTTCCCTTTGACTCACTTACTTCTTCTATCAAGGAATTTAATAAAATTCTACGCGTCTTTCTATTCGATTTGCATCTATGGGAATTTTAGGACAAGAATTTTACCAAGCGATTTCTTTGAACTTTTGAAATAAAAGAAAATGCCATAGGCAAGGTAAAATTCTCACGGCATTTATGTCGAGCCTTGAATTGTAATCTAATCTAATCTGAGGAAGTTAGAGTTTTTATCCATATTATGAATGCAAAAGTAAGTCTGTTAGTTTATTACCGTTTCACGACTAAACCGCTGAACCAATCTTGGTGAAATTTGGTGTGGAGATAGTTTGAACTCTAGAGAAGGACAGAGGGTACTTTTTATTACGACAAAGTAGTCCACGCGAGTAAAACCGCGGGGCAATGTCTGACTTTTACTAACATCGGTTGAAGACTTCTATTTTAATCTACCTATATCGTCAGTGCTTCCTCAGATCTCGTTTTAATTTGTAAGGACTAGTTTTGTCTATGTACACCCACTAAATTAAGAGACATTCAGAACTGTTCTGTAAGAAATACCGTAAATAGATCAGACAACATATCTACAAAATTGGTAACTCTACTTAATGATACACAGGTCAATCGTAAAGTAAGGCACTTGGTCAGGTGTCTAGAGTTGTTGTCTATACTTGAGATACAACCTCCTGTCTATTTACGGCCAGTCCCAATAACCGAGCTACTGAAGATGGAAATTTGACATAAACTCCATAAAAGTAATGTCAAACTATCTCTAGTGGGGCAAACCTTGGATAGATCGGTGATTGGGAAAGGCCGTTAGTAATCGCAAATCTTTCAGTTATAGTTACTATCCCATTTAGAGATGGGTGTTATCTTTAATTTTTTTAACGATCGACGTTTTTTTTTTGATGATTTATGTGCCTTTAAATGATTAGCATCGTCAAAAAAAATTGTGCTCCAAATATTTTCTTCTAAAACGATCGTCGCCAAAAGCAGTAGACGGATGCTTATAATGTTTAAATTTTAAAAAAAACGTAAGTAGGAATTTATAACAAAGTTATCTTAATTTAATTAGGAAGTAAAGGCCGTTGAAATCATAAGGCTTCGCTGTCTCCACGGTCTCCATGAGTATCTCTGAGTTTAATGTCACAACAATAGAACGTGGTAGGTTCATTTAAGTATAAGAGTAAACACAGTGAATATACGAGCAAAAAAAGTACATTTATGAACCATTTCCTACCCTTTAACATTTTGAAGATATCCCCATCTTAATCGGCTTATTAATTACTGAAATACTGGGCATACAAACACACACAAACAACAGAAAAACGTACACATACCGACTTATATTATGAACCTTACTCCCTTTTGGTAGGGGATTAAACAGAATGGTAAGGTCAAACCACACGTAGCAATAAAAAATAACACTGTAACATATTTTCCCGAGTTTTTAATTTTCCCCGAAAGGTGAAAGTATTTTTATCACGAAAGCTCACCAGTTATTACCTAAATAAAGCGAAATTTGATAAGCCGTATCACTTTTTGGGTGGGTAGCTGTTGTTAATTGTAATATGTATATTATTTTAGCATTTACAGACACTCAAGATAATAAAATGTTACAAATGATTTATGAATAACCTGTTCCCCGCGGTTGAACCGCTTGGGCTACAGTTCTTGTGTCATACAAAAAGTATCTCAGGGTTCAGGGTTCTCCGTACCAAATTTCATTTAAATCGGTTCAGTAGTTTAAGCGTGAAATTGAGACAGACAGACAGAGTTACTTTCGCATTTATAATATTAGTAGGGATTATGTTCTACTATAGAACTAAGTTCACATAAAACATTTCACCTCAGCATGTCTCTCATCATCCAGGGCTGAAGGTATAGAGCATTTTTGCTCAGTCCCACAGGCTGGCCCTAACAAAGTACATCAGCTTATCTGCGGACGTCATAACTCTTTATTCCGTGACGTCACGTCGCGTCGCGTCACGATTCAACCGCTTAATAAAAATAATATTATTATGTAAAAAGTTATGCGTGGTCTTACATAAAAATGTATATAATATGCGTCAACGTGAGAAACCCTTTTTTGCCAGTTAAAAGTCATTATAATTGTTGTTTATGCGAAATATGCGGAAATCTATGATAAAAATTTCACCAATAAAATCACCGTTTGTAAGAAAAGCCGAAGCGGTCAGCCTGTGATTATTCCCGCTTTTATAAAAACACTGCATTTTACTGAAATCTCTTGCTGAAAGTCCCATTATTTATGTATCCACCAAAATAACAAAACGTGGAAAAGTGTTCGGGAAAGTGGGTATTCAGATTCCAGAATTTTAATTTATACCTACTGCATACTGCAAATGTATGTTTTTCGTTTAATTTTTTATTGAATCTTTCCATTTCCGTGGGCGGCGCACTTACGCCCGATAATCGATCATCCGTTTTTCGCGGTTTTTGATCCATATGTCCATCCATTTTAGCAAGCTTCACCCCTAAAATTATATGTGATGACATGACATATCAATCCAAAACCGCAAAAAACGGATCAGGATCGAATATTATTAATTTCGGGCGTTATACACGAAGGCGGACTACCTCAACATGTCATAATAATGAATCATGACAAGATTATGAATCGGTATCATACCTTTAGTTATCAGGTTTACTCGCTCACCTATATTTTAATCTGAACCTAAAGGAAAATTCCATTAGCAACCCTGTTTTTATTTTGTTATCATTCCAAGGCACGCCTTGCGATAGGATCTTGCGGAAGAGATTGATAGTTAGAGTGAAAAGTCTGATAACCGATAAGCGGGTTTACGTTAATTATTTTTCACCTAATTGAAGAAGATGTGGAAAATTTCTTGTGAACAGTGCCTATACATAAATGTTTTTGTAAAATTGAGATAAGTAAAACGTAGATAATGGTGTCGATTCGGTTTTGCATTCTCTAAAACTAAACTAAGTTTGACAGGTCTAATAGTAATATTAGTACCTAATGCCGTCCTTTTTTTTACTTCAGTGGTTAGAAAAAGACAGCAATACTATTAGACCTGTCAAATTTAGTTTATGAGAATGTAAAACCGAATCGACACCATTACATTTTTATATAGGTATCAATAAGAAATAATAACTTAAAAATATATGACAGGAATTTCTGATTCTGTCATTTTAATGACGCGTCCTTAGTATCTTAGTGCCTATAGTATACGAGTAGAAGTACTTAGGTAGTTTCTTACTAAACTATGAACTTCATAATGACCAAAAATTCGCTACCGATTTTTTACAAATTCGTAATTTCACTTATAAGTGTAAATTAAATGCGTAATTAATCCCGATTGCCTTCAATCTTATCATTATGTTGCTTTCAGTTCCGCAACATTTAAATACTATCTATCAATTATAAACACTTATTTCAACCGCAGATAGGAAGACTTTTTCCCTTTCGACCGCCATCGCAACTATCTTTCGCAACCAATTGCCATGGAAAAATGTTCCCCTTCTTTGTGAAAGAAGAATACTTATTTTACATTAATACACAACCAGTTGCCGTGAAATAAACCATTTTCCACTATAGTAACATTAGTAACTATGTTATGCAACCAGTTGCAATTTTTTCTACTTTTAGAACTTTACATTTGTGAATAAAACTCAATTGCACTCCATCCACGTGATTCGATGCATATATAATAATTAGAAATAGTACATTTTAGTCTATACCCATTTCCCAGTCGCAGGCAATATCGCGATTCGTAACTGTCATTCCCTCGCTTCGCTATGGAACATTCTAGATTGTAAAACGTACTACCAACGTAGACGGCAATGTATGCCATTGCAGACGGATCGATCGGAGCCGAAGGGCACTACTGTGACGCACGCGTAACACGGAGAACCACCTAGTTTAAGGGCTGCAGTTCGAAGTAAAGAATCACAGTTTGAAATGATTTTTATTACAACGCAATACGTTTGAAAATTCAAAAGCATTGCTGTTGTTGGATTTTTATGTTTCGGATGACATTAACATTGTAAGTCGTTTACAATCAAACATGTGGCTGATGATTTCAGAAATGTTGACTGCACTGAGAGGAATTATCTCGCAATGTGCCAAGATTTCTGAATCATGTTTATTAGACGTAATTGATTGGTGCAGTTATTGTTTTGTTTTCATAGTCGTAAAATTAGGACTCTACCAATATAGTCTAACTTGTAATGAGCTAAGTAACAAGATATTGGTGTGTCGAGTCAACATGCAAAACCGAATCGACACCAAAAAGTACCTAGATCAGCTTCCTAAATAAGTGCTTCTTTTCCATGTGATTTATTCTAATTTAAAATTGCATTATGTATAAATTGCAATCATATAATATTGTACTAATGTTTGAAGACTTTGCTTCAATCTATAGAATGACGATAGAGCAGACGGATTATGACGAATCTTGGCAACACTATGGTATCCTAACTATTCCTAACTTGGCATAATTTATAGACTAGGTACTTACTATTATATAAAGACGTAATGCCCTGAAAGACGTATGACCACCCCACCTCCAAGATGGCTCGTAAATAATGTTAGACATTGTAGCATTGAGTCTGCATCCACATTTTTGCATTATGCATTAATACATCTTTTATATAATTATTAATGCATTGGTATTCGTTGTTAAGCATTACTTGAAAACGGCTGAACAAATTCAGCTTTTTTAAATGTACGTACTTATGTCTTAATAGGTTTTTAAGAAAAAATATTCAGAAAAGAAGCACGGAAAATTTGAAAATTCAGGAAAAATTACGTGAAGTGGCGATTTTTTGCAGGCGTTGGATGAGACCGTCAAAAACCGGGCGCAGTGGCGTACCTTGGGAGAGGCCTATGCCCAGCAGTGGATTGACACAGGCTGATTACGATGAATCATATAAGTATAATTAATTTTTATACTACCGTGCATAATGCAACTTACTAAAAGTTAATGGTACAAATTTTTTACTGTTAATTAAGTAGTTAGGTTTTTATATTCACAAATCGTCTGTGAACTACAGAGATTTTAACAACAGGCAGATTTTACAGTAGGACAAAATATGAATAATTTTGCACCAAAAGTAGGGCGATGTCTAGGTATCAGAAGCTCACAGACGAATGTTATTATTGCTTATTTTGTGCGTGTGTGAAAGGCGAATGCTGGGTTATATATAAGTATGAGGTGAAATAAAAGATGTCATTCATAGAATAAGCTTTATATTTATATTATATCATCAGATCCCGTACTGTTTACACAGACGGAGTAGAAACATGCAATTACAAAAAGTGAATTTTAACTGCAAACTATGTGTGACAATTTTACAACTTTGAAATACGTTTACAAAACTACACATAATATTATATTATAACTATTTATGTATTTACGACCTAGCATGGCAGTCGAACAGGAATAGAGGAACTATATAAAAAAAATCAAAAGCATATCGTTTACAATCGCTCATTAATTTTTTTATCAGAATCTCGAAATGATCTCCTAATTTAGAGTCTTCGTAACTTACATACAATTACATAGATATAACTAAGTTATTAATATTGTTCAGTCAAACTGATACATTAAATACTGTTTCACAAAGCTGGTCCGATCACACAGTCCTTTAAATTTAATTAACATTACATAAAACAAAGCAAATTTTTTTAACAAAAAATATTGTATAGTTTTAGAGGAAGAACCTCCAAAGTAGTGTATAATACTGACTAATATCGAAGGTTATGTACTGGCAGCACTGCTTTTTAATGCCAATATCGGCAGTGTGCACTTACACTACGTAAAAATTTCACTAATATTTAATTAGGTACGCTCCCATTATGTCTAAAAATAGAATATTATAATAGGTAATGTTTTCGTTATCTTTCTTTTATAACGTGTTTACATTCAAAAATATTCAGTTGCTGTTGGCACTCGATATTAATGCACCTGCTGAACTTTCACGTTTACTTCCTCAAAACAAAATGTTTACACTCATTTCAGGACGTAAACTTAACAAAAACAACATCCCTCTCAGCTAAAATAAATTACAGCACATAGCTTACAAATAACAATCACAGATACCCTCCCCGAACTGCCATAACTAACATCTAACTACGCGACCGCGGGGGCGCCACAGTCAACACTCAGAAGTCCAGACCCCAGGGTCGCAGCTTAAACTTAACGCAGTCTTGAAATCCATACACGTTAATGGCCCTGTTAACAACCTAATACTGACAACCTCATCCCCACAACTTATAAAACGACAGATACATGCAACGGTTAGGTGAAGCGTGTTCCAACCAATATCGCGTCACGGATCAGGGTTTCGGTTCGGGTGGCGTACAGGTTACAGTTAGCACATTGATCACAAGTTCAACTCATCTTGAGGAGTGCACTATCGGGTATATCACAGATAGTGAGGCGCGGGCGCAGGGCCGGCGGCGTCACAGGTAGGGCACGCAGGCGCCGCAGCGCGGGCGCCGCTCGGGGGAGTCCGCGCGCGCCCTGCACAGAGGCACCGGTTAGCTCAGGAGGCGCGCTCCTCGCGCCGCGCGTCGGTACGCCCGAGCGCGCGCTTCAACTTCTCGACCAACCTGCTGTGGAACTTGTCCTCGCGCGGCTTGCTGCCCGCCGAGCTAGCCGAGCCCTTGCTGGGGCTGTCGGCGGGGCGCAGCGAGGCGCGCGACGGCGGCGCCCGGCAGTAGGACAGGGAGCGCATGGCCGGCGCGCTGCGGTGCGGGCTCAGCGTGCTGCCGCCGCGGGCCGCCGTCACCGGGCCCTCCGACCGCGACTCCGACACCTTGCGGACGCGCCCGCCCACCGCCTTCTCCGCAGACTCCGAAGTCCGCCGCGACCGCGAGTTGTAGATGTCCCAATCGTTCTTCACTACTGGCATCATGAACGCCATCTCGGCGGCGGTGACGGTGACTCCTTGGCTTTAACGTTTTCGGTTCGATACCGTCAGCTCCCCGACGAAAAGGCACGACGACGCTCCGTTCGCGGAAAGTAGCTCTCCGATCGGTCGCTCGTAGATGCTGGTAGATCTCACTGAGGTTTGATTTTTGTAATTTTGTGTCTTTTGTTGATGGTTGTAAGGTCAATATTGACTTTTCCGGGTGTAGACGGATGGTGCGATGGGAAAATGTTGGCTTTCACTTCGATATCGCGATCACTAAATCGATTAGGATAGGATGTTCACCCTAGGACGAATTGCGGTAGAATGAAGTTATCGTGAAAACACACCCTGATTATAAGGAAAACAGTGGCGCCACTGTCGTCGCGGCTGAAATGTGAAGCTTAGTGTCCACTGTGTGGCTAATAAGGGCAAAATGCGTTATTTCAGACAGCATCAAGGTTCTTATCTCGATGCGTAACGTAATTCCGATGACTAAAAGATAACACAATGATTAGAAACGACATAAATGAGTCATTAGAGACAAAGTTGATCCTATTTGCATTGTCTGATAGTCACTCTAAATATGGTTGAAATTCTGGTGTCTTAATATCGCTACTCGACAATAGATGGCACTAAAAAACTTTTAGCGACATCTAGTAAAACCGGCTAACGATTTTTTTAGGAGCACATTCTGAATTATGTAGGTGTAGAATAAATTAGTCAAAACAAAATATGTATATTGATTTTAGTATTCTTTTATTAATCAACCTATAAATAAAATAACGTAAGCAGATCAGAACTTAATTTTAGTACATCACAATTAACATTATGGTGTGGGAACATTATTAAATTGTTATTTAACTAAACTAAATGCTAACACCATAGAAGCGGTTAAATGCTAGAAATACTACCTAATTACATAAATATCACATGATCACTGGTGGGAAAATATAACAATTTTAATATCAACCTGTGGCAAGCTCTTTAATAATAAACAATAGAGGCTATAACGCTAACAAAGTTATTAACAAGATTAAAAAGTTACCTATTCGATTAATAATATGTTCAAGGTAAAACCGCGGCCTCGCATTTACCTACAGAAATTTGTGAAATTTCTTTAGCTTTTCTAGAGATTTCTAGAGATTCAATAAATATAATCACGTGTTTCATTTCAAAGAAATGGTTTTCATACATGCACTACACCATTCTATGCAAACATTTGGCCAACGTAAAAACCAATTAACGTAGACCTACTATTTTCATTTAATTTATTTAATAATTATCTTTGTGATCCCCTTTGATATGCTGAGTAAATAAGCGTTCAATTTACTCACTTTAACTTGATAGAATGTCTTTGGTGAGTTATTAGACTTGTTACACAATAATTTCGATTCAAATTAGACTTGAAAGTAACGTATTTTGCTACCACACTTCACTTCAGTGACCACATACCACAGATATAAATTAAACTAGATACCGCAAGTGCGTTAATTTGTATAAAAAACAAAAGTGCTACATTTTGTACCTTATTTACCGATGAAGCGAAACATTTTCATTCGCACGGCCAACTGCTCTCCAATTAGGTATGACGTGCCATTGCGATGCCAGCCGAGATCGGACAACCACACTTGTTTAATTCACTCAAGTTATCTAGATCTACTTATATCTGTGGACCACACATGTTTAATTCACTCAAGTTATCTAGATCTACTTATATCTGTGGACCACACTTGTTTATCGTTTCTATTCACTTCACTTCACTTGTTGACCAATGTTACAGCAACATCAATCGGCAATCATCAGCAGCCTATTACATTCCCATTGCTCGGAAACAGGGCTTCTCTCAGAGTTTCAGTAACATCAGTTTTTGCTCTTCGCTAGATTACTGGCGTCGTAATATCCATTCAGGTTGATCATGGTAAGCAGTTCCACGAGATGCCTTTGGTAACCGCACTCCATGAGTTTGGTGACCACTTTGTGCAAATATTTGGCCAACTTCTCGAACAAGTGGAAGAGCTCGTCGAGTTGTGCGAAACTCGTGTGGATGAAGAAGCCGTCGGGTTCTTTCTGTTGCCATTCACTGTAACAGAAAAATGGCTTATAGTTTTAGTACTCATGTTCAGATTTTTATTTCTGTAACATGATTACAAAGTTAAAAAGCTATAGCCAAGGATCGCTATTGGTGTATTCTGGCAGCCTCACTTGTAAGCTCAGGCATTTCAGGCATAGCGTGGCGCCACCTTCGACCTCATAGGGCCGAATGAAAAATGAAAAAGTAAAACAGTAGTCATTTATTTCAGATGTTAACTGTAGTTAACATAAACAAAGTCAAGGTCAATAGTACTTTATTCAATAGGATACATTGTGATCACTTTAAAACATCAACTTAAAACTAGCTACGCCTGTTCCAACCTCCTTACGCCGGCAAAAGAACAGGCAAGAAACGCCGACGAACGAACAGTGACTGCGGATTAATAAATCGGGCCATAATCACCTACGAACAAGACTAGTGTTCAAAACTAAGTATTTGGTCTGTAAACTATAAATAGCAAAAAAAATAATGAAAAGCTACATGATGGTTGCGATTGGCAATAAAGCATGCTTAGAATAAAAGATGGTACAGTAAGTAGAAAAAAATAACGCTTACCCAGCCTTCAAAACGCGACTAAACTTCAATATCACAGTAAACATGTCATTCAGAAGCTTCATCACTGGCGTAGATCTGTTATTCAGGAGACATCTAAAGAGCACTTTCTTTATATAAACTACATGGCATTCGTACAAATCGTCTAAAGTTTTTGCTTTCTTCAGATCATTTTCAAACTCGGTCCAAGAGACGAGAATGCACGTAGTGACTATGTAGTTGTCTAGGGCTCTGATCATAGACGCCATGACGTGACGGTAGATCTGGATCGAGGTGTATTGGGGAGACCGGAGTAGCTTGCGAGAGTGGTCCCTTGACAGTTTCGCTGCTAGTTTTAGGTTCTGAAAGAAGAGATTGAGGATTTTTGGAATTGTTTATTTGGGATTGGCAAGATACTTTATAAAAAATAACAGGCTAAATGTAGTCCTTGTGTAGGTACTAATCGGCGGAAACAATCCAGAGTCTGGAGACTAGAAACTCAGGCTTGACTAGTGAAACCCAAGCACGTCAAACCTTCTTCAGTGCTTAAACACATTTTTTCTGTAGTTATATCCTTTAAGAATACACACGAGGCGGCGATGTAGTTATGTTAGACTGCCAGCTAACATCGACTTACAAACTAAAACTCCACGGAAGTTTTTCCTAATAAGAAAAACGAGTTTACGCAGTCGCGGTACCTTGTAGCTAAAACTCACACTATGCCTACTATCCTATAAATAAATCCATAAGAATTCTTCGTTCGAACAGCAGACCGAACACCGAGCTGAAGGAATGTAAGTCTACCAAGTTCTCACCTCAAAATCCTCTCCCAGCACCCAAAATATCCGCCTCATCTTGATTAAAAACTGGAACACCTTCGCGTATCTCAGCAACGCTTCCTGAGACAGTATAATGTTCAAGGGCCAGTTGACGGTGTAAGTGAGGGACAGACACTGGAGTACGTCGGGGGAGCTATGCTGGAAGCTAAGCGGCGTGTCCGCCATTGTGAACGAGAGGTTTTCGGAGAACTTGTGCACATCTGGAATTTAGAAATGGTGTTTGAACAGAGTGCTTTATTTCCTACTAGGCCACCCTGGTTCTTCACGGAAAGGCCACGATTTCAACAGCCTATAGTTTTCCCGTTTGCCCGCAGGAAGTTTGTATTTTTTCGGTCTCTTACCATCAAGTGAGACAGGGGTCAAATGCTTACCTACTACTAATAAAAAATTTTTAGTAGACTAGTTACTAGGCATATATTCGTAATGTACTTACGCGATATCGAAGATCCGAGTGCCTTATCGAGTATGTTATGCAAAGTTGCGAAATTCAACAGCTCTTGAGGATTCAACGTCTTTGTCAACTTAGCAAACAAGTTATGACAAATGCTTCTAGAAAATTCGCCATCCATCAGGAAGAAATAGTCTTTCAAACTTCTCAAATGCTCATACATGTCTAGATTTCCTAGAAAATAGGTCAGTATGGAGTTATTGACGACTTCCAGTTGGTATGTCAGAGGCAGCATCACGGATCTTTGTAAGCACGCAGTCAAAGTTGCAATGTTATCACATGTTATTTTTTGTTTTTGCTCTTCTTCCGAACCAAAATGTGCTGCAAATATATTACCACAAGGTCGCTTTTTCATTTCCTCCATTATTAACGCTGGATGGGTATAACACGAATTGACTACATCCATATCCATTTTGTTTGTAAAGTAATCATTTGAATAGCGTTTCATATCTTTCACTCCGAACGGGTCGAAACCCTCTAAGTTGTAAGACCCGTCTAGTAGATTGAAGAAAGAGTATTTATTCTTTAGATCCTTGGCCTCGACTATATCTAAAGTTTTTGAAGGGGAATTTGCTGGACTGGTTTCAGTTTGAACATCGCTTAAAGTTTCATTTTCTACCGTGACGTCATCTAACATCGGAAAGTTAAATCCGTCCGATGATAGGTATTCTTTTTCTTGCTTAGGTTTTTCGGATCCTAAGTCTTTTCCGAATTCACTGCGAGGTGTTGAAATATCACTCGTCATCGCCCCTTCGTGAGGAACATCAGCAGTAGTTGGTGTTTCTAGGTCCAGCTGCAATTGAAAAACGTTTTTTTATAAGATATAGTTTTGACCACTATCTCACTCGCTTTCGGTTTGCGAATGATTTTGAACTTAACTTCTGAGGCAAAACAAATTCAAAGAGGCAATTTCGGAATGTGATTGATATTCAAAAGGATACTTACTCTTGGAAATAGTTCTCCAGGCGTGACTGGCGCGTTTGGTGTAGTCCCAGCACTGGGCTCCTTTTCCCCGTAAGGTTTTAAGTTCAGCGTCAATCCAGACCTTTTGGCCTGTTCACGCCTAGGACTACACTGCACACTTCGAGTTTCATACTCGGAAGTTAGAACCTTTTTCTTATTCCGTATAGCTTCCTCTTGAGCTATATTCGCAGGTTCCCTCTTAGCTACTACTTCTGAAGGTAGATTGTACTCGACGCCTAGAACCTTCCGTTTGTTTATCAAAGCCTCTTTTTGCGCTTCCGTCCTCGGTTCAGACACAATTTTCACATTAGGTTTCATGTTAAACTCGTCGCCTAAGATTTTCAACTTGTTACGTCTAGCTTCGGCAAACGGCGACCATTCCTCGTTCAGGTTTTCATCAAAAGGCTCTGTGTTAACCGTCGAGGGACCAGTAACATTATTGTCGTTGTCAGTCTGTCCAAATTCGTGGGCCATGACTTTAAGTTTATTTTGAATTGCCTCGTTTCTCGCTATTAGAAACTGTTCGTTATCGACTGCTTCGTCTATATTTGCTCCGATAACACCACTTGAAGTTGTATGATCTGTATTTGAATTGAATTCGTTAACTATATTGCCTTGCGAATCTAAGTTTCTATTATTATCGCAGTTTTTGTCGTCGCTAATATTAGAGACGCCGAAGAAGCTTTTGGCAACACTACAAATAGCGCTGAAAACATCGCTAGAAGTGTGCGTTTTCTTTTTGTTTATTACGCTTTCTGGATCATGTTTTTCTTCAACATCTACCATTACAACTGAGTTTGCTGATTCTGTCATTATATCTTTGTTTTTCCTTTCGGTTGATTCCTCATTTTTGTCACTTTCTTCATTATTATCAAGTTCATCGACAGATTTCATATCCATGCTTTGTGTGGATGTCGCCATTTCCTCGCTCTTCTGATGTTCTAACTCAAGTTTTTCACGTTTCAAATTGCGCTCCTCAGTGGAAAGGAGTTGCATTCGACTCTGATCTAGTTGTAATCGTTTTATTTTCCATTCCGTGTGCATTTGCTTCTTCTCTACCTCCATGTTTAATTTTGAATAGTACTCCATTATTTTATTCCTAAAACATTAAATAAAACATTTCATGGACAAGACAAAAAAACATAAGAGATCAAGAACAATATCTTCATTTTGACGCCTTCTTGGGATTTTGTATATTCTACGGAACGGCAGCCCGCAACACCCATCTTTTGGTGTAATAAAAAGCGAACTGCACGCTCCATATTATATACCTGTTCAACCATCTTACCATGGTCTTCATTATATCGATTCCAAAATATCTTAAGCAATAAAACGTCTCCATGTCTCGTACTAAAATAAACTGGTTCTCACTTCTCAACATCCCTAAGTCTGGAATCCACTTCCTCAGTGGCCTTATCTCCCGCCGCCTCCAGCTCGTGTCGCTTCCTCTCACGTAACTTCTGTTTTTGTTTCGCTGCTTTCGCTTCGGCCATGGCCGCTTCTAGGACTCTAAGTGAATGTTGCTTCTCGGCTATGATTAGCTGGGCAAGCCTTTTGCGTTCAGCTAAAATGAAGAAATGAAGACCATTTTAATGGTTTACAGGTCGTGGACGCTTCGTCCAAATCTCGCTTGAAGGTAACAACGATGTGACTGAAAATGGACCGCGATGATCTAGCAATTATAGCACTTACTTTATCCTTGATTTTGCAATATTGGCGTAGTTACAATGTAAGTAAAAATCAACATGAAAGTTTGCTTTGAGTACTATATATTTCTAGGGTGGGGTTTCCCGGTTTTTTGGGTTTTCAGGGTTTGTCTTCAGCTAGGTTAAATAGAACTGACCGCCAGTTATGGATGCGTAATAGTCCCTATAACTAACGTAATAAGGGTAGTTATCAATGTTAGTGGTGTAGATAAATAGACGCTAGCATTTGCTTCTCAACTGTTTTAATAAGAACGATAGATATGAACCAAAATTACTGTTAGTTGTTGACTCTTACCAACAATCTTCTCCAGCGTATCAGCTTGCTTCAACGTCGCCATCTCAGCGAACGCTTTTCTCTCCGCCTCCCTTTTCAACAGTATCTGGTCAAAGGTTACCAGTTCGCCGGTAACGAAAAGACAACGGGTTCTGTACACGTCTAACAGTTGCTGTTGCCGTTCTAACTCTTCGAAAGTGGCGCAGCACTTTACCGAAGGATGGTCTGACGATATTAGCAAGATCAAGGGATCCTAAAAAGGATAAAAGCATTTGAAAATCGACGACGTGTGTCACACTCAAATCCGCATTTAACTTATTAAGTCACTAGCTGTTCCCTGCGGTTCCACCCGAAAGGTGTACAGTTTATCGCGATCAAAAG
Source organism: Opisthograptis luteolata (assembly GCA_931315375.2). Classification (NCBI taxonomy): domain Eukaryota; kingdom Metazoa; phylum Arthropoda; class Insecta; order Lepidoptera; family Geometridae; genus Opisthograptis; species Opisthograptis luteolata. The sequence continues at coordinate 7,775,852 of OV928047.1, read as the reverse complement.
TATCCTATATCCTTCCCCAGGGTTCAAACTGGATATCTTCATACTAAATTGCATCAAGATTGGTTTTTAAGTTTATCCGCGACAAAGAAACATTCAAATCTTTTCTCTTTATATATTAGTAAAGTATAGATAGGTGCGGGGCCGAGATGGATTTCGAACTTGGTATAGGTACCTATTGTGTTTCCTTCTTCTAAGACTAAAGCTAATAACAACAAAGGTTTGTATTACTTACACTCGGGTTACACAGCTTCAACAGCCTCAAGGACTTGCCGCAAAGCAGTATGAACTTTGCTAAAGCCCGTAGGAATTCTGGCACCGCCATACTCTGCGTTATAAAGAACCCTTTGTCCCAATAACGTTTCGATCGACAATTCACGTATTGCATATCTTTTCGGATGAAAAATTCATTGTATCTATCATCAAGCTCGCCTTCGAATATAAATCTTTCGATGAATCTGTGAAATATTTTATGTTTTTAGACTTTGTTTATCGAGAGAGATGGTACATGCGTAGGAAGGCGTTTACTCACAGAATAAACGAATTATCTCATGTTTCAATGGTGAATTAACTTCAGCCGATCATAAGCGCCTTTATATCATTGAAATTTGGAATAAGAAGGTTTACGATCATACGTGTTAGCTCTGGTATTTTCATGAACGCTTTTATATGTTTCAATGCATTCAATAACACGCTAAAGTATGTCGACCACCAATTTAGTAGGATAGTAGCAATCTGGTACAACAAATCTTCATTGCACTTTAGTTATGCAGTAGTGATGAAGCTAACTGTAAAGTAACAGCCTACCTCCTAAATCAATCAAATCTGGAATTTTTGTTTTTATTTGTTTAGGACCCTTATATCGAGATACATATATTGTTTTTCCTTTATTTAGTCTGGCTTGTGGTTTTCTAGAAGTTAAAACTTACTTGAAGTAAACACTGCAGACTGATAGAAGCGAGTTGAACATTGTGAATGCAGTTGTATGATGTGTCACCAATGATATCTCGTTGAATAGATACGACATCAGCTCGGCTCCGTACGGCAGGGTAGTTCTGCATTCTGAAACAATAAATCCCCTTTGAGGGAGGTAGCGTTTGACCACAAGTCACCTGATGTTAAGTGACGATGTGGTCGAAGGTGGCGCCACGGTAGATGGATTGGGAACTGGTTCTCATGTGGAGCTGCCAGAACAGATTTTCACCTTGTTGTTGTAACAATTTAAAAGGAATAATGTCTTCTGTAACTGTTATCAAGATAGTCAAAAATAGTGGTCAACTAAGAATGACCAAATTCTCACTCAAAACTCAAATAAGTATATTTATTTGAGAATACATTTGTGATCAAGCATCACTTTAAATCGTCAAACTTAAAACTCGTTACGCCTGTTGTAACCTCCTTACGCCGCCGCCGGCAAAAAACAGGTAAGAAGCGACCGGCAAGTAACTTTATGATTTTATTTTTATTACTTACTGATTTAATTTGACACTGCACTATGTATGTTAAAACTTGGCCAAACCGTATCGTATCGCATCGCATCCTATTAAACTTACCAGCATCAATAATTTTGTAGATAGACGCAACGGTCTCTATCTCGTATTTCAGCGGTTCTATGTGGAACAATATCTGCAGCAACGTCGGCATGGATACGATATCTTCTTCGCCACTTTTGCAGCATTTCTCATATATTTCCGTAGCTTTCAGACGGAAATCTAGCAAGTAACGCCTCACTACTTCTCGGGCTGCCTGGAAATGTTAGAATTAACGTTTTTACTTGTTAACTTATTCTGTCATGTATATGTTAAGAAAATATTTCAAGGATGTGATTTCTGGATGTGATAGAGACGTGAAATTTTCAGGGTTCAGTTTTCTTTGGTTTGGGTCCACTAAAAAGGGTTGTTTGAAAACACCCCAAAAGAAGTCTAATGGGACGTTAAAGTTTGTATTACCCATTTTCCTTTTACATACTAAATTCTAAAGCCCTTTACAATTTTTCACCAGTTTTCAGAGCATATGTGCGAATACCCATAGGTCACTCCTTTATTATTTTCAGCCTAAAATACACAATATACATACCTCATAAACAAGTCCATTGCTATAAAAATGATCATCCAATGTTTGGTTGAAGGCAAATGTCTGTAATCTTCTGTAAAAAGTGCCGACCAATAACAGATCGGACACATAACCACCGAGGCGTTCCTTCGATATACCTTCGAGAACAAGGTTCTCTTTCATGTAGAAACAGTTGGATTCTTCACAGAATGGAAACGAGTTTGTTTCTACGCCAACTGAAAATTGCATTTAATGTTTGTATTTGCTTGCTTCCCATAATCAGTTGTTTGTTTATCTATTTATATCAAATTTTTACGTTTTTCTTTGAATAGCTTATAAAAAATAAGCTGTGAAATGGACAGACAGAGAATCATTAGAGCAAACTTATTAGGGTTTATTTTTACATTGGATGTATGGAACAATAAAATCAAGAGAGATTTATGTATGAAAGTATTTCATATCCAAATCAGTTTACATAGAGCTTTATGTATGTTTTGTTTTGGCGTCGCGTCGCTTTCGACCTTATCGTCAAGTAGCATAAGGTTACTTGTGATCAAACGCTACCCAGAAAAAAGTAAAAATCACTTACTGGTCAAATACATTACATGCCGTATAAACTGTCTCTCTGAGATAATGTTCAAATCCAACAGTGTATCTTCATGCTTTCGTCGCCAAAGCCTCATTTCTCTTGGCGATGTTGATATCAGCTGTCTTTCTATTACAGGTGGCAGCTTGCCTGTGGATTATACATAAAGTACAGTATACAGGTAAATTACAGGGCACTTTAAAACTAAAGGAACAACAAAACTTATTGGTAAACATCACAAATTACTCTAATTTAGTTTTATCTTATTTTTTTAGTTTTTGCATACCTAGTTACTAGTTGGTGGAATATATCGCTCTATTTATTACTTTTATAACAACAATTGTATACATACTATATTCATGCAAATAAAATTTTGATTGATTGATTGATTGATTGAAATATTGTAGAGGTAACTTGACCCACTTGAGAACCAGTTCCCAGTCCAAGTGTAGTATGGTGCCACCTCGACGACATCGTCACTAAGCATCAGGTGACTTGTGGTCAAATGCTAACCTGTAATATGTAAAAAGAGTTCGGATATTGGAGGTTCTCTTTGGAATTACTGATCCTATTTGAAAATTCTTTCACTGTTAAAAAGTTACACTAAACCATCTACATTTATTATCTCTCATTGACTATCAAGAATAGCATATTAAAATTATATTTACTCACAAACCATCTCCCATATATCATCTGGAATGTCCTTGTCAATCTGTGCCGCCAGCTCCCATATGTCAAGTGAATCTACACCGCTTTGCGCCCGGAACACTTCTTGAACTTCTTCTAGCTTTAGATTTGTACTTGCTAGTGATATCTGTAACACCCAAACAATAAAACCAATATCATTTTTAATTTTGTTTACATCTTACAGGGTAACACATTTGACCACAAGTGACCTGATGTTAAGTGACAATGTGGTTGAAGATGGCATTGGCTCTCAAGTGAGGTTGCCTGAACACACCAATAACTCTTAGACACAGATTTTTAGCTTAAGGGTGGACGCTAGCCACTAGAAAATACTAAATACTACCACGAAGCTAAGGCTGCAAAAGAACTACAGTTACACTCAAATAAAGTCCCACTAATATTATTATAAATGTGAAAGTGTGTGAGTATGGATGGATGGATGTTTGTTACTCTTTCACGCGAAAACAACTGAACGGATCTGAATGAAATTTGGAATGCAGATTGTTTATATACTGGATCAACACATAGGCTACTTTTTATCGCGGAAAAGGTTCCTGCGGGATAACGGGAAGACGCGAGTGAAAACGCGGGGCGCAACTGGTCATTTATATAGATCTTATAGGGACATAATTTCAGAAAAAAAAGGCTGAATATTAACCTGACTAAAAAGGCCAGATTGACCGGAATAGGTTGGATCAATAAGACCTGGCCAGATCCAACTGGATTGAAATTTGTTCTAGCAATGTGAATTAATAGGCTGACAGTAATAACAAGGTGTTATCAAATATCTTGTTCATATTATTACCTTAACATTAGTAGACTGTGATCCCGGTATCTGCAAGTCCCTCGGTGATGTTAATCTTGGGTAGTTGAGCATAGCACACTCTGAGTACGGAGATGCATGAGTGGATGTTAACGAAGAGAATGACATTGGACTCAGGAATGTTCTAAGCTCCATTTGTCCTGGCATTTGAGAGTGTGTTGTGCATGGTAGGTCTGGAAATAAAAGGAGTTACAATTTTGTGTCTCAATGAAAGATATCATTCATAGTACGAAGCAGTGTTCTTCAACATTCTTGAATTTACAACCTTCATTTTAAATGTATTTTCTTCTGTCATGTTAAATACAGTTATACAGGTTAAAATTCTCCCAGGTCAGTAATTAGCTTAGTCATGATTTCAAAATTGACTTAATTGATCTCCTTTTATTGAGATGATGCCTATTTATAGAGAAATAAAGTGCTGTGGTAGGACACAGCCAGCCCCCTAGTGGGGTTGCCTAGTCTGATAATCAAAATACTACTGTATACTGCTTTTTTTTTGCTTTTTGCTGTACAGATTTGATTTGAATGACACTTACAAGATTTGGAATCAAAACTTTCAATAGTATAATCCGTGAATGTTTGAGACCTCTGGGGATCAAGTGGAGCTCCCTGTTTCAATGAAAATGGTAACTCAAAAACATGTGATGGAAAATATGGGTATGGCTGCGGAGATCCAAATACTTCTCTTGGAGGCTTAGGGAGCATTTCATCTAGCAGACCAAAGCTGAATGGTTTCTGAAAATAATAAGGACTAGTGTCATTATTATTGTTATGGCAACAAAATACCTTTATGTCTTTAAAACATAATAAATGTAATATCTTATGTAGCAGCTTACCTGAAATGTTTCCGAAGACAGATCTTCTTTTACACTACCACTGAGACTAACCAGAAATCTGAGGACCATATAAACATTTTCCTTGTCGCTAAAGTTAGTTTGACGTAGGGTGCTTATAGCCTCCTTTAGTTCCTTGGCTCTCCTGTACTCAGCTATGTTCTTAGCTCCTTGTTGCAACACATAATAATAAGACAGTAAATCTGCTATGGGCTCTTTTGGGGCTGTCCAAAAATCTTTGGAAGTTTTTCGTAAAATTATTTCGTAAGAATACGACCTCATTTTGTTAGATAACCGCTTCTGAGATAATCTATTATGTGTACAATATTTTGAAGCAGTTTTCGTGCAGAGTTCAGATATTAGCTCAAACACCCCGTCATTTTCACAGTCAGGTTTCGTCAACGATGCCATGACTTGAATCTCTTTCTAAATTTGTTGATAGTACGTTATGCCGGAGAACACATTCACAGTCTTCACATGTTCAGATTTCACATCTCGATCTCAACTTCAGATAATAATATATGTCTCACATGAGTGATAAACCTAAAAAAAGAGACCATATTCAGAGTAAGGATAGGCAAGGCAGACCGCAGTTGGACATTATACAGAGAACGCTCTAGCTCTAGCTATTATGCGGAGTAAATTAATAAATTAGCAACATAAAACAACATAGATTTAAGTAGACTATATACTTACAACAACATAAAACATAACTAAATAATACAGCTCAGTGAGCTCAGCTCACGTCGGTCTGTCAAAATCAAACTTCAAAACTCAACTCAAGTCTCAAAGTTCAAAGTTTTTTTTTTTTTTTTCTTTGTTATGTCGTCACACGATTAGTGTATTTGCCAGTGTCAAGTATTAAAGATTTCAAACTCAGAGAGTTGAATCAAGTTTAAATGATGATGGTGATGATGAAGATGAGGTGATAGGATGAGGATAGTGTTTAAGTAAAGTAGTGGTGCTTTACTTAAACTTTACACGGACTTTTTTGGAGCAACTTGAAAAGTCACTTTCACAACTTTATTTCAATTTCCCACACTCGTACACATTAACGAACACATAATGGTTAATAATCCACCAATATTACACATTATCACTCGGAGAAACACAAGTTTTGGAAATAAAAACAAAATTTTCACGTTGACAACTCAATTGCCGCCAAAAAAGTCCCAAAAGTTCAAAGTTCTGTGCAACCAGTGGTCTCGAACCTACCGATTTTTCGGTATTTCTACCGATATGAGCTCTGTTCTACCGAAATACCGAAATGCAACGATTTTTCAACGATTTCCGAGAATACATTGAAATTCTCCCGATTTTTCTACCGATTTTGGCGATTTAACATTTATAAATTGGCAACCCTTTTCATTTATGTTTAATCTATACCAATATGTATTATAAGGCTGCAGAGTTTGTTTGTTTGTTTTTTTGTTTGTTTGAACGCGCTAATCTCAGGAACTACTGATCCAATTTGAAAAATTATTTCAGTGTTAGATAGCCCATTTATCGAGGAAGGCTATATTTTATTTCCAAAACAAATAGGGATCCGTAAGAAAATTGCTATTTTGCAACTTAAGGTGTGAAATCGAAAACCTATTTTTGCGTGCGCTGCAAAAACTATTGACACTAGAACAAAATAATGTATTACGGGGTTGTAGGTTCCATTAAGGTCTACTAAAAAATTCGCAAGAGCATATGTCTAACTATTATAGTTATACCACAAAAAGTGTTTTCTTTTTTTTTTTAAATGTAATTTAAATGCCTCTTTTAGAAAAGACTCTTAAAAAAGACACAGAAAAGACTCAGAAACTACGAGGATCGGGGATCCACAACTCTTGAAGTTGTGGATCCCCGATCCTCGTAGTTTCTGATACCCTAGATACAGGGAAACCTAGTTAGGGGTCAGAGCCTATGTATGTGATTGTGCGGGCATTATTATTATTATTATTTATTATTATAGAAGTACTATTTGTATAAAATGTAACCATACTTGCCTATTAACAGAGATACTTGCCTAACTTATCAAAGAATCGAATAAAAAATTATTATTATTAGTTTCTGATACCCTAGATACAGGGAAACCTAGTTAGGGGTCAGAGTCTATGTATGTGATTGTGCGGGCATTATTATTTTTGATTATTATTTTGTCGACGTACTATCTGTATAAAATGTAACCATATTATGTACCATAAGTGTTATTGTGGCAAATAAACATATTATTATTATTATTTATTACTCTTTATCTTTATATATAAATTACTTAAAAAAAATACATATATTTCAAAACAAGTAAAAATATTAAACCTGTAAGTTGATACTAAATGAATAAAATAGTTTGTAATATGTATGTAATGTACCTTATGTAGAAATAAAGAAACGAATTTGATTCTATATTGTTTTATTATATACTACCGATTTTTTGTACAAATATACCGATTTCGGAGGGCAACTCTACCGATTTCGCACTTTGACGTTCGAGACCACTGTGTGCAACTGCAAATGTGAAATTGAAATAAAGTTGTGAAAGTGACTTTTCAAGTTGCTCCAAAAAAGTCCGTGTAAAGTTTAAGTAAAGCGCCACTACTTTACTTAAACACTATCCTCATCCCTTCATCTCATCATCATCATCATCATTAATACTTGATTCAACTCTCTGAGTTTGAAATATTTTATACTTGACACTGGCAAATACACTAATCGTGTGACGCCATATTAAACGAAAAAAAAAAAAAACTGCAAATGTCAGACAGATGTCAGATCCGATGAGGCGATGAATGATGGCATTGGCACTTGGCTGGCAGGCAGAAGTAAAAATTTTCAAAAGCAGGGAATGGTTTGAAATATTTCTATTGGTCAGTAATAAATTACCTAATTTCAAAAGTGAAATCGACCAATCGCGAGTCGCGATATGGTAGAGTCAAGCCCTGTCAAGCTATTCTACTGAACTCAAATCCTGACACGAAAACTGGTTTTTAAAAACACTTTTGACAATATGACAATGCCAAGTACGCGACAGGTAAATTTTAGGGATGCCAGAATTTTAAAAATTGCTCATTCAGGAACTTTTCTGACACATAATTTTAAAATGTTCCAAAATTCCAATAGATAGTGTTAGTAGTATTAGCGACACAGTCAAACACTAAACACTACACATGAAGTAAGCAAAATCTATAGAAATAATCTTTAATTTCATTTATCCAGTCATGCTTCTTTTTGTTTTTCTTTTTTTTTTGTTGAACTCGTTTGTTATGACCTAAAATAAAGCAGTGAAGTGACAGCTGGTAGGTCATGGCAAAAAAATATTTTTAAAATCACAATATTCACAATCTGGGTAATGGATATTGGGTACAAGGTACAACTAACTACAGCTCCTGCAACCTGGGGTGCGCTTTACGGGGCAAGCGTGCCATACTTCGATCACATCGTCACTTTCCATTGGTTCGTGGTCAAACGCTAGCATAAATAAAAGTTTATAACTGCAATAGTAAAAAAAATGAATTTAGAACTACCTTCCTTCAGTTGTCAGGAAATTTCACATTCGATCTAGCTCAAACATGATTGCAAATTGGCAACACTAGACATGACATAAGGACTAGCAACTTGTGCACAAAGCACAGAGTACCTTTACCATAACCAAAGCTTTAAAAAAAAAACGAGTTCAATTCGCTCATCGCTGTTTACATGTTGCTTGTTAGATTTATCTAATTTCTGTTTAATTAAAATAGAGTAGTATAATTTCTCTCACAGCAAAATCATAACAGAAATCAAAATGAACCAAGCAGATGTTTCCAAATTAGTATCAAAACTTCGCATAAATGTAAAGCCTGTACCAAGAAGGTTAAGAAGCCCAAAAGGTCCTGAAGGCAGGTTGGATAAATTACGTAAAACTGTAACAGGATTAATTAAATTCGAAAGAATTGAACTCAACTATCACAGAGGCGACGAAGCTAGACAATATGCTGAAAGGGTGAGTATTCGAGTACCTATAGTTCTGACATAACCAAAAATATAATTTTAGTGCTAAAATAATTTGACTCATCCTATTATTTCAGCTGATTTCCGAAGCTATTCGCCACGGTGACTGCCACAAACCCACAATGGAAATAGCAGATTATTGGCTGCTCGAAAAAGATCTTGTGCACAAGTTGTTTAAAGTTCTTGTGCCGAGATATGAAAATTCACGTTCATCTTTCACACGATTGCAATTAGCGCCAAGACCAAAATATGCGCGAGTGCTGGATAAAGTTGTTCTAGAGCTAAAAGGAAACCCATACCCTGACCTATACCACAAACAACCCAACAATAAATACTCTATTCAAAATATACTGCTGGAAGCTGCTAAATATGAATTTAAACAATCTAAGATCAATGAAATGGCCAAAGCTATAGGTGAGGCAGAAAAACACTCGAATAACCAAAGCGCCGAAAATAATATATCAATTTCTGAAAATAATATTTCGAAAGATATCAGTCAACAAAAGAGTGAAAAGTAAAAAAATAAGGCCTGTTCTTTGATTGGAGAATGTACTATACAGTGTTTAATCAAATAATTTCTTTAAATGTTGTTATAGAAGAAGATTAATTAATATTATAGTTATGTATACATTACATACTTGTGTTGTTTTTCATTACTAGTTGGCAAAAAATATATTTATTCCCATGAAAACAGTGTATCTTGATGTCCTTATGACAACTCAGAGTAAGCCGCCCTTTGTAGGAGGATCATTTAATTAGAAAAAAAAATTAAATATAGTAATACCCCGGACTCACGCGGTAGGTGGGACAGCGACAACCGTATAGAATTCGCGTAAGTCGGGGTTCAACTTTGGGACATAAATACATACATAATAGTATGTATAAGTACAGTAATATCCGACGCGAATTCGGAGATACGCGGTTTTTGTTTTTGATGGCTGCGCGCATCAGCTCTCCCACTCCGCCCTGTTATTGTATCGCCTTTATTAATAAGAATGTGATTGATTTATTATCTACCATTTTATTACACATATTTCATCTAAATTATTGTTTTTTTAGACTCTAGATCCCGATTAAAAATTTTCATGTTTGTAATTTTCGTACCTTTTAATATTAAATGTTCCTTCATTTTGTTAACATGTAAAGTAGAAATAAGTACATACGTTTTGTGGCTTTTATATTTAATCGATTATTTTTCTTCTAATCGATTTTTTTTTCGAATTTTTATTTGTGAAATTAATCGATTTTAAGTAAATCGGTTATACAAATTACGCGAAAAAATCGATTTTTTTAGATACAGCTCGTATCTATGCGAAGAATGAAAAAAATCTTGCAGTAAGTTTCAATTTTATGCAGCGCCGTCTATGCGTTGGATAAAAGATAACGAATTAAGTTCATACGCTTATGTTTTGATTAAATAAAAACGGCGCCATCTGTATCTACACTCTGTAGAGTCGTATTTTTAATTAGACGCAGTCAACTGACGTTTACTGAGTTGTCAGTTTTTGATGAAATAAAAATAGTGTTGTGACAAAGTGAATGATTGAAAAAACTCCTAATAAACTAAACTCTGTGAAATAGAAATAATATTAATTTATAGTTTGAAATGATTGAAAGTGTTCCTTCCGGTCCTACTGATGCTGCTACTTTACCTAATTTAGTCTCCAATATTGTAGCACTAACTGTATAAGGGAAAACCAAATGTGAAAACGTGTTTTTTATGAATCTCGAGTTTATAAAGTTGAATTACTATTGTTATTACACCTGATGGCTCAGGCCAACGGTTGGGAGACTACTGCCGGTGGAGGGGGGCACTCGCACTGTCGCTCTACAATAACATAAAAATGCTGCGTTGCATGTCGCTACAAAACTATTCACACTCATTGTTCATTCATCTGATTGAACGAGAACTGAACGCAACACTATTACTTTAAATATGTCAACACTAGCTGTTCCTCGCGGTTTCACCCGCGTGGGCTACAGTTTATCGCGATAAAAAGTATCCTATGTCCCTTCCCCGGGGCTCAAATTATCTCTATACCAAATTTCATTTAAATCGGTTCAGTAGTTTAGGCGCGATAGCGAATATATTCCGTATACTCCAAAATTATTCCCGCACTTCGGTGTCCCCTCAACGCGTTACCTGCTGTAGGTACCCATTATCCTATTTTAATTCTAATTTAATTTTTCTTGGACCGCAAGTTTGAACCGCGCAGTTAAAGGTCTTCCTGGTCCGCGACCGCTCTTTACCTATTTCATAGATTCTCCCGGTGCCCCCCCCCCCCCCCTCACCTCACCGCGTTTCCCGCTGCGCTGGGGTGCGGCGGTTTTATTTTTCTACGACTACTTACATTTTTAAACTCGTGATATCTTTCGAATGGAATGTCCGAATTGAATGATTCAAAAAGTTATATAAAGGCATTGAAGCAGTTTTAAATAAGAAGTAATTTATTTTGATAAGGATTAATACCAAGATACAAATAAAGAGCCTTTTCTAGCAGCGGCATTAAAAATTAAATTTTTAAAATAAAAGATCACTTATTGTGGCATAACTATAATAGTTAGACATATGCTCTCGCGGACTTTTTTGTAGATCTAAATGAGACCTACAAACTCGTAATACATTATTTTGTTCTAGTGTCAATAGTTTTTGCAGCGCACGCAAAAATAGGTTTTCGATTTCACACCTTGGGTTGCAAAATAGCAATTTTCTTACGGATCCCTAATTTTTTTGGAAATAAAATATAGCCTATAGCCTTCCTCGATAAATGGACTATCTAACACTGAAAGAATTTTTCAAATCGGGCCAGTAGTTCCTGAGATTAGCGCGTTCAAACAAACAAACAAACAAACAAACAAACAAACAAACAAACAAACTCTGCAGCTTTATAATATTAGTATAGATTATTTTACAAAGTGACATTAACTACTGTCAGTTGGCTTCGTCTAAATACAAAAACGACTATAAGCTAGAGGTGGTATATTAGGGTGATATCTTAATATAAAAAGCATGTACTTTTAAATAATAATAAAAAAACAAATTTCACTAAAAAATGGATTGTTTATAGTTATTAAAATCGATTTTTGACAAATCGATTAATTTTGAATACAGAAAAATCTATTCTTATTTAATCGATTTTTTTCCCTCCTAGTCGCATTCGCGCTTTTGTAAGTTGTAACTGTACACCCCACCCAGGTTGCCTTACTTTAACATAAACGTATTTTTTTTGTTACATCACAGTCCACGACTTGCAAACGTCCTCGAATCTACTCTACCCGTGCGCCTGCGTTGCGTTGACGACACTGGATCACTAACGATTTATGTCGCATTTTCGCTTGTGAAAACATTACTACTTGAGTAGAATACAATACAGATTAAAAAAAGATTATGAGTACCTAGGTAATAAAAATAATATTTACGTGATCTCGGACCTCACATGTAGAGACTCGCAGAATAGTGACATTAAATTACACAAATCGAAACAATGTTATCGTTATCTCCCTCCATATCGCTGAACTCACTGTAACAATAAAAAGTAGGTATACATTTCTGTGACATCAAACGTGTCAGTCAGTGTGAAAACTGGTTTTCGAGGCTAGACGACAGCTGTAATCGGATAGATTTATTCTTTTTCTATTTTAAAATGCAGCCTGAATTGAAATGTACAGCTAATGTCGTTGTTATTGGATCCTGTAGTGTTGATTTTACAACGTATGTATTTATTTCATGTGTAAAATACTATTTATTTGGATTATTTCTAGTTACTAGTCTAGTTACCTAGGTACACAATTTGCAATATTGTTATCTTAAAATTAATTTGTTGAGTTTTTAGTTACTTATATCATTTAATTAGTGTTAATCACTTTAAATCAAAGATTAAGTAGACTATACCTATACTACGTCTTATAATCTATCTATATTAGGGATGAACCAGACCTATGCAATATCCATACGAATTCGCATTTTCCCGTAGCACTATCGACGAGACGAGCGAGAGGGATTATGATTTTATGAATATAAAATATAATATTATACTATGATTTAGATGGCGGCGCGGTGGCCAAGCCACCAAGCACGGGTGCTTTCACGCAATCTTCCTCTCCCTCTAATAGAAGATGTTTCTGAGTGACGGAAAGGGATAGAGCGACCAGAAAATGCGAATAACGGCGGATAGAATAAACTCAGTGCTGTGACATCATGTGGTCGCTACTCCTAAGTAAAATCTTAAACAAAATTAAAAAAAAATAATATGTATCTAGTACATAAGATATTTTGACTTTACCTTCTAATAATACTTTACCATTGACCTCACAACAAATAGTATAGAGATAAAGGGCCTTTCACTGGCACCGAGTGTCATTGTCCTTAACTTGACGAAGTTTGCTAAGATATTAGTAATTATGCTTCACAAATGAAAGAAATTGTTCTAGATACGCACCAAGACTTCCGAAGCCAGGAGAAACACTTATCGGAACAAAATTCACAACTAGCTATGGAGGAAAGGGCGCTAATCAATGCATTGCTGCAGCTAAATTGGGTCTAAGCCCTTACATGATATGTAGAGTAAGCTTTATTTATTTGAAAAGTAGGATGTGTGTGTTTTATAACCATATTTCAAAAGACATTATAGAGGTACTGTAAGTAATACTTACCGATTTTATTTATCTGAGTTAAGAATATTTTGAAATAGATTTTTGCATGAATAGCTGATAATCATGCATGCATGTGCAGTTGTGCGGATTTGCCATATTTCTACAACATGAAGCGAAACGAAAATATCGTGATGAGAGAAGACTGGCATATCCATGGAACACAAAATTCAAGGGCCCAGGCCCACCAATATGCACTGAGTCAGTGTGGTAGAACTGGTAGATTGAAGTAAATCTCACATTCTGAGACAAAAGCAATGTAATTATTATGTAATCTGTGACAATGGGCTTAAAGATTGAAACATAGATTAAGTAGACTATATACATAGATTAAGTAGACTATATACTTATATTGAAACACTTATCACGCGACCGTCACATCGGTCGGTCGCGCCGTAGACGTAGTAGGAGGATGTAATAGGCTGATAAAAATAAGGCGCAGACTGCTGAGTTATCGCTCTGGAATTAAATTGATCAACAAGAAAATTATATAATATACTTATATACTAGTATATATTATTTAAAATGGTATTGTATTTAATTATTAGTAAAGGATTTTTTACTGTTATGTAATAGGACTAATAAGTAAGTCTAAGTACCCACTACCTACTTTATGTGCTTATTGTTTTCAGCTGGGAAATGATCAATGGGGTGAAAAATACAAAGATAATTTGAAACAAGCCGGGGTAAACGTTGATCACGTTTATTCTACTACCAATGTCACCACCGGTATAGCTCAAATATCAGTGGCTGACAGTGGGGAAAATCAAATAGTAATAGTGCCCGGTGCAAATGGGCATCTCAGTGTGTCAGATGTTAAACAATCAGAAGAGTTGATTAAGGACGCTGACGTACTCATCGGTCAACTAGAAACGCCATTTGAGACGACATTAGAAGCGTTTAAATTGAATAAGGGTGTAAGTTTAGTATCGTTTTGATAATTGTGAAATCCCAAAGATAAAAAACAACTTGAAATAATAACATACATAACAAATTAAAAAAAATAAACATCCTTAAGAAACAGTTAAAATGTTATTACTTTCAGATAAAACTACTAAACGCTGCTCCAGCCAGAAAAGATATTGATAAAATACTTCCCCACTGTACGATACTTTGTGTCAATGAATCTGAAGCGTCCATTCTGACAGAATATGATGACGTTAACCTTACGTAAGTTACGTTAAAAAGCCAAATATGTAATCAAAGAGGAAGGTATTCTATGGTAGTTAGTAATTAGGTACCATCTAAAGCAAACATACAATATTGTGAAATCAAAATCCCATTTTCTGGGGTTTTCGGGAATCCAGTTTGCTGCACGCTCTATTATCTTAACTAAACCGATTTAATTATGTGTTTGACAGTAAAATTCATTATTATTATTATTTTATTCCAGGAATGCTGTTAAGGTCTTGAGAAAACTTTTAGATACAGGATGTGAGACAGTGATTATAACACTGGGACCTCTGGGAGCTGTATATTTGTCTAAGAGAGATAATAAACCAATTCATGTTTCATGTGACACAGTAACAGCAGTGGATACAACTGTAATATTTTTATTAATTTATCAGTTTCTAAACACTACTAAATGAGACCAGTACCATAATTATACATAATCACCCTTCCGATATTTTAATTGGTAAGAGGTGGATTTGAGGCTATTTCGATCTGACATATTTTCAACTTTTCACTGTAAAATATTATCGGCCAGTGCGTATGGATATCAACCGAATGTGAACCCTGATTTTTTTGGAAAATTATATCGTTCAAGGGGATTCTGTATATTATAGTACGAGTCTACAAGACTCGTTACTAATAAACCTCGAGTGATCTTGGGCATGACGACTTGCTAGTCTCATCATTAACACACAGTTAAAAAAACTGCGAAATAAAAAGAGACAAAACACAGTTGTGTTAGTGTTGCCGAACTATCGATGGTAAAACTATTGGTAGTGTTCATCTCAAAAAGCCATATCATACTATCGATAGTTTATGCTTCACGGGTAGCAATACTATCGAAAGTATTGCCTTGTTTTAAACTATCGAGAGTATCGATATAGTGTTTCGATTGCTTGGCTATCGATTAACTACATAGTTACTACTACCTAATACGTACGTATTTATTAAGGGCTATGTAAAAACTGATATTTACTCTGATGTAGTTGGTTCACTGTAGACTTATTAGCACCTAATAATAATGTTTTAATTTTTAGGGAGCCGGCGATGCTTTTATTGGTGCATTAGCAACATTTTTGGTATCACGCCACGAGTATCCGCTACATCAAATTATCGGCGCTGCTTGCCATGTTGCCTCTATTTCAGTTACTAAAATAGGCACTCAAACTAGTTACCCGACAAATTGCAATGTCTTTGATAAGACATACAAATATTTGAATCTAGAATAAATAAATAAAACTATATTCGTTTAAGGCTATCATTTTATTTAACCATTACACTTTACATCTAAGGTTGGTATTCTAGAATGATGCTCAACTCAAGCGATGATCAGTACTTGAAGTACTTGAACATAGATTTGACGCTGTCAGTTCATACAAATATGTCACTTAATTGCTACTCAAGCATAGATCAACACTTGAGCGTCATTCTAGAATACGAGCGTTATGTTACAACTATACTTATTAGATACAGAAAATATTAAACTAATCGCATATTATAATATATTATTATTTACCATTCAAACAGCTCCAAATCGGACCATGGGTAAAAGGCCTCCTACACGGACGGAAGTCGGAGCCAACCACCAACCAAGGTCACCTTGGTTGAAGAAACAAAATTTTTTTCGTTCTACCTTCGAGAACGGAAACAATCAATACGTTATAAAATATGGCATTTTACTTTTTAAATACATCAACAGTAAAACAAAGAATGTTAAGAAACTTAATAAAACTAAAGCAAAAAGAGAATATGGCGTTGAGTCAATTAAATGTTTAAGAAATATATAATCTAGTCAGAGACTATCTACCTTAGCATGGTCTAGATTTATAATTTACAGGTAATTGAAATGGTGCGACTAATAGATAACAATTAAAGTATAAGACCTAACTTGCTTTTTTATAGCTAGCTTCTACACGGTCGATCGACTGACATCCGACTCAACGTCCTCTATTCGCCCTTGATAGCGAGAGATGCGCTCAAGGCGCTATTGACACCACGCAGCATTGCAATTTTCGCAGTACCTACATTCTTGGCATTTTTGTTTGGAAAGCCCCATGTTACATGTTAAAATTTTATGTTACATGGTAATTGATTGATTATATGTATTTTCGTACTTTTCTTTCCTTTTTCATAAGCAAGGTCTTTGGTTAAAATCCAACTACAAATATCGGAGTTCAAACGATGACGTCTACACTATTTTTTACAAAATCTCAACCATGGTAAACTTGGTGGTAGTTCCGACCGAGTAGAAGGCTTAGGTATGTGGTAAAATATTTTTAAAGTGATCACAATGTATCCTATTAAATAAAAATGATTTGAATTTTTGAATTTTATGCATAAGAATTATGTGGTCACCCTTAGTGACAAGATAACAGACCAATCTTAGATTAAAAATAAAGACCAATCTTAGATTAAAAATAATGGTCTGAGAGAACAATAATAATTAATATAAGACGTCAATAATATTTTATAGTCGAAAAAGATCAAGGTGATCGTGATTGAAGACATATAATTAAATAGGACACGATTAACGCTATCAATAGTATGTAGGCTTTTTTATTTTAATGCAAACATTTTTTCAAAGTGATAATTTTAAATATTCACAGGAACGTAACTAAAAACCTAATTAGTGTGCTATACCTACGTCCTATTTTTACAGTAATTATTATTATAATATAACCCTAACATGGTAAAAATATATATATTTCCATGAAGAAAGCTACTAGTTCTATAATAATTTTAATATTAATTCAATAAGATCATTATGATGATCAATGACTCAATCATGCCCTTAAAAGTAAATTATAATATTATGTATGTACTAGGTAGGAATTAAGATAACAGAAGACAAGTTTTATCTAAACATCGAAATCAATTTTTTTATGAATACATCGTACCATTTCTAAGATCGTACCACACATCGAAACCAAAAATAAAAAATCTACAATCATTTGAACGTCAAACCTGTCAGATGTCAGATGAGGACTTAACTAAAGTTACTGTATACTACTGTTTTACCGAAACAATGATCGCGAATATAATATTAGGCATTGGGTAAATTTTTTACCTACTTTATTTGGCTTTTGGATTAATAAGTAGGTATAGCGAGGTAGCGTAGCGCGATCATTGTTTCTGCAAGGAATGGGAAGAGACCATAGAATTCTTCTGTATATTATTTTGTCATCTATTTATCTTTAGTCTGTGGCATGAAGCTAGTATTAGCGCTACGTCACAGATTATGGAGAGATGCCGCGCTATTATCTGTCATATGAACTTCACCATGAATTTCTTTTTTGTCTCATTTTAGGTACATAACTTGAATGAATTGATTTAATTTGCATTTATATTGGTACTCTCTCAATGGTCAAGCTTCACATGGGTACTTTTCATTCGGAAAATAAAATATATTCTCTTTGGAAGGACGAAATAATATTTTCGGTCATTTCGTTCGGTCTCCGGAAAATGTATGATACCGGCATTACGTTTTAGTTTAAAAATAATCCGTTAGTAAAATCTGATATAACTACTAAAAATGTACTAGATGTTAATATTTATCATCCTCCTCAGTAAGAAAACGCAGTCTCCAAAGGTCGAAAACAAGGCCAATAACATACAAACTTCGACAATGCTGTGATCTCACATGAAACGAAAGATGAAAAACGTCGTCTACCCTCACATACTTTTTTATAAACGCGCTTGTGCACTCGTATCACACATCCGCGAATATACCATCCAAAATGAGCGTGGTCCGAGATACACTAAGCTTTTTTTCTTTTGATACCTGCCTACAAAATTAATTTAAATGATTCATTTTCATTTATTAAATTTTTCTATCGAATCGAATGAATGCTTGTTCATTAATTTTCGATACGATTATATTACATTCGTAATACCTGTCACTCGTGTTGTACTTTATTCACTATCATCGCAAAAATAAATTTGTGACAACTTATGCAACGTCCAATATATTTATTATAGAAATTTCAATAAAATTGCTCTCTTTTTTTGTGGACCTATACCTATGCATATCAAATTATCAAATGGTCAAATATTGCACGCAATCGTTTGCGCATCTGACGCTACCAACGCTTACGAGACAATGCAATGTGGTTTGCGCGCTTTGATGGTCGTCTAAAACCGGCAAAATGTCGGCAAATCCAAAGTATGGCTATATTACTTTGAGAATAAACCCACATAAACATACTTGGATTTGCGTATTGGGGGTATAAAGTTAGAAACACAGATGTGAATTGAATTAAATACGAACGAGTGCACAAGAACTCTTACATTAAATTGTGAATAGCCTATTGCTACGCTGTGGCACTGCCAACAGCCGTGCAGTTTGGAAAAAAAATCCTAATAAACCTATAGTTGTTAATAAAAGTGGTGAAGACATAAATAATGTTAACATTATTCGTCATGCAATACGTCTAAAACATTAGGTAATTTATGGGTTAAATTTTATCAAGACCACATTACCAAAAACCAAAATTTAAAGGAATTTTATGAACCCACAGAGTACTCGATTATTTGTAAGTCATGTCAACCAAGAAAATCTTGGTCAATGCGCTTTGTTATGTCAGCATTTAATCAAAAATGAGCCAGATTCCTCTCAATTTGCAAGCTAGCATAAGTAGAAACAAAAATAGTGCAAGCAAATTAAAAAATCTATATTAATGCGAGTCAACTGACTTGATCTAAGAAACTACTTTCCAATATCTGATTAAAATGAGATCAGAGTATAATTTGTCCAAGTGCACTTTTGCACAGGATTGACTGGTCGTATCTGACCATTTTAATTGAATTAAACAAATTTTGTATAAAGGGGAATTTCTAAAGGAGACGTTACGGAATACGGCCACCTCTAGGTACACTACCTCAAAGAGACTGGAAAAAATCGAAGTAGTGAAATATTATCAATAATTTTCATTGATGTACTTTTTAGTGGTACGAAAAAAAGTTTTTAATATGGAAAAAATGACCTTTGTCATCTCTAGGCGAAACAAATTTTGTAAAAAGGGGAAATTCTAAAGGAGACGTTACGGAATACGGCCACCTCTAGGTACACTACCTCAGAGACTGGAAAAAATCGAAGTAGTGAAAAATTATCAATAATTTTCATTGATGTACTTTTTAGTGGTACGAAAAAAAAAGTTTTTAATATGGAAAAAATGACCTTTGTCATCTCTAGGCGAATGGGTTATGTTATGTTATATCTTTTAAACATACTTTTTGAAATCTTATTTATCTAATACATAACGAGGTTGTAGAGTGAAAACCTCGGAAGTGTTCATGTGTTTTTTTCCGAAACAAGAAAAATAATTTTAGTTGTTAATTTAGTGAGTTATCAAATATAGTAACATAGTGTTTGACATTAACAGCCTGTAAGTATTGTATCGGCAAAGAAATGGAATCAGTCAAAATTTGACATTAAAGATTATTCACTCTACGGTGAAGATAACATGTCAAAATGACATGATGACATCTTACCACCATGTCTGCAATGATGGTGTATTGCTAACATACAGATTTTTTCTTTTGAACCACAAAAAGTTATTAAAAAAAATTATACAGAATTCAAAATGTTTTTTGATTGGCCGAAGCAATTTTTCAGTCTAATGTACAAAGAGGTGACCCTGACTCCATAATATTATGTTTTGAAATTTCTAATAAACTTTATTTGTTTTGTTTCTTTGTTTGTGTTTTATTTAATATGTACAATATATTATTATTGTAGAATCAGTCACTTACATTGTATGATTTGATTCCTCTAGACTATGTTTTGGTTTTTAACAATATTATGTGTGCCTTTCAGGCTTTTGAAGTGCACTTGCCTATACTGTAACTCAAAACTTTGATTTGAGAGATAAAATAAGGAACATAACAAATACAACAGAAAAACCCTGAGGTATGCTATGCCCAACCTTCCTCGATCTTACAAAATCAGTCACAGCATTGAAAATCAAATTTTGTGATGACCCTGAAAATTGATTAAATGTATGATGAATGGAAATTTAAGCATTCCTATAATAGTCTTTTACATAACAAGCTTGTTCCGTTTTATCTGTCCAATCAAAATTTCTTTACAATTTCATACATATAACGCATTATTAACATAATAAAAATGTCTCAATGAAATAAATTAATGAAGTACATATAAACTTGTAAGTTCACTTTCCTCAACAATCTGCAATAGTACTTGCAAGTCTTCTAAACTAGTCAAAACTTTGGGTGCGCCTAGTAGTTCAATAGACTTTCCTTGTATTAGGATGGTATATTTCAAATTTTTTGGACATATCACTGTCTTAGAACATGTGCCGTTTATTTCTTTTTTGAAAATAACTTCTGTCACCCCTGTTTTTAGATTGTTCTTGTTTTTGGCATTGGTATTATCATTTTCGTCAATTCGTGTTGATTTTGCGGTTGTATTAGATATACATTCATTGGTTGGAGTCAGCACTAAAGGTTTGTCAGCTACAGACAACACTGGTACTTCGTTCTGTTCAGTTTCTTCTAGAATAGAGGGGCTGTGAGGATTATCATCAATGGCATTGGCATGCTTTTGCGTTTTATCATTTCCTTCATTATTACTCAACAGCTTCTGCTTAGATATATTTATGTCATCAATATCCATAGGTGTTGACTCTGAGGTTGTCGACTTTCCAAGAAGCATTGCTTCAACATCATTTACACTACTATTTTGATCATTTGTTTTACTTGTACCTCCTTTGGAGGTGTCATTAAGTATATCCAGTATTGAAGGGAACTCATCATTCTTGCCATCTTTAATGTTACTCTCAATTTTAGTTTTCTCATTGTACATCAGGTCTTCTAACTCTGCTGCTATACGATCATAAATTTTATCATCCTTAAGTTCACCTTTTGTAGGAAAATATTCAATACACCAGTCTTCTGAGGGAAGTAGATTACTATCAATGCTAGGAAGCAGGTTGTCTAGAGATATTTTACTTTGTGTATCCTTTTTTTTACATGTAGGATTAACAAACACGATTCCATAGTGTTTCACTTTTGAGTTCTCTGTTAAGATTTGTTTGTTATCATGGTCAATTTTTTTTGACACAGTTTTCTTTATTCTATTATTTTCTCTGAGCACGTTCGTGGATTGTCGAGGTGATCCATTGTCATTTTTAGTCTTTTTAGCAGTTCCAATCATTTTTTTGTTTGTATGTAGACTGTAGACACTTTGGTGTACTTGTACCATGCCGTTCTCATTGCTTTTAAACCTTGTGTTTGGTGATGATCCAATAATCCGTTTTGTTTTAAGCGTATTGGTTTCAAACTGAATTTTGACTTTTGTGTATTTACCCAATATCTTTGCAAAGTCCATACGGGTCACCACAACTGAGCAATCTCGGCATTTTGCTTGCTTATACTGACGCTCTAGGTTTTTTGGAAGTTTGAGTGCCCTTATTCTTCGAGGTTTGCTCGGAATCATATTGTCGAAGATACTTCCCGTTTTACACAAACAAATTTATAAAAACGTCCCAAGAGCTATTGGACGTGGTCACATTTCCCGCGCAGACGATTTAACCGTGTCTGTTGAAATAATTATGTCTTATACACATTTAACACCAAGCATTACTACCGTAGATGAAACTAATATATGTAAATATCTTACAGTTCTATACTAAATGTTGAGAAAAACGAAATAATTACGCATAGGTAACAAACGAATAAAAACCAACCAACGTAAAAATGGCGTCTCACTAGTGTTGCGCTGTTGCGCTGATAAATTCAGATCATAATATCGATAAGACATAAATCTAGTATGTCACTGTCAATGTCTTAATGATATCATCGATAGTAAATTCTCAACGCTATATAATTGAATAATTGAGCCTCATGCTTTTTGAAAGCAATTTAAATATCAACTTGAAATTTTTATTTTAATATCCCACACTTTCTTAGTAAATATATATTATTATTATTATTCGAGTGTTTTTGTGTGATATTGGTAGATTATTAACCATTAATGTGTCTAAGAAATCAAAATAAACTTGTGTAAGGTAACAACATTTCCAGTTGTCCCCTAAAGTACAGACTTTACACAGTAAGGTATAAGTAATAATTAACTTTCCAGTAATTTAGTTAGGCACATAGGGGCACTAAGTCATAATTAGTTATATAAGTATTTTTTCCTTGCTACAGAATTGTCTTTCATGTTCATATTCATATTCAATCATTTATTGCATTCATATGTTAGTATATAAGAGATCTTAGTGGTTAAGATTAGCGAACATATGGACCCGAATAGGGTATAGCAATGTAGGAGCGGACCGATCCATTCTAATCATTTCGAAAAGTCGTCGTTGAAGAATTCAATTATGCTGTAGTAGCATTTGTCGATTAAAAACGTTTTTAAGTTATTTAAAAATAAGTGATTTTTTTTCAGATTTTAATTCGTCGGGTAGTTTAGAAAATATTTTTATTGACACTGTTTGGTCCGGAACTGTGTAATTTTAATTTTGACGGTGGTAATTCTAGTTTATACATAAACCTGGTTGCGTAGCGTCGTGATTGGTCAGCTTGTTTTATGAAGAACTGCGGATATTTTCTTACAAATTTACTTATTTCTAATATGTATAGTGATGTCAACGTTAATATTTTAAAATTTATGAAGTGTGGTCTATGTTTTTTTTTTTGGTAAATAAATAAATCTGGTGCGGACTTTTTTGGCGGCAATTGAATTGTCAAAGTGAAAATTTTGTTTTTATTTCCAAAACTTGTGTTTCTTCGAGTGATAATCTGTAATATTGGTGGATTATTAACCATTATGTGTTCGTTAATGTGTACGAGTGTGGGAAATTGAAATAAAGTTGTGAAAGTGACTTTTCGAGTTGTTCCAAAAAAGTCCGTGTAAAGTTTAAAGCGCCACTACTTTACTTAAACACTTTCCTCATCCCTTCATCTCATCATCATCATTTAAACTTGATTCAACTCTTTTGAGTTTGGAATATTTTAAACTTGACACTGGCAAATACACTAATCGTGTGACGCCATAACAAAACAAAAAAAAATCTGGTGCATCTACTCTACACTATTGCCCCACAGTAATATGCCATACATGAGCCATGCATTTACGTACGCGTAGTACGCAGACATAGCAGTTTTTAGATTGGTGGCCCTACGCAGTTCTCTTAGCGCGTACGTAAAACTTGACATTTTTGTTTTCAACTTTTTTATATGGGTCTTCCAATTTATAGTTGAGTCTTTATCTAAACCTAGCAAAGTAAAGGTATCTACACACTCTATTTTTATATTTTATATGCATAGTTCATTTGATTAAATCGTTTACGTTTCATCTCAGACCAAGTTTCAAATAAGTCAAATGCTTTTTCGTAGCCTAGAAAAGCTTAGCACAGTCACGGATAAAATTCTATGGGCTTTAATTTTGTATTTTCTGATACGCTTTGCGAATGTGGTTTTTGGTGCTGTATCCTCACCCCACCTATTTTGATATGAATGAGAGGTATTCAGTTACGATAGGGACTTGTGGAACAAGCAAATAGGCAACCGGACAGTAATCACAAAAAATCTAAAATGTAGTTTATATTATTATATTTGAAGATAAAATTAACAATCAAGCATATTTTTGGTAAAAAACACTGATTCATATTTTTAAACCAATAAATAAAAGTTTATAAATTCTAATATTTTTTATCTGTTAAGAAAAACAAATTCTAGGATATTATTACGTTGTCTATATTTAACGCCCGGTTCCAATAAGCTATCTATCCACGGTTTGTCCTACTAGAGATACATATTTGACATCACTTCTATGGAGCTTGTGTCAAATTTCTATCTCCAATAGGGCAAACCGTGGACAGATAGGTTATTGAAACCGGCCGTAAGTAAACCAAAAAATAGGAACTTTATAAAACGCAACGATGATGGCAATCAATGCGATCGATATTCACAGTCAAGATAAAAAAGGAATTAATTGGTTATTAGAATAAAATGAATGATCAATGAATTAGAGGAAAATATTGCATTTTGGTAGTACATAATTAGTTTCCACTTACACATGTTGGTAAAAAACTGACGTAGAGTAGTTCGCTGCCCTTAAACTAATGATCTATATTTAATTTAATAAAAAAAGGATATGTAGCTCAGTTACAGATTTATAAACTTATATGTTAACGACATCATCTTGACAGCTCCCCATCACCTGAAGTCATAAATAAACATCGACATTTTAAAACTTTACACTTGCCCAACACTACCACACTATAATGCTGCGCAGCGCACTGCATCGCGTATGTCAATACAGACGTCATTACGTCATCAAAGACGCCCGCGGCCCGCGGCCCGGCCCGGCATGGATGAATTGCAAAGTAAAAACTAAAATGGCCGTCCTCGCCTCACTCGGTCCTTCATCTGTCATGTCTTCTTCGTCCGTTTTAGTTTTCTAGCTAAGGCAAAAACGGAAAATAAATAACTAATATTTTACACGCCACGACGAACAATTTTTTCTATACGGTGTTCGAGTGTTCTAAATATAGTGTACATCTGATAACCCAGCGTTGACATGGCGTGGCAAATGCCCGCTGCAGGGCCTGCAGGTCAATGGACTGCTGCAATGGGAATGTCTCAAGACATGAACATGGGCAGTTACACTCCAGAGCAGTGGGCTGCCATGCAGCAACAGAACTGGCAACAATGGACTCAGTGGCAACAGCAGTACTCGCAGTGGCAGACACAGTACGGAGATGAGGTAAGGTTTATTATCATTTTTTTCAGGCTGTTTTTTTAGAACAAGCTCCTAATCCTGTGCAAAAAGTATTTGAATTTTTATTATTTCATCTGTAGCTTAAATCGGGGTACGGTTGATTAATTTATCAAGATAGACGTGTTTTTTTTAAATGAGCTGTAGAACAGTATAAAATAAACCCTGAGTAGTGAAACTATGTACTGACATAGCAACATGGAACAAGGATTCAACATAGGAAACAATAATGATCATTATAGGATAAACCGTTTAACCAAGTCTAAGGATAATTCAGATTGGGTTAGGTCTAGGTACTAATAAATTTGGTAAAATAGGTCCCTACACTAATACCTAGTTTACAGGAAAACCAAAACGAAAATTATAATTCATAAAGTTCACACAGAGAAGGGAATGCTACAGAACCCTCTCTAGGTGAGTTTGGTTTGCACTTGAACTATTTTAATATATTAATCAAACAAAAGTAGAACCCCAAAAATATTAATTTTGTAAACTTACTAATTGCTAAATATTTTTCAATTCATAAAAATACATAATAGTTTTTGAACAACTTTAACAATTCAAAATCATGGGGCTATTTCAATTAGGGGCAATATTATAAAAATGTATGTATAATTTTTTTTATATAGTTGTAGAGTTTTGTCGACCATGGAGTTGAATATAAGTCACAAAAAAGGAAAGAAAAGAGAATTCCTTTTTTCTGGTCTTAAAATGATTAGTTAACTTCTTCATGTTACAGTATGCACAACATCTACAAACTGGACAGCCCACAATTGGTATGCCGCCTTTGCCGGTGGGTGCTGCGGCGCCACCTGCTCCACCCCCTCCTGATCATTCACCACCACCACCTCCTCCTCATGAGAATGATCAGCCCCTCTTCGGAAGCAACAAGAACAAAACTGCCTCAACTCCTGCCCAAAGGAATACCTCCAATTTTCCTAACACAAAATCTACAACAGGTAACAATCAATGGTCTTATGGTAAAGATGCGCCTAAGGAGGCTCCACCTACGGTCAACACAGATGCTCTGGACAAACTGGCGGAAGAGGAGAAGAGCTTTACTATTCAGTTTCAGAAATGGGAAAAAGAAATTGAGAGATGGCGAAAAGAGAATGTGGATCACCCAGATAAGCAGTCATACAAAGAGTATGAAGAAAGGTTTGAGTTGTGCAGGGCACAGTTACTAGAGCGCCGCCAGCAGATGCAATTGAAAAGAGCCCGTCTCCTTAAGAATGTACCGCAAGCAGCTAAATCTACATCAGGTAATACACCAACACCGGTTCCTGCTCCACCTCTTAAATCTGTTCAAAATAATTTACTGTCAAACTATAAAAATAATACACATCAACAAGACTTCAACTCTCCATCTTCAGCTCAATCTTATAATAGAAGCAACAACAAAAATATAGATCCTCAAGATAGGTATGAGTCTTATCACGATGTGGATAATGAAAATCAATCCTCAAAAGACACTTATCCAGGTGCTGAATCTGATCCTACAACTTTTCTGCCAACTAGTTCATCAGGCAAAGTTATACCAGGCTTAGACTTAGTGGCTGAGACTTCTCACGGTCATAAAAATCAAGATGTTATTGACATCACGGAAGATCAACATGACATGCAGGCAGCTCCTGACTACTCTAAAATCTCAAAAGGCATCAATAATATATTGGGTGATGCTAAAATTATGAATATTCTTTCCATGGTTCAAGTACAAAGTGCTCCCCAAGTTAACAATGCTCAAAATTTCCCTCCTACCAATGCACCTTACTCTTTTAATAACCAAAATTACCCACCTAATCAAGGAAATAGGAATACAAATAATTTTAACCAAGATCAACAATTTAATAGGCAGAACATGCCTTTCAATAATAGGCAAGGAAGTAATTTTCCAATGCAACAAAATCAGGGTATGAATTCTCAATACATACAACAGCAGGGCATGTATGATGGAAGCAATGATATGCAACAAGATCAATACAATGACAGGAATGCATCATACAATGGCCCCAATAATAGAGGCGGGCCTGATTTAAGGCAAGGTGGACCTGGCTTAAGGCAAGGTGGGTTTGACATGAGACAAGGTGGAAATATGCGACCAGGATTGGATATGGGACATGGGGGATCTGATATGGGATATGGTAGTCCTGACATGAGATATGGAAGTCCTGATATGAGACCCGGTGGTTCTGGGACGAGACAAGGTGGCTCGGATATTAGACAAGGTGGTCCAAATATGAGACAAGGTGTTCCAGATATGAGACAAAGTGTTCCAGATATGAGACAAGGTGGTCCAGATATGAGACAAGGTGGTCCAGATATGAGACAAGGTGGTCCAGATAACAGACAATATGGTCCAGATAACAGACAAGGTGGTCCAAATATGAGACAAGGTGGTGTAGATATGAGACAAGGTGGTCCAGATATCAGACAAGTTGGTCCAGATATCAGACAAGGTGGTCCAAATATGCAATACGGGGGACCTGATGTAACTCAAGATGGTCCCAATAGGCCACCAAGCCTACTTCAGGACATGAGGCGCCCTGGTCAAGGCAATCAAGCTACGCAACTGCCAATACCACCATTGTTGAGTTTCAATAATAGACCACCACTTCAAGATATGGGTTCTCAGCAAAATGTTAATGATTATTATGGTCCAGAAAGACCAATGAGTGATAATAATCCTGTCATAAATCAACCTCCTCGTCCCAAATGGGTGGAGGAACCGCTATTCCAGCCATCAATTGTTGTAGATTATGAACATAAACCTCTTAGATTGAAAGGTAACTGATTCGTTTGCTTAGATTACTTCACATCCGGGGACCATGATACTATTGCAAGTAATCACTAGCGCACTGAATATACATCCACATTCCACTAAATCAAAACAGTTGAGAATGAGTAACGAAGTAAATAAGTAGATATTGAAGAGGCGAATATATGATATGTCATTCTAACAAGATATTATTTGTTATAAGTGACAAGTATTGTTTTAAAAAACGGCTCAAAAATACATCTCAAGCATACATATAATTGTTACAACTGAGTTATGTATTTATTATTAGAGCTAGTAAGGTTGTTTTATGCAAGGTTATTTTGATCCTAGGATGTGGAGCTCTGTTTCTTTTTTTTATCATTGTTGTTAATGTTTTTTTTTGTTTTTTTTTTTAATAATATTATAAATAGGTAAAATGTATTTGTTTGGATGTGTGGGTAATCTCTTAAACTACAGAACCGATTCCGAAAATTCTGTCACTGAAAGGACGATGTGATGGTAACGAAAAATATAGGATTCCAGTAGGTCTGCAAGAAGTCCACTTTGAATATCTACCTTTTATGGTCAACGGGTTTTCAATGGTTGTGAGAAAAAAAAATGTTTGCCCACCTCTGCCGAAGTCAAGGTGGGTTGCTTGTTTGAAGTAAAGACAACTAGGGTTGTTAAAATAACACATTTCTTTTATGCCGTAGCCTACCGAGCCAGTTTAAGTAGAGATTTTCGACATCATCATCAACAACCTTTGCACTGCTGGGACTTTGGACTTCTCTCAAAGAGAGAGAGAGTATGGGCCGTAATCTCCCACGCGGGCCCAGTGCGTGTTGGTAGATGTCGCATGCCCTAGTAGAGATTTTAATATTGTTATTTTTTTTTAGCCCGAGATTTCCTTGAACCAGTACACACGTTTGACTACAATCATAGATCAAAGGATGAGGAGCTTAATAAAAAGAAAGATTTCGAAAAGGAAGTTGAAGAGTTATTTACAAGAAAACCTAGAAGAGATGATGAAGGTGTAAGATATGTTAAAGATATCTATCATAGAGAATATGAGAGGAGAGGGCTGAGAGAAGAGATTAGGGACGTGCGAGATGTCAAAGAAGAACACAGGGAAGTAAGAGACGATTTTCGGGATCGCATAAGAGACGATTTTCGGGATCGCATCATTCGACCTAGGGATGGCCCTAGAGAAGATTATGAGAGACGTAGAATTGATGATAGATTTGACGACAGAAGACGTGACGATGTACGTGACTCGAGACGTGAAGAGAGATGGGACGACAGACGTGATGATCGTGACAGATTGTACAGACGCGACGACTATCGAGAGCGTGAACGAGACACCTACAGGATTCCTAGTAGAGATGACAGAAATAGAGATTTTAGAAAAGATGACAATAAAAATCGCAGTCGAAGCAAAGAAAGAGACTCGCGCAAACGAGGTATGAGTAAAGAAAGTGATGCTAGTATAACGTCAAAGAAGATAAAAGACAGCAAAGAAATAACTGATAAAAAACATATAGTGATGATTGATGACTTATTGGAGCCTCCCGGTAGACATATAAGACCGGAGAAATTGGTTATTATTTTAAGAGGTAAGTGAAAATTCTGTGCATTGCACCTAATAAATATCATGTCATAATTTATTATGGTTGATTCTGATAAACAGTAAACACAACTCGTTGAACTTGGAAGTATGTTTTAACTACTTTGGTAACCCACTGAGCATAGGAACGATTAATGTATAGCTCATACTAAATTGTGAGAGATCATCCCGAAGCCAATTTTAACTATCTCTGGCCTATTCGATTAAATTAATTCATTTACTGAAAAGGATGTACTTCGAACTTTCAGAATATATTTTAGAAGGGAGGGTTTAGTCAGTTTCAGTTACATATACGTCACTTTCTGGCAAAGTAACTTATGGAAGAATTGTAGACCATAAATATGTCTAAAAAGTCCTCAATAGTATAGATACTTTTAAGGATTCTGTGGTTGCTTCATTCCGAAAAACAACAGCAGCAACAAACTATTAAAGCATTGTCTTAGATGCCAAGACTAAATTGGGAATTCGAATTTACAAGCAATTTCGATGTTTGCAGGTTTACCAGGTAGTGGAAAGTCTTATCTAGCTAAACTGATCAGAGACAAGGAAGCAGAACATGGCGGAACTGCAAGAATAATGTCCATTGACGACTATTTTATGCAGGAGGGTGAAACTGAAGAAGAAGACCCGCAAACTGGCAAAATGGTATGTCCATAATCCTATCCTACTTCCTACTAATATTATAAACGTTAAAGTTGAGAGTATGGATGTTTGTCTCTTTCACGCAAAAACTACTGAACGGATCTGAATGAAATTTGGAATGGAGATAGCTTACACCCTAAATTAACACATACACTACTTTTTATCCCGGATAAAGGTTCCAGCGGGATAACGGGATGACGCGGGTATAACCGCGGGGCACAGCTAGTAATATTATAAATGCGAGAGTTTCTGAGTGAGTGTGTATGTTTGTTACTCTTTCACGCTCAAACGGCTGAACAGATTTGGATGAATATAGTTAACTTATACCTTGGATTAACACTTGGGGGCTATTATTTATCCCAGAAAATATTAAATGACGTGGAAACCGCAAGTGTAACCGCGGGGTGCAGCTAGTTAATATTTTTTTACAGTAGTAACCTTAATGCATATCAAAGCTAGTTCAGTTACAGTTTTTAAGTTTAATGCATATGGTATGGTAGATATAGTTGTAGCCATTTTTATCATATTCCAGGTCAAAAAACCATTCTTGAAATATGAGTATGATGAAGGTTTAGAGGAAGCATATATCAATTCACTCAAAAGAGCCTTTAGAAGGACTATCACTGATGGATACTTCTCATTTTTGATATATGATGCAGTGAATGATCATCCGAAACATTATGCTGATATGTGGAACTTTGCTCGGCAGAATGGCTTCCAAGTATGTATTTTTTTATAACTATGTGGTGAGATGAGCAGATCGTTCCGCTGCTGGTAAACGCTACACATGGCTGTCAATAATAATAAGGTACTTGAAAGGTGTGCAATGAAGTTATAAAAACTGTTTGAGTTAGCATAAAGGTCAACAATGACAATGAAATGCGCTTCAAGTATTAAAACGAATTAGAAATATTATATTTTTCTGATAAAAAAGTAAAGTTAGTAAAGTATTTTCGTGCGATCACGCGGGCAATCTGTGATTGGCATTGCATGACGTCATTGCACCTTTTTTATGTCGTATCGTATCTGTCAATTTCATGCCAGCAAACTGACAAATTTGATTGATCCGTTTCCCCCCTGGCTTTTTTACGAGATTGTGATCTCGCAAGTCGCAATCACGTACATACTACATATTTTATTCTAACTTTAACTTGACAAAAGTTTATTGGTTGATCTCAGTTTTCTTTTCCTTGGTAATTGTTAGTAAAAATATAATCAGTATGTAATGCATGTATTTTTAATCTCTTTTTTCTATATTATCTCTTAAGTTGCAGAATACTACTGCCTAGCATATTTTTAAATTAATCGGAGTGGCAATCTAGTTATTCGCCTAATGACAAGCGTTACGCTTGTCTATTACAGTTCAATGCCACCCAGAGTTTTGAACTACAACTAAACTTTTTTTACGTATCTTCAAATGCAAAGGGTTGGCTTGTAAATGGCATGTCAATGACCAAGCAATGTTCACATTATAGGCCTACGTTTGTACTATGGAGCAAGATACGCAGACGTGCTTTAAAAGGAACATTCACAATCGGACTCTGGACGATCTTCATGTGATAAAAGCTCGGTTCTTCGATACGCCAGCGCACCACATACGATTGGACGCCACGACTCTTCTGCAGAGCGCTTCCATCACGGAGGTCCAAATGGAAGATGTAGAGGACGATGTCATTATGGAAGATGTTCAGGAAGTAGAGGTGAGGTCTCGCTCGAGACACGTGGAGTTCAAAAACCTCCGTTCTATCCCATTTAGGGTTGCCATCACATGAGAAAGTTGTAACATTCAATTCAAATACATAGCAATGATCCGGAATTCAGCGCACAATATTTTAACTAACATGAGGAAAGGGCTTGGTATGGATTTATTTCTGAAACAGAACTAAAAATGACAACACAGCGGAAACCTGAGATATGTATTTCCAGAAACGAATATCAGATGGCAGCTCTATTTGTTTATTACTGATATATGTAATAATGTTCATAATCTACCATTAATTTTTGCAACAATTATTTATGTATGTGTATACCATTTTTTATAATCCCGATTGTTTCACAATGCTAGGTTAGGGTTAATACATTTCCTTCCAGCATTGTAACTAAATTCGTAAGGCGCTGTTCCAATCACAGGTCGAAAGCGTTTTTACCTCGAAGTGGGAGAAAATGGACGACGCAGCTCAACTAGGTAGGTTTATTGGTTGTGTAAATTTTGATTTTGACGTTTAGATTAGATGTAAGGTTTTGTTATTGGTAAGGTAACGAGGTGTTTTAGTGTTTCGTATTGCATTACTTTAAGCATGCAGTCCTTTTAACCGACGAAAAAGTAAAAGTACTCAAGTCGCCACGTATTTTTAAAAATGTTTTAGATTACTTTTTGCGTAATTTTTTGGTGTTGAAGTACGTATCGTATTTAGGCAACAACAATCGTTTCGGATGTTATTTTTAAGATGCAGTATACATTGTTTATGTTGTACTGTCGTCGTCCCAAACGCGAGCAATTGAATGCTTTCTTTATGACATCTCCAAGCAAAAAGTTTGGTACTTCAGATTTCTAATGCGTTCGGCGCTTTGTTACAGCCCGCCTCGACGGCACAAGCAAGCCTCTTCGGCCGTCGCAGCTCTCAATGGAAGACTACCTACAACTAGATGACTGGACACCTAACAAAGCGAAACCGGGCAAGAAGACTGTGAGTATCTTTATATATATTTAATATCTTACTTATAAAATCACGTTGCCCCCATACATGGTTGTGAAACCATCGTCGTTTATCGCTGTTTCTATTTAGAGACCTGTCTTATATTTATAGTACGTATTACTAATTTTAGTTAAAAGAAAAAGGGAACACGTATATTTGTCACTAAACCTATGGTTTTTGAGACAAATTAAAATCACATTTCACAATGCGCGTCTTTTGATGATTTTGATTTTTTACGGCAAACATTTACTACTAAATTTATCTTAGGAAAGTTTTGTAATACCAGACAGACAGGTTTACATTTAGCTGAATATATACCATTTAGCTGAATGTATAAATTATGTTTACCGATACTTGTTCTTATGGAGAGGGACAGAAAAGTGAGAGAAAATATATTTTATACAATCTTAATCTAATCCTAAAACTCCGACAGAAATGTTAGCAATTTATTGCTTGTAGCATTGGTACAAACTCTAATGTTCGGATAACGGATTAACCTAATTACGAAAAAAAACTGATAGCTTAAGATTGATAGTGAAAACAACCTTTTTCGTTTCTGATTATTCTCTAGAGGTGGCGCTGCATAATTTTAAATTAAAAGCTCGTTTCATCGATATATCTCATTGTTACTGCACATTTAAACTACTTGCTCACGATCTATTATATTTTTAAAATTGTTCGTAGTAACAAAATAGACAACATATATTATAAACATCGTTAAATATAAATGAATAATATTGTTAATACATATATTATTGATATTGGTGTTTAGCTATGCAACAAAATCAAGGGCGTAAAATTTTACTGATTACAAAAAGGAGGAGATTTTGAAGTTCTTTGTATACTTTTCTAGCATGTTTTATGTATGCTCACGCATAAATGTAGTAAATAATAAAGTGATTTGGATTTCTTTCTTTGACATATTCGGAAACATTGCGAGATGATCCTCTGTTTTTACATGAAATTTTCCGGAATCCAAAAAATGATATAAATTCCATTTGGAAGAGAGTTTTGGTTTTAAATCGGCGATTTTTTTGTTTTTAAACTTTTCGTGCGAAAGGTGTCTTTCTTAATGCGAATTATACAGGGCCTATTAATTTATTATTCAAAACAAAAACACTGAAGATAATAAAATAATTAATTAGTAACATTTACCCAAACAGAAATGCTACTGATTTACTGTTACATCTTGCGTTAGCCACTACTCCGAAATTCTATAAACAAAACGAATATTCGTTTATTGGATTTGGGTGTAGACCTAATTTTTTGGACATGAAGTCGATTACATTTTTCTGAACGATTTATTTTCAAAACAAAGCCTTTGCGATTTTGGGAGCAAGTTAAATTCTTTGAAAATATTGATTTAACATAACTTCTAAAGTAAATTTTAATGTAAAGGTGAGTCGGTATTTTTACATACGCGCGTTCCCATTCGGGTTTCATCATCTTGTAATTAAAACAGGTACGCTGGGCGGACATTGAAGAAAGCAGAGAGCAGGAGAAGATGCGCGCCATCGGGTTCGTCGTCGGCCAGACCGATTGGAATCGTATGACCGACCCTACCATGGGCTCTAGTGCTCTTACACAGACTAAATATATCGAGCGAGTTAGACGCAATTAGCATTATTAGCCTTTAATACACTGGTTTAACGTTTAGTCCGTAAAATGTCGGACACGTTCTTTAAAATCCGTCGTCGTAGGGTTAACATTAATGTTTATTCTTCTGACAAATAACATATTTTGATTACGTTGACAATACGATAATCAAACTAATATTGTAAAAGTGAATCTTTGTGAGTGAGTGTGTATGTTTGTTACTTCTTTACACTGAAATGGCTCAACGGATTTGAGTGAAATTTGGAATGGAGACGGCTTGTATCCTACTGGATAAACCTATCCTTTAACACATATGTTACCTTTTTATCTCGGAAATAGATTAAGGTAGATCGATATATTTGTATATCTGTTTGATGTTGTCATTTTTTATTATATAATAAATCATAAGTTTTCATAATTTTATAGGTGGTACGGTAACGAAAACATACGAGTACCTACATATATGTGTGACAATATATTTTCAATTGAGATAGGGTGACAACTTATAAGAGATGTACTAGCTGTGATACCTACAATGATACAATTATTTGTTACGGCTATACTTTTGTACCATGTTTTATACTAATAAAAGTTGTCACAGTAAAAGAGTCCAACATTTTCTCATTACTCGCGCAGTGGGCGGGCCGCACCGCAAAACATGCATTTCTGTCGTTCATTTAACGTTTGAAAGAGATGTAGCAATGCGTTGCGGCGACGCATGCTATAACTTTCGGAGCCTTAGCTGTACATGTGATTTTCATATTGTAGCCGTTCACCTAGATAATAGCATTTAAAAAAAAATTGTCACTGTCAGCTCTTTTTCTTAGTAGATAAATTAATAAGGACCATAGTATTATATTCTGTTTTGAAAATGAGTAGTTAGGTACTTAAGAAAACTAAAAAGATAAGTTGCATGCTTGTTTGCTCGTGTAATAACTAGAATTTAATTACTTATTGCAGTGAAATGAGCGTAAAGGTACTAGGTACCCAAGTAATATTCGAAGTTGAATAAATAAAATTGCTAAAAGATCTACTGCATTTATTTTATTTCAATTCAAACACCACATTGTTTAATCGTTCATCGCATTTACAAAACCGGGACAGATCTTCTGTCTCGCTCATTTTTATGCACGTATCCATTTATTTTCCCTTCGACACTCGGTTCATATTGAGCTGCGTTGATTCTCATCATTTTATTTTCAATTGGTTTCATATTTTTGTATGGATTCGTGTTATACTTTTCTGTTTTAGTAAAGCTATTTTTATGTTCGTCATCGTATTGCGTAACGCCAGTCTTGTCGGTTTTTGATGCGGCTTCTGAGAGCGCGT
This sequence comes from Opisthograptis luteolata, assembly GCA_931315375.2. Lineage (NCBI taxonomy): Eukaryota > Metazoa > Arthropoda > Insecta > Lepidoptera > Geometridae > Opisthograptis > Opisthograptis luteolata. Next base: position 7,739,687 of record OV928047.1, on the reverse strand, counting down.
CGTTGCTCTCTCTGCTGGCACTCATGACCACGACGGGCGCTGCGCCCATATCAGCCATGTGTTCTTTGATGCACTGCTGCAAAATATGGAGGAAGAACAAGAACGCTAGCAGTGTGAGAGCAGACATTGACGCGTTGGTTTTTAAACCGCTGCTACTGCTGTGATGATGGCTAGAATTGTAACAAAAAAATAATTCAGCGTAAAAGACATTTATAATTTTAAAATCTTGTTTTTCGGATTAAAGTGATGACTTACTGCTTGGACGACGCCGTATGACCATGCGAAGAAAGTGGTGGTTCATAAGCGTAGTAGATCTGTTGATCTTGGACCGGCGGCGCTCCATATTCTCCCGAATACCTTTAGAAATGGTTTTATAAATACTACTTAGATACTAGTTTAAATTAATCCATTTTACGCGTTTAGGTTTTATTTCTTTTTAGATTAAAAACCTACTCATTTGTTATGTCATTCAAACTTAACGCGCACGTTTTATGTGTATTTATTTACCTTCCCTATCAACATAATACCAATGAAGATAGAAAAAAGGATATAAATTCTATGATTGTGTAAAAATAGGATTCTGCTTTATCTAATAATAAATTGTATGGAGATGCCAGGGATAAAAAGGTTTGACTATTTTACGAACCTATCGGTGAGCTGCTTCGTTCCTATTCCCACTTGGGACAGCAAGTTTTCCAACGTCATTTGGGATGGAAATGTATCACGTCACACGTCACACGCGACCTATACGAATGTCAAGGTTTGACTGAAGGCGTTGGGATGCGCCGGCGCACATAAGTGCGTGGCTATCACGCTCTACTTGCCTTCGCCCTTGTCTCAAGCGTTGACATTACAATAACGGCATTTCACATAGTAATTTACTCCACCTACTCAACTAGTTGGAAAGGAGAAAAGCGCAATAGAAACAACGAAAATTCTATTATTTTTTTATTATTTTACAATCACATCGCAAACACACAAGGACGTCCTCAATCATGCAGTCACACAATATACATAAATACTAACTATAAGGTGATATAAACAATACATTTACATCACACAGAATTTTCTTTTTACATCAGTCGTTAATTAACTATCGAGAAATTGGCGAACCTTTAATTGTTTCAAGTTGTTATAAACAATATGTCAATCAAAAAACTTAATGAAGGGTATCACTGGATGGGACAGTTTTTGATTCGGGTAGGTATATTTTTTTCATTCGATATTTTACAACTCCTACTTATCAACTTCTAAAATAAGTTAATAATTTAAATAAATAAATAAATTATTACAACACTAAATTTGACGCTGTTTTTAACACGTTATATCGAATTTGAGCCTCATAACATGCCAGTAGTTAAGGCACTGAATTTGAAAGCCTTTGAACTCATTTCAATAGAATAAAGGAAATGCATTAAATTTTGACTAATGCAACGCTTGCCTTTCAATGCTGTTTCATTATCACTTTTAAAATTGAATAGGTTATTAATTTGGAATTTGGAATAATTTGCCCATGATAGCTCGAGATATTATTTGGCGAATTATTTCCTGATTCTGATTAGACTTCGTTGCACTCGAGGTAGAGCTCGCGGCAGTCTACGTTTGCGCGTCCTCGTCGACCAGCTTCGAAGAATTCCTCGAAGGTTCCTCCAGATTGCCGCTCCAGAACGAAGCTCGCGGCGTATCTGTTTAAAGAAGACATCAGAATTAACATCACATAAAATCAACAGACAGACTATAAAAGAAGCAATGTCACTCACGTTCCGAGTTGGCAGAAGATGCTCTTGGGTCCGATGTCAGTGGAGCATTCCCTGTTAGCTTCGCACATGTATTTCTGCAAACATTTGTCGTTGCTGGTGCCGAAAGACCGCGGGTAGACCTTGAGCATAGCGATGCCAGCAATAGCGGCGTCGCTCACAGAGTCTTTGCGGCCCATGGATCGCGCGGCCAGCGATCTATGAGAGAACGACGTCTTCAAGGCGTCGAGGAGGTTCACTACGATGTTGATGAACTATGGAAAGGAAGAATTTCGTTAGTTTCATACTCAGAGCAATAGTTCTAAGAGAAATGTATTTATGATGAACTAGTGTGCATATGATATGTATAAAGGGGAAAGGAAGGACGGGAAGCATACCTCTCCAGCCTGCTTTGCCATGGAGGCGACTTGGTCGGGGTCTTTTGCACCGAGCACCGTCGACAGTACCGCAGCCAATATACCCTGAAGCAAGCGAGAAGCAACACCGTCTCCGTAACCAAACTTTACTATTTACACTCCCTGTTCGGGAAAACCTCAAGGAATTTTAACTTAAAAATATTTGTACAGTAAAAATTATTTCTCTGAGGTGATCCTCGGACGTGAAGGTTCTAGTTATTTGTTGTGAATGAAGGTATCTATTCGCTACTAATGGATGAATTCCGTTAATGGTGAGGGTCAGAATAGCACGGTGCTTTTTACACTTTCGTAGTGAATGTAAACTTTCTAAATACTTAATGCTTATCTACATTAACTAGCATGTTAGTGGATCAGTATGGATATAAATATAATGAGATTGCTGTAAATGTTTTGCGTTTATACAATGTTGTAGAGTATGATGATATACGTAATATTGCGTCGCCGAGCCATCGAGTCTTCGCTCATCATTTACAATGAAATGTAAAGTTAAAGTACCTGCATGGGGGAAGATCCGTTGTCTACTTTGTCGATGCCATCGTTAGAGGCTCCTCCTCCGAGGATCGCAGTGAGGATCTTGAATCCCATGGAGATGAGGTTGGCCCATGGGGAGGGCGATACAGAGTCGGTGTCGAGGTTGTCGCTTTTGTTGGGACCAACAGCGTTGGCGCCGGTGTTGAAGATCATTTGCATAATCATGCCTGAAATGTCATTGGCATTTATTCCTTAAAAGTGAAAAAAGGGGAAGTTAAAGAACTGCAGGGTGGTCGTACATAAGAAAATAAGAGTGAAAGCGTGAAGCATCCGAAGTTAAACAACAAGCTAATCTTGATTTTATTACGGCTGATCATGCGCTAAAACGTTTATTTTTTAATGAAATAAGTATGAAACAATTGCTTACCCAGCATATTGGACCACGAGAATCCGCCATCGGAAATGGAGTTGGTCTGTATATCATCGATGTCGTCCAAAGCCACCTTCTTCAACGCGTTTGGCTTCTCGGCGAACTTGCGTTCCTCTGCTATCTGTCCTTGCTGCGACATTGGCAGAGAGTTGCTGTAGTACTGTGGGTGGTGTGTTCTCACATTGCTAGTTACCTGAAAACATTGGATTAAATGGTTAAATGCATAAAATGTGAGTATTTTGTCTTTCTTTTTTCCTTACACGATCTTGACGCATATAAGCTTCTGCCCCTTACCAAACGAAAAAAGAAAATGGTTTTGGTAAGCTTTTCATTTTTATCTTACAATGTTTGGTAGAAACTTGGCGAAAGATGACACTTTTAGGTACGTGTGGCAAATACTTCAAATCCAAATGTGTGTGTGTGTGTGTATGTGTGTGTGACCAATATGTGTGTGTGTAAAAGTAACTGGATAAGATATTAGGACTTCAAAAACTACTGCACTGATTCAAGTTCTAAACATTTGCAGAAAATTAAAACGCTGTGTACACCTGAGTTACCTACATGTAAGTATGAAAGCTTAATATAGCTACGTTACCTGGGACACTAAAGGAAGTTGCTGTGGGTATGCAAGGGTGTGCAGTATCGCCGAGGAGCTGATGAGAGCCATCAGGGCCCAGCCGGTCACCTTTTGATGCATCCTGTGGACAACGAGACACTTCGTGAGTTACTGTGACACTTGTCAAGGTGAGACCGTAAAGAACTACAGCATTAGCAAGCTTGTACTGCAACTTGCAATATTACTAACACAAGTCAAAAAGCGACGCGTATGTTATTTAAAAAAAGGTTATAATAAAATAAACTTTCTTTTAATTTAATTGTGGTAACGCGCAATGGACGTGTCGTCGATTAGAAAGTGCTCTGATGAGTGATTCGCGCGAATTGATCGCCTGCCTCAGAGCCGCTTAGAAAGTGGCCCCTTGCATCGCCTTCGGTTTATTTTTGCGGGGATGCTGGGGTAATTAGAGGATGTGCATACAAAACAGAAACTACTTTCAAAACAACTGCCTTAGACCTAAAAAAAAGTTAACATTTCAACTTCTGCTGAATGATTGGAAAAATTTCGCCTGTTTGTGACCAATAACTACTACTATAACGCTTTCAAGTTTTTTAGGTTACCTATCTGAAGGGATATGATCCTTAAGACTTTTTTTTTTTTACTATTTTTAACCGACTTCATTGATGTACAACAATATGACATGATGTGGGTTGGCGAGGCTATCGAGATTTGATTAAAACTACTAGAATATTTAACTCTAATAATGAAGTTGATATTTTACGTGACTGAATATTTTTACTGGGTTTTCCGATGAGAGTTATTATTATTTTTAGATAGTACCTAAGTTGATTAATGCTTATTAGGTGGTGCATCGCAACGCAACTGATGAATGCTATATCACTTATCCGGCACCAAAGGGTTACGCCTTGCCGGTTACCATATTATTATACAGGTGACCCGGTCTGTTCACTAACTGTAGTTCGGGTGTCAACTCTCGCGCACTCTTAATTAGGTGTTAGTTACATAAATTGACGAAAATTGTAAACGGAGGTTAGACACGAACGGCCGGTCCACTTTCTTTGACCGATATACTATTTACACCTGCTCGAAACGCTTTCGGCGTGGCTAATTCTTGCGTCACGTTTTTGTCGCGTTCATTATAACGCTCTATTATGATTAAGTACAAACAAAAAAGCGGGACTTAACGCTTCAAAAGTCCGCGCTTATTTTGGTTAAGTGATCGATTCATTTTGGAATGTATTTGTGTGGAGCGAGGAGCTTAGCAATTCCATTCAAACAAATTTCTACACGTTTCAAGAAGAAAGCGGCATTACCTACATACAGTTAAAAGTTAAATATCATGCATGTGCTAAGTCGTTTCTGCGCATATGCAGTTTACCTCACCGATTGCATTGCCGGTGTAGTGACAGCCGACAGCAGACCCGCCGAGATTCTCTACGGAGAAATTGTACGGTTGGCTAAACTCGCACCGTCACCGCTTATGTTTTATGTATGCCTTGTTGCCGCCATTACTGGCAAACCGCTACATACACATTGCCATTTTATGTAACGATGACTTTCCGAAATCTCAAATGCAACGTTTATCAACGGAACGGTTTGCGATGATGAATTGTTGTAGAGAAAGCGGGAAGTTGTGACTACTTATGCGTATTATAGCTATAGTAAATGCGTTTACAGTTTCTAATGACAGAGCTTCTGAATCTATGATAAAGAAAGAAGGCAGTATTTTCTAATGTTACGACGCCGAGGCGACGATGACGGTTGCCGGAAGCAATGCAATATTTTTGTAAGAACCTTTAAAAGCGACAAGAGGTAGTAGAGGTAAATTGAACTATCTAATAATGCTACTTACCTACTACCTCATTCCCGTTTATATTCGCCTAGTACCCTTCCTCACAATACGCCCAAAATTTTTACATAAATATTTACCTACAGAAAATACCATTGCTGCCTCACTTGAGAAAACCGATCTCAGTGTATATACTTCAATAAATTTTAAACCACCATTACGCAAAAAATTCTCGGTTTATGTTTCTATACCTACCTATTCAAACACATAGGTACATTATTTTTTCTTTGTATAAAATTAATATAAATAATTATTATTAGGCCCTACAGCTTATTAAAATTTATTAACTAATATATATATTATCGTCAATTAAAATTCTGTGATTTCTAAAGTTTACATACAGCGGGAAAATTTATCTACAAGGAGTAAAACGAAAACCCTAGTTCAAAAATCGTGAAACAGGTGAAACTTTAATCAGAAAGCTGGTTATTAATAACGAGCGAGTAATGAATGGGCGAGCCGGTGCGTCGACCCCTTGACACAGTAACCCTGCGGTGCTCGGGCTAGGCTGAACTTGGCGGTGCATCGCGGGAACCTCACTTTCGATCGTTGCGGATCTTCGCGCCCGCCGTGACCTAGTATTTCTATAAATATGCTGTCTAGTGCAATTCGTGATCCACGATCGATTGATTTTGATTTCATTCTCAGTCGACAATTCAACTGATTATGTTACAATTTCAGAAGTAAGAAACTTTTTGAAAAATTTGGAAGACAGAACACTAATTAATTGCGTAACTTGTAAGTACGTAACTTTGCATTCGGACTCGTACGTCGTATTATTAGGACTTAAAATATCGACGATTTTATTTACCTTTTAAGGTGGAGACTGACATGAGCATTTAAGTCGAATATTCGGCAAGTCAGTACAGGAAAAGCATGTTGAATATTCGACTTGTAACGTGCTCACATCGAATGAATGCTCATGTCAGTCTCCACCCTTAAACGTAGAAATAAATTAATCCGATGACTTTAGGGTCACTAGAATGGTTTTTAGAGCTCCAAGTATCGAGGGTCCGATGATGGAGCCAGAAGGTATAGCTAATATTGTTTGAGTTATCGTTGAGCCGATATTATATGTAATACTTAAACGCTATTTTAGTAAAAAAAAAAATTACTGGATATCAGAAAGATTAATCTAACGGTGAAACAGGCGTTTTGGCGTCATGACACATTTGTCAATATTGAAAGTTTACTAAAACAAGTGTATCTACTCATTATAAAAACATAGAACTGAGGTAGAAAACAGACTATCTACTGTTCTACCTGTGTATTTTAAACAAAATTCAAGTACATACAATTTATATTGTCTAGTAACGCATAAAGGCATCGCGAGGCGCGGCGAACATGGCGCTCGGGGAGAAAGCCGGAGCGGTCGCGTGTGCGCGTGCGCCACTACCGTGCAAGGTTAACTTCGTGCTAGGTTTTTCTAATTTCGGAGCGAGGAGTCAACCTGCTATTACGATGTGACCGGCTCCCCACTTTCATCGGAAATTCACCATGGAAAAATGAGACGGTTTCACTCAGTGATTTTCCTCCAGCAAGTTTGCATCTGAACGAGCCGTCATTAAGTGCTTACGTAGTTTCTTTTCACTTCTTAACATGCCTAATACGTCGGTTATGGCCAAGTTGTTTTTATTTGAGGAATAAAGACTATTTATCAATTTATTTTTTGATTGATATGTAAGTATGTTAAGTTGTAGGTATGTTTTTGAGCGGCTTATTTTTGTGTTTGAAAACCATATGGTTAAGTTTTTTTAATGTAACTGAGGGACGAGTCGAGCAAACGCACGCTTGATGGTAAGCGTCGCTCTTGCGTGTTAGTTTCTCTCCTTGTCTTATCCATGGCGCAATAAAATGTCTTTAATTTTATCCTTGCATATTATAAGAACTGAACTGATTTGGAGGAACTTTGACATTTTTACCAACGGAATTGAAAAGGAGCTTTGATAATTATTTTCTTACAAAATTTAATTTGAAATGACCCTTCTAAGCGATGATTTAAAAAAAATAATCTTAATGCCATAAACTATCAAGGGAACAAAAAAAAACCGTCTCTATCACCTCTGTGCGTTGATATCATGATATGTCAGTGAATGCGTCAAGAGCAAGACTTTATTTTTCTTAGTGTAGATTTTTTTATTGTTTAATTTATTTATATGTAGATATATTTGAACACTATCTTACTTCCTGTGCATCCGAATCATAAAATAAATCCCCAACAAAGTCGTCTCGCGTCCGTTCCGCGTTTTTGGCTGTTTTTCACTCTGTGGCCGGTCCAGCGTGCAATCCGCTTTCTAAACCCGCCAAGACGGCCGCCGTGCGTGATTCCAATACGGATATGAATGCGGATCGTATAAAATTTATTCACTCGTATTATACATAGATTTACCTAAATGCAATGTGTGAATCATTACCTATCGGCTAAATATCTATAAGTTCTGTCGCTATTGGCCGGTTTGTTTCAATAACCGATCTATCCACGGTTTGACATAAATTTGACATTACTTCTGTGGAGCTTATGTCCATAATTTCCATCTCCAGTAGGGCAAATTGTGGATAGATCGGTTATTAAAACCGGCCGTACCTATATAGATGTCTTTACCTACTCTGCGATATATTTGGCGCCCTATCTGTTAAACAATCGATTTAACTTGTTTTAAATACAGTCAATAATCAATATCAGAAGAAACTTGTCAAGAGTTTCTATGAAATTCACCAATATTTTTTTGTATTTAATACGAACTTGAGAATATGGCCTTAAGGGTCTAGGGCAGTTAGGTTTGCCTAGTTACCTACCTACCTAGTACCTACACAAATCAGGAGATATAGCTAACCTTGGTAGGTACATACTACAGGAGGCTCAGCAATCAGCATGGTATCTATCTACTTACTAGTAATTTCAATGAACAATTCAATGGGCACATTGTGTTCCGGAAGAACTGACTGTGCCATGGTACTACTTTTCATGACGTTACTTTCATGGAAGAGGTATCTATAATATTCTAAATATGTATATATAACTCAAAGGTGACTGACTGACATAGTGATCTATCAACGCACAGCCCAAACCACTGGACGGATCGGGCTGAAATTTGGCATGCAGGTAGATGTTATGACGTAGGCATCCGCTAAGAAAGGATTTTGATTAATTTTACCCCCAAGGGGATAAAATAGGGGATGAAAGTTTGTATGAGACTTTGTCAATTTTAAACCGATCGGGCTGAGACTTTGCATGCATAAACCACGCCGGTGAAACCGCGGGGAACAGCTAGTTGCTTATAAAACCTATCAAATGCTTCTTCAGTAAACTTACAATCCATATAAGAAGCACCACAAATCCATCAATAAACACAGAGTAGCAACATGCGATGTTCCACAAACGCATGTCTACCGTTACGCCTCTCGATGCGGATCAATCGAACGGTACACTTGCTCAAGATGCACTTGTCCAATATTCATGTCGACACCTTCGCCTACTTTGTGACATACGGTTTTCCACAGAATACACTAACCTACAACCTACAGTGAGTACCGTCGGCCGACTTGACGATCTTGTATAGCCTTGCTCGTGCCATCAAAACATGCCAATCTACCTGCTAGCCTGCGTTATCTATTCCAAAGTCGAATTAGGTTTTACACGGGACCCTATAGAAAATTATAAAAATTAGACATCAAACCAAAGAGGTCACGTGAAATCTCAATATGATATCATAATTCAATATGAAACACACTTGGAACGATAAGTGTCGTCGCGATACGTACGCCTAGATCGTGGTTTTGAGCTGTCATTTGTGTTTTTTTTTTGTGTTTTTGGTGAATGTAGTAATGGCTATTGTAGACATTCCTATGGTTGCTGGTGAATGAGGATTTTTTTTATCGATATTTTTTTTTATAAATAAGAAAATCAGATAAAAGAAGAGCATATATCGAAAGAGCCTTCATTTTTTATCGTTTATAATTTTTGCAGAGTTATGTGTTAATCAATGACAGGAATGGCTAACTTCCGGAATGTACCTAGGTATGCCAATCGTATGCAAAGTGTAGACGGCTTACGTGAATTAAATTTGCAATGAACTGTAATGACTGTCCAAAACAACTTGAGTATCTACTTAATTAGAAACCACGTTGGCTTGAGGTTTGACAGTTTCTTAGGTCACGATCGTCGTTTGTGTGATTGATAATGTTATCATACATTATTAAACTCGTAATCTAAATAGAAATTTAAAAAGCTGTGACAATTATTTACCAACAAAGTGTACGCTATAGATCGGTATCATCATCATCAGCCAGAAGAAGTCCACTGCTGAACAACATAGGTCTCCCCCTTTGAACGCCACGAAGAACGGCTGATCGCTATCGATTCGTAGCAATTTTTCTTTACGTCCAGCTAACAATACCTATCCCATGTAATTTAAAAGTCGATAATTCCGTCTAACACGCACGAGTTCAAAGCTCAAAAAATTTAACAATAAATGTAATTTATTTTCGAAACATCCAGTCGATAATGACGCGAGCGGCACGGCCGGTCAGACGCCGAGCGTCGTAATAAGCTTCCTACGTATTCGTTTAAAAACAATTTCGGTTACCCAACGCCGCCAGGTGAATGACGAGATTTCCTCTCGGCGACTTTCACTTTAAACTTTTTTGGACGTGAGTGGATGAGGCACGTCTCGAAGTGTTACGGCTAGACGCGCGTGACGACATTAATAGCTGATAAATTCAGAACGGATACCTAGTTTGTAGACATTTTTGTTCGTTCGGTTTCGTTTTCTTTATCATTTCTGTCAAACCTACTTATTATAAAGTAGGTCTCCATTAAGATGGTTGTATTATGAGAGAAAGTTTTGGTTATTTATACACCGTATAGAAATCAAATGGTTGATTTAAGTCAGGGTTTTGTTTTGTTTACGAGTGTATTAACAACTTGCATTGTTTTCTTTTGCAATACTTAAGAATGACAGAACTAGAGAGTTAGCATGACCACGGATTAAATACTCTTTGCACTATTAACATGGATAAGTGTTATTACCATACTGCTTACTACCATCTACCTACTGGCATTCGTTCATTGAACTGCTTCATTATATATTAGTCCTTACTAATATATAATGAAGCAGTTACCTTTACCTACGTGTTTGTCTTCAATCAATCAAACAAGTGAACTTTGTTACTTATTATGCAAAACTGTAATGGAGCGTAGGTGTCATAAACTCACAGTAAAACCATTCGCTAATCTTCTATGCGTTAGCTGTTCTATCAAATCATTACAGTACCTACATACCTACCTATTACTGTTTACATTCACTCATACAAATGATAAAACGCGTCACTTTCTGGAAAATCGTCTTTCTATTCTAGAACTGGACAGAATATTTCTTGTATTTGGTACTGTCGAGAACGCTTACACAAGTGCGGGCGAGAAACCGAGTGGTAGGTCCGGAACGCAAGCTGACCATTCCTACTTGGGCAGCTTTCCTTGCCACTTTCAACGGCCTACGTAGCAAGACTCTTAATTACTTGTAATCATACATCTAATGAAGAGAATAATTAAGACACAGCGGCAACACACACTCACACGTATCTACACACCTGCACATATATAATGTAATATATATATATTATATATCTAATACCTACCTTCCAAACAAACTTAAATATTTATGTGATTAGATTTTTTTTATAAAAAGGTACCTCCTACCTAATAATTATAGAGAGGTGAGAGAGGTGTAGATATTCCTAAATAAATAATTTAAACGTTAGACATTTGACAATAAATAATAACGATGCATATGTACTGAAAGTATCTACTTAAACACACAACACACTCGTAAAGAAACAATTCTCATAGATGTCCTTCCTGCTTTGTTAAACTTATGTAGAGATCTGGTAAAGCCTCAGCTTTAATCTAAACAACTTTCATGAAATTCATAGTTAAAAGAATCAACATTGAACTTGAATATTAAACCAACAAATTGTTTCGCTCTGATTCCAATTTAGAGCAATTAACGATGCTAACCGTAGAGAATTCATTATCAATTTCGTTAAAACAATCGAAGATTTTCGCGCTAATGGCTTGACAATTCCAAAAGAAAAACGTGTACACGATGTCTTCTTATTTGAAACATGTATCGTGTTGGAGTTCTTTGTGTCTTTATAATGTGTTCAATGTAAGATTACTATTGTTATGTCAAATGCGTTACTCAATGTTTTGTTTCTTTTAGTAATCCATGCTCCATGCCTGATTCAGGGTTAAAGTATTTGTAATTTCACATTTTAGAAAGCGAAGGTTCGTATTTACATCTCCAAAGAGGCGTAGTGAAAAGAACGTTATGTGTTCAACAGTTCGTAATAAGTGTGAAATCTTCGTGACCAGTTCTGTCTATTGTTTTTTTCCAAATGTTACGTCGCTGTTTTCGGTGGTCAGCTTTTGTATCAAGCTAATTAAGCATGTGCAAATCTTAATTTGTAACCTACTCGTTTAGTGTATCTACCTAATTATTGATGCTCTACTTTCTATTATTATTCAACAGAAGTTATTAAGTTTAGCTTAAGTTTTAATGATCTTCTATTTTTTAAACTCATATGGTGTAATATAACACCAACACATTAATTTTTTACTCATCAAGTACTCGTTATGCCTCGCGGTTTCACCCGCGTTTCCCACAGGATTTTGTCACAGTAAATTATAGCCTATACTTCAGTGACTTTCTTTCTGTACAGTAAACACATTTTTTAAATCGGTTTTTAGATCTGCGGATGACCTCCTACAACTAAACTTTATCACTGTTTAGTACTCGTAGGTATAGATAACACATTTTCTTCTCTATGCAATTTTCTACATATTCACTTTTATAAATTAACAAATATATTTCTACAAAATCAACTACGCCTATAGCGTAATTTTCAGGCTACCCGTAATTTTTGATACAGTTTTGCGTAAAAAATATTCACTTTGACAGCAATGCTCAACTACCTATACGAAGCGGAACAAATTATTTCAAGCACTTAAATTTTTAATACCATCAAAATAAAATCAACATCCACAAAACTCAGTATCACAAAATCACTGGAAACTCCTTCTACAGATCACGTGGTCACACAGTCCATCCGGCGTCCCGCAACTTTCACATCGGCTATTCGGAAGTGAGCGCACTTCATCCCGAGACCTTTAGGGCTTCTTTATGCAACTTACCTTTATCTTGTACCGGAACAAATATCACTGAATCACTGAACACCTTATCTTCCGTCACCGGTGAAAGTGCGTGTTACTTGTGCGAGAGTTTGACTTGCAATGAGCGACGCGCCTTGAACTTCACTATATATATATGATGACCCAGTTATGGTGGCTACGGCTAACTGTGCTAGTCGGCCCGTCTGTCTGTATGTCCAACTAACTTGTTCCTTATCCCGTTGGTCCGGTGGGTCCCGGCTTGGCCTTGTCAAGGACTTTTGTTTACCGAGTTTATTTGAACTGATGCTGGCACAAACTGGCTCCTCTGTACCGGTAACTGTGTGATCGGACGTTGTAGTTACAGTTCCGATTACAAATCCCGTGATGAGCTTGAGAACCCAAAGGGGTTCCAGATTACGGTAAGGTCGAAATGCCGAATGCAAAACGTGAAGTCGTTTGATTGATTCTCGATACGAGACAAATAATTGTGCTTTCCCGAGCCGGGCTGTTTCTGATACCTTAGAGTCTAAGGCTTAGACACGGGGCATCCTAGTTAGGGAAAAGAATCTGTCGCCAACACTTAGCCATAAGTACCTACGTGTTCTGGAACCAGCAGTCCTTGAGAGTAAGCCCCATTCTCGAGTTAACTATTTTCTTTTAATGTCTTACTTACTTATACTTGGTAGCGTTTGACCACAAGTCACCTGTTTTTAAGTGACGATGTGGTTGAAAGTGGTGCCACGCTACGCCCGGATGGAAATAGAACACACCAATATATGCTTGGCGATAGATTCTTACCATAAGGATGGTAGGTTAGGTACCTATACCAAGTGCAAATGTGAAGTGATGTTTATTAAATATTGGCACAAGCATACTTCAGATCTCTAGCGCTTGAGTAGGTTCTTATCTCTTAAATGCCAAGATAATTTAAATCCAAAGCTATATAGCTATATATATAGTTTTCTAACAGCTAATAGAAAAGTTGAAATAGCAAATTCTTACGCAAACATTTCATTTGTTTCAGGTAATTAATGCATGGTGTTGACTGCAGGTGTGCATGAATGTAAAGGCAGGTAACGTGTAAGGCAAACTACGGTGGTAAGTATTGATTAAATCAGAACGTAGGTAAGTATGTACCAAATGGCGTACAAATAACTGAAGTCTTGGCCCCCTACTTATCTTACCCTCCTTATCCTCTTCTCCAGAATTTACTGGTGATTCCTTTTTGCCAGTAGTTTGTTCAACGGAACTGCTATTTACAAAGTTTTTAATTAGGGCGTGCAGTACCGGAGCGCTCTCAATATCGAAATTCAGTCCTTTATGTATTGCAAGCCTAATCAGGGATTTCCGGTAAAGTTTTATGGCATTGCAGGTGCGGCAGGTCAGTAAGTTTTAAACTTTAAAGTGACCTAATTTTTACGACTATATAAACTTGTGAATTTGACAGAGTTAGCAACATGTTAACACCGCTAGAAACGCGTTTTGCTACACAAGACATGCCTAAATTGTAGGTATACTAGTAGTATTAGCTTTTCTCAATAGCCGTATTAAAATATCAAAGAATTTGTCTGAGATTCCGGAATTCTGGTATTCACGCCCTATTGGACTCCTTTATGCAAAGCCATGTAGCCTCTACTCATCCGCTAGTATTATAACGTGCTAATTTTATTGTACACGATTATCTCTTCTCCCACAGTGGCTTCTTATAGAGCGTTTATCTTCGTCAATCAATAGCTACCGTTCTCGGAAAGGTGGATGTATCTCGTGGAAACTAAAGCGTGATACGCGTTCAGCCGATGGGTCATACCACTTGCAATCAGTTAGGTTTCTAATGAATCGAGCTTCATCTCTTTTATTAAAACACTTTTATTAGCTTGACTTGTTAGCCTCATCCCCGCTACACACGGCAGCTATAATGTTATATTATACACTATTAAGACATAGCTCCTCATTACTCCGCATAGCTCAATATATTTTGCCGTTAGAGCCTGCCGGAGACCACAGATGGCAATGTTAATAGGTAGTTATATTATCGTACTTATATTACATCTAACGGAGGTCAATAACTATAATAATTCTTTTGTTGCTAATAGCTGCGCCCCGCGGTTTCACCGGCGTCTTCCCGTTATCCCGTAGAAACATTTTCCGGGATAAAGAGTCCTCCTATGTCCGTTTCCTGGTCCTAAGCTACCTCCCCACCAAATTTCAGCCAAATCGGTTCAGGCGTTCTTGAGTTATAAATAGTGTAACTAACACGACTTTCTTTTATAATAATAATTTAATTTATTTTTATTTATTTGGTAATAGGCGAGCAGCCTGAGGCTGATGTGCATATATCATGTTGTGTTGAATTATAGCAATGTCCAAAAGTGCAGAGAAAAGTCAATTCTGTAGCAAGGAAGCATTGTTCGTTCGCAACCACTTGTCCAGTCTGTTTTTAAAGGAATTCACTGAAGGTGCTGACACAACGTCTTCTGGTTTATATATAGAATAAAACAAAACAAACCTGAAAATCAGTAACAATTGATAAGGATAGGTATGTATGGGTGTTGGCAATTCAGCATGTCCTGTTGTGAAAATAGCGTTGATTTTAAAATTTGTGCTCTGCCTGTGTGTGTGTGTGATGTGCGGTGTGTGTGAGTGTGTATCTTAATTTATTTCCAGAAAAAAGTTGGTGATTCTACGAGTTTGGCTCTCAGAGCTGCCTATACTAAGGCATTAGTTATCATCGGGTATAAAAACTTATTAAGTATCCGCTGAAAATAAGTAATCAAAATAGTTCAACGTGACGATGGGACTCCGTCACTAGGTAAAATGTAATTGTTTATCTTGATGATAATAGACATTTCTTTTACAGGTACTACTTATTACTTATTACTACACCAATATTGACCGATAAGTTCTAGTGGTAAAGTTTTATTTGCCTTGGCTAATCTCAGTGTGGTTTCCGGCCAGTGTTTGAAAATCGTAAGTATTTAAAAAAAATAGTTCACATTACTTACAAAACGCATTCAAAAACAAAAAGTAGTAGGTAAGTTTGATACGGATTTGATACCTAGATACTATTGGCCTCCGCGGATTCAATTTGTGGGTTATGTAAAAAGTATTATGAACTATGAGACTGATTCAGATATCTTTAGAGTTACATTATGACCTGTATGAGTCATAATCACCTTTTAGATGAAAGCCTTTTTAGTCATGTTTTCATTTCGGCCACAGAAAGTTTGTTTTGTAGCTTGTAAAGAAAAAAACAAAAGAGAATCACATGATTGCAAAATCTCTATGAAACAATTGAATAACATTTGTTTTTAATAAGAATTTCTACAGATTTTATTTATTTTACTTACGACTATAAATAAATTACTGTTCTACATTGATTGTGTAATGACCTAATGTGTGTTAATATTTCTATTCTTTCAATAAACGATTCCTATTTTAATAACTGTATTTTATTTTCATTAAAGTATTCCCATGAGAACACAATCTTGACATATAACAGATGGTTTTTCGTTTCCACATAAGAATTTTCATTTAGTTATAAGGAATTTTAGTTAGGAGACAGAGCTATGTAAGTATGTGATCCTGTGGGCGTCATAACTATTTTTCTACAATCCGCACAAAACGCTTTGCTTCTATAGTATTTAGGTATAATGTGAACGTCGAAGGAGTGGATTGCGGAACCCTGCTGCTAGCGTCTTTGTTTCCCGAAAATTAGAGGTGTGGGTTGCCCCATCAGAAAAGTGTAGAATCTTTTCATTTGAGTCAGTAGATAAATTAGAGCATCACGTCATGTAAATGTGTATGAAAATATAAATTTGTGTGTCCAACCATTTCGGTGATATTTGCCAAAAACAGTTTCTGCTGGGGCCATCAAGTCAAGAGCGAATAGGTAGATAGTTATTATCTATAGAAGATGAATAGTTTGCCTTGACTAGCATGCTCCATCATCGACCTCGTCATCACATACCAGCTGGTGAGACTGTGGTCACATGCTTATTTATATGTTAATAATAAGGAAAAATACTTATCATAAAACAAAACCCAATGAAAGTTGGTCCTTGGAAACGAGAATTCACTTTCGCTAGGCTCCTTGAAAAGTTGTTCAATGCTGTGGCTACACAGGACCCGGATCAGTGACCCCTCATCTCATCAGTGAGTCATTTGGCATTTCACTTTCATACGGGGATTTCCGACTTCACTTTTAGTCCTTTTTGCAGGCTTTAATAACTTAATCTTAATTGCTTAATTAGTCACTGTGATAGTATTTCAACTTGGCGTGTCTGTTATAAAAATTTACTACAGATTTGTAGAATTTTTAGGATGTTATAGATTATTATATTCCCACTGCTGTGACTTAGGTACCTACTGTCAGGGCCGGATTTACCCTTAGTGCCACCGTTGATCCCAAATAAAATGGATAAACAAGGAAAGAAAATCGCACGTCCCGAATTGCAACCCCTGTAAAATTTGGCGCCCAGGGCAATAGTCCCTAGTGAAAATCCAGCGCTGACTGTCATACGAGAGTAGATAGGTATGCTGAGCCATAATCCATCACGTTTTCACAGCGCGGCAGTAAATAAATATATTCCTGTTTCTAATTTAATTCATTTTTACCGTAACTGGCGGCATCTAAGGGCGGCTTGCACAACAATTTTTAAACGTATTTAAGCACCCCTTAATTACATTTAGGCAACTAAAAACGTTTAGCATCTTGCACAACAAAACATAAGCTCTTAAACGTATTTAACAAGCTGTCAAAATTAAACACCCCAGAATGGCTATATAAGAAAGTTAAAATTTGTTTAGCGCCATTTTGAATGACCATCTGTTTCAAAAACCATGGTTTTTAGGTCTTTGTATTAGTTTTTATATGCTTCGTCTGAGTAAAATGCCTCGTTGATTTGGATTGGTAGTTTTATTGTTATTTTTAAAGATTAATATTGATTACCTATAACTACAATAGATTTGTGAGATTTCTGAGACGATGACAAAGAAATTATAATGTATCTACGCCGGCCCATTGCACCAAGAGAACTGTTTCCGAGGTCAAGATTGCTCGAAAAACTTTCAGTGCAGAAATTTCTGCGGAGATTTCGACTATCGAAAGCTACCATAGTGATTTTAGTACAACAAATAGAAAAACATCTAAAAGCAGTACTCCATTTTACGCAAATATTCAACCCTAATGTTAACCAATTAACATGGGTTTGACCGTGTTTGACAAAAAAACACAAGGAACGCGTGATACGGAACATCTGGGCTGTTTAAAGAACAAGCTAACTACGTTTAACTAAATTGCATCGGAAATCATGTCGTGCAAGACAACGTTAAACTAGATTAGAATAAATCTGTTTAGCGCCTAAAACTGTATTAGCTAAATAAAATTAACGACGATTTAAACACAACGTTGTGCAAGCCGCCCTAAGTTTGTAGTTCAGTGAACATTAATTTACCTTTTACCCCCACTTTGCAAAACTAGCTAAAAACCAGCCTAGTTAGAATGCTCTACTGCGACACAATTAACCAGCCATTCCTAAGCTTAGTTTCACTTATCTAAAGTGACATTTTATCGAGTTATCAGCACATCTAACTACCATTGCCGAGCTCATCAAAGCAGTTCTGCTTGTAAACAGCATGTCCGGTAATATTTGTCAATTTGCATGGCCCCGCTTGAAGGTAACTGTAAAACTGGTATGCGATGCGACTCACATACCTACTTCTCTTCTCCACTGATCCAAATATACGAGTTTCGTTAGCTGGTGGCGCCATTGGGCGTCGGAACAGGTTGTGAATTACTAGCAATATGCCAGTCAGTGCCTACTGGTTTGGTACCTAAGTACCCAGTTTGAGCAGCATTTTTAATCATATTTTAATCTGTTAGAAATTTATAAACAGAATGGTGTTTTCGATCCCAGACTTTCACAGACTGCTCAATAAAATTGAGAAAACATACAGCGCCCATGGTTCACTTCTTTTTTATAGTATTTTAGAGCTTTTAAAGTAGAGATGTGACAACAGGATATCGCAAGTCCTTTTATCTGTGGTCTGTTTTGTAGGTATCTGGTATATCCAACTTATCATGCAAGCGAGCCAAGTGCCTACTGCTGCTGACCGGTACCCGCTGACACGGTTTTAACACTAAACAAGCTTCAAGTAGCTAATTGCCATTATCTATCATCTTGCATACTTATTTATAATAACATCGGAATAGGTTCATCATTAGATGGTAACCATAAACGGAACTTGTCGGAATCAGGACAAGCGACGCCAATGATTTGACCTCGTAGCGGTTTCTGTGGACCGCAAAGGGCGTAGTCGACGTTTGATTCTACTCATTATAGAGATATGGGGTTAGGTGCAAAAGCGGGTAAATATCTCGGTGAAATGGGACATTAAAGTCAGTCTTACTATTTTGTAACAGTGCAAATGAAATTAATTAAAAAATTACAGACCGCTTAGCTTGCATACCTACAAGCGGAAAACATAGAGAGTACAGACGTCAAAACTATGCTGGGATCATAGATTAATTACGGGGATTAGGTTATTTTATTGGCTATAGAATCGCTCTTGTACTAAGACTTATTTGATGATTAAAATGGCTAAAACGGTTTTTAACCCAGCACTAGCCCCTCAGCAGTTGATGGCATCGACGTTCCGTTTTACACAGAACACGTAGATGCAAAAAAAGTTATGGTTTTAGCACTTTCACACGCAATGTTGTTCCGTTACACGGAGATTTAAAATAAAACGTCAGTCTCCCCAGGCTGTCAGTGGTGTCGTTTGAAATAAGAGTCCACCCTTTCATAACTAGGGACCTATAGGTCTGGGTAGCAGTTGTCATTACATATCTCTGAGCTCAAAATAAATTATTTACAGCGTGTAGACGTGACTTGAACCTTGCAGCCAATCAACTTTACAATAGAATTTAATTGATTTACAATTCATCAACTATTCATAACAATTATGTGCATACGCATAATTGCATATGTACGTGCAAGCTAGGAATTCACGCTTGTGTGTAGAGTGTGTGCGTGTAGTGTTAGTAAGTGGTGTGTTATTTCATTATTAGCAGGGAACTGTTGAAATTTGTGAGCTTTTAGTAGACAAAAATAGAGGGGAAAGTAAGAAACTCTTATGTTTTGAAACCGATTTTTTACCGTAGTTAGTACGGTGACAATGATTACTAAAAAAGGGGGAGAGGGTGTCAATAGTGCTTCGAACAACGAACTAAGTACAGTCAGCAACAAAAGTAGCTGGTCGTTTTTTTATATTTATGTAATAACTACGGCTTTTTACAACTTACAAAGTAGCGTTTGACCACAACACAACACACCTGATGTTAAGTGATAATGCGGTCTTATATAGATTGGTGTATATGATGATGGATGTAATTGGAAAGTTTGTAATTGTTCAGCGACTTTTGTCGATGAGCGCTAACTTTGAAAGTTAAATTTCAAATAAAGCGCTGCATTTCGGCCGTTTCCTGCGGGTAGGGTAGGTACTCAAAAAGCTGGCGGCGACATTACCTCGTTGAATAGCAGAACTAATTCGTTGGCGAGGTACGGCACCAGCTCTTTGATCAATAACTTCGTATAAAGCGCTTCGCGTCTATACCATATTTAGTGAAACATAAATCTAAAAACAAATGTGAAACTTCGCCAAAAACAAGTGTAAACAGACTAATATCGTACGTAAACAGCGGTTGTGGGCCAGTGGGTCGTCCGCGAAATGTTGGCTTTCATTCTTGTGCTGATGGGTGTTATCAAGGCGTGTGACCTAGAAGGACACTGTACACGTGGATGTACACACATTCCGACGGCAGCCTTGGCGGGCGGCTTGGACTTTCGATCATTTTGGATTATCATTTTCCGATAGGTAAGTAGGTAATTTTTTTTTACGATTTTCAGGGTAGCGTTAGACCATCACCTGATGTTAAGTGACGATGTGATCGTAGATGGCGCGCCACGTTACACCTGGACGGAGAACTGGCTCACAAGTGAGACTGTCGGAACACACCGATAGGTGCTTGGCGACAGATTCTAAACTTGATAGTAGCTAGCCAGACGAACACTAGAAAATGCCCTACTACCAAGCTATGGTTTCCTCACGATGTCACTACCATTGAGCCATCATCGCTTAAAAGTAGGTATAGTAACATAACAATAGCTAATTATGTGGACTGAAATCGGGATAAAAGTGACCATTTTACCAGAGGCTGTTTTTCTTCAGCGTTTTCTCGTCGATAATCTTGTATTATCATATTTCATTAGGTAAGTAAAAATTGTACTAAGCAATAAAGAAACACGACTGAAAGAAATGAAAAGGATCATAAACATTTTTTGTAGTAGTAGGTAAGGTAAGTAACAATTTTGCCATCATCATCAGCCTAAAATTACGTTTCCACTGCTGGGACACTTAAAAAATCCTTCTGGGCAGTTGGGTAAAAATGTAAACCGAAGCTAACATTTCACCGAAGTAAGGTACCTTCCTTCGAAGGCTAAGTTAGCTAACCAGAATAATAAATAATAGCTTATGAATATACACTAGATAACAGATTAACAACGCCTTTGGTTTTCTACGGTCAGTCAGGGCCTTCTCACCTATTTTAAAAGGATTAACTGTATGCTTGTAGAAACAAAATGAATATTAAAACACTGGCTAGGCCATATCAAGCGTATGGTGAACATACAGAAGGTCACACGTCGCACCAATGTATGGTGTCTAGCAGGAGCCGAAGACGATTAAGGAATTAAGCGGAATAGTTAATTCTTTACTAAGCCAACTTCCACCACATCCCGGGCTGTACAACCGTAGATGACGATACTGATGACAATAACATAATCATATTCATATAATAGAAGTAAAGTAGGTACTCAATGAATAACAAAAGACAACTCTTAGGTAGCTACAAGAAAAATAGAGTCGTAACTTCATATTGCATTTTCTCCACTCATGACAAACGAACGTCTTGAAACGCTGCAATGTCACTGTCATAGAAAATGAAGACTGGTCTGGATGTGAAGCAGAACGGATCATTGCGACAATATGTTGGCAATAAGCTGTCATTTATGTATGGACCGTCCCTAATGACCACGTGGTCGTAGGACAAACACTGGCCGGAGCGGCGAAGCAGTGTGGTAAGAAAAAATAAAAACGTCCGTATAATACCTCCTTTCATTTGCAATTACCGTTTTCACTTTCATTTACCGAAAAAACATCGCCGACGCCGCTGTTTTGAAAGAAAAATGAAAGGTTCTACAGAACCATTCTTTCTTAGTAGTAAGTAATATAAAAATTTCTCATGAGGCATTTTTTAAATATTTTAAACGTTTTCAAGGCCTCAATTTTTTTTCACTGCATTGTTTGTCTGAATATTTGTTTACTATTGAATTTATATTTATAAGATAGTTATCTATAGGTAAGTAAATAAAGTAATGTATGTATCAACATTTTTACGACTTAATCAAACTTTTTTTTGTTGTCATTAGTTCTTCTGCTTTACCAATAAGGAAAGAAAGTTTGAGGAAACAAAATAATTTAGGTCGCTAAACGAAACGCAAACGTTCCGGTTGTGAATTTGATGTATTTTAAGAAAAATTTCCATATTTTATGTTGATTGCCAAGCTTGCTCCTACTTGTGTAGAGAGATATATTACTTAGGTACATATATTTGACAAAATGGAACAAGGATTTATGGCTTCCATGCCTTAGTAGAGGCTTCGTTATTGTGAAATATATTTTGCGATATTTTTCGTATCATTCAGGTCAAAGCCAAGGCGTTGTATGGCAGATATGAATAACTAGCTATCCATCTACCTACAAAGGTGTGATTTGTTCTACTTACACTGTACATACAATAAAACTTTTACTCAGATAATAACAGCTATTTTTATTTATTTATTTATGCATAGAAATCCAACAGCGCTATTGAATACACATTCTATAGTTACATACTATTTTACAGCACGGCCTTTAAGATTTCACATTTAAACATGGCAAGTAGGTAGAATTAATTAATCACACTAATATTTAAAATGCAAAAAGTGAATGTAATTACATTTAATAAGTGATTTGTATTTATTTGAAAGTTTGTGAGTGAGTTTAATATTAATATATTATGATACCTACACGATTTTTAATGACTTAAATGGGTGAATGGGGTAATCTCACTTCTACACTGCTGAAATCATAATATGTATCTGTAAAACATTGAAAAAAAATGAGACGAGGACGACAGACTACTTTGACACAATCAACTGTTGATCACTTTAAAATTCCAAGTAACCTTTGTGATTGAGAGAAACGCCACTCTGACAATCAAAAACAGAAGGTAAAAGTGTAACATTCACAATAATAATTTATGTTTGGAGTTTCACGAACATCAATCAAAGTTGAATGCATAGCGTGTCTCCCATGACTCTTAGATGAAACAACTTGATAGATATGAAATTGCTTAGTCACTTATATACAAAGTTAGCTTTAATGTGAGAAAGCAGAATTGGCACGATGACCGTATTAAAGCGGAAACCAAAAATAATAAGGTGTATCCGTATTGTAAAAAAGTGAGTCGTCAAATTCTCTTTGGTTTGATGTTTTATTAAATTAATTTTAGGCAGATTACAAAATACACGAATAACTTATGAGATATGTCATAACAATAGCAGTTATATTAATGACTAGTAGTCGTGAAGAACTGCAGTTTATTGCTATAAAAAGTATCCTGTCTCGTCTCCTTTTCCAGGGTTCATCTAACTGCATACCGAATTTCTTCCAAGATCGGTTCAGCAGTTTAGACGTGAAAACTTAAAAAGGTAACAGTAAGAGACAGAGTTACTTTCGCATTTATAATATTAGTGAGTATGAATGGATCATTCAAAACATTTTGCACTCTTGTGGTTTAATACCCCTATCTCAGTAGCGTTTGACCCCAAGTCACCAGATGTTAAGTCATGATGTGGTCGATGGTGGCGCCACGCTATGCCTGTGAGGGCTTAGAATGTATAACAGGTAGATTGATATTAATCATTAGGTACCTATATAAATGTAACTTAATATCATTCGGCATACCACTTCAAATGTAAGTATACCAAAAATAAGTATCTAAGTACATAGTTATTGTCTTGGGATTTGTTTACTTTCCTCGTTGTATGTTTTTCTCTATTTCGTTGAGTCATAAAAATTGGGGTTATAACAAACATCGCTGCCGAACCCACCGCAAACTTTCACTCAAATGGTATTGACGATTGACGATTCAAAGTACTTAAGTCCATGCAACGTTAACAAAACTACATACGATATACGTCACTTCTCGCAATTTAATTGGTTGAGGTTCTTAATGACCAAGCAGATTTTGTGCTGAGAAAAAATGTCCATGAAGTTTTATTTACAGTTTTTTCAAAGTAGTAAATACTTCTACTAGATTAGTAAGTACCTATATTAAATGGCCAGTAAGTCAGTATTAAAAAAAATCAGGCGATTATTTAAATATAAATAATCGAGTATCATCAATTTTACGAGTATAATTGGCGTGGTGGGTGAGTAGAACTTACCTAATTAGGTATAATTTAAGTGTACCTACCTACTTATATCATTTTGTGAAATACGGACCGTGAAGAAAATCAAGATTTCTAATTAGTTAATTACATATCATAAGAAATTTTTTGTTTGAAACGACTTATATTATACAAAATTATGTTTTAAGTAAGTATAGCAATGTGATAAAGTTGGGACATATTTTATGCTGGCAATATTTTATGAATAAATTAACTAAAATGACTATGTATTTAAATAAATTGTATTATATTGCAACAACAATATTTAGTAGTAGGCAACTAGATAGAATGTGAGCCGCCGATCATCGCGATGTGTACCGTATACATTATGGGCACTTTACAGTTTTCCTTGTTAGCTTTCTCTCTTCTCAAGAAAATTCACTCACATTGCCAATCTGTTTTAAAAACTTTCAACGTATTTCCATGGACGATTTCAGTCCCAAGTTTTAAATTGGCTGGAGAGTTATTTATCCTTTGATATTGCTTTAAGCGATAAAACTATTTTCTATTGCTCGCCTACCTTCGAGTTAAAAATCTGTCGCCAAGCACCTATCGGTGTGTTCCGGCAGTCTCACTTGAAAGCTAGTTCCCCAGTCAGGTGTAGCATGGCACTACCTTCGATCACATCATCACTTAAAATCAGGTGACTAGTGGTCAATCGCGACCCTGTCAATAGTAACAAAAATAATTATAATAATAAAAATAAAAATTAAAATAATTAAAATTAATAGGGCGATTGAAGCGTTGATAGCTCAGTGGTATTGACGTTGACTTGCGATCTGTAAGTCGTGGGTGTGAATTATACAATGAGCTTGAGCTTTCGGTGAAGAACATTATCCATAGCTTGGTCGTAGGGTATTTTATAGTGCTCGCCTGGCTAGCTATCACCGTCATGTTAATATAATAATAAATGTAATCATCTGTCGTTAAGTAGTAACTTTTGGTGAGTTCTGGCACCGTAACTAAACACTTTCACAGAGTACTCAGTTCAGGCGTACCGTGGTGCCTCTTGCGACCACTTAACATCACGTGACTTGTAGACCACAAATTGTGATCAAGCTCTACTCTGTAAGAAGTATGTAAACAATTTTAAAATAAGTAGTAAGTACAAATTCTACCAAACTTCTATTACATGCTACTAGTAGTATAATATTTAATGTAGAACACTAATGTACGAAGCAATGCCGACGTGATAGAAGATGAAGCATGCCAGCCAGTGACGCATTTATACATTTTCCAAGTGTAAGTTACGTTTTTGCCGTTCTTATCTCAAATTTTTTTTGTAAGTGCCTATGTATTATTTTTATAGAAATAAAGAAATAGTTTAAAGGTTTTTTGGAGCTAACGAAAAAAAAATTAAAGCATGTTTAACAATCATGTTCTTAATTTAATACATAATTATATTAATTACGCAAAACGCTGACAGTTTTTTAAAAATAAAAAAACATTTTTAGCCTAAATTCTAAGCACTGGCCCTGAAGACTCAATACGATTTTCACAACTAATTAGTAGACTAATTTTGGCCAGCTAGTTGATCCTTGTTTGAACCAAGTGACGCTTTCGTTGCCATCAGAGGGTACTAGAAAAAGTCGTAAGTAAAAATTGGTTCCTAAATTTGCCGCCCCTAAATCTTCCGCCCCAAGCTCTAGCTTACTCAGCCTGTTGGTAAATCCGCCACTGTTGCGCTTACAGGATTAGGAATTAACGTCCCGTACGAAACGGGATATTATATCATGAATGTGCTACGATATTTTGATACCGGTGCAAGCGCCGTAGTTACGGGAAACTTGGTGTTTTGAATGTAGTAACCATGAGTTATTACCAATCATCAGCGATATATTATGACAGTGGCAAAATTGCTTTACATCGCGCTAACACAGAGTTCGAATCCTCTCGGCCTCGCACCTATGACTAAGTTATGTGCCGATTTACCATCACTCAAAACGGTGAGGGAAAACATCGTGCGGAAACCGGCATCTCCAAGAACCACAACATTCAATGGCATGCGACATCTACCAACCCGTACTGGGCCAGCGTGGTGGATGGCGGTCCGTACTCTCTCTCTGAGAGAAGGCTAGAGTCTCAGTAGCGGGGACGTAAAAAGTTGATTATGACCAGCGATAATGATGAAATCTTGCCTATTCTCTTATATATAAAAATCAATTGCTGTTCGTTAGTCTCGCTAAAACTCGAGAATGGCTGGACCGATTTGGGTAATTTTGATCTTGAAATATTTGTGGAAGTTCAGGGAAGGTTTGAATGGTGGCTTTTATGGGCGATACGAAGTTCGCCGGGTCAGCTAGTTTGCAATAAAAGAAACAGTGTACTGCAAAGCGTGAGGTCGATTCAATTCCCGCTACAAAAGAACAATTTGCGCATTGGAAAAATTTAAGTATATAGGTGTTGTGGTACACCATCCATATAGTTTCTGATATCCTAGATACAGAGAATCCAAGTTAGTCTGAGCTATTGTGAGTTATTATTATTGTCATTACTACACTATTTAAACCATACCGTCATCAACCATCATTGTTTCATTACCTTTTCGTCAGGTTTTCAACCTCATTTCAATAGTGTCCATTCCACTTTCTTCATGTAAGCAGGTACCGAAATACTTATATACCTATTACGTAAAGCCATTCACTGTGCGCCTGCGCCGGTCATCGATCTCATAGATATTATCTAATTGTTGCGTAATAACAGTATTATGAAACGGTGATCTTAAATATTGACATTCGTGAATTTGCCGATTACACGGTGGTTAGACGCGGAGCATGTACAGGTGCTTGCAATAAAGTGCGCGTGAATTACGAGAACCGATCTCTAATCCGTGAATGGAATCTTTTCATGTAAAAGATTGGCATACAGGCAGACGGCCCGCCTGATGGAAAGCGGTCACCGTCGCCTATGGACATTTGCAACACCAGGAGAGGAGGAGGAACTCTCAAAGAAACTTGAACTTTGTTTGAGGAGGAGAGTTGCCGGTGCGTTGCCTACCCTTAAGGACTCTTTTCACACCCATCTTGAAGGACTGTAGTTTGTAGCACTGCGGAAAGACTTGCGGGGGGAGCTCGTTAAACATTTTGCAAGACATCTTATCATAATTTGTTACAATATACTTGTACTTTTACGTAGGTAATCTGTGGAGTCTAAAAATGTCAACCTAGATATCTAATACTACTAACCAAACCAGATTCAGGTTTGGTTAGTAGAGAACATTCTGCTGCCAAGCACCTATTGGTGTGTTTCAGCAACGTCACTCGAGAATTAGTTTTTTTTTAATGTAGATAAATAAATGAAAAAAACAAAAAGTTAATATTCGTAGTCTGAACTATTAATAGCGAATATTTAATTTAATCGTTATAAATCACAAGATCTGCAAATTATAATCGCAAATTATATTTTAAGTAATAAATGATAAAACAGTATGTACCGGTAAATCAATCATTACGATGTGCTATACAACTCGTTGATGTCTTTTGAACGGTACCACTTTCAATATAAAAGAATTCAACGCGCTTTCCTATGTTTATGCTATATCTATATAATATATTTTACAATATTTTTAGGGGAAACATAAAAAAATTATGGATTATTTCAATATAATGAGATTAAACTCTATTCTATAGTGGTAATTGAAGCAATAAATATCTTTTCCGTTGTTTTTTTTTGTTTGCATAAAGCTGTAGGTTTTTGGCGCTAATTTTGCAACTGCCTCTTTCTGTAAGCACCCATAGAGTAGATATTAAAGTAACAATACCGTACTTTATGAATGAAACCTGCAATTACTAATTCGTTACAAAACTTAAACATCTCAGAGAATTTGGAGGTTGCGTGGTCAATGACCGCAATCACTTTCTCTCTCATGACTACTCTTGAACACGATGCATTGGTAAGGTACATCATTAAATGCACTTTAAGATGTTATCTTAGTGTTGCTAGGCGATATAGCTATATCAAGCCTCATAGTAGAGACGTAGTACTACATATATATTATCTATTCTGTGGTAGAGGTCAAACATTACAGCATTGAGTGTTAGTTTCATTCTTGCTGCAGTAAGATTCACTGAAAGACGGTTGTTGTTTTTAATTGTAGTGTTAGGGTAGATCGTAGGGATAAAAAATGATATTTATATTCCATTACATAATATAGAGAACCCATTTGAGAGCCAGTTCCTTATCCATGTGTAGCGTGGCGCTGCCTTCGACCACATCGTCACTAAACCTCACGTAATTTATGGTCAAACTCTAGCCTGTAAGAAATAAATAACAAGAGCTATATGTCAAAATTATGGAGTATCAATTTAACTTGTAAAAAACGATGGCTGTGATTAAATCTTCAATATATATGTTTTTTACTTACATATATGCGAAAATGTATTTATTGATTTGTCCCCCTTTCACACAGTAACGTAGAAATGGAGCGACCTGGTTATTTAATGTATGGACTGAAAAAATATGCAGAATACTTTTCATCCCGGAAAAAAAACATGGATTTTCGGTGGTGATGATGGATTCCACGCGGATCATAGATAGTAAATGAATAAACTTAATCGACTTCCTTGTCTCACTAAAAGTCTAGTGATTTGGCAAAAGCAGTTATATGAAGTACAACCTTATCATCACATGTAGTTATTGATCATCTCTAAAACTTGATCGAAATAGATACCCAACGCCAAGCAGTCTGCTTTTGCAGACAGTATTACATAACAAAACCTGTACCTACATTATGATAAGCTAAACGAAAATTAAAACACGTGTTGCACAGACAGACGACCTGTATTCTTATGTAAGATATTAACTTTTTTACAATTTGTTAATTTCCTGTGTTTTATAATTTACTTCCTAAATGGAAATGGTAATTTGGTATATTGATTGAAAGACTGCGAAAGTATTTCTTATTTTCGATATAAGTTTTTATATATACGCCTTCCTTTAGGAAAAAGTGTGTCTGGTTCTGGTTGTTGTGTTCTAGACTTAATAAGTACTAATATGTATTAGAATTATATGATTAAGTTTTTGTGTAAGATTGGTCCTAAAATAGGATATATTTCCTGCTTGTTAGTGAAAAAACGGTTGCAGCTAATATATTGATTATAAACAAAACTATCAGGTATTCAAAATTGTAGGATGTAATAAAATTAATTACGAATTGAGATTTGTACCGACAATCTCTGTAAGACTGTGCTATCGTAAATACTATCTTCTGTCACGCTCTTATTAAATACTTAAATAAACTAGAAAAAAAAAACAAAGGAAAATCAACTCTCGTAAGTTCCAAGCAGCCAAACAATATACAAAAACAGCATTTGTAGGTTCACTACAAAAATCGAATACAAACAATATGAAAGAGTTAAAAAAATCCATAGATTATTCATTCAAATCGCAAACTCTATGCCGACGCTCACAGATGTCGCTTCTATCTCTGATTTCACTCTCAGTCGGTAGATGGCGGTACATTATTGCAGCACCGCGCAATTTTTCATCATTATCCTTCTTATCCATCCCAAATACGGCCTTTTGCATCCTACTCACAAAGGGTGTTATTTTACAAACTAATAAACGAATGCAGCTAGTCTCTTCTTCAGAGCCTTGCTCTTTGATTAGGTCTTCAATGGAATCTGGTAGAGATTCGTTCTTAGCGGCAGAGATGATATCTTGTAGCCTTTGAGAGTTTTTATTCAGGATCCAGGAAGTGGGGTCTTCTGAGCGAAATGGTCGATTTGGACGTTGTGGTCCAGCCAGGAATGTTGATATCTGCAATGATATAAAATACTTTTAATGATATACAATTTTAGTATAGTCACCTAGTTTATTTTTTCAACCAAAAAGGTACTTATTTCAATAAAAACTTAAATAACTTTTAATTTACAAAGTTTAAAAATGTTTTCTATCCTAGTTATATAAAATAATCTTTCCACACATCACGAGAAAAATTAAACTCCTTCCCATATTTTCAGAGCTTTCTAACACGAGAGGACAAATCGCTGATAAACTTTTCAAGTACTACAAAATGCAAAAATAGTCCCATCTAAAGTCTTACAACTAATAATGTACGTACAAATTCCCTTATTTGATATTTATGTCGCTACAGTAGCTTTAAAAAGTCTCTAAGATCTAAGACATGTGCATGACAAAGATTTGTTTGGAAAATAAAACTCACCATCTGCGCTACAAAAACTAAGGCGTTGACAGCTACAGCACTTATCTGGTTCGGCTGCAGTCCAAAGAGTCGCACCAAATGCTTCAGCGGCGTCATGGGATTTGGAACCTCATGTACATCGGAATTAGGTGTATTCTCTTGAAACTCTTCACTCTGTGATGATTCGTCGACGTATGCATCGTTGACTGTTGGCGGTTGACGTCTGGTAGTTGTTGGTCGAGGGTTGTTGGCCGTTTGGAAAGCTCTGACTACAAACTCGGCTACTTTAAGTGCGACGGACTCAGATCCTGTAAATATATTGCATTGAAAAATTAAAATACATACTTATATCTCCAATTAACCATCATCAGCGTTATAGATTGAGTATGTAATGCGTATCAAAGAAAAGTAATGTCTTGTTTTTTGGGCCAATTTCTTTTGTCAAGACAGACACCAATATGGTGTAAATGTGTAAAACAAAAAAACATTAAGCAATTGTGTTTAGTAAATTAATATTTAGTAATTTTTAGATTCAAAATTATACCTGCTACTAATTTTTGTCTTATCATAAAACTAGGTGAAAGAGGCTGCTTTGGGCAAGCAATGATGGCTTAGTGCTTGGACGACTTAGGGTTCGGGTGTTGTATATTGAATTTGAAAGAAAATGCAATGATAAAAAAAATAGTGGTAGGCACCTTCTAGTGTTTTCTAATTCAGCTATCTACGCCTGGCCAGTTACTACTTTACGTTTTTATCTATCAAATACTTCAACTACACTTATAGAACCATGATGATTTTGTGTTAGTTAACAGCATTATCACGTAACATCAGGCGATATAGTGTTAGATAGAAGGATACCATAGTGGTTGGTAGATCCGAGTGAGTGACATTATTATCCAATCTACATGACACACCTTAGATGTTAAACTCAACTTACCAAGTAAATCTTGAGCAAATTTCATGCCACTGCTTAACTTATCTATCAAGCCTTCTTTCTTAAATTGTTCACCAGCTAAAACCAATTGGAATACCAAGAAGAGACACAGCACAGAGCCAGGTGTCGCCATCTTGAGATCCGAGCGCAGACTACTCAGAGATGTGGAGGGCAGGGCATGGCTCGTTTCTTGCCGTAATAGGCGCAAGCGCAACCGCGGCATCAGAGCAAGAAATAGTCACCTAATTGTGCTTTTCAAAATCTACAGTGTGTTTGAAAAAAAATCTAGTGTAATTCTCATTTAAAATTATGTTTTTAAAAGTTTCAGAGTAGAAAAAGTTTGTGTAGAGCCATTAAACCATAACAGATGTCGCTAATTGTTAAAAAAAAAACGATCGCTTCAGGATAAGGGAAACTCGCTTGCTTGCATTTGTCTACTATTTTCTGACGTTAAGTAATAAATGATGATGCGGTCGATATTAAAATTAAGTAGATATTTATTTATTTCGATTTTTAACAGTAGCGCGGCGTTCGTTTTTCGTCAAACTTGATTTCTTGTTCTACCATGAAATAACATTTCATTTTTACTGAAATAAAAAGAATTGTATAAACACACACTGTAAAGTTTTGGTACAGAAACGACAACGGTAAACAATAGACACGGAAACAAATATGTTAGGTAGTCACTCAGTAGTTGGTACCTATATACTTTCATAACTAAGGTAGTTCAGGGAGAAAATAAGTACTTAAGTACATTATTCTGGAGCATCTTTGTTTATTTTTGATATTTTTGTTAAATAACATAGGTTGTTTCCTAGTGATAGGTGGGTAGGTAGTTGTCACTTGTCACATTTTATTTGGACTATTATTTACGGTGCTATTCAGATTTGAAGAGAGATAAAAATCCTCTCTGCACTGGTTATCATGACCGCTTCACCATTGTCGCGCTTAACAGACCAAAATAATCACATCTCGAACGTTGCATGCTCATTTCTTTTCTACACATGTCACAAAGCGACAGTCTCCTAACATGTTCACATATTTTATTATCTTTTACGCGTTTTTTAAAGCCTCATCGGCACAAGTCAACTCAGAAGATGTACAGTTTCTCAACGAACTGCCCCTGGAGAAGCTTCTTAGATTGAAGACATCGTTGCAAGATCTGGTTACAATGCCTTACGAAAATGTGACATCGACGACGCCGACCTACTTGCAAAGCTTCGGCGCTCAGGCCATGGCCATCCAAGCACCATCGCCTATCAAAAGAGGTGACTACGAAGAAGACGTGCATAAGAAAGACAGTCACACCAAAATCAGCAATATATTCTCTATGTCCGTGACTACATTGGCATTTCTCGCTTTCGGCGGCTACTTGCTGTGTCTAATCGTGCAAGCAGTGAAAGCGAAGCAGACTTACAACACTGGTTTTCAGCCTCAGCAGCCGGCAACGTTCTTCGTTAGCGCAGGGATTAAGAAGAAGCCGCAGCCACAATTTTCCTCCTCGTACGGAAGGAGGAGAAGAGATAATAGAGTGATGAGGAGTTTCAGTCAGATCGATCTGCCGCCGGAGCAGTTGTTTGAAGTGCTGTTGCAATTGTGTGAAGGTTATGTAAAATGGAGTGAACTCGAGGAATAATTTTGTTATTCGTAGTACGTTTCTACATTTTTATTAATTACAGGTAAAATTAGTTCGTTATTTATTCTAACAGTAGTCGCCTTTTAAAGTGAAGGAAATGGATCCTATTTTTAAAATGTGTTTGAACATTCTTCGTGCGCGAAAAGTTCTTGTGAATCGAATGACTCAATTTACACCAGGTGGGTATTAACAACCAATCTCAATAAGAAACAGCGAATAA
The DNA here is from genome assembly GCA_931315375.2 of Opisthograptis luteolata. Lineage (NCBI taxonomy): Eukaryota > Metazoa > Arthropoda > Insecta > Lepidoptera > Geometridae > Opisthograptis > Opisthograptis luteolata. The sequence continues at coordinate 7,706,532 of OV928047.1, read as the reverse complement.
CGCATATGAAGATATTAATATTTTTCACTAAAAGCCCGGCTTTACAAAACGCTGTTTACATTAAAAGCGGGAAGCCAGATTGCCGGCCAATATCTGTAAACGTATTCAAACTGTCAAATAATCACGGTAACACCTAATAATAGCTATCTTAGCTTCAAATATTCTATTGTAAATTCCACTCGAGTGAAGATGTGGTCTGTATAAAAATGTTACAAAGTAACCTATATTGTTTAGTTGTAAGGTTTATTTTGGTGTGTGTTTTTAATGTATTTTTATGACTTTCTGGTGTGTGGTACAGTTGTTTGCTAGAGGCGGTGCTGTGTTGGATCCGTCAACGCGCCGTTGCCGCCGGCGCTGCTGTTTATAGGCCGGTGCTTACAGAATTAGCGTAATGCGAAAAACTGTGTAACGTTTATTACAAAAATAAATTATAAACGTATTTACGAACTATTAAATGGTAATTTACCTAAATATGTAAACGAAGATTTAAGATATAGGTTTTGTACGTTCGTACTTTTGTACTATAAGTATTTATAGCTATTCTGTGATGTTATTTAATGTTACAACAGAGAGAACTTTAACTAAAAGTGTGTTACAGAAATATAGGTGTGTATTTTATACGTATGTACTATGTAGGGTATATTGAGTCATATACACAACATAACTATTTTACTCTAATTGCTGAAATTCATTTTTAATAAGTATTTTCTGCTCCATTGTCTTGTCAGGTAGGTACATAAAAAACGGTATAAAAATGGATAGGAAAAAGTTTGTTCTCTTTCTTTTAAAAATTGTCTCCCTCCAATTAATTGCCAGTTAACAGAACAGTGAAACCGGGCTACACCACTGGTGGCAATTAGATAAGGGCTAGTACACACCACATGTCCCCTGGAGACGATGACGTGTAAGGTAAACAGAAGCTATCTTCTGCACATCATATTTCTGTAAACAATGTTTTTAAACTAATTAGTTACATTAGGAAATGATTAGTGGGTGAGATACTATGTATTGCTGGGTGTTTTTAAGTTTCCCACATGTAGAGATTTCGAGCGTTTATAATGTGTTAGATCTTGATTGCCTAATACGCATTCCAAATGTGAACCTATATAATAACAGTAGGTAGGCGCTTACTTAATGAAGATATGTGTATAGTGTACTAAAATTACGCGTATCAAATAATTATTAACTCCTAGTACTCCTACCAATTTATGTCGTTTAGCTTTATGTTAAAGTATTTATGAAAATCAAAGGTATTCCTAAATAATATAACAAGTCCTCATTTATTATCACTTAATTCCTAACAGAAACAAGCTTGTCAGATTATTAAGCATATTTAAGTAATAAAATAACGGGGATTTACGAAATATGAATACAAACTGAATATTTACTAATGACATAATCAATTGTTACAGTGACAATTTCAATGATTCTCCTTTATGACAAATCGATTTATCGCGTCAATATATTCCAAATGTTAGAGACATAATGAAGTGTGTTAGGTCAAAGGTTTACGACTAAAGACCCTCTAAACTAAATTGAATTTGACTCGGAATCGAATCGTAAAAGAACTCGTCAATCGATTTTACAATCGAACCATTCGATGTTATGGGGGACACTTGACTTGAGATGTTAAACGAAATGGGGTCATTTAAATAGTTAGAAGGTAAGTAGGTGCTATTAAAATAGACAATTTGAAGGCGTAATGTCGTGTGAACAGATTTGATTTTAATTAAATCTTTTGCATTACATCAGATAACAGATACGCCAAGCTACTGTTACCAGAAATTGGTTAAAGCCAAAGTACATATACATTTTCAAAATTGGGTAAGTTTAGCAGTTTTTGCCGCTGACAGTACCTATTAATCATATTATTGGCTCAACTCTAACTGGTGCATCCTACTGATTTTTTCTGCAATTATTTATGACTAAAATGGCAGTAAGTTTTTACATCTAATTTTACTAAAAAAAATTAAGACTACCTTTAGGTAGTACTATGATGCAAAATGACTTCACGAAAGTCAAAAGGCACTTTTCCTTGGCGTCTGATAAGATCACAGTCAATCGTAAGATACTATTCCCAATATTTCCTAAACAGAAAATGACAGTACAGTTACAAAATCACATTATCCGAAGCAATAAATAAGCAACGAGCATTGACACTGGGGCACGGGTCGTCGTCGTACTTCAACGGCCATAAGTCCTGCTAACCAGCTGTACCGACGTGCTGCATAACCACTAAGTAATGCCTACATATATCTCGCCAGTATGCTAATAATCTAGCTCTATGATTTATTATTTATTAGTCCAATTTGAGATAGTTTCTATGAATAAATATTGCCGGAAAACGGTAGGGGAAAATGTTGTTTACAGTGTGTTATTAAAATGGAAATTGGTTTGTTTTTTAACCCTCAACGCAAAAAGAGGGGTGTTTTATGAGTTTTACGTTGATATCTGTCTGTGGCATCGTAGCTCCCGAACGGATGAATCAATTTTGTTTTGTGTTTTTTTTTTGTTTGAAATGTTGTTTGAATTATTCTGGTCAGCTATATTTGATGAAAATCGGGGGGTTTTTTAAATTTAAATATTTTTTTTGCTAATTGTTTCTTAGTTGTATTGTTTTGTTTTCGGTTATAATAACTTAATAATAATTCATTCAGATTTGCGCGAAGGATTTGCGCGTAGGATTTGCGTGAAGGATTTGCGCGAAGGATTTGCGCGAAGGAGTTGCGCGAAGGATTTGCGCGAAGGATTTGCGCGAAGGATTTGCGCGAAGGATTTGCGCGAAGGATTTGCGCGTAGGAATTGCGCGAAGGATTTGCGCAAGGATTTGCGCGAAGGATTTGCGCGAAGGATTTGCGGGGAGGGTCATGACCCCCGTGACCCCCCCTCCTGGATCCGCCCTTGATTGTAAGTAGGTACTAGTAGTTACGTACACTAACTCCCAATAAATATCTCAGGCAACAAAATACATCTCGTACACTGTTGACAAATCCCGCAATAAAATATAAGCATTTACAATAAAATTAATTATTATTTACACGGTGAGGTGGGCGCGTGAACCTACGTTAGAATCGTGAGGATATGCAATATTTAAAAAAAGCCTATATTTTCTTTATTCGCCTCTTTGGTATGTACGATAAAGGTATTAATAAAAAAAGCTATAACAATCCAATCAAAAATTAGAGCTGGCATCAGTTGTCATACCTACCAATTATTTGATTTGTATTTTTTTACGGTAGCCAAATATTTGTTGTATCAGTGGCGAGTCTATTATTCATTTTATTTTGTGTGTGTAGAAGACAGGTCGGCACTTATTCTTAAATAGCCGATACAAAAAACTTATACTTGGTAAAGGTACATTTTTATTCATCTACTATTTTGAACTTTTAATTATGTCCGAAGATTGTTAGCTTGTTAGGTCATAAATAATAATATAATTGATGTCAATCGATTCTTGGTTATGGTTTGGTATTTGTCACCCGACTAGGGAAAAGCTAGAAGGAAGTTATACTTTAGCAGTGTATGTATATATGTTTCTATTTACGTAAGATTTAATTCCCGTAAATGGGATACAGTTTTTTATTTTATTTTAAGACATAAACTATTAATAATGACTTATACTATTTTTTTATCGTCACTTAACATCAGGTGACTTGTAGTCAAACGCTACTCTGTAAGTAGAAAAAATATCTTATCCACATTATTCCCATCCCAGTTCCACCATGCTGGAGGTCTGGGGTCCCCGCAGCGCCTGCTTTATCGCACGCTGCGCGCGGCGGACACCTCACGTCCCAAAACTAGGGTCCCCATGATGCCGCGTCCGACTTGTCTGCCTAGGACACTGTTAAAGGTCACTTGGTAAATGTCATGGTTTATTAGACTAGCTGCCCCCCGTGGTTACACCCGCGGTTTTCCTGTTATCTCACATTTTCCGGGATAAAAAGTAGCCTTTGTGTTAATCCTGACTATAAGCTATCTCTATTATAAATTTCGCTTAAACTCGTTGAGACGTTTCAGCGTAAAGAAGTCACAACCATACACGCGCACTCATAAACTTTCACATTTTTTGTATATAACTTTTTAATATCCGAAATCGGGACATTTTCAATGGTGACAGTTTTCAGGAGATAGGAAGGGTCGAAGTGATATTTGCAAAATGACATCGTATCGATGGTTTTATTTCTATACTTATATGTACTTTGTGACTGATCTCGTGCTCTTATATTTCAGCAAGACATGTTACAATTACAACGCAATCAAACAAACTTTCAACTAGGTACATTACCGCATTCCGAAAACCTTATCAAATTCCCTCCGGTCTATTGAAGATGCTGGATTTTTTGGCTCTATTTTATAGCACTGTTATTTTGAACTAGAAAACAGGATAAGTGCTGTGCTACAAACAGGACTTTGCAAATATTCTGGATGATTATGCAAAAAAATCACTAGTTGTATAAAAAAACTCCACAGTTTAGGAATAGCTAAAAAGATAGTCAATTTTACTTCGTAGTCGTAGCAGAATTTTAGAAGAAAATGCCTCTAAACTTGATTATCGCTTAGCCATGCTACTTAGAGTAATGATTTCCGACGTGAGTCAATTTATACATTATATTAATATTTTACAATAGTCATTAACTTTAATTACTGCTCGGTACTTTCACTACTCTAGGATTTTACAAGGGAAGTCAAATTTTAACTGGAAATTATTTCTTACGACTTACAACATCTAACTCTAACGAGGTTATTAAGCCAGTATATATGCAAAAGACGCCACGCCCATTTTTAAATGAGTTCAATTTCGTTTCTAAAGCTATTCTCTATTACTCTGGCAAAAAAGCCAATGTCATAGTTGCACACAAATTAATATCAGACGAAAACTTTTGTGATATGTGTATATAGCACAATGTACAGGTAGGTACCTAGATATACCTACTATGAATCATGAAAGAACACACTATGGACTATGCGCCTACTATCTATTGATTATGCAATTTTCGTCTATCTGTTTCTACAATTAGTTTCACAGCAAAAATTTCATGCAAGACTAAGTCAGTATAAATAAGACAAAAGCAGAACTTCCATCCAAATAACAAAAGGAAATCGTAAGAAAACAGCAAAGTCTGAGGTGATCATACTGCCGACTAGGTTTACCTCTCGCTCGCGGCAATCATATTTCCTCTCAGCCGCCGCTGTACGAAGGCACGCCGACTTTTATTGTGATTTACTCGCACATAACCTTTGTACATCATTCCTTTTGGAGCCACGAACTGCGATTTACGCCTCGATGGGATTATGATCTTTAATTGACGGCTTATTGGGAAAGGGATTTATGGTCTGTATCTGAACGTTCAGTAGTTTACTTACACCTTCTTACTTACTAACTTTGCTTGCTATCACCTCATATCTTACTAATATTATAAATGCGAAAGTTTGTGTGTATGTGTGTGTGAATGTTTATTACCACGTAGCACCGTAACTACTAAACCTATTTTGATGAAATTTGGAATGAAGATAGCTTTCTCTATAAACACATAGGCTACTTTTTATCCCGGAAAAAGGTTCCTGCAGGATAACGGAAGACATTGGTGAAACCGCGGGGTGCAACTAGTAAATAGATTATTTATTTTTACTTCAACACCACTAAACGTCAGTTTTAAACACCCACTATACATATTAGTGACTAGTAATAGAAAAGTTTTTGTCGAATTAAATAAATACCTACCTACAATAGATTTTAAGAAAAGTAGAATTTGACAAAATCGAGTCTCTAATCGTCTAAGTTGAAGTAAACATCTCGTAATCATGACTGACAGCCATAAAATGATGAATTTACCAATCCATAAAAATATTTTTCATAGAGGTAGGTAGGTAATATAATCTCTGGCTGAACTCTAAAAATGAAATCTTTATTCGTCGACCCACCGAGCGAGCCATAAAAATCTATTTCCTTTCTACTTTAGTCAATTCGATATCAATTCCAAATGTCTATTAGTATTTTATTGATTGGAGTTAATGATTTCGTGCATTTATTAATATAAAAATTATGTATATCGAACTAATTCCAATTACTAACGACCTATTAATATAGAGTTTCATATTGGATAATATTTTTGAATACGATTATGCAAATATGATTAGTTGTTAATAAACAGTTTATACATATTATGATGGGCGCGCCACACGCTCGAGCGGAGGGCCGCCGGAGACTAATTACAATAAATACAACAACACATTAGAATCGATCACATCGGAAAGTTATTTGTGTTATTCATCGGAACTAATAAAAGTGATGTACGGTTATCGACAAGAATTCTTTTTTAGGGATACGTATCGTAATGATATTTTATGGGAGATAGCCTTTGTAGCGCACGACTCTACAAAGGGTCGATATATAGACTAGCAAAATTATCCATGGAATACCAGTAAAGAGAAATGAATCGAACTTTTCACACTGTTCAGTACGTACTTGAATGTATCCTTTAGAATTTAGAATATTAAGATTAAATTAACATTCATAAAATGGGAAGTTTTCTTTTAGAGATTTTGCAAAAAAAACTGCTTAAGAATAAGTTACCTATGTGTAAGATTTCGGGCTGTTCAAGATCAAAATTCTATGTGGCACTGAACTGTAAAGGGTAAGCAAAACGTTTACCTTCAAGCAGGTGACTTGCTCGTGATATGCACCTAGTACAAGGCAGGTATTAGGATTAGGCAATCTACTTATTTCAATAAATAAATAGATAGGTACGAGAATTGCAGAACATCTACAGATCTACACAGCCCATTAGCTAATCCTGTACTGGACCCGCACACAAGCTGACTTACATTTCGAGCCCCGTATATTTATTAGCCCAGGGAACAGATAATATAAGCGGCTGCTATAGTATCCGTGGCGGGTCTCACACGAGATATAATTTATTGCGCGTATTGGGTGCGTCTGTACCACGTCGATATAAACCATTTCCTGAGGCGACATACGCGCGACCACGATAGGATGCTATTCTGCTGTAATGAATAATATTTACTTACTTTTTTTTTACTTACAGGGTAGTGTTTGATGTTAAGTGACGATACGATAGAAGGTGATGGAACCTGGGAACTAACACTAGCTAACTAGGTAGGTACATAAGATATGATTTTTGTATCAACATGAATCGATTATAACAAATCCTTTACTTATACTAATTGTACAGATATTATGAGCTATTATATTATAAACTTTGCGGGTATCATTGTTACCACTCAGTATTTAGTTTTGCTTCATGAAAGAGTTAGGTATGTAGTAACCTTTTATTTATCTCGGTATATAATGGAAATATTCCCGCAGGAAAGCGGGTAGCTCGATATTAAATTGTGGGGTGCAACTGGTAAAAATGAATTAAGTACCTACTACTTACATATTAGAACATCAACAGTTACCTACAGTACTATAAAATACGCATTATTAATAGGCAGATTAATTTTATTACGAACGTGCATAAAATATATTTATCCTCAGGATGCCGAAATGTTCATAGAACCACAGTATTCGTGGGCCTGCAACATCTACCAACTCGCACTGGACCAGCGTGGTAGATTATGGATGATGATTACGAGCTTTCGTAGAAGTATATCTGTGCGTCAAATGATACAAAACACGGGCAAACATGGTTGAGAATCGCACAATGTAAGTACGTTACTGCACCCTTTAAATGTCGTAACTGAGAAAGTCGCAGCGCGAGATATGAGAATAGCACCCCAACGCCCAACCTCCTTGGACAGACTCGAAAAGATAACTCACGTCAACAATACATTTTATTAACAGTTACTTACGTCCTGATGATATCGCGTCACAATTAAATATTAATACGCGTTTAAAAAGGTAAGGAACATGATTTGTTTTAAAGTTGGTTTAGAGTGGAAGGGAGTTATTACTTGTTAATGGGATGGTTATGGCTGGTTGCACGCGTGTTTTTTGTGTCAAAGGTCGTGCTTTCCAATAAATGGTTTGTTAAAAAAAGGATGCATGTCTGTGGTATCTTTAAGAAGCTAGATAATATTCCGTCTATATAATTATGGGATGTTATAATAACTTTGATATCTGAAAACAGCCTACCTACCTACTCAACATAGATAGATGTTTTCAGTTATGTAATTAAATTAAGCTTGGTTAGAATTTTTAATTAGTAAAAATAGAGATTTATACTTAGGTAGGTATAAGTATTTTACTAAATTAGATATGCTTATCGGACATCGGTTTAATATCATAACATTTTTAATAGATACGCATTTCCAATGCAAGGCTGATTTGGTGACAAACAAAAACTTTGTCTTATGCGAATGACCTAAATAAAGCAAAATATAACACTAAATTTAACAAGTGTAATAATTGGCGGCCTTATCTCTAAATGCATTCTATTTCAGCAACGTTAGGTTGAATATACTCTCTCTACTACAGCTTAATTAGATTATTTAGATTAGATTAGCTACTAATTCAACCGTAGATGTTTTTCAAGTTCATTAGTCCAATCAATATTTAATTATTGATTGATATCTATTGAATTTTGATTATGTTAATTAACTCTTTGCCTCCATTTTTTTATTATGATAAAATTCGAGTTCCTGACTCATTCACTGATATATTAACACACAGCCTAAGCTGCTGGTACAAAGACACAATATATATCCAGGGTAGCTTCCTATTGTAACGTAGAGAGAGCAAAATATTTTTTTATGGAAATCCCTTTATAATATATTAAAGTTTGTACGGAATTTTTTTAACTTCCACGGGGGTAAAGCCGCGGCAGATCGCTTGTCTATTATATGAAACTATTTTTGCTATAGGTTCCTTTTTAACAATAGACAGAACAAATCAATAGAAGAATAAATCTTCGTATTTTTTCAGCTTTTCATGTATCAAAATATAGATTAGTAGAGAAAGCTTTGGCACGTTCTGCCGAAGTTTGTTAAAATCGGCCAAACAGAAGACAAACGTCACTGAACTTAAACAATACGCTAATCACTACACCATAATCAGTAGATATACCACATTAAGAAAACACAAAGAAAAACAAACATTTATGCAAACACTAAGAACTAAACACTAAGAATTTATCTAAACAACAAACCGACGCGACGACGTTCAAAAAATGCATGCACTATCAAATTGCACAGAAGTTTTCTAGGAGTAGTAAACAGGTAGGTACTAATCTAGTTATCGACCCAATTTTTAAAAAAAAGTACAACATAAGAATAATGAATCGGTCTACTCTATTACCCAGCAATATTCATAGAGAGTATAGGTACCTACGAGAGAAATCTCGCGTGTACAATGAAAGGCGCACTAGTACCTCCCTAATCTAAGTTAAAGGAAAGGTTCAAGAAAAAACGGAATTGATTGCCCTCTCCGTGCGTAAACATGTCCGCAACCGCTCTCGTAAACTGTAAGAGGATATTTTTAATGGCGTCGATATTTAATATTTATTGCGACACAGACACCCAATATGAACGGCGATTTGTATAAATAATCGTGTTGGATCGATAGCTTTGCTTGAAGTAGATACGATTCAGTTAAACTTTACCATCTGTTCGACTTTAAACTAATGGTATAGGGTTCAAAATTTGTAAGCAAAATATCTAGTTCCATTGCTACGAGTTTGTATAGGTTCTAGATAAGGAGTCTAAACACCATGATATTTCTTGGGCGAACATATTATCCTGCTTGAGTGTCGGGTACGAGAGGGAATTATTGTAAAGCTGCTAGTAAGACGGTATTTATCGATTTATTGTGTTTAAGTAATAATTATTCGATTCAATGTATGTGGGTATGGGTACTGGGAAGGTACCTAAACATCTCTCTTTCTAGGTAATTTAAAACTGTCAAACTACTTAACTAGGTTAATAAATTCGTGTTTGAGGTATTATAAAAAAAAGCTCATTCACCAATTTATTTTAACGGTTTTTTTTTTAAACTTATTACATGATTTCTTTTCACCACAGATCACCTGATGCTAAAGTGATGATATGGTCCAAAATAAATACAGAAAACTCGTTAATTAAAGATTAATTACATTAACTTCGTGAGGGATAGTCAACTCATTTATTATAATATCTCTGTGTGTATGGTTAATGACGATAGTCGCAGAACGCCGAATTTTCATATTTTCCTAAGCATCCTGAAAACTAAATTTCAATAATCTTGTACGGTCAACGACAAAATTGGCTGAACTAACTTAACATTTCCCCAAAAATGGCCTTGCTGGTGCACATTTGGAAAGTTGTTCGTTATCAGCAACTTTTGTCGCTGAGTGTACCGATATGAAAAGAGAGTTGAGAGTGTTCAACTTTTGTGGTTTACTGTAACAGAATAAGATAAGGAGGTATACCTACATATAGCAGAAAAACATAACATTTTATAAAAAAATTTAATGGAAATGTTTATACGAAAAATCTTTAAGATATAATATGTGACCGGAATAAATGAAATACCGCATTTTGACACAAAAAAAGCTTTTTAAAATTACGTCAGCGATAAATAATAAACCATATTACACATTCACCAACCGATATATATCAAATTACAAAAACATATAATCGTAAAAAATAATTTTATTTGCATTAATGGAATTGTGATTAGAAATAACAAGTTTTTTATAGTAAACCATTAAAATTAATGAATATTTAAGGAATGTGGTTGAAATACGTCCACGACTATCGACTGCGCTGACTAACTACTGGTTGTTCTTTTTTTATACATCCCTGTGACGAGACGAGCATGTCGCTCGCTTGATGGTGAGCGTCACGCTTGCAGTTCAATGTCATCCAGAATTTTAAACTTCAATAGTTCCAAATCCTACGCGGCAGTCCACATATATATTTTTTTTGTTTATAGCGATGATGGCTCAGTGGTAGTGACGTCGGCTTGCGATCCGTAGGACGTGGGTTCGAATCCTACAATGAGCTTGAGCTTTCGGTGAAGGAAAATATCGTGATGAAACCATAGCTTGGTGGTAGGGTATTTTCTAGTACTCGCCTGGCTAGCTACCACCCTCTTGTTAAGAATCTGTCGCCAAGCACCTATCGGTGTGTTCAGGCAGCCTCACTTGAGAGCCAGTTCCCAGTCCAGGTGTAGCGTGGCACCATCTTAGACCACATCGTCACTTTACATCAGGTGACTTGTGGTCAAACGCTACCCTGTAAATAATAAAAAAAAAAACATAATAATGTTATGCCTACGAAAGGGTAATTATGTATAGCTAATCTTTCTTTGTGATAGTAGCTACGTATATAATACTAATGAATTTAAGCAAGCCCTCAAGTTAAGAATCTGTCGCCAAGCACCACTATCCGTTCCGGCAGCCCTACGGCCTACTTGAGAACGAGTTCTGAATTCAGGAGTAGCGTGGCGCCCCCTTCGACCACACAATCACTTAACATTAGATAATGAGTGTTCAAATTAAAAATATTGCTTCGATTTTTCCCTTCCAATAGTTATTTCCTTAACTAAAGATAGAGTGAGCGTGTGAAATGCTGTAAATATACACAGGAGCGGATTGGGATATCCACAGAGAGCATCGCACTCCGATCCAAAGGATGCTCTGTTTGTTGATTCACTTATTTCGATACGAGCGGCCTAATTGTAGCGCGATGCAGGCCCGGAGCGAGGAGTCGCTGCGAAATACCCAAATCATACTTATGTTAAAATTAAATCTTGCTTTGTACTTAAGATAGTAGAATACCGCGTGTAGTAAGGCCAAGAAATAAGAAAATACTCTTTATCTTATTAAATATCTCCTTCGTTTGATGCTAGGTTTACCTTAATACCTATTCACATTGAAAAGGTCACTCAAGAAAACAATTGAAAAAATGTATTTACGTCTAAATCTTTTACCCAAAAACCTGTAAATTTTCATCTCAATCAAATCAAATTTCACCAAAAAGGCAACGAAATACGTGTGCTACTACTGCCCCCCAAAGCGCGTCCTAGTCCGTCCTCTCCAGCGTAATTCGGTAGATGCCCGTAGACATTAACAGTGATTTTACTATAACGAAAACAAAAGCAGACTTAATAAATCTCCGAGCCGCGATTTCCGGAAAACGATTCGAATCGGAATGGCGATCAAAATAAGGAAGTCGTTCGGGACACCCGGTCGCGATTGCAGGATTGCCGTAAATATCTGCCTACCTCCTTTATATGGTGATAGTTATTTTTATTTAGTTTTAATTTTGGTAGACCTTTTTGAAGCTTTGTGGGAGGTAATTTTTTCTTATAAATTAATGGAAAACTTCTCGGTATATCAACGCATTTGGACATACTGTACTTATCAGCAATTTTTTCTTTTTTCTTTCTTTCCTTTATAATTTAAAGCACGATGGTAAAATATTGGTTAAAGTTTTTGATATCCTTCCAAAATATGTAGGTACTAAGTATTTTAGTGGGCTTTTTTTTATAGATATTTAGTATTTATTACTCGTAATAAGAAGTACCTAAAATGAGTTTGTATGTAGGAGGTAATTTTCGAAACTATAGCTACTGCTCCGAATTTGAAAATTAATTCACAGTTAGAAAGTTACATTATCCTTGAGTGTCATAATCATAAGCTATGTTTTATTGTGATAAAATTCTATTAGGAATATCCAAACGGGTTCACCCGGTTACACTGAGAAAAAAATTCTGACTTTCCTTCTGAGTCTTTACTTTCCAAGACCGATTCCTTCCTTGTTTTATATTAGTTTTCCTTCTGAATCACAAGTCTTTTGACTCGGAAGGAAAACGGTATTTTGGAACGTCTTTTTTCTCCGTGTAGTTTCAACCATTCAGTCAAATTTGCTATCATATATTTATGGTACTTTCTCTTCAACCACGGCCTTTTTTCCCCATCATATATTTGTATGATTAAATGAGTGAAACCTGTGAACGTGACAAGAAATTAACAAATCGTCGGCTGATACCATAAAATATTATTAAATCATGTTGTGTAAATGAACCATATTTCTTGATTTATTACCTACCAGCTGGTTGAGAATTTGCACGTGTGGTCGGCTATGAGGAGACTATACATTACCTATACACAATGATATACCTAACTACATATACTTGGCTTGCTTGGTGCAGGCTTGGTGCATATCTTTGATTCTATAGGTAGATCACATTCGTAGAGGTTATGGTAGAGAGAGAATTAGATATCTATATACATGTAAATTGTAAAGTGTATATAGGTATATCTACCTACCTATATACACTGATAACGCTGGATTGTTTCACCACAACATAAACATACAGAAAATTAAAAACAAAGCTGAAAAAGTCTTAGAACTAGAGTTATAATGGACGGTGTTATCGCTTAGACCTCAGTGCGATTTCCACCAGACATCCCTTAGAGATATAGGTAAGATGAAACAAACTGATACTTTCGTTGACACACGTTTTACAGTTTGGCTGTAAGGTTTTTTCTTTTGCGTGAGGTAGTTTAGTTTTAGTTCAACTATATCTACATAGGTAGGTAGATAAATAAAATAAATAAACATCGGGGATCATTGCGTAGAAATTGACCTAGCCCCAAATTAAGCTCGAAACTTGTGTTATGGGTACTAGACAACTATATATGTAAGAACATACTTATATAGAGAAATAAAGGTAGAGTATAGATTATACCTATTGTGTAAATATACCTAGGTATTGAAGAGCAATGTTTGCAGTGAAATTACAGGACATACAGCTATATCAGACTATATATCAGGGTGACAATCGCTGTGCATTAGCACCGTATAGAATTTTGAACTGTTGGTGTTCAAAATTCTGAGTAGCACTAATTTATAAATGTAAAGCTTAATTATATCAAACGACCTACTTGTTCGTCTCACCAGTCGCATAAAAAATGTTTTGTTTCTATCGTGACAAGAGAGGAAGGGTCGAGAGGTATACTTAAAGCATTGGCAACGCTCTCATTGTTACAAAATCTCAAAAAACGACTGTGCTCGCTTACTATGATCGTCTGCTTGTTTGCCATTGTATTAGGTAGGAACATAGGTACAAAAAGTTATGGTGGCGGTAACCAAAATAAGATTTTCATACATGTCATAGATACGTATCACATTTTTTTCTCCAATGTAGGATGTAGATTATTTTCTGAAACTATAATAATTTCGTTATTCAAAGCCGATTGTTATATATCGCGTAAACAAATCTCGGCGTACCGTCCGTAATGATTGGATCTATATCTGGTGCTCGAGACGCACCCCAGGTGTTTCTGACAAGCAAAATAAACCCGCCCGTAATCGATTTTAGACCTAACAGTTGTTCTCGAATCGATTCATTCGGTATTATGTTTGTTTAAGTGGGCTATAATCGAATGTGGTCGAAAGATTCACTGTTATTCTGGTGGTCTGGTTTGTAGCAACCTCAATGGTGAATCGTGGTCGGAAGGCACGGGTGTTGGGTGCATTCTGATGTGAAACGGTTTTGTTTGTACTAGGCTGGTGGTGAGTAATGGAAGGAAATGGGAAATTCGAAGAAAGTTTATCGAATTGCTTTTATCACAGTAAAACAAACTTAAAATATATCTTAGGTAAGATACACTTCAAATTAACAAAATTAAATATTAACATTATTAGGTACTTTATTACCATTATTTATTAAAGAACTAAAATTTAATTTACGATAAACTTTCGTTGAAACTCCCATTTAAATTAATTAGTTAAGTATATTTTTACGCGACGTTATTCAAGTTTATGTACAAGAAGATGAAAGGAAGTATAGAGTAAGTAGTTTTTGTTTGATAGACAAAAAAAACAGAAATGAATACTATGTTATTGCATCCACAGTTTTGGGTGATTAGACCTACCTCTACCTACCTAATGGTACAACTTCATTTTATGGGTATACTTATTTGTAATCCATGATGTCACTTTCCATGTGTTAGAATTCGGTATTTTTAAGCTACGAGTATGTAGGTAGGTACATTGTTACGCGTCTATTTCTATTAGAGAAGGTAAATAGGTGAATTGGGTAGGTATACTTTTAGACCAAATTTAGACTATAATAATATATAGTTTAAAAAAACTAAACAAAACACTTTAAAAACGCACTGAAAAATATAAAATAATAAAATTGACTTGTATTAGTTACGATATAATGGTTAATTCTAAAAGTGTGGAGCGCTTCTTTTACTGGGTAAATAAAAGTACAAACAACCAAAAAGCGCTCCACACTTTTTGAATTAACCATTATATCGTAACTAATACAAGTCAATTTTATTATTTTATATTTTTCAGTGCGTTTTTAAAGTGTTTTGTTTAGTTTTTTTAAACTATATATTATTATTTTTTTACTTTTTAGTTGTTTGTTACCAAGTCCAATCTATTTGACTCATCAAGACGAATCATTTGAGCCGCCCAAACACGAGGGGTTTACTAGTAGCCACTGCAGAGATCCCCTACCCACCTTCCGGTTGCATCATCAGACCCTCGTCACCAAGTTCAATCTCGTGGACTCATCAAGACGATTCATATGAGTCCAAACACGAGGGGTGTACTAGCAGCCACTGCAGAGATCCCCTACCCACCTTCCGGCTGCATCATCAGATCAGGTCGATGATTCCAAATTATTGCATTGTCACCGAGATTACATACACATACAAAGTTTCAAGTCGATACGACAATTAGAAGTGGGTGAAAATTGACTTCTAAGATTTGATTACATTGTTAGTTAGTTAGTTAGTTAGTTAGTTAGTTAGTTACAGGTCAAGCTAATAAAAGTGTTTTAAAAAAGCTGACTTCTGTAAGAAAAGAGAAGGGACAATCGCTCAGTATTAGTTACGTTCGTCCAGGGTTCGAATCCAGCAATAAGCTTGAGCTTTCAGTAAAGAAAAACATCGTGATGAAACTGTAGCTTGTTGGTAGGGGATTCTCGCTTGGCTATCTACCATCCTCAGGATTAAGAATGCCTCACAATCGAGAGCCAGTTTCTAGTCCAGGTGTAGCGTGGCATCACCTTCGACCAAATCGTCAAATAAAATTAGGTGACTTGTGGTCAGACGCTACCATGTAACATCTATAAAAACCTAGTAGGTTGGGTACTGATGTACTTACGCTCTAGAGTCTAGATGGTGATATAAGCCTGGTTAATTCCAAGAAAGATGAGGAAGTATATATTTGCTTACTGAATTTGAAAATGTATTTTGTTAAATATTACCTACTTATGTATGTTCAACACAGCTCTCCCATAAAACGGACGAATGACGTAAGCTACTCAGCAATAAACCCGAAGCTCGAGCGTAAACTTATAAAACACATTAAACACCAGTTTATTGTAAACAAGTGCACTTGTTCGTAACTTCGAGATCAGTCAATACTCCATAATGTTAGCGACGCCCAGTACTGGATCAACCAATCGTAACGCTTCAATGTGTAAGGCACGCCTACTGGCTGCGCGGGCGCAGATAACGAGCGCGCGCCGCTGTCAGTTTTTCAGTTGCTTTCATGACGGAAGGTTGTTGCTGTTAGTGATGACGTCGCTTTGTGGTGAAATTAACGCGAGTAAACTAAAGTTTAGTGTGGATAGTATATTGGGGAACAATGAGACGTCAAGTGTGAGCTCTCGTGTGGAAAGTGTGCGTGCGCAAGAGCCTCCTTGCGCGGGGTGCGTGGCAGCCCTGTATCGCTGCTGCCGCGATGAGCCACCCCTGCTGCAGCTGCCGCTGCCGATGCCCTACACACATCTGCACCCGGCGCTGAGGCCGACCACGGGTAGGGATATTTCAGCAAACCATTTTTATCTAGGTATTACCGACGACTAATTAAGTTTTTGTTCTGTCTAAAAAATCAAATAGTAATGAATAGGATAATTTTAAAATATTATCCTATACCATTTGTTTTTTATTCTATACCTACTTACCTATGGTTTTTCATATGTTTTTTCTGCACTAGCAAAAATAAGACCTAGACTAAAAATCTTAACTAGAGCACAAAATATCAGATCTATAGACACACTGCTCATGACAGTAATTAGCTAAATTTTTATTATATAATTTACTTACCTAAACTAATAGCAATTGAGGAACTCATCCTCGTTATAATTTTTTCATACAAACGGGACTAACAATAGGTATACAAAGTGCTGGGCGTCCGGCACATTAATTATATCACTTAATATAGGCAGGCAGAACGCTTACCATTAAGTGAACGTCCTGCTATTAATTTATTTATTAGGTACTTTGCGTGAAAGCACAAATAGCAATGCCGTGGATAAAATCAAAAGCCTCAAGCTTTAGTTTCCGGCTTCTAGCGGATGCAGAGAACCCAAAAGTTTTCACAAGAGTATTTTCGCAGTCACTTAACATCAGGTGACTTGTCGTCTAACGTTATCCTGTAAAAAGTAACAAGACTTATAAAAGACTTAATAGGTATTTAAAAGAGGTAGGTAGGTATTAGTTTGAATTATCACATACTAAATTTCTTACATGTACTTACCTACAAAAATACTTACACCCGTAGGTAACTATTATTGCAAACAGTAGGTATCTAGGTATCGATATGATATTAATCAAATGTTGCAAACTGCAAAGTGCTTTTTGAGTTTTACTCTATTTTCCACAATTTTACCACTTTTTCTATTGAAAAAATTACAGTGGATTAAAATCTCTACTAATACGCGAAAGCAACTCTGTCTGTCTGCTCTTTTACGCCTAAACTACTGAACCGATTTAAATGAAATTCGGTACAGAGATAGTCTAAAGCCTGAGAAAGGACATAGGGTACTTTTCATTGCGATAAACTGTAGCCCACGCGGGTGAAACCGCGGGGAACTGCTTGTAAAATATAAATCTAAAAGTGCGCATGTTAAGACCTAGGTACTTACTTTTTCTTAAATTTTTGCACAGTTGAAATCCGAATAGATGATTTATACAAAAAAAGAATGGAACTTGGGTGCTTAACTTAGAACTCTTTGGCTTTAGCCATTTCCATGAATGAGGCAATTAAAAATTATAATTAGTTGTAGGTAGAATTGTACCTATATTGGGTCTTATTACAAATAATTGGATATCTCTAAAATGTATGATAGTCGTCACGACCACGAGTCAAGACCGAAATTATAACTATTTTTTACTTGTTAACTTGCCAGAAATATATCAAAGTGAACTACGACAACGTGCCAATCATGATCAACCATCCAACACACAGTCTTAGTAAATTACGGCCTAATTTCCTTGAAATAATGAAGTGTCGTATATTCCATGAATGATAGACAACTTAGTATTAGTATATAAAAGTTATACCTTTTTCAGTGTACCGCCTCCCCATCCCATCGTCATCACCACCGCAACAATCCGCGCCCCGTTGTGACGTCACGTCGAGCGGAAAGCGGAAACGGTCGTGGTCACGTGCTGTCTTCAGCAACCTCCAGAGAAAAGGCCTGGAGAGAAGGTTCCAGATACAGAAGTATATCACAAAGCCAGACAGAAGACAGCTGGCTGCAACTTTGGGCCTTACTGACGCTCAGGTATGGGTGTCATATTGTTTTCAAAGTCACTTCGAGCTTTTGGCGTTGCTGAACAATCACACTTTTTTCTATTATCCTCATCATCTTAGACACCAATTTTTGACCTCATTATCACCTAAAATCAGGTGTGTTATGTTGTGGCCAAAATGATACCATGTAATATGTAAAATTTTCAAGGGCATGCGCCATCTATCAATTCGCACTGGGCCAGCGTGGTAGATTATAACAATTTAATAGCCCATACTCTCTTTCTGAGAGAAGGCCAGAGTCCCAGCAGTGGGAACGTGGAAGGCTGATAATGATGACGATGATGAAAATGTAAAAAAAAACAATAATAATTACTGATTTGAAACACATTTGGAAAATCGAGAACGATGAGCTACTTTTGTCGCTGACTGTTACATATACATAATATGTAACCAATTTTTATTTTATTTAAATACATTTTTTGTTATATCACGTATAGTTACGAATTTAATACGGATGCCCTAAACCTATTAAGTAGGTAGGTACGTGTCGATAAACACGCAAGCTAGCGTTTATACTAGTCTAAACCTATCTACGCACTTTAGGTATATAGTTGACAGACAATGAATGATTGCCCTTCAAATAGTGCTTTCATAGCAATAACTTCAGTAAGTCTTTCGACCATTTTGAGGTGAGATCAGAGAATCGAGAAACAAACAAGAATAATTACGTATATTTATCAATTTATTTCACTTATATCTCCGTTTCAATAGGTAAAGGTGTGGTTCCAGAACCGGCGCATGAAATGGCGGCATACTAAAGAGGGTCGCGGCGGGATGGCCAGCGCCCCAGGCCTGCCGGGCCGGGACACCGAGTCCCCTACCGAAGATAACGAAGACATCGACGTGGACACACTTAGCGACTAACTTAACCTGACTAAGCGAGCTAGCTGGGGGGATTTTACTAATTTAATGTAGGTACTTAGGGGCCATTCCATTAATCACGTGATGTTTTTTAATCATTATTTAACCCTTCCCTCCCCTTTGTGATACGTAGTGAGGTTTAAGACCCCCCCACCCCCCACCAAAAAATCAAGTGTATTTTTAGTACCTACAAAGAATCTCAAATTTTCTATAATATTATTTTTAAATACAAAGTACAATACAATATAGTACAATATAAAGTATAAATGCTTAGAGAAAATAGAAACTTAGGATATTAGGTTTAGAAATCACCTGTTTGACGAAAAAAATAAATACACGAGATATCTTATCACGATATCTACACCTACCCCCCCCCCCCCCCCCCCCCCTTCGAACCTCACGTGATTAATGGACAGCCCCTTACTCAAAGTTCAGTTCGAATCTATGTAGTCTCAACGACATGAAACATCGTGATGAAACCATAGCCTAGCGTTAGGACATTCTCTTAATTCGCTTAGCTAGCTAAAATCTATCACACTCAAATTCAGTATGTTCCGGCAGCCTCAGTTCACACTTCACAGCCAGTTCCCAATCCCGGCGTAGAGCTGCCGCCACCTTTGATCACATCATCACTTAATTAACATAAGTTGATTATAGGTCAAACGTTATTGTTAATGCTAAAAAAAATATCTGCCAGGCGTTCCTATGCCTGTTCTTTTGCCGGCGTAACTAGTATAAATGTTACGTTTTAAAATGGATCGTAAATGTATCCTATTTTAATTTGAATACCCTGTAATAAAAAATAGAAGTTAAGAATATGCCCACAAAATTGCGAGAGTTTCAGTTGAGAGCCAGTTGACAATCGATTGGGAAATTAGAAAGCCAAACCTACTTTTGTGAGGACTCGGACTGAATTTTGACTATTTGAAATTAGCAGAAAATTGGTCTGCAGTTATCTTCTACAAAATTAAATGAAGGAGCAATGCACGGAGAGGACGATTTAGAAAATTCTTCTTTATCTTGTAGAGCTTTAAACATGAATGACGATAGTGAATTAGAAGTTCATATGATGCGTTAATAAAAATACCGGAGACAAGAACGTTGGTGCTAAAAAACTGAAGAGGTTAGACTTCAAAGTGAGTTTGTATTGTTTAGCGATTTTTAGGTCGCATGTGACTGATATTAATTATAGTCTTATGATTTCCTCAAATTTATTATAAGTATTTCTATTCTATATGTACCTACTGTAGTTATTAATTTTGTAAATATTAAACCTGATTACATATAACTTCTTATTAATATATTGTTACTTGTATAGGATATAATGAGGCATATAAAGTAAAACAACGAAATATAATTATGTTTTTATTTATCTACTACGTATGTAATGTACATATTATTAATTACCTACCCAAAGTGAGCTGCTTTTTACTACTTAACATTCAGGTAAATAACACAACAATTTTATTACAGCACAATTTCAAGACTGAATGTCGTGTCGTACCAAACGGTAAAATAAGCCTAATAAAAAAAAGGATTATTTCACTGACTTCTCATTGATCTGTCTTCATAATTATGTATTCGTACACGAGGCCAGTGGTTGTTGACGACCAATCGTACGCCCGCGCGCATTCGGTTTATTTTACGTTTGATATGAGCGTCCCACAGAATGAAAATTACTTACGGCTAGTTTCAATAACATATCATATCCACGGCTTGCACTACAAGACAGGAATTTGGCATTATTTCTATAGAGCTTGTGTCAAATTTCTATCACCAGTAGGGCAAATCGTGGATAGACAGGTTATAGTAATCGGCCGTTAATCCTAGTTTTTATTCACAAATGTCTACGATGTTTGCAATTGATTAGAAAAAGTTAGATAGAAATATATACATATAGATATTAAAAAATCTATTGAACATTCATTGCGAATCGAGGCGATGGGATGACGTTATATAATTTGACTGAGTTACAATAGATCATAAATAAAACGATGTAACATCAGTCCAATCAAAAATGAGTCACTGACGTCCATCAGTTAGAAATCTGAAGAATATTTTTTACAATCTTTATAATTATATAATTGAATATTTGACGCGTTGTTCTTTTTCGTATTTTAATAATCGACCAGTTTTACTTTGTTCCTATCTCTATAATCTTGCGTGTCTCTGGACCAGTGAGGGCCGTCGCCACTCGGGCCTGGCCGGCCATATCCTCTGCCTCCTCTATGGCCATAAGGCCTCCGTCGGTTCGACTCCCATCTATTATCATGCTGGCGTTGCTCGTAGCGGTTATCATACCGCGGCTGCCCTCTAGGGTTGCCATATCTAGGATATTCCTGCCTTTCCTCCTCCGGATATCTCCTCCTTGAGTCGGTATAAGGCATCGGGCAAGGAGGTTGCCTCTGATGCTCCCAAACAGGTAAGTTAACTTTGGGCGATGGACTCCTAGAGCGAAGATTGTTCTCTGGGTAGAAACTTCTTTGTGGGTAGTCTTCTTGGTACCGTTTTCTGTCGTACGGAGGAGGGTGGTCGTCTTGTTTGAATGCGATAGGTGGCGCTACCTGCTGATGTTCCCACTCTAGTGGCAGCACCTCTGCTGGAGAATTGCTTCTGGAACGGCTGAGTTTGTCATCGGCTGTACCGGGCGGTCCGGAGTCCCTGTAAAAATAAAAATTGTATTTACTATCTACCTTTTATGATTTTGTTTGGTTACTTTAAAACTTTTTTTTTTACTTTACTGTTAAATCCTGAGCAAGATAACAACAGTTTTCAAACTGTTGTTATCTCAGGATTCAATTAACAGTAAAATTAAATTTATTTGTTTGAGGATCATATAACAACAAATTTTGATTTGTTTTTTTTTTATTGGCATTAGTTAATCATTTAATACAGACTCAACTGATGTACTTATTCACTCTCGCCTTTTAAGGATTTTAAATAATCGGAAAACTAAGACGCTGGCAGGCTGTTCCTACTCTTAAAGAGTCATCTTTAAAAATAAGGTTGTAACACATGTAATACAATTTTGTTTTAATATACCTTGACGATGATCTACTGTGACTTCTGTCTGAATCTCCACTCGAGTGCCTGCACTTGTGTCTCATTTCACGTTGTCTAAAACAAATAATAAATTGAATTAGCCTCCGTGCACAACAGCTGTGCTAAAATAGTAATTTAGGACTTTGAAGTAACGCTACAGTGAGTCTACGTTGAAGCGGCACATAATGTCGCGCCAATGTGGATATACCATATGAGCTAGGACAAATACTACTGCAAAAGCACATTATACCGAGACTTGTAACTATAAACATTAGATACCAAAACTTGGCAAATCATCCGGTCAATTAACATAAAAGTGTCTTATTTTTACTCTATTAAAATTGAATACGTTTACAATCTTAGAGAATGACGCACAATAGAGCGATTGAGTGACATATTTGTACAGAATGACAGACTCAAATCTGTGCTTGAGTAGCGTTTATAGTTTGAGCGTCATGCTATAATACCAGCTTAAAACATCTTCATGCGCTTTTGTACCCCGTCAAAGCAATATGATAGGCTATTTTTTAAAACACTTTTATTAGCTCGTTTAGCCCCAATGTGTAATGAGTTAAGTATGGTAGATACAGACTTGCGGCGCAGTTTAATGGCCAACTCCCTCATCTCCTCGTCGCGGCGCGCCTGCCGCCTGCTCTCGCGTTCCTGCCGCTCGGCCTCCGCCCGCTTGTCCGCGCGCACTGCACATAGACAATATATTCGTACAGACAATAGACAACATTTTTATTTGTAGCAAATAACAATAAATACATATTACATTATCCGAAATGAGGAAAGAACCAAGGTCATCGACATAGCTCTCAGAATCTGCAAGGTGAAGTGGCAATGGGCAGGCCACATCGCTCGACGAACCGATAACCGATGGTGAAGAAAGGTTCTCGAGTGGCGACCACGAACCGGAAGACATTCTGTAGGTAGGCCCCCCACTAGGTGGACCGACGACATTGTACGAGTCGCAGGGAGCCGATGGATGCAAATGGCTAATAGCCGTTTATGGTGGCGTTCAAAGGGGGAGGCCTATGTTCAGCAGTGGACTTCTTCTGGATGATGATGATGATGATGACATATTACATTACAATCGAGTATCATGACTATATAAGAGCTACAAGACTCGCGTCTTATAGCCCGAAATTTAAAACTCTGTAGTCTGTAGACCTAGTACGAGTTTTTGCTGTATTATAACGCGTTCTACCGCGATTTTTTTGTATGAAGAAATACACAGGCGGTGATTTCATGAATCAATTTGTCTTCATACAAAAACAAGTAAAAACAAATACTGGGGCTATCGGAAGACCTTTTTTGAGCTGGACTGACGAAATAAGCTTTAGTGGAGTTAATCATAAGTCTTAAAAAATTATAAAGGTCTTCTAATGTCTTACAATATGGTTACAACTCACAAAAATCAAGGAATAGCTCTTGAATAGGGCTAAGCTTATTCTATGCACCATGAAAAAAATGCTTCTTATAAAAGTATGGATTTTTACTGTATAAAACTCACGTTGCCTAGCCAGCTGGGCTTGCATTTTCTTCTTCAGTTTCTCCTTGAGCGATATGGCATCACGCGGCGCTCCCTGTAAACAATTTCATATTAAAACAGTACAACGATTGTTGAGTGTTCTCTTTACTGAGATATAACTCTTATATTTACTGGTTAAAACAAAATAGTTCGGAATGGATACAGAACTCTTTTGCTTCGTGAAGCTAAGAAGGGCTTGAAAGAATTAGACAGAGAATAATAATAAAATCTATACCGTTCAATTCAGCGCACAGTAAAAGGTTCGTGCGGCTGTTTTTAAACGTCGTTCTTGGCGTTATTTAAATAAGTATATAAGTTATTAAATTAATCAATAATCGACGTAGACTAAATATATGTCTTATACTTATAATCATAGTTGAAAAAATAAACGTTTAGTACTACGCAAAGCAAATCTCTTGTGCGTAGTACTAAGGTAACGATTG
Organism: Opisthograptis luteolata; assembly: GCA_931315375.2. NCBI lineage: Eukaryota > Metazoa > Arthropoda > Insecta > Lepidoptera > Geometridae > Opisthograptis > Opisthograptis luteolata. Next base: position 7,682,145 of record OV928047.1, on the reverse strand, counting down.
TCTTCCGTTATCCACCATACGTTTTGCAGGGCGATGTCTGATTATCAAATTTGTCGGACTAGAGTGCTGCCACCAACCTCTTATTTTTTAATTAGAATATTATTGAAGAGATGTACCTTGGTAAGTCAATAATTCTGCTAGTTCTCTGACATTTATAAATTGAGATCGAGATAAACTCGAACTCAATTAACTCGACTTAACTGTACCTTATCCCTGTAAATTTGACACAACAACTCAGAGCAAATAATTTAGACTCTTAATTAACATTAATAATTATTATTATCAAATGTCAATAATTAAGTCGGTTACAAGTCTCAACCGGTAGCAACAGCAAAGATAAATCCAAGTAAAGTTGTAATATTATAATTTTTTGGGCATCATCACTTGACATCAGTGGTATATTGACATCTCTACTTTTCATTACGTCCCGCTTTTATATAAAAAATGATGAAAATCGGTAAGTTCGCTAAAAAACAGATAACGAGTACCGACAGGGTTTTCTAAATGCCGGCGCCCCTGATGGCGGCTTCAGTGGTGTAGCGGTATCACAGTCTTCTTCAAAAAGTAAAACAGCTACCTTTCCACTAATTCTGTGCAACGTAGCTAAGCGGTGCGCGTGGAAAAATCCACCAATAAGATTACCGCAACTCATTACTCTGGCTCCTCACCTCGCATCTCATTGGTAGATTTATGCCTAGTACACCGCTTAATTACCTCTCACAGTTTTGGTGTAAAGGCTAAAGGTCGGTTTAGACCACAGATATACATTGAAAAGATAACGTGAGTTCACCTATGGTCTAAATACCACCTTTACACGAATACGCTATGTCGACTGACGTGCCTCCCAAATACAACATAGAAACATAACGTACCATATCATTATCAAACATTGCAGTATCAAAATGTTCTATGCTATGGATAAAAAAAACTACAAATGATGGGACGTTAAGCAGAATACATATTATGCGTTAATTATGGAACGTATGAATGCCACAATCTTTTGCGGTACAGCGAAATAAAGACGATAATATCATTCCAAAGCTACTGATCGGTAACGCGGGTCGTGCTAAAAGAAAAGCGTATATGTAAAAAAACAAAATGATTCTTACTGACTTTGTAGCTGGATCCAGAGGATCGTAACTGATTCTGGTTTGTGTTGGATCTATTGCCAAACGCCGATCTGAAACGGGAAAGTTACATGTTAGATACATTTCCATTTACATTACTTTAACATACATCAGAGGACAGGTCTTAAGAATATATCAAAATGCAAGGTAACAAATAATAGGAATAGAAAGTAATTTCATCATCATCAACACCCTTTTTACGTTCCCACTGCTGGGAGTATGGGCCGTAATCTACCACGCTGGCCCAATGCAGGTTGGTAGATGTTGCATGCTCTTGAATGTTGTGGTTACGGACTTGTCTATTGTTTTTGTCAGTTATTTGTTCCTGACGAAAACAATTATAAGTTTTATGCTACAGTATACTATCTTAGAAAATTGTTAATAATGTTAGAATTTTGATATAAAATGTTAAATCTCTTTATACACTGTACATTGATGGAAACATTGTCCGGAAGACAGCAATGTTTGCACACTACTGCTTGGCGGTTGTATAACTGGCAAGGTAAGGTATGATGTGAGGTTTTTAATGGTCAGCATACTTACTTTTTCGGAACATCAGAGTCGCTAGAGCCGGATTCGTAAGACAGCTCGCTAGATGATTTGTCCTCCTTACGCCGGCCGTAGTATCGCGGCACTGAACTCTGCGCCGGTGCGCCTCTGTCGTTGCTAAAAACATACAAAATAACAATATTCAAACAACTACCACGGTAATAAGTTCCTCCATCTGATTATAGACAACATATTTTGATAAGGTACTAAAGTTATTTCACAAACAGAAATAGGTGTGTGTAGAGAAGTTGTCATTTAAAATTTGAAGGTAAGGAAGAGATTAGTGTAAAGACAAAACGTTTTCATACCAAAGCTATGTAGATTACTATTGCAATTATAAAGTAAATGCAAAAAAGTTTAGAGATCGCAATATACTTACCTTACCTTTTCTCAGTCAAACTCGATACTATAACAAGAAAATACAATTTTATTCAGCTTACCTTTCGAATGAGATCGACCTGGACTTATTACGGTTTGCACTATAACTGTGGAAAAGTTGAAAATGTCATTAATTTCACTGGTCTGATAATAATAGCAGTTAAACAAAACTTTAATATAAAGGCTCGCGCAGATAGCGGGGCGGGCCGCGCCGCAACACATTACTACATCTCTTTCAACGAAAGAGATGCATAATGTTTTGCGGTGCGGCCCGATCGTAGTGTGCGCGAGGCTTTGTACCACTATAGAGAGAGCCATTCTGTACATTGAAGGCAGTTCAAGAGGTCACTGAACTTAAATATTTGTAGGTACGCGTTTAGAATTAGTATCGTTGACGGCTGCATCTACTCGTCTATTCCAGACTATTACATGGATTTTGACCCAGATGTCAGGCAGTAGCTAAGTATGAAACTTAAAATCTGAAGCAAACTTATCCCACTTGAATACTGGATTTTTTTCTGAATGCGTAGGAAATCGCGCAAGAGATCTGTCGCTAAGCGTTCTGGCAATCTCACCTAAGAGCGTTTTCAACCTTCGACCATATCGTTATGATCACGCGCGCTGTGGTCAAACACTACCTTATAAGGCGCAAAAGGAAAGATATATTTTTATTAGGAAAGTACAAACTTTGTGGGGCTTCGAGATCGTCTGTTCCTACTCGTAGGTGATCTTGACCTCGATTTCGAAGACCTCGAGCTCAATGGCGATCGGGATCTCGAAAACGATCGTGATCGCGACTTTTTGTATTCAGGCGATCTTGATCCAGACTTCGATCTTGTTGGAGATTCGGAAGATAGCGTAGTTGGCGACATTGATGGCGAGTTCGGACCGCGAGGCCCTATCGGACGGGAATAGTACTCTTCTGATGCTTCATATCTGAAAAAAGACAGCAATATTAAAAAAAATATTCCAGCATTAAGTTTAAAACACACTCAGTCAGTGTGAAAGATTATGGCTTTTTCAGATAAGGTCAAGAGTAGGAATATAATATGCTGATGATTATGATGACGAGTGATAACAATTGCATTATTACCTAGCTTTATTTTTACGAGCCACTTCGGAATATAGCGCCAGTTTCTTCAGATTCTGTTTCACTTTTTCCGAGTACAATGGCTTTGTGGGTAGTTCTGCAAACAAAATGCAATTTTATTAAACACATTCATTTAGTCTCAGAATGTCCAAATCGCAGTGTCCAAGCGTCGTCGTCGCTAAACGACTAATTCGCGGAATGTAAAATTAGCATAACGTCCAATTTGCAGAAAGGCTAACATAGACGATTGATGTGGTGAAACGGGCGAACAGCTGATTACGAAAATTTGTTCATGTTTATGAACCACTGCTCCTAACAAGCTTACTTGAATATGTAACATCCATACAAACTCTGGAAGACGTTCTGTAGGCAAGACCCTCACTAGGTAGATTGTAGGAGTCGCGGGGAGCCGATGGATGCAAATTACTAACAGCCGTTCATGGTGGGAGGCCTATGTTCAGCAGTGGACTTCTGGCTGATGATGATACAAACTCACGTGTCTTAGCGTCATCATCGTCCCCGCCGAAGGAGGTGATGAATTCGATGCTGCCGGGCGCGTCGGGCGAGGCGCTGCGGCTGGGGGAGCGGCTCGGCGAGCGCGGTCGGTCCGACGGCGCCGCGTAGCTCGGCGGGCTCATTACGCGGGTCGCTAGCTTCTTGTCGCTGTAGGTTACAATCACAGTGTTACTGTTCAGTCAGGCAATTAAAATTCCTGACACTCTATTTTAAAAAGTTCAGCTGTTTGGTATTCTATAGTACTTTAGGCTGTATGAGGATGCTGACCTCATAAGTCAATTAGTAAGATTTTCAAAATAATCCCAAGTGAATAACTAAATTTCAAGTCAGGGCTCGCATGGTGGATTATGAGCCATATTCACTCTCTGAGAGAAGGCCTATGTCCAAGCAGTGGGAATGTATTAGGCTGATGACGATGATAAAACAAAATCTTTTTATAAAGTATCAAACTACAATAGTCAATTGTACTTTATTCAATAGGATACATTGTGTTGTGATCACTTTGAAACGTCAAACTTAAAACTAGCTACGCCTGTTCCAACCTCCTTACGCCGGCAAAAGAACAGGAACGCCCGGCAGGTAATTTTTTTGGCGCGATCACATTGACAATTTTATTCTTATTACTAATTGATTGAATTGGAGCAAGTTCACTAAAATCTCAAGCTTTTTTTTGTCATCTAATAGTCCAATATTTTTAATTAGCTTTACTAATAAGATTTCTCTTGTTTGGTTGTACACATTGGGATATGGGAACATGAATATTAGGGTTACGGGATCACAACCAAAGCAGACCAGACCCCACAAGCTGCACCCGTAAATACACATGTATTTAGATGACAAAAAGTTTGGGATTGTAGTAAGCTTGCTTCAATTCCATCAGTTAGTAATAAGATATTGTAATGTGATCTCATCTAAAAAATGTGTAGCTGGGCATTTTTTGCCTGTTCTTTTGGCGGTATAATGAGGTTAGAACAGTTTGTTTTAAGTTTGACGTTTTAAAGTGAATTTTGCCAATGACCATATCAACACCATACATTGTAACAACTAATAAAAATGCTCACCGATGGGCTCTTCTCTCCCTCCTACTCTTTCTTCCAGAGTACATAGCTTTTTCCTTCTCTTCCCTCAGGAGTTGTTTCTGATATTCTGCATCATCAGCGTCTCCAGTCAAGAAGGAGAACAGATCGCAGCCGGCCATTCCAAACTGCGGCCCCACTGCATTCAAATCGTGAGCCTGTGCTCCAAAAATTGGATGATTAAAAGTTATGTCTGTTGATTACAATGCCCTAGGTAGTGTTGTCATGTTGCCAAGAATACCTCAGCACTTTGATGTCAACGCACGAAGAAACATCTCAGTCTTTAGTTATTTCTATGTTGATTCCAGTTAATTTTTAATCATATCTAGAATGTACCGGAAGGGCTTAGCTACTACGAACTTTGATTGATATACAGCGCAACTCACTGTTTATTTGATTTTGTAGTAAACTTTTGATTTATAATTCCAAAACAAATAAAAGCTTATATATAAAACTCAATTGCTGTTCGTTAGTCTCGCTAAAACTCGAGAATGGCTGGAACGATTTGGCTAATTTTGATCTTGAAATATTTGTAGAAGTTCAGGGAAGGTTTACAAGGTGACTTTTTTTGGCGATACGAAGTTCACCGGGTCAGCTAGTACATAATACATATACTAATTTTGTTTGAACTTAGTCTGTATGTGGGTTAATTATGAACATTCTATAATACTGCATGCTGTTCGGCGTTTGAAATAAAAACAGGAGGAATTTATGGCTCTGTTAGCAGTAGGTATGCCTCTTTAGTAATGGAAATTCATGAGTTTTCATTCGATATAACGTAGCCAATATGCCATAGAGGACTAACATCAATTTGAACCAGTCCCTTTTGGCATGAGAGCTTGACATACAAACTGATATGTTACACTTTTGTGTAAATTATGCTAATATATACAGATGATTTTAACAAGATATTCACCTGATTTGGCTCCATTTTGTTAACGTCAATGCTGAGGTCCACATCAAGGATCTCCAAATCAGAATCATCATCAGATTCCTTCTGCTCAGGTTTTTTATTCTCCGAGCCTGTAATTAATACTGAATGCCATAAGAATGTTCCCAAAAACGTATAGCATTACATACTACCCGAAGACCAGGAATAAATGTTTCGGCAAGCGTCACAGCAGGTTTGGAGTAGGTAAAGCTGAATCTACCGTTAGATGAGGAGGGTTGGGCTCCAGGATCACTATAATTATATCCTATAGCTGCACCAGTCCCTTTCTTTTCATGCAACTTCTCCCTGTGAGTTTCTTTTTCATCCAAGGTAACACCAAACTGCTCTTCTATGGCCAGCTGATGTAGAAACTTGTCTTCATCTGAAAGAATTAAATTGAATGAGTTTCCAAGTTGAATCATCATATTGTATTATGTCCATCTGCTTTAATAAGGTATACTAGCATATAGCAGTGTTAACCTTGAACCCTGATAAAATAACAGAACAGATTATTGTGATTGTGCCTCTTCTATGTGCTAAAAACAATCATACCACATTGGCCACATAATTATATTATGCAATAGATTGATATTTTGCATTATGATGATGCAGATTTTATCCTTGACATTATTATAAAGTTGGGCTGGTTACTGGTTTTTAATTCAAAGCTATTCTGCTTTGTTTTCAAACATTGGAAGTATTGTTTATCACAATAGTTGCATGCCATTATGATTTGCCTTAAACTACAGCACATATAAAAAAAAACCTTTCACACCCTCCACTACATGACTTGTTTAACACCAACACTGTAGGTATAAGAGAAAATGGTGGGCCAGTGCATAAACAGATGTCTTATTTCCTAGTTGAAGGGCATAGAGGATGTGAGCAAAGTATGTATCGATTTGGAATGAAGACATACTTATTCCAAGAAAAACATTTTGTGCGAGGATCCTGTATCTCTCATAATTGCACTGCCTCTCTTCCTGATCTAGTTCTTCCACTGGTACTTCGGGGACTTTGACTTCAGGAATGAAGTCTAGGTGAGCCCGCACATCAAACCGATCAATCATGGTGTCTCGATCGCCTTGCCACTGCATCCTATGATTAAAGATTTTAAGTTATTGAACAGAATAGATTTCAGTAGGCTAGACTTAGTACGTATGTACCCATTATAAGCAAAAAAAATCAACTTGCCTCACATACCCATATAGAACGATTGTGTGGAGAGCTAGATACTTAACGTTAGCTTTGAAAGAAATTCAACTGAACAAACACACCCTCAAGGTCAGAGAAACATTGTAGGTATACTGAAATTCTATATTGTATGCTAAAGTAGAAACCAAATTAGTATGGATTCAATGCCCACTTACATGATAGCTGGTCCTTCTCCAGCCATAGCGACCGCTGGGTCAAGGTGTATCTTGCACGGTCTGCCATGCAATTGCAAAAACTGAGTAGGCTCAGCTTTCTGAAATTCATGTACAAACAGTTCGTATAAAAAAACTTTGCCGACAGACATCTTGCATCGAAAAATTAAGCAATCCTGTGTTTACACCCAATCAAATCATAGCGGAGTACCTAACAAGTAATAAAACCTACAATTTTTTCATAGAAATCCTTGCGGCGCTCCGCCCTCCGCCGATAGTCTACGATCATCCCACGGATCAGCTTCTCTTGTTTTCTCGCTTCGTGCCACATTATGAAGGTGTATTATATACATGAACAATACACAAATCCAGATCTCTAAAGCACAACGTAGCCTGCTATAATTCACCACTATCACAAAATGTAATAATTAATTTTATTTGTCTCCAGTTCAGACGCCATTTTGGATAATGATTTTTTTCAATTTTGACATTTGATTTTGTTTTTGGTTGCGGTAAATTGGGGTTGCTCTTTTCTTTGTGGCTTGTGGACTTTGTGGTTAGTGGCAAATCAAAAAATGCCTTAGTCGATTGTTAAAACTTCTCGGTGATTCTATTCTGGTGTTCTCTCCTAATAAACTTTTATTGAGGCTTTGAGAACAATCGAAAAGAAATAATCGTAGTTGGCTGAGACTGCTGAGAGAGAGAGATAGAGAACGAGCAGCGGTTGACTGAACTCGACTGCTAGCTACATTAATTTAGATAACAGTAAAACTCTTTTAGTTACTTAGCGTTAGTAATTAGTAATAACAAGTAATAACTTATTATGTGCTAATAAGTGTATTTTTTTTGTTTTCACTTTACAATTATTATTGTTATTGTACAATAGAACGATGTGTTCAAATAAAACATTTAGTCGATTTTTATTATCAAAATCGACTAAATATTTTCAATGATTGGGATGTTTTGACACTTGACAGCTGAACAAACGTAGTTCCTAAAACATAGATGGCGCTAGTAACAATGAATATATTTTCATCACATTTTTTTTTACATCGATTCCATTTCCAATCAATTCTATCTGTACAAAACAAATCGTTTTCGACCATGTCGTCAATCTTCCTGGCTTAATTTCATATATTATCTACATTTTCTAGGAATCGAAGGTATCATACTTTTACTTGAATAAATACTTTGCGCAAAAAATCAAATTCTGGGTTCTCGAATAGTATTAGGGGTTTATTTTGTGATGAGCTTACTTATACTGGATCTTAACTTTAAAAGGTTTTGGAAGAAAAACAGTTTTTCAGTTTAATTAACTGTATACAAACATATTTCACTGTAATCATCCATGTTATAAAATATTTCATTTTCCAGTTGATGCGGCTTACAAATACTCAACCAATCCATTAATTCTTCTGATAAGTCTAGCATATCAAAGGTGTCAGCCATGCTCCTATTGCAAACAAGATAGCTTCCTTTCCTAATATGTTTCTTGAAGAAATACCACATCTCTTTTTGTTTTTCTACATCAACAAAGAAGTCCAGAATATTAATAACTATTATATCAGAGTTAGCTACAATGTCGCTTCTTTCCATGACATCTGCATGGACCACTTTAACCCTGTTGTTGTCCATTGAGTACTGACTTATGATGCATTCTTGTACTTCACAGAATTCCTTATTCATTTCTATTCCAATTATAGTTGCAGCATCTGAATAATAATAGGCCTGAAAGAGGAAACATTGCCCTTTTACAAAATATTTCAAGTTATCATCACAATCACTTTTTGTATACTATAGTCGTGCATGTAATATTGTGTTTCAATATATTTAAATTAGTTGCGCCCCGCGGTTTCACCCGCATCTTCCCGTTATCCCACAGGAACCTTTTTCCGGGATTAAAAGTTGCCTATGTGTTAATCCAGGGTATAAGCTATCTCTATTCCAAGTTTCATTCGGATCCGTTTCCGTTGTCCGTTTTGCGTGAAAGTGTAACGAACATCCATCCATCCATAGTAGGATACAACTGATAATGGATTTGTATAAAATTTGGAATGGAAATACCTTAGCTACTTTTTATTCCAATAAGGCTCCTGTAGGTAACAGTAAATCTGCCGGTGTGACTGCAGGGCACAGCTTGTTAATTTTAAGTGTGAGAAATTAGGGAGATGTTAGGATTACCCCATAGAGTACTGCTCCTATCCTAGAACCAACATCTAGTATCTGCTTGTCCTCTAACTCGTTTGGAAGCAACACTTTGAAGATGTACTGAAGCGCTGGTCTTGACATAGAATGGGATGTATAGATTAGAGCCTGAAAAATAAATGAAAAACCAATTGAACATACCACACCTTACAATTATTATCCTACTAATATTATAAATGCGAAAGTTTGTTATCACGTATCACCGTAACTACTAAACCGATTTTGATGATATTTGGAATGGAGATAGTTTATACTCTGGATTAACACATCATTTTTATCCCACAACAATATTCCTGCGGGATAATGGAAAACGCGGGTGATACCGCAGGGTGCAACTGGTTCTCAAATAGTTAGAAACACTTTCCTTTCAAACATACTGCGTACCTTAGTATTACGAGAATTGCAGTCCAAACAATAATAACGCTTGATTTTGCCCATTTCTACTAGTTTTTCTACTTCATCCTCATCATATAGGAACTCGTCAATATGGCATGTATTAACTTTATTGCAATCAGCCGAGTCTCCTACATTTGGTGCAACAATATTCTCTGAAGGCAATTCTGCTCCAAAGGGTATAATTTTCTTTATTGCATTTCCTATCTTTATTAACGTCTTTTCTGTTTTTTGTAGAGCTTTTTTCTGTGCCAGATCTGAAAAAAATATTGGTTCCATTACAGTAAAAGAAAAGCTATGATTTTTATGGTAGTGATATTATATACGAGAATGTTTGTAAGGATGTCAGCTCATAGTCAAATATTGATAAGCCACAATAGAATGGTCTGATAATGATTTTATGGGGTTCAGGGTTTAAAAAGCAACGAAAACAGCTCACCTTTCTTAAAAGATTGGCTGCAAATCCACTGTTCTATGGATTTTAGGTCAGCATCATCCAGACTGGAAAACAATTGCAATACTTCATATTTAGAGTTAGCAAAATCATCGTCAGACACCGACATTCTTCTTAGAACTTTTATAGCTGTAAACAATAATATTCAGAAGAAACCGGAGAAATCAACGAGGTAAAGTAAAAATAAATAACCCTATTTTTCGACTTATTTGACGTTTCACACATGACCACATGACATGACATTGACATTAGATAGAATGTTTTTTTTTTTGTTTTGCTATGGCGTCACACGATTAGTGTATTTGCCAGTGTCAAGTATGAAATATTTCAAACTCAGAGAGTTGAATCCAGTTTAAATGATGATGATGATGAGATGATGGGATGAAGATAGTGTTTAAGTAAAGTAGTGGCGCTTTACACGATTCAGATTGAATGTTAGATCATTAGATGAAATGACAATCAATAAACTGACATGACGTTGACAGTCAACTGTAGAGTCTATGTATAATTGTAAAATCTATGCTGGACTTTTTTGGCGGCAATTGAGTTGTCAACGTGAAAATTTTATTTTTATTTCCAAAACTTGTGTTTCTTCGAGTGATAATGTGTAATATTGGTGGATTATTAACCATTATGTGTTCGTTAATGTGTACGAGTGTGGGAAATTGAAATAAAGTTGTGATAGTGACTTTTCTAGTTGCTCCAAAAAAGTCCGTGTAAAGTTTAAGTAAAGCGCCACTACTTTACTTAAACACTATCCTCATCCCATCATCTCATCATCATCATCACCATCATCATTTAAACTTGATTCAACTCTCTGAGTTTGAAATGTTTTATACTTGACACTGGCAAATACACTAATCGTGTGACGCCATAACAAAACAAAAAAAAAAAATCTATGCTTGCTGACAGACAGCAGACAGACAGCGCAGCGCAGCGCTATTGTCGTGAATATTAATTGTAAAATCTATGCTTGCTGACAGGCAGCAGACAGACAGCGCAGCGCAGCGCTATTGTCGTCATTTGACTCATTTGTCGTTTTGTCAATTTGTCACCGGCAGGCGGCGGGCGCACGGCGCACAGAAGCAGAAATCTCGTTTCTGAACTGAAACCTCTAGCGCAAGAAGTGGTTGATAATTTGATACTGTGTTTGATTTCCCGTGGTTGTTTTGATTTTATGATTTGTATTGGTTAACTTTTCTTGTGTGCGAAAATGAAATTGAATAATATTCACATAACCGTACCAGATACCAAAACAAGTGTGTACACAAAAAAAGTCGGAAATTAAAAATACAAAGAAGAAATATAAACTTTTAATAGAATAGTTTTCGGCTGGTTACAGTAACGTTTATTGATAAACATAAACTTGTTAAATACCATCATTATGGACGACAATGTTTTGCACAATAAAACTATTGGGATCTGGATGTCTGAGAAGAAAAGCCAGAAGCTTAACTGGAAGGAGTTGATAAATGCCTGTTCTTCCCATGGATACAATCTAATAAAGGTATGTACAGTAGAGCATATATTAAAACTTTGATATGAGACATATTTTCGAATGTAATTCCATAGTTCTAGATTAGTTATATTTTCTTGAAAACTTTATTCTCCATATTTTTTTACATAGCATTTTTTTATTTTCAGCTTGATCTAGAGTGTCCGCTGGAAGAGCAAGGCCATATAGATGTGCTCCTGCACAAATTGACAGACATAATAGCTGCAGCCGATCAGGGGGATCCGAAGGTATGCATTATGTATTGTTAAAACATAAATTGTATACTCTTGGAGGTCATGGTTGTAAAAAAACCACCTGTGGATATATATGCAACAACTTCATTTGTTAGGGTTTTACATACTAAGTAAGTGCTATGTATGCAATATTTTGATTATTAAATATTTTGATTGTGTCCGGATATTTCAAGATTAAGATATTTTAAAAAATGATAGTATTATACACATGCACCTGTCTCCTCTATAATTATTTATTTATTAATCTTAGAAAGACTTACATACTATGTACATTAAACAAAGTAAGCTTGTAACTGATAATAATAAAGTCAATAACAATTATAACAAGTCTCCACTAGTAGCAACAGTGTGGATATTAAAGTAATTTAAATTCTTGTTATTTTATTTATTAATAATATTATAAGAAGTACTAGGTATACCAAATTTATGCAAGTTTTACTTGTTAATGAATAATAAGTTAAAAAAAAAGTGATGGATATGAATGTTGATGGATAGAAGGGAAGAGGAAGACTAAAGAAAAGATGGATGGATTGTGTGAGGGTTGATATGAATGAAAGGGGAGTGAATGAAGCGATGACGGCTGATAGGGAAGAGTGGAAGAAGAATACATGCTGCTCCGACCCCAAATAAATGGGACCAGGGCAAGAAGAAGATTAATAAGTTAAAATATGGTGTGATAAACCACTGACCCAATAGCATGTTTCTAAACCACATTGTTGGCCTAACTACTAATAATTTATACCTATTTCTGTTTTAGGCATCAAACATTATCAGCCATGTGGAGCAGTATTTGTCCAACCACCCCAATGTTACAGTCATTGACCCTTTGGATAATGTAAGGATACTTTTAAATCGGTATGTATTATTGTGATACATTTTTCATCAACACTTTTATATATTAAAATACCCTATTAATATTCAGATGGTCTATTTCATAATGTAAGATTATTCAGACAATGTTTTGTACACTATTTTGGTTAACAGTGTTACTTTTTTTTTATTAGTAACTGTTTTTTACCTTGTAAGCTACAGTTTATACATATAAAACTAATAAAATTAAATAAATAATCTGTTAAGGTATGTATGTATTACAAACTCGTTTGAGGTATTTTGCCTATTCATAAACTACAAACATGAAAACCTACTTTATATGTTCTAAGCATGATAAAATGAGCATAATTTATAGAATCATAAGAATAGTTGTGATCATTGACGGTCAAGTAGGTACCTGTAATGAATGCCGACTAGTTTTTCTATACATCTTGACCTCATTGGTATGGACATTTCTGTGATGAAGGTCAAGGTATTTCAACCTTGTTCAAACTATCAACTAGCCAAAAAAAGGTTGTCTAAGCTGCATTCATTATGCAATATCGATTATAAAAAAGTAGGTTGTTTTTATTACTTAGAGTGTAGCTTTTGACCACAAGTCATTCGATGTGAAGTGGCGAAGTGGTCGAAGGTGGTGTCACGCTACACCTGGATTAGGAACTGGCTCTCAAGTGAGGCTGCCGGAACACACCGATAGGTGCTTGGCGACAGATTCGCGAAGCAAACATTTGTGTATTCCGACAGCCCCACTTGAGAGCCAATTCCTAATATAGGCGAATGTGTCACCTTCAACCACATGGCCAATTAACATCAGGTGACTAAATATAATAAGTAAAAAACAAACTCATTAGGTTAAATCTGAAAATAAAGAAAAACCTAGTAGCAACTATGGCCTCATAGCATTAATAAAAGCAAACTCTATATGGACACTGCAACTTAAAACATAACTATCAATCTTTCAGATATCAATACTATACAATACTTGAAGAGGAGCCATCATTCCAAAAGCAAGGGATATTCACACCAACATTCGCAGAATTCACCTCCAACAATGTAGAGAGAAATATTGAAATCATGAGACGAAGAGGGGTCACATTCCCAGTCATATGCAAACCCACCATTGCACATGGGTCTAAATCGGCACATCAAATGATTGTGATATTTAACGAGAAAGGTCTCAATGTGTGTAAACCTCCATGTGTTGTCCAAAACTTTGTCAACCACAATGCAGTATTACATAAAATATTCCTAATAGGTGATAGGTAAGTTGAAGTTTTTCCTTATGCTGTTTGATGAATCTTGATGCTTTAAGGTCCGTGCCTCAGTAGTATGTAGCCTTATCCATAGGTAACTGAAGGGGTATGTCTTCTTATCAATATGAAAAAAAATAATTTCCAATACACATGAAATAATCAAATAATTAAGGCAATATCAATAATTTGAGTATTATGTTTAATTTGGGTACTCATTCTATTAATAGCAAGTCATTTTTATTTTTAAAACAGTAAAAACATTTGAAATTTTTTTTTTTTTTTATAGCTATGATGGCTCAGTGGTAGTGACGTTGGCTTGCGATCCGTAGGACGCGGGTTCGAATCCTACAATGAGCTTGAGCTTTCGGTGAAGGAAAACATCGTGATGAAACCATAGCTTGGTGGTAGGGTATTTTCTAGTACTCGCCTGGCTAGCTACCACCCTCTTGTTAAGAATCTGTCGCCAAGCACCTATCGGTGTGTTCCGGCAGCCTCACTTGAGAGCCAGTTCCCAGTCCAGGTGTAGCGTGGCGCCATCTTCGACCGCATCGTCACTTAACATCAAGTGACTTGTGGTCAAACGCTACCCTGTAAATATTAAAAAAAAAAAAAAACATTTTTCAACTTTGCATATTAATTTCAATAGGTACATATTTGAACATATATTTTTTCTTGGTTATTATTTCGATTACAGTCAGCATAGTTATTGTACTGCACGGCAGCATACATCAATCAGTTACAGTAAAAACTTACCACATTCTGAGAACCAAAAAAAACGTGATCATCATCATCATCAGCCTTTCACATTCCCACTGCTGGGACTCTGGCCTTCTCTCGAACGTGATGAATCAATGTTTTTGTGTATATTTGGATACTTACTGTTACATTACTTTTGCATTTGATGATTTAGATGATATGTTAATCAGTCTGTAATGGTTGTAACTATTAGAAGGATTTGGGTGATCTAACAACTTCAATGCTAGGGTTGGCTAACTCATAAAAAGTAATAATAACTAATCGATGATATTTTTCGTGATTTCTCATAATGGTACATACCCTTGATGGTAAGAGATAACCATCACCTGTAGATATTAGCAAACAGTTGGGACGCTGCTCACCCTGAATGACAATTCATTGACTCTCTTGATAACCTGATTAATATCATGATAAAAAGTATCCATTCAAACAATTTCAGGTACCACATCTGCAAAAGACCAAGTCTCAAAAACTTCAACGCATCCGAGGATTTGGAGCCTATATTCTATAGTACAGGAGAGGTGTGCAAAGCAGACAGCCAGTCAACGTTATCCATTCTCGATCCACATGACCAACCGGATATAACTGTGACAGTTAACGAAGACAAAGTGAAGCAGATAATAAGGGTCTTGAGGGATAAGATCGACCTGCTCCTAGCAGGATTCGATGTTGTCATAGACAATACCACAGGTAACCATGCAGTTATAGATATTAATGTGTATCCGAGTTACGATAACTTTCCAAACTTTTTCAAGCACCTTCTTGATTGTATCAATGAAACAGTGAGTGAGAAAATGAACGGTGTTTATAGTAATGATTTTTATGAAAGAGATATTATGGGATGCCATAAAATGAACGGTTTGATCAACGTTGAGATGGACCCTGTGAGGTACGGTGTAACTGGAATGAACATAAATTGAATCACATGCGTGTGTTCTATCATTAAATCTCTATTGTAGGTATAATTAACGGGTTTCGAATCAAAGGTAACCTTAAAAACTGGAAGTTTTAAAAAGGAAAAAACAAAATAGGAATAAATTATTGTTAACTCGTTTTGAGATATAATTTTAACATAAGAAACTGTTTGATTGAATGTAAAATTGTTATGCGAATATCTTCCGCACTCAGAGACGTCAGGTTACGCTAACTAGGATTAAGTTCTGTCAAAATCCATGCAAAAATAATGACGTAAAAGATAACTGACGTTTCTGAATATAAGTGTGAACTTTATAGTTATACATATTATTTGCTTTAACTACATAACATAAGTGTATGTTATGTCAAATATATTAAACCTATTAATAACACTGGTATTGGTCAAATGTAAACTTTATAAATGTCATTGTGTCTGTATGTAAAATGAAATAGAAATACCTCAGGTAGGTACATCAAAGCAAAGGCAGGTATTAGAATTTTATATTCATTTGGTTAAAAATCTCTGCGTTTTATTGTAATTTGAATATCAGCTTATTTAATATTTCACAATACATGTTATATCAGTATCCAATCATTAGTTTATGAGTATAGATCTTTTTGTTTAAATGCCAAGGTCTGCGTGTTTATTTTTTTATTACATACTTGACTCGATCTATGCTAAATAGTTGTAATATGTATGAAATAAAGAATGTTGGAAAATGTCCTAAGTGTGAAATCAGTCAGTAGTCTCAAGTCTCTAAAGATGTCTCATGGATTGGGGACTAAGATTTTTCTTCCCAGATTTTCAGTGACTATATTCCCGATTTGTTTGAATTTTCCTTGTACTTTGATACTAAAAGTTACCTACTACGTAATGAAACACTTATATTGGATATATGCGGTTTAATATTAACTATGAGCTATTACCGTATCTAATAAAATAACCGCTGATAACACTATGATGCATTTGTTTAATTGCATTTTATATTAACTGGTGTACTATCAATAAGTTCCATTTACGATTTTCATGCGAGACTAAGCATTTAACTCACATTTTTATTGATATAGGTAGGTATGTATATCAGTATATCTATGAGACATGGGACTTCTGGGAATTTAAATACCAGTCAGTAGTTTAGTTTATGGAAACTAAGGTAAGAAAAATCCCAGTACCTAATCCCAATTTTGACACGAGACAACAATAGCAAGACTGCTGGGTATACACATAATTTTTTATTGTTTTAAAAATGCAGTTAATTATTTTAATTGTAAAATGTTTGAAAATGTAACTATTTGGAACAATCAGTGGCGGATTTACAAATTTTCCAAGTACCTCTACAATTTGTCATTGCCTAGTTTTTTGAATATGTATGTTTCTGAGCTATTGTAAGCCAGTCAGTTTAAATTTGATGATAAAGGTAACGCTCATTGCTATCAAGTAGTTTTCAAAAATGAGAAGGGTTATAAAAATGGTCACTACTCAGTTTAGTAAATCTGTCACTGAAAACAGAAAGTCCGTTACTTGTGCAAATGCTCATATAAGTATTATTTCTGTATAATCCTAACTATGTAAGTATGTATATATGTATTATGTACTGCATTTTGTTTTATTATTACAAAAAATATAAGTAAGATTATACAGAATCACTTAAATAAATGTGTATAATCAGATATACCTCTACAAGTTATCAACAATGTAAAACTGAAATGTTCCTAACTCCTTTCGAAGTATTTTAAATTTTACGATATAATATATTCACGTAAAGATAACATAACCCGCATACGTTTTCTGATATTTTTGCGGCGAGTTCCGCGGTTTTGTATCTAATAATGATAACAGGATAACACAAGAATATTCAATTTTAATGTTATAAGAGTAGGTACATTAGTCTCGTCGTCACTTAAAGTTAGTGCCATTAGTGTGAGTTTTGCATGAAGTGAACGCGTTCTACCGTGACAGCGTAAACGCGTTTTTGTATGAAGAAATGTACAAGGGCCCAATTCTCGTAGCGTGATATATTATCACATTCGTAAATATCGCAATCACTGTCAAAATTCAATGGATATTTGACAATTATTGCGATATTTATCGAATGTGATAATATATCACGCCGCGAGAATTAGGCCCCTGGCCAGTTTATGAATCAGTTTAGTTGAGTTGTTGGGTAGGTGGTTGATAAATAATAGGTATTGAATTAGTCTGAACACTTTTTAATTAAGAAAACTTACAATTAACATTTTCACATAAACTCTTGCGGAGGTCAGAGACAGAGCACACGAATAACCACAGATGACATATAAACTCAAACTCAATATAATATATTATCTATACTTTAGTGATGTGCCTAATGTTTCCCAACAAGTTTATCTTCATACAAAAACGCGTTTACGCTTTCATGGTAGCACGCGTTAAAAACTCACACAAGTGACTTGTGGCCAAAAACTACGCCAAAAAAAAACTTGGTTGCACTGAAGTTGTCAGCAAATAGCTGCGCAGTTGCTTGTTTTGAGTAGCATTTTGACATAAGCGAAGGCTGGTGGGGTGGGGATTCTAAGGTTATCTCGTTTATTTTCTTACAGATACCGCATCACCTTGTCTCGCTCACACACTATACGGTCGAATTTCGATGACAAACTGTTTTACCGGTAGTCTTTTTCGTGTTTCACTATTTAGTACCTACTGATTTACTCGAGAAAGAAATCCCCACGACACTACTAACACAATCGTTCCTCACTTCAGAGCCACAAAGTTCCGGTGTGACTATTGTACCTTCCTACTAAAGCACTAAGGTTATAATCGTAAAATAATCCAAATTGCTTTTATAATAGAAAAAAAAAACAAAAAAAAAAACAAAAGTTTCTTGAATGTTTTGTGAGCATAGTTGTCGCTAGATATATTGTTAACCATGTTGCTACATGTTTTTGTATCGCAGATAGATCGCTAGTTATTATTTTTGCTGTTATTAAGCACTAAGTATTTCCGTTACTAATATTGTTAGTATGATTAGTAGCATTACTGATTTATAATATTAATTCTTCGAAACGCTTAAATCGCATTTAAAATGTAATCATATTTTGTAGCAGATAGTGCTTTTTATTACAACGTACATAGTTAACAATAGATAATATTAAGTGATTTAATTATACAATTATATTAACGATAAAAATTTACAGTAATAATAATCATTCAAATTGATACTATTAATACATTAATAAATATTTTACCAGAGGCCTTTACCAGAATGGAATATATCTCACTTTTGGCTCAGTTGTAGTAAAGTCGGCTTGCGACCCGTAGACCAAAAGTTTGAATCCTGAAAAAATTAAAAAAATAATCTAAGTAGCAATAAGCCCGAGCTTTCATTGAAGGAAAGTATCGATAGGCCTATCGAAAGTGTTTCGATTGGTTGGCTATCGATAGACTATCGATTAACTATCGATAGACTATCGATCAGCAACCCTACTTGAGAGCCAGTTTGCCAAGTTAGGTCTAACGTGGTTAACGTGGTGCCATCTTCGATTAGATCGTCATTTATCATCAAGTGGCTTGTGAACAAACTCAACACTGAAAGTAAAAAAAAAGATTTAAAAAATAAAAATGGCTGGAGCTATCTACAAAAAGGAATTGAATAGGATTAAGAAACTTTGGTTCCGTTTATCAATTAAAATATTTGTTAAGTCATGTATCACAAATATATAATAATTAGCATCCAATTAATTGACATTTATTATTGTAAATCCCGGAGGGCATTTTTGTTGCCTTAGATACCAAGTAGAAATATAAATATTGGTTGAAATGGAAGTAACTATGGGCCTACTAACGTTCGAAATTAATAATCCATCCTGATCAGTTTTTCGCGGTTTTGGATTGATATGTTATGTCATCATATGTCATTTTAGGGGGTAAACCTTGACATATCGATCCAAAATCGCCAAAAGGAATCAGGATCGATTATTAATTTCGGGCGTAAATAATTACTAGGTAGAATCTACACCGATGTAATAAATAGCAATAGTCTGTTTGTTAGAGATAATTATGTACTCTCAGAATCTGACGATGTTATTAAAAAAAATGTAATCCTAGATCAACTAGTATATAGTCACACGCAACATTTTATTTGGGTATTAAAAACAAAATGTTTTTTTTTCGTTATGGCGTCACACGATTAGTGTATTTGCCAGTGTCAAGTGTAATTTCAATCTCAGAGAGTTGAAACAAGTTTAAATGATAATGATGATGATGATGAGATGATGGGATGAGGATAGTGTTTAAGTAAAGTGGTGGCGCTTTACTTAAACTTTACACGGACTTTTTTGGAGCAACTAGAAAAGTCACTTTCACAACTTTATACCCACACTCGTACGAACACATAATGGTTAATACTCCACCAATATTACACATTATCACTCGAAGAAACACAAGTTTTGGAAATAAAAACAAAATTTTCACGTTGACAATTCGATTGCCGCCAAAAAAGTCTATATATGGTATTTTTCCTAGCCCTTTTATTTGATGTCACAAGTTTTTTTTTAAATATTTTTTTTCTCTCAGAGAAGGCCGGTGTCTTAGCAGTGGGAACGTAATAGGCTGATGATGATGATGATTGTTATTCTCAAATTCTCCACTCCGTGCCTTCTTAAAAAAAACAAAATTAGCGTGGAATAACGACTTATTCAAAGACAAAAATCGTCTTTAAAAGTTTGTGGCTTTGAATTTGTGTTAAGGCAAGTAATTAATTAATTAACTAATGTAATATATCGTCATTCCACTATAACTACTCTAAATTTTAATGTGTTGTTTTTATTGAGACTGATGTATAAAGAATATTTTTATGTATATTAGTTTGTAGAGCATGTACACTATATTATTGTTGTATTATAAATCTATTATACAACTCTATACCTATTTACTATGCATAGTTGCACTATTTTTACTTATGTTTACTTAGCTACATGTAATGGTGAAAAACCTCTTGAACTTTCAATAGCTATATGTAAGTACTAGCTAAAACCCGCAGTTTTCTCTTTATACCACAGTAACCTTTTTTCGGGATAAAAAGTAGCCTCTTTGTTAATCCAGGGTCCATTTACAATTCCAGTTAAATGCCTTTAAGCGTTTCCGCTTGAAGACAAAGATATTATACAATGCTGTCGATTCTGTTATGCATTTTCTACAACTAAACTAAGACAGGTCTAAAAGTAATGCTGTCTTTTTTTACTTCCGTAGTTAGACAAGGCCAGTAATACTTTTAGACCTGTCAAACTTAGTTTAATTTTGGAAAATGCACAACAGAATCGACACCAGTCACTCACTCACATACTTTCGCATTTGTAATATTAGTGTGATTACTGATTAGTGGAATGTTTGATAGTTTAAATTTAAAATAATATTTTGTTTTTAATAATATTCTACAGTGAATACACACATTAATATAATTAATGTGAAAGTTTACGCGGTTGGGCAGATTTTGATGAAGAGAATAAGAGAATAAGCGATAGATTATACGTTGTTGATTGATGACATAGGCTGCTTTTTATTTTGGAAATAAACGCGGGATATACAGTTGTTACTGTGGTGTGGTAACTAGTAAGAAATATTAATACATTTCGGAGTAGATAACTATTGTAAAATAAGTACATCAAAAAGTATCAGCTTGTGTAAATTGTCAATACATAGTTTTAAACTTTTGCGGAAATTCTCCATTTTTATATGACAAATAAATCTATTCGTGAAAAAAATTGTTTTCACCTCACAAGCTCGGAAAGAGTCTGTTTAACATTCAAAATCTGAGTGCAAAAGCGCATTTTGCGCGTTAGCGTGGAAACTGTTTTTAAAATTCAAACTTCCTATTCAATTATTTTCCATACCGCCAGTCCATTTAAAATGCAACAATACTTATTTCATTTCAGTGTGCCAACCTCTTTTTGGAATAATGGCACTGGCCAGCATGACTATTGCATTTAAAAAAAAAACAAACTTATTTTATCTGTTTTTCTTGCATCTAGCATTTTCCTCGCTGTAGTGAGGTGAAAAGTTTAGTGTTTCGCTCGGCTGCAAAGTTATTCTGCGTCTCTTACCTTTGAAACTCTCGCTACGCTCAGGATTCTATGTTTGAACCAATTGGTTCAATCCTAGAATCCTTCGCTTGCTCAGGTTTCAATACAAGTACTCGCGCCAAAATACAACTTTGCAGCCTTGCATAACAAATAACTAAACCAATGTAGTTTTGATTAATCGGTATATTTCGATCTATTTGCATCATGGTCACGAATACCTATTCAGAGTTTTTCTTACAATGGATATTAATAACCTACCTGTCCACGGTTTGTCTTATTAGAGTTAGAAATTCGACATAAGCTCCAAGTAATGTCAAATTTCTATTTATTGACACCATTCTACCACTGGAACCTTAGAGGACTCATATAAACATGAATTCATTCCGAGAAAGTTTAATAAATAGGTACTTCTTATTGTTAATAATATTGTTAGATTTATAACTTGCATTGTATTTTTATTGTTATATTTTATATTCTTATTACATATCATGATTATATTCTTAAATAAATAATTAATACTACAATGAATTAACGACAGAAAATGTATCTATGAGTGCGTGCCATTGTCAATCTATATCTTATCGGTGTGTTCCGGCAGCCTCATTTGTAAGCCAGTTCTCAATCCAGGTGTAGCGCGGCGTCACCTTCGTTACCTAACATCAGGTGACGTGTGGTCAAACGCTACCCGTAATATGCAGTTTAAAGAAACATCATCAGAATAACCATCACATGAGATTGTGGTCAAACGCAAGTCTAGACACAAAAAAAATTAAAGCAATTGGAAATATATTCGAATTGTAACTATGTATGCCCAACGTGAATAATGTATTCGAGATATAAAGTAAACTGTTGTTTAGCTGAGCAATATGTATGTTTTATGTTATTGTATAATGTTGGCTTTCCATACAAATTATAAGCAAAACACGTCGATGATCTTAAATTATCGTGCATAAAAATCACATGATGCGCATCGTTGCGGTTTTTGGAAACAATAAAGCAATATTAAGTAGATACATTTAAGACTTTTTTTTAATGTAATGTTTTGTTTAAAACATGTTCAGTGTATTTAATTTTTTATGTTTTTAAATCAAATTATGCGCACTGTTGAGATTTTTGGCACTATGGTCAAATGTAACCTTTTAATTTGGTTTTTAAAACAATAAAGCGGTATTTAACGTTACGTTTAATGCCAGGTGATGTTTTGTTTAAAATGTTTTCTCTAAACACTTCAATAATTTTAATTATCGTGCTTAAAAAATAATTTAATGAGCAACGTTGAGATTTTCGATAACAATGGTGAAATGTAATTCTATGAAATAAAGCAATATTACATATAAAGCTAGCTTATTGTAAGTTATCATAAGCAATAGTCGACGCAGTAGTATGACACATAATCCGATGCCAATATTTTTAATACACATAAATTATTCAACCAACCACGTGTATATTTCTTGAAAGCCCACGTAAAGTAGAAAATAGAAGTGCGCCGGTTAGTGATTTGGCCGGATATCAGTAAAACTAGGTACTTATCCGACTTAAACTACTCTGTGTAGTAACTCCTGTAGAGTGGTTTCGTTAAACTCGCACTAAAATCAATGTAATATTTAAACTAGCTATGTCCCTCGTTTCACCCACGTGGACTACAGTTTATTGCTATAAAAAGTATTCTATGTCCTTCTTCAAGATTTAAACCATGACCATGCCGAATTTCATCAAGATTTGTTCAGCGGTTTAGGCGTAAAAAGGCAACAAACAGATAGGGACAGGGTTATTTTTGCATTTATTAGTATGGGTGCGAAAGATTGTGTTTGTTACTTCTGTACGCTGAAAAGACTTAATGGATTTGAGTGAAAATCAGATATATAGATAACTTATACCCTGGATTTAACACCCCAGGTGGAGGACTGGAAGGAGGTGGCGCAGGACAGACTGAAGTGACGACTTTTATTAAAGGAGGCCAAGACTCACTAAAATCCGAAATGAGGAAATTCGCCGAAGAACTAAAGTCACCGACGTAGCTTTCAGAATTTGCAAGTTGAAGTGGCAATGGGCAGGCCACATTGCTCGACGAACCGATAACCGATGGGGAAGAAAGGTTCTCGAATGGCGACCACGAACCCGAAGACGTTCAGTAGGTAGGGCCCCCTCTAGGTCGACCGACGACATTGTAAAAGTCGCAGGGAGCCGATGGATGCAAATGGCTAATAGCCGTTCATGGTCGCGTTCAAATGGCTTATGTTCAGCAGTGGACTTCTGCCGGCTGATGATGATGATGAAAACTCACTTTGGGTCGTTGCGACATCTCGGTTAGTTTAGTTATAAACCGGGAAGGCCGGGATGGTCCGGTTGTCCTCCACATCTCTAGTCGTATCTCTATAACGGTTGTGTTGGTGAACATGGTAATTGTGAATTCGACACAGTGCGGTGAATAAATCACATCTAGTTGTGTCGTAGAGGTAAAGCTGTTGGATTTATTGCGTACTAGTGTGCGCCCGCGGCTTGTCACGAGCCGCTTTCGATGGATGAAGCTATTGATTTGATTTGAGTCAAGATTGAAAGCAAGTACAGGAATGAACCGACTTGTGCCCGAAATTAATAATCGATCCTGATCCGTTATCCGCGGTTTTGGAATCTATTCGCCCGAAATACATTGTAAGAGTCGCAGGGAGCCGATGCATACCTACCTCCTACCTATAGCTAATAGCCGTTCAGCAGGGGACTTCTACCAGCTGATGATGATGATGACAGGAATGAAATTTTATTCATCCCTTCCTATAGGAAAACAATTTTATTATCAGTTATCTATAAGTACCTACTGTACAGTTTTATGGCCGACTAGCAGCGCCCTGCGGTTACCTACATACGTACGCAGTTTTCCCGCAAGGAACCATTTTCCGGGATGAAAAGCAACCTATGTGTTAATACAGGATATAGGTAAATCTACGAGGTAGCTCCATTCCAAATTTCACTCAAATCTGTTGATCCGTTTAAGTGTGATGAAGATCTGCTTGAAATCATTTCACATGATAATACTTAGGTACTCGTATTTTATGTAGGTACGAGTACCTATCTATAGACGTCCGCAATGTTGTGTGTTTCCGTTGCCGTCATTGAAAATACAGGAAGTAATTCTAGACAGAGCGCATGCAATTTTATAGTAGGGCTGCCATGCGTTTCAACTCTTTTATGGTGTAAGTCCCGCGTCATAGAAATAATAGACATGAAAATCGAAATGTAATATTTCGATGTGCCTAAGTACTGTTCCTAAGGCATAATTATCACTCTAACATTATAAACGCGAAAGTTAGTGAGTGACTTAAGCTCTTATTATCACTGAAACAGGTCAAAGGATTTAAGTGAAATTTGAAATGGAGATACCCTGGATTAACACATAAGAGAATAGCTTTTATCCCGGATAAAGAATCCTGCAGGATAATGGGAAAACTGCGGGGTGCGGCTAGTTTGTAGGTACTTGGTGGTAGGTAAAGAGGAAGACTAAAGAAAGTGTGGATAGATTGTGAAAGGGCAGATACGAATGAAAGGGAATTGAATGAAGCAATAACGGAAAACGGGAGAGTGGAAGTAAAATACGTAGGTCTTTTCTCTCCACTTCCTCTTCCGCAGTATACTGCACTGACCCTTAATGATAGGAATCAGTGCAAGAAGGTGATAGTAGGTGCCTAACTTATTTATGGGTATGTAGTATGTATACCATACCTAGGTATTATCTAGGTAAATCAAAATAGGTAGCTACTATGCTGGTTGTGTGAATGAAATAAGTTCTATGCAGCAAAATTTTATTTCACTTACACACTACTTGCTTTTTACTTTTTCTTTAAATATTTCCATTCATAGTTCCTGTGGATATTGTACTAACGCCCCTGCTTTTATGCGGTTAGAGAACTACCGGTAAGGGAATCTTTTCACGGTTTATGTGTACGAAGGGGAGCTGCCCGTTGCAAAACAAAGACTCGCTTAGCACCAGGTGTATAGAAACAATGAGTGAATCGGGTATTATAACTATTATAGCTAAGTAGGTCATAAAAACCTTAGGAGTATTACATTGCGAATACGGACTTAGATTTGATACTGATAGGATTCTTTTTCCATTTTCTCGATGTAATTTTATCTTATCGTCTGATCTAATACGGTTTACATTGATTACCTACTTCCTGCGTATCGTTTCTTATCGTAATGAACTATTTTAAAGGAACGAAAAAAAGGAGTAACCTCTAAAGACAACGTGGAAGTAAGTACTTATATCTTTTCTTTTTTCAGTTCAATATCCGTACTGATTTTTAATTTCAAAGTAACGCTTGCCACGATGATAAATAGTAAGGCTCTACTACGTTGCTCTACTTACGAACTGTGCTTACTCTCATTCATTTCTCTTAAGCTGCTTCTATGACAACCCTAATAAGATCTTGGCAGTGATAAGTGGTGATCCAGCAGTTCTTACGGCCGGCTAACGGTGGCCGGTGGTAATATAGAGACATAAAGGTCGTTAGCGAAAAATTCGAACCCTGTAATTGCAGCGTTGTTTTGAATTACGATTCAGTCAGCTGTCGGCACATGCGAGAAAAGCACGCGCGTCGCGGTCGCCGGCGCAGCCGCCTCGCTTCCGATCGCAGTTTACGCGCGCTCACAAAATTCAACAATCGAAAATTTTAAAGTTTATTTTTTAGTCGTATAGCCAGTGTTTGTGACGGTGGGGTCGGCGAATTAATACAATGGCCAGTGCTGTGATTTTTTTGTCGGTGATTATGATCTGATTAATAATTTAATTGTGTACTACCTACATTGTGTTGTTAACCTCGTCAATCAGTGGCTCTTGAGATGGTGCGGTTTATGTGACTGGAGCCACAGAATATAATAATAGTACTCTGGTGCTAATTAACAAATCTGTGCCAGTGTGTGTCGTGTTATGTTGTAACTGAAGTGATTGGACGTTACGTAGGGAGGTATGTTTGTTTTGATTAATTTCCGCCTATATCTTTTACTTGTAAGATTTAACTAACTATTATCTAAGAAGTGTGCTTGGAAAAGTCTTGTGCCAGTTTGTTAAAAAAATTATTAAGTTCGTAAGTAATCATGTGCAAGCTATTTCAAGTTACTTTTCCGGTCATTAAGATTTGCATAATTTTCTCAAAGTCCGATTCTTAAGATATTATGTAAATGGATTATCACTGTAACTAAAATTGAACAAAATTGCTCTTCATTATTTTTGAATTCTAAAAATAAAGAAATAAAACTTATATTAAGTAAAAATTAGAGTTAGCGACTAATGGACCAGAATTTTAAGAAAACTTGTAGGTACTTAACGAAAACTTTTCTTTAGAAACAATATATTTTTAGTTCGTAACTCTACCATCAAACTTGGTAAGTTTGAAAAAGGATATTTATACGCTAAAATGTACCGATATAGCATAAGGTTGTAGCCAAGTTAGCAAAACTTATAACTAGATCAAAGGAAGCGCTTGCGTGGGAGGCCCATTATCCATAAGAGAACATACATTTTACGATAGACAGCCACGAATACATTGTATTACTACGTTTCTTGCGGAACCTCTTACATTCGTACATGATTTGATCAAAACAAACTTTGGTAATATGTAGAATGAAATCAACATTATACAACAATAAAAACGTGAGAACTGAAATAACGTAGGAAAGCTATGCAAATTGGATCGTTAAACAGAATACTTTACTAGTTTACTTTATGGTGCATCAACTTGTAAAATTTTATATCATTTTTATTGTCTAAGTCACTAAGCCACCTTAATTTATTTATAAAAAGTCGTCCCTCAGAGGAAATTGGCTGGCTGCTTGTTCTAAGTTTAATGGATTAGGCAAACTGTAATCGCATAGGTATATGCTTAACGGCAATAATAATGAATCTTTCCAAGAGATTATATCTTATGACTTCACTTCTAAATTATAGTGCTATGTTAAACTCTGGGAAAATGTAAGAAATCATGTTCGGTAGAGAATCAGCAGAGGCCCGCTCTTACTAATATTTCTCACGGCTTTCAGAGATTTTCTCATATTAAGCGGTGCCTGACGGCGTAGAAAAATCAAATTCGTTGCATCTTCCCTATGAAGCGATTTGCTTTTTAGATCACTGATAGAGATTCGATCGACCTTGAATGCATTGACGAATTTATCGCATCGTCCCAGAGATGATCGCTATTAAGCGCATGGCTTAACCAGTGATTTGCAGAACGAATTCCGAATTGGTCCCGCCCGAGTTCCTGCGACCTTCGTCTACGTATCGTGTCGTTGCAGAATCGAATCGTCTCCTAACTGTAAAACTAGTTTGGTTGTCGGCCGCGTCTCTAATAGGATCGGATGCGTTCCGCACAGTGGGAACTTTTTCTCTACTTTTTCTCGGACTGCGTAGACGGATGGCGCGATCTCGAACCCGATCCAATCTCTCATCGGACCCCGTTCATTTTACCCCTGTTTGTTTTGTTTAGCGTGTCTAGACTCGGCTCTACTGCCCCGCATCCTTCACTATTCAGGGTGTCACATATCTTAGTTTTTGCTGTTGCTTTATGTATCCTTCTTTTTGATTTGCATTTGCTTATAAATTGTCTTTCGTCCTGTTATAAATCGGTAGCGAGACAGTGGCGTTTTTCTGATTTCGCGAACTCTCGTAGTGAAGTTATATCTATCTAGTTTGTTTTAGATTGATCTGTCCGTCTCGAACGTCCCTTATCTCATTCGGCGTCCTATTTACTGTTTTTCTCTCCGAACCCAGTTTTATGATCCTAACATAGATGTGTTCCAAATCAATTTTGTTTCGGAGATCGCGGAGATGAGATATCGTTGACGCAATCGGGCTTAGATAGATAAACAGCAAAATAAAAAAGCAGTTGCGAAACGTAATGGGTTTTGTATTTATTCACAAAACACGCGAAAGATCAATATACTGTGCGGCAGTGTGGCTATAACACCTACTGTACAGACATTGTTCTATTGCTCTAGCTAGCACTGTACCGAGTGCGTTGAACTTAGATCATTTGGCGTCAATACCTTCAGGCAATAAGATCTGTCTCTCTTTGCATACATACGAGTTGGTATGTCTTTCTTTGTTGTTACTTGTCTATGTCCATAGCCATCTACTTACTTTGCGATGTTTGCGCAACACGAGAATGTGTGTTCTACAAAATTATGGTTGGTTGAATATTTTCGTTACGAAAATTTTGATTACATTTATATAGGCCCGCTCCGAAACAGGAAGCATACCAAATTCTAAAAGATCGTAAAATCACGACATGCTTTTACTATTGTTAAATATCAAGATTGATAGTCCCCAAACAAGCGTGGAGGCGTTAAAAATGGTGCAGGCTCTGTGTTAATGTTCTAGAAGTTCATTACCTTCAAGTCCAGTATGTAAGTATTTCTTTAAGTATGTCATGAGCATTGTAACTTTAGAGGACATGGCAAATATTTATTTTGCTTGTCGACAGCTCGAGATGACGAATCGTTTGGTGAAAAAGCCGTACTTATTAAGTGTTCGTTGCCCGCGAGGAATGTGGTAGTGGGTGTTACTTGTAGAGGTTTCATGATTGATACGAGTATTTGCGAATTCCGAAAACGTTCTCATTTTTCATCGTTAATTTCCTCAGGTTAATGTACTAGGTTTAAACTTTGGCAGAATTTGTATATCTGTTCCTCATTTCCAAGGCAATTTTTTGCTTTAGTAGGGTCGTAATTTTCCGTGGAATGCGTGACTCATTACGATGCAGAGCACATGCATGATGCATTCTGCTCAATACTTTTGCAACTCTGCATGCATAGTCAATTGAAAGGTCTCGATGATTTTATCATGCCATCGGGATCTGCCTACACTACAATAAAATTCTGAACACGGAAACAAAACGTTACTTACCCACGTGAAGCGATAAAGATGGCCTCTGTCCATTTGCTGACATTCCCGCAACTGTGAATATAGTGGCACTATTTTATTGGGGTATTAAAAAATAATTCTAGGTTTAGTAGCTATTCTTTTCACTAGTAGAATACTACGTATTCTTCACGTACCTACTAGGTACCTAACCAAAACAAAACATTTGACCAAAATGTGGACTCGCTCAGAAAAAAAAGATATTAAATCATAGGAATTAGTTTGTGTCAAAAGATTGACCTACCAGACCAGTGGACAAGTGCGTCGCCAAGGCGAAGGCCGGAAAGGGCATCTGCCTCTCCCTAGCCACTCGATAATATTTATTCCAATGCCAAAAGTCTTTTATTGTCCAATTTATAATTCCCACACGATGCAATCTGAAACTCACACCTAATATGTGTGTGCACGTGGAATGTGCACAGTAGGTAGGTAATGCACACTATTCAAGCGAATAATTCGCAAGAAACCGAAGAGGATTATGTTTTTTCTAGTTAATTTGCAAATTGGACTTACTTTACCTACAGTTCATATCATCATCTATAGTCTTGCCCCCTCTGGCCCATTAGCTGGAAACGCCCTTTCCAGTGTAAGTGCCAAAACTGCTCACTAATCTCGAATGTGCAGCCCCACACAATAGCTAGTTCAAACCAAACCTGATAGATATCTATAGGTGCTCATTCTGAAGAGTAAATCCACAGTTCACGAGGGCACCATATCGGGCGTGTTTGCTGGCCTCGTGGTATTGAGAAATGTTTAAACAATACCGACACATGCTGCTTTGCGCCTTTACTAGTGTTATCTACCTAATATTGTGTTTTTGGTCCGTGTTGAAATATTGATTTAGGAGTTGTCCCACTACCTCGTTTGGTGACAATTTGAAATGATATTTCGAATGACGCTTTCAATAAATTTTTAGTTACTTTCTAGAACTCATTTCAAAGATGTTATATTTTTATTAGGTTACTTCTCCGTCTTTACATTAATATATTTATTAAACGTGACTTTTTCTATGTTCTACATTTGCGTAATGTAAGTATATCTTCTATAGGTACATAGTTGTTTACCCCTTTTTTGATACAATATTTCATTAGTAAGATACATACAATAGAGAGCTTGCAGAGCAAGACAACTTTTTCAAGATAAAAATAAACATCGCTGGCTAAGTAAACGCTATGAAACGCGTATGTTTATTTATAACGAGCACTGACTATGATTATTTGCCTTTGATGCCAGTAATTTGTCATAATCTGATGCAAGGATGAAATGCTCACGTTCTGATGATTGCAGGAGTTATGGAAAATAATTAATCGCGTCCTAGAAAGTTGCTAGGCATCCTACTTATTATGGGATTAGGCCACAGGATTAGCAAGCTGAATAGAAAAGAAAAAAGAACTACTTAGTATCGAGAGAACTCCTCTCAGTAAACATTTATTAGAAGACTAGCATATGTTGGTACTTTTGTCTAATATAGAATCTAGATGCTTAAAATAAATAGACTATATTTCTTATCGAACCCAACGTCGGTGTTCCAACGAGATTCCAAGTTAGTAATCCTTAGTAATTTATTCAAAACATCTTGCAATTATGCTGTAATATCTAGATGTTCTTAGGGATCCGCAGATCAAAGGAAAACTGGGCAATGCTTAATTTTTCAGCCTTTTTGAAAATTTAAATATTGTAAAAGGGATAGGGACTTTCGGTACTTAATTATTGTTGAGAAGTATCTTTTATATAAATATTATTATTAATGCCAATAGTAGACTAGAACTACTTGTAAAAGTAATATATATACCTACCATAGGTATTTCGCTATGGAATATTTTTTCACACTCAGTTTTTTAAATGACACAAGTGAACTCATTGCTTTACCTATATAGTCGATTTTTTCCTCTCTTGCAGAAACGTATACCGTATACTTGCTATGAACATCATATTTTTCAGTCCTTCAAAAGCCTGACTGACCCCAATCACCAAAAACAATTGCCACCAGCTTCGCTTATACGGACTTCACATCTCCTCAACAATTTTCATCTTGACCATTTTTTGCGTGAAGTGCATCGTCCAGGCGTACAGAGCGGTTGATCGGCAATTGTTTTTCTCTATTTGCCATCAGCACAGAACAGGACTTGCACCTGCCACTGAGGAATAATTTTACGCCTAATGAGTCGATGGATGCCCCATTATGTGCCATTGCTACTGCGCTGGTTATGCAACACTCAGCCGTTTGCCTGGAGGGAAATTTATTCGATAAACTGACCACAAATCAGAAGGTTTATGAAAACAACAAACAAATTTTAAAAAGTTTATTAAAACAGCTAACAAGCTTTGAAATTGCCAGTTGGCTATCTTTATAGCAATCACATCTTGATAATGAACTAAGCAGCTTCTTTCTGTTCGGATGGTCAGTATCGATAGAGACATCAAACAAGTAGTTACTAGTTAGGTACTTATGATAACTAGAGAGATAATAAGTATTAATTTTTATGGCTGACATTTTTGACAGGTTTTTCCTATGACATTTTACCAGAGTCCTTGCTGTGTCTGTCACATTTACAAGCGTGTCGTCTAATTGGCTTAATGATGATGTCGATGAACTTACCTGAAAGGGAAATACCAGAAGTATAGCATAAGTATTTATTTCTTTATATGGATATGTGAGATGTATATAGTTGTCTAGTACCCATAACACGTGTTTCGAGCTTAGTTTGGGGCTAGGTCAATTAATGGTCCCCCGATATTTAGCGGTTTAGGCTGTGCGTTGTTTGTCATCTAGTCAGGTCTTTGATTCTTATATATTATATAGATAAAAAAAGATTTAAAAAATATAATAATTTACATTTTACAGGTAAGCATTATACAACAAATCAATCATCGTCACTTAACATCTGTCTCACGTTAAGTGACGATATAATTGAAGGTAGCGGTTATAATATGTGCATTGAGAACTGGTTCTCAAGTGAGGCTACCGAGAGGTGCTTGGCGACATATTTGGTAGCCAGACGAGCACTAGACCCCTATCCAGTTATCCCATTTCCTAAAAATATTGACATAATAACAGACTAGATATTTATGATGTGGTAATTTACTTACACATTCTAATTAGATAAATTAACTAGTGGTAATAACAGATAACGTAGATGTCATGGTTTTGAATCTTGTAGAGTTGCTAAAACGTTTTCTCGATCAATATTTTAATACTGCAGGATCTGCAGGTACATACCATAGAAGGTAACAACGAAAGAAAAGAAAAAAAACAGAATAGGAAAAAATCTTAGATCTTGTGTTATACTTACAATAGGTCTTATCGAATAGAGTGATAAGACCGCCCATTGTAACAAACGGTAGTTGTTTTGTTGAAGTAAATACTATACTATACACACGGATGTGTTTGTTGGTTTGGCTCTATTTCAGGCAGTAACGAATTGACGTGATTTAAAGGCGAGGTAAAGGTCCATAAAGACCGCTTTTTATTCCAGAAAATTTGCAGATCTTGTGGGATTCCCCACTCAGGTGAAACCAATAGGCATAGCTCAATAAGGTATATAGACGTAAATATATATCTACTTATTACTTACGTAAGTAACATTCGACATTTTCCCATTAATCTATTCTGACTAAAGTTCGGTTCAAACTGCTTCGGTAGCAGTGCGATCCATACAAAAAGCGAAAAAAACCTTGACAGTTACTTACCTTGAATTACTTTGAATCGCCACCGCCAACGCTGCGATTTGTACGAAGCAAAATAAACAAGACTAGCGACTACTGAAGTAGTTAGATAAGTAAGTACATAACTACATACCTACTCCTACTTACATTGTTTTTTATGCGATACAGATCATTGGGTCGATATTGTCTCTATAAATAACCATATGTAAGATTGCAATTCCACTAAATGAAAGGGGTTCTATGCTTGACTGACTGTAGGTTACTCAGTCGTATCGGAGTATACTTACTTATACCCATCTATCCATATTTTTTTAACAACACAATAAAATTGTATATACCTACTGTTCCGAAGTAAAATAGCTTACATTTTCAATACTAAAAACATAGTTACAAGACTGTGGTGGTCACCGAACGGTAACACGTGCGCCTTACAGGCGCCGATACCGAGTTCTAACCCCATCTTGGCCCCGCACTTATATGTCTTTAATAGTCATGTGCGGATATGTCATCGCTTCAAACATGGGCCTGCGTGGTACTTTGTTTGAGAGAAGGCCTGTGTCCCAGCGGTGGGAGTGTAAAGGGCTGATGATGGCGCACCGAAAACCTTCGAAAGAGCTATCGGTCGATAGATGAACTGATAAAAGTGAACACCCTTGCGCTGCCTATTTAATTTGGCACACTTGTCGTAGTCTTATTCTAGAAACCAGGTTTTGTCCAGTCAGACGTATCCTTGCCCTCCACATTTTTTCCATATAGGTAGGTACATATATTTCAATCACAACTTCTCGTACTCTTTGTAATCATAATCATTTCGGTTCCATATACTGCTTATAGTAGAGCCAAGTACAGGTTTTCCTGTATCTCTATAATCTGATACTATCTAAAAACATTGCATTTAAAAATACTCATATTTTTTGGTTTAAATATTTACTCACACTGGGAATCGAGCCCGTGCTTCAGTGCTAAGCCGACCATATTAACCACCACACCACGGAAGTTAAGCCAAAGTTAGATAATAATTTACAAATCTACGGTTCAATATTCTCAAAGATATCCGGAGTGGCTTAGCAAACAATTAATTTATATAAATATTACATTTCGAACGTCGTCAGACAGGCCATAAAATGTTTAATCCCGCATTAAATTACTTCTAAATTGGCGTTTATTGATCGCTTCCGTTCGAGACTGCGAAATTCTGTAATTAATACCAACACTGGTAGTTTTCTCATTTGTTGATTTTAGTCAAAATGGTTTTGAAATTCGGTATTTTTTAAGAAGGGTGGGCATTATTTGGGAACGCATCACCACTAACTAGCGGTAGCGGTGATGCCGGGCCTTATTTCATAAAGCTTTTTGAAGCAAAGAGATGATAGCTCGGTGGTAGTGACGTCAACTTGCGAACCGATAAGTCGTGGGTTTGAGCTTGAGCTTTCGTTGAAGGAAAACATCGTAATGAAACCAAAGCTTGGGAGTAGGGCATTTTATAGTCGCCTGGCTAGCTATACCACTCTATTCAAGACCATTTTTCGATTTTGTGGTCAATAGCTACCCTGTAAGATATAAAAAAAAAACTATAAAGATTAGGTGCTATTACATGAAATTGTGTAAAACAGCAATATTAATCAATTAAGTACCTACCTACCACCATAGAAGTAGGAAAGTTATTTAATTCTATATCTATTCGTTCCACCTACCAGTGTTTCATAGAGAATTGTCAAATTTCTTCTTTTCTTTTGGTTTTTTTTTGTGAGTTTGTATTTTGTTTTCTTTCTCTACAAAAGCATAAGGTTCCATTGCACTATAGGATACCATCAAAGTTAAATGCTATAAAAGGCGTGTTGCAAGAAAATACCTCTCAAAAGTCTTGGGAACTAACTAATATGTCTACCAATGCCAACTTTACTTGTCTCGCGTTTGTTGCTTGAATCTACTAACTACTGCCTTATCTGGGTAACAGTCTGTATAACTATGACGTTAACTGTGGCAGGTGCATAGTACCTATTATGTTGACTGTGACTTCGGTCTCGTGAATGAGAGAGCACTCACCTTTTACCTAGTTACCTAACTACTCGTATTTCACGCAATGCTTCGGACCCAAGAACGGAACTTCCGATCTTTAACGCAAATGGTGTGCTATAACTTGGTTATAACTTAGTAGACTGGCATACACTATGTTGTAAATTTATGATTAATTGTATTACTATATGTTATGTAGACCTACTAGACTAAGACCTCTTTTTCTGTGGATATGCATACGTATAAGGTTAAGAGAATTTTGGGTTTTTATAAGTGACAGGTTAGACAGGCAGTATTTGTCTATTTTGACATACAGGTGTCGAATAAGGTTCATATATTATTATTTTTAATATATGTAAGTACTCTCTGTAAATATTTCTACGAAATGCGTTTAAATTTGCCGCTATTTTTTTTCTTGAAGTAGATATTAATTTTCTTCTTTTTATCCGTGGTCAAAGGATTAAAAACCTTAAATGATAAATTTCTAATTACCCATGTCAAAGTGAAAAATTTAGTAGAAATATCTTTCTAGATTTGATCAAGTTTAGTTCTATACAGTCCTATATGACGTCACAGTCGCGTTACCGTTTTAACTAATTCTCATCACATGATATCAATGATATGACTATGTTCTACGAACAAATCGCAACACGGTCGCGGGTGCGATAGTGGGCTGGTAGGTAGTATCCATGTTCCCAATTCTAACATTGCCTGACACTGGGATCGAGATTACCAAGACTTCCTGTCACGAATTTCCAAGAAAATAACAAATAGAAAAACAGAATTGTAGGTGTACTCGTGTTTTAGCATTAAAACTAATTAGTAACATTACGAGTTCACACGTGACGTCTTCGGATATACAACATTATTAGTATTATTACCAACAATAACTAAACCTCACACGCGACGCAACTCCACCGTGAAATTGCAATTTTCATACGTTTTCCAACAATTATAAAGTCACTAATCAGTACCTAACCGCTACTTCACGACGTACAATAAAACTTTAAAACCTTATATTACTTTAGCCGGTAAAATAAAAGTTTATCTTGAATAGTTTTTACGACTTTTCTGGCTGCATAAAGACTTTTGAAATCATGCCATTTCGCCAGTGTAGGTGTTTAAGTATCAACCTACGTATGTAATAAGACTGTAATTATAGTAATTGTACACGAAAACATGAAAGCCCTTTGCCGTTAAGCATTCGCGTAGCCACCTACTTTGTTTTCATGTTTTTGGGCGCAAACAGTATTCTTTACAAGTTCTTGAGAACTTTTGACAAGGTGGCTGATTCTTGTGGTCGACTGCTTTATTATTGAAATGTCAGCAGAAACTGCCATGCTTGCATGTTTCGGCCGACATTTCAATAAATCAGCGGACGTTATTTAAAACGTTTCAAAACAGCACAATTTGTACTAATTTTAAAAGGGCATGCTTTGAAATATTTACCCTCATCGATTTTCACAACCTTACCTCGGGATAAAACAAAGCAAAGGATGATTTGCGTATAGTTTTCTGATTGGAAAAGCTTCTTTTTATAAGTTTAAGGTTGCATATTATGATCTGGAAGGAAATGGGGGAGACCTTTGCCCAGCAGTGGAACAGTTGTTAAAGAAAACTATTACGAGTATGTGCCTTTAAAAGATTTAAAATTACATTTGTATAATGGAACTTACTTCACATTGTAAAGAAACGAAATAACTGGCTGCTTAGCAAAACAAACAAAGGAAAAAGTGCTTTGTAGCCATCAAGCAGGTCGAGAGCTATGAGATCCATTCAGTTTATTCCTATCTGCGAGCTAACGATGAACTGTATTTAATCGGAGCAATTTTTTTCTAGATCAATAGCATTAGCAGGTCGTTCCATAAATGTGTTTTAATAATAGCCCGCGTCACGTAATCGCGAATCAAGTTTTTCGAAACATGACAACGTAATGTCGACATGTAGAGCAACTTTTATCATCAGTTCGTGTTTAAATAACCTACATGCTTGCTATTTTTTACATCTTTGTTCATTTTTGAATAAACAAACAAAGTGTACCTACATTTCTTTTATACTTACTACTACTACTACTATTATACTTAATAATGAGTATACACTGTTGACGTTGCATTGATACATTTTGGAATAGAAAATATATTTCATAATTATGTATGTATAATATCGCCTTGTGGTTTCCCCGCTATCCCGCTGGAATCTGTTCTTGGGATGTAAAAGTAAATTCGTTTTAAAATTCAACTCGTTGAGCCGTTTCGGCGTGAAAAAGCTTAGATAATTTCATTCACTCACTTCGAATGTATAATATTCGCGTGATAGTGTGAAGTATTTTTTTTTTCTGTGACATTCCCACAGCAATCATACATTTTCCGGTATAATGTTGCCTATGTCACTCTCCGCCCTATAAACTACCTATCTCTATGCAAACGCTGCTCTCTTGCTACGCGAGGAAGAATAAACCAACAAACACACTTTCGCATTAATTTATAAGTGGTAGGATATGATAAAGACCTTCTCAATAGTCCACATTTGAACAGCTACACTTCGACATTCCATCCAAGCCACATGTACAGTCCATCTCATGCATAAATAGAAACCAAAGTTCGCATCTACGATCCACATTCTGTTGCCCTTAGGAAGTGAAAGTGGTTAGGCGTCGAGCAGCGAGCGATGCGATACGATCGCAGCTCATTAGCGTCCTCACGATCAAATGAGCGCTGCGACACCTCTGCTATTGTTTGCTCTTTGACTCGATTTGTTTAATTGTGCGCTGATGACCCGTATCGACACCATTTGCATGATTCGATCTTTTTAGAACGTTTCTAATGTGGATTGCGTCAAATGGAATTGGGGTTTAGGTTAACACATACCTAGAGGTAACCTTATCTGTTTTTCATCCTCAACTTGTCTGCGAATTTTAACGTCGCGTGGTGCCACCGAATACATTAGCATACACATGAAAAAAGCGACTAGCAATTGTGTTCAAAAGGAACTTTGTGTTGTTGATGACAAAGAACTTGTATTATTACCTACCTAGTAACATCACTGTGTTTATGAATTTTCTTGACTTGAATTTATATAATCTCTTCTGTGCCTGAACTCTGATTTGATACTTTTTTCAAACAAAGAGTTAAGAATATTTCTAGCCAATATTTCTTTAGTGTCAAGATTATTTAGACTTACTACTTAATATTAGACTTACTATAAAAAAAAAATTACAGGCATTGGCTTAATAGGTCTTACAAACGTCTTGCTTGTCTATGGGAGAAATGGGAAAGTAATACACGAACAACTTTCCATCAAGGCAAGTACTAACGTCTGTGCTTTCATTACTTGAGTATCTTGATAGTCTTTGATGATCTCTCCAAGAAATTATTTTATGACCCTAGAAGTAGTCGTAGTAAGGGAAAATATGCAAAAGAATCTGCTACGACTTTCGCGTAGGCGTAACATGTTTGGTTGTTGGTCGTTAAAATACCATATAAAAGGACCTCCAACATAGTTTGTGTATCTAAAAATGTGATTCGTACAGAAGTAAATAATCGTTTATGGACATTCTACATGCATAAACAAACAAGCATGAAGGATGTATACTTTTTGTATATCTCCATGATGTGGATTAAGTATTTGAGGTTAACATATTTTGCGGGAATCATGAATGAATTGTTTAAATGAAGTTTATAAGTCGTTGAGATTTCGAGCGTTATAACATAGTAAAGAAGTAGTAGTTCAGCTTCATATAAATCGGCCGTCGCCGGTTTGAATGGGTGCGTGAGTAGCGGCACCGTGTACGCACGCACTTTTCACGCACACAATCACATAAACGAAAGGAGGCGGCCGGGGCCGCGGCCATGCACTCAGTACGGAACGCGCCGCCTATGCGTCACCGCAAGAGTAGGCAATTAACTCGCCGAGCGGCCTTAGCTAACCTACTGTTCTTTATATACTGTGGTTATAACTACAGCTCTGGTTAAAAGCGGCCCTTCGTAATAATTTTTAATGATTATTATTTTGATAAAGTTTGCATACGCGTAGTATTTACGAATATATATTCATAGCCTACCGTACATGATGTTGAATTAGTTGACAGCTAAAGTCACTATACGAGAAACGTTATTTGATTTTCGTTAGTGCATGCATGCACACGTCTACGCTTAACTCTGTAAACTACATTAATAATGCAGGTAGTGTCTCTGTATACCTAAATTCGTTCACGTAATGCCAGGGAACACGTTAATCTCTTTTAAATAATTTAATAACACAGTTAGCTGGAGTACTGTACTGTAACATTTTTACTAGCAAAAGTTTGCCGCTACATTTTTCCTTTGTTTCTTTTTAGCTTGTTTTAAGTCTATTGTTAAAATAACAAAATCATTATCATCAGTCAGACCACGCCCACTGCTGGTATGGACTTCCAACTCTATTTCTAACACTTTATCCAACTATTTCAAAATATCGTGGTGTCATGTGGATATACGGAAATAATTTCGTATGTTTTATGATTATTTAATAAGAAAAAATACCTAGTTAGGATAGAGTTCTATAAAACTTGAAAATTGAAGCTTATATACAACAGTGTATGCCGTAGATCGACAGAAGTAATGTTATGGGCGAACAGTCGACTATGAAACGTGGGGTCACAGGTTCAATTCCCACTACGGGACTAATATTTAAGAGGAAAAAGTACTGAATTTCGATGTTCGATCTACATAGTTTATGATACTCTATGATAAACCTAATAACATAATATAATGGAGTCCTAGTTAGGTAGGTAGCTCTGTATGTAGGCGTTAATATTATGACTTAAT
Source organism: Opisthograptis luteolata (assembly GCA_931315375.2). Taxonomy (NCBI): domain Eukaryota; kingdom Metazoa; phylum Arthropoda; class Insecta; order Lepidoptera; family Geometridae; genus Opisthograptis; species Opisthograptis luteolata. The sequence continues at coordinate 7,642,102 of OV928047.1, read as the reverse complement.
AATAGATCAGAAAGATAAAATTCGTATCGAACATTTCGCCAACCTTTTACTATTAGGAAAGATTTCACCACAAAACGTTAGTTAGCATCGCGTGCCTCGCTGTGTTCAATAACTGAATACCGTTGTTTTTATTAATTATTAACTGTAACTTGTGTAGTTAAGAGGTCGCTCATGGCTCACCTGCCGCTGTGTACCTATTTTAATTGTTGCAGCCAATTGGTTTTATTGAGCTACCGCTCGCCATTGTTGCTGGGAGATTGTTGAACCGGGGCCACGGATCTTTAAAACCGGCCAAGTGCGAGTCGGACTCACACAGGAAGGGTTCCGTATCATTATCCATAAAAAAGGCAAAAAAATTACGTTTGTTGTATGGGAGCCCCCATAAATTTTTTTTAATTTTTTTTTAGTATTTGTGGTTATAGCGGCAACAGAAATACATTATCTGTGAAATTTCAACTGTGTAACTATTACGGTGTATGAGATACAGCCTGGTGACATACGGATAGACGGACGGACGGTCAGCGGAGTTAAAGTAAAAGGGTCCCGTTTTAACCTTTGGGTACGGAACACTAAAAATAATCTTGTACCTTCAACGACAAAATTGGCTGAACAATTACAAATTTTTCGATTAACTTCATCTTAAACATCAACCATTGACCGCATCATCACACGAGCAATAAGTGTGTTGTGTTGTGGTCAAACGCTCTCCCTTGTAAGTTGTAAAAAAAATCCAAACGTTTCTGATATAGAACACAATTGGAAAATCAAGTATGATCAGCTACTTTTGTCGCTGACTGTACTCACTGCATTAATTATGGTAATGCAATGAGTATACTTAGTTATACTTACTTACTTAGTTATACTTACTTATAGTCAGCGTACTATTTAGGTATCATTTACTATCTACTTGGTTTATAAAACCACCTTTTATCTTTTTTTAATATAGTTTAAGCGATATGAATGAATAAAAAACGAAGGCCAAGTTTATAAAAAAGAAGGTTAACAATCACAATTACTAATAAACTCTTTACAATCACATACAATTATTGTTCTTGTTTACAGTGATATCGATAAACGAATATTGGTACTTAGTAGTAGAAAATTTCATCAAGATTGCTTTATTGGTTTAGGTGTGAAAAGGTACCAAACAAACAGAGAGACAGGCGGCAGAGTTACTTTCCCATTTATAGTACTAGTATGGATGCAATCGGAAGTAGAGTTAACCAAAACAAATACAACAAACAATGTAGATGATCACTTAGCGAAGCCTTTTTGTCGTCAACCTTAGCTTTCTCTTCACTTCCGGTTTTCTTGCGTAGGAAGGTACAAGTTCGAGGTGTAAATTGTTTGTCGGAAGTGACCTTTTCTAACTGCTTCAATTCTTGCTCAAACTTAAGCTGGCCATACACGGACAGCCTGAAGCAGACAGGATCGACTGCTTTAAGCTGCGACTGCTAAGTGAACTACTGCAACTGCTCGAGCGGTTTATGTATATACGTACGTAGAAGTCTGTACTTCACTATGCAGTCGCAGCTTGAAGCAGTCGACAGTCGACTGCTTCAGGTTGTCCGTGTATGGCCAGCCTGTATACTGTACCTACTATATAATCCAATGAACTTTATGTTTATTAGAAAGGTACACTTTTCTCGTGTATTGTTATAATAATGTTATCTATTTAATAAGTAGTAAATTATTTGTAGGTACCAATAGTTTTATTGATTTTCTCTCTAGCTTAAACTTCAATTGTTTTCTGGTAGGTATAAGTAGCGCTGCTCCGCATCGATCGCACCTCGCAAATACTCGCAAATACACTAAACAAGGTGTACGGATTGCAGTACAGTTCTGTTGAATTCAGTGCGTGTTTAGATCGCGTAGTACGAAACATATAGATAACTAGCTGTTCCCCGCGGTTTCACCCACGTGGGCTACAGTTTATCGTGATAAAAAGTATCCTATGTCCTTTCTCAGACGCTAGACTATCTACCAAATTTTTGGCGTGAGAGCGAGACAGACAGAGTTACTTTCGCATATAGAATATTATGTAAGGATTGCCTTAACCGTTTTCATTTGATCTCCCTGTACACCACAGTCTTCACACATAGTAAGTACATAATATTTTGTAACTTTTTCAATAGCAGTCACGGCCAAAATAAAATGGTCGACTGCCTATTGCACCACCGATAAACATTTGTTTTCTTCTATTGTCATTGCTATAACAGTCAATCCCACGCACTAATGATTTATGCCTAGAGATTGCTGTAATATGCTTCTAGGCAGTATGATCATTTTTGTTTGTATGCCATACTAAACTTTTTATCAGCCTTATCTTTGTTACTTAGGTATCGACCAAATTCATTCGTCATTTATCATCAGATGACTTGTGGTTGACCACAGCTTATAGCTTATGCCTTGGATTAACACATAGGCTACATTTTATCCCGAAAAAAGTTTCCAGCGGGATAATGGGAAGACGCTGGTGAAACGGGGTGCAACTAGTGTAGCATATTCATGTACGAAAGTGCGTAGTAAACAAAGGCTTCGTAAAACTAGTGTTCTTGAAACATTTCGGCCTTACTAGCACTCGATGGTCTTACAATACTTGCGGTACCAAATCAGTATGGTCAAAGAGAAAAGTCGCTGAACAACAACATATTTTCTGAGTACCTTCATCACCTTTGACACGAACCTTTAGCCGCATCATCACTTAAAATCTGGTGTGTTGTGTTGTGGTCAAACGCTACCTTGTAAGTTGTAAAAAACATTGGAAAATCTAGCATGAATAGCTACTTTTGTCGCTGACTGTACCAAACGAACACGTGGCCTCGTAAATAGTGTTTGTAAGGAAGCGAAGCGGTTATGGCTACACGTTATCCGTATGCCCGATTTTGGAGTAATTAAATTAGGGCACAGTTGTCTGGGAAGAAACTATGCAAGTTGAATTGGGAAATGAATGCATTAGCTGTTTTCTTGTTAAGGAATTTCGAGACATTCCTGTGTGTGTCTGCATTATGCAAGCTTTATGCCTCATAAGTAATATTCTAATAATATTCTAGATAGGTAATCTATTTTACAAATATTCTATATATTTTATTTTATTAGGATGGCTTACAGCTACTAATACAAAATAGGTTACAAAGCCTCCACAAATGTTTTGTATTTACGATTTTTGTGGACTGTATACGAAGGCAAAATTGGATGGAATCTGTGCAGCTTACCGAATGGTCCGGAGCGCTGGGCTCAAGGTGTTTCGAGGAGCCGTCCACGAGACTTTCGGTTCGCTAGCTTACCTCCGGTGTGTTTGGGCTGCCTACAGACTCCGGCGCAGACTGCACAGATATTACGTTTCACCGATAAGTATTACGCGCAGTCACGTTCTGGTGACGCGAGATGGATATTTATTCACTTTTGTGATCTAGGGCTTCGCCCTCGACAGAGATTCGAAACGATAACGATAACTGGACGAGAGAATGAACAAACGAAAAAGTTAGGTTGTTTTTCTTTTTCGACAGATCAGGCAAGTGCTGTCATATATCAAACTTTTAAACTGCTTGAGAATAGTGTTGCCCGGTTTTCGATGGAAAAGTTACTCTAAATTGAACAAAACTATTCTACTCTATTCTTCTTTGTGAATTATGCTACTAATTTAAAAAACACCACTTTTACAAAAGTTCTAGCCCCACCTCGTCCCCATGTCACCCGCGCGGATTCCCATTAATACGTAGAAGTTTTTCGGTATGAAAGCTATCTATTTTCCAAATTTTGCTAAAATCAGTTTAGCCGTTTCACCGTGAAAAAGTATCAAACATAACTAACTACTTAGTAACTTATTTCCAAAGTTTCGCATTTATAATCTTAAAAATGTGACTCTGTACATCACAAAACTTCTTGGATTCTTTTAAAGATAAAACCGCAGCTCTATACGTTCAAAACTTATACCAGATAGGTATCTGAACTTTCATCGCAGAATATGCTGTTACCGAGTTGTTCAAAGACTATTTGTAGAGAGTTCAGAATCCAATCTGTTGATATAGAAGTCGATATACGATGTGACATTCTATTATCCCGAACGCGAGACTCGAAACTTTTATACAGAAAAAAAATCTGCGCGTAGGTAGAAAAAATCTTCCAGTTTCAACAACATGCAGATATACTGAAATAGTAGAGGCGTTCTTTGAAAATACACAAAATAATAATTGAAACTGTGATTACATTATTACTAGTGGCTACCGTTGCTTCGAAAGGTTTTCTCAAAACTGTTAAATAAAATTCAAAATTCAAAAAATTCAAAATTCAATTATGTTTATTCAATAGGATACATTGTGATCACTTTAAAACGTCAACTTAAAACTAGCTACGCCTGTTCCAACCTCCTTACGCCGGCAAAAGAACAGGCAAGAAACGCCCGGCAGGTAATTTTTTTGGCGCGATCACATTGACAATTTTATTCTTATTACTAATTGATTGAATTGGAGCAAGTTCACTAAAATCCCAAGCTTTTTTTTTTGTCATCTAATAGTCCGATATTTTTTATTTAGCTTTACTAATAAGAAGATTTCTCTTGTTTGGTTGTACACATTGGGATATGGGAACATGAATATTAACGAGTTGCGGGATCACAACCAAAGCAGACCAGACCCCACAAGCAGCACCCGTTCACGAGTTGACGCATGTGCCAGCCATCGCTCTCCTCGACCATATGAGAGGGAAGAGGGCGACCCGACACATGACGCCGCTGCAAGCAAAGTCACTTTCGTGAGCATGACTGTTTTGGCTGTTTACCGAGAATGGTTAGAATAGGGGAAATAGGGAGAATAGATAGATAGAAAGAAAGATAGATAGATTAACTACAATCCCAAGCTTGTTTGTCATCTAGATAGTCCGATATTTTATAATAAGCTTTACTAATGAGATTTCTCTTTATACGAATTTGAAATTTTGTTATAGACAAGTCTTGAATTTCACTTGGGATTTTGTTGAAAAAGCGTACACATTGACCTTTGAACGAGTTGCTAACTTTATGGAGCCTAGTGGTGGGTACAGCAATTTTATCTTTGTTTCTAGTATTAAAATTGTGATAATCACTTCTCTTTTTGAAGCTATTTAAATTTTTCCGTATGTACATTACATTTTCATAAATATATTGACAAATAACTGTCATTATTTTGGTTTCTTTAAACTTAATTCTTAAAGATTCTCTGGGGCCCATGTTATAAATCGCACGAACAGCTCTCTTCTGCAATACAAATATGGTGTTAATATCAGCAGCGTTTCCCCACAGCAATATTCCATAGGACATAATGCTGTGAAAATAGCTGAAATAGACTAGTCTGGCTGTATCAACGTCAGTAAGGTGACGGATCTTCTTTACAGCATATGCTGCAGAGCTAAGTCTGCTCGATAGACTGACAATATGTGGACCCCATTGCAATTTGTGATCTAAAGTTATGCCTAAGAATACTGTAGTCTTGACAAGGTCCAATTCTTCGTCCTTAATTTTTACATTTGTTGGTACTTCTTTAACATTGGGCAGCACAAATCTCAAGCATTTTGTCTTTTTTCCATTTAACATCAAATTGTTCGCATCAAACCAGTCTGTAACTTTGGAGAGAGCATTGTTCACGTCGTCAGAAATGTTATGTTGTCGCTTTAACTTAAATAAAAGCGACGTATCATCAGCAAACAATACTATTTCGTGATTGTCACTAACAAGGCTGGGCAAATCATTGATGTAAACTAAAAATATAAAAGCTAGGTATTTTATGCCACGGACTTTTTAGTAGACCTACTTGAAGCCTACATTTATTTCATACAGATATGCATTACATCAACTCTAATCAAACTGTTTAGCCGTGGTAAGCTTATAAAGCAGCCAGTCGCCTCATTTTGTTGACTTACTTTATAAATATCATGACTTCTTGCTGATAACTTTACTTTATCAGAATAAATCACACTCAGGGGGTAACTAAACTAGTGAAAGGATTTTCAGAATCAGTCCAGTTTGTAAGATTACTCCTACGTCCAAACAAACAGAAATATTCAAATAAATTACATAAATATAATATTCTTTCGATAATAAAATCATAGGAGTTTTAGCAGTATAATAGCTAGATTTTTCATTATAAACTCGATTTCAATTACATTCCAGTCGAATAACACAAGTTAATGCATACATGAGTTATGTAAAACCATGTGTCCAAGAAGTCGCAACGCTATACATTATTTAAATTCCATGCATTACATATTTAGTAGCTTCATGCAAATTGTTAAATGGCAAACAAGAGTTATGTTTATATATACATATAATATGTTTGTACTCACAAACTTATTTCGTGTTGAGTAGCGGTATGCGACCATGACAAATTACCACAATCGAGATAGTTACTAATGATTATAATAATAGATTACGAAATTAGTAAGGAACTTACTAGTTCTCATTATCGGATAACGTTACTAAATTGTGTTTTTAATCGTAGATCAGTTCGATTCTCGTCAAGTTAGTTATCAGTTAGTTCCTCGCGTGCCACACCTTGCGCCACAAAAAGCTTGTGGGGTGGTCTTGTAGACGGTAACTAAGTTACTATTTCTCAACTCTCACTCCGCGACGAGAATAACGAATCGATCATCACATTAGTTATTACCAATTTACTAAATTATTTACACAGTTTAATAAATTTACTAAATTAGTAACTTATTTATTATGGCTATAATCGAGTTACATCGAGACATCTTTATAATCGAATAATTCCATTAGTATATTATCTCATAATCGCAGCCCGTTAGTTATGAGCACAGAGAGCAAGCTCTAAGACTTTGTTGGGTGTCGCCATAAATTACAATAAATATTTGACTTGACAATGAAACTGAAACCACAAGGCATTTAATGCTTTAGAAAACGCCGCAAAGCATCTAGTGAACCATACATCAGCGACCGTAATAAACAAAGCTCTAGGGAAATCGACTTTCGAACCTCCGCATTATAATTGGAATTTCCGGAAATGTTATTCGTGAACTGTGTTCGCATATGATTATATTGACAAGAAGGCATTATTGATTCGAATTTATAAGTAATTTATTAGCTATTAAATAGCACTATGGTGTACTAAATTATAGGCGGAGGTGGTTTTGCTGGTCACCTCATGTGATGCTATAAATTGTGCTGTTAAAAGTTTTGTGTTAAAGAATTGGGCAGGTATATGTTGAGTAACAGTTAGAAGTAGATATTTTAGATTATACATGACATTCACGTTTACAACGCTATACTAACTCAGTGGTAGTGACATTGGCTTGCTCTCCGTAGCTCGTGGGTTCGAATCTAACAATGAGGTTGAGATTTTGTTGAAGAAAACTTTGTGATGAAATCAGAGAGTCTGTCAGCAAGCACCCATCGGTGTGTTCCGACAGCTTCACTTCAGAGCCAGTTCCCGATCCAGGTGTAGCATGACACCACATTCGACCGCATCATCAGGTGACTTGTGGTCAAACTACTCGGTCAAAGCGATGAAAACTGACTGTAACCGCGGGGCGTAGTTAGTTTAATGTTGTTGTCAATAGTATTGCTGTCTTTTTCTAACCACCGAAGTTAAAAAAGGACAGCATTACTTTTAGACCCGTCAAACTTAGTTTAGTTTTAGAGAATGCAAAACCGAATCGACACCATTATGTCACATGTGTCAGCATTATTATGTACATACTGGACACATAATTTATATAAAGATTATGTACTACTGGTCGCACAATATAGGATTGTTCACGCTGTTGGCTGGCATTTGCGCACAGCGCGATCTCAGCGATCAGTGACAGATGTTGATTTCAGCGCGTTTGAATAATCGCCCCTGTCATGTATGGTGTAGCTAATTGGTTTGTTCGCGCTGCTAATTTGGCTATTATTAACTGTGTACTAACGCACCAATACCAATCAGATCACATACCTAAAACTAATTAGCAATTCTGATGATTTATTCGAGTGCAATTAGGCAAACTACTACCTACTACTACTACTATTGAATTGAATCGAAATGTATCACTCTAATATTATAGATATATTACATAGGTATACTAGATGATAATTAATAGGTATTTCATAGACAAACGTGCTTCATTTTCAACCACATCATCACTTTCCATCGGGTGAGATCTTGGCCAAACGCTAGTCTAGTCAGTTGTCAAATAAACATGAATGCGAAGGCTTGTAAGTGTACATTACAGGTTTGTTACGTCTTTACGTTCAAACGTCTCAACGGATTTGAGTGAAATTTGGAAAGGACATTGCTTAGATACCTACGCTAGATTAGTTAAATAAGTTACTTTTTTATCTTGGAAAATGGTTCCTGCGGAATAACGAGAAAACTCTGTAATCACGAGGCGTAGATAGTAATATCATAGAAAGTAAGTTGTTCCTGGTAATTGAGTGTGAACACTTTATGCACGAAGATATGGCAGCGTTGGTATATATAACATGATTACGTAACAAAGCACAAAACTATGAATGATGTATTCAATTACAAGGGACCGGCAGGGTTACAGTCAGAGAGATTATACGAACGTAAGGGCGAAACGGGGCTTCTAATACGGCTTCATTCTAATGACAGTATATGTTATGCGTATGAAGGGTGTTGTAATACCCCCGGCTGTGCATGTTATTGTATATGTGTGATTGCGTCATCAATCCGTTAGTTGTGTGTATTCTACAAGAAATAAATAAATGACTAGCGACCTAACCCTGATGTTTTTCCATACAAATTTGACACACTTGATATTTGCACTTTGTTATTTGAAAAATCCTTTCTTAGCGCTACCAAAGGATAACCAAAGGAAGCTGCTCTGAAAATTTGTACGTCACTTTCATCTGTGTTATGGGCTGTGTTTATCGTTAATCGCTGCTGTGCGTTGATAATGCCAGTGAATGAGTCAGAACTTAAAATTTTAAATACATATACAGTTATACACATATTATGGATATGCCGATGTCTTACAGGAAATACAAGTCTCCCATTCATATACAACATTATTTATGTATGTACTTGTGAATCTCGCTCAGCAATTACAAAGTGTATGTGTGGTAAGTTAAGTAGAAGTTAAGAACACCGTCAAAAACGTTTGCTTTGTCTCTTTTCATGCAATGCAAGTATTTTAATTACGAATAAACAAATCTTATATACTTATATAAAAGAAAGTCGTGTTAGTTACACTATTTATAACTCAAGAACGGCTGAACCGATTTGGCTGAAAATTGGTAGGGAGGTAGTAGGTAGGTAGGTATACTTTTTATCCCGGAAAAGGTTCCTACGGGATAACGGGAAGACTCGGGTGAAACCGCGGGGCACAGCTAGTAATAAATGAAAACCAAAATTAATAAAAACATCTTTTGTGTCGGCAATTGTAATGAAATGTAAATTATATTTTATGTTAAAAGGCTTCATTGAACGTTATTTATCCGCATTAACTGGTACATTTGCATTGTGCACGGAGTCGCGAGCGAAATATCGCGTTTATTACGTACGCAAAGTGGTCCGTTACAAAAACATCTATGTAAATAACTGTTATTTTATTACGTTTAATGTGATAACTACAAAGTAATCGGCCAATAAACCTCCATTTATATGGCCTTCCAGAGTAGAACAGCTTGTAAAATCGTAAAACGCAGATTCACTTTTCCAGAATTCGTTTTGGTCAATAATTTTGTTATACATTATAGACCTTAAACGTTCTGATGTAAGTAATAATGTTTTATAGATACATTCTGAGCGCGTTCCCGCTATTATAGAAGTCACTAGTAGTTTTAATGTAGGGCTACGTTTTATTAGTATAATTTTTTAATCGTTGGTTATAGCTTTTCTACGCACATTCTGCTACCATGAAGCGCTTTCATGGCGCTAATCCGAAGTCATGGGTTATAATAAAAGAAAACAGAGCTGTATTTTTATGTTTCCGGATACATGAATAAAGCTTTTAGAGATAACACTAAGTATATAATATAGTAATTAAGATACAGATTATATCTGGCAGGAAACTTTTTCGGGATAAAAATTAGCTTATATGTGGAATCTAAGGTATAATCTATCTTTATTTACTATTTCACTCAAATCCGTCAAGCCGTTTTAGCGCGAAGAAGTAACAAACACTCACCCATATTCTTTCGAATTTATGATATTAGTGTAATTATTTCTGTAATTACGTTCGAATGGTAAGATCGCGTTGATGTCTTTTACAGGGTGATTAATGAAAACTTAATCTTTCGGAAATTATTGCATTACACAATGTCGAACAAAGATCAATCAATACTTCCGTAATCTATAAACTATTAAGGCTGCATAACTAAAGCCTCTGAACGAACGCGGGCGATGCAATAGCAATTTGTCATCGCTTACTCTATCTACCCCGCAACTAGATTATTTAACCTGAACTCTAATTCGTTTGTGATAAGGTTGAAATATGGCGGTGTTGGAGGTAGATAGTACGTGAGGATACGCACAATTGATAGGCGGCACGCGCCTATCAAGCTGGGAATAGAGTTGCCAAACTATCCTTAGTAAAACTATCGATAGTTTTCATCTATAAAAGTCATACTATCGATAGATCGATAGTATCGATACTATCGATAGCTTAAAACGAAGCAATAAAATCAAAATCAAAATAATATTTATTCAATAGGATACATTGTGATCACTTTAAAACGTCAACTTAAAACTAGCTACGCCTGTTCCAACCTTCTTCCGCCGGCAAAAGAACAGGCAAGAAACGCCCGGCAGGTAATTTCTGAGGCGCGATCACATTGACAATTTTATTCTTATTACTAATTGATTGAATTGGAGCAAGTTCGCCAAAATCCCAAGCTTTTTTTGTAATCTAAATAGTCCGGTTTTTTAAAATAAGCTTTTATAAGAATACTAACGAATAAGTGCAATACTATCGATACTATTGATAGCATGGCTGCTCGCGAAGTACATATACAGTATCGATACTATCGATACTTTCGATAGACGATAGTGTCGATAGTATCGATAGCATTGCCTCGTTTTAAGCTATCGATAGTATCGATACGCCTATCGATAGTGTTGCGATTGGTTGGCTATCGATAGACTATCGATTAACTATCGACAGTCGACTAGGGAGTAAAACGGTAGATCGGGGGAACAACCGCGTGCATATGAGTCGAGTCAGAATTGGGAACGCCGTGAACCCGCATAAAAAACGACGAGGAGTTGTATCATCACGTAGTCTAGATGGAAAAGTAAACAAGATGAGGTGTGACTGTGTCGTGGAAGTGTACGCTGAGTGCTTGTAAGTCAAATTATCGAATCATACGCATTATCCATACTAATGTTATAAATGCGAAAGAAATCGTGTCGTTTTGTCTGTTTGTTTGTTTCCTTTTCATGCCGCTGAACCGATCTTGATGAAATTTGGTATAGAAATAGTTTGATTCTGGGGAAAGGACATAGGATACTTTTTATCGCTATAAAATGTAATTCACAAGGGTAAAACCTCGAGGAATAATTAGTAGTTATGTTGGTCACTTCGTCACGCCTAAATTATTTTACAGATAAAAATTTAGAATGGTTATAGTCTGGTTTAGCACATAGGTTATTTTTATCCCGTTAAAATGTGGAGAAACGCGAAATTTGCGGGTGTAGAAGGGGAGCGCAGCCAATACAATATAATAAATTTAAATCTGTTTTACAAAAACATAAGCTATAAGTTAAAATCGTTTAAAGATAATCTACTTTATTTAAGTTACTTTTCATTACAGTAAAATATATTCAAAGATACATTTGTACCTCGTGTGAATGATCTATTCAAGAGAAATTGAGGTCTTGCCGAGGCGTTTCCTTGCGGCTCACATTTCCTGTGAAGATATAAATTTCCATTGAGGAGCCGATATCAGCCACTTATGCCAACCGATGCATTAAATTCGCTATATATGGCGTTAATAGTTTACTAATATGCATTATCTATAGGCTTACGTAGGGCTACCAAAACCAAAACGCCTTTGTATTATCCCGTTATTGTGAACACGTTTTCGGGAATTTCCGAAGCGAGCTGCTTTATTATATTTTCTAATGAAGATAAATCATTTTGGTGTATTGTATACAGGTATCTTAACGGCTTTATTGCTAAGATCGGGGATTGTTCCATTCCCATTTCATCATACCATACCATACCTGAACAAACTAAGACGAAGTCACGAAGGATTTGCGCAAATTTCAGGTGAAGGACTGCCAGGGGGTGGCGCGAGACAGACCAAAGTGACGTCTTTTATTATCAGAGACACTCACTCACTTTGGCTCGCTGTGCCATCACAGTTAGTTCTAGTAACTTAGTTATATCATACCTGATTTTGAGAGCCACTTTCTTATCCAGGTGTAGCGTGACACTACCTTAGCCCACTTGGTCACTTAACATCAGGTGGTTTGTAGTCAAACGTAAGATATAAATGTTAATTAATATATACTTATATACTATTGAATTGAGAACTTCCTCCTCGTCTTTAGAAGTGATATATACAGTCTATTTTATAAACCTACGCCTGTAGTTTATCGGACGTAAACAAATTAGAGAATGACGATGTAATAATTGCAATATGAAATTACGAACTCTTAAAAGTTAATTAAATAGAACAAAAGTTAGCTCGTAGACATTCTCTTCGCGAAGCTAATGATATATAACTGTACCCGTAACATACGGTCCAAATTGAATTTCACGGTAGGCGAATTATTTCCCGCACCTAGCTATCATAAATTTCAAACGCGATTTAATATCAATTAGAGCACGCTTTTCGTTACCACACCAAGAACGTAATATCACTTCTCAATTCGAATTAAGCCTGCGAGTCCATTAAACTAAGTAAGTTCACTAAAATAATTGGCACTTTACTGTATCGTAGTGGCTTTATGCAATATGTACCGTACTTCATCATGAGTCGGTAAAAAAATAAATTTAGTGTGCGGTGTGATTACGCGCCGATAACCGATGTTGGTTTTACTTACCGGCCGATTAAAATAATGGTTGATACGCGTTTATGTGAATTTGAACTTTGAGTATAGTCGGTAAAAAGATAAAGCTGATAAAAATCCTATATAAACGCTATAAAACGATTTTTATTTCTAAATAAATATACATATTTGTACTGACTTTCTTGAGCACGACTTAAAAAGATAACGGATTCTTGATTCTGTTTTGTACAGTTTTTGTTAGCTAGGTATCTTTGGGAAAACAAGGGGAGATCACAATATAAGGATAACTCTGTTAACTTATATATAGTCACAAGTTACAACATATACACCTACTAGCTTGAAATCGTAAATTTTGTCGACAGACTTCAGTTTTGGAGATACAAATTTTACGATCCGAAATTCAAACGAGTCCAAAAAACATTCACAAACGTTAACCAGCGCTCGTAAAATAGGCGTAGCATAGTACGAGTAGTACATTCACATCATTTACAAAACGGTTGTTAGAAATCGGCTTTTCATCGCAGGTCGCTGACTCGCTCCGTTCAGGACGTGCGCAGAGACAAAACGTCTGCCGTGACAAAGCCCTAGCGTATCTGCGTATCGCTTTACAATGCGAGAGTGAAACAGGGCCTGACGCAGTGACAGATGGATGGAAGGACCGACAGAGTCATCATATGACTGCTAGCGATGTACAAGAGCGAATCACCGTTTCGAGCAGTCTCGTTTGTTAAATTTCCTGTTTCTCTGGATATATACTCAAACTCTAAAGGCAATGTTATTCACACTTGAAATTGGTTTGTTCTTCTTTCACGCAGCAACGGCCTGATTTTGCATATATATAAAAGAAAGTCGTGTTAGTTACACTATTTATAACTCAAGAACGGCTGAACCGATTTGGCTGAAAATTGGTGGGCTAAGCTTTAAGTACATACTCATCAACTGAGTGTATAGACCGGAAATTGACATTAGCTTTTTATACTGGAAAAAATGCATGGTGCCTATGATGGGATCTCCTCACGAGTGAAACCACAGAGCAGAGGTAGTACATATTTAATGTTATATGGGTAAGTAGTAAGGTAATTTAAATTTAGTCATGTTTTTTTTTAAATAATTGGCCTATTGCGTGTTGGTTGGATTTGGTTATCAGTCAACCCTAGTAGATAGGTACCAATCTGCCTATATAAAGTGTTATTGGCGTCACCTCGAATTGCGACTTCATTTGCGCTGCCGAGCGCATGTGACGTGACCAACATTAATTGGTTGGTTCCAAGTTTGAGCTCTACCAAGTTTTAAACTGAATTTGAACGGAATTGGTTTAGTTTGAGTCGACAATTTTACGGTTTGGGATGTTTATGAAGCTTCTTATGGAAATTTATTTTTATACACATAAGTAGTAATGGATCTATCTCACGATAGATATTTTTTATTTGTAGCAAAAAAGTTATACCTATACTTACACAATCAAAGAAATAATATATAATTATACACTTATGTTCTTACATTTATTTTTCGTTTTTTTTTTTGCCTTTAACCGGCATTAACTCCACGCGGTGGGTAGTAGTTTTTTTTTAACCAGCACTGATTCAGCATGTCTGCGTGAAGTCAAGATTTTCAAGCTCTCTTATTTTAGAGCACGAAAGTCGCCGATGCCGATACTCAGTTCAAATTCCATCTCAGGATTTGCCATTGCTCAAAACGGTGAACGAAAACATCGTGAGGAAACCAGCTTGTCAAAAAACAACATTGATGATATTCGCCAAATATCCCCAAAATCAAAATGATTTATTTGCGTATTCCGTTCTGATGCAAACCGCAACCGATGTAACTCGATCACAAGTGGGTTTGTAAACGATACCGAATCGGATCCGCGGTGGCCTCCGCCGACCTATCGAGTTTTCAGTTATGCCAACTTTTTGCTTCAGTTGACAAATCACGTTTTTGTTGATAAAAAAGTAGAATTTTATGTACTGCGACATGCGACTGTAATAAATAAGCTCATTTCAAGGCCTCATGTTTTCTAGTATACAAGGTTTAAAGTGTGGCACTTACCTTTTTTACATCTTACTGGGTAAAATTTCAGTGTTTTTGTTTTGATGTGGTCGAAGGACGTGGTGCCACCCTACTCCTGAACTGGCTTTCAAGTGAGGTGGCCGGAACATGTGTTCCGGCCGGATAGGTGCTTGGCAACAGACTTGGCAGCTAGCCAGTGCGAGCAGTAGAAAAATTACCAAGCTATGATTTTATCACATTGTTATAGTGTATTCGAACCTACAATCTACGGATCACAGGGCAATATACTGCCAAAGAACTGTCATAGATCTGAACCATACTCTGCATTTATTAAAACTTCGACGTAGCAGTTTCGAGATCTGACGGTTTATCGAATAGTAACAGTCGTTTATTTGCAATGCACAGATGAGCTTGCTTGTGGTCTCTAGATATATAGTATCTTAGACAACAATATTCCGTCCATACAGTTTCGTACTATACCTCTGCTTTTGGGTTGTCTGGAAGAGATCGCTCTGAGTGATACGATCGCCCATTGTACCACTTACCATTAAGTTTTATTGTTTTTCTAGTTATAATTTTCCTTGCATTGTGGTGTGCCAATAAAGAGTTAATCTATCTCATATTTTTTTGAGAAAACGCCTCTTTACAATAGTGTCATGACTTTGGAGAGACAAACGTTTTCCATATCCGCGTAAAACGCCATTAATACTTACTCGACAATTGACTAATTGAAGTACTGGAAACCATGACATCTGAAACAGAGAGAGATCTGACGGCCCTATTGTTCTTCGACTGACCACGACGCAAAACCTTTGATGACACTTACCTTCCGCACTGTTTTAAAGGAATAATGGCTCATTCTATACTGGTGCTGTTTCAGATGAGATGTGCGAATGAGTAATGAGATCTGTCAAGGTACCCAGTCACTCATTTACAGGGTCGGGTCAGCTACGTAGTCACATGGGGATGATTTTGGAACGCCTTTGTTAGCTACTGAGCATTGACCCTGGTCGCTGATAGAAGCTCAGGACAACTCTTTGACGAATTTGTATTTCAGTTTCCTATGTATATGTTGATAATGTTTTCATGATGCAGTTTGGGTTTCCTAATCATCTGTCGATAGGAAAACTTATGTCTATTATATGTAGTAGTGTTAGATTTGATCACACGACTGTTTTAAGCCGGGATTCTATTTGCGCAGCCTGGAAATGAGCACGTCCTACAAATTGAAGCATCTCATCTTGAGCATGACGCACATTGCTTTTAAGAAATGACAGTTCAGTGACGTCAATTTGCAATCGTTGTTTCGAATCCTACAATGAGCTTGATCTTTCGGTGAAGGTAGATCGTGATGAAAACATAGCTCGATTTTCCATTTTCAAACGCTCACCTGGCTAGCTACTACCCTGATGTTAAAAACCTGTCGCCAAGCACATATCGGTGTGTCCAGTAGGTTCACTTGAGAGCTAGTTTGAGCACGGAAATGTGTCTGACTTTGAGTGACTCGCTACGCGACTGTCTCATCGGGTTCAAGTCATGGCCCTCCTCGACTCCAGTTACTATGTCAAAGAGGCGCTTGACTCGCAGCTACCTCTAGTGTAGTCATGGCTTCACATCTCTTCGTAGGTATAACTACAATACACAATACGTAAGAATCTTGTCTCGTTGGTATCGTTTCTCACTTCTCCCAGAGAAAGTGTTTCATAATAAGATAGCTTCGCTAATAGAATTACTTGTCAGTTAACACACTACAGTAATTATAGTACAGTACCCATCTTCCAGTAGAATTTATTACCTATTCGTTCAGTTCGGAGAATTGACCATTAGAATCTACGTATTAATTACAGAAAACGTGTGAGCCTATTGTTACAAATGTCTCAATTATTTTTGAGAATGTTGCAAGAATTACGTAATTTGTGTAGTTCTCTCTTTTTCTACCGAATCTTTGGACGTGAGAAATAGTATTTATTAAACTCATTGTTACATAAAGTTGTGCCGTAAAATAAAATTATGTCACTTCTCTGTTACGAGAGGCCGTTCCATGGTATAATAGACTATTGAAATGAAAGCGCTTTGTCCAAAATTCATTTAATCAAGATCAAAAAGATGGAAAACGAGAAGGTATAAGTGTGAAATTACTACGCCAAGTTTAATAGATTTTCGCCAAGTAATTGGTCTATTTTTCGTTCATGAATTCGACGAAAATTAGAATCGTTTAGGCATGAATAAAAAGCCTACGATTAGGTACCTATCGTATTATGTATTACCAAGATTTGGATATTTCATAAAATACCTATAAGTTTAGTCCGAACTTCAGAAGATATAAAGTCAATTTCAGTACCTTATTTCCCCTGAGAAAAAAGTTAATTAATTTTACTTGGAGAATGAGATAAGCTCGATATTTTAATAAGGAAGTCTACCGGTTGTTTCGTGTGTTACATGTTCAAGTATAAACTTTGTTATAAGTTATCGAAGCATTACTAGCATAGTAAGTTTCGCTTAGAGCGTTCTGAATGAAGTTGGCAAATGCCTTCGTCACTTAATAGTTTGCCTTTCGTGATAGGTATATATGTAGATTGTACGTACACCCTGTCGTTTAATTAAGGGTATGTTTGACAGCTAATATTTGATTGAGATACAGTTCATGTCATAAGGTTCAATCTTACAGCAGTAGCGGGTTTACCAGAAGGCTGAATAGACGGAGTAGCAGATTTTAGGGACGGCCCATTTTGAGACCGTTTTTACTTACGAAATTTTTTACATACTTCTTGTTAGCAATGAAAGCGTCACTTGGTTCACCGAAGTTCAATTTAATGGCTTTTATTAGCTTAGAAATATACCCTAAAATATTGTGCAATTTTAACTAAATTGCTAGGTTTAGATACTAAAATGAACTTAATATAAAATCCTGCACTGTGCTCGTCGCTCTGTCTTTAACCCGTTTTACCCCGCAATTTCACAGGAATCAGTGCCCTTCAACCTAGAACACAGAACAAAGGAGAAATATCCTCTATGTTAAATACATTCACCTATTTTCTAGTACCTACTCATGTAGTCGAACACGCAGTTATCACATAGCTCACGAAAGGCTCATACACTCACGATTTCTCAAAAGGCTTTACGTTCCTCCTCTTGCAGTAATTTGGCTGAAGACAGATTTACAATCGTTTTAGAACGCATCCGATGCGGTCGACACGCGAGTTTAGAGTCGCTAGATGAGACACAATATACATAAGATTCAGTAGAGTATTGTTTGCAGAGTCATTTGTGTTATCACCCTTCTTCAAACAAAGCCATAGTGTTTTAAAATTTGTTTCGTGTTGGTTGTTTACAAACAAAAATTACATAAAACATGCGTGGGTACATTAAAAAAAAACTATTGAATCAAGTGTCTGGGTGGAATATTTTTATGCATAATTTAATTCTGATTAACTATCAGCAGTATCAGTTGTAGACTCTCTGACTCTGCAGTTGCTTTCACTGAGCAAAATGACGTGTTTCCAAAGTTCAAAAGTAATATGCTTATAGGATATAGGCGTAGGTACCTATACTAGATTAGTATGTACTCACATTACGGGCTGTGGTCTTGTATTGTATTTTAATCTTTAGCACAACCATAAGGTTTTCTGATATTAACAGTCGACTACGTAAAATATTTCTATGACAAACTAAACAAAGCCTCCGGCGTTTACGTAGAGAGTTAAAGTCGATGGTCTGGACACGTCAATCTATGTTAAATCCATACTGTTTGTTTACTATGGAAAGATGAAGAGTCTTGAACATTGAGAGACGCGTGACCATTGCCACAGTTTCGTAACAAGTTGTTGCGGAAAATCATCGGTGCTTTATGGTGCAATCAAAATGTAATCAAGGATGTTGACAGTACGAATATTTCGCGTGTTGCTTTTATATCGTTCGTGTCGGGAAATAAATAAATTCGGTCGTGATTTTACTATTGGTCCATAAGTAGAGTTTTTGTTGCATAAACTCGTACTTCGTACTATATATTTACACCTCATATTTAGTAGATTTGTTTGTTTGATGTGAAATATAACATGAGCGTTGCCACGCTAGATTTTGTTCTGTTGTATTCTGGGAGACACTGAAATGTAATATGCAAACATGAAGCTTACCATCAACCCCTTGCTCGTCTCGTCACTAAACTGTATAAAAAACCTTCCCAAAGCTGTAGAAAGTGCATTACGGGTTTCCTCACAGCACTGATTTTTTTCTATGTCGTAAGCTATTCAACTTACAAAGAAATTGGTTTGGTAGCGAGAGCGGTGGTGGTGGTAACTCTAACCGCCATTGCCACCGTTTACGTGTTCTTACAAATATACCACAGTATCCTAATCATGTGGCCGAGCCGAATGTCATCGGTGTGAAAAAACGCACAAACTTCGCTGGCTCGACCACCTTGAAATAATGAGAGAGGATCGTGCGGTCAAACGAGCATACTTATGAAGGCCGAGTGGCCGTCTCCCGGTCGGCCGTCCCAGGTATTGCTGGAAAGACGAAGTCACGAAGGATTTGCGCGAACTCCAGGTGGAGGACTGGCAGGAGTGGCGTCTTTTGTTATCGAAGGCCAAGTCTCACTTTGGGTCGTTGCGCCATCTCAGTTAGTTTTTTTAAATTCTAATCATGTCACTACTACCTCTGCTACTAGACTAATTTGTTCATACCTTAATACAGTTGTTATATGCATCACGTCCATTAGTAAGGAGAGTATTGATCGTTTCGTTTGATAATGTGGCACCAATCGATTGTACTACCTTCTTCTACATGTTGACTGACAACTATCGATCATGATAATGATTCGATGTGTGCTTCGATTCACGCCTACCAATCGGAAAGTTCGATGTCATTTATTTTGACATAACGAGTGAGGTATTCCCGTGGGTTGATGCTGTAGACTGTATAATATTTTGATAAAACTAAGGGTTAGGAACAAGTTACCTAACTATATGATAATGAAGAACCTAAGCCTTTCATTACTTTGGTCAATTTATATCACAACTAGCTATAACTATATCACAACTAGACTCATGGTTAAGTCTTTGGTATAACATTAATTACCGGGATAAAAAATAGCTTATGTATGAATCCAGGGTATAAGCTATATTAATTCCAAATTTTAGAGCAATCTGTTGAGCCGTTTAAGCGTGAAGAAGTTACATACAACGTAAAATATTTCTATGACAAACTATACATAGTAGAGTAGGTACTCGTACATAATATGTATTTTATAATACACTCGCATTTATAGTATGTATTAATGAGATGACATGACGACCACTGTAATAGCAAAAATTTAGACTCATTTGACTAACAATTCGTAGTAAAGGCCTAAATTATTAAGTCTAAGTTAGGAAACGTGGGTTGATGCCATATCTAGCTATTCGTGTTATCTAAATGTATCTAGAGGAACTTTGTTGCAACAATCTCCTCAAATGAACATATCTCGAGAGCCGATAGAACTTACATTACCTCTATGTCAAAATATAGCGATAAATTACGATAAACATCGTTTACGATACAAAATCTCAGCTTAGAACGCTGTGCCTACATTATGTGGACATCGACTTATCGATGTATACCTATATAAAAATATTTTTATAGCCTATCCTGGGGCACAGTTGAAAGCTTGTCGATAAATGACGGCTAAATTATGATAAATGCCCGCGAAAGTCGTATCTTTCGTAACATTTTCAAGATAAAAAAACAATTCTATAATCAAGAACATAAAAATGTTTTTAGTTTTGGCCTCTTTAGTCTATGTCTGTTGTGATCTGTTTTTTTTTTGCTATTGAGTATAAACAAACTCGCGCAGATTATTTTTTGTTCGCCTAACACACACACACACACATATAAACTTAAGAGTCCAACGACAGTTACACAAACTAAATCGACATAGACAAGTTTTGATAATTCAATAAATATCAGAAGGATAGTTCGTGTCACCCAGCAGGTAGAACTTCTATTACAAGCCACAGATTATGGAAGAGTGGCATCAGCTAGTTAGAAGCCTCTATATATCATGTCCCGGCGCGATTATAATTTGTAACAAAACGACTGTGATAGCTAGCTACTGAGCATTTTATGGCAATTTTGCTAGTAATTTATTGTTTTTCCGCCAAGTAACCGGGGCGTATTATATCAACCGCAGTTATCTTACCCACTGACTGTATCATTATAATAAACTTCATATAAAATGCGGTTACAGCTACCTTTTTAATTGTCTCTTCTTCTCCAAACCAATAATATCTAATGTAATAATAATATCTAGTGAATAAGTGTGTGTGTTTGTTTCTTCTTCACGCTGAATAAAATTATAGTCTGGATTAACATGTAGACTACTTTTTATCCCGCAAAAGAGTTGCTGCGGGATGACAAGAACACCGCGCGTGTAAACGAAGAACGCATCGAGTTTCTAATATTAGATCTTAATTTATCAAAATACCGCCGAAGAAACTGAGAAATAGAGAAATAAAGATACTGAGAAATAGAGCTGAAAAAGCTGTCACGGACCTTGCAAATATTAATTACTACTGTGCGTGACGTGTCTAGACGAATTTGTATCCTCCCCGCCCTCACATTAATTTTCCCAATTTTTTTTATGTACCCTATATTAGACTAATTGCTTTTGCTTTTATTCCTTTTCGATTTTTCATAATATTCGATACATATTTTTCGTCCGCCTCTAGGCTACGCACTGTTGAAGTGGTTTTATTACGCTCCGACTAGAGCTTTCGATCTATGAATAGATACTAAACCAGTATCAAAATGCCGATTGCTATCATGTTTTTTTGTCTTCCGCATATCATCAATTAAAATGTTTACACGTGGCTAAATGACGCAAGGCGGATTCTTTTTAACCGGTTTCCACAATAGGTTCGTGGGAGAGTGAAGTTTAAGTAGCGCCACCAATTTAGCCTGACCTTTTTCGGTTACTTCAATATCGAACATTGACTGAACGTACCACGTCCTTATGCTCGGTGGGAGGCCATTTTTAAGTGGTCATGGTGTTTGTAATGATCTTGTTTTCAAGGCGACACATCTCGTTTCAATAAGTACAATAAAATTAATAATGCGAGTTTTTGTGTCCCATTCAAGGATTCCGAACAATCGTAGCATTGAGTCTGGAGAGTGATCGATGGGTTAAGACCGAGAAGTGGTCAACACTGCTAAAGGGTAAATAATAAATGGTTTTTGTGAGGAGATGACGCTCGTGGAAATTTGCAAATAATGGGAGCCGACACCAAGATTTTTAGATAACGATGATTTTTAAATATTCTTTGTTCTTGATTTTCTCACAACGTTTGTTAGTCATATATGGAGTGCCTTGACCTCCCAGTTTTTGCCTTCATTTGTCGATGTAATGGCCTTGGGCGGGTCTTTGGTTATTTCCTCAATTAGCAATAAGTAAACCCAGTTGTTACTCGCCTCTATGGTTCCATAAAAAAGATTTACGCATGCTTCAAATTCTATTTCTTTTGAAAAAAAATATTATAAAAACAAAGCACGACGATTACGCCCACTACTCGAATAGTTTAGTGCTTTATTCGTTGAAAGCTACATTATAAGAATTTTCCTCTTATTTGTGTAGCTTGCTAGAAATTCCTTAACGCCCTACCTATCATTATTTGAATTATGAAGATAAGATGTGTAACTTACAACTTCATATTATTAGTAAGCTTTGCAATCACAAAATGACTATCATTAAGCTGATTTCGCTTGATGTCTTTATCACATTATGTCAGCCAGTGGTGGATTCAGGTCTCTACGTGTCCCTGAGCTCACAGGAACATCCATCCATATCTACCCCTTTACATAAACAAAGCCTGGTTATAGGTTACTTTTTTGGTATGTTGCGAAAATGCACTGTACCTGTGGAAATATCGACTCGGGTCGAACTACCGTCTACAGCTAGTAATTTAATATCCGCCAAATTAACACCTTTCCCAATGAAATTAAGGTTTCTTACAAATTGTATATAGAACCAACATTACCTACAGATGTAAAGCAAACATAATTCAGTCACAAGTCACGATCGGGCTCTTTATCCGGTATTTGATTATCTGCTAATTTAGCGTTAAAGTAGACTTGCTTCATCCGACCTTGATTTTAATACCATAAAATTTGGCATTGAAAAACATGAGATTACTCTTTGTCTGCTGTGAATACCTATTTGCCTCTTTAATACATATAACTATATATAAAAGGTGCTTATAAGATTGGGTTTACAATGGTGTTGCATTCATAGGTAATCGTTATTTGAATGTCATAAAATTACATGCTCAGATACTTCATTGTGGCTACACCTACCTACATAAAATTATATATAAGTAGTATATAAGTAGGTTATAACAGGAATTCTGGAAATGTCAAGACTTCAGTTTATGTACGTGCTCTACTTAATTTTGTTAACGCCCAATAAAACGAGAGAAAATAAGAAATTGTTATCAAATTTTCAATCCACCTTTGATAATAATGGTCTTCCTGGGATTCGTCTGCTGTCTCTTAGTCTTTGCCGTTTCCTAACATGATTTTTACTTTTTAATGTAAATAAGTAACGAGACGAGTAAGTTACGGTTACTTATTATAGGTTACATCCTGTTATTGTTTTACGAAGTTAGTTTCCGGGCCACTGTTTCCTCTAATGATTCCACGATTTTGTTAAATTAAACTTAATATAACTTTTTTAGATTTTACGATACCAAACAGCGGCATCAAAGTTTGAAATAGCATTTTTCTAAATAAAACTGCACAATTTAAGGTGGAAACACCTGCCAAGTTCAGTTGTCTTTGTGCAACCAAACAGAAAACATGCCTGCTGCGCGCTGAGCTCGACTGCGAACTGTAAAACTGAGTCAAGTGCGAATCTGCGAATGGGACGAGTTCCAGGGGCGGTTCTAGGATTTATTTCAGAGGGGCAGAAGTACCTAAGGAGTGTCTTATTATTCTACTTTGGAATAAAAATATGTAATCTTAACTGGGTTGTTACGACCTGAGTGACGACGACGAAAAGTGACGATGCACGACGGTCCGTGTCCCATTCTTTGGATCCTTCAATCACGTGCTTAACTAGCTACACTAGCTAAGTATACCAATTCAATGAGAAGCACAGACATCTCACCACAGCATCGCATGCAAGCATGCATGGGGGGGGGGGGTGCCCCTGTGCCCCCTTCCTGAATCCGTTGTTTACGAGGTCCTTAGTAAGCTCCAATTACTAGCATGGATACGAGAACCCAAATAAAATGTTTTTCCACATCACGATTGCAAACTTAATCCCCCAATTGGCACTGCACTTCACTGCAGGGTTACTTCGTGCTTGGATGCCAGGTGTAATTGGTGGAACATCAGTTTGCATGGCCAGGATAGGGTACTTACGACCAATCATGCTGTCAATCCGTCTATGGATCCGACGCCTGCGCCCGTGGGAAGTCCGACAAACACGGTAATCGTATCAATTTTTAATAAGTACTTTTTGGTAAGGGATACATCGTTTTTTACATCTTACAGGGTAGCATTTCACCACAACGATGTGATCAAAGGTGGCACCATGATAAGCCTGGATTAGAACACGTAGATTTTTTAAAATTTTTGAGGTCTTTATACCCTCTTAAACTTACTATCCTACGCACTTTTAAATACGCAATTAACATTAGCTGCATCATATGATTTCATTTTCATATTATTTTGAGTAAAATACCGAATTTCACGATGCACTATCTACCATCGTTTAACAAGCCGTTTACATTGTAAGCTACGTGTGCGCATAAATAAAAAAAAGAAATGTAAAAGGTTCATAATACGGAATTATACGATAGCTTCGCTGTGACAGTAATCCTGATCCTGTGATCTAGGGAACGCATACTAGGGTGGTCCTCACACTGATCTCATATCAACCTAATGAAGATTATTATATGATACAAAAACTTTTTATCAGTAATATAACGTCTGTCATAATAAGTCAATCAAAATTGGTCAATGAAACGAATATATCCATCTATTAGACCTGTACCACGGCTGCGCCTGAGTGGAACTTTTATTTTTTTTATTTATGGCTTGACTGTTTGTGTATTTAGCCAGTATCAAGTCGACGGGTGAAACGCTATTTGTATAAAGAGATACTTTTTTATATATAACAGTTTTTGGATTAAAAAAATATCCTTAAAAATTATGTATCTATGTCATTTTATATCTAAATAATTATATATAACTCAAAGGTGACTGACTGACATAGTGATCTATCAACGCACAGCCACTGGACGGATCGGGCTGAAATTTGGCATGCAAGTAGATGTTATGACGTAGGCATCCGCTAAGACAGGATTTTGATTAATTCTACCCCCAAGGGGATAAAATAGGGGATGAAAGTTTGTATGAAACTTTGTCAGTTTTAAACCGATCGGGCATAAAGCTGTAGCCCACGCGGGTGAAACCACGGGGAACAGCTAGTTAAATATAAAACCGGAATTTGACACTCTTATAAAATGACCTAGCCTGCATGCTGTACCTGTACACAAAAATATTAGGTATATAGACCTATAATCATAAAACAATAGATAGACATTCCAGCACACGTTTAATTTCGGTGACATAAATATCGACTGTAAATACGCAAGAACGGTACATCGGAAATGTTAGTAAGACGACTTCGACCCACCCCGTGCGCACTAGTTTATTTCATTGTATGTAAATTGGTTGGGCCCCAGCCGCTACCATATGCCTCGCTTGGGTTTGTTAGAGCAGAACAGTCGTTTGGTTTGCTCTTGAAATTCATTAGATTCTTCATTCTTCTTCATTAAATGATGTATGGTTTTTCTTAGCAGAGTTTATGAAACGCAAGACGTATTTGTAGCTTGGTTAAAAACCACATAAAATAAAAATGCTCAAACCGTGCGCAAACATAAAATGGAAAACAAAATCTTTAGATTGGCTAAGTTTATAGTTACGTCACAGGCGTAAATTTTACCACCTAAGTCTATAATGTGTATGTATAAAACATATGACTGGACTGGATGTAAAACCACATTTGCGTATATCACGTGGGGTGAGCTCCCGACGCGTGGGATGCCCAAATTGCACGTCCAACTATCGAACCACCCTTAGGCATTCGAGAAACCACCGACCACCAATTTGTCCCTTCCGTGTCAGTGATTTTGTCATTCCCGTGGGCACCTCGCTAATAAAGAGCCGTCGGCAACATCACGCTTCCTCGAAATAGATTTACTGAGTTTTGTCAGGAATTCCGACTTGGGATTGGATATGGACGGTGACTTTAGTCAGCGCGATTAAATCGAGTTGTCGAGGAATTACCGGTAGCGTTAGTAATTTTAGAACGCAATCTTTTGTTTATCTGTGTTTTGACAAGTTCCCGGGCTGTCATTGTCAGACATCATCATATAGATGAGGGATCATTCGGGGTCATCGGGGTGCTTAGGAGAGAAGGATAGGATGCTTTAACTAGAGGAAAAGCATTGTGTAATTTATTATAGATCATGTAAATGTATGACAGATTAAGGCTTCAATGTAAATATGGACAAAAACCTGCTATGTAATACATACCTACACCTTTAGACATAAGCAAGATATCAATTACATTTAATAGGCTTTAATTTATCTGGGTAAGTATTAATTTTGGGTCGGCAACGCTACTCTGGTGTTGCAAATATCCATAGACGACGGTGACCGCTTTCCATCAGTCTGTTTGTTTGCCACTCTAATAAAATAAAAAAATATAAAAGTTGTTGATTTTAGGAGTAGCTAAAATATACTCCGATCGATTTATCGCTACTAAATCTAAAAGAAACACGTAAGTCATGATGACAAGAGATTTCACATTCAGTATCGAGGCCTTCGCTGCCCTTTCATCGCTTGTTTATCCAAGTACATAATTGTACGCGGTCGTACCGTGTCTGAGTCAGCCATCGCGCTCAGCGTGGCAAAAGACAAATTGGCCGTCAGAAATTCCAAACGTCTTTGCCATTCAGATGCTGAACGCAATAGACTGGGAGATCTTGACGAATGTTATTACTTGAAAGGATACTTGTGTTGCATGAAAAATTTCCTAAAGCTTTATATATTGGTTTTTGAAGTTGAGTTACGAAATATGAATCTTCTCTAGGATCAAAACTACGAGTATCTCATCAAGATCGGATCAGCGGTTTAGGCGTGAAAAGGTAACAAACAAACAGATAGACAGAGTTTTTTTCACATTTGTAATATTTATTTATTTATGTAAATTGTCATTATTTATTATTTATTTATTCAATTCAATTAAACGGCTAAGCTAATTACATTAATTTCATCACAGAATCAGTTTTTTTTATTTTTTTTTTCATGTCATAATATTTTTGTATGGACTAGTATGGATTTGTCTTTTAAAAACAAACGATTATAAATAATTTGCCATATAAGACAATGTATAACGTCGTTGTAGCAAGTTGCTTTTGATACGTTTAAAACAAGGCTCTGCATTTTGAAGGAAACTTCTTTACTACGCCTTTTATACTGAGTTACAAAGGTATTCCCATCGTTCCCTTTGAGCACCAAATAAATGTCATCTTTGTGTCATATTTTTCACAAATAACTTCGAAAGACTTTCATACACTCAATATTTTATAACGTCTAGAAACAAAAATTTGACTTCTTGTTTTACCTTATAATGATTTTGATGGTAATACAGCTTGTGGAAAATAGATTGAATTTTTTTACTGATTTCATGTCATGTAAAGAAATTGATCAGTAGCTCCCCGTCTATTTGCTGAACGAACGCAATTTGTATCGTCACCGTCACGTCTGTTAGCCGCCGGTTGGCGCATCATTTCTCACTTTGCCGTGTTTTCAAAATGTTATTTACGTGAACACTTTGACTGTAAACAGTGCACAGCATTTCTCTTTTACATTGTTCGGCACACCATGCTGTGACATTCATGCCATTCTGCGATCTGATTTCTTTACGTATGTTGTATACTGCTTATCGGAAAATCTGTGTTTACGACTTTTTGTGTATCTGACATTCTGCGTTTAATTTTTTATTATCTAGTTTCTGATTTGCGTATATATCTGCCCTCCTGTGATTTCTATTCTACGTATCTGCCATTGTTTAACATATTGTAACTGTGTACAGTCCAATACACAACCACAGCGTCTTGCTCTTCATTTAGTAGAACCAATGTCAGATTAATGGATTTAGTTGCTTATTAATGTCAAATACGCAAAATGTCGGATAGGTACGCAGAATGTCAGACATACATTGGAAACAAGGGTGAGATATTATCAGCCAAGATTTTCATGTGTTTGAAAATTCGCTGGAATGATTCATGACATGACTTGTGAGTGGTGTGATGAGCGATAGACACAGATTTTGTTATCAATACTGAGAAAAAATTTCTGACTCTTCTTCTGAGTCTTTACCTTCCAAGGCCGATCCCTTCCTTATTTTACCTTAGTTTTCCTTCTGAATCACAATTCCTTCCCTTTTGACTCAGAAGGAAAACGGTATTTCGGAAGGTCTTTTTTCTCCGTGAAAGTTCTTCTGTTTATGATAGACACCATATTGCTGTCTGGACTGTCCTTTGTTAATTTTTTCTATAACCAATGTTGTTTCTTCTTCTTTGTATCAATGGTTTTTTAAATTTTATTTGACCAGAACTCGGTGACGCTAATTGCTCGGTGTTGCTAATCGCTGTGTAACCACCATGTCTATACTACACTGACGCTCATGTACAATTGTACACATCAAGTCACAATGCAGTCTGTCGAGCCGGCTGTCTTCCAGTTGAAATCTTAATAACATGTTTGTGTCACTCCCACATGTTCAAGAGGCAGGCGCATTTGTTATGAAACCATTCGAGGCAAGATCATTTGAATGGATGTCACGGGATTTAAGAGGGCTCAGACTTTAACAGTATTTACTTACCTTCATCATCATCATCATCAGCCGCAAAAATTCCATTGCTGAACATAAGCTTCCCTCCTTAATGTCACCATGAACGGCTATTAGACATTTGCATCCATCGGCCCTATATATGCGACTTTTACAATGTTGTCGATCCATATATAGCGGGGAGTCTACCTACAGAACGTCTTCCGGTCCACTTGAGAACATTTCTTCCCCATCGATTATATCGGTTCATCGAGCTAACCTACACACCTTATATCCCTGATATTACCTCCTTTGTCCCCAAGTATAATAGGATGCAAACATCACTAAACTTGTGTTTCAAATGGAAGGAAAATGATTCCAGTTTAATTAGATTTATCCTGTAATATTTTAGGACAAAGAGTGAACTGCACTGCTGTACAGGATATTGAACTGACCACCTGACCACCAGCTCGAGTTGTTTCCTCAGTCAGTTATACACATAATATCACAGTAACAGTATAAGGTACTGCTGCATGTTCCGAAACTGATCTAAACTTAAGAAAATGTCAATAAAACGACACGTAATTCTAACAGTAACGTGATTTGCAAGTTTTTGTTTACAAACATTGTATTTTGAATTTGGCGAATAGCCTCAAAGTAACTTTAGTTTCAAAATTTCCATTGTTTTGGCAACATTGCCCCTCAATCTGGTATACAGAAGTATTTGGACACTACTGTTTGACGGTTGAATAATTGGCCTTTCCTCCAGATGGAATCCACGCAAACCCATATAGGTACTACAATAAAAATTTACAAAGGTTGAATTCCGTTGGGGTTACCAAGTTACCAGACTATAGCATACGAGTTTAGCATACACGCCGCGTCGTGTATGTGGTTTAATCGCATATGAATATGTAGCATTGAGAAAGTGTTCTTTGAATGTCTTCTGTGAGGTGAATTATCTTAAACGTTTCAGATGTGCATACAATTTGAATACCAGTTTGAACTTTTGCAGACACACTGACTCCAAATAGGTTTATTAAGAGAGATAAAGGGAAACATTTTCTAGGGTTCCAATATCTATAGGTAGATATTTTAAATTCTACAAGTGCAGGACAGTAAAAGAATCTGATATTGTCCTTAGTAATAAAATCTAGTTGTAGGTCATAACCCAGATCCAAGAAAACTATGGTGTACGACCAATGCTGAGTCCAGGAGAATGAAGATTGAAGAGGTATCTCTCGAGACTCGTATTCCTACATGTGGGATTACCCAAAGCAAAAATGCGATGTAACTTAAATATTTCTAAGCAGCATAGACGGTTTCTTTTTAAGTATTTCATTAATATTATACGTTTTCAGGAGCGTTCATGTTATCATTAAAACAAACAGGCTCTGTTGAGATCTCGGGATTAGTGCATAATAAACAAGTTAAGACACTAGTACGGTTAAAGAGGCTAAGTTTGGGGACACAATAGACTGCGACCCACGCTACCTCTAGTTAAATTGAGACAAAGAGTAACGCACTCAGTAACGGTACGTAACTATTATAAGTGGCTATAATAGGTATCTAACAAGCTCATACTTCGTGTACATTATTCGGGAAATTATTCTTGAAATGTACCTACATCGTGACTTGTAAAATATTGCAAAGCGCTTGCGTTTGACAGCTGATATTAAGGAACAACCACCGCGTTTAGATATTGGCATAGGTTTTCACGTCAATAGATTTTAGGGAAAATTTAAGAAGAGCTGAGGTATTTTAAAATTATGGATAAGTATTGTTTTTTAGTAACTGAACAAATCGTCGAACTGAAAAATGGTAAGGCCAACACATACGGATTTCGTATAATATACCAACCTGATACCTATTCCTATTACCTGATCCTGCTATCGAGATCGAAAAAATATATGTATGAAAATCAAGTACCTACCTACAGCGCCCCTAGACACGTAACTAAAACTTTCATACAAAAAATACTGTTTATGAAACTCGTATTGATTTCATATAGTTTGATCAAACGCAGTAGTATCTAAACATTAGCGGTCTCACGTGGGTCGTGCAAGAATAGCGAAAGAAAGTAGACCAACGGTAGCAACTTAATTTCCGATGATTATTTTGATATAGATCAAGATTAAACCATGAGGTACGAACCAGTTCCGTCTTCTTTGTACGCGATACGCCAGCGGTATGGACAGCGAAAGGTCGCTGAACTCGTCCGATTTTTCAATTTCACCAAGCAATCAATAATGCTGATGTGTAAATTTTGTATCATCATCATCAGCCTGTATTAGTCCACTCCTGGACCAAGGCCTCTCCCAAGATACGCCACTGAGACCGGTTTTTATCTTTTCTCATCCAACTAAGGTGGCACTTTTTGCAAATCGTCGCTCCACCTAGCACCTTACACTACGCTGCTTATCTATGTATATTAATATGTATCACGGTACATCTGTGTTGTCAACAAAGATGATAAACTATTAGTTCAGAAGAAGGACGAGTCTCCTGTCCTGTGTCTGACCAAAAACTTCGACTAAACAAGGAACTCACGATCAAGAAAAGGTGGCGAAGATAGTAACGATCTTATAAAACTATATGGCTCATATCTGATATTTACTTCACTTTGGTAATCAGTCAGCCGGGCGAGCACTAGAAAATGCCCTATCATCAAGCAATTGGTTGCGATCATCATCATCATCATCATCAGCCCGTATCAGTCCACTGCTGGACATAGGCTTCTCTCAAGGTACGCCACTGAGCCCGGTCTTCGGCTCTTCTCATCCAACTACTGCCAGCCACTCGGCGCAAGTCGTCGCTCCACCTTGTCGCAGGGCGATGTTTGTTGGTTGCGATGTTTGATTAAAAAAACTTTATATAAAGACCCTACGCGAACTCCAGACTCTGAATTGATGGGCTGAAATCGCTCAGGATAGGGAGAGGATTGGCCCTCTCTCTTTTCGGAGGCCAAGACACGCTCGCTGAACCATCAGAGTTAGTTAGTTAATTTAAAGGCTCTATTTTATTGTTTCAGAACTGAATTAAAAGAGGGATACGCACATATGTCCGCCAAGAATGATACCGGTAAGATTCGAGTTATTAACCTACATAAGTACCAATAAGTTTGAGGCTATATACAATTTCTAGGACTGAAGAAGACCTTTCAACATACAAAGCGTAGTAGAGCGTAGAAAAAATTCTCATTATTCTGGTAGTATAATGGAGGCAGTACAGATTTAGAGAAATCATTTCTTTGAAGAATCACAACAGGCAGCGTCTCTTGTTATTTTTATAACGCCGTAATGGAAAAATAAATATCGAGTACTAGCTGTTCCCTGCGGTTTCACCCGCGTGGGCTACAGTTTATCGCGATAAAAAGTATCCTATGTCCTTCCCCGGGGCTCAAATTATCTCTATACCAAATTTCATTTAAATCGGTTCAGTAGTTTAGGCGCGAAAGCGTATATATTACGTATACTCCAAAATTATTCCCGCGTTGCCCGCTGTAGGTATCCATTATCTTATTTTAATTCTAGGTTAATTTTTTTTCGAACCACGCGTTTGAATCGTGCTGTTAAAGGTCTTCCTGGTCCGCGACCGCACTTTACCTATTTCATAGATTCTCCCTCACCTCGCCGCGTTTCCCGCTGCGCTGGGGTGCGGCAGGTTTATTTTTCTATTACTACTTACATTTTTAAACTCGTGATATCTTTCGAATGGAATGTCCAAATTTAATGATTCAAAAAGTTTTATAAAGGTATTGAAGCAGTTTTGAATAAGAAGTAATTTATTTTGATGAGGATTAATACCAAGATACAAATAAAGAGCCTTTTCTTGAGGCGGCATTAAAAACTATTTTTTTAAATAAAATATCACTTATTGCGGCATAACTGTAATAATTAGACATATGCTCTCGCGGACTTTTTTGTAGATCTTAATGAGACCTACAAACCCGTACTACATTATTTTGTTCTAGTGTCAATAGTTTTTGCAGAGCACGCAAAAATAGGTTTTCGATTTCACACCTTGGGTTGCAAAATAGCAATTTTCTTACGGATCCCTAATTTTTTTGGAAATAAAATATAGCCTATAGCTTTCCTCGATAAATGGGCTATCTAACAATGAAAGAATTTTTCAAATCGGATCAGTGGTTCCTGAGATTAGCGCGTTCAAACAAACAAACAAACTCTGCAGCTTTATAATATTATTAAGTATAGATTAATGGATTTTGGGCATTTTTTCTTTCTTTTAGTTCTTTCAGGGTAGTTCCTGACCGCAAAACTATGTAGTTGAAGTTGATGTCGCGCTACACCTGGACTTTGAACAGGCTCTCAAGTGAGGCTGCCGGAATAAACCGCCAGGTGCTTTGAGACAGATTCTCAACATTGTGAACGCTATGGCCAGCCAGTCTAGCGCTATAGAAAACGCTCTACCACCAAGCGAATTCGTATTTTAATTAGTATTCTTATACTTTTAATTGTATTTAAAAATAGCGCTTTATTTCTTGCAAAAAATATATAATTAAATGAACATCTGCATAAAAGGCAGCTGGCAGACATGGGGCTAACGCAATAAAGGAAGTGAGGCATTAAAACGAGTACCTTTAGTTTTTAGGGTCGTACAAGATGTTTACAAAGCTGTATTGCATTCTACATACCATTACATAACAGGCTAGCTAAATGCAATAATTTACATCTTCTATTAAGCTTACATACAGCCGTTTTGTCGTGTTCAAAATTCACACAGTACCTACCTATATGCAAAAGCTATTTTCGCGTTTTCTTACTGGAAAACTAAACTTTCATTTAGAATCGCAGCTTATTTAAATGTCACTTTATACAGTGGCTGTTCTTACATAAGTAATATAAATTCTTTTAATAAAATTTTATTTTTTTCTGTGCATCGTAAAATTGTAATTACAATCAGCGTAAAACTGACCATTAAAAAACGTGTATGTCCGCTCCTTTAAACGTTCAGTTTTGCCATAAAAACATCAACGGTAATTATGACTACAGCCCCATGTAATCTCCCCTTCACTGTATTTCTCATGGTTAAGCCTTTCGCGAATTTGATATAAAAAGTACAAAGTTTAAGCTCATTTAAAGGGCACAGGAAGCGAAGGGTCGCCTTTTATGATGAACGCAGTTCTTTTTTGTTCATTTCATTTACTCACACCTTTGATTGTGGACCGTTTTCATAATACCATTTTCATAAACGAGTGTGGAGAGCATTGTAATGGAAAACTCTGAACAATGCCGAGGCACACGTGTGCCCCGAAATACTTTTCTTATACATTTTATCTGTTTACTAATTCATACTGTCGCTATCGCGTTAATTTCATAGAGTTTTGCTATCACATACCTACCTGAAGTTTTATTAGCGTCCCTAAAAGGTCGGTACAATATAAAAAAATATCATCCATACATAATAATATAGCTCAGTGCGGGTATATGTCTCATTCCCTTGAATGTTGCGATTCTTTAACATGTCGGTTTCCTCACGATGTTTTTCTTCACCAGTTTGCGCGATGGTAAGTTTGCATCATAAAAAGCTGAGATCGGATTCGAACTAAAGTGGTTGGCTTACAGAAGGTGAAAACAGTTATCCAAAATGTAAGGTTAGAAGGCACTAGTTCTATTTCTAAGGTTCTGCCAAACAAAGGCACACCATCATATATTTTGCGAAACAATACGATCACTTGAGCGGTGTTATCAACTCATTACGCATGAATAGGCGCAATACAATTATAGAGTCAACAATTAGAGAAATAATAGTGCCCTTATTATATATTAATTATACAAGGGAGAGCAACAAGCAAGTAAGGGTAACGTTAATTTGTATTACATACTTGATGTGCAGTGTCTATTCTGGCAAGGAATAGAATTTTCTTGTTTTCATAGCTTTCGCATTTATAATACATATTATTAGGATAATATCCATGATTATGGATCATCGATTCTTAACTCAGCTATCGGCGTGTTCCGGCAGCCGCACTTGAAAGCCAGTTCCCATTGCAGGTGTAGCTTGATGCCACCTTAAATCGCATCGTCACTTAACATCATGTGATTTGTGTTCAAACGCTACCCTATAAGAAGTTAATTATTTTTTTGTATGAATGTAGTATGATGATGTATGTAAATTTATATTTGTGTATATTTGCCAGGGTCAAGTATTAAATATACCTAAATGCCTTGCCTTGGTCGTCGTTTCCTGAAAGATACAGCCCGGGAGTGTTTAAGTCAAGAGTGAATAGGTATTTACTGGGCAAGCGCGCTACACCTTCGACCACATCGTCGCTTTCAATCGGTTGAGATCGTGGTCAAACGCTAGCATTATTTGTTGTAAAAACAATTGCAGTCATAAAAGCCTCCGTTTATTTGTTGTGTGTGCAGATGATAGTGCGCGTGTGGTGCGAGAGTGGCGCGGGGTGGGCGCCGACGCACGTGCCCGTCACGCCGCACACGACGTGCCGCGACGTGCTGGACTGCTGCCGCGAGCCTGGCGACGAGCCCTGCCTGCTGCTCTCCGTGCACCCCAACCATGGAGGTACAGTACTATGCACAATGTCTTTACCCCGATACATCGCAAAAACACAATATATAATTATAGTATGGTGGCTACAGTTTATCACGATAAAAAGTATACTCTGACCTTCTCCACGGTTCAAATTTCTAAAAAAAAGCCTTAGCTACTCCTTATAACATTATCTATCTGCGAGCGAAAGTCTCGTCGAAATCGGCCGTTTCAGGGATTACCCGGAACAAAAAGACAGACAAAAAATAATGTAAATCAAACGTTACAGGAAGTTGAAAAAACGTATTTTCTAAGCCAGATAATTTAGTATCAATGTATGAATTGAATATCCCATATAGCATTTAATTGGTCCCCCAATTGTTCATTGGCATTTTTCTATAAAAATAAATCAATAAATAAATAACGGGGACCATTGCACACAAGTAATAATGTACATGTAGGTAAGTACCTAATTCTAAAGCTGATACGCGGTATTAACCAGACCTGGTTACGCTCTATTGCATTATCCCTGACGAAATGTATACAGGGCGCCACTGATGTTGTTATCATAAAGAGTAGGAAGCAAAGGAGGAAATGATGAAAAAAACATTGTCTAGTTGTGAGATACATTTTTAGGTCAAGTTAGCTCTTTGTATAACTTAAGTTATATTTTAACTGTGTGTGTAAGCAATTAAACCCCAAATGAAGTTAACGTTTTTATTTTGCATTGAATAGTTATCTTCTACAAATTTTTTTCTAGTACAAACTACCTTATTAAACTAGCCTAAATTAATCGCTATATTTAATTTTGTAGAGACATAAACAGTATTTGTGCATTATTTTGTAATTCATTAAACTTTCTGTGCTGTGTAGGTTTTTGGTAGGTTGATATTTAAAACTGATATGATGTGACATGATTTTCACGTAGGCTCTTTTTAAGCTACTTTCATTAGCTTCAATTGTAACGAACTAACAATGTAATAAAATCTTGCAGGTAATTTTAACCAACTTCTAAATTGTCGTATCGAAATGGACCTTTGTATTTATATGTAATCTTGGTGACAATGCAATCATTTGATGTCATCGACATGATCTGATGATGGAGCCAGGAGGTGGTTAGTGGAAGTCCTCAGTGGTATCAAGTAAACCCCTCGAGTTGTGGCTCATACGATTCATTTTTTGTTGTGTTCATATCCGCCTTGCTTATCCTCTTGTTAAGAGTTGCACGACTATAAAAAAAACAGGTCATTATTAAAGGTATCACTAAAATAAAACTATTCTATAAATAATATAGTAATATTACATTTTGAACATTTTAGTTTATTTTTAGCGATCCGCAGCGTCGTCCGGGGAAAATCCTCTTTATTCCTAATCTCCTTGGAATTTTTAAAAACCGTTTCTTAGTAAATGTCTATACACTTAACAAGGAACATACCCTCCAAATTTAATGTCTCTACTAGAGACTACCCCATGACTTTGCCCACTTAATTTTATGTCAGTGAATCAGTCAGGACTTCCAATCCATAGTATTGATTATATATATTTTAAGCTGAATTTAATGAGTAATATCTCAACGGTTTTTCCTGTTTACATCTATAGAGATAAGTCATAGAGAGAAGCGGCAAATAACATAATGTGAATCCTATTAAAAGGTTCTTTGTCCTTTGTGACAGATTGACTGAGTGGCTGAATAACAACGTATAGACTAAACCTCTGGACGGTCAGACTTAAGATTTAGAGAGTTACATTTAAAAGGGATTTTGTCAAATGGTCAAATGCAATATTAGAGTTTGTATGGAACATTTTAAACTTCCACGCGGGGAAGGCACGTCACTAGTTATTTATAAACTTGGGATTTGCTGAGACCAATCCGCAACAAAGAGGTCAATGGTCACATTGAGTATAGTCACAGAATAGATAAAGGTTATATATATGAATGTTTGATTTGTTTTTTTCTGCTCCGATAAGAAAACAAACATTTAATGCACCGAAACATATTATGTCAAAGATGACAAGGACCACGCATAAAGAAAAAAAGAAATCGAAGTAGAACAAACAGAAGTCAACAAACGCCAAATACCTAATAGCTATGGCTATGGCAAGTCAATTAAACACCTGGTCCAGCTGGCGGATTCACGAACGACAATTGACTGGTCATCGGCTGGTATGTCAGGAACACCATGGATAGGAGCAGGAAGTAGATCCCTAAAACAAATTGAACTTATTTAATATTTTTTTACAATTTATTGCAATAAAAAGTATTCTATGTTCCTCCCCAGGATTCAAACTATCTCCGTAACAAATTTCATTTAAATCGGTTCAGTAGTTTAGGCGTGAAAACGTATCAGACAGATAGACAGAGTTACTTTCGTATTTATAACATTGATATAGTAGGGATTAGTCCAGTTACTCCAGACTCTGGACTGGGCTGACATCGCTCAAGATAGAGAAGAGTGGCGCTCTCTCGTTTCGGAGGCTAAAATGTAGCCTTAGCCTCCGAAACGAGAGAGCGCCAGCTCTTCTCCCTATCCTAAGCGATTTGAGCCCAGTTCAGATTCTGGAGCTCGCGTAGGTCTGTATTCACCGCGTTACTCTCTATATGGTATTAAACAAATTCATAAGAAATAGGTACACACCCAAAAAGGCTATTGCCAAAAATAGGTATCCTGCACTGAAAAAGGATGTAACGCAATGCAGCATTATGAAGAATACCAAAAGTAGCACAACTTGCACCATTCCGTAAATGATGAAAGTCTTCACCAGTGACGGCTTGTTCTGAAATTAGGACAAAGGAGAAATTCACAATTCATAAAATGGAAGATCTTTACAAAATATACTAGCGATAGCGATCCGCCTCGACGCACGGGTGAGAAAGAAATTGACAGCCGAAAGTGTTCTCAAAACCCGTTAAATATGAAAACTAGATATTTTATGCTGGGTATTTTTTGTAGGCTTAATGAAAGCCTACATTTCTTTCAGACATTACGTCAACTCCAACGCTAGTAAAGCAGCCAGTTGTCCCATTTTCTCCGATTTGCCTTACAAACTTAGTGATTTCTAACTAAAAACTATCAGCATAAATCATTATAGCCTATATGACACTCAAGGATAATGTAACTTTACGTCTATCTCTTGGCCCAATGCCCTAAGGTAATAAAGTGTATTTTTTACCTGGGTAATTCCTACAAGCAGGAGTACCGAGCATATGAAGCCAGACAGGAACTCTGTCAAGAATCCAGTCACTATGATCACCGCTGCGGAAAATCGTGCTTGGTTCAAAGCCATGTCATTATATTGGTTGTATTCAGGGAACATCAATAAAATACTGAAGTACATAGCTACGCCAGTGCAGATAATGGTTCCCGCACCTGAGATTATCTGTAAATTAAAAGTGTATTAATACCAAGTTATACGAATAAACCTACTGATGATTTTAGCAATTCTATATATAACCATAAAAAAAAAATATAGATGACCTGAGAAAGCATTGCTTCAGGAATAATGGTCTTCTTATTATTGAAATAATGTTCAGAATCAGGTCAGTAGTTTCAGAGATTAGCCGTAACAGACATTCAGCAAACTTGCGTCATCATCAGCCCGTGTCAGTCCACTACAGGACATAGGCTCTCCCCAAGGCCACTGAGCCCGGTCTTTGGCTCTTCTCATCCAAATACTGGCAGCCACTCGGCGCAAGTCGTCGCTCCACCTAATAGTCGCTGGGCATCCTACACTACGTTTGCCTTGTCGCGGTCTCCACCCAAGAACAGGTCTAACCCAACAGTTATCGGTTCTGCGGCTTATATGACCAGCCCACTGTCACCTTGCTAATTCTGTGGCTCTGTCGGTGACCTTAGTAACCTAGCTAACTTTACTGCTTTTTAATATTGGTGGTAACACGTGCGCCGTATATGGTGGCAGTACCGAATTCGGATCTCCCTATGAGCAGATTAGCCATCAGTCAGTGTCCCAGCAATGGGAACGTAATAGGCTGATATTGATGTGTACGTTCTGTAGGTAGGCCCCTCACTAGGTGGACCGACGACATTGTAAGAAACGCAAGGAGCCGATGGATACACATGACTAATAGCAGTTCTCGAGGGCGTTGAAAGGGGGAGGTCTATGTTCAGCAGTGGAATTCTTCCGACTAATGTTGATGATGGTGTGTAGAATCTACAATGTAGACCCCGTCGGTCATTGGAATAATTTCGTGCATCGAATCTGAAGTCCGTATTTGATTTTGAATTTAAAATCTTGTCATTTAACCACGATTCAACAATGCCCAAGATTTTCAGCTACATGCTTCATTTCACTGGGACTTTTTCTAATATTTTTTGTTGTTTATTTGTCATGCGCTATCTCCTCCTAACCTCTCCATCCATATTATATAATATTATAAACGTGAAAGTTTGTGAGTATGGATGGATGAATGGATGGATGGATGGATGGATGGATGGATGGATGGATGGATAGATGGATGGATGGATGGATGGATGGATGGATGGATTGATGGATGGATGGATGGATGGATGGATGGATGGATGGATGGATGGATGGATGGATGGATGGATGGCTGGATGGATGGATGGATGGATGTTTGTTGCTCCTTCACGCAAAAACTACTGAACGCATCTGAATGAAATTTGAAATGGAGATAGCTTATACCCTGGATTAGCACATAGACTACTTTTTATCGCGGAAAAGGTTCCTGCGGGAAAACGAGAAGACGCGGGTGAAACCGCAGGGCGCAAATAGTTAAATTATATTTGTTAAACTCAGCCTGTGTCTTATCTAGTGGAGTTTTTATGTCAGTTTTGGTGATAATGCTGCAAAGTAGATAGGT
This sequence comes from Opisthograptis luteolata, assembly GCA_931315375.2. Lineage (NCBI taxonomy): Eukaryota > Metazoa > Arthropoda > Insecta > Lepidoptera > Geometridae > Opisthograptis > Opisthograptis luteolata. The sequence goes on along the minus strand of OV928047.1, from coordinate 7,601,913 downwards.
ACTTACAGCGCTAATATATCCGAATATCAGGCTTCCTGTTCGCATGTTGATAAAAAACAAACATTTGCCCCCGCAGCACATGATGGCACAGGATGCTGAAACGTAAACAAACATATTATTGCAATTTGAATTTTGAAGCGAAGTGTTATAGCTCAGTGGTACAGTCAGCGACAAAAGTAGCTGGTCATACTCGATTTTTCAAATGCATATTACATCAGTACTGTTTGGGGGTTTTTTACAACTTGCGTGGTAGTGATTGACCACAACGCAACACACCTGATGTTAAGTGATGATGCTGTCAAAGATTGGAGTTTAAGATGATGAAGGTCAACGGAACATTTGTAATTGATCAGCTACTTTTGTCGCTGACTGTACACATTGATCACTTTAAAACGTCAATCTTAATAGTAACTCTGCAAGGAACTGGTGCCTGCAGTAGGCATAAATTGCCTGTATCACAGGTCACCAGGCCCCACTCCACGGAACTAACATAAACACTTAAAACTAGCATGAAAAAACTAAACATAACAAAAAATTTAAAATCTAAACAATAATGATTTTATATGTGGGTAGGTAAATCAATTTTTAAAGAAGATTCATTTCACAGGTGTCGTGCGGAGTATAAGTGGATGTATGTGTGTGTGTAGTGCCGTGTATGTGTGAATATGTGGCGGTGCGTGTGTGAATATATGTATGCTTGAGTGAGAGTATGTTGACGAATCGATTGTAAGGTAAAATAAAAAAAGTACTTAAAGCTAAGCTTTAAAAATAACCGACTTCCCTTTCCCCTCGATTTCTCGGGGATACCATCATCAGATCCTGGTTTCCTTATTATGGTACCATCTTTGGGATATCTCCTTTCCAACAAAAAAAGAATCATTCAAATCGGTTCATAAACGACGAAGTTATCCGCGAAAAAACATAAAAAAGCATATAATACGGTCACGGTCGGTTACGGGTAATAAGCATATAATTGAGAAACCACCTCCTTTTTAGAAGTCGGTTAAAAAAAAAAAACGTCGCAGGTAATTTTTCGGGCGCGATCACATTTAAATATTAATACGCTATAGGTTTTAGGTACTAACTACTAATAACGTAATCGAATATAGCTTGTAGGTACTTACCAGATTCTTTGCTGCTCACAATGAGTGAAACACAAAATAAATGATTTAGTTTAAATTATTTCAGAGGAATTTACACAAAACACGCGTATTGATGTCGCAACGAACCTACAACGAATGTCTCTAATATATGAACGAAATTGTCGCAGTAGTCGATGGCAAATGAATGAGAAGGAATAATGCATGATACTCTTTGTTGGGGAGCTTAGGCCGTGTTCACAAGAACTGAGGATTCAATGAAAAAGGTTTTTTTCTCTGTAACCTAAGATAGTGAAATTCTAAAACCAATCTATTTTAATCTACATGTTACAAGACATAGCAGATAGCCTTTAAGAGAAAAAATGTAACATGTATATTTATTTACATTGAAAAAATATGTGCACACTTTCTTACGTTCATTTCTTCTTCTTCTTTCTTTTCTTTCTTACTTTTATACGACCAAAAAAAACCATCTAATCGGACTGCTCTGTAAAAAGTACTTACCTAATGCGTGGTCAATAGTGGAGTATCCGTAGAGAGAAAAAATGCGTTAATAATTACTAATAATAATAATAGGTATAGTAATCATAGTGCCTGGTTCCTTACTTGTAGATCTTTGTAATAATTATAACGATGGCCACAACGTTCCCATCAGACAGTAATTTTAAAAAACGCTTCCAGAATAGGTATAACATTTTTAATCTACTTAAAAATATATTAACAAGTCCTTGTGATTTATAAATTAGGAAAAAGCTTTTAGATTATATAGATATGGATCAACTCTTTATTGGTACACCATAATAAAGATACATTTAAAATAAGAAAGTGCTGTCTTATCGTTCATAGGGATCTGTTCCAGATAACCCAAAGGCAGAGGCAAAACGCACACAAAACAATTATATAATAGTACAAAACTATTATATAATCTATGAGAAAACCACAAACTAAATATAATTTTCTTTTCTTCTCTAAAAACCCTGCTAACCAGTGAACCGATTATCTCTGTTCCCCGCAACGTATTTTTGTTATTACAGAGCTACAATAAAACTAATTAATGAATCCCAGTTTTTAGCTTGACATTGTAATCTTAGCCTTAGACTGTCGCTCGCTAAACACTTTTATCAAAGCTGCCACGTAGTGGTGTAATAATATTTCAGACTTTGTAACTCAAGTACCTACCACCTCAGACCACTTAAATCTCTGGTACAGTCAGCGACAAAAGTTGCTGATCATACTCGATTTTCCAAATACGTAATAAATCAGATGTTTGTTTATTAGGGTTTCGTACCTCAAACGGAAAAACGGAACTCTTATAGGATCACTTTATTGTCCGTCAATGTCTGTCTGTCTGTCAAGATCAAGACCCTTTTTCTCAAAAAACGCGTTGAGGTATTAAGTTGTAAATTTGAAATATTCCGCTGTATAACTGTTTTCAGCTGTGAAAAACATTAAAGTCAACATAATAAAAAGACAAGACGACCGTCTATGTTCGCATATTTTCGCATATTATGCGATTTCACAGGGGAATCAAAACCTATAGGGTATTTTCCGGTGACCCTAGAATCATGAAATTTGGCATGAAGCTAGATTTACGGCACGTGTATAAGAAAAAGTCTGAAAATAGTAAAAATGTAGTTTATTAAACAACAAAAAAATACGTTCGTACGGAACCCTCGTGCGCGAGTCCAACTCGCACCTGACCGGTTTTTTTTCAACTTACATGGTAACGTTTGCCAAAACACTACTCACATCAGGGTGTGTTAAGTGATGATTCGGTCGAAGGTTGGTGTTTAAGATGATAAAGATAATCAGCGTCAGCGAAATCGTTCAGCCACTCTTGTCGTTGACAGTACTACCACACACTTGATAACGTTAAATTTTTTGTGTGGCGTGAATAAGAGCTTGCTTGTTTGGAAACCATAGTCGAGTGGTTCATAACTGCGAGTTCCAGGAATATGAGTGTGTAGGTACCAATTTCAGTGTTGCCAACCGGCACTCAGGCTTTCGGGCTAGATCTAACCTTAATTAAAATTAAAAAAAAACTCGAAAATCGTAGCTAAATGAATTAATTCACAAGTGCCTACAAATATTGATTTAAAAAATGCCGGGTTATCTGGAGGCTCCATACAAGAATATGCAACCTTTTTAGATGCTACCGTTTACCGTTCTATACCTACTTTCTAGACTAATATTATCAATTCGTCATTCATAAAATTTTAAAGTACGGGGAATTCCCAGTAATAAACCTCAGGATTATAGTTCTTCAAGATCGACGTATATAGACCAGCCAGCCAATATTGCAATCAATCATATAAATTTATAGGATTCCCCCGTTAGTGGTAGGTATTTTAAAACACTTTTATTAGCTTGACTTGTAACTAACTAACTAACTAATTTAATTCTAAGTGTACGAGGCATCCTAATAATATTATAAACGTGAAAGTTTGTGAGTATGGATGGATGGTTGGATGGATGTTTGTTACTCTTTCACGCAAAAACGGATCTGAATGAAATTTGGAATGGAGATAGCTTAAACCCTGGATTAACAAATAGGCTACTTTTTATCCCGAAAAATGTTTCTTGCAGGATAACGGGACGAAGCGGGTGAAACCGCGGGGCGCAACTAGTGTTTAATATTATTATATACCTACGAGTACATACATACCTGCAATGTATTTACCATACGTGCGTGCTTTCTTGTAGCCATATTAAATCAGATGAAACCACCTTACATATCATAGTATTGACGGAAACATGGATCAAGAATGAAAATGAGGCGCTGAGACTTAACCTAACAAACTATTCACATCACTATAACTACAGAACAACATCTAGAGGTGGTGGAGTATCGATATATGTACATAATAACCTAAAGCATGAATTTCTTGATGAGCAGTGCGAAAATGGCAACCACTATCTTTGGATATATCTAGAAAAACTCTCTCTAGATATTGGAGTAATTTATAAACAACCAGGAGCTAATGTACAAAAATTTCTTGAAACTTATGAAAGTCACTTAACAAAAAGAAAAAGAGCTATTGTGTTTGGTGACCTGAATCTTAACTTACTTAGCCGAGAGAAATCGAATAAGGAATATAAAACTATGCTGAAAGAAAATGGTTATAGAATACTGAACAAGATTGATAGTAAGAACTGTACACGTATCACTGAAACTTCAAAGACAATACTAGATCATATATGTACCAATCTAAAAGATACCGCATTTCACATGGCCCTAATTGAAAGTTCCATGTCAGACCATAAACAAATTTATTTTGAGGTAAAAAGAGTTAAATTGGAACGTCCAAAACGAATGCAGTACCAGGCACTTAGATACAATAATCTCTACAAGAGTGTTGAGGACAGTACTATCAATAGCTTACATAACGAATACACGACTTTGGAAACTACTTTACTTCAAGCTATCTCTCTGAACAGAGTCACTAAAACCAAACTTCTAAATCCACCACGAAAAGACTGGATCAACAAGCATTTGATTGAATCAATAAATACAAGAAATCTACTGTGGCATAACCTCAAGCAAACATGTGAAGACGAAAAGCTAAAAAAGGAATATTTGCAACAAAGGAATCGAGTTCACGAAAGTATTCAGACAACAAAAAATCAATACTATTATAAAGCATTCAAAAATTGCGAAAAAAATCCTCTCAAAATGTGGCAACTCATAAATAACTTGGCAAACAATAAAATAAAACAGAGCCCAACTCCTCCTAAACTAAACACCCCATCAGGACAAATCACAGACACAAAAGAAATATGCGAATGTTTCAACAAATTCTTTTCCAGCATTGGTGCAGAACTTGCGAATAAAATACCAAAAACAAACCCTATAAACCTACCCGAACCAACATTGACAAACACACAAACTAACCTATTATTAGAATTAAATCCTGCCACCACCGTTGAAGTAGCTAAAATAATAGACAATCTAGACTCGAATACAAGCACTGGCATAGACGGAATAAGCACAAAAGTAGTAAAATGTATTAAAACCCTAATCACTGATAAGTTAACTCAATGCATTAACAGATGTCTAAGCGAGGGTCAATTTCCAGACACTTTAAAAATAGCTAAAGTTAGCCCAATCTTCAAAGCGGGTAGTAAAGCGGACCCTGGAAATTATCGCCCGATATCTGTGCTGCCAATACTTTCAAAAATATTTGAGAAAGTGTTACATAGAAGGCTTAGTGAATTTCTTGAATCTATCAATTTCCTATGCAAAAAACAATATGGTTTTCGCCCCAAGGCTAATACTCTTGCTGCTGTAATAGACCTAGTGACAAATATTAAACTCAACATAGATAATAAATTGATAGCAGTGGGTATATTCATCGACTTAAAAAAAGCTTTTGACACTGTTAGCCACGAGATACTATTAACGAAGCTAAAAAACTTGGGAGTCCAAGGGTCCGCGTATGATATTTTTAAGTCGTATCTCACAAACAGATTTCAAATTGTCAAGATCGATGGAATACAAAGTACGCCTAGACTGATAACTTACGGCGTTCCTCAGGGATCAATCCTTGGACCACTGCTCTTTCTCATATATATAAATAGTGTACAGGATATTGGCCTTAAGGGGGATCTCACGTTATATGCCGACGATACTAGTCTATTTTACTCCGGTTGTTCAATAGTTTCAATAATAGAACAAGCACAACATGACTTGGACCTCTTATTTACTTGGCTGCAATCTAACCTACTCACTATAAATGCCTCTAAAACCAATTTTATTATATTTTCTGCTAAAAACAAAAAAATTGGCCAGTATCCAAATCTATCCATCAATGGAGAAATAATAAACAAAGTTGAGAAAGAAAAGTATCTTGGCCTAATTCTTGATAATCAACTGACGTGGAAACCACACATAGAGAAGATAAGAAATAAACTAACGTCACTAACAGGATCACTTCGAAGTATAGCGCGATGTCTCCCGAAGCAGGTACGGTACACTATTTATAACTCCATGGTGAAACCTCATATAGACTACCTGATTGAAGTTTGGGGGACGGCGGCAAAAACAAATTTACAAGTATTGCAAAGATCACAAAATAAAATTATCAAAGCTCTATTCATATATAACTATTTGGCACCCTCGGTAAAGATTTATAAAGAAACCAAACTTATGAATTTAACACAATCATATAAATATAATACGTGTGTTCTTATTAGGAAAATTTTAACCAAAGATGTCCACACACAAATTACATTTACAAAAAAAATACAGGTTCAACAACGATTAACAAGGCGGGCCCACGATATTTTTTTAAGAGCACCTAGAACTAACTATGGTAAGAAAAATATAATGTATGAAGGAGGGAAGCTATATAATAATTTACCCAAAGATATAAAAGAAATTAAGTCGCTGAACATCTTCAAAAAAATATTAAAATCACATGTGTTAAAAGATTTCTCGTCAATATAATAATAATAATTAATGCAATCAATATGTAAATCAAGTTAGTAAATTATATGATATATAAATAATAGTAAATTTGAAACTCACGTTAAACATTATTATCATAATATTGTAAAATCTTATATATTGTTTTTTGTTGTTTTCAAGCTATTTTATATTATAAAATCCAGGCAAACAACACTAAAACTTAAATATTATGTATTATAAAACCATTCTTAAATGATATTTCGGACAAAATAATATTACAAATTAAAAATATCAAGTGGTATTAAATGACTTTTAACAGGAGATAATTATAAAATAAAATGTAATGATATAAACAACTTTTCAGCTATATTACATTATAAATTAAATAAATAAAACATAATATCTAATAAATAAATATCTAATAATAACAAATAAATATATATAATATAACGAAATCAAACTATAATAAATAATACTTTACATTTTCTGAAACTAATATGTACCTCCTTGAATAAATAACTAATACGAAACAAAACAACATTGTAGAAAGAGCCTTACAATCTTACCGGGCTAAGTCCGCGAAGTCTGTAGCGAGCTCGCTCGCCACCTATAGTACGTACAATTTATCTTGGCAGCTCTGAAGTTGGCGCTGATTCCTGCGCAGTAGCATATTTTAGGAACCAAATGGTGGCAAGAGGCGGGGTGCGCGGGGCGGTGGTATAGGCTAGAGACGCGCCTTACGCGCCTTACCAATTAATCCTATAGACGATCAAGTATCGTAATCGATTAGTTACATTTCGAGTTCATCCATTTTAATGTATAGGAGATATTTAACTAAGTAAATGAACTATGAAGTGAATTTTATCGTTAATAATTGAGTTTAAGTCGTTAATTATAAAAGAAATGTGCAGTAACATATTGTTTTTTCTGTTAAAAGTCGTTTACTTAAATTTTAGATATCTAATAAAGATTTCCAGAGTAACGACTGTTTGAGAACATTTATTATAAAATCGAATGAAAATGTCTTTTTATTACTTAATTTTAATCGATTCGGATAATAATCGATTAAACAACACCCACAAGCACGCACATTGCACATCTCTTTTTGTTAACTTCGCAAACTTCGTGATTGTTCGGCAATACTCGGTACGAGGTATTATGTCTCACTCACACTTCAGCATTGTTTTGGTGTTCGTGTCGCTATCTCTGTCTTGACACACAGTCGGTTACAAAAAGGTTTGGTTGTGTTTATTTTTCGTTGTTATTAATTATTATTGTTGATAGTTATTATTGATATTAAGTTTTTTGTTTAAGTGTTAAGTTAATTTTAATTGCTTATTTTCAAGTGTTAGTGGGTACTTATTTCGCCAAATATGCCGCCAAAGCATAGTAGTGTTCTAAATTGCCAGACGAGAAAATATGTTTATTAATTAACTCAGTACATGAAAGACGAGAAAGGCAAAGGCGTAAAAGATGTAGATAACGTTTATAAGAGTTGCTAACGCAACTGGTGTGTCTCAACGCACAATACATCGGATCGCAAAGGAGAGCAATGTTTTGGGATTAATTTCAATATTCCGCACGCCTGGTAAAAAAAGGTCTAGTTCAAGACCTATTACTAATGTAGATAATTTTGACCAAGATGTAATATAATATATAAAGATGCATTCACAACTTCCACACCTCACATGGTATGGAAGAGGCCGACGAGTTTATATTTGGGATTTCCCCCATCAGCGACAGTGATTAGTTACAGTGTTATAAATTTTAAACTTTATGATACAGTTTAAAAACTATCTAATATATAAAATTCTCGTGTCACAGTTTTCGTTGCCATACTCCTCCGAAACGGCTTGACCGATTTTGATGAAATTTTGTGTGCATATCGGGAAGGTCTGAGAATCGGCCAACATCTATTTTTTATATCAATTTTTTATCGAGTTAAATGTAGTCATAGTCTACTTAATCTATGATGTAGTCCACGCGGGTGAAACCGCGGGGCGCAGCTAGTATTGTATAAATACGTAAATAATGCCTGCGTTTGAGTTATCAAATCTGTTATCGAAATGCGTTTTCTGATCGTATATTTGTTTATCTGGCAATATAACTTTTCTTCGCGAAAGTACATGCGCAAAAGTTAACAGAGCCTATGTTCAGAGCTGCCAAGATAAATTGTACGTACTATACCCACAATCATGTTTATCTTTCTTACGTTCGTGCAACTGACTCCTCTGAGGCAACTACCTAAATCTTATGTTATAAAATGTAATATTATTTTGAACTGGATATAATGTGTATCATACTAACATGTCAAGCTACGCCTAATGGCATAATACTAACCTTAATAATTATGCTGTATTCTCTCTATAAGTGAATTTTTGTTAAATTCTTATGAAAAATAAATTCTTAAACCATACAAATATTGATTTTAAAAAATGCCGGGTTATTTGGAGGCTCCATACAAGAATATGTAACCTTTTTAGATGCTACCGTTTACCGTTCTATACCTACTTTCTAGACTAATATTATCAATTCGTCATTCATAAAATTTTAAAGTACGGGGAATTCCCAGTAATAAACCTCTGGATTATAGTTCTTCAAGATCGACTTATATAGACCAACCAGCCAATATTGCAATCAATCATATAAATTTATAGGATTCCCCCGTTAGTGGTAGGTATTTTAAAACACTTTTATTAGCTTGACTTGTAACTAACTAACTAACTAATTTAATTCTAAGTGTACGAGCCATCCTAATAATATTATAAACGTGAAAGTTTGTGAGTATGGATGGATGGTTGGATGGATGTTTGTTACTCTTTCACGCAAAAACGGATCTGAATGAAATTTGGAATGGAGATAGCTTAAACCCTGGATTAACAAATAGGCTACTTTTTATCCCGAAAAATGTTTCTTGCAGGATAACGGGACGAAGCGGGTGAAACCGCGGGGCGCAACTAGTGTTTAATATTATTATATACCTACGAGTACATACATACCTGCAATGTATTTACCATACGTGCGTGCTTTCTTGTAGCCATATTAAATCAGATGACTTGTGGTCCAACGTTACTCCGTAAAAATTAAAATAAAAATACACACACACACTTATAAGGACAGCTCCCAATCCAAGTGTATCGTGGCGCCACCTTCGACCACATGTTCACTTAACATCAGGTGATTTGTGGTCAAATGCTGGGTAGCATGTAAGATGGTATAAACATAAACCTAATTCTAATGTTAATGGCCATGGTAGTTTACAACAGTATAATCTATAAACATAAAAGTTGAAAAAGCACTATTATCAGCTGTCTGTTCATATAAGACGACGCGTCTCATTCTTCTGTGTCTATATCACGCTCATTCGTAACACAGAATATCTAAATAAATTATTATGTTAGGTGCTCGCCTAATAACCACAATGAAGATAGCAGCAAGACGTATGTGTAGCTAGGGTTGCCATATCTCAGAATTCGTCCTGAAATTTCAGGATTTTTAAGCTTTTGATACGATTGTGGTTATGTTTTCAAAATTGTTTGATAGCTCTGACTCTGCATTATATTAGGTTTCCCTATATCTAGGGTATACTCTCTCTCTGAGAGAAGGCCGGAGTCCCAGCAGTGGGATCGTGAAAGGCGAATGTGAATGTGAACGAGGTGAATGATGATGATGATGATATCTAGGGTATCAGAAACTGAGAATCGGGGATCCATGCGCAACACTCAGACTAGCTCGCTTTTTTTTCGATTAACATTTGTACTGCAGCTGAAATCGAACCCCATGCTTCGCAGTCAACTAACAGTTCGCCTATTGCGCAAATCAGACGATGAACATAATCTTCTTTGGCAAAATCTTAGCACTATTATATGAGGTCAAACGCTACTCCATAAAAAAACAGGTTTACTGTCAAGACTTTTCAATTTTCCATCTGGTAACCCTATGTGAAGGCGACATTCATACGAGATGTTCACGGGAACAAACACGGAGTTAATGCTGCTCATCAGCGTACATATTCGCAAATTGCGACATAAAAACTATAATTTGGAGTAATGAGAGCACATTCAAAGAATGTAACAGGATAACGATAGCACGCGACGGTGAGGGGTCACCGCTGTTTGTGTGGGAACCAGCCTTATTTGCCAAACAATGAAAATTTTGTTGTTTTATTATATTTCTTATGCTGGGGCCACACTAACGGAAAATGCCGTTCAATAGCGCGATGATTGACGTTTGACATAAGTGTAGCCACGACATTGGACAGCGGCATTCACATTGGTGTTTGACGTAGGCCGATAATTCAAATGCATTCACGTTGACCGTTCAAGTGTAGCCACTCACATAATAGCATATAATATTTATCGCAAAGATAGGCATTGACATTTCCCTTGACCTTTTTGTGGCCCGGGCATTACAGGGTAGCGTTTGACCGCCATCGCCAGTCACCTGAGGCCATAAGTCGGCTATTTGCACTTTCATGTTTTAGTCTAAAATCTAGATGTGACTCAGCATGCATCTAGACTCTAGAATACTCTAAATGCATGCTGAGTCAATGAGACGACGCTAAAACTTATTTGTATCTGAACCTATGAAGAAAATGATACGTAATATTACTTAAACTGTGACGGAACCCGAGAATCTATCAATATGGACGCCATATTATAACGATTAGGATTTAATAGACTACTAAAAGTGTCAAAATGGGCCGAGCATAAATTCATATTGATTAGCAGACTTGGAGCCCAGATGTTAAGTGATGATGTAGAAGAAGGTTGGGTCACGCTGCCGGAACACACTGATAGGTGCTTGGCGACAGATTCTTAACATGAGGGTGGTTGCTACTGTTGCAAGGCGACTACTAAGAAAATAATCTACCACCATATTATGCTTCAGACGTGACATACTTATAGAGTAAAAAAACGACGATGATCTTTTTTCGTTTCAGCGTAGTTGTAATCATTTATTACTATTTACGCTTTGACGTAGGTACATTAATCCATTTAAGTAGTATTTTTCAAGTTGAACATGTGTAACATTAAATAATAAGAATTCATAAGAATCGCTGGAAGCCGATGCACGGAAATGGCTAATAGCAGTTCTTGATGCCGTTGAAAGGGGGAGTCTTATGCTCCGCAATAGACGCCTTCTGGCTGATGAAGATGATGATAAACGAAAATATTTGTTGCTTAATTTGTGTTATTGCGGGCCGCTGCACTCCTTTTCATCAATTAGCCGTCAAGTACTTCCCGCCACACAGCTAATTGCCTTCTTTATTTGCGTAGGCGCTTGCACCGAGTAAAGATCAATATTGGTACTATTGTTAACGTAGTGAATTTAAAATGCTTGATAAAAGTACGTTAAGGTTTTTGGATTTAATCCCGTACCACAGTTACAGTTTCATCAAACGGTCGCTATCGAGTACCTAATGTATAAAAGAGTTGTATGAAATCTAGCACCGCGCTCCTATATAGCGGTAAATAGGTACTCGTAATTAAAATTTTCACATAAGAGTCTTACGATACTCGATAGTCGGAAGGAGTACTGTACTCCGCAGCTAACTGACCCGCGGTTTTTCAGCGTCCCGCAGGAATATTTTCTGGTATAGAAGCTTGAGGTATCTCCATTCCAAATTTCACTCAGTTGTCCGTTGCGTGAGGAAGTAAAACGTTATACACTGTATACACTCACCTCACTCACATTCGCGTTTAAAATATAATGCTTAGTGCGAATTTATTTTTAGTATTACAGGTCTCATCTTTTTTATATGGAGGAAAATTGGATTTATTTATTTATTCTGCAGTCCAATGCATGACTACCAACGAGTACATAAATGTCAAACCAATATTTTCTACTATTGAAATCATTTATCATTTCGTACAATCTTGTGATAATGATTAACTTTAGGATACCTACACCGATTTTCATTTCACCCGCAAAGCTTTTTCGAATTAACTATGCGTAAGTATAAATTTCAGACTTTCCTGAATCGAAATTTCGTTCGTTAAATCTCCGGGTAGAGGCCAAGAGCTCATCGTCTTTCACTTGACAGTTCATTTTCACCAAACAATGTGATTGTGTACTAAAGAACCGCGAAGTTAATCTCCACTCGCAATGAATTCAATTCAAACGATGAATGGGCTAGGTTTTTCAAAGAAAATGAATGAATAACGTCTGTTTTGATATTGGATTTTATTTTTCTACATTTGGTTGATAGGACTTTCTTTTGAAGATAGCCTCCCCCCCCCCCCCGTATTACTTAAGATAACTATTATTAACCTTATAATTCTGACTTATAAAACGACCCGACTAGGTGGTCAGTTACTCTAACACACTCAGTGGCTAAATCTTGTACCTATTATTTTATATACAGCTCTTACAGGGAAGCGTTTGATTACAAGTCACTGTCACGATGTGGACGTGGCGCCACACTACGCCTGAATTGGGAACTGGGCCTGCCGGAAGATACCTATGAGTGCTTGGCGACAGATTTCTGATGGTAGCTAGTCAGGCAAGAACCAGAAAATACTCGGACATCAACCTGTGGTTTCATGACGATATGCATATACCTAAACTGCATGCTCAAACTCACTGGAGGATTAGAACTTACGATTCCTAAGCCGTTCCTACCAATAAGTTATCGTTTCGCTGCCGTTTCTTATAATGTTTGATGACGAGATTTCTTTTTATTATGTTCACAGTGCATGTGATGCGAGATTCGGAATTGCCGCTTGAAGTGGCGTCGGCACTTGGTCCAGACGTGCAGTTTGTCCTCAAATACATCGACATCGGTGAGTACACTTAATTACATTTACAGAGTTTTCAGTATTACGGTGTACGAATAAAGCGTTTATCTATCTATCCATTTTTCAATATTATCACTGAGATAAACACTATATTAGTGTTTGTTTTCTCTTTTAAAAGTTGACAAACTCTCTCTGAGAGAAGGCCACAGTTCCAGCAGTGGGAACATAATAGGTTTTTCATGATGATGAAGGTTGACAAAAACGCTTAAACGTTCATTTATTTGGGTAGCGCATAATGTTAATTTGTAGCGTAGAAATTTCCCTTCTACTTCGGCCACATCGTAACTTAATATCACTTGGGCAATAAGTGAGTACCAAATAACTTTTTTCATTATCTCATCGACACCAAAAATACCTAGATATATCTTATCGGTGCCAAACAGACCCTTAATAATTACTAACGACTCTCGTAAAACTGTCAACAGGGAGTGCTGATGCCGACAGAATACAGGCCCAGTATTGATTCTCCGTAATTAAGAAAATTACTTTCGCAACCTAATGTCCATATTTTAACCAACCAAAACAAAAAGTAATGACAATAAACCTAATGAAGTAAATAATCACAAGTTCAGAATGATGTTTTTTAACAGTAAGAAAAAGATTGTTGATGTGATCGCCCCCAAATAATTACCTGCTGAGCGTTTCTTGTCTGTTTGTGAGTGTAGGAAGTTGGAACAGGCGTAGTTAATTTTAAGTTTGACGATTCAAAGTGAACACATGACTGTAGTATCTTATTAGAGCGATGGTGATCGAACGGTAACGCGTGCGCTTTACAAGGCGCTGACACTGAGTTCGAATCCTCTCTGCCCCGCCTATGACTTTGTAAGTTACTAGCTGTTCCCCGCGGTTTTACCCGCGTGGGCTACACTACAGTTTATCGCGAAATCCTTTCTTAGCGGATGCCTTCGTCATAACATCTACCTGCATGCCAAATTTCAGCCCGCTCCGTCCAGTGGTTTGAGCTGTGCGTTGATAGATCACTATGTCAGTCAGTCATCAGTCAGTCACATTTGACTTATATATATTATATTATATAGACTAGTTGCGCCCCGCAGTTTCACCCGCGTCTTCCCGTTATCCCGCAGGAGCCTTTTTCCGGAATAAAAAGTAGCCATTTAATCCAGGGCATAAGTTATCTCCATTCCAAATTTCATTCAGATCCGTTCGGTAGTTTTTGCGTGAAATAATAACAAACATCCATCCATCCATTCATACACAAACTTTCACAAACTTTCACGTTTTTAATATTGTGTGGATTTACCATCGCTCAAAACGGTGAAGGAAAACATCGCGAGGAAACTGGCATATCCAAGAACCACAACGTTCAAGGGCATGCGACATCTACCAACCCGCACTGGGCCAGCGTGGTAGATTACGGCCCATACTCTCTCTGAGAAGGCAGAGTCCCAGCAGTGGGAACGTAAGAAAGCTGATAATGATGTTTGGAAATATAACATATCAATGTACTCGTAAGAGATGAAATTTCAACATTATTTTTTAAATTTATTGTGAAATCGTTTGAATCTTAGAGCAGTGTAAAGGCAAGTTCGTTTTATTTTCATTCGATTTCTCGCTGATTGACGAGCGGAGAGAGATTAATGGGCAGCAGCACTCTTGCTAAATTGGGCGCTCCTCTCTAACGGATTATTAGTTTTCTTTCAACGCCCTCAATTCGTTTCGTAAAGTTGGGACTCCTGTCAAACAGATACTAGGGATGCTAACTTTACCATTAAGACACACACAAAGATACAGATACACACAAATAAACACATACACACAAAGATACAGATAGTAACATTAATTTATGTAACTTAGTGATAAGACGAGCAAGTTGCTCGCCTGATGGTTAGCGTCACGCTTACCCATTACTGTTCAGTTCCATCCAGTGTTTTTCACTTCAACGAACGCTCGTCACCCGGAGAACTTAGATGCTAAACCTCTTTATGCCCTGTTATTTTAATGGAAACAAACTGGAACCTAAATCTTGTACAGACTATTCTATGCCATATTAAGTTCAGGTGTTGGCTTGGTTTATATGGAAAACACTTGCGTATCGAAAAAATTCCGTGATTCGGGCTCAACATTGCTTCCGGGATCGAACAATTTGGCGTTTTGTGAAATAGTATTATTAAAATTATCTTGCTTAAGTCGTAAAAGTTTTAACCGATTTTGATTGGAAATATATTGTTTGAAATGTTACTTGATCGAGAGTGTTTTCGACCATGAGTATCGGGAGTTTCTTAGTTTTTTTTAAACTACCTATCCAATTTTGAATAGTGATTTTGAATACTACTGTGTATATTTAAGCCACAATTCAATTACATTATAGGATAATGTTACCCCTAAATCTTTACTGGTTATCCTGTTTCTAATGATGAAAAAGATTTATTTTCCCGCTTTGCATCGCTCGCTCGCCATTGGTCTCTCGTCGCAAAGCCCTAAAGCAGCAAGCAGCCTAATGACAATATTTATTCATGAGACAGCGGCGTCTTATTAGGAAACAATGAATCTTAAGCCAATTTTATGTTCGGAAGTGGAAGAATGAATTTAAGCTAGAGCCGGACGCTTCGTGGGCGCTTTCGCTGAATCCTAATACGGCGCTTCGAAAGGCTTTTGTGGCACAGTTGCATACTGATGTTCTAAATGAACAAGAAAGAGGCGTGAGCGTTTTATTTTATTGAAATTGGAATGTACAACTTGGCATTAAGATGTTACATTTTTTATTCGAATACCTTTGATGTAGGTACTGGGGCCAAAGTCTGCTATTTACCACATATCAGTCTTGGTGCATGCTGAGTCAATGCCATTGAAACGACGCTAAATTTTGGTATTCGAATCTACAGTACTTACTATAACTTAATCTGTGAAGGAACCCGAGATTTTTTCTATTAAATAATTGCTCGGCCATTACGGGCCTAACATAGATTCATATTATTTAGCAGACTTGGGGCCCTGGTTTGACATCACTTCGAACTATTGTTGAACTGTTGAATCCAATAATCATATTCCAAAAAAAAACAATCGTGTGATACTTAAAATATCATCATTATCATCATCAGCCTGTATCAGTCCACTGCTGGATATAGGCCTCTACCATGATACGCCACTGAGCCCGGTCTTCGGCTTTTCTCATCCAATCACTGCCAGCCACTCGGCGCAAGTCGTCGCTCCACCTTGACGCAAGATCGAAAACTTAAAATATATTGTGTGATATCAGTCACGCTTCAACAGTGCGTGTTATTTTTTTATCTAAGTATTTATCGAAGGCCAATAGAATAATTCTGGAAGTTAATCTGTAAACTGATCACGCTTCGTACTATTAGATGATTCTATTACAACGTTTTACTTCTGCAAAATAAGGTAAAATAACAAATCAAGTACTACGTTTACGTTATCATAGATTCTCAATCAACAAAAACGGCACACATAGAAAAAAACAACTAACGCACACATCGCCATAATTCACCTGTTGTCGCTATCGTTGTATTGGGAGGCTTTGCGCAGACGCAGGTTGTAAGTTCTCCCTCTATACAGCCACCTTTCTATAGCCGTCTCTATTGTTACCGTAAGGTGTGAAGGAGACAGGTGAGTGAAACGTCGGTAAAGCAGACTTGTTGACTGTTGCACCAACCGGACTGGATCAACGGTCTTTCTAGCATGTAGCGGCCCAACTTAGTTTTAATTTAACTCCGCAGTGGGCGGTTGTTTTATTCAATTTAACGGCCGGTTTTCAGCAATGTTGTGCTTTACACGTCACAATATGAATTAGTGAAACGTTCATGCGAGTTTTGTGACACCATGTGTTAGTTCAAAGTGTTAGTTATTGAAAAGATGGTTGTAATACAGCCTTCGTGAGAGTGAATGCCTAAATCACGCCGTACCTCGGTGCTATGTGGGTTCGTTAAAAGTGCCAGTGCAAAGTTTGAATTTATAGTGAATTTGTAAGGTTTTACACCTTATTTAGCAGTGTTATAGTGGTTTTTGTGTGTG
The DNA here is from genome assembly GCA_931315375.2 of Opisthograptis luteolata. Lineage (NCBI taxonomy): Eukaryota > Metazoa > Arthropoda > Insecta > Lepidoptera > Geometridae > Opisthograptis > Opisthograptis luteolata. Next base: position 7,584,616 of record OV928047.1, on the reverse strand, counting down.
TACAAAACATAATAAGGATTGAGAGATACACTTCAAAGTAAAACAGGGTATGTACTTAAATCGAAATAACATTCTACGATATAAACGATTTGTAATAACGGTACCAACTGGTATGCAAGAATCGAAAACTTGAATCATTTTTGTGAAGTTCTCTCTTGGCTGCGCAAGCTTCTTTTAGGCAACCAGTTAATTGAAATAAGTTTTTACTTTAGTAGTTAGTTGTTACACTATAACTTTTGCCGTCACTTTTAAGTCTACTTACATAAGGTTGAAAGTACCGGAAACCACCTAAAGATGCATTAAAAACCTTCTTACAACGACTGTTGTCACCTATAGGTACAGTTTCATTTGTCACTAACCATCTATAGGTGTGTGCCGGGAGCCCTACTTGAGAGCCAGTTCCAATCCAGGTGTAGCGTGGCACCACCTTCGTTTTTAACATCAGGTGACTTGTGGTCAAACACTACCCTGTAAGATAAATAAATATCGGGGAACCATTGCACACAAATTGACCTAGCCCCAAATTAAGCTCGAAACTTGCGTTATGTGTACTAGACAACGATATACATACTTATGTAGAGAAATAAAAACTTATTTATATAGACTCAACATCCAAGACTCAGGAACAAATAACAAATATTCGTGCTCATGACACAATCATTTGCCCTTACCGGGATTTGAACCCGGGACCGCTAGCTTTGTAACCTTCGTAGTCACTGCCAACTCGGCTACCGCGTCGTCATAGATATAAGAAAATAATAAACTATAACTTGACTTTAGAATTTCCTGTATCCGACAATCGTCCAACTAACAAAACGAAACTATTAGTTAGTAAATCTGCGTGAAACAGGTTAGGTAAATTAATGTCATTAACAACGTCAACAGCATTACGGTCTCGAGCCTCGAGTGGTCGTGTTACAGCAATTTAGGGTTTTTGCTTTGAATTTCTAATTTACATTGGCAATTTACTTAGCTTTAATTAAACCATAAAATTAGAATACATCGTTTTCTATTGCAAATATATATATGTATATCTCAATTACTTTATTACGTTTCGAAATTAGGTCTAAATTTAAATAATACTTTTAGCGTACCAAAATAAACTTTTAAGTCCGCTTATACAAACACACAAATTATCATTTATAGATTTTATACTTTAAATTCTATTTTCAGGCTCATTGATGTTATGTAAAACCAGGTTTTAGATAAGTTAATCAATCAATCAAAACATTTATTGGCATATTATAAATCGTAGCACAGTGATTATGAAACCGAATTAGTGAGACTGTTTCAGGAACAAGTTTACGTTAACATATCGACGGTGGAAAGCAATACTGCTGTAACCCTCAAAACCCAAACTGTTCACCAGAGCCAAAAAACTTTTCAATTTTTCGAAAAAAAATCATAACTTTGTACTCCTTCGAGCTGTATATTCCATATTTTTACCAATAGTGTATTTTTGAAAGAAGTATTATTTACTTTTTAAAAGTTTTACCTAAAGTTCTTAATAAAAGAGTTTATGTTGGTTACAGCATTCGCGATTTCTAGTTCAAACCGCAAAACTGCTGTACTTGTTGATGGTGAATGTATGAAAAGTTAATTTAGCTTCTTTATTTGAGTCCGCAAAACTGTCGTAACTGACTTTTAAATTTAAATTAGTACTCGTTGTTGCTATAACCTACATAATGTTCATTAACTACAGTAATACATAAATGGAGTAAGAGTTTATGTTGGGAAAATTAGGCAAAAATAAACTGATGTAAATACAAATTGTGAATTCTTTACGTTCTAATGAAATGTCAATCCAAAAGTAATAGGCTTTATTATTCATTAATTATTATGAATAATTATTATTTGCTTATATAACACAGTTTTTTCATTTTCTTGAATAAAGTCGCTATCTTCTCTATATGTATCCTCCAACCTGGTCTTAAAATTTATTGTTTTAGAATTTCAGTTCTAAATAAATGGTGAAGTTTTAAATTAATAGTTTTCTACTGTCATATTATTACATATAATGTAATATCTGGTCCATGAGGAGTATTCAAGACTTTTTGCATGTCGAAACTAGCTTAAAGTGTACTTTTATCTTTCTTATTTAACATCCAATGATATTTAGAACTATTGTATGATTCTTCCTTCTCCTCTATATGCTTTGCCAACTTGGGGTCTTTTACGCTCAGATAAGGCAAAGTTCGAGTGGATCAAGAGCTAACAAAACAAATCGTACGTGGAGTACGTCAAAGAAGTGTATTTTCTCCGCTCCTTTTTAATATTTAGGAGGCAATATTTGCAGAAGCTCTCAAGGGTGCTGAAGAAGGAATAATTGTTCAGGGTCGAAGACTAAATTAATGAATGTCGGAAAAACACAAACTATTTCACCAAATCTGGTTGTAAGGGACCAAATGGTACAGAGAGTCTAATCGTGCAAATACCTGGACTGCATTGTTAATGACCAAAGTGATTACAGCGTAGAATAAATGTAGAATTTGTAGAAGTTAAATGTCGGATAGAATAAGCTCATAATGCATTTCTGCAAATAAATCATCTCATCTGCAATAGATCTAAGATTCGCTACTAGGATGCGTTTAGCACGGTGCTACTGGTTTTCTGTTCTTCTTTATGAAGCTGAAGCATGGACTCTAACAGAAACGATGCAAACGTTTAGAGGCATTTGAAATTTGGGTATACAGAAGAATAATGAAAATATCGATAGGATAGTGTCCAATGAAAAGGTGTTGCGAAAATTACGCAAGGTGGAAATTCTAAACACTATTAAAATGCGTAAACTGCAGTAACTTGGTCACAGTATGAGGAACGAAAAGTAACAGCTACTCCAGCGTCAGGGAAAAATCCAAAGAAGGAGAAAACCTGGTAGAAGTCGTACCTCATGGCTCAAAAATCTCCGGACTTGGTTCAAAATGAGCACAAGATCCCTGTTCCGAGCAGCAGCATCAAAAATTAGGATAGCCCTAATGATAGCTGACCACCGGTAAAAGATGGCACCACAAAAAGAATTACAGAAACTAAATGGGACCACATACCAGGGAAAGTACCTCTAAGAGCTACTGATGGCTCTCTTATAACCAGTAAATCGGCGGGCGGAAAATGTTAATGATCTCCCGAATCTGGATCGCACAGCGGACATCGCTTTTATTGCATCACTCTCTGACTATCCCCAAGACAGTTCAAAAGCTGTAGGCATCGACAATACTCCTGGAGAGCTTTTTAAATATGGTGATGAAGTGTTGCATACTATAATATGGAAGTACTTTACGCGCATGTGGGATGAAGGAAGAACTAGTCCCCTCAGACCTTAAGGTAGCATAAGTAAAACTGAAGTTATGATGATGGATGCACCAGACCTTGCATCTGTGAATCTGTGACTAATGACAGGTGAAAATGGCTTAAAACATGTGGATAGATTTAAATATCTTGGAAGTACTGCAACTGCTATAAGTGACCTGGATGCAGAAATTAATTATAGGATTGGGGCTTCTTATGCTGCTTTTGGTAAACTAAGGTCTAAAGTGTTCACTCGCATGACATTAACTTGACTATTAAGGTAAAACTTTATATGGCGATTGTTCTGCCAAACTTGTTGTATGTGTCGGAAACCGGACACTTGTATTCCAGACACATCCGAGTTCTAGACCGATAAACAAAATATGCAAATACTTTTAATGACATGAATTTTTCGTTTTTAGTTTTACAATATTCCACATATTCGGTACAAGTTGAATATATTCTTTAACTCTTGGGGAGCTATAGACGTACGACCACTATTTTGAACTGACGCATGTCGACTGCGACGTTCCGTCGGTAGAATAAAATCGATGACCTCGAAAAAAATTACGCTTTAAATGCGTGTACCCAAGTTTTAGGAATCGTAAAAGAAGGATGTAAGTTTGTTAAAACCACTCAAAAGTACCAAGTAAAAGGTTGTTACTGTGATATATTTCATTTTATAAACCCACCTACATGTTGTAATTCTAGCTTCATCTGCTCTTTCAATCCGCACAAACGGAGTAACCTAAATTAGGAATAATTTTTCGATCAGCATAAATGCTGTAACTGACATGCAATTCAAATATTCGATTGATGAAACGTTTTAACAGTACCTTGCAAATAAATGAGTAGATTTAGTGCGTTTTACAGCATTTTACTGTCTGAAAATATGCGTTTGTCACAAAAAATTCAACGCTGTACAGAAACTTCCGATGCTCCTATCGCAACGAGAGTCGTCCCATTCGACGCAGTATTTTTTTCTGATTCCAAATATGTAATAAAAAATTTTTTGAGGTTATGTCACTTACAGCTGTATCGCTTTCCAGCGTCGATATATTTAGATATAATAACTTAATCTGTATAATATCATAAGTCTATGTAAAGTATAACTATAAATGCAATGCTAATAGCGATACGTAGCGTGTCTACGCTACGTCGCGTCGACAGCCGTCGAATAAAACGCTCCTATAAAGAACATCAACGCGTTGCATACAAAATACTTAGTACCGTGCGCTTGGGAATGCTCTATGTACCTACTTCTTAAATGAAACAATAAACATGCCTATTTCATTGATATTGGATGCATTATGACTTGAAAGAATTAATAAGTTTTCAATGAGATATTAACATTTAAAAAAAGTTTTTTTTTTATAACTATTAATGAAGTTAGCTGCAATAAATCAACAATCAGTATTAAAATACATTTAAAACAAATCACAATCGAATAGAATACTTACTTTAACGATTTGAAGTAACATAAATTAATTTTAGCAATAATTCTTAGCAAATAAATCAGTAGAAAAAAACGCGTTTGTTCCCGTTTCCCGTCACTTCAAAACAAAAGCGTTTCTAGCCACGGCGATAAAGTCAAAAACCGTTTCTTCAATAACGTGAAGACTCGAGAGGCCTCTCGACAAAAAAAATCTTTACAACGCAGCACATTCCAAAGATTCATTTAATTAAAGCAGGTAACGCCGGTTGACGTCGCTACGTTGGCCCTGACATTTATGTCTTCACTACTAAGGCTTGTTGTATTAAGGTTTAGGTCACTGGAAAGGTGTGTGAATATTTTATAGTACCTATAACTCAATGTGAGGTCTTGAAATAGCTACTAAATATAGTTTATCCTTGACTTTGAGTTCAATTTACGCTTGGTTATTGATTATGGGCCTACTCAAACGTTGATTGTGTGTGTGTGTGTGTGAATGTTTGTTATCACGTATCACCGTAACTACTAAGCCGATTTTGATGAAATTTGGAATCTTTTTATCCTAGAAAAACGTTCCTGCGGGATAGCGGGGGAATCGCAGGGCGCAACTAGCTTTCCATACAACAAGTTTCGTTTGATATTTTCAATATGCCGCCAAACTTTCAAACGGGCGATAGTTTATTCGGATTCCTATAATCAGTATGAACAAAGAACATAATATATTGTGTAGGTACAAATGCATTTTGCACATTGCAACTGTTCAGTACCGGTCAACAAATAAGTTTGATGGGGTTACACTATTGCCTTCAAACTGATTGTTTAGTTAGCCTAGTTAGTATACGCGCTAGTAGCCCGACTCCTGGTATAAAGTCAAACTTCAAACTTCAAAACTATATTTTAATTTAGTAACATACAACATGTGGTCACTTTAAAACGTCAAACTCAAAACTAGCTATGCCTGTTTCAACCTCTTTACGAAAAAATACATTTGCAATTATCACAATTATTATTATTATTTTCTCTTTATTTATTTCTTTTCTTAAGTAAAAGTTTTTTACATTAATTTTATAAAATAATATTAAACAAAATTACTATAAAAAATGTATTATTTTTATTATTACAATTATTTTTTCCTTAAAATACAATTGTTTGCTCATGATATGGATTATTGACATCTGAAATAAATGAATTTTAAATTTACGCTGCCAAAAGAACAGGCGAGAAATGCCCGGCAGTTAATTTATTTGGCGCGATCACATTGTCCATTTTATTCTTATCACTAATTGATTGAATTGGAGTCTGTAGAGAGCTCTTTAAATACATGCGTACTTTTATTATCTTTCATTGAATAATTGTCTAAGTTCGTTGAGTATACAAAACAGCCGGTCAGCTAGTACATTCTCCGTAACATTTGCCGATTCACAAAACTGGTTCCGGCGTCCACTTGATCACAAGCTGGCCGGCTTTCTCGAGATTCCACGCCCGCGCCGCCTGGCCGCCGCGTGTGAACCTATGACGTAGCAACAAGAGCGTAGCCAGGGGCTTGAGCTAGCCAGAACAAGCTGGAAATGTGAGGAAAAAAGGTAGGATGCTATGGACTCACGGTTCTAAAATTAAAATTACTAGCTGTTCCCCGCGGTTTCACCCGTGTGGGCTACAGTTTATCGCTATAAAAAGTATCCTAGGTTCTTCCTCAGGGTTCAAACTATCTCCGTACCAAATTTCATTTAAATCGGGCCTGCACTGTCCTTGTCCTTGCATTGTGTGATATTATGTATGACAGAAATTTATAATTCCGACATAGCATAGCATATTTATATATAAATTTAATTTCATTTTTTTAGTTTAATTGGTATAGACAGACAGAGTTACTTTCGCATTTATAACATAGTAGGTATTTTGATGTATTTCAATAAAAATCCCTTTCAATCTCAACGATATTAAAATGAATCGGTGTTCACTTGTACTATAGGCATCCCGCCCTGCAAAGATACTTGGCGGGACGGCACAAATTATCTCCAGAAACGAGTCGTCCCCTAAGTGATGACTGATGAGCTAACAATGGCTAAATAAATTGTTTTCCCCAAGAAGTATTTAAAAATATGTTAACGATGAGTTACGGAATGTAAACGTTCTGCCTACATAAATACTCGTACATTCTGAGAGCAAAACTTACAGACATACATATATTATATATATATATTAATGTTGACATTAGATTCCCAATAAAGCTTCTTCAAATATTTAAAACTGTTAGTATTCCGCACACATAAACCGGTTCAAAGATTTAAGGTGCGTCCAAAACACGCGTGCCAGATAACTTTCACGTGGTCACCTCACATCGCATCTGATTCAAACATACAACTCTTCAATATGTTTTGCAATCATTCATCGTAGTAAACATTCAAGGAAGGAATCAGTTTCTGTTACGCTCAATTTCAACCGCTTAAACCCCGTAGCAATACGCTTAGCAATTAGTTCTAGCAAAGGAGGTAGATCTTTGTTTCGTGAAAAAATCTCCCATACGATTCCTCTCACGTGCCATTGTGGATTGTTTTATATATCCGACGCCAACATTAATTGTTGTGGCCTCATTGTCACTGCTATCTGAGATCTCACGACAATGGGTGCGCGCTACGGTATATCATTATGCATACTCTGTAGATAGCCGTAGGACTAACACATTCTAGGTGAAAACAGTGGAATGTATTAAAAGGGCTAATGTCGCGGGAGAGATATGAAAACACTTGAAGGGTACAGGAAAAGAAGGCATTCACTAATGAAAACAAAAACCAGAGATAATGGATACTCAAATTTGGTTTAAATCTAATTGGACTATGGAACAAGTTATGTGCGGATTTACCATCGCTCAAAACGGTGAAGGAAGAAACCGGTATGTCCAAGAACGACAACATTCAAGGGCATGCGACATCCACCAACCCGCACTGGACCAGCGTGGTAGATAACGGCCCATACTCTATCTCTGAGAGAAGGCCAGAGTCCGAACAATGGGAACGTAAAGGCTGATGATAATTGGACTATGGAACATTGGCAAACGTAGTAAAAGACACCCTCCAACTAGGATATATACACTGGATTAACACATAGGCCACTTTTTATCCTGGAAAAACAGTCCTGCAGGTTAAGGAAAAACCACGGGGCACAATTGAAAGCTTGTAGTTTGTAATTTCGAGTTTTAAGCCAATGCCAATGTAGTTGTTAGAGGCAGGAAGGTGTGGCCATAGCCATTAGGCAAACGACCTGTCAATCTTGTCACATGGTTGTGTGAAATAGGGTTAAATGCACGCTAATGCCACATATAGTGTTTTGTTTCTACATTCAGCATCATGTGTATGGCTAAGGAGTGGAACTCCTCGGAGGAGTAAGAGTTTCCTGATCGCTACAATTTGGGTATTTCAAGGCACGAGTGGGCAAGTGTCTTCTAGGTATGAGTGCTACACCATCGACTATATCATTGCTGGGTAATGGGCAGGACGACGGCCCAACGCATATGTATTAATAAAAATATATAGTTTAAAAAACTAAAAAAAACACTTTAAAAACGCACTGAAAACTATAAAATAATTAAATTGACTTGTATCACGATATAATGGTTAATTCAAAAAGTGTGGAGCGCTTTTTGGTTGTGTGTACTTTTATTTATCCAGTAAAAGAAGCGCTCCACACTTTTTGAATTAACCATTACATCGTGATACAAGTCAATTTAATTATTTTATAGTTTTCAGTGCGTTTTTAAAGTGTTTTTTTTAGTTTTTTAAACTATATATTTTTATTTTTTTACTTTTTAGTCTTTTGTTACCAAGTCCAATCTATTTGACTCATCAAGACGAATCATATGAGCCCTAACACGAGGGGTTTACTAGTAGCCACTGCAGAGATCCCCTACCCACCTTCCGGTTGCATCATCAGACCTTCGTCACCAAGTTCAATCTATTGGACTCATTAAGACGAATCATATGAGCCCAAACACGAGGGGTTTACTAGTAGCCACTGCAGAGATCCCCTACCCACCTTCCGGTTGCATCATCAGACCTTCGTCACCAAGTTCAATCTATTGGACTCATCAAGACGAATCATATGAGCCCAAACACGAGGGGTTTACTAGTAGCCACTGCAGAGATGCCCTACCCACCTTCCGGTTGCATCATCAGACCCTCGTCACCAAGTTCAATCTATTGGACTCATCAAGACGAATCATATGAGCCCAAACACGAGTGGTTTACTAGTAGCCACTGCAGAGATGCCCTACCCACCTTCCGGCTGCATCATCAGATCAGGTCGATGATACCATATTATTGCATTGTCACCGAGATTACGTACACATACCAAGTTTCAAGTCGATACGACAATAAGAACTGGGTGAAAATTCACTTCTAAGATTTGATTACATTGTTAGTTAGTTAGTTAGTTAGTTAGTTAGTTAGTTACAAGTCAAGCTAATAAAAGTGTTTTAAAAACAAGTGCTGTTGGATATGAAACTTATGCAAATTTAAACTCACTTCCAAAATTACATAATGCACGGAATATGAAATGATACAGAGTTATACGATTCCAAAATAAACAGAATTGCGCGATGAGTGTTTGTCTAAGCGCTTTACCTACATACGCTATACATACCGACTGTTTGTATTCCCTTAGTTGGCCGGGACTAGAATTACAATTGTATAAACAAAGGTGCAAATGGCTTATCTAACCTATATTTTAGTTCTATTGTTCACAAGAAACGTTTCAGCTCTATAGGTTTTCCTTTCTATGTGGCTCGCAGTTTATGGTAGGTGTATGATTTGAGTAGTGGTAGAGGTCTTTTGTATATACACCTTTGCCAGTTATTCATCGACTAAGCAATAGCGTGCAAACATAACTGGGCAACGGGTTGAAAGGCAATATATAGTGAAATTATAGGGCATAAAGAGGTTTAACATCTAATAATATCCTACTAATATCATAAACGTGAAAGTTTGTGTGTATGTATGTTTGTGCTTTCGCGCAAAAACTACTAAACGGATTTGAGTGAAATTTGGAATGGAGATAGCTTATACCCTGGATTAACAAATAGGCTATTCTTATGCCGGAAAAGGTTCCTGCGCGATAAAGGGAAGACGCAGATGAAACCGCGGGGCGCAGCTAGAATTAATATTTCAAGGTGAAGTGCGTAGTGCTTTGCCGCACAGGTTTTTGAACTGTTGAAGTAGGAAATTCTAGATCGTACTGAATGGGTTAGCGCGATGGTTACCATCAGGTGAGCGATGTGCTTGTCTCATCAATAAGTTCCATTAAAAAAGTGATAGCCGGGGAAAGACTATAGCATCCTGTGGGTGCAGAGCGCAAGGTGTCGTTTTGTTGTGGTATCTAATTCCTGTACGGGTCTTCTGCACTTTAATGTGGTTTTAATGTTTGAAATAGTGCCCTATCATTTTGAATCTCTGTGTGGTCTGCCGTTTTCCCATCATGGTACTTACAACAAGAAACAACATCAGTAATTGGATGCTCATAAAAATTATGTTTATTACTAAACTAAGCCAATAATGGTAAGCTTAAGTAACTTCGCCTTAGTTTTCTATCTGTTCTAGTTTCTGAGTTAAGGTACGCACTAATTGTTCGTTGCTTTGCTCACCGTTACGATATCTGAGGTAAACTCCCGTTGTTACCTATAGAAAACTGATTGGAGTTTGTATACAAGTTGTATGGGAGTTTTTGCAACAAAAACAAAAAAATTATGATGGCAAAATACGAGTAGATTATAATCCTATGATTGGTAATGTCGAAACCAAATCCTATCATAAAATAATATGTACCATTTAGATGATAAAAAAGATTGGGATCGTAGTGAACTTACTCCTATTCCATCAGTTAGTACCTAATCAGAAAAAAAATTACCAGCTAGGCGTTTCTTGCTTGTTCTTTTGCTGGTGTAAGAAGGTTAGAATAGGCCTGGTTAAATTGATCACACTTATATGTTCATCATCATCATTATCATCATCCTAGTTATATGTTACATCTTACTGAATAAATATATTGTAAGTTTGAATACGGTAACGTTTTGGCAAATAGTTGAACATAGATATTATTAAATTGGCAATCATCATCATCATCATCATCAGCCAGAAGAAGTCCACTGCTGAACATAGGCCTCCCCCTTTGAACGCCACCATAAACGGCTATTAGCCATTTACATCCATCGGCTCCCTGCGACTCTTAAAATGTCGTCGGTCCACCTATTGGCAATGTAGAATCTTAATTAACCATTCATTTCCAAACGAAAGTATTTCATAACGAAACTCATGTCCTATAAAACCGATGATACCTCTAGTCTTACTGACTGCGTATCGGCTGGTCGCCGGCCCTCAAACCAGTTTTCAAGTAGACCAAGTGGTCCTATAAAATTAATAAGGTCATACATGCTTCACCATAAATTTATACAACACAGTATTACACGTTGTCGGGGATTACCATGGGGTACCGAGTTAACACCCGCCTTAAAAGTAAAAACAGGGTAAAATCATCCCTAGTCTTTCAATGATCTATCCTTTTTTAGATGTCAATATAACCACATTGTTATAGTATTTCACATCGCCAAATATATACGCGATAACCCTAAAATTATTGTTTCATTAACATCTATCTAAAAATGTCTTCGCCGTTTGACATATTACATAGAAACAAACTTTGATGGCATCCAATGAGCCAATGTATTTGTAGCTTAAACCAAGCTAAGTTATTTTCTTCCTTATTCAAACTTCTTATCATGTTTTCTCTATCAAATTGGATTATGCTTATTTTTATAGTAGATTAATAAGAATTGATGGCAATAAAGAACCCGACTGACGCGATGACGTTCACCTAATCCCATAAGCCTCCTGTTAATAACTTTCACACTCTTATTATGAGCGTAATAAGTATTTATTTGACACATTTTTAATCTTCATTGCTGTAATATTATGTTTCTGTCTGGTTATTTAAACCATGTGTAAATTTTTCTTTAATTACATTTTCGTCATTACCAGGCCTGGCGCGTTTCACAATTTACGTGCAAAGGTACATTAGCAGGTCCGTCCACCTAAGTAATCACAATGTATCCTACATTGTGATCACTTTAAAACGTCAAACTTAAAACTAACTAAGTACGGCTGTGTGCGCTGGCAAAAGAACAGGCAAGAAACGCCCGGCAAGTATTTTTTTTGGCGCGATCACATTGATAGTTTTATTCTTATTACTAATTGATTGAATTGGAGCAAGTTCACCACAATCCCAAGCTTTTTTGTCAGATAAATAGTCCGATCTATCTCCACACCAAATTTCATAAAAATCCGTTTAATCCGTGCGTGAAGGAGTAACAAACATCCAACCATCCATCCTGACAAACTTTCACATTTACATATGAGCATTTATTTAGTAGATTTGGAGGATATGCAATGATTAGTAGGACAAGATAAATTAGATATAAAAAAACGTAAGACCAAATATCCTCATCATCATCATAATCAGCCCACTTCAGTCCACTGCTGGACATAGGCCTCTCCCAAAGCACGCCACTGAGCCCGATCCTCGGCTTCTCTCATCCAACTGCTGCCAGCCATTTTGCGTATGTCATCGCTCCACCTAGCCGGAGGGCGTCCTACACTACGTACCACCAAATATCCTCATGACATTTGAATGTGTGGATAGCTGATGAAAAGGTGTAATTGGTTGAATAATAACTGTCGATTAACTTCTGTCTGTCAAAGTACTCAGTTAAGTCAATACGCATCTAGTCAGTCAAGCGACCTTTCAAAGTTAACCGTTCACTGACCGCCGTGAGACGCATGCCGTCACCTGCGTTTTTTAATAACCAGCTGATATTTAATTACTGCTGACTGATGATACGTGTTACAAAATGGTTATATTGTTTGCGAATTTTTATGCTAAGGCCTTTTTTGTTTGGACAGGATGATGAATTGTTCAGTTGTGAAATGTGGACTTGTTAAGAGTCCCTCGGAGCGATGAGGTTCTATTATAAGCGTTTGGTTATTATTTGAAAATTACTTAGTCTTGGGTAGAAACTTTGTACCTTAATGTTTAAAGCTACACACTTTGTACACTTATACCGTCATGTAAAATCACTTGGGGATAGTACATACATAGAAGGAAACACCCTATCTCTGCTCTGTTTTTCCCTTGCATACCTTTGCCGTTCGCATCTTTAGTAGGTACCTATAGGTAAGTATGTTTGCCTTATCGGTTGCTAAGCAACTACAAGCAAAGTAAACATCACACTATTAAAGATCAATTATTATCCCTTTATTTTGTAAGAACCTAAATGCATACGGCCGTTGCACACGTAAAACAAACAAAAATGAACCTACATGCACCTGTGCTTCAATCATTAAATATGTTGGTCACGTGTGCCGTGACTCATGTGAGGTTAACCCTCCAAATTAAACACTACTGTACTTAGATACCTCTAAAAATGTATTTCTACCTACATTCTGATAAACATTCAAGCGCTTTGTAAGGCTTTACGAGTTTCAATGTTTAGTATTTGAACGTCAAACTAGAATCATCATCATCATCAGCCAGAAGAACTCCATTGCTGAACATAGGCCCTTGAACGCGACCATGAATCCATCGGCTCCCTGCTACTCTTACAATATCGTCAGTCCACCTAGTGGGGGACCTACCTGCAAAACAACTTCTGGTTCGTGGTCGCCACTCGAGAACCTTTCTTCCCCATTGGTTATCGTCAAGCGATGTGGCCTGCCCATTGCCACTTCAACTTGCAAATTATGAGAGCTGAAATAGAATACGGGCCTTTAATTTCCACTAAGACTTGACCTCTTCTACCTTACCGATAACACAAAAGGTCTACATAATTGTGTACATAGTTTAATCAACAGTTGGCACGCCTCACAGTGCTGCCTTCTAAAGCAGTCACCAAACTTGTACCTGGCGGCAAAATAATCAGCAATGTTGTAATGTCGTAAATGCGATAAGAGGCCGAATGCATGTATAATCGGCGTCTATTTTCGGAACACACGATTGTGATACGTATGGGTAAAGGTACTGTAGTCCTTTGTTTAAAGTTTTACCTATTTGTTCCGTCACAAATTTTTAAAGTTTAGACAAGGACAAGACAAGGGACAAGGGGTGGGCAAACTTACAAGTAGATTAGAAGAAGACACTATACACATTGTAATTATACACCGACTGTCTATGGGTGTCCCTAATTGTGATGTTTTTTGTGAAATGATACGTGATTATCAGTGTCGAATCAGTGGCTGTGCGAATACGTTGTGTTCAAGAAATATGTCTAACATTTGTGTTGTAATTTCCGCTTTATATTATTGGCGAAGTACGGCAAAAAAATCAACTTGAAAGCAAAAATAAGATATTTTATGGAAGGGCATTGTAGTGGTACAAGAAAACGCAAGACATGCTCGTGCTTGCCATTTGTCTAGGTACATGTAACCATGTGATTATTGTAATTCCACTATCCCGCCAAAGAAATTGCAAATTTTTCGTGGAAACCAATGCGACCCTCCGCGAGTTGAGCAAGCGGAATTCCAACAAAAACGATTTTATGCAATTACGTTTAAGTTGTCTGGAGAGTTATTACTAAACCGAGATCGCGGTCACGCCGCCCGGTAAAGCGCCCTGCAGACAAGCCGATACCTGTAAAATGGATTTTCACTTAGTTCCAAAGTTCCAATTCGGCAAATCTACAAGCCACAGTATGCCTTTGTGAGAAACCTGACGGATTTCTACACAAAAATGCAGTGTGTCAGCCAATCACAAGGATGATTTTTGGATCTTATTGCATCCATATCCATTCATCATCAGCCTATTACGTTCTCGCTGTTGGAACACTGGCCTTCTCTCAGAGAGAGAGAGAGAGAGAGAGAGTATGGGCCACAATCTACCACGCTGGCCCAGCTGGCCCAGTGCAGATTAGTAGATTTGCATGCCGTTGATTATTGCGGTTCTTGGACTTGCCGGTTTCCTACACCTTTTTGAGCGAAGGGCGGGGCCGTGACGGTTCGAACTCTGTATCGGCGCCTTGATCAGGCGTACCTACGTGTTACCGTTCGGCCATCATCGCTCCCTTCTTGTCTCAATACTAACTGATTGAATTGTAGCAAGTTCAAGACAATCACAAGCCTTTTATTCATCAAAATATTCTGAAATAATAAACTTTTCTTATAAGAAAGAACTCCAATATCCACGCTGAGACTGGTTTGTTGTTAGGCAATGCAGTCATCATAAAATATCCTGAACTAAATATAGTCGCCTGTAAATGACTTAAGGCGCAGGTTTCAGTACCTACTCTCACCCCTCACCTCGCCGCCGATTGTGGGGTACCTTAAACAGATCATAAAAACCGGTAATAATTAATTAGGGCAATTGCATTCAATTTTTTAAAGGCGTTCTGTATGTTGTATTTTTAATTTAATAAGTCCTTATCATTTATAAAATAGGAGGTGAAACCACTAAAATAGAAGGCACTTCGCATATATTTTCTCAATACGTACCTACATGTTTTTTTAATGCAACTCTTTGCTTTTTTAGAATTTTCTTGATTTAGTTACCCATTTTTCCAATGTTCAGTTCGGTCTTGCAATCTGCACCTTAACTTTCAAGTTGATCGTACCAGTCACGAGCTTCATGCGCCTTATTCAACCATCCGCAGCCCTTTTAACGTCTTTTTGCCCTTCCGTGAAAGGTTATTTTTACGAATACGGCGGTACCTTCGCTTGTTCCTCTCTGAACATACTTTTAGTCATCGTTAGATATATACAAGCTGAAAATGCGGGACTACGAATGATCCGATCATTCGGCTACACTGCGACAACTTATTTTTATTCAAATTGAACGTTAGTAACCACTAATGATTAGAGACGAATGGATTCGAGTCTTGTCAAGACGGGGTGATCCGTGGAAACTCGGGCCCAGTCGTTGGCAGCAGACAGTAGAGTTAGTGCCATTAGTTACTAATTTATGTTAGTCATTCGAATGATATTTGAAGACGAATACTACAAATGAAATCATTCAAATTCCCGCACCGCTAATACAAGCCTTACATTTATATTGTTACTGAGATCACCTGACTGACAAATGCATCCAGTGCTACCTATATAGCTTGTTACCCATATCAAAGTAGGCTCTATGTAGCTGGAACGGTAGAAAAACGGCTTTCAATTCAATATTTTTCTCGTTTAAAGGTCCAGTCATAGAGATACACGCAACCATCACATGCCTTCACGTCGGATACCTTTATAAGTAACCGCACCCGCTTGGCTGCTTTAGGTACAGTCAGCGACTAAATTCGCTGATCATACCATCCAAGTCATTATCAGTCATTATCATCATCAGCCGAAAGAAGTCCACTGCTGAACCTAGGCCTCCCACTTTGGACGCCACCAGCATGAATAGCTATTAGCCATGGCGAACACGAACCGGATGACGTTCTGTAGGTAGGCCCCTCACTAGGTGGATCGAAGACATTGTAGGAGTCACAGGGAGCCGATGGATACAAATGGCTAACAGTGGTTCATGGTAGCGTTTCTAAATGTGTTTTATCAGTAATGTTTAAGATTTTTACAACTTACAAGGTAGCGTTTGACCACAACACAATACACTTGATGTAAAGGGATAATACGGCCAAAGGTTGGCGTTTAAGATGATAAAGTTAATCGAGAAATTTCTTATTATTGAACGACTCTTGTCGCTGACTGTACCTACCTGGTTCTACCCACCTATTAATAGGAAGTCGGCAATGTTGAAATCAGGTGAAGCTTAAGCCTCTTGAAGTTTTATCTGTGAATTAATGGTAGATGTCTTGCTAAAATGTTTGAGGCAAATAGGCAAAAAACTAAGGCAGTTTGATATAATAACCAAGCAAATACTTATGAAGCAAACAAACATAGATTTATTATTCAAATTTAATAGCTTGAATGTAATTGCAAGCGCAACTTTTTCCAGAGGTCATAAGTTGAGTCACCTTTAATACCTGTAAATTTTCACCCTAAACTTAGAAATTAACAAAGGTATTTATTTTAGGACCATCCCTGTTAAACTAATTCGAATCTATGTAATATATTTGTTCACATTAACATCCATATAAATATGCTACGTCAATTATACTCAATTATAAATGAGTAGGTAGATACTATGTAACTGAGAACTCTTCAAGATAAGCATTGTCTATTACATCGCAAAGATAAGAGCGTTTCATAGCATCGTAACATAAATAAGGCTTTCACTCGGCTGTTTACCTGAAGTGAAAGTTACTACAAATCTTGCGGTTTAACTCTTCAATGTTAACTAACACTAAATAACTTAATAGAATTTTACAAAAACACATAAAACTGACTTTATTGCGAAAGAAATAGGGGCTAATTTACCAAATGCGAGACTGCTTTAGGTTACTTAGGCAACAAAATTTGTTCAGATGAAACGTTCCTCATTTCTTCAAGTCTTTGGTAATGTGTGGTTTCTGTAAATATGAGTTGAGAAACACTCATTAGAACAATATATTCCAATTTTGTATTTCATATGAACTTGTTTTATATCTGCCTAGAATTTGTGTCTAACAATATTATGTAGGGAATCCTGTTATAAGCAAATTTAGCAGAAAAAGTACCTATTAATAATTAGGGTTACATAGGCAAACAAAATGGGCAGGCACAGTCAAGCGAGGTTTGCTTGATAATCCTATTTTAAATTGCCTCCATTTGTCCATTAACTTGCCATTTACGAAATAAATCGCCATATTACAGCCAATATTTTCTTTTCATTAACCCTAATAGGTTTACCGATCTGCCATCGTCATCGGTTTGATGCGATAAGTTACAAAATTGATGATTTCAAATTATTCGCATTTGCTGAGAAGTGAATGAGTTAATTGAATATTCGCTTCCAGTGATATGACCATTTTAAATTTCTCTAGTAAGTATATAATTATGTAGTGGTGTAATGATTAAGAATAATAAAATCAGCCTTATATTGCTATAGAATACGGAAAAAGAATCTGGATTAGGCAGTAGCTGCTTCCTAATGAAGTTACAAAAATGTGCCTTGGATTCATTTACGATCTACAAGTGCTAATTCTGCTTTAACTTTGTCATAAAATTTAAGAGATCGCTCGTCTTTTTCCTCGACTTTAAAAAACTGTTTATGTTTAATTTTGTTTCTTAAATTTAAAAATACAGTTCTAGTGCTATTAATTTTATCTGTTAACTTACAGTTCCTCTCCTCTGGTAGTGTTTTAATTTTCGCGGATACTAGATAAGGATACCTACTTAGGTAGGTACTCAAAAAATATTTTCCCTATAAAGTTGTGTGTATCTCGAGTTACCGACGACATCTTTGACTCTCAAAAGCCAAAAAATACACAAATTACATTAATTTACACTAATATTAAAAATGCGAAATTTTGTGAGTTAGTGTGTAACATGCATGCTATACCTACTTCTTCATGCTAAAACTGCTTGGAGTAAAGACAATTTTTATCATCGTTTAATATAGAGGCTACTTTATAAATGGGGAAAAAGTTATAGTGAGAAACCGTACAAATAAGCTACTACCTGCAAAAGAAACCTAACAACATATTCAATATTCATAGCCAATATTTCCTTTGCAGAGTATTGCAAAGCGAATCTTTGAAATCGCAAACTCTACATTAATTTATTACCGTAGAGTTTGGAAAATTCCAAAGTGGAGCCATTTGATGTTGCTGTTCTATTATCAACCAATTTAAACTTTGTGCAGACATTTATTGAACGAAAATTGAATTGGAACATTAACATTATTTCCTAGGATTGATTTTAATGTTTTAAGTGATTGTTTTAATGAAAATCGAGTTTTGAAGTTCTTAATTGGTCAATTTAGTTTGAGGATCTGATATCAATAGATTAACTATATAACTGAAGTAGTTTTCATCTCGCTTATCTCACTTATCCTACTAATATTATTAACGCGAAAGTTTGTGAGAATGTATGTTTGTCTTCTTTCACGCAGAAACTATTGAACGGATTTGAGTAAAATTTGGAATGGAGATTTAAAGGTTCCTGCAGGATTACTTGAAGACGCGGGTAAAACCACGGGGCGCAGCTAGTATAATAATAAATGTGAAAGTTTGTGAGTGAGTAAATTAAAAAGAAATGTAGGTACTTTATTTTGCTCGTATTCCGTTAATTATATGTTTGATAAATTTTTCTTGACAATACTTTTTGTGTCAAATCATAAGCCTCTTTCAAGTGCTCAAAACAATTGAAATATCAAAAATATATCTAAAATTAACCAAACCTTACCATGGAAACATACACACATTGTTTGCTAGTCCGGGTATATCCCGGAACTATGGTCCAGAGTGTCGAGTCTCGGAGTCGGGTCCAATGATGTCATATTAATATCCGGTCGACCGGGCATTCGGTTTCCGGTTATCAGTGTTTATTGCATTCGCCCGAACTAATTCGGATTCGGATTGTAAAAGAGCTATGGTGGCCTAATGGCACATTGGCCTTACCAAGTACCGATACCGAGTTTGAAGTGGTATCAGGAGTATGTTATACTAGCTGTGCCCCGCGGTTTCAGCCGCGTCTTCCCGTTATCCCGCAGGAACCATTTTTCCGGGATAAAAGTAAACTATGTGTTAATCCTGGGTATAAGCTATCTCTATTCCAAATTTCATCAAAATCCATTTAGCAATTTTTTCGTGAAAGAATAAAATAAACATACATACATACTCACAAACTTTCGCGTTTATAATATTAGTAGGATAGGATGTGCGGATTTGCCATGTCTCAAAACGGTGAAGGAAAACATTAAGAGGAAATTGTTATGTCTAAAAACCACAATGTTTAAGGGCATGCGACATCTACCAACCTGAACTGGGCCTGTGTGGTAGATTATGATTTTTTTACTCTCTCTGAGAGAAGGCCTGGCCTAGCATAGAACGCAATAAGCTGATGACGATGATGATGATTGTAAAAGAAAATTCTAGAAGCTATTCGGAGAATCATTTCAAAGCTCGATATTCAAATCCTCAATTATTATTATTCCCATTAGCTGCATTAACAGATTATTATTCGATCGACCAGTCGTTGATGAACAGCGAATCATTCCCATAGGTTATATAGGTGTGTTTGTGTTAGTTAGTATAAAAGGAAACCATTTCAATATTATTAACAATAAAATTAAAATATATTTCTAGCAAGCTACACTGAGAAAAAATTCTGACTTTCCTTCTGAGTTTTTAACTTCCAATACCGATTCCTTCCTTATTTTACCTTAGTTTTCCTTCTAAATCACAAGTCCTTCCCCTTTGACTCAGAAGGAAAACGGTATTTCGGAAGCTCTTTTTTCTCCGTGTAATTGGCACACACTGCAAGCATGTTATGGCTTCGTATCTGAAAAATCTTTTTCAAGAAAACTACAATCCTGATTGTCATAAGCTATGTATTATGGTACATAATGAAAATCATTCCATTCCAATTTCCTCGCAGGAGAAACCGCGGAGTACTGCGAGCTTAAAATATAATCAGGTTCTGAAGAAATCTTTATGTTTATCACTATTTGCAAATCTTAACACTGTTCTTGTATAATTCAGCTTGTTATCTGTGCTTGCATAATGTTTGTATGCATATAGAGCGGATCTAAGAAAGTAGAAATTATTCGTCGACTTTCTAATATGCTACTGAATCGAGATTTAAAAATATAAAATCCTTTTACTGCTTGTTAAAATGTAAATGTGAAATGTTGTGCTGTTGCTACTGTCATCCTGAACTAGGGACCTACATCGCAGCTCAGCCCGCGTGTAAGCTTATATTTTTTATACAAAGCTTAGGGGATGAATTTGACAAATAAAAACTATTTAAGCGCACTCTTAAACATTTTCAAAGAAAGCTATTTTGAATATTTTAGTGCCATTGGTTGAGGCTGTGCGTTGGTACGTTAAGAGTCCAGACTGAATTTTATTTTATAGACAGAAGATTGTTATGACTAGGCCTAGTTCTTACCATTAGGTAAACGACGAATACCTACAACTCATATAATAAAACAAAATGATAGAAACTATACTCAAAAAGGCTAGGTACTAATAGCGAATTTAATATCGCACATCTAAGAGCATAAAACAAGAACATAAAAAAGTAGTATGATCTCCAATGTTAGCTCTAGTTCACATGCAAAGTGGGTGCAATATGCAAATGGGCCCTTTGTCCCGCGGAGCGTGACACTTCCGGGCCTTCTGTCTTCATTACCGTTATTGTAGGTGTATGATTTTGTGCTGGCAACACCTCTTCCAGTGTCATTTGAAATAGATAGAAAACTAAAAACTGTAACCATAATCCCTACTTCCCTACTAATACTATAAATACGAAAGTAATATCTGTCTGTCTCGCTTTATCGCTTAAACTACTGAACCGATTTGGTACGGAGATGGTTTAAACCCTGAGGAAGGACATAGGATACTTTTTATCACGATAAACTGTAGTCTATAGACGCGGGTGAAACTGTGGGGAACAGCTAGTAATATTATAAATGCTCTGTTTATTTGTTTACTACCTTTTCACGATTAAAGCGCTAAACCGATCTTGATGAAATTTGGTGTGGAGATAGTTCAAACCCTGGAGAAGGACATAGAATACTTTTATCGCGACAAAATGTAGTCCACGGGAGTAAAACCACGGTGCGCAGTTAGTAATAATAGAAACAAAAAAACATAGCCAATTTGCGAACAAGTTATGCTTTGCTTCTGAACCACAGACAACTTCAATATGACTTGGCTTATTTGTTACCACCAAGTTGAGAATTTTCAACAAATTTTTATCAAGAAGTGTGTTTCTTAGCGTTTCTAGAGTAGACCGCGAGAACCAATCCCATATAAAAATGCTAAGAGAACTTCGGGGTTTTGTATAATGTTTCTGGTAGCTGGCCTTAAAACTCATACATATATTGTATCATATCGAGTTATATACATATTTATTCTTTATTTATATAAACTAGAATATTATGGAACTATATTTTTACCTGACAGCTACACTGAAACCGCACTAAACTGAATCTGAAGCCGACAGAAGCGGACTGAACTGGTGATTTTATTTTCCGTTGAATGATGATTGAAAAAATATTTCAATTCATTATAAAAGTAAACATACAAGTTGATTGGTTCGCAGATATAGCGAGGCCTGCATTTACTTTTTCGCTCATATGCAAACAACAAGAAATTATAAAACTGTTATTCAATGAAATTCTGATCGGTTTGCAGGCGTAAATTGTATATAAAAGTATTGAAATCTCCTGTTATTTTTAAATTAATTTAGAGACAGGTTGCCATCAGCCTATTACGTTCCCACTGCTGGGACACAGGTCTTCTCTCATAGATAGTATGCGCCATAATCTACAAAATTGGCCAAAACGGGTTGGCAGATGTTGCATGCCCTTGAATGTTGTGGTTCTTGGATATGCTAGTTTCCTCACGATGTTTTCCTGTACTGATTTGAACGATGGAAAACCAGTGCCTTATTAAAGCTGAGTCGAAATGAGATTAGAACGTGGTATCGGCGCCTTGAAAGTACTTAGTATGGAATTACAAGCGCCTCTCAGAAATGTATAAGATACACCAGGGAGTCAGTAGAGAAGTCCCAATTAGGCTTTCCCCCTTGAACGCCATCATGAACGGCTCTTAGCCATTTGCATCCATCGGCTCCCTGCAACTCTTACAATGTCGTCGGTCCACCTAGTGGGGGGCTACCTACAGAACGTCTTCCGGTTCGTGGTCACCACTCGAGAACCTTTTTTCTCCATCGGTTATCGGTTCGTCAAGCGATGTGGCCTGCCTATAAAAAAATTACCTACTAAGAAACTAAGTCGAAATAAGAGTTCCGTTTTACCTTTTGAGGAACGGAACCCTAAAAATATAGACAATGCTTACTACCGACTACCGTATCTGCCCCCAGATAGTATAGATATGGTTAATGTGACAAAAGCACAACAAGGAAATGAACTTTAAGCTAGTATGCTAATTGCTAATCTTAAGCTGTTTGTTTGTTAATTTTCTGAATTTTAATGTAGGTACGCTGTCTAGAGTTGACTGTCGTGAATAGAAAGCAGGCGACGTAATTGTATGTCATTACGATAACCGCTTGCGTAATTGGTTTTGAGGTGGCTCATTGATAAGGACCGGTGTCTAATGTTATGGAGCAGACATTTTTATTAGGCACTGCATAATTTAAGCTATTTGAGACTTCTTCAATATTTTCCATGGGTATATGTTAGATACATAAGCTAAACCCAGCGTAATGTCTTCGGCCACATGATCATTTAACAATCACGTGAATTGAATATCAAATTACCTGCCGGGCGTTTCTTGCCTGTTCTTTTGTCGGCGTAAGGAGGTTGGAACAGGAACAGGCGATCGCAATGTATACTATTAAATAAAAATATTTGAATTTTGATATATATTAAATCCTACATCTAATCGTAAGTCAAATATGACTAGATGCAACTCGTGCTTCGTTCGTAGTTTTCTAGTTTTCTCATGAAATCACCGCATTTTATCAGGATATTACTATTCATTAGATTGATCAATGGGAAAAAAAACTTCATTATCGATCTAGACGTATCGGTGAGAAAGCATCACAAACAAATCTATCTTTAATACTATAAATGCGAACTCTCTATGCATCTTTAATCTTTGGAACAGATTGATGAAATTTGGTATGGAGACAGTGTGAATCTTGGGACGAAGAAACATAGGATACTTTTTACCACGATAATTTACTATTTATCCTCCACGCGAGTGAAAACGGGCAGTAGCTGAATAAAAGCTTGTCATAATTAAACTAGCAGCGCTTGCAGAGATGGGGCATTGTTAAAATAATGACTTCATTTTCTAGTTCTCAGTTTCACAGTTCCACGATTTTACGCTTACAAAGGCAGTAGTAGCCTTAACTTTGCATTGTTCAGGATCAGAACTTCTGGTGCAGTAAATGCAAGGCGGGATAACATATCCAATTGCAAGCTTTGTTTGTCCACCTAGGTTTGTGCACATCTACCAGATATTATTATATACTTGTTTACAATAGTAAGAGAGCTATTGTTCTTGGGAAGGTCGGGCACTATCGTGTTTCTAGCACCTGCCCTAGCTTGTCTATTCATTTCTTGGTCGGAAGATGTATGTTAGATTGAAGTCATCATCATCAGCCAGATGAAGTCCACTGCTGAACATAGGCCTCCCCCCTTGAACGCCACCATGAGCGGCTATTAGCCGTCTGCATCCATCGGCTTCCTGCGACTCTTACAATGTCATCGGTCCACCTAGTGGGGGGCCTGCCTACAGAACGTCTTCCGGTTCGTGTTCGCTACTCGAGAACCTTTCTTCCTCATCGGTTATCGGTTCATCGAGCAATGTGACCAAAAAGTTTGAGAAACCCTGGTGCAGAGTATCTCTCTATTCTTACATCAGGTTATTTCAAGAATGTAGTCGACAGAGTGATACACGAGGCTTATGCAATAAGGTAACAGGGTGAAGACTCTCTTGAGTCCGCTCGACCCGCGCGAGAGTGCTCGACTCGCATAGTCGCATGCGACTCAAGTGCAAGCACCATTGTTCTCTCTCACATACTTCAACAAAATACTAGTGAACTGTAGCTTCGTAGAGGTAAATATTAATAACTTGTGACCCGCTCCAGCTTTGTCCAGACGGTATGTGTACTGTGTAGCGGGACGCCATCTTCGACCACATCGTCACTTTACATCAGGTGACTTGTGGTCGAACGCTACCCTGTAAAATAGTAAAAAACAAATGTTATTTTAGTTAAAACAATGCCCTTGACACTGAAAGATATTTATTGGGTAACAAAGATGCTGCTAAGGTATGAGATACAATGAGATAGATTTGATGAGCGAAACTTTATAGAGATTTTATAAATAAACGTTTTCAAAATCGAGGGGTTATTAAAAGCATAAACAAATAGTCATAATTCTCTAAAAACGTGCACACATTCTAGTTAGAATGCAAACGGTCTGACCTTTTATGAAATAAGGCAAACGGGCGTGCAGATAACAAACATTGAATTATAATTTATTCTATTCAAATGACAGTAAAATAATTGAAATTTCAATTCAGCTGCGAAATCGCACGAACAAAAATGGTGTTTACTAAAATTGCTGTTGTCCACTTTTGAGTACATTTGAGTTTACTTCCTAATCATTTGTTTTAGAGTAATACATTTCGTGTTTGATAGCAAAAGGCGTAGACACTTAGCAGTGTATAACGAATATTAGATTCCGACGGAGACACTAGCTTTTGTAGCAGACACTTGTTTTAGACGGCGCCAACACTATAGAGCTAGTTTAATTGAGATTCTAGCTTCTGGTAGGTCAATTGACAGTTCTGAGTGTTCTAATCAAAGCTTCGTGGAATAGAACAGTAGAGTTTACATTTGGTAAGTGAATTTATATTTATGTAAATAACATACCATTCCATTAGCGTCTTGTCAAGTTGATTGGAAGTTTACAAATACAAATAATGTACCTAGGTACCTTACATATAAAATACAGAAAGGATTGCGACTTCCCATTGATGGGCCAGGCTGAGAAATCTGGTTCCCACTGAAATATCAACGTTAATGAGCTTTTTGCACGTCATCATCATTATCAGCCTTTCACGTTCCCACTGCTGGGACTCCGGCCTTCTCTCAGAGAGAGAGTATAGGCAGTAATCTACCACGCTGGCCCAGTGCGGGTTGGTAGATGTCGCATGCCCTTGAATGTTGAAGTTCTTGGGCATGCCGGTTTCCTCACGATGTTTTCCTTCACCGTTTTGAGCGATGGCAAATCCGCACATAATTTTGATTGAATCTAAATCTTTGGTACTTGTCAGACCTGTCCCGGAGAAGGCAGTTATTTCTCCATACACGACCGGACTTGTGCTTCCTAGTTTCAAAAACTGTTCTGGCATAAAGTAAAGTTTTATATAGCTTAAATAAAATGCTACGTTTATTTGCAGCTATACTTAGGCTTTGGCTCCTATTTACATAAGTTCTGAAGTTTAGGTTGAACGAAAGGTTTAAGCTAAAAAGTTTTTTAATTCTTCATAATATATGCTATATTGTTTTGTCTATTACATAATTTTTGTTAGGTACATATACATACTTCTGCATTTTTTTTTTTAATTTAAAGCAAAACAGCTTAGGCTCGTATTAAAGAATTGTTGTCGGTCATTTCTGACAGCGTTCTTAAGATGTAGATCTAATTAATTAACACTTCTTGAAATGCCGATACTAGTTGAGTTTGTATTGATTAATAAACCCAACTTGGATCTCAAGAGGGCTCTTGACGTTCGTCTTGAGATGTTGTTAGTTGAATACCGGCCGTGATTTGAGAGTGTCTTATGAGTTATGATGGGAATAATGGAATTTGATGATATTGTGGCCGAAACAAATTATTACGATGCAAAAGATTGCAACGACGATAAAAAAGTGTTTTTATTATTTATTGGCATGGTTGCAAACATATTTCAAAACCCTCTAATGTAAAAATAAGGAAATTAAAATATCCGAAGAGTTCAATAAGTTCCAAAATCGTGATTAAAGATCCAAATCGGTAATACTGAAAACAAACTCTTTATGCAGTTTTAGTGTCATGTCATTCTTAAGATCAGGTTCTAAAGTAGGCGCGGCGCATCTGCAGATGCTTTTTTTGAATGCGTCATGACTTGAGATGCTATTATGCATCTGGAGAGTGTACCAAGAGCAGATTATTAATACGGGCCCTAGAGTCACATGTATCTAGTTTGAAACTGGGAGACTCCAAGCGCCTAATTAAGTGCCGGCGTTCCAACTTCCATGCGCGAGAACTTGCTTATTCAATATGGCTGAAACTTGGTTTATCGGATCAGACTAGAAACTACGGTGACTTAAGTAGGATATTATGGCTCCAGTGAAACGACAGTACATATAAGTAACCATCACGATATTAATTTAAACTCAAAGTTATTTTACACATATAAAATCGACAGCATTCTTATTTGGGACGACCGCGACCGTAGGCTGGTCGGACGCCCTTGATACTGCTGGGAGGACGCGTTGGATGAGGACCTACGGGAACTCCAGACTCTGAACTGGGCTGAAATCGCTCAGGATAGGGACTAGGGAGGAGTGGCGCTCTCGTAGGCCAAGACACAATTCGGGTCGCTGAGCTATCCCAGTTAGTTATCAAAACGTTGCTAAAGAAAAGTTAGCTAATCATTTTTTTCAATGGCATATCAAGCACTTAGTTGAAATGATACCTATATAAGAATTGATATCACGTAAGTAAGCGAGTCACGACCGAGTGTTAGGTACAGCGTTGCGTAAGTTTGAGGTGAAAACAAAAATAGTTTAGGGTTACGTTGTACATTCCTTCATGCGCTGTTCATTTTTTCCAACTGTAATCTTCGCGTAGTTTCTTCGGACTCTGAACATCAATTTGATGGGTGATCGTTAATTGAGTCTTATTAACAACAGAAGGCCTAGCGAAGAAGTATTCTAAAACAAAGGAAAGAAAAAATTAGGGAATGACATATTTCTACGATATGTCACTATTTTTCTGACTTTGACGTTCGGCGTACCTCGTTTCATTTTGGTTATTACTATATAACTAAGCTTTTTTGCCCGCCTACGCTTAACGATTATAGAAAACTAAACCTTTGCGTCTTGGCTAGGTGCCCTGAGCGCTGCCGTGCTTGCAGGGCGCTGTCTATACTCTATTTGTATGTCATCCTGGAGGCTTTCGGGTAGCCTAAACTGAAGGCGTGATGCATAATTATACAGTATTACAATCAGCAAATGAGCAGATCAGATTGTCCTCCAGTTATGTCGATACAAAGACTACTTTGATCAATCTCAGATACAACGTTATTAACATACATAACGTTTTGACTATTGTGTGCTTTGACAATTGATATATAGATAGCTGATGATTGTATATCTACGTAACACCATACAGTGAGAAGCAAACTTGCACTTATAGCTATGGAGTAAGGTTGTGAATATGCGCCACTCTTGCTGCTAGCTGTATGAACTACTTCGGTCGTGACTAGACGATTTAGTTTCTATAGGAAAGTTATTACCGACATATTTATTTGAATACGTGGGTGCTTGCATAACTCAGTTGCCATTATGAACTTCTATACATAATGCTGAGTTTGCGTATGTAGTTTTATGATTCATAGTGCAATAAACTTAGACTGTGAGTCATCTGGGGATTAGGTATTGTAGATTTGTTGATAAATGGTGCTAGTAATCGAATTCTCTAACGATCATTGGCATTTTGAAGCTTGCCCTGACATCCATAATAAATCTAGCATTTGCTTGATTTGTTTCGCTACTCAACATTTCTGATTAATACTTTTTTAGGTGAGGTTTTAAAGACATGCTTTGAAGTTAAGGTGACGGTATAAAATGAGTTTAAAGATGATGCAAGAAAAGAAGCAGAGTGCGTGCTTGAAAAAGCTACTCTCCGAATTTGCTGGGCCGATTTTGAGGAGACTTTCTCTGATAAATAGCTGATGTTATAAGTACTTGTAACTTAGGTTACTCTTGTTTTAGAAAAAAGTAAAGAGGATTAGGGTTTTGCACAAAAAAATGAATAGTCATTGGTGAAATTCGGCATAAACAGTTCCTTCATCGCAATAAATAATATTCCACGCTGGAGAAACCGCGAAGCACAGCTAGTCGTTGAATAAATTCTAAAGAGTCCAAAGAATACAATAAGAGAAACATTTCCGGCTGCAACCGGTTGGCTCGGTCCTACTGTGTGATTTCTGCAAAAGGCGTTGATGGTACATACTCTTTGTACTTGCATTTCTAGAAGGCAAGGCCACCAACCGCATGGCATTCAGCTAGCAGTCAAGGCCGCGTTAAAGATATTCAATCGCGAAAGAATTATTGGCTAGCTTGCCTTCTCCGGCCGGGCTCAGAACCTATCAACGAGCGTTGAGATAGGTATCTGTGAAGGGATTTACCGTAGTTTTTTCACCCTTTGCTACAGCTTTGACTGATGCTGTCTATCGGCCGGATCGGATATTTCGAACGGCCGTATATGTGTTGTGATTTCAAAATACATATTATATCTATAAGACTCATACGCGTATTCACTTGTGATATAAACTGTTTTTAAATAGGTATAGCGTGATGAGAGAGTCATCATTATAGTCATCATCAACCCGTGCCAGTACCTTTGGACAAGCCTAGGTTCACTGTTGGACCTAGGCCTCTCCCAAGGTACGCCACTGAGTCCAGTCTGCGGCTCTTCACATCCAACTAATCACGATATTTATTTAACAAGTTGGAGAACTCTGGCTGCTTTATGATCTTACAGTAGCTAAACGTTTATGTAGTTGATCTAATTCAATATGTTTACAAAAAATCCACGAAATTAAATATGTAGCTTTCATAAATAAAATATAACATAAATAATGAATTATTTATAGGGCAATAGGGCAGCTTCAGCATGTGCTGCGTTCACAAAATAATAATTATGTGAGCGCAGCGCTGTTTTTCAAGCTACTTCTATGCTCAGGCAGATCTCCTTCGAGAAAATTGGTATAAATTATGTAACTGTTTTGAAGAAACTTCCAGTTGTTAAAATCTATGCCTACCAATGCAAAGCCGGGGCTGGTTGCTATTTTAAATAAAGGTTCCTTACATAAAGCCGTATCTCTTTTAAATAGTAACACATAAAAGCAAGTCTTAACGATATATTGCTTGCAGCGGCTATTTGAAGTCTTATTAGGGTAGTAAATTCAAGATGTATGTAACGAGAACGAGATGCACATGCCTTAGGAGAACTTATGTGGCCATTTATTTATTATGTTTTCTTTTTACATCATTTTGAGCACTTACAATCCGGATCTGCCTGTGAGGACATTTATTTTAAATAGGCGACTCGTTTTTAGATCACAGTTTATAACCATCTTATATTTACAAATGAAATGAAGTGGTTTGTTAAAAACATGAGAAAATTACGTAGATAGGTACATCTATTTTTTTTTGATTTGGGCTTATTTTCTTTTATGCAAAGTCAGTCAAACTGGCCTGAGGTTGCGGGGGATCGAGATATCTGAAAGGAAATGGGGAAGACCTTTGCCCAACAGACGGTAAAGATTAAAAAAACTCAAATCAACTATAAATGTTTTCCCTGAAAACCAAAGTAACATACATTTGGCAGTTTCCAGCGATGTCATGCAATAAGTAACTATAAAGCTTAATTTATTTTATCCAAGTCATAGCTATGCGATTATGTTATTGTTAAGATTTCGTGGAAACAAAAGCACTTTGCCTCGAAATGCTAATTTGCTGAATTGCTTTATAAAGTAGGTACCCAGTACCTAAGTTCTTGAAGAGGCGTGAGTTATTCACCTACTTAAAATGTTGCACTCTGAATAGATGCAATCAAGAAGGCTTCAACTTAAATGGGTCACCTAAATATGCATAGGAAGGATACTGCGGCAAAGTATTTGCATCAGCGAAATTTTGAAGACAAAACGCAATTTGCAAGTTTCATTTGCATTAAATTGCAATCTATCCTCCCTGCACTTATTTGTAACTGGCACTCTACAAATTTACCGTGCTTAGTCCTTTGCTCTTAAGGTTGGAATTTGAATAAATACATTGTGCTCCCTCGTATAGTATACTAAGGTACTACAAAGGTACTACATACCTTATTTTAGGTAGGTACCTTTAAAAAGTTTTGTCCTAAATGACTGATATATAGACAACCTGAACCGCTGAACGTAGAAACTTGAAATTTGAATGGTATGTACCTATATGAAGAAGTTTAATCGCACATACGGTAAGGATTTTAGGAAATTGACGTCCACAGTAAGTCGGATGGGATATTAAAGTTTGCATGGAAAAATTTTAACTTCCGCGCAGGCAAAGCCACTGGGTAGATCGCTAGTAAAGTCATAAAATCCTCAACTATTGATTTTTATGGATTTGATCATTCAATGAACGTGCATTCATGAATTGAACATTAAAATCAATAAAGTCCATTTTGATAATGTAGTTACTACGAGTAACTCTAATTTTATTGCAGCAATTAGTTCCACTGTTTGTAATCTTTTACATTATCTTGACTCCGCATCAGTTCGTTATGAAAGTTAGAACGCGAGGCTCTAGTACTCTAAAGATAGAGTTAGTTTGAAAAATATATTTACTTAGAATACCTAGGGTATCAACGATCTATAACGAGTTCAGAACTTTAACTACTTTTCTTTTTGTTTTTGAAGTCTGTGATTCTAAAGTTTGACCTCATCATTTTTGTTACAGTTTAACTAAAAGCTTGACCCAGCAAATGGCTATAAAAGGGTATGATGAAATTGGTTGTGCATAGTTAATCAAAAATCTTAATTGGACTTTGAATATTCATTGAAATTTCCTGCTCACCAGTTTGCCTACATATTTATACAAGTAAAGTGCTAAACGTTTCAAAATTACTGCACTCGGACAGTTATACATTATTTAAAACTGGCTGCGCCCCGTGGTTACGATCGTGGATTAGTTTTTATGTGTTAGTGTAAAGTAAAAGATATCTCCATTCCAAATTTCACTCAAACCTTTCAGCGTAAAAAGTAACAAACGCACAAATTTTTGCATTTATACATTAACGTGTTTAGATAGATAGTAGGACAGGTATTTTCAAAACCTATTTCAGGCACCAGCTCCTCTTACAGTTAGATATCATCTTGTCAATCTTGCTTGTACCTACTTGTGTAATTTTCTAATTATGAGGAGTAATAAATATATTTTGATTGATTGATGGATTGATTGATTGATAAACATTTAGCAACAACAACATAATTAATATTGCACAAAAATAATCTTTGTATCGTTAGTTGTTCTTCCTGATTCAGATTTACTTCCAAGCGCGTACGTTTTTTCTCACATTAGAGCTTTAACCTCTTGTGTCTTAAGATTCCACAATCTCAGTAACAGTAGGGGGCAGATCAGATCGTGCAAAGGAACGCATCAAGCATTCTATACAATCAGCGTGCGAGCTAGACCAGCGACAGTCCTTAAAAGGAAACCTACCTTCGCCAGTCAATCTCCTCACTCGAAGGTTTTTATCTTCGTATGTTTTACTTTTCTTACTTTTGTCGTACAGACGTCGATGAGAATTTATGAAAGTGGCGGATTGTCTTGTTATGAAAGGCGAGCGATACATTACTATTTTTGTTGGGTTTAGTTTTGTGCGGGCTGCTATTGATATGTCACAACAAAGTTG
The DNA here is from genome assembly GCA_931315375.2 of Opisthograptis luteolata. Lineage (NCBI taxonomy): Eukaryota > Metazoa > Arthropoda > Insecta > Lepidoptera > Geometridae > Opisthograptis > Opisthograptis luteolata. The sequence continues at coordinate 7,552,632 of OV928047.1, read as the reverse complement.
TATAATATACTAAGATTTTGTATTTAGTAAGGCTTTTAATTTGAAATGACGTTGCTAGATCTCCTTTGTTGTTTTTATTTTTTTAATTTTAATTTTAAGTGTTCTTAGTTTAGTTTAATTTTCTATTTCACTGTATATATTTTGTTGTTATATAAAAAATAAGAAGATAATTCAGTGGACATTTTAAGTGTTATAAACGTTTTCATTTCATAGTTTCTTTGATTTTTTTTTTCGTTTCGTATCCAATTCTTCCGTAGGTATATGAATTGGTAATTTTAGTAATTTACTTGGAAAGTGTGCCTGCGATAACATTGTTACGTACTTTCCATCAGGCGAGATTGTTATCGGACGATAATTTCGTTTGACCTAAATATGTTTAATAATCACATCACACTCTTACATTTATAAATGTGAAAGTTTATGAGCGAGTGTGTGTGTTTCTGACTTCTTCACGCTAAAAGAGGTCAATGAATTTCACTGAAATAATGGAGATAGCTTATGCGCTGAAATAATAACATATCCTACACATACATTGTTCCTTATAGGTTCTTCCGGAATAACCGCGGGCACCAGCAATGTCAGGTTTATTACAGTTTGGTTCTATTCAAACCACCCGTTTAATAATAAACCCATTCATTTAGCAAGACCAATTTCATAATTTAAAAAATATTAAAATGCAATCATTTTAGGAGAGTTTTCAGATAAAAGAAAGTGCTCGAAATTGCGACCCGTTTATTCTTTAATAATATGCTAATAAAATAACTGTCAAAGGAATGAAATGAACCGGGAAACTCAGCGAGTTTTTTGCAAATTCTTTCCCGTACCATGTGGAATAGTTTATTACCCCCGCACTGCATTAGGGTGGCGGGAGCCACTTTAATTGTGCAGTAAAATATATTCTAATATTTTTCGAGCTAAGTAACTAAGTTACTAGGTTTTACATAAGTTTATTTGGCATTCCAAGTAGTCATTACCACTTTTGTGTACATGGAAAATGAATGTATAAATGACCAAGCCATTTGTGTGCACGGATGCGTTTTAATTTTCGTCAGAATTTACACCTACGGGTTTGTTTTAATTATTTTCGGTATAAATGCTGTTATTTTTCTGTTCAAAGTGATATTTTTGAAGCGTTTTTGTGACAGAATATCTTCGAAAACACAACCGTGTTTCCTAGGTGGCGTCATAGTGCTTTAAATTAGGCTTATACTATGTCTGTTTGACTGTAAATGTGTTTCGTCTTTGTTTCGTAATAAGTATATTTTAGGAGCCTTCAAATCAAGAGTGAATAGGTGGCAAGCATACTAATCAAACATTGACATAACAGTAGGTGAGATTGTAGTCAAATGCTTAATTTTAGATTTCACTGTCAGTTTGATAGATTTTTACACAATAAATAAATTTATATCAAAACATAAAAACACTAAACTAAACCTTAATATTTAAAATAACACTACATATCAAACTAAACAAAAACAACAGCCTACTATTTTTGTAAATACATATCGATTCATGTAGCTTTGGTGCGATGACTTGCGCCGAGTGGCTGGCAGTAGTTGGATGAGAAGAGCTGAAGACCGGGCTCAGCGGCGTACCTTGTGAGAGGCCTATGTCCAGCAGTGGACTGATACAGGCTGATGATGATGATGATGATGATGAGATTTGTTGCAGAAGTTCTGTTTTACTTTAACGACTAGATATCAGCAAAGAAAGGAGTAGGTAGGTATATGTCAAAAGTTTGAAATCCGTTTCAAAATCCAAAATCGGAGAAGAAAACGCCACAGCGCAGCGCTTTGTAGCTAAACAAATTCAATTTCACAACTTTAATCCCGCAATTAGAGCCGAGTAATAATTTGCAAAGTCATTAAACTTATTTACTTCTTGACTTGGAAGAGGGAGTAGAAAGTGTATTCATCCGAAAATTAAGGCAAGATTCATTCATGACTAAATTTTAGGATAAATTCGAATACATTACAAAAAACATGGTTTTGGGTTAAGATATCTCTAGTGAGTAATGTAGACAAACACAGATTCAACTAGCCCTAGCAACTAGCAACTAGCTGTGCCCTGCGGCTTCACCCGCGTCGTGATTTTCACAGGAAAAGTAGCCCTTGTCACACTCTCTGGCCCATAAACTAAATGCAAAATATCACGTCGATCCGTTGCTGCGTGAATGCATACAAAAACTTAAAAACACAATTTCCATTCCTATAATTAATTATATAGTTAAAACAAAAACGATGTTCTAGTTATTTAATTATAGAAGAGTAAAAACAAGAATTTTGTACTAGTTTTATGTTATTATTCATTCTTTATGGGTACCGGTAATAAATAGCGGTGGCCGTTTTCTAAAAAACGATGCCGAATAACGATGCCAGTACCCGATGCCGGCATCCGATTCCTTAGATATCGAAAAACGGATGCGCATCGTAACGTCTCGTGCGTTGCTCGGCATACATCGGCATCGGCATCGCCGCACGGCATCGGCAACGAAACGGCGCGTCGTTTCGATGCCGATGCCGCATCGGCATCGGCATCCCTACGCAACTCAACACTTCGTTACGATGCCAAATAACGATGCGGGCATCGGATGCCGGATCTCCGATGCCGGTGCGCATCGATGTCGTAAATATCCGAAAACGCCCATCGCTAGTAATAAATAACAAACCTTCCGCACAACAAAGCGAAATATGCTCCCAAACAAAGGTGTCTGATAAAAATGTTATTAACAAGAGAAACAAAACTGTATATTCAATCGAAGTTTGCCAATCAGCGGCAGTAACAAGGGGATCGTTAAACGTGGGCTCGTTCACATCTATATACTATTTGTTCATGTGTCTATCATAAACTTGGAAATATGAGACATCACTGTTAGAACTACTTCAGATCAGAATTAATCCCTACTAATATTATGAATGCTCTGTCTGCCTGTCTGTCTTTCACGCATAAACTACTGAACCGATTTAAATGCAATTTGGTACAGAGCCTGAAAGAGCCTGAAAATGGACGTAGGGTACTTTTTATCGCGGTAAACTGTAGCCCACGCGGGTGAAACCGCGGGGCGCAACTAGTTCTCTACACGGAGGAAAAAGACCTTCCGAAATACCGTTTTCCTTCTGAGTCAAAATCGAAGGACTTAAAACAACAGGGAGACCTAGTTAGGGGTCAGAGCCTATGTATGTGATTGTGCGGGCATTATTATTATTATTATTATTTATTAATTCAAAAGGAATACTAAGGTAAAATAAGGAAGGACCGATTTCTTCCTTCTTGGAAGGTAAGACTCAGAAGGAAAGTCAGATATTTTTTCTCAGTGTATATGCATGTTTTTTTCTAGTAGAGCTAATGAAGCTTATATCTAATTCTCCACTAAGTTATATCAGTAATTATATCTATTCTGTGCTTTGGTTTGGCAGCAATCATCGCATCGAGAAAAGAGTTCCACGGAGCGTCGCAATCTTTGTTTTATTCCTATAAAACTGTACCGTGACAGATAACGCACAGCCTAACCCGGTCCAAGTAACACTAAAGTTTGGTGTAGGGATGTACTAAGAAAGAAGAAAGCATTTTCCATTATTTCTATATTTTTTTAGCCATTTTTCTTTATCTTTAGTTCGGATATACATTGCTCTACAATGATGCCTAACGAAGTAGTTTACTTCGCTCCGGAATCGGAAGTTCCTTTGATGCGTTCCAACAAACAAAACACTTGTCAACTTTGCTGGAAGGCGTTGAAAGTAACCTGTAAATGTTTGCTGCAATATTTATGAGCTTCCAAGTTTTCGTCACTTCAAACGAGGCTTCGCTACTGTCGACAATAGATTGCTTCCCGACCCGCGGCGCCGCGGTTTGCTCGCCCTCGAGGTTTGGCGCTGATGCGATAAAACCGATGTTTCTTTTGCCTATCAGTATTTACAAACATCGTTAATGTTCTAAAAGTTTAGAAGTTAGATATCTCTACTTTTGCCTTGTTAGCGTTTTGTAGCATCAGATTAGAGTAATGAATTTAAGATTAGCCAAGCCCTTTCATATTAAGGCTTCTTAAATTCTTTGTTTATACTAACTGACCATAGTTGAGCAAGTCACTCGCCTGATGGTTATTATCACACTATCTATAGTTTACAGTCCAGTTCCACCCAGATTTTTTAAATTCATCAGTTCAAAATCCTTCGAGGCAAACACGCACTGCTCTCGTCACCCTTGATATCAGATTTATCAATCATTTTATGCAGAAAATCTAGTTCGATCGAGATATGTTCCATACACTGTTAAAGCATGACTTATCACTAATCTTTTGAGTGCAAGAGCTAATCCAAATAAACTACCGCTGCACTTAAAATAACATCAACCTAGGCTCCCAACATCTTCGCCGTATACAATATATCTATGTAATTACAAACTGCAGTACCGCTAATCTGTATCAGAGTAAGCTCTCTCATGTAACCTGTAATCTAGAATAGACCGCAGTCCTGAACATCGGTTTCATTACAAGTGATTAAAGTAACCACTAATGCTTCAACAAACGGTTGCGCCAGTCCAGAGAAACGACTTATCGTTGCTTGGGCCATCAGCGGCTGGATAGCTCGAGGGACCTATGATTCAGTGTTAAAGGGTGCTATTAGAGGTATGGCGTAAGGAAGGAGCTTAAGTCCAAGCGTTCACTTTATAAGAACTAGGTACTCACGGTTTAAGCGATACTAAGTCATAGAGCTTGAAAAAATGAATCAATCAGTACAAATGCGTTCGTTCCCATTGCTGGGACACGGCCTTCTCTCAGAGAGAGTGCCACGCAAGCCCAGTGCGGATGGGCAGATGCAAATGCCCTTAAATGTTGTGGTTCTTGGATTGCAAGATTTTACCATGGACCATCCACACATGATTTTAACAGTGCCCTCAGCCACCATCTCTTTTAAAAATGACATTTAAAAAAGATGAAATGCAGCCTATAAATGTTTATGCGATACAACGACCATTTTGTACAAACAAGGTTGAGGATTCGGTAAAATGATTGAAACACCATTCTTAAGATCTAGTGTGTGTGGTGTGTATGTAGTTGTGTATCTTAGGTATGGTAAAACTGTAAAATTACCAATCCATACCATTTTATAACGTACTTATTTATAGACAATCTCAATGATCAATAAGTACCTAGCATTTGTTGGTCGTAAACATTCAACTTTTTGTCATCGATATCTGTTAATGAAAGTCGACGAAACTTTATTATTTAAGCCAAGGTTTCATAAAGGGTGGTGAGCAAAAACAGTAGAGAAGTAAGCACCACCCGGTTGAATCCCCTCTCCATATTTATGAAGAGGCCGAGCAAGCCAGGCGACATTCTTAGACCAGCCGAGGGACCTACTCTATGGGACGGCACTGAGATTGCTAATTACTTTTTATGATTCGACTTTCTCTTTAAGGTAAAATGCAAGTACCATGACATTATAAATCAAATCAAATCTAAAAATATTTATTTTTTTAAGATACAACAGTGATAACGATTACTTAAAAACTAGCTACGCCTGTTCAAACCTTCTTACGCCGGCAAAAAACAGGCAAGAAACGCCCGGCATCAGGTAATTTTTTGGGCGCAAACATTTACAATTTTATTTTCATTACAAATTGATTGAATTGGTTTACTACAATCCTAATCTTTTTGTCATCTACGTAGTATGACATTTTATTAAGCTCTCTCTTAGAGAACTAGGATTGTAATATTATGTTCTATTATGCTTTTGATTTACTTTTAATATTTTTTGAAATAGATAACAACTAGACCAGAAATATCTTTAACAGAAAAGGCAATGAATTTGTATCTAAAGCGCCTCTAATCGCTTTGGATGCTTCTAGTTTAACAAATGTGGTCCAAACCAGTTGCCATAATTATAAAAAAAAATCCAGTCTAACTGGTGATCACGCAAAAAATATGGGAACAGCTAGTGGTATCTCTTGATGTTAGTTAAAAGGCTGATAAATAAGTCGTTGATAATTTGTCCATATAAGGTAATCGATTCCTTTGAAGATATAATTTGAATGTTAAGAATGTTGAAAGTTTTTTAATTGTACAGATTTTTACTATGCTACAGATTGAAGAGACGAGGATGTCGTTCGCTTTACTTGCCCATTAGGTCCAGTTTAATGCCACCAATGCTATGCTATGCTTATGCCATAATAATGATCTCCCGTTTAAAATTCTGCGCGGCAATACCCGACGCTCATCATTAAGTACGAAAATTCACCTGAAAAATTGCCCTTCGAATAAAAGATAATTTTTAGTAATAAAAGTACATTCTGGTACCCCTAAATGTATGCTACATGTAAACACTGTAGACATAATGTTTGTAAGTTCCAATCTCAAGACTGGCGTTCTAGAAATTTCACCCCTGTCATCACCAAAACGTTGGTATATATCACGTTTTAATACGCCTAAATGTGTTACGAACTAACCGAGCTATTTTAATTAAAACTTAAGTCACTTGTTTCGAAATTAGCACGAAAACCCCTTCTCATAGAGAAACTATCATACAAAGTGGTCTAAGAAAGTTGAGAACTTAATTTAAACCCTTCAGAGATGCCTAATGTCTTTCGTCCCTCACTAATAGGGTTGCCAACAAATTACTACTGTGCGGAAGTTTCAAAAATGTTTCACAGCACGCTCTGGCATGCGTAATTACTCTCTTTATTTAAAATATACGTGTTTAATCTTATTTTACATAAATAATATAAGGAAGTAGAGTTGTCAACGCATCTTCGTCTTTGTAACGAGTTCTTATTTTACTTACTATTTACCTACAGAAAATCTGTTTTTTTCTGTGCCAACTACTAACCCAACTCACAATAATAGGGTTACCATTCCGAAATTTGCAAGTCCTAACAATAAGCTGGAAATAAAACAAAACCCGGACATTTCAAGTAAAGTTTTTAAGTAGAACTTCTTTAGGCGCGGTTGGACTGTGAATCCGTCCGAACCGGTCGAAAAAAGTGAAATGCGTCGGGAGGGAAGAAAAGAAATCGTTAACAAATGCATGATCGAATGTGGCGCCACGTTACGCCTGGTCCAGATTATAGTCTCAAAATTAAATTATACTATCCATGCCCAGAGTATACATTTAACAGGAATAGAGGGAGGGAGGGGTACGTGCATACTACTAGGACTGCCCCGTTCAACCCCCTAATTGTTCTATGTCGGCAAATTGTGTACAAATTAAATGCAATATCCAACCAGGTCGAAAATCCGCCAATATCCGGCCGAATCCAGAAGGACTGTAACCCTATCCGCAAACAATGTATAACATGGTCCGAGTTGTGTAAAAATGTAAGGGTAAACGTGTAAACATGACGCTTATTGCATTTTCCTTGTAAGGGTTCGTGCTTACTTTGATACCGCACTTCCTTTATTTGTACAGCAATTACCATGTCGAAGGGTTAGTGGTATCCGCACTGAAGCTAATAATGACTGCTTTCACGGTTAACTATGTAAGGCTTTTTTTCTTTTTAGGGTTCCGTACACCTGATGGAAAAATAGAACCCTTATATACTCTCGTGTCTTTCTATCCGCCAATCACGGTTTGTTTTCTCCGAATTTATTGATTGATTTCTTCCTAAGTATTCCATAAAAATGTACGAGGAACAAACATTCTCCTCCACGCCATCTCCGTAACTAGGTACTACTTATCACTCATAATTTACAGGAAAATCTTATAGTTCTCAGTGAAAACGTAAAGGGACACGGGACCCTTTCCACGAGAGATTGACTCGCACTTGACAATTTTTTTCTGTATTTATTTTGTAATCTCTACTTACCATATTACATATTTAATTAAACTTTATTCGAAATAAATTTTATATATTTATGAAAGTGGTTTATGGAAGGTTAATTTTAGTTCTGAACAAAGCTCTGATCGAAAATATACTATGCTCTGTATACTATATCCAAGATTTTTGTTTGAAATGGTACAAGTATTCGAAGTCATTACACGATTAAAAATGAGAACGAATGTTTATCTACTACTAGTATTCACTAATACCAATCAAACTCCCAAGTGATAAACTTCTATCTACACCCAAGGGCTACGTAACTCCTTGACAAGCGCACAAGTACCGGTGTTGACTAGGTACCGCAAAAAGCGTCCTCGTTAGCTACCCTACCGGTTAACTGTGGGATCGGAATGGCATTTGAGGTGTTAATTAGAAATCAAGTTCACTTTATAAGCGCTATTTGTTTCAATTGTTACTCTCTACAATGACTTTGTAACGTCTGTGGGATTTCATAAGTCCTTATAATGAATTTTAGTCTTTATTTGTTGTCCACTTTGTTGTTCCTCCTTTTACCTGACTGCGAAAGAAGGAGGGTTATGTCTTTCGAGTGTATGTAGGTATTACTATGTATGTATTTTCTTTGGCACGGCCTGTAGACTATATGGCTTGACGGATTTTAAGACGAGGAATTGGCAATATTGGCTGCAGGGATATCCTTTTTTCTCAGCAATTACAAAACATACAGAGCTAATATTTATGTACATTTTAATGTACATAAATATTATATTATATATTATTATTTATTATATTATTTATTTTTATATTTATTGTGTGTGTATGATCTTTAAATCATGTTTTTGACATCAAATTGTCAGAAGGATAACACGATTAGTTAACTTTCATAGCAGAGAAACAATGATCGAAAAGTGCCCTCTAAAAAAAAGATTGTCATTTTACAGGCATACAAAACCAAGTAAGAGTTGTTTTTTTTTGTATGGTATGTATACACATTTTTCAAAAAACTACAGATTTAGTTCTATAAAATTAATGATAGTTTTCATTTTAAACGAAAAAAACCTATTTTTGACGCATACGACCTCACGGCATTAGTCAGCTCGCTTGCGTTTTGGTATGGAGCTGATTTCAGATTAATTTTTTATCACGGCGTCCTCTTAACATATGAGGTGTCTTTATTGTGGTAGTGACATAGGGTACTTTATTTTGGGTTTTTTTTTTGCCATAGCGTCACACGATTAGTGTATTTGCCAGTGTCAAGTATAAAATATTTCAAACTCATAGAGTTGAATCAAGTTTAAATGATGATGATGATGGATAGGATAGTGTTTAAGTAAAAGTAGTGGAGCTTTACTTACACTTTACACGGACTTTTTTGGAGCAACTAGAAAAGTCAAACAAGTTACAAGTTTATTTCAATTTCCCACACTCGTACACATTAATTTGTTTTTTTTTTTGTTCATTAATTGATTTCGCTATCTCTCATAGTTTCTGACTTCCCCATACTGACCCATTTGGATTGATCACCCTGTATATAACCAATGCATGAAAATGTATATGTCCTTATTTTTCTACAGTATGTTAGCAGACCAGAGGTTTCCAATATTTCTGCCAATTTTACATCTTCATATTCTCTGAATGCTCCATTTCAAAGACCTATTACAACCACACGGTTCACACGCTCTACGTTTCAAAGAAAAACAACCAGTACAGAATGAAAGGCAGGAAGAACGAACCAGGTCGTCAGTTGATATGACCTTTTTCGCATCGCGACGCAGAGATTTCCTCGAGAATTGCGAGCGCCAAGGATAATTAAAAAATATTTTGTCATTTCGAACATCTAAGTTTTCAAAGTATTGAAATTTTACTTTATTCACCCAGTGGCAAATTATTATGGTTGTTTGTACGCGTCGTAGACACAGCACGCATTTTGAAATGCATATAATTCAAAATGAAATAGTGTTCGGTGTTCTTGGTAAACGCCTCCTTTGAGAACTGCTAGACAGATTTTTAGGGAAAAAAAATTGAAAAGTTACTTGTAAACTTAAGAAATTTTGGATGAAATGAATGCGTGCACTTTTTTCCCAAGAGCCAACGGGGTCGATGCCCCCAAGCCTTTTTCTATGAGATTTGTGTACTTACAAACTTTTAGGTAAGATCCCTTTTTATTGCGATAAAAATAGCTAGTTTTTAAATAAGTAACAATAATGCAATCGTTTTATTTTCAATCTTAGTACAAATAGGTGTCGTAGCCTGAGGCTCAAAGAGTTCAAAGAGAAGGTACTATACCTGCGAGGCAATAAAGTTTGACTGTAAATTCTGCGAATTGAGTTATAGCACTGCGCTGCCAAAGAAGAAGCATTCATAGGAGATGGCGAGTGTCGTACAGTCAACGACAAAAGTCGCTGAACAATAACACATTTTCCAATTACCGTCATCCACTTAAACACCAATCTTTAACCACATCATCACTTAAACTAGATGTGTTATATTGTGGTCAAAGCGCTACCGTGTAAAATGTAACAAACCCCAATCAATACTGATGTAAAACACATTTGGAAAATGTGGTATGATCAGCTACTTTTGTCGCTGACCTTACATGGAATAATTATTTACGAGCTTCTATCTCTGTGTATTATGCTTTTTCACCTTTAATAACGTCGAGGAAATAAACCAAAAATCATATAATATATTAAAATACGCTCGTCAGATAATTAGGTTCCAAATGATGATGTTTGTGGTGCACATTTATTTATATATACCTCCGATACTCTATGTTCCATCGTTGAAGTATTTACAAATCCAATAAACTGCCTCAACGAGCTATGAAACGTGATAAAGGGCTATAAATCGCCAATCGAGCTCATTATTGTCTGGGACTCGGATATTTTATGAGGAAATCGGCACGTCGAGTTTTTGTGTTGAGATTTCGGTTGATTCTTTCAATTTGATATTAGACGTTAAAATTACACACAACAATGAGTTTACAATGAGCCTGAGCTTACAGTAAAGAGAAATATCGTACTGAAACCATAGCTTGGTAAAGTTGGTAGTAAGACTAACGCCAAGCATCTATCGGTGTGTTCTGACAGCCCCACTTGAGAGCCAGTTCGCAATCCAGGTGTAGCATAGCACCAGATTTGTAAGTAAAAATAAATTACATATCCGCTACATTTTGCAAAGCTAAATCTTGCTGTTAAAATTAACAAAATTCTCACGAACGGTTGAAAGGATGACGTTGTTGGTTAGTACATCTATAAGTTCGACGTCATATCCGGCCGTGTCTATTTTAAAAGTTATAATAATAGTGGCAGATCCCAGAACAATGCGGTATCTTAAAGTTGAAACAATAGCGGTTACTTACGCAAGACATCGTTCACCAGTCTCATGGAACATGTAGGTAGGTAGGTAGGTATACATTCAGTAGCTTCTTAATTGGCGGCGAAAGTTTTAAAAGCGGCCCGTTGCATAAACGTATGCCATATAATACCTGACGGCTTTAATGACTGCGTTGAAAGGTGACGCAAGGTAGGTATATTTATTTTAAAAAAAATATGTTACGTGTCGTCTTGAGAACCTCTGCCATTTTTGTGTTTCGTTGGTCAAGAAAAATGGTGGCGTTCCTTGATCAGTTGATTGTTTGAGGTCTAGAAAGACTAGAATTTTAATTGTTTTGCTTACATGCCAGCTTGACCCAAGAGTTTAATGGAAACCATATTATAATAATCAGAAAAAACTAAACTTCGATTCCATGACTTGAAGTCACAGAATGAAATACGTTCATGAAAAATACCTACTACGTATACCTTACATAACCTGCCATGAAAAAATATCTAGAGATCTTACCCATTTAACTTTAAAATAAATTAAAAAGAATGAAAACATTATTATTCTACATTATTATTGTAGTCATGAAGTTGTATAGTTTGATTCTTATACGTTATTGGTAAAATTAAGGTTGAATGTCCTTATCTATGGGTTAATACTCGTACTTAATACAAATACACCTCAATCGAATTGCACAAGCTACGAATATATTCATGAAAACTTATACAAACAGTTCAAAGTAAAGAGATAGAGCTAGTTATAAAATTTTTGTGGAGCATTGCATAGTTAGATCGAAATAATGAGCTGGAACGGTTTCCGCTCAGTGACATAATGTCCTGCACGGTTCGTCGACAGATTTACGATTTACTTTCTGCGGTTAACTGTTACAAGACTCCGACATCTGTGTTCACTTATACAACAGCTAAAGTTACCTTAAATTTATAGCAATAAAGGCTAGTTTGGCTTGGAGGAGTCACAGTGACCGTTAAATGATACGAAGCCTAGCTACCTTTGCGGTGAGACAGCCGTGAAGCGCAAAATTTCCTCGTAGTCCCACGTAAAAGCTTGTTTATGGTCTCATAATCGTACTTGTAACTCTGAAATGCATTACTTAATTAGTTGATATTCACTTTTAGCGTCGTTTAATATGGTAACAAAACTTTTTAATAGTTGAAACGTTAGTCAGTAGCGTGATATTCTTCTTGCAACTTATAACTTGAATTCATCTTTAAGTTACGGTAGTATTTTGTTTTCTGTCGTGCGTAAACGGCTTAGAAGTAACTATATCTTTTCTGTGGCTTAGCTATAATTTTTCTATGCACATATTAAAATTCAAGATAAGAAAATATATTATCATCATCACTGCGTAGGCTTTAACAATTGTATGTGTCACTGTTCCATGAACATCTACTCCTCCTACGCACTGTCATAAATCTATTGTGATAACATAGTATGCTACACAATATGACATATCAAAGGCTAAAGGCTGTTTTCATAATGTTACCAAAATCGTCATAGGATTTGCATGGTATGGTGTTCAAATTAATGTAAAAGAGCGGTAGGTGTGCCTTGCTCGTCGTCAATACTGAGTTTGAATGAAATCTGGGTCCCGTACCTAATCTATAAGTTATCGAGTAAGCTATGTGTAAAGTTGCCATTGCACACAATCATGTAATAAAAAGGGGAACTATGTAAAAAAACACCTAACACATAACATAAAAACAAAATTACGAAAAAATTCACAAGAGCTTTTCTTCCCAGTAAAATTTAATATTTCAACAGAGTAAAATCGACGTATCTATGTAGAGATATAAACTGTGATATGAAATTATTAGCAACGATATTAAATTGTCACTCTCAAAATATAGACCTGTAAAGCTCCAAATTTTGCTGGTGCACAAAAGGGCTGATTGGAGTGTACACGAGGCAATCACCGCCTCTCTGCCGCTTCGGGCGTTGAATCGAAACAAATTAACGTCACTTGTCGGCTACATTAACTTTAATTTCCGTCACTAAACTAATTTTCACTTATGAATACACGAATTGCATGTTAAAGTTCGCCTAGCGACCCTTTTCAGGCTTGAGCGGAAGCAATTTAGTTCGTTGTAAATGAGTAAGCAGTAACTGAGTTTTAATTAAGTATTAATTAGTTATAGGTTGATCTATGAACTGTTTGCTATTTATTGCAAATAGAACCCATGTCTCCATCGTTCGATAAATTCAGACCTCGACTTGAGACAAGGACGTAGCCAAAATTTTTGTAGGGGAGGGGGGAAGGGGCAAGCATATTAATAAAGCAATAAGCTAATCTATGCATGATAATAACACCAGCGCGCGGTGTGTTGTGCCCCCGTTAACTTTTTATACTCTGCAGGCAGCAGTAGCGAGTGAGTGTAAAACGCACCAAGCGAATTAATATTTAAATGTTATTAAAAGCAACGTTGCTTAAATTTATTTACCCTTCGGTGCAGAAGCACTCAGACCGAGTTTTTATCAACACCCTTTTCTAGCTGCCCCTTTCAACCCTTACCTGGATACGCCCTTAACTTGAGGTAAAAATAATTCCCACAGGGAAGTGAAATACTGAACGGTAGGTATCATTACACCGGTTGGATGAGAAACGCCGAAGATCGGGCTCAGTGACGTATTTGGGAGAGGTCTAAGTCAGACCACAGAGGTGGCGAGAGCAAAGACCAAGACCCACTATGGGTCTTTTGCCATTTCAGTCAGTTAGTATCCTTGTGGTAGAGTCATTACGTTTCATTTTTACCCGACTACGAAAGAAGTAGGGTTATGTTTTTCGAGTGTATGTATGTATGTATTTTCTTTGGCACGGCCTGTAGCCTAAATGGATTGACGGATTTTAACATATCACGAGATGTCATTAGATTCGTCTATAATAAAGTTCTAAAATCTGAAATCAAGCAGACAAAACAGTGTCAGTGAGCAGTAGACAAACTAATTATAATTATTGGAACTAATTACGTCGGTTCGTTAACCTGAAATCAAGCGACGGTAGGTAATTAAATGCCAGTTATATGTACCTATGTGTGACTGCGAAATTTTCGAATTAATATTAACACTATCAGGGCACTTTTTGACATTTCAATTACAGACCATTGCACTTTGCTGATACATTCGTGATAAATTACGATACTATAAAATATAACAGTTTTCAGTTGGTTGCCAATCTCGTATATATTTAATAAGTAAACGTATGTTTGTTACATTTAAAACTCTTAATCGGTCAAAAGTATTTTTTTACTGCGAAAATCAATCACATAATAAGTCATCATTATCAGCCGGAAAGAGTCCACTGCTGAACTTAAGCCTCCCCCTCTGTATATGACAATAAGAACAGAAAAACTGCAGGGCTCAGCTAGTAGGTTTGTTATGATAAAAGTTCTATCGAAATCCCTACTATGAATTCAGCCACTCCTCTTTAAAATACGAACATGGGTTAAAATGTTTAATTTAAAATCATTACTTTGAGCCGAAACACCGAATGCGGTTGCAATTTTTACAGTTGATCGGTTTAAGCTGAACCTTAATCAATTTCAGTACTTGTGCGCGGAACCGTGCGGTACTACCAGCGAAAAGTCATGGTTTGGGAATCGGGCTGACGGATTTTATTCCAATACTCTGATAGTGGAAATATATGGATGGGAGCTAATTAAGTAATTTAATTATTTGATACCAGGTTTACGAGTTTCGCTCTACTGTATTCGGTGGAAATTTCATCACCTCAACATGTTAAAATTCTTGATATAATGTAACTAACCCACCCTGAGGAACGAGACCCCCCCCGCGCCGCGAAAGCCTACCTAACGCGAGCACCACCGTAAACCAGAATGCAGAATAACGAAACTTAAACTAAATTGGCCAGATGATCGTCAGAACCCATACGTTGTGTAATAAGTAACCCGGAACTTTTAGAGTTATGAACAATTTAGTGGAAATTTATATTTAAATAAATTAAATATTTTACAACAATAAAAGCTATTTCTTAAGGAAGAAACAAATACAATCTAAAGACATAAAAATTAGACAGATTAATAAAATAGAATAATGAAACTGCTCGCGACCGTAGATCTGAAAGAAACAAGAAATTTTTGACGTGTGCTTTCAATAGAAAATCACTCACCAAGAGATTAGTAGGATTATGTTCAGGATAAAGGAAAGGATAGATTCGGAGCAAACCCCGAATGCATAAAATTTTTAGGGGCTTGCCCCAGTGGCCTCCAACCTCCCCTACAGCCACCCCATGCCCAGCATGCCGCACTTGCGACATCGGAGGGGGTAGGATGGGAATGATGATAAGGTCTGCAGCTAGTTCACGCGACCATTCAATCCAACATAGTTGGTTAACTCATAAAATGAAGTTAAATTATATCAATTGATAATTTCGGACTTTGCCGTAATAATCTGGAGTATGCCAGTACATTGTATGCTGGAGTATGCCAGTGCATTATAAGCTGGAGTATGCCAGTACATTATAAGCTGGAGTATGCCAGAACATTGTAAAACTAGAGTATGCTAGTGCATTATAATAGGGACTATGTCCTCTAGATTAAAGTTTAAATAATGCTCAAACTGGTTGCTACCAGTACATTGTTTGTTACAAATACTTCTGACATTTGTCAGTGCATAGTAAAAGCTGGAGTATGCCAGTCCATCATAATTGGACCAGTGTCCCTTCAATGAAGATTAGAGCTCTGCTCAACCTGGTTGCTACCAGTATATTTATTGTTGCAGATATTTCTCACTTAGTGATCCCGTATAGCGATGTTAGGTTAGGATCCTGATCAGTCTCAAGTGCCGGTAGAGCCAGAAGGTACGCGGAGGGGTCCCAATGCATGAACGACATTTTTATGCCTATCCATACATGATATTCCACCAGCGCTGGATACCAAACACAGGAGAGGTCAGGTCCTCCCATATTTTCACTTTTAGAAATCAGGAAGTTCGAAATAATTAATAAACTATTACTACAATAATTACTCAACAATTATTTATGTATTTAGACTTTAAGTGGATATTAATCCACAATGTTAACCAACGATGCAGGGACTGAACCAGTTTCCCGATGTTAACTATTTTATTACCGCGGAAGGGATGAGAATTGGGGAGGAGAAATGACAGAGAAAGGATGGCCCTACCCTCGGTGATGCTACCGCGAAACTAGTCTAACGATAATTGAATATTTAGTGTCGTGGGTTGAGTTATCAAGGTAATGAATCACCGGCCAAGTGAAACACTCCCTTTCAAACTTTTTGTAGAGTGTGCGTAAATTTGTCAGCTGCGTGTATAGTAAATATGCTTGCAGTGGAAAATTCACAGGTTTAATGTCAGGACCTTGCTTCATTGAAAAAGGTCGTGAGTCTTTTCCAATCACAAATGTTCCTGACACCCATGAAAACCCACAGAAAAACAAAAGTGTATCAATTACTGTCGGACTAGTCCAATGTGTTTATAAAAACACTTCAACGATAACAAAAAGAGAGACCTTAACTAAAGTAAAACACCAGAAGATTGCCATAAGCGAGCACGAGTTACGCTACCTTAGCTTCCTTATCTACGTAAGATGTTCGGAATGTGCTTCAGGTAGAATAATCTTTGCCACACCCATAACTTAACTTAACAACTAAAGTAAAACACTGAAGAGTTGTCATAAATAAGCAAGAGTAGTCCACCTCAGCCCCTAATCTATGCAAGATAGTTGGGTTGTGCTTTGGTAGGATCCACTTTGCCTACTCATAACTTACCAGAAAACCACCATTACCTTTACCTTTCAAAACCAGGATTACCGGGATAAGAAATAAATCAACTACCTATAAAACAAACATCTTTATAACCTGTCGACGTATGTCTAATGAAACAATAAAGGCGTCCTGAAAAGGACGGTGTAGTATTCGTTTGATTCTAGTTGATGATGTCAGTCAAAGAAACAAGGGGAAGCAAACCGCAATAAATGTAAAAGCGTTTGCATGAGATAAGGTCATGTCCTAAATATAATTATGCCTATAAAAAAGTCTAATGAAACTAAACTACCTAATTTAATTTACTGCCGGATTCGAACCAGCAGGCTACTACGAAACCGTATTCACTATTCAGTAGAATCTATTTACTTATACTACCTTAATAACATATTAAAAGAATCCAGATATATGGTTGATTTCTCCTGCTAAAAATATTAAATCCTAAATAAATGTAGGAATCGAACCTACGGACACCAACAATTGTATTCAGTAAATACCATTGGTTAGACCACCTAAATAAAATATGAAAAGGAATCCCGGAGAGATTTTAACCAAATATCAAAATCCTAATTTACCTCATCCTAATTTGTAGGATTCGAACCCACGGCCAACTAAGTCAGCTGATAAGCACATCAGTAGGTAGTTCATACATCTTATCTAGATAAAATATTAAGAAAAGTTCTAGAATAAATGTTTCCGATGAGTAATATAATACAATCCTAATTTACTGTCGGAGTCGAACCGCCAGGAATTAACAACTATGTACGCATGTCAGTTGATACTGAATGAAAAAGAATCCCGGAGAGATTTTAACCAAATATCAAAATCCTTATTTACCTTATCCTAATTTGTAGGATTCGAACCCACAAGCAACTAAGTAAGCTGGTAAACACATCAGTAGGTAGTTCATACATTTTACCTAGATAAAATATTGAGAAAAGTTCTAGAATAAATGTTTCCGATGAGTAATATAATACAATCCTAATTTACTGTCGGAGTCGAACCGCCAGGAATTAACAACTATATACGCAAGAAAGTAGATACTGGCTCATTTACACTACCTGAATCAAACATTAGTGGCCATTAATAAATAATCTAATTTTAAATTATAAGAAACAAAATACAAAGTTTAATATTGTAAAATAAGTTCACAAAGGAATAGTACGAGCAAACTAATCAATAGGTTTGTAATGTAAGTCGGTTCGGTGTTTCTCTTCTCTATTTACATAATTGGAATATCTACTTAATTTGTGAGGTCATTAGAAACTTTATATGCAAACTTAACATTGAAATATTAGATTACAAGAAAAGATGGATCCCTCCATACCATTTAGTAAAGTTGACAAAACAGGATTCGAACCCAAAAGTCATTTCCTAGCCTTTTACAAGTGTACCACATATCACAGCCCGCTCTCAGTCGACTGATAAAATATATTTAAGTTTCCTGATTAAACATTGTAACAATGATGTTAATTTATACTTTATTTGCAAGGAAATTGAATTATAGATTGTGCCTCAATCTTATATGAGTGCACATCAACTATCAGTCCATTCACATTAAACAAAATATGGAAGCTCGCGATTTCACTTTTTACGGAGAGAACGATGAAAAATAACTAAAATGTTAAATCATACTAATTTTGTTAATGGACATTGAGCTATAGCTTATCCTTTAATTCTATACATGTTTCTTTTAGTATCAATCCATTCCTACTAAGAAAAATAAAAAAAATTGAAGTTTCCTGTTATTATAAAAATATTTCTTCGCAGTACATACAAAAATCAAATATTTCGAACTTTGTACCATTATGTCACTTTAATTAACTACTCAATCATAAAACCACATTCAAAAGGTAGTAGAGCGTTCATAAAACCTATTTTGAGGAAAAACTGGATGAAATTTGGACAATCCTCATCAATTTAGTAAAGTTTGTGTGTATCAAAATATGCAAGTAGGTAAGTTTAATGCAAAGTGAAACTAATGTTTTGTTGTTTTAAGGACCTCCGAATAGGTACTCTAGGCGACTCTAGCTATGCTCTAATTATGTTTGATCACTTGTGTGATAGAAAACAAGAAAGGAAACCATCGAAGGTTTCTAGTTGTGTATTCCATTCCTACGCCATGTATTAGGTATGATCATTTGTGTACGCAATAGGATATTAAATCAATAAATTCTCACGGACTTTCAGCCTGATTCTCCTTGCGCTCTTCAGATTCTTTTCACCAACACTTTTAAACCATTTTTCTTTCACCACTTTCACAATAAAACATTCAAACTTTAAACGGCACGATAGGTTGTTAAAAATATCTAGATTCTAAAATATCACAAGCTAGATTTGACTAGGACTCTAATAACTCCCCGCGAAATGTATTCTAATCCTTTTTTTTCTAAAATTCCAGATTTTAATTCGAACTATCAACCGCCTCCATCTTGTGTTTTTTTCCTTTCTCCCAGAGACGCCGCCCGCGTCGCGCGTTTTCGACCCCTTTCGTCCATTTTCGTGTCCGAAGCATGCTTTATGTATTAGATATTCAAAATTATCGGTACTAATCTCCTAAGCTAGGGATGTACGCTAAGCTCTTTGTTTTAGAATTCATGTTTGAATAACTTTTTATTCTTTCTGTCCGTTGGCTCAACCTTGATTTTGTTTTACTTGTATGTTGCCATAATACGACGCATTAATAATATATATTTTTCTACGACGGGGATGGCGTTAGGTACAATAATTAACATATACATACTTACGCAGAGCACATTTTCACATTGCATTATTACCAACAAATAAAATTTAACAGCTATAAAATGTAACACAATTAAAAACAATTTTTATTATTGCATTTTTAGGCATTGGTAGATACATCTTGAATAACAAAAGTTTTCTTTGTTGCAGAGACGGGAAGCACGGATAAGAGCAATGGTATGAAGGAACCGGGTTCACCTGAGGAATTGGTATGTACTCATAATAACAAATATTATTAAAATAATATAAGTAGTTAAAAAAGCTTTTTGCCAAGCACCTATCGGTGCATTCCAGTAGTTTTATTTGACAGCCACACCTCAGTCCAGGCATAGCGTGGCGCCAACTTCAATCACTGTGACCATTAACACCAGGTGACTTGTGGTCAACGCTTATAAATATGAGAAAAAATCTCTTATAAATGTGTTCCTTCTATTTAATTGTCACTCTGCTATTACGAGTACTATCTAAGTATTGCAGAAAAACTAACTTACTTATGTGGGTAAGCTACCAAGAATCTTTAATACTCCGGTTCTGGAACAAAAATATGTATGTGCGGCAACGAAGTTTATGTGTTGAGTAAGTATAAGTATAGTATAGTAGGTATCACTGATTGATGTGCGTCTATCATTTCATTGAAAAAAAAAGTAAAGAAAACGGAAGACAACATGCAGGTTTCCCTCAAAAGATACAATGGCAAGTACCTACCTACCGTTAAATAACTTTTATCATTCTTTTGTTTGATTCGCAGAAGAATACCTAAGCTCATTGGCGTGTTTCATAAACATAAAACATCAACACCCAAAACAGCAGACTTTGTTCCCCAATAAGGTAAAGGATTCAAGCGTATCTAACGTACGCAAATCGTATTGATGCCTCCCAGAGAGATCCTTTGAGGTATCCCAATTCAGTCTTTATAGATTCTTCGTGGACGCTTTGAAGGCACAAATTGGCTTAGAATTCTCTTCTGCTCCTTTTTATTGGGGAAAAAAGGTGTAAGGGAAACTTGTCTCACTCGTGTAAAATTATCTGAATTTGCTACCTGTACATATATAAAAGTAGGTGAATGTTATAGAACTTTCTTTTCGATAAAAAGGTTAAATTTTTACTGAAAAAAGGGAGTTATGTCAGTGTGTTTTGTTTTTAATACAACAAAGAGGTTTTGATGTTAATGCGAGTTGTGCCTATTGCGCATTTTCAGTGCTCACTCCCACGCTCTATGAAGCCTTCGCGGGTGGTGGATGAAGAATCAAAAATATATTTTTCCAGTGTTGTCAGATAAATCTTCAAAACAATAGTATATACAACTATCATTTTTGTATGAATCTTTCAAAGTACCTACGTAAGTAGTAGAGACGTTCATCGAATTCACGTGAATAAAACAAAAGACCATAGAGAAAAGTTTGTTATCAGTATTTTCGTAACGTGTTTTCAATGACAAATTATCAAAATACCCATTAGTATTCTGCCCCCGTTCTAGTTTTGAATGATCGCAATATGAGGACATGACGCTTTCGATGTTTGCACCGACTATGATATATTGCCACGCTCCCCTTGACAGTAAATAATGCGCATTCTGGTTGAAATTAGGTAGTGTCAAGTTGGTCACATTACATAAAGAAATAAACTCTGGTATAAATGTAAGTGAGGATTAATCTCCAGAACTATACGCAAGCATTATTTTAAATTATCTAGTGTTATAGATATCTAAAACTAACTAACCGAGATGGCACAGCGACCAACGACGTCTTGGCCTCCGATAATAAAAGACGCCTCTCCAGTCTGTCCTGCGCCACCTCATGCCAGTTCTCCATCTGATGGAGCTCGCGCAAATCCTTTGCGACTTCGTCTTTACAGCGATACCTGGGACGGCCGACCGAGTGACGGCCACTCGGCCATCCCATATATGAACGTAGATACAGTGTCTCATAGGATTTCAAGTAATAAAAGTCCTGAGAAAATCTCCACGCAGGTGAAACCGTAAGGCGTAGCTAGCAGTGAATACGAAGAAAATTAACATAGAGGCCGAATTTCCGATGATACTATAAAATCTATTCTGTGCTGTTTATCCTTACAGCTTATATGCGTAAAGTGAACGTGGCGTCGGCAGTCGTGTCTTCAAAGAGATTTGATTGCCACCTTGGCAGATTTGGCTTCATAGTCTGACGGTAAACAGTGCAGCCGTGAATTCAATAGCTCTTCTGACTAGAATAGACGTAGACGCATGCATATAAATATGGCTGTTTGTAATATGGAGAATTAAAAGAATGGCGACTGGCGACCAATATTATTCATGATAATAAGGCAAATCTGTTGCTGAATCACGATAAAAAGTTTCCAAAACCATTTCATTAAAAAGTAGCTTTCAGCATTTTATTTTAAAGCTTATGCAACAAAAGCGACGTGTCAAGTTGTTTTTTTAAACGCTTGTCTTTTTTTGTCCTGAACTTTTTGGGCAACCATGCATCAAAACTGGAAAGTTTATCTATGTTATGTGTGAAATAAAAACTACGCTAGCATTTTTTTAGGTACACTGGATTTTTATGAAAAATTCAGAACAAGTCTTTATAGACTAAATAGTTAGTAGTTTTAATCGGAAATATTTTTGTCATATATTTAAAAAGCAAGCCACCTACCATTACCATGTTTTGTGTCATTAACAAAATATACGCTAATAAAAAGGAAACAAGTGAGATACGATAGTTTTTTTTTATGCAAATAAGTGAAGAGACGTAACCAGAGTTTCATAAAAGCATTTAATAGTCCACCTAGTTGTCCGGCGTGAGATAAACTTCATTAGTCGTCCGTGTCGAGAGCTGACAAACTTTACATCACATTCAGCTAATCCCGGGCTCGGGTCAAATAAACACTACACCTACCTCCGTTTGTTGACAAGCCAAAATGATAATTTTGGGTTTATCGCCGACTGCGTTATCTATCTACAATGAGGTTAACCCGTTCGGCGGCCCGACCTCCGTAAATAGGCCCATAGTGATTAAAATTGGCGAAGATAGATCGGTCTTTGAAAATGGTTTTGCGTAGTATTTGTTAACGTGATAAATATTGTTTTGTGACATCTATTAATCTTGGTCAGTTTCTCTTAGGAAGTCGATGATATTTCAGTTAGAATTTACATAGTATATAATTATTATGTTGTGTTAAATAGCGCTCGTAGTGGAGCTTGAATTAGGTTAAACATCGTGCTCTGCGGTCACTACCTGAATGTGTGACCAGAAGTGGTATTTACAATTGAGCACTTCTGGGCATCGGATCGTTGTCTGTCCCGGTTGTTATCTTAAGGTACAACAGTCAGATGCTTTAAGGTGGTCTGAAAACTCCGATACTAGGGCTAGCCTATCCGCCAAAGACGCACTAGGCCCGCATGGTGGACTTTGGCCCATATTCTCATTTAGAGAATCTTCGTGTTCCAGCAGTAGGAATGTAATAGATTAATGATGATTATTTTAATCACTGGTTTATGAATATACCTGCTCATGCACGATCTTTTAGCACCTAAGTAGGAGTATCGTTAAAGGGAAACTAGGTAGGTATGTCAATATTGCGCACTTTCCTTTCTTAAGGCATTTGAGATATACAAACAACGCGTCCCTATCTTTGCTTAACCCGCATGCTTGTCAAACCAGGCCTAACGGTCTGCCTCTGTGACCCCAATATTATGTCACACGATGCCTGATGCTAATATACAGCTAGAAATGTATCAGAGTCATGTTAAAATGTGTAAAAATAGGGTTGTTAGGTTTTTCGGTATGCACCTTACATCGGCCTATTACGTTCCCACTGCTGGGTCTCTGGACTTCTGTCAATGAGAGAGTAATCCACCACGCGGGCCCAGTGCGGGTTGTATATGCGGCTTGACCCAAAAGCCTCATGCATAAAAATGTATAGTTAAAATAGTAATTGATCCCACTCCGAGTATCAATTAGCGGAATGACATAGTAGATTACTGATGCTTAGGACCGGCAGGCCACGTGATTTTTTTCATAACAGTAGTAACAGCAATAAAAAACGGCCCACATAATATTTTTGTAATTTAAATTCTCAACACTTCGTTAGGAATAAAATTTTCTATGCGTCTATGACCGCTACTATTAATAGATCTCTTTTGGTCAATCTTTTGTTATAAGAAGAAAGGGAATCCACAGTGGCAAACCAAAGATCTATTCTAGCTTCGCCAACGTTAACCTTGCGAGTCCGGCCTCCGCAAATAGGCTTACATAAACATCATAACGGTTTGTGCGACCCCGATCTCACGTCACACGCGACAGGTCGACGCAGATACGTACCCTGTATCGCGATAGTTGGTATTGAAGGGTCTTGTAGTCGCAGGGCTTTATTTGAGACAGCAGCCCGCGGTTTCACTCGCATTTTATAACGATAAAAAGTGTAAATATCAAACGACAAATAGATTTATTTAGTTGGAGAATTTTTAGAAGTGTTGTGAGTCAGAATGATTTGTCCCAATATTGAGAGATGACCGCGACTTGACAAACGTAGTGTAGGACGCCCCGCGGCTAGGTGGAGCGACGACTTGCGCTGAGTGGCTGCCAGTAGTTGGACGAGAAGAGCCGAAGACCGGGCTCAGTGGCGTATCTTGGAAAAGGCCTATGTTCAACAGTGGACTGACAAAGGCTGATGATGATGCACAGGCTTGAAGGATTGCATTTAATACTTAATCATTTGATCAATAAATTAAACACAAAGTTCCTTTCCTCTTTCCGAATGTAAATATTTATTATATTTTTGTTAGGTATTAGTTGCGCCCCGCGGTTTCACCCACGTCTTCCCGTTATCCCGCAGGAATCTTTTTCCGGGATAAAAAGTTATGTGATAATCCAAGGTATAAGCTATCTCCATTCCAAATTTCATTCAGATCCGTTTAGTAGTTTTTGCGTGAAAGAGTAACAAACATCCATCCAGCCATACTCACAAACGTTCACGTTTATAATATTAGTAGGAAGGGTGGAAAAAGTGAAAATCAAAAAAGAAAACCAATAATTTTGCACATGAATATCGGTCACCATCACTGTATCTTGATTATCCATCCCTTTCCAATGCATTACCTATTCAGCTCAGTTAATAAATAACGCATGCTTTTAATGAATGGCACCCATGATTATGCAATCAGCAATCACTACCATTCGCCGGAAATGGATGACAGTTGCTTTAAATAGTGCCCAGTATAAAATATACCAGTTGTTGATTGCTAACTGGATTGGACACCGAATAGCTTTTACGTGCATCAGAATGCAGATCAGTTTCGCTGCTTCGCTACCGAGAGGTGACAATTTCGTTTAACAGATTTGAAACTGGTAAATTGCATTTGATTGAATTTATGCCTCTGTTTGTATAATAAATAAAATAAATCAGGTGGTCATGTCGTAGATTTTATGGTTCTTGGAGATGCCAGTCTTTGGTAATATGTATTATGTGCAATAAGGTGTTATCTCTATATATAAAAACTAGCTGTTCCCTGTGGTCTCACCTGCGTGGGCTACAGCTTTATGCATGCAAAGTCTCAGCCCGATCGGTTTAAAATTGACAAAGTTTCATACAAACTTTCATCCCCTATTTTATCCCCTTGAGAGTAGAATCAAAATCCGGCGGCGGATGTCTACGTCATACCATCTACCTGCATGCCAAATTTCAGCCCGATCCGTCCAATGGCTGTGCGTTGATAGATTACTATGTCAGTCAGTCACCTTTGAGTTATATATATAGGTATATATTTAAATGAATCTCTATTTCCCTTGGTCATCGCATCACGCGTAAACGGATGGAACAATTTCGCTAATTTTTATTTTGTTATGTTCGTTGAAGTCCATATAATTTCACAACACTTGTACAAAACAATTTGTATTCGGGTTAAAATTTAAATATCAGTGGATTTTAGATTGCACAGTGATTAGTGTTCACTGACGATGATTGGCACGTGACAGCAGATTAGCTGTTATATCTATATAACCTGTCCTAACGGTGCATCACGCGGCCACGTTTTTTTTCGCCGAATTGTTTTCCCGAACGAATATCCATCCATTGGAAAAGGTACCAATCAAACGGCTAAAAACATCGGGTGGATAGTATGGCCATACTGCGTATTTTTTTGTCTGGAAACAATTTATTTTGTTTCGTGGGCTACAGTTTATCGCGATAAAAAAGTATGTTTTTTTTGTACGTTTTTGCTAACTAACCGAGTCATTCTTCGATTTAGTATAACTTACTGAATGAATCTTACGAAAAACTAAAAAAACAAAAGCATGAACAAAACAAAACAAATGTCTTCGACAGCCAGCAGTAACATCAAAATTCAAATGTGCTTCTTTCAAAGCGCAGCGTTGAAAGTGACAAATAGCAATGGTGGCAATGGCACAAACTTATTTGATTCGCCACAACCTCCCTACGTTGAAAATTGCAGCGTTTTCAACGACCACCGCAAATTGACTGCATTTCGCACCCTTATGCAAAAATGTCTTACCAGTCAGGTCTTGACTTATTCAAAAAGAATTGGTAACCACTCTGTAACAGTCGAGAATATGTCGATATTTCTATCGCTCTGTGCACTTCTATTTTTCTATCGTACTGGGTAGTATTTGACCAATGACGATAAATCATCTGATTTAGTATCAATGTGGTCAAAGATCAATGCTGTTTCAAAAATATCCTCACATTTTGTAACATCCGCTGCTGTGTTTTTTTTTTCTGTGAATTAATTTGTAAAAGCGAATTACCTTACCTATCCACTCATAATATTAGGTAAAATAAACTGGAATTATTTACGTCAGTAGGTAGTAGCTTTTTGTTTATTACTCGTATTTATTTATCAGTGCATTAGATCCGTTTGCAGTAGTGTAGTTAATAGTTGCCTACCTAAAGATATCTTATAAAATTACTAAGAATTGAAATTTTGGCAGGCGGCCGAGCAGCTCTCATAAGATAAATTGCCAAGCGACGGTAAGAGACTTGTAGAGGTCATAGACCCAGACTGATAAAGTTCAACTAAATACTTTCCATAGAGCTCTTCTCAATGAACGTTCCATAATTCACAGAGGATTATGCGATTATTACTATAAAAGGTTGAATAATTCGTGTCTATTTTCGTGGGAAAATTGCCAAATACTCGTACATCACTCGTGGTAACTGACACATTTTCCCCAACGGCCGGCTGTTCACAAAAATCTTGTTATGGACAAGTTTTTATGTGTGTCCTGAGCTGACGGCCTCGCTGACTGATGAATGGGGAGGCCATCAATAGCAGATCACTTGGCGCTTCATAAATATGTACACGACTATGTGACGTCAGTTTTTATGAGCTCTAAAGGACCCTGATCCGGCATGATTGATGATCGAAAACTCCAGTGGAAAGGTTTATTGATTCACTTGATTTAAGTGTTATGTTTTTCAATGATAATTAAGCGACGATCTGTAGTCAAATTTGGTTTTATTAACCCAATCTAGTAACGCACTTTTGCCAGTTATTCAACAGCCAAGAAGTAATGTATGTACTAAAATTACTTTGTTCGAGATTGAAGGACAATGTTTCCAGATAAATTACAAAGCAAAAATCCACAGTACAGTGCGGTATTTTAGACTGTCGATGTTCAAAATTCTGCAATCTCGACGGTTACCATCAGGCGAGTGACTTGTTCGTCTCGTCGATCTTAAAAAAATGAAAGCCTTCTTGAGAAGCATTGCAAATAAAGAACTTAAAATATCGTGTGAAAGTGGAATAGTGCGTGCCGTGTAGAGTTGCGTGCTCAGACAGGATTTTGGCGTGCCGACCTAACTAACAGCTACTGTCTGGAAGCTGACGACCTGGCCCAAATTGGCGGCTTTATTAAAATTCGCACGCGATCTGAGCATTTTCCAATGCAGTCCTACTTTTTTGCCAATAAATCAAGTGGAATTAGTATAATTTGGGTCAAATCACCATTGCTTTTTGAGAAACTAATCCGTGCGCTTATCTCTTAAGCTTATTGGTGTTGCGAAAGCGCTCCCAATAATTACTACTTACACGTGTAGGACGTTAAGAATAAGGGAAGGAAGGTTTCAATCGATCCGGCTTTTAATCTAAGTAAGGGAAGCCGACTAAATCGACCAAAACAATAAGGAAGTGCCCTGAGTGTTACGACGGTAATTCCGAAGCTGAAGTGTTACCGTATAGTAATCTTTAACTTTGCTGCCGGCTTCTCAACTAATGGAGATTATTTATATGAATTGTTATTGGATACAATCGTTAATCGATTGCTAATTGCTATTTATTGCGAACAGTTTATTTATATCTTAGACTTAACTAACTGATAGATATGTGCAGAGCACAACACTAAAGCGTATTGTCTGACTTTAATTGGGGTAGTTAATTCAAGATGTATGTTACAAAATGCAGATGCCTAAGCAGAACGTATGTGACCGTTCATTTATATAGTCTTTAAATTATTCTGAGCAATAACTATCTAGGTAGATCTGCCTGCGAAGACATTTACATAAAATAAAAGTGTTTTAAAAAGGCGTATCGCTTCTTTTATTACCTTTTTCTCAATGTACCTTTTCATATCTACAAATTAGCTAAGCTAAACTAACTGTTAAATAATTTACAACCCAAAAAATATTAGATAACGCTTTAGCAATTTTCATTAATGTAATTGGATTATGCTCTAGAAAATGTGTTGTTATTTATAAGTCTTCATCATCAGCCGGAAGAAGTCCATTGCTGAACATAGGCCTCCCGGCGAATTTCCTCATTTCGGATTTTATCACGCAAAGAAACTCCAGCCATGGCTCTCTCCAAGTCTAGGTATAAGTTTTTATTCCGTGCTATTCATCATCGTCATCATCATCAACTTGTGCCTCGATTCATCTCATCCAACATTTTCATTTGCTATTGCAGGGTCTCAACCCTCATTGCATTATAATCTATTGACATAATAATATAATAGAATTATTAGATGGAAAAGTGTCATGTCCTGCTTTTTTAAAGGATTGTTATCTTTCCTTCCTTTGCTCTATCTAGTACAGAAATAAAAATTATACCAGTTTTTTTCTCTACAATCCTATGAATACAGTGTAAGCTTATTTATGTCACCACAACGCATTTGCGGGTTCCTCCCACAAGCTGGATTTGTTGGCGCCGCAACATTTGCAAAGAGAAAAAGGACATAAAACATACCTTTTATGACTATTTATAATTAACAATGTTCTTTTTACTTTATCTAGATATTCGTGGCTGGAATTTATATAAATATTGATGATGCCATACTTGTGCTTAGTTTTTATAAACTGGAGTGGAGCTCCTTGCTAGAGTCTCTCTATTTTTCCCGATCGCTAAATTTGGTAATATTCAAGAGTAAGAGTGAACAGATACCTTCTAGACATTCATATTGACCACAAATCCCCTGATGTTAATTTGACGATGCGGTCGAATGAGGCGCCACACCGAATAGGGAACTGGCTCTCAAATGAGGTTGCCAGAACACGTGATAGGTACACCATGGCATATCTCTTGGCAACGGGCTAGAGGCAGTCCAAAGCAGGCAATAAAAAAAAGATGAACTAACTTTTCAGAACCACCCAGTTGCAATCGTTACTGCACCAAATCCTGTAGGGTCTTATTTTATCCTTTACGTTTTTCAGTGGCTTTGAAAACGTCTTCACCGAAAAACGAGATTTCGGATCAATGTATTCGTTCTTTACTGAGTAAATGCAAGTTTTTTTTTTCTATAAATGATTCGCATTTTGAATGCCGCCGCGTGTAATAACATTGCGGTGCAGATGGGCGTCTGGCAAAGTATCAAGACGGCGGCCGGCGGCTGGGATGGCAAGGTCGCGGTTGCCAGTAAATAATGTTTATTTCGCATAGTAAAGTTTTGTAGTTTACTTCCTCTTGAGTTGATAAACAATAAAATATCTGTTATAGTTGTGTAGAGTCTCTTAAATTTTATTTTAAGATTTGTCGGTTGTTTACTCGAGTTTAAAGCATTTGAACTGATAAAATATTTGTATTAAAGGTATTTTGTAGTGTTATAACATATACTTATTTGATCAGTTTTTATTTAATAAAGACACTACATATTATACAAGCTTACATTTTTATAAACTAATCTAAATGACTTGCCAGGCAATTCTTGCCTGTTCTTTTGCCGGCATAAGGAGGTTGGAACTGGCGTAGCTGGTTTTAAATTTGACGTTTTGAAGTAATTACAAGGTACACATAAAAAAAAATTTGGTTTTTACACTATCTTGCATTCAGAGAAAGAAACTAAATTTTAAAAATTACTGTACTATATTATAAAACGGCAACATATACACTGTCAAATACATCCATAAATTAGATTCGGAACTGAAATTCCAGGACAGGTACTTACTAATGAAAGAAATTCTATCAAAAATACCGCAAATAATAAGACAATGTTAGGAAAATGTGGCTGAAAGACAGCCCTGGTAAGTGACATACGTTGACAGCATATCAATAAGCGCCGCGAGAAATCATTCACGACGCGAAAAAAATAATATGAGCATTGAGTCACCGCGGATGTCACAGATCAGAGAAAAAGGGGAAAATATACGCAATGTTATTAAACCCACTTCATTACAAATTTAGAACGGTCCAGTCTCGATTCGAGCGCGAGGCGCGCGCGCCGCGACACCGCAATTACCTATCGTTAATGTTTTGATATGAAAACTCTATGAAAGTTTTGGTTAATTTTTACGTGACGAAAATTAAAACTTGATATTGAAGACTTCAGTGTGTGAGTGAAACGTATACTTGTATTTGTGATACAAATAATTTGCCAAAAACCGACGCAGTGACTTGCTAAATTTCGTGTTTTTATTAGGTATATGTATTTTCATTCTCACTTCATTCCATTTTAAGTTCATTTAAAGTCAATAAATTCTTCATTGTAATATCTATAACTTTGCTTTGTTGACGTGAACAGTATTCAAGCGCAATTTGTTTACAATTCGGTGACCGTCGGTATGTTGACAAATATTTTTCACCGTTGGTGTTTCAGTTTATCCGCGGTTCGGCGACTTGATTGAATAGTGTTCATGAACAAAATACAAACATGAAATGCAGCCTAGGAAATGAACGTTTAGGATTTTGCAGAACCCGATACCTACATATCAAATAGTATTCAGTTTTGAAATGAAAGGGTATTCTATTGAAAATCGGCCTTCAAAACTTTGTTGTAATTATTTAGAAGAATCTTTCGCCTAGCACTTATACTTACTACTACCGGAGCCAGTCACCAATCCAGATAAAGCGTGGTGCCTCCATAGGTCACCCATCGTTTACATCATGTTGAGTTTTCTGATGTAGTTACTTATAACACTCACAACCTTCCGGGTCTAAATTCTTTTCTAGTATTAGTTGCTGCCATATTTCACATTTAAAATTGCTTTCTGAGAATATATTCTCTTTAGCAAGTTAAGGTTTATTTTGAAGAAACGAATAACGTACTTGAAAAGTAAATAAAGTAAACGCTATACTTTTATTTTACTTTCATACTCTTACCACCATAAAACGAGAAAGCTTTGGGTAAAAAAACTAGGCACTCTAAATAATCCTCTTATACTTAGTATTAAAATAATGTAGTTTGCTACTAGTAAGCTTAACTAAGCTTGACGTTCAATTCGCGGACATAATAACGTACGCTATTTTGTTTTTTATTTTTATATACGAGTAGGTCATAAATCAAGCACGACCACAACGATTAGATAGCATAAATAGGTTTTCAATTAAATCCCAACGTACGAATTAATTGCTCAACGGTTTATTTTTTATCACCATAACAAGTTTGTTTCCGCGATTTGTTCTGCGCTTTGAATAGAACTTGCATTTTCCCGGCATAAACGCCATAAACGCAACCCACGAATGTGATTTTCAGTATGAAGTGAGTCTGCATTCAATTTCATTCCAATTTGTTCAGCTGTTCCGTAGTGATTTCAAAAGGATATAAAACAAAAATTGCTTCTTTAAAATTATTGTAGGTATTTGTGAGATTTTGGTTACGACGTGTATAATGTATATACCTAAGTACGAATTAGTATAAGTACAAATCTATATTCGTACATATGAGTGCATTGACTCCGCACTATATTAGGTTTTGTTGTATGACATTTACTATTTAGGTTCGTCTGCTCGACCGTCTGATTTATTTAAGACATCGTTCTGTAGGTATTCGTAGAAGCTCATTCCGTCTTATGCCTAGTTTACATCGAGCTAGTACTCATTTCTTAATGTGTGAATCTATTGATACTTGATCAGTGTAAACACCACCTCTGTAGGAGAGATAGCGGTTATATACGTTTTCACTGAAATTGTATATTAATATAATATCTAGCTTTTTGTTCCTAACTTTTGCCTGCAGCTCTGGTCATGCATATTTTTCTGACCTAATTCTGTACCTAATATCATACATTGAGGTTTGAATCTGTCAGTTTATGTTATGCTGAAAACACATAAATATCCGTCCAGTGTTTTCTAAATCTAAAAGTGGAACAAAAAATACTCCTTTTCCAGAGCCATAGATTTAATATATATCCTCTCATTACTCGAAATTATTTTTCTAATTTCGATGTACAGTCGTGGATGAGTTCCAATTTAATTCCAGTTTAGTGACTTGCCCAGTGTAAATGCTGTTTTAACAACTAGTCTGAGGTCCTGAGATATTGGTGCTGTCACTCCTTCCGCATTTATTACATAGGAAAGATCGGTGTTCTTAGACGTTATTTGGCGGACATTTATCTTTCACCAGATAAGAATTACCCAATTACAATACTGGCAAAAGTAAATTCGTTGCTTTGAAAATATTTTATCTATAAATGTAGTATTTGACTAAAAAGGGCCTTTAATCGTATTTACACCGTGTCAGCTGGCGAACCAATTAAATTGGGTGACCCTAATTATTTGCAATTGGATACTCTATTTCCATATAGGGCAATTAATCAACACGACATAAAAAGTATTTCTGAGTCAAGTTCCAATAAAATATGAGTAGGTACAATGACAGTTTCTGACTCAATTTCTGACAAAGTGAGAGAGAGTAGACTAAACTTTGTCAGCAAACTCCCACTCGGTCTACATAAACCTTAAATACAAAAGATAAAATGATCCAATTATCTCTAAAATACAATAGTGAGCTGATTTAATCGCTAGAGCTTTACTTGTCAAAATTTCGCGCCAGATTGTTTTAATAATAAATATTCTTCGAGATAAAATATGAGTTTGACGGCGGGTAAATTCGGCTAATTGGTGGTAAGAGGCTACCTTCCAACCCTCATCACCCAGTCAACACCTGTCCCTGTGCCGCAGGGTCATGGAAATTTGATATTTGCTTTTTAAAACACGTCAAAACATTTCCATGTCAGGGCCATGTATCGTGCTGCGTTATTGAAACAAAGTACTAGTAGTTGGTAAGAATTGAGGGCGTGACTCTACTACAGGCAAATATAGTTTCAACTCAACTGTTTGCCGCGATTTACGCCCATAATTAATAATCGACCCTGATCCGTTATCCGCGGTTTTGGATCGCTATGTCATGTCATAATATGTCATTCTAGAAGTAATCTGTCAAGCTTAAAATGACATTTTATGAGTAGCTTAGTCTGCTGCGAAAAATGTTGGTGTTATTTTTACTAGGTACCACGCGAATAATCAGTTGAGTGTAGCTTGGGCGTCGTACTTTAGCACGTCATCAATTCAAAATAACCGAGATATGCATAAATTCATTTTACCGTATTTTGTTACGATGAAAATTAAACAACATCACAGTCTCGCACCATAAAACACAAGCCATTTATTTGCTTCAAACGTGCAGCAGTTAACAGATTGCTGATTGAAATCTGATACCAAATACGCCCACTCACTTGACTGTCGGCGGCATTTTATCATTCCACTTTTACTGTCGCTCCATAACCATATTACATATACATAATAACGTCCACTGAATAATAAACAAACTCAATGAAGCAGCGCAAATACAGTTCTTGAAACAATGGAGTATGGAAGGCTCAATAGCGGCCTCAGGTGGACGGCCGTAACAAACGTAAACACGATAGTCGTCGTCCAAAACTCAAACGAAGACAAAGTGTACGATAATTACATAGTGACCTACCCGGACAGCGAGAACGAAACAGTCGACGATATCAAAAAGGTAAATCAAGTAAACGAGAACTCGGAACTTCTTAATCGGTGTTACGAAAACCCTCTTTTCATCCCGGCGAGCGAAGTTTTTAAAGACGAGATAAGTGATGACAGGAACACTGAAGAACTAATGAAGAGCGAAGCAAAAAAGTTGGAGAATTATAAGTTTTGTGAAGCAGTTAACGACTTCGATATCGAGCTGGAGACGAGCGAGGCGGTGCCTATAGTGTACCTGTCGACGAGTCGCGCCTCGCGCCTGCAGAGGGCGCTGCGACTCGGCGGATACAAAAAGGTTCGTTTCTTGCAATATCTCTCGTCTACTGCTCCTTCACAAAAGACGCTTTTGATTTTCCCTTATTGTGCTGTTTTTATCCGAGTCAAAGTTCGTGACAGCTAATTAACATTTCTTTTTTTAACAATGCGTTTGCTCTCCGTAAACTTTTTGTCTGTTTCGACATTACGAAATTGAAATGTCACGGAAATTATATCGGGAACCAGAATAGCTGTTGTTATGAAAACCTTTTTAATTAGCGGGACAGTGTCGCGTGCCGCACTGTTCTCGTCTAGTTTGTATGCTGTTTTTGTTATGTTATTATTGCAAATTGCAATTTGAACAACACGGTTCTGCCTGTTGTTGACTACTGTTATTAAATATCTAACATCTAAATTATGCATTGTCAGATTCTATTGCGATATTTGCTTAGTAAATCGGTGGTGACTGAACGAAAACGCTCTTTTGACCAGGACCTAATAAGTTATGTGTAGTTTTGTCAAAACGGTGAAATAAAACATCGTGGGGAAACCATCAAGTTCCAGAACCACAAAATTTAATAGCATGCGACATCGATCAACCCGCACTGGATAGCATGACCCATATATTAAAAAAAAAGAAAAAAGCCCACATTCCAGTATTGTTAACGTAATAGGCTGGTGACGATGATTCTCATAAGAGTAAACATGTGTACCTTCAACTGTCATACAAAACACATCTGTCATGTTGATCTATACACGGAACAAATAAAAATTTGATCAGATAGAGAAATAAAATGAATGACATTTACTTAGTTTAGCCTGAGTGAGTTTTTAAAGCAACCACCATAGCCATTCTACAAAAGGCATTCAAGTAGTCGTGAAAGAGCTCGTTAATGCGGAATTCTTTGCAGCATTATTGATGCATAATGCCTTCCGCGTGACACGCTCTGTCTGAAGTTGATGATCCCATATTACACGTACTTTGCCTTCAACGATTGGAACTTCTCAAGAATTTTGCCTTTAACTTTAATCACTTTAGAGCAAAACTTTCTCGAAAGCATTCTGCACGCGGATTAAGATGATTTAGTTTTACGTTATGACACCATTTTCTTGCAAATATTTTTGAACAAAAACCACAAAATGTCACACTTAAGCGCTCCTATGTCTATCTTTAATTAAGTGGTTTCATCAAATTATGACAATAAAAAATTAGAATTATGTTTTTTTAGTGCATACATACTACATATATAATGTAGCTCAGGAAGCGTTTAAATAATAGACTAAGACCAACCTGAGACAATGCTGAAGGAGTAAATCACTATGCACTAAACAAATCTTATGAACGTGTTCAAAGTCGCGCGCGTGTATGCCATTAGTTGATAACCTCAAATTACCAAATTTAATTAAAAAAAAACCATCTCTCTATTAGCAAAGTGCTTCAGAAAAAGGTTTCCCTACCGGTTTTTAAATAACATCACAAATCGCTCAGTGACCTCTTTTGAAGAGCTTTTCTGAGAAATCTGTCCACTCTATTAACGTGTATGTCTCTGTCTACATCGATGAGCCGTCACTGTTAGGGAACCAATTGGTTCAGACACTTGGCACGAATCTAGGAAATACGAGCTCAAACTGACATTCCGGCTGGCGTTCCTTCGTCAGAATTAGGACGTCTGCCGTTTCTGTCGCATCTACACTTGTGAATTTGATGATAGAGTCATAGGTATGAAGTTAGTACAAATACCTGTAACTTAAATTAATACAGCGTTTTTATTTATTTATGAATGACGAGACGAGGAAGTTGCTCTGATGATAAACGTCGCCAATGTCCATTACACCATGCTCCAAGCCATTCTATCAGTGCCGCCTATAATTCTGAACTTCAACTGTCCAAAATTCTGCGCGGCAGTGCACTACACTCGTCGCTGAGATATCTCTTTACGTCCTATAATTGACACCACATAATTAATTTTAGCCATGAGACAGATCTCATGGTCGCTAGTATCATAATCGCTAACTAGATATATACGTTTTAAAATCGATGGAAAATATACCCTGTGTGTTAGTTCAAACTAGTATATGCTTTTTTCCATTGAGCCTTTCCAGCATAAAAATACATACCGACCGAGTATATACCGGCCGAGTAGCCGTCGCCCGGTCGGCCGTCCCAGGTATCGCTGGAAAGACGAAGTCACGAAGGATTTGCGCGAGTTATAGGGGGAGGACCGGCAGGAGATGGCGCAGGACAGACCGAAACAGCGTCTTTGGTTATTAGAGGCCAAGACCCACTTTGAATCATTGCGCCATCTCAGTTAGTTTTAGCATGAAAAAGTTACAATCATATTCACAAACTTTATAGAGTGTGAATTAGTTTGATGCAATTAGTGTGATTACAGGAAGTGGTTGTATCAGAATGATTGGTTGTCAGTGCTGCGTAGATTAATTAACATCGTAGTTTGAATTACATACAGGTAGTTTATTAACGTATCGATAGGTCTGTCCCGTTAGGAGGTATTTAGTATAATTGATTCAGCAAGACGTCACTTACATAGGAAGTACATAATTGAAATTCTGTCAGGCTTACCTCGACAGGCAGCTGCCGTATCTGTTCTGTTTATCTGTATTATGTGCCCTTAGCATTTGTCAGTGTATAGAAGTCCAGGTATATAGGGCGAACCGGATTTACACCTTGTATTCTATTTAAGTTTAGTCATTTCGGTGTAAAAATAAGTTCAATTTAGGTCGACCGCTCTCCCCCGCAAAACCGATAGCCGTTGGGGTAGACGTGTTATTGAGTGGAGACCGCGACTTGGCAAACGTAGCTTAGGACGCCCTGGAAGTGGAGCGGCGACTTGCGCTGCTGCTGGCAGTAGTTGGATGTGAAGAGCCGAAGCTGCAGCTCAGTGGCGTGCCTTGGGAGATGCATATGTCTAACAGTGAACTGACATCGACTGATGATGATGATGATGATGAAGACGTCTTATATAGACAATTTCACACAATATTGCAATCTAGCGCGTGACAACGATTTTTTAACAGTATTGAATCAATAAAATCATGTAAATCCCCATCACACTAATGAAATGTAAAAGTTTATGTGTTTATGTATGTTTGTTCACTGTTCACGTTGCTACGGCTGAACGGATTTGAATGGAGATATAATTCGGATAGCTTATGCACTGGATTAACACACACTGCGGGATGACGGGATATTCACAGATATAATCGCAGAGCGCAGCTAAAGCATTCAATATGGCGGGTGAATGGTATAGCAACTGGCAACGGAAGTCTACGTTGGATAGAAATTGTAGCTTACTATATGGGTTGATAACGAAGCAAAATAACCTACAGTTACTTATTGTTCAAAATAAGAATATACCGAGCAAGGTACCGCGACACCAAGTTCGAATCCTCTCGGCCCTGCACCTAGATGGGCGTATTTGCCATCGCTCAAAACGGTAGAGGAAAACGTCGTTCATAACAACATCTACCAACCCGCACTGAGCAGCGTAAATTACGGCCCATACTCTCTATGACAGAAGGCTAGTGTCCCAGCCGTGGAAACGTACGTAATAAGCTGATGATTATGATCATGATGATACCAAGTCATCATCATCATCATCATCAGCCAAAAGAAGTCCACTGTTAAGCATAGGCCTCCCACTTTGAACGCCACCATGAACGGCTATTAGCCATTTGCATCTCTCTGCGACTCTTAAAATGTTGTCGGTCCACCTACCTACAGAGCGTCTTCCAGTTCGTGGTCGCTACTCGAGAACCTTTCTTCCCCATCGTTTATCGGTTCCTCGAGCGATGTGGCCTGACCATTGCCACTCCAACTTGCAAACCAAGTGTTTCATACAAATATAATTAACCATGAATCTCTGGAAACAATTAGCCACTTTTACCTCACATTTCAAAAACAATTCAAAACTAGAATGTTGTTCACAAAGAGTTGGTATGTCTGTTTGTTACCAAGTCGTCCAATTAGGGCCCGATCCACGTGGCCACCTCCTTTGTTCGTGTGCACGCCAAGTTGTTATGACAAAAATGCACTATTGTGTACCGCGCGAGCATTGTGTGACTAGACAGCTTGAAAATTGAAAATAAAACGCTTGTCTGCGAGTTGACGCTTTGTCCTACTCTAATTTGAATTTGGATGTTAAGTTCTCTTGGAAACTTTTACTCAAAAAAAGGCAACGTGTCATGAGTTTTTGGGAAATAGTTAAAATGAGTATTGAAGAATTAGGTTGAGAACAGTTACAATTTATTCCTGGATTTATATTAAAAGTCCATTCGTACAATTCCTCCCTCAGATTTTGCAAAGATTGGCCCTGTTTGACACTTTATTGCCATCTGTTATTCAATTGACAAGGGCCATCCGGTTGTTATCGTTCTGAAATGAAATCTGACTTACTTAAAGAGAATAGGCAAAGAAATACCTACTCACTTATTGAGTTATCGTCTCAGAAGGAGATCAATTACTGTTCAGATTTCATCATAACTTTTCATTTCCCATGAAGCTCGTAAAATTAAAATAAAAAGGCGGACTAGACCACGTTATTGAGCTTTCCGGCTTTCTTTCTCCGAAATTAAAACCGCAAGGAAATGCTAGCTGAATTCAATTTTCCACCACAGAAATAAGGCCAGCCCTACACTATCTGACAAATTAATGACAAGAACTTGACGAGAACTACTCAAATGAGTTGCAGAAAGCAGCAATACATTCGATCGTTTTTTGACAATCTCTTTCTTTGCTTGTCTTATAAAAACGTATTTGAGTTTTTGGGCATTTTTGCAGTTTGGCGAGAGTGTAGTGCCCGTTTTAGTTAGAGTACCGTAATACCGGTGAGAGCCGTAATGTCTTCAACCGCAATCATTGATAGCGCACGGAAATTGGCTGGGATGGATAGAAAGACAAACTTTGATATTCAAATGCAGCTGTTGCAATCTCGGATAGCAGCCAACCAAAACTAAAACTATCAGATGGGCATATACAAGCGTGATCAGTTGGTTGCAAAATCTCATCGCATGATCCGTTGGAACCTAAAAAACTACACAACTAACAATGGTGGGTGTGAAAAGAGTGTTTAAGGGTCAGCAACGTTTCTTGCAACGTATCGACAATGCCACCGGTGTTGCAAAAGCCCATAGGCAACGGTGACTTCTCACCATCGGGCCACCAGCTTATTGTTACTCTATTATACACTTTAAAAAACTTGATAGTTTTTTCTGCCAAGACAGCATATTACAAGCAACATAATTCTTACCTATCAAAAGTATAGACTTATGAAGCATTGCAAGGCTATGTTTGCAACTCTGAAATTAGACGCCGCATAAACGCGTTAAGGAGTTCAAAGATACATTGTTGCTATGCTTGAAATACGGCTAAACAGAGTGAAGACAGGTGGAGTAAGTCATTGTCTAAATGGTGACCTGGAACTGGCAGAAGAAAATGGGCTGTTGACATGGTCATTATCATGTGTCAAATATGAGTTCATACTGTACACTATGACTAAGATGGGTACATAACAGTGGACACGGGTTGGTAATGATAATAATAGTAACGAGACCAAGATCCCAAAGAAGAATTCAGTGGAATAAAATTAGTAGTGGTACATAATTAAAACATAATCACGACCTCCGCACCTTATTATAAATGCTCATTGTATTAAGATTTAAATAATGACTAGAATTTTTTTCTCGTCTAAGACCGTAAGTTTCTCATTGTAATTATGTTTGTCTTAAGCTCTAATTTTCAATTAATTTATTGTAATTGTAGTTAAAAAGTGAACCAAAACGTATTCATTCAGCCTACATAATATTAAAGCTGCCTTTTTATTCCATCAAAAAGACCATCTGTTTTTATGCTGCGAAAGGAAAATGCGCAAGAAAATGTCACCCATTTAAAAGCCTATCATCGTTACAAAAGGAAAATTGATACGAATATCCCGTCTCGTCAGTTACACAGACTGCGATACAACATACTTACTTTATTTGCGTTCAATGTAAGCCTTAATGTAGTTTGAAATAGAGACTGTTATTCCGTAAAGAGAAATGGGGATATTTTTGCATGTTTCAACATAGTTCTTGGCATCGATGTCACTTCGATGTCCACCGTTATGCGGAGAGAAACTGTCCTATTTTTCTTCAAATGGGTTCACATTTATGAACTGAATGAAATTCTTTCAAATGTCTGTGATTCCACGCGGTACATCATCAGTCTTCGACCACTCATACATCATGGGAACTTTTGTTGATTTTGATTCATGTGCCTGATCAATTTTGATGAATTAAACGAAGGGAAGTAAGAAAAGAGGATTGAAGTCAGGCAGTGGAATCAAAGCCAACAATTTAACAATATGCTCTTTAAAAGAGAACACGATTTACTGATTCGACTCTATGTATTGGTACAAGATTAGGAAGAAGACATTGATGGTATGTAAAATAAGAAAATCAATTTTACATGTAAGTGATACCACAGAATAGATATTGTATCTACTATAATACTTATTTCACTTTGAAATGTCGTCAATAATGAAAAAATAATTCGACTTAAAGTAGCAACGGCTAAGCGAATTCTCTAAAAGAAATTATTCGGCGTCATACTAAATCCAGAAAGAAAATTAAGAATTAAAGACTAAGAAAACTGTCTCTTTAATAATAATTATAACAACAACGCTAAAAATGCTTTAATATTCTAATACGAGAATTACGTAACAAAAACGCGGAGGTGTTTTTAAAATTACGCAGCTAGCATATCTCACAAAATGATTACGCCAAAAAAAATTTGACGTCGCAGAAGTAATTTTTAATTCTTTACACGGAAATATTATTTTTTTGTAAGAAGAAATTACCGCTGGACTTATGTAATTTCCATTAATAAAGAAAACTTAATTAGTCTTATATAAATTACTTATTATTTTTGCGTAGATATAATTAAATGGGATCAGTCTTTGCCGAAAACTTTGCCTTTGATATCGGCTATTGACAATTAAAAGTAATTGAGATGATCATTGGCAATAAATTAATTTTACTTTTCTTTATGGACATTGGTATACTACGCTATTATAAAGAAAATAAAAATGTCGCGACCACTTTTTTGTATATTTTACGATAATTTTAATGATAACAAAAAAAACGTGTAGGAGTCAGGTAAGGATATTTTATGGTGGGTTCCGTACGAGTCACATCTAATGTCACATCCATCTAGTGTCCCTGGGAAAATAAGTTTGCATTCAGTCACACTGTGACTCGATAGGATGAAATTATTCCCAGCAATACTTGTCCACTAAGATTTTTTTTGTTAAATTTTTACTTGTTACTTAGACGACGCGGTAGCCGAGTTGGTAGTGACCCTGCCTACGAAGCTAGCGGTCCCGGGTTCGAATCCCAGTAAAGGCAAATATATGTGTGATGAGCACGAATATTTGTTTCTGAGTCTTGGATATTTCTATCTATTTATATTTATTTCTCTGTTTATGTATGTATATCGTTGCCTAGTATCTACCCATAACACAAGTTTCGAGCTTAATTTGGGGCTAGGTCTATTTGTGTGCAAGTCGCTGGGTCAACTCGTTATAGAATAGATGTAAATCATGATTAAAGTAGAGTACGTTGTAAAACAACTAAAGGTAAACTATGAAAGCATGTTTCAAATTACGCTGCGCAGAAGTTAATTTGACTACACTACTTTGTTGTTTAGACAGCACTCAACTCGTTTAAATCTGACGTCTCTTTTTACTCGTGTCATTATCATGTAAATAGAACTAACTTCTTATATGGTTGCAGTCCTTTGAATAATGCATTTTAATAATCTTCTTTTTTGCATTTGTTTGTTATAAAGCGTAAAATCACTATTTTAATGTGTTGTGTGAATGGAGTTCACTAAGCGCCGGTTTTATAAACGTCTGTAAGTACCAAATTTCGGTAAATTTAGGCCCTGTTCAGTGCGACGCGGATGACCTACGCGGACGTCCGCGACGGACGGTAAAATATATGGATCCTTACAGCGCGTTCAGAACGACGCGGAGCTGTCCGTGTCGCGGAGAGCTATCCGCGCGCGGTCGAAATTGCTCCGCGCCGCTCCTCCGCGCCGCGGACGTCCGCGGGCGGACGGTGCTTGGTTGTAATGTATTTTTCAGTGCTCGGCGGACAGTCGCGCGGAGCGGACGTAAAGTACTGTCGTTGTCATGGCGGCTGCGTCAAATGTGCAAACCGAGAGGGTTATACAAGAAGTACCTACGACTCGATCACGATCCGCATCGCACTGAACGACAAATTCATCCGCGACGGACGCAAAACCTAGTCCGCGTGCGGATGGTCCGCGTCGCACTGAATAGGGCCTAAAACTTTTTGGCATATTTTCCGTAGGTACTAAAATTTGACAATAAGATAAATCTTACCGAAATTTGGTATGACAAATGTCATACCAAAGTTGTAAGTTATAAAACCGGCCCTAAGTAGATAGATAGATACGCGCTTTTGTTTTCTATGGTCACTCATGTAATGGACAAGGAAATAGGGAGAGAAATGCTATAGTACCTACATATTTTCTTCAATAGTATTAATCTGTATCAAGGTGTGTGTGTGTGTCTGGATGTGTCTACATTTTTTATGCGTGCTTGAGTGTATGTTTGTGTTACTTTTTGCATAAGCCTACGGGAATAGATTCGCTATTGGAATGACATCATATGATAGATATGATATCTACATTCTTTGAAAAAAAACCTACTGCGTAAAAAAATAAAATAGTAGGTACATAACATTAGTTTTTGACTTAGTTCCCATACTTAGCTCTTCTAGTAGTTTATAAGTATAAAAGAAACACTTTAAAACTCCTTTTAATTTTTTAAAAGTGTGTTTGAAAATTGTCTAAAGCCAAAGTAAAGTGCTCTGGGTTTGCGACGTTGCAGTTAAGCAAGAAGGTACTCTACAAAATCAATTGGGGATGCCATTTACCGGACCTCTTTCAATATCGCCAGTCTACTACTGAAGAGCTCTCTCCTTCAAGACTTTGCACTCAATAAATAAAATAGTAGACACTAACTCAGTAGCGACAATTTGTAGGTTTCCA
Source organism: Opisthograptis luteolata (assembly GCA_931315375.2). Lineage (NCBI taxonomy): Eukaryota > Metazoa > Arthropoda > Insecta > Lepidoptera > Geometridae > Opisthograptis > Opisthograptis luteolata. The sequence continues at coordinate 7,509,554 of OV928047.1, read as the reverse complement.
GAAACACAAATTGAATTTAATTATAGTTAAAATGTTATTTGCTGTTTGTTTAGTTAGAACTTTGAAATCAGTTTAATAGTCCACAGTTATCGTGGCTTACAACGTTGAAAACTATGTTCGAAATTAATTATTATTAGAACATAATAATTAGAATCAAACGTACCTAAATGGGACTGGATTTTTTTGTTACATACCTATATTATCTACCCCAGACATTTTAGCCATTAGTGTAAAAGTTATACATCATCGCTTTCCATCAGGTGAGATCGTGGTCAAACAATAGCCTAGTTAGTTGTAAAAAAAAAAAAAAAAAAAAAAAATCATCATCAGCGTACGTCAGTCTATTGCTAGACATGCTAGACATGCCTTTTCGTAAACACGCCATTGAGTCCGGTCTTTGAATTTTCTATTCCAACTACTAAAGTAGGTAGGTATATAGTAGAACTATAATTCTTTTTTATTTTATAGGTATCTAAGAGAAATAAATGGCTTCTGGTGGAAATATTTAAAAACATAACACTATATCTACACCAAAACTGCTTTACTATTGCATTTTAGGGTTCCATAACGCAACGCAATCAAAAAATACGACCATTTTTGCGGCATACTTTGCAAATAAATCAAAATCTGTAGGTTACTTTCCGTTGACCTACAATCATGAAATTTGGCACAAAGCAAGGTCTCCAAGCACGTTAAATCATTCATCTGTAGTTATATCACAGTTTGTACGGAACACTCGGTGTACGAGCTCTGTGTTCTATATGTTTGTTTTGTTTTTATTCAGTTTGGTCTGGGCTGTAAAACAGTAGACGGAGCTATTTGCGTCTGAGTACCCAATACAGTGATTGCTATTTTTTCGCGACTGCCCGATGGAGTCTGATTTTAGCCGGTCCCTATATAGCAGTCTTCCACAGCAGTTACGTAACGCTTTTCTCAGGTTTCATTTCATTCTCTCCGTCCTTTTAAAACGGGCTTACTGCGCGGATAACTCGCACCACTGAAGTAGGTATCGGATAGAATCGTCGAGGCTTACATTGAGCGGGCCGACTGAATGTTAAAGAAGCTGCTAGCTCCGTACACGATTCGATAGAAGGCTTATTTGATCTCGATCCAATCTCGCTGCGTTCCATTACATTACTCTCTTATCCGCTTTTAGAGCGCAAAATACAATAAACCGTAATGCATTTTCAAACGGGCAAGTCGTAATTAAAATACGTTCGAAAGCGTGAGTTCGTGAATCAGACAAAATTAAAAAGTGACCACTTTTTTGAGCGCTCTGTCGAAAACGTTGTGAAATTTCAGTCTCCATCTATTTTTATCATTCTGGAAATTTTTGTTTACGAAATTGCGTCCAGGCGGGATTACCCATTTCAACATAAATTGACGAAGATCACGGTAGACCAAAAGCCCTAATAGGATCAAGTATGCGTTTCATATGAAGATGAACTGATTTTTAATTTTTGTCTATAGTTAATATGGAATATGGATTGTTAATTAAACTGTGTGCTATTAAGTATAAGTACAATGATGTACAAGGTATACATATCTATAATAATTTTGTAGTACTTGCGAGATTAACATACTTTGAATGTGATTAAATTCAGGAGTCTTCATTAGTAAGTTTAAGGACGAAGTTGAAGGCAGAGGTATTTAAAGTTTATGTAGTTTAATGTCGATCTCACTCCATTAATCCTTTGAACTCGTCACATTCTAATTAAATTCTGAAACGTCTTCATTTCGTGCATTAAAGTGTTTAAAATAGCCTACAATGTTTACTCATTAAAACGGTTTTGTATTTATTTGTAATTTTCTTTTAACTTTTGTGTTGTTTTTGCTTCAGAAGTAGTTCGAATGATTTCGGTAAAATTCGTGAAAAAGTTCTTAAATGAATTCCTATTCAGGGTGGCACTGTTAACAGTGATAATTACTCTTGCACATAGTCATACCGACTTTATAAAAAATCAAAGAAAAGTGTAATACGAAATCCAAATCAGCTAGGTATAGGTTGGGAAGATCGTAGTGACCGCGTTGTTTAAGAACTGTAAATACTCCTTTCTATTGTTTTTTGGTGTTGTCACCAGTATATTCACCTCCTTAAAAACTGAAACTGTCGGAAAACCGAGGAAACTCGGGTGGTATAGAGCTCATACAAATTACGTAGAACGATAAGACGATACTTAAATATTAAACATAATAGCCTGTCTAAAACTACCACAATACACTAGCGAGTCCCTAAACGTCAGAACTGATAAGGGACCTTTAACAAATGTTGTCTTGTGAAACTATAGCTTAGGGTCCCTCATAGCCTCTATTACAAGTTATCAATGATTGTCAGAAATAGGACCGATAACGATAACGAATAAGGATACAATTATCAAGCAACTGTAACTGTAGTAATAAACTGGACAGTAACTTTGAGCAACTTGTCTTATCGCACTTCTTGATTGCTAATTTGTTATCTCAAAGTCTTGACTGCCGCTATTTATATTTGACCTTAGGAATTTGGGTTGAAAGGAATTACAGATAAATACTCAGGCTTTATCTCTGAAATCATTAAAATTGTTCTAGCTAAGTAATAAAGCCAGTTGCTTTTCTTTACAACAATAATTGTAAGGGGTTTGAATCGATTGTTTTGTATGAAAGATTAAATAATGAATGACGACTATGACTATATAGGTATTACTATAGTATTGCCTAATTCACCTGATGTGAAGTGATGATGTGATTATGTAATGTAGCTCGCACATTTAAAAAGTTTACATGTTTACTCTTGTTTTTCAAGATTTCCAAATCATAGAGAAAATATAGGAAAGGAGTTTCGCGTGATGAATGTGGAACCAGAGCACATTCTGTGTACCTACATAGACGGAATTTCCACCATATACGGCGGTCGTCTCGCCGTTTATTTCTATAGTACATTTACGAGACGAAAAAGACGTTTGCCTGACAATCAGTGCAACGCCTGCCCATAGTAACGGCAGTATACCACCCAGAAATTTGCATCGCAATACCAAGTGCAGTGCGGTACCATGCACAGAGTAGATAAAATCTACTCTGTGACGGTACATACCTACTACACTTATCATGCTGAGACATCAGTTTTTAAGACCCACATCCTTTTTAACTGGAATGGAACATTGTGTTTGTTCACTGCTGCCTAGCAGCAAAATAGTTTGTAAAAATACGGTGGTATCCAACCAGGCAAATTTTACAAAAGGAAGACTCATTTCCCTGGATATTGGTCACAGGGTCGTTACTAGTTGCATCCTGTAGTTAGGTACATCCGTATTATTCCGCTATGCCGCAGGAATTTTTTCCGGGATAAAAATTAGCTTAAGTGTTAATCTAGGGCATATGCTACCTTCATTCTAAATTTCTTTCAAATCCTTTGAGTTTTTTCAGTATGAAGAAGTAACAAACATACACACTCACTCACTCACAAACTATCTGTCACGTGTGTATGTGTGTAAGTAATATTGTTTCAGTAAATTTTAACCGATTTTGGGGCACGGTTTTTATCGCCTAGCCTAGCGTCATCCATCAATGACACTGGGAAAATTCGCTGTCAAATAAAGATTGGACCTTCCGATACACCGAAAACCTTATTGGAAAATTGTGTAAAAACCATAACGAGCGGAGTGAATGAAAAATTAATATATATGTTACATGGCCCATGAATATGGCCCATGATATTCTCTTTCGGGATAGCTCCTTTGGTGGGAAGAAAGTATTGAATGAAAATCTCTTCCTAAAAGGACAAATAGGATATAAAAATTTGTAATAGAAAAATATCAGCTTCCACGTAAAGCCGTGGGGCAAATCGCTAGTAAGTACAACATATTTTTGTTTCGACATTAAACTAGCTGCCCTCGGTTTCTCCTGCATCTTCCCGTTATCCCGCAGTAACCTTTTTCCAGGATACAAGCTATCTCCATTCCAATTTTCATCAAATCGGTTTATTAGTTACGGTGATACGTGGCAACAAAAATTCACACACACAAACTTTCACATTTATAATATGTATTAGTAGGATAGGAATGTGGCTGCGTTTGCCTAAACCTCACCTAATGGTAAACGATGGTGCAGTCGAACATGGCTCGCGCTGGCCCATAATCATTTGATCATTTGACATTCTTTTTGATCGTGAATAGACTCAAAAAAGGAAATCCCCGTATTAATATGTATTGAAACGATCTAATAAAGCAAGGACTTGAGATATATATCACCCTCAATTTCCCTTCAAGCATGAAATGAGATACAAAACGTTTTTACACACCCCCTAGCATTTTCCTTATCCCATTTTAAACAATGCTTACAATTACGAGTACTTACATTTTTCATTCGAGTTCGCATATATAAATAATGTTCATGACGTACATAAGTCACTAGGAATAAACTGAACTACAAATGTAGAAAAATTAGCAACCGCCCTCGGCTTTGCACGGGTAGGTAAAGATTTTGACAACCGAAAGTTTTCTGAAAACCATTATTAATAAAAGCTAGTTATCTAATGTTACGGTCTTTTTTGTTAAACTACTCGAAGCTAACTTTTTTCATACAATGCATCGACTCTAAACAAAACGTTAAGCATAACTAATAACTGATAAAGTAGCCAGTTGTCTCATTTTATTCCGAGTTGTTTTACATATATAGTGATTACTTACTTAGAACTCTACTTTATCAGAATAAAACATAGCATGGGACACTCAGAGATAATGTAGCTTCCTATTAGATAAACAAATTTGGAGTTGCAGTAGCTTAGAATAGTACCGCCTACATCCAAACAAACAATCAAAATTTTCCTCCCTATGGTATAGAGTATAGAGGATAGTAACAAATAATTTCTATCACAGAAAAAAATGATTTTCCAATCACTTAATTATCCAACACAAGGAAAAGCTACAACTATCCAAGTAGTTCTGCATAGATTTCCACAGAAGTGCCAAAAACAATAAGAGTGCTAATGGACTACATCAATCATATGTGTCCGCCCTCTTTCCCAATAATGTTTCCTTTATCAACATTGCCCATTATGCTTGTAGAACTATTGAAGTTAATATTATATAACACTTCAAGTAAAAAGTTACTTATCAATTCGTACACTATGAGGAAATGCTGCAGTCACACAAACAGTTTTGTGTAGATTTCTGCAGTAGCACCTAAACCAATTAGGGCGCTAATGGCGGACTACATCAATCTAATGTGCCCACTCTCTGTTCTTGTCCAATTATCTTTTTCCTTCCCCTCTAATAGGGCTGTCATTCTTCCATTATTTTTTAGACCGTAGTGGGTATTGAGGGGACGCGGAAAGTTTTTGCAATTCCAATAGACTATAAAAAATATGCTTTGAGACTTTTATTAAAACTGTCACGATTTGTAACTGTGTCGTTAATTATTTGAAAAATGTAGTTTACTATTTTGAAGTTTAAAGGTTTGAATTAAGATTTGCTCTTAGGTAATTGGAGACATTGTCTTAAATATCTTTTCCAATTGAAAGTTAAAGTAAGATTCAGAAACGAAGTGATTTTGATTGATATATAGGTCAGTGGTATTAAATAACGATTTAAAGGTTTTACTCTAAATTTCCAATTGAATATCGCTGCTGGGATTTTGCTACTAACTCAAACGAATGCATTTTGGGTTAACGTAAATATTGTTTTAATCAAAAATCCGTGGTTAGCCGAAGCAATTTCCAGGGACCTTCTTAAATCTTTTTGATCCCAAGTCAAACTTTAAGATAAGGCAACCCTGCTTCCCACATCACGGGCATCGGACCGTGCTCAAGAACAAACTAATTAATTTCTACTTATTCACAAAACGTTGATTTTTACCACTTTTTTAATGGACTTGTAGAGTGATTACATAATTTACAAAGTTATTTAAATGCAGATGTAAACCTACTTGGACCAGTTAAGATTTTTGATAACTTTTATTATCTCGTGATCGTATCATCACTAGCAATGCAGTTGCAAATACCTTATTAATTTAGTGTTGTGGGAATGAACTAAAACATATTGACCATACCCAACGCTGGTGCAAAGCGATAGATGAATAGTTCCAAGCCATTGCGTTTATATTTTAGACTTACGGTCTGTATTGAAAACAGTTTTCGATGAAATAAGAACAATTGTCTTGGAACAGTGGATTGAATTGACTACATACATATATAATACTATTTATCAAACATTTCATGAGTTTCTATTGGCGGATGTTGTAATGTTTTATTCAACTTCTTCTGTCTATTAGCAGCACTTGTGTATAAATTAATTTACTGGCTTTGACGGGAACAGCAAAAGGGTTTACGCTATAATTTATCGGGCAACCCAGCGTAGACATTGTACAAAGATGGATGCTGTACCCTCTGATAATAAGAATAATATGAAAGTAATAAATTCCCTCTAACGTGTTTGAAATATATTTATAAATTCTGATCATGACTATATCTATTTGTTTCAGGTGAGTAACAGCTTTAATATCAACATCATATCACGTGAGTTATATAGTAGCTAAGGTGGTATCAAGCAGTGACTTAAATATTTAATGTAAACCAACTGAATTTCAGTAACATTCAGTTAGCATGATGAATCCGAGAAAAATTGTGATAAGAATGCAAATTACATTAATTACTTATTTAGTCTAGAATTTTTTTCGACTACTATATTATTACATTAGTGATAAAAGAGACTAAGTCTTTTAAGGCCTATTAAAGTTGACGACTCACGACTAAACTTAGTCTTTTAACCCTAAACTTTTGCGTCATAAGACTAAAATTTGAGGTTAATTTATCATTATAACTAAATTTTTTTAATCTCAGGCCTTAAAAACTAAATCTTTGCTTAAATTATTTGAAGGACTAGGACTGATTATAAGTTTTCTAAAAATATATATATTTCTTTACTTTTGTGCAATTGGGCTCCTAAAATTTTACTTATAAAAGCATTTCAGCCCTGTATTGAATCGTACACGAATCAGGGTCATTTAATCTAAAAATATGATAAATAAATAAATAAATAAATATCGGGGACCATTGCACACAAATAATGACCGAGTCTTGTAAATAAAAACTCAAACTTTCAGTCTATATTTTAGAGTTGAGTCCTGTAACATAGAGGTGAATCTTAAAATGACTCAAGTATCTTTCATCACTAACTGCTATGCACTGGTTTTTTCTTCTTACTTCTTATGGCACACAACACACAACTGTGTTTCCACTATCAATAAGTTGATAGGTACATTACACTAGAGCGATGGTGGTCGAACGGTTAGGCGTGTGACTTACAAGACGGCGACACCGAGTTCGAATTCTCTCGGCCCCGCACCTATGATTTAATAAGTTAAGTGCGGATTTGCCATCGCTCAAAACGGTGAAGGAAAACATCGTGAGGAAACCGGCATGCCCAAGAACTGCAACTTTCAAGGGCATGCGACATCTACCAACCCGCACTGGGCCAGCGTGGTAGATTACAGACCATACTTTCTCTCTGAGAAAAGGCCAGAGTCCCAACAGTGGGAACGTGAAAGGCTGATAATGATGATAATGATACATGTCACTTCTTAAATGGTCTTTAACCTAGTACTTTTTCTCTTCATCATAATTATATCCAAGCAGTTCGAGTGTTTTATTCGAATTATATGTCCTCTTATCAAGAATAGCTATATAACTTTATGACATCAAAGCTAAGTGAGTTATGGTTGCAAGATGGTCCCAGACGAACTTTGGCAGTAGTTCAGGCAAGTTGCAGAGATCTATGAGTTTGAAATAGGTTCTTACAGGTGGGATATTGGAACGTCTTGATGATTAAAACAGGCTAGTAACACATTTTGCTAAGGATAGAAGAACTAATTTTTAAAATACCTAAATTCTTCGCCAAGGAACTTTTATGGAAACCGAAATACGTTCGTAACTGTTTGTCTTTACTATAGATGCGCCCCGCGGTTGCACTTCCGATTTGCCTGCTATCCCCCAGGAACCCTTACTGTCATAAAAGTAGCATATGTCTTAATCGGGAGTATAAGCTACCTCCACTTCAAATTTCACACCAATTTGTTGATCCGTTTTAGCGTGAAGAAGAACTTACCCACTCACTCACTCACAAGCAGTGTGATTAGTGTGAAGCGTGATATAAAATATTATACTAAACGTAAGGGTTGTTTTTGCTTGACAAGCTGTCGTGGTAAGCTGGCCACGTCACCCTGGAAAAAATTTAACACCTTTATCACCCTTTATAGAAGTGATTGTAAATCCGCGAAAATATTTGAGATAAATATTTGATATATTTTTAAAAAAAATGTTACTTGAAATTTTATCTTAACTTACAAAAATAATAATTTTGTTAAAGAGAAGAGAACTTTATTAAAATTTCTTGCACTAAAATTGTTCATTAACTTGACATGAAATGAGTAGCTTGTGACTTTCGTATCTTTAACGTGCTAATTAAATGCATTTAAAATATAAAACGTCCTCTTTGCTTCTATGTAGAGTCAACTGCGTAAATAATTAAAACTTAATACCTCGCTCCAATTTTTTTGCTTACATTTTTGTGTATTTAACTTTGTTTAATAATTACGTGCGTTGTGTTCAAATATATTTGCATAGCTAACTGTACGATGGTTGCGTTACGCAATATAATCAAATCAAAATTCTTAATTTAATATGATACATAATATGATCACTTTAATACGTCAAACTTAAGACTAGCTACGCCTGTTCCAACCTCCTTACGCTGGCAAAAGAACAGCTAGAAACTGGCTAGAAACTGCCGGCAGGTAATTTTTTATTACTCAGTTTTTACAAATAGGCCAACATCACTTTTAACTAGTTGCGCCCTGCGGTTAGACCCGTGTTTTTCTTGCTATTCCACAATATAATCCGGGAATAAAGTAGCCTATGTCTCAATTCAGGCCAAAGGCTAAATTCATGCCAAATTTTACTCAAATCCCCAGAGCCGTTTCAGCGCAAAGAAATAACAAACTTAGATATAAAATAAAAATTAATTCTTAACTTTTTACCTTAGTAACTAGGCGAGCAATTGAAAAAAACTTACCTACCATCAGATGAAATGAAGTCAAACGCAAACCCATATAAAAAAAAAACAAAAAAAAACTGATTAGTACGTATAAGATTTAACAATGAATATCATCTCGTATCTTCAAAATCTATGCCATGTAATAGTTGGCTGAAGAAATATTGCCTTAAGCTGTAGATATTTGTGAAGGGACAGATTTGATGCTGACTATGCAAAAGATTTTTTGTATTACTTTCCAAACACGCTGACGAAATGGAAGCTCGACACGAAATCCTTACCCATTCGAGTGTAGTATGGATATGTAAATTCACTTGGATAGATTTACTAAGCGTCTGGTCCCATTGACAGCGGAGAGCGATAAAACACGAAAGCCTTAATAAGATAGAATTAGTATTAGCGTTTGTACACAAATACGTTTGTGTTTGTTTTATCGGTGTGTTCCAGCAGTTTCAAATCAAAGCCAGTTCTCGGTCCAAGCCTCCAGCATGCCACGACCTTCGACCACATTGTCACCTAACATCTTGTGACTTATAGTGAAACGTGACGCTGGTAATAAACTGCCTTATACAAAAATAGGCAATAGATCAATCACCGAGTCTGGGTGAGATATATTTCTTACCATTCGCTGAAAACATATTTTTGAAAGGAGGCTAATTCTTATGATCTTTTGCCTTCGAACGCCTTTTTATTCATACATTTCTGCATCCACTTGCCGCTATCAACCGCTCCACCACCTTGCAAACACTTCAAGCATAGTAACAGCTTCTCGCAGGATTAGTGAGGATTTCGCAAATTTCGCCGTTCATTACGGCATTTAGGCACGGGCGCGACCTAATTGGTAAATTGATGCGACAATGTTCCACGGATGATTTCACTGAAACAAATTCCGCCTGATTGTTTACCAAATTTAATTAGGCGCTTCGGGGAAATTCGCGCTGGGTTTGGTTAATGCAAACGAACGTTAACACTAACTACCTACACTGCGCTGATTGTGGGCTCAACATTGGCGCCACGCCTTTAAGACTTGAGATCCATTCCAAAATCAGTCTAACGCTTCTGCGCTTTGGTGGGCATTAAACATTAAACTATTGGCCCCAGCTACAGTAGTTGAGAAATTCAAAGCTCTATACTGTACTGTATAAATAGAAGACTAGCAAGCCGCACGGAGAACTTTTAATTGTTCCATACAAGATTTTACCCTTGGGTTGTCAATTTTTCAAGATCCTCCATAAACATAATTATACCGTCCACATTTGAAGTCTACGTCCAGTGGTTTAGGTTATTCGTTGTTGCAGTCACGACTAATACTTTTATGATGTTTTTAACATTGTTTAAACAGAAACAACTCAATAATTTGAAGTTTTGAAATTACAATAACCCAAGTGACTTTTAAAAATTCGTCTAAAGGTAGCTCAGACAGTATGTAACTAGCATACTTTACGAAGTCTACACAATGAACTACGTCGGCTACATTGTTCACGAACTTTTGAATATATAACAAGCTAAGCGAACATGCCTTGAAAAGTCAAAAAGTTTCAGTAAAGCAAGCTAGTTCATCAAAAATGCATTGAGTATTCAAGGCTCTAAGAAACACTTTTAAAAGTTTGCGAGGCTTTTGTGTTTTGACGCGAACAAAAAATAATAAAAATATAATCTAAACAAAGCAAGACAACACCAAGACTGAATCTGTATATTATTATAAAATTCAAAGTCCTGAATAATTCATAAAGCAAACATTTATAGCTTCCTTCTGTAGTTTAAAGGTGCACTAGAAAGAATTTTTTCTCGACATAAAGGGATATTAAAAATAGTATGGATAATAATCAACGTCGCTAGTATTATTATATGTCTATGACAGATAAACAATAAAATTATTGCTGTGTTAATTTTTACAACACTCATGCAATTTAATTTTCTATGATGGCAAAGCTGACAACTTTATAGAGATAAAACAGCTCCAACATTATGCCTCAGGAACAGTAAAAGCTCTTAATAAAAAAAATTAACATTTAAAACGTCATCATACATTTACGCTTCAGTGCTCAGCAACATTTTAAAAATGTACCGCCTCTTTTATGGCCGTAAACGAGCCTCTCTCGCAGAGAGCTCATTGCTAGAGCTTCACGATTTCTGCACTCACGTTATTTCCACTGGGAAAATCATACAGACAAGCCTCAAATTAGTAAGAAACCTGAATCATTTTTGCAGGAGATTTATTCTTACTTTTACTACATACAGGGTAACGTTTGACCACAAGTCACCTGATGTTAAGTGACGGCTTGTCGAAGATGGTGTCACGCTACACCTGGATTAGGAACTGGCTCTCAAGTGAGGCTGCCGGAACACACCGATAGGTGCTTGGCGACAGATTCTTAACTTGAGGGTGGTACCCAGGCGAGCACTAGAAAATGCCCTACCACCAAGCTATGGTTTCATCACGATGTTTTCCTTCACCGAAAGCTGAAGCTCATTGTGGGATTCGAACCCACATCCTACGGGTCGCAAGTCGACGTCACTACCACTGAACCATCATCGCTATAAAAGATATTTAGTTTCGTACCTACCTTACTTACTGCTGCCATTTAACTTGCAGTTATAGAAGTAAAAACATAATTATTTGATTATACCCCGCAGTTTCACATAGAATAAAGAATTTCGCGATAAAAAATATCAAATGTCCTTAAGAAAGGTTCAAACTATCTCCATACGAAATTTCATCAAGATCCATTATTTTTTTTATTTTTACTATTTACAGGGTAGCGTTTGACCACAAGTCACCTGATGTTAAGTGACGATGTGGTCGAAGATGGCGCCACGCTACACCTGGACTGGGAACTGGCTCTCAAGTGAGGCTGCCGGAACACACCGATAGGTGCTTGGTGACAGATTCTTAACAAGAGGGTGGTAGCTAGCCAGGCGAGTACTAGAAAATACCCTACCACCAAGCTATAGTTTCATCACGATGTTTTCCTTCACCGAAAGCTCAAGCTCATTGTAGGATTCGAACCCACGTCCTACGGATCGCAAGCAGACGTCACTACCACTGAGCCATCATCGCTATGAATATCCATTTAGCAGATTTGGCGTAAAAATGTAACAAACAGACAAAGGAATACAGAGAGTTACTTTAGAATTTATAACAATAAAAACAATGTGTTGTACCTAACAAAGCTAGTAGGTACGTAATACAAAAATAGTGCTGAAATAAATACAGACAACTACTATAAATACTGCCTCCAAGCTTTATCTCAATAAGATTTTGCTGCAGACTAAATAAATCTAGTAACGCGTTCCCGTTTAGGAGTCGACTTTGTTGTTTATGAAAACATACCGCCCTGCGGAGTTCTGAAATCTCGGCACTCGCTGTTCTGTTCTGTCACATCGCATCCTCGTATCCACCACCTCATACATATTCTTCAATGTAATCATAATCATGTTTATGCTAATATTTGTTCGTTCCCTTCCCATACTTCTTGTATTATTATTACACGAAGCTTCACAGCCGCAATCACCAACTTTTCAAACCTCATCCTCGTTCATATTACGTTGGGTAATAAAGAAAAACGTTTAAAAATCCACTGAAACTTGAACCCTAAAGGCCGTTTTCAGCAATTATTTATTAATGTGCAAACAATATTGTTTACTCACAGCAAACATCTTTTACAAATTGTCGGTTGTTTCCAAGTATAGAAATCTTTATTAAAAAAATATTGACCATTTCTGTCTATAGGTGGAATATTAACAGAACCTTGACACAGTTTGTAAAACATTCATTAATGGTCTTTACTCAAACTATCTGTTCGTAATTAAAGAGAAATTTACTTACATTTTTATAATTAGCTGCATACATACTTCTGCGCAGTTTGTAATGTCCGTTAAGATTCCTCGTTTTGTTTGTTTTCTTGCTCGTATCTAGAATAATGAAGGCTACATATGGTAGGAAGGACATAAAATATACTTAAAAGGAGAGCGACGATCGCATATTTTGTAGATCCTCGCTCGTGAAGTTTTCTTATTTATAGCGCAAATTCTGTCGAGTTTGCTCGACTTAGATCGCGCTTTCATTTTATAAAGCCGTTAACCCTACAAAGCGGTATTAAAGAAGCATTCGGATGTTCTGTAGTTAGCTTGCAGGCGTTTAACCTGTTTTTATTCACATTTCGCAAAGAGGAAAGGCGTAGCTTATTTCGGATTAGGAAAATGCTGTTGAAGGAATTGAGGTTTGGGGTGCATCAAAAATAGTATACCTAATTATACCAGTGACGTAAAGTTTAACGCCCTCAACGCCCTCACTCTGATCCCAATCAAGGATTCCCGTATCTAAACTATCGGGAACTATGTTGATCGGAGATCCACAACACCCAGACACGGAACAAATTAAACTCGCCCTTTGTTTTCGGTTTTTCATTACACGTTCAAAAGGTGCATAGTAAATCTAGACAATGCAGTTAGATAAACAATATAATTTTAATAAGGTATCGTGATACTATTACATTTGTGTTATATGACGTAAATGTCACCCACGTATGAAAGTACTTCATAACGGACAAGGAGTGATACTCTGTTTCTCAGTTCAGCATAATGCTGGGGCCACACTAACAGGAAATGGCGTTCAATAGCGCGATGATTGACGTTTGACATAAGTGTGGCCACGACATTTGACAACGGCATTCACATTGGCGTTTGACGTTAGACGATAATTCTAGTGCATTCACGTTGACCGTTCACGTGTAGCCACTCGCATAATAGTGATAATAATTAACGCAATATTTATCGCGAAGATAAGCATTGAAATTTCCCTTGACGTTGACCTTTTTTTTTTTTTTTTACTGTTTACAGGTTAGCGTTTGACTACAAGTCACTGATGTTAAGTGACGATGTGGTCGAAGATGGCGCCACGCTACACCTGGACTGGGAACTGGCCTTAGTGTGGCCCAGGCATTAGTAGAGTCCCAATTCCTTTTTTCGCCGAACCCTTGCACTGCTCTTTCCTGGACTATTTTAATGAATGACATTTCACAACTTTGTTTTGTAAAGCAATTCATTGTACACGGGTAATACAAATAGTAAAGGGTGCTTGGAAAACTCGTTAGTGTGGCCATAAAACGTTTTATTGCAGGTAGAGGCTAGGCTCAGATACGTTTGTTTCCAACTGTGACAGAGGGATTAATTAATTCTTGCTACCCATCTTTTGCGCTTTCTACCTACTGACAGCACATTCAAGGGCAACGTTTTAATCTCCACTGGGATAGATATTGTTACAACCTAAATACTACTTCTAGGTTTTCGGTATTGTTGGAACTCTCGAGATGTAAGACGAATAGACCGGTGATTCTTGTAATCTTTTGTAGGCACGTACATTCTTGGATGGTATTGGTTTCTTGGAGGTACTAAGTAATTTATTGTTGGGCTACTACTGAGGAACCTTCTGACAATACGTGCCGTGTCAAGGAATACTGCCTTCTGCATCCGACCTCTGGTCCAACCATCAAGCAAGAGCCTCTTTGTTTAGATATTGGTCAAGACTCAAGCTAGACTCTTTGTTATAAGGCCGTTCACCGTAAAGACTATCGGGCCTGGTTTGTAGTTTGACTGACTGACAGAATTGTTAGTAATATAAGCTTTACTCCTCGTTGTTACTTTACATGCATCTGCTGTAATCGAATCCCAAAATGCGATTTAGCCATTCATGCATGGCTTATGTGATGTAATCATTGCAATGTGCTTCTATATATCAGTAATAATAAATAAATAAATAAATATCGGGGTAATATATAATAAATAATAATATATTGCACACAAATTGACCTAGCCCCAAATTAAGCTCGAAACTTGTGTTATGGGTACTAGGCAACGATATACATACTTATATAGAGACATAAATACTTATATAGATATAAATATAAATCATTAATATAAAAATATGGATGTGGCTTAGTATCAAAAGTCTGATGAGATAATACCTACAAAAAAAATAAAAGGCCACCACACAGTGTAAGCTGGCTACTATTTCTCATGACTTTAATCTGGCGGCGAATAATATTTCGGTCAAGCCACTCGCGGCTTTTACAATAAATATTTCTTATCAAATGCTAAGCCCAAATTCTAGTGTAGGGGTAAAAAAATGTGACTGTAAATAAATAGACCCTAAAAAGCATTCCTTATCTCGGCAATGGTTAAATCTTGTTCTCTTTTCTTTATGGGGATTTACGCGAAATCCCTACTCACTGGATGCGTAAGAGTTTATTTTCGAAATAATATATCACACTTAGCTTAAGATTACTTTAAGCTCCGTATAAGAAGATATATTGAAGGCTTAATTCAAGAATTCACTGGCATTTATTTCTTATTGAAGCCACCCGAAAAGATTACAGTTAGTGCCGAGTATTTGGTGTTATTTTCTTTAATGGTTTTATTTAGGTGATGTTTAAGTATCAAAAAAAAACCAGGCTATGTCTAAAATATCAATTGGAAACTCGATCATTCTCACATGCAGATACAGGTATGCTGTGTAGATAGCGAAGACCTGCTTTACTCACATAAATGTTCATTTAGCGCCCTCTCTAATTACAACCCCCAGCGTATATTTAGACAGAGTTGCTTGTAATTAAATTCGATTGCATCTAATCAGCATCGAATGTTTTGTGCAGTTGGAGTTTTGATTAACAAGTTTAATGTAACTATGTATAGAAGCATGAACTTAGTATATAGGTACCAAAGCAGTTGATTTAGTTGCAAATTGACTATTGCATGGTGTTTAATTACTTTGTTGTGCTGTTGAATATGACAAAGTATGTTCCCAAGTTTTGTGCTTAGGAATAGTAACGAAATATAAAATATTAGTTATCTACATTTCATTACTAAACAACGTGATTACACGTGAAATCTCGAAAACGGCTTGTAGGTTTATGTAGTTCTCTAACTCTTCCATAAAATTATAATATCACCTTCTTTCAAGAAAAACATGACCAAACGTTTTATTGCCCAATTTTTGACCTTTTACCTCCGAGGATTAGAAAAGATCATAAATTTAAGATTAGGTAAACTGTAACATTATGGACGCGTTGTCGTTAACGCGTTAGTAATTTTTCTGTTAAAAGGTTCTCCTAATGGTTAAAATGTTGTTAAAGCAATTGAAAGACACGGCAATAATGCTAATGCTTCTTTGATTGTACAAAGTTTTAACAATCCGGTGCTCGAGCAATTTGGGTTCTAACTGTGCGGACTGTTACATCGTTGAACACAGACAGACGCATAGCTGCAATGCAAAGTGTTGGCAAACCGCAGTGAATTTATCCGTTGATCGCTACACAAAACAACATACGGTGATGGAAAAGTAAATTACACGACCACAAAGCTTTAATTCACGCTAGAAGAACACCCCTACTGAATTGATTTGGTAGGTAACTTCTACCCAAAGAATTTTAATCTCCGTCAAATATTACGAGCCAGATTTGACGTAAAGACGAAATCAAATGACAATAGCAACAGATTAAAATGACGCCGAGGCATAAAAGACGGTATTTTAATAACATCCGAAGCGTCCGTCGCGTCGGCTTCCTTCTTTAAAGGTCTCTTTATTATGTTCAATTTTTGCCCATAAACCACCCTAAAGCCGAGTCACTCTGGCAATGTAATGTAGAACAGTGGCTAAAGTTCATGCAGGATGGAATATTAGTACGGATTTGGTTGAGAAAAGTAACAGAAATGACAAAACAAATCAAATATCTTTATTGCAAGTATTTAAATAAAAATGAATGCTGTTTGTTGGTCACTTGGTAACTGTTGGACCAATATGGAATTTTTTCAAATGCCTGTGATAGTCTGAAAAAGAGAGCACAAATTGGAAATTTCGGGAAAAACTGAAAGTCTTAATTTGTCTTTGGATTTTTTGTGCTGCAGAAAATCAAGTTCATAGGTACACATTTATATTTGCCTACCCGTGTGAAGCCGGGGTCGATAGTATATTATAAAGTTTATTTTCAATTTATTCCACGTTCATCGACTACTATAATTCCAACTGTTTATTTTTACATAATAATGAGTTGTAAAATACAAACAGAAGTATCCAACGGATATCCAGCAATTGATCGATTATTTATTATTGTATTGTTTCAAACTGCTGGTCGTAGTTTTATATTTTATAAGAGTTAGAAATGTTCAGATTACGGTTGAATACATCGATAAATACGATACCTACAATCAGATATTAATGACGGACATGTATATTTCAATTATAAAATAACAAATATTAACCTTATTAGAAAATACTTAAAAATTATTGAATAATGCGTAAGCCTCTGCGATGAATGATCATTGATGTTAATTTCATGTGTCCAATGTCAATGTTTAATTTTTTCGTATAATTGCAAATAGGTATTTATCTACAAAAGTACGAAATATATTGATTTATATCATGGTGAGTTCTATCTCAGGGAACACTTCACATTATACCTTACATAAAATTGTAAGACATAATGTGAAGTGTTCCTTCGTTCATGTAAATAGGTACCTACAGTCTCTACAAAAAAAGACTTTATCTAAACAAATATTATACGATTAAAAACTTTAAAAAAAGACGCCGTTGTTTCATCAGATAGTACCTAAGTATTTATAGAGTCACAAACTTAAATACACTTTATTTTATAGAAGTCATTTAACGTAGAAAACCCAATAGCCAAAATTGCTTGGCTTAAGCCAAGTAGGGGCCATCAAATTTAAACAAACCATTAACCAATTAAACAACAAGCACGCTTCCAACGGATTACATCGGTAAACAGCGAAGCATTCGACTTGAACAGACGAGGAAGTACCAATTAAAGGGCGTCAAATTCCTCGGCCCAACTTCTAGCCATACAAAGAGTTGCATGACGGCATTAAGATTCCTACTAAATAGCCATGCGTGGTTGAAACCGTGTATTTCTCTTTGTATTTTTACTGTTCCGTTCTATCTAATGGTGTAGAATTTCGTAAGCCCACGAAATTTTGTAAGTCCATTATACAAGCTTAACAAGTTTTGTTTGCTGTGGCCACCCTAAAAATTGCGTCAAGTGTTTTTATCTAATTATGTTTATTGAGTTTGCGAAGTATCCCGAATGTAACGTATTTGAAGATTGGTTCAAAATTTAATAATAATATTTTTGCTCGTCGAGTGTTGAAGTTTTTTGAAATATACCTTTTAGAATATCATGTTTTTGTGGGTTACATAGTCATTCTTGAATTTAAATAAATTTAAATATAACAGCCGCACGGACTAAGCCCTGCGGCTGACACTCCCAGTTTCCCCGTAATACCGCAAGGACTCTGAATTTTCTGGAGATATAACCTAAACCTATTATAATTTTTGTCTATAATATTTTTTAAGGAAAGGTCGTGGGTTGAACATTAAGTTGAAGTTGAACACTAATCAACAAAACATAATTTCCAGACTTAATATTAGTTATCCTTTTTGCTAAATCCGTTCGGTCGTAACAGATCTACCGGGTTATACAATGCTTCAGCACGTACATCTTGGATGGGTGACCGTTAACGTATTTTCAACTGAGCGATACCGTGCTTCAGAGGGCGTGTTAAGCTGACAGTCTCGGCTTTTAAAAATTGACAACTCCGACAGTAGAGTTGGCCACTATCTCATACGAAAGAAGAACGAAGACTAACTAATTATTTACTAACTTTACAAATTTTCAGCGGCAAAATAGCATAATTATTGACATAGCTCCTAAGCCTTGACATTATTATTTAATTTTTTGTTACTTTTTTGTATCTATAATGTAATTTAATGATTTATTTATTGATGTATTTTTAATTTAGTATGTTGATTTATTTTCCCACACTTTTATTTTTGTTTTGGTATAAATTTAAAAAGAAATGAATTCTTTATAAGTAGGTATATACCTACGTAAAATGTTTAGAAGCATATCGGACTATCGGTCGAAGGAACGGTCAACTTCCGCACTCGAAACATCTAATAAAACACTCCGAGCCGAATGTTTGTGGCGAGGGTTCGACGATTACTACATTTGAATCCTTTTAAACTGTAGAGATGTGGTACTAAATAAACAGACAAATGTTGACAATCGGTTGTATCGTATTGATTAATCTTACCTATGTATATACTTAACAATTGGACAAGATATTTATGTATGACTGACTAGGTTTCGATATTTATGTACAAATTAATGATTTTTAAACATTTTAAGCTCTCTAGCCGATTTTGTCATTGCCTCATCTTGTCAAAAATTAGAATCAGGTACTCAGACTGATTGTATCAACTCGGTTTCTAGAGGAAAATTTCGCATACCTGCATAAAATATTTGTTTAGTTATTCGATGTTAAAATCGATTTTAAAGCCATGCCATGTCTTTTGCAGGCGCATTGATGGGTGTACCTCGTTGATAAGATCAAAATGTAAAGTTTTACAGCAAATACCATGCTAAATCTATTTACATACAAACCAAAACCAACTATCAAGGGCACGGAAAGCCCCAGGCCAGCTCGAGCATTACGCACACATTATTTTAACAGAGTTTTAAACTAAAGTAGCATTTAATGCAAAATCTAAAGGTTAAAAACTGCTCGACCAAACCAATCGCAAAATGCAAGTAGAGCCTCAATTCTACGAAAGTTTATTTGCGATTGGCGGTATTCGATTTCATCTTGTTTCAAGTATCGATTGCTCTTGTTTCAAGACTCGATTGCAATTTTACTCCATCTCTATATTCTCTAGCACCATGGAGGGTGTGCATTAACCGAAAGTCTTTTTTAAGTGGTCGAGATACGTCTGCTTTCCATAAATTCCATGATAAGGTATGTATGTCAAGGACCTGTGGCGACGATTCCTTGCGTTCCAGGATGGATGGAATTTACAAGACATTTGGGTGGACATTACGGACATTCCTAACTTGTATTCATGTGGATTGTGGTTCAAGATGAATTAATTTAACCATTTTTATATCTATTGTGTAAACTACGTAATCTTTTACGTTGTCTTTTTTTTCTTTTCTTTTACATTGTGTCATTAACCCACAAGTCATTTTATGTGTTAAGTGATGCGTGGTGACACCTATCGAAGGTGGCACCACGGGGGGGAATTGTCTCTCAGCTTCATAACTTGAGAGTAGCTATGCGAGCACTAAAAAATTCCTACAACCGACCCAGTTCCCAATCAAGGCGAAGGCTCACATCTTTACTTAAAATCACTAGATCTAGAGTCAAACGCTACCTTTTCAGGTGTAAAGAAATAAAAACATTTCGCTAGTTGATCACCCCTACAGATCTGTACAACCTTTTTCAAATGATTGTTAGCAATATAAGACATGCTTCTTTCTCAATACATTATTTCTTTTCAAACAGTATCAGTCCTTTGCAACATTCAAGATTTATGTATCAAACAAAAATCTGGCTGAAATAAACCGTAAGCATACTCTCTCTGTAAATTCTTCGCTAAATAAACAGTGGAGTATTAGCTCCTCCTATAAACTGAGTACGTGTTTGTCATCAATTACGCGTTCGAGCCCCGCTTCGCAAATCGTCTGTGATATCCCGATGTTTGCAGGTCATTAGAACGCGCCGGGCCCAATCTTTGCACTCACACGACGTTGCTTCCCAACTCTGCAGCGTAACGCAGTGACTAAGCTTCAAACAAACAGTTTCTGGGCGTCGATTCTGATGTGCATCTTCTAAAACAAAACTAAGTTTGATAGGTCTAGAAGTGTTGTTGTCCTTTTCTAAAACCGCGGAAGTAAATAGGATAAAATTTCTTTTATACCAAAATTCACAACATAATCGACATCCACACCCTGATCATGTAAATCACAGATGGGTGACGCCCAGTCTGCGGGCTGAATTTGGCCTGTTGCTACCTGATGTAGACAATAAATATAGCATTTATATTTCGATACCTGTCTTTATTTTGACCTATATAACATTAACTAAGGCCTTTTAATATTCTTAACATCTATTATGTACTTTTGTTATCCATTTAATAACTAAGCGCAGAAATTCGTGGGGCTAGGAACACTGAAACTCCGGTGCGAATAAGAATACTTTTTGACTACCATGTCCCAAATATCAAATTGCTATGAAACGTGCGTAACGGTTTTGACATTTCATTGAAATGCCAAAACCGTTACGCACGTTGGCATTTTGTTAATTGTCTCAAAATTAATTGTTCAATCGCGTAAGCTCAGGCACTGTTCAACCGTATTGTGACATCGGTTTCCTCCGCTCTTTTGACGCCTACGAATTATCCGTTGAGCGTGTAAACATCCCCCTGTAGACGTCAAGCTTTTTGCTGAAACTTCAGGAAAGCGCGTTTACTTGATGAGTGTAGCTTTCAAATGTTACATCATACTTACCTAATGGCGGTTTCGTTTTAAGGTCCAGATGTAACATTTTTATAGTCAGGGAACTTTGTAGATACTTATTGCTTAGATATATCAGTGTGAGTTATGCTACAAATTATCGTGTTCTACTTCGAGCGCGAAAACTCTTTTTTCTGAACTGAAATGGTTTGTTACGTATTTCGCGGAAACCGCGTCTAAAAGTGCCAACTTTATAACATTTTATTTTATGAGACGCGGCGGGAGTGATATTTAATAAACAGCGGCGCTAACTTTATAAACATTCATCGGGCGTTGAAGTTTTCTCGTAGAGTTTCTGTAAACAAAACTCGTTTCGGTAAAGTTTCGAAAAGTAACTCTGTTGCATTATAAAGTGGCATTCTTGGATACTTTTGCAAGTCAGTTTATTTTCAACCTTAGTTTGGCAGAGTTATTGTCAATCTTTTTAAAACACTTTTATTAGCTTGACTTGTAACTAACTAACTAACTAACTAACTAACTAACTAACTAACTAACTAACTAACTAACTAACTAACTAACTAACAATGTAATCAAATCTTAGAAGTCAATTTTCACCCACTTCTAATTGTCGTATCGACTTGAAACTTTGTATGTGTATGTAATCTCGGTGACAATGCAATAATTTGGTATCATCGACCTGATCTGATGATGCAGCCGGAAGGTGGGTAGGGCATCTCTGCAGTGGCTACTAGTAAACCCCTCGTGTTTGGGCTCATATGATTTGTCTTTATGAGCCCAATACATTGAACTTGGTGACGAGGGTCTGATGATGGAACCGAAAGGTGGGTAGAGGATCTCTGCAGTGGCTACTAGTAAACCCCTCGTGTTTGGGCTCATATGATTCATCTTGATGAGTCTAAATTGAACTTGGTAACAAAAGACTAAAAAGTAAAAAAATAAAAATATATAGTTTTAAAAAACTAAAAAAAACACTTTAAAAACGCACTGAAAAATATAAAATAATAAAATTGACTTGTATTAGTTACGATATAATGGTTAATTCTAAAAGTGTGGAGCGTTTCTTTTACTGGGTAAATAAAAGTACACACAACCAAAAAGCGCTCCACGCTTTTTGAATTAACCATTATATCGTAACTAATACAAGTCAATTTTATTATTTTATATTTTTCAGTGCGTTTTTAAAGTGTTTTTTTTAGTTTTTTAAAACTATATATTTTTATTATTTATAGTAGAGCTTCCACTCGGTTATGGTAGGGTTCGCAACCGCGGCAGCAACTTATTATACCATGTTTTTTTTTTAATTAAAAAACACAAATAATTATAAAGAAATCAAAAAGGATTTGAATAAGTTGTTGCTTACCATTATTGTATCGTTTATTTATGATGTACATATTAATTTTTTTTTTCTAAACAGCTATAGAGATACAATGTTTCGTAAATTTTATGAACTGCAATGTCTAACTTGTTTCGTGGGTAACGTGTTTATGCAATACCATACCAGAAAAAGTGAAGCATGATAATTAAAAAGTTTAGAACGCTTTTAGCGCGACATCTAACGAGTGTTATAAACAGTGAGGCAAACCCTTTTTCCGTATATATACATACGTATCTATTTATATATATACCTATCGTCTTGCACCGCATTACTTGCGTGCATGGAAGCTTGCACTTTGTCAGCGATTGTACTGCAAGATATTAATATAGAGATAAGGCAAAAATACTGGATTAGATTGAGGTATTTCGCAAGATTAGGCAGTACCTAATCCACACATATCAAGTAATCGTTCAACACGTTCTACCTATTCCGAGTCCCAAAATGCCTGCAAACATCAACGAGTATTATCCAAATACCTACCGAAAAATATCGATACTTGGATCGCGTGCGAAGTAAAATATTTAGTGATACATAAATATTAGGTTAAAAGAACGCAAAGTTATTAGATACTGCCGCTGATTCTGTGTGGATTCAAGTCGAGTATGTGGATTAGGTTGGATTCAATAGCTTAGATATATAGATTAGATTAGACCTGCGAAGCTAGCGGCCTCGGGTTCGAATCCCGGTAAGGGCCAATATATGTGTGATGAGCACGAATATTTGTACCTGAGTCTTGGATATTTCTATCTATATAAGTATTTATTTCTCTTTATAGGTATGTAGAATTGTACATGTATCGTTGTCTAGTGCCCATAACACAAGTTTTGAGCTTAATTTGGGACTAGGTCAATTTGTATCCCGATATTTATTTATTAGTTAGCAATCGCTCCATCTCTTTGGATTTGATTCTAAGTATATTATCTGAATGAGATTCAATGGATTTGGTATTTGGATTAGGTAAATGTAGGGATTGTATTAGTTGGAACGAATCTCGAATTTACCTAATACAACCTATCTCTATGCATGCATTCCTGGCACCATGCCTCACGATATCTGGCGTACGTAGCCCACGGCACTCTAACATGCTCACAAACTTTGGGTAAATTCTATGTCATAGTTCAGGATTCCATATTTTGGGTGAAATACCAGGAATTTGATATTGGGAAACTTTTGATGTATGGACTATGATTTTATGGCGCTTTATGAACGCCCATATTCAACCTTTTGCGGGCTTGCTTGACTTAAGTTTTAAAAGTTTGCCCACATAGGGGCTGAGGCAGTGAGAATAAATCACATGAAAATAATAAGGTTTATCTACGTTTCGTTTAATTTTATAAAATTGAGGTAGGTATCGTCTCTGCTTAAAACGCGAGTCTATAAACTGTCTAATTTTATTTAACTAGAAAACTTTACTAGCTCGTTTGTTAGCATCGAGGTGGGTTTGTAAGTGCGAGGGTATCCTCCACCGTCGTCTCATCCAGACGTAATATGAGACAATGTGCTTTAATGAGGCACCGACACCCGGCTCATCCCTAATCTTATAAAATATTCGTTCTCTTCTGTAGCCGGATCGAATAGACCAATTAAACTACACCAATTTTCATCAGGCCAGGCCGCACCTCGCCTACATTTTTCCAACCAAATTAAATTAACAAGCCAAACACTGAACTCACGTTTAAAAAATAACCCCCGAATTGTTCGCGCGGAAAAATACTGCTGTGCTTTTAATTTTTCCATTTATTAAAACGACTTTCCGAAAGGCCCATCAAATATTCATACTAAATACTTTTTTGCCCTTTTTTCCAGGTAATGCTTCGTTCCAAGCGGACCAGTAACAGTATTTATGATACGCTGTAAGCGATAAGCAGTAAAAAATCGTAAGTCAGTGCTCCATCTTATGTAATCGAGTCACGCGACACGTCGCATAAATAAAGCGATAGCTCACGAAGGACGAAAATTTACGACAGGTGCAAATAAAGAGATGCCACAAATACCTCAATGAAGAGAGCTTCACTTCTTTTTGCTTGTCTCGCGTCGGTGGCGGCCGACCAACTTCATAATAACATACTTTATGCATCGATAAAGCCCTTATCTGTGTGCGCCCTTCTTTCAATAGCATTCCTGAGCTCGGAAATGATACAGTCTTGAGAACGGATCTGTAAATTTAGACCTTTTTAAGCAATTGTTACGGTTGCTATTTGTATCGACAATTGTTGGTAGCGCTATGGTATCTGATTTACGAGCAGGTGTGTTTCTTAGCCGCTTCTTCCATTCAGTGCTTGCACAAAGTGGGACATCATTGAATTGGCGGTCTCTAGAGTATACTGCTCCATTTTAATGTCACCTGACTGAATCACAATACTCTACATTTCTCGCATACACGAGTAATATTTCTCAGTTCAAAACTTTAAGAAATTTGCTAAGCGCTTCTGTTAAACTATGCAAACTTGTTGACATAACAGCTGACCAACTATGAAACTCTTTACTAACTCGAAAAATTTCAAACAAATTCCAACTACCAACGGTCGGTATTATTCAAACAGAAATCACAACTTCCTTTGGATACGTAGTTGTAAAATTCAGTGTTATACGAGTTCAGTATTCAGTAAGAAGTTGTACGCTCCGCCTACGTCTACGCCCGTGAGATTGAACAAAGAATTTCTATAGAAAATCGACACCGGAAAAATTGTATTTCAAGGTATTTCAATATCATACTCTAAATTCCACCTCAACTCCTTTTCGTTTTAAAATATCTGTAGGTACTGGAAATTTAAATAAGTCTTATTGAATTCAAGCTTCCGTCCAACTGAGTTTTAGGTGCAGTGAATGCTGAAGTTAACCCTGCTCTGTAAATATTTGATTCACGAAATATTCGGCTGAGGCGTCTCGAGTTCCAACCCGCATTCTGTCAGCCGCAAACGCCACTAAGATTCCTTTTATATTACTTTCTTCTTGTGCTAAGCGAAAGAGAATATATTTTCTTGTTTGTTGTAGGTATTCGTTTGATCGATAGGGGTTGCAAACCTTTAATTAAGTGGAAGCTTCCTCGACTTTCAAAGACGACGTAATCAAGGGGCTTTAGATAAAATTAGCCCCTGAGGCTGACAGGTAGCGCATTCCATTGTCCTTTTGAATTGCATGTAAACAAAACCTTAAAACTGAGGCAGAAGTAATTTTGGACGTGCAGCGCTTCTCGCATTCTTTCTTCGGGACATTTTGATCGTTTTTAATATGTGAATTTTTTTGAAATGAGGTGTTGGGCGTTGAGGGTTGGGGGGTGTAAGGTAGCTTTCATTTTGTCGTCTGCCGGCGAGTTTGTTCCGTGAAGTTCCGTCTGCGTCAGTAGCTCGCAGCCCTTGGAGAGGGGTGGTCGTGCGCCCCCGCGATGCCGAAGTACGGCCTTTCCGATATTTCCGTGAACACAAGTGAAGTTTTACTTAACTAGGACGTATTTACGTTAGGAGGATATGCGTGAGTCACGTACTGGCTGGAACCTTTATTCTTGATTTTTTTATCGACGTTTTAGTTTCTGCGGCACTGAAGTTTGTGAAGTTTTACTGCGACAAGAATAACCTTTTAACCCGTAGAATTTTAAGATTCTTCCGAAAGTTATTAGAAGCGACAAACATTTCGGCATTTTCTCACAGGGTGACGTGAAGAGGGTATTTTATGAGCACATAGTTTTAATTAAAATACCTTGAGTTTGGTATCAAATTCTTGAGTTATCCGACAGTTGATTACAGTTGAAAGTTTTTTTGTGTGTGAATTGGTTTGCGGTATAAGCTCGACATTCATCTTGAGTCCATATGTTTCCACTCGAAAAATGTCTAGGAGGTCGGTCTCATAATTATCGGTAAGGGTCACGTTAAAACGTTGGGCTGGTTTTAATTGGTTTCATATTTCTATGCTATGCTCTTAAAACCTTTACCTTTAACTTATGTTTAAAACCATTTTATTTGACGTTAACGTGTATCACATTTTAAAAAATTAAGATAATTGTTTTATTTTTAATGTAATGGGGTACTTATTTTATTTACTTTTTTATTATTTATCAACAAAATAGAAATTTAAACTAAATACTAAAAACTAAACCACCTATATAAAACTAAACATCTCTAATTTAATTATTTTTTCTTTTCGTAAAGGTCTGTTGTAACCTG
This sequence comes from Opisthograptis luteolata, assembly GCA_931315375.2. Lineage (NCBI taxonomy): Eukaryota > Metazoa > Arthropoda > Insecta > Lepidoptera > Geometridae > Opisthograptis > Opisthograptis luteolata. The sequence goes on along the minus strand of OV928047.1, from coordinate 7,482,670 downwards.
TCTTTTGAGAATAGTAGATGCTATTATTTTATTAGGAAAGTATCTATTTTATTTTTGTCTTTTGAAAAAAATCGACTGGTTTATTTTTAAAACGGCTAAGATAGTGTCATAGTTAACATTTATTCTATATATCATGTTACATGTATAAGGTAAGAAAAAATTATCCATATCCTAAACTAAGAGAGAACTTATATTGGGATTGTGGTCAACAAAAGATATAAAGTAATAATTTTGACCGCAACCAATTTCGACATGTTGCGGTTGCCGCTTGGGACCGAGAGCTTTCCCACTTTTCTTCGCATAATTTATTGGGTTCCAATTTCTTTATAGGGTGAGACATTTACGCTTTAAAAATAGTAAATAAAATGAAAACATCAATTTTACGTTAATTTTTTAAACTTCTTGTGTGTGGTGCATTTAAAAACTAAAAACAAAAACACAAATTACAATTTAAAAAAAAAATAGAAATGTAACATCTTGGATTTACTGTTCATTCATATATCGTTACGTATATCAATTTACTTCTGGCCATAAAAGTCCCAAGGCTCGATATTTGGCTCACTCATTTTCAATCTCTGTTAGCTGACCTCAAATGACACCTATTCGCAGGGCATCCGAAACTACGCTTATTGATTTATGATTTCTTCTATAAACACACGAAACACTTTTTTATGCAATAGTAGTAAACAAACAGAGAGCTTGCCTGGCGATAAAATCAAATATGCCGATCACTATCATATGTATATCGTTAGCATGAGCACAGCGTTCGATAAAGTGGTGTGTGTGTGTGAATGTACACTTCTAAAAGTAAAAAAAAACTGCATCTACATATAGTTAAGAATCTAGAATCTTAATTCGGAGAAGCAAGGGAAAATGAGATCTGACGTCTTTGTTTGATTCCTGGTCCAAGTATTGTAAGTGGCATCGGTCAAAGAAATTATTTTAATGAAGGAGCCCATTTACTATTAATTAAATTTATGGTACAAAGCCAAAATAAGCTAGGCTTTGTACAATTAACTATCATAATAATCACGTAAATTGAAACCTAAGCGTCTTGAGCCGAACCGCAGAGTTTTACACACCTGAGACCGCGGTCACCGTGCCGAAGCGTTGGTTACAGACGCATTCTTGCGGTTTTTGTGAAATATTAACCTTACTATACTTATTTAAGTACATATTTTATCCTTGAGGCTAACATAGATTTCAAACTGATCAATTGCCTAGTTTATTTGCTCTTAACTCCGCTCTGCGCCATCTGCGCTTACAGTTTTTATCAGGTAAACTAAAGTAATTACGTGCAGTCTTTCCGTAGCTTTTAGTAGCCTTTTTGGCATTAGTTTACGTATAAAGAGAATGAATCTAAGGACTACCTACTACTATGACTCATTAAACTAAACGACCTATTTGCGAAGGGTAAGAAAGCCCGAAGACGAGACAATGATAAAAATATGCCTGACTTTTTTTAACAACTGAGTGGCTGAGACGTAAGTGTCAGTGCCAGTTCCCAGTTTAGGTGTAGCGTGACGCCAACTTTAACCACATCGTCACTTCATCATAATCAGCCCACTTCAGTCCACTGCTGGACATAGGCCTCTCCCAAAGCACGCCACTGAGCCCGATCTTAGGCTTCTCTCATCCAACTGCTGCCAGCCATTTTGCGTATGTCATCGCTCCACCTAGACACACATCACATCGTCACTTAATAAGATGCAAAAAAATATCATGCTTTCATTACAGCTTTGTGTTACCCTGAGTTTTAAACTACCGGTAATGCACTGAACTCATCACTTTGAAATATTTGATGCTAAACTCTTTATGCTCTGTAATTATTATTGCATTGAAAATATGGTCCAATGTAAGTTCAAATTTCTTACCTAACCTCGTAAATAAAAGGTGGAAATATTCCACTTGGAAATAGTGGAATAAGCTTATACCAGTAGGTAGTACCTAAAAAAGTGAGATATTGGTGTCAATTCGGTTTTGCATTCTCTAAAACTAAACTAAGTTTGACAGGTCTAATAGTAATGCCGTCATTTCTTTACTTCAGTGGTTAGAAAAAGACAGCAATACTATTAGACCTGTCAAATTTAGTTTAGTTTATGAGAATGTAAAACCGAATCGACACTATTATCAATACAGACACTTCGGGCTCACAGTAAGTTTATCAGGTATTCCCTCTGTAGATTCGGACTGATCTGCCCTTTGTGCAGACCCGGATATAGTGGTGACAGTTCTCAGGTAGGATTACATGCCGGTTTGACGCATTACAAACTGATTTATGTATTAGGTGCATTATTAAAGACCCCTTTGTGTCCCATGGCAGGGTGAAGGGAACAAAGCCCTCAATTTGGTCCCAAGAGGTGACTTTAGTTTAAAAGGTTAGGTGCAAAGTGACTAGGAGAAGGTCATTTTTACCCTATTACAACGAATTTGGTTGTAATTTTGTAACTAGTGAACTGTAGCATAAAGTTCGTTGGTTATATCGAGCATTAGTAATGGCTGAATGGTAACGCGTGCGCCTTACAAAACCCCGATACAGTCTTCGAATCCCATCTCGGCATTGCACCTTTACGTAAAAGTTATGTGCGGATATTCCATCACTCAAAAATATAGTGTGGAAACGGCATATCCTAGATTCTAGGATATCTTAGATTCTAGGATGTGCCGTTTTCCACACGATTTCTAGGACCTAGAATGACAACAGGCATGTGATATCTATCAACTCGCACCGGGCCAGCGTGGTAATATGATCCATACTACCAATTACCGAGTTGGTAGTGTCCCTGCCTGCGAAGCTAGCGGTCCCGGGTTCGAATCCCGGTAAGGGCAAATGTATGTGTGATGAGCACGAATATTTGTGCCTGAGTCTTGGATATTTCTATCATATAAGTATTTATTTCTCTATATAAGTATGTATATCGTTGTCTAGTACCCATAACACAAGTTTCGAGCTTAATTTGGAGCTAGATAAATTTGTGTGCAATAGTCCCCGATATTTATTTATTTATTTATACTTTCTCTCTCCGAGAGAAGGTCTGTTTTCCTGAAGTGGGGACCTATAGAATAGGCTTTTGATGAATGATGGTGATGATGACGGCGAATTCAAAATGAAGATTTTGAATTTAACAGTTGTTTAGGCTAGAAAAGAAGAACCTGTATTTTTCCAATTAGAACTGCTTTATAAAACTATTTCTGCTTAGTATTTCTCAAGCCTGTGATTGCAATTTATTGCCCCTATCAGTTCTTGTTTCAATAGCTAGGTATCGGGGGTAACTTTATATAATTACCTAACTGTTATACGTGATCTGGACAGTTTAAGCCGTAAATCTATTTGTGGTCGAGCAGGTAAACTGTAACTATAATTATACCATGTAATTAGTATCAAACCCTGTTTTTACTCTGGGATTTTCTCGTTCTTCCTACAAAACTGTGCTTTTCTCCGGGATGAAAAACATCTTAGGTGTTAGTCCCAAGTTGTTTTTTATGCAATGCGTGATGAGATCGGGGTCGCTCGTTCGATGGTAAGCGTCAGTCTTGCCGATTACCGTTCTCTGCTATGTATATTGAACTTCAACTGTTCAAAACTGCACGTTAAAGTTTTGCCCTTGATGCCCTTTGCACAATTTTTTTATACTGTTTATTAATCATACTACTTTTTTAAATCAGCCTTCTTTGTCCAATTTGAAAGTATTATACATTCATTGTTCACATCAAAATTTTGCAGTACATGTTTGTTTTTAATTTGGCGCAGAAAACGACATGCGGTTAAATTTAGACTGACTCAAATATCCTTGGCTCGGCCGTTTGGTGTGAATGCATTTTGCGATTTTGCAAATTCTTGCGAAGGCAGAAAATAATCAAGACTGTTGTAGTTACGTTCTTTACTAAGATAGGGTTAGTAGTTAGTTACCACGACTACCAACGGCCACAACATTATTATACTTGACCGAGAACGGATATCACGCAAAAAAGTCATTGTAAGTTGGCCTCGTTTTAGCCCAGAATCGGAGTGGGCAGCGCTTTCCGATACCAACTCCTTTGTGCATAGTGCTCATTAAGATTGATGTATTATTTATTTTGATCATATAGGTTGGGTATAATTAGATGATATTAAATTATGCAATTTTACCTTTCCTTTCTTTATGACAGCAAAATGCCAAAGAATAAAATTCGCTTGTATTAGATAGGTACTAGCCCCATCTCAACTTCGCTTTCGAGATAGTTGATATTTTTCCTCACAAACTTTAATATTTGATCACTTTAATTTTTTTTAAATTTTTAAGTCATCTCCACATCCTATGCGAAATAAATTCAATTTTCAATCAAATTTCAGCGTGTAGATCTTGTATTTTTCGTGATTGATCTCGATCTCAATAACTTAACTTGCCGCTTTTAAAATTTCCTATAAAGTAACTTTAGTAACTGTACCTACTTTATAAAAAATTGCGTACTGTCCACAGGACACACTTATTTTCATGTTTTTCTTAGCTTAAGAAAAATAAAAGATTCAAAAATAGTCCTTTAGCAAGAAAAGAAGCTGTCCTAAGAACACGCGACCCTACACACAGACTTACAAGACATCTTAAAAGGATTACAAACAGTGTTTACGAAACTTTTACACTTTTCAGCTGAAAACGATTCTCCGAACGTTATATCTTTCGATTTCCATGGCCTCGAGACTATGGCACTTGTGTTGTAGCTTTGTCCTTTCACACAACTTTCTTTGTCTTTTCTTTTTGACGATGGTGTAAGAGAGCGAAGACATTGGATTTGCATAAAAAGGCATATAAATAGAGCGAGAATTGATCTAATTCTGTTTTTATTTTATTTTGATATTTCCTTAGTTACGGAATAATGTCAGAAACTTTTTTAGTTGATTTGGTAGGACCGGTGATTAAAAAAATAATCCTTGCAATTATAAAACTGTAAGTAAATGAAACTTTTTTGTGAATAAAAAGTTCCCTGAAAATATTCTCTAAAACTGAATTTACGCTTCAAACTTTTGTTTGTTAGATCTGGTTTGGAAATAGTACTTTAAAGCTCATCCAGTATACTGTTGACGTAGGCGTAAAAGTAGTTATTGTCTATACACAAAAAATAAAATGGATTTGATAGAATAAAACATGAGCTTTACCAATATAGAAACGACGAAAAAGTTTATCGCAAAAAATACACCGTGAGGTAAAGAGAGGCCTAAAAAAATGCCACAATAATCCTCAGGCAAAATGAAGCGGGATATATAAACTTTTTTTACTTTCCATTCAGAACTGGAAAAAAATAGTTACGTGCGAGTTACGTATTTACGCCGCATTCTGACAAAGAGCGTAAATTCCGAATTGTAGTCGGAACGAGTTACGCGAACACGAATCAACATTCGCGCATGGAAATTCAATTTGACGGTGTTTACGCCTCTACTAACAGACAATGCGCTATGAATTTGGAAAATGCTTTTCTACTTATACACAAAACAAATGACCAAACAAGCAGCTCAGTTGCTTGATGAAAATTAGTGAAGAACACACACACTCACTCACTCAACTTTCACACAATACACAACTATATAATACTAGCTGCGTCGCGCGGTTTCACCCGCGTCTTCCCGTTATCCCGTAGGAACCTTTTCCGGGATAAAAAGTATTCTATGTCCGTTTTCTGGTTTTAAGCTACCTCCCCACCAATTTTCAGCCAAATCGGTTCAGCTGTTCTTGAGTTATAAATAGTGTATGTAACTAACACGACTTTCTTTTATATATATAGACTAGTTGCGCTCCGCGGTTTCACCCGCCTCTTCCCGATATCCCGCACACACACACATACAAACTTTCGGATTTATAATATTAGTAGAATTAGTGTGACTATTCTAAATCGAGGCTTAGACCATCTGCGCAATTTATGAATCGCATTTTCACACGTATTTATTCAGCCGTTTTCGTATAGCCTTCAGCCACTTCACCCTGGCCTATAAAAAGTCTATAAAGTAACTAAACTATAGTACCTAAGAAAGCACTAATACGGACGCAATACGTGACTTGTGTGTTTATTTACGGTTAAAATCGCGAAGCATGTATCCTACGTACATGAAAGCCAGTTTCCTATCTAGTCGTAGCGCACCACCAATGTAAGATCTAAGATGAAAATTAGTTTAGAGTTATTTTCTAAATCTTATTATATGTATTTTATTTGTGTGACTTACAGCTAACTTAAAGTGTAGCGTTTGACCAAAAGACACGTGATGTTATGTGACGATGTAGTTGAAGGGGCTTGAATGAAAAATTCTAACCTATGTTATCAATCAAGGAACATAGCTTTCAGTTGTTTTTGTTTCGTAGATGATGATGATGATAATTTAAATTTTAACGGTCAAATACTGATACAGCATTATAATAGATAGATAGCGCTTTATTGTTTCACCGCAACAAATATTGAAGGAAGAGCTAGTGTTACAATGGGCGGTCTTATCGCTTAGAGCCTGTTTTATGTGTATTCCCCCACCCTAATATCACCAACCCTAAAATTACATCGTTCAATTAAAACTAAAATTCTACAAACTGTAACTGTATTTTAAATTCAATTAAAATATCTCTTAGTCACTGATACTATCAGAATGGTTACCGCGAAACCTTAATTACATAAAGTTCAGAATTGTTAATATTTAATAGTATTACTGTATTTTAGTAAGATTATAGACGATAGTGTTGTAATTTGAATATCGTGTTGTTGGAGTTCTATTAAGTTAATGAATGCTTACAAGGTCAAACGTGAAACCCGAGGGAGTCGTCAGACCACACGCAAGAATTTAGGGCGTACTTACATTTACACGGCACACTTTATTCGCTTTACTTTTAGAATCAAATGAAACAAGACTAGAACTTTCCATTTCAAACGTCAGAGAATCCAACAAAAAAAGAATAGTTCGACACATTTGGGGCCGCCGGTAACCGTAAAGGGGCGTTAAGTTAACGATTCCCCCAACAGGTAGGTACCCTTTGTATTCTCGAGGCACGTCCACGTCAGTTTTATTGATATGTGGGTCAGGATCACGAGGTCGAGCTGCTTTAATAAAAGGAAGTTTAATGTGGTAACCTGGTTACAGCGGAACAAATTGGGGTTTCTAAATCAGTTTCCTGGCGTAATGAACCTCAATTCAGGATTTGAGAAAAAAATCTTACCTAGTAAATTCTATGGGTATATGAAAGGTTGCGAAATGAAAATTCCATTCCCTTAATTTGAGTCCTCTGCATACAATAAAAGTGTTACTTTTTTACTACTGTCTAAACTATCGTTTGACTACGATCTCATCCGATGGAAAGCGACGATGTTGTCAAAGGTGTATGTAGCACGCTTGCCCAGTAAATACTACTAAATAGTATTTAGTTTAGTAGGTAATAATTTAGTAAATACCTATTAACTCTTGACTTGAACACCCTTGTCCCTTATCTAATACATTTAATTAACATTGCAACTTCCTTGCTCCCTCAAAAAAAATTTTTTTTGGGGTAAATGTTGACTGGACTTGCATCACTTCTAATAAACCATGATTATAGTCACGGGAGTTAGTTTTTTCAAAGCGTAGCACTGTCTACTTGAAAGGCCGTACTACCACTTACTTTCATTCATTTTCTACATTATCGTAAAAAACTACGTATGTAGTGCAATTGTTTAATTATTAAATACAGCGCTGAACTGCTTTGAGATCCATTTCACTTCCGCTGTTTATATGAAGGTACTGCAAATCTGTTTAAATAGGATACGTGCTTGCAACATCTACGAGAGGCTCTATAAAGTTTACAGCATTGGAAAAGTACTCATGTGACGGGTTTATTTACCGTTAGTTCTCTTATTCACAGTGTTTGTCCTCTTATCGTTTATCTACCTATAGCGAACCCGATACACATTTAGGCGTCGCCTCGCCAGCAATTTTTTAAGGTCGCGGCTTCTTTGTCGTCCTTTTTCATCATCATCGGCGTCAAAAAGTCTACTGCTTAACATAGGCTTTCCCTTTGAGATATAATCCCTATCTGTACCATCTTACAAATGTTATAAATGCGAAAGTTTGTGTGTGTGTGTGAATGGTTGTTACCACGTATCACCGTAACTACTAAACCGATTTTGATGAAATTTGGAATGGAGATAGCAACTTATTATCCCGGAAAAGCGGGATAACGGGAAGACGCGGGTAAAACCCCTGGGATAACTAGTATTTCATATTACTTCGTCCAGTAGTTAAGGAGAAAAAAACTGTGACAGAAGAATAGCAGACAATGAATTGTTATTAAAATCTCCGATGGCTATGTTTTCATGAAATTAAACATATACATACATAACTGTAATAATATAAAGTATATTTTTCCAAAGCTTGCCAAAAACTTGTGTAGCGTGCATAACAGCTAAAAAGGTTAACTACTCTACATAATGTTTTAGCAGAAATTGTTTATTGCCCAAATACCCATTACCCGAGCATCCATATTTTAAAAGCAAAATTATTATATTATCACGGCGACTGAACTCGCAAAGAGTAAATTTCGATTTTACGGAAATTATCGAATATCTTCCGTCTCAATTGTTTTAGAAACTCGATTATAGGTTTAAGCTTGCCGAAACTGATTTACGGTAGTTTTAAACTAAGCCCGTTTTCTATTAAATTGTTACGGATGAATGGAGCTGGGACTAACCGCGTTACGTATGGGTATTAAGGGTGTATTGGGATTAAATATGATAAAAAAGATACAAGTCTACTACTAATAGTGTGACAACTAAGTTCCCGCCGTTTTTTTAGTTTTCATGTTATCATTAGGCATTAGTAAATGTTTTTAACATAATATTTGTAATCGTTCGAAAGAGGATGTTTTGTTCTACCGTTATCTTTCTTTTGTTCAAAAGTCAAAAAGTCAAAAGTCAAAATTTGTTTTATTCAATAGGATACATTGTGATCACTTTACTATAAACGTCAACTTAAAACTAGCTACGCCTGTTTCAATCTCCTTACGCCGGCAAAAGAACAGACAAGAAACGCCCGGCAGGTAATTTTTTTGGTGCGATCACATTAACAATTTTATTCTTATTACTAATTGATTGAATTGGAGCAAATTCACTAAAATCTCAAGCTTTTTTTTGTCATCTAATAGTTCGATATTTTTTGATTAGTTTTACTAATAAGATTTCTCTTGTTTGGTTGTACACATTGGGATATGGGAACATGAATATTAACGGGTTGTTATGGGCCAGGTTCCAATCCTGGTGTAACGCTCGACCAGACCGTCACTTATAATTAGGTGACCTATGGACAAACGTTACCCTGTAAAATAAAAGAAAACAAAACAAAATACGATAGAAGAGTTAATATTAACTAGGAACTCGGCCACATAATGTCTAATATTTATAGTCTGTAGCAGTTCTAAAAAAGAAAATTAACAGAGTAACATATTTTTTACATTTCAGCTACAGAAATAGATCACAGGATCCAGTTCATAAAATATTAATCTGAGTATTTCATAGCCCATTAACAGGATTGTATATATAAATTAAGCAGTTAACGAGATGAAGAATGACTTGATTTACCTAATTAAAGTGACGAAGTTTGTGAATAATTGAATTTAATTTAACTATTTAGCATCAATAAGAGTTCTCTTTGAACATCAATGTAAGCTATGGAGTATGTTATGCTTTAAATCTTATAAAAAAAACTATTTCTTTTTTTTACTTTTATTGTCGTTTCGAAACCATTAATTTATTAATCTTTCAGACATAATTTTCTCGCTGTAAACTCTTCCCATAAATTAGTAGTAAATAAATATATCTACTACTCTCTCTCTCTCTCTCTCTCTCTCTCTCTCTCTCTCTCTCTCTCTCTCTCTCTGAGAGAAGGCGAGAGTCCCGGCATTGGCAACGTGAAAGTCTGATGATGATGAAATAAATATCTTTCTCGGTTTTTATCATTAGGGGTTAGCTCGTTTTTGTAATCATCATCATCATCAGCCTGTATCAGTCCACTTTTGGACATAGGCCTCTCCCTAGGTACGCCACTGAGCCCGGTCTTCGGCTCTTCTCATCCAACTACTGCCAGCCACTCGGCGCAAGTCGTCGCTCCACCTTGTCGTTGGGGTAGACGTGTTCTTGAGTCGCGGTCTCCACGCAAGAACACGTCTACCCCAACGGTTATCGGTTCTGCGGCTTATATGACCAGCCCACTGCCACTTCAGCTTGCTAATTCTGTGAGCTATGTCGGTGACCTTCGCCTTGGTTTTTGTAATATATGTATACTATGTGTTACGTAAAGATTAAAAGTTAAATAATCTTTTTTTTAAAGAAACCTATTTTTTTTTTGTTTATTTCGATTATAACTTCTTGTTATATTGTATCAACACCAAGTTCTGTCTCAAAAGGCTTCGATTCTCAGAACTAAATATTTGAAAATGTAAATCTAAGATTTGTTCTGTAAATGTTTTATTCCTTAGTACTCGAGTAATTAATCTGATTACCAAAGTAATCATTAAGGGATGGCAGCGACCTCTCGCTTTAATTTGGCCGAGGAAACGGCGCGTGTCTTCGAAGGAAATTCAAATTACAGTGGAACCAAACTTCAGTATTTCGTCACCAGAATATATATAAAGTTGGCAAACTTTTTTAATAATATGTCTAATTAGAGAACAATATATTGCTATTGTTTTTAAGAAGTTTTAAGCAAGCATTGAGAAGGTAAATTAAATGTATGAGATTATCAAAGGGTCGATACTCATCGTCAGTCTTAAAAACTACTTTACTCATTCTTGAGTATATACAGTTCCCCCTTTTGTATGCCTACGCCCTACATGCCTCGTCGCAAAACGTGGCGAGACTCTTAGTTCAAGCCGATGAAAATTAACCCTCAAAGAAAAATAACAGAACTAAATGAAACATTACAAAACAATGAATTTCAGCTAACTAAAATGTCATAATTCCCAACCGTAGCGGTAATATTATATATCACTCTTACGGGTAGGTATGTATTCCACCTGTTCGTAATATGTAGATTATTATCATCACTCGTCATACGTGAGAGCGTGTTGAAAATTAATAAATTACGCATCCCTTGTAAAGGTGGATCCACACTCAATGCGGCCCTATAATTAAATCTCTCCCTAATTGGAATGGATCGATGTGTACACCCGTCTGTTTTGAACTCTAGTGACCTAGACTGGCTTTACTTGATTGACATTCTGAACAGTGCAAAGAAGATGTAACATCCTTAGATTTGCTTTCATTCAGGACATGCTTGTGACTTGTAAGTGTTGTATTTATACTAGTGGCCTGCTCTGCCTCGGCGGAAAGTTGAAGTTGTTTAGTTGTTGTTTTGACCTATCCATGTAAATATTAACGCACTTGGAAGAAAAAAAAAAATTAGAGCCTATTTAAGTCAAATAATGTGCTTGCTAAGTTTCCATTTATGGTAGGAACGCAATTCCATTTAGGATGCGCAATGACTTATGGAACAAGAGTTGATGAAATTTATCCACGAACATAGTGACTTCGTGCCCTCTTATACTTCACTGAAATTTCGTGTTTGTATTTGTATTAACATTATATTATTTATTTGGATTAAGCTCAAAGAAGAAAATACTTAAATAAGTAAAGCAGTTTATTGACAAATATTTTGCTTATACAGCCAAATCAGGTAGCTTGTTGTTAAACGCTATCTATCTGTGGGATGTAAAAAAAAACTATGAACACATTTTAAAATATATTGTACAAACAAACGTTTAAACCATATCTAATAATTTTATAGACAGCCGATTCCATATATCACGAGCAGGCAGCACTTAGCGAGTACAATTCGGCACCATCTGTACGCGTATTGTCCATAGATTATTATATTGTAATCGGAATAATGGCGAAGCTGCTTTAATAATAAATTATAGACAATTTGGGAACCGTGGGAATCTTGCGGTTTGCAAATATAAATTTAAGAAGAATTTCATTACAATTGACTTGATGAAAATTCGCTATTCTCTATCCTCTCAATTTTCTTTGATCATTGTTTATATAGGTACTAATTAGAAACACGAATCTGAGTCATGAGAGTCCTCTAGTCAATATATTTCATGTATGCAGCCTTGCCGATGTTATCCAAGCTCCAAGTCCATAGCATATACTATTTTATTTCAACTATAGGTACAGGTATAGGTGTAGGTGTTTCGTTTCTCAAGGAGAAAAATGAATTTTGCCGTGGAAAACATTGGGAATAAGCTTAATTTATGTCAGAGCTTGTAATTCGAGAAACGCTGAAAATTTTATTACTTTCTAATTTGACATTAGTTCCTTAAACGGAGCGTTAAAATGAGAAGATGAAAGTTAACATGCTCATAAAATATTCGTTTCGTTAAGCAGGTGAGAAAACAGTACTCCAACAAACTTGTAAGAAAAAACACCGTTCCAGTTTCCTTCTTACTATACCTCTAGATTTCAACAGGAGTAAACTCGACAGTTTTATGTTCACAAAGTATGACAGCTGGGGGTACGATGGATATATACATCTAAGCAGTACTTGAGGTCGTAGAAAACTCACGAACTGAAACTATCAAAATTAGTCGCATAGTTGCTCCGAATTAAAATATGTATTTATAATTTTGGGGAAGCGGTCTATGTTCCGATTACAAACAAATGATATAAATATTACAACGGTATTTATGTCGAACTCTCGAGGCATATTCAGCTAGAAAAACATAGCATGCCTTAGGAAACGCATGTCGGAATGAAACCCATAAGAAATTTTTGTTTGTTTAATTTTCTGAGGGCCAGTTAATTCACAATCATTTCCGTAGAGATATTTTCTATCACGTCACTCAACATAAGGGAAGTGTAATCAAATTTAGTTGTTTGAACGACTTGCCTGCTGGGATCTTATTCACTGTATTATTTTATATTGTATGGGGTGCGAAGGCAGGATTAAATTTTATACCGCTTCGTCGCCAGCTCTCCTTGCCTGGTATAATGCGTTTCGAGCACTGATTTCTTTCGCCTTGGAAAAAAGAATTTAGCTCTTTTCAGCTTTAAAGCGCATTTTCCCCTTTTCTAAGCATAATGTGAAAGATTTCACGTTCAACGTATGCTACGTTCAAAGTAAGAAGAAATGTGATATGATGAAAGAGCGTTTGCTTTTTAAAATTGACATAGATACTGGCTATTTTCGTCATCAATTTATTATAAAATTATTTTAAAATTATTATGTTGAGAAGCTTGAAACAGGGAACAATATCGAGAGCTCAAAACAAATGAAAAATAAGGTTTATTTATTTTTATTATTATTTCCATTTTCGGAACATAATACTAACGGTTATTATCCTAGTGTTTTTAATGGTTACCTACCAAATATTCAACAACCAGTCTACTACTTATAAGTAAAAAAAAAATATTTTGATATTCACAAAGCTCTCTCTCTATGAACTGGAAATAAATTTGAAAGTTCGGTGCGGAAAAGCTGCTATTTTTTCGCAATAACTTTCAATTAAGCGCAGTCGCGTCGTGGACCTAACTTTTTCGTGATTGATGTCACAGTAAAAAACCGGTCTGCGGAGTTACAAGCAATTTCACTAACCATTGTGTGGGAAATTCTTCTTAATTTTCCGCTGGAGCGTTGGCTTGAATAATAACGTTTAATGGGCTTTTCCTGGCTTTTTATTTTGAATATGAAGAGTTTCAGAGAATGAATCAAGAGCTCTGCGATTGAAATGTTTTGTGGAGTGGTTTCTTAACTTTAATTATATTTTTGCTAGCTGGATTTAAGGTTAATTGTGTATTTTTTTAAACATTATTTATGTGGGAGTTGGCAGACAAAGTATTTATAAACGGTACTTATACATTCTTGAACAAGATAGAATTGTCCACTAAAATACGTTTGAACACTTTTTGGAAAACGACGAATTTCAACGACCAAACGAGATTAAGATACATGATTACTATCTTACAAGGTATGTAGTTTTAGTTCTAGAATAGTGAACAGATCTGAAATAGTCACGCGAAGAGGCTGTAAACATTATCGTTATTATCATAACGTATTCTTTAGAAGCAAAAAAAGAAAAACAACGTAAAAAACGTTACATTAGACAGTTACAGGAAAATCAACAAAACAAGTTAATATTCAACCTCTTGATTTATTTATTTATTAATTTAAGAAACTAACAGCTAGATAACAAATATTAAAAAAAAACCACCAACACCAACACTCCAAACGAAAAAAAGAGCTTATTTCAAAAACAAACTCCCTTTGCTTTCAAACAAAATACCAAGAGATAGGATAAGAATATTTGTTTCTAAAAATAGTAGCGATTCTTAGTTTCAGAAACGAATCTTGAAACGCTAGAGTGCCCTGGAGGTACTAAGTACATAGGGGTGGCGCGGGCACGTTTCCCGTCGTTACTTCCGCGCGCACTTCCGATGGCAAAGACACCCTGTATGAAAGCCCTGATGTGAATCGCGTCAACGTATCGCAGTGGCAAGTGCTTTGTATACCGTTACGTGATGTTGATAAAGAGTGCTTGGAGATATTACCTTCTATGTATGCTAGGAATAGATAGTGCCTTTTTACCTTAACTTTTCGAATGCTTGGATATACGAAAATCTCCTTCACAAACTCTTAAGTATATTGTTAAACGGCCATTCTCAATAATCGATCTATCCACGGTTTTCCCTACTAGAGATAGAAATTTGACATGACTTCTATAATGGAGCTTATGTCAAAGGACTATCTCCACTGTGGATACATCGGTTATTGGGAACGGCCGTTAGACGGTTGTCTATCTCAGGTTAGGACCGTTTTGACGACGATAGACTTACATAATAATTATTTACATGCTATGATTTTATAATATTATTTAAGTAAAAAAAAAACAATGACAGTAATGTATATATGTCATACACACACACACACACCCTTTATAATATTAGTAGAATATAAACTTCAATATATTATGTACCTTACAATAGTAAACTCAAGCTTTTTTTTTTGTAAATTTTGCCTTGATCATCTTTAGCGATTTTTTAAACGTTTGTCTACCAACCCAAGTCTTATATACGAGTACAAGCTCAGTGACAAGCTAAAAAAACAAAGCTCATAAATATTTTGAGAACCAAAAACTGCTCGATTTAAAAAAAAACTTAGAGCACAGACTTGAATTGTACTTATTTCTTTCTTAATACAGAGATAACAAAAGAAACTACACAGAAAACAAAAGCCTACGTATTTGACAGCTAAAATAAGCAAAATGCAAAAAAAAAACAATATAGCGGTTGAAAAACATTTTACTGTTATGCCGTCAGATATTAAATAAATAAATGGGTAAGTTGTAACCGTTTTGTAATGATGACCTGAATATATATATGGTGATAACAATGGTATTGAATAAATTACCACTGGAAAATAGAAATTCCACGCTTTAATGAACCTCGAGAGGACTACGAAATTTGCGAATCGCTTATAACAAAGGGAAATAAATCCTCACGTCACGTTTAGGAGCTGACTCGTCAGAAATCTACAACTGACTGAATAATTATGAAATGTCAACTGGGAAGATTACTGTTACAAAATGCTTATCTTACTTCCCCTGTAATTTGTCTCTGACCCCCCTTATTATTTAGATGTCAAGTTGGTAATGCGGAGGAAATAGCGAATTATTATTTACAGTGAAGAAACAATTAAAACAGCGGAGATATTTGACGGGAACAATTAAACGTGATCTGGATTTAGGAATGGGAAAAAGGTTACATTCCGATAGTATTTTGTTTGAGCTTTCTGAAAATAAACTGATTTTCTTATAAATTTCAAAATATTCTATTCAATTATTTGTTACGTAGCGGGAATCGACTCCTCACGCTTCGTATAGTTAGTATTTTCTTTACCTTCTGGAATTGTCTTACTTACTATTATTGCGTGTAACAGTTTTTTTTTAACATTTTGTTCACGGGAAAAGGATTCAGGGATAAATGTTTGTGGTTAGCTTTCGGCCGAGGCAGTTTCACAAACTTACTCCATGCTTGGAATACAAAGTTGATTATTCCTTATGCATTGTTTTTAAAGTCACAGAAAAGGATAAAAGGGATAAGGGAAAATCCATGTAATCATGTTTTTGACGTATAGGTACGTCCTACCAGAAACCAGAAAAAAATATTGAAACTAAATGAAAAAAAATGCTTACCTATATTGTGATCATTTTGTCGTTTACTGAAATATCCATTCACATCACCTAGCATCAACGTAATAAAACTCGAAATTAGGGTAGTATAGCATCCTCTCCAAACGCGTAGGAGGTGCTGCATTATGACCTCACTGACGAAACTTTCGGAGTGTAAATATCACGTTTATTACCTTGCGATATTCAGTCCCTTCCAAAGACAATGCTGCATCAGTCACACCATCAGACGCAGTTTAATACAGGCGCCAACATCGTGTGGGATGTTGTGCAGGACTTACAATTTTTTAAATACACATAGGATATTTACGAACCACAATTTAAAATAACATTTATTTTGACAGTTGTGTCAAATCCAAATCCAGCCAGTACGTTTACTTACGTTTTCTATCCTTTTTAGAATAGATACACCAAATATGTCAGTGATAAATTAGTGACAGTGTAAATAAATGACCCGTTGAAAATGTTAGCTTGTGTATGTCAACCTACGGAGACGGCATTACTATTTAAAGGAGGACCGCCCGTTGCTATGGGACCACTTGGCACAAACAGAATACGTCACAACCCAACCGATAGTATGAAGGCCATCAAGTTAATATCCAAACCCGTTCGGCAGCTCAGCGACGAAGAAAAAGATAGTTCCGCTTCACTTACATCCTCACCATCGGTTATAGAGTGTGCAGGCAGTCTACTGAACTTGAGGAAAATCGAACGCACAACAAAGTCGACGAAAATACTAGTTAACCCCGTTGGTACCGATAACCACTGCACCAGCGATGAAAGCAATCGATCTAATACAGCGAGCTCTAAGTGGAACGGCAAGAAAAAACGACTCAAGACGGAAAATAGCAAGAGCCACAAGAAAGACGATAGAATTGATAAAAATGATCCAATTAGAAGAAACGAGGCTAAGGAAGATAAGAAGTCGATTTCTTGTTTTAAAATGAAAAGTTCAGAAGATAAATCACGTTCAGCTGAAGATCGTAAGTCGGGCAAAGAAAACTGTACGAATGAGAATGCTAGTAATTTGAGGAGCGGCAAAAAACCTGATATAATTAATCATTCAAGAAAAAATAGCAGGGATATGTTAACTGACGAGGGTACTATGTCGGATGAAACATCTTTTAACACTGACCAATTGGATACGGGAAAGACTGATAATGCTATAGCAAATAAGGATTGTGAGGTAAGAACTTAATGGCCTTTGTTTGTTCATTTCATTTTTAGCAACGCGTCTTCACTTATATTTTTGTGCTTATAATACGAATCGGTCTCATTTCAAACGAAGTAATATATAGATACTTTTACTACATTATAATCATACCTTGATTAAGAAGATTTGTCGTGCCACGGAGAGGTTTTTGTAACATGTGCAATTATTTCAAATTAATGATTAGGTATGTTTAAATTGTTTGACTTTTGGGTCAAAAAATTAGTGATTATTATAAATACCACGAAAGTCATGTACAGTTTTAATAGTGATCCCATCTTTTACTCAAAGTCAGCAATAGCTTTCGTCCGGAACAAAAGGACAACAACTAAAATACAATCAGTCCGGAACTGGATTCATTACCAGCATCCAATCGTCTAGGGGGTTCAATCTGTATGCTAATGAGACACTCATCCTAGAAACTCCCTATAGACTCAATGGTCTGATGATATTAGGTATCGAATAAGACGGAACATACTGGGATGCGACCATTTTAAAATCTTTGTAAAATAGTTTGTTTTTTTTGATAATAATTATGGTTGCTTGAGTAAGACTCGCGAAAGAAAGTAATAATGATAGACCTGTTCAGCACTAGACAGGACCCTACCAGCAAGCTTTTGTTTTATCACGATTTTTTTCCTTTACCGGAAACTATAACATACGCTGCAGCATCCAAGATTAGGATAGCCGATCTCTGGTAGGATATGGCACCACAAGAAGAGGAAGATAACATACACTAGCAGTTTACTACAATTAAAAGCGTCCTTTGGTCCCCAGGGTCCAAACTCTCAATACCAAATTTCATCAAGATTTATTTATTGGTTTTAATGTGAAAGACGAAGTCACGAAGGATTTGCGGGAGCTCCACGTGGAGGACTGGCAGGAGGTGGCGCAGGATAGACCGAAGTGGTGTCTTTTGTTATCGGAGGCTAAGACTCACTTTGGGTCGTTGCGCCATTTCAGTTTGTTAGTTTTAGTTAGTGTGAAAAGCTAACAAACAGACAAAGGGACAGAGAGAGTTAACTTTCGTATTTATAATGATGATGTTAAGTATGGTCAGCGCAAACATTTACAGAACTAAGTTCGGAGTTTGACTTATTAAAGTTAGTGTTGGAATCTGGCTTTAAGGCCAATCATTAGAAACTTAGCAACACAAGTTTGTGTAAGTTGGCATTTGCTTGCCGTTCACGGAAAGACCCATATTGTGGATAACTTTGGAGACGACTATTGTTGAAGTGGCTCTTAGTAACTTGACAGCTGTAACCTGCCTCTTGGAATTAACAATCGCTAAAGTGAAATAATATTCAAAAGTGTGTCTGTTTTTTTTATCTAGTAAAATTAAGTCATTAATAATAATCTATGTCTATGAAAAGGTAAAGTTTGTGCCTTTGTTGGTTAACTACTAATCTGGATCTGTAATTCATTCTCGGATAAGAAGTTACATTATTCCTGAAAGTCGTGGGTTATGTTTCATTTTGATAAAGTAGAGTTTTCAGTAAGGAATCACAATATCAGTAAAAAAGTTGGAGATAACTGGCAATTGGAGAAATGACCATGTTCAGCAACTTTTTTTCGCTGACTGTACCTCCTTCAATAATTATGTTTCTATGCTATAATATGACTTCGTTATTAACCCTCGAGGAAGGAAGTTATTTCGCTCTAATGATAGCTTAACAAACAAATAAGTGGCATCGTTATTGAGTGACACGTTATCGAAAATTTCGGGTTGTCATCTCTCATTCTGCGTCTAATATCCGGCTTTTCAGAACCGGATAAGGTTCTAAACTCACTATGACTGCATGGTGATGCCATATTAGTTCAACCAAAGTTATTATTTTGAGACATACCTAGAGTTTATCTGAAACTACTTACGATATACTTACCTATAGTCAATTATGTCGGTTCCTAATAGTATAATTAATAAATTGATCAAGTATTGCTATTACTCCGTAAACATCCAAACAAATCTTTTGCGATTGTGCCGCGGCACGAAAGCAACACTTTATCAGTTAATGGAACACACGCAATGAAGCCTTTCTAATTTTCAATTAAAAGTTCCCATTTGTTTTATTAGAAGTACAAAACTTCCCCTTTTCGTCCAATTCTATACAAAAATGTATTTATAAACCAGTTACGTTCTGGTTGTTTTAGAGGCTTCGTTCTACATAAGTTCCTATTTTACTTGTAATTTTGCCTTGATAAGTTTATTTTAAGGGTTTTCGCAAAGTTTAGTAGCCGCTTCGTGAAACAATTTCGTGACTCTTTTGGGTATTTATAACCAAATTATCATTTTTTTTTGCTTAACGTCCCAGTCTTTGTTGCTTCATCCCGCAGGCAAATGAGGGTAAGTACTTCATGCCGATTTTAGAGTAATCAAGGACTTTTTATATGAATTATATTAGTTCTTTTTTTCATAGAATAGGAGAAAAACGATTGGACCAACTAAACATCACATATTGTAATTTGAACTGCAAAAGTTTTTTTCTATTTAAAGTGGCAGCAACCTTTGACCAACTGCACAAGGCCACGACCTATAAACACAGAACATTCCCACTGTAAGAGCTTTCCTTTCAGAACTCTCAAAAGCGGTGACTACGCGTTTCACTCGAAAAGAAGCTCAAATGAGCAGGGGCGTTATAAAAATAAACATTTACAGAATTCTTTGACCAAAATGCACGGGACTTTGAGTCTTTCAGTCCAATGTCCTATTTTATAGTCTGTAAAAAGAGCATTGTTGGCAATGAATGGCATGAACGTAAGCAAAGCTCTTCAACAATATTGGTTAGTGTTTTGCTCTTTGTGTGTTTTGTATGAAAAGAAACGAGCAACGGTCAAGGTGGTCTCATTTGTTGGTTTTATTTAACAATAAGTTTACTTGACCAGTTTACTTTATGTGCTTTATTTGTTATAAGAGTACCTAAAAAGCATCAATACAACATCGATTAATCGATGACGACGAGTTTCTCAGTGATATAGTACCCAATATCGAGATGGAAATAAAATTGTATTGGATCACTGATCTGATGATTTTGCATATATATGTAGACATCTTCATCATCTGCCTGTTGAGATAGATAGAGGTAGATTATTATGAATTTTTTTATATCAAATTATTACCTAGTAAGGGCCGATTTTATAAACATCGCTTGACGAATCGATAACCGATGGCGAAGAAAGGTTCTCGAGTGGTGACCACGAACCGGAAGTTATTTTGTAGGTAGGACCGACTAGGACCTCAACTAGATGGACTGACGACATCGTAACAGTCATGGGGATGGATGCAAATGGCTTGGTGAAGTTAAAAGAATTCAGTAGTAGACTCCTTCCGGCTGATGAGGATGATGATGATGAATAATATAAATGTGAAAGTTTGTGAGTATGTATGTTTATTACTTCTTCACATTGATCGACATTGACGCGAATTCCTACACGGGCGAAACTGCGGGACATAGACATCTCTATCCCTACTTATTAATATTATAAATACGAAAGTAACTCTGTCTGTCTGTCTGCCTTTTACGCCTGAACTACTGAACCGATTTCAATTAAATTTGGTACGGAGATAGTCTAGAGACCGAGAAAGGACATACGCTACTTTTTATTGCGATAAACTGTAGCCCACGCGGGTGAAACCGCGAGGAACAGCTGCTTTAGCTTTAAAGGAAAATAGAGCTCGTTTTGTATACTGTGTGCTTTAACGATTTTCACACAAGAGAGTTAGTGGCCTTGTTCGCGTGAACTCAGTTGGTGAACGCTAAAACTTCGTTAACTCACCTCCTACACAGCTCGTAAACTGATTTTTATACAGAGTGAAACTTCGTTATATTAAATTCAACTTTTTTTGTATATAGCCTGTTTATCTTTTTGAAAGTTCACAGAAAATTTGTCTGAAATTCTAACATTATATTGGTAGGTACATTTTAAAAATTTTTCAATGTATCGCCTATCCATATAATTTAGTTTAAGGTGAATGGGTCCGGCAATTTCCCATACAAACTCAAGCCGAGCAATATAGATCACGCAAACTATTTTAATGTAGTTTGAAAATTTTCTTAAATTGTTCAATTAATTACCCATCCGCGGACTATCAGTTTCTCTTACCAAAATTATGTTTTCCATCAAATTTTACCTTTAAAACTTTCGGAAAAATCGTATTTTTATACACATGTGTGCGTGAGTGGCATTTAGTTGACGGACTTGAATTAGGTGATTTTTACCTGCCATCTACCTGAATTTCGATGAACTATTTAGATGTAGACCTTAGTGAGCGATGTAGTGGTGGCGTGGCTACAACTTTGCCACAGAAGAAATTATAGTTTGTATTAGGTTCGGTCACAAAATAGCTAAAAATTATGCGACGTTGCAAGATCGCGCATGACTAGTGAAGAATGATTTTCTGTCTCGCTCGCCACGGCCCACGATATTGCGACTTGCCAAATCGTGCATGAACGATGTTGTTGACTTTGGGGCAATTTTTACTTTCCGTTCCGAAGACGTAAATCAAAACGGGTTGGTAGTCAAGGTCGTGGAGGTCTAATCCACTTTGATTACCTAAGTGATATAATTTCGCCCAGGTAATCAAAGTAGAAAAATTAGTAAATAAATAGGTAAGAAGTAAATATATATATTGCGATAGTTTCTCACACGGCCAATAGATCCCAAGATAGGCAGAGCTTGTATTATGGTAACCAGACAGCTGACAACATAATTACATTAGAACGTAATTCTAAATTCATACCTACGTAGGTATGAAACCTACGTAGGTAGGTACCTACTATTGATAATAATGTATAGTTAGTTAGGTACTTGGCGGTAGAACTAGAAATGGTAGATCGCCCTTGCAAGTCGCCTACCACGGTTAAATAGTTTAGAGATGAGAAAAAAAATTGATTTTATATTAATCGATCATTTTTTTCTTTTAATCGATTTAAAAAAATCGATAAACAAATATTACAAATCGATTATTAATTGTATTAAAAATCGATTATTTATTTTATAAAAAATCGATTATATTTTTAATAAAATAATCGATTTGTAAAAATCAAAAAATAATCGATTGTAAAAAATCGATTAAGTAAAAAATAATCGAATCGTTTTTTACAAATCGATTTATTCTAAAGAGATGAAAATCGATTATTTCTTAATCGATTTTTTCCCCTTCTAGTCACACCCCTATATTTGATACCTAGTGTGTTGGTACCGCACTACCAAATAAATGTTTGGTAGGTCAATAAACACGATATTTTTCTTCACCGAAACCTCATACTTATTGTTGGTATTTGAACATGTGCTTTCCAGCACGGAAGTTCGATGCGCAACCGACTGAGCTATCATCGCTTCAAAACATAAACGTCAAAACAAAACCGAAATCAACCGATATCTATCAATGTAATCTATACTAATCTATACTAATATTATAAAGCTGCAGAGTTTGTTTGTTTGTTTGTTTGTTTGAACGCGCTAATCTCAGGAACTACTGATCCGATTTGAAAAATTCTTTCAGTGTTGGATAGTCCATTTATCGAGGAAGGCTATAGGCTATATTTTATTTCCAAAAAAATTAGGGATCCGTAAGAAAATTGCTATTTTTTAACCCAAGGTATGAAATCGAAAACCTATTTTTGCGTGCGCTGCAAAAACTATTGACAATAGAACGAAACAATGTATCACGGGTTTGTAGGTCCTATTAAGATCTACAAAAAAGTCCGCGAGAGCATATGTCTAACTATTATAGTTATGCCACCATAAGTGTTTTTTTATTTAAAAAAATTAATTTTAATGCCTCCGCTAGGAAAGGCTCTTTATTTGTATCTTGGTATTAATCCTTATCAAAATAAATTACTTCTCATTCAAAACTGCTTCAATCCCTTCATATAACTTTTTGAATTATTCAATTCGGACATTCCATTCGAAAGATATCACGAGTTTAAAAATGTAAGTAGTAGTAGAAAAATAAACCCACTGCACCGCAGTGCTGCGGGAAAGGCGGGAGAATATTCTATGAAATAGGTAAACTGCGGTCGCAATTTACGAACCAGGAAGACCTTTAGCTGTACAAACGCGCGGTCAAAAAAAAAATTAGAATTAAAATAGGATAATGGATACCTACAGCAGGTAACGCGGTGAGGGGCACCGAAGTGCGGGAATAATTTTGGAGTATACGGAATATATACGCTTTCGCGCCTAAACTACTGAACCGATTTAAATGAAATTTGGTATTTTTATCGCGATAAACTGTAGCCCACGCGGGTGAAACCGCAGGGAACAGCTAGTGTTATATATATTGTTATCAAACGGAATATGGTATATTTTTCAATGAAACAGTCTAAGCGCTAAAGAAGACGGAATTCAAATCCACATTTACAGTAAAAATCTATTTACCTACATTTGTAATAAAACTGTGACTGATCGCTGTCTGTACATCCTATCCTATCCTACTAATATTATAAATGCGAAAGTTATTGTGTGTGAATGTTTGTTACCACGTATCACCGTAACTACTAAACTGATTTTGATCAAATTTGGAATGGAAATAGCTTATAGCTACTTTTTATCCTGGAAAAAGGTTCCTGCGGGATAACGGGAAGACGCGGGTGAAACCGCGGCTGAAAACTAGTGAAAGATAAATGAGAAAAGCTATTATTGGGGGTCTTTATCATCAACGCAATAGAACCCAAAACAATGATAAATAGAATTTTTGTCTGTTTGACTGTATGTCTGTTTGTCTGTGCATTTGTGCGCGCTAATTCCAGAAACGACTTAACCGATTAGGGTGCGGTTTTCACTAATGTATGTGTATGTGTGGTAAGTGGTAAGCTTCACATAATATTTAGTGTTTCTTTTACTTCAATAGTTTTATAAAAAAAATATCGCGATAAACTGTAGGACACGTGAGTGAAACTGCGGGGTGCAGCTAGTATAAACTAATCAGACTGTTCTATGAGTTTTTTGGTTACGTCATTCACGTAAAATGCATTTTTGACTAGTTGCTACGTTGCTAGGCAAGTTGTTGTTTATAGTTTTACTCTGTAAAAAAGGTTGATCAACGTTGGAAAATTATTGATGGAAATCAGCAGATACAATCGTGCACCACTACGCCAGCTGAGGCCAGCAACAGCCTTGCCACAGAGTACCTTTGTATAACCGGAAAAGCCCTGCTAGCTGGCTGACACCACAAATCTAATTTTCGGAGGATCAAGGACGTTGTTCTACAACTGCCCTAGCTGAAAGTGTATTCAAATACCTTTGAACTACACAATATGATAACATATAATTTTCCTACGCTTATTTACTTCGTATATGATACACCTTGAAATAAACGAAATTCTATTCTACTAATATAATAAATGCAAAAATTTGTGTGTGTGTATGTTAAATGTTTGTTACCACGTATCAACGTAACTACTAAACCAAATGAACCAATTGTGGAAATAGATTTGAAATAAGCATGTCTCTCGAAACTTCGAGACTTCCAAAAAACAACGGAGGAAATAAAAGGAATTGAACTTCTGACCATAGGGCAACATGAAAATGATGTTTACACTACATATAAATGCGACAGGCCAGCCAGCCGATTTGGAATGGTTAGTTTTTCAAAGTCATGTTTGTTTCTTTAGTAGTGTTTAGTAGACATAAATCCGTGGTTTTCGTATGACCAGGTTGGGATACAAATTAGAATATACTTTAATTATAGCTTTGTTGCAGATATGTAAACGAAAAGCGACAACACCATGCCACAACCACGTCAAAAGCATTTTGTATAAAAACAATGTTCTGACCAATAACATGGCATATGGCCAACACAATGAGTCTGTGGCCAGAACATAGTTCATGGAAAAAATGAAAAAAACTGTGCGACCAGCAGGACTTTATATTGACGAAGAATTGTGAATTATTGAATATTTAAGAATGTGTAAATAAAAAGACTATTGGTGATTGACTGTTTTTTATTTTGATACTATGTACATGTATAATAAATAATCCTGATTGTTTCATAATAAAGTATTACAATAGCCAATGTCTTTATTGGTAGGAGAGTAGAGAGTATAGGTAATAAAGGGTATAGGCCATCTCCATTCTAAATTTCATCCAAATCAAAGAAAATTACCAAAAATCTGAGGCAGGGATCGAACTCGGAACCTCGTTATCAGTAAAGAACTACTGAGAGGTTTGACCACTGGTCTAACCTATACAGTAAACGAAAGAACGAAATTAGCAAATGGTTTCGTGTACAACAAAACCATTTTCTATGTGTGCGTGAATAGTTGCTTAGCTGCCATTCACCACTACCGCCGCGATATTGTTTGGCACAAATAAAAGTGTTTTGAAAACTAAAACACATCTGAAATATTGTTTGATACATAAAACATATTATGCCATTACCGGTAAACATAATTATTATTAAAATAATATGCACCTGTTCATTCATAATAAAATAAGATGCGTTAATTAGAAACAACGCCATCTATTGACGCTGGGCTGCTAGGCGGACCGCAAGCAACCACCTTAGATGCGTTCTAATGACATACTTTATGTCTACGTGTGCGTGTGTAAGTACGTAAATTTGTGACACCAGCAGTAAGAGAAGCGTTACGAGTAATTTATTAGTTTATTAAATGAAGATTTGGGTAATTTACAATTGAGTAACGCTATAGAACGCGCGCTTTAGTGTTTGGTTCGAATAAGATTATTATTTTCGACGTAAAAAAATAATTTAGGTAAAAAATGACATCAGCGCCATCTCTTGACAACATAGCGTGATGAGCTCTGGGATCATCCACCTTAATAATTAATAATAAATAAACTTAATATAATTAAACTAAATTAATTAATTAATGTAACGAGGTGTACACAGAGGTCATTCGAATCTCCCGCGCTATCGACTCATCGACGGCTGTGACATTTGACAGCTACGGTCAAATGTCAGGCGCGAGTGTGTGGCGGGTGCGAGAACCCCGAAACAAATGTCAATAAAACTAATGCGGTGACTTTTATGGCGGCAAAACAGTGCTATCATTCATTGTCGAAACTTTTATTTGTATTCCCTGTGCTTGTAATTTGAGTAGAATAATAAAGATATATTCCTCAAATTAATAATGATAATTATTAGTTAATTTTATTATACGTATGACTAATAACATGACACACATATAGCTGTTCCCCACAATTTCACTAACTTGTACAACAGTTTACCGTAGTAATATAAGTATTATGTCTTTCCCCAGGGTATACTATCACCATACAAAATTCCATCAAAATCGGTTCAGTGGTTAGAGCTAGAAAGAGTAACAAAGAAACAGAGCGAATTACTTTCGCAATTAATATTAAGGTATGGTTAACAAAATATAGATATTTTGACTTGATAACTTACTTTTGGAAGTCATTTAAAAAAGGTAGAAAACTTGGTTACCAAACCACTTATTATACCCGGACTGTATATCTTCATTCTATTACGAAGTTAGTTATTTAACTTTGTTCCGGAGATGAATAGGGAGAAACAGGGATTCTTAACTTGGGACCTTGAAATCCCTACGGCACGGACATATTTACAGAATGGATTTGAAATTTCGTTTCTGTTATTTTAATACGCACATGGTGTTCTATTTCATAAATTTCGTTGAACGTTAATAAAATGAATAAACTATACACATTTAATGATTTATTTGCTTTACAATTCATACTTAAGTCAGTTTTTTTTTTTTTTTTTTTTTACTATTTACAGGGTAGCGTTTGACCACAAGTCGCCTGATGTTAAGTGACGATGCGGCCGAAGATGGCGTCACGCTACACCTGGAATGGGAACTGGCTCTCAAGTGAGGCTGCCGGAACACACCGATAAGTGTTTGGCGACAGATTCTTAACAAGAGGGTGGTAGCTAGCCAGGCGAGTACTAGAAAATACCCTACCACCAAGCTATGGTTCCATCACGATGTTTTCCTTCACCGTAAGCTCAAGCTCATTGGAGGATTCGAACCCACGTCCTACGGATCGCAAGCCGACGTCACTACCACTGAGCCATCATCGCTATAATAAATCATTAAATGTGTCATAGTTTATTCATTTTATTAACATTTAATGAAATTAATTAAATGTAACACCTATGTATTAATCCAGGGTATAAGCTATTTCCATTCCAAATTTCATTAAACATCGGTTTAGTAGTTACGGTGATACGTTGTAACAAACATTCACACACACACATAGTCATAAACTTTCGCACTTTACATAGCAGGATGAATATTTTCACTACAAACTTTAACATCCCTCTATGGTATGATTTTAAAATAATCATTTCTTAGTGCTCGCCTACGTTATGTAAGGAACCGTGCAAAAATTTATGTTATTCATGTTAATTCTAGACCCATCAGTTTTTGCTGTACGGTGTCTGTCAGTCAGCGTTGAGAATTATTTGCTCACAATCATACATTTTGATAACGTTTAGTCGTCTCATAAATGTTGTTGTGAAGGCTTCCAGTTTGGACAAGCGGACTAAGCCTATTAAAACTTGTGTTCTACATTATAAGCGTCTGATAAAATTGTAATGTTAGTTTAATATTCATCGTCGATCGCCATCTAACTCATTATAGTATCTGCTTACCAGTTTGGTCCGTAAAGTTTCGGACACACCTACGCAACAAGTGCGACTGCGAAGTGGAAACTATCTTGGAATCTCCTAAAAATTGAATCATAAGTAAAATAACTTAAAGCCGACATTTGAATGATAAACGGTTGGCTTTGCCTTGCTACTGCAGCTTATGTAACGACCCTGCAGATCTGCATTGTAACCTTGTGATTTTCGATGATCTCTTCGTTTGTAGGTGTGACAGGATTATATTTTACTATGGGACCTATTTTGAATCATCGAAACATTGATGTCGATTTTGATTAGCTATATCTAAAAGTAAACTAAGTTTGACAGGTCTAAAAGTATTACTGTCCTCTTCTGAACACGGAAGTAACTAAAGGACAACATTATTTTTAGACCTGTTAAATTTAGTTTAGTCTTAGAAAATGCACATCAACACCATCACTATGTCGTTTTTAGTTCTATCTCAATTTGTAATAAACAAATATAATAAAGATACCAACTTTTGTTATTTATTCTTGAGACTAATTTATTCAATTTTTTACTAGGAACTACTTACTAAAAAAAAAAGTTGAGAACCTCCTTCGTTTTTTCGTTGGTTAAAAATGAGAGAGCAACCGTCACGCGGTTATAATTCCGCTTCGCAGTCGCGTTGCACGCAGATGTGTTGAAAAACGGGATAGTGTTTGAGCCGTGGATCCATTAAAATTTTAATTAAAGCTCGTTTTATGCCCGTTTGCATAACATCGCCTGTTATCGGGACTACCTTATCCATATTTTTTATTAACACACCGAACGACACTTTTAAATTGGGCCGGTGACAAAAATTTTAATTGATACGTCGAGATTGGATCGACATATTTTGATAGGTATTTCAGACTAGTAAGTCTATAATAATTTTGATGAGCGACGGCCCAAAATGGATTTTGAGATTACTTACATTAACTTTCCTTATTTTCACTAAAATCCAATTTAGTAAACTGGATTAATTTTCCTACTTTATTTTCGCCTTCGTACTGAAAGTATTGGAAAAAGCTGTCGTAAAAATTTAAATTCACTCAAAGAGCAGAAAATACATTTTTAATCACCGCCACAATATCTGATTCAACCATACAAAATTAATTTTCGTTTGACAATGTCTCGTCGACGACGGAGCTTAATTCCTTAGCATTTCCGAAAATAACGAACACAAGATTATTAATCTACTGTACCCTTCATGGGCGCAGCCAGGGTACGAATCAAGGGGAAGGGGTAATTGTTTCTTGAAAAAGTAATCAGATTAATAAATTATTTTCAAGAAGTCTTCATTCTCTATCTTCGAAATGAAATACTCCTCAGGGGCCTAAGATGATCGTTTTCGTTTTTAGGGTTCTGTAGCTCTCTAGGGTTCTGCAAATAACAAAAATAGAACCCTTAATCTAGCCATGACTCGTCCCTGACACTACAAAAGGGTGTGTGATAGGAAACGCTGAGAGAACAGGGCCCAAGAACATCCCTCTCCCATAAAGTTTGGTCATTTCCAGTCGTTTTTCCTTTTTGGTCACACCATCGTTTCTGTTCAAAACATTCGACCGGTGCGTGTGACAGCAAATTTTAATGTAGTTAACATTTTGTAATAAAATTTTGAGGAGTACAACGATTTAAGCAAACATGTACTCAAATTAAGAGAATGGCTGCGGAACCCAATACACTTCACTTCCAATTTTATTTTCATTTTCAGATGGCCTCGAATTCTCCATAGAATCCTGATTACGTCCGTACTACCCTCCGTTTATTAATCTCCCCTTTAATTAATAGACACTGTAAATATATATAAACATCTATAAGTACATCAGTGGATGTCATGTAACCTAAAACGGATGAACGATGTCAAAATGTACATCAATGTTGGATTTAAAACATATTTTTATTTGGGTAATCAAATAATCGCACAGTTTATCATGATTAAGTGCTTAGTTTCTATTACCCGATCTAAGTGGATTGTAATGTAGCTACTATACTGATATGCGGCAAAATATTGTAGCTGTGATTTAACGTTCTGAATTACTTCTTACAGTAGAGTGTTTGACCATGAGTCACCCGATTTTAAGTGACGATGACTGTCGTCGAATGTGACACTACGTTACACCTGGTATAGGAAGTGGCTCTGAAGTGGGCTGTCAGAATGCCGATAAATGCTTGACGAGAGCTTTTTGAGGTGGTAGCTAACCAGGTGATCACTAGCAAATGCCCTACCCCAAACTAACGTACAACCAACGTACAACTGAGCTCGCTCCATAAACAAAAACAAAAACAAATATTTTTGTGCTTAATCTACGCGCTCAAATATCAAGTGGATGGATAGCGGATTCTATGCACACAAGAAAATCCTCATGTATATCTTTGTAATTGCAAGAATTGCTGCTAAGTTGGCAGTTGTTGTTACTTGGCGCCAAACTTGTTAGTTTTCGGAATTTGCTTCGCAAAGATGTTGTGCTTCTCAGTTTTGTCCTTTGGGACTGATAGCTACGTGCGAGTAATAAACTTTAGCTGCTAGGAAATTCTCATTAAGGATCTCCAATTACTTATCTGTTTTCTTTTGCAAATCAGCATAAAACTAGAGTCCTACGGCTTGCCTTTTCACAGACCAGACAGCACGGCGCCCGTCGAATATACCCTGTGTGTGGCTTTCTGACATAGTGCGTGCGTGTTTGATCGTTCCTAAGGTTCATTTTCCAACAAATCAAACCGCCCCAGACCAGACGACCTACCGTGGGAGTGTCCGTCATTGTCCGTAACTATGCTTCTTTGTCTTAAAACATCACACAATGCAACAAAATAAAACCGTGTTTTGTTTTTTTTTGCATTGATAGCTTGTTTGAAACTTGATTGTCACTCTGGGTTATTGCACCATCCTCAGTCTTAGTTATACTTAGTACATTTTGTAAGCAAAGAGAGTCACCACGAATGTATTCACAAACACTACCTTCAACTTTGTCCAATTTACATATAATCGATATATGACACCCGTTTATGGAGTTCCAAAGCGGACCAACTTATCATACAGTTTCCAAACAAGCTGGTTTGCAACGAGAGACTCGCCTATATTAGTTCTTCGGCGGCAAACAGGCAGGTGTACTTAGTGGTGGTATGCGATCATGACTAATGTCATATCGAGACAATTACTAATTCTGATGATCGATTTTA
Source organism: Opisthograptis luteolata (assembly GCA_931315375.2). Classification (NCBI taxonomy): domain Eukaryota; kingdom Metazoa; phylum Arthropoda; class Insecta; order Lepidoptera; family Geometridae; genus Opisthograptis; species Opisthograptis luteolata. Next base: position 7,451,529 of record OV928047.1, on the reverse strand, counting down.
AAATCAGCAACACTAAATTTCATAATCAAATAACGTTACTAATTTGTTAGGTTAGATCTAAGCGAGTTATCTCGGTGCCACCCTCTCCCGGTCTAGAAAAGCGTATCATGCGAATAATATACCTCCCTACTATTCTATTATCGTATAGGGAGGTGTCAGGTACCTAAGTTACTAAGTTTGTCTCATTCCAAGTGGCAAAAAACAAATTAATCATGACATTAGTAACAGCTAATCGCTATAATCGAGATATCTCGAGACATCTTCATAATCGAACAATTCCATCAGTAGGTACATACATATGTCATAATGGCCCACCGTTAGTACTTAGTCAATAAATTCTCCTGTTCGTTTTATGCGCATAGTTCACCCACTGTGTGATATAGAGACGTGAATTACTGCGTCAGCTGTACCGTTCAGTTATTGGGCTGAAACGGTGACGTCATAATACCAGAAAATGAAAACGAATTGCCACACGTGCCGAAAAGGATCAATATGGAATAAGCGTAGTAGACACTGAAATCGGTCCATTACGCGGCCAATGTTAGATGAAGGGCGTCCATTTAGTTACCTATCTATACCGTTTATTTCAGATAATGCCCGACAATGCGGGGCTCTAATAAAAATAACTTTATCAGAATAGCTTACTTCTATATTACTAGAACAGGAAACCAGGAAGCCTACTCAGACTAACTAAAACGGAACATCCTAATTAATGTCGCAGAAAATTTTACTTTACGAACGTCTCCGAAACGAGAAAAAAATTAGGGACACATAAATTCGTTTCCAGTTTCGATTCGACCGTATATTTAATTGCAACTGAGGTACAGAATATAGTAGGTATGCTGAGGGCTTCGTGCTCCACATGCATAGACATTGTTTTGAATTGAGTCCCCTAGCGCGGCAACATATATTTTCTTTGCAATAAAAGCGCTTGCGGCAGAATTGCGGTCACATAGTGGTCTGCTGCCTTTCTAACAAGGGTAGCAAGTACTAAGTGCAGAAAAGTGTCGGGATGCCTCAGCCCCACTCGCGTTATAAGAATTCCCGCAATAAAGCTTTTAGATGTCGCTTTTTATTGAACGTCACTTGCCTTTTGCGTTTACTGGAATGTGTTTTAACTTGAACGTTGAAAGTTGAGAGAAGAATCGTGTCGCACAGCGATGTGATCCCCGTCCGTTCCTTGTAGGTTTATGTCAGCCTTAATTTTTTAACGGGGCCTTTACTGGATAGTTGTAATTTTGTTTGACCTAATTAATTGTGTCAGTAGTCAAAGATGTTAAAATAAAGTGCGAACGCTGGAAGTGCATACAGAAATTGATGAATATTGATGAAGGGTGAGAGTTCGGTTGGCTAATGAAATAAAATGTAAAGCATAAAAGATATGACTACATTTATGAAGCATGATGGTTTTAACAAATGTTTCAGATAAAAATCGAACTCTTGGGAAAATATCAAAACCATTTGTAGTAGAATACTAGAGACCTTACTTTTCAATGCTGGAAATACATAGCAGGAAAAAACAGGAAAAAAAAATGGGATTTTTACCATCGTCGATCAAACAATGTCTTGAAAATGAAAATAGAGGTAACACTGCAAGCTGCAAGCAAAAAATATAAAAGAAAATGTTACATAAGTATGTACTACCATTGATACCTTTAGTAACTCTAACACTTGAACCATTGTTAACAAAAATAGAATATCATTGTCAAGAAACATACAAATTCCCTTTTCAGGTTATCGAGAATACTTACCAGTAATCGATATCTTTGACAACGGCTTACGTAGGTACAGTATAAAAGAAAACTTCAAACATTTTCTATTTATAGTACCTTTTCATCTTGCCTAAAGCAACGCAATTCCTTTCACGGCACTTGACGTATTTTTCACATGTTATGTAACCAAAGGCACCCAAGACAAAGGCTAGTAATAACGTGAGCCAGAAGAATAGGGCAGCCAGAACAAAACCGAGTGAAGTGGCAACTCTGCGTGGTATTGTCGAGAGAGGTATAGCAAGCCACACGCGGTTAAACTCTTGAATCTTGAATGCTAGTAATTATTTTACGAAAAGAGTTTGTGTTTTGTTCTCATTCACTGAAAGCAGGTTCAACTTGAGCGAGCGCTTTGGTGCGACTTAATGAAATAACTAATTACGAGATGCTCACCGGGCGTAAGGTAAAATAACGCCAACATTAATTGTAGTTCTGACCTACTATCTGAGTTAATTTCAAGTATCATCCAGACTTGCCACAAATATTATGTTTACAAAAAAATAATGGCAACTTTTTTCTTTGCAAACACGTCGATTTTGAAGACGACCATAGTTTCATCCAATTTAAAAAAAAGATCGGACTATTTAGTTTAAATGACAAAAAGCTTGGGATTGTAGTGAACATCCCACGAGTTTAACAAATTAGAAGTATAAATTATGTTGATGAGAATAATTTTAGAAAATAATGAGAAGAGAAACGTTTGTCTACGGTCAACCTTAGGAATAATTTTCTAGGGTTATCTATGTGTGAATTAAACCTAGATTTTTTCTGTGCTGCGGACTTCATACTACAAATAAGCTAGTGATTTATCAAACAATTATATATCTACCTACCAATATTGAGTCATATACCCACTTTAAGCTTCCCCGCTGACTCAAGGACCCTCATTCAAATTAGACATCACGTAATTAACGATAAAAGCTCTTCTTAAAAGCTTATTTAGTTAAGTCATTTGCTTAAGTACGTTGTTTCGCAAACAAATTCTGGCACGAGCTCTCTCGATGTCGTTATTCCTTACTAGATTCTTCCCATACATTTTACTTAGGACGGAACATTAGTTTATTCATCTTTGTGAAGGCAACAGTGCGCACGGAGTTTATTGCTAGAACAAATGGACCGTGGTATGCAAGATGGGACTAGATGGTGTATCTCGAAAGAGCGATTTAGACGATGTTTACTCGGCAATTCTATTTAGGCACATTTTGCTGTCTAGCGCAGCATAGTGTCGCACTTTGATTTGATTCGTCGTCTCAGTCAATAAGAATTACGTTTTGAAACGAGATGATTACTATGTATTTGTTTTTGTTTGAGTTATCGATATTTCGGCACTGTTCCAAGTGCCATGATCACGAAAAAAATATCACCCCCAAGTGATATTTTTTTATATAAATAAATGTAGTGCACGCGGGTAAAACTGCGAGCACAGCTATTATAATAATAAAAATAGATCTCTTTAACCTTTTTTATGTTATTGTTATTTTTCTTCGCCTTGCCTCGGATTGGTGCTATATTGCAAACAACGACATTAACGCCCTTACACAACCAACAAAGTGTTTTGATCGTCTCAAGTAAATTCCGTGTCGAAATATTTGGTGAGTCCCTTAATAATGTACATAATAATATCTCCTCTAAAGGCCCCGGCTCTAGTCGTCTTGCGGCTTAGCATAGGCACTTCCCGGGATATAAGGGTCGGCCGTCTGTTTATCATGGCCTTATTCCTTTTGATCATTCAATTTCCTCTGCTTATATACGATCTTATGCGATTTTTGTCTCCGCTTCTGAGGGACCTTTCATGTTATTTTTATTGCGGCATATCGGAGATGATAAATCTTGATTTGACGATGGGTTTTTATGAGTATTGGTTGTAGAGTGGTGTTCAAATTGTTATCGTTTTTGCATTGCTTTTTATGGGAAATAAAAGGACTCTTTACTTGTATTTTATTGTGAACACACAATTCAATAGAATTACAGTTTAGGCTTTTAAGGCTTTTCCACAACTGTTTTAAAATAGCTAGTTTACACAGTAACCTCTGAAAATAGTCCTAAGTTTATATAGGGTAATTTTGTCACCCAGAATAAATTTCCACCACTTACCTAGAATTGAAACATAAAATTCCTGCCTATTTTGACATCAAATTCTTACCTGTTTGTTTAATTTAATGATAATCAACTTAGTTTTAAACAATTTTATTTTATATTGCTAGTTTATTTTTTATCCGACTGTTATATAATTATTTCTTCTAAAATGTATTTGAAGACACTGAAAACAAAGAATTGACATGTTTCGTGGTTGAGTAAAATAAAAGTATATAGGAAATAAATAGTAAATATTCCTTGAGTGATATTCGTAAAAACAAATTTCAAACGCGATCAATAGAGGCAGGATTCAAAATATTTACACAACCTCATAAATTGATATCGGCTTAGCCAAATAAAAATAAATTCTCATACGCGACAGCCGCGGTACAGGTGCGGTGGAAACGGTAAATCAACGTCAACCCCATTTGCACGGTCCAAAACAACACATTCAATTACAAGCAATAGTATACAACATAGCGCAATACAAATGTTACTAAATTGAAGTCAAATATGAAAAGAAAAATATATTAGAATTAGGTTTTATAACGGGATAAATTAACATGTATTTGTTTTTGGTGTGTGAAAATGGTAATGTCATCGTAAGCAAAAAACGTGAGAGAAAGCGGGTAGATACGTCTGCCCGTTATAATATCAACAATCCTACCCGCAGAAACTTTTAGTATTCACGTGATCATGGCGCTTGCATCAACAGTGCCGAAATATCGAGAACTCATACAAAAACAAATACATGGTAATTATCCCGTTATACCTGACTCTAATGTTATTGACCATGGTAGAAAAATATATTACTCAATGGAAAATATTATTTAATTACTAGCTGCACCCTCCGGGTTTTTCCGTTAACCCGCAGGAACCTTTCCGGGATGATAACTAGCCTATATGTTAATTCAGAGTATTAGCTATATACGATCCAAATTTCATTCAAATTCGCTGAACCGTTTCAGCGCAAAGAAGCAACAAATATACACACTTACAAATTTTCACATTTATAACGTTAGTGTGATTTTTAATCACACCATCTAGTGGCTAGTCTCATGTGCTATTGCCAATATAAATATTATGACTGCACTTTCTACGAGAATGCCTAAATAAGTCAAGGACAAGAAAGTAGGCAAGACTGGCAAAAAACGAGAAACCATAAGGAGACCGATAATGAGAAATAACGAGAAACAGCTGAATGTAATGGTGTTTCACGCGAATCATGCCAAATAATAAAATGCCAATTTCCTGCTAGCCTAAAAACACTCAGTTAAATATCCATGTGCAATATACCATACAGAAAATACCTTTTAAAGAGCCCGTATTTGAAGGCTAAATCTATTGAAATCAATCAAAAATAGCTTTTTTTTTCTTTTTTTTTTACTATTTACAGGGTAGCGTTTGACCACAAGTCACCTGATGTTAAGTGACGATGTGGTCAAAGATGGCGCCACGCTACACCTGGACTGGGAACTGGCTCTCAAGTGAGGCTGCCGGAACACACCGATAGGTGCTTGGCGACAGATTCTTAACAAGAGGGTGGTAGCTAGCCAGGCGAGTACTAGAAAATACTCTACCACCAAGCTATGGTTTCATCACGATGTTTTCCTTCACCGAAAGCTCAAGCTCATTGTAGGATTCGAACCCACGTCCTACGGATCGCAAGCCGACCTCACTACCACTGAGCCATCATCATCTGAGCCATCATCATAGCTTTGTTAGAGATAAAGACACAAATCCGATAGTACACTTTTATTGGCAACGATAATAAAAGTTTTATAAGACAGTTGCAAGCTTTGTTGATCAAAACGCAGAACAAAGTGAACTGTAAATTCTATACCTAAATTGCGTCCGTCATAGTTGAAATTTAGTAGCTACGTACGTTAGACGTTCAAAGGCAAAATTCTCGCGCAAATTAATTAAGTACTTGCTTGCAGCGCAACTGCTGTTGTACAATCTGATTCAGTTGGGCGTCACCCTCTTGCCTTTACGTTATTTGTAAGTGGTGCAATAATGTCAAGTAATAAAGTGAAAATCGTCAAAGAAAAAATGCTTTATTGAATGAACATTTTTGTCAGTAGATGAGGAATATTACTTTTTGGGTGTCTCAGACATTGCAGTATAAGATTTATTTTGTGTTTGCAATGTTTCTTCGACACAATATGTTATTTCAAAACCGAATTAGCAAGCTGCAGCAGTGGGCTGGTCATATAAGCCGCAAAACCAACAATCGTGTGTGTTCTTTTGGAGACAATGACTTGGCAAATGCCCTCCGACTAGGTGAAGAGGCGACTTATGCCGAGTGGGCAGTAGTTGGATAAGAAGAGGTAAACACCTGATTCAGTGGGGCTTATGTTCAGTACCTAGTGGACTGACACATGCTGATGAATGTTTCAATTGAAAATATATTAGTAAAGCATTCTTCAATGAGCTTTCATTTCACAGTAGGTACATAATAGTTTAGAGATGGTTAACAGCTTTGCACGTTCAAAGGAGCTGCTCTCGGAAATTAATTACTAGCTTAGACCAAAACTGCTGCTTTTAAGGTACAGTCTAATTCAGTTGGGAATGACCCTTGTGGTAGCTTTGGCGATGAGAAGCGGTTTATACGACGGTTAACATGTTTTAATTTGTGATGTTATGAGGAAAATTTCTAACAGTTTCTTTTCACGCCTCTATACGTAGAGATTGTCGTTCGCTCTTTACCTCAAAAGCATTCGAGCCAAAAGACGTCTTAAACGTGAAAAGGGGGCTAATCACACGTCAGTCTCCGCTTGGTATTGTGTTTCACGGTCAGTAGAAGCTACATAAGCTGACAAATTGTTTTATTTTTTTAATTGACATACATTAATGTGACAAACATTATAATTTTTATGTTGATTTATAATGTTATACTTAAAACCTCGTTTATAGGATAACTTAGTACACACTCAGTCACGTTTGCATTAGACCCGAAGTCCATCCCTTTGTACTTTAATGTCTGTAACCGGCGATAAGTGAAGCATACATACCGGTAGTAGCGGGCGATATCTACAAATTCAAATTCATTTTTGGGTCGGCTCGGCTATGTACTAGCGAATCCGATCGGCTTTATTCATTATGCAGATGAATCTCGTAACTTTGGGGGTACCTAAAACGAACACAAGTGTTAACAAAAAGCTTGTTTCAAGAGTAATTAAACCTATTCAGTGAACGAGGGTAAGGAGGTAAGGTGGCGTCTATTGGGTCATGAATAAAACATGCGAACGTGTGAGCTCGCTCTTACTAACTGGAAAAAATTCGACGCGAGGTAAGAGAAAAAGCGAGTGTTTGAGAAATAATGTTATGTCAATGTATGAGAGTTGACAGGAAGTTAGGGGCTAAGTTAAGAGTGTCAAGAGGTCAAAGGCTATTTTTAATTATTATTTTTTTAGGGACTATCCGCGGCAACTATGAATAGATGTGCTGTAGCGATTCTTGAGTTCGTAAAAAAAGCCCTTCGAAAGGACATTTTCAGTCGTTCCCAAATTTCCCGATTTTCCAGGAAACTTTCCGAATTCTCCTTTCTTTAAAAACTTGACTTGAACTATTAAGAACATTATTTTTAAATTTGTCGATTCGGTACAGTCGTTCTCAAGAGGTGCGCTTATTAACGAACAGCATTTAATCTTTGTTTTGCAAATTAACTAAGCTTGATGGGTGGGATTTAAACTCAATCCTCGGATCGTCAATCAAACATCGCTGTTAACCTCGAGTTGATTAGGAAAATGGTAATGATTGAGAATTACATAATGAAGCATTCTTTTGTAATTGATGTCATACTTATACGTGCAACTGTACTGGGCCAGCGTGGTATGTAATGGCCTATTCTCTCTCAATAAAATAAGGCCCTATTCCCAGCAGTGGGAACGTAAAATGCTGATAACGATAATGATGCTTTCATCTTTCTGAAAAGAAGTACATACCTTCTTTTTCAATAACATTTTCCTAACCTTTCACATGAACCTTTCGACACTCGTGTTTTGATAGGATTGTTATTAGATTAATCAAAACAACAACAAAATACTTCCTACAAATCAAATTTTGAAAACTATTCTGAATAATTTAGCAGGTACCTTATATTTCCCTCCCGTCTTCCAACTATCACTTGATCCGATATGCGACTTGGATGAATCGCACTTTGGGCGCGGCAAAGCTCATTGGTCTCATGAATTTATACGTAAGTCGCAACCTCTTTGCGGAAAAACTATAAATCTGACGGAAGAGGTTGGTGTAACAATGGATGTTTTGTTATTAAGGAGGCCGGGATCTTCTCTATGCAGTATCGCGTGTCTAGCTAGACTTTAATTACTTTTACTACGGCTTAACTTTTTCATTTTTACCTCTTGTCGGGCAGCGTTGTTCTGGATTTGGCCTCTTTCTTTGAGTCTCTAAATAACAAGAACTTGTTAGTTCGATTAATATATACAGACCGATGTGGCGCAATGGGAGAATTAAGCGTGAGGACGCGGTTTCGTATTAAAGTGCAAGTATTTGTTCTGTGTCTGTGTGTTGTAGATCCCCGATCCACATAGTGACTGATACCCTAGATTTTAGAAAACGAAACCTAGTTATATAGGTATATGTGATTTTGTGTTTCTCATTACCATTGTTAATACGTGGGTAAAACGGCGGGGAACACCTTGTATATTATGTACCTACAGTCAATAGTCAAAAGTCATTTATTCAATAAGATACATTGTGATCACTTTAAAACGTCAAACTTAAAACTAGCTACGCCTGTTCCAACCTCCTTACGCCGGCAAAAGAACAGGCAAGAAACGCCCAGCAGGTAATTTTTTGGCGCGAACACTTTGAAAATTTTATTCTTATTACTTACTAATTGATTGAATTGGAGCAAGTTCACTAAAATCCCAAGCTTTTTTTGTCATCTAAATAGTCAGATATTTTATAATAGGCTTTACTAATAAGATTTATCTTGGTTGGTTGTGTACAGAGTGAATTATATGGTGATATATGTAATACAAAACATGTTTGTTATAGACAGAAAATGAATAGCGTTCCTACGCAGGTAATGTCTAAAATACAGTATAGATAGCGTAATTTCATACTGAACGCCATAGTATCCTAAAACGGTGTGTCTTCAGTGACCTTAATTATAATGGCTCCAGGTGTGACGTCACGCCAAATCAGAATATAACATCAATCATGGCGTGACACTCGGCTAACTTCCACTAGGTAGTAGGTAAGAACCTATATCGTGCGTTACGTCATGCTCATGACCAGGGGATTAACTGAGATACAAATCAGCAAAGTAATATTATTCCTACGTAAAACCTCAATGGCTTTTTTTTCATAGATTCAGTTTAATTGTTTTATGACTTTGCGATCGTTATAATTCGACACTGGAAAGAATGAATTAGTTATCTCACGTTCTTTTTTATTACCTAGAGGATAGCCTTTGACAATAACTCACCTGATTTTCAGTGACGATGTGGTCGCTACACATGAATTGGGAGCTAGCTCTCAAGTGGGGCTATCGGAACATACCGATATAGGTGCTTCGCGACAGATTTTTAACTCAAAGGTACCCAGCCCAGTTCTTCACCGAAAGCTCAAGCTCATTATACGAGTAGTGTCATAAACCACAATCTACAGGTCGAAAGCAGTCACTACCACTGAGCTATAATTAATCGTTTCAAAACAAAACGTTTCTAGTTGTCGAGGAAAAAATTCAGTGAACTAAAACAAACCAGCTGCAACATGACTAACAAAGTTTATGAAGTCGGTCAAGGTAACAGTTATGGGAGTCGTAACGTAGAGGCCAAGTTATAGCTTGCGATAAGCTAGGTTCCATTATAATTTTTACTTTACCGGAACTACAGTGGTATTTGTAGTGGCAAAGCTTTTGTATAGAGGCCATTTGAAGCTTGAAAAGGAAAGCTGGCTTGCTTTACTTTCTGTGTGTTGAGAATCAGTAGAGTATATGAAATAAACGTTGCTTTTTGTTTTTATTTTGTGTCATCAACGAGATAGCAATTCAAAAATGAAATCTTGAAAAAAGTTCGAATATAGTTTTTAGGAGAAAAAATGGTAAAATTTTAGAAATCAGTAATAAAATTAAGTGCGTTTACCAAAAATCTTTTTGTATGAACTCATTTTTGTTTTGCCAACCGGGATGGGTGGTCACTAGGGGTGGCGAGTGCAGTGATTTGTTAAATGTCTGGGTGGCACTGAACAGTAATGGGTAAACGTGATATTTTTCTTCAGGCAAGCGACTTCCTCGTCTCGTTCTCTAAAAAATACTTATGCTTAAAGTTGACAGACGCAATGCGGCGTCCCGTATGGCATTTTCTATGTTGACATGAACGTGACCTACAAAGTTACGCGTTTTTATAGGCAATGGTGCCGCTTAACACGAGGTGAGTTTTTTCATTGAATCATAATAAAAAAGTAATTAAAAATATACTGAAATAGTTGCAAATAATACGATATCCGCTCTTTTAGAGCTGGTGGCATCAAATTTGCTTTCCGGCTGACTTGAGTGATGCGGATAAATCCGCATAATACCCACCGTCAACAATATTTAAACATTATCGACATGGCCAGAGTTTTTCCACATAATCCCAATCAGAGAATGATTTTAATTCTTTGCCTTTCATATTTAAAAATGTGCAAAATTGACACAGCTGCTGATCTAGTGCTTTATCTAAATACTCGGGCCGCGCCACAACGTATTACTCCATCTCATTCTAACATCAATTAAGCGACAGAGACGCATTATGTCTTGCGGCGCGGCCCGCCCGTAGGCGTGTGAGGTTTAATGATTATAATGTTTAGTAGATTCATTCACATGTATATTTATTAGTGCATAGAATGAATCGAACAAAGTTTAGTGCAACATAACACCTTTAGACTCTAATCGTTTTGCCCGGGCCACACTAAGGTCAACGGCAAGGGAAATGTCAATGCCTATCTTCGCGATAAATATTGCGTTAATTATTAACGCTATTATGTGAGTGGCTACACTTCGGTCAACGTGAATACACTTGAATTATCAGCTAACGTCAAACGCCAATGTGAATCCCGTTTTTCAATGTCGTGGCCACACTTATGTCAAACGTTAATCATCGCGCTATTAAACGGCATTTCCCGTTAGTGTGGCCTCAGCATTATAAGTATGGCTTTATGATTAGGGAATGTTCTTGATCAGGCCAAGGCCCACCCCGGGCTGTAGCGCCTCAGATGATGATGATGATGATGATGATTTATGATTAGGATTGTCAACCGTTCATTATAAATTATAATATGTTATAATTTTGAACAGCATTAATATACGCGAATAAAACATGATCAACTATTCCACGAACGCTTCATTGTATAGGCAAACGCTACTTAAGAATGTAAACGTTAAAGACGACAGCGACGTTGAGTACCCTCATTTCACACAAGATGGAAGATGAAGTAACTTTTTCTTTACCACATTTGTAACAAAAAATACGTTAATTCATCAAAAGAGTGGCAACCCTATTTATGATTGTGAACAATCGTCTTTAAATTACTATCCAATTGAGTATATTCACAGTTATACTTCACGCTCAATTTACCATCGCTTGTGAACGTAGATGTAATTTACGGAAGACGTTAGCTTACTTGTTGATACTTCATCATCATCAGTCTTTTAAGTTCCCACTGCTGGGACACAGCTCTCTCAGAGTGAGAGAGAGAGAGACAGAGAGAGAGACAGAGAGAGAGAGAGAGAGTGTATGCCATAATACGCATTGTAAGGCATACCATTCAGCCACCCAAACATTTTCTGTTTTTTAATCTAATTTTTATCGCCATATACCTATAAACATAACCTACTTTCTTTGAATATAAAAAGTCCCAAAATATTTTTTCCATTTCCCTATATTATTTAAAAAGTTTATTGTCACAATCACAAGCCACAATGTGTCATGTCACTAATGGCAATTAACCCGGTAGCATTTTAAAAGTAATTGCTTTGAAAAGTTTGCTTCAATTTAATGTTGTATCAGTCAAAGTTTAATTGTTAAACTTCGTGCTTGCTCTATGCATGCCTGTTTTCATTAAATATTAGTTTCTCAAGTTATTATGTTCGTAATAATTACTTGTAAATGTAGCTTGAACCAAAATACAATTATGGCAAAGTTTGACATGTACATTTGGCTGTAAACAAAGTTTACTATTACTTAAACGACTGATGTGGCGCAATGGGCGAACATTCGATTTTAAAATGTGAGATCGCAGGTTCGATTGCTACTACGAGACAAATGATTGTGTATCTATTGAAAAAAAGGCGCATGTATTGGTTCCGTGTCTAGGTATTGTGGATCTCTGTAGTTTCTGATATCCTAGATACAGGGAACCCAGTTAATACAGTTAGAGGTCAGATATTTTTGTAAGCATGTGATTTTATATTACTTTAAAGCAGCGTATAAAATTAAATCAACATGCACTGTATTTTGTATTTTATTTTAGACAAGATGTTCCCCGCGATTTCACCCGCGTGTGTTACAGTTTATTGCGATAAAAAGTACCAAATTTCATTTATATCGGCTCTATAGTGAAAGTGTAATAGACAGATAGACAGACAAAGTTACTTTCGCATTTATAACATTATAAAATAGTAGGGATGTAGGTATTAGAATTATTCAGTCGACAAAAATACTCGTTTTACAATGTTTTTGACTAGGCATTCATACAAAAAATAACAATGAACATTGCAGTTTTTGAACCGAAATTTAAAACAAACACCCGAACTTTATTTTTACGTTTGAATAAAGCGAAATAACCGACAAACAAACGGTTCAATGTGTACCTCACATGAACCCTCAATAGGCCGAATATTTCAATATTCTGGCTCCCGGCCAACAACGCTCAACCTGGAAATTGACCACGACTTCAAAGAAACCCAAAAAGCGAATTGAAATATCACCACCAATTTTTTACTCTTCACGTTGAGTGAAAAATCTTATGAACACGCCGAGTTCAAAAGATTTATTTCCATCTCAATCCTTGTCAAAGATTATTCTGTTAGAGGAAAAACCGCATGAATTCTGGAAGCTTTAGAGCGTAGAAGCGCTTAGGAACTATGATATATGGCTGAAGGGTTAGAGTCAATAGCTGTGTTCAATCAGATACAGTTCATAAAACGAATGAAATATTGTCTCTAAGCGGTGTTTGAAGATGCTTTCTTCATAAGGCTGGAGAACTCTGTTGTCAGTTTGGGATGAAAGAGGATAAAACGATTTCGTAAGAGCAGTGTACCCATGTCCTATCAATATCTTTGAATGACACATTGACTTTCGTAAAGTGGGTCACCTACGTACGTATTTATTCAGAGAAAATGTTGGTTTCCTTCCACCCCTTATTAATACTGTTTGATTTAGAACTAACGTCAATGTCATGTCCACTTAAAATAACGAATTTGTTTTTATCTGGCTTTGGACAGTCTTACAAAGTTGTGACGTCACAATCACGTGACTTACTGTTTTTATCGAAAAACAACTTGAAAATTAAAGAAAATGTTTTTGGAACACCTTGACAGACCGATCACTAAAAATCAAAGCCTATCTTTATTCACCTAATCTCCTGTGAATTCAAAATCGGACAGTTAGAAAGCAGCAATATTTTTATCCTAGAAACAAATAACACGATACAAGTGTTAATAAAAGCAAAAGCATGGTACCATTAGTGAAGTTAAACTTCTATGAATTATTCACGATGATTGTGTAGAGAGAACGTATCGACTCGGTGGGTTTATTCACATTTTTACAATTGGGACGGCGCGACACAGAAATTCACTTACTTTTATGTATATATTGGCCCCTAAACTATTTGGATTAGACGGAGAAAGCCGGTACGTTACTACGATTCAGAAATCTTTGGAATTAATATTGATTGTGTCTATTGACCTATTATCACGCGCATTAATTAATTTGGTTTGGCAAGGCTGCTGTGACATTATTGCTATGCTTTGGGTTATTAAACCGCTGTAGGTAAAAATAAAATGAACATTTTTGGTGAATATTTACTGTTGGTAATGATGACAAAATTAATATTTTTGGTGAAAATATGATAACCACATATATAGATTCAAAGGTACCTTGTTAAAAAATTCGACAACATTCACATTTTGTCAAAGCAACAAAATGTTTTTTAATGATTTTAACGATACTGGACAAAATTGGAACTGAAAACCTGTGTCGCATTTCGTATCAATGTACAACATAATTGAATGCCAGCAGCGTTTTATAGTTAGTGCTCATCTCTGCATATTTTTATGCGAGTTTTATTTTTACCCAATTCTAGTGAGTGACAATTTCGACAGTGCAACGAAGTTGTACACTTTATCATATGTCATTTCGGGTCATCATCAGCCGGAAGAAGTGCTTAATATAGGCCTCCCCCTTACACTAAACGCCTTTAAGCCTTTTTTTTCATCCATCATATTTCCGCGACTCTTATGTGATGTCGTTGGTCCACCTGGTGTGGCTTATCTACAGAACATTCCACTTCAAATCAATAAACATTAATTGAGGAGGTCCCTGACATATAATTATATAAAAAAAAACAAATATTATATTTATTTTCTTAAATTGAGAGTTATCTTATGTTACGGTTTATATTTCTTTTCATGTATATAAATTTATACCACCAACCGCATTTTATTTCTTACTATTGCTGTCCATCCAAAGGTTGTCTGGTAGAAATCGCTCTAAGCGATAAGACCGCCCATTGTAACACTAGCTCTAAGATTTTTTTTTCCTCTATGTTGGTCTATTTTTCTGTTGTTGGGGTGAAACAAAAAAGTGTCATCTATCTATCTATCGTGACTTCTCTCAATAAACAGACTAGACGCCTGATTAATGGCTTAGCCGTTAATGTTTATCATTTAGATCCCTTCATCCATTTACGATTTCAATAAGAGGGAGTCAGGGTCGTTACGTTCTTTCACTGTCAGACATGGGGCAATTTATCTTCGAGTCAATACATCAGAGGCTATCAACAAGTGTCTGGGATCGAGATACATATTCCCACGGTACAACCTTAATTCTTGCGTTATGCTGAATAAGAAGATTTTTAGTATACGGAGCGTTGGGGGATCTGTCTGAAGTGAATTGAATGAAATGTTACTGGTTGCGGCGGTTAGAACTTGAGAGATTTAGGGGTTTCGTACAGGTCACTTTATTATTTTTTAACAGAATATGGTGTAAGAGCTTGTATGTTTGTGACTCCAAAAAAAAAACCCAACCATTTCAAATTCATTACTGCCTTTTATAAATTATTTACATAATATAGGTAATGAACACTTCGAATTCAGGGCAGAAGGCAGAATTTCTATAGAGGATATTTAAATATAAATTTGCACTGAGACGTCTCAATATATTTTTCATTTATAATATCATACGGTGCAAACAAGCAGATAACCAGCCTGATGGTGAGCGGACACCGTTGCCTACGGACATTTGCAAAACTAAAAGCGATTGCCAAAGCTTTGCCTACCCTAGCGTTAATATAGGTGCAAAAAATACATTTCCATTTAAAATTAATGGACATGAACATTTTACACGTTCAAAGATTAATCATGTACCCATAAGCGTGTTGTGGGTTGTGGCTTACAGTAACCACGAATGAACTCGTTACCCCGAAATCCTTCTTCCTCGGTTATTCTCAGAATTGAACCTCGTCGGTAAAACTTCAAGACAACCGGAAGGGAAAAAAGTTGTCATGGCTTCTATTGAAATGTTCTTGAGAGAGAAAAAAGGCTTTATTTTCATTAAGTTACGTTTTATCTCATACTAGCTGCGCCTCGTGGATTTACCCGCGTAGAGATTCCCACAGGATTTTGATCAGAACAATAAATAACATATGACTGCACTCAGGGATATTGCAGTAGCTTTAACATTAGATCAGTTGTTCTTGAGAGTATCAGTATTTAACATACCTACAGCAAATTTTACCTCTAACTTAGATATATGTTTATTATATGTGTAGCATTTTTAGTAAATTAAATGTCTTATTTTAGAAGATATGCATTAACATGAACAATTGAACGTATCGCTAACTTCGTTAGTTCTCCTTTTGACTCTCTCTTTAGTTTTATATTGATCTTATCATCATTCAGCCTAGTTGCCAAACTCCAAAGCTGGGACCTCAGGCCTTTACTTAGTGATACAGAGAGAGTAGCCATAATCTACCCACGCTCAGCCCAGAACCTAGAAAAAATAACAACAATCCAAATCCGCCATAAAAATAATAAATGCCGCATTTACTTGTGGTCCAAAACAAACAATACGTTACGGCTGAGTTATGAGAGTGGTTGGCGCTGTAATTCCAAATATATGAAGACAATTTCACACAAACCGACGCTAACGTCTGGTCTGCAGATAAAGCTGTCTTCCTCGGCTGACCTGCCGTTATCTCGTAAAGACACTCATATTTTCTCTCCTCTCGTACTCACTAATCCAGTCCGACGAGTGGCAAATTCTCGCGCAGACCGAAAGCTTCTGGATTTGTCTGGTCTATTGTGGTTTACTGTGAAAGCTTATAGTCAACGTCAGCTGAAACTTGAAAGCTTGTTTGTCATATTTATGTGCATTTCGAAGTAGAATAAAGTAGTAAACATACAGGGATAACTGAGTAGTAGTTTTGCTTTCAGGACTAGTATTAAATTTGATTCAATTTTCAGAGGTTACATTTGACGTTTGAGGCGAAATTGTAAACCATTAGAAGTAATCCTTGTTAACTGTATTAAACACATTTGGGTTTTAACAATTCAAATTCATTACCATATAATGCCGTTCCAAATAATATGCTTCTTTTGTTCCGGTGTCCATTAAAATTACCACATAATATTGTTAGCTCAAATAAATCATTGATCGGTTTTGAATTGCAATTTGAATATCAAAGGGTATAATTGGAATACTTAATTGGTAGCTTGATTACAGTCTGTTATATTAACACATAGTTTACGTAACGGAGGTAGTGATTACTACTTAATCTGTGGTAACGACTTGATAATGTATGGTCATAATGATTGAATCATTTCACATCAATCATAGAGTTTGAATAATGTTATTATGGCGTTACTACGACGAGTTTTATAATTAGAAACTCAGGAACATAATTGAATAAGCTCGTCAAGCACTTGATGTTTTGTCCATTGCATAAAAATATTATAGAATAAGAAGAAAAAAACATGTTTTTAATGTAAAAGGCTCAATTTATGAACAGTTTTATACTAAAACTTATTTTTTATACTAAAATATCGGAAATTATTAACAAACATAGTAGTAAGAATAACCCCCCCCCCCCCCCTTTATAGCGATGATGGCTCAGTGGTAGTTACGTCGGCTTGCGATCCGTAGGACGTGGGTTCGAATCCTGCAATGAGCTTGAGCTTTCGGTGAAGGAAAACATCGTGATGGAACCATAGCTTGGTGGTAGGGTATTTCTAGTACTCGCCTGGCTAGCTACCACCCTCTCGTTAAGAATCTCTCGCCAAACACCTATCGGTGTGTTCCGGCAGCCTCACTTGAGAGCCAGTTCCCATTCCAGGTGTAGCGTGACGCCATCTTCGACCGCATCGTCACTTAACATCAGGCGACTTGTGGTCAAACGCTACCTTGTAAATAGTAAAAAAAAAACCCTTAGACGCTACAAATCACGTCTGACCATGACATTTCTAGTTACATCACATCCCGGGTCATATATTTCAACTTACCCGAGCCCCGGGGAAAGTTTCAATTGAGTATATCTAAAGAAAAATTGTTAAACTTTCCCCCAGTATTGAGAGGAACGAACAATAACTTTATGATAATATAACAAGCTTTCGCAAAAAAGATTCGTATCATTAAGTCGACATCATGGAGATGAGCTGCAGATAATCTTCTATTAGATTTAAGACAACGATTCAAAGATAATTTTGTAAATTGTAAATACGTATACATTGAAAGCGTCTGATTTTTCTTAAGAATATTTTGACCTCTTTCGTCGTCGACCTCCTACGCAATAACAGAATATTACTCTAATAATAATTGAGCTCTTGAATTTTGTACTAAATAAGCAAACGTAATTCATTTTCATTACCAATTCACAAAGCTAGCTTAGTTGCCAAATATATACCGATAGATAACCAGGCACTACAGTTTTACCTGTTTATATTATTTTTCCGCATTGTGATAAAAAGCGATAACGCCATACTATACTTTTCTTGGTTCAGAATTTAAAGATTGAAACGCAGACTTTGAAAAACGTTAATTAAGAGAAAAAGCCAGCGCAAAGAATCAAAGAACTTTGGACATGCGAATAGGTATTTTAAAAATATGTTGCAGTTGCACAGCGTGTGCCTTTAGCCGATACTGAGCGAACAAATATAGGAATAAAATTGTACGGCAAGATAACTTTTAACTAACAAAAACTAAGGTTTCGTAATCATCCGCTTCCTTGACAATTATTTTAGGAATATACTGAATTTCTTTTACGGAACGATGGTTGGACTGACCTCGTTGAAACCTTGCAAATTAATAATGTAATCCATATAACATAATATATACTTTTTATACTGTTTTAAACTACCATGGTTTAGCATTAGATGGTTTTTTTTAAATATTGAGAACTCAAATGAAAACAAATACATGGCAACTATCCCGTTTCAAAACCTAATTCTAATAAACTTATTTTTGCGGAAACACAAACATGCCGCGAGAATAGATGAAAACTCCAGGTTACCAAAACCTTTGCTTACCCTTTGTAAAGTTGCAGATAGGTCCCTACTTCGCTAGTTTCATAACCTTCACTAACATACTTTTGTTCTCTTTTGCCCACAGTTGGGGGAAGGCGTGGAGCTCACATTGGGTGAGCTTCGCGCGATGGCGCTGCGGCAGCAACAGCAGATCGACAATCAGCACCAGCTGCTCTGCGCCAAGGAGCAGCGACTGAGGTACTTGAAGCAGCAGGAAGCGAGACAGCACCAGGTAAGATTTGACGAGAGAGAGAGAGAGAGAGAAAGACTATTTGGGCAAACTGCACACAATAACAATAGAAAGAAACGCACAAAAAACGGTAACATCATGCATCAACCATTAATATTATAAGACGGTCCGAACACTGCCGCTGTGTACTGTACTGCTCCTAAAAAGGACTTGGCTCAGTATATGCTCAAGACAAATAAAACTCATCATCATCATCATCATCAGCCTGTGTCAGTCCATGACTGGACATAAGCCTTTCCCAAGGTACGCAACTGAGCCCGGTCTTCGGCTCTTCTTATCCAACTACTGACAGCCACTCGGCGTAAGTCGACGCTCCACCTAGTCGCGGGGCGTCCCACACTATGTTTTCATCTATGTTTATTCTGTTCCGTGTCCGAAACCGTGAAACGGTGTTAATTAGAATGTTCATACCTAAGATCATAATAAAAGTATAATGCATCTAGTTTGTAATAAAAATCTTACTAATATTATAAACATGAAAGGTTGTGAGTATGGATGTATGGATGTTTGTATCTTTTTCACGCAAACCTAACGAACGGATTCGACTTAAATTTGAAATGGAGATAGCATATACCCTGGATTAACACATATGCTACTTTTTATCCCGGAAAAAGTTCCTGCGCAATAAACGGGAGGACGCGGGTGAAACCGCGGGGCGCAGCTAATAAACACATAAATTTAAAGACAAATTTTATACAGGCTGCTCATGGCTCATAAAAATCAAGGACGCTACTGTCTTCCCTGAACTTTAACTCATCCTCTCACGGGCTTTGATACTTAAAAGTTACTAATAAAGCTTTTACGATGTAATTTCACGTGGTGGCGCATACTCTAGTACATCGTTCGCGTATTCATATACTGTTTCCAAGAGAAAGTACTGAGTGGTGAGACTGTTTTAATTGGTCGTGTCGCCTTGAAGTAGTTGATTTAACTAGGAAAAGATTTAGACAAGCCAGAGGTGTCAGGACAGAGCGATGGTGGCCCAACGGTAACTCGAACGCCTAACAGTGCACCGATAACAAGTTCCAATCCCATCTTGGCTATATAACCTAACATTAATGCTGCACCTATGTATGCGCGGATTTCCCATCGCTCAAAACTTTAAAGGAAACCAACGTGAGGAAATCGGCGTGTCCAAAAATTACAATATTAAAGGACATACGATATCGTCAGCGTAGACTTTAAAGATAATATGCCAAAAATTTATTCACGAATTTGGCTGTAATTCAAACGAAATGAAATTAAATCAATTAAATGTCTTCCTTGGAAAATTTACCCTTTGTATGGAAGTGACAAGTCGAAATTTAACCTAACAGAAAAATGACAGACCAATCCTCCTACATAACAACACCTACCCTCAACATACCGGCTCATAGCCTGATAGAAGATAAAACTAGAACACAAGAAATTTTACAAAATACTCAGCATTTCATCAGCTTATAGTCTGTGGCCAGCGTAGCAAGTACGCTTTAATGAAAGCTCCGTACAGCGTGGTTTTAATTCATTAATCCGACTGGAACTCATAAACAGCGAGCAAAGCGAGGGCTCTCCTGGCACATTACTAAAACTGTTAGTACCCGGTATTAAATATGCATTAAGGGGTCGTTTAAGACCGCGATACCGATAGTGGGAGGTTACTGTAAACTTTGACGTTGGTTAAACGGTCCATACGTACATGTACAGTCAGCGACAAAAGTAGCTGATCAAACTTGATTTTCTAAACGCGTATTGGATCAGTATAATGTTTTTTTTTTCTTTACAACTGACAACGTTGCGTTTGACCATAACACAACACACATGGTGTTAAGTGATGATGCGGTCGAACGTTAGTGTTTAAGATGTTATAGAGAATAAGAAAATTAGTTTTTGTTCAGCGACTTTTGTCGTTGACCGTACATGTACCAACAATTACGTAATATTATTATGTGGCCGCTGGGGCTGAATTCTAGATTACGTTACATTACGTAACTCTATAGCGACACTAAAGTATAGATTTGAAATAGATTAGAAACCAAAGAGACCAAAGTATATTATAATTATTTAACTGTAGATATATAGTTAGTTATAAATTGGTATTACATATCTCAGCTATTAGATTAAGCGACAGTTTGAATAAGAATATGTTTCTTGTGTGTTTTATTTTAATGTGTTCTTTGGAAAGTATTAAAACAGGGACAATTATATCGTTATAATACAGCTATCTTTCAGTGTAGAGAATTCAACAATGCTTGTGTACGGAAGGGTAATGATCTTTGTCCATATGTCGTGTTAGTTCGTTCGTGAAACTTCTTCACTCATATGTCAATTAAATTGAGACAAATCAAGAATTAATTAAAGTTTTTCTATGACACAGTTACGTTTTTGTAATTATAATATGTACGTCTATTATAATTGTCTTGCTTTTATGAAAAAGAAAATATTTTCGTATTCATAAAGTATTCTTTTCAAAGAATTTACTTTCAAAAATACATTAATGTCCGTCAACTTGGACACAGGAGTGTTTCCTCGGATCAAAGGACATTTTTAATTCTTTTACAGCTATTGTTATGTTTCTATTTCATTTTACTTAAGAATTCTGCGACCCTTTACAAGAAAGTCCTTTTAATGAAATTTTTTGTCGTTCAATTATGCATATCTTAAGTCGTGCCTAGCTGTATTTTTTGATATATTTTTCTACATTTTGATACATCATCGGACGATACAAAATAAAACATAATAGAACCATTCATTTAATTGAATTTATTATTAAATAGGTAGTTTTGTTTTACATTTCATGGTTTTAGTTTAGTGATTTCATTGTTTTGATTACTAGATACATAACTATCTGAAGTGGCGTGTAAGCTTTGCCGTTCAACGCGGCAATGCGAGCGATGGTGGCCGAACGGTTAGGTGTGCGACTTACAAGACGCCGACACCGAGTTCGAATCCTCTCGGCCCCGCACCTATGACTTAATAATTTATGTGCGGATTTGCCATCGCTCAAAACGGTGAGGGAAAACATCGAGTGGAAACCGGCATGCCCAAGAACTGCAACATTCAAGGGCATGCGACATCTACCAACCCGCACTCGGCCAGCGTGGTGGATTGCAGCCCTTACTCTCTCTCTGAGAGAAGGCCAGAGTCCCAGCAGTGGGAACGTGAAAGGCTGATAATGATATATTTTTACTATCTGAAAGAAATATATTTTTGAGAATAACTACATGTGTTCGTTGTTCGCCTGATGTTTAGCGTCACGCTTGCCCATTACATTTCAGTGCCACACATAGAATTATGAAATTCAACTATCACAATCCTGCGCGGCAATGCACTCCGCTCGACGCCCTGAGATATTAGATGTCAAGAAAATCTCTTTACGCCTTGTAATTTCATCTGTTTGCATCTAACCAAAGTATTATTTTTGCTGATTAACTCTATTTAGTCAAAAACAGGGATATTCAGATATCATCATCGTCCGGAAAAAGTCAGCCGTTGAACATAAGCCCCCTTTGAACCCTCTTTGAACGCCACCATGACCACCATTAGCTATTTGCATCCATCGGCTCCCTTCGACTCTTATAATGCCATTGGTTCTAGTCAGGGGCTACCTACAGAACGTCTACGTGGTCTCTACTCGAGAACCTTCCCTACCCATAATCGGGTCGTCGAGCAATGTAGCCTGCCCATTGCCAATTCAACTTGCAAATCCTGAGAGCTATGTCGGTGATTTTGGTTCTTCGACGAACAAATAATCCAGCGGCAACATTATTACACAAAACTAGTTACATATTTGCTATGTACGACAAACTTCTCTCTATAGTTATAACACCCTTATGCACAGGTATAGTCGCTAAGCTCTCTATAAACAAGCGCAGGTGGCCATCGACACCTCCGCAAATAATCCTTGTGTGTATACACTATTGGACATCGTATTACTGGTATAAACCATCTGTCTTTATGAAATAACTAACCTGATTTGGGAGAAAATAAATGAGTAGACAAGCTCTGTTTTTGTTTTTTTATTAGCACATAATTACCGTGGAGCATTTGTGTGCAAACATTACTGTGAAGAAAAAGCCAAGTTTTAAATAATAAATATAGATAATTAAATAAGGTATTAAACAGTTCATTTTCTCCAAAGCGATTATCTTCTATTCCGTTTAAATAAACTGATGTTTTTTGTTTTAACGTGTTAAAATCTTGGTTTCACGTGTCCACTGAAAATTAAATCAGAATAATTTTTATTTACTCTGCGTCCCTACTCCCAACAAAAGGGGACACATAAAAGATAGCTGTGGGTTGGTCATGAAGGGTGTTGAAATTGTCCTAAAGAAAAGACAAAAGCAAGGGAGCAAAAAAATTATGTAATTAGAATCAAATAGCTCATTTATGAAGCTATTTCAAGATATACTCGTAATATAATATGTTTCATTTGAAATTAAGTACCTAATAACTGACTGTTTATTACATAAATGTGCATGCAGTTAATTGAAATACGTTCAAAATAAACGAATTATAGAAAAAACAATAGACAGACCAAAGTGGCGCCTTTTGTTATCGGAGGCCAAGACTTATTTTGGGTCGTTGCGCCATCTCAGTTAGTTAGTTTTAGTTAGAATAAACAAATATGAACAAAACAAATAGAAGTAGAGTGAGAATGAGTCGGAAATGCCCCTACAATTTTAAGCATTACTAAACAAAGCTGCCCTTACAAAAACCAAGCCGGCATTAAATTTTCACAGGAGATGTCGCAGGTGGTAGCTAGTATTTCATAACTCAATTTAATGGACTGTTTACACTTAGTAATTGACTTTCAGACTGAGTTAGTTTGAATAATAATCGCTTTGCGTTTTCTCGGTTGATTACGGCATCTGAAGTTACGATGTTCTTATTATTTCATGCATTAATTAAGGAATTACTTTGAACAGAAACTCTTTAGTAAAAACATGCTAGTGACTTCTCGGCTTTACCCGCATCCTCTAATGCAGTGTTTCTTAAAGTGGGGTCCATGGACCCCCTAGGGGTCCGTGACATGTGTATCCAGGGGTCCACTGCAGCTTAGTTAACTATAAAATAGTATAGATTAGGAAACTGAGTTCTTACTCTCACTCGTGATTGATAAAATTAAGTATTAATGCAATTTAAGAGATTTGTTCGACAGGTTTTCTACAAATGAAAGTGTCCGACAGGGGTCCGTGAAAATTTTGAAATCTGGAATGTGGTCCATGACTGCAGAAAGTTTAAGAAACCCTGCTCTAATGATAAGTTACAATAAAGTGGATAGGATAAAAACCATCGCCATGAAATAATACATATTTTTCGCTGCTTGTAAATTATTATGTAAAGATTTTTTGATTTTTATTTATACAGATATTAAAATGTCAAATCACTTTAAAGAGGTTCGGCTAAATCAACTTAATACCTCTGTGAATCAATATTTTTACGGAAGTGCGCTTGTGTTACAGAACTTATCTGTTCTGAGCCTAAAAAGTTTTTAAACAACCAAGTAGTATGAACGTTGTGAGTGAAGTCGCAGGCGCGATCTAGTTCAATTTTTATGTTTTCATTAGTGACGAGTTGAGCTGGTCGTTCGTCTTACGGTAAGCGCTCGGCTGCCCATAACAAGCGCCCCTCTTCAATAAAATAGCTAGAATTGTTTACTTTACGTTGTCGTTATATTTCATTGTTTATTAACTCTGTAGCAGTAAATCATGGCCAACGAGAAGTGAGCTAGGATTTCGCGATCATAGATTAGAAAGAGAATTAACTCTGTCTAAATAAATATTTGAATAACAATCCCTGTTTATCGCTTCGCTACTATGTATTAATAAACGTGAAGTGTGTTCGTTGGTTTGTCTTTCTTTGATTTAACACAGCAAAGGAGTTATGGTTTGACGTATTTTAGGCAAAGAAATAGTTTATGGGCCGGAGAGTGACGTAGGCTACTTTTGCTCGGAAAAGTGTACGGTTCAGGTGGGAATCTCGGTGAAACCAAGGGGCACCGCTAGTTTATAACATAATACTAGCTGCACCCGCGGTTTCACCCGCGTCTTCCCGTTATCCCGCAGGAACCCTTTTCCAAGATAAAAGTAGCATGTGTTAATCCAGGGTATAAGTTATCTCCATTCCAAATTTCAACAAAATTATTTTTGTAGTTAAAGTGATACGTGGTAACAAACATTCACACACACACACACACTTTCGCATATATAGGATGCATAAAAAATGTGTTTGTTGGGGTGTCTTTATTTCACACAGCAACGGACTGACGTAAATTTTTTTGCAGTAAAATAATGTGTGGTCCGGAAAGTGTAGTAGGCTACGTTTATCCCGGAAAATATGTTATACCTATAAGAGAATCCACGTGGGTGAAATTGCGGGACGCAATTACTCTTCTAAACAAGCTGAAGATAATGAAATAAAAGTAACGAAGTCGTTTTCATATTACTTCGAGCGAAATAGCAATATAAGACTTGATTATCTCTTTTCGCGATTTTATCCAACAATTTTACATTATCCCATATTTATTGTTATTAAAAAAGTTACTAACGAGATTTCGGCCTAATACAAGAAAAAATGTCTCGGTATCCTTCGGAGAAATTGTGAAACAGATAAGGGAGAAAAAATTAAATTTTCCCGGTCTTAATAAATCTCCGGGGTTGGTCCGGGACGAGAGTTAACCCTAATGCGATATTTATCGCCCGGGTAAAAGAAATAAACTCTTTTCACACAATAAATGCGCCTATAAAATAAATAAAAAGCCTCAAAGCCGAGCGGTTACCGAGATTTAATTTGAAGTATAATTTTTGCTCCGAGGAGAGATTTTGTGGGCTGAGTAACTCTTTTCGTTTGTCGAGGAAACATCATATTTGGGGTTTCAAATTGTTATGTTTGTTAGGTTATTTTTATAAATATTTGCGCTTAGTGAAATGTTAGCTTAGTGTGTTGCTTTATATGAAAAGTTAGAACTGGCTACGCCTTACTTTTTAACTTGTAGGTACCACCACGGTAAATCTATACAAGACTAGCTGTTCCCCGCGGTTTCACCCGCATAGGCTACAGTTAATCGCTATAAAAAGTAGCCCATGTCAATCCTCAGGCTCTAGACTATGTCCATTCCAAATTTCGTGATAATCAGTTTAGTAGTTACGGTGATACGTGGTAACAAACATTCCCACACACACAAAATTTTGCATTTATAATATTAGTAGAATTTAAAATGACCTTCATGCCAGTGACGTCTTTAAAAACGCCTTCAACGGAAGACCAGCGCTGGTCAAACGACCAGCACAACGCTGAGTTGAGGCCGGTTTGCAACAATATTTCTTTTGCAGTTACTACATAATAAATTTTGTTTTGTTTTAAGTATTTTTGTACAAACAAATTATTCTTACTCTTGTAAGTTTTCAATAAAGCTTCGTAATACTTATAAGTTTTTCTTACAACAGGTGGCGGTAGAAGGCGAGCGGCTACGCAGGCTCCGAGAGCGCGTAGAGGCGCAGGAGTTGAAGCTACGGCGGCTAAAGGCGCTACGAGGCCAACTCGATCGGAACAAGCAGGCGAACATCGCGCTTAGTAAGTGATTTTATAAGTTTTTAGTTCATATTCGTAGTGTACTTTATTGGTTGGACTATTAACGTAGAAAGGACGTCGGGTCCAATGTAAACTTGACGAGAAAAGTGGCGGAGTTTGTACGGAGTAACCTGTAAACGAGGTTTTAATGTATCTATCTATATAGATTAAACAAAGGCAAGTTTGTTACAACACATATAATTCGAGAACGGTTGGACCAATTTTATGATCTTTGATTGTCCCAAATAGCAGGGTAAATATTAAAATAATGGCCGTAGAGCCGTAGCCGAAGTGTAGTAGTTTAACGGCCAGTTTCAATAACCTATCTATCAACGGTTTGCCCTACTAGGGATAGAAATTTGACACAAGCTCCATTGAAGTAATGTCAAAGAACAATGGCGAAAACGGACCTGAGGTTGTATAAAAACGAGCTATATATGAAAAAAATGGTAATATTTTGCTTATTAAGAGTAAAATTATCGATATTTCAGGGAAACTGTCGAAAAAAATCGATTATTTTTGGGAGACCAACTCAGATCGGTCAATCCTAACCTGAACTTTTGTTCGCTTTTGCTACGCTACGATACATATACTACCAATTTGGTTTTTCTTATTTTTTCTTTTCCTGAACCTAACGTTAATCTCACAAACCAATAACTGTTTTAGGCCGGTCAAAACTTCAATAAGCTATTCGTAATTTTTATACAAAACATATTGCTGTCAGGTCCAGCGCAGTATGAAAAGTGGTCATTGTTCTTTCTATCTCTAGTAGGGCAAACTGTGGATAGATAGGTTATTGAAACTGGCCGTCGATTTACAATTAGCATAAGCATAAAGCTGTACGAACCTCTACGTATCCAAAATAAGTCATTATATCAAAGGTAACTCAAGCATTGCCGCATCGGACCGCATTTACGAACTAATTAATATTGTAGTACCTAATTATCGTCTTACACGGATAATCCCGAATCCCTCGGGTTCCTGATTGCCGGTACTCGGCCGGGCTAATCCGGGTTAACGCCGACTATTGGATTTAGGTGTCGTGTAAAATTGCGTTACTGCCATTGGCACTATGTTTGGGGAATTACGGATTGGTAAAGCGACCGGATATACGTTTGTGTTGTGTTATGTAAATATATTAAAGTATAGTTAGAACTACACATATTATTGAATAAATAGATCTATAGATAGATAACGCTTTATTGTTTCACCGCAACAAGAACAGAACATAAAACAATCAAAAAGAAAAAAATCTTAGGACTAGCGTTACAATGGGCGGTCTTATCACCTAGTGCGATTTCTACCAAATAACCTTTGAATATATTTAATTTATATATTACCATATTCATAGCGATGATAGCTAGACAATAGTGGTAGCGATGCTGGTTTGTAATCCGTAGAAAGCATTGTGATGAAATCATAACTTAGTTAGGGGCAGCATTTTCATTGCTTGCCTGGCTTACTTGGCACCTTTTGTTGTATTCCGACACTTTATAGCCAGTTCCGTAATGTAGCGTGGCACCACCTTTGACCATATTTAACAAAACCCTGTAATAAGTAAAAAAAAACTTTAACCATTTTCTCTTTAAATATATTGAAGACCTTAGTGGGGCCTGAAACCTCTGACACAGACATTTGAGCACTAGCCTGTGCGAACTTAATCTATGCCAAAGTAAAGTTTTACAACAACAGAAAACTTTTTCACACAAAACCTTTTTCGGTTTCCCTTCCGTTGTACATATCCTACTCAGATATGTACAACGGAAGGAAAACCGAAAAAACGCGGTTCACCTAAACAAAGGGCAAAGCGTGTAAAAAATTACCCTCATATGTAGACGCGTGGAGGGTAATCAATAATCATCCATTCATTATGAGGACAGACCGACGATTGATGACATTGTTTTGTTCGAAGGAAAATTTCCTAACTGCTGTCCCGAGACTACTCGATGCTAAAATTTTGCTGAATTTGAATTCTGAACGATGGTGGCTCAGTGGTAGAGACGTCACCTTCTGACCACAAGTCGTGGTTTTGAATTCAAAAGCGAGCGTGAGCTTTTGGAGAAAAAAAAAACATTCTCGATGAAAAAATAGCTTGAGGGTAGTACCTAGAGCATTTTCTAGTACTCGCTTGGCTAGCTACCACCGTTTAGCCAAGCACCTATCAATATGTTCCGGCAGCCTCTCTTGAGAGCCATTTCTCTATTCAGTTGTAGCATGTTGTCACTTTCAACCACTTCATCACTTAACATCAGGTGACTTGTGGTCAAAAACTAAACTCTAATGAATTTAAATTTACAAAGTCTGATGTTTCAAAAATACCTATAGCTAATATTTTATGATCGTTGCGTTGTACTAGTCTAATTAATATTCAAGTGGTCTTAATAAACAGTTATTAAGTATAATTTTAGACCCATCTCTCTTATGGTTTATGTTCAGCGTAGCAGAAAAGCTTTATACATATAATATCTAGGACTAAAGATACCAGTTTTGTTTGAAGTATCTGAGGTTTAAAAATAGGAGCAAGATAGTTGTTTCTCTGCTAAATAAACTTCTATCTCTTGATCTTTCGGCGAACGAAAACATCGGGATGAAACCTTTGCTTTTTTAGTGGTAAAGGTTTACGTGCTCTTATATAATTAATTTTCTTGATGACTAATTTTTTCAAAGTTAATAAACATGTATGGGCTACTGGGTTTACTGCGCTTATTGCATGACTCAAATTATTGAACACTGCACGCTATACCTATATGAAATAAGATATAAGCTAGGGTGCATCTAGGGTTTACTTTTGGGATAGGAACATGGGCTAAACGTGGAAAAAGTTATCCCCCTTAGTATTGTACTACGTTTTTGGGTTTTTTTTTTTATAAACGTCATTCAATAGTGTATAAAATACTTGTAAAGTAACCACTGTTTTAAAGTGGTTTAGTAGGTTTTAATCCTTTATTCTCAGCTCCATGCAAGTCTAGGAAGGGCCCGTGCAAGCCTTAAACATAGGTACTTGTAGTTAGCCGATTTTTTAATAGTTGAAACATAGAAATATAAAAAAAAATAAGTCGAGTATGCCAAATACGGGTTGTAGCTATTCAGTTCTCAGTAAATGGGTCACATTACGGGCTCAAGACCGTTCTATTCTCGATTCAGACCGTCTGACATTGGACTTGCGAACGGATGAATGGTTTGGAAATCGTAGAGGCATTTTAATTGGCGGTTTTTGAACAATTTATTTTTATGTCTAACCACGGGCATGTTGTTTCATCCGCAGCGAGAGCTACTCGTGACTAAAGTGAAAAATGTATGTTAAAACTGGACGAATATAGGATACGTGCCCTGTGAGAGTTTTGTGTAAACTTAATATTTCATTACACTAATGAGGAAAATTTGCATGAGAGATAGCCTGGAATACCTACTTTTTATCCCGGACTTTTTCTCACACTTGTGCCGTGAAACCTTGTTTCTTACCAAATTACCCAATAGGTTTAGATACGCGAGTTTGCGGGTATCAAAATGTTTTATTTTTTGACTGGACCGTAGACCTCAGTATTTGACATAAATTTCACCGTGATACTTCTACCCATTTCTAAGAAAGGTCTTAACAGAGAGACAAACAAACGGAAAACAAAGTGATCCCGGAAGGGTTTATGAAGGTACCGTTTTTGCCAATCGAGTAATTGCAAATCAATGACTAAAGACACTGCTATTATATTCTGTCAACCCAAATCAAACCACACAGTCAATTTGAAAGGAGTGTCGTCAAAGGGGAGCACCTAATGGCACCTCTAAAACCACTATCATTTTCCTCGTAATGGATGTCAGCTCTCGTATCGGTATCGGGATATGTCGAATAGACAGATGGCATGACGTCCGGGTAGTTGGAGCTATCTCTATATTATAGAGAGGGTTTAGAATCGTTTATAGCACCAACTTCTTGTTAGTTTCTGCTTGCCTGGTACTCTCTAAATACAATTTTGTTGTTTATGTACACATTAACGTATATATTACTTATGTATAATATGTATGTATTTTAATATATATTATAGTTACATTATGTTATTTACACTGTATATTTAGGCAAGTGGTGAGTAAAAAAAATCCCGTCATATAGTATTCGCTAGATTGCGAAAATAATCGTAACAAGACAATTCTTGGAGAAATTGGTATGCCTGTAGCAAGCTTTCTATTAAACACAATTTTTATATCCTAAACAAATATTTTGAATACAATTAAGCACTGAAAAAGGTCAACATATAACAATATACAAGAGTGTTCGTAACCATTGGGTATATTGGAAAGTAATTTTAGGCACAATAAGCCCGCCATAATGCAATTTTATAATAAAACTGGTCAACGTGTATGCCAACAGTATTTTAGGATGCGTAATACTGTTTTGTTAGATAATATTACTTGACCATGAACGATATCATGAAATCTGCAGCTTAATTGCTCAACTCTCTCGCAGTTCTAATCACTTTAATTGTATTGATAGGACCATGTGCTATCAAAATAAAAAAGCAAGAGTATTATACATTTTTGAACTCTCATAATCATTCAATAGAATCTAGTTTATTTGATTTGGTTCAATAGTAATGTGATGGCACGAATAAAACGTGAAAGGAAGCGGGTGGATACATACATTTGCCTGTTACAATATCATTAATCCTATGTACTCTCAGAAACTTTTAGCATTAATGACGTAATCATGGCGCTTACACAGTACCGAAGACAAGAACTCACATGGTAAATATTCCGTTTCAAAACCAAATTCTAGCTAGAGTATATTCTCGAATTACGTTGCTGTTTTTGCTGTATTGTTTTGTCAGCAAGTAAAAGTCCTTTATATACCTTTACATTCAACCGAATCTCCCAAAATGAACAAAACTATCGTGAATAGACATCGTCTCGCTAGTAAACCTACAACAGTATCGTACTAAACGGAGGGTTTATCGGGGGATGACCGCGCAGCTTCATCGGATCGCCCGCCTGAATCAACAGGCGCTGCTTGCGAACGCATAATCCTTATTACTCAGCACAAAATCTTGCATTTTTATTGTGATATGCTTTTGGTGAATCAACACTTTTTTAAATTAAAAAGATTCTATACTGTCCGTGAAAAGAAATTAAGAACAATAGTGCATAGAAAGAAGCACGTATACTATCACACTAATGACTATGCCATTTTTGCAATTGTAATTTGTTCTATTCAATTTTTAAACTCATCATCATCAGCCTGTGTCAGTGCAATGCTGGACATAGGCCTCTCCCAAATTACGCCCTGTAGCGCAAGTTGTCTCTCCACCTAATCGAAGGGCGTCCAACATTAAATTTGCCAAGTCGCGGTTCCACTCAAAAATACGTCTACAACAACGGTTGTGCGGTTTATGACACCAGCCCACTGCCACTTCAGCTTTCAATTCTGTGTGCTGTATCGGTGACCCAAGTAATCTATCTAATCAATTCATTTCTTGAGGTTAGATACATTGTTTAGTCAAAACTAGAACAAACTCTGAACGAAACTTGTCATATTAAAATGCAAAAGTTTGTGAGTGAGCGATCGTGTTTGTTCGTAGTTCATGCTGAAACAGCTCAACGGATTTGAGTGAAATTTAGAATAGTGATAGCTCATTCCGGAAGAAAGTTCCTGCGCGATAATGAGAAAAGTTAGTTTAAATTTTTAGTCTGCAACAAAGCTGTTGGATTAAATCGATTTCTAAACGTGCGTGGTTGAAAAATGTTAATGCCGCTCAAAGTTTCTAAATTGATGTTTGATATCCTGGTTGCAATACCATCTCGCCTAACCAGATGATTCAATTAAAAATGCACAAACCTGCAGATTGGTATTTAATTAGTCGAGACAGGCCACTAGTGGCCGCATTGCATTCGGCTGATATGATTACCAAGACCGCACTGGATTCGTGCTCAATTATTCCTTGGTCTGATTCTGTGTATTCTAGAACGTTCCATTGTTTGGTCAAGACGTGCTCTTATTATTGAATAGGTCATAGATACTGGTATTTAGCGGTATGCGATCATGATCTATTGTCATAATCGAGTTATTTACTAATACTAATAATCGTATGTGACTTACTAATTTTTATGATCGTATAACGTTACTAATCGTGCGCGCCTAAGCACTGCCTTGCGTGTCGCGTAACGATTATATCGATTCGTAATTACTAATGGATATAATCGAGTTATCATATGACATCTTCATAATCAAATGATTGCATTAGAATATCTCATTAACGTCTACCGTTAACTACGATTCCTACTTGAAGCTTACAGAAGAGTCTAGCATCGAAATAAGTCAGTCTGGAAAAAAGTGAAACGCGGGTGGTAAAATATTGTAAACGCAAAATTTTAATTGCCCTTGTCAAAACTACACACATCAAAATGTGAGTTTTGTGTTCCATTTTTATGATATGTACATGTACAGACATTAAAAAATGCTCACCCACGTAACTTCAAGATTAGTCTAACGTAGTCGCCAAGTAGGTATTGCTTCGGTAGCTTCACTAGAATTCCAGTTCCCAGTTCAGACATAGCATGGTGCCAGGCACCTTCAACTACATCTTCACTAAACATCAGATGACTTACGATCAAATGCTACCCAGTAGAATGTAAAAAACTAAAGAAAACATGCGTAGGTTGCTATTTTATTAATTTCCGCATTCACCAGAATTCTCAAGTCCACACGGATTAAATTGGGACGTGTCTTGAATTTAGTGACAGCCACACGGGCGTAGGCGAGTCGTGTGAACCTTTCTTTTCGTCTGCCGGAGAAATGCTTGAGGCGAATTTTAAACACATCTCCGACATAACCTAGTTATTTTTTTTTTGTTGAGAATGTATTTTTTTATTTTTATCATGCAGAATAAGATTTGTATTGAAGATAAAAGTAGTACAAACTGCAATGTGTAATAAAACATTTTTTTATTAACTACACAAAAAAATTCAAACATTAATAAAAAAACTTGTTGTTCATTTATTCGAATAGCTAGCTTGTCATATAAATGCTAAATACATCGAAATTGGTTTTAATTAAATATTTACAGAAAATAACAAAAGGAAATTAACTTTTTATGATTATATCTGACCATTTGCTGGTCTTTTCGGGACGTTAAACGCTGTTCGGAAATTGAAATGGCGAGTAGAATTTTTAAACATACCGGGGTACAGGATAACAGAGAAATAAGTTTGAAAAATTCAAAGGGTAATTTTGGATCATGACGATAAAGCACACCTGGGAACGTTAGACCTTGTCACGAAATTGTGATTAACAATACGCCGTCTTATTTATGTGTTGGGAGTTGGAACCGGCAGAAACTTAATTAAAAATGTGCCTGATTACCTGTTCAATAAAGTTATTCACGTGACAATTATGAAAAAGTTTGAAAAATGAGTTTGAATGATCATTAAAAAGTATCATGTGGATTTTGCTCTTCTTAGTTTTTTTTTTAATAAGTGCCTCTATTTAACTACCTATGCGATTTCAATCAAGTAAGATTCACACGCAGTAAAATGGAAAAACGACACAAATAAAAGTGAATATCATTTGAAATCAATCATAAATAGTACTAAAAAATGTCGACGAGACGATATAAATGTACCACAAAGGCCATTGTTTGACAAAATTTTCCCGTCATGTCTTTCAAAAGAATCAAACTCCCTAAATAAATATTGGCTATATTTTATGAACCATTTCCTGGTTCACTGAGTTGTGAAAACTGTGTTGTGTCCACAATTTCCCTTGCCCTCCCACAGACACTTCGTATTAAGATTTTTGTCCTCGATAAGTGTAGATGAACCGTGAATTGTATTAGGCACTGTGCGAACAATTTCTTTTCGCACCTATACATTCTGACGTGATAAAGATAGATGAGATTTTAGCGGAACCCTAAATTTATTTTTCCGATATCGATCGTAAACTTTTTACAGAGATGATGGTGTGACAATATTAACCCCTCCGCACACGGCGTCGTAGCGTAAATGTATCGTAATACGCGCGTAGTACGAGAACGTATATACTCAAAGAAGTCCGCAGGCGAAGCGTTATCGCAGAGAAACGTATGCCGTACCTACCGCTTCGTCTGCAGACATGTTTGAAAACTGCTCTCTTACTACGCGTGTCTTACGATACGCTTACGCTACGTCTGCGCTTACGACTCGTGTGCGGAAAGCCTTAAGCAGGCTTATTATGACGGAGGGGGGACATTACAACAAAAAGCGTTACGATTGCACGTTGTCGTCACTGTTTTTTTAACAAGCGTCATAGACATGCTTTGGGCGAAATAAGTCATGCGTCTAAAACACTTGGTGCAATTCTTACCTAAATTATGCACAGATACAGGTAATGAAAGGAACGCTTCTAAAGGAAATTAGATTCATTAACGATGACATGAAAGAAAAATTTAATAGTCGTGGCATGAAACCATAATGTCTTTTATAAGGGTTTCGGGTTCCTCCAAGATTTCTTGCTATGTCTTAACAACAGATTTAGCGTAGCAGATTTTCGATAATTATTTTACTTTCGCCTCAATTAGCGTAACAATAAAAAACTGAGTGAGTCTCGCTGTTTTTCAAACGACCGCTTTACTTGGTAAGCCTATCGGTTCAGATTGTTTCGATCTAGAAGGTTTATTTCGAACGGGAATCCAATTTTATCTCACATTCAAACAAATATCCAATTACTTAGGAAAGCAGTAGTGCTCAAGCAAATATACTTCGGGTATGAGTGTCGTTTTGGCGATGGTATAATTTAAATACAGATCTACGTTGGATCCAAATGTCATCACAATAAAATGGTCCCAAATACTTTGTACTTACTTGGTTCCAGCACTGTGTTTTTCTTTTACTTACCTACTGTGCTAGTAGAAGAGTATGCGCTTTCATATGATAGTAAAATGACTACGAATGCAGGTTCAAATTTCATTTATTTAGTAGGATACCATGTGTTCACTTTAAAACATCACACATAAAACTATAGATACGCTTGTTCCAAAAGAACAGACAGAAAACGCCCGGCAGATCGTTGTATTGGCATGATCACATTACTAACTGATTGAATTGGAGCAAGTTCACTAGAATCCCAAGCTGCTTTGCCATCCAAAAACTCTGATATTTTATCATAAGCTTTTCTAATACGAGTTAAGAGTAATTAACGGCTTGCTCTCACGACTTTCAGTGCAGAGCCCTCGTCGCCGAGTATACTCCATGAAAATGGGTACCTATCGGTACTGCCTGAAAAGCATAAGCTGTTATTATTATGTACATGACTCACGTTACTTTCTATAATGTTAAACAAATTTGAAATTAGTGAGCGAGCGATGGTGTCCAAACGGTAGTAACGCGTGCGCCTTACAAGGAGCCGACACCGAGTTCGAAACCTATGACACAAGTCACGTGTGGATTTAACATCGCTCAAAAATGTGAAGGAAAACATCATGAGGAAACCGAAATGTCCAAGAATCACAACATTCAAGGGTATCTACCTATCCGCACTGTCAGCGTGGTTGATTACGGCTCATGCTCTCTGAGAGGAGGCCAGAGCCCCAGCAGTAGGAACGTATAGCTGATGATGATGAAACGAACTAATTACGAAAAATATTCAATCTCCTTCGCTATTTCTATCCTTTGTCAGCTTTAACGTCAATAACACTTCTAGCAAACTTTTGTTGTAATTTCATCTAACATCCAATAGCAGCTCGCAAATAGCACTTAGCATTAAATTGTGTACTCGAAGAGCAGCGCTCGTAAACTTTCAAACTAGGCTAGGCCAAGCTGAAACACCTCTATTTATTACGAGCACGGCCTCGTCCCCTACTATATACATAATATCACATTACATGAATTCATTAACCAACTAAATTGGCACAGTGAGTATTGGTGTCAAACTTTACCAAGACACATTATTATCTGTTTTTGGAGCTTTTGTTAACAAGACGGAGAATGTTATGATGTAGAGAAATTGAAGTACATTATGATGTATTTTGCTAACGTAGGTACTTTAATGAAACTAGGTTATACAAGATCCAGCAAAGTGTCATACAAATATCACACTAATATTATAAACGTGTGAGTTTGTTTTTGTTTTGTTACTCTTTCACGCAAAAACTACGTAACAGATTTGAGTGAATTGGAATGGAGATATAGCTTATACACTGGATTAACACATATGTTACTTTTATCCCGGAAAAGGTCCCTGCAGGATAACGGGAAGACGCAGGTGAAACCGCGGGATGCAGCTAGTGACACTTACGTATTAAAAATGCGAAAGTTTGTGAGTGTATATGATTGTTACTTCATCACGCTGAAATAGCTCAATAAATCTAAGAGAAATTTGGAATGAAAATAGCTCATACCTTGGATTGTCATCTCTTATATATTAAAATGAATTGTTGTTCGTTAGTCTCGCTATAACTCGTGAATGGTTGGACCAATTTGGCTAATTTTGATCTTAAAATATTTGTTGAAGTTTAGGGAAGGTTTAAAAGGTAAAAAGAACTTTTATTGGCGATACGAAGTTCGCCGGGACAGCTAGTATAGGATACTTTTTTCTGGTGAAAGGTTCCTGCGGAAAACCGCGGGGCGTGGCTAGTGATGTCATAAAAATCCTCTCCGCGCTCCAGAACACGCTTGCAGAAGTCATGAATCCTAGTTTTAAACATCTATTCACAATGTGTATTATACTTCCTGTCAGTCATGCCTGGCTTCGTGGTATGTCATAAAAATGTTATGACCCATAGCCGTTGGCTTACATAAGTTCCTTCTAGTAAGGGCCAAGCCCACATCTGTACTGTCAGAAAGAGGGAAATAATACCACGTAGGCTCAATCTGAATTATGGATGTCGCAGGGCCTATAATTCTATATTTTCAACAAGGAAAGAATGCCATTTGCTTTCCAAGCGTGTGACAAGGCGGTGAAATGAAGCATAAAACATGGTTACTTTTGCTAGGTATAACGAGCTTAACAAAATGTTCAAATGGAGAATTACTATTATTATATTATTATTCACTTCATTTATTTTCTTTCTTATATTAATTTTTTACAATAATTTAAAAAAATAATATAAAACAAAATTACTCTAAAAAACTTAAACCTAGAGTGCCACCGATAGCGGGGCAGGACTCAAGCTACCGGTGGTTAGGGCTGCACAGTGAGGAACCTCCTGATGATACGCGCCGTGTCAAGGAGTGCTGCCTTCTGCATTCGACCCTTTATCCAACCGTCCAGCGAGAGCCTCTTAAGATGTTGGTCGAGTATTATTTATTATATGGAATTTATGTTATTGACTATTTGAAGTGATGGCAGGTCTGTGGAAGTGACGTCGACTTGCAAACTGTGCTAACAGAGTAAAGTCTTCAATAGATTGTCGTGTAACTCCTATATGCAAATACTAATTTACTTATGAAATGGGTTTACCTACATGTCATTTAGATTGAAAAACGAGTGCCTACTTCCTACAGAAGATTCGTAAATTCATCAAAACTATATCTTAACGTAGGTACGTAAGTACACTTCACTCACTCCAAACTTGGAATGTCAGTCACAGCCAAAATATATTCACATAAATTCGGCCAACACACGACATGTAACATCCCTTCTGAAACATTTCCAAACTAAAACAAAGTTTATCCCCAATGTATACAATGTTTATATGACAGAGCGTGCAACTAAGCATTGCGCTATAATAAAATACACACACAATTGTCTATCAGTCTTAGCATAAAAACTACAACATGACAAAAACCCCTTTTTCCTGTACCTGTCACCATAAAAATGAAACATTACAGTTCTCAAAAAATAAGTTCTGCGCCGCAGTTTTCCGTACCAGTCTTTCAGTGGCACTAAGGGCGAGGCATCAACTAAACTCGAATAATCAATACAAGCTTCCCAACTTGGTATGTTTATTGTATATATTTCTGTTTGAAGGCTAAATGGTAATAGAAACTACGATGTGAAAGTGTGAACTAAAATTGACTCAGCTCTGAAAATCGATAAGGCCTTTCTAGCTATTTTTAGTTCTATTACTGCTGTCGAATTTCCAGTTGAAGATGATTCATAACTCGCGCAAGTAGTGTAGTAACTACACTAGTTATTAAAAATATTTTTAGTTATTACCGGTGAAGTTTATTTAGGTAATTGATTAGTAATGATGCAATTTCCAGAAAACTTTTTATTTATGTTAAACTGCTTGGATTGCCTAGGTATATTTAGAGTTTCCTAATTTAATATATATTTCTTCTAGCTGTGCCTAGCGGATTCACTCGCATGGAATTACCTATTCGCTCTTGGAGGTCCTCAAATTATATATATCGGGTAACAAAGGCGGTGCCAGGGTGTTCCACTCCTTCGCCGTTCGCATTATAGAAGTAGAAGCGAAACGTTTTGTGGAGATTGAATATCAGTTTTTTCCACAAAAAAAGTAATGTCTACGTCTAACGACCTAGTTCAGTTTGGTGCTACAGTTAGCGTTGCCGATCGATAGTTAATCGATAGAGTATCGATAGCCAACCAATCGCAACACTATTGATAGCTTAAAACGAGGCAATACTATCGATAGTATCGATAGTGTTGCAGTTATTCGATAGTATTGCCTCATTTTAAGCTATCGATAGTATTGATGCTATGCCTATCCATATTATCTATAGATAGTATCAATAATATCGATACTATTGATAGGCGTATACTAGTAGTTACAGCTCTAATAGTTTCACTTCTATGTAGTTTTATTTTACTGTTACCTACTTCCCAGAATAACGAGCGGCTTACAGGGCGGTAGTAAAATAAAATGGGCCTACTTCAATTTTCTTAAACTATTCTTTAATATTAGTATTTCTCACCACGTTGCAGCGCAACGAGAGCGTGTGATCTTGCAATACCGCACGTGACTGAGCTATAAGCTTTAGATATGTCAACGGGGTTGGTGAGATGGTCAAAGGAGGATAAAGGCATAAAACAATAGACAGAATATTTATTTAGACAGCACAAAAGATCTAGGAAAAATGTATCGGGTGTATATTGCCTGTATTGTACGCGTGAATAGCTTGAAAACTGTTCTTTGCAGGGCAGTTTTCAATTGTTTTTAATTTCAATCTAGTCTTGAATTCTTAGCGCTCTGATCAAACGCTGTCTAGAATTGTCCAAAACTTTGGTACTTATTAATTTTGTTTACTGTTAAACTGCCGACACATTGTCAGACGCGTCCGTAAGCCAC
The DNA here is from genome assembly GCA_931315375.2 of Opisthograptis luteolata. Classification (NCBI taxonomy): domain Eukaryota; kingdom Metazoa; phylum Arthropoda; class Insecta; order Lepidoptera; family Geometridae; genus Opisthograptis; species Opisthograptis luteolata. The sequence continues at coordinate 7,411,920 of OV928047.1, read as the reverse complement.
AGCTGACAGACACGACTGATTGGTGTACACAGTTGTTCGGACATTGTCACCCAGATCGCCTTTTGACGTCCGATCGCTCAAAGACACATCTGCGACGTATGAACGATGGTATGCACAGTTATTTACTATCTAAAACTATCTGGTGCGTCTTACTGACGCGTCATATAATGTACTCCCAGCTTTATAGAGACGCTTCTATTAAACTAGTAGCATTATTGAAGAGTTGCGTCAAATTTGTGCTACACCGTAGAGCTGCTACGAAGAATTTTATATGAACAGTAATGAACACGTCAAATCTTTATTAGATGAGTATCTGTTGAGATTAAAGAACTAATGAATTATGAAATGCGTTCTCAGTTTGCTACAAACTTTTCAAGGGAAACTTATAGCTGTGTTTATTGGCTGTCATAATCTAATTACTAATACTGATAATAATCGATTATTGTATTACTAATCATAAATTAGTTCTACCTCACGAGCACCGAATCAAGAACTCAACCACTCGAACAACAAATCGATTGTGAAAGTTTTAAATCTTTAAATTGCTAATGGTTATAAATAATCGGAGACAGGCGTGTGGCTAGCCCTCATTTCGCGTTTTAGACTTCTTTTGTTTTGGACTCTTTTGATCGAAGACCCGACGTCTTTTAATTACGTTAATGGTCCTAACAAATATTTTTTACTAGCTGTTCCTTGTAGTTTCTATTGCGTGGGCTACAGTTTATCACAGTAAAAAGTAGCCTATGTTCTTTATCTGGCTCTAGACTATCTCTGTACCAAATTTCATTTAAATCGGTTCTGTAGTTTAGGCGTGAAAGACAAAGTTACTTTCGCATTTATAATATTAAAGTAGGGATTAAATTAAATTAAAATAATTATAGAAGTAAAGTAGGGATACGGCACTATCAAAAGAAAAACTAAGCCCAAACATGAAAATTTCAGAAGTTTCAAAACATTTTACGCCTCAGGTCGGCGTCGTGTAGAAACATTTGTTCCCGTCCCTCAACATCAGACCGCGTCAGGTTTTTGCGGTGTCACTACATTAGGTCAGGGGTGAAGTGGCTAATCACATTACAAGTTTAGTAAATTTTACCTCGTTAGGTTTATTTTGAACCCTTCGCTGTTGTAAAGGTTTTCGTAAATATGTTTCTTTTTATTTAAGCTCATGACATTGTAAAAGGAGGACTGAGGTAACGCTTGATAGTATTTTTTACCAATCATCCTGGGTCCTGGATGTGCAAGAAAAATGGTAGCAAAGTGCAGCAAAATTACTGCAAACAACAAAAAAAAAAATTCAAAGTTTGTATCGTTTTTAAAGTTTACGACGTAACACATGAAAGTTCATATTAAGTATAAGGAATTACTGGCTTACAGTGCAGTTTTCAGGCTGCCAAAAGCTTCATTATGAAAAAACATGATAAAAAAAGTAAAAAGGTAAGTAAGTTAAAATGCTATGCTAATTAATACACACACACACACGCGCGCAATTTTATTCAATGCTTTATCTCATAAATAAATATTGCTGCAACTGGCTATGCTTCGCAGTTTTCCAGTTTTCCCGCAAAAATCCTTTTCCGGGAATAAAAGTTGCTCTTTGTTTAAATTCAAGCTGTAAACTACAAGTATCTCCATTTCATTTAAATCCCTAGCGCCGTTTTGCCTGAAGAAGTAACAAACATACACCAACTCACTCCAACTTTCGCATTTATGATATTGCATTATAGCGTGATTGTCATTTTCAAATAGCTATCCGAAAATTTCCTTTCTACGCTTCGGTAACAACGTGTACGAGTACTTGCATATTTATTAGAAGGGAGATAACGACCCGGCCTTCAAATAAATTGAATCCCAACAAGGAAAAAGAATCCCAATTTCTAAGTAACTATAGCAGTAGCTACCTAAATCGCAGCACATTGGGAGTTCAGTCGTCGGGAATAGTCAGGGTTCAACTTGGTTCAACTTGTTTATCGCTACATTTTACGGAGTTTAGGACAAATTGGTACTTTCATTACTGCATACTTAAAAACCATCGCTCAAAGCGGTGAAGGAAAACATCGTGAGGGAGCCGGCATGTCCAAGAACTGCAACATTCAGGGGCATGCGACATCTGCCAACCCGCACTGGGCCAGCGTGGTAGATTACAGCCCATACTCTCTCTCTGAGAGAAGCCCAGAGACCCAGCAGTGGGAACGTGAAAGTAAAGTAATGATGATTCTTTAAAACTAGATTGATTTTTCACTCTAAGAAACTGTATACACAAGCTGAGCTCGCAATTTCTTTCAAGTAGACTACATAAACTATAACCATTCCAAATATCATCGAGATCTCTTCAGTGGTATAGACATGAAAACTGAAAAGATAATAAACAGACAGAGCAATAAAGAGAATAATGAAAAGAGTCTTCGAATTTAGGTGATGGTTTACAAAAAAAAAAACTACTTTTTAACTACTTCAGGAAGCAACCCTCCAACTTTCATGTCTCTAGAACTAGAGGTTGAGGTTGTGCGTTGATAATAATGAGTCAGGAATTAGGCGACAAGAGTACCGTATGTCCTTTCCCAGGGTTCAAATTATCTCTATAATAAATTTCATCAAGATTGGTTCAACGGTTTAGGCGTGAAAAGGTATCAAACTAACAGACTACAGAGTTACTTTCAAGTTATTGTAATATTAGCATGCCTAGAAGAAACCACTCAAAGGATTTTTTACTCCCACTACTCCACTTAATTATACCCATGCTATGCAACTATTCCTACACTATATTTTCTTTCCATCCCTTGTAAAATCATTTACTGAAATCAAACCGAGCGGTACAATTTCGCAGTTAATTCAACTCGATGGGGTCATAGTGCGCAGTTACATTTTGTTACATGTTCAAAGGTATTCTGTTATTCTGCCTCGGGACTTCGTCCTCTTTTGTTTTCAATCGGCCCTCTATTTCACGAATGTTACGTGAGAGGCAGGCAAGGCTAGTAAAAGGAATTTAGTAATACTTTATTAGGCTGGCATTCTAAAATGACGTTCAAGCGGCGATCAATACCTGAGTAGCGATTAAGGGCCGGATTTTTAGACGTCGGTATGTTAAATGACATATCAAATTTCGGTAAGTTTGATGTTATTGTCAAAATGACGTAAATGTATGACGTTTAACTTCCGGACGTTTATAAAACCGGCGCGGACTTTTTTGGCGGCAATCGAATTGTCAACGTGAAAATTTTGTTTTTATTTCCGAGTGTTTCTTCGAGTGATAATGTGTAATATTGGTGGATTATTAACCATTATGTGTTCGTTAATGTGTACGAGTGTGGGAAATTGAAATAAAGTTGTGAAAGTGACTTTTCTAGTTGCTCCAAAAAAGTCCGTGTAAAGTTTAAGTAAAGCGCCACTACTGTACTTAAACACTATCCTCATCCCATCATCTCATCATCATCATCAAATATTACATTATTTCAAATATTACAAATCAAATATTACAAATCAAATATTTTATACTTGACACTGGCAAATACACTAATCGTGTGACGCCATAACAAAAAAAACCGGCGCTAAGTGACATGTGTATGAAATGACAGACTCAAATTTGTGCTTAAGTAAAGATTAGCGCTTGAGCGTCATCAGAGTTAAATATCTAGAGCATAGAAAAAGACAACGACTAAATAAGGCGCACGGCCGATTTTAGTAACTTTTGCAGTTATCATAATTATTTGATGAATGTAATTAATAATTAAATTATATATTAATAAATTATTTATTTTGTGTGTTTAATTAGTTAGATAATATAAACGTTTTCTTAGAGGTACTTACTTTTTTTTTCTAGATTTAATAGCAAAAATACATATCATTATAGTCAGATTTATGCCTTAGCTCTGAAGATTTCTTTATTTAATTAAAGTTCACACCCTTATTTATTGTTATAGAAATAACAAGTTTCGATTCCGAGATAATCCTATAAGCCTTGCTCATTCCGAGATAAAGCCCCGATATCGTGTCATTGGAAATAAAGTTACTGAATATACAAGGTAAGGTAAAGGAAAATCAGGTTATCCACAATCAGTACTATATACTTCTGAGAACAAAAAATCCGCTGAGAATATTTTATGAAAGAAATGTACTTACGGGGAACTATTTTTTATTTCTTTTGTTTTTCATAAAATTCAAACTCGTCATTTGATTCTTAGAAAAAATATACGTCATCGTCATTATCATCATCAGCCTTGTATGTTCCCAGTGCTGGGACATAGGTCTTTCAGAAAGAGGGAGTATGGACCATAATCAACCACGTGAGCCCAGTGAAAGTTGGCGGATAGGCCTAGCTAGCCCTAGTGTCGGACTTCAGACCACAAGCTGTCTCTATTTTTTCATTTAAATACGTTGAGTCGTTTCAGAGTGATAAATATATGCACTTACTCACTCACTCACAAACTTTTTTCTTTATAATATTAGTTTGACTGTTTATTTTCTCTATAGCTTTTTCCGTTTACATAACCGTTTTCCACGTCAAATGTCAGTTCGCAACCTTTTACGATTTTTAAACGATAATGACGTCATCCCCATACAAACTCGAAATACCTACTGAAGGGCATCGCTCAGATAAAGCCGACTTTATTGTCTTCTGTAATTGAAAGGTCGGAGGTATTCCCCTCTTGGAGCCTTGAAATGGGCCCATCTGTGTCCTCGCCGAGGAAATGGCATTTTTGCCGGTTAATGCGTCACAATTTAACTATTGTTAGCTTTGTCGTGCTTAACTTTATGTTCGTTGGTTGAACAAGCTAATAAAAGTGTTTTAAAAATGACCTGTGTATACAGCACGATTGTTGTGTCTCGGCGGGGATTTGAGTAATCAAAGTCTGTACAGGTTGCGGGAAAAAGTCACCTCCAATCCTACTTCTAAATATAAATAACTCAAAGATGACTGACTGACATAGTGATCTATCAACGCACAGCCCAAACCACTGGACGGATCGGGCTAAAATTTGGCATGCAGATAGATGTTATGACGTAGGCATCAGCTAAGAAAGGATTTTGATTAATTCTACCCCCAAAGGGATAAAATAGGGGATGAAACTTTGTCAATTTTAAACCGATCGAGCTGAGACTGCATGCATAAAGCTGTATCCCACACGGGTGAAACCGCGGGGAACAGCTAGTTAATATTATAAACGTGAAAGTTTGTGAGTATGGATGGATAGATGGATGTTTGTTACTCTTTCACGCAAAAACTACTAATAAAAAATAATAAATAAATAAATATCGGGTGTTACGGGAACGATGAATTCCCGGATAACATAAGGGATGGAACTTTTATTATTCCAAAACGGTTGCAGAGCACTTGTTTGTTGTGTGTTAAAATTAGACAATACAAGCAGACTTACCTAAATAAATGGTCCCCGCAGCTGTAGCAGTGGTAGCTACACTAGAAGCACACGTTTTTGCACGACACACACAGTATTTGCTATTTATTTCTATATTTTTGTTGAGGAGCGATGACCGCCATATATATTTGAAATTCGCACTCTCGTAGGGATGTGCGCGCTCGGCGCGGGAGTGTCGAACGCGCTAGTGGTGGGCGCGGTATCGATGATGTGAAGGTTCATCGATATGTATGATGCTTCTTGTGCTGATCTTCCCATAGTCTTACCCCAGGAAGCCTGCTGGCGCAAGTCTCTTTGCGCTTGTCTTTTTCCATCACGCAACAAACAAGTGCTATGATAGAAACCGCTAGGATTTTAAGAAGCATATTGATTGAGTTTACTTGATTACGGTACATTACCGCCCACCAAAATACACGTTGAGTGTATTTTCACAAAATACGCTTGATTGAAAATGTCTAAGACATGCTAATTGTTAACGATATGCTGATAAGGCCTGAAAGATAATATGCTAACTATACTATGAATATCGATAAATATAAACTTAACGAATGTAAACTAACTTAACTAGTGAAGAAAGTAACGTTTGAGTTAATCGGTTTGATTTGGCAAAGGACAGACCTTTGTCAATGGTCGCGTTAGAAAAGAACCGGTCGGTAAACGTAAGGTCACGATGCGTATTACTCCATCTGGACTGCTATGTAACCGTTCTACACGAGCTATAGGCCAATGCAGGGGAGGAGTTTCCGATTTGATAAGAACTACGGAACCGACGGCTAATGGTTTAGATTGTTTAGTCCACTTTGCACGTTGAGTAAGCGATTGGAGGTACTCATTCTTCCAGCGCTTCCAGAAATCTTGTTGAAAACGTTGGATGAGTTGCCATCGTCCTAAACGAGTTATGTTTATTGAGATAAGATCCTCATCTGGCACGGACGTTAACGGCTCTAATGTAAGGAAATGACCTGGTGTGAGGACTGAGAAGTCATTCGGATCTGAGCTCAACGGGTAAAGTGGTCGAGAGTTTAGCAATGATTCGATTTGAACGAATAACGTAAAGAGTTCATCTAACGTTAACGATTGGTTATTGACGACGCGATATAGAATGGATTTGACTGCCCGCACCTGAATCTCCCAAACACCACCGAAATGTGGGCTTGAGGGGGGATTGAATTTGAATTCTATTTGTTCGGTATGTGAAGCATCTTTCATGAATTCGGAAAGCTGTCGTTGTCCACCGATGAAGTTAGTTCCTCGGTCGCAGTGAATGACTGAAATCCGGCCGCGACGACCGACGAAACGACGTAGTGCAGCAATGAAGGCGTCTGAAGTCAAATCGGTAGCTACTTCCAAGTGAAGTGCTTTGGTAGTGAAGCAAACGAAAAGGCAAAGATAAGCTTTGCTAATCTTAGCACCGCGATGCTTGCCCGATTTGATACGAAACGGACCTGCGTAGTCCACGCCGACGATACTAAACGGTTTAACTTGATTGACACGAGCTGCTGGCAAATCGCTCATGAACGGTGCAAGTGAATGAGGATTTGTTTTAAAGCATTTTAAACACTTCGAAACACGATGTCGAATGGCACGTTTAGCAGATAAAATCCAAAATTGTTGACTTATTAAGTAATGCAACGTATTGATTCCAGGGTGACAGTTTTCACGATGGATCGCATCTATGATCATGTAGGTTAGCTGAGCCTGTCGAGGGAGCAGAGCGGGATGTTTGTGATTGTATTCTAATCCGGATCTCGATAAACGACCTCCTACTCTAAGAATCCCCAGGCTGTCGATAAAAGGGTTAAGCTTTTGCAATTGTTTATGAACGAGTTTACCCTCATTCAAACGTTTGATTTCCTCATGGAAATGAAGAAATTGAGTACGTCTAACGATTAACAATAACGCGTTATGAAGTTCTGCACGATTTAAAGGAAGATCAGAACGGCGATTTGATTTTGAACGCAGATTATTGATATACCGCAGGCATAAGCCGATAATACGTTGAATTTTACGAATTGACGAGTAACGAGTGAGTAGATGATCAACTGGATGCGGCGGATTATCACTTGAAAGGAGAACCTGTACCTTTTCTTCCGTACGAAGTTCCTCCTCCGAAGAATCTGAAATTGAGCAAGGCCAAGAGTGAACGTCTTGCGAAAGCCAAATAGGCCCCGCCCACCATAACGAATTGTTGACAAGTTCCGCTGGTGTTTGACCGCGCGAAGCAATGTCTCCAGGATTATCAGCTGTTGGCACGTGACGCCAACCAGCACTGGGAACCGCATCTTGAATATGACTGACTCGGTTTGCTACAAACGTCTTCCAGCGAGAGGAAGGCGATCGAATCCAGGAAAGCGTGACAGTCGAATCTGACCACGCAGTCATAGCTGAAATTGGAAGCAGAGGCTGATATACCTCATTGACGAACTTGAGTAAGTCTGCCAGAAGAACGGCAGCACAAAGCTCAAGCCTAGGTAGGGAGACAACTTTGATAGGGGCCACCCTTGCTTTTGACATCACAAAGAAAACCTTGACGTTGCCGTGAACGTCAAGAACGCGTAAGTAGACTACTCCACCGAAGCCGCGCATCGAACTATCGGCGAACCCATGGATTTCACACGATTTGATCTGGGGGACGGATAGATGACGTGGAATTCGCAGATTTTGAACGAGGGGCAATTCTTTGGTGTAGAGACTCCACTGTCGTTTGATATCTTCAGGAGGATCTTCATCCCAGGACACTCCAAGGACCCACAACTTTTGAACTAGGTACTTCGCGAAAAAGGTCAGAGGCGATAAAAAACCGAGTGGATCATATATGCGCGCTAGTTCGCTTAGAATATTACGTTTGCTACAGGCACGATCTTGAGGCTTAACTTCGAAAACGAAATGGTCTAGACTAGGTTCCCACTTCAAACCTAATATTTTGAGGACATTGGACTGTTCAACGTCCATGGGAACGCTATCCGTGAGGCAGTGTTCCGGTGGGAGATCCAAAAGCAGCTCCGGCACGTTGCTGGCCCATTTACGCAGCTCCATATGACCTCGATTCAGAAGCTCAACCACTTCTGATTTGGTTTGAGTAGCCTGACTCAATGTAGCACAGCCTGTCACTACATCGTCGATGTACACGTCAGTCGTTAGAACGGACTTGGCGAGAGGTAGGTCACCACCTTCATCGTCAGCGAGTTGTTTGACGGTACGGCAAGCAAGAAAGGGCGCAGATGAGACACCGTAGGTAACAGTGTTCAATCGATATTCTAAGATCGGTTGGGACGGATGAAATCTCCAGAAGATTCTCTGAAAATCACGATGTTCTTCGTTGACTAAGATTTGACGATACATTTTGCAGACATCTGCTGAAAAGACTACCGTATGAAAACGAAACCTCAGAAGAATTTCCAAAATGTTAGCCTGTAACTTTGGACCTATAAATAAAGTTTCGTTTAACGAGACGCCTGTTTGAATGTCTTTATTTGAAGCGTCGAAAACCACGCGCAGCTTGGTACTCACGCTGTCGGGTCGAAGAACACAATGATGTGGAATGTAATACTTTCCTTTTTGTAACTCTTTTGCGGGCACAGGACTCATGTGACCACACTGAAGATACTCAGCCATAAAACTCGAGTATTGTTCCTGAAGAACCGAATCAGTGGAAAGTTTACGCTCCAACGAATGGAAACGACGTAGGGCTGATTCTCGTGATCCAGGAAATGATGGTTCCTTATCTTCTCTGAAAGGCAAGGCGACGCTGTAACGTCCGGTAGAATCACGAGTCGTTGTTTGATTATAGATTTGTTCACATAGCTGATCTGCCGCAGTCAGCTTGGTAACGCACGGAAGATCGTCTAGTTCCCAAAACTTCTTGACTTCCTGAAAAAGCTGATCATCCGAAACGAAAAATGAATTGATGTCGTCATCTGTCTGGTCGTCAGCAACACTTCCTAGAAGAAGCCAGCCGAACACAGAATTCAACGCAGATGGTTGCTTCGGTCCTCCACTCACACTTCCGGGGAGAATAAGAGAGGGGAAGATCTCAGCACCTAAAAGAATATCGATCGGACCCGGTTTGTCACAATCTGGATCAGCTAGATTGAGACCACGAATATGAAGCCAAGACGATTTGTTGAGCTTAACGCTAGGCATGTTGCCACATATGTTAGGTATAGTCAGTGCTTTAACATTAAAAGCCACACGACCGTCGATACCTATTTGAAATTGAACAGCTCCAGAGATTGAAGCTGACGATTGACCTACACCACGAACCTGGCGCGAAGTCACCTGTTTGTCAAGTCCTAGTCGATTTACTGCACGTTCTGAAATGAAATGAGCTTGACTACCAGTGTCGATTACAGCACGGAATGACTGATAATTGCCCGACGAATCACGAATATTTATAACGGCAGTAGAAAGAAGAACAACCGAGTTGTCACTAACACTGTTTGTTAAAACACGAATGGGTTCACTGACCGGAGGTTTTTGTTCAGAAAGGTTCGAATCATTGTCCTGATGAAGGAGCGTATGATGCCTCTGATGGCATTTCTTACATGTAAACAACGATTTGCAGTCGCGAATAGTGTGTGATGGTTTTAAACAATTAAAACACCAGCGGTTTCTTTTCGCGAAATCATGTCGTTCTTGAATAGACTTGGCTGCGAATGACTTACAATGCATAATCGAATGAAGTTCTGAACAAAAGGCGCACTTAGAAGTCACCTCTGGCACAGTGGTTGAGTTGGAGAACGATTTCTTTACTTCCGGTTGATTTGTTGTCTTCTCTGAATTCGTTAACAACGATGACGCAATTTTCTTGCTATTGTTGTTGTTGTTGATAGATGACTTGACGTACTGAATTTTGTTACTATTGTTAGTAGACGGTTGGCTATCACGATTACCCGAAAAATGGGTATCTCGCACGAGCGCATCACACTGCGATTCAAGAAAGTCTTTTAGGGTTCTATAGCATGGTAGTTCCGTAGAAGGATGTGCCTGTTCGAATGCACAGCGCGTCTTCGAATCTAACTTTGATAACAAATGATAACAAAGGACAAAGTCCCAATGTTCTGTCGGTAAGTTAAGGCCTTTTAGAATAATAAGATTCTCGTTAAAAAGGTCCAAAACACGTCTAAACTCAGTAGGTGAGTTCACCTTTAAGCTAATGTTCTGCATTTCCCGCCAACAAGTAAAGGCGAGTTCACGTTTGTCACGGTAACGAGCTACTAGTGTCTTGTACGCATCTTCATAGTATGAGCCCTGAATAGGAAAGGTACGAATAAGTCCTAACGCGTCTCCTACTAAACTCGCTCGAAGATACTGCATTCGATCAGAGTCCGAAAGTGATTCATTCAAATGAATGAGCGAATTGAACGCGTCAAAAAACATAGGCCAATCCTTTATGTTTCCCGAAAATTTTATTAAATCGATTTTCGGCAATTTTATCGCTGAAGCTGGTGAAGATTGAACCGTGGTCGATTGCGCAGTGGTTGACAAAGGTGGTACGAGATTACGATGAATGGCAAGTATTTGAAAATATATATTATCAAAGTCACAACGAATACTGTCCTCTTCGTCTGCATTCGAATCGTCAACAATGCTTAAAATGTCCATATGCGCTTCCTCGAAGTTATCTACCTGTTTCTTCACCGCGGAATAATATACGATAAACTCATCTAAACAAGAAGCATCCGTTTTAGCTATTTGAGCAACTTCTAACGTTTTACGCAATCGATTAAGTGCTAAAGTTCGTTTACGTCGCAAAACGGGCAAGTCGCTGTACGATAGACTACTAGACTCCATAGATTTCGACTTAGTCTTCTTCAAAAGATGACTACGTTTAGGTACGTAAGACATGTTTAGAATTGGTATCTAAAACCAAAATAATCGATATACAAAAATATTTTACCGACGGAACCCTTAATATTTGTTTACGGTACCCTAAAAGTTCGATTTACCAATAAGTTAAATTAATAAAACAATACGAGTAACTTATTAATAATGCTAAAAACGATTTGAATTGCTTTGTACCTACGAGTACGAATATCTAGATAACAGCTTGTTTACCTAAACTTAACTGTTGTAATTATTACGTTTTAAAGTTTTAATATACGCAACTGTACGCGATAATACATGTACTGAATAAACGAAACGATAATTTACATGTACTAACAACGCACTTAACAACAATTCTGAATAGAAATGGTACAAAACACTGAATTTACGAGTGGGAACTATTTGATTCAAATATAGAACGCGAGCCTGCCAGATAAAGAAATAAGAAATTAACACCGAATAGATAATGCACCTGACGGGAAGACCGACCGGTGAAACGTAGGCATAAATTTTTACTTTAAAATTATCTGATTGGAATGTTCGTTAATTTCTTCACTAAATTTCGAATTAGAATGAAAATAAATACGCAAATACAATGTAGACAATTAATTCTAACGTGTCGTTGATATAGTTTGGAGAAATATTCAATGCTTATCGAGATTTGAAACGATTATTATGATACCCATGAGGTCGGCCATTTGTGCAAATTACGAAAGTAAATGAAAGTTTCTCGCTAATTTGTTTACGATTACACTCAAAGCGTATTTCCCGTGGGTTTCGGCACCAAACAATGTTACGGGAACGATGAATTCCCGGATAACATAAGGGATGGAACTTTTATTATTCCAAAACGGTTGCAGAGCACTTGTTTGTTGTGTGTTAAAATTAGACAATACAAGCAGACTTACCTAAATAAATGGTCCCCGCAGCTGTAGCAGTGGTAGCTACACTAGAAGCACACGTTTTTGCACGACACACACAGTATTTGCTATTTATTTCTATATTTTTGTTGAGGAGCGATGACCGCCATATATATTTGAAATTCGCACTCTCGTAGGGATGTGCGCGCTCGGCGCGGGAGTGTCGAACGCGCTAGTGGTGGGCGCGGTATCGATGATGTGAAGGTTCATCGATATGTATGATGCTTCTTGTGCTGATCTTCCCATAGTCTTACCCCAGGAAGCCTGCTGGCGCAAGTCTCTTTGCGCTTGTCTTTTTCCATCACGCAACAAACAAGTGCTATGATAGAAACCGCTAGGATTTTAAGAAGCATATTGATTGAGTTTACTTGATTACGGTACATCGGGGACAATTGAACACAAATTGACCTAGCCCCAAGTTAAGCTCGAAACTTGTGTTATGGGTACTAGACAACGATATACATACTTATATAGAGAAATAAATACTTATATAGATAGAAATATCCAAGACTCAGGTACAAATATTCGTGCTCATCACACATATAATTGCCCTTACCGGGATTCGAACCCGGGACCGCTAGCTTCGCAGGCAGGGACACTACCAACTCGGCTACCGCGGAACTACTGAACGGATTTGAATGAAATTTGGAATGGAGATAGCTTATACCCTGAATTAACACATAGGCTACTTTTTATTCCGGAAAAAGATTCCTGCGGGATAACGGGAAGACGCGGGTGAAACCGCGGGGCGCAACTAGTATAAAATAAGAATAATTTTACCAAAAAAACTCTAATGAAGAATTAGAGATGTGCGTAGCGAAAAGCAGAGATGTGCAAAGAAGCTTTTCATAATAAGTCACCTAAATTTCATGTTAAACGAAACAAAATACTGGGAAATTATTCATTTACTTTATAGCTAACTACCCGATCTCTCGGTTTCACTCGCGTTGATGTTGAATTTTTTTATCGGATTTAGAATAATGATAATATAATTTTTTCCTTACACGTTTCAATATCTCCTTTCACTCATCTATAGGTCAAAACATATAAATTTTTCTCTACAAGAAGAATATACCTACTCTCTGATTACTTCGTGATTTTAGAACCTGCAGATTATACTCTGCGTTGTTATGTCACTCAACAGTCAGTCAAGACATCATCTTTTATGTTATATAGATAAACGCGATGATCTTAAGCGGAGTAATTTCACGTTAAAATCTTATAAGGCCTCAATTTTCCGCGAAAATGTGAAGAGATAATAATAAGAGAATGCGAAGGAAAATTTAATTCACGAAACATTTCGTCACCTCGAATGCTACGAAATTTATTTAAATTGCTACATTTTATGTGTTTATAATGTGTATTCTTACAAACATTTTTCTCGCCAGCTGAACATGTGATAAATCATGCAACATGTCGCCACGGAATTTATGTGTCTTTTTTGTTACGTAACATGTATTATTGCGACTTTTAGAAAATTTGGTTAAGGAAAAAATGTTGCTCAGAGAATTTCGTAATTAGCATTGCCGTCATTCGCATAAAAGTTATATTTAAATATTATTCACGGATAACAAAGAAGTTTTTTTATACAGGTTTTATGCGAATGGTTAGCAAAATGTTAGAGAAAAATTGCTTTATCTTGTTCTCCGAAACTTTCGCAGTCCATGCAGGTTAAACTTTTTAGTTATAATACTGCTGCATAAAATTAAGATTAGTTTAGTGATGACGTTTTTTGCTAAAGTCTAACAAAACTCACAAAGTTTTTTTGCACTAAAATTGAGCTTGAAAATGATACCAAAATTGACAGTCATAATGACAGACTTTAACGTGTTATGCAAGCCAGCCTTTTAAACGCTTAGCTTATTTAATTTTCGAAAGTCTAATTGTTTTTCTTTTTAATTTCCAGCCAGCGACCTCGAGTCAATAAGAGCTCTTTTCAATGAGAAAGAGAAGGAGCTATCCGTGGCAGTGGCCAAGGTGGAAGAGCTGACGAGGCAGCTCGAGGAGCTGAGGCGGGGGAGAGTCCAACCAGCACCTCCTTCAGCGCATGAGCTTGACAAGCTTAGGAGAGAGCTAATGGTGAGTCATTTAATGTTTTTTTGTAGAACAACTTCTTTATTAGGGTATTGTGTTTGACAAAAAGTCACCTGAAGTTAAATGACGATGTGGTCCAAGGCGGCGCCATGCTCTATCTGAGTCGGGAACTGGCTCTCAAGTGGGGATCTTGGCAACAGATTCTTAACTTGGTAGCTAGCCAGGTGAGCAATTGAAAATGCCTTGCCACTAAGCTCTGGTTTTATCACGATGTGGTGCTTTACCGAAAGCCCAAGCTCATTGTAGGATTTGAACCCACGATCTACGGATTGAAAACCAACGTAACTACCGTTGAGCCGATTGATAAGTCTGATCACTATCTCACCTAGTGTTATGTGCCGACGTGTATTGTATCCTAAAAATATTTTCGTAGAAAAAATAATTCAAACTGTACCAAATCAAATGACCAACTTTTGCCATTGTCTATATCATCAAAAGAGATCAAGTTATCGTATCAAAATACTCAACAACAACAGCTAACATGAGTTAAAATTTATGACTTAATTTATGTGTCGATTTCGTCGCCGCTAATTGAATCAGTTTAGCTCTTCCCAAACTTATACATAATAGCAAACTTTCCATTATATCCAGTAAACTCTAATCTAAAGTTCTCAACTCCCAAGTGTTTCTTCTTATGTAGCTTACCACGTGAGTTCAAGTTTCTAATCAAGATAATTGTAGATTCATCTAAAACATTAAGTTTAACTAACATTTTCAATACACTACGTAGTTTATAAACGACAAAGAACGGGAGCAACTTGAAAGTATAAAAGGTTAACTTGAAAACTACGCTGAACTTTTAAGTGATTTCAACTGGTACCAGTATCATAAAGTTGTATCGGATATTTTACTGTGCGTTTGTACAAAATAAATCATTCAATACGTAGGTAACATTTTAATAACGTGAATTTTTGCTTGGTACAGCAATTTATGATCTGTCGCCATGCATGGCTGTTGGTCCGACTTTCCGACATCCTTACTTGAGAGTCAGTTCCCAGTCCAGGCATAGCGTGATATCTACCACCTTCGACCACATCACTGTTAACATTGTGGTCAAACACTGTTTACCCCCCTTTTGGATGTAAAAATGCTGCAATCAAATCAAAATGAAAATGTAATTATTTTGTAAGATACAACTTGTTGTGCGTCACACTTAAAACTAGCTACGCCTGTACCGACCTCCAGACGGCCGGGCTGGCTAAAAACGCTCGATTTATTTTAAAAACTTAGTCTTGTGAGCCTTGTTGTTTTGTATCAACAAGCCATCAGCAATATAAAACAATAAGCAGCTGATAGCTAGCTTATAAAACCCGGAGTAAATTGCTTCCCTCGTCTCAGGGGAAAACTCTTGCTGAGCTTGAAGTGGTTTATTTTATCTTAATTAAGTTGATATCCACGATCAGTGGCCATTTGTATAGGGCACCATTTCGTTTGAAACTGGGAATACTCTTGGGAATATAAATGATTACTTCGTTTTAATGTCAATTGTTGCTAGCTTTTTATGAATCTGACTAACTAGCTTTTCGTTACGGTTACGCCTACGATGTTCGCGTTATAGCGCAGGAACCATTTCCCGATATGTAAGTATAAATGGTGTTATTCCAGGGTGGCGTATGCTAATTATATTCCAAATTGAACTCGTGTCTGTTAGTCGTTTCGGTGTGAAGTAGTAACAGACATACACACTCAAAAAATTGCGCCTTCCCTTTCTTCAGCAACGAAAAGAAATGAACAATAAAAATATACGTAAAATAATTGCTACATTTGTTTAACGAAAAATTATAGCACTTCTAGACTTTCCTGTTTAATTAATTTCTGAATGAAAATTAGTTTTTGTGAACAAATATCTTTTGGTTTAATTTATATTTTTTCGTCATTTTTCTTTGATATAAGATCAGAAAGTGAAATGTTAAATATGCACGAGCCTTTCAGAATGATTTCCTTGGAGAGGTGGTAGCTGTAAAAAATTAACCCTTTGGCGATTTGAAACAATGAAGAGACGGCACACACTTTGTAAAACATCTCACTTCATTTGTTTTCCTGGATAAACAAGAAAGAAAAAGTTTTAAGTGTTTCAGTATACTTTTACTTACCTATTTGTAAATCATTCAAACTTTAAATCTGATAAAAGTCTCCGATAAGGTGAAGAAGAAAAACTGTATAAACAAAAAAATTACAAGATTTATGATGAAAAAATAATATTAATTGAAACTAGCTGTGCCCGCAACTTTGTTCGCCTTTAATTTATTTTTGACTTGCAATGCAGACTTCTAAAGCTATCCTTTTTCGTTGTGCTCTTTTTGATGAATCTTTAGCATTACATGGTCCAGCTCTTTTTACGTCCGGTCTGTCGTCGATGAGATAAGCTAGCTCCTGACAGACAAGGCATCAATTCCATGTCAAAGATAATACAGCTGATGACATACCACGGACGCATAACAACACACAGAATAAACCATACTTAGTATTGCCCACCACGTGGTAGGGATAGTATTTGTGTTTCGATAGAACAAGCCAACTAGGTTGCGGCCAATCGGTCGAGCATCTTGGACTTGATAGTATACTGTATTACTGTGTGTACGTCTTTATAAAATGTCAACACACAAAACATAGTCGTGGATTCGGTGGCTAAAAGTAACTCTATGATATTTCCCGCATTAATTAGGAAACAATACTTATGTATAGCTCTTTTTACCCATGACGAAACGGAGACGGTATATATGCGTTTGGGGTGAGAGGATGTTTGCTTGTTTGTTTGTGCAAATCCATGTTGCCGTTTTTTATTTCTGATCTTCATATTTGCTTATTTACAAAGCATGATGGTAGGGTATTTACAAGTGTTCACCTAGTTAGCTACGAAGAAGTCAAGTTAAGAATCTGTCGCCTGTCGGTGTATTCCGGTAGCCCTAATTGAGAGCCAGTTCGCAGTCCAGATACTTACATCTGATGAGGTGGCGCCTCCGGCCACATCGTCAATTAACATCAGGTGATTTGTGGTCAAACCCTGTATGAAATTAAAAATTACGTTTATTCAGTGGTTGCAGAAAATCTTTTATTCAGTCGCAGTGTGGCGCACCCTTCGACCACATCGTCACTTAACATTAGGTGACTTCTAGTCAAAAGCTAACCTGTATAAAAATATTAAATAATGTATTATTATTTAACTAAAAAAGAAAACTCTTTATAGTAGAATCTCACATATTCTGTTGCTCCAGTTTTATTTTTTTGCCAAAGAAATAATATTCAACTCGGTGAACTGAAATAATGAGGCATACCTACGTTAACAAAACTTAATTTTTGATAGAATCTTTGACGAGAAATACGATGGCTTTCGCGAGTTCGTTTCCAGCTACGAGACAAATATATAGTAATTGCATGAGAAAATGAAAAAGTATTGCTTCCGTCAGATCTGCTTAGCTTCTGATACCTTAGACACAACGACTTGCGTGGCTGGCAGTAGTTGGATAAGATAAGATCTGGCTCAGTGGCGTACCTTGGGGGAGGCCTATGTCCAACAGTGGACTGATACAGACTAATGATGATGATACAGGGAATCTTAATTAGGGTTCAGATAGCTGTACAATGTAAGTGATTCTGCGGACGTTCTTATTATTTTAAACGATCTAAATATGAGAATTACTAACCTACTGATCTGTAAATTAAATTAGGTTAAGTACCAACCTACATTGATTTATCTATCACTACCCTCCCGTTCACAAACGCATCAGTTCAGCTAGACAGATGTGGCCATTAAATTAAGATGTCAAAATACCATTTGAGCGTTAGTTATGACCCTGGAGTGAGCTAATCCGACTAAATAGTCGACTTGGCGATAAACGCTAGGTAATTAGGTGACCAATGTTTGTTGTAGGGCTGCCTCGGTCGCGTTACGACGGTAAAGGTCATTCAAATGTAGTAAAGCTATTATCAGATTTAGACGGCGCGGCGGCTTTACGAAACTAAGCTCCGTCATACACACAGCAGCTATAGTATAATGATAATGCATATATAATTACATATTACCGTACTGCCGTGTCTCATACAGGGTTAAATATAAAAGGTATAAAAATGTATTGAGCTATGTCATGCGATAATGTATGTATATTAATATTATAGTAGATGTGTGTGACAGGGTAATATTTGTAGTTAGCGACAAAAGTTTCAGTATATAACAATAGAAAATTACGCTTACAAATTAAAATCGTATCGTACTCTTGTCTGAAATAGATCGCTTTGTGCGGTAAGACCGCCCTTTGTGACACTTACCATTAAGTTTTATTGCTGTTCTACTTTGTTTTAAATTTCTCTGTAATAATTATGTCCCAACAATATAAAGTTAATTTATCTAATCGTCATCATCTACCATACAAGTTTTATGGGACAATTATTATTATTGAAAAAGAACTGAACTGAAATTTTGTTACCTACTTGTTGCTTGTGTTGTATTTTTGTATTGTTTGACAAAATGTTGACCTAAGCAGCGATCAACCCTACAGGTAACAACTGAACCGCGCCATGGTACTAATTCGCGTGCGCACACCGATGCCAACATTTTGATTCCGATTGCAGCCTGACAATTTAGTCACAGTCGCGACATTCACCCGGCGTATCCGTCCTCTATAAAACAAAACAAAATAACAAACAAATTGCTCAATGAAAACGTGCCTTAAAGTTCGACATTCTAAAATTCTTCGTCGGAAGCAAAAGCATTCCGATTTCGAACAATTTTAAATTTAACTACCGTCTAGTTTTGGTTTCGTGTGACACGTTTGCTTTTGTTCAGTGAATTGTTTATGTCAGGCTATGTGTTCTGTTTTCAAATTCAAAGAATTACTTACCTACCCTCTTTGCAACCAGAATTGATTGAAGTGCGGCAGTGGTAATTTCACACAGTTCGTTCGCAATGGCTACATAAGTAATTCATGTGTCAATGCTGTGAACACGAAATACAATTTTGCAGTGGATTTATTTTAAGAGGCGTTGAAGCGAAATGTGAATGGATTTTCGAGTGTAGTGTGAAGTGACTGAAATATTCTGCCTGTGATATCTAGGACGAGGGTAAAAGGTCGGTATGAGACGGTGACGCTAAAACGCGTTATGCCTACTAACCTACTATGTATTTACTTCACTATTGTACAGTCAACGACAAAAGTCGCTGAACAATAACACATTCTTCGATTACCTTCACCATCTCAAACACCAACCAACCTTTGGCCGCATCATCACTTAGCATCAAGTGTGTTGTGGTCAGATGCTGTCATGAAAGTTGCAAAAACAAACTCGAACATTACTTACTTAGAATACATTTGGAAAATAGAGTTTGATAAGCTACTCTTGTCTCTGACTGTACCTACGTGCTGGTGTGTCCTGGTACCAAGTTTCCATGTAGGTACCTACATACGTATACCTACTTGTAAAAATCCAGGAAGGTATGTTTAGTAAACTGGCCCTCTTCTAACCTTTTTGTCGACATTGAAACTTGCAAAATTGTTTGCGCAACTCGATTACCTTTTCCAAGTGGTCAGATGTCAGCTAAGCCAAACTTTTGTTAGATTTGTCGGGTAGTTGGATTTTTGTACATTCCAACTTTGAACTTTAGTTGCCATAATACTCAATATTGAAAGTTAAGATTGGTACAAAATGTTAATCAAGTTTGAAACTTCTCAAGTCAATGTGTTCACTGTTCCATGGTTTAATTTTTAAGCAAGTTACTTATAAGGAGATGTTTACTATAGTAAGTACCTAATACTTAGATCAATGAGTAAAAATTGGATTCATATATACCTACTTATAACAAAGTAAGCTAAAGTTTTTTTTTTACATTTTATGGTATAACGTTTAACGTTGACCACAAGAAACCTGATGTTAAGTGACGATGTCTGTGTGTCTGTAGTTCAGTACTGGTCCTAGAGTGAGGTTGCCGGAACATACCGATGGATGCTTGGCGACAGAAATTCAGATCACACTCTACCACGAGCTATGACTATGGTTATATTCATACTTAATCAATGAGTAAATGGCAAACAAAGTCTTTATTGTTACCGACCAAACCAACATGGCTTTATTACTTTAATGAATAAATAAAAGTGCTAAGGTATTTACTGCACTGGCTCCCGCACCACCACTAAACTCGCACTGAGCTATAGTATTGCCTCGTTTTAAGCTATCGATAGTCTATCGATTAACTATCGATAGTCGACTATCGATTGGCACGCTAGTAGGAACAGACCTAAGTAGGTTACCTACCTACCTTGATGCCTCTTCTCTCAGCGACACATAGGTTGTGTCGCTGAGAGAAGAGGCATCAAGGCATCAAACCCTTGAGTAACGAGTATAACTTTGTGCTTATTCCACAAAACAACTTGTAACTAGAATTACTCGTAGATATGAGCACAACAGAACGGTCCCAATACGGTTGTTGTGCTTGCCATCATTATCCCAAGGCCGGGAGGGCATATCTCCGCTCGAGATTAATATCCTCACTTTGGATTTTAGCTGTTTAATTCCCTCGTTCTCCTAATTTACGACGCCAATCTAGATAATTACCTACGAGATGAAAGTTAGTAGGTATATAACGCTACGAGTTCACGCTCTGTGGTAACCTTGCTCTCTAGTCTCATATTGATGAAGATAGTACTTACGAGTCATAGGGAAAAAATACGAACACTCAAACGATAATACATAAGTATATATTTGAAGTATATGTTTTATAGATACCCTACATATCTCTTTGTATAAAATAGCAACAGCATGATATGTCATACCTAACCACAGTTTGACTTCCCACCTAAGCATTTTTACTTACTCAGTGGTTGGTAGGTAGGTACTTATATAAAATAATACTTGCTCTACGAAACGAATAGCCTATTATACCCAGGTACCCAGGTATTTATCTACTCCATGAAGTGTCTTCGCAAGCAGTTCATAACTTCATACAGGATAGGTAGGTATCTCTTGGTACAAAATATATGCTACAACGATCCTCCAATTGAACCAATAATCGGATCATAAAGAACGCGTCTAATCCTTCGGAATAACGACCATAAAAGGCAAAACCCGATAAAAAGGCGATTCCGTACCGTTCCTTCACAAAACGTATTTCTTTTTTATCCGCCAACAAAAGCACAATACTTATAAAACGAAAAAAAGAAAACAAATCATTCTTATTGCTGGCCAGAAATTCGCTGACATGGAAAAAGCCATTCACATGGAATCGGCTCCAGAGTAGATAGTGGTCAGATAAATCGAGGATCTAATGACGGTGGTTACTGTTTATAGTTTTCTACAATGGTGGGAAGCAAAAAGATTTTTCCGCTACATTTAGCTAGACCTACAAACAAAAGATACAAATTGGTTGAGGCGCGCTGTTTTAGTAATTTTACGACAGACCTCACCCTTGGGGTTGGAAATACTGTGTCGGCTTAAAGTGGGGATTGAGGATATACGTTAATTTAAACACTTATAATGCATTATATAGTTCTGGCTAGCTTAATCCTCTGCTGCCTAGTCTTAGGAGCGGCTCTGCCGACTGGCCCACCCGAAACTTTTGTTCTATGTTGTTAATGTAGGTCGAACAACGGCAAGTTTTTAAATCTTTTGGCCATAGACAAATACATTGGCACACTACTAAAAAGGTTTTATAAGAATTAATTTCAAATTTCCAGTACCGCAACAAACTGAACGAACAACAGAACGGGCGGCTGTCTGCCCAAAGAGCAGCGTTGGGTGCGCGGCAGGAAGAAATGCGGAGCATCGACCGGAGAGTCTCGGAGCTGCAAGCGAGGCTACTGAGGAAACGGACCTTGAACAGGCAATTGGCAGCGGCGCATAGACAGCCACAACAGCAGAGGTAACTTAACTTCTGGTCTAAAATAGAAGGAATAGTAGCGCAAAATACTCAAAAGAATCCCGACCTTGATTTTGCTGAGAACTGAAACTACCTGAGATTTTAAAAAGTCAATTTCCATTTGGAGAGAATCGAAACCGATGATTTTGATAAAAGTAAGTTACTTATGTGCTACATTATGTGTTTTGGCGATCACATAGATTATTACCTACGCACTAGGTACTGGCTTATAGAATTCCACCACCCACTGGTGAATGAAGTCTTTGGATATTATTTAGTTAAATACCTTTATTTTCTAACTTTCAGATTAAACAACCCCACGCCGATACAGCAGTTGCCTAACTACCCAGCTGGTGCCGGCGGAAATCAACCAAAGAACCAGCAAGCCAGGGGAAATGTCGTCGCTGTCGAGCCTTACAATCATGTCCCTCATGCACAGAGCATCAATCATAATACTAACTTTCAGGTAAATAACAATAACATAACATTTTACCGATTTCTACCCTCGTTCGTTTATAATATTCCGGCTATTTGGCATAGATTACATGTTCTACCGGGTTTTATGTTTGATGATATTACTTCCGCTCCTATGTCATTGTCAAATAAAAGTCAAAGTCAACAAATAAAAGCGGTAGTGCACAGCTGCACAGTGCACTAACTGTCAGTCAGTCTGTCTGTCATTAGTTTGTTTTGTAAAACTTTTGTTTGTGTTTTGAAACTTTAGATAAACTTTAATCTATAATTAATCCTTTTTTCAGTCCACTAAACAGAACGTGATACAAAACAACGTGCCATTAAAACAGTTCACACAGAGTGACAACATACAAACGCATTTGACTCAACAAGAAGCCAATTACTTGCAGCAGAAACCTATGATAAATCCGCTTTTCAACGGGTATCCTCACACACAAGAAAACCAGTTTCAGCAATACCAGAACAAACACGACGGCTTCAGCCACGTACAACAGGGAATTAGCAATGCGTACGACCAAAAAATGCTGGACCAAAAGTACCAGGATTACTTGAAACAGCCCCAGTACAGTCCTAACAGCACTAGCAGTTCTAACAGCAACCAAACTGGCAAAGAACTGAAGATAAACGAGCAAGAGTTCTTGCCCGAATTTGCCGCAAGCAAGTCGGATCTTAAGTACCAAACATTGCCGTACAACACAAAATTTCCTCAAAGTACAAACGGTAAAAGTAAACCCGAATCGAACAGTAAGAATAACGATGAGAAGAATGCAATCAATGTTAACCACATGACAGTCCATTCTACGCCTCTCTCGGTCGTGAACAAGAGTCTTGCAACGCCACTAAGTCAAACGGAAGCCACATATCAGCAAGATGCATATCAGTTGCAGAAATCCGACTCTTCTAGCCGGTGTAATCAAGAAGGGAAAGAGAACCATGCATATCAGCAGAATTCTAGGATAAGTTCAAATAGTCAAAGCAATGAAGCCTCGAAGGGAAGTGGAATGTCTCAGCAACCAGTCAAAACTAGTTCTACGAGCACAACGAGCAGCTCTTTGGGATTCGGGGTGAGCTAATTCTCTTTCACCTTTCATTATTCATGATGCTTTCATTCCTACTCCTAATTTTCCCTAAAGGACTGCAATAATATCATACAAGCTAATTGTTATTATTAAAACCCTATTGATCAGTTACTTGATTACAAATAATATTTTTGCAGTGAAGTTAATTGAGCTGTGTTCTTAGTACTTACATAAAAAAAATCTCCCTAGACCAGAGGTTATCAACCTTTTAACTTTTAACTGCAAGACTGCATTTGTTTTATTTTACCACACAATGGTAAAATAAAACAAATGCAGTCTTGCAGTTATCATGATTTATGTGGTATGTTGGAGATATTAAATACACAATAAATAATAATATATTTAATTTGAATACATACTTAATGTGATTGTGGTTGTTGTTTTTGACTGGCAATTTGATGTAAAAGTTCTAAGAATGGCACCTAACTATTCATAAGACTTGACTTTTTCATGTATGGCTTGTGACTTGACTTGTAATATTCACCAGTTTGAAGCCACATGATCCATAAATTAAGAAGTCAAGCCACAGTAAGGAAAGCATCAAGTTGAGGATTGCTGATCGCTGATCCTAACCAGAAAGAAAGTAATTAATAACCACTGGGCAACTAATACATTATATATAAACAACATAACACAGCTCAAAAGACAGCAGCTCAGTTCATTATATAAACAACAAAACACAAATAACATAGCTCAAAAGACATTAGCTCAATTTTCGATGCTTACTCCATATTAATTGCTCTGACACATCATAGCGCACCCTGTAAATATCATCATCATTCATTCCAGAAACCTGTATCGAGTGTAGCACCCACATCAGTTCAGGTATCAAGCGCCAAACCGTCACCCATTTACCAGACATCATCCACCAAGATCCAACCTGTGCAACCTCAGACAGTTCAGACTCAAACCATCACAAATCATGTAGCTAGTAATGCGAATACTCAACAGCAGATTAGGAACACTGCGTCCGGCCTATCGTCGAGCGCAGGAAGTACGTTCAATGGGCAAAATGCGTCTTCGCAAAGCATTTTGTTGTCACCACCGCAGAGTGCTAGCACGCCTTTGTCGACGCCCGATGTCAGTACGGATAAGTCGCCAAAGCCGGCGTTACCTCCGAAACCGACAATCAAGGTTTGTATAAATAACAATGCCTATAACAATATACTGTTTTATAACGGGTTGTGTGACAGCAGAAAAAGCACCTGTCATAGCTCGCGAGGGGATACCGTGAGTTTTGTGTGTCGAGATTTGAATCGAGTTGCGAGTGACTTGTGAGAAAATGGTAACGTCATCGTAAGCAAAAAACGTGCGAGGAAGCGGGTAGATAGATACGTCTGCCCGTTATAACATCAAAAATCCTACCCGCAGAAACTTAGTATTCTCGTGATCATGGCGCTTGTAACAGTGCCGAAATATCGAGAACTCAAACAAAAACAAATACATGGCAATTATCCCGTTGTAAAACCTAATTCTATAACTTTTTTTATATTGCATTAGACAATGAACACACCTAACTTTTGCAAACTTGAAATCAAATCAAAATGCATGAATAGATGATTCCTAAATCAATATCATTGTTACTGCTTCAAATAAGCCAATGACACAGGTAATCATAGAGAATATAACATGCATCGTTTCATAAAAGCAATATATAATTTTTCAGACGCCACCGCGACAGTCCGCAAACAACGACGCTGGTTTCAGCCAATCCACTGAGAATCTACCTGTTATACCTATACCCGACTCCTCGAACGACAGCGAATCTCAACCAATGCTAAAAGAAAACAACAACGGTAACGATATGATCATAAAAGCTCGACCACTAACCATAAGAAAACCACCGATGAATGAGCAACAACCTAAGCTAAGAAATCTAAACATTAAAAACGGTGTAAGCATCAGCAATAATCGACGCATCGAAATGCCCCCAGCGTTCCTATTCCCAGAAATGGATTTAAACAATGAAATGTCTGGTGAAAACGGCCTAAAAAGGAAAGACGAGGTTGATAGAGCACAAAGCGTTTCGAGCGAAGAGAGTCGTGACAATGTAGTATCTGACATAACGGAGCAGATAAGCTCTGTAGCGTTGAGTCAGGATTCTCAGGAGGATCCTCCGGAAAGGCGGAAGAAGGGTAATCTGAAGCAGGGTCGTAAGGCGCCGTTGGCGAGGAGGGTGAGCTTCGATCCCCTCGCTTTATTGTTGGATGCCAGTTTGGAAGGAGAGCTGGAGCTTGTTAAGAAAACGGCAACACAGGTAACAATCTTTCAAGCTTGTGTAACTGTGTAACCTAGATAATCCCCAGTTTCCTTGTGACAAATTGGTCAAAAATTTTAGGTCTCATTTTAGATCAATGCTGGGACTTAGACCTCTTCTCAGAGCGAGTATGGGATATGGTCACACTTGCTCAGTGTGAGTTGGTAGATGTTGCATGCCCATATATTGTGGAGCATTTTGGAATTTTTCTGTTATACCCACGTTTTTTCTATGCTCTAAGAAATAGGTAGATAATAGTAGATAATATACATACATGTAAACAATGGCAGCAATTTTTAATATACATATTACTTCCTGTTTCAGGTGCAGAACGCAAGCGCTGCAAACGACGAGGGGATCACAGCTTTGCACAACGCCATCTGCGCGGGACATTTTGAGATTGTCAAGTAAGTTTCCAAACAACTAAACCAACCAAGTTACAAATTATCGGCTAACTCGAGATTCTATTGTTTCATCACATATACTAGGCCCGCATTTTGGAACAATGCTGCTACGCTATCAGGTGGCGAATGGTTGGCATCGGGTCTTCTGAAAATCCGACACTAGGACTAGCCACCAGCTTATCCGCCAATCCGGACTAAGGCCATGTAGTGGATTTATGGCTCATAACTTCTCTCTTAGAGAAAACCTGTGTCCCAGTAGTGGGAACGTAATAGGCTGATGATTATAGTGGGTATTAATTAAATTGGTATGAATTCCAGATTTCTGGTAGAGCTCGGGTGCGACGTGAACGCACAAGACTCGGACGGTTGGACGCCGCTGCACTGCGCTGCTTCGTGCAACAACCTGTCTATGGTTAAATTCCTCGTCGATAATGGTAAGTCACTTTTGAATACCACATGAGAACCTGTTCCCAATCCAGGTGTAGCATGGCGCCACTTTTGACCATATCATCACTTAACATCAGGATTCATGTGACTTGTGGTCAAATGTTACCCTGTAAGAAGAAAAGTAAAGTAAATACATACATTGTCCAGATTTCCAGTAAATTAGCACAGTTGCACTCTATCAGTTTCAGTAGGTACTTAGTACCTACATAAAAACAAAAAAAAGATTTTCTCAGGGAATAGTGCCAATGTCACAATCAATGCTGGAAGAAATAAATAGCAAGGCAGTAAGATTTCACCTTTGTAGTACCTGGACATACTTTCGTACTCTTAATATTTTGTTGATTGTTGTACTGAACAATTTATTGTAGTAATAACAAAAATGGAACAATAAACAAAATAGTATAAAAAAATTTAATTGCAAAAAGTGTTCTCTCCGGCGGGGAATCGAACCCCGGTCTCCCGCGTGACAGGCGGGGATACTTACCACTATACTACCGAAGATGTGAGAGTTGGAACCAAAATTCTCGGTCAATTGATTTATCTTTTTATCTCTGACGATAACAGCAGTTGTTGATCCAGCTGGTGTTAAAATTGTCTTGCGTCGAGTATGAAAAAATAGTATTGTAATTAAATTGACTTGTATGGTGGGTGATAGAGTTTCGGTAGTTCCTAGTAAGCTTATCACTTCTTTTAAATCCAATGGTTAATTAAAAAAGCGTGGAAGGTTCATTTATATGTAGGTTAGCTAAGTACTCTAATTTTTTTTTTTGTATTTTTCACATTTTGTCGTATATTTCCAGGCGCGTGTATATTCGCAACGACGCTGTCCGACCACGAGACAGCGGCCGAGAAGTGCGAAGAGGACGAGGAAGGGTTCGACGGCTGCTCCGAGTATCTTTACAGTAAGTTGGAAATATTCCATTCGAATTACTCGACTTCATAATCAATCCTACAATGAGCTTGAGCTTTAGATGAAGGAAAACATCGTGATGAAACCATAGCTTGGTGGTAGGGTAATTTCTAGTACTCGTCTGGCTTGCTACCCTCAAGTTAAGAACCTGTCGCCAAGCACCTATCGGTGTCTTGCGGCAACCTCACTTGAGACCCAGTTTCCAATCCTTGTGTAGCGTGACCACCATCTTCGACCATATCGCCACTTAACATCAGGTGATTTGTGGTCAAACGCTACCCTGTAAGTAGCAAAAGATATAGAGACATTTTTTACTAGCTGCGCCTCGCGGTTTTACCCGCGTCTGCCCGTTATCCCGCAGGAACCTTTTGCTTGGATAAACAGTACGTATAATGCCTGTGTGTTAGTTAATCCAGGGTATATATAATCTATCTCCATTTCAAATTTCATCAAAATCGGTTTAGTAGTTACGATGATATGTGGTAACAAACTCTCGCATTTATAATATTACTAGCTGCGCCCGGCGGTTTCACCCGCGTCTCTCCGTTGTTCCGCAGGACCATTTTTCGATATAAAAAGTAGCCTATGTGTTAATCCAGGGTATAAACTATCTCCATTCCAAACTTTACTCAAATACGTTCTGTAGTTTTTGCATGAAAGAGTAACAAACATCCATCCATCCGTCCATCCATACTCACAAACTTTCACGCTTATAATATTATTAAGAAGTAGGATTTTAAATAAATCCTTAAACCTCCTCAATTTCCAGGCGTCCAAGAGAAGCTGGGAATAATGAACAACGGCATTGTCTACGCGGTGTTCGCGTACAGCGCCTCTCGGAGCGACGAGCTCACCTTCAGCAGCGGCGACCGGCTCCAGGTGTTGCGCAAGGGAGACGACAACGAGCGCGAGTGGTGGTGGTGCCGCGACACCCACGCCGCCGAGGGATACGTGCCTAGGAACCTGCTCGGGGTGAGGAGGCTAATACTATGTTGCCTATAGCCGCATGTATATAGCTATCAATATAATATGAAGGGTCCACTGTA
Organism: Opisthograptis luteolata; assembly: GCA_931315375.2. Taxonomy (NCBI): domain Eukaryota; kingdom Metazoa; phylum Arthropoda; class Insecta; order Lepidoptera; family Geometridae; genus Opisthograptis; species Opisthograptis luteolata. Next base: position 7,383,245 of record OV928047.1, on the reverse strand, counting down.
ATAAAGATGAATGTCCAATTTTTTTAAAATCTTAACGAGTAATACCATTCGGTCACATAATCACTTGCAGTCTCGTGATAAATATGTTTTAATTATTTTGCCTGCACGGCTAGAACGCTCAACGTCACAGGTGTTCACGACAATAATAACATTTTATAATCTTCGGGTCTGAGTTTTTTTACACCGTTTAAAAATTTAAAACCCAATTATCTCAAAACTAAAGTTAAAGGACATTCATAGTTATTGCAGTGGACCCTTCATATATTTATGCTATCAATATACTATATATGTCGCAGCCAACTAGCATAATTAGCCGTACAACTAACAGCCAGGCCTCCTAACTGCAATGTCAGATATTTCATCTTTTTATTTTGCAAATGGTATTGTGTGAATTGACAAATTTAAAAAAATCGTTTTCGCATTGTACTTGTGATGCTGGGGCCACACTAAGGTAAACGTCAAGGGAAATGCCGATGCCTATCTTCGCGATAAATGTTGCGTTAATTATTAACGCTATAATGTGAGTGGCAACACTTGAGCGGTCAACGTGAATGCACTTGATTATCGGCTAACGTCAAACGCCAATGTGAATGCCGTTGTCCAATGTCGTGGCCACACTTATGTCAAACTTAAATCGTCATCGCGCTATTGAACGGCATTTCCCGTTAGTGTGGCCCCAGCATTAGAGAGATCAGATTTTTATTGCAAATCTGAAGACGACAGAAAAATGGTTTTGTTCAAATTTTTCTTTATTCGGCCAAGTCAGTCCTACCAGCACTTCTACGACTAGGATTGTAAATATGATTACAGCCACTTCTGATGTCTATGAATATGTTAATAACATGAAGTATGTATCTTTGTTTCAGTTGTACCCAAGAGTAACCGCGCAGACGGAATAAAGACGTCAGTCCCGTGGCCTCAGCTATGACCTGAATCTTGTAAATACAATTAGTTCTCCTTATTTTTTATGTATTTATATTTATATAATATTGTAATCTAAAATATCCATATTGTATACAATTTTAACAGATCTAAGTAATATTTTGTAAATATTTAAATGTATAAGTTCAAAACAAATGAGATTATGAATTATTGTACATTTTATAAATATTTTGAGTCATAATTGGTTATAAAATTTGTATAATTGTACTTAGGGTGTCTGCAAATGTTGTGAGATATAAACACATAAACTGACAATACAAATAATGATGAATCCACGAAACTTTTTATTTCTATCCTCTCCTCTATTAATTTCTGCAGAATATCGAGTCTACAAACTTATGAAGAAACGCAGTGCCCTTTTTCTCCATACAAAAAAATGAGAAAGGGAGCTATAGGTATACTTAGTATCCTACTTGCTCCCCAGAATTTTGGCGCTAGAACACGTAACATGTAAATAAATAGCCGATTTTTTTATAAATTACTATTTACAGGGTAGCGTTTGACCATAAGTCACCTGATGTTAAGGGATGATGTGGTCGAAGGTGGCGCCACGCTACACCTGGGCAGGGAACTGGCTCTCAAGTAAGGCTGCCGGAACACACCTGTAGGTGCTTGGCGTCATTCTAAACAAGAGGGTAGTTATGAAATACGAACCATAATATGATAGTTTATTTTAAAGTAGGTATGTTTGTCTAGGATCTTCAAATAACTCGGTAATTTAACGGCAAGGCGTAAAAATATGAGATATCTATTTCTAAAATAATCAGTTAATTTTTATTTAGTTAAAAATTGTTTTTTTTTTTTGGCTCACTTCAAGTAGCTCGCTCCATCTAGCGGAAATGTAAGAAACGTTTATATTCTTGAAGCACCTTGTAGATGCAGAATAGAAACCTTTAAAAAAAACAAACACCAACCATAGCTACTTATTATATTTATAACTACTGTTAGTTTCAAGTTTTGTCGCTAGAGGCGCTAAGTAGTTGGAAAAAAATTGGACTAGTTTGTCTAGTTATTTCGATGATACTCTAAATATCATAACTATGTACGTAGGGAGCTACGTGCTTTAGTAGATTATTGCAGAGTAGCATATTGTTCTTTGACTATTATTTATCGTTTCACCCAAGAAATAGTTTATGTCGATACAAAGATAAACACACTTATGGATATTATGTCCTTCTCTTGGGTTTCAGCATTTTAATTAACAAAATGTAACAGAGGGACAAAGAGCTACTTTCGCATTCTTTTTCTATACTATAATAGTTTAATTGCATGCAAAGCATGACAATAAAAACCCATAAGTTACAAATTAAAATTTATTGTAACCATAACCCTACATATCTCCCTCATCGCTGTCTTCGATATCAGCAAGCGCTTGCTTCGCAACGCTCTCAGCTTCAGTGGCGACCTCACGCGGGACCAGTTGATGGCGGCCTGCAGTGTCTTTGGATACCCACGACAGTTCCAACTCGAATTGCTTGTCCTTTAGCTCATCGTGGACAAGGTAGATGCTGAAAATGTAAAGTCAAGTCTTTCCAAAGTGCTGTGATGGGTGAAAAAAGAGTTCAGCTGGCAACGCATTGCAAACTCCTAGTAATGCAAATATCCTTAGGCGATGGTGACCGCTTACCATAAGGCGGGGCCCGTTTGCTTGTTTGCCTTTTGTTTATTTAAAAATAATAAAAAAGGGTAATCATGATGTGTGTGTTCATGTGGGGAGAAACAGCAGGCTGGTTTTGAAATTAGCAATGAGGTTGCTGTTCCCCGCGGTTTCACCTGCGTGGGCTACAGTTTATTGCAATAAAAAAAAAGCCTATGCCCTTTCTCAGGTTTTAGACTATCTCTGTACCAAATTTTATGGAAATTGGTTCATTAGTTTAGGCGTGAAAGACAGACAAGTAATTTTATGACCAACTGCGAAATGTGAAGACGCAGATTCGATGCAGGAAATATAGGGTTGGCAATGCCCTGGGGCCAATTCTCACGGCGTGATATATTATCACATTCGATAAATATCGCAATAATTGTCAAATATCTATTGAATTTTGACAGTAAATATCACAATAACTGTCAAAAACACATACATATATTTTTGACAGTTTTGCGAATGTGATAAATTTATAATATATCACGCCGCGAGAATTAGGCCCCAGGTCTTGCAAATGTCCATAGGCAACGGTGACTGCTTACCATCTTGTTTGCCGCTTAAATACATTAAAAATACTACATAGAAAAAAAAAGTTGCCAAAGCATTTGTTCTGTGTCTAGGTATTGTGTATAGTTTCTGACATTCTACATACAGGGAATCCTAGTTAAGGTATGGGGTCAAGGCTATGTATGTGATTAATATGGCGTTATTATTACATTCTGGCAGCTTCCTTCACCAACTCCTTGACGGTCATATCAGCCAGTTTGAGTTTCTCAATTTCAGTCTTGGCGGCTTGCTTTGCTTTGCCCACTGCACATCCGAAGTAAGACTGAAAATTGTAAAGAATAAAAATAGAATAATATTATTTATTTAAAATAAATAGCCAAAAAAAAAAAACATAATTTTTTTTTTTGTTAGAATAATATTTTAGCTATAGAATGTAGGTAAGTATGACTGTTAGAAAAATCTTGAAAAGGAACAGCAAGATGATCTTAAAAACCCTTGCGTATTTTGACTTTGGCTTATTTTTTATAGCGATGATGGCTTAGTGGTAGTAACGTCGGCTTGCGATCCATAGGACGTGGGTTTGAGTCCTTCAATGCGCTTGAGCTTTAGCTGAAGGAAAACATCGTGATGAAACCATAGGCTTGGTGGTAGGGTATTTTCTAGTACTTGCTTGGCTAGCTACCATCATGTAAAGAATCTGTCGACAAGCACCTAACGGTGTGTTCTGGCAGCCACACTGGCTCTCAAGCCAGTTCAGAGTCCAACAGTGTAGCATGGGACCATTTTCGACCACATCATCACTTAACATCAAGTGACTTATAATCAAACACTACCCTGAAAGTAGTAAAAAAAAGACTTACATCACAGTAAATCTTACTTCAAACCAGCCTAGTGTTCAAAAGCACATGCCATATATCAGCATCATAGGTTTTGTAGTTTTCAGGATTTCGTGATTAATCAGTCAATGGTATTTTGCTCTTACATACATAATTTTAAAGATTAGACTCTTACGAGTCCTCAGAAAGTAAACATATACTCACAAATGAAACTCCACTAGGATCAAGCATGAACATCTGAGGTCCTTCATAGTCGCTCCATGTTCCCATCACAACGGAACACCCATACGGACGGACAGCACTGTACAATGTGTATGCGTGCATGTACATAGAGACACGCTCATTTAAGTACTTCAGAGGTACCGGGGTCCCGTATTGAGATCTATAGTTGGAGGCCTCGGTACGGGCTGTTTCGACAATCTGTCTAGCATCAGATATAAGACCCGATACTGCCTGAAATTTTAAAACAATTTAGTTAGACTTGCACTAAAACAAAAGATAAACAACACAACAACACGTCCTTGCTACAGAATTGACTTTTTTCTGCATTTTTGGACATTGCTATAATTCAACATCATGATATAGGCACATCAGCCTCAAGCTGCTCGCCTATTACAAAATAAATAAATATTGGTGTCAATTCTGATGTGCATTCTCTAAAACGCAACTAAAACTGATAGGTCCAAAAGTATTGCTGTCTTCTTGTTGTGTTGACCCATGTAAAAAGATAGATAGAGAATGCATTACATGAGAATCAACACCAAGCTTACCTAAGCACATACATATTGACATATTGGTGACATATTTATTACAGAAATCAGTTCAGCAGTTTCCAAACTTCAGCTTTGGAAGAACCTACCGTGATACACATGATATAGTTGCAAACTGAGTTGGCGCTCAAATGTTTAATTTCTTTGTGCAGTTTTCACATCCACAGCCTTGAAAGTGATAAGGTTTTAAGAATTCATAACAAGAAACTTACAGTTTTAGCTTAAATATTTAGTTTCTGGGTTCTAATCACAAAATACAATCATAGTTAGATAACGCTTTGTTGTTTCACCAAAACAACGGAAAATAGAACATAACTGTACTGTGAACTCCAAGGTCTTTCCTAACATAATTATTAGGAAAGACCTTGGAGTTCACTGCCCATAGTGTTACAATGTAAGTAATGTGTATGTGGTGTGTGTGTGTGTGTGTGTATGTAATGTGTGTTATTTTTCAAGGTTTTGTACAGTTAATACTGTCCCATAAATATCATAGAAACTGAACTCTTCATGTTGGGAGGCTGGCTTCACGCTAATAGTACTTAGAAAAAGGTTTGTACTAGTGCCAGCCTAAAATAAGGTAGTTAATAGTTTTCTAATAACTTTGTATGCTTACTTACCATGCCAACATGATCATCAACGTGGAATATTCTCTTGTTAGCGCCAGGTTCGTATAATTTAGATGTAACAAGCTTCTCTACAGCAAACACCACTCCATCCTTTCCTCTGAGTGCTATTACGGTTCCGGAGTTTTCCACTGCTTTTGCTGCATATTCGACTTGAAATACTCGGCCGTCGGGTGAGAATTGTGAAGCTGAGAGATCGTACTGGAAACAAAAGATTCAATGTTGGTGAAAATGGTGGTACTTTGTCTCCTGAATGAATTGCAAAATTAGCTCTGCCATTGGGGACGCCACCATTATCATAATAAAGTACAGAATACATTTTAATTTTAGACTTATAACCAGTATGTACATATTATGTCTTTGAAAATGATAAATAAGTAAACGAAATTCCAAGCGCTAGGAACATGGTTATGTTGCATAAAAAGTTAAACATACTTACGCCAGTCCCGATGGAACTCATTTTTCTAAAATGTTTGATCACTGAAGAATAAAAGCAAGTTTATTCAAATACTTTTTCATAAAAATACTATAAAATACAGTTCTATTTTCGATATACCGCAACGATGGATGACAAGCAATCAAGCAACTCATTCAGTAACTGGTTTGTTCTCTCTGGCACTGTCTGGCAGTGGCAGGCTGGCAGGTTTATATGACTTTTGAGCCAATAACATTATGTATACGTTCCAATTCGTGTCTAACAAAATGTTGTATACTTTACACCTTTACTCTGCTTACATTTGTATGACTGCCTTTCAAATTATTTCTAGTAAGATTCTGGTATTAAATTTCTTTTCTGTAATAATAATGTATCAAAAAACTAAAACTATACATAATTTATGTACATAAATCTCTATTTAACTTACTTTTTACTAGTTAAGATTTCTGCGTGAAACGAATGTGTATCCGATTTACGCGCAATAGAAAACATACTCTGAATATAGATGCGTTCAAGAAAATAATAAGTACTAACCATCTTACAACCCTAACGTCCTACTGACTGGTAGGTACTACATACTAGTTATACTACTAGCTGACAGATGGCGCAAAATATAAGAATGGCGAGTTTTGAGTAGCAAGTTAGCAGAGATTCAACTCAACTCAACCGCCTAGGTGAGGATGAGGTGGATTTTTAAATTATTCAGATAATATTTTAAAAACATACTCAGTCATTTTAGGTAACAACAAGCGAAACGGCAAGCTTGTAGAATCAGGGCCAGGGCTTAAAAATTATTTGAGGTAAAAAAAAAAACACTATTTTTTTTATGTAATAGATTGGCAAACAAGCAGACGGCCCCGCCTGATGGAAAGCGGTTACCGTCGCCTATGGGCATTTTAAGAACTCTTTTCACACCCATCTTGAACATAGTTTAAAATAATATTATTTTCGTAACTAATATTAAGATTTTTTGTGGCTATATTCTACACATGCAGTTCTGCAATATTCTCTTTACTACATACCAAAAGGACTAAGTGTTCGTTTATGATTTTCTTTACGCATATCTTGCTTTGACGGCTTTACCGATTTTAATGAAATTTTACATTTAGTTATGTAATGCAGACAGAGACACACAATACATAATATTTTCTTTTCCGTGGGAAACGGGAAAATTACGTAGAATAGAATAGTAGAAATGGTAGGTACAGTCAGTAACAATAGTACCTAACCATGATGCCCAATTAAAATGTTCAATTAGGGTGGGTACATATTTCAGGTAGGTAAAAATCACAGGTGTTCAGGATTTTAGATTTTTGTCTGGCCACAAGTTGCTCAAAACTTTTTTATAAACAACTTTTTTATCTGAATGTACCTCTACACTAAAAAAAACAATCTATGCATGCGGACTGCGGTGACTAAAAGTTAAAAAGCGTGCATGCAAAGGCGCTCTCATACAACAAGCAAAATGCGACTGATGCCAGGCCAGGAGCAAGTTTCGCAGATAGACACTTAGGAAATTCCCGCGTTAGCCAGACATGGCAAGTTTCAAGCCCGCCTCTTCACTTCGTATGGATTCCGTAATAAAGTTCCACGTTCCCGCCAGGGTTTTCGGTGGTGGGAGCGTGTAAACAGGGGGTAAAGGTCGTAAATTCTTTTGACATGGTAATGTGCTTCTTGCTCGCGAAAAGCGTAGACTGTGTTTTGTGAATACATGCCTAGATGCTATGCCTTGTAAATTTATTATTAGGTACCTTAGCAAGCACATACCTACCTACCTACTTCTTGATTTAGGACCAGTTACGAATTTACCAGCAGGCTGAGTATAGACCTAGGGCGACAAATTTATTGCGCGAGTTATTTATAATTATTGCTTTTTTTCGCAAATATATATGATAGAAATTAAAGCGTCACTTTTCACTAGAGTTCATCTGGCTTACCTACAACAAAAATAAACTAGGTACCTCCCTAGTTACCTGCTTAAGGTTGGCCGTACACGGACAGTCTGAAGCAGTCGACTGCTTCAAGCTGCGACTGCATAGTGAACTACAGACTTCTACGTACGTGCATACACGAACCGCTCGAGCAGTTGCAGTAGTTCACAATGCAGTCGCAGCTTGCAGCAGTCGATCCTGACTAAGTACTACTTCCTAATCTAATACTACCACCTAGAGTATTTTGCATGATTTCTTAAAGGCTGTATCATGTAGATTAACATTAATAGTTTTTAGATCTTTTACTATCATAGTTATAAAGAAAAGCGGTTGTAATTAGGTCAATTTTCAGTTCAATATAGGCAGTCTGCTTCATAAGGAGTTTGGAAATGTAGAAACAAAACTCTTGTAACCGTCTAGGACTAGATAGACACGTACCTATACCTTAAACATAGATACCTATATAGCAACTGGCTAATTACCAAATCTATTCTTCTCACATCTCACTTTGTTTGTTTCACCAACATAATTGCCCTCCCCACTATCTAGTGAAGTGCCTATACATAGAAAATGTAGGTAAATACCCTTGAAAGGGTTTGGGAGTTCCCTTCAAGTGGTGGAATAAAACAAAATGAGCTCTTCTATTGATCTACCAGGATCGTGCATTTTATGCTTAGCGAGTCTCTTGCGAAGACTATATTCTTGAATTGTAGATACGAATTAGCTCTTAAAAGGCATGCAGTGGGTAGGTATTTAGGGATGTTTAGTATTGGTTTTATAATAATTGACTACTGCAGACCTACCCTTATTCGCCCTTATTTTATTATGACCATCAAGGTTCCTTAACAATAACGTGTGACGTCATTATAGGCTTTAGCGGTAATTCCACGCAGATAACGTAACGCGTCCACGTTACGTGCTTAGATGGTCATAGCGGTTAAGGGCCCTGGATTCAGGATTAAACTATTATATTATAATCACATCAAGACATTATAAAATGTAAATTAAAAAATAAACAGCTATGTTATTCTTATGTTATTCAATGGTAAACAATGTCTAGATTAGTTGTGAACTGATTTAATTCTATAAAATGCACAGAGTGTATCCAATATCCACAAATACAAGTCTACTTGAACTGCAAACACTAAGAGAACCCTAGAAAGTGTTTGCTTACGGACGTACGTAAGTACCTCCCTTTATACTTTGATAGGAAACAGTGGCGGATTTACACATTTGCTGCCAGTAGGCTAAGTATTCAAATTTTGCCGCCCCTACCAACCTCTACGGCCTCTGCCTTTCCTTATTAAATGTGTAATTTTTTTATGCATCAGACAAAAATTGAAGAAAAATCAAGTGGTGAACAATGTTTAATTGTTTGTGTGCACATAATAATATTTAAATACATATACATATACGACTCTTTTAATATCATTAAAACATTTTTTTTAAATTGACACTATATTTGCCGCCCCTAAAATCTGCCGCCCTAGGCTCCAGCCTACTCAGCCTGCTGCTAAATCCACCACTGATAGGAAAGGCCACGTATATACTTAGGTACAGAGTACAATATATCACTGTAAATGGCAGGTCACCCTGTCACACATCACTACCCGCACCGTATGTTTATTGCTTTAATAATGTTGACCCAACCTGAACGTTACCCAAGCTGGCCGTTACGAAATTAAAAACGCTGTTGTAGGTACATGTTTTTTTCCGGCAAACGGGGCCCAACATTAAGTAAACATTCCTGTAATTGCGTTGTCTAAAAAAAGAAAAAAAAAGATAAACGCGAAGATATTTTTTTCGGCTGCGAGAATGGGCGGCATACAAAATGAGCTGCTACACTGGGATTATTATTTGCGGAGCTGACGTCCTAATTAGCGTGACTTTTTTATTTTGCTGTCCTAGAATACAATCCGTTAGGAGATAGGAGTAATGGCTTCCCAGTGTAGGGTCAAATTTCACTGCGCCTCACTAATTGGAGCGGCCCAAATCACACAGAGAACAGTCGTAGCGTTTATCATCATGAGCCAATTTTCTACTGCTATAATTCAGTTCAATCTTCTCTCAGTGAGAAAGACATAGAGAGCGAGAGAGAAAGAGAAACAGATGAAAAAAGAGACAGAGAAACGAAGCGTGGCTTACTCTATACCGAGAGGTACTTTTTTATATTCATGTTCCTTATGCTTATAGGTTATAGGCCTTTGTTTGTATAGTGAATACCTAGTAACAATGAAGTTTGAAATGGAAAATGCTGAAAATTAAAAAAAATGGATCTGTTCAGCAACTTTTATTGCTGACCGTACCAACTTAACTTGATACGAATAAACGACATGTCAATGAAACAAAAATATATTAGAACTTTTTTTAGATAAAACAATGAAGTGCTCGTATTAGATATGAAGTAATGAATAGTAGGAAAAACTAATTTGAGTATTTTATTAGCATACTCAAGCAAAATATTCAATGTCTCCATGTCAAGCACGTTGCGTTTTGAGCCCTGCCCTGGCTTAAATTAAAAACAAAAGGAAAATGCGGTGCATAAAAAAAACTCCATTTCAAAAATATAAATCGCAGTTACATTAAAAGTAAAAAGGTATCCCGCCTTCTTCATATTTCAAGTAAATTCTCGTACCTTCAAGTTGGAAAGTCTCGGACAAAGAAGTGTAATAATTTTGAAACAAATTCAAAGCTCGAGGAACAATTAAACTGCTTGAATGTCAAATGGAAAAGCTGGACAAAGTTTGAGAGCAAAAGTCTTAATTTAAAGACAGACATTTTCTTACTCCGTTCGGTTTTAAACATAAGATTGTTTTGTATTTAGAAGGAAATTAAAATAGAAACATTTGGGCTTCTATTGCAAAGTTAGAACGTGAAATGACCTCAAGTAAACAAGTCTTGACTAGGTCTGACCCTCCAAATCTGTGGTCTGACCTGTCATTAATAAACATGTTTTAATAACTAAGTACAAATTAGAGACAAAAACGCAAGTGAAAAAAAAATCTTATCGCTAAAACGGCTCAACGGAAGGTATTCTATGTAAAAGTTTTGAGTAGGTACAGCATTTAAAATTTCACTCATAAAAACCTCTTTTTTACCGGAAAAACATTCCTGTGAAATAACGGGGCGCAGCGTTTGATAAAATCATTATTTTATATCAGTAACAGATCAGTAATTCCACTTGTATGGATCCTCTTCTTTGATTCCTGTCCTAAGTGACTAGGTATATTACGAGAAGGTAGTAATTTGCCGCTAGAAGTTGGTTCTGTTATACCATTTTGGCTCCTTTGCCAAAGTACTCCTCTCTCTTGAAGAAACCACATCGTTTCTATATACAATCCTGCACAATATAACAGCACCTTTACCGTCTTTATAGATGTTATACGTATGTCAGTCAGTAGATGGAAGAACCACGTAACAAATAAAAAGCCACTTTGGGAACAGGAAGTAAGTTGGAAACTATGTTTCTTCAGGTCGGATTCGTAGCGGCTCCGAAACAATTTAGCTCTCCCGTGGGATGCCGGGGTTACATTGGCGATGACATCAAGTTATGTTGTGCGCCGATCCGAGTTACAACTTGTGACTACGGCCTAACCGCGTTGAGACAGGACTCATGAGCAATCCGAATGATTAAACTGTAGCTTGTTTTAGGTCATTTTCTAGTACTCGCTTGGGCTCTTTTTCGCTATAAACATCTAACCACGTAACGTGGGCTTGTTACTTTATCAGCGTGGAGTACCTAACCGCTAAAGCCTGAAATGACGTCACACGTCACACGTTAGTGGCATGGAATATTGATGGTCATAGCGAATAAGGACCCTGCGGATAGTTAAGAATCAGTCGCCAAGCATCTATCGGTGTGTTCCGTCCGGCAGCCTCACTTGAGAGCCAGTTTCTAGTACAGGCGTAGCATGGCGCCATTTTTGACCACATAAGGAAACTTGAGTTCAAACGCTACCCTGAAAGATATACGAAAATAAAATACCTTTTTAGGTTATCAACTGGCAGTGTTATATTATTGAACATCGAATACTCCAAACATTCAATGAAGCATATTTTTTTGTTAACTAGAATGTATTCCCAAAAGACGCGAAGAATACTTTTCATTTTCAATGTTAAAGCAAGTAAGCGGGTCTCTTGAGATGCCTCTTAGTTCATACCTATTGTTGGCATTTACAGCTATATCCAAGGCAATATTTCGTTGTACCACGACGGATATTAACTAGCTCGTGAACACCCCGCAGTGTAAACAGATTGCTAATATATCTGCGGCCTATAACGTATTGGATCTTATGGTTTGATGGAACTAGTCTGAGAACAGCCGTTATAATGAGATAGGGAACAAAGTTTGTGATGGCATTTTTATGTTATAGGTTATATAGATAAGTATAAGGTTTTTCTTTGAGAGCTAATATTATAGTAACTAGGAAATACTGGAGAGAAGAAGCAACATACGTGACATGAAAACCTTTTTTTAAAATATGATATGCATTTGACCATAGTCTCACTTGATGATGAAAAAAATAATTTAAAAAAGGAAGGCAAATGTGGGTAGAATATTTAGGTGGATTTTGACAACAGCGAATTTTTGTCATCGACACGCGATTAAATTTGTAGAAATACAAACATTTTTTTGCAGAAATGTGAACATTTGACAATGTGATGTGTGTGTATGTTTTGTGTGTGAATAGAATCTATACACTTATCTATTTTTGACTAGCTAGCCAGACGAGCACTAGATTTTCTACTTACCACCAAGCTAATATTTTTAATAATAATAATGTGTAAAAATACTAAAGTGCGTCGCGATCTCGCGGCTGCATTGGAAGTGAACCAATAAATTACCAATCAGGTGTAGCCAACTCGCAATCCTCAATGCCCTAACTTAGTTGAGAACGAGCCAAGTTCTCACCAACTATGAAATATTCTGTTCTATTCATCCGTACTATGTAAAGTGCACTTACTTGCACAAATTTGAGGCAGCTAAAACCATTACCAAGTCTCGCGGGCTATTTCATCCCGCTCAGCCGGAAAAGTGCTATGAAATCGTAATGGTGTTGAGGGTAATGGCATTCGTGTATACTTGACTAAACAGAAAAGTGAAAATTGCTTGCCGCTGTCAAGGATTTAGGTTCATTGGACTGGAGTTCCTTGACGGGCCTAGAATGAGATTCCTTTGTTTTTTTTTGGGTTGTTGATAAAGTTGTTCAAGTCAGAGTCTTTTATGAATGACTCGCTGCGTTCCGCGGTTACACCCGCGGTTTTCTCGTCATCCCAAAGAGACCTTAGTCCGGGGCAAAAAGTAGCCATGTGCTTTTACAGACTGTCATCTATTTCAGTGCCAAATTTCATCCACATACGTTCTGCCGTTCTGGCGTGATTGAGTTATCAAACAACCATCCAATTTGATTTCAATAGAATCCAAAAGATCCGTGTTCTGGAAATAATGAATATTCTTTCTCGATTAAAACTTGTGACACATATATAATAGTATGAGGTATACAACGACTTAACACACGATCATACAAGTCAAGTTTACGGCGAAGCTCCACTGTTTTCGAGGAAAATAAAGAAAGGAAAGAATAGAAACAGAAAGATAGGAAAAGAAAAAACAACAGAGATAAAGAAGAAATAAAAAAGATTTAAGTAGGTATCCTTATTTTATACGGCGTATATTTTTTCAGTGGAAGTAGAATTTTCAATTGCGTCTGATGGTAGTAAGCGTTTAAAAATTGCAATACCACCCCAAATTTGAATTGCAAAGTCCTGCAAAGCACTGCACTACGCTCGTAACCCTGAGACTTTCACAGTGAGATGTCCTTTTTGTCATACATACTTACGGTTTCAGCGACAGAATGGAAATTTCCATAAGTATGAAAGTGCGACATCAAATTGAAACGGACTCCGCTTGAAATGCTACCTCTATAAAATTTTATATGAAAACTTCTCATACATTGTGGACAAAAGTGGGCATTAAGGATAATCTATGTGTCGTGAAATCCGAACTTTCCTTTCATTACCCCTCTTTGTAATGTCGCACAATGAGACAATTTTAGTGTTCCCGGGCTTGTCGGATTTAAAAATCTAGGTCTTTTTGTCAAAAGAAAGCTGCATGAAATTGTAAAATGTAAGTAGGTACTTACCTAATTCAGAAGTATGATTACAATTAAAAATACAGAGAAAACACTTTTTGGTTCTAAGAATAATTATAATCGAATTTTCATTTCATCAAAATATCAAAGAAACATTTTGTTTAGTGTTATTTTTGTTTTATTTTAATTTCGTAATTAAATAACGATATTCACAAGGTATTTTGAAAATGACAAACTTTTTACCAATAAAAATTGATTTGATTTGACACGAAAGGGTAGGTGCACTAGGTGCAAAATTTTTAAAAAAACTTCATGTATTCTCATACAAAAAGGCACAGATTAAAATTTCTAAACATAAAAAGGTGAAATCCTTTTTCAAATGCATTTCGTTTACTGAATCCACAATTTGCGATCGTGGTAAAATAAAATGGTCACGTCAATTTCAATATAGCAAGATTTTCCGAATATATTCGAAAGATTTTTTCGTATTCACGCGCTATTTACTCTGTGATGCAATAAAATACCCATTAATTCCGAAGATGGCCATTTTCCGCCCCTCTGAACTTGAAGACGTTAGGTTTTCGGTGACAACTTTTCACTTGGAAAGGTAAATTTTGCATCTTCACGATCTCACTCACGAGTCAAGTGACTGCGTAAACTTTTTTTGTTTTGTTTTTTATGGCGTCACACGACTAGTGTATTTGCCAGTGTCAAGTATTAATTATCACTCGAAGAGACACATGTTTTAGAAATAAAAACAAAATCTTCATGTTGACAGTTCAATTGCCGTCAAAAAAGTCTGCGTAGACGTTAAGAGAAGGAAGAAAAATGTGGGTAGAATTTTTAAATAATAAGAAAAAGAACACTAAATATTTTGACTGTGCCATTTTTGTTTGAACACATTAAGTGAAATTCTGTTACATGCAATTTGCTGCTGTGTCGTAACATGTAAGTAAGTACATAGTAGATATACTTACGAATAATAATCCTAATAGCCAGCGATAATGGTGGCGAGAGCTTCCAATGAAATATAGCAGGAAACACTCATGCAGAGTACTTTTGCAGGAACTAATATCAATGTTTGCCAAGCAGTTCGCATTTGCAGAATTGGGGTGACACTCTTAACGGTACAGACAGCGCAACGATCAGAAACGTCAGGGGAAATATTAAAAGACTTTAGGAAAGAAGGTAAAGCATTTATACAAAGCAAAGCGTGTATAATTTAGGATTGTTGTCGGTGTCTTGCACAGTAAGACCAACCCTCATTGAACACGCAGTAGATGAGATACACCTAGCCTTGGTTTTTTCGTTTTCCTGCTCTAACTCTTCATTTTCCCTGTGTTATGTGGTTGAGATCACATTGAGGGTAAAGCTGTTGCAAGCCCAGGTTAATAAATATAATTTTAAGGCGTTTGAATACCTGGCTACTTCCTCAGAGCATAGATTTGTCCCCAATCCAGGTGTAGCATGATGCCACTTGCCACCTTCGACCATCAGATGACTTGTGGTCAAACGCTACCCTGTAAGCACATGTCTTTTTTTTCCGCGCTCTACTTGGGAAAACACTATGCACCACAAACAGTTAGTTTTGTTGAAATTAGCCAGGTTTGCTCCCAAATCGAAATCTAAAATCGCCGTGAGAACCTCCATTAATTCACCTATCCTATACAAAGATTAATTAATAACATTATTATGAATATTGCAAAGCTAAATTGGCCGCACCATGTACCTATCTACGCGAATACTGTACGTCTTCGAGATTCGCACAATAGCTTCGCTTATCGGAGCGGCGCAACGTTATTAAATAAACAGTCACTGGTACAATACTTAGCACAAGTATCCTCAAAAACCAAAATTTTCAACTCTATCTGTAAAGAAACAAGGCGCAAAGTGTTTCCAAGTGTAGGTGGTAAGTCGGTGGCGAGGTGTACGCACCCTCCCTCGTATTCCTATCGGTGTATGACTGCAGACTACTCGGCTAAATTATTGAAATCCGTATTTGTCGATCGCGACAGCAAATGTTTCATTTTCAGAGTGTGGATTTTGTAGTGTTTGGATTCTTAGAGGCAATATGTTAAGATAGATTGTTGGAAAACATTTCAATGTGCCTAAATGAAATGCATGAAAGCTTTTTATTGCATGGATTGTCTAGTATCTGGTCTAGCTCCGTTAAGCTAGGCTGAATTTTTACGAGTTTTTGTTTTAATAAATTTTGGTACTGCAATAAGGATACTTTTCACCTTTCAGCCTCTTCGCCCCGCAAGGTACAGCTAAAAATTCCAATGAATTTATACCTTCTTTACAATGGACCGCAGCGTTTGATCACAGTCTCACCCGATGATGGAAAGCAATGAAGTGGTTGAAGCTGCTACACGATTGTAGGTAAGTACCATTCTATTCTCTCTCGACTTAAACGTCCCTGGTTTTATATTTCGAGAAACAACGACTAAGGCAGAACTTCCTTCCTCTGCAGTTCTTATTAAAAAAGTTGAGGCGTATTGCTGGTATTTATTTTTTTGTTGGTATTTACGAATTTAATAGGTAGGTATGTATGTCATAATAAACCCAAATGGAAAGTTATTCGTGTCTCTTTTGAATTCACCGACAATTTTTTTAGATATTCAACTAGCAGCAAGGGTAGGCAGACGCGGCACTTATCCTTCTTAATATTTTAGGTAGAAAATGCAATCAAAAGCAGCAAGTAGGTACATTAAGATTTCATTCCCCGTGTTTCGCGTAAAATCCGATGCGATTAAATTAATAAATAAAGATTCCGGATGCTCGAGCAACTCCATTCATTTACAAAGTAAACCCCAAGTTGCACTCGCGAACTCATTAAAAGTGAATCCGGGAGCATTTTCAGAAGACGGTGAATTAAGGCTTCCTTAAAGAAATTTCCTTAAAACTGCGCGAGCGGTGGGAGCGTGCCTCATTTGCCACTATTGAAGCGTGGCAGTCCGATGGTCTGCCTTCCGTTTAAATGAAGCTAAAGATTGAATCGTCTTGGATTTCGTATTTCCTAGGAAATAGCCAGCTATACGTACGTATTTTTATTCAATTGAGTTTAGCTTAACGTTTTATGATTGTTGCGCACTGGTTTCATTCGCAATCTGCATTTACAAATCACTACTATTTCAATGGACACGTTTACTTTTGTACTCCCAGTAACTTCTCAGTGATACTTCTATAAAGTAGTCTCAGACTAGCTTTCGTAGACATTATTCATGTTTGTATGATAAGTACTAAAGTAACTGAACTCGTGAGGCACAAAAAGTTTTAATATAAAACAAAAATACCAATTTTGGAGCCATTTTGTTTTACACCAAAATGCCAAAACTGATAGGCAGGAATCATCGTGGTACTATGTTGGACCAAAATATGGTCGTAAATCTTACAGAGCAGCAAGTTCAAACGACGGAATATTCACGCAGAATATGTTTGGGGATGACGAACATTTTTATATGGAGTTTTAAAATGATCTACCACCAAGTTAAGATTTCATTTCATCAGAGTTTTCTTTTCTTCACCGAAAACCTAAGGATTCAAACATACCAACCTAATTTTATAAAACAATCCTAAATCATAAGGATTTAGTTTAGGAGACGTGATATTTATGTACGTTTTTGTTTTGCTTGAGTTTTCAATAATGCGGTGATAAGCGTCATGACAACTTGCAACTGTGCAACAACACTAACAACTCAAACAAATTCTTGCTTCATATCAGGATATTAGAGTTACTAGAATGTTTTCTAGTAGGTATTAATAGAGACTAGCTTCGTAATCAATTTCTAGTGATGTTCCACTTATAATACCTTAAATTAAAAAAAATCTTCCTCTATCATGTTCTTTCGTCATGTAACACAAAGTTAACTCGGGGGTTAAACGTTGACTCCGATGTCAATCGAGCACCCCATGATCGATGAAGCTTCGAAACCTCGAGGTGGAGTTCGGCCCTTCAATTTACTTGATGCCCTTACGATGTTTGAAGCGAATTTTTTTAGTAACTATTCTATAATATGAACCAAGCAGTATCAGTAGCCCAAAAACATCGAATATTACGTAGGTATAATTATATCGGTGCAGTTTCGTAGCTAATGTACTTTGGTTTTGAGAGTTGTGCCAGATACATATAATGTGTGTGTTGGCTAGGCCTTTTTGCACCTTGACTTGACCACTGCAAGGGCCAAATAGTAGACAACAAAGCGTGAGCTCGCCCAGACTATCTAGATATAGGGAATTCTAGTAATGTAATGTGATTGTGTTATAATTAATGGTTAAACGAACTTACCTTAAGTGATGTTCGACCATAATTATACTAGACGTTGCATTCGAAGATATTTATTCACTTTGTAGTATCCTATTTATTGCACAGGGCGTTGCACATAATTTTTAGAGCTGTAAAAATAAAAATCAAATCACAAAAATATAAAGTTCACTGTTTCTGAACGATACCTTCCATGTCATAGGCAGTGCTGTCATCTCCGTCATACTTCATTCTTTCAGAGACACTTATCTCGTTTGTTAGTTGTATGGGCTTTAGTAGCTGGGTTCGGGTGGGACTATAAATATCTTCGAATGCAACGTCTAGTATAATTATGGTCGAACATCACTTAAGGTAAGTTCGTTTAACCATTAATTACACTTCGACGTTGCATTCTCGATATTTATTCACTTTGTAGATGTTTAGCGCTTTCACACAAACGAGATAGGCAGGCAGGATTCTAGATAGAAAAATAAAAAGATACATTAACACATATAAACGAAAAAAGTGGAGTGATTATCCACATTATTATGAACCTTACGTTCAACCTAAAACCAATAAGTCAATTGATAATGTAAGCCCAATTACCGTTATTAGCATTCTTGCTTGAATATATTATGAATTACCTTTGTGAATGCAATACTAATAAGCTTCCTGACCATCCTGTTGTTCATTTTATAACATGGACAGAACTCCTTATAACTAGCCGAGGTAGAAGTGTAACGGCTACTATGTGCCGCAAATACCAGTATTTGCACCAAACTATAAATGTAAGTATGTCTAATGTATATGTGACTTGTAGTAGGAGCAATGGATTATCTCTTAGATGTATGAATTAATTTCTTTGATGGAGGTAGCTCTTAGGTGCCATGGCATCTATCTAAAATGATAATACTCTCTCTGGATATATGTTTTCTCTGTGAGGTAAAAAAGTATAACTAGATTAGGCACCAAAGTATTTGTAGGCGAAATCAGTAATTAGTCTATTTCTAGTAAGTGCTTCTAGCCAAATATTGATTTCCATTCGTGCGACTTACTTTAATTTCGCACTCGTTGTATAGTTGACAACGCGAGGAAAGGCACAAACTTTTTGGATATGGAATCAAAAGCTTAACTCTCGTTTGGATAAAATTACTACAAGTGATTGCGTACTAGGATCTCATGTAGATACGTATTTTGAATAGCAAAGTTTAATTCCGTAAACTTCTTTTGTGAATCTTATAATTTGGTCATCTAAATAACACATTTACCTGATATTAAAACAGAAGCCGAACGGCGAGTCTGTACCTGAATGATATTTAGAGACGAGAATTTGAATCCTATTTGAGAAAATAGGAAAAAAATATGGTAATACTTTGAATTATTATTATTATCCCGTGTGGCTTTATTCTCGGGTCTTTGCCCGGACCTTTATTAGGCATTGGCGGAGCCGTAGCCAAAGCTAAGAGGCCACGCTAAGGGTGAAGTGTACTATTACAACAATGCTAAAAAGTTATCTGAGTTCTTATTGAAATTATTGATATCCAATTATTATTATTTCTGAAATTATTATTATTATTATTATTTTTTAGTCTAAGTTCAAATTATAATTAATTTTGATACCCCTTGGAAATATAACTATGTTTGGTTGATAATACCTTCGAAACCAGGATATAATGCTACCAGAGAGGGTGAAATGGATCAATCTTCTTTGGAAAAATAAAAATAATAAGAGTAACTAAAGGCCTTCTTAGGCCTATTAGCTGACCATGACTCCCGTGCAGTGGCTTGATCAAAATAATATTTCTTAAAAATACAGATAAACTAGAATAGAAGGAAGACGTAAAATAAATGAGTTTCCCAATCCAATGAATGCATTGACCATAGGGTCCATAAGGTCAGGCTATGCTAAAGGATCTCTTATCCGTAATAATATGTATATACCATCTAAAACATAAATGTGAAAAAAGTGAGACAAGTTTAATATTGTGATTGTATGTTTGGTTGTCAACTTCACATACAAAACAATTGTGGTCTAAATGGGTGCCCAGTTCTGTGAATGAATCTGAAATTTAATGAATTATAAGAAAGTGTATAACATGCATAAGTAAATATAATCATCTGCTTAGTTTTTTAATGATGTAAGTGTTTTTTTTTTTTTTTAATATTATATGCTTCGCACAAATATTCTTGTACATAAACATCAATTTAGGGACTCCAAAAAACAGTTCGTGATTATGATCATGATAGATCACAGGCACCTGGAGCCAGGTCTCATTCAATGTTTTGGTCCTTTATTAATTAATATATATTATTTTGTACGTATATTAAGCTATCTTTGCTTAAGCTAGTGCAAGATATCTCTGAGAGTATATTAGACATCTTCATTAATGCAGACAACAGCGGTACTCTGCCCATGTTTATTCTGTTAATCCTTAGCAAAGCATTGAAGGCCAATGTAAGCTGATTTCAATTCTAATAATAAAGTATGCTAGTTGTGATTGTGTGATCCCAAAACAAAAAACTCACGTTACAAAAAAAAAAACACCCCGCCCAATAAGGGAGGCACCTATGAAGATTTCTAGAAGGTACTTACCACTGAGTTAAAACATTATTTTTCCCAAGACGACTCTGACTTCGAGTTTGATACATTTCTCATATAAATCATTCGTAATGTTATGCAGTTTGTAATTTTTCTTTCTATACAAAGAAAACTGCAGGGTAGGCTGAGAAAAGTAACCTAAGGTACAAAGGTTAAAAAGGTAAAAAGGTCCTGATTGTCAATCTGCTTAATCTGGAAAAATATTTTGTTTCGTCAGGTATTTTTAAGTTTCTTTTTTGTAAACTTTAAACACATATAATGACTTTTCTGTAAATATGTAGTATTTCAATGCCGAAATGTGTGTGTTTTTTGTTCCAAATCAAAATACATTTTTGCTTGTTTTAACACAAATCTTAACCTTTTGAGAAAGTTTAATGAACCCTCTAAGCAAATTTTAAATTATGGTCATTAATGTGTAGTAAGACATCAAAATAACACACAAGTAACAACAGATATCGGTTTCTAAGATAATTACCAACTGGTACAGAAGCCAATGACAAACCAAAGGATGTCATTGAAAATCGTAGGTTATCTTGAAGTTTTAAATTATGGATAGGAACTTAAAATTATGGTTCCTTGATGTGGACATAATGTATATAAAAAAACCTTACTTGGTAAATATTAGCTGTGTGGATATCTTCCATTTTAATGTCTTCAGTTGTTATTGTCCTTCATATTCAAAATGAACCTGATGTCTAGAGATGTAGGTAGAACGCCAGCCTTGCTAAACTTTGAATGAAGGCCAGAGCTTTCTCAATTTTTTTCTTTGTAAGAAGTTTAGTTTTTAGCATTTATTTCAATTTTCTATCCAACTGTATATATTTCGTTGTTTTGTTGTTATATAATAAAAGACAAGTGTTTTGTGTTCTTGTTTTTTGTTTATGATTTATGTCCCACAGATATAAGTCTAGAAAATGACTGGCTTGTTTTAGCCTTTATAAGGAGTTTATCCCGACTCTTTAAGTTCGTGTATAAGACTGCAGAAAATTCTAAGTTGAACCTTGGTGCCCTCCGTAAGCTAGGTCTTCAGGTATTAGGGTTTCCTTTATCGTGGTTTCTTCTGCCTTTACACTAGGATTCTACCCCAACGTTTAGATAC
Source organism: Opisthograptis luteolata (assembly GCA_931315375.2). Taxonomy (NCBI): domain Eukaryota; kingdom Metazoa; phylum Arthropoda; class Insecta; order Lepidoptera; family Geometridae; genus Opisthograptis; species Opisthograptis luteolata. The sequence continues at coordinate 7,361,522 of OV928047.1, read as the reverse complement.
CTTATCATAAATCGCCCACCAAATAATTCATCTTTCCGTACTGGATCTATGAATGCATTTTGGCTATAAAAACTCTGGTGCGGCAGACATTGGCTTTTCGCTTGAGCTGGGACATGCTAGCTGCATCTGCAGTATCTGTACCTAGACCTGTCGGAATGAATGTACGGGATCTAACCCGGTTATCATCATCAGAAGACCATTGTCGCGGGTCTGGTGTCGGTGACCTTGGATGATTATGGTCGAGCTTTGTCTGGTCAAGAAGATCCAGCGCCATATCAGGTTTTGTACGTATTCACGCTTCACCTATAGACTATTTGATTCAACCAGCTGCATGTGCAGTATTGAAGATTTTAAAGTCATTGTCCGTACTCACGTTACGCCTCTTGGCTGTATGATTCAACAAGCTGCGTGTGCAGTATTGAAGGTTTTTAAAGTTATTGTACGCACTCGCGTTACTCCTTTAGACTGTATGATTCAATAAACTGCGTGTGCAGTATTGAAGGTTTTTAAAGTCATTGTACGCACTCGCGTTACTCCTCTAGACTGTATGATTCCATAAACTGCATGAGCAGTATTGAAGGTTTTTAAAGTCATTGTACGCACTCGCGTTACTCCTCTAGACTGTATGATTCCATAAACTGCATGTGCAGTATTGAAGGTTTTTAAAGTCATGGTACGCACTCACGTTACGCCTCCAGACTGTATGATTTAAAGTCATGGTACGCACTCACGTTGCGTCTCTAGACTGTATGATTTAAAGTCATTGTACGCACTCACGTTACGCCTCTAGACTGTATGTCATGGTATGCACTCATGGTACGTACTCACGTTACGTCCTATGACTGTATGATTTAAAGTCATGATACGCACTCATGGTACGCACTCACGTTACATCCTATGACTGTATGATTTAAAGTCATGGTACGCACTCATGGTACGACTCTAGACTATATGATTCAGCAAGCAGCGTGTGCAGTGTTGAAGGTTGCAATACGCCACCGGAGTAACTCATTATCAGTCGAGCATAATGCAAGAAAAAAGAATGGAAAAAATCATGAATTATGTGGGTAGTTAGAAAAGAAAAACTACGCAAAAATCATGAGGAAAAAATATCAGTTATTTTCAAAAGTATGCGCCTTTTCCCTAAAAAGGAAGGGACAAAGGCAAATTTACAGATAAAACTAACACACAGTTAATGACCACGAACTAACCTTGATCGTCCGAACTAGTTGGCGAGTTTCGTATCTTGCGTTCCCAACATGTTATTTTTCGTCATTATTTGGACTTATGACGATCTTTTCTCCATAACACTGCTTTCAACTAACTTTTTCACAAAATTTCCAATAAAATAACGAATTTAATCGATAAGTCGAAGCTGCGACGCCCGCACATAAAAAAGGAATGAAGTATGACGGAGATGACAGCACTGCCTATGACATGGAAGGTATCGTTCAGAAACAGTGAACTTTATATTTTTGTGATTTGATTTTTATTTTTACAGCTCTAAAAATTATGTGCAACGCCCTGTGCAATAAATAGGATACTACAAAGTGAATAAATATCGAGAATGCAACGTCGAAGTGTAATTATTATTCATCTAGCGATTATTATTAATTATTAATTATTTTTCCATAGATAAAAAGAGGCTAATAACAATTAGGTAACTTTAGGACACGTTATCTTGGTAATGGTATAGCAGATATTTCTTTCAAGCTTTAAAGCCTTCTTCAGAGTTACTATTTTACTTGACGAATTAGGTATTCGTTTCAACACTCTCAACGATAACTAAAACTTTTATTCGACATAGTGACGAGACTAGCAAGTCGCTTGATGGTAAATGTTATGCTTGCTTTTTTCTTCTTTGTTCTTTTTTTGTAGCTTAGTGTAATCCAGAATTTTTTAGTTTAATAACTCAAAAGCCCGAATAGCATTGCATTGCGCTCGTCACCCCGAGATTTCTTTATGCCCTGTAATTTCACTGGAAATTGCCCCTCAATCTGGAACAGAAATGAATGCACATTGCACAAAATATAATATAATGAAGTACGTATTGTCTATCTAGTCTAAATTTTAGATTTTACACAAACCAGAAACAAATGTCTAAGCTAATTTATTAGCTCAACAACTCCTCCTATCTTGGAGACGTCAGGTGTCTGAACCATTGTTGTGTCTATTCTCTAGTCAGAAACACCAACACCCACGTGTTTTATTACGGCACTCAACTATTGTAACAAGTTAAACATTTCCATTAGCCAGTGTCCTCGTCGTATCCCCGCCTTCGGACTTTCGCTGTGTTCTGATAACTAATCGGAAATTGCTCTTTACTTGTACTGACTTTGTATATCTAAGTAAGAAACAAAAAAATGACAGGCGGACTGTAAATAGTACGTCCAATGTTGAATAGCGATGGTGGCTGAACAGTAGCTTGTGTGCCTTCAAGGCGTCGATACCGGGTTCGAATCCTATCTCGCAAGATGCGGATTTGTCATCGCTCAAAATGAAACAGTGAAGGAAAGCATTGTGTGGAAACGGGCCACAGCATTGAAGGGCATGTGAATCTACCAACCCGCAGGACCAAGGTGGTAGATTATGTGCCATATTCTCTCTGAGGAAAAGCCTGTGGCCCAGTAGTGGAAGCGTAAGACTGAAGATTAAAATGTTCAATAGGTATACATTTTTACAACGAGATTTGAATGTTTTTCGTGGAACTTTTAAATTCAGACATGATCAAAAAGTTAAACTCTTCGCATGGGAAAAGAGGACTTAGGTACCTACTGAATGAGAATCCAAAATATATATACTTAGACTAGATGCAGTATAAAACGTGTCAATATATATGCAGCCCATTAGAGCAACCGCGACACCATTACTGGTTTATCTCGTTACAAGTCACTAACTAAATCTCTAGAGTACACAAACTGATAATTGTGTTAGAGTTAAACCTGACATCTTTGATTAAGTACGGGTATGTGAGATGTACTCTACCTACTACCAACCAGTTTAATAAACAAGGTTTTATGCAATTTCTGATTATAACGCTGACTGTGGTTACTGATTAGGTACTGTTTTATTTTCCACTAGTTGTTTCCCCGCGGTTTCACCCGCGTGGGCTACTTGTCGCGATAAAAAGTAGCCTATGTCCATTGGGATTAGACTTTCTCTGTACTAAATTTCATTTAAATCGGTTCAGTAGTTTAGGGGTGAAAGACAGACAGACACAGTTACTTTCGCATTTATAATATTAAGTAGGGAAATAGGGATTTTAGACAAGCAATGATCAGTTCAAGTTCGATGGAAAAAGCTGAGACGTAGATATGGCCAGTGCAATGAGGTTTAGAGATAAAGTTCTGGTTTTTGCTACATGATCGAGTGCAAAACTTGTCTGCCTTTCAGTAGATAATTTAGACGTAGTTATTTATGGTTGCTTATCCATTTGATAAGTGGTCTAGGTGATCTTTTGTTATTACAATATAATTATATTTTTTATGGTATAAATGTTGAAGTAACTCTGTCTGTCTCGCTTTCACGCCTAAACTACTGGACCGATTTAAATGAATTTTGGTACAGAGATATTTTGAACCCTGAGGAAGGATATTGAATACTTTTTATTTCTTTAAACTGTAGCTCACGCAGGCGAAACCGAGGGGAACAGCTAGTACGAAATATTATAGTACAAAATGTAATAGAGTTTAGCGAATTCGCTTAAAGCGTTGATTTCGTAGGTGAGCGGTAACAGCCAAGCTCTAACTTCGCTAGTATAGCCACCGAGTTAGTTGGGTATTTCAGACCTTCCCCGTATACGTGCCATTTGATCCAGGGGTGGGGTATTTACCCTAGAACATTCTTATTCCGACTCCGTAGCGAGCTAGCTGAGTTCATAGAGGTTGTGAACCTTGTGTTTTTACATTGGAAGGAAAAGGGCTTTGTCACTTTAGATGCTATGTGCACATGCTTAAGTCTGTGTGAAGAACATTGTAAGCAGCATCTTATAATGCTAATTAATGACTTACTTTCCTTGCTGGGTAGGCCCTATTACTTTTTTTATGTCTAAAACTAACGGAAGATATTTTGTTTGGTTGTTGGTAGGTATACCCAACCGCTACCCTGTAAATAGTAAAAAAATATATATATACCTAGGAGTACCTACCTAATAACAATCTATCACAATACCTATACAGTAAAGTAAAATCTTAATTCTTAGGTGATAACAATTTGGTATGTACCAAATTTCATCTGTAACCACATTTAATCGTTTTTCATGATTAAGTAAAAAATACAAACAATGATTGGAATTTTAACATCTAAGTAAGAAATACTCGTATAGGTTGGTTGTAAAAGAAATGCACCTTTGTTAAAAATATTTCCTAAGAAATTCTTATAATACAATGAAAACCAACTTCAAACTTGAACCCGTTAAAAGAAGCAAAGGTTTACAAGAAAAACGACCAGCAACCGTTTTCTTTAGAGTCGGTACAGAATTGGCAGTCGTTTCTTAAAGAAAATATTATTATACCAGCCCTCATAAGTTTAGGGATTATTTTGTAAGAACAAAAAGTAAGTTTTGAGCTGGGATAAGAGAGGTCTTTAGCAATTTTCAGGGGAGAAAAGTTTTTTTTTCGCCTCGAGAAAGTTGCTAAGACTGTATTTCATTAGTGGCCAGCCGGGCATGTGCGTTTCGCAAACTTGTCGGTTAATAACTAAGTTTCAGAAAAGGTTTATATTAGAGATGGGTATGTGAATTCGTGATGGCGAAAAATGTATTAAAGTTTGGAGACCGACCGGGTTTCAAAACTATTTATTATCTTAACTATGTATTTGTGATATAACTGCCATGGAGCTTAGTTTGGACGTATGTACGAAAGGTTTGCTCATTTGGCTGGTATTGGATAACTATCGATATTCGACTAGGAGAATCTAAGAATTTTCTCGTTAAGAATCTGTCGCCAAACACCTATCGGTGTGTTCCGGCAGCCTCACTTGAGAGCTAGTTCCCAGTCCAGGTGTAGCGTTACGCCATCTTCGACCACATCGTCACTTAACATCAGGCGACTAATTGTGGTCACGCTATCCTGTAAATAGTAAAAAAAAAGAGAAAAAGACCTTCCGAAATACAGAAGGAATTTCCTTCCTTTTTGACTCAGAAGGAAAACTAAGGTAAAATGAGGAAGGAAACAGTTACATTTTGGTAGGACTCGGTTTTGGAAGGTAAGACTCAGAAGGAAAGTCAGGATTTTTTTCTCAGTGTATAGGTGTTTAGTTATCCTGGGTAGGTACTCGCAATATAGTCTTGGTAAATATAAGTAGGTATAATACCTACATTACAAAAATTACGAACGAAATAATAATATATATATATTATTCAGTATTGTAGCCTGAGGCCTACAATGGAATTGAAAGCGAATTTATTCAATATCGGTGAAATTACAATTTATAAGTCATGAGGTAGATATGGCTGTACGAAAAAAGAAAACATCATTGTATCTTTATAAATTTATTGGTATGTAAAAAACTAACTTATGCATTGGACATAAAAACATATTTAAGATGACTAATTGTGTTAACGCTAAAATGCTCATTGTTTAGAGCGGGAGTGGCGAGGTGCATATGTCCCATCCTTGTTCCTCACCTACAATATTCCGCTCCCCGTCCTCGTCTAACTCACCTGAGGATAGTGCAATACTGCAGTGACATTGACAAGGCAGTCGCGTCCTTGACACACATCGAAGTGCGTGAACTCCCGCGCTTATAAAACGGACATTAATTGTTTTCGGCTATATCTCATTATAAACTGTTATTTGTTATTTGTGTGTTCTCATCGAGTGATAGTGTCTCCAGAATCTAATAGGATTACACGCGGGGCGCCCCCAAGCAGCTGTTTTCGAGGATTGTATGTGAGTACCTATCTATTCCATCCTTTCCTTGCATTTCGCCACTGTGTACGTATTCTTGCATTAATTCTCTCAAAAACCTTCATACAGCGCGCATACAAATTGAATATCACGAAAAAAATGTATTGACTTGAGTATACACCTGAGTGTATTGACACTCAGGTGTATACATTTTTTACAATTACTTATCTACCTTCTTTTTTTGTCGGCTAAACCCTGGGACTGTTTACGTAAATAAATGTTATATGCATTTATTTTATTTAAAATCATTATTAATTAAAATTTCACGAAAAATTCATTGCAGCCATGGAAAATTTCAGTTTAAATTTACGCTTACCCGCAAAAACGCGAACCTCAGCAATATCAAACCAGCTTAAGACAGGCTAAATCGTCGCGAGAGACCGGATAATATAGGTACCCATTACCTACCACATTTAAATACGGATAAGGAAAAGCGTAATCGAACCCTTAACGGGATTTATGAAGCAAATATATAAAATGGGGTGGGGATGTACTCAGGACTTTGTCTAGGGGGGTACGTAGTATGTAGGTAGGTACAGTGTGACATTGTTATAATGAGCTACCTAGCTTGACATAATATGCGAGTACCAATATCAATAATAATTTATAAAATAATGTAGCTACTAATAATGAATTTAAATAAGTACTTTGCAATTTATTCAGCTTATTTATAGCAAATTTTGTATTAAAACTGCAGCCATTTGTCACAGACAAATTAGTCAACTTTACAGTAAAATGAGAAAACAAGGCATTTGTTGTATTGTATAACAGACATGTAACAGTTCTGAAAAATTAAAAACGAAATATTTATGTTTTAGTTTTATCTTTTATGTGACTGTTTCATTTCATAGAGGGACTGTTTTGCTGGTTTCGATGAAATCTAAAATGCATTGTGACAACGTCAATAATAATTTAAAGAAAATACTTTTCTTGTTTATTTTTGGAAATGTACCATTTACTGTTATAATTTCTTATAATCTTATATTAATGCATCCAACTAATATGTATTATAATCGTGAAAGTTTGTAAGCATGGATGTATGGATGTTTGTTACTCTTTCACACAGAAACGACTGAACAGATCTGCATGAAAATTGAAATATAGATAGATAGCTTACACCCTGGATTAAAACTTATACTTTTATCCCGGAAAAGGTTCCTATGGGATAGCAGGAAGACGCGGGTGAAACCACAAGGTGCAGCTAGTTTTATTATAAAGTTTGCGAATTGTACTAAATTGTAAAATGCTACATTACACTTCGACGTTGCATTCTCGATATTTATTCACTTTGTAGTTTCCTATTTATTGCACAGGGCGTTGCACATAATTTTTAGAGCTGTAAAAATAAAAATCAAATCACAAAAATATAAAGTTCACTGTTTCTGAACGATACCTTCCATGTCATAGGCAGTGCTGTCATCTCCGTCATACTTCATTCCTTTTTTATGTGCGGGCGTCGCAGCTTCGACTTATCGATTAAATTCGTTATTTTATTGGAAATTTTGTGAAAAAGTTAGTTGAAAGCAGTGTTATGGAGAAAAGATCGTCATAAGTCCAAATAATGACGAAAAATAACATGTTGGGAACGCAAGATACGAAACTCGCCAACTAGTTCGGACGATCAAGGTTAGTTCGTGGTCATTAACTGTGTGTTAGTTTTATCTGTAAATTTGCCTTTGTCCCTTCCTTTTTAGGGAAAAGGCGCATACTTTGGAAAATAACTGATATTTTTTCCTCATGATTTTTGCGTAGTTTTTCTTTTCTAACTACCCACATAATTCATGATTTTTTCCATTCTTTTTTCTTGCATGATGCTCGGCTGATAATAATGAGTTACTCCGGTGGCGTATTGTAACCTTCAACACTGCACACGCTGCTTGCTGAATCATATAGTCTAGAGTCGTACCATGAGTGCGTACCATGACTTTAAATCATACAGTCATAGGATGTAACGTGAGTGCGTACCATGAGTGCGTATCATGACTTTAAATCATACAGTCATAGGACGTAACGTGAGTACGTACCATGAGTGCATACCATGACATACAGTCTAGAGGCGTAACGTGAGTGCGTACAATGACTTTAAATCATACAGTCTAGAGACGCAACGTGAGTGCGTACCATGACTTTAAATCATACAGTCTGGAGGCGTATCGTGAGTGCGTACCATGACTTTAAAAACCTTCAATACTGCACATGCAGTTTATGGAATCATACAGTCTAGAGGAGTAACGCGAGTGCGTACAATGACTTTAAAAACCTTCAATACTGCTCATGCAGTTTATGGAATCATACAGTCTAGAGGAGTAACGCGAGTGCGTACAATGACTTTAAAAACCTTCAATACTGCACACGCAGTTTATTGAATCATACAGTCTAAAGGAGTAACGCGAGTGCTTACAATAACTTTAAAAACCTTCAATACTGCACACGCAGCTTGTTGAATCATACAGCCAAGAGGCGTAACGTGAGTACGGACAATGACTTTAAAACCTTCAATACTGCACATGCAGCTGGTTGAATCGAATAGTCTATAGGTGAAGCGTGAATACGTACAAAACCTGATATGGCGCTGGATCTTCTTGACCAGACAAAGCTCGACCATAATCATCCAAGGTCACCGACACCAGACCCGCGACAATGGTCTTCTGATGATGATAACCGGGTTAGATCCCGTACATTCATTCCGACAGGTCTAGGTACAGATACTGCAGATGCAGCTAGCATGTCCCAGCTCAAGCGAAAAGCCAATGTCTGCCGCACCAGAGTTTTTATAGCCAAAATGCATTCATAGATCCAGTACGGAAAGATGAATTATTTGGTGGGCGATTTATGATAAGGTATCTAAACGTTGGGGTAGAATCCTAGTGTAAATGGTAAAGGCAGAAGAAACCACGATAAAGGAAACCCTAATACCTGAAGACCTAGCTTACGGAGGGCACCAAGGTTCAACTTAGAATTTTCTGCAGTCTTATACACGAACTTAAAGAGTCGGGATAAACTCCTTATAAAGGCTAAAACAAGCCAGTCATTTTCTAGACTTATATCTGTGGGACATAAATCATAAACAAAAAACAAGAACACAAAACACTTGTCTTTTATTATATAACAACAAAACAACGAAATATATACAGTTGGATAGAAAATTGAAATAAATGCTAAAAACTAAACTTCTTACAAAGAAAAAATTTGAGAAAGCTCTGGCCTTCATTCAAAGTTTAGCAAGGCTGGCGTTCTACCTACATCTCTAGACATCAGGTTCATTTTGAATATGAAGGACAATAACAACTGAAGACTTTAAAATGGAAGATATCCACACAGCTAATATTTACCAAGTAAGGTTTTTTATATACATTATGTCCACATCAAGGAACCGTAATTTTAAGTTCCTATCCATAATTTAAAACTTCAAGATAACCTACGATTTTCAATGACTTCCTTTGGTTTGTCATTGGCTTCTGTACCAGTTGGTAATTATCTTAGAAACCGAGATCTGTTGTTACTTGTGTGTTATTTTGATGTCTTACTACACATTAATGACCATAATTTAAAATGTGCTTAGAGGGTTCATTAAACTTTCTCAAAAGGTTAAGATTTGTGTTAAAACAAGCAAAAATGTATTTTGATTTGAAAAAAAAAAAAGCACACACATTTCGGCATTGAAATACTACATATTTACAGAAAAGTCATTATATGTGTTTAAAGTTTACAAAAAAGAAACTTAAAAATACCTGACGAAACAAAATATTTTTCCAGATTAAGCAGATTGACAATCAGGGCCTTTTTACCTATTTAACCTTTGTACCTTAGGTTACTTTTCTCAGCGTACCCTGCAGTTTTCTTTGTATAGAAAGAAAAATTACAAACTGGATAACATTACGAATGATTTATATGAGAAATGTATCAAACTCGAAGTCAGAGTCGTCTTGGGAAAAATAATGTTTTAACTCAGTGGTAAGTACCTTCTAGAAATCTTCATAGGTGCCTCCCTTATTGGGCGGGGTGTTTTTTTGTAACGTGAGTTTTTTGTTTTGGGATCACACAATCACAACTAGCATACTTTATTATTAGAATTGAAATCAGCTTACATTGGCCTTCAATGCTTTGCTAAGGATTAACAGAATAAACATGGGCAGAGTACCGCTGTTGTCTGCATTAATGAAGATGTCTAATATACTCTCAGAGATATCTTGCACTAGCTTAAGCAAAGATAGCTTAATATACGTACAAAATAATATATATTAATTAATAAAGGACCAAAACATTGAATGGGACCTGGCTCCAGGTGCCTGTGATCTATCATGATCATAATCACGAACTGTTTTTTGGAGTCCCTAAATTGATGTTTATGTACAAGAATATTTGTGCGAAGCATATAATATTAAAAAAAAAAAAAAAAAACTTACATCATTAAAAAACTAAGCAGATGATTATATTTACTTATGCATGTTATACACTTTCTTATAATTCATTAAATTTCAGATTCATTCACAGAACTGGGCACCCATTTAGACCACAATTGTTTTGTATGTGAAGTTGACAACCAAACATACCATCACAATATTGAACTTGTCTCACTTTTTTCACATTTATGTTTTAGATGGTATATACATATTATTACGGATAAGAGATCCTTTGGCATAGCCTGACCTTATGGACCCTATGGTCAATGCATTCATTGGATTGGGAAACTCATTTATTTTACGTCTTCCTTCTATTCTAGTTTATCTGTATTTTTAAAAAATATTATTTTGATCAAGCCACTGCACGGGAGTCATGGTCAGCTAATAGGCCTAAGAAGGCCTTTAGTTACTCTTATTATTTTTATTTTTCCAAAGAAGATTGATCCATTTCACCCTCTCTGGTAGCATTATATCCTGGTTTCGAAGGTATTATCAACCAAACATATTTCCAAGGGGTATCAAAATTAATTATAATTTAAACTTAGACTAAAAAAAATAATAATAATTTCAGAAATAATAATAATTGGATATCAATAATTTCAATAAGAACTCAGATAACTTTTTAGCATTGTTGTAATAGTACACTTCACCCTTAGCGTGGCCTCTTAGCTTTGGCTACGGCTCCGCCAATGCCTAGTAAAGGTCCGGGCAAAGACCCGAGAATAAAGCCACATGGGATAATAATAATAATTCAAAGTATTACCATATTTTTTCCTATTTTCTCAAATAGGATTCAAATTCTCGTCTCTGAATATCATTCAGGTACAGACTCGCCGTTCGGCTTCTGTTTTAATATCAGGTAAATGTGTTATTTAGATGACCAAACTATAAGATTCACAAAAGAAGTTTACGGAATTAAACTTTGCTATTAAAATACGTATCTACATGAGATCCTAGTACGCAATCACTTGTAGTAATTTTATCCAAACGAGAGTTAAGCTTTTGATTCCATATCCAAAAAGTTTGTGCCTTTCCTCGCGTTGTCAACTATACAACGAGTGCGAAATTAAAGTAAGTCGCACGAATGGAAATCAATATTTGGCTAGAAGCACTTACTAGAAATAGACTAATTACTGATTTCGCCTACAAATACTTTGGTGCCTAATCTAGTTATACTTTTTTACCTCACAGAGAAAACATATATCCAGAGAAAGTATTATCATTTTAGATAGATGCCATGGCACCTAAGAGCTACCTCCATCAAAGAAATTAATTCATACATCTAAGAGATAATCCATTGCTCCTACTACAAGTCACATATACATTAGACATACTTACATTTATAGTTTGGTGCAAATACTGGTATTTGCGGCACATAGTAGCCGTTTCACTTCTACCTCGGCTAGTTAGAAGGAGTTCTGTCCATGTTATAAAATGAACAACAGGATGGTCAGGAAGCTTATTAGTATTGCATTCACAAAGGTAATTCATAATATATTCAAGCAAGAATGCTAATAACGGTAATTGGGCTTACATTATCAATTGACTTATTGGTTTTAGGTTGAACGTAAGGTTCATAATAATGTGGATAATCACTCCACTTTTTTCGTTTATATGTGTTAATGTATCTTTTTATTTTTCTATCTAGAATCCTGCCTGCCTATCTCGTTTGTGTGAAAGCGCTAAACATCTACAAAGTGAATAAATATCGAGAATGCAACGTCGAAGTGTAATTAATGGTTAAACGAACTTACCTTAAGTGATGTTCGACCATAATTATAGTAGACGTTGCATTCGAAGATATTTATAGTCCCACCCGAACCCAGCTACTAAAGCCCATACAACTAACAAACGAGATAAGTGTCTCTGAAAGAATGAAGTATGACGGAGATGACAGCACTGCCTATGACATGGAAGGTATCGTTCAGAAACAGTGAACTTTATATTTTTGTGATTTGATTTTTATTTTTACAGCTCTAAAAATTATGTGCAACGCCCTGTGCAATAAATAGGAAACTACAAAGTGAATAAATATCTTCGAATGCAACGTCTAGTATAATTATGGTCGAACATCACTTAAGGTAAGTTCGTTTAACCATTAATTATGGGGGCAAGTGCCCCACCTTGCACTGCCATGGATGGCTACATCCATTCAATGGGGTAGGAAAAATACGGGAGTTTACCTAAATCGTCGATGTTGAGTACCTAAATCGAGATTGCTTCTCTTGCCGAATGTAATTCCGTTCAATGTGGGTATCCAATTATTTTTCTAAACCCTGAAAAGGTTTACCTCGGCATAGAAGTTAACCGTTCATGTTGGGGAGATAGTTGCGTCCTGCGATTTAGACCAAGTCATATGAATGTTGATTTATTTACTGGAACATAGACACAGATAGATTTAAGATTCTTTATAAAGTAAATACTTTACAGTCGTAGGTACATACTATTTTTAAGAGCAAAGAACTGGGGTTCTTATAATACCTGCAGGATATTAATAGTTTATCAATGTCTCTTGAAATATTGTAATATATTTGTAAATTAATATTTACTAAAATCCTGAAATTATAGGGTTCCGTACATGCGAAGAGAGAACTGAATCCTTATAAAATCACTCTCGTGTCTGCCTCGTGTCTGTATATCCGTCAATCATAGCTTTATTTTGTGGTTGCTTGAAGAGTCGTTACTAATTGATAGGATACAAATCCACAAATAAATATTTTTTTAACCGCAAAAAAAATAATTATGTGATTACATATTTGTCCAAAACCATTTATAAATATTTCACACTATTCAATATTTAGAAATACCTAATAGAATTTTACCGTGTAGTGATATTGGAAAACGATATGGTATGATGCTTGCCAATCATGGTCTGCAGTTTGATCATGAAGCGCTCGTTCCGTTTTGAAGCACACAGTAACTTAAAAGTTTATGGTCTAGCACAGTGGTTCTCAAAGTGAAAATTTTGCCCATATACAGAATTGTATACGAAGCTTTTCCTCAGAAAAATGTGGAAAACAAAAAAAAAGTTTTGAGTGGGTACTTTTCTCAAATAACTGACTTTACATCAGTGTGTTCTGTTCTGGCCCCACTTGAGAGCCAGTTCCCAATCCATCCGTAGTGTGGCGTCATCTTTGACTACGTTGTCACTTAGCATCAGGTAACTTATGGTCAAATGCTACCCTGTAAGAAGTAAAAACAAGATACATAAACAAGGATCAAAGCTGATAATTTAACTGTTATTAGTAACACGTCGTAGGCAAATTAATAAAATTTGTATGAGAAAGGGGCGTAATGGTGAAATCTAGTAAGTTTGGGAACCTCTGGACTTGCAGCACAACGTGCAATACTTTGTTATGACGCGACGCAAGCGTTATCATAGCACCAGTGCATTTATTTTTAAAGCGCTGTTTGGTCCAGATTTTATAAAACAAATCATCTTTAATAATGTAGAAATTTGAATAAACTATTGTAGGTACCTACGAAGACTTTGAAGTGGGCTGAAATTGCTCGGGATAGAGAGGGGTGAGGCGATCTCACGTTTCGGAGTCGCTGAGCCATCGGAGTTAGTTATTATAGGTATCCATGTCTCAGTAAGTACAACCTTAAAAATCTCAATAAATAATCGACACTAGTTTTTTAATGTAACTTACTGACGAGACGAGCAAGTCACTCATCTGATGGTAAGCGTCACGCTAGTCCATTGCACTTCAGTGCCAACCTGAATCCTGCGTGACAATGCTCTGCCCTATAGTTACCCTGAGATGATGATTATCATCATCATCATCGTCGTCAGCCAGAAGAAGTCCACTGCTGAACACAGGCCCTTTGAACGCCACCATGAACGGCTGATAGCCATTTTCATCCATCGGTTCCCCGCGACTCTTACAACGTTTTCTCTTAAAGCGTCTTCTGTTTAGTGGTTGCCACTCGAGAACCTTTCTTCCCCATCAAGAGTACCCTGATCTGAAGTTAAATTTCTTTATGCCCTGTAATTTCATTGGTTACCAGAATTAACTCACAACACTTTTCTACAGCCATAATTATTGTCTTTACTTACAAGTTTGTCCCATTTGATAGTTTCAGGTGAAAGTCGGAGAAGCGCAACGCATCCGATTCAAGAAAGTTCACAAACAAAACGATCAGTATTCCAACTGGGGCGACAAGGAACTAGAACTTTGACCGCAAACTCCTGGATTCGGTACTTCGGTACGTTTGTTTCCGAAATTCGGTAATCTCGCTATGGCTAATTTGAATAAAGACGGCGTTAAAGTTTAATCTCAATCTAAATATTGATCTGAAAGTTTTTACATTTCTAACGAACCGTGAGGAGGGGAGTACCTTCTTAATGAACCTTTCTAAGCAATGAATTTGCCAGTAGCGTAGCGAAGTGAAGGGCCCTAAATGGGATACCCTTACTTGAGGGCCAGTTTCCAACCCGTAACGTTGCGCCACCACTGACCACATCACGTGACTTGTGGCCTAACGCGGTTGGCGTAAGATGTAAAACAAAAAATATTTATATATTGGGCCAGATCACGTTCGTCACGTGATATCCGTAAGTGATATTTTCAACTGAGCTCTACCGTGATTTGCAGGGTCAGTTCCAGCGAGATTAGTCATAATGACATGTCGGAGGCTTTCAGGCGGTCCGATAGCCTCAACACTATTGGCCACTAGCTTATTTAAAAAAGAAGAAGGTTTAAACTACGACAATTCTACAAATGATTTGTCTTATGTGACTTCAAATGATGTTGATTGATGAATGAATGAATGATTTGCCAAGCACAGTTTATTGTCGACTTTATAACGTAAAATTATAAAGGTCGTGTGACTTAGCATCAGGTGAATGACCTGTTCGTCGAATGGGGTTCTCTGTACTCCCTTGGATGGTCGTATAAAAGGCCCCGCAAGTTTCGTAGTTGCAGAGCTCCAAGTTTTAGGGGCCCCTGGGTTTTGAAATCCCTGCTATTGACGACTCTGAAAGTAATTCGAGAATTGTAATGCAATTTGATTTTAATTAATTAAAAAGTATAAGCCGAAGTATTTTAATGAAATTTATTTGAAAGAATTGAGAAATTTTCAACTGGAGTTAATAGGATTCAGTGTACCTAAGTAGGAATAGCAATCTATAAAAATTCTTGCCGTATCGAAGGGGTTTTGGGTTTTGGTATCTACTAATTAATCAGATACAAAAAAACAGTCGTATGCTATGCACACTTCTTGGTAGTTAACAAGGAAAAAGTATAAAGACACGGAATAGATATGGTACTACAAGATTTTAGACAAGACGTTTGTATATATTTGTGTATCATCAATCAAAGCTGAGCTATTAAACAAAGGAGTCTCCAAAGTAACATTTCGGTCACATGACCTATTTATATCGCATCTAAAAGAAATATATACGTGTTTGAACTAGTACCTAGAATACTACTCTACGCACAAGACATATAACAACTGTAGTACCTTAGCACAGTAACAACATTAGACATACCTTTGAATTGCTAAAGAACTATGAGAATAGTTATTACGATAAGGTGCTTAAGTTATATTTTGCAACAGCGCATGCAAGCCGAAATTCAAGGAACTTGCGAAATAAGGGGATGCGAGACAAAGGTGGAGCTTATTGCAAATTCCGGCGCTCACCTTGCTCCGCTATTAAACCTTTTGCGATACACGCTGTATAATGTTTGTAAATCTCTTGTCGTTCAGTTAAGAATGGTAGTCTTACAGTTTTTTGATTTATCTTTAAATATCAAGAGGTCAAAAGGATGACCGAGGACTAAACAAGATGCAAAATTCTCCATCGGCAAGAGCTCTTAAGTGACGACTTAAGTGTAGTTGAGTTCTTTAGTTCCTAACTTCCTATTATAGGAACTATGTATCAAAATGTAAAGCTAAACGTAAGTTTTAGGAAATGATGCTACGAGCTCGAGGTTTGGTGATGGAAAAATATCGTGATGAAGCCATCTAACTTGGTGGTAGGGTATTTTCAAGTGCTTGCGCTTGGCTAGCTTGTGTTATTATCCCAAACATCTATGATGTGTCCCGACAGACTCAATTTACCTTTATACTGTTTTAAACTACCATGGTCAATAACATTAGAATTAAGTTTTCTAATGAAACCTAATTTTAATTTACTTTAAGATGTAACAAATGACTATCCTTCCGTGCGTAGACTTTATAAGTTCTAATTGATATTTGAAACCACTGACTCATAGTGACCAGATAATTATATAAATACTTAATCCATCAGGTTGTAAATCCATTATGCAATATTCGTTTAACAAACAAGAGCCGAAAGTCTAAGTTTTGCGCGGTGGAAAAGCCGGAGCAAAAGCTAGTATAATAGTACCTTATAAAAATATTCATATGTACGAAGTATGGAAAAAAATCCACAATCAGTGAAAGCGGTCCCCTCAGGCATATTGCGGTACAGCGTTTTCATTAAACACAGACCCAGGTTTGTCCAAAAAAAAAAATGGGTAAGGTGTGAGTTGAATTTGCGTTTAGAGGGTTCTGGTATTTTGATGTTCTTACTATTCTTACTTTATCTCCAAAAGATCTCCAGTTTCAAAATTCATATTAGTTTTATTTGCGATATAGCAACAAAATCTTTTCAATTATTATAGCTTTGTTCATTAAATGAGTTCACTCAGAAATTTAATTATAGAGCAACCTTCCCTTTGTCACTCCACACACTATTTTTATTAACATTTTCTCTGGTCTTAAAAGCCTACTTAGTAAAACACAGATAGGTGCCTATTTAAAAAAAAATATGTGTTTGTACGTATTTGGGTCATGTCACGCCTGTAAGGGTTCTCTGCTATCCTATAAAGATTGCGGAACCTTAAAAATGGCTCCATCGCCTGGAGCGTCTCCCTAACATAAGGAATGTTGTCGCAGGGAAATTAGTTCATAAAATTTCGGGAAATCTCATACAAGGTACCGAGGGTACTTTATGATTTGATTTTTGTTGTATTAAAATAATATTTTATTGTAAATATCTATTATAATACGGTTCACGTAGGTATAAGAGTCTAATGTTATTGGATTGGTTTCGTATTTTGATTAAATGTTCTGCTTCTTTCGTATGTGTTAGTAAACCAACTCTTCGGTAGAAAATATCAGGCCACTCGATAGATACCAACATGGCTTTACGACTGATACAGCCAGGACCGATAGTTCACCATGCCCTCTGAAGCACGGGTCAACGGTCACCCATCCAAGTGATGGACATGCTGAGTGTTGCTTAACCTGGTTGATCTGTTACAACTGACCGAACCACCTATGCCATGAATGCTACAGAATGCTGCTGATAATTCCATGCTCATACAAAAGCAGAATATCTCTATAATATAAACTTGGTCTAATAGACACCTTGTAGGTACAAGTTTATGCCATACATCAGCTTTGACCTCCCATAAATAAACTGATGGTACTAAAATTAATACCCCGATCGTTTTCATCGGTTTTCAATAAGCAAGCGATAGCACTTGTTGAAGGACGGGGTCAACATGGGCCGCAGGTATTACGTAGAATAGCTTGGGACACTTACCGAAATTGCTTACACAGAAAACTAATATCAGTGTTTGCCAGACGTCCGTAATCGGTTGTGGTACAAGTTTGACACGCTTACCTGAGCGAATAGCGAGAGAGGACCAGGATCATCATCATCATCATTATCTTCGTCAGCTTGTATCAGTCCACTGCTTTACAATAATCCTCCCCCAAGATACGTCACTAAGCCCCCTTTTCGCAAGGAGTCCTACACTACGTACGTACTCCACTCAAGAACAACAGCATTTACTGTGCAAGATCTTAGATATATGTAATTATCATAACAAACTACTAAAAACTGCTAAATCATGCAAAAGTGACTTCAGGAATCATAATTATAGGCTTATAATATAAAGAATGTTTAAGCTAACATCAACTAACTTAATTTTTTGCTCAAGTGCAAATCGTAGTCGTGTAATAGCTCAATCAAAAGAGACGTAACAAAAACTGCCAGTCCCTTATCGATAGTTTTTGTTTTCACATTTTATAGGTACACTTAGAACTTTTCACCGCCTTTTCCCTTGTACCATAACTTACGGTAATAGTTCGGACAAGGACTCCACTCATCTTATTGTCCACGACAGTCGAATAGGCGGCTTGAATTTAAGACGCCCGACATGATTCTTTATTGGCTTTTCTAACTTTCAGTAATTACTACAAAAACTCATTATATATAATTACTTTTAGAGAGTAGCATTCCATTTCCAATTGAATTCTTAATATAATTATTAGTTAGGTACCTACAGTAGTCATATAATATGTGTACGCACATAATGTTTAATAGATGATAGGTTTTAGGAAATTACTGAATCGTCGCTATTGCAATATAGATAAGGGTATGGGGGATGCAAATTAGTCTAATTAACATATTTTCAGTAGCTTTTAATCGTAGACATTTGAGGTCGTGTTTAAAACTAAAAATAATCAAGGCAAAACATATCTCAAAAGCGGATAAGAAGAAATAAGAACTCCTTGTTATTTAAGGCATAGGAGAAAACGGTTACAACTACAAAGAGCACTTTACATAATAATATTCTCTATCTAGAGATCTCCGTTTTCTTTTCCATTTTTTGAAAGGAACGCGTTCTGTTGCATTTTATGTATGTAGATCAACACATCGTCACATCTTCAGTATGGCATATGGAGGATACAATACCCTATACCTAAATACTCACAAAACAAAGTCTATACTAAACTATCAGATACTACTTTTGTACTTACGTACTAATCACTACAGTACCGTAATCGACTCCTCGGTTTTCCCACTTCAAGGCAAAGACTAAAGAGGATGCCACTTCAAAAGAAATTACGGTTAAAGTTGCGAACTTTAACTTCATCAGTTTGCTGTTTTACTTGTTGGATACTTACGTCCGATGCTGTAGAAGCTTACTTAAGTTTAGGTGCAGGGCCGTATCTAGTTTAGCCTCTGGGGCTGTATTCAGCTCTGGCGCCCCTAGCCATTTCTGCCCTCCCCAGTCAGTGATGTAAATTTGGTAATATATAGCGTCCCGTATATAGTGAAGTGCAGCGTGCCCTTGCCGCGCGTGTTTCTAGTCAGTGCGTAAAACAGCTACTACAATTTCTTATTCATACAAAAACAAGGGAGGCTGCCGGAACCACCGTTAGCCAGGCGAGCACAAGAAAATGCCCTACTGTCAAGCTATGATTTCATGACGATGTTTTCCTTCTTCTCGCACGGAGTTAGCTCGTATGGAGAAAGACTGACTGCGGTGTCAGTTAGCGTAGCGGTTTGCTTTGGACATTATTAAGTTATTGAGTGTTAAAGTACTTAAAGATCAATGTAGGTAGGAACAAATATTTTGAGTGAAATATTTTTTCAAGCCTCTCTTTTTTCGAGTCTTTGGTACCCGCCCCTTATGGCCATCAAGGCGCCACTTGAGACGGCCCTGTTTAGGAGGACTTGAATTCAGTTTTGTTTAATTACTTCAAAATTCTTTGTCTGTCTCACTTCGAAAAGAGGAATTAACGTGAAATAGTATTAGTCCTGTGATAATGTGATAACATTACACTATGTTTTATGTTATAGTACTGTGTGATACCAACAGTTTTCAGAATCTTTCGCGTCATTATAATAATTTTTAGATTTTATAGAAGTCCTGGTGAAAGGTCAAATATTTTTGTTGTTTTAAAAACGTGTTAGAAAAAAATTGCATAACAAATAAAGAAGAACTTGTAACTTTTTACATATAGGGCAAATCACTTTACTATATTAGCTATTACGATCCTATTTGTTCAATTTCCAAGAAGTTTTTATCCAGCAAGCAAAAGAAATTATGCGTTGCGTCTCGGCGAACTTCAGTGGCACTGTAACTTATATTAAAAATGTATACAAGAAATTGCTTCGGCTCTCATCTTAGTACTTGGCAATCTTCCAGTTTATGAAAGAGTCCGTATAAGCAATTCTAAAATTGTTTGGTTTTTTTTCTTTTAAACATAAACACCTATATTATGGAAATACACATGTACTATACCAAAAAATATTTTAAACCTGGTAGACTACCTTGTGCATAATCCTTAGAACGGCCAGTGTTATTTTTTTTATCATCATCATCATCCGGACAGAGAAGAGAGTATGGGCCTTATCTTACCACGCCCAGTACAAGCTGTTATTGATGTAAAATGTTCTTAAATGTTCTAAAATCATTTACATATATATTTTTTTCAATAACAAACCTTGAACAGTTGTAATTTTACTACCTAGAAGATTTTCCTACTACATTTCTGCATACATTTTAATATTTATTCAAATAATCTAAACTCTTACCTCCCTCTCTTACCTCCAATCACGAGCTTTGAGTGAACGTGACAGAAGACAATCTTAAACTTCTAGGGTGACTCAAGTAAAATATTAAAGCAGGTTTACACTGACTCCATTATTATCAAACAGAGAGGTGCTTTAATCCGGCGGAATGGAGACACAGTTTAGTTGAGAAACAGTGACTGAAATTGTAAGGATCTAATTTAGGTAAGTACCATTATGTGAAAATATCAAGGAAAAAGTGTAATCCGAAATTTACTATGGCTTAAACATATGGCAGGGAGATATATATATATGTAGCTTCAACTCTGCTTTATATTGAGATTTCTGTCTATGTATTTTACCAAATAAAGATTGCAAAGTCTCGACTGGCGATTCGGCAAAAAATGACAACTAAAATTAAGTATACCAGCAACACCGAGAGTAAATATATTATGAGGTAATGGAATAGTAGCTTTTTTAGGAAGGTAAGGAAATAATGAAATTCTTTGTTTAAAATCTAACATGCATCAATCATCTAATATTTAGTTTGACTTCTTTTATGAAGTTGAATCACTGTCTGTTCTTCCATTAAACTAAATATAGATAGATAGACAAACGCTTAATTGTACACACCATAAAGGAAATACAACACAAAATAATAACAAACTTTACAAGAAGTGTAACAATGGGCAATGTAAAGATTTGTTGCCAGAGGCACTATTTTCTATTTTACTATTTTCTTCACAATATAAACTAGCTTTTCTTTAAAAAACTGTGGCTGAATCGTGCAGGAATATATTATTTTTAGACTTTGGAAAATTATGAAAAGTGCTTTTATAGTAAATACATAAGTGCGAAAGTTAAGTAACGAATAACCTTGAACAGTCCAAGGGCTTTCATTGCCAAATGATTAACTGAATTAGAAAGACGCTTTATAAACGAAAGCCGTTAATTTTAAGTTCAATGTTTTAGTTTCATTTCAAATCGCATTAAAATAAATGTTACGATCCTTAAACGATATATATTAATGAACTATTCCAACTTAGCAAACATCAGCTTGTTATTAATTAAATCTACGTAGGTGCCAGACTGCTTACGTCTATTGCAAAAAAATCCCTACAGCATTCTTTATATTATCAAGTCACCTTTGAAACAGAAAAACAAAACTAAATCCAAAACAGCTCATCCTTTTTGGAGTTAGGTATAAGATGCTGTAGACATACATATTAAACTTACGATACCCCTCTGTTTGCATCAGGAGTTAAACATAGGTGAATATTTGTGTTTCTCTCTTTCGTTGCTACTATCCAATTGTAATATCAGAGTTTTCTGCTCATATGCCTCTGACATGGCTTTACTGATAGGTACATATATGCTGGGGCTACCGTGCCTTCCGAAGCACGGATGCGCTCAGTAATACGCTATGAAAAGTTACTATACTAACGAAGTATGATATTACTTTATGTGTAGACCATGTAGTAGTGTGTACTAGGTGACCCGGTGAACTCCGTATCACCAATAGAAGTCACCTTTTAAACCTTCCCTGAACTTCCACAAATATTTCTAGATCAAAATTATCCAAATCGGTCCAGCCGTTCTCGAGTTTTAGCGAGACTAACGAACAGCAATTGTTTTTTATATATAAGAACTAGCTGTTCCCTGCGGTTTCACCCGCGTGGGCTACAGTTTATCGCGATAAAAAGTATCCTATGTCCTTCCCCGGGGCTCAAATTATCTCTATACCAAATTTCATTTAAATCGGTTCAGTAGTTTAGGCGCGAAAGCGTATATATTCCGTATACTCCAAAATTATTCCCGCACTTCGGTGCCCCCTCAACGCGTTACCTGCTGTAGGTACCCATTATCCTATTTTAATTCTAAGATAATTTTTCTTGGACCGCACGTTTGAACCGCGCAGGTAAAGGTCTTCCTGATCCGCGACCGCACTTTACCTATTTCATAGATTCTCCCGGTGCCCCCCCCTCACCTCACCGCGTTTCCCGCTGTGCTGCGGTGCGGCGATTTCATTTTTCTACTACTACTTACATTTTTAAACTCGTAATATCTTTCGAATGAAATGTCCGAATTGAATGATTCAAAAAGTTATATAAAGGCATTGAAGCAGTTTTGAATAAGAAGTAATTTATTTCGATAAGGATTAATACCAAGATACAAATAAAAAGCTTTTTCTAGCGATGGCATTAAAAATTAAAATTTTAAAACAAAAGATCACTTATTGTGGCATAACTATAATAGTTAGACATATGCTCTCGCGGACTTTTTTGTAGATCTTAATGGGACCTACAAACCTGTAATACATTGTTTTGGTCTAGCGTCAATAGTTTTTGCAGCGCACGCAAAAATAGATTTTCGATTTCACACCTTGGGTTGCAAAATAGCAATTTTCGTACGGATCCCTAATTTTTTTGGAAATAAAATATAGCCTATAGCCTTCCTCGATAAATGGGCTATCCAACACTGAAAGAATTTTTCAAATCGGACCAGTAGTTCCTGAGATTAGCGCGTTCAAACAAACAAACAAACAAACAAACAAACAAACAAACTCTGCAGCTTTATAATATTAAGTATAGATAGGCAATAAGCCATACTTTCTTCCAACAGGTTGCAATGTGAACTGTGACAATATTCAAACAGAATGTTGCACTGGGTCCTTAAAATATACAAAGTATTTCCGAAACCTCAAAACGTCCAAAACTAAAATGTCATTACACTTTGCTAAGTAATTTCGAGAATGAGTCGGTGCGCTTATTGAGCTGTAAAACAGTTGTTTTTTTTTTGGTAATCTCGGAACGCGCACTGCACCACAGCAATCTTCTAAAATTTTGTTCTTTTCGACAATCCACGCGATTCCCCCCCCTGTCGTTTAAATTATACATAATGTATATCTAATCCACTTATTACTCAATCACACATGACTAGTAAACTAGAAACGTGACTCAATAATTAAAGCTCCACCAACGTATTCCTCAGAATTATTCAATATACGTATCCTTTGCCATGAAGAAAATCCCCTGAGAATACGTTACAGAATATTACAGATCAAACATTTACTCACACATTTCTCAAACGTTATTCAATATACGTGTAAAATATTTTATTACAGCGTGTATTTGAACGGATGGATTGTTAAAAAAGCCGAAGGAAATTTTAATCTTGGAGAGAACTCAGAAGGCAATAAAATAAGGGCGAGAATTTTGTGAGAAGCCGGCGCCAACCTGCCAATTGCAGACAGCTATTGATAGGGTTCTGGATGTGATGTCACATATTTGGAGCTGTTTACACCACTATTATATTACTAAATGTAAAAACATACATATTACCTATATATCATTTTCGCCGACTTCTACTGGACTTCTATAGGCCTCTTTTTTCTCAGGGTTGATTTTTTTTGATTCGCTTCCATACTATACTATACTAATTGAATCGACACTACGCTGATAACTCCCGTTCAATTGCAGTTAAACTCACGTCAAATAGTTATCTTTTTCAATTGGAGTCAGTATCGTATGGCGAAGTTACTTTCACAGAATTTCTGTTCGTTGAAAAGTCGATTTCTAGAAATAAGAACTTTGATAGAACTGGTCGCAAAAAACACTATGCTTCGCTGTTGTTTATGTAACTAGTGAGAAACTCGTGCGGCAATGCATTGCCCTGTAATTTCTCTAGAAATATTGCACTTCATTGAAATTATTTATTCGTATCGTTGAGGTCTGCTGAAAACAAACGGTAAACTTTCGAAAACGCGTTTCATCATCTCTATGCTCCATCGCAAACCGTTTCTCTCTGTCATAAATTTGAATAGAATCGATTGCTGTCTGCGCCCCGGGAAAGTTAGATTTCCCCCAGGACTCCACGACACCTGACCGGATGTAAAATATATTCGCTTTTTTTCCGGTATTGCCGAATATGATAGAAATATCCGAGCGCCGTGTTTTCTATTGTTGAAATTGTGTGTTGAACATTTCAGATTGATTGTTCTGGTATGAAATGGTATGGTGCTGGTTAATAAAAATGTGGCAAGTTTTAAACACTTGAGAACATTTGTTAAATGTCTATAAACTTAAAATAATTGGTTTAAAAAACATTTTTAGTATTTAAAACAAAAAGTTACTGTGAAAAAGCTGTTTTTTTTAAGGCCAATTACCTACTTAATAAATATTTAGTGTAAGTATTGCTCACATAATTATTTGGATAATTTTCATTGAACTTCATTGTTATTTTTGTGAAATTAGTGAGGGTAGAAAAGAAGTAAAAAAAAATACAGCCATTAAATTAAAATTCAAATTTTTAAAAGGCTTTTAATTTCTTTAAATGCTATAAAAATATATGTTAGAAGCAGCTTTTTAAACATTCAGAATTTAATGAAGATTCCTTGTTTAGACAAACTGTTCTCTTGGGGTTTTGTATTTACATTTGAAACTAAGTATCTATATATAAAGTATTTTGGTAGTGTTATTCGCATAATTAAAGATAAAACATCTGCTTATTATCTTCTTTAAGTTTTAAAGTACAATTTTAATAAATATTATTACCTACTTCAATTCAATACTGAAAAACATTTACAATAAATAAGTAAATTTAAGAACCAAGACATTCGTAATGTCACGATACAACCAAAATTTTTCAAAATAACGTCACGCATACACAACCTAACCCAAAATTCTCTACATCCGTTCCTACAAGCCATCAGAATCGTGGCTCTATAAACACCCTCAATCAAATCAAGTCCCACCAAATCATACCGATATTTATGCTGACCCCGGCGGCAACACGACCTTCTGGTCCCTTACATACAGGGAAAATATTAATAATGTCGCTAAAATAAAAACGGTAGACTCGGCTTGTTCCTGCGGCTAAACATACGGAATCCCTAATAAGGGAAGCTTACACCGAATAACATCTGGGCCCCGGACGGCAAACACTTTCCGGTAAACACGAGGTTGCCAGTAAGAAAAATGTTTTTGTTTTCCAAGATACCCGTATATTTTGTTATAAGTGTTTACCCGTCCTTTGAGCTTTATCTGTTTTTGCTAAGCTATTTTTACAAGCTGCATTTCTGACATTGTCTTTGTCTTTTTAAATTAGAACAAAATATTGACTCGCTACATAATGACTAGCATTAGAGGCGTAGGGACCAACGTTTCTACAAATGGCTAACGGGGTCGACAAGTTTCTCGTCCAACATAACGAGTAGGTATAATAACAATGCAGAAAAGCACGTACAAGGTTTTAATAAGGGTAGGTGATGCAGGAGAAGACATATTATAGGTATGAAGTCTTGAGACGTCGTCGCACAGTAAGTAGGCTACGGAAAACCAAGCTTCCCATGGTAGTTTATAGATGACTAACGCAAGTCTTATAAAAACCTACAAGTTGATTAACTTTTTCAATAATCCTCCACAATATTTCTGTT
Organism: Opisthograptis luteolata; assembly: GCA_931315375.2. NCBI lineage: Eukaryota > Metazoa > Arthropoda > Insecta > Lepidoptera > Geometridae > Opisthograptis > Opisthograptis luteolata. Next base: position 7,335,455 of record OV928047.1, on the reverse strand, counting down.
CGGTTTTGCTCTTTCACCCTTAGTAACAATTATTTTAATTAAAAATAAAAGTGTTTTAATTAGCTATAGGTAGGTACTTACCTAGTTTTGAAGGAACCCTTTTTTTACCTAGAATTCGTAGAAATTATTCTTAGATGAATTTATTATTAAATCACCTCTCATATACTGGCTTAGAGTGAACAACAAGGTACCTAACCCTTTAATGGACGGCAAAAAGGGTTTTAATAGTCTCAATATAATTCCCAGGGCGTACTTCCAATAAACCCTAATAAAGATAAACACTGACATTGTCGCTAAAGGGGCATTTTCTACTATATTAAGAAATACCTAGTCGGCTGTTCATAAATCAATACAATACTGATATATTACAAAGACAGGGGTGGTTTTATGTCTAAGACCCCGTTGCATCCAGCATTCCGAGCACGCTCCGCTAGGGGGAGTCTAATTCTTCTCCTAATTTCGCACCTTATTGAGGGAGGTGTAAGAAAATGGGATATTTTTGATATAAAATTCAAGGCAACGCTTACACAGGGGGGTAAGGGTTGCGAGTTTTATGGACTTTTACCCCGTCGTAAAAATATTTGGGTAATTATTTTTCAGTTTTCTTTTGGGGTAGATTTTAATGAGAAAGAGAGAAAATTTTGGGATGTACAGTGAAGAAGTAAAATACAATTTATTTACGTTTTAGGAACCATACTTTACGTCCATTTTAAAGAGGCAATAAAACATTTACGTGTTTTGTTAGCTTTTCTTTCCACAGATTATATTAGTAGATACTAACCTAAAACAAAAAAATAGAAGAAAGAAACAATACTGTACATATTTATTCTAGTAAAATAATATATTATCGTCGGTAGAGTTTACTTTGAAACCGATATCTTTATTAACAAAGGAGAGCATTATTTGCTTGTAAAGAAAGAAAATACTTTAATAAAGAACAAAAGTGGAGGTGCATTTCTGAAGCAACCACAAAATGAACTTTGTGAAATATCTAAAACATTTGTCAGTCGATTACCTGAGGGGCGCCACCCTCTAATATTTCGAATTTCACTAACCCCCGTAACGTCTTACTATACTTATGAATATAAATCTACTTACCTATCTCATCTTATTTACTGGGAAGAAAATAGATAAATACACGCGAACGTTTCAGGGGTTCTGAAGATGGGAAAACGTACATACTCTTATGCATGTGAGTATGAAAGGAAATAACTTTTTTACCTATTGTTTATACGGTAGAGGCTTTCAATCAGGTGAGATAGCGAAAAGAGGCTGATTTTATAACCTGTCCAGATAACAAACAGATGCGGCGAACCGACTAAAGATAGTCCTGCGTAAAAGGGAAACTTATTTCTTCACACACATATAAGAAATACATATAACACATACTATTTCCCTATTATATACCTACTAGTAGTATCATGAGATATTGGTGTTCCTCTTCGGTACTACTGATAGTACGTAGCATACTTGGTATGGGCGGTCGTAACTGATCAACCAGGCTAAGCAACATTCAGCAAGTTCATCACTTGGATGGTTGACCGTTCAGTGATAATTTCAACGGAACACTACCGTGCTTCAGCACTTCAAGCTGTCGGTCTCAGCTGTATCAGTCATAAAGCCACGTCAGAAGCCTTCGGGAGGCCTGAAAATTCCATCATTAGAGTTGACTTCTAGCTCATACGAATAAAGAATACCACGGTTCGTAATGTATCAGATACTACATACAAGTCTCATCAGTAGTCAACTACCAACCACAGATATATATAGAACTAGATATACCGCAATTGCGACAATTTGTATGAAAACCAAGCGTGCAATTTTTTTTGTACTATTTACCCATACCGTCTTAAGTACTTACCGATGAAACGAAACAGGTCTATTTCCAAAGCTTTAGAATAGTATTTGCAGTTGTCTATAGCGCAATTAGGCAGTTCTTTTATTTAGGTATGTGTGATGTGCTATGCAGCAAAGTTAAAACCGAAAGTTCATATTTAAAACACGCAAAGTAGGTGAATTGACCTTATCTAGGTAAATCTACATCTGTGGTCCCAACCAAAGCAAAGGACATCTCTTTTTAGCTACAACGACTTCTAACTTAACAACATTTTTAGGGAACCTCCGGTCTACAAAGACTCTTCTCTAAGAAAGATCTCCCCGTTATATTTCGAGAAACAGTTTTCCCGAGTTGGGGGAAAGAATTTTAATAGGAAGGAGTTCTTAATGCCGCTTCAAAGCATTCTGGACACAGCCCTGCTAACAATACTCGTTATATCAAAAGCGCTTGTCTTTAACCTATCTATTAAGTACGCCCAGGATTTCAAATTCAGCCGGTTTCCTTTGCTATTTAAATAACGCAGATATTTTCTTTACAACCTCAATGCAGGGTACATTCTTTAACAAGATACTCTCTATTTTAAACGAGGTACTGCTGCTTTCTAGTTTTTATTTTTCTTTTACTTTCTGCGTCGAAGTTGTAAAATGTTTCTTTGTTTTAACATTTTGAATTCTTGTAGTATTGCTTATTTCTACTTTCTAATAAAATTTCCAAATTTCACTAAGATTTGTACAGCAGTTTAGGCGCGAAAATGTAAAATACAAATAGACAGACGAAGTCACTTTCACATTTATAACATTAGTATGGATTTGTTTATATGAAAATCAGTGCATGCGAATCTTAAATGAAATGGTTTTAATATAGATATAAGCACCAACAGCTTCTCACCACCACTACAAATTGCTAGCTCATGTATTAGCGATTCTCAAAGGCTTTAACTCTTTGTCTAAAACTCCTTAACCCGTGTGCTGGTACATTATCTCTAAGGATTAGCCGAAAGCACGTCGCCATAGTTCGCGGTCGACGCATCCGGCCACAGGCAGCCTCTTTGAGGGCTTTAACCAAAATGTGTAACTCACAAAGGATGTGGGACGAAGGCGGAAGACACTCGCATTATGGTATCAACTTAGGAGCTCGCTTTTGTAGGTGCTTGATAAAATTTGGGAATAGGTTGTTTTATGATAACCTCTTAGGTATTTGTTGGTATTAACGCCTCCTTTGTGAAGCTCTTTGCTTTTTTTTTATTAATGTGTCAATAAACCTTATGATGCGCTAAGATATGTATATCTTCACTGTTTTACGAAAAGTTTTGGCAGACATATTAGAACTCTACCGCTGTATAGAAAAAATTCTAAGCCTTTTCATCAGACTTTCATATATTTATTTTTAAAATCAGAATCTGATACAAGTTGCCAAGTATAGTTTCAAAAGTAGGGACCATAATATAGGAACCTTTTTCTGAAGGTGCTTTTACTTTACTTACCTTTTTCCAGCGAATACGGATCAAAAAGGTACATAAGATAAAACATACGGAATCTCAAACAGAACCAATAAATAAATCAACGCAACATCCCCATAACTTATCTTTGTCACAGCGTATTATCAAAAGACAAAGCGCAATATTTCTAAGAAATTCCATGCGTAATAAAAGTGCTCGCGCCGTCTTTCAGATGGATGAATGTTTCACAAAATTGCCGACGACATGAGATCTCTCTTTTGATATGGTAATCCGTTCTTACCCTGGGCAATAATCGATTATTAAATGGACAAAATCGGCGGATCAGTGAGGCCGCCGAATATCGAGTGAGGGAATCTTAAACGGATTCTTTTATGATACAAAAGGTCGATTTCGCCGCTGATCCCGCCTTGTTGAACATTGAGCTTTTTGATGGTTGCTGACCTCAAGAAATATGTTGGAGATTACCTTTCCTTTTTGGGGAGCGATCGTTTCTAGACCACGGACTAAGAATCCTTTATTTGTTGTTTGACATCAGCATTATGTTTTCGTAATAAAAGCATTAAATTTATTTTTACTAGAATACAAGTTGCGCCCCGCGGTTATACCTGCGGTTTTCCTGTGATCCCACATTTTCGGGCTAAAAGTAGCATATATGTTATGTTATGTGTTATTTCAGAGTAAAATAAAATGTGCTTATTTTTCATTTGGGAGCACCTCTTCTCGGTTGAGTATTTTTCACCTTGTTCGGCCTTCTGCTATCTTTTTGACCTCTCAATATGACATGCTGTCAATCCTTTCTTTGACTTAGTTTATGTATGTCCTTCTCATCAACCTCTTCCATTTTTCCCTTATACTTTTCTTTACATGATGGTTTTTACATATTCGTTATGACGTACTGAGTGGCTAAACATCTTTCCTAAACAAAATGTTAAGTACCATTTCTAAAAACATGATAACTTCTTATCATCCTTTCTTATTAGATTTTTATAAATATTTCAGATTATTTTGCTTACAGCATTACACCTTTACAAAAACTTCAAATGACTTTCTCTAAAGGAAATAAAATAACTTAACCAAGAAAATTCTCGTTACGTCGACGTGGAAAAACAAAAAAATATTTAAACATCTTCAAAAGGAAGGTTGCTCTGGCTCATAAGCGTCCTTAGATAAGGCGAAGTCGGCTCAATAAGGTTTAGAATAAATATCTTAAGTGCCACGTTGAGAAACAAACAGTCGTTTAATTTCCTTTACAAATTGAAATAAACAAGCGACGAAAAAAATATCATGATAACTTTGTCTCAGCTTCACAATGTTTCTTTACGCGTTAAAGGTACGAGATAACTTGTTATTGTATAAAGTCAGTTATATTTCTTTTGAGTATCAAAAACCTTTTTTAAATGAATTACATTACAGGACATAAAGATCATTAGACATTTCAGTGTGGTTCCGTTTTTCCTTTAGAGGTAAGGAACCTTAGAACAAACAAAAAATTAAAAACGGTTAAAGACATACCATCTACACGCAGAATACACTTTCAATACCTACGTAAAATATTTAATTTACACCAATTTACAAACGCAAATCAATACGCAGAATGTTCCGTACACGAAATATTATATGTCCAACACATTTGCAATCGATACTCCAGTTCTAAAAGCCGCCTTAAAAATTATCGATCAATTTCTTTTCAGAGTAACCGATGCCGTATGCATGTCGTGTGGCAGCCACTCGAGACGGAACTTCAGATCGTATCAGAAACCCTGTACCGAGGACATGACGACTTACTTTTTGCTAAAAAAGGTCCCAAAGACGTCTGAAGTGCGGCGTCGAGCCAACAGCCAAAAAATGCAAAAACGACGCTTTAGCGCCATCATTTTAATGATGGTGGCGCTATGCAATAGACTTGTGTTTTTCATTTTTTGTTACTTAACGTAAGTACACATTTTTGGATGTCATTGCCCGTTACCATAAATTTTGGTGGCGAAAAAGTATTTACTGTTCTAGATGATGTGTATTTTGTTTTGCTTTTAAAGTTTTTTTTTTGTGTACTTAGAAGTAGGTATAGTTTGAGAATCAATAGGATTATCCTTTGAGAACAAAATATTGTAGTACTTTGGATGGTACTGAAATGTATAGGTATACATACCTTCTTTTGCGTTCTTACGCATGTTTTACCTTACTACGCATACCGATTACCTAAATATAATTTAAAACAACATTTAAATCGATTGTTTTTGATTATCTAAGAACTTAACAAGTGAACTATGCCAGCTAGAATTACAAGATTACAAAGCGCTTTGCAAAGTTAGAGAAGTTGGAGTAATGAAATTTTCTTATCAACTCCTTAAATTTTAAAGTAACTTTGTAATGAAATTAAAGAGATATAATTTCTCAGACAAAGTTTACTTAAATAACAGGGTACCGGTTTGTTGGTTTTATTGAATAGAAAAGTAACATATTTTTGTAGACTCCCAAAAAGAAAGCAGTGATACGTATATTTTTTTAATGTTTTGGTATTAAAAAACCAAAAGCGTGGGAGCATGGTTGGAGCGATGCGTTTGAAAATAATCTCTGGTATTTAATTCCGTTTCATGCGAATATGCATCCTTAGTTTTAGTACCATAGTACCAATCACAACCACACAATGCTACAGTTTGTGAGTGAGTGAGTGAGAGAACGTACGTTTGTTACTTATTCACACTAAAACGCTTTAACGAAATTGACATTTGAACACACACATTTGACATTTGAATTTGAGAATACCCTAGATTATACCATAGATTACTTTTTATCCTTTTTTATCCTAAATAAGTTCCTGTGGGATAACGGTGAAGCCACGAGTGTATCAACGGAGCGCGTCTAATCTGATATTTAAATTAGTCTATCATACAAAATACGAAGAAAATAATAACACATTGCTGTTAAGTAAGTAGTCCGGGTAAATGTTGATATACCTTTTGAATAGAACAAGAATAGTATTTATCCAAGTAACTTTTTACACAACATTTAATAAAAATCTCGTTCTTCCCAACTGCGTGGGCATGAACAGCGAAATAAGCCCGTACCTCAAGGAATACTCGAGATAAACAAACACCGACGAGGCATCATAAGAAGCGTACTGTCTGATCGGAAATTCTGTTATCCGCACAGGGAATCGGGTAGTGCCATCGGGTTCGACATTTTGGCTCCGCGAAGAGTTTGCGGAACCTAGGGCTGCATCTGAGCGTCCAATAAAAATATCGTAGATTTCGGACAAATCCAAAAGGTATATATTTCACAAATTTCTTGAGCTACAAACTTGACTCGTTTTAGTCTTAAGGCTAAAGTCTCCTTTTGTTACTTTATACTTAGTTTTTTTTTTGCTTGCGCTATTCTTTCTAAACTGACGTATCGACGTATGTATCTACTATATGTATTAACATAAACACCAAAATACAGGGTTGATTCTGATATACATTAATTTCTAAAACTAAACTATGAGTTGGAGATGTCTAAAAATGGTGCTGTCTTTTTCTTAAGCCCGAAAAGGACAGCTATACTTTTACACCTAACAAACTTACTTTAGTTTTAAAAAATGCTACCATTGTATAATTTGTTTTATACTCATATAATTACTAAATAATAAAGATATGGAGAGAGAGATGTTACCTAAAAGCTCGTCTAACGATAGAGCCAGCTTTATAACAACCCTAGAGCACTAAAACGCATCCAAACCCTGCATGTGATTGGATTCGTAACGTAGAAAACTTTACGTAGCGCAGAGAGCATAGTTTACGTTCCCTCTAACGTCGGACACGCCAAAAGATTTTCATATGAGGCGAAATATTTGAAAGTCGAAGTTTGCGACGGACTCCTTCAGGAGATTGGCCAAACTATCGCGCGGTATGTGAGGGGCTGGGAAACTCGGAAAATAATTATTTTCAAGTTTGCGAGGCATGTTGGGCAAGAATTTCTTAGCGAATAAGATACAACTTAATCTTGTAAGGATATTCAGAAGGGTGCAGTAACAACACACTGAATTTTTCGTAAATAAATATGTTTTGGGCTTATGTAAATATCACCATATATCATCAGAAATCAGTGTTTTGAATTCTACTAGCTGTTCCCCGCGGTTTCACCCGCGTGGGCTACAGCTTTATGCATGCAAAGTCTCAGCCCGATCGGTATAAAATTGACAAAGATTCACACAAACTTTCATCCCCTATTTTATCCCCTTGGGCTAGAATTAATCAATCTAAATGATGTATCAACGCACAGCCCAAACCACTGGACGGATCGGGCTGAAATTTGGCATGCAGGTGGATGTTATGACTTAGGCATCCGCTAGGAAAGGATTTCGCGATAAACTGTAGCCCACGCGGGTGAAACCGCGGGGAACATCTAGTTAACACTAAAATGACAAATTATGACACGACATATTGATCCAAAACCGCGGATAACGGATCAGGATCGATTATTAGTTTCGGGCGTTACCGGATATTTCACATTAAAGTAGTTACAGGGTGTATAGGTAGTTAATAAAGTAGGTATAGTGTATTCCTGGCACACAAAATTATGCTAAACTTACATCCCTTCACAGGCTAGAATTACCCCGAAGCTAACGAACTCTGATCACAATAGCGTGTTCGTTAGCCAGGCTAACGTGTTAATCAAACTAATTTATCGTAAGGGCTGCGGTAAGGGGCTGTCGAAGAAAATTGCTCAATCAAACACTGTTGAGGCTAGGTCAAGCGTGACTAGAGTCATAACTACGTAATAACCGGTCGCCCATATTGACCTATTAGCTTTTCACTACTTGAATATTTATAGCGTCGATAAGACTGAGTAATTGTTGACCTGTAAGTTATTAGGGCTGCGAAAATAGATTGGGTTTGTTATCCACCAAATACAACCCGGCTGGCTTTGACATAAGAAGAAAAATCTAAGCAAAATACCTACGAATTTACCTACGAATGTTACAGCGAGATAAGTTTCACTGACAGAATGGACACGTTCCGGTTTACGCTAACAATGATTTTGTGTGTACCAATACGTTTCAGTCCGATTTGAGGTTTTCGATCACGCTTGGGCTGCTAAAAGCAAATCGGGTCTTAGGTCACATGGTCAGCTATCAGTAACTCTGAACTTTAGAACTTTAAAGAAAATACAGTTACAAATGTACGCCTCATGATCTAGCCAAAGTCAACCCGTTTGGGAATTCTTAAGGCACGTCCCTCCTCCCTACATTGACGCGTCACTTTGATTTTGCAACGAATCTACATTTATGAACCAGTGGCCCGCCTCACTAACTATCAACCAGTCAGCTGGTAGCATTCTAAATGTACGTAGAAGAGGACACTTCGACACTGAGCGCTTAATAAACAAAACTCGTCCGTCAGTCCATTCCACTTTGCGTGCGAAAACAAACAAATGTATAGACTATAGATGAAGCGCAGCGACAGTAACGGTCGCAAGTAAAATACCAGGCTCGTCCTTACTACGCTGAGCTACGCGGCTTCCTTTGAAGTAGACCGACAACCGACAGGTCAGAGAGCGAGGCTGGTCGCACGGCTCCGTGCGGCCGTGGGCTTCGCTCACGTACACACTCAACGCGCGACTTGGCTTTAGGGAGCCGCGTGGTCCTAATGGGGACGCGGCTTTACATAACAAGGTGTTACTGGCTTATTTAAGATACATTTTATACAATAAGCTGTATAGCTAAGTCCCTGATTTTGGCAACGCTTGAGATCAATCTAAATGAGGCCTTATAGGCTGGCCGAACAATTCACACTTGTAAATGCGAAAGTCTCTATAGATGTTCTTCTGATAAAATTTGTTATGTTTGTTGTTGAGTTTGAATCCTAGGGAAGGACTTATGATACTTTTTATCACGATAAAACAGCGGGGACAGCTAGTAATCAATATATTGCTAGGACACTCGATGGCCACCTAGCGTGATAAAAAGTTAGTTTGGCTCCCCGTGAAAACATAGGTTTTTGCTAATTTGCGGGTTAATTTTAAAATCAAAACTGTACGGGTGATATAGGACAGAGGACTGTATAGGTACTAGCACTGCTTGTTGTTTCAGCTGGTTTTCCTCTGTAATATAATGAGCAGTACAAAGTTTATTTAGTCTCATTTGCCCTGAGGCACACAGACAGTGAGTTTGCTCTTTCATTACGTTAATATTACTTTGTGCAACTTAATTAAAACTATGCATTTACAAATCGTATAAAATATTACATTAGTATAATAATTAATAAGATTTTATTAGGTTTCATGAATAATTTGCTTTGAATAAAGAGTTATTTTTACCAACACTGGAGATACTTTTTTTTAATATTGAGAAATGAAATTCTTAAACCATAAATCTAAATCAATTCTAACTGTATTTACGTATTAAGTATTGTAAACAGTTTATATATGAATAGATGTTACCAAATTTTTCTGTTCTTTCAGTAAGTACCTATCTTTTATAGCTTTCAAATGCTGGGCTAAAATGATTTTAAAGAAAACTTGACTAGATTGGAATGTCCTCAAAATATTACCAATGACAATGAGAGTGGTGTTGCATAGCTGTTGACGATAAATCAAATATCTAGTACATAATTATATACCTACTCGTAGTGTCCAATCAGTCCAATGCGGTTGCCTAGCAAGTTCCTGTCGTATAGAACACGCCAGATCGTAGATCATATCTCCTAACAATAATAGAGCCTTCAACTAGTGACGTAACAAATCTCGTTAGAAAGGACAAAGTTGTGCAATAAGGGATACCGTTTCTCCATAACAATTACGGTACTAGGAAGTAATAAAAGTTCCCGTTTCTCGGTACGTGACGCAAGAATCAGCCGACTCTTATGAACGTGTTCAGCATAGCTTACTCGCATTTTTCTCATCTATTTTCCTCTCTGTTTTTTACGTAACTTACCCTTCATTAAGGTGTGATCTGCTCTTTTGTAACGGTCAAAGTTCATTCTTTTGTTTTGATTAAAACAAAAATCGTCCAATCTATGTGTAGCGTGACGCCATCTCTGACCACATCGTCAGTTAACATCAGGTGACTTTTGGTCAAACACTAACCTGTTAGTAATAAAAAAAAATCGTCAAATAATATCAGGTAAAACAAAGAAAACAATTTTTGTAGCATTTGTGACGTTTCGATTGCTCCATATTTTCTTTAACTTATTTCTTAGTTTTTAATGTAATATTTTAAGAACAAGGTCCTCCTAAAGAGAATAGTTTAGTTGTCTGTCGCCCCAACAAATTCACATTTTCACAAACAAATTCGTTATATCAAATCTTTGATAAATCGGAATGGAAAGATACATTACCGAAATATGGCGCGTGGTTTTCGATTATTGAGTCCAGTGAACTTTTCAGTGCAAGTGACAGCAGGTGTATTAGTGCTTCACGTTCAGTTATTTTCGAGTAATTTTTAGTGCAAGAGATAAATTTCCGCATCTTTTTTTAATTTATTAAAGCACCAAGTATAAATAACGCTGAGCAAACGAGTTTCTCCCCTTGCACGTGCAAATCGGATTTGTACAATTTATAGACAGCTATTCTGGCACAGATCTTGTGATGGTAAAAAGAAATAAAGGCAGAAAGAATTAACTGGAATTGTAATATAAATCAAAAGTAAGACTAGTGGTTCAAGTCACTATTTTTCCCATAAATGCGATCTGCAAAAGAAATAATATGTTGATATTAGTTTCATTTTCAGCTTTTCAGAAAAGAAACATGCCCGAGGTTTTTCTTGGAAGTTTTTTTTAACAAATTTGTATAAGTTAATAATAAAATATATGCTTACTCTTTCTTTATGCAGTTACGAGCTGGAGCTATATAATTTTAAATAATAATATTGAATGCAACTCAATTAAAGTAGCATGATTAAATTAATGTCCAGAATTGACATACGACTTTTACCAAGAAAATTCAAAAATGCTACGAAAAAGCGAGTAAGCCGCGGGTTGCAGTACAAATATGTATAAAGCATTTCCAACCTGTTTCTATTTCCATTGTAGAGACGGTATCACGGTTACTTAACTCTCGACACCTTACTGTTATAATAGGATCTCTACGAGGATTTAAATTGAATCCTGTTTGAGTCTCAAATGTACTTAAGTCTGCGTTTGCTGAAAATTGTGATGGAAAACGTTCTGTTTTCTGCTTTAATATTATAAATACTTGATGCCTTTGTATTTTCGTGTTTGTGAGTTGACTATTCAAATTGTTGCATTGGAGAAAATTCCATTCATTTTAATGTAGTTATAGTCCACCAAATGTTCTCGTAATAGAAAAAACAATTGAAAGACGATAGAGCCGTATAGGCCGGTTTCAATAACCTATTTATCCACGGTTTGCCCTACCTACTGGAGATAGAAAGAACATTGACCAATTTTCATACTGCCCTGGACCTGAACGCAATATACTTTCTATGAAAATGTTCGTTTCTGTCAATGTCACTTAGTTTTTGTTCATATTTGGTAAATGATGTTGATTTTAATGACTTAATTTAAGTAGGGCTGACTTCCAAAGTGTGAATCGGAATGAAAAACAAAATGCGGAGTGCGTTCAAAACATCCAAGCATTGTGTAAGTTAAAAAATGTCTTAAGAAACTCCGAAGTTAAAAAATCGATATCTTTTTTTTTCTACATTTTCTTTAAAATATCGTTTGTATAATCTTAATAGGCAAAAAATTAAAAATGTTATCGTATATAAATAGTTTTCATACGACCTCGGGGTCCGTTTTGACCATTGTTCTTTGACACAAGCTCCACAGAAGTTTTCGTGTCTATGTTGGGTTGATTTTTTATCAAATGCGTAAAACGAATTCATTTAAGTAAATAATTCACAACTTCACTGCCATTATTTTTCCAACAAATCACTAACTTTTCTAACTGAGAGTTTAGTTTAATAAAAGCCAAGAGTAGAATATATTTTATTTACCCTTCAACCATGTATCAAGTGAAGACAAGGGTGCAGAAGGGCTTACTGGGAAATGAAAACGAATGTTGAACGATCGTTGTGTAGCCCTACAGTTTTACTTGACATGAATTATTAACTTAGAAGATAACTGGTTTTTGCAATCTATTTTAATTTTAAATTAAATAACAAGTAGAGGACCTATTAGCAATTGAAATAGTAAATAATACGATGTAGCAACACAATTTTGAAGTCACATTGACCTCAGCTTGCGATCCGCAGGTCATGTATTGGAATCCTGCAATGAGCTTAAGATTTTGGTGGAGAAAGACATCGTCATGAAATCGTGATTAGATTGGTGATAAGGCTTTTTCTGGTGCTAGTCTGTCTATAGCTACCTCAAATTAAGAACCTATCCCCAAGCACGTATCGGTGCGTTCCGGCAAATTCATTTGAGTACTAATCGTGGTGTAACGTGGTGCCACCTTCAACCACACGTAACTTTAGTGAAATTATAAACATAATATAATATAGTAAAAAAAATATTTATGCAGGGTGAGAAATTGATTTTTAAATCTTGAGTCACAAACGAGACGAAAATTAGTTTGTCCGACATAGAACGGGAAGAAGCGCTAACAGTAGGCAATTTCTGTGCAAATGTCTCAATTAACGGCGAAAATCGTGATAAAGGCGACAGAGAATAAATTGGTGACAATTTTGTACGTAACGATAATTCAGTAGCCGAACTCAAATCACCCTAGTCCATTATTAAAGTCTATTAGCAGAATAATCGGTGCCCAATGATTACCTGTATTTAGCGTCGTCGTTGGATAAAAGACTAAAATAATGGTGGAGTACGGCTGGATTGCGCGAAAAGTAATATTTAAAATGAAAAGTAAAATCGCCTATACTATGGCTTTTTAACATCTGATCATATTGGAAATATCAGACCCACAGGCGCATTAAAGAGATATTTCATAATTAGAAATTTAAATTCTGTATCTTACGAATATTATATAATAAGAAGGACTAATTAATGGCGGGGGTGAATAATTACAGTTTTACGGTTTAAAGTTGCGCGAAAATTATTTTAGAGCATAATTTATCATCTAAACCCTCATTTCGCCCACTTTGGTGTTCATACCTCCTTTCGTTTATATACAGTATTTTATACTTACATTACGTTTTACATTTTATTTTATATTGTATTTTGCTAATCAAAACTATGTTCCCCCTTTTAGAAGTGGAAAGCCAATTGTTAATAATCAAAAACCAACTAAAAACATTACCTATAGATATGTTCACACATGTGTGCTAAAAGGTTCAGCGAAATTACAGGGCACTAAAAGATTTAACATTTCATATTTCAGGATAACGAGCACAGTGCATTACCGCACAGGTTTTTGAACTGTTGGAGTTCAAAATTCTGGGTGGCAATGAACTGTAATGAGGAAATGTGAGCTTACCAAAAAATAGGCAAGCGATTTGCTCACGTCTTTTCAATCAGATACATAAACCCACAGATGCTTGAAATGTATATTTGACTGTAATACATTATTGAGAATGGACTACTCTATCGTCTAATTTTTGTTACCAATGAACGCTCTTCTGCCAAAGTCTCCAATCATCTCGCCTTCCTGCCCAATAAAGGCGCCTTTTATTTCGAGTTCGTACTCGTGCCCCACTTTCATAGAGTTCCATGACCCTAAATCTATTTAATATGCTATGTAAGAAAACGTGAATTTCTAAACTTTTATTTTCACGTTTTTCAGATATAGGTTAATTGAAAATATCTGTTACACCGAGTTTTCGAAGGGTTATTTAATATCTATAAAAAAATTAATGTTTACTGAGACTCGGCTCTTTTGAAAATCAGGCCAATTGGAAATATCTGGCACATCATTAATCATTTGCTAGTCTAGTCTAGTTACTTTTCTGGTCTAGAGATTATTATCAACTACCAGATCGATATTTTACTAAAAATATATGTCTAATAAAAATCGGTAGCGCATAGACTGCAAAGCAACAAAACAGTTTGCTTGCACGTATCCAATGTATCACTACAACAACAACCGAGGCCGGGAAACTGCACTTTATAAGCTTTATCCCATACTAAGCGTCGCGCACAATCTCAAGTGCCCATTCGATGCGTCGTCAAGCCTTAATGGGCGCGGACAAATCGTCCTATTTATCGTAAAATCGATACTAAAAACAGAATAACACATCGTTTCAGGAAAACATGCAGTAAATTTTATACGTTGTATCGGGTTAAGAGAGCGCGCATAGAAAGTAGGGCGTACTTGTGGTGGAGTATGTAGTGGCGAAAGTTGGCACGGCGCGTGGTAAAATAGGCAACTTTTGGCAGGTAAATAGGTCGAGGAAATGTCGAGCCAAGTTTACGGAGATTAACAATTGTTTTAGGTTTTCATAAAACATAGCATTTCCAACATTCCATCGTAGTCAAATTAGAAAATTCCGTCTCTACCTGGTTCTTAGTACATAAAGATACCTACCTAAGTATAGTCACATCATCTTGTTTCATGTTTGCGGTGAGATCATGGTAAATAAGCGCCTAAGATGAAGCAACAAAACTTGACAAGGTGCGGGATAAATAGGTAACTTTTGGAAATAGGTCGAGGAGTTGTTGAGCCAAGTTGGGGTTAAGCGAGGTCGTAAAATATAAAATAGACAGTGAATAATAAACGTTCGTTAGCGAAATTGTGGAAACAACTAACAACTATACACCTACCATACCTTTTGATTGAATGACCCTATTAGGTAGGGGTGACACTAAATTCTAACTAACATCATTATTAGCTTTTTGCACAAATCACGTAAGAAGATAAATTTGTTTTGATCCGCTGTTGTATCTTTACCCTAAAGGTAAGCCAACATATGAATTTTCACCTATAATTGAAGGCGATAATCCCGGGTTTCAGCACCAACACTTTATTTGATTGGTGATAAAATACGTACATCAGAATGGAAATCACTTTGGCCTTTATTTACTTTGCGACTTTGTTGGTCGTAACACGTAGAGTTTCTTCTGAGATCAGAAGATTCGCTTGAAATCGTACACCTTTAGTACAGGTGTAAAGTAAGCAATTAGATAAAGATTTTCATTTCAACAGAACTGGTGTAAATGGAACTATTAAAACGTTTATTAAGTGTTTTTAATAAGATTGCTTTGAGTTACTCAAAATACTAGAACGTAATATGTATGATATTTGAGTAGGTAGTGAAGTACGTAGAGCGAGAAGGACATACATAGACCCAGTTAAATTAAGGATTGACGTTAAAAATATGATACAAAGATGTCAAAATGATAGCCAAGGACCAAATGTAACGGAAAATTCTACACCGACAAGAGTTCTACATTCAAATGTGGAAGATCATACAGTGACTAAAGTAGATACCGATGTTGTACATGAAGATCAAGTTTTATTGGAAACGACAAAGGCTGATTAAAAAATAAATTACACCCACATAAAATCTTCACCCGAATCCGCAGGGTTGTTAAACATAAGCGTGCGAGGAAATTGCGGAGCAGAACGCAACAAAAATGGGATAAAAGCCCCGAAATTTATGTTGGTGACTCATCGTGGTGCCATTAACACGTAGTAGCGTTCTGCATAATACATTAAAACGTCGTGACACTGCCTGCAGTGTTATTTACAGTGTGACGGTATTAGCTACTTTCAATTACTTTATGGGATTGTATGGGTAGCAGGTGGCGATAGCGTTTGGAGCTAGGTTCAAGTGATCATTTACAACAGTTTTGGAAGAGGTTGGAGAAAGATTCCTTTTTTTATTCTTACAGGACAGCTTTTGACCACAATTAATCATCTACTTATACAAAGTAGATGCGTGGCTGTGAATGATTCGGTCATTCGAATAATCTGCGATTAGGTACTAATTTTCATATTCGAATTGAATGTTAGTCTACTAATCAATCGACTTGACAAAAGACAGTCGCTGCTCACGCAGTAACAAATGAATTAAGGTTTGGTCAAATTGGCGATTTTTGGCGACTCAGGTAGACGAGTTGGTGTAATTAGTTATTAATTGAGGTTAAGCAGTCAGTCAGTCGAATGATTTGCGAAGTTGAATAATTCGAATAGTATCAATTACAGTCGCTAATGTATAAATAAGTAACGATGTGGTGGACGGTGGCGCCACACTACGACTGAACTGGAATCTGGCTCTTAAGTTAGAAATACTGGCTGCATTTTATCAAAAACGAACCGTCTAGAAGGATTAAAAAACATTAACATAAGCATAGCCTACTCGCTCGCACTGGAGACCGAGCTTAATTTTGCATATTACGGAATATTCGTAAATCATCTTTATTAAGTTCATAAAACTCAGAAATTAAAAACCGGAAGCCCAATAACGAATGGCATAAATTTTTTACACAGAAATCAGGTGAAATTGCCTCGGAAATTATACCTTTTGATAACAACTGTTTATTGCTAGGCGTAAATCTGTATAGCATCAAATGTTTCTTTGACTTCTGCGCCAGTAATACGACTGGGTTTATAAATAACATCACAGTAATATCCTACTAATATTATAAACGTGAAAGTTTGTGAGTATGGATGGACGGATGGATGGATGGATGCAAAAACTACTAAATGGATCTGAATGAAATTTGGAATGGAGATAGCTTATACCCCGAACTAGCACATAGGCTACTTTTTACCCCGAAAAAAGGTTCCTGCGGGATAACGGGAAGACGCGGATGAAACCGCAGGGCGCAACTAATTATAAAATAAGTGCAAAAGTTTGTGAGTGGTGAGTGTGTTATGTTTGTTATTTCTTCACACTGCAATGATTTAATAGAATTGAGTGAAATTTGAAACAGAGACATCTCATACCTGCATGTATTAACACATAGGCTATATTTCATCCTATAAAAGTTTTTGCGGATTGACGGGAATACCACGGGCGTAACCGTGGGGCAGAACAGGTTTGCTAATATAGCTTTACCGTGCAGTAATGGATTTTTTCTTTTATAAATACGTAAATAGCTGTTCCCAGCGGTTTCACCCGCGTGGGCTACAGTTTATCGCGATAAAAACTAGCCTATCGCCAGAAATTAATAATCGATCCTGATCCGTTATTCGCGGTTTTGGATCGATATGTCATGTCATAATATGTGATTTTAGTAGTAATACGTCAAGCTCTAGTACTAAAATGTCATATTATGACATGACATATCGATCCAAAACCGCGGATAAGGGATTAGGATCGATTATTAATTTCGGAAGTATTTTCTTTCTTAGGGTCAAGACTGTACCAATATTCATTTAAATCGGTTGTGTAGTTTATGTGTAAAAGCCAGACAGACAGAGTTACTTTCGCATTTATAATATTAGTAGGGAAGTATTGAAGTAGGGATTAGTGCTAATCACAATTAATTACTCGAATACAACACCGAAATCTCATTTGTATCAAAGAAACGCGATAAGAAACTGTCGCTAATTAATTCCGAGCTTCTCTTTCTTATAATTAGTACAGAGTAGGTACTATAAGAGTTAGAGACACAGAGACAGTTCAATTAAAATGACCCCGAGATAGTCAAACTTTGTCAATCCAGTCACGCCCCGACATAATGAAGTGAGGAGTTGTCACGTAAATACTTCTTGGATAGCATTTGAAATCGCGATAAAAGGGAAATTTACTGCCGCCCTAAATATTCCTAAGTAGGTATATAAAGGCTCTTAAGGAAGGCGTTTTTCGTGGTGTTCGAAATTAGGATAGGAAATTACAGCTGTCTTGATTAATGTATTGTTGGTGGAGGGAATGAGGGGAATGAAGCTACTTATGTATTAGATACTACAATTGCGGGGAGCTGATTTATTCTGTGCAAAAGTAGGTAAGTGTTTTTATGGCAACATTACTAGTTATGTTCTATAGATAATATTAATATTTTTATTTCATTTTACTTTTTCTTCATACTCTTACAGACGAAAGAACTTACTTTCATCATTATCAGCCTTTCACGTTCCCACTGCTGGGACTCCGGCCTTCTCTCAGAGAGAGAGTATGGGCTGTAATCTACCACGCTGGCCCAGTGCGGGTTGGTAGATGTCGCATTCCCTTGAATGATATAGTTCTTGGGTTTCCTCACGATGTTTTCCTTCACCGTTTTGAGCGAACTAACTTTGTTTCCCGGAAAAAGGTTCCTGCAGGATAACGGGAAGACGCGGGTGAAACCGCGGGGTGCAATTAGTAATTCGTAACTGCCTAGCAGATTTCCATACATTGAAAGAAATAATACTGGAAGAAAGAAGCCACAGAGCTAAACCTACTCATTATATGTCTCATTTATTCATGTATGTTTTCTCATTCTAATCGCATTAAATAAACATTTAACACGGCTAAGGCATCAGGCATCAGACCTATCACAACAAAACTTTTTCAAAGGATACCTAATAAAAATGTAGAGAAGAGAGAAATATCCATTGCGTTCACTTTACATACCTGGGGATGTACGTAGCAATTCCTGAAAAATCCAACAAAATCTCCTACCTCAAATTGTATTTGATATATCCGAATGGTGAGATGAAAGCGAGCTGGACGAATCTAGATAATGCAAATATAGGGCTGTGCTGCCTGTCCATGCTTCAGATTGTTATTTTTATTTTATTCGTTGGATTTGATGTTATATTTTAGTATGGTATAATCAAATTATGAATTATGCTAGATTAGGCTTTGGTTTTGAGACTACAAGTATTACTAATCTATCTATTATCTATATTTATAAAAGAAAGTCGTGTTAGTTACACTACTTATAACTCAAAAACGGCTGAACCGATTTGGCTGAAATTGGTGGGGAGATAGCTTAGGACACGGAAACGGACATAGGATACTTTTTATCCCGGAAAAGGTTCCTACGGGATAACGGGAAGACGCGGGTGAAACCGCGGGGTGCAGCTAGTAAATAATAAAAACACATAAGAGTAGATAATTTATTAATAAAATCAATAAAAATATTGAAATGATTGGGTTCGTGGCATTCTAGAACTTTTGACTCAAGAATACCAAACAACAAATACAATGTTAAGCAATTTAATTTTCTTTATTTTCAAAAATACTATCTTGATCTTCAAAAAGTTAATTATCGTTATTGTTAAAGAGTCGCTCGTGATGGTTTTAATGCTGAAGTTTTTCTATTTTTTCGTGATTAAATTAAAATTCTATTCAAACAAACATATAAGTTTTGAAAGTGGTCAATCAAAGGATTGCTCTGATTTGTGCGTCAAATGTCAAAGAGCAATGACAACATTGCTTAGAGGAATGAAAGGGTTATTAAATTGCCTTTCGGCTTTTTGGTATTATATCTGCCATCACTTCACACAACTCTTTTGACGAGCCGCGAGCCCCGACCGACCTCGAATAACATTTTCGTTCTATTAAATACCAGGGATGCAATACCACAGTATATGAAATACTAGTAGAGAGTCTTTATACAAGCGGTATATCTAACGTGATTATCTATGTCAGCTTTACGTCTCATATCTAAGTGGTTGGAGGATTACTTACATCAATTTGAATAATCACGCTATACGCACGAATAATGTGTTTTTGTCATTAATCTATTTTCATATATGTTTGTGTATATCATGTCTGGGAACGATTTATTTTTGTTTTGTGGGACGTCGAGAGGCAACCATCCAATGTATGGGTATGTGGAGTGCAATAGATGCAAGTAGGTACTATGGAAAGAGGAAGCTAAAATGGTTAATACCGAATGGAAACAGACAACAATCCTCTCAGCCATTAAAAATTATAAGAATAACTTCAATAGTTCAAAATCTAGACAAACGCTCGTCACTTTGAGATATTAGTTTGAGTTATTATTTTATGTAATATTTCTTTATGCCCTTTAATTTCTTGATTCATCCAGAACACAATAATTTAAAAAAAAGTTAATATTCGAAAGTAACTCTGTCTGTCTGTCTCGCTTTCACGCCCTAAATTACTAAACCGATTTAAATGAAATTTGGTATGGAGATAGTTTGAACACTGAGGAAGGACATGGGATACTTTTTACTGCGATAAACTGTAGCCCTCGCAGGTGCAACCGGGGAGACCAGCTAGTAATTTAAAAAAGCAGGTAAGTTTATCTGCTAGTTGTAATATTCTGTGACATGTCGATGCGGGTACGCGGTCTCGTAGAAATTCATTTCGGTAAAAATTACATTAGTTTAATCCCCGAACTTGTCTGAAATTAGCTTTGTACGTCGAAAATTAAACGTGTATTTTCAGTGACCGTTTTGCTCGAACTCGAATCGTTGTTTTCTTTGTATTCGGTGTTTCAACGTTTGTTATTGTTTCGGAGTATAATTATGTGGGATTGACTGAATATGAAATTTGGGAAAGCGAAGCCACTCATGGGTCTTAAAAAATAATATTTCATTAAGTTAGCTTTTGGATATTGTAACGAGTATCAAAGTTATTCAGATTTCTTTATACCATACTAGTAAACCATACTGTTCTACAAAAGTTATTTTAGATGCCTACATAGTTTGTATGAACCCCGTCGGGTTCGAAAGGGGTCGAAAGAGGACGTTTATAAGATGCAAGAGAATATCACTACAATTATATGTAAAATTACAAATATCTTTAAAACGTCAAGTTTCTTCACATATTACCTCATTGAAGACGACAAGAACGAAGCATTTTTCAAGTAAGCAAATAAATCTTTTCTTTACAATTTACAGACTAGCGTTTGACCACAAGTCAAGTGATCTTAAGTGACGATCTGAGAAAACGGCTAGACTAGAGCACAGTTAACTTTGTGCAGACATAATGGCCAACTTAGGTGCCTAGCCTAGTCCGGTAGATGATCAAAAGCCAGTGAAAACGAAAACTTACCGACGTTGGTGAAATACGGCAACGGGAAATTCGATATAAACGATATTGAAAAATATCGGATCTTTTTCTTTTGACGAAAAATACTATAAAGAAATAGCCATCCGAAGTCGCTTCTGAACCGTACACAATGCGGATGCTCACGTATCAATGCACAAAAGCAATAACCCCAATGAAAACTAGTATTCGTTAAGCATTCTTTGTAAGAGTATCGAAAATATTCGACAGTATTTCACAAGCTTTTGTTACTGTTACAGCTATAAAACATTTTAAGCCATTCCGTGGTCGGTTCATGAATTACATTGACGTTATTGTTCTAGATAAAAAAGTTAATTTTCAGTGTTGAGCCAGGTTTCATGTACACAATGCTGTGGAAACAATAGAGGGTCATAATTTTGACTTCGTTAAAATATTAGGGTATAAAAACCGTTATTTATATTGATACACTTCTTTCCGAATTTATCGACATTGAAAATGTTATGCGCATACTCTATCACACTTTACACTATCACCCTGCTCCACCTTTTTGTTAGAAATATGCATGTTTGTGAGTTTGTATCTTTGTTACTTCTTCACATCTAAACAGCTCAACGGATTTGAATGATCATGAGTTACTTACCCTGAATTTACACATACCTATATGCATATTTTTATCACGAAAGGGAAAACCGCGGGGCACAGCTAGTAATATCCATAGTGATAATAATAATCTCTCAATTAAGGGGAAACCAAACGAGCGTAATTTTGTGAGTCGTGAGTCGCGTATTTTACGTTCAACTGAATTGTCAATTCATTTTAAGTCGTCATGTGGCCTTTTTGTATGAAACCGAATGCAGCAGAATTTATGCTACCGAAATTCTGCGACTCACGACTCACAAAATTACGCTCGTTTGGTTTCACACTTACATGGAAAAGCGTCCAAACTAAAAGAAATGACCAGAAAAGCGGCCAATTTTCATCAAGAAACATTCTCGATTTTCATATCTATTTTAATAAATGAAAGAAATCCTTTGTAAGAACACATCTAAAAGAATTAACCCTACGTGGTTCTGTCGGGCTCAGACTAGGTACATGCTCCCTGATCCGTTGAAATTGAAATTTAAGACCTCATAAAAGCCTGAGAAGTTTTGCCTCGATTCTGCTTCGAAGTATTACTACATATTATATAGTATATACAGTGTACTGTATATACTATATAATATCTTATCCTGTATCTTTTAGCATGAAAAGATTAATCGAAAGTAGAAGAAACTTTTTGATTAGTAAAATAATGAAAACCCTGTACAACTTGAAGGCGGATAATTTGAGTTTTTTTTAGTTGCTTAAGATATTTGAAATGCCATAATCCCCACGCTTGGCAGGCGTCTTGGTGATCGCAGTAAAAGATGACGGTTGCTCAGAAGGCGCTGCTGCCCACCTTCCGGTACAATTCCTTTCGTCGCCTACGACTCCCTTGGGAATAAAAGGGGGGATGCTATTCTAGCCCGGCATCCTCGATGGATGCAAATGGCTAATAGCCGTTCATGGTGGCGTTCAAGGGGGGAGGCCTATGTTCAGCAGTGGACTTCTTCCGGCTGATGATGATGATGATGAGTCGCTGAAGACTCATGGCGATGCACATGAGATATACTAGCATATACTACCTAAGTGCCCACATCTATTCTGTGCTGGTGGACAAAATTCCTACGGTCTTGACTTGTGATTGTGATTGTCCCTGTAAAAAACCCCGGGTTGTACTTTTTTGGAAACATCGACCATCGCAAGGCATTTCATTCCTTTGCAGTTCTTATTAGATAACTTAAGATTAGTTTTTTTCTTCTAATAATACCTAGAGCTTGGCTGAACTTGAATTTCATTTATTTTTAATACGATTAAGCAAATTAAATGTATATCATTTTTTACTTGTAATAATGAAAAAAAAAAAAATCATTTTCAATGATTTGTCATCTATGACTTTTATTTGAAAGTTAATTTGTTTTGACACTTCGGGTTTCTGTACAAATTGAGGAAAAAAGTATGACGAAAAAGACCATTTTTACAAAATTCAACTTTGTATTTGTTGTTTTTTTTCACATACTTATTTAATTTATGCTTCCTGTGGAAAAGACGGCCTTATTTCTCACAAAAACCGCTTTCAGCAAAATAAGCTTAAAAAAATAAATTTGCTTCATTGTTCCAGTAAATTCATTCAAACAAGCATTATTTACCAAACGCTATTAAAATTTAAAAGACAAACAGACAAAACACTCGCACAGAGAGATAAAAGCAGTCGATTCCAGGCTGACTGCGCAATATTAGCAGCTATTTGTATTCGCAACCACGTACGCCATGTTTAAAAAGCTTACGACTTACGTACATAGGGGTGAGAAGTGACGTCATTGGTCCAACACTCACCCCAGCTCACATACCTACACGGAGTTGAGTGAAGTGTCTGAACTAGTCACTTGTCTAAGTCTAGATCGTACATAGGGGGTCGCAGTATGTCGTAGCACTCGTAGCGAGAACCTACGTCGAGTGCAAGGGCACCGACGATAAGCTAAGTTTAGACTTTTATGGCGATGATGGCTGGTAGTGACGTCGGTTTGCGATCCGTAGGACCTGGGTTCGAATCCTACAATGAGCTTGAGCTTTCGGTGAAGGAAAAGATCGTGATGAAACCATAGCTTGGGTACTTTCTAGTACTCGCCTGGCTAGCTACCACCCTCATGTTAAGAATCTGTCGCCAAGCACCTATCGGTGTGTTCCGGCAGCCTCACTTGAGAGCCAGTTCCCAATTTCAGGTGTAGCGTGACACTGATGACCACATCGTCACTAAACATCAGATGACTTGTGGTCAAACGCTACCCTGTAAGTAATTTAAAAAAACATACATTTCTTTGTGATTAGATACAATTTTCTTTCTTTAATTTTTACAGAAGAGCGTTTGACCACGTGATGTTGACTTGGTGTTAAGACGACGTGGTCGAAGGTGTCGTCTCGTTACACGGATGGGAAACTCCGAAAAATCGTCATTGAAATCCTACTAATATATACGTGAAAGTTTTTGAGTATGTATGCAAAAAAACAAATAACAAAACGCAAAAACTACTGAAAGGAATTTAATAAAATTTGGAATGGAGATAGCTTATACCCTCAGATATAGGCTACTTTTAATCCCGGAAAAAGATTCCTGTGGGATAACGGGAAGACGCGGGTAAAACCGCGGGGCGCAGCTAGTCCATAATAATAGTTATTGATAAAAAAAACTAATAGCGACCCACCGCCTAGCGTCGACTCCGCACTCTTGTTTCAATAAAGAGGGAAGCATAAAATCTTTCACCATAAAAATTACAAACTTGTATGTGCCAACTTTCAAAGAAATTGGTAATGAAATTTTGGATCTCAGATGTAAGATACAAACTAACTTTATTTTTATATATTTTTCTTACAGGGTATCATCATCATCATCATCATCATCAGCCTGTATCAGTCCACTGCTGGACATAGGCCTCTCCCAAGGTACGCCACTGAGCCCGGTCTTCGGCTCTTCTCATCCAACTACCGCCAGCCACTCGGTGCAAGTCGTCGCTCCACCTACAGGGTATCGTTTGACCACAAATCACCTGATTTTAAGTGCCGATGTGGTCGAAGAAGGCACCGCTCTACACCTGAATTGGCTCTCAACACATCTCCGAAAAGTAAGTAGTATAACATTATAATTGTTAGCTTGGTTATATTATAACTTTACATATTTGTATATTGTAGGTACGGGTATTAATTAATTATTGTTAACTACGATACTGAGAGTAATCAATTTAGGCATCTATAATATCTATTTGTTCAGAAGGGATATTGTGGTCTGTAATATTTGATATTAGCACAATACATGCCTAAAACCAATTTAGCTATTGAATAGATCATCATCATCATCATTATCAGCCTTCCACGTTCCCACTGCTGGGACTCTGACCTTCTCTCAGAGAGAGAGTACGGGCTATAATCTACCACGCTGGCCCAGTGCGGGTTGGTAGATGTCACATGCCCTTGAAAATGTTGCAGTTCTTGGGCATGCCGGTTTCCTCACGATGTTTTCCTTCACCGTTTTGAGCGATGGCAAATCTGCTGTATAACTTATTAAGTCATAGGTACGAGGCCGAGAGGATTCGAACTCGGTGTCGGGCGTCGGCATCTTGTAAGTCGCACGCCAAACCGTTCGGCCACCATCGCTCTATTGAATAGATAATGACTGCTATGCTACGTAGGTATCGAAGTACCGAAATTACATAAACGATGCCTATTACATCCAGTACTTACGACTGGAACATCGCATGTTTTAGCTTTTTATGTACCAGACTACGAAATGTTTCTTCGTTTTTATTATGAAAGTAACAAATTCTGAGCTTAGTACAAACCTCTGTTCTTTATGTAAATAACTAAGAGCTTTGACTAAAGTCTTTTATTTAGGGGAGTTCTTTTCGAAATGAAAAACGCGTAAATATGTATGATTTGTTTAGTTACAACAGTTATTTATCATTTGTAGGTAAGTTTTATCTACAACTCAAAAATGAAGTTTTTAGTATTAGATTGTGTGAACATACTTATTGTATGAAAGTTGTCAAAGAAAAGTCTGTGAGAAATATATACTTCATACACGTATTCTACCAATAATTTTTTTAAGCGAAAGTATTTGAGTGATTTAGCATAGCCAAAGAGATTTTATATGATTTTTCGCAGGGTAGAGCTTGACTACAATTCACCTGATATTTAGTGACGCTTACATCCTGTACATACATTTATCCCGGAAAAAAGTTCTTGCGGGAAAACCGCGAGTGTAACCACGGGGTGCAAAATACAGTTACCTTCCAGGCTTCCAAGTAAACAAAACTCCTGACTTTTTCTTATCATGCTAGGTAGAAACTCTCATACCATCTCTTAGGCAGATACACTTACTTTCAAACTGTATCCAGGTACTAAGCGAAGGAGTTTCAAAGAATAAGCAATAAAAAAACACGACACTTGATGCACGAGACAGACGGCCCTCCAGACAATGGCTGTACTTAATACCCGTATCACGTACTCTCCTAGACTTTACCATATTGTCATCTACATAAGGTTCTGAATAGCTTGCTTTTTTCCATGTACTGTATGCCGTGTACGATGGTGTGTGATACAGATGTTCGCGTAATTAGCGAAGAGTTAATGAGTGGCTCTTTTGAACATTTTTAATGCTACAAAGGAAGGTAGTTAAGAACATTGTAAGTGGACTAACTTGTGTATTATTTTGCCTAGTAGAGGCTGGAGTAGACGTTAAGTGGAGTCTGGAAGCAGGATACCGCAATTTTATATTAAGTTGATCTTAAGATTGTCTGAATAAAAATGTTTAGCATTGTGCTTGTTTCTAGTGTTTGCCGTCCGCCTGGGGAACTCAATTCAACCAACATGTAGTAGTGTGCAAACATTACTGTGTTCCGCATAAAAGGGCAATGTTTCCACTGAAATTGCAGGGCATAAACAGATTTATCATCTGGTATAGCTTAATGGTGATGAGCGCAGTGCATTGTTGGATAGGACTTTGAATTGTTGGAGTTCCAAATTCTGGGGGGCACTGTACTGTATTGGGAAAGCCTGACGCATACCACCAGACAGACAAGAGACTAACTCGTCTCGTCACTCGAAAAAAACTTAGAATTGTTTAGCGTCCTCGTACAGTCGTTATGATACCCACCCCTATTTTCCATAGAGATAAATTATGGGCTGGAGAGACACACCCGGGACATAGGCTACTTTATGTACCGGAAAATTTACGGTTCCTATATGACAATCTTTGTACGGGTAAAACTACGGGGCACTGCAAGTTTAATTAAATTTTATTTATTTTTACTTTTAATTACCTACTGTAATATCTGTAACATTTTGTTACTTTCAGCAACAATAAATACATTGTTTTAATGAGATGGTTTACGATTATTTTAAGACGTGGTCTGTGTCATTCCGTCAATATTTAGTACAGCCGTATAATTGAAATATTCCATTAAAAATAAAAAAATTAAATAAGCCTCGAGGTAAGCTATGCCCTATCCGCTAACACGCACTGATTCTCATGATGGATTATGGCCCATACTTTCTTTCCTAAAGAAGGCCCGTGCCCCAGCCCCAGTAAAACGGAACGTACCTAATAGGATAGGCTGATGACGTTCAAATATATAGCTATTTCATTATCATCATCACTTAAAACCCATTCGCATGTTATTCTCTTGATCCTCATTGTAGATTTTACACTCTATTAACTTCGGCAATATTATAAATTCCGGTATTGATCGCATGTTTTTGTAGTTGACTATGCAATAGGTATACTCTCAGAAGCGAATCTGTAAACAGTGTTATTATCGTTAAATTAAACGTTAATTAATCGCATGTTATGTAATTTTGGGCTTTATCTTCATTAATATTATAATGTGGTGAAGTTTGTTTGCACGAGTATGTATGTTTGTACGAGTTGGTAATATCTCGAACTACTGATCTAATTTTGAAATGATTTTTTTACTGTTAGGAAGCTACGAGTAGGTACTTTTGTTATTTTTATTATTGATGGCAATGTTTCTTTTCTTCAATTAGTTAAATATTTTAGTTCAATTTCTTGTACTATGTATATGTAAGGTAACGTTCCTAATAAAAAACAATACATCATGTCTAATAATTTCTATAGTAGTAATATAGAAATTTCAGTTTAGTTAAAAGCTCTCAGAAACGGTAAACTTCTGAACCCTTTCAAAACATTATAGTTAAAAGTTATTAACGAAAATCCAGACATAAGCCGATACTGAGTCTGCAAAATGTAGACCGATCCTTATTAGTCGGACAAAAGTATGTTTTAATTAATTATAATGTATGTACCTACCAGTTCGAATATGTATAGTCCATACTTAATTATTAGGTATTTTAAAGAACAATACAATCTCTATATAGGTTACATTATCTTCTTACATAATATTTTGGCATAATTAGACACACTTTTTAGTTTTAATAATACTAATGCATTTTTGGCATGCCGTTTAGATAGGGATATTATTTATTCGTCTAAAGGTAGTTAGATAGATAGATATAAATATGGAAATATGTTTGCTGGTTTGAAATTCATTCAAAGGTTACATCTGAATTGGGAACTGGCTCTCAAGTGAGGATACCAGAACACACCGGTAGATGCTTGGTGACAGATTGTTAAAGGAGCTAGCCAGGCGAGCACTAGGAAATGCCCTACCACCACAATATGATTTTATCTTGATTTTTCCTTACCATTGCTCAAGTTCATTACAGGATTCGAACCCACGACCTACGATCCTCAAGCCGACGTCACTACTGAGCTACTCGTGTCATCGATTGCGGATAGAGGCCGGCTGCAAGCCACAGTTTGTAATACAAACATAATTACCGAAAACTGTTATTGTTGTGATCCCCCCCAGTAATTGAATTTGCTGTAAGTTTATACAGACGAGGTTAGTAAAGGCAATCGGGGTCTTGATTAAACTAAACATTGTTGTTGCCTTATTCATGATAGGGTCGCTTCTAAATTTAGTTTTCGAATATTTTCGGAATATATGGAAACTGTTTGCTGAAATTTTACAGAGATGTGTTCTAGTTCTAGGCCGCCAATGTTCAGCAAGGCTCCTTTAGATAGATAGATAGATTAACTCTTTATTGGCACACCACAATACAGAGAAATTAAAAAAAAAAATAAGAACAACAAAGAACTTAACGACGGTAAGTGTCACAAAACGCGGTCTTAGCGGTCAGAGCTATCTCTTCGAGACAACTCAAAAGCAGAGGAAAAGTAAGAAACTACTATATATGGACGGTGGTATACAGCAAAAATTAAATAAAAATATAATAGACTACAAACCCGTAATACATTATTTTGTTCTATCGTCAATAATTTTTGCAGCGCACGTAAAAATAGGTTTTCGATTTCAGGCCTTGTGTTACATAATATCAATTTTCTTCCTATTTTTTTTGAAAATATAATTTAGATTATGTCCGCCGGAGATAGTGTAGCTTTACAACGGTGAAAAAAATTTTCAAATCGGTTGAGTAGTTTATTTATAGTTTATTCTAATCGATGCAAACAAACAAACAATCAATCAATCAAACAATCAAATCTTTCCTCTTTATACTATTATATATTAGTATAGAAGAAGCATATAATTATATACATACTATAACTTTTTCTCTTTAAATATATTTATGTAGCAATACTTTCGTAAGGCACGAGTCAAGAATGAATATCTTTTATAGAAATCTGTTAAACACTTTTGAGTAAAGATTATTTTAGATAATCATAAACTTTTTAATATACTTACATTTGCTGCAGCGGCCCGCAGACTGTAATTGCTTTGTATTTATGAATTTGCGCCCCTGGCAGCTGCCCCCGTGGTCAGCTCCTTGCTCCGACCCTGTGAGCCTATACTATCACGAACTCCGTTCCCGTCACTACTTTTAGGAACTGCTATAATTCTGTAATGATTTCACTAAAACATTTGAAATTCTCTGTTAACAATTTTCAGCTCTCTAAAAATTGTTCGTGAAATCGTTGTATTATTCTGTTGGGAATAGGATCCTTAAAATATAAAATATAGATAGATATTGGCTTGGTGGATGATTAATTTATGCAAATAGTGAACAAAGAATGAGGATTCCACGATCTCTTAATATTTTAC
The DNA here is from genome assembly GCA_931315375.2 of Opisthograptis luteolata. Classification (NCBI taxonomy): domain Eukaryota; kingdom Metazoa; phylum Arthropoda; class Insecta; order Lepidoptera; family Geometridae; genus Opisthograptis; species Opisthograptis luteolata. The sequence goes on along the minus strand of OV928047.1, from coordinate 7,305,681 downwards.
AGATTCACTTGTAGAGATCCCTGTAAGGTTGATTTTTATTTCTGTAAAATAATTATACAAGAATTTCTATTGCTAAATGGGTCTAATGGTTGCCAAAAAGCGTGCTCACTATATATTTGAAATTGATAGCAGTAGATTTGTTTTACAATGGAATACTGTTTCCATCATCTCATACTCAGTCTGCTTTTGATTTGTAAAGTTTTAACATATTGCCAATTATTTTCATAATGAAGGCTTTAAGACTTTGACTTGGTGTCATCAGGGCAAGTCGTAGATCGATGTCCCTCTCTTGTCCATTCCAATTAAAGAAGTGAACTAAAATATTATTTCAGCATGTTCCAATCTAGGCACGTTATTAATTTATGCAAAATAAGGTTAAACATGTACTTGTACCAAATATTTATACATAATGGAAAAGATGAAACGCGGCCTCATTGCCTTTGTTGAATAATTTATGTTTTATTTCTCGTACATTCGCCCCCTGGCGTCCCTGTACATATTTTATTTTTGCGCAGTATCTTAGTTTTCTTGGTTTTGGATAAAAAGAAAGCTTTAAAGCAAAGCGCTTTCTTGCGAGTTAAAAAAAAATAAAAAGATTAAATTTTCAAACATTAGAACACAAAAAGTTACCTAAGATCGACATTTTATATACGAAGACTTAAAATACGCCAAAAAATTAAATACGTGGTCAATACGTGAAAAATAACAATGCTAAACATAGGCCTTTCTACTACTTTCTACTTTCGAATATTAGCCATTTGCATCCATCCGCTCCCCACGACTCTTAAAATGTCGTTGGTCTACCTAGTGGAGGGCCTTCCTATAAAACGTCTTTCGGTTCGTGGTTCCCGTTGGTTAATGGTTCGTCGAGCGATTTGGCCTGCCCATTACTACTTCAACTTGCAAATTGCAAATTCTGATTCTGATTTGTGTAAGCACGCGCGACTCAAATTGAGCTAAAACCAGGCAAAAAGCAATTATATGTACTGTTTTACATTGTGCTCTTCATATACGTAGTCTACGAGCCTCGGGCAGTTTTCATTTTTTTAACACAGAAACTCGACAGTACTTGTAAAGAAAAAATATTGCCATTCCTATTTAATTCGTCGAAACAGATTGTTTAACTCTTGAATTGTGATTTTAACTTTTAACTGTTATTTCTAACAGTACAAGTCCGAATGTTGAAAATATAGTGAACGCTAAAAGAATAAGTCTAGAATATATTTTGTCTAAAAATTAGTTAGACCTTTCCCAAGTCTAATTAAAATTCAAAAAATATTTATCCATATAAGTATATACCTAGTCTAGTATTTCGATATGCCATGGAATTACTCTGTATTTATATTTGTTACACTTGTTTTTATTGAAAAAACAGGTGTGTGGTTTGATGCTATTAGTCATAATTATATCACTCTTTTACAATTTTATACCTTCAACCAATCCGCGATTTTCTTATGGAAAAAGACAAATTGTCGGTTTTTTAAAACTAAACTAACTTTGACAGGTCTAAAAGTGTTGCTGTCTTTTATGCTGGGGCCACACTAACGGGAAATACCGTTTAATAGCGCGATGATTGACGTTTGACATATTAAGTGTGGCCACGACATTGGACAACGGCATTCACATTGGCGTTTGACGTTAGCCGATAATTCAAGTGCATTCACGTTGACCGTTCAAGTGTAGCCACTCACATAATTGCGTTAATAATTAACGCAATATTTGTAGCGAAGATAGGCATTGACATTTCTCTTGACATTGACCTAAGTGTACCCCCTTAACCTGGCACAAGAACTGGCTAGAAACGCCCGGCAGGTAATTTTTTGGGCGCGATCACTTCACAATTTAATTTTTATTACGCATCTAGTTCTTGTATTGGTTCACTCCTGTGTCCTACCCTAAAATTTAAATAAAGGAGCCCATTAAAACCGACTGAAAAACTACGTTCAGCCCGACAATGAGTTCTTAAATTTTCAATTTGTAGCCGAACAAGGGCCGGGAGTGGGTCCATAATGCCGCACTCGACACGAGGAGCTGACCGCGGCTACTTCGACAGCTTAGCATTTAATGAGTGGGGCAAGTCAAAAGCTTCCGTCAATCAAAAATAATAAAAAAACAGACTTCACGTTTCTCTCGATTTTTCTGGAATGCCATCATTAGATCCTGGTTTCTTTTTCATGGTACTCCTTTCCAACAAAAAAAAAAATCATAAAAATCGGTTCATAAACGATGCAGTTATCCGCGAACACAAATAAAAAAACGGTTTTTACGGATTATACGGTCGAATTGAGAAACCTCCTCCTTTTTTAAGTCGGTTAAAAAAAGATACATAGCTCTAGTAGACTTTTATTAATATTTTGAGTCTTTAAACTAAACTAAATAAATCTTTTAACATACACCCCTGCTCACTCACATACACACACATACTACTTTTGAAAAGTTAGTTTATTGTTAACAATAAACACTCGTTTTGGTAATTTGTGTAATCTTGTTTGAGCCTTGTAACAAAATTATTTCTATTGTATTATTGAAATGCTATTGCTATTATTACTACATTATACATATAAAATAATTAAATTAAAAAAAAAAATATATATAATATATAAATATTACTTAATTGGCCTTTTGATAAACATGGAGCACCTAGGAATAGTAGCATCGTGTTTTGTTTCTTTCGATTGAGCGATGAACTGCCCCCGCAAATCACAAAACACGGTGTAACCACCACATGATTTTTTTCCCGGATTTCTAAACCCTCTATGAATTCTATACAATTAGATATTTATTTTATTGTGGTCTAAAACTCTTTTATTTTGCCATTGTTAATGATACTGCCTTCTAAAGATATAGGCTTAACACTTGTACCATACAACAGGTTTTACTCATTCAACCTCTTACATCTGGCCACTGAATGAAACATCAACTTTAAGCCTCAAATAGCCTTTTAAAAAGCACCCAAGTACGCACTCGACTACGTTCATTTGAACTCCAGCTATGTACTATATATCTCTCATATCGTATTTTATTATATCAGAGCATTGTCAGAACATTTATCTATATAATAACTTAAAATTTAAAAGTCCTGACTTATATGTACTGGCATATCAACGCGTATAACTTCTACCGCTGATCTTAAAGATATGAAATTTACAGGTGCTGTGAAGAAGTACACTAAAAAAGGTTTTGGGTTTGGTCCAATGGGATTTACAGGAATGTAAATCGAGTATAGTTTTTTGTTTAATTATTATAGTATTGTTGTTGTTGTGAGTTGTGTCGGGTTGCTGTTGTTGTGGATTGTAGATTACATAAAAATATATTTCTCATGAATTAGGTAAAACTGCAAGTTATGCGCAATAAATAATATATAAATGCTGTCTGTTTACTGCTGAAAACATTCCAAGAAAAATTACGGAGTTTCCGCGTTGAAATTGAGATATAGCAGAAACGAAACCTTCTCAGTGGATCGCTATAGTCATAAAGATGTTACAATATTGAAGGTATGTCCTCAAGGTGCCACCTTCATTATTGTATGCCCAAAACAGACGTATCTTTCACACCCTGAGCTTGAAGAGAGTAGGTAACACTAAAGGGTTACCTACGCCCTTATTAGGAACGTCTTCAGATTCGTGTTTCTAAGGGAAAGGTCAAGTTTAACCCGCATTTTGAACAACGGTTTCAAACTGGACACGGGTTGGATAAAGGGCAAAGGGACATCTTTGGACTTGATGCCAGGTATCACGTTGTTAATATCACGAATACGAATAAATAAAAGATGAACAGAAACAGATAGTACTAATGATAGATTATGATTAAAAAAAATAATAATGATCCCTTAGATCAAACCCGCACGTCCAAGAACCGCAACTTTCAAGATCTACCAATCCGCATTAGGCGAGCGTGGTAGCTTATGGCCGTTTGACCAGCGCTGGTCTTCCGTTTTGTAGGGTAGCGACTTTTACAAGGCACCTTAACATTAGAGATGATGATTGGGAACTGGCTCTCAAGTGGGGCTGCCGTAACACACCGAAAGATGCTCGGCGGTAGATTTTACTTTTTTACTACTTCGGGAGCAAAAGATAAATCTGTACAAGTATAACTCTCCGATTTCAGATTTTTCAGTCATATAATGTTTACAGCTCACAGATTTCAGTGCTGGTTTATGCGAGAAAAGTTATGTTTCCATCTCGTGTAAGACACATTGTCAATATCTATATATTCCCATCCATGCATCGTAAAAATATACGACAACGTTATAATATGTAAACCGAATCATAACTTTGTTGAGCCACAGCTGATTCAATATTCGAGAATATGAAGAAACAGGCATTACCTTTACATTTATGAGATTTTTAACAGGTATACGGAGTGCTAGGCTGCGCAGGAATTTGAACTTTTAAGGTTCTTCTAGGTGAATTTCAACTGTAAGGCGCAAGCGTGACGTTAACCATCAGGTGACTTGTCAGTCTCGAAAGTGTGCATCCAGATGATGCAAAAATTTGGTCCCTCATTCCAGAGTGAGGGACCAAATTCTTATATCATAATTATCTAGGTATCCTTCCTGAAAAAATGAATCTCAGAATAGTTTAAAAAAAAGGCCAAAAAGAAAACAAATTGGTAAAAATGGACCTCTAGTTTGTTTGCACGAAACCATTTTACTTTTTACTCATACCTAGAGAAAAAAAAGAGTAAATAGCAGGTTTACTAGTGTGGTCCTTTAGTCAGTCTATCTAAATTTGAGCATTCCTGATTCCAATGACAGTCTTCCTGGTAATGACACCAGAATCGTACAAACTGAACCCTTATACCACGTCCCTAAATTAGTTTTATTTTAAACCTTATATGGATGCACAAAGCCACAATCAGTCTACAAAATCCACTCAAAACTAGCATAGAGACACAGTTCATTGCCTTTTCTCTACAATGAAACGAGCAGGGAATTAGAATTCTTTCTCCGTCTCATAAGAATAAATGAACTGAAATGAAACGAAATACCTAGGATTTTCCACAGGGCAATGATCCATTTAATTTTATTATGAAAACACGTTGATTCAGTTCCTTTTATTCATGGCACTACCTGAATGAGAATTAGTTACCTTACTTACCTTACTGTCTTGGTAAGATTTGTAGCGGATTTTACCAATAAAATCCTTGGAATTCAAGGAAGCTCGGATTTTACTAAAACGTTAAATAGAGTCAATATCAATAACAAACTATATAATTATGTAATTCTAAAAATTGACAGAAAAATTGTCTTCAATCCGCTATGGGTAATCTTTTGGAAGTCGCAGATAAATTTAAGGCTAGTTTTAAATAGAGTGACAAACAAGCAGACAGCCAACTTGATGGTAACTTTGTGACGTTCAAGTAGCAGGCCGTAAGTAAGGTAGATAGGTATAAAAAGGCAACTCTGTCTTTCCATCAATGCCAAATGAACTAAGCATTACTGTTTTCGACCTCAATTTTCAGGTATTTTTCAAATGTTTCGCAGGGCAGATAGAAAACTGTGTAAAGCCGCGTTCGGCCTGCGGGCTTTACCCCTGTGTGCTTTACATCAAAGGAAATGGTACATACAAGTTTGTTGTAGGTACGGTCAACGACAAAAGTCGCTGAAAAATAACAAGTTTCCCGATTACCTTCATCGTCTTAAACGCCAACCTTTGACCACATCATCATTTAACTTCATGTGTGTTGTGATTTGGTATATAACACTACTTTGCAAATTGTAAAAAACCTCAAACATTACCGATCTAAAACACATTTGAAAAATCGAGTCTGATCAGCTGATCAGCGAACTGTACTATAGACTGGGTGTAGCAATTGTTTACGTTCTTTTTAGGCAATATTAGGCACTATGGCTTATAGCTATCAGACGTTTCTACAGAATAATATAAGCTGTACATATGAATTATCTTAATTAAGTATTTTACATCTGCAACCATAAAACCTTTAATTTCCTAGTTGGAATATCGATTTAGTTACACGTCGTATAACATCTTGAAAATACCAGCAACAAGTCGTAACTTTGAATCCACCATCAAAGTGCAATTAGAACGTGTTCGCCCGAGACCGTTTTGTCTGGGCCATGTCACAGAACATTGTGATAAAACAGAAGGGAAGTAAAAGTGCAATCAGAACAAAATCAAAATAATCGAAACTGGCATTTGCCCACCAGGCATCTGATTCTGATCTTCAGTAACAATTTGTTTGAATATGGGTTTGAAACTAGCTTTCAAGTGAAATTATCAGCAAAAACACATATTATACAGAGGTGCTTGGTGAAATATTATGAACTTAAGGATGCATGGTAACTAGCCAGGTGAGCACTAGGAAATGCCTTTATCACTAAGCTTTAAGGTTTCATCAAGATGTTTTCTTTCATCAAAAGCCCAACCTCATTGCAGGATTCCACAACCGCAAGCCTACATCATTACTACTGAACTGTAACGCTTCGAAAGTAATGCCATGTTAAGCCATTTTCATCTAACACCAAAATATAAATTCTGTAATAAAGTTATCTGTGCGTTTGGGAACCCTCAATTGACATGCAACCACACGTAGATAAATAACCAGCACACACTATTACATACTTTCTCTCTCTGAGAGAAGGCCAGAGTCCCAGCAGTGGGAACGTAAAGGCTGATGATGACTGACGCACTATTTTTGTCTTACCTACTTCTTCTATGGCTATCTATGTTGAGCTTGAAGCTGAATGTAAGATTAGTGCTTATGACATATCGCAGTAAACAATACCTGTACCTATATCACTTCCTATCGGAGCAGTCAATATGTTTGTTGCTTTCTTTATTGCCGCTATAGGATAGTGCAATCACTCAATATAGCAAAAACAACACAACAATCGCTCAACATAACAAATTATCTAATCTCGAAGCGGCTACTTTGCTGTAAGGCCCTAAACATATTATTTATCAGATTGTCCTACTCCCTACCTCATACGTGACAACAAGGCTCCACAAACTCACAAACTCTGCCTATGTAATCAAGCATTTAATCCAGTCTCGTATCTAAAATCTCATTTCGAACCACTCGTGCACAACTTCACGCTTGTATTAAGATTGTCCACTGGTTCAACTGCTCTCACGTCTTGAATAATATTAATTACGGACGTATAAGCTAACCCTTCATAAGATATTAAAGTCTAAGCGCTATTATCAAGTAATCCCTCATGTGACCCATGCTTTCATATGATAATTCGGACCTATTAAAATACCACAGGATCTTAGGAGATCCTTAGAGGGTGAGGATGAATGAGTTCATTGGTCAAGTTTTGTGGGTGTTTGATGTGTTACGTAAGGAACAACTTTACAAGAAATTTTGTATAATTTACTGAAGTTTCAGTATATTATTAAACTGTTATTTTTATTTTGCAATGTTATAACTTGAGGGCTAATATTACGTTATAGCAGACCGATATAACTCATGAAGTTCGAATGGTATCCTATCGACTTTGCAATCAAAAATAACCGAATTTCTACACACCTCAACTCGCAACGATATTATCAGTTGTATGAAGTTCATCATCATCATCATCAGCAGCCTGTATCATTCCACTGCTGGACATAGGCCTCTTCCAAGGTACGCCACTAAGCCTGGTCTTCGGCTCTTCTTATCCAACTACTGCCAGCCACTTGGCGCAAATCGTCGCATGGGTTTGCCATGTCTAAAAATTTCAAAGGAAAACATCGTAAAGCAACTATAAATCGCAAAAAAGAGAACGCGAGGTACATGAGACAGCAGTAGGAACTTATTAAGCTGACGATGAAGACCACAGGCAGGCTTTAGTTGCGTCAACCATCACCTAACCTTGTTTTCAGACAAACAAAGGAAAGGTAGAGATCAAAATTTCACGCCCACATTCATAAATTAATCTTCTAATGTGCACTAACCACAATGTATCCAGCTACTCTGGTATTTTCCATTACTACTCGACATAACGGCTGTTTACATTTACAGCAAATTTACGGGCAGGATGTTAAATAATGCATAATCAAGCTAAAAGCTGCAGCTCGGTGGACGGTGGCTAAAGGCTAGCGCTGGTTAGCAATTTAGATGACACCGAATATGTTTTACATTGTGTATGTAGTAAGTAACTAGTGGAGGATAATAGGTGCTGGCACTAAGGAACACTACAAAGACCAGCATGTCTCTACTGAATGTTAATTTTTTCCATACCATCGCACAAAGGGAGAGTTGTGTTGCCTATAAAAATCATTATTCTGCACTTAATTTTATTGCTTTTGGTATTAACTTTTAAGAGATTGTGGGCCTAAATTCTGCCCAAGTATAAAAATAACAATATGTCTGCATGGTTCTCTGTTCATAAATAAAGAAATGCCTTTTCACTTTATTTTAGTTTCAAATCTTCTTCATACATTTCATAAAATTAGAAACGTTTTAAATTTCGCAACGAGTAGAAAAGGATGCACCCATGCGGTAGAGAGGGGTGGTGGATCTATTAATTGGTTCGAACCTCCTCACATAAGTCTAATCTGGGATAAACAAACATAAATCATAATGGCACTTGTATTTTCCGTATTATACAACCAATATTGGTAAAGCACTCGCTTATACGCTAACGAGATGGGAGTCTAATGAACTTGAAATCCAGCGCTCCCATTTTGTATAATGGACATGGACGAGGATGTAGGAAGAAAGGACTGAACAAAGACCTTGTGTCTGTTAATGATGTCTTTGTTTCGACCCTGCTTCCTGAATTTGACTCGAAGTGAGTTAGAAAATTAAAGGAAAATTTGATAGGAAAGCAAGAAAATTGTTAGTTACTGCACGTTAGATGAAAACTATCGGTTTTTGAAAACCAATAAATGCGGTAAATAACTTTAATGTAAATGATAATAAAGTAATCTATTTTTAATCATATTAGAGAGGAAAATTTTTAGTTACATTTATCAGCAAGATTTATTTTTAACATTTATAAGTACTCTTATTTCAAGGTAAAAAAACACTAGGTGACTAAAAGAAAGCGTTGGCTAGAATTGGCATTCTTAAGTTAAGGCACATCAAAACGATATACACTAAAACCACACAAAAAAATCTTATATTCTCAGGGTGCCGAGTGCAATGCATTGCCGCACTGGATTTTGAACTGTCGAAGTTCAAAATTCTGGGTAGTACTGAACTTTAATATCAAATCTAATCAAAAAGTATTTTTCACAGAAATTTGTACCATAGCAATTACGAAGCCTCTAGTTCCCGAACTAGTGGTAACTGTGTTTCAGTAAGTAGGTTCCTTTTCCGAGGAGACGAGAATGTCAATTCTCGTCTCCTCATCTAGTTACTTAAAAAAAAAATAACAGTTGAAGAATGGTCGGAGCTCATCATTATATCAAATCTTGCCTGTCTGGTACAGCATGACTAGTGAGTTTGCCAGCTCCAAACCAACTACAGCTTCCCAGCTCCCTGTACAGTTTCATCAATTGCGATGACGCGTTGCGCATTTCGTTCAATGGGCCTCCTGAAACGCGCTTGTGGAAATGACTTCGAATTTGTAATCATGGCTGGAATGCTCTATTGTTTGCTGTTTATTGATTAATTAACTACCTAGTTGTTCATATTCCAAATCTGTGAAAATGTTTAACAGGCTGTGAACTGCTGGAACCATAGCGTGAAATAAAGTTTGCCTTTTTTTGTCTAACGGCATCTGGTTTATGACCTCGCCCTTGCACCAAGTGGCGGATTTTGGTGCCATTGCTCAAAAATGGTGCAGGAAATACGTGAGAAAACCAGCTAGTCCAAGCTAAAAAAAAATCAAATGTCTTAGTTGTGGCAATGTAAAAAAGGTCCACTGCTGAATAAAGCCTCCTCATCTATACTCTACCATGCATGGCTAATAGCCATATTATGTCTCCATCGGCTCCCTACGACTCTTGCGATGTCGTCTGACTATCTTTCTGTATAACCTTTATACGGTTTATTATGAGTTTTACTGTTTACACTCACCAAGTCATCTCTACATATATATATTATAGGTAGTTTTTCGTGACTCCTAACATATACAATTTCTGTTAAATCTTGATCCAACATTTCTTTAGCAACTATGTTGCCACAAAATGTTGTGAAGACAATAACGGAGGGTAAAACAAGGAGCAAAATTAAATTTCTCCTTCAGCAATGCAAACATGCAACCACTGTAATCCAACAGGAATTTCATTAAGATGACAACGCTGTGTTCAATTTTCTTGTGAGATAACAGGCGTCACAGGATTGCGAAGCCACTTTGACCCGCGGCCCGTGAACATGCCCGGGATTCTCATTACTCGTCCACAAAAGAAAAAACTCTTCTGTTTAACAAATTTAACTTCAATAAAAGCTCTGAGCAATATGTTCTTGGCTTCTTGTGATGTAAGAAAAATAGTGAAAAAAATAAATAACAAGGAAAAAACTAATGTAATTTTCTTTTCCGCTTTAATTAATCTGTGCTGCTGCTGACTGCTTTCATTGAACTCTAATTGGTTTATTGGTTTACATATTACTAGGGTGTCATGTCACATGTATCACACATCATGTGCGCCTGGATCAGGAACGATAGAAAACCAATGACCGATAGGTGCTTGTTTACAGATAAACATCTGGGTACTATAAAACAAACTTTGTCTTTCACGGACGTTTTAGGTTCTAGTTTCTGAAATGTAGATGACTACAGCTGATTTATTCAGATTTTTTGGCATCAAATATACCTACTGATTTCTACATAATTTTCACTTATGAGTTCAAAACTTTTGATTCCCTGCTTAAAAAGGTTCTATGTAAATGAACAACTGAATTCGCTTTCGTTATATTTTGTTTGCAACAAACAATGTTGTCCCGATAGACATGATTGATGACGTCATGAGTGCGAAGGGTCACTTAACTAATTTGCGGTATGATCCGTCGTTAAGTTGTTTGCGAACATTGAAATAGAATTTATATCATACTAGCTGCGCCCCGCGGTTTCACCCGCGTGGACTACATTTAACTCGATAAAAAATTGATATAAAAAATAGATGATGGCCGATTCTCAGACCTTCCCGATATGCACACAAAATTTCATCAAAATCGATCAAGCCGTTTCGGAGGAGTATGGCAATGAAAACTGTGACACGAGAATTTTATATATTAGACTAGCTGTGCCTCGCGGTTTCACTAACTTGTACTGCAGCTTATAACGATAATTGTGTATTTTACATATTTCCTTAGTTCAAACCGTCTCCTTATCTACAAAATTTCATCAAGATCTGTTTAGCTTAAATAAATTAGTATGAATATATCAAAATTTTTAATTGTGTTTTTAAACATAAAACTATTTCCGCTATTCCAAGAATCATAAAGGATATTAGATATGTTTTATTACGTTACACATAATGATATTAATGCTTGCATACGAGCTACATTTATACTTTAATAAGCAGCTTATACGCTCATAATGATAATGTATAATCTCAAGTTATGAATATTAAGGCAGTTATTATGCTACGAGTCTCGAAGATACGGTGGGTGGTGGGGATTAAAATTAAAATTAATTGCTTTACACTTTAATTGTATTTCGGGATAATTTTCCGTGCTCCTGAATTCTAGAGTTGCTAGCTGATGGGATGAAGATGTGGAGTAATTGTGTGGGGTGGAGAGGTAAAACTAAATATTTTCCACAAGTTTTTAAATCTTATTGAACTGTCAGATTTTTCAGATTTTAAACAACTGCAAGTAGAAATATTACCTACTGTCAGTCACGTATTACTGAGTTACACGTACATCAAATGTGTAAAACAATGCGGAAAATTGCTTGTTGTACATTTTACTCAGTAGCGTTTGTATGTCAATTGTCTCACTGTATCTTCAGCTTTGCACTTATCATCGTCATCATCATCATCATCAGCCGGAAAACGTCCACTGCTGAATCAAGGCCTCCCTCTTTGAACGCCACAATAAACGGCTATTACTTACTTCCGTCCATCGACACTTCGCGCCTCTTACAATATCTTTTACACTATTTGCGTAGTCCTATATATATTCTGTGCTATTGGCTATAAATCGTTTAGCTCCTCTTTGCACCTTTCATCTTCGTTACAGAAAGAAAATTCAAGGAATATATTTTCGAAGTCATCTCCAAAGACGTCAGTTTCCATTCGGCATACTCTAAATTTCATTAGGCGTTTAAGTCGAGCCACCGTCGCCGCTGTAATTGCTCATTTTCCCCGCTAGCTCCTGGAAAAAATACTTCGCAGACTGATCACATTTTACTCGTTGCGGTAAATGTACCCCTTCTATTTTTCCCGATGCTGGACAAACTGTTAACATTCTCTTTCCACATATTTAGTGTGGCAAACAAGGAGATAGCCACCAGAAGCTAAATAAAAAAAAAGAAAAGAATCTGAAGCCATGCACCAATCCATGTGTTCCGGCAGTCTCACTTGAGAGTCAGTTTTTGCTACAGGTGTAACGAGGCGCCATCAGGTGACTTGTAGTCAGATGCTACACTGATTGTAAAAAAATAATAAAAAGGTCACTTTAACCTTTTGAAACATTAGGGGCGCTGCCAATTTATTGCTGATCTTGAAGAATTCTTTTACTATTTACCCATCTTGGGGCACTCCATTTTGTAGCACCGTGGAGAACTTACTTTCCATAAAACAATCACCTGGGTTTTTAGTTGAGTATTCAATTATTATCCTCTATATAAAAACATCGAATATTATAGAACAAAATAATTAAACTGTCCTTGTCGAAACTTAATAATAACCTCAACTTAATAATTTTTCATCATGTCAAAAACATCTCATTGACATTTATATATCACAAAACTTGCATTTTTAAATAATTCATAAGCGTAATCAAAATTAATGGACTAGAAATACATTCACTGTCTAGACATTAAGCTATCTTTTGAAACAAATTACAAACTGCTGCGTAACTTAAACACAGAATACTTAATAGTTAACGGATTCTTGAACTAAATGCAAATATAAAGTGAAGGTAATTCCAAAAATAAAAACGCTATAAAATTAAAAAAAAACTCATTACTTTAGGGCGATATCAATGAGTGCATTCCAGCTTTACCGGAGCCGACAGGCAGGAATTGAATTAAAAAACGCACTTGCAATTACTCCATTCAAAATGCCCCTCTCACGTTTCAATCTTTTATGGCGGCCTCTATGAGTGCAATATGAGATGAGAGGGCCAAAAATGAAATATAAAAACAGAAATAAGCACTCCTTTCCCCGGCTATGGACTGTTGAGTATTCTCTATTATTCCTATTGAGCAGATTTGCTTTGACGAGTGTCCTTTACCCAACGTTTAATTTCATTTTGGATTTTCGGTGAAAGAAGTGTTGTACTTGACGGGATAAAAGGCCGCTAAAGAAATTTTGTTGCGAAAATGTCTTAAAATAATAATGACGTGATTGTTTTCATAGTTTCGTAAGGTCTGGTCTAGACATAGAAATTATTGTTTAATACCATAAACATGAAACGTACAAAATTTTTAATTTAGGTAAGTATTACAGGAACACGTCTGAACTAAGTATTTATGTGTCTTCAGTTACACTGTAGATCACTAAACCTATTGTCAATCTAATTATATGAAATTGAAAGTTCTTTGAACAACTTAACTAAAGTTGAACGTAGAGACATTAAATTTGAGGGAGGTTCCCTTTGGCAGTGTAGAGGTAAGTACAAAAAAGGACATATCATTGAAAATAATTCACGAAGGGAGATAAATATTATTGTATAGAAAATAATCTACTATAACGAGGGTGAAGCCGCGGGGCAAATCACAACTTAAACAATTTAAATACTATTTAATTTAAGCGTATATAGCGTAGCGTGAGAGAAGTATTAAAGCCACATGATTGTAAAATATTGATCTAACTGTAGAGCACCTAAAAATATTTCTTCACATCGTTACAAATACAACAAAACTAAAAAACCTAGCATCGTTTTGAGAAGTAGAAGTCATTGAGTCAAAGTCAAAGCTAACAGAATAGATCCGAACGTTAGAAAGACATGCGAATCATTCAAAACGTTCAAAAATGAGGCAAACGACACGTTCATTCATTGTCGATACGAAGAACGCAACGAACGTGAAACGCACAAAAACGAAAGAAAAGTGTCATCATTGCTAGTCGGAGCAAATAAAATTGTTTCCTGTCCTAAAGAACGTCTACAGTGGTCGCAAAATGCTACAGTTTAATTCTAAGGCTGGATCCTAAAACGACGCTCAAGCGATAATTCGTACTTACTGAAGCAAAGATGTGAGTCTGTCATTTCATACAAATATGTCACTTAATTGCTACTTAAGTATTGATCAACACTTAAGCGTATTCTAGAATACCAGCCTTAGTGTGTAATCGCATTTGCGTTTGAAGATTTTATATATATAACTAGTAGTTTAGAGAATTCGTTTGGGAATGATGATAACTCTAGAATTGATCCTCGGTATTTTATTTATTTATTTATTTAATTAAAACGGTAAAAAAACCAATTACATTAATTAATTAAAAACACAAAAAATTAATCATTACATAAAACATACATGAAGCAAAAACAAGGAAAACATGAATACAGGACAACAAATACACATAAATAAAAAGATAAATACACGAAAATAAAATTATTAAAATTAACAAATTTACACATACATTCATGTATGAGGTATGAGTTAGTAATGTGCTCTAGCTTTCTTTAACCTAAACTGTATCAAGATATAGATACTAAAACAATATAGCATGGAGAAAAATCGCCACCTTTACTGTGTTGTTTACTTATTATTGAATCTAGCTAAATTTAACTTAAATCTATACTAATATTATAAAGCTGCAGAGTTTGTTTGTTTGTTTGTTTGTTTGTTTGTTTGTTTGAACGCGCTAATCTCAGGAACTACTGGTCCGATTTGAAAAATTCTTTCAGTGTTGGATAGCCCATTTATCGAAGAAGGCTATAGGCTATTTTTTATTTCCAAAAAAATTAGGGATCCGTAAGAAAATTGCTATTTTGCAACCCAAGGTGTGAAATCGAAAATCTATTTTTGCGTGCGCTGCAAAAACTATTGACACTAGACCAAAACAATGTACTACGGGTTTATAGGTCCCATTAAGATCTACAAAAAATTCCGCGAGAGCATATGTGTAACTATTATAGTTATGCCACAATAAGTGATCTTTTGTTTTAAAATTTTAATTTTTAATGCCACCGCTATAAAAGGCTCTTTATTTGTATCTTGGTATTAATCCTTATCAAAATAAATTACTTCTTATTCAAAACTGCTTCAATGCCTTTATATAACTTTTTGAATCATTCAATTCGGACATTCCATTCGAAAGATATCACGAGTTTAAAAATGTAAGTAGTAGTAGAAAAATAAAACCGCCGCATCGCAGCGCAGCGGGAAACGCGGTGAAGTGAAGGGGGGAGAATCTATGAAATAGTTAAAGTGCGGTTGCGGACCAGGAAGACCTCTAGCTGCGCGGTTCAAACGTGCGGTCCAAGAAAAATTAACTTAGAATTAAAATATGATAATGGGTACCTACAGCAGGTAACGCGGTGAGGGGGCACCGAAGTGCGGGAATAATTTTGGAGTATACGGAATATATACGCTTTCGCGCCTAAACTACTGAACCGATTTATATGAAATTTGGTTTATAGATAATTTGAGCCCCGGGGAAGGGACATAAGATACCTTTTATCGCGATAAACTGTAGCCCACGCGGGTGAAACCGCATGGAACAGCTAGTTTTACTTATAAACAGCTACAACTTTATATAACTAGCTGTAACACACGGTTACACCCGCAGTTCTTCCGCTATCCCTCACCCTTTCCGGTATATAAAGCAACCTGTCCAGATTATAAACTATCTCCATTCCAAATTTTACTCAAATCCTTCGAAATATTTTAGGGTGAAAAAAAAGCGCAAGAAGAAACATACACACTCATTCAAAAACTTTAGTTTTTTTTGTGTGATTAGTGTGAAGTGTGTTATTAGTGTCACGAGATAAATTAGTGTGATACGTTAGCACAGCAAATTCGAAAAGCTAAATATATCGTACACGGAAATGCGACCACTGTAGCAGTAACAAATCACTGAGCGACCTAACTGCAAGGGATTGTTAGGCGCACATTAAGCGTCGCGTTCGCAATGAGAACAAAACCGGCGTTGTCTGTAACCAGCCGTTATTGCTTCACTTTATTGAGATTCCACCGCGCGAGCATTAGTGGTGAGTAGGTAATATGATGTTGTTGTTATCTAATTTATGTATTAGTAATAATAATAATTAAATCAACTAATAGTCGTATTAAAGTTGATTTCTAACTAAAGTAGTTATAACAATTGTTTTTTTTTTCGTATAAATAGTGACGCTCCACACCGACTGCGACTGCACCTAGAAAATGTCAAAGCCACATTAGAAAAGTTTCAATGAATAATGTGCAATTTAGTGGAACTTACTGAGGATTCACAATATCTAACACATAATGTAGATCGTTGGTACGAACACACTAATTATAAATGTTTGTGGGTGAAGGTGTGAGTGTGTAAGGTCGTTGCTTCTTTAGCACTGACCACACTTTCGTTTTCCCGTCATCCCACAGAAGCCTTTTTCTTATATAAAAAGCCAGCGATAATCCGGAAAATTAGCTAACTCCATTCCAAATTTCATTTAAATTCTTCTAGCCGTTTCAGTATGAAGAAGTAACAAACATACACATTCACTCACATACTTTTGCATTTGTAATACTAGTGTTATTTTTACTGGTTTGATTACATCTTCTCTGAGAAATCTATTAACTTGTAATATATACACAACAACTATGTAATATTCAAACAGAGCGACGGAGACGTCTCCAAATTAACACAGAAATTAATCTTGGTTATACAGACTATGATAGTGGATCCCTTTACATAGGGTTTAGTGCCTCATAATTACAACTCCAACCTTAGTAGGGATCAAACGTTTCTTGCCAACAATAACTAGTTGACAAAACATGATATTTGTGGGTTGTAAATGAGAATCACTTGTTAAGCTGTATATTAATATACATCTAAGTATATTGCTGTTTCTGAACGTACTTAGATATTATGTCTTCTAATATCTGTTTATTGCGTAGACAAAAGTTTATCCAAATTAAAAGTATCCAAGATAAGAACTCGTACAAAAAGCCCGTAGATAGAAAAAAAGATTCTCTAAAATTTTTCGGACTATATAATTTCAAAATTCAAAATTCAAAGTCTGTTTAAAGTAGAGACTTGTCGCAGAGTTATAGCTACAATCTCTAGTCTACTCATAAGGTTATTTTCAGAAGTGACCTTTAATAATACTTTGTATCAAATAATAAACAAAAAGTCAATTAAGAAGCTCTATCAATAATTCAAACCAAACTAATTTATTGCAAATCATTAAAATGCACAACATGCACATCCCAAATTCTCAAAACAGATGGCTATCCGAAAACGCTTCGGATGCCTACTCCTTGGATAGATTGTATCTATCTTTTGTCCTCAACGGTCCTAACATACCAATCATTCATCGAGGGTATAAATCTTCGAGTAGCCGACAAAAGGTCGATGTCGGACTTCTGTTTTTGCTGCGGGGGTCAAGCGGCAAAAAAAGGATTAGGCTGCTCTCATCAGGAACCTATCAATAAGGGACTGGACATTTTGATAGGCGACACGGCTTCGAGATTGTCTTTGATGGTGCTCAAAGGCTTTTTTTAGATATTTTAAGCTATGTCCTCACCAGTGCGCTTTCATCTTTATCTTGCGCTTTCAATTTGGCTTGCATCAAGTGTAGGTATGCAATATTGATTGCCATAAGACGCTTACAGCTTATTGTCTATAGGTACCTGTGCGCTTTGGTCCGTTGTAGATTCGTAGATTAGCGTGCGCTTTGGGCATGCGCTGTTGTAAAACTACTTTTAGCGCATGTATGGCGCTTCACGCATGCGTCAAACGAAAACGCAAGATCAACTTTTTTTTTTTACTATTTACCGGGTAGCGTTTGTCCACAAGATGGCACCACACTACACCTGGACTGGGAACTGGCTCTCAAGTGAGGCTGCCGGAACACACCGATAGGTGCTTGGCGACAGATTCTTAACAAGAGGGTGGTAGCTAGCTAGGCGAGTACTAGAAAATACCCTACCACTAAGCTATGGTTTCATCACGATGTTTTCCTTCGCCGAAAGCTCAAGCCCATTAAAGGATTCAAACCCACGTCCTACGGATCGCAAGCTGACGTCACTACCACTGAGCCATCATCGCAAGATGAACATGAAAGCGCACTGGTGTGGACATACCTTAGATATCCTAATGTTAAATGACAATGTGGTCGAAAGTAGCGCCACACTACGCCTAGATTGGGATTTGGGATGTGAACCTCTAATAAGGCGAGAGTGCATTAATATTTGCTTGGCAACAGATTCATAACTTGAGCGTAGCTTGAGGGACTTGGAGATGGATATAGATTTATTAATTAAATTCAAAGAAATTAAGCATTCATTCTTCTAACTTCTAAAATATCGACAAACTTTCTGCGAAGGAAACTCGTAACTCAATCACCTAATTACAGTTTGTTTACAACAACTTGAAAGTGGAAACACGAAATTGGACTTGTTCTTCAAATTAACAACGACTGTCTTCTATTAGAATTAAATAATTATCAAACGAGAGAGAGCAATGAAAAATACATCAAAACTGCTTAATTTTTTTTAAATGAATTTTACTAGAAAATATAGCACATGTTTGAATAAAATAAATAAGGAATACAACAACATGGGCAAGCGTGTTTTGTGTTTTTTCGTGAGCATCGTCGCTTAACATTAGCAGTGCGATTTTAATTCACACGGAAACTCTTCCGACCACGGATTCGGAAAAATTTCCTTCGGATTTTTTTAGAAACGATTCATTAATCTGTATTTGGTAACTGATATTTAATTTGACGAACCAGCTGCTCAATCACGGAAAAGACGTTTCCGTGAAGCAAAAGTGACGTCGAATCCGACACGAAAACTTTCCGAGTGAATTAGAATCGCACTATATACTGGTCAGGTAAATAAAAAAATATTATAGGTTTCCTAACCTAAGTTGGCTATAAAGCTCGGTCCACTTTCTAGATGAAATAAAAAAGTCATCAAAAAACTCAACCGTGGCAATATCCATTTAATTACAAAAAAATTGCGTTACTTTTTAACGAATCTAATTACAATTAAGCGAGATCCGCAAATTATCTCGTTTGTCATATTGTTTCCCCGATACAAGACCAATATTTTCAGAGCTGATACAATTTGCGAGAGCTCGAAGAGAATGTTTGAGGAATGCGGTGGAACGTTCACTCAATTAACTAATTTCGTTAAATATCCCTGATTGAGCAGCGGACGGCAATCAACCATGCAAATTTCCTCCGTCATTTCCGAGACTCGACGAAATAGGATTTCGCTAAACGCGGCCTGTTTAGTTGCTTTTGTAATTAATTGTTCGTAAGAGAATTTTCGTTAATTTTGTCAACTTGTTTTGGAATAGTAAGTACTTAATTGTAATAATTAGAATTCAGGCGTATATCTGTCGTCAAATGGAGATAGCTTATCCCAAAGTTAGGCTACTTGCGATCCGAGCAAAGGTTCCTGCAGATTATTGAGAGAACCGATGATTTAATCGCAGGTTAGGCTAGTACCTACTAGTATAAGATGTTCAGAAATGTCTCTGAATACCATGATACCTATAGACACCAAAATATACAGTCAACAGTAGAGCATGCAGTGTAAGTAATAGGTACTGTTTGCCGGTTCTAGCGCACAACCTGGGACGGTGTGTTAATGGTCTTTGCGGCGCGTTTGGGTGCTTATTTCATCCAGGATCGAGAATTCTCTGCGCTTGCTTCCTCTGTGGCAAAGTACAGGGTGGAAGTGAAAATATTGTATAAATAATATGTAGGGAATTATTCATCATCAGCGACCTGTTACGTCCCCACTGCTGGAACACAGGCCTACTCTCAGAGGAGGAATAGGAATTTGAATTCTTGCAAAAAAAAAATTATGTCAGCTAACACAGCTTTTTGAGTTCTAAAAAGTTCAGTATGAATAAAAATTAAGCATAGCAGCAAACTCTTTGTGTAATTTATTGATTTTAAGATTTGATTACATTGTTAGTTAGTTAGTTACATACATGTCAAGCTAAGAAAAGTGTTTTAATAAAATTTATATTCTTTTATATTCTTTTTTGTTAGTAAAAGTTTGACCGTTTTTTTATAAGTAAAAGTTTGACCGTTGTCTCGCCCGGTGTTAACTGACATGTGGTCAAGGATATAGCTTAAACGCAAAATCAATGTTAGCAAACAAATCCACCACACAATTTCGGGACATCCTGTACACATAAAGGATGTTTACACGCGGTCGTGGACTGCGAATATGAGAGAGAGGTGGCTGGCAACATATACTAGTTATTTAATGAATCAGCAGACATTTAATTTTCACAGAATATTCTGCTCTACTTGGCTTTTCAGCGCTATGAACATACAAAAATAGATAAGGAATAATATTATACTTTTAAACACAAACTATGAATTAATTTGGTAACGAACACGATGCTTCCACGGATCTCGCAGTTCTATATAAAGTAAAAATAGAAATAAGTAAAACGAGACTATGAATGATTCCATTCCAATTATTCGACATCAAATCATTCGACCGACTAACTGACGCTAGTAACTGATGCCACCATGAGTTGTCTCGAGTGCAAAGGACTCGAATCCATCCGTTGCCGCGCGAGCAGATTTTTATGTTCCGATTGAACATTAGTAACCAGTAACGACTAAAGATCAGAGGCGAATGATGAATCCTATATTAGTATATTTGCAGAAAATGCAATATTAGTATTTTAGAAGTCATCATTCGACTCTGAACATTAGTGGTTACTGATACTAAATTGAACATTATAATTAGTAATCGGAGATTATCCGAATAACCGCATCATTCGCAGTCGCGCATCTTTATTTTAATGTACAAATTCAGTTAATTCACGATGAACTTTCTAATTAATGAAAACTGAACTGTAGTACGCAGTAAATAAAACTTCAGCTGGAGCTTTGTTGTATGTGTCAATGTTAACTTATTGCCGCTGTTTCAGTACCGTACTTACTGTTGCTCATCTATGTTGATAACGTTGGCATTGGCAACACTGCTTGTTGAAGGAGAATTTACTCATTAATTTTTTTTTTACAGTTACTAGCTGTTCCTTGCGGTTTCACTCGTGTGGGCTACAGTTTATCGCGATAAAAAGTATCCTATGTCCTTCCCCAGGGCTCAAACTATCTCTATACCAAATTTCATTTAAATCGGTTCAGTAGTTTAGGCGCGAAAGCGTTTAAATTCCGTATACTCCAAAATTATTCCCGCACTTCGGTGCCCCTCACCGCGTTACCTGCTGCATCCACTATCCTATTTTAATTCTAATATTTTTTGACCGCGCGTTTGAACCGCGCAGCTAAAGGTCTTCCTGGTTCACAAATTGCGACCGCAGTTTACCTATAGTATAGATAAGTATAGATTATTAAGAAGAAAAAATTCAAATGTTTACCAATTACTAAGGACAAGTTTTGAATTGAATTGGAAAATATTAAATTTAGATTAGATTTTTTTGACGTGATTTTCCAATACTTTTTATTACGCTTGTGGTTTTTTGTGATAATAACCTAAATTATCTAATTATTCATAATCTTTATTCTCCAAACAAACCGTTAAATAAACTGACTTTGACGACTACCAATAAAACGTAGTAAGGATATTAAACATTTTAAACACTCTCTTCTGTGCCAAAACGCAAACTAATTGGTTAATTAATTGTGATAAGCTAATTAGTGATAAGGTGCCTAATAGCGTTACTTTATTTTTTGGTTTCACAAAATTATAAAAGGTGCATAAAAATAGTTAAAAAGGCAGATAATAAAAAGTGCAATAGAGCTGAGAACGACGATGTTGGGACCAACACACAGCACAATTTCCCCTACACGAAAGCTCATAATCACACTGTGCATAGCTGAGCACTCGAACAAAACTGGGTTGGTAAATAACTCGCTCGTTATCGTCATGGTATTTCCGCAATTAATCCTATCTCGCAGATAAGGCAGTTTCAAGTTAAGGGCCAGTCACTCGGGATCTAAGCAATCTTCACGGGTGACTTGTCAAAGTGAGAAAAGGGTCGACGCTCGAGATTTTCAACAATGCTTGTTATCTTAGAAGTAAGACGAGAACCTAATGATATCATTTTAAATAAATATAAGGTTTGAGGACGTTGATCTCTTGGGAGGGATCTCTGGGTTTTGTCGGGATTGGTTTGGGATATGCTTCATTTGAGTTATTTGGTTCGTTATGTTCCGAAATGTGTTGGTATTATAAAACATTACATCAATGTTTCTGTGAAAGTAAAAAAAACCTACGTATTATGTTCTAATAACAAACCGAAATAGAGGTTTCCCATTATCATCATCAGCTGGGAGAAGTCCACTGGTGAACATAAGCTTCCCCCTTTGAACGCCACCATGAACGGCTACTGGCCAAAGGGCCGATGGATGCAAAGGCATCCATCGGCTCCCTGCTACTCTTACAAGGTCTACCCGGTGGGGGACCTACCTACAGAGCGTCTTCCGGTTCGTGGTCGTCACTCTCTCTCACCTTTCCCAGTTAATTTAAAAATACATACTTAGTTATAAAATTTCACACCAGCCTTTTTATAGGTTTATTCTATTTAAAAAGAAGCTTTTTTTCAAATTTGTAGTTTATATTGGCTCGACAACAAGTTCTTATAATAACCATAAACCCACTATAAACTCTACAAGTAGCAATAAACTCACAATGTCATTGAAAAGCGTCGGACTGTCAACTCGACTCTTCTTTGCTCAGTGTAAAACAGTATATAAGCTACATACAAACAGTTTAATCGTTACGTACTTGTGCGCACAGTATACTATTTCAATTACCATTTGAAAAGGAAAGGACAGTTACAAAACGCCCTTCAGGGTATTTTTTGGTCGTGACCGCAAATTCAATATTATGGTCCTTATTAATGACTGCTTGAATTGGAGCATGTTCATTACCATCCCGAGCTTTTTTGTCTTCTAACTAGTGTGATGGTTTGAATCTTTCTACGAAAGTAGCGCAGTGGGATTTTTGTACTCGTATTTACTACTTATCATCATCAGCCTATTACATTCCTGATGCTGGGACTAAGTCTTCTCTCAGAGAGAGATAGAGAAAGATAGAGAGAGTATGGACCGTAATGCGCCACGCTGCCCCAGTGCGGGTTGGTAGATGTCACATGCGTTTGAAATGTTGTAGGTACTTCTTGGACATACTGGTTTTCTCACTGACTATTCCACACTGAGAAAAAAATCCTGCCATTCCTTCTGAGACCGATTCTTTCCAAAATGTAACTTTTTTCTTCCTTATTTTACTTTAGTTTTTCTTCAGAGTCAAAAAAGAAGCAAGTTTCTTCTGTATTTCGGCAAGTCGTTTTTCTCCGTGCTATCTACGAGCAAAACAAACACCGTCGTTTCACACTGCGTCATCAAAAGTTAATATGGATGCGTAGTGACGCGAGTATAGCGTTCAATAAAACGATCTACGCCTGTGACGGATGTCGACAGGGGTCACGAACATTTGCTTTTATTTCGTCGCAACTCGTTTAGCACATGCCGACTGACAATCAATCTCAGTCAATATATGGGACAAAGGATCGTCGTTTCTGTTTCGACGTTGACATCGGCTAATGAAAATTTTTTGTTTTTTAACAAACAGGTAGAATGGTGCCGAAGGTTTTGTACCCCGTTCGGGTACTCTCTGTAGCCTTTGTTAGATATCCCACAAAAGGATTTTTTTTTTAATTTTGATTGTTGCCTTTGTTATCTCGGGTACGTTTATGTATACCTAAAATTAGGTTTTTCCCCGAGAGGTAAATTTAGGGCCTGTAAAAACTGGCTACTTTAAGTCGTTTTTTAATCCATAGACAACATAGGACATGGGTACACGATACTAGAGCAGTTTTCAATTTGGTGTAACGAAAATTTAATCCTAAAAACAACCAGTAGCGGAGCAGAAAGGAAACTGTAATTTCAATTTATTGAAAAGTCTTTCACTAACCTGCAAATTTATCCCCCAATTTTCCGAACTCAAAGTCGGATATTAACGGCCCAGCCAATTTCAACTACAACTGACATAAACCATCACCCAAGTTCACTTCCACTCGACTAATAAAGAAAAACGAGTGAACTTGCGCTGGGATCCTTGGGGAATTACAGTGAAAATCACCTCTGTCTGGCGTACAAATTTAATTTCCTACACATTGATTTTCACCGTGCCCAGTAATTAGTTAATTTGCCGATTAGTTTACGGAGCCCGAGCGCAGCCAATGGGGGTGATTTATTGTTTTATTTAATAAGGGTGCCGTGGCGAGCTTATAAGGAACACTTTGGTGAAGATTTTTGACATTTTAATGGTATAGAAATTAGTAAAAAGAAAAATTTGTTGCGCGAACTAGGATTTTATCTGAAAGTAAATAATTGGGCGCCAAATTGTACTGTAGTTTTTGTGGTTATAGCTAGTTAGCTTCTAAACAACTACCCGCCACAATTAAAAAAGGGAAACTCACCAGTCCCAGCGGAGTTCTGAACAGAAGGTACGGAGAAAGGTAGTCAAATTTAAAGGTAATCTAAAACGATAAAAGTGAGGTAATACGTAAATATAGTCCAAACAATTATTTTGTTATAAACCAGTCCAAAGGGGCTTTTTAAAAGTAGTCTAGTCATCATTGAATTATAATTTATAAAGTGTAGTACAAACATTCGTTTAATATTCTGATGAATCCCAACTGTCAACAGATTTGCAATGAAATTGGCAGCTGTCATAGCATTTTTATTGAACATCCATTTTAATAACTTATTTACCGTAGCTGCTGCTGTCATCACTCATAATAATACGAAACATATTCTGATACTTTTAGCATATTGAAATAAAGTCTTACGAATTAAAAAACCGGTCAAGTGCGAGCTGAACACGCGTGGAGAGGATTCCGCACCGTTTCTTTCCCATTTGCTCTCAAAATTAAACTCTCGTGGGTATCTAAATCATCTATCTCTATAATCAATCAATCATATCGTCTGGTATTATGTATCAAATGTTTGCTGAAGAAACGTAGTTCGAAAACTATGAATAGATGGCGCTGACGAGACATGGTACTTTTTCCCGAAATTGTTCAATGAAAATACATATATGGATCGGACCCATACAGCCACACACGGTGTTTTTAGTAAGAGCAAAGTGTAGGACCTGTAAAGAAGATATTTGTGTGTCAGTCACGTCTTTTGCCACCAACCAACTGAACAATGTCACCGGCACTGGGCCAACGTGGTAGATACTCCATCCAGCCATACTCTCTCTGTGAGAAAAGGCCAGAGTCCCAGCAGTGGGAACGTAAAATACTTATGAACTGTACGAGGCCAAAGGTAAGTAAGTACTTTTTATTAAACTTGCTTCTATTGCTCTTGCAAAAGCTACATAATCATGTGTAGTTAACGCCATCTACCGAATTTTCATGAACTATTATTTTTAATTGCCTGTCAGCAACTTGCATTACGTATGCGTATATTTTACCACAGCCCTCTGTGGGGCTAACGACGTGGTTCAGAATAAATGCGTACAAAAGAACCACTCGTTGGCCAATGGTCATAACGACGAACATCGCTTTTGATGATCAAAGGTATGGTTGAGAGCTCTCTGTCAGACTCATTTGTTCATGATTACTTTTGATATGACTATGTACACAGTTGAAAACATTTTTTTATACTAGTGATAAATTGTTTTTAGCGCAGTAGGTGAATGCCCGCAGATTTGCTAATCAGTTTATATAATACACAGTCACATTCCTATGCTTACTTACTTTTTCAAGGACTCAAGTTAAAAATTTATTCCGGTAGCACCTTCAACTACTTCATCACTTATTAACATCAGGTATCTTGTGGTCAAACGCTACACTGTAGTGTTCGTTGGTTTGTCTTTTTTTTTCAAGCAATAGATTCACGTAGTTTTTTGCTAGGAATTGTATGTCACGGAGACGTAGCCTACGTCACGTAGGCTACTTTTTATACCGGGATTTTCACGATTCGCAAGCCAAGCTTAAGCCACAATGATGTAGGATTCGAAATCACGACCACGTCAGGTCGCAAGGTGACGTTGAGCAATCAATACTTCCAAAACTAAATCTGCTCATACACAATATGTATTATCTACCAAGATATTTCTCCGGCAATGCACTCCCCTATCACCCTTTCACCATTCAAAATGTCTATCGAGAATTCAACAAGAACACTGCATCTTGTTTATTCGACCGATCTTAAGTGCAAACCGTAGTCATGTTCTACTTTTAGATGTCCTGAATTCAGAACAGGAGGAATCCTTTCTGTCTCCCGTTTGTTGTTCACAACTGTTTCTTGGGGGATATTAGATTTGTATGCGTTACATAAGTCGTTTGATGAGAGATGTGGAACTAGGGACGAAATTTCTTTTCTTAAATCTGAGACACAGAAGTAGACAATAGACAAAGATCCAGTATATTTCTGCCACGACATAAAATTATATCTTTTAAAAATATTTATTTCATAATTTACTAATTATTATCTAATAGTAACGCCCATATGAATAACACCCACATAATCACATACCTACATAGACTTGACCCCTTACTGGGATTCCCTGTATTTATGGTATTAGAAGCTAATATATACAAATAATTGTTGAATAATAAGCAATACATTTTACAGGTTATAAAAGTAAGTGTATAAAAAAATTGCTGAATCAGAATTTGGTAAAAAAAATCCAATATTATTATTTATTATTTTATATTATTTATTTATTATTTTATTTTAATATATTATTATTTTATTATTTTAATATATTATTTGAATATGCAGGACAATAGTAAAATAGTGGAAATACAGCGAAGTTCCCCATTTGACGCAAAAGTAAAGCGACCTCTGTCTCAGAAATAGCAGACTTGAAATTGACATTGACAGAATTGTGACAGACAGACGTTAACACATAGAAAAAGAAAAAAAATAGATTTAAATTTACACAGTTTTTGCGCCTGATGGCGTCGTGGTGTGTTGTGTCATAATTTATAGTTTGAAAAAACTAAAAAAAACACTTTAAAAACGCACTGAAAAATATAAAATAATAAAATTGACTTGGTTGGTTGGAATGGTTAATTCAAAAAGTGTGGAGCGCTTTTTGGTTGTGTGTACTTTTATTTACCCAGTAAAAGAAGCGCTCCACACTTTTAGAATGAACCATTCCAACCAACCAAGTCAATTTTATTATTTTATATTTTTCAGTGCGTTTTTAAAGTGTTTTTTTTAGTTTTTTCAAACTATAAATTATTATTTTTTTTACTTTTTAGTCTTTTGTTACCAATTCCAATCTATTAGACTCATCAAGACGAATCATATGAGCCCAAACACGAGGGGTTTACTAGTAGCCACTGCAGAGATCCCCTACCCACCTTCCGGTTGCATCATCAGACCCTCGTCACCAAGTTCAATCTATTGAACTCATCAAGACGAATCATATGAGCCCAAACACGAGGGGTTTACTACTAGCCACTTCAGAGATCCCCTACCCACCTTCCGGTTGCATCATCAGACCCTCGTCACCAAGTTCAATCTATTGGGCTCATCAAGACGAATCATATGAGCCCAAACACGAGGGGTTTACTAGTAGCTACTGCAGAGATGCCCTACCCACCTTCCGGCTGCATCATCAGATCAGGTCGATGGTACCAAATTATTGCATTGTCACCGAGATTACATACACATACAAAGTTTCAAGTCGATACGACAATTAGAAGTAGGTGAAAATTGACTTCTAAGATTTGATTACATTGTTAGTTAGTTAGTTAGTTAGTTAGTTAGTTAGTTAGTTAGTTAGTTAGTTAGTTAGTTAGTTAGTTAGTTAGTTACAAGTCAAGCTAATAAAAGTGTTTTAAAAAGATTTCCTTTGACTTTAGAGAGCTGCGATAAGGTTACAATAGGAACAATGTAAAATAAGGTACCTAGAATAAAGATGAAACTTATTTGTTTTTTCTTTGTTTTGTAATCTTTCAACAGACGTCATACTAACTAATGGACTTTGCATGGACGGAAGGCCTAATCGAAAGATCAGACAAAACTACAGGTTGCAAAACTTTTGCAAAATATGTAACACGTTCTATTAACACGCCTATTGTCGTTCGTAACATAGGCATGTGACTAACAGAATCGCGAACATTAATAGAGTCACGTAGTAATTCACTAGTTAACATGATTATCTGTCGCTAAGCATAAATTCCCGAGCGAATACTGCGTGATAATGAAGTTCCTGTAACAAGGTCTACACTCACTGCGATCGATCCGACTTATTCTAGTTGGGATCGGGTAGAGATCCACCAACCTATTTATTTAAAGTGGCCAAGGCAAAAATCCTCATCGTCATCATCAGCCGGAAGACGTACATTGCTGAACATAGGCCAGGCCTCCACCCTTGAATGCCACTATGAACGGGTAATCCATCGGCTCCCTGCAACTCATACAATGTCGGTGATCTATCTAGTAAGGTCTCCGATCCGTATTTCTCTGTTCATGGTTCGGTTGTCGGTTTGTCAAGCGAAAATAATTATGACAATAAATTATCGTTCATAGTTAATATCATATAAATTATTTAATCTTCTAATTATATATATAACTCAAAGGTGACTGACTGACATAGTGATCTATCAACGCACAGCCCAAACCATTGGACGGATCGGGCTGAAAATTGGCACGCAGGTAGATGTTATGACGTAGGCATCCGCTAAGAAAGGATTTTGATTAATTCTAACCCCCAAGGGGATAAAGTAGCGTATGAAAGTTTGTATGAAGCTTTGTCAATTTTAAACCGATCGGGCTAAGACTTTGCATGCATAAATCTGTAGCCCACGTGGGTGAAACCGCGGGAAACAGCTAGTCTATTTATATAACATGAGCCTGTCTAAACAAAAGAAAATCTTATCATTCAATGAGAGATTTCAGTGAAGGGAAACATCGTGATGAAACTAACTCACTTTTGAGCCAGTTCCCAACTCAGAGGTAGTATGGTGCTACCTTCGACAACATCGTCACTTATCATCTGGTTACTTTTGGCCAATTGCTAAAAGGTAAGAAGAACTGGTTTTTAATGTCCTCAACCAATTACTATTTCTTGATAATGTTGCAACAGTTTTAGCGTATTATCACGTCACGGTACCTAATACTAATCAGTATATCATGTCTATGTCAGCACTTTTCATCATAAATATAGTCGAGCGTAGTGAGCTTAAAGGCTGTACGTGCCTGATAAATTCGCTATTAAACAAAGTTGAAATTGTTGTGTTATTGATAAAGTGGTTGTCGTATGACGTAGGTATTAATTAAGTATGCTCTGAAATACAGGCCTCTTTTGTAAGCAGCAGTTCTTATATCCACATCATACTGCCAAAAGTGTGGCTTGAAATTTAAAACAAAGGCCATTTTAAAAGATATTGAATTAAAATACTACTTTCTCGTTACATCAATTTGCTTTCAGCTTGTTTTTTATATAGATAGAAAGAAAAAAACATGCGTATTGTTTAAAAAATGTATTCGAACTGATGTATAATACAAAATGTTAACGTTAAAATGTTCTGTCTTCATCTATTCATTGCTGCCAAGATGTCAGATCTCCTTAGAAGCTTACCATTTCTCCAGTTTCTATAGACAAACAAAGGGCTCTCAAATGTGTCTAGAATGATATCTTGTACCTACTTAGTGAAACTCTAACACTGATTGAGAGACAACGTACCTACCTAAACGCTAAGTCCTAGAAACATGAAACTTGTGATGTACCTACCTATAATCTAGATTTTTGTGTGGTGTAGGGGTGTACTACAAAGATTTTATTTAAAATCATGTAGGATGCCTTCGGGTGACCTGAGAGCTCCAACAATAGAGTTGTCCATTAGCTCATACGAAAGAGGAAGAAAAATAACCGAGAAGTGTTAGTTTGAATGAAAAATATATCAACTTCCACGAGGACAAAACCGCGGTAGCTAAAGTAGAATTTAAAAAAAACATAACAAGAAAACAAAACAAGGTTATACATTAAAAAAACATAATCATAGCTTTGTTTAAATTAACGTTGCAAAAAGCAAACTTTGTTCACTTCTACTTAGTATTTCAAAGTTAATCCCTGGGAGGTCTCATCTATGTTTCTGATCTTGTAATTAGCTCGCCTGGATCCTGCGCTTTGTTTAGCGAAATTGTGTACTTTGTGAGGTTTAAAAATAAAGCTTTGGTTATGCGCACATGGGTACTATGAGTTAAAATAATTTTATTTAGTTAAGCTCTGATGTTTTTAATTAATTATTATGCCGATCAGACTATCACGTCACACTACTATCATCAATGCAAAAATTTGGATTGTGTATGTTTGTTACTTCAACATTCTAAAACATCAGGTGACTTATAGTTAAAAGCTCTTGTAAATAAGGGAAAAAAGGTTGTGAAGAATATAATAAATATTTGTTCTGGTTTGCACCATCATGCACTCAGCCAAGCAAAGGTTGTCAAAGTTAAGGTAACCAGCAGAGTAAAAGAAAGCAAAGAAAAGGGATTCATCCTTCTTTTTCCTCTTACAAATGTACGCTACAGCTGTACCGGTGCCTAATTGGCGTACCGTTCAACTGGGTACAAGTTAATTGGATTATCTTGTTGAGTTTCAACACTTCTTTGCGCGTTATTTGACCTGTTAACGTTGTTGTATTAGCTAGGATATCTAAGAATATGTACTTGTTCTTGCAATTTGAAATGAAATTAATCTTTTGTTAAATAGTTGAGGAAGATTTGACTTGTTGTCTTGTGGTCAAACGCTACCCTGTATGAAATTAAAAAGAGTCAGTATTACCATGTATCTGGTACACGGAGAGAAAAAAGACGTTCCGAAATATCGTTTTCCTTCTGAGTCAAAAGGGAAGGACTTGTAATTCAGAAGGAAAACTAAGGTAAAAGAAGGAAGGAATTGGTCTTGAAAGGTAAGACTCAGAAGGAAAGTCAGCACTTTTTTCTCAGTGTAGGTACCTTGCCAAGTGATCAACAAGATTCAGTTTGGAATATTATGATTTCATTGCTTTGTTTGGAGCCCGCTTTTACAAAAGGATTACAAGAAAAAAGATGTTAAGCGGAAAAGATTGTAAATGTAAATGATTTTGGTGAGTACTGTAAAATGTAAATTGAGTGTTGTACTCGTATGTTGACTTTCTCAATGATATCGAATAAATCGGAAAACGTTGTAGGTATTATGATATTCTCCGAATTTTAAACAATGGATTTACAGTGAAAACAACCATGCATTTTGAGCATTGAAAAACGGTTTAAAATAACAGAAAATAGCATGTCAAAAGGGGATAATTAAATTGTGATAGAGAAATACGATTTCTGATATTGTTTGATAAACAACAATACGGCATCGAAAAATCTGAGAACTTTCCTACAGGAAAGCGTTTGACCACAAATTATGTGGCAAGTGGCAATAAGCTCAAAGGTGGTGCCACGCTATGCCTGGATTGAGAACTGGAGTTAGGCTGCCGGAACACAACGATAGGTACTGGGCGACAGGTTGGTAGGATAGGTAGCTTGTTAGATAGATAGATAGATAGATAACGCTATAATGTTTTACCACCACAACAACAGAAAAATAGAACAACATAAAAGGAGAGATCTTAGAGCTATTAGTGTTACAATGGGCGGTCTTATCGCTTAGAGAGATTTCTACCAGACAAATTTTGGATGGACAGAAGTAGTAAGAAATAAAATGCGGTATGTAGCTTGTTCAAGTTGTTTATCATCAAAACTTTTGAATTATGCTTCAAATGGAAGACTTATTCCCACAAAATTTTAAATTGATTTAGACATAAACATTGAAAATGCATCCAACGCATATAAAAACAGAAAAGGGTCGAGATATTCAGCTTTACCTACAGATTGTTCAACCAAGCAAATTGCTCTGTAGGGCTCTGGGCGGTTAGAATTATTATTTCTATATCTGCCACGGAGGCTTGTGGTAACTTTATTGTTTGATAGTTGCTTTCACTGTTACTTTCTTGACAGAGTTCTGAACTATATTTATTTATTTATTCTCTATTACAGCAAAGCAAATAAACTTATAAAATCTTTAGAATGTTTTTCATATAACAACGGTTAATGGTCATGCAATTATTATTTAGGGAATTTCTTTCGTAGTTTAAAATCATATGATATCACTCTGTATAATATTATAAATGCGAAAGTGTGTGAGCGAGTTTGTATGTTTGCGGATTTGACTGATGTTTGGAATGGAGATCGTTTATAAAACCTCAATTAATACATGGGTTACTTTTAGGTTCCTGCAGAATAGCGAGAAAACCACGCACCTATCGGTGTGTTCCGGAAGCCTCACTTGAGAGCCAGTTCCCAGTCCAAGTGTAGCGTGGTGCCATCTTCGACCACATCGTCACTTAACATAAGGTCTCTCGTGGTCAAACGCTACATTGTTAGTAATTTAAAAAAATGAACAGATTACAACGCAACGTTTAACGTTTCTCAATTTATAAATAGGAAATGTATATTATGTTGAGATGACGTTTCATTAGGATTGTCAAAAACACGTTTGCTACACCCAACAGTGGTGTAATTAGCGCTATAATAATAGCATGTGCTATTTATTTTAATGTTCGCTGCTGTACTATTACTGCTATAATTTTACGCTGCGTAATAACTATTTGCCAAAACGTTATTATCTAATACATTCCCTAAAATATACGAGTGTTATCAGGTAACAGCGCGAAATTATTTGCAAACAAAATGAAAATGGGATCACAATTTACCGGTGTGTGGTTAGCATTCGATATCTTGCTGATTAGTTCGAAAGTATATTATTTGCTTGGTGTAGGACATTTTCTAGTCCTTGCCTGGTAAGCTACTAGCTATCAACTTCAATTGTAGAGGTTTTTATGTAACTACAAGTAAGAGACAAGATTTGCAAGTCGCTCGCTTTTACTCCTTCCAGTTCACAAGATATTGTGGATAGTTTTAGGTGTAGTGTATACCTAACTGTGATATTTTTTGTAATTTGCGAATCCTGTTTTGGCCTTATCTTAAAACAAAATTATTTCTATTATATAATTAAAACGCTGTTAGCCTAACTAACAAATAAATAAGATTAGCTAAGAATTTGTCGCTAAGAACCTATCGGTGTGTGCCGGCGGCCTCACTTGAGACCCAGTTCCTAATCCAGATGTAGCGTGATGCCACCTTCAACTACATCTCATTTGTGGTCGAAAACTACTCTGTATAAAGTTATGCATATAAACCTTCCTCATGAATCATCACTCTTATCTATTGCCGAAAATTGCATTAAAATTCGTGAAGTTTAAGAGATCTCAGCGAACAAACCGCGGAAGGAACTTCATTTTATACTATGTAAATATATAACGATATATACGAGTCCAAAATTACTTTCAGAAACGAGGTATAAATAAATACGGATGCTTTTTTAATCATTAAACTTCCTTCCTTCCTTCTTAAGAGTAGGTATGTTATGAAGACAATTCATCGGAAGAAGTGATTTATTTCGATACCGACGACATGATCTAAGTTCCTGATTGTTCGGGGAACTTGTTCGCTCAGTTTATAATTAAACTCGGGTCAAGTCTTGGTTGACTTCGGTGTAGTTGCAAGGCTCTCCAGAACTTTCTTTGTTTGTCTACAAACTACTGCTTTAATTATGCCGGAGTGGTTGATGAATTGATAAATATTCAATTAAGTGGTGAACAAAGGTTTTAGATGGAGACGAGCTGGGAAAGTGGAATCTTTGAGGATAAGTTATTTAAATTTGTTAGATACAAAGGCTACCTGAATAGTGTTCTGAATCTGATCACTTTGAGACTTTGTTACCTTGGATAGGGATATCTAAGGGGAGGCGCTGAGGACTAAAGCATAATGTTGAGCAGAAGATATCTTATAGTGAGCAACAATGTAATAACCAAAAATAATACTAAGATGAATTTACGAAGGATTTGCGCGAACTCCAGATGGAGAACTGGCACGAGGTGGCGCAGGACAGACCGAAATAGCGTCTTAATGTTGTAAGTACAAAAATGTGTTCATATATAGCTTAGAGCTATGCCTGAATTGGAAACTGGTACAAGCCTTGTCATATTTTCTGCCAAGAATAAAATCAACGACAGCAATGGCTAAGCAAACATTAGGAGCAAATATTTGCCTCGTTCTAAGGATTTAAACAACTGTAGCCCTTCAGAATAGCGAGGGTGAGAAGTGGTACCACAGATACATGAAAGAGTTCCATTTCACGAATAATCCGATTACACTTTTATTCAAAACTAGCCAACGGTCCGCAGCTTTGTCCGGGTAGATTTTAACAGCCTGAGTGTGGAATTGTGATCAAACCCTACCCTGCAAAATGTATAAGAAATTAAATGTTTTAGACGTGTAAAAGTATCTGATATAAATATTTCTGCCCTCTGTTCTGACACAGAAAGTTTTAATTTGAAAGATACCAAAGTTTTCAACTTAGTAAAGGTGTGCCTGTAAAGAAGAGCACCGACTGCGACCGAAGTCGTTGAACCGAACTTTTCTAAAAGTTTCCATAAGGGTCTGAAAACATGGGACTCTGATAGTTCGATAGATGTTGACAGTGAAAAGTTTGATTTGCTAGCTGAAAAGACGGCTTGAATGTTTATCGAGTTCAGTGCCTGAGATAATTTACAAAGACGACCAATAAAAGTTCAATAAGGTAGGTTAAAAATTAATTTAAATGATATTTGAAATATTCAGAGATTTTTTATTTTTTATTTGAGATTTTTTTTTTATTTTTTTTTTTATTTTCCAGAGCTTTGAACCCTGCAATATACTTCGGTCATTTTACCAAGACAACGTGCTCTTATGTTTTATGCCTTCGATTTATATCTTATCATAATAATTCAGATAAAACTTTATATTACGTTCTACGATAACATTATTTTATGTCGTAAGAACATCGTTAGTACCGATATGGAATTATAGAGCTAATAAATCTGAAATTCATTTCTTTGTTCACCATTATCATCAGTCAGAAGAAGTCCACTGCTGATCAAAGACAACCCTCTTTCAACACCACCATCAACGGCTTGTAGCCATTTGCATCAATCGGCTCCCTGCGACGCTTACAATGTCGTCGGTCCACTTATGCCCGAAATTAATAATCGATTCGATCCATTCATTATCCGCGGTTTTGGATCGATATGTCACGTCATAATATTACATTTTAGTACTAGGGCTTGACACATTACTACTATAATGATATATTCTGACATGACATATCAATCCATAACCACGTATAACGGATCAGGATCGATTATTAATTTCGGCCGTTAGTGGGGTTCTACCTACAGCACTATCGCAGTCTATTTGTATTTTTTTTTTCATCTACGTTTATTTCTATGCTACTGCAATGTAATTGATATTAAAAAATGATAGTCGCATAACAGGTTATAACAGCATCATGTAAACCATGCTCATCAAGCAACCCCACACAGGATGTATTAAAATTTCCAGAGTTTAACTTTGGGGTGCGCGATGCGATGCGTTTCGGTATTTCACTATACCTACCTACACAAATATAACTCAATATTTCTAGGCCTAGTAAATGACAAAAATAACCTTATTTCTAAAGCACTAAAGCCTATAATCCTCTGTTGTGCAAGCCTTAGTTAATCGGTAGGAAGTTATTGAAATATTAACGGGTATGTTATGCTCAATTTCCTGGCTTTCAGCGTATCGGTAACTTTGTCCTTTAAAATTTAAGGCAGTTCGTATTGAATTAGTTGTTAACAGATGTTGTGTGATTTTACATGGAAGGTATCATTATAATGAATGGTTGATGTTGATAAACGACGTGTATTTTGCTAGCGGAAATATTTGTTCTGTGTCGAGGTGTTGTGGGTCCCCGATCCGCTTAGTGCTTGATACCCTAGATATACAGAAAGTCCCAGTTAGAGGTAAAACTTTAATCGTAGCAACGTGCGACGCGAAAAAGTGATATGGGGATTGCAATCGTTGTGCGGGCGAAACCGCGGGTAAAAGTTAGTGTATTTATAGAGTAAGTACTATGTTTTTAGTTGCGAATGGGTCCTTGTTTGACCGCCATCCCTGCCGTTGCCAAGCGGTTTGCTTGAAGGTTCCTAAATCATAACGACCGGGAAACAGTCAATTGAAGAGGT
The DNA here is from genome assembly GCA_931315375.2 of Opisthograptis luteolata. Taxonomy (NCBI): domain Eukaryota; kingdom Metazoa; phylum Arthropoda; class Insecta; order Lepidoptera; family Geometridae; genus Opisthograptis; species Opisthograptis luteolata. The sequence continues at coordinate 7,269,361 of OV928047.1, read as the reverse complement.
TACTTCTTATGCAAGAGACGTTTCAGAATTATTATCTGAAAGTACAGTCAACATTTTGTATTTCTCGTGTCATTACTCGTCAACGCGCATCCGCATTGAAGTGGCAAAAGCTCGTAAGTGCTTAAACAAAGGATGGCACGCTGTTGAAAAATTACATTTATTAAAATTTTCGAAGTTCATCCAACACGGTATATATCCGTTGATTGTTCAAATTTTTCGCTTCGGCCGATCTTGTTAATTGTTTTCCCAGCCAGTCCGATTCTCTCTTCAGTTTGGTTTTACAATTTGAAAGTGTCATTTGATTCGTGATGGATTTCGTAAGTTTTTTTTTTGTCAATTTCACGGTTCGCAGCGGTTAGCGGCTCCCCATGGATTGTGTTTTGTATCAACATACCGGACATTGATATTGGTATGGGGAATGGAAAAGAAAAACAATAGAGTAATGATGTGGAAGTGAAAAGTTTCCATTTGTTTCATCTCAGGGATATGAACGATGATGAATTGATTATTATTGACGATTGATGCATTGAGCAATCAGGTGACTGTAAAGTGTAAGGTTAAATTCTGCCCTAGGACATTTGTGGATTCCAAATCCACGTAGATTCTTTTTATAACTACTAAAATGACATATTATGACATGACATATCAATCCAAAACCGCGGATAACGGATCAGGATCGATTATTAATTTCGGGCGTAAAAGAACTAAAACATTCCGTCTAAATCGTAACGTTATTATTAAAGCTTTGTTATTTAGAGATGGAAATCAATAAACTTAGTTTAGTTATCTTCCTTATATTTTGGCAGGTACAAGTCAATACCAGAAATAGAGTTGTCAACTATACAACTTGGCAAAAGTTTCATAACAATAGTTATTGTCTTTAAAGACCAAATGTTACTTGATGTTATGTGACGATGTGCTTGAAGGTACCGCCACGATACACGTGTATTAGTAACTGGTAAAAATAGGTAGAAGTCCATTGCTGAACATAGGCCTGCCTCTTTGAACGCCACCATGAATGGCTCCTAGCCATTAAGACGACATTGTGAGAGTCCATCTAGCTACCTACAGAACGTTTTTCGGTTCGTGGTCGCCACTCGAGAACCTTCCTTCCTTGATTATTATTTATCGGTTCATCGAGCGATGTGACTCCCATTGCCACTTCAAGCCACAAATAGTAAAAGGAAAAGCTAGCAATTAAAAAAAATGTTATTTATGGTAGTCAAGCTATTACGATAATAACTTAAACTTCAATTACTTGTAAGTGCTATAAAGCCACGTACACTTATAAAATACGGTTAATTTAAAATGCGGCAGTAGGTAGGTACATACCTACGTGGCGAAATGTCTCAATTTATGTAACCCAAGCGTGACAAAAGCTATAAATGTGAAATGGTCAAGTAAATCACGACAATGCCACGCCTCCGGTCACCGAAATTGTATTTTCATGTAAAATTGCGTTAACATTGTGTTATACTGTATAAATAATATAAAAAGTTGCTAATTAAGATAAGGATTTACTGCTGAAGGTCGTGTAAATATAAATTAAAGAGGTTTTATGTTTGGTAGGTAATTTTTGCAAGGTTTTATACCAATTATTATTACAGTGAAAAATTAAGCTTTTCCTTTTTTATGTGCGTTGTTTTTTTCTGGCTCTTACAAATTTATATTGAGTATAGGTAGGTAAAGCGATGGTGGCCGAACGGTAACGCGTGCGATTTACAAGGCGCCAACACCGAGTTCGAATCCTCTCGACCCCACCTATGACTTGATAAGTTATGTGCGGATTTGCCATCGCTCGAAACGGTGAAGGAAAACATCGTATCGTGAGGAAACCGGCATATCCAAGAACTACAACATTCAAGGGCGTGCGACATCTACCAACCCGCACTGGGCCTGCGTGGTAGATTAAGGCCCATATTCTCTCTCTGGCCAGAGAGAAGGCCAGAGTCCCAGCAGTGGGAACGTGAAAGGCTGATGATGATGATAGGTATATAAATATATTTATAAAAACACATATAAACCCACATAATGTATGTACATTGTACATATGCAAAATAATTTTTTTTTTACTGTTTACAGGGTAGCGTTTTCCACAAGTAACCTAATGTTATGTGACGATGCGGTCGAAGATGGCGCCACGCTTCATTTTTTTTTATAATTATGTTTTAGTGGAATATCTCTGTCCAAAATGGATTCCACATTCAGAAGGTTTGTATTTCAAAATAATTGAAAACATTTTTTAAACCTGTCTGATGAGTTCAGTATCTATATATAAATATGTACAAACATAAAGTGCCTCTCATTGAAATAAATGTCTCACATTAAACATAATTTAAACAAAATCTCAACAGTTTTCTGACTTTAGAACAAGCTAAAATCCTTTCACAGCTAGCATAAACGAATTATTTGTCACCCCTTTGTTACCCCGCGGGGGTACTTATTAACAAAGTCTTAATCGCCTAAATGGAACATTCTCGTAGTAAATCTTCGTAAAAGGTATATTTAACGATAAGCATAAATCTGTCTTTTGTTGTTTAGTAATCAGATTTTAGCTATTCTAAAGGACAGTTAAAATAATAGGGTCTATCGTTTTGGTGTCAATTCAAAGTAGACAAGTTGTTATTTTAGCAGAAAATTTGTTTTTAAGCAAAAAGTAATTGGATTTTCGTCTCAGTTTTGGTTCAGGTATTGTTTGGTATAAATGAAAATTGTGCTGGAAATGCGACTAACTACGATGATTTTTTTGGTGAAAAATGCTCCCGATTTATTATGTTAAATATTACTTGTAATAATATACTGTTATCGAAGAAATTTATTCCTCTTTTGTATAAAGTGGAGTTCTAAAAACAACGAACCATTCATTACGAACAATATAAAAAATTCAAACCCTAATACAGAAGAAGAGGCAATACTGTTTTAAAGACAACATAGAATTAGCCATAATGTGCAGAAGCGTCCACAACGCAATGCGCTAGAGGCTAAATTCATTTGCATATTGCGGTCCCTACCAGGCGTATCGCCAAGCTCATAATCATTACCCGCCAAGCGAAATTAGCCCCTAAGGTGCTCTAGTCGACAACTACATAGCTTTATTATCCCTCAAACGTGCTCAGTGATGCTAATTCTGGACCTTTGATGTGGTTTACAGTATCGACTGGTCATCATGTGTAATTAGAATATATTAGAATAACATTGAGGTTATGGTACCAATTTGTATAATATATCATGGAAATTGTTTGTTTTTAATGTGTTGATATAATATAATATTATGTCATAAATTAAATAGAAAGAGGCGTTGCGTAAACTTTAAAATTAAAAATAGTGTCTGTACTAATCAGAAGTCCTAAATTAACGAAAAACTAATATATGTAGGTATACCATAGTGTTTTAGAAAATAAAAGTATTACAGTAAGAATTTTATATACAAAGATATGGGTATAAATATTTTACTCATCATTTAAGTTTCAAGTAAAATGATACGTAAAATATAATACAAGCAACAATAGATTCAAAAAATTTCAAAATTTAATATGCACCATTTGCTTGCTTCTCTCGTCGACTTGTAATCTGTTGATCAAACAGACTCTCCGGTCGGCGACAAATTTATTCTTGTACACAAAGATTTTAATCGCAATGGTGTGCCTTCAGGCTAGTTCCTTACAGCTTTTTCATTTTAAATTCTGTGTGATAAAGAAAGAAACTATATTTCAACTGTAGAGTTCTCATGACAAATAGGAGAGACTGCGATTCATAGAGCGCCGTATGGCACAGCGACAAAATGCTGTTGGAATTATTATGTTTTGAATATTTTTCTTTATGTTCGCAATGTGGTTAAGGTAAATTATATGCCAAGCATATATTGCAAATGAGTGTGTGTCAAAGATAAACTGACTCATATACAGAAAACCAACAAAAGGTGCCAAGTTATAATTTGTTTGCGTATTTTTAGTAGCTCTCAGTATGACAGGTGTGTTGCCATCGCCACCTTTTTTTTGGTATCCGGCCAAAATATTGTGAAAAGAAACCGCAGCATATGCTGTGAGGAAAAAACTACATTGAAATGGAATCGAATGCAAATGCTCCATTATTTTGTAAAACAAACACAACTGCAACTGTTTTTATTTTAAACTAACTGTTCCCCGCGGTTTTAACCCGCGCGTTATAGGTTTCCATGGGTTGAATTTCAAAAAATCCTTTCTTAGTACACGCATCAAGACAAACATACCCTCCAAATTTCAAGTTTCTAAGACCAGGCTGTGCGTGTGTGTGTGTGTGTATCAAGACTTTGATTCTTATATAATTACATAATATATATAGATAAATAATCTTTTGTGAGTGTTTTGACGCCGAGTGACATGTAGAGAAATATTATGTATTTGCAAAGACATGTATTTTTGCATGTTACTTTTTTTCACAGCTTCATCTTTATGAAATCTATGTTCTTTGACAAAAACTTTAGGCCACTGACTCGTAAAAGATTATTTTTTTAATAGTATCAGCAATCCAAAAAGAGGAACGTCGACGTTTTGCAATTTAGTCGGGAAAATTCAGTAAATCCCACCCGTGTAAAAGCGAGACAGGTCGATAGTGAACTTTTAAGTATTAGGAGCAGTTTTTAAGTACATATTGGGAGTATTTTTGCCCAACGAGTTCGTTGCTCGGCTACAGAAGCAGCAATCGTTTGCTCAAGTGTTACACCAAATGGCTTGGCCAATGCAAATTATGGTGCATTAAGCAAATTTGACCAAATTAGCATTGTTTGGCCAATAATGACTCGCAGATCTCGCCCGAGGCTTTCTGTTTTGGCAACAGTTGCCAAAACAAAAACCGTACTATTAGCGCAACAACGATTTAAAATCGCTTCTTTAACATTTTATAGTGCGATTTTCAGTTGTACGCTGTCGTAAAGTAGCTATGGTGTTTTCATAGCTCAGATTACTTTTGTTGCTGGTTTTATATCATTCTAATTAAATAGATAATACTTAGATACACTTTATGTTATTATTTTGACTTGTTCATGTCGTTATGTATTGTTAAAATCGACTAGATGCCAGGCGAAAGTGCAAGATAGATCAATGAATTTTGAGATCTCGAAAAATGATTATAGTGAAATGAAAAATGAAAGCAGGTACATAATTGGACAACAGAACAAAAAAAGTTAAAATGAAAATGCAAGCCAGCGAAACATTCTGAAAAGTCACACAGCGCCATCCACCATCATCTATAAGATACCTACATAAAAATAAAATTGATACTTCGGTATAACAAGAAGATAAAAATCTTTCAACGTTAAACGAAGAGGATTAAAAAGCGAGTTTCGTAAAAAGACCACCTGGCAAAACTCGTCACGCCAGCCGGCCCTGGGCCCTGACTCAATAGTCGTTTCATTTTCATGAAGCTTTGACGTCAACTTTTTCTAAGCCTGCCAAACTTCCAAACTGTGTAGGTATTGTTCCTACTGGGACAGTTTCATCTCTCCTTTTTTAGACGTTTTAGAGCGGAGCAGTTTTTAAACTTCACGTCGGAAAGCGCTCTATGCCCTTTTAATTTAAACTGGTACTGACAACGATTCATAAAGGAATAAATCCCTGAAAATCCTCATGCGGTTTGCTAGCAGCTCACCAGTTTCACCCGAACATGTAGATTTAATCCTCAGGATTACACGAAATTATATAAAATATGACAAAAGGATATTTTAAATCTTTTTGTCATTTAAGTAAGAATAACATTTATTAAGCGTGCTTTTATGATGCGCTCTCTTAAAATGTATGTTTTGCGTAATGGCAGCTCGGTTTGGATACATAAAAATCTGTAATTTTTTCAGCTAGCGTGCTTTAATTAATAAATCAATTTTTGTTTTAAACATGGTCAAGGATAAAAAAACATCAGAAATCAGTATTAAAAAAAACTCATTGCTATTTCAGAAATTAATTAGCAATGTTTGTACTTTTGTTTGTTTATTTTCTTAGTATTATTTGAATACAAGGGGTTTTGGAAGCGTTCTTGATTCGTCTTGACGTCCTCTGCTGAACTTAGAGGCATGTCGCTTTAATAAAAAATAACAATAATAATAATAATTCTTTTTTTAATAATTCTTTGAACATGTCAATGAACTGCTATTAACTATTTGCATATACCGGCCCCCGCGACTCAATTATAATTTATCAATTATAATATTATTATATTAACAATCTTCTAGTGTATATCCGCAGTATATTTAAAATTACCGCCCCACAATCTAAGGAGAAATAGGGAGGGAACGCCTACCAGCTTTCCTCTTAGTATTGTTTTCTAAAACCATTTTGTTTTCACATGAACAAACTACGTCCCCAGTTCCCCACTATATGATATGTGACGTAGATGACACATACGCCTAGATCATACAAGAACAATAGCCTCTCCCCATGTAGATAAATGTCATACAGTCCAACATGGCATCCCTCAGGCACCATTGTTTAGAGGGCACTCAAAAACTAATCCAGCCTAGTGCTATTAAAACAAAGTACACTCCAACTACAACAAAAAATATGTACACGATTTACAACTCTGTCGCTTTAACATTTTCAGTATAATTATACTCGTATTCAGGTTACTGAGTAGGATTTGTTATTGTGAAAAAGTACGATAATGTTCAGGGACTGTTGTCTACCTTGAATGATGGTGATTGGTCGTTGAGTCCCTTTGCAGATGCGTATTGTTCTTCAAGTCTAGTTTCCCTGTCTGTATGCCCTTTATGTTAAAGTGTAGGGTAACTACATATTTAAATGCTCTTATACATATATTTCATCAATGTTAGGATGGGTCGGGAAATTTGGATCTTACTGGGGTTACATTATCAGGGATTGGGGTTGTTCAATTAAAAGGAGCGCAAAATGTAGAGCAAATAGTTTTTGTCAATGCAACACACACACTGCACCGGCCAAATTGGCAGACATAGGTTCTCTTAGCTAAGCTATTTTTTACGACTGTTTGTCTTTGAGACAGATCGTTTTGTTCCGTAATTAGACATATAATTTAAACGGGTCAGGCACTAACTACCAATCCAACATGTCATTAAGTCCCCATGCTCACATAAGTAATTATTCTGATTCAAGAAGGAAGTACATACATAGTTACGTGTACCTACAACAAAAAACTAAAAACAATAGCACGCACACTACCATCTCTGTTCCTTGATTGGCTAGTAACATGAGAATAGCGGATTTCAACCCTCATGCAGTATCACGTTGCGGTCATGGAGACCGGGGTATCAGTTAACTAAAATGGCCGACAGAAAATCATGTCATGGGCGGATGCCTACATGGCTTCGTCATCGAGTGAACTCTTTCCGTTTTGAAATTCTAGACGCAAGATGGCGACTTTTTTATGATGCTAGAGAGACGTGGAAACGTTGAGAAGGAAATAAAATAGGCTTTAAATTTTTATGGGTTAAATGTGACCTTTCGTGGCCTTTTGAGGCCTCCTCGTAGCAGATTTTTTGAGTGGATATAGGTACTTTTTTATGTAAGGGTCGTCACGTCACAGATGGCTTGCTATAAAGTGTATCTTCTAGTCCCTTCTAACTAATATTTAAACGGTGGAAGTCGTGCAAAAACAAACACTGCGTGAAAACCATAATTTCAAAGGCAGGTTTGAGGTTTATTCATTCATAACGCAAATTGATTTCAACGCTTTAGTAGTTGTCATCATTTCACAAAAAGCAGTCCCCTAGCGCATCTATGCTAATAACAAAAACAATAAACATACAGACAACCCTATCGATACATCGATGTATATCAGTCACGTGCGAGTTAAATGATCCCAAACGGGAAGCAATATTCCTATCGTTTACAGCATTTTGTTGTCGTTTATCAATATTTATAACATTAGGCGAGATAATATCGCTTTTGTAATTTATTACGCACACTTACTGAGCATTCCCGGTTAGGGTAAACATTTGAAATTGACTGTGTTTATTGTTTAAATGTTTGCTCCGTTACTTTTATAGGGATGAATAAACCAGTGAAAAGTTGTCTTACAGCTTACGAGACAAACTGGTCGATCGTCGATCGCCTGAAGATAAGCTCCATTCTTGCTTATCACAATAGCAGTTTCAAAAAATATATAATTATGCGAAAAGTTCTGCAACGCACTGAACTGCTTCCACAATTTCTTTAAATACTTTTTCATTGGAACTAATTCCTACACTTTAAATTACTTACAGGCTAGCGCTCGACGAGTCTCCTTAGAATAAAAACTTGACGTGATCGAAGGTGGCGCCACGCTACACCAGGATTGAACTGTGGTGCTGCCAAAACACAGTTCCAAGGGGCAGTCAATGAGCATTTGTGGTCTGACCTACCGATAAATATCCCTACCTCCAAATTCACTAGGTACTGTTTGATAGCAGAATTACCTAGTACGATGGAAATAAACAGTTCCAAAAGTAACTGGTTATACGTTATTGTGATGCCCAAATTGATGTAATATTCAGTATTTAATCATTAAGTCAAACCAAAATACGAATTGCCGAAGAGCCATGCAGATTACGCATTACGTAATCCCACAATGACCGCCCATAGCCATAATATAGGCAGAATTATCGCAGGCCTATCGGTTATTTTGTTTATTTAACTCCCTGGCGGTTAGTTTACAACTCTAGCTTGTTTGCAGTACCGCAGTGTGAATAAATAATTGTTGGTCCTTTGTTAAATATTAAACGGAGGGGTTAGAAGGTACACGGCCGATTTGATGCCAAACCGTTTGTGAATACAGTGAAAGATTTTTATTTGTTATTTTTTGGGGTCTGTTTTAGTATTCCGGAACTTTACTAGAATGATATCTTTGCTTATAACGAGTACCTATATGATTAGTATCTGGAACTTACCTTTTCACCCTTTTTTTGTTCAATTAACTACTCTCTCTTGAACTTGCTCGATAGCTCATGGTTGGCATTTGTTCTAAAATTCTCTTTAACAGCCAATCAACATTTTTATTGCGTTATTGACTCCTCTTGGCGGCGATTCAATGAAAAATATCGATGGCATGAACACCATTAAAAAACAAGAAGTATTCTAGATCAATCCAATTCTATACAAGATTTAGTGTAGGTATTTCCTTAACTTGCTGAAGCACGGAAGCTAACTCTATAGACTGCTCATTTATGTCCTGATGCTGTCGAGAAGGCACAAATGAAATGTTTTCTATTATAGATTTCTTAAATATCTAAGTCGAAGGATATATCATTCTACTTAAGGACAATAGGTAACAATACCTAAGTGCATACAAGGTTACGCAGAATGTTACACTCGACCGGATGCGGAGACTCGTCCCCTTTTAAATGTTCGATGAAATGCAAAGAAAAGGCAGTTGATATACCTTCTATTTCTCTACTCTGCAAAAACATCTTAATAATGTATATATATATATCAAAGCATAGCGAATAGTCTGTAAACAAATATGTATTATACATGAATGTATGTTGTTGAAGGTACGTGTGGCTTAGAGCAGAGCTTAGTGTCCGGTGTGTTGAAATTTGGTTTAGTATAAACTTGTTCGTATTTCGTTGCTAAAGTTCCAACCCACGCTTTTAGTTAGCTATCACATTATTAGTTGTCTTAAAATGAACGAGGTGTATCTGTTGTAATAAATATTGTCAATTTAAGCCTAACAAAATAACTATTAGTGTACCTATTTATAAAGATAACGCATCAAAGAATACGGGCACGCTACGCACTACGCTAGTATGAAAATGTATGCGGAATCATCTACTGCGACCGACAGTTACGCTACCATCGGATGGGTGGCTTAATGACGTCGCTAACAGACATGGCCTGCTTGTATGCGTCGCCCACTGAGCTCAACGCGCACGCTATATATGCGGCATACGGAGGCGTAGCTTGCGGCGTCAGCTACGGGAGGTAACGTCATCCGTGCGCTGCATATGCTGCAGTAGAAACGCATACAGAGAAATGAACTCACACAGCCAACGTGCGTAGTCTCCGCGAGCTCATCCTACGCAATAATAGATATAGAAATAATAGCATAGGTATAGAAATAATAGCTCTACTGTTCCATTAATTCAGCCCTAAGGCCTCGAGACGTAGGAAAATAATAATCCTTGTTTATCTCTGTGCCTTTAACAGCAACCTTCGTAAGATACGCTTTACACAATATTTATTCCACTATGCAGAAGAGGAGCCTACACAGAGCCCGGAGATCCCCTATTTACATATGCGGATGAGTGCGGTTTTGTTTCTATTTGCGCTGGTGGGGTGTGTACTCGTAATTACGGCATTGGGACAAGTCCCGAGGCGGGGCGACCGCATACGAAGAGGTAGACCAGGCTGGATGTACATATCTTCTTTACTAAATGTTCAAAGGGAAGATGAGTTATTGTCTCCCAGCGCTCATTCAACGAATGACCCTGATATAAACACATAGGTACGCTCGCAGGTACATTCCAAATATCGTGCCACGTAATTAACAACAAAGATAGAAGGACGTACAAAGGCTGAAGTGAGATCGAGATTTAACAATATTCGGTATTCCGGTGTTTCTCGAATTTCGAAGAATATATGGTTTGCACCAGTGGTCTAGTTATCACCGTATTTTTGCAATAACGAAATAAATACGTTGTATTTCAAGTAGTTTTGATGTAAAGATGACATGATCTTAGAAGGCATTGTTGTAGCCCTAAAGTCAAATACATTACAAAGCCATGACAAGCAAACTTAATTAAACTCAATATGAAGAATACACATTCGAGAAGCCAGTAACCAATATCGTGCCTTTTGGTTAGATCTATTTATTTTCTTTCTCGTTTGGAGCTTATTCAGATTTTTAAACATTAGGCATTTGTTTAATACTGGCTTTTACAACTAATATTTGCAAGATACGCTAGAGCCTAGAGCCTGTGCTTGATTAAAGAGCTGAAAACCTTGAAAGTGGTTCTGTTAAATGTTGCCTAGAGAGGTTAGTAGGTAAAGTATATGATGTTATTATCACACATCAAGCCGTAAGTCAGTATGGCCACAGGCAAAGCTATTTCAATAGTAATGATTTCGTTAAAGAAGATCGATGGTTTAGAGTAAAATTGTCCTTTTACACCTAAGTATAAAAGAGCAATGTCCTAGAAACATGTGAAAATCTGTTTCTTATAAAGATTGAAAAAGGCCAGTGAAGAAACAAATTTTGTTCCGAAATTCAACCATGAAAATATACAATGCTCATATCTAGTTAGACCTATTTCAACGTTATCCAGTGTCTTGCCCAAGTGAACTGTTCCCGTGTTCATGGTAATTTTGGGCCTTACCTGAATGCCAATGTGGCACTATAGGGAGACCCGTTTATAAATATTATACGGGCTTTATTAAGATATGGATAGAGGTTCAAATTTCAACCCTCTGGCCACCAATGAGCTTAATGATTTATGTAGTAAATAATTTGTGAAGTTCTGCAGCACTTTTGTAGTTTAAAGTCTTTAGAATGCTAAGCCAGGGCGAAAGACGTTCTGTACGTAGCCTCCCACTAGGTGAACCGACGAAATTGTTAGAGTCGTAGGGAGCCGATGGATGCGTATGGCTAATAGCCGTTCATGGTGGCGTTCTAAGGCATATAGCGCCAAAATGGTTACATTTGTGTACGCCCTGTAATTACAATTCATCTCTATTTATTTTTCTAAAAATGTAAACACTTCGCTTACAATATTTATAAACCAAAAGAAAAGCCGTAAAGAAAACTTAAGATAAACAGTCTTATTTCTTTAGCCAAAGAAAGAGCTTCCCGAAATTAATTTCAACACAAAGTGAGCATTCTTGCAAATCTAAATCCCTAACCGCGTTACTGCAAAGATCCCTATAGTAAATAGATTTGATCCTCTTGTTTTGTATCGGGATTTAGCCAGATTTTGCCAGATTTATCAAAGCTTTTTCTTGCCACTTAAGAACCAATCCAAGCTCTGAACAGTCGTTTCAATCAATCAAAGTCCGATTGAAAATTCAATCTCAATAAAAGATGAGTGGTAGAAGGATTACGTGACTACATTACAAGACACTCCACTTTTGCATTTCTTTTTTATAATTTCTGATGTAATTTCGTAAATTAAATCTAATTTAGTTGCAAATTGCAGAATGTTCAGTGTGTTTGGTTCTGTTTCTAAATAATATTAAATTATGAAGTGACTTCTATTATACGTGGGTATGAAAATAATGGAAAGATGAAATCAATATTTTAAAAGTTCTATAATTGCAAAGACAAAAGAATTATGTGCGCGCTCAGTTCAAACAAGCCCGTTTCCATTGTCATATTGTTTACGACATACGGTACAAATTATTTTAATATGTATAGGTACATAAATTAATATGTTGTTGGGTTGAACCTTCGACCATAATATCGTTATTTTTATTTTTTGGAATTAATTTTTTATGTTTTACTTGGTAGTGTTTGACCACAAGTCACTTGATGTTAAGTGACAATGTGGTCGAAGGTGGTGCCACGCTATGCTTAGATTAGGAACTGGCTCACAAGTAGGTCTGTTGGAACACACACCGATAGGTGCTTGGCGACAGATTCTTAACTTGAGTGCTAACTGGGCACAAAAAAATGCGCTACCACCAAGCTATAGTATCACTAACTCTGAAATATTTCCTTTTATTTTGCTCTATTTTCTGTTGTTGTGGTGAAACAATATCTATCTATCTATAGTTTCATCACAATGTTTTTTAACACCGAATGCTCAAGCTCATTCACTGAGAAAAAAATCCTGACTTTACTTCTGAGTCTTACCTGCCAAGACCGATTCCTTTCAAAATGTAACCTTTTCCTTCTTAACCTTAACCTTAGTATTCCTTCTGAGTCAAAATGAAAGGACTTTTAAAATGTATTTTGGAAGATTGTTTTTTTCCGTGTCGTAGAATACGAACCCACCGGTTAGCAAGCTGACGTCACATTGCTGTCATCGCGTCAAACTAAGTCTCTGGCAAGGGGTCAGATGTAAAAGACGTGATATTGAGAATGGAAACGCACATACGATTGTTATCTCTCTCTCACTCGAAAGCGCGTGCAGACCAAGTCAGGCACACTCAGGCGCAGGCGTGTAGCGCACCGATAGCCATCTACCTCTGATATGCAGTTAATAATGTAACGTGATAAATAATACAGGTGAACCACTCAGCGTTGTGTACTATTCACTACTTCCGATAAGGGCTGTGTTTGAAATTGATTTTAGATAACTGCTAGTTGTTGGCGAGGAAATGAATTTATAAGACATCGTTTAGTTCCAAGTCTAGGCAAGTAGTTTTCAATGAAAATAGACAACTTGTACATTTTAAATTAATTGTATAGCTGTGCACATAAAACGATTTCAGTTGTGATTGGCTTATTGATTGAATGAAATTTCTTTATTGAAATTTAATTTAAACTAGACTGAAAACCTAAATTGTAGCTGTCATTATTATTTTGTACCTTAAATGCATTAAATAAAATAATAAACGTACGAGTATATTAAATGACTTCGTGCAATTAGCATTTTCAGATCGTGGTAGGAAAATGGTGGAGAGTGTATTAGAGTAGTAATTAAAAAGATTACATTTTTTAAATACACAAATGAAAATTTAGACCAAAAGGACATTTATTGTATATTTGAATAGAGCAAAGCTTTGCACCTAGCAGTTTCAATAGACATGTTTAGAAAATTGGTCACGAAAAAATACTTCATAGAGTTGGGTGCATTCGACCGATCAAAGCATCCAATTTTTGAATCCTGCGCTACTGTATTTAGAAATAATAATTTAATATTTGGCGAGTGCCAGGCACACTTTTTCTCATATTATAGGTGATTCACGATTATGCATCATAATAAAAAGGCCATAAAATTGCTTTTATTGGCCATCCTCGACGCTGCATCGCTACCACTGAATTAAAATATGCACTGTTTATTAAATTTACTTGGCTCTTGAGTGCGTAATTTAAAACTGTTGCAACCGTAAATGAAATTCATCTGCGCCAAACGCTCTAGTTATGGGTAATATTATTTCAATGGACATGACGTTTTTTTTAAAAGCTGTTTGCGAATCTACATTCAAAGATGAATTAAACAAATAGCCTCAAGTTTCAACATTTTTATTAATAAATCTTTTTGACGACAAATGATGACATCATCTCGTATTTCTGTTGAAGCGTTGAGGTCACCTTTGTTTCTTCTAAATAAGATTATTTTTCGTTTGTGAAATACAATTTGTATCAAACGCGAAGAAAGCCTATAAGTTATAACATTATTTTCGTAGCAACAGTAACAGAGTTGATCCATATAAAAATAAAATATGTAACAATCACAGTGAGCAAAATGAAATACACGAATCAAAGTAACATCATTCACACATCATCAAATAAATCATCGTGACTTAACATCAAGTGACTTATTGTTCAAACGCTTACCTATATCCTTATCAGGGACAAAAAAAAACAATTTCATGAACTGTTTAAAAGAAACTTGTGGTAATGAATAAGGATTGCTTATTCTCATACTCTGACTTTGAATAAGCTTCCAGAGCTGTGGTGACTGAAAGGTAACGCGTGCACTTTATAAAGCGCCAATACCAAGATCGAATCCAATTTTAGGCTATTGTTCAAAACGATGAAAGCAAACATCGTGAAGAAACCAGCTTGTCCAAGGACCACAAACCCGAGGGCATACGACATCTACCAACCCGCACGTGGCGAGTGAGGTAGACACATTATGGCTCATACCTTCTCTCTGAGAAGCTTGTGTCCTAGTTTAGCCTGGCTTTCTTTGCAAATGTCATAGTACAGTGTCATAGTGTTCCCTTTCTATAATATGTGCAAGATACTGTTTGCTAAATATATAAAATAGTACGCTTTCCGAATTGAAGCTTTCAGAGTAAGTTTGAGAGAGGCTTTAAGCACACTTAATTCTTATTGATTCTTGTGGTTCGTTAGAGATGCAAAACTTCTATTAGACATTCCATCGTAAGCTTTAATATGCAAATGAAGCTTAGAGAAACAATAGGTTTCAGTACAACCCGGTACTGTCTCGTGAAGAAGTTTTATTCACTTAAGTATTTCTGATTGTTATTAGCTATAAGAATATTTACTTTATTTTGATATATTAGCTGTGCCTCGAAGTTACAGTTTTTTGCGGTAAAAAGTATCTACCTATTTTATCTTACGAGAAAGAAAGGTCTTCTCAACGTTCATACTCTCCAAACAAAATTTCCTCGAGATCTGTACAACGGTTTAGGCGTGAAAAGGTAACAAATAAAATTAATGGCAGACAGATTTTTTTCGCATTTATGATAATATCGAGTATAGATGTTGGTTTACAGGTTTCATATCTCAAATTTATAGCTTTTTATTTCTTAGCTACGAACCTGTGGCAAGCATTAATAGTAGCTGTAAAAAAAGTAGGTATGAAATATATAAAGAGAATTTTAAATGTTAATGGAATGAGACCCAGTACTTACCAAATGTCATACAATAGAAAATAATGACACTTTTTGAACTGCAATAAGATGACGAACCGGCCAGCGAACTCCAACTTCCTATCTCATTTTATTTTACAAACACTTACCATTGTTTGAAAGTGTTAAAAAACTTCGCCTAACTTAACTTTAAAAGCAATTCTTTGTTACACTTAGCGCCGTTACTCATTGTTTTCGACGATAATGTTTTTAACATTAGTTTTATAACGCTGTGCGTGACATTAGAACAAAGGTAACCGCTTCCTGTGTTACGGAATACAAACATTTCTACTTAGCAGCGATATGACGGTTACGATATTTGTAGACCGGATATGGTTTTTTCTTTAACTTAACTAAGTACCTAATGATGAATGATAAGGAAGTGATAAAGAATGAAAAAAAAAAACAAAGCAATTATCAATGTATTAGTGTGGTATTAAGTTTTTTTATTTTTTTCAGGTTGATGAAGATGATGGTGCTGATTTTTCTCTGAATTATGTAATTGTACAGGTTGTGGGTTTGATTCACGCTACGGGACAAATATGTATAAAAAGATACGAAAGTATTTGTCAGGGTATCACATACATAACTCTGACTCCTAACTAGTATTTCCTGTATTTATGCCCAAATGAGTTCAATTCAGGCGTAGCGTGTCGCCATCTTCGGACTTGTGGCCAAACGCTATCCTGTAATATCTAAAAAAACATTCCGTTTATAACACGCTCAACAGTAGCAGTAAATTATCTGAGGAAATTTATTACCTTCCCAAAGAATAAATAAGAAAAGTCAGAATAAATAAAGGTATCATCCAGGAAGCAGAAGATAGATATCCGATTAAAAATGATCTTGTAAATATCAACCTTTCCTTTAGAAGACCACACACGATCAAAGACGGTACCAGAATAAAAGCGGCAACTATAAAAGTCCCATTTCAGAAATAGCATTCGATACCTAGTTGTGTGTTTTCCACTGTAGTGATAATAAACATATCAGCAGTCCACGATTCACCAGCATTAACGGTTTCACGGAAACTTTAAATTTTATTTTCTAGTTCTGGTTAGCCTCATTTTAATTTTGGGGAAAAACTTGGTCGTTTATCTGTCATGTGATGGTTTCGCTTAGCGTATATCTGTTCTGTTTCTTGAGTGGTAACATATATGTGTGCAAGTTATGTGTGTTATTGCCGATGAGTATATGGTAATACTTTAGTGACGAGAAAATTTATCGCTATTTAGTGAATGATTGGAAGATGGTAGCTAGAATTGTTTTTTTTTTGGGTTTAGATTAGGTATTTAATTTGGAAAACTTTTAAAACATTTACTTTGATCGGACACTGTGCCAGCAAATATGATACATTAAGAGACAAGCAAAATACAAACATTTAGATTGACAAAACTCTCTCGAGTATTTAATTTTATTTCAAAACTCTGTAATGTAGTCATTGGACTATATTACAGACACAATGTAATATAGTATATCAATATTGTAAAAATGAACAGATAACCGAGCAAAAAGGTTTTAAAAAGACATGTACAAGCATAAAGCCAAATCAAAACTCACAAATCCTTTCGACGTAAACGTGATCGGCAAACCCCAAAACGACCTTTTAATCGTAATAAGTAATAAAAATTACGTCTCCTTCAATAAAATCTCAACCTACCGTCGGTTAAAAGCGTGGCGTGAAAAGAATGGAATTCCAATCCGCTAAGCCCACGCGATCTTGTTGCTCCTATTTTGCTTTTTAACTCACTTTAGCTCCTGTGTCATATAAACAGTAAGGAGGAATCAGCACTCTTTAAAATCAACACAAAAGACACAAAAGGACATTTCGATATTGGTCATTCACATTGTGAATGATGCCTTAAATAAATAAAAATAGTTCCTTAAAAAAAATTCCTCAAGAAGCAAAAGAAATATTAGTTACGGTAACATCAGTTAAATGCCGTGCGAACCTCCACAAAAATATAGGGACGTCAATACATAAGCTAAAATCTATAGTGATTATCGTATGATATGTAAATCTGGAATTGCAAGTGAGGCTTTCGGAACACACCGATAGGTGCTTGCTTCTTACTCGGGGATGGGTAGTATATATATATATATAAATTGTTATGTAGTTGTACAGAGTGATGCCATCTTTTATTTACGTTAGCAATTGACCACGATATTTCTTTTAGTAATCATTTTTTTTTGTGTCTGAAAACGGAAAAAATACATTTGAAATTGAGCCAACAACTCGCAGCTAGGGCATTTTTCAAACGGCCCAGGAAGTTTCATTAATAGCATATTCATTACTAGGTCTGGTCTAATATTACTTATACTATATGACTAATATGGAGTCTGTTATTGTGATGAAGCTAATTTTATTCTCGTTTTCAAAATGTCCTTACTGCATTTCCCTGTGGTTACAGCTAAATGCGATTGTTTCCGACGAACAATGAAACTATGGACTGCAATCTCGACTTTTGAAAATGTTTTTGCAAGTTTCATTTCAGTAAGTAAAATGCATCTGTTTTGATTAGAAGAGCTTTGACCGTTCACTGCTGGCTGGTGAATAGAATGAATGTTATAAATTTAGAGAATAAACTATACAGAGTTCATTGACCTTGTACTAACTGCAAAATAATAAATGAAAATCAGAAAATCTTTGATAGGAATACCTACGGTGTAATCAGGTTTCATATAAAATTAGGTAGGTACATTCTGGGACTAATTGGTGCCGGTGGAGCTAGCATTTGTATGGGTTAAATAAACGACCTTAGGTTTTTTCTGTGTTAGATATGAGTAACATATTATTATTAATAACAATAATTGCTATTGGTAAGCGTAATAGAAAGATATTTTCAAAGATATCATAACATTGTTATAGTTACTTTACATTTGATAAACACAACATCCATAACTTCCATGTCCCTTAATCTCTTACCTCACATATAAATTCATACTTGTCAAGGAACTCCACTGGCTTAAGTTTTATCACATTGTCCAGCTGAGGAAACGGTCAAAACATTTAGACAGTATGAAAGCTACGTGGGTGAGACTGGTAATGATTTACGCACACTAGCGCATTCTTTCACTATTCACCTAGCTGTGCTAGCTGTGCACTAAAAATCACGTTGGAATAGTACACCACAGTAACAACTTTATCCCCCCAAAGAGTTATATTATATTATTATGTAGTCTTTTATAGCTTATATTTAGCTCTTTAAGAACGTATTTCAGGGATAATGAACACTATCAGAGCTCGTCTTCTCCAATCTGCAACAGTTTATTACGTAGTGCAATACCTACCATACAGGAACTATATATTTTTTGAACTAGCATGGCCCTTACCACCAAAAAGAGGACCTGCACGTGTCTTAATTTTTTTTTAAACGCGTATTATTTCCTCAATTTAAAGTAATTTATCCAATTTACGAATTGCGTAAGCTTTGGTACTGTCATTTTTGGTGTGCGAGAAGCAGTGGTATCACAGCCACCAGAGAATAAGGGCTAGCCTCACCCCAGGGCACCCTGAGATTAATTCACTGAATAAATAAAAGTCAGCGGATTAGGCCAAAGTCGTTTCCCCTCTCTCTCAAGCTGACCTCGCGTGCTTTTGTGGAAAAATGCCCACCACATAAATAAAATCGTAGACGACGCCGAATCAAACTGTAACAGGCATTTGTGTTTCGTATGAATCAGCGTGATTTATTAGGTAGAAAATTGTGTGAATTTGATAAGGTATTGTGTTACAATTCGTTTTTAAATGAAATAATGCAATTGCTGGCCATGAAGAGATTTAACATCTCATATCTCAGAGCAACGAGCGCGCTGTGCATTTCCGCGGAGGATTACAAACTATTCTGGGTGGAACTGAACTTTAATCGTGATGCTAACACAAGCGACTATAAAAAAATATGATGGGTGCTCTAATAAACAATGAGTAATAACTTGATAAACATATGTAGGCCTTCTCTGCGTTATATAGGTACTCCTATGAATTTGTCAATACGATAGAGCTAATGCAGGTACATTTTCGAAAAATTTATTAAAAAGCTTCCAGGTAAGCAAGTGTACAATCCTCAAACAAATGAAATTCTTTCAGCAATAGAGTTTCCAGACAAATATTCAACTAATCTAAAGTATTCCCTGCAGAAATATTTCACCTCTGATAGATGATCCAAACTTCTATTACTTGATAGAGCTCGATTTTCAGATGAAAAACTGACATCGTCGACAACAAAGGCAGAAAGGTAACTTCGCATTTTCCACTCACGTTACGCAAATCCCGACCAGTGTTTGCCGAGCTCAAATGTTTAATGTGCCCAGGTTAAACAAAGATACCTACGTATGATGTAGGTATATGTGTGTGTGTGATGGCCCTAGTCGCCAGGGAACCGGAGATGAATCAAAAAATTTGAAAAACCTTTTTAAAAATTTCCACCGTGCCAGACGCTTGGACTCATAAAAATTTCAGCTTACGGCTTTTGTGCTTACAAAATGAAATAGTGCTTTGTTTTCGCCACCAGGCGATATTATTAACTAAATGTGGTTTAATTTCTTAAGTGCACGTTCAATATTTGGTTGGTGAAATAAATGGGTTTAATGATAGCTAAGCTGTAATTGAACTACTTACTTCTTGAACATACTTTTAGGTTAATTCTGAATTGAATTCTGCTCTTCTAAGTTGAATAAATGTAAGAGATTCTATTGTATATGTTTTATCGCTATCTCTACTGCGTTAATTGAAGTGTAGGTATTATTATTGTATAAGCTAAGCAAATACATTTTGTTTTTATGTATTCTGAAATAAACAAACCTGCAGTCATTGGAGATCTCATTATAATAGTCATAGTTTAATTTGGCTAACATCAGATCGTCCATCGAGGTATGTTTCTATGAGTACCTAGACCTACCTAGTGAAATATCAGTTGTTTAGCTAAATATAGATGTTCATCAGTAGAAAGGTGTGTGTGTGGGGTGTGTGTATAATGTGTAAGAACGACTAAAAGAAAGTTTTGCATCACAGAATATACTATTTATCTATACGAGTTGATATTATGTTAGTCTTGGCTGTCTTATGTCTGTCCCACAATGATGATCTTTTCAAAATTTAATGAGATTCCTAGCGTATACTATAAAACTGATCCAAGAAGTAGAACCGATCATAAAATGCACGTCTCTCGATGAAGTCACTCCAATCAATCATGAACTAATCGAAAATTCCGACTCGGTAAGCGGAGAGGCGATCGTGGACGGATTATGTGTCATCATTAGACATTACTTGTTCCGAGACGAGATTGGTTTCGATTCGCATTTACTTCGTAGTGGTATTTGAAATATAGATACTTTTTATTCGTTCACATAATTGAACCAGATCCAGTTAGAATAAAATTACTTGTTATGTCAAACGTTGGAATCGTAATAGAATATAATCTCTGCCTTCAAATAGGATTACGTGCATCTAAGAAATTAGAAAGATTCTATAATTTTCGAAGATTAAAACAAATTCTATGTTAAAAAATATGTTAGATATGTATTTGTCCTAGTCACATTCAATGAATGAAATCAACATTAATGTTTTATGAAAGTATCGAGAGGATCGTCACGACTTGTCCGATTATTACGTTCCTTATTAATATGGGTTTTATGATATCTTGTTTGTCTTATGTTTTTATGGCAAGTGATGATGAGGTTGTTGAGGCTGAGAATGCTTTCATAGCATTAAGGCTCTCAAGCGTGTTATGGTAAAGCACTTTGAACCACTCAAAACCAGCTCAATATTAGTACAAAGCAAGTTCATTACTGATCATTAAAAAGTCGTCTGCGGTGGTAAGCTACGAGTATTTCCTCAAACCTAAATTTTGAACTTGACAGTTCGATAGCAGCAAGTCTTAATTTATTGCTACTGCGACTGTTCTAACATTTTACTCAACTTTCATACTCCCAACATAATTTTCTTGTACCAGAGGCAATTATAAAAAGCTTCCAGGTTTTAACTGCCTCTAAGTGGTGGCATTAATTTAATTTATCTCGTTTTCTGCGAAACTGTTTCATGGACAATGTCGAAGTTGGGAACGTGTTCCGGCAGATTAATAACGAGTCAGTAGGTAAGGTAAAGTTCTGCAATTGATAGTAGTTATATTGAATTTCTGGTACGTGTTTGTGAAGTGTGCAATTATTGGTTTTCAATGGGTTGTATTCAGTTTTAGTTGGAGGTGAGTTTAAATGAATTTGAGTATGCATTTTCTCTCGACAGAAAAAAACATATTAAAACTAAAGACCTTACAAGCTAAGAATTGTCTTGTTACTAGAACTGTAGATAGTTAAGCTAGTTCACAAAGTAATTTAAAAAGAGGTCGCGTTAACTCCGAAGGAAATTGAAAACGGGAATAAAAAAACATTCAGTCTTTTACTCTCGAGTGATGGTTCAGCTTTCAACCTCAAACTCCCTCTTCCTTTCTCTTTACGAGGTACCTACATAATAATGATAATGAAGAGGTTATCGATGTAATTGTATAAAATCAGCTCATTGTGCAGGTCTTTGTCATTTATTCATCATCGTCACCTGCTGGGACACAAATTTATAGATAGAGAGTATTTTATAGGCAATAACCTATATACGCTAGCCTAGTGCGGGTTGGTAAATGTCTCATGCCTTTGAATGTTCTTTCTAAATTGACCTGAAAACAGGCGATACGTCAACAAATCCGAAAAAACGTTTCTCCCAATCTAATCCTTCAATAATTTCACTGCACAGCCCGAAATATCAAAGAAATACGATGACACTCGATTTTCGTTTACTTGGCAGTGAAAGATATTGCCACTGCTCGAGTGGGTAAGGGCTCGCCCTACGACTTTTTATTGAATAACGGCCGGTGACGCGAGGTGCCGAGGTAGATAAGGGATGACCAGTTTAAGCTGAGCTCTGCACTATTCTTTGGAGAAATGTGGTAGATATGAGTGACTGACGTGTGAAGTCACTAAATATTAATTCTGGGCTTCAAAACTGATGAGATTTTACCTAAATAAAAGCATTATGAACACGATGCAATTGAATAGCTATAACTTCTATAGGACCAGATCATTAAATAACATCATGGTTTTTGTGACTTCGGGTCAAACGCTACCTTGTAAGAAGTAAAATTTGTAGTGCTATTTACAACCATATTCTTTTGATTAAAGTTGAACAATCTGTATCAAATTTTGTATACATATTATGGCGAAATTATGTCAATAATGATCCTCGTAATATGAGTTTTAGTTGGCAATAGGTGATATTAAGGTGTCATGTGATTTATAGTTAGGGGCGGTTCCTGATATTCATATGCATTATTAGCATTACTGTGAGCAATACTTTCCTCAGCATACTACACGTATTTCATTCTATTTGAGAAAAATCTACTCTACCACTTTTGGCAAAAATAGACAGAGCTCAAGCTTTACAGGTCATGTGCTGGCAACAGCGATTTCACTAGCACCTGACCCTTGGGTCAGAATCAACACGTGTGATGTTCCTGTTACTTTGCTCGTAATTAAGGAAACGGGCCCTTTAACTATGTGACAGTGAACGTTAGTATGAGGGAAGTGAAGTAGATAAGATAGGTAAAGAAATAAAGCTTAATTGTTGGTTGTAACTCTTAATTTTTCAACAGGTGTAAAGGTCTAACTACGAGCCAAATGATAAGGGTCAATATGTGAGAATATGAGACAAATTGACACAGTTTACTGTTTTAAACTACCATGGTCAATAATATTAGAATTCAGTTTTGAAACGGGATAATTACCATGTTTTTGTTTTTGTTTGACACAAAACTATACCTATATACAAAATCGGAACGAAAAAATACGGCCAAGAGAACTGACTAGCTAGTAGCTTCTGAAAAGTTCCTACAGTAATTTCATCAAAATTTTCGATATTATCTCGTTCGACTTTGAACTGAACAGAACAAACATTTTGTAAACGAAAAGATTGTGTGAAAAATGCCATTGAGCACTCACCCAACTGGATGGATCGAATAACAAAAGCAAGACGCTTTGTAACAATTTTCTAATAATTATAATCTTCCGCTCTGCCGGCCCGAGACAAAGATAAGAATTAACATATTTCTAATTCAGAACTGGACTATTGTCCCAGAAAATTAGACATCGAGTGAACTTAATCGTTATCCCGACAATTTGCTGTAAAAATTATGTGGCGTGGGAGCCAATTAGAACGAATAGAGGTTGAAGCTATGGCCACCAGCAAACTGGGCTTTGTGATCGTTAATTCATCTTAATTACCTTTTTGATGGACTTTTGAAGGTTTAAAACCTCCGTCACGGATTCACAGGGTTGGAGCCACTTTGCATTCTGATGAATTTTAAAACGTTACGAGATTGAAGACACTGCGAATTTGTTAAAAGACTGCTAGAGGGATTTAATACGAGGCAAATTTAAAGCAAGATGTAGAGATGGGAACATCGTGGAATCCTGTTTTACAACATACAACACATTAAGGGAGATAATGAGCAATAAATCTAAGGCGTCTAGGTCGCTATATAATACTTAACACTTCAAGCAGTAAGGGAACTCAAAATTATCCCGAATTTATCCACAATTTATTTACAAGGTTAGGTACCAACACCCCATCATCAATATAATCAGCGCGAAGAAGTTCACTGCTAAACATAGGCCCTAAACATCACCTTAAACGGCTTTTAGCCATTTGCATCCATCGGGTCACTGCGACTCTAACATTAACTCATACTTGTCTTCTTATACTATCTACTCGCACTACTAGATGAAAAATAGGAATGACAATATTAAATAGGTTTTAATGTGACGAAACCACGAGTAACTCGCTCACACAATCACTGTGATATTGTTGGAAAAACAATCGAGGAGACACGTGTTATAAATTTTCAGCATGTAAACTATGGACAAGGAACTTACAAAGGGACTAAATTACGATCCAATCACAGCTTTTCTACGAATCATCTGTACTATTTCTAAATAGAACGGCCGACTGACGACGTTAAAAGTTTTACAGGTCTCAGTTTCAACATAGGCCGCTCAAATTGATGGCCGTGTACTACAAACGCGTAAACGGCCGTGTAAAGCTGGGTGCTGTTATAAAATCTGAATTTCATTAAACGTGAATAAGTGGAGCAATTTGTTGGTAATTGCGTCCGTGTCCTCTGAGACCGCACCACCGCAGCCGCAGCTATCAAAGTTTTATTTTTAGGGTTCCCCGAACTTAAAGGGTAATAACGAAACCCTGTCATGAAGCTTTGGTTCACTGCCCGCATTCCTCTGTTGTTTACGTTAGCTATCACGTTTTAGAACTTGCTATCAAAACAGGAGCTAATTTTCAGCCCAGGTATAGCTAAGCGACACCATTGACACCACATAAAAACTGACTTAACGTCAAAGGCTTCGGTAAGATATAAAAAAAAAACATGGAGTAATTTTTTTTATAAATCAATAATACAATAATGCATTGCTTGCTTAAACGTAGTGTAAGACGTCCTCCAGCTAGATGGAGCGACGATATACGCAAATTGGCTGGCAGAAGTTGGATGAAAGAAGCTAAAGATCGAGCTTGGTGGCGTACTTTAGGAGAGGCCAATGTCCAGCAGTGGACAGAAACAGGCTGATTATGGTGATGATGACGACTGCCTTCTTTGTGTGTTTTTAAATCGACTGCTCAAATAATATAAAAATCTTAAATATCACGAACGTATTATATACGGAACCGCCAGCTCGCGGCTTCGACTTGCTTTAGGCGCATTACTTTTATTTTCCTTGGTTACATCGACGTTGTATCGGTATTCATCGAATTAGGCCGCTGGATGTTGAGTGTCGTATCTCGAACGTGGTTTAACTTAGTTGTTGAATAATGTACTACAGTGAAAATTGCTTTGATTTGTTCTCTTATGTTATTCAGAAGCACACTTAGCGGCAAATGTAAAAAAAATCACAATAAGTGTTTGAATAAACATTGATGGCATTTAGGATTGCGTTGGTTTCGAATATCCTAACGCTGGAAATTAATAACCTATCTATCCATGGTTAGCCCTACTAAAGATAGAAATTTGACACAAGCTCCATAGAAGTAATGTCAAAAATCTATCTCTTGTAAGGCAAACAGTGGATAGCTTGGTTATTAATTTCTAGCGTACTAACTAACCTTTACTATAATTGGCCAATATCACAGGGTGACGAGCGCAGTGCTTTGACGCGTAGGATTTCTAACTTTTGATGTTCAAAATTCTAATGCAATAAATGATCTGATTCTAGGTGACGCTGAAGTTTAAATGCAGTTTAATGTAAAGCCGCACTGGGCCAGCGTGGTAGATTACAGCCCATACTCTCTCTCTGAGAGAAGGCCAGAGTCCCAGCAGTGGGAACGTGAAAAGCTGATAATGATGAATGTAAAGCAGTACAGCACCCGTTTCATGAGCCGTTCGTGTCTGGGATCCAATGGACAAAATTCTAATGCAATAAATGATTCTGATTCTAGGTGACGCTGAAGTTTAAATGCAGTTTAATGTAAAGCAGTACAGCACCCGTTTCAGGAGCCGTTCGTGTCTGGGATTCATGGTGACGTTCAAAGGGGGAGGCCTATGTTCAGCAGTGGACTTCTTCCGGTTGATGATGATAGCACCCGTTTCTTTCGTCCTTAAAAGTAAAAAATATACCTTAGTAACCATGATTCGAGTACCTTTTGTTTCTCTATAAAATAGCGACGAGAATATTCAATCATGCTAAAATTACTGCATCTCTCAAAGGATTTTAGTCGCGCCACTTAATGATAGCAGTTAATATCAAACATCTAATTATTAGCTTCAAAAGACGTAGAAACAAGCCGAGTACACATGAACCTATCACATGCAATTATCGTCATCTCTTACTTAAATCTGTTTTACTGAAAAAAAAGAACATATTAGCACCTTACATAAATAATAATTAACTGCTTCTTTATGATTACAACAATAAAAAAACGGTAAGACACAACACATAACGCATTTTTTTTGTCATCATCATCATCAGCAGGAAGAAGTTCACTGCTGAACATAGGCCTCCCCCTTTGAACGGCACCATGAACGGCTATTAGCCATTTGCATTCATCGGCTCCCTGCGACTCTTACAATGTCGTCGGTCCACCTGGGGGGCCTACCTACAGAACGTCTTCCGGTTCGTGGTCGCCACTCGAGAACCTTTCTTCCCCATCGGTTATCGGTTCGTCGAGCGATTTTTTTTAGTACTCACTCTAAATTTCAAAGCCCTAACTGATGCACTGACAAATCAACGCACAGCAAAAAAAATGTTGATTCTCGAGACTTGATAAATTTTCAGCGCAGATTTCTTTAGTAGAAAACGTCTTTTTGAGAATCAAATGGGATAATAAAGTTAGTAAGGAAAAATATCAACAACCACACGGGCGTAGGCACGGCATGCCACCGTCGCATCGTATTTAAAGCTAAAAAAAATATTTTTATGTTTTGAATACAAACCCCTCGATTTCAATCTCTACGATGAAACGTGCACCCTATGACAATTCCTTGTGTACCCTAGCCCACTAGATTAAAGGACGAATCCAGTTTGTTTTGCAAAATGTTGAAGTGCAGTCGTAAACAATATTAATGCAACTCAGTCTCGCCGAGTCAAATTTTATTTATCCCTGAGGACAATTTCCTCTTGTCAAGCGGTGGCCACCCGGGCATTCGCTATAATGAGAAAACGACGAAATCAACTTGGCTCAAATTAGACGGGAGTCGGCGCGTTTACATAGCGCCAGTTTTGTTACAAACTAGCAAACGTTTCACAGATAAACTCGTGCATTTTCCATTATCCTTTTTCCAAGATGTGAATTAGGCTATGTATTATTTCAGTGAATATTCTATCTCCATTCCGAATTTCTCACAAATTCTTTTGCGGCCGGTTTCAATAACCGATCTATCCATGGTTTGTTATACTAGGTTATAAATTTGACATAAGCCACATAGAAGTTACGTCAAATTATTATCTCTAGTAGGACAAACCGTGGATAGATATCGGTTATTGAAATTCGGCCTTTAGTCGTTTCAGTGTGAAGAAGTTACAATCTACACACTCTTAAACTTTCGCAGTGTGATTAGTATTAGTATGCTGAGTATTTTATTGGTGTTTCTGGCAAACTGTGAAATGTGACAGATATTCAGAAGTCTTGGAAAGTCATTAGACGCGGCTTTTAAAAAGTATCATGGAATAGAAATAAACACATCATTCAATAACTTTAAAAAAGAGGCTTCAAAGTTTGTTTTTCGTTTACACTAATATAACAAAACACAACAATAAACAACGCTATTGATCATCCTGAGAACCAACAAAGGGCACCCTTCAAAATAAGTTAAATCAACCGTGACTTTAACATGTAAAACTGTTGTTACTCACATTTTGTTCACATTTGGGGTTATTCGCTGTCAAACGTAATGCTAGACAATTACAACATGAGGGTTTATTGTCTACCCATATGGGTAACTATTATGTCAGTTAAAAGTTATAGTCACTGTGTTACGTTTTGAAACCTTTGAGCACAAATCAAAGTCCAAACACCAAACATAATACTTATATTTAAAATGATTTTAATCATATTAAAGGACTCGAAACACGCGAGTTACAAAAGAACTGAGATACGAAGATATAAACCGTATCGCAGGTGTCAACGCTCTCCTTCAAAAATTACTCAGCAAATATCTTTAGGCGACGGTGACCGCGCTTACCATCAGCACAGTATATAAAGAACATAAAGTATATAAAGTAGGTTAGCTAAGGCCGCTTGACGAGTTAATTGCCTACTCTTGCGGTGATGCATAGGCGGCGCGTTCCGTACTGACTGAGTGCATGGCCACGGCCGCCTCCTTTCGTTTATGTGATTGTGTGCGTGAAAAGTGCGTGCGTACACGGTGCCGCTACTCACGCACACATTCAAACCGGCGACGGCCGATTTATATGAAGCGGAACTACTACTCCTTTACTATGCCATCAGGCTGTCTGCTTATAAAATAAAAAAATATAAGTTAATCTTAAAAATGAAAGTTAATAAGAAGAAAGATATGACGATTTAGCCATTTATTTCACAAAATCCGCAGAACTCAGAAGTTTTATAGGTTTAGTAAAAAACGAAAACATTTGTAAGTTTATATCATCGCTATGTAATCTAACCACGCCAACACTTGTAGCTGAAACGTTACGTTAGCGCCACGTACAATTAAAGTCATGATCAGTATCTGTTCAGAAGAAATTGTGGATGTCACCCGACGAAAATATAATTGTCGACTTCAATATAGTATCTGTGAGAGGATCTGGGCATATGTTGGGGGAGTTAGTGAGTTCTTCCTTTTATAGACACACGTTTTGTCGGCTTTCATAAAAACGTTTAGCTTTGTAAACTTCTTTTACACACATAAATATATCCAATAGGCATATCGATGTATATTTAAACGATTGGGTGAATAATGGTCGGGAAAGTGGGAAGCTTTTGTTGTATGACCAGTAAGTCTTGCTTTCGAATCCTGCAATGAGTTTGAGCTTTCAATAAGGGAAGACGTTGTTATGAAACCATAGTTTGCTGATAGCGCATTTTTATCTAGTGCTCATCATCATCAGCCCGTATCAGTCCACTGCTGGACATAAGCCTCTCCCAAGGTACGCCACTGAGCCCGGAATTCGGCTCTTCTCATCCAACTATGCTGCCAGCCACCCAGCGCAAGTCGTCGCAATTTTATCTAGTGCTCACTCTTTCCGTGTCGCCTCCATCGACCACATCGTCATTTAACATCTGATGACTTATAAACGTAGTACTATATCTGTACTGTACTTGTGGTCGAACACTGCCCTGAAAGATGCACAAAATACGCTTTTAAGTTCTTATTTCGTATTGAAAAAGAAAACGTTATTCGATTTTTTTTTGCTTCCATCTCTAGGGTGGATTTATAAAACTGCTATTTTCGTCTAAATTCCTGCGCAAGTAAGGTGTTAGTTAGCTTTTTATTAAAAAAATATGAGAACTGCCATGTGTTAAAACATTTTAATTGTGCAAAAAATGTAGCAGATCGTCGGTGTAGAGAAAGTTTAGTCTGCAGGATATATGCCATAAACGGTAGCGATATTCAGCTTTTTTGGCATTTGTGGCCACACATTAGAGATAGCGTTTTATGATTTTCGGTGGAAAAGGAGTTTTAATACTGCGACAGTGTAGTTTTTAGTGTACTGAAAACATATATACAATACCTACCCTATAACCGTAATCTGTATTTTTAATATCAGATATTTTTTAACTGATTTTTTTTAGATCTTAGAGTGTGTTCTGGCAGCATCAGTTGAGAGCCAGTTCCTTGTCTAGGCATAGCGTGACGCCACGCTTGACCACATAGTCATATTAGGTGACTCGTAGGCAAACGCTATATAATATAAAGTGTTTTAATAAGGAGATTACTTTTTTCTACTTGGATAAGAGTTTTTAGTGCTATAATAGTTTTAATAAAACATTTCGTAAAAATTTATAAATTGAAATGTTAACACGTAACGAACCCTTTTCTTTCTTTTAGGAAAACAAAATTGAAGTAAGTCGTTTGAGTAACAAACACTTGGCAAAGACATTGAGTTACGTTCGTTTGATCCTTACAAGGTATTTAAGCAGCTTTGTTCTCTTAATTTATCTGTGTTATATACATTTTCATTTCCACACTTATTAACCCTTTCAAAGGACACATTTATGGGTGTGTATTTAAATACTATACCTAACTGCCTTCTATCTACAACCGTTGCAATATTAGCGGTACCATTTATCTAGCCCGGATATTATGAATTTGTGACATCTTTGTCTATAAAAAAAATTGTTGTTGTACCTACAACTTGAATGCGGCCACTTTTTAAAGCTAGTTTAACTACATCTACGCAGTCCATAATGTATACTATCTGATGTTAGGTGACAATGTGGTCGAAAGTGGCGCCACGCTAACCTAAGGTAAATTACGATAAATCTCAAAAACCAATGTACCGATTTCAAAAATTCTTTCACTGTTAGATAACTACAGTAACCCTGAGTATCATGGGCTATGTTTTATTCTTATAATACTCCTGTGGAAATTTCCACGCGGGTAAAACCATCGGGACACAGCTTTAAATAAGCAAAATTAAACAACGCTCAATTGTTTATTCACAACGCAACGCCATGACAAAAATAGTATCCCCAACATATTCCCAGTTAATAGGTGAATGTTTTTATTTGCATCGCCATTAAATTCTCTCACACAAGCACTCCTTTTCACCGCAAACACTTTGGCTGCGGAAATATTCAAAACAGCCAAATGCAAAGGCAAGACTGAACTGATTAATATGCATTTAATATCCTTCTGTGCCTCCCCAGAGTAATTAAACACGAATCACCAATGCATTATTTATATGTAAATGAAAATGTATAAATCCTCTTGAATAATTATGATTAAATCGGTAGGTAGAGGGTTTTTTTGAGGTGGCAATTAGGTGTTAAGCATTAACCGGCATGTTTATTGGTGTCTGTTTTTTTCGTTAATTATTTAAAGAGTTATGTTAATAATGCTTCATATTTATCTTTTAATGGATTGATGTACAAAAGGTAAACTTTATTTTTAACTTTAAGAATACAGTTTTTTTTGTTATTTCTTTACCTTTTGACTTTAAGTCACCTGCTGTTAAGTGACGATGTCATCGAAGGTACCACGTACCTGGATCGGGAATTGACCTAATGCTTAACCGGTTCAGTGCCATCCAAAATTATGAACATCAACAGTCTAAAATTCGGTACAGCAATGCACTGCGCCTGTAGCCCACGCGAGTGAAACCGCTGGGAACAGCGTCAGCTAGTACCTTCTTTATAACTAACTCTGCACTACAAAATAAAGGCAAGCTAAGCAAAAGCTCTACCAAAATCCGTAGTAAAGACTGCTAGACTATATCCATCGAAATAAGTTTATTTATCATGCACTCCACTTCTGTGAAAATAAAATCTCCAGCTCTTCTATCAGATCCAGCGAGCTTATAGAATTGAATAGACCCCGATGGCAGTCTTGCACGCATTGTCAGCCTGAATACACTTCCAAATCGATTCCGCCGCTGAGAGTGACAGTGCCGAGTAAGATTCTCTCGCGAATAGATTTGCATGAGGAATAAATATATGGCCGGGGATGCAATGTGTGAGAGTAGGGGAATATTTTCACGTGTGATTTTTTGAAGATATACCGGCGGTGATTTTTTCGACGATTTTCTTACGGAATAATTATATAATAGATCATCCCGCTCCGCATCAAATGTTCCTATACCCAAGCGTTATGTAAGACATACAAGTGATGCAAATATGCTAATAATTTAGATATGCAATATGCATGTTCGCAATAAATGATTGGGTATTAAATATTGGAGAAGATT
Organism: Opisthograptis luteolata; assembly: GCA_931315375.2. Lineage (NCBI taxonomy): Eukaryota > Metazoa > Arthropoda > Insecta > Lepidoptera > Geometridae > Opisthograptis > Opisthograptis luteolata. The sequence goes on along the minus strand of OV928047.1, from coordinate 7,237,487 downwards.
CTCAAACCAACTAAATTAGGACACCACACGCTACAGCTACTGCTACGCCACTGTTACAGCAAACAAAATAATCATTACGAATATCACAGCTTTGACACTGTCTTTGTGACGAAAATTTTAATATTTTATTTTTACTTTTTACTTACCTAATGATAATATAATTGACGATACAGACAAAGATGACGCCACACTACACCTGAATTATTGGGAACTTAATTTTAAGTGACACTGCCTGAACACACCGATGGCGTAGATTCATACCTTGAAGGTTGTAGTGGTAGCCAGCTAGAAAATGCCCTACCTATAAGGTAGCAAAACTTCAAAAAATAAAAAAAAACATGAATCTTTTTCAACTACAATAGTGGCGCGTCTTTTGGCAATCATTATTTACAAAATCTTTACAAAAATTGCTACACTATTATCTTAACCGTCAAAAAAGTAACCACCTCTCAATCATTTCTCTTTATTTTGAGAACGGTAAACAAATTGTTTTAGGTCGTCATAGCTGACATTAGCAGCGACAACGTAACTGTGAAACAGTGAATGAGCTTCAGGTTAATTCAAAAACTTGTATTCCAATGTAATAAAATCTTATAACATAACTAACGTACATTTATTTTTTGTAATACATATTAAAATATTGTACTGACTGGTAACTCTTACAAAATTACAAAATAAAATCATCGAAAATAATTGAGTAGAGTAAACATTGCGTAGGTACACCTACCAGATTGCTTAAAAGTATGGTATAAAAAACTGCAAACCTTTATACTTTTGCTGTAACTGTCTGCTTTTGCTACATTTGCAGACAATATGAATTGGTAGTCATCATCATCATCAACAGCCGGAAGAAGTCCACTGCTGAACATAGGCCTCCCCCCTTGAACGCCACCATGAACGGCTATTAGCCATTTGCATCCAACGGCTCCCTGCGACTCTTACAATGTCGTCGGTCCACCTAGTGGGGGGCCTACCTACAGAACGTCTTCCAGTATGGTAGTAATGGACATAAAAGCTTGCCAATTATAGAATTTATCAATAACTAATATATTTCGAAATAAAATAAAGATTTGGTGATAAAATCCTTCATTGACAGTACACATACACAAACACATGTCTAGAACTCGCCTAGCTAACCTCCCTCGAGTTAAGAATCGGTCACGAAGTACCTATTTTTTAATTTTGGCGAGAACTTTCTACTTTAATGGTAGCGGAGAAGAGTAGGTACAGATTTCGTAATTCCTCTAGTGCGTTACCAATTCCTGTTTATTTTTTGAATTTCTATGAACTTTTGTAACTGTTATGTTTTACATAATGACATGAGTGTGGCCATCTTTTTGACGGGTGCGATTATGGGTGGTCCGACTAATTGCTCCGTCGTCCAAGGTTTGTGACAAATCGGTGTCTCACGTAGGCAGATAAAGGTTGATCAATGGGAAATTTTATCGAGTGGAAAGGAGGCTTTAGTTTTTAAGTGGTTCGTTGCTCTAGGATTAATACGAGACTGTCTGACTTTGCAGACTCTGTGACGAGTTAAAAAATGCTTAAAAAGTTTAAGTCTCAAATCTTTTCAAACGCTAAGCTGTAGAGTCTATTCTAGTCTTGCGATTCTGTAGATTTTATGGGATGAGAAGCCTTCATCCAACCGAAAAGTTTTGGGTACGTAACTTAAAAATATTTCATATCAAAGTTTTAGCTATAATATTTTTAACGTTATGGTATAATACATACATATTAGCAAAATTTCTTGTATCTTTTATATTTTTTTTTGTACTACGTACAGTCAGCGACAAAGTTTCTGATCACTACCCATTTTCTGATTATGTACAAGTTTCGCCATTTATAGTGTTAAAGATGCTTAGGAAAATCGGCAAGTTGAGTATGTGCAGCAAATTTTGTCGTTGACCGTACGATTGATAATATGCTGATTATGTACTAAACTAAGTTAGCTAAATAATTGAGTAAAAGATTAATTAAACATGTCTTTGTCTATTAATTTCAGGTTCGTTCTTTCTTATCTAGTCAAAACTCTGTTCCATTTATAACTAGACAACTTCAGCTGCGCGTACAATTCAATCGCCTGCCGATTCGAATTAGGAACACAAGCTCGCTATCCAATCCCAATCTATCGAAAAACATTATGCTCGCATAAGTTGTTCCAAACAAGGCGCGATCCTAATTGAGTTGTCAGCCTATAGGCACCGGTGTACGTATAAAATCTTAATTTTATACTTTTGTATCATAGACACACAAATTATTAATAAAAAAATCAAGCTTTTAAACAAGTGTATATTATAAAAATATTAACAACAAAGAAAGAATTCAATCGATTAGTACTATGAATAATGATTGTACTTGTGATCGCGCCCAAAAAATTACCTGCCAGACGTTCCTTGCCTGTTCTTTTGCGGTCGTAACAAGGCGTGGCGTTTTAAGTTTGACCTTTAAAAGTGATCACATGTATCCTAATAAATAAATATCTTATGATTCTGTATATTGTTTTCGCAACAAACCGGTTCTAGGTCAGCATTATGACCTGATTGTAAGTACATAGAAACATTTATTTGACTATATTTGTGAAATAGTGGTTTGGCAGACGCGTAGATGGCATGAGAAAGTTTGAAATTCCTTTGCAGATTATATGTTTTCAGTATTTCCGATAATTCTCACGTCATGATACTTATTGCATAAGCCGTAGACAATAGAAAATAGACAATATATTTATTTGTGGCAAAAAACAGCATACACTTCACAAAATAAAATTTGATAAGAAACATAAACAAAACAAATAAACTTAAATTATAATACAAAAAAAAAAAAAAAACACAAAGACAATATAGTGAGAAACTGAGGCGAGATAGTAATTAAACTTGGTTTTAGTGATGAAAAAGAGAGTTATTTTAAAATTAACAATTAAATTCAACACCAACCTTCGATCGAATCGTCACCCAACATCAAGGGTGTTGTGTTCTGGTCATTTATTTTGTGTCTCTTGCTTCGGTTTTGTGCCAGATTTTCACAAAATTTCACCGTCGAATCGCTTAATCTCAGAGCATAGAGTGAACTGGACACGTATATTTCGTGATGTACACATTCAAAGCTCGGTTGCTTTGCAGATAGCATCGAAATTTATGTGGTAGGGTTGCGAAACGGTAGCTGGGACAATTGGATGTGACAGGCGTTCCTCGTTTTCCAGAACAGTTGGGTGGAATAAAGACGGTGTGAAATGGAAATATTCCTAAAATAAATAGCTCTCGTAGAAATCCCCTGTCGCTATCGGTTACGCGTCTCAAACGTTGCTTTGACACCGTTAATGTTTTTACTTGGTATTTGAATTTAGGCCAACTCTGAGGATTGCAGTTCATCTTTTACTGTAAGTAATAATTATGGTGAAAAATCTTAATGCACACAGCAGCAGGAAAAAAAGTGCAAAACGTGTAAAACCGGCCAAATGCGAGTTGGACTCGCGCAGAGAGGGTTCGGTACAAACATGCTATTAAATTTATTTGCGGCTTTCAGATTTTTCCCTTTATATGTGCGGTAAGACCTTGCTTCGTGTAAAATTTTATGATTCTAGTTCAACGGGAAGTACCCTGTAGGCTTTGATTCCCTTGTGAAATCGCAAAATATGCGAAAATATACCTTTTAATCGCGTTGACTTTTGATTTTCCACAGCTGAAAGACACCGTGAAGCCGGGTATCCTACAAATATTATAAACGTGAAAGTTTGTGAGTATGGATGGATGGATGAATGGGTGTTTGTTACTCTTTCACACAAAAACTACTGAACGGATCTGAATGAAATTTGGAATGTAGATCGTTTATATACAGGATTAACACATAGGTTACTTTTCATCCCGGAAAAAAGATTTCTGCAGGTTAACAGAAAGACGCGAGCGAAACCGTGGGGCGCAGTTTGATATAAATTTCAACGTGATATCTCAACGCATTATTGGGAAAAAGGGTCTTGACAGACAGACAGACGGACAATAATGTGATCCTATAAGGGTTCCGTTTTTACTATTGAGATACCTACATGGTCCCACTCAGGCGCTGCCGTCGCACGCCTTACCGTCTCTAAAGCGCTGCGCGGTCGAACATATTCACCAACCGCAAAATACCGCGGTATTGTTTTTTGATATTGTCGTTTTTTACTTAATCTCTAGCAAACTTATTTAATTTCTGAAACTAGTTTCAGAAAGAAGACAGATTGGGCATTACACTAGTATGATTTGTTATAATGAATATGATATTTTTAAATACACATTACCACGTTAACTTTGTCGTCATGAAATTATTACGTTCATCTGTTGTAAAATGTTTATAAATTTCCGAATAGCAAAGTAAATAACAATTCTATCAAAATAAGAATTAGATAGGTTACACGTTGCTAAAAATAAATATCAATAACTAGTTATACTGTAAAACACTTCACAATTCTAAATACGAAATTCTCCACAAGTTTGTAAAGTTGTACCTAAAAAAGCAAATTGAAGCCAGTGTCTATTTTTTTTCTACATCCATAGATGTTTTTCTTTTATTTGATAGTGCTGTTCAACTAGTAACAATTTTAGTCGATTATAATCGTGTATCACGGCCAATAGTCGATTATAGAGGCTTATTTACAACACTTGTCGTTGAATCAGCTGTGGGCTTCGATCGTTACCCGCAGCCCTTTAGCGCGCGACGCGCGGGCAACCATCGAAGCCCGCATCGCCTGAGTGGTTATTAAAAAAAATTACCTTAAAATTAAAAATTGTTAAATTAAAATCTCAGATGGTATATCATAAGTTTAAGTTCTTCGCGACTTTGTAGCGGATGCTGCGGTCGATAATTTATTGTTTCTAGTGTTCTTGTCTGGACGCTACCACAAACCGTGTCCAAGTACATATTTACAGCCTCTCTGAAGGTCTTTTCACACTAGCGAATTTTTATAGCAATGTTTTACAACGTTAGCCGTTTTGTTAGTGGGCGCGCTGATTTTGGGAGTATTGAGCGGTTATTCTTGAAGCTAGCTTACTATTTTGAGGAAAGGAAATAAATCGATTGGGGAGGCTGTATGCATCACATGTTTTGAGCTATCATAGCATAGTTATTAACATTAGAATTTTGATTTTAAGTATCGAGAACTGTATACTGTTTTAAACTACCATGGTCAAAAACATTAGAATTAGGCTTTATAACGGGATATTAAGGCGGTGAAAAATAATGACACACAAAAGTCAGCGATAGCAAAACACCTTCTGGAGGCGGGCACCAACCACTGGATTAAGTTGCATAACCCTCAGGTAATCTCGACAGAACGCCACTATATACCTCGATTGGTTAGAGAAGCGATAGAAATAACCAAGTATAAGAACTTTAATCGAGAGGACGGGTTTCAACTGTCGAGTGCCTGGAATCCAGTGGTGCGGTTGTGTGACATCAGAAAAAGCACCTGTCATAGCTCGCGAGGGGATACCGTGAGTTTTGTGTGTCGAGATTTGAATCGAGTTGCGAGTGACTTGTGTGAAAATGGTAATGTCATCGTAAGCAAAAAACGTGCGAGGAAGCGGGTAGATAGATACGTCTGCCCGTTACAACATCAACAATCCTAACCACAGAAAAAAAAAATATTTTAGTATTCTCGTGATCATGGCGCTTGCAACAAAAACAAATACATGGTAATTATCCCGTTATAAAACCTAATTCTAATATCGAGAACTGAATCAAATACATAGTAAATTATCCTGTTGCAAAACCAATTTTTATAGGCATGCATTGTTATAAAAAAAAAAATTATTATGCTCTGCACTCTGCTCTGATAAAATATTATGGTTTCTTTAACTTAAATTACTTTAAAGTATGTTCTACCTGCGTAGATAATATTAAATAAAGAAATGTCACATTTGCTTAAAACAACTCTTTGGTGGACTAAAAATAACTAACCTAAATCTCACGATACGTATACTTATTTAATTCACTTTTGTTATCTTGGTTATATCCCACAAAGGTCCCAGGGCCCTGGGTGGGCCAAATGATGACAGAATTATCAACTTACTTTTCGATGTCACTGTGTCATCTGACATCTGTTCATACTTAACATTTTTATTTTATCTTTATAAATTGCTTCCACATTGATGTTTCAAGTTCAAGGAATTGTATGCGCAAAATTATCTTTTTTGTTTGAGAAGCTTAAAAAAGCGTTTTATGTCTGGGTTATTGATGATTTGCAGTAAGTGTTCTTTGTACGATATATTATAATAATTACACAAATAATTTGTTTTGTTTAGGGTACTGGAACTTCACATTATTTGACTTGCCAATGATTTCTTATATAGGTAAATCCAAGTTGCTTGAAAAAAATTTTTTTAGGAGTGCAGAAATGCTAGCATTGGTCGCATCATAAAAATAATAAAAATATATTATTACTGTTCATTATTTACAATTCGGTGTAAATATAATTATCATCTCAATTCTATAGATACCTTAGTTGCACATCTATGTGGGAGGAAAACTTCCTTATATAGCAATTCTACAACATTCCCACGTCCAAAAAAACTCAAATGAAAACAAAAAATTCGGCAAGGGCGAAAGTCTCCTACATCCAGATGTTATCACTGACAATAATATCCCCATGAGCGATTTTCTTAATTTCGTGAGTCGAATCAGAGATCGATCCGCCCCGATCGCTAGTTGCTGATAACGTTTATGGGCGGACGCAGCTCGCAAATAACGAGTATCACTCTTTTAGGGATGGATGATGTAGAGATGTACTACAGTTTGACGTTTTGTGTCAGGATCGATGTTCGATTGAATGTGGTAATCGATATCAAATTATTATTTAAAAAAAATGTAATGTATGTTGGCAAAGTAAAACAAAAATCATTACTGAATTAACAACTAACAGCACATAATGACAACAACCACTAACATAATAACTAACAATGCATATATAAGTATGTATAACACTAACTATACCTACTATTAGGTAACCATACATAATTTACATATAGGTACCATGCAACTCTATTTTAAAACACTTTTTAATATACGTATACTGTTTTAAACTACCATGGTCAAAAACATTAGAATTAGGTTTCATAACGGGATAATTACCATGTATTTGTTTTTGTTTGAGTTCTCGATATTTCGGCACTGTTGCAAGCGCCATGATCACGAGAATACTAAAAATTTCTGCGGGTAGGATTGTTGATGTTATAACGGGCAGACGTATCTATCTACCCGCTTCCTGACACGTTTTTTGCTTACGATGACATTACCATTTTCACACAAGTTACTCTACTTTTTAATATTCATTCCACAATGCATAGAAATGGCAACACTCTCAAAAGGTTAACAACACCTTTACTTTTGAAAGAATTCTAATCCCATTCTTATCTATACGGCGAAAAAATAGGTCCACACTAAAATCATTAAAGAGCTGAGTATCGCTGCCCCTGCATTTCAATGGAGGTCTGAAAACGACGCTACTGGATACAAACGGAATTTCACGGATGTTTCCGTTTGTAGGTATTTTTATGTGTGTACTACATATTTTATTAGCAACTAACGACTCGCCTCGGCTTTAAACAAGTAGGCATAAATTCCATAGAAAAAAGAGCTTTACAGGAATACAGTAATGTTTGCTCACTACTGCTTCATCATCATCATTAACCTATATCAGTCCACTACTAGATATAGTCCTCTCCCAAATACACCAGTACCGCTTGACAGTTGATTAACTAGCAAAAATGAGGGCGACAAAAGCTGGTAGCTGGTAGCTGGTCATACTCGATTCTTCAAATGTAGGTATTTTAGATCAGTAATGTTTGGGGTTTTCTTAGAACTTCCAAGGTAGTGTTTGATCACAAGACAACACATGATTTTATAGGATGATGCAGTCAAAGGTTGGGGTTAAGATGATACAGTAATCGTTTTTTTTTTATTGTTTAGTAACTTTTGACGCTAATGTACTTGCTCAGACAGACTCTGTAATGCTGGGGCCACACTAAGGTCAACGTCAAGGGAAATATCAATACCTATCATCGCGATAAATATCGCTTTAATTAATAACGCAATTATGTGAGTGGCCACACTTGAACGGTCTACGTGAATGCACTTGAGTTATTGGCTAACGTCAAACGCCAATATGAATGCCGTTGTCCAATGTCGTGGCCACACTTATGTCAAACGTCAATCACCGCGCTATTGAACGGCATTTCCCGTTAGTGTGGCCCCAGCATCAGACAGACTCTGTAAAAGTAATTTAGACAATCTTCCCAATGTTTCATACTTTTGATGATGGCAATAGTTATGCCAATATTGTATTCAAAATCCACATTATTCAATTCGATACCCACCCCTACTTTCTTTCTCTCGATCACGAGCGTGTTCGTGTCTGGATGTCAATTGGCAATAAGGTTGCGAACTTTGCACGAGATAAAACGAGGCCGCGGCTTATTGTACTTGTTTTCGTTGGCGCTTTGCGAATGTGTTTCTGACGCGAGATAAACGTGTGAGCTGCGAGAATTATCTAATGTGTATTGCTTTTTTCCAATTGCGTGTAAGATCTAACTGGTTTTACAATTCACCATTGCTCTCTTATTCGGAATCAACACGATTGACAAATTGGTCAAGAAGGATAACATACATTTACATAGATATGATACATTTAGATACATTTTGCTGCTCGTTTTATCGTCATGCTTAATATAGGTTATCTAGGCTTTTTGTTGTTTTATTATTAATACTTGATAAATTGGCACGTTTATAGCAACATCATTGTAAATATTTACGAGACCGTAATGTTAAATAATAACGCTTTTACATAAAATTATACAGTATTATAAATTTTAAGCATTGTAACAATCTAGCCACATAACTGCATCAGTTATTACAGAATACAGAATATACATCATACTTATTATTAGAGTAACAGCAGAATTCGCGTAAAATGGGCATAATAGTGTCGAAATGCCAACATTATGCCCGCCACGAGAGCTTTATGACGCCCCCGCGCGCGTCATTTAACGCATCAACTTGTTGTCTGGTTTCAACAACTTTGCCCTTTATTTGTACTAATAACGTAGGTACCAACGTTTTCAATTTTAATGAAAAAAGTTTTTCATTTTTAATAATAAATTCCCGTCCCATGTACGTCATTTTAGATGAAACTCATATTACCAAGAACGTGCTGAATATGAATGTTGATGGTTGGAAGTGAAAAGGAAGATCAAAGAAAGGATGGATGGATTGACGCAATGACGGCTGACAGATGACAGTGAAAGTAAAAGACGTAGATACTGCGCTGACCGCAAATAAAGTGAGACCAAGACAAGATGCAGATAGTAAGTAGGTCATAATGCTGCTTAGAATATGCCACGCTTTCTTTCAAGACATTGTTCACTCTTCCATCAAACACTTAAAGAGCAATCAACACAAGTAATTCTCATTTCTTCTCAAAAGGACATCATCTAGCTCTCCATACATTTTCTCTCCAACAAAAACATCATGCAATACGTAAAAGGCATCAAAACAAATCGCTACTCCTTTCCTCCTATTACACCATCAAGAACAACCCACTGAGAAAATTATTCTAGTCAATATTTAGCTTTTAACGACACGACGGACAATCGATCAAGCAGCTGGGCCCGGCCGAGAGTAATTTGATACACATCGGTATGTGGACACAAATAAAATCACTTAGCGCTGGAGTGGCGTCCCGCTGTGACCATCTACCTCTTACTGAGAAACACTGACGCGAAATGAGGCTAGAGCTCCAGCCTAGGGGGTTTTGCAGAGACAAATGCAAGCGTGAAAAGTCATAATGATTGTGTACCTATCATTATCATCAGTCCACTCTCGGTTGGGGATCTCAAGTCTTCTCGTAAGGTACACCAATGCGCTTTCATGTTCGACTGCGTCTTCAACTTTCCTTGGTCCGGTGCGGGTTTATAACTTATATTTATGTATATTCTGTTCGATAACTTCGTAGTCTTCGTAGTTGAGATTTGTGGTTTTTGAAAAATCCGGCATCCACACGATGTTTTTCTTACAATTTTGAGCGATAGGACATTTTTACTAAAACATTCAAAGGTGTCTTTTGTAAGAGTATTTTATTGTGTCCTATCTTCTAAGTATTTATTTTTTTACCGCACTTACAAAAAACATTGTTTTACCTTATGTCGTTGTGCTCCTAACATAAAAACCAATTAGGCACTCGGTCTGTGTTGGCCTAATGAATGTGACAGTAACATAAAAAAATATGTTGTGAGTTTTGTTTTTCCCTTCTACATGTTTGGGCTTGATTATATTACTTTAGTCTAACACACGTCGTATATTTTACAGCAAAAACACCGCTGTTTTGATAAAAAAAGCTACCTCGTACAAATATAAATTAAACGTAACTGACCCATTAAAAATACTAGCACATTCCGGTATACATTTTGCAAAACTCACAATAGTGTTTATTTTTCTGTTTCGGCTTCAAAGCCAAATTGAAAAAAGGATGACGTCATTTATCCGTAGAGAAACTAAAATAGTTCGTAATAAAAAATCCGCATACAAAAGGCTGGTGCTTTTTACTGGGCATTTCAATTGGGGACTAGAAAATTCGTACGGGTAAAATAGGGCGTGAAATTGTACTGGGAACGACAGTATTTGTTTATGTGAGCCCGATTTACGTACTATAAAATTTAGGGGTAGGTGATTCTGTTCCTTACCTGAATGCAGTGGGTCGTGATGGAGCAGTATTTGTCATCGTAAACGACACTGTTCCAGACGTGGGTTCGGAGAGAAATATTGGGAGTTTTAAAATCCGTGGGTCACTTGCGTCACTTCACGCTGTGAAAAAAATATAGAAATGCTTCCGTCCGTATGATGCGATGGAAATCTTAGAAGTTGCTTAGTAGCAGATTACTTACAATCCTGATAGTAGTAGTAGGTACTTCATAATAGATAATCTAGAAGTTGGGAAGAAAAATGTAATTTTTACCTGGAATGCAAACCCATTTGGTTGAGTACATCACATCTGTTGATATGACATTAGCAGGAGACAAGTATGAATTATGTTATTCAACGTTGACTTTTTAAATCTTGATTAATATGAAAGACCAAGGATATGAGCTAAATTCTATCCGATGCTATATGAATAAAGAAAAGGATTTGCGAAGCAATTTGCATTGTTCAGGTACTTCAGCAAAGAGATAGAACCTCTACTAGCACGTGCGTCATGAGAACTTAATACAAAGAACTGAAATATTTTTAGCTAGTCAACTTGATTTGGTTAGTGTTCCGGATAGAAGGCTATGTTTCCAAGATTTGTCATCTTACATCTCAGAGTGACGAGTGCAGTACTTTGCCGTACCGGATTTTGAACTGTTGAAGTTCAAAATTCTGGAACTTCTTGAATTCTAGAAATTGTAATGTTTTGATTTCTACCTATTACTGAAATTAATCTCTCTAGCAATCCTTTTGTGGTCACTAATCGACAAGTTTAGCATAAACTACTACACTACACAAAACGTGTACCTCAAAATATACGTAGCTAAAGAGACAAGAACTCACAGAATAGGGATGCACCTTGACAAATAGCTGTAGTTTCCTCGGAACAAAGTAGGTTATATTTCGTTCCCAGAGTGTAAACGTTTATTGAATAAGTAAGCAGTAGATTTTATAAAGTGAAGGTACTTCACGATGCGGCATTTTTCTACGTACAGCAAAGTACAGTTACAATTTGTTGCGTACTTGGCGAGATTTTGAATGAGGATCTACAGCTTAATGTAAAAGCTTGTGGAATATAAATGACTTTAAGATCAGATGAATATAATCTTAAAATTTAAATTCACTTAGAAGTTTTTATCATCTATCTATAGGTACTTAAACAAATCAAAGCCCTGCGTACTTTTTTTAGAGCAACACGATGATGAGGCGTCACGCTTAGGCAGCATTTCAGTGCCACACAAATTTGAACTACAACAGCTCAAAATCCTTCGCAGCAATGCACTGTGCACGTCACTCTGAGATATTAGATCTTTAATCTCTTTGTACCCTGTAATAACACTGGAAACATTACTGCTTGGTGGTTAAATAACTGGCAAAGGTTTTGTACTTCCCCATGCAGGAGGACTCTGCAAGAACCCTACCATTACAACATTCACTGTCAAATTAATGTACAGCCTCAATCACTCATCCTAGAGACATACAATTTTCAGGGTCGCTTTCTTTGATAACTTAGTACGAAGGGAATTTAAAAATTACTCTCCAAGGGGCACAAACGAATTGTTAATTTCTGTATAGATAAAATAGGAATAAACACGTAGATGAAACCGTGTGGCAGGACAGATAAAAAAACAACTAAAACACAGACAGATTAAAAGTAATGCTGAGTGTTAGAGCCGAAAAAGAAAATTTGTTACAATTGTTACAAGTAATCTCGAGGTTGAAAACTTGCGAAGAAAAGAAGTTTTGTACGAAAACGTGACAGAAATAAATATTAGGGCACTCTCATGCTGCCATCGCCGATGTTTCTGGCATTGCATGCTTGGTCTATAAGTGAGGCTTACGACCGTATCGATCGAATCGTAATACGAATACGCGAAATCATTAATCTGTGAAAAATTAGGTCAAGCCAGTGTGAAACCTTTTCTGTCCACACTGCCTAAGCCTGCGTTGCTTTAGTTTTTAAGGCTTTAGTGATGTCGGTATTACAAGTCGGTAAGTTTTTACGTAGCAATCGAGTCGTACTCGTAATATGAATGCGAAAAAATCCAGGCAGTGTAATCATCATATTGTGGTACGTTAGTAGATACTCGTGAAGGTTGTGCCATCGTGAAACCTCATTTGTCAAATCTGACAGCTATGTAATTTCTATGCTACTTTTTTTTTTTTTTTTTTTTGTTATGGCGTCACACGATTAGTGTATTTGCCAGTGTCAAGTATTATACAATATAATATTTCAAACTCAATGAGTTGAATCAAGTTTCAATGATGGTGATGATGATGATGATGGTGAGGAGATGATGAGATGAGGATAGTGTTTAAGTAAAGTAGTGGCGCTTTACTTAAACTTTACACGGACTTTTTTGGAGCAACTCGAAAAGTCACTTTCACAACTTTATTTCAATTTCCCACACTCGTACACATTAACGAACACATAATGGTTAATAATCCACCAATATTACACATTATCACTCGAAGAAACAAGTTTAGGATATAAAAAAAAAATTTCACGTTGACAATTCGATTGCCGCCAAAAAAGTCCTATGCTACTTATCGTTCTGTTCAACATTAGGTTACTTGCACACTGCCTTCTGCGTTGTTTGCTCTAAATAGCACTACGAGTGAGTTTTTCTTACGCAGCGATTGCGTCGTAATACGAATACGAATAATAATAATCTGTGCTTTAAAATCATCTTAATAATTATGGAAATTACGTAAGTAAATAGTCATGAAGGTTATGCCAGCGTGAAACCTCTTTTCTCATACGTATCTGACAGCAAAGTAATCTTTATACTTAGCATTCTGTGGTTCCAAACATCATATTTATTCAAGTCATGCTCTGGATTACTTCTAACCACATTGCGACAATTTTTATCAACATAATAACCGAATGTGTATTCAAGTGAAGTACTACAACTTAACGTTATTTATGCTAATTTAGAGCCAAGTGCCTTAAAATACAGTCTATTTCACATGCGTGACCAACTTTGTCAAGTTATGAAATGGTCTCACGAACTAGTGGCGCCACGCCGCGTCGGTCGCTCAACTGTAAGAGTTCTATGTTGTCTTTATTAGATACACCATAACCTCATAAATGATGCATGCGATGAAAACATTTTATATATTTATGACGTAATTAAAACATTTTCATATCGTTATAAACATAAAGTAGGCGACATAGCTTGTGCTGGCAGTAGTTCACGCTACGCTATGCAAAGTATCAAACAATTAAATTTAACTACCTCTAATACCTTGGGCCATGTGTGCAGGTGGCTGTAAAAATATCGGCGAATAAAAGCAATATTTTTATTCAGGCATCTCAGTAAAATAGCGCCGCCATATGGCACGGTGCTGGGAGTTATTTTTTGGGAGAGGTATCAGATTTTTTATTATTGAGTTCTGCATGACTGATTGAAAGCTTACGAACTTTTTTACAAATTTCAAAAAAATCACCTTTTTTTTTGCATACTGATGCTAATTTTATTAGGCCTGTTTTCACAATTTAAAGAGATAATGTAACCTGCGTCCGAGTAGGAGATATTTACGCCTTATTACCGATGTTATACTATCCTACTTGCTACAATAATTTAAAATACATCGTAAGGGTCACTGAGTGTCAATAGATGTAAATTGTTAATAGCAGTTTATTGTAACGTTCAAAATATCCATATAATGAGGTCTATATTCAGCAGTGGATGTCTTTTAGCTGACAATGATGATATCAAGAGGATTAAGGTCCAGTTTTTGATCCATAGTCCATAGTCATTTTCAAAAATGTATGAAGGACAGCTGACAGTTTTTTCATACATTTTAATTATTTATCAAAAAACCGGCCGTTACTTTTTCAGGATTCCCACAATTTCTTCATGTCTCGCAAAAGAATATTCCTCGTCATCATCATCAAGGACCTACCTATACAGCAGAGCAAAACTAAGTGCATAAGAGAATCGTTGGAAAAAAAAACTCTTTTTAATTATAATTTCTTCTACAGTGAAGATGAAACAAGGACGTACAAATTCAACTGTTTAAAAATAAAACGTGATATATTTCATCATCGAAATCGACAAGCATTAAATGAGTTGTCGCGTCGTCTTCGACCGTTCTGCTTATCCGTTGGCATATCTGCACAACCAACAATGAGGGACAGGCCGTAAAATGTGCAGTCTGCTAATGTCACAGTGTGAAACAGTGAATTAGGTCCACAAAAAGACACTTCTTCTTCTTCTTTTCTTCTTCTTAAGTTTTTGTTTCTCACAAAAGCTACATATTTTGAAATTGTATTTGGATCATAATGTCATAGAGAAGAGACGCAACGCAGTGCCTTGTAGAGAACGTCCTGGTTGGAGTAATGCGTATGATCAATGTTTAACATCAGGTCAGTGATCTACTACTGTCTAGCTACTGTGATCTACTACTGTCTAGCTACTATCTAGCTACTGTGCCTCATATAGTTTTATAAAAAAAGAAAAGGCGATAGTAAATTTGAAATACAAATTGTCCTTAAAAGCATGTTGTTCCCTCTGACTTTTATTTACTTCTTACAGGTTAGCGTTTAACCACAAGTCACCAGTTATGTGACGATGTGGTCAAAAGTGGCGGTACGCTAAGCCTAGATTGGGAATTGGCTCTAAAGTGAGGTGAGTATATCCTGTTTCAAAACCTAATTCTAATTGCAGTTGTAGGTTCAAGAGTAGTATTTGAATTCCAGGAAACGTGCAAGCTCCGGTACTCACTATAAGTATTTTGGGTGTAACATCTTAATAATCCGCTGAAGGAGCATGTCTGCTCAGCATGACGCTTACTCACCCAACACAAATCGTAATTATTTTTCAACCAAGCGACATCTTACCAGACCATTAATATTCCAATACTCACACAAATTACGACTACATCAATTTCCACGCGCGAATAAATTAAAACGGAAATTTAATTTCGCTCCACAATGAACGAGTTAATTTAAAATCAATTTTTAGCTGGTACACGGACGAATAAGGTAAATATTTTAATAGCTATTTATTCGATGCAACAAGAACAACAAGCCCACATCGTATCGAGTTGGTATCGAGTCGTCGTTTGACAAGTTTGGTTATAGAGTTTGTGGTAAGTCAAGCGAAGACGTCACGTCGATGCCCGATGCTCATAGAAAGTCAACCTTTTGGATGGTTGAGTGAACATAACAAAACAAGTTGGACATGTCAATGCCCACGCCTTTACAGTAACCTGATACAAGCAGGCGGATACATTTAACACCACTGAGAGGTTTGCAAGCGGTCGCATCGCGTGTGTGCTTGGCATTAAGCGGAGCGATGAGCGATGCGATGAGCGGGGAGGACGCCAATAGCGGCCGTCGTCAAGACGGTAATCTTGTCAGTGACTACTAGATATCACGCACGCTCCGTATGTGCCTTATGATATTCTACCTTACCTGCGTAGTGTAAGTACTACAAGGTAAAGATATATTGCTAAGTTTTATTCTTTACTAGCAGCGCCCGCGGTATTCTTGTTACCCGTTGGAACCTTTTTCCGAGATAAGAAGTAGCCTATGTGTTAGTCCAGGTTATAAACTATCTCTATTCCAAACATTACTCTAATCTGTTGAGCCGTTTCAGCGTGAAGAAGTAACAAAACACATACACACTCACTCGCAAACTAATAAGTGTGAAGTGTTATGTTATAGTGCGATGATGATGAGGTCACGATGAACATTTTTTGCGTGCCTATAAAGTGAACTGCCTGAAGTTTCTTCCCAGTTATGTAAGAAGGTTGGAACAGAAGTAAGTAGCTAATTTTAAATTTTATGTTAACAACTTAATTGTTTATACTTATAGTCAGAGTTAAGCGTTTGACCACAAGATAACGCTGATAGTAAGTGACGAAGTTTTGTTGATCCTACAAAATAGACTTTGAAGTCGTAAAATAAATAACATCATAAAGCTTCGGACTTTACCTACATAGCTGCAACTAGACGCCATCAAAGCTTGTAGAGTGAATTCAGGTCAAATTGTAGGAATAAAAAGTCAACAAGAAATAAAAGAGCTATCGATTTGATACCTTATCCACTAAGCTACAACCTTACATGCTCATCCGCTCGCCCGTGTCATGAAAGTGGATACTTTAATATCCGATTCATTGTTCTGTTACAAATTTGTCAGTGATCTTTACACTAAACTTTTCTTTTTTTAAATGTGAGATGGGACCATAATCCCCGTGGGCCGGCACTTGTAAGTAAATCTTCGTCAGTTTATGACACGCAGACCACACAAATGAATTACGTATCGAATAAAAATAGTTAAGCTTTGTCGTAAACGTCAACCGAACTAGTAACAATACGATTCTACATCGTGTGATAAAGTTTTAAAATATTGATTAGGTAAAAGGAAAGTTGGTAGATACCTGCAGTTCACAGAACAAACGTCTCAATTTGATAAGTGTCTTTCGATGTTAATGTACATTTATGCAGATACTGTACCACAATAAATTGTTTATTTTATATGACAAAGTACACGCGGTCTAGGCCACGGTATACGAGTAATCTATATTGGAGGTTCTTTTAGCTCTAGCTTGCGCTAGCAATTTTCATTTCTTTTACTCCAGAACTATGACAATTGTATTGAAAATATTTATTGTCAGTACTTCTAGCAAATTTAAGTTCAAGTGCCTATATTTTTTTTTTTGTTTTCAGTGGATTTTAAGGGTGTCAAATACCACAACACAATTGGTAGATTTTGAGTCAAGGATTTGGAATAAACGGAAGAAATGACGAGTGAGTGAATGTGTGCGTGTGATAGATTAAATATGCGGGAAATAATGATAGTACATAATGTGCGTGCTACTCTTTATTTCACGTTTCCAATTTCGCATAACTTTAGCCTGGATACAATACTTTTCTTAGAAATAAGTATTGTAATTTCAAACAACTGTTCAAGGAATGTAATAAAATGTAAACTGCTGCGCAAACAGGATTTAACCCAAAACACCTAGCTTAGTTTCCCACACTCAGTTGCATAACTTTACATTATAGAATTTCACAAAGTAAAACGAAGTTGAGAATTAATGTTACGAAACTTTCACATCCATTTCAGCGCCTTTATAAATGACTTCGCGCTAAATCGTTTGCAATAAGTATGTATGACCTATAATATACATTTTAATATAATACATATACGGACTCTTAGCTTACTTTCACCAGTTTTAAAAACGTAATTGTAGTATACGAATTTTTAGCAAATCGTTGCTTATTTGCATAATACGACCTTCGCCTGTAAGGCTTTGATCGTTGGTAATGAATGACGCATTAAAATTATTAATATTTCCTTGGCTGTCACGCAACGGTTACACCCTGAAGGCATACCTTTACCTGGCTACTCCAACGACGGGTAGCGTTCAGTAAGCAACCCAAACGATAATTTGATATAATTTACGCAATTTCGCATAATTTCTAGTCAATGTGCATGTTGTGCTTAACTTAAAATCGTTATGAAGTTTTCAGAATTTGGCTTCTCATTTAAGTCTAAAAGGCCGCGAGCGCGGTTTAAGATTTGCATCGCCATTGCGTGATGAATTATTCGAAGTAAACTCAAGCTGCCGAAAAATTCTAATTGGTATGAATGACCTATCCCACACTTGAAATTCTTGAGTTGGTAAAAAACCCATTTTACGTCACTCACGACTGCATTCTTGTATGGGGCATTGCTCGATATCTATCTACCTACTTTCCTATTCCTATTATTATTATACTTTTTTTTTTTATTTTATTATTTTTTTTATTTTACTTTCCTATTTCTTTATTTATTAAGATTATATGCGTAGTGCAATGAAAATCGTAAAAAATTGCTTCAATAACAAAAGACAAAAGCCAACACTAATTCGTGTTGTATTTTTTATTTTCACCAACCAGACATAAGTCAAAACAATACAGCTTTAAAACTGGGACAGAAAAATGTAGGCTTTGTTTGCATACACATTTTTGTACATATATGTATGTATACCTATGTACCTACCTACTTCCATAATGTTTTATGTTCTATCAATTAATTATGATAGTAGCAACTGGATGTTCTATAATACCTAAATGTGGTACAAATGAATGCATGTCTAAATCATTCTAAGTAGTTATAAAGATAATGTTCGATGTAAAAACTAGAGGTATGGTATCTCTGTGTTAAAATTTTCCTAGATAAAAATAAGAATAGATCTCACGCTAGCATTAAATTAAGTGCAACTGCACTTTAAACCGGCGGAAGTAAAAAATAACGCTTGTTAGTGCAGTAATTAACGACGATTGCACAACACAATCTCCCGTTGTGCATTAATGATATCAGTGCGAGAGAAATTTAAGCGAGCATCGGAGCTCCCATTCATTCTGCGATGCCGATCATTGGATTACAGTCTGAATCAGCACCTAAGCTCTAAACAATTCAGGCTCTCTCGACTATGTGTTTAAAAAAAGACTAATTTTTTTTACGATGTCAATATGCAATTAAGTGAATATTGAAAGTCGAATTTAAAAAATTGTGGCATACTAATCGACGCATTATTGATTGACAGAATATTCAAGTGATGATGTCTCAGTGGTAGTGACATCGGCTTGCGATCTGTAGGTCGTAGGGTTTGAATCCTCCAATAAATTTGAGCATTCGATGAATGACCAAATCCTGACTGCGCCATAATTATATAGGTACCCTATGTGACTCCCACAATAATGACACCTCATATGTTAAAATCCGTCAGATCATTTAGTACAGGCCGTGCCAAAGAAATATACATAGAGTCGAAAACATAACCCTCCTTCTTTTGCGGTCGGGTATTGAAGGTTTTTTTCTTATATTTGATTGACTGTAAAATCACCCAAGTTCAAGTACTGGCAAGACAAACCTAGTGTGGTGGGATCGAACCGCGACGACACGCATGGGACACAGACTAGCAACCCCAGAGGTGAACAATTTATGTGAGCTGTGCCGTGCGGATTTTTGCAACGCTTTGTTGTTCGATTGGAAGTCGATTGGCTGTCGTATTTTATGGTAGAGAAATGTAACGATCTGTATAACTGCAGTGCGGCTACAGCGTTGTGACTTTGAAATGTTTTCAAAATTGACTTTTGGGGTGCTTTTGGGCAAATGTTTTTCTGCCGATCGTAGAGATACACATGTTTATTCGTCAAAGCGATGTGTTTGTTAGTTTTACGTTGTGTTTTTGTTTGTGCTTGACGGGGAGATGTAAGTACATAATATATTATGTATAATAATATACATTTTCATGAAATACGTTCTCTTGAAAGAAAGTATTAATAAAGAAAAGCGTAGCCGTGGTCATCTATCTATCGCTGCTGCCGCACTCTATAGCCCCGATCAATGTTTTTCATAAATGATCATGTTTTGTTTTCTTGACTAAAATCTGATACTTCACAGCTATTACGTCCAACATTATGAAAATTATTTTCACGCCATTTCGTTTTCTTGCCCAACTCTATATAGCAAGGTACCTAATCTATAAAATATATATAGGATCGACATCTCAACGCGCCTTCCGAATCCGAAGCATAAAATCACTCAGTTGAAAATGCTAACAAATGGTCAGTGATGGATGCTGAGTGTGGCTCAGCCTGGTTGATCTGTTACGACCAAGCAAACTACCTATGCCACGAGCTAAGACATGCCAAGTTTAAAAAAATAATTGAAACTACATATCAATTTTAATGCATAGAATTATGCATCAGTCCACTGTCTACATCTTCACTTTAAAATAAACGTCAGGTAACCCTGTTTAATGTTATACCTTCACATCGTATACTCATTTATATAGCTTTAGCTAGTCTATGGCTCCAGCTCGCTTTGCAAAGTTCATCAGATAGTGGAAACATTTGTTGCGTGTGAAACTAGAATTCCATTTTGCACGAAGCTACGTTTCGAGTAAGCATCAATACTGAGTGCCTCTTAAGCTTTGGTGCCGACGTGATAAATCATAGTTCGTTTAAAACTTTAAGCTGCAGTGCAATACGAAACGTTTGTATGTTCGGTAGATGGTCGGGTTTTTTTGGTTTGTTTGGAAATAGAGCTTTGACTGGCATTCTGCTCGTTGACAAGCGATGATGCGGCCGATGAAGGCGACGGTCGGTGTAGCTCGCACGCCTTAAAAGGTACCTGTCCTTTTTTGTTTTGAAAATTCCAACCCAATTTAAAAAATCAATTTTATTTTCAATTTTGTTTTTCACAACACAAAACATCTAATGTTCAGTGATGATTCGGTCGAATGGTTTTTAAGACGACAAAGAAAATCGGAAAATGTGTTATTGTTAGGCAACTTCTGTCGTTGACCGTACGAGCCTTTATCACTCGCACTAACTTATTTATTACATTGAACCATTTACAAAATACCTGCTTCAGCTTTATTTGAGTGCAAAACTACACCAATTACACGAGTCGTTTTTGCGTGAAACACAGACAAACAAACAAGCAGAAATTTCTCTTTGAAATATACTCGTACATAAGTAGCGGAAGAGACAAAACCCTTTTGTTTTGTGGATTTGACGGCGAGCTGCTGCGTAAATTAGAAATTCTGCAAAAATCCTTAAGGCACACACATTGCACTGACATACGACGAGTACGACGACATGCATTAGCTATGTAGCTACGAGAGGATTTTCTTTAGCCTGGGTATACATCAAGCAAGTTCATGCCTCCGGGATCAGCTCTGTTTTAGACAGATTCCAAGAAACGACATTTTTCGTTTACTTTAAATTAAGTCAAAAGAAAAGTGTCACATTGTGTATTTTTTTTTTTCATTTCTGGCTTCACACGCTTGTTGCATTGTTTATTTCACCTATCAAGTATTATTCAGAAATGATAATGATGAGATGTTATTGTAGCCCCGCTACAAACCAGGATCAATACTTGCCCGTTGTTTAAAATTTAAAAAAAACATACAAAACGAAATAAAGTTGTTAAATGTGACTTTCTTGAATAAAAAACCGTACACATTAACAAACAAATATTGGTTACTAACAAAATGAATAATCTACTAATAGCACACACGATCACCGCAATAAACTCAAATTTTTGAAAAAAAAAAGACTGTCAGTTCAATTGCCGCCAAAACAGACCAACAATAAGGTTACATATTTTATGTATTGAGAAAATGGTTGAAATTCTGTTCGTAATCCAATTACTTCTTTCTATAACTTTTTTAAACTTAGCCGTTAGCACAACAGCCAGTATTCCGGCCAATCATAGCGACTAAAGGCTTTGACTCCAGCCTTTCTAGCACTTGATACTGAACGGCGATGCCTTACAAAGTACTCTTAACAGCTCTTTTGTAATAAATCCAAGGGAATGTTGCGTTTCGAAGGCTATAATACGGATCAGATTAAGCGTGAGGTGTATTAACGCTCGACTCCATTGCGTTGGATTTAGCTCGTAATTAATGTCCGCTCTCTGACTGTTAAGTTTTAGTGTTTCCTATATGTAGGTAGGTAGATATAGTCGTGTGTGTGTGTGTGTGTTCCCGTATGTAGAGGGTTCAAATCTTACAAGAGCTTGAAGTTTCTATGAAGGAAAACAACGTGATGAAAGCAAAGGGATTGAGCATTTTCTATTGCTTGGCTGTTTCCACTCTCAAGTATCAAGATGTGTTCTAGTACTTATTGTCACTTGAGAGCTAGTTCCCAGTCCAGACGTAACGCTATAACCACATCAAAGCTTAACATCAGGTGACTTGTGCTCAAATGCTACGTAAGAACTATGTATAAATATGTAGTAAATTTTTAAAGCCTAGGTCTCAGATATCTTACTCCTCCCTTTTTTTCTTTATCATACCTGGTTATTGTATTTCTTTATTAACTAATCAAATTAATAAGAACTTTTTATTTGCAAAAAAACTTTTTATTTAAGAAAAGCGGTTAAAATTTCTTTTTCAAAAACTCCATAAAATAACTGACCCTGAATGTAACATTTTGTAATTTGAGCAATATTCTCAAAGTGTAGGCAATTCTAGCCCAATCCAATCAAACCACTTTTCTGACGCATAAAAATCATTCCCATCGTAGAGATGATACGCAACGTGTAAACAAATATTCACACCAGACTCTAACCAAATATTCCCTAACAAGCCTTATAAAAATATATTTGCTTCGTTATTAATATCGTCATAAACATCCATAACCATTCGCGTTCCAGCGGCTCAAACGTAAACAGACACCTAGCCAGAGATAGACGTTAAAAATGTATATTCATCTAATAACTGTCGAATTCCTGTAGTAACAAATTACAGTGAGGCGCTGAGTTACTGAATGGACGATGGCAACAAATAGTGTAGTAATTCCGAAGAGTTTTGAATAGAGTCCAACACTATTTTGGTCGTCGAACGCTGATCTTTAAGCGTTTATTTCGTTTTGCCCTTTAGATTGTTGGATGCGGCAGCCCACTGTTGTGTCGTGAGATTGAAGTAAAGATGATTTTGAAAGGAGAAAATGAGAAAAAAGTGTTGGTAAACACTTTGACGTTTATCTTGTTTAGTGCCAATTTGCGCTTATGAGAGAACGATATGTTTGGAACTTAAGTGAAATTGAATTCGTTTGGTATACGTACGAATGACTTCATAAAGCAACATGGGTAAAATAAAGAAAAGTAAGAACGTTTAAAATAAAATGCTGTGGATGGTATGGTAATATAAGTACATATATCTGTTTTGGGATGGATGTAATCAATTTTAATAATATCTAGGATAATTGAAAAAACTTATGGGACATAACATTTTATGGCAAGATGTGACCAACAACGAATATTTTTTATTGTGTTCCTGCGTTTCTCTTAGTGTTTTTTAAATTAGTGTTAGTTACTTCGTCGTTATTTCACGCAGCAAAGGAGCAATGGATCGACGTGGTTTTTGGCATATATGTAAGTAGTTTACTGGCCAGAAACTGAATAGGCATTTTATCCCGAAGAAAAGCTTATTTCCTGCACACTTCTTCACGTGAATATGTTATGAAATTTGATTAATTTTACCATTAGATACATTATTAAAAATATGTACACAAGGGTAAAAAATATCATAGATCATAGAAAAAAAAAATAGGTATGAGTCGATTTGAGAACGTCCTCCTCTCTTTTGTCGGCAAAATATTTAATTTATTCCAACTCATAACACGTCAAAAAAAAAATAAAGCATATTATTAATAATAATCACAGCCCCTTGTGACACTGACTATGAAGTTTCATATCTGTTCTAGTTTTTACTTTTTCTGTATTGTGGTGTACCAATAAATAGTTAAGTAATCTAGTCTAATCATATTAATTGTCAAAACAAATCAGCTATTTAACTTAATTCCATCTGAACCTATACAAAGTAAATATAAATATATCGGGAACAATTGCACACAAATTGACCTAGCCCCAAATTAAGCTCGAAACTTGTGTTATGGGTACTAGACAACGATATACATACTTATATAGAGAAATATATACTTATATAGATTTTTTTTTTTTTTTTTTTTTTTTTTACTATTTACAGGGTAGCGTTTGACCACAAGTCACCTGATGTTAAGTGACGATGTGGTCGAGGATGGCGCCACGCTACACCTGGACTGGGAACTGGCTCTCAAGTGAGGCTGCCGGAACACACCGATAGGTGCTTGGCGACAGATTCTTAACAAGAGGGTGGTAGCTAGCCAGGCGAGTACTAGAAAATACCCTACCACCAAGCTATGGTTTCATCACGATGTTTTCCTTCACCGAAAGCTCAAGCTCATTGTAGGATTCGAACCCACGTCCTACGGATCGCAAGCCGACGTCACTACCACTGAGCCATCATCGCTATGATAGAAATATCCAAGACTCAGGTACAAATATTCGTGCTCATCACACATAAATTTGCCCTTACCGGGATTCGAACCCAGGACCGCTAGCTTCGCAGGCAGGGATACTACCAACTCGGCTACCGCGTCGTCTATAGCATAAAGTAGCCAAAATTTGTCATTAACAGCCAAAAGTTACCTCACTATCCCCAAACTAGTGCTGTCCACAATACAGCTCTCTAGACTAGTGTCGCCTAAATCCGTACAAAATGCAGCTCTCCAGCTCTCCGCCGTACAACTGCGCTGGGCGCTGCATTTCAATAATGAATGCATTGTCTGTCCGTACGTACCCGATCACAGTCCACACTATTTTTGCTCAAACCTGTCTGTGTCTGTCACAGGACAGAATGGTATGGAGCTGTCATGTCACTTTAAACACATTAAAAAGCTGTTCTAAAATTAAGAATGCAGTCTCGAAACGACAACAAACAAACGTTTAAAAGCAAGGCTTATGATTTATTTTGTAACATACAATCGCACTTAATCTATCCATACTAACGGCCGTTCCCAATAACCGATCTATCCACGGTTTGCCTTACTGGAGATAGGAATGTGACACAAGCTCCATAGAAGTAATGTCAAATTTCTATCTCTAGTAGGGCAAACAGTGGATAGATCGGTTATTGGGAACGGCCGTTATCCTACTCCTACTATCCTTTTTACTTTTTCTAATATAAAAACCTCACGCCACAATGTTATCGGACTCCGCAACGACGTGACCGATTTTTATGATATTTTTGTGTATATTTGGTACGTCTAAAAATAGGTCGTACATAGGCTATAAGGTCATTTTTTTTCATTTTTATCAGCCTTCCACGTTCCCACTGCTGGGACTCTGGCCTTCTCTCAGAAAGAGAGTATGGGCTATAATCTACCACGCTGGCCCAGTGCGGGTTGGTAGATGTCGCATGTCCTTGAAAATGTTGCAGTTCTTGGGCATGCCGGTTTCCTCACGATGTTTTCCTTCACCGTTTTGAGCGATGGCAAATCCGCACATAACTTATTAAGTCATAGGTGCGGGGCCGAGAGGATTCGAACTCGGTGTCGGCGTCTTGTAAGTCGCACGCCTAACCGTTCGGCCACCATCGCTCATCTATAAGGTCCATAGGCTATGTTTATTACCCCTAGGTGATAAAGGGGCCACATTTTTGATTGAATTATATTGATTGATTGACATTTTTGTTTTATCGCGATAAAGTGTAGTCCACGCGGGTGAAATCGCGGGGCACAGCTAGTAATGTACGATTTCTAAATTAGAAATCATTTTGAAATTGAATATATAATATAATATAAGGCTCACTTCGTTTTTGGAAGAGCATACTTGCTAATTGATGTATGCGCATATTGCGTGTTCTAAAGCAATTTGAAAAATTTCTATTAAATTATGTATGTATTACGAGTGTTTAAACATTATTATCTACGTTCCATCGCTGGTTTAATACTCCTGATTAGAATGTGAACTTTGGTTATGTTCTACGGTTCACACGGATTTTACTAACTTTATACTGGATACTTCAATGATTTCGTTTTTAACGTCTTTGGTTTGCGGTTAAGTTGTTCTCATGGTGTAATTTCTTGTAATTTTATTCTTTGGTTTTCCTGTATATTTTTTCTTTTTATTTATGGATTTTGCGCGTGCATTAACTTGTGCGTTTATTTAAAGTGGTTAGTTTTTGAGCAACAATACTTAAGTACGTGTTGATATATATTTTATAATTTTAAAAACTAGACCGCCGTAAATTTTCTATTCTGTTTGTTACATATTTACATAATGTCTACATTTATGTATAATTATCTAAAATTTTTGTAAGCGAGTTTTACTAATAAATTTCTTCCTTAACAGCTTTACCGACTTTGATGTAATTTGGTATAGGTACAGATAATTTGAAACCTGGGAAAGGGCACAGGATACATTGTATCATGATAAACTGTAGCCCGCGGTCGAAATCGCGGGGTACAGCTAGTATAACATCGTTTTACTTGTAGAATAGTAGGATTATGATTTTGACAGCACTTTCATCGTGTCTCTTGGCTCACAATTATTCTAGACACACTTAGTTATGAGAATAACGTCTGTGTAGTCAATTTACTTCGCTCAAGAGCTTAGAACGTTTTACTAGAAGAATCTAGGCAATTTGTATTTTGTGTCTAACTTAAGTACGAAAATATTGCTAGTCTCTAGTCCTTTATTTGCTTAACGCGAAGATTACAAGATTAAGCTTTAAGTTAGGGTTAATTATAACCATTTCTCTTTGTAAATGTAATCGAAATCAATAATGACATGGCAGAGGCCTCTTTTGCCAGCAAAATGAGGTTAGCAGAAATATGTCAAACCAATACTTTTTTCTTGTTTTCTACTAAATGTAGAAATCGTTAATACGGGTTATTTTAAATCATTATAATCATATTCCAACAATGTTATTGAGTTACTTTTTGAATTTAATCAGATCGAGTTGCCACTTTGACAAGTCGGCGGAACTTTATGTTTGACGTTTTAAAGTGATTACGTGTCATACGACGTATCGCACTATAAAGATGTTTTGTGTTTAAGTTTGACATCTTGCAAATAACTTAACAAAAGAGTTTGTGAAGTCTAATAAAACTTTGTGGAATTGGTGCAATGTCTCCATAGATGTCCCTAAGCTGCCGTGCACTGGCATGAATGAAGACACATTTGCCAACGACAGTGAATCCACCGGAGTTATTTGATTTATTCCGAGCCGGGTCTATTGAAAACTTCCATCAAGACTCATTTATTTAGAAGCTCAGTAATGAAGCGGTCTTGAACTGAAGACAAGACGGACGGTATCTCGGTATCTTGTTGCGATTTATTACTTTGTACTTATTTATATTTCACGAACGATCACCTTTCAGTTATTTTGTTGCGTCTCATTGTGAGGACAGGGGAGCATTGCTTAGACAATTTTAGAGACCACTTTTGCAAGCTCGTCATATGTCTTTTGTAATACGTAACACGTTTTCTAACAAAATATCAAGCGAACACATAGTTCGACTGATACTACGCCTGTCTGTCCCTGTTATCCCTGCTTAGCATTGCACTGTGATTTCTGCTTAGCATTGCGATGCGTTTGTCACCCTCAGACATTGATTTATATGATTTCAAGTCTCATTGCTCTTTGCAAAGCTCTTTACACGTCAAATGAAAATATGAAAATCGGTCTTATCTTCAAAACTTTGCGCTAATTTAAAACTAATCATTGTAAACAGTCGGAAAAAAATGATAAATTATGAATACTTGTACAAAAAGTAACAAAAGATAAATTTAATCAATCAAGCATAAAATTTAATCGTTGAAACAAGATTGATTCAATCTTACCTAATATGGTAAATTAATCAGCTGATTTTTAAACACCACGATTTCAATAATGGACCTATCTTTTGACATCGTCGATGCGACGCGACGTCGTGATGTCGTGGACGATTTTGCAATTTGTGAAATATTTGGAATCGTCCCGCGGACGGCCACCAACGAGTATACATAGAAGCCACGGACGGGGCGGCCTCTAAGCATAAATGCCTATCGGGGCTTTGACAATGATGAAGAGATAAATAACATGAAACATTGTTTAAAAGCCGCAATACATTGTTTCCCATTTTGTTTTTCAATGGCATTATGACATTTTTTTAATAATGATTACATATTCGTTCAGATTTATTAATATGATGACGACCATAAGTTACATTTTAACTTAACATATGTGAACAAAAACTCAAAAACAACAATTACACGTTTGTGAAAACATTGGCGCACCTTATTTAGGCAGATGGCTACGAAGAATAGTTTACCAATACTACTACGTACTACTAAGTACATATATGTATTCTGTGCCCATACTAAATACACAACAACAATAACAACAACTAACAACAATTAACAACAACAACATTGATGACTAACATAACTCACTTGAATTTCTAAAAAACCTGTAACTCTAACGTCGCCTTACACGATTAAATAAACCAACGCACAAACAATAAGGATACGTTACATAATTCCGCACATCGCACTCAAGTTTAAGCAATCTGTTTGTCGCATAGTTCCTCTAACTGTGCGTCTGTGTGTCCCGCTCAGGGTGGTCGGGACGCAGACGTTTCAATAATGACGGCATTCTTACGTAATATGCCGGCGGTTCACAGACAAAGCACGCAAAAACTGAATTGCGGGACTCGAGGGTAACACAATAAAAGGCAACTCCGATTCCCATACCAAGGGAATTTATAAGTTATCAGTTCCCTGAAATAGTTACGTAAGCAAGGTGGGTTACCTTGCTTATTCACCAGGCTGTTCAGGGAGACAACGACCATAAAGTGTTATTGAGGTGGTGTAATAAAATTGCCGATGTTTACAGTTGGTCTGGGTGTCAGGTAGTCGGTCGGCAAGTGATAAAGAGGAATCTGATACGAAACAATAGAGGTATTAATTGAGTAGGTTAAACTTCCGCCATTGTTGTTGTCAACAGATGTTATTGTCTCTGTATAATAAAAACTTGACTTGCCCTGCTAAAATAATAAGGGTGGCATATCTTGGCCTTTCGAAGTGGAGTGATAACATAGTTTATGATATTTTATCACGCACACACCCAAATATCTAGTCAGAGCCTTATTTGGGTCCACAGACCTTTAGGTTATGGGTCCAGGCTGTTCGAATTGCATTTATAAGAAAGTAAATATGGCAAAATATGTATGTATCGGGGACAAATGTATGTGTTTAAAACATTGCGTTTGCAAAATATACATGATATACTTATATATTTTTGCGTAAAAAATTATAGCAGAGCATGGTTTCGATCCACGGACCTCTGGGTTATGGGCCCAGCACGCTTCCACTGCGCCACTCTGCTCCCATGTTAGGGGTTGAAACGGTTGTCTACAACTTTAAAAGAGCCGAAAAGATTTATATCTGACCAAAAGAGAAAATGTGAATGAATAATTTCAACATACACATTTCTAGGTTATGGGCCCATTACATTTTTACTATCAGTTTACTTCGGTTCTAGAAATATCTAAAATGGATACAGAGTAAAAATAACTCAACAAAACAAAAATAAAAACATTATTAAGGGCAAAAAGTGTTAGCAGAACGTGGTTTCGATCCACGGACCTCTGGGTTATGGGCCCAGCACGCTTCCACTGCGCCACTCTGCTTCTATATGAAGGTTCACAAAATTCAGTGTCGGATACAGTTTGCTTTGTACGGTACCTAACATTTTGCAAAGTAGTTCAACTGGTGCCAACCATCAATAAGAGAACGTAACTAAAGACCTAGCAATGTCACTGAATCTTGCCACTCACCAGTTTAATTTGCTTATAAATTGCCTTGAGAACCTTGCTCCGTTACGCGCATTTGCGGCTAAGGAACATCGACTTAACAAATGTTGCGTCACAACTAATTTCGACTTGAAATTGATTCAAGACCATCAGCAAACCAATTACGATCCGTCTCAAAGCCAGTCGACTGTATCCTTCTGTTATTATTTTGAACATCTGTCAATTTCACGGGACGACGCTTCGGATGGAGAAACACTGCCTACCTTCTAGTCAGTAAGTCTTTGTTCATCTCTAGTTGAGCGGAAGAAAATAATTATGATGATGAATCACAGACAATTGAAATATTGTGCTCAATTAAATTTTACTTTTATTTGGAACGTGAAATCAAGCATGCATGATACCTACTACGAGTATCACTGTTACACTAAGTTAAAAAAAAAACTCAAACTAGTCAACACAAGACTCCAGTTCAATATTCGGTATTCCATACTTTAAAGATCTCAACCCTAGGGTTCGAGAGAGTTCGGTTCTCAAGAGATATAGAACCTTAAGATTAAGGACTTAAGGTTTATTTCGCGTATTACCAAAATAAGTTATAACGTCACGAAACACAATGCTCTTTTATCAAGTGACAAAAACTTTTCAGTTTCAGTATTTCTGTATCCAAAATCACGTAGGTACATAACCTTTTGTTAATCAATAGAAAATTATAGCAAAAAGTTGCATTGTGACGTGTGACTAATAATTTCAATACATTTAAGTACTTCGTTTAGAATTAACGAGTTTGTGGTAGCCTCCCTTGCCACGGTATTTAGGGTTAGCTTTATCAAAAATTTAGGGATTACAAGGGTCAAAATCAGTGGTCTAATAACTAACAGCAATCTCTGCCAGTGTAACAAATGTGCCAAACGTAACAAAAAATATACACAAATTCTATGCGGTAAACTCAGCTGTACTTACACAAAATACCAGCGCACTTGTGTTCAGAATTCTTAACACAAGTAAGTATTAAGTATACAATTTTAAAAACTTTTTCAGTTGCAATTTAAGACTATAAGCGGAGCGCTTGTCGGCGGTAAAATAAAATCGCCCTACATAAAATAATTACAAGATTTGTTTGTTCAGTCCATCGAGAAGTAAGGAGGTACGTTTTATGCATGTAATTTTCTTGTTAAATTGGACATCGGGTCTTATTAAGTCATCAAAATTATACCACACGGGAAGCAAAGTACGTGTGCTGTTTTTGAGAATAAATTGCAAGCTTTTTGTTAAGTTTTGCTGCAGTTGCTAGCTTACCATTATTATTGTTTTTGTATTACTGTCATAAATATTATGTATACGTTTGAATTTTTGTAGGGTACGTATATAAGGTGTGTGTGTGCTGTGGTTATTAAGTAAGTTTTATTTTATTGTCAGTTATGTTCACATTTGAGACAATCGTCATATTGACTGACGTAAGTACAAATATAAATTAAATACAACACCGCACGCATCATCGGTTTAGGTAAAAGTGTTTTACAAAAATACCAGTCTGTTTTCATCGTTCTTTAGCAAAATGTCTAGACTGTTAAAATTCAAATTTGATTGTCAGTACGATATTTTGCCACCGTCTCATCGAAGCAGAGTGGCGCAGTGGAAGCGTGCTGGGCCCATAACCCAGAGGTCCGTGGATCGAAACCATGCTCTGCTATATCTTTTTGTTACTAGTTGACCTGTTTTAGATGTATGTTTTTATATCACAGTTGTAGACGGATCTTAGTTTACCCATCTCTAGTATCAAAGCAGAGTGGCGCAGTGGAAGCGTGCTGGGCCCATAACCCAGAGGTCCGTGGATCGAAACCATGCTCTGCTACATTTTTGTTACTAATCCACCTTTTTTAAATTCATGTCTCTACCGCAATTATAGACAATTCTTAGTTTACCCATATCTAGTATCAAAGCAGAGTGGCGCAGTGGAAGCGTGCTGGGCCCATAACCCAGAGGTCCGTGGATCGAAACCATGCTCTGCTATATCTTTTTGTTATTAGTCCACCTTTTTAAATTTATAATTCTACCACAGTTGTAGACGGTTCTTACCCATCTCTAGTGTGAAAGCAGAGTGGCGCAGTGGAAGCGTGCTGGGCCCATAACCCAGAGGTCCGTGGATCGAAACCATGCTCTGCTATATTTTTGTTACTAATCCACCTTTTTTAAATACATGTTTCTACCACAGTTATAGACAATTCTTAGTTTACCCATATCTAGTAACAAAGCAGAGTGGCGCAGTGGAAGCGTGCTTGGCCCACAACCCAGAGGTCCGTGGATCGAAATCATGCTCTGCTAATTGTTTTTGGTCATAAAAAGTATTTTATCAATATTATTGAAAATACAGTTTTGGTGTACGTCTATTTCAAATTTATAACGGTAACAAAATAACACAAAAATCCAATGGCTTTCCAGTTATGTATTCAGTTCAGTTTTGTTTGTGCTTAACGATAATTACCATTTTATACCGGGAACTACGAAGGTACGTCGCTATGTTTACAATCGGTACTCCAAACAGGATGGTCTAATAAGCCAGACAGGCCTAATGATGCTAATCATAGTAACTATAAAAGTAAACAATTTCCTTCTTATGTTTATTATTCTCATTAGTCGTGTCTTGGTGAGAAAAAACGTGTAACTGTTTCGGGATAAGCCGCTTAAACTTTAAGTAGGTAAAATTTATTAAGTATCTAATACATAGTTCGTTCTGATGATTGATATAGATCAAGTTTTTATTCCCTTTCACATGACAATACCTAATTGATTTAGAAAACATAGTCATGATGACATCGCTTCAAATTAAGGAATCATGAATTTGAAGTCAGTGAAAAAAAGCGGTGATGAACGAGATCCAGGTATAGCCCTCTTCATATCCTCAACTAATTATTTTCGTATCTTGATATGTAGCAGTCAAAAACTATTTGGACATCCGCGAATCACATCGTAGCAATTGAACAAGATACGGTACTAAAATGTATAAAATGCATTCTTCAATATATTTTATTAAAATGAGTTTCCTAATGATTCTCAACCCAAATATAACCAAAAGCTCATGCTTTCCAGTTACCTTTACTTCATACCAAAGTACTTTTTCACGACGAACCGATTAAAGTGGGGACCATAAATTTGCGGATTAAGCCAACCTATCTTGAGATTGCGATCTAACCGTCTTCAAGTGGCCTCCGCCGATAATTGTGCCGATAACCGATATTGTCGAATGTCCGCTGAAAAAGGTCTAGGAAAGTTTAGATGGACTATTGTTGGAATCTCGAGTCGTTCGGCCTTGGAAAAAGGGTAAACTTTTTAGAGAGTAAATAGGTTTTGCTGACACCGAACTGTGCCTATTGTAAGTAGAGCTTGACCTCTGATCTGATTACACATT
This sequence comes from Opisthograptis luteolata, assembly GCA_931315375.2. Taxonomy (NCBI): domain Eukaryota; kingdom Metazoa; phylum Arthropoda; class Insecta; order Lepidoptera; family Geometridae; genus Opisthograptis; species Opisthograptis luteolata. The sequence continues at coordinate 7,204,245 of OV928047.1, read as the reverse complement.
TCTTAAGATTGAATTGACTGCGCATCAACCTTTTTATATTAATTTTGTAGAATCAAAACTTCTTTATGAATGTAAATATAACAATTAAGCTTGTATCAGTAAGAAATCCAACTTGTACAAAAACATACTTACCATGTTTATCATTATCTAATACTAATTAAAACCCTTTTTAGTTTTATTAGCTTTAGTGCCCATCCGTTAAGGTACAGAAACATAAATAAAACAAGATATTGCCGACCATAAAATGGTATCCTTAAACAATTCGAATGAGTTCGTAAATTCGATTGCCATATTGAAATAAATTGCTTGTAATCTTATACCCAAACAGCCAGAAAACAACTGAATGAGCAATATCGGGTTACTCACGAGGAAAGAATGGCACCGCTTTTGCTTCTTTTTGCGTTTGTTGTCATACGTCTTGCTGCAGGAAATGAAATACCCTATATCATTGAAACCTATGGCAGATGTCCTCTAGAATAAATTATTAATTAAGTAAGCGCGTAAGTTAGGGTACCTCAATTGATTTACTCTGAGATATATAATGTTAAATCTCTATGCCCTCGTATTTATCCATGTCTGTAACTAACATATTTTGTAACAATGCTTTGAGCCTTTTCTCAACTCCAAATGTTTGTAATAGACAAAGTGAACACATTTGTTGGTTGTATCATCGTGAAACTCGAAGAAGGCATTTTTAAAATTGTGTTTTGTTTTACCGTTCAACGACAGCAAATCACCTGAAAGAAACGTGATATCAATATGATTTGGCAATTTAAACACTTCCAAATCAATATCCGCCTGATGTGTTTATTATTTCATATCATAAATCAACTTTTTGTTCCGTAAACAATTTAATTTTATGGGAGTAGTTAAAAACCGATTTGAAAAAATAATGTTTATGATTTTAATTTTTGTATAGAAGTCGATTACCACCATTAGTTTCACTAATTACAAGATTTTACAACCACAATTCGGTTTTATGAGTATTGGAACATTTTCTATTGGAATTTTAAAATACAAGGCACCGCTGGACCATAAAGAAATTATTATGGCATCCCACAACTTTACGTGATAAACTTTTGTTGGCAAAAATTAAGACCCAATAACATTTTGAGCTTTAAACCGGTACAAAGCAACGTTTAAAGGTAATAAAGGTAATTATTACTTAACAGAACAGGTGGTAGGACTCTCGAGAGAGTCTGATTGGGTATTACCATATTGCATACTAGATATTGTTAAGCTGCCAAGCTATAGTGCGTTCTAATTATGGCCCACACATACTCTCTCTGAGAGAAGGCTAGTGTTCTAGCAGTTGGAACGTCATAGGCCAGGGGAAAAGCTATTTAGAATTTTTGCATAATATTCAAATAATATACAACTCTGTCACATCAATTTGCATTGCAGTTGATGCTTGAAACAGACGTGGTGTGGCGTATGACGTAAGATAAACAACTTGCTCTGCGTATAGTTATAAAATATAAATTAATGAGTATAATGTAAATACAAAGGTAATAGACGATGCTATTTCGTCTTTGAAAACGTTAGTTTCATTTTAATTGAAGGATAAGGAAGAAGGTAAAGAGGTAGTTGTGTTCATGTCACAGCCATTTCAATATTATTTCTGACTTGGAGCTTCGAATGGAATTCTGCGAATCCAACACTTATTACCCAGTATAGCTGACTGCCGGTGAATATTCAAAAAACCTCGCAAACTTTGAATAAGGTAAACCGTAGGCGTTCTGACAATGAGCACGTCACTGACCGGCCTTTGAGCTGTCAGCCTCTTGAAGAAACCGGGGCAATTACATTGAAAACTCCCGCAATGCTATCTTTAAGAAAAATAATACTAGCTTGAGTAAACTGACGCAAGGAGCTTATTAACACACCCTCCTAACTTTACTAAAACATATTTAGCTGTAAGCTACAAACGGTTCGGTTTTTGTATTTGACAAGCAATTTACGGACAAAACAAATTCAGCACAATCAACTCTCAAGTCAAAAGAAGTAATGATGGAGAATTGTTAGACTAAATTACTAACATTGGCTTCTGTTTTATAGACGATAATGAACACTTATTGGAATCTTTTAATGAAACTATAATTGAACAGCGAATTTCATTGCTGGTAGACGCATAAGTAAATTATCAGAGAATCTCAGCAAGTGTTAATCATAAATAATGGATCAGAGAAGCCGTTGAAGCACCAAAAGCTAGCGTCGCTGATTGGCCAGCATCGTGTAGGAGGTATGACCGAAGCCGCAGTAAACCCATTAAGATCTCAAATTACCTAATACGCCCAAACCACGGATCGTGTGACTAATCGGCATTAAAGGTGCTGTTATGTCTTAATTAAATTATTCTCATAATTCCGTGGTAATTCTGTTTCGGTCGAAGAATTTTACTACGTTACAAATTCTGTACAATAGAGCAATTTCTGAGGCGAATGGGAGATCGACGGCGTTAATTAAGGCAGTTACACATAGTACATTCTAACAGAACACTGGATTAACCTGCTGGTAAGAAAGAAAATTTAAGTAATTACTTGATCCAGTCATTGCTGGAGATTGCCGTTTTTTATGCGCTGGAGGTACGCTTTTTACGAAACAGGAACGCGTGGTCACGGTCCAGTTTAATATTTTAGTGGTAACAGGGTTTTTCTATTACTCATAAAGCCAAATAGTTGCTGGCTCAACCACGTGAATGGCCAAGGGAAATAAGGGTTCTTTCGGCCGTTAAATTTACGACATGTCCTGGAGAAAGTGTCTCTCAGCAGATAGAATTATGCAAGTCTCAGGATGAAAATCGAAAGTTATTTCATTTGTTTGTCCACTGGGGCTACATTGAAAGAAAATATGCCCGTGTTATATACGTAGTGAAAATAAGTTTAGTAATTATTTTAATCTTATTGTTCTTTACTCCACTTCTCGCCTTTTTCTATTCTGAATCAGACTTACTTATTATGCTAAATGTTTCTATCCTTATTTCCGTGATGCCACCTACGACCGTATTTTTATTGTCACTTAACATCAGGTGACTTGTGGCCAGAATATAATCATGTAAGTAAATAAATAATAACATTTCATTCATAATAATCATAACTAATCTCACTCTAAACACAATTTTGTGCCCAATTTCGCGAATTTTCCTCCATAAGTTCCATAAATCTCCGTTTTTTCACGCTCTCAAACAAAATCGTCCGCAATAACATCCTCATAAACCATCCAATGAATGGGCAGCACATCTTCATCCTGCCATGTGGTCATGTTCAATCTTTTCGGATGGGGTCTCTGCTCACAGTGTGTAAAATTTATGGAAATTGCATTTCCGCGCTACGTCCGATATGAGGGGCCCCGGTACTGAGGTACCAAGTTAAGTTTCAAGGGAAAATTTTCTTGTGGTAAAAAAAAGCGTGACGTTTTTTTTTAGAAAAAAATTCTTTACATGTGAAGGATTTTGGAATTTATGCTAGAGCTCAGGTTGAAGTTTACAATAGACAATAGACAATAGACAATAATTTTATTTGTAGCAAAAAACGTGAAAAAATAAAAATAAACTTACACAAACAGAACAGTAATTAAAAAATATAAATAAATACACGAACTAATTAATATATACAAATGGCAACTGTTTTTTGCCACAAACCGGCCCCAACTCAGCATGATGCTGGTTATTATAACCAGCGCTGGTCTTCCGTTGGTGCCGGTAGGTGACGTCACGCACGGGTACAAACATACACACAAACATGAAAACAGGCAAACAAGAGAAAACATCAAAAATACATAAACCAATCAAGAGCAAAAGAAAAAGGACTACCCACAAAGAAATAAACAGTACAAAGAAAGTCAAACATGTTTAAAGAAAATAAATAAATATATAAAGTTTACATATGTAGGAAATATGTAATAAAGGTATGTGTCTTATATAGGTCAGATAGCACTAGTGTCGTTTCTAAAAATTTTGATGCAAGCTTTATTTTAATTTGTGATGTTTTTAAATTTACCAAAATTTAAGGTTCCTACTTTAAATTTTGATTCATTTTCCTGAATGATAAACTAAGAGTAGATCTTGTCAAGATGTAAAAACGTTTTCTTTTCCATGTCAGTTTAGAACGAGGCAAAGTTTGTTCTGTATTATAGCTAGCTAATAAATACGAAAACTACTTATCCGATTTGAAAAATTCTTTCACACTTAAAAAGATATAGAAGAGAACTACGAAGTGATTGTGAGGGCATTATTATTTATTTATAGGCTATGTTTTATTGTAATAAATATTCTGTAGGAATCTCCATAGGGGTGAAACCGTGAGTAGCTGCTAGTTTTTTTTAATAAATGGCTCAGGGTTGACCACTACGTTGAGTGCTAGAAACGTCAAGTCAAGAAAGGGACTGGATCTAAGATTGCAGCAGTAGTGTATAATAAATTGCCAGACCACATAGTCACAGCTTCTAGCCTGCGAGGCTTTAAATTTCGTCTGCAACGCTGGCTTATTGAACATTCATTTTATAATTTTAATGAATTTACTGTATTAAAATAATTTATTTTTTTGTAACCTAATTCCTTAACGTGAATTGTAATAATTTATTATTATTTTTTATACTATTAATTTTATTCTGACTTGTAAATTGACGTTTATGTAATAAATGAATATGAATATGGATTGCTACCGGATTTGTTATTACTAAGTGTTTGGAAGCAGTAAAAGCCAAGCAGTATCATAGTATTGTTACTCGTATCTACAGAAAGAGTTGTGTTATCAAAGTTATCACTTTTATCCTCGGAATAGATAGTAAAAAGTATTTTCTTTCCCCACCTATGCAAAAAGCACTATACGCTAATGCTTCCAAGAAACATTGAGCTGAAAAGTTAATCAACAAGATTGCAAATAAAAAAGCGAAAGGAACCGTTCTCATTAGCTACATAAATAAAAAATTAACCCCAGTACACTGCAGCAATCTCTTTAAAGTTATAACAGAATCATAAACACAAAGATCCTTGGGGTTAAGACTCTGTAGTAATAAAAGGGAAACTTCATTAAAGTTCGCCAAAGATACCGGCCAAGAAATTCGCTTCAAGCGTTCGTTCGTATACTTAGACGAACAGTGAACAACTCCCGACCCTTGAGGAATGGACCTGGGGCCCAATTCTCGCGGCGTGATATATTATCACATTCGATAAATTTCGCAACGACGACATGCGCCGAGTGGCTGGCAGTGGTTGGATGAGAACAGCCGAAGACCGGGCTGAGTGGCGTATCATGGGAGAGGCCTTTTTGACAGTGATTGCTATATTTATCGCATGTGATAGTATATCACGCCGCGAGAATTAGGCCCCTGTTCCTTTCCTGAATAAGAATTAGTAAGAAACAATATGTTGTCAAGAAATTTTATCTAATCCTTTATCTCTTCTAATTTTGTTCTTTCATCACATTTCTTTTTACTTTCTCAGAGAGAAATCTCCCAGCAGTAAGAACTAAGTAAATGATGATAGTGAATAACTTTTTAAATTTCTGAATGAGTCTAAATAAAAATTCACCTCAACACAAGTTATAGAAATAAAAACAACTGCATTCTCGCCTACTTCTAATGAAATTTCATTAGAAGAATTATTTACTACATCCAATTGAATGTATAATTTTCAAATCTACTGATTCGATTTTGAAAATATTTTTTTTGCTTTAAAACTACATTAGTTTTTGTATCTATGTTCTATGGTGATAGAAACCCATGAGAATCTCCAGCTGGAAGAAACCACGAGGTCCACCTAGTGAATTATAAAATTATAAATACTAGTCTACGTGGAATGCATCGAAGAAGCTATTAAACTTGCAATTGAAAATTATTATTATTTTACAGTGGTCTTAGGTACTGCCCCGTTCAGTCAGGGTACCGCATTTTATATCTTACACTGCGTGCCTCTGATGGACAGACTACTATATAATGTACTAATAAATGCTGAAGGACCGGCATGGGACTGGCGCGTTATTAAGTATGAAAATGTCGTAGCATTCGATGGACATCTAAATTTAATGTGTCGTGATATTCGGTTAGGCATTGGCTTAGATTTTATATGGCTGCTAATGTTTTTGACCACATGTGACCAATTCAATGCGTTTGAACCTTCAGTGGGTTAGAAGGTAGAACCACCAAAGATTATTTTAGTGCTTTCTTAACATGTATTTTGTGAAATATGTTTTAGTTTTTATTCCTACCTTCTTTTTAGAACCTTGACCTAAGGCAAAAGCAAAATAAATTTTGTATTCCTTATGGGAGCAAAACTTTATACCCGAGAATGTTAATATTTCTACCTAGGTATATATGGCTAAAGGCGATATAGCGTAGTCTTATCAACATCCCTATTGACTAGAGCTTGCTAAGTCACAGCTTAGGTAAAAGTTACTAGTGAAACTAACGTCACAATGGACCACAAAGTTGTATTTGTAAAGCATAGGATCATCGTCTTGAGACCGCAAGTATCAACCTTTAGATGGTACTCTATACAGGATAGATGTTTGTGAAAGTCTTTTTTACCTACATAAGTAACACCAGTTACACCCGTGCTTTTCCAGATAACTGGTAGAAACCTTAACCGGGATAAAATGTGGTCTCTGGCTTATTTTCTTTTTGATCAACTTGAAGGTAGCTCTGTCAGGGTAGCTAGCCAGTGTTTTTTTTTCTTTCCAGCTGATTTTCTCCATACGTCGCCAACGCCACATCTCGAATGCCTTCTCTCACTCACTCACAAATCTTATCATCATAACGTGTGATATTTACAGTGATGTTATTTGTTATCGTTTCTAGACTCCTGTTTTAAAAAGTTTTTCTCTTCTTTTTCCACACGCAGTACTTACTATTGTTAAGAAGTTAACATTAGAGTAGGTACAATTTTAGGTGGCCTCATCGCGGTCCATTCCCCATTGATTTAAGTTCGGTTAAACTAGCTACAATAGTCTGCAAAGTTCTAATCGAAGTAACGACGTGAGCTCATCGTCTCGAGACCACAACTTTTATATCTCTCGATACGGATGAAGAGATGATTTTGTGGCGAAACTTTGCCGTGTAAAAATAAGAGCCATAATCATAAAATATATTTGTTCGTCAAAACACTTTTATGATGAACGTACCTACCTACCTTTGATTTAGATAGCCATGTAGTGCCTATGTCTATCTAGGTACATGTATTATATTTTACAAAGCATCTGTTGGTGTGTTTCAGTAGCTTCTGGTGAGAGCCAGTTTTTTATCGAGGTGCTGCGTGACGCCACTTTCAATCGTCAGGTGTGGTCAAATGCTAACCTGCAAGAAATAACAACATAAATACTTAAAAAAACATGAGATTGCCCAGAACTACGATAACCCCTACTATTATTATAATAACGAAAGTAACTCTGTCTGTCTCGTTTTTACGCCTAAACTCAGTAGTTTAGGCGTAAAAGCGCCAAAGTACCAAATTTAAAGAAAAAATTGTGGTACCGATATAGTTTGAACACTGCGAATAGACATAGGATACTTTTTATTGCGATAAACTGTAGCCCACGCGGGTGAAACCGCATAAAGGAGCAGCTAGTATGGAAATAAATGATAGTGTACTTAACTTTGAATTTTAGACCTCATCTTCACACTCGTTAATGCTACAGTTCTTATCAACCCGCTAGAGGTTTCTTTTAGTATCATCACATCCGCTTCGACCTTGTGCCATTCTCATCAAAATTTAATGAAGTTCATACAACGCATAAACCTTGTTAGCATATTTTCGCTTAAAATCCGAAAAAAGCTGCGCAAAAAATAAACAACATCACTTTTTCAAGAGTGAACCGTTGCCAAGAACCTGATTTGAAAATGCAAAGACCTTATGCCTCAGCCTCAGCCATGAATATGAAAACTCGACAAAACTCATTTAAAAATATAAATAAGAAATAGTTAAATAACGAAAGATGGCTCTGTTCTTTTCTTTGGTGTTACAGTTTCCATCTTCTCAACTGAACATTTGTACAGAGTAGCTTAAAGTCAGATAATGCATACTTAAAAAAAATATACACTACCTACAAAACTTTATAGGCGAGTTAATCGACATTAACATCATCAGCTTATTACGTTTCTACTGCTAAGATATAGGCCTTCTTTCAGAGAGAGTATGTACCATTTTTAAACTACGCTGGCCCAGTGCAGGTTGGTAGATGTCTCATGCGTCATGCCCTATATGTTAAGCGATGGTGGCCAAATGGTAATTTGTGCGCCTTACAAGGCGCCGTTAGCGAGTTAAAATCCCATCTCTAACATCAAAATTTTCATTCTTATCCGTTTTTTATCTTCCTGATGTCGTCTTGTACCCGGAAATGGGAAGGGTTCAAGAATCAAGAAAAGTTTTCACTGACACACACACACACACACACTTTCATGACATTTATTAATACTGACCACGATTTATGACTCAAAATTTTAGGTACTAGACTACACTTTGCTACATATGTATTGACTATTTACAACTTTAGATTACTAAACAAATAAATTTAATATTAGAAAAGTGCAGCCTCTGATGTATAATCTCTCTGCATTTGCATAGCGAACAGAACGAGTGAAATAAAAATGCTGAGACTGAAGAAATAAACGAAAGTATGCATTATTATGATGACGATTCAAAAACGGAAACTATAGAGATTTCTGACATCGTTATTAAAATTATATTTTTCAATACTTTTTATCTTGCAGACCTATGCAATATGCAATAATGCAATAATTATAATACTTTCAAAGCAAAAAAAACCGTCGAAAATGTTTGGAAAACAGTAACCTACAAACATCACCCGTTAATTAAATGATAAATTGATACCATGGATTAATAGTTTTACCAACTCGGCAAACTGCCATACAATACTAACATAATAATTTTGTATTATAATAAGTGTTTCAGAGCTTTTCGGTCTCCAATGCATAGTAGTCTTCAATAGCAAAACGAAAACGCGTTCTAATCTCATTCTATTTCGTTTTAGAGCTCTTTGAGTCCTTAATTTTATCTCCAATGGAATTCAACTCTAATCTTTTCCCAGTGCTACTAAAATCAATGAAAGAACAGTGGTTTGCAGTACCCTCCTCTCAGCTCCAGGTTTCACTTGAGGATGTGATTGCAAAACAGAACCGTTTTCAACGTATCTGTCACTGGAATAGATTATAATCTCTGTTACATATTACGATGGATATAAGTAATTAACAGTTAAGAATGCTTGAACTTTGGCTGAAGAGAAACATCGTGACGAATCCATCACGGCGCTGGCGGCAAGGGTACTTCCTAGTGCTTATCAAACACTTATCTTTTGGTCTGTTTCGGGTAGTAATTTTTGAGAGCCAATTTCAACCAAGGCTAAAAAAAGGTTTTATGAACTTAGATTGGGAGCGACTCATTCGTTTGAGATCTAAAAACATTTGTTTTTAAGTTGAATGCCAATTTACGATCTTCGATATCTCCACCTCGTTTCCTTACTAAGGACTATTCACCAGACAGATACCATCAAATCAAATGGCCCCAGTAACCGATTTTATTACTCCGCCAGTACCAAGAGCCCAAAACAGCTCAAACTTTGACCTTCCAAAACTAAACACTTGTTTTTACGATGGGAGTAAACCTTTCAGCGAATTCGACAACGCTCCAAACACAGAAAACGTAACAGTGTGTACCTACCCATAAAACGACAACTCCGCTTGTCAACAATATAAACTCGAATTGGTGGCTGTGAACCTCTGCAAATAAGGGCGTATTTTTGTCATCTGTCCGTTGATCGGTATATTTACTTTGTCATTGTAATCATTGAAATGAAATTTGGGCGAAGAAAGAGATGTAAGTAGAAGGAAGTCTGAATATCCAAATAGTTATTTCTTAGATCTCACAGGTTTGACAACAAGTCATCTGATGTTAAGTGACGATGTAGTCGAAGACGCTACGCACCTGGGTTGAGCACTGGCTCTCAAGCGAGGCTGCCGAAATAAAATACATCAATAGGTGCTTTGTGACAGATTCTTAACTTTATGAAAAGAATATGGATAAAATAAATAGATATTAAAATTTATTTCAAGTTTTTCTGTTATATAAAAGAAAATTCTAAGAAAAAAAGTTCATCAGCATGTTTGTTTTTTTAATGTATATAAAACTATCTAAAATCTTAGTTGAAGTACAGTCAACGACAAAAGTAGCTCAACAATAACACAATTCCCGATCACCGGTATCATCTTAAACACCAACCACATCATCACTTAAAATCAGGTGTGATAAGGTGTGGTCAGAGCGCCACCTTGTAAAATGTAAAAAAACCCACGCATTACTGATCTAAAACACATTTAGGAAATCTAGTATGAACAACTATCTTTGTTGCTGACTGTACGTATTAATTTTTCCAATTAATACTTATTTTCTCATCGGTGTATAGCCTATTAAAATATGTAGTATATTTTTCAAGGCAACAGCTCAATAATATACTTATGGATACATTTTTTGGGTAAACTTTTATTAGATTCGCGTTTTTAAGGATTTATTCAGAAGCTGAACTCTACGACTTCCGTAGCGAAATTGATTTAGCACCAGTCTTTGTGCAGAGCTTGAAATTAATTTCGTTCTCGATTTAATAATAAATAAATATTTCCGTTCAACAATTAATAAGGTTAAGATTTATAGGGATAAACAACTTTTGCTCCCCGCCTGATCTATGTTTAATTTTATTTTTAAATCCCGATGCAAAAAGAGAGAGGTGTGTGTTTATCTGTAGCATCATAGCTCTTAAATGAATGGACCGATTTCGGTGCAGTTTTTTCATTTGAAAGCCAGTTTCCTTGCGGTGGTTCTTAGCTTCGGTCTGATGAAAATCATTCTAAGATGTCGGGATTTTTTTTATTTTAAATTTATAGTCATTTAAACTTTCATAATGGAGTGCAGTGTTTCGTCGCTTTAAAATCCTTCCCTACGACACAATTTCAGCGACGATGTGTGTTTAATTTCATGAGAGATCTGTGCATCAAGTCTTTCGTTACAACAAACAACAGATTGTATTCTTCATTTCACTATGTCTTTTACCTAGAACACAAGCTTTTATTGCATAAACACCGGCTGTCTACAAATCCCACACAGGTAGCTAGCTAGTTGTTACAATCGTACACTCTGTCGGTAACAACCACAGAACCTACACTTCTAACATAGTTACTGTTAATTACCCACAGATTGCAATAGCAGTTAGTAAGACGTGATGCAACATAGAATATGCACCAGTTACTTCTGTTATCCATAGATTCGTAGCAGTTAGTATGCAGCCCTTGCTGCAAGTTGTTCGTATCGTTAGTTACTCCGGCCATCTCTTACAAGTTCTAATTAGCCCCCTTGTTTCTTTGAACGAATTTACCACCAACTGTGTAGGTGTATGGCTTTCTGTGTTTCGTAGTGGCCAAAGGTTAAGTTAGTACCTACCTACTGTTTGTTTGTGGAGTTCGCACCACTATCCATGTTGGAAAGCTACGTTTCTCGTTATGTCCTTATGTGCATTCGCTTTCCATATATTTCGCTTTCTATATATGTGTTGAGCTAGTGGCAAATGTTGTTTTGATTGTACCTATTATGTAATCTTATAGTATCAATTGCAACACACATCTGTAGTTTTTTCATCTGGCCTTTATCTGTGTTTTTTGCGCACCTTTTCCCTCGTGGAGATTCTCGCATAGATAAAGTGTGCATTTTTCGGGATAAGAAATAGTTTATGTCACTTCTCGATGTGTAGGTAAATTATATTTAATTCAAAAATTAAATCGATATGTAGATTGCGTAAAGAAGGAGATAACAAAAAACACACTTTCACATTGACATACAAGTGAGGATAACGGTTGATATTAATATTAAAGTATAGATTACTTATTTTGTCTCATACCTATCTCAATACCAATATAAAGACGGTAATCGGTAAAAATCTCTTGTAATTAATATTTGAAAAAGATATCCACTGATAAACCTGCAGCAAAGTCTGGCAAGAGTCTGGAAGATTAAAGACAGTGGTATGAATAGAATGGGCCTGGAGATTCTGGGTAAAGAAAACGAAAAAATGCCTTTACGTATAGAAAGACTGTGCGGTGTCACGTACCGTACACGTATACTTATTTAATCTTTTTGCTGGAGTTTTGTGAAGCTTACGTCTCGCGAAAATACTTCTTTTTCTGGCTGGCATAATTATTTCTACCACAAAAGTAGGACAGATTTATGCTTCAACACGTTAGCACTAAAAGTTTATAACCATTAAAAATTAAGTACCTATCTATTATTTTTCAATTTTAACCACCCCTCACATAACCATAAAAGGGTCAAATTTAAACTACTACTAAAATAAGATTTTATAAACATTGTATCCATAAAAAATGCATTATAATTGTTAATGCGGCAGCCATTAATATTATTAATATGGCTTCACCATGCAAGCACCATAGAGTTGAACAAACGAGAGAGGCGGGATACTTTTTACCGCCTGTGCTTCCATAAAAACGAAAGCCCTGCATTAGCCCGATTCTTTGTCACCCCTTTTGAATAACCCTAAAATTTTTACTACCACCGTCTTTGTCTAACAATAACCACTATAGTACGTACAATTTATCTTGGCAGCTCTGAACATAGGCTCTGTTAACTTTTGCGCATGTACTTTCGCGAAGAAAAGTTATATTGCCAGATAAACAAATATACGATCAGAAAACGCATTTCGATAACAGATTTGATAACTCAAACGCAGGCATTATTTACGTATTTATACAATACTAGCTGCGCCCCGCGGTTTCACCCGCGTGGACTACATCATAGATTAAGTGTCTACATTGACTATGACTACATTTAACTCGATAAAAAATTGATATAAAAAATAGATGTTGGCCGATTCTCAGACCTTCCCGATATGCACACAAAATTTCATCAAAATCGGTCAAGCCGTTGGCAACGAAAACTGTGACACGAGAATTTTATATATTAGATAGTTTTTAAACTGTATCATAAAGTTTAAAATTTATAACACTGTAACTAATCACTGTCGCTGATGGGGGAAATCCCAAATATAAACTCGTCGGCCTCTTCCATACCATGTGAGGTGTGGAAGTTGTGAATGCATCTTTATATATTATATTACATCTTGGTCAAAATTATCTACATTAGTAATAGGTCTTGAACTAGACCTTTTTTTACCAGGCGTGCGGAATATTGAAATTAATCCCAAAACATTGCTCTCCTTTGCGATCCGATGTATTGTGCGTTGAGACACACCAGTTGCGTTAGCAACTCTTATAAACGTTATCTACATCTTTTACGCCTTTGCCTTTCTCGTCTTTCATGTACTGAGTTAAATAATAAACATATTTTCTCGTCTGGCAATTTAAAACACTACTATGCTTTGGCGGCATATTTGGCGAAATAAGTACCCACTAACACTTGAAAATAAGCAATTAAAATTAACTTAACACTTAAACAAAAAACTTAATATCAATAATAACTATCAACAATAATAATTAATAACAACGAAAAATAAACACAACCAAACCTTTTTGTAACCGACTGTGTGTCAAGACAGAGATAGCGACACGAACACCAAAACAATGCTGAAGTGTGAGTGAGACATAATACCTCTTACCGAGTATTGCCGAACAATCACGAAGTTTGCGAAGTTAACAAAAAGAGATGTGCAATGTGCGTGCTTGTGGGTGTTGTTTAATCGATTATTATCCGAATCGATTAAAATTAAGTAATAAAAAGACATTTTCATTCGATTTTATAATAAATGTTCTCAAACAGTCGTTACTCTGGAAATCTTTATTAGATATCTAAAATTTAAGTAAACGACTTTTAACAGAAAAAACAATATGTTACTGCACATTTCTTTTATAATTAATGACTTAAACTCTATTATTAACGATAAAATTCACTTCATAGTTCATTTACTTAGTTAAATATCTCCTATACATTAAAATGGATGAACTCGAAATGTAACTAATCGATTACGATACTTGATCGTCTATAGGATTAATTGGTTTAACGTAAGGCGCGTCTCTAGCCTATACCACCGCCCGCGCACCCCGCCTCTTGCCACCATTTGGTTCCTAAAATATGCTACTGCGCAGGAATCAGCGCCAACTTCAGAGCTGCCAAGATAAATTGTACGTACTATACATTCCCATCTGTTAAACTGCATCAAGGAAAAACAACGTGAAACCGCCCGAGATGAAACGAGATAGAACAATGTATATGCAGTAGTAGAGAGGACAGAGAGGCACACGTAGTAGTAGCCATGGATGCGTACTTTCTACTGTGAGAGAAAGAGAAGGTCAAAAGCTCCGGTGAGCGAGCGAGAGGAGTACAAAAATTATCCAACAGAGGGGAGAGTAACCGAGCTTCAAGCGGGGTGGTTAGTCTGCATTCGACCGCGCTGGCGGCAACGTCGGCGCCTCGAACGAAGCGTACTCGGCCAGGATTATTCGAACTGTGAAACATATTTTTTATGTGCGTTTTCAAACGACTTACGTTTTGTGTTACATTTGAGTTTTTACTGACATGCTTTTACGCCCCTCGTGCACTGGATTACGGATTACAATAGTGTCACGAAAAACTTTATTTCAACGTTGACAAATGACGTTCTCGTGACGAAAACTTAAAGGTGGCGAATAAAAAAACACTGAAAGAAAATACGGAAGACGTTATGACTGATAAATCTTTGCTTGCTTTAACGTGCCAGTTATGATAAGCTTAGAGATTTGACCAGGACTTTGTGAAGAGGAAACCAAAGAAAATGTGTGCCAAAATGTTATTGTATAAGTTCTCCATATTATCTGTCATCGCCGTATGGATTGGAGTGTCGGCTGAAGAGGAAGTGTCTTCGCCGCTGAGGGTTGCTCAATGCAGAGCCACATGTTTGCAAAAGGTAAGAGCTTCTTCTATTATTTGTACTTTATGACAGTGATGCTTTAAAATTTAAAGCAATCAATGACACAGTCAGAGGTATGAAAAAGGAAATTATAACTTAGTGACTTGGATTCGTTAGCTGAGTAAATAAGCTAGTTCCTTAAGGCTATATGGGTCAAACCTTACCTGACTTAGGAACTTTATACAGGTAGCCGCAGAGAGGCGCTGTATCGCTTGGACAGCGTTGCGACATCATCATCATTAGACCCTTTTCTTATATTGTAACAAACATGTTGAAGGTTGTGAATGGTTTCTATTTGGAATTTCAATATCGATTTCTAATAATACAAATGAATAAGAGAAGATGAAAGTGAATACGGATATCCTAATTAAAATATGTAGAGACCCTGTTAATTTGGCCTACAATCAATCTCAATAATGCTACCCGTTAGACATTTGACGACGATCATGTTAGAGTCGCAATCACAAGCATTTAAGAGCAATAGATTAATAACTAACTTAATGCCTATTTGTTTACGAAATGAGGTTTAGTACAGCTTTTTAAAACAAGTGTAGTTATTGTTGTTGAAAGTTATTGCAGCAAATGAGTAGGCACCGGGTACAACAAAATGACAATCTAAATATATGTAACACAAAGGTGACGGACTGATATAGTGATCTATCAACGCACAGCCGAAACCACTGGACGGATCGGGCTGAAATTTGGCATGCTGGTAGATGTTATGACGTAGGCATCTGCTATGAAAGGATTTTGATTAATTCTACCCCCAAGGGGATGAAATAGGGGATGAAAGTAAAACGGGTGAAACCGCGGGGAACAGCTAGTTTTAAACAAAACATTCGTGTTTTATCGTAATTTCCAACAGATCTAACGTGAATAAAAACAATGTTTGCTGTAAGGATCCAGAAAGCAATCAGTTCGCGAATATATTATGTGTACTTGTACTATAAACCCGCTAGGGCTTTGAATTCACGAAAAAGCTGACGCTAGGCCTATTTCTTCTGCTCCGCGGCATTTCTCCTTCCGTTTCGTTTTCGTATTTTATTGCTACCGTGTCGTGTACAGGTTTTGTATGATACGTTGATTATGATTACAGCTTTTATATTATTCGTGTTTACATTTTAGCTGTAAGAGTGCATGCTAAGCACGTTGAAATTTTCACCAATTTTCAGGGATATCACTTTATTGTTTTATCGAAACAACAACAGACAAAAAAACAACCGAAAAGGAAAAATCTTAGAGCTAGTGTTACAATGGGCGGACTTATTGCTTAGAGTGATTTCTACCAGAGCCTTCTATTGGCAATAGTTTTATGTAAAATGCAATTGTTAAAAATGATTATTACTTCTGATTTGAATAATTTGGCTCTGCCGTAAAGTAATTTTTGGTATTTCATCTTCTAATGTGATTTGATATTTTATGTATTGTAATGCACGTTGTTCTCAGCTCCTCACCTGTAAATGCTAATGACATTTTGGTGGTTCTCTGCTTTACGATGATTCCAATTTCAAAATAAATGAATTTTAACAATTTACTTTTTATAATATACCTATCTACATGTTGTCCTTACCTGTAAATAAGGACATTTGTTGATTGTTTGATTTTTGTAATGTGCTGTTTTGGTATGTTAATAAACAAATAAATAAATAGCTTAATTAGTATTAAATCCTTGCGGTAATCTCAGTTTACTTTAGGATTTCATAGTTTAATAATGACTTTACAAATTATAATTCCATTGCAGTGAGTACCGCGATTCATAGTCACAAACATAGCACCTAATTGACACATAATTACAGTAAGATCCGCGCCATTAATTGAACCCATCAATCAAACACAGAACGCAATTATGGTAACTTAGTGAACTTTATCTGAACTTGGTGGAGAGATAACGACAATATATCTACCAGTACTTACAGATAATGTTTTATCTAAACCAGTTTGAGTTATTTATTCCGACCATCAGTAACAGGTTACAGGCTATCGGGATGCATCCATAAACGTAATTTGTACCGGCTATCCCCTTTAAATTGGAATAAACTTATTTGTTTCTATCCAGTCAGAGATTGCACCATAAATTATTCTGTTTGTTAATCAAATTCTTGTATCAATAAATTTCCGATCTCATGCCATATTTATTTAATATTTTTAATTATAAAACGTTATTCACCGCGTGTAATAAATTAGAATCTCGATACTGAATCAACATTATTAATCACTTAAAATAAATTACTATTATCAGCTACTTGAGTTTGATTTCAATGGAACCGTAAATTAGTAATGTCATACATATCATTGGAGTTAAATGACTAACAACTTTAATTATTCCCCAAAACTTTTGATGATGTAATAAACCCTAGGATTGTGATTCTACTATCGTATAATCACTTATCATCAGGTGAGGGTGGTCAAAATAGGCTTAGAGGAAAAAGTTATGCGTGCCAACGTGTTTGCTATTCATAACCTACTCAGTACTTCTAAACAGACATTTTTCTTATGATTAAATTGAAGATCGAATTAAAAACGTTTTTCATGCACTGTGTTACCTATGTCTTTTAATATACAAAAACCGCCAAAAAAAACTGTTTCCAAATCACAATCTGCCACATTCTCAAATTTTACAAACACTCACGTAACGATAAGATCTGTGCTATTCAAGTATTCTTCAGAAGCTATATTTATGATGCCAGGTAAAATAAACTGGCTGTACGTACCCATATCAAACACATCATCAGCGTTTCAAAAATCGACATCTGTTGTTAATCCATCTGGTATTTACTAAGATCACGCTTCGTCTTTTTTGCGCAGATCCTAAACGCTTTTGGGGGCTTTTTTAAAATCTACCTGCTCACACAATAAGCTCCAGCATTAGTTTTTTCTTATTTGTGTTTCCGAAAGGATGTGCATGACGTTTTTAAGAGCGGAAGGATAGGCAGTTATTCTATTATGCACGATATTATGGCATCGTGAGGAAATGCGCAAATTACTATAAATGTGCTACTAAATTGACGGGCACGGAATGGGGAAAGGTTTTCAACCTGCAGAAGGTGCTTACCGGATCAAATCATAAATCTGAGTTTTTGCCATTATGAATTGTTTTTTTTTCATACAGCCTAGCGTTCCACAAGTATTGTGGAAATCATCACAAATCATCTGATGTTTTGTGACGTTGCGGTCGAAGATGGCACCACACTGCGCCTGGATTGGGAACTGGATTTCAAGTAAGGCTGCTGAAACACATAGTACTAGGTGAAAAATTAATTGTAACAGAACTTGAAAGTTTTGAATCAATATCGTCATAGACAAGCTTGTTAGGAATCTTATTTGCTTAGCTGGTGTCTTTAAAATTTACGTAAAATCTATTAGCTTCTAAAAACAAGACCCACATTGTAACTGACTGCCACACTGTCGCCAGAAACCATTTTCTTTCCATTGTGTCTCCGTCATTGAAACATGGACATTTTAAATACATTGCCCATGCCTTTTTTGTTCATTTCAACTTTTTTGGTTCAACTTTTTGTTGGAAGCGCGCCTCCCTCGATGTCAACTCAGACTTTGAGAACGCGTGATGAATTTTAAAAACTACTTTTATGTATACATTTAGGTATGGTTATGACTACATTAAGCTTGTAAGTTGACTTGTCATGTAAATTTTATGTGTCGTGCTTTTATACGAAATCGTTTAAATACTTTCATGTTAGAAAAATTGTTATGAGATGTGTATGTTCGGAATAAGAATGAAGATCGTTATATGGTTTTATGGTAAATGCTCGTCTTTTAAATATTTTATTCCTTTTTTTCTATGTTCATATTTTTGAAGGTAATAATAATAATATGTTCTTGGAATATTACTTTACCGAGTAAACTGTAAAAATAAACTGAGTATAAATCAAATAATACATTCTTTTGTAAATAACCGTTACCCTCATTGTTGGCATAGTTTCAACGAAATGGAGTCAACAAATTTTAGTACACCGCACCGTTTGCAAAAATTTCATTGCAATAATTTTAAAACTCCGCAAATGTTTCTCCGTAACCGTTCTAACAAATGAATAATACACGTTTCACCTTGAGACCTAAAACATTGCAAAAAGAACCCATAAAGAACAAGCCGGGTGATCTCGAAATAAAAATCACGATTAGAAATTTGGGATCGTTCCGCCTTCCCTTACGGTCCCTTTTCGAAGCGGCCACTTTGCCTCTGAACATTATTATTTTATCGTTGTTCAGCCATGCACGAGAGGTGGAGTAAAATTTTGTTCCAAGAAATAAAAAAACATCCCAAGGTTTCGGATGCACGTCCTCGGGCGCTTAGAAAAAATAAACGAGAAAGTCCACACAGAAATGACCTGCGTTTTTGTCCACGATTTGTTTTCGTTTTTGTTACGTTTGAGTTCATTTGGAAGTAGCCATGTCTGTTGCTTACTGAATTAACTCAAATTGCCTTCGCTTTTTTGTGTTGAAGAAAATTGCTTTATGTTCGTTCTGTGGTTGTGATTACGAATGCGTTTTGGACGTTTCGCCAAAATGGAACAGGATTTCGACGCGTGGATGCTTTTTATACACCCAATTCTTTTCAAAAAAAACCTACCTTCTTTTTGCTCATGATTTTGTCCAGCCCAGAATATGCTTTACTGGTTTTTTGTACAGCACTATTATGTATGAATTATATTACTGCAAAACTGTAGCTGTAATCATCAAAATATTATGTTACGTAAATAAAGCACAGCCAAATTAAATTAGGTATCTGCAAATTTGACCCTTTTGTTACCATTTTACGCCTAAACCGCTCAACAGTTCCTGATGACATTTGGCGTGGAGATGGTTTAAGCCCTGGAGAAGGACATATAATACTATTAACCGCAGCACATCCAGTATCAGTCCGAAAAGGCAATTGTTACTAAGACGGCTCGCACACCTCGTGAAGGGTGGCTTATCCGGCAAGGCAGTCGTAATAGAGCCGTACACGAGAGAAGACGATTAATGATTCATGACCCCTCGTAGCGCAGTGTCATCAATATTATTCTGTTTGTATCCAACGCGTTTGGCCCACCCTCGTCCGCGCCTTGCTCATACATAAATAAGCGCGACACGTCGTCTTCTCTGATTACATCGCACCGATGTAGTAGAAATAGTGTACTCGGGTGCCGAGATACTCTTTTGTTCAATATATCTGGACGAATGGTTAACACAACGAAATACTTACGAAGTAACATACTCTATGAAACTGTATGCTCATCAGTATCGAGTTTCTTTAAGATCGTAGATAAGGTCTAGGATTTATTTGTTTTACGGCTATAAGCTGATGTTACAATTGGACCCGTAAAATTTATTGGTGTCGAGTAACAAGCTGATCTGTATCGGTTTATCACAATCAGGTTGCGTTTTAAAAAATAAGGAGCTGGTTTCAATTGCGGATAACTTGATGGAATATTGAAACATGCATTATAATTTCTTTCAAAGACTCATTACAAATTTATTTAAGTACAAATATTGGAGAAAATAAAATAAAAATCATTAATCTTTAATTAATAAAAGAGTACCTACATAATGAAATGAAAAGATTTCGAGTACAAATTTTTTGTGAAGTTTTAATAGCTACTTAGTAATCAGTTTTAATCCCGTAAAACACCTTTGTTAACTTTGATTTAACTCATTATGAGCAACACCGACCACAACACTTATTAGCATATTATTTATGATATTCAACACCATGATTTGTTATTGGTTATCGAACGTATTGGTGATGGTGTAAGTAATCATTAATTAACAACACAGTACTGTATGACAATAAAAAGAACACATCGTTACTAGAAATTACATGACGTTCCGTTAGTCCTAAAGTTAATATAAGGTTGCTTGTCACGCGATCCAGCGATAAAGCACGCTTCAAGGCAAACTAAGTAAAATTACACAAATAAAATACACTGACTGAATTCCGAGACAAGCATAGATTGATAACGCCTAATTTCAGATGCTGATAAACCAATTTAAAATCTGACTTGCCTAGTCATTCTTAGACGTTCAACTGTATAAGCTAAGCGCTCGGTCACTACTTAGATGGGTGACCACTAGTAGTTTTTACAACTTAGCAATCCGTGCTTTGTATGACACGTTAAGCGGTCGTTCGGTACCAGTTTTTTTTAGGATAGCAGACGTTAGGCTATGTCGGAGGCCTTCGGGCGGACTGGAAACTCTGACACTAGGGCTTGCCACTAAGGACTTACTAAAAGAACAATGGCCAAAACGGACCCGAGGTCGTATGAAAACGATCTATATACGATAAAAATTGTAATTTTTTGCCTATTAAGATTATACAAACAATATATAAAAAAAAAACAATATTGATTTTATAACTTCGGAGTTTCTTAGGACATTTTGTAACTTACACGATGTTTAGATGTTTTGAACGCACTCTACATTTTCGTTGTCATTCTGTTTCACGCTTTGGAAGTCGTTCCTACTTTAATTAAGTCATTAAAATCAACATTAGTTATCAAACATGAACCAAAACTAATCTTTTAGCAAATTGATTGTTACTGTCAAGTGATATTGACAGAAATGAAAATTTTTATACAAAATATATTGCCGTCAGGTCCAGGGCAGTATGAAAAGTGGCCAATGTTCTTGACAAAAAGATCAAACTTACCGACGTTTGGTATGACATTTAACTTACAGACGTTTCTAAAACCAGTGCCTAGTAGTCTATACGCGAACCCACACCGCGAGATAGTTTAGATTATGGCACTCTCTCTGAGAAAAGACCTATCCCAGCAGTGGGAACGTAAAAACTAATGATGATGATGCACCTAATTGATCAAAGCTATTATTCTGATAAAAATAAAACCAGCGGTATGTTACAATTACAATGCGATTAATAGAATCATTCGAATGAAATTAAGTTATTAATACCTTTGAAAGATTACGGTTAAATTACATTAACAATTTAATGCTACCAATAAGTTTTAAAAGTTGGAAAGTTAGGATTGAAGCCAGTTTTTTTTAACTATACTAACGCCAGTTGAAGAAGTTATTGAGCTTTACATTTTTATCAAATCGCTTTGGAAACTCATCATCATCAACCCGTACCAGTCCACTGCTGGACATAGGCCTCTCCCAAGGTACGACACTGAGCCCGGTCTTCGGCTCTCCTCATCCAACTACTGCCAGCCACTCGACGCAAATCGTCGCTCCACCTTGTCGCAGGGCGTCCTACACTACGCCTTGGAAACTCGCCTAGTTTTTATTGCAAGTGTCTAAGAAATGGTGACCGTTTTCCATCAGGCGGGTCCTCTGCTTGTTTGCCACACTATTCCATAAAAAAGCTAAACAAATAGTGGTGTAGATTTACATTTTTTCTCCGTGCTCGAGACCTATTGCTGTCAAAGCGCATGGAAAAGCTTGGCTTGTACTGTTCTGATAAATGATGTGTCCGCTACTGCTACACCGCTTCGCTTTTAATCCTCGGGCCACCATTGTGTTCCCGTCCAATTTTTGACGTTAACCGTTTTCTTCGTCCACAAATGACACCTACGTTGTTTGGGTTTCGGTAACTAAGAAATTAATGGCCCTTTTCCCTTTATCTCTGTTTACAATCAATCAACTATATGCGCACGCTATCTAATGGTTTGTCGTATTCGCTTATCTTTGGTTAGATTTTGACAAAGAGTCCGACAGAGTCGTTATTGTCTCTTTCGGAAAAAATATAATGAGCGCTCGTAAAGACAGAGAGAAAGAAGAAAAATAAACAGCACGGCTGTAAAGATTACAAATTATGAAACAATTTATCAGTTTTAATGGTTCCGTTGGGTCAAGCGGCAGTTTTGATTACATATTTAATGTTACAGAAAACTGTTACGTTGTACCAAAGTTGATTGGGATTCGATTAAATGCAGCTGCCTTCACTAAAGGCGCGGATTGAACCCTACAGGCCACGACGAAATGGAGATAGTTTTAATGCTCGTAAATTTCATTCTGAGACTTGGCCGCCCGATCGACTAATCACTTTCGTCGGGCTATTTGCTAGAGTTTCAAAACTAAAACAAGAGAAATATGGTGCCGTAACATATTTCATTTTCACACTTGTAGGCCGGTATTGGCAAAGTTTGTAACTATTGTAAATGTTAGTCAAGATACATTTTAAATTCAAATTGAAACTAAACAAGGAACATAATTGCATAATTATGTCTGTAGCCAAAGAATAGATATGTACATTGTACATACATCTTCGTTAAAATAACACGTAGAAAGCAAATGCAGGCTGGATTAATAATTTAAAAATGAAAAGGAATGATTCAAGCTAGATTACAACAATAATCTAGCGAGCTTCTGAATTGTGAAGTAGAGAGCTTCACGCATCAAAAAATTCATTATTCAAATAAAGCTTCGTAGGATGTCTGCTTTGGGCGGGGCTTGGCTCTTGGCTTGCGCATACGCTGGCTTAGAGTGGGGGAAACCAATATGACTATAAAACAATACCATTTCTAGTCGCTATAAAATTTTTACTATACTAAGAATAAGTAAAAAAGTAAAATACATTTAAAGACCACCGTTACTGTTATGACGACTGAACCAAATAATATTACAATCCTAACTAAAGTTTTAACTATGTCATCATCATCACATTCCCTGCCACGGTTAGGGCTAAGACATTCTCTCAGAGAGCGAGGGAGTGTATATTAAATCCACTTAAAATTGGACAAAACGATTTAATTAGATAGTAAAGTTTTATTTGGTTACTGGGCAAACAAGAAAACAGACAAAACCAACTTTCTTTGACCATTTGTTTTAGTAAAAAGTGTGAAATTTATGGTGTCCCCAAATTCCACCCTTGATAGTCCCAAATCTCTCTATCTCGGGGTTAATCTTTCAAAAGCAATAAAAACGAATCTTTGGATCTCACAAATATTTTGTACGAAATTGATGGGGCACCTTTACTTATCACGCGTTTGAATCTATAATGCGACGATCAAAATTCCTAGAGGTGTCGATACAAAGTTTGAGTATGTCACTGATGTATGCGAAGATAATAATATTATAGCTTAATATTCAAGCTTTATTAAAGCAGAATGTGAAAATTGCTTTAATATCAACAACAAGATCGGTGTAGTAAACTTTCTAAATCTCCCACGAAACTATCTCACTAATGTTGTTAATAGATCTGATATTTAGAGCGTCGCCATCTCTGAATTAAAATGGATAGATTTCAATGTTAATTGAAACATAATTGCCAAATTTCATATTTCTAACACCAGCAAGCGGCTCACACTCCACGTTGATATGTCAGTTAGTCAGGACAAACTTTTATAAATAAATTATAGACATAAAACAAACGTCTTTCCCTCATAGATCTTTCCCTCTCGAACTTTTAAAAATAGCATAAGCACAGATAAATATCACTACTGTACTGCCACTTAAAGTGTGAAACGGTCATTGGTTGAGCGTGGGCGACGCACTTGGTATTCCTTACAAAAAACCTGAAGCACCCCGTTGTTTTAGTGGAAAAAATAATGAAATATGTCTTTTTATTGCCTTTCTTATGTTAAAAGTGAAGAGTTTTAAACCTTATGATTATAAAAAAGTATACCCGCAGAGACTAAAGCAGGTAAAGTTTATTTTGATGTTAGCGTTATTACAATTGAGATTTTTCATTGAATATTAGTTAGACTTTTGGGATATGATCATCTAATTATGCTAACATTTAAATGACTAATTTCTATAAACTTAATGATCGTTAGCGTTGGCTTAATGGTAAATAGAGTTATGATATTAATTTACTTGTTCAACGAAGACGATTAAATGAAATGTAATTTGAACGGTAGATATAGCGAAAAAACATTAATATTGATATTCTCGTGTCGTAACTGTAGATTTGGAATTACACCCATAACTCATAACTTACCTAACGTTTAAGGTACTACAAATAATTACCTTAATTATTAATAGTAATAATTATTAATATTTATTAATCACAGAACATTTAAGAATAAGCACCATTTTATTATTAACAACATTAAAGAGACAAATGTAATTAAAATTTGATTGATTTGCGACCGACATTTCGTGAAAAAGAACAAAATTTACTCTCGAAGAATTTTGTGAGTCGTGTCGTTAATTCTTTTTATAGAAGGAAATAATTCACTGCCTAATTTTAAAGTTTCGACTCATCTGAGTAAACATGGACGTATTGACGATAGACCGGCGAAGTAGACAAGAATACCAATGGGGCTGTGGGTGTGTTGTGTAGTATACTGTCACGAGCAGACGCTCGCGTGTCACGGCCAATAACTGCCATCAATGTAGCATGCGTTTGGCCAAGACACATGGAACGCTAATTCTGGAATCCTAAAATAATATTGTCACTTTTCTACAGTAGCGTCCTTACTCCAAATAAAAAGTAAGCCACGTTGCTCGCTTACTTGAAGCCATAATTCTCCATTGATTTATAGCTCGCGTAATACGTATTCAGAATAGAAATAAATGATTAAAGAATAACTTTTACGCAGACGTTATTGTAAACGCTAAATATATTTTTATCTTCGAACAAAATTGTTTTCTCAACGATAGATGGCATAAATACCCGCTAAAAAGTACACGCTCGATAAAAAAAGCAAGTTAACGATTCAATAAAAATCTCGAATGTTTGTTTATAGACGTCGATTGAAAATCGAATTAGCTAGATATTTTACCGGCGTAATATCGATTTCATTGGTATATTTATTAGTGGCACAATGCACGGACAGTTTTACTATCACGGCCGAGATATTTTAACGAAGTGAACTTGCTTCTAAAATAAAAGAGGAACATGTCGGAGCATTTTTTGTTCATCGGACACGCCATTTAAGTCACAATCGTAAATTTTATTGAAATGTCGCAACAGCGATCGCCGCACGAGATGTCTTGTCTTCGGGGACGAATTTATGCGTAATTCGTAAACAAATTGACGTGTTCGGGACGCTCTTTGAAGGGGCTTCATCTTGACGATCTGACGCGTCTTTTGAGTCTTTTTGAATGTTTACGAGATGAGCGTTATATCTGCTGTGAATTTTATTGCCTCCATTTCTCGTGTTCAGTTTGGATTCGAGATCCGTAGAGTTTTATCAAACATCAATCAGTTTACAAATTTCTTTATCGTTGCCTTGTAATATTTATCCCGGTGGCTTTGCAATATTGGATAGGTTTTAGGAATGACACCTGAATGCTACTACTGTCTGATTTGTATGGCTTCGTAAGTCGTAAAACGGTATTACCTTACACAATAGCTGCTATTGTCTTTAAGGAATAACTGTCCTTTCATTTTTCCAGTGAATAGATCTTTGTTTACTTAGGTTACTTGCGGTACTTGATTCCCATATTTTTTTGTGAAATTGATATCAATAATGTTCGATGGTATTCAACAAACAAACAATTTATGTGATACCTACTTGACGGTCATGAAATGTTTTAGTTCTTATTAAAAACTTACTCTTGGAGGTCTGAGCCACTTGAGCTAAGAAATGAATCAACTTCTTAACTTCATTTGTAGCATTAAAAAGCCAAGAGCGCTCCAGTTCTTAAGTTCGAATACAGCAAAAAGCTTGTCCAAAACTTGATCAGATGACGCAATAAACTTTTTTATTTGTAGTGAATTCAATCAATATGAACAGAAGAGTGTCGTGAACATAACCGGGGTCTGCGGCGCCCGCGGCGAGAATGCCACAGGTTTTCTCAACCTGGCTTCCTGCTGTTCTGTGTTACCATCTAAACGGTTATTAACCACGTTTTACGCGAGGCACACCGGGCGTTCCAACATGTTTATTCTTAATTGACTCCTAAATATTGCTGTTTTTGGCCATGAATCGTCTTAATCGGACATATTTATTTTAAAACGTAGAAGCGCAACCTTAAGTGAGCCATTCGTACTCAGTTTTATAGCTTCGAACTCGGAAAGTTGTTGCAGCTGATACAGTTCCGACTCTCGTTAATTACATAAGGATCTCAGGCAACTTTATGGCCAGCAATAGGCACAAAGAATATACGTATCTTGAACATTTCCTTTGCGAGTTGCTTGAGGACGCTTTCGTGGCTTATCTGATCACGTAAGGATTTGTGAAGCTATCGGCCTGCGTCAGTCCGTTGTCCCGTTTGTACTTATCAGCAAACTAAATAAAAAGACATTTTACTTTGGGACCCAGCTCATTCTTGCCTCAGCTGGGGGCTCGTTCATCGCACGTGACGTGACAATTCTTTTATTCCTGACACTTTGTTTCCACATAAATTACTCGAGCTTTCGGCTACCGAGGATCGCTTCGGCTGGCATCACCACATTCGTGGGCTTCTCTTTGTTCAGCTTCGTTTTGCATTCCGCCATCTGTGTTTGCTCATTGTCTCCTCGCTTTAAATTAAAAAAAAAGACTTTGTTTTTATTCGCACTGTCTTCCTCGCCCACGACTTTATGTGACGTCAAGTTTGGAATGAAGTATTTCAGCGTGCAGTCTTTACGCAACGTCGCGTTGCATAAATTATACCTTTTTTTAATTATATGGATGCGGGTATTTATTTCTTGTTTGCTTTTCTCTTATGCAGGCTTTTATCCAAGATTTGCATAATAATTTATTCCACACAGAGTTGCAGCTTTGTCACAAGTGTAATCTCAATGTCAATGACTTCTCATTACTCGGGTACTTTATTTTTTATATATTTACGAGTACATTTTAGAGTGTAATAGTGGTTTGTATGCGACAGTCGCTGCTAATATTCATAGTCACGTTTGAAACAGCACGTTTTGTACACGTGCTTTGTTATCTAATAGCTATTTCATTCACCTTTCTCTTTAGTATCCACTTTAAAATGTATTTTGGTACGGGCCAGTGAGTTCCTTGAAATCCCTTTAGTGGGTATCACTTTACATGCAAAGCTCCTTCCCCAATGACCACTAATGCCAAATTCAAAGTTCCCTTACCCAACACATTATTAACAGAACCTTCCCAACGTGACTGAAGTAACAAGTGCCTAATCTACTTAGCGGTCACATTAAGGTTCGATGTCTCATGAAAATTAGAGCCTTTCTCAGACCTCAGTGGAAGTTTGTGTTTTGCTCTAAACATGTAAATAAGCAAGAAACCTTGGACTTTGAACAAGATTTTCTACGTAGTTTCAGTTAAAAAAGTTAAAGTACATAGCTATAATGGATTTAATTTATACTCAACTACAAGAATTACGATTTTAGAAGCCGTCTTGTTTTGTTACTACTGTAAAAAAATGCGTTACTATATTCATATTCATTTATTGCATAAACATTCATTTAATCCAGCGGAACATTTCAAAAAACTAACACGTACCTACTTAAACAGCAATAGATTATAAATATTTCCATTCAACTTTGTAACATTTTACTGGGTGTCACAGAATATTATGTTGTGATTGTGATAGTGATGATGATGATGTAGATAATTAAAATAATAACGATAAATCAATTTAATAAATGTATCTCCTAGACTTGCTTAAGTAAATACGATTACTGTCTATTTACTAGAATGGATTAGACTTACGAGAAAAGATTGTGAGGTAGCCAAGTTCAACCGTCTGTTAATATTCGAGCTAAATTTGTTACTGTAAACACAAACCTACAGGTATATCGGATTCTGCAAATGATATTTGATATTTATTTATAAACAGAAAATAAATTAGTATTAATGTTTACGTTACATACGTAGGCAAATATAAATGTCAGTTTGTAATTATCGATTTATGTTTGCTATTAAGATTATATTGAAACGTGGGCTTTTGTGATATTAAATACAATTTTTTTTAATTCAATGATGTATCAAAAATCATCCATACCTATAAGTTAAGATATAAGATGATAAATCTCTTCACGGCCTGTAATTTCACTATTTTTTAGCACTATCCACTTTTTTTTTTTTTACTTTTTTACAGGGTAGCGTTTGACCACAAATCACCTGATGTTAAGTGACGATGCGATCCACTTAAGGATAAACAGATCTAATTCCAATTGTGTTTCGACTATTAAACTGCTCTAGCAGATAACGGTTGTAGTTCGTTGACCCAGCTTCGATACTTGCTGTAAATGAGTCCTATTAGTAGTTCCATGTTCCATATATGCTATAAGCAATGACTAGTTAAAGTGTCTATGTTATACTGTAATAGTCTTTCGAATTTCTAAGTAGCGATGTAGCATACATACTAATTATGTCGGATTGTTGAGTTGCAATAACAATTTGCGATTGATAGGCTGCGTGAATAATCTCAGTTAGCCAGTAGCTGCCATTAGCTACTATAGCTGGATATACATTCTTAAAGTCAGCTGTTAATTCTTCAACGTTATTAAAGTTTGTGTCTTCAGATTTATTTGATTTCAAATTGTCAAGAGCAGCGCGTCTTTACTGGATATCTCAAAAAATATTATGAAAGAACTGAGATTTTTATTGTCATGTATGAATTCTATCTTATGATAAGCATCATACTCTAGATTGCCAAAGTACGTTCGTAGATTTGGCACCTCTTCAGAACGACTGACCCCATTTATTTGAACAATGTTGGTGACAGAGATATGTATCCGGGACATAATAAATCAAACCTAAAATTTACATTTTTATAACAGGTTCTAAAGACATGAGTGCTTTATGAACTACGATTTTCATATATAAGTCTGGAACAAAAAAGAAATCAAGTGAGGCATTAAGAAACACGTAGAAAACATTTACAGCAGGCCAATGCAGTTCTGATGTTTAAGTTTTAAGATAAAATAGTTCTGTATGCTGTATGCATATCAGAGAGTCTTTGCGAAGTGCCGCCTGACAGAGCAAAGCAATTGAAAAACATCAGCTGTCCTAAATGTATTTGATTCTGCTACTATAATACGTATTCTATAGCCGCAATTTAACACACAATTTATAAATAATACAATGTACTTTGTTGGAGGTAATTTCCTAACAAGGTAGCTGACTTCCTTCAATTGTACTTTCTGTAACCGTATCGCATGCGTAAGTAACTGAATGGACGTGAGGTTTATTATTCAGGTGACATAAATTTGTCTCAAATGTGTTACCTCCATAGTCCCTTCATAATAGATTCTTTACACTGCTAACTTGAAAGCATTTCGCAAACATTCCATGTACATCCGATCCTTTCTTTTGATGTAGAGCGGAAATCGATGGAATTGAAATTGGCTGCGCTCCGTGACAATGTAGCTTGGATCCCACAAATAAATGTGCCTATTGAATGTTTGGCAAGCGTTTTCTAGGATCGTTTCAATAAAAGTTATTGTATTGAATGCTGACAATGGGTGGCACAGGAAGTGATGCGAGCTGGGTATTGGAGCAAGTGGACTGTTTATAATTTGTTCATTGTGAACGTGTAATGGAACGCGTCCAGCACGCTTGCTATTGTTGCGGACGCGCGACCAATGTCCTCCTCTTAATTGGCTTTATCTAACGGGTTGAACGGTGTTCTTACATCTAACAACGTTTTTGGCTATATTTCAAAGCTCAAAGCCAATCATTTTAGATACAGAAAAGATATAGAAGCAATGATAGTTCAGTGGTAGTGACGTCGCGTCAGCCTATGCGACGTAGGTTGCAGGTTCAAATTCTGGAATAAGCTTGACTTTGTATTAAAGGAACAAATTGTAGGAAAACCATAGTTTGGTGGTAAGGCATTTTTAAGCTATCGCTGTGTTCCAGTAGGTTTACTTGAGAGCCAGTTTTCAGTCCAAGCGCAGTGGAGTCAGGTAATTTGTGGTCAAACGCTACTCTGTAGGGAGATATATTACAATAAGTGACATTTGACGTTACTTCATTTTGAACACTACGTTGATTCCCCTTGACGACACATAAATTTACAACGCAAAATATTTGGATACTATTGAACTTTTAACGTGTTTTAATAAACTCATTCCAGCTTCCCCCTTCCAACTAAAATAGAAAACAAACAAACAGAAAATAATTTCTTACAACCAACTTTCTCGTTATCTCTTCTCGGTAGTCAGATTACAATGGCTACCACCACAATGCGCGATAACTAATCGCATTACGTCTGTTAATAATTAATTCACCGATATTTCATACGATGTGATAGACTTTATCTGAAGTCCCCATCTCTATCTGATACAGTCTTGAGTACCGTACCGAATCCACCTAATCTAGAACCCTTCCTATACAAAACGACTTGAGCATTCTCCTTATAAAGCTATTGATCCAATAGATCAATATATGATGGTGAGTTTGGTGACGTTTTATTATCGACTCGCAACTTTGGACCTCCTAGTGGGTCAATCGTTAACTGTTTATGTGAATTTTATTGCCTTTTGTGAACTATATCAAAATGATCTATTAAAATTCAAAACATGTTTCGTTACTTTACGATCTCTACGGGCCGTTGCTAAATTATGCCTATTAATTTTATTGTTAACGTCTTAATATCCGATATCATTATTTGTTTATAGCGTAATAACACTATGTAGTATACTATTTCTCAGTAGTTTTAACTAATGAGTATTATTTTTCTCTTCGTTTTTAACAATTAAATTAATGTCTAGTATAATATCATTTTGACTGTTGCTAAGTGCCCAATCCGTTATGTTATTTTTTGTTTTGTTTTTCTAGTGTCATTATCAAACAACACTTGATGGGTTTCTCGCTATAGCTACAATTTATCCTAAATTTGACAAAAGGTCTATCAATATAATCATTAGATTCCGCTTTATTTTTTGTCCATGAATTCGATCATCAACCGGTCTCAAAGACTGGTTTCATTTCTTTCGGTTTTCGAAAGCCATGGGTAATTGGGAAATGCAAGACAGCAGAATGTGGCCATTAAAATGTCATTTACGAACGAATTATGATTCCCTGAATTAATTCGAATGCTAAGTTAACATTCTTCTTTTTTTTTTTTTAGATAATATTAAAGGAGTGATCTTATTTTATGCCGAACGTTTTGTAGTTCCTATTATTTGTGAATATTATATTTCTTGAGCATTCTAATGATATGCTCCTGAATCTGCCATATTGTCATATATTTTTTTTGGATAGCTCACTATAATTTCGTTCTCATATACCTACAGCTACACATACAAGTTATGTAGGTATGTGTACTAAATCAAAAACAAAACAAAGCTATACAGGTGAAGACACTTGAAATTCAATCAGCTAGAAATAAAATAAAGAAAGTAAATGTGATCGGGCCCAAAAACTGACCTGCCGGGCTTTTTTTGCCAGTTCTTTTACCGGTGTAAGGAAGATGGAATAGGCGCAGCTATTTTTATATTAAACATGTTTTTTACTAAACAAACATTTATTATTTAAATCATATATTTTTGATTTTGAAATTAGTTCCTTTATACCTAATTCCATTAGGTATGCTGGACTGAAGACCCTATGTGAACTCTCCTCAAAAAAGCTGCGATAGTACATTTCTTTAGCTTGTGGTTGACACTTCACTTGGGTTCTCAATAATTTCACCCTAACAAGTGAAATGTTAAAGTATTACAGCTGATATCAGCTATATTTTGTTAAAGCCCCCAACACTGAGTGTGACGTCACGACCTACCATTTGTCAGGCTGAGCCGAAGCCGCATTGAGCCAGACTTACGTATCTAGCTGCCTCGTATCACTGCATATCTCGATAGAAGCCAAGGATTTATGAGTTTATTATATAAAGTATCTGCCATCGGATGATCATTAATCGATAGAGCCTGCTTCTGTGTTAAGTATCTTTATGAGCTTTATTTGCTAACAAAATACGTATCGGTGTGTTCCGGCAGCCTCACTTTGCTAATCCAAGCGAAGCGTGTCGTTACCATCGACCAAAAAGTCACTTAACATCGCAGACAGATAAATGCTTAACATCAAGCTTTTGGTCAAATGCTACCTTGTATCATCATTGCACAATTCAATCATTTGATTCAAACTATGTACAATTCTAACTAAAAATGACATAACTTTACATTACTTGGATTAATGGCTAAGGCTTACTAAACGGATTATGAAGTGGATCATTCTGATTATTAACTACAGTCCATTAACTAAGCCCTGTGCCGTATTAACTAACGGGTCTTAATTGGTAGGTCAACGGAGCAATTAGTAATGATGTTTATTTCTGAATCTATAGTACCTAACCTTTTTCATTGACCTAAATATTTTTCATCTTCATTAGCAGCTTTTTCATCCCAACGTTTAGCTTCCACGTTAATCATGCTCAACACTAAGGAATAGAAAACTCCTTGCCATAGTCTGGGTTTTCTGATCGCTAACATTTGGGAATCTTCAAAGTGAATGAGCACCTTCGAAGCACGTGTCCTACACTGTCGTCCGCATCATCGCATCATTGGCACTGACTAGGTGAGGTAGTGGTCAAACGAAATTCGTCGAAGCTCTGTAGGCTGGTCATATTAATTTTTACATGTACGTATATAGTCACATTGAATTTTACTGTAAGTAGTATAATACATTAATACCCACATAACGGCTTGACCCAAAAGGGAATTGGCGTGATGATGATAGTAGTAGTAAGAATAGAATAGTGTTATACACCCGTTTCCTTTGTGATAATCTAGTTTCCCAAGCCTTTGATGACATCTCTAGTGGAAACTACGAAATCCCAGATTGTACGAAACAGCTAACCGTAACAAAATTTTAGCTCCGAATGCGGTTAAAACAGAAACTTGGAGTCTGTTATCTGTGGTTTGACGCAGACTTCGTGATCACGTAGGTACCGGAGAAACTCTAGATAGTTTTAATGTTATCTATAGTCTTCAAGTAGTCCGTAATCTAGCTTCTTAGAATTAGGCAGATAGCGTTCTCTCTGAAGATAAGCTTGTATTTATTCGCACAAAATGCTGGCAGCAGCTGAAAGCATTTACTTAGCCGCCTTTGTTTTTGCTGAATTAAGTAGCGTTTATGCTTTAAGTGGCTAGTCAGACTCGGAATGTAGATAAATCTTTTTTGTTGTAATGTTCTTAAGAGCGTTCCCTCAAAAGTCTTTGTTCAAAGGTATTTGCAAAAATACCACTAAAACACATTTCATTGTTTAAATTAAATCCTAATTTAATTATTTTCTCAATTAAATCTTTTTGAGTGCTCGCTTGGTATCTAATTCATTCAGTGTAAGTTTAAAAACTAAGCTCTAGAAGTAATATTAACTTGAACAATATTGAGAGTTTGATTAGATTATGAATAAGAAATGTAGCATGATTAAAGAATTGCCAAGTAATTAGTTTGCTTTAACATAAATTTCACCAAACAGTTCTCTTGAGAAACATTTCGTTTTACAAGATGAAGGTTGGAAGCTAGACAAACTATCTTTCTTGGCATGTAGCCTTTTAACATCGCCTCTACACTTCATTTACTGGCACAATTTTATCAACCCAATTTATTTTCATCAAAATGTCAATATTTTTTTTTATCGAATACGATAACGTCGGATATTTTAATTACAAAGTAAGTAAATAAGAAATTGTTACCTTCACAAACGGCTCGAAAGACGTAGCCGTGACTATGCGACAAAGCATCAGGTAGCTACACTGCTTTACACTAAGTAAATTGGATACCAATCCAACCGTGACTATTTTATCTTACAAAAAAAGGCTAACCCTTTCTTTCCTATCTTTACGTAATATACATACAAAAGATAGGCTAGATTTCAACATTTAAGAATAATATTGATACCGAGAATCCAATGCCTTACGTAAACTTTGTTCTACAAAGTTAATCTATTGTTCATACCGTAACTCCAAGATGAATAGGTTTCGAAATAGTTATGACTCTACAGCTTAGTACAGTATATCAGCTAGTGCCACCTCCCCCAGTGATTAGCACTTCCATAAAGCTAAGCTACAAAGCGTGCTGTTGAGATTTATCGCAGCGAGCCAAGTAGCAACATCACCGTAAATATCCGCCTTACGCTTCCACTTCCTCTGAACTCCTTTCTATTGATTTATGGTCACGGGGTTTAAAAGCTTACTTTTATGCTTTTTACAAAGCAACTCCAGCCAGTTGTTTTCAACTGTCCGCAGCATCTGGCCTTCTTAGCTTCAGTTTTTACTCCCGGTCTCGAACTTTGTCATTTCAAACTTCGCCTCTAAAATGATTTTAAGACTACAGCTTCGATGTAAAATTCCTGATGCCCCGACAATGCTGAAGCTTAAATAAATTAACCTTCGCAAGATTGAAGAACAAACGCGGACAGGGACAGATGAATAGGAAACGTTCGGTGTACTTTATTTAATCAACGAATGGAAAATTCTCAGTCTGCCATCGCAAACATAAATCCTTATTAATCCTCATTTGGAATTCGATTCAATAATGAATAACAAGACGTCGAGCTATAATTCTGAAGGGTACTTTTATAGTAGTTAATATTATAAATCAAGTATTCGTGTACTTGTCATCGCTGAGGCAATATCAAAGCTCATTGGTAGATAATCCGAGTTATTTAAGAGGTAGTTCCGTCGACGGTTCTTTAAAGAGGACATGCGCCTATACAACGTTGCCGGTTACGCTCTTCTATCGGGGGCGGGTACTTTGTATTACGGTTACTTGTGCTATCTTCATGTCAGTTTATTTAGCTTAACACTAACTTAATTGGCTATAAATTAAACGGCTGGAAGTTAGCTAGTTACCGAGTCTGCTCTAGCTTTCTCGTCTTGTTAAATTTGCGTATCGTAACCAGGTAAACGGGTATTATTTATGTATGTACTGTTGGGTTGCGTACATAATAAATATTGCCAACGGTTTCTTGTTTGCTCACTGGTTTCGATAGCATTAAATTATGTATCTGTTTCAAATTACAGTGGACCTAACTCATTGATAAATCGGCCGCTTTACAACTACCCACAAATGTCAAAATCATGAAACGCCTACATCAAAATTTGTCGTGACGAAATTGAATTAAGTAATTTGTCTTCTTTAACGCTTTACTCAGTAACAAGCACTAGAACCTTTGTAATTTGAGAAGACAATTCATTTTTTATTGACAAAAGATGATCCACCCCAAATCAAAACAATTTATAATTTTTTTGCAATAGTTAAGGATTCGATTTAGAACTTTAATGGTTTTAATACAACATTGAGAGACTGGTAGAGTTATATACGTATTATGGGTATACAACGTCTAAATGTATTAAAATATGGATTGCAAATCAAATACATTTGATACTACGGGTCAGATTGTACCATAAACAAAATGTCACGGAAGTGACTAGCAATAACAATATTGACGCCTACACAATCACATACAATATAATATGTAGTATTTGACCTTGCGTGCCCTTGCTAACTAGGATTCCCTTGCATTTGGGTAAGAAACGTCGCGGATTGGGGCACAAATATTTAGACACGACTCAAATATTTGCGCTTTTTAAATGCACAAATATTTGACCCGTAACGCTTTGCAGTCGGGTGTTGGTCTATTGCGTCACATCGGTCATCAAACTTATAATATGTGTAGTCAAAAGTCAAAAGTCAAAATTTGTTTTATTTAATCACTTTAAAACGTCAACTTAAAACTAGCTACGCCTGTTCCAACCTAGCAGGTAATTTTTTTACCGCGATCACATTGACAATTTTATTCTTCTTACTAATTGATTGAATTGGAGCAAGTTCACTAAAATCCCAAGCTTTTTTTTGTCATCTTATAGTCCGATATTTTTTAATTAGCTTTACTAATAATACGATTTTTCTTGTTTGGTTGTGCACATTGAGATATGGGAACATGAATATTAACGAGCAGTCTAAGCAAAAGCTTGGTATCTTTGTTCATACTATGATAGGGGTAAGCTCAGTGTGTGAGTTAGCACTAGTTCCTATTCTGTGTGTGTGTATCTGTATATAGTATCACACATACACATTACATAGTATTTATACTATCCTCCCCTCGTTACGCTGCGTAGCCACTTGTTCTTTGCGGGTAGCCCCTACCCACTGGTGTGCTAAAGCAGGTGGAGTCACAATTACTAGACTAGAGTACTAAGTGTCTACGCATGTATGACTACCTTTCATGGGGGTGACACATACTTTAGGAAAATGAGAGAACTGGAACAAAATGTTGTACATTTTTGTATGAGTTGTCTCTGTACCTAACAACAGTTATTGAAACAAAAATCTTTTATCCGACCAGCTATGTTTAATTTTGACCTAGAGTCCTTATTGTTTGCGGTTGGTGCAACTACCGAATGGCAAAGTTAAGTTTGTCCTTTAAAGCGGAAACCTTCTCGTATTACTTACAAGTTTGTACGGAACCCTTGTTGTGTGAGTTCGACTCGCACTTGGCCGGTTTTTACATTAATATCTAAGTTAGGAATCTAAAATCTATTCAGTTTTTTTTTTCATAATTAGATACATATTGATATGCAACCCTTAATAGTCCTAGATTTTGTAACAACATAAATGTACATAAAATGTGTCCTTAGTAGTATGAATGAAGAGCAGTTTTCTTTAAGTAAACATACTATCTCCAACTGCAAGTGTTAAAAGCTATACATAAAGAACCCTTTTTACAGCTAACACTCAATAACAATTGCCTTATCACGTATACATATGCAAATCGCGTCTTAATCCACCGTAGAACTTCTAAGTAAGACATTTGCATTCCAGTGGCACTTCGCTTAAATAGGCCTAGTCTTCCACTTACGAAGGATCACCTCGCTCCTGTTTACTCTAAGGGAGAAGAACGAACTTTATGGTGTTTGTGTCCTACTCTTGTAATTCTTTCAGCCTGTTTGTCTTGGATTAAACGCATGTCTTTGCTTTTAGCGCTACTGTTTACACGACCGCCTACATAAATATTTGTAAGAGAATGCGGCCATTTACTTACCCGGTTACGAACCCTTTAATTGCTCTTCTTATTTTATGCTTTTGAAATATGGCCTTTGATAAGTTTAAGCTTCGCCGCGCCGGTCGTAAACGCAATCGTAAAAAACTCGTGCGCTCCAGATTAGGTACCAAAAATAAAAGCGTAGCGTTAATCTCATTAGATGATATTACGTTTGATATGGGTGGAATTCCTGTTCTCATCAGCGATTTCGATCAATGAGTTTCGGATTGTGGGATCCGAGTATAAGTGTTTCGTGCAACTGTACATTCGAACTAATGATATCTCCATTGTTCACGATTCTGATCGATAGGTACACTCGTGAGCGAAATGCGCTCCGTATCTGATATATCCGTATCTCCGATCGTGTATTAGAACTACTTACGTGACTTTGTTTTTATTTTGGCTCGAATAATTCGAGCACGTGCGTGGATGTTTCAAGAACCGCTTCTTACAAGTAGCCGCTGTAAAATAGTGGGGCGTACGAGAAAACTCAAGTAATACCCGACATCGAATAACCATAAACAGAAATAAACTGATCGCATCTTACCAACCGTAAGCTATATAAACGACGCGTCACAACTTAAATCAGATACATGGCAAGACATAACCATTTCTAAGACCCCTTTACGCCTCCGCTGTACCCTTACCAAGTTGCCACGAGTACTATCGGTCGCAGGAACGGTTGCGGATAATTTTCGCATTGCACCAATCGGACTCGGTATAGATATCGGCTTGTAACGGTCTTAGCATCGAGGTTGCATTCTGCGCGATTTCCCTTCGACTTGCATCTTGATTATGCTCGCTTTATCTCGAATAAGAGACCTTTGAATTCGTTGTGTTGCTATCTGTCTTGAATTTATTATAAGCCTAGTTTGAGATTTCGTGCCGTTTCGCCCTAAACATAAAGTAACTCTGCGACGTATTTGCCACGACTGGAGTTTGAATCGTTTAAAAAATAATTGGATTGAAACTAACTCACCACGTTCTAGGTAATAGCACTTACATTTTTTTTTATATGTGGATATGCCATATAAATTCCATGCACTCAAACATTTTCAACTACATAAACGATAATTATTACAGATCAAAACATAATAACTTCTCAATTTATTTTGAAGCTTTGAGCAACTGGCGGCCAAACAATCTAAGATATGATTGATTATGCCAATCGAATCATGGTTCGTTAGTAACCTCA
This sequence comes from Opisthograptis luteolata, assembly GCA_931315375.2. Taxonomy (NCBI): domain Eukaryota; kingdom Metazoa; phylum Arthropoda; class Insecta; order Lepidoptera; family Geometridae; genus Opisthograptis; species Opisthograptis luteolata. The sequence continues at coordinate 7,165,332 of OV928047.1, read as the reverse complement.
ACCATGCGCACGTCTGTCACGTGGTCCGTGGAACTTGTGAGAATCACAAAAAGTGACTAGCTCCGAGAGAAAAGGGCAGAATTGAATTATATTATCCATATTGGATACAAAAATGCTCTCCAACTTTGATGAATTCCTAAGAGTTTATTCATATTGATTGGAATGCCACATGACCGAGTCATAATTATTCGAAATGTTCAAGCAAAGTTGAGGTAAGTTTGTTAATGAATGAAACTGTTACGGAACTTTGTTATGTAATGAAAAGATTTTTCTTCTTAATTCCAGTTAAGTCTACCCTTTGAGACTTAGGTATGTCGCCAGATTTGGAATAGCGTTTCCAAATTTAGTTTCAAATCCGGCATTAAACTTGGTCGTCGTTTCTCCGAAACTAAACAGAATATAATAGTTTCAGTTAATCATTTACATATCTCCATCGCTAAGGGGAATAGAATGTAGAGCAGATTTGGCACATGTCAATAGACAATAGACAATAGACAATATATTTATTTGTGGCAAAAAACAACATACACTTTACAAAATAAAATGTCAGCTACGTATATATCACAGCTTGGGTAATTTAATGGTTAGAACTTGTAACTCTAGTTTTTACCACAAGTTTATAGGTGTACTCGTACATGCTCAAACTGTTTGTTGTTGAAAACCAAATAAATTGGAAACTTTATTACAGTAACGAAATATTGTTTTTGGACACCACTAATTCTAAAACGTTTTACTGTGCTATAAAACTGAGCGTTTTATTTTACATAAAGTATCTAAATTTATCGTCGTTGTTTCATTTGTGACAATGTACGACGTAGCAATAAAATCAGTCTTCGATTTTATATTTGGTCTTTGAACAGGTAACAAATCTTAGTGGAAATTATTCTACTGCTTCATTAAATTTACTTCAAACATTGAACATAAATCAAGTGTATCGTAGTTTTGTATATAATAAATATTAAAGGAGGTAATCGGGCAAGAGCAATACCGGTAGATCGAGGAAATATTGAAATGCGGCCTCGCCGCCACTTAACGTACGGAGTCAGTTTTCTCGCTGGGAATGTATGCTATTGTCTCCAGTGAGATATAAAATACCGATATGACCCTACGACGTCTTCGTTGCAAGAAATATTCAAGGGATACGGCCCACACTTTTAATAGCGGTTACATCATTTCCACACAATGAGAGCGCCGTCCACACCCATTCTCTGTCCGTATGATTTGAAATTATAGCACCGTTTTATTTGCTCTCAGCGCATTTATATGCGGTCTTGGAGCCGCACAATGTGCCACAATATTATATGTTTTAAGGCACCTACATACATAACGCGGGGCGATGGCGGCGGCCGGCTGCGAGCGATGTGTCGCACATGTGTCCCAACGCGCCCGCGCCCGTGTGGGAGGCAGAATGAAACCGTAATTTAATCCTTGATTGTGTTCCCATTTAATTTATTCGCCGCATGATCAAATTTGGTACGTGTTTGTGACCATTTATATCATTGTTAGGACCAAAACGGCATGATATAATTCAGCATTCTACATGGGAAGTTATGCAACGAAGCGGGCGATGTTGTCGCTATACAAATGGTTCTGTAAAGGTTCTTGGACCCGATAATCGTCACAATTATAGGACAAAGCAATAAATAAACACACACTTCAGATTGTCTTCTGCATATAATACAGGTTTTACAATGCGAACCGTTTCATTATCATAATATGTAATAACCACAGGGTCCTTTAATTGCGCCAATTTTCATATATTAAGCATACAAATTGTTTATAAAGACTCCGCCGTAAATTATGACATCGTAGATACCAATCAAGCTATTGAGTTCGTAGTACACATCATTCTTACATTATTGGAGCAGATTTTATAAATAGTTAATATACCGGTATAATTTATAAATAGTTTAAGGACTATGGGGATCGTATCATCATAATTATAGACGGTCCGTCAGAGAGGTATAATGGATATAAAAACTTAAGATGCTATAACATAACATCAATAAAGTAAATTGGCAGGATGCGCTCATAATACGTAAATGGGTCAATACTTTGCTCTTAGTCTATATTAAATTTTATGGAATCATTTGTCTATTCTGAAGAAAATATTACTGTCATGTGTTACATATACACATCAGTCTCTTGTGGGTATATGTCATGACATTCCCGCTCACGTTTCATCAAGTTGCTTTGAAATTTTTAAAACTTGTTCTAAAGTGGATACAAAATGTTTGTGGTCGGTTGAACGAGCACAAAAAGTAAAACAGGGTATGGAACTGATGAAAATAATAATGTTTATACCCCTAGAGGTTCTACTCGGCAATATACGAGCGCTGTACGAGTCCATATTTCATGAAAAATTCATATCATGGCCGGGACCTAATGATGTCGATGCCATCTTTTATTGCCAGAGGGGACATATTTTTCATTAATCGTTGATACTACACCATCAAAATACCAACTATTAAAAGCTTTTAAATGACAGCGAGTTCATTTTAAACACTCATTACTACTATGGGTAAGGCATGGAATGTTAGAACACGTTTTGGTTTGGTCTCTGTTATCATTTAAGTCTTAAGCTGAGTAACATTTAAAAGCGAGCATCTAAATTCCATAGATAGGTTCATTTCTGTATCTATACCAGGATATTGAATAACCTAGTTTTCACTAGGACCCAAGAATGGAACTGAAATTGAATTTGTACTAGTAAAAACGAACCAGTAATAGAGTTTACCTACTGCAGATCAAATAAAAAAACAACTAACGGACGGTAGAGACAGCGTACACATTTACCAACTTCGATCTTGAGTTTCAGGATTTTATATTGGGTCAGCAATGTTTTATTCAGGTACAAAACTTCGTGACTCAAACATACTTATTTCATTGATTAAAAGAATTTTCTAGCTAAGGAGCCAAGAAGAAGGAAGTAACGAGGAAAAGACAATCAGTCTACGATTCACATATTTTACAGATACGAAACTCCTTATCTTCGATTTATGGTCGTCCTTACCAAGATAAAACACACTATGTTTCTCTGCATTCCACGTTCCGCTACTCAAGTCACAGTTTCTGTTCTGCCGAGAAAATGTCATTTTTTCTTCGCCATTTGGCGCGTTGACTTAGATTGTATTTTATCTTTATGCGAAATCATAATTCATTCTGTTTTTGCTTCATTCTTAGGGAGGCTGCTAAGTGTTCAGTGTTTTCCTTCTATCTGCATTACATGCAAATGTCGCACTCTCTATTGTTTATTGTGGGCGATAAGATCGCAATTTGTGATAGACTTTAATTGATGCCACATTGAAGCTAAAAACGAGACCCTTGTAGGGGGATTGGTATTATCATCATCATCGTTATAAGCCGGAAGAAGTCCACTGCTAAACGTAAGTTTGATTTGAAAGCCACCATCAATGGCTAGGATTGGCCTAGCTTCAACAATTCCAATTTGAAATTCGTTTTCTGCACATCTTCAATTAGTTTACGCAAGTCGAATTGAAATATTGAAAGGAAATAAGTTGTTTACATATCATATTTCGTAAAGCTGTAGCATTCATTTTTACGGATCTCAGCTTGACCCCCAAGAGCGAGTGCCTGCTACTCACAAAACAAAATGATAAATTGTAGATCATCGGTAGTTACGCGTTACATAAACGCTCTGATGGATTGATTGTAAATGGCCGCGTGTGTGCTTCGATCGATTAGTTCCTGCTTAGGTGCAGCCCCGGGCTTGACTTATGGACGATTATCTTTAATGGATTTTAGTAAACTTTTAAGTGTCGGTATGCAGGATCCTGGATCGTTTTAAAAATGTAATCCATCTCTGAACCTTAATTTTCCATTTAGTTTAACGGTCGACTCAAAATAGCTATTTAGAATGTGTGTTAGGACGTTTATTATTTTTAAGAATTCAATCGTTGCGTTTAAAACTAATTTCAAATCGATTCGAATCATCTGCTTTGAATTTTGAGTGTTCCTACTTGACAATATCTGAAGTCAAATACGAATAATTAATTAAATAATGTTCAATAAACGTTGTTTGATTAACAAAAAGGTAATCTTCGGCGGCATCTAACATAAATACGAGGCCACTCGACAGAGCTGTTTTCAATCACCGTCATTCATTATTCACTTCCCTTTGCAGTTGCCGAAGTATATTCAGTTCATTCGTTTTGTTTTGTTTAACTTTCATATTTCAACCTCCTTGGCTTGAGTCGCACGATACAATACTTCTAATAATTGAATTGGTTAAAAGTTCTTTGTTGACTTTATTTGGAAAGGTGAAAGTTAAGGTAAAGTATTCCAGTTATTAACAGCGTTGATCTATTTGTCTAGATCAGCAGCAGAAGACGTGTGAAATATATTTTTAATTTTGTCTGATTTATGAGGCCTATTTTTCATACGTACTCAAATGAGAATGTAATAAAAATGCGGGCTATTTTTACTGTAGCAGTGAGTAGCGTAAGCAATCTCGAGTGCGTTTTTTGTTGTCGTTATTTGACGTGAAATAACACTTCTGAGCCGGATCGTGGGTCAAAAAAAATAAATTGTGTGAAAAATTACGATGATTACATCTAATAATGGTGGATGTACAGAGTCGTTTGATGGCCCCTGCCACAGATTGGCATCATTAACCGCAATGATAGTGACCTAAAAGAGTAATTGTTGTTGTTTTCTTTTGCTACTTTGTTTGATGTTACCTGCTTTCTAAACATAATGTTGATTGTCTTAGCTACTTTATTGCCTTTGAATGTTTTTATCTCAGCCTTATTTATGTCTCTAATAACTACCTCAATTTGCCTTACCTCGAATGCTTGCTGCTTTTTGAAAGTAATTTCTTATATGACCACGATAATAACAATCAGCAACCCATAAACATTTCTAATCACAATTAATGTTTTCATCATCATTACCATCATCAGCCGGAAGAAGTCCACTGCTGAACATAGGCCTCCCCCCTTGACCGCCACCATGAACGGCTATTAGTCATTTTTAATGTTTTATAGCTTTTATATTCTGTACAAAATTTCTAAAGTTACAAATTGTTTATATTTGATATTATTTTCACAGCAGCCTTATGCTACCTTATGTTCACACTGAAGAATTTGACCTTCCTGACAGCAAATTAGTTTGTGCTGTGACTCGATACCAAAAAAAATTAGTTCAAACAACGCTGACCCAGCTAGTTAGGTCTTTTATCCTGATTTTAGTGATTTCTTGGACATGCGGGTTTATCTTTACAGTTTTGAACTAAGTACGACAAAAGAAATTGAGATCTAACAACTTCGTAAAAAGATTTAATTCGAGTACTTGATTTATTAACTCTCCGAATAGAAAAGTATTCACTCAGCGCTGAGATGTTCAATATTAAATTTCTTCCTGTTTCGCTTTCGAACTGCAAAATACATTGAACTGCAATTCGAAAGCAGAACCAATGAACCCAACCTCCGCAGGCACGACATTAAAGCGTTTGACATTTGAGTCACCGTTGTCCGATCCCCGTTCCCAATGGCGTATCAGGCAATTAAAGGCAACCAGCGACGGACGGTAAGCAGATGGCTGTCAATTTTATCAAATACATTAAACTGGCCTGCTCGAATCGAACGTTCCTTCTTTTTCTTTCGGGTATAAAACCCTCTCTTGGTGCAGATAACGAGTAATGTATTGGTGTTCCGTCGAATAATTAAAAGTCCTTTTTATATTGAGTTTTTAGAATGGAAGTGCTGAGTTAATTAAGCCATTGAAGAGTTTATGATGACTCGATTTTATTACGACGTACGAAGTTTCAAAATTGACTTTGGATGTTAAATTGTCATTTGAGACTTTGGTAATTTCAAAGATGATATTATTTTCAATTAAAAACAATAATATAGTGCTAATTTCAACCCATTCCCATAGTTTATGTACCTATATGCAAGAGAATGGGAGTAAAAGTTAATGAAAATTTGAACTTCTTATGGATAATGCCCATGCCCATTATTGCCCATCCCTCAATATATTACTTAAAAAAATATTAAAAAGTGTCCTGTTCCATAATTGTCAACTCTGAATAATTGTTATGTTTAACTACACCATCAACATAATATTTTAACAAGAATGTAAAAAACAGAGAGTAGAGAATTTACCATACATATTAAAATACGAGAAAAGGTGCTTCTTTAATGGTAAAGTAAGCATAGAAAATGTATGCAATAAGCTTTAACAACCTTTGAGTTGTTATGCAAAAACAGATTGCAATTTAGAGTTTCTAGTAACTTATTGAGAATTGCTTTCCTTTTAGAGATGGTACCTATCATAATGGTATTCTAGGTGTGAACTTTACAGTCCTCGCAAGTTATCATAGTGTGAAATCATATTATTCCTGCTTCGTAGTGCAGTAAAGTTTTTACATTCGAACTAAGCTTTGGCATCCATCTGCGGTGACCATTAATTTTAAGCCTAGCTTATTGTAAGCCTAAATTTGATGCTTATTAAAACGCCGTTCTATCTTTGGTTGTTCTATTTATCTTACAGTTATTAAAACAATCTAAATAGGGCCTTTGGTTAAAAGGTTTCCGAAAATGTCTTTCACATTTTCGTGTTTTCCTTTAAGACCGTGGATTACGAAAGTTATCTGATAATAATTCAAACATTCTCTTCTTTAATTTAGATTGTTGTTTTAAATAATATGTATAATAAGGTGTATTTGACTGATGTTTTGTATGTTTGTTCACAGTTTGCGGCGCCTCGACCCGGCGGGGAGTCATCGTGTTTGCAAGGCCCTGACTGCTTTATGGTAAGTGTTCGAATACCTAAATCATAAGCTCATACATTACTTTTGAAACCAATAAGAGGAACAGTTTGTTGAATTTTTTAAATATTTCTTGTCCTTGCCTAGATAATAGAAAATTGGAAAATAGCCTCATGGGTATGAAGATTTTAGTAAGTGGTGTGTTATGCCTAAATCTAAAGAAACTAAGATTGGTAGCAAAATTAAACAATGTGAAAATATTCCAAAAGTGCCTAAAACAAAAATAAAAATTACTATACCCAGATCATAATTATGTATTATATAAGTATTCCAACGTTCTAAACTGAAAATAAATATTAAATGGCATAACTCGCCAACGCTTCTTAACATTCAAAAACCATCAACTGTTGTTATAACTTTAACATTTACTGTTAGGTTTTTCCTTACTAATCATAGAGATTAGTTTAACTCTTTAACCATTCCTTATTTTATGACTTAAAGAATTGAAAGCAGCGTTCGTAAACTGTCTGCTGGAGCCATCATTCAAATAAACTTTAATTTTAGTCCGTTGAGCTTAGTTTTTAATAGCTTCACCAATCTTGTCCTGAGAAGGGTGCTATAGTTAAGATTTTAACATGATAATAAAATACGTTGCTGTTTATAGAGCGATGCTATATATTTTAATCCACGTCAAAGTAATTATTGTCTCTTCACCGTTTTAAATAAATTATTTTTATTAGTAGGTTAGTTTGTTTCTACACAGATAAAAATTGTTAGAACTAAACATCTATCCAATGACTCAATGCAAAAACTAATATTCAACCGAATTCGGGTATCAAATTGTGATTTAAAGAAAATTGTTACTCTGACACGAATATTGGACCTGAGGTGGTGTCAATTGAATAACGAAACCTAAGAAGTGTTGGCAATATTACAGTTAGGACCAATAAAATTGCCACTTCGAACGTATCATGGGAATCCAAGCGAAAGCATTTTGTCAATACCAGTAATTAATAACCTCGCTTCGCTCGTTCTTATAATTATTAAAGCTTACCCAACCGAGAGCGGGCGTCAAGTTAACGTCAACTCCAACTAATGAGTGTTTCCAGTGACAAATACAGCATTGAAAACGGCCAAAGGGAAGTTTTGGCTAGATGTGACTATTCAGATTTCAGTTGACCTACTTCGGGCCTGTGATGGAACGCCGGACAATAGTCTAATTAGAACATTGAATTACAAGTGGTAGTGTGCTGCTGTAATTATAGCTTGATGAGAAACGGAGTTTATACAGCCATTATCATATAGTTAAGGATTCAAGTTTATGCCTGTTGCATAAGTTTTGAAAATCGGGCTATTTCTATTATAGTCTTCTTATTAACCCTGTGTCGAACTACTATGCGTCCAATCCAATCCGTCGTCTAATCTTTTCATTAAATCAAGATTTTCCATTTGACCTGTTTAAGTCATTTGACCATCAAGCTAGTTAACAGCCTTTATTACTCTTTCAATGACTCTATTAAAAAACTTGTGAGCATAAGTTACAAAGGATTAGTCATATCTAGTTTCTTTCTCATCGCAGTGTCATTAATAACAAGCTCGTCCCAATTCCCAAAGTAATGACAAACGATTGTATCCACACGCGAGTCCCCATAACATCACAACGCTTCCCGTTATAGTAGACTAATTTGACAAAAAAAAAACTTACTTTGAATGCACTGCTTGTACGAACATTAGAGTTTTGAATTTGTTAATGTCAGATCCCGCTACGCATTCGTAGTAATAATCCGAATGATCTATGGTCATAAATTAAACAAGTTCAAAGAGTTCCTTTAATTGCGATGATGTTGTGATTTGAGGAGTGTTTATTACAGCGTGTGTTTCTGTTGCAGTGTTGGGAGAACTGTGAGCTTCTGCAATCAAATTATCAAGTGTGGGGCGCAGTTTGCGATGAGAAGGATATTTGTGTGAGTATTTTCTCCAAATATATTTGCTACTACGCATTATTATTTTGTTTTTGGAAACTGAACATTATTATTTGGATGTTTGATATGGAATGTTTGACTTATCAGAAATGTTTGTCCTCAGTTTCCCGGCTGCAAGATTGCGTGCGAATTCCATGCAGAAGCGTCTAGAGCTGGTCAGACTCAGCCAGTCATCCACACTAAAGGCGAAGGGGTGATGCGAGTAAGTGGTGCCCTCGCTCGCTGGCCACCACCAGCACCCCGTGCTGCCTCCCGCCCCGCACCCCTTGTCTACGTCGTTATGCGTCGGGCGGCAGAGGGCCCTTGGCGACAAATCATACAAACCCAAGCACTAGCCACCAGAGTGCCTTCCAACAACGAAGGCGCTCTGCTACGAGTACTGGTCGTTGACCCCCAAGGTCTCGTAACAATCTACAGCCCCGATGTAACTTGGGTAGCTCACGACTCCAACACTTCTAGCCATGATGAACATAAATGGACTCTCAAAGAAATATCACTAATTCATCAAAAAGTTTTAGTGATCGGAGAAATCGCATGGGAACCGAGAATAGCACGAGGCGTGTATTTGGTCACTTGGGAAGTTGACGGTGGTGGTCTCAAAGGCAATCTGTTCACAGACTCCACTAGAGTTACTTTGTCACTGTGGCCCGATACAGTGTACCACATCCAAGTGGAATTAGTTTCCCGGACACCTGGAGTAGACAATGAGAGATCTGAGACCATGACCATAGATACTAGCCGTGCTCAACGAGTATCTACAGAGAGCGTTCAGGACGTTCAAGTAAGTGAAGGAGACAGGTTGATGTCCGTTCTGGTGAGCTCAATGAGAGGTGAACGCGTGCCAGAACGAGCACCTGATTCAGAACTAGTCCTGGGTTGTTTATCAGCTATGGTTGCTTTCGCACTGGCCGTGCTGGCTACTGTTGTTTGGAGACGGAGACGGCGAGGTACCTTCCCTGGGACCAATGTATACGTAGGTTCTTCTTCTGTACTTAAGCGGAAATTGGTAGAGGATTTCACTCCCGCCACGCACTGCTTCCAGCCTGTGATAGCTCCGGAAGCAACAGCCAATGAGCCGGCTTCACGAGACGTCGTCGTTTGACGTCACAGCTTCGATATGCTGTCCGTAGAAGACCGTGTCTTCAGTTCCTAAAGCTTTTAGACGTTTTCGCGAGAGACACTTCGATCAAGTGAACACGAAAATTAATGTGATACAAAATGAAAATAAAAACTCGGCATAGTGAAAGTTGAAATTGCGTTTCTTGTGAGATCTCGTGTACGTTGTGTAATAACTACTAACACTTTGAAACTCACCGTAATTGTACATAGAAGAACAGCTGCTGTAATCTAATTACCCGAGTAATTTTCGTAGAGTTAGGCAATTGTACATTAAAGAAAGTGAATAGTTTATAAAAAAAATGTATTTATTATGAAACACACAGTAAGGTTAACACCAGAAAAAATAGCATTGTAAATATGTTAAGAAAATTAAGTATCTAAATAGTGATCTTTCTATGTACGAAATTGATTAGGATCGCTTGTAAATATACTTACTCATAAATTCTATACAGATTTGCGTGTAGTAATCTCCAGAGTAATTCGATTTTTTCTTCCTTTTGAAACCTCTATGGAGAATCTCAAAGTCAGTTATATCTATGTAATGCTAGAACTATTTTTACAACTAGTCCTTATTGTTTAGTTACAACTAGTAGTTAGATTATTTTACTTGACTACTATACTTAAAAATTGATGAGGTCCTTACTTATAGTAAACTTTACAATGTCTTCTTCAGCAATAAAAATATGTGTATGTATTTGTAAATATTCAAAACATTGTATAAAATTATAACAGAGGATATATTTTTCTTGGCCTTCGACAGAAACTATTTGTAAATGTTACGGGTGAATGTATTGGTAAGCATTAGAATTTTCGTTTCAATTGGCAAGAGTTTTTTGTGAGAAACTCGTTAATTACTATGTGTATTTCGAACATTTCTTGATACTTACTCATATTTGTGATTTGTCTATTTACCTTTGCGGTAATAGTGTCATACAGTTGGTTTAAAAGTTGATGTTAGACTTTAAACAAAATAAAGTAGGTTACATTTTAGTTCGTTGTGTAGTGGGAAAAAAGACCAAAATTATGTTTTCGTTAATATAACTGTAATATTTTGGTTTTCCTATAACCAAAATTGACGTAGCGTGTAAGATAGGAGCTTAATTAATTTATTGTTTTTTGTAATTAATTTCGTACCTTCACTCGAATTTGTACATAACATATTACTTGCTATAAATGACGAAGCTGACTTTAACGAGTATAAATAAATATTTCTGCCAAATTAGATTGTGTTTTGATTCAACAAACCTTGTTTAATGTCAGCCTCCCCAAAAAAATAACCGCTCAGCCATTGTTCTCGGTATCTTTTGTTTCTTTAATGTTAAAAGGATCCTTCTGTCTGCCTGTAGGTAAGTAGGTAGAAGCGAACACAAGTGAATAAAAAACTAAATGCTTTCAGTAATTTACATCATTTGGAGAGGCGCAAAGGAATGACGCCTAACGAACGGTTGTGACACCTCGGGCAAGATTACTGAAGTTTTTAATGCCATTCTTTAAGTTTTGCGGCGGGTCTGCTATAAATGACTTTTTGGCAGTTACATTTTTTGTTTGCTCATTCTTGACCATATTGTATTGGAAGCGGTGGCTATATCGAGAATATATTTTTAAAAATTATTGCAGTTCTTTTATATAGTCTCATAACAAATAACATGAAAATGGTTTCTCTTATTGAAATTACTGTTACATAACAATTTATAATACGGCAGACAGAAAAACGGACAAACTGTTTAGGGGCATAATAATTATTACTTTTAGGTTTTATGCACCCTTAAACTGGCGATACATATTTGTTTTACCGAAGTCCAGTCCAGTATTATAATACCGCATAAAAAAATCTAGTAACAGGTAACCATGGTCTAGTAACAGGATCATCACAACTCTACGTAGGAGAGAACTTGAATGCATTAGACGCGATATTTTACATTTCCAAAAGCAATCATTTCCAAAAAGCATCTAAGCAAATATTGACTCGGAGATTAAACTTCAGTTAAAAAAGGATGCCGTTGGCCGTCATTAAGCTCTTTCTTCGGATAAAACCGAGTCATTGTCTAGGGATTAACGTCAACGAATTTGTTGTCAACAAACGCCTGATCAAACAAAAAGATTTGTGCGTCAGGGAACTGAGTGGAACCCTTCGTTTCGATCATTGTCATCATTCCGACCGTGCAGGCTTAACGCTTAACCAATACTTACTTTCAAATAACGGGACTAAAAGGATAACAATGGACTTTTAAAAATTTAATATCTACTATATGTTGGCATGACGGTCTTCCAACTGCGGGAGAGTCAGTTCCAATAATACAATTAGAATTTACTGACACTGAAACCACGCATTCATTGTCTTTCGCTCAAGCTCGTTCGAGCAGTTTTTTCATTAGTTTTGATTAAAAAATCCAGCAAAGTATTGAAAAATGACAAAATATTATTAATATTTCTTATAAACTTAGTCATAACAGAAAGAAAAATTTACTACATACATTCATTATAAGATATTCTTTACTTCAACAAACGGAATTTGTAGCTTGTATTATTAAGCAGTCTACTTTTTATCTCGAGTAACATAAAGTACTGAACGACAATTTCCTATAGAGACGAGAGAAAAAGGAAAAAAAATACGTAGCCAATCGTAAATTCGGCCCTATCTTTTGAAAAACCAATTACCAAGTTTGAGTTTCATTAAATTGAGAAATCCATTAAGCTAATCGCCAAGTTGGGAGCCACCGTAGTGACGATTATGAAAAGGTTATTCCGAAATGCAAATGCGGAGGCATCTTAATGTAAATTACGTGTAAATGGGAGACAAGGACCGACATTCTTACTATATTAGGCCAAATACTCACCACGATAGAATGCATGAGCAGAGATCCGATAGAACCGTGTCACATGTATTTGCGATTAACAACACGGCATGGAACAGAAATCTCAAATGGGTCCGGCAGGTTTTAGCCCTAATAGACGGCTGCATTCATGATTCCCCATAATTCACGTCCAGAGATTAGATACCGCCCGCCTTTTTGTTTCTAACGTCCATAATGTGAATTCGAGATAATATTTTGTAAACTAACTACTGAGATAGTCTCTTTTATCAAAGGCTTCCAGTTTTTCCATTTGTTTTCATTAAGAAAAAACTTATTCAGTTCGCTTCGGAAATCTATGATTATGGTAACATGCGGCCATTCATTTTAGTTACCCATTTTATTCTTGGCCCGTGGTTTTGGTATAAGGCATAGGCTCATAAATAACGAGGAAAATAGAAGGTGAACGCTTCCACGAGTATCCTTTTGGGAACATCCAAAGCATTCTTTTAAGATTTATTACAGAACTTGAGCGCATTACTTATTCCTTATGTGCCTTCGGTTCCGATAGTCCCTTAAATGAAGACATTTTTTGAGTCTTCTCAGTTTGTTTTAATTTGTTCGGATTTGGGAGTCGGATAATTATTTTTTATAATTCCGTTCTCTTTCGCCGGAGTTTGAAAACAATGAGTTCGTGAGTCGAATTGATATTGTGAACATCTAGAGAAAACAAATATTTTGAAAGTAATTTATTGTATGTTTTTAGTATTATTGTGTAAATTTAATTCCAAAGTCGTGTGAAACGCCTTGTTTTTAAGCTCCGCATAATTTGATATTAAATTGAAGCAGAATCTTCTTTGAATAAATAACAATGTTGTAAAATTGAAATCCCCAGACATTTTGTCTGCAAAATAACCTTTGTAATCCTATTAGGAGAGTAAAAATAATTATATATCGCGAAGAGGCCCCGACATTGCAATATATCTCCCGCATAACCCAATCCGCAATAAGGCCTACAACGTTATTGGGTATGATCTGGATTATCCTGAGATTACAAATCCTTATACACGTTCGAAGATAACACTTTATTTACGATACAAAGATATTGCAATCGGGATGTTTTAAGATCGTATCTAAACTGCGGACGCAGTGGAATAATTAACAGTACTTTAGGTCTAACACAGCCGGCTGCTCTCTTGATCAAAAGCGTAGCGCTTGCTTTTTTATTTTGTAATAGATTGGCTAACAAGCAGACGGCCCGCCTGATGGAAAGCGGTCAGCGTCGCCTATGGACATTTGCAGCACCAAGGGTGTTGCCGATGCGTTGCTGACCTTTAAGAACTGTTTGCAGTCTTCCATCTAGTGTAGTAATTGAGGTCTGTTGTTTTTACAACTAGCCTTAAGAAACATACTTTACTCATCTTACAATATTCCTCAATGATGAATGATGAATCTTAATTCATGTGTATTTTTTACAAGTTACAGTTGTCGTGATTTTGCAGAGAGAGCTGTTTGCAGTTACATTAATTTAGTTTCACTGGGACTAATTATTTAGTCCATTCTATTTGTCTTAAGTTTTAGTTCTGTCTTATACTGTCCTGTCAATTCAAAGCGAGTGTGTGGGACAGCCTTTCTTGTTAACGACCTTCAGTACAACTAACTTTATGTTTCTCCGAGTGTACTCAGATAATGTTTGTTTTAAAGTTTCATTTTGTATTAAATTTTATGACCGTTTTTATATCTTCCCTCTCTGAAATGAAATCGTATTCCTTTATAAAGTAACTATTTTAGTAGCTAGTAAAGCAAAGGAAAGCAGCTTTATAGTTAAAAAAGCATATAAAAGCATACCGACTTCTTAGTAATATTTATTGGCCACTAGCAAGATAATTAAATCCTCATTTCAATTAAGTTGACTAAACTATTTGCATACTAAAAAAGTCCAAATTTTGCAAATTAATTAACAACCTTTATTAATTTTAAATCTCTACTCGTAAATATCGGCAAGTAGAATTTATAAAAATGCGTAGATTGGCTGAAAGTCGAACACGCCGATGAATTTGATGCTTATTTTAATTTTCAGAGCTTTGACAATCTTACCTAGTAGTAAGTGATAACAAGGTCAATGATGGGACAGGATTGCCTAGGAGATACCTGTTCATTCATGACTTAAAGACTCCAAATAATTATACCTACTTATCTCACTTTCTTTCAATGTTAATAAGATTAAGTAATAATAAGAAGCTGATTTAGTCTTACCTTATTCATTAATCCCGATTCAATAACCGAATACGTTATCGTTTCATTTTAACATTCATGTCGTTGTCCTGGCATGCGCACTTACGACTTCAAGCAATTACCACTTGTCTCAGACAAGTCTTAACGGCTGTCCGATGGACATTTCAAGGGTCTGAGAAGGATGTCTGCTTATCTGTACTTGTTCGTATGGATTTATCAATGTGCTCTGGGTTTACACTGGCGGTTTTAATACGATGTTGGATTGACCAGTCTTTGAAACTTGACATTCTTGCCGGGCAGTAAAATAAATTGGATCATGCGACGTTACAGCTCTTGTGTCAATTCAATCAGCTAGACCTCTACGTCATATCATAGGTATATATCTCAAAGTAGATGACTCAGTAAATTTAACATTACTGAGGAGTTTTGTTTTGATTAAAGTAAATTCTGCAGCAGAAAACGGATTCAGCGTACACACCCAATATTAACTATTTGTATCAGAGCATCGATGTTTGACAATAAAGTTCTTTGAATAAATAATATATTACTGAGCGTGATCATCTGACCAGATACTTATTTTTGCCACCAATCATATCTATTATAAAATAACAAGGTGCCTATTCCGAGTTCTAATCCCACCTCGACCCTGAACTCGTGATTTACCTAATACGAGTACATTAGGTGTTAATTTGCCATTGCTCAAAACAGTAAAGGAAACCTGCTGGTCCAAGAATTACACTATTTAAGGGCACTTATGACATCTACTAACCCGTAGGCCAGTGCGTTAGATTATGGCCCTTACTCTCTCCTAGACAAGGGTTGCATCAGCAATGGAAACATAAAGGCTGACGATGATGATTATGATAACATTACTATAGGTAGAAAAGACGTTGCACTTTTAAAAAAAGCAAACCTATAACTTCTCTCTCACCTAACAAAGTAACGTGCAAAACCTTTCAATGTAAAAGCTCGACTCTTAGGAGCAGTAATAGGCGGCTGTCATCGCGTGGGCGATCAGCTAACATCGGCTTGTAAGCGCATGGTAAATATTTTTCTTCGGTATAATTACTGTGATTGTTGTCTGTGTTGTTATCTCGACGCGTGAAGTGTTGATGTTACAATCATTAAGGTTCTGGTGAGCTTATAATATCAATATCAATATAACGTGTTGGTACTTTTCTCATGTGCTTATCTTCGGAATCACCAAAGATGTTGGTAAGTTTTTGCTAAGATTATTAATAGGGATCTCTTCAGTTTTATGTCTTAATTTTGCAGCGTATCGTTTGTCCACAAGTACTAATCTTGTAATTATATGTATTATACTCCGGTTTGATACGATTGGAAAGTTGAGTTTACGGTGGCGAAGTCATGATGTTAAGTGACAATGTGATCGAAGGTGGCGCCACAGCACTACGCATGGAATGAGAACTGGCAAATTATACAGGCCTCTTCTCAAATCACTCATCACGAACTTGTGTCTAGAGCTATTTTTAAAAGTGGAGTCTTAGGTCAAGCAGTAATAAAATGTAAGATTTCAGTGCATTATAAACTCGAATGTCTCTTAAAACTCGATGTCGAAGATGTTGTTATAAATGCATATTGATAACATACTTTAAGATAAAAATAATGCTAAGGGATAAGCTATATTCCACCGAGGGACAAGTTGTCGGCCAGATTGTAGTAGTGCATTTGCATTAATTGCAGTAAACCAGTTTATAGCGCATAAAGGTAAGTGCATCTTACTTTATGAATAAACACTTAACAATATTACCCGGTAGATGAGTTCACCATTTCACGATGGCAATCAATCAATAGTTCGCGGAAGTACGATATAAAAACAGTAGGGATTTGTATAATCTTATTAAAAAAGACAGTTTATTCAAAAAATGTGAATGACTTCTTCTTTGAACTTGGCAAAGATTTTCTTTTACGACTTCTAGGATAGCTTTTGTCCACATGTCACCTGATGTTTAGTGATGATGTGATCAAAAAGGCACGTTATTCTTATACTGGATACTATTTTAAAGTTATGCATGAAAATCACACTTTTACTGTCACCCGCAGTATCAACCAAATTACTTCTCCTGCATATAGTTTGATTTTGTTATTAAAATGTCGATTTATTTAACAGGCAATAATCACTTTTCATTTAACATGATTGAATCAAAAAAATATTATAACTATGGAATACTATCTAGAACCGGTTACCTCATTTCAATTATCCTGAAATTCAACATTCACTTTCTTTTGTCCTATATATATATTCATACAGAAGGTATGGGAACGCGTAACAATTAACTTTTTAGCTGATAGAAAGCTACTAACAACCAGCAAAGCTATTTATTAAAATGATAAAACGTCCGTACTGTTATTCTTTCCATAATAACGGAAGCACGGTACTATCTCGATATAACAGTTTATAACCATTAAGAAATTATATTCTCGGCTACATCAAATACCTATCTACGCTTCGGAGAGTTAATTATTACGGAGTTCATCTAAGTAGCGTAATTCGCCATTGTAGCTTCTGTGGTTACTATTTTGTTTGATCGTGCTCTGAATTAAGTTATTTATTGGCTGGGTAATGAAATAATTATATCAAGGAAATGGGATCAGCGAGTTTATAATAATATAAGTTTTATGAAATGACTAGCTATTCCCCACGGTTTCACCCGCGTGGGTTACAGCTTTATGCATGCAAAGCCTCAGCCCGATCGGTTTAAAATTGACAGTTTAATACAAACTTTCATCCCCTATTGTATCCCCTTGGGGGTAGAATTAATCAAAATTCTTTTTTAGCGGATGCTTACGTCATAACATCTACCTGCATGACAAATTTCAGCCCGATCCGGCCAATGGTTTGGGCTGTGCGTTGATAGATCACTATGTCAGTCAGTCATCTTTGAGTTATATAATTATATTTAGAAGATTTGAAATAGACTCGATCATCTTGGCCTCACACCAATGACTTAATAAAACATATGCGAATTTTGCATAGCTCAAAACAGTGAAGGAAAACATTGTAGGAAAACGAAAAGGCAGCCGACACATAGGTACCAATCCGCCGCATTGAGCCAGCGTGGTATAGATTGTAGTCCATAAACATGAAATTTGAGAACTCTTAATTGTTTTTTTAATGTAAATGCAGCCTTCGCAGCCTTTTGCAAGGGTTAATTATTCCATGCACTTTGGTATTCTCAGGTTCTGCGTGAAATGTAATGATAAAAATCACAAGTTGCCTTTATAGAGCTTCGTGCGTTCAGAGAATAACTCGTTGAACGTTTCAAAAGTAGATACCGGCTGAAGCCTAGAGCAGTTGAATATCTAATTTTCAATCAACAATTTCAATTCCCGCCCATCTAGATGCCGATATGTAACTCGATAGTTAAACTTTTAAATGAAATCTAACTTCCCCAGGACGTGGCGTAGGTACAAGTTAAATTTCAGTTTTGGAACTCCAACTGGTATCGGTAACTATTTCTGTGTAATTACGAGATAGTTGTAAAGTGGGGCCAACAGGTGGCGCCCGGTCAGTTTAACCGTTAATTAAGGCTGGTTACTAACAACCGGTTATAATAATAATTAGTGAGGGGCGTTGTGGGCGGCGCTCGCGCTTCTCGCGCCGAGGCGTGGTCGCTTTTCGGCAACACGTCTCATGTATAATTTAACATGCGACTATGAAGTGTCGCATGGTCTGTGGGAGGCCTTTTTGGTGTCTCGAACTCGAATTTATTGTGGGTAAGTGGAGCGTGGTAACGTTGAGAACGATGGCTGGAATTCAAAAGAAGGATTTCATAAAAAAGTAATTAATCTACTTAATACGTAATTGGATTAGCATCATCATCGTCATCATCATCTTCATCATTCATGTTGAGAGCCAGCTCCCAATCCAGGTGTAGCGTGGCGCCATCTTCGACAACATCGTCACTTCACATCAGGTGACTTGTGGTCAAATGCTACCTTGTAAATAGTAAAAAAAAAACATCAGTATTTGTTAGAGTCAATAGGTAGGCTATAGGACGTATTTAATAATAAATTAATAAACAAAAACCTGCCATTTATATAGCTCTCCTTGCTCATAACTCTCGATCAAGCAACTTGTCAAATAAAACAACTTAAATTAAAATCGGTCCATCCGTTTGGGAGTTACGATGCAACATACAGATACACGGATACTCATATGAAACCTAAAAGGTATAATATGGTCTATTCCCACTACCCACGTTGTACTAGAAACAGAGAAAAAAGATTGTTCTTAGCCCCAATCTTCAGTTTAATCTCCGAGGAGTATAACTCATTATCTAACCTTGAACTTGCTACATTTAAATTGAACAAAAAACTCAACAACTATATCACGTAACAATCGGGCTACAATTGACTAAACTCTACTTAGCTTGCGTTGCGCGTGCTAGCTTCGTGCGTTGCCACAGACAAAGAATAGTTGGGCGTGTACAGCGCGTGACCGAATCGTTGCATTGTTGTTTCTAAGTTGGGCCAATGTTTGGGCAAATGTTGAATAAAGGCTCGCATATATTAGGCTGTATGATGTTTGTAATACTAGGGACCTACACCGCGATGTCGTTGTCCACGTTGAAATTTAAATTTTACCATGCAAACTTTAATATCCCATTTGACGCCCTTGAGATGCGAATTCAGCAAAATCCGTTGTGCGTTTTCATAAACATAACCTCCAAACTTTTAAACTCAACGTCTAGCAGTTTATAAACATACCCTCCTAATTTCAAGTCTCTACGTCTAGCAGTATAATAACTTGATCAAACGTGGCCCAATGTAGACGAGGTAATCCTTAACATTGGCTCAGTCTCAAACGTTCCAAAACAACAAGTTTAATAACCTAATTCACTTGCATGTTCCGTGGGCTGTAGTTTTTGTGACAAACCGACATTCGTGAAGATGTCAGCTTTATTGCCTACGTGACAGTCTGACCGTGGTAGACATGCAACCTGCATCGCTCAATATAAACTTGGGAACTCTATGCGATGAACGTTAAAAGACGCAGTATGTTTACAAAACTGATAAATACTAGTTACAAGCGTCATCAATACTTATCTATTGCAAACAATCTGGGTAAATATGACGATGCAATGAAAGCTTAGTGGTAGTGACATCGACTTGCGATCCATAGGTCGTCTACATACGTTATTGAAAACCATGAGTTTATATGTGGCAATAGCACATAACTATTCCCGTCATTACAAGTAGTAAAACTTGAAACGCATCTCATCAAAAAGATATATGAGCTCACATGTTATCCCTAACAGGTTACCACATTAACTTTCAAGTAATGCTCAAAGCAAACGAACTAATTTTTCAAGATACTACTTGAACTTAAAATCAATTACCATTACTTAAAATGCATAGACGGAAACAAATAAGACGAACTAAATCGAGTTGGCGGTTTCTCGACCGCAGCTAATTCGCCCGCGTGGTCGAGTGTTCACTTTTAATGTTTTGTTGTCAACTCGATCGCACGTACAAAGTATAAACCATCAAAAAAAAAACACTAGTGAAATATTCTAATTTGACGATTTTATGTCATGAAAATTTCAAATAATGTCAAAAATCATTTAAACTTATTTAAAACCGCGTAAAAGATAATCATGTGTCAAAGTTACTCCTTTATAAGCAATTTAGACGTTGCATGAAGATTAGGTACTTCGGAAGTACCGACTCACAAGTTCATCAATTCTTATAATACTTGTTCTTCTAACGGTATAATTTCCACTAGCGGTCGAATTGACAACAAAAAAATAATGCTAAAATTTTCATAGGTGTCTCGACCACGTGGGCGAATTTGTTGTAGTCGAGATGACTACCAACTCACTAAACGCATGCGAGTTATTCTGCCTACACATTTTTCAGCCTCAGAGATGGTATCAATAATTGGCGTATCTGTGAACTGGCACACGGTAGATCATTTAATTTTCTTTATAATTTTCTATCGGAGTTTGCCTCAGGCCAAGCGGGCCGGTCTATGCCGCTTCTCGTTTTATGCTATTTGTAGCGGGGTATAATCAATCTAGCTGTGCGGTTGTTAGGTCTCTGTTTTTAAGCGAATAGGTAATAATATTTGTTTCTTTTCGTTCATTATTTTGACTTGAATTTATTTGTTGTATTAGCATTAATAAGAGGAAGATGTTTGGCCACTTGGTTCATGACTAATATGTATATGAAAACCATATTAGAAAGATAAGTAGAAGGGAAAAGAGGGAGAGATAGACCAAGTCAAAGAAAGAATATACGTCATGTCATACCAAGAGGTCAAAAAGACACACAGAAATAGACAGACAGAGTTAGTTTCCATCTATAATATTAATTAAGGAAGTAGGGATAAATGACGTAGGTACTGCTCCAGCCTCAGATTAAATAGAATGATGATCATGATGACTGACATAACACATGTTTTTGTTAAAATGACTTACATACTAGAATGAATCATAGACATAACGGTTGTTTACCACCAAGTGGGCATCCAAGTTATATGGTGAGCCGGTGAGCCGACATCCTGTAAGCGTCCCGTGCCGGTAATCTGAATCGGTTGCAGGCAGTGATTTATAGGACGTGCCCGCGTCCCGGCATTCCGGCTTGCCTCCCCGCGCCGCAATGAAGGCAATTTCGCTACTATCTATGTGATGCGAAATCATTCGGTGAGTTATAAGATTGTGGGTAATCGGTAATGGATGTTGTGTCCTACCTGAGAAAAAGGTAATTTGTTTCTGCTCTGGATACGGTAACTCCGCAATGGGGAGCCACACGCAAAGCTGAAAGTAGATTGCGCTCTGAGCGTCTGTACTATGTTTACCTACAACGTTGTGACAAAGTTATAGCTTTGGATGTCATTGCCAAAGTTGACAGATGTTATGTCAAATCAAGGTGCAACAAGCAACTTTGCAAGCAATCAATTTAAAAAAAAAACCGATATCAAAGTTCTTCTCATGGATGCCATTATCTGATCGGGATCAAATTGAAATGGGCCCACACGGGAATCACCAGCTTTCTAATAAAAAAGAATAATCAAAATCGGTTCACCCAGTCGAAAGATCCGAGGTAACAAACAAAAAAAAATCAATAAATTACAGTTGAATTGAGAACCTCCTCCTTTTTTGAAGTCGGTTAAAAATAATCAAGCTACAGTCAACTGTAGGCCATGCACCACCTGTATAGCGTGAAAAAAGTTAGTATCTAGCCCACTAGATGTCGCTTAAGCTGTTATTTGCATTCAACATCGTACAGGGTTGCGTTTGACCACAAGTCACGATGTAGCACTCGTGGTATAGCTGGTCCAGTTGTGGTCGAAGGTGTCACTACGCTACGCTTGAATTAGGAACTGGTTCTCAAGCGAGGGTACCAAAACACACCGAATGATGCTTGGCAACCAATTTTTAATCCGAGGAATCAGACCAGTCGACGGCGTCAACGCTACGTTCTGGGAATCCCCATCGGTGTGTTCTGGCAGCCTCACTTGAGAGCCAGTTCCCAGTCCAGATGTAGCGTGACGCCATCTCCGACCGCATCGTACCTTAACATCAGGTGACTTGTGGTCAAACGTATTGAAGTTAGGTGATTACCTAACTTCAATACGAAGATGACTCCAGAATTGTATGATCGTAAATAGCTGCCCATAGTTCGATTACTGATTTTGATTAACTTTTCTTGGTACAAAACCACTTCTGATATATAACGGCAATAGAGCCAATACTATACATATTATGAGCATGATTTTTTTTTTTGAAGTGGTTATGTGGTTAACTATTATTTTATTACTAGTTCTTATCATGTCCAAACCTGAAACTCACAAAATACTGCTTTCAAACCGTCTGTACAAAATTATTGCTTTAGCCATCGATCCCGTTTTAATTGTGATTGATGTTTGAGCTCAATGCAGGTAAAATCCTTTTTTTTTCTATTCACTGAACTCAATTTAGACATAAACTTGTTTTATTTGAACCAATCAACTTAATTGATCAATGCAAAAAGCTGCCGAAAATTGGACGAGTCATTTGAATTTCTGGATAGTATGAGACTAGAGCTAAACTCAATGAATGACTAAAAGCTTTCATTAAACTTTGACGGAAGAGCAATGTTATTATTTATGTATGTAATAAACCAGTAAAATATTTAGATATAATTGTAAAGTGAAGCAAAATCATGTTTTGTGACTAGTTTTGGACCGGATATATCATTTAGCTGTGCTGCTTGCTGATAAATAAAGCAACAATCTTGATCTTGGTCTCTTGGAAACATTTTCTAAATATCTATACTGACTTTAAAAATCTATTGAATATTAGGGATGCTGTGGTAAACGTACCAAACTTTACCACTTTTCTGTTTTAGGGAAAGTCTTAAAGTCCCAGCTATAAAATTATAATCAACTGATGATAATAATGATAATTGAGGTTAAAACTCTCTGTTCTATTTTGATCAACGATGAAAACTAGTGATGAGACAACAAAGAAAACACGAATACAAAGAAGTTAAATAGAGAAGTAAAATTAGAAATAAGCTTGTTATTTGATCTCCCTTAAAATAGATTCATCGCTAATAACAGGCAGGTGAACACAACCTTCTCGGCGGCACCTACTCAATTAGTAAATCCCAATTTCTCAAGTTGTATTTCATTGGCGTCATTTACCATTCATAAAATCGTAGTTATTCGACTAATTTATGCCATAATTACACCCATGCACCAATTTAGACGAATTAACAGAATTTGAATTGCTCATTAGTTTGATTGACATGTGCTCCTAATTCCTTTACAATCTTGCCCAAATTACTGAAGACCTCTTATTTTAAACCTTAATACCAAAGGAAAAGATTCACTATCGAAAGTTATTTCTTGTCAACTTACCTGCAATATAACTTTAATCGAATTATAGCATGGCTATAACTAAGTTCTGATCATAGTTAAAGTTGTTCAAGTAAATTCCAACTAGATAAAAGCTGCAATATTTTGTATTTGACGAATGACGACGACACATTTTAGAACAGTGTACCTATAGAGTTTCGTTGTTCCATTGATAAAAAGGGATTGGATGTAAAGTGATAAGGAAAACCAAAGGCTCAAGCAAGCAGAAACCAATATCGCTACGGAGTAGCTTTGCATAGTCATCGGTATACGCAGCTTTGGTATCGCGTCTAATAGGATTTCTGGATATTGCCTCTGATACACACTTGAACGGTATTCGAAAGGTATCTACGAGGGCATCCTGTCCGATTCAATAGATACGAATTAGGATGCGCTGTGAAATTCGTAAATGCATTTTAAGGATTTCTTAAATTTAAACCCTACAATTCGATAAGTACCTACTCAACCCTGCACAAGGCCAGCATGGTAGATTATGGCCCATAAATTCTCTGTCTGAAAGAAAGCCTGTGTTCCAGCAGTGGGAACGTCATAGACTAATGATGATGAAAGGTAAAACAACTGATTTGGTTACAACGATTTTCATGTGAATGTTCAAAGAAATCAAGTAGAAAGTGGTGCCCTCGTTCCGATATTTATAAAGCAAGCGAAAATAAAAACAAAGAAAAACAAAAATTAAGCTCCAAACAAACTAATAAACTTGACCAAACAATAAAAATTTTGTTAACAGAGGACAGATCACGTTTTTCATTGGATTCGTTTGAAAATAAAAGGTAGGAAGGTAAGCAAGGTGGTTCTCGGCACGTGATGCGGCGACAAAAGATCGGACAGGTTCTCCGCGCTCGAAATTGGAAAGTAATCGATGCGTGAAACTCTGCTTATATACCACTACATCTATCTCTACGCTTAGTCTAGAGAAGAAAATATTTTTAAGAAATATTCCGGAATCTTTACATTTCAACAGCTATTTCGGTATAAAAATAGATTCAACTTCAACGTGTACACTTACAAAATTTCAACATGCGTCTAATATAATTGTATGAAATTTTTAAGAAGAAAATCAAGGAGAATCGCTTCAGAACTTAAATCGGATATAGCTACTATAAAAAAATAACCGTAGATTTACGAGATCACAGAACAAAGAACAGACTTTAGTTTTACAACAATCTATATTCATAACTCTCCAACAAGCCCAAAAGAGTTCTAAAAAATGACCTCCACAGTTACATGAGAGCAACAAAAAGATTAGTCTTATAAATAATGCGACCTTTCACGTTTTAATAGCCAAAGCTTTATAAAGGTTCAAGAGAAGTGAAACAAGGGCGGTAACTAACATATTGGAGCTGCCAACACTCCCGCTGTTTTTGTTCCATCTGAATCAAATCAGTGTTTGCGAGTCGATTAGAGCTTTTTATATCTCCGACAGAGATTTCGATTAATATGTAAATGTATTCAAAGTAATTAGGGTTTTACAATCGTCCGGTCTGTGTGTCCCCTCCCGCGAGTTGAAATAAAAACAGTAAGTTGAGTTCAAAAGTGATGTGATTAAATTTGCCTCATCGTTTGAGGTGTTCTTAATATATTTTAAGGCATCGAGAATCTCTCTAAAGATTTTCTTTTACATGACTCGCTATATCTCGTGCGTTCGCTTACGTGGAGATTTCTGCAGATTTTTTTTATCATAGTATTATTTTCTAGCATTGAGCATCCAAAACTACAAACAAACATAGAATTTTAGTGTAGATGTAATATATAGACCAAATCAATGTTTATAAAAGAGACTCAGGGGCTTAAAATGATTCGATAGTTTGAGGTCGTCAACCACTCTGCCCTACGCGTTCATTTGACCAGGTTCCAAGAAGTCTTCTGTATATTATAGCAGAAGACAATAGTAACGGTACTGTAGTTATGGTTGTTCTGTAAACAATGAGACCGTATGTCCCTTGAGTTAGTAAGAAAGTCAGGCTCAAGAGGCATTGCCGGTATTAGACTTTAGATTCGCCATCATGCACAAACGAAGGTCATTACGAATACGATTGGATATTCAATTTACCATTGCCAGGACTCGGCAGTAATTTACTTTTAAATCGAATTGTGGCGTTTGAATCGAATTTTATAGCTCAATCCCGACGTTGTTTTATGCGACGACTAACACATTACTTCTGCACGACGAACATATTTTTTCGATAATGGCTCCAGCTTTTGTACAATCCAATGCAAATTAGCTAACCATCTGATTTTGTTTTGTAGTTAAACCAGTTCAATAAAACAAACGACTTACCCTAAATGGCTACACTTTCAAATTAGCGACAAGGTTTTAAACTACACAGCAATAAAATAAGATGGGGTTTCATTTTGGACGGTGATAATTTTGACATCTTGTCATATGGAAATATTTCTGTTGGAGGTGTTTTAAATCGGTGTTTGAACTCTAGGATCTTGTTTAAAGCTGCAAAATTGATTGTTAATGCATAATGGCAACACAATGACGTATGACGCCGTCAAAAGGCTCAGCCGTTAACATAAATCGGCCGACTTTACGATGTCAGCAACCAATAAAGATCTTCGAGTTTTGCCATTTGACTAATTTTAATTGCTTTCCGGTTTTTACACCCCACGCTTAATGAATCTCTGTATTTTACATACGTTTTATCGTTTTAAAACTGTAGCCGTAATAATTTACAATACATCGAAGCTTCGATGTGGGCCGTAAATAAACAAAGATTTAATGCAATAGCCACTTTAGTTGTTGATTTCGCTTTATTTGAGCGCGCCGCTAAGCGTTTATTTGCAGAAGGTGTACCGTACTTAATGCAAGCGTTTTAGTCCTGTATTCATGAAGTAAACGTAAAGTGGAAGTACATAAATCTCTTTGAATAAAATTTACACATTGAATACAAATATGGCGAATATCAAAACGTTGGTACGGTCAGCGACAAAAGTAACTGATCATAGTCGATTTTTCAAATGCGTCTTATCTCAGTCACGTTTGTGTTTTTTAAACAAATCACAAGGTAGCGTTTGATCACAACACAACACACATGATTTTAAAAGATGACGCGGTCAAATGTTGGTGTTTAAGATGCTGTAGGTAATTGAAAAGTCTGTTTTTGTTTAGCGACTTTTGTCGTTGACTGTACTAGCGCTTTTGTTACGCGACTTTAATTTGTTTATGCGCACTGCGCAAACGCAGCGATGATCGGATGTGATGAACGCACTGTAGAATACGCAATAAACAGTTTTAATCAAGATGGAACTCATATTACGATAATTATTTTCAGTATAAAAACTGCACATTTTATCTTAGGTGCATGCATAAAATATATTAACTTATGATGTGCTTCTAATTAACATTTTTACACCTTATCGTTCAATAATGTATTATGCCATCCATCGATATTTTTTTAAAGGCTTGGATGCTTAATTTTTGCCCTACAGATACTACTAGTTGGGCCCCGCGGTTTCACCTGCTTTCAGGAGAAAGGTTCCTGCGGGATAACGGGAAGAGTCCCGTTCCTGCAGAAACCTTTGTGTTAAACCAGCGTATAAGCTATCTCCATTCCAAATTTCATCAAATTTGGTTCAGAAGTTACGGTGATACGTGGTAACAAACATTCACACACAAACATTCGCCTTTATATTGTTAGTAGAATTTGCAGTTTATACTTTACTCATTTATCTCTCTCTCTGAGAGAAGGCCGGAGTCCCAGCTGTGGGAACGTAAAGGCTGATGATGGTGATGAATCACTCAGTATTCGTAGCTGCATTTGCGGAAAAAGTCCTGTTATTTCGAGCTGACCTGAATATAGAGAATAAGAAAAATTGTGCTATTTTTTTATCTGTAAGCATACTCTCAACTATCTCATCTGTCCAGAGAACAATAAAATGGTTTGCTACAGTTTTTGTCCCGTTGAAGCCGGTATTAAAATTGCACTTTAAATGCCATGCAAAAACAGTTGACATTGTAAAAAATAGATCGGTGATCTAACGTTATGTTTTTATATCATAGCTGAGAATTTTTATAATTTTGAAACGGCAACACATAAAAACAAAAGTTAATAAGGTTGCAAAACGGTTTTCAGTTTGCGTCGTTTGAAATTGGAACAGTGCAAAAGGCGTTGTTATCGATCACTTTGACATAGGGAATGAAAATGTGTAGACCGTTGATTAGATATACATTTTTTGTATCTTTTGCATTTTTATTGCGTTTGACTACTGTCCCACGGGAAGTAGGTTCAAAGATTCAAAGAATTTATTGCATTCCATAATGTACAATAGTTATCTAGTAATAATATAATTAAGATCATTATGGACCCTGTTGGGCACAACAACAATATTACTTAAAAATTAGAGGAGAGGAGGACTGCCATCAATCAACAAAATAACTTATTATTATGCCTACTAAAACCTATGTCTGTCTATATATAATTAGTTAGTAAACATTTCTTGCAGTTAGATTTTGTCGTTTAAGAATTCCTGTATAGAATAATATGATATCTAAAAAAAAAGTTCTTTAAACTTCGAATGAATTTTTGTCATTATGCTGAGTAGAAGTGTTGAAGCCGCGTAATTCAATATTTCAATTTTTAAATCTTTATAATTGTTATTGATAGCATTCCTTAGTTTGATTTTCGAACGCATATATATTTGACAGTTTACGTGGGTAAAATATTTTGCTTTGATATAGTTTCTCAATCCAGTGAGGGTAGTTTTATAGTTGTATTGCCGCTCGCTAGTTCACACTTTCACCCGCCAGTCCAAAGAGTATATTAGCGCTAGTCTCAACCGAAGTCTTAACCTGAAATCTGCTTGTGTAGCAATAAATTTGGAAATATCTTTGCCATCGCAGCCCCAACGCTCATGGGCTTCATCAGTGGTCATCAGTGGTGTTTGGGACAATAATTCGTTACACCTGTGCCTGGATCTGAACTGTACCTATCTAAATTTGGTGGAAATAGGACGGCGCCGTCACACGAGGTCTTGAGCTGGACTATGGTGAGAAGGCTTACGACCTTATAACGATTTCTCACTCTATTGCTTCAGGGATTTGTTTATCGTGGTTTTTTGCATTTTGGCATCCCCCTACAGAAAAATTCCGCTCCCTCAAATTGCAGGGGAGCCCAACACCAAGATGTATGAAGGAAATGTTTGTCATTTATATTTTACAGAAGTAATATATCACAAAATTAACAAATCAAGTATTAAATTTAATAAAGAGTTCCAAATGAAAACCTTCTCTCGCATTAAGTTTTGATAAATAAGTTGATATCTGGAAGTAATCTGAGAGTTACCAAACCAGTCCTCAACGTGCCGATGAAGGGTGCTGATTTTGTAATAAGCTTTTTAATACCTGATATGATCACGTCCTGGAGATAAATATGCGTGTGCGCATAAATTATGTTCGCTTGTCGTGGCGAGTTAAAACTTTGCCACATAGTTACTTTGCTTAGTGTTGCCAGGTTACAAGATTTGTCGAATCTCGGCACTTTTTTATGCTGTCCGAATTTAACAAAAATAACGACAGATTGAAAAACTTATACAATTGTCTTAGTTTCCGTGCTTTGATACAATATGTTTCTTTCCTTGCAGAAATAAATAATTTATTTATTTATTAGATATTCATATTATCAAAACGGTGAAGGAAAACATCGTGAGGAAACCGGCATGTCCAAGAACCACAACATTCAAGGTAATGCAACATCTATGAACCCGCACTGGGCCAGCGTGGTTCATAACAGCCCATAGTCTCTCTTTCTCTCTGAGAGAAGGCCGGAGTCCCAGCGGTGGGAACGTAAAAGGCTGGTGATGATGATGATGATTAATATCATATTAATGAGATTATGATGATGATGATGATGATGAAACATATATGTAGAGTGGATAATATTTATGGATTGTACGTTAAAGGTATTCATAGATAGGTAGGTACATCTTATCGCTAGCATCGACTGCTATCATTTTGATGTGACAAATTCAAAGAGGCGATTCATATTTTATGCATTAGGCTTGTAGCATCGACGCGTAGGTTTTGTGTTGCCATCGTCATGCTTTTATTTTATAACTATTGTCCATATGGAATTTACAATTTCATGTTAGGAAGTCTGTTATGTGTTACTGTGGCTGTCACCATAAAGTTTCGTGGATCTGAGTTTGCAATAATTTAGTTATTGTGAAGGCTTATCAAACCTGCTAAGATCTTTCAACACATTTCGTAGTTTTTTTGTACGGAGGTTATTTTTCAGGTTAAGAAGGTAAAGAAATATGACTACCTTATTTATGTAATTTTTACGTAACTATTTCTTAACGAACATGAAAGGTGGCTGTTTGTACGACTTTTTTTATAATTTACTATTCTAATATAAAAAGTAACTATTCTTCTATTTGTTGAAAATGATTTTGTGTATTGGGACGTATACAATTGTCCTGTTTTCGTGTTATCTAATTTATGTAATTATTGTACTTACATATCTAATACCGTTTCGGTTAATTTAATATCTTTTTTGTCTATAAATTCCTATCATCGTAATCCGAAACTTATTATGTCTTCCCAAATATCCACAAACGCTTTAACATTTCAAATCGTTTCCACCCAACATCTCTATCGTACACTGTTTCATTACAAAAATACCACCAAGACACAAAATACGGATGTACAAATACCCCAGGCTTAAGAAACGGCGACCATATCCCTGTTTTGATTCGAGACTTTTATAAATCGTTGCTTTAACCGTGATATATTGTTTCGAAACAGAAGACGTGAGCAAGGGATTTGTTTTCCACATCATATTATTGTATTTTATAAGCAGATCGTCGGTTAGATAATAGTTAATAGGATTCAGAGGTGGCGCTCTCTGTTTTGTATTTTTATCCGACACCTATAAATGACTTTTTGTAGGTGTGGCTTTGAGACGTTTGATATTTTTATTTGAATTCATTGAGCTCATGTTTTACTGGTAGCTGGGAAGTAGCTACCAATAGATGACATTGGTGTCGATTCGGTTTTGCATTCTCTAAAACTAAAATAAGTTTGACAGGTCTAATAGTAATGCTGCCCTTTTTTTACTTTCGTGGTCAGACAAGGACATTAATACTATATTAGACCTGTCAAAATTAGTTTAGTTTTAGAGAATTCAAAACCGAATCGACACCATTGATGATTTGCCTATCGTATTAAAAGTCATTTATTTAATTAATGTGTTGATCAAATTAACAAGTTTGTTAGTAGTTAGGTAAATTTGTTATTAATTAATATGCTCAAAATTTTCATAACCCCGTTTTCTCGTTTTCAATTTTCATACTTTTTTTTATTTCGTCATTAAAAGTTGTACATTTTAATTTCCTAAAGGCTCTGTTTGTTTCTGTCTGTCAATCTGTGTTATAGCTCAAAAAAATTTTAGACGTACAACATGGAACAAAAAATAGGCCTCCTAAAAGTAGGATTCACTGTTTGAAGTCAATATATTTTTACATATCTAACTTCCAGTGACACATGAACAGTTATTGGCACAGGGTTGACAGCTTGCCCTGCTTCAAATGAAATAGGCTATCACCGTTATACTATTTTGAGCATATTTTTAACCAATTAGCTTTGATTTATCTACCTAACTGACCTGTATATTTCGCTGACCAATTTCACTTTGTCTTCATTATAAATATCTTGTTTGACACATATTAAGATCTCTAAACCTCAAAGAAAAAAACGAATCAAATTTCTTGCAGAGTTCTGTTCATACGATATGGATATAAATCAGTCAAATTAAAATTTAAACACTGTGAAACTGATTACTTAGCTTTTTTGTATAATTTTATCAAAAAACAGTAATGTTTATAATTTACAGTCAAAAGTACCTACCTTATACTGGGTTACAGGACTATCTCCCAGCAGTATGAACATACCTATAAGGTTGATTGATAATGATGATAATGTCCCTTTAAAAAAAAGGTATTATTGGTATTTTTAATACTAAACTTACTTAATCCGACGCAACAAAATAAATGTGTTGAACAGTCAGCGACAAAAGTAGCTGATCGTTCTCGATTTTCCAAATGTGTTTCAAATCAGTAATTATAATTGTTTTTTTTTTACATTTTACATGGTATCATTTTGACCACAACATAACACACCTGATTTTAGGTGATGATGAGGTAAAAAGTTGGTGTCTAAGATGATGAGGATAATAAAAAAAAGTGTGATTGTTCAGCGACTTTTGTCGTTGACACTGTACCTATATTGAGCAAAAATATCAAAACTATCTTATTTTTTAAATACTTATCGTTCATATTAATTATTATGAACTCTCAATAATAACAGCAAAGCTATTAAATAATAAAACCGACAGCTCCTTCTCGCAGTATACTTAGCACCCCTATTATTCACTCTGACGGGAAAATAACTAAGCACGGCGGTTTTCTATTGAACATAAACAATTCGTAAACAAACCCAATTACTATCAAGATTGTTTACCAGCCTTATTATAAGTTATTGAAAAAAGCAAAGTTAAGTAAAGTATACGATATGATCATGACCCATAAAATATCACAAAGTATTGTTAGGTTTTAATAAAATTTATAGACAATATTTTGCGGAAATAAACTATTGGTGTCGATTCGGTTTTGCATTATCTATAACTAAACTAAGTTTGACAGGTCTAATAGTATTGCTGTCTTTTTCTAACCACTAAAGTGAAAAAATCGACTTCTAAGATTTGATTACATTGTTAGTTAGTTAGTTACAAGTCAAGCTAATAAAAGTGTACAAAAAGGACGGCATTACTTTAAGATCTATCAAACATAGTTTAGTTTTAGTGAATGGAAAACCGAATCGACACCACTGACTAACTAAGTACATATTACTATAAAATATAGAAATAGATTTGGCGCGAGCAATAACGAGAGTGCTATATATTTGTCACTAGCTATGCCCATGGTTTCACTCGCATGGACGATACAGCTGATCGCGATAAGAAGTGTCATAACATGTCTTTCCCCAGGGTTCAAACACATGCAGACAGACAGATTTACTTTCGCATTTTTTATGGTATGGAATAGTATGAATAGTCTTTTACATAATTATACAAACTAGCGACCCGCACCATGGTTTCGCCCGCGCTTTCTCGTAGAGAGTTACGACAAAGTGGATACTGGGTAGCATAAAAACTTTCTCCATGAAAAAATGGTAATCGGTCAAA
Organism: Opisthograptis luteolata; assembly: GCA_931315375.2. NCBI lineage: Eukaryota > Metazoa > Arthropoda > Insecta > Lepidoptera > Geometridae > Opisthograptis > Opisthograptis luteolata. The sequence continues at coordinate 7,132,402 of OV928047.1, read as the reverse complement.
CGTTGTCATAAATTTCACATAATATACGTATAAAAACATTATTTTTTATGTATATATAGATGAGAAGCAAATACATCTCCAGTATACATTTAACATTTAAATACATAAAGGATGAGTTTCTAATCTAAGCCAAGCGTGGCGCCACCTTCGTTGACATTGTCCATTAACTACACAAGACTGGTGGTCGAACGCTACCCTGTAGGATATAAAATGAAAAGTCCATATAAGTAACATAATACGTACAATAAGCTTGTACGTAAGTATCACCTACCTACATTACGTGGGTAGGGACAAAGCGTTAAAGTTATACAACACAAATTCTTTATACAATCAAGTGCAATGAAAGTTTCTGTTTCTACCACATTAAGATCATAATTTCGCTTCATTCGAAAGCAATAAGTAGCAATTCGGTCCCACTCACGTAGGGCGGAGACGCCAAGAAGCACGTATTTTTCGCATTATCGACTAAATTATTATAAAAGGAACAGACGTGTGGCTGCCAGTAACTCTTTCCGAGCGTTAACACGATTCGATGCGACAAAGATTTTCTTTTGTTTTTATTCAGGATAAGCTTGCATGCAACAACTTTATTATCAACAAATATACGGTCGAGGATGTGCCTACCTTATTTCTAAGCTAAACTTTACTTGGTGACATTGAGCCTTTCAGATATGGCACAAAACAGTAAACGAGTAGATCCACTACGATTAATGTGGTGGCGTTCACAGGAGGAGGCCTATATTCAGTAGTGGACTTCTTCCAGCTGATGATGATGATGACGATTAATGTCGATTATATCTTCTTGAGAGCGGTGCTGGCTGATATGACTTAAAAGTTATGTGCAGTTTTGCCATCGCTCAAAACGGTGAAGGAAAACATCGCAAGGAAATCGGCATGTCCAAGAAACACTATATTCAAGGATGAAAATTACTACAAAATATCTTGGTTTGGTATGTAGTGATAAACTTACTGTTGTGTAGAAATAGAAACTCTGCAACCACGCAGTAACAACACGTCATTAGCATTAAAGATTAATTCCGTATCAGAAGTTTACGATTATGCATGGAGTTAGCGTGGCGCTAATCAATAAATACAGGCAATAATTCCCCTATAGGTATGTAGATAGTAATATGTACTACCCTATGTACTATGTACTTATTTAGACGACAGATGTGGTGCAACGGGCGAATAACTGACCGCGAGGTTGGTTTTTTGTTGGTTGGTTGGTTCATTATTTGGAACAAATATTTGTGCATTAAAAAGTGTTAGTATTTCTTTCCAGTGTAGGTGAGTTTTTTGTTGTGTAGGTGTTGTGAACCCCCGATTCGATTTTTTTAGCTCTAGAATATATAGATACAGAGAATCCTAATTAGACGTGAGAGCATTATTTAAAAAAATAATACTTTATTGCATTAAAAAATATATAAATTAAAACTATCTTATAAAACAGGCGTTTTATTATTCAATGCCAGAGAGCCAGAGTCTGATTGAAAAGCCAAGTATAGCGCGTTAAGGATGAATGTTGAAAGCCTACATACATTTTGATAAATACAATTCTCAAAAAGTTCAAGTGTATTTATAGTTCTGTATAATTATTCAACCTACAATATCGTATCGTTGGTTTTAAATGAAATCTTAGTGAAACTGTGTTGCGGCGCGAAACAATTGCGACGGAAATAGCGCGTTCGACATTTTGTATCGTAACGACTTTCAGAATAGTTCACTTCACTTTTTAATGTCCGAAGTTAAGCCATTGTGAGCTTAAATGGTCGTATGAATCAGGGTGATACGGATTTAATGGTCGAGTTTTAAAAAGAGCAGGACCTAAATTGGGTCATGAAAAGGCTCTTTTAACGAACGTTTACTTACTAGACTTATTTCTCAAGTTACATTATCGTGATATGTCCCATCTAATCATGTAATTGATCAATAGTCAATAATCAAAAATGTTTCTATAGTAGGACTACATGTGATCACTTTAAAACGACAAAATTAAAATTATAGCTACCCTTGTTCCAACCTCCTTACGCTGGCAAAAGAACAGACAAAAAACGCCCGGCAGCTAAATTTTTAGGCGCAATCACAGTGACAATTTGAATTGAATTGGAGCAATTCATAGTAGTCACTCCCGTTATCATTAATTGTACCTAAGTTGTTGCGATCTCAAAAAATCTAGGATACTTGCTCTACGTTTAAACCGAAAACAAATAAGGCTATTTTGCCAAAGTTTGAAAAAAGACAAGATGATTTACAAAAACAAATTCAATAAGATTTTCAATTACCAACCCAACATCCAGACAAGTCTGACAAGAAACATTCCTCACTGACGCAGCTTCAACAATAGCTATAACATAATTTCCATAATATAACATCGATGTGACAAGATCGAATTATCATTTCTTGTTCATCATCATGCGATGATGTAGGCACGTCAAAACTTGTAGGTCATTCGAGAACAATGAGTCTTGCCAGCAATAATTTGTTTCGATACGAATATAAATCTACCTTGAAACTTTTTGTCGAAAGATCTCCTTTGCGGTATACCTACAGAGGCCCGGGAAAAACGTGAGCTGGCAACATTTTTTTTATTCTCAGTATCGCCCTGTGTCCAATTATTTTTGAAGGAGAAACCATGCATGGTAGCGACGATAGCCTATTAAATTGGGGAACTATAATGTATATTTTTATGACAGGTGGACTTATCTGAAATAAATATTCTTAACTTATTTTGACGTGACAACGTCTTATAAATTGGTTTGCCGGGTGACACTTCAAGAAACTGCGTTACGCTCCGCTCACGTTATGCGCTCACAATGAGAGCGAGTGAGAGGCACGCGTCCCTTCCACTCGGGCATGGTTAGCCCGCCTAAGAGCGAGAGAGACAGACATAAAAAGTGAAAGGCACGCGTCCAGATGAATATTCACATTAAAATTATTTTACCACTCAAAGTCGTTGTCACGTAAAACTTTCGCCCGTATACCGACTTTACAGGCAACCAATTTTTTTTTTTACATCACATATAATTTTTTATCCTACAAGTGATTTAAAATAATTTATATTTATACCGTGTGTTACTTGTATTTGAACATAAGAAATGATAATACCTATATCTATACTTACATAAGTAACTTCCATTAACCGAAATATTATACTTACTAAAAAATGACATGTTCAGTGCATACCATAAATTACTAACTTTGTTACTTCTTCACGCTGAAATGACTCAACGGATATGTGTGTAATTTGGATTGGAGATATGTTATACCCTGGATTAATACATAGGCTACTTTTTATCTCGGAAAAAAGTTCCTGCGGGATGACGGGAAGACGCGGGTGAAAATGACTTATGTTTCTGCAGTCTTTCTCATAGCCTTTGGTAAGTCTAGAACTCTTTTAAATGTCACATCTAAAGACAAAACAAGCCATATACAAAGCAACATATCGTTACAAAATGATGGGACGTGGAATTAAATTTCCAAAAAAACCTATGGCTTTTAAAACAGAACACTTCAATATTTTCACATATACGTGTTTCCCTGTTAATATTTATGAATCCGACACAAACAAAACATCGCCGCATTAGTATTCGATCGTGCTTTAAATTTTAGATTCGTAAACCGCTTTATCAAAAGCAATATCGTCTATGTATTAAACATTAGGCACCTAAGTTTTAAATGCGGCCAAAAGCTGGGACATTTTACTTCGGAAACTTTTGAAAGAGGGGAGATTCTCGGAATTTTTGAGACTAATAAGTGTAGTACCAAGTCCTGCATACTAAAGAGACATCTCGTGCATGGTAATAAGTGGAACCCAGGAGGAATATAAAACGCGGAATATCCTGGTATCATTTGAGAGGGTGCCGCTGTCAGAGTGTTTAAGATAACCCAGAACGTGACGCCTATATCAAAGCACTCAAACATGACGTGTCAAAAATTTCAAAGAGGACTAGAGTTAAGAGTTGTGGCCCTTTGCGCGTAACTTAACTTGGGTAAAGTGTCGTGAAAAGTTGTGGATTAATCTTTTCGTCTGATATTTAGACGTAAAGTCTATACTTTCAATATAAGGAGAATATTTTGCCTAAAAACTGAGAGTGTTGCATTTATTTTTCAACTATCTTAGGGTTAAAATTAAGAAGGTTAAACTCAGGTTGGACTGTCGCTAAGAGCTATGGAACACATTTGTTTCCATCGGAGACTTTCATGTTATAAATTACGAGCAAACAATCCAAATCAACTTTTTTGAAACCTCAATTTGTCTGATGACAAAAAAGGCTCATCATTCTGTAATGCTGTCTTATCATTTGCACTGATTACACGTTCCTTCCAGCAACAGAAGGCGATGCTATTAAAATGTCATTAAAGTCACCTCAGTGTCATCTGAGGTCTTCGTGGGACCACCTTTTTGGTGCAGTTTTTAGTTCACGCTCCCAAATTGCCTTTGCTTTCCATCTTTGGAAATGTATACCATTTTGATCGTAATTATCAGGCAATAAGGATTGTTTCGGTTTTGTGGGGGGTAACTAAATCTTTGTTAGGAAGGTGGAAACCGTTAATGACATTGGGTGTAATTTGATGTAAATTGACCGCCCTGGCTGACGGACACGCAACATGTCGACTATGAAATTGTTACCCAACTATAGTTGATTGATGCTTGGGACATTTTTGTATTCTATCGTTGTGGGCACTGAGTAGAATTGATAAAGGGTAGTGTTTGTAATGGATGTTTTGTACTTTACTGTTCAAACAACTTGTAATCAACATCAATTATGGAGGCCAAATAGTAGTAGTATAGTAGTACATGCACCTTACAAAACGCCAATACCAAGTTCGAATCCCATGTCAGTCTAAAATTTATTATAAAGTTATCTGTTGATTTTCCATCGCTTAAAACGGTGAAGGGAAATATCGTGAGGATACCGGCATATCCAAGAAACACTACATTCAAGGACATGTGAAATCTACCAACCCGCACTGGACCAGCATAGACTATGACTCTACTCTCGGACTTCTCGGAGAGACCTCTGGCTGAAGACCTATCTCCCAGCAGATACAACGTAATAAGCTGGTGATGATGATGACGATAAATTAGCACAAATGATCAGGTCGAGTCGCGTGTTTTCTAATAATCTTTCAGGTATTGAACGTTTGTATATTAGAAAACTGATTTTTTACACCACAGACTACAGAAATTAAGAAAACAAATGTGTAGCCGCTAGCCATATTGAAAGTATCTTCCAAAAATATGCCAAAAGAAACAAATGCATAAGGGTTTTTGAGTAATAAATTATCTTCACCCAATCTGATATTGAAAATCGATGATCTCGTTGTTTCCGAAAGTTGAGAAACGGTAAAATTTTATTGATGACTGTCACGGTGATTCCCAAGTCTGGAATTACCGTACCTTATAAACTGAGAGATAGTGGTAATATTTTGAAAGGTATTTTAAAAAATTTCACCTTCCTGATGCGTTCCTTTTTTTTAAACCGGGCTACATTGTAACTACTGTCAGTTCGGCAGGTTTCTCATTTTGAATTCGGAAAGTTTGTCTAACGTTGATTAAATTTGTTTGTTGAAGGCCTGTGGAAGAGATCTAAAACTAGCTGTTTTCAGCTAACTGGTATGACTAATTTAATTAAAACCGTCCTGTAGAAAGATCCGTACGCTGAGGCCATAATTGGCGATTACCAGTGTGGCTTTCGACGCAACCGTAGCACAGTTGATCAGATATTTTTGCTTAAACAGCTAATGGAAAAGAAGTGGGAGTATGCGCAGAGCGTTCATTCGTTGTTTGTGGACTTTGCTAAGGCATACGATAGCATAGACCGTAACTCGCTGTACAACATCTTGAGAAATTTCAATATACCTATCAAGCTCATTAAAATGATTGAGGCCGCGACAAAAAATAGCAGAGCCGTAGTACGAGTTGGCAGGGAACTGACCGGTGAATTTGAAATTGTCACGGGATTAAAGCAAGGGGATGCGTTATCGCCTATGTTGTTCAATTTAGCACTAGAACACGTCCTAAGAAAAGTGGTAGCACTAGACGGTGGTGTGCAACTAAATGGACAGCATAAGGTGATAGGTTACGCGGATGACCTTGCTTTATTAGGGGAAAGGAAACAAGAAGTTGTGAGAGCGGCGCAAACATTAGGAACGGAAGCAAGCAAAATGGGCCTTACGGTAAACCATGACAAGACCGAGTACGTTCACATGCGTCGCTACAAGAACCTCAGAGTGACTAGGGACAGTCTTCAAGTTGGAGACATTACTTATAAGGGGGTGGATAAATTTAAATACCTAGGCTGCATTATAACGGACACTAACACCAGGGAAGAGGAAATATGTGCTCGAGTACAAAACACCCTCCGGTGTAGTGCAGCCCTTCATAAGGTTTTGGTGTCCAAGCTTCTCAGCAAGCGCACTAAGATACGCATATATAAGACGGTTATTAGACCTATACTGATGTACGGCTGTGAGGCTTGGACACTGACGCTCAAAGAAGAACAGAAGCTCTTGGTTGCAGAAAAAAAGGTGCTGCGAAAGATTTTGGGTCCAGTACAATCTCAGGATGGAGTATGGCGGAAGAGAACGAACCGAGAAATCGAAGAACTGACGGCCGAGCCGAATGTCATCGGCGAGATGAAAGCGCCCAAGCTTCGCTGGCTCGGCCACGTTGAAAGAATGGGGGAGGATCGTGCGGTCAAACGAGCATACAGTGGACGGCCGAGTGGCCGTCGCCCTGTCGGCCGTCCCAGATATCGCTGGAAAGACGAAGTCACGAAGGATTTGCGCGTGCTCCAGGTGGAGGACTGGCAGGAGGTGGCGCAGGACAGACCGAAGTGGCGTCTTTTGTTATCGGAGGCCAAGACTCACTTTGGGTCGTTGCGCCATCTCAGTTAGTTAGTTTTAGTTAGTTAGTAGAAAGATAAAGGGAAATGTTACTGCTGCTGTTGCAGTGTTTTTTACTACTTGCAAATCGAATGTTTATCGATCATCAGTCTGCGTATGAAGCAGGGTTATGTTTCTCGAGTGTATGTATATATGTCATCATCATCATCATCATCATCATCAACCTGTATCAGTCCACTGCTGGACATAGGCCTCTCCCAAGGTACGCCAGTGAGCCCGGTCTTTGGCTCTTCTCATCCAACTACTGTCAGCCAAGGCGCAAGTCGTCATTGTCTGTCTGTATGTATGTATGTATATTTATTTCTTTGGCACGGCCTGTAGCCTAAATGGCTTAACGGATTTTAACACATGAAGTGTCATTAGATTCGTCTTTATTGTGGGAGTGACATAGGGTACGTTATTTTGGCGCAGTCGAGTTTTTTGTTCCTTTTGTAATGTATAAATCTTTTGCTGCACATAAGTCAAATTATCCACTGCCTCTTGGCCGTGGAACAGCCTCCTTGCTTACGTAATTGTCGATGTGACCGCGATATCTTAATAAGTGGTTCTTGATCAAGGTTCTTTGGATCGCTTTGCATAATTGTTAAGCGTTTATTACGCGTGGTCCATAAACCGTGCTTTTAGGTATGCGTAATGGCTTCAACCTCTTCGTCATTTCCGTGCTATTATTTTTAAGTATGTTATTTTTATGAATAATTTTATGCAGACTTGCATTAACGTTTTTTTTAAACGGTAAAAGGGTAAAATGGCAAATATTAAATAACCTAAAAAATTAGTACGCAGTTTGAAAGCATTTTTTTTTTATATTGAGAGTATGTCCTATCTGATGGTAAGTGGGCCTTGGGCATTTACAAAAGTAGGCGTGCCTATTAGCTTTTTTTTTGATTTGGTGACTTCAGTAATATAAATTACGTATAATGTTAAAGTAGTCGTCGCTAACAGTGAAAAAAAGTAAGACTAAAAGGTTGTAATATGAAACGTGGCAAACTTATTGCAAAGCTTTTCTAAAACATTTTACTTCATAATTCGTCTGACTATAGAATTAAGAATAAATTATAAGTCCTATTTTACATGTACAAAGCTTCTGTTACTAACGCGACTGTGTAACAAAGTTGGACCCGAAGCAATTTGAATATTGGAATATAAAGTGAACCGTTCTGTTGAATTAAATAATTTAAAGATAGATAAAGAGAAACATTGAACTTCTTATACGATCTATACCGAGAGAGATACCGAGATGAAATTAAGATATGAATCCCTTCCAACACGTACCATGGTGTCTCTTCACAAAAAGACCAAGGGTTACTAAAAATCAAATCTTGAAAAAATTTCACCTCGATTAAGCTCAAGCTTGCCCAAAAACAAATGAAGAGCAAATAATGGGCGAGCGGCGACCAAAGACCGGCTCAAATGATCAACATGTCAGTTCTGCTATAGTTCATAAATTCTCCAAAAACATTGTGCAGTGAGCCATAACCGATTTTTTGCCAATCACAGCACAAACCAATATGGCGGTCAGTAATAGCATTCGGCTCAAAAACTAAATAGATCCAAACACTTACCTTATTACGGCTTATTCACTACAAAGGATGGCCGCTTCCGCCGCTCGTAATCTAGGTAAAAAGCTCTGATTGAGCCGAAGCGAGACTGCTGTGGTTATTATTTTTTTGTTCTACGGAAAAAAGAATAACATGGCCTGAATCTAGGCGGCTATTTTAAAACATTGTAATCGTTCGTAACTACTAGATTTAGATTGAGGTGAGTAATTTTGGTGCTGGTAGTTTTTAGACTTGGCTTAAATATTTAACTCCTTCTAGCACTTTTTATTTCTAAATGGCTATTTTGTGAAATGTCTACATAATGTTGTTTAATGTCATAAAAACTGAATAATATTGATCAATTTGCCGTTCATCGTACACTGATTTAAAAAATAAGGTATTATGTCTCTATAGATAAAACTTACCAAACATTTCAAAGTCACAAATCCTCATTTATTTAGTTGTTATTTTGGTGAAGTTTTAAATATAATGGCAGCAAAAGTGATTTATCAAGTTTTCAAGCTTAGAATCTGCCGCCAATAATCTATTGGGTGTGTTTTCGCAGCTGCACTTGAGAGCATGTTCCTAATCCAGTTTAAGCGTGGCGCTATCTTCCACCAATCCGTCGCTTAAAATCAGGTGACTTGTTGTAAGTAGTAAAAAAATACACGTTTTATCACCTTCTATCGTTATCTAAACCTGCACTCCACGGTTATATCCTATCTTCTCGTTATCCGTTTAAGGAACTTGTTCTTGGAAAAGAGTAGCCTATGTGTTAATCCAGGGCATAAGCTACCTTCATTCCAAATTTCGATCAAATCTGTTAAACCGATTCAGCGTGACGAATTCATTCTCTCCCTTATTCATATTAGTGTGATTTGGTTATTTCATTGGACTTTTAAAACATACTATCATCGAATCAGATTCGATAAAAACGCTTTAACAAAAAGTCAGTAATCGGACCTTACCCAAACAAGCTTCCGTGGATCAGTAATAACTGCAATTCAGAGCCAAGTAGCCCTAGGACAGCGTTTGTTATTACACGGCTAACTGTTATTTACTTACTGTTCTTAGAAGATAACCTATGATTCTTTGTTGTCTGTCGAGAATTTAATAAACTTTAATAAACGAAGCTAGGACGGAAGGTATTCGCAGAATAATCTTAGGTCTGATCGTTAGTAAGACTGCTATTAGTATTTCAGTTCTTGTATATCTCGGAGGTGGAATGAGTTGGAATTTAAAAACATGAAAATGGTAATGTAATTACCTAATGGAAAGTTAGTTGTTAGCTTCAATTAAAATTTTAGAGAATACCTATTTGGTAATATTGTAGACATCTGAATGCCTACTATTATTGGGGAACACGACCTTTTAATAGAACATAGTGGTATTATTGCTCTAAGGGTAAAAGTAAAGGTTATTAAAAAGTATGGCATAATTCACTACGCTAAAAAACGTAGTTACATTAAATCAAACATATCTGGCGCAGACAAGCTGAAAATTGGGGTTAATTACTACCAATATTCTCTTTAACTGTAATTGTAAAAAAACTAAAACAAATACATTTTATTCTTCATGATAAATAGCATAAGATCTGCGTTTCAAAAAATTTACAAAATATTTCATTATTGTAATGAATTGCCTTGGTCATTTATATGATTTTTCATTAACTTTTCCCTGCTCCCATATCGGCATGCGTTACCCCCTTTGTCACCTGCGGAGTGAAACTATTGAGACCCGGGCCTTAAAATAATCTATTTTAAAATCTACAAATCATGCGCCCAAAGATTTATCCCTACTTGCGCTCAATAAAGGGTGACACCGATACACCCCGCTGTTTCTTTATGTTTAACGTTATTAGCTAGAAATGGTACTGAACCCGAGCGGGCGTTATTGTCAAGCAAATGGTAATGGTAATGGTCGGACACCATGTTGCTTTGTAAAACGGAGGTTGTGCGTATGGATAGGGCACGAGCGTGGTGTCAGATTAGCGTTTAGGGTGTGGTATGCAGTTAGACATTTGATGCGTTACATTTGCTTTCACGGAAGAATTTTTTTCTTTCGTTATTGCTACGTACCTAAGTTAAAACTTTAACCAACTTACATACTTAAGTAACTCGCAGTTCTCTTCCACTGGAGAGAGGGGTGAAGGAAAACGTGACTTACTCAAAACTTACTTATCATAACTTTGTAACTCTATAATGAAAAACGTAGTACGTAACTTAAAACAATAGTCCTTGAGTCGTACTTTTTGACTTTTTCGCTTCATTCATTAGATATGTTAGTACCAGATAGGATAGTCCTTTAACTTACTAGGTAGCTTTCTATTCACATGGTGATATTTGTTCTAGGCAACCCTAAAATGGACGAAATTATTAAACTATTAAGACAAAAAAGATTCCTTTTTAAGCATCAGGTAATTTTTTTACTGTGTTGTTTTGTTTATTGTAACTCACTCTTGTTTTTAATATAGTTTAAGGTAAAAAAAGTGATATTTTAGCAAAGAATGCTTGTACATTAATTATTAATTTTAGGTACACACACCAGGCCGTTTTATGAACATACCAGCATTCAAAAGGACCTAATTATCTCGATAAAACCAGTTTAAACGCGATAAAACTATGTTCATGCTAATTGCTCAATTGTATTCAATCCTCGGGTGTTTTTGCAGGAATTTATTAAGGCATTTAATGTCACCGTAAATTACTTTTGAAATACCAGCTGCATTATTCTCTTGAATACAATGATTTTGGTATGGACTTACGGAGCTTTTTGTGACACTAGCCTTTTTATAGGTGGACGTATAAGAATGGTGGACAAGCAGCCGACTGACTTGGCGAAAAGCGACATACGACGCATATGGACATTGGACATTTCCAAGGACACCGTTGACACGCTCTGTCCATTCAAGGTCATTGTCTTCTTTAGTTTACTTTTGTTTTATCTTATTGGGACAATCTATTTTTACTGCAAACAAAAAACAATCTGATCTGATATTTCTTTGTCTCTTTAATAAGAAAGTAGGTACTTGTTACGGCCAGCCAGTTTCATTATCATATCAGTTTGTCTTACTAGATATAAAATATTGACGTAAACTCCATAGAAGTATTGTCAAATTTATATTTCTAATAGGGCAAACCGTGGATAGATAGGTTATTGAAACTGGTCGCTAATTGGTCCAAACTTGTTACTAAGATGTAACAATTTATAACTTTTGACACATCCAGTGTCTCTAACATCCACTCGTCACATAGAAGTTCATATAGAACTTTAGATAAAGGGTCGTTCCTTAATATAGTGTAGATAGTAGTTTTATTGTGGAAATGCTGAGTAAACACAAATGAATGATCTTGGTTTTAATTTTGTAAGCGATGATGGCTCAGTGATATTTACGCCATAATTATAGGTTGAAATCCAGCAAGAGTTTGAGCTGTCAGTGATGGAATTAGCGATCTGAAATCGTAACTTGATGGCGTAGAGCATTTTCTAGTGCCGGCCAGGCTGGACTGCTGTGTTCCGTCAGGAACCAATCCAGGCTGAGTCCCTTCATTTAAAATTATATGACTTGTGATGAAACGCAAAATGTAACACATAATTAGGATTAGGTTTTGAAACGGGATAGTTACCATGTATTAGTTTTTGTTTCAGTTCTCGATCCCGTTTCAAAACCTAATTCTAATGTTATTTTATTGACCATGGTAGTTTAGAACAGTATAAAATTAGGATTCATGTTTTGTATATTAGCAAACTAAATACACAAGTTTTATACTGGATTAAGTATTTCTATAATAAAATTTTAGAACGTGTTTTGATTTGAAAATAGCCAGCTGGTTTTGCTCTTGATTTTTTATTATTTTCAAGCACGAACAGTAAGTTAGCAAAACACGTGTTTTAATAATAATTCCAGTATGTAAAATAACAATAACTCAACACTAAAAACAAAACATGTTATGTCAACCACATGGCATTCGAACCTTTCAAGTTTAACTTCAGCGCATCATTGTTCAAACCGCCAATTGAATATTTCCATTGTTATTAAATAATATATTTGTAGCTACATTTACTAACAATAACAATTACACTTCGACGTTGCATTCTCGATATTTATTCACTTTGTAGTATCCTATTTATTGCACAGGGCGTTGCACATAATTTTTAGAGCTGTAAAAATAAAAATCAAATCACAAAAATATAAAGTTCACTGTTTCTGAACGATACCTTCCATGTCATAGGCAGTGCTGTCATCTCCGTCATACTTCATTCCTTTTTTATGTGCGGGCGTCGCAGCTTCGACTTATCGATTAAATCCGTTATTTTATTGGAAATTTTGTGAAAAAGTTAGTTGAAAGCAGTGTCATGGAGAAAAGATCGTCATAAGTCCAAATAATGACGAAAAATAACATGTTGGGAACGCAAGATACGAAACTCGCCAACTAGTTCGGACGATCAAGGTTAGTTCGTGGTCATTAACTGCGTGTTAGTTTTATCTGTAAATTTGCCTTTGTCCCTTCCTTTTTAGGGAAAAGGCGCATACTTTGGAAAATAACTGATATTTTTTCCTCATGATTTTTGCGTAGTTTTTCTTTTGTAACTACCCACATAATTCATGATTTTTTCCATTCTTTTTTCTTGCATGATGCTCGGCTGATAATGAGTTACTCCGGCGGCGTATTGTAACCTTCAACACTGCACACGCTGCTTGCTGAATCATATAGTCTAGAGTCGTACCATGAGTGCGTACCATGACTTTAAATCATACAGTCATAGGATGTAACGTGAGTGCGTACCATGAGTGCGTATCATGACTTTAAATCATACAGTCATAGGACGTAACGTGAGTACGTACCATGAGTGCATACCATGACATACAGTCTAGAGGCGTAACGTGAGTGCGTACAATGACTTTAAATCATACAGTCTAGAGACGCAACGTGAGTGCGTACCATGACTTTAAATCATACAGTCTGGAGGCGTAACGTGAGTGCGTACCATGACTTTAAAAACCTTCAATACTGCACATGCAGTTTATGGAATCATACAGTCTAGAGGAGTAACGCGAGTGCGTACAATGACTTTAAAAACCTTCAATACTGCACATGCAGTTTATGGAATCATACAGTCTAGAGGAGTAACGCGAGTGCGTACAATGACTTTAAAAACCTTCAATACTGCACACGCAGTTTATTGAATCATACAGTCTAAAGGAGTAACGCGAGTGCGTACAATAACTTTAAAAACCTTCAATACTGCACACGCAGCTTGTTGAATCATACAGCCAAGAGGCGTAACGTGAGTATGGACAATGACTTTAAAACCTTCAATACTGCACATGCAGCTGGTTGAATCAAATAGTCTATAGGTGAAGCGTGAATACGTACAAAACCTGATATGGCGCTGGATCTTCTTGACCAGACAAAGCTCGACCATAATCATCCAAGGTCACCGACACCAGACCCGCGACAATGGTCTTCTGATGATGATAACCGGGTTAGATCCCGTACATTCATTCCGACAGGTCAAGTTACAGATACTGCAGATGCAGCTAGCATGTCCCAGCTCAAGCGAAAAGCCAATGTCTGCCGCACCAGAGTTTTTATAGCCAAAATGCATTCATAGATCCAGTACGGAAAGATGAATTATTTGGTGGGCGATTTATGATAAGGTATCTAAACGTTGGGGTAGAATCCTAGTGTAAATGGTAAAGGCAGAAGAAACCACGATAAAGGAAACCCTAATACCTGAAGACCTAGCTTACGGAGGGCACCAAGGTTCAACTTAGAATTTTCTGCAGTCTTATACACGAACTTAAAGAGTCGGGATAAACTCCTTATAAAGGCTAAAACAAGCCAGTCATTTTCTAGACTTATATCTGTGGGACATAAATCATAAACAAGAACACAAAACACTTGTCTTTTATTATATAACAACAAAACAACGAAATATATACAGTTGGATAGAAAATTGAAATAAATGCTAAAAACTAAACTTCTTACAAAGAAAAAATTTGAGAAAGCTCTGGCCTTCATTCAAAGTTTAGCAAGGCTGGCGTTCTACCTACATCTCTAGACATCAGGTTCATTTTGAATATGAAGGACAATAACAACTGAAGACTTTAAAATGAAGATATTCACACAGCTAATATTTACCAAGTAAGGTTTTTTATATACATTATGTCCACATCAAGGAACCGTAATTTTAAGTTCCTATCCATAATTTAAAACTTCAAGATAACCTATGTATTTCAATGACTTCCTTTGGTTTGTCATTGGCTTCTGTACCAGTTGGTAATTATCTTAGAAACCGAGATCTGTTGTTACTTGTGTGTTATTTTGATGTCTTACTACACATTAATGACCATAATTTAAAATTTGCTTAGAGGGTTCATTAAACTTTCTCAAAAGGTTAAGATTTGTGTTAAAACAAGCAAAAATGTATTTTGATTTGGAACAAAAAACACACACATTTCGGCATTGAAATACTACATATTTACAGAAAAGTCATTATATGTGTTTAAAGTTTACAAAAAAGAAACTTAAAAATACCTGACGAAACAAAATATTTTTCCAGATTAAGCAGATTGACAATCAGGGCCTTTTTACCTTTTTAACCTTTGTACCTTAGGTTACTTTTCTTAGCCTACCCTGCAGTTTTCTTTGTATAGAAAGAAAAATTACAAACTGCATAACATTACGAATGATTTATATGAGAAATGTATCAAACTCGAAGTCAGAGTCGTCTTGGGAAAAATAATGTTTTACTCAGTGGTAAGTACCTTCTAGAAATCTTGATAGGTGCCTCCCTTATTGGGCGGGGTGTTTTTTTTGTAACGTGAGTTTTTTGTTTTGGGACCACACAATCACAACTAGCATACTTTATTATTAGAATTGAAATCAGCTTACATTGGCCTTCAATGCTTTGCTAAGGATTAACAGAATAAATATGGGCAGAGTACCGCTGTTGTCTGCATTAATGAAGATGTCTAATATACTCTCAGAGATATCTTGCACTAGCTTAAGCAAAGATAGCTTAATATACGTACAAAATAATATATATTAATTAATAAAGGACCAAAACATTGAATGGGACCTGGCTCCAGGTGCCTGTGATCTATCATGATCATAATCACGAACTGTTTTTTGGAGTCCCTAAATTGATGTTTATGTACAAGAATATTTGTGCGAAGCATATAATATTAAAAAAAAAAACTTACATCATTAAAAAACTAAGCAAATGATATTTACTTATGCATGTTATACACTTTCTTATAATTCATTAAATTTCAGATTCATTCACAGAACTGGGCACCCATTTAGACCACAATTGTTTTGTATGTGAAGTTGACAACCAAACATACCATCACAATATTGAACTTGTCTCACTTTTTTCACATTTATGTTTTAGATGGTATATTATACATATTATTACGGATAAGAGATCCTTTGGCATAGCCTGACCTTATGGACCCTATGGTCAATGCATTCATTGGATTGGGAAACTCATTTATTTTACGTCTTCCTTCTATTCTAGTTTATCTGTATTTTTAAGAAATATTATTTTGATCAAGCCACTGCACGGGAGTCATGGTCAGCTAATAGGCCTAAGAAGGCCTTTAGTTACTCTTATTATTTTTATTTTTCCAAAGAAGATTGATCCATTTCACCCTCTCTGGTAGCATTATATCCTGGTTTCGAAGGTATTATCAACCAAACATAGTTATATTTCCAAGGGGTATCAAAATTAATTATAATTTAAACTTAGACTAAAAAAAAAAAATAATAATAATAATTTCAGAAATAATAATAATTGGATATCAATAATTTCAATAAGAACTCAGATAACTTTTTAGCATTGTTGTAATAGTACACTTCACCCTTAGCGTGGCCTCTTAGCTTTGGCTACGGCTCCGCCAATGCCTAATAAAGGTCCGGGCAAAGACCCGAGAATAAAGCCACATGGGATAATAATAATAATTCAAAGTATTACCATATTTTTTCCTATTTTCTCAAATAGGATTCAAATTCTCGTCTCTAAATATCATTCAGGTACAGACTCGCCGTTCGGCTTCTGTTTTAATATCAGGTAAATGTGTTATTTAGATGACCAAACTATAAGATTCACAAAAGAAGTTTACGGAATTAAACTTTGCTATTCAAAATAAGTATCTACATGAGATCCTAGTACGCAATCACTTGTAGTAATTTTATCCAAACGAGAGTTAAGCTTTTGATTCCATATCCAAAAAGTTTGTGCCTTTCCTCGCGTTGTCAACTATACAACGAGTGCGAAATTAAAGTAAGTCGCACGAATGGAAATCAATATTTGGCTAGAAGCACTTACTAGAAATAGACTAATTACTGATTTCGCCTACAAATACTTTGGTGCCTAATCTAGTTATACTTTTTTACCTCACAGAGAAAACATATATCCAGAGAGAGTATTATCATTTTAGATAGATGCCATGGCACCTAAGAGCTACCTCCATCAAAGAAATTAATTCATACATCTAAGAGATAATCCATTGCTCCTACTACAAGTCACATATACATTAGA
This sequence comes from Opisthograptis luteolata, assembly GCA_931315375.2. Classification (NCBI taxonomy): domain Eukaryota; kingdom Metazoa; phylum Arthropoda; class Insecta; order Lepidoptera; family Geometridae; genus Opisthograptis; species Opisthograptis luteolata. Next base: position 7,115,405 of record OV928047.1, on the reverse strand, counting down.
CATATTATTTACATTTATAGTTTGGTGCAAATACTGGTATTTGCGGCACATAGTAGCCGTTACACTTCTACCTCGGCTAGTTATAAGGAGTTCTGTCCATGTTATAAAATGAACAACAGGATGGTCAGGAAGCTTATTAGTATTGCATTCACAAAGGTAATTCATAATGAATATATAGCAAGAATGCTAATAACGGTAATTGGGCTTACATTATCAATTGACTTATTGGTTTTAGGTTGAACGTAAGGTTCATAATAATGTGGATAATCACTCCACTTTTTTCGTTTATATGTGTTAATGTATCTTTTTATTTTTCTATCTAGAATCCTGCCTGCCTATCTCGTTTGTGTGAAAGCGCTAAACATCTACAAAGTGAATAAATATCGAGAATGCAACGTCGAAGTGTAATTAATGGTTAAACGAACTTACCTAAAGTGATGTTCGACCATAATTATACTAGACGTTGCATTCGAAGATATTTATAGTCCCACCCGAACCCAGCTACTAAAGCCCATACAACTAACAAACGAGATAAGTGTCTCTGAAAGAATGAAGTATGACGGAGATGACAGCACTGCCTATGACATGGAAGGTATCGTTCAGAAACAGTGAACTTTATATTTTTGTGATTTGATTTTTATTTTTACAGCTCTAAAAATTATGTGCAACGCCCTGTGCAATAAATAGGATACTACAAAGTGAATAAATATCTTCGAATGCAACGTCTAGTATAATTATGGTCGAACATCACTTTAGGTAAGTTCGTTTAACCATTAATGTTATTGGTCAAATTACGAAGCTGAGAGGCATGTCGTCCGCAGGTCAGTTGCGGTTAACCGATGCGGGCAGCCGGCAGACAGAATTCTCTATCCCGACATCTGACGGTTCACAACTCACCAGCAGACACAAGTACATAGTGTACATATTTTATGAATAATATTTTGTAGAATTTATGGGTTATCAGAATATTTGCGAGAAAGGAAGTGGTATGAGAGTTGAGACGTATTCTGAGATCACTTTGAACGATAAGACCGCCCTTTGTGACACTCGCCATTAAGTTTTATAGTTGTTTTAATGTTTAATCTATCTGTAGTGTAGTGTATGTGTGTGTATTGTGGTGTACCAATAAAGAGTTTATCTATCTATATTTTATTACAACATTTACATGTGCAAATACTGGAAACATGACTGTGAAGGCATTGATTACAATGCAGGGCATAAAGTGATTTAACATCTAATACCTATACCTACCTGTCTGTCTCAGGGTGACGAGCGCAGCATTGACGCGCAGGATTTGAATTATTGATGGTCAAGATTCTAGGTGATACTTAACTGTAATGGATAAGCCTGACGCTTACCGTCAGATGAGCGTCTTCAACTGTTAAGTATTGACTTGCTCGTCTTGTCACTCAAAACTCAAAGTGAATATGTAACAAACATAACGCACTCACTCACAAAATGTCGTACATACCTACAATTTTAAAATCAAAGAAGAAGATGAAGGATCTATGACCAAAGATTTAATCAAAATTTATTTAGATAAAGTACGCATTAGGAAATTATATACAATCGGCACTCATTGAATTTGTTACAAAAGCTTTAGAGGTGATTCCTAAAACAGATAACAGTTCCAGCATTAGAGAATGTGACCAAGATCGTTGACAGATCGCTTGCTCAGTGACAGTTCGCTATAATGAATTCCGCAATTACAAGGACCTTACATTTACTGACAAAAGTAATTTAAACTGTATCTGTACGGCTTTAAAGTATAATTTCATCTGAGATGAAATAGGTTGGTAAACCCACGATCCAATGATCTGATAAATCCCGGGATAAGAACTATTAGCCGAACCGAGACATTCTTCGCAGCGTTATGAAATCGCAAGGACGACAGCCTCGGAAATGGTAAGAGCTAAATTCTCAGAGCACCTATTGTGGTTGACCGCATGTGTGATTTGCGGAATTTGTTTACTTAGATATTTCCAGTGATGCCGTTAGCCTTTTTAGAGCCAGATCTAGCCGTTTTTCGCCGCAGCATCTAGTATAGATAAATAGTGTTGAATAAGTTAAGAATCTGTCGCCAAGCATCTACCGGTGTATTCTGGCAAGCCCACTTGAGTGCCAGTTCCCAGTCCAGGTGTAACGTGGCGCCACCTTTGGCAAGTCAAGTCGCATCAGGTGCCTTGTCATCCAACGATAACATGTAGGTAAAAGACTCACCAATCACAATCACCAACGTAACCGAACATTTAATACCTTTTTCTCATTGCCACAGAGAAAGCATCTTTCTCTGGACTACTGAAACTACTTACTCATAGTATTCAATCTTGTTCAATAATTTTGTTTATGGATTAGTTACCCAGACCCAATTTAAAACAAGTGAATAGCTGTAATCAGTTTATTTAAATCTTTTCTGATTGTGTAATATTCTTAAGAATAGTAAAAGATTATAAAAGAGAATAATATTCTCATACAGCGTTCACTTAACTCAAAACTATAAATAAGCAGTGAACACGAATGTTAAATTTGAATTACAAAAATTGCGACGGAAGAGCGTGTTGTATTAAAAGCATATTCATTATGTATGTAAATAAGATAAGATAAATAGAGGTTTTAGACGCAGATGGCTGTTACAGAGAATATTAACTCATTGTAGAGTTGTAAGTGATATCCGGCAAAAGTGTCAGACTATTCGTCCATTTTAACAACTTTTAGTACTTTTGACCGCCTGGTTGACACGGTTGACTGTTGCGCTTGCTTATCTGAAACAAATTAAAAAAGTGTTAAATAACTTTCATGTAGATAAGAACTTCAAAACATTTTTAAGTTTTACTAATTTTCTTCTTTTTATGTATCCACTGCTGGGGTTCCGAATTTTTCTTAAATAAAGAGAGCGGGAGAGAAAGAGTGTAAATTTAAAATAGTTTTTTAGCATTTGTATAGGTAGGTACATTATAGGATATTCATATTCATATTCATATTCATATTCATATTCATATTCATATTCATATTCATTTATTTTGCTTAATATACATCGGAGAACAGGTCTTAATGATTTCAAAATGCAGAGTACATTATACCCGATAAGGGCGTAGCAAAAATTGTTAGTAATGTTAGTATCAAATTTAATGGCATGCAGTTTATATACAGTCAAGAATATGCAATTTACAGTCAGATATAAAACGCGTTTTTATTAATTTTGTCAATTTTGATACTAATGACTGTTCTTTTTCGCCCAAGTGAATATTCCTATAGGATTTATCGCAATGAAACATCTACGACACGACACTAAGGGATAATTTAGCTTTTTATTAGTTAATGAAATATCAGAATGGGATCCGTTGTTTGAAAAGTTAGCTGTAACATATCTACTTACAAAATACGTTACCTGTATGATATTGTATTACTTTCTATGCCCGCATTAAAACTCGTGTGAAGATTCCCACAGAAACCGTGTCTTTTTCCGGCATAAAAAGTAGCCTTATCGCTCTTCGTAAACGATATGCAAAAAGTCACGTCCATCCGTTGCCCCAATGCTGTGTGAAAAATATAGTGTCAGGATAGTATATTTTTTATAGATCCGGCTAGAACAACCTTTGCACGTCCCTAGTAGTAACACAGAATGTTACTCTACTCCTAACCTTTGCATGTTTCTATGACGTTATTGGCTCCCGAATGATTACGTTAATGGACTTTACCATTTAACGATCTTTTAGCTCTTGAAATTGACTATAAAAGAGATACGGTTTAATTTATGATCATTAGGAAATTTGCCTTTGATATAATGTTAAAAATTGCTCCCTTGCGAATATAAAGTTCTTAGGAAGCATATTTTTTTCTTTTCACTTTACTAAAAATTATTGTTAAACGTCATACAACCTGTGCTTGAATTGCTTGAACGCAAGTCATCTAAGGTGGCGTTGCGCTTCACCTGAACTGAGAACTAGCTTGCAAGTGAGACTGTCAGAAAACACCAATATCGATGTCGGTGTTACATACACTGTAAAACTAGTTTTTAAATACAGTTTAAATGAACCTACTAATAGGAAATAAAACTTTTAATCTAATTATTTATCAATGATCCAAAAAATAATTACGTGCATAAGCCAACTTTGCGATGAGGCCAAAGCTAATATGTTGCCTGTTAGCTGTTAAATGTTGCCTCATTCCTGGCCGTGTATAAGAATAACAATAATTAATTAACAACATATTATATATACAAAAACACTAAAAACAAGTGCATTATGTAACTACAAAAATGTATATTGTTGCAAGCCGGCTTATACTCAGCGTTGCGCTGAAATGTATCAGTTGATTGACGTTCCAGTGCGTACTACCAATGTTCTGATAGTCTGATCCAAATCTGCAAAATTATGTATTGCAAAGACAGAAACAAAACAAAACAAACTATAATGCAATTACCTACGGGTCAATTTAAATACAGTGTTAAAAGTTAATGCACATTCACCATCATTCGGAGAGTTTACGTCACACTAAGCTTCAGTTAAATAAATAACCACAGAATTCAATTCAACAGACCGTTATAAAATAAGCTCCAGGCAACAGAGTTGAATCGTTTTACGCGGTTAACCGCAACGTTTTCTGTCAAGCAAACCGGGATCTGCAAAGTTTACTCTTACGTACATGGTATTCGAAAGGAACTGACAGTTGAACAAAAAAAAAACCTGGATACACTTTAGATGGAAAGTAAAATTACGTTATAATCAGTTTTTTTACTACTTTCATGGTAGCGTTTGACCATAAGTCACTTGATGTTATTTAAGTGACCTGGATTGGGGGTAAAAGAAACCTTCAATTTCGAGAGAAAGACTCTATTTGGGAAAACTGCACACAATAACAGTAACATTATACATACGAGTAAGTCATTAATATTATGTGATGGTGCGAACACTGCTGCTGTGTATGTACAGTACCTCTCGAAAAGGACTTGGCTCTATGAGCATATGCTATGGACGAATCCATAGCGCTGATTTTCAGCCAGACCCTTTGATTTATTTAGTTTCGCTTAGTTTTAATTACAAGCGACCTTATTATTCAAAACACATCAAGTAAGCTTTTTAACCCGCTGTTTGAATACCTGTTGATCTTTGGCTGCTAAAACTCACACCTGCATGCATGCAAATGCGGAAAACAATTTTATTTTACATTACGCTTGCCGTATTTGAAATTTGAAATGCGCTGTCGATACGTCACATGCGAAAGGTATCGGATAAATGGTTGGATATTGCAGTTCCGTGGTTTCATGGAATTTAGACGAATATGTCATGTGTAGGAATACAAACTGTATGAATACTGTAGTATGTGTTTGTGTTTTATATGTATTTTGCATTTTATTTTCATTTTACATTGACTAAAAGTAGCCTACTTCTAGACTTCTATTCACTATTTGTGGCATATCAGTTCTATCACAACCCAAACAAACAATCCTGATGAGCATTTGCCAAAACTTAACTAACTTTGACAGGTCTACAAAATGATTTCCCGTTCTTACTTATTACGTTGTCAAAAATGAATGGAAATACTAATAGACCTATAGTTATAGAAAATGCACACCCAGGTTGATACTAATAGGCAAACTAACTAATTTTAGTTGGAGTGAAGATTCAGCAGCTTCCGATTTAGGTTCTGCAAAAATATGTAAGTACCTATGTGTAAGATCTGTCTTTGAGAACTCTTTGATTTATGTTTTGGACGCATTCCATTTAACAATATTAATGTTAAAATTCGTATTATTATAGAATTCAATTTCTAATAATACTTCTTTTCTTCTTTTAATCATAACCACCCTAATCTCACCGCCGACCGTGTTTGTATACGAGGGACAGAGTATGACCCGCTGAATGAATGCCTGTATTTTTGTCCCAACGTACCTATCAGGGATTTTAGTTTTAATCAGCTACGTGTCTACATTGCTATGATAAAGAGACTGACTGCGACTGTATTTCGATGACATAAAGGCACCGCGTTCCTATTGCGTTTTAATAGGCAGCTTGCGCATTGTGTTCTTTAATTTCATTCAATCACTCAGCAAGTTTATCTGGCTTTGGGCCTGTCGCCCTTTAACAAAAAGTTACTTTAAATTATTGCCTCGCTATACATCCTCGTGCGTCTTGGAAACGTCCCCCGGCTATTCCTAATACCCGACGAAACCAATTTGAATTCAATTTAGCTTTTTTCGAGCAAGCTTTTGTTGCCTCTCAGTTGTGTTTACCTTATTCGATTTCTGTAATTTCATTCATAACAAACTGGATTTGGGGTTCGAAAAGCCCATCGGGGTTGACAGGGGCGTTTGAAATAATATTCTCTTTGATAAGAACCGGTTTTGGTGCGTAAGTGGTGGGGTCCGTGCTATGGGCTCGTAGATTTCGGATGGGATTTGTCAAAGTGAAGTGACAAAAACTAATTATGGCCTACAATGAGGCAAGGGGAAAGGGATACGGTGTAATCGATGTGATATCGATTTCACCAGCTAGTGGAAGGTACGTGTGAAATTAAATTGCTGAGAACACAGTAACGTTTTTTTAAATAATCCTAGCATGTTCCGTTAATCGATTCCTTAAATATTTATTCTGGAACCTACAATTTAAAATCGACAAAAAAAATAATGATATTTAATAGTGTTAATTGCTTAATGATGTTATGATAGAAGACTGATAATCGGAATTAATCGCAAGTTAATTACATACTAGTTATTAAAAGCGTAATTATATTATTACAAAAATAATTGACTTTACAATTCAGCGTAAATTTTTGTGTCGCCATTAATTTTAATAAATATATTATTTGCTATCTGAGAACCGAATAAAAAAGTCAAGCTTACTAGCATTTGAACATAAGCTACGTAATATTATGAGATAATGCGGTCGAAGGTTGTGCCACACTGCGTACATAAGTTACAAACCTTTTCTGGATGGTACCTAATGTTAACAATGATTCAATCAGGTACATAGGAAATTTTGGTAATAGATTGGTAATCAAGCAGATAGCCCGCCTTATGATGAGTGGTCACCGTTGTCAAGGTTTTACCAACCTTAAAGAACACGAGCTACTCTTGGCTACTCACCGTTGCCAAAGCGTTATCAACCCTGAAGAACGCTATTCTTGAAGGACTTCGGATATTATCTTTAAATTTTCTCCCACTAACTTGTCCAATTAAACCCTTAGCCCTACCACGGCGTTACTTTCATCAATTTGCCTGTAGACGACCCGCTGGGCAAGTGGGACAAGACAAACAATAACACGGCCTCCTGCGGTTACTTATTGCACGAAAAGTAATTTGTCCAGTAGTAAAGGTCGCACGAAATAGGGCAGTAGGCGTTTGTGAAAGCTAGAACAGTTTACACTACAACCAGCTGAAGAAGTTAATGAAACCACATGGCCTTAGATAATTGATAGAGTCATGCTTTTAGTCAATTTTTAAAACCGATATGCATGCTCTGAAAAGTCTGTCAGTTTGACTTTGACAATGTTATTGCAGTTTGTTTTTACAGCCGTAGAACTTTTTTTTTCAAGTACAATAATGTGTATTGAATGCGGGACATTGGCTCAATTAATTTTAAATGCATTATTGGACTGACTTAATTACATATTATGATAATTCGTACTAATTCGTACTAAGTGTTATTGTTGCAAATAAACAAAATTTCTATTCTATTCTAAAAAAATCCGTAAAAGACTAAGGCTATGTTGTTTCATATTCCGTGAGTGAGAAGCGCTTAACAAACAAGCAGTCAAATCTATCGCCATATACTAACATAGAATAAAAATAGAATAGAACAGAATATAATGTATAAGTAGTTCTCTGCAAACCACTAGAATAAAATAAAACAGGTCAGAACAATAGAATAGAACATTGGTTGGTTACTGAACAATGGTGTGACTACGAAAACGTCCTAAATGTGACCCGCATTTGCTCGTGCTTTAGGAGAGGTGATATTTAAAAACCTCATTCACTGTCTCATACTTACATTGCTGGTACTGTCTTGAACGACGATTATGCCTCATCTCGGTGCTAATAGAGCATTGACAGCTCTCCAGCGTTAATTGGATAACTAAGTATTGTCTGCAGTTTGCCGGGTGTTTGTGACAGTGTTCATAGGCGGATGCGGCTGATTGCGGCATGGCAAAATTGGATTTTTTTCGGGTATGACAATTACGTAGAGAAAAAGGAGAAAAAAGAAAGATGGTGAAGAAAAAAGTAGTTTTTTGTTACTTTTAATAGAGTGGCATTTGACAAAACGGTACGCTGCCAAAAAGATCTAGTGTTTGCAGTAGTCTTTTCTGCAGCGTCAGCACAATCTTCACTCTCTCACCACCGGTAAATAAATTCATAAAATTCCAAATTAATACATAGGTATGATAATATTTTTAGTACGAGAGAGATACTTATAAGATATACTACTTGGCATAATGTCAATGGCCGCACCTTGCGGATTTTCCATTGATAGATACTGTATTGCGCTCATCATGCTGACAAATTATAGGTTAGTTATTTCACTGTTTTTATTACAAGTACCTACCTATAGAAAAATGAAATGCCTGGCTATTTAATAACAAAGTCTTACAGTTTACCAATTTAATATCCTCTGTAATCAAAATAAACGATTACCCTTCGCAGCTATTAAAAGCAAACATTATAAATCATATGGAAATAATTTGTGCTCTGTTTCGCCTCAGGTCAGTGTAATCAGAAGAGGCTCTTTTTGTAACCGAAGCTAAAACTTATTAAGTATTCATTCCTATACGATAAATTACTTTTTGTAGACAAAGTATTTTACAAGCAAATTGATTTGTAAGCGAATGATTTAATTAAAAAAATGAGTTACGAGTATAAGACTTAGTTTGGGGAAACTTGTTCGAAGCTGTTAATTAAAAATGTCAAAAAATGTCGGTCATTTGTATGGTTTACTGGCGGTTGAGGTTTATTTTTAGGTTTGAGTCATTGTATTTTTGTAGTTTTAATCTATGATTACGTAACTTCCTGTTACTCACCGTAAGCAAACTTTGTGGTTACATGCACGCCAAGAAAACGTTGATTTCAATCATCTATAGTATTGTTTAGGTAAGTCTTTTGTTTAAGAGATAACCAGAAAACGGTGCATCATCATTGAAGATTATGTATTATATAAAGGGCAAATGTTAATAGATTTTCTGGTGCTCTTTAGCGAGTCTAGATGGTGTCCAGTTTTATGGGCACCTCTTTTCTTGGTTGAAACTTTAGATACGTGGTAGATGGTTGTAAGGCATATTTTAGAGCTCGCGTGCCTATCCACTTTATCAATCGCCAATCACTTATCGTATTCCGTGAGCCAGTTAAAATGTAAAACATAAATACTTATACATAATCCGTAATAAGTATATAGCATTTTGCTGGCTCTGTAATTTTGCGGACTGCTAGGGAATGACATTTTCTCCCTGTTGTTTTGTTTCAATACAACATGGGTATCTTTAAGCCTGAAGACCAGCGTAACTTACCTTCGACTGCATTGTCAATCATCACCAGATGACCTGTGGTCAAACGCTACCCTGAAAGTAGTAAAAACAAAAACACACCGCGCATGCGTGGCATTACACTTTTTTCGTCCGGTTCGAACGGATTTACAGCCCAACCGCGCCGATAGAAATTTCACTTCAAAAACCCTAGGTATATGTAGAAAGAGGTAATTTACATAACAGTCGTTTAATTTTCAACCATGTCCAGTTGTTCCAACTTTCTAACACGGCCCAAAGTGTCACAGTTTCATAGTTAATTAATTCAAGTAATCCGCTGATGAACGTTATCCAACTGCCTATCGGCTCCATCTAGATCCGATATCGAGATTGTTAATTCTGTGTAACAAGTATCACGGGCGTGTAAGTAACGACGGTTATCTGCCTCTATGGTTCAAGATCTTTCCACTAAAATATGCTGGGACAAATTAGTCGCTCAATCCGTTCTTGTCTATTACAAAATAGCTTCGATTTGAAGTTTAAGAGGTGTCATTGTTAGTGTCAAAATGAATTTCTAGAGGTGTTTTTCATTCGGTTTGATTTAGAGGTGTATCTTGTATGTTTCTCAACGGTATTCTATTGATAAACTTTATTGGTTTTAGTGTTATTGAAATAACTTTGCCATAGTATTCTCTTTCTCTCTATAAATGTTTGTTACCTTTTCACACATAAAACGAAAAACAGAAATTAATAAAATTTGACATACCTAACGATAGTTTGACCCTAGAAGGACATAGGATACTTTTTATCGCGATGAACTGTGGTCCACGTGAGTGAAACCACGGGGCATAGTTAGTTTTTAATATTAACCTTTTTTAAAGCATGTGGTATGTGAGATTTCTTTGTCGATTACAAATTAAGCAAAATGCTTGAAAAATAACTCAAGTTACCACAATAAATACTTACTAATACTGAAATGGGCTAGCGTGACGCTTCATAAATTGATTTGCTCCTCTCGTCGCACAGCCGCATATAAAAACACTTTAGTCATTCGCCCACAAAATCCTCCCAATCTTAAATCTTCCGAATCCAACTGCAAGCGAATTAAAAAGGTTTAAAAATCACCCGTTCCTCTCGATTTTTATTGCATGACCTCACCAGAGAAAACAAAGACGGAGGCAACATCGACGTAATTAGAGAACAAAGTGTTGTTGTTTAAATTAACCTTCCGTACCTAAATGAAAGTGCGGGACGTACCAGTATAGAAGATGCAACCTGATTTGAGGCACGCACATTTATGCAAGTTACCATTCTTATTTCGTATAGAATGCATGTGTGCGTGCGTGTAAACCTCGAGAAACTTGGATATTCATATTGATTCTTAGCTGCCCAAACTTCACACAGGTAGATAATTTTAAATAGTTGATGTACTGCAGTGGCTCTTCGGTTTATACAAAAATCCCATGGCAAAAACATTTGCAATTTTCCAGGTCACTATCCAATTTTTCTTTTGCTAAAAAAACATAGTCTTACAAACATTTTAAAAAATACTAATTCTGTCAGCTGTTTTCAATTGAACAGCATTTATTCAATTTTATTGAAATAGATGCTAGAAAGGTGTAATTTTTCCATACAAACTTTAACAACCCATTTGATTCCTTTATGAAATTAAACTAACAAAATATATTTCTCATCTTATACCCAATATTCAGCTTCACTGGTCTTGTAGTCTACGAAATTTTGTGATTAATCAGTCAGTCAGTGAGTGGTATTTTATACTATATACTCATCTAGAATAAATTCGTTTTTTTACTGATTGGGTACAGTTTTACTGCTTCTTGTGGGTCGTTAATTTTGTCCACTTCGAAATGACAAATTAGATAGATATAATTCGAATGTATTTGTTCGGATTCACTAGAAGCATAGTATATGTGATTGAATCTTAATAAACCTGCAGTATTAATATAGTACGAACTTCTACGAATTACTTAACTATGAAAAATCTTCAGAATCATTTTCAAAGGAGAATATTGAATAAGATAGGTACTGAGTTCCTTGAATCGTCCATGAGTATTAGTTTTAGTGGTGGACGAATGAATATCATGAGATACTAATGAAATCATTCGATTATAAAAATATCTCGTAGCGATTACTAGTTACATATTACTTGGCGATGCATAATGCAGTACACGCAAGGCATATAGGGAGACAATACCGATAACATAATAAATACGGGAGTAGAATTAGTTTTCTATTAAAATTAACAACGTTATTCAATTATGAAAATTAGTGAGTCACTAATTTCATAATCGATTAGCAGTATGAGTACCGGTGACTTTCTTAAGACGGGCGTAGAATCTGGATTTCATTATATTAGTAACAGTGGGTACATTAGTAATAGTATAACATTTGCAATGTTATTCGATTATGAAAATCAGTGAGTAACTAATTTAACAATCGATTGTTAGTATTAGTAATGAGTAAATATCTCGATTGTGACAATTAATCATGATCGCACGACGCTAGTTACGAGTAGTTTATATTTCGTCCTCCATGCCCATACTACGGTATATTAAGTATACTGCCAGTGCCTAAACGTAAGGCAACTGAACAAGGTGAGCTGGCGAGCCTTTAAGTCAGCACTTAATTTATGGTCAATTAACCTGGTGTTAAAGTTAAATAAGGTGACATTTAGATAGCCCGAGCTTAACAGACTGCGCTGGGGTCCAAAAAGAACAGGTACAAAGGATGCTTGGTAAATGATGTTTTTGTGTAGAACTTAATTGACAGCAATATGACTGTGTGAAAATACACTTTCACTAAATGTTACTGGAAAAGCGCAAACGTGATTCAAATAATTAAAGTGAAAATTGAACTAAAGTGAATTTATTTTTATTTTGTAAGCCTTATGGTTGCTCTGGACTTTTAGTTTTTGTTCGTTTATTTGTTAGATTTGTTAGATGCAAGCTTGGTGTGACTTTGGTATGATGTATTAAATTGATTGATAAAAATCCTTTACAAAATGCTAAGAGGTCATTGTTTGTACCTTACCTAGGTACATACAGTTTTGGTCTACCATGGTTATATCTATAAAATGTAACTTATTATTTATCTAATTACTAGAAATAATATATGTGCTTAAAGGGGAAAATATAGTTTGCGTTCGATCTACAATTATTGATATGTAATATAAAATCAATGGAACCCCTATGGTAAGGGATTAAGGGAAGAAAGATCTTTATCGGACAGTTAATAAAATTTTGCACAGATAGAAAGTAGGTAGGTAGAATAATAATGCTCAATAAATTTTAGCAGCTACAAGGTACATGCATGAAAGCTAAATGATTCATTCCGTACAATCGAATTTTCGAAATAGCGTATTGTGAATTTGATCAAGAATTTGAACTGAAATTAGACTAGACAGGATTTGTGGCATGGGATTTGAATATACATTTACCCCATACCATATCGATTTGTAATTACAACGTAAGTTCCAATTTTATCTTTAGGATAGTTCTAACCGTCGATTGAACGCCATTAAAACAATAACCAGCAAATGTCTTCTTCAAATATAAAAGAAAACAATACTTCGGTTAGACAGTAGAAAATGAAAACTTGTTCGACAAAAAGATTCCTGCAGCAGAACTGATTTAACTTTCCTAATAAAGCAAACTATTCCAACAGTGTTAAGCTTTTGCCAGACACGGCTATGTGTCTTCTTTCTCGTTATCTCTACAGGATAACGTTTTCTAAACAGTACCTCATCTCAAACTAGATTTCTAATCCTTTGATTAACTTATCAATTTGCTTTTAGGGAAGTCCCTCGGGCATGATAAAAATTTCAATATTAATAATTAATTAGAAGCCTTTGCAGAATTTCAGTCTCAGCTGACGGGATGTCACGACAGAAGATTAGTTGAGATTAAAGAAGTACTTGATACAAGAAGATATAACACTGTATATTGCAAAAGACCAAGACGAAAGCTAATATCAGATCAGATTACATTAAACATCAAAACTTATATCTGATTTAGGAAGAAATATGGTAAATGTATATTAATAACACACAATACATGACGTGAATACTAAATGAAATAGTAATTTAAAACACAGATCACACATACTTTACATATTAACAACTCAACCATAAAGTTTAACAAACATTTGCCTTATTAGACGACTGTTAAAAAACAATGATAAATGCAGAACTCTTTTTGCTGAACCTAGATCCGAATAAAATTCAGCGTAATGTGTGTGAATGGAACACAGCGTTTTCTTTGAAGATACTACACTGCCTTTACATAGTTTTATCTCCGAACCACACCTGTCTCCAATCCCGAACTCTGTTTGTCGACCCGCTCTCTCTAATTAGCCTTCATAATGACTAGCGACACTCCATTAATTATAACAAAACGCGTTTTGATGTGGACAAACAAAGCTGAAAAACAACTTTAGCGACCTCAAACTGGAAGTAACTCTAAACATCTGTTGCCAAAGCTGAAATTTTTGTTCGTACCCCAAACAGCTTTGGTGTTACCAACTTTTTAATGTCAAGCCCTAGTTTTGTTCGCATCTTGGGTTTTTGTCTTGTTTTTCTCTTTCGAAAAGAAGTAAGGGTCATACTTACTCATGTGTGCATGTGAGAGTCTAATGGATTTAAAACTCAAATAAAGTTATTAGTTTTGTAGGTTTGTTAGCAAACTATTATAGCAGACCTAATGCTCAGTGGTAGTGACGTTGACTTGCGGCCCGTAGATCGTGGGTTCGAATTCAGTTGAGCTTTTGGTGAAAGAAAACCTGAATCATGATGAATGTGAGATGGTCGTGGTGATAAGGCATTTCCTAGTGCAAGCCTAGCTAGCTGAGCAGTTAAGCACCTAACGGGTGATCAGTAGCCCACTTGAAAGCCAGTTCCTAATCTAGGTGTAGCGCGCCACCATCTTTGACCACACTGTCACTTAACATCAAGTGACTTGTGGTCTAAACGCTATCAAGAAGTAAATAAAAAAGAACAAATTGTAACACAATAACTCCCACTACCCATTTCATTAACAAAATAATCGCGTCATGCCTGTAACTACTGATATCAATACTGCATCAGCCCAATAAGCGATACCGCGATGATTCTTCAAATTTAATTCTCTTATCGTAATTAAAGTTGACAAATGGATACAAAAATTCTTCATCAACAGGCTTCACTTGAAGCTTCACAGATCATGGTGAGTCAGCGATAAAAGTTGGAAGCGCTTTTGAAACAGAATGAACTGCTCTTCAGACTTATCTACTTAGTAGCCGAAATCATTTAGACTATTAACTTTTTAAGTGGATAGATGTTCTTTATCACGTTCATTAACTTTCTTTGACGCATGTTGCCGTCTTTGCTGCGTTTTTTTGTAACATATATTATGGAGATATTGGACCAATTAGCTACTACTCGAAGAGTTGGATCTACTTGCAGGACTCGTTTGCAGAGTCCGTCTAGGGAAGTTCAAATGGTACTGTGTTTCGGATTGAAGGGCAATGTTTCCAGTGACATCACAGGGCTTTTAGAAATTTGACATCTAATATCTCAGGGTGTCGAATGCAGCGCATTGCTGTATAGGATTTTGAATTCTGAGTGACTCTGAACTGTAATAGGCAAGACTAACGTTTACCATCGTCAGGCGGGTAAATTGTTCGTCTCTTCATTCAGTAGCATAAAATAAACTTGGTTAAAAAATACCTAATGTTAATGCCTAAACAATCATATAATATATATTAGCTCTAACCCTTAACTTAGATAGCCTGTATTTAGGGTGTCAGAAACTATGAGTAGACAAGAAAAAAACTTGCGTTTTTTTTCAATGCACAAATACCTATTGCTAAATATATTATGTTATACGTAATATGTAGTTTTGAGTTGAATAGAACTTTAAATGCAGTTATTTTGCAAGTAGAAAACGTTGATGCTTAGGTGTTTTAAACGTACAGATGCAATTCACCCAAAAAGAAATAAGTGAGTACTCTAAGCAAGAAGAATTTCTAAATGCTTAGAAAAAGATTGGAGAAAATCGTGCTCGGGTTACAAGTTTTCATCTTGAATTTGCGTAAGCTGTCGCCTATATTTTAAAAAGGATTAAGGAAAAAATACGGGAAATATTTATATAGGAGGTTGGCGACACAGAGAGATTTACGTCCCGAAACAAAATCTCCTATGAATTATGTTATTTTAAGCTGCGACAGCTGCTAACAATGCAGCTTTCTCTTTGTCAGCTTTTGAATTGTTTGTTGAATATTTTCGTAAATAATTTGAACCATTTATTGGATTTAAAGCGTCAAACTAAAATACTGGCAGATTTTAATTCTGAAAACGACGGCAGCATTCTAACATAAATAACTTCAAAATTCATTGATATGAGAGCCACATCCAATAGGCATTTCAATGAGACATTTGCGCTCATAAATAATTTTATTTCTGGATCGCAGACACTATCGTGCCTACGATCAACGCCAATGACATATGGCGCTTGACGTTCCAAATTCAAAACAATAATAAGCTCGCGCTCTTCATTTTTTATTATCACTGATAAATTATTCATATCATAATCCGAGTGATGGGGAACGATCGCGGAGTACGTTCCGCCGACTCATCCGACAGGTCTAATTTAATGCGTGCATTTATTATTGGTAATGGAATTAACCGAGCCCGATTATCATACGATTTGATGGACGCACTATCTCCCGATCGCAGCACCGTGCCGCCCACTGCACTTAAAAAAAATAGAAAAGACCGACAGAAGCTGGTGGACGACGTGGTCATTACGCCAAATTATTGTTATCTTTATGGTAGCAATCGGTCTGCCGAATTCGTTTACAGATAAAACGTTATTTTATAACGCTAATTCCTTTGTCATTTTTGTGTCCCCGAAATCTTAAAAGGTTTTTTCGTCGCCCATAATTCTTGGACTCGTTCTTTTTATAATGACAGAGCGCATGATGACTGGATTCGTCCGTTGCCTTCATTATTTGCGGTGATACGGATATTCTAACTTTTATATTATATTTTTTATCTGAGAGTCGCATCTTTTGAATTGTTATTGAATTATGGAATTATCTTTTTGTTTTTGGCCGGAAGTGGGGAAGTTATTCGTCTGTGTGTAATTTGTTGGCTTTGGGTTCGACGGCTACAAAGTATTTGTTGAAAGCGTTTCAAGTGAAAAGCAGCGGGCGCGTTCCTGAAAATCCATTGTTCAGATTAGTGAGTCGGGCGTGTTTAGTCACGTACCTGGTGTTTTGAAACGTTCTCGTTGTAATTGAACAGAGGAAAAACCCTGGCAAATATTTGTTTATTTTAAAATTGCAGAGTGAGCTGATGTGCGGTATTTTTTAGGCTGCGTTCTTTATGTTTCTAACTAATCTCTCTACTACAATTTGACAAACTATTTACTTCTACCCACTGGTAAAGCAATTATAATATAAAATAATATTATGTTCACTACAACACAACATTCTGAAAATTTAAATTCATTAACATAAGTAAATATTTGTGCTCCATAAACAGAAACAGAAGGCTAGTATTTTGTAGAAGTTGTCATTACATATGAAGACTTTTTTGTATTCTTTAGAAGTATGGTATTATTAGATTTCAAGAAAATCTTACGTAGTTGGTATTTATTATCACGTGTGGTTCTAATAAAGCTTGGAAGAGGGTAGCCTTTGATTGCGATCACCTGATGGCCCGCTGGATGTTGTTACATGCTAAAAAATTCAATATACTTTACTTCTAATGAATGCATTAAAACTCACTTTGCTAATAGAGATCATGAATCTCAAAACGCCATAAAACGTTACTCCACTAAGGGAATTCAATAAGAATAAAGCGTCTCAAAACAGGAGCAGGTACTAGGGTAGCATAAAGTTGGTAAAGTAAACCGAACAATGCTCAATTTGGCTGCCGTAGCTAAATCGAGCAGCTGCGTTAGACGTGACCGTTTCCTTGCGGCTACCAGGACCACAGGAAATTAAAAAAAAATACATTTCAACCAACCAACAATCCCCATTATCGTGAAACCGCTACTGAAGTCACGTCTAACAAATAAAGCTTCAACTTTACGTACAATCTGTTCTCAAACAGATGAGATTCTTACGGAAACACATTCACCGTTTATGTCATGTACTCGTAATGTTATGAAGTTTTAGAAGGATGGAGAGATCGTGTTCATGTGTTATATTTACGAAATGGCTGGTTGTAACTTTTTGAGTGGCTTGTTTTTTCTTTTGTCCCTAAATTTGTAGTGACTTGTCAAAGTTTTGTGTCAATGATAAGCAATTGACTAGTTAGTTTAAGACGCCGCGCCGTCAAGACTAGATGGAGCGACGACTTGTGCCTAGTGGCTGGCAGTTGTTGCATGAGAATAGCCAAAGACAAAACTCAGTAATGAACCTTGGGAGAGGCCTATGATGAAGTGGTCGAATGTGGCTTCACGGTACCCTGACTTACTTTGTTGCTGAGTATTTCTTATTACAAGAACAGTTTATGATTCAAAATTACGGGCAAATTTAATGCAGATGTAAATGACATACACGTTTTCAAAATCCAAATTTGATATTCATTTCGTACAAAACAAGGTTACACTACTTTAAAATTCAAATATAAAAATGTTGGTTCTCGAAAAACGACCCTAGATCGTTCAGAGCCAAGTGTGAAGTGATTAATCGACTCTGGAACACGCGACTGGGTGTTATTTCGGAAAGAATGCGCGGAACGTGCTTCCATGCTGACCCCCGTAGAGTAACAAATACTGGCCGGCACGGACGGATGCCCGCCATTCGTTGTCTATGATCCCTCATTTGAATTTGGAATCGTGTCTCAATTTCGGGTTTCCTTCGTTATTCCTTTTATTCTTTTTAAAAAGAGGTTGTCTAATTTGCGTTTGAGTTATGGTTTTGCAAAGAGTTTGTAAAGGTATTATGCTGACCCCCGTAGTATTCAAATCTTGGCTTGAATTGAACGGACAGTTGAATCTCGTTGTCTAAGCTAAGATTATATCTCTTCTGTGGCTGATTAATGATTGAATTCTGATTCTGATTGATTCTGTGGATTGATTTAGAAATTTAGTTCGTATGGCTTATTTATACAATTTTGGCACACGCATACATATAAAAAAAATTTTTTTTTTATTTCTAATAATATATTTTAATCATAAGATCCACGTCAAATATTATTATGCGAGTCAAATATTATCCACGTCAAATATTATTTTCTGTATCGAGTAGGTACCTATACCTACTCGATACAGAAAATTAAACTTCTAGAAGAACCTTGTAACTTTATTTAGCACACAATATAAACTATATCAATAGTCTATTGTTTGATTTTTGGACATAAAACCTCCGGGTATCAATCTCATTATGAAGATTTGACTACTACAGTTTTTAAATAAATCTTCAAGAACACGAGGATAAAAATAAATGCTTACCTCGAATTTTCCCTCCCAGACATTTATCTGCCAAAAAGGAATATCTCAGAGACATTATGATTTCGTCCATTGTGCCAGGGTCGAGGAAACAGGAAACCATTACGGCACCATATGCACCCGGTGTCGCACGAGTTTTGGATCTACCCCCGCCTCGGTATAATTTAAAACTCTTTTACGTGATGTCGTAATTTCGTATTTCTCCACCGATGTCACAGAGTAAATATCTGAAGTTTCTTTTTCTTCTTACTGGGTAGCGTTTGATCACAAGTCAGATGTGGTCGAAGGAAGTGTCACATATGCATCCGGCGTCGCACGAGTTTTGGATCTACCCCCGCCTCGGTATAATTTAAAACTCTTTTGCGTGATGTCGTAATTTCGTATTTCTCCACCGATGTCACAGAGTAAATATCCGAAGTTTCTTTTTTCTTCTTACTGGGTAGCGTTTGACCACAAGTCAGATGTGGTCGAAGGTAGTGTCACATAATTATGCACCCGGTGTTGCACGAGTTTTGGATCTACCCCTGCCTCGGTATAATTTTTAACTCTTTTGCCTGATGCTGTCATTTCGTATTTCTCCAGCGATGTCACAGAATAAATATCAGGTTATTTTTTTTATTTCTTACAAGAGTCTTATTCACTATGACCATCAAGCTTCCTTGCCAATAACGTGTGACGTCATTACAAGCGATCATTCCACGCAGATAAAGTAACGCGCCCGCGTTACGTGCTTAGATGGTTATAGCGAATAAGGGCCTTACATAACAATTTAATAATTTACACACCACACACACACACTGTTACACTGTTCACTGTTTACAAAAACCGTGTGAAGCCAAAAACAAAAAAAATTAATGGACAACTTTTTTAAAATTTCTTTACTTCTTATTTTAAGATTAACTATTTTTAAGCCCTCCAACTTTTTTGACTGCAGTTTATTTTCAGTTCACCCAGTAACGTTGGTGTCTAATGAATTTGTACCAGAGACACTTTAAATAAACGCTGTCATCGTATCACATGTTTTATATAAATCTGAGTTTTAACGACGTCGGCACTCAATAAAATTTATTTTTTAATGGCTTTACGAGGCTAGATTTGTAACGTTTTTAACACTTATACATATTTAGGACCCATTCCTATACAGATATTTCTGATAATGACATAAACTGTTGTTTATGGGTTGTACGTGTATTTTAAGATTACAATCTGGATGAAATTATAATTTTTCTATCTCATATCAGAATTCATGATGGAATTACTACTATCAATCAAGGTTTAAATAACTTTATTGGGTTTAACACCTACGGAGTTTGCTGGGATATTTTCCGCTCGGCTGCTGGGTAATTGGATTTTATTTTTGGTTTAGTGTTTCCAGTGGGAATATCTATGTTACGTTTTGTGTGACGTATCTTTTGCGCTTTTATGACGGATGTAGGCAAACTACGTCGTTGCAAATTTGTCAAGTAAGATTTAAAATAACCTTTTATTGTTAGGGTAGCATATTTTGACAACAATACACCTGATGTAAAAGTAACAATGTGGTTGAAGGTGACACCACGCTATACCTAGGCTGGGAACTGGCTGTTTGTTCTAGTGCTCACCTGGCTATAGCTATCACCTTCAAGAAGAATCTTCAAGATCGTGTATTCCACAGCCCTCTTTTGAGAGCCAGCTCCCTGTCCGGGCGAAACGTGGCGCAACCTTCGCCCGAATTGTCACTAAACATCAGGTAACTCGTGGTCAAACGCTACCCAGTGGGTTAAAATTACTTGCAAAAATTAATATGTACCCAACTCCGGCTTTATGCCTATGTACATATTAACATTCTTGATAAAGTCACCATTCTGACAAAACTAAATCAAAATCGGTTCATTCTTTTTGTAGCATACGATGCCTCCGACAGATGCGTACGTCAAACTTGTAACACCCCATTGTTTTCATCGGGGTTAAAATGGCTTAAGGGATTCCATGGAGTCAAATCACGCGAGAAAAAAACGTTATACCTACCTGTTTAAAATGAACACGTTTCATTTGCCTACTTTACCCGTTTTACCGTCACTATAGGCATATCAGAGCGTACTTCCGCTAACACGATTATTATTGTGAAAATATAATGAGTCATTACGGTAACCCTTCATACAAAGTTTTTGTCACACCGTGTAAGGGAGACTTTATACTTGGCAAATGGCCGTTAACACTCCCTGATGGTATCAACACCTGATAATTATCGAGCTTGTAAGATCATGTTTCGTTCGCATGTATAGATGAAGGCGATAGTGTGGGTACTTTGGGTATGGCTCTTTATTATCTTTTATTTTGTTTACTTCGGCAAATGAATTTACGAGTTATTTTATTTATTGGTTACGAAACTCTAAAAATAACCAGATTTTTTAATAAAATGTAGGATATTTCGAGAATGAGTTTTAAGAGTGACTGAGTGGTATTATATAAAAATCATTAGTCATTAATTGTGATGATTCGTAATTTAAATAGATAGGTAGACTAACTATTTATTAGTACAACAAGAAAAAACTTTATAAGAAGAAGAAAAACGACAAATCTTCACGGTAAGTCACAAAAAGTGATAATAATTCTTAAATACTTCTACTGTTGTCAGGAATTGTTAAAAATATCATAGATAGATTGCTTGTATATCTATTTTCTATAATTATATTATTATTTTTCTTTAGCCCAAACTCAGTTTGTATTATTCAAAACACGTCGCGTTAACGCAACAAGTGTAAACTCTTCGCGCAGGCCTAACTACCAGACTTCCGTGACCAATCGTGACAGATAGGGCTAATTTATCAAACCTTGCTTCAATTTTATAATAACTCAGGTTGCGTGTGTGACTGAATATTCTATTAGACGGTGAACGATTAATCTTCAGACGGTAGGTTATTAGTGTCTAAGCCGGATTAATGGCTGTTTGTTATGTGATTGAGTGCCAGTTTCGATCGAGTTTTTTAATCCTTGAACTTTGAGTATATTGCCTTCTTGGTGTCTTTTAAATCTAAATTAGGTGGAGAGCTTAGAGTGATACTGTTTTTTTGACTAACCGACGAAAAACTAGAGGAGTTGGTTCTCAAGTCAACGTGTTTTTATTAAAACCGAGTGAAGGAGACGAAAAGTCGTCCATTACAGTTCAGTTCTACTCAGAATTTTGAACATTAACTGTTCAAAGTTTGATGCGGCAATGCCTTGTGCTTGTCACTTTAAAATACCAGATGATAAAAATCTTTATGTCCTGTAATTTCACTGGAAACATTGCCTTTCAACAAAACACAACACCTAAATGTATTAGTGCAAACTTTTTTACAAAGTTAAACGGTTTGACTTCCAACTTACCTATACCTACTTGGTAATCAGTCAGTTTTTGCGACGACGACGCCCCACTGGTTTTTAATACTGATGGTATTTGGTGACGTCATTACATTACTGATATATTTTGAGCAACGTTTTTTTCTTTGGCAACCTATACGGTGCAATGGGCGAATAGTTGAACCTAGTTTCTGATTTCCTAGGAACAGGGAATCCTAGATGTGAACGAGAATATTATTTTTGTGATTGGATGGATGTTATTCTTGTTTGTATGTATCACCAATTCACCACAGCTGCGACAATTTGTATGAACCTTAATCCAAATCCAATTTCGGATAAGTAGAAGAGAACTCGTATAAAAAGAAACGAGATTAATATTATAAAGAATGAATGTGAGACCAGTTCCAATTTATCTATCCCTATGAAATATATTGTGTACTTTGGGCTATTTTGTTCTTGGAAAGTAAATCTTTTAACCTCTATATCTCTATCTTTTTAATGCTTACTTTCACAAATCTGCCTAGTTTTCTTCTTCTTTTGCATGAGGTAGTGGGCAACTCTATTATCAGAGTTTTCAGGCCTCTGATATGACTTTACTACTGATACAACCAAGACCGACAATTTTACGAGCCTTCCAAAGCACGCGGTATAAGCGCTAAGTGGAAAATGCCACTAAACGGTCACTGAACTGCTGAATGTTCTCATTATTAAAAACCAGACCAGCTTTGTTACGAGCGCTAGTTATTTTTCAATGGTCGAGCTTCTAGCAGCTGATCAAAAATACTGTCCCTCTTTTTCCTTTAAAACCTTTCTTATATAATAAGGGATCTGTATCAAAACCTTTTGACTGATACATAAAAACAAGTAGCGTCAGTTGAAAGTACTCAGATTGTATGTAATGGAATTAACCAGTACCGGTTATAACATAATTTGACGTTATATCTCCTGGAAGAGCGGAGTTAAGGTACTACTCTTACAGCAGGGCTTGGCTATACTATACTATAGCTATAGTAGAGTTCCGTGTAAATGGGATCTTCCGGTAAAGTTCTACCACTATATCGGTTTTTACCACTAAACACCATTTTCGTAGTGCAGAGTCCTCTGGTGAAGGACTACCTATGCTTTTCTTAGTAGGACGTGAGTTCGAATCCTACAACGACCTTGAGCTTTCGGTGAAAAGAAACATCATGATGAAATCATAGCTTGGTAATAGGGCAATAGCTTTCACCCTCACGATAAGAATCTGTCGAGAAGAACCTATCGGTGTGTTCTGGTAGCCCCACTTTTGAGCCAGTTCCCAATCCAGGTGTAGCGTTGCGCTATCTTCGACCACATCATCACTTAACATCACGTGACTTGTGGTCAAAGGCTTCTTATTCTGTAAGTAGTAAAAAAAGAAACTCTTGAAGATAGGCTTCTTCAAATGCACGCTACTTAGCGAGGTCCTTGCCCCTCTCCGATAGAGCGAGCTATGTTTCTATTCACCACAGTTCTTGGCTTCTTGCCTGATAGCTACCACTGGTGTGCGGGTATTAAATCCCCGGGGCTACCGCTACGTCGTACATTAGATCTAATTACTGTTATCTCCCCGCTCCTCAGCTCTCGTTTATTTCCATTTTTATCCGAGATAGCTTCCTTTATGCAATGAAATGAATGTTTCGAGCACGAGGCCTATTTATTGGGTTTTGAGTCACGTAACGAAATTAGTGTGTTTAATTTATTTTTCACTTCCTTTATTGTAATATATTGGATATTTTTTAAATTACGATGAGGAGAATACGGTAGGTTGAATGTTGTTTATTGTGTGAGTATATATTCTTAGTATGTAGGTATTGAATAGACTTCTTGATAGAGGTGCTCCCTTGAGTACTTCGAGGGTAATAGATATTGCTATCAATTTACGCTTTTCTTGAAAAGCTATATATCGACTGTTCGGATTACAAAGGGCGTAAAGGACATTTGGGCGAAAATGAATTTTTAATAGTGCCATATTCAGTTTTTATATTATAATCTATTTCAGATATATAGGTATTTAGAGTAACTGTATGGAAAAGCAAAATACAGTTTTTTTTAAACTAGAACAGCAATAACAGAGGGCAGTCTTATCAAAAAAAGCGATTTCATCCAGACTACCCAAAAACAGAGGAATAGTAGGTTCAAAACTGTATTAATTGTCACACACACACACAATATTCATTTTCGAAACAACAAAAATAACTAAATTAAATGTTATTAACGCTCAATAGTAAAGAGAAATGTAAAACATTTTTAGTGTTAACATTGTTTCCGTCAAATTTTTGTCGACAGTGTGGCTATTATAGCCGGTTTAACTTCATCCCACTCCATTATAGAAAAAACTGTCAAGCGAAGCAAACAAATCATTTCATAGTTGAAAAAGCCGACTAGTTGAATCAACGTTTTTCTTTTATAATAGATATCGTAGAATTGCGTTTCATATTTTTACGGTTTTAATAAGTTGTGTTTTAACATTTTTATGGAAGTTATGGGACGCTAACGAATATGTCAATAAATAACATGCTATTAGCTATTATTTGGCCCAATAACTAAGAATTTATGGTATTCGTTTTAAAAAAGTCGATCATGAGAATAATAATGGAATAATTTAACTCTATTCAAATAAGTACCTACTTTTTTTTTACCGACACTAACTTTGGCAATTATTGTATCGAGTCTAATATTTTAATCACAGTTGGGTTATGAAAGAAATATATTATTTTAATCAACTTTAATATATGTTCGCAAAAAACCACACCGCTTATCTTCCAATGCTTATTTAAATAAACACTTGTACATTCGTTTTTCCTGTCACAAAAGATAGCGTCAAAGAAGCCGCTTTATGGAATATTATCTCGGAAACTACACAAAAACGTCTACCGTTACGATTAGATAGGCAGTGAATCCGGCCACTGCGCAGTGTCCGGCCACTTATTTTTTCACCGGTCGAGTAGAGCACAAACTATTACCTACTTTTGTCGAGTAAGAGTAAATCAATACAGCGGTTATAAAGTAGTGTGCACACTGAAGCGAAACGTCAAATTCTTTTGCTCTTTCCACTTAGCAAGCTCTAGATTAGAGCAATCCTGTCGACCAACATTCACTCCGCAAAATAGAGGACTTTAAATTGTCCTACTTTTATATTGACTGCCATTGGTTAACTGAAATAATTTAATTGGTTTAAGTGTTAATACATAAGGTTTAAATAAAGACAGTGACAGTTCAGAATACTTAAATCATAACTAATAATAATGACATATGTATAAAGCCCTTAATAAAAATGTAAAAAAAAGATTTAAAAACATTAAATGCCCAAAATTACAATATGCGGTTTTCCGGCTAACTCACTGACCACCGCACATCTAATTATGACTGTTTGTTCGTTGGACCGTATCTTGGTAATTAAAAAGAACCGACGATATTTGCTCATGCATAAAAATAACATAAATACTGCTCATTATGTTCACTATAAGTCCGTGTATTTGGTAGCCTAAAGCATGGAGCGTTTAGCGTAAAAAAGCCATGTGTGGGAGTGGATTAAAGGCCTTAGCACCATGTCGAATCAACACCAACTTGACATTGAAATGTGAACTTTATAACTTTTCAAGTACGGTAAACATTTCAATAATAAAGTAAAAGTAGTGTACGACGCGTCGACCGCGTGTTGCCAATGCGTCGTATACTTTTGACTACCAAAAACATTACTATACGTGATACGATATATGATATTAATATATAGAAGAAAGGTTATCGAGTGGTGTCCACAAACCAGAAGACGTTCAGTTTGTAGGCCCTCACGAGATGGACCGACGACATCGTAAGGGTCACGGGGAGCCGATGGATGCTAATAGTAGCAGTGTACATCTTAAGGTGATATTCCTTATAGGTGACATTGTGCAGAGTTAGGGTTGAGTCGATGTGGTGTGCAAAGATCTCAACCTTTACGTGTACCTATTATGGTTTAAACACCTTACATACTAACAAAGATTTGGTTTTCAAGCTATAAATACTGAAATAACTCTGAGGAAAGTACGAGTATAGGTACCTACATGAATTTAAGTAAAAAATTTTGCAAGCAAAAAAAATCGACATCAAAGGTTTCTCATTCATGGATGCCATTGTCGGAACTGGACAAATTGAAATGGGACCACACGGGAAGCACTAACTCAAATTTAAAAAAGAATCATCAAAATCGGTTCAGCCGGTCGAAAATTCTGATGCAACAAAAAAACACTAGAATCGTCCTCCTTTTTTGAAGTCGGTTGGATAAAAAAAGAAAACTCTCATTATGTTCCTTCCAAAACATTTTCTGTCGTCAGGATGCACCAAAAATCTGATTGGGTATCATCAATATCAAATTTAATACTCTTACCATATACGCCGTTTCAAATGCACGCCTTAAATAGTTAGTTAAAAGACACATTTGTTGTTGGGAATCGTAAATTAGAAAGCTTGTACGGGTTGCTTCGTTTTTATAGCCGCGTTTAGCTTTATATGACTTTATGACAATGATTCCACTGGCATCTGTGAATGGTTACGTGATTTGTGTTTTCTAGGAATGTGTGATTTCAGATCGTTATAGTCGTGTTTTGTCATCATCATCATTATTATTATTGCAGTTCTATAACCATATAAGCGAGAGCTCTGTGTTTTTTACTGCGAGATAGTAGATGCTTTATATCTATCGATATATTAAAAATGTTCCCCGCGATTTCACTCGCGTGGGCTACAGTTCATTGCGATAAAAAGTAGCCTATCTTTTCTCAGGCTCTAGACTATCCCTGTACCGAATTTCAGTAGTTTAGGCCTGAAAGCGTGACAGTCAGACAGGCAGACAGAGTTACTTTCACATTTGTAATATTAGTGTGTCACGTTTGGGTTATATATATTTAGCTAGATTGATTGAACTCTTGTTTAACAAAGATGTAAACGTTGGTGAAGTCAACCCTCAACGTCTTGTTTGTTTACACACTAGCACACATAATTTTCAACAAGAACATCGATTTGTACAACATAACAATAAACTCTACCAAAGAAACGAACTCCAGCGAACAAAACAAAGTGAAAAATATAAAAAAAAATATCGCTACATACAGAAAAGATCCTGTTTATCCCTAGGGACCCTGAACGTCGACCGTATTTTCTAGACGAATCCTGGTCTCCTACGGGACTTGAAATATGTAGTTTCATTCTAAACAATTGCTAGTAAATCTTTTCGCTAAACAAGACTGTACGGCTTTGCGAGTTTAAAGTTTGCTGTGTGTTTAGTACTTTATGTGCAGTGATCTTATTTATTTTTTGCGACGACGAAAATTTTTTCGGACTTCTTTACCGTGACGAATTTTCTTACGCATTCACTAGTGTTTCTGACTGCATTATAATTGTAACTTTTAACTAACCGTTTTGCACTTCCATTTCCATGCTATGTAGCATATTGGTGTCGATTTGGTTTCGCATTCTCTAAAACTAAACTAAATTTGACAGGTCTAATAGTACTGCTGTCTTTTTCTTACCACTGAAGTAAAAAAAGCACAGCATTACTCTTAGAACTGTCAAACTAAGTTAAGTTTTAGAGAATGCAAAAACGAATCGACACCAATATCTACCTACATATATGTATTTTCTTCTACTGGAAGTTCATATCAATTGATCCAAGTAGTTCTGAACATCTCTTAATTTTACTGCATTGTCTAACTAACTAACTCCGATGGCTCAGCGACCCAAAGTGTGTCTTGGCCTCCGAAACGAGACAGCGCCACTCTTCTCTATCTTGAGCTATTTCAGCCCAGTTGAGAGTCTGGAGCTCGCGCAGGTCTGCATCCACCGCGTCCTTCCAGCGGTATCTAGGGCGTCCGTCCGTACTGCATTGTCTAATGCAATAATTTTGTTCTGTAAGTATGTTTTAAAAATATATAAATGCAAATGAGTCGTTGTTCATTTACCTACTTATGAGAATAGAAAAGAAATCCTCTAATTAATTGGGGAGCGTTTTTGTTTGGGGGCAATGATTTATTTCTGTTTTCTGTATTAGCATAACTAAACTTAAAAATGCCTGTCTTTTCAAGGCCCACCAAAGAAAAAAGTGACGCCATTATTTTCAGACTTGTCAAATTTAGATTAGTTTTTGAAAATGCACATTAGAATCGACTCCAATATCTCATTTCTTAGTTTCAGCATTTAACTGTAATAAAATAGCATAAGCAGTGTTCTTGGGCTTTGATTGAGAAGACAGCACTTACGAGTATATAATATACTGGTTGCGCCCCGCGGTTTCACCCGCGTCTTCCTGTTGTCCCGCAGGAACTTTTTTCCGGGATAAAAAGTAGGCTATGTGTTAATCCAAGGTATAAACTATCTCCATTCCAAATTTCATTCAGATCCGTTTTGTAGTTTTTGCGTGAAAGAGTAACAAACATCCCATCCATCCGTCCATACTCACAAACTTTCGCGTTTATAATATTCACGTTTATATATTATATGTATATAGTAGGCTCCCTGAAAAAAAAAACACCACGTAATGTTAAAATGTGTTATTATAAAGTCTGTAAGGTAAAGTGAACAGTAAACTGAAAAGCCTTTTGTCAGTTCTGTTTACGACATTTATAAATTGGATTCTAATTTTGCGTGTAGCATTGTATAAAATGACACGGTAACATTGGCGTGACAGCATATCGCTTGGAGAGTGAACAGGGGTTGAAATTATTGTATGAGAAATGCGATTTCCACAAGGTACGTTCAAAGACTTTGTTTATAATCGTTACAGCAACGGTATAACAAGATGTGGATCATTGGTAAAGACTATTTCCGTAAGTTTTAATGGAAAGATCAGTATTTTCTTTCTTGTCTTTTTCATGCCACCTTCGACCACAGCGTCACTTAACAGGTCGGTAAAACACTATCCTGTAAAAAGAAGAAACAAATGTTTCACATAACAAAATAAAAGCAGTCTTAAAAAATCGCATTGGCCTATTGCTCAAATTTGTCAACGTGTTTTGACGCGTGCAGTGAATGAGGGGGCCCATAACCTCACTCGTTTGTTGGCCGTGACTCACGGGGACTAGACCGTGACGATGTATGAAATGTGCGTGTTTTTGCGTGACAACATCGCATGCTGATTGATTGACAATGCAAATTTTTTGTGGGGAAGTGTGACTGTGAAATCGCGAGTGTCCCCACGATTTCTATGCGGTTTTATCAGTTTGATTGTGTTAATCCTTTATTGCACTATTTTTAAATGCAGCTGTGTTATTTGTTATTTACATATTAGAATTTCTGGGTTTATAATTTTTTTTTATTATTTGGCAATTTGATGGTTGGTCAAACTTCTAACTTCCCGATCTTAGTATTGTCTGATACCCTAGATACAGGGAAACCTAGTTAAAGGTCAGAACCTATGTATGCGATTGTGCGGGCATTATTTATTAAATTATTTATTTCTTTGTAAAAATACATAACTAGCCAATATTTAAATGTTGAATAAGTACCTAAATGTTAATTCTCCGTAATCCTTATAAATGCAGGCACCTAACCATAAAGGTGACTCCTAAAATTATGACTGTTGATATTATCTCCGACAGTGTTGCCGCACAAATAAAAATTAAAATACATACTAATCCACAAGTTTCGTGTACAAAAATAACACAGCAAAAGTAGCGGTGAATAAATTAGGTGGGCAGTGATAAATCACAACGGATGGAATAGTTGCTTGAAATGTTACAACTTTGTATCGTGGGTAAAGAAATGTAATGTAAATAGTGTTGTGCGCGGTAGAAATGTGGCCGATAACGATCGTACTTGGATTTAGTAGTACTTATTCTTTTACGTATTAATAATAAACATTAACATAAATATTCGTTACGCGTTGTTTCTGGAACTCGCCTAGACAACAGTTTGGTAATTTCATAATGCCCTCAAACATTCATGATCCTAGATATTAAGATGCATTCTTTAGTATTTTGATATTTTATTCGCTGGTTAAAAGTTAGGAGTGGAAGTCATCTACAAACTTTGTTTCAGAAAAAGATTTGCGTTTTAAAAAGCAAAAAAGGTTGTAAAGTTTATTTCAAGTCAAGAATCTGTCACGAAGCACCCATCATCGGTGTGTAGCGGCAGTCTCACTTGAGAGGCATAACAGCATGGCACCACCTTATACCACATCGTCACATAACATCAGAAGACTCGTGGTCAAATATCTTGTTAATGTAAAAAAAGAAGGATAAAAGGGATATTTTTAGTTAAATAAAAATAAAGCCTTATTTCTATTGAAAAGCTCAAAACTTTTTGGATTAAAACGAACGCATCCAAACGTGTTACAATGTCACGTTTCGTGACATTATAGTTAAACTTCCCTTCGAACTAAACTACACCATAGTAAAGAACAACACTTATAAAACAGAAACGAACATGTTTTTATATCAAGCATTCGTGAGGAATATAAGTAAGTAGAACCTCCACCTAAAACAAACACCTAGATAGATAGAATGGGACACACCAACGCAAATGCGTACACACCGGGTCCAATAGAAAATTCGATACGACCCGAAGTAAACATGTATACGAGTACGTAAGTAGTGAAGTACAAAGAAAGTAACAGAACGGATAAAACACCCGGAGCTGGTAACGAGGAGCATTGCGAATGTACTTGGCCGTTTGTTATTTTATTTGCTCTCTGCTTGGTAAACTCTATTACCCAGTCGATGGTTTTGATTCCGAGAACTCAATGTTTACATTGAATTTTTAACTTTTGTCAATGTTGTCACATTCATTCTCAAGCGTTATGTCTACTGTGAGAAAGTTTATCGACGATGAATATCAATATGTGCTCGCCTACTCAATCAGATACTTTACGAGTAACAATGAGTCACATCTTCGTGACATCGAATATACCTATAGAGTCTGACGTTTTCGCAACGCAATCGGTCATCCCTAATGATCGCATTCTCCTATAATAATTCTCCTTTTTCGGATTCAATTAACTATAGTTAGTCGAATTGCCAACACTAAAACGCGGACTCCTTGGGTGGAAACAACTAATGGTCTACGTTATTACTAGCCACCTCCACGAAAAAGTGCATTAGCGTACCGTAAGTGGGATAAAAGTATTTGAATATAGAACTTAAGTAAAGTGCGCTGTGAGTGCTTATAGCACTTAACATACAGCGATTTGCCTCATTTACTGTAATCGCCACAGTTTTATTTCACTTTGGTTTCGGTAGCTGTACGCTCTACGTAAAATAAACGACACATGTTTATGGCATTCGATATTCAATTTGAACTTCGAGCGTAATGGTTTTTAATTTGGGTTTGTTGCAATTGCTATTGCATTTATTTTGGAAGGTGTTTTAATGCTAACTCTATTGTGTATTTGGAAATGTCTATTATAGGCTTTGTTTGGAGACTCGATTGTTTTGAAATCGAATTTTAAAATGTTCACTTTGTTTTTGCTATCTGTGAATATGATCTCGCGTCTCGTCGGTACGGGAGGTCCTTCCGAGTTGGTAGCTGATTTAGTTTGTGAAGTATTTCAATCCCTTCTCTGTCTCTTATCACGGTTAGTTAGGCGGGCCTTGGGAATAGGTCTGACTGTATGAAAAGAGTTCCCTTCCTTGAATATTGCATTTGACATCTAAGAGTTTGGCTTATCAGCTCATCCACAAGGGGCTAGGGAGGCGGTAGATCTTTTGTTTAACGAATTACTTTCCCTTTGGTAATATTTGGGCATTTTCGTTAATGCCAACAGATAACGAGCAAGTTTCTTGCGTATTTTCACGAGGCAATAGGAATTACAGAAGAAATGCAAATGCCGTTTCAAATCATAGGAATGTTTTGCAAAGTATCTTGCAATAAATTGAGACATTAACGACTAAAAATATGGGCTTTGAAGTCGTGAGCTTAAGGTTTTAAGTTTAAATACTTCGCGTATTTACGATTGCATGTGCAGATTTACAATTTCTCACTTAGTTTCTGTTACGAGTTTACAGTCGGCTGGACTGGCAGACAAAGCGGATGGGCATAATGCATTTTCGTTTGTGAATTGGCAAATAAATAATTCATTGTGAAAAACGCTCGTTCCTAGTATTGCGAGAAAGGATATTTTAGCTCATATCGTAAAGTACAGCGAATGACAACACTCGTTAAATTTTATGTGCGGTACCGAGTCGTCTCGTCTCAATTACAATTACAAATTATTACAAATTTTCAACTCGGCCCAAGTGTCGTGTGCAATAACGCAAACGCTGATGCTTACAATGTTTGACGTTAATTTTATGACCTTTATTCATGGTACCATGTGAAGGAAAGACGTCGTGTTTAATGTGGCACTTTCATTGAATATAGGATTTCATAGCAGAAAATCGTTATGGTTGGCAATTTCCATAATGTATAGTCGAATAGAATGCGTGTGGTAATATTGAACATTAAATTGCATTCTTGAGGAGTGACATAAGGAAATGCTTAGTCGTGACTGCGCTTAGTATCTTTGTTATATACAGTACTAAGATTCTTTTACAACTTACAGAGTAGTGTTTGAGCACAGGTCGCGTGATGTCAAGTGACGATGTGGTCGAAGGTGGTAGCGCGCAACGCCACGCTACGCCTGGATTGGGAACTGTCTATAAAATAGGGCAGCCAGAACACACCAATGCGTGCTTGATGACAGGGCTAACCTGATTTGACTGAAATTTGGAATGGAGATAGCTTATATCCTGGACTAACTTAGGCTACTTTTTATTTTGAAAAAAAAAATGAATTCAGAATTTTAGGAAATTAAATTAACATTGACGACCAATGTGGCGCAATGGGCAGATAGCCGACTGTTAAGCGTGAGGTCGCGGGTTCGATTCCCGCTAGAGGACAAATATTTATGCATTGAAAAAAAAAAGTGCAAGTATTTGTTCTGTGTCTGGGTGTTGTAGATCCCTGATCCTCGTAGTTTCTGATACCCTAGATACAGGGAAACCTAGTTAGGGGTCAGAGTCTATGTATGTGATTGTGCGGGCATTATTATTATTATTATTGTGAGCAAGTTCTCTAAAATTTATTTTGATTTCATCTCAACATATTGATGTCGTAAAACCATCGAATTGAAGTCTTAAATCTATATCCATGCTGCACCAATGTATTCCTTGAGTGTGTGATTCACCAGAACGCATATAGATAGGCACCAATTTACTAAGCTTTTAGGCACATCTAAGGCGTTTGAGAGCAATCTAGATACCCACCGCAAGAGCCTCTGGCTAAATCTAGGATGCCCTGACCTACTATTAAATAGAGATGCAGTTGAAACTAGTTTGGTCGGATCAGTGATTTTGAAACGACTAAAACTGACTGTGTTTCTGCAGCTGTATTAAGTTTCCATGTGTTTGTTGATGCTGAGATTAGATTCAGTTTTTTTTACATCTTTAGATATATCTATTACTGCGTACTTAAATCTGAGGGCAATGAAGATCGGATATGAAATCAAGCTAAGGTACAGCAGTGCAATCAAAATTTTATGATTTGTTTGCGAATGACAGGAAATATTTATTGCTAGCGTGTTTTGTGAGAGGGGCGTATGAATGTGTCTAAATTTATACAACTTTACATTTTTTTGTTCTCGTGTAATTTTTTTTTTGTTGTCTTTGTATTGTTTGTTATAATTGGTGAAGATCCATTTTACCAGGAAGAATTTAACGGACTTTCATTCTAATACGTACTTGATGTTTGTCACTATAATAAAGAAAGATACCCACAATTTCGCATAAAAATAGTTACAGATATTGAATTTTGTCGGTATAATATTCAGGAGAGTGGGGTCCGCAAATGTGATGCAGTTTACTCAACCGAATACAAAGAGTGGCCGGAAATCAGGTTCATCTCTACAGCCCTACTATTAAGGATTGTCTCAAAGCATTTCTCCCATATTCACGTCTTAGACCCGTAATTTGTGACCGTGCATTACGTGCGCTTTGATTTATTTACATAAACAATAGTGTGCGCCTAGCAACGGGCTATTACAGATTCCACTACGAATCAAAATACAGGTTTGGCTAATTGCAGCACAGTGAGTTATAGTCCTCGAAACTTGTAAATGTTCGAACCTTTCCACGATAAGAAAGCTGCACATTTCTTTGAGAACAGACGAAAATGTTGGCCGTTTTTATTGAGACAAGATTGTAGCCTGTTTGCGTATTTTGTGTAATTGACTGTACATAATACATAGTAATTACAAAGTAGGATAATAATGAGTTGTAAATGCAAAGTTGGCCATTATTTCGTTGCAAAAACAACACTGAGATTAGGGGTATTGTGCTTACAGTAGTGAAGCAATTAGGTGGCTTGTTTAGTTACGGTCATAAGCTTTGTTTCAAAGGAATAATAAAGTAATTGAGTCGCAGAATTGAAGTGGTTTTATTGTGGGAGTATAAGCAATGCTTATTTTGATAGAATTATAGATATTGCAATCAAAGCTCTTTGTTTGATACCTACCCTCGACTTTATTGTCTCCCTGCTTAACTAAATCAAATTTTATTACTTTTGTAACCATTTACATCTAAGTATAGTTAGTAGTGCAAGTTGATATAAGCACAGTATATAAGTTATTATAGCGCACAAAGAGATGTATGGATCATTTAATTTAGCAAAGGTGACAAGCGCAGTGCATTCATCATCATCATCATAATCAGCCTTCCATGTTCCCACTGCTGGGACTCTGGCCTCAAGTCAAGTCACGGCGCAGTGCATTGCCGTGCAGTATTTTGAACTGTAGACGTTCAAAAATCTGTGTAGCACTGAACTGTTATGGGTAATTATGACGTCTGTTATCAGGTAAGCTTCAACTTGCTGAAGACAGAGCGAGGCGGCCCGTCAGTGACTCCAATTTAACAAATGCTAATCACATCTGCACTAAATGTGGACGAGCCTGACGTTCTCGTTTTGGTCTGTATAGCCACGAACAAAAGTTTTCTCCAAACACCACTAACACTGAATCGTCTATCATAGACGTCTAAGACCATGTATCAGGCAAGCGATCAAAAATTTGTTGGTGTGAACCAAGTAAGTAACCGTGATAAATATCACATTTCATAATAACTCATTCTGTGTTGCTTTTTAAAACAATAGAGTATCAATTTTACTAATAAAAGGAGACATAATTCTATGTGCTCTCTACTCTAGCCTTTCAAAATACACAAGTAAACCAGTGAAAATGAATAAGTAACAAAAACAAAGGTTCAGTGCACACACACATAAAATTTATTTATTATTGTGCAGGCGTACTGCACGCACGTCTATTTCGTTTGTGAATTTATTGTATGCCAATTCAGCATTATGCGATACGGTTCACGGACCAAGCTTTAGAGTTAGGGTTGCCACACTTACGAGTTGAAATCGAAAACTCGCATGTAAATTTAATTGCAACTCATATACAAGTTGATAGGTGGACAACAATCATTTTGTTTTCTTTCTACTTTTTATACCTTAAAACGCTAGATAAATTATAGGATTATTTTTAAACAGCTCCTGCTGGAATTTCATACACTTACTTCCTTTAGTAGTAAAATTAAAACGAAAGTGTGTGTGTGTGTGTGTGAACAAAAATGGTCAGTAATTGGCAACCCTATGTCAGTTAGGTTAGGTCAGTTGCTAGCATTCCATGGACACATGACATTTGAGAGTTTTGTAATCACATTATGTGCAATATCAATTAACCTGTCTGCGTATGTATCCGTTTGATTTCTCAATGCATACTAGGTAGGTCATTTGCCGGGTTTAATATTTAAGCAATCGGCTTCCCTTCACTTTTCCTTTCTAGAATTTAATTGAGATTGGTGAATCCACTGGCTAGTGGCTAGTGAGATGACGTTAATTCTGCAGGTTAGTTACCGTTAACTGTATATTAGTATCTATCATTAGTCTATTAAGTTCCCAATGCTGAGATACAGGCCTTCCCGCAGAGAGAGTATGGACCGTAATCTACCACGCTGGTCCAGTACGGTTTCACATCACTCATGATATTTACATGTATCCATTAATCTTGAAAATGGAACCAAATCTAAATTTGCAAAGAAATCGGATGAGTAATTTATGAACCTATTACCATAATATGTAAGTATAGCATGTTCATGTAACCATAGTGAGCATCAAAATATAGTCTCTAATGGCTTAATAATTATAGTCTATTAATTTATTGTTTCTTTAAGGACATTATATTTAAAATTCAAAACCATGAAGATATCAGATGCTAATCAAAAATAATAACAAAGTTGGTATTAATACTGTGTTATTTCATCTATAAGTAAGCTGTCCATTGTACATTTTTCCATCAAGTCAGATTTTCAATACAAACAGCAAACCATAGACAATAAAGAGGGATCCCCGTCGTAAACTTCAATGATACACGGAGGCTTATGCCAATAAAATAAACCCGTATGTTGTAGGAAGTTTGAAAAGACCTCTCTGTCCGTTGCACACTCCATTATTGTATTTTTTTTACGACCTATGGTAGCTTCGAATTGGCTTTAGCACAGGTGTGCTTGTAGAAATATTAAATAGTTGTTGGTAAATATCGGTAAGTACCTAATATGTGGACAAAAACATAGCTCTCAGAATTTGCAAGTTGAAATGGCAATGGGCAGGCCACATCGCTCAACGAACCGATAACCGATGGGGAAGAAAGGTTCTAGAGTGGCGACAACGAACCGGAAGATGTTCTGTAGGTTGTTCTACTAGGTGGACCGATGACATTGTAAGAGTCGATGGATGCAAATGGGTAATAGCCGTTCATGGTGGCGTTTAAAGGGGGAAGCATATGTTCAGAAGTGGACTTCTTCCAGCTGATGATGATGATGATGAAGTGGTTAAAAAATAGTGTGGCTAGTGGCTACTAAATGGATATGTTTATACAGTAAATACACTTTTTTGTTAACAGATGCCAGCCATTCGTATCATTCCTACTGCTGTTGTTTAATTTTTTTTATTAATTTGCGTGACTTGTCCCAGCTGATACAATCATTTCAATTCTTATACACATAGCATTGATTCAAAAGGATAACATGCAAGCAAAAAGTTTATGTTTAACTTGATGAAACTCTGGGGTATTGGAACCACGCGACACGCGATTTCGAAAAATTACAATGAAATGTTTGTAGAACAAACAATAACATTACTTAATGGAGAAGGGAGATTGTTACGAAGTATGTGGTAGACGAGGTTTACTATAAAAAAAGTGTTTTAAAAAGTATGTAATATGCTTTTGTCAAATATCGTTGTTATTTATATTAGGTAAATATTAGGTTTTCTATACAGTATATTCGGAGAGTATATTCATATTCAATGATATATCATTGGTAGGTAGATGTACCTACATATAGGTAGTTACTGCCTATATTTACACACTGTATCATAAACAGTATTATAGCGTAAAATCAGTTGATAAAGCAAACCAGAGAGGGTTTCTACGTCAAATACTCTCTTCGATTACCCAAATGAATCAAAACCCGGCATAAAAGTTCATTTTACAGCTTTTCCTCTCAAGTGTCAATTATCTTCAAAACTTGAGCAAATTCAAACGCTTTATTTGGTGAATCAATAAAAGTTAATTTAATACCGCCGAGGAAGGAAGCTTTAATTATGTTCCGTAAAAATATAGAGCTCGTAAACGGCCTTCAGTGTAAATAATCTATTTGGCTTTTATGGATATAAGTAGTCATAATATTATCTTGAATTTTCTTCTGCGGGAATATTTCTATGTGGTAGAATGGGCCTCCTCGATCAGTTGATTGGATGGGAGTCTCTTACGATTATTACAGCGTTTATTACTTTTGTATTATTGCAGTATTCACTGATCCCCCAATTTATGAATTGGTATTTTTACTAGGCGAAATTCATTAGGCGAAACTTAAGTTTTCTGGCCCGCGCAAGGACTAAGTGGGGCTTACCTCATGCCAATTATTTGATTCGAAAGCCCTTAGTATTTTTTATTCTACTCATCGTACTAACTACTTCTTTTTATAACACTTTTATTACCTTCACCGTTAAAATCATTAAAAAAATTGCAACTTGCACTTTGCTCCAAGTATTACATTTTTTTTCCAAGCTACAACGAAAGGTGTTTTTATCATGTGTGTGTATACATGCTGTTTTGTTTCTTTTTTTACTATAGCAGTTTCTATATGTAATGGTCATATTTAACCCAAACTTTCGGCTTAATTTTGTAGTCTGACTCTTATTCAACCACGAGATGGACTTTGAGCGGCGAAACAGCGACCGCAGATTCAAGCTTTGGTCATGTTCAAATAATACTTTCTAAAAAAACATTTTTCTCTTTTGTTATTTAGGCCTCTTTGCTAGGGCACTTTAGAAAACAAAAGAATGTTGATTTTTTTAAGTTTTGTGGTTTACTAATGTACCTAAGGTCATTATTCCAACGTCAACCGGTATTTATTTGTATAAACGAGCAAAGTTTACCTTCTGTGTGTGTCATATAAAAACAGGCTGACCTAACCAGGTCACCCGAACAGAGTACCACCTGCGCTATATTCAATGTCCACATAACCAAATAAAATACTACCGTAGGCAACTAACAACTATTTGCAATTCAATTCATGCAAAATCATCGCACAGCTTGGAGACTTCGAGTTCACTACCTAAATAATTCGTTGCTTCACTAATGCTTCGAAAAACAAGCTCAGGAGTTCACTTAGACTGCATTTAGCAGGCCTTAGGCCACCGGGGCTGAGGTTAGGTTCTTAATTAGCTATCGTTCGCAGCTGACCGCTTGGAAGTGAGATCTAGGTACGTTCCTAAAATATTATTCAATGAAAACTGAACTCTATCACAGTGGGCTAAGGAAGATTTAATGGCATTTCAAGATGGTGTAACCCTTGTGGTTAGACGATGGGTGACATTTACGTAGTGCATGTAGTCCGGCCAAGGAGCTGCCGATCGGAATAGCTTCGGTCTTGTTGTTAATCCAGTTTATGTCGATAGCTGTATCAAATTATACCATACGTATCATCATTACAAGATAACCTTCATATTTATGTTGCTCACGTTCATTGTCAGCTCAGAAATATTATTTATTATCTGGTAGTTAATGCGTTTTTTTCTTCAGAACGGACATTATTGCGTTTTTTGCTTGCTCTTAATGCGATACGAGTTTGATCATTGATTTTTTGTAGCAACCTGTTATTTTCAATTACAACAGAGGGACATGTCGCATTTTTCGAGAAAAAACTCACCCATCATAACGTGTATAGCATCAATCATGTTTTTAGATGAAAGGCGATGGAAATGAATTAACGTCTAAGTGCACACGCTTGTTCGTAAAAAATGTTGAGAAAAATTGCTTCGATTACCTCTAACGATGGGATGGTGTGATGCGTTATTTTAGGAGGAAAAGCAGAGACAAAACGACGTCGATATATACCTAGTATAGCACCTACGTATATTCGTTCATCTCCACCGGCATTATCGCCGACATTTACAAATAGAGCGACGCATGATCGCGCACCGAACAAATCCATTAAACACGTATACCACTCTAAAACTTCAACATAAAACGTAATCACTGCACTCAAACGTAAAAGTTAAATGGAATACACCTAATTAGCATCGAACCGGAATCGGGATCGAAAACAGGGGCAATAACAAATAAACTTGAAGATAAAAGCGGGCTATAAAGGCGCACGAATAAATATTGAACGTTACTAATTATCAATAAAAGACTAAAAGTACATCCCTCGGTCGTGAGGCCATTACTGAATAGCTGTCATTAAAGAGTGTGATACGGTAAGTACGGACGAGTAGCTGCCACCCACATAGCTTCAAACAGGAATTCTGTACCTAAAAGTTAGTTTCTAGTCTGGCGGGCGTATCACACGATCACCTATGAATACACATTAGCTCTTAAGCGGTCATATCGTTAATATTTCAAGCTTTTATAGACTTTAGCTATACATGTGTTTGTCAGTTCTTGTTTTAGTATATTGTTTTATAGGCTAGCGTTTGACAGCTATCTCATCTGGGCCCTTATTCGCTATGACCATCAAGATTCCTTAACGTGTGCCGTCATCGTCGGTCATTCCAGGCTGATAACGTAACGCGCGTTTTGTGCTTAGATGGTCATAGCGAAAGGACCCTGATGTAAAGCAATGATGTGGTCGCATGCTTACTAAGAGCCTATTCACTCTTGCCTTGAAGATTTCCAAATTATAGCCGCAATCGGGAAATACTGACTGTGGCCGAGCTGAGTTAGATTCAAGTGGCGGTTCAAACGGAGTTAGTTAGTAATGGGTATAGTTAAGATTTGTATCGTTTTATTACATTCACCTGTTTCATTATTGAATAATAAACAGATAATATTCACATTATAAATTCAACTTATCATTCAGTCTATGAATAGACCCGTTTATATGTTTATAACTGGAAATAGATATTACCTCATAAAATTACTTTATCGATTACTACAAAATAAATAGTAAGTATCTATTTCATTTGTATGGAGCGTAACAAAAACATAATAAGGTTACTAAAATCAATATGGCGGTCATAGTCCGCCATTTTCTTTTGTTTTAATGAAATCAAATTTGACTATATAAAATTTGACTTAGGTACTCTAATAACATATTTCTTAGTTTTAAATCTTTAAGCAATTCCTTTGAACGAATGTCTTTGCCTTATTTGTTCCTACAGTTCCAGCAAAAGAGCTAAAGGATTTTTTAAGACTGCCAAGCATTCTTAATAGCATTTTTAAGACCTGTCCTATGATGTATTTAAAAGCAAAATAAATGAATATCAATATGATTGATATCTTTCTATATATGACTTGAGGGCCTAGCCAAGATGCAAACGTTTCTTTTACTACAATCTTTAACGACTAGTGATGTTTCATTTGAGTTCGTCTTACGTCCGGAATTAATAATCGATCTTGATCCGTTTTTCGCACTTTTGGATCGATATGTTAATCAATATATATGACATATATGTCATCATATGTCATTTTATGGGTAAAGCTTCACATATTGATTAACATAAAATATCGATCCAAAAGCGCGGAAAACGGATCATGATCGATTTATTATTAATTTCGGGCGATAATGCATCTTGCCAATTTGTATGGGATGTAGCGTTCGTCATTGTAGCCGTTTGTTCTTTACCCCTAGTTTTGAAAACTATAGAAGTTTTCGTAAACGTCAAAGTTTACTAACGCTATCTTGTCATTGTGGCAACTCGTTCTGCCTAAATTCAAAAAGTAACTCGAAAACTTTGTTGTGGTACGAATAAAATGATTTAAAATCTCTGTATTACCGATTCCGATTTTAGACCCTAAAAGATTCGGCAAGGCGCGCTGTATAAAAATGTTTGGAAGTAAACGAAAAACTTTTAAAGATTTTGTAAATATTACCAAAACTTGTACAAGGGGTACTGACCACGTGACTTAACGTTAACGATTGTAGAATGCATCTTGGCTAAGGGCGCTGGCTTTAAACAGAACTAAACAAAATCACTCACACCGTCGATGGGTTTGTCCGATTTTGCAATCTATCGACACACACATCTATTTTTGCTCCCAATTACGCCACAGCTCGATCAGATATTGCGGCATAGCGGTACTATTACAGTACATACCTATAAACAGCTGAATTCGTCCCGAAAGAAAGAAACCATGATATTTCCATCATGAAACAAAGATTGCATAAAGTTCGGAAACCTTGTCAAACTGCCGAAGGAGGATTATCCGGTGGATCCGATCGAGACGTAACCAGACGCTTCACGCGAATTTATACCCTAACTTTACACATCAGTTTTTCTTATCTTCAACTTGGAGGACTTGGTTATCTATGTGCGCTCTTCAAGTTGAAAAGGTTGTATTGGCGAATATTTATTCATGAGTTTGGTAATTGAAGTCAGAACTAAGTATGTGTCGGGAGTTAACTAACATTATAGCTAATGTATACATCTATGATTTATGTGTGTGTTTAATAAATGTGGCTAGTATAATTATGTATGTGTGGTAATTGGTGGTAGAGTATTTTCTAGTACTCGCCTGGCTAGCTACCACCCTCTTGTTAAGAATCTGTCGCCAAGCACCTATCGGTGTGTTCCGGCAGCCTCACTTGAGAGCCAGTTCCCAGTCCAGGTGTAGCGTCGCGCCATCTTCGACCACATCGTCACTTAACATCAGGTGACTTGTGGTCAAACGCTACCCTGTAAATAGTAAAAAAAAAATAAAAAAAAATACGCAATACGCATGCACGCGTCAGTGTTTACGTGTGTGCCTGTGTGTGTGTGTTAACAGATTATACATACTTACACTAACTAACGTCACTAACTGAACTACTATATAATGTATATAATATTATAATTAATTAAGTATCAGAGTGTTCCAGCAGCCTCACTTGAAAGCAAGTTTTCAATCCAGGTGTAGCGTGGCACCACTTTTGACCGCACCCTTAAGGTCAAAAATTACAGGATAATGTTAATCATTTGTCTTACAACGTATGTTAGAAAAATAATTACCTTCAGCTTCAAAGTAC
Source organism: Opisthograptis luteolata (assembly GCA_931315375.2). Classification (NCBI taxonomy): domain Eukaryota; kingdom Metazoa; phylum Arthropoda; class Insecta; order Lepidoptera; family Geometridae; genus Opisthograptis; species Opisthograptis luteolata. Next base: position 7,072,651 of record OV928047.1, on the reverse strand, counting down.
AACACTGGCACGAAAATAGTCACAGCACACTGAGAAAAAATTAATGGTTAAACGAACTTACCTTAAGTGATGTTCGACCATAATTATACTAGACGTTGCATTCGAAGATATTTATTCACTTTGTAGTAATCCTATTTATTGCACAAGGCGTCGCACATAATTTTTAGAGCTGTAAAAATAAAAATCAAATCACAAAAATATAAAATTCACTGTTTCTGAACGATACCTTCCATGTCATTGGCAGTGCTGTCATCTCCGTCATACTTCATTCTTTCAGAGACACTTATCTCGTTTGTTAGTTGTATGGGCTTTAGTAGCTGGGTTCGGGTGGGACTATAAATATCTTCGAATGCAACGTCTAGTATAATTATGGTCGAACATCACTTAAGGTAAGTTCGTTTAACCATTAATTACACTTCGACGTTGCATTCTCGATATTTATTCACTTTGTAGATGTTTAGCGCTTTCACACAAACGAGATAGGCAGGCAGGATTCTAGATAGAAAAATAAAAAGATACATTAACACATATAAACGAAAAAAGTGGAGTGATTATCCACATCATTATGAACCTTACGTTCAACCTAAAACCAATAAATCAATTGATAATGTAAGCCCAATTACCGTTATTAGCATTCTTGCTTGAATATATTATGAATTACCTTTGTGAATGCAATACTAATAAGCTTCCTGACCATCCTGTTGTTCATTTTATAACATGGACAGAACTCCTTATAACTAGCCGAGGTAGAAGTGTAGCGGCTACTATGTGCTGCAAATACCAGTATTTGCACCAAACTATAAATGTAAGTATGTCTAATGTATATGTGACTTGTGGTAGGAGCAATGGATTATCTCTTAGATGTATGAATTAATTTCTTTGATGGAGGTAGCTCTTAGGTGCCATGACATCTATCTAAACTGATAATACTTTCGTTTCGTGAGGTAAAAAAGTACCTATAACTAGATTAGGCACCAAAGTATTTTATTTGTAGGTGAAATCAGTAATTAGTCTTTATTTCTAGTAAGTGCTTCTAGCCAAATATTAATTTCCATTCGTGCGACTTACTTTAATTTCGCACTCATTGTATAGTTGACAACGCGAGGAAAGACACAAACTTTTTGGATATGGAATCAAAAGCTTTACTCTCGTTTGGATAAAATTACTACAAGTGATTGAGTACTAGGATCTCATGTAGATACGTATTTTGAATAGCAAAGTTTAATTCCGTAAACTTCTTTTGTGAATCCTATAATTTGGTCATCTAAATAACACATTTACCTGATATTAAAACAGAAGCCGAACGGCGAGTCTGTACCTGAATGATATTCAGAGACGAGAATTTGAATCCTATTTGAGAAAATAGGAAAAATTATGTAATACTTTGAATTATTATTATTATCCTATGTGGGTTTATTCTCGGGTCTTTGCCCGGACCTTTATTAGGCATTGGCGGAGCCGTAGCCAAAGCTAAGACGCCACGCTAAGGGTGAAGTGTACTATTAACACAATGCTAAAAAGTTATCGGAGTTCTTATTGAAATTATTGATATCCAATTATTATTATTTCTGAAATTATTATTTTTTTTAGTCTAAGTTTAAATTATAATTAATTTTGATACCCCTTGGAAATATAACTATGTTTGGTTGATAATACCTTCGAAACCAGGATATAATGCTACCAGAGAGGGTGAAATGGATCAATCTTCTTTGGAAAAATAAAAATAATAAGAGTAACTAAAGGCCTTCTTAGGCCTATTAGCTGCCCATGACTCCCGTGCAGTGGCTTGATCAAAATAATATTTCTTAAAAATACAGATAAACTAGAATAGAAGGAAGACGTAAAATAAATGAGTTTCCCAATCCAATGAATGCATTGACCATAGGGCCCATAAGGTCAGGCTATGCCAAAGGATCTCTTATCCGTAATAATATGTATATACCACCTAAAACGTAAATGTGAAAAAATGTGAGACAAGTTCAACATTGTGATGGTATGTTTGGTTGTTAACTTCACATACAAAACAATTGTGGTCTAAATGGGTGCCCAGTTCTGTGAATGAATCTGAAATTTAATGAATTATAAGAAAGTACATAACATGCATAAGTAAATATAATCATCTGCTTAGATTTTCTTTTTTTTTTTTTTTTTTTAAATTTTTTTTTTTTTTATATATTATATTATATTATATGCTTCGCACAAATATTCTTGTACATAAACGTCAATTTAGGGACTCCAAAAAACAGTTCGTGATTATGATCACGATAGATCACAGGCACCTGGAGCCAGGTCCCATTCAATGTTTTGGTCATTTATTAGTTAATATATATTATTTTGTACGTATATTAAGCTATCTTTGCTTAAGCTAGTGCCAGATATCTCTGAGAGTATATAAGACATCTTCATTAATGCAGACAATAGCGGTCACTCTGCCCATGTTTATTCTGTTAATTCTTAGCAAAGCAATGAAGGCCAATGTAAGCTGATTTCAATTCTAATAATAAAGTATGCTAGTTTTGATTGTGTGATACCAAAAAAAAAAACTCACGTTACAAAAAAACACCCCGCCCAATAAGGGAGGCACCTATGAAGATTTCTAGAAGGTACTTACCACTGAGTTAAAACATTATTTTTCCCAAGACGACTCTGACTTCGAGTTTGATACATTTCTCATATAAATCATTCGTAATGTTATGCAGTTTGTAATTTTTCTTTCTATACAAAGGAAACTGCAGGGTAGGCTGAGAAAAGTAACCTAAGGTATTAACAAAGGTAAAAAAGGTAAAAAGGCCCTGATTGTCAATCTGCTTAATCTGGAAAATATTTTGTTTCGTCAGGTATTTTTAAGTTTCTTTTTGTAAACTTTAAACACATATAATGACTATTCTGTAAATCTACATATTTCAATGCCGAAATGTGTTTGTTTTTTGTTCCAAATCAAAATGCATCTTCGCTTGTTTTAACACAAATCTTAACCTTTTGAGAAAGTTTAATGAACCCTCCAAGCAAATTTTAAATTATGGTCATTAATGTGTAGTAAGACATCAAAATAACACACAAGTAACAACAGATCTCGGTTTCTAAGATAATTACCAACTGGTAGAGAAGCCAATGACAAACCAAAGTCATTGAAAATCGTAGGTTATCTTGAAGTTTTAAATTATGGATAGGAACTTAAAATTACGGTTCCTTGATGTGGACATAATGTATATAAAAAACCTTACTTGGTAAATATTAGCTGTGTGAATATCTTCCATTTTAAAGTCTTCAGTTGTTATTGTCCTTCATATTCAAAATGAACCTGATGTCTAGAGATTTAGGTAGAACGCCAGCCTTGCTAAACTTTGAATGAAGGCCAGAGCTTTCTCAAATTTTTTCTTTGTAAGAAGTTTAGTTTTTAGCATTTATTTCAATTTTCTATCCAACTGCATATATTTCGTTGCTTTGTTGTTATATAATAAAAGACAAGTGTTTTGTGTTCTTGTTTTTTGTTTATGATTTATGTCCCACAGATATACGTCTAGAAAATGACTGGCTTGTTTTAGCCTTTATAAGGGGTTTATCCCGACGCTTTAAGATCGTGTATAAGACTGCAGAAAATTCTAAGTTGAACCTTGGTGCCTTCCGTAAGCTAGGTCTTCAGGTATTAGGGTTTCCTTTATCGTGGTTTCTTCTGCCTTTACCATTTACACTAGGATTCTACCCAAACGTTTAGATACCTTATCATAAATCGCCCACCAAATAATTCATCTTTCCGTACTGGATCTATGAATGCATTTTGGCTATAAAAACTCTGGTGCGGCAGACATGGCTTTTCGCTTGAGCTCGGACATGCTAGCTGCATCTGCAGTATCTGTACCTAGACCTGTCGGAATGAATGTACGGGATCTAACCCGGTTATCATCATCAGAAGACCATTGTCGCGGGTCTGGTGTCGGTGACCTTGGATGATTATGGTCGAGCTTTGCCTGGTCAAGAAGATCCAGCGCCATATCAGGTTTTGTACGTATTCACGCTTCACCTATAGACTATTTGATTCAACCAGCTGCATGTGCAGTATTGAAGGTATTAAAGTCATTGTCCATACTCACGTTACGCCTCTTGGCTGTATGATTCAACAAGCTGCGTGTGCAGTATTGAAGGTTTTAAAGTCATTGTCCGTACTCACGTTACGCCTCTTGGCTGTATGATTCAACAAGCTGCGTGTGCAGTATTGAAGGTTTTTAAAGTTATTGTACGCACTCGCGTTACTCCTTTAGACTGTATGATTCAATAAACTGCGTGTGCAGTATTGAAGGTTTTTAAAGTCATTGTACGCACTCGCGTTACTCCTCTAGACTGTATGATTCCATAAACTGCATGTGCAGTATTGAAGGTTTTTAAAGTCATGGTACGCACTCACGTTACGCCTCCAGACTGTATGATTTAAAGTCATGGTACGCACTCACGTTGCGTCTCTAGACTATATGATTTAAAGTCATTGTACGCAATCACGTTACGCCTCTAGACTGTATGTCATGGTATGCACTCATGGTACGCACTCACGTTACGTCCTATGACTGTATGATTTAAAGTCATGATACGCACTCATGGTACGCACTCACGTTACATCCTATGACTGTATGATTTAAAGTCATGGTACGCACTCATGGTACGACTCTAGACTATATGATTCAGCAAGCAGCGTGTGCAGTGTTGAAGGTTACAATACGCCATCGGAGTAACTCATTATCAGCCGAGCATCATGCAAGAAAAAAGAATGGAAAAAAAAATCATGAATTATGTGGGTAGTTAGAAAAGAAAAACTACGCAAAAATCATGAGGAAAAAATATCAGTTATTTTCCAAAGTATGCGCCTTTTCCCTAAAAAGGAAGGGACAAAGGCAAATTTACAGATAAAACTAACACACAGTTAATGACCACGAACTAACCTTGATCGTCCGAACTAGTTGGCGAGTTTCGTATCTTGCGTTCCCAACATGTTATTTTTCGTCATTATTTGGACGTATGACGATCTTTTCTCCATAACACTGCTTTCAACTAACTTTTTCACAAAATTTCCAATAAAATAACGAATTCAATCGATAAGTCGAAGCTGCGACGCCCGCACATAAAAAAGGAATGAAGTATGACGGAGATGACAGCACTGCCAATGACATGGAAGGTATCGTTCAGAAACAGTGAATTTTATATTTTTGTGATTTGATTTTTATTTTTACAGCTCTAAAAATTATGTGCGACGCCTTGTGCAATAAATAGGATTACTACAAAGTGAATAAATATCGAGAATGCAACGTCGAAGTGTAATACCTGACTTACGTTCCAAGACCAATTCCTTCCAAAATGAAAGAAGAAAAATTTATTTCAGAAGGTCTTTTTTCTCAGTGTATGTAAGAATATGACTACGTCATTATCTATCAACATTATTATCATCTCCAGACCACCTACAACAAAATACACATCAGCCGTGGAACAAAATATCTAATTCCACTGTGACGAAACAATTATCCCGTAAATATTGGTTTTGTGGGCAGATAATAGATATTTTTAGTCATAAATAAGAAAATAATTATATTTTATCATTTAGATTCGAAACAGTCTAACCAAGTTGATAAGATTGTCTACCACACATTTTAGTCAGCACTAAATTACGTGTATTTTTATTCGTTACTCATACTCATACATATAAATGCGAAAATTATTAGCATTGAGCTAGTAATAAAAATATCTGTTAAGACACCATTGATAGTTACAGGTATATTTATGGATTTACTAGTGATAACCACGCGGCTTCGTCCGCGTAAAAATCTATATCGCTTTATAATATCTTCAAAACAAACTGTTTAACACCCCGTTTGACACACTTTAGGAATTCGATTCTTGCTACAGGCAACACCTTAAATTAAGGTAATGAAAAAAAAATGGGTATAAAAAAATTCATACCAGACCACATTGGAATTTAGATGGAAGAATAACGCCATTGTAGCAAACGAATGCGGTGGTAGTATAATAGTGATATTATTGGATACACAATCTGGTTATCTCATCGTGGTCGTGCTGTAGGTAATAATGTCGTCACGATAAAATCAGTGAAAGAAGTGGCACATCGCAGAAGCACGTAATAACAGTGTTCGGGCCCGCCCGCCGGCACTCTCTGAATTTCGGTTAGCTGGTAACTGGACTATTCTGAACGTATATGTACCTACATATATCAATAAATTGTGGAAGTTGATATTGGACGTAAAATGAACTTGATCCATGTTGTGAAATAAATTTGTAAATTGTTACTGTTTGATTTCATCGTTCATCGTTGGTCATAAAAAAGGGTTCCGAGGATTTGAGTGAAATTAGAAATAAGAATAGCTTATACATATGTATATATACCCTGGATTAACACATATGTTACTTTTTATCCGAATCACCTGGAATAACGGGAATACCGCGGGTCATATCGCACTATATAGCTAAAGTGTGATTTAATTATGTACAACTGGATGCGTTATCGAAAATATCACAGCACTGTGATGATGTCACAGAACGATGAAAAATTACTTCATTTTTATGCTTCGGAGTCTTAAAACTGCCTCAGATTCAGTTATGTAGTTTCCGAGACGCACTTGTTTTTTTTATGTTACCAATTTCATCAAATGTACACGATATCGACTACCGTATATATTTTGTTATAAACATTTTAGCTACGAGAAGTCACTGCTAGGGGCGCTGTGCTGGTTTTCATACAAAAATTTAACAAAATTCACTAGCGAGAACAGTTTTAATGAAACTTGTAATAAGGGTAGGTACAGGAATTACAGACACAGTTTTATAGATTCATGCGGCAAACCGCTTCTAGACTGAGAGACGTAGAGACTTTTTACAACAAACAACAAACAACGCGGAAGCAATCCAAATCAAATTGCAGAATGTACCCACGTATATCGACTCGAGATTGAATCTCCCCACGATTCGACCTAAGCACCTATTGGACAACAATTAAGATCGGTGTAAGTTGGAATTTCAGTTCTGATGGCTTTTTATAATCCCGTTGGAGGATCCTTTGCGGTCTTTTAATCGGATTAATGTATCTTTTTATCTCTCTTGAAAATGTTTATTCATCAGAAAGCGTGTTAAAATTCACAGATTATTTGATAACTTAGATTTGATGGTGAAGAAGAAACATTACTATACTTTATAATGATGAGAAGAGGTTGTTCACTTCAGTTAGGTACCTCAAGCGCCCGGTTTGCCTATAAAAATTTACCAGAACAGAAAATTTCTACTCCATATTATATAGACAATAATAGTTATAAGAGCTGTATTTCACTCGTAAAATACTGTTTATCGCGATATAAAGTTTCCTTTGTCCTTTCACGGGATACAAACTATGTCCGTACGAAATTTCATCAATATCTGTGTAGGCGTGAAAAGGTGACAAATAGACAAAGAAAGAGAGGGGAACAGGAAGAGTTACTTTCACATTGATAATATTAAAGGTGTGGATTAAATAGCCAAATCAATGATGCCAAGTAGGTACTAAAGATTGTAACACAATCAAACATTTTAGAAATCGAGCAACACAAAAAACGCTTGCTATACACATCCTGTCACCACTCCCACACTTGACATCAAACATGTCAGAGCCACATATCGTCACCGCGTATTGTCATCAACAACACCAATTTATCGAAATGTATAAGTAGGGAGGCGGGCTTGAGTGAGTAACTACAGAACCCGCGTCCTGTCTAGGGATGAGACGACATTACAAGATTTTCATAATAATTAAGTAAATAACGATAGTGTCTATAAACAAAACAAAACTTCAAAAAGCAGATTTTCTCATAGTAAAATTTTGTCGGCTCGTTTATAGTAGGTATACTTTTTATGTATGTTGTTTTTTTTTGTTTATCAGACTCTCATGAGGGTTATTCCCAATCTAGGCGTAGAATGGCGCTAACTTCGACTACATCGTTACTTAATATCAGTTGACTTGTGAGCTGTTGTGGTTCAACGCTACCTTGTAAGATGTAAAAAGGAAAAAAAAACTTTAGGAATATTTTTCAGTGTTACATAAAAAACATCACCCAAAAATTACTTTCATAAAAGTCACTGAATACCTACTAGCTAAGTGAATAAATCGTGCAAATGCTACCAAAACACCTACATGTAAAATTGTTTAAAACGTTATCGATAATTTTGTAAAATATCGATATGTAATAATCGACATCGCATCTCTAGCCCTGCCTCATTATAGGCTGACATTGACTGATGATCAACGCTGGAAGAAAAATGCCATGTTTAACCCTGCAACGTTTATGATTTAATTCCTATTTGCGAAAAAGTGAGATGAATCGCGGTTGAACGAACTCGCCGAACGGTAATTTTAGGGTATTGCTGTTTTATTAGAGAGGTACTACTGTTTGAGAACGGTTATTTTGAAGATACTTACTTTGGAATGTGTAGTCAAGACAAGTATAGAAAAACGTATATTTATTGAGAGAAAAGCTGAGGTGGGTGGAAGTTAGGCTACTACAAGTATCATTCCTTGAAACATGATGCAAGCGAAAGCTCATTTTCAGTGCTCACTCTTGCAGTCTATGACGTCATTGCGCAGGGTGGAGGGAGAGTTAATCTATTTTTGTGTTGGTCGTCTGATGGATCTTCACAACAATATAACTATCATTTTTGTAACTTTCAAACTTTAGGACAAATGCTTGACCAAACATTGCAAACTATTTCAAAGCTTGTTAGATACGAAACTAATGATGAGCCAATTAGATAGATAGATTAACTCTTTATTGGCTCACCATAATACAAGGAAAATTATAACTAGAACAACAATAAAACTTAATGGTAAGTGGCACAACGGGCGTCAATTAAGACAAGACTTTTCTTTACAGAATCCACTTTTTTTACAGATAGCCACGAAGACAATAACGATCGAACCGTTAGCACTGCCGGCCATTTTCCGGAAGCGGATGTAAGTCGGCACATCCGGTATCGTTCGGCGGGGCACCGCGCCAACTGTTTGTGAACGAATATTGAAAGAAATTGCGTAATTGGTATGTTACTAAATTGGATTCATTTGTTCAGGATGGTTTGTTGTGGTAGGCAATTTCAGTTCTGCTCAGTTTAATTAATTTGAGTAGTTACTATTGCAATAATACTCCCGATTCTATATTTCGGAATGCTGTTTGAAACTAAAAAGGAAAATTGGTTTTGGAACTTATATAGGGCTCGGTAGTTTCCCAAAATCAGTATTACGTGTATATCAGCATGTGGCTGTTACGGCTGATCGTGACAAAGTTGGTCGTAACAGATTAACCATCAGAACCATCACTTTCATGGGTGGACGCTTAGTGACATTTTCAACTGAGCGCTGCCATGCTTCGGAGGTCACTGTATATCCCGGCTGTATCACTCGTAAAGCCATGTCGGAGGCCTTAGGGCAGCCTGAAAACACTGACAATAGGGTTGGCCGCTAGCTCATACGAAAGAACAAGGAGACCGGCACATTAATACCATTCAAGATAAAAACGTGCGATAGATAACGTTACGGTACCACCATCCATCGCGATACTCATATCTCTGGACATTTTCACAAAACAAGTCACGTATAAAATGAGAATATTCGGCCGAGCCTCTAACTTATTTATCATTCGCCTCAGAGCTAAACCACAGTAGAATTTAAAGCAGTTATTCAACTTTAGGCAAAACATGTGATGAACGTCATGTCGACAAAGCGGCGGCGGCAGACGTCAAAGAAAATGATGAATCTGCAAAAAGCTGTGCCCCACAGTTACACAAACACTACAGTTTACAAGAAATAAGTATTCCATATCCTTCCCCAGGGATTAACCTATCTCCATACTTTTCATCAAGACCTACTCAGAGAGGTAATAAGTAGACAAAGGGAAAGAGTGAGTTGCTTTTGCGTTTATAATATTTACGCAATGATATACGTTTATGTAACTCACGCTATATATAACTATGAGCAAAACGAAACAGTACCTACGTAAGTATTGATAAATCATTCCAGCACGACGAGGTGAACGGTTGTTCTCAAAGGCAATAAGTTTGTCTTAAGGTTACTGGAAAGGGAAGGTACTAACTGTGCTTTCATGATACAGATTACTTTATGTAGGTACTAAATAGAAATGAAACTAATAATTATTTTTGATTGTTTACTAATAGAGTTACGCCTTTTATCTGATCAATGAATGACTTTGTAGGAATGTTTTACAAAGTCGAGATTGAAAATTTAAATTTTAAAAGAATATGTAAAGTGTAAAGCATTTTATTTCATTCGCAAACAACTCCAGAAATTTCTGTGTATCAGTTTAGAGACTGACTCTGCCTAAATGTGCCTCAAAGCTTACACCCCATGAATTTTATACAAGATTGAACGATTTACTGAACAAAATTGATGGAACATCTATTGTGTGTGTCAACGCTTGATTGAACACTGTTACAGAATCTTCAAGTATTCTTACTCATATGCCTTATAAGCGTCTATATCTTTAATTGGATAAGGGCTACCGGAATTGAAAACTTTAGCGCCGATTAACTCTGTAAGACAAGGCACGTAATTTTGATAGATAAGATCTTTAAATGTTTGTTAACCAATTGTTTCGATTAATGTAATCGGTAGAGGTTTAAAATCGAAATAAGGATAACGATGCTTTTCATTGTACTATGAATTGTTTTAATCCCTTGAAAAAGTCAAGCGTAAAAGGAATGGCGACGATTTTGACTTTTGCTGTTCTTCTTCTTTTCTAGATGGACTAAGGTTTTATCTTGTCTTGGTGGCTACCACCGTCAAGATAAGGATCTGTCGCACAGAACCACTATCGGTGTGTTCCGGCAGTCTCAATTGAGTGCCAATTTTCAATCCAGGGCCCAGGATATTTTTTGGACTCGTTTATGAATCAACGTATAGAATTGATATGTTTTTAGAACAAATGAATGGGTATTTTTAGAATAAAATGGACGTAAACGTAAACGTGATGATACTTTCGATATGTAGGAGTGGCGTGGTGATAACTTGCGGTCAAACGCAACCCTGTAAGAACTATAAAGAAAGCCATAAACAAATACAAAGCTTCCTTAATTCACGACCAGTCATTTCGGTCCACTACTCTCTGTATTCTTCGTATCAGCTTTTTCTCTCCCTCACCTTATCAACTGGTCAGAAGGTCACACCTTTCACTAACAGCGTCGGTTAATCCTCGACCCGAGATGCTTCGTATTTTGTGTACGGATGAGGGACACCTCTCGACCGGGCGTACCCGATAAAATGCTCATCCGAAAACCGATCAATCCCGACCTATTGTGACGATACATGCCCTTTCATCCACTCGTGTACTTATTTATTATTTGTGAAGCTTTACCTTTATACTGTACAGCATTTTTTATACTGTGTTTAGCGGAGTGTTGGGGCATTTTCTATGTGAATAATGGTGATTTTATGTGTCAATCAATAGTTTAGGTATATAAAAAAATTGAAGTAAGTAAGTATTTAATGATGCCATAAAAATGGTCCTAGGTCATTCACTTATATGTACTCGCATATCAACGCACAGACTTAACCGATGGTCCTAGAGACTTAAAATTTTCAAGGTAGCTTTGTTTGATAATATAGGTAAGTATGCAATAAACGAGGATTTGTTGAAAATCATCCTCTGAGAGAGTTCAATAAGATATTAAAGTTTAAAAGGTAAAATATATCAACATCTACGCAGGCGAAGGCGCGATAATTTTTTTTAATAAAAAGCCTTCGTTACTCGGAGATTCTGTTTAGTTAAAACTTGTGGTTATACATAACGTTACTTAAGTCACTTTATACTCGTATTTCAATCCTTATAATAACCAACGCGCATTGTATGTTGAGAGTTATAGACTTAGAAATAGTTAGCAGAGTAGATTGTAAAACAAGTACGAGACCCAACATTAGGTCCTTGTTTGCACAACTCTACCATCGTATGCGCAACTTTAACTCATTAATGTTAAGCGATGGTTAGTCGGATAATTAAAACTGTACACTTACATCTGCATTAAAAATGGCAGCAAAATAAACATTGCTTACAGAAAAACCTGTTGGAGGTATAACATGACTAATTCAACTTCATCGTCTTTGACTTAGGTAGGCAGAGTAGTACCTAAGTATACAAAGTTAAGTAAAACCTGACTTGATTTTAAAACCTTTTGACGAACAATGTGGCGTATACTAGGTGAATAGTGGACTGCAAAAGGCGAGCTCGGAGGTTTGAATCTCGCTACGGAAGAAATTATTGTGCGTTGAAGAAAAGTGCAAGTCTTTTATTTCTTTTGTATCTAGGTGTAGGAGAACCACATAGTTTCCGATACCCGAGATAAATGTATTGACAACATTATGGACCTCGAGCTTGTCGTGTAAAAACTTGATGTAAAGTGTAAAATGATGATGCATTATAATAAAAAAAAAACAACATAAAATATTAATTTTCATATGTAAAGTACTGATTCATACTGTCACAACTTTGACATAAAATGAATAAATACATATTTCATAGTAGAACGTATTCATAGTCTTTTTATGCTTATATCGAAGTGAGACAAGTTGGTCAAAGTTTGGTGCTAGTTTCATAACTTCAGGAGTTATCTCCATGAATAGCGTTACGATTAACCAATCACTATTCTATCGGAAAGTCAGACTAAGTTTTCATATTATTCATGGAAACTTTCCTTGTGGACAAATCTTCTAGAAATCATAAAGAGATTGGAACATTTCGTTGTTCTCGAGAAGTCTGCCATGTACAATGACGAACGATGTGGTGCAATGGGCGAATAGCTGACTGTAAAGTATAATGTCGCGGGGTCGATTACCACAACAGTACAAATATATTTTATGCATTGGAAGAAAAGCACAATGTATTTGTTTCGTAGTTTTTGATTCTTAATTAAAGGTCAAAGTTATGAATGTGATTGTATGGATGTTTTATACAATGAAGAAACACATTCTCTGACTTTTGATAAGAACATTTTTTTTCTTCTGTGATTGAAAGTCCTCTAAAAGTTGTATTACACGTAATTGAAATACAAAGAATGTTTGCCAAATCGCATATCTGTGCTAGGCAGCATAGAATTGCATTACACAAACACAATAATAATATGCACGATGGAATAGGTATCTGTACAAGCAATCTTCCTACTAGGTGGCCCAGTAATCAAGACTCGCAGCGATAGAAACGAAGTGAACGTGTATTACGGAAAGATGCGCATCGTTCTTCACTTGTCAAGAGGGGATTCGCATAAATATAAGAGTGAATGATGCTCGCGGTGAAGCTGTCAGTGTACAGAACACAGCAATTAATAACGAATTTAATTGAAGATGTCGAGTTACTTGCTTATGCGAAATGGTGATTGCAATGCCTCACGTACTTACATGTAATTAAAAATTATTACTGGACTTTGCAGCGTGTTCTTGAGTGGAGACCGCGACTCGACAAATGTAGGGTAGGACGTCCTCCGGCTAGGTGGAGGGATGATACAGTCAAAGTGACTGGCAGCGGTTGAGTAAGAGGAGCCGAAGATCGGGCACAGTAGCGTGCTATGGGAGAGATCTACGTCCAGCAGTGGACTGAAACAGGCTGTTATGATGACTTTACTTTGCAAACGAACCAATATTTTTTTATTTTAACACGTTCGGCCCCGACTTCTCTCACATATATACGAGTGCAAGATTTGTGTGAAAAACCTGTGTGACCTAGAGTAAAAAAATCATATATACTTTTTCACATAACTCACTAAAAAACGCTAGAATTTAGATTAAACTCAGCATGCATAGATATCGGAACATACTGATAATATGTGCTTGGCGACAGATTCATAATTTTATTTGAGAAGGTAGCGCTAGAAAATGCTCTATCATTAAGCTATCTGGCATCACGATGTTTTCGTTCAACAAAACCTCAAGCTTATTTCAGGATTCAAATCCACGACTTACAGGGTGCTGCGATTCTCAGAGTATTTCCTATCTGCATGGCAATGTGTTTAATTTACGCTTATAATATTTAGGGTACCACTTGAACTCGCTTGAATATGAACAGCATTTATTTTTAACTTTGTCACTTGTTCGAGTGGCATTCATTCGTAAAATGTTCTCCACAGATCATTACTCACTGCTTATCTTTATCATCCTCTTGGTAAAAGAACTTTAATTGGTGCCACATGTTTCAAACGAATGTTTCAGAACTGTTGACGGGCGTGCGCATTTGGGGTGGGAGTCATTTTGTCAACTTTGTCTAACAGATGATAATTTATATTATTTTATTTATTTAGCCTCATGGCTAACTTTACAGAGTAGGTTTCAAAACTAATACGTAAAGCTAATTAACAGGATCAACAACTAAACTTACTACTTTATATGTATTCATTTGGAGGAATATTTTTTGTGAATCTATTCTTTATATACATATGTTATTTATACTCACTATAAAATGTAATGTTTGACAATACCTATACTTACACAAAATGTAAAATGCACTAATAATCTACCTTTATAGCCAATAATAGCCATAAATATAAACATGAAGATAGGCGCGTAATAAAAGTTTTTTTTGGCATAGCAAAGCCTGTTATAAATTGTACCTATAGGTATGCCATTTGTTCATTACACTAATCTATAGATAAGACTACATCATTAAGGGTAACGCCGAAAGCACAAATATTTATATTGCATAATTAGAACAGGAACTAATTGTTATAAAAAATAATATCCAAACTAATGAGTGTGGGTTGTGAATAAGTTTTCATTGAGCCAGCAACCCACATACATAATTTTAAGACTTTGACTAAAGCATTAAGACACTAAATTTGATGTTACTAAAGTTCTTTCAGCACGGTATCCGGTAAAAAGGGGCTTAATTTTTTATCACCAAAATTTATAGCGCAAGAGGCGGAAGTCGAAAGTGTATAGGAAATTGTAATAAATCTGACGCAGATGCTCAAGTCATTTTTAGTCTATAAAAAGTGCGCGTGAAAGGGTTATAAAAATTCAATTGGATGTAAACAGAAATAGAATACACGTGTTGACGTACAATGTGGCACAATGGGCGAATAGATTGCGAGGTGTGAGGGTTTGATTCCCTCTACAGAACAAATATTTTCGCTTTGCGCATGTATTTCTGCATGTCTCTTTGATCCCCGATTCACATAGTTTCTGATGCCCTAAGATGTAGGATGTTACAACGCGCCGACAACGATTTCGAATCCTCTCAGCCCTGCACCTACCCTAAGTTATGTGTGGATTTACCATCGCTCAAAACGGCGTAAGAAAAACATCGTGAGGAAACCGGCATGTCCAAGAACTGTAACATCATAACATGCGACATCTACC
This sequence comes from Opisthograptis luteolata, assembly GCA_931315375.2. NCBI lineage: Eukaryota > Metazoa > Arthropoda > Insecta > Lepidoptera > Geometridae > Opisthograptis > Opisthograptis luteolata. Next base: position 7,057,281 of record OV928047.1, on the reverse strand, counting down.
AACCCGCACTGGGCCAGCGTGGTAGTTTACGGCCCATACTCTCTCTCTCTGAGAGAAGGCCTGAGTCCCAGCAGTGGGAACGTAAAAAGGCTGATGATGATGAAGATGTAGGAAATCCTAGTTAGGTGTCAGGGCATGTGATGTTTGTATTTATGTATGTTGTTGTGAGTTTTATTAATTTAGGTATTTTATGTGTGATATTGACGCATGATATGTATAATGCGTGATTTTTTTAATGATACTAAAACTGTCGGTTTCTCATAAAAGTCATATTATATTGTTACTAACAGTAACGGGTAAAACATATTTTCTCATGTATTGCATACCCAATCAATGTTTATTTTAAGAAACAATCTTAATAAAAACAATCACCCTTTTCCTGTCTGCAATTGATTCCAAATGCTTTACTCAGAAATTAATTGTGCTTGATTCTAAATCTGTTCGTGACTGCGAATAGAGTTTACGAGATATTTGCATTATAAAACGGCTTGACATATCATACTGTCTGAGCAGTAATTTTGCTGTGTAATGGCCCGTCCACTACGTCAATCTGTGAGCTACAAGTCACTTTGACGGGGGTGCTTTAACAAAAATACATACAAGCCTCGGGGTTAAATGTTTTGTTATATACCTTTAGTGGGTAAATAAAGAAAAATTCAGATTATTATTCTTAGTTTTTGTCAAGAATTTAATAAATCAAATGTTGTTTTATATGTGTTATTATCAAAATCTTATTTTTTTAAATCAATAACTTAATTGATTCTAATGAAGGTATCTACTCATATCTGTCATACAAATTGAAAGCTTGTTTCAACTTACCCAACGTTCGCTTTACAAAAAACCTTGGTTAAAACAACCGGTAGCTCTCCTACTAGATTATGATGTGCATGTATGAAACGGGATCATCATCACGATTTAGTGGACGGGTTTATTAGTACGCAATTTTGTTTCTCTCACTTCCCAGGAGATTAATTCATAAATTCACGGGACCGTGGCGAGCGATTGTTAGTATTTGAGTCACATTTATGACGACTAAAAATAATTAATTAAACTTTGTGCGAGACGTATCCCTCGTTGAATTAAGGCGCATGAAATTAAATTTCAATTCAGTGCTTTCATTGTTTTTCTGACAAATTTCTGCTCTGTTTCTTCTCATGTTGTGCTTTGTAACGCCACCATTTTTTTTCAGGAGCGTTCAAATCCTTAAAATTGCAATGATTTTTGTTTTTTTTTTATTATTTTTTTCAGTTGGCTGGTGGAAAAGCCCAGAATTACTTAGTTTTTGGATAGGTTCTGGAACAAAACAAAGTATTTCTTGTATTGTAAGGTTTAATAATTGTAACGAGAATACAATAAACCACAACTGCAACGCGATAACTGACATTTTGTTGTTAACTAATCTATGACGATAAAACCGTGTAGGTATAATTTTATGTAGAAAATACAGAAAGCAGAATCTTCCGGGCTGAGAATTAAAACGTGTTATACTCGTATATTATACCACAAAACCTCCCTATTTCCCCGCTCTTGATCCCATTCTTGTATAATTTCCGGACAATTCGTAATATTTGAATAGCGTCACTGATTGCAATGACCAATAACCAAACAATTGATTGCAATGCGCATTTTGTGGCTTACCGATTATGGTTTAATTATAATAGCTTAGCTTAAACTGTTTTTGTACTGAACTATTTAATTTGATTGAAAACTTTCGTTAAATTTGTTTAATCCTCATGGGACGTACAAATTATATGCTTACCTTAAAATAATTTATGTAAATACATAGATACATACATGAGTTTAAATGAAAAACCTAAATAAACTTATCAATTAAGAACTTATCAATCGATAATAACTTGGTGGTCAAGCATTTTCTAGCTAGGTGCGCCTAGCAAACCGCAAGTCAAGAATCGCAGTCGCCAAGTCCTAAACCTATCTGTGTGTTCTGGCAGTTCGATCGAAATCCAGTTTCTAGTCTAGGAGTAGTGATGGCGCCATGTCTAACCACATCGTCACTTAACATGTGCTTAAAAGCTACCGGGTAAAATACAACAAAAAAAGAAGGGCACTGATATCAAGCAAGCACTACTGTGTAGGTATACCTACTCTACTGTCATCATCATCATCATCAGCCCGTATCAGTCCACTGCTGGACATAGGCCTCTCCCAAGGTACGCCACTGAGCCCGGTCTTCGGCTCTTCTCATCCAACTACTGCCAGCCACTCGGCGCAAATCGTCGCTCCACCTTGTCGCAGGGCGTCCTACGCTACGTTTGCCAAGTCGCGGTCTCCACTCAAGAACACGTCTACCCCATCGGTTGTCGGTTCTGCGGCTTATATGACCAGCCCACTGCCACTCTACTGTAGGTACTGTAAGTTCAAGTTTGTGCAGGTCTTATACACTGAGAAAAAAATTCTGACTTTCTTTCTGAGTCTTTACCTTCCAAGACCGTTTCTTTCCTTATTTTGTATTAGTTTTCCTTCTGAATCACAAGTCCTTCCCTTTTGACTCAGAAACGGTATTTCGGAAGGTCTTTTTTCTCCGTGTATTTACCCTAGCCTTACGTTACGTAATTTGAGATTTAGCTTCATTACTTCCCAAACTTCTCTTCTTTAGAATCTTTAGATATGAACATACTATATAATCAAACATTTCTAGTTTTCCCTGTGAAAGGCAATACAACCGTAGTCGAAATTTCAAAGAAGCGCTCGTAGCTTGTTCGGTCACTCGTAACGTGTTCGTAACAGATCAACAGTACGGTCACCACTTGAATTGTTCCATTTTCACTAAGCTTTTCCGTGCTTCAGAAGGCACGGTCCCAGTTATAACAGTTGCTAAGTCACAGGCCGTCGAGCAGCCTGAAAACCCCGATAGCAGGGATGGCCACTACAAACGGATTCATATGAGCTAACTTTTCATAACGACATAGCTGCATGTGTCGTGACTTTTGCTCAGATCGGACTTGATGCTAAATAACTTGAAAGATGGACTTGATGGTAAAAAAGTTCGATAAGTTTAAGTTGATAGAAAGTGTACACTGAAATAAAGATGTGGAAATCAGTGTAATTACATTACCTAATTACAAAAATGTAGAACAAAAACGTATCCAAAAAATTAATTACCTAAAGTTTTTTGCCTGCTATTTAGTCGATGTAAGTAGGCGGAAACAGGCGTAGCTAGTCTTACGTTTCTGTTTGAAGTAATTACTTCTTTAAGTTTGAGTTTGTATATTTTAGCGAGTCCAATGCATAGCTAAATTCTGGGGGGCATTAAAATTTAATAGGCAAACTTACCGTATAGATGTGGGTATGCAATTTTACTCTATGCATCAAAACCGTGCGTATAGTCTCTACACTTTCTGTTAGTTAAACCATTTGCCTTCTACAAGGAATACGGTTACCAAACGTGACATATTTGTTATCGCGTGGTCACATTAATCACTCTTGGGTCGCTTTGCGGCGTATCGTACCGCCTCGACTGCCAGATTTCAAACCGTTGTAAGTGTTTCTTAGCGGTTTACTTCATTTCACATATTGACAGAAAAATAATTAAGAAAGCTAAATATGCGTTTTGGTGTTGATTTTTATGCTACAAAGAAATGATAAATAATTGAAATGATCTACATAAAAGTGTGTTACAAGCGGCGTATTCATGCGCCTAAGGCTTATAATTGAACATTATTAGCAAGCTTTAAAAAAGTTAAATTAAATTAGCTAGCTTATAGCATAATGTTGTAGTTGCGTAAATAATGTTTAATTTGTGAAAAATAACTGCCTGATCGTTAACTATTGAAAAACAAAGATAACTAGATTTTTATTGCCAATACAATGCCAATAGTCTCAATTATTTGGAAAAAAAAATTATGAAACTGAAAGACGATGCGAGCAAGTCATTCACCTTATTAGCATTAAGCTTGCGTATTACAGTTCCGTGCCACACAGAATTTTGAAATTCAACAGTTCAATATCCTGCACGCCATATAAAGCACTTATTTGATTCTGAAATCAGGCGGTCGATAACCACATATGATACGATGTTTTCCCTTCCTTGTTTGTGACAGAAACGTAAGTAATCTACTAAGTGATTCATGATATTATTTATTTCTGTCACTCGTAAAAAAGAATAACTTGCGCGTTGTTGCCAAGAGTTTTTATTTGCAATGCCACTGCTGACAAGGACTGGGTTTTATGTTTTGTCTATGAATCGTAAAAATGTAGAGGACTAGAGGTACCTCCAGCTTGATAAGCTATGCTTTGATAAGACTGCGTATTGCAAATGGAACAATATCAACGAACTTTGCGTGTACATAAATATATGTGTAACGGAGCAGAATCATTTTGTGCTACGGCAAAAATAGAAATATACTTTTTATTGCATAAGACGACGTTGTGCACTGGTATTTTTCCAGGTTTTTTAAATGTAACTGACAAGACGAGCAAGTTGCTCACCTGATTATTAACGTCAAGCATGCACTACACTTGAGTGCCACCATTTTTTTATTTGTATATTGAACCTCTACAGTTCAAATTTTTGCAATGCACTGCGCTTGTCATCTTGAGTCATCAGATGATATTATGCCCTTTCCTCTGCTTTAGCTAACCAGTGTTTTAGTTTATTTACAATCATATAATTACATATATTCGCGTATATATAAACTTATCTCAATACTTATCTCAATCAGTTGTTTCGTGAATTTTGCTGTATGTCTATTCTTTTACACGTAATTATTATTATAAATATTTTTTATAAAGTTTTCGTTATTCCTGGCGGGTGTTATTTGTTCCCTACTACGTTACTGAGATTGATTTTAATACAATAAATACTAGCTACAACGTATTTTTTTTCTTCCAAAAAGTCATCTGCTCTCCCGAGGTCACAAAAGATTAGTCACGATCCAAATTAATAATAACGTATTAACATGTATGCTTTTCGCACCATCACATAGGGTGCGATATGTGCTTTCATCACAATTCAACGTCAGCTTTCATCAATAAATCCTCAGCTGATTTATTGACAGGCGCGTCCTATTCTTAACAGATTCGATATAATTTGTTAGCCAAATAATCCGGGATTTAGATGCGGACCCCACGACGACATAAATAAAAGCGTTCGCAATAAAAGAACGGAGACAATTATGGTGCTGTACGAAACGAGCTAAATTTCACCCACATTATAGCAAATAATGGCAAACAGTAGGCCGTGAGCGCGTCACCCTCGTTCGCTTTGCATCGATATGTTACGCCCCGAACCCCTACGTATAAATGCACAACGGGAGATCGGAGAAAAAACTCTCATATCGAATGCTGATGGGGCCGATCTAGCAATAATGTGAATATTAATGTCGAAGGCACGTGCTTGGTTTTGACTCGAGACTTACACGAAATCCGCATATTGCTAATTACATACCGAGGGATACCCATCCCTACACATTTATTTGCATCCATAAAATACGTTTCATTGCAATCCCAATAGTTAACACGTTTCGTCGTAAAACTGTATTCGGAAACTAGGAAAATTAAAGTTGAGCCGTAACATCCAGTTTGCCACTGTTTATGGTTCGGTGTTCGGACTACCTCGTTAGCATATTGTTTATGAACTCTAAAATGTTATACAAACCATCCTAGTTATAGCAACAATGTGGACTACTATGTGACTGCAGCGTAAAACGGAGCATTAGGTTAAAAAGCAGTTCTCACGTAAGCCGAGACACTGCACAACATATCTACGTAATGGAGAATTCCTAGTTCCACAAAAGAAGCTAATCTCGTTTTTTCGGATGGTGGAGCATAGGGTAGAATGGGGACAAGATAGCCTCGGGGGATGCAGTCCACAGTACGTCTCTAAGTCTATTAAGACAACTTGCTGCGTCCTCAGGGGAGGCCGACCCGCTCGGGGGCAATGCTATAGAAAACATTTTGCACTGGGAAACGGCACCTGTGCAACCAAATAGAGAAATTCTTGGTCAATATACGTAAGATCTTTTTTGTTGTGAATACAGACATCTCCGACAAGAAAACCATTATGTTCGATATTAAAACGGAAAGCCCATCGAAATAAAGGCAGATAAAACAATGGCTCGAAAGAAAATGAGGCTGCAGTTCTTCAATTGCAATCGGCCAGATCCCTTGGCTCAACAACTGTGGCACAAAGAGACCGAATGAAAGTCTTGCTCATCCTGATTTATTGTGCAATATCTATAAAATGAAATTGCTGATTGTAAACTACGCCGCAGTTTTATAGTTTTAGTCTTTGGACAGATGTAGGGATAGCCGGCGCCTCGAGGGAAAGGGGATGACGGTGTAACATTGTTACCGAAGTTCGTGCAAGGCCGGGCCCATTGCCGGAGCAAATTGTGACCGTAGGGTCACCGCCCGTGTATTTGCTCGGCCAAATTACTTCGACCGAGGTAAATACAACGTACCTTATTTAATAAGCCTAACTGAATTGTACCTTCGCAATTTGTTGGGGTTTATTTTTGATTAGAAATGTCCATGTCAGAACACTGTATGGCCCATTTGGAACTGAAGTTATTTCATTGCGTTGTTCGGTGTAAGTTAATCTTTTTTAATGCTTTAATGAACTATAAATTCAGTCGGGAGATGAGCAGAATTGATTTAGATCGGTCGCAACAATAATTAGTGTTTGCATGATTTATGATGCAAGGGTGCAGTGCGGGAATGTTGCTCTTTGTTTTAGTAAAATGCTATGAAATGTACTCTGCTCTCTCTCATAAACTAGATTGAATGTTGTTTAAAAGGGCCATCGGAGAATGGATATAGAATTAAATATTCCTTTAGTCTAATTGATGCACTCTACTTACTTTTAAAATATTTACTCCTTCTAAAATGTAATCATTTTATATACATTTAACAAATACAAATGACTTTGTTTTTAACTTCTTACTGTGTAACGTTTGACCACTTGGTCGAAAGTTTTTTTGTAAGCATTTGACGCCAGTCTCACCTGACGGTAAATGATGACGAGGTCTATGATGGAGCAGGCTTACCTGTAGAAGATAACTACTATTCACTCTTGACAATTAGGCTCCTAAATATATAATAGTTATTATTCCTAATAACATAATGTGCATTAGCTCAACAATTTAGCTTTGGTATCTGGATTTGCGCGAGCTCCAGGTGGAGGACTGGCAGGAGGTGGCGCAGGACAGACCGAAGTGGCATCTTTTGTTATCGGAAGCCAAGACTCACTTTGGGTCGTTGCGCCATCTCAGTTAGTAAGTTAGTTTTTTTTTATCTGACTTTTATTATCTCTGTGTTGCTACTCATTTGATGGAAGTGACTAATAGAGACAAAATACAGTCTAAAGTATAAATCGGTCCATAACACTGTAAAAGCATTTTTGTAAGCCCATCGATCTGGTTCAACTTGTGTAAAAAGAAGTCCAAGGTCATTAATCACTCCCAACACCCTTCGCAAATACGTTGCTCCGAAATAAATTTTAAACGAATGAGGACTTGCATAAAGAGGAAAAATATTTAAATCGCTAGCTTTTGCGTACTGTCGGTGACAAAGTTGCTGATGATGCCCTACTTTTCGAGAGTAATCTTAGCAACGTTTGGTGTTCAAGATGCTAAGAAGAATCAAAAAATTGGGCGTGCTCATTAACCTTTTGTTGGTGACTGTACCTACATCCTTTTTACGTTGATACATAATTTTATTATTCAATAAGTTTTATTCGAACTGGCTTTAGGGTCAATTCTATATGTGTATAGCTATGAATACATTAGCTATACAATGTAGCTGTGAATCTTAGGCACTGCGCAGACGTAGCAACTTTAAGGCAACAAGTTTCCATAACTGTCTTTAGTTGCAGCAACTAATTTTCGGTTGCTGCAGCTTTTAATATACTGTTCAACATACATCAGTGTAACGATGACGCGTGGATACGACGATACGCTTAGCGAGACTAAGATCTCTCGATGCGTCGCGATGCCGATTGCAAAAAACTAGCTACTTTTAATCACATGGTACTTTGTAAGTTACTATGTATTTGCCTAAATTAGGAATGTATTTACTCACCGATTTTGGCAATAAAAACTAGCAAGTATGTCTACGCCACTTTCTCGAATTTATATGAAAAACATCATAAACGGCCAATTTTAATAAACTATCTATCCACAGTTGCCCTACTGTAGATAGAAATTTGACACAATCTCCATAGAAATAATGTATCGATACAGAGTTGGTGGTTGACAGTTGCCGCAACTGAAGATCAAAGTTGCTACGTCTGCGTACCTATAATAAATACAAAAACAAAACACGTTTTCCTATGATTTTCCTATAAAGAAAAAGCTAATAAAGCTCCCGTATTGGCGCTCCCATCCGATACATTTGACATAGCAAGAACAATGCATCTTTTGTACTCCGAAGCGGTCCAGCGATCGCGCGCTATTGTTACCAACTCTTTCAACCCCTGATCATGTTCTATTTTCCATTGACGAGGCAAAAGCCTGGTTTATTTTTCGTTCGTTGTTTGTCATTTTGACTCTTCAGTATTAATGGCGAATGATATTGATGAGTCAACATGATCCGTTTTCATTTTGGTCGGCATTTTGTTTTTTCAAGACTATAATTTCTAATTGGTACAGTTTTTTGGTTTCACCTGGATATATAGTTAGTTCTCTTTGTAACAAACTCAGTATTAGGATTACTTAGACAGCTCTGATCCCTAGCTAAGTTTTCCTTTAACTAAGTATCATAAACTAGTCATGTGTTCGGGGATCTACAATACCCATATACAGAACAAATACTTGCGCTTTTTTTATAACATGTGTTTCTTACCGAGAATCAAACTCGTGACCTCAGATGCAGACGGCTATTCATCCATTGCACCACATTGAAAAACAAGTTATCACCTTCCAAAATAGACAACAGTAATAAATCAGAGTAATCAAATTAATATTGGCCCTAGCTTCAAACTAAAATACTTAATGCTCAAGTTTCAAAATGAATTCGAAACTTATTTCTTCAATTACAAGCTTAATTAGTTGAAAGCTAATTAATCTAAGATCTCGACGAGCGTCCCTTAATACTTTGTAGTATCTAGGCTGTAAGTCAGGTGTTCTCAGACTTTAGTCCTCGCACCCTTCGTACCAGAAATGATTTTGACTAAAATACTTGATCAAAGTTTTAAAAGTATAATGCTAATATCTCTAGGTGATAAGTGCAGTGCATTAGCGCGCACGATTTTGTACTGTTGAAGTTCAAAATTCCTGGTAGCACTGAGCGGTTATGAGCAAGCGTGAAGCTTACCATTAGGTGAGTGATCTGCTCGTCTTGTCACCCAGTTTCATAAAAAGGTGAAAAAAATGAAAGCGGTTGCCACTGATAAAATTCAAGTTTATTCCTTTAATTAAAAAGTTGACTATCGGTCTTTGAAGACTTATGATGGCTAAAATATTTCCGTGGTTCAGAGTTTATCAAGCTTACACAAACACATACACTGAAAATGCTATTATGGATGCTAGACACATTACTTCCTCCATTTCGGGAGACTTTAAGTCAGCAGATGTTTCCTTTAAGATTAAAATTAAGCCGTCTCTATCCTGAGTTTAGAGGCACGCGACTCTTTGTGAAACTCGGGAGGGGTTCGCAAGAAAATAGGTTGAGAAACTGCTCTATAGCAAGGGATTAGCGACAGGGTTTTAATCCTGATAACAGCTATAAATAAATCACGTGTATAGAGCTACCGTCAGCATTTACGCTACCACGTCGAAACACCCTAATTTACTATCGCATTAGGCAACCAGAGCACCGATTATTTTATACAAAATTCAAAGCTGAAAATTAACGAAGCGGTCATTTTAATTTACAGCGAATGCACAATTAATTCCATTGGCTTGTCAATATTTCTATTTGTTTATGCGGAAGATTGGTTTAAAAATGCAAGTGCATTTTCGTTAGAAGCGTTAATTAATCATAGCTGACGTAAGCCAATAGTGCTCTAGTTATTATTACTCTGAAAGATCTATACAGAAGTATAAAAGCTCTCTTTATTTTTGTTTTGTTTATACATAATACAAGTTATTTAAGTAAAAAATGCAAAACACTGCAACATGATAAACAAACACATACAAAATTGATATTGGATAAAGGCCTCCAATAGCTTTATTAATAAAATGGGCATACAATAGATAGATATTGGAGCTAATTGAGTTCGACCAATCAGGTTTAAAAAAATGTATATAATGGAAAACACAGCATCTTCATACGTTATGTTTTTTAGAGTATATTTTAAATTTCTTATCTAATGTAAAGTCATGAAAGAATTTCAATTCTTTTAAAATAAACTTTAAAATGTTCCTCAAATTGTGGTTTACTTTTTATTAAACGATCTTAATTATTTTACAAATATTTACTTTCTATATTTTACGCTTTGCACTACTTTTCTATTAGACGAACTATTTTGCATCGGGGCTCGTATATCCATACCTACTACTAATATTAAAAATGCCTTTGCAATCAGTTTGTTTGTTTTTGATTGTGATGAAATTTGGTATGGACATAGTTTGATCTTTAGAAAAGCTTATAGGATACTTTTTTGCAATATCGCAATATACTATAAATATAGTCCATGAGGGTGAAACCGCGGAGCAAAAGTAATTATTATAAATGCAAGTGTTACCACTGAGTTACCATTCACGACTAAACACGTGAACGCCTGAACCAATTTAGACGAAATTTGGTAAGGATATATTTTGAGTCCCTAGGAAGGACACTTAATACTTTTTAAACACGATAAACAGTAGTCCACGCAGTTAAAACAGCAGAAGCAGCTAGTGGTATAATAATAGCAAACCTTGATTTCACTTAACGAGCGCTTATCGTGAACAAAGAGAGGTGTATTCGAGTGGATAGCAGGACTCGGGCAACAGGCAAAGCCCACACAGTTAGGCTCAATTTTAAACAATTACTGTTGAGCGAAGGGTAAATGTTTGCGTTCGACTTAGAGCGGCCCCGGTGAATCGCCCACACGCGCGCTTGACAGGTATTCATTACATCCACGATGCACGATGCACCATGCAGTACGGGCGGCGGGCTGCCCGGGAAGATGAAACTTTTAAAAATGCAAAATTTCGCATTGCGAATGAAACCTGTTGACTGGCCATAAAGAAAACAAATGAAGCTCGTGTCGGTCTATCCTACTAATGTTTGTGAGTATATTATGGATGTGTGGATGTGTGTTACTCTTTTACGCAAAAACGACTAAATGGATTTGAGTAAAACTTGGAATGGAGATAGGTTATAACCCTGGATTACGCCAAAGGCTACTTTTTATCCCGGAAAAAGGTTCCTGCGGGATAACGGGAAGCAACTAGTGAGAGATAATTGAAAGTTTTGTTAGTGTTGAATTTGTACAAATTTAGGATTAGGTACGGGAGTGGTCGACGTGTCATAATCGAAATCTAAATCAAAAAAATAACTAAGTAACAAAACGTCATGATCACAATTAAATTTTAAAAGCGCCTTTATTTTATTGCAGAGTAGTGTTTGACCACAAGCCATCTGATGTTAAGTGACGATGTGGTCGAAGGTGGCACGCCTCCTCCTGAATTGGGAACTATATAGCTCTCACAGTTACTTAGCTACTTGTTACTTCAGTTGGCCTAAAATATAGTTATTTGTTTATGTACAAAACGTTTCGCTTCCACATTTATAATGCGAACGGCGAAGGAGTGGAACACCTTGCCAGCGTCTTTGTTTCCCGATAAGTATAACTTGGGAGCCTTCAAGTCAAGAGTGAATAGGTATCTTCTAGGCAAGCATGCTCCATCTTCAGCCTCGTCATCACTTACCATCGGGTGAGACTGGGGTCAAATGCTTACCTATCTCATATAAAAAAAAAAAAAAAAAACGTTGAACCAAATAAATGAAACTCCTCATTATCTACTATTCTTTTTTAATTTTACTATTTTGCCATTTAACATTGTATCGAATTTGACATTCACTAATGCATAGTCCGGTGCTTACAAATGGTAACAAAGACATCTTACTCGGCGTTATCTGAACATGCAAATCACATCTTTCGCTTAATGTAAATCATATCTGTCAACAAAGTAACACTGTAACACAATACGACAACGGAATAAATCTACGCTTGCATTACAAAATGTTGCTGTTGTTGCTCCTCAAGTTTGATAAACAAAATGATAATGACAACTAGCTGCGCCCTGTGGTTTCACCTGCAGTTTTCCCACCGTCCCGCAGGTACCTAACATCGGGATAGACAAAATCTATAGGGTAAAGCTATAAATCTATTCTAGATTGCACTAGTCCAAACACATAAAACAGTATTTTGACTAACTGACAGCATTTTTTTTTAAACCATCTTCTATGGGTGTGTCTTTTGTCTTTTTCTTTTGTCGCTGACTGTACGACTGTACGTCTACCTACCCATCTTTATTATTTTGTTGGGTACATCCGCAAACGAAACTTTCAGCGAGAAGGAGTAACGAACGTACACACACCCTGATACATTAAAGAAAGAATACGAGACTAAGTTCAAACACAAATACGAATTGACTATTAAAATACACAGTTCCGTTATCAAACGTTACCTCTATGTCATGCTAAAATACTGTACAATTAAACCTAATACTCAAAAACCTCAAAGATAAACAATTAAATAGCAATATTTAGATAGAACATCCTTATAAGTTTCGAGTTGTTAAACATAAACTTGAAGATTTGTAGGTGTAATTTTCAAAGATCACAACACAAACTTCTGACTCTTATCAAAGTTTCTCAGATCTTTGGCCTCAAAGGCTTCAAAGACCTTTGTTACCAAAACTCAAATAGTCAAATTACACACTGAAATAAACATCTTGTCTCGTCTCAAGAAAATTTCATCGAGAATACTGGAATCGTAGTTTCTTATGAGAAATCAAGAAAAATCTACGAATATAGGATTCAATAGGAGAAGTCATAGGTGCGAGGTCGAGATAAGATTCAAACTTGATATCAGTGACACGTAGGTAGGCCTGTTATCATTTTTTTTATGTCTATGTGCAAGCATTTGACCACAGTCTCACGAAGATAGGTACCCTATTCACTCCTGATTTAAAGGCTCTCAAATTATACATATCGTAAAAAAAAGATGCTGGCATGGCAGGGTGTTTCACTCCTTCGCCATTCAACATTGTAAATACATAGCAACCTTACCTTTACTTTTAAGTTTAGGGTGCTCCGCGTTAGCTTTAATTCGGCTTCTTATAAGTACTCATAACAAGATTATTTCATTACAGACCATTCGACACGCCGAAACACGTGGCTCGCAATGCGCTCACAAGATTAACATTCCTCCAACCCTAGCTATTCTCACTTCCCTACAAAAGGTGCTACAGATAAGGGGCGACTTTGTAATTCGACTCGCATTTTTGATTTATTGAAATAACTCAAACATCTTTGAGTTGTATAAATCGCGTTTTTGACAAAGTATACGTGAGGTCAGTCGCTGAGATGAGCCTTTTTAATCGACGGAAATTTATAGGATGAAGTTCTCAAGTCAATGCGTATTTTTTTATAATACGTTAAGCTCGAATAATAACATATTAAAACGCCATAAAGCCGAAAATCAATGAATATAATCCACAATATAAGTGTTATATAAATTGAAAATCAATGGTTACGTACCTACTTGTTTATCTGGATGGGAAGAATTTTATCATCATCATCATCAGCCGGAAGAAGTCCACTGCTGAACATAGACCTCCCTTGAACGCCACCATGAACGGCTATTAGCCATTTGCCATTTGGGGAGAATTTGCCTAATGCAATTCTAGAAAGAAATTTGTCGTAAAATTCAAAAAAAATCATAATTCAAATCATTTTTATTCAATAGGAATAAAGAAAAGTGAGCACCATTTAATATTGAATACCTACCTACGTAAATATTTGATACATTAAAATGCTATCACAATTAAATTCACATCCTCTAAATCCTATTTCACTTTCAACTTTTTGTATAAACATGAACAACTGACTATTGACTTACATTGCACTTAAGGGGAGATAAGACCTCCGTTCGGAAGAGCTCGTCTTACAAACAATAAATCAAGGCGTCATCCGGTAGAAAAACGATATTTAGGTGTTAAGTTGTAAGTTTCGAGATAAGGCAGAAAACTAATAGCGAGGGCGTGATATTAGAGATATCTCTATGTCTACATACCTATCTGCAGCGCCTGTCTCTCTATTTCTTAGAATTAAATGTCCACCAAATGCTTTAAACGTAAAGATGTAGGTTATTAAGTTAATTGAAGCACTCATAGCTCCGCTTGGCTAGTGCTGCGGTCACTACTTGAATGTGATATTGAAATACACATTCAAACAATTCGATTCTAACTCGTACTCGATTTGAACAATTCGAACACACGGCCCGGATCGCATGGTCACTACACTACCTCTCTACCTATCATCATCGCATTGCTTCATTTACTACTATCATCAGGGCTCCAAATTTCAAAGCCAATAGCTTTCATATTTCGATACTACAGCCTTATCTATACACGACTACGCTGTCTACTCTCTTCTCTCTACAATACTCTACATGGCGGAATTTGCCTGTAACCATCAATACACAAATTGAAAAACTCAAACCGAAAATTGATTGCAAGCTTGTCCTCAGAAAACCCTTCTGAGTTTTTACTGCGCAGCTAATTTTAATTGATAATTCGCCACATTTTTTGCATTTTTATTAGCCATCCCGAATGTAGGACGATGGTTGGACACAGTACCGCGTGCTCCCACATAATAAGTGGGAACTGGTGTACAGTGCGACGCAGTGTGAAAACTGCTTACAAGTAGCGATGTGCGACAATTAGTAATCGAGACATTTACTAACTACTGTGATAATTAATTAATCGATCGCGTTGTACTCGGTTGCGTCGCGTCGCTAAAAGTGTCTCATTTAACAACTAAGTTTACTGTGCGACGCCAGCAACAAACCGATCATGAAATTATTAGCAATTATAATTTTCATAATCGAATAACGTTGCTAATTTGTATTACTAATCCTAGATTATTTCTACTCCCATTTTAAAGAATTAATCGCACCCTTTCCCTCCTCACGGGCGTCACGTAACTACTATGTTAAGTCACTCCGCGACGCGAATAAGTAATTACTAATTGTAAATACATGTAGGTAAGCGAAATATCTTGAGACATCTTCATAATCGAATGATTCCATTAGTATATCTTGTAACATTCCATCGCTACTCACTGGAGTATGATTTTATGCATATATTCACACAACGCGAAATTTGGTTATGGCCATGCCAAAAGAGTTTATACTTGTAGGTAAATTACCAAGAGAAACCTACTCCTGAACTAGGAAGACGCGATCTACCTAGCGTTTCAAAAACAACGCAACCTATGTCACTGCGCCGTCGTTAATTATTCTAGGACCGAGGCCCGTAGCCCGTATCGCTTCCAACCCGCACCTACTTTGCATATTTTGTTTAAGCAAACACGGCCAGTGTTTGACTGTTAAAATCAAGGATCTCAGAGTTGGAAGGACAAACGAAGTCATAGGTCATCGAGCTCGAGTAATGAAACATGTTTTTAGATGTTATTTTGAACTGTTTAGAACCGAGAAAACAAAAAGCACGAATTTGGGATTTCTACTCATAAAATATCAAGAAGTTATACTCCCGAAACGGCTTAACTGTGTTGTTCAAAGTCTAGTCTCTTAATTCCAGCTTTCAGAGTTACTATACCTACTGGCAAACTAGGGATTAACCTATACATTTGATGTTTCTGTTATTAATATTGGAGTGTAGGATTATGTCAGTACCTATTGTTACAGAATAATTAATTACTAAGGTTTGCATGCCTTTGGCACATCAATGTCAGTCTGACTTAATCCGCTAGATTTTTTCAATTAACGCTTTTCATTAAAGTATATAAATTTCTTAATCTTCTTATACAAAAAGCTAGGCCCCGCAGCACAAAACTTCACTATACCTCTTAAGGTCTTTTTTGAGTGAAACGTGTTCTTAAACACGAATAAGCCAAAGCCACAGCCTTAGAAATGTTAATCTCATTTATGAATTAAGCAAATATTTTTGTGAAAATATAACAGTCGCCCACTTTAACCGTCCGTTCAGTGTTTTGCGCCGTGTTAAAACGGACGAAACGGTGGGAAATGGTATTAAAACGGCTAACAAAAACGTAATTTCTAGAAAGCGTCCGTGGAAAAGTCGTAGTATTTTATTTTGTGGACAACAAAGAGACTCTTAGAAGGATTTTCATTCGGAAATAAAGAAATTGTAAGTGGATTAAGTTGATTCTCGTAGGTATTAGGAGCGAGGTATTGGGCAATCTTGCCTTTTCATTGCTGCACGTTGGGCAAATAGAAGTATGGGTCAACTCTACACATTTGACACAAAAGGAGATAACTTCATGTTAGTTGCACGATATGAGATACAAAAGTCCATTTGTGGCTTATATTGAGTTTTGAGTCATGTTTTTATTTGCTAAAATTGTAACTGTGACATCATTTATATATTATTAACTTATAACAAAACTTTCCAAACGTATCATTCGCTAAATTTCACCTAAAATTCAGACGTAACAACACCTAACGTATTTCAATAACCTATCCAAGCTCTTCTCAAATCCCAGTCCATACTGTTCGAATATTGTGCCGTGCGAGCCTTTGATGGACACTGGGGATTGTGTCGGTGTTCTACGTAAGGGATTTAAGAGTGATTACATGACGGAGCCTGAAATGCGCAAAGGTTCGAAAACGTGCTCGTGTTTCACGTGCTTTTCGTTGAAAGGCAAAGGAACCACGACTCATGTTCATTGTTGGGGTAAATTGTTTCTGTATTCTGCTTCTAAACAAGCTGTACACGCAGATATTTAGGTACCTATATCACTTTTTGATGGAGTGTGTGCGGAACGCTTCTGTGAGAGAAGACTTATTCGACCAGTTTTAAATTAACCGGCTAGATATAGGAAGGTATATTTCAGAGTATCCTATCCGCGCAAACATCCGACGCGGCTAAGCTACTGTATCGGTCTGTGTATAGACTGACACATACCGTAACAAAAAGTTGACGTAACAGGGGCTGACATAGTCGTTGAACGACTCAAAGTTCCTAAAAAATTATAGATTGGAAAAAAGAAGATATTTAGGGTACTCCTAGCAAGCGCTGCGTAGTTCTATAAGAACATACCTACTTTTAGTTCTGTACAACATAATGGCCTCGGTTTTTCGAGTGGAGCGACACTTGCAATAGACAGCTGGGGATGATTGGATGCGAAAAGCAGTACATTAATTAGAGCATTTACAAAAGGGGCATACGCTAAGTCTAGTAATGTGTACATTAGTATCATAGCAGCATTACTTAAAGTTTGTGAAACTATGTCGTAAGTGAAAAAGCTATGTATCATCCAATTCACCAACTTGTTGGCAATATAAAACGAAGTAGGTACGAACTTTGTCTGGGAGTTCAAGTATGTAGTTAACTACTGTAACGTTCTCTGGTGATAATGGTTGAGATTCTTTTTCAAGTGACTGTTAGACGAGTCGAGCAAGTCACTTGTCTGATGGTAAATATCACACGTTTGCCTATCATAGTTCAGTTCTGTCTAGAATTTTGGACTTCAACAGTTCGCAATGATTCAATAGCTATGCAGTACCTCAACAGCATCTATGCAGCAGCAGCTGCAGTATCGGAGAACCTATGTTGCATGTTTGTTTAGTCGGAAAACTGTTGTCATTTGTTCCAGAACAATGACTCAACTGTTATTAAAAACATTGGAAACTGTTAAGATAGTAAAGGAATTCAAATACAAAACGAAACTGGCACAATTGTTCACACCCCAGTCCATTAGCGTAAACAGCGAAATAGCACTAGTTGCTAGGCACTACAGAACCCCTAACCCCGAGCGATATGACTGTGTAGCCCAGTGATTTATTGACTGCCTTATTTTTTTTCAAAGAAAGGGTAGATAACGACGGCATGAGTGCCGCCGATTGGGGTTTTCTGCGTACTTGAAATGCGGTCTAATCTAGATACATAATATTTCGGCATTCACGAAAAACCATTAGCTAAAATTGATAACAAACCCCACCGCTATACGTTGAACCAATACGGATGGCGAAGGAGTGACAGAGACTGCCAGCGTCTTTGTTTCCCGATATGTATAAATTCCTTTAGGTCAAGAGGGAATAGGTATTTTCTGGGTAAACTGGCTCTATCATCGACCTTGTTGTCACTTACCATCAGATAAGACTGTGGTCAATGGATTATCCTATTTCCGGTAAAAATAGTCTTGAAGATGAAAGTAAGTACAGATTAAAGATGTTTTCACTATAATAACAGCTTTTGTCATAAATTTAAACTAGGAAAATTCCCCACGTGTAAATCCAAACCTTTTGGGTATTAAAATTTTTAGGTATATTTACTTTTTACATCTTATATATAAAATCAATTGCTGTTCGTTAGTCTCGCTAAAACTAGAGTACGGCTGGACCGATTTGGATAATTTTGATCTTGAAATATTTTTGGACGTTCAGGGAAGGTTTAAAAGGTGACCTTTATTGGCGATGTGAAGTACTTTAGACAAATAAATACAAGCAGTAATCTCCAACCTCCAAACGTAATTTACTACTTGTAGGTCTAGTAACATAAAGCAGCAGTTTAAAACGGTAACTTGAAAGCAAACATTTATAGAACTTTGAGGCACTTGAGATAGGCAATAATGAGAATACTTCTTCAAAGATAAGTTTTATGGTTAGCTAAGAGGTTATTATTAGTTAAGATAAGTTTGAAGTATTGATTTCGAGTGCAAGTTGGCATTTTTTCTCATAACATTCACCTCGTGTTTTTCTTTCGCATGCCTCACAAATTTGAAGAAAGAAACCATTCTATTAAACCCAATTGCTTTGTTAATATGTTAAAATTTTGCGTTATCTAGAGCAATCAACCATTTCTATTGTTGCAAATGCTTAGCCAGTAACTCTGTTGGCTAACATTAATGTGCAGTTTTAATTTATTACTGTTCCTACATTAAAAGCAGTGCTTGTGTCTGTACTTATATATGCTTGGGTTTGCAAAAAGTGTTCTTCTGCACTGCTCATCAGCATCATCATCAGCCGGAAGAAGTCCACTTCCCCTTCGTCCCCTTTGAACGCAACCATTAGGCTATTTTCAGTGTATTTAGAGATAAAATCTGACCGTAGGCGATTGATATAATATTTTTTTATAAAGCTAAATTTTGCAACAATCCAAAAGTATATTATCTGGGGTTATTATTCATACTATACATTATACATATTTCTTTTTTACTACTTGCAGAGTAGCGTTTGACATAAATCACTTGATGTTTAGGTGACGATGTGGACGAAGATGGCGCCACGCTAACCTGGATTGAAAAAAAAAACTATTGTTGGTAGCAAAGAAACTGGTTTATAGGAAAGACTCCGGCACCTGCATTATAATAAATATTTAACTATAAAATCATACTACCCAAAACAAACCATCCAAGCAAATGGCCATTTAAACTCCATTATCTCTATAGTATATTCAAATTCAACGTTATCAACTATTCCTATTGTTGCAACATAAAATTACTGTTCATATTATCAAGAGCGCATTTCCCCGGGGAAGGTCGAACATTAACGCCAACTGTTAACGTTCTTCTTATGTTAGGGTCGGTACTGCGAATATTGTAGTCTTTTGCGACAAGTGACTTTAGAATATTAAGATTATGATAGAGAAATGATTTGTTATTAATATTTATATTACAATCAATGTGTTAAGATTTAAAAACTACAAGTATTTTTTTTAGTTGCTTTAACAGTTCACACTGTTAGTGTTTCGCCAATGTCAAGTAGGTATTCAATTATTAAAAAATGATGATAGTGAGATGATATTGTAGCCCAGCTGCCAGGTACGATCTATAGTCCCCTTTGTGTTTAATTAAAGTTGACAACTTTGTTTTGATTTCTTACACTCGCACTCGTACAAAGTAAACTAAGTTTGACAGGTCTAAAAGTATTGCTGTAATTATCTGACCACGAAAGTAAGAAATGGATATAATTTTTAATGGACACCACTATCACTTGAAAAAACATGAGTTTTGGAATTAGAAATACAATGTTCACGTTCACAATTGAACTCTTTCTGCAACGACAGAATAGCGACAATGATTCGGTCATTAAAAAGATTATCAATTTAATTTCCAAAGCGCAAAACTTTTGTAGCGAAACTGGTGAACGTTGAATGAATATCAATTCATGATATCTTCTTATTCTAATCCTAATATGACATTTAACTTAAGAATAATATATCCAAAGAAGGCAGTAGCAACCCTACCCACTATCGCTAGTAATATATCGCACATGTGCCTTGTGGATATGCCGTATGATTAATACGACTTGCGGCTTCAATGTGTTGAAATTGGTAGCAGATTCGGTTACTGTTGTGTACCTATGTATGTGTGTGACTGATGAGATGGTGGTAACGCGTTTGCGGTTACTTACTAACCGTTAGGTTACAAACTAATGTTACCAAGAGATTTACGGCCGGTTCCAATAACCGATAGGGATGTGAAAAAATAATCGATTTTCATTCATTTTAATTCGACTACTTTTTCTTTTAATCGATTTTTAATAATCAATTATCTAAATATGAAAAATCGATTATTGATAAATCGATTTTTTTACTTACTCTCTAAAAAGTAAATCGATTTTTTACCTACTCTCTTTTTTAAAGTAATAAAAGATATGATAATGTTTGTATTATTGGAGATTAAACCAATGTGTAGCCAAACTACACATTTCAATCGAATTTTGCAGTTATAAGTTACTCTAAGTAATTTTATTACAATGTACATAAAAATGCAACTTTTCAAATAGTTAGAAATAAAATATATTATAAATATAAAAAAATCGATTATTTAAATAAAAAATTAATCGATTTTTTATATTTACATGTCGATTTATTTTAAGGAGGTAAAAGTCGATTATTTATTAATGGATTTTTTTTCTCTCCAAGTCTCATCCCTAATAACCGATCTATCGACTATTTGCCCTACTGGAGATGGAAATTAGACATAAGTTCCATAGAAGTAATGTCAAATTTATGTCAAACCGTGAAGAGATCGGTTATTGACACCGGCCATTAGAATCTTACGCTCTGTTTAAGGAAAAGTTTAGCGGTCAAAAATTATCAACAGCACGATCTCATCCCATCGACCACATCACATCGTCTTTTTTCATAAAGGTGTCTTGTCAAACGCTACCCTGCAAAATGTAAAAAACCTTGTCTCACGGCTTCGCCCACCTAAAAGTTGATATCACACTAACTACACTAACAGTATTAATGTGAAAGTTTGTGAGTGTGTGTTTTTTAATTATTCGCGATGAAACGGCTGAACGGATTTAAAATTTAGATGAATATAGGCTTTTTATCTTGGATAAAAACAGAACAGAACAGAACCGACGACCGATGGGGTAGACGTGTTCTTGAGTGGAGACCGCGACTTGGCAAACGTAGTGTAGGACGCCCTGCAACAAGGTAGTTGGATGGGAAAAGCCGAAGACTGGGTTCAGTGGCGTACCTTGGGAGAGGCCTATGTCCAGCAGTGGACTGATACGGGCTGATGATGATGATGATGATGATCTTGGATAATCTTCTTTTTGCTCTGGTACCCTAGTATATTTGGGGTGGTGCAGCATATATTTTTCTTCCACTCTCCACTATCAGCTGTCATCTTTCCATTCAACCCCCTTTCATTCATATCGATCCCTACACAATTCATCCATCTTTTCTTTGGTCTTCCATCCTTCTACCATCCATCGTATTCATCACTTTCTTGGTGATATGACTTTTATCCCTCATCATAACAAAAAATATATTATTTATCTCAGACAATACGAAAAATATTAAAAAGTATCTACGATCGGTTTTATTCATCACGCTCTACTTCTAATATCCCACTTACCTTAACGTCACATTAAAAATATACAAAAGCACACAAATTATATCAATTACCGTCCCCCAAAATTGATAATGAGATCTTAATATATTTGAAAACGTAATTCCAGCATCAAAGGAATCGTCCTACAATATTTTCTAATTAAAGTGCCCCGAAGACAAAGTCGGTCACTTTTTATAGGCAATTCTTCGTAACATGGCGGCTCATTACGAACATGCAAATATTCACTTAGGAAATAATGAACGGGAATACTGACCCAGATACTTTGTGGATGCCTACGTAAATGATTTGTCGTGTTTGCTAACGCTTTTCAAATCTAAGGTTAACAATTAACATGGTTCGCAAAAAAACGACTGCAATGACGCCGTGGTGTAGTCAGTAGTATTCTTACCAACAACATACAAAATTAAAAAAAAATATTATAGGATCCATTGTGATCACTTTAAAACGTCAACTTTAAACTAGCTACGCCTGTTCCAATCTCCTTACGCCGGCAAAAGAACAGGCAAGAAACGCCCGGCAGGTAATTTTTTTTGGCGCGATTACATTGACAACTTCATTCTTATAATTGATTGAATAACTAATTGATTGAATTGGTGCGAGTTCACTAAAATCCCAAGCTTTTTTTTGTCATCTAATAGTCCGATATTTTTAATTAGCTTTAATAATAAGATTTATCTTGTTTGGTTGTACACATTGGGATATGGGAATATGAATATTAAAGAGTTGCGCGATCACAACCAAAGCAGACCAGACACCACAAGCATCGAAACTTATTATATTGTCCTAACTGCAAAACATGACCAAACGTAACGGTTTCGCGACATGCCCACTGCCCAACTCAGTCAAGCAGATGAGCCTCTGCTCATCTCCTGATGCCACTCTGCTGCTCTGCCTCTGCTCTCCCTCTGGACATCATAAATATAATATGTAGAAAAGTGCTTGACCCTCAAGGCTCTACGGCGTAGCCGTATCCTACGGCTCGATTCCCACAAAAAAACACTGATAGCATCAAAGTTACAGATGCCTGCACTGATAGATGGCATCTGTATGCCTGTGTGACAGATGTCAGTGTGACAGGTGTCAGAGTGACAGTTGTCTGTTTTCAGGGTTTGAGTTTGTGATAAGTTGAAGGCATCATCAATGTTTATGCCACCTTATCGCGAAGATAATAAGTGTGAAAGTGAGAAAGTTACTCTATTTTTTTCTCTAGGCGTTAAATCAGTGTATTTTAAGCTATCTCGATTCCGAATATCACACTAATCTCTTTAGCTGTTATCCATTATTATCATGAGCACTATCCCACTGCTAATCAAAAAGATATTCCTTTAAAGTCCACTCAATCTATGAAAAGCATCAAATACTTTCCTCCATCCAGTCCACAACGAGGTATTTTCCGGTCTTAAGACCGGAAAGAACCCCAAAGTGATCCATGGCTATTTATTATTGAAATATAATTCCGGTTTGAACCTCTAAACTTTTTTTTATTCCAGTAGGAACCACGGTGCGTAAGTATTATGTTTAACATAGTAAGGTAAAAAAATATTAACATTATTTAACATACAATATAAACATTTTTAATTGTTGTTAAGCAACGATCATTGCTTCTTCAGTTGCGTTTTAGATTTTCCATTTTATTTGCTTGATAACTACAAAAGAAAAAAACTATGAACTTAAAAAGTACCAGGCAAACAAAAATTGATGAGAGGTTGGTTTCAAAACTATTCGATTGAGTTTTATGAAAATCAACCCCACTGTTTATTGATTACTTGACCCTACCACAAAATAACCAATGACTATATTATTTTATTCTATCTGTAGTTAATGATTTTTTGCAACCTTTCAATTGATACGGCACACGAAGGCAGCATTTTAGGAATTATCATAGAGAAAAGGTTCCAAGAAAAAAGTTGTTGTATCACTTCTACTATCATAGTATCTCTTCAACTTAGCACCTCGCGTAGAATCTAGGTAAAGAGTCTCTCAAAACAAAAGTGCTGCCACTTTCCCAGTAGGTTACTTAAAAACAAACTAACACGGTCTCGCCAAGGTAACATAGGGTAACACAGGGTAACAGTCTAGATTTAGAGCACGATAGCGGCCTCATCACACGCGGGGAATGTAGTCCATTAAACGGCATATTTTCACACCACCACCCTTTCAATGGGGTTTAAGTGCTGTTTTTGCACTTTAGATATCTGAAAAAATGCATAAGAAAATGAGGACCTAACACAAAGTACATACAGGAATTGTGAATCTCTGTACACATATTCTTTTGACGTGACAACGTCTTATAATTCGATAGAGCCGGCTGCACGCACAAAAAAACATGACTCATGCGGCGTTACCTCGCGCTGCGGCGTTACCTCGCTCTGAGGCGTTCCATGTAAGGCTTGAAGTGCAAGCGAGAGCGCGGAACGAGCGACAAAGAAGCACAATCGGCCAATCGACGTTGTCACGTTCAACTATCGTCAGTAAACCGACTTTACAGACAACCAATTTTTTTAATTGTTTTGACACTGGCCACAAAAGCCATACAATAAACGCTTTTATTAAAATCTATTGATTATCTGCACTTACTTCGCCCATTTACGCCACTGCTGTATGTTATAGCTTTCTTATTATCTAGACAGTTTAGTGAATAAACTACATTTTACATCCAGTTGACCATTTTTATCATATTATTATTAGTAATTCTAGAAATGACTCGAAGGTAAGACTAACATTGTAAGATAAGATAGTAGGGTACAAACCTAAGAACCTCAAAGCTTTTCACTAAACTCCAATAAAAAATTGAGCAGTAGCTTCCCAAAAAATCCCACGCACATTTTCATGCAGCACCGTTGAATAAAAAAGGTAAGTAAGTACGTAAAGGGACAAAAGGGCGTACAGGAATCAAAAGTACACGGGCCGGATATACAGAATCTTTTTTCGACAGCCAAAAGGAAAAACGTCAAGCTTAACCGCCCCAAAAATTATTGTGGTTGGATTCGCTCGATAAAATTGAGACTTATCCTCGGAACACAAGTTGATGCTTGCCCCTGGGCAGTGTTAAAGACCTCTGTCAATCTCCCCCGATCCTTTAACCTTCACTCAATTTATTATGATTTGGCGTTCTGTAACATCCAGTTATTCCTTCAAGTTATTGCCTTACGAATATAACATTTTTCTCTGTGTATTTTACAACCGTTTACGTCGAGAGAATCCGCCGCTAAAAATGATTCGATGAAAGCTTTATTATGTTTTACGATATTATAAAATTGACTGTACTTATGTCTGATACGTAATGGAGGCTTTTTAGTCGGCTTACAGTGTAAATTATAATGCTCTTTGCAAATATTTACATTAAGCTTTATATGTTTCAGTTGATGCAAAAGCTTTTACGTTTTTACTGTGAATATTTTATTTTTTTTCGTTTGTGTGCTTTAGTGGTAGTACGTTTTGTATGTGTATGAATTGATTTTATATTTATACTACATACGCCCCGCGGCGACACACGGGTATTTCCCACCATCCCGCAGAGGCCTTATTCCGGGATAAAATGTAGCCCGTGTATATGTATGCCTATGTATGCCTATGTATGCATGTGCCTATGTATGTGCTTATGTGTGTTTGTATCTCCGTTGCAAATTTCACTCAAATTTGTATAGACGTTTTAGGGTGAAAAAGTAACAAATATACCTACCCAAACTTTCACATTTATAATATCAGTGTGTTAAAGATGCTTTGAGTGCAGGCACGAACTAGCTTTTAGCAAAAGCTCATTTCAATCAAAAAATATGTTATATTAGCTGTGCCCCGCGGTTATACCCCTGGATTCTTGTTATCTCGCGGGATAGAGTGGTATGTTTTTTTTTGTCATTCATAAACTAACAAAGTACAAGCATATTTATTTCAAACAGTTTGTTTTCTGTCAAACGTATTCCATTTCTACTTGCCATAACCGCATTGCACATTATGCTAATCACACTACGGTATCCCGTAAAACAGTCAACTAAAAATGATAAAGTAGCAAATTCTATATTGTTGGCAAAAACATCGCCAAAAACAAGTGGGCTAGGCAACAGCTGGCCTTAACGACGTCACGCGAAAAAGCAATATATTGGCACCGAAGACGCCATTTTCTGTGCTCGGTGGTTTGCTTGTGCTCCGGAAGTTTTATGCACCTTTTGCCCTGTGAAATGTGATAGGCGATCTCTACAAGTTTGATAGATGGTCCATACAAGTTTGATAGGCGATCCATAAAAATTTGTTAGGTGATCCTTACAAATTTGATAAGTGATCCATACAAATTTGATAGGCGATCCATACAAGTTTGATAGGCGATCCATACAAATTTAACATAGTACAGTCAACGACAAAAGTCGCTGAACAATCACACTTTTTTCTATTATCTTCATCATCTTAGACACCAATTTTTGACCTCATCAACACCTTAAATCAGGTGTGTTATGTTGTGTTCAAAATGATACCATATAAAATGTAAAAAAAAAAACAATAATTATTTACTGATTTGAAACACATTTAGAAAATTAAGAACGATCACCTACTTTTGTCGCTGACTGTACGAGGATAACAAATCACACTTATCACACTTAATAATTATTATAAATGCGAAGTTTGTGAGTGAGTGAGTGGGTGTAGATCGGTTCAGTGGATTAAGTTTAGAACAGGTGACATACAAACAATCAGAGTTACTTTCGCATTTATAATATTAGTATGGATAGAAAGCACACAATCATAAAATCAAGTTAAATTTCAAGTAGCCGATAATTATATTAAAGATTTTTTGTTTCCTATCTCTACTTCACCCAATACTATTATCAACAAAGCTTATATTATGTAGTTACAGAACTTTGCAATGTTTCAAAAAGTCCATTCATTTATAAGCAGAAGCAGATGTTTATGACGCGATGTTCTAGATTTTAGAGAAGGGTTAATATTGCTTCATATTAAAAACGTTCTAAGTTATACATCTAAACGACAACCGATAGGGAGGAAAGTTTCTCGAGTGGCGACCACGAACCGAAAGGCGCTCTGTAGGTAGGGGGGCCGACATTGTACGAGTCGCTGGGAGCCGATTGATGGTTAATAGACGTTTATGGAGGCGTTCAATGGGGGAGGCCTATGCTCAGCAGTGGACTTCTTACGGCTGATGATGATGATGCCATCTAAAGCATCATCAGCTGTATTTGTAGCTTTGTAATTATATTGCTGCATGTACTAGGTCGATAGGTCGAGCGATGGAGGCCGAACGGTTTGGCGTGCGACTTACAAGACGCCGACACCGACTTCGAATCCTCTCGGCCTCGTACCTATGACTTAATAAGTTATGTGCGGATTTGCTATCGCTCAAAACGGTGAAGGAAAACATCGTGAGGAAATCGGCATGCCCAAGAACTGCAACATTTTCAAGGGCATGTGACATCTACCAACCCGCACTGGGCCAGCGTGGTAGATTATAGCCCATACTCTCTCTCTGAGAGAAGGCCAGAGTCCCAGCAGTGGGAACGTGGAAGGCTGATAATGATGTACTAGGTCTAGTAATATGTATCTGTTTTAGTATTTAGTTATATTATTATACCCTCACCTCATGTCAGTGATGCCATTAGTGATGCCAAAAACGGCTTTAACGGAACATCAGCGCTGGTCAAACGACCAGCATAATGTTGAGTTGCACTTGCATTGAATATGTTTATGTTATGTGTTGCAAATAAATGATTCTTATTCTTATGCAAGTAATACGAAGGTAGTTACATATTACAATTAATTAAATTATTCCCACACGATAAGTGTTCAAGCCATTACGTTACACCATGAAACTACGCCACGCATTTCGCTTACAACAATAATTGTTCCAACGTGTACATGTGTGCGTAACTGCAGACTTATCACCTAAACATTATCATGTTCCTAACGATAATGGAACTTTCTAGTGAATGTAACCCGACATTAATTTAACTTGTACGCTGTAATGGCGTCGGTTTCGCTAATTGTACCTTGGAATTATATCGTACGCGCGACGCGTGTTCAAGTAATGGATTTTACGTCTACAAGAAGCCTGGTGACACCTGAAATATCTTTATATAGTCAACAATATACAAGAACAGTAACACAAATTTCAAGCTTAATTTGGGGCTAAGTCAATTTGTGTGCAATGGTCCCCCTATATTTATATTTATTTAATATTACTATGATAGTTTGAAGGATAACGATCTACCTTCAAATTCTTAGGTAGATAACAGTTAGGTACAATATACCTACGCACCAAGGAAATTCATAAATCCCTATTTAATATCCTTCATAATAATAATATTACAAATGCGAAAGTTTGTGTCTGCGTGTGTGTGTGTGTGTGTGTAAATGTTGGTTACCACTTATCACCGTAACCACTAGACCGATTTTGATGAAATTTGAAATAGGGACAGCTTATACCGTGGATTAACACATAGGCTTTTTATCCCGAAAAAAGGTTCCTGTGGGATAACGGGAAGATGCGGGTAGAACCGCAGGGCACAACTGGTTTACCTATAAATGCGAAAGTCTATGTCTGTCTGTTACGCTTTCACGCCTAAACTACTGAACCGATTGAAATGAAATTTGGTACAGAGATAGTCTAGAGCCTAATGCTATACTTTTTATCGCGATTAACTGTAGCCCACACGTGTGAAACCGTGGGGTTAGCTAATCTTTAATAAATACAACAATTTGATTCGATCTGGTTCGAATTCTACATTTTAGAATTAACAGGTATCTTATTGTGATTTAGAAGAAAACCATCAAAGTACAAAGGAGTGGACGGCAGGTCTATCCTATCAGTGTGCTCCGGCGTTTCCAATAGCATGACCGCCACCTAACCGCATCATCACTTATCACCACGTGACCTGTGGCCAATCGCTACACTGGCAGGTGTGAAATAAAAATAAATTGTACAGAATACGTATGTAAATTTATTGAAAACCAATGCCGTTGCAGGAATTTGCACGAAAATCCATCAACATTATATTTGTAATTACTGTTTAAATTATAAAGTAAAATTGAACATAGCTTTTACCGTCCATCGCGTATTACCATTGATAGCGCGAACGCCACTGAACAATCATCATTAATTGCCACCGTTTTACCACCCCGTAAACAATCATCTTATTCGATTATTCAATTTGTTTCAGCGTTTTTTTATTGCATCACAAACAATTAATATTCATCGATACATTCTTCGGTTCACGGCGCTCCGGATATTTGAATAATTGGCTGATTTTTATGCAGTCGAATTAATGCAATTGAAGTACGACGAGTTTTTATTTCATTTTTGCCAATCGTGACGGAGGGAGGCAAATTTACTGCTGTAGTGATATTTTAAAATTCATTACTTTTAATCGGATTGAAGATCTGGCTCAGTTTTCAGCGATATGATAAATTGTTGGGGATTAAATTTGATTTATATATTCTTTGGTTGATACATATTTAGTCAAGCTTATAACAGTGGTTGTTTTATAAAATACTAGCTGTTCCCTGCGGCTTCACCCACGTGGACTACAGTTTAACGCGATAAAAACTCTTTTCTCAGGCTCTGGACTCTATCTCTGTACCAAATTTAATTTTTTTTTTTTTTTTTTTTTTTTTTTTACTCTTTACAGGGTAGCGTTTGACCACAAGTCACCTGATGTGAAGTGACGATGTGGTCGAAGATGGCGCCACGCTACACCTGGACTGGGAACTGGCTCTCAAGTGAGGCTGCCGGAACACACCGATAAATGCTTGGCGACAGATTCTTAACAAGAGGGTGGTAGCTAGCCAGGCGAGTACTAGAAAATTTAAATCGGTTCAGTAGTTTAGCCGTGAAAGCGAGACAGACAGACAGACAGAGTTATTTTCGCATCTATAATATTAAGTAGGGATTTAATTATTATGGAATATTTTGCCAAGCACTATTGGCGAGTTACCGCAGCGTCACTTGAGAGACGCCTTTTATCAATCCAGGTGTACGTATATATAACAGAGTGCTACTTTTTGACATAGACGAAGATGATACATCAATCACCTAAAAAATGATCATCAGGTGAGACGTGGATAAATCGCTAGCATATACTATTTAGGGAAACATTTCTTGTAACAATAATTTAAACTCTAATCTAACTACATCATCATGTTGACGTAAAGCTACGTACAAAGTTTCACCGTCTTGAAACATTCAAAGAAATTCCATTGCAGCAATTAAGGTTCGCTGGCTCCTGCATAAGGGGTGGTTAAAGTAATTTTACGCTTGCCAAACAATACAGAACTTCGACGCAATGCATGCAAATGAATTCGGAAAGTTGACGCGGTAGATCTAACTATTACTATAGGTAGGATACACTCTATAGCTCAGCGGTTGTCAACCTTTTAGTAAACGAGAGCTAGGCGGTTGCAAAATAAAGTTAAAGTGGGCCGCAGTTATCCATTTAATGATCTATGTACTATTTTAGACAAATTAAACGCACATAAACACAATTTATCGACAAAAAAATAGATGAAAAAGTTAGAAAATTGTTTAAGGTAGGTAAATCGTATATAATAGAAAATAGTAATTACTTTGTCATTGAAAAAAAGCGCAAGTATTTGTTCGGTGTCTGTGTTGTGGATGAAGAGCCGCATAGTTTTTGATTACTTCAATCCTAGTCAGAATTAATTGATTTCTTGAAGTTGAAGATGACTGCTAATTAAACAAACGTTTTCAAATTCTAAAAATGTCATCAAAATGTTTAAAGAATAACATACGTATTCGTACTTAGTATTGTAAACAGTCATGGGCCAAGGATTGTCAACCCCTGATATTGCAGGTAAGCAATGTTCTGTCATTTTAGTTTCCGCTCGCATTTCAAGATGCTTTTACCATAAGGCCACAACTACTAATATTATAAATGCGAAAGTTTGTGTGAGTGAATGTTTGTTACCACGTATCACCGTAATTACATTTACTTTTTATCCCGGAAAACAGTTCCTGCGGGATAACGGGAATACGCGGGTGAAACCGCGGGGCGCAACTAGTTCATTAAATAAATACAATCAATATTAGAATTACGTTTTGAAACGGGATAATCACGAGAATACTAAAAGTTTCTAATGTTTCTAATTCTAATGTTATTGACCATGATGGTAGTGTAGAACTGTAAATTAATTAAAATCAAGCCTTATTAATTCCAAAACACAACGCAAGGGAGTTTAATCATTACAGGCAGGGTATGCCAAACAACTGGGAATTAATTTTGCATCTGCAATCTGGTGATGCGTCCAACGGCATCTGGCCCGACACGGCCGGACCGATTTGATATGCACCCTTCCGCCCGATGCTGTAGGTACGTATGTAGCTGTCACTCACTGCGGGAATCTATTTTCCGTCGATTCTGTGTATTTTTACTGTTTTATTTACTTCTAGATTCATTCTGGATATTTTAGAACTCAATCATCATCATTATCGGCCTATTACGTGTTTTTTTACTAATTACACGGTAACGTTTGTCCATAAGTCACCTGATGTTAAGTGACGATGTGGTCGATGGTGGCGTCACGCTATACCTGGACTGGGAATTGGCTCTCAAGTGAGGCTGCCGAAACACACCAATAGGTGCTTGGCGACAGATTCTTAATATGAGGGTGGTAGCTAGCCAGGCGAGTACTAGAACATACTTTACCACCAAACACACGTTTCCACAGCTGGGACTCTGGCCTTCTCTCAGAGAGAGAGAGAGAATGGCCCGTAATCTACCACACTGGCCCAGTGCGTGTTGGTAGATGTTACACGCCCATGAATGATGTGATTTTTGGACTTGGCGGTTTCCTCGTGATGTTTTCCTTCAACGTACCTATAGATTTCAATATGTGGATGAAATCTGGAGATTAAGCTACGTCAATTGTCAAGAAAATTCTGTCGTCAAGCACCGCTTTCAGTGTGTTCTGGTAGTTCTGAGCGCCACACTGTGCCTTGAACAGTGTGACGCCACCATCAACTACGAGTACAATCAGGCGTCTGGTTGGTGGCTCTAGCCAGCAAAAACTAAAATCATTTTTATTCTGAGTACATTTTTATTATTTTTCTTTAAACAAACAGTATTTCACGTTATGTTGATAATACTAACGTAATTTAACGTTAAGCGAAATTAATGGGCGTGCGGTCGAAAGTTTCCTCGTTACCGGCAAATTGTCGTTTCCTGTGACATTATTGCCTTTTATCGTTATTTAAAGTATTTATCCTTACTTTAAATATATTTACAATTTCTGTTGGTAATACTTATTTTTATTCTTAAAACAGAATCTTAGTAGCAGGGTGAGCACTAGAAAATGCCCGGCCACCAAGCTATAGTTTCATTACGATGTTTTTCTTCACCATAAGCTCAAACATTATATTATGATTCGAAAATACGACCTACGGATCGCAAGCTAACATCACAACCACTCAGCTATCATTAACTATTATTTAGCTTCAAATATTGTCTATACACGTAATTTTTTTTTGTTTCGGGTAAACTTAAATACTATAAAACCGATCTTGATAAAATTTGTTATGAAGATAGTGTGAACCCTGGAGATGGACTTAAAATACTTGTTATGGCGATAAACTGTAGTGCACACAGGTAAAACTGCTTGTTTTTAATCGTTTCACCGTGTTTTTAAGATTAAACTACGACTGATAATCTTACAACCCTTAATCGCTCAAACCCGCAAAAATACCCCCAATTTCAACGTTAAAACACATAAGCTTTCAAATCTGCACCGACGATAGTCCCTGAAGCTGTCATTAAAAATAGAGAGAGCAAAATATTGCTGGCCGGGTCTCTGGGGCCCGCACGTACCGCACACCTACGATGTGCAATTCAATTACCCAGTGGATAACTACGCACCTGTATGGGAACTGGATGTGGTAGTGAATTTGACAACAAGTTAAGCGTTTATTACAACATGCCATAAATATTTATCTAAGATCACAGAAATAGCAAGCTGAAGTGGCAGTGGGCTGGTCATATAAGCCGCAGAACCGATAACCATTGGGGTAGACGTGTTCCTTAATGAAACCGCGACTTCGCAAACGTAGTGTGGACGCTCTGCGATTAGGGGAAGCGACGACTGGCTGGCAGTAGTTGGATGAGAAAAGCCGAAGACTGGGCTCAGTGGCGTACCTTGGGAAAGACCTATGTCTAGAAGTAGATGATGAAAATATATATGTGAAATTATCTTATTACCATAACCTGGTTGTAAGGCATTTTCTGGTGCTCGCCTAGCTGGCTAGGTATCAGCCTCAAGTTAAGGATTTATCGCCAAGCACCTGTCGATGTATACCAGCAGTCTCACTTGAGAACCAGTTCCCAGTCCAGGTGTAGCGTGACACCACCTTCGACCACACCACCATTAGATATCAGGCGAATTGTGGTCAAAAGTTAAAGTCTGATGACGATAACTCTCACTTGTGAAGCGTAAAATAAACAAAAACATGACAAATAGTGTTGAACCGAGAAAACGTCACAAAGTCACCTTTTAACGATCGATCATCGTTCCGTGGTTATAATATGACATAAAAAAAACAAAGTTCACCTCTCTACAACCTATCAACACAGCTTACCACGAGTTTACCACACGAGTGGCTTGCAACAAGTTTTGATAACAGTATAGCGGCTTGGAAGTTTTCTCACTACGCCCCGCTGTATAGGCGTAAAGTACTTAGTCCGCCCACTGCATTATAAAAGTAGCTGCTTAGATGGCTGCTACCGTAAAATCGTTGCGTATAAACGTTAAAAACTATAGCTAGGCTCTTTAGATGAGAAATACGCTTAAATGTATCGCTGTTGTTATTTTTAAGTCATAACGAAACACTCACTAGATTCTTGCTGTTTATCTTAGTAGCGACGCTAAAAATCTGTTTAGTTGTTGCTGGAAAGGTGTCAGTGATTTTGAAAGATTTGGTGAGGAGTTGAGGACCAACTTTCCCTACATAATTTGATGATTTTGTTTATTTGCATTACACAATAACTTTGTGTTTTTCTTGAAAGATTGTTGTGCATGTGACGAGGTAGCACAACAATATTATGGTTTTGAGCTTGAAGCGATGGTGGCCAAACAGTAATGTGTGGTCCTTACCAGACGCCGATACCAAGTTCGAATTTCGGCCCTGCACCTAAATTGCGGATTTGCCATCACTTAAAACGGTGAAAGAAACGTCGTCGTAAAAAAACTAGCATGACATGTGCGCGACATCTTGTACCTTTGTAACCAACCCGCACTGGGCCAGTGTGGTTGTTAAGGCCTTTACTATCTAAGGTAAGGCCTGTGTTCCAACAGTGGGAATGTTATAAGCTGATGATGATGATGTGGTCAACTTCTAATACCTTAGAAATATTGCAAAATAAAAATAAAACGTTGCAAAGAAAAATATCTCAGCTCCAAATGGAAAACTGTCGCGTGTGGCTGGGCAAGACAGCCTGTCTGCATCAGAACTTTTCCGTCGATAGATAACGTTACAAAGTCGATAAACCCTGTCATTACCGATACACTACTGGCGTTCTGCCAACGACAAGCCTCTATAATTTAGATTGTTTCGTGTATCATTTCAGCATCGAAAGCTGTAAAATTTTACGGTTATGGCGCACCATATGCGAGCATAGCGACAACACCTCCCACTGCACAGAATATACGGCCGACGAATGTTTAGAACTAATATCATAACAATGTTAACGTAAAAAATAACAGGCTATATCGTAAAGTCGAGATATATGGTATCGGCGTAAGCTTAGGTTGTAAATCCCGAGTGGAAAGTAAACGTACCTTTATGTAATGCTAGAGAAAGTGGTAGTGTGTATCAAGTGTTAAATCTTTTACAATACCTGGTAAGTAGTTTGCTAAAGTACCTTCTGTAAAAAAACTGTATTGCGTAAGTAAATGATATTATTGATATTATACTCAACGACACACCGACAATTAAAAGAAATGTAGCAAGCACCTCATTTGTCGTAAAGTCTTTCAAGCCATTTAAACGATAGAACATGACAAATGAACAGCGATCGTACACTCGAAAAATATTTCAACCTTTCTTCTAGAGCAGTTGAGGAGAAAGTTATTTTTCGACAAGTACTGGTCTTTCTAGTCTTGATGACCAAGTCAAATAATTTCAAACGGTGTTCACCGATTTCAAAAAGTAACGTATGTTTTTAAAATGTTTCTGTCACTCGATCAAACGTTCTTCAGTCTACATACAAATTGCCTAGCAATAGCCTCTGACCGTATGCGTATTTTTACAGCAACGCTTACTGTATCGTAATCAAGTAAACTCAATCAATATGCTTCTTTTAAAATCCTAGCGGTTTCTATCTTAACACTTGTTTGTTGCGTGATGGAAAAAGACAAGCGCAAAGAGACTTGCGCCAGCAGGCTTCCTGGGGTAAGACTATGGGAAGATCAGCACAAGAAGCATCATACATATCGATGAACCTTCACATCATCGATACCGCGCCCACCACTAGCGCGTTCGACACTCCCGCGCCGAGCGCGCACATCCCTACGAGTGTGCGAATTTCAAATATATATGGCGGTCATCGCTCCTCAACAAAAAAAAATAAAAAATAAATAGCAAATACTGTGTGTGTCGTGCAAAAAACGTGTGCTTCTAGTGTAGCTACCACTGCTACAACAGCTGCGGGGACCATTAATTTAGGTATGTCTGCTTGTATTGTCTTATTTCAAACATACAACAAACAACCAAGTGCTCTGCAACCGTTTTGGAATAATAAAAGTTCCATCCCTTATGTTATCCGGGAATTCATCGTTCCCGTAACACTTACACTGATTTAAAAAAAGCTTATCAATGTAACGACAGCTGTTATGCCACATTCTTATTTTCCTTGCATAAACTAATACCGAAGTGACGGTCAAACCGTTTGCTCTAGAACTTAAAAACACACTACACCTGACACTCACTGGTTACACATATTATTTTCACATTCGAGAATGTCAAACACACTTCATTTAAAAATATTTGTCGAGGCCCAAACAATGGGCGAGCCCGAAGGGGATAAGTTATGCTTTAATAGTGGGCAACTTAAATCAATATTATTAGAACAAGCAAAAGTTTCTTGGGATGGGCACGAATAGGGTAACGTTTGTGAAGTTCGGTAACTGGAGAGATTCTTAAGAATAGCTTTAGAATTTCCATAATTTTGCTTTGATTGGAAT
The DNA here is from genome assembly GCA_931315375.2 of Opisthograptis luteolata. NCBI lineage: Eukaryota > Metazoa > Arthropoda > Insecta > Lepidoptera > Geometridae > Opisthograptis > Opisthograptis luteolata. The sequence goes on along the minus strand of OV928047.1, from coordinate 7,021,116 downwards.
AAAAAGTTTGCTGAGAACCCGCCGAAGATAATGGCTCAGTGGTAGTGACGTTGGCTTGCGATCCGTAAGGTCGTGGGTTTCGTTGAGCTTTGATGAAACTATAACTTAGTGGTAAGTAAGGCATTTTCTAGTGCCCGTCTAGCTAGCTACCATCCTCAAGATAAGACTCTGTCGCCAAGGTCCAGCTACCCGTGTGTTCCGGTTGCCTTACTTGTGAGCCAATTCCCAATCCAGGTGTGACATGGCGCCACCTTCGACTACATCGTTACTTGACACGAAGTGACTTGTGGTGACCCTCTACACTGTAAGAATGAATTTAAAATCTATAAAGCTCTATCATTTTAAATTTAATTCAAACCCATTGAGCCATTGCCCGGCTAGGTGGAGCGTGGACATACACAAAATGGCTGGTAGCAGTTGGATGAGAGGAGCCGAAGATCGGGCTCAGTGGCGTGCTTGGGAAGAGGCCTATGTCCAGTAGTGGACTGAAGTGGGCTGATTATGATCATGATGATGAGCCATTGCAGCGTGAAAAAGTAACGAACTTGCATACACTCGCTCATTCAAACTTTCGCATTTATAATATGAGTGTGAAAACAACAACGTTAATAAATCAAACTGATAACCTACAGTATACGCCACGATCTCTCTGATAAGAGTACCTAACTAAGAAGAACTGACATTACTATCCGAAGAAAGGACAATGAATGGTCTCCCCTATCCAGGTAATAACTATTCGTGAACGTGTAACTTCAATACAGTAGAGCAAGACAAATATTGAGTCAAACTTAGTTTCTTAGTAGACGCCCCGGTGGTTAATTATTAACTTGCTGTACAAATTACGTTTACTTTTCGAATTTCATCGCGAATGCACTCGCTTCTATGTAACTGGTTTTGCTTTTATAGCGTTGCAACTTTATAAATATTGTGTTTTCTTACTGAAAACTCTACTTTATCACAATAAAACATAGCCTATGACATTCAAGGATAATGAATGTAGTTATCTATTAGTGAACGAATTTTCCGTATCGAGTATGTAGTTTAGGAGTTTCCCCCTACATCCAAACAAACCAATTTTACCTCTTTATAATAAGTACTAGTATAGACTAGTGACCTGCACCGTAGCTTCGTCCGCGTTGATGTTTACTCCATACAAATTTTAATATCCCATTTGACTTTCTCAGTGCGTTAGGTACTCTAAAAACTAAAACCTATAGGAACACCGACAGCGTGGCAAGACCCAAGTTACCGATGCATGGTGAGAACTGCTGAGTGCTGAAACTCCTGATAACACTTGCCTTGTCAAGGAGTACTGAGTACTATTATCACTTCACTTATTTAGGTTCTTAAGTCGTTAAGTTTTTTACAATAATGTTGTAAAATAATATAAAACAAAATTACCATAAAAACTTTAACCTAGAGTGCCACCGGTAGCGGGGCAGGACTCAAGCTACCGGTGGTTAGGGATGCAGAGTGAGGAACCTCCTGACGATACGTGCCGTGTCAAGGAGTACTGCTTTCTGCATCTGACCTTTGTTTTAACTGTCCAGCGAGAGCCTCTTATGATGTTGGTCGAGAATCTTCGCTATGAGGCCGATCGCTGATTTTTGTTATTATTATTACAACTAAGCCGGATGCACCCGGGTCGCTGGGCAAGGATCATCACGCAGTGGGTATCTGAGGACGGGCGACGTCGCCGAGGCAGGCCCCGAAAATGGTGGCGTGATGACCTTGACTCATTTGAGGAGCGGTGGCCTGAGGTTGCGGGGGATAGAGATATCTGGAAAAAATGGAGGAGACCTTTGCCCAGGAGTGGGACAGTATAGGTTAAAAAAAATGCTTAGAAAAACACCCCAGGAAACTACGCAAACAAAAATGAGAAGTGCTTGATCCATTACCAAATGTTATAGCCCCCTTGTATAGCAAGTAGAATAAACAGGAAAATCACGTTCACGCCCTTGGTCCTTAAAGGTTCAAGGACACCTTTTTATATATTTTTCTTATTTTACTCAGGCGTGGTATTTAACGACTCTGCTTAACTTAGATTATATTATGTTGCATTTTATTTTCGTATAAGATAAGTAAAACACTCCATGAAAGTGGTCTAAATGGATTTTCCATTTCAGCACATTTCAAAACATAATATAATACAGTTTGTGATACAAATAATGACGTGTAATTTGTGTGAGTGATTGTGTGTTGTACTTATATCAGAATTACGTCCACTTCTATTTATCACCATTTCTTTTTCATTCATTTTTTCCACTGTTACGGTTTTGGAATGTATTTCTCCTTAGACACACACATTAAGTCCTTACACATTAAGTTGTAGATAACCGCAATATTAATTTAGGATCCAATGGCGAAAAGCACAGTGTCTAATAAAGTAGCGACGTAAATTTTTACATAACAATAATCATCTTCATCATCATTATCAGCCTTTCACGTTCCCACTGCTGGAACTCTGGCCTTCTCTCAGAAAGAGAGTATGGGCTGTAATCTACTACGCTGGCGCAGTATGGGCTGTAATCTACGACGCTGGCCCAGTGCGGGTTGGTAGATGTCGCATGCCCTTGAATGTTACAGTTCTTGAGCATGCCGGTTTCGGTTTCAAATCCTTAATAAATAAATATAAAAAACTCTGATCCCCAGGATCTAGGATCCACTGTACTTAGGGTACCAGAACTAAGTGGATCGGGGATCTATAACACCTGACACGCGACAAAAACTTGCATTGCACCACACATATACATTTTTATAGACTTTCATTGTTCTATAACAACGTTAATGTTCAAAGTTGAAGAACAAACATCGCATAATTTTGCTACAGTAGTTTACAGTACACAATTCAGGAACTTTCTGCATTTTCACAGGAATTTCATAACTTTTTGTATCACGGCTCCAATATTAATCACAAATCCAGTGTTGCGTCTTCCCTACATATTATAAACTTTTTACAAGTCGTGTAAATCATTCTTATACGTTTACAACAGTAACAAAACTTCTTCCGCTATGTGGAAGTTTTTTATTCGCCGAGCCAATAACTCAAGATACGTTGTCAAAGTTTTTTTATGGCTCAAACGTCTTTGTAGAGATATTAGTTTATTGGGTACCGTGATACGTTTATGAATTATTGTTGTATTTTGGTCAGTGATAACAACATGTTTATACAATTTTTGGGTAAACCGTGGCTGTTTACTCGGTTCCGGGCATTTTAGGAAGCGGAGGGTTAGCAACATCAATAGGATAGTTTGACGAATTTAGTTAATAGATACAACGTCATATTTATTGATGGGAACAGAAATGTTAAAATTAAAATAGGAATTTGTATTGCACATACTATTATAAAAGGTTTTTTTTTTAATAATATTCACAGGGTAGCGTTAGGTAGCACAAGTCACAAGAGCACAAGTGATGTTAAGTGACGATGTGGCCGAAGATGGCGCCACGCTACACCTGGACTGGGAACTGGCTCTCAAGTGAGGTTGCCGGAACACACCGATAGGTGCTTGGCGACAGATTCTTAACAAGAGGGTGGTAGCTAGTTTTGTGGTGCTATAGCCAACTCTGAAACTTGAGAAATAGTAAAAAATGATTGAAGAAGTCTAGAGCTCAATTTTATAAAAACTGAAACTACATTTTTAAGTCACAGTATTATTACATTATTTTTAGAATTTATCATCTCCATAGTCAACAAAGAAGGGAGCTGAACAGAGTTCAGCAATGTAGAGCAGCGAATTTTGAAAATTTTATATCCATCATAAAACAGAAGGTTGCGTTTTAAGACTTTTGAGTCGGCGTATCCGCTTAACTTGCTTTTATATACGGGTTTCGGGCTAATGAAAGCAACCCACCATGTTTTATTATCTACTTAACTGTGAATAGACGAGTGCAGACTAAAACGTCACGAGGGTAAAGTCATAAACACTCTTCAAAATATAACACATTTGGGCCGCACGTGGTCAACAAAACAACGCCCTCATAGTGGCTTAAATGAGAAAGAGGTAACTTGAAATCAATTTACCAAAGCGAACTTCAACGTTGAAAATGGCATTGAATCCCAGCCATACGCCACTGAATTTTTCATCCTACTAATATTATAAACGTGAAAGTTTGTGAGTATGGATGGATGGCTGTTTGTTACTCTTTCACGCAAAAACTACTCAACGGATCTCAATGAAATTTGGAAAGGAGATAGCTTATACCCTGGATTAACACATAGGCTACTTTTTATTCCGGAAAAAGGTTCCTGGGGGATAACGGGTAGACGTGGGTGAAACCGCGGGACGCAAGTAGTCTTTCATATTAAAGTGGACATCTCTACTATCGGAGTCTGCAAGCTGCCTGAAGACCTCCAATATGGCTTTTTAGTACTCGCCTGGCTAGACACCACCCCTCAAGTTAACAATTTATGGCTAAGCACCAATTTCTGTTTTCCGTCGGTTTCAGTTGAGTCCAGGCGTAGCGTGGCGCCTACTCCGACCTCTTCGTCACTCTCAGGTGGTTTGTGGACAAACGCAGCTTGTAAAATGTAAAAAAAAAACACGCCTTGTTTCGCCTTGTTCTGCTTGTATAGTAATATTGTTAGAAATCCTTTTAGTTGAGCATAGTTCAATTTTGTTGACCTCTTACGTCACGTCGTACTGTAGTAATACGCAACTACATATATACAGTGACAGCTCACTATTCGCAAATGCCCGGTTTAAAGCGACCTCGTAACTAACTCACTACTTACGGGATTGAAGGGGAAGTTTTGACATTTTATAGGCTTTAATTAAAACTGATGTTGTGTATATAACATGAGTAAGCTAAGTTCCGAGAGTTGCAGTCCTTTGTGTCAGGTGTTTATGAAATGGAAGATTGAAGAAGTGTCGCTATAGTTTGTGCAGTAGTCAGTATTTAGGTAAACTTACAAAGATGTGCCCTTTGCATCCATCGGCTCAGTGCGACTCTTACAATGTTGTCGGTCCACCTGGGCTAATAGCTGTTGATGGTGGCGTTCAAAGGGCTAGGCCTATGTTCAGCAGTAGACTTTTTCCGGTTGATGATGATGATGATGGTGGTGACGTAGATGTAACTGTATTGATTGCGGGTCTCATGCTCTTGACTCTATATGTATTTCATTGAAGATTCATATTTATATAGTGAATGTAGTCGTTTATGTAAAGGTAGATTAGAAGGTACGGTAAGATTACTGTAAAAAATACCTGTAGAATATTGTAACGCCTAATCTAATTACTTAAGAGTTAAGATTTTTTATCGCACTAGTTTTCTAAACCACAAAAAAAAACTATATTGGCAAAAGATTTCAGTGACACTTGGTAATTTAAAAATAATAATAGTGCACACGCAATCACATACACAGCTCTCTGAGCCCTAACTAGAATTCACCGTCTCTCGGGTATCAGAAAAACACCCAAAGACGAATAAAATGAAAGCCCTTTCTTTTCTTGCAAAGCACAATTATGTATTTGTCTCGCAGCGGTAACCAAATCCACACACGCTTCACAGTCGGTTCACCCATTACGCCACAATGGCCATCGTCAGTTTCGGCAAGACAGAACACTAGGTACTTTAGTGGTGAAATTAATTAATGTCTGCAACTAAATCAAGAATTTGACCTACTTTATATCACCGCATAGCATAAGTTCGGTTTTATTAAACTTCCCGCTGCGGCGCGTTCAGAGCATTGATGTGTTACCATCCACCGGTAGAGTTCCGTTGAACTATGCAAATTTCTACTAACACTTTCAGCAAACGCGCGCTACCAAATATTTCTGCGCGAATTTTTCGGAACGTAATCGAGTTATTTGAATGTTTTGGAATGTTATTTTATGAAAATTTAGAAAACTGCTCTCGGTGACAAAATAGTAGTTTACTAAGCATAGTTATTGACCTAGTACATAATTTATGTAGTTTGAGATACCTACTCTAGATTGAGGGAATCTTAGTTACGAGTCAGATATGTACATTGTACTTATTTGATTGTTTGTGAATAAAAATAATTAAAAACAAATTTTAAATAGACAGAAGGTCCTACCTATCCCAAAAAACTGTCAAACTTACAAGATTGACTTATAATATTTACTAGCTGTTCCCCGCGGTTTCACCCGCGTGGGCTACAATTTATCGCGATAAAAAGTATATTATACGTCCTTCCTCAGGGTTCAAACTATCTGCGTACCAAATTTCATTTAAATCGGTTCAGTAGTTTAGGCGTAAAAACGAGACTGACAGTCAGACAGAGTTACTTTCGTATTTGTATTAGTAGCGAAGTAAGGATTGTTGCAATGACCTTACATAAAATTACAAAGCCCTGAAAACAAGAATAACAAAGCACCGATTTAAAATTCAAACGCTTACCTTTCGCACTGGTGCACAAAGCTCGCCCACTGTCCGCTGTAAATGTACATTGTACATTTTTAGCTAGATATGATGGATTAATCCGCAGCAGGCTGCGAAGGGTTAGCATGCTACATCAGCGTTGCGGTTAACCCGCGCGCGACGGATGACGCGACGCCTATAGGCGGAAACGAAAACCTTTTGCGGATTTTGTTGAAAGGCAAAGCTTTACGAACTGACATTTTGCACATACTTACAAAGAACAGCCTTTATTTATTTAAAATCAAACCCATTTACGCTTGCAGAGTTTTTTATACTTACTCAACTTTGATCAGGGTTATAATTTTCTGGTGTTTTTGTTATATTACTGTCTCATTATGTTTTGTAGTGTGGCTGATCTCCATTCCTAATGCAATGGTGGGCAAAAAGGTCACAAATCCCCATTGATAGGACATGGATTGACATAGTCAACTGCTCACTGCTTGGCTTTCGCCACCTTCTACAACAGGTGACTTTTTGTCAAACGCTACCCTGTAAGAAGTAAACAAACCTTTATCATCATCATCATCATCGGCCTTTACGTTTCCACAGCTCGTCAGAGAGAGAGTATGGGCCGCAATCTACCACGCGGGCCCAGGGCGGGTTGGTAGATGTTACATGCCTTTGATAACAATTATTGTGTAATATTTATGCATATAGGAGACTTGAGAGCCAGTTCCCAATCCAGGTGTAACGCGACGCCACCTTCAATCACATCATCGCTCAACATCAGGTGACTTATGGTTGTAACACTACCCAGTAAGTAGAAGTAAAAGTAAAGGTTGCTAGTTGTATTTTACTGTAATATATGTGTTCACTATGTCTGTGTTGGAATTTCTTTTTTTTATTTACCGCTCTAGCCTACACTTTAGACTAAGCGTTTCATGTGGGGGTGTACGCATAGTACAATGTATCACTAGATTAATGTATACGCCGGTGATATACGATTGTTGCGTAGGTACAACTACGATTTGCTCCCGCCTAATCTGATGGTTTATGGAACAGTTGAATGCCTAAGCCTCGTGCAAATTGAAGATGCAAACAAACGAACCGAAAAAGACCATCTAAGTAAATTGGAAGCTCAAAATCGCGGTCGTTGAATACTAAATTGCATTTTGAAAAACCAATTCTCTTTCTATCTAGCTGACTCGATAATTGCCAGCGATAATTGGTTTCCCGGTCATAAAAATGTTAAAATTGTTTGGGATCCAAATTCGCCCTTCACCGAGGGGGGAGCGAATTTTCAGAGGGTTGCTACTTATTTATATGCTAATGCGGCCGAGTAGAAATGCCACGCACGACTTAGGTACTGCACCTGTCCAATTATAAGAACAACATTTTCCCTTATGTGCATTTTCATAGAATTTTCTGCATGGAAATTGAGCTAAATTTTGCCACGTCTGAGCGCGGCACCCGTAACCTGCGCGAAAATGCTGAAAATTCTGCTTTTCCGCTTGTAAGCAGTCCTTGTGTAAATATTAACTCTAAAATGGTGAGCGTAGGTGTTATCATCCCACCTAAATACCCCAATTTTTCTGCAGCAATTTCAGATTGCATGAAGAGATAGTAAAATGGGAACTTCCCCGTTAGGAACCTTGGGGTCAACACGAAATGTATGTGCTTACTTATCACTGCTCTGCCATTATCCTTAGTGGCATTTGTTGGTGATGTTTCTTCTTCCCCCTGGCATTAGTATTCATGGAAGTCAGCCGATCGGGAAAAGAATTTTTCGAATTCGGGTCCGATCTGACGAGGGACGGACTATGCTGAGTGGTTGCCATTTCCTCTTTCCCTTTATTTTTTCTCCAACAACTTAATGGAGTCGTAAAGAATGGCCTGGCATTTCATTATAATGTATTAACTTCGGGATGAGTGGAGTGATTACGTGACACCGGCAGCCTTTTGTAGGTCAATGTTGCTTTTATGGTTCTGGCATAATCAGATTGTTTTGTTTTGGAATAAATTATATTGACTAAGCTTCCGGAAAGAGTACCAATTTTATTACTTTTGTTTTTTCTACAACCTTCCTTCGGGCTAAATAACTGGATGATAGATAGCTTAACGTTTTCCGTATCTAGGTCCTCTGAGGGATATATAAAGTTTATTGGAACTGTAGCCAAAGTAATGACTGGGCTCATAATCTTCTTGTATGATAGGTACATTTGTTGTTCGAGACTAAATGTGAGTGAGTCAACAAGATTGTATGCTATATTTGTTCAGCCATCTTCATGCTCATGCTCAATCGAAATCTTGCTTGGGTTCTAATTAACATATTTTTCACATTATATTGTTCTCGTTTGGTGACAAACAAAAGCACAATCCCAAACAGTTAACTCACAAAACGAATATCCCCACACAGTGCCATACAAAAGAGCATCAATTCTCCAGCGCTCCAACGCAGGAATTTATCTAAAGCAAATCTCATTGTTCAGTAGATCCAAGACGTGAGCGGAACTCGCAAGTAAGACAAATTTCCATCGACTTGATTAAAGTTGTCAGCTATGGAACGCGAGGTGCAATCTACGAGCACATGTAACGGGAGCCACCGGTTGAGTTAGGTGCCGTGGCGAGACCAAAGATTTTTGTTGAATTTTTGACTTCAAATTTTGTAAGCGCTTATATTAATTCTCTTAAACTACGCACCTGATTTTGATATGATTTTTAAAACACTTTTATTAGCTTGACTTGTAACTAACTAACTAACTAACTAACAATGTAATCAAATCTTAGAAGTCAATTTTCACCTACTTCTAATTGTCGTATCGACTTGAAACTTTGTATGTGTATGTTATCTCGGTGACAATGCAATAATTTGGTATCATCAACCTGATCTGATGATGCAGCCGGAAGGTGGGTAGGGCATCTCTTCGCTGGCTACTAGTAAACCCCTCGTGTTTGGGCTCATATGAATCGTCTTGATGAGTACAATAGATTCAACTTGGTGACGAGGGTCTGATGATGCAACCGGAAGGTGGGTAGAGGATCTCTGCAGTGGTTACTAGTGAACCCCTCGTGTTTGGGCTCATATGAATCGTCTTGATGAGTCCAATAGATTGAACTTGGTGACGAGGGTCTGATGATGCAACCGGAAGGTGGGTAGAGGATCTCTGCAGTGGCTACTAGTAAACCCCTCGTGTTTGGGCTCATATGATTCGTCTTGATGAGTCCAATAGATTGAACTTGGTGACGAGGGTCTGATGATGCAGCCAGAAGGTGGGTAGGGGATCTCTGCAGTGGCTACTAGTAAACCCCTCGAGTTTGGGCTCATATGATTCCTTTTGATGAGTCCGATAGATTGGACTTGGTAACAAAAGACTAAAAAGTAAAAAATTAAAAATATATAGTTTAAAAAACTAAAAAAAACACTTTAAAAACGCACTCAAAAATATAAAATAATAAAATTGACTTGTATTAGTTACGATATAATGGTTAATTCAAAAAGTGTGGTGCGCTTCTTTTACTGGGTAAATAAAAGTACACAACCAAAAAGCGCTCCACACTTTTTGAATTAACCATTATATCGTAACTAATACAAGTCAATTTTATTATTTTATATTTTTGAGTGCGTTTTTAAAGTGTTTTTTTTAGTTTTTTAAACTATATATTTTTTATATTTAAATAGTATTTACATGCGTATTGCATCCCTGTAAACCGGGGCTGGTACTAGTGTCTAATAAATTAAGCTTATCCAACGCACAGAATGTTACCTACTATACTATAATATTTAATTGAGATCCAAAATATAACTTTATCATACTAATTCCAGATCTACATTTCGAAAAAACTACTATGACAGAAAAATGTTGGTGGCCTTATGCAGGAACTACAGAGAAATGGTAGTCTCAATAGTTCCTTCAGCTCTTTTAAAAGGACTTGGTGCGAAATGCTCAGTAGCAGGAACTATTTTGAACAATACAAGAAAAAAACTAGTTATATGCAACGTACCAAGTTATTAAACATGCAGAGGATGCGATAAACAAATCTAAAGAGAGTTTAGATGATCACTGAACATCGTGACCTAATAACTATGAAAGCTAAGACACCTTAGTTAAAATTACCTCTAGCTCTGCAGTAAATATGACGAGAATACGTGGAGCTTATTAGCATCGTGATATGATGCGTTACTGTAAATTGGCGATGAATAAGGTCTGGGTGATTGTGCTATAAAAAGGGAGATAGAGATGACGACTTGATTAAAGCAGTAAGTAGCTGGAGATGATGAAAATTTCACATCTCCCCTAATGAGATGGCTAATACAGTCTGCAAGTAAAGTAATGAACTGTTCTCGATGTGCATAAAATATAATCAGAAAGTGACGGGTTTTTGAGCTCTCCGGTTGGTGGTAGGGAATTTTCTTGTGCTTGTCTGACTAGCTTTAACTTTTAAGCGTAGACTGGCACCAACATCGTCACTTAAAATAAAATGACTTGTGGATGCAAACGCAATTTTAACTTTAATTTATTTAACAAAATAAAACAATGAGTACCATACAAAACCTCATAATTATATTACAAAACCTCATAATTATAATAAGCAATATACCATACAAAATCTCATAACTATATTAGAATCCAACAAACAGTTTTAAACTACAGAGCGCGCACACTCGAAATACGCTACCTGCTTTCTGGAACAGTCGGGTAAATAGAAATAACGAAAAATAAAACAAGTGGGTTATAAATTCCTCTTTTTAGAGCAGTCGGGTAGAGAAGGGAAAATTAAGGGCGAGTTTTTTTTATTGCTGGTTACAGTTGAATATCTATAGCAGTTTAGTTCAATAAACCAGTTTTTTAGATAGTGAAAATATGCTACCACAAAATCTTCTGCAATACCAAAGAAAATTGGCAATTATTTACACTCAAAGTGGAAAAGGCACGGCTGAAGAGTCCTGATGATAAATAATGCAAGAGAAGCAACGCACAATGCCGTAACAGTTCTGAAATTATAATTTTAGCAATTCAGCAATAATTTCATGCTCCACAAAGCACAAAGTAAACTGGATCAAATACAGTACCTCATACTACAACGTGAAACAGTAACACGGTTATCAACCCCTAAATATTATGTGATTTTTCTCGTTACTTATTACTATATCATCATCATCAGCCGGAGGAAGTCCACTGCTGAACATAGGCCTCGACCTTTGAACGCCACCATGAACGGCTATTACTTATTAGCCAGTTATATAACGTGTAAAGAAAGATAACAAAAGAAAGGCGAAGAAATTGTGAAAGGGGGGATGAAAGATTTTCGAGTGGTGACCACGAACCGGAAGACGTTCTGTAGGTAGGTCACTAGATGGACCGATGATATTGTAAGTTTCGCGGGGAGTCAGTGTATGCAAAAAGTACTGTAAGATCTATAAAAATTCTTATAGCATTTATAATACAAGTTTCTCTACTGTCTAGATTAATATGGTGTGTTTATACGCGCAATGGTGGATCTTAGCAGAGCTTATAACACTACTGAATACAGAGAACCTTTCACTGCAAATAAGCTTCTAGAACAGCTGGCAAGGAACGGTTTGACCTTTCTGTTGTACATTTTGAAGACAGGTAACTAAAATGCATGGATTTTGTTTGTTTTCCTTGTATTTTGTAGCTTTCTGGTTGTTATTAGTAGAATAGTATATCTGTACCTAGAGTGGTGGAATAACTTATTGACCTCAAAGTGGTATTTACCCATTGAAAAATTCTGATAAGTGATAAGTGATAATGAACGACCAACTACGAATCGTTAGAACACGTGTTTGATTACCACTACGGGATAAAAACGTATTGAAATAAAAAGTATTAATTCCGTGTCTGAGTGTAGGGGTCACATATATATTTTGATTGTTTTGGCATACTATCCATACTATTTGACCCTCGATCTATTACTTACTTTTTCGCGCATTCACCGCTAAAGAAATCTTAATGAAATTTGATGCGGAGATAATTTGAACCTAGGAAAAGAGCATATATGTAATAATATTTTTTATCATGATAAACTGTAGACCATGTGGGTGAAACCACGGTGCTCAGTAGTTTTAGATATTACATAGTAGCAACACGTTAGATATCCAACTGACTCCATATATAACTTCCCGAACGAGAGAACGTGAAAAAGCACGTAGGCAAAATGGTTACGGCGAAATATTCCTGAATGATACTTCTAATCCACAAAATCCTTGGCACGCGGCGGCACAGGGATTACACATTCAAATAACGCACTGAGTCGTTTTCCATTATTGGCACACAGAGTTCCGCAGGCGTAAGATGTTTTGTCAATGCAGTTGTAGAAGTATTGGAGTCCCCGACACGGTCTTGTGTGCAGACTCAGAATTGCTCTTAAGTAAATTGGAGTTTAGCCCAATTTTGGAGCTTGCTATTCTAAAGGTTTACATGCAACGGCACTGCATTGTTATTCCCCACATGGTGCGGTTGGCATGCAGATACGAGTAAGCTGGAAATCTTATAACGAGACTGGAGGTGGCAGTTGCATTAGTATCTATGTAATGGTACGTATATAATATTATATATCGTAAGAGTTGAATTATCTTTTACCTACCTTTATAGTCTTAGTTGGCCGCACTGGGCCAGCGTGTCAGATAACAGCCCATGCTCTCTCTCTGAGAGAAGGCCAAAGTCCTAGCAGTGGGAAATTAAAGGCTGATTATAATGATGATGATAGTCTTAGTTTGTTGTCATTATCGTAGTTTCTAGTAAGCAAAGAATACGCTGACTGCGTCAACGCACAAGACAAACTTGAGTGTGAATTGTTAATTTTTCAGAACAGCGAAGGAGAACATCGTGAAGAAACCAGAATGTCCAAAAAACACAAGATTTAAGGGCTATACGACTTTAGCAATCCGCGTTCATTCGAGGGCCAGCGTGGTAGATCACTTATCTCTTTGAGAGAAGGCCTGTTTCCCGGTAGAGGGAACGTAATAGACTGATGCCGTTAATTAAAGTAAAAGATCATTAAATTTTAGATATCAATTGCGATTCCAAAAACGTGCTTTTATTATCATGAATCAGCTAAATGAGAAGAGATTAAAACCATTTACAGTAATTTCAAATCCATGAGGTGATAGTAAATTTGTTCCTTGACTAAAAACTGCTCTTAAAGATAGAGAAGTTCACTACGGCAGAGGCTACAATAAAATAACTTCAAAACTTCAACTGACAAAAAGACTAGCAACAAATCGTTTCTCACGATCAATATTGCTTGCCCGTAATAGTTGCAATTGAAACCTTATATCTTATACCAAGTCTAATTCCAAGCGCACGCCAATGAAAAAGCTTGGAACTTTGTTATTGATTGTTGTTCCGTGTTCTAGAATGCACGAGCTGGAAACGTTGTGATGATGTATGGTGGATATGCGGACTATTGTAGAAGGTATTCTATTATAAAAATGCTGTACGTAATCAATTTTCTTCAAAGTTTTTATATAAATAATACAAAAACTTGTAAGGACTACAAAAAAATCTAAATCGAGACAGCAGAGTGCAGACTCTTTTCCAAATGATATGCATCCGCATTGTTTGATAGATATGGCTAGATGTAAGACCATCCATTAACTATATATCACACTTGTTCTGAAATGTTTCCCGTTCTCTCGTTGTCTTTTTGAAACAATAATCTGTTTGTTATATGGTCAAAGGTGCCGCCACGATACTTCTGAATTTGGATCTGGCCTTCAAATGGGGCTTCTTGAATACACGAGAAGATGCTTGACGAAATATTTTTTGCTTGCGATTGCTTAGCAGCTATCCGAGCAAGCACTAGAAAAAACCTTATCAACAAGCTATAGTTACGACGCAATTTTTTCCTTCGGCGAAAGTTCAAGCTCATGACAGGATTAAAATCCTCTACATGCGGGTCGCAAGCTGACTTTACTACCACTTGGACATCATCGCTTCAGTTTTATCTAAATTTAAAGAGACTTCTTAAAAGTACGTAGCTGAAGTTATACCCATACCTACATGTGTCTATAAAATGTCTCCCCAAATAAAATAAAAGTCAATATTCACCGCATACCACGGGAGTTACATTATTAGCTCCAGTAGACTAGCGGTGGGGTGTGTCACTCAATCGTTCCGTTATTGGTACGTGACTGCAATCGCAGAATGGGAAGTTTTGACACGACATCGAATTGGTGCTCCACGGCCAAAATATATAACGGTCTAGTACTTTGTCGCTAAAAACATTCTCAGTTTCCCCTCTGCTTTGCAAATAACGATTTTTCATTTTACATTGCGATAAAGTAAGACGCGGTGGCCGAACGGTAACCGCGTACGCTTTACAACACGCCTACACCTAGTTCGAATCCTCTCGGCCCGACCTATGAATTATTAAGCTAAGTGCGGATTTAACATCGCTCAAAACGGGGAAGAAAAACATCGTGAGGAAGTCGGCATGTCCAAGAACCACAAAGTTCAAAGGCATGCGACATCTACCAATCCGCACTAGGCCAGCGTGTTAGATAACGACCCCTCTCTCTCTGAAAGAAGGCCAGAGTTCCAACAGGAATAAAGTAAAGGCTGATGATGATGAAAGTGAGACGAATTTATTTGTTTTTTTGTTTGTAAGTTTGTTTTACAAGAAATTCAGTGCTCGTTGCAAGTTCAAACGTAAGTCACAATATGCTACACCCTTGTGGCAGCCATATTGTTATGGCGATCACGCAACACACACGTTTGAGTGACAGCGTGACAAGCTCCCTCGAAATATTGCGTTTGCATTACGGAATATTCTACGTACGGCACTACTACATTATTAGTTTGTGAACTGAGTACCTACAATGTACAAGCGAGTGAAGCATTTTAATATTAATAAATTATTTGTTTTTTTAAAACAAAACACTACCTAACTACATAAAAACTACCCAGTAATCTGTCTCCAAACATAAAATCGTCTCCATTAATACGTACCTGTTAAAATATGTCCCATTACCCGAATAATAAAGGCGGATCGCATTAATTAACCGTATATCTGCTCACTGATTAAGAGTGCAGTAGCGGAACGGCATCGGGTCAACTTTAATTGGCTCGCCGTTGTATTTAAGCGAACCCACACACTGGAGCTAGGAGCAGTTGCGAATTGTTCCATAAATTGTTTACAAAAAGCTCTAACTAATTTAGAGAAATTTCTAACGTTTATATAAACAAAACTAAACTATTTACCACTGGACACTGTTCTAAATTTATGTTTCAGACTTTTAATATACTGAGAAATAGTTTAGTTGAATAAAATAAACTACTACTACATTATTTATCGGTCCACCTAGTGGGGCCTAACTGCCGTTCTTTAGATATAGGCATCGAGGACATTGTAAGAATTGCAGGGAGCTGATGGATCATCATCATCATCTAACCTGTATCAGTCCACGGCTGGACATAGGCCTCTCCCAAGGTACGCCACTGAGCCCGGTCTTCGGCTCTTCTCATTCAACTACTGCCAGCCACTCGGCGTAAGTCGTCGCTCCACCTTATCGCAGGACGTCCCACACTACGTTTGCCAAGTCGCGGTCTCCACTCAAGAACACGTCTACCCCAACGGTTATCGGTTCGGCGGCTTATGTGACCGAGCCAAAGGGGGGCCGGGCCTATCTTCAGCAGTGGGCTTCTTCTGGCTGATGATGATGATTACGATGATTAAATTAACGTTGTACTGAGGTGAGTTTATTAGTTTACATATAATATAGCGATGATGGCTCAGTGGTAGTGACGTCGCCTTGCGATCCGTAGAACGTGGGTTCGAATCCTACAATGAGCTTGAGCTTTCGGTGAAGGAAAACATCGTGATGAAACCATAGCTTGGTGGTAGGGTATTTTCTAGTACTCGCCTGGCTAGCTACCACCCTCTTGTTAAGAATCTGTCGTCAAGCACCTATCGGTGTGTTCCGGCAGCCTCACTTGAGAGCCAGTTCCCAGTCCAGATGTAGCGTGGTGCCATCTTCGACCACATCGTCATTTAACATCAGGTGACTTGTGGTCAAAGGCTACCCTGTAAATAGCAAAAAATATAATTGTTTTTTTCCTACATGCTTGTGGTGTGTCCGTTTGTAAGAGCACCTTTAGATGTGCGATATGCCGGCGAGGGTTAATGAATAGACTCCGACATGTGGACAGTTGTTGTTCTTGGTCCGAACAATGTTTTGTCTCGTAATTGCGTGATAGAGGTCGCTCCGGGATTAGATTTTGCCGGCTCTGTGTAGTAAGGCATTTTGTGCAATAATTGTTTGAGGTAGATGCCCGTTTGCCGTCAGAGCGTTAGCCTTAATTTTGTCGTTCTACGCAATATGAAACATTGTTGTTGAATCTAGTGAAAATTACAATGACCTAATATGCGAAATTATTTTGCATTTATACTTGGTTCTTTTTACGGTAGGCTTAGTAAAATTTTTTTTAACTCTTTGTGATCAATCAGAAAAATATATCTATGAAATTAGGCGAACGACGTACGCTGATGATATAAACGAGATGGAGAAGTAAACGCCTACTATAAAAGGATTTTAGATAATTCACACCCTTAAGGAGTCATTTGGGGTACTAAATTTTGGATGAAAAAAAATCCATTTGGATGTAGCTGGTCGCTATTTAAAGCATGAAATCGGTGGTTGTTACGAAAAAACCCTATCTCATAGCTAATGTGTTTAATTTTACGCTCCCAATACACGGTAGCACGGTGCCGTGCTCACTGAAACCACCCCATATTTCACTCGTTCGACGTGTGTGTAAGCATTCGTGACGCTGCGTGGCCATCCACTGAATTAATGGCTCCTGTATTATATTCTGCTTGCGTCAAAGTGTTGCCCTTTCGACCTCTGCTGAATTAGGAGTTTCGGTAATCTATAAAGTTACCCTGTGGTAACTTGGCCTGTGCCAACGATTGTTTCGATGCTGGACCTTTATGCGTATAAAAGATGGGCTCAGTGGCGTATCTGGAAGAGACCTGTGTGCGGCAGAAGGCTGATTCAAACTGATGATGATCATCTGTATAAAGCTTTTTTTAGTTAAGGTAAAAAGTGATGGTGGCCGAAAGAACTTTGGTGGCTGAAAAGTAACATGTGCGCCTTAAAAGAGGCCGATACCGAGCTCGAATCCTGTGACCTGTCACATCGCCGCACTTATGACTTAAGATAAATGCGGATTTTCCATTGCTCATAATGAAAACATCGTGAGGAAATCGGCATAGAAGAAACAAGAAGATATTGTCAAGAAGCACAATATTCATAGGCA
The DNA here is from genome assembly GCA_931315375.2 of Opisthograptis luteolata. Taxonomy (NCBI): domain Eukaryota; kingdom Metazoa; phylum Arthropoda; class Insecta; order Lepidoptera; family Geometridae; genus Opisthograptis; species Opisthograptis luteolata. Next base: position 7,003,510 of record OV928047.1, on the reverse strand, counting down.
TGTGACATCTACCAAGACGTACTGAACCAGCGTGATAGGTTGTGGCCAATACTCTATTTCAGAGATGGCCTGTGTTCCAGCTGTAAGAACGTAATAGGCTGATGATGATTATGATAGAGTGACAATCAGGAACGTAGGGCCATCTTTATACAACTCAAAAGTTAGCTGCGACAGGCTTTCATGCACATTGATGTACAAACTGGTCATGTTCAGCAATATTTTTCACAGACCTACACGTGATTCAGCTAACCATGTTTCTACCGGACAGCCCTGGAGATAAACAACCACTGGGTTTACCGCTTCTGGGTTTTTAATGAATAACGTCCGGACAGCATCAACGAATGCCTTTTTAATATTGCAACAAATCCTATTACAAAAAGCTTGGTGTTAACAAATCACACCGAGGTAAGGGCGACATAAAGCGAGCGCGAAATATTAATTTTAATTTATTCCGACTGTAAACCCGCTACGGCCGTAGCAGTAAATTAAGTAAGCGGAAGAAAGCTCATTTATTTTTGGGCGGATGCGGCGAATTTCACATCCGCGTTAAATACACAACCCGGCGAAACGCACACTTTCTCGTTTCGAGTGTTTTCAGTTAAAATTTAATTTCGACTGGCAAATTACTGTCTTTTTGTTATTCGCTTTCTGAATTTCTGATGACGGAATTAGCTTGGCTTCTGATCATTAATTCATGAGCGGGATCATGTTTAATTGAGAATCGTTATTAAATATTAATCAAAAGAAAATTCCCCTTACGCATACACCACGTTTCAAGAGATCAAATCCTACTTGATATTATAAACGTGAAAGTTTGTGAGTATGGATGGATGGATGTTTGTTACTCTTTTACGCAAAAACTACTGAACGGATCTGAATAAAATTTGGAATGCAGATGGCTTATACCCTGGATTAACACATAGGCTACTTTTAATCTTGGAAAAAGGTTCCTGCGGGATAACGGGAAGACGCGGGAGAAACCGCGGGGCGCAACTAGTTGGTAATAAATGTACCTGTTACTGGGAAGCGCATAATGAAAAACCGAAGAAAATGGAGGGGTATTGAATTCCATTTTATTTTTTACATGGAAAAGGTACCTACTAGGTTGATAAGCCAAATTCTGGTCAGAAAGTAAAATTAACACGTAACTAATATAAAAATATGATGATATAGAATTTTACTAACTGAGTAAAAGGCGTGTTACATTACAGACCATGAATCTACTCTTTTTGGAACACCATTTCGCTAATAAAGCTTTCCGTGAGCCTGCGTCAGGGGTTGAATTCTTTCCTTGACTTGGACGAAGGGAGTAATATATTATTTTGAAGAAGACACCCAAATCTCTAAACTGCTCCAACCGGTAGTCTAGTTTTCACAAAATAATTGTGTGATCAGAATAATCTTAGAGTAGGGTTTTCACTATAATATAAACACACGTCCATACCCACCCCTCAATATCTGGAATTTAGATTAACTTCGTTACTCGTAGTTATACCCGACTTTAGGCAGTTTGCATCCTTCCCTATATGCAATATGCATAAATTGTTACGTGTGTAGGTTGACGAAATTAAACGCCCTGAGGTGAATATTGATCACATTTAACCCTTATATCGACACATCCATTTAATTTTGTTACTAGTGACTATGATGTGTTGTGACTTACTACTCGTACTATTCAGTAACAAAAAATAACATAATATATAATTTGGTCAGCGTAAAGTGACTTAGGTATTCCCTGATAAATTAGTTAAATTACACACAGAAAAGGCTTTATTGCAAAACATAATAAAAAAGCCTATCAACTTCGTTCATGATGCGCCTGGCAGTGGCAGGTGATGGTGGGAGTTAAAAAATTCAGTATAATTGACAGTTCTTTCATGACGTCTTTTGCCCCCCGCGCACCACCCCTCCCACAAATCTCTTTCTCGTACCTAAGGCAATGCGCAGGCGTAACGCAAACAGAATGGTCTATAAAAAAACATCAAATTATATTTTACAACTACTAAGTTACGTCTTTTCTATACTTCACTTTACTAGAAAAAGTTTTATGTGAATAAAAAAAGAATGCAGGGTATTTGAAAAACGGGTAGGTACGAAGAGTGGGAATGCGCGCGTTGTTTTAGAGCTACAAAAATATTGGTCCAACGAGAAAACCTATCCATTTATCGAATGTTGGCGACCGAGCCCGAACATTCGAGGTACCTACGTCCACTTTAAGCCGAGTGTTAAAAGTTTTTCAGGAATAAATCCTGTGTAGGTAGTACCTACGAGCAATGCGATTGACCAAATACCTAAAGATGAATAAAACTGAAGAGATGCACGGAAAAGTATACTCCAGCTGAAACAAGAATAAAAATCTAGTCGAGGGTATTAAATCTCAGAGCAACAAAGCAACAGACATAGTTTTTACGAGTTATCTCTGAATACCTGGTATTTGTTCCGAATCTGGTTACAGGACCATAATGTTTTACATTGTATCACTTTAGTACATTCCAACACTCTTTCGCGGAAATACTAGTTCAGAAATGTTTGTAGACTAATTTTCCTCAGAAACTATTATAAATCGTTTTTTTTTTTTGTTGCAACCATTAAAAGTCGTTTTGCGCCCAAACCGCGTTATCCCTACTATCCCTACTTAATATTATAAATGCGAAAGGAACTCTGTTTGTCTGTCTGTCTCGCTTTCACGCCTAAACTACTGAACTGATTTAAATGAATTTTCGTGAGGAAATAGTTTGAACCCTGAGGAAGGACATTACCTTTTATCACGATAAAACTGTAGCCCACGTGGGTGAAACCGCGGGGAACAGCTAGTTTATTATGAAACCAATTGTTGTGGCTAGAAGGAAAATGGAATATGTCGTCACGACAAGTAATTTAAACTTATTTTGCTAGCTGCTACTAAAGGTATCATCATCATCATCAGCCGGAAGAAGTCCACTGCTGAACATAGGCCTCCCCCTTTGAACGCCACCATGAACGGCTTTTATAGCATTCATCGGCTCCCTGCGACTCTTACAATGTCGTCAGTCCTTTCGAACGAGAACCTTTCTTCCCTATCGGTTATCGGTTCGTCGAGCGATGTGGCCTGCCCATTGCCACTTCAACTTGCAAATTCTGAGAGCTATGTCGGTGACCTAAAGGTATGCAGCATACAAATGCAATATCAAAGTAGAGACAACAAATGAACTGGTAATAGATATAGCATGGTGAGTGAGCTAGTTATGTTCGACCGTCGACGCATACACACCCTTGCACGCAATAAATCATTGCTTTCATTACGCCTACAAACAGGTACGCGTAGCTAGAAAATTGCCGTGTCGCAGGAACAACGAGGGAAAATAATTTATTATTCGTCGGCCACAATATTACTTACGACAGTGGGAATCGAAATAACTATTCGTAGACTGACGGCGTCATATGACAACAGTAGATCAAGTGGCCTGTTACGGGACTAAAAAGCGAGATAGACCAATTGAAATTTCTGCCATCTGACGGCAATAATTATTATGGTTTTAAAATGCTTGCAAGTTTCGTGTGATGGTGAAGACTACTTTATTGGATATGAATTAGGATATTAAAACGTTAACAATGTAAAAGCTTTCAGATCCTTGGCTCTCTAAAGAAAGGCAGGAGTGAGAATTCAAGGCTGATGACGATGTGAGTTACTTTGGGCAGACTAACGTGGAATCTTGCAGGAATGATCGTATTTCCATTATTACGCTTTGTTTAAAGGTTGGCATTTGACTGGTAGTTACGTTGTCTTTTTCATAATCAGCTTATAATGCACCACCCGCTCTCGGGATACAAACCTTCTCCCAAAGAGAGTATGGCTCATTCCACCATGCTGGCCCAGTGCGACATACCGCAAGTCCTTGAGCATGTCGATTCTTGGACATTGGAATTACCGCCGATGTTTTCCTTCATCATTGACGGAAAATCTGCAGAATAACATATTTTGCTATAGGTGTGGGGCAGACTAACATTACTGATAAGTTATTTATTATAGCATGTGCTTGTGCACCCTTACTGTGTATATTAACCAACGGTGAGAAAAAAAGAAACATTTTTCTCTCACCGGAAAACGCATGTCATTCCGACTTTCCGGGACGGTCCCGACGTCGTTCCGACATCGCCATTTTATCGCGCACCGGTCCGGTAGTGTGAGACAAATAAATGTATTTTATTAGGCTGGGAAAGAAGACTATGGCTAGGTATTTGCTACGTTACTTATTTATTTGTTTGGTAGTATTGTCCTCAAACTAGGTTACATTTGTCTAGACCAGTTATCAATGTTATTTTATTCATCGTCATCATCATCATTATCAGCCTTTCACGTTCCCACTGCTGGGACTCCGGCCTTCTCTCAGAGAGAGAGTATGGGCTGTAATCTACCACGCTGGCCAAGTGCGGGTTGGTAGATGTCGCATACCCTTGAATGTTGCAGTTCTTGGACATGCCGGTTTCCTCACGATGTTTTCCTTCACTGTTTTGAGCGATGGCAAATCCGCACATAACTTATTAAGTCATAGGTGCGGGGCCGAGAGGATTCGAACTCGGTGTCGGCGTCTCGCACGCCTAACCGTTCGGCCACCATCGCTCGTATCGTTATTTTAATATTTAGTTTAAAACCTCATTATATTCTTTACTAGCTGTTCCCCGCGGTTTCACCCGCGTTGGCTACAGTTTTTCGCGATAAAAAGTATCCTTTGTCCTTCCTTAGGGTTCAAACTATCTCCGTACCAAACAGTTAAAAAATCGGTTCAGTAGTTTAGGGGTGAAAGCGAGACAGACAGACAGACAGAGTTACTTTCGCAATTATAATTTTAGAAGGGATTTCTATCTGATTCACGTAATTTCGTTCATTGGACTTTAGTTGAACGTATTTTGAAAACTGGATCTTTTTTGAACCAATAATACTTTTTTTTTTAATTACCTATTAAGAGGTAAATGGGGCTAATGTTTGTATGGAAAATTATTAACATCCACGTGGCCTAAGCGCAAGTTAGATCGCTAGACAATTAATTTATAAAACTGTACAATGCCGCGAAACAGATTTCCCATGGTTCAAGTCTGAAACAAAAAAAAAAACATTTGAAAACTGGCAGTAATCGTTGAACTCGTCTCTTGCAAATAACTGAGCGAAGCAGGTTTCCCATGGTTCATGTCTGAACAAAAAAAAAACATTTGAAAAACTGGCAGGTTCTTCTTAAAAAGATTTAATCCTTGAACTTGTCTCTTGCAAATAACTGAGCGCATGAAAATCCATGGAGAGCACTATTACGTAATCGACATTGCACCAATTAACGAGCTGAGCACGGATTCGATATTGCTCGCAACTTTGTAACTTAATGAGTTCCGATGTAAGACAAACTGCGAGGCTACCGACTTGCATTCCGGGATAACTAGATAAGGCATGTTTTGGGAACATCGGCTTATAAGAGGGGAATAAATTGGCAGAGGTTGTTATTATGTAACTAAGATGAATTCACTTTTAATGACTGACTGTTAAGCATACTTCCTTACATAGCGCTCGAGGCATAGCTAGTCCGACCAGACGTAATAGATCAACTAAGTTAAAGTACGGCCATAACTTGGATGGGTGACCGTTTCATGGCATTTTCGCAGCGCAGTAGCTCCTGTCTTTTGCCGGTGTAAGGAGGTTGGATCAGGCGAAGCTTGTTTCAAAGTGATCACATGCATCCTACTAAAAAAATACCTTGGTATATAATGCATTTCGGACTTAAGAAAGGATTTATTGAAAATCACCCCCTGAAATGTTCAAATGGAAAATCAAGTTTGTATGGAAAAATATCAACTTCAAAGAAGATGCACTACTAAGTGTAAGTGTAAGCTCTATCGAATGCAAGAAACTTCGCTTACAGTATTTTACGTAGATAATATTATCATTTCACAGTTTGAGCTGCGTCCTGCAAAATTGTGAGCATCAACTTTAAAAATCACGGTGCAAGCTAGTTTTTCAGTCAACTTATAATTTAATAAACGCTTGATGGAAGCGGGACAAGTTTTAATTAAAACAGTTGTCTTGAACAGAGCAGCGGGCGCGCTAGTGGACAGCTCTGGGTAGTTTTTTTGGATAATTAAAAACGCCTAGACTGATATTTAGGTTGCTAAAAAATGTATAGAATTTTTATAATGTAAATTCAATTACCCACGAGATTATATCGTGCTTGGAATGGCTTAATCAACCTGAAACCCAGTAATTTCAATGCAATTTTTGTTAACTTTTATTATCTATAGGTTTTCGTTTATCATAGGGTGATTGGTGATATGTAATAAGTATTGACATCCCAATGAAAAGGCGTTTAAGAATAAATTACACAATAATTTACAGATACTGATTTATTCCGATATAAACGAAACGTAAACTCGACAAAAATTTATCATTTTCACTGAATCGAAAACGGAGACTGAATATTGCTAGTTCGAAGCTCCCTTCTCTTTTTTGATAGGGTAGCCATTCGTGATCTTTTTCTCGGATATACGAGCAGATGGCTATTTTAAGTGTCTATTTGACGTATAGCGTATATATGAATTCGATCCTGCAATACAAAGTATAGGCAGCTGGAGAAATATATTTTTTGCGACTGTACCAGATCATCTTACGCCAGTTTTTATAGCGCCGATTTATTGCGCCTTTCTGATAACTTTCTGACCAATCAATTAATAATCAAATTAGATAACAAGTAGTGAGTTATTAGATACTCATATGTAACAGTTATGTCTCTACGTTATCACAGCCTTCTGTGTTGGAAAACACTAAAACAGAAAATAGCTGTAAAACTTTTTTTAGCTGTCATAATATTCACCCTCAACGATGCCGATGGTTACCCTACGCGTGGCTTGTAAGTCCCACCCTTCTGTACGCAGGCCTCGTCATTAGGAGTGGGCACGCAAAGGGAAATTATCCTCACTTAACCCTCCTGGAGGCGTTAACTGGCACCTCAGAGGAGAGCACTCGCGACGATTACTTTATTAATACGAATTGGACTCATTTTTTCTTAGAAAATAACGTTTTACGACACCTTTTTTAGGTTCTAGAGACGCATTTGATAAAGGAAACTGGGTTTTTTTGTTACGACTTAAGATCAATGCCAGAAACAAACGAGACTTAAAATGATATCTAACTAGTTGCACCCCGTGGTTTCACCCGCCTCTTCTCGATATCCCGCAGGAATCTTTTCGGGATAAAACCTAGTAGCCTATGTGTTATTCCAGGGTATAAGCTATCACCATTCCAACGTGATACGTGATAACTAACATTCACACACACACACTTTCGCATTTATAATATTAGTAGGCTAAGATAACGGAAACCTCAATGGCAATTGATATGGTGTTGAGACACTTAAGGGATTTCTATGTTATAATAGTTAGTTATAGATTCGGATAAAGTTTAAGTATCTACTGACAAATATAAAAATCAAACTTTTTCACTACAACCATACCACAACTACTACACACATCAGCAGTTTTTATACTCTTCTCTAAATGAAATCCCTTGTCAGAACAATTTAGAACACTAATTAATCTACAAATCATAGAATACATCTGTTCAAAGAAACAGCTTCCCTTCTTTGCAATTACAACTGCAGTATAACCCCAATCAAAAAAAGAAATCGAAAGCATTTTACTCTAACTAGAATCTAAATCGGCGTGAACCTTGGCAAATCTTTAATCTTGTCCCTTCAATTCACGAGGCCCGATTGTTTTTCCGAGTGAGTGCATCAAAATAACAATTCGTTAAGGCTCTGGTCGGCAACCCTCGGCACCCTCCGTACAGCGGGTAGGTAACTGTCTAAAATAGTGATGGCATGGACCATCGAAATTACCAAGCGGAACAATGTGAATGGTTTGCTATGAGATTTATTTTAGCGTTTTCGCGGGGTTTGGGAATACTGAATTTTGATCGTGACTACTGAGCATTTTAGCTTTGTAAAAACTTTATAACTGGATCGTGAAATGTACATACTTATGCAATGTTTATATAATTATTCTGTAACAATAGTTTCCACTAATATAATCAGTCAAGAATTAACTATCAAACTAACTTGCCTGTAGAGTTTCACAGGATGAAGTTAGTAATATATTGCCTAATTTTTTTGTTAAATTAGACACTGAAGACATGACCAGTAAGTTCTGCAGCTCTTCGTTAACAGAGACAGAGAGTGACCCAAAACTCTATAGAGAAAGGTAGTAAAGGCGGCAAGCAATGTCTCCGAAGATGACGCCTTGAATAGAGCGTATAGTAGTGCGAACCTATCAACGTGTCAATAAACATTTCTGAAGAGAGAAAGAGAGCGATAAAACCAGTTAAGAAAAGTCTTGCTGCACTTTTTTTAACATCCTGGTCACACACCAAAATGTAACAAAATATTCTCATCATAAGTATAAAGCACTGATTATGCTTATATAGAGTAGAAAGCCACATACTTATTGCTTGTGCAGACAACAATTTGGTAACAATCGATTGGCGGGCCTCAACGACCAATATTAGCATTGACATAATGACAAAGCCGCAGAGTCAATGGGATTGTCGGCTCTGCGGTCTACCAATCTGCGTTGCGTGAAGCGGCCATGCCATACGGTAATGTTTTGTCAATACTTTGCTTTCGTGCGCAGACATGTTCAGGAATGATATCTCCAATTATTGGGTTGCACAGTTGGGGTACAGACTTTGTGTGGTAATAAAGTATGTTCGCTCTCTTTTAACGCCTTTGAGTTGGCAAGATTCAAAATCACCACCATCTTAGGCGCTACAGCCCGGGATGGGCCTTGGCCTGATTAAAATATAATCTTCAAGACTGATCTATTTTTGACTTTCTGTTTCTAGCTTGAGATTTTGAAATGATCCTTTTTAATCAAAATGAGTTAATGACATTTATTAAGCTGAGAAGACATATCAGAACAGCAAGATATCTATACATTTTGTGAGTGCTTTTTCTTGCCATAAAATTGAGCTCGGCCAAATAGTAAATAGGTATACTCTATATATTGGTGCACTGTAACTAAAAGTTATGGCTGTTGTACCGTGCCTTTACGATCATCGTATTTAGACACTTCTTCGATTCGAATTGAAGTTAATCTGATTCGTTTATTTATCACCTATTTTTTATACTACTTCAGAAGCGTATGAAGTTTAGTGCAAATAAAAAGAAACTTTAAATCCTCGGGTATTACTGCCGTAATTCCATTACAAGAATTGTTTTTTTACGCCTACTCAAAACAAATAAATAAAAAGTTTCGCATAAAAACTCTCAGCAGTTTCATATCACGTCTCATCGAGCATCGCAGACGTATCAAAGTATAAACGACAATAGATGCTCAAGTGGCTTCATTTCCCAAAGTGATACAACATTTTCTCCCCAATTCACTTTCATTGGAAACTCTACAATAGTTTAAACAGTACTTTAGCTTGATAAAATTCAGGGAAGCTTGACAGTTTTGTAATTATTTTCAAACTGTCATGGTCAGACATGACATTGATATTCGTATTAGGTTTAGAAACGGACAAGGGACGGGTGGTCAATATCCCGTTTCTAAACCTAATTCTAATTTGGTGTTTTTATTGTGGTAGGACTTTTCGAGTCTCCGTTTAGGGAAGTCCACAGCTTTGTCAGTTATTTAACTGCCAAGCAGAGGTGTGCGAACATTACTGTGTTCCGGATTGAAGGGCAATGAAGTATTTAGTAAAATAAGAGGGCTTATCTAATATTTCATGGTGACGAGCGCAGTGCGTTCTGGCACAGGAGTTTGAACTAGTGATGTTTAAAATTCTTAATGGCACTGTATAAAATATATGAATAAGCATTCTGTTCAGCTATTTTCAATTGCTATCCGGCTATCAAATATCTGACTCAATAGGTTGTCCAACAGTAAACTTCACGCCGCGAAGCAGACGCGTCTTTGATTGGTTGAAGATTTTTTGGCTGAAACTCCGTCACTGTAAAAGTTAGTGTATAGTGTGACTCTGAAGAGAATTAGAGTTTGTATTTTTGTCCATTCGTCACACGTAACGTCTCAGTATCGCCGTCACGTACAGTCCCGTAGAAAAGTTTTGTTACTCCACTGTAATTGTAGCATAGAAATACAAACTACTCTGAAAATTCTCCTTACTTATTCAGTGCAATACAAGGTATAAAGCATAGAATACATGTATGTACCTACGTCCGTACATTGCATACGTACGTCGTGTATGTAACGCCCAATTACATTATTCTGTCATAGGTAAGCTTTGACTCTTGTTTCTGATATATTTACTTATAGTCCAGTCAAAATGGATATTACAGTTTGCATTAATTCCCAATAAGCTGGATTTTTGTGCAGGCCTTGAACACGTCATTACAAATGATATGTCAAAAGTCCCCATCGATCCCGCTTGTGCGTTGTTTTTTATTCGAGGTCAAAGGTCACAAATTTGCGTTTTTTGCCGAAACAATGAGAGCTACCGAAAAATGGTTCAGATAAAGTTTGTAGATCGTAAAATTGTCCACAAAAAAGACTTCAACACTTTTCTTCTACAAAGCATCGCTTTTGAGATATCGTGACTTTAGACAGCAGGAAAGTCGTATTTTTTTAACGTGGTTTCCCCAGTAGGAATACTCCACAATATATTTTGATTGAGAGAATGTAATGGGACACTAATTTATTGCTGAATTTTTTTTTAATTTAAATTTAATGAAAATTTTAACAGCAAGTAAATTACATCATCGTTCATCGTCAAATTCTTCATAGTCACTCGTTTCTTCCTCTTCACTGTCTTTTTCCTCTTCTTGCTCGATTTGTGTAGACTGCTCAAAGAAGAGAGATATATCAGTTATATCCTCATCAATTTCGAAACAATCTTCAACTGTTGCATTTGATTCAATGTTGGTGCAAGATTGGCCTTGACAATTGGTACATACCGATGAACAATACAATCCAACTTTTCTGCACCCGCATTTGTTTGTGCAGCCTTTTTTTGCAATTACAAAAAATTGTATTGAGTAATTTTTCTTGAGCAGGTGGCAGTAAAGTCTATAGGCTCCAAACTATTATTCATCAATTTCGAGCCCCAATCTTCAGGATTAAGATCATTGCATTGCGTATTTAACACGTTTACTGCGGCAAGTAATATCATAATTCTTCATCTGATGCGGCGGCGGGCCAAAATGCGCTCCCAATGATATTTCCGCCAGTGCGTGGCAGGTCTTTCTAGACCCACCAGCACTAGGATAGATTAAATTGCTATAACTTTGTGGAAACATAATGCATACAATTTTTTTAAATATTGTTAGAATTACCTTGAACCTAACTTCCTTAGGATTGATTCGCCCCGGGATCTGCCAAACAGGAAATGAGAAATAAAGAAGGAAAAGCGGCGGGCCGATATCGACCTGAACCGCACTAGAAAGTATTTTTAGTAGTGATGGGACAGAGAAAAATAAGGGATATCGAAAATAATACAGGATTACATATAGAGTCTAAGGCTGATATTATGTTGTTATGTGAAGGTAGTAAACAAAACTTGCCGCGTGTGCTTCGTTTTCTGTGCACATTTGTTTCCAAATTCTTTTTATTTTCCTTAGTGGAAAATATTTTTAGTAAATAAGCTTATAAGTTAATAAGTATATAAGTAAATAAGCTAATAAGTAAATAAGTAAAGTAAATAATTACATAGGTATATAAATACATACGTAAATAGGTAAATAAGTAAATAAATAAATGAGTAAAAAAGTAAATGAGTAAATGAGTAAATGAGTAAATGAGTAAATGAGTAAATGAGTAAATGAGTAAATGAGTAAATGAGTAAATGAGTAAATGAGTAAAATTAAAATAATGAACTGCTCCAATTCTAAACAGGCTATTTCGATTATTCGCTCAAGTGAGTGGTAAACGATGTCTTTGCGTTCTTTGAATTTAATTTTTTTATTTATTAATTGTCCCGTTATTGACTCACGAATTTAAAAAAGTTTTTAATGAAAACTATGTTACCTGCACCGAGTAAAGTAAGTAAGCGAGCCCAATTTTAAAATTGATAAAATAATATCTGCTGTTAAAAATGTATGCAAGCGGACAGATTTTAATCACAATTTAAATATATAAAAATGTTCACATTACATCATAATTTGATTAATACCTAGTACAATACTATATACGCTTATTCCTTAATAAAGAGCTCTCTACTTTCAAGACTCGGTGGTCATCAACCCTGAAGGTGCGAGTACTGTCAACGACTAAAGTCGCTGAACAACATCAAATTTTCCGATTTTCTTCATCATCTTAAACACCAACCTTTCACCGCATCATTACTTAACATCAGGTGTTGTTGTCAAACGCTACCTTGAAAGTTGTAAAAATACCCAAACATTACTGATCTAAAACACATTTGGAAAATCAAGTCAGCTACTTTTGTCGCTGACTGTACAAGCTTTGAAATACGAATGATTCTCAAACTGATAAAAAATTGTTTCAATTACTTACTCCCTTAATGTTTCAGAAGCGTTTTCGCGAGGAATTCATTTGAGCTGTCATTTAAGGATTTCGACAATATTGAAGCTTTGCTTTCGTTTGCTAAAGATGACGAATGAAATCTGCCAATCACAGATTTCGGCAGCTTTCTGTTATTATCGGACGCATATTACCTTAAAATAGATGGTTTGATTCAATATTGGACTTGTAAAAACGAAACTTAAAAATAAATTATTTTCGAAACAATCTTTTTTCTTTTTCAAAAATCACAGTTATTGTATGGCTGTATAATTTTTGCTTTATACCTTTGCCTTATAAATATAGGAAATAGTCAAGAATAATTATTGTTTCTATGAAGTACTACATAATTAAATACATGTTCATGTGATCGTGACAATCAAATATGATAACGCTACCTACGACTGTCAAGTGTCATTGTCAATGGTTTTTTTTTTTGTTAATTTAGTTTTTTTTTTTTTTTTTGTTTTGTTATGGCGTCACACGATTAGTGTATTTGCCAGTGTCAAGTATAAAAGATTTCAAACTCAGAGAGTTGAATCAAGTTTAAATGATGATGATGATGAGATGATGGGATGAGGATAGTGTTTAAGTAAAGTAGTGGCGCTTTACTTAAACTTTACACGGACTTTTTTGGAGCAACTTGAAAAGTCACTTTCACAACTTTATTTCAATTTCCCACACTCGTACACATTAACGAACACATAATAGTTAATAATCCACCAATATTACACATTATCACTCGAAGAAACACAAGTTTTGGAAATAAAAATAAAATTTTCACGTTGACAACTCAATTGCCGCCAAAAAAGTCGGCCTAGTTTTTTTTTTTATATTCTGTTCGTTTTTGTCCGATAAGTCATGAAACGGGTTCTCGCTTAAAAATAAGTACCTAGGCTGTTGCGAACAGCCTTAGTAAAGTGAATGTGCATGTTTATTCTTACCGTCCAATATTGTGTATATCAGAAATAAATGTGTTTCATGCATACATTCATTTATTTAGTAATTTATTTAAATACGTACGAATGTCAAGTAATTTATTTTATTACAAAAGAATGTCTGGTTTAGTTAAACATTTACTGGCTGAGAAAATACCACATTAAATGAAACATAAATCATTTTTGACGTTTTATACGGTTTCTCTTAAACTATAATGCTGATTCAGCAAAGTGATTTATGAAAAGTTAACTGAAAATTATTTTTTCCATGTTCCTATCACTATTCTGAGCTATGTACCTAAAAACAAATTAACCCTGAAGAGACACTGTTCATAGAACCAAAACAACGTAACAATATTAAAAGTCAGCAATTTCTTCTACAAGAATTTTTTGGATAATTTTGTCTCACCCAATAATTTCAATATCTAGCCTTGACATGTACACTCTTTCAAATGAGACGTTGAGTAATTTTGCGAAAACCCAGTTCTAAAATAAATTATTCATTGGCGACGAAACGCCTCAAGCCCCGTATTCATTTCATTTCTGAATCTGAATTTTACTTTTCTTTCGCCTTTTTCTTTTCCAAACCTTACCTTTAATAAATTTTAAATAAGCTCTTAGATTAAACAAAGTACTTACACAGCTGGGAGTTCTCGGTCTCTGCTGAAATGAATTTTATCTAATTGTAACAAAATTTCCTTTACTACGACGAAGTCCAAATAGATCTAGGTATTATTTTATAGTTATTACAATATCATTCTTAGCATTTTTTAAATTAAACTTGATGAATATCTAAGCTACAATTTTTGTTCTTGAATGATAACTTGAATATTTTTTTAGTTCAGTTTTTGATCACATGTCACCTGATGTTAAGTGATGACGAGGTCGAAGATAGCAATACGCTAGGGACATTGTTCCCAGGCTCTCAAATGAAGCTGCCAGAAAACACCAGTAGGTGCTTGGCGACCGATTCTTAACTTATTCTTCAGCATTCTGTTTACAGCCTACAGCTCCAGTTACATTATTTTTTGTTTGGTATTTGCCATTTTTAAGTACTACTATTTTCTAAAATAACTAGTTATGTACCTTAATCATTAAGTACTACTTTACCTATCACTATCAACTCTTAAGTCTGCATTTACAACGCTTTCCACAAAAAAATCTTCCAAAAGTGCCTATGTTACATCGCCTAAAAGCTACCACCCTATAAAATAACATTACCTCCACATTTTGGTATCACTAACATTTTCACACATAAACGTCGAAAGTTAGTTCCAAATGGTTTCACATAAAGCAACTAAAACAAAGTTCGGCAGAGGGCGTTATCGACGCTTCTAATAGCCGGCGATTGGTTTACACTTTCCAACTAAAGTCATTGGCAGGGATCTCAAAATATTACAAGTAGGGGTGTACAGCTACAGGCCGGTAATTTGACAATTTTCGGCTTGATATGCTCTTGTTTTAGCCGAGAGAACTTCTCGGAGTTGTTCCTGATCAAAATGTTTAATGCCGAATCTATTTCATTTATTCTAACTACTACACAAATACAACCGTTACAAGCCACTAACTAATCTCGTAACTACACAACCAATTTCATGTAGTAACAGGAATATCCGGGAAATTCGACCGAGCAGGTCGAAACGAAACTGTCGAATTCTGAAACCAAAAAAAAACAGCACTATATTTCTTGTGATGGACTTTTTATTGACATGTTGGTATTTATTGTTGACTAAAGCTAAAACCGAAGGTAAAACTTAAATGTATTTTTTGCATATGTTTATGTCAAAATGATTCGAATGCCGAATAACTGCCAGCAAATTATCACATCTCTACTACGTTGAGATAACGTTTTGAGATACGCAAATTGTTGTTTAGAATCGGTTTTAGTACGCCTCTAGCTATGTGTGTAAGCGTATGTTATTGTACTTGTTTGCTTCAGGGACTATGTAGTTATAAGACGATACGGCTGCGGCATCACGGAAAAGTTTCCCGAACAGTATGATAAAAATCTGTATTCATAGCTCTTTAGACCAGTTCCCAATGTAGGCGGAGCGTGGCGCCATCTTCGACCACACTGACTCATAACATCAGGCGAATTATGGTCAAACTCTAGCCACTTCTAGTGCGACACAGGGTTTCTTCAAATCAAGATTTCGTCTAGATCCTGTTGCTTGTTCAAACTCTACCGCATTTGTTAGTCTTATATTAGAATCGGTAATATTTTAATCGATAATGTTGGATGGATAATGCTTTTAATGTTTCCACTAAAAACAGAAAAAAACAACATAAGACTTCTACGTACGTACATACACGAACCGCTCGAGCAGTTGCAGTATTTATTTCACTATGCAGTCGCAGCTTGAAGCAGTCGATCCGTGGTATGGGCAGCCTTAGAGCGATTTCTATCAGAAAACCTTTTACAACCAAAGTAAACCGGCCCCTATATACCAGATTCATAACTAATTAATTAAATGTGCACTACCGAAATTTCCTGTCTAATCAGGGATGAACAGCCGACCTTATTTATGCACGTGCTCTACTGACCTGTGCAGTTTAAATCAGATTGGAAAATTGGGTCTGTAATTTTATTACGCGAGCGCATTGAACGGTGTATGGGTGGTTTAATTAACAATCAACCCCAAAATAGGGTGAGTTGGGGTAGACCGTAACTCAGCATGTCAGAGTAGCCCAATGAATCTCACGTAGACTCTTGGGTCATAAGGGTAGGTACAGTCAGCAAAAGTAGCTGATAATACTAGATTTCCTAAATGTGCTATAAATCAGTATGGCGTGGGTTTTTTTACCTTTTACATGGTAGCGCTCTGACCCACAACATAACACACCAGATTTTAAGTGACGATGTGGTCAAAGGATGATGTCGGTAATCGAAACTTGTGTTATTGTTGACCGACTTTTGTAGAAACATACAGTAGCCAGTAGTAACAACATCCCTTCCTTATCCTCACACTTAAAATGCGGATAGTGACATAGGCTACATTATAATCCGGAAAATGCAAAGTTCCTGTGGAAAATAAAGTTACCTCAAAAAAATGCGTGAGAAGCTGGAGACGGGTTGCTAGTTAACGCGGATAATTTTACTCCTTTATTTTAAGTCTGAGATAAATGGGAGAATTGGCCATTTTCTCAGCTTACGCTGGCTACACAGTTTGATTTAATTTCACGTTAAAGGTAGGCGACAATAAAGTCCGCAACAAAGTAATAAGTAAGTAAGTATGTAAGTAAGTAAGTAGTCCGTAATAAGTATTTTATTATATTTTACTTTTATAATTAATGGTTTTAAAAATCTTCCGATTATAAAAATCTTTGTCCACATAAGTGAAGCCGAACTAGCTAGATGAGCAGAGTACGATATTTATAGTTAGTAAACACCAAGTTTTCCCAGTAAATAAGTTATATCGTATACACTTCATTTTTTATATTTTAACAACCATTGCTTACAAAAATATGCAACAAAGAAAATGTGACGTAAGCTAGCCTCAGTAACGCTGTGCCACGATAACTTCGTTAAAGCGAAATGAGCCTTCAATAGCGAAAGTTAAATTGGGTTAAAACAAAATGGGGTTGGAGAATAGTTGTAGATGTTTACATTTCCACGTTTTTTGCAATTCAAATTGGGTTTGTATAGACTTATTTTAGCGTGGCATTACCTTAATTGTAAAGCGAGGTAAGTATTGTAAGGAAATCGAAGATAGAAAACACATCAAAATAGCATACATTTTATTATTATATTACCTACTCGTACTTCAGGTGAAAGTTTGGAGTGAGTAAGTGTGAACATGTTTGTTACTTATTCACAATGAAACGACTCGTCGGGTTTGATAAAATTTCGCATAAGGAATTTCCTCCTAAACGGCTTTACTAGTTTTGATCAAATTTGGTGTTGAGGTAGCTCGAGCCCTGGGACAGGACACAGGGTGCTTTTTATGGCGATAAACTGTAGTCCAAACCAGTGAAACCGCAGGATACAACTTTATAGAGCCAGTTCCCAGTCCAGGTGTAGCGTGGGGCCATCTTCGACCACATTGTCACTTAACATCAGGTGACTTGAGGTCAAACGCTACCCTGTAACACATGAAAAAAGAAAAGATATAAACTTGGTGTCAACACAGAGGGTGTTGACGTCCTAATCCTAAGCACGTCACGTGTTACATAGAAACCACACAAAATTCAAGCATTTAGTTTTATCGCCTCCCTTTTTACAGCACCTAATGCATTAAAGTGCTAACAACAATCAATCATGATATTATGAAGGGATCAACGTTTTACTTTTGCGTGTTTGGGACGATGTAACTGTAGCACAGTGATTGAAGTGCCTACGAACTGTAAACTAGACTGTAGGTCCGTTGACACCCTATTCAAAAACCTAAGCCCCTCCGCACACAGCGTCGTAACCTTAAGCGTATCATACGCGCGTAGTACGAGGGCAATACTTGAGCACGTATTATGTCCAAACAGGTCCGTAGACGAAGCGGTGTTGCAGCCAAGCGTAGGAGATTTCCATTGTCATTACGATATTCTTAAGGCGAGTTTTATAAACGTCCGTAAGTTAAATTATTTCGGTTAATTTGATCTAATTATCAAATTCTCCATGCTATAAAAATCCCTTCGTTTAATTTCAGTATCATTTTACGGACGCTCTTTACCGATGGAGATGGTAGCGATTTGAGCTTACGAATAGTTTAATTTGACGTTTTGACATTTCCATTGCCGCCAAAAACTTCCCATTTACAATTTTGATAGAAACTTCACAGTTGACAGTAAAATGACAGGAAGCCATAGACAATTCACGTAAAAAGTTCGTTTCACTTACGGACAGTTAAAACGCGTTTATAATACCACAATCAGTAAAATCTACTAACATATCATTTACGAGTCGTAATTTTACTAATACGTTACCGAAAAAAGGTACATTGTTAATAATACCGGCCCTTAGCATACTGACGTAAAAACGCAAACATAGAAAATACTATGTTTGTACCATTTTTCAATATCTGTAGTCTGAATAATAGGTTAGGTTACGATTCGTGTGTAGAAAGAACTCTGCAGGTCTCGTACTCGTTGCGCCTTTACGATACGCTTACGAGACTACTACGCTTATTACGATTAGTGTGAGGAAAGCCAACTCTACTACAGCGGCAGTAGTCCCTAAAGGTAGATATTTACCATTGTTTTCTAAATATCGATGGGTTCAGTAACACATCTTACAATGACAATAGAAATTCATCATCATCATCAGCCGTTCGCGTTCCCACTGCTGGGACTCTGGCCTTCTCTCAGAGAAAGAGTATGGACCGTAATCTACCACGCTGGCCCAGTGCGGGTTGGTAGATGTCGCATGTCCTTGAATATAATTGAAATTAGCAAAATCTAGTTATAGTTATAATTCCCCTTTTACAACCTTGTTTTCCGAACAAAATTTCTCATCAGAATCAGCGATAGTACATACCTAAATTCCCAGTTCAATGCTGAAAAGTGTGTCTCAAATGGGAGTTTGTGTTAAAGTTAATATACTGACTAAAAGTTCACAGTGTGTTCGGCGTGCGTGACCAGTAAGTACTTAGCGACAACGTTCTCTGTTCGTAACTGGCTCACTACTGTATAAAACTAGACAGATAACAGAGTTATTCAAATAAGGGTATTTCTAGAAGGTCAAAATAGGGTTAGGCTAATTGGGTATGAAACTAGTTACCTTAATGGCTTCTAATTAAAGTTTATAGGCTTTTTACAAACTTGTTATTAAAGCTTTTACTAATTTTTTTAGTAGGTACTTGTAGGTATACCCCGCGACTTTAGCCGTGTGGACTGCAGTTTATCACAATGAAAAATATCCTCCCATGTAAGAGCCCTTTTCCAGCTTCATTCTTTCATTTTTCATTCTAAAAATTTCAACGAATATTTGAATAAGAAAATTAGCCGAGGTAATCCAGCCGTTCTGGAATTTGTGCTTAGCAACACATTTAGCCATTCATTCTTATTTGCATAGATGTGACGGAATGGCGAGACGCGCAAGTAGCTGATGGTTAGCTTCAGGTTTGCACACCACAGTCCAGTGCAACCCAAAATTGTGAACTTCAACAGTTCAAAATCCTATACAGCAATGCACTGCGCTCGTCACTCTGAGATATCAGATGATCAATCTCTTTGTGAACTGTAATTTCACTGGAAACATTGCTCGTCAATCCGGGGCACGTTAATGTATCATTATATCGTACCTTTAATTACTTATCACTTTGAGGTAGGTACTCATTCCAAAAATAGCACCAAAGCTATTCCACGAAGAGCACCAGTCAATGTTTTGGGATAATAAAAATTATTATTAAATTTTATTCCAGGAAGAACACCTCTTACCTCCTTGCCGCAGCGTCTAGTGATGGGGTGTATTTTTTTCGGGATGATATAGGAGAATGACATAGACTGCGTCTTATACAAGTTAAATGGCGTTTCAGAAATCTTCAGGTTACAAAACTTTGTTTTAATAGTAAACAACTTTAGCTACAAATTATGTATCATATAAAACTTTAAAACTTGTTCGGGCTAACGATAATCGCAACTACACTGTAACTACTACTAAATAACCATAACAACTTTTGGCTAGAGAAGCAAAAACTTTACCAAAAGCGGTGTGCTATCATGACTAAGTATCATTCATAATCGAGATATTTACTAATCCTCATAATCGATTATTAAATTAGTAACTTACAAATTTTCATAATCGAGTAACATTACTAATTGGCTTTACTATTCCGAGATCTGTTCTACTCTCATCTTAGGTAAGTTATCAAGCGCTACCATGCATGTTTCGTAACACTAAGTTTCTGTCTCAACAACGAACCGATCATGAAAATAGTAATTACATTAGCGATCTCGATTATAATAATCACAAAAGTAATTACCATAATCGAGATATCGCGAGACATTCATAATCACCCACCGCTACTACCAAACTACACAACGAACACCAAATCAGAGTTCCGTAACTAGCCTAATAAACCCGCCAGCGACATTTATGACCAAAAATGTGACTCCAATTTAAAGTTCTATCGTAAGCCAATGTGACATTTTAAATCCTAAATCCTTGTGAGGAGCTACTTCAATTTGTAACTGACTGTAACAGAGTAAGTTGTGCTGAACCCGGAGCCGCGTCTCCGCCCTCTAGTTTCATACAAATTGATATTTACGGTAATAGCACGAGTTTTTCAACGGGAAGGCAAAGTTGGAGGATAACAGGCTCAGTTGGAAACGGACCGGGAATCCAAATGGGCAAAAACGTTGACTTAAAGAAGGGAAAAACGGATCTACAATTTTCCACGAGCAGAATTATTCAACAATTTAAGATCAATTTAATGTTTCATGTGCTGCCTTTCCGCTGCGGGCTTGGAACAAAAGAGGTGGGCCAAAACAAAAGTGGAAATTACACCTGCGTACATTTTGTATGGGCATTTGACCCAGAATACTTTTAGAAGTAGGGCTTGCTTGTTTAACATACAACGGGTCAATTACGTAATGAATTATTTATTGAGCGTAAGTGCACTGTAAATTTATCGTATCGTAAAAGAATACGAGGACTAAACTAAAAAGAGAAGGCAATAAAACTTTACTAGTTAGCCGAATGAAGTTATTGGCCGTTGAATTGAACCATTTCACTACTTACTAACACAGGGTTTTATTTGGTTACGTTGTACTTTTATCGGACATTTTACCTTAAATTTTTTAACGCACTCTTTTTTTCTTACTTGTTAGGTATATTAGATACAGGGTAGTGTTTGACCACAATTATGGATGAATGTAGCCACAGTCTACCTAGATTGAGATATAGCTCCCAAGTGCATGAGGCTGCCGGAACGTACAGTTGTGCTTGGTGCTTGGCGAAATGTACACCTATACTGAACGCAAATTATCACGCAGTACTGTTACAATTCCCCAGTAAGCTTGTGTCTTAGACAGGAGTCCAAGGCAGCAAGGTACCCAATGTATCAATCACCGCATAACTGGAATAGAGTTACGCTCGTACACTGGGCCCAATAAATTATGCGGCGGACCGCACCACCGTCCCGGACGCCTGTCGAATCCAACGGGAACCAATTAGTCGCCCGGGAATATTTATTTGCGGTTTTCTCAAATAAGTGAGCACCCGACACTTAGCTTGCACACACTTCGCAACTTGACTTCTTGATGAATAGGCCCGATTGATGACTTTGTTTCAAGGTTCGGTTTGGGTTGGGAGTTGAATTGGGTCTTTGGGCGTCCAATAAGAACTTGAGTTTTGTATTTTCTTTAAGAAACTACAAGGAATTAACTATTTAATGTTTTACATGTGGGTCTAATAATAATTTGTAATATCTTATAGATATCCCAAGATTTCCATTGGACTAATGTAGTGGATACGATAAGCTTCCCAAGAGTAATAAAATATCTTTATTGGAAAAACTTAATGTTACTAAGCACCGCACCTATCCCTACTTGACTTCTATTATTGATAAAACTAGCAAATGTAAACTCATTCGTTTTCTTCTTGAATTTCTCCACACAGTGTAAATACCTGTGTCACGTCTTATTTTTACATATAAACTTTTATACCTCTATTCACCTCCTTAGAGACCTTATGGTGCGTTTTCATCAGAGTGGTGCAGCTAAGCAGTCCGCGAGGAAATCCACCAATAGAATTGCTTCATTTTGCTAGCTTCGCTCAATGCATCTTTATCGATGATGTTCGCAAGGCATATTTGTAAGGCGTTGAGCACACCGTTTCCATGCACGTGAAAATAGTGCACCAGGCATCCCTGCACATCTTATATGGATACAGTCACACCGTTTCAAAGCTCCGCTACGCCCGCCTCCTCGTACCACATAGCTTCCTCGCACAGCTCTAGTGTAAACGCACCTTTAAGGTTTAAATTTGGAAAATCTTTTATTTGGTACGCCACTCGTTACAAAAATGACATATTCTCCAAATTCAAGAGTCTAGGATCAGCTGTTAGGGCTTTGCGTTGCGTTTCAGTCAGTCAGTCAGACGGGACAACCTTATATATACATATACAAAAGCATTATATTACAGATTAGTGTAGCAAAGCTCTAAAGATTTATACTCGTATATACAGCAAAGGTCGTTCTGATT
Source organism: Opisthograptis luteolata (assembly GCA_931315375.2). Taxonomy (NCBI): domain Eukaryota; kingdom Metazoa; phylum Arthropoda; class Insecta; order Lepidoptera; family Geometridae; genus Opisthograptis; species Opisthograptis luteolata. Next base: position 6,980,947 of record OV928047.1, on the reverse strand, counting down.
TTCAGAGTAAACAAAATATATACTTATTAAATAAGTTACGGTTCAAAGCATAAAGTTCACTCGAACGTAACTTTGCTGACTCCGCTAAGTATAAACTTAACTGTATAGATTTTCAAAAAGGTGGGTGTATGTTGTTTTGTTTTTAGGAATAAAATACTGTTTTTTTTTACTTTATCCCGTCATTGGTTTAGTTCACTTTTCTATTTAGCTTCGAGACTCAGCAAAAGAATTTTGTTGTTATTGTCGTCACCTAAATGTATTTCAACGTTACTGAAATCTTTCTCAATATATTACTTTATTCTTACTATTTTTAGAGAATGAAATACTCCCCTCTTACTTCCCATTTTTTTGTATCATCTAAGATTGTTCTACGACAACTTTAGCGCCTCCTTTTTACTTAATGGTGATCTTTTCTGGTCAACTTTTCCACTTCATTTAAGTTGTATACTTAAATTGTCCTCAATGGCAAAAAGTTGGGAACTTCAAAAGATTTAACAATGCTTATTTTGAAGGGTCTTTTTCGCCCTCCACTTTTCGTGCATCACGAATTGAGTCTTTGTAATATCTGAATCGTTTTTTGTGAAAGTTATTTCTTCAATCTTTCTTCAATCTCAATTTATATCCGTTAAATTAAGTTGATATTAAAATTTAAATGAGCGTTGAAATATCATATTCTCAACTTTTGATTAAGTGACGAAACGAGTTTGATTATATATGATTTAATCAAAGCGGTGCCGACGAGTGAAATCTCAATAGAGGAATAAAACTCTGCAAATTTAATTATGAAGTTAATTAGGTTGGTCTGATGAAAAATTTAAATCTTCACTCAAGTTAATTTCCTCAGGACCTCGAGATCACATTGCTACAAGCGAATTTAATCCAGATGCAAATAATTTTCAAAATTATTAATAATTTCAAGACAAGTCTCGAAGCGAAAATTATCCGGGAGTTATAGTGTAACGCGAAGTTTTCTGACAGCTGAAGAAACGTACCTACTTCCACTCTCCATTAACATTTATAGGTAGGTACTTATAAGTAACGTACCAATATTTCAGTCACAAAAAATCACTTGCCAATCATCACTCTCGTTCGTTCAAAGTAAATATGAACAAGCGATATCCTTTAAAAACACGAACATCCCGCGGGATCTCATTAGATTGTCGCGGGAAAGTCCTCCGGGAACGTCGTTGAACGTAGCCGAATCACAGTTCGATCTGTGAATTCGCGAAATATACGAAATACGCGACGACGGTTGAGCCATTAAATTATTGGAGTCCTGGGAGAGTATTCAAAAGCACCGCGAGGTAAAAAGAATCAATTTTTGTGACTGAAATATATATTTCAGGTGTAGCGATAATGTTGCATTTGCATGATAGGAGCTGGTACTTGATTTACTTTTTTTTAATGCGAATATCCTCCTACTTTCAGTGTTACCAATGATTTACATGCGTCAAATTTGAACGGTGAAACGATACGTCACTTTTCATCGTCAGCGGCAAAATATTTGTATGTTAACCATCACACGTGTGTAAATGAATTCCAATTATTGTTATTATTTTGCTCAGATAAGAACGTCGAACACATTTGAAGCACTTTTCAGCCAACCCACTATTATATCGCAGAGTCCTCAGAACATTGGGAAGTATATAGGTACCTACCTACGTACAGTTCACAACTATTGTGTTCTTGACAGACGAACTTGCAAACTACCAGGAGCAAGTTAAATATTGAAGTTGACAAACTAGTACCAAGTCTGTTCGGCGGCAGATCCAATTTGAGGCCACATCTTGTGTGTGTATGTTTTAATATGATTAACGGTTTTAACTTAGTGTGTATTAAGGATTTGTTTACGGACTCTAACATGTTGTTCTGTACCCTACTCATTACAGTGTACAATAATTTACACTTACCAGTATTGCCAGAATGTAAGTACATACATGCTGGCTATGAATACCTATAGCGAAAGAAACATTCCAACTGTTGTTATGAAAGAGTAGGTGGAGTAGTACTTAGTAAACATATATAAGTACAGTAATGCAAAATACAATAGGATAGTAACATAGATAGGGAGTAGAAATTAAGATAGAATAAAAAAGAACGAAATAATGTGGATTTAGTTTTACGCCTCTGATTGACTTATACTGGGAACTGGTTCTCAAGCGAGGCTTCCGGAACACACCGATAGATGCTTGGCAACAAAAGTGACCTGAAAATACCCTACCACTAAGCTAATAATAATATGTTTTCATCTCAATGTTTTCTTTCACTGAAGAATATCAAGTATACCATAGACTGGTCTATAAAGTTTCATAAGTATCTACGTCTTTTGTAACCTCCTTTCATGCTCTAAAAATATAACGTTCTTTTCACTAAGATCTTTTAGCAGATGCCACACATTTTGATCATCAAGTACTTTTGTATGTCTAGTTTTCATCACTCCAATGAATCCGTTGGTTTTATAGAGTTCTAATGAAATGCACAATAAAATGGTTTAGTAATACAAAGGAAGTGACTCATAAGCCAACAGAAGTTATTGACTAGTGGGAAGGTGCTACATACAGGCGCAAAGTTTATCGGCGGATATTCCTATAGGAGGCTCATTTGTCATTCTTTCACTAATGGTAATTAATTTTCTCAGAGATATCAGTTCTGTTTTGACGCGGACGCAGTCTTTTGTTTGTGACGTTGTTAAAATTCAATTAAAAGTATATTTCTGTAAGATACTAACGTCTCAATTAATAAAATAAAAAATATCAGCATGTTCTAAAATTTATGTTTCGCATAAAGAAAAGATACATATAATATATATATGTACCCCGGGCTGCACCCGCGTGGACTACACTTTATCGCGATAAAAAGTACCTATCCCATGTCCTTTTCCGGGGTTTGAACTATCTCGACACCAAATTTCATCAAAATCCGTTCGTGGAAGAATCCAACATACATTCATCCATCTATCCTTACAAACTTTCACATTTATAATATTATCAGTACGATAGGGTATTATCTAAAGGACTTTACGCTAACAAATAAATAAGTGTCCGTGCTGTTGGTAAAAAACATTTAACAGTTTTTGGCTTTATCGTTGTCTTCATTTTTCCATCAGCTTGCTGGTAAAAAAATATATAGTTTAAAAAACTAAAAAAAAACACTTTAAAAACGCACTCAAAAATATAAAATAATTAAATTGACTTGTATTAGTTACGATATAATGGTTAATTCAAAAAGTGTGGAGCGCTTTTTGGTTGTGTGTACTTTTATTTACCCAGTAAAAGAAGCGCTCCACACTTTTTGAATTAACCATTATATCGTAACTAATACAAGTCAATTTAATTATTTTATATTTTTGAGTGCGTTTTTAAAGTGTTTTTTTTAGTTTTTTAAACTATATATTTTTATTTATGTACTTTTTAGTCTTTTGTTACCAAGTTCCATCTATTGGACTCATCAAGACGAATCACATGAGTCCAAACACGAGGGGTTTACTAGTAGCCACTGCAGAGATCCTCTACCCACCTTCCGGTTGCATCATCAGACCCTCGTCACCAAGTTCAATCTATTGGACTCATCAAGACGATTCATATAAGCCCAAACACGAGGGGTTCACTAGTAGCCACTGCAGAGATCCCCTACCCACCTTCCGGTTGCATCATCAGATCCTCGTCACCAAGTCCAACCTATTGTACTCATCAAGACGATTCATATGAACCCAAACACGAGGGGTTTACTAGTAGCCACTGCAGAGATCCCCTACCCACCTTCCGGATGCATCATCAGACCCTCGTCACCAAGTCCAATCTATTGTACTCATCAAGACGATTCATATGAACCCAAACACGAGGGGTTTACTAGTAGCCACTGCAGAGATCCCCTACCCACCTTCCGGATGCATCATCAGACCCTCGTCACCAAGTCCAATCTATTGTACTCATCAAGACGATTCATATGAGCCCAAACACGAGGGGTTTACTAGTAGCCAGCGCAGAGATGCCCTACCCACCTTCCGGCTGCATCATCAGATCAGGTCGATGATACCAAATTATTGCATTGTCACCGAGATTGCATACACATACAAAGTTTCAAGTCGATACGACAATCAGAAGTAGGTGAAAATTGACTTCTAAGATTTGATTACATTGTTAGTTAGTTAGTTAGTTAGTTAGTTACAAGTCAAGCTAATAAAAGTGTTTTAAAAATAGCAAATTCCCAAAGCTGCGGCAGTTTTGTCCCTGCACAAATCACGGAGCCATTCAGCCGTGTGTATGGCAAATAGAAGTCCGACTATTCGTCGGGCCCGTGACGGTAAATTACAATTTGTGACCGGGCGTTAACTCCCTGACAGATTTATTCTTCGTATACACGTCCTACTTTGTGTCACAGCTCATAAAGATGTCGTTACTATGAATTAATATGGACGAGTTTGAATTAATTCTCACTAATAATTATGTTCCTCGATGAGCGGGACCGTTATGGAAGTCGTGATTCGGTTTTTAGAGAGAGTTATTATAATTGCCGTTGGAATTCTGTTTCTTCACTGCGCTGCTGACAACGTTACATTTTATAATTCATATTTTTCTATCTCGTTAAGAATTCGAAACTCATAACAAATTAAATAAAGCGAAAATACTTAGAAGAAAACTTAAAACTCTAGGGTGAGCATAGCATTAAAAAATAAACATTTACTTGTAAAAGCAATAGGTATACGAGTAGCTCAGTTGTTCTAGTAGTGACGTAAGCTTGCGACCCGTAGGTAGTAGGTGGTAGGTAATTTTTTTATTGCTCGACTGAGAGTTTCTTACCTCTAGTTAAAAATCTGTCGCCAAGCCCCAATCAGTGTGTTCCTATGCCTCAGTCAGTCCTATATTTTTTTAATTGTAAATAGACCTTCATTCGACTGCTTTTTCGCCTAATGCCAAAACAATGATGCGATCGACAGTGTAGCAAGTACGCCTTGAAGACACCTAAATCATAGCATAATCGGGAAATACTGACTCTAGCAAGGAGTTCCACTCCTTTGTGGTGCGTATGACGTATGTGTAAGCAATTCAGTGGAATATATCTAACAATAAATATAATGAAAGAACTCAGATTGTAGCCCTCTTATGCGAGACACCTTCAAGGTTTTTCTTCTTTTGTAACCAAAGCTATACCAATTATTCTACTGACTAAAATAGCATACATGGTGTACAGTTTTTCAGTAACTGGATACAAGAGATAAAACTGATGTCTCAATATAACGGACGCAGTGCAGCACCGCCGATATTTGCAATTCAAAGTCAAGGGTGGCACTCCCATACGGCGAACAACATGGCTCAATGCTCAAATTAGTTGTTTAAAAAGACAATATTTAAAGAAGCATTTCTTGAATTCTGCGTCTAATTTATTTTTAACGTTTTTTTCAAATGTAATGCATAGAGTGACAAGCTAACAGACGGTCCGCCTGGACGTAAAAAAAAAGAAAAAAAAAAGAAAAAAAAATATAGAAAAAAATATCAATGAAGAGTTTATCTATCTATCTACGACGACGCGGTGGCCGAGTTGGTAGTGTCCCTGCCTGCGAAGCTAGCGGTCCCGGGTTCGAATCCCGGTAAGGGCAAATATATGTGTGATGAGCACGAATATTTGTTCCTGAGTCTTGGATATTTCTATCTATATAAGTATTTATTTTCTCTATATAAGTATGTATATCGTTGTCTAGTACCCATAACACAAGTTTCGAGCTTAATTTGGGGCTAGGTCAATTTGTGTGCAATGGTCCCCGATATTTATTTATTTATTTATCTCTATGGTGACCGCTTGTCACCGTCGTCTATGGACATTCGTAACACCATCAGGGGCGTTGCCGACTCTTAAGAACTCATTGGTTCAACACTCTCTCACTCTCTCTGTCTTTGCTCTTTGCTTCGCTCTGTCTTCAACTTCCAAAATGAGCTGAGGAACTAAACTTCACAGTTGCTGAACCGCTAGCAATACTAGCTAGCACTGCAACTGTTTGATCGGTTCGCATTGTGGTCACGTGCACTCCAGTGCACTACACATAAATGTTTCAGAACTCATTCAATATTTTATTCAATTCCAATCTCATCTTGGAATACTGGAGCCTCACTACTTGAAGTTACGAGAGCAACTTTCGAAGCTCTATAGACGAGTTCCGCGGAAATACATGGAATTAGGTTTTAAAATTTTATAGCATCTCTCATCGAATCATGCAAACCGTGTGCCATGTTAAGTAATAAGTGTTTTATAAAGCAGAACGAGATAACAGGTAGAGAGTTCATTGTTTAAAATCGTTTGATACCTTGAAACGCTTTATATTGGAATTTTTGGAGCATTTATTGATTTTGTCCCGCATCCATGCTTTTTTATAGTAAATGCAAAAGTGTGTGTGTCCCTGTTTGTTGCTTTTTCACGCTTTAACTACTAAACAGATATTGATGAATTTGGCATAGAGATAGTTTGGACTCTGGGGAAGGATTTAGAATGAATTTTAGCGCGATACTTGACCTAAGTTTGAGTATTCATTTGAGAGTATCATTTGAAGATGTACTGCTAACTATGACGTTAAGAAATAAGAATAAATAAACATATGGCTTGTGTATAATGACTGTAATTATGCTAGAAAGTATCTTTTAAATTACAATTTGATACAAAATTGTATTCATTCCAATTTACACGTGACCGTTTTACCAATTTGCTTTTGTTGTAAAACTTTACTGAAACATTACTTATAGGTAGAGCGGGCAGCGGTCACTTCTCTGAAACATGAAACAATAACATTGAATACCCCAAAGTTTATTTAAAATTCTCCAGCACAAAACATTGTTAGATGATCTTTCATCCACTTCAAAGAATCTATTAATACCTAAGAGATGAGGTCCCCGTTTCCCTCGAGGCTTCGTTTCCTACTCCTCCGGAAATGTTCGACCTCCGCCGGGTTTTTAATCATAAATGAAAATTGTTCCATAATACTGTTTGAGATTTGAATTTGCTTTGAGGTTCTGTGTGGTTGAGATTTGGCCTTTATTTCATGATGAGTTGAAACGGGTTGGGAAAACGTACTGAAATTAGGCACTCAGTAATTTTATTTGCCCAGAATGCTACGTAGAGTAACATTTAATTAATCCTACATTGTTCTTGTTATTGATATTACATTGCGGTATCAGCACTTGGTATCTATGTTTTTTATATTCTCCTATTATCTAAGATTCTTCTTAAGTGCGTATGTTTATCACTTCTTTACACTGAAACTGCTGAACGGTTTTAAATAAAATTCGGAATGGAAATAACTTATTATCACAGAGGATATTTTTTTCTTATCCTGTAAGAATATTGCTGCGAGATAATGGAAAAATACTATGTCCATAACTGATGCAGATTCGGATATTCAGATGTCACATCAAACGCAGAATGAGCATAGTTACTTAGTTATTTGAAAACTATTGTCCCTATTTTATTTTTATATTTTCTAGCTCACTTCTACGTAGTATTGTAATATAATATTCATATACCATTTTTATCTTCAACAATGCCAAATCAAAGTGTGTACTGAACCTATAAGAGCCGGTTAAAATGAATATAAACTCCGTCCCATATAAATGGCCTACAACAAGAGCCTACGCAATAGCAAGCGCTATCTTCAGCGGTCTATCCATTTTTTATCTATAACTACCCAATTCCGTCAGCATAAAAAGCGTTTTCTTACCATTTAGCGGTGTTTTCGTCCTTTTTTACCTCAAAACCTTGGTGGTAACACCTCTCCGGGGCGCGGTTATATTTGCATTTAGAGCGAACGTCTGATATTCTGACCTTATCAGGCGAGATTGTGTTTGAGGGAATTCAGATGACGCGAGTGGTGGGAATCACTCCGAGTCGGGGAGTCAGTTCATTTTTACGACTTATGTGCTCGGAATCTGACTCTTGGAGCAATATCTTAGAATATTTATTCGCAGGTGAATGTGCTTGAGCTGGGACTTGCGAATGCTATTCAGGGATCTCTCTATATGTCGATGCATCGGATCACAAAGGGCGTAAAATACAAAACATGATTTGTCAAGAAAAATACGATAACAGAACAAGTTTTTAGGATACAATTTTTTGTTATAAGGATTTCGATTATAAACAAGTTTCTTAAGAGTCTATATTATAGTGACACCCGTTCAATAAGCTGATCAATAGTTGTAGTAAAAATCGGTGTCCTCAAAACCAGCGAGAAAATCTGAGTATGACAACGTTAACTTTGCTAAATCATTCTTTACGCCTTCCGTAATCTGAACTGTCGATATATTTATTCGTGAAGCAAACACATTATATACCTACCTAACTATTAATACTACCATTACCAAATACATATCCAAAAATATTCCAGATATATGCTGGAAAAATTATAATGATTGTCAATAGGTACATATACCTAAAGCTCATCATTTTGACAAAAGCGAAGCAACCAAACATTTTCGAAGCACTTTCCCGTGAACTTTTCACGCCCACTTTACCTAAAAGGCCAAAATACATGTTCGCAATTCCCACTGCTTTAGTTAGTTTTAAGTTAATTCTTTTCCAAAGAAAATATCGTAAGTTATGCTCTAAGTGCTTGACTTTGTTACTAAACTGGAGCACTAGCGGAAAGAAATTGTTAAAACGTGACTGTATCAAAATTGGAGTCTTCAGGTAGAACGTAGTATGAGAATATGTCACAATGTCACAAATGACTTGTAATATTCTATCTTTAATAACTTATGTACCTAACTTTCTTTATTGAGGTGAAACATTTACTTGTCTCCATTTTTTCTATTTATATCTTTCGTTGTCAATCACGTTATACACTGAGAAAAAAAATTGACTTTCCTTCTACCTTAGTTTTCCTTCTAAATCACAAGTCCTTCACGTTTGACTCAGAAGGAAAACAGTATTTTGGAAGGTTTTTTTTCCGTGTACTATACCATGATAGCTTATGCCCTAGATTACAATAAAGGTTACTTTATGCCGGAAAATGGTCCTGCGGGATAACGGGTAAACCACGGTTGTAACCGCGGGCAGTAGCTAGTTACATATTTCACGTTTCGTTAAATCACGATTGATTTATTGCATAACATTTAAATACCTTCATCGTGCGTCATCGTCGTTATGTACAAAATAAACATAATTTTGTCACTTAAGGCATTGCGCAATCTGTGATATTTTATATATCATTGATTAGCTATAAGTTAAAAAGGTACATTTCACTGTATTTAATTATTTTACATGATATATAATGAGTTATTCTTAAAACAACAAAGTTGCACATAACTTATGCAAACAAAACTAAACCTTAATCCAACAGTTAATTAATTCCCCGAATTTGGGACAAACTAATTTGCACAACAAAAAGATACAGAGAACGGAATACCTACTATCGCAAAATTAATTAGCAAACTCGTTTGTAGGTGGAAATCTAATTCTAATTTTTAAAGAACTTATCTAGCGCGTCCGATCCGATCCGATACCAATCGGATCCGATCTCGAAATCAACACAGGAACGTTTTCAAAGGACGCGCTTTGCTTGGCTCTACATTTCATTCGTCACTTTGGGGCATAGGTGGTGAGTGGTAAGCCACATGTGCTTGCATATAAATATATAAAAAGGGGTTGGTTTCACCGGAACCCAACCTCAAAGCGATGCTGCAATGATGCGAGCAATGGTGGTGCAACCTTACAAGGTACCGATGCTGAGTTAGAATCCCATCTCGGCCCACACCTATGACTTCAATAAGTTTTGTAAGGAAATATCGTAAGGAAAACGACATGTCCAAAAACCACAAAATTCAAGGACAGCACCAGCGTGGTAGATTATGATGACACATAGAGAAGGCCAAAAAGATGACAGTAGTTATAGGTACAGATGTCGATTGAATCGAAATTCATATGTCTACAAAATTTAATGTTGGAAATCTGTATTAGGTATAATATAATTATTTAGCTATCGTATCATTTAAATCACCAATCATATTATGAGCCAAAGTGATTTCTACCCGCGGGAAATCCTGGTACGATAGGTTTTTATAAACTATTTTAGACACTCCTCACAAAGTTAGATTTTGACTTGTGAATCTTAATTGATCCGTACCCATTGTTATTTTTCTATATGTGAGGAAAGTGAGAAATAAATAGCTATTTGATTTGATTAACTAAAGAGTCTTTACTCTAAACTTGAACGATGCAGTTCGTAGAATGCTCGTGTTTCAAAGACGAAGAAAATCTTCAAACTCTGCAGTTACCATTAGAAATACTAACACTATCTGTTTTCACGCTGAATTTAAAGATCATCGGATAAAGGCGAGATCGGTGGGTATCGACCTTTTGGAATTTTCAGGATAAAGCGTTTGAACCTCTAGCTACTGGCTCCAAAGCTCGTTTCGTTCAAAGCCTCGCTAGAAAGTTTGTTCTTACTTTACTGTATTCTTATTTCTGTAATTTAATTTGCAAGCTTCCCGTTGATGGCCCTTTGTCGAACTTGTAAAGGCCGGAGTGTTTATCAGATACTGTTAAATTATAAAACAGGTCGATGTTAACTTTGTTAAAATTGAATCTAGTTGTTATTTTTACGCTACTCCTGAATTGGGCTCTCAAGTGAAAGTGCGATGTTTAGTGTCAATTACAAGAATTATTTATCACTTACTTAATCTAATTATGTAAAATTTGTTTTATTACACTACTTTAATGATAAACAGTCAAAGGCCAAGGAAAACTAAAGGTAAAATAACAATTATTCTGATAAGAACGGATAATCTAGATTTATTATTTTTGTTCCGACGCGAATTCATTCAAATTAGGTAGTGCTTTAGCTTCATTATTTAGTAGAATTCTTGATTCTAACTAAAGAGTATAAAAGTGTGGAAATTGTTCGTTACATTATCCTAAATTAAAACAGAGGTACTTACATGAATTACATCGTTAAACCATCTATCATCATCCTTCATTCACGTCTGTACATTACCACATTTAGAACAATGACGGAAACAACAAATCCTCGAAAATTCACCAGCAAAAAGGGCAACCGAAAAAGTGACAAAAATCCAACAGCAAATTTTCTAGCAACAAAAACAAGCATTCAAATTAACCACAAAACAGGATGCTCGTTACGCGGGAGAGAACAAAAAACAAAAACATTATGAAACAGGTGAGGGAAATACGAGACCCGGAATATGATAATCATATTTCAGAGAAAAGAGAATCGGTCCACTTGTTGCCATTCAAAATGTTCTCATGCGTTTTGCCCTAGTTAGTTATTCAATTTTTATATATGTAATGTGTATAATTGTATATACTGTTGGCTGTTGTAACTGAAGAGCTCTGAGTCACTGAGTTGACCTTTTTCTAGATTCCCGGTTGTATACAACGTCACCACTAAATATGAAAGGCTGCGCCGCGAGCGGTTGTAATTGCGAGGTTTATAAACTTTGCTTCAATTAAAAACGCGTGCTTGCAGTTTCGAGTAGAAAAGATTCTTTTAAAATGTATTTCTAGTAACTATCAGACGTCTTCTGCTTCGTACCCCGGTCCCTTCTATTTGGGGTTGGCACAGTATGTAGTTTTCTTCTATACTCTCCACTGTCAGCCGTCATCGCTTTATTCTCCTTCACATCGGTTCTTATGTTATCCATCCACCTTTTGTTTGTTTTCTTTCTTCCCTTCCATAACTAAACTAACTACTTATTACTTTTAGTAATTATCATGCCTATTTCATTTCTCTAGTCTTCATTTCTTGTACGCAGACTTTCTCACCTACAGCCCTTACATTACAATAAACAATAGCAAAAATATTATTACTTTTTGCATTATCCTATCCGTACTTTTTCAGATTACTTCTACCATCTTCTCCACCACAAACATTCTTATCAGAGTTTCGAAGTAAATTTTCTTATCTAACTAACACTTCTAGCTCTACCTCTGGGTTGTTTTTCGTAAAGAAACAGACACCACCTACATCAAATTTAGATTTGTTTGTTTGATCACATCGGCGAGTTCTTCGTTTATCCAGCAACACAAACTGAGCACTTGACCTAAATCTAGATTTTATTATAACTGTATCCGTCCTTTTCACACTAGGACGAACTGCGAGCGTCCCGAAGATTAATCACCGCATTTATCAGACTTTCGTTTGTTTTGAGTGTCGTCGGGGATAACCGGAATTAGGTTGTTCACAAAATGTGCCGGGGAAGTAAAATAATCCAATTTGAATTTATTGTGTGGCAACGGCGGGCGCAGAGTTTTGTGCGTACGGCTTTGCGAGAGTAATGTTTCTCACTTACATTCCGACGGTCCTTTTCTGGGTGTATGTTTGTTACTTACTGCTTGCTTATGCGATCTTATACAGAGTGTTTAGGAAAACGCTAATAACCTGGGGCAACTTCTGTTCATCACACCTTGTATGGTCTTTTATTTCTTGACTTTTTATAATTAATATTAATCTTTTTAAAGAATGCAAACTCTAGTAATAAATGGTAGATGTAAAAATGATAGATGTAAAAATTAAGGACGAAGAATTGGACCTTGTCAAGACTACAGTATTCTTAGGCATAACTTTAGATCACAAATTGCAATGGGGTCCACATATTGTCAGTCTATCGAGCAGACTTAGCTCTGCAGCATATGCTGTAAAGAAGATCCGTCACCTTACTGACGTTGATACAGCCAGACTAGTCTATTTCAGCTATTTTCACAGCATTATGTCCTATGGAATATTGCTGTGGGGAAACGCTGCTGATATTAACACCATATTTGTATTGCAGAAGAGAGCTGTTCGTGCGATTTATAACATGGGCCCCAGAGAATCTTTAAGAATTAAGTTTAAAGAAACCAAAATAATGACAGTTATTTGTCAATATATTTATGAAAATGTAATGTACATACGGAAAAATTTAAATAGCTTCAAAAAGAGAAGTGATTATCACAATTTTAATACTAGAAACAAAGATAAAATTGCTGTACCCACCACTAGGCTCCATAAAGTTAGCAACTCGTTCAAAGGTCAATGTGTACGCTTTTTCAACAAAATCCCAAGTGAAATTCAAGACTTGTCTATAACAAAATTTCAAATTCGTATAAAGAGAAATCTCATTAGTAAAGCTTATTATAAAATATCGGACTATCTAGATGACAAACAAGCTTGGGATTGTAGTTAATCTATCTATCTTTCTTTCTATCTATCTATTCTCCCTATTTCCCCTATTCTAACCATTTTCGGTAAACAGCCAAAACAGTCATGCTCACGAAAGTGACTTTGCTTGCAGCGGCGTCATGTGTCGGGTCGCCCTCTTCCCTCTCATATGGTCGAGGAGAGCGATGGCTGGCACATGCGTCAACTCGTGAACGGGTGCTGCTTGTGGGGTCTGGTCTGCTTTGGTTGTGATCCCGCAACTCGTTAATATTCATGTTCCCATATCCCAATGTGTACAACCAAACAAGAGAAATCTTATTATTAGTAAAGCTAAATAAAAAATATCGGACTATTAGATGACAAAAAAAAAAAGCTTGGGATTTTAGTGAACTTGCTCCAATTCAATCAATTAGTAATAAGAATAAAATTGTCAATGTGATCGCGCCAAAAAAATTACCTGCCGGGCGTTTCTTGCCTGTTCTTTTGCCGGCGTAAGGAGGTTGGAACAGGCGTAGCTAGTTTTAAGTTGACGTTTTAAAGTGATCACAATGTATCCTATTGAATAAACATATTTTTGATTTTGATTTTGATTTTTTAGAAAAGTCAGACGATTTTGATGCATTCCGAATAAGTCAGATTGAGCAAAAAAATTGTTTACTCTCTCTACAAATATTTGAAAAACCGATCAATTCATTGAAGAGAATAATGTATTATAAAATTGCATTTTAATTATCTTAAAATAAATGTTACCTACGGGACTTTGTCATTTGAAAATAAAACTTAATACTCTTCCCGATAAAAAATAAACACGAAATTCGAACTCGTTTTAGCAGCAATTTTCAGTCTTTTTGCAGTCGCTTAATTTGATTGCTGTCGGTCGAGTCCCACGCAAATAATCTGCATATATTTGCAATCACAACTACTGCGCCAGTGTCTAAGAGTAAGTGCACACGCGATATTTTTCATATTGAGATAAATAGTTGAAAGTGTTAAAACACTGTATTACAATAAAAAAACGACGTCTTTAACTCGCGATCTGTTAGTACACTAACGACCACAAACATCGATCTACCTTTTAATTTTTAATTCAAACCTACCTTAGCTATATGAAACATGTCATCATCTTTCTGCCCCCGTTATTGTAATTACAGTAAGTCAAAAAAATTAACATTTTTAAAATGATATATCTTAATGATTATAGCAGATAACTTGGATATCAAAAGGACATCAAAAGTTAAATTTGCGTAGATTAAAAAGAAAAATTTTCCAAGTAGGACTTGATTTACAGATCACAGTACTGTAAAAAAGTCATAACACCGGTAACACGACTTACTGTAACTATAACAGCGGGGGCAGATTTGCCTTTCACGTTTCCACTACTGCTGGGACTCTGACCTTCTCTCAGAGAGAGAGTATATTATGCCGTATTCTACCACGCTGGCCCATTGCAGGTTGGTACATGTCGCATGCCCTTGAATGTATTGGACATGCCGGTTTCCTCACGATGTTTTCCTTCACCGTTTTGAGCAATGGCATGAAACAAGTAAGTCAACAAAACCACTACCATAGTTATAATAAGTACCAACCAATTTGTATGAGCTTTTTTTTTACTTTTTCAGGGTAGCTGGATTGGATACTGCCTCTTATTTGGGGCTTCCGAAACACACCGACAGGTGCTTGGCCACAGGTTCAGTTCTTGAGGGTGGTAGAATGCCCCACCACACTAAGCTATTACATATTATAAAGACACTTCCTAACTACTAAGTCCAACATTATCCCTAGTGCTGAAGAGGTTTATTAATTGAAGTGAATTTGCAACGGACAGTAAAAAATATTCCGTGTGTACTAAACCGTAACTTACCTGTCTGAATTTAAATATCGCTGCTACGAAATTGACATAAAACTCAGTAAACACCGCACATTTAAGGCATTACCTAGAACAATGAAGACCGGGTACATAAACCTCAGCAAAATGTTGAAAATCGAGCAAAATGTCGAAAACCAAGCACAATTGTCCTAATCCTAAAATAGGATTCCACGTATCCAGTGAAGCATGAATAGAAATGGTTTTTGTTTGTCATTTTATGTAGCGCCTATCAATGTGTTAACGAAAAATATTGGTCCTGGTGCCTGTATATTTACTGTGAGAGAATGGTGTTTACATACACAATTCAGTGCCTACCAATAATGCTTTAGAAATAACGTTGTGGAAAAAGTTACTAGTATAGGATTACCTGTATCTAGGGTATCAGAAACTACTTGTATCGGGATCTGCAACACTAAGGCTACCTACTCAATACTTATGCACAGATTTGACGCTGTCATTACATACAAATATGTCATCTAATCTGTACTCAAATAGTGATTATTGCTTGAGCGAGTTGAGCGTTGTTCTAGCCCAAGACACGGAACAAGTATTTGTGTGTTTTTTTATTGCGCAATTTTTAGTCCCTTGGCGGGAATCGAACCTGCAGCCTCACGCTTCGCAGTCGGCTGTTTGTCCATTGCGTCATAACGTAATGGCCCCACTTATCTTGTAAAATTCTTCCAAGCAGGCATAAGGCATAAATGTAGGTATGATTTGGGAGCCTACACATCATCATTATCAACATGTATCAGTCCACTGCTGGACATAGGCCTCTCCCAAGGTACGCCACTGAGCCCGGTGTTCGGCTCTTCTCATCCAACTACTGCCAGCCACTCAGCGCAAGTCGTCGCTCCACCTTGTCGCGTGACGTCCCACACTACGTTTGCCAAGTCGCGGTCTCCACTCAAGAACACGTCTACCCCAACGGTTATCGGTTTGGCGGCTAATGTGACCAGCCCACTGCCACTTCAGCTTGCTAATTCTGTGACGGATTACCTGATTTCTGATTCGATCCCTCAGAGAAACTCCAAGATAGCTCTTTCCATAGCTCGCTGAGCAATTTTAAATTGGTAGACTAGTCGTGCCGTGAGTGTCCATGACTCGGCTCCGTATGTCATGATAGGTAGGACGCACTGGTTGGAGCCTACACATCAAGAGTGTAATCTTCTAGGCCAGCATGCTCCATCATCGACCTATAAAATCGATTCGATACCTTTTGTCTTTGAAACAAACGGGAATACCGCATTTTTAACCCGATTGTTATTATTTTTCTATGAATCTTTAAAGGAAGTTATGGTCATAAAATAGTTACGACCTCCTTATTACCATAGAAAAGAGAAGCCATTACATTAGAAAGTTATATTTTACATCCCCGCATTGTTTCTAGCTTGAAATACATCGTTCAATATCGATATTCAAATATCGATTTTTATGAGGTATTTTATATCGAAAGCACTTAAAATTTATTATACGAGCACATAGAGAGGGTCTCCTACTGGGCGTAGTGTTATTAAATAATAAACAATGCGTGAAAACGCGTTGGGAAAGAAACTATTACGCTATATTTTATGGCGTGGTATTGTATTTTTATTGCGCATTATGGCAATGCTTGTGATGCAAAGATAAAGTTTAATATATAAATGTTGTTTGACGAGTAAATGTGTTTACAAAATAAAAACGTATACTCATATTCTTCTTCTTTTGTATGAGCTCGTCGGAGGTTTCAGGCGGCCGAAGCGCTCAGTCTAAAATCCCACTAACGGTCACCCATCCAAGTGACGACCGTGGTGAGAGTTGCTTAACTTGGTTGATCTGTTACTACCGATCGAACCAGCTATGCCACGAGCGCTACATATATATATATATAATATTCTGAATGGTTTCTTAGTTTGTCCTTATTTTAACCAACGACGGAGCGACAGTTTTATCATCGCTTATCATCAAATGACTTGCGGTCAGGGATATTTTTTCCAAAGCGATATCTAGTTTATGGGCTTTCTTTTAACCCAGAGAAGACCACGGTTCCTATGAAAATCTCCACGCGGGTGAAACCGTGGGGCGTGACTAGTTTACAACAAATTTAATCATTTTCCGATCATTTGCGGATTTATTCGACCAAAGTTGGTCGATCAATCATGTCTCTTTACAGATGAATTAATAGAAAATTTACCCCTAAGTGTTTATAATTTATATTCTAAAAGCTTTCCTTCAGTTTGCAAGCTTTAACATGCGGCTACCGCAAAGTTATTTATGTTATGCGCCTTATTCGATTAAGCCCATCTCGTTTATATTATTCACACGAACTGAAAACGACCTCTCAGCTCTCTAATATAAGCAGACAGCGTTTAGAAATTTGCCAGTGATACATATTGCAATTTTTGATTTATAAAAGCACCATCTGAGTATTAAGATTTTTCGAGCATGTTTCGAGGTATATGGCTACGAAGTTTGATGAATGACCGTGACTTTATTGTGTCTCATGCATTCAAAGGTATCAGTAGAAATACCATGTGCGATAGGCTACATTATGCAGATCGTCAAGGAATGGAACTCCTTGCTAGAGTCAGTATTCCTAGATCGCTATATATTCAAGGCAGTGAAAAGCCATTTTCCAGGCATGCGTGCTACACCATCGACTGCATCATCGCTTATCATCAGGCGTGTTTGCTGTCAGACCGAGTCCAAATTACAAAAAAAGAGCATGAATGAAAGTTGCGTGTGAAAAAGCCATACAAAGGCGCTTTGGTTACAATCTCAGGAAGAGTGTTGTATATTTTAACACCTATGTAGCTAAGTTGTTAAAAGCGACTTTCTGAGCCACTGTATAAGCTTGTAAATTAAATTACTAACTAACACTTCTAAGGTAAAGGCACGTACAGGTAAAATTGAACCCAACTTCAAACTATTAAGTTAATAATGCAATCAAGAGGTTGCAAGTTGTTACACAAAACAATCAATCAACTTTAATTAAGCACCCCTAATCCCAATTCAGGTCTAACAAAGGCCAAACGAGAATCCTTCAAAGTTTGTATAAAGTTGACATCAATTACCTAAGTTTAATAGGTAGCTAGTGCTGACAAAACCCTAGCTTAGCTCCGTGACTAACACCCCTGGAAATTCGCCAAAGCAAACTCAGCTCAGCTCTAATATCATTTGAGTTTAGTTGTGAAACAAATCTCGTATTCTCTGTCCGAACTAGGTATGTGATTACAAACTAGAGTAATCCGCCTGCCAAATAGGACCGCTAAAGTCCCTCGATGTAGCCCTCGATTCAGTGTTATGAGGTTACATTATTGGGATGTTAGGTTTTAGTATTGCTAATTAACAGTGGCAATAAATAACTATTTAATTGTAGCCATTGGGATTCCGTATCCGAACAATCTGTGCTCCATTCTTTCTGGGACAATATCAAGTTCATATTATAAACTAGTGACCCGCCCCTGCTCCGCACGGGTATAATAGAAATACAGCGGGTCTTGAGTTTATACATAATCCCAAAGAAATAAATAAGCACTATCAGCTTTGTCAAATTTACCAATTTTCCTGAGAATTATCCAACTCGTCTTGCCTTACTAAGAACCTTATGTTGTTTAAGAACCTTATGTTTTTCTGTTGTTGTGGTGAAACAATAAAGCGTTATCTATCTATCTATCTTATGTGAACATTTAAAAAATACCAAATTGATCTTGAGTGAAGCGCTTACCAACGAACAGCATTTCATTTTTTTATATACATAATAGAAGATGAATGCGTGTGTGTGTATGTTTGTTATAACGGGATATCTGGGGTGTATGTGTGTAACCATGGGGCCCAACTAGTTTGTGTATATTGTTTTTCTGCTTGCCCTGGTTCCGTCTATTTGGGGTCGACGCAGCATGTATTCTTCTTCCACTCTCCCCTATCAGCCGTCATCGCTTCATTCACTCCCCTTTCATTCATATCAACCCGTATCCAATCCATCCATCTTTTCTATGGTCTTCCACTTCCCTCCACCCATCAACATCCATATTCATAACTTTCTTGGTAATATTACAATTATCTCTCCTCATAACATGTCCAATTGTCCATACCAAGCCAAACGATTCCCTTTCAACTTATCTGCCACTGGTGCTACTTTCATACTTCCTCTAATATACTCCTTATTTTATCCATTCTCGTTCCTCCACACATCCACCTCAAAGTTTTTGTGTATATTATTTGTTTGCAAGAGAACTTTATTTTGACCAGAACTTTCATGGAGTTAACAAAAATAAATTTAGTCCTTCATGAAACAATCGCTCGTGAAACGGAGAAGCGGCCAAATTGAATTCGGCCATCTCCACCTCCAGCACTTGATAGATTACTGAATTGCAAATTTTATCTGCAAGTTAGATCTACTAGATACGTCTCGTTATATCACAAGATGACTTGGTACCGTTTTGTTTCGTTCAAACAGTGAGACAGTCGTGTCTTGTATATATAAGATGTTGTTTTTGCTAATTACTCTGTGCACTCTAGTTTACACATCGCCGAGTAGCTGTCGCCAAATGTTAGTGTGAGCTGTGCTGTGGTTTCGGATACGAAGACGGAAACCCGAGGCAGAATCAAGTTAGGTTTTTAAACAACATGTGTTAAGTACAAAAGTGTGTTTCGTGTGAAATTTTTGTCGGGACTAGTATAAAGAGCGCAGAGCAGTCTTGCGTGCAAGACTACAATACAAATTCCAGGGTAGTATTGAAATGTTCATAGGCTGACACCTGCTTTCTGCGACCATATCTGGTACAGATATTATCAGAATTGCAGCTAACCGTCAGAACCCGAGGTTTCGAGATTAAAAACTGAAAATCGGAAATCGAAAAAAAAAATCGGAAATCGGAATCTGAAATTTCATCAATTTTCATTGAAAAAAACTTTCGAAAAATACAACAGTCACGAAATACGCAATCGACTTTCAACTGTTTTTCTCTTCTTCTTTAAAATTAAGTATAAACAAATCCTTAGGAGAAAAGTAAGTCTAGTTAAGACATTTTCACAAATTATGTCTTGATTATTTTAAGCGTTTTTAATGGTTTCATAACTCGCAGGTCGGCTAAAGATAAAGTCACCTGCGGAACGAAGCTATACTGCGACCCGGGCTCACTGGAGCTCTATCACATCCAGTAGGCACCTATTCTACACCTGCACCGTATTTCATCACAATAATTCGCGTTGACGGTCGCCAGCGTCAATTCAATACTGCTCACATGCAAATGTGTGTTGATTGTCGCCTGTATCGGCAAATAATCGGCCGGGGTCTGGTCAGCCCCCTGCAATCTACTACCTTCACAGGGAACATGCATTGGTGTAATGAAAGGATATATACGTAGTAGGACTTATTTATGAGGGGACTGACCTGAATTCTACAGTCGGTATACTTCCATACGGTATATAGAATCTGTCGCCAAGCAAAGGGTAAAGGAAAAGAACATAGGTTACTTTCTTTCCCGATAAACTAACGCCCGAAATTAATAATTGATCCTGATCCGACATGTCGATATGTCATGTCATAATATATCATTTTAGTACTAAGGCTTGACGTATTACTACTAAAATGACAAATTATGACATGACATATCGATCCAAACCGCGGATAACGGATCAGGATGGATTATTAATTTCGGGCATAAGTATATGTTAGTCATACTGTGAGGTACAAACCTGGAAACTTTAGAGTTTAAATATGGCTATTGCAGAGCAACATCAATGTAAAATCCGCGTTTTTCTCAAACGTAAAAATCCCTACATAGAAATTCTGTTTATTCTATTAATTTTTATCAGTTGCCTGCCTATCAAAATTATAAATTACCAACAAAATATCAGATCCATTACAAAATCACTATAAAGAAAAACAAAAAGAAAAGAGTCACTTTGAAGGATCAAATTTTGGCGTGATTGTCTATTCCTTTATTTGAAAATGGACCGTGTTCTTTATGCTGTTACAAACAAATGACACAAAAAATTCACGAATCATTCAATTATGTTTACAGAACAATGAAAATATATGATTCTCGTGTACCTTGAACGTAAAAACTTTCGCATGCAAAATCTATCCCAGACTACGTTAGTGTTTTCTTGTAAACAAAAGCTTTGCTCAGCGAACCCAATTACTATATGACATATAAGGAGGTAAAGCTTGTTTGTATGTATGTTAGTATGTAAATATGATTGTAGGGGTAATCACTGATTCGATTTGAAAACTTTTTTATCTATCCCTGAGTGTGTCAAAGGCTATTTATAATTATGAGATGGGTTAGCTTTATGTGGAAAAACTATATTGGTAAATAAAGTCGAAGAAAAATAAACTGATTGAGTAACCAGCAATTATGATGCCAACATTGAATATTTTCTTTGTGTGCTGACCATCAAACATTCACACACACAAACTTTCTCATTTATAATATTAGTAGGATAAAGGAATATGAACGGTGCTGAGAAATCATCAGACTGTCAAAACCTACCTACCGTGCAAAACCGGGGCGGATCACTCTAGTTTATATTCATGTTAGACTTTCAAACAAGCTAAGCATGTGCACATGTGCATAGAGAAATCGGATTATTCTGGACTGATTTATGAAAATTGTGTGCAAATAATAGAACATATTTCAAAGCTTGTTAACCTTGTTTTTCACTCCTTGTTAGTCGGGTTTTAAAAACTAAAAACACTATGTTTGTAAGACGCAGAACTTTGAAAGCAAATAGAAAATTAAACTTTGTAGTAGATCTATGTATTGATTTGAATACCAGTAAAACCTCTCATATGGAGGAGTGTTCATTGAGAAGAATTGAAAGTATAGTCACCAAAAAGTTCGCAGATTTTTATCGTCACCACCAGCCAGTGTTTTAACGTTAATTGTTTAGGGTTTAACTTGCGGACGCCTGTGTCTGTGTGACATAACCCCGAAAAGGCAGAAATATTACTTTTTATTACATGTAATGCCCCAATTTTAATTTTTACAAACTAAATATTAAATAAAAAATTCTCATCAGTAACATCATCAGCCTATTACGTTCCCACTGCTGGGACTCTGGCCTTCTCTCAGGGAGGGAGTATGGGTCATAATCTACCACGCTGGTTAGTAGATGTCACATGCCCTTGAATATTGTGATGCCAAAAGAAATCACCCTATTGAAAGATGCTCTCATTTTTGCAAATGGCCGCCAATGTCAAATCTATGTTGTTTTTGTTTTGATGCAGAATACAAGCGAACAAGCCATGGAGCATGCAGATACACTACCAAAATAAACATAATCGAAAAATAGAATCGAAGTTTTTCATTTAGCTAAAAAAAGAGAGCCACCAACGTTGAATGACTTCTTTTGGCCCACCTTGTAGTTTCTTTCGTTTTTCATTCGTAGTCACTACAGCTAAATTTAATCTGGTCACTATCATCGCTCCAAAAATAAACAAAAACAACAAAATTGAACGCAAGGAGAATTTGTTACGCCCAGCTATACATTTGAAAAACCTTAATCGCTACGCTGAAATTTCGCAAGCATATCACCAGTGCCTGATCCTGAGTTATACTATGTTATGTAGTTTACATAACAGCAGTGTAACTAACCTCCGTAATCAAAATAGAGGGGGGTATATAAAGCGTGTTCGTTGTTATTATGCGCAACAACTTAATCCAGTACACGTGCTTGTTCGCGACGCGTATCTCTTACGGGGAGTAGCGCTGTTGTGAAATGCGGTTCTAAGTTATAAGAGACTAGCCACGTGGACTACACCAGCCTCGCGGTTTCAAGTTACATAAAAACATGGTGAAATACAAAAAAAATTGAAATTGAACTTGATCTTTCACCAGCGTGGGCTGCACTTTATCGTGATAAAAAGTATCATTTATCCTTCTCCAGGGTTCAACCCATCTCCACATATCATGATTGGTTCAGTTCTGAAAAGTTAAGAAAGAAAAAACTGACCAATAAAAACAAAGTGACTTTCGCATAAAAGATTCGTATGGGTGAGAATATTTTTTTGCATAAAATGTCGGTGAGTAAAATATAGTATAATACAAGAATGTCATGTTATTAAAAGTAAGTATAATATATATGACGACAATACATAGGTACACGGAAATGTTGTCTACCTATTGAGAGACTTTTTATAAATTATGTTTTATACGCATGCACACATTCCCACGCATTGCAGTGACAAACATATTAATATAATTATGTTAAAGTTTGAACTTTAAACGGTTGTACTCAAGATTTCATAAAATGCAATGATTTGGAAGACTTCAAATAGAGTACATACAAGTAGAGTAACAAAGACGATAGCAGCAATATTACGACTAGAGGTTCGAGGATCTTATGCCTTGTACCACGCCCTTAAGGATATCCAGCTTAAAACGAGCTTAACCATCGCGCATTGTGCTTGAACTCATCACTGCTAATAGAATTTATAAACGCACCGCATACAGATTTGAATATTCAACAAACACCCTGTGCATTAAAATTAATATGCATTTTCCGAGCCAATAAAGGAATAAACAACGAAACTTTAAACCGTTCTCTACAAACAGAAAAAAAAAACAGTTTTTTTTTATGAACTGAATATTTGTAGTTTCTGCGTAACCTAGCCAAGTATTAGTAGAGTATGTCAATCATGTTTATATCATGCGCTTTTTTTCGTCTCTTTGCTCGTTGAACCACATCGGCCAACAATGCCAACCATTTCAATACAATACTTAAAGAGCTGCGGAGTAATTTCACCTCATTTCTCAAACCTACGTCCCAAAAAGTTAGAGAAAGAAAAAGTTTATACGCGTAGAGAAAGTTAAAAAAGAACAAACACAAAAACCTTCATGAAATGTTTTTCTTTTAATTTTCTTTGTGGCCTAGTACAACAAACACTGTAGATAATTATCTCCGACTACAAGCTAACACGGCTCTGCTAACTTATTAAGCTAAACTTGTCAAATTCACGGCAAACAATCGGTAACTAACTACTACTGCCTACCACATACAATTGGCAAGTTTCCGGCTTCTATGAGTTCTGGCGGGCGCAGCCTCGTTAGCGGACACTCGGCAACGCCCAACTAAGGACCAAGTCCCACTGATGAAGTGAGAACCATCAATTAAGCATACGTGAATTCTTCGCGTGGGGTTACAGTGAAAACTGGCGATTAATTAATTAGAGTAGCGGTCGTAAAACCTCAAACAAGTTACCAACGCTTATCACGGCTATCAATTGGATGGGTGACCGTTTGATAACATTTTTTATTAGAGCGCTACCGTGTTTCAGACAAGAAGCCATATCAATTGTAAAGCTATGTAGGCAACCTCCAGACGGCCTTAAAACTGTAACAATAGAGCTGGCCACTAATAGCTCATTAATAAAAGAAAAAATCCTTTGAATATTGTTGAATCTATTTATGTATTAAGAACACTGTCTGTTCCTAGCCAAAGTAATACCGACCGCAGTTTTATTATCGTACACTGCGGGTACCTACTGTCTGGAATTTTGAATAAGAATAATAACACAAAAAGGTAAGTTACCGTTTGAGTAAAGTCTGAAAAGTTTGGTCTGTCTTTCTTGGCAAAGGAGGGTTAAAGATTTTAGCTGTTCTTGTTAATATTTAAATTTGAAACTCATTATTTGTTTTCAAGAGTAATTCACACTTAAAAATCCTATACCTACTATCTCATCACATTTCACAACGTAACGGATTGTATCGAAATAACACTGAGTATCTAGAAAGAGGACTGAAGAAAAATCAGGATACCCGTAGGATTGTAACGTACATTTATTAGCAGTTTTTTCTTAAAAAGAAATTTAATTTTCCCCATTTGAAAAATCCGTTCCATAGAAAGAAAAATATCATATTAAAGAAAACAGTTTCAGAATTCATGAGTTCCAGTAACATTAAAGCGTTCCCTAACAAACTGGTAATAGGCTTACTAATTCAACAAACTACAGCGGAGGGGACAGCGGAAACTAAAAAAGGATAGAATAAAGCCAGCTGTTCGGTACACGACAACGCTTTTTTTTATTTTTAACTGCTTTACGAGACAAAAAAATGTTATACGTTATTTAAATAAAATAATGTTTGTTTATTCTTTAGCTAGTAACTGGTACAAATAAAAGCTCAATAGTTGTACAAAGAGTTCAAATACAAGTATTGAATTGATATTATTTTATTTGAGCTGTAACCGAGCGATGGGTGAAAATAATGACCGATTGAGATGACAGTTGACAGCTAATTTTTTCACTATTTATTACAGTTTTTGTATTAGAGTCAGGTTTAGATGGCGTTGTGCCTTAACAATGTTATACAATTAATATACATTAACCAATTGAAAAGTGATTTTGAATATGAAGTTTTAAACGTAAGTGTTTGCACTAACATCGTTACTGCAATTAAAATATTTTAAAGTCGTTTTTCCTGTACGACTATGAGTCATATCACCAAGAACGATTTCAAATACACAGCGGACTTTATATGCGTCCCAATTCTGCAAACATACAAGTCACACAAACATGTAGCCGCATGCCCAAGTTGAATGTACATCATTACCAGCAACATCAGTCTTTCAGTGAATGGGCGGCCTTAAATCCCGGCGTAGGCTTAGCCCAGTTAACTCTCAATGGTTTAACTTTAATCTAGTTCAAGCTGAGATCAACTCGGATCAACTTTATTTTTCATTTCCATCCTCTTTCACCGGCCCTTATTAAAATTAACTGCCTACTCAGATCCGAGCGATATTAGAATTTTAGATGGAAAATGAGAAACTACTGGTATTTATTTTCCGACATGAATGTAGCGAGCTTTTAATATTAAGTTGTTTATGTTACTTTTTGTGAGAGCTGGAAAAATTGCGTTGTCTGAGCGTATTTTATATAATGACAAGCCTAGAAAGTGTGTTTCAAAATTATTGTTTTAGTTAATTAAGTTCGAACAAGGTCCAAAATTTTTCATGTCTTGTACAAAGAAAAATTCTGACAATCTTTTGTTACCCTCATTAATTACTATGATCGCCTCGGGTAATTTCGTAATATCTTTGTTAAATAGAACGAGGGATACAATTTAAAAACTAATTACTTTTCTTTGAGGAAAGAACGTAAACAAAGTTAAAGTTAGTTTTCATTAAGATGTTAAGCGAAGTTGAAAGTTGGACGGAAATTGACCAATTTTGGTATTACGTAGCGTGCGGAGCTTGATAGCGGCATTGGAAAAAATGCAATTTGCATTTTTGAAACATTCGGCTTTTGCAAGCCTGACGGAGTAGCTTCTGATTAAAAACGCTTTTATTTGGACCGGAAAAGAAGAACAAAGTGTATACGTGTATACTATAAACATTAAGTAAACACAAATTTTAGTGAAAATGAGACAGATTAATTTGTTGAATACGTTCATTGAAAGAAGAACAGACTTTGTTTATTTCCGACTACAATAGACATTCGTCACGATTTAAAGAAAAAATGTGTTTCTTTTTTCAAAAGGATTTATGTATGAATAAGTACATAGGGGTTTTTTTGCTGCTGCAAAAAATAGGGCTACAAAATAGGTTTGTCAATTGATAGAATAATCAGATTTTAGTTGTTGCAATACTCCAATTCTTTTAGCGTAAATTGTTGGTCTTTATGAACTCGCATTCCAGCTACTAGACATCGTTTTTTCATTGTCACAGATAAAGCTTAGTAGGCACAATCCACTCAATCAAAAATCTAAAAGTCATGGGGTCCATTCGACCCTTATCTACAGACTTTCAACGAGTGACACGTTAGTACCCATATCAAATCGTTTTTGCGAAGCTTTCTCTGATAATGAAGGAAATGGAATTCCCGAACTAGGTCGTTAATGACTTTTTTACTCAAAAATTCAATGTGCTTTGACAAAATAGATCAAAGAACGGGTCAGCTGATCAGTCATTTTTTGTTACATGAACAATAAAACGGCAAAATTAATTTTTTTAACTAGGTACGTGACATTTTCCTTTGAAGGCCAATCAAGCAATTAATTTCAACATCATCTGCCTTTTATTTTACGTTCCCGCCGCAAGGACACAGGCCTTCTCTCAGAAAGAGAATGGCCCATAATCTACCACGATGGCTCAGTTCAGGTTGGTAGATGTCGTATGCCTTTTATATTGTGATTCTTTGACATGCCGGTTTCCCTACGACGTTTTCCTTCGCCGTTTTATAGGACTACAAATCCGCTCATTAGTTATTAAGTCATGTATGCGGGGTCTAGAAGAGATTCGAACCCGGTATCAGGCTCTTGTAAGGCACACGCGTAATAGTTGTTTACAGCTCGATGTATATTTAGATAATTAATGTACTAGGTAGGTAGGTACTATCATCAAGGGTTGCCAAAGATAATTTTATATCATTTTATCTCTGGAATTCCACGTACCCGATATCACGGGGATAATTATCTCTACTTAACTACTTACCTAACAAAAGCCTATTAAATTTTGTATTCCATTGTTATCTTATAAAGATCAAAAGGGAGCTTGCATAAAATTAATATAATCCCAATATCCATGGATTTAACTAGGGAAATACAAAATGCAGATTTACTTTGAAATATTTAACAGCCCCGAAATAAAGTACCCGAACATAAAAGGAGGGCACTTCTAAAGAAGTCACCTCGAGCTAGTGACCACATTTATCACTGACTGAGGTGCTTTAGCTTCAACGTCATGGTTTGTAAACTTAATAGAATTTTGAATAAAGAATAGAATTGAATAAAAACTTTTCACGATGATATAGTTTCATGAAATCTGTCGTTTTCAGAGACGTCAGGCAAATTTTAAACAAAATATTGTATAATCTAGCTGATTTTTTTTTGTCGTGTAATACAGTTTTATAGTAGATGACCCGCCAGATGGCAAACGGTCACCGTCGCCTATAGACATTTGTAACACGAGAGGCGTTGCCAACCCTGAAGAACTCTTTTGATGCCAATCTTGAAGGATCACATTCTTAATATTATTACCTGGAGAGTACTGGTCAAATTTACAACAACTAGCTACATACAATGGTTACACCCGTGGCTTTCCCGTTGTTCTACATGAACCTTTTACCATAGGATAAAAAGTAGTCTGATAAAAAGTAGCAGGTATGTGTTAATCCAGCTGTCTCCATTCTAAATCTAATTCAGATCCGTTGAACTGTTTTGGCATGATTAAGTAACAAACATACAACACACTCACAAACGTTCGGATTTATAATTTTAGTGTTAAATGTGATGTAAAAATAGGCTAAGCAGTTCAACCCCAAATAACAGTTAGATTGGAAAATTTCTACATATTAACTCAAACAAATCGTCTTCTAAGCAATTGTTTGGCTTTCCAAATTCTTCTGGTGCGAATGCGAACACTTCGGAGTGGAGTAAATACACAAAACAGTAAAGATATACGAGTGAAGTTGAGCAAAATTTCAATTATATCATTGGGAAGCGTGAACGAAGCCCGTTTCTCCAGTCTCCTGCTCTACCGACCGACGCCCCAGAACTTTCTGTTTACATTTTGTTAACGGAATGAGAATTTAAAGCGAAATTTCTCAGCTACAAATGTGCGTTAAAAGTCAAAGTGGGAAAGGAATAGTTGTAGCGTGAAATCGCTAACTTCTCCGGTTTGGGAGCGCCTTTAGGAGTCATTTCGCTTAGAATTTCCGGTCACTGCCTGTTAAGACTACAGTAGTAGCTTCTTTAGCTAATTCCCTTGCGCTTTCTCACAATACTGTGAGTGAAGATCAGTCGGATTTATTACTTCCATTTACAACCTATCGCAACACACTATAAAAATATTAGAAATGGGAATAATTATGAGTGAGCGAGTGTTCAGTATGTATTTACTGAAACGGCTCAACGTATCTGAGTGAAATTCGGAATGGAAACAGATCACACTATGCATTAGCACATAAATAAGCACTTTTTATTCCCAGAATAAAGGCTTCGTATGACTTTGAATACCGCCTGGATATGAATACCAACTTAGATTTGGAATATGAGAAAGCTAAAAAACACTTGACTTTTATCTTCAGTCATAATAATATACATTCGTAAATAAAATTTAAATGTCCACTAATTCGATGAAATGGTGACATTTTTCGGGAGTACAATGAAATTTGAAAATAATAGGTCATAGTGGGGGACGAAGCAACGAACTACCTAGTATCATCCAGGACACCTTTCATTAAGCACTTTCCAGCACTTAATAATAGAACATTTTAAACAAATTACGACAGCGCTCGCTATAGGTACTAAAATAGCTTTATGAATTTCTCGTAATAAGAAATAGTTGGCGGTGGTTATCTGGAATAAATAGGTCAGAACGAAAATGCACTTTTAGTAGATAAGAGTACGACGACTCCTACGATTAACTTTTAAACGCTACTTGCTGTGTCTCAGTTATACCCATGGTTTTCCGTAATCTAGCGGGAACACTTTCAAAGTAACCATTGTATGAATAAAGAAGTTACATACATACACACTCAGACACTCACTCACAAACTTTCGCATGGATTTGTGTGGTTAGTGTAATATATAAGGCATTTAGTATGATAGTGGGATGTCATTAGTGTCATAAGTGCGAAGACAATGAATAAAAGTACAATGCTCTCAACTAAAAATCATCATCATCATCATCATCAGCCGGAAGAAGTCCACTGCTGAACATAGGTCAACTAAAAATAGTCTTACTATAATAATATTATAAATGACAAAGTTTGTGTGTGTCAATGTTTGTTTGTGTGTGTCAATGTTTGTTACCACGTATCACCGTAACTACTAAACCGATTTTGATGAAATTTAGAATGGAGATAGTTTATAGCCTGGATTAACACACATACATTTATCCCGGAAAAAGGTCCCTGCAGGATAACGGCAAGACCGCGGGGCGCAACTAATAGAACTGTACCTATACCATTCGATCGATTCCAAACAACAGATACATCTTGTGTTTCCGTGAAATCTTACCGTTAAAAGTATTTATAAGAAACGGGAAAAGTTAAGTTACGGGCACTACCAATTACTTATAGTAATTAATTGGTTGTTTTCCTGAATCCGTAACATCAGCATACTTTTTGCTTAATGAAGCGCGCAATAAAGTACGTCTGAACTGAATAGACTAGGGGTGAGTATAATCAATTTAATTTTCCTCAATTATTTTGGCCTGTATTTTTGTTTCATCAATTCGATTTTGTTGTCATTTAATTTGGGCGTGTAATAAAATGAGTATCTAAGTATTTTAAATACTAGAAGTTTGATAACAACGTTAAAACCTACTTACTATACAGGTACTTTTAAATAGCGAGTGTCTTTAAGGGTATAAATGGTATGTCACATAATATGTTCAATAAAAAAAATGGATAACAACATTCAGTAGAATAAAAAAAAATCAACTAAATGACTAACCTCTAAATTCCTACTAATATTATTAATTCGAAAGTAACTCTGTTTGTCTGTATGTCTATCTGTCAGTCTGCCTCGCTTTCACGCACAAACTACTAAATCGATTTAAATGCAATTTGGTACGGGGATATTTTGATCCCTGACGAAGGACATAGGTTACTTTTTATCGCGATAAATTGTAGCGGGTGAAACCGCGGGGAACAGTTAGTTATATATAAGTAACTAAATGTAGTTGACAAATAAAAAACCCGATTTCAGCCGCTGCCTGCACACTATAGATATAATATTTAACACCATAATCGCCAACCCTAAAAACCGAGTACCTTCTGCAATCTTCAAATGTGTGGGACTTTGCAATTCCGGGCTGTTTTCCCAACATTTTATTGGAAAAATCCGTATCATTTGCAAATTTTTCCAATTGCCACTTCACCTTTGAACACTCGCGAATAAAAAGAGATTGTCTTCAAAGCAAGTATTTTTCATTTCATTTGTGACAACGTTTGTTCGTGTGAGCTAAACATTCGCTTTGACAAAGGCTATTGAAAGTTGAAAGCTAAGCTAAGCTTTAGATAGATTACTAAGCTGGTGTAAAAGCTTTTTTTATCAACTATTAATTAAAATTCTAATTGAAATATAGTATCTATTTAAGAAATTGTTGGCTTCTACAACTCCTTCGCTTTATAAAGATAAACACTATAGATATTAGCTTTATCATATACTTACCTTTCTTAAAATAATAACGAAAAGTCAGATTTTTCCATTGAGACACGGTATTAAATCACTGATAGATTTTAATATAAATAATGTATGTATTTGTTTTATTATTTAGTTATTTGAAATTACCTTCATGCCAGTGACGTCATCAAAAGCGGCTTCAACGGAAGACCAGCGCTGGTCAAACGACCAGCACAACGCTGAGTTAAGGCCGGTTTGCAACAATACATTTTCTTTTTATTCTTCCTTATTTCTACATAATGTATTTGTCTTGTATAATTTGTTGCAAATAAATGATTCTTATTCTTAAATTTACAAAATCCTCCATTATAATATACCTAGATATACTTGCTATTTTATCTTGAGATATCAACGAAACCTCAGATTTTGCATTGTCACGAGGTGTCATATGCGATAAAGTGCACCAATACAAATTTCACGTTTAAAATGTACCCTCGGGTCATAACAGTAATGTAGCAAACCATTGAAATAAATTTTCAATTTTCAATGATCCACAACTAACTTTTTCCCGCGTCGGCAAATTGAAACTTATAATTAAACCGAATTCCATTGTAAAACTCAGCAGGCTCACAAAACGTAAATCATTCCGGGCTCATTTTCCGCCAAAATTCAAAACCGTCCGCAGTTCGTGTAATTAGACACTGGCGGGAAATATATGCCGTGGCGGAACAATTTGTAGGGGCTAGGAAACTCACGGCGCATTGATGATTTCACGGTGAATAAAGCACAAACTGTTTTAGCTAGGACTTGAATTCAAGAAACGCTGTTGGTGGTACGTTTCGCAATAATATACAGCGTGTTAGTTGGTGTAGCGTATATGGCGTTATCGCATTATTTATAAAGAAGCTAGCTACATCTAAACTAAAGTACCGTGGTTACAGATTCCCACATTTCCTGCTATGACTGACATTCTTTGCGGTTTGGCAAGTCAAGTTTCCTTTTTGTAAGGAAACAACATTAATATAACATTAGCCAAAAAGTGTGATTTAATAAATAATGCCATGTCAATATGTCTGAATGAAGTGGCAAAAATAATAGAATCTACCAAAATAACACTAATATCATAAATACGAAAGTTGTGAGTGAGCGAGTGTTTATTTTACTGGCCTTCACAATAAACAAGACAAATGGTTAAAACCAATTTCAGATTTATTTATTGACAATTATGTTGTTTGTCAATAAATAAATCAATATCAGAGTTGGTTCAGGAGTGCATTGAGATGGCTCAGAGAACGAAAAAGGGAGGACTCGCCTCAGGTCACAGTAGGTACGACATCTGGCAACATTGAATAGAAAGCTGCGTCTATGACGTCAGTAGATGTTTCAGACGAACAACCTGCATCCTGCCTATTGTGCAAATCAAGGAGTCAATACAATGTAATGTAGTATGAAATAATTATTTATCAACAGATTTTACCACGTCCAAATATGTACATACATTTATTTCTCTTCAAGTTCCTACTAGGTATATTGGTTTTAGAATTGAGTTTAGTAACCATAATTGTAATTAAAACAAAAAACAGGTCCAAAATTAGATTATAGATATTATATTATTATGCTAGCACAACTAAATTTACAAAAATAAAGTCATTTATTATATCGCCCCTACGCAAACAGCCAACTTGTCGCCTAATTAACGCCGGTGAAACAAAATAACAAACTAGGGTCGTCGTAAGGACGAATGCATACCGCCGTGAAATTAACAAAGCTACCGCGTGTAGGTTAACGGTTGATGACAGCCCGAGGGCGATGTTACCAAACAAAGGGCCATGTAAACTGGACCGCAAGGTAGCAGGTGTGGTCGAAGTAACAAGTCAAAGGTAACAAGGTCCAAAGGCGTTTTTGACTGACCCAAAAGTCTTTTGATCTCCGAAACAACTTAGCTCCTCATTGATTACGCTTACATTCGCCTGTATTTCATAGCCCATAAGTATCATTTAACTGACCTTTTTAGACTACAAACTAGTTTCAGGCCGCAAGAGCATTCTGGTCAAGTGTTTGAAAACTCTTCTTTATTTTTTTATCTACGCTGGCGATTAGTTGTTTTTGGTCTGTCTGGGTTAATCCTGCTGATGTTCTAAAATTTGAAGTTTTAGTAATCTCTAAGAAGGAAGGGAAGTGAAAAACTAAAGAAAAGGTATATGGATTGGGCAAGGTAAATATGAATGAGAAGGAATTGAAAAAAAACAATGATGGCTGACAGGGTCTTCCCTGTGGAAGAAAATGATATACTGACTCAAATAAATGGGATCAAAAGCAAGAAGAGAAACAGTGTGCTCTATGATATATATTATTATTATATATCTATATTTCGCTGGTCTCCCTTCACTTACGAATAATTCAAAGACCGCAACGATGCGTGGCAACTCCACCTGGTAGAATTCGCAGTGGTCATAGAGGAAGGTTTAACGCCAACTTGTATTTTGTTCAAATAATATTACCCATACCATTATTCTATTGTAACGTATTGTCATTTTATTGTGACTCAAGTTGTTAAGGAAGTTCGTTTGAGCCAACTTTATAAAAGTACGAGTTGATTTATGTTTTTGTTCTATTTGTGCGTGGGTGAGTATTCACCCACATTCAATTCATATTTATAAACGGTTACCTTTATTGTAAGGCAAATATTGTTCAGGACGTCCTTCGGCTAAATAGAGATGACATACGCAAAGTGGCTGGCAGCAGTTGTGGAGAGGAGCCGAAGATGGGACTCAGTGGCATACTTTAGGAGAGGCCTAAAAACTCAAACAGGCTGATTAGGACGATAATGATATGAACATTTAAGTAGGTATGCATATCCTATCATGTTCAGTAAAAAGGCTTTTAAACAAGTGCGGAATATAACCTAAAGTTTTACGGATGCATTTAGCCCGTGTAATGCCAACACATGCGACATAAATTCACTTCTAAAACAACCCTTGTGATCCTAATAACAACTGAATGGCATCCTACGTGGATAGACACAAATGTGCCCCTTTTTATGATACGACTGTGAATGTTTTTACAATGTACCCTTGAGACTATGGCAAAATGAAAAAATATTAGACGTTATGCGATAGAAGGATTGGACTACTTTCATTTTGAACATAAAAATATTGAGCTCATTTTGTCAAAAGACTACCTACTATATAAGGTCATAATTGAAAATGTTTGCTTTTGATTTATTCATGCCATATCAACTACTGGGTGATTTGACCGAAACATTCCTATGATATATTATATAACCAATTCAAATAGTAATGTATTCTGTATTAAAAATGTAGGTGTAGTCTACCCCTATTCCAGACTATGTTGCACCTAAGTGTTATTGTAAAATTTATCATAAAATTATTATAGGTTTCCACATAAAGTATGGAACATAGATTAAAGAAAAACTTGCATGATGTCTGTATCAACTCTTTATGGCAAATCGATGAAACATTTATAAAGTCCCTTCAAAGTCGATTTGAAAAACATGTCACTTTATCATTTGTATGGTGTCGTAAATAATTTTATGTATTAGGGTGTTTTTTTAGAATTATATAGATATATCTCTTGGAACGAGTGTTTGAAGTACTTTTTCCATACTTTATTGGTACACAATAATATTTCGTTAAATTGGAAAAATGACGTCAGTGAAAGCTCAACGATGACGAAGTTTTGTTTAGCGGATTGCAGATTTCGGGCTTTTTTCTCTAACGTTTTCCAAATTTCAACAAACGTAATTCTTAACTAGATCATTCGAATCAAAGGAAATCCATCTAAGTTATACTGAAAATTCAGTACAGTCACAGCAAAAAATCACTTATCACGCCACGAGTGTCATAAAGGCCATTAAATTACACGGTTGGACGACACGTCGGGCTTGTGCGTCGTAAATACATCAGTGGTGTACCGCATTGAACATGAACGTGGCACGATGTAACGTGGGCCCTCCGGTACTAGTTAAGTTAGGTACTGTACATAATATGCACTAGAAGAGACGATGGAAACGCATAGTGTACATGACTGAATACCAGTAATCCATTGATATCGAGGATAGGACGAAGTTGAGAAATGAACGAGGAAATCTGATTGAATAGCAATGTGGAACACATTTGAAAATGGGTTTATAGAAATTATATATTAATATCTTGGGAACGCTATAAACATATTAAAGTCTAGAAGTTTTTTATAGCGATAAGGCCTACTTTTAATCCGCCATGTCACCAGTTGCCAAGCGATGATGCGGTCGATGGTGTAGAACGCATGCTGATAAGACACTTCTAACCCCACACTAAGATAGCACTAGGTCATAATAATGATCGTCAACATCATAATCATCATCATCTTATTACTTGTCTACTGCAGAAACACAGGCCTCATGATTAGAGACCCTTAGAGAGAGATAATGGCCTATAATCTACCACGCTGGCCCATTGCAGGTTGGTAGATGTTCTTTATGGTTATGCCCGTGTCTTCAAGATGTTTTAAGCCATGGTGAATCCCCACATTACCACTTCTTAATTTTGGCAGAGTTAGAATTCTAACTCAGTATCGACGCTTTGGAAAGCGTTTATTACATTACCGTTCGGCCGACATTGGTCTACTAGGTCGTAATAGTCTCTTAAATTAAAAGCTTCCTTCCATTCACTGCCATAATACACTTTAAGGCACATAATCCTCTGCACGTAATTATTCAGCTTCCTGAACAAGATACATTTAAACACATTGAATTGCTTACCAAACTGCGATATTTCCGCGCAAATGGCAATATTCGTAATAAATTCGACGCCTCATCTCGATCTAAATGTATCTCGATTACGCATAATGGTACAATAGCACCATATTGAATGGGGACCGAGTTGGCACCTGCTTTGCCAACAGTACCGCCTTGGATGGTACAGACAGCGACAAAAGTAGCTGTTCATACTAAATTTTCCAAGATGTGTATTAGATCAGTAACGTGCGGTTTTTTTACAATTTACTAAGTAAGTGATGTCTTCTTTCGTATTAGCTAGTGGCCAACTCTATTGTCGAAGTTTTCAGGCCGTTCGAAGGCCGCCGACTGATACAGCCGGGACCGAAAGCGGTAGTAGCGTTTTGAACAGTCACCCATTCAGTAAATATTCAGTCTTTAAAGCTGATACGTTTTTTCATACAGTAATAAAATTAAACACCACACCTATAGGTAGAACCACCCAGAAGCAGATATAATGATGCATTTGTTAGGTAAGTAAATACAATTTCACCTACATGAAATGCGTTCGACTGTACCTTTTTATGTGAAACGGTTAATACGGTGTATTCCATAGCACCAGCTCAATAGAACCCGTGGGCTTTATACTGTCACTGGCTTGCATATCATTTTGTTTTTAGTGCTCAACTGCTCACATAGGAATTCAAGTACTTTATGCATGCAGAAGAAACAATTGCTTTCTTTAAAAGAATGCATGATTGACCAATCACCGCAGTGGCGGTATTTATCCTGGCATTGGAGGTCCAGATATACTGAAATAAACAAACCCTTTCATATTTTTTTAATTAGCCATTTATCTATACAGAAATAAAAATTAAAATGTCTGTTTGTAATTTTAAAAAATAAGTTATATTATTAGTTGTATATGTTATTATTTATATACAATACTTACATCAAATCAACTTTTAATTTTGTATCTGGTTGTCTGTCTCTTTGTTCCGGTTAATCTCTAAAACGGTTGAACCAATTTTGACGGGACTTTCATCCGCAGATAGCTAATGTTATAAGGAGTAAATTATGCTACTTTTATTTTGGAAATTTGAACCCTGGGGAAGGATACTTTTTATAGCGATAAACTGTTCACGCGGGTGAAACTGCGCGACGCAGCTAGTAATATTATAAATGAGGCTCTCCTACCGGGAGAAACCGTGGGGCATAGCTATAACATATATTGATCATCCGGCTCCCGTTCAACTGGTTTCTCTGTTTGTTAGCCATGTCAAAATGTAATCTAGTCAGGGACACTTGCAAATGAGTGTGCATCAGTTCTTACGCTTCTTAAACCGCGATATCTCTTCCACTAGATTCACAAGAAGTCACCTTAACTCAACAGAGAATAAAGTTCAAATTTACGTGATAACTTGTTACGGGATGGTAATGTAAATTGTTGCAACAGCAAAACTCGTTTTATAGCGACTGTAGGACAGCATAAAAGGATGTTAATTGGTATTCTTTACTTTCTGAAGATAATTGAGTCGTAACTAGAATATCAGACAATGCGATTAGAATAGATGACTACATTGCTGTGCTTGCCACCTTTTACATAATTGCATTTACATAACTGCCTTTTTGCTAAGAGGGTGAATTTTAAGGTAACTAGTCCTAATTCTTACTAATCCTACTTACCCTACTAATATTATAAACGCGAAAGTTTGCGTGTATGTTTGTTGCTCTTTTACGCAAAAACAACTGAATGGATTTTGATGAAATTTGGAATGGAGATAGCTTATACCCTGCATTAGCACATAGGCTACTTGTTACCCCGGAAAAGGTTCCTGCGAGATAATGGGAAGACGCGGGTGAAATCGCGGGGTGCAGCTAGTTTCAGATAATGCAATAAGAGGGTATTTAGGCACGTGCTAGTAGTTTCTTTGGGAATGTTAAGAGCTGTAAAGAACTTTATGATGATGTAGCTAATTGTGTTAATACTCCTAACTAAGTGTCTGAGATGTGCACTTTGTTAACTGCTCTTGTAAACGAAGTTGCAATTTAATTATTTGATGGAGTTAAGTTTGTAGAGCGTTCTCAAACGCTTTTTATGGTTGAATATTTTAATAATGCGTTAAAAATACACAACACTGTTTGTGTTTTAATTCATGAGTGTATTTTAATGTAGCTGGGGTTTTCTGGACACCTCACTTTATCAGCCAATTATGAAATGTGACGTCATGGGTTCGATTTATATTGAGAGATAAATATTTGTGCATTGAAAAAAGCACAAGATTTTTCGTATCTGGAAAATCTTGGGTCTTGCGATACATGTAGTTTCTGATACCCTAATACTGATTTGGTGGGGGTATGTGATTGTGTGGCCGTTACTTATTTTGCTAAAGCCATTATAATTGCGTATTTTAATTACATCAGGATCGAAGCTCTAAATAGGTATATAAATTCACAATGCCACATTCCGTTTCAACTCGTATACATAATTATATTATTTGAAAATCAACCTTATACGATAGATTGAAAATGTCAGCTCTCAAAGAGAATTTAATATGTTAATCTACTCGAATGTTGATACGCTTCCAGTGGAATGTGCTTATGTCTTGCAGTTAATATACGTTATAAGCTTTCAGCAATATTGCTTTGTGGGGCCAGTGGTTACAGGGCAAGGACCGAAAACGGGAGAAATGTAATGATATTTACCCGGTATCACTCTCAAATACTCTCAATCCTTTCATTGCATATACTGCTTTTCGATTTCATGATGAATGACTCACTACTACTACAGTAGAAAATATTTATTTTTTTATTTTTACTATTTACAGGGTAGCGTTTGACGTCAAGTCATCTGATGTAAAGTGACGATGTGGTCGAAGATGGCGCCACGCTACACCTGGACAGGGAACTGGCTCTCAAGTGAGGCTGCCGGAACACACCGATAGGTGGATATTTACATTTAATGAACTGAAATGTATTTACCTTTTATGTTGTTCTATTTTTGTGTTGTTGTGGTGAAACAATAAAGCGTTATCTATATATATCTATCTACCTAGTATTTAATTGTAATATGGAACGCTATTATTACATTTTAGGTGTACACACAACCAGTGCCACATATTCTAACAATTTTATTGTATTGGGTCGTAATATTTTTAAATGAACTGAGTTTTGTAGTCATTTTGTTATTAGTGTTTTCATAACAAAGATTTGAATAGCGTTATGGTTCATGATTATGGTATAATTTTGTTTCATTTATATTTCATTTTGCAATTAACATCCGTCCTTCGTAGGAGATTCTGTAGGAGAGACTAAAAACGATGAAGAAACTGACCTAGTTTGATTCATACAGTCGCACTTGTACAAGCAGAGTATTTTTTTAAAGTATTGCTTAAATTTTAATCTACACTTCTTTTACAAAAGTGCCAAAAATTTCGGTTATTTAGTCCTTGCATGCAGGGCGTCCTCATAACGAAGATTGAAAACGATACAAAGCGGCCGCAAGCACGCTTTGTGGTTCATATTTTGTTTTCCACGGTTTTGTTTTGAGACTCGGCTCGGCGAAGTTGCCCCTTGTTGATTAAACAACTGACATACCTGTGGCCAGCGTTGTTTGCATGACTCTGGGACACAAAAATATTAATAATATTCTTGTTGGTACTGCGAATAGTTTAAAAAATCTATTCTAAAGCACATTTGCGCTGTATTAGAATTAAATTGAATAATGTTTATCTACACAAAATCAATTACATATTATGTTCTTACACATTTTAAGCATTACGACCGATGTGGCGCAATGGGCGAATAGCCGACTGCGAAGCGTGAGGTCGCGGGTTCGATTCCCGCAACAGGACAAATATTTGTGCATTGAAAAAAAAAAGCGCAAGTATTTGTTCAGTGTCTGGGTGTTTTGGATCCCCGATCCTCGTAGTTTCTGATACCCTAGATACAGGGAAACCTAGTTAGGGGTCAGAACTATGTATGTGATTGTGCGGGCATTATTATTATTATTTTTATAATTAAAAATATCAGATGAAAACAGTGTCAAAAGCAATGAAGGTTAATAAATTACAAACTATACATACGTAGGATGTCAGATTAATTAATAACACTAACACACAATTAGGGCAATAGCTACATCAAACATTTTACAGTTATTTATTTATAAGTACCTACCTACATTCGTTCGTCATCATCAGCCGGAAGAAGTCCACTGCTGAACAAAGGCCTTTGAACGCCACCATGAACGGCTATTAGCCATTTGCATCCATCGGCTCCCTGCGACTCTTACAATGTCGTCGGTCCACGTTGTGGGGGCCTCCCTACAGAACGTCTTCCGGTTCGTGGTCGCCACTCGAGAACCTTTCTTCCCCATTGGAACCTTGAGAACCTTTCTTGTACATTCGTTAATTTACCTAAATTTAACTAATGTCAAGCTTCATTCATTATATTTTCGACCAATTGTCAATCGACCATTATTGTCGTCTGATTTCAGTAAAACAAAGTTCAGAAAAAGATTAGAAGTCATACAAATATATCGTAACATGTATGTGTCAAAATATGTACCAATATCATTATGAATATTTTCTTAAATATCTTCTATATTTATAGAATTTGCACACGCAACTACGATTTAGTAATCTCCCAAAAACAAAGTGGTATTTTTGTAAATAGAAGGTTAAGTAAATACTGAAAAGGTAATTTCAACCGTTAGAAAATTCGCCTTTGAACTTGCTACATAAAACCGTGGCGTTATATTTAGAAAAGACTCACTCAAAACTTAGAAAACAATTTCTCGTTAAAAAAATGTTTAATATTAGAAAATTGTTGCGAACGCTTCGTAATAATGTTTTACCTCGCCCCGTGTTTAAAGTTTTAAGACGCGTTTTCTCGTTACAGGAAGGGGGTGAAAACGACGGGTGACATCAAAGTGAATTAGCGAATGTTGTCTAGGGGTGTCCGTTTGTAAGCTGCTTTGAAGTTACACTACCTACAGGGTAACTCGACGAAATGTGCTAAGCCTTAAGGCGTTTTATTTTGCAACCACTTCAATGTTACCTTCCTTCATAAGGGAAGGATAAGGGCCTTCCTGTTTTATAAACAGTAATGGATATTTTTAATTTTATATTACTAAACTAGCTGTTCCTCGCGGTTTCACCCGCAAAGGCGGCAGTTAATTGCGATAAAAAGTAGCCTATGTCCTTTCTCAGGCTCTAGACTATCTCTTACCAAATTTCATTAAATTCGGTTCAGTAGTTTAGGCGAAATAACGAGACAGACAGACCGAGAGTTACTTTCACATTTATAATATTAGATAGGGATTACCTCTTTTTATGTTCGTACAGTCAGAGACAAAAGCCCTGATCAAACCCAATTTTCCAAAAGTACCTATATCAGTATATGAGCGATATTTGGTGTTCAAGTTGCTTAGGAAAATTGGAGAATGGGGTAGAATTGTGTAGCAGCCTATGTCGCTGACCGTAATAAAGTGGCAAACAAACGGACGGTCCGCCTGATGGTAAGGGGACATTTGCAACACTAGGGACGTTGCTAACGCGTTGCTGACTCTCTTTTTACAAGAGCCAAAACGTGTCACACTGTTGTTAAATCTTGCAACTCAATTTTGATACACTTTTAATTGAGTAAACTGAGTAAATAAATTTCGATAAAAAAAATGGTTTTTAAAATAGGTTTTTACCTGATTTTGCTATTTAAATACGACCCATAGTCATCGTATTTTTTTCTTGACAAAACTTTCCTCACTTCAACGACAGAAAAATCAGCCAGAAATACCTATTTTTCACAAGAAACATTTTCATTATTCAAACCCGCAACCTACATTTCACGACAACATTGAATGACCTACATTCTTTGAGAAAAAGGTAAGCACTTATTCCCTATCTAACAGCAACGACCTTACAAAGGCAGCGAGAATAGATCTTTCTTCTTTTAATAGAGCTCCTAAAAGGGTTCCTTGCTAGCTTACCAAAAAATGTTTTCGCCATTTTTCTACGAGACCTTTTTGTCGGCGGCGGGCGGCACATAAAGGCGAGACGCGACTCGCCGCGATAACGTCACGTTGCGATAGTGTGCTCCCGCTTTAAATGCAAATCTGTCAGAGCGAAGTCAGTACGCGGAAGCAAAGCCCAAAATGGCCCGTAACTTAACCTTACCACAACGTCAGTTTTTAACATTCAGATTGTGTTAGGCTGGTTTTACAGTGACGCTTTCACCAGCGCGGTTGGTAAGCGTCGCGCGCCACGAGCTTTGCGTCTTTATCCTATCGTGTGTTGGTTAAACTATGTAACGATCCTAGAGACGCATAGCTCGTGGCCCACGACGCTTACCAACCATGCTAGTAAAAGCATCACTGTGAAAACACACTCAGATTTCAAGTAGTAGATAAAAAAAAAGTGAAGCAGTTCGCTTCCTTCCTCTATTCCGTGTTGGACAGCGCTGGTTTAGAAATTTCTTCCTGGTATTCTAGAATCACGCTAAGGCGATAATCACTACATTTGAGTCTGTCATTTCATACAAATATGTCACTTAATCTCTACTGAAATCTTGATCAACACTTGAGCGTCAATCTAGAATACCAGCCTTAAAGACTGAGTGAAAAACTGGGAAAACGTTGTTTTGATCTTGTCGCTTTGACATGACTGAAGGAGGAGATTCACTGGTGTTACGCTGGAGTCCAACCGTGCACTGTTTAACAGATTAGAGCACAAGCGGACGGTACAACGTAGATACACCCTG
The DNA here is from genome assembly GCA_931315375.2 of Opisthograptis luteolata. Classification (NCBI taxonomy): domain Eukaryota; kingdom Metazoa; phylum Arthropoda; class Insecta; order Lepidoptera; family Geometridae; genus Opisthograptis; species Opisthograptis luteolata. The sequence continues at coordinate 6,938,420 of OV928047.1, read as the reverse complement.
CCTGTGACCGTCTTTTTTTTATGAAGTTTCTACTTATATGTGGATACTTCTATGGTAGGTATTACAATCTAGCCTATAATGGCTATGCCCGTGTTGTCGAGGAGCTGGACAGCCTCGATGTTCACATGGTAATAAATCCTTTGTTCGTGAGCTTCGGCATACTTTTTAACAATATCTGTGACCACGTCCACTTTGAGGTCCCGATGGAGGTCGTAATTTCTGTGGCCGTCTGACGTTGTTTGATCTCGTCTGATCGTTCTGAAGGTTAATTTTCCAACAAATCAAGCCGCGCCAGACTAGATGATGCACCTTGAGAATACCCCCGTCCGTCCTCGTCCGTGGTGGTGTCCTGATCTTTATTTGTGAGCGAACAGTCACTCCTACAAGGCTTGAGCTACGTGAATTTGATTGTAAGGTCATCTTCCGTTTACAACCACGAGCTGTGAGAGTGCACATATCGCAAAGGAAGTCTACCGAGTCTCCCCAAACTCCAGATTGCTACATACATAGTAAACCGGTAGACTTACATAATTATCATACCCGAAATGCAAACAAGCTCGCTGGAGCGCCGCGCCGCCTAAGGAAAACTACTAAGACAATCCACATAGTGGGACCGGAAGTTTATAATAAGTTACCTGATGACATTAATAGTGATTCATTGTTGTGTGTTTGTGATAAATCCCGGACCTGATAAATTTGATACGTCCCGACTTCTGAATTGTATTATTGTAGGTATTTTAGTCATTATCGGAATGTAAAAAAAACTCAAATGTGCCATTATTTTTTAATTTATACGTAAGTAATTTTCCTTTTGTGATCTTGTGTTGATTTTCAAAAGTATTAATATACCATGTATAACGTAATATCGTTCTACAAACCTAGATCAAACTTTCAAGGAGCAGAAGTTCTATCCAAATTTCTAAAACAAAATAAAGGAGCCCAACCATATAAAAGACCAAAATCCTGAATGTTTAACACGTAAACACCACAAACACTGATGAATGTATCTAAGCATTCCATCACACTTAACCACCTACTCAAACAATATTCATAAATTCTCATGATGCCTTGATATGGACAAATAAATCCTACACAACAACAACAACAAAGAAAAAAGGGTTCACCTAAACAAACCCGAAAAAACATATCCGGAAAATCTCAACACATACAATTTCGCAGAATTGCGACAATGTGTCTCAAAATATAACCCCAATGTTCATCCCTGAACAAACCACCCCTGATGGCATCTAGTTCAAGCCTTATTTTTAGAGATGTAGCGGATAGTGTTTTGAGCGGTTAGCTCAAGATATTATAAAATCCGGCCAAACTGTCCTAATGCATCGTGTTTCCCATCAGTATATGAATTTTGCCCTGATTAAAACTTAAAACCTAGTATAGTAGGTAATATTTTCGTATCAAAAAAATTGTTTTCTTCTGACATATGTTAGTCATGATGGCTATAATCGATCCTTTCATAAACGAGTAGGTACCTATATCATTTAAAAATATTGTACAATATCATGACATTATAAGCCTTTTTTGATTAACTAGCTGTTCCCCGCGGTTTCACCCGCGTGGGTTACAGCTTTATGCATGCAAAGTCTCAGCCCAATCAGTTTAAAATTGACAAACTTTCATCCCCTATTTTATCCCCTTGAGGGTAGAATTAATCAAAATCCTTTCTTAGCGGATGCCTGCGTCATAACATTCACCTGCATGCCAAATTTCAGGTCGATTCGTCCAGTGGTTTGGGCTGTGCATTGATAGATCACTATGTCAATCAGTCACTTTTGAGTTATATATATTTAGATTTTCTGACCATGAAGATCATATTAAAAAAAAACCAGCAAAGTCGGTCGAGCCGTTTTCAAGTGCTGATCCATACATGCAACTTGTTTTCATATAAATAATAATGATCAAATATATATTTGTAAGTAAAGTACCTACACAAAAAATATTCCGAATACTATTGTCTCATCTCTACTTATACATCAGCTAGGTATTTGTTTGGAAACGTTTACCCTGCCAAATACTATTAAGTAAATTTTTGTTGAAACAGAACATTTACTTTTGTTACTTTCTTGGCTACGATCTCTGTAAACATACTATTCCTCAACTCAGTGTAAATGGGGCATGCGTTGAACAAAACAACAAATAAATAAAATATACCAAATGTACCCACCCTCTTGGGCAAAACCTTTTTTTATTACGACAAGCCTATCAACGCACCGAAAACCTCGCAACATACCAATAAACGAGAAGTTACTATTTGCCTGACTGAATTAGGTAAGTAGATTATAATTATCTACACCTAATTCTATTATAAAGCATCAAAATTTTTTAAACATTTTGAGTGTTGAACTAGGTTTTTTTTAATTTCTTACAGGTTTGTTTTAGACCACAACTCACCTGATGTTAAGTGACTCAAAGGTGACGCCACGTCACACCTGGATTGGAAACTGGTTCTCAAGTGGGGCTGCCGGAACACACTGATAGCCGCTAGGCGACTGATTCTTAACTTGAGGATGGTAGCTAGCCAATCGAGCACTAGAAGATGCCCTACCGCCAAGCTATGGTTTCATTTCGATGTTTTCCTACACCGTTATTCCTAGCTCATTATAAAATTCAAACCCAGGATCTAAGGATCACAAGCTGACGTCACTAGGTATCTGTCCTTGATATTATTCTTATTTCGTTGACAATCGCATTCATTGAAACCAATAACGATGTAAAGTTGCATAATAAACTATACTTAGTTAAGATATACGTAAAGGCTAAGTTAGTTCCCAGTGACAACATTTAGGCCATTAGAAATATGTAGCCATTCAGATAGAGTCCCAAAGGAAAAGCGGCCGGGATAGCGACCCATCCGCGCTGCTCGTTCAAAATGTAAATTTTAACAGGGGCTCTAGGTAATGAGATGTCAGCGTTTAATTGGCGGATAATTTGTTTGTTTCTGCTTCATTTCAGGCCATGAAACCGCTGCATTGCTGCACCAAAATCACGATACATTACCCCAAATAAAACGAACATGAACAGTCATCTATGCCATCTACGACCATGTACAATTTATTGTAAATGATATTTATTTTGTATAGAATATGTAGTTAACTAAAAATACTTTTTACCGATGGATTTGAGTGAAATTTGGAATAAAGATACATGATACTTTTCATCCCAGAAAAAGATGCCTGCGGGATAGCTGTAAAATCGTGGATTGCAGCTGGTGCGTCATATGAATCAAATTCCAACACTAATAACATTTTCATCGGTCCGACATCTGACCTAAACAAACTTTAGTCGACAATCTTATGGCTTGCACTATAGGCTAACCGCAGGGAAGCTAGCGTACCTATGCTCTACTAGTGAGTAGTGTTCATTCCCTCTGTTTATGCTTTGTAAACAATATGTTGTTTTTGGTCCGTTTTGGCACGAAATTACGGAGGAAAGGCATGGAGTCAATAAATACTGCTCCATTTGGTACAAAACCACAAAATAAGTTGTAGGTACTTTACAGAACCCCAAGTCTAACCAGTACAACATAAATAATTTTTTTATCTATTCTGATTTTAAACAAAATCTGTTCAGCAGTTTAGCAGTGAAAAGGAAAACAAATAGGTAGAGGGTCTCGTGTTGCCATATAACTGAGGTATTTTCCATACAAAACATTGTTTGCCGATATAAATCTTATATTGTCAAATAATATATTTTGTGTCCACAATTGTGCCAATTCTCCTTCAGTCTAGTCTGCCAGAAATGTATATATTTTCAGATACTCAACGCCAATTCTTGAAACACGATGTGACAAATCGAATGCGGTTGCCGTACATGACATTTTCTCCGTATAGAAACGTATCGAAAGTGGCCAAGTGGAAAGTTTTCTCGATAACGAGGTCTATAGACATCTGTGATGTCTGCATGTTACACCGGGCCGAATGTATCGCAGACATAATCTACTAAACTTGTCATTCCATCTTCAAAGGTTTATTTTAGGCATAGAAAAATAAAATAAATGTGTTTATAGAAATTATTTTTTTAACTTATTTGATCGAGCGTCTACTCAGATCTAAATTGGTCCAATAATGAGTTTATCGTTGACCTATATAGTTCTTACTTTCTATATTTGATGCCACAAGCGTTTGTAGGTCTTGGCCTCTTTTACAGTATTCCTGAAGTTTGTTACATCTTCAATTTCTACCTTCGAAATTGTTAATTTCTGCATTAACTTTAGATCCTCTCCTCTACAACAAATTTTTAAAATTTTTAAATGAAATAAAACATTTATTTTACAGTCCTGTTACAAATACTCGTATTATTTGCACCGAGAGCTACGCGACGTTGTTACTAACACTCGTTTCTACAACCAATGGACAGATTGCTGACGAAAGCCATTAAAAGTTTCTGATTCGTCGCGTAGGCGCGAATCGACTGCTTCTTTGTAGTTTCTGTTAGTGAACTTGCCCATTAATGTGCGCTAATGGGGCATCTTCAACTGATGTTGCAAATTATCCTTCAATTTGTCACGTTGTTTCATTTGTTTTGGCGGTAGTAAAAACTTTTAACACGATGTTAACTAGCGCTTGAGTATTCGAGGATCTAAACACTCTAATAAGACTAGCTCTTATGACGTAGACGACAGACGTAGCGCAATGGGTGAACAGTCAAACGCAAAGCGTGAGGTAGATTCAATTCTGGTTGCTGAGCATATATATTATATTTATATGAATTGGATAAAAAAATTAATAGTTTTATTTTATTTTATTGGGGTGTCTTACAGCTACTAATACAAATAGTTTAAAAAGTAAATTACGAAAGCCAAATGACAGCTTCCACAGATAAGAAGAGAAATAATAAATAATTAACATGCAAACATAGCCTACTAAAACTTAAAGATAAAGAACAAGAAATTAACTACTCTAGAGTGACACGACACCTTCGGAGGGGGAAACCACTTTACTGACTGACGCCATGCTGCTCGTGTACAAGTCTGTTGTTGGGTCAGACTTTACAAGATTGTTAAGAGCTGAGGAAGATCGTAATATGTAAGAGTTTTATGATATAAGTGCTACTATTTTTTCTACGTTTGGACGTTGAGGATCTGTGATCCAAGTATAGTTTCCAAGACTTAGATAATTTTAATGAAGGATCAATCAGCTATGTATATTAGGTATGTGTAAGTTCTTGTTATAACCACTTGACGTAGGTACTAGTAATTAAAACTCACTCAGACATTACAAAATCCGATGAACCGTCGATAAGCGTATGTAGATATTGTGGTAAAAGTCCGATATTTGCATTTAACTTAACGAATGTAGGTAGTTGAGTAAATAAATAAAGCAACAAATTAAAAGGGGATTTTAATTGAAGAGTTCGATAATTAAGCATGAATGTTTTAAATTAATTAATGAATTTCGTGGAACTGACTCACAGGGTTGCTCTTTGCTAGGTTTTCTTTGAACGGTTCATAAAGCATTTTTATAAGCATATCTACCTATTATTATTTGCGTCAATGTAAAATTATATGTACCTACGCTAAAAGTAATTTTTGAACGTATACCTATGTCTTCCCTATTTTTTTCCAGAGATGACACGCAAATTCAACTAGACGATTTTTTTCTCAAAAACCTTAGATTAACTTTTGCTGGTTAACCTCTTGTACTGATCTGGGTTTAGTTACATTTACATCTTTATAATTATATGATATCACACTTTTAATAATATAAATGCGACATTTTGTGAGTAAGTGTGTTACTTCTTCACGCTGAATCAGCTCAACGGATTGAGTGAAATTTGGAATGAAAGTAGCTCAAAAAGGCTATTATTATCCCGGAAAAGGGTTCCATGGAGCGCGGAGCTAGTTGTTCTATAAATCGCATCGGCGACCGCCGATCGCAATGGGTTAAAAGTATGTGGGAGCAACCCTACTCGCCGAGTGCTGCCGATCGACTGTGTAGTGCTCGCGAAACGAACATTCTTAATTAATACGAACATTTCAACAAGACAAACATTTATTAATCGTTTAAAGGCCAATTTTATAGATGTCGAGTTAATCTATCATTAATTTAGATTGACACGGGTTTCATCTCTGTGAATGCTTTCTGTTTTACTATTTGGGTCTTTGATAAAGCCGACGATGTATATTCTGCCTATTGTACTGCACTCAAACTATCAGCGACTAAAGTAGCTAGCTGACAGTAAAAATTTTAAACATGTAATTGTACATCTTACAGGGTAGCGTTTAACCACCTTATGTTAAGTGACGATGTGATTGAAGATGGCGGCGGCGCCACGCAATGCCTGGTTTGGGAACTGGCTTTCAAGTGAGGCTGCTGGAACACACTGAATGTTGCTTGGCGATAGATTTGTAAGCAACTACCTATCAGTTTTTAGGTGTACCTAAATATATAACTTTGTTTTGAATAAAGGTCTAGATTACCTAGCTTTAGGCGCCACCTTCAACCACATCGTGACTTAACATCAGATGACTTGTGGTCAAAAGCTATGAAAAGATGTTAAAATAAGAATTCTGATTATGTGGCTGAAATCGGCTAATTAATTAATCTGTTTCTGTCAACACATCATAAAAATGCTGTTAGTTTTCTCACACACAACATAACGGTCTTCTCATCTCCACTCACTTCACAGAAAACGTATCCTCAGCGATTCGTTGATATAAATTCTGCGAATGGGTGAAAAAGAAAGTAAATCTGTCGCACGCGTCAGCTGGACGACATTAGTCAGGCGATGCGAGAAAATTTAATAAAAGCACTCCTTATTGCCCTGTGTGCCCTCACTATGTAAGGTACTCAGCAGTACATTAGCTTTTGTAAAGTGAACAGTTTTATTGATGCGACGACGAAAATAAAATTTAGACAACAGGATACAATTTTGGTATTTATAAACATAGGTAAGCTCCTACGGATTTGAAAAAATGTTTACTTGATATACTATTTAACATCACGTGGGAATAATTAGCTTATTATATCTAATGAAAGTAAATGCATAATGTTTTACTCTTAATCTGTATGTATCTAATAAATAGTTGTTTTATTGTAATTCAAACTCTTTATTTTTAATACTACGGCTTAACTCGAGATTATAAAATCAAGTTTACGGCCTGTACTATTTTGAGGAAAACAGTTCTTCGTCATCAGGGTGTGATTGGCGCGTTCTCGATAGAGTCCGTGCGCGTTTTTTCACGTTACTAGTTAGTATTAATTTACGCAAGCGTACAATTGTTCGTTAATTTGTTTTAAATTTTCTATGAATAAAGCACAATAATTGTGAATTATTATTGGCACATCTCCGACAAAACAAATAATGACAGAACTGTCTCAAGTTGAGGTACTCTATGTTTACGTAAACGATAAGTTCCGTCGCACAGGGACTGTTGCCGTCACAGTTTTTGCGACATGTGATTTGGGTGAATTTTCACGCCGTTTGCCTTAAATAATATTGTTTTTATTTGAGTAGATATACAATCATTTTAGTCTTCAACCAATGTTGTCGCAACACATGTACACAAACACAAGTTTGATTCTATATTAAGTATCTTTAAAATCAAGTGTTTTCAGCAAAAAAAAGCTAAATTCAACTGCGACTAAAATATGAACTGGCGTATACAAAATACTGAAATGAAAATGACAAAGAACTACCATGGTGAGGTGAGTGATATCAGAGCAAAATAATTAAAGATTTAATTTTTGTATACATTCCTTTTTTTAATTAAAAGTGGTTAAGCCCTATAGAGATACCAAATTCCCTTAAAGTATAAGGGATCCGACCGGAACACACCAAAAATATTGCTGATTCACTCTCAAATCTCACACGCAGTCAAATTATCCCTACCAACATAACAAAAACTAACAATAACCTTTCACAATAACAAAATTGACCACGTAAACTAAACAAAGTCGCCCCCAATTGGAGCCTGGTCAGGTGGCAAGTCTTAACAACATTTTAATCAGTAATTATGCTTCATCCACTTTTACCATTACAACACGGTGTCCTGAGAGCACTTCGTCATTAGTATTCAAAATGTAAATTGCTGGCAGCACTCAGGGCGTTGCACCCGTCTCAGATCTTACTTTCCCAGAAATAATTTCATTAACATCTGCATACTTGCATGTGCCTCGTGGAATTCCTTTGGCAGCACCTAGAAACTTCCTTTCTTACGACTACGAGTCTACTGCGTAGTTCCTTACTATTTTAGTTTCTATCTACATCTTAATTTTAGACTTTTTTAGCAGCAATTGAACTGCCAAAAATGTTTCTTCGGGTGATAATGAGTGATATGGAATAGTACCCATTTTTAACCCCCAACGCAAAAAGAGGGGTGTTATAAGTTTGTCGTGTCTGTCTGTCTGTGGCACAGTAGCTCGCGAACGGATGAAGCGATTACAATTTAGTTTTTTTTTTGTATGAAAGGTGAGTTACGGGCGAATGTTTTTAGCTATGTTTGATGAAAATCCATTCAAGATGTCCGGGGTCTTTTAAATTTTAAATTTGTTTTTCCTAACGTGTACTTTACAAGTTCATTAATTTAGGAAGGTGAGTAGTGTAGGCAATTTAAATAAAGTTGTTAAACCGACCTTTCAAGTAGCTCGAAAAAGTTCGTGTCATGTTTAAGTACAGTGTGCCTTTTAATTTACTCAAACACGATAGAGACTATCCTCTTTGACCCGTAGCTTCATCGTCTCATCATCATCATCAAAATAATAAAAAAATGGCTTATCTAAAAATATCGAACATTTCGATGACAATAAAGCTTGGCATTGTGGTGAACTTGTTCTAACTCAATCAATTATGTAGTATTGAAAATAAAATTGTTGACAATAAGACAAGCGTTTTGGTTGAATAAAATTTGCTGCTAGGTAAGTATAGTATTGTTTGTATGTGAAAGTTAAAAAAGTAAGTAGTAGTTAAGTTAGTTAGTTTGAATTTCTAACGCTATTATGGTTTGAAAATATCCCTGCCACCGAATTAAAGTTGGTTATAATATTTAATCTTACATTTTCACGATATCGGTCTACATGTAAGAATGATTTGTAGGACAGGTTTTTCAAAACCTATTTCAGGCACCAGCTCCTCATACAGTTAGATATCATCTTGTCAATCTTGCTTGTACCTACTTGTGTTATTTTCTAATTGTGAGGAGTAATAAATATATTTTGATTGATTGATTGATTGATTTCAGCGATAAATTTATCTTATGTTTTTAATAAAACTTTTAACGATGTTCCAGTCTCGAAATATTTACTTTGTTGTCAAGTATTGTAAAGAGACCGTTCATTTTATATTTAAATTATGTAGATACCAATAAATCAAAAAGTATCCACGTCAGGATTAAAATAAATTGTTAAATATTCATATCGTTATGATAATATCACGAAGCTTTACTGACTGTAATCAAGGGGACAATCCTTTTTAATATTCCGCCCGTAAAAATGTATATTATTATGTTTATATGGAATCTCTATCATCGTCATCATCATCCTCATCAACCGGAAGAAGTCTACTGCTGAACTTAGGCCTACCCCTTTGAACGCCACCATGAACGGCTATTAGCCATGGAATCTCTATAGGTACCTACATTCCAAGTTTCATGTTTCCATTTACGCTGTACGTTTTTGACTATCATTTTACTGAAAACAATTAATTTTATCCTACTATTCTACAAACTTTCGATGTTTGTTTACTCATTCACATCAAAACTGCTGAGCTGGATGCAATCTACCGACTATAGGTAACAAGAACTTTTTGCTTCTGCGTTTATATTTCACGTTTATCGTAAAGCACCTGCAAAAGACTGGATATAATTGGTTACGTTAAGTACTTGCTCAGTGAAAATTGTGACTTTTTAATGGCACTCTCTAGTTTACTTTATCTAGAAGATTAACTTGCGTCTAAAGAAGCATTACCCACCGCTGAACGTCTTCTCAAATTCTATCTCGAAATTATGTAAATAAAATCCAGACTCCATAAATAACTAGTTATAAATAAACTCTGGGACCTGACACTGATTTAATTAACTTAAGTGCATTTTCATTTAACTGAATTCCTGTCAGATGTTAATTTGTCAAGTTGCAAGCCGACTCTCTATCTAAACTAAACATAAATTAGAATTAATCTAAATGTTAACTCTTAATCTCTTCGATAGCGCACTAAATTATGTGATATTAAAATTTATTGCTATAAAAGAGACATGGCCAAATAAATTACACTAATGTTTGTACTTAGGCGCCGGTTCATCAGCATTCAAGTTTTTTTAAACTTAATCCACTCCGCGACTTCGCCCGTGTGCAAGTTGAAAAATTTCCAGGATTTACAATGTTTTCATACAAACTTTCACTTTCCTCTTACGCATACTTACAAAGTGTGAAAGATAATAATAATAATAATAATAATGCCCGCACAATCACATACATAGGCTCTGACCCCTAACTAGGTTTCCCTGTATCTAGGGTATCAGAAACTACGCGGATCGGGGATCCACAACACCCAGACACAGAACATATACTTGCGGTTTTTTTTTAATGCACAAATATTTGCCCTGTAGCGGGAATCGAACCCGCGACCTCACGCTTCGCAGTCGGCTATCCGCCCATTGCGCCACATCGGTCGTCAAGAAACTCCATACACGCAAGTTTTTCCACAGTGTAAAATGCATTCCTTCAAGATGGTCTCAAATAAATTCTTCAGGGTAAGCATTTAGCAACGCATTGGCAACACCTCTACTGTTGCAAATACCCATAGGCGACGGTGACCGCTTACCATGCCTTTTGCTTGCTATTGCATAAAAATACAAGAACAAACTCTACTCTCACTTTCACTATAATCATCAGCCAAAAGAAGTCCACTACTGAACATAGGCCTTGCCCATTGAACGCCAATATAAACGGCTATTACCCATTTGCATCCATCGGCTCCTTGCGACTCTTACAAGGTCGTTGTCGGTGGCCTACCTACAGAACACCTACCGGTTCGTAGTTACCACTAGAGAACCTTTCTTCCCCATCGGTTATCGGTTCGTCGAGTAATATGGCCTGCTCATTGCCATTTCAACTTACTCTCACGTTAATATTTTAGCATTCTAGTACACTGAAAATCTAATACTCACTTTTCTCTTGAATAACCTATTTATCCATCTGAAAATTGCCTGTCTACTTTGTAATGGCCAGCACTATCGCAAAGAAAACAAGGGTATAGGTACTCATTTTAAGAATCCAATTTGCCGTAACGTATAAAGGTTGCGAAAGGAACTGCTTAAACAATTTATAAGGTCTCCTACGGGAAAAGATCCCTTTCGGTATGTTTAACAATTTATATGAGTGTGTTGTTCTAGGTCACTCATAATATTAGGTAGAGAAATGTTTGGACAACAATCGTGTTTTGGGAATTTGTAGAAGGATATTTCGATACCTACAGATTAGGATTATGGCCAAAATTACGACCGAAGTGGCGCAATGATGTTTTATTTCTACTCAAAACTTTATTATTTAAATGAAAATAATCGTACTAAAATTTTGTATAAGAACCATGAACTATAGATATTATCAGGCGCACCACATTATTCAAATTATACAATGAATTTCGATATGAAAATATATTGCTGCCCATTATTATTTCAAGAACTCAAAGCCAAAGGTCACTTTAATAGTAGTAACACAAAAAACCCTAGACGACTGCGTAGGTTTTGCTGGAATTGTGCGTCTGACAAAGTTATCTAATCCATCTGAATTTCATTATTAGAGACCATTGTCACACTACAAGCTATAAGGAGTAAGGACACCACATTAGAAAGACGGTGTATCTTCACTCGCGACTCACGTACACTACAATCATAAAGCACTTTTAAGCATTAACTCGTCTGTATTTAAGAACGTATATTACAGCTTGGTGCTCAGTAGCCTCATCTCGATGGAATTTGAGGGGATCTGAAAAAAAACCCGGGCAATACTTGGAAAGAATTGCTTTCAAAGGCACTCGGAGTATCGTATTTTTTTAACTTTACTGTTCCATCGCTAGGCAAAGATTTCCCCATATCTTTTCAGACATCTCGGTCCCCCGCAATCTTACAAGCCCAAACTCAAGGTTTCCGAAAACGGAGAGGAGAAATTTTGTATTTTTGGGCATCCTTTTTTAGTCAAAATCTTCAAATGTAGAAGTGTTATGTTATATCCAAGATTTGTAAAAGGAACGAAGTGTTTATAATTGTCCCTAACATAACCACTATTGTATAGAATCAATACTGTATTGTTTCTATTATAATGTACCTACCCCACGCAACATCTCAGTCATTACGTTCTCTTAGATCAGACCGATATGTTTTCTCTTATATCTGATTGGTTTAATTAGTGGACCTTCAAACCACTGGATTTAGTCTGCCTTTCAAACGTCTGCAACCTTCGACCTTTGAAAATGTAATAATGTAATGTAAATAAATGAGATTTGGGTAAAGTTTTGTCAATAAAAATGTAATAAATCTTCGAATACTCAGTGACTTAGAGATGTATTTTCAAGTTGGTAAGCGTAATCAGCCAAGTAATTCATAGCATTTATATGACATACTCGAACATGTACAACCAGAGAGCGATGGTGACGGAACGGTAACGGGTGCATCTCACAAGGCGCAGATACCGAGTTCGAAACCTATCTCGGCCCAGCAAGTTATTTGTGGATTTGCCCTCGCTTAAAATAGTTAAAGGGAAAATCGTTAGAAAACCGGCATGACGAAGAACCACAATATTCAAGGGCATGCGATATTATGTAGCTATCACCCTCAAGTTAACAATCTGTCACCAATCACTCTTCGGCTCTTGAGAGTCAGTCCTCATTATGGGCGCAGCACCAAAATCTATCATACCGTCTATAAACATCAGGTGACTTGGGATCAATGGATATAATTAATAAAGTAACACATATACATAGTAACTTCTCTTCAGCAAACTGTTACTGCACTATTTGTGCCCATCATCAGGATAATCAAGAACGGAACTTACGACTTTGAATCTTATTCAATTTCGTATAAATCAGTTTATAGTAACAAGATTTACGAAGCACAATAAATCCTGCCTCCTCTGAATATTGATCAGATATCTATAGGTAATTCTGGTGGAGCCGTTATTATTCTAATCTCATCGGGTACACATTATACGGCTGTATAATATGTATTATATATATATATATATATTATGTGGGATAATCCGCCTAAAGGAACATAAGTAGGATAATAGATAATAATAGGTGCGTCCCGAGTGACAGTGTCAAATGTTTTTAAACACTGCGCTGTGCTATCTTCTAGAGTCAAATCAAAACGCAAGCTGTTATAAAAAAAGGACTAGATACTTGTGGAAATCTAGTGCTGGTCTCAAATGAATATAGTAGGAAAGACCCCAGGAGTCGTTTGGTATATAGGTTTCTATATCCACCAACTTAACGATCTGAAGATCAATTCATCCGAAAAACTTTGCTAACATCACAAATACGTCTGTTATATCGTCTTCTGCCTTTTGCATTGAACCATCAGTGCAAAAATTCTACTCAAACTCGATCGAAAGAGACAAAACAGGTGTAACTATTCCTAGGCTACACCATGTTTATTATTAGCAATGATATGTACATTATCTCATAACATAGGGATTCTTCATTCCACCCTAGATTGACATGACTGGTCACATACTACTATACATATTTCGGCTTGTACATGCCGCACTGCGTACCTCGTGGGTTCGAATCCTGCAATGAGTTTGAGCTTTAGGTAAATGAAAACATGGTGATGAAACTATAGCTTGGTGGTAGGGAATTTTCTAGAGCTCTCTTGGCTAGCTATCCTGAATAATCCTGAAGTTAAGAATCTACCGCTAAGCATCGCAATCGATGTGTTACGGCAGCCAGTACCTATGTTGCTTAAAATCTCGTGAGTTATGGTCAAACGCTACGCTTTACTAAAAAGCATCATAAAAGAACGCTCTTTTTTCTCAATCGCACCCCATCTCAGGTGTTGGAATATACCAAAGCACGCGAGAGCGAATTGCGTGCGTGTACAACCAGTGTAAATCTTTGACGTGTAATGTAATGAGGTGATTGGAAGACACGCCGCGAGTATCTCTTGCTGAGAATTTGTGATAGATGGTCGATTTTTAATGAAAATTATGGTGCAAGTGTTCTTTATAGTTATAAGGAGATTTAATGTTCTTCTTCCCTATAAATAGTTACTTAATTGAAACTAACTGACTAAACGCACAGTTGCTAAAACAGAAATTCCAAATCTGTTTACAGATTATAAGCAGCTACGCAGGTAAGTCAGGTAACCTTTACGTTATATTTTGTTCAAATGAAATTTATAGTGGCTAGTAAGAGTTAATTCCAACATCGGAAACTTTACATCAAAAGTCATTAACCATTTTGTGCTTAAGGAATTCTGTTTCGCGTTTATATGCTCCACGTAATGGGGAAGATATCAAATGCCTGGAGCGATACTAACTCTGCTTATGATTACATGGATGTTATTATGCATAACTAGTAGTTCATTAGGCATTTATTAATGGATTCATGTCGGAATACACCAATGTAAATAACATCTTGTCGAAAGTCTGCTTCATCAAAGGTCCCGACTATGGGTATACCAGTATATTACCTACACGTCCTTAAGCTCTAAGTCTAGGGTGGTTAAACTGGTTAATTGGTTTTACTGAAAAACTTTTTGAATTAGCATTTATCCTAATAAAGTGAGATAAACACATCTAAAGTGCAAAGTCACAAAAAAATAAAAACAATTATAATCATAGAACTTTCAGAACCGAAACCTCCTGAATCACCTAAAAAAGGATTAAGTTAAGAAAAATCTTTGGAAACTGCACTCAAAAATAGTAAAGTTTATTTTTACTGTAATCGATCGAAAGAATACTGATACTAGTTACTGATACTGGAATAAACCAACAAAACTGTTTTTTTGAGTACCATTATTTTTGTACCTTATAAATTTATAAACATCATAAATTCGTCTAGGTTGCTTCAGTTTTACAGTGGTCTCTATTATCAATAACAAGCTTACAAGAGCATGCTAAGTGATAAGTATTTTCATCCTTTGGCCCTCAGCGCTTATGACTATTTCCGTCTTTAATTTTCCTTCACAACCTCTATTCGATTTACCGAACCTTTCATCAGTCTTCTACGGAGGACGTCCTCAGCCGATTATAATCAACAATTCATTCCGCACAACTCTCAGGCGACTGCGGGGTGACTGCTCCACAGTACTCCTCACTAGTGATCCCTACATAAATCTACCAAGTAAAGACAAATTACTGGACCTTTTTTCCTTTGGATTCCCGTAGGATAACGGGTTCCAGTAAATCCCTATGAGTACGCAGTTTAATGGAATGATTACATATTCCTACTTGTTTTGTGCGTGTGTATTTGTTTTTGTAAACCTTTGAGAACGTTAGTAGATCACGAAGGTTTAAAAGCAGGAGGATAGTGACGGTGTTTTATGAGAATCATTGGTAGTTAATAACTACACAGTAGATTCAAGTGGTAAAAAAAAATAGACACTGTATATCATATTCAAATGTACCTATACCTACTGGAAGGTATACACTGATAAACCCAGCTATCATGGAAATAACAACCTTAGTTTAAGAGTTCTTTAAGGTCAGTAACGTTTGGCAACGCCCTTAGTAAAAATGTTAATTGGCAATGGTGACAGCTTACCATCAGATGGGCCGAGCCGTCTGCTTTATCATTAGCCTTTCACGTTCCCACTGCTGGGACTCTGGCCTTCTCTCAGAGAGACAGTATGGGCTGTAATCTACCTTGCTGCGCCCAGTGCGGGTTGATAGAGTGTTGCTTATTGACATAAAAAAATGCTGATATCGCTACTTTACTTTACTAAATTTGTCATTTTGCTTATCAAATTGTAATTCAAATTATATTTAGCAATAAACGTCTCTTGGCTGATGATGACAGGCTTTTTCATTGTCGTTTCAAGAGGTGGGTTCAATACAACCAGTGTTAACAAAGTTACTATAACTTATACCTAATGCTACTTATAAAGGTACAGAATTTCAGTAAAGAGGTATCAGTGAAGGAAAATGGGAACGCTTTACGACACAATGGGTCAAAGAGGACGCCGGCCGGATTATGTCCCCCGGGAGACAACAGGTGACACAAGGAGGACATGAAGGAATTCTGAAAAATACTATTATACCTACTAACAAAAGTAAGATATAAGCATCCGCCAGTAACTTCAAACGTTATTTATTTACTAATAGGAAGACCAACAGCTTACACATGTTTAAAAAACAGCTAGCAAAAACAGAAAGCCAATTATAAGTCCTTCCGGATAACAACGAGATATATATAAAACAGAACAAAGTAAACAACATACGGTTTGGCGTGCGACTTACAAGACGCCGACACCGAGTTCGAATCCTCTCGGCCCCGCACCTATGACTCTAAGTTATGTGCGGATTTGCCATCGCTCAAAACGGTGAAGGAAAACATCGTGAGGAAACCGGCATGCCCAAGAACTGCAACATTTTCGAGGGCATGCGACATCTACCTACCCGCACTGGGCCAGCATAGTAGATTATAGCCCATACTCTCTCTCTCTGAGAGAAGGCCAGAGTCCCAGCAGTGGGAACGTGGAAGGCTGATAATGATGAAACAACATACATAGGAAAACTAAGAATAATTAAACATACAAATAAAGTATTTTTTACACACACACAAAACATTTTAGCGAATACGCTACGCCAAGTGAAGTACGGCCATCGCATTAGTTGCATCCTGGGGTCACACCACCGGGAGCCTGCATTAATAACAATTATTAGAGGATTTGGTATGGACACGAAATAATTACCATGTAGGTATTTGTTTTTGTTTGATTTTTAGAACAATGTCTTCTTTTTCGAGTGACGTCACGCTTGCCCTTTATACTCGTAGTCCAGTGCCTCCCAGAATTAACAGTTCCAATACAGCGCGGTACCTAATAAACCTACTGCGCTCTACACCATATAACACTTTTAAAAAGTCCCAAGTTGCGACCAACTGCGTTGATTACTTGAAAGCTGCGCGAGCTGCGGCCAACCCGTTGTTAAATTTGTTTATGCCCAGTAGCTTAACTAGAAACATTCAATAGTCAATAGTTATTCAATAATTCCAACCTTCTTACGCCGGCAAAAGAACAGGTAAGAAATGCCCGGCAGGTAATTTTTTTGACGCGATCACATTGTCAATTTTATTCTTGTTACTTCTTATTTTTGTCTTAATTATTGAGAATAAATTCTTTAAACCTTAATTGATTGAATTGGAGCAAGTTCACTTAAATCCCAAGCTATTTTTTGGCATCTAAATTGTCCGAAATTTTATAATAAGCTTTAATAATAAGATTTATGTTGGTTGGTTGTGCACATTGGGATATGGAACGTGAATATTAACGGGTTACGGGATCACAACCAAAGCAGACCAGACCCCACAAGCAGCACCCGTTCACGAGTTTGCCCTTCAATCCGGAACACAGTAATATTGGCACACTACTGCTTGGCGGTTGAATAACTGGCTAAGTTGTGGTACTTCCCTAGGCGGACTTTGCAAAAGAGTCCAGTTAAACAACCTATCACGTCCATAAACTGGCCGCACTCCCGTTTAGGTGAGGGCATTCATTACAATACTACTAAATACACATTATGAATGTCGTCCATTCTACCTATTTTAGCACAGTTTTGCTCACAGATACGATCACGCGATTTATGCATCCATTGTCTGTATACAAACTATTCTCATTAACGTCCTAGAGTTTGCAGCTATTCGAATGTATGGACGATTTTTGTTTGAGTACCCCCTTTTGCTCCATAGAGCCTACCAGCGTTTCTTATTACGATTCAGTTTAATGCCTGAAATGACCCATTCCATAAGGAACTATGAAATTGATTTACCTGAAATGTACTTGCCGCTATAAATTTCATAGTTTATGGAACAGTACATTAGGCCTCAAAATGAATCACAATAGCAGACACTGGTAGTTACTAGTTCATTCATAATATCTTTTTGCAATGAAACGAGTTTTATAATCCGCTTTTGTTCGAAAAGTTTCGTTTTCAGCATCTCGTCAGATGAAAATAACAGAAAATTCATACTTTAAGATGAAAAGTTAATACCACGTAACGGAACTTCATTTCCGGAAAATGCACAATCATTGTCTTCAAATATATTCTCTTCTAAAGTATAATTAGTATTTGACGACGGATTGGGTGTAATGGGCGAACAGAGGACTATACGAAGCGTGAGGTCTTCAAGTAGTAAATTATTTCAACAATGCGGCATAAAAATAAAGATTTGCAGCACATCCGCAGATTCTTTTACCAAAAACAAGTTAATGTGGCTCTGTCCACACCAGCTACACAAAATGACACCAAGAAAGCTATCTCCTGCCTTAACAGCTTGAAATAATAACGCACATTCGGGCCACGTGTATCCCCATCCATCGCGGTAATTGCCGACAGCCGGAAGATAGCTCGAGAATTATGACGTCACATAACGTGCTAATGACGTCATAACTGCATTGCCCCGGGCGCCAGTTGACTTACGCCCGCGCGTGCAATGGACATACTAAGTTATAGTGAGCAAATCCAGTATTACCTCAACTGGTTTTTCACCTGGGCTAGTGTTGGGACGCATACTAAAGATACGTTTGGTTGGTTGTATCAATAAATATGCTACCTACGCTTGATACGCGTGACCCTTGAACTTTAATCTGACCTAGATGCAACAGACTGTAAAGGTGCGTTTTCATCTGAGATGACCGACGAAGCTAAATAAGCAGTTCGAGGATGCGTAGCAGGATTTTTTCACCAGCAAAGACGCGGTGTGCCTTCTATTGACTGTAGTCTAATTGCTCTCTTAGGACAATGACGGACGGTAAACAAGCTGGAGCGACTTGATTTGTTGAAAAATAAAGCTTAGGAACGATCAAACACGTTCATTTTTTACGTTGCACGCACGTGCAACGTAAAAAAGCCGCAGGCGGGGTGTATTTGACGGTCGCCGTGCCGTCTGGTCTGTGAAAAGGCAAGCCGTAGGACCCGGCCATTAGACACACCACCTTGCACAAATTCTTCGGACGTCCCTTTCACACATCTCGGAGAGAGGCCTTTGTACATATAAAACAATTGATTGTTTTATATGTACAAAGGCCTCTCTCCACTAAGCCCTTTAACACCAAGGCAGCGCTGAGCGAGGCAAATTAAGTAATTCTATTGGGGGATTTTTTCCTCGGGCACCGATTAAAGCTACTTCACACAGCTGTAGTGAAAATGCACCTTAAGTGCGAACATCAACATCAATGTTATAATAAGCATTATCATCATCAGCCGGAAGAAGTCTACTGCTGAACATACGCCTCCCCCTTTGAACGCCACCGGGAACGGCTATTAGCCATTTGCATCCATCGGCTCCCTGCGACTCTTAGAATGTTGTCGTTTCACCTAGTGGAGGGCCTACCTACAGAACGTCTTTGGGTTCGTGGTTGACACTCGAGAACCTTTCCACCCTATCGGTTATCGGCAATAACCATACCTATACCTAATATTGATAACTTTTAACATATAGATATGTTATATATTCTTACCAAACCGCAGTTTGAAAGAAAAGAACCACTTTAGCATAATAGTATATACTCAAGTACCTACTTAAATTACTTGTTCCAGCATGCAGATCGATATTTCAGAAGCTAACTCCAAAACGTGGAATATCTGTGGCCGATCTTTTGCTTCACCTCACTACCCCGGGGTTCGTGTAAATGACATTTTGTGATAAGCGCCCGATTGGCGCGGATGTCATTTCATTCCCATTAGCAAAGGGTTGCTGCGTTATTGAATAAAACATGTTCTTGCTTTTAGCATTTATTTAGTTTTAATTTTGTATGGCATAATCACAAACTTGATTTGAAGGTGCAAGAATTCTACAGAGATAAGTAACGAAATTTTGAAAAAAAAAACAAGGCATCATTTACAAAATACTACACATTATCTCACTCAAATCATTTGATCTCTATAGCGAATGCTCTTTTTACATCTTACAGCATTTGACAACAAGTCCCCTGATGTTAAGTGATGATGTGATCGAATATATGCCTGGGTTCTACACTGAGAAAAATAATCTGACTTTCCTTCTGAGTCTTACCTACCAAGACCGATTCCTTCCTTATTTTACCTTAGATTTCCTTCTAATTCACAATTCCTTCCCCTTTGACTCAGAACGAAAACGGTACGGTATTGGATGGTCTTTTTGCTCTGTGTAGACTGGCAAGTGAGGCTGCCAGAATCCCAGACAAGCACCAGAAAATGCCCTACCACAAAGTAATGCTCTAAAACTTATTCAATTGAAATAGTAGCTAATAGATTGTTGGATAATAAATGTTACATATTTTAATATGTATTACTTTCACTATTTATTACACTGGCACCACCTATTCGATTAAAGCAGCCTTGTGAATAAGCAACTAGATACCAAGTGCAGATGCAAGTTCATAACTATTTATTTCTCAGCAGCGAAAGTTGGCATTTCTTCGGGTGATTCATTGCAAGCCGGCGTCGCCAGTAGATTTA
Organism: Opisthograptis luteolata; assembly: GCA_931315375.2. Classification (NCBI taxonomy): domain Eukaryota; kingdom Metazoa; phylum Arthropoda; class Insecta; order Lepidoptera; family Geometridae; genus Opisthograptis; species Opisthograptis luteolata. Next base: position 6,917,814 of record OV928047.1, on the reverse strand, counting down.
TATCCCCACCACCTGACACGTGACGTTTATTGCAGAATAGCCCAAGACTCGGAGCACAACAAGCGTACAGTTGCGAAGGTAGCACAATTTCGTGGGATCGAGTATTTAAGTTAAGAGTACCTAATACTACCCAACTTCTCAACTTGGTCAAAAAAAGGAATCATCTAGCATCGCTCATTGGGAAAAATATTTCGTTAAAATATCGGTATCGTTTGACCGCATGCACATCACCTGATTGAAGTTTATCACGCTACACCTAGATCGGGTAGGTACTAGGTATCAACGAGGCTGCCGAAAAACACCACTAGATGCTTCACCAATGAGCGATAGATTCTTAGCTTGAAAACACAAAACTATGGTTGCATCTCGATGGTCTTCTTCACCAAAGGCTCAAGCTCATTACAGGATTTGAAACTATGACAGTGTCTACTGAGTTATCATCGCTTTAACATAACTGAATACTTGACACTCGTAACTGTCGCATTTACGGTAATACACAAATCATGATACGAAAGCTACATATAATAGCGACTAGAATCCAATAACACACACTGACCTACTTATCCAAACACTATTTGATTATGATTTGTTGGTTGGATAAATAGCCAGAAAATTATGATAATTTATCGAATTGCATGTACTAATCATAGTGATTGACAGACATTGCACCAATTGCAGGGATAGTAATAATATAGATAGTCTTTATCATCATCATCATCGGCCTGTATCAGTCCATTGCCGGACATAGGCCTCTTTTAAGGAACAGCACTGAGCTCAATATTCAGCTCTTCTCATCTAACTACTGACAGATCAGCGCAAGTCTTACACTTAGAGTGTCTTACACACTACGTTTTCTAAGTTGCGGTCTCCACTCAAAAACACATCAACCCCATTGCTTGTCGGTTCTGCGGCTTATATGTCCATTCCACTGCCAGCTTGCTCAAGTAATATACATATATGAGTTATAATGCTTCACTTAAATGACACCACCATCAACTAAGTAGCTAAGTCAGATTGCGCTGACTGTTTTGCACGAATTCTAGTAGATTTCCTCCGGTTCTAAAAACTGATGTTTGTATTGAGTAGTGTAAGAAAGATTGTTTGAAGTAATAACACTGACTTCCACTGTTCCCAGAAGCAACTATTTTGCTTCGGTTCACGTACAACCGAGTAAGTGATTTGTCATACTGTTGCATAGTTTGCAGTGTGCACTTGAAAATACCTAGCAATAAATTTACATGGGTGAAAAAAGTTGGTTGACTTGACTTTGAGGTTAAGAACATCTTAATCTTACGCTTCACTCAAGATAATGTAATAATAAGGTATCTACTAGCAACCTTGAGGCTAATCTGAAAATTACATCAAAATCGGAGAAACACATACATTTTTACATATTAGTGAAGGTACCTCAACAAGTCCAGCCAATGTATGCAATATCTCACTTTCTAACATTACATTAAGCGTAGTAAACTTATTTTATTGATTCAATACATATGGATCAGGAAACACGAAGTCAATTTCCTTTGAAGAGCCTAACACTCAAAAGTTACGATACCGTACGGCTGAAAGATTTTACTGCAACACTAAAAATGCATTATATTTTACAAGGAATATATGTTACGAGCGTTTTATGCTCTCATTTACTCTTCACATAAACAACATTTCTAATGTAATGCAAAATGTGAACACAAAACAGATTCACGCAACGCAATTAAAAGCTACTTTATTTAAATACAGGGTGCTCCAACTGGACTAACTTAGAAACAAACAGAAAGTGAAACCGGGCTATGAGGTTACGATATGAAGTTTACATTTTGCGAGCTGAACATTTTTAAACCACATTTAAGTTTCGTATAAATTAAAGCTTGAAGGAAATTTTTAGTAGGTAGATACATGAAAACATGAATGCGTTACATGTAGTGGGCAGACTTTTGATCCGCCCGCGTCTTCAGACGGGTAGAAGCCCTGTTTTTGTGTAAAAATTTTATAGCCCTTATTGGTCTCAGCAGACATTACAATAATAATAAGCAAAATTTCAACAAAATTGATCCAGCCGTAAGAAAAAAACAATTAAACAAGCGTACAAAGCTTACATATTGGCAGGATTGTGGGATTGACACAAAACCAAATTCATATTTTTAAATTTTTTCTCCTTTCAATCTTGATTTTGAGTAAAGTTTCCCCGCAACAATGTTCTATACCTACCTATAACATCGTCCTACAAAATTCCGAAGCCCCAATTTCGCAGACGAGTTGGTGGTAAAAAATCATTACGAACCGCGCCGGCATTCGGGATATGTGCTATTAACATACTGCCGACGACGATCGGATAACGTTACACGTTTGTGAAAATTTAGTGGATGGTGTATAATTACAGGTGTGATAGGATCGCGACGACACGCCTCTCGCACGTTATAGTGATCGCGGTACTTTTAAGGGATATGCACAGTCAAAACGCAAAAGGGCTCCCTCCCACACAAAACTACGAATTCGCATCGCATCGCATCTCAGTTTTGTGTGGGAGACCTAAGAGATAAATAGAGACGACTCTTTTCTCATATTTGTTTAAAAAATTGATGGTATTTTTTTTATTTGTTTGGTTTATCAACAATTGTTACAATATGTCTTTTTTATTTAAAAAGATAAATACTACACAATGCTAAATGCACAACCTATAAAACATATGTTAATAAGATGATTCATCATCATCGTTATCATCAGCCGGAAGAAGACAACGGCTAAACATAGGCCTCCCTTATTAAAAAAAATTGAAAAAATTTAGTAGCGCCTGTATAAAAATAATAATTCATGGAGCGCCATAACAAGTGATAGAGAGAGAAATAGACGTCAACTCAAATATCATTGAGGCTTGGTTCGTCCTTAAACACCCTGTACATGGTATACACCGGTCATGATGCCATGCCAGTTTGATATAGAAGTGAATTCAATGTTTGAAATGTAAAGACTCGACTTTTGTAATGGATCCGCGAGCGAATTGGAAAATAAACTGTATGTTGTTAGTTTAGAGTCTTGTTTAGAACACTGGCATGTTTAATGGATTTGATTACTGCCGTGGTGAAAATATTTTTTTGAGCCGAGTGTTTCCGTTAATCTTTGTATTGCATCAGAAAAATTAAAATCAAATCAAAAAACCTGCTCATACCATTACCAGTATTATTGTTTTTTAACTGCTTTCGTTATATGTTTCATCGCAAAATATTTATGTAAAAATATGTCAATTTAGCTAAAAATATGTACCTACCTACTTACGTACTTGTTCTTTGATAATATCATCGCATACAGCAATGATGATTTCCTGAACCTAGATATCAGAAATGTAGATGGATTGGGGATCCACAACACCCAGGCACGAAACAATTAGAGACTTGCCTATTGTTCAATGCACAAATATTTTGCCCTGTAGCGGGAATCTAACTTACAACGTCACTTTGCAACTGGCTGTTAGTCTAAATTATACTATGTAAGTACCTCCCTACATTAAATATGAAACCTGAACTTTCGATAAAGCTCCTCCGTTTTTCATGAAATCGCCAACACACAAAATAATACATATTCAAAAATAATGTTTACAAAATGTTTGAATGACACACGTGATCAAATGAATGCCTCGTACCTGACTTTTATATCTTAATTAACCCGTGGTCAGTGCTGCTGCCAAAAAGACCCACCAGACTATTTTTTCGAATCAGCGTCTCGACCACTTGTTGCCACTTCCCACGCAAGCGATCTGCATACATTAGCAGGCTCTTTCATCCTCGCACTTAGCATAAAACAAGCCCGACATCGAGTCATTATGCATTCTTGGATTTCGAAATACTGCTGCATAAATTTACGCCATTATCAAAATATCGTGAATGAAACAAACCGAGCATGAGGCGGATTTAACCAGTTTAGGGGTCATTAACGCACGCAATGCGTAATGTTCGGTTCTTATTTGCACGCTCGCGATTACAGGGTTATGTGACTCGGAAAGTCATGTCGCGAAATGAGCGGGATGAAATTGCAGGCATTAATTTTCACGACTATGGTGATTGTAATTAATATTGCTGTTAAAGTTAATGGCTAGTGACACTACCTTCTCATTTAACAATTGCAATTGCAAATTGCTTTGCTGGCACAGGTAAACAAAACACGGGTGTTTCGGAAAAAGCATTTTTTCGGGTATGTTTTTCACAAAACGAGGTGTCTAACTTAAAAATCCGTGACAAGGATCCAATTTCGTACGAAAAATTCTAATTTCTCTAAATATTTAGCACATTTTCTCCAACAGCTTGATCAAAGGGCATTCGGCAATGACCGTCGACAGCACTCGAGTTAACTTCCTTTGATGATCAGCTCTCGACCTTCTCCTCCATTACGGGGCTCGCTTCAGGCGCCGACCGTAATTCTCTAAAAAGCTAAGGATCTTGATATTAACATAAGAAAATCCACCTGAATTTCGCTGGTGAGTTAAACGAGCCTGATCCTTGAGGCGTTTGGAAGAAACGGATGAAACATTTAAAAAGTTCTATTAAGGAGTGACCTTTCCGTATCATTAACCCGACGACATGACTTCATAAGGGACTACTTTTTATTTTAGAAAACGTAAAAATAAACTTATAAAAGTACCTAAGTGCCTACAATTTTGCACCAAAGTCGTTAGTGCACAGTTTATTGCTGCATTCAATTATCAAAACTCACTAAAATAACTAATTATAGCAGCAGATATATAAGGATCTTAAAATTACATCGTAGGTACCTCATGATTTGATGCGAACGACACGTGATTTAAATCTAATGAAGGAACACATAAAAGAAATAGGCGCGGAAACAAAGTGATGGTATAAAAATAATACCCCTCGTATTTTTTTTTCAATAAATTTGTATTCAAAATTTAAGATGCAAGATGTATAATAAAATTACTTTTAACAATTTTTCAACATAAAAATTATGATGCTCTTCATATAAATGAGACCTACTCAAAGTTTCGATAACTTCCGATAAGAAAATCCGGAACCAAATGCAGAAGCGAATGTGAAAGAGAAGTAGTCAGAACTTCCGCATATGCGGAAGCAGAAGGAGGATCTATTGCTTATGTTGCTACACTAATTGAAACGTACACTACCCAAGTGAATTTCTCCTAAATTCGGCAGTCTCCGGCAAATCGCGCGATCAGCTGATACGAGCGTTAGGACGCTTTCCGCCAACTAATGGCACTATTAACTACATTATGAATATTCATTGTCCGGCAGGACTCTGATTGCGCAGCTTTCAAGGATATTAGAGAGTAATTGCTGTGATTATTGGCGCGCTGACGGGAATGGCAATTAAGTTGGAGGTTGGAGGTATAGATATTCGGCTCACATATCTATCTATGTAAGTTTTTGAAGTCTCTGACAAAATAGTGCATGTCATCATCATCACCAGCTTATCACGTACACCACACAAAAGCCTTCTCTCAAAGAGAGATAATAATTATAGTAATAGTCCATTTAACATGTGAAGGACTGCATTTTCAATGCTCATGTCAATTTTCTTACTTTACAAAATCGCTTTTATTAGCAGTTTTTCAGTTTTGCTTAACTATATATAAATATGTTTTATACAATAAACACTTCCCAGTCCAAATGTAGCACGGCGCTACTTTCGACCACGTTGTCACATTAACATTCGGTGACTTGTGATCAAATGCTACTCCCCAAAAAGTAAAACAAAAAAAAGTAATAGTGGGTAAGATTTCCACATAAATGTAAGTTCTTTTTTAAACCCAGTGGCATGTACAGTCAACGACAAAAGTAGCTGATCATACTCGATTTTCCAAATGTGTTTTTACATCTGTAATACTTGTTTTTTTTACACCTAATGTGTTATTACATCAGTACCTAATACTTGTTTTTTTACAACTAACAAGATAGCGTTTGACCACAACATAACACACCTGATGTTAAATGATGATGCGGTTAAAGGATAGTTTTTAAGATGGTGGAGCTATTCGGAAAATTTGAAATTGTTCAGCGACTTTTGTCGCTGATTTTAATCGCTCGTTTATAATAAATAGGGCTGTTGCAATAACGCATAATCAAAACATCAACACAAACGGCCTAACCACAGCGCGACCGAAGCAAACTCGTCAACCAATTAGTCGCACCATTTAATGCAAATACCTACAATAGAATAGCTGGCCGGCGATCAATCGTTTAATCCACTATCCATCGGTTTTATTGTAATCTACTGAATTTATCGTCAAATGACCATTTGCACAGATTGATAAAGTATTTTAGAATAATTTTAACACGTTATGCACGTTATATCATTTCGTGCACAGTAGGCATTAAACTGTGAGTAAATGAGAGAATGACTATAAGGCTATCTCATTTCCGTGCATTTTTGCTTCATGTCATTGACCGATAACCGATGGGGAAGAAAGGTTCTCGAGTGGCGACCACGAACCACAACATCACACAATTTGTGTGTAAGTATATGATTTTTTGTTTATATTGTTATGAATTCTTTTGTTGTACGATATTGTGTACATATTCAGAATTATAATATGCATTGCTTTCATTTTTTCATACAAAGATTTTCAAGTTACCACAATATGTGTGATAAAACCTATACGTCTCGTTAGAAAACGATGTGATAACCATGGCTGTAGTTAGGTTAGATTCAACGGTGCGGCGGCGTACCTAGGTCTTAGTTTCGAATCCTGCAATAAAGAGACGAAAGTAACAGCACGATAAAAAAAATTTAATATCAATTCAATAAACAAAACTCAGAAACGTAAAACCTTCAGCCACCTTTGTTACGTTTTATTGTGAAATAGGCCTGCGTTTGACCGTCGTCCCGTTGTTGTTTTTACAATAAGAAAAACAAAAATTCTTGATTTTTATTTTTTCTGTTTTATCTTAATATAATACTGAGGACAACGAAAACAAAAATTCATAGCAGAACATTTTATCAGAGATCGTCCTAATGTCAGCTGACAAAATACATAAATGGAATTTAATATTAATGTCCTCTACTACGCATTTCTGTATTCTGGCATGATGTTAATATTCAATGAAACAGTGATAAATAAAACATGGAATTACATTGGAGATGTTTTCGGCTCCTTTGTATCCGATACCTATACTTAATAGCCTATTTAGCTTTGATGAATCAAATAAAAATATATAGTTTAAAAAACTAAAAAAAACACTTTAAAAACGCAGTGAAAAATATAAAATAATAAAATTGACTTGTATTAGTTACGATATAATGGTTAATTCAAAAAGTGTGGAGCGCTTTTTGGTTGTGTGTACTTTTATTTACCCATTAAAAGAAGCGCTCCACACTTTTTGAATTAACCATTATATCGTAACTAATACAAGTCAATTTTATTATTTTACATTTTTCAGTGCGTTTTTAAAGTGTTTTTTTTAGTTTTTTTAAACTATATATTTTAATTTTTTTTAATTTTTAGTCTTTTGTTACCAAGTTCAATTTAGACTCATCAAGACGAATCATATGAGCCTAAACACGAGGGGTTTACTAGTAGCCACTGCAGAGATCCTCTACCCACCTTTCGGTTCCATCATCAGACCCTCTTCACCAAGTTCAATCTATTGGACTCATCAAGACGAATCATATGAGCCCAAACACGAGGGGTTTACTAGTAGCCGCTGCAGAGATGCCCTACCCACCTTCCGGTTGCATCATCAGACCCTCGTCACTAAGTTCAATCTATTGGGCTCATGAAGACGAATCATATGAGCCCAAACACGAGGGGTTTACTAGTAGCCACTGCAGAGATGCCCTACCCACCTTCCGGCTGTATCATCAGATCAGGTCGATGATACCAAATTATTGCATTGTCACCGAGATTACATACACATACAAAGTTTCAAGTCAATACGACAATTAGAAGTGGGTGAAAATTGACTTCTAAGATTTGATTACATTGTTAGTTAGTTAGTTAGTTAGTTAGTTAGTTAGTTAGTTAGTTAGTTAGTTACAAGTCAAGCTAATAAAAGTGTTTTAAAAAGGAGATGCATCCCTCGCGTGCTTCACACACCCAGTCTAAATAAAACAATTAATTACTACGCGAAAAGTTGTATGACTGACTTTAGTTTCTTAAAGGTATCAGCGCCGAACCCTCGTTCTAGCAATTTGTGGAAATTTTGTTTTCACGGGAAATAACTAGCCTAGTTGTTTTTGTAGTATTCATTATTATTCTATAAACTTAGTTAAAAAAATTGGTCCAATCGTGTTGAAATGAAAAAAAAGAAAGGAAACAATTAGACAACGTTCCTATTTCATGTGTACCTATTACTAGAGAAAGGAATTGTAGACTGTAGCATATCTTCTTTTATAATTTATCAAAGCCTGGCTTGCTTCATATCAGCCAGCTAAATATTCTAAATATTTTAATACATGTCGTCCTCTAATTAATTTTTGTATGTAATTTCGGGACTAATTTATTTAATGTTAATTATTTAACTTTGTCAGTATCTACCTATAACTCATTCAAGATACAAATAAATTTAGTGTCAATCATGTGGGTAAACATATTGAAAAAATTAATAAATGTAGCACACATGTTAGGCCTCAACTGATGGGCAAAAAGCAATGGTCAGAATGGCCATGCAGTTTAAAACATTTTTATTTGTATGTATTACATGCAAAATAATTAATTAATCAATTATACTTATTAAATAGAAAAACATCATTAGGTACACACAGTCTAATCAGTTATGTAAATCCCGTTAGAATTGAATAAAATATTTAAAAAAAATCATGAAAGCCATACACGAATATTACTATAAATTCGGCCAAAGCTTCGGCCCAACTCCGCCATTGTTGACGTGTAACAAAATTCGTGTCACTTTATGAAGTTTTGGATAATTAAAAGCTCTGGTTCTATGTTAACGAGCCCTAGCATATGCAAATTGTGATTTACATAACTAGAAACATGAAATGTGGTTTGCCGGAACTTTTACTAGTCTATCAGTTCAGTTAGGTACAGTCACCGATAGAAGTAATTCGGCAATCCCCATTCTCAAACTTTCGAACACGAAACTTCACTGATTGAGGCCACATTATGAAAATTGACATTCGCTCTTTTGTCTCTGACTATACATATTGAGTTAGAAAATGTTCGATAAAGTTCGAAATATATTTATTTGCAAACCAATGGCCAGTTTCAAAAGCTTGAAGATTGAGCGCAAGGAATAACTTGAGTTGTGGAAGACCAACCACTGTAGGTACTAAGTTACGTACTTGTAGTAGTACAATACAAAACAGTAGGTCAAATTGTCTACTAACACTAGCGATAGAATGCCTATCTTGTCGATATCAGGTAAAATCTTTCTATAATTCATCATCATAAGCCTATTACGTTCCCATTGCTGGGACACAGGCCTATTCTCAGAGCTGGCATTCTCTCAGAGAGAGAGAGAGTGAGCCATAGTTTCACCAAGACAAAAAGAGAAAAAAAAACCGGCTAAGTGAGAGTTGCATGGGCTCGCGTACAAACCTGTTTTCTTTGGTTATTCAACTATATATATAAGTACATATACAGTTTTCACACTTTTTCTTTTTCACTCACAAGACCTTGCTTCATGCCAAATTTCATTACTTTGTCAACGGGAAGTACCCTATAGGTTTGATACCTTGAAATCGCAAAATATGCGAAAATGTGCGACATGAAAGTTCATATCTTTTGATCAAACAAAAACAAATGTAATTAACAACAATCATGCATGGAACTGTATGTTTACCTACTCATGTTTTGTGCAAATAAAAATTATCTTATCTTATCTTATCTTATCACGTTGACTTACAAGTTTGATTTTTTCACAGATGAAGGAAAACGTAGAATCGAGTATTTGATAAAAAAATCTACTTGAAACCTCAACGCGTTCTCAAGAAAAAGGGTTTTGACGAAAAACGAGAAAGTGATTCTATAAGGTCCTTAAGCTAGGTATTATTTTTACTCTTACTGCGACTATATTACCTACTATTTATACATGCATTGTGCTAAATCAACAGTCAGGTAACGCAGCATGTTTCGGCTCCACGCCTAAGTGCAGGATGCGCCATAAAACGTTTAGATTGGCATTAAAAGCGCTTCAGTTGCCATCAACATGCTTCGCTTCTGATCGTAACTTGTGTATAGTGTATTTCACAGCTTTATTACTGTGTGTAGCTTATCAAGAAGGCTGTACCAACCACTATTTGCGAATAGACTGCTGAAATACTTTGTGGTGCTTTTGACGCAAAGGAGCCTCAAGAATCAAGAAAGCTCTACTCACGCTGTTTTAGGAAATCACGTAATCTTATTTATGAGTAAATCAGACGATACGCCGTCTACCGCATCATTGCTTGGCAATGGGTGAGATGGCGGACAAAATATACGTGCCTATATGCAATAAAAAAAGTTAAACTAATAGTACAATACTAACAACAACTGCGGGGTGAAATCGCTCGAGATAGAAAATAGTGGCGCTCTCTCATTTCGGAAGCCAAGACACACGGTTTCGGTCGCTGAGCCATCGGAGTTAGTTAATAGTACAGTCAACGACAAGAGTCGCTTAACAATCACACTTTTTTCTATTATCCTCATCATCTCAGACACCAATTTTTGTCCTCATCATCACCTAAAATCAGGTGTGTTATGTTGTGGTCAAAATGATTCCATGTAAAATGTAAAACAAACAATAATAATTACTGATTTGAAACACATTTGGAAAATCGAGAAGGATCAGCTACTTTTGTCGCTGACTGTACAATAACAGTGTGGTGTGTTTGAATTTAACTCGACATACAGAGACGATCGACATTTAATACCTACTATAATACTTCCGGTAACAAAAGCCTCTTTGAAAATTAACCGTATGTATCTACTAAGTCGACTCGTTCCCATTACTTTCAATTTCATGGCGTATTTATTTTCGTTTAGAATAAGACATGTAAAACAAACATCTTTGCTCAAAATTAGACGGTGCTCGTATACCGTTTACGTGTTCAATTTCATCAATTTAATTTAATTTGCTGGTTTACTCAAGACTCGTGGAGGCTCCACGCCTTAAATTACACGCTACTGTATTTATACCCTTCATTGTTGAACACAACCGTAAGAATAAATAATCGTTTTATCCCGGAAAAAGGTTCCTGCGGAATAACGGGAAGACGCAGGGGAAACCCCGGGGCGCAAATAGTAATAAAATATTTCAAAACATACTTTTTGAAACATAGTCATGGTTTCGGAACGGGATGCCTCTGTTAAAAGCGCCATGTTCATGATAAAACAAAAACAAGTATGTGCATGGTAAATATCTCATTTCAAAACAAAATTCTAATCACACAATGTGTTAGTTCAATATTATTATATTCAGCAGAACAAATTATGAAAATGAGTGTAAAGGTGGTCTTCAGGTTCAGCAACGCCCCTAGTGTAGTAATTTGCAAATGGCCATAGGTGACGGTGACAACTTACCATCAGGCCTTGAAAACAGTTATTGTTCAGTTATAGAAAACTTTTCAATCGTGGCTAAATATGCATTCCCCTCAAATAAATAGCACAATGAACGTGAAATCATAGGGCATCATGCGATGTTCGAATTAAGGATCCGTGATCGATCCCACAATCACTGAAACAACACGCTCGTCTTTTGTACTCTTTCATAATATGACAAAAATAACTTCAGAACTACTGTAAAAGTTCAATAAATACGAAAGAAAGCCAAACATAAAATAGTTTGAAAAAAACCTTGTAACTTATACAAACTAAAAAAATAATTTATGCTAATTTCCACCCCACATCCTGGTCTTGACAGGACCTAAATCAAAAGTTAAGGTTATTCTTAAAATAACATTTTAATACTACGCTCTCTCTAGCTAAAGTATTGTGTGGTCTGTAATTTCAAAGGTACTACATACGAACACCGAAATTGGACATGTGTAAAAAATAAACAATCATAACAAGATCTCAAAGGGACAGGCCTTTACAATGCCTTTTATGTGTCCACAATTTTGTCCTTTGTTAGACTCTGCCTCACTTCAGTAAGGTTAAATAAACAAACGCGGAGCTTCCACAAATTATACTTATCTTGAACATTTTATTTCATACTTGCATTTTGACCTGTGTCCAGTTTACAAGCATAGTGCGAATAGACAAACGTCTTACGTTTTATAGTTTTAAGTAGATACGTAGATGAAATTATGCTTGAAATAGTACCTCTTGTTGAAAACTATACTTTTTAAAATGTTAAATTACTAAATTCACTACATTATCTGATACCATCAACTCTTTCCACCTTCGAACAACAAGACGTACTGCATCACGATATCCGTAGATGGTGGACCTCCGTTCCACAAAAAAAAAGCTTCGCTTTCACCGAAGGAGTGGATCTTCCATACTACACTAATATGGCGCAACGATCCAAAATGAGTCTTTGCTTCCGATAATAAAACACGTCACTTCTGTCTGTCCTGCGTCACCTCCTGGAAATCCTCCTCCAGGTGGAGTAGAACAGCCTGTTCCTTTTTTATCATCCTGCCAGCATCTCAGTTACCCCATAACTTTAAATTAAGAGCCTTCAAATCAAAAGTGGAATCATAATTGCTCTCGCTATTACCTAACAGTCACGTGGGTAAATGCCAAAAAAAAGTAATTAAAAGCTTTACTTATACTCGTAGAGCTCATTAATAAGTTTTCCACTAATATTAAAGCAGAGCAAAACCTAATTTCAATACCACAGTATACGCGTGTGCAATTTGAAAACATGTTGAATAATAGGTACCTACACAGGATATAGTGATACAGTCAGTACCTTATCTTGAACCACCTTATTATTAAGTTTGAGGTTTGAGTTAGGAACTTGCAGTTTGTGTAGATGGTAAAGTTGAGGATCCACCCTTTTACAACCAAAGTGGTGCAATGGGCGAAAAGCCGATTATGGAGGCGTTATTTCTTACATATGAGCGTTACTTATTGAAGATATATATCAGCTCATAAGTAGTAAAACCACCTAAAAACCATAATGATTTAAAGTGCGAAAATAGCATCAGCGTTTGCAGGCTGCAGCTATTCCAAGCCTCAAGCCTTTTCCCTAAATTTCTAATTGAAATGACGCCATTTAGCGCGATGACCTCCAGCAAAGGAACCAACCACATCATTTTGCACGTGACCTGAAAATACCTGTTCACGAGTAACTGAGCTCTCATGCAATTGTATAAAGTTATTATACAGTCTTTATCGTACCATTTCCCACATACGGGTGGTCGCGGTCTTCATAAACGCAGTGGCTGTGTTCCGGATTGAAGGGTAATGTTTCCTATGAAATTGCAGGGCATAAAAAGTTCTAACATCTCAGGGCGACACGCGGAGCCTTGCCACGCTGGATCTTGAACTGTTGGAGTTCATTATTCTGAGTGGCACTGAACTTTAATGACCAATTGTGACCAACGAGCGACTTGCTCTGCTTATCACACAGATGCACAAAAAAGCTAATTTAAAAAAACTATGGAAAATGTAGATACTAAAAATATTAAAATATCTAGTGCAGTGAATGTTTGTTCATTAAAAGTGTATCAAAATTCCATTCACGTTGTAGTTACCTGTTGTTTATTGCAAACTTTATATTCCAGCTTCATAGCGAAGCAATAAGCTCCGAGTATAGAGTTAGACACCTACTAAAATTTAGGATTGCTCTGATGGATTTCGTAAAGTATTTTTCTTTACGCTTTTGAGTTGGATAACCCGAATAAAATCCAAATTTCTTTTGCGCTTCTCATATCAAAATAATTATGTTCGACTAGCGACCTGTCCCACGATTTCGCCCGTGTGGATGTTGACCAACGACAGATCGGTTTTAGAAATATCAAAAGCATTTTTTTTTAATGTAAAAGATTGGCAAACAGGCAGAAGGCCCGCCTGATGGAAGGCGATCACCGTCACCTATAGACATTTGCAACACTAGGGGAGTTGCCGATGCGTTGCCAACCCTTAAAGACTCTTTCTCTTTTTTTTCTCCTTTTTTATCAGCTCATATCCAAAAATTATACTCCAAACTTCGCTCGTCTAGTCTTTTCCATGTTCCATCTAATTTAAATTCAACCTTCGACCTTACTAGGTACAGCCAGCGACATAAGTAGATAATCACACACAATTTTCCAAATGTATATCAGAACAATGAATATTGATTGATTGGAATAGGAAGATTGGATATATGGTCATGTTTAACATCTTTTATTGCTGACCGTACCTAAAATATTCCTTGAATATAAATAACAGTTCCGTCAAAACCAGAGTGAAAATTACGTTTAAAGTATATTTAAAACAAGGTCCTTTTCTCATTAAATATTTGTTTCATCAGTGGTGGTCAGGCAGTAATAGCAGCAATCATGGGCCTCTACCAGAGGGCACGCGTGCTTCCCGTGTAAGTGGTTACAAGTACAACTTTTCTTTTACATCCCACGGGGTCTGGATTACACCTTTCAATTTGACGTTGGAAGTCTTTGAAAAACTACTAACGAAGTTCCCTGTCTTTTAATATAACTTGCGAGTCTTGTTTTACATTCGCAAAGTGTCAGGTCACCGACCTATGAAACATTTCCAGTATGTACCACCCGGAACAATACTATTTTGATAGACTAACTCTATAATGAATGATACCTACATCAAAATACAGATACATTTAGAACAAGACAAGACAATAAAATCGGAACCACATCGTGTAAAGCGATAATGCGGTTGACGGTGAAGTACCATGCATGCCTAGAAGGTGGCGTGGTTTTTTTTTTCATCCTAATTCCTAGATTGGTTTGAGCTAGTCTTGTGTTTTTGCGCTTGATTTTCATCAAATTTTCCTTCACCAAAAACTTAAGCTCTTTTAAAATCGAAACTATATCTATGAAACTAACGGATTAATTACTCTAACATTCATATACTCTTTCAACAGGTGTTCAAATAAGATACTCAGGGACAATATACAGCTCATTAACAATAGTTCCCGAAACCTTAAGGTCCCATCCAAAACATTTCTAACCTCTACCGGTAAGGTTCTATTTGTATCTATTCATTAAGCCCTATGTCCACGACGCGCGTCATCGCGTCTTTATCAACCGGCGATAAGGCGTCATCAATCTTTGGACTACAATGATCCCCTAACTAAGACCCGATGACTTGATATCACTCACCTCTGACTGACGCGGTATAGTCACGGACGGGATATGTCAGTGGTCAGTCTGGTCAGAAAAGCGACAGTGAAATTTAGCTCTCTGTCGTTGGTTTGCGTCATGATTCTATGTTCTTTGTTTATTTTTTTCTATCTGAACCTACTATCTGAACTAGAATCTTTTAAATGAATCTTTAAAAAATCTATAATTTGGTTATCTTTTTAGACTATTTTGCATCAATTGCTATTTTATTAGAGTTTTCATTAAAGTGTGGCTATAAAGCTATCATTATCTGACAAAATCGTAATATATTCGGAGTATCAAACTAACATCTAGGAAACAACGTGACAAAGATACTAAATAAGAGTTTAGTTGAGTATTTATTAACAAGTTAAGCCATATTTATCATATTTATATATATCTGTAAAAGTTTGCTATAGCCAAAATATCCATAAATGTTTACAGTCAAAGACACAAAGCTTTCATTGTTAAATATAAGTCATCTACATATTTGATAGATATACTGTTGTATGCCCATTGAATGTTTATAAAATTAAGACCACAAATACTTGCTTAATTATATTCACACAGAAGATAACTTAACTGTTTGTTAAAAACATAAAAGCAAGTTTATTTGATCAAGTGGTTAAGTAACTGATTGTACAATGGATCATCATTAACAGTTTGTGAAGTCTAGGGTTGTCATTATAATATCTTTCTTGCAGTATTTTACTTGCGTTTTTGGAAAACAGACTTGGATAAATTTGCTGACTTTTTGGCGTTGTTGAATGAATTTATGATGGGATGAGTGCATTTTTTTATGTGCATGAAAATTCCTAAATAAAGTTGGAAACGGTAACCCTAATCAGGCAACGGTAAAGCTCTCGACACCATTAATCATCGCTTTAGACTCATTATTCTTATATTCAATATTAACTTTTAGTTTATGAAATATATTCATGAGAAGTTTAGTTTGTATGAAGTTTTAATTTTGTTTAGAAATAGATATAAATTGTACTTTAGCTTTAAACCAGTCTCATCAAAGCCTTGTTTGTAGATAAATTCAATAGGGCTTCAAGTCATTATTTTTGTACTTTTTCATGCCAATTATTAGGGTGTAGTAGATAGTGGTTATTAAATATTATTACCTAGAATCATACACAATACCTACTTAGTGAAAAACATTTGAAGAAAAAATGAGGTAAATGATTGAGCAGGAAAATAAAATGACGCTAGCTAGTGTTGTCTTTGATTACAGATGTAATTTTTTTTTAAGAAGCTTCTCCTTGTATGTTGATACTTCTATTGTATTACAATCTAGTCTATACTGGCTAATAATTAATTTAAATATTACATGACTTATCCTCACATATTTTTAATTATATAAGTACTTAGAAAGTACATTTTAGAACATAGCGACACAACCGAATAACTTAACCTTTGATTGAATCGATATTCAACATCATTAGTAACGCTTGACGTGTACAGTTTATAAAAAGTATCAACGCACACGGTGGCCATATTCGACTTGCTATCGATACAAGGTATCGATTGAGAACTGGTAATCGGTACATGAATATTTATTGTTAATTTGTAAGCCCGATGCTCCGATAGTCCCAAGGCATCGTACTGAGAGTAATATTTTATCATTTTGACATTGTTATATCATTATAATGGTTCCCAGTTAACTATTTGAGTTATGATCGAGTCTCAAACACATATTAACAGTCACGAATTGACTTTGCAATACCAAAATTCACAGTCTTCACTCGATTTTATTTATGGGAGTCGTGATTATATTTGAATCAGATTCGCTTTTTGATTGCGTTAATATTTTGTTTAATGTCGAACTTTTGCATAAATGGCGAGATCGCATTGTGTAATGCCAGCAATAAAATTGCAGACGATATTACAAACAACTTGATTCGGGTATTTCATCACCCAGGTTCTCTTATTTCAAATAATAAGACAGATGACAAAACAGGAGCTTAGTGGAAAACTAACCAGAACTCACGCCATAACGTAGGTATTTATCTAACTAATTCATTAAAATATTCATCATAATTATGTAGGTACTGCTTTAAACTAATGACACTACTAGGTACAAACTTCCATTTATTGGACAAACATTCCACTAATTTTCTAAACAAACAATAGCAGCGTAGGATTTTAACAAACTTTAATCACTACCGAGCAAGACAGCTCGCGTAGGTAGAATCGATTTCTATTCGATTGTCTACAATCGAAATCTTGAATAGTCTCGATACGTAATTGATTAGGGGTCTGCGATCAAAGATGTGCTTCCGCATGACGGGGGCCGGCGATCTCCAACTGATAGATTAACGAGTGACTACTCGAATGTGAAACATGGGTGTTGCATGTAACCGCGCTAACCTTTGATTCTAGTACAGTCAACGACAAAAGTCGCTGAACAATCACACTTTTTTATATTATCCTCATCATCTTAGACACCAATTTTTGACCTCATCATCACCTAAAATCAGGTGTGTTATGTTGAGGTCAAAATGATAAAATGTAAAATGTAAAAAACAATAATAATTACTGATTTGAAACACATTTGGAAATCGACAACGATCAGCTACTTTTGTCTCTGACTGTACATACTCAATAACTAGTTGGTATAGCTACTTGTGTCTATCTATTTTTATTCAATACCGTTTTTATCTTTTAACATTTTATCACTTATTCTCAGTTTTGATGCAGACGCTCATACTGATACAAAACGTATGTAAGTGATTTTTGATGACATGAATGAAATAACAGATTTGAATATCGCTCTATATACAGAAAATATTTACCATCGCTCCAAACAGTAAAAAAAAAACATCGTGAGGAAACGGGCATGTCCAAGAACCACAACATTAAAGGGCATGCGACATCTACCAGCCCGCACTGGGCCAGGATGATGGATAACGGCCTTAGTTTAGATTTGTCATCCGTGAACCTTAACAAGCAAGCATGACTACAAATATACATTGGAGAATATCATTGTAGGTAATTAGCAAAGCTCAAGCACGCCACAATTCCGCAACAGATAACAACCGGTTCAAAGATGCTCTCTCCGCGATACGAGCTCGCGGGGAAACCGAGACGTTTCGATATTTAGTGGTCCTGGTGAATGTAGCATGCGACCATCGATTGGGGATAACACTGTAGGATAGCAATTTTAACGAATATAATAAATCTGTTAGTATCAATACCATGGGCTTATACTCCAATGAAACCAAAACAGCTGAACAGATTTTAATTAAATTTAGCATATGCCTTCTCCCAGATGTTTGTAGTTTTATCCTGAAGTAAAATGTCTGCGGAAAATTGAGAAAACTTCATGTGACGCAATACCTTGCAATACTTACCTTGCTAGGAAGCTGACTTAGTTCATCACAGTAATTAATCATGCCCAATTCCTGAAGAAAACATACATAATGATGCTCACACAATCACACACAATATATGTATTTTTTTGTGTTTTTGTAATAGACTGACAAACAAATAGATAGACGACCCGCCTGATGATAAGCGGTCACCGTCGTCTATTGATATTAGCGACACTAAGGGCGTAGCCAATGCTTTGAGGGACTATAATACTCCATCTGATAGAACCACATTTTTCATTCGTCTTCTACCTCTTCGACTTTGATTTTGCTATTCTTGAAGTCTGTTTGTATTCCTTAAAATATTATCTTTGAAATTCGGAACAAAGCACTGATAGGTTATGTGGCAGTCGCTTATCTTCACCATCGGATCGTGGCCCAATAGTTTAATGAAAACCAGTACGGTGACTGAATCGATTAGTTCCATCTGAGATAGCATCAGTGCGTAGTTAACTATCATTGTCTGTGCCGGTACTCGGTAGCTTTAGATTGATGATACGAGCTTCATTGTTTGAAATGTTAGAAAAATCATCTATTCAATCTTGCCTGTCTATCCATGACATGGTATGGTGGAGAGAGGTCGTTGTTACGTTGTATAGGTGTTTTGATTGTGGGCACGGTGCAAATAATATTATTGAAGATGCTATTTGGTCTTTTTGCTTTTTTATCACTGTCCTGTTGGTTTGGATTTTTTTCGTTTCCTTCTCCAAAGTGAACTTTTATAAAACGGTTTCAGTAAAATTTTTATTTATTAAATTGTCGTATTAAGATTATGTTTCCATTGTATAGATTCTTAAAGGCTCGCGCACACAATAGTAGAAAGTACTGCGCCTTTGAAATATAAAATGAAACAGATATGCATGCACATTTTTCGATATTTTGCGGTACAGGCCGCCCATAGTGTGTGCGAGGCTTAAGAGTATTAATTATAGAGTACCTAGTTGCCTACTAAATTACCAATACTGTGATAGCTTTGATAACACACAGGAAACAGGTTTATTAAAATATTTGTTTAGTAAACGAAGAAAATAATTTTACCATAGATTACTGATTATGTCTCTACCTACTATTGAAAATTCTATTAAGTAGATTCTTAGACTGACATCTAGATAGAAAGGTGTTCTTTATCTACGGCATCTGCATCTGTCCAGGATATAGCAGATACATTTGCAATTCTGATATGCGCGTTTAGATAACTGTCTCATGTGACTCACTCGTTTTATTGCCTGCCAATTAAAATTACAAAGCAGGACTTATTTGCTTGCATCTAAACCTGTACTCGCTAACATGGATAAATGTGACTTCGTCCAGTTAGCAGTAATACCTATTCAAATGTCTCTAAAGCTTATATTTATTAGCTTAATCTGAAACCTGTATTATGATAATAAGGATTCTTCTTACGACTGTAGAATTGGAAAGCCACGCGTCGTCATAACAATATAATTACTTACATCACGGAAAAGAACAAAGTAGTCGAGCCATATACATATTTGATATATTGCTATTTCTAACTGATGAATAACAAGATAAAGTGTCTCACTGCATGCACAGCTGATAGTATCAATAATATGTACTTACCTAGTTACCTACTATTCAGTCGAACTAAACTAGATATCTTGGTGCCTAACAGAAAATCACCCAATCAAACATCCGGCTATCTAGCTCACAAAGTCTAACCCCTACGGAGCTTTCTGAAGCGACTCGCTCCAACGACAGAGAAAAACATTTTTCGATCAAAGTTCGAAATTAATTTTGAAGTTTCCGTCTGACCAGCGCTCAGCGAGATCCGTGAGGGCGCTTTCAAACTAGCGTTTAATACGCGCATGGAAGCTCGTTTTTGGAAGCGTATGCATTTTGCTATACGCGCAACTCATACGAGCGTTGGCGCGTTTATAAGCTGGTATAAGCGCGAGCCGCGACTACCGGTTCGAGCCCTAGAGCGAACACGCCGGAATAAGCCCGTGACCCGACGTGGTTTTTAGTTTCGCGCGTGTAAGAAACGCAGAAAAAACGCTAGTCTGAAACCGCTGAGGCCATCTACAAGAAGTTATAATTTTATAGCCAACTTTTACGGTGTGTACCTACTCGCATCTAAGCAAGTGTAATAAAAAATACAAAGCTCTTGAGAAGGCTTTAGTAAGGCAGTGGAAATAGAAAATTCGTAGAAAGTAATCACGACACGGAAAATATAGAAAAAATATTAGAATACTCGTTGTTTGTGTCTTTATTCAATGTTGTTCCTCGCCTGACTAGCTACCATCCTCATGTTAAGAATCTTTTGCCAAGCATCTAACGGTGTGAGAGCCAGTTCCCAGTCCAGGTGTAGCGTGACACCACCTTCGACCACATCGTTACTTAACATCAGGTGCCTTGTGGTCAAACGCTACCTTGTAATAAAAAAAAAACTACGTCCTAGACATGTATTTTACGTCAGCAAGCAAGCACGTGACTTAATCGTTTTTTAGTATTGTTTATTTATCATTTTGTTAGTTTTAGATTAATGTCGTACCTAATTGGTTTTCCCATGATGGCAATCTAATCGAATACCGGATTTTTGTATAAACCATTGATTAAAAGTGTTAAGACATAGCTTAAAATGTGATAAAATACCAAATATCATGACAAAATTTGTAAAGCCGCAAGATAATAGATTAAGTAGTGACTTTACAGCTAGTTGTCTGTCGAGTCACAATCACTTTGATAGTCTATCTATTATAGGTAGAATAACTGTTGTATAATTAGACGTAGTAATGAAAATACTTAGGTATAGACATATTAATCCTTACTTCCCTACTAATATTATAAATGCGAAAGTAACTCTGTCTTCTGCTGTTCACCGCGGTTTCACACACAAGGGCTACAGTTTTTCGTCATAAAAAGTATCTTATGTACTTCCTCAGAGTTCAAACTATCTCCGTACCAAATTTCATTTAAATCAGTTCAGTAGTTGAGGCGTGAAAGCGAGACAGACAGACAGAGTTACTTTCACATTTATAATATTACTAGTTGAGCCCCGCGGTTTCACCCGCGCCTTCCCGCTATCCTGCAGGAACCTTTGTCCGGGTTAAAAGTAGCCTTTGTGTTAATCCAAGGTATAAGCTATCTCCGTTCCAAATTTCATCAAAATCAGTTTTTTATTTATAGTTATAAACATTCACACACAGACACAAACATTCGCATTTATAATATTAGTAAGATTAGTAGGATAAAGTAGGGATTAAGCAGGGCTTTTACAATATCTATTTACAAGATAGTTGAATGATTTAAAAACCGTGCTCAAAATAGCTCAAAATCTTTGATACACTCATAATAAATATAGGTAAGTAGGTACATCTTTTACTAAGGTTTTCCAAAAACATCAATATATTTCCGTCTCCATTTTCATGAATTGAATGTTTCAACGAGTCCATTTGCAATTTAAATCCGCCGCTTGGGACGCGTGTCTGCTATATTGACTCAACGCGAACGGAAACATGTAAATGATAGCAGTGATCAAGTTTCACACAAGTTATAGATAGGAAGTTACGGTCACTCACACTAATGCACGTCTATACATACGAGTAAAACAGAACAAAATAAAGTTTATCGCCACAATGATTCCAGATTTCAAATCAATTAACACGAGAGTATTAGATTACTGATTGGTATTTACTGGACAAACGTGCTATATACCTTCGATCACATCGTCGCTTTCCATCGGGTGAGATCGTGGTCAAACGCTAACTTATAAATATGTATGTAGTTGCAGAAAAAAAACGAAGTAGAGATCAAATTCAAAAAGCATAGCTAATTTTTAAAGCAAACTAACTGCACCGAGCGGTTTTCCCGCCATCCCGGAGGAACCTTTTTGCTGGATGAAAAGTAGCCAAATAAGAAGCCCAATCCAGGGTATAAACTACGAGTATCTCCATTTTAAATTTCATTCAGCGTGAAGAAGTAACAAACATGCACACTCACTCATTCACCAAGACACAAATTTTCGTATTTATAATAAGGCACATTTGTACATAATAGGTATTACTGTGATATCAAGCTATTCCTTCAAAGAGCTTACAGTGAGTATTGGGAAACGTTACTTGTTATGTAACTTTGTTAATTAACCGTTTTTGGTCTAGTTTAGAAGCTGTCTACAAGTACATTGTGCATGAAATGTCTCGAAGCTATGAATCTATTCGGGAGACACTGAACTTAATTTATATGGAGTTTTTAATATATTAGCCCATGTGATACAGAGCCAGAAGGTAAATCATGAGTTCTTAAAATTATATCAAGATATATGGTTGGTAATACAATTACTTACTGGAGAGTTATATGGGTGCTTATAACTTCATAATATAGTGGAAATAGATAGGCCAAGCGGCCAAAGATTGGTTGGCTTGCTTTGAGTAATTTCTCACCTCTTGTCTAGTGATATAATTGGCTCATAGTCGGGACACATTAAATTCAATCTTTTTGAATTTTGTCATTCGTCCATAAAAAAGACTAATGCCGCACGTATTGTAGATACAACTCGTAGATTGCGCAACGACCAAAGTGTGTCTCCAATAATAAAGGCCTCCAATAATAAAGACATCAAGTCTATCACTTTTTTTCTTTTTCCGATACAAGTGTAGGGCGCTTATTCTCATTATCAAATCTTGGAACACTATATACGCTGTAATACATAAACAAACAAAGGAAAACATCAGTCAGCACTTCCTCTTTCTTCTTCTCGATACAACTTAACCTTATTCTCCTTACCAAATATTGGAACGCTACTGTAATACAGAAACATAGAAATAAAACATTATATACAATCAGTTGCGTCAAACTATCAAATAATACAAGAAAAGTATTCTAAATTGATTTGCCAACAAGTATTTATCTCCTTCAATGCTACATTTCCTACCTCCATGTCTGTGCAGCCGGCAAGTCCTGCAACAGACGTCCCGGAAATACTTTTCGGATGTCCGGAGGCAATGTTCATCTCGCCTGTACACAAACAGATTGGATTTAGAGACTAGACCTTGTAATGCATCGCTACATTGAGGAGAGTTTTGCGTCTGATGTTGGTAAATCTTATTTAGAATACTAAATCTGACAATCTTTTTCTTTTAAGAAGAAATACTTTTACGATTCAATATTCAGCCATAAAAGAAAATTGTAAAAAAGGTTGAGAAATAAAAATGACCAATCTGCCAGACTGCCCGACTGATTTTGTCGAACGTAGCTTTGAAATGTTTACCTCTGATCGTGTGAACGGTTGGTCGATAAACTGCAGGCATTTCTATCGCTTGTTTAAAACTGAGAAACACTTTTCGCTCAACAGCATCAGCTATTTTGTAATCAAATAAGTTAATTACACAAGTAATTTTATTTTAGTTTCCCCATCTCTAGGCTCCTGTGAAGTTTTGATCAGTTTAGTAAGAGATGCCGATTGAAAAATTGGCCGATAAAAGTAACGACGCTATTAAAATAGATTTCAAAATGTTATTCTCATCTGCACGACACTAATAATGTTTAATACCAAAATATTGCCAGCTTTATATAAGGCTACCTATTTTTAGCACACCTATACGTAGGTATATAGCGTGAAAATCTGAAATTACTTTCCTATTCATGCCTACAAACTCATTTTTCCATCATCTGCTAACAATTTGTTTAAGCCACATTATACTTGTACATGTTTTTTTACTTCTTAGCTTCTTACAAAGCCACCACAAATGCTAAGTGACGATGTATAGTTTAATGACTCTAAAGTGACGCCACACTACGCAACGTCTAGATCGGGAATTGGGAAAGCTGACGAAACAGACCGATAGGTGCTTGGCGACTTGAGGCCAGTTGCAAGACTTGCAAGCCAGGCGAGCACAAAAAAGTTCCCTACCGGCGACCAAGCAAGTAATTTTCTACGGCCTTTGGCTTTGGTAAATGCTTGCGAACTAAAAAGGATTTAATTTAAACTGTTTCAGACACTACGATGAGATCTCGTTTTATATTCCGCTCCAGTAATAAATTTTATAATATCCGTTTCTAGTTAAAGGACTCTTTCCGCTCGCTTCGCTCATTTCTCTTTGCTCACGCTGGTCGGCCGGTAATAAAACTTCCAGTCTAATTAAAACCTGTTAAATAGGTTTAATTACTAGTTGCTATCATTATATAAGTACTCCCAGTCGTCATCCTGTTGCGTTGGTATTTGATATCTGATTAATACTGATATATACGTTATCTGTTTGTCTTTTTACGCTAGAACGGCTAGACTGATTTCATTGAAATTTGGCATATAGATAATGTAAGCCACAAAAATCAATCATCATACCTAGACTTTTTTCCAGGAAAATACAAACATTCCACGGAATAACTTCGGGCTATCAAATCTTCGCCTACCTATGTGCAAAACGAAGAAAGTTTGATTGTGTTTGAAGTATCAGCATCATGAGTCAGGTCCTGTCAACTAACCTACAATTAACTACCTACATTTAAATCACTCCACGTCTTTTTCGAGGCCGGCCACATCATTACAATTAATATATTAAGAGACATGACATATGTACGTAAAAATATTATAATAAATAAAATAACCTTTACCTGTAAAGCTACAAAGCTCACTTGCGAAAACTCTGTGAAGCTAAAGATAAAAAATATAAGATCTACAAAAAAAACGTATGTACAAGATTTAGTACTCCTAAAAAGTAATAAGTGTCGGAAAGATGTAATATACGCCCATTGAAAATACGAAAACCGTTATTATAATATGTAGATTTTTCTAATTCTCCCTCTTTCTGATATCAAGGCGGGTATGAAATTATATTTCAGCTATATCATAAATCTTCACTTGCGAGCTATAAAATGCGAGTGTAGAATCAAGACACGCACATTAGAAGCAAATTCCTGTTAGGACTGATATTTCTCGATATTAAATTCTGGTCTACATCAAAATTAATGTCCAGTTTTAAAATGATATACTTAACCTGCTCCGGGGCTGGACTTGCTCGGAAGTTGATATTTTTCGAAACAAACTTTGAATTTTGTGAAAAAAAAAAAGCTTGGGATTTTAGTGAACTTGCTCCAATTCAATCAATTAGTAATAAGAATAAAATTGTCGATGTGATCGCGCCAAAAAAATTACCTGCCGGGCGTTTCTTGCCTGTTCTTTTGCCGGCGTAAGGAGGTTGGAACAGGCGTAGCTAGTTTTATGTTGACGTTTTAAAGTGATCACAATGTATCCTATTAAATAAAAATGTTTTGAATTTTGAATATACCATTTGACCACTGGCGTCGTACGTCGTGCTCCCCCGCGATTTGAGGAAGCGGGAAGCACATATGCAAGAAAATCTCGACAAACATTATCCTTGAAGCAATACAGTGAGAGATCGTAATAATGTGGTAAGCCTACTCACCATAGTCCAGCTCAGCCTTCGTGTGACGGCGCCGTCCCAAATCCACCAAATTTAGATAGGTACAGTTCATATCTAGACACATGTGTAACGATTGACTGTCCCGCACAACACTGATGAAGCCCTTGAGCTGCGATAACGAAGATATTTTATGTTTTCCGAATTTATTGCTTCACATGCAGATGTGGACCAGCGAGCGGCAATACAACTATAAAACTACCCTCACTGGATTGAGAAATTATATCATAGCTATTTATTCTACCCACGTAAACTGTCAAATATATAATATGCGTTCGAAAATCAAACTAAGGAATGCTATCAAAGGACTTTTTTGGCGGCAATTGAACTGTCAACATGAAAATTTTGTTTTTTTTTTTTTGTTTTTTTGTTTTTGGAAACCAAAACTTGTGTTTCTTCGAGTGAGAATGTGTGATGTTGGTGGATTATTAACTACTATGTGTTCGTTAATGTGTACGAGTGTGAGAAAAAGAAATAAAGTTGTAAAGTGACTTTTCTAGTTGTTCCAAAAAAGTTCGTGTAAAGTATAAGTAAAGCGCCACTACTTTACATAAACACTATCCTCATCATCTCATCATCATCATTTTTTTTTTGTTTATTTACTTGACACTGGCAAATACACTAATCGTGTGACGCCATAACAAAAACAAAAAAAAACTATTAAAGAATCAGATATAAACATTCAAATATCTAATTACGCGGCTTTTCAACACCCGCCATAGTCCATACCCTGAAGATATCACGTCTCTATCACTGCTGGCTGAGGCTTTTTTATAATATGTAAGTAAATAAGTTAGGTTAGTTGAATTTTATACATGTAATAGTCCCGCGGTTAAACCCGCGTTTTCCCGCTATCCCATAGGAACGTTTTACCGGATAAAAAGTCTACGTTTTAGTCCAGGGTGTAGCTATCTATATTCCAAATTTCATCTGTTCAGTAGTTTTTGCATGATAAAGTAACAAACGTCCATACATAGTAAGATATTAGTAGGAAGTAGGATAGAAAATAGATTTTAAATCTTTACAATTTGCACATAATTTTAAAGCTAACTTAAATTCTTATTCACAAAATGCAAACTTCAAATAGGTATTTTAGTAGACCCGTAAGAGCATTCATTATTCATAGGCCCACCTCGATGTAAAGCACACAAAGGAGTAGGTACATTTGCTTTAAATAATAAGGCAAGTAAGGGGGCCCTCTAAATTGAAGAGATCCAAAGCTCACACGAGACAGTGGATTGAAAATAATCCAAGGAGAAAATTAATCCATGATCCCAATCGTCAGATTCCTGGGGTTAAATCAAAGACGGTACTTGGATGGAATGAAAGGCAAGCCCGGTGCTTTGTATTTAGCTACTTACTCGTAAATGTTAAGTAATAACAAGTAGTCAGTCTCATACTTATACCTACTACAACTTAATTAATTAAAAATATATAATTGTATATTTGTCAAAATGAATTACTTCGTAGTAATTTTTTTTTGTTAGATTGTTTTTTACCTGTGTTATAAAGTTGGATTCAATTCTGCAAATCTTTACAATTACAGTTAAGTTTGGAAAGATTTTAAATTAGTTATAGTAACTTTCTGCTGTGAAAGTGTTTGGTGTTGATTCTGTTGTACATTTTCTAAAACTAAATAAGTTTGACAGGTCTAAAAGTTTTGCTGTCCTTTTCTGACCAAGGGTGTAAAAAAGAACAAAACTACTTTTAGACCTGTCAAAATTAGTTTAGTTTTTGAAAATACACAACAGAATCGACACCATTAGGCCATTCCCATTTTCAGTGTATCGTTGGTGAAAAGTTATCTGGTACAAACGACATTATAATGCCCACTTCCACATATTACAATAATCAAAATATATTGGGCTTATCTAAGCTCCGCGTTTACACCCACGATTTTCCCATTATCCCCCCTCTTCCGGGATAAAAAAGTAACCATGTGTCAATCCTGAGTATAAGCTATCTCCATTGTAAATATCACTCAAATCCGATGAGTCATTTCAGCGCAAGGAAGTACGTACATACCTACTCACTTACATTATTTTACATTTATAATATTATTAATACCCTGATATAGAGTGATTGCGGTAATTAATTTTCTCCCCTTAGCAATGTTTATTGGATATATCTGTGGTTTTTTAAGCTTACCTTACGCTTCATAAAGTATGATGATGTAGGTAGGAGCAGTAACTCAATCGAGCCTTAACTTATATCTAGTCATAGGCAGTTTCAATTTAAGGAGGTTTGTAGTTCAATTTATTACCTTCTCTCACTATACGCTATTAATTAATTACCCTACCCTCAATTTCCCCACTACTCTCTACCTTTACCTAGATTGAGTCTTGCTTTTTAACCTTAACACTAGATGTGGCTTCCCATAGAATTGTTTGTTCGACTTTAGCATTCCTTGTCTTTGTACTTTAAAAATAGGAAAACATTTTCTATCAAAATTTCAACGTGGCACCAAATATCAATGGCTGAGCGGCAAATTTATATTTTCGTTGAGGGATCCCCTACTAAAAGATCAATTTCGCGCTTGGACAAGTTTAATGTAAACTTAAGTGCCTGGGGGAGATGCCGCCAAATGAAAACCGTCTCCTGTTGCGTTAACAAATGTCTTTATGTTATTGAATTTTTGGCTCTAAGCAGCGGAATTTCAATTGAACAATTTCCTTACTGACCTAATGATAAGTAGCGGCTGTTTAGTAAAAATTAGCTCAATAGCTAACTGTATTCGCTTATCTCAATGGCATAACAGATTTGTAAGACCTGCCCTCAGTGTGCATTTAGGCGAAATAAAATTAAATGTCAATATGTATTTCGGATTTAGACATGTTAAAGCAAGTCAAATTAATTACTAAATACAACACAACAAAGGTGTGAACCTACAGTAATACGATTCAAGCCTGCATACCGCAATAAATAGAAAAATAAGCTTATTTAACGAACAAATTAAATTAGAGTATATAAGAAAAACAAATAACTATTTAAGACATCATCATCATCATCATCAGCCTTTTACGTTCTCACGGCTGGGTCTCTGGCCTTCTCTCAGAGAGAGAGTATGGGCCGTTATATACCACGCTGGCCCAGTGCGGGTTGGTAGATGTCGCATGCCCTTGAATGTTGTGGTTCTTGGACATGCCGGTTTCTTTATGATGTTTTCCTTCACCGTTTTGAGCGATGGTAAATACGCACATAACTCATTAAGTCATAGGTGCGGCCGAGAGGATTCGAACTCGGTGTCGGCGCGTTGTAAAGCGCACGCAGTTACCGTTCGGCCACCATAGAAGTGTGTAAATCTTTTTATGATCAGTTTTGTAAATTAGTTTTCAGTTCCAATATCAACAAATATTATTAAAATATCTAGAGAACGTTTTCCAAGCATGCATTTTACCAGCATCAAGTTGGTGCAGACGGCATACCATTTCAAACACTCATCGAAGACGATGGTATGGAAAACTTTGATCGAAAACTACGCGTTGCTAGAAATGTTGTAGCATGTGAAAATGTTCTCGGAAAAGAACTAGGTGGGGAGCCACGGAGACCTTAATTCACTGACCGACAATGAAAGTTAGCTATAAGATGTCTAACTTTCTCAAGTTTTGGGAGGTGTAAATATACTAGCAACCTGCATTCTGGAGTCACCAATGGTTAAGTTGAAATTTTTTATTCAAACTTAAGTACCTATATCATTTGACCCTTCAAGGGTTGATTTTTAGTGCCCTTCTGAACTAGCAAAAGAAGCTGCCCTCCAAATTTCATGCTTCTAGACCTTTTGGTTGAAGCAGTGCGCTGAAGTTACATATAGACAGACTCCTTGCTTTAGTTATTTCTATTTCTTAGATAATCTAAATACTAAGTTTTAAAATATCTTACTAAATACATACTTTTTGATTTTGATTTACAAATTTTAAGAATCGAGTAGTAAATAACAGTAACCAATCTCTCCCTGCCTACGAGAAAACTATCCTGGATTTTATCGAATATGCTGCAACCAGCAGCGCTAAACCAAACAAGTTCTGAACACTCGCCGTGTTTGATCTCGAATACTCGTGAGATGGATTCCGATTGATTTTATCGAGTCATGTTTGTTCTGAGAAAAACTTCCGCGTGTCTTGAGTCTCCATCTCCTTCGTTACGGCATGAGTTAAGGCGTATATGTAGGAATATCTCGCAACTTAATACGAAAGAAAATGTTTTCTTGAGTAGGTATGTAAGGAAACTCATTTGAGAATTTGTGTTGGATAAATTAAATAAGGCGAGAAATGGTGATTTGAAGATTATTTCGGGGGCCTATTTATCTACCTCCGAAAATTACTTTTGCTCGACGATACGTCAAACAAAATGTAGCAGTGCCGGCGTTCGGTACAAATTCATGACGTCACATGCAAAAGTTTGAGGTGCCTCGGAACAATGCATTTTTCCGAGGAGAGTGCGAATGTTTGTTACTTAATGAAACTGAAAAGGTTAACATTGAACTGGAATGAAATTTGGAATAGAGATAATACGAACAGGCCGTCTTTTTTACAAGGGCTACGATATAGGAAGAAAATTGTAGGTGTAGCCACGGGGCGCAGCTAATTCATTTGTATTTTTCACTTGGTATTGAGCCGCACCATAGCAAATTAATTATTTTATACAGCTAACAGAAGAGATATCGGTGTATTTATATAACTTTTGAATAGTTTAATGACAAGCAAAAACTTAGGGAATTATTTATTAGCAATTAGTATTTATAATTATAAAGATGAAATTCCGTTACTACGTAAGATGTGCACCCAAAGGCTACGCACGCTAGCCGCGTGGGTCTATTAGTCTGTCTTCGTGGGTCTACGTTTCTACAACAGCACACGCAGTGCACGGATATAGGATACGCTACGCTACACCTCCCCCCGTCCCACCCACCAACCGCTGTGAAGCTATGCCTCCGTGTGGCGTAGCGTGCGACGCTTTGAGCTACGTGGGCTACGCATCCATGCATGCGTGTGTTGGTGACGCTACAGGCTACACGCGTCCGTGCGTAGCATGGCCGTGGGACGCGATGTATGATGCCGCCTAAATTATTATACAAAACGAAGATAATTAGATACACGCCCGTAGCATGCCCGTGGGCAGTAAATAACGCTCGGCTTAACGTCACAAAAAATTTAAACTCTAATTTTAATATCGGTCTAATTTAGATCGTAATTTCACAAATTTTGTGATAAAACAAACGGCAACTAAGTGAGATAAAACTAATTAATATCAGAAACGTCAACCATTAAGCGGACGAGATAGGAATTTATCTTGGTACAAATAGTATAAACAGCAGGTGTAAACCGTAATAGAAAGCAATTTGTTTACCGGCGGCGAACTTCACCTCGTAACCCTAAAATCTAATTGGATTTAATTCCATTAGCAAGGGTCCAAATGGGACCCTTAATTGTGCTGACCGATGCCAGTTTATTATGTAGGTCTGCCCGTTGTCCGAACGCGTGCGTCATTTCAAAATGGAAAACATTCGCAAGTACGGATGAGTATCGTCCTTTCTCAAATGAATATTGACGCCTACGTAATTATGCAGAGGTGCGAAAGGGAATCCAATATCTATTAATTTTATCAGAGCATCCGGTGGAAATAGCAAGCGTGATATGAGAGCCAATCTACTCGCTCCGCTTTAGTTTTACCTAAGTATAAAAGAATCTTCTTTAAGTTTATACCCGTTTATAAGGAAGCATGAAATCGAGATTTTTTTGAAGTAAAAATATAGGTATGTATATTGATAAATCAAAATACATTTTTTAACACCTTACAAGACTACAAGACACCCAACGCTTCAAATTTTAAAAATAATAAGACTTAAAACTTAAGAGCCATTTCCCAGTCTAGAAGTAGAGTGGTGTGCCACTTTCAACCACATCGTCACTTAACACCAGGTGACTTTTGGTCTAACGCTACCCTGTAGTTGTAAAAAAGAAGAAAAAGGAACACGTGTAACGGTTTTATCAAAAACGATTAGATAAAAAAAAAATTGGTACCATTGCCATTTGTATTATTTTATCAGTCATTATGACACGGTTTTGACAGGTAGATACCGTTTTTACTGCCTAAAGTTATATTAGCTGTGCCCCGCGGTAACACCAGAGATTTTTCCGATATCCTTAGTACACCTTTTTTCAGAATAAATAGTAGTCTGTGTTAGATATAAACTATCTCTATTACAATGTTTACTCAAATCCGTTTCAGCGTTATGAAGTTTTAAACATGTATGCACTCTCACTCATAACTAACTTAACTCTCACTTCCATATTTTTGATACTAATGTGTTTAAATTACTCAAATGAAATGAAATACATCAATTGAATAGTGATTAGTGTGAATATTAGTGTCATCAAATGAACCCAATCAAATCCCTACCTGCATATGTAACTAAATCATATTGCCTTTAATTATGTAATCAATTGCGTTAAGATTTGTGAATAGTCGGTGCACAATAATAGCCTGCAGCATTCCAAATACTAACATTGGCGACAGTTCTATAGTTTACATGGCTATTCCAATTTCTGTTTCGCTTGCTATCTGAGATAGCTAGTAAAACCTATAGCTACCACTAACAACAGACACACTACACACTTTTCCCGGCCAAAATTAAAATAACCTGATCTATAACCTATCTTTCTATAGATGTATATATAGATGCATCTGTATAATTATGTATATATTATCTATAAATGTAATAGATGTTGTATCTATAGATAGGTTATTCATTTTGGCCGTTAGTTATTAATAGAATACATCACCCGTGCTACTTTTATACTATGTAACTAAGCTTATAAATGTAATTTTTTATCTATTTATAGATATTTTTTCTATATACTCGTAATATATTTATAGACATAGAGAACTTAATTTGCTAAAAATGTGACTGAAATAGATGTAACAAAAACAATTGATACCTACATAAGTCCACATGGGTGCAACATACTAATTTGTCGATTCCCGTGTTATATAAAATGCTATCCATACTACTATCAATTTCCTCACATACCTACACTACTTCTGTTAGAGGCGGCATATCTGCATTAACAAGGACCACGCGGTCAGCGCTAAATATGCAAGCCGCACATGGTTGGTGGCCGTTAGAACTAGTCTATTCTATGACCTGGCCTAAATTTCAATGTAGGTTAGGTACTAGTCGATCTTACTCTACGACAAAATTAATGCAGATTGAAAATAACTGTGTGCTGCCATTTTTTTTGTGAAAAAGATATGCTATCACCTGATTGGTATTTGACAAAGCGATTGACGATACATGCTTGCAGTGTGCTTGCTAAATCCCTGAAATAACTAGAAAACTTATCTTAGAATTAAATCTTCACATAACATACAAACGCCAAACAACACAAAACCCAAGTGAAACAAGTGTTAAAAATGACAGATTGTTAAAAAAAGAGAAGCACTTGTATTTGTTAAACTGAGGATTTACTTAATGATTTTTTATTTTATTGTACAAAGCGTTTGCGTCCTACCGATTCCTCGTCAAAACTGAAAATGATGACAACCTTGTCACCGATTATTGCTGGATTATATAGATACCTAATTGATAGAAAAAAGTACAACGTGAGCAATCTCATATCATCTGCAACAATCAGATAAATTGTCTGATAATACATATCATTATTTTCTATAATATAAGTCACAATGGCAAGAAAAACTTTATTTATCACGCAGTAATCTGCCTCGGGAGGAGTGCGAAAATATTCCAAAAATAAATTTTATTTAAAAAATGCCGCCATATTTTGGAGACACTTCGTTTGAAAAGGATCCTGAAAATCAATACAATGGTGTTCAAAAAGAAATGGCATCAACGACTAATTTAATAGAGAGATCTGATGACACTTATAAGTTAAAGATATTCCATTCTTCATTAAATATATTGGCTCATACGCTTATAGGAGCTGTTACGGGTATTTGCATATTTTATGCGTTC
Source organism: Opisthograptis luteolata (assembly GCA_931315375.2). NCBI lineage: Eukaryota > Metazoa > Arthropoda > Insecta > Lepidoptera > Geometridae > Opisthograptis > Opisthograptis luteolata. Next base: position 6,883,894 of record OV928047.1, on the reverse strand, counting down.
CGAAATGGTATACCATTGGGGCCCACTCCACTGCACATCATCTTGTGTGTTCTTGGGGTAAGTGTAATATTTTTGAAAGATGTACTTTACTACGATTTTTTTTCGTTGTTATAGGTTAGTTTTTGACGACAATTCACCGATAAAATGATGTTAAGTGACGATGTGGTTGAAGCAGGTAACATCAACAGCTAATATAATTTTTTGGGCAATCGTATTTTTAATTTTTATAGCATACAATTTAGGTACTGGCGAGACGATTGCCTTTTGTTAGTTTCGACCGTTCCCAATAACCGATCTATCCACGGTTCACCCAACTAGAAATAGAAATTTTTACGGAGCTTATTATGTTGAATACTCAATAGTTCTCTAATACCTTAGTTTCAGTGATTCACTCTAAGTTGTTCTTTTATTTTTTTAGTTATATATAATTTTTGTTATGTGATTTACGTGCAACATCTATTAATTATTTAAAAAAAAACTTATTGCACCTAAATACAAAAAAACAACATCATAAAAATTGGTTACCTATATCACGTGGTTCCACGGCCATTGCTTTCAAAGTCTCCATACTTTTTGACTCCACTTGTTACATAAAGAGTGTGTTTAATTTATTCATTTCATTCGTTTGTATTTCAGTATCAACTCCTGATGGCACAAGCCATCCTGTCCCTCTCGCCATACAACGGATGGTCAGCGCACCTAAAGCTGGTTGACAAACGTCGCGCCCACTGGATCTTGCAGATCGTGGGATCTGGTCTGGCCATCGCTGGAAGCATCATTAAGAGCTTAGATAAGAACGTTAACTTTAACACACTTCATGGACAATTTGGTAAGTACCTTACAAGAAATAATTTTTATATAGTATAAGTAGAAGACACGATAACGTCCACGTAGAAAGCAAGACTTACCTAAATGTGGAGAGTGCGAGATCGATTAGAGTTTTTTGTAGAATGACATAACACATATTGGAGTGCATCTAGTAACATCATTTTATTCACACTTAAAACGCGTGGAAGTAAGTAACTTAAATGAAGTAAACCAGTAAAATTAACCTTGAATGAGGTGACAGAAATAGATTATTATCAACCTTCTAAATGATTATTAGCTGGCAAATTATGAAATATGCACATTTTTCGAAAGTTGGTTAAAAAAAGTGTTCTCTTCGCATTCTCTTAACTTCAAATGGATTAAAACACGAAGATGGATCTGCGAGTACCGGAAGGCCTGTTTATAAAATAACATGATCGATTTTGTTAATTTGATCGTATTTGTTTTCGATGATTTGTTCAAATTCTCCATTCCATAATAATTGATAGTTATTTTCTGTTCACAGCTTTGGTAGCATTCGTCTTTACCACCGTCTGCTTCGTCAATGGACTAACTTCAAACTACGCTTACGAGCTGCGCAAGTGCATTCCTGGCAACCTGTCGAAGCTTACACACATCTGCTTCGGTACCGTTGCTTTCGCTGCAGCATCTATCTCTTTATGCTACGGATTCGACAAGAATGGTTTCAGGAACTGGGTAGCTCCTGGATTAACACCCACTGTCATGGCTTTCACGGGTGCCTTTACTGCCATCGTCATTTTGAACCCACTTATTGTTTTTGTCTGCAAGGGTCTTAGTATCTTCAAGAAATAGCTTTACATGTTGTTCGTAGGTTAAATGTAGATCGTAATCAAATCTAATAGCTTAATTATGATTAGACTTATTTATTCAAGGACACAAATTAGGTGTTTATTAGTCTTAACAATTCTTCCTAGTGTTTTCCGCTTTTTTTAATATCTACATTTTAAAGATGCTTAACCAAGACGTACGAGACATTTTTAGAGTCTTATCGCTTAATTGACATAAATTTAGTGATATCGTTTTGTAACCTGAAAAATACTTTGGACATTAGCTACATGATATTATGTAATAATATATATATGAAATGCTCAACATGACGTAATAATAGCTCATTTTATAACTGATAACTATTATTTTAATCACGTACTTTGAACACAGTAGTAACTTCGATTTGAAAGCATCTTTATTTTGTAATGAATAAGGATCTGATTTTTACCCATACACGTGTCATGTAGGCATAGTTTTAAAGACAATCTTTATCATTTATCAAAAGAATTTTAAGTTATCGAATTAATCCTTGCTATATCAAATTATTGTTGTATCATTCGGAAATTTATAGTATATAGTAACGTCACAAATAAATTAATCAATTTTATTAGCATCTCATTATCATTAAAGTTTCGATTCATAACTAAAATATTAGTAATAAAGATAAACGTGCTATATAGCTCATTATAATAAATAGTTTTTTATTGGGTCTTTATGTTTAGGGTTTCCTTTATTTTATTGTCTTCATAAGGATTGCGATTAATTCATCATCAATAGTTATTTCGTTTTAAAGTTAAGGAAATAAAAATATGAGTAGGTAATTCAACATCCATAATTATGGTAAATGTTGGTGTTATTAAAATGTTTATTACAATCCTAAATCATTAAATTCAGCCTATTTATTGGAATAAACACTCTGCGATCCGTTTCTCACGCAACTATTGGATGTAAACGCAACGTATCCAGGGCATTGCTTACAGATTAGTGGTCCTATTTAATAAGTACGACTAACATGCTATAGTGAAACAGTACATAAGCTAACTACATTTTAAGCTGCTTTACTTGTTTATAAAGTGATATAGGATCACAGTACATACCGAGTTGAGTCCCTAAAAACGATGACATTTAGACTGAATCTTAACTAAAAGGTCAGTAAAAATTAGGCTTGACTTGGTAAAAATTAGGCCAATTCACATAATAATCCTGTGCAATTTTCTGCCTAAATTCAATTGCTGCTCCTATACAAAATATTCCTTAGCCGTACATCATGGTACAGGTAATTGATAATTGTAAAGTTGCGCGTGAGGAAAGCACGCTGCAATTTGTCCTGACATGACGTACACTGCGTGCGGTGCCACGAACTGGTTTGCTCATTACAAATTGTGCTCAAATAACTGATATTTGCAGTATCAGTGCTCTTATTAATATAACGTTGTTGTTAGAAAGTCAAGTCAAATTTATTATCAATTGTTTTATATGTATTAATGATTAAAAATAGCATCTCTTAGGACTGGATGACGAAAGAGTAGCAGTGTCACAAGCGGAAAACAATGTCTGAGAGCGATTGTATAAGTTAATTCGCTGATTCTTTCAGTTTATTTTGCGTAACACATGTCGCCTTATTTCTACTGTAAATTAGCTGTCACATGATTATTTTCCCGTATAGAACCTGTATGTTACATTATTAATAGCCTAAACCGGTAATGCAAACAATTTATTTCTTTCGACTTGGTATTTTCTTATCTGTAATGTCTGACATTATCAACGCAGAATTAACGACAGAGTAGCAGGTTCATTGTTTTGCTGTACTTGTTTGAGATAGGTACTTGCTTGTTTCTGCATCGGAACATTCGAAAGTAATAGGTAATCTAACTTACTTCACATATCGGTTTACCATCACTCTAATCTAAATACCTTTTATCTAATCATTCACTTTCCTATCGCCACTATCGTGTTAAAAAGCAAATTTATCGCGAAAAAATGCCACGCGATAAGTTATCCGGGAACCAATCAACTAAGTTGATAAAAAAAGAACTGTCTGTCTGCAATCACATACAAATTAAGCCACTATCTGGGTAAAACATTGTTTTACAGCATACTTGGCACTTGTTTGAAAAAGAAATGCACGTAACACTTTATTGTTATGTAAGTATTTTGCAGATTCTAAGGAAGAGAGAAGTTCTGAACTAAAAATAAACTTAATATAAATCTACGAGACGAGCATCCAAATAAAAAACTAGTTAAGTAACAAAATTTACGGACAGGTTGGTATAACAACTTCCTTCACGCGTTTTGACTCACACTTCTACTTATAGTATGGGTGTTGTCATACCATACATTTAAAAAAGTTTTGTCAAATAAACGGTGCAAAATGCCTCCCAATATTGCTGACCTGCCTGTTTCAAGCCAAGAGAACGAAGATCTTGCCCAAAAGCATTCTACAGAAAACGGAGCAAGAGCTGAAACAGGGCAATTAAGAAGAGATGTTCCACCACAACATAGATCTGCAAGTGAATATAAGCTGAGAACGTTTTTGTCAACACTCAACTTACTGGCTCATATTCTGATCGGAGCAGTGACCGGAATGGCAATGATATTTTCGTTCAGAAACGGTCTTCCGCTAGGAGCTACACCCTTACATATTGTGTTGTGTGTAACTGGGGTAAGTTAAACAAAAACTTAACATCAATACTCAATTATTTATTGCAGTCATATATATATGTTAGTAGTATACATGACATCTCAGTGGTTAAAATTAGCGAGCCAAGCATGGCAATGTAGGAGCGAACCGATTAATTCTAGTTATTTTGTGAAGTTGTCATTGAGGAAGTCATTTATGCTGTAGCAGCATTTGTAAATTGAGTATCAATTGCCACAAAATGTGTTGATGTAAAACAAAAAACAGTCGCTAGGACTAAGAACGTAGCATACAAAAACGAAACAATAATATATTTAGCAGTAGGCCAACAGCTTGATAATGTTTTATTCTTCTCGAATTGAATCATAAAAAGGTGATATATGTATCAAACCACATTTGGTCATGCAGATAAAAAGAAATTACATCCGACTATGACTAATTTATTAATACTTTTGCAGTATCAACTTTTAATGGCCGAAGCTATACTGAGCCTCTCGACTGACAATGGGTGGTCATCACATTTAAAGCTGGTTGACAAGCGAAGAGCGCATTTAATTCTACAAATCCTGGGATCAGGATTAGCCATTGCGGGGAGCTTCATCAAAATTCTAGACAAAGAAGAACATTGGACCTCCACACATGGAAAATTCGGTAAGCATAATCATTCCCTATCAGTTTTACCAAAAACTCAACTAACCGGTGTAGTAGATGTCGTAATAATGACGTTTAGCTTACACACACCCTTTTATCATGATAATGATTATGTGATTCACATTCTCTTTTTTTATAATGACGTTATCAAATGTAACATTATACATAGCTCCAATAATATTGCTCCAATGGGACCACCACATATTAAGATTCAACTAGACTGTCTGATATAATTCAGTACTTTCAATTCAGTATCTTTATGTAACCCAGAAAAGACAAGCAAGTCACTCCCTGATGGAAAGCGTCATGCCACGCTACCATTACAGTACAGCACCACCCAGACTTTTTAACTTCAACAGTTCAAAATCTATGCGTATATTCTGCTTTGGTTTCAGATAATCAGTTGACTTTTACCAAATTAAGCTTCTTACTTACTTATAGTAAATTTGTGTTTACAGCCCTAGTCGCGTTGGTGTTTACTTCAGTAAGCTTGGTCAACGGCATAGCCTCCTTGTGGGCGTACGAGCTCCGCAGGTTCTTGCCAGGGAACATCACCAAGCTCGCCCACATCTGCTTCGGGACCGTCGCCTTCTCCGCAGCCTGCATCACTCTCTGCTTCGGTTTCGAGAAGTCCTTGTTCAGGAGTTGGATCAACGATGCTACAGCTTATACTGCAATATCTTTCACAGCCACTTTCGCTTTCATTGTAATACTGGCACCTCTTGCTTCATTCTACCTAAAATCTAAGAGCCTGATCAGTCGATGAAATTTTGTTATACACGTGAGCATGTTTAAATTAATGTATCCTCAGATAATTTTTTTAAATTTATAAGAGATAGCTCTTTTGACAAAATGTTTTGATCTGAATCTGAATTCACAATTTAAAAAAGTACTAATAAGAATGTTAATGTTAGAGTGTCATCGATATTTATAGTAGGTAATATTTCAGCATTTTCAAGCATTTAATTACCGGTTAAGGGGTAATGAACTTAGACTTTCGCTGTTAAATTAGTTTAAGAATTAAATATTTATAATCAAAATTAATCTTTTACCTTATTCCAGGCTATACATATGTTATTTGCTTTCAAAAATATACTAGAATTAGAAAGCTTACCCTGTAAATAAGGAATATACCTACCTAGTTACCTACCTAACAAATCCATGGACATACAATTCAACATTTTACAGTGTTTTCCTTTTCCTTTTATAGTTTCCTAGATTGTATGACCTATTTCAAAATTTAACTGCAAGTGACGATGTGGTTGAAGGTGGAGCCACGCTTCGTTTGAATTGCGAATAGACTCTCAAGTGGGACGATGGACCTGTTTTATTCTTCACTATCAATTTTTCTCACCTGCCACGTACCTCACGACCCTCTTAGGTATATCATGACCTAATTTAAAAAAAAAAATATAGTTTAAAAAACTAAAAAAAACACTTTAAAAACGCACTCAAAAATATAAAATAATTAAATCGACTTGTATTAGTTACGATATAATGGTTAATTCAAAAAGTGTGGAGCACTTTTTGGTTGTGTGTACTTTTATTTACCCAGTAAAAGAAGCGCTCCACACTTTTTGAATTAACCATTATATCGTAACTAATACAAGTCGATTTAATTATTTTATATTTTTGAGTGCGTTTTTAAAGTGTTTTTTTTAGTTTTTTAAACTATATATTTTTATTTTTTTACTTTTATTCTTTTCTTACCAAGTCCAATCTATCGGACTCATCAAAAAGAATCATATGAGCCCAAACTCGAGGGGTTTACTAGTAGCGACTGCAGAGATCCCCTACCCACCTTCTGGCTGCATCATCAGACCCTCGTCACCAAGTTCAATCTATTGGACTCATCAAGACGAATCATATGAGCCCAAACACGAGGGGTTTACTAGTAGCCACTGCAAAGATCCTCTACCCACCTTCCGGTTGCATCATCAGACCCTCGTCACCAAGTTCAATCTATTGGACTCATCAAGACGATTCATATGAGCCCAAACACGAGGGGTTTACTAGTAACCACTGCAGAGATCCCCTACCCACCTTCCGGTTGCATCATCAGACCCTCGTCACCAAGTCCAATCTATTGTACTCATTAAGACGATTCATATGAGCCCAAACACGAGGGGTTTACTAGTAGCCAGCGAAGAGATGCCCTACCCACCTTCCGGCTGCATCATCAGATCAGGTCGATGATACCAAATTATTGCATTGTCACCGAGATTACATACACATACAAAGTTTCAAGTCGATACGACAATTAGAAGTAGGTGAAAATTGACTTCTAAGATTTGATTACATTGTTAGTTAGTTAGTTAGTTAGTTAGTTAGTTAGTTAGTTACAAGTCAAGCTAATAAAAGTGTTTTAAAAACAAATCTAATCACAGTAAGACAACCCTAAAACCGCCGATCACAAAGCGTCTCCCAACAAAGTCAACATACACTTGTAAACCTGAATCATAAAACAATAGTAACGTTTGTGGAGACTACAAAACAGCCATATCGTTAAATTCGATTGAGTACATGCAACCGATCACGGCGGATAGCAAGGCGGTGCGCCACCTATCTTTATGGCATCTAAACATATAAAGGAAACTGCGGGGAAGAGTAATGGCTCCCGATACGAACATTCTGGAATATAGTATTGTTGCCGTTGCTAATGTTCGAGATCTGCAGTCGTATGGGTTGATAAATGCGACACTTCGCTGTGGGAATCTTTGACCGAGCATCTACTGCAACGATACGAGTATTCAATCGGTGTTAGGCAAGCACTTATTCAGGCGTCTCTCATACAACTGGCTTCAACCACACGCAGCGTGTAGATGCTCTTCATCACAAACTACTCTTTACTTCATAATCATAACATATTCCATGTTATTTTGTCCGTTTATCAATTATGCTCTATACTAATGTTTGTTAGTTTGTATGTAAGGTGTTATCTTCTAAATCACAGAACCGATTCCAAAACTTCTTTCACTAATAAAAAGCTACATCATTTTTAAGTGTCGCATGCTAGGTTTTATTCATATTTACCAACCCAGGTAGAGCTAGGGCGCATCGCTAGTCTACACTAATATTATAATAAGGTAATGTTTTATTGTAATGAAATTTCTGTTGGAAATCGCGGGTCACAAATACTTAGTTGAGGATAATTTCAATATCAAAAAGCCGAATCAATTCATTTATTTGCTAGAAACAAATTAATTTCAGCTGCTTATGTTATGTTTTGGACAAGGGTTTGCTCAGTAAATATTGCACGTAACACATAACTATTTTTCATTAAATTACAAAAATATATAATTATATATTTTTAAATTAAATAATTAATTTACAGCATGATAACCAATCTCCAAAATCAGTGAATAGTTTCCTAGGCAAACCTTCTAAAAACCATAGGTACGTTATTATTTGTATTCTGAAATGTCTAATTAGAAAAAACCAGTAAGTTTTTCAAAAAACCTTGATTATCACCCTTGACATTCATATTTCACGTAATCAATCATTGCTTATATAGGCTAGATAATCTTTGGCCAGACTTGCGATAATTACTTTTAACATACACCTACGTAATCATTTATTGTCATAATAATGCCTGCATGCTAAAATGCAAAATTTTATCTAAAATACCTATGCCCTTGCCTTGCATGCCTACCTATATCCTTTTAATAAAAATTATATGTAGACACGTGATAAAAATCGCAAATATTCAGATACGATTTTAAAATTGACCTTATCCATCAGCATTACACGCATTTCCTATCAGTATTGAAGTCATTACTTTTATTACAGATTTGCGTCATCAATCCATTAAATCAACGAACATTTTGATAAAAATAGATGTGATAATGTGCTGATAAATTTCCATATTATTTAGATAGCTAAGATAAAAAAAGACTGATATACCGTAGAACGCGTTTACTCGCAAATCATTTCATTAGTTTTGGAGTGTTCGATGTAACTACATAACCTTATTCCACCATCGCACTACGGGACATCCGCACATGCTCAACATTCTTCCGATGCGCTCAAAACACTTCGTTTTTCCATTTGTAATGCGAACGGCGTAAGAGCGGAACACCCTACCAGCGTCTTTGTTTCACAATAAGTATAATTCAGGAGTGAATAGGTATCTTGTAGCAAGTACCACCATGGAACTCGGCATCGTCATCATGGTGTGAGACTGTGATCAAATGCTAATCAAAAGCACAAAGAGCATGCGACATCTGTAAGCCTACAATGCACCAGCGTAGACTCTCTCTTTCTGTCTTTCTTTTACAATAACTTGTCAATACCTATACAGTACCTATTCAGGAAATGTCAAATAGCGCAGTTTGTGTGCTCATATTTTTCTCTATGGCGCTTCGATGTTGGCAATGTAGAGGTAACAGTGATTCAGATGGTAACATGAGTTGCTCTGAAGTAACAAATACATAAGGCAGATCTTTAGATCAAAGCCACGTGATAAGTGGGCTATTTGCTTGTTTCATCATATTGTTTGTAAAAAAGTTGATAAGCCAACTCATCAATATCAGGTACCGTTGCCAGAAATATCACTTTAGACTTTGATAGCTACGTGAAATCACAAACGTCCCAGATTCAAACAAATAACACTGGCCAGCACTCCACAATTCACAATAATAGGTAGAGAGTCTATCTTTATTAAACACATTCACCAACTAAACTTAGTTTTAGTTAACGTCGCCACTTCTTCACCTAGACTGATGAAACTTCAACTAAAAATTCAGGTTCAGTGAGGGCACTGGTTAACATGAAATTTATCAATGATAAAACTCTCACGTACATGAGATAATAGATAATCTTTTATTAGATAGACAATCGGTAATTATACAAGTCAGTTTCGATTCATACAACCTCATTCAAGTGACCAACGCTACTTAAAAATTAAGTGTAGATCTCGACCATATAGATTTTTCTCAGAACTATGGCGTTGTGGCCATTGTCTATAGCAGTTTGTTATCTGATAGGTTCCTTGAGGCAAATTTGCAAGCCTGATAGTTTATCCCCACTAAAACTGACACTACTCAAACTGGAGGTGAATAGAACAAATTACTATCAATAGTTTTTTGCCCAACCACCCCAGCGGGGACAAACTAATATTGATTTTTAGGCGCAAAATTTTATCTTTCAATCTCAGAATATATTAAATAAAATCTTTTCTCTTCGTGATCTCAATAAAATACAAATAATAAAAGAAGTAGATATAATATTTCAAAAAACATCCCCATCATAAACCCACAGTATAAAATACATATCACACTGAAATGCTCTTTCCACATTTAAGCCTACATTCTCGACACACATTTCATAAAAGAACTTGTAACAATAAACACTGTATAAAATGTCACAAGACCTATCAATAAATACACCACGGTAACACCTGCCCAATCATTAAAAGATTTTAAAACCAGACCTAAGCAGACACATATTGAAGACATGACGAACGCAGGAATACCAAACGTCATGTGCAGTGTTAGCAACCATGCTTTTTTTCCAAGTAAAGCAAACGGACCCAGTAATGCACTAATTAAAATCAACGATCCTGTTATTAAACCTGGAATCAGAAATAAAACTTCACTGATAGCGGTGGGTGATCATAATGAGACATTAAGTATGGCAAAAGAGATAAATAATATCATTCGTGGAATAGATGATGATTTGAAACCTGATGTAAGAACACTAATTTCATGAAAAGTGTGTTACTTGATGGTCATTGCGATGATGCACGTGCGTCTTATAAGGCGCAGATATAGAGTTAGAACCCCATCTACGCCCTGCTTCTATGACATAATAAGTCAAATGCGGATTTGCCATCACTGAATAATGGGGAACGAATGCATCGTGAGGAAACCAGCATGTCCAAGAACCGCAATATTCAAGGGCATACGAAATCTACATAGCTCACAGTACAATCCCCAAAGACCAGCGTGGTAGAATTTTTCTCATACCTTTTCAGAGAGAAGACCTGTGTCTAGCAGTGGGAACGTCAGAGGCTGATGATGATAATGATGACGACGTATCATTAACAGCTGGTAGTACTGTTATCAAAGCTGAAAACCCCAAGCGGCGCGAAAATAGGCAGGTTACGGATTTAGAGTAGCAAAAGAGAAAATAGATTATCTTTCTACCTGTCAAGCCATGAGCTTCCGCTGATATCCCTTTGCCAATGGTCACAACCACAGTTCCTGCGATAGCGCAAGCAATTCCACACGCATGTAAGAAGATATGTGCAAATTTCTTATGCCGGAGTCTCATTGGAGCGGACCAGCCATTGGCATAGTGCAGGGCAAGTATTGCTTCAAGGGAGAAGAAATGATACTGTAACAATATAATGAGTTCACATTAGGCTTTTTTCGTCATTATCATCATTAGCCTATTACGTTTCCACTGCTGGGACTCTGGCCTTCTCTCAGAGAGAGAATATAGGCCGTAATTCATACCACGCGGGCCCAGTGCGGGTTGATAGATGTTGCGGTTCTTGGACACGCCGGTTTCCTAACGATGTTTTCCTTCACCATTTTGAGCAATGGTAAATTCACACATAACTTATTAAGTCATAGATGTGGGGTCGAGAGGATTCGAACGCGGTGTCGGCGCCTTGTAAAGGTCACGCGTTACCGTTCTTCCACCATCGCTTTTATAGGCTTTTTTAATGCACTGTTTCATTGATAAAATAGTTTGGAGAAAAGATTAAAATAACTGGCAAGTAAACTATTTTGGTACTTACAAGACTACACAATATTACATGTAAATCACTGAAACCCTGTTCTAAACTATACATTAACATGACCATGAGGGTTGCTCCAGCAAATATGTGTATACTAGCAATTGCAAACCCACAAAATATTGTAGTGCAATAAGTGTTATTAGGGTTCAATATAAAGACATACATTGATATAAAAAATTAAAATGTTTACATTACCAAATGTTGACAGAAATTATGATAAATCTATGACATTGACGGAGACGAAAGACATAAAAACCTCTGAAGGAGGAGCTCTCTAAGGAGCTTCTTACACCAAAGAGAATAATATTGTTTTCCATTAATTTATACAAATGATCATCAATATTGTGCTATGTATTGAATTAAGATGCCATTTTTGACCATCATACCACTAAGATGCTATAATAATGCAAAGTAAATCTAAAGATATTTCCAAAATTTACTTACAGCAAAAGAAAACATGACTGCATGAGAATCACCGCTTTTCAGTGAATAATGAAATACAGACATATTAACAGCTCCAACAGCCACATTTGTTAAACCAATTCCGATGGCACACCACACCGATTTGCAATATTCAGATTTGGGCTCTACAATTATAACCTTAATTGGTCCAGCGAACTTTAAATGTTTTTGCTTAATTGATGATACAGTCTCTGTCTGTTTTAGATTGAGCTGATTATCAGCAGTACGATCGTCTTGTTTTTGAGTTTTTTTCATCCATGGTTGTTTCCTGGGACGTCTTTTTCGTAAAATTGGTTTCAACTTGGGTTTATTGATTCTTTCCATGTCCAATTTGTGTAAAAATAAACTACTTTATAGAGATAAATGACTAGAAATAAAACGGATCGCGCATTTTATTTACAAAATATTTACGTTCTTCTAACACATTCCTTCAGAAAAAGCTCCCGTTTGGGTTTAATCTATGAAAACCATAGATTATTTGATCATTGATGAAAATATCAAAGAGAATGTTTCTATAATCTATGTAGAATCCTTATATGCGTAGATGAAGTGTTGATGTGGTATATTTTTAAAAAGTGTTTATGTGAAAGTACGATGGGCTACTCCTACTTTATATCCCGGAAAACACACGATTCCTGTAAAAATCTCCACGACATGGGCAAACCAATGTATACGTTAGAAACTATTATTTTATCACTTTGTTGACTATATACATAGAATTATAAGACTATACAAATTAAACTCACAAAATACAAGTGTTAATATTTTATTTACGATTTAGATTTTGGTATAAACTTCGATGCTGGCGTAACGAGTACGACAAACGTGTAAAATACAGCAAACAAAATTACAAGGTACACAGGACTCACATATGCCGTAATGAACATCCATACGAGCATGGAAGGTTTGATGATTCCGAGTATAAAACATATTGATCCTGAGAGAAATGCTAACATACCCATTAATCTATGAAAATAAATAAGATAACTAGGACTCGTTAGCTCCAATTTTTTTAGAAATATTAACGGTCCTGTTATAACGCATGCTCCACAAATGAATGCGGTAATACAGCCTGGAAACAAAAATAATATAAAATGAGACACTTTTTGATTTAAAAATCTGAACCGTATGTGGTTACGGGACATATTAGGTTTCAATTAAAATAGTTCAATATTCGTCTTGGGAATAAGAGCATAAAGCCCATTACGCACACTACGGGCCGACTTCACTGCAAAACATTATGCATCTCTCTCGTTCATTTATTGTATGAAAGAGATGTAACACGTTGCGGTGCGGCTCGCCCTAATATGCGTGAGCTGAAAAGTCGCATGTAATATAACCTTCATAGGAACAACTAGTTTTTAGAAAATATGGTTCCAAAGAAAATTAAAAAAAAAAAAAAACACTGGAAAAAAAAATAATTACCAGCATGATAATGGTATGATGAATTCTTCTTTAATGACGGTTCCAATAATGAGGGTTCTCCATAGTAAATTGCCAAAACGCTTCCAGTGATGCCTAAGGTTACGCCAATCAAATTAAGTGCAATGTGCTCTCTTCTTCTTTGCGACTTCTTCAAAGGGGCTGCTGCTCCATTCAAAGCGTGCAGCATTAAAATTGCCGATGGCATGACAAGTTGGTACTGAAAGAAGCAATACCCATTGTTCATTGTGGTTTGGCAAAATGCTTATGCAATTACTACTGCGCTCTTTAATCTACATACAATAAGGTCTACTATAAAAGCTGATGTGGGGATGGGGAAGAAAGGTTCTCGAGTGACCACGAACCAGAAGACGTTCTGTAGGTACGCCTCCACTAGTTGGACCAATGACATTATAATAGCCGTAGAGAGCCGATTGGATGCAAATGACTGGTAGCCGTTCATGGAGTCGATCAAAGGGGGAGGCTTATGTTCAGCAGTGGACTTCTTCTGGCTGGTGATGATGATGATAGTAGCAGGACTCACCCCAATAGTACAAAGTATGATATGAGCATTGATATACAAAGGCAATTTGAAACCTAAAGTAAACAATATAATTATAAAGTTATTGGCTCCGATCATCATGTTGGCAAATGCTACGAATGCCGCTCCAGTTTTCCGCCGGTTGTACACATCTTGTGGAGGGTCCACTAAAATGATCTTTACGGGACCAACAAACTCGTGAACTGTGCCTTCTTTGACGCATTCTAAGTTGCAAACCCTGTCGGTTACATTCATTCTTAAAGATTTCAAATAATGTTTGAGTTTCACGACAAATTTACATAATTTCACGTTCTCCTGCGACCGTTATCAAATTACGAGACTAACAATTTTGCAATATGACGTTCAACCTTTTTTGTCTGATTCAAAAAAAGTCTTCATGGAAGAAAGCAAATAGTTCTTCAAAGGTTTTTTTATTTGTTTTTTACAGGGTAGCGTTTGTCCAAGAGTCACGCTACCACACGCTACACTATTGTGTACTGTAGGGCCGGACTGGTAGGACGTTGGAATTTCGCCATGTGTTACAGAATTCAATGGAATTGTATGTTTTGTTGTTTTTAAAAGTGCTTTTCTTTCTATTTCTCAAGATACGAGGAAGTGATACAGTAAATTTGTGTTTAAATATCCAATATCCACGATTTAGTTATAGAAGCGTGAAATAACGTATAGCGATAGTTCACATGGCGCCACCCCTTGTAGCCATGCCGATGCCGCGTGGAAATATAAAATCTATCCACTTTTATTTATTACATAAAATTGATATTTAATATGAAAAAATAAATAAACAAATAAAGTAATGAGATAAATATCATATAATATACTATTATAAAGAGGCTGTCGTGATCATAAAATCATAACTGACTTAGATTTGGATTAGATTAGGTCTTAGATTAGGAGGTATATTCTAAATGTAACGTAAAGATTTTTTATTAGAAGTAACTCCTTCTCACTTGAGACCCAGTTTCCAATCTAGGTGTAGCGCGGTGCCATCTTCAACCACATCCTCACCTTACATCAGCTGACTTGCGGTCAAACGTTGCCCTGTACTGTAATTATTGGTACCTACCAAAAAACATCTTTTTAGCTTCAATTGACTTCAATTTTTTTATATTTTTTTTACTACTTACAGTGTAGTGTTTGACCACAAGTCACCTGATGTTAAGTGATGAAGCGGTCGAAGATGGCGCCACGCTACACCTGAACAGGGAACTGGCTCTCAAGTGAGGCTGCCGGAACACACCGATAGGTGCTTGGCGACAGATTCTTAACATGAGGGTGGTAGCTAGCCAGCCGAGTACTAGAAAATACCCTACAAGCTATGGTTTCATCACGATGTTTTCCTTCACCGAAAGCTAAAGCTCATTTGTAGGTTTCGAACCCACGTCCTACGGATCGCAAGCCGACGTCACTACCACTGAGTTGTCATCACTTCAAAATGGTCAATAAATGGTGGAGGTGTTCATCTCCTCTGTATATATATTATTTATGTTGGTGTTGGCAATACAAAAACAAAACATACGAAACCAACCTACTTTCGATACTAAAGGTATTTTTCACTTTGCAGTTTTTCTTTTTCACCTTTCGCCCCTATGTACAAAATGCGACCTATAACTTTTACCACTTTCTCCTTTATCCGATGAAGTACGTTGCTGCAAACATAGTTGTTTTCCGGCATGATACAGTCAATTATTATAGATCGGAGGGGTTCGCGCGAATCTCGCCGTTACCATAAAAAATAATGACAGCCACCACCAATATAGGAACAAATTGTTTAGGCCTATGATGAAATTTTATCCGCTGTTATAAGAGTCGCACTATTACATGGAAGATAACTGTGTAATAATGTGCTTTAAAGGCGTCCTTATCTAGCTAATGACATTATTTATTTATATAAGATAAACATTTTTAGAAAAATACATTTTTTTTTAGATTTCTTTCCGTGTGTGATTATGAGAGGCGGCTCAAAACTAGCGCCTAGTGTCAAGGACACTGGGTATTTTTTTATTACATATGTATCTACTATATTATTATACCTAGATACCCATTACCCATTCCACACTAGATACTTCCCCTCAAAACAACAACAAATTTTTTATAAAAAATTAAAAGTCAGTATTTTACCTTCGAAAAACAAATTATAAAAAAATAATTCCTATTTTGCCGTAATTACGTATTGGAGATCATAAAGCGGCCACTACACTCCAAATATCGCTCCGCCTTTGTTATCCATCCAACCGAACAAACGTCCTAGTTCGTACAATGACCGCGAAAGCCTTGTTTTTAATGTCTATTCAGGGATGAAGCCATAATCCTGGACAAAATTACTTTCCCTCCGAGATTCAGCTTTACCCCGACAAAACGATACCCCTCTTTGCTTGCCACCATTACGTTTTATTACTCCAAAGGTACACGAGTTTGCTTTTTTGACGTATAAATATAAGAAATTGTCGTAATAAAAGCGGATATCTTGGGTCGCCTTAATAAAGAGAATAATGCGGCCCCTGTGCCTAAACAAATCCCACGAAAAACCTCTCAAGTAAACAAGAGCTATAAAAAAATTACGTCCTCTATTACGGTCACAGCTAGATTCTGAGTTTACTTAGATAACAAAGAGTGAAAATATTGCAACGGATGAAATGAAAATGGATACATACATCTGTTCTTACAAATACGTGTATATTGTCCACTGATGGGTAAAGATTTTGTTCATTATATCAGGTTGTGATTCTCGGTAACTCATAGCGCACTAAGCTGACTTGAGAGCCAAATCCCAATTTAAGCGTAGCGTGGCGTATCTTTGACCATATCATCACTTAACATCAGGTGACTTGTGGTCAAACACTACAGTGAGAGACATAAAAATGCTCCATTTACAAACTAAGTAACTTACACGAAACTTTTTCACTTACAAACCGTCTCTTACTTCAATAATAATTAACATAACCTGCTATGAACCCGCTAGTGCTGTGAAGTATCGCTACACACTTAGTAAAGCACGTCTCAAAACATATTGATTCTCGACAAAATCAATTATAAAAACTGTACCATAAAATATAAAGCGAAGGGATTAATTCGATTGGCAACGCAATTACGGGCGGTCACGAGGGCTGATTCATGACGTTCATTACGGAGTAAATCATTGAAAGGTGCCGGTGGATTTACATAGCGCCTTCAAGAATATGGGCATACATATATTTTACTAAGAAATCGTGGTGTAAAAATCTCCTTACACATAATATTTGTTTAAAGAACGTAGACGCATAAAAGAAGTAACCTATATTTGGCAAGCTACATTATTTCTGAGGGTTATAGGCTTCTTTTCATGATAGAGTTTTCAGTAAGAACTCACGGTATTTGTAAAACAAGTCGGATAAAAATGTGACAACTGACTGCTTTATTAGCTTACGTTAAACGGTTTCATTAGAGTTGATATAATGTAAGTATGAAAGAAATGTAGGCTTTCAGTAGATTTGTCTACATAGCATTTATTATGTAGTTTTTATATATATAGAGTTTTTACCGGTTTCGAGAAAACATCCGGTTGTCAAAATCTTTACCTAGGTACTAGATAAAAATCGTTATTCATCTTACTCGATGTAGAAATGCTATTGTAAACCGCTAGCCTCTAACTTGGCTTCATAAGCGATTATCTACAAAAGAAAATGGTAAAACAAAGGCGACAATATTTATGAATTTTACGAGGAATTTCACGGACAATAATCGCCATAAACAAAATGAGATCGCACTACACTCGACAAGTTCCAATCGTAAAAAAAAACATAAATATAGTAGAGAAAAGAGGGTGCATACGAAATTTCCCGGTAAACTTCGGAGAAAAACTGCGCACACAAAGCGTAATATATGGGTCGTAGACCCTCCTGCATTAGAAACGCTTAAAAGCATTGTCTTGTTTTTCCCGCGAAATGAGATGTTGGGTTCAGTGTTCTAAGATTCCTTAAAGTTGGCAAAGTTTCTTTCTTGTGTGAATTCTGAGATCCTACATGGTTTTAGGAACATTTCGAACAGGGTGTTACATTTTAACAAACTTTGCTCTCAATCACTGCTACGCGCGTCTTTCTAATATTGCCTGCAAGTCTTATTTTATCTGAAAGATCTTCAGTAAACGCATTTCAATACATACTAGGCTACTATGAACAGTTTTGTGGTCTCACACTACATCTAGATAAAGTTGAAATGATACCTAACAACTAAAACGTTAAAGAAGCGAAAACCTCATTCACCTTGTAATGTTAGTGTTAAACATTGGTTTTAAATATCAAAGTGAAACTCTACGAGTACATAATTTTAACGATGATCGACCAACATCCCGACCGTCAGTTTAAAAACGTCACCAGCTTGATTGTCCCTATAAATCTCCCGCTGTTGTTCCACAATAATTGCATCCATAAACTTCACGGTGCACATGCAAAACTAATAAAAATGCACAGCACAATGTGGGGCGCATGGACAGATAGATATTGTGCCTCTATAGTAGACTCCGTTGTAATATAATACTGTGTGGTTTGTGTTTGTACATTGAACATGAGCATTATGCTAAGACCCATAAATTAAGAATCTGTTACAGGGTTCCAGAAGCCTTTCCAACGTGGCGTGACGCCACCTTCGACCACATGGCCACTACGCTACCGGTTATAAAATGAAAAGAAAAACTATGCCAATTGATTTTCTTGGTTCTTAGTAGGTTTAAACAATTTTTTACATATTGAGTGTATATTTTTTTATCAAATATTTTTTTTATTCTGTCATTATGCAGGTATCTTTTAATTTTGTAAAAAACAACATCATCATTAATGAAGGAGGCTATCTACCGCTCAACATAGCCTTCCACATAAAACGAACATTAGTAAGCCGCCACTTTCGTTCATCAGATCGTGGGTCAATCTCGTGGGGCCGTCCGCTGCGTCTTCCAACTCGTGGTCACATTTCAAGAAAATTCTTTTCCCAACGGATGTCAAATCTTTACCATGAAAAAAAATTGTTTAGTTTTGCGGACTGGTTAAATCAAGACAAGAAAGTACCATTTACCAGCGTAAGCTTTACAAGACAATAAAACTTGTCCGCATACAGACACTGGCAATTTCATTAAGCCTCGCCAGTCGCCAGTTGCGCATATCCGCCGTTCGTCCAATTTGCGTAACTACCCGCATTTTTCATTCTTCCAAAGAGTTTTTGTTTCATTAGTCTAGGCTTGAGAATATAGGTCCTAGGCCATTGTTGTTAGTTTCATTGTGAAGCGAGAGCAGTCAACGAGCAATTTTCTCATTCCCATTATGCAAGGCATTGTTTGAGATACGTGCATACTTACGTAGGCTGTAATTTTGAATAAACTAATGTGTGCCTAGCTATATTTGTACGAGTGTATTTAGTTTTGTTCCGGGGTGTATATTAATTTAGTCCAAAACATATTTTATTTGTATTTTGTTTCTTACAAAGATGAAAAGGATTAAGCGATAGATGCCGATCGGTAACACTTGCGCCTTACAAGGTGTCCCGCGTCAATTATTATGCACAGAATTCCCATCGCCCAAAAACAATAAATAAAGACATCAGCATGTCAAGAATGACAATATTCAAGCGCATGCGACATCACCAATCTGCACTGATAGAATATACCGATGATAATGATACAAAGATGATCTGTACTATAAATATATATCATAGCTCATTTGAGCGCCTATTATTGTTACAGTTATCTTCCCAGAGCCGGTATCGTTAGCGCCACGACCCCAGGTGTCACCTTCATTAATCTTCCTCGGTGCGGAACTCAAAGAATCTTAATTTGAAGTTTCAACGCTTCTCTTTATCAGAACTATGCGAAAGAATTCTTCTTAGAAGTATTCATTAAAATGGGTAACGGAAACGGCCGCTTCTTTGTTGAATGCCTTCGGATTGTTTGTTGAAAGTAAATTGAATTTTTAGGCGTACAAACAGAATTTATATTAAATTGGTAGGATGATTTTTTCAAACAAGTAGGTACCTACCAATTAACATACCTACTTTAGATGCTGCATAATATATATTTTATTTTATCATAATCTGCTCTATTTATACAAATTCTGTTATTAGAATACTAACAACTAGTATCTTCGTGGTCATGGCGATTGTAGTCTTTGTTGTTCCGAATATATTAAGCCTAAACCTCGAAAATAAAATATGAAGTGTAAGGAATGTATATACATGTGCTTTTTTAACTTCTTATAGGTTTCTTTTGAGCACAAGTAACCTGATGCTACGTGACGATGTGGTCAAGGCGCCAGGCTATTCGAGAACTGACCCCCAAGTGAGGCTGCTGAAACACAAAATACTCTACCATCGTTTCATCAGGATGTTTTCCTTTACCGAAAGTTTCGAACCCACTACCGGGTCGCAAGTCAATGAGCCATCATTGAGTGTGAATGTAGGAGGTATTAGCAAGCGTCATTTGTTTCTCATCTGTTGTATCTATAAATTATTGACTTCCACTGACATCTCCACCAAAATATGAAGTCTATTATTTTCAAGAACGAATTCCTATTCAATAAGAAACTGAACTTCCATAATAATATTTGCCAACAGATCCTACTTACTTCCGCCAGAACACTCAAGAGAGTCGACCGCCTTAGAGTTACGGAAGTAAGCAACTTCCTAATGCAAAAGTCTGACCAACGCGGGATAAAACTTGCTAAGCTGGGGAAATATCTCAAGCGGAGCATTGGTGGATACATCTTTAGTTAGCAACATTAAGACCGGCATCTAAAGGTGCTCGAGCATGTCTGAGAGCCTAACTTTGACCGGTACAGGCGAACCGTGGCGTCTTAATGAAGTTCGGAAGTTTCCCCAAACATCTGCGTTCAGTTTACGAACTTGTCGCTTCACTAATAAGTTTGTAATTGTAGTGGCAAGTTTTATGGTAATAGTAAACGTGGTCAGTGCATGCTTGTAGGTGGCATTACATTGGCTTATATTCAACTTTGAAGATACATTGTTTCGGGAATAGGTAGGCAGTACAATCTAAGAAGATAGCAGTAGTTCCTTACTAAATTTTTTTTTACATGGCATGCGTTGCCGTGCAGTATTTTGAACTGTTGAAGGTAAAAATTCCAGGTGGTACTGAACTATAGGCAATCGTACCATCTGGCATCAGGCGAGTGAAGTCACTCTATTACATACAGAAAAACATTTCATCAATTTTCATCCTAAGTATCCATATACTTTTAATATTATAAATGTGAAAATAGATCTGGCTTTCTGTTTGTTTGTTACCTTTTCACACCTAAACCGCTGAAAGAAATTAACTATGGAGATAGTAAAAACCTTGGAGAAGGATCATGTGATAATTTTTGTTGCGATAAACTGTAGTGCACGCGGATAAAACCGCGGGAAACAAATAGTAAACTTCGTTACCATTTTATGAAGGCATACGGGGGAGCATTTAAAAAAAATACTCAGTATAAATATGAATTCCGCTCTCATAACGACTATTGTATTCAAAAATTACGCTTCTAGGCAAATCCTTGGCATTATGGGGTAATATCGTTAAAATTTTATTATCACCACTTATAGTAATGCGATATTTATGACGTAGGAGACCCTGAAGTTTATTGTTTCATGCTCGACGAGAGACGCTGAATAAACCCGCGATTTACGTCAGCTGTAAACTTAACTGTTACCGTAAACTCAAATAACAGTCGCACAAATCTTCGTTAGTCTGCTATTTTAATTGTTAGAAAGTGGGCCAATTTAGCAGCTGTAACTGCTAGTCTGGTAGATAGTTCAATAAACAGGTAATTTCGTATACCGAATGTAAACTAGAGCTTTGAAGATGACGGCTAGTTTAAATGCTTCAATAAAAGTAAGTAATTTGACTGCCTGGAAATCGTGAATACAACAACTGTGTTTATGTTTATCGACAATTTTATTTTAGAAAAACATCATTAATATTATAATCAGCATAATATGTTAGGTTCATTCTCTTACTCATGCTTTAATAATGTCTCTATCTTTGTTGTAATCGTACCTATTTAGTTCTGCATCATCATTCAATTCAGCCTTCGACTTCGACGAAAGAGATTCCTGCTTACCAATAAGACCGGAAATAGTACAAAAAAGGTTATATTCTTTAATGAAGTGTTATCAACCTATCTTTCTCTATTTACATATTTTTCCATGCAAACCCCATTTGGCAAACTTACGCGATGATTTTCAAAAAATCCTTTCTTAGAGCAAAACTACCGAAGGAAGCTTCCTTTCACCTTCTAAATTTCATGTCCCTAGGGCCAGCGGTTGAGGCTGTGTTGGTATTGTCACTGAATGAGTCACGACTTTGAACTTTATATAATTTAATAATATGTAAGGTAGATTATATAAATGCTTAAAAATTCTATCTATTCTCTTGCATTTTAATAGTTTCATACAAACCAAACCAAGGCATAGCGTAAGAAAGTTATAAGGCAAAGAAGAACTTTCCATTGTACACAAAGCAACAAACCTCACAAGAAAAATATCTCCGCTGACCTATTCATCCCTCGATCAGCGAATTACCAGCAAAATGTTAAAATAGAAAATTGAGGCAGTGGGGTAATCGATTCGGGTCAATGTCGGCCCATCCATCATTGTGGGGGTAAAAACTAAACGTATGCGACGGTGATCGGCCATATATCATGTGGCCACTCATCGGTTGCTCTAGATATTATTTTTTGATACTTTTTTACCTATTTGTAATGATGTTTTGGATATTTCGCCATGCTCTCTTTGATTAGGGGACTATAAATATAACAATAATAAAACCTTGGCTCAGTAGACGAGTGGTATATGCAATTTACTAGATATTGAGTTTCCCGCACATAAACCGGAATCAAATGACAATCGGATACGTACAATGTCGTATTTTATCAGTGCACGTTTAAAGGGCTTGTAAAGTACTCAATTATTACAATTTCTGATTGTTTAAAAAGATATTTATTTTAGAAATTATAGCTCAGTGTTAGAGACGTCAGCTTGCAACCTGTAAAGTTCGAAACCTGCAATGATTTTGAGCTTTCGGTCAAAGGAAACATCGTGATGAAACCATAGCTTGGTGGAAGGACACATTTTTCAAGTGCTCGTATGGCTACCACTATTTTATGAAAGCCATTGCATAATCCAGAAGTAGCGTGGCGCCAGCTTCGACCACCTCATCAAATAACATCAACTGAGATAATTATAGTGAAGAACTAACATAAAATAGTGAAAATAAACATGGCCAATTAGATAAATGAGGCAGTGTTATTTAGTTTCAAAAGATTAGAACTAGTTAATTAACGTTGACGTCACTTCATTATCGTCATTTTTAATCACAATTAATCATATTAGGTGACATAATTAAGCTAGATTTCAATGTAAAGGTCGCGCACTTTTTGCTATCGAATACTTCGAATGCTAAAAGATACAGAATCTATTTTGGTACGTACGTCGTGTATGAAGTACGTCGACTACTATAACAATTGAGGTCTTTTGGTGTAGATTTTGCAGCCATGATCACACCTTTTAATATTATAGACTGAGTGAATGCATATGTTAGTTAGGTACTTCTTCATGCTAAAATGGTTCAAAATTTAGATAAGAGATAATTTACACCAAAGGTTATCAACTACTTGTATTATCACTGAAATGGTTTCCTGCGGAATAACGGGAAATCCCTGGTATAATTCAATTAACTTCGAAGTTGGTATTTCAATTCAAAGGAAGGTTTCACTTCATTATTAATCAAGCGGTCACCATTGCAAACACATATATATTTTCGCCACCAACAAAACGGTAGCGGACAAATAAGATTAGCACCCCAAATCCTAAATCTATGATTGATGGTAAATCGCCCTTTCTGCGGGTGTATGCATAGCCAACTCGTATTTTGAGAAAAGAGATTATAAAGAACTGGAACAGACTGGTTTAGAACCAAAGTACTTTAAGATTAGATTGTAGAGTAAAATTCCTACGTCAGGAATGTAATCAAGTAGGAAACGAAATAACGGACCAAATTAGCATTCATTAGGTGATTAAAAAATGTTTGGTATCTGGTATAGGTAATTAAGATTATATTATACCTATAGGTATTAAATTTCTTCGAATGGTTTGCCAATATCGGTAACTCAAGACTAACCAAATCAAATTTGATACCTACATGTTGAACGCGGAGCCAAAATAAACACAAAGACAGTCGATCACACAAAAGATATTGTGACCAATATCCAACATGACAACTTCACAGGAAATAGAGATGGCAAACTGAAGTGACAATGGACTAGACATATTAGCCGGAAAGCCAATAATTTTAGGGCAAGCGAGTTCTTGAGTGTAGAACGTGTGTAGAGACGCCGGGGACGTCATCAAGCTAGGTGAAGCGGTGACATAATATGCATGTCACTGGCAGCAGTTGGATGGAGAGAGCGGACTGAAACAAGCTGATTATAATGATGGAAAAAAAAACCCAAATTCATGGCATGTTTCATAAAATATGTTTGACTGCTGTCGCTACTGATTCTGACGTTAAGTGACGTTATGGAAGACATGGTAGAATGGGCTCTACCTAACATTAAAATAAATACCTAACCACTTTAGTAACGAAGTAAATCGAATCTTTGCTGTCGCTTCCAGTGTTCCAGTAGTATATTAGTTATTTATCGTAGTGTTTTGGCGTCAAAACGGGCGTGCGGTTAATATTTCACTTGCCGACGTTAAGTCGACGTAGATTTATGAACCGGGTAGAGCCTATGTTCTACAATTAACTAGGCTGAAAGGATCACCTTTAGGACCTGCCTAAGGTACTGTGCTTAATTTATTAAACTAGCTTGAATTACTCGGGACTGTTGAACTGCGACCTTGTATGAACAATACGGAAAAGGGAATACGTTAACATGTTCTGTTATGTATGAGTAAGCTTATCCTTTGTCAAGTTCGTTTTTTACATCTGACAGGGTTTGAGTACAAGGCTTTAAACGTACCCGTACATAATAAATGAGTGACTCGTTATTGAGATGAGAAAGTGAGTTTTGGTTGATAACCATGGAAATTTATGTAACCTGAAACTCCTAAAAGACATAGACTTTTGGCGATGATAATCAGTTCTTGAAAATGAATCATGCTGCTGAAAGTCAAATATATAGGCAATTCACAATAATGTTAAAATTGAATAAGGACAAGGAATGCAGAAAACACATAAGCACATAATACGTTTATGCCAATATGTCGAAAGTTAAGAAATTTCAGTCCAATTCCAGTGTCACAAACAATCTTTGTCCAATATCGGAAATCAAACGCCCAAAATATTTTATTAGCAAACCCGACAACTAAATCTTGAAGGTTAACATTTTAAGCGATGGGTTTCATAAGGTAGTACCTACTTCCGTTTGTATTTTGGATCGAAATGCTTTATGGGTCGCTCGGACTGGCATAATCGTGCTGACGGCTGTGTTTGGACTGGGAATATAATTAAAGTATAGGGTTTGACTTCATCATCATCATCATACAGAAAAAGACGTTCACTGCTGAACACAACCCTATAATATATGGAGCATATCTAAAAATACCTAAAAGGTTCTTTTTGGAAGGTATTTTGTGATTTATTTTACATATAAAATCTGATATCTAGTAGGTAAAAAAACTTTTTACATTTATTGAAAGTCCATTATGCAAGCTTTATTGTTTAAGCTTGTTTCTAAATTGTGGGAAGCCATCAACATTTTCCTGATAATTGAGTATCAACTGGCTATCCAACTGGTTCGTTTGTTCAACAAAAGCGTCCTGCAATTTTATTGTATACAGTTTCCACAATGCAAATTCCCAAATGACACAGCCTGAAAACTCTCAAAACATTCCAGCTTGAAAATCCCGGAGGAAAACAGAACAGGGTCCAAAACCAATTTATTATATTTAAAGTCGAAACTTTTTTTCGTAATCGGATAGATACGGGTATAACTAGGATATATAGGTGTTTATTGCTTTCTCTTATTGAGTCGTGCCGATAACTTTTTAACCCTAGTTGACATGGGGTGAATAACTCGCGCTGACAGTTTTAAGGGGTCCGGAAACTTTCCCCTAACGCTTATTGACCTCTTACCCTCGAGAATGCATTTTCCAGCTCCAACAAAGCCTATATATTTGATGGAAATACGTATGGAGATCGACAGAATACCATTGACGAATGCTTTCTGTTGGGGGAGCGAAAGTGTTTGCATAAATCAGTCAGCTATTTTATGATCAGGCAATACAAACTCGTATCGACGCTTAATTTATATTTATGTTTGCATTACTTTGCTTGATATATCTAGTATCTACGTCATTTAACAAAGTAAATTTGTATAGGAAAGTAGTATAAACGTTTGGTTTGGATCTTCATTGTAAAATTGATTGAGTAGGCCGTATTCTCAAATCATTTTGAAGTTGTACATGCATTTTGGTGGTTATGAACATCATTCTCTACCAAATAAAAAATGTGTAGCCGATTTTCTTTTCAGCACTTCTCATATCAAAAATAATATTCAATTTTATAGGAATGACTACGTCCAGCCAAGTTTCTAGTGCCATACAAATTACTGTAGTGCACTGAATGTGCCCGTATGACCTATTTCGGGTGTCATATCTCTGGTCTGGATTCCAGCTTGGGCACAAATGGCCGGTACAATTCGAGGTATGTGAAATAAAGGCCAGGCTAGCTACTATATAGGCCACCTAGATAACAAGTGTAGCTGGTGGGTCTATAACATATTGGAATTTCAGAACCTTTTGACCAAGTTTCAGATATTTTTAAATACGATAGAGTACGGTTGGGTGAGGTACGATATTCAGAGTCGTTGTCTTAGCTTTAAAATTGTTGGTTTCATCGCTCTTCTCGGGTCTAAACAGCGCTTTTTACATTAAATTCACGGTCCAATGAAATTTCTTGACTGCTAAAAGCACCCTTGTTAGTGGTCTGCATCTGGTATACCTATTCTAATGTAATATTTGCGGTATAACCCAAGGTAGCTACTTAGTTTTGAAAATTCTGACTTTGAACATCATTTTTAATGCTTATTATATTCATCTTCACTTGAGCAGAGCTCTTGTCGGTGGCGCATTTTCCATCTTGATCGTTCCTCGACCATCCTATTGACCTCTTGATATAACATAACGTCAATCCTTTCTTCGCCATGAGGTTTATGTAAGTCCGTCTCGGTCTATATCCTTTTTTGTAATGATGACAGTACGTAAACGTGTCCAGAGCCACTTTAAATTAAAACCGAAAATGTAAAGTAATTGCTGAGTTTTTTTTATCGTTAACACCATAATGAGCTAAACTAAGTGTTTGGAACTAGAGCCCGCTTGCATTCTGTGCTCGTTACATCGACTTGACGTGTGTCAGCTTCGTAAAGAATGTTCTGCTCTACTACTGGTACAGAGCCCCTACCACCTACCATACTCGCCCTAACAATACTAACGTCAATTTTAGTAATAGGTAACGAGTAAATCACTACAAGCAACAATCCATAACAGTGCTATTAATTAGTCTTGCGCATAGTAATTCGCGACATGGGACGCTCAGTTTAGTTTGCAGTTTGCAGCTTCTGAGCGAAATAAGTAGGTCGCTCTTTTAGTTCGTTAGCTCCCATCTTGAACCAAAGAAAAGCAGATCTTTCGCTCGCTTTGCTGCGTTCTTACGCAACTCGGCAAACAACTTCTCGATCCATAATTTATACTGCAACTCTAACTGTTTGTTACCTTTCACGCCCAAACTACCAACTCGATCTTGATGAAGTTTAGTATGCAGATAGTTTGGACCCTGAGAAAGGACATATAATATACTTTTTATCAAGATAAACGCAAGTGAAATTGTGGGAACAGCTAGCAATATTCTGTAGAGGTAGATTTTGTTTGTGTGTTTATGAGTTTGGATGAAGGACCACGACCACGTCTTCGATTACCATCAGGCGACACTTTGGTCTTTGGTTTACCCATAAATAATGAAACAAAAAAAGGAAGAGTCTCCCACTATTCCTTATTGTCTTAAGTAATGTTTTATTTTGACAAAGGTTATGTGAGATCTCCACGCAAGCGGCACAGAATGTGATATAGATAGAGCCACAGGAAAAGCGGACTATGCCATGAAGATAATATATATATATCCATCTCGCCTTTCATCAAACTGCTACATTTCTATTTTGATATTATTATACGTCGTACCTTAAGCATTTAATTTAGTATACTAGTAATGGGGTAGAGTCCTTGGTACGGACCAGAGGCTGACGCGGTCGGGAGACGTCACGGCAAACGATTCAGGCTGTCTCCCCACTAATGTGGTGGACTGACTGCAAGAGATTTATTAACTCGGAACACGTCTATTTAGTTGTTTATTCTAGGGACTTGAAATGAGCTTTGAATTGACGAACTTATAATGATACAACGTAGACAGCAGACATGTTACTGCGCAGACCATTATGAATTTTCGTATTATTTCTAACTCTACTTCATTTTTAAAAACAAGCAAATCTTTGATACATACATTACATTATATACTTTACGAATATATTTGTAGCTTCTTACTCTATCTTATTGCAGTCTTAAGTTAGTACGCGTTGGATCTAAATTGTTAAAATTTAACGATCTATGTGACCTGAAGAGTTTAGCAATGTAAAGAACGAACAAATTTATTCCTAAGTCATTTTGTAAAATACTTAGTACTTGTAACATTTTCAAATAAAAAGGTTTTCGTGTGATATAAAACTATGGTATATTTCTTCTGATTTTAATTTATCACGTAGTAATAAAAATAATGATAATAGTTAAGTGATAATTACTCGAAAGGTACTCGAATATCTTCTATCGTTTTTAAATTTTATTTTACGAAATTTCTGACTAAAATTCGTGCTCAATTCTTGAAACGTCAATGTAGAATTTAGGCCTAGCTTAGACTACAAACATTTATAAGTGGCACCATGAACCTTGCATAGAATTAAACAAAGTTAACTCTCACGCTAAATATTCGCCAACAGAGTGTAAATCGGCGGTGTATGGGCGAATAAACACCTAACCCGTCGCATAAACCGTGTGTTACGATGCGCACTCGCGGCGTGGCGGTTCGTTTGTTCCGAGTTACGCACTGACAATGCGGATTTAGAAATGGACGCCGTATCACAGAATTCAGAATGGTAGCTACATTTTGGTGTCAGCAAATGCAGTAAGGTGGGCTCATGCGCAGCGTGAGAATCCAGTGGGGAGCAGATCCAGGGAACACGGGCACGGGCCTCTACTAGATTTGCAAGGAGTTAAGCTATATCGCTTCTATAACATTCTTTTTTTTACTACTTACAGAGTAGCGTTTGACCACAAGTCATATGTAGTCGAGGATGGCACTACACTACACCTGGACTGGCAACTGGCTCTCAAGCGAGACTGCCGGAACACACCGATAGGTACTTGGCGAAAGATTCATTATATGAGGGTGAGTACTAGGAAATGCCCTACCACGAAGCAATGATTTCATATTATACAAGTATTTAGGCTATAACATGAACAGCGCAGTGCTGTATAAAAGGTCTCTCTTAGCCTTAGCGACAAATGTCAATTATAGTACTGAATACTCACTAAAATTATGTATAAGGCCACAGTTTATGAAGTGGAAAGTATTATTCTAATCTGTTTAGACTAATTGGTGCCAATTTGCGAACAGTGAGACGTGAGATTTTTAAAGAGAATTCGCACCATGATCCATCTTGAACTCTTACAGATTTAAGCTGTCTAGCTAAGTTTTAAACGTAAAATTTTATAAATTCTTGTGAGCACGGCAACGTTTATAGATCCGAATAAAGTACACTGTAGTAGTAGTGGTGGTTAGGTATAATCTTGTCGGAAATGTCACTGTGTACCTAAACCGTGGTGAGCCGTGTTGACAGATGACACGCTGTTTTGTCAACTGTCATTTGACATGCCTTTGGGAACTGGGATTGTCCTTTTGGGACTACGATCCTGCGATGCTTTACAGCAATAAGTCCTCAACAATACCTAACTCAGTACGCGGACCTAAATACTTTTAGAAAAGTGGGAAAGGAGACACGAAATACGTAGTGCAACAAATTGTTCACCAAAATTTATTGGTGGTGGAGTTTTAAATTTTTCAGTTTTTGCTATCCTAAGACAGCACCAGGGATCGATAGCTTAACGAGCCCATCGAACCAAGGAAGTGCTCAGTTATACTTATTTTTAGTAGGTATAGTATAGTAACCGTACAGAGTGAAGAACTATAGGCAAGCCCCGCTACGAGCGCTTCTATAAGCATCACAAATAAATTATCAAGGTACGAACATATTTTATCAAAATTAATTCCCGCAGCTATTTACTTACCCGAAACCTGTAAAAACAAACCGGACCTTAATTAAACCATAAACAATTCTGTTTACCATAACAACTCTCGAAAGTTATCCCGCAGAATATTTAAGCGCGGCCGACCGTTTAAAACGGAAACCATGCTTGGGTACTTTCAAAGAAATTAACCACAGTCTACCCACAGTGCATTAGATAGGACGCTCTGCACTGAAAAGAACCCACGAATGCCACACTTTTTAATTTTAAAAAGCTCTTCTCTCGATTGGTCGGTAACAACTGGTTGCAAAGTAAACTCAGGTTTTATTTGCGCTGATAAATCTTAGGGCCACTTACTTTACAGCAGCGCTCACTGGCTTCTACTCCACCAAATGGCTGCTGCAGTCGTGTTCTTAGCCCTGGAGAGTTTTTATACTTACGATACAATCTTATAGGAGTGTTTGATTGTCTCCATGTTTGGTCGTCCATTATGTTCACACCATGAAGGTCTATGTTATTTATTTAGAAAGACATAGGTACCAGATGCTAACTTGTTAAACGAAGTCGAATGTGATAAGCAAGAATCTACATAATACATTTTATTATTTTGGTACCTAAGTAGGTATTCATATTCGGAATATTATAAATGCGAAAGTTTGTTGTGAAATAAGTTTTCTGCGGGAAAACGGATAACTACGGGTGTAACCGTGGGGTACAGCTAGTGTAAAATAATTAAAATATCACATGTCCCCAGCATTGTTTTTGTTAGAATAACCTGCCAATGTTTTGAATTAATCATACTTCATGTTATGTAAAATTACAATGCAAAAAATGCCCACCTAAAATATTAAAACAGCCTTTTATTTCACCCACGCGTATAGCCCACAGAAAATAAAGGTAGGTATTTTCAGGTAACATGTCACAAAAGAAACATATAGTCAGAAATAAAGAGAGTGGTCATCGAGTGAAACTGCTACCGCACCTACAAATTGTGAAAATTTCAATAAATTAGGCGGTGACAGTCATTCGGCCAACGACCCCAAAGGTGGGTATCCGTAAACATTATATTTCGGTCATAAAACATAACAAGCTTATAAAACCGCAACATAATCGTTTGCGATTATGTTGCGGGTCCCCGGTGAGTCCCGTAGGAACCATTTCTCGTGGCTCGCCCCGAAAATTACTCGCCCCACGTAATTTTGAGCTTTTTCTTTTGTTATTCTTTAAGGCCACCCGAGATTTGCGACGTTATGATCTCATTTTGAGTTATGAGAAAAAACTCTTAGTAGGTCCCAGCGCGCGGAATCATTGTCCATAGGATTAGGTGCTTACTGGGAATTCTGCCTATTTCGCCGGAGAATTATTCTGTCCCCGGCGGTAACAATTTTCTTGTTTGAACGAAATTTTTCTTCCTCTAATTGCCTTGATTTATAAGACTTTTGAACAATGAGGATTTGTTACGTTGCTGAGGAAGCGAAAGAAAAAAGTTCTACGTCACATTTTTTGAGAAAATCGTAGGCTTAGTCCTCATTTTGGCTTGATGAGCTGGGCTAAAGTTTGGACAGATTTGATTTCGAACGCCTTTTTAAACTTTGTCAGGACATCAATTTGCAATTAAATATCAAAACCTGAAAAACAGTTAAATATAGAGAATAAATGTAAATAATATGGCCACAATTAAAAAGTAGCCTATACTAATCACCTAATCAAAGCTACAATTATATCCAATTTCATTAAAATCGTGAAGATGTGACAAACTCGCAAACTTTCGCATTTAAAAATTTAGTTTGACAGTTTTATGTCACAGACTTAATGTGAAATAGTTTATCTCCCTAAAATTTTACACAAGATGTGTCATTTTATTATTTTAAAGTAATAATCGACTGGCGCGAGGTAGAAAAGTTCCCCAATACATTGCAGCTCCGCATCAAAAATAGTACCTTTGGGTCACATTTTGTCTAGACTTTATCTGATCTGTCTTATTTACTTTATGTAACTACTTTACTTTTCTCTCCTGAACACAGGACATAATAAGGCAATTTCTATTCAAGGTGCTAGTGTCTCGCGTAGTAAAGGAACTGTAATATTTTTGCTAATATTAAAAAACCTTTGGAAGCTGAGAGAAGGTTAGGTTGGTAGGACATACGTATATCGTATAGTGCTATTAGATCTACATACATATATATATGTATATATATATAATTCAAAGGTGACTGACTGATGACTGACTGACATAGTGATCTATCAACGCACAGCCCAAACCACTGGACGGATCGGGCTGAATTAATTTGGCATGCAGGTAGATGTTATGACGTAGGCATCCGCTAAGAAAGGATTTTGCGATAAACTGTAGCCCACGCGGGTGAAACCGCGGGGAATAGCTAGTTATAATATAAATACGACTAGCTTTGCCCCGCGGACACAATTTTAGTTTTTTCTGACTAAGCAACATATCTCCATTTTATATTTCACTCAAATCTGTTCAGCTGTTGCAGCGTGAAGATGTAACAAACGTACACACTCACTCACCTACAAACCTTCCCATTTATAATAATATAGTTTAATCAACTTTAAAACAAAATTCGAAGTAGGTATTTCTCAAAAATGTCAAATATTGTACACATCTGAAAAGTGGTCGTGATCAGCTGCTTTTGTCGCTCACTGTACTGCGCTGGTACGAGAGTTTATACCTAGTTCAAAACACCAAACATAGGAAGTAAAAATCTCACGTACGACAATCAAATTAAATGGATAGTTTAGCGGCACATCCAGCACCGGTCCAAGCCGACAAATATTGGCCTAGGCCATTAACACCCAGAGTTTACCCTTAGAATTGGGTCATCGAATTTAAAAACACACGCATTCGTTATCGCTATCCGCCTGGGCGTCCCGCGTGCAAATCCGCCCGCCCTGCGCTGTCGCGGGTCATCCGCGTGGTGGACGAAAGCTGCAAAATCTGTTGTAACATCAGCTTAACATCGTGTACTTTCACTACGGTGCATGTTATAAACAGTTGACGATATAAAATGTTGTTCTGTGAGGGCAAAAGGCAATAAAATATAGCTTCGATGTAAAATTTAATGTAAAAGAGTTTTTCTGCTGCAAATTTTTTGAGACGTCATTTCACTTCATCCTTTTCTATTCTGTAAATTGACGTGTTGGCAACAGACTAAGATCTGTTAATCTACGTAAACTAATTTAAAAGTCTAAGTCTCAATTCCAGAAATCAGTCAAATTATTATAATTATTATTATATAATTAACAAACATACGCACATCATCATCATCATCAGCCGCAAGAAGTCCACTGCTGAACATAGGCCTTTGAACGCCACCATGACCGGCTATTAGCCATTTGCATCCATCGGCTCCCTGCGACTCTTACAATGTCGTTGGTCCACCTAGTGGGGGGCCTACCTACAGAACATCTTCCGGTTCGTGGTCGCCTCTCGAGAACCTTTCTTCCCCATCGGTTGCCACTTCATTATTAATTCATTTACAAATAATATGTGAATTTTTAAAATCTATTGTAAACTGTGATCTAACAACATCAAATAAGTTCAAAAAATTATGTGAAATACTAACATTACTATAGTATGAGATACATTTGCATGTAGCTAGCCTATAGCTATCCCTTAGGTACTACTTGGACAGAACAATCGCTTGTCTCCTACAACATTTTATGAACCCACCCCTAGGTAAAAGCACTCTACACTGCACAGCTAGACTGTCCGCTAAAATTACAGGGCACTCTGCTACAAAACTTTTGCCAACATCTCAGTAACAACTGCTCGCTGCTCGTTACATACGGTGTACAAACAGAGCGCTTGCCAGAACAACACAGACTTTTTCAATTGAATTGTGTACGTCGGCGACGTCGACCCTTTAAACAATTCTCTTGATTAATGGCCTTTTTGAACTGAAATTGTTGAGAAAATGATCTAGATTGTTCTAGACATTGATTTTGCTTTAGCCAACATCTGGCTTCCGAACAAGATTTTTAAACGAACTTCAAAAAAAAAATTCAATAGGATTCATTGTGATCACTTTAAAACGTCAACTTAAAACTAGCTACGCCTGTTCCAACCTCCTTACGCCGGCAAAAGAACAGGCAAGAAACGCCCGGCAGGTACTTTTTTTGGCGCGATCACATTGACAATTTTATTCTTATTACTAATTGATTGAATTGGAGCAAGTTCACTAAAATCCCAAGCTTTTTTTGTCATCTAATGGTCCGATATTTTTTAATTAGCTTTACTAATAAGATTCATTTTATCATCATCCGTCTATTACGTTCCCACACAAGTCTACGAAAACTGAGAAATTTGCTATTTACTTTATTTTACCGGAGTGCCAAATACGTGGCTTAGAACCCAATTTTCATCATACATTTATATGCTTTTGCAAATGAAGTAAATAGAACAAAGTATACTTATACAGGCGATCGCGTGAAAATATTGGAAATTCATACACTTCAATCTTCAGTTTTTCAGTGCGATGTCAAACCCCACCTACTTACTCCAAGCTTATAAGCATAAAATTTTAACGAAGTTTCAAACATTTCGATCAGAGTAATTCGCTATGATTGGAGTGCATACAATTTCACAGTGAGTGAGCGCAGATTTCTCGAAAGATTTCTTTGTGATCCCATCCTCTATCCAGACTAGCAGACTTTTATAGCGGGCTAGTGTCGCTGGGAAGAGCCTGCCAACACCGGCCTGTTATCTACGGATTTGTGAGGAAACGAGACATAAAGCCCGCTTCAACTGAGCTCGGGATAAGGTTTTTTGGTGACACAGAGATGCCTTGCACAGATTGCGTATCGACGACGATGTACGTAGCATGTCTTCAGCAGAAATTGCGCGCTGAGAAAAATCTGTACATTTTCCGCTCTCTTCAGAGCGATTGGCTTTAGAGCATCAAATGCAATTTTAGATATTTTGATTATCGAAATAAAACTTTTTGACTTCTTAGAGGGTAGCGTTTGACCACAAGACCGTGTGATCGCAGGTGGCGCCACGCTACGCCTGGTTTGGGAACTGGCTATCAGGTGACGCTACCGGAAGACACCGATAGGTGCTTGGTGACAGCAACACAACTATAGGTTGGTATAAAGTAGAAAAATTTTAAGCCATTAAGGACAGTAATCTAGTTTTGCAAGAAAAATACAGCTACAGCGTGTATAATTATGTATTTACAAATTTTAAAGACATGACTGCCTTGCGCAAATAATACAATTCAATGATGTAATCATCTCATAAAATCTACCTATTCAGGAGTTACCTACTGTTCGCGAATCATGCATGAATATGGAATAACAACGGGCGCTCAGTTAATATGTATGAATGTAACTTGTTAACTCAAACGTAGTCCTTCCAGATGGCACGGAGAACGCTCAAATGTCCCACCTCGCTCCACTTTATAATTCAAAGATTTGCTCACGTCGAATAAAGAGGCGTCTCCCCTAAATTATTCAGACAACACGACGACGTATGCACTCCACACCGTCTTTGGGATTGAAACTAAATTTGACGCAATTCAAAGTAATTAATCTCTCTTGAGTAAGTATGTATACTGAACGAAATTTCTGAATTTTGGCTTGGCGATCATTTTGCGGCCGAGCGAAATTATATAAAACAAGATTTTCTATCAATGTCGTCAACCACACCTTATTATATTAAAATAATATGTGGAGACGGAAAGTGCAGAGTGCTAAACATCAGATTGAAGGGCAAAATTTGCAGTGAAATAACAGGGCAGAGATCTTATAGCGTGAAACGTAGATTTTATGTCAAACTGAAGAGTAAAAATGGATTTTGGTGCTATTATTTTATTGGAAGCCGATAAGAGGGCACGTCTGGAGGTTGAGAGGATCAACAGGCGGAATCTAAGAGCTTTTGAAGCGATGATAGCTTAGTGGTTACGTTGACTTGCGGTCCGTAGCTTGTGGATCTGAAACTTGAAATGAGCTTGATCTTTCGGTAAGGGTAAACATCTTTCATGAAATGTATAGTTTAAAATGTCATTAGAAATAAATGAATATCATATCTTTGACAAATCCCTACATATAAGACTAATATGTTATATCTTAGCCATACAAAACTGTCACTTAGTCTCCTGTCACCACTTTCATTTCTAATTCATGACAAACACTTCCCCGAATAAGAACAAAATCAAAATACGATTTGTCCCGTTCAACAATATCGTTCGGGAGTTGTGTAGGCGTCGTATTTTCCCAATAAGGACCGATGTAGTGTCGCCTCACGATAAATCAGACGGCATTGTGAAGGAAACTCGCAAATCGTAAGCAAAGCCTCAGCGTATTGTGGAACAGCCTTTTAGGTGACCCTTACGCACGAAAGCTGATAAATAAAACCGTGCTTAAAAGGGTGCCTATAAAAAGGACTCATTTGAAGATAATTTATAAGACAACGGGTAGATTTGGATCCCAATTCCAACCATTCCTGAGAATTATCGTAAACTAGCTGTTCCCCGCGGTTTCACCCGCGTGGGCTACAGCTTATCGCGATAAAAAGTATCCTATGTCCTTCCTCAGGATTCAAACTATCTCCGTACCAAGTTTCATTTAAATCGGTTCAGTAGTATAGGCGTGAAAGCGAAACAGACAGTCAGAAAGACAGATGGATAGACGAGTTACTTTCACATTTATAATATTATAGTAAGTAGGGAAGGGATGAAGTAACAAACTTCGTTATTTTCTCGCTGTAATCAAAGAAGAAAGCATAAACGCTAGCAAGAAAAATATTCAGAGAACTGTGTCAAGTAGGTTTATTTTGCGGTTAATAAATTATAATTTCAAGGCAAAGCAATGAGAGTGAGAGTACATATATGATATTTTCCAAGAAAACTTCAGAGGCTTTACTTCGTCAGAAAATATTTACACATGAGAACATTCATCGAGCTTAATTCCGTAGCTACACACACCATGTTCCTCAAGGAATTTATTTCTTCATAAATAATTTTCCAAGTACCTGTCTGCTGAATTTTAGTACTTATCGGCTAGATTTTAAGGCAATTTGAGGCCGATAGAACCAGAGTGGTCTATCTGCATTTTGACAACTTTTGACCTATTAATATTTTTGTAATATAAATACGTTATTTTACAAAACCAGACCGACCTAAAGTTTTTTTATCCTGCCATCTGCGTTATGATCATGTAAACAGTCATCATCATCATCATTAGAGCTATTGGGACACCTAGAAGGCCTTCAGTGTGAGAATATTTACCAATAATACTCTAATTCCCGAAATTAATAAATAATCGATCCGATCCGTTATCCGCGGTTTTGGATCGATATGTATCATAATAATATGTATGATATGTTATATCATAATATGTCATTTTAGTACTAGGGCTTGACAGAATACTGCTAAAATGACATGCCATGACATATCGATCCAAAACCACGGATAACGGATCAGGATCGATTATTAATTTCGGACGTAAAAGCGTACGTAGTATAGGACGCCCTCCGGCTAGGTGATGGAGCGATGATATACGCAAAATGGCTGGCAGCAGTTGGATAAGAGGAGCCGAAGCTCGGGCTCAGTGGCGTGCTTTGGAAGAGGCCTATGTCCAGCAGTGGACTGAAATGGGTTAATTATGATGATGATAATGACGATGACTCTAAAAGCCCTCATAGTACAAGTTATTAGACTCTTGTATTGTATTTTCCTTTTTGATACAGTTCAAAAAGATGGTAATGATCCAAATAATATTAGAATTCTCAAAATCGGTATCGAGAGAGCGATGACGCAGTGTGCCACCCCTAATGTTATTTGTTGCCTTGCGAGCTGACAAATTGCACTGAGACTGTTTTATTTACAACTTGCTCCGATCTTGTCATATATTCAACATATTCTGAAAACTTCTGGGATTTTCAGCTTGATATTTTCACAGATGGCAACAATAATTTCATCACCAGTGCAAAATATTGAACTGTGTGCTTCTCGTTTAGAACCAGGTGGTTTTCTTATTTCAATTGTTGCTACTATAGATTTTTATGAATCTATTTTCTTCGTGCGGGTTATAAATAAAAATAGTATGTTACTGTGCAAATTTCGCAGAGAATCGTTAAGACCAAATAATAACGTGGCCAAAATTGCGGATACCTCCTTCACCGCTGTTATTATGTAAGTACCTACCTATTTAATTTTAAGTGTTACAGGGTAGCGTTTGACCACAAGTCACAAGACTCTAAGTGACGGTGTCGCCGGTGTCACCACGCTACACCTAGATTGAGAATTGGCTATCAAGTGGGGCTGCCGAAATACTCCAATAGGTGCTTGACGATAGATTCTTAAATTGAGGCATGGTAATTAGCCAAGCGAGCACTAGAAAAGGCCCTGCCATCACCAAACTATGGTTTCACCATGATGTTTTCCTTTACCGAGAGCTCAAGCTCATATACCCACGACGGGTTTGGATTTTTTTCAACCTTTTGTTTTGTATTTTATCTCTTTAAACGTACTGATTGTATTAATGTACCTACCTGAAGTCTGTCGAAAACATATTAACCTATTTTCAAAGACATTTTCAGTACATGCAAAAGTTTAATATAGGTAGTAGGTACGTGGCTTTTGTCCACATGTATTGTCTCTCTAAGGTCAGTACAGACCAGGCGACTCGCGCCAAGTCTCCGTGAATAAATTCGAGTAATCCCGACCTACATTTTACGATCTGAATGAAGTATGAACTCCGTACGTGAGCGCTACGCTTTACTTCGCAGGATATAAAAAATCTAATGAACCCGACTTTATAGCTGTTAATAAAACTCAAAGCCGTCGTCGACACACTTAAGGTTACACTTACTAAACCTATAGTTTGTAGCGAATTGAAGGGATGTAGGGCAAAGCTACGTTTATTAGAAAATTTATTTTTTATATTGTTGTAGGTAACACCTGGCCAAACATCTTCATGGAAGTCTTACAAGCAATTCTGGACCCTGCCACGGAGAAAAAAGACCTTCCGAAATACAGAAGGAATTTCCTTCCCTTTTGACTCAGAAGGAAAGCTAATAAGGAAGAAAACGGTTACTTTTTGGAATGAATCGGTCTTAGAAGGTAAGACTCAGAAGGAAAGTCAGAATTTTTTTCTCAGGGTGGTCTTCTCGATATGGGCTGAGCTTAGTGTGAGGATCATCAGATAACTTTCTGACAATCATTGCTTATCACTCTACATAAGTTCCTGGGATAAGTAATTTTGTAAGGTCTTAATCGAATTTTTTTCACTAACTTATAAACGATATAATATACCTACTGTTCATACGTAGACGAAAGATACAAAAACCTGAGGAACAAACTAGAGTAAATGTCTAAAACTATTCCGATACTTTTCTTGGAGGTCACATAGGTAGGTAGGTACTCCTAACATCATAAATAACTTCT
The DNA here is from genome assembly GCA_931315375.2 of Opisthograptis luteolata. Taxonomy (NCBI): domain Eukaryota; kingdom Metazoa; phylum Arthropoda; class Insecta; order Lepidoptera; family Geometridae; genus Opisthograptis; species Opisthograptis luteolata. Next base: position 6,844,085 of record OV928047.1, on the reverse strand, counting down.
CTATTATATCATGCAGACAAATATCGACGAGGGTCTTAGATAATACCTATACCTACGATACAAAGACTCATAAATAAATAATTCAGCCTCATATATACTCATACCTTAAGGATTATCTCAAACAATCCAATCAGATGGTAAATAAGTAAAAGGGCTAGGGATTACACATAATAGCGAACATCCGGGATCCGGGAATCCATCCCGTTATTCCCGGATCCCGCTATCCTGGTCCAAACCTGACTCATTAATAATTCTCATCACGTCGGAACGCTACCTTCATGGATTATATTTTCTCATTAAGTTAATCCTTCACATGAGCGTTTTAATTTTGTTGTGCCTTCTCTGTCGAGAGAAGAAAGTTGAAGCTTTAAATGCTTGTAAATATTCCATTAGGTAATAGAGGTAAGAAATTTATGGAAAAAAATAGTCTTGTGATTTTGCCTTAGATACCTACATTTAAAAAAATGTAACATAACAGAAATCAAGCAGACGGCTGGTTGATGGTAAGTGGTCACCGTCACGAACATTTGCAAATACATCATGTAAATATATAAACCTACCAGTTGCGCCCCGCGTCTTCCCGTTATCCGCAGGAACTTATTTCCAGGATGAAAAACCTGTGTGCTAATCCAGGGTATAAGCTATCTCCATTCCAAATTTCATCAAAATTTGTTCAGTAGTTACGGTGATACGTGGTAACACACCCACATACAAACTTTCGCATTAATAATATTAGTAGGATACCACTTACTTACGCTTACCATCAGGTGAGACTATGGTCAGTTGATTGCCTATGCCTATTGTGAAAAAAAAGTAGTTATGTGGTGTTAAGATAATAAATATTCTGAGTAATAACATTACATAACCTATTATAGTCTACATACCAATTTCTTTCTCAACCTTCAGTTATTTTTGAGAAATAGATGGTAGTGCATGAAAAACCCCCGGAGATAGTATTCCCTGGTACTCATCTATGACAAAGAGATGTACCTAGAGGCTATTAGGTATTACCTACCTTACCACAAAGGTGGAGAAGGTCGTGATACTTAACTAAATGCTTTAGTTTCATCGCTAAATGAAATGCTGGGACGTAGACTCCGAGGTCAAACGACTAAGTGAAATTCTAGTCTGAGTAATAAACTCTACATATACATCACATCAAGTATATTTATTCCTAGCACTAACCTACTTTTTCCTATAATAGTTTTCCTATTTCCATAAATTCGCCAAGCTATAGAACAAAACTTGTTCGTCGCCAGCGCGGAATCACCTCCATAAATCTAGCTGCAACACCATTGCTGTATCATATTTGTTTCGGGAAAATCCGTTTTACCTTGCTAAATCTTTATTCAACGCGCAGCGACCACTATCCGCTATATATACATCCCCATAACGAACGATAGGGTTGAAATTTAGTTGAAACAATATCGATATTGTATCGATACCCTAGAATTGAGATTTCCAAAAATTTTACTGGACCTTTCAGCGCAGGATATCTTATTCCTTAATCAAGAAGACTTGAATGTTGTTTTCTCTATGAACATTAATTCTTTGTTCTGCTGTTCCAATCCTATTATAATTATAGTAGCAGTTAATTCAGCATCCAGGATCTGCCAACTAGCAAACATTTTTAGATTGTGTGATACAAGAAGAATCTTCTGTAATGAAATCGTATCGATACATTACTTTATGCCCCAATCAAGACCATCGATACCTAAAACTTATTAAAATTATGACGCCTTTGCATTTTACTGATACTCTTGGAAAATATAATAGTATACCCTTTACATTAGTCTAGAGTATACAAGATTTATCTCACGTAACGCCTACTGTGAAACCAAACAAGCGTAATTTTGTTTATTGACAGTCATACATACTGTTTTGATTCAAAAGATAAAAACATCGATAGTCAGGAACTACTCGTATCTCAACTCAATTCACCGTTGCATTTTTACCGATACCCTTGGAAAACCATTTCCCCTATCCAAGGTTAACAAGATAGATAGCCATATAAATCTCGCATGTGTCTAATTGTCGGCTAGCAAGTCCGGTCCGGTCCAGACTACCTCCTGTCAGACTGCACTGATTCACTTAGATCAATTTAAAAAAGTAAAGTAGCAAAATGTTGCACAGTCTTTGTTCTGCCGCACTAATAGAAAAACCTGATAAATGACTGCTCAGGTGCAAAAGGGTAAAGTTTTAATTTGGAGTGTTGCCAAATAGAAGACAAATGTCGCAAACAAGGCTGCTTAAGTCAATGCGAAAAATCCTTTGAAGTTAAATGGATGATATTGTAAGCAATTTCAGTTGAGGTTCACTCTTTGCCAGCATTGCCAATTTACTTATGACCTGGCCTTGTAAAGATACGTTTTTAGGTAAGTTATCTAGAATAGAAGTAGTATGTAATATGTACCTCAACATTCTTGTTACTTAAGTCGTCACGAGGGATTACAGAGAGCTTTTGCGGAGGAAAATTGTGCAATAAGACTTTCTTGTTTTGCTAAATTACAAGCTTTCACAGAGAAATCCACCTGAGATCTACGTTTCTTATTTACTCGAGGTTTTTGTCCAATTTTTTCCTAAAAACTTAGTTTCAGCAAGTAAAATAAAAACAGATGTTGATAATCCATACTTCCTTTCTAATGTTATAAATACGACAGGCTGTCTGTCTTTCACGCCTAAACAGAGATAGTCTAGAGACCGAGAAAGGACATAGGCTACTTTTTATCGCGATTAACTGAAGTCCGCGCGGGTGAAACCGCGGTGCATAAATCCACCTCAATGCAATTGATTTTTCTGTAATACGCAATACAAATCTCATCCGTAACAGAGAGTCCGAGGCAATGCATTACTCCGCGGGTTTAATGAGCAAGTAAACCATTTATTAATCATCGTAAAAGGGCCGTAAATCCTAATTACACGGCTTATTATATCGAAAAAGCTCGGAATGTCTGGACGGAGCCTGCTCTCGCTCGGGGCAGGACAATACGGTTTTGTAATATATTGGAGTGATCTCCAGTTGACGAGGACTCTGAAGCAATTGTTTGGAATTCTACTAAATACATAATATATATAATTCAAAGGCCTGACTCATTCAAAGAAATTATCAACGCCGCTGGTTTTACAGACAGGATATTTGTAGAGTAGATATTTATTTCCCTTTGGTAGTGAGATTTATTGAAAATCACACCTTACGGTCCCGTTTTACGGAACCCTAAAAAAATTATATATTTAGACATATATTATATTTACTGAATGTAACTGGAACTGCAAGTAGGAAGTTCCAAACCGATGAAAATCGCAAACGTTCGAATAACTATTCGAAATAAAAATGTCCGATGTTGGAGTTGGGAAGAAACCGCACTGATTGCACAAAGGCCTCCCGCGGGACTGAATTATCGGCACGTAGTAGGCCCCTGGCACCCCACTTCGTTAGACCTGATGACGTATTACGTACATGTTTGGAGTTTTATTTCAGTCAACATTGCATTGATTTCAAAAGTCTGTATTGAAATTAAAATCTTTGAAAGTTTTAGTATCGTAATTTTTCCAGAAGCGGGTACACTGTATCCAACTTGACAACATAGTACAGTCAGCGACAAAATTATTAGCTGATCATACTCGAAATGCCAGTGGACTGTATAAAACTGGTGTATTAAATATAAGGAGTACAACGAAATACTATATATATATACATATTATGTACATATGTTCCAATACAATGATTGTTATTTGTGGCGGTGCGTTGAATGAAGGGTCAATGACCCCCGCGTCGCGCGCATCAGTCGTCAGCTTCACTGTTTGTCGCGAAAGCTGATAGCGCTCGACTCCCATGTCCCACGTCAGCGACTTTTGTCGTTGACCGTCCCTTATAACATCGTCCGTCGGCCGACACCCACGTGGTGTCTCCCGACACAGCCCAATAGTGTCTCATTACTAGCGACATCGGGCCCACAGTCCCGTAAAGAACTTCGAATGAGTAGGTGCAATCAGTAACATTATCATTTATCACATTACCACCACTTCCATTCACTTCATCAGCTTCATTCAACACTAATTCAAATAAACTTACAAATTTAGAAGACACGGTCTGTTTTTTTAGAACTTTACCTTGATATATCATTGATTTGATGGGTTACAATTAAGTTATAGATTTTTACATGTATGTAATTATTAAATTAGGCAAACTACTTTGTTAGATGTAACCTAAATAAAGATTTGAGATTTGATCATATAATAATTTATTTTTCTTTTGTATTTTTTTTTTTTTTTTTTTTACTATTTACAGGGTAGCGTTTGACCACAAGTCACCTGATGTTAAGTGACGATGTGGTCGAAGATGGCGCCACGCTACACCTGGACTGGGAACTGGCTCTCAAGTGAGGCTGCCGGAACACACCGATAGGTGCTTGGCGACAGATTCTTAACAAGAGGGTGGTAGCTAGCCAGGCGAGTACTAGAAAATACCCTACCACCAAGCAAATGTTACAATATTTAGCAATAAAGTAAACTAGGTAATTTTACAAGAGTCATGTTAACTATACCTATAGGTAGTATATTATGTAATACAAAACTAGATATGTATCTATATATGTGAATTTTATTGTGCCATAAAACCTCCGGAAAATCTTCATCTGCTAATGCCAAAATAAACTTTTTGGTCTTGAAAGACAAGGAAATAATGCTAATCTTAATTAAGTAGTATATACTTAATATAAACGGAAATAGTAAACTTTTTAAAGCGAAAATTATTTAAACAATTCTAAATAACATTTCTAATGCATAAGCTTGGTGCTAATTAAATAACGAGCCATATTAATTTGAAAACCCTTTTTGCGAACATTAAATTACTTATTACAGCGCGCGCCGGCTGCCTAATTGTAATACAGGAAAACTCGTCTAAAGAAATTCTCGTACGTTTTACTAAGAATAAAAATGCTCATTTTCGCGGTACCCAGGTATTATTCTCTTAATTAGAAGGGCGGGTTATTTTAATGAAACGATGTCGCGCTTCGTCTTTCGAGTGGAGAGAGCCACAATGCGCCCGGAATTGCATTTCATCCTCCTGTTATTAAGAAGTGTGTACAAAAGCGAACAATTGCAACGATAACGAATGAGAGGGGATCGGAAGGAGCTTTGTGCAATCAGCACGATTTATACGAGACGACCGGCGACGTGCCGCCAGCACCAGAACTCTTGGCCGAGGGTAATTGTGATAACTCAGAATTGCAGACGGATCTCCAAAAACGTGCTTGCAATCGTGATTTCTGTCAGGGGAATGAATCTCAGTGATATTTTATGAACGTGCGCACATTGGCTCTTGTCTGGGCTTTTTTATGTTTACGTCCGATAGGTGATCTCGTTGTTTACACTGTTGTTCTTGCACGCTGGGCCTACTTTATTATTTCTTTTTTTTTGTTATTTTTGTTGTTGCTGGGTGATTCATTAAATACTGACACATTAATATGGATATTTTTCAAATGTTATTGTAATTAACTTTATCAACCTACGAGTAAGTCAACTAAGATTTTTATAGTTAAATTATAATAATTATGCACTATCACACTTAGAGTTTGTGAGTGATTATGATGTACATCAACTTTGTTACTCCTTCAGGACTCAATTGAATTGATTTGGATATGAGTGAAATTTGGAATCAAGATAGCTTCTGACTTCGTTATATCCCAGAAAACGGTGATACAGAATTAGTACAAAATCGGGGTTGCTAACAGCTCTACACGGAGAAAAAAGACCTTCCGAAATACCGTCTTCCATTTGAGTAAAAAGGGAAGGACTTGTGATTCAGAAGGAAAACTAAGGTAAAATAAGGAAGGAATCAGTCTTGGAAGGTAAAGACTCCGAAGGAAAGTCAGATTTTTTTTCTCAGTGCATGTGACTGGCTTTACAAACGCGGAGAAAAACAATTTCATCACAAAGACTGTGAAAGTCAAAGCGACTTTGTTACATGCTCTCAACTACTTCTAGAGGTAGTTATTGCACCTGTAGTTAGTTACATCAGACACAAAGGAACAGGGCACAAGATGAGCTCATAATCAGCTACATGCAGCCTCGAGGACATAGCGCAGATGAATAATTAATTTAACCAGCAATAGCTGAGAGAAGTAGTTAAAAACATCGTTAAGCACATTGTCGGAGGCGTTTAAGTCAGCTGAAGTGAAAGTTTTCACGTTAGGAATACTTGAAAAGTCCATTACACGGTTGACGGCACCGACGTCGACCTTACTGCGCGGAGTTGTTTGTAATTACACAGACATAGCCCGAGATTTCATTTAAACTTTGTGACAGCGCCACCCGGTGACGGCTCCTTGCAATTGTTAACTTCTTGAAAAATATTATTTCAGTCAGTGAGTCCACTGGCCATTTCAAGTTGCTATCGCCTGAGGGTGCTGCGTGAAGGACGCTGATCAAAGACGAAACTTTGTAAAGCGTTTACAGTTGGGTATTTGTCTAGTTAATGTTTTTTTTTTTTTTTTACTATTTACAAAGTAGCGTTTGACCACAAGTCATCTGATGTTAAGTGACGATGTGGTCGAAGGTGGCGCCACGCTACACCTGGACTGGGAACTGGCTCTCAAGTGAGGCTGCCGGAACACACCGATAGGTGCTTGGCGACAGATGTTATAGATATACATGATTTTTGATTTTAGCACTATTTCAATTCAACATACCTTTAGAACTCCTTTAACGCAAGATTACCAAACTTACCTTGCTGTAAGTTGTCACGAATTTTGGACAGTCTATCCCAGTGCCGGATTAACCACGTAGCAAGACTAGCAATTGCTACGAGCCCCGCGCGAAAGGGGCCCCGCATATTTAAAAATGGCAGTGGGTTTAAATTAAACCCACTCAGCCTGAGCGTTTTTTATATTGAATTTACTCGATGTCACAAAAACGTGTAAAGTTACAACTTTTCCTACTTTATACTCAGGAACCCATAATATATCAAGGGCCCTTTGAAAGAATTTGCTACGGGCCCCGCACTTGCTTAATCCGGCACTGGTCTATCCTCTCCTCACACTTATCTAAGTAAATGCGAAAGTGTGTTTGTTGAATCAACCTGGATTTTTTTTTTGTATAGAGATTGCTTATGGGCCGAAGAGTATCATAATCCACGTGACATTCTCCACGCGAGTGAAAGCGCGAGGCACGCCTAGTAAAACATAATCCCTACTAGGTAAGTATGTGCTAAAGTCTACATCGATCATTCTCTACAAACTATCCAACCAACTTAGATTCCATTTCAGCTTGCAAGACTAAGCTTAGCGTTGCTAAGGTTTGAACGACTGAAACTCCTCCAGAATATGAATATGTAGAAGTCCGTGGTTGTCGCCACAAGAACAGCGTCAATATGCATGAACTGCTAACTTATTAATTCACTCCGCAACTATGTCCCTATGTATGGGGTTTCAACTCCCGTCTATTAGTTGATATATATAAGTATTGAGTGGCTTCTGGGAAACTACCTACGCATCTTAAGTTACCGTGGCTTAAAATAAGTTTTTATTGCAAAAGCGGTCTTAGAGTACGATACTAAAGTCAGAATCAAGATGACCAGCAAGAAAACTTCTAATCATAAAATCACGTAGGTAGGATCCGTTACTTCGTACCTGCGTGAAAAATACTTGAATAAACCAACAGACAAAACGTATGTCAACAAACCAATAAACCCTAGTAGGTTCCGTATGGGTGGTGGGTGGTGGTGTTTGAAATGTGAGGATAAGTATATAGCAATTAGCCGTCTATGGTATTTTCTAGTCTAGGCTGGCTGTCTACCCTCCTTGAAAGGCAGTGATCTAGAAATGACTGAGTTTAGGTATATCCTACTACATTTTAGTCGCTACATCTATAGCACACATCCAAAACATACATTCCATTTATGACTCAGACTTTTGGCTAAAGCCAATGAAGCTACAAAACTAGACGTTTGGACGTACGGCGAAACCAACCCGATTTTAACCCCCGACGCAAAAAGAGGGGTGTTATAAGTTTCACGTGTCTGTGCATGGCGCCGTAGCTCGCGAACAGATGAAGCGACTTCAATTTCGTTTTTTTTTTGTATGAAAGGTGAGTTACGGGCGAGTGTTTCTAGCTATGTTTGATGAAAATCGGTCCAAGATGTCGAGGGTTTTGTAAATTTTAAATTTATAGCTATGCATCATGTGTTTGATTTGGATTGTCATTTATATTCCTCCACTTATACGCAAATCATAACTTTGCGCCGGCAAGCTGGCAACAAAGGTAACCCTCCTTCCATTAGTTCCATACTAAATATCTCCGTGAGCAAAATAACCTTTATCTATTTGAGAACAACAACAAAAGTTCAATATTAAGCATCTAAGTACCTATCCAAAATTACCTAAGTTCATCCTGTTTATCCTGCTTGTATATACATTTAAGATTATCTTTAGGTAAGAATACTATACAAGCAATCCATAAGCAAGATAAATAAGTGAAAATGTTCAAATTACTTTAAAAGGTTCTAAGTATAGTTTTAATGAGATAGGTCTGTCGAACAATTCCTACTTAATTTTTATGATACCTATTATAAAAGAGAAGAAGTAACTCTCTGTCGCGCTGCCTGTTTCTTACCTCTCTTTAATCATAAAATTCGGTATAGTATAGATAGAAAAAGAGATAATAATATGATACTTTTCATCCCAATAAACTGCAATCCGCACGTGGGTACAACTCCAAGCTAATAAGCATATTTCTAAACATTCCATTCCACTCTTTTTTCAACTTAGAAGTTAGTAAGTTCCAGGCAAATCTCCACGTCTAAACACGACGTGTATAAAAAGCAAGCCAAAATACGAACTAATATTGCTCTAGTTAAAAAGGTAGGTACCTATAATAGCTATAACTACACCTAACCATCAATCAAAAATTGGCCCCAATTAAAATTCGCGTAGCTAAAGTGGCGGAGCCAGTACCTGACGATAAATCGTAGCTAGTACGAGAGCCAGCCGCATGTTGTCACATAACGTTACCATCATTTGTCTCATTGATAAAATGAAAGGTTACCTATCTCTCGATCGCTACATCTACATCCTTATAAGGTTTCAGTAAGTTTATTTTCCTGTGAAAATAGGTTAAACGTAGTAGCTAACAATGAAACTAGATGGGGGTTCATATCGCGCTGTCTGATCTCACAGTATTCCAGCTAAGCCCGCATCCAGTTCAAGTTCTCCATGTGAGGTTTTGGTATTTTTAGTGTTTAATTAATTTTGGGAAGTGAATGTATTGCAGGCTAATTGGATGGGATAGGTTTTAGCCCAGGTATAGCATCCACTACACTATTTCAAGTTTTAGTAAAGATCATAAACGACTTCCAATTCCGTGTCATTTTGGTGGTAAGTAGATACATAGAAAAGTTACTCGCACCATAAGTATAATAATCTACAGTCTACAGAGTCTAATACACATTATGTCTCTTCGGTTAGAGTTAAATGACAAAGGCTTCTGATGACCAAACTCCGAACGCAGCTAAGGTGCTGCTAAGTTAGCACTGATTCGCGGTGTTATCCACAAAAACCGCTGTCGATCTTTGACCACATCGTATATTTCCTTCCCACCTCATCAGGTGAGACAGCGGTCCAATGCTATACAGAATATTCCAGAATAGCTGTTAGTGTCTCAGTACGAGCCTTTATTTACTCAACGTCTTACAATACTTGACCACGTGATGTTAGTCGAAGGCGGCGGCGCGCCGCGCTACACTAGGCTTGGATTAGGAACTGTCTCTCTCAAGTGAGACTGCTCGGTAACAGATTCTTCACTTGAGAGTGATAGCTAGGCAGACGAGAATGCCCAAGCTATAGTGTCATCACGATGATATATCCATCTCCGAAAACTCAAGCTCATTCCAGAATTCAAACCCGCATGACGACATCGCTACAACTGAGCAATCATCACTTCAAAGCTTCGTCACTTCTTACGGTAGGTAAAGCACTCACACTCAGGTAGAGTTTCTTCCAATTTCCTCTTTCAAAAAAGATTTTTCTAAATTCAGCTGAACAAACCCTATTACCATGATTGATGGGACAGTGTCCTAATTAGGACAGACGACGTCAATCAATTAAACTCCGTCGGGAGGTCCAAAATGAACGGTCGCTTCTGGATAGGGTCATCCATCTGACGTCCCAACTTAATTCTGAATCGTCGGACGGAACACTTTCCTTGTAGACACGATCGATTGGATATTACAGATAGGTGGAGGGTTCTGGCAGTTGTTTTTCGAAATTTCCAAAGCGAAAGGTTTCGCTGTCTGTCTTTACCGAATTCCTTATTCGACGTAGGTATTTGGTCGGCAGTACAGGAAGGTAGACCGACAAGAATTTTTACATATAAGTACAGATTAAAATGATACCAACTTACTGCATAAGTGCATACTAACCCAATTTAGCAAATAACTGAGAAACAAACTAATACTTACGTACCTACTTAAGGTTTTTTTATAATTTTTCTTCATATTTTCATTTAATAATTAGCAAAGAATTCTTACTTTTAGTCAGTAGTATATATACTTATAACTTATTCACATAGTATTTTTACATCTTTTACTACGAATAAATACTATGTCTTTCTTTTCAATTTCCTACAAAATTAAGCAATATGAATGGAGTAAGTGGAAATGAATTACGACCAAGGTAGTACGTTCGCTCCGACTGCGACGACCAGAATAATCACCTTTCTGTGAAATGCAAACGAATTGTGGCCTCCTTCTAAAGGAAACAAGAAAAGAACTTCTATTTATGGAACACAAAGGAACGGTAAACATTTGTGGCAAAAATAGCGGTGAGTAAGTCCAAAAGCTAGGTTTTATAGGTAGGTAGATGTACAAACCTACATAGTTAAAAATAATAGAGCTACACTAATATAGAAATTTGGGCTAGTGTTCGATAATCACTAGTCACAGATTTTAGATGACATATTTGTATGAATTGACAGCCTCAAATCGCTTGAGCGTCAGTCTTAAATACCAGCCTTAGATTCACAACTGAAAATCTGTGAAGTCAACTCTTAAAAAGAAATGCTATGAAAAATAACAAACGTGTAGATATATAGGTGCTTAATCGCTTAAAGTTCACTTCGATGCCTTATTGATTGACCCCTTCAATTCCTTCTGTTCCGTCGCACTGGCTAACGCCTGTTTGTTCAGCTAACATAACGGCATATATGATATAGATAGGTAGGTAGTATAAACAGCATAACATAACATAAGTTCATAATATTATGCACCAAAAGATACCTATCATAATAGCTACCAGTTATATCTCCAGTGCTTTGAGTCCAATAAGTGTGTTTACGAACAGGCTTTGTAGGTACATTGTGGGAAATCTCAAACACGCCTGTGTCCTTTTAATTGCAGCAATGTATGCTTCTATCTGCAAAATGATGTAATTAATACTGTCAGTCAACAGTCTGTCTGGGCTATTAATTTGATGCAGGGAATATTAAATCCTTCTTCTCCGCTTATTTTTGTATTTTACATTTTTAGAGGCTATCTTGTTATTTATGTTGTCATTACGTACGTTGCATAAAGTTTATAGAAGTGAACATCATAACATCCACAGAAACCTAACGCCAAACGCTTTATGCAGACAGGACAGTGAAGAATAAGCAAGATACGCAGAAAATTGCTCAATGAAACTTTTCATAACTTGGACAATTTTATGAAATCTTGAAGCCTCGTCAAAATTCCAGCTGAAATAAATCAAAATAACAAGCGAAAATAATAATTTAGTGCAACAGCAAGTCGAATTGATTGGACAGAGCGTAACCGCGGAGTGGAGTTCTCAACTTTCTTAATTAACTGGTTATTGTGCGCACGGAACGCCGTACGCCGTAACGCGGTATAGTTACAGCTGCAGAACTAAGTAAATACTGAGTTCATTATTTATTGCGGCTTGCCTTGAATTGTTCTAGAACTTAAGTTAGAACTAAAGAGTAAAATACATGGCTTATATTAGAAACCAACGTGATTATTATGATAAATGGTTACAGTGTTGGTAAGGCGTCGTCGCACTCACCATCAGGAAAGCGACCTTCGTGATAAGGGTAATAGAACCTTAATGAAGAATTCTTTCCGATAACTACCATCATGGTAGGTAAGGTAAGTTCACAGATAACGGACACCTAATGCCAAAGACCTCATTGAACTCACTCAACTTTCCAAGAAAATTGAATTGCCTGCCGAGGAACTAAAATTCGCCTTCTATTCCGCTCAGGACCCACAGTAGACAAGCACTCATTTAATTTTATTTTCTCAGCTGAATGATCCTATCAAGGCAAGGATCAATGTCGTAGTTTTTTCTGACGAACCCATATAAGTCCTCGGTGGTCCTTCACAACTCTTTCACGGGCTATTAATGACAAGGCTCCTGGCACCCTATTCCTTATTAAGGACCGGTCACATTTTAGCTTTATGGACGGCGGACGCCGCAGACGAGGCAAAAACACCTCATGAAAGTCAATAGTGGCTTATACCTACAACAATCAGTTCTCATTAAAAATATTGATAAATTTTAACCCTTGGACGTTGAGCCTGTTAGATAAAGATACTTACTTGAAATGCGTTATGTAAAGCCTTTATTGAAAACAAATATCTTGTCTACAATCACTGGGACCTATAGAAGTAGATTGCTGGCATAGGTACCAACTATCTATTACCTACCTAATATTATGAACCGGTATAAGTAGATACGTAGGAATGTTCTAATCAATAATTACCTATAATTACCTATAATAATAAGTACATGTGAATTATTGACCTACTCTAGAGTCGGAGTTTTCAGGCCTCCCGAAGGCCTCGGCTAGGACTGATAGAGGCGGGACAGGTCTTTCTCATTTCTAGTAATTTTTTTTTTTTTTTTTTTTTTTATGTAATAGATTAGCAAACAAGCTGACGGCCCGCCTGATGGAAAGCGGTCACCGTCGCCTATGGACATCTGCAACACCAGGGGAGTTGCCGATGCGTTGCCGACCTTTAAGAACTCTTTTTACACCCATCTTGAAGGAGTAATTTATTAAATTTGGCTTCAAATTTCACCTGCCAGTAAGTTGATATCTGCTTTAAAAAAACTTAGGTTTAATAATAATCCTTAGTTTTAGCATTGGTGTCGACATGACCATAATCCTTACTCTTAGCAATAACCGTTACTTTTAACTCCAAGTATTCGCAGTTAGAAGGCCCCCATCGAAGTCAGCCTACGAGTTCAAATCAAAAACCACGTCGAGTTGGAGGCACCAGTGCGCAAAAACCCACGCCATTATAGCGATAAGTTTTTCAATGAGGGTTTTAGCAATGACTTGTTTTTTCATCCTATCCGTTCATCCATAAACGAAGGCTGTCAGCTGTCGCCATTGAAATCGGTCTCCTTTAATTTTGAAGCCAATAAATTTCGTAATTCGCCAAAGGAATTTATATCTGCTATTTAATGTCAATAAGAGACGCTAAGCCGCTCGTGCTTTTGTAATAGGTGAAGGGGTAGAAAGGTACTGTACCTTCCTACTTAAGATACAATTATCTACGTAAGGAAAAACTTTCAATCAGATACCTAACCACCAAGTTGCGGTAATATTTTCAGAGTAGGTAAATAGGCTATATTATTTTATCATATCACACCTATCCCAAAAAATCCAAAGATCAATCTTCTGAACAACTAGGTATTTACCTAAGTACCTATCTGTCTTCATAACACTTAGGTAGGTACGTATATATACGAAGTGCCTAATTCCTAAGCAAACAGTTTAGCCTAAACACCACTGGCAGACAAATGACACGTATGCCGACCACACAATATTATTGAAAACCGATTTTGACTAAGCCCAGAGTCATGCCAAAGCAATCACGATTCCCTGACAAAGAGTCAATATTTGTACATCCATACAAAGCGTGTTGTAATAACGCAAGTGCCTATATAGTAGGTGCCTACAGATGGCTTTAATTACATCTATTCTTAGCACGTGCTACGTGGTTAGGCATAATACTTAGATTTACGTAGGGTTTCCATTAAAAATTGCACAAAGGTCATGGGAAATAATGGGCAATAAAACTAAATAACTGTAAGTAGATAGGCACCCAATCTATATCACCAAAAGTTTTATGCTGAGCACAGGCTAACAAAATCTAGACTTAGAGAAAAGGCACCTGGAAACGTTACCTAGGTACGTGCTAAGCACCTAAGCCACGGTGAAATAAAACTTAAGGTGAAAGCCTGTTGTATATTAAAAAAGAGAACTGCTCTGTACCTACACTTTTGCAGGTTTTCAATTGTGTTCCACTATTCCATCCTACATTGAGCCCTTAGCTGTTGTCGTTCGACAGTACTTGTTCGAGTCTAATCGTCTGACGAGAGAGTCGTGTCGACACGCTCACAAATTGCATCGCTTACGTGCGGCGCACTGTTCTCTGCTAACTCAATTTGCGTAGGTATTGTATTGATGAGTGCTTCAACAGGGGTGGGTTTACTATGCATTAGCAAAACAAATCACCTTGTTTGTATTTCAAAGCGGTCCAGATGATTATAATACCAAACTCCCAACAACTAAGTACGTAGGTACCATGACGTGTTGTAGATACCTATGTAACAGCAATTGTTTCGAATAGCATTGTTACTAAAACTGAATTTTGTCTAATTGGAACTGCTTCAATATTTCCGAACTGAAGTTATCGGATTTTCGATACGTCCTGTCTATGTACCTATATTTTAATTGGTAGGTAGGTGCGCACTAGATAACTGACTGATTTAGTTTCTCGTTTCAGCCAAATGGCATTCGCATAGAGCAGGCGTCGCGTCGGATCCGTCCCTCTTTGTCACCATTCGCTCTGGATTGAAAGGGCTGCGATACCGTGAGGAAGCTAGTACCTATAGGTGCCGATCGAATGAATACGATCCGTATACGTAGATAGAGAACATAGGCATATTGGAGCTCACGAGAGTCGAGTCAATAGTGCTAGCTACGTGATATGGCAGAGGCAAGAATAGAAGTACCTACGGCTTTTAAAAACCTAGTAAAATTGGTATTTTGCTGTTTGTTCGTAGGTACTTGTTTGAATCGATGGTATTTTGTATCATGTCTGTACCGAAACATTACGTACAAATCGTGCATAAACCATGTATTTTAGGTTGCTATCATTCTCCGTAGTTAGGGATATTTAATCCTGAACGGCGACTTTTGTTAAAATAACTAAATTAACGAAACAAAGCCATTTGGTAGATTAATTTAGTTTTAACGTTAGAACCTCAAAAAAATAAGACATCAAACTCTTTTCTGAATCTAGCTTAAAATTGTTGCCATAGAGACAAGTGCAGACATTAAACATTTCCTTGCATTGCACCTTTGCTCAAATCTTTTGATACAATTAATATAATGTGATAAATTTACGTGTTTAAAAATTAACTAATTATATTAAAAACAAGTAAGCGACATGATATTTGAACGTTTTCGGCTATGCGAGGGGTGTTTCAAGCCTGTAAGGAATCGGCTTGGAAGCTCGCAGTTCAAAGACGATTTTGAATATGAATGCTATGGAGAGAGCTATGTGAAATGCTTCTGGGGCCTCTGTGATCAACAAAAGCCCACTGAGGCTTTTGCCACAAAGAGTAATGGTGCTGGTAAGGACTTTAGCTTTGTAGGCATTGCCTTTGAATGTCTTAGATTACTTAGATTGGGTAAATTACACATAGTGGTCCCAATTAGATTCATTTTATAATTTCAATTCATTGAAGGACTAAGGTCATTATTCTAGATTCACGCTCAAGTGATAATTTAGAGTAGGTACCAGCCTAGCAATGGCAAGCATTGAACAGGCTAGAAATATATTTTTTTAGTATTGGAAGCTTCTTAGTTATTGTTAAAAAGATAGTATAGTATAGTTATTTATTTAAATAATAAGTGAGCAGCTTGAGGCTGATGTAGGTACAAACCTACCTATAGTCATGCTGTGGTGAAATTTAGCAAGTTCAAAATATCAGCGATGGTGGCCGAACGGTAACGTATGCGCCTTACAAGGCGACGACACCGAGTTCGAATCCTCTCTGCCCCGCACCTATGACTTCATAAGTTATGTGTGGATTTAACATCGCTCAAAACGGTGGAGGAAAACATCGCAAAGAAACCGGCATGTCCTAGAGACACAAAATTCAAAAGCATGCGACATCTACAAACCTGCACTGGGCCAGCGTGATATATTAAGGCCCCTACTCTCTCTCAGAGAGAAGGCCAGAGTCCCAGCAATGGAATCGTAATAGGCTGATGATGGTCCTAACCTAATGTGTTTGCAAAAAATAAATGTTTCAGTATTATCTAAACAAAAACTTTTGTTACAGTTATAACGCACCAGCCAAGCAGACAATATCATCATACCCTGCTCTAGTCAAGAATCTTTAAATTCATTCAGTAAAACAACAACAATATAAAAATAGAAATAATAATTATTAACCAAATTGTTAATCAATAAAACTTAAATCTGTCAAGCTATTTTGTTTCTCATTTAATACTTGTCTAACATTCATATTAATTCTAGCTTCCGCTATGTAGTTCTGGAACTTCCTCCACTCCATATTGTCAACATTTTGATTCATAAGTTCCACAATCTGCTTTGGATTTGATATGTATTTGAAGTCAGGGATACTTTCTACCATCTGTAGTTCTTCATTCCATGGTGAAGTTTTTGATGGTAGGATTTTCGGGACAGCATGGTAGGAAAGTCTGGCTTCTTTTGACATAACTACCACATCTCCACTGTTGAGTAAGATTGCTGATGGTTCTACGGACTTCACTTTGCCGCCCAGAAGAAATATTGCTGACTGGCCAAAGCTGAAAATGAAAAAAAAACTGCTTGTGTATGTTACAGATACATAATTTACATACATTTTTTTTTACTATTATCTATACACTAATCATACTATCATCGCATGTCATACTATTATTATAAATGCGAAAATTTGTGTGTGTGTGAATGTTTGTTACAACATATCACCGTAACTACTAAACCGATTTTGATTTTGAGCTTATACCCTGGATTACCACATAGCTACTTTTTATCCCGGAAAAAGGGGGATAACGGGAAGACGCGGGTGAAACTGTGAGGCGCAACTAGTATATTATAAATGTGAAAATTTGTGAGTGAGTGTGTGTGTTTGAAATAGCTCAACAGATTTGAGTTAAAATTTAAATGAATGAATTTTTACTTTTTACCTCAAAAAACGGTTTCTGCAGAATAGCTAGAAAACCTCAGGTAGAACGGTGGTGCACAGCTAGTAGGTATTATTTTATTAGTTTTTATCTATCTGTCCGAATCAGAAAACTCTTTCACATATAAGAAAGCTGCAGTATTCAAAAGTGATATGGGCTAGGTTCTGCTTTTACCCAAATGGTGACAATTTTTCTAAAGTCAAAGGCTTCCTAGTTTATTCCACTGTACAATCATCAATTAAACAAATATTCTCATTTAAAAGGCTACAATTTTTACCTAAATGAAATCAGAGGCGCTTCCAAGTTCACTTCTGAGTGGTCAGTGTGTGCCGATAGTGTGGAGTTCATATGATAATAGTTCACAATTGCCGCCTCTGCTTTAAACTTCTCATGGCCTAAATACTGAGCGATCACATCAGAAAGTTCTGCCAAGTCCTTTGGAAATTCATTCTTGTTGTCTTCACTGTAGACCTGAAACATTGTGAAGAAAAGAAATGAAATAATGATTTTGTTAATAATACAGGTTTTTCTGTTTTCAAGCACACAAAGGAGCTGATCCAGCTATTTCACAGCAACATTTAAAAATAATTCTCATCAAAAGAAAATATTGGGAAGTTCAAAACACCTCAAGTAATGTGATGCTAAGTGATGATGTGTTCAAAGGTGCGTGAACGGGAACAAAAAAGTAAAAATTGTTACAAAAGAATATGTCTAACATTGTAGTAAATGAAAATAAAATCAATATTGGATTAATAGCCTAGTTGACTAATAATAATTTACGATAATGGGAAAATATAAAAATAATTAGACAAATGGTATAAAAATCAAAAATAAAACATGTCAACTAGCCCATTATCTACTAACTTTACGAATCTAGTATGAAGCAGCAAAAGCTTTGTTATTAAAAGCTATATAGACAAAACAGAAAAAAATATTAACATTGTACTTTTGTGTCCCAGTTGTGGTGGTATCCTAGCGTAGTCCATCGCAATTTTTTCTGTAACTGCCAGTTGCATTTTCCAGTATCAAAGCATTCAGCCCACCAGTCTTTTGTTTCTACATCTATATCAATATTTAACTTATTTGGCTTTCTAGGATATTCTTCTAAACATTTTCTTATCCAATATCGTTGTCCGAGGGATGTGAATGGGTTTTTTATCATGAACAGACCAGGGTGATTTGTGAATGCAAACAGCTCCCATTCGGATGCTTTTCTCAGTCCTAAAGCATCTGTTCTATGATCATTCCTCAAAGTACAAATATTATCTGGTGTGAAGTTTGTTATCTGAAATTACAGGTCACAAGATATTAATAACAGCTTAGTATTCCCTATAACAGTTTTCTTTAAGCATTATAATGTGTAATAAGAGGACCAACCTTATCATTGCACGTTTCTCCAGTTAGCACGTTATCCAAAGGACGAAGTTTGTTGCATTTGTAATACTTAAATGTTTTCATAAACACATCATCCCCTTTGCTTGCATCACCGCTTTGATCCATATTTCATGATGTTCATTTACTTTTTCATGATATCGAGGCAGGTACTATGAGTGTGGAAGCAAGGATATCGTTTGCACATATCCTGCATCTAGGACCTGAATTCTAGGTGCCTGGCAGACCAACTCTGAGGGAGTGGAGTTGAGATTTTAGGTGCGGTTTGCAAAAGGTTCACAAATTTAATCTTGCCGATCATAGAGATAATCAAAAATTGATTGATTGATTGATTTGATTTTGATTGATTGACATTACATGACAATTTGACACATAACTGTCATGTGTCTTGCCATGTCTATTTAAATTGTCATTGCCATGTCTGTTGTCTATCATGAGTCATGAGTGTCATGCATGACCACTGATGGCATGGCCTATGTAATGTACCCTCTCAAGGACGCTCAACCATGCGTCATAAAAATTAAACTGTCAATGTCAAATGTATGTCAATGATCAATCAAATAAATAGCAATGCAATAAAGCAATAAGCAACAGCAACAGCTGTTTGTTGTGTGCTGTGAAGTGCTGAAGTGTGACTGTGAAGTGTGATGTGATCCTGATTTCCTTTCCTCATTTCCTCGCGAATCTCGCGATCGCAAAAGAAGTTTGTTTTGATTGTTTTCATCAAAAATAAATGTGAAATCAAAGAATATTGTATGAAATTTATAAATATCAAACGCAAACAAATTTTGTCTCACCATTTCACTAAATAACATGAGTAGTATTACTATTGAAACTCCTGAGGACAAAAAGGTATAACAGAACTATCCTAGAATTTTGATCTATTTTGGGATATGTAAGCAAATAATGTATGTACTTCTTTATCGCTTCTGTAGATTTAACTAACTAAAAATATAAAATGTCAGATTTGTTTATTTAAAAGCTAATACTTTCGCCGCAAAAACGGATACCTACTCAATTTGATAACCACAAAGTTGTACTATTTTGACATTAATTTTGGTTTTACTTTTTAGGAGATAGAAGTGGAAAATGGTAAAACAAAGCTAAGAAAATTACTTAATCAGAACTTCAAGATAGAAATGACTGATGGGAGAGTTCTAATCGGTGTGTTCCTATGCACTGACAGAGATGCCAATGTTATTTTGGGTATGCCACCAATTAATTTTTTTGACTAGCTGTTCTTGAATTAACTAGTGACTGGCCATCGAATTAGTATTTTAATAAAGAAATAAAAAGTGTTAATATCTTTTTACAGGTGCCTGTTCGGAATACCTCAAAAATACAGATGGTGACACAGAAGAGCCAAGAGTATTGGGCTTAGTTATGGTTCCTGGCCGCCATATAGTCTCTATACAGCTGGACGACACCATCCCCTCTCCAAAGTACTACACTGAATAGCATCTTTCTCTCTGTGATCTACGGTATAGTCTTACGATACCTACTTTAATTTTATGGCCTGTGACTGACTTCTATACTGCCCTGACATTAAGTGATCTACTAGCAGACTGGTCCAGAAAATATTAAAGGTATTGAATAATTTAATAATATATTTATAGTTAAGTTACATAATCAGAATAAAAGAGAAAACAAGTTACTAATGGATTTTTATTCAAACTTACATATTATATCTTCAAGAGTTTGCTGCAACACATCAACTTCTAAATAAATGTTTTTAGAATCATTTGCAAAAGGATTATACTCATCTACTTTGTTATGTGCGTTATTTGAAATTAATTGCAACAGATCTTTACATAAACCAATGGTTTGTTGAGGCTCCCGTAATACTTCTTCAAGGAAATTATAATCCAATATTTTAGTTAAACAAATATTAGGATGCACAGCAATATCTAGATCTCTAATATTTTTATAATAATTTACACATACATTCCTAACATCCTCGTCTTCATCTTGCAAAAGAATGATTGCAGATTTAAGTGAAGCTACTTTTACATCGTCGGAAAGCTTGGCAAAGAACTTGGGCAGTTCATTATTGGCTAAAGCTGCTATATATCTCATATCAACATCTGTATTTTCAAAATCACACAATTTCCAAATTGAATTTGCCAACTTTTTCTGTTGTACGTCATCAATACTCTCAAACAATCTTGCAGCAAATGGAATAATGTATCTTAGCTTATAAGAACTTTCTTTACCATCCAAGTCGTTTAGGATTGCAGTAACATCTACATTATTCAAATCAATGGCAAGGGATATTTGATAAAGGATTCTCCAAATTACACTGCTTTGATACTTATTTTTAAAGGACAGTAAAGTATTTACAATTTGATTCAATACTGATTCTGAGGAACAATTTTCAGATTCTAATTTGCACAGCAATAACTTACAATACATCTCAAAGTCATTGTGATTTAAGAGTAAATGTAAAGCTTCTGGTATTCCATCCCACGGACTGTGCATTATACAAATTTTAATACATGTTTCTGCCCAGTTAAAAACTCCAGGGGAATGAACATTTTCATCTAACTTAATTAATATCTCTCTCACATTATCGTTACACAGAGTGTTGCAATCTGAATAAATACTTGCGTAAACTTCTTGTGAGCAATATGAAAACTCTTTCTTATTTTTTAACAAAAATCTGTACTTTTCATTCAGAGTTTTTGCAGCACTGTTACTTGTATCTTGTAAGTTATAATATTTAAAACAACACTTTAATAACATTAATGCTCCATGAGTAAAGTTTTCTGATACAAAGTCCACCTTTATGAGAATATCACAAATATGCTCAAATGAGAAAATATTGAATATGCATTTGGCAGTTAACCTTCTAACTGTGTGTATTGGACTATCCAATATTCTTATAAGACTATTTAACAATTGTTTATCTGAAGTAATCTGCTCTTTAGAATCATGAGAAAAGTTGTATCTCTTTGCGCTACTAGCAAGCATATTCAATATAGGAATAAGGTTAGAGTGAGAATTAATTTTATTGGAATGATTCTCATGCTTTAACTGTTCCGTAATGAACTTCCACAGTTTTGGTGAATGTGTCCTCAGTTCATCACATGCTACAGTTTCGATTGTTTCATCATCTGTCCCAGATGCTTTCTTCTGGCCTATAAGCCTTGGTATTAACGCACCATAGAGCTGCAGTGCTGCATTTCTGAAAATGTTCAATAAGTTTAATTTCTTACCATGATTTATTTGCTTTTTACATGTAATAAAATTATTATTGAAATTTTACCTGATTTGCCAATGAGGACTTGTGAGGTTACTAA
The DNA here is from genome assembly GCA_931315375.2 of Opisthograptis luteolata. Classification (NCBI taxonomy): domain Eukaryota; kingdom Metazoa; phylum Arthropoda; class Insecta; order Lepidoptera; family Geometridae; genus Opisthograptis; species Opisthograptis luteolata. The sequence goes on along the minus strand of OV928047.1, from coordinate 6,822,174 downwards.
AGGCAAGTTCGGCTAATTCAGCAGAATAAAACATCATGTCTGAAGCAAGACTGCTGTCTGTGACAATTTTTGTTAGAAAATGGATAAAAATTGCTTTTGGCAAGTCCATTTGGTTTTCTATTGTCATGTCTTGAGATGTTGGAATGTCTTCAGTATTGTGACATGTCTTCAATAGAGTTTTCATAAAGTAGTGAAACAGTGGCTGAAACAGATGCAATACAAAATGTAGTATGTTTTATTTAACTTCATATGCTAATAAACATTACATTTGTACATACTTTGCCTTTTCTCATATCGCTTGAAACTATTTTATGGACCATAATAGAAAGCCCGGCTCCCCTTCTCGTTATTGAAGCTAATTTACTAGCTTCCAATATCAATAGATCCAGTTTTGTTTTCAGTAGAGTCTGAGGTAGTTTTGATGTTTTTGAATCTTCAGGCAAACTTGTCAAGAGTTTAATTCCGCACCCTGCATGTACATTGGATATAGATTACTCACACATTATTTTATTATTTAAATGTCAATATACAGACAGACGCAATCTTTACTAAAAAATACCCTTCTTTTGAGTATGTACTTTACTCCCTCTATGGGTGAAAAACAAATTGACCAGTTACCTATAAATTGAAAATCTATTTTACAGTAAGTTTTATTGTTAGGTACTTTACCTAGTGTTGCTCCTGCAGCTTCAATAGCTCCTTTGTGCCGAGATGTTTCCAGAACATGTGTAATAATTGTAAGACACTTCTCACACTTCTCAACATCATCTTTGTTGTAATTAATAAGTAGAGATGCCAAATCGCAAGACGCCTGGAATAACAATATAAAAAAAAAATTCAATATAATAATTTATAAGTACATAGTATGTATTAATTGGCAAACTAAATAGATACATACCTTTACATTTAACCACAAGCAGTTCAAAACAATTTGATGCAAACCTGATATTTTTGTTTCATCTTTTTCTGTAAGGTCATATCCTGAGTTTGCTATGATGTTTTCAACCATGTCACTCATTTTCGCGAAATCGGAACTGGTCGAATTTTGCTGTTCCCAAGTAAACTGATTAGTAATACCTTGTAAAACATCTAATAAATCAGTAATACTCTCATCTGGGATGTCTAATTTGTATGAACTCTTAACACAGGCCTCTAAAACCACTTGCAAAATGCTTATAAATGAATGCATTTGTTTCCCATCTTCAATGGATATAAGAACATCTCGTTTCAATCTGTATTCAGCCAACAGTTCCATATAGCCATAGTTAAATACATCATCTAAGCTTCTAAAAATGGCTGTATCATGTTTTACTTTCAATAATAAATTGACTATCAATTTGAACATACTCTGACCACAACTTATTTCAAAGAAAAACTTGCTTGTTCTGCTTTGTAAAGCATCTTCTACTAAACCATTCATTACTTCTGTTTTTCGTAACTCTTCAGAATAGTGGTTAAGGAGCAGTTTGCCTACATTCTCTCTAATGTCATCTGAAGGATCCTTCAATAAGCTTCTGAGTTTCGACACAGTACTTTCATTGTGTAACTGCCAACAACCATTACCTTTAAGAAATTCTTGCAATGTTATCGTTGAAGCCTTTATCTGTTCTTGCCTTTTTTTAGGTATTTGACTGAAACAGTCTACTATGGTATTTATCAATTTTACAGTGGTAGATTTTCTTTGGTAATTTCCATTTGAATTCAAGGACCTGATAATTAACTCTTGCAAACTTTTGCAAAAGTGAAGTAAACCTTCTGTGTCAGTGTTATCTTTCATATTTCTAAACAATATGTGCAGTTGACTCAAAAATATGTTTAAACTGCTCAACATGCTTAATCTCAAAACTGTACAATCTGAATTAATATTACTTTCTATGTAATCTAGGAGAAGCATATATTCAATTTGACTGGGCAGTTTTTTATCATGCGTCAGACAAATAGTATCAAATGCTAAGATTCTAATTTGTGTATTATAATGTTCTATAGCACTTAAAACTATTATTTCATTCTTTGTATAGTTATCTGTTGAATCCCAACATAGATTCAAAATTCCAAGCTTATTGCCTTGCTTCATTAAAAATAGAATACTGTAAAACTTAAGCTCCGAGTCATCAAAACTTTCTAACTCATTAATTAAAATACTCATCAGTAAAGGAAACTTTCTCAGAGATGGCAGCAACCAGTAGTTGCCGAAATTTTCTATGGCTTTCCTTGAAGAACCATTGAGCACTTCTACTATTCTGTGTAGAAATAAATCATACCATATGTCTTCGGAATATATTTTTTTCAATACTGCATAGTACATATCAGCACCTGCAGATACCAATCCAGGTTTGTGCAAACTGTTAATAAGGCCTTCTATCCAGTTACATTCAGAAATGAGATTAGATACTTCACCTTTATAGTAATTTTCAACAATTTCAGACAGCATTAAGTATTTCGCTTTATTCCAATAGAAACCATTAATTTCTTGTACAATGCCCTTTAATGTATCTCCATCAAATATGGTCACAAGTGTTTGAAAAATCCCTTTTATTAGATCTCTCACTCCGGTGATTGGGTTTTCCCAGTTGTGATTTACCAAATTCAGGAGTTTAATCTGATTTTCTTGACTAAAAATCACCTCTTTCAAATCTGTGCCCCATACCTTCTTAAAAGTATTCATTGTTTTAAATATTATAAAAGTAAATTGTGAATACTCATATCCCATAAGAGTTAATAAATTAAAAGTGGAATTAACAACTTTAATTAAATGACATTTTTCAGGTGTCTCTATCAAAAACGATGATTGAAAAATTCCATACATTAAAGATGCTGCTTGTAAAGAACTCGCACTCTCTTTCAAACCAGTAGATCTCAATGATATTTCTTTCTCGATAATTTCATTCATTTCCTTTATGTAAAATTCTTGTTTATCTGTAAGCATTATCACAGAAAAGAAACAAGTGGCACACAGCAACTGGTCATCCATTTTGTCAAGTCCCGTTTGTACATGGGACCACAATATTTCTGAAAGTGTGTTCCATTCTTTTATATTATTTCCTGAACTTTTTTTATATTTCTTGGCATTGAAAAGCACTTCCTAGAACGTAAGAATAATTTTATGAGCTTGTAATGAGATGCATAAGGCAAATTTTATCAAGTTTTCTTATTTCAAAATGTGGATATGTTTTAATTTCATAGATTTTGTTATTTACCTGAATTATATCAAGACTTAAATGGCTTGTATCAACACTGATGTTGGTAATCAATCTAACTAACTCTTCCATTTTGTATCCTCCTGAAATAAAAGAATTCTCCGCATGTCTAACATATTCCAACAAATATTACATTTATACTGAGATTTAATAGGTGCAATCAATGTACTATACCTACATGATGTTTTTGCTTAGGTGATTAGAATTTAGTCTAGTCTGATAAATTACTGAAATACAAATAAAAAGCCATTTTGATACAATAAATACTTTACTACATAAAAACTATATTTACAACAAAATTTGGTTTCACTAAGGATTAAATTCACTGTGATTCTTTAACAGGCTCAAAACCCTCTTTTTGCATTTTTTCTTTGAAAACATTAAAATCCCGTTTCCTATCGAAATGCGTGACCCATTGAGTCGGACAGGATTTTTCAAAAATTCTTCTAAATTCCAAACATGCTTTAGGCTTTTCAGAACTGTCTTTAACATTTTGACTGTCAAGGCATTCCCAATAACGGTCCCTGGAGTCCCAACAAAGCTTTCTTTGCTCTCTATCAGGAAAAGACATCTTTTAGTGATAGCGCCTTATCAAAAACCTAAAATGGAAAACGAAATTTTAAGGCTTTTCCCAGGGACTTCCTTGCTTAACCTATTAGTACAAACCCATAAGTTTGTTCAACAAGTAGCAAGAAAAGGCAGACTTACGTAAATGCAACAGTTGTCTTATGAGTTTTCCTTTGTGTTATGTTAGAAACCGATAATTTTTCTCAATTACAAGTCTGATTCCAGAAAATCACTAGAAATTTTCACATTCGCGAATCGCGGACCGATGTTCATGTATGACATGACAATGACATTCGTATAAACGTCATGTCCTGAATATTGATTGAACGGAACCACACCGGAACTCTCCACAGGTTATATAAAAAGTAGCTGTCGTTCATTATTCATCCACTCGGACAAAATCGACGAATATTCTAAAAAACGAGAAAAAAGTATAACGACGAATATTCAATTTTCTCTGGGTCTATGTTGTTGAATAAAATAATTTAATTTGAATCAAATCTTCAGATTCAGACTTTATGTATAGGACATAATTTTATTAGGACGATGAATGGTTTTCAGACGTAGTAGAAAATAAATCCTCTAGTGTTTTATTTGTTTTATTACACTACAAACATATTGTAACTTGTTCAAAGTAAAGAAATGAAAAATAACGGCTGGATAAAAAGATCTTAAAGCTTCAATTAACTTCTTGGTCACTTCTACACCTGCGATTTCATGCTCTACGTTTTTCTTGACGTAGTCTAAAATGTTATCTGAGACTTTAACTTTACACATGTTTGTGAAGTTAACTAATTGATTGTAATTCTCAAAAGCAAATACTCCTGGTATAGTAGGCACGCTTATTCCGATTTGAGAGCATTTTTCTATGTACGTTTGGAAAGAGGTAGCGTCAAAAAATGCCTGTGTGATTATAAAATTGGCTCCCGCATCAATTTTTTCCTTTAGCTGTGAAAGTTTATCTTCGTCGCACTCGCAAAATCCAGCCACTCCGATACAATAGTACGTCCCCGATATCTCTCTAATATACCTTATTAAATCCAATGTGCTTTTAAAATCAGACGAATCAGGGTCGTAGTTTTCTGGAAGGAAAAAAAATTGATTACTAATAACTACCTATGTTTTTTTTTAATCTTTAGCACGTTTTAAATGGTCTGACATCAGTATTACGCCATATCATATTGGTGGTGGCTGGTGGCTTACAAAACAGCGTTGTGTAAATAATTATCTCACCTCCTAATATTAAAAACAAATTGCAGATCCCTTTCTCCTGGAGAAATGCCAGTACTCGTTCCAAATAATGTTTCCTCAGTAACTCACACGACAGATGCATCAAAACTTGTTTCTGTTTGCTCCTCAAAAAGCTAGCTATCTTTATAGGTTCTATATCCAAATCCTTGCACTGGTGAGACTTCGCATGCCATGTCACTGAAAAAAATGCTGGCTCTACATCCAAATGCTCAATTTCTTCTTTGTTTACATCAGGCGTTATTTCGAACGAAAATGTGAACTCCGCTTCATTTTGGATCATGTCTGTGAGTCTCTTCGCGACAGTAGTCATTGTCTCCGATATTTCTACTAAAAACACACAAAAAAACGATCGAATAAAATATCTGCCTAATAGATTAACAATTCTACATTTATCAAGGTAACCTTACCCGTGTTCGAAAAATATGACAAAGAAAATGCAAAGCGTTTGATGAGCACTGTTTCAAGGAGTGGAATGACCGCCAGTAACCGTTTATAGGTCGAACGGACGGAACGTGTTTCGATAAAACGAAGACATCATTTTGCTAAGAAATTCATTTTGATCATGATTCTTATCAATAGGGAGGATTTATGCAATGATATCCTTATCCAATCAGTCAATTTATTAGATAGGTACAAAACAAAGTCAAATAAAACAAGCTATACTTAAAAAATCACTCGGTAAACTAACCAAACATACTTATTATACAGTTTATTTTCTTGCCTATACTTCCTCATTAGTGTTATCTTTACATGCATGCGTTTTTTCATCATCAGTGTGAAAAACTTTGACACTTGATAGAGATAATAAAAAAGGTATGTAAATGAAAAAATACTAAATGTAAGAAAAGCTCTAATACTTTTATTTCGAAAATAATAGAAAGTCGCGTAAGGGCGTGGTCATGAAGTAAGCCAATGGTTTAATTTTCGTACGATATGAATAATTAAGGAAGGTATTAGATGAAATAAAAGACTGTTGTAGATTACTGTAGGTACTTTCTTTTTTCTATGCTTCGATTAACAATCAGCTGTAAACACGTGTAGAATCACAACCAAAACTATATAAAATAAAGTTTTACAAATCCATCTACCAAAACGGTCAAAAATTAACTATTCAAAGCCTATGTCGTGTATTGTGAGTGGTACAGGTTGTCTACAATCGACAATTTTTATTTAATACAAAATGTCCTACTTAACTAAATAACTGCGAGTAACATAGAAATTGCTTGATTATTAGGTACTGGAATATAATAACAATGCCTTTATGTCTAATCGTGTAAAAGCATCCAAACACCTATTCCTATAATCGCATACCTCATTCCAATTTAACTTTGCAAAGGATAAGCAATGCCTGAATATTAAATAAATTATACCTACATCAAACCTAAAGCGTAGCGCTTAGAATTCGTAACGGGATAGTAATAATTGAGTAGATAAGGAGCAAATCGAAATGTATTTGCAAATGTTACAAAATGTGAAAGACAAACCAAACGAGCCGTCTGCATTAAAATGCCAGAAAGTGGCCAAAGTTTCAACGAGAATTTTCATAAAGACTTCACAGCATTGCATATCTTTGCTAAAGTTAAATGAATTAAGGTAAAAGTCAAACACTAATATCTACGCTAATAATTGTTGATTAAATTTAATTCATACGTATTTATTGTTTATTTAGATAAAGCTTAGTGATCAGCTAAGACTGCCGATGATGAATCTTCCTTTACAATCAGAGACGAAAGTTTTTCTCGCCTTCGAAATTTAACTAATGAAGTACCTAGGTAATTAAATCGTTCTGCTGTTGCCAGTTTCATAATCTTAAAATAAATTCAGAAATAATATTGTTGGTGATCATATAGGTAGAGTTATTTTCGTCGTTGGTCACAATTATTGTCTATTTAAATGACTAGTTAAATTTTTTATAACATACTTATGTCTTTTTTACCCTATTTATCTTCAAGAGCGAAGAAATGTTGAATGAAGTCATTGCGACTGACTATTCATGAAATATTTTACTAGTTCTACGTTAGTAACAAGTAGGGGGGTACCCAAATCGTTAAAATTACACAATTTCTTGTAGGTTTTTCGCAACCTGATATGTCTGATTCCCTATTAAGGGTAGTACTTACCCGGTGAATGCAATTCATTATCTCGCGACTCGGCTAAAGCACATTGTACAATGGCACAATTTTTGCCGGTTTCGGTTTTACAATGCCTTTCAGCATAACGTGATAATTCACTTTCGGTAGGTTTTGGTTGTTATTCATTCAGTTCAGTTCAACCTCCATTGATTCGAATTTAGTCTAACTTTCAAACAGTTCGTCTCAGTCACTTATCATAACATTTTATTGCTTATAGCTATAATAAGTGTGTATAGAAGTACCTAGGTAGTTAATTTATAGAGATAAGCAACAACAGAGATATTCTCTAACGCCAAAGAACTTTACTGCACTACTTTATATATACTCCTAATGCCATTATTGATGTGCTTTATTACTCTCAGCTTCAGGTTCTAATTTCCATTCTGGCTTAAATTGATTTCTTACGTACTTGAAACTGGTATAATAAATTTAATAGGCTAATTGGCATAACTAGATTGCAAATGTATTGTTGTTGGACATAATTCTGGAATAGGTAGTTTTGTAGTTTATATCGGTCATATCAACTCGATATCGAAGTAGATCTATAGATGCGGGTGGGTCTTAATTGAGTCTAGGACCATGACAAACTGTTTCAGTTACAAACGTTTTTTTTATTAGTGGTGGAAATTGTCTGTCGCTTTTTGTCATCCATAAAATGAGTGACGTCACTAGAAGGATTGCTTCTTTGTACTCTTCCACGAGTTTCTGAGCCCACTCTTTACAAAGGACCACCCTCGAGCCAAATCCAAGAGCTGATTTTATTTAATTTATCCAGAGGTTAACCTGAATGGTCTTGGCCGATATTTTACGTCTATTACCTTTTTACGATAGGTAGGTTATATGTACCTAATTACATAGTATTATATCATGTGAATACAAACAAAGAAAGCATGACGTCAGATGTCAGTTTGAGCATCAAGAGCAGTCAAAGCTTACATTCCTCATGCATTCACCGTTTATGATTCATGGACAATAATTAATCTGAATTGACACTGAATTCAGTCTTAGTTTTAAAAATTAATTAGAGGTAGTAATTACTATACATTGGTTACCAGCTCTTAATCCGTGAGATACCTATATTATTTGCAAGGTTAACATCAAAATATTTTAATAGTCAGCATTAAAACTGATTCGTCAATCAAGTTCTCAAGTGCTTCATTCACTTGTACCTAGTGGCTTCTAAAACTCGAATTAATTCTAATTACTAATGAACTTAGCCTACTTTGATATTGTCGCGTCAGTTATTACCTAAATTTATTTATCAATTACTTACCTACTTTTGTTGTCAATTATTGACTTGCGGTGGTGCAGTAAATTTTACTAAATATATACTACCTACTACATCTACATACGTGTACTTTGGACATAATTGAAAATTGTATTAACCATATTAAATGCTCATCGTTATTTAAGTACCTAATTTAAATGAGATCAGATCAAAGTCTTGTTGTATCGTCAATTCTTCTACTTGGCATTATTTTCCGGTTCTTCCATCAGGTATATTATAAAAGCTCATGATCAGGTATTTAGAAAGCTAAATTAGGAATATAATTAGATCTAGGCCATAGCGTTAGCAGTTAGCACCGGACATCAATTTACTTGTAGCTTTGTATAAAATCGAATGTTAAAAATATTATGTTTTAGGAGCAATTAGCGCAGGATAAAAATTAGTATTAGATAGGTACAAGTATAGCTAACGTACAATATAGCCAATGAACGACACCTAATGAAGAATGTAGGTAGGTTATACTACCAAAAGATCATAGCGCCAAAAAAGACTGACCATTCTTTTAAAATTAAAAACTCGGATACGGCTTTACACCAAATCAAAGTTTTGACGACACGCCACAAAACAATTCACACGATTTTCTTTCAGGTGGTTATAACTCTCAGTACTCATATTCCCCTACTCTAATTCAACGAACAACGAAATTTCGTTCGAAATTTCGCACATTTCCTACCACGGTTCCATTCGATTCGAAACTTCGTTGAAACTTCGTTGAAACGAAATTAGTTTGACGTTTAAATTCTCTAAGCCTACTCTAATGCAATTTAGTTACGAACGAAAATTGAAGTTTGACAGATGATTGTTCGGAATTTTAACCTCAAATTGACGAAACCAAAAGTGTTACCTTTTCATTTTCGTTTGTTGTTCGTTTTGGTCAATTTTGTTAAAAAATAAATTAAAATGGCTACGAGACAGCTTTTAATTGCGGCGGCTTTACGTGAAGAACGTTTAGAGCGTAGAAGGAACCGGCGCCGCCTGCGCAATCAATTAAATATATCTAATATTCCCGATCCAGAGTTTATAGGGAACTACAGACTCAGTCGGGAATTATTCGAGGAGTTGTGCAAGGAAATAGTGCCTTTATTGCCTCCAAAGGCAAGACGACATGGAATCGAGCCCACAATTAAAGTAAGTGTCAATTGTTAAAACACTCCCTTGATGAATTTATCCATTTTACTGGTTCTTAGGCCTCAACCGGTACTTGTATTTCAGATATTAACTGCTTTGAACTTTTACGCCCGAGGAAGTTACCAAGGGTCTGTGGGGCAAAATATGGATGGGCCCATGGCACAACAGACAGTGTCTCGTTGTTTGCAAGAGGTGACAAATGCAATTAATGCACCGCACATATTAAGAAAGTATATAAGATTCCCACAAAATAGGAATGAAAGGAATCTTATTAAGCAGAAGTAAGTAATTACCACCTTAATTAGTATTGGCCGTTTGTGAAATACCTAGTAATTGAAATATTATTCTTTAATGTTAAATGAACAATTAACATTAAAAGTTATCCAAGTCATGCAAAAACAAATATAATTTTATTGCACAATATAGTATTGTGAATTAATATTGTATCCCTATTGTAGATTTTATGATAAATACGGGCTTCCCGGTGTGATTGGGGCCATTGACTGCACACATGTTGCCATAACAAGGCCCTCAGAGCATGAGGAACGATATTTTAATCGAAAACATTTTCATTCGATTAATACTCAAGTTGTAAGTTTACGAACAATATTTTAATGATTTTATTATGAAATTCAATAATACTACCTACGTTTAATCCTATGTTACATTGATTGACATTATTTTTCAGATATGTGACAGTGATTTATTAATAACCAATGTTGATGCTTCGTATGGTGGAGCAACTCATGATGCATATATTTGGAGGGAATGTGATATAAGAAACCAGTTGGAGGGTCTCCAGGATGAAACAGTTTATCTATTAGGCATGTATTTATTTATACTTTTGATTTTCATTAGATATAAGTAATGTGATAATGCAATTTACACTAATATTATATTTTTAAATTTTTCAGGTGATTCTGGTTATGCTCTAAGGGAGCATATGATGACACCTGTAGATAACGCTGTTGAGAACTCTCCAGAGGGCAGATACAATTACCTCCAAAAGCGTGCACGCTGCACCATAGAACGCACATTTGGTGTACTAAAAGGTCGATGGAGATGTCTTTTGGCAGCTAGGGAACTCCATTACTGCCCAGAAACAGCAGGCAAAATTATATTAGCCTGCTGTGTTTTACATAACATGTGTAAAAGGGCTGGTATTGAAGATCCCGAGTTGACAGAAGAAGAAAACCAATCGGAGACAAGCAGACAGGTTTGCTTTGAAACAGCCACATCTTCAACTCAAGCTCTACAGGCAGGTCGAAGGGCAAGGACTTCATTAATACAAATGTTAGAAGGAAACCGGTAAGATAAATTCTTACCAAACCAAATAATAGTGCAAGTAGATTAAAATGAAACTCAAATACCTAACTTATTTTTTGTTGTTTTAGGAGATAATCATCATCGTCATCATCATCTCAGCCATATTTAAGCCGTTTATTTGATTAGGTTACAAAATCCATACTTTCTCATGTTTTATATAGAATTAAAAGTTTCTGTTTAATATTATCGAAATGTACGGCACTTCTTACTCAAAATATAAAATTCTTGTATCTATATTAATTTATACTATCTTGTAAATCAAGATTGAAGGAGAATTGCGTTTTTTTTTGTATAAATATTAACTTGTAGGTCTAATGAATTTAGTTAATATTGCATTTTGTACAAAATTAAGTATTTAGGTATGAATTTTCGAGTAGGAAGAAGATAGTGATTTGCCAACTAGTTGAATGTTATTTGCTCTTACCTATACAATATCTAGATAATTAATTTCAATACCTATCCATTGTATGTAAACTTTTGTTAATTATTGTGATAGAGAATTACCTCTCTTTAAATGCTGAGGTTATGGAATATACTGGGAGAAAAAAGCAGCCCTTGACGAGTTTCTTGCCGGCTCTTCTCGTTACAAGGTCTCCCGCTTAGGGTTTGCGAACCGATGGCGTAGCTTCTTTGACATTCTCATGTGCTTGTAATGTAACAGCCAAGATTAAAATATTTTTATGGCATAAAATTAGTTATGTTTTATTTTTCACCTACTTATTGTTACCCTACCTACCTAGATGTTTAATAAATGGCAACAAATATTAACAGTAGTTGATGATTTAGGTAGGCATTTATTAATTACTTCAATACATGTTATTGGACTACAGTCTCAGAGAATTTGTCAGTACAAAATATAGTATCAAGAACAATAATAGTATTCTAAAATAAATTTATTTAAAGTGAAAGGTTAGGGTGGGGTGGGTAGGTAAGTGAATATTTTAAAATTTTCAGTACATGCTCTTCTATTTTTATTAGTAAATAATTAGTTCACTAATATGTATGCTAATAAAATTGACATAAATAAAATTTCTTAAAGTCAAATAGGTACTTATGCTAATGCCTATCTAATTGTCTTATACTATCTAAATATTGTTTCCCTAGGGCACACATTTCCTCCAAGGCAACCCTGATGCCTGCAAGCTCGGTGTTCCTCACTGTCTCTCTCTCTACACGCCCATCTTCATACTGATACAGTCTGCTTCTGACATCGGAGCCAGCAGCAGATCGTGTTCTTCTGGGACGTGTAGATTGTGAGGCTGCAAAACATTCCAATAAATTCCATTATGTTACATTGCAGTAAATACTTAATAAGATATTCAGAAATATGTATATGTTTTCTGTCATAAACAAATTAGGTATGATTAGATGACATTACTAAGAATCCATAGTAAGATGAGTTACTTACGTGGTGGTTGACTTGCAGGCTGTCTGGCTGATTGGCTCTCTAGAATGAGATCGGCATACTCCTCAACTTCTTCAGGCAAGTCCAGGCTCTGCATCTGCAGTTGGCTTCCTTGACTGGAGGTTGATGGTATGGATTCATTGGTCTGAAAATATAAAAGATTGAATGCTTAATGTTTATGTACAGCATTAATTTTTAATAAAAGTAACTCTACTGAAGTAACAGCAGTCTACTACAATGCAAATTCTATTGTATTTTTACCTGAAGGGTTGAAACAGTAGTATACATACTCACATAAAAATGTAATTTTGTAATAAAGATGATAAATATTTGAACACATCAAAGTTTAAAAATAGGGAATCCAAAGAATGATGAGGTACTTACTTCAGCGAAAGCTGGCACTCTGGCTCCAGTTTGGCGTTCACCAAATCCATCTCCCATTATGGCCAGTACTTTAAGTTCCCAATGGGAGAGTTGGTTTGCCACCGATGGACCACCTCCAGTCATTGAAGCCAACCTTCGAGAATCAGCAGCAGCTTTTTTGGCCAGATGTTTTCTATCAAACCAAACCTATCAAAATAAAAGTAGGTATTAGATCTTTCTGTCACTTTTAACTGATAAATAAATGAACACTCTCCATCCGCACTAAAAATCTCTGTATCGTGGAAAGCATGGATTTGATGTTAATACTAAAAATTACCTTTTGCCACTGCTGAACTGTCTTTGTGCAACCACCCATGGAATTGAGTGTATTGCACAACTCATCCCACAGCCTCTTTGCCTGGACTTTTCCTTCTAGACTTCTCAATCTCCCGCGAGCAAGGTCCTTATGCTCTTCCAGGAAATTGAGAAGTGTATCGATTTGTTCAGGAGTAGCCGAACCCATTTGTGGAGCCATTTTACACTGAAAAAATGTGGTAACAACACATTAGAGGTACTTAGAACTGCAAAAAAAAAATTTAATGAAGTATTTTACATGCAAAACATATAATAATACTTACACTCTTTCTAAATCTAAAACCAAACGACACGACAAGTATTCATATAAAGCGACACCCAAATGAAGACTGAGACTTGAAATTGAAACTTTGTTATTACGGAATGTGTATCGCGTTTGCAAAGTAGTTATAGAAAAAAGCTCTTGAAACATTTTATTAGTTTACTATCACTTCACTTCAGCCAGAGGAAATAATCACTACGCCTTACACTTGAGCTTGAGAAAAAAACAAAAGTATTCAAACTTGAAACTTTCAAAGAATGTAAACAAAAAATTCACAAGTGACGACTGACACACTGACAGCACTGTGATAATGCGGATAAGTTTGGTTGTCATACGTTACTAGAAACACCGTTTGTTATTAATATACACCTTAACTTATTCGGTTATCAATCTTCGAAAAGGTTCTTTTTGTGTCACTGTAATTTCCGTCGAAAACTAGTATTTTTATTGCATAATTATGATTTTCCGGCTTAATATGCATAATAAACCACGGCTATTTTAATTAATTCATAAAAATAACATAATTAAATAAAAATAACTTATAATTTTGAAGTTAAAATATAAACGTTGATTTACCGTAAAATTTCCGTAAAGGACATCAAAAGAACCTAATTAATATCGTTCGTTCCATTCGTTCACGAAAATTGTCTATGAAAACGAACTTCGCGTGCGCGTCCGCAAATGATATAGAGTAGGGTCAGATACGAAACTTCGTTTAAATTTCGTTCGTTAACGAAGTTTCGTTTCGGAGAAAGAGAGTAGACCTGCTGTGAGTTATGATAACAATTAACAGTAGTACAGCAATGTGTATGTATTTAGTTCTTATGTTATATGGACTCCATTTGTTCGGTGAGTTCCAGTATAGGACTCTCGCTGAGGGGTAACATTCCCGCTGACGGTGGTAGACTGTGACCCTGCCAGGTCGACTGCAATAGAAATAATGTACGTGGTTATCTTTTTTGAATTTTTTCATCTTAAGACATAGAAGAAAATTGCAGTCACTTTTCTTAATAATTTATTGCGTTCATTGTGGCGTTCAAAGGGGGTCAAAGGGGGCCTATGCTCATCAAGTCTTCCGGCTAATGATTATGATATACCTACTTATACTCGTATCTACATTTTGGTAAGTAATAGATTTCTTGATTACTCTAAGATTTCAGCGTAACTAATTTTCTTTTTGTAGGTACTCCTACATTTTGATTTTACCTAAGTACAATAAGTAACAAGCTATAATTTTTATTTTTTCATACATAATAAAGTGTGCAAATACTTCTATTGTAGTTCTACCTAGTACCTACTATTTAGGTACATTCAAAAATGCAAACGTGCATGCAGACGTGTCATCTACAAAAAAGCGATTTGCTAAATTATAAGGTGTCAAATAAAACAATCGACTATTTAAAAGTTTTACATTTACTTGTATTTATAAATAAAACTTGCTTCTAAGTAAAGCTATCACATCTTACATAAATGTATAATTACTTTATGATTAGCAAATAATAACAAATCTATACAGACTTTGTAAAACATAATCGTAACTAATATTTGATAATAATAAATATAATATAGGTACTTACTTAAATCTAAAAATGTACCATGAAAAGGACTGATGAATAAATATTCAGGAACATTATTATGTGGTGTTTTTAGCATAGCGTATATGAAATGCAAGTGTCATTAATATAATAATAATCCTATCAAATAATACAATACTTGGCAAGTAAGTTTAAAACATGGAACCCTAAAAATGGAATTTCTAGTTAGTATTACAATTTTAACATTCTATTCTTTATCTTTAGGAATGAACCGTTTCACAACGTATAAGTTGATTCGAAAGTAAAGAGTTTGAGTGCACTAATATTTTTCTAATATTATGAACCTTACATTATTCCAGTTAGGTACTAAAATACCGTGTTTATATGAGTGTTCCATAGAAATACTATGTTTCAATGGAGTATTCTTTATATAGTAATTTTAGACAAATACTCGAATAACGACGGTATTTTGATAATAGGTGAATCTAATGATAACAAATAATTGTATCGGTGTAATACATAAAAAATTTAAAGCGCTAGTTATTGTCATGCACTCTACAAAAAGTTCATTGGTGAATTCATGATTCTATACATTCGCCAATAACATACGTATAGCCACACTACTACCAACTACGAGTGTATGATACTACTCATACTGTCATACTACTATGAGACCAATTTTTGATCGGACAGATTTTGCAAACATGAAAGCCGCTGAAATCTGGCGATGGACCTTTAGCACTGCCTGACCTCCTCACTACTAATTCTACGGATGCTTAGCGTACCTACTAATTGATCTGTTGAAATACCTGGAAGCAAGGCTGCGGTTGGAAAAGGTTGGCGTTCCATTGAGTCGGCCATAACGGTGCGTCAACTCTAGGGAGGTTCGTCGCTTCTCCTTCCCCCTCCCGAGTTTCCCTCACTTCCCGTCTTTCAGCCAGCTCCGATATTTGACAAGCAGTCTGCAGACTAGAGGGGAGATTAGACCAATTTTCATTTCCTAAACGATCTTTATTCATTATGCTTATCTCCATAGACCCCTGGTACGCGAACTTCGTTACCTCGTCTTGTCCATCATCAGATTTGGGTTTTGTTGACCTGTTAGGCCCTTCCACTATTGCTTGAAAGGCGAGTAAATCTCTGTTTTCTGTTTCTGTTAAGGGTAGCGGTGGCAAGATTTGTTGCTGTTGTGCCATTTTGTAGCTCTGCTGCCTGAGCATTTGGCGCCGGCTAAGGCCAACCTGCAACGTGTGAATGCCCATCTCGTGGGCCGGTATATTCGCGGGAGCCATCTGCTTCTGAAGCAATTGTCGTTTTTGTTGGAATAATCTATGCTGCATCAGCTGCTGCTGTAGAGGAGGCTTGTTCCCTTGTGCTACTGTCGCTCCGTGTAATTCTGATGGATCTTGCAACTGAGCCACCATTTTAGGGCTAGCAGGCATTGGAGGAGAAGTGCTGGAATAGTTGAAGGTTTCCGGGAGACTGATGCGTTTAGGAGTAGGGTTTTTTGTGTCCAAATAATGTGGGCTAAAACTCGCCGCGAACTGGTTATGTTGTATTTGCCTCTGTGTCATTTCCTCTGCAGGAATCGAAGCTTGATACTGAGTTTTCAATTTTTGAGCTTCCTGTTGCACCAAATGTAACTCTAAAACTCCTTTCGCTTTGCAGTTCTCGTTCAGTCTTTGACTATTAAAGGCTAGACTATTTTTCTGCGAGTCCGTGGACTGCGCTGCTTGCTGTGCGACCAATCCGTCACTCGCACGACGACCTTCTCTAAAATCGACTGGGCTTCGAGTCATTGCTCGTGGGCAGTTTGTGTTAGCAGATTGATAGTTCAGTGGGTTGTGGCGCGTCATTAAACCAGCGCCAGGAGTTTTGCTATTGTAGGATGAGATGTAGACGCAAGGGTGCATGGGACTAGTATTTACGAGAGAACTGTTTTCGTAAGCCAGTTTGTCTTCGTTTGACGTGCAGCTTGGAAGACTGCTAGCTAACTCACTGGAGCAGTCTGATAACTGGTAGTCGAGACTTTCGAACGCGGAGAAATTACTTTGCGAAGAATCACAGCTCAGGTTTTGGCTCAGACTTTTATTGTTAAAAAAAGTAACGACTCCACTGCTAGAACTGGAACTTGCATAAGAGCTTAGTCTGTTTTGCACTCCGGGTGGAACGCTCGGAACATCTTCCATGTCTGTTTCGCAGCCCTCGTCTGTTGACGATGAATACTGTTGTTGAAATTTTGATGCCTCAGCAGTGTTAGTTTGGAGCCCTGCCGAGAAATTACCTTGACCTGTGGTATATCTGTTCAAGGAAAATTTGCTATCTGGCCTGTACAACGTACTCGGAAATAAATCATTCGAAGTTGTGGTCGTCACAGAAAAATTTGTATCAGCTGCACTAGACATGGGCGGTAAGGTGGTATTTTGTAAATATGAGTAGGCGGGAAGGTGATGATTCATGTAGTCTTTGAATGGTGGAGTACAAGTTTGGAGTCTGCTGAGGTCTTGCTGTTGTGCTTGCGACACAAGTCTACTTGATTCTAACGGCTTTGGTTGCTCAAGAACGCTACTTAATTTAGGTTCAGCCAGCTGCGTCGGTATTGGACTAGCACTTAAATTAACGGTACCTTTTAGAGGTAGTGGTGATTGTTGCAATGTATTCATTAGTTTAGCAGCTTCAGAGCACATTGTAAACGTTGTTGAGTTGGGCATTTTCATCGTTTCGACGGTGAAGTTTGTCGCTGATGCGGAATTTTGAAGAAAACTAGCAATGACGTTATGATCAGCAGCTGAAGAACTTCTTCCACTATCAATAGCACATTTTGAGTCAAAGCTTGAAGATGTAAGTAGTCTTGTTCCGTCGTTAGTACCTTTTTTCGTCTCAGGTCCAACAGTCGTGGACTGTTGCAACAGGCGCCGGCAATCCTCACTGGACTGCTTCAAAATATTTTGTTGTTGCTCGTATGTGGACGTAAGCAATCTATGCGTTGGGACAGAAGATTCTCCGAGCTTAGCGCCCAGTCTTTGGGTTGATTGAGACACGTCAACGTTTCTCATGGAGAGGAGCCTCGTGGTTTCAGATTCGTGACTCCTGCTGGAGTTGACATCGAGGTTGCCGACTAGAAAACTCCGATGCGTATCCGAAGGGTCAGAGTTTCGCTGGAGCAGTCTTTGCTCTGTCATGTTAACGCCCGCGAGCGAAAGGAGTCGCTGCGTCTCGGTAGACGAGGTATCTGCCGATGCCGCAGGTAAGGTTGGAGTCCTATTGAAATCTCTTGAAGGATCTCCAGCATGCAATAACCTGAAAAGATAAAAAAATAAATTAGCTTCTTTACCTGAAAAACTATTGGGGAATATAAAACATTGAATTTTGATTAAACTGTGATAGCCTAATAGTATATCAATTTACCTTTGATGGTGTTCGCGTCTAGGATCATGGAGCGACGATTCCCTCACTAGCGCCTGGTCTGCTACCGAAGATGGCCTCCTAGAAGGCCTTCTAGCATCACCACTTGCACCACTGGCTGCTCTCGCTCGCAAACGTTCCAAGAGTAGAAGGTAGATAGCGGCGTGATGGTCGTAACTGTTCGACTTTAGGCTCTGAAGACAAAAATAAAATAAAAACATTTAAAATTGAATAAGAAGTTACGGATAACCGCTTCCAATCATGAAACGGGTTGTAGATATGCTTGCTTGCATTAGTAATCAGATGAGTTCAGGTGCACGGACTCCTTTTTTAAATGATTTTGCATAAATTTGGATTCATCGCGGTCTGCTGCAAATTAAACGGTCAGTTAGCATTGCGGTCGCTACTTTACTTCTGTTGCAACTACAATTTTCTGCGGTGAAATATTACTGTATTGTAACACTACAACGATTTTTTTTGTGCAAACAGTAAATAGGTACGTCGTTGTCGTTTTTCCGATTCCCAAGACATAGGTAGTTCTCAGTATCTAAGAATTTCCGTAGTCTACCTTATGTCACATAGCAATATTAACAAATAAGATTGGATTGTACTCCTACCTCTTTGGTTTTGACAGGATCGATGCCCAGGCTCTGCATAAGCCTGAGGATCTGTTCGTTAGGCTCTTGATGAGACGGCGCATGGGCAGGACTCCTAGCCGGGTCCGCAGACACCAATGGCAACACATAAGGATCCGCTGCCATCCACCTGTGCTTCTTAATCTGCTCTATGGTGTACCGCTTCATTGGTTCCAGGACTAGCATCTTGCGGATCAAGGACTCGCAGTCTGAAACAAATTGATAATGTCCATGTAGGTAATAGATACTTATTGCATAATCCAGTGTAATTTTGACGAACAGTAAATGTTGCGTAATTACGTTCAAGTGGGTTACTAAACGTTCACGAAGGCGTTCTCGGAGAACAAAACCGATTGCCTAATCGTATGAGGGGCAAGCGTTACGTTTTAATCTCGTCGATCGTTAGCCTCAATATTTTCAATATCAAAACAAAAAGGTCTCGCTAATGAGATTCTAACATGAGCAAACATATTCATTTTCAAGCCAGCACGATCGTCATCGCTAAATAACCTTTTAATCGACGATTTAGTTTTTATTTTAAAACGACGCAGTGGGCGTAAATGCTATAGAGTTGGAGATTAGCGTTCGGTTGCTATTGACTTTCAATGTATGCAATGTCCTTTGATTAACCGATGCGTACCTATATATACGTAGGTTAGGTATATCTAATAGATATCACGTAAATGTAGTTAGTGATTATGTCCCACGATTATAAAACTAGCTTGATAGATTATGTACCTACGTCATATTAATATCTGATATGGATACAGCAAAGGTCAGCGGCCGGGGTCGCATCGTAAATGGCTATTACATGGTATACCGTAGGTACTAGGTACTTATCTAATAACTAAGAACTTAGCCTATAGAATAGCGTAGGTGTATAGAGCATTGAAGGGCGGTACAGAGGACTAGATTGTTTGGTATTATGTGGGAAGCGTACTACAATTTATACCAATCTCCATAATTTTACGTTCAAAATTCAAAATTGAAATATATTGGTTTGGTTGAATGGTAGGATACATTTTTGATAACTTTGTAACGTTTTGTTTCTTAGTTGTCATCACACTAATTAAATTCAAAACGAATAACTCCAGATAACGTTGGCGCGTTGAGTAACTTGATTAAGGCGGAGAATACAATATCAAGATGATAATTAGGGTTAATTACAACCATTTTCCTCTGTGACTGTAATTGAAAAAATAACCAGTAAGTTATAACACTACCATATATTATAAATGCGAAAGTTTTTGAGTGAGTGAATGTATGTATATGTTATGTACTTTACGCTGAAACGGCACATCGGATTAGAGTGAAATTTTGAATAGAGATAATATCTTGTACGCTAGATTATCGCATAAAGCTACTTATTATCTTGGAAGAGGGTTCCCGCGGGTATTATCGGGAGGCGGAGCTGGTAAATACCAATATGAAATCAAAAAATTAAATAATTATTATATGTATAATTTTAACTATAAATTTAAAACCCCCGACATCTTGGACCGATTTTCATCAAACATAGTCAAAACACTCGCCCTTAACTCACCTTTAATACAAAAAAAAAACTAAATTGAAATCGCTTCATCCGTTCGCGAGCTACGGTGCCACAGACAGACAGACAAACAGACAGACACGTCAAACCTATAACAACCCTCTTTTTGCGTCGGGGTTAAAAAGAATGCCCCGCCGCCGATTATGTCTATCTATCTGTACATCTGAACGCGGGAATTCCAAAAACTATCGAACGGATTATATAATACGGTTTTCCCTGATGGACGGAGCGATTGTCGAGGAAGGTTAAGGTGAGGTGTTAATTCATTGAGGCTTTGTGTAAATTAGCTGAAATATGACGATAATGGTTGAAGAAGTCGGAAAAAATCATGCCGTCTGGGAGTTTTACTGGCGTGCGCCGCGTATAAACCAATGTCAAGTACTATACGAAAACAATGTTTTACGGAAATCATTCCTCTTATAAAAAGATTTATCATACTGTAGCTATCTGTCGCTATAGGTATGTCTAGTTTATAAGATTAAAACAATATAATATTGCATGAAAATACTTTTAAACGATTTTGATAAATTTTCCTGTTGTTTCCGAGCGAAGTCAGAGCGTGTTGCTAGTAACAAATAATATTAAAAAAATAGCAAGTGCCCACTTTTGAGTGTTTTCGACCCCGTTTTTCTCCTGTTATAAATAACATATACGATTGTCTGCGGGGAGGCTACTGTAAGCCAGGCCTTAATTAGCTTAGCGTGGAATTACGTCACTATGTTGATGTAGGCCCGAATTATGAAATAATGAAGCAAGCTGTTTTCCTGTTTAGTACAATACCTAATAAAAACAGGCTCTAGTGAAGTAATGACGCATGGCACCGTCTTTAAATAACTTGGCAATAAATTGTGGCTTATTTGTAATATTTTCCGAGGTTTCAGCAGAAAACATCTAATTAGGTAGAACGCAGAGAGTTATGCATTACTCCTTGATTCAGTCAGAAGGAAATAATGAATATACCTACATGGCATCTTCATTAAACATTCAGTGGGTTTAATGTGGACTCATTATCTCTTTATAAGTTGTTAGGTACTATATTTATCAAGAAGCCGCTTGTTTGATAAAAATTAGGCGCACGTGGGCATATCAATTGCGTAGGATGATAACAACTTGTATAAATAATAACTGGATAAATCAGCAATGTTTATTTATTAGGTCACAGATATAGCCTTCGGGGAAAGGTTCCTCAAAACTGTCGTTGCTGTCAAAATATTCAGGTCATGCGTCATCCCATCGAAAATACGAATACCTAATTGCTTGCATGTGCCGAAAGTGAATGACGCCCGTCGGGAAATAAATAAATCCCGTGCCGAAAATAATCTTACGTAAATATTTCATTCGCAGCACTCGCTCTTTACTTAGCATTAACAAAACATAGTTTCGATTGGAGTGACGAATACGATTATAAATATTCGGCTAACCGCCCTCGCGGCTGCAAATAGAGCGCATCCAAAGCCGATATAACAACACACAACGCGTCTCTACTCTACAGAGAGTTCCTTCCAAAGATACTAATTTATTTACCATACTTCACATCTTTCTATACTGTATTCGTTGAGGAGTCAACTTTTGCGGTGCTATTAATAAATAACTCGGACGCAAATATCGCGTGCTCCGCTGGACCATTGACGCAATCGAGTGAAAAATGTGCGGGTGCTATTTAATGAAACGATGGAAAGTCGGGTGGGCGACGGAGGCCATGTTCAGATCCATGAACTTGGCGCTTTTATACGAGCTCGCGCCGCCCGCCCAGAATCGCCCGCGTGACGTCACTTCCCGTGCGCCGCCGCGCCGCCCTGCCGCTGGCACCGACGCGGGCCAACATTAGGGCCGGCAATTACTACCCACTAAAACTATGTCACATGACATTTATATGGTTTAAATTATTGGCCACCCTCAAGTTTTTAGAATCTGTCGCCAAGCACCTGTCGGTGTGTTCCGGCAGCCTCGCTTAAGAGCCAACTCCCAGGCGTAAAGTGTCGCCCACCTTCAATGACATTGTGCGTTTATGGTCAACTTTACCCTAAGAGAAATAACGGAACGGTTTGTAGATTAAAACACATTTGACATCAAAGTACGTGTATATTCATCACCTTCACTCCTAGCCTGAGAATGGAGCGAATCCAATGCAACACAATGGCTTCCCACACCGCAGTGGCTTTATTATTTTATTAAAAACAATCGACTTCGCAGTCTCACACGCCCATGCCACATAGATGTATAACAAGTTTGTATGATAAGATTGCTACATACTTACACCCACAGTCTAATCTTGATAATAAGATATGTCGGGTCACCAAACTCTCGTCTATTTTTTGCTTGCCTAAGGACAAAGAAAGACTTCCAAAAATATCCTATTACAAGCTAACAAAAACGAAACTGTTCGCAGTTCATTGGTAAGATTTCACCTAAGACGTAAACTTGGATTAAAAAAATTAAATATGTTAATATGGCTCTACCAAATCCTTCATGAGAATAGACAAAACTGTAAAGAAAACGTGTATACCTACTTATATCTTGATCGTATTACTTATAATATGTGTTTTTAAAACACTTTTTTTTGTTTATCAATGTTATCAGTTCCATTATCACTATCAATTGCACTGTTTGTTTATCACAGTTTATATTGCATGCTGTATAAACGCTATAAAATATCAAGGGACAAAGAAACACACGTCAAGACCACCCTAACCTATCTCGCTGAAATAAAATATCCATGGTTTCCCCTCCGGTTATTACGTTGTATTGTAACTTATCCTATAGCAGTAAGATATGTAGATATATGGTACAATTTTCGTAATATGAGGGGTTCGCCCTACATATCTATGCTGTCAATTATATGAATCCAAATGTTAGTAAGTAATCTGTATTTACAGACGCAAACAATACTAAACAAAGTAAGTAGGTACATAGTATAGGTACTTGTTAAAAGTTAAATTCATCTATCCCTACTAATATAATAAATGCGAAAATAACTCTGTCTGCCGGCCTTTGTATTACTCTTTCACGCCTAAACTACTGAACCGATTTAAATGAATTTGGTACAGACATAGTCTAGAGCTTTAAATTCGTATAAAGAGAAATCTCATTAGTAAAGCTTATTATAAAATATCGGACTATCTAGATGACAAACAAGCTTGGGATTGTAGTTAATCTATCTATCTTTCTTTCTATCTATCTATTCTCCCTATTTCCCCTATTCTAACCATTTTCGGTAAACAGCCAAAACAGTCATGCTCACGAAAGTGACTTTGCTTGCAGCGGCGTCATGTGTCGGGTCGCCCTCTTCCCTCTCATATGGTCGAGGAGAGCGATGGCTGGCACATGCGTCAACTCGTGAACGGGTGCTGCTTGTGGGGTCTGGTCTGCTTTGGTTGTGATCCCGCAACTCGTTAATATTCATGTTCCCATATCCCAATGTGTACAACCAAACAAGAGAAATCTTCTTATTAGTAAAGCTAAATAAAAAATATCGGACTATTAGATGACAAAAAAAAAAGCTTGGGATTTTAGTGAACTTGCTCCAATTCAATCAATTAGTAATAAGAATAAAATTGTCAATGTGATCGCGCCAAAAAAATTACCTGCCGGGCGTTTCTTGCCTGTTCTTTTGCCGGCGTAAGGAGGTTGGAACAGGCGTAGCTAGTTTTAAGTTGACGTTTTAAAGTGATCACAATGTATCCTATTGAATAAACATATTTTTGATTTTGATTTTGATTTTTAGAGCCTAAGAAAGGACATGGACTACTTTTATATCGCGATAAACTGTAGCGCCCGCGCGTGAAACCGCGGGGAACATTTAGTTACTAATAAAACACTACATTTAAGTCTGCAAGTAGGTACAGTATTTCCCGCTCGTTGTAATTTGAGAATCATTAAAGTAAGAGATAACGGGCAGGTGTATGACCTAGAAGGTTCTAGTGCTAGCCATGCGTACTGTCGACCTCATTATCGTCTAATATCAGGCGAGATTGCGATCAAAGTTAAGCAATAAAGACTCGCATTAAAGATGAGCATAAAGATCTTGATTTTCATTTTCAGACACCTTTACTTTACTAAAGAACATGTAGTACTTAATTACGTAGCCATTTCAATTTCAAAGACGTCCTAAATTACAGTAATTTAGTTCTCTATTTCACGCTAGACGTAGTAGGCGTTTTATAGCCCCGCTCCTTTCGCAATCGTCCTATACGTCAGCAATCATGGCTACGACCCCAATGCCAACGTTCATGCGACAACCCTCGAAGTTTCCTTTTTACGCACGCCTATTTCTGGCACATAATTTTAGGTATTGCGTGCGAACCTTATTAGGGCTCACCCCGCGAGCCTTAAATGTTTCGAGTAACCCAGTTTTTACGGTAGTGAGGTACTTAATTTGGCATTTACTAAATAAGTCATTAAACGAACTTATTAGCCGTTACTTTTGTGGTCTTAAATCTGAATTATGTGGGTCGCATCGCAGTATTAAAATTTAAAACGTGTTGAATTTAAACTCTTAATACTACAATTTAGTGTTGCCATTTTAGTTAAGTATTGACGAAGCTTAACGCTAAAATAGGCTGTGCCCCATCGCTGCGATGACCAATGATAATCTTGCGAAAATTTTCGTTCAATCTAGAGTTGTAACAAAAAGTCAGTTCGACTAATGTTCGTTCAGCGAATAAGTCCCTATATCGTGAGTGCAAGCCGTTGAACGTTTCATTAAAGTCCATAAAATAAAATAAATAAATGTGCGTTCTTCAGAACATTATAAAATGTAAATAAAATATTTTGTAAATACTTAATTAATTTGCAATAGCTATCTTGTTATGTTACTGACGTATCTTTACTTTAAAATGTGCACCGTGGTCTGTGGATAGGCCATTACGATCATGCAAAGGAAGCAATTAGTTTCGCAACAGAAAGGAAATAATCTACTTATATGAGCATGTTGGGGAAATAAAAATGAATTATACGCACCTGTAATGTACTCACACGTATTAATATTAACACGCGAACGTTTTTTTTAATGTGCAGAAATTCAAGGTAGATTTCGCAAAGTTACTACAACGCATCATACACACGGAGTTAATTACATACTTTTGTAGGTACGTATTAAACGCCGGATCAATAAAATTCACTAGTTTATTACCAAATGGTAACGTCATTTAAAGATTTTGCATTTTTTAAATTAAGTGATGGTCACTCATTACCGCCACTACTGCTACTGTAGCTAAGCTTAGCTAAGATCGTAAGTGACAATGGTGTCGATTATGATGAGCATTCTTTAAAATAAAACGTATTCTGATAACTTTTTTTGTTTGCATGTTGTGTTTTCCTATTCTCGCTATGTCCATGATTGTTGTTTTCATTTATATCATGCTTGATTTGCGTTAAGCCTATATTGGAAAGCCTGATAAATAAAGTTACATATAAAACTCTCCCCTTTTTTCTAGCACTTGCCATCCTCGCTTTTTATACTCATTTTGTAAATGTGAGATGGATGTACTCTGTGTGTGCGACCAGTTGCGTGTTAAACGCTAGGCGTCCGATATCCGGTGGAATGTTTGTAATAAAGTTATGCCTATTTATCATCCAGCTAGATAGAATAGGTATTTGGCATGTTAGGAGCTGTAAATTTCCACAGCGTTTCCTTTACCAATACCTAATTACGCGGCTTTTTAGTGCTGAGAGTAAGTACGCTAATAGCGACATGATGCAATATTATGATTTGATTTGCCTAGCCCTACAGCTACAGAAGATATCTTTGATCTACATAAACAATAAGAAAACAGTTAACTTACTAGCCTATTGATACATAAATAGAACTTGTTTAACTCTGTTTGAAACGGGAAGTTTCCTTGCCATCGAAATTCAAATTGACAAAGCCAGAAAATTTTCCGCGACACAAAGACTAGATTTACAAATTTTAATAATTCATAAATATCCCGACTCGCAACACAAACGTAAATAAATTATTTACAGAGGGAGTGTAACTACTCACAATGTTTTTGTGTAAAAGTAGCCAGAGGCTGTGGAGAGATAATTATGTAAAAAAGAGAATAAGCAACGTCCTGCGACCTCAATCTTCCTGTAGAGTCGCGTCCCAGAGTAACGGAAGTAATCCCTTCGTTAGCTCCATTGCGAATAAAAGCGGGTAGGCACGTTTTTTGTACACTTTTAAAGGGTGCGCTCATCCACCGTAGTTTCAAGCAGCGCAGTCGAGTCTCGGTCGACGATGGTAAGTACGAAACGCTCTGCTGGTAATAAGAGTGACAGCCTGGAGCATTCTAGGAGGACGCAAAACCGCAACAAGAGCGGCGGCGGGCGAGAGACGTCCTTTAAAAACTCGGCGCTCGAAGGTTCAACAATCGCGCCTCTAGCTATTGTGTTCGCATTAATTTATACTAAAGTTTATTTACTCGAAATAATTTCATTAGTATTTCGCTCTTAGTGAGAAAAGTTCATTTACGTCACGTACGAACCTTCATCAGCGATTACCTAAACAAGATGAATGTCTGAGAAATCAGCGATCTTGAGTAAAATAAGAACTTGTTATTTTATTACTGAACGTGAAAAGTTTGCGAGAGATATTGCCGTAACTTTATTGACAACGCTAATTAACTTATACTTCTAATAAGCTCCTGTAGATATGCCAATATAACATGCTGAAATAATGCTTAGGTGGGATTTTTTTACCTGCTATCTGCGTCAACATTCCTAAAATACGTGTTTCTTTAACAATGTAATTTTCCCCAATGTGAGTAAGACTTTAAAATTTATAGGTCAGTAGGTAATACCTTTGGATTGCGACATCAAAAATTCCATTACACTCGGTATTCCGTGCTACCAATTCATAACTCAATGTTTACATAAAGTCATTAACATTTCTTGCGTCAAACCTTCGCCGAGAAATGTATCGACGTACACCATAGCTCACGTCAGAGAGCATTCTATTCCTGGCTCAGACTCGTCATCACCACGCGAGGTGCTTATTGACTTTGCTCGTTTAAAAAGGACGTGCTTACCACCCGAAAGACATCGCCCTTTTAAAGTAGGTACGCAAAATTAAGTGACTTTGGTGTGTCATCTAGACAGTTCGCATCTGTTAGAGCAGTTTGGTCTCACATCTCACTATCGTGGGTAGGTCTTTGTGCCCACGCTTGTTTGTTTTTTGTCCCGTCAATATTGTTAGAGGTCGCGCTGATTATTTTCATATGCCTCATTAATTGATTGTAAGAGATGACGTTATTTACATTAACTTTTAAGCTAACAAAAGGAATTGTCAATATTGGCATATCAAATAGACGACTATTTCATAAAATTCTCATATTCTTACGTAATCTTATGTGCCATCTACATGTGTGCTTGATGTAATCAATCAACATGACTTCAAGTTCTTTTATCAACTACGGTCTAGTTATTATTATTTCATGAAATGAATAACATTTTAAAATAGATACACCACTATATAATATAGTGCAAGATACTCGTTAAAGTCATTTTTGTAAATTTTGCAAGTATGTGTACTTACTATAATACCTATTCATCAAACGACAAAGTACTAACTACTTTTAGTAATATAGCGCATGTAAAATGATCAGAACTTATAGACGTTTGCTAATTTATCGGGCAGCGTCCGCCGCACGATGCATGATTGAACACAACCGTGAGACCGTGACGCAAGTAGGCTTATCGATTTCATTACCTTTTTATCGTCTATCTACATTATAGCATTTAGACTGTGTAAATAATACCTGAACGCCGCTTAATTACCAGCAATAATATCGATTAAGGTGCAGATAATAAGATCTTTTTGAAAATTGAGGTTAAGTTTACAACCATTTTTCTCTGCGCCTGTGAATTCTGTGATCGAAGAAATAACCAAAAAAAGTCAAGAAAAAAATATGTTACCCTAAATGTTCTAAAGATATGGTTTTTGTATGACGTGATAATTAATGGTTTGTGAACAATGCGATGCAATTAAAGGAAGACGAATACCTAACAGTGGGATGTGAAAAATTTTTGAACGAAGGAGTTTGCAATGCGAGTATGATGGAGGATGATGCGGGAGACGGTAGACAAAGAAGAGTATAAGATGACTGTTTTGTAGGACTGATAATTTATTAATTAAAATAAAAAGCCCAGTTTAAACGATGGAAGATATTTCATTGCTAGAGTCCTGGATTAACCAAAATAATGTGTAGAGTTCTGTGGTAGTGTCCCCATTTTTAGCCGTTCCCCTATTGAGCTATTAATAATAAGGACTTGTTAAAACATACGATCATTAATTTGAAAATAAAATATTCAGAGGGCCTTCGTGTGTCCTACACACGAACGTGTGTGTGTGTATTCCTTGTATTTCTTAAAGGTTTTCGTTACTTCCGGATCGGCAAGAGGCAGTCGCCTGCGTCGTGAGTCTACTAAACCTAAATTATCTCTGGTCTGGTCTTTTGTTTGGTTGATACGAATAAGTAAGTGCCAGACGTTTTGCATTCCCTTTAGTAGAAATTCTTTGAGCCGAGATATTTCGCCGTGAAGTTGGAAGCTGTTAACACAATTCCGTCGAAAGCCTCCCTTCAAAGGTGCTTTGATGGCTCTCGATGTTTATTCAACGAGAAAAATGCGACGAATTTCCAACTTGTTGACAATTTATTTATAACAACACCACGGGACTTTTTTCCTGGATATTGGAAATAATTTCATATAATTGAAGCATTAGAGTACGTAAAACGTAATAACGTAACGTAATTATACGTTAGAGATTTTGCGATGTTCTGTTCTGTGAAAGTCAAAAACCAATCACTCTCAACAGTTAATTTCTAACGCAACGCAACAATTTATTTTTAATGATCAAAGCCATCTACACAAAATGTAATGTACAATGTACATGACGCTACGGTATGACACAGATCGGAAGTAACTGAGGTCTGGCTTATTGTGGAAAAATCACGTGTCTGTTGGTCGAGGCTGTTTCCGTCAGTATTGCTTGTTCGATTTATATAAATAGACTAGATGGATGTAAAACACAATATCTATTCAAGACAGTGCGGATCCAGGATTTCGTTTAGGACCAGGGTTTTTATTGTGTGATAATTATAATAGTGATTTATCGTTTAGAAAGTTTGGTGCAGTTGCTGTTGAGAAATTCAGTTGAATTTAATAATGGACCTAAAGGTTCTGTTTTGTCAGGGGGTGCAACTGCACCCATTTCGCTCCCCCCTGTATCCGAGCCTATTTCAAGAATATTGTGCTGGGAGCGGGGCTTATTGAAATACAATTAATGTCCTTGAGAGAACATCGTTTTTATTGAATACTTAGGTACAATTGAACATATTACATGAGACAAAGATAAAAAAAATTAAGACAATACACAAGGTTCTATTATATTAAAATCCCACGAACTTTTACTATAAAACGAACATGTACCTACTTAACTCAGATAAAAACAATATATTTTTTAATACATAATTAGTATAGTTAAATGTTTTGTTGGCGCTTAGAGCGACCTAGTTTCGATTAATTTTCGAAGTTTCCGCAATTATTCCTGTAAGTGTGTAACAAACAAACATTTTATTAGAAATGGTTTAGTCACTTCGATAATAATTACGGATAAACAATATATAATTGTGATACATTTTTGGCCCATATGGGTTAACAGACCACGGGGGAAGATATGGAGTTTGAAATGTTTGGGAAATTACTTGAACGGTCAACGTGAATGCACTTGAGTTATCGGCTAGCGTCAAACGCCAAAGTGAATGCCGTTGTCAAATGTCGTGGCCACACTTATGTCAAACGTCAATCATCGCGCTATTTAACGGCATTTCCCGTTGGTGTGGCCCCAGCATAATGTTTACACACTACTGCTACGTGGTTAGATATAACTGACAAAGGTGTGGTACTTCCCCAGACAGAAAAACAAAAGAAAAAAGAACCACTACTAAACAGCTGACTACATTATGCTATTGCTATTTCAATGAAAGAGGTGTACGTAATCTTTTCAAATCTTTGGAAAGTGACATTCTGAGCGCTTGTGAATAAGAATGCTGATCGAATTGATTCGTCTTATCTGTTTATTTTCTGTCAGCTGTTTTCCTAGTTAGATGCCATTTAGGAATCCTAGCTGGGAGTTTGTAAAAGTGACATATTATTCATGCAATGTAGGCACAAAATACGCGCCATGCGCGTCATCAAAAAAATCTTGTAAATACAAGCCGTCAAGGTAATTTACGGTTTGAGTTCACATTGTCAACCCATTCAGACCTTGAAGTTTTCTCTTATAAAATACGCAATTACCTCTATTACCTACTTACTCTTGGTAAGCTACAAGTCATACCTACAAGTAGATTTAGGGCACGTACGGTAATCGTATTATCACTGCGTAAAAGGAAAAGTTTTACACAACCTTCTGATTTACGACATATTGAGGAGAAGTTTCCGTACTTCGAGACGTGCTGTGATTTTGTATTAGACCTCAATTCTTGTAAGGAACTAATCGAAGACTTCCAAAATGCTGTTATACCAAAAACTCGAAGTTTCGTAGACGCTGTACGTTTACTTTATGAAGCGATAAGGCTCTGTGGTATAGTTCAATCGAGTGACATCCACTACACACTACAATGCAGTCTTATTTTAATATTTAATTTACTTTCTATAGGTAGGCACTCCTAGGTGGACCGACGACATCGTAAGAGTTGCGGGGAGCTGATGCTTGCAGTTCCCTAATAGCCGTTCATTGTAGAGTTTAAAGGGGGAAGCCTATGTTCTGCAGTGAACGTTTTCCGGCTAGTGTTATATATTATATTAGTTTCAATCGCTCACTTAGCTACCAATGCTATCACTCTCAAGTTGATAAAATCTCTCCCCACGCACAAAAGTGCACTGAGAAAAAAATTCTGACTTTCCTTCTGAGTCTTCACCTTCCAAGACCGATTCCTTCCTAATTTTACCTTAGTTTTCCTTCTAAATAACAATTCCTTCCCTTTTGACTCAGAAGGAAAACGGTATTTTGGGAGGTCTTTTTTATCCGTGTGCTATTGTGCCGACAACAACCTTTGAGAGCCAGTGTCTTTCATAACTTAGCGTTTTCCTCTTCTTCCATGCCTAATCTATACCAGTTAAGTTTATTACAAGATAAATTACAATAGTGCACTTACCTTCACTCATAAAGTAGGGTATCCTAAACCTCCCGGAGAGCACTCTATCTCTTAACGACTGTAGAGTAGAACCGTCGAACGGTAGAGCACCACACACGAGGACGTATAGCACCACTCCCAGGCTCTACGACAAAATTATAACAGCTATTAGGATGCCATATCGGCCTGTTACGTCCCCACTATACAAAAAACAATAGGAAATAGGTACACCCAGAAAATTCCAATTCTAACTTTGGGAAGTCAAAGTGTTTGCCTCGAAAAGCCGACGACATTATAGCCAAACACATAAAATGTTGCGAACTAAAAGTTGGTTACAACTTGCGTGATAAAATATAAAACCCCGCAAAACGTTAATACAAACTAAACACATAAAACGTATGAGAAAACATAAAAACTCTCAGATTCCGCAAGTGATTCAGTAAAGGTACGTACGTTATCATTAAGAACGAATTGGCAGATTTCTTGAAATAGCTCAAGAGAAATAGTAATGCGTTTATCAATGTACCTAGGTAATAGTATGTTCAAGAACTAGCCATTGTATGTGCTTAAATTTTATTGCATACTTGATATTTCTAATAAACCACCTAGATTGTCAGAAATCCTTCAATACTGATCAAGATTGGTATATGAAATCAAATATTCTTTCAAAATTACACATGGTTTCAGTATGTGTCATAACATTAATTTCATAACAGACCACAGCGGCTTTAGGATCATATCGTGGAAGTTGTGTCCACCAGACTATGTAAGTAGTCTAAGTAGGTACGAAACTTGGAAGAACAATGACAATTACTTCGAAATTCGATTAAAAAAACCATTTATTTTCTATATCTTGAACATATATAGAACTGTGTGTCCCGGCTGGCTAACGTTTTTATTGCGTAGGTGTCGTAAAGCGCTCTGACTGCAATATAGGAAGGTTATTTCTGAGGAAAACTGTAATATCTTACCCATATGTCTATTTCGGGGCCCGTGTACCTCTTGCCTTCAAAGACCTCAGGAGCTGCGTAAGGGGGCGACCCGCACCACGTCGCTAGTAGTTCCCCAGTAGCGTAGTAGTTGCTAAATCCGAAGTCTGCTATTTTGATGTTCATGTTTGCGTCCAATAGTAAATTCTCCGCCTGTAAGTATTGGCCAATGTCAGAAACCTTACGAACTGTACAAACTCATTATAAAGTTCACTTAGGGTCAATTTGGGCATTTCTATTGTAAATGTTTACTTGTTGAAACAATGAAATTGATTAATTTTCAAAGTGAACAACAAAGGAATAACAAAGCATTGTAGCCTTCAAAAGCTTTGAATGGTTATTCATTCATATACGAGGTCATTGTTCAAATTGAACAAATACTTGTGTACAGCGTCAGATTTTAGCATTTACTTAATTGCAAATGCAAAGAACACTGAAGCGCTTTCCAACTACCAATTTAGCACTTTAAAATCTGCACCACCAAACAAACCAAACTTACTAAAGGCAAAGTTTGTAGCTTTAGATTTATGCATATTGTTTGTGTGTGTTGTTTCGGTCTAGTTTCAAAACGTTGCTTGTTCTGATGCCAAGGATCCTCTGGAGTCGAGATCCTTGGGTTGTTCATTAGCCTTCATTCAAGGCTTTGTTCATTTGCGAGATGTTCTTTTGCGGTTACATTATGTAGGTCGCAATTGCAAAAGATTTTTCTTTCCGGAAGGATAATGGAGCATTGTTATAAAAATAAATCTGTAGATAGCTGTGGTTTATCCGGCGTTCTGACAATAATATAGCCAGCTGTTGTAATGTTCTTTGAGTAAGTTTAAATGAAACGAGAGGTTTTATTTTAGAATAAAAGGAAACCATTTTCGTTAACAAACATAAATTAATTACTTGACTAACTTAGATACTTAGATATAACCCTTATAAACCTAGTGACAAATATTTCGGGCTCATAAATAATGTATTATCCTATTAATAAATGTTCTATGGTTCCAGTTGAGAATGTCAATAAAAAGAATGATAATAATTCTCATCAATTTAAAAACAATTCTTGTCAGTTCTACATCTACCGTACTATAAATTAACACTTAACATAATGCTCATAAATAGGTTTACAAACCTTGAGATCCCTGTGGACTATCCGCCTCTCGTGACAGTACTCCACAGCAGAGAGAATCTGCCAGAACTTACAGCGAGCCGCCTGCTCTGCCATCCTTCCGTACTTCGCGATGTAATCTGTGACAATTAAATTCATATGTATCTAATAATCAAACGGAAACGGGACGGCTTCACCAGCGCTGGTCAAACAACTAGGACAACGCTGAGCTGAAGCCGATTTGCAACAATACTATTTTTTGGTTACTACATAATGCACTTGTAAGTAAAAAGCCTTTTATAGAGGTCAAAGACGGTAATCAAACGTCAATTCCTATGCATATTCCAATTCATTGCAGAAACCAAAGAAGACGGAACAACACCTACTTTCTTTTTTAGCCTAAATCCTACGTCCGCGGGCCGAGAATTTTGAATTAGGTATTTAATTGAGGGTTTTCCATTACACAAAACTATGACGGAAAACATTACGGAAACATAGATCGGCATCAGCCAATATGACATGACCGAAGTCACGAATTTAAAGGGCAGTACATTATGCGACATCAACCAAATATACCTAATCATCAATACTAGGATAGCAATGAACATGCTGGATTACAATCTTCTCAAAAGCATTATTTTTTTGAGGTAGAAAAAATAGCGCTGCTATATATGCTGAAATCGGAAGCCAAGTAAGGTTCACGTTTACTCTCTCTGGGTTTGTTGTTGATTATGATTAGTTATGTACTTCTTTAGAGTTTCTATTCAACATTTTTGTAATCTGATTTAACAAATAATTATGGAAAGTGCAATTATGTGTGTCTTATGTGTAAGAGGTATTACTGTCATACCATCAGAAACAGTTGTCTTTAAAATATATTTTAATTAAGAACGTATTCCCGTTTAAATTCAAGCTTATTGAATCCCTACGAAACCCACGATTTTCTAAATTTATAGCTACCTAAATAAATGACCTGCATTTTACGACCCAGTATTTCCTTTTACAAAAATGTTTGGGGCAATTCACTAAGCGGTAAGGGTCACCTTTTCAGCCGATTTATGTACCTATTTGATACACTTGATTTGAATATGTAATCAAGCGTTATAATAAAGTTACGAGTTTGTGTGTGTGTGTGCATGTGTGTAAGTGTGGTGATTCTACGTTCACCGTAACTACTTAACCGATTTTGATGAAATTGGGAATGGAAACAGATTATACCCTGTATTAACACATAGGCTACTTTTTATCTCGGTAAAAGGTTCCTGCGGGATAACGGGAAGACACGGGTGAAACCGCGAGGCGCACCTAGTCAACAATATTTTTTTTGTAATTAAATGCTCGCAGGACCTCTGCGTATTGTATTGTGTAATTTTATTTATTGGTTGCATTAATAAGTCGAAGAACAGTTGAAACCACTCTGCTATAGCTAAATGATTTTTTTAACCTAGGTATACTATACTGTGCCACTGCTGGGCAAAGGACTCCCACATTTCTTTCCAGCTTCTTAATTAATAATTCAGTTTTTTTAGATTGCAGTTTCTACAAAAATAGCCTCAACTTTCAGCTTGATCTTGTTATTTCTGTATTAATAAAAACAATGATATCAGCTGAATCAGCTGCCGCAGGTGGAACGAATGCATTCTTACTAACTATACTAAAAGGTAAACAGCTTTGCATGAATATGGCCTTGGCCAGACATTTCAAGTCGAAATATTTGTTTAAAACAATTACACAATTACAAACATGCCTACCTTTCTTTAAAATCGTAATTTTATAATGGTTGACAAAGTTTTAAGTTTTGCGGCATTGTGCATAAAACACAATTATTTTTAAAAATAGTACCTTAATTTTTGTTGCCTTGCCAGTTTGAATCTTAGTAACTTAGTTCTAACTAGGTACTTACTAAGATTGTCACATCCATCAATCAAAATTATCAAACAGCGATGCAATAAGCAACAGAATCAAAAACATTTGCGACTCCGAAAACGACGCAAAAGGCGTATTTGATATGAAAATGATAACATCCCCAGGGATTTAATGAAATTCATCGAAAATTCATCGAAAAACAGGGGTCGGGCTAGGATTCCAGGGTCCTATAAAGGGACGTTACAGTAAATACAAGGCCGTAGGAAACGTGAAAATCTTAAATTCTGTTTGTCATTACTTCGCACTACAACTTCAATATTCTGTGAGGTAAAGTAGTGAGATTCTTCGATTTTGATATCGACTTTAATACCTTTAATTCTAGAGATGTTTTAAATCACCAACTAGCCATAAGCACTAACCACAGACCAATTTAAGGATTAAACTGGACTGCACGGAGAGAAAAAAGACCTCCGAAATACAGAAAGAATTTCCTTCCCTTTTGGCTCAGAAGGAAAACTAAGGTAAAAAAAGGAAGGAAAGGTTATATTTTGGAAGGAATCGGTCTTGGAAGGTAAGACTCAGAAGGAAAGTCAGGATTTTTTTCTCAGTCTGCTGTAGCGTAATTATGAAATGAGCGGACTTACAAAAATGATTCAATGATCGAGACTTTATGGTAGGGGAGCCCATGATGCTAAATGTGGATTTACTCGAGCGTCGTAGAGACCTATTGGGATGCAAAGCTTAGATGATAAGAAGAAAAAAATGTTATATGATATATACCTTTACATCGGTGGGGGAAGCGGCTATAGATTTTTAAATATGTAAAAAAAAACTGTTGCATGGACATCCTCGAGCGCGTCAGATATTGATAGCATCAATGTCCTACGTATTTTTAATAATGTACGTATGTTAATCTGATCGTTTGCATGATGGGGGTGGTTGTATTAAAGGGTAGAAAATGAAAAAAAAAAAAAAAATTAATCGAGCGCGTCAGATTTTCTAAGGGAGTGTTAAGTGCACCAAAAAAAAGCTCTCATTCACTAATCTGACGATTTCGATGGGACGCAAACTCGCGGCCATTTTCATAATGTGCAAAAAAAATTCGCCATTTTGAAATACTCAAGCGCGTCAGATTAAGATATATATGTTTCATCTTTATGTTCTAAACGTACTGTCTCATAATCTGACGATTATCTAGAGGGATTTGCCTGATCTGACAAAAAAAAATTAGAAAAACGGTTCACCTTAAAGGCCATCCCTGCAACTTCCCGCTAATTCCATTCCTGGGTGCTTAAAATTGTACCTATGACATTTCTGAGCTCAAAATATAATTTATGTGATATTTTGAGCTCGCTGAGTTCAAAGAAATAATATTTCTATGCATTTGAGCTCTCCCAGCTCGAAAGTCTGATAGAAGTTTCATAGAACACGATTTTTGGAATTTTCAAACCGCAATAACTTTTGAATGGATCAACCAATTTTCACGCGGTTGGCGCAACTCGAAGCAGTTTTATCATCCTCTTAAGTAATTTTGCAATTTTAATTGATCGAGCCACAAATTTCGGAGTAATCCCGAAAAAACACTTTTTCGGGTTTCTTTCGTTCACGATATCTCTCGAACGAATCAACCGCTTTTGACCAGCTTGGTGGCGATCGACGTGGTTTTTCAAGCTCAAAGGCGGATTAGTTTTTGAAGTTGATCGATAAAGCCGGTTAAAAGTTATTCCAAAAAAACCACTTTCAAGCTCAGGAAATAGCATGCAAATAAATAAGTGTATGCTTTTTTAGTAGAATACAACATGTATTTATAAAAAAATTACTTAAAAAAAAGCTTAAAACAATTTAATGTTTAAGGAAATGTAGGCATCACGCAGCTGCACGCATTTAACTTTATCGACGAATTTTTGATATTTCGGCTTGCGGAAATCGTCAGATTATATATTTTTCATTATTCTTGAATTATTTCCTTCAAAATAAAAAAAAATTTAGCTACGCTCGAGAATGTCGAGATGACGTTTTTTTTTTACAACTTTGTTGCCCTCCCCTTTTTTTACGTCACTCTCAAATTGTCAGATTAGTGGAATATACACTTTTTAGGATGTAATTAACTCACCCTACCTTAATCTGACGCGCTCGAGAATTTCTGATGGTCAATTTTTTTTTACTAATCTGATCCTGTATCCTTCACGGGCGGCCTTATATATGGGCCTCATGTTTTGTGGAGGTACTTATTAATATGTGAGGTATCCTCCCTTATATTAATCTGACGCGCTCGAGTAAATCCCAAAATCCCCTCTTGGGCTCCCCTACTATTACCAACCTTTCTTTTTTTTAATGCAACATTATGTAAAGACTCAAAAGTTGAGTTCTTAATTAAACTGACCTAATATTTTCAAGCTGAGCCTTTAATATCAAAATCCAATCATCGTGGATACCTACATTTCTATACAAAAACAAAGGTCAACGAAGTTTCGTTTATTAGACCTCCGAGAGGATGCTCTGGTTAAAATTATATTTCTTGGACAAATTGGCCGTGGTTCTCCGTTAAATAGTAACACGTCGAAGCCTTTCCACTACACTCCAAATTTTGGGGGAGCGTAGTCAGCTGTGCGCGAAATTGCGCCCCCTTGCACCCCCCTCCCCCCACCCTATCATACCCTGCCCGATGACGTCAGTCTGAGCCTGCTGACGTCATGCCTGAAACGGTCGCGAACCCAACAAATGCCCTTAATCGATTTCGAGGTTACTTTGTCTGCTAAGCATATTTGTGTTTCGTAACTCGATTAATTCTTATTTGATAATTAAAAATAAACGAATATAATAAATGTGAACAAATCATCATGCCAGTCGTAAACATGATATAATTAAAAAACGTATAATTGAATGTGTTAAGCATTCGGTACGTTTAAAATAAAATAATAAAATATATTATCAGTAGAACCCTAATAATAAAATAATATAAACACTGACGAATCTCAACCGGGCAACCGTTATTCGAAAACAAAGAAAAATAAAATTGAATGCTTACCAAATATTTCTCCTTTGCTTGCGTATTCAGACACAATGTAGATCATGTTTTTTGTCTCCATGACCTAAAACAATAAATCAACAATTAATAAACAAATATATAAATAAGGAGTTACACATTTCTAGATGAACTTAACGATATTAATTACATTGCTATTTCATTTACTAGTTGCGCCCCGCGGTTTCACCTGCGTCTTCCCGTTATCCCCCAAGGACCTTTTTCCATAAAAAGTAGCCTATGTGTTAATCCAGGGTATAAGCAATCACCATTCCAAATTTCATTTGAATCCGTTCAGTAGTTTTTGCGTGAAAGAGTAACAAACATCCATCCATTCATCCATCCATACTCACAAACTCTCGCGTTTTCAATATTAGTAGGATTTTAGCAGCTCTTACAATAAAATGTAAGTCCTTATTGATTTTCAAATGTGGTACCTATTACAGTTTCTCACTCCAAGTCTTTTCAATCTGAAGACGTCTTGACACTTATGAATAGACATTTCAGGATTCAGCACAAGTTTAAATTAAGTTCAGCAAGTTATCCCCGACAATTTTCAAATTTCTGTAAACAGATTAACTCCTACAATAATTTATTTTGTGAATAGATCATTTTGATTAGTTATTAAAATGACTATCAAGATTATTACCGTAAGCAGCGGCTTGTGAAGTTGTTCACTAAAGATTCTAAAGAATTTATTTCATTGCGCGATGGATGATTTTGGTTTATTACTAAATCACCTAGCTACTCTAATAAGGAAACTGAAAAAGATAAAATTACGGTACCTAATGGTTACTTTGGTGCACCAAAACCTGAATACGTGCATGCAATCATAGAGTTTCCAGCCGATTACACAGAGTTAGTGTAATATTGGATCGTGCCGATTCGTGCCCGTAAACTAAGCGCGCTCAAAAAAACCTATCACTGTAAATATCTATGAGTCAATGTTATCATTTATCTGTATTTTTCATACGCCGGTTTTTCCGAACAATGGGTTTTAATTACAGTGGTGTTTCCTTGGCTTGTCGTCATTCAATCATCACCGGCTAATGTAAACATTCTGCCAACGAAACATTGTACGAGTACGACAATCCGGCCTTCCTCACTGAACGTTATTATTAGGTTACCTCAAAGAATCATTGGTACTGAATTTTTCATGTGCCTACACTGCCTATCTATTACTTTCTATGTTTCTAGTTTTTGGTACTGACTCTGTATTTGTTACCTTTTATATATTTTTGCTTTAGTTAGTACATACTCTATATTTTAAGGCTTACAAGCTACACTTTTCATAGAATCTAAGTACAAAGCTTGTTAATGGGAAACCACACGCAAAGTTGTTTTTAGACGGCGCTCTGAGCAACTGTAGGTACTAGGTACCTTGTTTACGTCGTTGTGCAAGTTATAGTTTGATAAATTTTATGTCAAATCAAGGTGTAGAAATAATTTAGGTCGATCATGCGCCACCTAGCGGTGAAACAAGTTAACTTTCCGCCCCACAGTTGAGCTTCGCACCAGTTTTATTAACTAAAGAAGCCACTAATAGCGTATAAGTAGGTATAGGTACAAGTTTTGAAAAGTTTAGTGTTTTGACACAAAACTTTCCCTTCCTTATAGAGTAAGTAATTCAAAACTAAAGAAAACGTTGAACAAGAACTAATTGCTTTCATTGATCAAGAAACAGCGGATGCTGTTCCATTGTTTGATAACACGGAGCGGAAACGCTTTCCCCTGCTTCTGAATATTACAAACACTATTTCATGATGGCATTGTTTGTACACACACCCATTCAGCCTTTAAATAGTAACGAACCATTCATACTGAGGCACGTGTAACCCACAATAATTTATGCAACGTTCCTTGTTCCAATTGATATAAGTGTTACTAGTAAGAGCTACCACTCGAATGAGAAAAAAATCAGTCATAGTTTTGAATTGATATCACACCAGCACAGCACACCTTTAGCTTTTCAACAAATAATAATTGCATACTTTCTTATATTAATAATTGTATCATCGACTGCATAATTTTTTAGATTTATCAAACAAACTTTATCTTCATCATCATCTTGTGTTTCTGATAGTTAATGCTGCATTGCATCCAATGCACCCTTCTAAGGCCATCTTCAGGTCGTCTCACCCAAATGTAGCCAGTCACTTTATAATAGGAATGCACTTCGAAATAAAATAACGGGCCTCGTCTCGAGATGTATTTCTTAACTAAGTACTAATAAATTCCATTCTTCGTCTATTTTCATTGAATTTACATTCACACCGTGGCGAGGGGTGGGTTTCTGGTTGGGTGTCTGTCAAACAGATAAATATTTATTCATTTGGTGCTTTGCTGTATTATCTATCAGTCTATCACCCTGAATATATGTAATAAGTTTAGTTTCCTTTTCAAGTATGGATTGGTATGGATTGTTTGGATTATTGCATTAAAATAATTATTACGATGCAATCATAATTTGAAATTACCTAAGTACCAAATAATTAGTCATTGTTGATTATGTAAACAATTATTTCTATAGGAAGGGAAGGTGGTGTCTAATCGATTTGGTTCGCTATTTTTGGAGCGAGGTTATTCGATCTAGCGATAGCAACATTCAGATGTTTTTTCACACAGTATTACCACAAAGATATAGTCCGTATTACCACAGGTTATTCCACGGCACAGGCTCCACCAACCAGTTGTAAATACAGTAAAATTGCTAAATCTACCTTCATTAGTCGTTTCTAATTATACCGGTATTCTGCCAGAATTCACACAATATCAAGTAAATCGGTACTTCTTGTAAGTATCTATTATTTTATGACTTTTTTATATAGATTAAATAGAATAATAGTAATAGATTGGCAAACAGGCAGACAGCCCGCCTGATGAAAAGTGACTGCAATCTCTTCTAAGCTGGACCCACACTTATCAGACTGATCGTTGTTGTGCAAACAAATTACCCACCTATAATGGATGTGTCCTCCTTTTCAAGGATTGATGTAATGTCCTCGCAATAGAGGGGTAACAAAGAAAGTAAGCATGCTATACCTTCCGACCCCATCGCCGCTTTCTATCGGTTTAGATCGTGGTCAAAAACTAGGCCACTCAGTTTAACTCGGCGAGTAGACGTAGACGGAGTTCATAGTAAAATACTGGCAAAACACACCTACACAAAACATGTAGGTAGCTACATAATAAAAAACCTTGGAACAGGTTGAAATGAAACCCTTAATTACCCTTAGCAAGGACAAAACCTTTTCAATTTAAATAGACTGCTACAAGTAGGTACCATAAAACATAAATGCTTTATTACCATCATAAATGGAACGATATTGACGTAAATAGCTTCACGTGGAGACGATTTTCATCAGGTAAGGTCTGACGTCAAGATCGTTTGAAAGACAACATTCACGTGGTTTCATTACGGGCGTAATTACCTTCAGTAGGTACCTAACTCTTTCTAACCTTTTCTATCAAATTTGAATATACGTCGAATGTAGATATACCGTTGGCTAACCTCATGCTTATATAATCAACTATGTACTTAGTTGCGCACCGCGGTTTCACCCGCGTCTTCCCGTAATCCCAAAGGAACCTTTATCCGGGATAAACAGTAGCCTATGTGTTAATCCAGGGAGAAGCTATCTCCATTCCAAATTTTATCAAAATTGGTCTAGTAGTTACGGTGATACTTGGTAACAAATATTCACACACACACAAACTTTCGCATTTATAATATTAGTAGAATAGGATACTTTTGTTCAATAACTCATTCAATTTTTTCATCCCAAAGTCTAGTCCAAACTGCTTATAGTGAAAGAATTTTTTAATTAAATCCGTAGTTACCAACAAGCTCGTATCTTTAAAGGACTCTATAGATCGTTGAGACTTGTGAATGCCTGACTTCACATTACCATTTACGGAGTAAGAAAATGTGGCGAAGTCAATGGCACGGCCACTACCATTCCCACAACGTTGACCGACGTGTTACTCGTCACGCATTAAACAACAACGGACCAACGTCATAACGTATTATTTTAGTAGCGTTAATGTCATTATTGTCACATTCGGGGCAAGACAAGACACGTGCGGCACGCACCATCAACACGGTAAGTAACTTGGCAATTCATACGATTTGTTCCGCCAAGCACTAAAACAACTAAGGTATAAGGTAACGGGTATCGACATTGCAGTTTCTCTTTTTGCCTAATGACGCCACTGACTGCGAAGCAATGTACAGTTGAGGGAGAGAATGGTCATGAATCGCCAAGTAACGGTCGGCCAGCTGACGCGCGCGGTTCTTCAAATCACGTGACTGAAACCAATAATTCAATTCAATATCACAATAACTGCACAAACCAGCAGCTCACCACTTTTCGATTTTACGTGCCAATTTTTTCTCGGCGTCGTCGTTGCCTAGGTACATGTAGAGTTTGTTGCCCCACGAAACTAACGTCATTCTTCACAATGGTCAGAACGGTTCATATTTGTAGATATAAGTACTTAGAAGGTACTTAGATAGATTATAGTAAGTACCTACATTCGAATTTGGACTAACTAGTTTTAACGTTAAGTTTTTAGTAGAGTTAAACTAAGCGTCTTGAGAAGGAAAATCGATAAAAGAAACCAAAAAGCACAGACGCACCTGAAGTAAAAATAACATAGTAAAATACATATAAAAATGAAGTAGGTATGTAGTTTTTTTGTGATTTGGTAGGAGCAAATTAACATAATTTTATATGCCCACTTCATACATTTAGTTACTATATATTACCTTTTGCGAATTGTGACTATGTTTGCTACTTCTTGACGCTACCAACACGACTCTACGTATTAAAGTGAAATTTGATATGGAGATATCTTATACCCAGGTTGTTGTCCGGGAAAAAGGTTCCTGTGGGATAATGGGAAATCCAAGGAGACTCGATCATTGACAGCACATTATTTTGGTGAATGTTTCTGTACTTATCTGTCCCTCACTTACCAGTTTGTAGTAGGAGCTAACTATAATTAATACTAGTTGCACCCCGCGTTTTCACCCGCGTCTTCCCGTTATCCCGCAGGAACAAAAAGTAGCCTATGTGTTAATCCAGGGTATAGGCTATCTCCATTCCAAATTTTACTCCAATCCGTTCGGTAGTTTTTGCGTGACAGAGTAACAAACATACATACTCACAAACTTTCACGTTTATAATATTAGTAGGATATGTATTAAAGAAGAGAAAAACAAGCTCACCTGATAAAGCTTAATTATATGAGGATGATCCAGTCTCTTCATGATGTCCACCTCTCTGTATACTTTTTGAAGATTACTGGCGTCTAATTGCGATTTATCTATTATCTTAATTGCTACCTGTAACAAAAAAACAGAGGTCGTTAGCAATAGTATTCAAAACAATCATTCATTAGTCTAAAATATTCGTGAGGTAACTAACTACCTACCTACTTGGTGGCATGGGTATTTGAGGTTTTTTTTCACCTCTCATGTTTCACGACCACTTGTCACCTGATGTTTAAATGCCAATGTGATCTTAGGTGTCGCCATGCTATTACTCGTTATATTATATAGAAACAGTACAGTTCAGATAGACAAAAACTGCTAACTACTTTTAAATAAGTAAAAGTGTATACGTAGTCTTGTCTTTTCATTTATTTGATTCCAGGAGATCAAGTAAAAAATACATAGTCTTGTCGAAACTGAAGATTCTTTTGATATATTACTTGATACCAGTATCAATACGAACAGCTAGGTATTATTCTACACATACATAGGTATTAATAACGTCAACACTGGAAAGTTAACATAATTCACAGGAGATCAAGTAAATACATAAAGTTTCCTCCAAACTGAAGAACTTGATACCAAATACCAAAGAATCTTTCAAACAGAACTTGATACCAAATACCAGTATAAATAGATACAGCTAGGTATTACACTACCTACTCATATCTAGGTATTTACCACGTCAACACTGGAAAATTAACATAATTATACTCTATTTACGTTACCCAAATATTTAATTAAGTAGTGCCCATAGAGTAGATAAGTTTATCGTAACAGAGCAGCGTGAGTTTGTATTCGA
Source organism: Opisthograptis luteolata (assembly GCA_931315375.2). Lineage (NCBI taxonomy): Eukaryota > Metazoa > Arthropoda > Insecta > Lepidoptera > Geometridae > Opisthograptis > Opisthograptis luteolata. Next base: position 6,777,586 of record OV928047.1, on the reverse strand, counting down.
TCCAGACAAAAGGGGCGATGACGTCAACTCGGGCGTCATTTCAGGCCGATTGAATCAATTGACGTGATTGGGACGACGAATGTCCCGAGTCCCGAGTTCCCGACCCCGGTCCGTAGGTACCGATACTCGAAAGGCCACAAGGGAAACAAAGCTTCAAATTAATAAGTAAGTAGTTATACCTGTACATGTTTCCTATAACATTGTCAAATAGTTGCGAGCGCGATTTTCCGTTATCTCGCATGATATGCATAATACATATTATATTTCCGGAATAAAATGTAGCCTACGTCTATGTACACAACGTTCAAAACGTCATGTTTGTATACTAAACGGTAATATTAGTACCTAAATATGACGACGCGGTAGCCGAGTAGGTAATAGTGAACTAGTGACCCTGCCTACGAAGTCCCGGGTTCGAACCCGGTAAAGGCAAATATATGTGTGATGAGCACGAATATTTGTTCCTGAGTCTTGGATATTTATATCTGTAAAAGTATTTATTTCTCTACATAAGTATGTATATCGTTGTCTAGTACCCATAACACAAGTTTCGAGCTTAATTTGGGGCTAGGTCAATTTGTATGCAATGGTCCCTGATATTTTTTTATATAGTATAGATTTATGGAAAAGGTCATATGGAAATTGCGTTTAGGTTACTTATGATGTAATCTGCCATGAAATTAGTAATAGGAGTAGGTTGCGTTTTTATCTCCATCTCGTGAGAACTGTAACGTGGTAAACAGTCAACCGCAGGCCTATCTGTCTAACTAAAGCCCGACGCTGAACCGCGGGAATTCACATTTCCGCGATTAAAAATACTTTTCTCTGAGATCTAGTTTAATTTCGAATTATTACATACTTAGGTTCCAAAAGGGGGCACGTGGGAGCAATTGCTCCTCCCTCGTTAAAATTTTGTCCATGCCTAAAGTAATTTATTGGAACCAGTGTTGGAATTATTAGAACGCAATCTTTTGTATATCTGTATTTTAAAAAATAGAGAGGCTTTCCCGCGTTGTCACTATTCCGCGTCATATTAGGTTACGTCAGATTCAGATGACGCGTGGATAAAAGGAATTATTCGGGGGTGAATAAGCGAGAGGGACGAGATGTTGAACTTTAATATGTTAAAAGCAGGTTAAGTGTGTGTTATCTAGACCATGTAACTGTAAGAGAGAATTAATATTATAATATATAGTATGTGATTATGAGTTTTTAATACTTCACACCAGAAACACCCACATGCGTGTGCACGTGGAATGTGAGCACTATTCAAAAGGGAAAAAATTGCAAGAACCCCCAACTCATGTTTCTTAGGGATTGTAATTTTGCTAATTGTATATTTTTACCTACAATTCATTATTATCTGGCCCTCCTTTGGCCCATAGGCTGGCGACCTCTTTGGTAAGTAAGTATGACTTATGACTCCTGAAGGATAAACACAGAAGACGGAGTTCGTATTTGTACATAGGATGTGCTCCGGTCAGCTGGTCTGACATTGGCCTCATTGCATTGACCTGATAGCAGCATACGCAAACCGTGCGTTACGTACTTACGTCATTACTTATTATTACCAAGATGCCCCTCGTGTTATCAATCTAATGCAATTTGTGCAACTTCCTTGTATCTTTACAAGAAACAAACGTTTAGGAAATAAGCTAAGCAAATAAGTTTTAGTGCTAGTTACTGTCATGCTTAACAAAGATTAGAGGTGTGCCATGCAACCTTGGCCAATTGTTGAAGGATTACCGTAGACCTTCATGACTCGGTAGATTAGGTTTCCATAATATGAAAAGGCGTCATCCAATTTAACCTACCATAAATGTGTGTATTGTTATCTGTAAACCAATTTATCTTATTGTAGGTATCACACGGAAAAACTATGCTAAGTCGAGCGGAACCGAGGTTTCCGATAAATTAGTTCCACTTCCAGCTTTTACTTCGTCGATACCTAACTACCTACTTATATGAGCATAATGTTGGCATTATCAAGTCTGAAACACTTCCGATGCAATAACGAGCTGACGGAAAATTAATTATTCGTGGCTGTTTCATATCGGCAACGGAATCAATTAATGAATAATGAAGATTGTCAATTGATTCCGTTGCCTATCGATAAAAAGTTATTTATACGAACATTAAATATTATAACAATATATGTATAAACTCTTTACATTACTTGTCGCAGTGTCACCCCCGTAGACTAAATTTCACCATGAAAAGTATCCTATATCTTCCTCTAGTGTCCAAGCTATCTTCATACCAAATTTCACAAAGAGCTGTTCAATGGTTTAGACGTGAAATGACATGATATCAAACAGATAGATATTTGCTTCCGATGCAATGAACGCAGATAGATTGATATCTCAGTTCACTAATATATCTATAGATGAATTTGTAATACGTATGTGTTTTAATATTTTTCTATGTAGGACGGATGTGTGCATCTTGACTGAGGGATAAACCCTCTAATTCTTGAGACACAAAATAGAGGTTTAGTAAATTATTGTAAGAACTAGATGGAGTCGTCTAAAAAGGTAGGTACTTTGGTAGCAGTACGAACAAAAGAAGAACACTTTGCTCTACTTAAATATATCTAGGTACCGATTTATTCCTGCAGTGAACAAGAGTAGATAAAAGATGTCCACCGAGTCACACTCCAATCCGAGGTAATTGCCCTGCTCGGAATCTTTGGTTGCACAACGCAGAACATTCAAAACTTGTGTAGCCAGATTTTCAGCATACAAAGATTACATCTATTTTGATACTATTATACGTTGTTTGAATAATATTCAACATTCTATATTAGTGCTAGGTTTACTAAGCGCTGTAGCACAGAACTTTAAAGTAATGGGAGAATTTCTGACAGCAAAACTTGTGTAGCCAGATTTTCAGCATACAAAGATTACATCTATTTTGATACTATTATACGTTGTTTGAATAATATTCAACATTCTATATTAGTGCTAGGATTACTAAGCGCTGTAGCACAGAACTTTAAAGTAATGGGAGAATTTCTGACAGCTGAAGAGACATAGCTCCAAAGCCATGGATAGTTAGTTGGTGCTGATAAAACATGGGGCTATTTTGCGCATTTGTTCAATGAAAAAAAAGGATCCGAGCAAATACAGCCAAACAAAGTGTTCTTTTGTTTTGTAAAATAGCAAAGCGCAGTAAAAACAAAATTTGTCTATCAACAAAAAAAAAAAACTGCCACACAAACTTACAACGCAAGGTGGAGGAGGGAAACACAAAAACAAGCATGACAGATTGGATATATGAAATGAAAGTTTTTTTATCAACTTTGCTTCAGAGGATTGCTTGCTACACGTATTGTTAACGCTACTTATCGGGCTTTCTCGAACCATTTTATGTAATAATTGCCTTGTCAGGAAACTTTCCATTCTAATAATAATATATATTAGGTAAATTGGTATTTATAGTTACGTGCATCGTTTAAATTTACATATTATAAAAAATGGCATTTAATTTTACCAATATTCCGTCCAAAATGTAAACGCGAAATGTAACGCGATCCTAAACGCGATTTACGTGCTAATTAACAAAACGTGTACACAAATAACAAGTTTCTTAAAATTTGTGATAGGGAAAATATAATTATCTACAATAAAATAAAATAAAAAATATATACGTATAAAATCTTTCTGCGAATTAAGATTAAATCCAGCAAATATGTACCTACCTACATATATCTTCTCATCTCTTCCCTTATCTCAATTGTAAACAGTAAAAGTTTAAAATCGTATTCATAGGAAAAATGTCTCTAAAAACCTGTATAGAAAATAAGTAGATTAAATAACAAAACAAAAAGTTCTTTATCTCAATAACTACTAGGGGTGATCAATAGGGTGTCCCGTCCATGTATGGGATTTTTTTTATTTTCAAGCTATACTATCGCAAGAGGTGTCAAAACTTGCGTAATTTAACACAGATTACGGAAAAGAAAGAAAAACTAGAATTGTGAGTAATCTTGAGGGCTCTACCACGCTTTGAAGTTTTGTAAATTTTTCGTTTTTACAGACCTAAACTTTATGCCCAAAATAATACAAAAATCAACTTTAAAGGTATTTTATTACTGTAATTAATGAAATAGAGCACAAGAAAACGAAATAAATAAAATAGAGCTTATATTAAATTACAGAAACTTAGAATTTAAACTTAATTTTATGTCCAAAATTCGGCAATTCTGCTCGAGATTGCAACCTGTTTCATCAAGCCATTTCTAGGAGTAGCTAGCATCAGTTACACTTTGTGAGGCCTCGTCACCAGTTTAAGACATCTTTCCACAGAATGTGTGAACAAAGAAAGTCAACAATTTCCAAGCTCTAATCCTTTGCCATGATTTGAAGATCCTCATGATTAAAAATATGTTGAACCGGCGGTGCGTAACCTGACACTCGTGCCACAACAACAATTTCGGTATAATCCCTAGCAGAGAAATAAATTTTTGGTGGCATAAAAATCCTGCGTTTGGTGCTAATTTCAGCTTCTCCAGCTTTTATTATTCTTCGCAATGCCAGCTCCCGAATGTGACCTCTGTCATCAAACATCATATTGCCAAGTAGGTTTTCTGGGTGCGCGAGAAAAGCATTTCTTTCGATGACGGAATCCACAACACCACTCAGGTTTTCGGGTAAGAATCGGGAGTACATAAATAGTTGAAAAATATGTTTGGCTCCGTCTTTAAAAGACGGCTTTTCTTTGATAAGGAACCAAATGGGAGCGTATTCTTTAACGACGTAGTTGACAAGCAATTGCAAATTTTCTGAAGGATTAAATACAAACTTATGTAAAGTCTGAGTACAGAAGTAAGCCATCCTCAACTTGTCTCTTGTCTTTTCCTTAATCTCGCCGTTTCTGTTTTATAAAGACCGCTAATAACTATTTTCCTATCATTTATTTGTCCAACAAAAGACTTCTTTCATTGATAGGAACTCTCTTAGGTTTTAAACACAAACAAGATTCAAATGAAGGGCATTTACAGGCAGAAATGTCGAAAAGCTTCTCAGATGACTCCAAAAAACATTTCAGTTCATTTTCAAATCTATCATTTCGTTTACTTTTAGGGTATCTTCAAATGCTGGTACTTTTCAAAATAAGATTTCAGTAATTGAATAACGCGTTCCTTACTTACGATTGGAATCGAAGTTTTAGTCCAAATATCGTTGATCTCTTCTTATATAATCGCATAAATATCAGAATTTGATGGATCCTTTCCATTGTACTTTAATTTCAGTTCATTTTTTACAAATAGAATATATTTAATAATATCACTTGTATTTGGTAGCTGTCGATCGTCAAGTTCTTTATATGGTTTCAATATAGCACAAGTAGTCTCAATACGCCTCAAACTCATTATTTAAAAAATCACAATACGTTTTTAACACTAAAACAATTGCAACTGTACTTTTATAGCATAAGAATTGCTTTGGCTACGAAGAAAACACTCGCGAGTTAAATCAAGAAAGTCCTCGAAATAAGTTGAAATTTGAGGGTATTTGCAGGTTGAAACATTACTAATTTGAAGATGCTGGTAATATTTTGTTGAATGCAAATCAAAATATCGTGTATGTATTACTTAAAAATAGGACAGGAAGTAGTAATTTTGTTTTATATTTAGTTCAGAAGTCGAATATAATGGTAGTGAAATATTACCAAAAATTCAAATTTTTCAAAACTTTGAAGACGGGTAGAGCCCTAATGATATAGTTTAATTTTATTTTTTTAATTATATTAGTAATTTACGATAAATTGCGCAAATTTTGAGACATCTTGCGTTAAGAAAAACCAAAAAAAATATTTTCGGGACACCCTAGTGATCAATGACAATTATTTTGCCGACACTTGAACCTTTGGGTACCTTTTGGGTACCACCTAATTGGCATCAATGTTTTCTCCTAATACGACATCAGGGAAGAGTTATGATGATGGCCAAGTTAGTCGCGCCTGGATCCAATTTCTAGTTTGAAATAGGTACCATAAAAATGGTAGATAGAAATAGCCGCGGGTAAAAGCTTGTTCCTGTCTCCACTTAAACTAAATTGGGTTCCGGATGTGTAGAGAACTGAAATTTAGTTGGTCGTCCAAATGGGCGAGATAACCTTTACGCTTGAGAAATTCTGAGGTCACTTGACAGTACACAGCTGGACTGTCTAGTGTCCGAGCGGCGTAGGTATAGGCAATACATTGAATTTTGAATGACTGAGCCTCTTCACTAATTCTGATTGACAACTAATTAATGATGTTCCATAAAATGGTTCGACTAGCAGTTCCCCGCGGTCTAAACCACATGGACTACAGTTTATCGCAATAAAAAGTATTCCGTGTCCTTCCTCAGGGTTCAAACTCCGTATCACATTTCGTCGTATCGTTAATTTAGGCGTGAAAGCGAGACAGACAGACAGACAGTCAGAGTTACTTTCGCATTTTTAATATTATTAGGGATATAGATTTTTAAATGTTATCATCGACTGTTATACGTTATGCCCATAATGCCCGATTTTCTCACAAAAACCTCGATGCAATAATTTTCATAAAAATAAAAGCAAGAGATTATCTAGGTGACTGCCTATATCCATAGAGAACAATGAATAACACTATAAATTACAATGATAAGTGTTAAGTACCTACTTTCTTATCCATACCTAAAGCAAAAAAGGAAATGCGTCAATCTGCATTTATCACAATTAAATTGATCAATTAATGAATTTAACACCGAGTTTATCAACGCTTTATTGTGCAATGTAAAAATAACTTGTCCTGACGCCGAATTTTTATCAGTAACAAGTAGAGCCGTTGCGTTTATATTCCTCTTTTTCTCTCTTAAATACAAACTAGCTGTTCCCCGCAGTTTCACCCGTGGGCTACAGTTTATCGCGATAAATGTCCTTTCCCAGGCATTAGACTATCTCTGTACCAAATTTTATTTATTTCAGTTCAGTAGTTTAGGCGTGAAAGCCAGACGAACAGAATTACTTTTGCATTTATAATATTACTAGTTGCGCCCCGCGTCTTCCCGTTATCCCGCAGGAACCCCTTTCTGGGATAAAAAGTGTATGTGTTAATCCAGGGTATAAGCGATCCCTATTCCATATTTCATCAAAATCGGTTTAGTAGTTTCGGTGATACGTGGTAACAAACATTCACACACACACAAACTTTCGAATTTCTAATATTACTCGTAGTAATATTACTCGTATGTTTTTTAGAAACCTTCACCTAAATTTTGATCGTAATGGGTTGAGCGGTACAGGAACGCATACGGGACAAACAAACAAACAACAGTTATAAATGTCATCTCAAACACAGCGTTTAAATGTCTTGAGATAAAGCCACTACCTGTTTTGGTTTGATCGATGAGAGAGCACAGTATTTTAAAATCACACTGTGACGTAGTTATTGACAATTTATTAATAGAGATAACCAGTAGGTACAAATACTTCTGAAACGTGAGCTATAAGATAAAGAGTGCAAAAGACATGTTTTTATTTTGAACTTTCGCATATCAACATTGGTGGAAATAATGCAAGTTTAAACAAACGTAGGCATCTTATTAGTAAAGCTAATTAAAAAATATCGGACCATTAGATGACAAAAAAAAGCTTGGGATTTTAGTGAATTTTCTCCAATTCAATCAATTAGTAATAAGACTAAAATTGTCGATGTGATTGTGCCAAAAAAATTACCTGCCGGGCGTTTCTTGCCTGTTCTTTTGCCGGCGTAAGGAGGTTGGAACAGGCGTAGCTAGTTTTAAGTTTGCCGTTTTAAAGTGATCACAAGGTATCCTATTGAATAAAGTACTATTGACTATTGTTAATTCCCACAGGAGGTTGGGACAAGCATAGCCAGTTTTAAGTTTGACGTTTTAAGGTGATCGCATATCGGTCGGTGTGCTGAAGTGATGATGATGATAATGAGAAGAAGTGGTCGAACACTACGCCTAGACAGGGAACTGGGCCGGCTCTCAAGTGAGGCTGCTAGGACACACCGATAAGTTCTTATAAGACGTGTAGTTCCTCAAGCAATGTACTAAATCGTATTCAATGGGGTATGGCGACATAAATAGTTTTGATTAACTGGCTTATTACGTCATTACCAATATTAAAGAATGCAATGACAATCAAATTGTAATTTCAAATTCGGCACCTGTCTACACTGTATATGTAACACCACCTCATTAGAAGTAAATTGGCCATTGTCTCAGCCGTTTAGAAACCTTGCAGTGTGTAGCGTCAAAACATTGTTAATTGTAATTATTATTTGATACAGGCCGTCTGAACTTTCAGCGTCAGCGTCGCGTCGGTGGAAATCTAATTTCCGTTTGTCAATTGCGGAACATTTTCCACGACGCGTGATGTGGTACAAAAAATGAACGATCATTACACGAGGAACGTAGTTTACCTACCTTTTACCTATTAGGTACGTTACATGGTTTCAACCTGTACTGTAGCTAAATTGATTCTTTTGTATTGAGGTCTTCATTTTGCTCTCTGTCAATCGTCAGGGCCCACATGATTTTTTTTACCAGGATTCTCAAATCTAGGTACCCCAACGCAAACATATTTCTTTACTTTAGATAGGAAACCTAAGTACCCACACTTCACATACAGATAATATCTATGTATGATGTGATAAGTAATTTTCCGAGAATCAAAATTAAACATTCTTGTTTCCAGACAAACATCCTCGTGTTCTCAACAATTAGCACAGACTTATTAATATTTCTAAGCTTTAGTAAGATATCTTAATTACTGCATACAACAATAGTAACTTTCAAGAATTGCTAACAAACATAATTAGGAGGGTAGTGATAACTATCGGTCGCCAACCAATCGGGTCAGTGACGAAGCGTGAGTGACGTGGCGGACATCATTTCACACCCGGGTGTTAACAAATGATGAACTGTTGATCTATAGCCAGGTTTATCTGAAGTTCTGGCTCAAGTTCCGCCTGCTCAGTAAATGAAGTTTGCTTGAAAATGACAAGAGATTGATCGTCTAATATCTCGTGGTGACGAGTGCAATGCGTTGTCTCATAGGATTTTGAAATATTGAAGTTTAATTCTAGGTGGCACTGAACTGTATAGGTACCTAAACTACGCGTGACGTTTACCTTACCAGGCGCACGACCCTGCTCGTGTTGTCATTGGCACACAGTTACAAAAAGAATAGTTATTGCCAGGCACCTACACATGGTTCATTATAAGTTTTTGTCTGATGGTATATGTAGGTATGGAATTGAAGATTCAATTGGAATCTTTTTATTAACTTTGAAAATAAGTTGTTAATTGGTGGTGTGCAAATGTTACGCGGAGTAAATTGGTCTATAGTTCACAAAGTCACACCTACTGGTACCTAACTAACTACCTACTACAATAAACGTCTGGTCATAAAGAAACCTCGTCTAAACTTATCTTATTTATGATAGCATTAGCGATCCACCCGCCAGCTTCGACCGCGCCCTTTAGCGGAGTTACAACAAAATGGATAACATTAAAACTTACTCCATGAAAAAATATATCAATGCCCATAAAAGGCTTTGTCCTGAGCATCTGATTGACAAGCTGACGGATAGACAACGTAGGTACTCGTAGTTACATTTGGTAGACGTGCGCCAAGAAAAGGTTACTCGTTTGTAAATCTCTCCCCCAAGGTGGTCAAATGGGATATATATATATCTATATGTACTAAAGTTTGTAGGAATAGCAAAATTATAACATCTACGCGAGGCAGTTTGCTTGTATAACGTGGCAACTTTAAAAACTTTTACGCCTGAAATTAATAATCGATCCTGATACGTTATCCGCGGTTTTGATCTATATGTCATGTCATAATATGTCATTTTAGTAGTAATCTGTCAAGCCCTAGTACTAAAATGACATATTATGACATGCCATATCGGTCCAAAACCGCGGTTAACGGATCGGATCGATTACTAATTTCGGGCATTAAAGATCAAAGATTTTGAACCAAACGGTTTATTATATACAATTAGAAACTTATAATTACCAGTCAGCGCTACAAAAATGTTCTGTACTCGCTCTAATAAACAACTCCCACGTACGATGAAAATAATATACAGTCTACTTACCTAATCAATCAATACCTTGACTTATTTATATGATGTAACCTATAACTGACCTATGCCATTTACCAATATTGCTGCAAAGTGAAATACATTTATATACAAGACGTACGTAAGTAAGTATGAATATTTGTTTAAATTCAATGCTAGCAGAAGCCGAATTTGTTTTCATTAAGTAATTCGCACCTTTGTCACAATCGAGGGTCGGTAATCGGTATTGACAGACAACGGGCTTAATTGTTTATTCTGCATCGAGGATAATCGCTGCCTGAAGCAATATCGTTATCTCTAAATAGGATAAAAACAGGACTGAAATTCAGATCGAAACAATACGAATTGACAGGAACAATATTTTGCTGAATATAGGGTAGTTATTACTAGTTAAAGCGTGAGAACAAAAGAAGGACACCATTATATCTTATCTAAATAATATGTAAAAAAGTTGTGTCGCTGATTAACTATCTGACTGATAAAATCATCGCATACCTAGCCTAAAAGGTAAAGATCCTAGAACAGGCACGTAGGCGAAGTCTCGGGGTAGGTCGCTTTATCGAATACACTCATGTATTGTATTTTATTATTATAGGAGGAATATGCATATCTACGCCAGCCTTTCCCAAAATGGGCGATAACGCCCCCTTGTGGACGCTTGGGGCGGTAAGAGACCCAGAAAAAAAGGGGGCGTTGTGTAGAGGCTTAATGGGAGCGCTAAAAAATTGATCTATTCCAAAAGTGGACAAAATACGTTTGGCGACCCCTGATCTACGCTATGAATAGAATCTCTAACATTTGACATGCAGATTGGCATTTGTGTTGCTTTTGTTCACATTACGTTTTTTCATTGCAAAGATGGTGTGATGTGGAGTGGAAAATTTTATCGAATCTCTACGCATTCTCTGCACGTGTGTTTGGGTTACTTACGTCAAATTTCACTATCATAATTTGTCAGATAGGAAAGTATTAATCGATAGATCTGTATATTGATTGCTATGAGACCGCCACAAAGTCGATATTTGGGTAATTACGAGTACTTAGGTTACTTTATGTAAATGAATGGTCATCGATTTATTTATGATAATATTTGATAACATACCTGTTATTTATTTTGCAATACCCGTTTGATTAAAGCTGCAAATTATTTATCTAGGTATAGATGCCAAAAAATATTTCTTTGTTTAAATTCATTGATTACTGCGTATCTACTCATGAAGTGCAACCATAGATATTTCCAACACCTATAGTTGTATGCAATACGACATTTATAACCTAGCAGTAGTACTATATTTACGTTAACTTTAAAAAGAGATCAAACTAAATCCTAGGAATAAATCAATTTATAGTCATAGACAGAACGCCATAAGCCAGTCTGGCACCACCAGTCACGCCATAACCAGCGCGAGACTTAGACGGCCTGGAATCTAAGCACATAAAAAAGCCTGGAGACAAATTCAGGGTGTAAAGTCCTCAATCCTAGAGCCACGATCAACAAGTCCAGACTACGATCAATAAAGTCGCTAGAACGAGACAGCATGTGAAAGGACGGATATATCCTTCCGTAACCCTCGTACAACTTAAAACAGTCTGAATAAATGCAACGGATTACAGTTTTTACTAGGTCATTTTAAGAAATTGAAACATTGCTTAGGGAGAGGCTACGTTTCATTTGATGAAACAGACCCTTTCTACACAGAAGTAACGTATTGTACGTTGTTAATCTCTTAAATTCTCTTGAACGGTAAACAAACGTTAATTGACCGACTCTACATAATTTAAAGAATATATACCTATATATACTCGTACTTAACAATAACAGTAATAATACCAACATACAGTGACATACATAGCTGTGAGCCTGTGACCCTTAACTAGGATTCCCTTGAATCAGAAACTATGTAGATCAATCAATAAGTAATACTTCTAAGCCCAGCAGTTTAGGTTTTGTGTCGATAACTAAATACAGGACTCTGACAGTTGGTCAGTCAGTTAGGAGAATCTTTATGAAGAAGAACACAAGCCACAAGGGAAAAAGCTTTACAGATAAAAGGATTTCTAGGTCTTCTAGTAAATGCGGTAAGATCTTCTAGTAAACCAACGAAGCTACATTGTTTATAATCTACCCCTCATTCTAGACTTCCCCATGCCCCCATACTTCAGTTTAGTGGAACTAAGTATATACACAGTTTTATTTCCGTGTTTTAGTCTACCCTCCTCATCCTACAACGATATTTAAGTTTTTAAGAATAAAAAGGCAGTCTTCAATAATATTCCAGTTTGGAAGTCGTCATTATGAACTCGGTTGATAAGAGTGACTTGTCGAAAACAATCGACATTGTATTGAATAATGTTCATTTAGGTTTGTGACTGCCAAGCCCTAAATAGATAAACAATATGAGCAGGTAACGACGATGTTACACAGATAATGAGAGAGAGAGACTTTATTTGGGAAAACTGCACAAATAACAAGAGAAAAAAACGCATAAATAACAGTAACATTATACATTTAAGCCATTCATATTACGTGATGCTGCGAACACTGCTGCTGTGTATGTACAGTACCTCCCAAAAAGGACTCAAATGCGATGTATACGTCAATACTCTCAGTCAATACTCTCACTCTAGCTACTTGAGTTGACATGGTAGGCCTATCACCTATCAGGGAGTATCGGGTTCCATGGTGATAAGATCGTAGGCTAATCGTAGGTATTATAAAGTAGATAGATACAGTTTACGTCAAGAAGGTGAAGTAGGTATACCTACTTACCTATTGATATCTAAACGAACTTGAATACTGCGACTGACGTAAATCTAAATTGGAGTAGGTAAGTACTTAAAAGTAGACGACTTCACGAGGCTAATTGCAGTCGTATTAGAATTCTTTTCACCGTCAAGCGTCTTCAATTCAACGCCCAATTGACGTCATGAGAGATAACTACGGCTACTTATCGAGAGCAAACAAGCACGCGTGTCTCTGTCATATCACGTTATCTGCTGATAAACACATCCTAACTCACTTATAGTAGCTTTAACAATGTCTAATAACATTTTACTATGGGTACCTATTACATTAGCAATCTTGCCACAAAAATAGAACAAAGGAGAGAGAGAAAAACCTTAAAAACTAAAAAAAATCTAGTCCAAGAAAGTTTTGATGAAAGAAAAGAAAGTTGAATGTATCCTAAAACACAGAAGACGTCATCTAGGGTGACCGCCAGACTGCACAGTGTAGACAACATACAGTCTCTGACGCAAATCTCCAAAATAGATAACGCATTTGCGTCAAGCATACATTTTTCAAGCAGAGTAAACGAAGCTCGTGTCGTGCCATACAGTATGATTTCCTGGCAAAATATTCACCAGACAGTGCCGATCACGCATCCTCTGTCTGATCGTACTTTCTTTATTTTGCCAAGCGAATCGCAATGATTCAATGTATCTGTTTATTAAGTGTGCAATGAAATCTCTATTCTCAAAACAGTGCTCTAGACAGGCGTGTAAAAAACATTGGCAGTAAAGTCGATAAATTGTCTTTTACGATGCCAAACAGTCTCCTGAGACTAGTTAACTTTTTAGTAGAGGAATTTTCACTGTTGTATAGTCTGATGCAAGCGAAACGAATGATGATTCAATCGATTTTTAAGGATTTATCTTTTTAACAATGACTGTGTGCTCTTTAACAAAGCTTTGGCCGTCACCTTGGTGCTAAAAGCTCAACCGAAAAAAACGGAATAATAAAAACAACGCGAAGCATGCATCCGGAGGCAAGGTCGATGCCGCGGTATTTCTGGCCGCGGCAGGCGGTCGGCGGCTCCTGCTCGCATGCTGAATCACTGATTGATAGAGTTATGTGCCATGGAAAGAACGGACGATTTACCTAATGTTCCCACTTTATCTAGTAAGCCAGCATGTTCAGTTCAAGAAAACGTTTTAATTAAAGTAACTATAGACAGTCTTAATAAATCCGGCTTTTGCTGTGACAAAGTTTTCTATTTGGTATATTACGAGTAAAAGTGTTTTAAAGTAGCTCGAAAGTGTTAGTAGCCTCATTCAAAATTAGTTACAAGTCAAGCTAATAAAAGTGTTTTAAAAAAGAACAACATCGCGGTTCACGTCACTCGAACAATAGCGTACGTCATTGACAAAACTTGCAGATTTCACTCCACAAACCAGTTTGCATTATCGAACCGGATTTTATTTACTGGACGTCACTCCACCTCCACATCAAAGAGAGCTCTATAAAACAGTAGCGAAGGCTGAGGGCACCCGTTCTGTTATTTTGGTGCATTCATTCAGTGGAGTGTCCTCGTCTCAGCGGCGCGTAATGCATCATCATTACCGACATTTGCAACATGAGTCCAAGTCGCAACTCCACTTCTATAAATAGAGATATTGAGCCCTGAATTAGAACCAACTAATAATGAATCTGTGCTTGAAATGTATGTAACGGCCAGTTAGAAAGTCAACGCCAGTGACTCACTGACGGTGCCACAGTATTCGGCCAATGACCCACTTTGATATCGTATACTCTCGCCACGCGCATTACAAAAAGAAAAGAATCTTTGTCTACCTGTCGGAGTCTGATAACAGAATAGGTACCACTTCAACAGTATTAAATGTCAGCTTATTGATCTAATCGACAACAACATTGTGGTATAAATTCACAACAAGAATTTTCCTTCCGCATCACATAGTTGCTAATTCAATTCGTAATTATGTTTTAATTTCGTATTCAAGTGGGTAGGTACCTAATTTTTTATCTCTTATGCACACGGATGCTTACGACTGGAAATACTTACAAATAGATAACGACCTCAGCGACATTTGCTTGTTTACATACGCCTCGGAGTTTCAATTTCTTTACGATATTATTTAGCTGAACAATTTTAGCATGTTGAATGTTGATATATTTAATCACCTCAAGTTTATTCAGATTTAGCATCGTATCTTTTTGTTTAATATAAGTATGTTCTATCTTGTCATTATGTACAATTGCGTAATTATCCGTTTACCATTTTAATTTAATGATACATTAGAACTAATTACGTAGGTTTAGCTCTTTTCTAACCCCTGGTACCTACTGAATTATACAATAGGCTGTATTCAAACATTTTTGTCGACTTTACCGTCCATTGTATAGCTAGCTATGTTGCAAAAATACGAAACTTTACAGCGAACCAAAAGGTACCTATTATTAGTTTCTTTGTTGACACGGGTTTCTCTTTTGTTTGTGGTTTTCCTTTACTTTCATTTTTCAATTCTCAAAACAATGCATCTATATCTAGATCTATCAAACATCGATTATCACATAGAAAAGTGATTGGTTTTACGTGATTTAAGTTTCAATACGTGATGCAATCTGTAAAATACAAATAAAAGCTATCAATGTGTTATGTATGACTGTGGTCGATTCAGTATTGCTAGCTTCTATTCATTGTACAATGGCTTAACCTAGTGATTAGTTACAATGATCAGTTAGCAACCATTGTAGAGGTAAAGGACTGTTAATTTGATTAGATATATGGTTGCTAGTAAGCTCATCTTGGTTTCGTTCGTAGCTTCGTAGATATTTTACATTAGTTCATCTTTTTTTTGAGGTTTCTAGTTCATTCTTGTAACTTGTATCATACTTGTGTGGAATAAATAGGCTTCTTCTTCTCAGGTCTTGGATGTTTGCTGGTGAGATAATGTTATGCCACCAGCGACACAGGGGATCTTACGAGTGTGTAAAGTAAACGTTATTAAGTATATCCTTTTTTCAAAGGCTTTGCATCATTGCATTCATAATTTGTTTCTTCATCTCTTGCATCTCATCTAAGCGTTTCTTGGGTCATTTGCTCAATGCCAAAATACTTTCTGTTGCAATATATTCAAAGTAGTTGTCGAGAGACAAATTGTGACGTGTGCTACGATTTATGGATCCTATGAGTTCAGCGCATTTGAGTACTATATTTACAATCCATTAGATCTTTTGCAAAGAGTTGAAACTAAGGGGTATTCCAGTATATTCTAGGTTCTTCGGTATCATTAGCAGGGGGTACGCTTCAGTGTTATACGTTCCTAGTAGTAGGTACTAGGTAGCTAATACCTTTATAATAAGACCTATCTTATAATATGTCTACTATTTGTCTACCCTACATTACGTAGGATGATGAGATTCTTGACAGAAGAGATCTGATCTCCATAAATGCTTCAATTTTGATTCCCACTATTAAATTGTGCATTCTTTAACCCACAGAGATCTACTATATTTACGTAGTTTCTCGAATAGTATGCTGTCTAGTACTAGCATTTCTAGTAAGTCTGCGTTGTCTATGTAGATAGGTGTGTATCATACTTGCTCTACATTCCATTCATATCCACCTACATCAACTAGATAAGTACATGCATATAGGTAAGTACAGTAAAGTCGTGTGTATATTTATACATAATATTGATTCGTGATTTACTCACCTCAGTCTTCGTTATTCGATGTCGTGCTAACTTTACGACGGCAAAATTTCCCTTGCCAATGGTCCTCTCGATGTCATAAAAACCCACCCTAATGGGGGTTTTCGCAGGACGATCACGTTCCGCCATTGTCGCTTTTAAAATCGGCAGATTTCTAACATCCCAGAGGAAGATAAATTGTCATTTAACAAAGCATCCATGTGAAACACTATATTGTTTTTACAATCCATCAGACTTCGTAGCACTGTGTTTTCAGTAAACATCCAAGTAGATATATTTTCCTTAAATAAATGTTCTTTTACACGATTATTATGGTTATTGCGCTATCATGCATCACGTTAGGTAACTCTATTATTCATTCCCTGAAGTAAATAGACATTATCAAACGCACGGAGTTACGATTTTCAGTAACTCGACGAGGGCGAGGGACTCCGCCGAGTCGAACAGTTTAGGGGCAATACAATCAGTTCCTTGTGTAAACACTGCAGGTTCTTGTGTAGGTAGGTACAAAAACTATTTACAGTAGAAAATCGCGTAGAGGCGGCGTGCGCGTATGGAAGGCTCGGAGCGCGTCACGCCGCCGCCTCACCGGCTGTCAACCGGGTACTGAACTCGGCTCGAGTCGAGTCGAAGTCGATCGAGTTGAACACTCCTCGAGCCGAGAGCACTACCTGCGGCGGCAACACGCGCGCGCTTTCAGCCGCCCGCCATATTGGATCTCTTCATGACGTCAGCAGCACCTATAGCTGTGCGTATACTAACTGGCTGAACAAACCCACCCTGCACCCACATGGGCATTATACCTACACAACTGCGTCGCGGCGTATCTACTTCCTGGAGATATGCGCAGGAAGACCCTTTGACTATGTTACCTGCCTGTATCATCATGCGCAAACTTTTACCTACCCGTAAACATTCCTTGGGTTAGGAGTTGGTAGGTTTTTTTTTTTTTTTTTTTTTACTCTTTACAGGGTAGCGTTTGACCACAAGTCACCTGATGTGAAGTGACGATGTGGTCGAAGATGGCGCCACGCTACACCTGGACTGGGAACTGGCTCTCAAGTGAGGCTGCCGGAACACACCGATAGATGCTTGGCGACAGATTCTTAACAAGAGGGTGGTAGCTAGCCAGGCGAGTACTAGAAAATACCCTACCACCAAGCTATGGTTTCATCACGATGTTTTCCTTCACCGAAAGCTCAAGCTCATTGTAGGATTCGAACCCACGTCCTACGGATCGCAAGCCGACGTCACTACCACTGAGCCATCATCGCTATAAAGGTAGGTAATGCTAATGATAATGTAATGACCCAATTGAGACAGGGTTCTCGTTTAGGTACGAGTACCTACTTAGGTCCTTTTTGCGTGTTAAATTGTTCATTTAGAGCTGTCTATTACAGAATTTTCGAGACACCTTTGTAAGTAAATGTCACATTTTAAAACAAATCATGTATTCTGATTTGTATAATAATATGCCTGTGGACGCGGTGTGGAGAAGAGTCAATGCTCTTGTGAATATCGTGGAAGTCTAACGGGTAGAATTGAAATGCAGTGCGAAGGGTTCTATCCAGATTGAGTTTAAAAAGACTGCTACGACTGGGTGGTCAATGTGGCCATTGATCTAATCTTTATAACGCGTACGAAGCGAAGGCGCGCCGAAAATGATCTAATTTTGGAGAAGACTTTAATCGCGCGCTGCCGTTGCCGCGTACAAACACTGCGTACATTTTTGTCTTGTCTACCTAAAACTACAGTGATACATTATCAACATAATATTAGCGATATGACATTGAACTTGCTTTAATTCGTAAAAATAATGTTGACAAATCGGTCGATTAGGTAGATACAAGGGGTAGCCCATGAGGGGATTTTGGGATTTACTCGAGCGCGTCAGTTTATTATCAGGGAGGATATCTTACATATTGATAAGTAGGTACCTCCAGCCAGTATGACACTCGAGTAAATCCACATTAAGCATCATGGGCTCCCCTACTATTGTTTTTTATGTAAGTGAACGACTAGACGAGCAAATTGCTCGCCTGGTTACCGCTTGCTCATGGTAACTCATAAAGTCCTAACAGTTTAGTGCCACCCAGTCTTGCAATGCGCTCGTCAGTACTCGTCGCCATGAGATATCAGTTAATAAATAAAATCTCTTTGCCTTGTAATTTCACTAGAAACATTGCATTTCAATGTTTTATTTGTATGTGACAATAAATAGGCAAGTATGCATCTTCTCTAACACGTTAGCGTTAGCACCACCACCAACCAACATTTATGGGGATGAGAAGACGCACCTGACTCTGTTTCAAAAAAGTTAACAGTGACGTTATGAATTTATATACTTAATATAGGCATACCTAGTAGGTACACATAATAGACATATCATCGAAGACATTTTTTGTTTTATATCCTACAGGGTAGTGTTTGACCACAAGACACCGGATGTTAGATAGGGAACTGGCTCTCACGTGAGGTTGCCGGAACACACCGATAGGTGCTTGGCGATAGAGGTAAGTAAGCTTGTTATGCAAGTACTACAATATAAAATGCCCTTCCACCAAGAAATTTGGTTTCAATGGTTTCATCACGATATTTTCCTACACCGAAAGCTGAAGCTCGTTGTAGGGTTCGACGCCACGACCTACGGGTTGCAAGTCTACGTCACTACTACTGAGCTACAACCGCTTCAGAATTGTATCTATCTAAATAAAATAAATAATATCTATTTCCCTTGGTCATCGCATCACGAACGAAAAGGGATAGAGCTACAAAAAGAAATGCAAATTCAGCCGTGAAAGCCATTATCCTTTATGCGTCTAAGTGTGGTACAAAGTTTTAGGAACACTGGCTGAATAGCACGTCCTAGCTGGTAGCCGCCTATCCGGCCTAGGCCTAGTAACATAACACTACGCCTAGCACCCACGCACGTGCCACCCACAGGCCACAGAGTACTCTTTTTTTCTTCTGTGGTTGCTGCACCAATGAGTGACCCAAGAAACGCATGCAGAAATCCCTTGGTTTAGTAGCATTTCAATTCTTATTATGGCAACATTAACGTTGAAGTTCCGTTCCATGACATAAAATTTATGTTGTACATGTTCTATATCGTTTACTCTATTCATATTCATATAAAAAAAAAAGATGGAGAACGAAATGGAACGCTAAAAAAAGATGAATAATCTTTGCCAATGGATGGAATGATGGAACACGAACTAATTTTTTTTTTTGCAATGTGATTGTGGAATTTTGAGATCGGAAAATTGCTGATTTTCCACGCAGTGTTCTAAAATTTATTGCTAGTTTAGTCGTAATATCAATCGAAGAGTGGACTTTATCCGCCTGTAATTACCTAATATTTACAAGCTAAAATATTCCTGTACACCTGCCAAGATGTCGGTTATACTGTCCTACAGTTTTGACAAGAAAAAGATACTTGGATCGTCGTAAAAGCTCTTTCAGATATAAACGAGCTTAGATTGGTTTGAATGTGTAAATATTATAGATAGAAAATCGGAAACATGAACCAAGTAGCCGACGAGAACTTTGAGAATATCAAGTGCAGTCAAATTGGTACGATTAGGAAAAACAAAAGTAAAAAGGCCAAAGATCGTTCCGAAGGGAAGGACGAGTTAAGTTTATCGGATGAAGAAAAGTTAAGTGAAACGATAGCTAATACTCTTCATATAAATAACATGAGAAGTAACCTAACCAATGGCACCAGTGATCTCGCGAACGGCGGGAGTCCCGACGTCCCGGAGGTCATAATGGCAGCACAAGGCAAAGTTCAGAGCGATCCCCCACTCGAGGTAAACAGTGTACAGTGTAGTGATGAACCCAGTGAAGAGAGCGAAGAGACCACTGCCCAACACGCGATCAACTGTATCATCGACGACGCGATAGAAAACCTTGAAAACGCTCTCAGCAAACGAGATCAGTCTCCTCGAGATGACATAGAGATTATTTCATATGAATCTGAACTACAAATGCCTGAAATCATGAGACTTATACAGAAAGATTTATCTGAACCATATTCTATCTATACTTATAGATATTTTATACACAACTGGCCTAAGCTTTGCTTTCTAGCGACGCATGAAGGGAAGTGTATTGGTGCCATCGTTTGTAAGTTAGATATGCATCGTAATGTTGTAAAGAGAGGCTACATTGCCATGTTAGCCGTTGATGAGAAGTACAGAAATAAAAGAATTGGATCTCGACTGGCAAGAAAAGCTATACAGGTACCCACAGTATAACACCATATCAGCTTGTTTATATTATTAAAATCTAATTTCTATTAAAAAATATTTATAATTGTATACTTGCATAATGCACAAGTATAACAACCTTAGTAGACTGTGCTATTTAGATCATTTACCAGACAAGACGCAGATCTACCATACTTTAAGTAACAAATTTAATAATTGAATATTAGTAATTGTCTCGATTATGACAAATAGTCATGATCGTGCGCTACTCTAAATCTTCATATCGATAACACTTGTGTAGGTACAATGCTGAAAGTGTGCAGCTGGAGTCTGATTGATTTTAGCACAGATCACAAGAGCTAGAATATAATGAACATTATCTACCCTTTATGTAACCTACTCTGCTTATTCCAATTTTTGTTTATTAATGTAAATAGTTTTTAGTTTGACAGTTGTAGACGTTTCAAATTGTATATATGAGTAAATTAGTATAATTTCTTCCATTTCAGGCCATGATTAATGATAATGCTGATGAAGTGGTATTAGAAACAGAAATCACAAATAAACCAGCACTGAAGCTTTATGAAAACCTTGGGTTTGTGAGGGACAAGCGCTTATTTCGGTACTATCTGAATGGTGTTGATGCATTGCGATTGAAGTTGTGGCTCAGATGATATGCGTATAGGTAAAAGAGAAATTCTCAATGTTGTGTTACTACCATGGCTACGCAACCTCGAACACATGCCGCAGTGTGAATAATTGTTATTGCGTAACATGATTTCCTATCTACGAGGATCTAGCCAAATGTATAGTTTGTTTCAATTAATTTTAGTCATGTGATATGTTTTAATATAATTATATCTAATTTATGTTGAAATTGTTTGACGAAATGTATCTGCATTTTCTTGACTATAAGATTATATAATATATAGTTTTATATTCATAGAAAAATACACAACTTTGAGGAATTACATTGTAGTCACAGTTTATTTTTGTTTGCCCTCACTAGATTTTTTTACCAAATCTTTGAATGATATACTGGACTAAGTAGACACAATATATTTTCTAATTTATATGTAACAATAAATCTATCAGAAATAATTCTATCTTTTATAATATGAGTTAATAGCCAGTCCCATTATTACCCTTCACCAAAACCGCAGAAAATATCCAAAACTCAAATTACCTAAATTAGTTTCATGAAAGATTTTGATGTACCTAACTGTCAATCTTATTAGAATCAATCATCTAGTGTTGATAGATACCTAAACCCAAGAATTAGGAAAGGTTCAACAGCCAGAACCAGACTCACTTCTGAGAAACCAATTGCGCAAGACATCTAAATAATAATAATTGTGTGTTACATCAAATTTGGAAAGAAAACAAGTAAGTATGTCAAATAATTTATTAGTTTACAAAAAGCAGGCTTAAAATGTAAAAGTGGTGGTGTTTGTTGAGGCTCCATCATATATAAACATGTTATTTACGGGTTTGTATTGTTTAGTCATGAGTTTTATTGCCTCGTGGGCCACACAACTGCCCAAGAAGGCTGACACACTGTGTATTTCTGCACCGCCATAACGACACATCTCATGAATGTGGTCATCTTTAGGAAAGGGTGAACAGCTAATATCACTGAGCAGTTTTGTGACACAAGTTTTTAACAGGGCTATGTCACCTTCAGGCTCTAAGTCTCCAGGTGCCCTACAGTGCTCTGATTCAAACATCTCAGCCGCTCTTAGCACAATATAATGAACCATCATATCATCGCGTTCCTCAAGGCATCTGGATATATAAGATGCTACAGAACTGCTTAGTTCATATTCAGCTGCAATACTGGACCCCTTTATTAAATACAAGTCATGGGCATGTCGGCAGAATAATCTAACTTCAGCTTCACTGATGTTGTCACAATGAAGCTGTGCAGCAATTTGCTGTACTTTTCTGTACACTATCTCCGCATCCATTGCAGCTTGGGCTCTGTAAATGTTTTGTAATGTGATATAATGCTCTGTAGATGCTGTCATGTCTGACAATACCCCTCGGACTGGTAACTTCCCTTTTCCCTCAGCCTCGATAAACCCTCTAAGCGCAGCGCACATGATCCAAAAGGGTGAGCTTTCTTTTGTCAAGTTTGTGGCAGCGCTACTGTAAAGAAGCTCTTGAATTTTCACAGGCAAGAAAGTTGGTACTAAAGCAGTGTTGACAGCCCTAGTGGCTTCCTCAAAGTTTTCTTCCTGAATTGGAACACCATTTTCATCTTTTCTAATAAACTCTTGAACTATTTCTTTGATCTCATTCTTTTCTTTCCTGCTCATAGGCCAGTGGGTCGGATTGTTTGATTGCCATTTTTCAACTGCTTTGTACAAAATTACAATCCAAGGTATATGGCCATGGTCTTTTAAATCTAGAGAATCTATATCTATAGAATTGAGGTAGTCACCTAACGCTGGAAATGGTACATCTAAACGCAAATCTGTTTGCTCATTATCTGGGTGAGTTTCAATCACAGCATGTTCTTTAAATTGAATCCTAAAAGAGCCTAGGAAGCCCACAGATCTACACTGAATAAGGGGAATATTGATGTCCCACAAATGTTGAGCCAATGCTTGTATAGTTTTGCCACCAAGTGATGTTGTAATAACCACTGTAAATGACTTGAAAAAATCAGGATTTTCTTTCAAAACTTGATCTGGCGGCTCTTGAACTGCATGACCCTGCACAGCTGAATTCAGCTCCAATATAAATCGGAGGGCCTCAGCGCCTCTGTTTAAACCTTTGCTTGAGCATTCTAAAAAGAAATTACTGCCAATATCTTCATCAGTAACAATCTTATCATCTATTATGGTAACCGCTCCCACTCCAGGCAGTACAATAGATTTTAGTATTTCTGTGCCTAGTGCCGTAGCGTTTATCAAGCAGATGTGGCTATTTTCTAACGCTGATTGGCCATGATCACCCCAAAGGCGAAGTTGACGATCGTATTGTTTATTTTTTTCACTTTGTTCAGGAGACTTAGGAGATGGAGATGCCATGATTCTTTTGGCTTGTAGAGACTCTGAATAAATTCAATAAACTTTCAGTTTTATCAGCAACTGCAGACGGAAACTTCGACCAGTAACAAATTAACAATACTCTGAACACTTCAGATCTATTTCGAATCTCACAAAAAAATATTTTTGGATTTCTCGTATCCGGCTTTTGCCGTTTTCTGGACAACTTGTCAAAGTCAAATGACAATGACAACTTTGAGTGTTTTGACAGTAAAGTTTTTTTTTTCATTTTGTGCACGTTCTGAAGTGATTCCGGACCACAGAGTGATATAGTACTATTCGTTGCCTGTGGTGGAAGAGAAGGGAAACATAAAGTGTAAACAATCTGTGGAAACTTACGTACTAAAATAAAAGTACCTACTAAAACTAAACTTCACCTTCAAAAATTAATAAAAAATTTAGAAATCTACATGCAAGCCTGTTTGCTGGTTTGTGTTTGTGTAGTGAAATGATAATAAATAAATAATTATCGTGGCACGAATGTGTATGGAAATGAATTTGCAGACTCTTTTTCAAGATTTTAATCCAAGGTAAGTTTTTTTTATTGAGAAAGCCAAATACGTTCTGAAGGTGATATAAAATAATAATATACTGTATAATTGATAATATTGTAGATATATTTGTTTGTCCAATTCTGAATCTGAAGCGCCATATTCGGGTGTTGATCAAGTGGTGACATATTTTACATAATAATATGTTATTGGTGGACTTGTAAATGTGGTGTGATTATTCAGAATTGCATGTAATACATAACATAATCATTTATTTAATTTAATTGTAATTTTGTAAAATATTACAATAATGACTGCATTTGATGTCCACAGCAAGTTCGTAGTACACAGTTGCCTATTAGTTTTCACAGCTCTGCTAGCTTTGAAGCTAGATAACTCAATAGCATGGTCTTATTGGGCCGTATTCGCTCCAATATGGGTATGGAAGTTTCTTGTGGTCATTGGTGCCACAGTGGGCACATACGTTTGGTGGCAATTCCCCCATTTTAGGTAAGTGTTTGCTATTTATTTCTATTGAATACAACTCTATAACCAATAGAACATGATAATTACACTAAAACTGAGATGGTGCAACAATTTTGAATAAAATGTCTATCTGTCTATCAACCCAAAATGAGTCTTGGTCTCTGATAATATAATACAAGACGCCACTTTACACATTACCCCTACCTACTGCAATTACAACAAAAGCAGGGTTGAGGAAGGATGATGTAAAAGGTCTCTTTTTTCACAAATGCTGTTGCTAACACCATAGCCGAAGGATTTATGTTATACTAGTTGCACCCCGCGTCTTCCCGTTATCCCGCAGGAAACTTTTTCCGCAATTAAAAGTAGCCTATGTGTTAATCCAGGGTATAAGCTATCTCCATTCCAAATTTTATCAAAATTTGTTCAGTAGTAATGGTGATACGTGGTAACAAACATTCACACACACACACAAAAACTTTCGCATTTATAATATTAGTAGGATATTTCATTTTAAATACAAGTATTTATTCCGTGTCTGGGTGTTGTGGATCCCTTATCAATGTAGTTTATCTAAGTAGTTTCTTAATCCCTTGACATCCAAGATAGAGCCTGTGATTGAAAAACAGATGAAATAGATTTTGATGATGAGAAAGGGTCAAATGTCAAAGTTTTTTTTTTTTTACTATTTACATGGTAACGTCTGACCACAAGTCACCTGATGTTAAGTGACGATGTGGTCGAAGGTGGCGCCACGCTACACCTAGACTGGGAACTGGCTCTCAAGTGAGGCTGCCAGAACACATAGAAAATACCCTACCACCAAGCTATGGTTTCATCACGATGATTTTCTTCAACAAAAGCTCAAGCTCATTGTAGGATTCGAACCCACGTCCTACGGATCGCAAGCCGACGTCACCACCACTGAGCCATCATCGTTATAAATACTTAATCACACTTTTTAGATATTTCATGCTTGTTTGATTGGCCTACTCTATAAATTCCTTACATGTTCTAGGTTAGAGGGCGAAGCCTACATACACTACAAGGCAATGCTGATAAGTCTTGCCATACATTTAATCCTGCTTATGTTCGAACTCCTTGTTTGTGACCAATTGACCACTCAACGCCATCTTTGGATACTGGTTTTCATACCGTTGATATTTATCAGCATAGTCTCAATTGCTATCTGTATATGGTCTGTGAAACATGATCGCAGCTATGAGGTATGTATATCTTATTACTAGAAATCGGTCAAAACAGCGCAATGTAGTATAATAAAATTAAATAGAATTAGTTGCGCCCCGCGTCTTCCCGATATCCAGCAGGAACCTTTTTCCTGGATTAAAAGTAGCTGTTCGAGCGCTATCGGCCTGAAGCGCGGCGCGGGGGGTCTCCTCATTCATCGCACCGCCATCGACGGCACCAGTTGCGCTGATTCGCCCTCTCTCTTGTCACACCCATTAAAAATCCGTTCCAATATACCATTTTCTACAGTCCACTATTGTTTATTAATTCAAGTCCTAAAATAGTTATGTCCCTAACAGTAGTCTATGTGTTAATCCAGGTTATAAGCTACTTCCATTCCAAATTTCATCAAAATCGGTATAGTAGGTTATGGTGATACCTGGTAGCAGACATTCACACACACCACACACAAACTTATGCATTTATAATATTAGTAGGATTTCTCCTATCGGCTGCCATCGCAACTGTTTCACAACCAGTCGTCTACGAAGGTTTTTTAGTCTCTCTCTTTCGTGTGACAGAAGATTAGGACTTTGTTCTATAATATGTAGTGGACCTATTATATAATGTAGACAATTTCACCATACATCATTATGACAACTCAAAGGGTTCCAGACGGTTTATTTTTTTCCGGCACCTCCATTAAATATTGTTATATTTTAATGTGTAATTTTAATTTTAACGAGAACCACTCTATCCATTGGTGAAAAAAGCATGAAAATCGGTGCTGTAGTTTTTGAGTTTATCGCAAATAGACGGCCTGATGCGGCGGAGGTTTTTGTTTTATAATATGTAGTGATTATAATATCATGTCTTAAAATTTCAGTTGGAACTGTTTTGCGCTGTCAATATTCTCCAGTTCATTTTTCTGGCGCTGAAACTGGATGAGTTCATCAACTGGTCATGGGAGGTGGTGTTTGTCCCACTATGGATACTGATGTGCCTAAGTTTAGTAGGTTAGTAAAACCAATTAGGTACAAATGATATGTGATGTGATATGACTGCACACTGCTTACTTGCCGATTTATAAAATGTTCATCGAATTTTGTATATTTAAACATGCTAAGTTAGTTTAGTGTGATTGATGTTCACCAACTTCCGTGAAAATACGATGTTCACTTAATTTTGTTGCTTTGATAGATCAGAGACTTTTGTAAAAGAAATTGTTTAGGAGTTTTGTAACGGTATACGTGTTCAACGGCTTTTGTAGCTGAGTGTACACATAATGGGGGCCTGCCTACAGAACGTCTTTCGGTTCGCGTTCGCTGCTCGAGAACCTTTCTTCCCCATCGGTTATCGGTTCGTCGATCGGTGCAATGTTGCCACTTGCAAATTCTCAGAGCCGCATCGGTAATAACGTATACGCTTCTAAAATAAGACGCATTTCTAATTTCAGGGGTACTATACAGTATAATATTCGCAGGAATATTACTGCGGACGCCGGATGTCAACGTGCAGCAGCGGCGGACAAGTTTCAACTCAGCGCTCGCTTACACGTTCACTGTGGTGCCCATACTGGTGTTTCAGGTATGTTGATTTCTGCTATAAGCTTTCACTCATCATCAGCTTATTTACGTTCCCATTCATGCGACTCTGGCCGTAATCGATAGGTAACGCTGGCCCAGTGCGGGTTGGTAGATGTCGCATGTCCTTGAATGTTCTTGTGTGTTGTTGTGTTGAGGTTCTTGGACATGCCGATTTCGTCACGATGTTTTCCTTCCCCGTTATAAGCTTCAAATTTAATAGGGGAGGAAAAAGGATACTTTTCACTGTGACAAATTGTAGTCCAGGCAGCTATTTGACTGAAACAACAAGCCCTAAACGTTTTACTTCTACATTTATTACCCCAAAGCAAGGAACCTCAAAATCTTAGTTTGAGCATTCTCTAGGAATGGAACACCTCTTCGGCGTCTTTGTTACCCGATAATTTTAATATTGAAGTAATCAAATCTCCAGTGAACAAGTCTAGATCTTTTTCCTACAAGGGTTTTGAGATATATACGCCAAATAGTCATCATCATCAGCCTTATAAGTTCCCACTGCTTGGACATAGAACTTCTCTCAGAAAGAAAGCATCGGCACAAGTAAACGATTTCTTTCTTTTATTGAATTTTAATATTAAGTATGTACTAGCTGTTCCCCACGGTTTCACCCGCGTGGGCTACAGGTTATCGCGATAAAAAATAGCCTATGCCCTTTCTCAGACTCTAGACTATCTCTGCACTAAATTTCATTTAAATTGGTTCAGTAGTTTAGGTGTGAAAGACAGGCACACAGACAGTTACTTTCGCATTAATAATATTAGTAGGTATTATGAAGTAATCACAAAAAGTGAAGACGTACAAAAATGCACGCAATTCATTTTTCTCGGCAATAGCATATCGAAAAAAAAGTAATAAAGCTGTGTTTTCCGAAGCAGGCGGATGTATTTTTTTTAATAGCCGAATTGCCTGTTTTTTTAATTTTCTGTAGGGTTATTAAAAATGTCTTGTGTTTTTGTTCAGGTTCTGTTAACGAACAAACTGGACGACGGTCTCTCGTTTAAGTACATAGTGGTCGTGAGTCCACTTTTCGTCAGCTACGCAACTCTAATCATCATGTCGTTCAGTTCTAAAGGAGGGAATAAATGTAAGTTCAGAAGGTTTTATCATTCGTTTTGACGATCGTGTGGTGCAATGGGTGTACAACCGACTGCGAATCAGAGGTCACGGGATCTATCAAAAATCCCCGCCCTGTTTTCTTTAAATCCATCTTAACCTTGTATACCCCAAAACATCAAGTGATTTCCGGTCAAAAGCTAACCTTGTCAAAATAAAAACAATGGGCGAATAGCCGACTCCGAAGTGTGAGGTCGCGGGTTCGATTCCCGCTGCAGTATAAATATTTGTGCATTAAAATAAAAAAAAAACGCTAATCTAGGTGTTATGGATCCCCGATCATTATTCACACTTCTCCGTGACTGAAGTAATACATTTTTACACGGAGAACTGTGACCACTTACGTCACACGCATCGTAATGTACTATTTTTATTCCAGGGTGGTTTGGCATAAGAAAGGACTTTTGCCACTTTCTTCTCTCAGTGTTCCCGTTACTACAAGAGTATGCCAACATAGCGTACAACAACAATAATTCGAACCGCGGCTCAAACATCGTACCAACTGCACCACCAGCCAATCAGGAACCGTACAGAGACGAAGACACAACCAAAAAGGTCAAAGAGAACAAGAAATCGCTGAAGAATCAAAAGAAAAATGAAACTATGAAACCGGTGGTGCCTATAACCAGTATAGATATGCCAGATTGAATGTTATAGTGTGGAGAATAAGTGCTGAAATCGTGTGTTCACTTTTAGATATCTGTGTAAATGTCGGGTTTCTAAATAATGTAACGGAGCAATATTTAATGTTGTTAAGTTTGTTTTTAGTTTGTTTGGATGTAGCCTCCAGCTTGGTATTGCACCATAAAGGTAATTTTCTAGGACTCAGTCATAGAGATAAACTACAACCGTAGTTATTGCCTTTAATATTTAACTTTAAAATGCTGTAAGGTATCGTATCGTTATTGTTTCGTTATGAAGTTAGCAACGTACTGTTAAATATTAGAAATATAACTTTATTTTTTCAGATATCGTTATCAGTCGAAGTTACCATAGACCATTATCAGTTTTTTTCCTGTTATATACCTCAGGCGGTATTTTCTGAACAAACTTTAGCGCTACGTACCGTGATTAGGATAATTAGAGAAAAGATGTTATAGTGAACATATTGCTTTTTGCCAATTGATTTAAATTGTGCAGTTGATTTGTTATTGCTATTAGTTATTTGTCTTGATTCGCTAACAAATTGAAGATATAGGTGTCGATTCGATTTTGCATTCTCTAAAACTAAACTAAGTTTGACAGGTCTAATAGTATGGTTGTCTTTTTCTAACCATTGAAGTTAAAAAGGACAGCATTACTTTTAGACCTGTCAAACTTAGTTTAGTTTAGAGAATGCAAAACCGAATCGAAACCAGTGTTTTTTTTTAATTATTTAAAGCAAAAAGTTGAGCGTTATAGGAGACCAAATCTAAATCAAATTGTTTAGACGTCAATACAATAAATATTTTTGGCTGCTTATAAAAACAATTACATATGGACACATACACACACAGATCACAGTATACATTTTTGAGCATCGGATGTATATTTACTTACACCTTTTATTACACATAATGGAGACTATAATAATGAAAGTGTTTTAAAAATATGATAAAACAGTTTCTGAAATTACTGTTCGAAATTTGCCAATGTTAAAAAACTAACAATCACGCGAATTAACTTGTTTTATAATATTTATTTACTGGTGCTATTACAATATTGTAAAACTGAAACCGCAATAAGCAACGCTTATTTTGAATTGACTTAGAGAATAATTGTTTCAAATCATCGTTTTAAAAAACTCTGTTGGAATTAGGCATATCTATCGCTTTACAAGTATGTTCTACTTGTGTGAAGTAGAATAACATCAATGTATATAATGTACTGACAATGTGATCTGCAATTGTATATACTTATAGTGAAAGAAAATCGTATTTTGCCATTATGCTCAAGTTAATTATGAAGATATTTCAGCTTTCTTATCTTGTACTATAGTATTGTAAGATCATCATCACCGTTTGCCTACTCTTGCCCACTGCTGAGCATAGCTCTCGCTTAGATTTTACAATTTTTCCGGTCTTTCGCTACAGCATCCAAGCGTTTAATGTCTAGGAATTGTGACGGCAGGATGTACGACAATAACCGAATGGTGGGCCAGACTAGGTGAAAGAAATTATAGATTAAAGACGAATACAGACGGCGAGAAAAAGGTATGCTTCCTACGAATTAACTTGTTATATGGTCCAGTCCAGGAGTAGCGTTGTGGCTTCGACCATATAGTCGTTTTCATCACCCAATTTACCTTCGAACGCTACACTGTAAAAACTGAAGAAAAAAAACATTTTGGTTATTATCTCACGTCAAATAGCATAAAGTGACTCCATTTTAAAACCTCACATGCAAGTATGTTTTTACGAAACAAAAAAAAAATATTTTTAAAATACCACAAGCTCAAGTTTTCCTAAGGTCAGTAACAAAACGAACCGTGGCTGGGTGAAAAAAACACTGAGTTTACTAATAAAGCCATAATCGAATCGTAATCGTAAGCGACACAGGCACGTCATACTAGACGCGTGTGGAAAAACCGACCGAGCGTTTTAAAAGGTTTGTAAAATCGAACTCGTTTTCATAAAAAAAACAGTGTTTGTACAAAAGCCACGGCCCTTTTCGTGACAAACTGCTATACATATTGCACAAAAAAAAAACATTGAATAATGCCGTGATAGAAATGGGCCACTGTACGCACCGTTAGCAACCAAACACGCACCGTTGGCTGATTTATGAGTGAAATACATCCACTTGGATACCTACAATAGAACTGTAACTAGTACTTAAAGATACACTATTATAAATGCGGAAGTGTCTTTGTTGCTTTGTCCTTGTTTGATGAAGCAACGAATCGACGTTATTTTTGTTAGTTTATGGGCCGGAATATGACATAATATGAGGTATACTTTTTATCCCAGAATAATACACGGTTGCTGTAGAAATCCCTCCGCGGAGCAAAGCTAGTTAAAAATGAAGTCATAATTTCTATTATATCATTATTAGTATCAACCATCATGTAAAATGTTTCTTATAATTAATTATATACTCGTACATATATATTATAATAAAATAAATTTATTTTATCACAAAAATGTAATTAAATCATAACTAAAACTTAATTTTATCCAAATTGAAACACGATCTCTTGGCATTCTAAATAAATCATGAGTAATTATTACTACAAATTGTAGGGTAGGTAAATCCATTTAAAACAATTTATTTATTAATGATTTAAATATGAATCGGAGTGCTCGAGTTATTAGTAAAATTGCTCCTAAACTTGCTGCAATATATAAAAATACGTATTGATGTAGTAAAAGTATAATGACTGCAACGCTTGTATTTCAA
The DNA here is from genome assembly GCA_931315375.2 of Opisthograptis luteolata. Taxonomy (NCBI): domain Eukaryota; kingdom Metazoa; phylum Arthropoda; class Insecta; order Lepidoptera; family Geometridae; genus Opisthograptis; species Opisthograptis luteolata. Next base: position 6,745,520 of record OV928047.1, on the reverse strand, counting down.
AGCTTGCATTTTATTCGAAGGGACGCTTCCGATGTCATATGGTGATGTAGTAGATAAAAAGCTCTCGCTGGTTCTATGGTACAAAATGACGATGGAACTAGAGGGAAGATACGCAATACTGGCTCTCAACTGTAAATTTTAGGACATTTTTGACGTTCGACGTTCTTGAAGGCTTGTATTTTAATCAGGCGAGCACCTCCACTATGCAAATCTAAGATGTTCCTTTCCCTACAGCTTTTGCTTGCATTTCTATGTTATTGTTGAATTGGAATTCTACAGGGCGTTATAAAATTATGTGTTTTACTGTGATATTCTCTTCCTATGATGTCGCAATTTACAATGTCGTTTAAATCAATTACATTTTTAACGATTTGTTAATAGTTTATGTTATTTCCTCGGGATTAAAACTAACTGTACATATAATAAAAGTGGTTTTCTTGTATTTAGGTACCCATTTTGAAATGTATCGGTTTTATAGGTAGGTATGCCGGTGTCTTATCAACAGACATACATATTGTTATCTCTATATTATATGTAAGTTAGAATAACTCTTAAGTCTTTACTTCAAGGTTCAAGTTAGTGCGGGATTGTAATAAAAGAGTCTCATTTTCCTCTTTCATTTTTTATTAGTAAACCTAAGCGTTTTTTTTAAAACACTTTTTTTTTTACCAGGTAGTAAGTGATGACGAGGTGGATGATGGAGGATGCCTGCCTAGAAGAGACCTATCTCTTCACTCTTGACTTGAAGGCTTACACCTACTTATTGGGAAACAAAGACGCTGGTAAGGTGTTCCACTCATTTGCCGTTCGCATACTAAAATAAAAGCGAAGCGTTTTGTGCGGATTGGGGGAATGTCAAACGTGTATGGATGTCTTGTTGCCGCATATCTTGTCCGATGGATGGGTAGATCTGGAAAATTAACTTGGAAACACTGAGATTGGCGTGTGACTATAGTTTTTGCATAGGAAAAATAAACATGCCGCCACACATAGAATTATGGCTTATAATTCTATGCCGCCACAGTAAAAGTAGGTATAGAACCTAACGTTTTTATGATAAATCCACTTCGAAGTAATTTTATTTATGAACATTTTTGGTAATCAGAAATTCGATTGGCAATATTTTAACGTAGGTAATACGCAGGGTCAAGTTACATAATTTTCTGCTACCCGCCAAGGCCGGGCGTACTGCCAGATTTCCTTGACCTGGTCCCGAACACCAATTGTGCTTTTTATTAGGTAATCATTGATTTACAACCCATGCTTTGTCAGCGAAACGCAGGCATTGTAATTTTGAACGTCTTACAGAGCTCATATATTAGCGAGGATCATGCTATGTTATTAATGTCGAACATTTTTTTATATTTATCTAATTATGCCCTTTTGTGATTTAGGGATATAAATAATCTCCACCCCCTGTTTTACCGTGTCTGGTTAAATTTTAAGTGACAAGTAAAGTATTATACCTAAAGGTACGGCGGGCGGCTCAATGTTTTTTTTTCAATGGCATGAATAAGTAGGTAATCGTTGTTTACTCATGCTCTTTAATTTATCATCATCAGTCTATTACTTCCCCACTGTTGGAACAAAAGCTTTCTCTCCGAGAGAGAGTATGGGCCATAATCTACCACGCTGGCCCAGTCCGGGCTGGTAGATGTCGCATGCCATGCCCTTTAATATTTTGGTTCTTGGACATGCCGCTTTCCGTAACCGTGTTGAGTGCATTAGTTTATTGTCATAGTAGGTTTCAAAATTATATCTTTTAAAACTTACCCAAGTCTACCTTTCTAAGGTTCCACTAAGGTAAACCTTAATTTACTTTTTAACTATGTTTATTTTCAATGACACAAAATCTCTTCAAACTATAATTTGCAGCCATAAAATCAAGGTTGGGGTTAAACAGCAGTAAAAAGTTTAACGGCAGGCGATTCCAAAGTTGTCCTACAACAGCTTAGACGCCAACTTTGCACAGCTGACGAACTAAAAAAGAACAACATAGCACCATGTCAAAGTAACAAAACTCCTTGTTGCTTCAATTTCAAAGGGCCTTGTAAACGTTTGCTGCGATAAAGTACCAAAGCGCTTGTACATTTCCTTTGTGAAGTACGAAAGTTGGATGGTACCGACGTCCCCTAACATCGATTTTGTACACACAATACGAGTCCAAAATGCAGTTGTTTAGTCGCTGCCATGACTTACGAGAGATAGCACAGGTTTGGGAAAACCGCTTTTTGTTTTTTATCATGATTTCAAGTTCGTTTAAGAAATGGATAAGCGAGGAAACTGGGGACGAAGAGGATCTTTTCAGCCACTGCCGGGAGATGGAGCTAGTCTGTTTTGCTGTTACCAAAGTGGTCTTAGATGCAGATAACAAATGGAAAGGAACGACCGGAAAAAGTAGTAACAATCATTCTCTATCGAATCGTAGATATATTATGGAATTGGTGAACATACAGGTAAACTCTGATACTCACTTTCATTCATTGTGTACACTTCTAACTTCTACCTACTCAAGTTGTTTCTGTGAATCAGCTGTTAGGTTGCCTAACCCATACTACCGGAAACCGGAAGCCTTAATACAGATGGCAAATGTTAAATAATGTAAATAATTTATTAGCTACAATTTTTGTTTCGTTAGATGATTAGTCTCAATTCAGATAGGTTGTCAATTTGCCTTTTAGCAGAATATATTCTAATTTTTCTGAATGTACCGTTTAAAAATGACGACCGATGTGGCGCAATGGGCGGATCGCCGACTGTGAAGCGTGAGGTCACGGGTTCGATTCCCGCTACAGGACAAATGTTTGTGCATTGAAAAAAAAAAGCGCAAGTATTTGTTCTGTGTCTGTTGGTGTTGTGGATCCCCGATCCTCGTAGTTTCTGATACCCTAGATACAGGGAAACCTAGTTAGGGGTCAGAGGCTATGTTTGTGATTGTGCGGGCAAAAAAAAAAAAATAACGTCCGCACAATCATAGACATAGTGGCTCCTTACTAGGATTCCATATATTTAGGGTATCAAAAATTAAACCCATAAAATATTTCACCACCCAAATAACGGAACAAATACCTACTTGTGCTTTTTAAATGCACAAGTACCTACCTACTCGTCTTGTAGCCAAACCCGAACCCGCGATCGGTTTCGCAGTCGACATGCTTGCCCAATGCGCCATATATTCATGTGAAAGAAACTCTCTCAATCTCTGTGTCTTTAACCACTTTTACTTAAAGCTTCACCACTGAACTGATGTTGACGAAAGGTATCCATGAAGATTGAACCCTGGGGAAGGACATAAGATACTTTTTATCGTGACAACTTTAATCTTTAGTAAAAAAACTATCTCGTTCCAGGTACTAGATCAAATAATAGAATACTTATCAAAGCTAGTCAAGTCTTTTTACAAATTGAATCCAAAGCTGGCCCGATTGAAAAGGGACAACGGCTTGCTAATAAGCAAGCATGATCACATGTTCGACAAGCTCTGCAGCAGTAGATTTGTGATGCTGCAAGCGATACATGGGCTTATTGTTACAATACTGAACACGTGCCTTCATAGGGAAGACTCTAGGAAACTTATTGAATCTTGTTTGCGGTAAGATAAACCCTGTAAACGTACCTAATCCTAAAATTTTATGAGTATTATCAGTTGGTATCTCCTATCTAACTAAGCTTTTGACCAGACTCATCTGATAGTAATATGTGATGATGAGTCGACGGTGATAGAGCGTGCTTGGCGTATTCACTTTTGACTTAAAGGTCCCATATTATCGGGAAAATGAGATTGCCCCCCCTTTTTTACCCTAGTTCCTTTTTTATTATTAGAAATTAGCCAATAATAATACTTATACCTACTGTTTTAATCTACCATGGTCAATAACATTAGAATTAGGTATTAAAACGAATAATTACCATGGATTTGTATATGTTTTTGTTTATTTTTTTGTCAATAATATTTTAATTTTTTTGCATTAAGTACTACGTCCCCAAGTTCTAGCTTAACCATATAATCTTTTAAGTACCTAATCAAACTTTATCATTTTCAGTTTAGTAAGCACATACAACCACCTACTCGGTTTGAGCTACAAAAAGTTTGTAGCAAAGTTCAACATTGGAAGCAACACTTATCCTACCACCATAAGCGAAACCAAGACTCTCACGTTGACTAAAATTGTTCAGGTATGAAAGTAATCACTTTGTTTTTTTTAAGGTATGATTAAACAATGCGCGGTTTACATTTATTCGACGAATAAATTGCATCCTCCAGGGGAAGGAGGAAGGGCATAGCTGCTACCCCACTGGGCCTTAGAGACTTAGGTGTACCTGTATTAAAAACATAAATACATATATAGATGGATAAACTTTTTTTGCTACACGACTACATATAAATGATTAAAATGTTTTTCTTCTTTTATAGTATCTAGTAACTTCGCAAATATTCTTGTATTCTTGTACAATTCATATATCTCTTACATCTTGCCATCCAACAGGCATATTGTCTGGCGACGCCCTTGGATAGCCTGTCATGATATGGAAATATAGAATCATAATTGTTCGCTGTTCATGTCACTATAAAATAAACTCTCGGTCTTATGCTAACAATAAAAACAAACATCAAAAATGTTTTCCAACTTGTCAAAAGAATTATTCCGCCAGGTGACTGTACCTAACTACTTACTTATGGATATAACATTGTAGGTACTCGAGCAATGTATGACGACAAGTCACGAAAGTGTTTTGGGGGAAGTCACCCTGTATCCTTCGACTTTATGGATGAAAGCTATGAACTCACGTAAATTATTTTACTGTTTAAATAAATTGATAAATGAACAATTGGCCTTTTTTGTTCGTTTTTTTTAAGAGATTGTTATCGTAAAGTAACAAGAGAGAGTCGTAGAGTCGTAGAGTATTTGAACCACTTAACCTAAACCGGCAGATAATAGAACATTCTTTATCCAATATTTTTTTCGTGAAATACGTACCGTAGGGATGCATGCATAGCCTGAGGCCCGGCCGGGTCTGCCGCTGGGGCGAGATAGTAGAATGCTAGCGCGATCACATCTCGCCCCCCACAACATCCGCAGCGGCCTGGAGTGCACATCGTGGTATATGTAGCGGATTTGAGCCCCTTCCGGCCGTCCCCCAAAGCGGAAGGGAAGTGTACAGCATTTTCACCACGTAAAAAAAGGGATACATGCATCTATTTTACACACGTTAATTAAACACGCACGTTAATTTAAAACTAGGTAGTAGGCTATAGAGCCTACTACCTAGTTTTATATTTTATTTATGTTGCACGTGATTGATTCTTATTGACCGCATTGAAGCGTGGGATCTGTCCCTGCAACTAAATGACTCCATTTAATACCCACTTCAACGTTGACGACTTTATTATATACTTCTTCCGTTTCTAGGTGTTAGCGAAGAGTCGCGCAGAAACGAACTGCCAACGCCTTATCAACTGCTTAGTCACAATTTATACTCCCGAAAATAATTCCGATTCAGATTCTGGTCAAAGCAGCGGAGATAGCTTGGAGATATACCAGTGAGTAACCTTAAAAGTCAAAAGCAGGTGTATGACAGAATCCTTTTCGTTCTTAACCAATCAACTATATAAGTTAAGCAACGTTCTCTGCGGTCACTACTTGGATGGGTGACCACTACTGGTATTTACAACAGAGCGCTTCCGTGCTTCGGAGGGCATGTCAAGCCATCGATTCCGGTTGCTGTCTTAAGATAGCAGTCGTTAGTATAATAATGTTGTAGGCCTTCATGAGGTCTGCAAACTCTGACAATGGAGCTGACCGCTAGCCTATCCGCCAACCGTCACTGGGCCCGCGTGGTGGATTATGGGCATACTTTCTCTTTGAGAGAATGCCTTTGTCCCAGCAATGGGAACTTACCTAAAAGGATCATAATCCCTACTTCCTTACTAATATTATAAATGCTAAAGTAACTCTCTCCGTCTGTCTGTCTGTCTTTCACGCCTAAACTTATAGCGATGATGGCTCAGTGGTAGTGACGTCGGCTTGCGATCCGTAGGACGTGGGTTCGAATCCTACAATGAGCTTGAGCTTTCGGTGAAGGAAAACATCGTGATGAAACCATAGCTTGGTGGTAGGGTATTTTCTAGTACTCGCCTGGCTAGCTACCTCCCTCTTGTTAAGAATCTGTCGCCAAGCACCTATCGGTGTGTTCCGGCAGCCTCACTTGAGAGCCAGTTCCCAGTCCAGGTGTAGCGTGGCGCCATCTTCGATCACATCGTCACTTAACATCAGGTGACTTGTGGTAAAACGCTACCCTGTAATTAGTAAAGAAAGAACTACTGAACCGATTTAAATGACATTTGGTACAGGGATAGTTTGAAGTTGAACCCTGAGGAAGGACATAGGCTACTTTTTATCGCGATAAACTGTATGGTGACTCAGCTAGTGATAAATAACCCTAAAAATACTAATTTATGCTTTGTAAAACTTCTTACCCACCTCATAAGTAAAAGCTCCTCTACACAATCGAGAAAGTAACTACTAATCTGCACCCTTTCTTTCCAGCACCCTAACAAAACACATAACCCCGCCTGCCTCGTCAGCTCCCCGCGAGACGTCTGTCGAGAAACGCCGAGAAGCATTCATAGAGAATAAGAAAAACAAAATGAAACAAGCCAAGAGCCTCGTGGTCATGAAGAATGAACACAACAACATGTTGAACGATATTGTGAGCGGGCAGAATTCCGATACGGATGTTCCGTACACGTCTCTTTTGACGAACGAATGCGTGCTTGAAAGTGTTTTTAGTAGCGAAGGTAAATATAAAGTTTTTTTTTCTACATACAGGTTAGCGTTTGACGACAAGTCACCTGATGTTATGTGACAATGTGGTCGAAGATGGCGTCACGCTACACCTGGATTGGGAACTGGCTCTTAAGTGAGGCTGCCGGAACACACAGATAGGTGACAGATTCTTAACTTGAGGGCGGTAGCTAGCCAGGCGAGTACTAGAAAATACCCTACCACCGAGCTATGGTTTCATCACGATGTTTTTTCTTTACCGAAAGCTCAAGCTCATTGTAGGATTCTAAAAATAAATATTCTTCTTGGAGTTCTGTGGTCTAAGCGTGAAATACTTCTACGTTAGAATTTCCACACATTTTACTTTTGATAATTAATTTATTGCAGAAAATGTTAATGGAATTCTGCAAAGCGAAGAAATCTACATAGAAATACTTCTGGATACAGTGGCAAACATGTCTCCTCACTTACTGGGCACCAATGGTGTTAAGAAGCTAAAATCGGGTAAGGGACAATTTGACTTTATTTTTGGCGGCTTCGTAGTGGCACGTAAAATATACCTACTATGCACGCTTGGCAAAAGCCAAAGAAAAAATAAAAATAATAATATAATATAATATATTTTTAAATTGTATAAAAATACAATCTACAATCCGTTGTGATATGAAGTTTAATCTTATCATCATTCTCATCTGCTTGTATCCACTGCTGGACTATATAGGCCTCTCCCAAGGTACGCCACTGAGCCCGGACTTCAGCTCTTCTCATCCAACTACTGCCAGCCATTCGGGGCAAGTCGTCGCCGTCGTAGTTTAAACTATGTTTGTGATAAAAACTGATATTTCATTCCAGGCCGTGTACAAGCAAATAAAAAAGCCGCTCACAAAGTTACCGAATATTACCAAAACATATTGTGGGGCGACGTCGGGAGTTACCTCGAGCATATTCTGCTTTGGTGGTCGTCATATCCCTTAGCTACTAGGTAACATTTTACATCTTTCTGTTATGTAGATACCTTTTTTAAAGTATGTCAAAAAAGTGACTGCTACATTAGAATACTATTTTATAATAGAACCAGTAAAAGAGACAAACCATTATCTTCTATGCATCCTCAATCTTTTCTGCTTTACAGATCTCCAAATTCGAGCCAAAATCTTCGCGAATGGCTATTTCAAACCTTCAGTGCCAATAGTAAGTATAATATCATTACTACAACTACAACAAGCAACAAGCATAACAAGTACTACAAGCAACAAGCATAACAAGTACTACAAGCAACAAGCATAACAAGTACTACAAGCAACAAGCATAACAAGTACAACAAGCAACAAGCATAACAAGTACTACAAGCAACAAGCATAACAAGTACAACAAGCAACAAGCATAACAAGTACTACAAGCAACAAGCAACAAGCAAGCATTTATTTAACTTGCAATGTATGTATGTATGTTTGTTCGGGTAAAATCTTGCAACTTAATTTTGATGCAGATTTCTTTACAACTAATTTTTACTTCAACTTCAACGACACAATAATTTGACTAATTTGTCGTAAGAATAACCTATGTTAGTAAAAAAATTAAAAAAATAAATAACTAAAGAAAAACTAAACTTTCACAAAACACAATTTCTGTGGTTTTCAGATACTCCAGATTTAATACTGTCAGCGCTAAGAGTCTTAGCAGATTCGTTGGGCTGCCACGTAACGTCTACGTCTTGGGACAAACACTTTGGGTAACAAAAGCAAACGTTTACGGCTTATTTAGTGTTAATCACGTTCGGGCAGTTTGTGTGTTTAGTTAAGTGTTTAGTGCTTAGCGAAATGCAGTGTTTAGTAGCGCCTTCTATTTTTTCTGCGAGTACCTACTTTCCTCGTGCGTGCTGCCTCCACGCCTCACTTGCAACTAGACACTCACCTAACATAATATCTGGACAGGACTGTAAAGTGTTCAGTTTAAGTAAAACCAGCGCTCGAGTTTCTTTCTGACTAACTAATTTTGATATGAACTAATGACCATACTAAATTAACTAAATAGTGTGTCACATCACCCACTTGTTAGACAGTGTACACAGTGTAGTACTAAACACTTGACTAAGCATTTGACTAAACAAATTATATACCGGGCTTGTATTAGTCAAAAAACAACATCTTTAATATTTTCAGGGCAACGTTAACCACAAACCTAAAGGCAACATCACTGAAACTGCATCCAGACTTATCAGTGTATGTTTCTGAGGTAAGAAAAAACACGAGGGCAGTTCATTGGGGCATAGGATTTTGAACTATTGAAGTTAAAACTTCTAGGTGGCACTGAACCGTAACGGGCCGTAATGACGTGACTTATGCCTGAAATTAATAAACGATCCGATCCGTTATCCGCGGTTTTAGATCGATATGCCGTGTCATAATATGTCATTTTAGTACTAGGGCTTGACAGATTACCTACTACTAAAATTACATGTTATGACATGACATATCGATTCAAAACCGCGGATAACGGATCAGGATCGATTATTAATTTCGAGTGTTCTCGTCTGGTCATCAAGTTACATTAATAAAATTACCCCTTTTCCAGAGTACAGAATCAGGCGCATCTTTCGCGTTGATGTTGCAAGAGCTAGTAACTCTCAACAACCAATGCGAAGTGACGTGGGACTACATACTGGGGGCTCCTATTGAGGACTTGCCCATTGTTGAGCAGATACCTATTCTACATAGACTTGGTAATTCAATTTGTTCTATTTACTTCGTTCTTATAATACTTACACCTTACCCAGTTAACTAGTTAACCTAGTTAAGTGACTGAATTAGTAAACTAGTTACCTACACTGAGAAAAAAATTCGGACTTTCCTTCTGAGTCTTACCTTCTAAGACCGATTCCTTCCCTTTTTTACCTTAGATTTCCTTCTGAATAACAAATCTTTCCCTTTTGACTCAGAAGGAAAACGCCATTTCAAAGAAGAAGAAAGGTCTTTTTTCTCCATGTATATAGGTAGTTAGCTAGCTGAAGATTTAAAAAAAAGAAAACGAATTATTATTGTTCGGTCGGAGTCAGAATTCCAGTACTATAGCAGTCTCTAAAAGAATGAAAGAAAATCGCGCATATGACCTTCTTCTATTTAAGCCGTTTCGCACGTACGTGTACATGAACCAATCAGAAAGAGCGCGGTTACCGGTCTCAAACACACACACAAAGACACGCGGCATGCCTACCGTGCGGGCGACTGTAAACCAATGTTTAAACCAATGTTCCTCAATAGGAGCTACTGCAATTTTGTCTTTATTACTATACCTAGATATTTATTGATAGACAAATCGCACTCTTGGCTGAACAATAAATTATTCTTTCCAGATCATTCCATCCACACGTACAGACTGTGGTGCCTAGCGGAAACACGCAGACTAGCCAACCTGTGGGAAATGGACGATTTCTTCCGGATAGCTCATAACGATATGCAGGCCTGCATGGAACAACTGCTGAATTTGAGATTCGCTGACCACAGCATTACTATTGAAGCTGGTAGGCAATTTTTACATGTTTCGATAGCTTTGCCTTTGATCAAAAGTGACAGACCTGGTAAGTGACGATGTGGTCATAGTGGTTACCTACTCGTAATATTCTCTTTGGACTATGCACACGACTTCGATTTCTGCGTACAAGGATATCTCAGCAAGTGACTACAACGAACGAACGAAGTCACAGTGCAATGATAAATACTTATTTGAGCTTTTAAGTTGTGGCTTAAGTTATCGAACCCTAAAAACCGTATCAGAAGGACGAATATATATGGATCAAATTCGGACCAGCATTTGATTAGCCATATAACTGGGGATGGCAAGAAAAAAAAACAAAAAATAGGAATCGATTCTCTCTCAAAAAATTCTTCTCTTTTTCTTCAGGAAAGATCGGAGTCCACGAAAACGTTTGTGCTAAAATGAGAGAAAAGCTTGTCTCTGAAGTGAAAGTTAACATCAAAAAATTAAAAGTAAGTTCCGCTAGTGTCACCGACTGAAACGCCCGAACTTTGACGGGGCGAGTCAGGGCCGGATTAACATATTGCATTATCATAATAAAATGTTTTTACAAGTATGAATGGATTAAAGGATAGGGCCCCCGAGAATAGCATTGCCTAGGGGCCCTGGCAGGGTTAATCCGGCCCTGAGGCGAGTCCGTTTAAATCGAGTTATGCAGAACACTATACTCGAGTCGACTCGCTGACCGTATGACTCAAGTCTACTTGAAACATTTCCTTTGTGTACATTCAGGATGCAACAGAAGAAATAACAGCAGTCCTGTCGGCAGTTTGTGCCACGACGAGCCTCGCGCACCTCACGATGATATTCCCGAGCAACGCCGAGTGGCGCCGCGTGGTATGTCCGCCGCTGCCGGATCACTCAATATATGTACACGAATTTCTAGGTAAGACTAGCTGTTCCCGCGTTGACAATAAATAAATATCGGGGGACAATTGCACACAAATTGACCTAGCCCCAAATTAAGCTCGAAACTTGTGATATGGGTAGGTACTAGACAAAGATATACATACTTATAATAATATAGACAAATAATATAACTATTTAAATATTTTTAACGCAATACAAAATATTGTAGTCCTTCCTAGAGTTCAAATTCAAACTATCTCATAGATTCTAATTTTCATCAAAATTAGTTCAGCAAAAGAAATACACAGACAATTACTATCAGATACAACAAAAAAACAGTTGATTTTTGGTTGTTTTTCTTTTTATTTGTTTGTTTTTTTTTCAGTGGTTTTTGGTGGTTTTGTCTACTTTTTCTCCTTTTCTGGGCGGAGACAAATCAAACGAATCAAAGATCATAAAAATCGGTCCAGCCGCTCTTGAGTCTTGGTGTGACTAAACCGACTTTGTTTTACATTTTTAGACAAAGATGTCACATAATTACGGTTTTTTTATTAGTAATTGAGGAATAAACACGCAATTTCTGGATATAGATATGTAGCGAAGAACGAAAGGCAGTTAATACGATATGGATTTACTTAACTTTTCCGGAATATAGAAATGGCTGTACCTACCTAATGCTAACCCATGGGGGTTCTTTTCTAAGTAGGTATAGGTACTTGAAGTTTTTATACATTTGTAGTTTATTTTTCAGGTAAAATGCTGCTGCCAGTCATAAAAGCAACAGAAGACATAGCTACGTTGAACATGGTGCTGAAGATAATGTGCGAGTCGTGGCTTCATCACATTTACGTATCGAAGGTGAAGTTTAGGTGAGCCTTCTAGTATTTATAACAAACTTTTAAACCTGCTGCTGTCTATGACTTTGTTTGAAAATTTTGGGTAGATTATAATAAAGAGTTTAGTAACCAAAAACGAGGACATCATCATCATCAGTTTATTTTTTGCCCACTGTTGGATCACAGGCCTTCTCTCAGAGAGAGTATAGGTCATACATAATTTACCACGCTCGTCCTGTGCTGGTCGGTAGAAATCAGAACGGCAATTATTCCTAAAAAAAAAACGATCTTTGAATCGATTCGTTACTATAAAGTCCAGCACATTTACTTATTATCTAATAAACCCCACTAATTTGTGCAGTAAAGAAGCAGCGGTGCAATTGCTGGCTGACTTCAATGAAGTGAGGAACTGGCTAAACGAGTGCAACCCGCTGACGCCTGTGTCAAGAAAGCAGATGCTACAGAATGAAGTGTTAAGGTACGTCTCTTTTTGTTTTTTACTGCAAATAGGCATGCATTTGACCGCCATCCCGCCTGTTGCCAAGCGAGGATGCGTCTACCACTCAGTCTTATATTATACCTACTATATAATAATATACGAATTCCGTATTCCGGCTTCGAATAAAACAACCGGGTTTGCTCATGAATATGAGATACTAAGATATAGCTTTTAAACAGTGAAATAATTTTCAGAACCAAATCCATAGACTGTGTATCTACCTATATGTCATTATTAGTGACATCTACAAATGCCAACTTTTAGCGCATAATATTTGATTGCCAAACTCGTAAATTAATTGCCAAATAAACTTCGATGCGTTCGAGCCATTTACTGTGTTATTACGTGAAGATGAAGGAAAACATCGTGAGGGAACCGGAATACGGTATATATACCAACCCTCACTGGGCCAGCGTATTAGATTCTAGCCGACAGTCAGCCGAAAATGAAATCTAGTTACTCTTTGAAGACAGAAAATAACTCATTCCTATTCCACCAGCCCGTTATTTATCCAGATCATAACGTTACTCGTATTATTTCGCAGGAGATGTGAAGGTGTCGGCAGACTCTTGCTGCACGCGCCTGGAGACCTCATTTCAATGCATGATTCTACGTTGCAGTCTGCACAACAAATACGAAAAGATGGTACGTGAAATAGTGGGACGTCGTACTTAAGTTTCGACTTTCGGTTATCTCATGGAAGCGCTCCTTAAATTTTTCATCAACCTATTACGTTCCCCATGGTAGGGCACATACCTATCAGAGTATCGCATTCCTTTGTTGAAAGCTACCTTTAACGAGCGTCCTTTGTTTTTTTTTTTTCTTGAGTTTACATTGTTTTGTAATGTCGGTATTTTAAATTAGGCACACTGGCAACAAATTATATCCTGATTTTTTTTTTGTTTGAATTGATAGATTCAGTTATTTGGCCATAATTTTGTTATGTTTGGACAACTTCATCTAATTTATACAATTTTTGACTTTTATTTCTTTTTGTGTCCCGAGGATTTAAGGATTCGGTCTCTCAGTGCACACTGACTGCTGATTCATAATTTGCGTGATGTAAGTTATGTTTATTGTTAACAGAAAACGACGCCCCAGAACAGCTGATGCCAGCAGAAATGTATGTTCCTAACCAGAAACAATGGCTGACACTTCGCGCCAAAAAACTAAAAGGACCTCTCGCATTCACACTCTGTTGTGTAGTCTTGACATAACATAAATAAAATAAATTTTGTATTGTGGTATCATTATTTTATTTACTATTTCTTAATTTAACAATTAGCACTACTAAGTACCAATTTGGTCATACGATGTGGGATTACTGCCGAACTCAGAGACGTATATTATGGAGTTCGTAGGTATAGGCCTAAAAAATGAAAGGGATAGAGTTATAAACTTCTGCGGGTGAAAACATAGACGGAAAGAGAGCCTCAAACGCGCTTAGGCGACTGTTATTAAAAACAAAAATTGTTAGGTATGTATTTAAAAAACTTAGAAAATGTATATTTCAATAGATAATACAGAATTTTTCAGCTTTTCAGGACCTTTACTTATTTTTAAGGCGTTTGTATGAATTATGACAGAATTTTAGGCTAATCCGCGTTAATTTACGGCTCTGAGTGCAGCAGCAATTACTGATATTTAACTTATTTAATTCATCTGAAGCCTTTGATTATCTTGATCCATTAGATTATTTTCAAATTAATAAAGATACAAACACAGCCAAATGACTTTTGAACCTAATGTTAAAAGTGCTACATTCTAATTTCTACCTAATTAATAGAATAAAGGTAAGCAGGTACAGGTCATGACCTCATAACGTATAACGAGGGAGGTGTTAGTCTAAGGCACATTTTTAGTGACCGACTGATGCAAAGATTTTCAGCCGAAAACGAATTTCGGCTTATATTATAGTTTCGGCCAAAACCTAATCCGAAACTTATTTAGAGATGTGAAATTGTCAAAAAATCGTTATATTTTATCAACTTTTTAGTTTTAGTTAGCAAGTTACATGTAAACCTACAAGAGAAGCTGCTAACGAATTAACAAAAACAAAAATAATCAAATACAGATTATTCATTATGGCCGGCGAAGCCGTACGCATGCGAAATAAGGCGAACGTGGTCCGAGAATACATTAGTCTAAGTTTTGGCTGGTTTTTACCGAAATTGCGGTCGAACCCAGAATTTTAGGCCGAAACCTAAACTTCGGCCGGTCACTGCACAGCGTTATGGTAAAAATGATCGTGCCCTCCACAAGTCACAATACATTTTTGTTTACGTGCGGAAGCTCTGTGCGTGGTCAGATGCATATTATTATCTATTTGTTGTTTTTTCCAGTGTAGAGTACATAGGCGAGTCAGTCAATTTTATTTCACTATAATACATTTTCTTAATTCACTAAAAATTTATTATTTATCAAGCTCTTTTCATATGAATGCACAGTTTGTCAGTTTCAAATGTTTAAAAAAATCTATTCCGAACAAAAGACAAAGTACAGATTAAAAGAATGAATTAGTTTATTTGAAGAACAAATTCGGGCCCCGTGCACCAATTCCCGTCTAAAATTAATCAGCTGTCCTAATATAAAACAAAATTCTACTACCTGATCATATTGAACACTTAAAAACATCATAGCGCATAGCGTTGATTTACTTGACTTAAGAAAGCACGTCTGATTGTGTCAAGGTTTAAAATTACATTAATAATAAGACCGAATTTAAACCACCTTTACAGCAATACATAATATTATTTAGTAATAAACGATTTGCAAACTGATAGCATAGTGTGAAAACACGACACTAAGCAAGGAGAATATTAAGAAGAAACTAACATACAGCTTGTATTGCACGTTCATCATTCAATTGTTTCTGTAAATGAAATTACGTATGAACAATGGATCCAGTAAATATATTTTATCAAAAGCAATAATATCATTAATTATTTATCATTCAGCATTATCAGCATATTATATCTAATATAACACGAATTACAACATTTATACAATAATCCTGTAATGAAAACATAATATAGGTTGTTATTATTGGCTTACCTTTTGGCTATAAATTAGTACACTCATATAACAAATAAAAAAAACTAGCTAGAGTGACGAATCTATACTACGAAAACTATATAAGATTGAACTAGATTTCTAACTAAATAATTAAAGACATAAAATATCAAATAATTAAAATACTTCATTGACAATACTCGAGAGCAAAAAAAAAAGACTCGGAACATAAAAATATAATTTCTTGGTCCAAGATGGTTTTTTTGCACTCAGGTGTAGTTTATAAACCCTAGTGCAATGTCAAACGAGTTAAAATTTACTAGTATTTGTTTAGAATTCACTGCTTTGTCACACTACCTTTACAACTAGATGGCGCCACATTCACGTCCGAGCGAGTCCTTCAGAGTATTTTTTATTTATGGAGGAAATATTAGTCTCTAGAGACTAGAAGCGGTATAGTTGACTTTACCTAGGCGAGACTGCCGTGAGACTCGTTCGAGTACAGTGATGAAAGAGACTCAAGTCCTTTTGTGTTTATAATTATATGACATGTCTCCATTTTACTGACCTTAACTCTCAAATGCAGACTGGAGGTTCGAGATTTCATTAATAAGAACGTTTACTAGTTTAGACATAAACGACTTCATTTTCCAAAGGACTCTCATCTGAGTCTTGTATGATATTCAATTCAATACAACATACTGATATGTAGTTTCCATGTGTCCTACTACAGGTAGGATTTTGACATAAGCTCCAAAGATGTCATTTCATAATTTCTAGAATAGACCGTGGATGATAAGTTATTAATACAAAGAAAGTTAAAGAATAAGTCGTGATACATATTTTTAATAGGCTTTCAAAGATTGAGTCTCTTTCAACACTACCTGGTGGCGCTTTATGTAAATCAAGTTATCTTAGTAAAGTCATGAGCATAAATGTGTTACTATATAACATCTCGGCAATATCATCTGCGCAAGACAAGAATTCAATGATTTATGGGTAAAAGTCACAAGTTCGTTTCAAAAAGAATATGATTCAGTACCTAATCGTTTAATGCATTGACCGTCGATATTATGGTTTTCTGAACGTTTTCTTTCAACATTATGTATCTTGAAACGAATTCAGCATTTCATATTGGTGCATTATGAATCATCACATATTTTCTTTGCCATTTTGTAGAAATTATGTAATGTTTATCAGGAGCAGACATTAATTGCAGAGATGCAACATGTTTTTGCTCGTGACTGTACAAAACAACATAGAATAAATATAAAAATACATAGATAGCAACTATCCTAAAAATATCTTTTTAAATATTAGCTTATAATTAATTGTTTATTTGTTGTGTAGTAGGAAGTAGTCTCAAGAACACCTTCTGTACATTATAAGAAACTACTTTGTTCTACGTCTTTATGTAACTTTTATTAACAAATTCTTTTTTATGTATTAGAGTGGCAACACAAGCAGACAAGCCGCCTGATAAGGTAAGCGGTCATCGCGGCCTAAGAACACTTTACAACACTAGGGGCGTTGCCGACTCTTAAGAACTAGTTCCTTCTCTTTCTTTCTCTACCCCTGTCTCTGTCTTATTTATAGTAACTTTAAGCAAGGTAAAATATACAATAAGATTAAATACGATTGTTGTTCTTATTTCGTTTACTACGAGACACAAGAGCTAAAAGGTATCAACAATGTTTTGTTTTGAGATACGGGGCGTAATGTAACGTGTTACACAGCGAGCGTTTGTGAAGTCAATACGGGTAAACAAGGCAGTCACCTTTATGTTTAGACAAAAATTGTTTATTACGATGTACAGTACCTCAAAATGTGTTTCCCCTAGCCCTATTAAAAGCGATTCAACTGTCCGTCAGTAAAGTTAAAAATATACCTTTAGTCAGTTTCATCCTCTGTCATTTTGCATTTCTCCTTGAATTTCTCGTACTCGTTTTTTCTGATCATTTCCTCCTTGACTCTTATCATGTCGCTGACTAGAGTGCTCACCTCTATGTTGACAAATTTGTCAAGTGCGTCACTGTCGCTGTCCAAGCCTGAATCGTTTTCGTCTTTGTTATTATTAGCTTCTATATCGTCTTCTGATAGTGCGTGTTCGCTGCTCTGTTCGGAATCATCCACGCTTGTCTGCAGGTCAAGCCTGTAAGCCTTAGGCACTTTATCGTCCTGACGGGGCGCGTCGTCTGTACGATGCCTGCGACTTGCCTTTTCCTTCTTTTTCCGTCTCATGCTCTTGGCTATTACACGTTTCTGGTGGTCGAGTTGCGGGAACAGTTCTGTACAGCAAAGAGTGGAGGTTGAATATTTACGTTTTTACGTCTTACGATGAAGTCTTTGACTACAAATCACCGGATGTTAAATGACGACGTGGTCAAAGGTGGGGCCACACTATAACTGATTTGGGAACTATGCTAGGGTTTCAATAAGGGCCGATAGGGCAAGATTCGGTAAGTTTGTCGAATTGACAGTTCATACTTGCACCGCTGTTTCATCATCAGCAGCCTACTACGTTTCCATTTCCCACTGCTGGAACTCTAGCCTTATCTCGAAGAGAGCGTATTAGCCGTAATCTACCGCGCTGGCCCAGTACGGGTTGGTAGATGACGCATGCCTTTAAACGTTGTGGTTCTTGGACAAGCCGGTTTTCTCACGATGTTTTCCTTCACCGTTTTGAACAATGGTAAACCGGCCAACATCGCTCTCCGCTGCGCTGTTTAGACTAGTTATGTTAACTTTTCTGACGCAGTACTTACCGTGAGCATTACTCAGCGCAACCCCCGCCGCGTTCATCTCCGCGTCTTGTATAGAATGGCCGCGCGACGACGCGAGTCGCAAGCCGCGGAAGTAAACGCCCACCGTGTACATTCGCGTGTTTGTCGGCCCCATACACTCGATCACCCTGAATAGCAGAAAACTAATTAACAAGTAGAAATGTCAGCTCCGCCTACGAGCAAGACTGTTTTTACTGGTGAGTTTTTAAGATACAATTCTTTGGCCAAATTAGAAGCTTCGAGCTGCGGGAGAAAGTGGTGATGGGAGAGAAAAACACTAAACTATTACGGGACAAAATATGTATAGTTATTGGAAAACTGAATGTTACTCATTTTACATTTTACTGGATTAAGTTTGACCACAAGCCACGTGATTGTTAGGCAACACGCAACGCCTGGATTGGAAACTACTAGAACACACTGATAGGTTCTGGAAGATACATTTGGGAGTTCTAGCTAGGATAGCAGTAGAGAATACCATCAAGCTATGGTTTTATCAGGATGATGTTTTCCATCACCGAAAGCTCAAGCTCATTGCAGGAGTAGAATCCGAAATCTACGACGTCACTATTATTTTTAGCTATTTGAGTTTATCTTGAAAACAAATTGGACTATTGCAAATAAACATTTTGTGGGGATAATTAATAAATTTATTTATTTTATATTACTTATTTCTTTAATTTAATATATGTCATTGATTTTTTCTATATTCTTGTCAAATTGGTACGACATAGGTAAGCAGTGAGGTACGAATGATTGAAAACGCGCGAATAAACGATTATTCGGTCTACAATAAACGCTTAGCGGGTCGACAGTGATGATGTTACCTCATCACAAATAAGAAAGAGCGCAATATCACTATCACTCAAACCACTAATCTCTCGACCTCATTGTCTTTAATTAAGCCAGAGATATATCCCAAAAACTCACCATTTAAAAGGGCCAGTCAAAGAGGTAGCGATAAATTACATCACAAATGCGATGTCACTTACAGCTAGCTCTATGACTGTACAAATGTACACGAAACATAAACTTGAATACAGGACGGACAATAACAAAGCACACACACATACGAGTACATATATTTATGTACCTAGCTCCAACCCCAAACTAGGATAACCCGAATTTAGACTCTAGATCCGCGTTGTTTAGAATCTAGAGTATAAGAATCTCCAGACACGAAACACCACCCTATTTTTTTACTTTTAACATGGTAGAATTTGACCACAAGCAACTTGATGTTAAGTGATGACGTGGTCGAAAGTGACGCCGCGCGTTATACCTGAACTGGCTCTCAAGTGAGGCTGCCGGAACAAACCGATAGGTGCTTAGCGACAGATTCTAACTTGATGGGTGGTATTTAGCCAGGTGAGTACTAGAAAATGCCCTACAACACAACCAAGATACCTGTTGCGGGAATCGAACCCGCTACCTCACGCTTCGCAGTCAGTTGTTCGCCCAATGAGCCACATCGGTCGTCAAATTGAATCGGTCGAGTGTACATTCTTTTCTTTAACATATTCCAGGGTTTTGAGAACAAGGCACTTGATGTTAAATGACAATGTGGTCGAATGATTAGGACTAACATCGACACTACCATTTTCTTTCTAGCTACTTGCTTACCATTTTACTACGAAAACGCATAATTTCTAATTATAGAATACGAAGGCAAAATAAAAAATAAATACTACAACTAATGAATAATATAATATATGAATACTATGTCATTACAGGAACCACAACATTCAAGGGCATGCGACATCTACCAATTATAGCGACGCACAAGCTGAATTTTCATTTTTTTAAATTATCTTTTAGCCAATCACAGACGCGATCAGAAATGGCGCCCAACCCACAATTTTTTTTTTATATTTTTGTCTTTTGGTGTCACTAAGTGTGAGCCAAAACAGAGGTTCAGATAATATGCGACGTTTTTATCATTTCTATCGATTTGTAACATCCAGCGTCATCTCATGTCATAGAAAGTAATATCATTTATCAGTAATATCAAATATCATAACACGATTTTTATAAGGGCATCGTAGGTCTGTTTATTCTGGTTCTAATATACACATAACTTACATATTATCTGCCTCTCGACTAGAAATATGCTCAGACGTGGAAAAGAAACAAAAAAGGATAGTTAGACATAAAGTATCATAAGAGCCAGTGAAGAGAAAGCGATATACAAAGTCAACATTAATTAAACCATTGATCACTAGTCGGCGCCAATCCTGCCTTGAGATATTTTAAAGCAGTCGACATTCACTGTACACCTATTTTAGCTTTACTTAGTCTTTGGCAGAGTTCCAAAATCTCAGAATACAAATAGAATCGTAAGCACGTAACAATTTTTACACATGTAAGCAAGTTATTTGATAGCGAGTATAGCATAATAGGGGATAGGTCTCTCTTAGGGTGCGTTTCCATGTAGATTTTTCAACCAAATCACTTATATGCTAGAATACATGTAAATAAAGATCTAAAATATTAAGTGTTGACACATTGTATTCAGTCTGCAAGCAGATATGCTAATGTTTTTATAATACATTTCCTCGCGCACCGCTTAGCTAGCTCGCACAGCTATGGTGAAAACTTACCCTTAGGCTAGACTCATAATCTAAGCCAATCCTAGAGTTATACTACCATCTTATTTCTGCCACTAGCAGTAGCCTTACTCTTGTGATAGGTCGAGGGGTTGGGATGATGGTTGATTGGTTGGTTGTCGGGGAAATAACACATGCTTAAAGGCTCTCCATTATATTTCAAAGTAACTTCAAAAGACATGCCAATATAATACAACAAAATCCAAAGTGAAATTCAAGACTGGTTGATTACTACATTTCAAGTCTAAAACTAAGTCAAATTATAAAATGGTTTCGATTCTGTTTGACATGCCTAAAAGTTGCTATCCTTTTCTAACAGGACAGCATCACTTTCAGATCTGTCAAATTTAGTTTAGTTTAAAAAAATACACAACAGAACCAACGCTAATATCATCAGACTATTTACAAATGACATGACAAAAAAGCATTGAATTGTAGTGAGCTTGCTCCAATTCAATTAGTTACTAATAAGAATAATGTAGTAAGCATGATCGCGCCCTAAAATTTACCTGCCGGGCGTTTCTCGCCTGTTCTTTTGCCGGTGTTAGGAGGTTGGAACAGGCGTAGCTAGTTTAAAGTTTGGCGTTTTAAAGTGATCACATGTGTCCATCTAAAGAAACATATTTTGATTTTGAATACGTTGTTATACTCGTAGGCGATGGTTACCGCTTAACATCAAAAGGGTCCATCGGCTTGTTATTTCATTGCACAAACAAAATCACATAACCATGAAATCATTCAGATAGCAAACATCTTGATTCATGCTGATCTCTTGCAGTCGTGAAAAAAGGGTTTTGGAACGTTCGTTAATTTTTGCAACAGCTAAACTACCGTCGTCTTTTTCTAGCACAAAACAAATGACAGAGACGACCAAAGAACGTTCCAGAAACCTGCTGTTATTATATTTACTCACTTGTACAAAGGAATGTCTGGTTCCCCGCCTTCCATAGAGCGCAGCGTGAGGCAGCACTGCTGCAACTTCGACTTGGGATCGTTCCAGTCTTGGTTCATTATGAACTCTTGCAGACGCGGGAACAGGCAAGCATTGCAAAACCCGTAGCAGTACTCCAGGTTCTGTCATTTGTTTTTTTTATTATTGGCAGTAGGTAAGCACTTTACCACAGACTCACTTGTTTAAGTAACTAGAAGAACAAATTGCTTGTCTTATTTTAAACCTTAATAGTCACGATCAGATATAAGATGTTAAATCTTATAATACCCTGGAAACATTACCCTTCAATCCGGAACATGGTAACGTTTGCACACTACTGTTTGGCGGTAGAATAACTGATAGAACTGTTTTTCTTTCCGAGTTGGACTCTGCAAAATAGTCCTACCCACTACAAAACTGTTTGATCACCTGATGATAACAAATGGAGCATGCTTGCCTAGATGACACCTATTCACTCTTAACTTGAAGACTCCTATATTATAAACAAAATCTTATAAGTACCGCTTATTTTAAGATATTAGACTATTCAGATGACAAAAAAAACTTGTTTGTTGTTATTGTAGCGAACTTGCTCCAATTCAATCAATCCTACTTTTCCTACTAATATTATAAACGTAGTTTGCGAGTATGAATGTATGGATGTTTGTTACTCTTTCACGAAAAAACGACTGAACGTATTTGATTGAAATTTGGAATGGATTATAACCTGAATTAACCTATAGGCTAGGCTGTTTATCCCGAAAAAAGGTTCCTGCGGGATAACGGGAGAAACCGCGGTTAGTAATAAGAATAAGATTGTAAAGGTGATCGCAACCAAAAATTGACCTGCCGCGCGTTTCTTGCCTGTTCTTTTGGCGGCGTAGTGATCACATGTTGTATCCTACTATGCTACTAAATAAATATATTTTGAATTTGACTTCAAACTTATTGCGAACAAAACTTATCTACCTTGTCAATAAACAAAGCGCCCAAGAACGCCTCAAGCAGGTCAGCCTTGTGTTTCTTCGTGGTCGGTTTCGCCTTGGGATTGTTGTAGATGGCATACGAAGACATGTCGAGGTCATCGCACACCATCGATTGAGTGCGGTTGTTGACTAGAGACGAGCGGAGTAACTGAAATAATGACATAAGATATTGGTGTCGATTCGGTTTTGCATTCTAAGAGTAATGCTGTCCTTTTTTTACTTCAGTGGTTAGAAAAAGACAACAATACTATTAGAGCTGTCAAATTTAGTTTAGTTTTAGAGAATGCAAAGCCAAATCGACACCAATATAAACAATTAAAAAATGTTTGATACAGCCTTAGATTCTGGAACTATGTGACGGATTTTAATACAACTTTTGGTGTTTGGTAGCGAACGCCTAAACCGCTGAGCCGATCTTGATGAAATTTTATATGGAGACAATTTAAACCCAGGGAAAGGACACAGGTTACTTTTTATCGCGATAAAATGTAGTCCGCGCCTGCAAAACCGCGGGGAACAGAGGAATCCGATTATCGTATAACATTTTTCACATCTCTATCTTTATTTTATCACCCGACGAAAAAAAAGGCGGTTATCAAGTCGACATGCATTATAAGAGTGCATTGCCCTGTCACGATCGGTGTTTCCTGAAAGGTACAACACCTCCGGGGGTGTTCAAACCAAGAGTCAATAGGTACATATTTACTGGGCAAGCATGTAGCTTAAGCAGTTGAAAGATAAAAACGGGTATCTTTTCGGAGATTGCTGCGATTTTGAATTTACTTTTTCTTTAAAGTGGTGTACTCGGAATTCTATTCCGAGTACACGCGAACTACTGGCAGTACTTACAGAGAGATGCCCCTCGTGGTGGTCTGGGAAGTGTCGGTAGAGGCGATCGGAGACGACCAATTGCAGCACCGTATCGCCGAGGAACTCGAGGCGCTGATTGGAGCCCAGCGTCAGGTGAGTGAACCCCACAGAGCGGTCAGTGAACGCACGCGCCAATAGCCGAATATGCTTGAACTCTACACCTGGAGATATATGACATTTCTTTTCTTGTTACTGGGTACAGATGTCATTTGTTATGCAGACTTTTTTTAGACACACACGTGCGACTTACAAGGCACCGCCACCGAGTTCGAATCCTCTCGGCCCCGCACCTATGAGCCTATGACATAATAAGTTATGTGCGGATTTACCATCGCTCAAAACGGTGAAGGAAAACATCGTGAGGAAACCGGCATGATCAAGGACTGCAACAATCAGGGGCATGCGACCACTACCAAACCGGACTGAGCCAGCGTGGTAGATTACGGCCCATACTTTCTTACTGAAAGAAGGTAAGAGTCCCAGCAATGAGAACGTAATAGGCTGATGATGATATTTGTCCATGCTGTAATAACGCATTTGACGCCCTTACGGCCAGTTTCAATAACCTATCTATCCACGGTTTGCCCTATTAGAGATATAAATTTGACATATTACTTCTATGGAGCTTGTGTCAAATTTCGTTCTCCGGTAGAGCAAACCGTGATCTTCAAGAAACCCTTACACTACCAAAGGCTACCCTTCAGATTTCGTGCCTCTAAAATCAGCTGTTGAGCCCGTACATTGATATGTCAGTAAAAGAGTTAGGATGTTAATAGTTATTTTATGTTATGCAAGGCTGCAAAGTTGTATTTTGGCGCGAGTGAAACCTGAGCAAGCGAAGGATTCTAAGATTGAACCATGAGCGAAGCGAGTGGTTCAAATATAGAATCCTGAGCATAGCGAGGGTTTCAAAAGTACGAGACGCAGAATAACTTTGCAGCCGAGCGAAACACGCAACTTTTCACCTCAGTAAAGCGAGGAAATTTCTAGATGCAAGAAAAACAGATAAAATAGGTTTGTTTGTTTTGTCATGCTGGCCAGTGCGATTATTCCAAAAAGAGGTTGGCACTCTGGCATGAAATAAGTATTGTTGCATTTTAAGTGGACAAAAATGGAAAATTATTGAATAGAAAGTTTCGAAGTTTAAAAATACTTTCCACGCTAGCGCGCAAAATGCGCTTTTGCACTCAGATTTCGAATGACAAACAGACTCTCTCCGAGCTTGTGAGGTGAAAATTTAATTCTCACCTATAGACTTCTCGAAGACGGTCAAGTTCTGCAGGAACTCAAAGTCCTTGATGTACTGCCGATCGCCGAGCGGCTCTTGCTCTTGCAGCGGGTGCAGCCGCTCCTTCATCCACACTTCGTACAGCTCCGGGGACTTGGACCAGAGCGCTACGGCGAACACTCGGTCCGCTACCTAAATAGAAAATAAGCAGCAACTAATAAAAAATAGTCCAAATTCAACTTTACACTTTGTTTAGTATCTTGTATCTCTCTCTCTCTCTCTCTCTAGTTGTATTTTTGCTTTTTTCATAAGTTTTTCATTTAATTATTGTATCATATAGGTACCTATTAAGCCACGTATTCACTGAGCAACAAAATTTCAGATACACAGTTTCTGAAACTACACGTAGAATGTTTCCAGGAACAATGTTTCGGAAACATTACACATAAAATACATTATTATTTATGTAATGTATTTTATGTGTAATGTTTATTTATGAAACATGATTTGTTTCAGAAACACATAGATTTTGTTTCTGAAACAGAGTTTATAAACAAAAAATAGGCTCAGCATACAACGTTGCGTTTTTCAACGTGAGCAATACGTTACCTCAATGCCAGCGTCGAGAAACAACGCGCCCATCAGAGCCTCGAAGCAGTTTGCCATCGCATGTTTCATTACCACCTCTCGGCACAGATCCGAGCCGTGAGCGTACAACATAAACTGTTCCAATTCTATGTTCTGGAACAGAATAATAAAGCCAATTTTAAAATAAGGAGTAAATTGATCGAGAAAATACTGCTCTTCAAGACGAAATAAATAAACAATCGAAAAACAAATGTAAAAAAATAATTATAATGC
This sequence comes from Opisthograptis luteolata, assembly GCA_931315375.2. Taxonomy (NCBI): domain Eukaryota; kingdom Metazoa; phylum Arthropoda; class Insecta; order Lepidoptera; family Geometridae; genus Opisthograptis; species Opisthograptis luteolata. Next base: position 6,719,740 of record OV928047.1, on the reverse strand, counting down.
TTTTATTTATTCGAAACATTCTTATAACATTTGAGCCGTCAGAACACTTTGTACTTACTCATCAGAATTCAATTAAAATCCTTGTTCTTGCAAACGTTATAAAAACAAATAAAAAATTGTCCATGAAAGATCGCTTTTGAGACCGAGCTTTCACGATTAGCTTTTAAATATTTAACATATGGGCAGCCACACGCAAAGCTGTTTGTAGATGGTAGATGGCGCTCTGAGCGACTGTACCTTGCTTACGACGTTGTGTCAAGTTATAGCTGTGGTTGTCAAACAATAGCTTTACAGATGTTATGTCACATCAAGGTGTAGAAGTAATCTAGGTACACAGTAGATCATGCGCCACCTAGCGTGAAAAAGATTAGTTATTATTATTTAAGGGTTATACCTTAGCCAGCTCCGCCAAATGTTGGTTCTGCACTATAGAGGCTCGATAGGTCGCCAGGCCTCCTTCAGCCAGTCCCGGGAACATGCGGAACAGGTGAATAGACGATATGAACTCCACCACGGCGTCACCGAGGAACTCCAGCCTCTCGTTGTGTTTTATCTCAGATTCCGTCGCGCTCCGCTTGCCAAAACGGGACATTATGTTGATCAGGGTCACGATACCTGTGGCAGGGACAAATGGATATTAACGCTGCCGTTGCCCATTCGATTAAAACAGTTAAAAAAAAGTCGCATCGCAATACGTCTTGCAACACCGTCCTTTTTTACTACAAACAGGGCGTACCGCAAGCCACTTGATGCAACGTGGCGATTTGGATAAATTGTAACTTAACAAAATTAAAAGCGTCACAATCTCACCACCTCTAAAATAATATTGTGTGTACCTACCTACTTAAGTATATAATTTCTTTATGTATGTGTTGTCCTTAACTAGAATTTTATGTCATTATGTTTCTTTATGCTATACCCTCACAGGGTCATGTTGTTATGACAATTTGCATAAATAAATAAATAAATGAAGGACGCGAGATCTTAATTTCACAATTAGCATAAAAATGAAAAAGTATTTCAAAGTTTTTGCTAATAAATGATCCTCCTAAAATGGGCGGCATGCATCGCTCCTCGCAGCCTGCCACCCCGGGCCATGGCCCCTTTGGTTCTAGGGTCAATACGCCCCTGGCTCAAGCTATTATTGCAAGTAAAAGTAAGAATTGTTTAAAATACGGCCTGTTGTGTGGATACCTTACCTTTCTTCCTTGTGTAATGTATCCTCCTATCTCCATACTCCGGCTGCCGAATGCCACAGTTCGTCAAACTGTTTCTCGCGTGATCAGGGTTCGTTCCAAAGTTCTCTCTGTACGACGGGTGCGTGAGCGCAGTTTGTAGGAGCATGCGCTGTTTGAACACGTACCCGATCCTGGACTCTAGGGCTTCGAGAGATTTGTGGAAGCGCAGATGACGGACTAGTACGGGGATAAGCATGGCGTGCTGAAACAATGATCATTTTAAGGATCGTTTTGATCGATAACTCGGTCGGTATTCTCCGCAAACGGCGTAACGACCAATGGGCATCGGCCAAACCACCGGTCGGGCGAGTATGATCAATGATCCGATCTAAAGAAAAATATTACTTGAACACTTACTTGCACAACGTCGCACATAAGTCCCGTGGTATGGAACCCCTCTGACGACATAGCGACGGTAACGTCTCGCTTCATTTTACTCTGTGTACGCATTTCCTGCAATTTGGCCTCTTTGGTGGCCAACTTTGTGCGCTCTTTGTAAGTTGGTTTCGCCATATTGGCAATAAGATGTCGATATTTTACGTAGTACCGCCATGCTTTCTGGTACCTAGAATAATTCATTTGATTTCATCCTCTAAACGCCAAAGATCCGACTGCACGCACACATTGACACAATAAATAAAATAAAAGCGTGGTTTTTACTGTTTTATATGATTTTTTCGGCGATATAATGTATTATTTCTTACTAGCTGTTCCCCAAAGTTTCACCCGCGTGGGCTACAGTTTATCGCGATAAAAATTATACTATGTCCTTCTTCAGGGTTCAACTATCTCCGTACCAAATTTCATTTAAATCGGTTCAGTAGTTTAGCCATTAAAGCGAGACAGACAGACAGAGTTACTATCGCATTTATAATATTAGTAGGGATTAGATAATGGTGTCGATTCTGTTTTGGTTTCACTAAAACTAAACTAAGTTTGACAGGTCTAAAAGTAATGCTGTCCTTTTTTTACTTCAGTGGTTAGAAAAAGACAGAATGCAAAACCGAATCGACACCAATTTCATTTTATTTTTAACCAGCGACAAACAAAGGAGTACTTACTCGGGATTCCCCGCGTAGCTCAACTGTGGTGGTCTGATCCCAAAATGTACAATTTCTGGATAGAAGTCTTTGATTGGTACATTAATTCCGTTTGTTGGCGGACTGCGGTCCAATTGGTCCACTCGCACCGAGCACGGCTTCTTGCCGGGATAGGTGACTATCATACCTGGAATAACGGTCTATTTTAATTTTCCCGGACAACAAAAAAGGTTACAGCGTGTACGTTAGTCAGTGTCCATCAAAAAAAAAACGGCCTACCTCAGCTTACTTTTTCCTAACACATTTCATTGTTTTTTTTATGACCAATATAGAAGTTACTATGTATGTATATTATACTTTCAGTAACCCATAAATAGACAAATCTGTTACCTGTAATATGTCCACGATTTTTGTTTATTCTTTAAGAAAAAAACATAAATAAACCATTTATTGCTACTACACACGAGATAAATATTACATACATATACTAACTACCTACCTATTACACATTTCAATTATCATATTTAAAAAAAGCAAAGAAAAATGTGTTTTTACCACGCTAATTGAAGCAAGATTGATAGGTAACTGGTAGTTTTTTTTTTTACTACTTACAGGGATCAATTAATCACAAGTCACCTGATGTTAAGTGACGATGTAGTCGAAGGTGGCGCCACGCTACATCTGTAAGAACTGGCTCTCAAGTGGGGATGCAGGAACACACTGATAGGTGTTTGGCGATAAATTCTTAACTTAGAGGGGGAGTTATTAAAAGAGAAGAGCCAAAGATCGAGCTCATTGAAGTGCATTGGGTGATCGCCTAACGGCCGTTCCCAATAACCGATCTATCCACGGTTTGCCCTACTAGAGATGGAAATGTGACATAAGCTCCATAGAATTATGTCAAATTTATGTTAAACCGTGGATATAATTATACGTTATTGAAACCTGCCGTAAGTCAAGCCGTTGATGATGGTAATGGATCGAAAGATACACATATAAATTGCATGCAACATAGAACACTAAAAAAATACAAACAGTAGTGAAGGAATATATCGCAAGCATACACAATATGGCGACATTTACCAACCCGCAATAGGCCTGCGTGGTTACAATTTATACTCAATCTGACAGAAGGAAATTTCAGAAAATGTATTAAATGTATTATATTAGTTACCTTTGATCTTGTCTACAAATTTCTGCCAAGTGAAATGGTCCATTTCATGCACATCCTTCAGATTTTCAGGCGGAATCAATAAACCGCTTTCCTCAATCAAGTACTTTATCACTTCGCACATTGACAAAATCTGTAAAAATATAGTAGAAGTTGGAACAAGTGGTTCATTCTTTTCGGAACTATGATGCCACAAATACACACATGAGTTTTTTTAACGACATTTGATTTAACCAGATAAATATCTCTTGAATTCAATCACCTTACTTTTGTTAAGATCTTCTTGATCTCTTGATATTAGCTAACGGAAAAAGAAACAAAGTGTTTTTTCTCGAAATTAATTATGGCATTCTAGTAAATGGTACAATTATACTGTAAAACAAACATACCTCACAGCCACCCTCTTTCAGCATTCGCACAAAACGTGGCATGAAGTGGAATTGCGCACAACTCGTTTCCGTTGGTTTGCCAAGGTCTAAATCAACCAGCTCCAGAAGTTCAGTAAACAGGAATTCCTCTGAAACCAAAACATTTTATTATACATCTTACAAGGTATCAAATGAGTTGTTGAATTGAATAATATGGCCTTGCTACGCATGGATTGGGAAAGGCATTATACACGTTTTGGTAGTAGCATTAAAGTCTAAAAGGTTGGCAGTAGAATCCAATGCATATGTGACAAGAAGAATGGTTGTTGGAGTACTGATTTAACTTATAAACGAGGCTTCATGTATAATATTATAAACAAACTAAAACGTTTAAATATATGTCACATGTCAACAACATACAGCATAATTTTGCTTGCAACAATTCATCTTCTTGTGTAGCTTTGACTGACCGTGTCACACACACGCGACCAAGTGGAGACTGGCGTGTGATTAGACCTCTTTTCGCGTTTTAGACCCCAAAGTCTCTTGGTACGTCAATGGGTAGGCTAGAAATAAAAGTTCATATATGAAGAAAATGTCGCTGTTTCTAATAGGGAGAAAGACTACTTCTGTAGATTTTTTTTACTTACAATAGCCAAGCATTGGACCAGTCTCACCTGATGCTAAGTGAAGACGTGATCGATGTTGGAGCATGTATGCATGCATTCTATTCGAATATTCTTTCTTCTAGCTAGTTCTGACTTGATGGAAGGCGAAAATACGGTACAGCACACATATTGCCTGAAGTGCAAAGATACTGACCAACATAATCCAACTCTTGTACGGTAAAGTTTTCCGGCGCGGGCTCCTCCACATAGAGAATAGTGTATTCGATATTGAACCTTATCACTTTGCACGTAGGTAGCTTCGCCAGTTTGTAGTGTGAGAACATTGAGAAACCGGCAAATAGGAATTCGTGCTCGTCGTGGCCGATAATTGTTGGGTTTTTGATTAGGAAGTTTGTTGGTGGCGATACCGTTATTCTGGAATAAAATATTGATTGAAAACATTTTTCTATTGGGGCATTTCACATTACAAAGAAATAGTACATTCGTATTTTATATCTTACAAGATAGCGATTGACACAAGTCTACTTAGAGGGTAGCGTTTGGCCACATGTCACTTGATGTTGAGTTACGATGTGGTAGAAGGTGGTTTCAGGCTACTTCTGGATTGGGAACTGGCTCTCAAGTAAGGCTGCCAGAATACACTGATAGGTGCTTGGCGACTGATTCTTAGCTTAAAGGTGGTAGCTAGCCAGGCGAGTACTAGAAAATACCCTACCACCAAACACCTTGTAAGGCGTACGCGATACCTTTGGGCCACCATCGCTCATACAATGTGGTCATCCTTACTAATATTATAAATGCGAAAGTAACACTGTCTTGTTCTCACGCCTAAACTACTGAACCGATTTAAACGAAATTTGGTAACGAGATAATCTGAACCTTGAGGAAGGACATAGGAAACTTTTTATCGCGATAAACTGTAGCCCACGCGGGTGAAACCGCGGGCTACAGCTAGTTATAATATACGTGTAGCGTAACTCACCGGTAGTGGTAGAGCTTGTCGATGTTGCTCTGGTTGGGCACACACTTGGGGAAGGACTGTTCCCCTGCGTACACTCCGTGCCGCATGCCGAACCGGCGGGCGCGAGCGCTGCACCGGCACAGCGGCCCGCCGTTCATCTCGCCAGTGTTGTTGAACCTGCCAAGGTTTCTCATTTTCATTTCTTGACTAATCATCACTGTCATCAAACGTGATCGAGCCCTGGAACTCCCTACACAAGTCTTTCAGCAATGGTACGAAATGGTTATACGAGGAAAAGAGTTTGGTCGGCAACACCCTGTGCATAGTCAATAAACGAGCATCACGTTAACAATCAGGCGGGCCGTCAGCTCTGTTACTAGTCTATTAAATTTTTTAAAAACGAGAACACGCTAAAAATACTATTATTTCCACCATTTTAGGCTACCTTAACACCAAAAACAAAACAATAATATACCGCCAAGAACTTATTAGTGAGAGCCAGATTCCAATTCTGATAGTTTGGCAACACCTTTCACTACGTGGTCACTAACAGCTGGTTTCAATAACCGATCTATCCACGGTTTGACATAAATTTGACATTACTTCTATGGAGCTTATGTCAAATTTCCATCTCCAGTAGGGCAAATAGTGGATAGATCGGTTATTGAAACCGGCCGTAAATGTCAGGTGTATTGTACTCAAACACCATGACACAACTTAACGGTATAAGTACTCAATAAAGATTACATACCACATTTCAGGATGCAATCTCCTAGGATGACTCTGTTTTCTCTCTAACTCCAACATAATTCTGTCGGTGTACCCTTGCAACCTGTCCTCATCAATATCACTGTCTTCGGACGATGAACAGGATGATGAAGAGTTGTCATCACCATGATCTAGAAAATAGGAAAACTCAATATTTTTTTCCATAGACAAGATTTGATTTATCATTAGAATCTAGCACTTAATGGCAAGAGATAATGAATATTTATTTTATTTAGGTTAAAAAACATTATCGTAACAACTCACGATTGGTACACATTCTAGGTGTGGGTTTTAAAGGTGGTAGCTCGTCAACAGCAGGTCTTGCTTTCCGCCCTCTCTCTATCAAAGTGGTAAAGAACATTTCCACAAGTTTCTCCAGTTTTTTGGTTTGTTCCACAGCTTTCCCACCCTCCAAACGTTTGTAGTAAAGTTCCGCAGGTGAACATCTGTACCATAATTTTGAACTTTTCTGGGAAAAGGCAGTTTTTTGTTCATAATTCATAATACAGATACAAATGGAATAGTGTTCTTTGGTATTTGGTAAGCACATCACTTAAGATTGGGAAAACTGAAAGTACTTTTTTATATGAGCGCATCAACTATGTATTTATATTTACCCTAAAAACCCAGAGTAGGATGCTAGTATTAGTTATATAAATTAATAGAATTTTCACTGTGAAATATATCAGTGTAACATAAACTGTCTGATCAAATTGCATAAACCATAGTCCTGAGAAGACTAGGTACCAGTAACCAGGCCAGTAACATTTTCCAATTTTTTGTGACAATATATATATCTGTAAACACTACTAATGATAGCTTTCGCTGGAAAACAAAGAAATAAACATTCATAAAAGTGAAACGACCTACTTTGAAATGGTTTTGTTACAGATAAGATTACCTCATTGTCTTCAGATTCATTATTCTTGGACCATTGCTCCAGTTTTTCCATGAAGTCATCATTTGTTCTGCAATAGTTTTTGCTGCAAAAATTGAACATCTATATTTTCTATATGTCTATGAAAATCAATTGCTATTTGTTAGTCTCGCTAAAACTCGAAAACGGCTGGACCGATTTGGCTAATTTTGGTCTTGAAATGTTCGTGGAGGTCTAGGTAAGGTTTAAAAGGTGAGAAAAATTAGAATAATTGCCGGGAAACCCTAAAAACAGCGCTTTCCTTTTTCCCATATAAACGTTTTCTAAATAAAATGTAGAGTCAATTTGAACTTTATTGCTATTCAATAAAGATGATTGATTTTTTGATTTTTCAATTGAGGCAGTACGAAGTCTGCCGGGTCAGCTAGTTTTAGATAAAAATTATTGAAATCATTTGCATCACACTAGATGTGCCCTGTATTTTAACCGGCATCTTGCCATTATCCCACAAGAACATTTTTCCTTTTAATCCAAGGTATAAGCTATCTCCATTCAAAATTTCACTCAAATCCCTACAGTAGTTTTTGCGTGAAGGAGTAAAAAACATCCATACATCCACACTCACAAACTTATATGCAACTATTAGTAGGATTGGTTTGAGAAAATAATGCCAGATACATCATTGTGAGTTTACTGACCTATACTCTTCCAAAATTTTTTCCCGATCTGTCAACGGCTTGTCTTGTCCATTAGGATAATCAGATAACTCTCTCATACAACTTTTTCTATCAGATTCTTTTTTCAAAGCAAAGATTCTTCCACTTGGTGATCGAAGCGATCTACTTGGTGATCGAAGTGATCTACTTGGTGATCGAAGTGTTCTACTAGGCGATCGAAGCTTTCTGGTTTGATTTCGAAGGTCTGACAACAGAATTGGACTACGACATAGATTATCATGTCTGTTTCTTTTGCTATCTTGCTTTACATCTAGGTATCTATCTTTTTCTCTTTTTCTATCTTGTCTTCTATCACGTAATGTTCTTTCCCTATCATGATATCTTGAAGGACTTCTATAACGGTGGCTGCTGTAGCTTGGACTGCGGTCTCTTTTATCTCTATTTTTCCTATTTCTGTCCTTTTCTTTCTCTCTTTCTCTGCTTCGTTTCCTGTGCTGTGACCCTTCCTTCCTTCTATCTTGTTCCCCGTTTTTCCTCGCTCTGCTTTTACCTCTATCCCGTGAATGTTTTCTCTCTCTACCTTGTTCACCTACTTTGTGTTCTCCATCCCTTTCTACACATTCAATTTCCTTTTTCGGAACAAGCAGTTTATTTAAAAAAATTTGGGTTGAATCCTCCCCAGATTTTGGATCTTTAGCACTGCATTCAGCAATATTGGGAATAGAGAGTTCTGTTTTAACACTTTTCATTGGTGGTATAACTGAGTCAAAATTGTCATAATGCAAGTCTGAAGGTGCGGTAAACGGTCTAGGCGGAAGGTATGGAGGTGTGGGAGGAGTTTGAGCAGCACTATACGCCGACGCGCGTTCATTCACCGGTCGATACGACGGATAATATGTATACGAAGATGCATAGCCAGCTTGACTGTAATATGGTTGCGAGTATACAGGAAGTTGCGTGCCAAAATCAGGTGGCTGTACCTGGGGTACCATTGGAGGAGGAATGTCTGGAGGTAGCCCGTTCACACATGGTGGAGCCATACCGTAATTATCAGGCGGATTAGACATTTTCTAACCACTTCCTCCAGTTTTTATCACAATGGGTATTGCGTCATGTTATTTGTATACGTGGTTTTGACAGCCATGTGAGGCCAAACAAAATTAAAATAGATGACACCCTATTCTGAACTTATGAAAATACTTCATTTTCAAAATCAGAAATCAGAATTGAAATATCCTAAATAAAATAACTTGAATTTAAACGCGCTTGTCAGTAGAATGTCAGTGTCACAACTGTGAACTGTCACATTTCCATGTTTTTTTTTTTTTTTTTCTTTGTTATGGCGTCACACGATTAGTGTATTTGCCAGTGTCAAGTATTAAAGATTTCAAACTCAGAGAGTTGAATCAAGTTTAAATGATGATGGTGATGATGAAGATGAGATGATAGGATGAGGATAGTGTTTAAGTAAAGTAGTGGTGCTTTACTTAAACTTTACGAGGACTTTTTTGAAGCAACTTGAAAAGTCACTTTCACAACTTTATTTCAATTTCCCACACTCGTACACATAAACGAACACATAATGGTTAATAATCCACCAATATTACACATTATCACTCGAAGAAACACAATCGAATTGTCAACGTGAAAATTTTGTATTTATTTCCAAAACTTGTGTTTCTTCGAGTGATTATGTGTAATATTGGTGGATTATTATCCATTATGTGTTCGTTAATGTGTACGAGTGTGGGAAATTGAACTAAAGTTGTGAAAGTGACTTTTCTAATTGCTCCAAAAAAGTCCGTGTAAAGTTTAAGTAAAGTGCCACTACTTTACTTAAACACTATCCTCATCCCATCATCATCATCATTTAAACTTGATTCAACTCTCTGAGTTTGAAATATTTTTACTTGACACTGGCAAATACACTAATCGTGTGACGCCATAACAAAACAAAAAAAAAAACATTATTTTATGGGTAACAATTTTATTTTTTTATTAAATAAAAACAATGCTCCAGTTTATATGTTTAGGTAAATACTCATTTTACTTATTCCCATTGTAGTTTATGTAAACGTAGAACTACACAGTAGGCAATGATTCAATGAACAAGTAAAATAGCTATTATATGAGAAATTAAATCTCTCTATCCCTCTGTGTTAATGTGATTAGGTAGCAACAAGACACGGCGCTGGTTCCGAGACTAAGCTAAAAATTGGGGTTAATTACGACGATCTTTCTCTGTACCTTTGAATGATCTAAAAAATATATTTTGTCTACTAAAAGGCATAGGATGCATTTTATCGCGATAACTGTAGTCCAACGGGGCACAGCCAGTACCTAGACCTATAACAACAACACATCTAAGTTCGCCTGGCCCCGCCCCGGTGACCTCGCGCCATCACATATCAAGAGTCTTGGGCCATTGTAGGGCCCTATAATTTATGGGCAGACCGCGGAGTAGAAACGTCTTTTAAGCTATGACGCGTTGACTAAAAACTAAAAATTCCTTTCTACTTCACAGTTCAGTAAATTAAATTATGACAAATATTTGTAATTTTAGCACTACCAAGGCATTCTCCTTCTCTGTATAGGACACCGAATTGGCCTTCAGTGATGGCTCTTAATCGGTTTTCTAGTATTATTGTTAGTCCTTCAGTGTTGTTGACAATTCTGCAAGGTGTCAATGGCTTGGTGTGTTGAAATCGGAAGAAGCAGCTGAATACATCATTTGACGCCAGCTCAACAGGTTCTTGATTTATCCAGTGAGGAGGGCCAGACAAGCAAATGTGGTTCCATAAAGCAGGATGTTTAGTACCTGGAACCTGAAAATATTACTCATAAACATTTTGGAATTAAAAAGAATGATGCAGGAAAATGAGCAATGCATTTATGATTTGATTCTGGTAAAGTGTTGCTTATGTTGTGTTGTATAATGTACTAGAATACATAAATAAATATTACATAGTCTTAAGTACAAAAAGCAGTTTTTACCACATAAATATTATTTGTCTCCAAATCTTTCTTAAAAATGAAGTATGCATCCTTCCAGTTGGCAAGGCAGCATCTTTGACCAACTGTCCATTTGTGAAGACCTGTGTGTTCACCCACAACTTTCCCTGTGTCTATATCAATGAAGTGCCCTTTCTTTGCTTCAATATACTGAAAACAAAGACATATTTTATTATGACTATGACAAATAATGGTTCACATAGATCGTTATTATATTGTGCATAGATATCTAAACTTTATTTGTAAAAATATTCCTAAGCAAATACTGCACAAAAGTTAAAAAACTTTATAAGTAAAAACCTGACTTATATTTCTCCATGCTGGTAGCATGCCTATGAGGCTGGCAACACCTCTTTGAATGACCAAGCTGATTTGTTGCCCCAGGTAAGAGTAAAAAAAAAAGTAAAAAAAAGTCAGACATATGAAGTTAAGAGAATGCAATTCTCACATCTTCAATAAAATCCTGGAACTTCCTCTTTCCAATGAAGCATATGCCTGTACTATCCCTTTTCTTTGCAACATTCAACAAGCCCTCTTGCTTGGCTATCTCCCTTACTTTGCTTTTCAAAAGATTCGCGATTGGAAACATACATTTCCTTAGGGAGGACTGTTTCACTTGAGATAAGAAGAATGTCTGATCTTTGTGTTTATCAGCTGGTTGCAGTAATCTTACACCTGGAAATTATAGGAATTGTTGTTAGATAAAAAATTAATACTTACTAGAAATATTTTTGTATGATTATTCTTCTTGGTCAATCAATCATTTCTGGCAATATTCATCATCACCTTAATCAGCTAGTGGTGTCGATTCGGTTTTACATTCTCTAAAACTCAACTTAGTTTGACAGGTCTAAAAGTAATGCTGTCTTTTTTTACTTCAGTGGTTAGAAAAGACAGCAATACCATTAGACCTGTCAAACTTAGTATGCAAAACCGAATCGACACCAGTATTTGCCAATATTATTCAACGCTAATGTGTTTTACAACACACACTTTTTGATCACCAAGTTACAAATTATTATCAATAGCCTATGTATTACAAAAGCTACAAAATTATAACAGCTATTACATCATTTTGTAAGTAATGTGTAAATTTACCTTCATTTGCATTATATTTTTCTAACAGTGGCCCAAATGACGTATTAGCATAATGACCGGTAGCAATAGCATCAGTTCCTAAGTTGTTCCTGCAATATTCGAAAAATTTATCAAATTTTATATACTTATTGCACAGAATATCAGGGTTTGGTGTCAGTCCTGTCTCATATTCCTTAAGCAATACTGTAAACACTTCATTCCAGTATTCCTTTATGAAGTAAACTCTACGCAGGGGAATGTTCAGCTTACGGCAAACAAAAGTCGCATCTTCGAAATCTTTCTCGTCTGAACAGAAACCTGCCTCGTAGTTGCTATCCCAGTTTCTCATAAACAAACCCTCAACTTGATACCCTGTAAATTTAGACATGTTTTTACTAATGCAGCACTTATAGTTGTATATAATAATAATAAAGTTATAGCCAATGTTAAGTCTCACCAGCCCGTTTTAGGAGGAACGCAGCAACGGCACTGTCTACGCCTCCCGATATACCAAGGGCAACTTTCCTAAACATTTTTTTCTGTAAATATTTTTATATGCTCTTTCTACGGCTCATACTTTTCTTTAAAATCTTTGGTTACAATAATTTGATTAATCTCTTTCTCTTCATTGTAATAATACAAAATAGAAAATACCAAAAGAGTTTACTGATAGTGAACACCTGATACAGGACAACGGTACGGACACGGACAGGCCAAGAGAATGTAAGGCGGACAGGGAACAAAACAAATTATAACAAGACACTTGACACTCTTGACAGTTGACAGTAAGCTGACCAAAAACAATGGTATGGTCATCTGTGGTGAAAGGCGAAGGAAAGTGCAAACGAAGCATGAAGTAGATGTAACATTTTATGGTCTATGGTGATTTGCACAACATACAAATTATACAATATCCCCTGTGCCAATTTCCGCCCGTTTGCACGGCCAATAGTGCATGGCTTGACGTACATGTTTGTACATTGTACATGGATTTGACATCGTCAACTAGTTTTGCGTGGTCGGGTCGCCAATTAATTATCCTCTATGCAAAATAGATTCGTGTTGATAGTGAAAATTCAACAATGTACGAGCCGTATTTCACAGCCTGTTAATTAGAAGCCATTTATATTTGTTCGTGAAATAATGGACGTTCAATACAGAAAAAAAATGTCATGTCATTTCGATACCTTTTTCATTTTTTTAGGCTGTGGCTGCCTACAAGAACGATCCACACACCACGGACCACGGACGACCACAGATTGAGAATGAGATTACAGATGTCACTATGTCAGATTTTTCCCATTGAGATATAAAAAACATGGAGATGCCGCGTTATTCTATAAATACATTTACATAGACAAATATGAGTGAAATACGATACAGAATGTGAAATATTGTTTTGTCTCATTCTTTCCAATATGATAATCGTATATGTTAAAAGAGACAACAATATTTAGTTGTATGCTCTTTCTGACAACATTTTTTGGTGACGTAGGGACAATTGTAGGTAAGTGCCATTTCAGCCATTTTATGCGACGAATTTCGTGGTAGTTTAGCTGTCAAATGATTGTTTACTTTTTGTGTTAATGCGATTTGCGAGAAAATTACGACGAGTTTACCTTTAAAACTACATGTGAATGTTGGAAAACTGAAATTCAACATGCCTATGTGTTGTATTGTGAAGTGTGCTGCAAGAAAGAACAAAAATCAACCTCAATTGTCTTTTCACAGGTTATTAGCCGGTTTTCATGCAATAGTTCAAATAATCATGCACGTTCGATGAAAAAATGGCTACGCGATCATGAATTTATGGCTAAAGTATTGATATTTTGGTTCATTGCCGCATAACAGACCTTTATTATGAATTATTTCATTCGTTTTTGTTTACAATAATATGTACAGTGGAATAGTGTTGTACCGTAGCCGTATTATTGTCCGGACTAGTTCCTTCACTGAAACGATATCGGTATAATTATCGGTGCTATGTTAACATAAATCATTTTATTCTACGTGTCCTTATCGATCCTAGTGACCTTCCTAGGTCTGGCCCGTAATTCAGAGCACCCAGAGACTGGCCCACAGGGTTTAATGTGTTCCTAAAATGAGACGTCAGCCAATTTGTTATTTTACTTGAGTATAAAAAAATAGCTAGCTGTGTCCCGCGGTTTCACCCAGGTTGAATATGATGATGAAAAGTGATGACAATGATGATGAAAACTATCCTATGTGTTATTCTAGATTACAATCTACCTATCTTCCAAATTTTAGGCAAATCGATTCGGTAGTTTCTGCGTGAAAGCGGAACAAACATCCATACATACAAACTTCCGCGTTTATAATATTAGTAGTAGAGTAAGGGTGAGCAGCTTTAGCCAAAATGATTTTTGCATAAAAATACCTTTTTATAGGTTTCCTAAAAATGAAGGATTAAGGAAAATGTGGTTAAAGGGTATTGGTGAAGAAAATATTAATCGGCGACATAAAGATTGGTACGTCTGATCACTTCACTTTGAAGAAAGTTCCATAATTAAGACCTTCTTAGATATAATAAATGAATACCTGTAGGACAGGTTTTTCAAAACCTATTTCAGGCACCAGCTCCTCATACAGTTAGATATCATCTTGTCAATCTTGCTTGTACCTACTTGTTTAAGTATCTAATTATGAGGAGTAATAAATAAATATATCATTATTATTATTATTAATAGGTATATAGTTTTTTATGATGTATATAAGCCATATTTAAAATAGTTAGCGTGTTGGTATTTTAACCGTAAGCTACTATTTGTTTTTATAAATAAATAAATAAATCATAGTCATAAATCATATAATAACCGCTTTTGTAAGCCTATTATCACACAAATAAACAAAGTTAACAAAATAGTTTTTATTTAATTTTACTCCACCCTTCAAGTAATACGTAAGCAGATTTTCTTACTATTATTACCCTCCCGACTCAAACCTGATTGACAAACTAATTTTGGATTTGGAGCCTAACCCGGGATTCGAACCTACGACTTTACGAATGGAGGGCATGCGTTTTCCCAACTGTATCTTTTGTTTCCTATCAAGAAAAACTCCTATCTAGTATCGATATTCGTTGTAGTATCACATATTATATTCCTTGATTGATACAGCCCTAGCATTGGCAGCCATTTTATGCGACTAAATGAGTTGTAGGTATACACCTTTTTTTTGTAGGTATTTCTAGTCCACTACATTATAGGTCAATGGATTTTTCCGGTTATACAAAACAAAGGTACTCTGACTCTGTGGTCAGATTGTTTTTTTGTCTTCAGCAGTCGACTCTCCCTCCTGACAAGGATATTTTGCTTTCTCAAATTATTCTATACATTCGATAAAATCAAGCAAAATGTCGAATATCAATCTGCAATGCTTGTTAGGAATACAGTGCAATGATTTTGTAATGATAGCGGCCGACCAGAGCACTAGCCACAGTATTATGGTTATGAAGGAAGGTGAGTAAGCGGTTTTGACTTCAAGTTCAATTATTTCTTCAGTGCATACTTATTTATGTTTTACCGGCTTTCAGATGAGGAGAAGATCTACAAAATATCGGATAAGTTAGTTATGGGTGTGATTGGTGATCTTGGCGATACCACCCAGTTCGCTGAGTATATCGCTAAGAACATTCAGTTGTACAAAATGCGCAATGGATACGAGCTGGGGCCTTCTGCAGCGGCTAATTTCACTCGCCGGAACCTTGCTGAATATTTAAGAAGCAGTGTAAGTGGCATGCTCCATTGGTTAATAAACATTAATTTACTTATTTATTTTATAAGAGCAGCTTGAGGCTCATGTGCCTATATGAAGCTGTGTTGAATTATTGCAATGTCCAAAAGTTCAGCAAAAGTAAATTCTATAGCAAGGAAGCATTGTTCGTTCGCAACCACTTGTCCAGTCGGTTTCTAAAAAAAGAATTTACCGAAGGTGCCGGTGCCGACACAATGTCTTATCTTATTCTTTATTCCTATTTTGAACTCTAAATGCAAGTGTTCTTTTTTTCTGAGAATCAACGGCGCCAATATTGAAATATAGAGTGCATTTTAAAAAAGCCATTGGTTATTTATTTTACTCTAAAATTAAAGATAATACTTAAAATTCACGCAGGCAATGTTGCAGGGTTTAGCCAGTTAGATGTTATTTTTTAATAAAAAAATTGCGGTTAGACTTTAAACGGTCTGTATGGAAGTTGAAACTTTTCACCCTTCTTATGGTTGATACTTATGCTCCTTTCACATTAAATGTTCTTCTTCAAATATCATTTAACTATGACCAGCGGTTTTAACTCTCCGCTGATAGATAGGTAATGCTCATAAATACTTATACATAACTAGCTGTTCCCCGCAGTTACAACCGCGTGGGCTACAGCTTTATGCATGCAAAGTCTCAGAACGATCGGTTTAAAATTGTCAAAGTTTCATAAAAACTTTCATCTCCCTATTTTATCCCTTTGGGGTAGAATTAATCAAAATCCTTTCTTAGCGGATGCCTACGTCATAACATCTACCTGTTTGCCTAATTTCAGCCCGATCCGTCCAGTGGTTTGTGCGTTGATAGATCACTATGTCAGTCAGTCACCTTTGAGTTATATATATGTTTAGATATAATTATAGATTTAGTGAGTCATGCTACGGTATCATCTTATTCCAGACCCCATACTTCGTAAATGTTTTGATGGGTGGTTACGATAAGGAGAATGGTCCAGAACTCTACTTTATGGACTACCTGGCATCCAGTGTGAAGGTGCCGTTTGCAGCGCATGGTTACGGTGGTTACCTTAGTTTGAGTATCATGGACCGTTACCATAAAAAGGGTGAGTATTTTTATCTTACACTAGTTGCGCCCTGCGGTTTCACCCGCGTTATCCCACAGGAACCTTTTTCCAGGTTAAAAAGTAGCATGTGTGTTCAGAATATAAGCTATCTTCATTCCAAATTTCATCAAAATCAGTTTAGTAGTTACGGTGGATAAGTGGTAACAAACATTCACACACACACACATTTTCGCATTAATAATGTTAGTAGGATTGACCATCATCAGCCTGTGCCAGGCCACTACTGGATATAGAAGTCTACTATAAGACTCCATTATACCCGGTCTTTTCTTTTCCAACTGCTGCCAGCCACCTTGCATATTATATGGTCACTCACCTAGCCTGAGAATGATCACTCAAAACTTTTATTTTCAAACTAGAATGTTATTTTACATCAATGAATGTAATAAAAAACAAAGTTGACAGCATTATGGTCCCTCTCATTTCTTTTTCACAACTTTGTTTCCAATCTATTCCAGATGCCACTGAAGAAGAAGCATACAAAATACTGCAGAAGTGTGTACAAGAAGTGCACAGAAGATTGTTTGTAAGCCTGCCCAACTTCCAAGTGACAGTTGTCAACCGAGACGGGATTAAAATTCTGCCTGTAATTAACTCAGCATCTTATAAGTAAATTTTTTTATTAATAAAGTAAGCCTCATACTTCGTAGTTTAATTTAAATCTGTATACTATTGTTGTCTTAGTTATCCTAGCTGTCTTGTAGCTATAAGGTTAGTCTGGAAAGTATTGTTTCTATTAGCTCTGGGTTTTTTTTGTATCTAAACATACAAATAATTAAAGTTGAAGTGTATGTTAATAATTTCAAAAAACAGGTTTTTTACTAAATGCATATAAAAGTATATATGTTATAATTATTATGGTACATACATCAAAACACTAGTTTTAAAATTTCTCTGAAACAGCTGGACCGATTTTGACGGAACTTTCGCTTGATGGATAGCTAATATTATCAGTAACATAGGCTACACATATTTAAAAAAAATTAACCCAGGGGAAGGTCATATAATACTTTGTATCGCGATAAACTGTAGTTCAACAGCTAGTCTTTTATATAATTCTTTTTTTTCTATTGTGGGTCTATACTTACAGTGAACACTGAAATATTTCAACAGCTAGCTAGCTTAGTTTGTGTTGCAAGAATTGTAAAGAAAATTCAGAGAAATAATGCATAAAATAAATTCACTTTATTCATATTCATATCTACACACATATCAAACCACTCTCATCCACCAGCTTTGCTTCTGTCTGGACTTGAAGCCATGTTGCTATCTTGGTTCTCGGCTTGAGAGTTGTTCGCATTATCATTGTCTCCATTATCTCCTTCATTGTCTGATTGGTCTGTAAAATATAGATTGGTGTAAAAAAAAAAATATACAACAGGTATGTAACCCTAGCAATATACTCAACACTAACAATATTGAGGTAAACTTTGTTAAACCCTTTTAAAAATCTAAAAGATCTCTAAAATATAATGGTCAAAATATTATTTAGTAATCCTACTAATATTATAAACACAAAAGTTTGTAATTATGTATGTATGTTTGTCGCTCTTTCACACAACAACTACTGAAGCCTATACCCTGGATTAACACATAGGCTACTTTTTAAAACACTTTTATTAGCTTGACTTGTAACTAACTAACTAACTAACTAACTAACTAACTAACTAACTAACTAACAATGTAATCAAATCTTAGAAGTCAATTTTAACCTACTTCTAATTTTCGTATCGACTTGAAACTTTGTATGTGTATGTACTCTCGGTGACAATGCAATAATTTGGTATCATCGACCTGATCTGATGATGCAGCCGGAAGGTGGGTAGGGCATCTCTGCGCTGGCTACTAGTAAACCCCTCGTGTTTGGACTCATAAGAATTGTCTTGATGATTACAATAGATTGGAGTTGGTGACGAGGGTCTGATGATGCAACCGGAAGGTGGGTAGGGGATCTCTGCAGTGGCTACTAGTAAACCCCTCGTGTTTGGGCTCATATGAATCGTCTTGATGAGTCCAATAGATTGAACTTGGTGACGAGGGTCTGATGATGCAACCGGAAGGTGGGTAGAGGATCTCTGCAGTGGCTACTAGTAAACCCCTCGTGTTTGGGCTCATATGATTCGTCTTGATGAGTTCAATAGATTGAACTTGGTGACGAGGGTCTGATGATGCAGCCGGAAGGTGGGTAGGGCATATCTGCAGTGGCTACTAGTAAACCCCTCGTGTTTGGGCTCATATGATTCGTCTTGATGAGTCTAAATTGAACTTGGTAACAAAAGACTAAAAAGTAAAAAAATAAAAATATATAGTTTAAAAAAACTAAAAAAAACACTTTAAAAACGCACTGAAAAATATAAAATAATAAAATTGACTTGTATTAGTTACGATATAATGGTTAATTCAAAAAGTGTGGAGCGCTTCTTTTACTGGGTAAATAAAAGTACACACAACCAAAAAGCGCTCCACACTTTTTGAATTAACCATTATATCGTAACTAATACAAGTCAATTTTATTATTTTATATTTTTCAGTGCGTTTTTAAAGTGTTTTTTTTAGTTTTTTTAAACTATATATTTTTATTATTAAAACACTTTTATTAGCTTGACTTGTAACTAACTAACTAACAATGTAATCAAATCTTAGAAGTCAATTTTCACCTACTTCTAATTGTCGTATCGACTTGAAACTTTGTATGTGTATGTAATCTCGGTGACAATGCAATAATTTGGTATCATCGACCTGATCTGATGATGCAGCCGGAAGGTGGGGGATCTCTGTAGTGGCTTCTAGTAAACCCCTCGTGTTTGGACTCATATGAATCGTCTTGATGAGTACAATAGATTGGACTTAGTGACGAGGGTCTGATGATGCAACCGGAAGGTGGGTAGGGGATCTCTGCAGTGGCTACTAGCAAACCCCTCGTGTTTGGGCTCATATGAATCGTCTTGATGAGTACAATAGATTGAACTTGGTGACGAGAGTCTGATGATGCAACCGGAAGGTGGGTAGGGGATCTCTGCAGTGGCTACTAGTAAACCCCTCGAGTTTGGGCTCATATGATTCGTCTTGATGAGTCAAATAGATTGGACTTGGTAACAAACGACTAAAAAGTAAAAAAATAATAATATATAGTTTAAAAAAAACTAAAAAAAAACACTTTAAAAACGCACTCAAAATTATAAAATAATTAAATTGACTTGTATTAATTACGATATAATGGTTAATTCAAAAAGTGTGGAGCGCTTCTTTTACTGGGTAAATAAAAGTACATACAACCAAAAAGCGCTCCACACTTTTTGAATTAACCATTATATCGTAACTAATACAAGTCAATTTAATTATTTTATAATTTTGAGTGCGTTTTTAAAGTGTTTTTTTTAGTTTTTTTATTATCCTAAAAATGGTTCCTGCGGGATAACGGGAAGACGCGGGTGAAACCTCGGGGCGCACCTATTGAAATATATTGGTATTTCAAATGTATAAAGGGTCCTTAAGTTACCTCCTTTCTTCTCTGTAGGCATATCTTCAGTCCTATTAGCTACTTGGAAGTGGTACTCCAATTCATCAAAGTCAAAAACTTGGTCTGTTGGTAGCAGACACGGTAGGTATGCTGGAAATGTAGGCTTGCAGGCAATCACTGCAAAAAAAGAGATAAATATAATATACCAAAATATGGTGTTTGTTACTATTTTTCTTACTACAGCTGAGTATAAGTTAACACAAATTGTATGAGTACTAAACTGATTTAGATGAGTTTCTGTAATAATATGACCTACCTATCTTTTTCTGTTCTGCCCTCATAACTCTATTTTTATATAAAGTAAATCTGTTGTTATATGAAAGTAAATTTTGTGAAATAATAAATGATATGGCTGCAGGAATCTACTGGTCTAAAGTAAGTACTAAGCAGTTTGCTCACATGGAAACACTTGGTTATCATCTGTATTGAAGAGGTTGTGTGTCTCACTAGTTTTAGCCAAGAATTTTGTAAGAGCTTTTTCTATATCCCTCTTCTGAGATGCAGCCTTTTCCCTTATGGCTTCATACTCTGTGACTGGCTGTTTGTGTGTCTGAAACATAAATATTTAACTTTATCGGTAACTATATCAGGACTTCATGGTGGTCACAGATTAATCTTTGTCTTTTTTGATTTCAACTTTGTGTGATAATGTTTGTCAAGATGGGAGTGATGTGGAAAGAGGTCTTATGCCCCTAGTGTTGCAAAATATGTCTATTTGCGACGGTGACCACTTACCATCAGGAGTCTGATTGTTTGCCACTCTAATGCATAAAAAATAAATTATAATAATATGGCGTCTACAGTAGACGAGGAATTTCATCTTTGTTGATTTGGTTTGGCAAATAAAGGTGCTTTAAAATTATTTAGCGATTGGACTTACAGGTGTGCGGATGTAAGCATGAGGATCAGGTAACGGCGGCAAATGAAATGGTATATGGGGAGCTGGTTTAACTTTAGACCCTGCAGACAGCATGGCAGGTGTCCGAGGCGCAGGTGCTTGTTGTGGCGGCTGAATAACGTGCCTGTTTGGGCGGATTGCATATTGCTCTATGCCTTGGAGACTTATACCTGAATATAATGCAACAAAAATTTTCATATACATTTTTGAATAAAATGCTGCCATGCATGAATTATCATTTATATTCATGCATGGCAGCATTAACTAGGCATGTCTATTTTAGATTTTATGTGGATTTGTGTACCACAAAGTATAAAAAATTAAAAATACTAAAAAAAGTGACTTTGAAAGACTCCCAAGTTGTAAAATTAAATTCCTAGCTTAATCCTACAAATGTTGGGTTACAAAATCCTACTAATATTATAAATGCAAAGGATACATATTAGAGAAAAATACAATTGTTTATAGTTTTAAGATTATGCTACTCACCCATATTTATAAGAGCCATTACAACATCACCAAGAACTGGTTCCACCCTTCCAGCCAGTTCACAAAATCCTTTTGCAGAATTGCCGACTTCTGTAATGACTGCAACAAATTTTATTATTTCAACCATGCAATAAGGCTTCAAGAAATTGTTTATACGCTATTTTTTTGTAGTACGATTTAGAAACTCTGTAGTTTAGGAAATCTATTTCGCAAGGCTCAAGTTCTATCAGAAATTACATTTAAAAACATTCTAAAAACTTACGGGCTTGGAGCATTTCGGTGAGCGTTTCGAGAGACATTTTATCAGCAGTTGAAAAGCCAGTTTCGAGAAGAACAGTCGATACCGCGATGTTGAGGATACGTCTCCTTGCATCGCTACTACCTTCCACTCTCTCTGTGATTTCAGCCATTTCATTTACATTTACAAACACAAAATATCTCCAAGTTCCAGGTGTTTTATGTTCAATACTGCGAGCTCCACAAAAAATATAACTATTCACACCGCAAGAGGAGACTTGCAAAAAAATACGTGTTACGGTTTAAATAATTTAGAAAATTGAAAGAATTTATAGAAAGATACATAAGATACATTCAGAACGAAGACCGAAGAATCAAGAACAAGAGTTTTTACGTAAAATAGTCTGCGATCTGCGAGTCAAAATCCCTGCGTCAAAATGTGGTTAGATAGTATAGATAGTAAATATGATCCGTATCCGTATCCGTAGCGTAGTCTTTGGTTATCGTTTTTGTGCAGAGCCTTTTGGCTCAGCTCAGCTGCTGGTTGACGTGACAATCGAGTGACAATGACTGCTTATTCGTTTGACATTGACATGACAGACGCCTAACAAAATTCATATCATGTTCATGCATTGAGATAAATCAATGTGTTCATGACAATCGGATATTCGGTTGGACATTCGGATACGTCTGTCATTTCGTTGTTCGTTGTCAAAACGTCTCGTCTCGTCGTGAAATTCTATCGAAAATCGTAAACGTCGACTTTCACAAATCGTTTTATGCTGTTTGGTTTGCTAGGATAAACCAAATAAACACAAATAAATATAACTATAGATATTGCTTTTTGTAAAGTGCAATGTCCTTGTTGTGATAACTTCAAGTGGATCTTGGTGATATTTTGTAAGTATTTTATAGCTATTTAGAAATAGTAATTAAAATGTCACTTTTCACAGTTGGTTCAACTGCTACGACTTAAAGAAAATTGGTCACGATTACAAATAAGCTTTTGTCATTCATTATCTATTTTACTGATCACTAACAACATAAACATTCATTGTACGACTTATTGCATCACTGCAATAGTATTGATGAGTTATTCTCATAGCTAATGCATAAATAAATTATAGTAGCACATAGTGTAATATTTGCTTGTTTTTTGTTGCAGGCATCAATAGATATAAAATAATATCAACAAAATGGTGAAAGTATATGCTATCGTAATTCTCTACAAGGGAGTAAACAGCGCAACGATTCTCAAAGCTGCTTATGACTTGCAAAGCTTCAGTTTCTTCCAACGATCTTCTGTGCAAGAGTTCATGACATTTGTTAGTAAAACTATGGTAGAACGAACACAGGCTGC
This sequence comes from Opisthograptis luteolata, assembly GCA_931315375.2. Classification (NCBI taxonomy): domain Eukaryota; kingdom Metazoa; phylum Arthropoda; class Insecta; order Lepidoptera; family Geometridae; genus Opisthograptis; species Opisthograptis luteolata. The sequence continues at coordinate 6,696,560 of OV928047.1, read as the reverse complement.
CTCGAGGCAGTCCGTCAAAGAAGGCGAGTATATGTTACAGGTGTATGTCAGGTCTGACAATCTCGCTGGAGTGTTGATTACTGACCACGAGTACCCTAATAGAGTAGCACACACCCTCATTACAAAATCAATGGACGAGTTTATGGTTGCCGTACCTGCAAGCTCCTGGGCTACTGCCAAAGAAGATGCAGTGGACTTCCCAGCTTTGCATCAACATTTAGCCAAATACCAGAATCCCAAAGAAGCAGATACTATGACAAAAATACAAAATGACCTTGATGAGACAAAGATTATTCTTCATGACACTATAAAAGCTGTATTAGAAAGAGGAGAGAAACTAGATGATTTAGTGGCCAAATCTGACAGTTTGTCAATGCACAGTAAAGCTTTTTACAAGACTGCTCGTAAAACCAACAGCTGCTGTAATTTTTGAGGTGTCTTGACTAATGAATTTGAACTGGCCATAGTGGGTTTTTGTAGCTAGTGTGTCAAATGTATTCTACACAAACTTTTTGTTAATGCCTTATTATATAAAGTGGTATGTTATGGTGTTTAACTCTGTTAAAAACTTATATTTTGTTGTACAAGTTGTATTTCGTCGGCTAACTAACATCACCGCGCAAGTCAAATTTTGTAACTTTTCAGGCGAGCCATAAAACTGTTTATTTGTATGTCTTTTTTATCTAAACTATGCAAAAAGCTTTATCGCACATGCGAAATTTCCGCTCTGTTCTGTACAAATCACATATAACAAACATTCAAACTTATAAATTTAAGAAACAAACAAAATACAAAACAATCAATGTCAAAACCGCAAAATTTTGACTTATGCGGTGTTGTTTGCTAGCCGACAATATTGCAGTTGTTTTTAATTAGCATGCAATTTTAAAAAATATTTAATTTATTATCGGGTTATGAGAATGTTGGTAAGAACAGGTTCGACCTGTTTTTATCTCAAATCAAATGCTACTTAAACACCAACTCAGATAACTGTATATAACCTTGACTACTAAACACCACATCTTGTATGCGGAGAGTACCAATCTCTAAGCCTGCTGTTTGAAATTAAATTAATGTAAGTTACAAACAGACATTCATAATATTATTTAGAACAAATTTTAGTTAGGTTTCGCATACTTACTACGGCATAAATCTATTGAATATAGTGTAAAACATCACAAATAATAGTATGAACTAGCTAAATGTATTGTGTTTAGTGGCTTTGTTGACAGTTATTTAGCTAAATATATTGTAGTAATAAATTACTGTTGTAGTCAGTAAATATGTGGTCAGCAGTGAATGGTCTCAGGCCAGAATAGACTACAGAGCCTGTACAGGATAGTAACATGAGCTAGGGTGTTGTCCTTAAACAGTTTTGGCCCTAGTGGTACTATATTTATAGATTTTGTAGACAGAGATGTGTGATTGACACCAGGCAGGTAGCAAATAGCAATTTATGGCCGAAATACATTTTGCTTAGTGTGTAGTGTGAGCGGCTTGTTTAGTGCTTAACAAAGAACAGTGTTTAGTGCACATTCTACTTTTTCTAGTGCGAGTAGTGCATCCCGCCTTCCTCCTCACTAGCAGCTAAACATGTCTAGAAAGACAGATGAAGTGTTTAATATTTTATTAATGTCAAACAAAGACTAGTATTTGTGTCTGTATTTAATAAAATTGATATGAACTAAACACTGTACTAAAATTTACTATTTTATATTAATGACTAGCTGACCCGGCGAACTTCGTATCGCCAATAAATGTCACCTTTTAATTCAAGATCAAAATTATCCAAATCCGTTCAGCCATTCTCAAGTTTTGGCGAGACTAACGAACAGCAATTGATTTTATATATATATATGATTTCAGTTTTATTCGTGAGACAATGTGGATCCTGCGTCTGAAATAAAGATTTATAATAATTATTATTAACTAGGCTAGGACATCGCCTACTAATCACTTTACACTTAACAGTGTACTAAACACTAAGCATTTCACTAAACGAAATGTATGCCGGTCAGTAAGCTCTGTAGCATAATTATTATTATTGCCTCAGTACTCAGTAGTCACAGCATTTAATTTCATTCGTTTTATACAATGTGTATGAAAAAGAAACAATGACTTTACTCTGCTTCTTCTATTATCATTTAAAAATAAGTTGTTTATTGCACATTATATTATAATATAAGTTAATTATGTACCATCACAAAGGTTATTTTGTGTAGGTATTTATGATATAAATATATTTTTTGTAAATTCTTCATTTATGTACCTAGATAATTATGTGTGTGTGATATAAAATGTATTCAATGCACAGGTGCTAATGTTTTCACCAGGAAGATTTTAGAGTGTGTCCCAATCCATTGCATGAATAGATTTTGTAACTCGTTTATGCTTCTCTATATCCCATCAAATACCGCAATATGTTGTAACTACCAAAATTGCAAACAACGAACATGTTTTATCATGTTGTTAAAATGTAATGTGTTCTAGGTTGTTCTGCATTTTAGTAGCATTCAAAAAGATTTTGTCGAGAGGTTGACTGCAAATTAGGTAGGTACTACTTAGACGTAACATATTGTTGGGTAGGAGTCATGTCCTACGATATCTTAACGCTAAGTAGGTATGTGTCCTACTGTAGGACATACTCTTTATTAATGTCACATACAGTCCATTCAAACGAAAAAAAAAAAGTATATAATGCTAGATTAGGTAAGTTCGACTCAGATATATTATTATGACAACTAATGTAATAATAGATACTGTCATTAGTAGATTGGACATTTCTGGGAAACACGTCTGCTCCCAGAGTGTGGGCCTTCATCTACCACGCTGGCCCAGTGCGGCTTGGTAGGTGTAGTATGCCCTTTAGTATTGTGGTATTTTGACATGCCGGTTCCTCACGATTTGCTGTGCATTTTGGAATGTTTGTTGACTTGCTGTAACTGATAACTGTTTGTTTGTTCAATTACACTCCTTGAAATTAGTTTTAGGGTTTCATCTAACACACTCATTTTTCCACCAACCCCCAAGTATATGACCAATTGTCACGTTGCCCTGTTACCTAAATTTAAATCATCTTTACGTATGAATGAGTCTTTCTATAAGCTTGAAGAAGCCGCATAAATAAATCCGCCACTTCACAGACATTATGATTCAGACAATGTCAAATAGGTGGTACAAAGCAACACTAGATAGTTGTGGAATTGATGCCTTAGTGCCCACAGCACTAAACATGCTGCTACTTTCAGTTCACACTTAATTTGCGAGAAGTACCTACCTATGTTAAATTATGATTAATTCATTAAATGATGAATGTTCAGAAAGCCAACATAAGTTACATTAACTAAGTAATGTCTAGTTGAAAATAGATAATCATAGAAGAAAATTGCATTTTTAAGATATTTATTTAATTAAAATATATATTTGTAATCTTAATGCTCATCTCGAGGACAAAGTTCATTCAATCATTAAGCATACTTACCTAATTAAAACAATAGCTAGAAGTCAGCCTCAGATCTACGATTTTTTTCGAACCGGGGCAGAAACTTGATAGTGGCGCCCGCTCTGGCTGCGATAAATTACAAAACCTCACAAAAGGTGCCTTTTTCCTACAAGTCGACTGTGAGCACACTAAGCTTCCGTATGCACTTTGTAGAGCAAGTTTAAAAAAAAAACTACAATATGATTTTGGCGCCCCCTGAATCTGCCGCCCGGGGTGACTGGCCAGGTGTGACCCTCCTAGATCCGGGGCTGCTAGAAGTGTTCATACATTCCTGGACTTACAATGCATAAGTTCAACATTAAAGACCTGTTATATAATTATTATATCCCATAAAAACTACAAAGCTGTTAAATGTATGAGTGTTGTTGTCTTGATAGCGTATTAAGCTTTGTGCTGTGTTGGTTTAAATGTGTAGTTAGATTACAGTATTATAACGCAAGCAATAATCTAATTAATAAAAATGCCTGAGGATAGGCAAAAAATATGACGTCTGAATAACTTTAAAACAAAAAATACCGTTCTGACTATGTTGTATTACGTGTAAACATAATAAATGAGATTAATAAACTGGGGAGAATAGAATCATACCTGCCTAAGTTATGTAATAAATATTCTATGTACCTAATATATTCCATAATAATCACCAATTGTCACGTTAATTCCAGTGAGATATTATGAACTTTCGAGATTGGCTTGGTTTTATGAATTACCAAATCCTAGTATTGTTGTTTAGCGCCAGACTAAATGAATGAATTATTAATTAGTAAATTATTAGGTGTTTTTTGTTACCATGTTACAGCAAAGATGGCGCTTAGTAATCTCTACTGTAAAATTCAAACTGTATACCTACGTGTTTGTTGAAATAAGTAGGTAGGTTAGGTATACATACTTATTAAAAAAAAATCCGATGGCTCAGCGACCCAAAGTGTGTCTTGGTCTCCGAAACGAGAGAGCGCCACTCTTCTCTATCTTGAGCTTTTCAACTCAGAGTATGGAGTTCGCGCAGAGGTCTACTTATTACTCTGCTTAAATTAAATAGCATAGGGTGTTAACAGGCTATGTATGTGAAAAACTTTATTACAACGGGCCATTGCCGTACCAAGAGATGGACGTCGGGTCGCTTAAAAGCGTCCAAACCAAAAGAGGTTTAAAACGCGAAAAGAGGATCTGTTTATAAAGTTACACAAGAATTCTTGTTTATTGGTTAAGTACACACTCGGCTACTTGTCACATTTGCATTAGACCCGACGTCCATCCCTTAACTTCATGGGGCCATTGTTTGCCTGATCAAAGTTAACTATAGTCAAAATGGATAAAGAAAGACTAGAGTAGTAATGATTACCATTATTTCCATACATTTTTGACTATGGTAGTTAATTTTGACTACAGATCGAACAATCTGCCACATAACCTATGAGCAATAAGATTTGATGTGTGTCGTAACATAAGTGAGGTGTGTGAAATGTTTTATTCTAAAGTTGTTGGATGTCGAATATTATATGACTTTCGGATATGTCGGTTTATGAAATATATTATAATCGATATTTACTGTTTATTTCTTTGTTTTTATTGACCTATCTATAAATTTGTATGTTATGGAAACACCAAACCGATATAATCCTGAAATGCAACCACTGCGCCGCAGAAGCGCTACAATAAGCCATTTTTACATTCAAATTAGCTCAGTTATGTTATAGAATTGTATAATTTTGTTAATAAAATATATCGGGATTTGGGACAATTTGGGTCACTATAATAGAAATAAAAAACACCACATTGAAATAAAAATACATATATTAATTACATCAATATTAAATTACAGCCAACATAATGTAGGTTACATTAGTAAAAATATACCTATATAATTTCCTTTGAAACAAAATAAATAATAAAAACAAGGTATTTTTCCTTATTAGTAAAACCTAACATCTAAAAACCATTGACTATAAGAGGGTTGCGAATGTGAAACGAAAGGTAACATAATATTATTTTAAAACTATCTACAAGCAAGGGAGAGCTTACTTATAGTAAATAGTTATTTTTATTGGAATTTACTCGTACATCTATATCCATTTATTAATAATGAGTAATATGTCCGTGGAATCAGTGCTTGGGAAATTACCAATTTGGGAAAATGCAGATTGTTATAATGACCGTTAGACTCGCCTCGCACGAACTATAAATTTATAACATTTCGGCCGATTTATAACTAAAGAAAGAAAAGTTGAAATCATGATTTTTTTTATGTACTCAGATACTTATACTTCAAATTATGATAGGTTTTGTATAAATCACAGAAAATATGCAACAATGTCATTGTGCCGCAAATGTTGTTTGAATAAAGACAGAGACAAGAGGTAAGTAGTACCTAGTGACAACAATTTTATTACTCTCATGTCATTTACTGCGTCCTAAATTACAATGAGATCCAAAACACTACCTGTTTTACTTTAAAATAAAACGGTTATTTAAAAGGTAACATTTCCGTATTGTAAAAACTGTAGCGGTACGTTCAAAAATCTTTATAAAAATTGTTATCAATTTTTATCTTATTCAACCTCTTTATCTCATTTCTGGTCATGCAGTGCATGCATCTCACACTGTGGTGGGATTACCCTCTTAACATATATCTCCGCTTCTTTCTATCCCCATAATATTTAAAAAGTTGAACGTAATAAATGTGTTCAGTCTTTACGAAACTGAACATGTTAGCGCGTGCCTCACGTCGAATAATTGTTCAGCTCATGCATTGATTCCACTAACAACCGTAACCTAACACAAAGAAGAGACTGTATTACACCCATTTCAGAACAATAGAATTTCTGCAGCTAATTTTTTGGCATCAAGCAATGTAATAGGAAAGAAAGGAAACATAGCTTTGGAATAGACATCCAGTGATGGTTTGATGGTAGGCAAGAAGCGTTCTTAGGTTTGTTTTTGTTTCATACACCTACGTCGTAGTAAACAACTCGTAGATATACAAAAAGTTACGCACAAATTATGTGGCGTGGCGCTTTCTTAGCTAATCGCAACATACATTGCACATAATTGTCCGACACGATAAACCATGACACAGCAATGTGATTCCAGTTTAGATACTGCCCGATTTTCTACAAAAGTATAGTAATCATCATACTTATTTTGGCATTCATTATGCCTACCATCTTTATCCCTCACTGAAAAGAATAACAAATAGTAATATATCTAAAAATAAAATAAAGAGTAAGAGTACATATTTACACACAATAATAACATTCAACCGAATGATAGCCAACGCATTAAAGATATATTGTAGGAAATAGTGAAGAAAGACAGAAGGTACACAAATTGCAAATGTATAAATGCCCTTTTCAACGTTAAATATAATATGTTTTCATTTTCACACTACTAAAGTATGTATCTAATGATAAAGAGATTTTTATTACCTACAATATATCTATTTTTTGTTTTCATTATTTTATTTCTATGCACTAATGTTTATTTTTAAAATATGTTACAATGTTCCCACATGTTTATTTATGTTTTTCATTTATGATGACATGCGCTATTGTAACAACGAGTGAATAGTAATTTATTTTGAATCATTGGTAAGGTACGACTTGTATACCAAAAAATTATAATTTTGCTTCAAAAAAAAAGTCAGTCCTTAAATGGAGTTCTTGACTGTGCCAAAATGTAAAGATCAATTCCTTTTCTCATCGGATAGCGGAGCGGATAAAGGTAATAAATAATGTTCGGCATCAAAACCGATGTCTTTCTACGGTGTTAGTATTGACAATAAATTGCATTATGGTGCATGGAATTAATTATAAATACAGTTAAATAGGTTGTCGACTGGATCTAATACAGTATACAACATCTTGAGGCAATCTTACCTCCACGACTAATGCTAAACACATTGGTACCAATTAGGTACTACAGTAAATAAAATGTGATGCTAATGACCTTAATTAAGACACCTAGATTCTAAGAATCACTGTAGCAAGAAACTTAAAGTAATGGTTCATTTGATACAATACAGTATTACTAAACACTTTGTGCAAAATGCGTTAATTGTGATGATATTTTCGACACGACACAGAGAGATCTATATTAACCAGTTAACGCAACACTGAGAGCTCTTAAACACAATAGGAGAATAATTTAATAGACTCTACATGACAACAATGTAACAGTTAAACATAATTATAGTTACGATTATAAATGCCTTTTCATACCCACATACGTAGCCAAATAGAAACTTAATCTTATAGTCACACAAGATACCCAGAAAAAACATCGCGCACAAGTAACAGCGTCTACGCAAGAAAGTAGTTAGATAGGACAGTCTCTTATCCTATTTCAAAGCGGAAAAGGAAAATATATCTATTGCTGTAATTATGCATCCGTTAATAACAGTTTCCGCTCTTAATCTACTTACACGATAAAAGGCATCCTTTCATAAAATATTCCTCCAAAACGAACATCCAACTAATCGCAAATCAATGTAAACTCTCCTTAGAGAAATAAAGTCTACTACACACTTCACAAGCGAAATAAACATTATGCTGCGTCTAATCATTATTAATAATCTTCACATAAAATGGCCACTGTCACACACTACTCGCACCATGGGAACCTTTGTACTAATTTGGATAGGGGGTGACACTACTAACGTTCAAATAGCATAATAATACACTTTCTAATACCGGTCATGGAGTATCGTAGATAAGGTTAACTTTGGTGTTTTAATCTTACATTCGTCGTGTTGACTCCATGACTCGAATAGACACAGTTTATTTTCCAGTCAGGTATCGTATCGCGTTCATTTGTTGGGTACGTGTATTTTTTTGGACCTGAAGTCGTAAACTTTGCGACAGAAAAGCACCAGCTCGGGTGACACGGATGGCGGTAACTTGGAGTCGTTTGGCGTAAACAAGGGATTCATCTGCTTCGCCGGCACGGGGGGCACGATCGTTGGTTGAATTGTAATGCCCTCTTCAGCCGCTTTTAGCCGTTTTCTGTATCTGTAACACAATTAAAAACGTCGTGTGAGCCAATTACTTGTAAGGCCACGTGCATGGATGTGTTCTCGGCATCTATCATTGAAGTCTACGATCAAATTTTGATTGATATCGCTTCATAGGTAATAATTTAGCATGAACCATAAATAGGCATTTTTCCACGCTTCTTGCCCGTGGTAAGTACAGTTATGTGTGATAGTCATGGACTGGACCATCGTTAATTTTTTTATAGTCTACCGGACTTGAAGATAGAAACAAAGGCTGTCGTTATGTCATACAGTGTTGCGACTTGTATGTCGTGTCGTGTTGTGTTGCTTACCGGCAGTACTCATTGAACGTGAGCACGTAGCACTTGTCCTCTATACAGGCGACGGAGTTGGCATCTCGGTGCCGCGACGCGAACACCTCGTCAAGCGCGTCTTCCGGCAGCCGGCCGCTATGCGTATGCTCAGGCCGGTAGTACCAAACAAGGGAAAGCATCATTTCGCCTGCAACAAGTTTAATATCGTAATTGTTTTTTTGACGTGGAAAACGCGAATACTGGACCGGTATGTGTAGGCCTCTTTTCTTAGAGAAAATAATGAGCTGGCTCACCATCTTCCGGGTTCTCCCACAGACTGGCCACTCTGGCTACAAACGGCTGCGCCCGCGACAGTGACGCCCGCAGCAGCACGCAGTCGCCGCGCGACACTTTGTCGCCGCTTTCGTGAGACATGCGCGGCCAGCAGCGCGCGTAGCGGTCTAGTTTAGAGTTATTCTGAAAGAGACAACGTAGAAATGTTTATTGACCTGCCAGGATAAGACGATTGTGATGTGCTAGTCAGTGGCTGTCATTTGTAAGCTGAGGATCATCGTGACATCGATCGCATCGATTCAGAATGCGCCACGCTACGCCATGCCCCGATAAGGTGCGTATAAGAATTAAATTACTGGGAATATTTTACCTACATATAGTATTTTCACATCACCTGACTTTGATTCACAGGTGATGCTTTTTAAAACCTGAACTATCGTTCTTGCGAGATCCACTTGTCGGTAGGTAGAGGTTCATAGATTTATTTCATGAATAAAGCCGATTGAAATTTTAGAGAAGGACGTTCTAGATACCAGGGGAGCAGAAACTATTAAGAGATAAACTTTGTTATTAGCAGCTTAGGTGTAACTCGCACAAGTATGTCATAGCAAATACTATCTTTCAACACTTACATTAAGGTACACTTTCGCCAGATAGTGTTCGCCGTCCCAGCGCCACCCGTTGTTCCACCGCGGCAGCGCCTCCGGGTCCACCGGGGGCGGTGTGGCCACAATTTGCGGTCGGCGCCCGCGCCGCGACCCGCGTCGCCTGCTACGTCGCGCGCCGTTGAAAGGCACGGGCGACGCGCAAGCCTCCTCTACCACTAGCGTCGCCTCATCCGTCTTTATCACGGGCCTCTTTGACACCAGCAACTTAATAACTTTCTCCACGTTCTTAGCTTTATCACTAGTCAGCTTGCACCGTTTCGTTTTCGCCGGCTCGACTGCTACTGTCGTCCGTTCCGGCTCGACCTGTTGAGATTCAATTGAGCTTTCGGTCGTAGCGGAGGATTTACGTTTGGATTTCTTTTTAGATGTCGCCGATTTAGATGAGTTTCCTTTCGCGCCTTTGTTGTTGGCGCTTTCTTCGGTTATTTTGTTTTTCGGAACTTCTTGCTTTTCGCCTTTTTGTACGGACACAAATTCGGGCATGGCTTTTTCAAAGGTACCGTTTGGTTTAGCACATTCTTTTGGATCGCACATGTTTAGCGTTTTCCGGACCTCTTTGAGATCGGGGTTAACGGTGGGTGGTTTTAATACTGATTTGACGTTGTGCGTCACCTTAGAGTCTACTTTATCCAGTTTGCAAGCTTTCTTGTAGGCTAGCTTTTTTCCTATCAGCTGGCTGACAGCCGCGATCGTGTCCGGCCGCACTCCGCTGACGGTGTTAGCGTTCTCCACGATATTGTTGTTGATGGTTAACATCTTCTTGGGGCAGTTTTGAGCGATGTTTTCGATCGGCGACAGGAATAATTCTGCGGGATTCGGCTCTTTCTCCGGTGCCCTATCAATACTATTCTTCCTTATAAGATTATCGAGTAGCAGGGCACTTTTGATTTTAGGTTTCTGAACCGAAATATCATCTTTATCTTTGATAGGCGGTGCCCCATTAAGCATCGCGACCCCGTTTCCGACTCGAGGATTCTCATCGCTCAGCGATTCGAGTAGTATTTTCTTGACTCTAGGGCCAGCAGAAACGTTTTCAATTTTTCTTTTCGTGGTTTTCTTCTCAGCGGGTGGTGATTTTGGAGTCTTCTTCGGCTGCGCGGTCTTTTTCTTGGGCTCCTGGGTGATAGTCTCTACCCGTGGCGGTTCGGTCTGATCACCCGAAACTTTCCTTCGCTTGATGAGCTTGACGTGTTCCCCGATACCGTTAGTCTTGCAGCCCTCTTCGAGCTGGGTGTCTTTCATGTCGATCTCAAGCTTCGTCCTCGAATACCTTCGTTTTACAGGTTTGTTATTGTCGCTGGCGATCGCCATATCGCTCGTCGTCCTAGTCGAATTGTGTTCCCGCAGCGCCTGCGCTTCAGGTTTCCTGGCAGACGCAAAAGTGGGGCCCTCGTTCTCCTTTTTGATATCGACTAGTGGAGTGGAGCGTTCGTCCGATGATGAGAGGTCGATCGGAACGCTGAGCGGGGGCGATATCGCCAGAACGTCATCGTCGGCGTCGCTGTGGTGCGCGGGCGGGGGAGCGGGCGGCTTCACCGCCAGGAGCAAGGTGGTGTCGTCTCCGGCGAGCGAGCGCCGTACCATGGCCTTCCCGAGGCGTGCGCGGCGCGGGGCTGATGTCGGCGGCTGCGGGGCGCAGGCGCCGTCTGAGCCGTGCGCCGGTGACGGCGGCCCGGGGGCTTCGCCCGCGCGCACTTCACTCGCGATGCGCATCAAGTTGTCATGTACGTCAAATATTTCGCGCTTCGGAGAGGCGCCTCCGATGGCTGGCACCGGACACGGACGTGGAGCGTCTGCTACGGCAGGCGGCTCTGGCTCCAGCGGTGGATCCTTCAACAGAGTAAGTGGTATTTACTACACAGCTCTGTGAAAAGCTCGAGGTAATGTTTTTGTTTTAGTTTTTATTTTTACCTTCCCGCTGCCATGCGTGTCGGCAGCATCGAGCGCGCACGCCCGCACCTTCGCTCGGAAGGCGCCCCCGGGCGTTGCTAGTGCCGATGGTACGTCCGGGCCGCCACCGGTTGGGGCTTTACCAGTAGCGGGCCCAATAAGGACGTTTTTTGGACACGCGTTAAGTGGGCACGGACATCCGCGGTATTCTGAAACAATCGTTTTATTGAGTATGCTTGGATTGGGGCTGAACAAACGTACCTACGTGAAATATGGTCATTCGTATAAATAGGTTTTATTTTTCAAGTAAGTGATGACACAAAACCTATAGAGCAACAATAATAAAGTAAAGAAGAGAATAAAGCCACATAGGAAAGTAAATGCAACGCATGTATAAATCAATATTTTTTCCATCACGCTACGCCTGGGTTTCAGATCAAGTGAGGCAGTCGAAATGCACGCATAGATACTTTGGCGATTACATTTAATCATTTGAGAACCTTTTCCCATCAGCCCTTATTTTAGAGGTAGTTAGTCAAGCGAGCACTTTAAAACACCCTACCATCAAGATATGGTAGCATCGAGATATTTTCCTTTACCGAAAGCTCAAGAGTATCGAGTTATCATCGTGTTAGTTGCATAAAGGCCTAACAGTGCGAAACCAGGGCGGGTCAATAGTCAATAATAACAATTGTAGGTAAGTTCAAATACACTGCTGTTTCAGAGCTCCTAAACCATACGTTATTTAATAGCAGAATGTGAAATTAAAAGGGAAGCTAGGTTATTTCTTAAGTTCATTAGTAATGTTAATAGAAAATTGTATCTACTTATTATAAAACATGTTAATAGAATTAGTAGAGGTGTACTTATTCTATACTGACCTACGTAAGGTATCCTTTGCGGTGAATGTTGGTAGCATGGCGGCGGGGTACCGTAATACTGTGGTGGAGGGTACGGCTCGTTGCCCATGCCTCCCATCTGAAAAAATAATTAGTGTAGCGTATCCGCCCTAGAAGAAACCTTTAATACCGAATACCGATACACAAAAACACTACGCCAATTACTGCGCCCATAAACATACAGACAAGTCTAACATTGAAGTTATTTAGCTACCATGTCGAAGTTAATGAAAACAAGTTTAGAAGCTTTTTTGTTTTGTTTCTTAGGCTGTACCAAGTTACCTACAGTAAAAATCATGACCTGTCTGTGGCTTATACCTTATGAAACTCTTCTGTTCCACATTGTTACTTAACATCAGATGACTTGTGGTCAAACGCGACCCTGTATTAGAAAAAATTAATAAAAAATGCAGTAAACGTCGTCCTTACCGGCCCTTCCCCATGTGGTGATGGCATGTGGTACGGCCCTGGAGGCCTGTAGTAACGTTCATAGCAGAATTCTGGGTAGTACGGGCCGTACTGTGGCAGCACCTGAGAAGAGTCAAATGAACAAGTTAGATAAGTTGTACGTAGTTGCTGGACACAGCTAATGTAGAAATACGAATAAAGAATATTTGTACTTGTTCAAATCTATTCCAAGAATTCACTGACAATACTATTTTTCCTTTTCTAAAGGATGCTTATACTATACTAGATAGGCAGTCTAAATTGAATGCCAGTTCCTTGTCCAGGCGTAGCGTGACGCCACCTTCGATCACCTCATCACTTGACATCAGGTGACTTGTAGTCAAACACAGTTACGAAGTGTTCCCACAGGCGTAGCTAGTCTTAAGTTTGACATTTTAAAGTGATCATATCATGTATCCTATTAAAATAAATAAAGAATTTTTGAGTTTTTGAGATGCGTGCGTGGTCCGATCTGGTGTAGCTTGATTTGTTGGAAAATGTACTTTAGGTTTGGTCAAGCAAGCACGCAATACGTCAGACGGCCACATTGCAGGGTGTATTCACGGGTGCCGAAAGGTTTGGTATGATCTGATCCGTTGGAAAAACAGACCGTGGAACCCTAGGTTAAGAAGTAAAACAAAAAGAAATACTAAAGACAACTAGGAAACAAGAGTATAACTATGATTGTAACTCGTGAGACATTATTCTGCAGTTTCAATTCAGTCTCGTGCCCGCCAGATGCAAGCCTATTGAATCCTCGGAGCAACCTCATTAGCCTGATCCATTGACAAACATTCGGTTTAATTAGTCTCCCAATAGTCTGTCAATTGGTTTTGTGATAGCAGTCAATTAACAGTAGTGCCAGCACGAGATCCTGAGGCCTTTGTCGGCTGTTCTGTTATACACAAAATGGGCAAGCTACTTCCCGCGACTTTCCCGTTATACAAATATGTAGCCTTTTAATAGAAATGTTATTAGTGCGCATATGTTGATTGCTCACACTCAAATTATAACAAATCTAAACTTTGTGAGTGTACCTAACTTTGTTACTTCTTCACTATGTAAGGGCTCTACACATTTGAGTGAAAATTGGAATGGATATAGCATACACTCTACTACTACACTCTGGATTAACACATAGGCTACTTTTTATCCCGTGAAAAGTTCTGGGAAAACCGCGGGTGTAGCCACGGAACGTAACTAGTGGTTATAAATATGAGAGTTTGTGTAAGTTTGTCACGCTAAAACAGCTAAACGGATTTGAGTGAAATTTGGAATGAAGATAGCATATACCCTGGATTAACACATAGGGATACTTATTTTTTTTCATGCTACAGAAATACTACCTCTACAGTTTTATTATAATGTATAGATATGAGTATAACTTACTGGTGGATGCGGAGCATGGTGGTGTGGTAGATGATATCTGGCCAGCGCTCGCTCGTCTGCGCTGCCCTCCTTGATCAGCGGTCCGGCTGGCTGATAATATCCTGTAACAATGGAAGCATTCTATTTAGCATCTTCTTCCTCTATCCACTATCGACTTTAAACGCCAGGGTTTCCGAACTTTCTTCGTAGCGACGCATTTAGGGCTCCCTCACAAAACTGCGATGCGATGTGAATCAAATCTAAAGTTCTTGTGGTGCATTTGTGTGAGCTCGTAGATATTTGCGATGCGATGTGAATTCGTAGTTTTGTTTGTGGTTTTGCCCTTAGGACTGACAGTTATTTTTTCTGTCACTCCTAGCATTAAAGCTATATAGGTAGGTACTAAGGGATCCACTCGCTTGGCTACAGTTTATTGCTATATAAAGTATCCTATGTCCTTCCTCAGTGCTCAAACTATCTTCGTACCAATTTTTATCAAAATCTGTTCAAAGAGAGAGTTACTTTCGCATTACTAATGAATTGTTTAGTATGGATATAAAATTCAGAGTCCTGACTGATTCACTGATAAATTTTATAATCAACGCAGTCTCTAACGCTGGTCCTTTACACAATATGACATTTTCAGGGTTCTGTAGTAATTTAAGGTAGTACTTTCTTTTTTAGGAAATCGCCTTCTAAAGATAGTTTTCTAGACTGACACTCAAGCATTGATCAACTTGAGTAGCGATTGAGTGACGTATTTGTATGAAATGACAGATTCAAATCTGTAATTAATTACTGCTTACTACCTTAGTGTGTTAAATGCTATATTAAAGTTTGTATCTTATGTTCGTAGCTTCTTACATAGAAAGTGTAGTCTCACCAGCGCGCAGCGCCTAAGCTTTTAATGTGCTACGAACAACATAAAAAACTTTAACGGTATCTAAAAGTAGTAGCATAAAAACAATTTTGTAACAATGTCGAAACAACTGTCGATGTCGTGCGCGGATGTGGTCGCCCGATACAATTCGAGTGTTTTAATAATGACCCCCTTCGAACCCCACTATGCTTTTAATGCAACTTTATCACAAAGCAATAAAGTTTACATTTGTTTGATTAACACGTTTTATGACGGTTTGCACGCGTTGCGAGTGTTGCGACTTCACACCACATTCGTAGATAAAACTTTGCGGTCTCGACCATTTCCTATTCTGTAAAGTACCTACAGAGTTTTTTGAATTGTTAAGTTACAAAGTTCCTTTCAGATACTTTGTAACTTATTGAATATACCTAGTACAATTTAAAACATTTATCGGTTGTTAGGGTAAGTATAATATAGTTCGAGTTTGGACCGGGCGCGCTCGTCGCCCGTGTTCGCAATTCGCATACCGTTATTTTTCTTACTGCTAGTGACGTCATTCGGAACGTGAGAGGCGGCACTAGTCCACCGTTGGTTGGTCCACGTATGTTTCGCCGCTTTTCTCATTGGTAGGAATTATCCTATCACGAGAATGTGCGCTTCAATTAAGAGGTTGTTTTTCATTACTTTTACTTTTTGAAAAATATCAAGCTATGATAGCTTATAAGTATAAAATACTCTAAAGGCAAGTAAGCTGGTACTAGACTTAAAATAATTGTATTACTTTGGTATCAACTTCAGCAATATTTTAAGCGATTGAACCATAGTAGGTAATTACTTAATTTTAACAATTAAATTTTACTACGAAGTGAAACCTTCGTATTTGTCTAAAACTAAAATAGACAAGTACAATTTTAACACTAAGCTCTCTACAAATATTAAAGCTCACAACATTAATTCCACAGCAATAAAAAGAAAGACATTATACACGGCGCATGAGTCCATTAATTCATTCAGATCACAATCACGTTGTAATAAGCTTCATATAAAAACAAACAGACCAACACTTTGATAAACTAGAAAGGGATAACTTATTTAAAAATGCAAGCGTAAGAAAGAGACAGGCGTTGTTTACAGGATGAATGGCAGGTGCATTCGAGATGAAGATATAATAAAAATTAAAAAGTATTGGCGGTCGTTTTAAAGTAAATAATATACCATGGAACAGTTACGGGAAAAGGTGCTTTAGCGAGGCGATGGTTGATGATAAAACTAACTGAGATGGTGCAACGACCAAAAGTGAGTTTTGGATTCTGATACCTAATATAAGAAGCCACTAAGGTCTATATGTATATCGTTCTTATTTATATGGGTGTACAGTCAGCAACAAAAGTAGCTGATCATTCTCGATTTTCCAAACGTGTTTCAAATCAGTAATTATTATTGGTTTTTTTTACATTCTACATGTTATCATTTTGACCACAACATAACACACCTGATTTTAGGTGATGATGAGGTCAAAAATTGGTGTCTAAGATGATGAGCATAATAGAAAAAAGTGTGATTGTTCAGCGACTTTTGTCGTTGACTGTACAAATAGTAGGTACACACAAGTAAAAAATAAAGTATAAAACACTTAAACATGATCATAAAATGTCATAAACTCATAACTGACGATAGAAGTGCGGTTTTCACTATGAAACAAGCACCGAGTTCCTGGTTTTAAGTTTTAACCATTTGGCAGCCACTTTTATAGGTTTTCACGATTCCTAATTAGGTAATGCGCAGAGAGGAGGTACTTTATTAAGAGCCTGACCTCATACGTAGTTTATTTAAATATGGTTCTAGTAGAACATGGAAACAAGTTTCCTTCTAATCGACACTAACTTTTAACACTAACGTTTG
Source organism: Opisthograptis luteolata (assembly GCA_931315375.2). Classification (NCBI taxonomy): domain Eukaryota; kingdom Metazoa; phylum Arthropoda; class Insecta; order Lepidoptera; family Geometridae; genus Opisthograptis; species Opisthograptis luteolata. The sequence continues at coordinate 6,679,445 of OV928047.1, read as the reverse complement.
CCATTTTTTCAGGACAGAGCATAAAATAGCCGCACTATGTTAAATTAGAATTTGGTTTCGAAATGGGATTATGCATTTGTTTTTGTTTGAGTTCTCGAAATTTTGGCTGTGCTGACAAAATATCAGGTACTGAACTGAGAAGTATCATGTACTAAAATTATACTCAAGTTTTTTCTCGTTTCAACTAACTGAGATGTGACGACCAGTGAGTTTTGGCCTCCGATAGTAAGACTAAAGTCTCGATACTTTAAAATTATATAAAATACTTTTTGTGTTAAGGTTAAGTTAAAACTAGTAAAATGAAAACAAAACTCGTGTCATACAAACTTTAACGGCGTGATTATCCGTTTACTACTAGAGACGGAATTTGTGACGATAATGTGGACACAAATCCAAGCACGTATGATTGAAATTGACAACATTCTCAAACAATTTTATTACATACTTTAGGTTATAAAAAAACCCATTTCATTTACGATAGTTTCTTGAAAAAAAACTTCAACTAAGCACAAAAAAGGAAATAATAACGCCTACCCAATCACATACTCTGCTCCCTAACTACAGGATCCTCTTCATCTATGGTATCCGATACTACGTGGATCAGGCATCCCTATTCTAAGGAAATCCATAACCCCAGACACTGAACAAAATATAAGCGCGCTCCTTTTTCTCAAATGACAGTTTATTTCACCCTTATACGTATAAATAATATACAGGCCAAAGTCAGCCGAATGTAAATTAATTCATATACTTACTCAATTAACAGTTGTAAATTGTAACACAAGCCATTTATCAATTACCGATCTGCATTCATTATGGTCCATAAACGTCAGGCATAAAAAAAACATTATGCCACTGCCTTTGTGAGTTTTACGTAGATATTAAAAAGGTTTCTTGTTTTTAATTTTCTCAACTTATCTTGGTACTTAAAAATAAAAACAAAAACTCGTGTAAATCAACACGATGTCCAGCAGAGGGTCAACCATTGAAAAAACCTTGCTAATATTTAGTGTTAACAACCAGTTCCCTCCTATTATAATGAGGACTTGTGAATGCGATCAGCATAATATAAAAAAAATGCATGTACTCGCAGGAGCTACAAGCTATTTCCAAAAATGTAACTTTGATTATTTGTTTTTTTTTTCACCTTTTCATTTCTTCTTGATCGGCGTGAGGGGTACCTTAATTGCCTACGGGGTGAGGCTACTGAGACCCGGGCTCTGTTGGCCTTTTTTTTATATGCGCGATAAATCGCGTTTATAAAAAAAGGCACGTTGCAAGCGGCCCGTTTGCCTTGAGACGGCTTGGGCCAGCTGCTCTACAACCGGCCTATTTTTGAAACGGCTTTTTGTACTTATTTATCTACCGGTTTCATTGTACTACGGGTACCGGATTGTCGGGTGGATCATTATGAAACTTTATGTATTGGTGCAGCATACTTAAGATTTGCAACACGGTAAAAGTATTTGAAGTGGATACACGTAACAGTTTCTTTGAAATTTTTTAAGGTTAAATTGAAGACCTTTAAAAATTAACGCAGAGCTGAGAGATTTTTTTTTTCATTCTTACAAAGTTGGTTTGCAGTATGCAATGCACTACTGGTTATATTTGTACCAAACATAAAAGAAATACAAATCTGCTGCGTGTGCCAACGTGCTAAAAAGCAACAAAGTCGGTATTTCATCGATGTTATCTCTACAAATTATCACCATTTATCACAATTTTTCTTACTTTTCTCGAGCCAGCTAGAAATATGCAATGAGTCCCTCCATTCCTGCCAAGATGTTATGACATTAATGGAACTTTTATAGCTTTGACTCATAAACATAAGAAATATGCTTCCCGCCCGTGTTCTGCGACCTCGTATGCAATGTTTGTTAGTGTGGTTTTTATTAATTTATACGGACAAAAGCGCGGTGGGGGAACCCTTACCTTCCATATCGATTGATATTTTTATACATATTTTATTGCTTATTGCACCGTAACGTCGTGCTCGACTGCTATAAAATAAATTAAAATATTAAAATATACCATTACCTACTTACCTGCAAGGACTCGGTCTTTATTCTTGGAAACGTAATTAACTCAACAGATTCTTAGAACATAGCAAAAGATCTAATTTTATGACATACATGGTTCCTAGAAACATTAATTTTGAATAGTAGGTACCTAACCTACCTAGTCTTGTGCACACAGCATTGGCAGTATTTTAATAAGCGATAAAAACCTTGAAAATTAATACCAGAAATATCAATGGTCTGATTTCTTTCAGAACCAGATTAAAGAGTGAATCGTTACGCGTACCGGTTAAGGGCCAAACTCAATCCAATGAATGATATTTGCACATTGACCTCTCTATTTCTCGTTATAGCTTTCTATGAAAGAAGTAGCAATATACGAAAGCCGTCTACCGCCGAAAAGATGTACTTACAATATTTTTTCATTTGCAAATCGTTTGAGAAACATAAAAAATCAAAAACTACCATCGTAATAAATAAAATTATCTTTCTTTTCGTATAAGTTTAATGTTTTGATGAACAGTTCTCTCAATTTTTGTCAATTTTTAAAATTAGGTAGGAGGACTAGGTACTTTTTTTTAACAGGTGCAGCAAATTTATAAAATTTTTGCAAACCCACGTTTGATTATCTTGAACATAAGCTTCACGCTTTATTTTTTTTTTAAACAAATATCTGAAACTATTTATCTCCTTTCACCTCTTTTCATTTACACGGTTTTTCACGTTTTGATCGGGGTTATCCCCTTAATAGTTTAACAAACACTAGTAGTCGCGGCGCAGCACCGGACCGGTTGTCCACGACCGGCCGTTCAATTAGCAACAGAGAGCCCAATTAGGCGAACCGCACACCGTACCGCAAAAAGCGCGGGGACTGTAGCGAATAGCGATGCTAACTCACTAAGGGGTATTAAAGCATTTATAGCATCGCTATCGCTTTGATTGTGTTACAAACTCAGAGCGGAGTTGCCAATTTCAGAGAGATGACCATAAATTGGCTTTACCTAATTCCTTTTTCTTTCGCTTTGACATAGTTTTGCTACTGATTAGCTATGTCCAGTGTCAATTTTCGTCTTCATCTTTTTAGTCTACTTTCGTTTGGTGCTTTAAAAAACAAGCTTTTGCGTTATTGGCTATTGATGCCATTTATATCGCGACACCGTCAGCAGTGTGGGCTCATTACAAACTGACGGCTTTGTGTTTTTATAACAGTTGTATGCCGTTTCGTAATCAGATTTTACGCATCCGTAAATGGTGATGAGACCGGTTATGTCCAATGACGGTACTTTAATCATATAAGAAATGTCTCTTTAAGTTATTTTGGAGTATCTTTTAAAAGGTCATAACTGTAGTTTTTATTAAATTTTAATAAACTAAAACTATAAAAGTTGTGAATCTTTTTGTGACAGTAATACTACAGAAAAATCTGCCTTGATTGCAATCACAAAGTACAAATAAGCATTGCAGTATTTTTTTAAATCCCTACTCATATTATAAATGCGAAAGTAACTCTGTCTGTCTGTTTGTCTGTCTGTCTGTTACGCTTTCACGCTTACATTACTAAACCGATTGAAATGAAATTTGGTACAGAGATAGTTTAGTATAGAGCCTGAGATAGGACATAGGCTTCTTTTTATCGCGATAAACTGTGTTCCGCGTGGGTGAAACAGCGGGGAATAGCTAGTCATTTATAAATCCATCAACGTTACGATTTTATAACTTCATTACAAGCTGAAAACTCATAATACTTCGGATGTACCAAATTCCCAACTCAATGCGGAGAGCCTTGAAATTGTTGCTCCGTAGTTTTACCCTTGAGAGGGTAGGTAAACAATATTTTAACGATCGTTTGTATACCGTTGCAATTGATTTAAAGTATTCCGGAGTTTGGCCCAGATCAAGCGTTGAAGTTTTGAAATTTTGTGATGTTTGTGAATTTTTGGAAAGATTTGTACAGAAGAACGTCTGACTGGAATAACATAAAGATGTGACAAAAATAAATGTACAATATCAGATTCAATGATAAAATTATCTTCACAAAGTAAAAAGTCCCGAGGAAACAACGGCAATAAAATAAAAGCTAAAACTGATACTCTGATGCCATTGTCAAGCCAAGCAGCTCTAATTAGTAGAGTTGTGTTTCTAAATATAAAACGTTATATTCTTTTAAATGAGAAACTTTTATAGCGTGGACTGTGAACTGTATCTAAGAATAAGTATATCTTGTCTATGAACAAACTGTAAGAGAGACACAACAATTCCAATTCTAAAAATGACCGATTCTATTATTACCCGATATTATCGAACGGTAGCCGATGGTGGCCATAGCCAATGGGCCAAGATCATAGACTCCAATGTGCAACCGGCGTTTTAGAAAATGAGCTTCGTCACAGTATACAACACAGTTACTACGTACCCGTGCTCGAAGCATAATTTCTCACCGATCGTAGAGAACAGACGTAAGTTACAGACTTTCTTAGTAACTTACGTCTTTCTTGCATAGTGTTGTGATTTTTCAAACGCAAATTCGTTCCGGTCGGCCCCATAGTGCTGTAATATGGACCACCGAGGTTGATTAATGTTAGTGCCGTGACCGATCCGAAATTCTATTGCGAAAATAATGTATCGAGATTCAGTTTAGACAGTGTAATTAATGGAACAAAACAATTGGGCGAACTTCAATTATGCTTTAGAAATGCACGAGCAGCGCTATTGAATCAATTTATCAATCTAACAAGTAATATTTTGTGAGAAATAACGAGAATTCAGTAGCGAAGTAATTTATTATTTAATCACTATGTTGATAACTAATAAATAGCGCTAAAACAGACCGAATCTATCGATGCAGAGCGCAGAGCTAACATTAATTCGCATAAGGAAAACTCGATCGAAATTCGACAAACCAAATGTCATCCTGAGCAAACATAGAGCAAACGTTTCTCTTCGTTGCCATTTGATATAATTTGAATTTAGAACCGTTCCTCACAGTTTATTTTATTGTTATACTAGCAAACCCGGCGAACTCCGTTTCGCCACCAGATGGCTTCGTTTTATGTAACATTTCGTTTGGTAAAAAAAGAAGAATTTTATTTTTGAACCATGCAAATGATAAATTTGTCCTTGTATCTGTAATTGCAAACAATCATTTGTTGAAGAATACGGTGTAGTACATGCTATGTATCAGAGATGGCGCTGTATGTGAAAAGATTTTCCCGCTTTTCTGTTGAAATTTTTCCTGAATTATCTTTGCTATAAACCTCACGGAGCCCGAGACCTTTCCAACGAATGCAAAACCGTGGAAATCGGTTCGTGCGTTCTGGAGTTATAGCGTCAGGAAGGAAACCCCGACTTATTTTTATATAATAGATAACTAGTTCTGTATGATTTGACGCATCTATATAGATATTTATTATACGAGTGGATACATGTAGGTATAGTAATGCACAGTAATCTATTCAAATGTTATACAAAAATGTATAGACAAAAGAAAAGTGTATAGATGTACTAACTACAACAACAGAACTATGCGTTGTGTTATCTATGAAAGTCCTTCATTTTGCTTGTATTGTGGTGTGCCTCTATAGAGTTAATCTATCTATCTATCTAAAGTCTTGACTGACTGATATCAACGCACAGCCTAAACCGCTGTTCGTAAAAACTTGGAATTTGGAGGGTATGTTTGCCTTAATGCATAGGGGTGTACTAAGAAAGGATTTTACACCTGCTATATTAGTGCAAAAAATGCGAAATCTTTGTGGAAGCCTTATTATAGGGAAATAATTTCAAAAATATAAAGGCAAGACTTGCCACTTTTGGAATTTATCGTGAAGTCATAGACAAAAGTGGAAAAGATTAGTTTGAGAAGAGATTTTCATTACATAGTTAATATCAGTTGAAAATATTAAGTAGGTCTGTACTTAGTACATACTTGCTACGTAGAAAGTCATCAGTACATAATATTGATGACTTTTATGAGTCATCTTTATTCGTTGCATAAAGAGGGAAACCAAAGCGGTTATTATCAGAGTTACAACAGTAGCCGCAACAGCTGTAACAATAAATGATATCGGGTTCAGTATATTGAGATCGGATATTTCCATAGTTTTCCACTTTGCGGGTCGGTTGTACATGTAGTCGTGGTTTCGACTACCGCCGATTACGGATGAAGCAGACTCGGAGATTTTTATACTTTTTTATGCATCTATCTGAGTAATGTGACGAGTAACGGCCGGTTTCAATAACCTATCCACGGTTTGCCTTACTAAAGATATAAACTTGACACTATATCTCCATAGAAGTAATATCACATTTCTATCGATATTGAAACCGCCGTATGTCGCTCGCCTGATAGTAAACTTACGCTTGGTCACTAGTGCGCTCTAGAATCGGTTCAAAATCGATTCGAACGATTCAGAACAACAATGCATAATAAAATCTCACGCACTATTGATTCATCAGTACTTAATCTTATTGTCTCAATTAAACGATCAAGGTTGGATTTCAACAAGCTTTAATCAGGAATGGTTTTTGAAGCGATGACAGTTCAGTAAGTAGTGACGTCGGCTTGCGGCCCGTAGATTGTGGGTTCGAAGTATTTTAATGAGCCTGAGCTTCCGGTGAAGGAAAACAACGCGATGAAGCCATAGAGCCATAGCTTGGTGGTAGGGATTTTTCTAGCGTTCGCCTATCACAACAATTATTAGATGACTTGTGTGTTATATCCTCACGATTTATTCTTTGTATGTATTTGAACAATATAACTATACAGTGACTACGATTCGACGCGTACGCCCGCTGCTCTGCTGGGAGCGATCAATTTGAAAGACATAATTCTAAAAGAATTGGAAGTGCTTCATTACCTACTTACAATTTACAAGGTTTCACGACATCAACGCAGCTATGAATAAGAGCTAGTGACAGTAGAACATTGCAACGTCACTAGACCTTTAGAACACAGTATCTAAATAAAAATGGATCTAATGACATATCAACCAGAAAATTGAGTCATATCGGAAAAATTTCCCATTTTTCCATTCGGCCCCTGATGTCAACGACCGCCAATTGTGTGGCAACAGGCTAATGACCTCACTGCCGAATTAATTTGATTGTGTAGCGAAAATGCGGCCGTCAAAGTAAACATTGTCTGTTAGGTATTTTAGTATTTGGTTGGTTATATAAATTATAATACATGAATACTTAGAATAGTTGAATAACAATAATACAACCTTCATGTTTACCAAGTCTACCAATCCGCACTGGGCCAGCGTGGTAGATTACGGCCCATATGATCTTTCTAAGAGAAGACCCTAGAGCAAAGCAATATTTGAAAATCATTTCTGAACGAAAGTTTAGCTGCATTTTCAAATGTATGATACTTATAGTAAGGATGAATAAAAATGTCATATATTAATTCTGTCAATCGACATCTAATAAAAAAACTTAAAAAATACAAAACACAGATTAGATAATACTGACTCCGTAACTTAAGCGTCGAAGCCTTTTTCTAAGCTCGAAGTATTTACGTCATTGCTATTGCTCAGACGACCTTCCAATTGCCCACACAAATAAGAAGGAAAAGGTTTACACAACTTTAAGATACCGCTTTTTTCTCTCAAACGAATGACGTACACGGGTGTGTTGGCGAACGTAGCTAGTTAAAAAAACGTGGATTCGCGAGGTCAACGTCCTTAGTTTGGTTACCTATTCGTGAGAGGAGCTAGCATGTTTTTGTTGCTTCTTTTTGTACTGAACCTCTGCGAGCGTGCGTTACCCTTAAGCTTTACTATTACTATCTATTATCTAGAGCTATTTCTGTACATTGAAGCTATTTTTGAAATGCTAACTGGGATGGACTAATTTGCGATCACTGACTCCAAATAAAATATTTTTGTCCGTGCAAAAACTACCTACCTAGAGTCTGGTAGTAGTTTTAGTAACTGATTTGTTGGAGTTTAATAATAAGCTAAGGTAACTTAGTAGGTATGCCTAATGGAGCAGTGACAATGGAAATAGATAGTAACCTTATTAACGTGTTTAAGGTATTGTTGGAATAGACTACTTTTAATCCAAATCTAAGATTTTAGTTTTTTGATGTCTGGTGAATTCAACAATCAAGAGTGAACGTGGAATGAATAAAAAAGAAAGAATGAAATACAAAATCTAACCTTTCTTTTTATTAAAATTTGTAATCATTCTAATACTCGTGTACAAAGCCAATACATTTATGTACAGCTTCTTTGAACAAAGAGCAAAGAGCCAAAATGTGAGATCTGTAAATTCTATATCATAAAAAATAACGACTTAATTTGGATCTACCTAAAAATTACACACAAAAAACTTTACGTCACAAGCGAAATCATACTCAGAATTACAAGTTATTGTATTACTTATCGATTTCAGAACACAAAAAAGTATATTTAAAACATAAAGTGGAAATATTATTGCCAATCGGCTTAACCTTTTACGGCGAAACATTTCAGCCTGCGCGAGCGAAGGCTCAGAGCTGAAACAGCAAAGCTCTTTTCTTTTAGCCTAATTAAATTACCTTCATCAGGCATTCCATTTATTAACTTTTTCCAGCTGCAATGTTTCCCTCGTAAACTTACGTATAAGCACGTACAACAGACTAGCCATGCCCCGCGATTTTCCTAGGACCCTAAGGAAATTCTAGAATAACAAGAAGCCACAATGTATATCCATTTAAACCAAACTCAAATCCGTTGACTCGTTTCAGCGTGAAGAAGTACTACTACTGCTCACTGATTCACATACTTTCGCATTTAAAATATCTATAAGTGCCCCGCGCATTTAGGCGGCCAAGCCGCGCTGCCAGGTCGCCGCGGCCAACTAATCCTTCCAAGATATATGGAAAGGCGCGTATTACGCAGCCAGCCGTTGGCGGCCACGCTGAATTAAATGGGCTGCGCGCGCTGGCCTCGCGGCCAGGTCGCCGGCCTAATGCGCGGGGGCACATAGTGTGAAAAATTAGTAAAATAAGCCTGACCCTGATTCAATCAGGGTATTATAAATTACTAATTTAGAAGAGATGACCCAGCATATGTGGTGTGAAGTATAAGTATAGAACTGGATTAAAAGAAATACGACAATTCTAAAAAAATCAGTTGAAACTGAAACTGGATAGTCCACCACGTAAAGGTCTCCCTTTTTTACGCATTCACTCCTGAAGACTGAATGCCAGTTACTTCCTCCTTTGAACGAGTAGGTACCTAATTGAATTTTGAGGCGTGATTGCCGTGAAATTACTGGCTTACCTGTTATTCGTTTCTTATGTCAAAAGTCGGGATCCTTTCTTCATTATGCATGGTAAATAAGCACAGATGTGTCGGTAAAGAAACAAAATGAATTGATTTGATCGTACGATGTGCGGAAAACGCAAATAAAATACGATGTTCATAAAATAGTACGTCCATTTCGCTATGCTTCAAGAATACACGTTCTGCATTTACGATCTTTCGGTATCGGTCTTAGTTTGTTCTAACATATTGCTGAACCGACAAGGTGCTTCGAAAACTGCTGAGCGATTTCCACTATTTATTACTTGTGAATATGCTAGCTTCGATGCTTGTGAACAAAACATGTTAATGAGAGCGAAGCCACATGCGATGCGAGCCACTTATGCATCGGACAATATGTATTAAGATCATTCGAAGCTCTCTCGGAGTCATGATCAGGCGAGGTAACAACGCACAAAATTAGGTATCTCATTGATATATGCGAAACAGTAGGGGGTTCTCCGGACGAGTCTCCTCAATCCTCACAAAGAGCTCTACCACTAATCTATAGTAGGTATCTACTTGTTTCAGGCTAGGTGGCGTCACGCTACACTTGGATTGGGAACTGGCTCTCAAGTAAGGCTACCGGAAGACACCGATAGGTTCTTTATTCGGTCTTGTCGGTGGAGCATTTTCCATTTTGTTCGGTCCTCAGCCAATTCAGTAGGTACTACTGGTACTGCTATACTAGGTACTAAAGAAGGAAACTCTAAGGAAAGTAATTTTCTTTCAGGTAGCGGAAGAGGAGACTCGGCTAAAAGTGTCTCTAATTCACTTGTCATAAAGCTATTATTTCTTGTATTTACTTGTGATAAATAAAGGTTTATTAGCTAAGCTACCCAAATATATTTGTGAGTGTATGGCAGGATTGCATACAAATCTGATCCGCTCGTGATTCACCCCTGTGACCTTGGCACCGAAGGGTTGGGGGAGAATCGTTTTGGATGGGGTTGTTAATGATTTAGGAACTGTAAGCCCACTGTGTAAAATATGACCATGAGATTTCGAAAACAATTTGCTACTATAAAACCATGCATCGTGTCCAGTCGCGCAGAAAATAAATGTTAACTAGGTCAAGCGTTCGGATTGACTTGAATTGAATCAAAGGACTTGAATTGAATGACTGAACATTGAGCACCCATTGAATGTTTGTTTTTAAAGGTTGGTTTTTAAATTTTTAAGAATACGAACCACGAGAACATCATAACGGAACTAGCTACTTAGCTGTTGTTTTATTTACTTTTTTTAAGTACAAAAACCTGATATATCTAGTTTATCACCTACAGAAGCACCCCTGTAACCTTGAAACACGAGGGTTGTCCCCCACCGTGCTAAATAGAGGGCTATTACCGTTGCCACCGTAAACACAGCTAATGAGCACGCAGTGAACTGACGAACTGACACTAGTTGATCATAGGTTTAGCCGGTATGGTATTGATTATGCAATGAACCTGCCTGCTACGCCATGATTGCTGTTTTTAAGAAATACTTATATTGGGATTTTATAGTGCAATCACATCATTCATCAATTCGTCACGCGGATTTGATCCGATCCGATCCGATATTTATGCAATTTGACAGTTGGATAGATGAGAAAAAACGCAGAATTCAGTTACAATTGAAGCGACGATGGCTCCTAAGCAGTGGTTTTGCTAACCGTGGGTCATAGGTTCGAAGCAGCAATAAGTTTTCGGTGAAGAAAACAGAGTGTTGAACACTTGGTGGTAGAGCATTTTGTGGTGCACTCTCGCCAAGCACTTATCGGAGTGTTCCGGCAGCCTCACTAGAGAGCCTGTTTCTAAAAGAAGTAGCGTGGTGCCACCTTCAACCACATCGTTGTCTTGTTGTCAAACGCTGTAAGGAGACACAAGTTCCCTAAATGGCGCACGTATCAATTCCTACGGGAGAGCCCGCTGTTAGGGCACAACAGAACTTCAAACTTCTATACATGAACTAAATGAGTAAATAATCTTTTGTAAATATTATCTTATATCTAATTCTATTTCAGCATACAGTTCCAAATGAATCACCCATGGCGTTCTAATAAGTGATATTCAATTGAGAGAGGACATTGAATGAGACTATGTAGTCGTTCGTTCTATTCTTAGCGTCTGATCTGTGATTCATTGATCGCCAAAATGTCTAAACGATTACAATTGTTTTTACTTCTTACAGCGAGAGCGGTCTCTTCTTATCAGGGTAGCGTTTGACAAGGTAGTAAGTAACGATTATGAACAACACTTAGTTTGGATTGTTAATTGTAACTATTTAAATAGATTGAAAGTTTTGAACGCAACCAATGGTGTAATCGTACTCGATCTAAATTTAGTTGCTGCTGCTAATCAAGACATTATTTCAGTTTAATTTTCACTGAGTACTAGATCTATTTTTTTCTTTTTCAATAGTACTAATTGTATTGGCAAGAATGGTTAGAAAATGCATTAGCTACGTATAGAATATGATTATTGATAGAGTTACAATCCAGCTCATTTCTAGTTCTTTTTTCCATAATATGTAAGCTTTTAGTTTATTATTTTTACAAATCTAAAGTAGAGAAAATAATCCACTGCAAGAGCTAATGGCTATTTAACCTCCTGGCAAAGGAGAGCACTAATTACTTAATCGTGTATAAATAGCCTAACGTCTTTGCTTGCCGCTCTATAAATAAAACATTGCCGGAGTATGAAAGAGGGTCTTCAACGCTGAAAAAACTTAGGGGAGAGCTTTCTGTGTACGTTTTCTATAGCGGTTGACATTCTGATATAAAAATTGAGCCCGTATTTACCTGCGTGGATTACTTTTTATCGCGATAAAAGTAGGTATCCCCAGGTATTATCTACCGATATCTTCAAAATTATCAAGATCTGTTTAGCGGTTTAGTCGTGAAATAACCAGAGGGCTGAAAGATCTGTTCGCATTAATTTATAATATTAAAGTATAGATACATACTCACTTATTATATATTGAACATTTTAAAGGAAATAAAAAGCATGAAACATTAAGTTAGTATGGTAGATTAATTATTATTATTTTCTCCAATAAACCGGAACATTACTATTCTATAGTAGATCAATTTTGGTACGTAATGCTTACTTTTTGGTACGTTTATTAAAAGTTATTGTATCTACCTTTTTTTCTATTAGGCCTACCTACAAACTTCTCATACATTTTAAAAGAACTTCCTGAAGCTTCACTTTTCAGTTATCGCCAAACTATTCAATAACTTTGAAAAACTAAGTCGGCAGATACGAAGCAATCAATAAACGTACCCTCGAACTTTATTGACAAATTCACAAAATATCACTCCTAAAAAACGATCCAATATACCAAAAAGCAATGATGTTCTGACAGATTTATAGGCCAGTTTCTCGTTTTTTATAGGCCAGATCTAGACAGTATGGATGCCGTAGCCAACATCGTTATAAACTCATTCTACAAGCTTTTGTGATTGATTAGACGGTGTTTTTTTACAAGCGTGTGGAAACTTTTGAGGTGTAGACTTGTAGAGATTTTTCTTAAAATATAGTTTCAGCTCTCTTGATTAATTTCTATTTTTTTATTAGAAAGGGCGAATAATTACCTTGTAAATCTTATATTTTTATTCGTTGTAAATGTAGTGGAAAATAAATCCAGGTATTAGTACCTACTTAGTACTACATAATTATATATTTTAAATAATATATGCGATAGTACTTCTGTAGTCTACGCGGTTGAAACCACGGTATTGGGTCCTTTTTTAACAGCGTAATAGAGCCTAACCTAATATCTTTTGAGAAGGCTTCCTTTATTTAAGTAACACTGTCAAACAAAGCATCAAGCCGAATATAATCTGCATTTTAGCCTACTATTTATAGGCTTACATGCTTACATAACAGTGGTTATCACCCAATCTACGTCTGTATTGACATGGCCCGTCGACAGCGTCGGTCGGTCGCGCCTGTCCGCAAAATGAGCTGCTATGGCGCCCGACAGTCCTACATTATATCTAGGGTTTTAGAGATCGGGGTTACCATTATGAGAACATCGGAACAAAACACGTCCGCCTAAAACAATCTTATATAATCAAGTACTTTATAGCCGAAAAGCCTTGTGTTACAAATCCGCTTGTTGTCTAGCACTGGCATACTACTTTAATTGTAGTTTCTTTGTCTTTAGTTTACATTATCCATACTTTAATATTATAAATGCGAAAATAACTCTCTCTCTATCCCTCTGTCTGTCAGCTACCCTGAAAATTTCATCTCTTTTATTTTTTCATTTTTTTTTTATTCTAATATTATTTAGGGACTTTTACCATATTTGGCATGCCAGTCCCATCGTACCCTAACCATGTAATCACTAATGCAAAAATAACTGGTACAGAGATATTGCAGCATCGCTTGTTGGTTCCGCTAATATGCTTATAAAAGTACCAATATCGTACTTATTCAAGTTGTATTTTTGCATTAGTGATTCTCTCGCAGTTTTGTTTTCATATCTAGGAGCAGCGGTTGAGACTTCGTTGAAATGTCAGTGAATTATTCAGGACTAATTCCTAGTATTAATGTAAATGCGAAAGTTTGTGTGTGTGAATGTTTGTATCACCGGAACTACCGATTACCGAATCAATGAATGCCATAGTAAATAACTCCTAATTTTTACTCTATCTCCAAATAAGAACATCGACAAACAAAGAGTTTTCTTTCTGTCGTTTTCACAATGTAGTCGTTATGATACAAACCCCAAATATGTAGGTAAGTATAGTGAATTAATCTTCTGAATAAGTGAATACCTATAAATCTAAAACTAGAAGCTCTACAGTTACTTTGAGCATTCTTTACAATGCAGTCATGTAAGTTGTGTTGACTTTATTTTGGCGTGAATGTGCAATGTGCATCCATTTTCATCCTTTTAAAACGTTCAAAGTTAATTTACATAAACTAATTTAGTACAAGCTTGCTTGCTTCGCTTAGATTGTTTGTACAACCATATCAGTCTAATCTTTGGTTTAGTCATGGCTGTTTTTAAATATGCTAAACAGAATGCAGTACTCGTATATTTTGATTTACGTATACCTTATTCGTAGTGTTGGGACAGCTGGCCACAAAGATGAGAGATGCCATTCACTGTGCGAATTACCGCTATAAATGGTGGAAGTCTGTTAGAACTAAACAAATACCGGGTGGGAACATCAGGATGCTCAGCAGTTATCAAACGACTGGACAAGAATAACCTACCTATTTACTAGAAAATCTCTTCAAAAGACTAAAGACTTTATTAATTTAACTTCGCTTGTTTTGTGGCAGTCCAGCATTCATTTGTTTATTGTACAAAGACAGACTGATGTTTCAAATAAAAACAGACTCGTATTATACTTTATTAGTTGAAACAGAGAATATGGTAATCTAGTAAGAGGTCGCTCAACTTGATTTCAAGCTGTATTTAATGTTGAAAACTTGGGTGACTAGATATTTCTGTAATAAACTCATTACAAGAAAATGTTGAAAGAACAACATTTAGTTTTAAAAACAGCAATTGATGTACATAACATTATATGGCATAAGCCAGATAAACGAAAGGAGGAGACCAAAATGCAAAATGCTTTAAAAAATTGTGCGCGAAGCTATTAAGCGAAGACTGTAAATTTTGACTGTAACCATGACATAATCTGATCATATTAATACCCCAATAATTGAAAAAAGATAAAAATAAACGAAATTCATAGCGAGACAAATCATAGAAGCTATTTTGGGGTATCACGAACATTCACCCCGCTTACTTTTCGGTTCTGTGATCGTCACGAAAGTAGACCGGTGGCCGAGAAATGGGAAATTTATGGCAGCCCTAGTCTGGGTGGTCTGAGGAAAGGAGGCCGTGGAAATATCTACGTACTCATATTATATAGACATACGCAATGTCCGACTATATTGTCTGGGCAGGCAGTAGGCAGTACGTGGACCATTGAGCAGATTTAGGCTTAATTTGAATTTATACAACTTGATATTAGGTATTTTGGATACTGCTGTCTTTATTGTGAATTTGTTTACAGTATGATCGCTTTCACGCCTAAACTACTGAACCGATTTAAATAAAATTTGTCACGGAGATAGTTTGAACCCCAAGGAAGGACATAGGGTACTTTTTATCGCGATAAAGTGTAGCCCACGCGGGTGAAACCGCGGGGATCAGCTAGTATAATATGTCTAGTACACGTCCTTAAAAAAAACCATGACGCAATATTTTACAAATCCTGACCCGGTTAAGGATTTTCTTTGAAAGAATGAGTGCAATCTATCTAGCTAATAGCAATAAGCGTAACTGGAGTATCTTTTGATGTTTCTTGTCTTTTACAGGGTAGCTTTGATTTAAAGTCACGTGATGTTAAGTGACGAAGTAGCAACGCTATCTATACCTGGATTGTGATGCTGTCGGAACACACCGATAGGTGCTTGGTAAGTAATTGTTCACTTGAGGGTGATAGCCAGGTGAGCACTAGAGAATATATTTCATCGCGATTTTTTCTTTCACAGAAATCTCAAGCTTATTTCCGGATTCGAAACCACAATCTACGGGTCGCGAGTCGACGTCACTACCACTCAGCCATCATCGCTTCACCATTCACTTATCATGCTTTTAACCTATTAAGAGTTAATAAAACAGATTCAAAAAACACACAAGTTTATAAATACTCGTATGTTATGTAACTAAACTCGTGTGTTTTTATTTGCATGAAAAATGTATTTTTATTCAATATTTTGCACCTCGTTGTGCAGTTATTACGTGTAAATTCGTAACTTCGAGGCTATTCCGTATTGTTATAACAACATAAACAGTTTATGAACAATTGAGCAAACATCGTTCCAATCGTGAATCTTAATGAATGCTAAATAATTATTATTTGCATGTGAACCTGGCTGGATGTAAAAACACTAAAAACAGCATATCATCACAACACGTCGTTGTAAATCAACGATATGGGAAGTTTATCAAGTTTAGTTGCAAGGACAACGTTCTCGCGTATCTCAGATAAAGTATATTGAAGAAATACAGTGGGAATAAATGTTTTTGATGTTGCTTGTAATCATTGTTCAGGTAAGGGATAAAAAGGGTTATTGTAAAATTGCTAATTAATAACATTTTAAGGGTAACCTCTATGATAAACAATTTTTATCAAAACTAAATATATGTATATTGTTCGATTTTGTTTTTTACTTTTGTATGGAAGAAAACAATTATGAATTTTTATTATTAATATTATATTTATGATGTACAGAAGATGCGCTTAAGAGGTTATCATCATTTTCCTCCAATAACCCTGTATATTTATAGATATCCGCTTTTTTAACTGACCTCGAAAAACGAGTAGGTTTTCAAGATGACTGTTTGATATGTTGACATATCAAGCATTATTGTAAAATACACGACTGACATACTTTTAGGGCCTTTAGGCGATAAGGCCTATACCTATATAATACAGGTACACAGATATGCAAAGATACATGTTTTAAAAACTAAAGTGGCTTTATCATCACCATAGAGGGGGTGTGACGCATGATAAAAGCATGTAGTTTAATTTAAAATTGATAACCTAAGAACTAGATATAAAAACAAAACTTTTGAAATGATGTTTATGGACCTAATAAAAAAAAATGTTGCGATTTTATCTTTAAAGACTGTTTTAAATCACGATCATAAAATTGATGGTTTGTAAAATACCTAATACCATAAAATGCTCTAAATTGTTAGAAATGCTATTACAGCCACTATTTACACAAGTCGGTGAATAATTTGCATACGTTATTGACCTTAGCTCCGGTTGGAACATCGCGGCGTCATTAATGGATAAAATTATTTATATATTTAATCTATATCGCAACGATACAGCCAGTAAAAGCAATAGACTACATCCATATAGTTTTAATTTCGAAATCTGTTTGATAACGCCGAACTTTAATGTCATCTGCTTAGCATCGTCTAATCATCTTCTAACATTTATAAATCTCGTGCCACAGTGTTTGTTAATGAACTCCTCTGAAACGGAATGACCGATTTTTATGATTTTTTTGTGTATATCTGGTAGGTCTGACCATAAATAGGTCGTAGGCTATTTTAGAGATGATTAAACGTTTTTTTTTACCACGATAAACTGTAGTCCACGCGGGTGAAGCCGTGGGGTGCAGCTAGTTTGTTTATAAATAAAATACCTATTGCCGCAGTATTACGAGTAAGTGTATTTAAATTTTATCCTCTTTATAGTTTTATACATGGACATGCTATATTCACAGGTTTAATATTACTAGGGAGAGCAGGTGCGAAGTGATCCCTAGTCTTGAACAACCTTGGCACTGTGAAAGATTCTTAATCGCCTGTGAAATCAATCTGGAGCGGCTGTCATGTGAGTGTGACAGAGTAACGGTTGGACGTAGAAGTGCTCATAAATGAATTCGTGAAGAGACGTTTAAACAATGTGTGTACAGATAATAATTTTACGAGCTGACGAAGTGCAGGAGATAAACGATAGTTTTCCTTGTACTTTCGTTCAGTAAATGACAATTTGCAGATACTTATATAACATTAGCGACCCGCCCCGTCTTCGTAGAAATAGGCATAGATTTTGATTGAAAATAATGTGATGCGGCGGACATCCTTGTAGACCTTCTTCATGGAAGCGTCTACATAACTATTTCGTTCTTGTGAGACTTGTTTTAAAAATATCGCTATTTCTTAGTGAAAACTCTATTTCATCAGAATAAAACATAGCTTATGTCACACTTAAAGAAGCTGAAATAATTTTTGGATTCGGATTTGTAGTTTAGGAGATCACACCTAACAAATTGTGCCTTTTTATGATATTAGAAAACCATTTGTTTCCTAGAGCGACAAAAAACTACGTCGACACGAAAAAGTCCACAAGATCCAATAAATATTTCTCTAAAACCAGAGTTGTTTCATAACATCCAATGACGGCACCCCGCGCTTCGTGCCGTCAAATCAAATCTCGAGTCTACCGCATTGCTGCAGTTTAATGTTCGGACATAAATAAAAATAGTAGGAAACTGGATTATGTCTTAGTTAATAAACTTCCTTGAAATTCTTGTTATGCAAATTTCTCGTATCCGAACTGTTACATTACACTTTTCCCGATCACTCAATTTCCAACTTTAAATTAAGTAAGTAATTAATTAAGTCTTTTAGAATGCTAATTTGCTAAATACGATCACACTATTGCCTGAATTAAGTTACTCAACTATTTAGAACGACTACATTTACTTATGCTAATGTAGTACGCTTTAGATGAAATTATGAAACTGTATTCAAAGATTCCTTGAACTTTCAGGAAACGTCGGTGAAATATCTAAGGTTGCCAATGTAGTATAATGTATAATTGTATATTTTACTTTGTGTTTGACGTACGAAATTAATAATCGATCCTGATCCGTTATCCGCGGTTTTGGATCGATATGTCATGTCATAATTTATCGTTTTAGTACTAGGACTTTACATATTACTACTAATCACACAGGGTATAAGCTATCTCCATTCCAAATTTGATTCAGATCCGTTCAGTAGTTTTTGCCTGAAAGAGTAACACACATCCATCCATCCATCCATACTCATAAACTTTCACGTTTATAATATTAGTAGGAAGTAGGAAGAACTCACAACCTAATATTAAGCGTCATTAGTGTAATACATATTTTGAATGGGCGGCAATAGTTACGTTACATTTTAGAATATTTATACAATGGTGTCGATTCGGTATTGCATTCTCTAAAACTAAACTAAGTTTGACAGGTCCTATAATATTGCTGTCTTTTTCTAACCACTGAAGTAAAAAAAGGACAGCATTACTCTTAGACCTATCAAACTTAGTTTAGTTTTATACCGAATCGACACCAATATCTATCTTTTTATAACTGGCGTAGGTATACCATGTTCATGTCTTAATCAAGACAAAGTAAGTACCGAATATATTATTACGCTTTCAACACTATTGTGGTTTATTACATCAACCATTTTAATTAATCAACTCATTTAGCGTCAATGCTTTTATGTAAATTGAACTGATTCCGAGAATGAGGGATTGTGCGATGTATACAAAACATAGGTAAATAAAAAAGGACAGGAGAATAGTACCTAAGTTCTTTTGTCGGCGTCGATGTTTGACGTCGAATGACGTAATTTTTGCTTGCGTCAGTGTTACAACTGCGTCATAGAGTAAAAGTTTATGTACCATGAGCTCTGGTTTTACAAACAAAAGTAAAATATATTAGCAGACTGATACCTAAAACTAAAAACTCATTTGGTTTTTCTCTAGGTAAGTACGTATTTCTTTAGAGTTAAAAATTAAATATTCTTTCCTTACATTTTAAGTGGATTCTAGCGGAAAGTTATAAACAATAAACTACCTGTTCGTATTGACTGCATTCCGAATCGATGAATGTTAAACACTGCAACTATGAGATATGTTGTGAAACTACTCAAAAACAAAAACCAAAATACTGATCTAAACTTTTTGCACCCATTTCTCAATCTAAAACTCGTCGGCTGCCGGGCAAACCGCCATACATCAAATCCATCGAAATCAAGACGGTAGCAATAAAAAGTATTATGAATTCCGCGGCCGCGCGCAAGTGCCAAATCCCTGACACGCGACGAATTTTAAACATTACTGAGTTATTGATAGTTGGATTCAACTCGTGTTTTATTTGCTATTCAGCGCTGTGATCAAGCTCTAGTATTATTAGACTAGCTTTTAACATTGCGGCTTCGCTTGTAATATTTTCATGTACTTTGTTGTTCGAAAAACTGAAATTTTCCGAAACAAAAAATTTTTTATCATGCTTATCCCGATTACAGTCTATTCGATCCCTCCGTGTACCTAACTATTGTAATGGTTTAATTGAGTAATTAACCAAATGACGTTAAATTTACTGCGAAATCTTAAAAGTCTTTTAATGCAGGAGAATTCCGAAATCTACCGAATTCAACCTTTAGCAATGGTAGATGAATATTTATTTGATGTGATAGTTTTAAACGTCACCTACTGTGTTAAAAATAACTTTTAGTAATGTCTGTGACTAGGTCATTATATATTTTTAGAAAACATACAAACAAAAGTTACGTATATACATATTTGTAATACCTACTATTTTCATGTGAGATAATAGAAGTGGCGTCGGCGTCTAAACACAAGTTATGTGGTTTGTCATTTAGACTGACGAGCAGTAGGCGTTACTAAATGAGATGCCTTGTCTATTATTATTGGATCGTTTTCACTAAGCAGTAGCTGACATTTTAGATGTATTAAACACACTGGATTTCCATATGATTGGCTTGGCAACGGAACTGTTATTATAACTTTTATTTATTTCATGTTATAGTTTAGCTTAGTATTTTTTATTTTTTTACTGGCTAGCTAACAACAAGCACCTATAATTAGTGTGTTCCGGCAACCCCACTTGAGAGCCAGTTCCCAATACAGATGTAGCATGGCGGGCCACCGTCGACCACAAATCAGCTAAATAGTGGTCAAAGGCTACCCTAAAAGAAGTAAAAGTACGCTAATACATAATTAAATACCACTTTTTTTTACTTCTGCCTATTTCGAATGATGATATACCTATATTTTATATAGTTTTGCATACAAGGTGATTTTTGAGTAATAAAATTATATTTTTAGCGTCTTATTGATATCATGACAAGTTATAGTTTCAAACTTTATATCATTGACATTTAAATTTCTGTAGTTGGACGCTTGTTTATTTATTGTGAACTTCGTACCCCCGAAAGTTAATTTGATAATAATTCTTCATAAGCGATAAAGTAGCAATTAGTCAAGCAAAATTCGAGTTTTTTTCTGACTAAAGTGACTAACGCATAGCAATTGATTTTTACATATTTGTATGAAAATTTAATAATGAGCATCAAGACTTTAGTTGCTTATACTAAAAGTAATTTTAAACTTTGTAGTTTGTAGATTCCTTTTGATTTGTAATACTTTTAGTTTAAAAAGTATGTAAATACCTACTTAATACCCAACTTAATATCTCCAAAATTGTGATTTAGATTTGCTAAGTATCAGCAACTAAAAATTGTCTTATCAATTTCTACTTGTTGATAGCTAACGTCGATAAGAGCCTTATCTTACAAGAAATGTAAAAAATTTAAGTCGGTGCCTAATGTTTATATATATGTAATTGGTGTATATAATAACTTTTTTAAATTTCAGTAATTACTTACTAGCAAGATTCTATAATATAGTAAGCAGGTAGGTACATAGTTACCCATTAAGTATTATAGCAGTACGTGCTTTAGTCATATTAGTAAAATTTACATAAAACTGGAAACAAAACGAAATAAATGCACACTCGTGAACTTCATACAAAAATAAAAAGTGGCAACCCTAATACCCCACTCGCCAGCTTGTTAACATGTTGTTAAGGCGCCGTAATCACAGAATAGATAAATAAGTATTGCCGTAATTTCGATGCATTATTATATTAAATATGGACGTTAAACAGAACAGACATCCCTTAATCCAACGATTTACCAAAGGGGAAGATTAGCTATCTTCTCACAGCGCTCATTCAATAATATAATTGGCCGTGATAAAACTATACCCACATGCTCACAGCTATATTTCACATCTAGTGCTATTATTATAAATACAATACTAATTAAAAAACAACAAAGATAGAAAGACGTACCAAAAGCTGAAGAGCAACAGAGATACCAATATTAGTCGTAGGTAGTAGGTACACGAGGTTTACGATGTAAACACGAACACCAGATGGATTGTGACTAAGGCAGGTAAGTCTAATTAAGCATAATATAAGCAGTCCACGCTCGAGAAGCCAGTAACCCATCTTCCCTTCTTGATTATAATCTATGCCTTAATCGCCCTTATGGTATAGTAATTTTTCCGCACGAGAAATAAATAAACGTATCCGCTTTACGCAAGATTGAGCGTAACTTGTTACAGTAAATTAAATAATGTGAGCGTATCTATCACTTTCAATTAATTTATTGCCTATGGACTTTTTATATAATCATTATAATTTAAAACTACGTTTCAAAGTTAAAATACTTTAAGTTGCAAGGTAAAAATAAGATAACGAGAAAATAAATTTAAAGTGAGCATTATTTTAACTTTTGAAAAACATCTTATTGATATAAAAAAATATTTTTGGTTACAAAAATAGTTACTTATGTCTAATATTTAGTTTGTTCAATTTCAAGAAACCAAGTTTATCTTATTGGCTAAGTAATTAATCCTTATTTAAAACTAAACATTTTATCTAAATTTTTCAATTCAAACACATAATCTAATAAAAAATTACAACTAAAAGGTCACAAAATTGCTGCTATTTGCATTAAGTCCTTCGTACACTGTTTTTATTTGTATTTAAAACATTGAATAAATTAATTCTTAATTTATTTATAGTCAAATTACTTTATCTTAATTGCTTAATACTGTTAAACTTACGAGCAAAAATGGTTTTCCGCATGTTGAGACTTCAAACACATAACATTGATTTCACTCCTGATGGCATAAACACAATATAACTTCTCACGTCCAATATATAAATATATACATGCATTATTATGTACCAACTTTGATTGCCCGCGCTTCACTACGACTTCTCAAGGGTAAGCTTGACGCTTCCTATACGTCCGTCCGGTCAAAATAAACGCACAAAATTAAAAAAATATCATAACATAAGGCGTTACTGCGCATTTCTAGATACGACAATGATAAACAGCGAGGTCGAGTCTGCTTTTTGCGAGGTCTCCGCAACCTTCGCGAATTTAGCGCAATTTACATAACGCATACGTTACCTATACACTATTTGTACAGGTTATTCTGAATTCAATAGTGTCACTGCAATAACTGACACATTTAAAAGAAGTTACAATGGCTCAATGGTTTGCCTTGGCAGAATGTGACAAAATGTGTAGTGTTTCAAAATCTGGAAAATAAACATTAACTACAGCTTATTCATATTGTTTTGATGATACAAATCACATATAGTTACATAATATATGTTGCGTAGTAATTAAATATATATTAATACTTATAATTAAAAAAAAACACTATTTAGAGTAGTACTACCAGTACTACTACTGGGCCAGCCAGATTATGTCCAATAATACTCTCTCCAAAGGCCTGTGGCCCAGCAATGAGCACGTGACAAATAATGATGATTAAAAGTTTTGTTCAACTATTCAGAATAATCCTTCCAACATTATCAAAGTAAATTGCGGATATTGATGATAACAACGTGATAAAGGCCGTGAGATTTTCAACAAAATATATTGAGGAAGTAATTACGATGAGTACAAAATTGACAGACTCACTTACGTATAAGGAAGAAGCCCGTTAAAAGTGTTGGTAATACAGAAACACAGAGTACATTGTCATAGATCTTTTTCACATACAAGCTTCACAATGTCAAACCTATAAAAAAGGTTGACCTTGTGTAATGTACAAGAAAAGTAAGTACGTTCGTTTGAGCTAGAGGCTAACCCTGGCCTCGGAGTTTTCAGGCTGTCCCCATGCCTCCGTCATGTCCAAACGGATTAGGGTTACCACCTGTTAATGGAGCAAATAAGGTTTAAGCTTATTTTCTGAGGTAAAAAAAATAAAGTACATTTTGTGCAACGTGTAAATATAAAATACTTACTGTTTATTGGTATGCCTGTTTTAAGTAGTTTTTTTTATATCTGCAACATTTAATAAATACTTACTTGATAGACACACACACACACAGTTAAAAACGGAAACAATGATAATAAAATAAGAGCGCGAAAAAAAATTGTAACAACGTCAGAAATTGACAATTTACACGATTGACATTTGAGAGTGCGTTTAAATATTAAATCAGTTCTTCATAATCATTATTATTATGGATGCTTTCTGTTACACGCAAAAAAACACTTAACATTTTTATTTCTTTTGGTAAACAATGAAACTAAACCTTGACAAGTCAAAACTAGCAAATTGTAGTATTTTCACGTACTTTATGCACTATTTATGTACTCGTATAATGTAGGGTTTTCAAAAATAACGTTCAAACGTTCAACGTTCTTAATTATAACGAACTGGCAACCCTACAACGGATTGACAGATAACGTGTCTTTCAAAGCACGGAAGCGCTCAGTTGCAAATGCCACTAACGGTCACTCATACAAGTGATGAGTGATGACGTATGCTTAGTGTTGCTTAACCTGGACACTGTTAGTATCGATTAGACAATCTACTCCACGTCTGTTTCGTTATACGTATTATAAGTCTAGCGACCCGCCACAGCTTCGCAAGGGTAGGTAAAGATTTTGACCACCGGAAGTTTCCTCAAAACCAATAAAAACAAGTTAAATATGAAGGTAGAAAATCCAATGTTTACTGTTCTGACTATTTGGTAGAGGTATTGGAAGCCTACATTTAGTCAACTTTAATCAAACCGTTTAGTCGGCGTAAGCTGACACAGAACTAACTAACTAACTGAGATGGCGCAACGATCCAAAGTGAGTCTTGACCAGCGATAACAAAAGACGCCACTTCGGTCTGTCCAGCGCCACCTCCTGCCTGCCAGTCCTCCACCTGAAGCTCGCGCAAATCCTTCGTGACTTCGTCTTTCCAGCGATACCTGGGACGGCCGACCGGGCGACGGCCAGTTGGCCGTCCCATGTATGCTCGTTTGATCGCACGATCCTCTCCCATTCTTTCAAGGTGGCCGAGCCAGCGATGTTTGTGCGCTTTTATCTTGCCGGTGACATTCGGCTCGGCTCAGCTGGTACAGCCAGTTGTCTATTTTTTCCGACTTGTTTCACAAAAATCATGGTTTCTACTACTCTTTCAGAATATAACATAGCCTCTGATGCTCAGAGAAAATGTAACTTCCTATTGGTGAAATTGGATTGGCATCAGAACAATTCAGTTTAGGATTACCCTCTACATCTAAACAAACAAATTTTGCCTCGTGTATTGGTAGGTATACGCCATACAATACCTCAAAATAGAAGTATTACGACATGCAAGCATAGAGTAGTCTTATAGAATAGGTCATCCGATTCTTATCAGTACTGCATTCGACACAGCTGTAATATTTTCTTGGAATACGGCTGTTCCACTGGGCACACAATTTGTTTGACTGTTGGACAAAATAAGTAAATTTTAAACTTTTTGTCGCTTTACAGCATGGTCCGTATGGTGAATGGAATTGCTATCGCATTTTTGATAGTGTCCAAAAGGCTGATGATGATTTACTTTTTTTTTGAGCTTTTATTCTTCTTTTTTTCCCATGGTAGGTTTTCTTCTCATCCCACAGAAACCTTTTTCCGGGATTAATAAGAGTATCACATGTGTTAATCCACGGTATAAGCTATCTCCTTTCCACATTTCATCAAAATTGGTTCAGTAGTTACCGTGATACGTGATAACAAACATTCAAATACACACACAAACTTTCGTATTGTAATATTAGTAGGAAGTAAAAAAACTACAACTAAATATTTTACCAATCGTACTTAAACATAAATGTGATATAACCGTGATAAGCTTGTTTTAATGAATATTTACATTGTTAGTTTAACCTTAAATAGGTATATGTAGAACAAATTTAATTGGACAACCTATAAACGTACGATAAAAATAATAATTAACGTAAAGCTTAACGTTATGCTAATCATAACATGTAGGTACTGGGTGTTTGTTATTAAATAAATATTATTATTTGAAAATCTTTTTTGTTGAAAATCTATAGCATTAAAATATCATTTTAATTTTTTTTTTGTTTTTTAATTCTAATGTTATTGACCATGGTAGTTTAAAACAGTACTACAGTACATTTTATGGCATTTAAAAATACTGGTTTTCAACGCGGGTGCAGCTTTTGGTACTCGCCTAGGGACCTATTAAAGGATATTGTATAAAATATATTGAAAGTCAGATTTTCAATTCAAAGGGGGTACGTACACTAGATCCAACAGGACACACTACGATGCTATGATTTCATCTCGATGTTTTCCTTCATCAAACGCTCAAACTAATCATCATATCGTATTATGTATAACGCTGCAAAAATAGAGTGTTATATTTTTATAATAGTCATTCTTCATCATCATCATCATCATCACCATCGTCATCATCATCCGCCTAGTAAGTTCTAACTGCTGGGAGATAGGCCTTCTCTCAGAGGGATAAAGAGGATGGGCCAGAGTCTACCATGTTTTCCCAATGCGGGTTAGTAGATGCATGGCATCGTACGCATGGTTCTTGGACATGTCAGTTTCCTCACGATGTTTTTTCTTTCTCCGTTTAAATGATAGAAAATCCGTACATAACCTAAGAGTAAGTACTTTTTTTTTACTATTTACAGGGTAGCGTTTGACCACAAGACACCTGATGTTAAATGACGATGTGGTCGAAGATGGCGCCACGCTACACCTGGACTGGGAACTGGCTCTCAAGTGTGGCTGCCGGAACACACCGATAGGTGCTTGGCGACAGATTCTTAACAAGAGGGTGGTAGCTAGCCAGGCGAGTACTTAATTAACTTAGCCAAATCAACTCCCTCTTCATAGAAAAACACGTGGCTTTTGTTCAGAAAATGCGGGTTAATTATATTGATATCTGTATTACTTAATTATATTAATAGATTACCTACTACATTATGATATAAATAATGCATAGATACCTATTACCTACTATTCTTGAAGGTTATACAACATTTTAAGAATATTGCGTAATCTCAAGATGTGTTCTAAAATTGAAAATTTAGATTCATTTTAATAAGTTTATTTATTGTGATGACATATCAGAATTACTTAAACGGATGACTCTACTATGAGTATCAGAAAGTTAACAAGTGAATAGTGCAATTACCATAACAAAACTTTGGCCATAAGAAAACAGCAACCATACCGTTCAATGAAAGAAGAATTAATAATGCTAATAATAATAAAATTACGTACATTAAATAGGTTCTGAAGTGACAGTAGTATGTTGTATACATTTTGATATATATTATTATGATAAACAGAAAGACTTATTACTAATTATTATCTGACATAAAATTCAAAATAGTTTTTTCTTAACGGAGGGTGATAAGTGGTGCGTACTTCCTCCCATAGGGTTGCACCAAAACGATCTCAGTAACTTCGTATGATCATTCATTCCCTTCGTTTTAAACGTAGTAGACTGATATAGAGACGCGTGGAAAAAACACGTTTCTAGAAGGTCGAGGGATTGAAATATGAAAGGTTATTAATCGATTTTTAATGTAATTACGATTGCGACTGTCAAAATTATAAAGCTTAGAACGAAGGCCACAAAACAATTGCAAAACAGCATAGCAAAATACTATCTAATATTAAATGTTATTGTATTTGGAGAAGACAAAGCTTAAATGTTGTTCTTAACAATATCTATAGATGTTAAAGATTTAATATTAGTATAGAAGAGACAATGACTCTAAGGATGATACCGAACGAGCATAATTTTGTGAGTCGTGAGTCGTAGAATTTCGGTAGCATACATTCTGCTGCATTCGGTTTCATACAAAAAGGCAGTTGGTGCCACACGACGACGTAAAATGAGTTGACAATTCAGTTGAACGTAAAATGAGCGACCGAAAACACGCGACTCACGACTCATAAAATTACGCTCGTTTGGTTTCACCCTTACTTTTCCAACAACAATAAAGAAAAATAAGATGTTAAACGTAAGTCATCAGAATTCAAAATTTTAATTTTTTAAGAACCAAGCAACCGTTATCCGAATTTAAATTTCATAACGCCGCCGCCGCCGTCGCGTGAGAGTGTTCTATAAACAAAAGAGTTTAGTATCCGTAAACATAGGGGTGATGTACATATTTTATTGTTAGTCGTTTATTGCGCGGTGTATACATTCAGTGAATAATATAACATGGGAACACGGGATGCGGGCAGGCGGTCTGTCGGAACGACCTGATGACCCACTCCCGTTCGAAATGAGGGTTGCCATGTCACAGTACAAAAAATTTGTCGTATTAAATGATGGATAGCATTACCTACTAACAAAAATGCAAGTAAAATAATAATAAAAAACAATGAAAGGAAAATATAACATAGTTAGAGCCCACGGAGCATGAAGTCTACTTAGGTTGATTATTTGCATCCTGTCTGGCAGGGAACTGATATTAAAAGTACAGAAACATGAAAAAAACAAAACAGAAAAGGTGATGTTTTCGAAACAGTAGTCTTTTTTTTGATAATGCGCCTGAAACCTACGAGATTAGTGCTTTAGTAAATAAACGTAACATAACGTAACTTTATTGTTACAAACATCTTATAACTTAAAAATACCCTGGAAAATATGGATCAAAAAAGGTTGAAATGTCAACAGAGTTCGAAAATTAGGCCACTTGTTCGAGGTAAAGTGCTAAAGAGGACGTATAGCAGAATACCAGCCCTTCCATCTTCATTAGGTACTGCACAGAGATCCAATTGAACAAATGCTGAAAACTTGGCTAACGCGATTATTCCATGCGTCCCAACTGGCCGATAATTTTATGCAAAATGTTTCGCGGAAATTGTTTGGCTCGGCCTGTTTACGTGGTTTGTGTGCTAGGAACAGATATCCGCACGCGGAATACAACTCTATTGAAATATTGAACGACATATTTTAATTGAAATAATATGACCCTTTCAGCCGCTACGAAACCTGTGCAAAAATATATTATGCAGACTTGAAAACTACTTTTTTTTTCGTGGTGTTAACGCTGCTTAACATTATCATACTCTGTAGTAAACTAATGTAAACCATTTCCTACCTAACACTGTTTTAAGTTAAGTGCTAAATTAACTTTTTTCGTGTCACTATTTGCCAGTTTAGAATTTATAAAAGTAGCAACATGTCATTTGGTAGAGTTAGACTGCGTTTAGTTTCAAAGCATGCAGGTTTCATGAAAACTTTAAGTAGAAAACTTGGACGTTCCACAATGCTTAGAAAATACAGGTTTAAAGCAAAGTTAGCGGTTAAACTAAAAAAGAAATGAAGCTGCAATTAGGTAACTTATTCCTGCTGTTACCTTTTTACGCCTAAACCGCTTTAGATTTTTTTATGAAATTTGGCTGAGAGATAGTTTGAAACCCGGTGAAAGGCGTAGGATACTTTTTATTGCGATAAACTGTAGTCGGCGCGAGGCAAAGTAAGCTTATATAATACTAGCTGTTCCCTGCGGTTTCACCCGCGTGGGCTACAGTTTATCGCGATAAAAAGTATCCTATTTCCTTCCCCGGGGTTCAAATTATCTCTATACCAAATTCATTTTAATCGGTTCAGTAGTTTAGGCGCGATAGCGTATATATTCTGTATACTCCAAAATTATTCCCGCACTTCGGTGCCCCCTCAACGCGTTACCTGCTGTAGGTACCCATTATCCTATTTTAATTCTAAGTTAATTTTTCTTGGACCGCACGTTTGAACCGCGCAGTTAAAGGTCTTTCTGGTCCGCGACCGCACTTTACCTATTTCATAGATTCTCCCGGTACCCCCCTCACCTCACCGCGTTTCCCGCTGCGCTGCGGTGCGGCGATTTTATTTTTCTACTACTACTTACATTTTTAAACTCGTGATATCTTTCGAATGGAATGTCCGAATTGAATAATTCAAAAAGTTATATAAAGGCATTGAAACAGTTTTGAATAAGAAGTAATTTATTTTGATAAGGATTAATACCAAGATACAAATAAAGAGCCTTTTCTAGCGGCGGCATTAAAAATTATTTTTTTAAAATAAAAGATCACTTATTGTGGCATAACTATAATAGTTAGACATATGCTCTCGCGGACTTTTTTGTAGATCTAAATGAGACCTACAAACCCGTAATACGTTATTTTGTTCTAGTGTCAATAGTTTTTGCAGCGCACGCAAAAATAGGTTTTCGATTTCACACCTTGGGTTGCAAAATAGCAATTTTCTTACGGATCCCTAATTTTTTTGGAAATAAAATATAGCCTATAGCCTTCCTCGATAAATGGACTATCTAACACTGAAAGAATTTTTCAAATCGGACCAGTAGTTCCTGAGATTAGCGCGTTCAAACAAACAAACAAACAAACTCTGCAGCTTTATAATATTAGTATAGATACACTATAGCTAAGTAAGTCGTGAAATAGTGAACACAGTCTGGAAACTTTGAAGTAAGGCCGAGTATATAGTTCGAAATTTCGAATACTCACCGTACGGAATGCGAGCGACATCGTCACACAGAAGGCAGGTGGTCGGCTTACCTGAAAAATGGAATACATTTGTTAATAAACAATATGGAATTTTATTGTTTTTTTACAAAAACGAACGGCCCGCCCCGCGTCTTCATACGGACAAGCAAAGAGTTTTATTTGGAAAAAGTTTGTATAACTTTCTCGAAAATAAAGTAGCCTTCTCTGTGGCGTACACTATTTATGTACAAAATTTTAATAAAATCGGTCTAGGCACTTCAGCGCGAAAGCGTACGCCAACATGTCGCCGTCTCTCTGGTGATTTACATGAATAAGTGGTTTACATGAATTAGGTGTACTTAATTTATTTTTAAGTTGAAACAAGCGTGTTAACGGGTTGTTTAGAAGCAATTGCAGGTAAACTGGTTAATTTAAGTATTACGTTAAAATGTATACCTAGTTGATCACTATTATAACTTATATTGTTTGTCAAAATGAGAGTACCTACGTTCTAGAATAATCTAGAAGCTAGTAATTTGCATTATAGTTAAGTCGAAATAGGCATCAAAATTCCGATGAATTTTATGATAAGGATCAGACTTATCATAACTGGTCCACTCGCCTCTAACTAAACAATATGTTATTATAACCAAGTTCTACTACTATATGTTATGTGACGAAGTTAATAACCTCATAATATTTGTCATATTTGTAAGACAACATCTCCTTGGAGTATCTCCTACCTGTTTAACCTTTTCGAGTAATATAATAAAAACTTCTTAGTTAGGTCATGCCGCGTATTCATTATTTATATGAAACATGATATTATACCATTCATTGTCCATATTTAACAATGGCAACCGACATAATAAGTTGCCGACAAAAATAGCACAACACAACAAAAACATAACGTTGAACTCCATAGATCAGCTTCAGTAATTGAATGTCATCCATGATTACAATGTTTCACAAATAGACAAACAATTCAACAATACCGTGTTTAGGTATTCTATAAATATACCGAAGTATCCTTACAGAATACCGATAGCGACCACAAATAAAAATATCCTTTTCCAACCCAAATTGTTGTTTTATTCGGAACAATTCGCTCGCGTAAAAATAAACATTAAACCCCGACAATGTTCAATTGTACATTGTACCCCAGTTAAATGTGTAGCAATTTTTATATCGATTTCACTGTTAAAGTTCAGCAAAAAGCTGTTATTGAAACTTTATCAGTGTTAGCGGACTCAGCACCTATTAGTTTGCAAAAATACCTAATAACTAATCTAAGCGAACAGATTCTCAAGTGACATAATAAAAAGTAAATCTTGAATGACCAAAAAATACCTACCTAAAATTATGAGAAAAAATCAGATTCGTTTCGTGGGAAAATATAAGACTTTTTGATATAATCGTCCCGCGTTTTTTTAAACTACATTTTTTATTGCAATATATGTAATATGTACCTATCTGTAACCAGTCCATTATGTTAGTGTCTTACTTTATCTATATTATAGTAACTGGCGTCGCCATTCGTTACAACTCGTGCAGCCTTAGTTTCATATTCAATATTTGTTCCTGAGTCTTGTATATTTCTTTTTCTTGTATATTTCTCTATTCTTTTTCTGGGTGGTAGGGTATTTTCTAGTACTCGCCTGGCTAGCTACCACCCTCTTGTTAACAATCTGTCGCCAAGCACCTATCGGTGTGTTCCGGCAGCCACACTTGAGAGCCAGTTCCCAGTCCAGGTGTCGCCAGTTCCCTGTCCAGGTGTAGCGTGGTGCCATCTTCGACCACATCGTCACTTTACATCAGGTGACTTGTGGTCTAACGCTACCCTGTAAATAGTAAAAAAAAAAAATTCTATCTATTTAAGTACATATTACATAAGTATGTACATCGTTGTCTAGTACCTACCCATAATACAAGTTTCGAGCTTAATTTGGGGCTAGGTCAATTTGTGTGCAATTGTCCCCGATATTTATTTATTTATTTTTTAGCTGTAATGTTGGCAGCCAAATCTTTTTCCGCTATCCATTTCCCTTCTCCCTCGCATGCACGCCTACTGATTTTGGAGTTTGAGAACTTCCGGCCATCGAGTTCGCTCAATTTACCATAGGTATCTTTCCCGCAACCGTTCACAAAAAACGTCTACATACATTAGGCGTGAACAGTAACCAAATTAAAAAAGAAAGCCTAAAATTCAATAAAGGAAAACTTTTGGTGGATTCTACCTTTAGATTATAAAAAGTTTTCATCTGCGCATATTTTTCATAACAAATTCACGACAGTTAGCAATAAGTTAGCTATTCAATCAAAATTCATACAAATATGTGACGACTTAAAGCTAGCTTAAAGTTTTTGACGTCTCTTAAGTTAGTAGGTACATCAGTTAGATTCAATGTGCTTAAAATTTAAACATCCATATCCATATTGAGAGAAAATGTGTTGTTTTCAGTTGTTTATAGACAACTCGTAACTTATGCAAAAGGTAGCTCAAGCTAAGCGTTTGATACACGCCCTGAGTCGCCCTGTAATGCCCACTTATTGAAAATTCATAACCACTTGCAACAAATGAACCATTAACTGAATACTTTATGTGATTTGGTCTTCAGTTAGGGGAAGGAAGCTCTTGATTATTATTTACTTTACTTTTTATGGGGTGTGCACTGTGCACCCACATCGGGTCGTCACGGAAGGGTTCATTCTTTCTATTTTTAGCGTTGGGGTGCTTTTATTATTTGTCTATAAGGACATGCCTGTTATTATATATTTAGACAATAAGTTTTAAATAAAAGTAGGTTATGATTGACATAGATTAAAAGCATCTGCGGTTACACCATAGAGTTACACGAGCGACTTTCCCGTTATCCCTTACTCCCGTGGTAATTCTACAGGAAACTTTTTCTACTGAAGTACTAGCTTATAAAGCTCAACCAATTTGTAGTAAAATTGAAAGATTTTTCGATTGGTTTGAATGTCCTTGTTTTGCTTGCATTCACAAGTCCGTTATTTATTACTCCGATAGCACATACATACATTTTTTTATATAGGTATGTAATCGTTACTATTCAGATACATTTTTTGTTATTGTTATTTACTTATGACTATTTTGGCAATGCAATTTACATACTGCACTAGAGATTTCTAATGAAAACAGCTGATTTAATCTTTGGTGGACGATCCCACAGTGCATTGCCGCATAAGACTATGCTAAGATTGTTAAGTTTTGCTGAGTGGCTCTGAACTGTAAAGGGCTAGTGTCGCTTACCATCAGAGAAGGCACTTGCTCGTCTTCTTAGTAGCATAAAATAAATAAAATATGGCACAAACATCGTTTCAACATTCAATGTTAAAAATGTACATACATATATATATAAATGTATCTTATACTGCTTTACTGTGCGGCCTGCGTACAAGTTATTTGATCTAAGTCTATTTTTACGCAATCTGCGTCATCACTGTCCTTTTCTAGAAGTGGGTGTTCTATAGTAGTCGTATATCAGTCACAATGGCGGCCTTAACCCGGTGCTTGTTGAATAAACTTACTTTACTTCTTTATAAATTAACAGCTGTACCCGCGGTTTTACTCGGGTGGGCTTCAGTTTATCGCGATAAAAAGTACCCTATGTCCTTCCTCAGGGTTCAAACTACCTTCATACCAAATTTTATCAAGATATGTGCAGTGGTTTAGCTTGAAATGGTGACAAACAAACAAACATAGTAAACTTCGCACTTATAATGTTTAAGTATGATTATAAATTCTATAGAATGTTCCGGAGTAAATGAGAGGTTCTTATCATGGAAGTTCACAGTAACATATGAAAAAGTTTTTGTTCGCCAGACTTTTCAACACTATGAATGGTTTGATGCTATGAATAAAATTGAAATGCTAACAGAAGTCAGCACTCGCTTTATTTGGCTATGATATATGAAAATGCTTGAACGGGCAACATTTTTCATGTTTTGCTTCACTACCCATATTTCAAAGCTAAATAAACCACAGCGACTGTGAATCGGAATAGCTAAACGTGTTATGATCTTTTCATATCTACATCTCCCTTATTTTTGGAGTTGGTTGGAATTATGTGTGGCTTGATTGAAGCTGGAATTTCTTATGAAGAGAATTTGTATGTCCCTGTTACACTGCTTATTATTATAGGAATACTGGCAGGATAATTACAGAAACAAAGTCATAATTTTACTATCACACTTATAATATTAATGCGGAAGTGTGTGAGTGGGTTAAATGAGTGAGTGTGTATGTTTGTTACGTCTTCACGCCGAAAGGACTGAACGAATTTGAGTGAATTTTGGAATGGAGATAACTTATAAATAAATAAAAAAATATCGGACACCTAGCCCCAAATTAAGCTCGTAACTTGTGGACAACTTATACCCTGGACACACGGGCTATTTTTGTATCCTGGAAAAAGTTACCTGCGGGAAACTGGGAGAACCAAGGGGCACTGCTAGTGATAATCTATATAATATGACAAATAAAAAAATGTTTTTGTCCAGTAAGTGTTACTTGAAACTTCTGTGTCATCTTGTTGTGAAAAAGCACGCCGATATCAGACATTTAATAAAAAAACTGCAATAAAAACTTGCTAGAGAACGGCGTTGTAACGTATCTTCGGCATAGCTAGCAATACTTTTTTTGTTTACAAAATTTCAATGCATCACATAAATTAGAATTTATATTTCTTACGTTGCATAATATAATACATACTTAACATCATTAGCACATTTAAACTAATTACGAACAAAATAAGTGTAGGTATTTTACATTTTTAACAAGTTTTTCCGCAGACTAGCGAATTAATTCAATGAGTTGATTATATCCGTCTGCATTTTCCTGGATGACTAACAAAAGAGAGCACGTAGAGCGTCCCATTTTTTCCTCATTTCAGAGTTCCGTATTGAAAGCGGAAAACGGACAATATTCATGGCAGCGAATGTTGGTTTCTCATATTATTTTATGCTCGCTTCTAAATGTCTGTCGCTGGAGTTTGTGATGGATTGAATTTTTACGAATAAAATCTGCGAATTTAACAACGAGGTCGTGAAACAGGTTACTTTTATGAGAGAAAGAGAGAAATGAAGGAAATATTTATTAGATACTAGCTGTTCTCCTGTTTATCACGATAAAAGTATTATATGTCCTTCCCTAGGGTTTAAACTATCTCCATTTATCAAGATCTGTTCAACGGATTAGGCGTGAAAAGGTAGCCCACAGGTCCCCCAGAGAGAGTTATTCTCGCATGCATACATTTTACTAGTACATAAGGAAAATTACTGAACACATTGTTTCCATAGGTTATAAAAGGGTAAAAACTTGATTTTTACTGTGGTTAAAATAGTCATTCCTTACATCATGCGCCTAGAATTCCCGAACTGATATAATATATAATATTACAAATGTCAAGTGTTGTTAGTATATCTTATAAGCAATAGATACTTAAAAACGAACGTTATAAAAACGTCTTTTTTATTGGCTTTGTCAATTTGACACCCTCCTATAATACACGGAACCATGCCGCGCGTGCTTCACTTCAATTCTACTTAAGGCCTGGGTCTCAGAGAGGTCAATATGAAAGTTGGGAAAACGCTAAAGAATCGCTTAAAATAATTAAAGCAATATTTAAGAAAAATACATCTAAGGCCCTCGGAGTATGTACTATAAGTTTCTAATGCATTGATTGTATTAACAAGTACTTGTTATTTATACAGTAGGAGAAAAATCGTTCAAACTACAAGAAGGTTGGTTTATATATTTTCTATTCATAATTTAAGGATGTACACACACAGATTTCTTATTTTTTCTCTCTTATGTAGTTTTTAAATTATTTTTTGGTTTGGTAGACAGAAAAATTACTGTAATAAACCCCAATTTTCGGTTTCATGTTGCGATCACGTCCTTAACGGGAGGAGCGGGGACGCAAGGGCTATTCAGATGTCCATGAGTCATCGGTTAGGGGAGCTATGTGACGTCATCGATGTAAACACTCCGGCGATTAGATGCGTCAAAGAGCTCTTTGTCTTCAACGAGAAGGATTCGTTGATAGATTTCGTTGATTACTTTCGATTTAACTACCAAGCCAGAAAGAAATGATTGACATTCTCTTGATAGTTTTCGTCTTGAACATCGAGTCAAAGAGCGGATGACATAAAACTATTTGCACAGTGGGAGGTACGATCTCATAGATGCATGAAGAGCTTCAGAACATTGAATTTGAATCTTGAAGTCGGATTGAAGCTCATTTGATGGCAGTTGACATATGCAAAATATATATAGAGTAGGGTAATAACTATCTACCGTTCATTTTATCTACTTGACTTTATTTCTCTTGTCTTTTGACGTGAATTTGATGAACATGTTACGTTTAGTTCGGTGGGCATTTCTTCTAAAGCTTAAGAGATACAAAAATGATTGTTATATCGTTTTGAAGATCAATCTGATGGCTACTTAACAATAATATAGTATTTATCCACAAGGAGAACGTACAAACACCGGCTCGTTCATCTGTCAAATGATCGCAAACTTCAGTGACAAGTCCGATGTAGGCATGGCCTGCGGGGTGTGGCTACTGAGACCTGGTCCTTAAAAGTAATGCTTTCACAATGTAGTCTCTGCAATAATTACGTCATCGATTTCATTCTCGTTTGCTGTGTACTCCGTTACACTTGATTAGTTCGCGCTGCAGATAAATCTAATAGTTAATAATATCCAAATCACGGGTGACGAATGAATCATTGTCATTGTGACCTTAAACCGACAGAACAGATAAGGGGACAGATAGAGAACACTTTACTGTTACAAAATACGTAGTTATAATATTTATAAAATGTACAATGAAAATATCACAATGGTCGTTTTTTTTATTATTTTGTAATAGCGACCTGTCCCACGGCTTTGCCTGCGTGGAAGTTGATATTCCTTCATACAACCTTTAATATCTCATTTGACCACCTTAAGGTATGCTCTTCAAAAGTCAGTATTATAAAAAATCGTTTTCCGTGAACTATATTCCTTTTTCTGTCTTTCTTTCCAAGTTCTTTTTTTTGTTTAATTTTTTTTATTATTAAAGGCTACCCTGAAAATTTCACGTCATTATCATTTCGGTTTACGTTGTGGCAAGTTGACATATCAATGAATCACAAGTCAGGATTTTGAAGTTATTTTTTTTTATGTAGATTATACATTATGTAAAGTTCAAGGCCAAGGCCTATCGTTATGTATAGTTACATGAGTGCCTTATCTTCTTGCTTTTTATAGACCACGGTAGTGACGTCAGCGCTACCGGTAACATAGAAATAAGCAACTTAGTTGCCCATTGCAAAAGCTGCAAGTCTCGAGTGTGCGCATGGTGTAAGTTACACTACAACTCACAACAATTTGCGATAAAATTGAAATGAAACAGATAATGCATTATGTGGAACACAGCACTAGCTGGGCTTTTACCTTGTCGTTTTATGGGTTTACCGTTACTTAGAAACTTAACCTACTGATACGATGTCTATAGCCCCATTTGTTTTGTTATTAACTGGGCAGAATTATCCAATAATATCTGTAAAGTGTGATAAGTCTCCTCCATCTGCCAAAGGTCTTTCCAAGTTAATTTAAAAAGAACGGCTTAAATTATAGCTTCCTCGTAGCGTTTTGTTTTTACTTAAACTCATAATATGTACTAGTTATTTACATAGCTATTAAAATTATTTATATTTATATATATGTTGGTATGGTATACTATTTTTAGTATTTGCACGCATTATGGTTACGATAAAAACGTAAATCACATATTATTTTCATTCAAGTTATTTTTAATAGACCTAGGTCAAACCTCATAAATTATTACTACGTCTATCGAACAGACTGCGACACAATTGAATATTTTATGAAAAATACCACTTACTTACCTTTATAAGTTCATACTTTATTACAACATTCCTCCTGCAAAACAATTTGGAAAAGACATACGGTCGGCTTGCGTCGAGCAAGACTTTTAAAATTGACTTGCTAAAAATAGTTTGACACAAATTCGCCCATTCCGGATATTAAAATGCTTCCTAGTTGAGGCCTTCTGCGCATTTGATTTGAATCGTATGAAAAACACAGTTTATGATGTGACTCAATGCCGCTTTACATCCAAGTGAGGAAAACACACGTTATTGATGAAGCCACAAAATTGATTAGGCGTTTTTGTTATTATATTTTGTCATAATATTTATTTATTGGTGTAAAAAAGTTCAACTAATTTCACATGCAATTGATGTAAAAGTTACACGGCCGTGTCCAGGATCCAATTATCCAAGCACGATATAAAAGGATCCTACTTTGCAGGCGCAGGTCTCAAGTCATTCATTATACCTACGAACTAAACTTGAAGAAAGTGGCTACCCTGAAAAGAATCTCAAGACCTGAAAATTTAAATAATTTCCTCGGCGTTAGAAGACGATAGGTACCTATACCTACCTGTACCTACCTCTACCTCAATGCTGGTATTCAGTGCCCTCTTTTTGTTTTAAGTGATATCCGCTCTTTAATGTTATTTACAATGAGTGTGCGAGTTCGGTATGTCTGTCAATCCCATCTGATTCTCTTGGGAGCACAGCTGAATAGCGGTAGTGTGTCTACCTTCTACGGAAAAGTGATATTGACAAGAACCATAGTAAAGGAGTAGTAGTTCAGCTTCATATAAATCGGCCGTCGCCGGTTTGAATGTGTGCGTGAGTAGCGGCACCGTGTACGCACGCACTTTTCACGCACACAATCACATAAACGAAAGGAGGCGGCCGGGGCCGCGGCCATGCACTCAGTACGGAACGCGCCGTCTATGCGTCACCGCAAGAGTAGGCAATTAACTCGTCGAGCGGCTTTAGCTAACCTACTGTTCTTTATATACTGTGCAAGAACTGAGATTTGTATGGCTAAAAATATTTACTAAACTTAACAGAAAATCTGCGAAAACTATTCTACTTTATAAAGGAAGTAGTGTAAAGTAGCAGGTCCTTTAAAACTCTAATGGACATTTCCGAGTTGCATTCCAACATAGAAAAACACCTGAGCAAAATTTCTTTAATTACTTTCCATTTCCTTCACGTGCGGTTAGATTATCCGGCGGCGCTAATGGTGGTTAAGTAGCAAATTAAATTAGCAGGACGACTTTATCGACATACTTCTTAGTTGTTAATCGAGGTGCGAAATCTAGAGCTGTGCACACTACGATACTCACCCACGGCGGCGCCGACGGGGGCGTAATCATGAAGCGTATACAATGGATAGTCACCTAGTTTGAACAGGTACGCGGACAGCAGTACCGCGTCCTGTCGCGGGTCCATCTGTTGGTGGTGTTGATTAGCCGTCGGTCTCATTAACGACGATATCGAAAAGTCTGTCGATCCGTGTGCGCCCCAACCGTTAACACTGCACAATTTACACTCCTCCTTCATGGTTCCATAAAACACTAAATAAATACTCTATAATCCGTTTTTTAATGTACTCGGTTTGTACTGGGCACTAGTAAATCACATATAAAAATATCCGTGGTCTGGGTCGCACATCACATCACAGAAGTTATCACAGCAGCATTCGGCGGCGCCTGTAATCCGTTCAGTAATACCATGAAGACAAACTCGGCTCGTGCAATTCTTTTTGTCGGGTCTACGATTGTACCCTTTCAAGAATCGAGTCGAGTTCGTAAATCATGTTAAGCTTCCAAGGATTCGTTACGCTTTCGCGAAGCGAAATTAGTCCGTAACATGATGTTTACCATCGCAAACAAATCACCTGTCACATCGCCAACTGTTTATTTCACTACCTACTTTGACGTTTAACTAATTGTTTTGACGGCTGTATAAGATTCCACGATATTAAAACATAACGAATGAAGAAAACTACGAATGTTCTAGAAAAGATTTTATAGTTATTGAACAAATTTCAACTGAAACCATGTAGCGAAAACGAGTTATGCACTTCTTAGTATTTTTAAAGGCAAATTTACATAACACGTTTCCCCATGAGCACATAAATGAGCATTATTTAATAGTTTGACTACAAATAAACTTTAATTTAACACAGTCTATTTCAACGTCAAAAACAGTGCACTAACTCCGCCTAGATTTGAATTGGTTTCTAGTTTGGACATAAGCGTTTCTAGTTTGATATTTGCGAAGCTCATAATACCTCATAAACGAGTTTAAACGTGGCACTCGTGTAGCTTACCGAGTTTGTTTATTGAGAGTTGACGGCGATTATGCATGGGATGGTAAACAGTCATACGGGTCGCGGTGTCGGCACGGTGTCGGCAAGTGACGAAAGCTAGCGGAGCGCTGCATTGCGGTGCCGCGGTCGGGTCAGAGGTGCAATGCCGTGTTACGACCGAATTCACTTGACTCAACACAATACACGTATTTGATAGAGTGCCTCTGCGGTGTCCTTGAGACGGCAATGTAAGTACGTTTCCACTCTTGAGTTTTCCTAACTCTCTAATTAGAAACATTGAATTTCAGTACCTAACGTATAATGAAGTATTAGCTATGTAGACATTTCCGTGCGTTGAAAGAATTTGGCGGCGAAGGAATTAGACATCTAATTGGATTTAGCTCACCAGTAGAGTCTTTGGTTTTCTGCTTCCCTCAATTCACTATTGGGTTTTTTATTCCCCTATTACGTGCACACAGTCGCGGCGTCTAATCCAAACTGCGTCGTTAGATTATGTTTGCTCTTTGCTCATCTTTGTTCCTTCAGACAGCCTTGACGTCATCTTGACCCGACCGTTCTCAATACTAAAACTCAAAATAGAACTTCTTTTCTTTCGTATGTAACCCGTTTTAAAAATGTAACGACACTCGAAACATTTTCGGGATGTATTGAGCAGCCAATTTTGGGGGCAATGAGGTGGTCTGTCTACTTCATCGCTCTTTATTGGACTTGTGACCAAGTGGCTTCAATGTCGAGCAGAAAATTGGGGTTATTTACAACCATTTTCCTCGGTGACAGTAATTGAATAAATGACCCCAAAAAATGTTAATCTACATGATAAATGGATGGGATGGGATGAGGTACCACCTCAGTCACCTGCGAGGTTATTGAGAGACAAAATCGGCTTTTCTTTTGGATACTTTTTAGAATTTTTTACAAGCTGATAGGAAAATACAACATAGTGACTCCACTGAGAATTTTTTAATTACGTTGATTATGTTTGTTAGAAATTTAAAATTGGATTCAATCCCGATAGAGAACGATTTTATGAGAATGTTCACTTTGTCTAATGGATTTCATAAGAACAAGAGACACCAAAAAGTTTGCGTTTTAAATAGAGACTCGGGGTAAATTAGAGAGAAGAATTTCATGAAACGGAGTTTAAAAATAAACATGGTGAAACTCATTAAAAATTCTTACAGTCAAATAATGTTCACGTAAATGTAAATCAGTTGATGGAAACCGTTAAAGACATTTCGTTATTATTTGTTTAGTCGGACTCGTGGTATTCAAGGGGATTAATAAAGTTTTAATGTATAGAGCAAGGTACGGCATACGTGCACAGAATAGCGTCGCAATAATGCAGAGCGGCCTTGGGACTGGCGGTAAACAATGTCACGTGTTCCGTCCATCTGCGTGAAAACATTAAAAATCACCGCTCCGATCTCTTTCAGCTATTATAGCGTTCTTCGTTTTACTATCGTGATTACATTAATCATAGTTTGTTCTATATTGTCTTTAGGTTCATCTTCATTGTCATCATGTTTATCGTCCACCAATTTGCTGAATTTTTTATCTATCATTTCATAATTATTATCTATCTACGTATTTTTATTATTAATCTATTGGGTTAAAGTTTACTTTTTTTCAGTCTTTATACTATCAGGAAGACGAGTACGAGAATATAATTGCTATTTATTATCGTAATAAGAACATATCCTTGTGGATTGTTCCACATCACATGTATAAATCGTATTGAGGATTACTTTATCGTTGTTGCGAATGATAGTTGATAAAACTTTTTAAAATTAACTAATCGGATTGAGTTATAAGTAATACTTTCATTTGATGATACCGATAATGACTTTGTTTTATTATCATTAAACGTAATTAAATTCTTGAGTACATTATCGGGTTCTTATCTGATAATGTCATTCTCAATTATTTCATCCATGTCAAAAGTAATACATAATACTATAGATTTTAAGAAATAATTTTTATTTCCACCTTTAATGGCTTCTTCGACTAACATGAGCGATGGAACCTTCTAATCTTTTGTAGAACCTCCATCGCTTCCAAATTAAAAAAGGTCGGCAATAATAGGTTAAGTCGCACGTGCGATGCAAGCAGCTGCCGTGACAGATGTTGTCGACGGAAACACCCCGCGCACCCCGCGCCACACCGGCGGGTACCTGCTCACCTGACTTGCGATAACCACGGGTAGAGATATTCAACACACATTCTGTTCTCGATTAGATGGTAATGAGGATAACAAATTACTAGATGGTGGTATTGATATAATCTGTGGTGAAATAATTATGTACTACAAAGAGATAAATATTCATTTTAAAAACAAAAGCTTCGATGAAGCTAATGATGCAACAAAAATGAGATTGACGTAAATGAACTGATAAACTCGTTTTCAATTACACGTAATTTAGCATGTCAATATGCTTTTAAAATCAGACAAATAAACGGAATTACGCACCATCAAAAAATCACTTGTACAGATTTCATAAACCTCGCTGTAGGTACGCAGGCAGATAAGAGGATTTTACGGAATATTTACACGCGTAAATTTTCAATTCTCCGAACCGATAGCTATTTGGAATGGATCAGAGTAAAATTCTTCGAACCGGGTTTAATCTGAACTGAAACTTCATTCCAACTGTTAGTAGTTCCTAGCATTAGCGAATAGCAACAACGCTGTAAATATTTGGCAATGTTTTCTGGCGATCACCCAATCAGACGACCATATGATATGGTTTAAATAAACTAAACCTAGACTTGCTAGTGCTACAATAGCTTAATAACTAAAAAAAATAGTACTGTGTGATAAATTAGATTTAAAGTAAACTATATTTGTCCCGGCTTAAAAACTGTATAAAAACATAAAGCTTGATTCAGATATATAATATATATGACAGAAAGGAAAAAGAGAAGGAGAAAGGATGTGTTCGGTTGCGTCAGTTCACTATAACTTACTGGCAAAATTCTTGTCGTTTTCCTAGGGTCTACAACTCGACATCTATAGTGAGTTTTAATGTGGTTTTACTATTACGTTGTAAGTATATCGTAGAACTATTTAATCGCATTTTTTAGTCCTTTGTCATCAGAAATCGGTTTAGATTATACGTGATCAATCGTTTGAAAGGGCAGCAGCCCTCCACTTGAATTGGCAAGCGACGCTGGCGTAAGCCCAATTTGTGCCAAGTATGGTTTTGCACAACCACTGCTCGATAGGTTGATAATATTGTTATGACGGATTGTTCGTAGACGGAAGAATCGTAATGGGAACTAATAGAAAGGCTATATAAAACTTAAACTTAACTATCTCGGCCAACGTGTTCATATTTACATCTTATATCAAATCATTTGACATTTTAGCGATAACATTGAAGAAAATAAATAAAGCTTATC
This sequence comes from Opisthograptis luteolata, assembly GCA_931315375.2. NCBI lineage: Eukaryota > Metazoa > Arthropoda > Insecta > Lepidoptera > Geometridae > Opisthograptis > Opisthograptis luteolata. The sequence goes on along the minus strand of OV928047.1, from coordinate 6,635,328 downwards.
ACAAATGAATTTTACTATCAGTTTCGATTACCATATCGTCGCGATGATAGCCGTGTATATAATGAATATCAATACTGTACTGCTTTCATTTTCTTTTTATTTCTTCTCTGATTTGTATGATTATTTAATCAGAAAACTCATGAAAGAAAAGATGGCCTATTATTTGCACTTCAGGCAATAAATTGAAATATAAAACTCAATTTGGGATATTTATTTCCCTACAAAATCAGGAACTCATTAATCATCGTTACCAATGTGTCGAGAGCCAAGTGGTGTGCAACGCGAACTAACGAAAGCACACCGCGTTGTTTCACAAGATCACCGACTGCTTACTAGGAGGTACTTACATAAGGCATAAAGCGTCTTGCGCAAAACCCACTTAGGTGCAGAACTCAATCGTAACGTAAGTTAGCTTTAAGTTCACGTACGTCACCCCGTGCGAAGTAACGATTCGATTAGATCTATCATGCGCGCAATTGCCGATTGACTAACCAATAAAATCTTTTATTCCCTTTCAGACCACTTACTCAAAACAAACCGCGCACAAATCATACGAATCTTTGTTTCAAATAATACCATTACCATGGAATTTAAAACCATAACAAATGATGTCAGAACAAAATGGGGAAAGCAACAAACCGATTCGTGACGACCCACATAGAGTACGTAGGAACTATGAAGAACTCTTTCAATGTTGGACGAACAACGGACCGTGACAATTGGGCTAATTCTGTCCCAATGATGAGGACATACATTCGGTTAAATAATTATAATATTTTTTGAATAGACCAGCGGTACCTTCACAGGTTTTATCGTCCAATTTATTTATTCAAATGGCATCAAATTTATAGTTGAAACGGCGGTCCGTATCCATTTGAAATTCAACTACCCTATTAAAGGAAAGTGTAAAGAGATACAGTTTCTAAAGTCATTTATCTGTGTAATTAATAGCTATTGATAGTAGGAGAGTGTGAAATTTTGCAACAGAGCTATATCGTATAGGAGGGCCGGAGGGCTGGAGAAAGCAAGCCTTTCACTCGACCTGCCTGTTACGCTCTGCGCGGCTAATTTAAACAATAATACGCAATCATGTCTATTGTTAGACCATACTCGTTTTCAGACCACGGAGGAGCAAAAACTGTAAAATTGTGACAGTAAACAGAGCAATACCAATCGAATTCATTGTATTCTATAACGATCATATTTTATGTTCCAAATCGTCGTATAGAATAAAAGTTGCCTTATCGCTTCATCTAATCGATGAAGTTTCTGACGCAAATCCTTGATGGATTTGGCTGGTATTAAATAAACACAATCAATGTTGTCATTTGTAATACTGAATATCAGTTATGCATTATTATAAACAATTCAATCCTTTGTGAAAACCTTAAAGAAAGGTCAGCGGTATAATTAAATCAAGAATGTTAAACTCTACAAGCTGCGGGTTCGCTATTAAAACAAACTAAGTAGAAGATTAACTTGAGAGTCGAGAACGGCTGTATGAGGTAAGTTTAAGGACCACAAAGGTGGAAGTTTGAGTGCAACCTGCAGCACAGTAGACCGCAAACTCGCCGTATACATACAAAGGCACTGTTAATGAATTGCTTTATAGACATGAAGGTCCATGAACTGTTGAATATTTTAACACAAGCCAGTGGTCTTGAAATTTAAATTAATCGTGCGGATTTCGTAAGCTCCAAACGTTACAATAACAACGGAGCGTTTCTTGTTTTCATAGTGTAGTGGGACTTTGACAAATAACCTTGTCTTTCTAAATAATTTAATGTCATTTGTCGAGTCCTCACAGTCATTATTCTGTGGTCTTCACCGACTTTGCTTTACTTATATGGAGTTCAAAAGCATTTGTAGCCGCGTTCATGCACATATTAGTTACCTCTTTCACAGGTAAGTGATTGGTTGGTTCGGCAAGGAAATTTTTATTCTCATGTAGATTTGAAGTTTAACGCAGCAATTCACAGTCAACAACCGTCATATGAAATATTTTAAATTTATGTCCAGCCTGAATCTTACTTACTGTAGCATAGATTTCATTTATGTGCACCATTGTATTGATGTTTTTTTTTATGATTTACGTATCTAAATTCAATAATTTAAACAATCTATTGTTTACATGAAGGTATATTTGACGGCCTCTCTGTTGTGTTACTTCTCTCAGAAGCTTAACCATGTCTTAAGAGCTTTCCCAATTTCGCTCATAACCGGGTCACAGGCCGATACAAAACTCATGATGACATTGTTTCACAGTAGGGTGACTTGGCCAGTTCACGACCACTTAGTGGACATGTAATCTTTGAAGTCACATAATTCCTAAAATATAGGGTGTTTTAATTCAAACAATACTTGGAAGAATAGAAAAAACATCAAATAGTCTAATTATTGCTAGTTTTAATATATTTTATGATTATAAGGATTAAATATTTATGGATTTGTCAAAAAGTGCAATTTTTTCAGTTTCCGACCACTTGCGGCCAGTTTACGTACGACATTTTAGTCAGTTGGCGTCCACTTAAATTCCAGTGAAAAAAGAGCGTTACCAGAATGATCTTAAGGTCGAAAATAAGAACAACAAATAAAGGCTCAAATTTATTTCACAAAACTGACATGTATAGTCATTTGCCGCCGCTTCTACATACGCCAAATCTTTAAAAATAGTACACTTCAGATGGTACCAACGCATATATTTGTCACAGCCGATATTTTTTTCTGATTCGTCTTCTACATCGCTAATCAAATCTTCGCAGCATTGGCTACATTGTACTGAAGCTGTCTTTTTAGGGGTATTCTTTACTGCTTTCTTCTTTCTAGGTATTTTGCTTGCCTTCTCTATAGCTTTTTTTCTTTTACCTCGGCTCTTAACATTTGTCTTCGAATCTTTTCTTTAGCAATGTTTTCTTTTTCTTCGTCTTTCTTTTCATAGAACTGTCTCCACGAGCACGAAGAGATTGCACTCGGCAATTTTGGACCTTTGTTTATATGTGTTTCTTTGTTTTTTGGTGCTGGGGGTTCGGGATATCGCAGATGTCTTGCGAATGCATCGTCAAAAGAACAGGTCGGAGTGATCTCTTTAAGCACAGGTGGTTCATGAACATCGGCTGATAACGTGAGCTGTTTAATTTTTGAGCAACTTCAATTTCGTCAAAAGGTACAATAGATATATTGTTCAGTGATATAAACGATCCAGCCTCAGGGAAACTTATATTCTCAATATTTTCTTCGGTTATGAATTGTTGCAGCGTTGCATCGGTTGTTAGTTCTGCAGTCAAGATATCTAAGTTTTGACAGGAAGGGATATCAGAAACTTGTTGCAAGGTGAGAGGCTCCTCGAAACTTAAATGTTCTGGTGTGACCGCGGTATTCAATGTAGCAGTGTGAGCTTCAACTGTAATTTCTTCCGCAAGTATACTGTTGCTCAGGTTAGATGATGCAGAATTTCGCGGCGTCTTGGATTTAGAACGACGATTTACAAGGAGATTAGTTTTAGCTTTGTATATTTCACTGAAAATTACGTTCGTATCAACGTTGTGTTTCGATATATTTTCCCGCAGGAACGAAATAACATTTGTGGCAGTGTCATAGTCCTTCGCAGATGGTGTCTTTTTGTTTTGGTTAGAATTACGAACTTTCCGTATAGTGTCTTTAACACATTTCGTATAATCGACAGCATCTTTATTCAAAGGATTATAATCCACATTTTCGGAAACCGTTAATTATTGCATCTTCCAGGTCCATTGTCAAAGTTTCCTTTAATATTTTGCAAAAATTTACTTTCGTTACGGTTTCGTTTACATTGTCTGCCTGCCAGTTTCTAATCGTTTTCTTCTATTCCTGCTTCAGTGGCTTAAAAACACTCACATCAGCTGGCTGTAGGATATGGGTAGGGCATAGAGAATAATTCCATTTTCTTCACAGAATTGGCTCAGCGATAAGGTCATATGTGACTTATGTCCGTCAATAAAGAGAATAACAGGTTTCTTGATGCCTTGTTGTGTTACCCAAGTATTGAAACTATTGCAGACATATTCATAGAACAGATCACTTCTCATCCAACCACTCTCTGATTTTCCAAGTACCCAAGATTCTGGTATACTATCGACAAGAGCTTTCGGTGGTCTTATATAGGGAAACACCACTAAAGGAGGACAAATCTTACCACTTGCCGTAAATACCACCAATAAGGTAATATTTTCTTTTTCATTATTCTTTTTAATCATATATAGGTTCTTGTAACCTTTAGGCCCCAAAACTTTTCCGCTTTATGGGCACAGAGAAAATCCTGTTTCGTCACCGTTAAAAATCCTAACTAGGTCATCAAATATGTCTGTGGCATCTATGGATTTTATATACTCCCACAACTCATGAAACCAGCATCTTATACGGGTCTCAGTGACTGCTGCTCTAGCATTATTAATGCCCTCTGCTTCACGAACGCTCACATCAGGATGACGCCTTAAAAACGCGTAATACCAAGTGCCTCCGGGTATGCTATCCTTGAAAGGGTTTTTGATTCCACTATCTCGAATTATTTTAGATACGCTCTCGAGTAGATCTTTTTTATATATAGGAAATCCACATCTAGCCATATCCAGTACCCAGTTTTTAAGTTTTTTCTCACCTTCATGACCTAAAACTGGGTCTGGGCCTACTTTAGGTTTTTTGTTGGCTAAAACTTTTCCTGAGAGTCGATCATGGACGGTTGTTTTCGGTACGCCGTAAACACGACAGGCTTCTCTTATTCCCATATTTTTATTTTTAATTTCTTCTATAGCTTTATTGAGATCTTCTCCGTAATCAAATAGACGTCTACCTGTCTTTTTCTTTGCAACCCCCACCTGTAAAAATATGTTTTCAAATAGGGTGTAAGTAGGTAGGATACTTATTAGTATATACATAACAGCTAATTTATATATATATATATATATTATGTTTCTATGTTATTGTGTTAATAAAGATATGTAGGTACCAATTTACGCTTGTCTTTTCCTTTCTTTAGAGTATGAGGAGCCATCTGTAAAAAAACATGCAATGTAATACCATTACCAACACCCAACCATTAGTACTTTAAAGCTTAATAATAATAAACATTAAAACACTGCAATTCCTGACCAGTTTCTAGTGGACGAGAAATAGGCAATTCACGTCCAGAAATGTATTCTATACAACTCTGGCGATAGAATATGGACGACAAATGGTTAACTCACGACCAATAAACTTTTGCTGCATAACATTGGAAAAGTGCATGTTCGTAATCTAGTTAGTTTACGACCACCAAATACGTGATTTTTCCAGTTGTTTGTATGTGATAATGAACCATGGTCGCTAAGTGACCGATTCCCGACCACATAAAAAATGCATATTGAAAAGTGTCTGCATTTTAGTTGTATTATCACATTTTGCTGGTCGCAATCTAACGTGTGAATAAACCATATTCTGAAGATCAAATTGGCAGAGTACAGCATGCCGTCCATCCATATTAATATTATAAATGTGAGAGTAACTGTCTGTCGGAAACAGTCATTTCCCGACCATGCGGTCGAGAAACGATGGAAGCGTAATTTTAGTAGGTTAGTTTGGCGAACACTCATTATTTTAGTTAAAAACACCAATTTTACAATCAAATAATGCTTTCGAGATAAATAACATGTTTTTTTAACATCCCAAACCACATTTCGATGCGTAAATCTCAATAAAAAACAGTTTTACTTACGTTTGAAAAAGTGTCCTCTCACTATTTTTTTTGTACTTTTGCGCAACCAATTTCAATACATCCACTACGGCTCTAGTTTCGAAGCTCACTGAGGGACATCACGTGTCATAGGCCAAAAAACGGTGTCGCTGGGGGGACTAAGTAGTTTGATGTTTCGTTCAAAAATAAAATAAACGCGCGCATCAGACGGTTTGACTATTTATTATGGTTTTACGAAAAAGTGGTCGTGAACCGGTGGTGGTCGGCTATCTAGCTGTTTCACCCTATTTAGTGGAAAGCCAATAACAGAGCGTTCCAAATCGGTCCCGTATGTCGTAATAGCTTGTTTGCCGCCTTTTGTCTAATTGGGGCATAACCTCTCGATGGCATTAATTTAATTGATAGCATTGCCAACCGAGGTGCAGAATCCATTGGCACTCAATTCTATAGAGGTTTCTACGAAATAATTATTTCAGGTGAGCAGTCTACTCGTCAGATTTACTGATTGAATGTTTGTCGCGGTATTTCTTATTGCAGTTAGTGTTAGTGGAACTTTAAAGGCAAGTATTTCAAGGAGAGTATTTTTCCTTCATATTAGGAAATGGTAAATTGAAGACTGTGGCAGAATCCTCTATCTATGGCAATTTACTAATAACAGATGATCTTATGTAAGCCTGCACACTAGGATCCACAGATGGTTGTGGATATATTTATGTTTCTTTTCTGTTGCGTCTTCATTAAGGTCTTCAATTTCCGTATTCGTGGCATGGTTGAAATATTTTTTTACTCTAATGTAAACAGTTGATCAGATTGCTTGTAAATTTGTTGTAGTACCCTTTACCTGTGAAGTCATTCTCTAAAGAGGTTATTCTCAGCTATGAACATCTGTAAGTTAAAGCTTGTTGCCACCCTATGTAGAACTAGGGCACAACCTCGTCTTTATCGGATAGCCATGACAAACTCGGTGCGGGTCAGGTAGGTACTAGGAAGCTCTTGGTAAAGCCCATTCAGTTTAACACCTTGTCAGTTTCACTTAATTGCTTGCTTTTGTTATGCATTTTATTAAATAAAGGCCAGCGTGATGAAGGGTCTGCAATTAATATTTATTTGTTAAGTTTACTTTTGTGTCTGAAACTGTTTTCTCTGCAATATGTTGTTTGTCAATAAATGCATGTTGGCACGATTACTGATTTTACGAACAGTTCAAGCTGAAGGTGTAGGCAAATTCCATATATTTATTTGCTACTTTAGAATTCATCACAGCGTTAAAATCGGGCGCGCGGATTAGTTAATTACTTAAGTGGAGACAGAATAAACATTTAATCGGTTGTTGATTCGTGAAATAGGAAATGTGACACCGCGGGCGGTCTCTATCCATTTGCGTTGGCAAACAGCTTATTTGAGGATTTGAGCGCGATAGCTCTATCATAGTTACGACGCGCACCGGCCGGCTACGCGGCCCCGGCTGCAACGTCAATTCGGTAGCACAAGTAGCAATCCTCATTTGAAGAGAACTCGTTTTGTACAATACCCACAATTTCTTTGCGCGATTCGATAAACGGCACTCGCCGGACACCATACCGGCACCGACATACGTGCGACACTAGTGACATTTACATGAATTGGAAGTTCAGTTGCGTTTCATGATCCTCACTGTACACATATCATAATATCCATTCGTTTGGCACAACACGACACTAGAAAACGATCGCCGAATTCAGGTTAAATCGCGAACGGAAGCGATGCACGGATAGTGCGTCGTGTTTACAGTTGGCGCGGCGCTTTTGCGGAGCGGGTGTGCGGGCGACCGCTCGCTTCCGTGGTTGACAGTCGACTGGCGGCGAGCGACGAGACGAAACGAAAGAAAGCTGTGTCGCGGCGCGTCGGTGAGGAGCGGGGCGGGGCGTGTGCGGGGTGGGGCACACCTGCGGGCGGCGGGAGCGCCTCTTGCCTCTGGCGAGCGACTGCGAAGCTTCCCGCTGCTACGCAATAAACGCTCGATAAACTTTCTCATTAGGCGCGCCTAACCCTGTGACCGTAAGCTCGTTTCTGCTTGCACATTAAAAGCAATGCAATACGACAACATTCATGAAGGCAATTTACACTCGAGCATGCGCCAAGTGCTGAGCTTTCGACTCGTGCGCAGAGGTTCACGAGTAGGTACGTGCGTGTACTTGTTTACTTACTCAAATTCATAGACAGCTTAGCGTATTCTTACTAGCTTAGAGAAGAGGGTATTTGTTGGTTGAGATGTTTGATTTCAATGACGGTCTTATCGAATGTCAAATATTTTCAGTTGAGGTAATTTTAAATCATTTGGAGCTTTTAATAAAACAATAAAAATAAAAACGTTAAGTTTCTAAACGTTAACGTTAAGTACGTTTAGCCATCTTCTGTAAACAATCCAAGTTGTTTGATACCGAATCATTAAATCAGTTTTTATGGAAAATCTAAGCAAAACTTCGGTCAAATTTGTCCATGCAGTTTGGTGCATCGCTATATACCTACTTAGTATCCATCGAACCCAAAACAACAACACAAACTTGGCTTTTCGTGACTCAGTCCTAATCGTTGAACGGACAAATATGACGAGAAAATTTAAGGAATGAGTCCGCCTGGGGAACTACCAAACCTTTGCCAGTTATTCAACCCCACGCAGTATTAATCAAGGGCGGATCCAGGGGAGGATCATGGGGGTTATGACCCCCCCCTGGGCTGAGACTAGGTTGACTAGCAGTGCTGCCAAGTGCCAATCAGCGGAAAATTCTCTGCATGGCGGGTAATGGAAGGGCTGCGTGGGGTGAGAGCCAGTAGGTAATGGATAAAAGCAGGTTAATTCCAGTAAAGGGAAATTCAATAAAATTCAGTAGTAAAAAAATATCAGACAAAAACCAGGTTTGTTTTTGTACGCATCCATTTGTTCAGCAAAATGTTATGCTAAATAATTTGTATGTTTATTTGTTTGAATGGAGGGTTATCATTGCTCGAAATGGAGCTGGACGCGCGTAATTATAAGGGACAATTTTAATAAGTAAAAATTTTGCGCCTTTGATATTAATAGAGAAGTAAAGGTCTTTTTCCTTCGTTTTGCTAACTTACAGAGTAGAAACAGCAAAGTTTTCGCGCTCGCTACGCTCATGTTTTTTGAGATTTGATATTTCTATATTCATTGTGGAATGAAGATCTCTTGTCCTCTGTTTTGCTAACTTACAGAGTAAAAATACTTTAAATTTTCGCGCTCGCTTCGCTCGCGTTTTTATGACTTCTTACTTTAAAATTCATTGTGAAAGGAACGTCTCTTGCCCTTTGTTTTGCTTACTTACAAAGTGGAAATGCTGTTTACATTGCCTTCTATTTACCTTCGAGTTATTGTTGGCAACGAATTGCCTTGATTATTTTTAGCGATATTTTTACCATTTTCCTGTCTTCCAGATCGATATGAGTTATCCCCATAGCGCTTACAGGGTTAAGTTACTGTGACAAGAGTCTTAAAATGTGTCATACACTGTCGAACATTAGTTATTGTTTCAGTCCTCAAACAATAGACCAGTACAGCCTGCACTCTACATTCTGCAATACCTGCTAGAGGTACATATTACTACCTACAAGTGACGTACCACCGCTATCACATTTGTAGTCACGTGTTTGGGCCACGTGTATCGAGCGCACGTGGATACAAAACACCATTCCATACAGTATATACTGCGACGTTACTGAAGTGCGGTTATCCGATGCTTTATAGGTTTTATTATAGTCGTTTAAATAGGAACAAGTGGATGGAGTGGTACAAAAGAACTAATCTTGATGTATCACTCATAGGGTTAAAATAAGGTTCGACTTCCTATCCATCCTCATAAATAAAAGCTTGTCTCGTTCGTGCCGCAGTGACGTAGCTAAGGCTGTAAGCGCCCAGGGCGAGGTTTGAATATCGCGCCCCCGAAACATGTAAAAAGAGAAACAATACTAATATACTTACAAATCGTTCTGGCAGAGACATGAGTGTTTATACATAATGTCATGCTAAATTATATTGCAAAAGTTTGACAGTGTTTATGTTTGTTGTTTCTTCACGGTGAAACGGCTTAAAAAGTTTGGAAAATTTGGACTGGAGATAGCTTATGCTCTGTAACGGCTTTTTATTCCCAATCCTGATTTTTGCAGTATAACGGGGTGTAAACGCAGGGCGCAGCGAGCAGTAGCAATAATTTCGTTCAGCGTGAGCCGGCAGTTGATATTTTGTACACAAAACTGTTAAATACTTTGAATAAATGATTCTTTAAGGCACTATCATAATCAAGTTCAAGATGAAATAATCCCATGTTTTGATTTTGAGTAAGTTCTTAATGTAACCGTGCGACAACGGCCCATAGGCTGCGGGTCTGCGAGTGCGCCCCAGCGAAGTACGCGCCCCCTTGAGGTTGGCGCCCCTGGTAGCCACCCCCGCAGCCAGCCCCTAGCTACGACGCTGCGTCCCACTCAATCTCATCTTGTCGCGTGTCTTGTGTGCCACCTTAATGCTATTTCAGTTTTCAAACATGCTTCGAAGTCTCGTAAGCGTTTGAGAAATGCTCAATAAAATTAGGCTTTTAAATTTTAACTTTTGAAGTCCTTCTTGACATCTCATACAAAACTTAGGTACAGTTAATATGTATACATATTACATGTCAACTTGAGCACCTCCCCCTATTTTTGTTGCTTAAAAAGAAAAGGGAATAAGAGAGGAAAAGCAAAAAAAAAAAATAAGAGGAAAAACGCTCTTTCTATATCAATATATCGGAATAAATTATTATTTATAAAAATATGAAAATTGTATATACCTACCTACCCTAGGCTACGTTTTATCCCGGGAAAAGGTTCCTGCGCCATACTGGAAAAACAGCAGATGTAACCGCAGGGCGCAGCGCTAGTTTACTTAATATTTTATACCGTTTGATTGACTAATATACTAATCGACCCAACATACTTATCTATGTAGCTTTATTTTCTTTAGGCCCACTTGCGTCAAATAGTGGGTTAAAAATGTAATGCAAGAGTTAAGTAACTCTGTGTTAGATGTGTATATCGTTAACTCATTATTTGTCTTGCGTCTACCTAAACTACCCCTGGGTTAAGTAACCCTGCCGGGGTCGCCAACATAATGCAATGTGCCACAGACGTATTGTATTTTTTTATGTCTATCGTTTGTTCTTAGATTACCGAGCAAAATGTAAAAGAAACAATAATGAATGAACCAAATATACCCATCTCCCTTACACTGGAGCATTTGTGCATTAGCTGTCGCCCGATCGGTGGATCCTACGATCCCTATAAGTTTTGAAAGGGCTATACTGAATGAAATGCGGTGCACTGATTGATGAATGTCTTTGTCAAAGTCAATTTGTGTTTATTGCAGTGGTTTTGTTTTTGACAATTTGATGCATTTCCAACCAAAGTATTTCGTGGTATTTTTCTTGTTTCTTGTGAGATAGCTGTGGTTTGTGGAATAAAATAAATGAGAGCATAATTATGGCAGCTTGAATCTTCTGTGAAAATCCATTTCTCTGATCGAGTTAAAATGATCTTGCCGAGTTTCAACTCTTCTATTGAAAAAATCTGTGTCTAGGTATTGCACTATTTCTTCATCGTCATCCTGGAATAAATCATCGAACATAATATCACTATTCATAGCGACACTGCTCAAAATCTTGAATGTAGTTTTTATTTTCACTGCGTTTGTGTTTGTGGTGTTTTTATATAGAGACAAAATAAAGGACCACATGAACAAATAAACGTCAAAGCCAGAGTTAATTATTTAACCCACCAAAATCGGAGAGTTAAATATTTACCCATCTAACTCAGAGTTAACACTTAACTCACGGTGGTGCAAGGCCATTTATCAATTTAACTCTGAGTTACTACTTAACTCCGAGTTAACTACGCTAACCTTGCTTGACGCAAGTGGGCCTTACTAGCCAAAACCCTACAATCTCTTCTGTCTCCCAAGTCACGTTTTTAAAACGCTCGAAAGGGATTTGGTGCTATATTTAAACTCAATGAAGTTGAAAACTCGGTTTCTTTTCTGTATAAATTTACGTGGCAGTTTAATATGCGGCAAATTAATTTTGTGTAATAAAATCAGCGATATACAATATACATGTCACTTTCCACTTCAAAGCGTCAGTTTTCTAACATATTTATTGCTGGTTTAATTTTTTAGACCTACTTTCTTAGACACATGATACTAATATTATAAACGCGAACGTTTGTGTACAAATGTGTTTGTTCACTCTTCACGTTTCAACCGCTGAACGGATTTGAATAAAAATAATAGAGATAGATTTTTATAGAGAATGATTCCGTGAAATGGTGGGGCGTGTTATAAAAAAAATATACATTCCAACATAGTTAGTAATTGAAAGATCATCTCCGGGGATACTTGCTTTATCCATAAACAAGGCTATCGCCGTCGCAACGTCTGGAATTTAATGGAGTTAGTCAACCTTATTTTGTATAACTAATAATGTCACAGAATAGTTATTGTACCTACATTAATTCTCAGAGATACAACTGTATTCAAAATCAAAATCAAAAATATGTTTATTCAATAGGATACATTGTGATCACTTTAAAACGTCAACTTAAAACTAGCTACGCCTATTACGAACTCAAATAGTAAGTAAAACCTTCGACTACATCGTCACTTAACGTGACTTGTGGTCAAACGTTACCCAGGAAGAAGTTAAAAAAAACATAATATACTTAGTTGTGAATGAGTTATAGGCAATATTACATTTCTTACAACTAGGTATGTACTACAATGATGTTACAGATCATAAAGAAATAATTTTAACACAGTAAATAAAGAACAGTAGGTTAGCTAAGGCCGCTCGACGAGTTAATTGCCTACTCTTGCGGTGACGCATAGGCGGCGCGTTCCGTACTGAGTGCATGGCCGCGGCCCCGGCCGCCTCCTTTCGTTTATGTGATTGTGTGCGTGAAAAGTGCGTGAGTACACGGTGCCGCTACTCACGCACACATTCAAACCGGCGACGGCCGATTTATATGAACTACTACTCCTTTACTATGATTTTAACATCTAATCAGGGCAAAGAGGCTGTCCAGAGGAGCGCAGTGCATTGCCGCGCAGGATTTTAAACAAAATCCAGGGTGGCACAGTCGAGCGACTTACTCTTCACACAGTTTCCAAAAAAAAAGTTGCATGTCCCTGCAAGAGGTATTTTCATTATGTACAGTAGGTACTCAATAAATTACATGTGGAACTGTGCTAAAAACAGCATTAACAACATTAACCAAGATTCAACAAATAACTATCCAAATAAATTCCAATTTAACAAGTTTTCTGGTAGTCGCAAACTCATACTAAATTTTAAATTCGCGAAAGAACGAGCACGACTATCTAGGTCAAGAGATCGGTGGACTTGTGCATATATAATAACTTGTGTTTTTGAATGACCAACGAACAGGGAAATTTTTGTTTTATACATGAAATGAAATCTACGTTTATTTTCAAAAAAATAACCTTAATATTAGGTACCTACTTAAATATTTTATGGAACTCAGATCACTAACGAAAACTTAACGAAAATCAGTCACTAATGTGACTGTGATTTTCGTTAAAAGTTTTTTAGTTTTTAAGAGCTGTGAATTTTGGTAAACTAATGCAATAAATAAATAAATATTTAATTATTCATCAAATAAGTATGCATAATGTGACAGACATAAAGTTGACGATGGTATAATTATTGTAATGAACCCACTAGTTAATAACTCCCACCACGAAACTAATAATTATGGTAACAACATACTTAAGCTACATAGTAATTAGCAATAAACATTGTTACAAGTACGTTCTCGTATGTAAAGTACTGTTATTGCTGCAGATTCATTTGATTAAGTAATTTGTACCAAGTAAACGTTTAGTACTTAACATTTAATTAACGTGCGTTTACTGACCCTACCGTACCCTACTAACTTCGGTAACAATATTAAGTGTTTTCTTTTAGTTCGTTGTAAGTAAAGATCCGTCTTTTAATTAAGCAATTATGACTTTGGATACTCATAATACCTACTGGTGAAGCATCTTGTTATAGGAAATCTATTTATCCCTTTTAATAATTGTCTACCTATTCTTAATTTACTCATTAATTATGAAAATATATGGAAAACACTTTATTATGTGCAGGTGCCCATTCATAGGAAATACTGTTCGTGTTTCCTCCGAAACTCCAGAGATGGCGTCAGCAGTTACGCTTCCATCTCATATGACTAGCTTGTGATTGGTCAGATCGCAAGCATTCGTACGACTTCACTTTTGGAACCCGCTGTGTGACGACTGTGCTCCGCAGATTTAATTAAACCTTTTAGTGAAAGAACTGAAATTTCTACTCAAAAACTACGTGTTTAGACAATACAGTGCTGCCTCCAACGTGTGGATAGTGATTCTGCTGTGAAACTTCCTTCAACTTGTCGATTCCCTGGATTTCGTTAGCCACCGGCCGGCTTGGCAAAAAACCAGCAGTTTGCTTGGTTTGGAAAGACGTCGGTCTGCTGTAAATCGCTTCTCGAAGAGTGGACGGGATCGCGGATGGTTGATCTGGTGAGTGGGCATTATTCTCTTACTGCATTGTGTATATGTGTCGATACTTGTGTTTTCCCTAGTAGGAATTTCGATAGTTTTTTCTCCGTACGCAAGTACACACGGTGTTGGCTATTTACACGCCACACCACCTACTGTACGTATTTTTAGATTTTTTAGGGCATTATTCTCTTACTGCATTGTGTCGATACTTGTGTTTTCCATAGTAGGAATTTCGATAGTTTTTTCTCCGTACGCAAGTACACACGGTGTTGGCTATTTACACGCCACACCACCTACTGTACGTATTTTTAGATTTTTTAGGGCATTATTCTCTTACTGCATTGTGTCGATACTTGTGTTTTCCATAGTAGGAATTTCGATAGTTTTTTCTCCGTACGCAAGTACACACGGTGTTGGCTATTTACACGCCACACCACCTACTGTACGTATTTTTAGATTTTTTAGGGCATTATTCTCTTACTGCATTGTGTCGATACTTGTGTTTTCCATAGTAGGAATTTCGATAGTTTTTTCTCCGTACGCAAGTACACACGGTGTTGGCTATTTACACGCCACACCACCTACTGTACGTATTTTTAGATTTTTTATACTATAAAAAGATAAAATGAATAAATACATTCAGAAATATTTATAGGTATTTATTAGGAGATGGTGATAAGTATAGAAGTGTGTGGATCCGATAGGACTTAGAAATAGGTATAATGCTAGCCGATTTTTTATTTTGTCTAGTTTTAGGCCGCATCATTTTGTGCCACTTTCATTCCTTTTTATTATACTTTAATCATAAACACTCACCTGTATATATTATATTAACCTAGAACAAAAAAAATGCATTGTTACATCCCCCGCGCGCGTGGAGTTTTCTCTAAAATCTGCCGTCCCTAGACCGTGGCTTATACGGACTGTTGGCCCTATTGATAGATAAATCCTGCACTGCCTAGACTGTCCTAGAGTTAAGCAAATAGTGGTGATATAGATTCTTAACGTCAGGTAGCTTTATGTAAAGCATAGCGTGCCCGCTGTGACCAGCCTCAAGCGTCAATAAATAATTATTGCGGTGGCCTGCCGCTGCCTCTGAGGAAATGGTTTTTCCTTTATTTTTATCCTTACTTGTCAATTAATGCACATTATTTAAACCGTTGTCGGTGCACTTCCTACTTGTTGATAGATTGTTCCGCTTTAACCAAATTTCATTAAAGGTGGAGATAACAAAATAAAGCTGCAAATTGGAGATAATTTTTGTCCGTAACTGTAATCGAAAACACATACATAGCAGATGGCCTTTTTAAAACATAAATATCGAAAAACCTGAGTAATCGGTGGTTAGTGGATCAAACGTTTTTCTAATCCCTACTTTCATACTAATATGATAAATTCGAAAGTAACTCTGTCTGTCTGTCTCGCTTTCACGCCTAAACTACTGAACTGATTTAAATGAAATTTGGTACGGAGATAGTTTGAACACTGAGGAAGGACATAGGATACTTTTTATCGCGATAAACTGTAGCCCACTCGGGTGAAACCGCGGGGAACAGCTAGTATTCTATAAACAAATACAAACACTCAGGGGGATTTCGAGCTATTTTTGCAATTAAGATTTCGTAGAAGTTTAGTGGGTAGTTGTTACTCGCAGTCTTCTGCAGGGTGATGCTACTGTGAGCTGCGCCATAACAGGTATATGCGACGCTTTCATCCGCTAACGTATTCATTATCTAGCATCTGTCAACGATGCGAGGAAATTCAAGGGATGGCACGCTTGATTGATTTTAATTGGTTTTATGACTAAGCTTGTAGAACCGTTTATATAGTACGTGAGGGTGCCCGACGCTCAAGAGCAATTCCTGCCAGTAATTACGAGATTCATAGTAACTTAATAATTCAGCGGCTTCGTAGTAAATTGATATACAAGTTAATTAATTGTCAATATCAAACTCAAACATTCTTTATTTAATAGGATACATAATATGACCACTTTAAAACATCAAACTTACCACTAACTGCGCCTGTTCCAACCTCCTAACGCCGGCAAAAGAACAGGCAAGAAACGCCAATCACGTAATTTTTTGGGCGCGATCACATTTACAATTTTAATCTTACTACTAATTGACTGAATTGGAGCAAGTTTACTGAAATTCCCAAGCTCTTTTGTCATCTAAATAGTCCGATATTTTTGTCAACTTTCGAACGTACTATTTACACGAATTATGGACCTTCAAAGAAGC
The DNA here is from genome assembly GCA_931315375.2 of Opisthograptis luteolata. Lineage (NCBI taxonomy): Eukaryota > Metazoa > Arthropoda > Insecta > Lepidoptera > Geometridae > Opisthograptis > Opisthograptis luteolata. The sequence goes on along the minus strand of OV928047.1, from coordinate 6,618,803 downwards.
ATATAATTTAAGGTGCATTCTACGCGTGTGTGCTTCATTAACATTTTCCGTTCCCATTAAGGAAACGAGCCCGGTTCGGAACCAAGCCGCGCGAAACAAACCTCTTTTTGTGGGAAAAAAGAAAAGGAATAAAAACACAAAAGTTCCAGCCAGCTGCGCCGGAGCATCCTGTCGACGTCACTACGTTTTTGCGTCCATTGAACGGAGACACGTGCAGCTATCTCTTACATTTAGACTAGCGGTGTGCGCGATCACGACTAATTGTCATAATCGAGACGAGACTTTTTCTAATATGTACTGATAATCGATTATGAAATTAGTAACTTACTAATTTTCATTTATAAATAACGTTACTAATTTGTTCACTAATCCTAGAGTAGGTTTGCTCCCGTCACCTACTAACGCGTACGTCTCACTCCACAACGCGGACAACAAATCGATTAGTAATCACTAAATTAGTCGGTAATTACTGATGGCTATAATCGAGATATCTCAAGACATAATAATCGAATGATTCCGACCGATTCCATTAGTTTATCTAATAATCACCGCTAATTTAGACAACGTCACACGAGACGACGACGGGAGGTATTGACTTGTTCAAGTTTTTTTTTTTACTTTTTACGGGGCTGGTTTATCAATATAACGGTAATCTTCCGGCGCCTTAAGCGCCTTGTTGTTTTGTAATGTAGAGTCGTGGTGATTGTTGATTTTTGGGCCTGGGTCGGGGCGCCTGGGACTGACAAAACCCATTCGCTCGTCGATAAATTGTCATTGTTGTGACACAATAACCTGACACCCGGGCACTCGGGACACGGGGGTCCCGGCAGGCTTGCACGTAATTTGCAACCGTGTAACGTAGCGGGACATTCAACGTTAGATTTAAACTTTACAGACCGTTAGTTAATCGTAGGTAGGTACTTTATTGCACTTAACTTTTTGGATTGCAACTCAAAATATGTGTAGTAGGTATACATAAAAACAAAGTATAGGGGTATCGAGACGAGTGCGATGAAAGTATTCATCCACAGAGCATGGAGCTTTGCAGATGGGCACCCCGACACGGTACAATCAATTTTGCTTACAAACTAAATAGTACTATCCATGGGATGGACTGTTTGGACGCACAACGGCTGCGTACTTAGGTTTGGTAGATTTGTGCGATCCTAGAACTTGTGTAACAGTTTAATCATCAATAGTAGGGGAGCCCAAGAGGGGATTTTGGGATTTACTCGAGCGCGTCAGATTAATATAAGGGAGGATACCTCACATATTGATAAGTACCTCCACAAAACATGAGGCCCATATATAAGGCCGCCCGTGAAGGATACAGGATCAGATTAGTAAAAAAAAATTGACCATCAGAAATTCTCGAGCGCGTCAGATTAAGGTAGGGTGAGTTAATTACATCCTAAAAAGTGTATATTCCACTAATCTGACAATTTGAGAGTGACGTAAAAAAGGGGAGGGCAACAAAGTTGTAAAAAAAAAACGTCATCTCGACATTCTCGAGCGTAGCTAAATTTTTTTTATTTTGAAGGAAATAATTCAAGAATAATGAAAAATATATAATCTGACGATTTCCGCAAGCCGAAATATCAAAAATTCGTCGATAAAGTTAAATGCGTGCAGCTGCGTGATGCCTACATTTCCTTCTCCGCGTTTCTATTCCTCTCTCACTCTTTCTCTATCTATTACTCTCTCACTTCGTCCCCACTCTGGTTTTTGTTGCCATGACGCCATTTTTTTGCTATTTTAATATTATTTGTGTGAATTAAAGTTTATAAATATTTAATATGAGTGATATTAATTTAAAATGATATTAATTTAAATTGCGCCAACCGCGTGAAAATTGGTTGATCCATTCAAAAGTTATTGCGGTTTGAAAATTCCAAAAATCGTGTTCTATGAAACTTCTATCAGACTTTCGAGCTGGGAGAGCTCAAATGCATAGAAATATTATTTCTTTGAACTCAGCGAGCTCAAAATATCACATAAATTATATTTTGAGCTCAGAAATGTCATAAGTACAATTTTAAGCACCCAGGAATGGAATTAGCGGGAAGTTGCAGGGATTGCCTTTAAGGTGAACCGTTTTTCTAATTTTTTTTTGTCAGATCAGGCAAATCCCTCTAGATAATCGTCAGATTATGAGACAGTACGTTTAGAACATAAAGATGAACCATATATATCTTAATCTGACGCGCTTGAGTATTTCAAAATGTCGAATTTTTTTTGCACATTATGAAAATGGCCGCGAGTTTGCGTCCCATCGAAATCGTCAGATTAGTGAATGAGAGCTTTTTTTTGGTGCACTTAACACTCCCTTAGAAAATCTGACGCGCTCGATTAATTTTTTTTTTTTTCATTTTCAACCCTTAAATACAACCACCCCCATCATGCAAACGATCAGATTAACATACGTACATTATTAAAAATACGTAGGACATTGATGCTATCAATATCTGACGCGCTCGAGGATGTCCATGCAACAGTTTTTTTTTACATATTTAAAAATCTATAGCCGCTTCCCCCACCGATGTAAAGGTATATATCATATAACATTTTTTTCTTCTTATCATCTAAGCTTTGCATCCCAATAGGTCTCTACGACGCTCGAGTAAATCCACATTTAGCATCATGGGCTCCCCTACCACAATAACCGTGTGAAATAATTACGTTGTCCCAGCAAACGTCCAAAATGCCAGAGTAAACAATAAATCTTGTTATTATTAATCACCTCTCTTGCAATTTGATAGTAAGCTTTAACTGTGGCCAGTTTCAATTAAAGCGAAGCTCATTCCGATTAGCAATATAGGGTTGTCAAACAACCCACATGAAAATGCTCGAAGGCGTTTGAGACGTGGTCCGTGAAATTCAATTTTCACTTGTATACCGAACACCTTGCACCTTTGTTATACTGGAAATTAGTTCGCCTGTTTTATAATTGCACTAGCTGTTCCCTGCGGTTTCACCCGCGTGGGCTACAGTTTATCGCGATAAAAAGTATCCTATGTCCTTCCCCGGGGCTCAAATTATCTCTATACCAAATTTCATTTAAATCGGTTCAGTAGTTTAGGCGCGAAAGCGTATATATTCCGTATACTCCAAAATTATTCCCGCACTTCGGTGTCCCCTCACCGCGTTACCTGTTTTAGGTATCCATTATCCTATTTTAATTCTAGGTTAATTTTCTTTTGGACCACGCGTTTGAATCGTGCTGTTAAAGGTCTTCCTGGTTCGCGAACGCACTTTACCTATTTCATAGATTCTCCCTCACCTCGTCGCGTTTCCCGCTGCGCTGGGGTGCGGCGGGTTTATTTTTCTACTACTACTTACATTTTTAAACTCGTGATATCTTTCGAATGGAATGTCCGAATTGAATGATTCAAAAAGTTGTATAAAGGTATTGAAGCAGTTTTGAATAAGAAGTTATTTATTTTGATAAGGATTAATACCAAGACACAAATAAAGAGCCTTTTCTAGAGGCGGCATTAAAAAATATTTTTTTTAAATAAAATATCACTTATTGCGGCATAACTATAATAGTTAGACATATGCTCTCGCGGACTTTTTTGTAGATCTTAATGAGACCTACAAACCCGTAAAACATTATTTTGTTCTAGTGTCAATAGTTTTTGCAGCGCACGCGAAAATAGGTTTTCGATTTCACACCTTGGGTTGCAAAATAGCAATTTTCTTACGGATCCCTAATTTTTTTGGGAATAAAATATAGCCTATAGCCTTCCTCGATAAATGGGCTATCTAACACTGAAAGAATTTTTCAAATCGGATCCGTAGTTCCTGAGATTAGCGCGTTCAAACAAACAAACAAACAAACAAACAAACAAACTCTGCAGCTTTATAATATTATAGTATAGATTTAGTTTTACATTGTTACCGAACGGAAACACGTGTTCCTTACAAAACGCTGATACCGAGTCCAAACCCCATCTCGGCACTGTTTTACTTGGTTTCGCCATCGCTCAAAACGATGAAAGCAAACATCTTGAGGGAACTGGCATGTCTAAGAACCAAAACCATGCGACATATTCTACTAATCCGTACTAGGCCAGCGTGGTGGATTATGGCCCATACTCTCTCTTTGCCTGTGTCCCAAAAGTGGGAACGTAATAGATCGATCATGACAATGGCTATGATGATAATTGATTTTTTTACGTTCAAGCAAACGAGTTTAATCCATTGTGATTTGTGCCCTAAAATCTTTAGTTTGGTAGTTTCCGATATAGCAAACAAAGCTCTGATTGTCGTGGTATCTATTTAACTAAAATACTACGACATAAAAAATTGACAGGGTGAAAATAAATAGTAAACACTTTTGTTCTCACAGCAAAACCCTACCAACACAATATCATGCTTATACTGTAAACTGATAACCATTATCTATCAGATATAAATATATACATGCATGTATATCTATACTATAATATTATAAAGCTGCAGAGTTTGTTTGTTTGTTTGTTTGTTTGTTTGTTTGTTTGTTTGAACGCGCTAATCTGAGGAACTACTGATCCGATTTGAAAAATTCTTTCATTGTTAGATAGCCCATTTATTGAGGAAGGCTATAGGCTATATTTTATTTCCAAAAAAATTAGGGATCCGTAAGAAAATTGCAATTTTGCAACCCAAGGTGTGAAATCGAAAATCTATTTTTGCGTGCGCTGCCAAAACTATTGACACTAGAACAAAGTAATGTATTACGGGTTTGTAGGTCTCATTAAGATCTACAAAAAAGTCCGCGAGAGCATATGTCTAACTATTATAGGAATGCCACAATAAGTGATCTTTTATTTTAAAATTTTAATTTTTAATGCCGCTGCTAGAAAAGGCTCATTATTTGTATCTTGGTATTAATCCTTATCAAAATAAATTACTTCTTATTCAAAACTGCTTCAATGCCTTTATATAACTTTTTAAATCATTCAATTTGGACATTCCATTCAAAAGATATCACGTGTTTAGAAATGTAAGTAGTAGTAGAAAAATAAACCCGCCGCACCGGGAAACGCGGTGAGGTGAGCACCGGGAGAATCTATGAAATAGGTAAAGTGCGGTCGCGGACCAGGAAGATCTTTAACTGCGCGGTTCAAACGTGCGGTCCAAGAAAAATTAACTTAGAATTTAAATAGGATAATGGGTACCTACAGAAGGTAACGCGGTGACCCCCTCTCCGAAGTGCGGGAATAGTTTTGGAGTATACGGAATATATACGCTTTCGCGCCTAAACTACTGAACCGATTTAAATGAAATTTGGTTTAGAGATAATTTGAGCCCCGGGGAAGGACATGGGATACTTTTTATCGCGATAAAAAGGCCTACGCGGGTGAAACCGCAGGGAACAGCTAGTTATTTATATACATCAAGCATACATATATCTTAGTACAAGTCTACTTTGTCTACATTGTGTGAAAGGAATTTGAATTATCAAGATAGAGTCAACGAGTAGGTATTATCTACTTTACATCCAAGGTGGGAAGAGGAAGTGACGATCAAGGCTCATAGTGGTCGCAGCCTATTCAATTATATAAATACAGTCAGTAACAAAAGTCGCTGAACAATAATACATTTTCCGATTACATACCTTCATCATGTTAAACACCAACCTTTGGCCGCATCATGACTTAAGATCAGGTGTATTGTGTTGTTAAACACTACTTTGTATTAAATTGTAAAACATTGATCAGAAACGCATTTGAAAAATCGAGTATGTACAGATACTTCTGTCGCTGACTGTACCAAGTTGAATTCCGGTGCTAAGAGCTGAATCTATTGAATAGAATCAGTGTGTAGAATTGTAGATATTATGACTTCCTTTTATGCGAGACTGGCGGTTGAAGTGATGGATTGATTTATTGCTTTTTTTGCTGTGATGCTTGTGTGTCGTTTTCAATGCAAATACCTACTTGTTTTTTATCACTATTTCAATAGCGTGCGTGTGTTCGTGATTCTTGTCCTCCTATAAACGGTTTGACCGATCTAGTTTAAATTTTGTTCGGTGATAATTTTGACCCGAGGGAGGTACATATGATAATTTTGACTCTGGCGAAGTACATCTGATAATTTTCATCGCGGCAAGAGATGTGATGAGAATAAACTATTTGACACAGATATTTATTTGTAAATATGTATTTTGGCAGTCAGATAGATCCTACTAATATTATACACGTGAAAGTTTGTGAGTATGGATGGATGGATGGATGGATGTTTGTTACTCTTTCACGCAAAAACTACGGAACGGATCAGAATGAAATTTGGAATGGAGACAGCTTATACCCTGGATTAACACATAGGCTACTTTTTATCCCAGAAAAAGGTTCCTGCGGGATAACGGGAATACGCGGGGCGCAACTAGTAGGTAGTTGGATAAAATGTCCGTTAAAATGAAATTTCACACTAGGGACAGAAAGGCGCGTTATGTGTAGAAAGCTGAGTATTGTTTTTTGAATCTGCAGTTAAAATCACTACAGGCATTGCTTTTAAAGTGTTCTTTATCTATTTCTTCTATATTCCTTTTTTAGAGTAAAAAGCACTATGCAGATGGCATCCCTCAGGGAAAATGCAGATTACTACGGCTCTCGTGTGAGCGCGTGGTTTATTGATCGAATCTAAATGCACTTTCGATAGCAATTTTTCGTTTTCTCTTCCTTGTGCAAAATGGTCTTGTTGTTATAGTGTTTGTATCTAATTTAATCATAGTGACTTAAAGTACTTAACTCTATGCGCAGAGAATTTCTGGATTCATGTATATATGTACTTATATATATCTCGTATGTCTCAATAGCCTCATCATCACTCATGCGATACTTAGGGTTACTTAATACTCATGCCAATTTGGGAATAAGTAATCACAAAAAAGACATAATCAAGGCAATAAGTGCAAAAAAGCGCGAAGGTTTGTGGAGATACCTACCTACATATATTCATACATAGGTACATCATATTTGTATACACGGGTAAAACCACGGGGAATAGTTAGTTTATTATGAAACAATAATACATACGAGTACATAAAATATTATCTCTTCTCCCGTCTTACATTTTTAAAACGCTTTTTAATTTACTAATTATCAAGCCCTTGTTGTTTATAGAATAGCAGAAAAACGGCCAAAACTACCCTAAAAACGGTATTTTTTGAAATACAGTTACAGTAAAAATATTAGAAATCAGATCTATTTAACGAATCTATATCCTTATTCTTACTGTTCGGCTGCAACAATATCGGATTAGACATAACTAAGAAAATAAAGCATTATAATTTACAAAATTATATTAACATTTTTTGTATACCTACTTTTACCAACCAATAATAAGTACGCTATAGACACTCATTCCATAAAAATAACTACACCTCACTGCCATACAAAAACGCATTTACTTACACACACATGCTCCTCTCTCTTTACCATACATAACATACATTTTATTGTTTCTAAAATGTATTTGTTCTCATTTCTAAAATCCTTCCCGACAATAAATGTATTTTAAAGGAAATATCGGTTGGGTAGGTACATTTATTATAGGCGAAAATACTACACAAAGCTTCAAAACAGCTCAGGCGACAATAAAATAAGCCTAACATGTTTACAAAGGCTACTTGTCCCTTTACGTAAGCACCTTTCCCACATACCTGTGCAGGGCCGTAGCAAGGATGTAAGCGGGGGTGAGGGGGTTATATACATGTTACCAATGTGTAAAACGTACTCTTAACGAATAGTTATGTGTTTGTGTGATTTTGACACCGAATCAGCTGTACTAATAATGTTCTATTCCCAGAAGCCACCACCATCTGCGCCGTTAAATATATTATGATTAAATTCAATGCATAAATAATTTAAACACCAAATGAAACATAAAATAAGATAAGAGATACAGAACACTTAGATAAGAACTATAAAATAATAATTTAAACAACATAAAACTAATTTTGTCCCGTATAAAAGAATTTGTGAGAAAACAGAAAAACAGCAAGCGCATGGCGAGCGGGGCTTTTGATTACCCCTTTAAAATATCACCCCCGCTACGAGCCTGTGTGTGTGGTTTGTTGGTTGATAATAACCAACAAACCTATATAATTTATGTTTATACGAACGCTGGGAGACACGTGTTGAGCCCATGTCACAATGCCAACGTGTTTGCGTTATCGAATCTAATTATATAGATTTCACGGTGAAAGACATTAAAAACTCATCGTCAAAAATTATATGTTAAGGAGGCGATTGACCAGTAATAATAAGGTATTTTAAATTGCTTACATTAACCCTAAATGTCACGATGAGACAATATGTTGCATACAACTTATGTAGTGTTCCATACGAATTATTATTTTCGTGAAAGTAAAAAAAATATCAGGTCCGCCTGTAAATATTAATTAATATGTTAAATTAATAAACAAAGAGTTTGATAACTCTGAATTAAAATGTTATTTTTATGACCAAAAAAATCTCATGCGGCATTCGAAATTAACTCAGTGTTAACTAACCAGAAAAAACCTATACTGAATGCTGGCAACTGTAGTGTTTATGGCCTGTTTGACGGATATTTGACATTACATTACTGAAGCGGAGTTAACGAGGTAACTCTCCATTGGTTTACAAGTATAACTCAAATCGCGTCGATTAATCGATTAGTCCTATGGCTTATGTATACACTGGATTAACATACTTATTTCTTACTTTTTATCCTGGAAAAGGTAAGCTGCATTAAATTATTATGTGACCAATAGCTATACTTATGTAAATTCTAAAAATGAGACTACTAACATTGTTCATTGAAATAATGTACGATAAGCCACCACTTTTTGATAGTTTATTATATCTCATGTTAGTAAATTCTGTTCTCATGAGAAAATACAAAGTTAACTATAAAAACAGCAATCGCAGAATAAACAGCGGCCGAACAAGAATTTTCGTATACGAGTATATACTCGTACCTATGTTGACATTTGGAATGTAATGTAAACATAATGATGGTATCTAAATCTCGCTATCTTATCGGAACATTATCATATCTCTGTATATTATTATGATAAATTATATATCTGGCCATTGAAGTAGCAACGATTTCCTATTGAAATGGAAAGTCGGAGAGTTATTTATAACTTGTTGCATTAAATACGCAATTTGTAAAAACATATGAAAATATATTTCTTTTGTGATCATTTTATTTTCACCTGTACGTAAAATTAATCAGATAGGTAAGTTAACTTTTTATGACAGTTTACTAGTATTAATATGAGTTAATTAAATACTTATATTATTATGTAATTTAATACAACAATAAAGAGTTAATTATTATTATTAAACAAAATTAATGTACCCACTATTACAAAAGTAGGTAAATAAATAGGTTACTATATAATTTTTTTGTAACATTTCTGGTATGTTTATTATTGATGATACAATACATTATTTATTCAAAAATCTGCCAGAAACATTTTCCTTTTCATAAACTTCAGTTAAATTCACCAATTTCGCCCAATTGAATGATTCATTGTTGTTGTTCTCAATTTGCGTATTACGCGAACGTGATTAAAAGATAACCTATGACTGACCCATTTATTGCGAAATTAATCTTCCCAAATGTGATAAAAAAAATACCAAATATTTGGTCTATGGCTAGTTAAATGCTTAAAGACCGAAATACATATCATAAATTAAAGTATTTTAACTTGATTTGAAGTTGACTAAGTATCACTTTTTTTATTCCTAAGGGTTAGTTAGCGTTTAACCATAAGGGTCGGTTTTATAAACGTCCGTAAGCAAAATGTCATACCAAATTTCGGTAAATTTGATCTTAATGTCAAATATTAATTTGACAATAAGATCGAATTTACCGAATTATTTAACAACTTACAGGCGTTTACAAAACCGGCCCTTAGTCACCTGATGTCAAGCGAAAATGTGTTCGAAGGTGGCGCCACGCTTTGCATCGATTGGGAAGCTACGAAGTACAACTTCCATTGCTCTAATACTTACATAATATCTCTATTCTTATAAGCCCCCCTATAGTCCCCTATAGTTATTTCAATCTCTCAAAAAATAATACGCAATATTTTCCTACCTCTCCTACATGAAACCGGCGAAACGCCCACTCGTTCGAAACTGCGAAATTGAGCCGTCTCTAATTAACACTAGATACCAACATAGTTATTAAACAATAAAAGCAATTATCTAACTCTACTACTTACTTTCACAACTTGAAATAAACGCCCGAAATGGATGATTGGCTCTTGTATTACCTGAAACAAAAGGGCACTTCGTTAATTAACCGACGCTATAAATAGGTAGAGCAGAAATAGAGAGTCGACAAACTACTGGCACAAAGCGTGTGAGAAAGTTATTGAGTACCAACACGATATTTCTTATTCTTATAGCTTGTTGAGATAGCCGTGGCGGAGTTATCTGAGCTCAATAGACAATCATAGATCGTAAACTTTTAACATTGTGGAACCATGATATGATATTATGGTAAGCTGTCGTGATGCTCTGGCAGACACGAAAATGCAACTAGATATATTACATTGAACTCGTTTGTGTTATTTTGACAAATAATTTAGTACCAACGATATTGACCTTCTATTAACGCCACTGGGTCCGTGTCTAGCTTGTCTGGTTAATGTGGATCCCTAATTTTTAATCACGCTACGCAGTGATAGAAAACTGGCTTTCAACTGCTTGACGGAGGGTTTGTAGCTAGTCAGGCGTCCAGCAGAAAATGCCCCACCAGCAAGCTATGTTTTCACCACGATGTTTTCTTTCATCGTAAGCTCAAGCTCTTTACAGTATTAAAACCCACGACCTTAAGGTCGCAAGCCGACGTCTCTACTACTGAGCTATCGTCGCTATGATAATACTACGTGTATAGTTGTACATTCTACATACATCAGTACATTTAACAATAAAAACGTTAACGAATTTGGCAAAGAAAGGCCAGTTCGTTAAAAATTACTTAACTACAAAGCCGGTGTACAGTCAACGACAAAAGTAGCTCAACATTAACACAATTTCCGATTACCGGCATCATCCCTACCAACACTGTTCTTAAGCATCTACCTTTGACCACATCATCACTTAAAATCAAGTGTGTTATGTTGTGGTCAGAGCGCTACCTTGTAAAATGTAAAAAAACCTACGCCATACTGATCTAAAACGCATTTAGGAAATCTAGTATGATCAGCTACTTATGTTGCTGACTGTACAAACAGCAGCTTTCTCTACTCCTGGTCTTAAACAGAGGCATACAAGAGAATCGGTGTATATAAGGCCCAGTGAGTGTAAAAGGCCTACCTAGCTTTCTACTCGTATTATTCCTCTTTTACACTCTTCCGCGCGTTGCAGATTGTTATGGAAAACAAAGAGCTATAAAGCTACCCACACTATAGCTGTTAACAAACGTGGGAAAATATGGGTTAAATGGTAAGATGTAGGCATCCTTAGTTTCATATATAAATACATAAACATCGGGGACAATTGCACACAAATTGACCTAGCCCCAAATTAAGCTCGAAACTTTTGTTATGGGTACTAGACAACGATATACATATTTATATAGAGAAATAAATACTTAATATAGATAGAAATATCCAAGACTCAGGTACAAATATTCGTGCTCATCACACATATATTTGCCCTTACCGGGATACTAGAGTAGCTTATATGTTATCTTACAGCGAAGCTAAGAGAATGTGAATCACAATTCTATTTTTGTTTGGTTTGCAGGTTTACAGTTTGGTAGATTTATTGTTGTGTATAGAACATCTCTTTTCAATAACTGTAAACAAAAATCATTCTTACTACATAATAAAATTCGCCAAACCAAATCAAGGCTATTGTTTTTTGTTATTTAGATTTAACAATAAGAATGATATTTTTTTTTTTTTTTTTTATATTTACAGGGTAGCGTTTGACCACAAGTCACCTGATGTTAAGTGACGATGTGGTCGAAGATGGCGCCACGCTACACCTGGACTAGGAACTGGCTCTCAAGTGAGGCTGCCGGAACACACCGATAGGTGCTTGGCGACAGATTCTTAACAAGAGGGTTGTAGCTAGCCAGGCGAGTACTAGAAAATACCCTACCACCAAGCTATGGTTTCATCACGATGTTTTCCTTCACCGAAAGCTCAAGCTCATTGTAGGATTCGAACCCACGTCCTACGGATCGCAAGCCAACGTCACTACCAAAAAAAAATATACCTATACTGAAGCTATAAAACTATTTTTCTTATTTCTTATTAAGTAGGTTTTTAAATTCGTTTGATTCTCATTCATTATATTATCTGTCGATAACCTGTTGAAGCGATTTAAAAAAGTAATTTTTACAAATTTACATTTTTTATTTTGGAAACACCTATAGAAATAACTTAATGAGTATAATTTTTTGATAAAGTCTATAATGAGAAACAAAACATGGTAGGTAAACCGGTATTTTATTCCGAGAAATCAAAGTTTGCTCTAGACTTTATTTGATTTTAAAAATCATGTGCAGTTAAATAGCTGTGTAAGCTAGATAGAAAAGTGACCAATAATGAATAAACCCAAATGAAGATAATGTCAAATTGGGCCCAATTATTATATTATTACTATGGTAATGACAAAAGTAGAGAATCGGGTGTAAAGTGTATACTCGTCCCCGAAATTATAGTAGTAGAAGATATGCTTCTTATTTCTAATAATAAATAATTATTACACTCCTACCTTAAATAATAATATGTATAATTACAAAAGTTTCCGATCAATAAAAAGATTTTAAAAGAGTTACTACTAAAATATCTGAATATTACCTTTTGCCTTGGAATCGCTAGGTTCATTTGGTAGAAGATTTGGCGTGATTGCAGTAGTATTAAAAATTGTAGTTCTTGTAGAATTACGGGCTGCATCACACATCAGTATCGTTTACTGAGTCACCGGTATGAGGATCCAAAACAATTTTAATCAAAGTTTTCCGAAAGTCGTAAAATAAATCAGAGGACAACAAAAGCGTCGATTCACTCGCAAAAATTGTACCGTACTAAATAATCTGTACCTACTCCTGCATCGATGATACACTGGCAGGCGTGACTCATTCTGTGATTCACATTAAAAATGCCCACTTTTGTACATTTAATTCGGTTAAATGGATTTAATCAACAGTTTTATGTAACTTGAACATTTCATGCATGTATTACTTTAAAAAGCTTATGGAAGGCTGTTTAAAAACTTGTGTTTGTTTGTTGTTTTACCCTGGCTACTATGAGACTCATAAGAATGTTAAATGCAATTTTATTTATTTGACGACAACGTGTTAAAACACTTTCTCACTCTTTCTTTGAATATTTTCCGTAAAACCGCCACAAAAAAGGCAACCCGGATCATTCACATCTCCTTTCCAAGACTTTAACTGGACTCAACAGCGATTTACTCAAACAATAAACGATCCTTGGGCCGAACAAAAGCCGTACAAAAACCCTCCATTATTCTATGGACACGGTGCCGGTAGTCGGCGGTGTCTTCACAATTTACTAACAAAAATATTTGCGATCGGAACTTCCCAGCTCCAGGGAAATTCCTGGAACGCTGCCGATTATTACCGACCGACTTCGATTGAACAGCGTTTACCTTCGCCACTTGTACGAGTATTGACTTGACATGGGATGGAGAGTCTTTGCAGCTTGTTATGTGGGATGATAGTGAATGATCAGTATTTAACTATTTATGACAAGTATTAGGTCTATACATATATTAGCTATGTATATTACCTACCCATAGTGAAATGGGAACAAATTACATAAATCTTTTTCTTTCTTTGAGAACTTCATCGAACATCTAAGTAACTTCGACATGAAACACTTTCAAAAAGTTGAGACTACACAGCTCGTTTGTATAACAGAAAAAATATCGACGTGAGAACCTCCTCCCTATTTTCGATGTTTAAAAATTATGCACTCAATTGAAAACTTAGCGTAGTCAGTCTAATTATCATCATCAGCTTGTTAAGTTCACACTGCTGGGGTCACTTCTGTGACAGAAAGAATGCAATCTACCACGCTGTATACAAGTCCACACAATTTGTCATAAACTGACATCAAATAGGAATAGCAAATGAATTTTGAAATTAATGACGTCAGGAGAACTGTCAGGCATTATATAGATGGGTACGTTCCTAATAGTTACGCGTGTTATGTAGTTTAATTGGTCAAAATATAAACTTATGTTAAGGTTTTCTTTGGTATAAATAGAAATGAGAATTGATAAACAGCTAAACGCATAACTCTATACCAAATAAGTATAGGTACAGTAAAGTTGTGGTCACAACTCACATGTGTCATCTATAACACGAAGGAAGTTCCTATTAGTAGGCATTTACTTTATTTAGTAGAACTTGATGGTCTTCATGTCATATAAATGTCAATGTGTAATGTTATGTGTTATGTGTGTGTGTTGTTTATGTCTTTATGTTTATAGCAGTCCCGGGTTTGATTCCCGGTAAGGGCAAATATATGTGTGATGAGCACGAATATTTAATTTTGTACCTGAGTCTTGGATATTTCTATCTATATGAAGTATTTATTTCTCTATATAAGTATGTATATCATTGTCTAGTACCCATAACAAAAGTTTCGAGCTTAATTTGGGGCTAGGTCAATTGCAATGGTCCCCCGATATTTATTTATTATTTTATACATAACTTATAACTGTCAACGAAACACTATCTATACTTGGTAGGTCAACTGTACTACAGTCTTTTAGGCCCGACGCGATAATATAATCAGTACCCACTTGAGCACGGCATTAGTGTTACGATTTTATGAGAGGTTATAATTAAAGTTACAATCAGAAACGTCGCTAGCATATTTGGAAGTTCATACAGCTTAAAATGTATCAGGATCCATTATTGACTTAAAGCCTTATTCAGTTCCACAACAAATACTTTGTAAAAACTGCAAAAGCTTTCACAAAACATTCGATTTATCAATTCTTGACGTATTCATATACATACAGTCCCATCATTAAAAGGGAAACAATGCACCATCGCGAACTATGCCTGCAATCAATCGTTACAATAAAGAACCAGTTTTTAATTGCATTCACCTGCACTTGGAGTTTCACCCTTATTTATGCCATGGGAATCTTTAATGGCTCCGTCTTGGATAAACACTTAAACAGCTGCAAAATCTTTATTCAGCGTTCTGAACAGAAAACTAAGGGCGAAGAAGAATTCCAGCAGTGATTTGATATGACCGAGGTGTCGGTGAAAAGTTAATACATATCTGTGAACTATACCTAAGTAGTTATCGTAAGAAGATGGACCACTTAACATCAGATGACTTGTGGTCAAACTACACCTAATTAAAAAATACCAGAAAAACAATACTTTCGTAAAATTAACAAGAAATACAATTTGTAAATTAACTCAAAAAAGTAGTATAACACTTTTTTAAAATGAAAACTACTAGAAACTTCCCCAATTAGACGTCGTAGAATTTCCCAATTACTGCTAAGATGTTTTTGATGGATGTTAATCCGTGTTTGCGTTTTGTGCTAAACCCGAACCAATGCAATCAGGGCGATTAATTCATGCGTTATTCATGAATAGGTATCATGTTCCTGAGTGGTGTAGGGTGTAGATGACATGATTAGCAAATAAAAGCCTTATCGTTGCCTGTGATTAAGAACAGATGCAGTTTTATTGCTTTTTAGTTTTCGAAGCGTGTTGAAGATAAAAAGAATCGATAGAGTTCCTATAACTCCACAATTCGCTCCAAAACGGGCGTTGCAGATGTAGGGCACAAGACTGCTAGGCCAAAGTAGGACTGGACGGGACATTTAAAAAAAGGTGACATAACGGAGAATGAACCATAGCAATAAAATACTCCAGGTAATGCGTGTCATGTGAAGAATATAATCTAAACATCACACTTTGTTAATATAAATGCGAAAGTTTGAGACTCATTGAGTGCTTGTTACTCTTTCACGCTGAAACGGCTCAAAGGATTTAAGTGTAATTTGGAATGAAGATAGCTTATACTCTGGATTAACACATAGACCTTTTTATATTGGAAAAAGGTTCTTGCAAAAAACCGCGAGACCAACAGCGGGGCGCAGCTAGTTTATTCATAGATAGATACTTAAGTTGTTTCGATTTAAAGCGCTCTGGGTAAAGTGTGACACATGCATCGAGGTACCAACCTCAATGGGCACATGACATGACAGAATACCGTGAAATAAGTGTGCACACATACATTTTCACATAATATTGAAGTGCTCGTAAAGAAGGAAGTGATCCTAGCGAAACTAGTCTCTGAGGTCACTACTTAGATGGGTGACCACTATTGGTTGGTATTTGCAACTGAGCGCGTACCAGCTGTTGTCTCAGGATAGAAGTCTTTGAGCTATGTCGGGGGTTTTCGAGTGGTCTGAAAACTCCGACACTAGGGCTGACCTGGCCACTAGACTATCCGCTAACCCGCACTGGGCCCGCGTGTTGGATTATGGCCCATATTCTCTCTCAGACATACGGCCTGTGTCCTAGCAGTGGAAACGTAATGATGATGTTCTTTACTGTTCCAAATTTTAATATTTTGTTAGTAGGTATGTGTACCAAGTTATCACGCGTTGGTGCAACAACAAATCGGCCCGTGTTAGCTCGTCGTAAACAGCGTCCATAACTACTACTTATGGTATTGCGACTGCAATGACAAATACAATAATAACCATTGACACATGGCCCTGATTCATTAGAATTGCGACTGGCGTCTTGTCGAAAGTATTTATATATACTTATACGAACAAAAGCTCACAAGCTACATTGTACGTGTTTATGTTTATCCTCGAACAACCACAGTCGACAGTACAATAAAATCAACAAGGTTTGTGGTTAGCTGCCAACTGCGTTAATAGACTTTTTGGAGTGTTTCTGTAAGTGATAACATTTTTTTTTTGTATCTAGCTTTTTTCCTTGTGTTCCGGCAGCCTCACTTGAGAGCCACTTACCAATCCAGGAGTAGTGTGGCGCTACCATTAACCACATCGTTACTTATTAGTCTTCGGTATAATTTGTTATTACCATCACATGATTTGTGGTCAAATGATACAGAGAGTCTGTAGGACATAATAAAATAAAAGTCTTTTAATCATGTCATCGACTTATTCATAAATAACAGTTACTTTTAGATTTTGTTTTTCTTTACTTTATGGCACTTTTAGCACCTTCTCCGTCAATTCATAGCACTGTTAGGTATATTATGAATGTCGGAGATGGAGATAGAAAACCTACTCAGTGATCGCGTCTTGAACTGCCAATAAGGACACAACCCGATGACGTGATAGTGCGCGCTGATTGGTCCATTTATTGTTCCCATACCCCGCTATCCTCTGTCTCTGCATTACTTATTCATTACATTCGCCATTTTCGTTAAAGACACAAACATTGCATTTTAATTTATAAAATTCCCAATCCATCAAGTCAAGTAGGAAAGTCAGTAAATCTATACTAATATTATAAAGCTGCAGAGTTTGTTTGTTTGAACGCGCTAATCTCAGGAACTACTGATCCGATTTGAAAAATTCTTTCAGTGTTAGATAGCCCATTTATCGAGGATGGCTATAGGCTATATTTTAATTCCAAAAAAATTAGGGATCCGTAAGAAAATTGCTATTTTGCAACCCAAGGTGTAAAATCGAAAATTTATTTTTACGTGCGTTGCAAAAACTATTGACACTAGAACAAAATAATGTATTACGGGTTTGTAGGTCTCATTAAGATCTACAAAAAAGTCCGCGAGAGCATATGTCTAACTATTATAGTTATGCCACAATAAGTGATATTTTATTTAAAGAATTTAATTTTTAATGCCGCCTCTAGAAAAGGCTCTTTATTTGTATCTTGGTATTAATCCTTATCAAAATAAATTACTTCTTATTCAAAACTGCTTCAATACCGTTATAAAACTTTTTGAATCTTTCAATTCGGACATTCCATTCGAAAGATATCACGAGTTTAAAAATGTAAGTAGTAGTAGAAAAACCAGGAAGACCTTTAACTGCGCGATTCAAACGTGCGGTCCAAGAAAAATTAACTAAGAATTAAAATAGGATAATGGGTACCTATTACCAACAGCAGGTAACGCGGTGAGGGGGCACCGAAGTGCGGGAATAATTTTGGAGTATTACGGAATATATACGCTTTCGCGCCTAAACTACTGAACCGATATAAATTAAATTTGGTATAGAGATAATTTGAGCCCTGGGGAAGGACATAGGATACTTTTTATCGCGATAAACTGTAGCCCACGCGGGTGAAACCGCGGGGAACAGCTAGTACATAATATGTATATAGTTGTGTAGACATCACTCCGCTACAATGAATATAAAATAAGGTACACGCAAAATAAAAAACATTACAGAAAACACATATTAAGAGAAATTGGATCAAGGTGTAGGTATACCTTGATCCAATTTCTCTTGAGGTCATTTTTATACTCTACCTAAATCGATTCCTGGGGAAAATGTTAACGTAACTTTTTCTCTCCTATAGACTTACAAATCACTGTGTAACAATTCAGTTCTTTATATTTATTTCTACTTTTTTCCATTCAGAGTGTTTCTAAGTTATTTATATTCCATCCCTAGACAATTCTAAGCTGGGCGGGCTCTTCTGAATTTAGGACAGTCGTTTAACTAATTTTTTAACGGGATAAATGTTATTAGTATTTTAGTATTTAGAACGTCATCCATTTAGGACAGAAAAGTACAATTTAATTGTGACATCTACTTTATATGATATTTATCCAGAAATAACTTAATAAATAACAACTTTTTCTTTTGTGCTTTGTGTTAACAGCTATATAAACATGTTTTTATTTTATTTTTTGCTGTCTTTTGTATCTTTATGGGATATTTTAATTGATAACATAAAGTTTATTTTAATATAATTTATTTTCTTTTTTATTGTTATTTAACTGTTTCTCAGTATAACTTCTAAAATTAATATCAATAAATTTGTTTATCTGTTGCTGCTCTATTTTATTGAAGTATGAAAACAAAACTAGATCCAATTTCAGAAAACTATTTGTAATTTCATAGTTGGATATATGATGGTAAAATAAAATTTAAAACCACTCTCATATAGAGAGCAACAAAGTAACCGTGAGCTAGACTATACCTACAGTCAATTACATTAATAATACTCGGTGTTATCGTTACCTAATCTTGTCGTAAATAACTACCTATTGCTTTCAGTCAAAATTAGCTTTAAGAAATATTTATGTATAATTAGTTAGTTAATTATAAAGGATGCTGTTCCACATCGTAATGAACTTTGTAGGTTCTACGAATTTCCACTTTGGTACCTTTATATTAACTTGAAGAATAGACTGTAAAACGTTGAAAATAACTTTTTTGTTTAAACAGACAGTCGTACAGAAACCGCATAAAGTTTAATTTATTAATTGCATAATATGCAATATATTATAGACATGCGTTTGGACGCTTTCCCGGCAGACTATGTAGCACACATGCCTAATGGTGCCTGTTCACTCTTTCCTTGAAGATTACCGCTGTCAATAGACAGAAAATTCTGTAAGAAACTCAGTTAGTTTCTTGGTTATATGGCATGTGAGCAGTTAGAACTTACCTTACCACAACTTTTGAAAAACTCGTAGCTGGCATTGTCATGTTTGAAGTTTGCCTCGTAATTTCAACTTCACCGGTCTCGAAGTTGAACGAACCCCGCAAAAACGAATAAAACTAAAATAGGCAAGTGGTTATGTGGATTGAAATTATCATAAAAAACCGGATATATGCGCTTCGTTATCGTGAACTGAACGTCTAAGTGCAAGTAATGAATATAAATTTGGAAAAGAGGATTTTCTTATATCTTATTAGGTATACAGTCAACGTCAAAAGTCGCTGAACAATCACACTTTTATTTATCATCCTCATCATCATCTTATACACCAATTTTTGACCTCATCATCACCTAAAATCAGGTGTGTTATGTTGTGGTCAAAATGATACCATGTAAAATGTAAAAAAAAACAATAATAATTACTGATTTGAAACACATTTGGAAAATCGAGAACGATCAGCTACTTTTGTCGCTGACTGTACTAGCTGTAGCCAGCAGTATTATTACCCGCGAACATATTCCTATAGGATTTTATCGCAATAAAAAACGTGGTATGTGTAAAAGAAAAAATAACATGCGAGTGCAGTTTTAAACTTTACTATGCGGATCACTAAAAACACCTCAAAATTGCAAGAATGCTAAAAAAAGCAGCTATTAGTGGGCGGGTTGTTGGGGTAACGTGCCTTATCTCCGCAGACGACACCGGCGCTGAGCTCTTCTGTATTTATTACTCATTTCGTGAATATGCAATAAATGTTGTACAAATATACTAACTCAAAAAAAAATGCAATCTGATATGCTATTTTAATAACGTAGATTTTAAAAAAGGTATCGTGCATTTTAGTATTGAAACGGAGAGGAACATTTATACATGCAGTCATAGGAATTTTAATAAAGTTTTTAATGTGAAAAAGTTACATTGAAATCCTAAAATCACTGCAGCAAAAATATACCTAGCAGTTTCAATATCTTATTCAATAAGTCTTTTATGAATACCCGATTCAGCTATTGAAATGCCACGGTAGTTCCAACAAAGAGCCTTCGATTGAAAAATGAATAGATATTTTAAAATTCGAAAGCTGTATTTCGACATTAGGCTGAGAGCGGGCGCGGGAAAACTCTGATAAAAATTTCAAGGGCCTTAAATCATAAGCTTGTTGTGTGAGAACTGACTAGCTCGTTACATTTTACGATAATATTTCGCTGCTCTTCAGTTAAGCTTAGTTCTATTCGTTTTTAATCCTATTATTCGAGTGTTGATATGAAATTCGAAGTCAAGAGCGAAATTCAGATTAAAAAGGAAAATTCAGCTCAAAAACTGCTCCAGCCAAAAGTATTACATGTCATGTTTTAAATCCAGGGAGTTTATACTAAAAAAAGAGATCGTTTTTTAAGATTTTTACAAAATTAATGTTGATAGTGCAGCGTCATAAATTGTTCCGAGCTTAATATCTTCAAAGTATCAAAATGTAGAGCCCACGAACATAATATGAAAATATTTTGTGCGAAATGAGCTCGTATAGCTCAGAGCTTAAAGTCATTAAAGTTAGTATAGTTTTCTAATTTGTCAGCTTATCACCATCTGAAACTTCAGCGCAGGTGGTAAAACTAAAGACATTATGTGGAACATTGTAACTCGACTTCGGGAGATTGGAAATTCATGCATATTAGATGTACTCTGTGCTTCATAATGTATTCAGGATGTGATTTTTAATCATCGATATTAGATTTAAAGTGAAAAAGGTCTGTCTTTTCCCACTTTCATGAGAAAGCTTTTTCTTGTTTGTAAAATACAGTGATAATATTCATCCAATCAAGCGATTCCAACCCTTCGTTCATTTCAGCTTGACTTATAGGTGTGTTGAGTATCACACTATCACACCTTACATGATGGGAGAGCGATGGCTGGCACATGCGTCAACTAGTGAACGGGTGCTAGTGGGTCTGGTCTGCTTTGGTTGTGATCCCGTAACTCGTTAATATTCATGTTTCTATATCCCAATGTGTACAACCAAGATAAATCTTATTAGTAAAGCTTATTAAAAAATATCGGACTATTAGATGACAAAAAGTCTTGGGATGTAGTGAACTTGCTCCAATTCAATCAATTAGTAATAAGAATAAAATTATCAAATTGATCGCGCCAAAAAAATTACCTGCCGGGCGTTTCTTGCCTGTTCTTTCGCCGGCGTAAGGAGGTTGGAACAAGCGTAGCTAGTTTTAAGTTTGACGTTTTAAAGTGATAACAATGTATCCTATTAAATAAAAAACATTTGAACTTTGAATTTTTGACACTAATTACATCATACTATTTCACACTAATAAAATTATGAATGCAAAAGTTTGTGAGTGAGTGTGTGTGTAACATGTTTGTTACTTCTTTACGTTGAAACAGCTCACGGATTTGAGGGAAATTCGGAATGGAGATAGCTTCTACCCTGGAATAACACGCTCCTTTTTTATCCCGAACAAAGGTTCCTGCGGGATACCAGAAATAGAATGGATGTAACCGTGGGGCGCAGCTAGTGCATCTGTATTGAAGAGGAGTTTTTAGAACAATTTGCTTTGGCTTACCTACTACCCGCAGGGCGACAACAATGCAAATGATAGAAAAGTGTTTTATATGATTTACATATCCTCATTTTGGTTTGGTTTCAACCGGGTAGCTGACGTTTACCGGATGCTTCAGGTCATCAAAGAGTAAACACATACATAATACAGTAACTCAAGTGTCCGTCCTCATTTTTATCTTGTTGATTGACTTAATTTTTTTTTTCATATTTCGACTACGTTGCCTTCTAGTAGAAGTTTGTTTGTTTGCCTAGTTGGTTTTTCATAGTAAGCTAGTGACTGCCCGGTTTTGCCCTGGGAAGAGTTGATAAGTTTCCACAAAAAATTTGACATCTTGTTAGACCCCCGAACGTAAAAATATTTTTTTAGTGCACCTTTACCTCAGTACATAATCTACTCTTACATTCTAAGTTTCATCATTCTAGGAGTTACCATTTAGGCTTTACGTTGTCTGT
Source organism: Opisthograptis luteolata (assembly GCA_931315375.2). Lineage (NCBI taxonomy): Eukaryota > Metazoa > Arthropoda > Insecta > Lepidoptera > Geometridae > Opisthograptis > Opisthograptis luteolata. The sequence goes on along the minus strand of OV928047.1, from coordinate 6,596,151 downwards.
CAGCGAGAGATTAGAGTTTTATTTTATGTAGAAGATTTAAAACATCTTCTTACATACAACGTGTCCAAAAAAAAACCTGTTATAATGTAATAATACCATTCTAAATTATAAATAATCGATAGTACTTTGATCAGAGGTTATCTGCTTAGCAACTTCAATGTCGACAATAAAAATAAAAAAAAACTCAGCGATAAGCGACATGGGATCAAACTCCGAACTGGTAATTTCAGAGACCTTATAATGTTTCGAAATTGTGAGCATTAAATTACGAGAAACTGAACAATTGGTTGGGTTGCCTTTGTTAGTCCGCGGTTGAGTTTTCTTTGTACTGTCAAGTGAGAAACTTTTACGTGGCCCCTGGCTGTTGCTAAACAGGAGACACTTTACTGGCTTCAGCCGACGGGAAGGTAAGCGACCAACAAGAAGTGACGTCGAGCCATAATTGTTAAGTAGGTTTTGGTTTAAATTTAATTTTGTTTCTATCCAGCGGGAAGGTTATTGCACAAAGTTCCGTTACCGTTACTACGGAATCCTACTAATATTATAAACGTGAAAGTTTGTTTGTATGGATGGATGTTTGTTACTCTTTCACGCAAACTACAGAATGGATCTGAATGAAATTTGGAATGGAGATAGCTTATACCCTGGATTAACGCAGAGGCTACTTACTTCTTATCCCGGAGAAAGGTTCCTGCGGGATAACGGGAAGACGCGGGTGAAACCGCGGGGCGCAACTAGTTCTAAATAATGCTCCTACTAATTATTCATTAAGCTCAGAGTCACACAACGAGCCATGGAGAGAGCTATGCTTGGAGTTTCTTTGCGTGATAGAATCCGAAATGAGGAAATCCGCCGAAGAACCAAGGTCACCGACATAGCTCTCAAAATCTGCAAGTTGAAGTGGCAATGGGCAGGCCACATCGCCCGACGAACCGATAACCGATGGGGAAGAAAGGTTCTCGAGTGGCGACCACGAACCGGAAGACGTTCTGTAGGTAGGCCCCCCACTAGGTGGACCGACGACATTGTAAGAGTCGCAGGGAGACGATGGATGCAAATGGCTAATAGCCGTTCATGGTGGCGTTCAAGGGGGGAGGCCTATGTTCAGCAGTGGACTTCTTCCGGCTGATGATGATGATGATGATGACTAATTATTTAGTTCTCTTTTTAATATTTCTAGTTTTCTTTCTAATTAGGTATGTACGAAAATAAGTTCTGAACCCGTTTAAAGAAGGTACATTTTAATTTGTAGTATTTTAGACGTAAAAAAAAAACAACGTGGCTTTTGGTAATATATTAAAGAGATAATGTAAAGAATTAGCTACGATTCCCACGAATTCCAGAATCATTTAGTTAACCGGCCTAACTCCAAACCAACCCCTTCAAAATTTCAGTTTTCGCCTTTGGTTGCACCATCCACTTTAAGACAATGACTAAATTCCTACTGTGGTGGTAAGTACTTACTTAACTAACTTAGACTTGATCTGCGTTATTGTCTCACAGAAAAGGCTTAGTTTATCTACCAGTCTGCCAGGCCGCAGGTCAGATTTATAGCACAAGAAGCGATATTATAGAGCCAGTAATTGGAATACGCGGCCGAAATGAAAGCTATTTAAAACCAGTTTCAAATTAAGACTAGAGATGAGACCATTAGTGGCAATTGAGAATGATTTAATCGACAAGAAATGAATAACTAATCGATATAACTCTATTCATCTTACTGATCGAAAAAACGAGCTTAATAATTTGTCAAAAAGCGTTAAATGCGGTAAAATAAAGCGGTAAGATATATATTTTTTTATGTCTTACTGGTTTGACGGTTAATCACAGGTTACGTGATGTTAAGTGGCGATGTGGTTGAAGGTGGCGCCGCGCTATGTTTGGATACTTATATGGGAACTGACTCTCAAGTAAGGTTGCCGGAACACATTGATAGGTGCTTGGTGACAGATTCTTAATTTAAGGCTGGCAGCTAATCAGGCCATCACTCAGTTTTTATGTCAGATACAGGGTGTGAATCCGTTCGTAATCGCCGGAACATCCCATCAGCGTTTTTAGGTAAGCACATATATTTAAAGATAGCTTCATTTAATATTAATATCTGGTTGCGACGTGAAGACTCTCCACATTTCAATAACGATCCGTTATTAGATTATTAGATTCCGAACGATAAAAAGTTTTATCGATGACAGATCGATAAATCTCAATTCAGTTAACATGCAACTCTAGTTAGCCAACCGCGCTGCTTGAGGAAGTTTAACGTTCACATTAACACGTAAAAAGCGATTAACACATTTCTTAACTATTGGAACTTTTGTCTGTTTTATATAGATACTTTTCTGTTTGTTTTGTGTATACATTCTTTTTTCTGAAAAATTGAATTATAAATTGAATAAATGTTTTTTTTTATAGCTAATAGGTGTGCGTTTGACCGCCATCCCGCCTGTTGCCAAGCGATGATGCGGTCGACGGTGAAGCACGCACACCCAGAAGGTACCTGTTTTTTTAATGTTTTGTTGGGGTGGTTTAGGAAAAGAGAAAAGCATGTGTAACCCAAAGGACGTGACGTGGCTGGCAGTAGTTGGATGAGAAAAACCGAAGACCGGGCTCAGTGGCGTATCATGGGAGAGGTCTATGCCCAGCAGTGGACTGATACAGGCTGATGATGATGATGATGATGATGAACCCAAAGGAACAGTCGAAAAATTGGAAAACTGATATTGATAATTTTGTATGGGGATCTCTAGGTACTCAGTATGAAGTTCGCCGGGTCATATTATTATAGTTCCTTGATCAAATAGATTTGTTGAATTTCCAACTTGTTCCATCCAAGGGAAAGCGTTGAGTCAAACAAGACGTGCCGTGATCCATTGTGTTGAACAATACAGGCCGTCTGCCTGTCTGCAATGATGCATGACACGCCCTAAGGTGAAAGTGAGCCATCATACATCACCGAATAGTAGTTTATGTGTTCTGTTCGTCAAATGTATTTAAATAGTAAAACTGAGCCTATTAGGTAGGTACCTAATTTATTTGTATTTATTTACTTCTTACAGGGTAGCGATTGATCACCAGTTACTTGATGTTAAGTGACGATGTGGTCGAAGGTCACGCCACGTTACACCTGGATTGGGAACTCGCTCTCAAGTGGGCCTGTCGGAATACACCGATAGGTGAGTAGGTGCTTGGTGACTAATTCTATCTTGAGGGTTATATAGCTAGCTAGGGGAAGGAAGGGTCAAGTGTTAATATTTTACTTGTTATAAACTTACACTATACAGGGTAGCGTTGGGCCACTATTCCGTGTATCAAATGACGAGCCAAAACCGAGTTGTAATATCGTTTGCTAATGAAATTACCCATCCAAAGGAGCGACTAATGAAAACCAAAACAGCTCGTAAATAACTTATTCAAAGCCATTTTTCAGAGGAAAAGCTTACTTACTTTGTAAAGGAGGAAATCAAAGCAATGTATTCTAATTAAGTGTCCATCTCTGCATATTTTCTTATAAAAACCTATTGTTGGCTCTCGAAAACCAGCAGAATAGAGCTTTCACAGCTTTTAATTACAGAGAGAAAGGTAAATTAAAAAGCATCCGTCTGTAGCAATTGTGGCGGTAGAGGAAGGTTACCGCCGTACTCATCTGTTCTAATGTTTGCGGCTATTCTTTTTGTTTTCACAAGCCTCCGAGCTAACAATTGAACACGAACGTTGAGTCAATACAAAGTTAATTGATTTAGTGTTTTGTTTTTTGGTTGAGAATAAAATAACAACGGAGGAATAACTGTCATCGGTTTCTTTGTACTGAAAATGCGGATGAATAAATTGAGCCCTTGCAGGATCATTCTGGTGTCTGTCTGTCCGTCCATCTGTCATATATTGTATTCTTGGAAACTTAATAAATGACAAAAATTTAATTTCGTAGACATAAAGAGTTATGTGGAAAAAAAAATGTAAATATAGATAAATTCCTTCATTCAGTTCTAGTGCCGTAGAACCTTATTTTTTTAAATTGATTAACTTGAAAGCATTAATTCCTATTATTTGGTAAATAATATGCTAAAACCACGGAATATATGATTATAAGTGCTACGCTAGAACATTATAAATACTTCTACGTACATACTTATTACCTACTTAAATTAATTACCAATAAAATTGTTAATCAGATTACATAAAATCGAACATAATTTTTTTTATCTAAAAACACAGCTACGAAACAAACAAGTCAAGACATTTTAAAAGCTCACATTATCATTTAAACTGGCGATGAGATAAACATTTTCTATTCAATTCTACGAAGTAAATCTCATTATCTGTTATTGGATTTTCTACGAAAACCGATGTAGGAGTGTTGTGTTTAACGTCATTATGCTTTATCAATATGATTATGTGTTACTAAATATAACATTAAAATGGTAATTATGTTTATTATGTTGTTTTGTTTAATTATCGACTTCTAAACGATTTGGTGACTATAAAATCCTTGTTTACCTACATTTTGATGAGAAATCGTCCAGGTGTAGCGTGGCACCACCTTCGACCATAACGTCACTTAACATCAGGTAACTTGTGGTCAAACGCTACACTGTCATGCGGTCTCTGAGAGTCTGTGTCCCAGCATTGTACGTACTTAATAGGCTGACGACGATGATCAAGTGGAAACATTAACAAGTCATTTGTCTCCAAAGCAACTTATTCAACATGATATTATATTTTACATTTCAGTATCAGCAAGTCATTTTAATTAAAATCACCAATAAATACCAATAGGCTGTCACGTGCCGACGCCACGCCGGGTCGTGGGTTCCCGTAAATAAGCAATTACCGACCCAGTCAAGGTCCGATTTTGGTATTTTTTTCCTCCACATCGAGGGGCTACTAATTGTGACATAAATTACATCCAATTCGCTTCCTATGCCAAGCCAAGCTGCGTTTGAAAGCTCGGTAATTCGACAGATGTTTTTATCCACTTTCGATGCCGTAATCGCATAAGGGCAGTCAATTAAAGTGCGCTTTTTTATCGAAATTTTATTGACGACATGATTTATTGCTTGTTGGTTGAAAGCGTATTGTTTCAAACAGGTCTTTTATACTAGCGACCTGCCTCACAGCTTCACCCGCGTTGATGTTATTATTTTATCTTTAAGGCACACACTTTATAATACGTATTCAAAATAAGAGCTGGTTTTTGATCCTTAGTCAACTTTTGGTTAACTTTTGTTAAAAACATATTATGATGAATTGAACCATTTATCAAGGGGGCAATTTTTAAAGAAAAATTTCTGGTACATCTTACATTAAACTCCTCCAAAAATAGCCTATCACATCGCACTCATATTATAAATGCGTAAGTTTGTGAGAGAGTATGTATGTTTGTTTGTTTGTTTGTTCTTCATACGCTGAAACGGCTCAACGGATTTGATTGGGAATGGAGATAGCTTATACCCTGGATTAACAACACATTGGCTTTTTATCCTGCAAAAAATGTCCATTGAAATAGCGGCTTAACCGCGACTGTAACTTCTGAGTGCTGGGCGTAGCTAGTTATATTTAATGCTCTATACTCAATGTTCAGTCATATGCCACATAGTCACATTAGATCTTAGTGTTTAAAATAACCGAAAACATAATAATATAGATCCGAATAGGTAATAGCAATGTGGGAAAAGTGATACCTATATGAAAAGAATGGGATAGATTCTACAATCCAGTTTAGGTACTTTAGGTACTTGTCTTATGGTTTTAAAGTTTTCTTATTTGTTACAAAAGGTTCCCTTTTAAAGCCTAAACCCTCTGATAAGATTAAACCCCCGTTATCACAGTAATATATCTCTACCAAGCAGCCAGCGGCTGTCCTGCGTCGTCATTGTGGTAATCAATCAGCCGCTATCGATCTGATGCTCACAAAATAATCGGCTATTTTCGTTAATGACCGACTACCATTATTCGTTTTATAATAAAGATATTGTAGTTATTGCTACAAATTAATGCTGGCAGGTGCTTCTGTATTATTTTTCAGTATTAGCGACTTGCTTTGTCACATCACCCGCGTTGATATTGTTATTTTTCTGTGTTAACATTTAATATCCTAATTGAATAATTCCCATTCATCATCATCATCATCATAACCAGCCCATTTCAGTCTACTGCTGGACATAGGCCTCTCCCAAAGCATGCCACTGAGCCCGATCTTCGGCTCTATTATCCAACTGCTGCCAGCCATTTTGCGTATATTATCACTCCAGCTAGCCGGAGAGCGTCTCACACTACGTTTGCCGAGACGCGGTCTCCACTTGAGAACACGTTTGCCCCAACGGTTATCGGTTCTTCGACTAATATGTCCAGCCCATTGCCACTTCAGCTTGCTGATCCTATAGGCTATGTCGGTTACCTTGGTTCTCTGTCGGATCACTTCATTATATTAGTTGTTATATTAGGTTGTTCTTAAAAATTGCACCCTAACGGTCGGTTTCAATAACCGATCTATCCACGGATTGTTCTACTGGATATGGAAATTTTACATAAGCTCCATAGAAGTAATGCCAAATTTATGTTAAACCGTGGATAGATCGGTTATTGAAACCGGCCGTTAATCACATTATCTTATCCGAGTTCAAATTAAATCTGAGTGAGAGCTAAATAAAATGATTTCTAGCAGCGATGAGGAAACGAATTAAATTGCATTAGAGTTTCCACGGACGTAGCCAGGCCTCGTTTCAGGGGGGTAGCGGGTGATATGACGTCTAAAAGACAGGTCAGTAGTGCTCTGCCGAATTTAAGAATAAATTCTGATTTAGACTTTTAGCCAAATGTCTTATCTATGCAAGTAAATAAAATTGAAGTGTCTGTTATTTCAAATTAACAGCTTTCACTGAATGCATATATGAAAGTACTCATATATGTATGTATATGTAGGTATACGGTACTTACCTACATCAAAAAATATTTTTTTTTGTTTGTCGATTTTGACGGGACTTTCACTCGCAGACAGCTAATTTTATAAGGAGTAACTTAGGCTACTGTCATTTTATAAATTTGTACCCTGGTTAAGGTCATACGTTACTTTTTATCACGATAAACACGCAGGTGAAACCGCGGGGAACAGCTAGTTTTACAGGAAAAAGAAGGGGTATTGGTAGAGGCTGGTGCCTTAACTTAGCAGCCTCACCCTTCCTAGCAGCGCCCATGTATGTCGAATGTCGATATCCGAAATTTCGGCAGGACTCCAAGAAACTTGGATGCAATTCCAGTTCTAAACTTATCAAAGTGATTTGGCCAAGTTAAGCGTCAACTCGTTCAACTCTCCCAGTCTCGAGTGTATGCAGAATGTCTGTTGTGATATGTTTATCTTAGCTGAGAGTGTGTCTGTACAAGTTATATGTAAATTCAATGATAGGCTTAGCTATTGGAGTGTTTGTTAATCCTTGTATTAATTACTAGCGATAGGCCCGATATGAACGGTGTCATTTCTCTATAGAAACTTTAATACCTCATCATCATTAGCCTGTATCAGTCCACTGCTGGACATCGACCTCTCCCAAGGTACGCCACTGAGGCCGGTCTTCGGCTCTTCTCATCCAACTATTTGGTGCAAGTTGTCGCTCCACCTTTAATACCTCTTTTAGCGCTATTAGGGGATGAATTTACAAAGTTTGTTTTCTAACTAGCACCTAGTGCGCAAGAAAAAGCGGTTGCCAAAATTCAGCTTCGTAGATCTTGCAGTTTTCAAAATGTCGGTCATTCAGTGAAGACGTTTCGCTTTATAGTGCTACTTACTACCGCTGGAAGTAAAGTTACTCGTTATTGAGCCTTTTGATATATTGACTGAATTTCACCTTGCATATCGATTTTATAAAGCACGTATGCAGATACTAGGTACTAACACCTATTATTATACTGCCAAATCCAATACCAGATTCGCCGTAGTGCCGTCAGTTTAAAAGGATTGTCAGACATACGATCGGTTAATCCGCTCTCATTGAAATAGTGATTCGTGATAGGACTAACATTCCACCCTCCGAATGGTAATCTGGATTCGCTGATAGATTTATCAGAAACATGTCGCATGGTGACGTTTCCGGGTAAATCCGGCTGGGACAGCACTCATGTTGATAATGAATACTGACATAACGGATACTCGACGAGATTGAAAAGTAGGTAAGTTTATAAGCTTTTAAGGTCTTTTTTTTTGTTTTTGTAGTGTAGCGATTGATCACAAGTTACCTGATGTTTCGGCGTTACACTACGCTTGAACAATAGCTCACAAGTGAGGCTGCCCTAACATTGATAGATTCTTACCAGGCAATAAATAGGTATTGTCCTAGAACCAAGCTATGGTGTCACGATATTTTCCTTCATCAAAAGCTCAATCAAACTCATTGTATAAATGGAAATCACGACCTCAGGGTAAACACTTATTTTGGTAAAACTTAACTGAATATCATCATCACATCATCATTCTCATCTCTCTCTCAGTTTTAAAAGAAAAAGCTTACTCCCATGTGTAAGTATTTAAGAAGGTAATACGTATGTAATTTAAGTAATGGAATTATGGGTTAAATTTTAAATCGTCGACTTAACAATATAGCTACTCAAGTTAATTAAATTTATTGACATCTGTCACTTCAAATCATTTCCATCAACGCCTATTATTTGTTCAAAGCCTTTAGTTTCACTAACACCGTTGGAATTTGGAATTTAAGGGCGAATAATGGAGCGTTCCTTTCCTCGAAGGTTCATCGCCCTTCATTGTCCTTATTAAGCGTTGCTAACGCAATATAAACAGCTTTATTATCCGAATACCGAAAGTGGTTAGAATGAGGCCCTGTATCTAGGTTAGGTTTTAGTCTGCGGCTTGGTGACGGTGAACTTTCGGGTTCAAAAATTAATTGAAGAGTTTTATCTGTAAACCTTTGAAACGTATCATTACTTAATCTGAAAAACACAAATTATTGCTTTTTATCAAGACAAGTAAGAGAAATTGACAGTTCGAGCGCTATAAATTCACTTCCTCTGTGTCTTAATATAAGTAGGTAGGTATGTAGTAGTACTGTACTCAGAGAACTGCCTATTATAATATTGCGTTGCGGCGTATGCCTCAGATAGGTATTTGTATTAGTCTTCATAAAATACTTGGCTCAAACTTATAACAGCTATGCAGCTACCTGTTTTCTGAATGAAAAGATGTGGCAAAACTGGCAAACCATCGAGTAAAGAAATCCCCACCGGGCAGCAGTTCCTGCAACTTTGCATTTCACTTCTTCAGTTAATTAATAAACTGTACCTCAACTAGTACATTTACTCGACTTGGTCTACTTGAATTGAATAAACTAACATTTTCATTCCGCATCTTCAGTAAAGTTTGTGATCATACTAGTAAGTCGCTCCGCGGTTTCACTCGAAAAAAGTTAACATTTTTCTAGACATAGGTACTGTCACTTCCTTTCCTCTTTCTTAATATTAAAGAAAAATAGGCATTCATGTTTTCATCATGATGCTGAAAGCCAGTTTGAAATGTTTAGAGCAAGACATTTGCAAAGCACGCCTTCATTCTTGAGACATGTTATATATACTTAATTGTTTATACAATTAAATTATTCTACAATTTAATTAAACACGCCTACATTATTACAGTGAACACGTGCGCACGTCACAGGCATCGCAATAAGTCCATAGTTCGTATTCATTTGCTATTAATTGAGACGTGACGAGACACCAGTCGCCAATAGGCCTGACCTTCCCTTTCTATAAAAAGCTCTATAGCTAACACAATAAGGTCGATTTTTACACGCACTTTTCACATAGCAGAATATCTCCGCCCTAAACAACAAAAACGACATACAAGCTCAACAACACAAGGCTGATTTTTCCGTGTGTTTTTCAAATAGGGTTGTACGTGCTATCGGCCAGAACAACTGTTAGTTTGTTCTCACGCTCTATTTGTGGCTTTCCAAGCTCTGTTGTCGACAAATATAGAACCAATAAATGTTTTGAATACCCACGTTTGACGGAGGTCAAGAGCGACATGTAGACGTAAACATTTCGGATAGCTTTATAATCGTAGTCACGATGAATCAGTATTGCGCGTTTCGATGTTGAAGAATCATTAGTAGATGATTCATTACTGCAGTTGTTAGCAAGAAGTTGTTAAGGTTTTAACTTTACTCGTAACCAATAATAACACTTCAGCATTCATAAGTATGTAATTCCATTATAACAACGGCATTTCATTTTAACTGTTATGCTCACTAAAAAATGTTGTTGATGTAATGTTTTGTAAAAATGTACGTATTACTTACCGTACATTTTTTCAATACCGTCATGGTTTGCCATGTAGTTATTCATTCATCAAATCCAAAAGTATATAATCTTGCAAAAACTTTTTGTTTACTTTTGACAACCCTATTGCCACAGAATAGCACAATAATAATTGACACACAAAGCCGTCTTCTAAGGACGGTTACCACTGGTTACCTACTCAGACGCGTTGCTAGACAATTTAATAATCACAACTACATTATGTTACTGATTTACTGTAGATACAGTTACTGGGACTCCTGCTAAGTGCTTATTTGGCCATCAGTGGCGTAGCTACCGGAGGGCTAGACGCGAAGCGCCCGGGGCCCCCAAGCTCAGGGGCCCACCGGACTCACTATATTACGACGTATCTGGATTATGACAAATCTGGAGTACCTACATCGAATTCGGAACACGACGAATACGGAACAAACGATTCTAATTAGTTTAGTTAGGGGCCCTAGTTTATTTTTTGCTCCAGGGCCTTTGGTTACCTAACCACGCCACTGCCATCTCCAACCAATTATTGAAATACTGATTTTTAATGCCTTGTTAGGTACTAAATTTAGTAAACAAAATCAGCGAGAACTGAGAAGAGCTGTCCCAGCAATGGAAACGTAATAGGTTAATGTTGATAATGAAATAACTCTGAGTAAAACGTTTAAGACAAATATTTGTGGATTGGAAACAAAAGCGTATGTATTTGTTTCGTGTCTGTTTTGAGGATTCCGATCTGTGAATATAGTTTCTAATAAATCTATAGAGGCATGAAATTCTGGTAAAGCTATATATACATATATGTATGTATTTGTGTGAGTTACTCGTAGATTATAATGTTAAGAATTATGTCATCGAAATTCTGTATAAGTAGTTCGCTTTCATATAACCTAGAGATTATTGGAAATTTCTAATGTGAACATGAAAAATACAAGCTAGGTAGGGTTTACGCTGATCAAAATTATTTTTACCTCACCCTTACCCTACCATACCCTTTTTATTTATATACCTAGGATCTCAAATAATTTATTCATATTGGAAAAAGAGTCTTCTGCAAAACATCCCAAAAATGATACCAGAGCTTATTACGAATTTCGAAATAAATAATCCTTTACCAGAATCAGAAATTAATTTAGTATCAGATGGACCTAGCCCCAACAGTATTGTTCTGTGGGACTATAGAGCTTTCCTATTTAGGTCAATCCGTAGGCTAATTCCAGTGAAAGCAGGGATCTATGTAGCCTTACTTAATAATACGGTATGCCCTCTATAATGTAGTTGGTCTAAGTAGGACGTAGGGGGCTTCACTAAGAAATACGGACGGTGATAGTAAAGTAATTTGAAACTTAGTTATCGACATGTCTTGGATTTCACTTGGAACAGTAAAATTATACCTAGTATCATCTCGAAATTGATAGTGCAAAGATTTGCACGGTACTACATTGAGCTCGACAATATGATATATGCTCAGTAATTCCACCGACTACATAGTTCTGAAACCAGCCCTTTAGAATGGGCTTCATTTGAATGAAACTTGAGTCGAATACCAGTTTAGAACCGGCCGTCAGTTATAAGTTGATATTCTATTAAAGAACTTTCATTGATGCACGATTTATTACCATACTTTATTTGATATTATTATTAATGCGAAAGTAGCTAACTCTCTCTGACCCTCTGCTTGTTTGTTACCTTTTCGCGTCTAAACTATGTGATATGGAGATAATTTGAACCCTGGGGCAGGATTTCGAATACTTTTTATCGCGACAAACTGTGGTTCACGCGGGGACTATTATATAGTACTTTAATATTTAGCCTATTCCAAAACATAATCATCCACAAGTATTATGTGAACGATTGCCAGTTGTAGATAGTACCTAATACATACTCCCCATTCTTCCTTATCCTACTAAATACCTGATAGCACTCCATTCTGAAATCGTTGTGCCGTATAACAACAGCTTTCTGGGTCAATCTGTGCGGTAATTTATTTGGAGAGAGCGAGCGTGAATTTAGCGCAAATTCGTACAGTAGATACAACGTGCGACAGCTTAGGGATGACGGGTGTTCTTTGTCGTATTAAACTATTCGAATAGATGAAACGATTCAACGGATCGAGATAATTTTAGATAAAAAAAATGTTGAACGATTTAAAAGTAGAAATATGCAAAGAAAACCTTTAAAAAAAAATGGGTCACCGAATATGTTGTAAAAATAATATGTTTGTATTACTACCCCAACACAATGTCAATAAACTTATCCTCATAAAATAATTTATTGAATTATATATCATTCTGATTTTTGTGATGGTTTGGCGAACAAATGAGATGGCCCGCTGATGGTAAGCGTTATTAAAACCCTTCTGAAAAGATTATTTACGTATATATTTTAGTTAAGATGCTTGGTGGTAAACGTGTAACAAACGAGTAAAGCGGGTTGTATAAGACTTCCATTCATGTGAAATGTTATGTGGAAGGGATTTTCAAGGGTAGCGGGACCTACAGCTAAAGATATATTCTGAAAGAAGTTCTTAAGAAAGTAGCATCAACCAAATGTTTTAATGAATTAAAAGGATGGCGAAGGTTACCGAAATTTTCTGACTTCATTTTTCAGATGTAAGCGCTTTAATTCCAAAATTCTATTATATTAAACGAATAAAAAGGCGCGTTCAGTAAATGCTGCTATTTGCCTGAATAATAGACCTTAATATTAATCGAATGTCGGTTTAATCGATCTACAATGTATTTCCCATCTCTACTTGCGACAGTCTCCCGGCCCATTACGCTTGTATCTCAGCTATGGACGAAATTCGCTTTTTATACGCAGGTGAATTTGTAAACATATCGTATGCTGTATTCGCCCTCTTTGCGTCTTTTTTAACTTTCATTTTATAGGTGCTGATTTTTTTTATCTACGAGTGAAGTTTATTAGCAGTTTATTGAAATTTATTGCAGAGTTATTGTTGCTAGAGATTTCACAATCACCTGATGTTAAGTGACGATGTGGTCGAAGGTGGTGCCACGCTACACCTGGATTGAGAACTGACTTTCATGTGGGGCTGCCGGAACACACCATTAGGTGCTTAGAGACAGAATCTTACTTAACATGAACTTGAAAACGCCTTACGACCAAGCAAAAAAGAAAACGGATTTGTTTTAAATTCATTGTCATTTTTAGTTCTCTTTTAAAAACAAGAATTCCATGCTGCAAATTAACATTTCACAGCACATATGCATAGATTCCGGCTTTGAAGCTTTTTTATACGCAGTCGATTCTGTAAACGGTACCGTTTCCTGTTTACCTCTTGTTGGTGTCGTTTTGTTCGAGTTCTGCGCTTTGGGAGGCTTTGAAGGGAGTTTTTATGGTGATTAAGTACGTGTTGCGCTTTTGGTGGCTTTATTGGAATTAATTGCTGGTATGTGTTCAACTGTCTGCCTCTACATAACGATTTAAAGAAGAAATATGTACAACGATTGATGCATGTATATGGTTAGAGGTAAATAAATATAAGGACTTTTAAAAATTTGAATACAAACAGTTTTATCAAACTTATGTATATCCTAAAGTATTTAATATTCACACGGCGAAGATTTTGCCTATTAAGGAGTATTTAAAAAAATATAATCCCATCTATCGGAAACTATGAGTTAATAGTTCTTCCATTTAAATGAAAGCCGATATTTTCTTCAAGAGCCTCATAGAAAAAATTACCTTCTTTTAATTTTCCGCGACCAAAGAGATCAAACAAGTAATATTGCATGAAAAGTGTTACTGGCAGGCTTATATATTTCTCATTGTTCGATCCTTACACAGTTGAGGTAGTTGGAAATATCTCGCCACCAATTTTGTATATCTACCCGCTTCTGGAAGATGTGAAGGCGGCCCGCCCGCGCGCCCGCACGCAGCAGTCACTTCGAGTTCTCCGTTGTACGTTGAGAAGTATACATCTCTCGCGCCGTGCGTGCCATTTAAGCTAACGTTTAGCTCAATTTTGGTGATACCTAGCTTCCAAATAGTGTCTTAGCCGTGCTAGCACAGTTTGCTTCGTATAACCATCTTCAGACACCTGCACAAAGAGCGTTTCACCGGGACGTTCCCTCGCCACCTACGCTGAAGGTCGCCGTGCGAACTTTCATCGGAAAGCCTGATCAGAATCTGGAGAAGGTGGATTTCAAGGTTGGTGGTGTGTTTTCTACTCTTTTCTGTGCAAGGATTTGAATCTCCTATCGTTTTCTCTTTCTGTATTTTTATTATATCTATATATTATTCAAATTGTAACGGTCCTTCGATTATTACTATTGAACCTATTTTATCCTTTGGAACCAGCGAACCTAAGTGCAACGTCGCACACTCATATAGAGGGAAATTGAAAGTAGAGGGTATCTTTTACTCGCCGCCAAATTATTTTTTCTCAGGTTACGTAGGTGTAATGACTGTATTACTCTAATCTAATCTAGAACCCTTCGCTTCGACCTGAAGTAAAAATAACAAAGACCTGACCGTAAAAATATTACTTTACTCCTTTGTAATACAATCTAGTATCGTTACACAAACAAAAAAACAGTAAAGCCGCTATCCATGACTTGTCAGTTATAAAACAAACAGAATAAAATATTACCCTCGTCGCATCCACTCTCCGCCAACGGCCCTGTTAACTCAAATAACCACTCGTGTGTAATAGTGTGTATTAATAAAGCATCGTATCTTTTAAAATAGTTGAACGAAACCAGAATAGGTACGTATTTATGTTTATTTTTGGGAAATATAGAGATACATTTTGGCATCGGTTCAAGTTGGGGTAGTTAATCATTTCGTGTAGGTCTTTTAGTAATTATCTACATTAAAAAAAGTAGTAGAGACAGATTTAAAATGTGTTGGATAAATGTTTTGGGAAATTAGTACGATTTCATAGATAACTGTGCCACATTGGTGTTACCTGTGTGGCGTATAGGTTATCGCGATAATAAGTATCCAATGTCCCGAAGGATCTAGTTAGCTTATTATAAAATACCGAACTATTTAGATGACGAAAAAGCTTGGGATTGTAGTGAACTTGCTCCAATTCAATTCCATCAATTAGTAGCAAGATTAAAATTGCAAATGTGATCGCGCACAAAAAATTACCTGCCGGGCGTTTCTTGCCTGTTCTTTTGTAAGAAGGTTGGAACAGGCGTAGCTAGTCTTATGTTTGACGTTTTAAAGTGATCATATTATGTATCCCATTAAATAAAGAATTTTGAGTTTTGAGTTTTGATCAAACCATCTCCGTAGCAAACTTCATCATTATCTTTTAAGCGGTTTAAACATGAAAATGTGACAAACAGGTGGAGGGAAGAATCGTTACGGCTCGATTTTGATCTTTACACTTGTAATTTTCAAGCCATAATGACCTGTTGTAATATTTTTTCATATAACCCACCTAAACTGCAAAGAAGAGAATATCTAATTCCAAATGCCTCCAATACATCAATTAGGAAATTATTGCTAACCACTGCTAAATATACATTTTTTCATTTGCAAACCAGAAATGGTGAGGCACGCTGAGCAAAACATTCGATTGGTTTTTAATCGTGTTATGCATTGGTGTTATGTACAAATAAATAATTTAATTCAATTTCATTTCACCAAGCAAAAAAAGAATAATCCTCTCAATGGCGAACGTATTGTTTCAAGGTATATAAAAGTGTTTATTATCAAGTCATAACTCAGGTTTTGGCGAACGGATGAAATATTTATGAATAACTAGTTGCGCCCCGCGGTTTCACCCGCGTCTTCCCGTTATCCCGTAGGAACCTTTTCCGGGATAAAAAGTATCCTATGTCCGTTTCCTGGTCCTAAGCTACCTCCCCACCAATTTTCAGCCAAATCGGTTCACCCGTTCTTGAGTTATAAGTAGTGTAACTAACACGACTTTCTTTTATAAATATATAGATGTATAGATGATCGGCTCGAATATATTGAGCTAATATTATGACGGTGCCTTACCGTATCATTTATGGTAAAGCGATGTATTTTTAACCGACTGCGTTACACTTTTTTTTATTGAAAAGAAAGCGAACTAAAAGCGCTATCGCAAATAGAACGGGGTTTAAAATCAATTTTCATTTAGATCGAAAGATGTGAAACCAATTTGTGGGGTCATCAGTGAAATGAGCCATGCGCTGGTAATATCGAACACGATATTTCTATACCTACAGTACTAATCATGGATTTCGAATAGGGCTGCCAGTGCTATGGTTATGTTAGGACGTAATATCATTTTACATAATGAGTTCGTACCGCATTTGCTGCAATATAGTTTTGTATTTTGTAATTTTTATTTTGTATCATAGTTAACCTTTATAATAATGATCTCGTCATGTCCGTATTTCTGTTATGTTTGTCACGTCACTATAGAAATATTTTGTATAAAAAAAAGATTAGCACAATTGGGTATATTATTTATTACGCAACAAACCATTTTCCTCACTTTTCCCAAACAAGGGTAAGTATTGAAAACCCTGATACAAATTTTAATTAACGTTTACTAATTATATTTATTCACAAGCTGCGCCCCACGGCTACACCCGCAATTTCCCGCTATACCGCAGACACCTTTTTCCGAGATAAAAAGTAGCCTGTACAAGCTAACAAATATACTCACACTCACTACACAAACTCATTTATATTATTATATAGTGTGTTTAGTGTATTGTGACATTAGAGCGATTATTATTAAAAAGTCCTATTAAACCTGATCTAGCCTGTAACGTAACCTTTTTCAGAGTAAACTAAGCTCATAAAACACCAAGCGCATCTTGCGAGCCCTGATCATCAACTAACAGAGAAAGGATTTAGCGAATCTGCTTGAAGTGCGGTTGAAAGCTTTTAATATAAAAGTTAGAATATCGTACAGCTCCGCGTAGAAGAGCTAGTAAAGAGTGAGTAGTTTCTGTGTTGGTAGATATTATCAAGTTGTTACAACCCTGCTTTATATTTAGGGTTACCAAACTTGTCCGCTTGTCGGGGAATTTAGTTTAATCTTTCTTTATTATTTGATTTCGTCATTAATAAAATGTAATAAGCATAGTACAGTCAACGACAAAAGTCGCTGAACAATCACTCTTTTTTCTATTATCCTCATCATCTTAGACACCAATATTTTACCTCATTATCACCTAAAATCAGGTGTGTTATGTTGATAGCATGGTCAAAATGATGCATGCAAAATGTAAAAAAAAAAATAATAATTACTGATTTGTAACACATTTGGAAAATCGAGAACAATCAGCTACTTTTGTCGCTGACTGTCCCTACCCAAAAATCTAAATCTTTTTAGCATTAACTATAGATTTACAGCATGATTATTCTGACATACCTACTCGTAATATTACATTTAAGGTTTCAGCTCAAAAAGTTCATAACATTAGCGAAACGTTTAAAACCTGTTTGTGACACTTATCAAACATTGGATTTATAGCTTGTACTCCTACTGAAAAATATTAAGGTCACATTTAAAGGGGCTCACAAACATAATTACTACGGACTTATGGTTATAAAATCTTTGTTAGAAGCTGAGTATAGAGCAAGCTTAGTGATAAAAAAACATATCAGCAAAACTAAATTGAGCGAATTATGGCTTGAGTAAGTAAAAACTTGTATTTCGAATTGAGCGATTGAAATGATACATTATCTGACGAATATCTAAACAGTGAACCCGACTTCGATCTTGGTTCTAAAAATAATAATCGACCCGTTTTTACTAGAACTGAACAATGTAGATGACGAGGTTCCGGAGTTTGACGCAAATAGATTTTTAAACATTTTGAAGGAAATTCATATCGAAAAATATGAACCAGTCCGAATGACTTACATGTTGGTGTTCTTTTATTAATAACGACGCTGGTGACGTTTGATAGTTGATTTATTGTCACTTTTATAGGAGGTAATAAAACGTCGCGTCACTTTTCGTAGCACATAGTGTCTGATCACAAGTCACCTGATATGTGATCGAAGGTCACGCTACGTCTGGACAGAGAATTGGCCCTCAAGTGAGACTACCGAGACATACCCATGGACAGATTCTTAGCAAATAGATTAAGCGCCGGTTTTATAAACATCCGTAAATTAATTTCGGTAAATTTGATCTTATTGTTAAACTTTCCGGGCTCAAATTTGAAAATAAGATCAAATTTACCGATATTTGGTATGACATTTAATTTACAGACATTTACAAAACCGGACCGAGTATGTCTTTATTCTTATTATAATTTAAGTTACATATTTAATAACCTCGTCGAATAGAACCATCGCTCAATATTAGAATAGAGAAACTATAATAAATAATAATAATAATAAATATCGGGGACAATTGCACACAAATTGACCTAGCCCCATATTAAGCTCGAAACTTGTGTTATGGGTACTAGACAACGATATACATACTTATATAGAGAAATAAATACTTATATAGATAGAAATATCCAAGACTCAGACTATGACTATGACTATAAAGTCATAGTCAATGGAAATTATATTTATGATTTCAATTTAAAAATTTGAATGCCCGACTGAAAAGCGAAGCAAGCAGCGGTGGGCGGGCACGTGTCGTGGGAGCTGTGACGTCCGCCCGCCCACGGATATAACTAGAAAAGACTTTTAAACTAAGGTTTCATTAAATGAAGTGCAATAAAGTAAGAGTAATTGCGCTTCTGGAATTAACGAGAATTTGTTAGTTACTTAAGACTTGTTCTGATATCTCTTTAAAAAACTTGCAAGTCCGTTTTTTTTAATGTTGACAGAGTAGCATTGACTACAAGTCACTTGATGTTAAGTGACTATGTGGTCGAAGGTGGACCACGCTACACATGGATTAGGATCTGGTTCTCAAGTATTGTCGCAACACACCGATAGGTGCTTAACGACAGATTCTTACCTTCAGGGTAGGAGCTAGCCAGAGGAGCACTTGAAAATATCTTACCACCAAGCTATGGTGTCGTCACGATGTTTTCCTTCACTGAAAGTTCAAGCTTATTGTAAGAAGGGATACCCACGATCTACGGATCACTACCAAAGTATTAAAAGTATTGATACTGTCACAATGATCTGCTAAGCAAACTTAAGAATCACAGAATACAATACAATTAGCTACGCGATACGGTTACATCCATGCTATTTCTGTTATTCCTGTGGGAACCTTTTTCCAGGATAAAAAGTAGCTTCGTTGTATAAGCTATCTCCATTTCAAACATTCAGATCCGTTCAGTAGTTTTTGCGTGAATGAGTAACAAATATTCATCCATCCGTCCATCCATTCATACTCAAAAACTTTCACGTTTATGATATTAGTAGAATAGTACTATAGTAGGCTCTTTTGATTACAGTCAAGTCCCGATAACTTTCTACATAATCTCTCCTCAAATAAACTTTGTTTTTGTTTTAGATAATCGCTAGAACACCAGCTGCATTATGGCAAGCAACTTTCTTTGTTCATACTAACTAGTCCGTATCTGACTATGAAGCTATTTGTTTTCGGTTGACTGAACCTCATTTCTCTATTGGTAAAAATTTGAACAAACTAATGACTGGTTTACACCATCGAAGTGATTTAGTGTTATAATGATTTAGACAACTAAACTTGGTTGTGTAAACAGTCAATTTAAAGCGTAAGTTAGTAAGTTGATGACTTACTGACTGACTCACTTCGTCGGCAAGCAGATTAGGATCGGATCTATTTTTCGCCCTTCCGCCACCCACACGTGCCTCTACCGCCAGCGCTCGGCTCATGTGATTGGTCAAGTCTTATCCAAATAAATAACTTAACGACGTACGCGTGTAAACGCCATATTATAAGCTTCTAAAGAACTAAACTACATAAATGGTGTAAACCACTAAACTAAGGCCCACTTGCGTCAAGCAAGGTTAGCGTAGTTAACTCGGAGTTAAACAGTAACTCAGAGTTAAATTGATAAATGGCCTTGCACCACCGTGAGTTAAGTGTTAACTCTGAGTTAGATGGGTAAATATTTAACTCTCCGATTTTGGTGGGTTAAATAATTAACTCTGGCTTTGACGTTTATTTGTTCATGTCGTCCTTTATTTTGTCTCTATATAAAAACACCAGAAACACAAACGCAGTGTAAAAAAAAATTAAAATTCAGTTTTTTGAGCAGTGTCGCTATGAATAGTGATATTATGTTCGATGATTTATTCCCTGACGACGATGAAGAAATAGTGCAATACCTAGACACAGATTTTTTCAATAGAAGAGTTGAAACTCGGTAAGATCATTTTAACTCGATCAGAGAAAAGGATTTTCGCAGAAGATTCGGGCTGCCATAATTATGCTCTCATTTATTTTATTCCACAAACCACAGCTATCTCACAAGAAACAAGAAAAATACCACGAAATACTTTGGTTGGAAATGCATAAAATTGACAAAAACAAAACCACTGCAATAAAGACTGATTGCCTTTGACAAAGACATTCATCAATCAGTGCACCGCATTTCATTCAGTATAGCCCTTTCAAAATTTATAGGGATCGTAGGATCCACCGACCGGGCGACAGCTAATGCACAAATGCTCCAGTGTGAGGGAGATGGGTATATTTGGTTCATTCATTATTGTTTCTTTTACATTTTGCTCGGTAATCTAAGAACAAACGATAGACATAAAAAAATGCAATACGTCTGTGGCACATTGCATTATGTTGGCGACCCCGGCAGGGTTACTTAACCCAGGGGTAGTTTAGGTAGACGCAAGACAAAGAATGAGTTAACGATATACACATCTAACACAGAGTTACTTAACTCTTGCATTACATTTTTAACCCACTATTTGACGCAAGTGGGCCTAACTAAGGGAGCGGGTGATTATCCACTCAGGCGCTGCCGTCGCACGCCTTACCGTCTCTAAAGCGCTGCGCGGTCGAACATATTCACCAACCGCAAAATACCGCGTCATTGTTTTTTGATATTGTCGTTTTTACTTAATTTCTAGTAAACTTATTTAATTTCTGAAATTAGTTTCAGAAAGTAGACAGATTGGGCATTACACTAGTATGATTTGTTATAATGAATATGATATTTTTAAATACACATTACCACGTTAACTTTGTCGTCATGAAATTATTACGTTCATCTGTTGTAAAATGTTTATAAATTTCCGAATAGCAAAGTAAATAACAATTCTATCAAAATAAGAATTAGATAGGTTACACGTTGCTAAAAATAAATGTCAATAACTAGTTATACTGTAAAACACTTCACAATTCTAAATACGAAATTCTCCACAAGTTTGTAAAGTTGTACCTAAAAAAGCAAATTGAAGCCAGTGTCTATTTTTTTTCTACATCCATAGATGTTTTTCTTTTATCCGATAGTGCTGTTCAACTAGTAATGATTTTAGTCGATTATAATCGTGTGTCACGGACAATAGTCGATTATAGAGGCTTATTTACAACACTTGTCGTTGAATCAGCTGTGGGCTTCGATCGTTACCCGCAGCGCTTTAGCGCGCGACGCGCGGGCAACCATCGAAGCCCGCATCGCCTGAGTGGATATGTATTGCGAGTAACAGGTACATCAATTCTATTGATTTAGTATAGTATCTGACTAACTCTATTGCAATCAAATTAAATCATATATTTGCTAGAATTCAATATACTTAGTAAGTAAAGATCCACTTAGCCTGCATCCGTCACTGCGTTTGTTTGCTTTATGCATATGCATAACTGAGTGGTTGGCGAATAGGGACATATATTTTATAGACGAATACAATATTGTTATATAATATGTATGGATATAATATTAGTCGATTTAAGCCTTCTAGCAAGAATTTCTCTGTGAATTTTACATGCTTTTGTAGTATCGTAAATCTATATTCTCTCAGAAACTCTGTTCTCCTTTTAAATTGGAACACAACCACAGAATATTATATAAAACAATGGAATAGTGATGAGGCTCTCACATTTACAAATTCATCGACAAATAAAATAAAGTATTTCGTTTATTGGTAGAAATTCATTAAGTTTAATAAGTTACTGCTCATCCTGACCGACAATTACGTTGTTTTATCAAGACATCCATTGAACCGCATAAAATTCAGACTGTGACAATTCCTAAAATTGAACTTTGTTTTTTAATTAATCTTCTATGGTATCAATTGTTGTCCTTAGAGAGGAGATTCTGAAGTCGATCCGTAAATATATGTTATATTTTTTAAACTTTCAGAAAGTGTACTAATATAAGCTTTATAAAAGCATGCGGCGACTAAAATTCCGAATAGCGGACCGGCACAATAGAACCCCTTGTTCTGAAACACATTCGATGCTATCCGCCCAGTACTTTGTACATTTCTACAACCTTTTACTATGTAAATACAACATGTGTTTATCTTTAGCATAATGATTTGTTAGGTCACTTTCACTTTGAAACATTTTAGGACAGATTGTTTGTTGTGAGCTTAAAGGAAGGAGGTCGTGAGTGAAGAATTGTCTAAAAACAGAAGAGAAGAAATACAAATAAATTGAGAAACTTCTCCGTATTTAAAGCCGGTTATAACGACAACTTTTCAAACTTCTATTTCTGGCCCGTGGTGTAGTAATAATGAGTTAAAGTTTTTAATATCTATCTAAGAATCTTCCTTAACGGAAGCAAATGCGTATCTAAACTTCTTAATATTAAATTGTTTATAGAAAAATAAGCTACCCTTTAAGCATATATTAGCAACCAGTTATTTATCGAAGAAGTTGGGTATTTCCATAGTTGGGTATTTCTTTTTACCACAATTTGCGTATTAATGAATTTTTCGTATAAATCACAGGTTTGGTATTTCAATTCAAGCCGATATCATTGAGAGGCATGATACAGACGTGGGTGTATCGACAGCTCAGGCATATTATTATGTCGATAGATGTAATGTATCGATAGATACAGTGTTGACATTTCAAGTGAATTACGTGGGAAGGATGCAACACCCACGCGTTGTGTATGGGAACCTTTAAACTTTAAGCCTTAAGCTATTCCATTAAGTAGTTAACTGGTATTTGCTTTGATGAGAATTAGGAGGTTGAATAAAATTAACTTGTACTAGCTGATTTACTTACGAGCCTGTTTAATTGAAGTTCTTTTTGGCTTTATTCCGCCTCAGCGAACGTTTTGATTCTCATCTCCGAATCTCATTTTAGATATCCGATCCGTTTGAGTTAACAATAAAACCATAACCTACTTACACTCTGCGTTAATGATAACTCACATAAAATCACTAAGCCGTATTTTTATGAGGTATGTGATAAATAATTGTCCTACGCAATATTGCACTGATACCTAAGCGCAATAATTTCGTTGCCGTGATCTGATGTAAAATGTTGATACCGTACAAAACAAGACCAGCCAAAGTGTACTAATGACTCCAACCAACTATTTAGTATTTAAGAAGAATAGCTACTACCCAGTTTCCATCTGCCTACAACCTAGAAACCTAGTTATTAGTGACTAATTAAACCGGTGGGCGTACCGATGGCTAGATAGGTTTTGTTGACATTTACCGTGAAACTTGCGAGCAACTGGGCCGTGGGTAGGACGCCCACGGCCAAAGCGGGTCACTTCACAAAGTGAATTCAATTTGTGTCCGGTAATAAATGTAAACTAATATTTATATTGAAGTTAATCTCTTGTTTAACGTTATTTATGTGTTAGCGCTGACAAATTGTTATTTATAGTTGTAGTTTAAGTGTCATTAACTGTGTTTGTTTGTTAAATTACATTGTCAATTTTATTTCACTTATATAACTTTAAATGCATATTTGATACCAATGTTAGTTTTTTGAAACACCCCCTTTTTACATATTTCTGAGTATCATTTGACCAGAACACACCGGATGTTGTATTTTTATATTCACTTATTTATTTACGTATAAGTAGGTATATCTTGACTTAACACGATCCATGAATATCAGTTCTTATTTTTAAATCTACTACAAGTTTTACATTAATAATATAATGAATTATCATTCAAAAAAATTTCGGAATTTGTAAGTTTCGATGTAATAAAGACAAATTAATATTAATACCTGCACAATACAAGGAAACAAGATTGAATACCAATCAGTATAATAACGTTATTCCATTGCAAATTACAAAGTTATTTGTCACTCGCTAAAGTTATTCAGTAATATCTTAATTAAGGCTTAGAATCCAGATGACAATCTCGTTTATTTAACCATTCATTAGCCTTTTGTTGAGTTGAGCGCTTAATTATTTAGGGTTGAATCTTTAATTACGCTACAGCTTTAAGTAAACCATAAAGACTGTAAAGTCTGCAAAAGTGTTGAAAATTTTCATTTCGCTCTTTTAGGGTTTTCTAGTTATTCCGCTCGAACAGAAGTTATTTTTTTTTGGAGAAGCGTAAACGTATTTAGATGCCGCATATTTGAGAGAATTGGATGTGGAGTTATTAATTTATTCGGGACTTCTTTTTCTGATTTACCTACGTAAATTCCACAAATATATATATATATACTTGGGGTTGTATTTTGTAGTTAAAATTCCATAAACCTGTATGTAAAAATAAGTAAATTTGGATAATATTAGGGTTAGTCCGGGCTGTTACGGCAATAACATTTTAACCGACTTCAATTGAAACTCTACAGACCGTTTTATCCTAGATGCTATAGAGTGAACGTTAAACTAATAAGATATATCATCATCAACATTATCACCCCATTATATTCCCACTGCTGGAAGTCTGGCCTTCTCTCAGAGAGAGAGTATGGGCCGCAAGGACGCAATCTACCACACTGGCCCAGTGCAGGTTGGTAGATATAACATATCCTTGACATGCCTGTTTTCTCATGATGTTTTCCTTCATCGTTTAACCTTCAACTTAGATACATATAGATAAACATATAGCGATGATGGCTCAGTGATAGTGACGTCGGCTTGCGATCCGTAGGACGTGGGTTCGAATCCTACAATGAGCTTGAGCTTTCGGTGAAGGAAAACATCGTGATGAAACCATAGCTTGGTGGTAGGGTATTTTCTAGAACTCGCCTGGCTAGCTACCACCCTCTTGTTAAGAATCTGTCGCCAAGCACCTATCGGTGTGTTCCGGCAGCCTCACTTGAGAACCAGTTCCCAGTCCAGGTGTAGCGTGGCGCCATCTTCGACCACATCGTCACTTAACATCAGGTGACTTGTGGTCAAACGCTACCCTATAAATAGTAAAAAAAAAACATAAAATATGCAGTGACCTAAGCCACGTTTAAACTGTCAAACGCATGCAGCAAATACGTGTGCAAAGGTCTATTTTTGTGCAACACAAATTGAAGCTCGCTAACACTGTTAACTGGATGCCTGACCTTTACTCTGTCAATCTGAAACAGGCAATTCAATTGTGTCACCTTTAACCTTTCAGTGTATCTACTTCGTATAATACTGCTCGCTGTATAGGGAAAGGGTATTTTTACACTGCCAGGGTAACTCTCGTGTTGAAGTGCGGTATTCGCGTTTTTCGTTTACGTGATTTATATAGGTTATGGTTAATAATTTGCTATCTCCCACAGCTTCGCAAAACAATTTCCTATTTATTCTAACTTAGCTACGCAATTTTATGATGCTGTGTAGTAAAATATTTCAATACTAACTAGGGCTCTACACAGTACTCTTTTTCTTTCTTACGGGGTAGCGTTTGACCACATGTCACAATGACGTAGTTGGAGATGGCGCCAAGCTACAATTGGATTGGAAACTGATTCTCAATTTTGACTGCCACACCTATCAACGTACTAAATAGTAGTACATACTCCATACTCGTACGATCCGATGGTTCACAACAATCTTTATGATTCAAAGCTGTCAGTTCATTTTGATATGTTTTCATAGTTTCTGTGCAAACTTCGCGGCTGAAAGCGCTTGCAGTAGGTACAAAGCAAAATGGTCCCTATTCAGGCAATCAAAATCCACTTGCAAATACTATTCGATTTCACCACTACAAGAGTGACGTCCATAACTTTGAAGGGCATAAACAAGCACGCCAGTTTGAGTAGTTCTTTTTTGCCCTCTCTCCTCTTTCATAAAACAATATTCACTCTATTTTAGCGAGATATGAATGTAGGTCAGACCTTTTCGGAACAGTTTCTGTTGATAAAACGTTGAATTCATAAACATGTTAACGTTAAAGTTTATTTGTCTACATCAATTCGGCCTACTGATTTAGAATTTGATTTTTGATACTCAAATAGGTATATCTGTTTGTTTTGTTCAACTCAACATGCATTTGGTTCTGAACAACAATCTTTCGACCTTGACCTGAAGGTAGCTTGAACGTTGTGCACACTACAATACTATTTTGAAATCTACAATGAACCTGAACTCTGCTCGTTTCCTGAAATGGAATAGACATACACGAAGTGTTTTGCACACATTGTCATAACTTTGGATTTCATTTTACTTTGCTTGAATGACGTGGTGATAGTTTGTTATTCGTTGTACCATTGATACGAATTCCCAAACATTTTTCACCAACAGAACATGACCTCGTAAAACTTGGAAGTGAACACTTTGATGGACATTTCGGCTCCCTATTCCGTTTTATGTTTGGAAAAAGCTGGTACTATGAAGATACGAGATGTATGCTTAAACTACTCTAAAAGATTTTGAAACGGGTAAATAAAAGTTGGATTTCTATAGTTCAAAAATACATATAAGTACAACGACATAACAGTCGATTCGATTTTCCGTACACACATAATAATACTAAATGTCATCCTACAAGGCCAATCGTTTTCTATCGGTCCGTACCTAACGCGTACAAATAAGCCCCAATATCGCCTGTGACGTTGACAAACATAAAAAAACTGTATTAGGTAAAGATGTGCGGTACAAGCCATAAAGTCCTATTTGCAGGCTTGGAAAATTTGGAACGAGATGCTTCTTTACGACATTTCCTAAATTACGACGCGCCGCGCCGGCCAGCTACGACGAGTAGGCAGGCATCCTACAGTACTTAATTTAGTATTCTATATTCTAGTCGTAAAAACTTTAAACAAAGAGTTGTTTGCAATGAAGCTTGAGAATTTTATGATAGGAAAGGTTTTGTAGCATTCTTAAAAGTGAATTGTTCATTTGAAGTTCTTCATCAATAGGTTGTTTGTTTGCTGTCTGGTTTATACTTTCATCAAACATATACTTGACATGTATATATTTAAAAAAAAATTGTTTTAGTAAAGTCGACTCTACCAACCCGCATTGGGTTAGCGTGGTAGATTATGACCCATATGTATACTCTATCACTATGTGGGAAGGTCTGAATCCCAGCAGTGGGAATGTGATAGGTTGATGATGATGACTATGATAGCTGATTCCAACCATATAAAACAAAATAAAAAAGAATTACACTGCATGTACAAATCTCTCTACCTACATCTAACAAATATTCAATAAGAGCTTTAGAAAAACGTATTCGCGTTATTTTCAGGTCATAAAACTGAAAAGGTGGTTCTGAATCTGTAACCGATACGTTCTCAGGTAGGTAGGTATTACTGCGCAGTTTTAAACGCGGGCTTTTAGAGGTCGCCCCGTCCTGTCTGACCGACGACTGAATATACTTGGACAGTATCTAAACCAAGATTTCGTAACGGCGACGTTACTTATTGAAAATACGCCTTGATAAAATGAGCTTTTTCAAAATGAAATACTGTTTTTGAAGTATTCACACTTTATAGTTATCTAAGAGGTTTTCTTTAATAAAATAGTAGTTTTAACGTTTTCATACCATAAATAAATCTAATAAAAAACCTATTTTAATGAAATAGTGGTTTTAACGTTTTGATAGTTTATAGTTATCTAAAATAAAGCTTTTTTTAATGGAATAGTATTTTTAACTTGCCTTTTGAATCATTACAGTTATCAGAGAAGATAATGGATGGTGACGATTTAAAGCATTGTAGAGATACGAGTATAAACCTTCTTTTACATTTTTACATTGTGTTTATTTGGCGAGATGATTATAGTAATTCTACAAAATCGAGTAAGGTTTTGTATAACTTTTTATTATGTGATTTAATCAAAGTTTTTATTTCCTTTACAATTTCTGAAGATGGCCTTTGTGTTGCTTTATTTTTGTATAAGCATGTAAAAAACTCACAAATGTTTTTATAAAGTACTTATATGTACTTTGTGTTAAAATTAAATTCGTAGAAGAAAAATACCAAGAGAAACAAAAGCGAAATATTTCGCTGTTAAATATCTGAAAACGCTACAATTTCATTTTGTCCTACGTAAGTACTCGACTAGGTAGAGCTATTAAAGGTCGTATCCCAAAGTCCTGTCTGTGACCTACATTGTTTACACACGCTTCGTAGGGAAAGTTTTACTTTGTAATGAAACCTACATTGAATTGGTTTTCCTCTTCGCTATACTAAACTATAGAAATTCAAAGCATCCGAGAACAATTTTATTTACAGATTAGGCAGTTTTAACCATAACTATTTTGCTTATATTAAAATTGTTAGACACAAGGTGAAGGAGCTTGAAGTTAGAGAAGAGCAATTCGCTTGCTTGATGGTAAGCGTCACAATTGCAAGTAACAGTTACTTTTTGTCCGTTTCAGTGACGCCCAGAGTTTTTAACTTTAGCAGTACAAAATCGTGCGCGGCAATGCATTGCTTGTTTCCTAATTATAGCACATATTATTTCTGAAGGTACTCTGCACGCGGAGCCTAAATTATTCAGGAAGCGATATAAATTCGAAAAATAATATGACTCTTTATTGTTATAACATGCAATACTTAAAATATTAAGAAAGTACTTAATAATTTATTTTTAAAAAGCAGACTGCCTAATGGCGATTTCTAATACATACTCTAAAACCAACATGAGTGTTCAACTCATAAAACTCCTAAACCTTGTAACGAGGTTTATTCTGTTGTATTCTCTAAGTACCTTTTTGTGTATTGAATCGCACCATTGGCCAATCTATTTTTATTATTCAAATTCAAAATACGTTTATTCACATCGCGGCCCCAAAGAGGGCTTTCATGAAAGTTAAATTACTCTGCGTTTATCACCGTGTTCGGAATACAACCACTCGAGAAAAACAGCCAAGAAACTCAATCTCTATCATACTCTTTTATTATACTCGTACTACAATATATTTTTAAAGAAATAATAGCACATTTAAAAAATTACGGGATTATATACCTAGATTCTAAATAATGATAAAAGACTGCAGCGCCGTAGATGCTCATTTTAAATAATACAATATAATATTCCATGTACGAGTATGTACGTATGCCCAAATATTGATTGGTAATTTTCGTAGAATAGTTTTAGCGCAATTTGCGTCGGTGCCATTGAGATTCAGATACAATGCTCTTCCAGGAATACCTCGATGTCAATCGATTTTATGGATGAAAGGATGAGAGGGGAGACTGATGGATGTAATAAAGTGAAACCTGCCGGTAACCTCGGTGTGTTCCGGCAGCCTCATTTGAGAGCCAGTTCCCACCCAGTAAACGTGTAGCGCGGTGCCGTTTTTGACCACATCGTCACTTAACATCAGGTGGCTTGTGGTCAAACGCTACCCTGTAATATGTAAAAAAAGAACTGCCGAGAGTTTCTTGCCTTTTCTTTTTTCGAAGTGAGAAGGTTCAACAGCCGTAGCTAGTTCTTAAAGACGTTTTAAAGTGATCACATGTTGTACCTTACTACATAAACATATTTGGTACTAAATAAACAGTTTCTTATTGTTGAAAAGGCTAACAGCTACTCTACGTGAAAAAACTGGCAGTATCGAGATTAATTGACGAGAATTTAATCTTGAATTCAAGATATTTTAAATCGTGAGTCCGTCTCACTGACCAATGACCATGCCAGTCACTTAGCCCGGCTTAACACCAAACTAGAGTTTACGGACGCTACCGGATCATGCTAATCGAATCAAAACTTCCGACAACTCGTCGCTTATCAAATAAAGGTACGCGATGCGCCGAGCCAAATCAGACTGATCCATTTAAGTTTAAGTCAACACGATAGTCTAGCTGTAATTAGTCGGATTGATATCTATTTTAACTACTTATAAGATCAATAAAAAATTTAAACAGGGCACTCACATTTAATTATTCTGCTCCGCTAGATTTCATTTATCCCGTTTTACTCAATTTTCCAGAAACGCACAGTTCAATGAGCCATCAAATTTAAAATAAAATATAAATTTATTGCCAGGACACCGGGACTGCGTATTACCTACAGTACCTAGTCTAGGTATTACATATTTTAATGAAAGAGCAATAGGGGTAATTTTAGCATGTTCTGCGCTGACATAGTAATCACCTTTGTGAGCGCAGCGCTGTTTTTCAAACTATGCTCGAATAGATTTTCGTAGAGGAAATTGGTTACAGCGGTAATCAGGGGTTTACTATATTTTCCTAGCTCATTTAGGGGTGTGTGTATGTGTGAGTGCGCATGGGGAGTGCACGTGTGCGTAAAGTCAACTTGTATTTAAAATGACACCAAAGCCGTCCAAAGCACAATATATGTAAAGTACTAGTACAGTATAACCAAAGCTGCGATATATTCAAACGCGCGCAACTCTGTTGGTCTGATTACCATAATACGAAGTATCTAGTTTCGGAACGCAGTCTGCCTTTGCGCTACATTTCGTTGCATACATAAAAGTGCATATATATTGACAAGCGATGGCGCAATGGCAAAACAGCCGATTGCGTAGCGTGAGGTCGCGGGTTGGATTCCCGCTAAGAGAAAAAAAACTGTACATCGCAATAAGAGCAAGTATTGTAGTGTCTGGGTGTTGTGGATCTCGGATCCGCGTAGCTCCTGATATCCGACAGAGGATCCGAATCAAGGGTCAGAGCTATGTAACGATAACATTATTCTTATATCGCCTTTTGTACATTCCTTAACGATAACATCGACAGTCAGCAGCAGTCGATTCGTGATCATACGCAACTTGGATACCGCGATTATAACATGCTGGAATAACTTAGCAAAGTTTCTTATGATTTCTCATCCTTCAAAATAGAATGATACTCTTTCTAAGAAGGGAGTACCAGACTTTTATTCTCAGGACTCATGACATCCAATCCGGTAGTGTAGGAAACCATCAAAACGTAATGTAGTCGGTCAAACTACAAACTGGCACGATTGTTCAAACGTTGAAACGTCAGGAGTAGTCTAAAGGTGATATAGCATCAATGTAGTGGCAAGCCAGTGCTTCACATAAACTGAACCAATGCTATGTATCCAGTTCGCACAGGACCTGTGTCTGTGATATCATTCACAATAGCCGACCGACCGCTCGAAATATTTCGCAGTTTCAGATGCCGGTTTGGCGCGGTTCGCTTCCTGTATTATTATTTTATTTCTGCGGTTCTTTCAATCTGTGTCAATTTCAGTTTTATAAATTCGTTTGCATTTTTAAACATTTTACGTATCGGATTAACCATGAAAAGAGTTAATAAAACCTATTCAATATCGATAATAATGGAGCTTAGATTATAGAGCCTCAAGTATTTGCCAAATTCATGTGTGGCAAGTTCATTTATAATCGATCTATCGTCTATCAAGGCGAGTTGTTGAGGGAGAATCTGTCGCTAAGCACCTATCGGTGTGTTCCGGCAGTCTCACTTGAGAGCCAGTTCCCAATCCGGGTGTAGCGTGGCGCCACCTTCGACCACATCGTCACTTAACATCACGTGACTTGTGGTCAAACTCTACTCTGTAAATAAAAAAGGAAAAAAATGTTGTATTGAGTGTTAATCTCTTTGGAAATTGGAAAGCAAATATCTACCGTATTTACTATTTCGTCTCACTACTTGCTGAAAAGTTCGACATAACGTTTGTGTTCTGTTTAAACATTCACAGTTGCCCCTTTCACACAGGGAGAATGAAAGTGGCCACGCCTTTTAACAACGTCACAAAGAAACAATTACAGAAGGCAGAAGCACACAATGTGTATGTTGACAGGACTTTCTACCTCTTATTAGTGAAACGACAGTAGTTAGTTACTCTTAAATCATAAGTAAAACGTGTAAAAAGCATCTTGTACAAGAGCGGAAAGCGGTATTGGCCGCGTTTCATTATTAGGCAATGATACAGAGTTTGAATCTCATCTCCGCCGTGCACCTATTATTTGCCATCGCTCAAAACGGTGCAGGAAAACAACATATGAGGAAACCGGCTCGTTTATGCGCCATCTACCAATCCGCACGGGGCCAGCGTGGTGGATGGCCCATACTCTCTCTGAGCGATAGCCTGTGTCTAACAGTTGGAACGTAACAGATAACAGCCAAAAACGAAACAAATACCTGCGCTTTTCAATGCACGAATATTTGTCCCATAGCGGGAGTCGAACCAACCTCATGCTTCGCAGGCGGCTATTCGTTCATTGCGCCACATTAGTCGTGATTTATGTAAAACGTGTGACCTTAAACCACTCTCTTTGTTCAGGCCTGATTTAAAAGACATGTTCAGAATACAAAACGAATACTAATGAGTAAATTCATGTTACAAAATGTGAGAAATTTCAGCATCATGCTCATTCCGTATTCCTTCAACACAGAACCCACATAATAAAAAACCTAGTTAGTGAATTCTGTGGTACAAATTAAATAATATTATCATCAATCTAATTCCAAACAATTATTCTTACTGGTAGCGTTTGAGCACAGGTGACATGATGTAGCGAAAGGTAGGCTGGAATACTCCGATAGGATCTTGGCGATACATTCTAAATTTTATTATTCTAAGACACTTTACGTACCTACACTTGGAATAAATTAAGCAGACAAAAAAAACAGACCAATACGGAGAATGTACTCGAAAAAGCTTTTGAGTTTACGTCACTTAACCAGGAATAATTTAACTCCTGAGTAGAAGATCCGGAAATAGGCTCCATACATATAAAACGTATAAAATTGAAAATAGGTAGAGTAGTAGATATATTTTTTTCTTTTTAAAATAGCTCATGCTGTTTAGTTTATTGTTAGAAAACTGTATTTAATTTATTTATTTACTTTTTTTATTTTTTGTGAACTTAAAACACAAGTTGAATTGCCAAAACATTTATACTATGCCAAAAAGTTTGTAGAATAAAAGGATAAGTTCATAGTATTGACACTGCATCTCCTTTTTTATTTGACGCGGTTTGCTGCTGTATGCCTTTGGCCTTTACAACTTCACCGGGCCGCAAGGTGAGTTGCTCTGGTTTAGATAGATACTAGATATGTATAAATAATTTAAAAAATGTATAAAAACTAGAATATATCTTTTATGGCATAAACAATATATAATACTAATCAATAAACCAATCAATACGCGTTATCATTTTATTAAAAAAAAATGTAACTGATGCCCAAGAAACTATTTCAGTCATCTAAACTTCTTTGTTTTAATGTAAACAGGAACATCATTGTGTAGCCATAGAGTAAACGTGTAGTGTTACGTGTGAACATGTAATTGCATACAACATTGAGCAATGAGCAAATGTCAGGGGCGCTGGACTACAAACTACGGTCGTGCGGCGAGACCTTCGAGCTCAATCGCTCGCAGCCGAGGTATCGTTACAATACAACTGATTTACTTACGGAAATGTGAGTAGCCAATTTTTTTTCACTAGTTACAGGGCAACGTTTGACCGCATGTTCCCTGATGTTAAGTGACGATGTGCTCGAAGGTGGCGCCACGCTACTGGACTGGGAACTGGCTCTCAAGTGGGGCTGCCGGAACACACTGACAGGTGCGTGCCGTGGAGATTTAAAAAAAGTTTGAATGCTAATATTATTAAATCTAAATTCGAAGCCATGGTTCTTAAGAACGGATTTCGCTATCTCTCATAGCTTCTGACTTCTCCCTTCTGACCCATTTGGATTGATCACTCTGTAAGTATATTGTATATATACTTATAGCAACAGAATAGATAATAATTATAGTAGCGATGCGCAACTATGAATGAGTCCACTAGAATAATTCAATTTCACAAATCATTCGACTCGTTCGACTGACTGAATTAGTTACTCTAATAGCACCAACTCGATTGTCAGCAGTGCCAACTGGGCCCAAGTCACCACGAGTCGCCGCTACTCGAAAAGACTCCAATCCATTAGTTTTCGCACGAGCGGTGACCGGCAACTGTCAAGTCGACTGATTCGTTATTTTATTTTATTTAATACAGTGTATAGCGTTTGACCACAAGTCATTTGATGTTAAGCAACGATGTGATCGAAGGTGACACCTGGATTACCAATATTAGTCCATTTTGAATGTTAGTGGTTACTAATATTCAATTCGAACATGTAAATTAGTAGTTGCAGATTATTCGAATGACCGGATCATTCGCAATCTTTGCAATAAATAAATAATCAGTCAGGTGCATTTGTCGGGCAGCCTTGTAGCTCAATCGCTTCAAGTAATACCTACTCTATCAATCGCCTCAAGGGTGTCATTACATCGCGATCGACCACGCCCGGAAACGCGCTACCCGTCGGCACTACAAATAATTGCATTGCGTATACGAAATTATTGCTCGAAATAGCGATAAATTAAAGATTGTAATTAGAAAACGTTTAATTTTAAGCGCTGTATCAAACTAATATTTAAAATGCGAAAGTTTGCGAGTGTGTATGTTTGTCACTTCTTCATGATAGAAAAGGCTCAACGGTCGATTTGAAATAAATCGGCGAAAAAGGTTCCCACGGGGTAAATATAGATAACCGCGAGTGTAACCACTGGGTGTAGCTAGTCGATTATAATAATAGTTATTGCACCACACTGCTACGAAACGTTGATCGATAGGCCAATTTTGCTCTAGAAAGGCAATATTATCAGTATATACTATCCGGTTTTAATGAATTTAGCAATAAGTATATTTCGAAGTTCTGACAATATCATGACGTTAAGTTCTCATGTCGATACCCATAAAAAAGAATATTTTTTTACACTATTAATTGCACCGTGAAGGTTTGATAATATCTGGTAATATATCACGGCACCGCCGCCGGTCTTTAAATTGGCTAAAGGTTGAGAGAACCTTGATCTCTACATCTCTTTCTCGTCTCTACTTTTAGTTTAGATTAAAGGTTAGCAAAGATTCATTTGCAAAACACATAAAGCCATGCAGCATATTTGCTCCGAGCTCCAGTAAACATGCAAGCTTCGTGACACAGCATCTAATTTCATCAAACACTAACAAAATCAGCTGAGAAGAGAATTAAATAAGCTCAAAATGTATGAGTAGTTTCACAAAGCTACCTAAAGTCGGTTGCAATTAAACGATTTACTCTTGGACAAACAAACACTATCGTCTGGTTAGAGCGAACATCCAAGAAGCTCTTCAATCTTTATTAGATTAAGTGTTGGATGACGTCGTTTACGCAATCTGATGCCACTCAGCTTGGAAGCACTTATTCGCTTCGTGTAATTCCATGGGAAAATAGAGGATACGCTGTAAACAGTCCCGTATGCAACAAGTCCGTGCGCCGCGCGCCGCCCGTCTCTCTTTCGTCACTACGACGCAACCCTGAATTTGACCTTTCCGGCCTTTTACAACATTTATGATCCAGTCAATCCTTATCCTCTGCCAAACATCCGATGGAACGTATTCGATCATGCGTAAAAAAATCCTTCCGACCTTCAACTAATGCACGGAAAACGTCATAAAGCTTTTCTACTTTCCCGTCTCTCATCTATTTATAATCTACATAGATTATGAATACTTATAATTAAGACTTAAAAGTAATAAAGCGCTTAAATACTTATCAAACTATTATATAATCTGATTTCAAGTGAACAGCGGTCGCGTACGCTTTGATTCACTTACTACGCCGTAAGCTTGCTTGCAAACGAAAACAAAAAAGTACCATAAGCCGCTTGCAGCGTGTTCAGGCTCGCGAGGCTCCCTCGCGCCAGCATGGAGGTTGGTACCGGGTGGCATTGCAATGCCGTTAGTGGCGGCAAGTCGCCGGTCATCTTGAGCGACACAACGAGCGCGATCTCACGTCGTGTCTCGTCGCGGGGCGCTACCGACACTGGAGGGACTTTCGGCCGCGGAATGGCGCGCAATTCACGTGAAATGAGACACGCATGCGCGAACGCGAACGCGGGAAGTTAGTATTTTCTAGAAGCCACTTCCGCATACAAGCAAGCTTTGGGTGCCTTACCTTACCTTATGGTTTCTTAGCCGGTGATTTCTAGCGCAATCCTTGAGAGGATTGGGTGTTACTTTACGTAAATAGCTTATCTATTCGTGTAAACCGTAATTTATCACCGAAGCTGTTGTTCTAATTAACTTAATACTGATTCTGAGAAAGATAATGATGGCGTTTCCACATTAACAAATTGATTAAGTAAATTATTATTATCATCGGTCTATTCTTATCCTACGTTCCCATTTTTGGGTAGGACTGTACTTTTTTGATAGAACCAGCTGGTGGTCGTTTTTTACATACTACTTTGAACATACCGATATTTAGTTAATGATGCGATTATTCGTGTGATCGCTTAATAAATACCTACTTAACTACGAATTACTTAAGTGTTAATCGTAGCGGGTTAATTAAAACCTTGATATTTTTACATAAAAAGTACCAATGGCAGCGAAAGGCAAATTACTCGTTTTCACTTACTCCGATATTTCCCGTCTTAACTCGTCTGAGAACAATTAGCGAATTCTTGGGAAGCGAATAATTTATTAAAATTAACTGCTGCTGAGATTCCGTGGAGTGGCTAAGTGGGACATCAGGTCAAGGATGGTCCCGATTCCTTGGCCTTCATTATTAACTAGCACTTTATTGTTTGCTAGTTACGCGACGGAATATGAATTCGTACTAACTACGTCTACTTTTGTTAGGAAACCTGTCAAAATGTTTGAAATCCGATCATCTTAACGCTAATTCGACCAGCACAAAATTGGGTTGAGGCTGGTTTGCAGCAAGTTGTTTTTATAGTTGCCTAAGTACTATGTAGGTCTCAGTATTTTTACATAAGTTGTCACAAATAAATGTTCCTCATTCTAATTTTCTCACTCATTCTCATCAACATCATCCTATTAAATGTAATAGGTAACCTGGAACCTGTTTTTTTAGTTTATGCCTTTAACTACCTTGTACATGTAACGTAATTAGGTTTGACATAATTATTTGTCATTTGATGGAAGAAGCCTTGGCTCCTGAAATACCGTTTTTACTAGTTCAGGAGTCCATGGACTCATTTATAATTTTATTCCACTTTTATGTCAATAAATATATATTTCATTTGATTTGGTTTGATATACAGCAGGGGTGGCCAACTTGATTAAGCCCAAGATCGACTGTTTCCTGATGAAACCCTACGACCTAACAACTTACTTCTTAAAATTTTAAATAAAACCGTAGTACAGTAGCTTCGAGAAATCGTCTGGCATCTTCCGCCAGTTTTTTTTTTCCTATTTACAGGACAGCGTTTGACCACAAGTCACCTGATGTTGGGTGACGATGTGGTCGATGATGGTGCCACGCTACACCTGGACTGGGAACTCGCTCTCAAGTGAGGCTGCCGGAACACACCGATAGGTGCTTGGCGACAGATTCTTAACAAGAGGATGGTAGGTAGCCAGGCGAGTACTACAAAATACCCTACCACCAAGCTATGGTTTCGCCGCCACGATCGACTGGACTAATAGCCTCGATCGACCGGTCGATCGCGATCGACCGGTTGGCTACCTCTGATATACAGGGTAGCGTTTGATCACAATTGTAGAGGTAACTAAGGGTGTCCAAAATTTAACGGCCTTTATAGCAAAAGTGCTCAAAACTTCCATTCCAATGTTTTTAAGCAACTGAGTGAGGAGACGAGCAAGTCGCTCACCTGATGGTAAGTGTCAAACTTTCCTATCTATTACAGTGTCATCTAGAATTCCTGGTACTTAAGTAGTTATACAATTCTGTGAGGTAATTAATCCACATGCGCTCGCCATCGTTAGTTATCAAACGATAGGTATATTATTATTCTCTTTATATGTCTCGAAAATGCCAATTGACCTAAGCATTCTAAACATTAAGGCTCTATAACTTATAATGGTTGTTTGTCTTAGTCAAGAGTGAATAGCTATTTGCTAGACTAGCATGCTACACCTTCGACTATATAATTATATCGTTAATATATCGTCGCTTTCCATCGGGTGAGACCGTGGTTAATCAATAGTCAGTGAGTTTAAAAAAAACTTCATAAAACGTGAACAAAACAACAAAAACAACAAAACTCTTGATCGCAGTTTTAAGAGGCTAAAAAAGCATCGATATCATACTAATACGCGAAAGTTTGTGAGTATGGATGGATGTTTGTTACTCTTTCACGCAAAAACTACTGAACGGATTTGAGTGACATTTGGAATGGAGATAGCGTATATCCTGGATTAGCACATAGGCTACTTTTTATCCCGGAAAAAGGTTCTTGCGGGACGACGGGAAGACGCGGGTGAAACCGCAAGGCGCAATTAGTGGAAAATAATTAATCAGCAACTGTTGTCAAATGTCCATACCTTTTTTCTGCGAAACACTCTCAAAAGGGATTCCTTTCACGAAGTAATCTGGTAACTCGAATAAATAAGCTTAGAAATAATAAAAAGCTCTACGAAATAATTTAAAGGGCTACAAGTTAAATGAAGGGAAAGTTTCGAAATGTTTGGAAAAATATTGTAGAACTTTTATGTAATCACTTTATTATATTCTTACTTATGATGTCATTGAGTCCCAGCTGTGGGAACGTAGCGGGCACTATGATATGAGTT
This sequence comes from Opisthograptis luteolata, assembly GCA_931315375.2. NCBI lineage: Eukaryota > Metazoa > Arthropoda > Insecta > Lepidoptera > Geometridae > Opisthograptis > Opisthograptis luteolata. The sequence goes on along the minus strand of OV928047.1, from coordinate 6,557,097 downwards.
TTAACAACGGACAACTTTTATTAAGAGTACCTACTAGTGTTAAACATGATGAATGTTGGTGAAATCGGGTCAAGATCTCCACTCTCGGTAGTGAAGGCGGTCCTTGAGTTAATTAAGTGATGGTTAAGTGGTGATTAAGGTGGATGAGAACCATTTGATTATGCTGATGTCCTTTTGATAATGTCACGTTCGAAATAAATGACGTATAGCTAACCTAATTATGCTCTACCACCACGCCACTTGGAAATAAATAAATAATAAATAAAATAAATAAAAAATCAATTTATTGCCACTATTTAAACAGCATATTATGTTCCAGTTACTTATTTAACTAATTAATCATAGGGCAATAGGGCAGCTTCAGCATGTGCTGCATTCACATAACAATGATTATGTGAGCGCAGCGCTGTTTTTCAAACTACCCTATGCTCGGACAGATCTTCGCCGACAAAATTCGTTACAAAAAAAAGTGGTTCTTTTCCGGGTTTTTACACATAATACATTTACCTATTATACTATAACTTATACGTGTACGCTTATATATATATGAAATCGAAAAAGGGTGTATGTGTGTGTTTGTGTGTGTGTGAGTGTGTGTGGTTGTGTGTGTGAGGGTGTGTGGGTGTGTGTGAGTGTGTGTGTTTGCATGTTGTGTTAGTGTATAATTAAAAAGGAATATCGCTTGTCAGCTCTTACAGTGTGTTTTGAAGGTTGCTTCAAAATTATGCTTTTGTCGAACAAGTAAATTTATTTTTAGTCGTATTTTATAATTACTAGCACAGATTTTTTCCCTTAGAGGTGGTGGTAAGTTGTTCCAAATCTTTGACGTTCTGTATTTGAAGCAACCTTGAAAACCTGCAGTACTATGCTTTGGAATGGCTAGGATATTTTGCATTTTTGATCGGGTGTTAATATGATGCGCATCTCTAATAAAATTAAATTTTTCAAATAGATATTCCGGCCGCTTGGTCCAGATTATCTTTTGAGTGATGCAAGCCAAGTGCAATTCTCTGCGAGATTTCATATTCAATATACCTTTGCTGACAAGATAAGGAGTGACGTGCTCTCTCCTAGGTATGCTAAAACAGAACCGAGCGCAAGCGTTTTGCACTCGCTGGATGGCGTTTTCTGATCCAGCGTATAGCCTAGGCCCGTACACCGCGCTGCAATAATTAAATGGGGAGAGCACTAAGAGGTCACAGAGCAACACTCTTATCTCTTCCGATATGTATTTCCTTATCGCGTATAGGGTTTTAAGTTTGTAAAAAGCATTTTTAATTTTTTCATTTATATGTTTATTAAATCTCATTTCGCTATCTATTATTAAGCCCAAATTTCTTGCATCAGAATCTATCGGTATATCTATCCCATTGATAGTTAGCTTTGGGTTTTGGCAAAGAACCTTATTAACCTGCGTTTTAGTACCTAGTATCATCATTTTGGATTTAGTCGGATTAAGGATCAAGGAATTACGCGTAGCCCATTTGTAGATTTCATCTAGATCTTTATTGATTAGAGACATGGCATGCGCTGTGTCCTCTGCTTTGAAACTATGGTATATCTGCGTGTCGTCCGCATACAAGTGATAATTGCACACTTTGATGTAATTAGGCATATCTGCCGTAAAAATAGAAAAAAGAATCGGACTTAATATAGATCCTTGCGGCGTCCCTCTAGGAATATTTTGTACACTAGAGATGTTTTTAGTTCCGTTCGAATTTTCAGTCTCAACATACTGTTCCCGGCCAGTTAGATAAGTTTCAAACCATTTGCACGTGTCCCTGGAAAAACCATAATATTTAAGCTTAGTTATGAGTAATTCCGGGTTTAGGCAATCAAATGCACGTGAAAAATCTAATAATACGAGCACACTACTAAGCCCCGAGTCCGATGCTGTCAATAGATCGTCAGTTACCTGCAAAAGAGCAGTTTCTGTTCCATGATTTTTCCGGAAACCAGACTGATATTTAGGTATTATATTTTCTTGGTATATATATTTTTCCATCTGTTCATAAACTACCCTCTCTAGTACTTTAGATAACACTGGAAGAATACTTATTGGGCGAAGGTCCTTAAGTTCTTCAACCGAGCTGGATTTAGGAATAGGCTTGACTAAAGCACGCTTCCAAGCTTTTGGAAAACAACTAGTTGAAATTGAAGTGTTAATAATATTAGTAATTATATTAAGGGTATCTGGTAGTGTGAGTCCTATCATCTCCGCGTTTAATCCGTCATATCCAGCTGCATTAGTGCGTATGTTTAGAATAACCCTACTTACAGTTTCCTCTGAAACAACGTCCAATGCAAATATACTACTGGTTTTTCTGTTTGAACTAAAATAATTTAAAACCTCAACATCAACCAACCCATTACCTGGGATGTTTAGAAAATGATCATTTATTAAATTAGAATCCAATAAGTTATCTGGGAGAGTCACACAGTTATTTTTATTATTAACGTCCTTAACTCTTTTTAAATAATTCCACATCCTTTTTGGTTGATTCAAGTTCCTATTAATATATTGAGCAAAAAATGCGGTTTTCTCTCTTTCTACGGCTCCTGTGACCAAATTCTTCAGATTTTTATAATAATTTTTTGACGAATCAGTTTTTTTTGCATGAGATCTAACTAAAGCCTTATCCCTAAGAGACATCATAAACTTAACTACACTCGTAATCCATGGCTTCGGAGACTCCCTAACCTTTTTTTGTTTACGAGGTGCATGTTTATCAAAGAGGTCTACAACTGTTTCACGGAAACTCTCTATCTTGTACTCAATATCTGGCGTACTCATAGCATCTTGCCAGTTTATGGACTTAAGGTCCAAATCGAAAGATTCACGGTTTATTTCAGTAATAGAGCGAGACTCCGTAAAACGTGGGCATGACTTAGGTTTTTTAATATTAAATTCACATAAAATCATGGCATGGTCACTCAGACACGTATTATGTAATACTGCAATTTTTTTACATTTCTCCGGTATATTTGTAATTACGAGATCTAACAGACTTTCGGACTCATCAGTCACCCTTGTAGGCTCTTTAACTAGCTGAACAAGATTCTGCTGCAAGCAGAACGTTGACAGCTCTCGAGCTCTTGGGGATTCATGATTGAGTAAGTCTACGTTAAAGTCAGTCAATATGCAGACATAATCGCAGTGGGCAAAAGTACCTAACGACTCGCTGAGGGCATCTAAAGCTGTGGACACTTTCACGCTCTCTGGCCTATAAGCTGTGCCAACCGCCATACGCGCCCCCGGCAGCGTCAGCTCCAGCCACAACTGCTCCAACTGAGAGTCTGGGTGAGCACGAACTCGAGCACGCACACCCTTTCTTATATAAAACCCTACACCTCCACCTTTGTTCCCTGACTTTCGCGCTTTGTGCTTAAGTACATAGCCAGCAAGGGTCGGAGCAATTATTTCTTGTCCCTCCTTAATCCAAGTCTCATTGAGGGCCAAAACATCAGGTTTGTTGATCTCAATACTTGCCTCCAGCTCATCCCTGCCTGTGTTGAGTGAGCGGACATTTAAGAGACCAAACTTAAAGCGGTTATTGGTTGTATTAACCATTAAAAATAACTATTTGTATATTATATATCTGATATTGTATATATATTGATTTAATTTGTGTAGTATTTGTGTAGCATGTAACAGTGTAGTGTGTGAATGTGTATAAAGGTTTGTGTGAGTGTGAAAAAGTTGCATTTGAGTAGGCAAGAAGGTTGTCCACTGTTCTATACTTATGCATATATAAATGAGTTTATACTTTACTAATGACCCGCCCTGTGGCTACGCCCGCGTAACTGTTAACGTTTTTCAATACAAACTTTCACATCCCAAAATAAATATAGATTAGTATACGTAACGTACCGTTACCAAGGATCTACGATGTCACAGCGCGCTGTCACCAAATACTTATATCGGTGTTTTCCGGCCACTTCCGGCAACCCAACTTGAGGGCCAGTAGGTACCCAGTTCTCTATCTAGACGTAGCGTAGCACATTCGACCACTTCGCCACTTAACATCGGGTGACTTGGAATCAAACGCCTGTAAGATATAAAATTGGCTAAGTATATAGTCTGGGTCCCAGCAAACAGGAAGTTTTTAAAAAAAAAATCACATAAACTACTTATTTATATAAAAAAAAGTTTTTCTTTACATAATAGCTATTAGGTAGCGTTTGAGCACAAGTCATCTGATGCGGTGGAAGGTGCAAGCTTACCTGCTTTACTAATGGTGACCGCTTTATTACGGGATTCCTTAAAGAACAACCTTCACCGAGCTGGTTAGTAATAGTTGCCATTATACAACGACCTAAATAAAAATCGAATGTAGTTCTATAAAATATGATTAAGACGATAGAGATCCACAAACAAACTATCGAGTGCAGGATCATAATTATTTATTAAAAGGCCTTTAGAGATTAACAAGAGGTACTTACAAACCTATTAATAAGGTAAATAGTGCTAACGTTTACCTACTACTAAATTACCTTAGAGCAACACAGCCGTGACGCGCTCGACGCCTGAAGTGTCCGCGTTAGTTTTTGAGCGAAACTTATACTCGCAGTAGACTTTTTTGTTCTTTGAATTCCCAGCTTGTTACTGAATTTAAAAACGTTCCGTCGGATTCAACAAAAAAACAGCGCTCGCTTTACTTTAAAACTCGGATATCCATAGTGAAAACAGTCATACCATTTACGGCAGCATACTCACTCATCAACTAAACGGCACACAGCTTACCTGTAATAAAAAAAACGAGATTTTTTTAATAAATCGTCACTTCACCACATTTGGTGTAACGAACTGTGAACGTCGATTTCCATAAAATAAAATGATTCTGCACTTTGATGGGTTGGTATGTTTAAAATAATGGATACATTGCCGCGTGTGATCTGTGGGCTTCGTGACAATAAATGATCGAGTATTGAAAGCCAATGGATCTATTTCTATTTAGCTTTGAGTCACGGCTAGGTAAATATTCATTTAACTTTCAGCCTAGTTAATGTTTGGGTATTTTAGCGGTTTTGCATTTTTAACTTTAAGCATTCATGTATAGACACTTATTTCAATTGACTTTTAATATTAGACATCATCCGAATTCGAAGGTCGCTGTAATAAGCAACTTGTAGTGTGATTTATCAAAAACGTAACGTATCTCCCAATCTTATTTTACCATGGCAGTGTAATAAAGAACATCGCTTTTAACGCACCGTGCATGGACCGTGTTGTTGGAAATATTTGGTTTTATTCCGGTGACAGTCACCGAAGTTTGTGAAATCGTTGATTGAAAGAGAGCCTATGGTTTGCATATAAAAATGAAACTTTTTACAATAAAAAACTATGTAAAAGTTAGTGTTAGTAAAATTTACTGTACATGTCTGTCTCATTATTTTTGGTTTGAAGACCGATTTTAATGTGCTATTTGCACGAGTTATTTTTAATCTTAATCTAGAGGTAAAAATGTTTTTTTTTCCTAGCTGCGCCTGTTCCAACCTCCTTGCGCCGGCAAAAGAACAAGCTATTAGAAACGCCCGGCAGTTCATTTTTTGTACTAACTGATTGAATTGAAGCAAGTTCATTACAATACCAAGCTTATTTGTCATATTAATAGTCTAAAATTTTATTAGAAGGTTTACTTGTAAGATTTGAAGAATGTATAACGGTTAGGATAATATATACGAATAACATCCACATTTAAAAAAAACGCTCTAATTTATGGCAGTGAGTGCAGCGTTTCAATAAAAAATAATTAAAACAAATGTATTCCATTTACACAACACAAGAAGACCGACTCGGTAAAAAGTAGAAAACTCAGTCCAAATAAAGGCAAATGAAAATGCGATTTGGCAAGCGCGGCATCGCGGCATCGAAACGCATTTCTGGCGGCAAAGCGTAATGGCGCGTAAATAAAACTGCCAGCGACAGCTCAACAATTACAAAATCATTAATAAACACCCGAAATATGAAGTGGCGAAGTAATAAAGTCGAAATGTTCACGAAAATTGTCGGGTTGCTGCGGCTGCGGTCGGCCCGCGATTTATTCATAAGAGTAAATTGCCCACGTGGCTACTGTTGGTTTATTGGATGGTATGGCAAACAAGGGCGTAGCGAGGAGCTGGTTTTAGGAGAGGGGGCAGACAGTAGGGGGAGCGAACTTGCCACAGTACATTTTATTTAAAAATTTAAGTTTGTTCTGCGCCCGCGCAACGGTTAGAATCCAGACTATAGCATTTTCTATAAAACTTCTTAATACGTAAGCAAAGTTACTCAGTTTATAAGAACTAAGTTAACATATACACATCAAAGTCTTTTCAGTATTTTCAGAGTCTATAAAATATAACAAACATACAAATCATCTAAAACCAATAGAAAACCGTACTGTCTTTAAAATCTAGATTCATACATTTATAAATTACCTAATTAGTATTTGTTTCTTTACAGCCTTATATAAATCATATATTTTTCAAGAATTACGTATTACATTTCAGGGGCGCGAAGTTAAATGCCAAACCGCCTTACTTCGTCCATATCCACGCCCACGTGGTCAGTGTTGATTTAATTTAATGGGTAGTATGGAATATGGGTGCAATTAAAAGAAGGGGAAATAATTTATATGGTTATGGGTTTTGGAGCAGAAGACTTTAATTGACTGCGCTCGGTGATACTCGTAAATGCATTCATTGGGCGACTGGGTCAGCCTTTTTAAACCCGGCTTTCTCTTGGTTTTAATAAAGATTTTATTGTAATGAGGAAACAAAATGTTGTGGGAGGAAGTAAAATCTCTTTATACGCTTTTATACTATAACGTAAAGCGATGAATAATTTCTAAGAATTTAATTTAATAATATTCTAACATTTATATAGATTAAATTATAATATTATCATTGCGAAAGTTACTCTGTTTATTTGTTACCTTTTCACGCTTTAACTGTATGAAATTGCAATTTTTGGGGTCATTTTACAGGATGCAGTTTTAAACATTCAAATATGACGGTTTCAGTATTTGTGTATCTCTCGATGAAAAGCTACTATTTATGGCTTTGAACCCTCTTATGAATTCGAATATTCAACCAAGAGTCTGGTTTATTTTACAGCTTAGAATTGAAAATAAAAATGCACTGACTGGCGTAACGTGAAAACACTGAGTTTCTGAACTTTGTTTTACATTTGTACAGTGTTGTGGATTTGCATTAAAATAGCTATTAACTTTTTCCGTTCGGAAATATCAAAATACAGAATAAAATTTTCTAAGTTAGGTACTTAGTAAAATGGTAGCGTTATTTTTTATTTTTTCCGAAGTAAGTATCTGTGTGTTATTTTTTATTAGATACAACAGGGTATATAATTGCATTACAATCGGGTTAAGAATCTTTGTGCGATGCGAGTATAGTCTATTACGTTTTATACATTTTAGGGTATTAGGTATAGTTAATTCTCCAACGTCAAAACCTTGAAAATGGCTATAGACATTATCACGTCAAAAGCTTGGAACGTTCAGTTTTCGTTTAATCCCTAAATGCAAATTCAGTTTCACCGGTGCACCCGCCCGGACCGTGCCGAAGTATACCGTAGTGTACCTACTAGGTACGAGAATCCGTTGCGAAATTTTCCACGTTAGCTTAAAATAATTAATATTGAGTCTACCACCTGCTTTTTGCTGCGTTTACTCTATTTGCTGGTCGAGCGAAGAGTTTATTACAGTTTTATTGTAGTTAATTTTTTAAATTCCATATTAACATGCTCTCTTCTCCCTGTGAGAATTTCGTTTCGTCTCGAATCTTTTATTTGTTGAAAGGCTTTAAGTATCGGCTTTCAGATATTGATAATAAGATGCGGTATTTTACTTTTTCGTGATTTATAAGCACATACACTTAGATACTCCCTCCACCTACCTCGTAACTTCAGCAATGCCAGAGCCAAGTGGATTATAAAATTTAAAGTAATAAATGTTTCCCTTCTAGTAGGACTAACAGTGTTTTCACTATTATGATCACTAAGAGGAGAATTAATTTTAATAAAGGCATATATCGGGTTAAATAAATAAATAAAATAAAAAGCCTTTTATTTCCTGCGAAGTTTTTAGGTAGGTTACAGAGATTGAAAAAAAATAAAAAAATATACTTAATGTTTAGTGTTAGATACATTTGAAAATAAACATAAAAGTAAAGATAAAGATAATAAAAATAAAGTTTGTTATTAAATCTTAATAAGTTAACTCAGTACTATGTATATTTTAAATCTATGTATTTAATTTGCAAGAACCCTCCTCAGGTAGAGGTGAAGGCCTCCTCTAAAGAAGTCCATATTTCTCTATCATGGGCAGTTTCTGGCCAGCAAGGGCCAGCTATTTTTACAATTTCGTCTGCCCATCTTATGTAGGGTCTGCCTCTCAGCCTTTTGCCGTCTGGACCCTTCCATTTTGTGACTCTGCCAGTCCACCTGTCGTCTTTTAGCCTTGCGACGTGACCCGCCCATTTCCATTTTAATTTTTTTGCGTAGGTTAATGCATCTGTGGCTTTGGTGGTGTCTCTAATTTTTGTGTGACGAATTTTTTCTATTTTTCTAATATTTAGCATGCTACGCTCCATCCCCCGTTGGCAGGTAACAATTTTATTTTTTATTTTTGTTGTATACTTCCAAGTTTGACAGGCGTAGGTCAAGCAGGGTAGGAGGCATGACGTCATCGTTTTGGTTTTGATACGAACTGGCATGTTGCTTTTAAATATTTCGCTTAGAGACCAATATTTGTTCCAAGTATTTTGTATTCTTCGTTGTACTTCTAATTCATTTTGTTTTCTGTCAAAACCAATTTGTTTTCCAAGGTAGATGTATTTTTCTGTATATTTCAAAATTTCATTGTTTACTGTAATTTGTTTGTTAATACTGTTTGTCATAATCATTGTTTTTGAAAGGTTCATTTCGAGTCCTACTTGTTTGCTAGCTGCGTTTAGCGAATCTAGCATGGATTGCAGTTGGATACTGGATTCTGATAGTATAACCAGGTCGTCGGCGAAGCGCAAGTGATTTAGGTATTTGCCGTTAATTGTGATCCCTGATTTTTCCCAGTTAAGTGGTTTTATTATTGACTCTAGGATAGATATAAATAGTTTTGGAGACAAAGGGTCTCCTTGTTTCACACCTCGTTTTATGGGGAAAGTGGGGCCGGTAGATTCCAGTTTTATTTTGGCTGTGCTTCTCTTGTAAACGTTTCTAATTATTTCTATATATTCTTGTTCAACTTCCTGGTCTTTCAATGCCGTCCATATACTTGAGTGTGAGATGGTGTCGAAAGCTTTTTTATAATCGATAAAAGCGATGTAGAGATCTCTTTGTCTTTCCTGGTATTTTTCTATTATTAGTTCTAGTGTATGTATATGATCGATTGTCGAAAATCCTTTACGAAAACCAGCTTGTTCTACTGGTTGTTTTGCTTCTATTTTCGCACTTATTCTGTTGTTTATGATGGAAGAAAATAGTTTGTAGATACAAGAGAGTAAACTTATAGGTCTGTAGTTTGTAATGTCTTTTGAGTCTCCTTTTTTGTAGATTAGAATTATTTCGGACTCCATCCACTGTGATGGTATTTCAGTAGTTTCTAGTATACGATTAAATAGATGTGTTAAAGGTAGCGCCAGCAGCGGACATGCTACTTTGATGGCTTCATTGGTGATGCCGTCGGGTCCTGGGCATTTATCTGTTTTTAATCGTCTTATTTCATGTATGACTTCCTCTTCAGATATTGGTGTAACATTTTTGATCTTTGTAGAGTCGAACATATTGTAATCTGTACACTCTTCCGGATGTGCACTGTACAGAGTTTTGTAGAAATCGGTTGCTACTTCTATGATTTCTGTACGATTACTTAAGGTTTTGTCTTCACGGTTTAAGCCATCTATCCAGAGTTTACTCATTTTTAGTTCTTTGAGTGCCTTTTTTGAGCTTCCCGTCTGATGCATATGTCTTTCAATATTCTTCGATCTATAAGTTTTATAATCCTGTTTTATGTATTTACTTATTAGTTTGTATAGTGCTGTTAGTTCATTTTTTGTTGCTCTAGTTTTAGTCTCGGCATGGTGTAACTCTTGTCTCCTTCTAATGAGTGCCAATGTGCGCTCTCTTAAAATTTTATGAGTACCTTTTCGTGTTTCTTTTGATATTCGTGCGTCTTGTAAACTTTGGGATATAGCCTTTATTAATTTGTCGTAGTGGGCCTGTAGCGATGTTTCTTCTTCGCGATTAGTTATATCTTGTAGATGAAATGTGATATTCTGTTTGTAATTTATTATTTCTTGCTCTATTTTCAGTGATGAATAACTATTATTTTTGTATCCCGTCCGTTTTTTCTTCTGTTTTGTGATGGTCAAGGTAGCTCTGATTGGTCTGTGATCTGATGGAAATCTAATGTTTAGGACTTCTATATTTTGGAAGAGGTTTGGATGATTTGACATTATATAGTCTATTTCGTTCTTATGTTTACCGTTAGGTGATCGCCAGGTCCACCTTTGCTTATTGTTTTTATGGAAGAAAGTATTCAAAATTGCAAGTTTATGTTCAAGAGCGAAGTTTATAAGCCGCTGACCTCTTTGGTTTCTTTCACCGTAGCCATTTGGTTTCATTATTAAATATTCATCTTTTCTTGGTTGCCCTATTTTGGCATTTAAATCACCCATTATTATGTAATTTTTGTGGGCCTGGTCGATCGCCTTGTTTACATTAGAATAGAAAGTATCAATGTCTTCCTCGCACGCCGCTTCCGTCGGTGCGTATACTTGTATGAGTGTCATGTCCAGTCCTTGGGTGTTTATGTTTAATATAGCTACTCTATCACTAATGCTCGTAAAGCTGTCTATCCATTTCTTGCGGGTTTTGTTTATAATAAAACCGACTCCGTATTTACCGGGTGTGTAGCCTGTGTGGCATAGAATAAAGTCAGCATATTCTTCTATCAAGGTTCCACTACGCCTTACTTCGCATAGGCCTATTACGTCGTATTTAATTCCTTTTATTGCTTCGTTCAGTTCGATTAAACGTTCGTGGGTAGACAAAGTTCTAACATTGTAGCTTATTATGTAGAGCTCGTCTTTTGTTTTATTAGTTGAGTTGATTGGTTTGAGTGGTAGTGTCGTTTCTTGATTTTTTGAAAAAGTTTCCAGTTTCTTCTTTAGAGGGTTTTGGTCTTGATCTTCCACGGTGACCAGCCGGATTGGAATATATCGGGTTATGACGTTATAAACCCGCAACCAAAAAGTGATAAGATTTTTACGTATTCCATACACTATATCGAGAAGTATGATGAAGTATCAATGTATGACCATATTAAACTGTCTAGTATGTATTATCTAAAGGTAAACTGGATCATAAATAGCTAATAATATCACAGAATCACCACAAATACACCAAAATTAGATACAAAGCTAACAACCGCCGCTATATAATATGATACCGAACTAACAATTAGATTACCCAGAAGGCGTTGTATTGTCCCTTACCCGAGGACGAAAATAACTCCAGAAAAAGAAATAATGGTGCCCAATTAGTTGGAATAAAATAAATAAATATCTGGTAAAAAGAATACAAAAGGCACATTTGTTATTTTATTGATGTTTCAACATTGTAAGGACTAGATATCTATCTATACTTTACATTTTTGCAGGCAATATCACTGGACATGATTTTACTATAATATGCTCAGATTAAAGAAGTAAATATGAAGGAGATAAAAGTGCACGGTACCGGTGTCAAACTAGGACTTTCAAATAAAATTTTCTAGATGGCACTGCCTGATCAGGCTATTGTTAATTGGCACTTCAATATAAAACGAGGAACTTGCGCGCTTCACCACTATTGTTGTTTATAAATCTTATCATCCATTTATAAAGAGTTTAGTGAAGAAAATAATCTGTTGTCCATAAAACTCATTAGAAATACGTCCGAGAGTCCGAGTTTTGTTGACGTAAACCCAACGTCCGTCATTTTGCTTAATTTGTAGATAATAAGTTAATAACGGGTTAATGGTGACGGGCTTTTTGGGTCGTTTATTATCTAGTTTATTTATTGTGTAAAGGAGTCAGTTGAAATATTTTTAACATACAAAAAACGCGTATAAAGGTGTTCAGTTTGTGTATTGTAAAGTATGAGACTTTTAAACGAATTGCCGTTGTTAATTGAGATATTTTCAGATAAAAAGCCAAAGGTCAAAGTTGGATTCTTATCTTTAGCACTTCAAGTTGGGCTACTTAAGGCAAAAAATACATTAGCGATGCAAAGTTAAAGCGATCCTTTATAAGCGAAATTCAGAAGTTGTCTGACATCGACTTTTTTCCTAAAATCTTTTAACAAAATTATATACTGAAGAGTGTATCCGAACCAGTAAATAAAGTTATCAACCATAATTAAGTTATTATTAAGTAAGTTATCCTTTATTTAATTTCTTATGACATACTCCAGTTTGAATAGAGGTTTTTGCGCTTCTGTGAGACAGCTGACTATGTATCCTAACTATTTGGTGCAATGAGTGACTGCGAAGCGTGAGATCCCAGGTTCGATATCCGCTGCAGGACAATTAATATTTGTGCATTAAAAGAAAGCGCAGGTATCAGATATTTGTTCCGTATCTAGATATTGTAGATGTAAGAGAAGCTAGTGAAGTGATTTAAATTCACAAATGTTATTATAGTCTCAGGTCTTCAGTCTTCAGTACAGTCTTTGTACCTAGCTGCGTAATGTAACGAGACAACGGTGGGAGTAACCATGGGCTGTGGATATAAAGTTCCCTCCTACAGAAATCAAAGCACAACCAAAATCAAACCATTGTTCCTGAGATTCTCTATCAATATCGTCTCAACGGAGACTTTACAACTTATTTCATTACTTACTCACCCTCAACATAATACAAATAGGCGTGCTAAAGACAAAAACCTTTTTCTATTACCAAAAGGGTAATCGCGGAGGGTCGACAGGGCTCCATAATCCTTTACGATGAAGAAGAGAACGTGTTATGGCATATTCCGGGACGCCATTTCTTTGGTAATTTGTCTTTGAGTGAAGGCTCGAGACTCTACTAGGGTAGAATCTGAATGTTTAAATCTGTAAGTAGTGCGAAATGTACATAAGTGCCTTTCGCAACTCTTTTTATAGGTGATTAGTTAAGCCTTGCGGTTAGATTCACAGTTTTCCTGTAAGCCCGCAGGAACCTCTCTCCGGATATCTTAATACAAGGTTCTGTTAATACAGGGTATAAGCTATATCTATTCTAAAAGTATCTGAAAATCGTAGAGCCGTTTCAATGTGAAGAAATAACAAACATATGACCGATGTGGCGCAATGGGTGGATGGCCGACTGTGAAGCGTGAGGTTGCGGGTTCGATTCCCGCTACAGGACAAATATTTGTGCATTGAAAAAAAAAGCGCATGTATTTGTTCTGTGTCTGGGTGTTGTGGATCCCCGATCCTCGTAGTTTCTGATACCCTAGATACAGGGAAACCTAGTTAGGGGTCAGAGCCTATGTATGTGATTGTGCGGGCATTATTATTATTATTATTATACACTAGCGGCCCGCCCCGGCTTCGCACGGGTATTTAACAAAAAAATCATTAAAAATTATAATACACACATTATTGGAGTTTTAGTAAAGATCTCTACTCTTATTGAAATTAGACATCAATATTCATACGATACTAACGTCACTCAATTATTTTGCCTTCCCGGAACCTCGGTATGGTATTAAAGTTCAAATTGGCTCTACATTTTAGGAAGAAAACGTTTGTATGGGAAAAAGAAAAGGGCTGTTTTTAGGGGTTTTCCCGGCAATTATTCAGATTTTTCTCGCCGTAAAAACCATTCTTGGGCTTCAACGAACATTTTAAAAAAAGAATTGGCAAAATTGGTCCAGGCGTTGTTGAGTTATGCGCTTACCAACACATTTTGCGATTCATTTTTATATTATAAGATAAGTAATCAAACGTAAACTTTCGCCTTTATTATATTACACCCGCGATTCTTCTATTATCTTGTTGGAACTTTTTTCCGGGATAAAAAGTACCTAGCCTATTTGGTCATCCAGTATTCTCGTTTTCGTTGAACCGTTGCAGCGTGAAGAAGTAAAATACTCACTCACTCATAAACTTCTGCAGTCATAATATTATAGTGTGACTTGAATGTTTAGGTACCTATAGCATTTTAATACCACGAAGATGTTAAGAATAACTAAATCCCAATTCAGATAAACACACAAAAGTAAGTTCTACACAGTTTGTCAGGATATTTTAACTTACGTCCAATGAATTACCGTACCGAAAACTTTGCGAACTCCGGGTGTGAGAGCTATTTTGGAAACACCAACCTTGCTACAAGCCTTTGTTCCCACATTTCGATAGCGACGCGAGATAGAATCATCGCTCACTAATATGCATCAGCATGTACGAACTAATGCAACTAGGTCATTGGCAATGCGAATGTCGAACGATGTCGTTATTGAGAATGTCATTCCCACGGCTGATGTATAGCAGCGGCCGAAGCTTTAATTAGTCGGGATTGATTGATTACTATTGTAATTATTACACAGTACGGACTACGGACATGATCTAAGTGAAACTGTTCGGCGTGAACGCAGATCTATATGTACACACTGTTACTGCGAGTAAATGGAACTATTAATACGTAATTATGTAGGTCTACTCTTACTAGCTGTGATCGCGTATTTAGCATTGTAGTTTCGCACCTTTAGTGCTACGATGGCGTTTCTACAAAAATAAGTTTTCTATGGAGACGCTTTTGAAGTTTTGGTATCGTATAAAGTCGTGTCCCTTCCTGATATAGGCACAGTGAGTATACCATTATTCATCACGTAACATCTTCTTTTACCACCTTATTGAGTGTAAAAGTGCCATATAGGTATACCTAACTATTAAGAAAATATTATGTGTATAGTAACATAGTATGTATGATATTGTTTTGACCCGCCCAATACTGACCAATCAGACTTTGTTGCTCTCAGTGTCCCCCTAATTCGCGCAAAAACACACAGGACACGACACTTTTGTCTTCAAGCGGAGACTACAAGTAGGTACTAAAGTAGTGACATTATTGACCCAAGTATACTATGACATACATACCTAATTACATACTCAACCCATTTTCAAATTTTTTATAGAAGTGCAGTTACACTTCTCGTTCAGATTAATTAACGAATGGCTTTGTCAATGGCATCAGTGTGTTTAAAAGCCGATTGAAATGGCATTGATCACATTTATCTATTTGTAATTTTTTAATTTTTTTTTTATTTAGATTTTGTTGAGTTTATGTTTTAATGTAGTTATGAACTTTATCCGTAAGTATTCCTAGTTGGTACAAAGTTAT
This sequence comes from Opisthograptis luteolata, assembly GCA_931315375.2. Lineage (NCBI taxonomy): Eukaryota > Metazoa > Arthropoda > Insecta > Lepidoptera > Geometridae > Opisthograptis > Opisthograptis luteolata. The sequence continues at coordinate 6,541,735 of OV928047.1, read as the reverse complement.
CATCCTTATTTCCTTAACTTGAATAAAATAAGTTACAAACCCCAAGTGAAAGTTTTGTCCATTAGAAGTCCAAATGTTTTGTTTTAGTAAGATCTTTTTTAGTATTATTGGAAGATTTGGTCTGAACAGTTTCTTTCTCATCGGGTTGGAAACAATGAGGCGACTTTACAAAAAATCTTCTAAGATAAAGTTAGTTATCTACAGTTTATAAAGTAACTAAAATATTTACTTGTCAAGATGTTAGAGATATCATTTTGTGCCGAGGTTTTTTCTAAATCTCGAGATTAAATGCGGTCGAGCGGAGGTGGCTACCCTCCGGGGCTGGGTCAAGGGTCATTGGATCCTCTGTCACCGCAGGGGGCAGGCGCCCCACCCGAATGTATATAGGATAACGATAATGGCCCATTGTGGCCTCATTACCTCCCTATATTGGAGCGCTTATCACTATGGCCAATGTTTCATCACTGTGTTCTAATAAATAATAACCAGGGGTTTTTGTAAGGGCTTAGTTCCTTGTAAAGATGCGTGTAAACCAATACCAATTCAGTTCGATTGTAATAAATGTATGCTTCGATTCATACAAATTATACTTACCTCATACTAATTTGTGAAGACTGGGTGTGCGTAATCTTCATCTATATGCAAAAGTAAAACTATGTTTGTTTTTTACATAATTTTTATAATTTATTTTATTTTAAATTTGGCAAGGGGATTTTTTTTTACTGTTTACAGGGTAGCGTTTGAGCACAAGTCACTTGATGTTAAGTGAAGATGTGGTCGAAGATTGCGCCACGCTTCACCTGGACTGGGAACTAGCTCTCAAGTGAGGCTGCCGGAACACACATTGAAAGCTCAAGCTCATTGTAGGATTTGAATCCACGTCCTACGGATCGCAAGCCGACGTCACTACCACTGAGTCATCATCACATGGATACTTTTTACTACGTTAAAATGTAGTAGGTCGCGTGTGAAACCGCTGGGAATAGTCAGTAATATACAGCAAAATGTGGTATTCGTTGGTAGCATATTTTTATGTTTTTTTATAAATGACAAAATGATGAATGAAAATTTGGAAAAAGCTGAAATTGTAGATGTAAGTATACATATGTACTTCATTTTCTATAGGGTTTTTATGCTGCTTAAGACTACTCGTGCGAATATGGGACACGTCCCTAATGCATAAACAACATTTAACAACTGAAATCCGTATTAATAACCTCATTTTACTCTGCAATATTATTATTGTCGTGTGGTTCCGTTTGTCCTTCGCCACTGTCATGCTTCAATTGCATTTACCGCCGCTCGTAAAGCCTCATTCATGGAAAGGACGCACGTAACGCAACCGCGTTTGTAAACAAGTAATCATCATGAAATAAAGCAGCCAACGTACCGGCCCGCGAAAAATTAAAATTGTGGCTTGCTTCAGCTTGATATCAAATATTTATGCGCGCGCGGTAAGCCGCGGGCACAGACTGCCTCGCAATGGGGTGGGAAAAGAGTAAAACGTGTTATCCACCTCCAAATAACATTTTACTTCAAAAACAACGTTCAAAACGGCTACGTTTTAATCGGATTTAAAAATTGACTTCAATTTTCCGCAGCGTATCGTGTCGCTGTTTAATACTTATTGCTTGTAATTATCGCTGCGAGGATGGTGCTACATTTAACGGTAACACATTTTTATTTTATTTTAACGTTTCTTTTTAAAATATTTACTAAAGAGTGGTAAGTTAATGCGATCTGTAGCGAAAGTAAATACGAGTACGATACCTTATTTAGTGAAATTCAGAACTAGGCCGACCGCTACATTTATGATGAAATTTGATAGGTATTTTGCCGTTTTTTCGGGAAAATGGTTATTGTCAGACGAATTGTAGATAATGTACAAATCTGTTCATTCGGAACAATTGGTTTGGATTTACTTTCTAGATGGTTTTTAATAAAGCTTTATTATTATTACGATTACTATGATCATAATAATATCTGCTTCAACGAGATAAAACTGATCGGAACTATTAGATTGATTTCGTCTCAACAATATATTCCACTTTACTGCGATACCTCGCTATCGCGGATTAGCTCGCTTCCTAATCAAATACATGTAAACAAACACGCATCACAGGCAGTTTGACTATTCAGATTTGATACTGAAATCAAAATTAAAATAGAAAACGATACGAAGGCATTAGAAGATAATGAGACGATTAGAGGCAATGTGCTTTATAGCCACTTTATGTGACATGAAGTTAAAGGGCTTCGACTTAAACGCATACCGCGTAAATATAAATTCTGGTCGCGTACTACAATATTGCCTTCATAATAAGCCTCTTGCACGGCCCAGATATTTTTATGCGATCCTCGTTCCGTACTTTTTATTTTTAGCCAAAAATTGCTATGCATATTGGAGTTTTCGGGAGTTTCATCACTAAAACCATTGCTTTTACAACTGGGAAATATTTTTGGTGACGATTCTACTGTCGCGTTTTGAATTTATTTTTAGCAATTGAAAGGTTTCTACGTCAGTTGTTTTACGTTGCAACTACAAGTGAGTGGTAAAATTAATAACTCAAAGACGGACACGAAATTGAATGGTTACCTACATCTTGACTTATAAGGTTAGCTCCTAATGGGAAAATATTGTCTTAAGAATCGTATAATTATAATCCCTACTAATGTTATAAATGCGAAAGTCTGTCTGTCTGTTTGTCTTTCACACCTAAACTACTGAATCGATTTAAATGAAATTCGGTGCAGAGATAGTCTAAAGCCTGAAAAAGACATTGCTTTTTATGGCGATAAAATTTAGCCCACGCGGGTGAAACGATGGGGAACAGCTAGAAATTTATAATCAGCCTGCATTAGGTAAAAACTATAAAACCAAAAGCTAGAGAATGAGTAGATAACTAGACTAGAGACTAGACTGTTGGTGTGTTCCGGCAGCCTTACTTGTTGAGAGCTAGTTCCCAATTCAGTTCTAGCGTGGTGCCATCTTCGACCACATCGTCGTCTCTTCTTGCATCGTTAAATATTTAAATACTCAGATAATAATGTTAAAACAATTCCTTATCTTCTCTAAAAAATAACACTAGCATAATTATAAATACTAGTAGTGCACCAACTCATTTTCTCTTTAAAACATTTTCCTGCAGTTTCTACTTTAAACGAATACCAACTTCCTAAAGATCTTCAGCTAATTCAGAGTTTGCAAGAGACCAAAGACATTCTGGCCGTTTACGGAGTGAAGTCCCAGTTTTAACATTTCCAAGTGCAAAGAAGTCCGTGAAACTTGCGCCGCCGAGTTGTGGGACCACACGGGACGTGTTTATTGCAAATAGGAGCTCAGAGTGGCAGCGTAGCAGGGCTGCTAAGCAGGAAAAATGGACGGCGTAATGCGTAACCAATTATTCTACGAAAAGGAGTTTTTTTTACTCAAAAGCTAGAGGTAAATATTTATAAAATGAATATTTTGATAAAAATATATTACTACGCAGAGGGATTAATTTTAACCTAAGATAAATCCACTGCTGGGCTTAGGACATCATTCCGAGAAAAGAGCATAATTATAGAGCATAATTTCTTATACGCTCTGTGACGCAAAGTCATTATGATACTGTGCCCTATGGTTTCACCCGCACAGTAAACAATAGTTTATGACTCTCAGATATAGAGTAGCTTTCTAACAGTAAAAGAAATTCCAAAATCTAAAAAAGCATTTCAAATATGAGCCATAATATAGGTACAAGAATTTAGAATGAAATTTTCTTCATCTTAGAAAAAGAGAAACTCAACTAAACTAACAAGAATAATCAAGATGCCTCTTACACAAAATGCAAAACAACCGAATAAAATAAACCTAACTTGTGCCAACTCTGACTGAAACTAAACTAAGACAGGCTTTCGAGTAGTGTGCTCCGGGGCTCCTGTGTTATTATTTTATTTGCCTGATCTGATGGATATAGCTTGTAAAGGAAAAACGTAAACAAAATGACTCGAGTCGAGAGTTTGATGGTCGCGTCTGCTTATTCCTATTTCATTGATTGCTTTTCTTCAGTATTCGTATTGCGTAAGAAAATGCTGTACTGTTTGATTACATCATAAAACCTAAAGCGTTTTATTTTAGAAATATTATTATGAGAAAAGATACCAGAAGTTGCACGATATGGTGAAAGGTTGTGCCACGCTAAGCCTGGTCTGGGTTTGGAGGAGGAGTGAGGCTGCCGGAATACACCGACTTAGAAACAAATTCTTAAAGTGAGGGTAGTACTAGAAAATACCCACCAAACTATGGTTTATCACGATACTCAGTACTGATACGAGTAGCTTAACGAAAGCATAAGTAAACTGAGCTATTATCGCTTCAAATAGATAAAGTGCTCTATTTATATAAAAAATACTCAGCGATTGTGACATTGCACTAAAATAAGTTATAAAAATGGCACTTCGCTAGAAAACAACTTTTAAACCCTTAAACTGATAAGACTGCGACGTGATTTAGTTTTATTCAGACGGGAAGTTGGAAATAAACGTATGTAAGTACCAAGCGCGCGTCAAGGCGGAAATAGTATTCCACGCTTTTTGCGCCGAGTTGTGTTTTAAATTGTATGTGATGGGATGTTTGCTGTACAATTGCACACTACTAATAGAAAAATGACAATAATAAATGTTAATAAGTAATAGGTAGCTACGGTAGTATGTGTGTTACGTTTATAGACTGTTTGTGTCCCGCGGTTAGGACAATAAACATAAATAATCTTTTGAAAACCTTCTAATTAGTGTTCATTTGGCTGTAGGGCTACTTCAGCGTTTCCTCAATTTGTTCTTAGTTGCATTTGGGTCTCAAGATTCAGGCCTCGTTACCGTTAAATATATTATTAGTAATTTACTGTCTGTAATCTTTCTACTTGTAACTTTGGTTTTTTGGCAATAAATTTATCTTATCTTATCTTTATTTCACCTAGTAGCGTACTAACCTACCGCGTGAAATTATCGACGTCTTCACTTATTTATTGGTACGCGCATTAGGTCAATAGCGTCATATGAGCGGGGCCAGATTCGCAACAACTGTAGTGTGACGCTGGGGTCCGACGGTGCGCTTTTCAACAGACCAGACTAAACCACACTAGGTGGGGCATCGTGAATACACCCTGCCTGTGACTCGCATCAACGGACATGGCTTGTGTGGAGACGTCCGCTAGTTACCTGACCGTGGGACTGCGCCATAATCACAGTACCGATACGATGGCCTGACCTCACTTACTACACTATTCAACCTCTACAAGAACGTACTTATTATTGCGCTCACGTGAACGGAGTATGCGCCAATAATGTAAGTTACACAGACGACATGGTGCTGCTGAGAGTCAGTATGTGGCTTACGGAAGCTGTTATAGATATGTGACGAGTACGCAGGCAGGCGTAGGTTGATTTATTATGTGACCAAAAGCCACTGCGTGATCTATGAGGTAGAAAACGCTCCCGTAATGTCCTTCCTATCCGAATATAGGTATTATCCTGGATTGAGAAGAACAGTTCAAATATATCTGGGAAATGTTGTTACAACTGACCTCAAGGAACGGAGCGGAGGGCACTGTAGAGAAGAAAAAAAAAGGAAAGGGGAAAAAAGGGAAGGGAAGGGGAGGAAAGGGGGGGCACTGCATTTTTTATTTTTCTATATCTAAACTAGTTGCGTCCCGCGGTTTCACCCGCGTTTTCCTGTTATACCGCAGGAAACTTTTTCCGAGATATAAAGCCTATGTGTTAATCCGGGTATAAGCTATCTTCATTCCAAATTTCATCAAAATCGGTTTAGTAGTTACGGTGATACGTGGTAAGAAACATTCACAAACTTTCACAATTATGATAATTGTAGGGTAGATCTTTGTATTTTTTCTCCTAAAGGCATCCTGTTAAGTATCGTACAACTTATGGATTAACATTTTTCTTTTGATAACGAGAAAATGATTTTGTTATAATAATAGTATTTTATTTCATCACATTTATAGGATTAAAAAAGAACCCTATTGCTATAGCAGTACTGTCCATCTCTTTGACGATGCCCTTCTCTGTTAATTCAATTTCACGTTTGGCTTAGTAAAAGGACTTGCCGCAGGTCGTGAATAACAGCGGCCAACTGGCATTATGTCGTGACGGCTACTTTATACACCCTCCGTAACAGGCGGAAATGCAATGGTATGGGAGCATCATTTATAAGCTCACCCGTAACAGAATTTTAATTAGCTACTCGGTTACCGGAAAATAGCTTCGATTCTTGTTACTGGTTAGTTACGTGGGAATCTTTTATGTACTAGAGAATAAAGAGGTCTTTACTATCCTCGAGTGTCATCCCTTCCTTACTAAGTATAATATTATGAATGCGAAACTAACTCTGTCTGTCTGTCTGTCTGTCTTTCACGCCTAAACTACTGAACCGATTAGACGACAAAAAAAGCTTGGTATTTAGTGAACTTGCTCCAATTCAATCAATTAGTAATAAGAATAAAATTGTCAATATGATCGCGCCAAAAAAATTACCTGCTGGGCGTTTCTTGCCTGTTCTTTTGCCGGCGTAAGGAGGTTGGAACAGGCGTAGCTAGTATAAAGTTTGACGTTTTTTAAGTGTTCACAATGTATCTATTAAATAAAAAACATTTGAATTTTGAATTTTAAAGCCTGAGAAAAAACATAGGCTACTTTAGGCTGTAGCCCACGCGGGTGAAACCGCGGGGAACAGCTAGTAGACTATATTTTATCTTGGTAAAGTAGTTAGCAGTAAGAAATCACGTAATTTGTAGCAAGTCGGAGAAAAAAGCGACATTTGACTGCTTTATCGGCTGCGCTGATGGCAAAACGTTGCGAGTAGAGTTGACAAAATGTAGGTTTCCAGTAGATCTACAAAAAAGTCTGTGACATTAAATATCTAGCTTTTATATAGGTACATATGTTAGTATAATTAATGGTTAAACGAACTTACCTTAAGTGATGTTCGACCATAATTATACTAGACGTTGCATTCGAAGATATTTATTCACTTTGTAGTAATCCTATTTATTGCACAAGGCGTCGCACATAATTTTTAGAGCTGTAAAAATAAAAATCAAATCACAAAAATATAAAATTCACTGTTTCTGAACGATACCTTCCATGTCATTGGCAGTGCTGTCATCTCCGTCATACTTCATACTTTCAGAGACACTTATCTCGTTTGTTAGTTGTATGGGCTTTAGTAGCTGGGTTCGGGTGGGACTATAAATATCTTCGAATGCAACGTCTAGCATAATTATGGTCGAACATCACTTAAGGTAAGTTCGTTTAACCATTAATTACACTTCGACGTTGCATTCTCGATATTTATTCACTTTGTAGATGTTTAGCGCTTTCACACAAACGAGATAGGCAGGCAGGATTCTAGATAGAAAAATAAAAAGATACATTAACACATATAAACGAAAAAAGTGGAGTGATTATCCACATCATTATGAACCTTACGTTCAACCTAAAACCAATAAATCAATTGATAATGTAAGCCCAATTACCGTTATTAGCATTCTTGCTTGAATATATTATGAATTACCTTTGTGAATGCAATACTAATAAGCTTCCTGACCATCCTGTTGTTCATTTTATAACATGGACAGAACTCCTTATAACTAGCCGAGGTAGAAGTGTAGCGGCTACTATGTGCTGCAAATACCAGTATTTGCACCAAACTATAAATGTAAGTATGTCTAATGTATATGTGACTTGTGGTAGGAGCAATGGATTATCTCTTAGATGTATGAATTAATTTCTTTGATGGAGGTAGCTCTTAGGTGCCATGACATCTATCTAAACTGATAATACTTTCGTTTCGTGAGGTAAAAAAGTATAACTAGATTAGGCACCAAAGTATTTTATTTGTAGGTGAAATCAGTAATTAGTCTTTATTTCTAGTAAGTGCTTCTAGCCAAATATTAATTTCCATTCGTGCGACTTACTTTAATTTCGCACTCATTGTATAGTTGACAACGCGAGGAAAGACACAAACTTTTTGGATATGGAATCAAAAGCTTAACTCTCGTTTGGATAAAATTACTACAAGTGATTGAGTACTAGGATCTCATGTAGATACGTATTTTGAATAGCAAAGTTTAATTCCGTAAACTTCTTTTGTGAATCCTATAATTTGGTCATCTAAATAACACATTTACCTGATATTAAAACAGAAGCCGAACGGCGAGTCTGTACCTGAATGATATTCAGAGACGAGAATTTGAATCCTATTTGAGAAAATAGGAAAAATTATGTAATACTTTGAATTATTATTATTATCCTATGTGGGTTTATTCTCGGGTCTTTGCCCGGACCTTTATTAGGCATTGGCGGAGCCGTAGCCAAAGCTAAGACGCTACGCTAAGGGTGAAGTGTACTATTAACACAATGCTAAAAAGTTATCGGAGTTCTTATTGAAATTATTGATATCCAATTATTATTATTTCTGAAATTATTATTTTTTTTTTTTTAGTCTAAGTTTAAATTATAATTAATTTTGATACCCCTTGGAAATATAACTATGTTTGGTTGATAATACCTTCGAAACCAGGATATAATGCTACCAGAGAGGGTGAAATGGATCAATCTTCTTTGGAAAAATAAAAATAATAAGAGTAACTAAAGGCCTTCTTAGGCCTATTAGCTGCCCATGACTCCCGTGCAGTGGCTTGATCAAAATAATATTTCTTAAAAATACAGATAAACTAGAATAGAAGGAAGACGTAAAATAAATGAGTTTCCCAATCCAATGAATGCATTGACCATAGGGCCCATAAGGTCAGGCTATGCCAAAGGATCTCTTATCCGTAATAATATGTATATACCACCTAAAACGTAAATGTGAAAAAATGTGAGACAAGTTCAACATTGTGATGGTATGTTTGGTTGTTAACTTCACATACAAAACAATTGTGGTCTAAATGGGTGCCCAGTTCTGTGAATGAATCTGAAATTTAATGAATTATAAGAAAGTACATAACATGCATAAGTAAATATAATCATCTGCTTAGTTTTTCTTTTTTTAGTTTTTTTTTTTTTTTTATATTATATGCTTCGCACAAATATTCTTGTACATAAACGTCAATTTAGGGACTCCAAAAAACAGTTCGTGATTATGATCACGATAGATCACAGGCACCTGGAGCCAGGTCCCATTCAATGTTTTGGTCATTTATTAGTTAATATATATTATTTTGTACGTATATTAAGCTATCTTTGCTTAAGCTAGTGCCAGATATCTCTGAGAGTATATAAGACATCTTCATTAATGCAGACAATAGCGGTCACTCTGCCCATGTTTATTCTGTTAATTCTTAGCAAAGCAATGAAGGCCAATGTAAGCTGATTTCAATTCTAATAATAAAGTATGCTAGTTTTGATTGTGTGATACCAAAAAAAAAAAAACTCACGTTACAAAAAAACACCCCGCCCAATAAGGGAGGCACCTATGAAGATTTCTAGAAGGTACTTACCACTGAGTTAAAACATTATTTTTCCCAAGACGACTCTGACTTCGAGTTTGATACATTTCTCATATAAATCATTCGTAATGTTATGCAGTTTGTAATTTTTCTTTCTATACAAAGGAAACTGCAGGGTAGGCTGAGAAAAGTAACCTAAGGTATTAACAAAGGTAAAAAAGGTAAAAAGGCCCTGATTGTCAATCTGCTTAATCTGGAAAAATATTTTGTTTCGTCAGGTATTTTTAAGTTTCTTTTTGTAAACTTTAAACACATATAATGACTATTCTGTAAATCTACATATTTCAATGCCGAAATGTGTTTGTTTTTTGTTCCAAATCAAAATACATCTTCGCTTGTTTTAACACAAATCTTAACCTTTTGAGAAAGTTTAATGAACCCTCCAAGCAAATTTTAAATTATGGTCATTAATGTGTAGTAAGACATCAAAATAACACACAAGTAACAACAGATCTCGGTTTCTAAGATAATTACCAACTGGTAGAGAAGCCAATGACAAACCAAAGTCATTGAAAATCGTAGGTTATCTTGAAGTTTTAAATTATGGATAGGAACTTAAAATTACGGTTCCTTGATGTGGACATAATGTATATAAAAAACCTTACTTGGTAAATATTAGCTGTGTGAATATCTTCCATTTTAAAGTCTTCAGTTGTTATTGTCCTTCATATTCAAAATGAACCTGATGTCTAGAGATGTAGGTAGAACGCCAGCCTTGCTAAACTTTGAATGAAGGCCAGAGCTTTCTCAAATTTTTTCTTTGTAAGAAGTTTAGTTTTTAGCATTTATTTCAATTTTCTATCCAACTGCATATATTTCGTTGCTTTGTTGTTATATAATAAAAGACAAGTGTTTTGTGTTCTTGTTTTTTGTTTATGATTTATGTCCCACAGATATACGTCTAGAAAATGACTGGCTTGTTTTAGCCTTTATAAGGGGTTTATCCCGACGCTTTAAGATCGTGTATAAGACTGCAGAAAATTCTAAGTTGAACCTTGGTGCCTTCCGTAAGCTAGGTCTTCAGGTATTAGGGTTTCCTTTATCGTGGTTTCTTCTGCCTTTACCATTTACACTAGGATTCTACCCAAACGTTTAGATACCTTATCATAAATCGCCCACCAAATAATTCATCTTTCCGTACTGGATCTATGAATGCATTTTGGCTATAAAAACTCTGGTGCGGCAGACATGGCTTTTCGCTTGAGCTCGGACATGCTAGCTGCATCTGCAGTATCTGTACCTAGACCTGTCGGAATGAATGTACGGGATCTAACCCGGTTATCATCATCAGAAGACCATTGTCGCGGGTCTGGTGTCGGTGACCTTGGATGATTATGGTCGAGCTTTGCCTGGTCAAGAAGATCCAGCGCCATATCAGGTTTTGTACGTATTCACGCTTCACCTATAGACTATTTGATTCAACCAGCTGCATGTGCAGTATTGAAGGTTTTAAAGTCATTGTCCATACTCACGTTACGCCTCTTGGCTGTATGATTCAACAAGCTGCGTGTGCAGTATTGAAGGTTTTAAAGTCATTGTCCGTACTCACGTTACGCCTCTTGGCTGTATGATTCAACAAGCTGCGTGTGCAGTATTGAAGGTTTTTAAAGTTATTGTACGCACTCGCGTTACTCCTTTAGACTGTATGATTCAATAAACTGCGTGTGCAGTATTGAAGGTTTTTAAATTCATTGTACGCACTCGCGTTACTCCTCTAGACTGTATAATTCCATAAACTGCATGTGCAGTATTGAAGGTTTTTAAAGTCATGGTACGCACTCACGTTACGCCTCCAGACTGTATGATTTAAAGTCATGGTACGCACTCACGTTGCGTCTCTAGACTATATGATTTAAAGTCATTGTACGCAATCACGTTACGCCTCTAGACTGTATGTCATGGTATGCACTCATGGTACGCACTCACGTTACGTCCTATGACTGTATGATTTAAAGTCATGATACGCACTCATGGTACGCACTCACGTTACATCCTATGACTGTATGATTTAAAGTCATGGTACGCACTCATGGTACGACTCTAGACTATATGATTCAGCAAGCAGCGTGTGCAGTGTTGAAGGTTACAATACGCCATCGGAGTAACTCATTATCAGCCGAGCATCATGCAAGAAAAAAGAATGGAAAAAAAATCATGAATTATGTGGGTAGTTAGAAAAGAAAAACTACGCAAAAATCATGAGGAAAAAATATCAGTTATTTTCCAAAGTATGCGCCTTTTCCCTAAAAAGGAAGGGACAAAGGCAAATTTACAGATAAAACTAACACACAGTTAATGACCACGAACTAACCTTGATCGTCCGAACTAGTTGGCGAGTTTCGTATCTTGCGTTCCCAACATGTTATTTTTCGTCATTATTTGGACTTATGACGATCTTTTCTCCATAACACTGCTTTCAACTAACTTTTTCACAAAATTTCCAATAAAATAACGAATTTAATCGATAAGTCGAAGCTGCGACGCCCGCACATAAAAAAGGAATGAAGTATGACGGAGATGACAGCACTGCCAATGACATGGAAGGTATCGTTCAGAAACAGTGAATTTTATATTTTTGTGATTTGATTTTTATTTTTACAGCTCTAAAAATTATGTGCGACGCCTTGTGCAATAAATAGGATTACTACAAAGTGAATAAATATCGAGAATGCAACGTCGAAGTGTAATGAGTTTTTTACGCGTTTGAAACCGGGCCGGGTCGCTAGTTTTAGCATCCCTAAAAACAACTTAAGCGACGATGGCTCAGTGGTATCCGTAGGTCATGGGTTTGAATCCAGAAACGTGCTTGAGCTTTCTGTGAAATTATTATTTAAAATTATGTGCTTCTCAAACAATTGAAAATGTTTTATAGCAAGGACACACCTATTAGTAAAATATTCATGAAGCGCTGATAATATTTTAAGAGAGTGTAGTTGGCCGCTGTCCAGCGCAGTACTACTCGTATACTGTATTTCCAGTCTCCACACTGAATAGCCAGCGCACCAGTGGTACACGAATTATGAGGCTGTGAGGGAGTTACATTCACTGATTTAAAAAAACGCTTGTTTAGTACATTTTAAGTACCTAACTAATATAGGTAGATTAGAACTCCTCGTAGCGGATCTTGCCTAGTCGCTATTAACCGATCAACTAGGTTAAGCAACGTTCTCTGCGGTCACTAATTAGACTAGTGATGTTTGAGTGCTTCCGTGCTTCGGAGGCGGTTGTTGTTCTAGATTAACTGTTGTTAGACTATGTCGGAGGCCTTCGGGCGGTCTGAAAACTGTGACACGGTCTGGCCACTACTAAACTAGGCCATCATGTATTGGACCCGCCTGGCGGATTATTGTCCATACTCTCTCTCTCTCTCCCTCTCTGAGAGAAGGCCTATGTCCAAGCAGCTAGCTGTGAAAACGTTATAGGTGAAAACGTTGTTGTCGCCAAAAAGATTTAGCCACTCATTTCAGTTCAGTGCCTTATTAGGTACCTAAGCTACTTTTATTTTCCAAAGTATTCCCAAAAGTCGTTATTCCTGCAATATGTAATATGTAGGCCGCTTTCAATAATATAATTGATTTATCCACAGTATTTTCTACTAGAGACAGAAATTTGACATTACTTCTATGAGGCTTATATCAACTGTCTATCCCTAGTATGACAAACCGTGTAGGTATAGATTGGTTATTGAAACCAGCCTTAGGCCTCACATGAACTTTGTACCAGATTTCGCGTTCCGAACACTCACTGTGTTCAACTGAACTGTGTCCGTATACACCTTGTTTAGTGTGGTTTTGACATTTGCGAGGTGCGGTTGCTGTGGTGCGGTATTATTTGTCATCATCATCATCAGCCTGTATCAGTCCACTGCTGGACATAAGCCTCTCCCAAGGTACGCCATTGAGCCCGGTCTTCGGCTCTTCTCATCCAACTACTGACAGCCACTCGGCGCAGGTCGTCGCTCCACCTTGTCACAGAGCGTCCTGCACTACGTCTGCCAAGTCGCGGTCTCCACTCAAGAACACGTCTACCCCAACAGTTATCGGTTCTACGGCTTAAATGACCAGCCCACTGCCACTTCAGCTTGCTAATTCTGTGAGCTATGTCGGTGACCTGACGGTCTCCTCTCTGACGGATCACTTCATTATTGGCATTATTTGTACGAGGAAACAATTGAAGTACAAACCTATGTACCTATGTACAAACCTCTTACCTTACAGTTAGTATTAGTACCTACATAAGTGTGAATTAAAAATTGAAATAAGGTTCATTGCTAATGTGTGATTTTACTACCTAGTAAGAAGTTGCGTCCGCTAGTTGATAGCTCGAAATGACTCATTATAAAATCGGGTTATCTTATTCCTATCGCATCTTTATAGATATGCTTTTTTATCTAAATTGTATGCCGTTGGTGGCACGAGGGTACTTTAAATACTTAATTGATGGCACTGAATGCTTATTAGATAGATTAGATCTTAGATTATTTAAATATTTATTCATTGAATACCCAATTGATGTGTTTGTCCTTTTTGTTTGTGTTTTGTTCTTTTAAGACAATGAAAACGGAACTAAATAGAGCACTATTTACTAAGTTTCTGGAAGTTGATAAAATTATTTTGAATAGTGACATTACGATCTGTAATTTTATTTCATAAAATTAGAAATTCGTTTACAAAATTCGTTTAGAATTTCGGATCAATCTCCATCGTTTATTTTCTACCATCCTACGCGACATTGGCGAAATTGTGGCAGCCCCGCAGAAGCCATTTACAAAAAGTTGACGTTGAAGTTGACTTTATGGACCGTTCACTCGATCTTTTATAGGAAGGTATAATAATAGTATTAATAAGTGTGCAAAAGTTTAGTAACATTATTTTAATTTCGTGAACTATTTGACACAAATCGGTTTCGGTTTAGATACCGGGTAAAAAGGGGTTTAAAATGTCGAAATCTAGTTTTAGTCGTGAGATATTGAATCTATTCTGCGGTGCAGGGCATCGCCACTGTACAGACAAACATATAGTGTACTACAAAATAAAGGCTTTTAAAAATAACTAGGTAAGTAAATGAGGTTTAAATATAGGTATGTTACCAACCTGGCTCATGATGGGCAGAAGGCGAAGGCGCGGAGAAAGCACTGGAACACCCGGCGCGGCGCGATAGGCCTCCTAGCTCGGTCACTGTTGACAAAATAACTTGTTAGTACATTTTTAACTCTATACCATTCTATACCATACCTTGGCAGGTTTGTACGGTCCACGGCAAAAGCAGCTGAACATTTTCAACTTTCCAACTTTCCTTAGCATCTCTAACACCAAAAATGGCTAATCTAGTACACATCTGGAAAATTGCCCATGATCAACCACTTTTGTCGTTGACTGTGCTACCAAGCTGAAAGAGGACAACCTACTACTTGAAATATATCAACTAGTTCTAAATATATCAGTTTGGCTTTTGTATCTTGCTGATCGTTTATCAGGTTGTCGGTGAAACATAGCTAAGAACTACCTCGACAAGTTTTTCAAACAGTATCGTATCGAAATCTGACCAGTCGTTGATAAGGCCATAGATGACGCACACACGCAGCTCCAAAAGTCCAAACATAATAGAAAACTCTAGCCGTCTCTGCTCGGAGTTAAAAAATATTTCACTCATTACTCGTCTTGCGTCAGGTAAAATTGAGTTGGATA
The DNA here is from genome assembly GCA_931315375.2 of Opisthograptis luteolata. Classification (NCBI taxonomy): domain Eukaryota; kingdom Metazoa; phylum Arthropoda; class Insecta; order Lepidoptera; family Geometridae; genus Opisthograptis; species Opisthograptis luteolata. Next base: position 6,526,539 of record OV928047.1, on the reverse strand, counting down.
TATTTGTTTCAAGAAGTTTGTAGTTTTGCTTATTTGCTTATGTGCATTTCAGTTGACATAACGCTTTCACATTTTCTTCATAAGGAAAGAGAGAGTGAGAGATAAAAGGAGATTAAATAACAAAAACTTTGTTAACAGTCACAGTTCAATATAAACCTAAACAGTATCCTTTTCATTTTGGAACACTACTCTGTTTAACGGTTTATGTCACGTTGAACAGATTACGAGACAAAAGGCAAGCAAAAAGTATCAGTATCATCCAAGAACGGGGTAAATTGGTATACTCGTAATGTAACATTGTTTTGTTAATCAAGTAATTCTAATTACGTATACATCTCAGTAATCCCTCATAAGAAATGTACTTAGATACATTTCGTACAGTCAACGACAAGAGTCACTGAACAATAACACATTTTCCAATAACCCTCATCTCCTTAAACATCAATATTTGACCACATCATCAATTAAAATCCGGTGTGTTATGTTGTGGTCATAAAGATACCTTGGAAAATGTGAAAAGCCCCAATCATTACTGATTTAAAACACATTTAAGATCATCTAGTATGATCAGCTACTTTTGTCGCTGACTGTACTCTTCAAAAGAAATGAAATAACTCTTTTTTTGATGTTGCCTACACTGCGTTCAGTTGTTTTACGACTCGAATTCGTAAATTACTTTCTTTCATCGCATATTTTGATCACAGAACACGAATGAGTACGATGGCCGAAAAGGTTTTTCTTATATTAATTGGGAGTCCCTAGCGTTTGACTTCCAACTGTACCAAAGAGTTCACAAATTATTCAAACGATGTGGTCGGGTATGGTAAACACGATAAGTCTAGAATGCGACTGGCTCTCAAGGATTATTGCCTGAATACACTCTTATTGCTGTGTGTTAAAGTATCTACAAGTTGAATATATATCGCCAGTAAAAAAGCTAACAAGCAAGAACTATAAAATGCCTTAACACTATGGAAAGTGTCTCGTTAACTATTCATACATATTGTATGTGTGCATGATTTTATCTGGATCTAGAACTAGCTGTGTCCGGCGTGCGTTGCAATGCCCTTTTCTTGTCATGATGAATTGCCAACTTTTGTCAGAAACCTGTGCGGCCTACGTATAAAAACCAAAATTTCATGGCAATCGGATAAATGCTTTAGGAACGCAAAGCAGGAAAATATACGTATAGAAATTGATGACTAAAAGACTCCTCATAAATAGACAATTCAATAATATCACAACTGTTCTTAGAAAATTCTAGAAATAGCCACCAATCAAAAAGGTAAACATCTACGGCGTCATATTCTCATCAGTAATTTGTGATTTTATCCCCTTATCTACGAAATGAAAAGAAGCATCTTGAAAATACAACTTCGATTAACTCTCGTAACTGCCAAGTTTATACACAACTCTGTTACAAAAGCAAATATAAATAAACATAAACAGATCGCAGAAACACCTAAACATATTTCAAAGTTGTCACATTTTCGGGCTCAAACCCCACTTAGGTCAAACCGAAAAAAAGATCAAGAAACAGCGAAAAAAAATTATGAGATGGTCTATTAACATTTGTTGTAGAAATATTCACATCACTTATGTTCGTATGTGCAATTCTGTGCTAGAATTTAAAAATAATAAATATCGGGGACCATTGCACACATATTGATCTAGCCCCAAATTAAGCTCGAAACTTGTGTTATGGGTACTAGACAACGATATGTACAATATACATACTTATATAAGTAGTAGGGATTCCCCGGTTCTGGCTCAGAGCCAGAACCGTCTCTCCGTACACTTCAGGAGGGGGTTCCTAAAAAAAAAAAAAAAAAAAAAAAAAAAAAAAAAAAAAAAAAAAAAAAAAAAAAGTAATTTGGCCACGCCCGATCGATCTGTGCTATCAGATTTCTGATATCTCTTACGGATTACGAGATAGCTTCCAGGTCTCAGGAGCTCCAGTACCCCTCATTAAAGCTAATCTAATTGCCCTATTGTTCCTAATTACGGTCCAATCCTAATTGCCCCATTGTTCCTAATGGCGTTCCAAGCTGAGCTAGAACCTCAATTGTTTGCTCAGGCTAATTACTATAATTTTGCTAATTACGGTCACCTATTGTATTGCTGCTATTCGAAAAGTTCAATAACAACAAGGTGGATCAGCGACGTTGTAAGAGCCGCAGGGAGCCGATGGATGCAAATGGCTAACAACCATTCATGTTAGCGTTCAAAGGGGGGGGGGATGCCTACCCTGGCTGAATATGATAATAAAAACACTTCTTTATTGTTTCATTGCTCTTTATTTATCAATAAAATGAGATTTAAATATATTATAAAGCAATATATCATTGTACAATGTTTCCATATCGAATAATCTTATAAAATCAGACATTGTATTACCATTGTACTTGTAGTACAAATACAATAAGCAGTACTCGCCACATACCGAAGTCCAATCATTTTGTATCCTATACCTATTGAAATCCCATTGCCTTGAATTCTTCCTTAAAAATGTTTGGTGGTGGCCTTTTGGTGGGCGACCATACGAATCAAAATATTGTCCAAGACCGTTTATATCGATGTGTATGGCTACCCAGTGAGATCCCGGCTTTGTGTCTGGATCTAAATTGCTTATTATGTATGCTGGAATCTGAGTGTTTATTGGCAATCGATTTGCAGCATATACATTATATTGTAAGCTCGGATGAATTTTATTTAAATATTTCTGCACCTCTGTTGTATTCATAATTCATATAAAAACACTTATCCGTACAATTGATCGGATGCAAGTGTTAAATTAAATGTAATAAGTTGATATTTCAAGTCGATGGGGTCGTGTAATTAATGCAAGGGAGGTACATGTTACAAATCATAATTTATTCAAATATTTTATCAACGTGACTTAGTCATTTCAATACCCTCAAAAGATCCACACGTGTATTTAATAAATAATGTTTCAATTTATTCATCCATTTACCGCTATAGTTGCAGGTCCAAGTGGTTGCGGAAAATCAAAATTTGTAACAAATTTTATTGGTTACATTAAAGAAATATGTAATAGAAATTTTAGTCAAATTACTTGGTGCTTCGATGAAATGCAGCCTTTGTACAACTTACCAAATGTAAACTATTACCAAGGTATACCAGATCTTAACATGTTTGATGGAAAGGATGCAAACCTTCTAATTATAGATGATCTTATGAGAGAATCTGACGGTCGAATTGTTGATATTTTTACCAAAGGTAGTCATCACAGAAACTTAAGTGTATTCTACATTACACAAAATTTATTTCATCAGGGTAAAGGTCAAAGAGACATATCTTTGAATTCTAACTATATTATATATTTCAAAAATCCACGTGATAAAACACAGATTCGATACTTAGCACGTCAAGTATCACCAGAAAATCCGAAATTTATTGAAGATGCATACAGGGATGCTACCAGTGAGGCACATGGGTATATAATGATAGATCTTAAGCAAGACACTAGCGACATGTGTCGAATCAAAACGAGTATATTTCCCCCAGATAGATATTGCACAGTATATATCCCTACAAAAAGCTTTAAATATGCTAAGAATCAACAAATTTCTATCATTTACAAATAATGCATCGAAGTCTCAAGACGCATAAAGATTTCCTAAATGCACTGCATACACTTAAACCAAAATACCGACAAGCTCTACTAAAAACATGTGATAAAGAAGAAATACAATGTATTTGTGAGTGTATTCACAACGTTCTTCAAGGTAAAATACAACTCAAAGAAAAAGAAAAGAATAAGCTTAGAAAATTTAAAACTATACTTCGGAAGCTGTTGTGTAAGGGTGCAACCAAGATAAAAAAGAAAATAATTGTCCAAAAAGGGGGTGCATTTCTACCGATCATATTAGGTTCTATTCTGAGTGAATTAGTTAGTTCACTTGTTTAAAATGGAACATGCCAAAAAAATGTTGCTTGTTGAACCAAGCTTAATAGAGAAATTAAATCAAAACAACAATCAACACAAAAACGAAAATCCTATCTCGAGGTTAGATGCTGAAATGCAAAAAATTTTAAATAGTACTATGGATGACAGAAAAAAATGTATATTATACTTACAAATATTACAAAGATATCTACACTTTACTGAAGAGGATCGTCAACCTATTGAATTACCAATAATTACTTCCAATATCGATACTGCGAGAGACACTGAAATAAGTAAAGTTTCTGATATAATTAAGGATACGAATAATAAAGATTTAGTCGCAACTCAGACATCGAATGAAGATAAAGTCCAACAAAGTATTGAAACTATAAATAGTCCCCTATACACAAATAAAAAAATTCTCAGTTTGATTCCTAAAACATATGTAAAAAAAGGTGAGTTATTACTAAATTTGATATCATCGAGTAACAATAAAATCTATTGGGATAACAACGGTACAGTTATTATAGATAATACAAAAATTCCTGGAAGTAATATTATAGATTTGGTAAACGACTCACTTAGACCATTGAAAAAAAGTGAACCAATTGGGTGGATAAGCTTTGCTAAAGCATTGAAGGATATTAAAATACCACTAACTTACATTGGGAATCCAAGCAGAAGTGATTATATAAGTAAACTGTACATGAAAGATGTTGAGGAGCACTCTGCTGATGAGGAAATCTACACTACACCAACTAGCACAGATAAGTATCAAAACAAACTGAAGAAAAAAATTGAATGGGAAAAATGGACTCCCTACTAGAAATTAATAAAATTTATTATGATGCATCACATCCTGCTGGTTATAGCAGTATTGATAAATTAGCGAAAGCTATGAAAGGTAAGATGAAAAAATCAGAAGTCATCAAATGGTTGCAAGCTCAAGAAACATATACACTCCACAAACCTGTTCATAGAAAATTTCCTCGTAATAAATATATTTTATCTAATCTAAATGAACTTTGGCAAGCTGATTTGAGTGATATGAGAACGTATTCTAAGTATAATAATGGTTATAATTATATTCTTTGTGTTATTGATGTATTTACTAAATATGCCTATGTAAGACCAATGAAAAATAAAAACTCTGAAACTGTAAAAAAATGTTTTGAAAGTATATTTAGTGAGGCTAATACTACTCCAATCCATATACAATCAGATAAAGGGACCGAATTTGTTGCAAAAGATGTACAAAAATACTTTAGGAGTAAAAATATAAACTATTATACAACAAATAACCCTGACATTAAAGCCAGCATTGTAGAAAGATTTCAAAGGACTCTCAAGATGAAAATGTGGCGTTATTTTACTCATAAAAATACGTATAAATATATAGATATTTTACAAGACTTGCTACATGCATATAATCATAGTTACCATTCCAGCATTAAAATGTGTCCTTGTGATGTAAATTCAAACAATATCATGACCGTATGGAATAATTTGTACGAAAAGAGTCATTATAATGTAATACAAACCTCACATAACCAAGTACCAAAATTTCACATTGGTGATCATGTGCGACTAACTAAATTTAAACACATATTTCAAAAAGGTTATGAATCTAATTGGAGTGATGAAATTTTTATAATATCTTCAAAAATAGATAGATCGCCTTGGGTAGTATATACATTGAAAGATTTGCAAAATGAACCAATAGTGGGTACTTTTTATGAAAAAGAATTACAAAAAATTGATTATAACCCCACTTCCAGTTTCAAAATAGATAAAATAATTAGTAGCCGTTACTCAGGTGACAGAAAGCAAGTGTTAGTGAAGTGGAAAGGTTATCCAGATAAATTCAACAGCTGGATTTTGGCTTCTGGTCTAAAAGAATTATGATGAAAGAAAGTTTTTATTTGACACTACTTAGTAATAGTTCAATGGGATACTTTCCTGAAAACACAACAACTCTTTTTTCAACTAAATTACCCAAGTCTATCAAACTGGAAGGATCGTGGTTGGTTGGTGTTGTTGAATTCCAATATCCATGTACAATGTTTACTGTTCAAGAGCATGAAAATATTGTTTACATTAGTAAATGGATGAAGATGCCTCATGACGAAAAACTATCGCTAGTGTACTACAAAACACACATACCAGCCACAAACTATGATAATATTAACCATATTTTATCAGCATTAAATAATATTAAAGAGAAATTTAAGTTTCGCTATGATGAGTTATCCAAGTTCGTATCTGTTTCTGTTACGGATGAATCAATAACATCATTAACATTATCACCTAAGTTGTGCCTTCAACTTGGATTTGAACCCAGCAGAAATCTTGTTACAAAAGGTATTGGAAAGTGTCCAGCGAACTTACATTTAGGATTACCATCTCAGTTATTTGTTTATTGTGATGTAATCGAACCACAGATTGTTGGAGATGTAATGACTCCCCTCCTCAGAATAATACCTTTGGATCCTGCAAAATATATTTATGGGGCTAATAAAATGCATGTTTTCTCGCCACCTCACTACTTGAACATCATGCGTAGAGAGTTTGATACAATTGAAATAGATATAAGAACAAGCACTGGACAAAAAATACCATTTCAATTTGGAACCGTGGCCATTAAACTACACTTTAGAAAAGTATAATGTATTCTCAACGTGAAAATATAAGTTGTCCCTATGAACATTATTACTCACATCAAGCTGGATCGGGTATTGGAGTAATCTATAGAGGAGCACCATATCAACGTGGTCACGGAATCGGTAGCTTTCTAGGGGGCTTATTTAGATCTGTTTTACCATTACTATCTAGTGGAGCTCGAGTCATTGGAAAAGAGGCTTTAAATACAGGTGTGGGTCTTTTATCAGATATGGTTAGTGCCCGTCCTATGGAAGATTCAATTAAGGCTAGGTTAAAGGAAGCTAGTACAAACTTGAAAAGAAAAGCTGATGATAAAATAGATCGTTTGAATATGTCTGGGTCAGGATATATAACTAAGAAGAAACATTTATCTTCGTTCATTCCACCGCTAGCTGCTAAGGTGAAAGCTGTTAAAAAGAAATCAAAGTTGAAACGTAATAACATTAACGATATATTTTCTTAAAAATAATTATTACATAATTCAGCCATGTCGTTTCTACACAGTCATTCATGTGAATGCATTAAGTCAGAATTAGACTTATTTGCTTTACCAGCCACACAAACAAGTATAGAAAATGGAATGTGGATACATTACAAACCCATTTCATCCCTTGCTGACGATGGCCCCATCGAATTTCAAGTACCTGGAACTGGTGATGACTACATGGATTTGTCTCACACTTTAATCCATATTAAAGCAAAGATACTGAATCAAGACTCGACAAAACTGAATGCATCAACAATAGTGGCTCCAGTTAATAATTGGTTACATTCATTGTTTAGTCAACTTGATGTTTATTTGAATCAAAAACTTGTGTCTCCGCCAAATAATACATACGCTTACCGTGCTTACGTAGAAACATTGCTGAATTATGCTCCTGCATCTAAAACATCACATCTAACATGTGCTCTTTGGTATGAAGACACATCTGGTAAAATGAATTCAACCGACGAAAAAAATGAAGGTTTCACTAAAAGACAAGACTTAGCATCTGAAAGTAAAGAAATAGAAATGATTGGACACTTACACGGTGATATATTTAATCAAGAAAAGTTTTTGATTAATGGTGTTGAAATGTCTGTTAAATTAGTTCGTTCTAGAGAAACTTTTAATTTAATGGCTTCTTCAAATGATTTAAAATTTAAAGTATGTATTACTGATGCAACACTTATTATTCGTAGAGCACGAATCAATCCAACAGTTTTACTTGCACATCAAAAAGTTTTAGCTACTACTACAGCTAAATATCCCATTACGCGAGCTGAAGTTAAAGTTTTAACAATACCATCCGGAGTTCAGGGAAAAACACTTGATAATATTTTTCTAGGACAAGTACCTAAAAGATGTATAGTCGGATTTATTAATAACACAGCATTCAATGGTAGTCTCACTAAAAATCCATTTAATTTTGAAAATTATGATATTAATACATTTTGTTTATATATTGATGGTCAGCAAATTCCTTCCAAAGCTTTACAACCATCATTCGAGAATAATATTTTCACTTCAGCCTATCATACACTGTTCTCAGGAACGGGTATACATTTTCTTAACGAAGGTAATGGAATATCTAGGGAACAATATGCTCAAGGTTATTGTCTATTAGCTTTCGACTTAACACCTGATTTATCAGCTAACTCATCGGGGCACTGGAATCTTATAAAACATGGTAGTGTAAGATTGGAAGTTCGTTTTGAATCAGCTGTTTCACAAACTATCAACTGTATTGTGTATGCGGAGTTTGATAATGTTATTGAAATTGATAAACACCGCAATGTATGTGTAGACTATAGTAGTTAAGACTATAGAAATTAAGTTTTCATTGTATTAGTTATAAGCGAAAGTGTTTACCTATATTATTTGAATAAATTATGATTTGTAACATGTACCTCCCTTGCATTAATTACACGACCCCATCGACTTGAAATATCAACTTATTACATTTAATTTAACACTTGCATCCGATCAATTGTACGGATAAGTGTTTTTATATGAATTATGAATTCAACAGAGGTGCAGAAATATTTAAATAAAATTCATCCGAGCTTACAATATAATGTATATGCTGCAAATCGATTGCCAATAAACACTCAGATTCCAGCATACATAATAAGCAATTTAGATCCAGACACAAAGCCGGGATCTCACTGGGTAGCCATACACATCGATATAAACGGTCTTGGACAATATTTTGATTCGTATGGTCGCCCACCAAAAGGCCACCACCAAACATTTTTAAGGAAGAATTCAAGGCAATGGGATTTCAATAGGTATAGGATACAAAATGATTGGACTTCGGTATGTGGCGAGTACTGCTTATTGTATTTGTACTACAAGTACAATGGTAATACAATGTCTGATTTTATAAGATTATTCGATATGGAAACATTGTACAATGATATATTGCTTTATAATATATTTAAATCTCATTTTATTGATAAATAAAGAGCAATGAAACAATAAAGAAGTGTTTTTATTATCATATTCAGCCGGGGTAGGCATCCCCCCCTTTGAACGCTAACATGAACGGTTGTTAGCCATTTGCATCCATCGGCTCCCTGCGGCTCTTACAACGTCGCTGATCCACCTTGTTATTATTGAACTTTTCGAATAGCAGCAATACAATAGGTGACCGTAATTAGCAAAATTATAGTAATTAGCCTGAGCAAACAATTGAGGTTCTAGCTCAGCTTGGAACGCCATTAGGAACAATGGGGCAATTAGGATTGGACCGTAATTAGGAACAATAGGGCAATTAGATTAGCTTTAATGAGGGGTACTGGAGCTCCTGAGACCTGGAAGCTATCTCGTAATCCGTAAGAGATATCAGAAATCTGATAGCACAGATCGATCGGGCGTGGCCAAATTACTTTTTTTTTTTTTTTTTAGGAACCCCCTCCTGAAGTGTACGAAGAGACGGTTCTGGCTCTGAGCCAGAACCGGGGAATCCCTACTACTTATATAGACAGAAATATTCAAGACTCAGGAACAAATATTCGTGCTCATCACACATATATTTGCCCTTACCGGGATTCGAACCCGAATTAAAATTCGAATTTGTCCTACATAATAATGTAACTAATTAATACACTTGTAAAGTATCACAATAAATTGCAATTCCCAGGGGTTTTTACCTCTATTCCGGTGGTAATCAATACCAAAAGAAAAGGCAGAAAGTCGAATACGAAGCGATTAGTGTTCGACTTCCATGATTAACTTGCAGAAACTCACTTTTTCCTTTGTTTCGTCCCCATTTTGTTGTTCCTTTCCGTCGGGGACGGTTCCTCTCAAGATAACAAATAGGCCACGGGCGCTTACACACTAATCGTGTTTTACCGTTTTACCGAAATAGGATTCCGCTAAGCTATGAAAATTAAATGCTCGCCGCACAAATTGGAATTATTCAGAGATGAAAATTAAAATAAATTCAACGCGGTTGGTAATTTAAACCTCAATCTGGGGAAACTTTTCTCCATTTGGCTGAACTTCGCAGATGGGATCCAAGAATTGTGTTTAGAAAAAATTGCTTATTATTTCCAGGGTAAATTTCGTAAATGTTAAGTTAATAATGTTTCAGCGTCGTTTCTAATGCAAATTCTTGCATTATAGCGGCGCGGCGCGGCGTTCATGTTTAATTTATTTTGGCAATTGTTACAAATGTTTTAAGTAAGTATAAAAATTAAACCTTGCTGTTCAAAGGTCTTTGAAGTAGTATTTATTATGCAAGACATCGGTAGGTACTTCGAGTTTTCAATTCTTTAAAGGACGGTTATGAGACGAGCATGTGACGCATAACAATTCAAAATTACATCTCACGTTACTAACTATAAAGTCCATAAACACCCGAAAACTACTCAAGTATTTCTTTGAAATAACAATTCCATCGACCGGTTCTAATAATAACTCTGCGCTTCAATTGACTTTATCAAGATTGAAAGAAAATTAAATTGAATATGAAAGAGGCGCGATACAGCTGATTTCATGTCCGGCTGCTTAGATAAGTGGTCGATATCAAATATCTGGATGGAAGACGGTAGCGTTGAAACCCTGCCAAATCGACGGTGAACGAATCGCAAACACACAACTTATAAAAATATTGCCGGGTTACAAATTAAAAATTGGCTGGAATAAAGTAAATTGGAATGATTTATGGAAATTGTAACCAAATACAAAACGTTACTTTATTGCATGCTAGAAATTAAAAGACATGTTAATCTGATTGCAAGTTTATCATTTTTGTATCATCGACAGGATTTGGAATGTGCAAAGAAATATGAGACGATGAGACTATAAATCTAAATTGTTTGTATTATATCGTACTTGCAGACCTTGTTACTATGTTAACGTACAAATAATAACTTCAAGGGCCATAGCTAAAGTTGCGGTTTTGGTGTGTGACTAGAGTTTAAGGGATTACATATTATAAAGTCGCAAATGTTTCACCGCAGTTTGTCAAACAGTAGAATTAAGCCCGTTCACACAGCCCTGGGGTATTTAATGGCCGTTTCAGGATTTAGAGGCCTTTGGACTGGAAATCCTTTTTTGAAGTTAACGTAATCTCACTGAATAATGAAGTGCTTCGTAGATTTTTTGCTCTGAATTTGAAATGAATATCTGAATAAGTTTTTAACAAATTTCCATGCTGTGGAAAATGTACAAAAATGAGTCGGTTAATAAAGTAGCAGAGAGTTATTGTGCCCTTTGATCTCAACGAGATCCTAAGTTTCAAGGACTTAGATCTTGTTTTACAAGAGTGATAATAAACTTAGTCAGACATATTATCTCGCTGGGCCTAGACACCAAGATTCAGCATTGACATCTACACACTTGGCGTAGTGCCAAACTATATTGTTCACTAAAACAGTTGTGTTATACGAGTTGTGCTTTAACTTGATGCTGGTGCAACATGGCTAGGGAATTAATAAAGTTGTTGATGTGTATTATAGGATAGGCAAACAATATAAGTACAAAGTGGATCTATTAACTGTAAACACGCATAGTTTCTACGTGCACTTTTATATCCTCGAAGATTATTACTACCTACATACTTTGAAAAAAGTTATGCGTAGTCATACTCAAAAAATATACGCGTCAACTTGAGAGCCTTTTCCTTTTGTTTCTTTTCGTTTGATAAAAATGTGAACATTTTCTACATTTACCAGACCAGTTACCAAACAGAGATCTAAAAAACAATATTTCTACCCTGTACTTGTGCTAACTGTTACAGTTTAGGTTTAGACTATTAGCACTGTTGTACAAGTATTTGATAAGATATTAAAGGGCAATCGGTAAACAGTATAAAACATTTACGAAAACTTAACGTAACATACTTCGGACACATTATCGTCGAAGGCATCAAATTTCATTCGAAATATCCGACCAAATATTTATTTATTTTATTTTTACTATTTACAGGGTAGCGTTTGACCACAAGTCACCTGATAACCAAATAACCAAATTATTCCTCGACAATCGTAGAACACGATCGAAAAGAAATCAATTGAGCGCGCTAAACGTCGCACAATGGGTGTCTGCGCTCGCGCCGGCCGAGGTCGCCGGCGCCGCTCGAAACATTGACCTATAAACACGATATGAGGCAATCGGCCACGCGGATAGACATGCTGGAATTCACGTACTTGTTTATTGAGATAGCCTGAACGGAACTGACTTTTAAAAATGTTAACCATTATGAATAATGTTGAATATTTCAAGAATCTCTATTCTCATTGTCTCTCTCTCTCTTCCTTTTTCTCTCGCTCTGAGAAACAGCTGATGTTAAAATTAATTGAGTATGTCGGAAATTCGAAATCTAACACGCTGGACTAATGCGGGTATGGTACATGAAGCATGTTTTGACTTTTTCGGTGCTTAGACATGGTTTTTCCTTATGACATTTTCCATCATCGTTTTGAGTGACAACTAATCCGTAACTTCTCATCCGCATTCAGAATAAGAATACCATGATTTTAAATATGTTTAAATCAATATATAAATAATGTTAATGTACCAACTTATTTTCATAAGCATATTATATTTTGTAAGTAGAAGACAACGCCATCCAAGGAGATCACCCAAATGACAACATATAGAACATTTGAAGATAAATAAAGCTATTTTGAAAACAGAGCAGTCAACACTACACTCGTTTGAAATGTTATTCTTCAGGACTCACCTGGGTGAGGATGGGAATGTCCGTGGTCCGCAGGAGGCTGCATAGACGATAAGGCTGACAGTGGAGTGTACCGGGCCCCATCTTCTCGAGGGCAACCCTCCTGTCGATTGAAACATTATGTTAGTTTTCTGATGCGTTAAAAATAAGGCTTGGCATTAAAATTACTAGCAGTGTAAGTAAAGAAATTGAAAAAGATAAAAAATAACCTAATACTTAAAAAGAAGAAGAACCGGAAAAAGTTTATGATTGTGTAAACTTCCAGCACAACTTCTCAAAAAACGAATGATATTAAGAAACCGATACAGTTATTAATTTCCAAAGAAAAGTGTTTTGATTAACAGACAATAAAATTGTGAACCAATTTCCCTTCTTGGCAGACGCAAGTGAAAGTTAACGTTATAAAAACAATAAACTCCGCAGCAAACGCTTTGTGGTTGCTGAGATCAAAGTGAATGCTTCGTAAACAGTAAAGAAAACAACACTTGTTCAGGTGGAAGCTAACTCTTGTTCTAACTTACTTTGTCCGTATAAAACTTTAAAAGATGTTGGGATCATCTAATAAAATACCGTGGTACCATTCAGAAGGAACTGGAAAAGTTTTCTTGCAGAAAGGGAAATGAATTTAATAAAAGAGGAGCGAAAACGTTTCTTGATAATTTCTTGCAAAATATTTGCTTTGTAAAATCTCTATGACAGACAGCGTTCGAAATAGAACGCTGTCTTCTTTATTGAAAGTTTTATCTGTTCATGAGAAGGGTTTAATGTTCGTAATTAAGATATCTTTTTGTATGTATGTCATGCATGTTTTTAGTCTAGTCAGTTTTAGCGCTGAGCGTTTAGCATTTATAAGGTTTAAAGCGTCAGATGATATAATCTGCGCCAAGGGTAACACGATGTACTTCCCCTCACGCGTAAATCGTTCACGCCCCAGTTGATAACAATCCATCATTTGAAATTCACCGTTTAACCTAAACACGAAAGGCTCAGTTTTGTGTGCAGACTTACACGAGGTGAAGCAATGAAGGATAAAGTGTGGATGAGGTCCCGCCTGAGGCGTGTTTACATAGAACTTACTTCATTACCTGGTATTAATGAGAGACGAAGCGCCAGCGGGTACGCCGTCTTTATTACGCGGGCACGTTAAGTACTAATATCGTGTTTTAATTCGCTGACTTTTATGCCGGCGGCTCGTCTATATTCGCGCATTTGATATGTCGTTAAGGGATCAGAAAACACGTGCGAATTGAAAATAAAAGTTAGATTGGAAACAAGGCGGATGGTAGGTAATTAGTGTCTATTACCTTTTCGCAGTTTGCTGTCGCCGTAGTCTGCGTGTGACTCGTCGAAGAAATACGGTACTGCATACCGGACACAGTGCAAAAGCCTTCGTGATGATGCGTCGCATACACTCCTGTTATTGTAACATCAGTGTCTTGATTCACAATGACTTCAAGTTTTTGCTTCCTATCAGCTACAGGTTCGTCAATGTCTTTTTCTTTTTTAGGTTCCTCGATTTTTGTTTCCGACTTAATGCCGGAACTTACCCCGTTTTTTGGCTTGTGGGTAAAAGACTCGTCACTACAAGAATCTGATGTTGTATCATCTTTATTTGATTTAGGAGAACGCTTTTCGTAACTGGCTGCCAGAATTGCAGTTGCGTTAAGGCTAGCCATACGTTTTTGAACCACCATATCTTTCAAATCCATCACCACTTCTGTCCTGTTTCTTTTCTTCTTAACGGGAACTCCAGCAGTTTTCTTCATTTTAGAAGGTGGTTTATCAGCGTCTGATTTTGCCGATGATAACGAAGATTTTACTAATTTCTTTTTTTCAGGAGTCGGTCTCTTTGATTCGAGCTCACTTTCTTCGCTAGATGATGTGCAAGATTTTGGATCCCAATACTTCCCTGCGCTACGTATACCTGGGACTCCTCTTAACGTTCTTTGTGGAGGGCTATCATCAGAGCTTTCAGAACTGTCGTCTTTCTTATCATTTTTGTTGTCATATTCAGATTCTGAAGTAGTTTCATGTTTCTCCGGTTCTTTTGGCTTAACCTCCTTTTTTTTGGACACAGAGGGTTGTTTGGAAGTGCTAGGCATCGGCGCTCTATCAACAGTTTTCATCAACCCAAGCTCCATATGTGTACGACTTTCGTTTTCATATAAGCAGTGTACTTTGGCTATGGCGTTAAGAGATGCCATCCTATGTTTTTTAGGTCCATTCCACATAGAAAGAAGTTTGCGTCGTCTCTTACTGGGTTTTTCACTTCCCAGTAGTAATATATCTTCCTCTTTAAGATCGACAAGTGAATCTCTGGAGAGTTCTTTTAGCTCTTTTGATGTAGTTTTCTTTGCAACGTCCATAATTTTTGTATATCTTTTATTTCTAGATTTTTTATTCTTGGAAGCATCAGATCCGGAAGATTCTTTACTTTCATCATTAGAATCATTAACACTCTCATCAGATGATGAATAATTTAAAGCTTTCGCGTTAAGAGAAAACTTAGATGTGTCAAACTCATCGTCTGAAGTACTGCTTTTTGGTTCCCTTTTCATTTTTATTGGAGGTTTTTTTGTTTGAGAACTAGCGTTCGCACTAGATGGGTCTTCACCACTCGGCGTATATTCTTGATCGAGAAACTTTATAGGGCTGAATGGCTTACCGGTAACGCTAGATTTACGAGCTACCATTTTGTAGGACTTACTGACTATAGCTTTTGGTGCCTCATCAGAATCTTTTGCGTCACTAGTTTTACTGCTCATATCAATACTACTTTGACTTGAATTCACCTCTTCAGTTCGTTTGATGGCCTTCAGTTGTTGAACTACCTCCTCAATAGGCCGAAGAGGTAAATTCTTTTTCTTTTCTGACTCAGTTGTTTTATCGATAACAGTTCCTTTGACTCGGGCAATAGGCCTAACTCGTCCAACATTTTTATTTACGGAGCTGCGAAAGTCCGACAAAATGCTTTTTGGAGAATCCACCTTCTCTGTAAAGGTATAAACGTCTATTTCAGGACCTTGTGAGACGAGAGTATTTTGAATAGACTTGTCTTTATTATTATCGTCAGATTTAGTTTCACATTTCATTGACAAGAACCTTTCCGAAACACTAAGATTTCCTTTGGAATTTTTTAAACATTTTACATCGATGTCCACCATTCTAGGTGACCTGCTAGACGTAAAAAATTTTGGAGGCCTTTCCGTTTCTGCTTTAGGTGTTTCCGGTTTTTTCGTTGGTGGAACTTTCACTGGTGTAACTTCGATATTAACATTCGAAGAAACTGAGCCCAAAACAGATTGATTTTCAGCTTTGTCTTTTGTTTCGACAATATTTTCATTTTTTTCGTCGGATATCACAGGAGCTTGTTCTTTATCATCATCGGGTCTTGAATTGTTATCAATATGACAGTCTATTGCTTCTTTAGAGTTGACCATCATATTATCATCCCTATTTGTGTCTGCTGCAGAGTCTGGTTTTGGTTGTGGGGTGCATTTTTTCTTCTGATTCCCAGCACTGGCTTTTCCTTTCTTGACTACAGTTTTAGCTTTAGAATATTTAGCTTTAGTTTTGTTAGTAACATTTTTACTCTTAGTTTCATTATTTTTCACTGCTTGTTTTACGGTTGGAGGTTTTTTATTTTTGGCTTTTTTTGCGGGTTTCTTAGCGGTCACTTTCTTGATATTACCTTCTGGTGGATTTTTTGTCGGTTCTTTCTTCTCCTTAGGATCTTTCTTAGCTTTTTTAGGTGGTGAATCACTACTAGTTGAACTGACATTTGATGCTTCAGCTTTTACGTTTTCTGAAGGATTTTCTTTTTTATCACTTGCTGTTTTAGTTCCATCATTTTTAATGTTAGCGTCATCTTTTGGGACATTTTTCTTTGCCCCTTTTACTAAAGATTTATTTGCCTGTTTTTTCTTTTTAGGAGGTACAGGCTTTTTTGGAGGTGGTTTAGTTTTGAATGATGTTTTTACCACCCCCTTTTTAGGTGACGATTTAGAAGCCTGCGACCGCATTTTACTCTATTCAGATGTATATTACCGTCATTGATGACTGAACTCGACGATGGCGATTACATTCTGAAACAAAGAAATAAAGGTTAATAAATCTTTTTAACCATCTGCAACGTTCGAAAAGAGTTTTTAAAAGTAATCATTTCAAAAGTATTTTAAAACAGCTGCAATCGGTTTTCAATGACTATCATAATATCTTGCAGCCGTAAGTTGAACAGCAAAAAACCTTTTGTTGCATAATTTGATACGACAGATGGTCGGTGTCGTAACGGTTAGAATGCTCCGGTTATATCTAAAAAAGATGTGCGTGGAAACCTTATAAACAATCATAGAGCATTTTCTATAGTTATATCGGTTTTTATCTATTTCTACATAATTTTGTGTCGGTATATCACACGATATACTGATACCATGAAATCAATGCTGTCTAATTATTTGTTTGTAAATAATATTATCAGATATCATCGGATTTAGCTGTAATACGTAGTTTTTGTTGATATAAACATTTGCCTAAAGGAAAACAAAAACAAAAGAATACTCGTATGTCATCATACTACCTGTTTACATTACGAAATCGCCAAGCATTATTATCTTTATGTTGAGATACGCAGACAAACGGTAACAAAATAAGCGCTCGCTTTCACTCCGTTTACATTTATTATGGAAGCGAGAGTAAAACACATCGAATGCAAATAAAAATAATCACAAATACCAATAAACACGTGCTGGAGGCGAAATATAAATTGTTGCCAAAGCAAACATCTGCTTTGATAACATCTGCACACAAACGGTTAATAAAAATAAACGAGCGACTACACGATGTAAGTGTGAGATCTATACAAGTTTAGGGTTCAGCTGCCACTTGGTTTGGTAAGTGTTATATGGAAAACAACATTCGTAAATGCAGGCCGAGTAATTTCAAGAATTTTCATTATGAAATTGACTTTTCAATTCTCATATTCTGTAGAATTAGTTTAACTAGTTTAACGAATCATGTTTAAAATTGTAATGTTGAGAATAAAACTAATCAGTCTAAGCACGTAGATGATATAATTTTAATTCACAACATGAAAACACTAAACTACATTTACTTTAAGTTCGTTAAAGTTTGATATATTAACGTCAAATTCATACAGAACCCAAAAGCACTCTCGATTCACACGTTGACCCTTTTTGTGCGTTCCAAAAAAACGAGCGTATCTAACCGGTGTTAGTTTCTACCTGGAGACACGTGCTCGCTGTCATTAGATACACAAAGTTTTTTTTTTTTTGGCAATGGAAATGAAAAATAAAATACAACACATAATGGTAATGTATTTCGGAAATTAGGAATGTTTTTTGAAGTATTTGTACAACGACTGTTATACCTAGGCAGCATCAGCCGCGCTACCGCGTGTTGTCGTTTTACCCTCTTTCCCCGACTAGTAGTTATAGTTCCTAGGAACTCTATCTTATAATGACTAGTGTGGCGAAACAGGCGAACAACTGACTGCAGAGCATGAAGTCGTAGATTCAATTCCCACTACGGAACAAATATGTAAATATGTGTGGGGAAAAAAACACATGTAATTTTTACGTATTTGCATACTGTGGATCCGATCCACGTAGTCGCTGGTACCCTAGATATATATAATCCTAGTCAGTGACCAGAGCTATGTACGCGAGCTTATTATCTCCTATCTCCCTTTTTGGAGTTCTAAGCCCCAGAGGCCAATTTAGATTACGACGTAAAAGAGTGTGAACCATGGAATCTTTTACGATAAAGTTGAAGATAAAGCTCACCCTTACTGTATATTTTAGATGTTTCCACTGATACGCCATTTTCTAGAAACACCATTCACTAAATTGGACTGAAATAAGGTAGAGACAGGCTCTGGCAGTCATAAAGCATTATATTAGAATTTGTATCGATAAATTCTTCACTGATTAATTAAATTCTATCGAACTATGCATTCGTAACATTTTCTTGGTAATTAAATTGTTTCCAATCTGTTCTCTTTACATTTCTCCAGGTCCTATTTATTATTTCAACTCTAATGTAATGAAAAATTGTAACTAAACTTTCAACTTTCAGTAAAAAGTCAATTACTAGTAGTGAAACTAAATAGAAAATCGTATAAAACTGTTATTTTGATCGGAGCACGCTCGCGTGGAAGCGGATACGTTGAAACTGGGAGTCAAACTATTCCAATAAAACTTTTTGAACGGCTTTTGTAGCAGTGTTGAAATATTTCCGTAAATTCAGGTACTAACGTATCTCTCGCGTTATGAGAGGCACATTTTTATTAATTACAGCATGAATAGCTATTATTTATGTTACATCAAATGATTGTTACATCAATTTCATAACAATTATTTAATTCTACCTCTTTAAGTTCTTGGTTACAATGTTTTTTTGTGTAAACTACACGGAGAAAAAAGACCGTTTTCCTTCTGAGTCAAAAGGGAAGGACTTGTGATTCTGAAGGAAAACTAAGGTGAAATAAGGAAGGAATCGGTCTTGGAAGTTAAGACTCAGAAGGAAAGTCAGAATTTTTTTTCTCAGTGTATGGTAGACTAACCGTGCCCTCGGTTGCTCCCACTGTTTTCCAGATAAATCACAGAAACAATTCCCGGATAAATATTAGCGTCTCCGTTTCATATAAATAAGCGTCAAGTAGTAACAAACATACACTATAACAACAACAACAACAGCAGCAGCATTTGTATTTATAATATTAGTGTGATTTTCCTTACTTAAGCGGTTTTTAAGATACCACTTACATCACAAGTAGGTACCTACATTCATTCATATAAGCCATACGTAATACGAATAAAATAAAGCGAAGCTTACGAGACCGCGGAATTGAATGAATGAACGCCATCTGTTCTGACGGAACAAATAAGGAAAATCAAGGATACGAAATCGCCGCCAAATAACTTCGTTATAAACTCGCTAAAGCTTATTTCTTACAAAAATATTGTCTTGCTGATTGTTAGAAACACTTATAATACAATTAAACACAGCGATGAGTTGCCTTTTCTCTTGTTAATCAAATAAAAGAGTTAACACAGAGAGCAAGCTCTTTGTTAGCGTTTGAAGGAAGCTTTGTTTTTGTCGTTGGAAAAACCAAGCAAGAACTATGACGAGGGGCGGCTGGTGGTTCACATTGCTTTGCTTGTAAAAGTTTACTTTTTGTGCCAAAAGTTAATTACAGAGGTTTTTAACTTTATGATACTGCTGCCTCGGAATAAAACCTCAACTTTGTTTTAGTGATTGTTTTGAGATAAGGAAAAAGGTTGGAAACTTAGGGCATAGAAAAGAGAGAGAAGCACAGGGTGCTTCAACGTCTAAAATTATAAGAGAGTTGTTTGAACTAAATCACAGAAAAGGTGGTAATAAAGCTGTACATATACGTCAATTTTAGTTTACTTTAAAATCGCAATAAGTAAGTTCAAGTTAGGTACTCCGTTACACTCCCTATGTTGTCCCCTTTCGAATTGTGTCGAGACTTATCGGGACCGCGAGGGACGGGCTTCACGCATCGATCGGCCTGAAGTTCACGTAGCAACTGTTATGTAATCTGTGCTATCCTCCGGAACACAGCTTCACTTTGACGTCACTTGGGTTTCAATCACATTAGATGGACCTCTGATCGGGAGACTACGGATACGATGAATCGATTGTAGAAGGATTGACAACTATGATGTTATTAAACCATATAAATGCAATGCAATTAATGTTTAACCGTTATGTCGTAATGGAAGGTTTAGGTTAGTAGGGCGCAGGCGTGTCTCGTCACGCGGCGCGTGCGTTTCTTTGTATGCAGGTAATTGTGGTAATTGGTTTCATCGAGCACTCTTTTTCTAATAGCGATCTCTACCATTCTAATTGCAGTCTTCACAACAATTATATGTATCAAGTAATGTGTGTGATTATTTGGTGGAGCGACGCCTTGCGCCGAATGCCTGGCAGTATTGCGAGAGAAGAGCCGAGGACCGGGCTCAGTGGCGTACCTTAGCCTAAGGTACGCCACTGAGCCGCTGCTGGACATAGGCCTCTCCTAAGGTCCTTATATAGGAGAGGGCCTCTCTATGTCCAGCAGCGGCCTGATAGAGCCTGATGATGATGATGGGTGATTATTTAGTACACATTTGGAGAATCGAGTGTGATCAGCTACTATTGTCGCTGACTGTACAAGCTCAGGGTACGGGTTAAAATCCAACAACACAAAACGTATATTAGTCAATTGAAAATTTAGGTTTAATGTTGTTTTACATCATACCTATTAATTTATTCGTTTTCAAATCATTGTGAGCCACAAGCGCACGTGTTTTTCCGGTATATACAGATCCTTTGTAATAACAGCCATCGTCAAAAACATAGCCCACCGCCCACCGCCCTGACAGGGCATATCACAGGCTGTTGAGTGATAGCGACAGGCTCACTTTCGGTCGCACCATCAGTTTGAGTTTAAAACATCTTGTTTTTACAAGTAAAATGAGGGTAGAATTAGATTCGACTTTTTAGCCGCGTTCTTCAGAGATAAGCTGATAAAACTCGATTATAATGTTGAAACCGGGCGGACTTATGAAAAAGAATGAGTTGGAAAGGCAGTATTACGAGCTTAGATTATTATAAGATTGAATAATGATGCCTCAGATCTGGACGCTTACCATCATGAACGATGCGAAAATCGGCTCAACGATATCGTAGACATCGCTTTACGAGCATTTATTCTGATAATCAATTAGCAAATATAAACTACTATATTGTGTCTTATAACATCGCTTTGGCGTTAGCTGTAATGGTGTTGTATTGTCTAATAAATAAATAAAAAATAAATAAATATTTGTTCCACTGAAAAACCGATAACAAACAGTCTGAACCATGATTTCACAAAATATGGACACTGGTTCTTGGTAATTTTATTGTTTTATTTATTTTACAATTCCCTCGCTGAATGCACTCGTATTTCCATAAAGCGATGTCGACCAAAAATATTATTGTTATTTCATATTTTGTCAGTGGAGCCAACTGGAATTAAAACATGGACATATTTTATTCATTCGAAATCAATAAACGCCAAGCAACATAGCATCATAACCTAGGCAATCTCTTCTAAATATCAGCTATTCAGCTTTCCACAGATTATCAGATAATCTTTTCTTCCTTTTCTTTCTCTTTCTTCCCATTCCACTTTGATCTATGACAACCTTATCCGTTTCCTTCATCATCATCATTTAGGATGCGATGTCGTCTTCATATTAAAGTTAATAATTAAATTTTTTCTAACAGCTGTGGACAGCTTAGCTATGCCCAGTCTCAGTCTACTTCTTGATGTTCCTTGTGTCTTCTCGAGCTAGACTTCTCTACGTTCCCTCTGTTCTGTGCGGTTTTCTGTATTTTTACTGGCTATAAGGCTATATTTCATTTTACGCCACTCGCCATGACTAGTTCATGTTTGAGTTGGCAGGTCGCTAAATTGATAACGCCAGAACGGATCGCTGAGTTGATGGAATGACCGGCGACGCGACGGGCGGATTGAACGTCTACTCTGCTATTAATTTTATCATTTTCAGAGTAATTCATTTGGTTTTAACAATGATCCGCAAACAAAGACCTGAATTTATTTACCTATACTGTTTGGCAAATAGTCTTTTGGTACGTTATTTTTGTAATAACTCTACTCTATTGCTATTGCCAGGAAATTAGTTTTAACGTGGAACCTTTCATAAAAAGGCAAATGCAATTTAAGGTTTTGCAATAGTTAGCGATTAAACGATCTTGTTGTCGCCAAAACATTTAATCTCGTGACTCAAGAGTTGCATCGAATGTTGTATTAATATATTCTGAAAATAGATGCACTTGCGCCATCGTGCACCTACATCATTAAGCGGGGAGCTGAAAAAGGGCTCGAAATTCACTCAGCGCTAACAAAGAATTAGTCATGACTTCGCAACGGAAAAGGTCACACGACTTATTTATACGTTTCCTTGTAAACATTGAAGAGCTCTAACAGGTTTAAGCTAAGCAAAAAATAATACCAGTATTTTTTATGCTAAAAATATTACTGTGCAAATGCAAACAAACTGATGCTACTTCTGAAATATACTCTTTATCTTAGTGGAATTTCTCAGTCTGTCGGTAATAGCCCCAGGTTAATCCTAGATACGGACCTGTTGTCTTTTTTATGCCAAAGGGACAAGACCCAAGAAAATGAGAAAACTCGGCACAAGATTTCAAACTTTTTCCTATTTTGTTTTAACCGTGATAGATAACACAACTTCGCTAACAGACCCTTTTGTTTGGCGAAACATCAAGAAGTTTCAAAGTTCGTCTAATAACAGATTTTTATTGACAGCGGAACCAAAATGGTTAATGCCTTCCAATTTTACTTTGCTTGTTTCGTAAAAAATAAGAGCGTTAAAATAAAAAGTAAAGTCCGAAATTGCAATTTTTGTACATTTTGACGCGTAAACCAATTGTCACGCGTAATTAATTAATTAATGTTTTTAGAATCACACCAGATCAAACTGATATTAATTGCTCTTCTGTTTTACCCGCGCGACTACAGTTAATTAGTAAGTGTCATACTCGTATGTCCTTCCCCAGGGTTCAACATGTTATCTCCATACAAAATTTCACCAAGCTTTGTTTAGGCATGAAAATTTAACAAACAGACAGTGAGACAGCTAGCATTACTTTCGCATTTGTAACAAAAGGCTACAGTCACAGAATATATATATACCTAGTACTACGCCAGAGTCTATTTTAAGTAGGTACTGGCTGTGCCCCGCGGTTTCACCCGCATCTTCCTGTTATCCAACAGGAACCTTTTTCCGGGATAAAAAGTAGCCTGTGTGTTAATCCAGAGTACAGGCTATCCCAATTCCAAATTTCACTCAAATTCGTTCAGTCGTTTTTGCGTGAAAGAGCAACATACATACATACATACAGTCAGCGACAAAAGTAGCTGATCGTTCTCGATTTTCCAAATATGTT
The DNA here is from genome assembly GCA_931315375.2 of Opisthograptis luteolata. Classification (NCBI taxonomy): domain Eukaryota; kingdom Metazoa; phylum Arthropoda; class Insecta; order Lepidoptera; family Geometridae; genus Opisthograptis; species Opisthograptis luteolata. The sequence continues at coordinate 6,502,794 of OV928047.1, read as the reverse complement.
TCAAATCAGTAATAATTATTGTTTTTTTTACATTTTACATGGTATCATTTTGACCACAACATAACACACCTGATTTTAGATGATAATGAGGTCAAAAATTGGTGTCTAAGATGATGAGGATAATAGAAAAAAGTGTGATTGTTCAGCGACCTTTGTCGTTGACTGTACATACTCACAAACTTTCGCGTCTATAATATGAGTCGGATGGATAATAGGTACTTAGTTATGGATGATAAAGATGGATTAGGAACTGTGCTCAATCTCAAACAAAGAATCAACCTAACATACGCCAGCAATACGTTCAAAGCTAACTTGTTACTTCAATCGAAGTCAGTGAAGCGTAGAACACAATGCGAGGATACTCGATCTTTATAGCGGCGCAATGTTGCGTGTTACTAAATAATAAAGCTTGTCTTTATGTTCTTTTTAAACCAGTTACAAGCCTTTTTACGCATTGAATTAACCGTCTAGAGATGCCTTATCGCGCATGTTTTACATAATTGTATTTGAATAAAATCTTTTATATAAAACTTACTGCATTCCACCCTACTATATTATTACACTGAGAAAAAAATTCTGACTTTCCTTCTGAGTCTTTACCTTCCAAAACTGATTCCTTCCTTATTTTACCTTAGTTTTTCTTCTGAATCACAATTCCTTCTGTCGGCGACTAGCTTTAATTAATGTCGGCGACTAGCTTAATCAATGTTTAACTAGCGATGGGTGAAAGATCCACCATAGGTAAGACAGAGAGGTCTATGACGCAGCACCGTCGACGAGAGGGAAAGAGAGGGAACGATCCACCCATCGCCAATACTTAGGAATAATTAATTTGGTTTTTTGTTCAATTTAAATTAATGAAACTGTAATGTAACTTATTAGAAAATAAGTATATAATAATATTAGAGGCAACCAAAAGAAGTTTGCCTACCAGGGACATTGTAATATCACGTGACCTAACTTAACAACTTTAAGAGCGAATTAACGAATAATGTGCAATGGTAGATATTGTAACTAAGTGATATTAGATAAAGCACGTAAAAAGGTATATGAATAAAGGTAAAACCCAACTTAGGTCTAAATAGGTTGAAAGATATGAGCAAATGTTTAGAATAAAAGCGCTAGAAATTAGAAAAATTGTCAATCAAAGTAAGATAACTTGATAAATATATAAGTTAGGAAGAAAGCGAATGTACCTAGCTATTAAGAATCATTTTTACTCTCTTGTAAACTCAATTGTAATTCTGTAACACACATGGACAAATAAATACGAGGTAAAAATGGGACCGGCCATAGCGAAACTTAGGGAAAAAATAGAACAAAAAATAGGTGCTCTCTTTTAGGTAAGGCTACGAGGTAGGTAAGCGAGACAGAAATAGGACTGAGACACAGTCAAAACTAGCCGATATATGGCAGCAAGCAAGAAGTAGTAACAAGCAGTAGTAACAAGCAGTAGCAGCAAGCAGTAGCAGATAGCAGTAGCAGATAGCAGTAGCAGATAGCAGTAGCAGATAGCAGTAGCAGATAGCAGTAGCAGATAGCAGTAGCAGATAGCAGTAGCAGATAGCAGTAGCAGAAGCCAAGCTGTAGGAAGCCGGCGGTCCCGACCTCAAACGTACCGATATTCGTGTTTCATTGGCAAACATCCCCCCTCGCCGCCGAGGAAACTCTGATCCGCCCCCGGGGCGACGAAAGAGTATAAATACCGCGTTCGAGCGACGAAAGGCGCGTACGTGGACGGGTGCACCAGCCCGCTAGTTGCGAGAGTACTCTCGTCAGCTGGCGCACGCACACACGCCCGTCCCAAACCGGGAGCGTACGCGCCACACGTCCTGCGTGTGGGTGCGCGTGGCCCCAACACCTTCCCTTTTGACTCAGAAGGAAAACGGTATTTCGGAAGGTCTTTTTTCTCCGTGTATAACCAAAAGGTACGTACGGTAGGTAACATAAAATATATACTTACTTGTAGGTCATTTATTGTTTTAATTTCTTATTATTTAGGCACTGAATTAACCGACTAGCCTTTTCGCGTATGTTTTACATTCTTATTGTATTTGAATAAAAAAAATTAAACGTATTATATCGTAAAGTAATCAAATATTATTGATCTACAATTTTTGGAATAATGTTGAGCTTACTTTTTGTTTTAGTTCATTTATATTTACGCATTGAATTATTTAATTAACTTTCTAGAGATGCTTTACCGCACATGTTTTACATAATCATTGTATTTGAATAGAGTAATTTATTTAATAACGCATCTCGTATAATACCATAATATGGTAATAGATACCTAATATTAAATCTAGATTTTATGAATGTGTAATGTTATGTAATTTGAGCGCAAAACTGCTGTCCCGAGCGCAGTGCAGTGCTACACATTGTAATGCAAATTTCTGAGTGGCACAGTAATGGTTATATTCAGGCTTTACCACAGTTGTATGTCGTCACTTAGTTGTATTAAAAAAACTTATCGGATCAGCTTCATATTTAAAAAACGTGATGTTCAAACGTAAAATTGCAAAAGATATTTCACAACATTAGGTATCTGTTTAAATGCCAATTTTTACAAAATCATACGTTACTTGGATCGTTTATGTACGAGATTGACGAGACCCAAGAGCGAGTCGCCTGATAATAAGCCACTCAGAATTTTGAACTTCAAAAGTTTCTAATCACATACAAAAGTCAACAATGTGTATTTTTATCAGCTTCGGTCAAAGAGAAGAGCTCAGTGATAGCTACTTCGGCTTGCGACCCCACAGGTCGTGGGTGCGATCCTACAATTACGTTGAGCTTTCGTTGAAGAAAAAACATCGTGCTGAAACCGTAGCCTGATAGTAGGGCATTTTCTATTACTCGTCAGGCTAGCTACCATTCACGACCTGTCGCCAAACATATATCGGTGTGTTCCGGCAACCTCAGTTGACATCATCATCTTCATCAGCTGGAAGAAGTCCACTGCTGAACATAGGCCTCCCCCTTTGAAAGCCACCATGAACGGCTATAAGGCATCGGCTCCTTGCGACTCTTACAACGTCTTCCAGTTGGTGGTCGTCTCTCGAAAACCTTTCAACAGCACTTGACAGCTGCTTCCTAATCCACGCTAAACGTGATGCGACCTTCTTTGACCTACACTTAACATCAGGTGACTTGTGGTCAACGCTACCCTGTAAGATGTAAATTAAATACCTATAGCTTTTTAGTATGAAAGTCAGCACTGAGATTTAACCAGATTTATAAAGGTTGTACCCAATTTCATTATGCAATAATGGGTTACTGGTTACTGATTACCCAACCACTTGATCGTTATAATGTTACCTGAATTTATAATACTTCTGTAGTTGCCGGCCTAATTACAGCTATTAGCCACTTAAAAAGTCACGTTTGCTTTCGTAATTATGTTTCACTGTAATTATAATTTAAACTAGCTGCGCCCGCGGTTACACCGGCAAGCGCGAGAAAATGCCCAACCTCCAACCTGTCACGATATTTTTCTTCACACAAACCTCAAGCGAACGGGTCGCAAGTCGATTCCCACAAAGCCATCATCGCTTTAAAATCGCTTTATTATCACGCTTCGCTTCACATTCAATTGACTTTATTGTAGTTATTTTGATTCAAAAAAATATGTTATTATTTTTAGCTCGTCCATTATAGCAATAAATTATACATAAAGAAAGTATGCGTATTCCCAAATTAGGCCACAACTCTTTTATTTGTTAATCAAGAGCTGTCTGTCCGTCGAAAGTGATTTACGACGAGTGAAATACTCTTGGTCTTTTACGAGCAGTGAATAAAGAAATCAAGTGTCAAATTAAAGACGCAAGCGCAAGCATGATGTGGTCTACTATCAAGGCTCTATTATGGAAAGCTATTCATTTTCACTTTGTAGGCGGCGCTCGTCTCTCGACATTTTTTTCGCTTTTGTTAGGGTAAGGAGGCGTAGAGGGCTCACTGGGTTGAATACAAGTCCTCAGGGAACTGAGAAGGACTCTCTCAATTCACATTCATGTTATGAACTCGAATTGAATGGTATTCTCGTACGACGCTGTATATAAAGACCCTATTAGATATTGTACGTAAGCACTTTCGGTTCGCGCTAGTTGCGATAGTAGCCGTAAAACTAATAGGTATATATTTGAAATATGAATGCGCGCGTGTGTGTGTGTGTGTTTAAGTCTGTGAGTGAATGTTGTTATGTATGTTTGTTACGTCTTCACGCTGAAATGGCACAGTGATTTGTGTGATATTTGGACTCGAGATGCATAGCTAGCTTTATACCCTGGATAAACACATATTATGAAACTTTAATCCCAGAAAAATATTCCTGCGGGATAGCGGGAAAACTACGGGAGTAACTTCTGGGCGCTGCGATTTACATTATAATACTGTTTAATGAGAGTGTGTGTTTTTGTTACAATCTCGCTGCGAGACCAATCCTTAATCTAAGGTTATTTTAACTTCTTCACGATGAAAAGGCGAGAGTTAAATTTGGTATGGAGATAGTTAGACCCTAAGGCAGTGCTGGATTTAAAATTTTGCCGCCCCAAATTTATAAAATTTTGCCGCTCCTACTGACTTCTAAAATTAGACACATCGTTCACAATATTTTTATAGTGATAATTTATCTTGTTTCTAGATTTTTTTTTTACATTTTTGGGAACATTTTTAAGCTAAAGAAAACAAAACTTTTCTTTTTTTCTGTACCAAATTGTTTTTAGGGCACTTTTTTGCCGCACCTCTAATTTTGCCGCCCATCAGCTTTTTCAGCTTCTATGGTAAATCCGGCACTGCCCTGAGGAAGGAAATAATTTTATCGCGATAAACGGTAGTCTACGTAGATGAAACCACGGGGAACTGCTAGTACCTATAAACTGCCATATATATCGTAACACATCTTTTATGATTGAGATCAGCATTGTTAATTTGCTTTATCTTCTTTCCCTAAAGTCATCCATGTTTACAGGCAGTCAGACTGACGCATGATGGTGCGGAGGAACACTAATGTCATTCAAATGGAATCACGTCTTAACCCAAATGCGTCGGTTAATTAAAATTTCCTCTAAACTAATTGTATATTAAGTTAATCGCATAATGCCGGGTAACAGGCGTTTTGCCGGATAATTGCCCTAGGGCACAATGTAACTGTGTGACAGTGACAAAGGTATGCTAAAATCTAACAACAAGTTGGTGGTGTCAACTAAAAGATTTTAACTAGTTTATTGTACGACTGAGCTATTTGTATGGCATAAAGCGCCAGATATTTATATATCTAAAATTATAGAGGTACAGTTCCAGTGTTTGGATATCGGAAGTAATCGCCGGTACTATAAAACCGATTACGAAAGTTCTTTCACTCATAGATATCTACACTTTAGTATCATAGACTATTTTATTGTGATATAATGTAGTGGAATCTCAACTTAACTGAAACCACGGGATACATATTATAATTACATTCATTATATATTACACCATGTCGTTCATTATCCAAGAAGATTCTTATCCGTAGTGTTTATTTGTCCGCTAAATTATAACTAACGTAAAAGTTAAAAATAAATCCCTTGTAGAAGTGTGAAGCGTGATATATGATGAGCATAATTATTGCATAGAGTGAATTTTACCAGAAGATATTTAGAATAACAGCACTAGTAAAAAAATAACCAAGTAAAGGTTTTAGTTTTAAATAGAACCTCGTTTGTCTTGAAAACTGCAAAACTGCAACAAAAGAAGAAAGAGGCGCCTTTTCCGTATAACGTATAAAGTTTAGTCGCTGTTTATCTGTTCGGTACATAGTGTAGGGAGGGATCCGGCCGTGGGCACAACGTAATTTAACATCCCTTAATGTTAACGGTTTATTGGGGTGAAAGATAATATTCCGGGTGCAATGTAAACCAGTGGTTAATCTAAGATCGCGTTGAGGGGATTTATTGCTGATGATGTGGTTTTACTACATATATAATGTTATTCAACGCATGTGGTTTCAACAAACAAGAAAGTTGCCTTTATGTGAATTCTGGTGTTTTTATAGGACAGAGAACTTACTTTGTAACCTACATACGTCACACGTTCTACAACCACCATTCAATCACCTACCCTAAAGCTTTTTTGTTCAAATCTCAATGAAGAAGTTTATCTGTACCCTTTTTTGCTGTTCTTAACATTCTGTCATTACTGTCAAATCAATATGCAACGTAATATCTCGTTATTGATAAAGAAAAATCACCCGTATTGTACCCTAGAAGTTTTCCAGACAGAAAACAAAGCAGCTTAAAAACAAAAGTTCTTTTTTGCATGAAATAACATAGCATCGGTTCTTCTATACAAATTACGGGGAAAGCTGTGTAAATATAAAGTCGTATTGAGATTTTTCTTGGAAACACCTAAGCTCGAAACAAACAGTTCGCTTTTACCAACCGTATTCCTCTGTAGAGAATAGAGATAAATTCACATAATATTTCCATTGTGTTTGTAAGTATTCTTTGTTGTCAATTGTCGTTAGGCATAAAGATTACTTATAAATTGTTTATTTGTAAGTCAATTTAGAGCTATGGACGAACAGCCGATCGTGAGAGAGCAGGTTCGATTCCGCTACGAAACAAATTTATGTGCTTTTAAATACAAATCATATTTGTTCCGTGTCTGGGTGTTGTGGATCCCCGATCTACATAGTTTTTGATACCCTAGATATAGGACATCCTATAGTTAGAGCTATATATGCATAGCATGATGTATATGACTGTGTGCCCGTTATTATTAAATTAAACTTATCTTCGCTAAATTATAGAGTCAGCTCAAGTATTAGTGTTTTGTTTTTTGTATAATTTAATAAAGCATATTTTAACTCAACGACTTTATTATGTTCTTACACAAAGGTTGGAGCCTGTTATGAACAAAATGCAACCACAAAATAAGTAATCGAACGCGAGCGTCCTGCGACCGCCGGCCGTCCGGTTCGCTCACTGCTCTCCCGCGTCATTTGCGGGGCGCGCGGGCGGGAGTCACATATTTTTTTAGGTAAATGGAAGGATTTAATAATCAAGAAGTATATTATCGAAAAGGTTAATCGTTTTCTTCAAAGGAAAAGAAAATACTTTCTTGTAAGGGATTATTATTCTGTGAAACACGCTCGTCTCCGTGTGATCCGAGTCAACAATCTTGACACAAAAGCGTCTCGAGTGAGATTTCCTCTATCACTTCATATTAGGCACATAATACGCGTGACATAAAGACGGGCGGTGACTTACGGAGTGACGCGTGTCCTGCCGACGCGACGCGATGACGTCACTTCCAGTGTGTCACACAAAGCGACAAGCAACAATAGCGACTTGAACTTGGAGAAAATGTTCCTCGTATTTTAATTTAGAAAGATTTGGTTGCAGCGTCTACGTTATTTGTGAGATTTCTGTTAAGGAAAATGTCGTGTTGAAACTATGGTTGTGAGGCCTTGTGGACATTCGTTCTAAAAATCCACGTATCTTCTCCGTATCATCATCATTATCATCAAGTCCACCGGTGAACTTAGGCTTTCCCTTTTAACGGCTGACAGACATTCCGTCCCAAACTACAATCCGTTAAATACATCAGTTTTTTTGTTATAATAAGTATTATAGTATAGTTCTATCATCATCATCATCATTATCAGCCTTTCACGTTCCCACTGCTGGGACTGGCCTTCTCTCAAAGAGTATGGGCTGTAATCTACCACGCTGGACCAGTGCGGGTTGATAGATGTCGCATGCCCTTGAATTTTGCAGTTCTTGGGCATGCCGGTTTTCTCGCGATGTTTTCCTTCACCGTTTTGAGCGATGGCAAATCCGCACATAACTTATTAAGTCATAGGTGCGGGGCCGAGAGGATTCGGACTTGGTGTCGGCGTCTTGTAAGTCGTACGCCTAACCGTTCGGCCACCATCGCTCGCTATAGTTCTATACCTTATTTAAAAAGAGCAATGACATACAAAGTGACGTGTCTCCCGCCGGAAATTAAGTCACATCCAGTCTCGTGCATTCTTACGCGACCGTCACAACAGTGACTATCCTTTCAAAGAAAGTGCATTATTTGCACAAGCACTGTGAAATTCTGTATTTTATCAATAGAGGGATAGCTTCTTTAATAATATAGACGACACACGACAGTTTGAGATAGCTATGTATGTTTATTACAGAGATACTTGAGGACTGACGTAATAAAGTACATCGTACTATCTCTCTCAAGTGTTGCGTGATTGGCTTACGTATACAATAGTAATAATATTCATGACCTGGCAGACAATTGGGCAATCCACTACATCTATAAGGAGTATGAGAAACATAGAGATCTCTTATTCTTTGCGACATTTGCATTCTAGAAGAATGGAGGTGTTTACTTCTCTTATTTTAAGTAAACTATGATGATGATGATGAAGTAAACTATATCTCGATCCCAAGAAGGCGAGTGAGATTTTTAGTCACAAAATTAAACGTAATTGTCTTTAAATTCATAAAGTGAAAACTTGAAATATGATCACAAAATTGATAAAAAAAAGAATGAAAAATACCTAGTTTTGCACACGATTCTTGTTAGTTCTTTAGACAAAGGTAGGTAAATCATTGTCCATTCTCTCAAGACAATTTTAAAAACAATGCTCGTGTCTTCATTCAATTTTCATTTAGGCCTGCATAGGTGCTTGCTTGCTACTGGTAGACAATATTGTATTGTGCAAGTATATTAACAAATGGAAACTAATGTCAGATGGCTTGTCACAATGAAGTCAACATTCAGTTGACTCGTCCCAAATTCAACTCAAGTTCATTGTGATCAATTACGTCTGCAGCTATATATAAACAGACAGTAGAAAGTACAACGGCATGTCAAGAATGTAGTTGCGTTAACTCTGACCCTTTCCACATCATTTCGTACGATATGGTTCCCTAAATGAGGCCGCGAGAGTATCACAATGACTTCCGGCCACTTATGTGACTAGCTGAGTTACGTTACGCACTTACAATCTACCACTTGCTAAGTTCAAGAGGCATAATCAGTGGACTTATAAATTAAGTCGGTAACTTGGAGTTGTTTTGAAATCTTTAATGAACTTATGACATTTTGTGATTTGAGTTCAGGCTAGATAGAGCGACAATGTACGCAAAGCGGCTTACAAAAGTTGGAAAACAAACTGAAGAACGGCGGGCGTGTCTTAGGAGTAGCCTATGTCCAGCAATAGACTAATACTGGTGGGTACTACCTACTTTTGAGATCTGTGGCTACTGTATTGAGCATTGGTTTGAAGGAACCAATAAAAGCACGCGTGTATGAAAATGTGTTTTAATACTCCAAAGTAACTCAGCAGAGCGCCATAGAGTTTCAATTACGAATCATAAAAAAGACAAGCCTCTAGTAACGTAATACATATTTAGAACCCTAATAAACAGTTGAATAAAAAAATTCGACTCCAATTGATGGGGTCGTTTGATTTGTAGAGCGATTTCAGATTAGGGCGCGGAAGCTTCGTGTTTGAGGAATTCCGATATCCGACAATTGTGAAAGGTCCCAGAATCACTTGGTTGATTTTTTATAGGGTTGCCATACGCCTACTTTCAACCTGTCATCGGTCAGTAATCAGTGTAGTTTTATGAGATGGTCGCATGGAGATTTTAGGACAATTTGTTTCATTGCTTTGCATATTGCAATATTAGTAAGTATGCTGATTAGTAGCTGTAGTACACAGTTTTGAGATACACCCATGCAGTTTGATTGCAATGTTTATGACCAAAGAAGTTAAACAGCAAGGTGGTCTATAGAGAGGCTGTTGAAGAGTCAGAGCTGTTGTTTTCTCTCTAAGTAACATTTTTTTTTTTGTTTTAAAGGTGCCAGAGTGCCAGTGACATTGAATGCATATATGAGGCTTACCACCTATGACTCAAGGTGACGGGCGCAATGCAGGCTCACGTGGGCTCGACGTTGGTGGACGTCACCTACTAGGTAATGCTTATTAATTCATAAACGATGTTACCGCTCACCATCACGTGCTAATCACCACAAGCTACAGTACCACCACACTACAGTAGCCACAGTATTTAAAAAAAGAAACAAAATCTTGTTCATATATTTTATTTAACTCATAATGGTTAATAGTCGTTCACGGAACCAGAATCACTTTTCAGCCACTTCTGTTTCGTAATATATTCGTCCGAGTTATTCACCCGAGTTCGGATTACGGATCGCGTGCCTGGAAAGGTTGAGGGAAGCTGTAAAAATTTATCTATCGGATAATTCTGTGGTGTAAATTGTTTGATCAAAGCTATGAAGGTATCAGACACTAGGTTTATAATAAAAGGGTCCTTTATGATCAAAGATAAAAAGCTACTTAATAAAGTGATTAGTAAGAATTATTTTATCATTGTACCGGCTGAATGTAATGCTACGTTACGTTACATGTTACATTTATTTTACCCGTACGACGCGGCGGGTCGCTATAATAAATATCAGACCCTGGTTTCCATATCATGGTACTACTACGATTGGGATATATCTACTTTCCAACAAAAAATAATCATCATAACTGGTTCTTATACGACGAAGTTATCCGCGAACACACATAAATTAATATTTATATAATCGAATTGAGAAACCTCCTCCCTTTTTTGAAGTCGGTTAAAAATATTATTGATCTTTCCATAATTTAACTGAGCATGTTTTAACAGCTTTACAATTAAATTTTAATACTAATGATCTAGTCAACTACTACTAAGCCGTTATCTAAATCAAATCAATGCAAAGCGTCTTTATCGGAGTAATAAATCTATACCAAAATCTAATGAAAAAACTCCACAGTAAAAAATTGTGATCATTTAACAACCTGACCTAAATAAAAGTAGGCCGCCTAATAAATTGATGCAAGGCTTTCTTTTGATTTTTATCTCCTTCCTTGAAAAAGTTAGTATGGGTTCTGAGAACCTTCGCACATTTTCATTGATCTTTCTTTAAATTTTAAGCATGTAAGTAAGTATCTCTTGCAAATAATTTGTTGACGACGCCAGCATAAATTTATGTTCACACTTTTGTTTGTGGTATCGCAGAGCTTGAGTTTTGGCGTAATAAAGTTAATGAGCTCTAAGTTAATCCTTTATGGCGTGTATTTATCTTTTACGGCTTTTTAAACGGGTCTTGTATTCGATTTTACACATATAATCGACATTTATAAGGTATTTTGTTGATTGTCAGATTTTGTGGAGGTTGCTTAAATTTTACGAACCACCACGGTCCACGCAATTTAGAGATTCGCATAATGATAAAAAATGAACTTCTTATCTTCTCTACAGTTTAACAGCTTGGCGATAGTCCTAAAGAAGCCGGTAGGAGCAGCAATAACACAATTTTGACAAACATAAACAGCGACTGTGCAAAGTCTGTGAAACTTCAAACTACGGGGCGTCACAATGCCTAGACCATGTAAAAAACATGAACAAAACCAGGAAACATCTACTGGAAAAGAAATCAGAAGGTTGGCGTAATTAACATAGATTGTTTAGGGGCTTCGAGCAAGATCTGAAAGATCCGATCTTGATATGCGTGCATACCGCAAGCACAATATCACGAACGTAATTGGCCAAATATGACATTACTCCTAATACTACTAAGTTCAAGTTTACAACAAACTCGCTAAATAAAACAACTAAGTGCTTAGAGTTAAGTACCGTCTTTTTATAAGAAAACCTCTTATAACAAGGAAAAGCTTCGAGCAAGGCAAAAAGTTTATTACGAAAGTTTATCTTATTCGCTTGTGGATCTCTGTCTTTTGTGAAATAAAACTGGGTGATATAAAACTTATGAAGAGATTGAGCATAGACGTTTTCAATTAACCATTCAATATATCATTAAAATTAAACGGTGTTTACGATTAGTTTAATTTCAATTTACTATGCAAAAATACTAAATGAGGTCTCGTCAAGTTTCTCTTAAATTTTTTACTTAGTCACATTTAAAGTTTATACACTCATGTCTCCGTACTAAGATTCCCACAGGCAGTAGATGCACACATACTTACTACATCGAGAACCTCAGGCATCCAGGATTCGATCCTAGGACGCTATAGGTAACTAATCTCAGTAGGCAACCAACTATGCAACAGCGTTGTGTAAAATAAATGGAAGCTAATGTCTTTGTGTAGCATATTATAATTATGAAGAGCTTTGTCCCACTTAACAAATGTTCGACTTTTCTTTCAACATCGTTCCTCAGACTTATGCTGGTAAAATGGGTAAAATCTGCCATTATAGATCCCACATCACGTTGGCAAATTGTCAAAATGTCAGGCAATTACGTCGTCAATAGGGATTACGCGTCGCGTCGTCATGCAAGCACTTTTCATGTCGTCGACTGTCGGTTGGCTGTCAGGATGTCGGTTTATAGCGTCCTACGTGGGCGATCGATTGTGAAGTGGTAACTTTGTAATATTCTGGTGTAGCTCTTGCGAATTTTTAGTAAAAAGATGAAGCTGACTGACTGTTTGATATTGACATTGACATACCAAATAAATGTCAAATTGGCAATTAGTGTCAACGGCACCCCAGCGAGCTAGATTGGGTCCTACAATAAGTCTTAATTAAAAATAGATTAAGTGCATAAAACAGTGTATAACAGTGTTTGAACCAATAAAGAAGCAGTGGTCTCAATAAGAAGCAGTGGTTCGTCTTTTTCTGCTAGCTACAAACCATTCCACAACATTTCTGGTCCTTCGAGCCGAATTTGAACCAGTGACCTATGGTCTGGTATCGCTGAGAATGGAGATCCAAATGTTTCCTTACAATATTTCTACAAAACTTGAAGAGGGTAGAAGTCGGGCTACCACCTCGGCGAGCTATTTCTTTTCAGGAAGTCGATGATTCAGGAAGTCAACAAGGAGTTTTAATGCTAGCGAGAGTTGTACTGAACGGCGCTCGCGCATTACCTCATTTTTAGTGTTTATTAAACATAATAATATATTATTGTGTAGTCCTCATATGGATCTATAATATAACGATATAACTATAATTTTTGTACCTTTAAGACTTTAGGAGTATACGGCGTTTAAAAGAACATGTGCTTATGCCGCAATTTTTCAGTTTAAACAAGGAAGACGTTTATCGCATTCAAGTCAAAATAATTGGATAGCCCATGCAATCGCATTATATGACAAGTCGTTTATTTCCAACGTAGCAAATTGAAACGACACAATCAAATACCATTTCTGTATCAATATCAAAGCAAAGAACCCTCAAAAGCTCTGCATAAAAAATTAGCCATCAACCGATTTACGTCAAAGAGCTTTGATAAAGTTGCTACACTTCATTATTCCCATCGCTTTGCCGGTTGTTCGTAGGACACCTCCTCGGTTTTCGTTTTGCGTCGCGCTCGCAGCAGGCCCTTTACAAGTTTTGTACATTGTTTTACGGAAAGATCGTGAAAGTTACGCGCGAAAACAATGGGAAGCACGCTCCAACAAGCACGGAATAAAATCGCTGTAAAAACCCGAGCTGTAAAACGATGAGTATGATGGTTTTGCGGATAAAGTGTCAACTCGTCGGTCACTTGTGGCGTTTACTTTTGCTGACACTACACACTATATTCATAAAATTCAAAAGCAAAATTTGTATAGTGTAGTAGGACACAACATGCGATGACTTTAAAAAGTCAAATTTAAGACTAGTTGTTTCATACTCCTTACGCTGCCTGGCAAAAAAAAAACAGCAGATGTTTTTTTGGGCGCGATCACATTTACTTTTTTATTCTGTTTACTAACTGATTGAATTGGAGCAAGCTCACCCAATCCCAAGCTATTTTGTAATCTATCTTATAATAAGATTTCGTTTTATAAGAACCTGAAATTTAGTAATCGAAAGTGTTGGGTTTCACTTGGGATTTTGTTGAAAATGTCGGGTAAATATTTGAGCTTTAAAAGAGTTGTTGACTTAAAGTGAAGTTAGTCAAAGCGGTGAAGGAAAACAAGTTAAAGAAATCAACATCTCCAACTGTAAAATGCACTAAGTAAACTTAAACATAGATATATTAGTGTAAATTGACGTTAACTTCGCCAATGTATTGATATTTAAAAAAAAAAAGCTTTTTAAACACTTTATTACATTTAATGACTCAATAAAAACATAATGCTAGTTAATAAAGTACTCAGTAACGTCAAACAATGACATCTACTTTAGTAAAATTAATGCAAAGTGTTATTAAATAGCACTCCAATCAAATAAATAATGCATCATGTCACCCGTCCGTCGGGTGATAATTGCGTTTGTGAAATGAATCTATTTGGCGTGCCCATATTTCGTATTATTCAAGCACTCATTTGGTTTATTGGAATCATTATTGTGGTGAAAATATTTATTTTGTAGGCTTATTTACTCTATATTAATAGAGTATTTTGGTTCTTCTTCTATCGTATGAGCCAACTATCGTCAGTGTTTAGGTCGCGCGAATGCCTCCGACATAGCTTTACTTAACGGTCACCCACCCAAGTGATGGCCGTGCTGACTGTGGCCGACCAGCCATCCCTTCGACGAAGCCAAGCCAGAGAAGACTGGGAGCTTTTATTTCGCCAAATAAAATAAGAATTTAATCATTATTATTTTCTTGATAAGTAAATATATCCACTTTTGTCAAAATAAACATTTGTTTTGTCAACTGGATTACGTATTAGCAAAATAAATGATGCAGAGGAAAAACAGTTGGAATCACAAACAAAAACTCTCCCATGTTTCAGAGAGTAGTGTGCGCTCCCCCAAACCGCAATTGTTTTGCTAATGGAAAGCTAATCTCACGCTCAATCCCCTTATTATGTGGTTCTGTATTTACAATGCAATTTATTGCATTCAATTCAAAACAACCAAACACAAAGGTGAATTTGATGCAGCGGTTATTGTAGATGCTTTTGATACGTAATTAAGTTAATATTGTTTGTTCGAAGTTGCGGTTATAAATATACTGTTTGAATTGGGTATTTTCGATTTATTCGATTCATCTAAGAATTAATTTATAAAATCATTGATACGATTTTAAATACATTGATATCAATAAGTTTTGTATTCGTTTTAAATATACTTTCAAGCTTCTTTCTCTTTAACCTAGGCATTGAGAAAAAGAGTAGCTAGTATTCAGTTTAACACTAATTGTCTTCACATAATAACGCACACATGTTAACTGCATAGTTAACATAAACTGACACTATAGGACGAGGTTTAACCACAAAACTGATTCGACATACCTCTGCGGACAAACATGACATGTCTGTAGATAGATAGATATGTAGGTACGAAACACCAATGTTTCATGTGTTGCAAATCCTGCTTTCGGGAAATCGGATTTATCATTTGGTAGACCGGTGGAGAGAAAAACGGGAAGCCGACAGATTTAGATTTTGGCTTTCCAAACGAAAATAGTATATGAATGTATGTACGTTGAAGTTTTGGTGTAGTAGAAGTTATGTTTAGAACTCGGAACAATAACAAATTGTTCCGAGGTTTTGAAGTTTGGTGACTGTCAAAGTTTGGTTCGAAATAGCGATTGAATTACTGTACCTAAACAATTCTATGTCTACCACAAATGTTAAAATTTGACGTTTTCTTGTTTTCACGTTATTCGTCTTTTTCTTCTGTCATTTTTGTCAAAACTGTATAACCCGTGGAACTACCAACCACCTGGCATTCCCATACAAAATGAGCAATTCTGATTTTGCGGCGGTTCTTTTGGTGTTTTCTAATTTTCCTTTTTCCTAAAACACCCCAGGACAGTGGCGAAGTTTCGAGTTTTGCGGAAGTAGACGTATATTTCAATAAACATAGTTACAATAAAAGTTCATGACAGAGTAAAAATATGAAACTAATAATGTAGAGCAGTAGTTGAAGTAACTTGGACCTTGGTTGACCAAATCCCCAACCTGATCCGATTGGTTCAACCTCGTTAGGTAGTTAGGAAATACACTTTACTTTGATCGTGTTATGAACCCTCGCTACAGATTATACAGTTAGTTAATTTTGCACTGTCGCCGCTAACAACATCAGTTCATGCATGTATCCCACAATACATTAATAAGTAAGCGTACCCCGCCACAGAAAACAATATTTAAACCCCAGTGGTACCACTACGATTTCGAAGCTATGATTGTGCAAATTTCCAAGAAAAAGGTGGTAGCGAAAGGATTTATTTGGCTATCGTAAATGTTCGTAGTGCTTAAGCACTTATCTTCATTGCCTCAAGCAAACGAGTATTTGTTTCGCGCAAATGTTTATCTGGCCTACCGATGTAAAGAGGAGAAAATTGAATTCTGTTTTTATTACGCGAACGAATGTTTGCTCGGACAGAAGTGTTTTGAAGATTACGTATAAACGCGGCTGTTTGCCGGAGCAAATATTTGTTTGCTATCGATTTCTAGAAGTAAGCATTTAACGCAGTACTCATATAAGATTATTTTATATTTTTTTCGGAACACCCACGCTTTAAGTCCGGATTATCTTCATCAAAAACGGGGGTTTTTTATCTTTACCTTTTTCTGGTTATTTTTTCCATTACAGTACAGAGAAAGTAGTCGTAATTAACCCCAATTTTCCGTTTAATCATGCAATTTCTATCTTTACCAACGGTTACTTCTGTTTTGCAAATTGTGTCCCTATGACCGGGTAGTTTGAGTACTGTGTGGAGCTTTTCTGTGGTATTTATTGTTCGGCGTTTTGGGACAGACTCTAAGGCTCAGCGGTTCGGGTATGGGCCACATTTTCAGAATTCTTTCGTAACCGGCGCGGGGTGGCATTTCATGATTTTTTAAGTTATGTTCAGTACCTTCCTTATATTTTAAGCGTAGGTAATTAACACTGTTAATATAGTATTTCATTTAGAATCTTAACTAATTTTCTCATTTAAATATGCAAGGAAAGTTCGTGAGTTTGGATGCAGGAGGTATTTTACAGACCTTCGAACTATGGCAAGTCTTTTAATTATTTTTTTATTATATGTTTTATAAAATAGCTACACTCATTCTGAGTGTCATGAATGTTGCCTATGTTTCAATGTAATATAAAAAACATGTAGGATAACCGCAGGGCACAGCTATATAGGTACTCGTATAATAATCTTAACTAATACCTACATTATTACTATTCTAGGAAAAAAAATAATAACATACTGAAAACACAATAAACCCCTTGTTGTTTCAAGAACCAGTTAAATGAATGAGGGTCACATTTCTTAAAATCCTGGGTCGTGGTCGTAGCCACAAGCGTGGCATTGTTAGGATCATCTCGGAGGTATGTTGAGGGAGATTTTGTGGGAAATTAAGTACTTATAAAGATTTAATTAGGAATTCTTCTGGGAAATATATACCTATATGTAGGGCTATTTAGTGCATTTAATCCGTAAATATTTTCCAACCAATACGAATAAACTCTTATAAATTTCTCATACTCGGGAAGTATGCTGGAAGTTACCTGATTAGAGGGATGAAAGTAGTACTTTCTCTCTACGCCTGTGAGCCAAACTTACTCGTGCTAAATAGGTATCTTTCATCCCTTGTGTAACAATCTACTATTTCTTCACTTTTTCATGACTAGAAATTTATTAATTTTTTTTGTTATTCGTTATCTGATTAGAGTAAATGACATAATATGGCAATATTTAAATTCGAATAAAGTATAAAAAAGCGAAGGTGGCTGAACGTTAAGGCTACGCCTTACAATGCGCTGATGCCGACTTTGAATCCCATCTTGGCCCCGCACTAATGACTTTTTTAATATAAGTCATGTGCGGATTTACCATCGTGCAAAAAAGTAAAGGAAAACATCTTGAGGAACTACAACATTCATAGCCATGCGCCATCTACTAATCCGCACTGAGTCGCGTGGTAGATTATTTATGGTTCATACATTAACAGTGACATAAGGCCTGTGCCCCAGCAGTGGGAACATAATAAGCATAATATGATGATGACCAGAGTTTATATAATAGATATCGTACACGACAGATCTTTTCTGTTATCCAATACAATTGTAATGGGCTTTCGTCGGCACAGCTTATTATGTCCTTCTATAAGAGATAGTATATAGGCTATAATTTATCACGCTGGCTCAGCGCGAGTTGACCTATAAGTCTTATGACGCATGCCCTCGTAGAATGTTTAGGTTCTTGCTGGTTTCCTCAGGATGTTTTCCTTCGCTGTTTTCCAATGACAAATCCTTATAGGTGCACAGTTGAGACGGAATTTCAAATCGGATTCGGGACTTGTAAGGCGTTAGGTCACCACACTGACTTTATCTCTCTTATTTACAGAAGCTCAAGCTATAGTGAGTAAATCTCCTTCTAACCTCATTGCATAGAAGTAATTTGAGGAAATAAATTTACTAATGAACATTACCACTCTCACTACCAAATGGGTCACTAATGACTAAACGGTTCAACGCTACCCACACCGCTTTATCACTTTCGTCGTGTATAAAGACATAGCTCTACAACCCGTACATGTAACGAGGTTAACGTTTTAACACTGAACTATTTTGTCACCGTAGGTATTTTGAGATTTCCTTTATCGCTCAAAGGCACTTTACATTTTCTTACTTTGACGAGGTACGACAATGTTATGCGCTTACATAAATAATTTATGATAGTCCATACTTCCCTAAGAGGTGCAGACACAGGTATCACAACTCCGGATATAATTAGTCAAATTGCAAACAAACTCAGACCTCAAAGCGGTCGGTCGTTATACTAATTTATAGAGTACAAGTCATTGAAAACGACTGAAAGGTCAATAAATAAATTACACCGGGGCCGGGGGTTTCATCACATTTATTACTTTAACGAAAGTAAACGTTTCAGTTGAAATGTGATTGGACAAGTGAAACACCTAAAGTGCGAGACGGGGTACCGCAGTAGATTGTGCAATCGAAATTAAACTTTCCGTCCGTGATTAAAATGTGCTGAGAAATTGAATTACGTCGACTGCGAACAAATATCATAAACTTTGTTAACATAGATGAAACATTATTTAAACATTTTTTTGTAGGTATGTATCTGTTCCGAACTTTCCCTAGCTATTCCCCGCGGTGTCACCTGCGTGGATTACAGTTTATTCAGTAATGTCTTTCCCCAGAGTTCAAACCAAATACCAAATTTCATCAAGATTTGTTCAGCGGTTTAGTAGTAAAAAGGTAAAAAAAACAGACACAGGCAGTTTCTCATTTTTATGCCTATCTTTCACTTGAACTCGCTGTGTTATTTTTTCAGACGGACAAAACCAAAGCCTTTCTTTCTCAAATAAAAAGCAAAGGCTGTTAAAATAAACATCCCAGTGAAAGACTTCCGTATTACAACCAGAAACCACAAACTTAGTTGCAAATTAGAGGCCCTCACATATTTTCGACTTTGTATTACAACCATAAAGCCTTTTAACAATATTTTATGAGCCGTAACGAAGTCCTAACTTGCTTTCACGGCATATTTTGTTAAAATGTTGTATGAAAGCGCCCTTTGTTTGGTTTCATTACATAATTTTTAACTAGCTACCTGCTCTTTAATTGGTAGCTTTCACGGTAAGTCCCGCTACGGTATAAATTATTTGTACATTTGTGGCAAAAAGTGCAAATATTTTTTTCGCTTTAGGAAGACACAAGTACTTAGTACATACATACAATAACACACACTAACATTATAAATACGAAAGTTTGTGAGTTTGTCACTTTTTCACGCTGAAACAGATCAATGGGTTCAAGTGAAATTTAGAATGGAGATAGCTTTACATACTTTAGATTAACACATTCTACTAATATTAAAAATGCGAAAGTTTGTGTGTGTGAATGTTTGTTACCACTTATCACCGTAACTACAAAACCGATTTTGATGTTTGTAATGGAGATAGCTTTTACCCTGATTAACATATAGGCTACTTTTCATCCCGGAAAAAGGTTTGATAACGGGAAGGCGCGGTTGAAACCGCATGACGCAACTAGAACTTAATATCCCGAAAAAACATCCTGCACGATAACTGGAAAACCGTGGGTAACCAGTGATTACCGTGAGATTCCGTAGTTAGTTCCTGATTTGTAATTGTAATTGATCGATACTTATTTATCATACTATTCGTTATTAAAATCAGCTATAGTCTTTTGTCTTAGGAGAGCAGTTGTTAGACTATGTCGGAGGCCTTTAGGCGTTGGGCGATCTGAAAACTCTGACACGAGCTGGCGACTAGTCTATCCTTTAAAACCGCACTGGGCCCGCGTGGTGGATTATGGCCCATACTCTCTCCCTCTCTCTCTCTCTCTCTCTGAGAGAAGGCCTCTATCCCATTAGTGAGAAATGAAGTAGGTATTAAAAATGGGTCTGGTAGATAGATGTTTTAAGAAACACTTGCGTCAGATAATGCTAATTGTATTTGTCAGTATTCCGCATTTATTAATTCACCACGAATATTACTGTTACTGGGTAAGTTTTTTATGATTAAGAAATAAATAGATGTAATATTTGAACAGCCTGAAATTTAAAGTTTTGTCTCATTGTATAAGTTGAGATAGATAATGGTGTCGATTCGGTTTTGCATTCTTTAAAACTAAACTAACTTTGACGAGTCTAATCGTATTGCTGTCTTTTTCTACCCACTGAAGTAAAAAATGGGACAGCATTACCTTAAGACCTGTCGAACTTAGTTTAGTTTTAGAGAATGCAAAACCGAATCGACACCATTATGTATCATGAACTAGCTAATTAGCTACGTTTTATTTTTGTTAGTGTAGAAAACTTATATATCTTATAAGCTATTAAAATTTTTCTGTTGAAAAAAATCGGATCCCAACTCAATACAGCCAGCGTTTCTCGTTGAAGCCATTTCGGTTGCAGTTATTATTTTTACGAAAATTCGTCACGATAGACTAGACTTTTTATTGACTTTTAAAGGCATCTATAGCGCGCATTGTATACCGGTTATCATCTTCATCAACATCAGCTGGAAGAAGTCCACTGCTGAACATAGGCTTCCTTTGAACGCCACCGTGAACGGATATTAGCCACTTGTATCCATCGGCTCCCTGCATGTGACTCTTACAATGTCGTCGTTCCACCTTATGGTAGATACCAGTTATAATTTTGTACCTAAAGGCAAGTGTAAGTAAAGGCAACTTGTATGAGTATCTACTATGTGTATTTGTTTGTTGAAAAATACCTATGAAAAAATGTATAAAACCTTTTTTCAGTAACATTTTAATTGTTATGTTACGTGAGAACTAAAACATACGGAACATTTAAAAAAAAACATTTTCCCATTTTCATTTCGGTACGCAATAAAAGATTATTGAATTAAACGGTTTGTTTTCATGCCAATAAAGAATTTAACGTATATAAATTGATTAACAACGTTAACGCCCAGTGACGCAACTTACGTAGTTCGTGATCAAAGCGTTTCCCTGCCGGAAGTGAAATGTAACGTAACTTAACGTAAGTGCTAAAGTGCGCTCGTTAACCGTTAACTCGGTTTCAATTTAATACTTGAATTAAGTATTATTTAACTGTAGATTTATAAGATTTAAGGGTTTAAAAAAAATATGTAGAAACTTAATTTTGTGTTAATCACGCAAGCGCTGAAAGGAATGAAACGTGCGAGTAACACAGTTGTAAAAGCGCTACACATACACAATTATTGCGTGTGTGTAGTGGAATATTAATTATCCTTTTATCATATTCATGCCATCGCTGGAAATATAACTTCCTCTCAGACATGTCACGTGTGGTTCGGTAAAAATGTCACTGCAAGGCGTATAGTCGGTTCTGCACCATTCCGCATATAGTTTTCCTCAATTTATTTCCCTTTATGTGCCATTGAGTAATTGGAAAACCCGTACTTAACTTATTTACTCGAAGTTATCTATGTAATAATAAATCTTTCTCCTATGTTCAGACCTGCATTAGAAAAGCTCTATTATCGTGCAAAAAATGCAGCAACTTACGTATGCTACAATTAGCGATCGGTCCCGCGTGCAAGTTGATATTTTCGGCCACCATCGCTCATTTATTCTTATAATTTTAATTATATAAATAGTAAACCTCCATGTACCAACACCAACATAAATAGGAAACCGCGAAATCATAAAAGCTGACTACTTACGTACAGCCAATAAATTAAAGTAATAAAATCTACTAGTCGTTCCCCGTGGTTTCACCCGCGTAGACTACAGTTTATCGCAATGAAAAGTATATGTCCTTCCCGAGGGTTCAAACTATGTCCGTAGCAAATTTTATTAACATCGGTTCTATAGTTTTTAAATTTATCCGGGACAAACAAACAATGTAATCTTTTCTCTTTATAATATTAGTATAGATGGTTATGGAAGTATATATAATAATAACTAAGCAGTCGTTTGATAGGAACACGTGTTCGGGACCACACGAGGACTTAGCCAGCTATATTTATCACCTAGTGAAGACGTCGCGTCGTCGCCCTTGGACTCAACCATTCGATCTCAACGAGTCAAGTACCTACGTACTGATGTTTAACTGGATTATAAATTGGTTTATCAAAATGACAAGATTGAATTTTGATTTTTATGTGATGGCATGTGGGGTTTTTTTTAGCGAGAGAACGAATGTATCGTTACATAATATAGGCAGTATAAGACTTACAGATTGTGTATGCTGGACCACACAACAAGGAAAGGCTTCTGAAATGGCTCTTCGTAAAAAGTTCACACCCTTTTATAAACATCCTCGGCTTAACTAGAATGTACATAAGTAAATATAGGTATGCAATGTACAGTAGGTACGTATTATTTTTAAGCCTAGCCATTAATTGTTTTTAAAAAACAGGGAAGTTGTAATTTTACAAAACAATTACCTACCTCCATTCCACTAAGTTGATTAATTAATAAAATGTGAGCTCAATTTTAATCCGTCAGCGCAATATTTTAACAGGTTTCTTTTTAAATAATAAATTCCAGAAGCACTCGATTTCACAAGCAATTTTCCTCATGATATAATATGCTCGGTTCACGTCTAATCGACCGGTTTCAATGTGAAAACATCGTTTTGTCATCTCTCCACTTTTCCACAACGAAACGACACTTCGGAGCCGGAAGTGGGAGTCCAACAACGTGACAGTTAATTAATACTTTGCAGTCGGAATTCGCATCTGTAAAGTACTTTTGCAGACTTTTGATTGGGACTTCGAGACTCGAACCCGAGTCGGAAAGGGCTCGCTCTCGTTTGTTTGTTTAACGAACGAAGTAATCTACTTATGCCATAATGGTCGCCGGAGCGATCTGTCAACGGTCGTTGTGAGTTATTGAGACATTTATTACGCTCCGTTGGCGGTTGACGTGCCGAGGTGAATGATATTAACGATGTATGTTGTTGGACGTTTGTCGGGAGTTTTCTAAACAATAAAAGTGGCCGCGGAGTAATCGATCTCTGTGGAATGGAGCGGGAACGGGGTATAAAGTGGCGATAAATTAGCTCGGGAAGAAAGAGTCGGCCGGTCGCTTGCGAGGTGACAAACGAGAGGTTTGCCAGTGGTTTAGCGGAAGTTCGAAAGTTCGATTTCTTACACATTCAGTGGTTAGATTGAATCCCTTATCGAATTGATTTTACTTGGGAACATCAAACAAGAATTTCTATTAAGATGCTCCTGATATTTGAAGCCACCGTTTATCATTCAACATCAACAATTCAAAACGTTTACAGAACCACAATTCATCCCATCCCACAGTCGTTAAATGTTTCTAATTGAACAAAAATTTGTAATTGCTTGTTTATTTCTATCTAATTGAGTTGGGGAGTGGAACAATACAGTGGTATTTACCGCGTAAATGAACCGACATTTGATTAATATCTGTGAAGATAATCTGGGAGAGGTCGGCGCGGGCGAGAGTTTGATCAACGACTTTACTATGACACCCCATAAATTAACAAGCACCGCGAATTTAACTTTAAATACTTTGGCTGAGGATAAAACGTGTCCTGGGGTTGCTATTAACTTAGTTCAGTTCTCATTAAGCGAGTGAGAGTCTCGAGTTTAGTGCGCTTCACTTCATATTTTAATTGCGCTTAACGTTATGGCTTTATCGCGATTGTAAGTGTCGAGAATTTTACGGGTGTTATTTTTTTATTTATTATTTATTGGCAGAGAGCGTGTTAAAAAATTTAAATTTTTGTGCTGATTAAATTCGAGCGGTATTTTTACAATAAGGCTTCGCTCAGTTTGTTAATGTTTTAAAACAGTGTGTAAATGTACCATTCCCACGGAGCGACCCTAAAAATCTTTTTTATATGTTGTAGCACACAGCTTTTTCTATAAAAAAAAATAAAACAACACTGGGTCGCAACTACGGCTGTGTAAAAACAAAACGCAGCCAATTAGTTGTCAAACCGATCGGTCGGACAAAGTTGTGAAATCCGAAACGCTTTGAGCAGAATTTGCGGGCCCCGAGCTCGGAGTGATGTACGCGGTGTTCAAGTTATTGGATTCCATTTAAGGGCTGTGTTTTGTAAGCATCGAGCCTGTTTTTTTATTTACTCGTGTAAAAGATATAGCGGATTCTTTGGTTTCATCATATTGCTTGCATCAATGGTTTATTGATATTGATATATTTTTGTTGGTACCTAACCAGTACCTATTTATCAATAAGGACGTTAAATTTAATCTTACATGTATATTTAACTGTATATATGTATGTAAAATCGTTAAAAATATACCTTACATACAAGATAGAGTAAGTTCAATTATGACATAAGACGTTTCATACGGTAAAACATTTTGATATATTTTAAAAACATATCTATTAAAATTATTAATTTGTAATAGAGTTGATTGCAATTTAATTTTAGGTGTGCCAATTGGCGCGTTAATTTAACACATCCGTAAAAATTACAGCAACATTATTCGTGCGTGGATTTCTGTCGATTTTCAGGTTATTCCAATGAAATTATGAACATTTATACATCAAGAGAAAAAGACTCGCCACAAATTCCACGCGACGTCAAATCAATCTCTCACTTCTGAACTAGCTCTTAGCTTGGGTCGACATCCCAACAATCTGACCCGACAAATTGTCGTTAGACGATTAATTGACCGATCCCCTGCTGAAAGTATTTAAACGGCAATCGGTGGGATTCCAACAGCGTGGTCGGGTTGGGACATTTGTTAATCAGTAGCCACTCCGGATCACTAGGCAATGTGCTGCTACATTTTATGGGTAGTATATAACTCTAGGATTATCACATTAGAACTAGCGACCTGCACGCAAAAATGTGGTAATTTTTCCATACAAGATCCCATTTGAGCAACTAACGCCTGAAATTAATAATCGATCCTGATCCGTTATCCGCGGTTTTGGATCGATATGTCATGTCATAATATGTCATTTTAGTAATAATCTGCCAAACCCTAGTACGTACTAAAATGACATATTATGACATGACATATCGATCCAAAACCGCAGATAACAAACAGATCGGATCGATTATTAATTTCGGGCATTAGGGGGCTTACAAAAAAACTTTCTTTATGCACCCTACCAAAGGAAGCTATCCTGAGAGTTTAATGTCTCTAGGATCATGATCATCATCTAGGTTGATGTGGTTCCTTTATTTATCAGGACTTTAAATTTTATGTAACTGTAGAAGATGTACTTTAAGAAAATTCGTATTGACGTATTTCAATGTGTTCTGTGAAGTTGAACCACTGGCACTGGCTGGATTCCCCCTCATCCCACTATTGATACAGACAAACATTTTATTATTCATATTAAAAGAAAACTCGTAGCGGACAATAATGTTATCCACTTACCTACTTATCACATCCTTGGATCTGGTGGCATGATTCATAGAATTCAGGCAACATATGTTTATATTTCATATTTAAATAAAACATCAATTAAAACTCAAGACCCACCAAGCAAACGAATTGCTGTCAATGAATAAACACAAATTCGATTAAATGCAATGCAAACTCAACACGAAGACGTGAATAAAATATGCTTCGTTCTATTGAGGAAATAACAGAGCCATTATTGTAATGTTATGGACACTTAAATAACAGGGTAGAAGCGGTAGACGCGGAATGTGAAGGAAATAACCACGTATTGAATTGAAAGCAATAGGGGTGCGCAGCGGGCTGATTACCTCAACAGCAATCGGTTTGCAATTGGCAAACATTGACATTGATTAAAACAAACAATATTAATACATATAATTTCAAAAAAATCTGTGAAAACTTTAAGACGTTTTAAGGTTTTGAACCAAAGAACTTTAATGATGCTTAGTAAGTACGTCATTTACTTTAATGTTAACACCTCCAAAACGTTAAACGTAAGTTACTCTTATGCATTGACAATGTAATGGTAATGTTTATTAAAACTGCAAGCATTAAAACTCCAACATGACTTCAAATTCTTTTTAAATCACATTAACAAGAAAAAAAGCCATTAAAGGTAATTAAATCAGTTAAGAAAACAATAAACATATATCTCATCCAATTATCGCCACCCAAAGATCCTTATACGGATACACCGCGCGACATTGTAAGGCATCGAGGTGTTTCACACTGAGGGTAATACAAGACCAAGACCGAAATCTGCTTTTTAAAAATATAGTCAAATGTTTAGTTCGGCTTATCGGTATGGTTATCCATCCATCATAGCTCTGGTTATTTATTTTTAAGTTCTGACCGCGTTAAAGAATATATTTTCTAGACCCAACTATTATAATCGTACCACCGAAGTTTATTTGATAGATTAAAAACATAGGAAAGGGTCACTTAACATCAGGTGACTTGAGTCAAATGCTACCAAACTAATACTATTAGTTTGAGAACCAAACATACTTTAATGTTTTTCTTCCGTTTATTCGAACGATAGTTCTCAGTGAAATTGGTCTCGCGGTCTTGCGGGATTTTTATGCCATCCTCTAAAATCTTGATTCGCGTGTAAACTTACCTTAATTCCCAACGCTGGAAGCTCCTACAACCAGTTCCATAGCTGTCGCAGACACCACTTCGCTAAAGTAAGTTGGCGTAACTTATGTTAATTTAACTAGTTGCCGACTGCCATACGTGTCCATAAATGATTAAAGTTGACTGCATATCGGAAAATCAATCGGCGTTGGCTTTATTCGTGTATTTGCAAATAGATAAAGACTTATTATATCCACATTTCTGAATGTTATGTCTGAAGTCAATGAACTGGAAAAGTCTATGTACCTACTTAATTTATTCATACAAACATAATCGATCCCTGGAAGTCCATTCGATTTATGCGCTCCTTTCTCACGCATACTTGCAAAATATAGAACGAGAATAGATCCACAAGATTTTCTCCAGTGCTACAAAGTGCAGTCCTTTAGGGGTGTCAAAGAGTTATTTAGTGTCGGCAACTCCCATAGTGCTGCAAATGTCCATATAGGCGGCGGTTAACGTTAGACGGGCCACCTGCTTCTTTGCTAAACTATTACAGAAAAAAATGGCTGTCTAACTCGACAAGTATACTAAGAAATTGTGCCTTGTAAGTAAAGTAAGTAAAAATGTAACTAAAATCCTTTGTATCTCGAAATACTTACTCGCTATAAAAAACTGAAAACCTATTACTTTAAATGTATTCAAAACATGTATGTGTATATTATGTACCTATTTCATTACTCACAAAATCCTAGTTATCAAAATAAATGTGCGCTGTATTATTTTTCCGTTTTAAACCTATGACTTTTTTCGATTTCGTGTTTATCCCACAGCAATATAATATAACGATCTATAACATTTACATAGTTACATAGTTGACACATTACAGTTGAGTAATTCAATATTTGTTGCTTAATTCAAATTGAATAATAAACCGTACAAATATCGGCAAGATTGTTAACTTCATTTCATTTTGCTTTGCTTCATTTATGCAGTAAGAAATTAACATGAATAATTAGTTTTGACAACGTTAAGTAGGCACTGGTTAATGTATGCCGCCTACCTTCTGGGTCAAAAGGGAAGGACTTGTGATTCAGAAGGAAAACTAAGGTAAAATAAGGAAGGAATCGGTCTTAGTGGGTAAGATTCAGAAGGAAAGGGAGAATTTTCTTCTTAGTGATAGGGAGGACTGGCAAGAGGTGGCGCAGGACAGACCGAAGTGGCCTGTACTGGAGGCCAAGACTCACTTTGAGTCCTTATGCAATCTTAGTTAGTTACGTCAAACACAAAACTAGCCACGCCTCTTCCAATCTTCTTACACCGGCAAGAAACGCCCGGCAGGTAATATTTGGGCGCGATCATGTTTAGAAACTATGTTTTTTATTACTAACTGATTGAATTGAAGCAAGTTCACTACAATGCCAAGCTTTTTATCATTGTTAATAGTCTGTTATTTTACAATAAGCTTTTCTAACAAGATTTCGTTTTATTGAACTTGAAAGTGAAGGAGGCACGCATTTTGGTCACGCCGTCACGCGTCGCTTCAACCAGGCGCTCTGATAAATTCTTGAAATTACGATGAACTCCCTGTCTCAATGTTCCAACGCCAAACGACTCTAATACGTAGCAAGATACTTGGTAATAACGTGGTATCTTGGTGATAATGTAGATTGACTGATTCCTCTGAGCTGACCTGCATTGCGACGGCTTAATCAATTCAACTAGGATTAAAAGTATTTGCGGAACTGAATTTGTTACCTCATAAAAGAAGATCTTGAATTAAGAGAGCGAAGGTTTACTCTGTATTCCGTAGTAACTATGTATTTATCCGGGATAAAACGTGGCATTTTTGTCCCGGTAAATATATAGTTCTCTTATTATACCAAACTAGCTAAGCTTGGCTTCACTTTGGTACAATATTCATCTCTACATAATAAACTGAAAATAGTATCAAAATCCGTTGCGTGGTTCAGCAGTAGTTAGCGGATATACATTAAAAACAGACACGGATAGCAACTTTCTTTTACGAGTATACCTACTACTTGGAGATTTCATGATAATGTTTAGCGGTAACAAACACTCACAAGCTTTCGCATAGTAATATGTAGCGTTATGAATGAGCAACAATAAAAAATCTTTCATAGTTTAATATCACACCTCTATAAAATAAAACATTCATCTGTAGTTATAAACATATCTGTAAAAATCCCATCGTCACCACTATTTTTCAGTAGCAAAACTAAGCATAATTCGAATTATCTAAAGAAACACATTCATGCTCTACCCACTACCTACTAACATACAATCAGTCTCGGAATTTACTTCCTGCAAGCTAGAACAAAAGTTTGAAATGTAATGAAAATGCAATCAGGAACATCTCCAACTTGAAAACTTATTACAACTACCATCTACACTACTTTGAAAAAACAAGTTAGAAAAAATCACAAAAGTGCTCGCAAATTGAAATTGAAATACAAAAGCTACCATTAATTTGTCTGAAAGCTTCAGAAACCCGTTGAAATAACTTAAAGTAATTATGTTAAATATTAAACTTAAACTACATTTGTATAAAGCGTCTGCCGTTTTAAATCTGGCCGCGAGAACTTTTTAATTTTAAGCACCTTCTGTCAGAAATTGTAATTAGTCGGATCGCGAAGTCCACCGGTTGAAGTGTTTAATATTCATGAAGGGACGATAGTCAGTTCATTGAAAAACACTATTTTTACGTGAACACGCCTAACTGATTAACTTAACAATTGTGTAAGAGCTTTTTGAATAACTGTTGTGAGTTATATATTTTTATGCAACTGCTGGATATGGCTCTTCAACAATATACTAAATCCTACGCGGCAATGCACTGCCTGTGATGTTAGGTATTAAATTATTTTGTGATCGGTAACATCGCTAAAAAATAAATAATAAAGATTCTTTATAATAAATCGATTTTTTTTATTTTTATATCATGTTTTAATTTTCTTCGTTTACTAATGGTTTATGAAAACAGTAAACAACAAAGTCAACGTCTAGACTCTTATTAAAACCTCTTCGCTTAAAAAGCTCTTCGAAAAGTGGTTTTCTTTGTGCTTTAACTCCATTGTGACATTATTAGCTCGCCTGCATAGGTTGCCAATTGCCAAGTCTAGTAATTAATTTCAATGACAGTCAGAACTGTAAAACTATCTCCTATATATATAGCCTTTAAAGTTTATTATCTCCAAGACAAGAGCTAACTCCAGCATTTTGCTCTGAAAGGCTGAAAACGTGTTTCTTTTATTATACATCCCAACGCAAACCACTAGATGTTCATAGAAGTTGTACGTGTTTCATTTGACGCAGTTTATTGGGTCGTATCAGGAGTTGGTGTTTTGTTTTGCTTTATTTCTGCACGGTACTTGAAAATAGACCGTGTTTTGAGGGGAAATTTCGGTTCTATCTCGTAAGATCCATTCATTAGATCCATTATGGATTTACTGAGATTTTATTTTCCCACTAGATCCTTCTTTGATCTCTTTCCTGAAAAATCTAACCGGACCTTTAATGTGTATCCTTGTATAAAGAAGAACATGTTCCCTGTAAGTATAAAGAATATTGAACTGCGAATAGTAGCTAATAGTGTGGGACCTCATAATGATGTGGCACTGCACTACGATTGGGAATAATTAGCTTTCTCCGAGACTACTAGACAGCCAGAACACACGATATGTGCTTGGCATGAGATTATTAACTTGGGCGTGGTAGCTAGCTAGGCGAAGACTAGAAAATGCCCTTAAGGCGCAGGTTTCCAAAAATGGGGTTATTTAAAGCTATCTTTCTGTGTAATTCTGGTCTAAAAAAAATCTAATAAAAATATATGTTGATCTACTTGATATATAGCAGGACACCTTCAGGCCGAAAAATGCAAAAAATGTATTTATATATTGAAAACAAATGTGCAAAGTCCCCATTTCCTAAAAGTTTAATACTACTTTACTCCTAAACTATCTATGTAACAAAGACTTGTTATAACCATCAGCTTATAAAAAAATATAATACCCAGGACACCTTCAGGCCATTTTTTGAAAATACTGCTTTAATTATTTTTTGCGAATTTTTTACGTATTTCATACTCGCAAATCGGCACGTACACCCCTCATTCGCCCATAAAGTCAGTGCGGGACGAGCCGCCGTGCTGAACGGACCTGTGCCACTTTTCTCCGCATATTTTTGTAGCTGAAAGTCGTACGATGAACTACCTATAGGCTATGAGTGGTAGGTGCATAGTGCCGCGGCGAGTTAATTGCCTACTCTTGCGGTGATGCATAGGGTTGTCACTTTTATTTTTAGTTAAATACTAGCTGACCCGGCGAACTTCTTTCCGCATAAGAGGCAATAAATGAGCAGATTTAGGATTTTAAAATTAATTAACGTTAGTAATAAATAAACTCGCATAAAACAAAAACATCTTCAATTCACAACTTCAATATCAACCATAGACAACATTACGTTTAGCTGTCAGTTGTGTTTTGTTACACCATGTCAGTTGCATTTTGGTATACCATTTACAACAAATGAATGATTAATTTTATTATTTATGAGTATCATATTTTATCTTATTCCGGACGAAGACAAATGCAAAAAATCAAAGATTATAAAAATCGGTCCAGCCGTTATCGACTTATACCTAAGTGTTGTAACTAACATGCCTTTTTTTATAGATTATATTATCTGTGTATTATGACAGCGCAAGGTGTTTAATCATGTAATTTATTAAAATGTTTTACCAATTCATAAATGGGTTGCATATTAAAGACATTTTAATAATTATAAATTAATAAATACGATTTATTATAAACTATACAAATGAAATAGTCAGTGAGAGCAGCAAATCCGAGCGAGCGAGCAGTGTAGTACATAAATACGCGCGATCAAACGCGTGGCACAGCCCTACTGAGTCCCAGGCCGGTCCCTGCGTACACGGCGCTCGCTACTCACTCACGCGCACATTCAAATGGCGCGGCAGCGACTACTAGCCGTGCCCCGCGGCTTCGCCCGCGTGGGAATTGATGTGTTGTACAAACTTTAGAACGCCATTGCACAACCTCTAGGGGTTTTCTTAAATATAAAAAATACGTATTTAATTATTTACTTTATAGTTTATTTGTACCTACTTTTAAGAAAATCCACATAAGGAATAAAAAAAAGCCATACAAACTTTAAAACTCTATGGCACACCCCGTAGAAGTAATACATATCAAAAAATAAAAAATGCGTTTTCAATGATTTACTTTAAGGTTTATTTGTACCTATTTTTGAGTCAATCGAACCAAGGAATGACATTTTTCATACAAACTTATCTACCTTATTTAACCCCTTTCAGAGTTGACTTTTCAAAATTAGATTAGCTTATGTGTTAGTCCAATACCTAAACTGTCTACATTCTAAATTTCATCAGTCAAATTCGGTTCAGTAGTTACGTGGTAACAAACATTCACACACACACACAAACTTTCGCATTTATAATATTATAGTAGGATGTTGCTACTGTGTATATATGTAGATACGGCGGGCTCGTTTAGTAGAGGTACCGCGCCGCGCCGCATGGCGAGAGCGTCGCTTTGGGCGCGTTGGCCGCAGATCGCGTAATTTTGGTGAGGGGATGCGCGGAGTGCGCGGAGCAGTTTCACTTGATCAAGCAAGGTCAACGACGTTATGGAGGCTCTTAAGTCTCATCAAGATGTTTTCCTCCACTGAAAGCTTAAACTCACTAACTTTTCGAACCAACGACGACAGCCAACTTGACAGATGTAGTGGAAGGTGGCGCACTCTACGCCTGCATTGGGAACTGACTCTCAAGTGAGGCTGTCCGAGCATGCCAGATTCTCAACTTGAAATTGCAGAAAAGCCACAATTTTACCAAATTATTTCAACGTTTTTGTGGGTGTATCCGAAAGGGGCGTGGTACTTACTGTGGCGGCACGCCCTCTTTTTAAAACACTTTTTTATATGTGACATCAGCTTGATGAATTGTGAAATTTACTTTTGATCCTTCGATACTTACAATGATATGTTTGTGCGAAAAAGTAATCCTTGTTAACTGAAGAGTCATCTGAAAAGGGTACGGGTTTCCAAGAATATTTAACTGGCTATATCATGTCAAGTACACGTTTTTGCTTAAGGGATATGCAGAGTTTTGTAATAACAAATGATACCAAATTCAAACTTAATCTTACAAAAAATTTGGTTTTTAATATCGGAATTGTTAAGATTTGTACCTAACTAGGAACTGCCTATGCACATTTAACGCAAGGTAGGTTATAAAGGCTTGCACACACTGGGGTGGGCCGCGCCGCATCGCCTTAGTGCATCTCTTTCAAACATTAAATGAACGATAGAGACGTATGATATGTTGCGGTGCGACCCGCCCTTAGCAAAGAGCTTTCCTGTAAAACTGTTTGTTAATGTTTATAATACCACATATCGCTAGCTTTTGCATTTGTACGTCAATTGTTTTTTTTTAATTGTTTTTAGACTTTTTGTCGCTTCCATAGGTAGGTATAATGAAGGGAATGTGCTGTCAACAAAAGCAGTAATTATATTATTTTATCGAGGATACTTTCGTCATAAGGCCTCATCCCTATTAGATAATGAGTATAATGATAATGACTCATAATGACAAAGCAGCCTATTGAAAACTTTCATTGTAAACTTTTGTTTGATGCTTATTGTATTTATAATCATGTTACAACAAAGTTTATCTCTCTTTTATGATTGAAATTAATTTTTTTTTATGTAATAGATTAGCAAACAAGCTGACGGCCCGCCTGATGTGTACTCTATGTACTTAACTATAGTATGTAGCCTACAATCGAGTCTGTGGTTTTTAAAAGAAATCTATATCTTCTATTTAATATATACATATAAAAATCAATTGCTATTTGTTAGTCTCGCTAAAACTCGAGAACGGCTGGACCGATTTGGCTAATTTATGTCTTGAAATGTTCGTGGAGGTCTAGGGTCTGCGCGGTGAGAAAAATTAGAATAATTGCCGGGAAAACCCTAAAACAGCGCTTTCCTTTTTCCCATATAAACTTTTTCTAAATAAAATGTAGAGTCAATTTGAATTTTACAGCTATTTAATAAAGTTGATTGATTTTTTGA
Source organism: Opisthograptis luteolata (assembly GCA_931315375.2). Lineage (NCBI taxonomy): Eukaryota > Metazoa > Arthropoda > Insecta > Lepidoptera > Geometridae > Opisthograptis > Opisthograptis luteolata. The sequence continues at coordinate 6,468,767 of OV928047.1, read as the reverse complement.
TTTTTCGATTGAGGCAGTACGAAGTCTGCCGGCTCAGCTAGTACTTAATATAATAAATGCTAAAGTAACTCTCTTTGTTCTACTGTTACCTTTTCACGCCGAACAGATCTTGATTTAATTTAATATGGAGATAGTTTGAACCCTGCGGAATAATATATAATACTTTTTATTGAGGCACAGCTAGTATATATTGTTTGTACAATACTTGCAGACACGTCTCTAAGGTACGAATAAATAGAGCTGAAAAATACGCAAACAAATTCACGAAACAAAAGCCATTAGCATAAACAAATGCGAACATAATTTCGTTCACTTTTATGAGCTTTTAAACGCTTTGACAATATGATGTAAAATTGAATATTTGTTGCATAATAATCTTTTGTTATTTTTACTTACTCTCTCTCCCTCTCTCTTGCGGTGTAACGTAGAAGATAGTAGAGATGGGTTTATAACTCTATATCTAAAGAAGTATAATTCATTTTCTTGTTTTTTCTCCAGAACTACTGAACCGATTACAAAAAATATTTCATTGATAGGAAACTAAATTATCGTTGAGTGACACAGTATATGTTTTTTTTTTTTTGAGTAAGTAGAGTTTTCAGTAAGAAATCACAATATTTGTATAAAACAAGTCTGCGAAAAGAGGCAACTGGCTGCTCTATCAGCTCAACTTCGCTAAATGGTTTGATAAGAGTTGATGTTATGTGCGAAAGAAATGCAGGCTTTCAGTAGGGCTGGTCTACAAAAGTTTATATTTAACGGATTTTGAGAGTACTTCCGGTTGTCAACATTTTTGCCTACTCGTGCGAATCCGGGCGGGTCGCTAGTACTTATATAAATATGGAGCATTCGTTACTGTAACCATCTGCATAATTCGACGTTTTACTTTGCATAACGAGACTTGACACATGAATAACAATACAGACATTCGCACTTCATCGTCCTTTAGCTCACGCTACAACGAGCATAAGGATTTGTTCAAATATGTAAGTAAGTACTGCAATCCCTTCTCTTCATCTCTCTCTGCTTATTGTCCGTGAAATGGGCTTACGATCTACATCCATGTCATATAAAAGCGCAGAGTATATTCGCATTTGTCCTTCTAAGCACAAGGATGAATTAAATTACCTATTTGGGTAGGCCAATGGATCGTTTCGCGCTCGTGGCGTCCACAATAAACTTCCACAAACAGGTCTACAAATCCAATCCCATTCGAGTGTGGAGCACTTTGGCAGACAAAAGAGATTCGCGGCAAATCGTCCTCACGAAACCACGTGCACCCAAGCGGGCTCCCGACGTCTAACTGCGCGGTTGGGATGCGCGGCCGCCCTTAAACATAGGTACCCTCTTATTAATAACCTACCCGACCTCCCCAAACAAAGGACTCGGAATCAATTAGGGTCAAACCGGCGAACCAACATTTAGTGTCAGGACGACCCACCATATCTGTGAAGCAGTCGTTCGGCGACAATACTGCTAAACACTCAGAACTACATCCATGCCTCGCCTCGACACTGCCATATGACGCGGCAAAAGAAGAAAAACGCGCAATATACGCTAAAAAGAGACGGGACTATGCATATTAGTGCTGAGTCGGAAAGGGACAGGTTCAAACATTTTGTAAGCTGATAACCAGAGGCAGTGAACAGAGCGAGGGGAACCATATTCTCGCGCGAGTCTGCATGAATGTAATGAATTAAAATTCAATGGTATACAAGCAGGACTTTGAAGTGATGTGAACCACTTCTCATACAAAAGCTTAGCGCAGACTAATTTTTATTTGTATTACTAAAGTTAATAAGAAACTAATTAGAACCAGGGATGTAGCCAGAAGAAATTATGAAAAGTACAAAATCAAATCTAATCAAAAGAAGCAGATGCTAGAAAAAAAAAGTCAGCGTTTAACGTTCTGAACTTAAAAGGAAAACATTTTGTAAGATGCCAGCCGTCAAGGTCGCATTAACCTCATAAACTGAGTTTAGGAAAACAAAGATATAAAAGCTCGATGGTCTTATCTCGTTGAGAATCCACGTAACCAATCTCAATCGATTCAAGGATTTGTCCTTCCATCAAAATACATGCGCTACGGTGTAAAAGAATGTCTACGATAAAACAAAGCAATCGCTGGAAGCTGTGACACCACACGCTAGAAAGGCGGCACAATGGGCCCACGCGCGCAATAATGGCAACAAAAAATATGTAGACAATTTTTACCTATAAACATCCATGGAAATGCAATCCATCATTGGATCCTCGTATCCACGGCCACACGCACACACGCGCACCGGCGCACACACTAATTCACCGCACCTCCTCACGCGAAGGGAAAATCTTCACACACGACACAGATAAACATGTCAACTGCTAGACATTGTTACCCTAAAGCCCTTTCACGTTTTTCACCACAAAATAACCATAACGCACAAAACATAACACAAACAGCATAAATGAACACAGAAACACTGGATTATTTCGCAATACCACCCGCGTTCGAGTCACGAAGACGTCGATTTCGACAAAAATACGCGTAAGTATTGTAGTGTCGATTAGGAAACTGTACTCCCCGCCCTGTTCCAGAGGCGAATGGCGCCGCCATATTGGATCTCGCTCGGCCGTGCACAGTAGCGCATCTAGCGGATATTTAGAGAACTAACACGCGATGAGTGTCTCTACAGACTCTACACAGAGCGTAACTCCCTTTATTTTACTTATTTACGAACTTAAAACAAACAAAATGTATATTGCAACGTTAGTGTATTGCTCTAAATTGAAGTTATTTGCGATAAACTACGTTTTTATGTTGTTTTATTGGACTCTACCAAACTTTTTAAGTAGAGCCGTGTCTTAAGTTGGTCGATGAAATTCATCGGACAACCGCCAGATAGCGCTTTTTCACACATTATTTTTTACTTTATTGTTGTGATCCTTGAGATAGGTAGAGTTACGAGTAGTTTCACCAAAATGAACGTTCTGGTTTCATCAAAAGGTTAATTAGTAAATTAATATTGGATAAGAAATATTAATAAAAAAATAGTTGAGTTTTTTGTTACTTATGCATGTTGGTATTTTTTAGAATACTAAATTGTTTACGATATAACTAATGTCGAAGTGTTTTAAAAATTAATTTAATCTTTTTTTGTAAGATTTCATCTGCATCTCGGGAATCCGTCCTAATTGCCCACATAATTATTGAACATTTTTAGTTCGTACATAGTATAAAGCTAGGTAAGAAGTACCTAACCGAAAATCAACATTGAAACAGGTTGATATTATCAAATGTACTTTTTAGTCATTTTAGTTCTGGTTATGATAGTTACCGAGTAAAAGAAATAGATACGAAATCATAACAAAAGAAGGTAAAACAATGATTTCCTTATACCTTTTAGCCACAAGCCCCTCTGTCCTATTTCGTTCTAAAAGATACCATATTATCACGGCTGTAAAAACTACGATTTGTTAATAGTTTCTGTACCTGCATTAGAGTCTATTGATTATACTATAGAGAACCTATTAGGCGTCTTCTTTTGGTATTATAGTGGTCGGTTGCCTTTTGTGGAAAATCTAGTTATGTGTTTAGGTTTATCATCCGGAGACAGACTGTACATACACATGGATCCTCAATTTTTACCATATACAACTTTATTTGTAGAATTTTTTTTACTACTTACAGGGTAAGCTTTTGAGCACAAGTCATCTGATGTTAAGTGACGACGTGGTCGAAGGTCGCGTCACGCTAAACCTGGATTGGAAACTGGCTCTCAAGTGAGGCGGAACACACCGATAGGTGCTTGGCGACAGATTCTTAACTTGATATTAAACAAATTTATAAAAGATAGCTAAGAATGTTAAACTGCGAAAGTTTCTGAGTATAGAAGATGGATGTTTGTGTGTGTGTGTTTGTGTTTGTTTATGTTTGTTGTTTGTTTGATGGATGTTTGCAACCTTTTCGCGACTAAACCGCTGAACCAATCTTGATGAAATTTGGTGTGGAGATAGTATGAACTATGAACCCTGAAGAAGGATATTGGATACATTTTAGCGCGATATAATGGTATTAGTATCCTCATTCTCACTTTCTCCCATCTATATAAATGCGGAAGTATATTTGTTGATTTGTCCATATTTTACACATCAACGAAAGCAAGATCCGACGTAATTTATTTAAATACATTATTTATATTGTGTAAGCGACAGAGAAACATAGGTATACCTAGACTAATTTTTATCCCAGAAATATTGAAAATTCCTGCGGGATTCTCCACGTGTGGTCAAATCCTGGGCACAGCTACTTAGTAATGAATATTATATTATATTTACTTACGTTTTACGTTAAATGACTTATTACTTATTAATAGCTCTCTCTTATTTTGCATTTACAGGCGTGCGAATAGTGAATAAATAAAAAATGAATATATCAGAAATCAGATCGCATAATGAATCACATTTTAATAAAATAATTACATTCACATTATCCTATTTAAAATATAAATTATTAACTGGTGATAGTTAAATCTGAAAAAAACCTCTTACATTTATTTAGAAGCGTACATTTCAAATGCATTTAACTTTTCCAACATTAATCTATTGCTTCATTATCATAGCCATCAGCCTATTTAGGTTCCCACTGCTGGGACTTTGACATTCCCTCAGAGAGAGAGAGTATGGGCCGTAATCTTCCAAGCTCCAATGCGGGTTGGTAGTTGCTAGACGTCACATTCCCTTAATTTACTGCTTAGTGCTTACTTACTGCAAATATTCAGCGTCGACTTCTCTAGCCTGGTGGGTTTCGCCCCTAAGTCACGCTGCAACGGAAATGCAGTCAACGTCCCACACGACTGTTAGCTAATCTGCACCACCGTATCGTTCGCCATTGGTCGCAGTCTACATACGCCGTGCAAATTGTAGTGCAAATTATACTGTCGTACGACAAACCGCTGTTAACTTGTCGCTCTGTGCATCCGTGAGCAGTTTCTAATGTAAAGAAGGCGATTATATAAAAAATGTTTATATTATAGGTTTTATAAAACAGCCCTGTTTGGCACTGCATTCTACAATCCTTATACTTCGTCAGCTTCGGCCATGAATGCTATGATTTGGATTGCTTATCACTGCCGTACTTCGGGCTTCCCTCAAAGGGTTACCCACTAGCTCATACGAAAGAAGAAAATTTCCTGAATTGACTTTATCATATCCCCACATTTATTAAATCATACATATTAATCACTACTACACACACACTGTTTGTCAGCAGAATATAATTCAAAAGTTTCATTCTCTTTCTGATTATGTCGTTCTACAGATGTTACAGACATCGCTAAAATTGAAATATACTGGTGTCGTCTCAGATCAAAATACAGGAAACCAAATCATTATAATCAAGAGCTCATGAGGAATATTAGGGTATTTTCTAGTAGGTACTCTTCGACTAGCTATAGTCACCAAGCACTGCTATCGGTGGTGGTATTCCAGCGGCCTCACTAGAGAGTTGCAATCAAACTCTATCCTGTAAAACAAAGAAAAATGTTTATTAAAATCAAATCAAAAGTTTTTGTGGAATACTCGGACGATGCTCATAAAAATAAGTAGCCAGTGTTCATAAAGTCTAGACTTAAGCCGTCGATTTTATGAATAAAACAGAGTTATCAGTTTCACAGAACATAATGAACACAGTGGTCTTTCTGTTTCTGATCGTAACATTTTAGAACAGTGGCATAGTTTACAAAAGAATGTGTAGTAATACAATTTGAACGTGCCGTTACTTTAACTACCGACATAGAATTATTATGACCGAATTCGTCACAGATGTCTTTATAAAATTCGACGCACTGCCATGTTTTGACAGTCACTTTAGTAGCAGCAGTATGGGAGGTCTTCTTTCTTATTGATTCTTCATTAGGGTCGTCGTTGTGAAATGTGAATGTATTATTCATTTCAATTCATCATTATTATTAGCTTAGTAAATGTATCAAACCTACTTATCATGTAGCATTCTAATAAATTAAATATGAACTTACTTATTTGAATGAAATATTATTAATGCGAAAGTAACTCTGTTTGTTTGTTACTTTATCACGACTTAATGGCTGAGCGGATCGTAATAAAATTTGGCAAGGAGATAGATTATGTTCTGGAAAAGAACATACAATCCATTTCATCGTGATAAACGGTAGTCCACGCGAGTGAAATTGTGGGGAACACCTGGTATTCTATAAATTATACATAGATATAGCTTTAAATTAAATTAAAACTAAGAGGATAAAGTAAATTAATCTCGTTCTTAAATTACAAAGCACCCATTCAAAATCCTAATTCGGGTTAAAGCCCAACATTAGGATGCTCATAAAAGAGGAATCGCGACCACGCGTTGCTCGAATATGTTACAGTTCGTAAAATTCATTGCTTCAACCATACAAACAGTTGGTCGTAAAAAGTACAAAGCACCGTGTACTTTTAGCGTTACCATGATTTACTTTAAATATTAGGATAAAAGAATTGTGAACGTTAACTAAAACTGAATCGGATCATCTTAGGACAGGACACGTTAAGGTTCCTGGCATACATTATGTGCCACCTTACCCTCCTTTCTATTATACCTATTATATTTTTTTACTTATTTACCTACATGGGTATGTTTAGTGTAGGAGAGGGATAGTAGCCGAAAGGTAATGCGTACGCTTTCAAGGCGATACCGAGTTCTAATGCTATCTTGACTAGGTATGACCCGTATCTACCTGTGAAAGAAAACATCGCGGTAGCGGCGACGAGCGCCTCTTGAACCCCTAGGCCCTAGGCCGCGAACTATCCGGCTTATGGACCAATCCAGCACTAGCATAGATCCTGGAATGGAGTTTGCACATATGAAATAAGCATAATAATATGCGTAATGCAGCTTTTACTGACTAAAACCATAATGCGCACTTTACACGTACACACACCCCTAACGCGCGAGTATAATAAAGCCAGATTACCGCTGTAACCAATTTTCTCGGCGAAAATCTTTCCGAGTATAGGGTAGTTTGAAAAACAGCTCAACGCTCAAATAATTATTTTGTGAACGTGGCTGAATTTACCTCTTTGCCTCTTTGTGTAGACAGTATACGTATGCAATACATATCAATAAATCAATTCATAATCATATTTTACATTATTTAAGTCTTAGTTAAAAAATTACGAAATACGGTTTCGTTTTTATACAGAGATAGCGTAAACCCTAGGTACATACACATACATAGATACAAACAGACACATAGATACATAGATTACTTTTTATCGCGATAAACTGCAGTCCTCGCGGGCGAAACTGCGGGTTCAGCTAGGGAAAAATATAAAACAAATTCTAGAACAAACACAAAATTCACTCACCCCAAACATACAATACTCGTACCATAAGGTTTTAGTACGTATAACGTATTGTGAAATAGCTTGCCTCCGTATCGGTTACCGGATTCGGCATTTCCCGACGATGCGATGTTATGAAATTCAAATAGTCGTGGAAATATGTTTTAAGCCGCTTCGTGGATAAAGGAGGAAACGTAACGGTGGAATTTGTGTAAACAGTTTTATATATACTGCAATTTCCCTGACTTCCTGTGAATGACAAACAGTGTTTTTGTTATAAATAGAGGCTTTATATTTCTGTCGATTGTTTTTGAAGTGAAAACTTCTTTAGCGGCGTTGGGAATTTTATTGGGGTGGGTAAAAAATGTTAAACTCGCATCAGGACACGTGATCTGATCGAAAATTCGTAAGACGGAGGGAGAGTAGACCGCCGCCGCCGCCGGCGCGGCGTAGGAGAGGAGGTAATATCCCCCTCTCTTTCTACCGCGCGGCGCAAATCTATGCCTGCTCCTGCTGGCGGCGCAGGGCGCTTGCAGTTTTCACTTCTGCCGGCACTCCCGGAGTGTAACCTGTTTTTTATGTAATTCAGTGACTTGAGACGTTTATGTTATTGCTTGATGGTAATGCATTTTCTAGTACTCGCCTGGCTAGCTAACACCCAAAGTTAAGTATCTGTGGCCAAGCACCTATCGGTGTGTTCCGATTTCCGGCAACCACAATTGAGAGCCAGTACTGGCTTGGCGTAGTGCCACCTTTAACCACTTCGCACTTAACGTCAGGTGACTTATGCTCAACGCTGCCTGTTAAAATGTAAAAAAATACCCTAGTAGTCAGTAGAATAATATATAGGTATGGAAATTTTTATTTCATTTATTTAGGTAATCCAACAGCGTCCCAATGTACAGGAAAAATAATTTTGTTATAAGATAAGACTAAATCGGGATAAATAAAAAAACAGTCTTAGCATCAGCCATTTTTTTACGCTGTAAAACTTACAATAAAATCGCAAAAAGTTCGGCACAAGCTGTGTCCCACAGTTGACTCAGTTTCTCGCAAAAGCATAATTCCGGGATGAAAAGTACAATCCAGGATATATTAATACTGTATCGAAATGTCCACGAAAATTTATCCAAATCCTTTAGAGCAATTTCGGCGTGCTAGAGTACAAACATCCAAACTTTCGCGGTTATTAATTTATATATTTTGATAATTATATGTAACACTTGATGATTTTTCTATTAGGAAAACAAAGATCAATGTTAATTAGAAATTATACTAATAATAATCATTAGAGTTTACGAAACCTTTCAACGCGCATTATCAAAAGCGAACATAAATTGTGTCTTATATATTTTATTAATGCGAAGATAAAGTTTTTTTAAATCTAGGTTTACCCTCGGAATTAATAATGGATCCTGATCTGTTATCCGCGGTTTTTATGTCATATGTCATGTCATAATATGTAATTTTAGTACTAGGTCTTGAGATATTACTATTAAAATGACATATTATGACATGACATATCGATCCAAAACCGCGGATGATGGATCAGGATCGATTATTAATTTCGGGCGTTAGTCCATCTTTCACGAGCGGTAAATTGACGTGACCTTTCTGCATAGGGATGATTTATGAGATTTTTTATTTAATTACTTTTTATGGTAACATTCACGCGGGGAAACCGCGAGACCCGGGTAGTGTGTAAATGTGGATAGACTAAGGGCTAGTTCAAGTGAAAGTATATCAACATAAACAAAAAATCGTATCGTACATTTCAGCCACAGCTCTATTCATTGTCAAAAAATTGTAAAAGTTGCCTTTCGCTGTCGCAGTAAAAACATTGCGAGATTTGCAAGGAACAATCAGTTTAGAAAGCCGCAGGGCTACGCCCACTCGAGGTGGCACAGTAAACGATGTTTGATTCAGAGCTCATTTTTGCCGAGTACAACAATGGAGGAAGTTCTCAATCTTGATATTTTTATATACGAATATTTGGTTTAAGTTTTATGTTTTTTTTTACTTCTGAATTTGACCACAATTTCAGCAACAGTAGGGGAATATGGTCTCAGATTGAATGCATTAAAGCAACATTGTTTTTATTTATATGAATTAACTAAACAAGAATTTGGTGGTTAATTAATGGTTAAACGAACTTACCTAAAGTGATGTTCGACCATAATTATACTAGACGTTGCATTCGAAGATATTTATTCACTTTGTAGTATCCTATTTATTGCACAGGGCGTTGCACATAATTTTTAGAGCTGTAAAAATAAAAATCAAATCACAAAAATATAAAGTTCACTGTTTCTGAACGATACCTTCCATGTCATAGGCAGTGCTGTCATCTCCGTCATACTTCATTCTTTCAGAGACACTTATCTCGTTTGTTAGTTGTATGGGCTTTAGTAGCTGGGTTCGGGTGGGACTATAAATATCTTCGAATGCAACGTCTAGTATAATTATGGTCGAACATCACTTTAGGTAAGTTCGTTTAACCATTAATTACACTTCGACGTTGCATTCTCGATATTTATTCACTTTGTAGATGTTTAGCGCTTTCACACAAACGAGATAGGCAGGCAGGATTCTAGATAGAAAAATAAAAAGATACATTAACACATATAAACGAAAAAAGTGGAGTGATTATCCACATTATTATGAACCTTACGTTCAACCTAAAACCAATAAGTCAATTGATAATGTAAGCCCAATTACCGTTATTAGCATTCTTGCTTGAAGATATTATGAATTACCTTTGTGAATGCAACACTTATAAGCTTCCTGACCATCCTGTTGTTCATTTTATAACATGGACAGAACTCCTTATAACTAGCCGAGGTAGAAGTGTAACGGCTACTATGTGCCGCAAATACCAGTATTTGCACCAAACTATAAATGTAAGTATGTCTAATGTATATGTGACTTGTGGTAGGAGCAATGGATTATCTCTTAGATGTATGAATTAATTTCTTTGATGGAGGTAGCTCTTAGGTGCCATGGCATCTATCTAAAATGATAATACTCTCTCTGGATATATGTTTTCTCTGTGAGGTAAAAAAGTATTACTAGATTAGGCACCAAAGTATTTGTAGGCGAAATCAGTAATTAGTCTATTTCTAGTAAGTGCTTCTAGCCAAATATTGATTTCCATTCGTGCGACTTACTTTAATTTCGCACTCGTTGTATAGTTGACAACGCGAGGAAAGGCACAAACTTTTTGGATATGGAATCAAAAGCTTAACTCTCGTTTGGATAAAATTACTACAAGTGATTGCGTACTAGGATCTCATGTAGATACGTATTTTGAATAGCAAAGTTTAATTCCGTAAACTTCTTTTGTGAATCTTATAATTTGGTCATCTAAATAACACATTTACCTGATATTAAAACAGAAGCCGAACGGCGAGTCTGTACCTGAATGATATTCAGAGACGAGAATTTGAATCCTATTTGAGAAAACAGGAAAAAATATGGTAATACTTTGAATTATTATTATTATCCCATGTGGCTTTATTCTCGGGTCTTTGCCCGGACCTTTATTAGGCATTGGCGGAGCCGTAGCCAAAGCTAAGAGGCCACGCTAAGGGTGAAGTGTACTATTACAACAATGCTAAAAAGTTATCTGAGTTCTTATTGAAATTATTGATATCCAATTATTATTTTTTCTGAAATTATTATTATTATTTTTTTTTTATTCTAAGTTTAAATTATAATTAATTTTGATACCCCTTGGAAATATAACTATGTTTGGTTGATAATACCTTCGAAACCAGGATATAATGCTACCAGAGAGGGTGAAATGGATCAATCTTCTTTGGAAAAATAAAAATAATAAGAGTAACTAAAGGCCTTCTTAGGCCTATTAGCTGACCATGACTCCCGTGCAGTGGCTTGATCAAAATAATATTTCTTAAAAATACAGATAAACTAGAATAGAAGGAAGACGTAAAATAAATGAGTTTCCCAATCCAATGAATGCATTGCCCATAGGGTCCATAAGGTCAGGCTATGCCAAAGGATCTCTTATCCGTAATAATATGTATAATATACCATCTAAAACATAAATGTGAAAAAAGTGAGACAAGTTCAATATTGTGATGGTATGTTTGGTTGTCAACTTCACATACAAAACAATTGTGGTCTAAATGGGTGCCCAGTTCTGTGAATGAATCTGAAATTTAATGAATTATAAGAAAGTGTATAACATGCATAAGTAAATATCATTTGCTTAGTTTTTTAATGATGTAAGTTTTTTTTTTTTTAATATTATATGCTTCGCACAAATATTCTTGTACATAAACATCAATTTAGGGACTCCAAAAAACAGTTCGTGATTATGATCATGATAGATCACAGGCACCTGGAGCCAGGTCCCATTCAATGTTTTGGTCCTTTATTAATTAATATATATTATTTTGTACGTATATTAAGCTATCTTTGCTTAAGCTAGTGCAAGATATCTCTGAGAGTATATTAGACATCTTCATTAATGCAGACAACAGCGGTACTCTGCCCATATTTATTCTGTTAATCCTTAGCAAAGCATTGAAGGCCAATGTAAGCTGATTTCAATTCTAATAATAAAGTATGCTAGTTGTGATTGTGTGGTCCCAAAACAAAAAACTCACGTTACAAAAAAACACCCCGCCCAATAAGGGAGGCACCTATGAAGATTTCTAGAAGGTACTTACCACTGAGTTAAAACATTATTTTTCCCAAGACGACTCTGACTTCGAGTTTGATACATTTCTCATATAAATCATTCGTAATGTTATGCAGTTTGTAATTTTTCTTTCTATACAAAGAAAACTGCAGGGTAGGCTAAGAAAAGTAACCTAAGGTACAAAGTTTAAAAAGGTAAAAAGGCCCTGATTGTCAATCTGCTTAATCTGGAAAAATATTTTGTTTCGTCAGGTATTTTTAAGTTTCTTTTTTGTAAACTTTAAACACATATAATGACTTTTCTGTAAATATGTAGTATTTCAATGCCGAAATGTGTGTGTTTTTTGTTCCAAATCAAAATACATTTTTGCTTGTTTTAACACAAATCTTAACCTTTTGAGAAAGTTTAATGAACCCTCTAAGCAAATTTTAAATTATGGTCATTAATGTGTAGTAAGACATCAAAATAACACACAAGTAACAACAGATCTCGGTTTCTAAGATAATTACCAACTGGTACAGAAGCCAATGACAAACCAAAGGAAGTCATTGAAATACATAGGTTATCTTGAAGTTTTAAATTATGGATAGGAACTTAAAATTACGGTTCCTTGATGTGGACATAATGTATATAAAAAACCTTACTTGGTAAATATTAGCTGTGTGAATATCTTCATTTTAAAGTCTTCAGTTGTTATTGTCCTTCATATTCAAAATGAACCTGATGTCTAGAGATGTAGGTAGAACGCCAGCCTTGCTAAACTTTGAATGAAGGCCAGAGCCTTCTCAAATGTTTTCTTTGTAAGAAGTTTAGTTTTTAGCATTTATTTCAATTTTCTATCCAACTGTATATATTTCGTTGTTTTGTTGTTATATAATAAAAGACAAGTGTTTTGTGTTCTTGTTTTTTGTTTATGATTTATGTCCCACAGATATAAGTCTAGAAAATGACTGGCTTGTTTTAGCCTTTATAAGGAGTTTATCCCGACTCTTTAAGTTCGTGTATAAGACTGCAGAAAATTCTAAGTTGAACCTTGGTGCCCTCCGTAAGCTAGGTCTTCAGGTATTAGGGTTTCCTTTATCGTGGTTTCTTCTGCCTTTACCATTTACACTAGGATTCTACCCCAACGTTTAGATACCTTATCATAAATCGCCCACCAAATAATTCATCTTTCCGTACTGGATCTATGAATGCATTTTGGCTATAAAAACTCTGGTGCGGCAGACATTGGCTTTTCGCTTGAGCTGGGACATGCTAGCTGCATCTGCAGTATCTGTAACTAGACCTGTCGGAATGAATGTACGGGATCTAACCCGGTTATCATCATCAGAAGACCATTGTCGCGGGTCTGGTGTCGGTGACCTTGGATGATTATGGTCGAGCTTTGTCTGGTCAAGAAGATCCAGCGCCATATCAGGTTTTGTACGTATTCACGCTTCACCTATAGACTATTTGATTCAACCAGCTGCATGTGCAGTATTGAAGGTTTTAAAGTCATTGTCCATACTCACGTTACGCCTCTTGGCTGTATGATTCAACAAGCTGCGTGTGCAGTATTGAAGGTTTTTAAAGTTATTGTACGCACTCGCGTTACTCCTTTAGACTGTATGATTCAATAAACTGCGTGTGCAGTATTGAAGGTTTTTAAAGTCATTGTACGCACTCGCGTTACTCCTCTAGACTGTATGATTCCATAAACTGCATGTGCAGTATTGAAGGTTTTTAAAGTCATTGTACACACTCGCGTTACTCCTCTAGACTGTATGATTCCATAAACTGCATGTGCAGTATTGAAGGTTTTTAAAGTCATGGTACGCACTCACGTTACGCCTCCAGACTGTATGATTTAAAGTCATGGTACGCACTCACGTTGCGTCTCTAGACTGTATGATTTAAAGTCATTGTACGCACTCACGTTACGCCTCTAGACTGTATGTCATGGTATGCACTCATGGTACGTACTCACGTTACGTCCTATGACTGTATGATTTAAAGTCATGATACGCACTCATGGTACGCACTCACGTTACATCCTATGACTGTATGATTTAAAGTCATGGTACGCACTCATGGTACGACTCTAGACTATATGATTCAGCAAGCAGCGTGTGCAGTGTTGAAGGTTACAATACGCCGCCGGAGTAACTCATTATCAGCCGAGCATCATGCAAGAAAAAAGAATGGAAAAAATCATGAATTATGTGGGTAGTTACAAAAGAAAAACTACGCAAAAATCATGAGGAAAAAATATCAGTTATTTTCCAAAGTATGCGCCTTTTCCCTAAAAAGGAAGGGACAAAGGCAAATTTACAGATAAAACTAACACGCAGTTAATGACCACGAACTAACCTTGATCGTCCGAACTAGTTGGCGAGTTTCGTATCTTGCGTTCCCAACATGTTATTTTTCGTCATTATTTGGACTTATGACGATCTTTTCTCCATAACACTGCTTTCAACTAACTTTTTCACAAAATTTCCAATAAAATAACGGATTTAATCGATAAGTCGAAGCTGCGACGCCCGCACATAAAAAAGGAATGAAGTATGACGGAGATGACAGCACTGCCTATGACATGGAAGGTATCGTTCAGAAACAGTGAACTTTATATTTTTGTGATTTGATTTTTATTTTTACAGCTCTAAAAATTATGTGCAACGCCCTGTGCAATAAATAGGATACTACAAAGTGAATAAATATCGAGAATGCAACGTCGAAGTGTAATTTTGCTGAGTGAATGATGGCGGAATTTTTGTAAAAGTAGACCATGTAAGATAACAAATCTAAGATACAAAAGTATTCACTTTTGCTTCGATTCGGCCATTTTTCTTGCAATTCCAGGATGACTAGTTAAATTGCTATCAAATTGTAATGAAATATTAGACTTAAGCAGCTTAGCATCCTCCGTCCATATACAATGTTTTGTATAAACCTATAAATTAAAAATTAAATAAAAATTTACAATGCTTGCTAAGATGGCGGTAAATGATGGTAAAAAAGTCTTAGAAATCTTACATTCCGAAATTGATATCTCGTATCTTGCAACTTGAGCCATCCGTGAGTCATGCTTCATTTGTCACATTATCGGCGACAATTTGCATGCTCGCTGAAGCCACCGATATAACGGGAGGTAAGTTGGAATTACTCTTCGCCATATTTCATAGATTACGCAATGTAGAGCTGCTCGCTGAGAGCAAATTGCTGTTTGCTTGCTCTAGGTAGAGCAAATTACTGTTTGAATATGATTTATAGGGTTTAGTTCTTGTGTGGCTTTGTAGTATGTTCAGTGAAGTAGAACAAATATGTTTACACTCCGCAACTGATATGATATTGATTAGTTTATGTCTATGAGCAAAATTGATCATGAAGAGGAGTAGCGGTGCACCCTGCACCCCTGTGACCGCATCGTCACTAAACATCAGGTTTTAGAATTCCTCTAATATTATAAACGTGAAAGTTTGTAGGTAAGTAAGTATTGATAAAGGTATGGATGGATGGATGGATGGATGTTTGTTACTCTTTCACGCTAAAACTACTGAACGGATCTGAATGAAATTTGAAATGGAGATAGCTTATACTCTGGATTAACACATAGGCTACTTTTCACTCCGGAAATCGGTTCCTGCGGGATAGCGGGATGACGCGGGTGAGGGACCATTGTACACAAATTGACCTAGCCCCAAATTAAGCTCGAAACTTGTGCTATGGGTACTAGACAACGATATAGATACTTATATAGAGATATATAAAGAAATATTAAATTAGGAGCAGTATTTTATTCACGGCACACCACATAGGCAGTATTCCTACTACTTCAGTGCACTATCGTAGCTCTGTATAAACTCTAATAGCCCATAGAATACTCAGCCATGATATGACAAAGCAAAGCAGCCAAGACTAGATAGCCGTAGATAGTCAAAGCGGAAATTGCTCGTCGTCAAAAAGTTTGCCTGTGAGTCCTCGGGAGATACTACGCGATATTTCGAAAAATTGAGCTGTAAAATGGAAAACAAAGTAACACAAGAGCGCGCTTAAAAATTGAACGCCTTTATATCTATGTAAAAAGAATATAATATAAGTGCTGGTTGGTTGAACAGATTAGCTGCTGGAACTGATTTGGCAATTCTTTTTCAGAGATTCGTCGTTTTCGAATAAGCTTTTAGAGAAACAAAATTTGAAAAAATACCCGGAATAATAATGAATAAATGTAATAAATATTGGGACCATTACACACAAATTAATCGAGCCGCAAATTAAGCTCGAAAGTTGTGTTATGGTTACGAGACATAGTTATCTAAAGACATAAATACTGGAAACAAGCGAGAAAAAATTGAATTATTTTTAATGAATCTGTAACTAAGTACATATTTATATTTGCCTACATATGTGAAGCTTGTGAGGCCGTGGCGGGTCACTTGTAAATTATAATAAATACGCACCTAGCATGTTTATGAAACCAATCAAAAATCAAGGATCAATTCAACAGTCTACTTTAAATTCACGATCGCATTCCTATAGTTCATACTGCGCTGATGCATTAAGAAACACGCATGCCTATTATTTAATTAATTATATTGCTTTTGATTGGCTCTACCTTGCAGACAGTGTAGAGTTGAGGCAGAAATATTAAATAGTCTCACAAATATAACCTCTATTCGTAATGATAATAAAGTTCATACATGTTTGTTGAAAACACTTAGCTCTACAAGCCAGCTACTACGCTCTGACCGACATAATAATATTCTTGCATGTTACTTTACTTTGCATTGACATTGAAATTGAAATTTTTTATCCCTCTCTATACAAAGAGCTATCTGTAAAAAAGTTTAAATACTGAGTTTATTTGAAACACATGCCTATTTTTTCTATCGAGAAATGTGAATGCAAAGTTTCTGAAGAAAACTTAAACACGCCATCAAATCACATGATTTTTTCGCCGAGCAATTCATTTACTCACAAACTCTCGCACGTACCTTCTGACCAAAAGACTATCACTTAAGCCTTACTTCAGTAAGGTCTGAGCACCAGTAAGCATTATATTCTGTTGAAATCCATGTAAAAGTAATGCCTTAATATCAGTTTAAAGTTAATGACATCTCTGACTACGAGAGACTTGTTTTGCCACTGTTTTATTTACTTCCTACAGCCTGCCTAGCCTTTGACAACAAGTCACCGGATGTTAAGAGACGATGTGACCAAAGGTGGTTCCACTC
This sequence comes from Opisthograptis luteolata, assembly GCA_931315375.2. NCBI lineage: Eukaryota > Metazoa > Arthropoda > Insecta > Lepidoptera > Geometridae > Opisthograptis > Opisthograptis luteolata. Next base: position 6,451,550 of record OV928047.1, on the reverse strand, counting down.
AACGCCGTCTGGACTAGGAAGTGACGACTAGAGAAACTACGCCAACAAGTGTTTAAAGTACAAACATGCAGTTGCGTATATATGTCCAATGTTGCCAACTCTGTATAAGGTTTTGGGCTAAATCAAATTTTGAAAAGGGCTAGATTTGACAAAAAGTCAAAAGTATTACTTGTTTTTTTTTTTCAAACTAAATTAATTATGTCTACAACCGTGTAGATTACAGATAAAATATAGAATTATGTATATTTTGTATCGCATCATAATTTTTTTTTATCAAAAATAACTTGTTATAAAAGCCATAAAACAGCATGCTTATTTTAAACAGTTTAAATGACACTTTTTTACAGTGTAGCGTTGGCCACTAGTCACCTAATTCAAAGTGACTATGTAGTCGGAGGTGGCAACGCGCTACACCTGGGTTGGGAACTGGCTCTCAATTGGGGCTGCCGAAAAACACCGATATAGGTGCTTGGCGACAGATATGCACATTACACAATCATGCATGTTTTCGAACACATAAAGGTTATTAAAGGACCTACTTGACACGGTTAACCTTTAGTTTGGGGCTTCATCATCATCATCAGCCTTTCACGTTCCCACTGTTGGAACTCTGGCCTTCTCTCAGAGAGAGTATGAGCCGTAATCTACCACGCTGGCCCATTGCGGGTTGGTAGATGTCCTGATGTCGCATGCTCTTGAATGTTGCAGTTCTTGGACATTCCGGTTTCCTCACGATGTGTTCCTTCACCGTTTTGAGCGATGGCACATGAGGCTAGGAGTTAAATTATTTATTTATTGGGACAAACAAGCTGAAAAAGTGCTAGATCTAGCTGCTTAAGTTGGCATCACTAAACATGTCTTACGTAGTCACTAGTCGCAATGGTCATAACATTATTAGCCCACGTACTGTGTCGAGTCCCTCAGCGGTAACCACATCAATCAGATTATACGAGCACGCATTATGCACAGCATAGCGAAGTAAACAAAAAGTTATTATGCCAACTTCGGTAATTATGTGGTTCTCTAACGCTTGAAAACTGTGAATGGTCACTTAACACGACGCAGCGGGTGGCAGGTGAAATTAATCTTTATTGTCTTTTACTAGTTTGTTTACGACTTGACTGTATGAAATGTTTGAACCATAATATTAATTTACTGTGCATTAAGAGTATGTTATGTTATGACACTGAAAAACTGATATCTTAGGATTTAGAGCATGTATCAGCTTTAATGTCTCAGAAACATAATACCATTATCATGTTCAGCAATGTTAATAGGCTTCACTGCTCTACAAATCAATCCAGCATAGAAGTAAGGTTTGCATGCAAACCAATGTCAGATGGACTAAGTCTACCAACTCCGAAGGCTCAACGACACAAAGTGTGTCTTGGCCCCTGAAAGAGCGCCTGTCTCTATCCTAGCAAAATTCAGACTTTCAGTCTGGAATTCGCTTAAGTCCGCTGAAATAAGGCAGAATTCGATAATTAAAACACGTTTTAGTCTTCAGTTTATCTGTGAATTGCTATTTAAAATTGCACAGGCCAGCACGTTACTAGACCAGACATCTTAAAAGTAAAGGCCAAAAGTAAATTTCGTAACGGTTCTGATGCGATTTAATTAACTGCAGATTCTTGGATATAAACCACTGGTTGATGGACACTGACGTAATAATTGCACCGCCTGACCAACTGCAAGTGTAATTAATTTTAGTGCAGACGAATTAATAATGAAAATAATGAGTGTATAATGCATGAAGTGAAATATTAAACTCAGGGTAACAACACAGGAAGTGCTTATTGCGAACCGAAATGAAAACTTAGGATTTTGGAACTGCGGAAAAGATAAGCTAGGAACATCGCATAATGGCGGCAGAAAATGACAAGTTACACAATACTTCAAGGCACAGTCAACGAGTTCGAAACCCATATCGGTCAAAAAAAATAATGCTCATCTCACGCAAAAGAAATATCTGACTGGCTGGAATTGTTTCTTTAGTCTAATATTTATTCATAAAATAGAAAAAAATCACATATCAAACAAAAATAATGAAAAAAATGTGAAAATATATATGTGTTAATAAACAAACTAACTGAGATGGCGCAATGATCCAAAGTGTTGACCTCCGATAGTGAAAGACGTCCCTTCGGTCTGTCCTGCACCACCTCCTGCCAGTTCTCCAACTGGAGCTCACGCAAGTCCTTCGGAAAACTACTTACAGATTGAATGCAGATCTTTATTTAATACATGTCAGAAATAAATGTAAATTAATTGTAAAAATAATAAAAATCTATGCATGCATATCTCAAACTACGAGTACAAATACAAAAACTTGTTCGTTGTCCACTTAGAACTCGCTTTACACTGCCGCATATTTAAAGACTCCTTTCAGGTACCGTTGGGAGAGAAAAACCGTTGCGTCTTCCTTACTAAGAAAACTTGCTATACGTAGACATACTTTACCCTAATACCTTGTCATAATAAATCGTCTGGTGGTTTCGTCAACTGCTTCACTAACTGTGAACTTTTCACATTACGATAAGGTTTTTTAGAGACCGCGTTAAGAAAATTCACAAGTCTATATTTTACCGGAGCGGTGTCACATAACTAAACTTGGTCGTGTTCGCATTTCTTTTCACTTTAGCATAAGTGGTGCTGTTGTAGTTATCCATTTTTACTGATGTGTAAGGTGTAAGGAGTCTTTAACTTTGCATTTTTTTTTTTACTTTTATAACTTATATGTTTCGTTTTGTTTATTTTGAGAACTTTTAAGTATTGTGCTTACCGCTGACCTCACTAGATCTCATCGACTTACCCTGAAGAAAAAGGATTTAGATACTTAATTGAGAAACTAACGTTTACACCAATCACAGATTCTCATACCACGAAGGGTAAGACGAGTGACGAGCATGTATGTTCACTTATCATTCGCATAATAATTATTGTAAAAAAGTGGCAACATAAAATCAATAGAACTTTTTTATGTTATTATTCCCCAAAAAGTATTCACTCGCAAAATTTAAGTAAATTACTGTCGGGAGCTTCTATAAATAACAGAATTTGCAATTCTATGATCATTGTTTATTGCAACTTGCAAGTTCAGAAAACAAAAACCAAATTGATAAACAATGTAGAGTAAACTATACAATCATTTTCTACACCATTTAAAATCACAAACATAACCTCAAATATTCGCAAACAAATCCAGGCATCATCTACACCACCCACTGCTAGCTAAATATTGCTTACTGGCCCTCCATTCACTTTTGTCAGGTTCTGCCACGCCTCATCTCTACGATCTAATAAACAATCCGAATCAAGCAAAGCATCTTATTCTTGTACTCCCTATATCCAGTTTTGCGTATGCAAAGAAAAATAACCAAGCATGACTGGAACCGTGGCATTCCAACCAAGGCAACCGTCGGTCGTCGCGTCGACTCTACCGACTCCATCGAGATTCAGTTCGAAAGCAGTCTCACGTCCGTTCAGACGCACTTGCGGTCACTCATTCGTACGCGCGCACGGAATCCGGTGCTATTCCAAACAAACTTTGAAAAACTTTTCTAATTCTGTGTGGCCAGTGTTTGTGATTGGATATTTTTTGAATTGTGCAACCGATTTTATTTTTTTGGATATTCTATCGGACATTACTGGATTGATTGCTTGCTTATTGTGTAAGTATAATTTTCGAACTTATTTACGGTAACTGGAAAATTGATTAGTACCTACGTTTAGCAACTATTTGACCAATTGAAAAAGGTGTTAAAATTAATTTAAATAACAAATTATCGACGGAAAATAATGATAAATAATTTATTAGTTAGAAATCACATTTTGTAACAGAAGTTGTATAAGCTTGAGAGGGGTACCTTTACTCTATGAAGAGTTACAAAACCTGTTCAGAATATTAATTTTCTAGTTAGCACTCAAGTTCTGCTTTTAGGATAGATACCTGTTTATGGCTTGTTAGTGTAAAGAATGTAAGAAACCAACGGGCTGACAGACTACGCAAAGATTACAAACAGCAAAACTACTACTCGCAACCTAAAAGCCTGTCGATAACACACCGATAGCAATGTTAAGCATTGGTGTGTTTCGGCAGTCTCACTTGAGGGCCAGTTCTCAGTCCAGAGGCAGAGTGGCACCACCTTCGACTACATCGTTGCTTAACATTAGGAGACTTACAGTTCAACGATACTCTGTAAGATCTGAAAGAATCTACATTTTAAATTTGGTCTTATTTGCATTTTCTCTTGAGCTCAGTGTGTATTGAACTCTGCTAAGTAGCGTATCTTCCAAAGTTATGAAAATTGGTGAAAATTGTATCGCTGAATTATGACTTGAGTTGCTAGCGTTGTTTGACAGGATTTCATTTTAATGGTTTTATGACTCTTTGTCAGCACATTAGGAGTTGTGGCACATCATAATATGCACGGTGGATATCCTGCCTAAAGAGGATCCTAACACTTAGAATGTTTAACGGTGATTAAAAATTAAGTAAACAAGTATAGTATCTATGAATCACAACGAATGGACGCGTTACCATTTTTCATTATGCAATATTTTATAGTTTATAATTCTTAACGAAAGCTGTAACGACGACGTTTCATTAACTTTTTGATAACGAACTGTATTGGCTAAGCTCTCATATTATAATTTTATTAAGGTTATTTCTTTTTTCGACGATGTTTTGTTTTAATTTCTATAGGTAAAATCATTTATCTTTATTAGTTTAATCGCTAGGTTCAAAATCCATATCAAATCATTAAACCAAGGAGTATACTGTATAGAGAGATGATTCAGCCAGAATCTTCGGGACATCTGGTCGTTGATGTAGATATACTAAATTACCATTTAACCTGAGTCCTCAAGGTTCAAAAGGTCCTTTGAAAACCAATTACAAGAAGGTGACGCGTCACGTTTATGTCCAGTTTTATGAGTACAGTCCCACATACCAGCATTTCACTTGCATGCCATCATACGATTTGCATCGCATCGAATCTGTTTACCGACACCACAGTAAGAGCCGATTGCTAGGCGATTTCACGCGATCGGCCTACATGCGGTCTGAGTAGCGGACCTGCGGCCTGCAAACATGTGATACGGATCGTGTTTACATTTACAATTAATTGTATTTACAAATGGACAATAAGAGTTCAATAGACGTTCTGTAGGCCCCCCACTAGGTGTACCGACGACATTATAGGGCTCGCAGGAAGCCGATGGCTATAGCCGTTCATGGTGGCGTTCGAAGGGGGAGGCCTGTGTTAAGCAGTGGACTTATTTCGGCTGATGATAATGGTGAATTGAAAATAGTGGTAGCTGAGTTTTGTGTAAATTATCTATGAAGTTTAATGCTTAGCAAGCAAAGTAAATGTAAAAGTAGTATGGTTGTAAAAATGTAGACATAATCGTGAGAAAAGGGAAAGTGAAAACAAATCTTAGGGCGGAAAAATTAGATTATAAAAGTGCCACTCGATCCTCTGGAAGTCGATCCTCTGGAAAACAGTTCCATTGCTTTACCAATCGATATTCCAATATAGCGAGCTATGTATGTATGTATTGGTATGCAATAAAGAGTAATTGTATTGTCTTGTAACATCTATTTATTTCGACCTTAGAGACTAGACGTTCTCTCAACCAGTTGGATTGATTGTTAAGTTCAATTATTTAATTTAGAAACATTTAACGCACCAGTCACGCAATGTGACGGTCAGATAATGATTACTATAGAAATAATAAAAATAAACGATAAAATTTTAGTTTTACTTCGAAAAGTTCGTAGAAAGCATTTCTGCAAACATTTCTTCATAGTTTAATTTGTGGTTGTGCCAGCGCACCGACCCAAAGTGGCATTCAACAGGTTTTAAAACGATTAAACATTGCAATTCAAGCAATTACTTACTTATTTTATTCAAATCTTTGCGCGCAAGTTAACTTCACTGTGAAACCTAAAACCTAGCAAAATGTAAACTTCAAAAATAGTTGTAAGTACCCAGTATTAGCAAACAATTACGAATTCATTCCATGACATATTTTAACCATGTTATTTATTATTTTAACCATTTAACTAAAGCTAGTGCAACTTCCACCAAGTAACAATCATCTAGGCCCATTTAATATTCCTCATATAATTACCACATTTTATCATCACGTATTGCACAAATAAATAACAGCTTTTGCAAGAGACAACACAGATTTGCATACGGTTGCAAAACGTATCAGTTTATAACAATAACTAAAACGATATTACAGAGCTGTAGATGATTTCATTACGTCAGCACTTCAAGCACGATCAAACAATTTCATGGCACGATGACTCGACCGAATTATGAAAGTGACAATGTCTTACTCTTATTGGTTTAGAAAGGCTGGTTAATAATGCTGGAAAGACTAGTATTCGTGTCAGGTGGTAAACAATTTGGCCACACAAACTTGGCACACCAATTAGCAGATGACAATGTTTCAACTACTCAATGTGCGAAAATATTTATCACTTAAGTTTTATTGACCTCTGTAGTAAGTACCTTGAATATAATTAGATGCTTAACAAATTACCTCCCCAACTAAATAGACTACCTTTTCTGGAATTTCCTGGCAAAAATCAGGTCTTTCTTTGAGCAAATCCTTTCTACACACTCAATGAATTTATGACAAAAATCTGGAAAACAAATTAATGACGAAAATCTGTAAATCTGAAAATGTGGACGTGCATAATTTAGCGTTATAATATAAAATCTGGTTAATATCATGAATAAATAAATCAAATGTTGTACAGAGCTTGTGGTAGATTCGTGAAATGAAGTTGAAATTTAGTAGTATGGCCAAGAATTTGTTTGTGCTTTAGTACTAAACCACAACACCGCACAAGTTGTTTCACTCTGTACAATTATACATTATTGTTTGCAAAACATGCCACCAGAGGAGTTAAATTACAAAGCAAAACGCTTGCAACGTTACCCCACATTTAAACGACTACTCAGCAAAATGATGGGAAACATTTCAATAACAACCACTGATGTATGTTAATGTGTCTCCCATCATTATATAAACATAAATAACACACTTTGTTTTACTCAGATGAGGTTAAATGGTGTTCCATATTATTATGATTCGCCGAAGAACCAAAATCACCGACGTAGCTCTCAGAATTTGCAAGTTGCAGTGGCAATGGGCAGGCCAAATCGCTCGACGAACCGATAACCGATGGGGAAAAAAGGTCCTCGAGTGGCAACGTTCTGTAGATAGGCCTCCTACTAGGTGGACGGACGACATTGTAAGAGTCGCAGGGAGCCGATGGATGCAAATGGCAGCCGTTCATGGTGGCGTTCAAAGGTGGAGGCCTATGTTCAGGAGTGGACTTCTACCGGCTGATGATGACGATGATATTATAATCTTTATACGAGGGTGTCTTAAACTGGGGTCTGGAAGCAGTAAACATTAGTGGCGCATGCCGAGCGCATTAAAAACGTGTTACAAAGTCAATGCAAACACTTAATTTTTTGTAACTGCGGGTTTCTTTTACAACTAACTAGACTACCGTTAGATCGTCGATGTGGTCGAAGTTGTTGCCTAGCAAATACCTATACACTCTTGATTTGAACTACACAAACTGCCATTTCAAATTAAAAGCTACAATTTCCAATTATTTATGCCTTCAAAATATAATAAAGACAGACGATTAAATTTCCTTATTCACAAAATAACCTTATCAATATTAATTAATATTGTTAACGTTATATTCATAAACAGAGGTATTCGAGGCCTTTCTGAAATTGTTTTACTCTCTAGTGGAAGGTTAGTATTTCAATGACTATTTTAAATACAAAATTGTAGTCTTTTTTGTTATAATTTGACCTTAGATTGTATAACAAGTTCCTTAGATCTAACATTTTAATTTCGTTTTAGAATAAACTAAGAATGAGATATTAATGTCTCAATAATTATAAGCAATACTAATCTAAGAATATGATCAAATGTTGTTAAAAGAGCGTAAGACCTCGCTCAGTGGAGTAAATTGAGAGAGGCCTATGTCCAGCAGTGGACTGATACAGGCTGATGATGATTTTAGTTATATCATTAAAAAACTCATTTATTTCCTCCTTTAAAACGTAATTATATTATCTAGCCGAGTACATTTCCTCCGCATATGATCGCAATTAGGTTGTCTATTAACTCTGGCAGCGGTATGCCAGTATATTAACAGTTTTCCAATTAAGTTATGCGGAACGCGGGCGTGTTCATACGCGATTTATCGCTGACTGTGAAACTATCGCTGTATATCGTGAAGAATATCTCTACTTTAAATTATTATAACTAACCGAGGGTTAGCATGAACATTTAATAACATGCTACTTTCAAGCTTTTTATTATAAATTAGCTGTTCCCCGCGCGGTCTACAGCTTATCGCGATAAAAAAAGTATCCTATGTCCATCCTCAGGGTTCAAACTATCTCCGTACCAAATTTCATTTAAATCGGTTCAGTAGTTTAGACTAGCTTTGCCCCGCGATCACAGCCACAGTTTTCACGTTATCCCGCAGGAACCTTTTTCTGGGATAAAAAAAGCCTAGGATGTACGTTGTCTCACTCATTTACAAACTTTCGCATTTATGAAATAAAGTTAATACAATTAAGAACTTTCTATTTGTAATAGTTATTAAAATAAATAATAATAAAATCCTAGCGAAAGTGTTTTTGTTTACGTTTGTCTTTCTGTCACGCAGCAACGCATAAACAGATCAACGTGTTTTTTTTTTCTAATTACTAAATGTTTTAATCGGTGCAAGTTCACTACAATCCCTAGCAACCCCAAGCTTTTCTGTCATCGAAATAGTCTGATATTTGAACGGACGAAAAAAATGTTGCTGTGAGTTAAAAAAAACGTCTATCTACGATCTTAATGACTTCTCAAGAATGTATGAAGATAAATCCTAGACCCACATTGAATGATAGTAGTAATAATATTTCTTCATACAGTTTTATCTGCCTCTCAAGATCGTTATACTTAGCGTTCATTAACTCCCAGGTGAGCGAGGATGCTATGATGTCATGGTTAGCAATGATATATTTAGCTTCAACATACATACAGGCATGGTTAAGTGGCTTTTCATGTCTATACAGCTAATCGTAAGGAGTTCAAGGCAAGTGGATGTCACAGAACTTTATCTTATTAATTTATATCTAACTAGCTGTTCCCCACGGTTTCTCCCGCGTGGGCTACAGCTTTATGCATGCAAAGTCTCAGTCCGATCGGTTTAAAATTGACAAAGTTTCATACAAACTTTTATCCCCTATTTTATCCCCTGGGGGGTAGAATTAATCAAAATCTTTTCTTAGCGGATGCCTACGTCATAACATCTACCTGCATGCCAAATTTCAGCCCGATCTGTCCAGTGGTTTGGGCTCACCTTTGAGTTATATATATTTAGAAGATGTTAGTTTCTTAAGGCAACACAAACATAATTATATCTTCTTCTTTTTTTATATACAAATATCAATTGCTAGACCGATTTCAGTTTCTTTTTATGTTGTGTGCGTTAGGGCAATTATTGTGAAAAAAGCTCCTGTCAATTCAATTGGAATTTTCAGAAAACACAGAGTGCATTTTTCAAATATGATTGTGTAAACGGGATTTAAAGTTTCATCTGTCATTTCTATGAATATATATTGTGTACCTTCATAACACTTCAAAATAAACCCACAAGGTTTTATCTTAAGTTTTATTTTATACAGCACAATCTAATACTTAATTTTCATTCCAGATACTAACATCTTATGAATTTATACACTACTACACTAATTCGCATGTCTCGTGTGAGTAATGATGGTGAATGACTTTATCGTTTGTTCTTGAACATTTCCTGCTCTGCTCTATAATTTCGGAAGTCCAATAAAAACTGTAGTCAAGTTCATTAGGTTCGTGCTTTAATTGCGCCATGTATTGTTTTAACAGCAAAAACCAGAACGTGAATAAAAATAGTATACCGACGTATCAAACCAATACTGCTAAACATTTCTAGCAGCTAGTTGTACAGTCAACGATAGAAGTCGCTGGATACAAACAAATTTTTCGGTTCACTTTATGATCTTAAACACCAACCTTCGATCGAATCATCACTTAACGCAACCTTGTAAGTTCTAAGGAAAAAACCAACAGTACTGTACCCCTAGTACGAGCTTTGAAAACGATAAAAGTTTTCGTAAACGTCGACGTTTACCACCGCCGACTAGTCAAAGTGGCAACTCGATCTGCTTAAATTCAAAAAGTAACTCAATAACATTGTTGGAATATGATTCTAACGATTTAAAATAACCCGTATTAACGATTTCAGTTCCTCCAAGTCTCGGTAAGATTCGCTGAAAAAAATATGTATGGATGGAAACGAAAACTTTTATAGTTTCTGTAAACTATCAAAAGCTGTACTAGGGGTACTGATCCAATACGAATTTGGAAAATCGAGTATGATCAGCTACTTTTGTCGCTGACTATACCTACGTAGTTTCGATAGATTCTTTTTTTTATATCGTTCTTGTTGTTAAGAAAGTGAACCGAAACAAAATAACGAGGTCGGAAGCCCTTCAGCAGACAAGGGCCGCATAATTGCAAAATAACGCAAAGAGGGCTGAGCTGCAGCTATCATATTTATGCGGTTATAAAAAGAGATATTAATTAATTAACGTTTTATGAATTTAATAGTTGCGCCCTGCGGTTTCACCCGCATCTTCCCGTTATCCCGCAGGAACCTTTTTCCAGGATAAAAAGTAGCCTATGTGTTTATCCAAGGTATAAGCTATCTCCATTCCAAATTTCATTCAGATCCGTTCAGAAGTTTTTGCGTGAAAGAGTAACAAAGATCCATCCATCCATACTCACAAACTTTCACATTTAAAATATTAGTAGGATTGGAACCAATAGCTTTAGATTAGTACAAACGAGATTAAAAAAAAGCAACAACAAACTTAAGTGAGTTTTGGTCTTGTTTTCACTGGTAATTTGATTAATGTTTTGTTACGTAGAAATTCCAAGAATGACACCAAGTGTTCATCGGTAAAACGAGAGCAAAATACGTACAAAAGTTTGTGTACCGTCGCAGGTAGACTGAGAGTCGCAACTCGCAGGTTACCAACCACTGCTTTACAATTGCCAGTACAATTGTACCTAGGGTAATTATTTTAAGTTCAGTATAATTTACTTTTGTTCGTGAGTAATTAACTAAATACCTACCTACGTCACAATAACAAATTAGAATAAAAACGAAACGTGCCTTAAATTTTAAAATTCAGTAGGAGTTACCAGTTATAAATCTTAATCGTCTTGACGCATCTGATGGCTGATAGTGACGATGATAAGTGATGATGTTAAATAGTGGGAGGCCAAAAAAATTACAATGCCACATGCATTATTGTGACCACGCACGAAGAAAATGACACATTAGTACTGTTTTTTTGTACAACAATAAATATAAGGAAGCAAAGAGGCAAAGACAGGTTCATCAAAGGAGGCTCATAAAATGATGTTTGTGTAAGGAGATACATAAGCATATAAATAAAGTACCTTAAACCTTAAGTGGCGATGGTGGCCGAACGGTTAGGCGTGCAACTTACAAGACGCCGACACCGAGTTCGAATCCCTCGGCCCCGCACCTATAACTCAATAAGTCATGTGCGAATTTGCCATCGCTCAAAGCGGTGAAGGAAAACATAGCGAGGAAACCGGCATGCCCAAGAACTGCAACATTCAAGGGCATGCGACATCTACCAACCCGTACTGGGCCAGCGTGGTAGATTACAGCCCATACTCTCTCTCTGAGAGAAGGCCAGAGTCCCGGCAGTGGGAACGTGAAAGGCTGATAATGATGATGATGATGAAACTTTAAGTATTATGTACGTATGTACCTTTAACCTTTATTCTTCTTAAAACTAAAAAAGTGATTTGCGTTTGACCACAAGTCAGTGACGATGTGGTCGAAGGGCTATTCCCATACCTACTTGAAACTGGCTCTCAAATGAGACATGCTAACATGTCTACGTCGGTGCATAGTGATTCGTTAGTAGAAGAAATGAGCGAAACTTTAAAATTAAAATAAAACATAAACATCTGTGTTCAATCAGCTAAATCTTTGGATTTAGCAACAGAAATAAAAGTAATATTCTTCGCAGAGAACGAGTTTTTCTGTTTTATTTATACTTTAAAACTAGTTTATGATATCTTACAAGACACCGATAACTTGGGCAAGTAACCCGGCGCTTTGTTACGTCGCTTAAGTTCGGAAACTTGTTTGAAAACTGAGATAACGTTTTCATCTAAAGTTAGCTCTATTAAAGTACGCGGGAGTAAACTGAGTACATCTATTGATACTTTCCAACTTTGTAATACTTTCTTCATGTTTTCAAAATGCTTACAGGTGAGACGAAAATTGAGACAGGTTCATGAATCATGATAAACAGATAGATAGATAACGCTTTTTTGTTTTTGTTAAGAGAGCTAGAGATAAAAAACACAAGCTCCATAGAAGTAATGTCAAATTTCTGTCTCTAGTAAGGCAATCCGAGGATACATCGATTATTGGGAACGGCCGTAACCGTAAGCCAACATCGAATTATACTTACTTATTTTAGATTTTCAGAATATTAAAAAAAGGTGAAGGTTTTGTTAAACGAAAAATTTACCACGCATAAACACATATCACCAATTGTTTTCCGAAAGTAGAGTCTTAAATGTCTTTCAAGGTCTCCCTTAAATTTAGCTTAAATTCATATTTCTAACTAATACCACAGAATAAAAACTAATATGAAGATTTGTAGGAAACTTTTATTTCCAACTCATCTAAATGACTTGCAACGGTAGTCTAGGCACATTCTCACTGTGTTGAGCCGATTAAAAACTAATTACTCAGTCAATATTGAATTAAGTCAACTCTCAACAAAGTCAAACAGATGGAAAAATGGTGTCAAATTTCATAATAAGTAGGCAATTTACATATTTACCGATTCAACGCCCGTCATTTGTTTTATTTTTACGGAGAGGGTAGCGTTAGACCACAGGTCATATGATGCTAAGTGATAATGTGGTAGAAGGTGACGCCACGCTTCGTTTTAATTTTTATGTTAGAAATGAGCTCTTCATATCAAAGTATTGCTCTAAAAGCAGTGTACGTAAATTCAAACGTTTACTTCCTCGAAGGCATTGTATGCAGCCGTGCTCAAGTTACGTTAACTTATCAGTACATAATGATGAATAAAAACTTGAATTTTCATGTCTGAAATGAGCTCTTGATATCAAAGTACCTACAAGAAATTGTTCTAAAAGCAGTTTACGTAAATTCAAACGTTTACTTCCTCGAAGTCATTGTATGAACCCATGCTCATGTTACGATGACTTATCAGTAAATGATGATGAATATAAACTTATAAGAGAAAGCCGCGAAAGTTCAATCATTCATGTAGCACGGCCGTGTTATTAGATATTTCTGTAAAAGTGAATACCAACACAATCAATAACTTCTACCAATATACGTGTTGTGTACCAAAAACGATATGAGGAACTTGTAGCGCAAGTAACCATTTATACATATTCAATGAAAAATGTAAACGAGACTGTCAGTCACAAATTTATCTTGTTTACTTTTTTGACTGGTAGTTTCGTTTACGTTTTTATTGAATATGTATGATACAGAAACGCCACAAATTAATGGTTACATCATTTTTGAGCAAACTTTTGAGAAATTTAACGTTTTGAAATTATTTTTGAAATAATAAAATGTTGTTATACATCAATTTGCAGGTGACTACGGCTGTTCCCAATAACCGATCTGGAGATAGAAATTTTACATAAGCTCCGTAGAAGTAATGTCAAATTTCAATCTCTAGTAGGGCAAACCGTGAATAGATCGGTTATTGGGAACGGCCGGTATTTTGACTATACACTTCTGTCACTCTATGGCGTAGTTTTTAAGTAGCTGTCAATGAAACAAGGAAAACTTCTAAAGTCTTTAAGAGTGGTTGTTTTGTTGCTAAAAGCACTTAGAGCACCAATCGGAAGCCAGCCCATTTCACTCCAATTTCCCTTCAATAAGTACACAGTGCTGTCGTGCCGCACGTGCCGATGCGGAAAATGTACATTCCGCGTCGTGGTTTTATTCCAATCGTGCGTGCACTTGTGTCACAGAAAGGCATTATACCGTCGCCTGTGTTAACACTAAAGTCGAGCGCTTTGACCCCAATATTGTAGTAAATGCATTAAAACAAACAAACGAAGGGCGTGAGTTACGAGCGAGCGTCACTTGTTTGTAGCTTATAAAAAATCGATCTTCTCTGGTAATTCTTCTTCGGTTGAAAATATATAAGTCTGTTTCATATGTGTACGTACGTATGTAGAATAATAAAATTGAGGCTGCCGGAACCCACCGATTGGCGCTTGAGTTGGAAGAGATAGCTAGCCAGAGGAGTACTAGAAAACATGGTTTTTCATCACGGTTTTTTTTACCGAAAACTCTAGTAATAAACGACCATATTATACAGTGACATACAAGAATAACTTATCTTCCATCGAAAAACCACCATAAAACTTAATGACTGGGAAAACTTAAACTTTAACAAGTGTAACAAAGCCCGATCTAGATTACAAAACCTCTAGTTAACCCGTCTGACAAAGGTCACAAGTTCACAATTTGGAGGTCTAAATTGATGTGAATGAACTACAGAAGACGCCGCGTGCCGCTGCCGTGCGAAACTCAATTCGTCCAGATAGAACAATATCAAGGCCGGCTTTTTATGTAACAAAAACTTACTTAAGTACATTGTGGAACGTTCAAGTCGTACTTTTTCATAAAAAAGTTAAGAGACAGAGTAGAGTACACAGTTACACACTTTATATTGACGGTAGAGGAACGTAAGGCGAACACCTTTTTCTTAACTAAGTATAGGTACCTATTAGGTAGTTTATTTCATTTGCTTTTATGCGTTTTTCTCCGTATTAAAATATACAAACTTGCGTTTAGACTTCGCATTTCTCAAGCAACCAGGAAAAATAAGAAAATGTAAAATTTAAAAGTCCTAACATATAGTCTAGAGATTTTATAGTCTGTAGAAAATAAGCAAATCAATTACTGTCTATTGGTTTAGTGAACTGTAATAAAAAAAATCTAAAAATTGCACTACATTTTATTGAAAAGTTGATAAGCCCTAAGGTTTCCAAAATCCAGACGCAGTCCCGTCAGTCAGAAACCTAATATCTCGCGACAAATCCTGATATATTATGGTATCTCTACAATCTCTACGTGCGGCTTCGTTCGTACGCTATATCAAAAATATCTTAGCACTCCGATGATGTGACAGCGTGAAGATCTTTTACGGTTCACTAAAATATGGCTAAAGTAGGTATACGAATCTATGTGTTACATTACGGCACCCTAACTAAACACAGCGTAAAAATACGAAAGCGGAAAAGTAGTAGTTTGCGACAGAGAGGCGTCGTCGCCGGTAAAACGTGAGGTCATTAGATACGTGAAGACTCGCGGACGGTTGTACAAGTACTTGAAACTCAGTAAACAAGTGGCAAGGTATCGAATTCGTGTCGATATTACACTCACAGCGTATTCTGCTATAGTGATGGGCGTTACAACCCGTAAATAGTTTCAATAACTACGTATCAAAATCAAAATCAAAATCAAAAATATGTTTATTCAATAGGATACATTGTGATCACTTTAAAACGTCAACTTAAAACTAGCTACGCCTGTTCCAACCTCCTTACGCCGGCAAAAGAACAGGCAAGAAACGCCCGGCAGGTAATTTTTTTGGCGCGATCACATTGACAATTTTATTCTTATTACTAATTGATTGAATTGGAGCAAGTTCACTAAAATCCCAAGCTTTTTTTTTTTGTCATCTAATAGTCCGATATTTTTTATTTAGCTTTACTAATAATAAGATTTCTCTTGTTTGGTTGTACACATTGGGATATGGGAACATGAATATTAACGAGTTGCGGGATCACAACCAAAGCAGACCAGACCCCACAAGCAGCACCCGTTCACGAGTTGACGCATGTGCCAGCCATCGCTCTCCTCGACCATATGAGAGGGAAGAGGGCGACCCGACACATGACGCCGCTGCAAGCAAAGTCACTTTCGTGAGCATGACTGTTTTGGCTGTTTACCGAAAATGGTTAGAATAGGGGAAATAGGGAGAATAGATAGATAGAAAGAAAGATAGATAGATTAACTACAATCCCAAGCTTGTTTGTCATCTAGATAGTCCGATATTTTATAATAAGCTTTACTAATGAGATTTCTCTTTATACGAATTTGAAATTTTGTTATAGACAAGTCTTGAATTTCACTTGGGATTTTGTTGAAAAAGCGTACACATTGACCTTTGAACGAGTTGCTAACTTTATGGAGCCTAGTGGTGGGTACAGCAATTTTATCTTTGTTTCTAGTATTAAAATTGTGTATTTGTAGAATACCTGAATTTCCCGATAATTATTTATTGAGAGAGACTATTTATCGTCGGAAAACGCGAGTAAAGTCGATGCATGATATCACAAGAGATACGAAAAAAAGAAGTACTTAATTTATAGACACCTACCTTGTCGACGAATACCGGGATGGGCACCTACTCTATATAGTAGTTATCAAATACCTGCTAAGTGAGAAAATATAGATAGACACCAAGTTCAATATCAGTTATGACAATTACAGTTTTAAAATTCGTTATCCAAACAAAATACACAGTTCCGATATCACGAATTCGCATACCAATTAGCCAATTACCACCTCTATTCCGTTCTATACCATTGTGAGCGTAGATACCGAATGCGAGAAACAATCTGGCTAGTCGTCCAACTTTCTTGATAATAATTTAATAATACACCCACACAATCTCATATATTCTGTCTGACCCCTAACTGAATTTGTAAAGACTCATCTATGTACGGGCAGACAAAATTGCAATGTTGCAGATTGGCAAGCTATAGAGCGGGGAAGCCAGTTGCCCTCTCACCTCCGCATCGCGTGTCCGTCCATCAACCTCTGCATAGAATTTCTGTGTAACTCACAATCACAACGAAATCTAAGTAGATATAGATCGTTGGTAACTAGTAACTAGCTTATTGCCTTTTGAGTTTGAAGAGCAATTGTGGCCGAACGGTGACTTTATCCGAATCTGTACGATACGAAAATAAGTAAAAAAATATCTAAGTCTTTCATCAGTCGATCATCTTTTATTTTCACGGTTTGGTCAGTTCTATAATCATTATGTTGCTATTTTCTCGCACGGTGATCTCTTTAAAGCTTCAGAATTGAGAATACCTATCTAATAAAAACACGTCTTATAATCGTCATATTTGAATACATATTCTATTTCAAATTAAATAGGCATGTCACTATTATTTGCATAAAAATTGATAAACGATTGCACGTCCTATTTTAGACACGGTCATGTAATCATAATGGATTCAAGAAATCCAAACAGACAAACAGAGATATTAAAGAATAATTTGACAATGATTTATGCCTACTTATTAAATACACAGATTCTATGTAAAGAAAATGAGACCAAAAAGAATGCCGTCTCTTTATATAATGAAATTAAAGAGACGTAATCACAGCTAGAGGAAAAAGCAGAAGTTGATTTGATTTCGTTTACAAAAGCGAAAAACAAATTACTGACGATTGTGCAATCTACGAAAAACATACTGCTAACAGTTGAATGTTAATTTAAAATTTTGTTACGCTCGTTTTGCCTTCGCGTTCACCAAAAGTAAAGAAAATGAGTTCCGGGCAAGGAAATGTAATAATTGAAATTGAACAAGAGTGAATAGGTGTCTTCTAGACAAGCATATTCCATCATCGACTTCGCTAAGTCTAATACGATAGAATTACCCGAGTTACGAAAGATATCTTGTATATCGAAATTATCGCCTTTCCTCGTAATAGAGACCAATACAAGATAGAAGCCTTATCTAAAAATCGATTAATTGAATTAACAAAACAAAGCCAATCGACTCACGACTCACATTCGTTCCGCCATTCGATGCGTTAACACCTTGTGTAACTATTGGATGTTCGGTACCTAGCATGCATGTTGGCTCGAACGATAAAACGAAACATTACGGTAAAGATGGCTATCTCTCACCTTCCGTAAGAGCAGTTTTTAACATAATTCACGCAATCCTGCGTGTTACAACTTAACAAGTGCTACTTATATATGCAACGAGGCAAGTTACATAATGCCTATTTTCTTTATAACAGTACATATTGTATATAATAAGTGTGGTTTTTGTCGTCAAATACCATTTACGTTTCTCAATATTTAGAAAGCTGAAGTAAGCGCTAGATGAAACAGTGCTTCCGGCTTCAAAATAAGTATTGATAGTGGTTGCAGAACTGTTACCATACATCAAAATTTACCCTATTTTTGGGGTAATTTTCTAGTCATAGCAGCGACCCGCAAGGGTACTCGCTGCCCGCGCACCGTGCGAAATCAAGTAACTATATTTCTGCACTTAATTAGAGTAACCATTGTTATGAAATTTCATAGGCAATAAAGGTTAGGGTTACCATTTTCCGTTTATTTTTACGGTAATTTTCAACTGATTGTGAAATTATTTTGCAGTCGTGCACGAAGCAACATCCCGCAATGACGTTTAGTGTAAAAATTTCGTTTGAAGAAGTGTTGCAATGTTCCAAAACGGGTAATTTCCGATCGAAGCGCCCATCAGTATTTTTTTAAGCTGAACCATAGTTTTGTAAACATTCGAGGAAAACAACTGCGAACCTTCTGAAGGTACATATATAAATACAGATTGGTATGATGAAAGTTGCAAGCAAAGGAATGCCTAAGTAGGTGAGCATCATGAAAATAGCAACAACCAGCTACTTTAAAATACCTACTTAGTTAACACTTAGATGCTTACGCATTAAATTAATTATCGTCAAACGTGCCTACCCGTCTATGACATTCATTTTATTTAGTAAAAAGCTGCTAATAACGTATTACAGGCCAAGGTTACTATTTCAAACATAATTAAAGTAGTTACAACTAGCGGAACCGGTACTAGTAGGTGGAGATTGATTTCAATAAAACCATAACTGATTTGGCTGAACTTTAATTTAATTGGTCGGAACATTCACTTGAATACTTTCAATGAATTATAACTTACTATACTTAGCATAGGAACTTAAATTAGTTGTAATTTTATTAAAAAAAATATCGGGAACCTTTGCACACAAATTGACCGCCCCAAATTAAGCTCGAAACTTGTGTTATAGCCGTTATTAGTAATAGACAATTATATATCTACTAAAACCTTCGTCGAGAACCACTCCATCTATTGGTGAAAAGAGCATGAAAATCGGTGCAGTGGTTTTTGAATTTATCGCGAACAGACAGACCGACGCGGCGGAGGACTTTGTTTTTATAAAATGTAGAGAAATGACGCGAAAGTAACTCTGTCAACCTAGTCTACCTGTAACATTTTCACGCCAAATCGATAAACAAATCATCATAAATGGTATGGAGATCGATTGAACCCTGGGGAAGGACATAGGATACACTTTTTATCGCGACAAACTGCAGTCCACGTGAATGAAATTGCGGGAATAGCTAGTTTAAAAATAAAACCACCAAAGCAACTTGTAAAATTAAACATACGCTATGACATAGTAAGAAGGTACCAGTTTGAATAAAAATGAAGCTTATTTATAAACGTTAGTCACACCAGCTTCCTTTTTCCTTTCCGAAGGTATTTGTCTGTTAGTTGCATGCATAATCTAATACTTATAAAATAAATTAGTTAAAGGGACTATATTAATATGTAGATATGTAGTAACACAGACCTTGCCTCGAGTAATGATATGCTTGGTATTTTAATCATACGAAGTTATTTCTTAATTATTGAATGGTATGTATAGAAATGTTAGTAAATGCAGTGTAGAAATCGTATTTATACAAATATATTTCTGTAATTGTGGGAGAATTTACTTATTTGGAGAATGGTAATTTTATAAAAGCGATCATTATAAATATACACAAAATATCTTAGCTAGCTCGTAACATCGAATTGAACAAAAATTATTGAGCTATTCGTCCTATTTCTTATTTACTTAGATATACAGATAATAGCGGCCATCCCACTCTATTTGTACGCCCATTTAGGCAAAACATGTTGTACCCATAATCCCTTTATTGAAGATCTGCATGCAATCTTGCTATGTAACAGCACATGTTTACAAATAAAATATCTTTATCTTTATCTTTATCCTAGTTAAGAGTCAAAAATATGTACTTATGTTTATTTTGAATCTAAGTAAGCTTATTACAGAAAAGCCATTTCTTATCTTTTGAATCAATATTTGTCTCTGAACACCTAGATGTCACCGAAAAATGTCTGGACGTGTCAGTTGCCTTTTAGAACATTTAAAATGCATTAGAGGGTAATCTATATACCCATATACGTATAGTAGTTGTTCCCCGCGGTTTCACCCGCGTGGGCTACAGTTTATCGCGATAAAAAGTACTCTATGTTCTTCCTCAGGATTCAAACTATCTCCGTACCAAATTTCACTTAAATCGGTTTAGTAGTTTAGGCGTGAAAGCGAGACAGACCGACAGACAGCCAGAGTTACTTTCGCATTTACAATATTAGTAGGGATTAAGAACGTAAACTTGTTTGAATATGCAGGTAATGTGGTCATCCACGCGACAAGGAGTGGCGTAATCTTACCTACTCCTTAAATACCTATTACCCTACCCTAACCTTGACGTTACGGTTGGCAGGTCAGATCTCTTGTTATTTAACTTTTTATAGCACTTTGTAGACATATAATGCCTATCCACTGGCTTGTGGCAGCCAGTTAATTGATGATACCTACTTGCTTATATAACTAAAACGCTATCTTAAACTAAATAATATTATTTAAGTTGGTCAAAATTTTGACTATGTTACTGAGATACTTTTTTAAGGTTTCCATTAGGCTATATGCCAGAGAAATTCTGCTGCTCTAACTGTGATAGAGAAGTTTCGAATGGGTGGGAATTTGGAAAAGATTGTAATCATTCGAAATTTTATAGGTTTTATTGTAAACGGAATGCTTCGTTCACGATTTTTTGTTAGTTTACAACTTTGCTACTATAAATTAATTAAGACTGAGTGCTATGCTACTATTTCATGTTATAGTTTTTCGTTCTCTTCTCAAGGCAATTAAATATTCGTATAAATAGTATTGTAACTGAGTCATGAGACGAGCAAGTCACAGACCTGATAGTAAGCGTCACGCTTGCCCATTGCTCATTACAGGTCATGCCACAAGAGTTCAAAATCCTGCACGGCAATGCACATCGCTCGTCATCCTCATCCTCAGTTATGCCAAAGTTTCAGTAATAATACTCAAATTGTTCATCAAAGTTTGTTGTTGTTGAAAACTATTCGGTTCAGTGTTGAATGTTTATTATTTAATGAATACATAAAGGATACGTTTCTAGTAGTACCTACAAAGCAAATAACCATTTTCCTCGCAAACGTTACTGGCTGATCCTGATACAAGTATCATTATAAATCATTGTCGACAATTAGAAACAACAGTAACTCAATTGGCGGATACAGTACAAATCCAATTAGTGGGTAATAGAGATGCGAGTAATTTTTCAATGATAAAAATATAAAATACGAGTATGTTGCACGGTGTTGTCTACGTCTATAGGTATATCTCGAGTAGTTAGTACTTAGAACCTCCTTCATAAAATACAATAGGTGCAGCAAAAAGGCAGTCTTTGTTTTTAAGTTGGACTCCGCAACACATTTATTACATTACATTACATACATACACATACATACATTACATTACATACACATACACATACACATACACATACACATACACATACACATACACATACACATACACATTACACATACACATTACACATTACATTACATTACACATACATTACATACATTACATACACATACACATACATTACATTTACATTTATTTTTTACAAAATTGTATGTGAAATATTCTATCTACAACGGACTAATGCTGACGAAGGTCATCTCTCCAACACGATGAATGATTACGATGAAATAACATCGATATATTCTTCGTTTATTACATCCCTAGTTTACGTTTGTTGCGTAAAACGAAGAGTTGAACTCGTATTAAACACAGGCCGTCTTCAATTTAGACGGTTTTCGTAATAAACGGGTCGATTTCGCAAGTTATCGAAACGCACCTTATGTAATTAAGTAGTTAATGGATGCTTGATGAATAAGTTTGCACTTAATTTAATATACCTAATTTTATTGAAAGTAGAACTATTCACATAATCAAAGACAAACTTACCTAGTTTTGATATTGCAAGGTTTTTTATAAGCTAAAAGCTTACGTTGTTGTTATCATCATCATTATCATCATCATAATCAGCCCACTTCAGTCCACTACTGGACATAGGCCTCTCCCAAAGCACGCCACTAAGCCCGATCTTCGGCTCCTCTCATCCAACTGCTGCCAGCCATTTTGCGTATGTCATCGCTCTACCTAGCCGGAGGGCGTCCTACACTACGTTTGCCGAGACGCGGTCTCCACTCGAGAACACGTTTGCCCCAACGGTTATCGGTTCTTCGGCTAACATGTCCAGCCCGTTGCCACTTCAGCTTGCTGATCCTATAGGCTATGTTGGTTACCTTGGTTCTCTGTCGGATCTCTTCATTTCTGATCCTTGAGAGAAAATCGAGCCTTTCCATAGCCCGCTAAGTCACTTTTTTTTTCGTTGTTGTCATATAAACTACAAACTAGCTTCATTTGGTTTTCAACTCCTGAAAAGTAAGCGAGGAACTGTATAGTAAGTCTGTTAGATGCTTAAAGTTTAGTTGTAAACCTAGTTCAAGTTTAATTCTGCTGAGAAAAGGTCTTCAGCAATTTCTCAAGTATTTTACTCTCATCACAACACTTATGCAAATGTAACACCTACCTACATACCATGTTTTTTAAACAATTACATCTAAAAAGATTTAAAACCAAGTGGAAATCAAATCTTAACTGTCAAGTCATTAATAAACATTAAAGATCGAGAACTATGAAACGAAACATATACGGTAGAGCAGCTAATTATTTTGAAGGCTTACTAATTAGAGCATGAACTTACTCATAATACAAGTTTTTTTTTCTTTGGCTTGTGATTGTACATAATTTTATGCACATGTGGAACTGTTTGTCACTCTGGTATTTATTTTGTTTCTACTATTTTACTTCTTACAGGTGAGCTTTTGACAACAAGTCACCTGGTGTTAAAAGACGATGTATTCGAAGGTGGCACCACGCTACACCTGAATTTGGAACTGGCTCTCAAGGGTAGCTGCCGAAACACACCGATAGGTTCTTGGTGACAGATTCTTAACTTGAGGGTAGCCAGGCGAGCACTAGAAAATGGCACCAAGCTATGGTTTCATCACGATGTTTTCCTTCATCGAAAGCTTTAAGCTCATTGTAGGATTCGAAGCCACGACCGTGTAGGTACTTACACTATCTCTTTAACTTATAATACGAATAAATTGCATAAGTATGTACTTACTAGGTACTCTACCAGCCCTAATATAGGGTGTTACTTTGCCTGTGTAGTTGGAATTGATAATTGGCGACCTTCTTGATTCGGAGGCATGCAGCCGGCCTTCTGTCGGTGTTGTGAATAACAATCGAGTTAGTTTCCAATGTATAAGACGATACGTTATCAGCAGATCAAACCACACACCTCGGAGACCGATCTTCAATTCAGCCTTTTTTCCACATAACCGAAAAACGTCCTTCACGACTACTACGTCATGTTCTAGTTTCCATTCCATAACTCTTTACTCCAATAGTTATCGGTTTTCAGCTGATAAGAACGGTCTACTAAGGATAATAATGTGGGTTATGGCCGTAACTACTTCGGTTCTCTGTTAGAACGTCTCAATCCTGATTCAATCTTTTAGATAAACCCAGAGAGACCTTTTTGTAGCCCGTTGGGTGCCTTTTAAGTGCGTACCATCCGTAGTCCGTGTCTCCTTAAGTGTTCATATCTCAGCTCCGTATAGGACATACGTGACAACAAGAATGCCGACGAACCGGGCCGTAATTACCCTTCAATACTAATAATATAAATGCCAATGTAACTCTGTATGTGTGGCTGGCGGTCTGTCTGTGTGTTTCCTTTTCACAAAACAAATAGTCAAAACCCTGTAGAAGGTCAAAGGATACATTTTAACTCGACAAATTTTAGTCCACGCGGGTAAAACAGCGAGAAACAGCTAGTCATGTATAAAGCGATAAACACAAAAATCATCTATAAAATAAAAAAGTTTTGGAAATATAATTTCATTTACAACAACCTGGGTTTAGGTTTCAGTTTGACTCTAAATTCTGATTTCTGTTTAATATCTTAACTTACAATACGAAATATGTAGTAGAATGGAGATACATAAACTTTACTGATTGTTAGTAAACATTGAGCATCAATACAACTGACCCACTTGGAACTAGCTTATAACGAGTTTCTTCGCTCGTACAAATTAATTAACGAGTGCGATAATTGCCTAGGAATCTACTGTAGGTTTCACGGTAATAGGTGCTTTTCAGAGTTAAAGTAATAGCAAAAACGTTTTGTATTCTTACCTTTCCATGTATAAAATTGCAGCCTGTGATTTCATCGAGCTTTTAATAATAAAAGATTTTCACTGTACGTCACTCCACCAGTTGAGGCAAAACTGGTTCTTATTTTAAGCGCAAAAATCAAGCTTTTCGTGGTTGTCATAATATATACCTTACCTAACGTATGAAAAAAATAATCATAACGGCAACAAAATAAACCACCTCTAACCTTGAACAATAAAGTTCATCGTTCTCGGAATGTCTACAGTCATTAAAGGGCCTATTACAAGATAACAAACGTTTATAATTCTCTGTCAAATTACATGTTATTTGAACAAGTATGCGTGTAAGAAGATTGCAGTATTGAGCTAGCCAATTACAAACTACTCGGAACAAGGTTTTGCTTCGGGCACTTTCGTAATACCTGAATGTGCGCATGAATTACAAGAAGTACCATACTGGCATTTCACTTGACTTACCGAAACCGGTTAGTGATTTTCGTATGGTTTCCTAACTTTATCTCGTATGTAGTTCATGAAAAAAAAATCTATAAAAGATACACCTTTTGCTTGAAGATGGATATAAAATAACAAACTGAGATGGCGCAAGAACCCAAAGTACCTCCGATAAATAAAAAATGCCACTTCAGGCTGTCCTCCGACATCTCCTGCCAGCCATGAAAGGAAATACACATACATAGTATTAAACATAACAAATAATTTATAAACAAAGTTACAAGTAGGAAATTTGCCATGAACATAATAAATGACGTGACAAGCTCGGTGAGATTTCCTTACCGCAAAATAAAGGTTGCGACAACGACGCGAAGTGCGGTCAGAGGTCGGAACGCGTGGCAAGTCAGGGCAGACATAAGGGGAAATGTAAAAGTATTGCCATCGCTGAGAACGGTGAAAGAAATTGGCACGTCCAAGATCCACAATATTCAAAAGTACGCGAAATCTACCAACCTGTCTCTCAAGGAGATGGTCGACGTTCCAGCAGTGGGAACATAATAAGCTGATCATGTATCCGAACCACGAATAATTGAAACCCATGATGTGGTTGCCAATCTCGTTGATTTTTGCAATTTTTAAGTAGCTATGCAAATTTTGCTCTTCTATCATCTAATAATATAGAAGAATTTGGTGTGTACTGCTGAGAAAAGTTCTCCCGAATATTTTTATGTTTCTGTTCCTATCTCTGGCTAATTGGGCACCAATATGCTTGGAATTTGTGGAGATTATCATCACGCTACCACTTTTAGAAGAAACAGACATAGTGCCTTATCTGATCGTTTTTGTCCCTATTTCATGGGTTATTCAATTCAGATACTCAACCAAAATTATTTTTCTTTTCTTTCAAAACAAATGTTCTCTTTTTCTTAGTAAATACCTGCTTATAAATAATACAGTTTCGTTTTATAAACACCTTCGCAATTCACAAGAAACAAATATTCACGCAGCAACGAACCCATAAAAACGTAACCCATAATTAAACGAGAATACAGACCGCATTGTTTTGAATACAAGCTTTGTATTGAGCCCCTAAACCTTGACATCTTAAACCGACAACTTGGAAAACAACCAATACCTGTTGCGTAACGTTAGTATACTCAATACTATACCTACAAATATATTTATACTCGTACCACTACCGATTACATTGCCACATCATCGACCTTATTATGGCCATAAACCATATACAGATCAATATTATTGAAACCAGGAGCTAGTAAGGTTCAGAATTATATCTAAGTTATCAATAATTCTGGCTATTCATTGATCAGCTTCTATAAGAAGCAACAGAAATTTAAGGGTCGTCTTGAAGGAATTTGTACCCTCAACTCATTGAATAAAAGCATTGTAGGTATCACATTTCAGCGCTAATAAAAGATGTTTGAAGAACTTCGAGTTCTCGTAAAAAGAGATTCCAAAGAAACCGTCGGAAGAGCAAGCAGTCATTAACGTCTCCGACCTTGACTCCATATTCACGATGGCACGCTCCCACGAGCCCATTTACCGCAGTTATGTTATTATGCGAAGATTGAATCACTGATGAATTGATAGCGTTCGCCAAATAACTGTTTGTATCATTAGAAGAAGTCTGTTGAAGATATGAGTGAATCGTTTATTTCTTCTTGATTTCTTTTGTGCGTGTTATGTGAGGTTGTAATCTGTGAGTGGAAAAGGAGATGGTGAAGTTTAGAAACTGTTGCAAGATTGTATTTCGTTGTTATGTTTGATTAGATAATAAAAATCAGTTGAATAGAATGCCAATTTTTCCACGGCTTCTGTCTTTACCTATGTTTGTTTTGATACTGAATTTTAATGTAGTTGCAATAATGAATGTACTTTTATTAAATTAATGTATATAGGTAAGTCATCATCATCATTATCTTGCTCTGGTCCTATTTTATTTGATATCGGCGCAGTACGTATCTTACTGACACTCTCCTTTTTTATTCCTCGTTTTATTCACTGCCTTTTCATGTAGGTATATCTGCTCTGAGTGACACAATCTATACACCTTTTCTTTGGGTTTTCTCTTCTTTACCATCCATCAACACCAATCTATATATTAAGCAAGTATAAATATGCATAATAAGTTCAGGTTATGTAAATGGTGAATTGCAATATTTTAGATCATTCTCATTTTTATTACCAATGCTGTTAAAAATAGCATGTGTGCAAACGAGATTTATATTCTGAACCGTGTTATTTATAAACATTACAGGCTGCTGTTTAGAAACATCATCGGAACGGTAGCGATATACATAGTTTGTTTATCTTTCAAGATCGTTCAAGTAGATAACACGTGTCTAATAACATTGAAATTAAATTTAAGACACATATTTATAAGAAGTAAACGTAAATGCAGGTAAGGATTTCTCGTAAAATGGGAAGTATGAAAAATCCAATTGTTTCTTTTACAGACACAACACTTTTGCTTTTGCATGTAATTTATTCTCTAAACCTCTATGCGCATTTTCTGTTATGTGAGCATCCTAAAAGGTTTGGTTTGAACACGGGATTTGCATTAGAGTTAATTAGGGTATCTTTTTCTAATTCTTGGGTTCTTTGGTTCTTGGTAATTCTTGGGTTCTTGGGTTTCTTGGGTACTGGGAATCTGAGAAACTGGCGCCCAAATGAGGTTTCTGGAAAACACACTTATAGGTGCTGTGGCGTGGACCCTGTTCACCTCTTTTTGTTATTGTTTGATCTTCTCGTACATCTTTCTACATAAACCAAAACTATCATTTATGACAGGTATCTACTATCTAATAAGGTGATATAATTTATCATCAACACCACCAGTTCTAATGCCAACTGTCTGTTTCAAACCACGCTGGTTTGTTGTAACAATAAAATCGTTAGCCATTGTGATATTGTACTTTATCTGGCACGGAACAACAGAATTGCCACATCGAATACCGTGAACGTTATTGTAGTTAATGACTAATCAACATCTGGTAGTCCAACCTATGATATTACCTACCTCTTGTAGCTCTTGTGCTTGTATCCTTCGCAGAATAAAGTGTCGGTATAAAAAGCAGGTTCTAAACATTTTTGGCGTTCTTTGTGGGGCAAATGTTCATCAATAAAGGCCTTGAAAATAGACTAACTAAATATTTGGGATAGTCAGATACTTGCCATCCATGTCTGATTTCACATCAAACATTTGTATGTTAATATTTATCAAGATCTCTTGACAATTTTCACGGAGTTGCCCGCGAAGTACTACGCTCTCGGTGATGGACATTGCACTGCGTCCGCTATTTTATAGGTGACATAATCTTACAGCAATAGTAAGATGTATTACGTTGCTGAATAAAGCATGTCAACGCATAAGACCATCCTTTGTGATACTTACCATAGAGCTTTAATATTGTTCTAGTTTCGAATTTCTCTATTCTGTCATTAAACACCACATAACGTCTGTGGTGGTGTGGTGTACAATTAAAAAGTTAAGAAAACGACCAATGAAATTAATGGATAAACTACTCGTAGTTTAAAAACACCAACCTGCCGACGCTATTAGTCCCGTAATGAATTTACTTAGTAGAACACAACTGTTTAAAGAACCTCTCAATGGACGACGCCTATTACGGAGCTTTTAACCTGAATATTTCAACATGCAATAAAGCCTGCCTTATACGATTTATACTCGTTATTATTGCAAGAATGGCTTATTAGAAATAGATAGACGGTCACATTTATCATGTAAAAAACTAGTCCTTATTTTTATAATGGGTATCGACGAGATCAGACTTAAAACTGGACTAAGAGGCAACGGTATTCCGACAGGCTTACTCGAGAGCCAGTTCCTAGTCCAGATGTACTAATAATGAATTATTATGATGCGGCACATGCTGAAGTTACCCCTATAATTAAATAAGTAATTGGTACCTACTGTAATAGGACTATATCATTAGCATCATCAGCCTTTACGTTCCCACTGCTGGGACTCTGGCCTTCTCTCTATCTACCACGCTGGTCCAGTGCGGTTAGCCCTTGAATGTTGTGGTTCTTGGGCATGCCGGTTTGTTTTCCTTCACCGTTTTTTGACTCATTTTTGAATTTCCGTTTTTTTTTTTTGTAGCGGGGAGTCTGTCGCGCTTCTCCACTCCACATCATCACGTGGTCAAACAATGATACCTTGTCAGAAGTACAAAAATCTAGGTTATATTTCAATCTCGAGAATATGGAGAGTTCTGAACTTTTACCATAACAGTATCTTATAATTATCATTATTACTAACGTATGGTGCGTTTAAACATCGCGTGAAACCGAGCTCGTTTTAACTCCTTTAAGTCGTGCCGTGTTTTGTACATGTGTGTCAAACTTAGAAATGTATGGGAGTGGCGCTTGAATGGAGTCAGGGCTGCCACAGGGCAGGTCACGGACGACCTCACTCGTGATCGAAAGGTTAGCATACTGATACGTTACAAATATAAATATAGAGGTACAAACATCCTAATTGATATGTACCTACTCGATATTTATCATTAATCATTACCTATGTGTAAATACATTTTTCAATTTTAGAATTCTAGTCAAACACGTAGGTAGTTTTTTTTTAAAGGAAGCATACAATTTTGAGCTTACGTTATAGGAAATTATCCTGAATATACCATTAAAATAGCACTTAAAAAGAGTGTTTTAGTAAAAACT
The DNA here is from genome assembly GCA_931315375.2 of Opisthograptis luteolata. Classification (NCBI taxonomy): domain Eukaryota; kingdom Metazoa; phylum Arthropoda; class Insecta; order Lepidoptera; family Geometridae; genus Opisthograptis; species Opisthograptis luteolata. The sequence continues at coordinate 6,421,754 of OV928047.1, read as the reverse complement.
TAACCATATCCAACTAGTTGAAACTCTGTAGGAAAACGTTGGTAGTGAATGTTATAGAAACCAAATTAGTTTAAATCTGTAGATGTGTTTTAGAAATGTGTAACTATTATTAATTTATTACCATCCTCAACCACTTCATCAATTGGAGACATAACAGACATAAAAATCACATATACCTAGGTAAAGTTACTAATTTTTTCATCAAACAAAACGTGCACAGTAGGTCTACAAAAATGTCCATGACATTAAATATGTAACAATTATGTTCATTTAAACACTTTTTCAATGGTTTTGATAAAGCTTCCGTTTGTCAAAAGTTAAGGCAGATCGCTATAGTTTAAAATAAACTGGATCTCACTAGAGAGCCAGCTCCCAGCCCCGACGTAACCTGTCAGGGTCTTGCGGTCAAACACTGCTACCAGTTAAACTATGACGTCACTTTAACCATAGGTGATACACATTTTTGCTTAACTGAAGATTTAACGAAAGTGAACTATGGAGTTAATGTTAACTATGTATGGTGCAACCCAGCCTAAGTCGGTTGGTAGAGAAAGGATTGCCAACTTTGATAACAATGATGCTAACAACTTCAAACAACAAATATCATAAACATGACTCACAGAGCTAAACAGGTTTAATCTAACCTACTAAGTCCTAAATTTATTCTCAACCTTTTATGAAAGCGTTAAAGCTTAGATATAAACATACAAAATAGACATATTCAGTTGTTATTGGAACACGATAATGTGTCAGCCGACCGCACACATGGTTTCTGCGTATTTTACTCTTCCTGTAATCAACAAGTCCCGTCCCATCCATCAATTGGGACCGCAACACAACCAATTAAGCCAACGACCTGCCGATTGGTAATTGGATTGATTCAATTAATGATCGCCTTTGGCATATTTCGTTCGTTTATCGCTATTAAATGTAGATAAGTATCAGGAGGGTTTAGACACGGTACAAATTAATTAAAGTATTTTTATTAAATGATTTTGAACGAGTAATGATTTTAAACTTAGATTTGTCAATGTAAGACATTTAACTAACTATGCAGATAAAATTGGTATTATTGGACTTAAAACCTTATTTGTACAGAGCTGTACCGCACAAGATAGCGCTTACCATCTGTAGAACATCCTGCTTACTTACAGATTTATATCTCCCCAGGAACAGGACCAAATTTATTAATCAAAAGTTAAAACAGACGAAATAAAATAAACGTGTACCTAATATAAAATTTTCTACCTATAAGCAGTAACAGTATTCGAAATCATTAAGCAATTAATATAATTGCTGAGTAGTAAGTAATTGATGAGAAAGGGTAAAAAGCATAAATTACATACATGTGAGTGGTCAATCGGTACTCAGTACGCCTTCTTCGTACGTTTGTTGATGGCAATTACACGCTATTTGACGCGGGTAAATGAATCAAAAGCGCGTAAAAGTAGGTAGCGTAAATATTCGAAAAAAAAAACATTCAGTTAAGAAAAAAAGGGTTTGCGAAACGTTTACATTAAAAACGTTTTATTCATTATTTTGAAAAAGTTATAAACCAACCTCTTTAAAACTTCCTCACAGTCTCCTTAAAAGCTAAAGTTTTCATAGCTTATTTTCTGAAACATAGGTACGCTAAATACGCTATTTTCTGAAACAAAAGTACGCTAAATACGGTACGCTATTTGGTAAACAAATACTTAAAGTAACCTCAACGATAATAACAAAATAATTGGAAATAAAACAAAAGCAAAACCACATTCAGCCACATTTTTAAATGGATGTGGTCGAATCTCGTTCAGCATCTATACCCTAATTTATCGTTGATTCTTTATCTGTGTCATTGTTTTCAGTTCGAGAAGTACTTTCTTTACGGGCAAAAAGCTATGGCTATTTTTTGTAAGAACTCTAGTCGTTTCTTTCTTAAAAGAAACAAATGACTAAAAACTTTCTAGGTTAAACTTTTTTGTTATGGTAAATTACCGACATTCAATTTAAAAAAATCAACAGCGAGGTTACGTAATACTTTTTGGTATACTTAGTGAAGAAACAAAATAATTAATTTAAAGTGTTCGTGACTTTTTTGGCGGCAATCGAATTGTCAACGTGAAAATTTTGTTTTTATTTCCAAAATGTGTTCGTTTCACGAAATATTGAATTACAATTATTAAATCTCATCATCAAACATTTATCCAAAGCTTTGTTATTCAAAGTAATATAACTATAGAATATAAATTGAGAGCTTACGTCACTACCGTCACAGAATGGATTCATCAAGCACACGTGGGACCTCCCATTCAATGCAGATGACACGTAGACCTAAATAACTATATCTACACAGACTTACGTTACCTTGTCGCAATAAGAAAACGAATGAGTTCATTCAATTGTAGAGAAGACGTCAAAATATTGAGTGTGAGAAAGTTGTTTATGTAAGTTGAGCGTAGGCTACGGTTTCCGGTCGCCAGTAATGACAGTCTTTACGTTTTGAATAGACGATCCACTCCAGTATTAAACTATATTATTGATATTTACGTTAATTGCTTTGGTACTTTTCCATCAATGATGTTTATTTATTATGCCCAGTTGTTATTGAATTTGTGACACACCATTAATTTTCGAATTGAATACGAAAGGTGTGTGATGACGTAGGACAGAATAAAGAGATGCCGTAGGCAACAAGTAAGGGTAATGTTAAATATGTTTTCATATTCACGTTAACTGTTATAGAGCTATTTATAACAGTTAATTGTATGAGATGATAAATTCGCAGCGCTTAGACAAAAAGTGGAGGCACAACTAATATTTTGTTAGATAGCACATGGCGGTGTATCTTATAAATATATTTATGTAAAAGTAAACTAGATAGCAAACTGTACAGTTTCCGATATGGATTTTTTTTATTTTTTCCTGATTCGTCATACTCCTAATTGGTCATATTCCTAATTCGACACTTTCCTAACTGGTCACATTGCTAACTCGTCATTATACAGTCAAATGAAAACGCGAATACGCGAATTTTTTTATATTTATTTCTTGTTACAATAACTGAACTTAATGTTAAAGGCAAACACTTTCTTCGCATTAAAATAACCAAAGCTTCTCCGCGTAGAAAATAATTCATTTAAAAAATGTATACTAAGGAGGTTCTATTTACCACAGAAGATTTCTATAATAAGTTTGTGCAGTCAAATGTACATGGTATGACGAGTTAGGAATGTGACGAATCAGGAATATGACGAGTTAGGAATATGACCAATTAGGAATATGACGAATCAGGAACAAATAAATTTTTTGACAATCAGGCGCATCTTTAACTTAAAAGACTATACATATAGACTTATCAATTAGCATTTTACGCTTAGTTTTAAAAATATATTATTACTAATCTAGATGTTTATTTAACATTTACAGTTATTCAAAATATTTTGTACCTTAAAAAGTGCAGTATTTCGAAGTTAGCTCTTTTCTACTCTATAGCAATATTTGTACCTTATTACTTAAAAATCTTACACTATATTTTTAGTATCAATGTAAATAAAATAAAAGTAAGTAAATCTGAGTATTCAATTTGTTAGGTTAGGCTGATAATAAGCTTAATAGGTCATGAAATGAAAGAGCGATCCTCCGATATCATTACCATAAAATAAATACAAAACCTACCTACTTATGGTAACACAGAATGTAGGCCATTTCCTCTTCATCTTGGTCGCACCCACACTCTGAGGACGATTACCTCGAGGTCAATGCTCTGGGCTCTAGTAAGGTTTCGTTACGGTACATAAACCAATTTATCGACAAAGAGTATTTTTATTCATGAAATTGAAGAAGAAACGTTGCGTCGTTGTCATGGCATATTTAGCCGTGATATGTCTTGCTCGTTATTTTAATTAGACACGCGGTTACGCGGTTTCACTCTTGTAGAGATATCCCTATATGATTTTTATCACAATTAAACATGCTACTAGGGACCTTCCCCACAGCCTTTTTTTTTTATAAATTATACACTATAATATCCCATTTTTTATATAGATTGTATATTTCTAAGTCTATTCTTAGTGCACCCCTAAAGGATGCTACTTTGAAAATATCATGTCTAAGCCAACCAACAGTTGTGTTTGTGAGCGTTGATATTTTAATAAATGACTTAAAATATTAAAAAGAATTTACAAAATCCGTTCCGGAGATTACGTCCTATAACAAACTCATGAACATTTACTATATACATATTACTAAATAGTATGTTAAGCATCTCTGCTGGTAATATGTAAGTATGTATTTGATATTTTATTGAACTATTCAAATAATTGTTAGAGGTCGAATTGGATGTCTGTATTATTTAAAGTTTTATTTCTCATAGTATTACTAACGAGAAGATTCACTTCGGTATGTAAGTTTTCCGAATAACAAAGCTATTAAGATTTTTATCTGCGACATGAAATATGACCAATATTTTAGATGTAGGTACATTCTCACGTTTTTATCGTACGAAAAATAAAACGATGCGAGTTCCTATTTTAGGAACATTCTAGTTTAGAATCAGCTAAAAATGAAAATATAACTAATTGAAACTCCTTACTTTTTTAAAGTTGATATAAATACAATGCTTTTATTTAGTTTTTAAAAAAAGTCAGAGAAAAACGAGACAACTTATTGCTATATCACGCTGTCTTAACGGTTTAATAAGAGTTGATGTAAGTATATAATGTATTAAATAAATGTAGGCTTTCTGTAGATGTATTAAACAGCCCGTGACATTAAAATCTAGCTTTTATATTTAACGGGACTTTAACGGTAATGAAAAAACTTCCGGTTGTCAAAATCTTTACACTGGACAATTGGACGATATCAGACTAGACATTGTAGAAGACGTAATATTGTCAGCAAGACCTATTTTTTGTACGTTCAACTACATTGAAATAGACGTTGATCATACCTGTCAGTAATAGTGACAGATAAGTTGAAAGGGAATCGTTTGGCTTGGTATGGACGTGTTATGAGGAGGAATGGTACTCATATTACCGAAAAAGTGATGAATATGAATGTTGATGGATGGAAGGGAAGACGAAGACCAAAGAAAATATGGATGGATTGTGTAAGGATTGATATGAATGAAAAAGGAGTGAATGAAACGATGACGGCTGATAGGGGAGAGTGGAAGAAGAATGCATGCTGCGCCGACGCCAAGTAATGGGACCAGGGCAAGAAGAAGAAGATACCTATCAGTAATAATTAAAAAATATAACACAAATATCATTCATCATCATCAACATCAACCTATACGCTCCCAGTATTGAGAAACACGCCTTAATACTTAATACTATAATACAAGGCATAATTTTGAATAACTTTCTAATGAAAGACGTGTCATCAATGCCATTTGTAGGCAAAGGTGAAAGCACTGATTGCATCATAGCTTACATACGCGAAAATATAGGTAGGCTGGCACTTGTGTCACTTCGTTATGTTATCTAACCATCTTCACAACGTTACTAAGCAATTCTGGCCCCAACAGAGTGATGAAAAGATGTTCGTGCAAACGATAAGAGGAATCCTGCGACTGGATTTGTTTTGGTAGAGCATCAAAAGCAGACAATCCATAATAATAACTCCTACCGTCACAAACACAGTTCTGAACCCTAACTAGAAAGCCTTGTATGTGCTGTGTATGTGAGTGACTAGATACACGGAGACTCTAATGCTTTAGAATCTATCGGGAATACACAACACCCAGGCACAAAAAAAACACTTATTTTTTAAAGCTCAAATGAGACGTGATAATAAATAAATAGTTCATCAGCGGGAAGACGTCTACTGTTAAGAGTGTTAAGCATGCACCAACGCCATAATGATCGGCTATTAGACATCTGCATCCATCGGCTCCCCGCGACTCGTACTATGTCGTTGGTACCCGTGGGAGTCTACCTCCAAAACGTCTTCCGACTTCGTGTAATTCATTCAGTTTTACCAAAGATCTTCTGGTAGTTACGTAAAGCATAATGGCTAATTTTCGAATCCAGAAGTACAAGAGTCAAGAACCCGTATGCTCAGTAATTTCACTGAATACATAACGTAATGTCCAACGTTAACTCACAACGTATTCTGTTCTATGCTTGCCAAGTGTGCGAAACGGACTGGGCCGTGTTGACGTCAACAGTTGCATTTAGAATTTTCTTATCAAGTAGTATCTTTTGCAGCTAAAAAAGACGATTTGGTGGAAGGTCGCACCATGCTACACCTAGATTGGAAACTGGCTCTGAAATTCCATAAAATTACTGCTTTAGCGCTGAAGGACGCTATAGGCTGTAGAGCTCTGCCCCTGTTGGACCCTAGATGTGGCCTGAAACAGGCCTGTGACCGCAGTGCCAGCTATAAGGGATGAAAGTAAAGAAAATCTTTCTAAATCCGTCCCATCTTTCAATCTCCTTCCATGCATGTTTATGCTCTGCAAGTATCATTGACAGACAAACGGAACAAAACAAGACGACAATACACATTCAATTATCTGTTCATTAGAGCTGCATTGTCAAGCATCGTTAACAAATGACACGTTAGGTAGAGGTACAGAAATTATACTGTACGTCAATACAATCGAATGTCCACTAGAAACCCGCGGTCCTACACTTTCGCGACTTTCACTCGCGCCGCGACGTGCGCGGCGCAGGCGCATAGTCGCGGACGACTGACGACCTGATCAACGGAAAAGTGTAGGTGTAAGCCGTCTAAGATCAAAGCGTAAATGATCCTTGAGAACAAAATTTTAAAAATCAAAAGTTTCTAAAAAATAGTTTTTGAAGTGTATGGGTCCCAAGTGGGAATGCATTGATGTTTAAGTATAATAATGGACAGTTCCTAAACATTTAATCTCGGCATTTGTGTCAAACTGTCAATGCACGGGAATAATATTGATCAACAAATCAGTAAAATGGAGAGGAACCTATAGGATTTACCTACCTATGCAAAACAAATAGCAAAGCTTACCTAAGCTTTTTTAAATCAGCGACAAAAAAAAAGTGTTTTAAAAAAAAACTCTTTTCTTACAAATCATTCCCATAAACAAACATTTAAAATCACAAAAGCCTTACTAAATAGTGTTTCGACTCGCGCAATTAAAACAAATTATCACGCTCACATATAAAACAAATCCACCTCAATTTTACATGTTGTGCTTTCGCCGTAATTTCACTTTTAACAAGTCTTAACATACAATTAAAACGTAAGAATTTAATTAAATAAATATGATTTGTTTTAATTTAAAGTCACGGTCGGTAAACACGAATTTGTTCATACATTTGGCAATTGGACCAGTGATCAATTAATGCAAACTAGAATGCCGCTGTCTAAATTATTGTTTACTAAATCTTCTATAATTAATATTTTATATTGAAAGAGTCTTGGATAGCTTGAAACTGAAACTCTAACACCCGTAATTAATCATCGATCCTGATCCGCTATCCGCGGTTTTGGATCGATATGTCATGTCGATGTCATTTTAGTAGTAATATGTCAAGAGCTAAAATGACATATTATGAAATGACATATCGATCCAAAACCGCGGGTAACGGATCAGGATCGATTATTAAATTCGGGCGTTAGAGGATCAATGTGTTGCATAACTATGAATAAATATTATAAAAAGACTGACTGACTCTGACATTTAGAAAAACGGAAAATAAATTAGAGGCGATTAATTTGAAATCTAGGTAGGTAGTACCTATATTTACTTAGTTTTATTAATGTTGTTTATGAATTTCACCACAACCAGAGACGACCTGTTCTGAATTTAGGTACTACGCATCACATTAACATTATAAATGTGTATGTTTTTGCTTCTTCACGCTGAAACGGCTCTATGTAAATACATAGAGCCGTTTCAGCATTCACACAAATGTGTGAAATTTAAAATGGGAATGGCTTAGCTATATAGAGACCCTGGATTGACACATAGGCAACTAAAAACGTTCCTACGGGATAGTCGGAAAACCACGAGGCATAGCTAGTAATTTCATAAAAATGCTTACCAAGACAACTTAATTTGAAAAGCAGCATTTTAGCTTCAGACTCGGTTACCTAATCCTTTCAGATGCGCTCTAAGACCTTGTTTTACTGTAAGCTAAAAGTGAAATGGCGAAGCCGTCAACAAAAGTTACGCACACTGAGAGCCTTTAGAAATATAAGTCGTCTATCCGTAGTTATGCAATTTCGACACACTCATGTGGCCAGAGTTGATAATAGCAGAAAGGTATTATGTATACTTACTGTTATGTTACAAAAGATAATGATACCTATTAAATTTGACATTCACAAAAAAGAGGACAGAAATGTTTGATTAACTTCTATCAAGCTGTTATAACATACGATTTTTTTACTGAGTTGAAAGTGTAGAGCTCTGGTGAGTAATATAATATTTTATAATCTATATAGGTACCATAAATAAAAATGAAATGCTATTTGAAATATGGTAAGCAGGCATTCGGATTTGGTAATTTTTTTAAATGTTTAAAATTGCCGTTTTGGGAAAGAAAAATTGGAAAGTTCGGGGTAAACTGAAACTGTATTTTTTTCTGTGGGATTTGTTCAATGCAACTTATTTATATTTGCATAGTCGCTCGCGGATAACCTATTATAATAAAAATGTATTTTCTTATTATCAAAATATTATCACAAAAAAAAAGTTCTTCCCTTATTTCTTTCATAGTTGAAATTGTATGTATTTTTTTTAAAGAAGGTTTATATGATATCCTCTTCGTAGGGCGCAGGCAAAACCGCGGGGCGTGTCTATAGTAAAAAAATATTATTATTGTCTTAAGTCTTTGATGGAATCTTTGCTGACTTAATGTATTTTTTATATATATATGGCTTCTGAGAAACACACCTAAATTGAAAAAAGAAAAAGTTAGGTGTAGGTACTTACCTACTTTGGTACCAATTATTTTGACGATTTCAAAACTCCAGCCAGCTCTCTTTTTTAATGCCTGCAGTGTGTCGGTAGAACTACACAAACTAGATCAATGCAATGCGTTGGCATTGAAATATAACAATAGTTGAATATCAATTACAGTCAAAGGTACTAGACTAGCTATATACAAATGCTACGGTTTTATTTTTTCGTACAGCGGTGATAACTAAATTTATATATATTTTAATAATATATTTCAATAATATCGTAAGAATTAGGTTTTATAACGGGATAATTACCATGTATTTGTTTTTGTTTGAGTTCTCGATATTTCGGCACTGTTGCAAGCGCCATGATCACGAGAATACTAAAAGTTTCTGCGGGTAGGATTGTTGATGTTATAACGGGCATTTGTGTGAAAGACAATCATAAAGGGTCACAAAAGAAATTTGAAACGGCTCTACGAAACACCCACTGACCTGACCTGTTTTGAATTATTGTTTACAGTTACTGTCTCTCAATCAAGTAATTTGTCGCTATGATCACGTCGTTGATTACAAAACTATAAATGTAGATACTTATAAGCCAGGGCTAGGCAACGGTAACATACTAAACGGTCCGCGACGCTTCGCAAGACGTGAGCCTACTGATTGCATACGATAATAGTAGACTATAATCTGTAGCTACATACCACACGAACAGTATCTGAGCTCTTGCCAATTACAAATACCAAGCTTGGTGGTCTCTAGTGCTCGCCTGGTTATGTCCTGGCAGCGTCACTTGAGAGCCAGTTCTCATTACAGGAGTAGCGTGGCGCCTGTGCAATTTTCGATCACATCGTCACTTAACATCTCGTGGCTTGTCGTCAAACTCTGCCCTGTAATAAATATAAAAAACAAGGTTTACACTACTAAGCGAAAGCTTGGCTGGGATTCTTCGTCTGCCTGCAAAGCGCATTCATTTTGATTTTTGGCATCCATAATTTTTTGAATGTAACTGCGAATTTAAATACAGTATCTACCCGCTCTTTTTCTCAAGTTTGATCTAGGTACATGCAAAGTGAACTGCATAGCCGATATAGCTCAATCGTCTAAAAGTGTGTGAGCGTGGTACAAATTAGTGCCTCAATAATGTATTGCGTACGTTGATAGGCCATTATACCTCATTAAAATACTCAGTGTTTCTGATGGGCAATCAACTAATTGAACTGATTATATAGCGGTGGGAGTAAGCTTGAAGATAGTGTTTGGCTGTGGTGTAATTTGAGTGGTGTAAGTGCCTCATTAGCGATATACCTGCGGTATAGTATGTGGATACACACATACCTACTCACTTACCTATATTCTTATTGGGTTTAAAAACTGTTTTTATATATTAGATAAATTTAGCATGCTTAACATTAAACATAGACAATTAGACAGGCATACACAGGAGACACTTGCTAAAATTAAGAGATTACAGAGCGAAAGCTTTTTTGGCATTTTCATAAAAAAAGATTATCAGAAACTTTCGCGGGCGCGGGCTTGCATACAACAACCTACCGAAATTTCATTTCAATCGGATGAATGGATAACGAACGCATATAAAAACATTAATTTTAGAGACGAAAGATAAATTAAATAAAAACAAAAATTGCGTCACTGATTCACAGTACACAGCAAAACTTATCTCACTGGTCCTATAATTTAACTAATGCAATGCAATCCACCACATGGAGACTCGGTGCAACGAACTCCAACTAAAATAATTATTTACGACGGCAACCGCAAGTAGCATCCAAAATAAACCCGACTAATATGAGTTCCAGGAACATGTGTAACCGTTTCATTGCAAAAAGAATAAGAAGAAACAAGACGTCTTGTGGCTAGAAAAGCAAAACGGAAAAATAATAACGTGTGACAAGACAATGACAGCAGTGAGGAGTGTTGCCAGCTAGAATATTGGAATCCCGTTTGTTCTTATATCCAACAGATTATTTATTATTAAATTATAAATAGTAGATATACAGTTTACTGATTTTACTATAGGAGCTTAATGAGCAGTTAATGATGACAAAAAACAAGTCAATGGGGATTTGTAAACTTTTCAATCTACAATCCCCATTCTAGCAGACAATGAGGATGTGTAGACTAACCCTGAAAAAAATATGGTGGCAAAACTACTCCAATAAACAAAAATTGGAAAAACACAGCTAGTCATTTGTTTTTTTTTTAATTTTGGTAATGACTATAATTATTATATGAGATTTTTATTAACATGTAGAACATAAAGTTATGTATGCTTTCTAGAAAAGTTCTCTCTGTTTTATTTCCTAAAATGACTCAATAACTTTTAAGGAGAAACGTATACGCTGCCACACTGGCAGTTACCAACGGGATATGTTAATTTAAAATAGCATCCATTGAAGACTGTGTTCTTCTCTTTGTAGTTAGTCATAGTGGAGGTTTAACGACTTGTAGAATGGGTGGGTGTAGGAAAGGAAACGGAAGATGAAATGACAGATCAAAAGCCTTTTGTAGCAGTTTGGAATATAGCTTAACTATTCCTCAAGTTATGCGAAGGCATCTAATATCTTTGGATAGGTTTTTTTTCACCCTCCACAACTCTAATAGCTGTTGTCTCTATGATTCTATAGTCAACATCAACTAGTCTTTTTTTCATTTTTGGGTTAATACGGTTTGTGTTTTTACAGTAGCCTGGAGTGTAAAATTGTTAAGTACCTAAATGATGGTGATGAGATGATGTGACTCAGCCACTAGCGGCACCAAGCACAATAGTACTTTACTTAAACTTTACACGGACATTTTGGGGCGACTAGTAACTGTAAAAGGTCGTACGATACCCCATCGGGTCGTGCATCGTCGCATGACCCGATGGGGTATCATCGTACGATCTTATCGCCTTCAGAGCTGATCAAAGAGTGCGCTCCTTCACAGATCGTGTCCCATCCCGCTGGTTAAAGTGATAGTTTTCAGGCTTCGCATAAGGCAGTTACAAAGATATCTGTCGTGGACACGGGCCCATACATTGCGGATAACGGGCGATTTCCCTTGTAAACCGGGTAATGGTATACTGTGATAATTTCACATGAACTTTACTGTAAATTGTCGCGCAAATGAAAGTTGGAATTAAATTTGATTTTATGGGGTTTGTTCTAGACCGTTTTTTATAAGATACTCTGGCCGCGCATCGAATGCAACCCAATGGGTATTATGAATAAATAATTAAATATCCATATCCATATTATTAGGGTTAAATTATTATAATTCTTTTAGTAATTGTAACCCATCTGGTGTCAGCAATGGTCTTTGGGGTCCATCTTAACTAATTATATTCAATAATTACGTTTGCATGATTGGCTATAGAATAGATATCTATAATAATTGAGAATGCAACCACTGTAATGAACACCAATGACAGAGTTAAATCAGCCAGTTCAGATTCAGATAGAACAATCTAAACAAATCAAGAGATAATATCGCAAAAAACAACCCTGATCTTCTTGATGCTATACAAAAACAATACACAAGGCATCTCCCACGTTTTTATCAGTGACTACGTGTTGTATCATACCACGTAAAGATTACGATCTGCTTACGATGTTAGCTTTTTGTCTTTATCTGCTTTATGGTAATTGTGGCAGACAATGTCGATAACGCATAATTTTTTTCTGTTATCTATATACTTACGCTTTTAAGATGAAGAGGCAATCTCATGTTTATTTGTTCTGGATTGTCTCCCGAAATAACTAACTGACCGGAATGAAAAAAATCTGGGTAAAGTTTGGGAGTGGCCGAGGGAGTGTGTACGTTTGTCACTTTATCACGCTGAGCTCGCGCTTTCGGCGAAGGAAAACATTATGATGAAACCATAACTTTGTGGAGCATTTTCTAGTACTCGCCTAACTACCTCCAGATTTGAAGGTAGGTAGGTAGGTAGGTTTGGTGTGTATCAGTCAATTAGTTTAAAACTTGATAATTCATAGCCTTAAGCATTCCATACAAATTAAGAACAATCCATTTAACCAATTTATAACACCTAAGTAATAAAAACAAGTGAATCATTGCTCATAATATTTTATGAGATACTTTGATATAGCATTTATGGAACTATTAGCTGCTGCGCAGAAGGACTTTCTTCTAATAACGACTGCATTGGAGAAATCTCGAGAGAAACACTCAGCGAAAACGCTCGTTATTTTGATTTTGTTCATTTCGATCACGACCACATGATTGGATAGTCAAATCGATTGTGAGTATGGATGGATGGATGGATGGATGTTTGTTACTCTTTCATGCAAAAACTACTGAACGGATCTGAATGAAATTTGGAATGGAGATAGCTTATCCGCACGTAGTCCGCATGGGGGAGGATCGGGCGGCAAAGCGTTCTTATTTGGGACGACCGAATGGACGTAGGCCGGTCGGACGCCCTAGATGCCGCTGGAAGGACGCGGTGGATGCAGACCTGCGCGAGCTCCAGACTCTCAACTGGGCTAAAATCGCTCAAGATAGAGAAGAGTGGCGCTCTCTCGTTTCGGAGGCCAAGACACACTTTGGGTCGCTGAGCCATCGGAGTTAGTTAGTTAGTTATAGCTTATACCCTGGATAAACACAAAGGCTACTTTTTATATCGGAAAAAGGTTTCTGCGGGATAACGGGAAAACGCGAGTGAAACCGCGGGGAGCGGCTAGTTATACATATTTTTATTAGATTTTAGACTATCATAATTACAGAGAAAAATGGTTGTTAGTTAGCCCCAACTATCAGCTTAATCTCGGAGTCGTCCTCTTAAAATGATTATGGTGTATCACCGTCAGCAATTTTAACTATGGCTTTATACTTCCAGACAATGAACGTCGATGCTGTTCATATATGCGATGAGTTTTGATTACTAAATGTTGTTTTTATCATCATCCTTTGTTTACAGACACAAAGGAAATGTTGTATGTAGTAATTTACAAGGACGTTTGGTAGAAACTAACTGTCCAAAAGATGTATATTCCAGCCTATTATGTATTGTGTCTTTTACCTACATATTATGTGCTTATTCTTGTAGACAATAAACCAACCAATTTTAGATGCTTGTGGATTTATAAAATTACGAACTTGAAACATGACGAATTGACACACAGATAGGTATGTTAAGTGTGTATGGAAAGTTTGAAAAAGCATGCGTTTCTAATCTCAGCTTATTTATACATCTGTCAGTTTAAAGTAACTTTTTATATTCACTATATTTTTTACAGCGAACTAAGAATTTATTTGCACTCTCTTATAGATATGTCGACTTTCAGATTCAGTGATAGGTACTCTTCATTAAATTTAAACTTGATGGTTTGTAGAGTTATATATGTATAGGTAGGTAGGTACTTACATAAAAATATGTAAGTTGAGATTGATATTAAAATAGGTCTCAGCAGTGGGAACGTAATAGGCTGATCATAATGATGGTGATGAGATGGATTAATGTATTTAGGTGATCCGTCAGAGAACTAAAGTCACCGACATAGCCCACAGAATTAGCAAGCTAAAGTGGCAGTGGGCTGGTCATATAAGCCGCAGAACCGACAACCGTTGGGGTAGACGTGTTCTTGACTGGAGACCGAGTCTTGGCAAACGTAGTGTAGAACGAACGCCCTGTGACAAGGTGGAGCGACGACTTGCGCCGAGTGGCTGGCAGTAGTTGGATGAGAAGAGCCGAAGACCGGGCTCAGTGGCGTACCTTGGGAGAGGCCTATGTCCAGCAGTGGACTTATGCGGGCTAATAATGATGATGATGATGAATGTATTTAGTATTTACCCAGTCTAACTAGGTAGGTACGTCGAACCTGGCAAACGACTCATGATGATAGAAATAACAAATACAAGTAAGTCAAGGTATAAGTTCCTACACAAGATCACATTGTATAATTTGATGGAAAATAAACTTCTAACGCAGTAAAGGAAATAAGTGGCCGGTATCAATCGGCTCAATGGGTGGGAAAGCATTTTATCTCGGAACAAAACAATCGAACAATACAAAACACCGGATTAAATCGCCATTGTGGCCGTATTTAGTAAACTGTTGGTGGTATTGTCACTGTAAACAAACATTGTCAATGACGCCTACTAAGCTGCTTGGTAGAGGTGACTAAATTCTGTCTGATGGGAAGCGCCACCGCTTACTATGCAGGCTCACCTATGCAGTTTTCCTGTCTTGTCGCGTAAATACTTTTTTTTGGTATGTGACTACTATTTAAAAAAGATTTTAAAAAAAAATTATGACCTTGAAAATCACCTCCTACCAAAGTGCTCACAACTAAGCTGTTTACCGAAAGGTTTATTACAATTACAATTCTACCTGCGAAGGTAACGGTCCCGGGTTCGAATCCCGGTAAGGGCAAATATACTGAGCACGAATATTTGTGCCTGAGTCTTGGATATTTATATCTATATAAGTATTTATTTGTATATATAAGTATGTATATTGTTGTCTAGTACCCATAACACAAGTTTCGAGCTTAATTTGGGGCTAGGTCAATTTGTGTGCAGATGTCCCCGATATTTATTATTATTATTATTTTCTATGATAATTATTGTGTCATAGAGAGAGAGAGAGGTAAAGAAAGGTAAAAAAAGATCCCCAACAGTAGGTACTGGATTAGTAAGAAGAGATTCTCTTGTTTGCAATGAGTAAAGAATTATCGGAAGTCATCATTATCGAAAACTAAACTGGCTCTTTCTTTATATAGAGGCAGAGAATAGACATAAGAACAGCATAAACCCGACACAAAACCAGATCGATAGAGTTCATCTCATTCTAAGTTATCTTTCCGTCTTTCCAGGTATTACAATGCTCGCGATCTAAGTGAACAATGGACGCGCTCACGTGGTTGTCTTTAGGGCTGCAACTGGCCGCCCTATGCTCCATCGTCGGAGCCCTACTCCTGTACCTGCTGAGGAAGGTCAGGGTCGCGGAGGTCCTGCCCGTTGACAGCGCGAAAACTGTGCTGATCACTTCAGTGGACACCGCGCTCGGACTGCAGGTTTGTCACAGTTATTCAACTACTTCTTACAGATTAGCGTTTGACCACAAGTCACCACATGTTGAGTAACGACATGGTAGAAATTGGCACCACGCTACACCTGGACTGAGAATTGGCTCTCAAGTTGGGCTGGCGGAACACACCGATAGGTGCTTGGCGACAGATTCTTAGCTTGCACTTGACAATGCCCTACCACACGGAGAAAAAATACCTCCCAAAATACCGTTTTCCTTGTGATTTAGAAGGAAAACTAAGGTAAAATAAGGAAGTAATCGGTTTTGGTGGGTAAGACTCAAAAGGAAATTCAGAATATTTTTCTCAGTGCACCAAGCTATGGTTTCATCACGATGTTTTTCCTCACCGAAAGCTCAACCTCATTGTAGGCTTCGTAACCACAACCTACGGATCGCAAGCCAACGTAACTACCACTGATCAGTTGCATATAAAAGTATCATTTCTTGTGTTGGTTTTTGATACGTTTCATCTCACCCGATGACAAGAGCAGCTGTGGATGCGACTTAAGGCATTTTCCAAGTTAGAGTTTTATGATTTATTCAAGAGAGACTCGGATGAGAGGAGACGAGAATCGGGCTCACTGGCGGACTTTGGGTAAGGCTTATATCCTACAGTGGACTGACTCAGGACACAAAATGTTTATGCAATAGCGTTTGCGTTTATTATAGGCTCAATGTTATTTTATGACTTAACTGAACGAACTGCGCTATAAAGTAGTAGGCTCACTCACTAATTATAGGTGCCACGCATTATGTAAGCAACGGTAATGAGTGTGCCCCATTTTACCGAAACCACAATTCAAGTAACGCTTGCTGAACATTTCTCAACGCACGAAGGTTGCGCAAGGAAAACCACTCAATTATATCTATGTGTGTAATTATCATTTGTACTCACGTTAATGTTACTGGCCAGTTTCTTGCTGTAAACTGCTGCAGTAGGTAGTATACTAAATTTAAAAACACGAAATTTTGATACTAGTTTTAAACTGATCAAAAAGTTATTCACCAGTATAATATAATTATATATACGAGCATATAACAAATGGAGTATCTACAGCAGAAAACGTAGGGGACGTAGGTAACTATAGAGATAGTAGCTACGATAGTACAGTCAACGACAAAAATCGCTGAACAATCGCACTTTTTCTATTATCCTCATCATCTTAGACACCAATTTTTGACCTCATCATCACCTAAAATCAGGTGTGTTATGTGGCGGTCAAATTGATACCATGTAAAATGTGAAAAAAAAACAATAATAATTACTGATTTGAAACACTTTTGGAAAATCGAGAGCGATCAGCTACTTTTGTCGCTGACTGTACCAACAGCGATTCATTTTTACGCGTACCTAAATTAGTTTTCCAAAGTCCCAATAAATAAATTATTGGCAGAAGTATAAAAATTGTCCGATTCCAAAAGTATCAGAGACACAGAAAACTACACCTTCCCGATTGCCTTACATACTAAGTTTTAGACACCATTTTAGCTGTTCAACGTTTAAACAACGAGTTTTCCTTATCTTCCACAGATAGCAACATACCTAAGCAGTCGTGGCTGGCGCGTGATGGCCGGCTGCAGGTCCGGCGGCCTCGGCGCAAGGCTAGCCGACTCCTGGCTCCAGGCACACGTCGCCGCCACTCCTGAAGACGAGCCTGTGCCTAGACTGGCCACACTGGAGCTTGATGTCGCGAGGGAAGACCTCTTGGAAGAAGCCGCTAGGGCCACGGCTCAGCATTTGCCGGCTGGTGAACATGGTAAGGCATGTCGTGGCGAGGATACTGAGTATGACCGGCGTGGCTGTGTGGAAGAACTAAGAATCACAAAATGAGGTAGTCGTGAGACACCTGCACTGGGTTGACAGTACTAAAATATGTAGGGAGTAGGGACCAAGCTGTCGTTTTTTTGGCCCAAGTATGTTGCCTAATACTGTCTTTTGATATTACTTCATTTAAAAATAAGTAGGACAGTAAATTAAGAAAATAATTTAATGAAATATAAGCAAAAAGCTTTTTTATAAGTTTCCGAATAATAAAAAGTACTGCACTGCCCGGGAATCGAACCCGGGTCGCAAGAATGGGAATCTTGCATGATACCACTACACCAGCAGTGCTTGTCTGTAAATGGCAAAATACTGGTATCATTTCAATTATTACTAAGTTAAAATTAATTGAAAGATTATAGGCCCTTATGGCCGAATTTTTGATCCGTGGTCAATGTTATTTCACAGCACTTTATAAGAATAAACACTTATTTTTATCCGTATTGTTAAATTTATTCCTGTTGCGCCATCTAGTGACAGCATTCATATTTACTTGGGGCCGTCAAGGCTAACGAGTTAAGTAGGCTTGTCAATCAAACAACACAGTTGGCAAGGGTTATATTATACGTCAACTGTACTGGTGGTATAAGATAGGTGGCGCTTTACTAAATGACGATATTATTCTATAAATCAGTTTCTAAAGAAATTATATTTCAAGACACTCATTTGTACAGTCGATGCGACCATTCATCCTGGCTACGCACCTATCGCTCTAAAACGGTGAAAGAAGACATTGTAAGGAAACATTCAAGGGCGTGCGACATCTACCAACGCGCATTGGGCCAACGTGGAAAATACGGCCTTTACTCTGTCTCTGAGAGAAGGCCAGAATCCCAGTAGTAGGAAAGTAAAAGGCTGCTAATGACGATGAAAAAAAAGTGAAGGTTGAAAGTTGATTTCTTTTTTCCAGGAATCTGGGCAGTTATCAACACAGCTGGCAGCAGCGGACGCGGCGGCGCGTCCTGCTGGGAGAGTGCCCTACGGGGGAACGTGCTGGGTGCATTGAGGGTCGCACGCACCTTCAGTCCCCTGCTGGCTGCAGCGGCCGCCGACCATCCGCATGCTGGCAGGCTCTTTTACATCGGTGAGTTCTTCATTGGGCGGTGTTGTTAAGTACCACAATAGGGAGCAGTAGATAGATTTGATTTCAAGCTATGATAGCTGGAAGACGTTCTGCAGGTAGGCCCCCACTAGGTGGACCGACGACATCGTAAAAGTCGCAGGGAGCTGATGGATGCAAATGTTCAGCAGTGGACTTCTTATTTAGAGCTAGCTCAGTGGTAGGGCATCAGCTTGCGACCTAGTCATGGTCATGAGTTCGAATCCTACAATCAGCTTTAGCTTTCGTAGAGGAAAAACATTGTGATAAATCCATAACTTGGTGGTATGGCGTTTTCTAATGCTTGCCTGGCTAACCATGCACATACCAGTGTGTTCCGGCAGCCCCACTTGAGAGCCAGTTTCCAATCTAGGTGCGACACTTTCGATCACATCGTCACTTCACATGACTTTTAATCAAACACAACTTCTGTAACTTAAAAAAAATGCTAATGCGAAACAAAAAAATTGCGAACGTTGAATTTTGCAAACACCTGCGTGGCACTGCGTATACCTTAGCTACCTACCTACTTATAAATTCCTTTCAAATTCTTCTCTCAAAACAACTCCGAAAAAGACTTGCGCTCATGGCTAAGTAAGCCAATCTGGGAGCCACAGTTGAGGTCGCACTTCCCACAAATATGTTGTAGCGACGGGAGTGGCAGCTGGTTGGTATCACGAAGGTATCTTTTTGCGCGTTTTTGGGCCAACATATCAAACTAGGCATCGTCATGAATGGTTTTGCCATCCGCAGTTAACTTTCTCCACCGATCGCGTTCTTCTCCAACTCAAAACATCGTAACTGTTAATTCCAGGACTAACCTCCGACACTGCCTGCGAGAGCCTGTCTCGAATGGAGGCCGGCGAGTCAAGTGAGACGAGCGCGGGCGCCGCCGCCGCTCGGTGGGGCACATGGGGCGCGGCCCGGGCCTTACGCGCCGGCTTCAAGTCGAAGGGACTTCACGTAGTTATGCTGCATGCTCCTGATCTATCTGCGAGTGAGATATACGCGCCGCCTGTGCAGTTGCAGCCTCCTAGTCAACCGTCCAGGTAACTTAGCAATAATAGCTTTACTATTGACCTAGATAGATCACATTTTTATTGCAAATGGACCTTCGTTTGTCCGTCTGGCTAAGCGGCCAACGGGGCAGCACGTATGCCTAGATATATCCTTACCGCTATTACAAGTTCTGAAAACTATAAAAGGTTTCGTAAAGGTCAAAGTTTACTACGGCCACCTTGTCAGTGGCAACACAGACTGCCTAAATACAAACAGTAACTAGAAAAATTTATGTAAGGAAACGAAAACTTTTAGTTTTTTAAACCACTGAAACCTGTAGGTACCTACTTGGGGTACTTGGTTGTTCACTCTTGTCTTGAAGATACACAAGTTTATAGCAATTAGGAAAATACTCAGGCAAGGAGTTCCACTCCTTAGAGAGAGAGAGGCAGTTTTAGAGTTCTTCCCGAGTTTAAGTATCATGGATATTCATTATGCATGATCAAAATTAATTCACTACAGCCCATAGGCATTTTTATGATATACAAATCTTCTATTACAATGTTTTCTTTCATCGAAACCTCAACCTGTTCGAACCCACACCTACAGATCGCAAGCCGACAACACTTTCCATCATCGCTTCTTAAGAAAGATAGATAGATTATAAATGTAGTATGGATTAATAGGAGCCTTTCCAATTCGTTCCAGCCGTCCTGAAACCCCGAGCTCTGACGTCAGCACGACAACGGCAAGCTGCGCTGTCACCATGCCAGGGGAAGCAGCAGAGTACAGCGCCAAAGTGCTCCCTACCAGCGCGCTGAAGGTTCTAGAAGATGCCCTCACCGCTCCCTCACCAAAAGACGCCTACTACTTGAAAATGAAGCAAGACTCCTGGTTCACGAGAATGCCTTCCTTGAGAGTTTCGCACTGAGCTTTACTTATTTATACTTAACGTCTTAATGCAGAGACTAAATTATAAAATGCATGCATAATGTAGAATATTATACAGCCCTGTCATTTTTAGGAGATTTACTACCTATATACGTTATTTACTTACAAGTTTCATTAACCTAACTTTTTTGTAGTTTCAGAAATATTTTATTTTTACGAAGTAAATAATATACTTAATGCATTGACACAATAAGTAGGTAAGGTATCAATTCTATCATCGATTGTTTTTCATAAAACTAAAATGCCATTTTTACATCTACATATCGCTCTTGATATTATGTGATCGAATCGGTGAAGGAAACAATTAGGTAGGTATCTATATCAGGTACTATGTCTTGGAGCATTATTATCTAAGAATCATAAAATCCACATTTTTCATTTGTACATTTTCATTAAATATCATAATAATCTCATAAATATATCATTATTACATTAAAATCATGTTGTGTTATTCGAACGACCTGTTATCAAATTCTCGAAGGCACCTGATAACAGATGCATTGCGCTTGTGCCAAATCAAGGTACCTATTAATTTATGGTGATGGAACCTGTCACATTTTTACGAACAATTATACATAATTGTAATCCAAAGCAACACAAACATTATGATATGATTCTCTTATATGTGAGAATTGTAAATATTTCAAGCTCGCATGGTGCCAATTTTTTAAAAGATATTTATTTCATTATAGAAATATAACTTTTTCTGTGGAACTATTTTTATATAAGAAACAATAAGGATCCAGTGAAGCTCTTTTGTAGTTTCATGGTTTAGCTTATATTTTTGTCTAGTACGTTGATGGAGTGTAACGGTTTTATAAAATTCGTGTAAATAATGTTTATGTTGTATATTAAACAATAAATCTTTTAATAAAATACCTCTATCATTGGTTTCACCTATCCTACTTTAGAAATCGCTGCGGGTTCGTATCTAAGTAGGTATATTAAAAGCAAAAAACTTCACAGTTTTAGCAAACCGGGTCCTTTATCTTAAAGTTATCAAAGCTCCTCCAAATGTAGTAATCCTCAAGACAAATAATAAAACCTCCTCTCTTCGAGTCATCTTTCCTCTCAGAGTTACTAACGCAAGTCCAATATTGTTTTTTAGAATCGCCGCGGACACGTTGCCCGCGATTTATTGTGCTCACTGCGAAGCCGAGACGGTCTGTCTTGTTGTTTATGTAGTAAACTTTCTCGGGATGCTTTAGTGAGATTGCTTCTATTTTGCGTACACTAGAATAAAAGGGGTACTTTCAATTTTTTGATATCTGGTAGGTCAGTCTCTACCCGGGAGTGCAAGGGATGCATATGATCACACCAACTCACGGAAAAATTAATGAATTCTAAGAGAAATACAACAGCTTCGTGATGAAACCATAGCTTAGTGGTAGGGCACTTTATAGTGCTCGTCTAGCTAGCTACCTATACCACCTTCAAATTAAGAAACTGTCACCAAGCACCTATCCGTGTGTTTCGGAAGCCGCACTTAAAAGCCAGTCCCCAATCCAGGTGTAGCGTGGCGCCACCTTCGACCACATTGAATTAAAAAAGAAAAGCTATAACAACCAATGTATTAGGTGTGTGTGTGTGTCCCGCTGCGGCCATCTCCCACTTAAGTACTGCGACTAGCGCACCCTTCCACTCTTTTGTCTTCGAAAATAACTATGAAAGTATGAATTAAACAACATGAGCAACCTATCGAACCCCACGGTCTACATAATCGTTGTTCAGAACCTACCTGTAATCCTTTTCACAGATAGTCTTGGAACGTTTGTCATGGCCGTACACATCCAAATCAATCTTCATACTCTTCGCGAAGGTCTCGTATAGACAACGCGTGGTGCCTGGATGGCGCACTAAGACGTACGCTTGAAGCGACTTCTCTTTTGTCATGAAGTTGAGCTTTTTCAGGGATTTACTACAACACATTTGAAATGGGCGAGTATTAAAATGAGGCTTGGGAAGTACGGCTTCTCCAAGTGTATTTTATTCGTGGTGATTTAAGAGGCGCAGTGACGTTCTGCTCTGATAGCGTAAATAGCAGACGAAGCAGGATTTACCTACTAACAAAAACCGACATCAAATTAAACTTATCATATCTGCCCATTGTTGGCAGATTTATCATCAGTAACAGTGATCCTTATACCAATAAACTTTCACAGAATAATGATCTAATACAACGAAAGTTGACAAAACAAAGCGTAAAAAGAAGACACCTCGACTTCTTTCCTTCTAACCTTTGACATGTGTAAGCAAAAGGAATCAAGACTTATCTACTACGATGTATTCCCCAGTTTAATTTTTTGATATTCAAATGCCAGGCCGAGATTCGACACCTAATTCGACTACTTATATGATGGGTTTACTTTGAATCTGCTGTGAGATATTGTTGGAACCGATTCTTAAGTAGTAACCAAATGCTTACCTCCCAATACTAGGTTCCCTAATGGCCAGCCAATCGGGCACCATATCTTTAACAGCCTCTGGTATTTTCACCGTCAAGATCTCCGGTTTCAATTCCCTTAACGATCTGGCCATCTCGTTCAGAGTAATCAAATCGAGCGACAGGCACATTATCATGTGCCCGTTTTTGATCTCATCGTCCGGAAAATACGAACGGTCCTCTGATAAGGATAAAATAACGAATCAATATTGTGTGCGTATTGATACAATCTCTTCACTTGGGAAGCGATTATGGCCCAATGGTAGAGACGTCGGCATGCGATCCATAGGTCGTAGGCTCTTATCGGTGAACGAAAACATCGTGATGAAACCATAGCTTGGTGGTAGGGCATTTTTTTTCGCTTGGCTACCACTCTCAAGTTAAGAATATGTCGCCAAGCACCTATTGGTGTGTTCCGGCAGCCTCACTGAGAGCTAGTTCCCGATCCATGAGTAGCGTGGCGCCACCTTCAAAGGTGACTTGTAGTCAAACGCTACCGAGTAAATCGTAAAACAAAAGTCTTTACTTATTTTAGAAAAAGAAATCCTAGAATAAATATTGGTACAACTAACTGCTTAAGTCTGGTAGTCCATGCACGGTGTGTCCAATCCACAAGCCTCCCACCTCGTCAGCGAGCATGATGCCCATGGGAGACGACTCGGCGTGTGTACCTTTCATGTCTTTCGAGTCATATGTTACCATCGCGAGATAGTCGCTGTACGTTGGCTAAAACCGAAAGAATGGGTACCGAATTCGTGTCTCAAAGGAACCAATATTCCAGGAGAGAACCAGGCAAGATGGTTGCGTCATTTAAGGAAAGGAATAATTCTCTGCATAACTGTGTATCTGTGTGTTATCTAAGTACATTTGATTAAGGTTTCACAATTTTCGGCAAAGCATATCGTATTTACCGAAAATAGCGTTTAAACTAACTTGATAATTTGGGGTCACTACCATACAAGAAAAAAAGTATGAAAGAAATATTTCTGAACAAATTACTTTCTATTCGGTAACCTTAGCGACCTAGAGTGAGGTTTTGGTTCAGTCAAAGCGAAGGTGATACAGTCAGCCATAAAAGTTACTGAACAAGTCCAATTTCCTATTGTCGTTAGATTAGCGTTGTTTTGTGTTAGAGATAGGTATTACTTGTATTACTAACCCGAAACATAGGCGACAAGGTAAGCTGAAGCATAGAATTGCTGGTGATCGATTGGTCCGAGGGCAGCCAACTGCCCGCATTCTTGGATGAGATGTACGTGAAATTCCGACCAGAGTTCAAATACGCAATGTCGCTTGGCGGTTTGTATATGATCCACCTTCATCAAAGACAGACCTTTAAAATACTTAGATCGACCTCACGGTTCAGGTTAGTAGTTAAATTGCTAGAGACTAGAGCCATTGCACATCAGATAACATCGAGCGCAATCTTTGGGCACAGAAGCCTGCGAAAATATTTTATAAGCAAACCTCACCGCTCCATTACAAAACTTATACAACTGATGGGAGGGGGCTGTGTTGGATTGATTGAAGACGCCTGCACTAGGTTTGCACCTCGACACCAGATAACCTAGAAAAGGCCTGGGAGCAGGCTCAAATATTGACTAATGGACCTCTAAATTTCCAATGTCTGAGCATAACATAGATCAACTGTTTTCAAGGATCTTAAATTATTTACTGACAATTGCATTGGAACAAATAAATTAGCACCGAAACAAACTTTTGTTGCAATTCATTGTAAAGCATAAACTTAAGTAAATAAATAATATTTTACCAATCTACAGGCGAGTTGAAATTGTCTCTACAATGAAGGTTTATATAGTTAAAACCGGTTAGCATATCTGAGTCACAAAATACTTGACTGAATAAAAGTAAAAATATATAAAACATTTTATCGTAAACTGCGACTGAAAATATGATCGATAACTTGTCGCATTTGTAATGCATCGATAAGTAAGAAAAAAGTTATGTGCCATAAAATGAATTTATAAAAGTACATTTAAATTTTTCATTGTACACAGTCACGACCACGAACACTTGTTTACTTTCAGGTGGTAACTTTCAAACTGCTAACTTTTAAAACAAAACATTACTCTCAGATCCACATTTTAAATTCGATTTATTTACATTGGAATGATTTCTATGCTAGAATAACTTTATAGTAGAACTTAGATACGTAAAAGTCTTTGGTAGAGTGTATTAGTTACACGTTTGCACTGATTCGATGAGGTGAGCAAAGTTGCCCCAAAGAATGGGCCCCGACGTACACACTGTCCCGCCACCGCGTGACTCTTGTGGTAACTGGAAACAAAATACATTGATAAACAACAATTTTTTTTATTGGCTTTAAGACGTAGACAAATATTGACCATATTTGTCTAAGTCTTACTTGATGGTAAGATTGGTAAGAGAGGACGTGGTTGATGATGGAGCGTGCTTGGCTAGAAGTAACATATTTACTCTTGATTTGCCGGCTCCCTAATTATACCAGGAAGCAAACAAGCTAGCTGGGTGTTCCACTTCCATTCCTTTACCGTTTGCATTACAAATATTTGAAGTCGAGCGTTTTATGCATATCGGAGGATGTCGAACATTTAGCGGATACCTTTTGGTTTTTTTCGATATACCTCTCTATTCTCTATTCTATTTCATAATGTATCAAACTCACCGCTCTGTTGATATCTCCCACGCAGACCCAATAGTCAGCGACTTTCGTGTCTTGGCTGTTGTGCATTTTATGCGCCACCGCGACCGCCCACTTAGAGTGATCGTTGTGTGACGTGAACGACATTTTGGCTATTGGGAACTTGAGCCGCTCTATATTTCTCACTCTGCAAATAAATATTTAATATACATAATTATAACTACTAACAGTTTGATAAAAGCTTTAACGAAACGCCATTGGCGACGAATATTTTTTTTTTATGTATTAGAGTTGCAAACAAGCAGACGGTCCGCCTGATGGTACCTAAGCGGTCACGGTCATCTATGGACATTTGCGACTTCAGGGGCGTTATCGTTGCAAAAAAAACTGAAATATGTCGACAAAAAAGTGTGTTTTTTTCCATTCTCGTAACTTAGCACCAAATTAAATAACGATCAACCAACAGCCCATATCAAAGTGTCAGGTCGATTCCCTCGGGATCAATTCCCGCTACAGAACAAATATTTATGCATTAAAAAACAGAGCACAAGTATCTGTTCAGTATCTGGGTGTTCTGGATTCCCAATTCGCCTTGTTTACTTACTGAAAGTTCCGAGTGCACTCAGAGTCCAAGGTGCCTGGTCCATTCGTCCAAGACTCCACCAGTAAGTCTGACTGCAGTACTTCGGCTACCAACCCGCTGTATAGATCGTCGTTGAACATCGCACTTTTGGCAAACGACAAGAACTTGCGACCGACTAAGGTTTCGAAGCTTTCTATGTGGTACCTGAAATCGGGAAAATGTTTGGTAAACATTTGCACGACTACTTGCAGACTGAATACGGTGTGTCAACAACTATGTAGTATAATTATTTACATGTATCTATTCTACTACTCTAGCCAGGCGCGGTTTCAGCCCTCAAAAAAAGGTTTTGGTCAAGGCCACCCGAAAATGGACAAAACACGGACAGACAGACAGACCGCTCGCGATAGAAACATTGCTTTTTTTATAACATATAGGCAAGCATTTGACCCCAGTCTCACCTGATGGTAAGTGATGACGAGGTCGGTGATGGAGCATGCTTGCCTAGAAAATACCTATTCACTCTTTACTTGATGGCTCCCAAATTAATTCCTATAAAGGCGTTTACAAAATGACGCCTCGGCCAACACACCGACTGCTTTTTCATTGAACATAAACTTCCCATTAGGGTGTGCCCAAAAGGTGCATGCGCGCATGATTCTAGCACATAAACGATTTGATTTGATGATTTGCCTACCGATGCAAAGTCAAGCCGATTCTGTAGGATCCAATGAAAACTTACCAAGGCGAAGCATCAATGGTCTTATTATTGACGACGTCGACCAAATTA
This sequence comes from Opisthograptis luteolata, assembly GCA_931315375.2. Lineage (NCBI taxonomy): Eukaryota > Metazoa > Arthropoda > Insecta > Lepidoptera > Geometridae > Opisthograptis > Opisthograptis luteolata. Next base: position 6,394,489 of record OV928047.1, on the reverse strand, counting down.
GGCAGTTCGCTCTCAAACTCTTGCGGTATGTGAGAGTATACAATGAGAGGTTCGTTGTACTTCAGCTGCGTCGCTATCTGGTTCAGAGTAGATGTTTGCACTGAGACGCACAGGAACGACTGTCCGTACTTCATGCCGGTTGCTGGGTAGTCGTATGATGATGAGTTGAAGCCGTGTAGTACTGAAATGGTGATAAAATTATCGTTATCTTCAACCTTGATCAGGGTTTAGTATTTCACGCAGAGAAAGAGAGGAAGAGACAGATTTAGAGGGTGTGGCAGAGCGAGAAAGATATGATCTCATATTCATGAGGTATAATAATATCCAAAATACAGCACATAAGCAGAGTGTATAACTGTACTCTAATTATTTTTTCCCCCCTAAGTTGATTCTAAAAGCAATGTCAATAGTATGCATTTGACCACCGTCACAGAATTAAAGTCTCACCTGATGAATAGTAAACGTAGACGATGGAGCATGTTTAACTTCTTCTTTTGTTTCTATGATACACCAACTTACTAAATTTCCGCTTTCCTAATATGCTATATGGTTTCTACGCACCTACTTGCCTATTGATGTTCTTTTGCTAAAACTTTCCCTCTTCTTTTGTGTCCGTGGACTACAATTCAAGTATCGCAATATAAGCTATAGTTACTTACTATCAGGAACCGGTGGGAACCTAGGCACCGAATGCACCAGCCACAGCGACGTAAACTTGTCTCCCAGCAGTACTCCCTTCGTATGCCCGCTCTCGACCCGAGACTTCATGAACTTGGAGTGCAGCTTACACATCTCGGCGAGATCGTAATCGTCATAGTAACTGTCGCCTAGTTTGAACCTCTTATACTTCTTCATGGCTGCTTGTTTGATTTGTCCTGGAATAATGAAGTCGTTAGATAGATAGATTTCTTCTTTATGTTTCACCATAACAACAAAAAAGAACGGTATACTGGTAGGTATACAAACGGGCGACCTTGTAACATTTCTACTAGACAAAATGTCGATAAAAATAAGTTTAAAAAAATTAAACGTTTGGTAGAGGGCTTTATGCTATACCTACAATTTCAGAAGTAAAGAATACTGATGAGTCTCCTCGTTCCGTCAAACTTTCGTATTTCTTAGTACGAATACAAGGTTTAGATCCTTTTCCACGCTATACAGTATATATGTACTTGAAAATAATGTAAATCTTACGTACCTCTCTTGCTTTTAGAATACATTTCAGCAACAGATCGCAGGATGTCAGGTTGATATTCAGTGGATGGTGGTTGATCATTGTAGGCTACTGCAATTATACTCTTTTCCTGAAAGTAAAATAAATCTACTTCAAGATACCTATGTACTTGTTTTAAAACCAAAATAGGGTAGGTACACTACATTTGTATTACTTGTTTTTACCCAACTACAAAAGCCAAAAGGAAGCGCTATATTTTATAGTCATGGCTAATAGCCGTTCATGGAGACGTTTCCTATGTTCAGCAGTGGACTTCTTCCGGCTGATGATGATGATGATGATGATGTAGATTAATTTATTTTTTAGAGCTAAGTCACTACCTGATAGAGAGGCGCTAATGTTCTTCCCAGCATAGACTTCGGATCGCTAATAGACATGTCAGACATGATCCAACCCCCTCGAAGTTTGGAAGGCGTAAGGTGCATGTAGGCGACCCCACGGCGGACCAGCGGGTTGAGGTGATTCTTTTCGCGAGGCAGTTTGTACATGTAGAACCTGAAATGTTGCCAGAAAATTATTTAAAAAATCAATGTAATATAGTAGTTTTCATTATATTTTTTGATATTGGAAAAAAAAAAATTCTTTGGTGTGTCATAATAAAATTAGTTTTGGAAAACGCACATAATAATTGACACCATTTTTAGTATCCATTGTCATTGCTGTTATATTTATTATTCACAGACAAGGACAACCTTTGAGGAAAACGTCATTCTACTGACTACTACAATATCTATAATTTAATATTAAAGTGTTTGTTTGTATGCCAAAATAACAGCTTTTACTCAATCTATATAAATATGTTGTATTAATAACATTTATTATTATAAATGGGGTATATATTTTATTACAAAGAAAAAACCAAACCTACAAAACTTGACTGAATTAAAAAAAACGTTTTAAAATAAAATAAACTCTTTGCAATATTCAGACTGGAAGTATTTAGATTATAAATAACCAACAAACTCAAACTTACCAATCAACGGGCTCTCCTTTCTCATTCCTACATTGCGGCGTTAGTCCATTACTTGCATTTAACAACACAACAAACAAAAACAATTCGAGATATCTCCGCATAACGCGTGCTACACACACAGATGCCATCGCGAAAGTAACCAACCACACAGGAAGTCAATGTTTTGAGTTTATGATGTCAAACGTATGATCACAACAACCGTTGGGATATCAAACAATTAGGCATATTTACACAACACAACACATTATATTTCCTTTACCGGTTAGACTAATGTGTTTTAGATCCAGATAACGACTGCCGATGACTTGAATGACGAGGGTATGCCGGGCACAAAGGATGTTGCTGCAAAGTTGTATGGGCATACGAACGATCTATTTTAGCCCTTACGGCATTGTTTTAAGAGTTAAATAGGTAGAATAGCATAAATTGGTAAAGTTAGCCTTTAGAATTATCTCACAAAGATGTCTTGTTTATGCCATATGTTTTGTTTCATACCATTGTTAGAAAACAATAATATCATGTAATATTGTGATCATCATAATAATAATAATTCTATATCTTGTACCAAATATAATTTTATGGTCTGTATAAAAGTTATAATAAAACACAAAATGAACTACCTACATTTCACAGTAAAATAAGGGATTTTAAACAGTCACTTTTTTTTTTGTGTCAGGAATTAAAACAATAATAAATACATACATTTTATTTAAAATATTTGTATATTCCAACAAAACAATTGAGACAAGATAATAAAAAAATAACAAATCAAAAAATATACGTACCTACATACAATATTTAAATGGAAGACTGATTATAGGCACATTTGTTACGAAAATAAATGCCATGAGTATATAAATTAATTTACACTTAGTAGGTATTAGCCTTAATTCTAATGATATTCGACGTGCACTACTTAGCAAAGTACGTGCTGGTTTTATTGACAAGTGCGCTATTTTGCCAGACCTATCATTTTACTGCTGAGTAGGCATAGAAACCGATGCCTTCGTGTGAGATACGTCACTCTGCCTCCAGAATGAAACAACAGTTTTCAGTTCAGTAAAGAAATCGATACCCTGTTTTCCGCAGAAGTGATTTGTACCCAAAAAGCTGCCTCGAGAGCCAGAAAACGAAAACATAGACAAAGGTACGGGGATAGGTACGTTCACACCGACTTGCCCAACATCGATTTCGTTTGCGAACTTCCTGGCCGTCGCGCCATTGGTCGTGAAAATGGCCGTACCGTTTCCGTAAGGGTTAGCGTTGATCATTTGTATAGCTTCGTCTAAGGTGTTGACGAATAAACAGATGAGCACTGGGCCGAATATCTCTTCTTTGTAGCATTCCATGTTGGGTTTGACGTCTGAGAGTATTGTGGGGCCGACGAAGTAACCTTTTTCGAAGCCGGCGACCTTAACGCCTCGCCCGTCGAGCACGAGCTTGGCGCCTTCTTTGACACCTGCAGAGACGTTTCATGTGAGCCCATGAACATTGATAATACATACTTTCAAATTGTTGCATTCCAACGAAATTTTTGAGTTACTTTTTGAATTTAGGCAGTAGGAGGCGGTCCATTAATCACGTGAGGTTCGAAAGGGGGGGGAGGGGTTCGGCACAAATAACGAAATATCACAAGGGGGGAGGTGGGTATAGTAAGATATCACATGTATTTATTTTTTCCTTCCTTACTGTCTAGACATTTTTATCATGGTCCTTTGTTTTCTAGAGTAAAAAAGTGTTTTAAAATTAGATTATACTTTATACCTGTATTTAAAAATAATAAAAACACAAAAAGAAATTAAAAAAAAAAAATTTTGTAATTTCAAAAAAAAACAAAACAATCAAAAAATACAATGACAATTTACAAAAATTTTAAGATTCTTTGTAGGTACTAAAAATACACGTGATTTTTGGTGGGGGGGTGGGGGTGGGTAGTCTTAATCCTCACCACGTATCACCAAGGGGGAGAAAGGGATTAAAAAATGTTTAAAAAAACATCACTTCATTAAGGACAGCCCCAAGGTACAATTTGCCACTTTGACAAGTTGGCTGTAGTAAACTTTGATGTTTGCGAAAACTTTTAGTTTTCAAAACTTTTACTAGGGGTACAGAACTCCACTCCTCAGAAACTTAGTAAAGTGTAAAAACTTAGTAAGTATAGTTACCAGATTCAACCAGCCTGTGTATCCTTTCCTTCGCCTTGATAGAGATGACGGGGCCCACATCGGTGCCGGGCACGTGACCCGCGTTTACTTTGAGGGTCTGCGCGCGTTTTATCATGTCCGGAATCCAATCCTTGGCCTCGCCTAAACATAAGAATTATATTATAGATAGATTAACTCGTAATCAAAACGACATAATCTAAATTACATGAAACAAGCTATTCCCTGTGGTTTCACCCGCGTAGGCTACAGTTTATCGCGATACAAAGTATTCTATGTCCTTCCCCAGGGTTCAAACTAACTCCGTATGAAATTTCATTTAAATCGGTTCAGTAGTTTAGGCGTGAAAGCTTAACAGACATAGATAGACAGACAAGGTTACTTTCGCATTTATTTTTATTTTATTTTTTTGTGGTAATGATGATGGGATCTCGAAAACCCGAGGGGAAACCTAAGGTCAGTTTTTTTTTTGTTAAAAATTATGCTTGTTTTATTTACCGACGAAGATGGCCGTGCTAAGCGCCATGCACCGTTGGCCGGCGGCGCCGAACGCCGCGCCCGCCAGTTGGTTCAGCGTGTGTTCCTTATTCGCGTCCGGCATTATAACGCCATGGTTCTTAGCGCCCATGTTGCTTTGGACACGTTTGCCTGTGAACATATGAATGTTAGTAATTAGCAGCCTTAGGACTGGGTTCTAATAATCAAATGTATAGATAACCATTTACAGCAGAACCTTGATATAGTCGAAAACCTCTACAACTCGAAAAACCCTAGTTGCTTTCCCTGCAAATCCATTACACGATACAGAGCCCTCAACAAGTCGAAATAATCAGTTCTAACGTACAAGGTATTTCGGTATACATACTTACATAATTATGTTCCATCAATAACTAGAAAAGAAAATTGTATGTTGGACATATCAATGCTTGACTCGATGATATATTATAGCTTAAAGAACAATTAATAAGGTGCAGAGTTTACCTACTTTCTTAGAAGTCATTTTTACTTTAAAGTGTGCAATAAATAGGAGCACCGATTCTATGAAAGAATTACCAGTTTTTATAGTTGACTTCAACATAATTGTTGTGTTGACCAAGTGTTCCAATACTTCATTTTGGGTTTATTTATTGTCCGTAGTGGTTGTTGTGGCTTTCGTATGTAGAAACCTCTATAACTCGAATGTTTCCGCGAATCCCTTGAAGTTCGACTTATCGAGGTTCAACTATTATTATTACATCAAAGTGCTCAAAGTAGCAGTAACGTTTACCTGCAGCTGAAGCCCTGCTGTAAATATGCTTGCCGCCGCCATCGCCGCCGACAAACGAGACCGCCTTGATGTCGGGGTGGTCGCAGATGAAGTTCACAGCCTGGTGAGTGCCGTGGACTACCTGGTGATACGGAATACAACGGTAATTGACTATTATACGCCTGTTCTGTGTCTTGGTAATGTGGACACAAGACAATAATGTGGACATTCAGGGCGTACGCTATTCTATATTATTATTATACGGATTGCTATTTCAACATTTCACGCACTATCTACTCGCCAAAGCCGGGCCGGGCTATTGTATTGTATCTTTTATAAGTTATAAAAGATACAATACACTTTTCCGCTCAGCGCCTCAGTTATAACTGGCCTTTGGCGAGTTATAACTGAGGCGCTGAGCGGAAAAGTGGCACGAAAATGTGAAAACCAAGTTATTTACATCAAATTGTTCATCTTTCTAAATCTATAAAGTCAGAGTGAATATTTTAGTTTTAAGGCATATTAAAGGGTTCACTAATTGATACTGTTACTGGGCCTGGGCCACTCTTCCGCTGAGCTCCTCAATTCTTACACAGATATACTTTTCTTAAAATAAATAACTGACAAATATTCTTATTATTAACAATTACTTGGTTTGTCTTCTTCGAGGCACTCTTCCGTCTCTCTTATCACATGCGGAAGTATATAACGCTATCCCTTTCATTGAGGCCAGCATATCATATACAGACTCGTATCTTGTATATTGCCACCAGCAGATATATACGGTAAAATAAAATACCAATAGCTAGTTTTTACATAAAAAGAAGGGCTTCAAAGATTCGACGATGCAGATATTACCAATGACTTTGCCCATTAAATATAGAAAGGTGATGATGGGATCATTACTCACGTTGACGACACCAGGGGGCGCTCCCGCCTCCTCCAAGAGTTCCATCATCATCAGCGTCGCGCCAGGGTCCTGCTCCGAAGGTTTGATGATGCAAGTGTTGCCAGTCACCAAAGCAGGAGGGAACATCCAGAGGGGAATCATGACGGGGAAATTGAATGCTGCAACACCTGGTATGTAGGACGAAATATTTTGTTAATCTATTTTTATTTTAGTTTAACTTAGGTACTTTATGTCGGCCAACAACAGCCCGAAGTCAATCCCTAGCATCAACTCTTTAATAATAGCTCGACATTTTCAAACAGACTGCACCGCAAAACGTCGAATGTTTAAGCATCTTTGTCATTCATTTAATGTTTAAGAGATGCAAGAAAGCATTGCGCCGCGGTTCGGCCTAATGTATGAATTCTATGTAATGGTGATGATGTGAACGGTTTTTTGTTTAAATTTTATTTTATAGAGTTATTGTTATTACACTAAAACGATTCAATAAAGTTATTATGCTCGCACAAGGCTCACATAGACATAACATCATATTATAAGAATTCTCATCAGATTATTTTGACTTTGTTTCAGCGAAGACTATTCATATTCCTTTCAAACGATGGCTAGTTTTTAACTATTGAATTTGGGCATAAATGAATTATTTCACTCACCACCAACAACACCAAGTGGCACTTTATAGCTGTGTGTGTCCATATCCTTTGCAATGTTCTGGATGCTGTCACCTAGCTGAAGAGATGTGATACTGCAGCAATGTTCGACTGATTCTGTGAATTACATTATACGCAATATTAATTAAGACGAAAGACAACAGACTGCATCCAGGCTTTAGAAGAATAAGAATTTATCTTTGTTAGAGTTAAATAAAAGACTTAGGTTAAGCGCTCATCACGAGCTTTTAGCCGCAGTGCGGCTGGCCCACGGCCAAAAAACGCAGAGCGTTTTTTCCGTGCGACAAAAAGTCGCAGTGCGCGCTTATAGCCTTATAGGTGTTGAATAGGAGATGTTATGTTTTGCAGCGGACAAATTTAATGTAAATAGAAAACAATAGAAGTAAAAGAAGGTTTATATAAGCTAGTGTGGAAAATGCCAAGTAACGGTTTCTCATATAAAAAATGTCAATAATGATACTCACGGATTCCTCTGAGTACATCGCCTTCCGCGTCGGCAAGGGTTTTGCCTTGCTCTTCTGTAATTTTGGCTGCCAACTTTGATTGATTTTCTCTTAATAAACGTGCAAATCTGTAAATCACAGAGTAAGGTAAAGTAATTTATAGGCAGTTAATCACAATACTATCTCTCTTTGAGAGAACGCCAGAATCCCAGCAGTGGGAACGTAATAGGCTGCTGATCATCATCATGATGATGAATCACCGCAAGTCTTGCTAGACAACAAGATGGGCAAACCTACATCACTAATTTACTAAAAACAACATTTGCCTGAGTAATACAGGTTTTTGATTTAGTCACCCTGGGACAGTTTAATTTCTACTTTTAGTCTGTAGCAATAAAAGTGCTCTTTATTTGACAAGCTTTACTTTACTTTGTTTTTAATTTCTTCGGATATTTGTCATCTAGCAAGAAGTAATGTTGTTTTTAACATACAATAACTTACTTGAACATGAGCTGTTGTCGGGTCATGATAGTAGATTGACTCCATGTTTTGTAGGCTCTTTTGGCTGCCTCCAATGCTGAATTTAATTCTTCTTGTGTTGTTTCTGGTACCCTAAAATTATAATATTACACTTACATTAGAGCTAAATCATTGGTTACTGTTTGTTGTTATCATGCTCATATTACCTGCCATTCTCGTATTGGTTTGTATAGTGTCCTTAAAAGCCCAGTGCAATGGTTTGAATCATCTGACATATATACGTTTGCGGCTATAATATTTATGTGCTATTATATTTATTTAGTTGCCAATATGAATCTTATAACTTAGTATTTATTGAGTTTCACTGTAATTATTGGACCAAAAAAAAAGTAAACAAACTGAGCCTTTCTGAGTGGGATTAGTAAAAAAGCAATATTTACATTACACACCTTAGCCATTATTAATTCTAGAACAGATACAACAATAGCAGAATAATTAAAATAAAAAATGTCATTTATTATTTAATGATGATAACATAACATAGATGAAAGACACATGGTGTGCATTTTGTCATCAATCTTTTTGTTTGTTTGATATTTGATAAGGCAAGTCATTGTTTTTAATTTATTTGAGTGCATATCAAAATAAGTATAATTTAAAGGATTAAAAGCGAACTGTTATCACTAAAATAAATTTGCGATAACAAGACATTGATAACGTTTTTCAAATCTTATTTGTTGCTAAGAACATATCGGTGTGCTCTGGGAGTCAAACTCGAGAGCCAGATCCCAGTCCAGGCGTAGAGTGACGCAATCTCCGACTACATCGTCATTTAACATCTGGGCGACTTGTGGTCAAGTGCTATCAATAAATAACGAAGTAAAAAACATAGTACTGTTGCAAGTTGCAATTCATATTCAAACTATTTTTTCTAAGCTGGCCTTTCCTTTAAATCTCTAAAACCAGAAGTCAACAACAATAAGTTATTAGTTAGTTAATTAGTTTATCATAAAACATTTATATTATAGCAAAATAATAATATGTGACACTAAGATATTATTATCATTGGTACATACATATTATACATAATTCACATTTAATAGAACAATTTTATATTTATGACGTTTGATAAACAAATCAAAGTATGTATAACATTATCAGCAATTGAGATTTGGCATAACATATTACGTAATTTACGTAACACCCACCAGCGATTTGGCGCATTGGGCGAAGTGCGAACAGCAAACTATGAAACGTAAATACGCGGGTTCAATTCCCGCCGGGAGACAAATATTTGTACACATAAAATAAAAGCTATTATTTGTTCCGTATTTAGGTGTTGTGAATCAAGTAAGTTTCAAGTATTTTTATACAGAATATGAATACATAACGAATTAGTAAGTATAAACCTATATAATCCTAAGCAGTATTACCTAAGCGTTAAGGTGAAATTAGATTTGAAATCAAATTATTACTCGACCCGTATTGTTCAACTATCCGTCTTATAATTATTCCTGTAGCTTATGCTTAATGCGTTGCATTATTAATTAAGTATAAGGAATGACAAACAAATAGAATGAAAATTTGTAAAACAAAATAGTATAGTTTCATTATATTGTAAATGATTTCTGTACATTGGCGATGCTTTGGAAAATTATGGATCGATAAGTCATTTTCTTGATTCTGTATCTTATGTCTCATTTTCGACGAGGAATACCTCATTGCGCTGCACCATCTGATTACATTGAGATATCCTTGATTAGGTGTGTGGTGTGTTGTATGGTGGTTGTATCGTGTAAGAACACTTATATTATACTAGTTGCGTCCCGCGGTTTCACACGCGTCTTCCCGTTATCCCTCAGGAACCTTTTTCCAGGTTAAAAAGTAGCATATGCATTCCATTCCATTCAGATCCGTTCAGTAGTTTTTGCATGAAAGAGTAACAAACAAACATCCATCCATCCTCCATCATCCATACATACAAACTTTCGCGTTTATAATATTAGTAGGATGTAAATGCAAGTTTGTTAGTGTGTTTGTTTGTTCCTCCGCCTTGAAATGGCTCAATAGATTGAATGAAATTTAAATGCAAAACCTAATTATAAATAAAATACAAAAATCTATTATTACCGGGTAATAACTTCATTGGTAGCAGGGTTTGTGAGGTCAATCCAGTTCTTGGTCTTGGAATCCACATATTTGCCATCAATGTAGAGCTTTGTGGCAGGGACTGAACTACTGTAGTTTCTGTGTAGCAATAGATGGGGCTGGAATCAGATGAAACAAATAAATATCAGTAGGTACATATGGCCGTTCAGACACATTAGGGATTTAATTATAGTTACTAAGTACAATATTATGTTTATTACTCAAGGAGAATTTCACTATTACATAGTTGATATTTTAAAGGCAGATGATGTTAATGATAAATGAAACAAAATAAAATTGCCTGAATTAATGAATGTCTATAGAAACATGTATTTTAAACTATAGTTTACTGGCACTTGGAAGAAACAATGAAACTAACATACAATGTTGCGTCTCAACATGTGTGAATTACGTAGAAATTAAATTAAATTATTAAATTTATTTACGTGGATAAATGCAATATTCCGATGGTAGTAACGGTAACCAACTTACTTTGGACTGTAGAAGTTTCAACATTGCAGAAGCCATGTTAATATAAAATACCCGGTGGTAAGCGTCTATTGTACTGGACGGGGGCAAAAGCGACTGAATAAAATACAAATGTTCTGACCTTGAACTGATAAAATATATTCCAAATAACGTCGTCAGGCGAACACGAGCTACTTCAGCAACTTATTGTTATGTTTTTTTGGTTTTTTTTTTAATATTTGGCAGTTCGGGTTCGGGCAGACTAAAGTCATAACCACCATACTGCCAAACCAACAATACCATTTTTTTAATAACATGCTAATGATTTTAACATGTTTTTCATTATTTTACGCCTATAAATTCTTTTCTTGTCCTCGATTATGAATTTATAAGTGTTTTTGCGTTCCAACTTCCACACAACATTGACGTTGACTCTGTGGCTTATTTTTTATTATACTTAAGTTTTTATCCGTGAAATGAAATGTCAAAAGTTGCAAGCTAACAAAAATACCCAAGTTACTGGGTATCACCTGCCACATTTTAGAGAAATATTTTAGATTAACCTAAAATGCATGCCTGTTTCAAATAAGTTTCAGTATAAGGGCTCCATTCTCGTACATCTAGAAATTTCAACTCCCTTGAATCCCTATCAAAACATTTATTACACCTTACAACATATAATATTGTGGACAATTATGTCAAGCTAACCTCGAAAGAATGCTCTACAAATAATAGTATTCTGAACCAACAAAATGCTACTCTAGAAAGGAGACAGTGACAGTATTGATGCGTAATCTTTTAAGGTACATCTTTTTTTAGGTTAAATATGCTTAGTCTTATATGGCAATCTTTATTTAAAATAGTTCGTTGTATTTTACACAGATGGCGTTACTTGTGTAATTTAATTTGGTATAGTTATAGGCTTTTTGGCGGCAATTGACTTGAGATAAAAAAAATATTCTTATTTCCAAAACTTGTTAGGAAAAAATAAAAAAAAATTAGGTAAAGTGACTTTTCTTGCTGCTTCAAAAAGTCCGTGTAAAGTTAGTGCCACTACTTTACACACAAAACTATCCTCTCTAGCCCGGCTTGTAGCTGGATCCCATCATCTCATCTTCATGATTATCATCATTAATATTTATTTTCATAGATACATCTAATAATTGACACTGGCTAAATGCATAATCATGTGAATCCATAAAAAAATCTTGGTAGTAGAGGTACAGTCAGCGACAGAATGTGCTGAACAGGCCCAATTTTCCTGAGCAAGTTGAACACCAAACCTGGCTAATATGGTAGAGGGCTGTGTACCCCTTTTTTTTTAAAAAAAACCTTGCGCCTTGTTCCGGGCTACGGGCACGCATTGGAACTCTTCCGCGGTAGGTCTGGTACACATTTGAAAACTTGGACGTGTTTAACTATTTTTGTTGCTGATTGTACCAATTATAAGTGTAATCAAAGTTTACCTAGAATTATCTACGCGACTTCATATGAGTTCAAAGGGATATTATTTTTAAACACCTATGATTATCACTCCGACGTGCGATGTCTCACGTTATTGAACAGCTAAAACAGACATCAAACTTGATTCAGGGGGTAGTTTTTGTGTAATGAAATATACCTACTACATAATGTTAAAATTACTGTGGGGTTGTTATAAAGCGTAAATGGGCAGGCCACATCGCTCGACGAACCGATAACCGATGAGGAAGAAAGGTTCTCGAGTGGCGACCACGAACCGGAAGACGTTCTGTAGGCAGGCCCCCCACTAGGTGGACCGACGACATTGTAACAGTCGCAGGGAGCCGATGGACGCAAATGGCTAATGGCCGTTCATGGTGCCGTTCAAAGGGGAAGGCCTATGTTCAGCAGTGGACTTCTACCGGCTGATGATGTTATAGCGTAAATAAAATCGGTGATTTATGTTAATATCATGTTGACATTAGAGGACCTTGCCAATCTCCTTGTGCATGTATAGGGCACGCACGTTTTGCATCCGGTAGGGTTACCACTTACCATCGGGTTGTCAAAGAGCCCGTATAACGAACAACGAGACTTGTTGATAAGCAGTACACACTTGATCAAACATCCACATAGTAACTTCACTGTAGGCATATGTGCGGATGGACGGATACCTATAGGATAAGGTATGTTTTGTGTATCTAGTTACCTACTTACTACTTACATTTATAAATGCGTCTGTCTTTTGAAAATAGGGTTACTTGCTGTATTTTAGTTGCTCTGTAATAAGTAAGTACCTATTACACGACAATGGTGACAATGTCTGCTCCAGATCAACTAGATTAACCAACATTCAACACGGCCATCACTTGGATGGGTGACCGTAAAGGCTCGCGCACATTATATAGGACGAGTTTTGCCTCAAAGCATTCTTATAATATTTAGGAACGACACAGATGCATCGAAATTTTTTAATGTTTTTAGGTGTAGCCCGCCCGGGCGTAGTGAGTGCGGGGCTTTACGTCTTTAGTGACATTTTCAAATGCTATTTTGCTTCGGAAGGGAAGGCAGTGAAGGCACGTTAATACAGAGTAGAGAATACTCTGTCGATTGAATAATTAGATAATAATACGTGATGTTATAACAGATAGGTGTGTCAGAGGCAAGTCGTTACTGTGCTGATTTAAACATTGTCGTTTTATTCAACTGCGTTGTCGAGTTGTTTACTGCTGTCATTGTGCTTGTACCTATATTTGCACAATATATATGTATATAAGCGCGTAATGAGATTAATACTCTGATTTCCTTATCTAGAAGCATAACTGACTTTGTTTACAATAAATTAAAATCAAATCGACGTAGAAATATCGCTTTGGCTGCGGCCTTGATTTTCTGCAGTTACTTATTATACCGTTATGTATGTAGGTAAAACCAAATGGGTAAGTACGTCACCAAGTCCAAGATCTCAGCTTTAATATAATAATCTAAATTATCGCAAGACAGAGTTCAATATATTTTCCGTAAGAGAAGGAGACCATATATACAGCAGCGTTAATATGTAAGCAGTTATACTTATATATATTGTATATATTTATGGCGGTAGAGTGTAACAGGAATAATATTCAAGGGCATGCGACGTCCACCCGATCCACCAATCTACACTGGGCCAGCGTACCTAGATTATACTTCATACTCTATCTGAGAGAAGGCATGTGTTCCAGCTGTGAAACTGTAGTCATCATCATCAGCCTTTACGTTCCCACAACTGGGACTCTGACCTTCTCTCAGAGAGAGAGAGAATATGGGCCGTTATCTACCCAGTGCGAGTTGGTAGATGTCGCATGCCTTTGAACTTTGTGGTTCTTAGACATGCCGGTTTCCTCATGATGTTTTCCTTCACCGTTTTGAGCGAAACTGTAATAGACTAATGATAATGATACACGCTATTTAAAAACATACACCAAGGATGTGAAACTATAATCAATCTTACACTCACGCATATGTGCGTATTATGTGTACGTTTGTCGCGGTGAGCTCTAGTGTGCATGACCGATAGGCCGGTCGATGACCCCCTTATCACCGTAGGTCCATACCTACGTCTTCTCAGCACTGGTTTTCCACAATACTAGGGTTGCATTAACTTTCATACGTGACTGGACCAACGCAGTAAATTGTTCTACGTGACTTACAGAACATAATATTATATCTAACTACGTAAGAAACAAGTGAATAACATGGATTTGATAAATTATAAGGTGTCGATGAGTGTCATTGTATCTATCGGATGTATCTTGTGTATTGCGCGATATTTTGTGGAGTGCATGTATACTTATCTGTTTTGATCTTGGTAGGTATGAGTATGAAAAATTTAGCTATAGCTACTTATTAATTATACCTAAGCAGTGCCCCGTAGTAAAACCAGCGTAGAAATTTCCACAGGAAAACATAGCCTTTACCATAGCCACCCTGTAACAAGCAGAGATAGTGTAACTTTCTAATCGTCAAATAATTTTAAAAATCAGATCCGTACTTTCGGATATTACTTCGCACATCAGTTTTACAAGCTTTACTCTATTACGTTTATTAAAATTATTTAAATTATATGTTACACAAGGTAATATAGTAACTGTGGCACACGTGGCGTTTACCATCAGGTGAATACCCAGTTCTTCTTCTGACTCAGAAGAATTTACAAAATTGCATCTCATTTAAACAAAGATAGTCATTAGTTTCATATCTCTTAGGTCACATGTTTTATACAATACAAAGCCATGACAGGTCAGGTAGGTAATAATGTAATTCAGAAATTATACGTCTACATAAGGCTGTGTATCCACCAAAGCTATCCGAGGAAGCTGAGCGATGCGAGGAGGCATAGCGAGGAGCTGTGAAACGGTGTAACTCTTTCCACCAGAGCTGTCCGAGGAAGTTTAGTGATGCGAGGAGGCGTAGCGGAGCTGTTACATGGAGTAACTCTTACTACCAAAGCTGGAGGAAACCAAGCGATGTGAGGAGGCATAGCGGACTCTTATGACGTACGAGGAACGGTATGACCAAAGGGTCTCCCTCACTCGCGAAAAACATACTCATCTCTTGCTTGTTTTGTAGGAAGGCTAGGAAAATTAAGTAAGTAGTAATTCTATCCGTTGATTTTTCACCACTTAGCTAGAACCTACTTCGCACAGCTCTAGTGGAACAGCAGCCTGCAAAGACAGGAATGAGTTGGGTCAGGGTCAAGTCTAGATAACCTCTTGCGTCTGGATGGAAATAAGTATTACAGACTTTGTTCATATATAAGAATGTCTAAGCTACCGGTAAAAGACCCGTTTTTTCACCTCTCTCTCTCAAATAGGAAATTTTGTCGCGAGAAACTGTAGTTCACGCTGGTGAACCCACGGGACACAGCGCAGATAGTTTTATACATACTTTATCACCAGCACTTTTCACATAGAAAACAATCTTATACCAGCTATATTTATAGGTGATGGAATCATCAACATCACTCCCATTTCCACGGCTGGAGCTTTATCTCAAAGAAAGAAAGAGAGAGCCAGTAGGTATGGTCAATGCGTGGAAAGGTCTGAAAAAAGTTTTAGAATTTTATTAGACATGCTAGGAAAAGTTGCTTCTAATTAGCTAGGGAAGACGACGTTAACTCCATGATTTATTTATTCTCATCCTTTTTTACATACAGTGTGCGGTAAAATAACAACAGCCTTTAACTTTTTATCAGACAAATCACAATGTGGTCCACGCTACACCTGGATTAGGAAATGGCTACCAACTAAATAAAACCTATTTTGGATCATACGCAATGGCACAGAATATGCCCGTAATAGTAGATTAAAAAATGTACAAGGTATCTACGAGCTATTCTTGAAAGTTTTCAAGGATCGAACCCGTGCTCTCCGAGTTGTAGGAGTTGAGCCGACCTTCGCAGAATCGTGGAATAATAGGACTGCTCCTCCAGTTTGCTATTTCTGAGTCCAACATCAGATAAAGTATACGCTATATTCACTGCACAGTACTGTGAGTATGTTGAACTCTCCAGCGCCGTCATCCATATGTTACATACATTATTATTTCAGTCATTATCGCTAGCTGGCACACTGGTATCAGCGCACAATCTAAACGCAAAACATTCTCTATTTCTGCGTGGGTCAACGCACCGTGTATCGCTCATTTAGCCATAAACAAAGTTTATCGAACGCAACTACCTCAAAACAATAGCACAAACAATAGGCTTTGCCGCGACATTAAAATCACAAAGGTATTTTTCTGAGGGAATGTTACAGCCGTAATTCACAATGTTGACTGACCGCAGATGGTAAATGTGAGGTCTGTAGAGTGTAGAGTCGCTTGAGCCTAGGTTTGCCACCCGTACTATACAATATACGTAGTATCGTCCTATATTTCAGTTAAAAAAAATACCATACTAGTGCAAAAATATTGTATTTTCATCGCTATTTCAACAGTCGTTTTTTTTTTGTTCAGTTTCCTATTATACTTTTTATTTACTTCTTACAAGGTAGCGTTTGACCACGTGCCACCTGATGTTAACTGACGATGCGCTCGAAGCCGTCGAAGATGCAGTTGGTGGTATTCTTGCAAGTTTTAGAGAAAAATACTACTACATATTTAGATTTTTATACAAGGTGATATGCCTACTAGGCCCTTGCGTAAATTTAATTAATAACAGGTAAGCCATAAGTGTTTCCGTTGTGCTACAGATTGCAATCCTTCAAGATGGGTGTAAAAAGAGTTCTTAAAGGTCGGCAACGCATCGGCAACTCCCCTGGTGTTGCAGATGTCCATAGGCGACGGTGACCGCTTTCCATCAGACGGGCCGTCAGCTTGTTTGCTAATCTATTACAAAATAAAAAAAAAAGCTGACTGGAAGGTTGAAAATGTGTTTTGCCTTCATTTTATGAATTCAGTATTCGTAGGTAAGGGTCAGATAGCAGGAAATTTTTGGTCGTTCATTAGCTCTTTTGCCAACAAGTGTTTCTTGTCAGGTATGTGATCTACATAGGTAAGCTTTGTTTATTTTTACTAACCAGAATGTGGGTAGAATGTTTCTACTACTTAGTACAATAACATAATTAATTATTCTCGGCAACCATTGTTGGATTTATTTTACTTACATAATTATTTGGCCGCCACTGCGTATTTGGATTTTAATTCAGTTGTGCCAAATTTGGCAATCCTTGCATGCACTTGCTAGACACAACATCTATCCAACACGCCCATTGGACAGAGGCCTTTACATTGTTGTAGCACATAATTCATGTACAAAGTAAACCCACAAGTGGTAAAACAAATACGCGACGGCACTTGTTCAAATATCCGTATTGTCCTCATTTCCTTTTTGTTGTGCATTTCATTCATTAGGCTACCGAATCAGCCATGAACACGCCTAGAACCTAGAAACAGTAATTTTGCGGTAAAAGTAAGGTAATCAAGGTTATTTAGAGATACCGATATAACAATATCATTTATTCCTTGAAAAACAAATTTATTCACATCAGGATGGATGGATGTTTGTTACTCTTTCACGCCAAAACTACTGAACGGATCTGAATGAAATTTGGAATGGAGATAGCTAATAAGGCTACTTTCTATTCCGGAAAAAGGTTCCTGCGGGATAACGGGAAGACGCGGGTGAAACCGCGGGGCACAACTAGGATACCATAATTTATGGTCTGCGAGTAAAATGACTGTGAAAAATAGACAAACATGTACCAGGTTATTGTGTAACTAGAAAAATTACCCAGTTTTACTACGGAACCATGAAACATAACATCTAGAATCATTCTAGAGGTTCTAGACGGTTAGTCAGATAACTTTAAATGCTCTCATTTTGAAACAATAGGTAATCAACTGACAAAACTTCGCCGACCGATTATTTTCCACTTCATAATCATATTTACCGTAGTCCAAAATGTTCTCTAGAATAATTTCAGTACAAAAGTGTCTACACAAACAGAGAAATGAAGTGACACAGCTGCAACACTGCCTGTGCCTTTATTTTGTCAGCGCATACCATTTCCTAATGTTTGTAACACGCAAACATGCACGTTTTATTATGTCATCCCTATATTTGAATAGCGAGCTTTTGTAATCCTGCAGGAATTGTATTATAACACTTGTAAAATAAAACTGGAAAATAATAGTCTCAGCATTGGAGGAATTTAACCCTTTGCTATGTACAAAGTTACAAAAAAAATAATAAATGTAGGGGAACCAGTGCACAAAAATTGACTTAGCCCCAAATTAAGCACGAAACTTGTGTTATGGGTACTAGACAACGAACGAACAACGAACTTATATAGAAAAACAAATACATATACATATATAGATAGAAATATCCAAGACTCATCTCTCATCTCACGTTCCGGTAACATCCATAGGTGACGGTGACCGCTTTCTATCGGGCGGACGGGACGTCTGCTTGTTTGCATTTTGTTACATAAAATAAAAAAAACAACCATCAAATAGTAGTTTTCAAACATTACTGTGTTCTGGTTTGTGATTTCCAGTGAAATTATAGGGCATCAAGCGATTTATCATCTTACTAGTTGCGACCCGCGCCTTCCCGTTATCCTTTTTCCGGGATATAAAGTAGCCTATGTGTTAATCCAGGGTATACGCTACCTTCACTCCAAATTTCATTCAGATCCGTTCAGTAGTTTTTGCGTGAAAAAGTAACAAACATCCATCCATCCATCCATACAACTCACAAACTTTCACGTTCATAATATTAGTAGGAAGTAGGATATCTCAGGGTGACTCATTACTGCGCAGGATTATGCGAACTATATGTCATTCGATAACGCCCGAAATTAAAAATCGATCCTGATCCGTTATCCGCGGTTTTGGATCGATATTTCATGTCATAATATGTCTAATCTATGTTGTATTGTAGCTGTAAGCCACCCAAATAAAAATAAAAAAATTAGTAACTACTTGACATATTACTAGTATTACTACTAGAATTACATATTATGACATGAAATATCGATCCAAAACCATGGATAACAGATCAGGATCGGTTTTTAATTTCTGGTAAGTGACGCGAGTGACTATTAGTTTTTCTAACCAATCAATAATACCTAACTTCATTAGAAACATTGCCCTTCAATCCGGAACACAGTAATTTTCGCATACCATTTCTTGGCGGTTAAATAACTGACAAAGCTATGGTACTTCCCCAGACGGCTTCTGCATAAGAATCCTGCAACTAATAATATATATAATCATAGTTAAATATAGCGTTTAATAGATAAGTAGTTAGGCCACGCCAGTATAATTAGTGTCACAAGTCCCAACCTCATCTCGCGATCAGAAAACAAGCCAAATCAACCTGTTTAATACGACCTCTGACTTTATAGACTAGAGACAGCACTAAACTAATTGATGAAGTGTGCCACTTCGTAATCTTTCGTAATTACAATTGCATCAACGTTAATTGCAATTACGAGAGAATCACGCGATTACGTTAAAAATAATTAATTTTAACAAATTGTAATTGTTGCATGTTTTGTTGCTCATTTCTTTACGTAATACAATGTGAGCGCGAAATACAATACTGAATTATCAGTTATACAATATTGGAAAAGATAAGATTGATTTACCGATAATTCGTTAGTTAGTTTAATTTCAGTAAAAATGTTGAACTAATCGTTGCGTAATAACTAAAACCGATAGAAAACGGTGTAGCCACTAAAAACTTGTTATGTAAAACGTTTTATCAATGACCAGCAACATTATTTGTAAAAGTAAGTGAATAGAAACAAAGTTTTCATTATTTTCAGCAGAGTCGAGCAATATCAGATAACACTGTATGTGGGTTACTGCCGGTCCGATAAACCTGCCAGACACCCGATAATAACGCTTTTCATATTTATTATTAGAGCTATAATTACATCTATAGTTATATTGCGCATGGAACATACTTGAATAACAGAGTAAGTACCTAACAGTAGCCAGTACGTACCTACCACAAATATACGGCCGGTTTCAATAACCGATCTATACACGGTTTGCCTCATTGGAGATGGAAATTTGACATAAGCTCCATAGAATGTCAAATGTCATATTTGAAATCTGCCGATGTTCAATCCAAAGAGCATGTAAGGTTTAATTCAATCGACTCAAAATGGCATGGTTACTGGGCATACAGAGATTTAACGCCTATAGCTTCTCAGGCATAGAATTATAATTCTATGTTCTCAGGGTTAACAAAGACATTTCTACATCAGGTTAGTAATAGAATGAAGCATTCATCGAGCTCGAATGTGCTACTAGTTAATTAAATTACTCCTTAGTATCCGTCATCCACGCGCTTCCTTCCTCTTTATTTTATCACCAAGTCAATTACACGAGGTTATTATTCTGTGACTAAAATAAAAAGTAAATATGTAATTGTTTTTAAAACACTTTTATTTTTTTATGGCAACCTAGGATGAAGTACTTTTTCGAAACGTGGTTGTGATAAACGAATTTATAATCATGTATTGTTATCAAAATTAATGTGCTCACTTTGACTGAGCCTTCCGTAGGATCGTTATTTAAGTTGGCATGGGCATCGGTTGCCATGCGTAGGAGGCATTGTTATGTTTCCTAATCGGCTTAAATTAAAGTGGACAAGAGAATGATTTCATATGATAACATCAAATATTATGACACCAAACTTTACTCATCAGAAAACTAAGAAGCATGTAAAAGTGGTCAGCGTAAAGACAAGACACTCACGCAGACATTTATGCTTATGACAAGTACAAGCAAAACAGTAACTGAGGCAGGAAACCGGGTTCAATGTGGTTCAAGCTTCTAACTAAACACCAGGGGACATAAAGATATGGCAGTTAGTCATAATGAACAATCGAGACTGACTCAGAGAGTCGTAGTAAACACACTTAGGTTTTGTACACGACTATGTTTACTGTAATAGTAAAAGTAACCACCAAGTATTTACTTCCACGCGATTTGCTCACCTACTACCTAGAATTCTGTGAAAATCTGTAATCTGATTCAATAAGCAGAAAGATGCTAACGGTAAAGGTAAATTTTCATTAATGTACCTACAAGTCACACCGCTCTTCTAAATGAATTCCAAGAAGCTAATGTTGAACCACTATTTGACTATTTGATTCAGAACACTCGACACAACTGTTACTTACCCCCATCATAAACGGCAGATATAAAAATGCGAAATTTTCTGAGTCAGTACTGAGACTGAGTGTGTATGATATGATTGTTCCGCCTTCACGATCAAACGATTGGACGGATTTTAATGAAATTTTGAATACAAATAGTTTATACCCTGGATTAACACATTATCCTACTTTACTTTTTTTATTTTTTATATATTTCACTTTTTGCTACTTTTTATGCCGGGCGCAGCTAGTATTAAAAATATATTGAGCTGTATCTTGCAATAGTGTATATTAATATTATTTAATTTTATTATTTTTATATTATAGTTGCACTCTGCAGTGTGACGTGGGTTAGTCGTGTTTGGTAGACCGAGTCAGTCTCGGTATTTATGTACGAATACGAACAAGTGCTTACCGTGTAGAGAGATGAGTAAAAAGTGCCAACGCCATACCGACGCGACGTCGCTGCGGCTTGCGGTCGAGGCGGCCGAGAACTGGTTAGAGTTTTAGTGAGCCAAAAGAAAAAAATCTACTGTAATGATGAGTGATAAATTATCTGATGGACTTTGCTATGGCCGTTTATCCTGGCCGTGATTGCTTGCGTTAGTAAATTAGGTTATTATTATAAAATAGCTGTTCCCAGTTCCCCGTGGTTTCACCCGCGTGGACTACAGTTTATCGCAATAAAAAGTATCCTATATCCCTCCCCAAGGTTCAAATTTCTTAAATAAAAGTAACCTAAGTTACTCCTTATAACATTAGTTATCTGCGAGTGAAAGTCCCGTAAAAATAGGTCCAGCCGTTTCAGAGATTAGCCTGAACCAACAGACAGACATGCAGAACGACAGACAGACAAAAAACCTAAAAAATGTTTTTTTGATGAAGTACCGTATGTACTTTTTCACTTCAATTTTATTTATTTGTATGTATGTATCGTTACAGTACCGAGACGTTGTATTGTTGGGTCCGCGTATGACAGTGTTCCTCTCTTTTCCGTATTTATCAGTAGGTTGGAATCGATAATTCATGTCCACCAGTTTCATCAGTTTCACTAGGTACTACATGTACTAGGTGTACTAGGTATTTAACTACCTACTTATATTATGTAACAGTACAGTCAACGACAAAAGTCGCTAAACAATCACACTTTTATTTATCATCCTCATCATCTTATACACCAATTTTTGACCTCATCATCACCTAAAATCAGGTGTGTTATGTTGTGGTCAAAATGATACCATGTAAAATGTAAAAAAAACAATAATAATTACTGATTTGAAACACATTTGGAAAATCGATAACGATCAGCTACTTTTGTCGCTAACTGTACGTTTATTACTCGATCTTTAAAAATTGATATATTATTCACAATACGATTCACGAGTCCTAAATTTCCTAATCGGGTGCCAATCTTTAAAGTTTGCAGTTTAGGTCAGAGTAAAAAAAATACAAAACATTGTTAAATATGTATATCATGATATGGATGATGAAGGCACTAGAATGGAAAACTTCCTTTTGTTTGACTCATAAAATAACGTCAAAATTATTATTGCAATTAAGACTCTGATGCATACAGATCAAGCAAAAAAATCAAATGATTTATGATTAGTGTATAACAACCAGTGATCAATCTTGACCACGAGGACGATAAATCCAAAGGCATTAAGTACAAAATATGGATTCCAAGTACATACCTACAAGTACTGAATGCATGTAAACAGGAAAATGAAGTAGAGGTAACTTTTATATCGGTGCAGCTGGTGACCAATTTGTCATGCATGCAAACTAGAGAGTTCATTATGCACCGTACTTTATATGTACATTTTTATATTCAAGGCCTAAAAGTATCAACTGTCGAGTAGGAAAGTAGATAGTACATAAATTCTAGTTATGTTTTTCTTGTTACAAGGTTGCTTATGTCCAAAATAAAAACCGTAGAATATATACAAAGTTGTACCTTTGAAAATTATTTCTATTCAAATAAATATTTGGAAAATTTTATGGTCAAACATTTAGGTATCTGTTTCGCGTGGTTTACCCGCGTGGATTACAGTTTATAGCTATAAATATGTTTTCTACTTATAAGTATGAACTTCTATACATCTCCATTCTAAATTTCATCAAAGAGGTCAATCTGTTTAGGAGGAGAAAAATTACAAACATGCGCGAATTTTTTATGTTATAATATAGGTATATGTATATGCCATGATCCATGACTCAAATATTCTGCTAAATAAATGAAATTACCTATGTGATCAATGAAAATTGATTAATCATCATTCATTTCGACGTTACTTTAATTAACCTTGAATGACTCTGATTAGATGACTAATCAGCATCTCAATGTTAAAAATGAAAACCGCAACTTGTTTAAGTATACGTTCTAGGCACACTACTGTACTACTATGAGTTGCCAGTTCAGTACCAGAGGACATTGACCGCATATTATTAGTTGATAATATTAGAAGAAGCCTTTTCTAGATTTTTACCAGGTCTGATGCAAGATTCTGACAAGATGACAACTGTGTTTTGGCTTTTCTATGGACAATGTAACCAACAAAAATACATTGATTAAGAAGGATATAGGATACACAGCACATATTTAACGAGCCTGCTCATAATGTCTATGTACCTAAAGTACCTATTAAAAATACCTCCATGAAAAGTTATGTTACATATCCAGTATTTATTTTAAAAAAATGTAATTTAAGATTCTTCAAATTTTTTACTAACCATTCCTTAGATGTAAAAAAATCTGATGCATATTATTGATTCAAGTATTTTTCATATAAATATTCGAGTACTATATACATGCATAGATAAGGTATTGTTTCATCATTTGTTCCGCTTAGATCACAAATAATCTAACCAGACAGATTTTTTCGTTTAGGAAAAATACCAACACTTTTGTCTAGAGCTGTATTTCCATATGAACAGAAGCGAGGAGTAATTACAATGCACGATTATTGGATTCCTTCCGAAACATCTGTTAACCTTCGCCAAGTCTTGCGGTTTTGCTTGTTATATGAAATTTGCTACACATGATTACAGGTGGAAGTCTGTCTATATTGTCAGTAGTGAAATGAAAGTGGAGGCACTAGTAAAGCAATAATTAACAAAATGCATGTCGTTAATATCCTTGAATACCGACATCAAATTCATACAATAGTCCTATTGAAACGTCTTGCCAATTCTACTTCGGCTTTTGTTACTTATCAATGTAATACTCATACTCATATAATTTAGCGCGCAATGATAGACGATTGCCAAAGTGAAACCAGAATAGAAAAGTGACAGAATAATTAGAAGCATGAAGGACACCTTTGAAGACCAATAATAATTGAGCTATAGGTATACTGTCAGTTGTGTTATTTTTCCGTTCTATATCCGTATTTACACTTATTTTAAGCTTCTTTCTATAAGGTTTATCTCCCTCATTAACCGACTTTAAAAAAAGGAGGAGGTTCTCGATTCGGCCGGTATATTTTTTTTATGTATGAACTCCGATTTCGCCGAGGTTTTAGACCCGTTTTACGTGATTTTTTGTTTGATGCGGAATAATTTCGAATTGGTCCCATAAAAATTTGATTCAGGTAGGCCCAGTAGTTTTTACTTTTTTTTATTTCAGTATCAGGGTTCAGGGCTAGCGTAGAGTCAAGTCTAAGCAAAGTTCCACCGGGTGTTAGGGCTATTATGTTGCTCATGGTAAAAATCTGCAATCACCGCTGGCGCTGTGCCAAGACATCGTATAAAATACCTATCCAAAGAAAATGATTGGTTTCCTATGATAAAAAAAAAATATTTACACTATTTCGGCCATCATTCCCATTCGGTTTTTATCAAGCAATAAAAAATCTTTATCATTCCACTCTATCATAATTTAAATGCTTTCTTATCTTTTTATCGTACGACAACAACATTATATCAAAGCGGCAAAAATGTATCGACAAGCGGTTATTTTCATTTGCAAACAAAACAATAAGGTTACATCTTAAAATATGGCTGATCCTCAATTTCTATCGCATATCTGTGCACCTCTGCATCGCCGCTTACCATTAGATGAGATGTGGTCAAATGCAGGCTCCTTACAAAAAAATATATGTAGATCACACCTACTCGTACTCGTCGTTTCCTGTATCGGAAAATCTTGCCGATGGCGGTATTCAATGAACACATAGGTCATCAACTCATAACTCATTTTGTAGAGCACGGAGGCTTCCGGCCGTATGATATTTCTGTACCTAATTAATCTAGAGAAGACTTATCGTTACAAATGAAAGGAAATTTTTACTCTACTTAAGAAAGTAAATTTGGCTCATAAACCAAATTTATCAACAGTGTTATTGTACATAGATAAGACACATGTAGAGAGTTCGACACTTGTTGTAATGTTTAAATCCGTATATAAAATCTATCTTCCACATCCTCCTTGATCTGCCACGACGACGACTCATGACTGTTTGCTCCTGGCAAGTGTAGGTATGTATGTATATAGTCAGCGGCATTATCTGACGTCATCAGTGCTATAGATTGTGGAAGGACTGGTTTATGAGACTGGAAGACAAACGCAAAGCAAATGATCAATGCATTTGTGATTGGTAAAGGTCGTTACAGTTCACACCACTCTCAATCACAATACGCTCGCGTCTCGGACGTTTCATATCTCGTTCTCATATTGTTTCATATCTACGCTTTGGAAGAGTTCTCCGTTAATTTAAACGATGTTCATGAAAATCTATCAACTAATAAACATTATTCTGGAACTGATCACGTTTATGGAGGAACGCAAGATTCTTCTGCCTGCCTTCCTATTTTGTGGTGAGCTGTTCCACTAGACTTGTTAAACTACTGTGCCTGTTTATGTCGACTGTACCCAACAAAATAACCCCAAGATTAAGGGTGCGTTTCCAACATAACTGTGCGAGGAAGCTAAGCGGTGTGCGTGAAAAATCAGCGCAGCTCTAGTGAAAAATAAAATGGTCTTTGCACATACAAATAGGCTAGAGATGTGTGCGAAGCGTTGTGGCTAATCGAGTTACTAGAGTCTAGTGGTCTAGTCACTAGACCACCGATCAAAAGACGGCAGCCTGCTTCCTCGCGATCGAATAGAGTCTTCTACGCATTCACTTGCCGCTCAGCTCCCTTGCACAGCTGTGGTGAAAACGCACCCTAAACATTTAGTGCATTCTTATCTTAGGTACTTAGAATATTCTTAAAAAATATACAAACAAAGAAATTCGTACTCAGTATCTACATCAACTGTATACGTGTATACCTTATCTATAATTATTATAATTCCATTTATGATGAAAGTAAGGTTATTGACTTCTTTTTGGGCACAATGACCGTTTTGTTATTGTGATATGAATCGAATAGCCTAGGTATTATAAATTAAAAAGTTCGAATATCTAGATGACTTTTAGTGTTTTATTACTTACAGACACTTTTTGTTAGCTTTCGCTTACTTACATTGTCTGTCAGTTTTGAAATAATCTACATGGTTAATAAATAGGTTTGAAACAATATTATTGTTATTTTATTTTATTTATTCATTTTATGAAGACAGTCGAATTATGCATAAAACAGTTTTGACTCCAAACTAATAGTAGGTAAAAAAGTAAATTGCAAGACTAGAATAAGTCTGCAAATGTGGTGGCAACAACAGAAATTCCAGTAATATTGTCATGAATGTAAAATATTTATGCTTGAGTAAAGTGGCAGTTTCTATAAAACAAGAAGCATACGCAATTAGCAATGTGTCGCGAGGGGTACCCAAACCGCCTCGGTTGCGTAAATTGAACTACAGGCGCGTATCTTTACGAGCCTTTGTCTTGACTTGGCTGCTACCTACCGTATTGCTCCAGCACAATAAAAAAAACTAGAACATTAGAAAAGAAGAAAACAGGAATAAAAGCTTATTATGCGCAGGTATGTAATGGACCATGTCCACGAATTTTATAATAATAGTAATACATAGGTAGATAATAATCCTAGAACCTAGATATATATATGTATAGAAATGTTTTTTTCTGTATTTGACTACAACTTCTTTGACACAATAAATAGATTTATATTAATGAATACTAATGTGATCTGAAAACAAGAATAAATCTTTTTTTATTTATTGAATTAGGTATACCACCTCGTTGTTCACACATTTTTTTTTTTTTTACTATTTACAGGGTAGCGTTTGACCACAAGTCGCCTGATGTTAAGTGACGATGCGGTCGAAGATGGCGTCACGCTACACCTGGACTGGGAACTGGAACATTAGTCACAAAGGTTTTAAAAAGCGTACCTACTTCTTTAAAGTCAAATTTTACGGTATTTACAGGTGATAACAGTATAAGTAAGTATGTAAATGCATTGAAATAAATAGCAAAGGTAAATTTTCAGTTGAGCAACTTACAACGTAAAGCACCTAATCTTAAAATAAGAGAGCCATCTCAAATATCTGATGAGGTAATGAGAATTTCCAGTGGACACTAGAGTGACTTTACCAATATTTAATCGGCGAGATTCGAAGTCGCTCTCGTTGTAATCGTTTCCGCAATAAGCAGGTACCTAATTACCAATTCCGCTGTACAGACAACCCAGCGATTTTATAAATCAGACTGCTGAATGTATAATAAAGAAATACTTATCACTGTCGCGCCAATGTCACCTTCACCACCTCCTACGAGAATCATGCCGACAGCTAGAATGATAATATGGTGTTCACACTTTTGTACCTTTCTGTCATGCAAATCTTTGTTTTGATTAGGCAGTAAGTAACCTGCCACATACACTTTTGCTTGATGGTAGTCGTGGTAGGGTATTTTCTAGTATTCGCCTGGCTAGCTACCACCCTCTTGTTAAGAATCTGTCGCTAAGCACCTATCGGTGTGTTCCGGCAGCCTCACTTTAGAGCCAGTTCCCTGTCCAGGTGTAGCGTGGTGCCATCTGCGACCACATCGCCACTTTACATCAGGTGACTTGTGGTCAAAAGCTACCCTGTAATTAGTAAAAAAAAAAATACACGGAGAAAAAAGACCTTCCGAAATACCGTTTTCCTTCTGACTCAAAAGGGAAGGATTTGTGATTCAGATGGAAAACTAAGGTAAAATAAGGAAGGAACGGTCTTGGAGGGTAAGACTCTGAAGGATAGTCAGATTTTTTTTCTCAGTGTATACTATACAAAGTTAGCAAAAATTTTGACAAGCGGATATTAACGCTTGCAATATATTTTCGTTAGTGTGCTAATCTCAGAAGTACAGTTTGATAGATCTTTTTCTAAGAGGAATAATTCCGTAATATGTTGTTTTCACAAAACTCTATTGGCTTACGCAGAGCACCAGTAAAACTCACAGTCGGCATGTTTTTTTCCGACTTCCTACAATGAATTAACCTAAACCTTCCTCGTAAATCACCGTGAAAACCGTATGAAAATCTGTTCGGTAGTTTTTGAGTTTACCGGGTATACAGACACACAGACAGACGCGGGGGGGGGGGGGGGGGGGATTTTCTTTTACAAAATGTAGTGACGTAATCACAATCTCTATCTCTACTAATATATAAATGCGAAAGTAACTCTGTCTGTCTGTCTGTTACGCTTTCACGCCTAAACTACTGAAATTTGGTACAGAGTACAGAGATAGCCTATAGCCTGAGAAGGGACATAGGCTACTTTTTATCGCGATAAAGTGTAATCCACGCGGGCAAAACCGCGGGGCGCAACTAGTGTAATACATATCTACCCACCCTCTGAAAGAAGGCCTGTACCTATCCCTTTAGGGGGAACGTGTAATCTCCATGCACATACAAAACATAGCGGAAAATAATCTTATCACTACATTATCTGTTTGCTCATCGACTGATCCCTTAAATAAAACACCCTTGATACGGAACGGTCAAAGCGGGCAATGCGACATTCGCTATTTCCTTGTTAATCTTTCAACTACCCTTGAAAATGTGACTATACAAATGTATTCGTGGCATTGAGATCACCGGAAGTTTGATACAGACAGACCGAGTCGCTATCTGTGTGTATACAGATAGCTTTCAGGTAGGTATTTAATGTTTAAATTATTTTCACTTACCTACCTAACTCAGAATAAGAATAAATAGTATGGATGTGGTCATGTTCATGTTTCTTAACCTACCTATATTATAAATGCGAAAGTTTGTGTGTGTGAATGTTTGTTACCACGTATAACGTAACTGCTAAACCGATTTTGATGAAATTTGGAATGTAGATAGCTTATACCCTGGATTAACTTTTTGTCCCGGAAAAAAGTTCCTGCGGGAAATCGGGAAGACGCGGGTGAGGATCCACGGACCGCAACTAGTAATTTATATTAGTTTATATAAAAGTACAGGAAATTTACGATATAGCTGAATTTGTTCTGACGCTTAGCACCTACTTAACAAAATGGAAAATTTTGGTAAAAAAAAATGTCGTTCATTTGACGAACCTGTTTGTAATATGAAGGTAAAGACTACAGACCTATATTTTTTCTTTAGAAAAGATTAATAACATTTTCTTCTCATTGCCTTCATTTACAAGCACGAGATGTAGTAGGTATTATATCTATTTATTAGCTTAAAACGTCTTTCCTAAAAGTTATGAAATAACGGGGTCTCTTATCTCTAACGTTAACTTTTCAACAGTCAAGCAATTGAACTGGTTTAGTAATACCGATTCCTTCATCGTTTTCGTTATCTAATCATTATTCTGTACAAATATTAGATAATGGCCACCCTTATCGTTTCTACATCCAGCAGCAATTATTATTATCACTGAACCAACATAGTATTTACTTTCTTAGACGCGATATGGTGACGGGTCTGATAAACACTGTTGAATTTGGTGGGATTTAAATATACAATGTGTATTCGACGAAAGTTAACTGACACGAATGAATATTACGTAGAATATGGAGATAAGCGAATGGAAGAACCCTGTAACTCTGTAATATTTTTTACTTTCTTTGCTTATCATCTTCATAATAATATACCTATCGTACCTAGAACAGCTGTTAAACCTACCTAATAGAATAAAACCAATACTACCATAATATTCATCCTACTAATATTATAAATCCGAAAGCTTGTGTGTGTGTGTGTGTATGTAAATGTTTGCTACCACGTATCACCGTAATTACTAAACCGATTTTGATGAAATTTGGAATGTAGATAGCGTAGGTATTCGGAACTTTTTATCCCGGAAAAGAGTTCACCGCGGGGCGCCACGAGTGTTCAATAAAGAGTTCAGGGCATCTCTTCTGTAGGATAAAATCTGAAACGAGTTCCACTCGGAGACCGTAGATGTATTTCTAATAATATCACCAAGAAAAATCACACTCTATTGTATCAGAAATGTTCATAAATGCGTTTAGGTAAATTGTGCAGTAGCGCCTTAGGAATTCGGAACATGACACGACACGACTAACCGGAAGCGGTTTGCACTTTTGTTATACGAGTAGTTCGCCATAATGCTTTGATGACAGTAAAAAAAAACAAGTTCAATAGCTCTGAAGGAAAACGCTTCCAATACTTCTAATATCATGCATTAATTAATGGACGCTGAATGAAACTACTACATTTTAATGCATACCGTATACAGACTATAAAAATAATACTAATAGCTAAAAGGTTACTAAGTTATGTCAATCAGACCATCGATATCGATTATTTTTTTATTTATCATTTTCATTTATATAGGACTGAAAAGATGTCACTATGGGAAGTAGTAGGCCAAAATTCAGCCACAAAAATGCGCAAGTGATTAATTATTTAGAGACGCCCTTACATGAGTACTTTAGATACATAATAATAGAGTACCTACTACCTATCTATGTCAGTAAAGCACCTACATACTAAAATACCCTTTAGGAACGACACAGTCAAACCTATTCATTAATTAAGTAGATTAACCAACAGATTATAACATCCGTTACACTTTAACATTTAATAGTTTCAGACCATTCTCGACTTTAACCAAATGCCTGTTGGTTTATTTAAATATGGTTGATGCTAAGTGCGCCTATATTGTCAAGGCCATTCTTATCTTCGTATTGGGTTACCAGACTTGCCGACTTGCCGGGTCCGATGCTCAACAAACACATATAACGTATCAATTTACTGAATTCTACGAACTGTGTGTGTTTAGACTCCTTATTTTTCGCTTGGATCAGCCGCCTGTTTATATGTTAGCTGCTAGCTACGCCCCGCGGTTTCACCCGCGGTATTTCGTCGCAGGAACCTTTTTTCGGAATGTTCAAGATATCTTTATTCGAATGGCATTTCAGCGTGAAGAAGTACAGTCAGCAACAAAAGTTGATCATACTAGATTTCCTTAATGTGTTTTGGATCAGTATGTATTATACTAACTATCCAATAATCTAATGTGCTTTTATTTTATATTCAACGCCTTGGATAGCGACAGGATGATAGCAAATTAGCCCAGCTAATCTGTCTCTAGCCAAAGGATCCCTAGAACTGGCCAGTCTATATTTAAAGAACTCCGTAAAGGTTGATAAAATGTTTGTCATTATTTTTTCCGTTACCTAAACAGTTGAATATTGTAGGTACCTACTAACAGGATTACATAAATCTGGAGACGTAATTACCAATAATTTTTTTATTAAACTCCGCACTCTAGTTTCGTTCACCGCCTCGAGGTCTCGCTCCTACTACAATTTTCTCACAGAAATTTATTATTTTCCTTGTAAAAAGTAGCCTCTATGTTTGTCTCTTGTGGTCAACCAATACGAGTACAATCATATGCCTCTATATTAACAAACAAACAGACGTTTCTTTTTTTATATAGGTAATACTAGCAGTGCCCCGCATGGACACACACTAGGTACTACACTACAGTTTATCCCTATAATCACGATCGGTTCAGCAGTTTTTAAGTTTATCCGGAACAAACAAATATTCAAACCTTTTCTCTTTAATATATGTATTAGGATATAGACTAAAGGTATGTAATGTATATTATATGTATTACTAGCTGTTCTCCGTGATTTCACCCGCGTTTCCCCAGAAACCGTAAATCATTTTTCCAGAATAAAAAGTAAGTCATAAACAAGCACATAAAAAAAATCTCAATTCGTTGCTACGTAAAAGAAGATTAAACAAACAAACACACATTCGCATGTTTAAATAGATAAGGATTCGAACCTTTTGGCAACACCAGTTTCGGATTTCTAATAAATCAATAATAGTTTCCGAGAAACTATATTTGATATTATACTATTACCTACCTACCTACGTAACATTACTTGAATAAAATGAAATGAGATATGTTTTACCTAAGGTACCTAATTTTAGTAACCAATTATTTGATACTAGTTTGCTGCGTATTATTTTCTGATAATACGTACTTGATATCTTAGAACGGGTCAAGATGTTACATCAATTACACGGCCTTTAATTCTGATCATATTATACTTGTTGTTGCTCCTTACCAACTAACTAATGTATGTGATATTGCAATTTGTATTTAATTTAGCTACAAAGAAAATTGTGCGTGTGTTTTCTTCTATACATTTCAAGATATTTTGCCTATACAAGGTAAAGGAAGGGGTAAGAAACAAATAAAAACAAAAAAAATTAACGTATTTTGACTATAATTCAAATAAAAAATGCAGATGGAAATAAGGAAAACTTACATGAAAAGTCACAAGCTTTAACCTTAATTTGTTTTTGTCGATAAGAAAATAGAATAAACATAGTCAATATTTGGAAGATTAACTTATAATTGGAATTAAATTAAAAAAATTAAATACTTAATTACAAATGACATAGGTACTAGAGTTTACACTAATGCCTTGTTATAATAAATGACTGATGTAAATTATAACTAAACATTAAGTTACAAGTAGTCGTAAATGTTTGTTTAAATACAAAAGAAATTAAATAATCAGCTTTTAATGGTTTATGCTTCTTAATGAACTGATAATAAATAATATTCGTGAACTTTATGAAAACGCTTACAAACTAAGTTTTTTTCTTAAGATTAGGTACAAAATTATTAACGCTTAGTGGTCACCATGCAACGACTCTACGAAATGGAGAAAAACTGAAACTAAAAATAATTATTATAGGAAAACAAACAAAATTACCATCTCGTCTCTATCTGGCTACAATAAATAAACACAAAACCGTCAATGGTCAAATGCCAGTTTATTGAAGGTACAAAATCGTAGATCTGACAATTAATTAGTTCATAAAACTATGGTGGTATATTTATTTATTAGTGGCGTGAGGAACAGTCTCTTGGTAAGAAAGCGAGTCTACGATCGATCTAACAGAATTTCTCCTAATCACTTACATTGGTCCCTTAATTAAAACTTTTAGGCTTTGTTACATAAATATTATAAAATATCACACTTTAAATTCAAGAAAAAAACTATACTACGTCGAGAAACTAATTACTTAGCTCTGTTCTGTCAAAGTACAAAAATCAATAACCGTGCCAATTTGAATACCATATTCAAAATGAGACAATAAATAAACAAACAATCTATTTTGATAAACTAAAAATTAAATATAAATCGATTTATTTCGTAATAAAGTAAAAGGCACTCTTTTTGTTGGCGCGGGACGGAGGCGGCTGGAAGCGCGCGAGAGTGCCGCCTCGCCCGGCCGGCCCCGGAGAGCCCTAGGCCACATTTCTTATCATTTATGATATCATAATTATATTATTTCTGTAGTTACATATCTTTATTCTGGTTTATAGTATGCGAGACCTCGGGAGTTCGACGGGCGGATTCTCGGGTTTCTGGCGTTTTTTGCGAGCGCACGCACAGCGCGATCTCCTCGAGCGACGCCGACGCGCGGTGCATGCACGGTTCGCCGTAAGGACGAAAAAAACAATCACCAAAACCTCAAACTGGTTTCGGCTCGGCCGCCCCCTCTCACGGTGCAAAACGAAAAAAACGTTGCAGCGAGCCGTGAGAGGGGCGCCCGCGAGACCCTCCGACAGTCCTCAAATGGGCCGCGAGTGATTCAAATCGCTAGCGGTGGAGGCTAGACCTGCGATTATCGCAGTTGGTGCGCCGGCGCAAATAAGAACTTTCAGTAGACAAGGGTCCGGATCTTAATTGAGGTTCGATGAATAAAAATAATTCTGGTATTATTAGACCTATGTGAAAACATCGGCCCAAGGAGCTCCCGAGGTTGAGGTCGGCTGATTCCGTCCACAGAATAGGAGAGCTGAGATTTAGAGGAGTGTTTGGAACTTGGGAACGGAATCAGCCGTGAGGTTGAGTCGAGCCACGTCCCGTCGACGCGGGCCCCGTCCGTATGCGGTGCGGCATCGTAGCTGCTAGCTACAATATAATTACATTTAAAGAGACTCGAAATAAATAATAAATTATTATCTTAAATCCTTAAAAATAGATCACGAGCGCCTTCTCGCGGTTCGGTACCGAGCGCAGATAGGCAGTTACAAAATAAATAAATGTTCTATAAGCTAACTTTACAAGACCACCGCTCGGCGGAGGATCGCATCGGGAAGACATCCGCGAGCTACACAATAATAAATAGGTATCTAATAATATAAGGTGCCATTTACAAATGTGTGCCGACTACTAATCATAATCACATATTTCACACCGCAAACTTTCGAGACGCCAGTACACTTCGTTAACTTTATAAATTACAGGGCGAAGTAGTAAAAGAGCATCGACAAACTGGAGATCATTCGTTGAGCGGGTGTGCGTGTGCGTCGAGCGGGATGGCTCGGCCGCGGACTGGAAGACGTCGAGTAGGCACTAGGGTGACGGAAGATCCTTACGCTATGCTCGGTAAAGTTATCTTAGGACTAGGCGATGACGAGGTCGCCGAACGCGTTCGAGAGACGGTTGAAAACGGGCAGCCGGTCGTCCTCGGGCTCCGGGGACTGCGCGCGGCGGAACGCGAACTGCGTGGCTTGCGCGGGCGGCGACAGAGCGGCCGGCGAGTGCGGCGAGCGCGGCGACCGCGACCCGTCGCTTCCGTAGCCCAGCGAGCCGCCCGACGAGAGCGAGGCGAGCGAGCCTCCCGGCGACGGCGGCTCGCGGCGCCGCGCCTCCTCCGCGTTGTGCACGAAGTGGCAGCGCGGCCCGTACGGGCAGAATCCGACCGAGTGGAACGTGCGGCACAGCTCCGTCTTGTACTTGGGGTGGCGCTGCAGATTGCGTAGCTCGCGCACGCCGTGGGCGAACTGGCACTTGTCGCCGTACTTGCAGACGCCGGCCTCCTCGAAGGGGCGGCAGAGCTCGGTCTTGTAGCGCGAGGTGGCGGGCGGCGGCGGCGCGGGCTCGCTGGTCGTGCGCTCGAGGCGGCGGTGCCCGAGGCGGTCCAGCAGGCCGACGAGCGCGCGGTGCGCGGGCACGGACGCGGCGCGCGCCAGCACGGGGTGGTGCTCCCAGCTCACGGGGCCGCTCGCGGCGCCGCCGGCCGCGGGCGTCACGGAGCCGCTCATGGTCTGCACTGGTCGAGATTGGTTCTGGAATAGAAGATAATATTTACATTAATACAAATATACCAAGAGTCACCATTTAGTGTATGGAGCGCAAAATAATGAAAGATAAAACAGATTGGAATAATAAACATTTATTTCATTTCGGCTCGTGCTCGTTTGAATGGTAATATGACAGCGTTTATTTTTTAGTGATGAAAATGACAAATGCTTGAATCGAGTTTTTATTACTGGCAGTCAATTCCAAAGCGGTTCTAATCATTCACAGCTCAATTTTACAATATATTCATATCATAGATTTTAAGATCCCCTTCCTGTATACTAAACGAAAGTTTCGAACACTTTCGGAAAAACGAAGTCGTTACTCAAGGTGAAATCAATGAAAAGGAGTAATTAGTAGGTTTGGACAGAGCAGTTTTCTATATCTTATAACGAGGTAAAAGACCATGAATACGACAATATTCAATAGACCGTTATCGTCGAGGGTAAAGATGGTATAGGTAGATCGTTGCTATAGAATGTAAACAATCAGAGAACCTTTCATGGCCCTAAAATAAACCATATTTGAAAAGGACTGTAAAGTTGAGCGCGTATTTTTACGATAACCGTGTGTATGGGTGTAGCACAAAAAATATACACAATCTGGCCCGAAGGGTCGTCAGGTACCTGCCAAAGTTAATAAAAAAATGAATCCCAAAAGGCTGGTTTCATCGTCTACCTGCCTGGTATCTTCTCGTTTTCACTAATGGCCCCCACGTTTGGAATGGTTAATATTACCAATTAACCGAGGTTCAAAGTGGTGCTTTTAGAGCTCCAGGGCCAGGGTGAGTAGAATTTTAATGCTGCATTAACCAGAGTTCGTCCGGTCTACCATCATGAATTATTTATATCGGTAAAATTCCTAGTTCCCATAAATATTCCGCGTTCTGGTGTCGTCTTAGTTTTAAAAATGAAAATGTTTTAGTGGCTCTTTGTTTCGGCGGTGTCTGCGCGGAGTTCGATGGCGCTCCAGAGTATCAGCATAACAATGGCGGCATTCACGCGAGAGGCAGTTGACACGGGCGGCGGGCACAATCGCGGTGATTGTGCACTATTGTTCAGGCGTCGGTTGTCGCCGCGGCCGACTGAGGAATAATTGTCGTCAGGCCATTCGACTACACCTCTCGACGCGAGGGCAACGGTCGACGCGTATCGTGTTAGGTAACAGTACTCCCATACTGATCTATTCAAGATCCATCGGAAACCTGTGGTACCTACTCTTGTAACGATTCTGCCTTGTCGTCGCGTCATCCGGATTTCATTGTCTTATTTCGAACGGACTCGGTATCGTGACAAATTGAAGACACGACGAATCGTTATTTCGCAAAGACAATGCTCTGCCCACGCAGTTTTGCAACAGCATCGTTCGAACAGAACACGGAGGTTTTACTTGATTTCTGTTGAGAAGAGCATGAAGGTCGGACTGGTTTCAAGTATCGAAACGGAACGCGAGGTTTATATTAACGAAAATGATTTAATTTACTTCATCTTAAATGCGTCCTTAATCTATGTGAATAACACTTCATTGTAAATTCTACTCGCCTCCGCCTCTCTGGAACTCGTGAACACGCAAATACTCGTGTCTCGTGTACAATAGCGACTTACCGACAATAAGACGACGCATTATCAAACGTGCTTTTTTGTTGTAAAATTTGAAATTTGAATCTCTGACTCTCTTGCCTAAACTATTCTAGTTCCAGGCCAGGTCCATGAGTTATTGTACATAGGAAATAATGTTTAATTATAAATAACTTATTTTCCGTGACCTACGGGCTATATGTTTTCCTGATTTAGCGTTAGGTGGAAGTAGGATGTAAACTTGCAAGACAAAGTATTTCAATGAAGAATGCCTATTGTATACCTAACACAGGCATGGGTGTATTCATACAAGTCAGCACGCCTTATACATTGCTGAGCCGAATAACAGACAAGTTCTTAGGTAAAAGGATCTTGGCTTGTCTGAAAGTCTGAAACAGTCATCCTTAAAATAAAAGATTTGCTTTTTCGACTTTAGAGACAATACAGGTATATAGTCCCGAGTAGAATAGTTTCGTCTCGAATATAATAACAAATATATTATGCACTTATATTGGGTTACATATATACAAGGAAAAGTTAAACTTTTGCGGTTAGCAGTAATCAGTAAACAATAATAATTACACACAAATGCTTTTAGTGGCGCATGACATGCGCATCTATTGTTTACTATGTGGGCAATAACCGGCGTTTATGGTACTGCATACATTATGTACGCATATATTATATATTTGTCAACTAAACAATAAAAATAGCAGTACTACCAGGTAGAGTGTAGAAGACTTGACGCGCTACGAAGGTCAAGGTTAGGGGTCGTGTAACGTGTTCCTTCTGGTGGAATTAAGGCCACATATAATTATGTAGATATTTGGCTTCTTATACTAACAAACAAACATTGTTTTCTTATTCCCATAAGGCTCTCAGGGATTAATGATTTAATTGAATCGTGATATTGTCTTATCTGACAGATAATTTTACAAACTAAACAACAAGAGAGCACAATACATTTCTATCTAAGAAAAACGAAATTTTCGAGTAACGTCATATTCGAAAGTGTTGCAAAGGAATGAGCGTAGCAGTGCAATGGCGGGTGAAATGTTGCAGTGAAAAGTCAGGGGTTAAGTCGGTGGTGAGCAAGTGCCGACGGAAAACAGCTAACGCGTAATTAGAGTTATCAGAGCGGAACATTGGTTAAAAGTTGCTTTCCATCGGACGTTGTGCTGCGCAACTCGGTTCCAGGGAAAATTGTACTCACTGTCGATTTCCAATGGCCGCGGCCGTTGCTCTCGAGCCCTACCTCCCAATTCATGCTGTGTTACGAGTTCACGCGAAGCGCAAAGATAAACTTTCTGCCGTTCCTTTTCAAAATTTTAGGAGTAGCAGGGTCTTTTCGGCGAAGCATGAGCTCATGCAGCTAAGGGCTACTTTAAGGTTATCTTTGGGTGGATTTTATAGTGGGTTGAAGATTTCAGGACAATGAGCTGATGGTTGAGCACGGGACCCTTTCTTACACCCTCAAGTGCTGAATATTTAAAACTTAAACTTCACGGGAAAACATGACTTATGTGATACGTATCTATAGTTAATTTACATGATTGGGACAGTTAGGCCACTGGGCTACCAGTTAAATTTAGGCACAAATCTATAGTTTGCACCTTCGAGGGCAACACATTCATAAAGTTATAACGAGCGTTTCTTTGGTAAATATATTTTTGGGTAAAGGATGGTGTAACGATAATTTCCAAAGAGACGGGCACAGGTCCGTTGTTTACGGTTCGGGTTAGCGGTTGAATGTTGTCAACGCGACAAACACGCCGCCGGTCGAGCCAAAGTGTTTGTGCTCTTCATTACCAGGGAGGCAACAGGTTGCATAATGAAACATGGAGTGCCTATTTTAAGATTTACTGAAGCTATGCACAAATACTTCTAATTCTAACGAAAGGACGTTAACCTAAATCAGGTGCGTTGTTCAGGTCACCTGAAGGTTACCTTATAGACGTATCTGGTTTGGCTGGCACTGCTTTGCTAAATAATGACATAAGCATCCCAATCTGAATACATGATATATTGAAAGAGTAAACAGTAGCTGAATACTGGGAGGTCATAAACGAAGAGGGCATCGACACAACGGCTAACGTAAATAAAAATGGCACCTTCACGGCGCGGAAGAACTCTCTTGAACCTCGGACAGACGTGCAAATAATTGATACGGAACATTAAAATATTTCGAGTGCATGATCATAACAACACAACCATCAAATTCATGTTGCAGTTGTATGAAATTTGGAAGTTTTCTTTGCCATCACGTAAAATTAGCACGAGGCACATAAATGAACATGATCTCATTAGGGTTATCGAACTTTTTGAACAACACTCCCATGGCTACTCGTTTATTTACGCTCGTAATCAGTGAATATTTACACCTTTCGTTACTGCCGATGCCGATGTGAGCTGAGGCCTTACTAAATATATATAGCAGATGACCTCTGAGGGCAACGACACCATGTAACAAAGACCCAACAATTTGGGTTATGCGATTTCAACAGTTCATATTTTAAAGTAAAACTCTTTTTGAGATAAGAGAAGCTTATGCAACAGAGTAACGTGCTAAGCGATTTGAGGTGACTAACACCGATGCTTACGAATTTACCCGTGACATAACCTGGCCTTTATTGTAATGATCTATGAAATGTAGCAACGTTTCTTTTTGGTTAAATTGCTATTCATATTATAAATGTTCACATATTAACATAGGTCATACGTCCCTGTTCATGCTGGTTTATGTACTTACTGAACATAAATTCAACTCATTAAGATATATGCTGGCAGCGTCATATACAACTCAGACAAGAAAACTGCTTAATTGGCCGTTAATTGGTTTCAATCAAATGCGTTCTATATTTAAACGAACATTTGACGATTTAAAGCAGTGGTCACGGTGGTTAAGGGACGTAACTAACTCATTGAGAGCAGTTTACATAATATTGTAAGATGCATCCTGAAATGACAGTTCAGATCTGAAATTAGTCGCTACGATACTAAATAATCAATTACAAATTGGGATTCCTAAGCAAAGTAAAAAGCTTGAAAATACATACAATGGCCAATAAAGCTATATCTTCCAGATAAAAATGTGATGAATTCAATTCAACGCACGTCTGTCTATCTATAATATGGATACCTATAAGAACTTCATTTCTCCGAGGAGTCAACCGAGGGTCTTCCTGATTGATCCCATCACGTTTTATTGGATGATTGCGCGAAAACGAGCAGAGTGAGTGGAGATGCTGCGGTCCCCCTACAGTAAAGACTCCAGCAACCTCAAGTAATGTCAGCGTTGTCATTAACCTTACGGTTTTGCGCCGCGTCTTTGTTTCGTGCCCTCGTTTACTGTATATTAGCATAAGTCGATCATTGTTACTGCACAGTAATTCAGGCTGTTCTCCTTTCCTGTTCAAATAAAGCGTTACAGATTTCACTTAATTGATTTAAATAACATTTAAAGCGCTTTGTGTGCAAGCGAAATCGCGAACAATGGGTGTAATGTGAATCACGCGGAGTAATTACTGCGAGGTTTGTATTATACACTTATGGATATTAAGTGACGCATTTAGAACAATTTAACGTAGCAGCAAGGACTACACTAGGCGACATTATAATAGACCAGTTAATTTTATAGCAACGAGTTGTTTAATGCAGCGCTCTCCCACCGCGAGATAACCGTTGGTAACATGTGGTTCAATTTTAAATTGTCGCTGTGGATTAAAATGGACAAAAATGAATGGGGAGTAATTTGCAATTTATAGTCTAATTACTTTAAAATACTATTTTATTTACACTCGCTTGTTAGCTCAAATATTCTATGACTCATTTCCTTTTAAGTCGTGTCCTGTATATTTGAAGTCATTTTAGGAGAGTTGACCGACGTGCGAGCTGGTATCTTGAAAAGTTCTTTAGTGATATTATAAATATGGTAAATGCTAAGACGTTAGTTCACATAGTTAGCGAGCGTTAGATGAGTAAGACCGGACGCGCGGCGTAGCACCTCGCATGCAGATGGCCACCACACCGTGATTGCAATGCCAGAACAAGCCTGCTATGGTATAAATGCCATCACATGTCCACCGACAGACTTTATTTATATTACGAACGCTTACCGATTGTCTTCTGCTTTATAATATACGAACAATGGAAATATATTCAGAGCCGAAGTGGGTAAATCATTGACATGGTGAAAAGGAAATCACGTAGCGCGCACGGCTTTCGAGAATCTTTCGTGTTTATCTATTCGACTCGTTTTCCATGTAAATAAGTAAATTGCCTTTTCATCGTCGAGTTCGTTGACACGTGGAAATGTGTTTTGGCGTGGATTTATTATAAGAGCATGACGATGCTCAGCATGTTGTGATCGTGCGTCGTGCGTATTCATAGTTGTTCACCTTTGTTAGCATTCAGCTTCGGTCGTCGGCTGCGCGCGAGTGCGTCGCGTCGTGTTTATAGCGTGCGCCATAAAAACCTCGAGGTGGTGGGCCGCCGCCGGCCGGGACCGTAAAGCGAATGTCAACAAAGACCTTCGTTCAACTCGAGCGTGTTTACCCCCCGGCCGCTAAAGCGGAGGAAGCACGTCCCCCGGCCGGAGTCGCTTTTAGCACCTCTTTATTTATAGACGCAACAACAAAACGCTGCCCCAATGCTGATTTGCAGAACCAAAATGTAAACAATGTTATTCACGGATGCATATGGAATGGATTCATGTTTTTAATCAATGCCGCGCGCCTTGTCTAGAATGCCGTTTCATATTATGACGTTCCCATGGTCATCTAATTTAATAGGTAGAGCCTGTAACGGGCAGGCGTCATGGCATACGAATCATTGTGTTGTGTTGCGGTCATTAGTGACATAAACTAGACCCTTACGCCAAGCGCGTATTCTGGTTGTAGCAATTCCTTTGTCCGTGCAATTTTCATAGTTGCGTCACGCTACCGGGTTATAATCCACTTTCCCCGTAAATGGAAGGTTTTATATGACTCATACCGAGATAATAATAAAGTGAGAACACGTTTTTACGAGTAGTGGTCTATTTAGTGCTATTATATTTGTGTTACTCGTGAGTTTATTGGATGATATGACACTCATATGAGCATGCTTTTTGCTAAGTTGTGTTGTGCTCCCTAGAAAGTCATCAGTAAGTAAGCAATTAGAAATAAAGTGGGCTCTTAATTGACCTAGCAATTATACGTAAGTACCTAATAACTGGAAGTATGTAGTAACGGTAGTAAAATGTAATATTGTTTGAACATTACCTATTTCAAAATAATTCTTAGACCTATAATTTGTATTGCACTGAGACTAACTAATTAATAAAGTAGAGATTATTCTGCAGACGAATTTATTTTAACTGTGTTTTCATTATTATTTGCAGAACAAAAGAAAGTAATAATTTTATATACCTACCGATTATATTATTAAAAGAAAAGAAAAATGAATAGATTGGACTATAGTGTGCTGCAACTTACAATAAGAGACACAGCTTCATGGAAGTCGCTTTCGGAACTCACCTGGAAAAAACAAAAGAAACATTAACAAAACAGAAACTGAGTTCAAAATTGGTATCGAATAACAATTGGACATAAGCCTAGATAACTGTCAAATAGGGACCTACTCGATTTATAGAGATATAATAAATTATGTCATAGCGCTATTTAAGTAGTATAAAATATGTATTTAAGTAGCCAGCAGACAGCTTCAACCGGTCTCCATCGAAAGCGACAACACTTCCTACATGAAAGTAAAACTATCCTCGGATAGTCGCCCGGAAAACGGACACCGCGATCCAACTCAACTGATTACCCGTGCTCGGCCAATCCCTGCCAAAGCTATGTAGTGATGTTATGCACACATAGTATAATGAATATAATTGCATGTACACTAAAGCAGCAATTACGGCTCTACTCGTATTTTACGATGCCTTTATTACAACCGACTACTCTTCATGGTTATTTGCTATCTGAAGTGTTATGCAAGCATCTAATAAATCAGTTATGAAACTGTTACGATCTGTGCCGATATTGGTACGTAATGCAGGTTCGTTTATTACGTTTCTATTAGTGGCCCAATGGCCCAGTACGTACGCCTCGACTAGTTTTAAGGACAGAGTAATAAAGTTTCTCAATATAAATAAATAACTAGGATCAATGACTCCAAATTCATAGACTAGATGGATAGCGAACTGGTTAAAGAGTGCGCAATGTACTATGAAAGAGGTTTATAGTTTATACATCTATACTAATATTATAAAGCTGCAGAGTTTGTTTGTTTGTTTGTTTGTTTGTTTGTTTGTTTGTTTGTTTGTTTGTTTGTTTGAACGCGCTAATCTCAGGAACTACTGGTCCGATTTGAAAAATTCTTTCAGTGTTGGATAGTCCATTTATCGAGGAAGGCTATAGGCTATATTTTATTTCCAAAAAAATTAGGGATCCGTTAGAAAATTGCTATTTTGCAACCCAAGGTGTGAAATCGAAAACCTATTTTTGCGTGCGCTGCAAAAACTATTGACACTAGAACAAAGTAATGTATTACGGGTTTGTAGGTCTCATTTAGATCTACAAAAAAGTCCGCGAGAGCATATGTCTAACTATTATAGTTAAGCGACAATAAGTGATCTTTTATTTTAAAAAAATAATTTTTAATGCCGCCGCTAGAAAAGGCTCTTTATTTGTATCTTGGTATTAATCCTTATCAAAATAAATTACTTCTTATTCAAAACTGCTTCAATGCCTTTATATAACTTTTTGAATCATTCAATTCGGACATTCCATTCGAAAGATATCACGAGTTTAAAAATGTAAGTAGTAGTAGAAAAATAAAACCGCCGCACCGCAGCGCAGCGGGAAACGCGATGAGGTGAGGGGGGGCACCGGGAGAATCTATGAAATAGGTAAAGTACGGTCGTGGACCAGAAAGACCTTTAACTGCGCGGTTCAAACGTGCGGTCCAAGAAAAATTAACTTAGAATTAAAATAGGATAATGGGTACCTACAGCAGGTAACGCGTTGAGGGGGCACCGAAGTGCGGGAATAATTTTGGAGTATACGGAATATATACGCTTTCACGCCTAAACTACTGAATCGATTTAAATGAAATTTGGTATAGAGATAATTTGAGCCCCGGGGAAGGGACATAAGACACTTTTTATCGCGATAAACTGTAGCCCACGCGGGTGAAACCGCATGGAACAGCTAGTAGTATTATATAATAACTGCAACTAAGTAAACATAGCGAAGACAACAAAGGCGATACCTGCCAGCATAGACGAATATTATTCGTCTATGCCTGCCTGTAACATT
This sequence comes from Opisthograptis luteolata, assembly GCA_931315375.2. Classification (NCBI taxonomy): domain Eukaryota; kingdom Metazoa; phylum Arthropoda; class Insecta; order Lepidoptera; family Geometridae; genus Opisthograptis; species Opisthograptis luteolata. The sequence goes on along the minus strand of OV928047.1, from coordinate 6,349,762 downwards.
CGACAGTAACACTCTGTAACTCAGTACCGTGTTGGTGCACTATGAAAATGTCGGTCGATAGGACGTACAATATGTAATTTGCAAATGTCCTTCGCACGTAGCGATTGAACACGATAATGCCCACATTTTCCGCGGCTAGTTAGGTGTCGGCCAGGCAAGCATGCTGCGTTCATTCCACACAATTAACTGCCGAGTTACACAGCACGTGGAAATGACTGACAACCATCTGACAACAATGCTGATGTTACGCCACCATGTTTTAAAGACGTGCGGTGTCACGACCCATGCTCATAATGGGAGGCTACGTTTCTAACGCAACCGGGTGATCTCTAAAATAACCCTGCATCGCGAAGGTCTTGCACAGATCACGAACCTAGCCACACAACCTTATTGACCAAAAGAGGGCTGCCGAGGTTACTGTGGCTGGTAATCAAAGGAAATGCAATTCCTGTCAAACTGTTTTAAGCTTTCACGGTTATTCAATGCTTGCTTGCTATATATTACGGGGAGCTAAAACAAAATAGTATAAGTAATTAAAATATGATATAAATGAGATGTTGCAGTCGAGTCCAAATTGGAGCATTACAGATTATAGCTTATAGACAGCACAAAATACATACATTAAGTACACGAAAACATTTTTATACCAAACTAAAACTGAAAACTGTGGAAGTTACAGAGAGGTAACGGCGACAACCATTCTGACTTACATTAATATATTGTAAAGTACATATAAATAATTGTCCACGCATACCAATTGACAGGTTTAAAATGCAAATAGACAATATAACTATACTGCACGATTTATCTGACTGACACTTTGCAACGTTGTAAGACGCTGTCAATGCCATTCCTCCGGTCAATACCCCGACTTTTCTCTGAGTCTGTGACCACTTCCTTATTTAAACGTAACAAGCGCACGTTAAAGAAATCAAACGGAATTCACTGATGTGATCAATGTGGTTTCTGTTATAAAAGTGCACACAGTACCTACGATTAGTCACATACGTTACTACTACTAGCGCCGTAATCATAAGTGAATTTAAAACGTTTGTACACTAACTCAGGTCAGTCCCACAATTTTTAGTTATAAACTTTTAAACACGCACATTATGGCACGACTGCGGCTTGTGTGAAGTTAAAAGTTTTATATTATCGTTCCAGGTCTCATTCAGAAACAGTGTATGTATATTTTAGGAAAACATACAAGACGTCTCGTCTCGTCTGGCTAGCTACCACCCTCTTGTTAAGAATCTGTCGCCAAGCACCTATCGGTGTGTTCCGGCAGCCTCACATGAGAGCCAGTTCCCAGTCCAGGTGTAGCGTGGCGCCACCTTCGACCACATCGTCACTTAACATCAGGTGACTTGTGGTCAAACGCTACCCTGTAAATAGTAAAAAAAAAAAAAAAAAAAAAGATACGAATCCAATGCTCCATTGACGTTCGATGGTCAACGGGATCATAAAATAGTACGGGCTACCGTCATACTATATTTTATGATTGTACGAAAGTGAGCGTAAGGCGGGCGCCTCAGTTTCGCGTCGATCGTCGTTCTCTATCAACGAAGCAATCGGGGCCACTTGTGCTAATGAAACACTTCAATTGAATTGGGGACGTTAATTCAGCCAGCGTATCGCACCGCTCGCGCTGTTTACATTGATACCATATAAAAATAGTTTCAACAATAACGCTTGTCAACGTACGCATTGCAAAAGCATTCTTTGCTAAATTGTATACCGGCAGACTGTAATTATAACGCATATGTGCATTAAATAGAAACTTTGATTGCTTAGTAAACAAACAGAAAACTAAAAACAATACAAATGCAAACACTTCTTTTAAATCGCAGCGATCAATTTACTTTATTGTTAATATAAAAGCGTAATACTGACTTATTTAATCACGAAATCTTGACCCACGGCCACGAAGCTGTAATTTTGACATGCGCGTACTCGTTGGGCACAAGAAGCTGGGTAAGTAAGGAATTATAATGGGTGTTAAAGTTTATAATCATAATAAACTTTACCGCTGGTAGTAAAAGTGCTAATGATGATGTATGAAGCGTGCAATTTTATAGTTCACCAAATACCAAAGAGACAATAACAATAACGTTGAATAACCAACTGAATATTAAAATAAATAAAATTGTAAGGTACAAGAAACTTTAAAAATCTGAAATGACAGACACAATACATACATACTAAATTATAGGCGATAATAAGCTAGCTATCCTACAGACAAAAGGTATTAGATGAACTAACACAATGAACTCAGCCATGAGACTATAAGAAACAAAAAACAGTGCGAGGCGCACACTGTGCTTCACCAAAGGTTCCGTTGCAGTTACTTCATTTTTAGTATATAAAATATTACATTTTTCATGTTATTTGTCGGCCTCTACTCTACCCCTAAATTATTTACTTTCCTAATTACTCATCAAACCTTTGTGACGGAAAACCACCACCACCTCCGATTTAAAAATGTGCGGAGTTGTGGACCGACGGAAGGACATGCGCATGACATGAGTTCCGTAGGCTATCGAATCCAAAAAAGCGGTATAGGTATTAGTTACTCGTACCTAGTAAACAACTGATTTGAGTTGATTTGAGTTTGTGCAAATCGAGGTCATATTCAAATGAATGTTTTGTCTAGCAGTTGGAAACAAAATGGTATAATAAACATTTCATCAATTAATGAGTCAAGGTTTGTGTGAATTGTTCTTGCATATAAACGAGTACTTATGCGTTGCTACGGAAAAATACCTGGACCATTGCTAGGATGTTCCTTCTAACTAGGGAAGCAAGCTTTTTTGTCTAACTTTATAATCTTATAAATTAGAGGTGTATTATGTCTTTTCATTTCTATACTCAATATCAAACTTCTTACTGAACTTAGAGCTTAACCAAAAAAAATTGTAAATTTATATTAATATTGTGATTGTTAGGATATTATTATGTACAAAAACAAATTGTACTGTAATATGATTATAGCACTAATATAGACTACAATCAACGCAGCAAGTAAGTACTATAATCACTAAAATCTTAGAAAAATGTTAATAATTGAACTTTAGTACGAAGTAGTACATAGTAATGTACCTAACTAATTAATTGGGCTTTAACATTAAAATGTCACATTTATTTAATGATTTATTCGTTAAATAAGTCAATTGCACAGTAAAGTTAACAATTACCAACAACGTCTATCTGATTTATACGAGCAAGCCGGCAACAGGTTTACCTTGTGGCACACCAAATGACTTATTAAAATCTCCCAGTTTACATATTCATAATGAATGTTAAATAATGACTACTAAACAAAACCTGCTTATTCATAATATTATTCATGGTGACATTTAGGCGGTATGGTAAGAATTGTGTAAATCTAATAAATTATTGATTGATCATTGGCATTAAAATATGAAATAACTTTTATGTCAACCCCTGATAAATAAATACATAAATACCGCTTACACAATCACATATTATAATTATATAGTTCTGACCCCTAACTAGGATTCCCTGTATTTATTAGATGTATAATGTTATATATATAATATATTTTTTATTTATTGTATATCAGAAACTACGTGAATCGGGGCACCTCAAAACACGGAACAAATGCATCGGAAGTTTTCGTTTTGTTTTACAAATACAAATTAAAAGATTTTGCCAAAATTCCAATCAAAATGACCTACTAAAACAAAAAAAATAAAATAGGGACTGTTTTTGCGACACGGTAGGTATCCTACTAATATTTAAGAGGCCATACGCAATATTCACATGATCTAGTTTTTATTACAATTAAAAAGAATCGAACCGAGACAGCCTTCTAAAAAGGAGCCGTAAAAAACGGACTGGACGCATCTCTAATCTTGAAATGTCTGTGATGACCTTGGCTGGCCACAGAGTTCGCCGGCCAAATATTAATTAATTATTTATAACATAACTCGTTTGGCGAGTCGTGGCTCGCGTGTTGATTCTCCACTTAACTCAACACTACGAACCGGACTCATGTGTCGAGAATTGTCTCAAAGAGTTCATGAACAAACTTGCATTGGTCTTATTGGTGCCACTCATGTTTGAGCAAATTGATACGTGAAAATACAATTCACCTGTTTCGTGGAACCGTATAATTCCCTGGACCCTGACTCTGAGTCACGAGCGCTCGGAAACATTAAATGGTTAGTCTTGTGCGTAAGTCCTACTAGGAATCGAAAATCAATTCAAATTTTCATTAACTGCATAGGATGTAATGTTGAAAATACACTAAACATGAGTGAGGAGCAAAAACTGTACGTAGCTAAAGTATCTATGTAGCCAAGTCATCAAGTTATACGGATCTACGGTATGGCTGTAGCCGCGTGACGCACGCAACTGCAACCTGTCGGTGTTGCAATCACACATTACTATTGTCACGCAATCTGTGCTAATCGATCAAATAATCAGCAATAAGGCTTTGATTGTCAGCTCCGTAAGTGAGCCCACTAACCCTGACAATTTGTTTTTTTTTATCTTGCCTTTGACCGCAAGTTACCTGATGATAAATCGACAATGTGGTTAAAGGCACCCTACGGCTAGACTGGCAATTGTTTCTTAAATGGGGCTGCTGGAACAAACCACAAAAGGTTATTTACAAATCAAAGCCGAAAATGTTCCAAAGAGTGATTTATATTATAAAGACAGCAGCTGGTTGTATCTGTTGTAAAGCTGCAGTAGGTGGGCTATAAACAGTAAGTGGATCCCGGAAGTTCGGATGTGAAGGTCGAAGAGCTGCGAGACGGCCTTGCCGCTGGCTGTGCTACTTTCTCCAGCGAAGCTCACAGGGCCCACGTGCGTTACGTCTTGGAAACAATGGCTTGTGCCACAAGCTCGGTTACGCCGACGCACTCTGCGGAAATACTGACATAATCACCCGAAATTACGACGTTTCCATACACGAACTATTCGAGGACAATTCAAACTACATTAGCGGCATCTTCCACTGCTATTTGCTTCAACAAAGCCTTGGTCTCGGCCTGTGACGGGGCATTCTCTTTACATAGTTATGAATCGCTGCTTTGCGTCATAATGTTGGCAATTAGAAGACGCATAGATGGATATTGAAGACAATATTCAGAATTTATACACAATATATGTAATGGTGAATTCTAGTTGATGTTACGTAAGCATCAGAAACGATCATTATTTTAATAACATTCATTTATTACATGTGTTACACAATCTCAATTAAAATCATTACAATGATGTCATTGATGAATGAATAACTAGGTATTACTTATTATAACTCAAATTATGTGCTAGAGACGGTTTACTTTTGAATAATTTAATATTCAATAACGTAAGTAATTTGCACCACATCAATCTTGAGTTGAGTTGAGATACGAACCGGCTATCTGTGTCAGTATTCTGCATTTTGGTACAGTGAAGTGTTTATTTGAATGTGCACTTCATAGAGATCGCGAGTCTCGGTATATCAATTTGAATACTAATATCTCCAAAGGCGGCTACTAAAAATAGTTATGTTGCGGAGTACATCGAAGCGAGTGTGAAACTAGCGTAATTTTCGCGAATTTTGTCGTCAATATTGAAATAGTTTTTGACGAACAAACGCTATATTGTGTTATAACGCCCGGGTGCCTGGACGAGTAGCTGGCTGGCGCGGCTGGCGGCCATTGGGCAACGTTTGCACAATTCAGTGAAATAGTGGATTACCTACAACGGACACGCCGTCACTAGTAGGTTGGTTGGCCTACCTGCACCCACACAACAACTGATTTATTCAATAAACTACAACGATGTCATATTCTTGATAAATCGATTAAAATTATAAGACACTCAGTAATCCAAACAGCATTTTCAGACATAATTTAATCATTAAAAAGCTACAAAACAACTTCAATGTTATTCTACTGTGAACTGTGAACCTACAGGTTAGTATCCCGAACGATAAAGAAAAAGACAAGTAATCAGACTATACTAAAATTTATATAATCGATTCAAACTAAATCTTGTTTCAACCATGAGATAATTTTACTTTCCGTTGGCAGAGCATCTGGTTGACCCCAAAGAAAAGTAAAAGTTAACTTACTGTAATCGTATTCGTACCGTGTAGAAAAGAAATGCTTGAGAGGAATTAAAGAAGTGCCAACGGCCCACCAATGCTGATTCCAAAGTTAGGCTATCTGGTGGGTGTAATAATCATGTTTCAGTGACATGTTTTGACATTATATCTGTTTAACCGTGTAACTTGGCAGTGATCAAAAGCTCATAGGAAAACTTTGGAATAAGGGATTCCCCGAAGAAGACCCATTTGTTAAAACAAATAAAACGAAGGCCATAACTATTTACCAGGTATATATAACAAGACCACGCTCAAACTTTATGGTTACAACCATATATTTTCTCTGGTATCGAAAATATAGCCAAACAATATATTTTAGTTTATTTCCATTTAAAAAATTTAAAAATAATATTATTTCGATTATTTTTTGCGCATTGATTTACCCCTCAATCGCCTGCGAGAGGGTTAGGCTATCAGACTGAACCCGGATCTAATGAATAACATAAGTACAATAAACTACAATTATGTACGGTGCCGGTGGTTTAACATAGCTCGACTCGTGAAGTAAGGTAAGTAGGACTGTGCTAGCGAGCGGGTGACCTTCGTCGGAGGAGCAGGCGAATGGGCTCATCAACGCTCAGCACGTTTCATAAACCGCTTTTTTAGAGTTCCGTACATAACTCTTATAGTTTTGCCATGACTAAAATACTAGTAAGACACGAGACTAGTCTTACGATGCTAAATTGATCTGGGAGTTGTGGAGACTCGGGCCTACAAACTAAGAGAATAAGTTTTAAACTAATACGATCAGGTCAAATGGTGATATTTTAAGGTCTGCTTTTTGAAAAAAAAAAATTATCTTACGCTTTGTGGTCTCATTTGGGGGCAAAAGATGTTCTGCTTTATTTGTGTGGCGATGGGTTTATTTTCATTATTCCTCGTGCGGGTCTTGATGGGCGTCCCTCGTCGAAGCCGTACTTCAATTGTTAAATTGCGTTAGCGTCTACAATAATTTAGTTTATTGTCGGGGGTGAACGCAGAGGGGCAGGAGCAGCGGACGGGGAACGGAAGCGGTGAAACGTGCGGGACACATTGTGCGAACATACCCGCCACGTCGTGACTGTCTTCACTGGACGCCAGACCTTCTTCGCTAATTACTTGTTATTATGTCTCCGAACCAACAGATGTGCCACATCCGTTCGCAGCTGACATTAACTTCTTTTTTCCGCGTCAATTAATAATTGCGACTCAGAGTTCCTTATTGAGCGATTTTGGGTCATCATATTCTCAGTCATAGCGTGCGCCATAAACAAAAACGAGTTCTTAATTGTTGTTTTTAAAGTTTGTGGGTGTTAAATCATATGGCACACAAATTATACATTATAGCGCATGCAAATCGATTTATTTACCACGGTTAATACCACATTGCTGCCAGCCAGAAATGTGAAAAGAAGTTTATCGCTGATTTAGTAGAGTATTAAAATCGCAGTCGGTGCAGAGGATACTACATTTAGTATCGCAGCTAGGGAGAAGGTATATTATGTCGAGTGGACCGACCGGCTGTACCCCGGGTTCGGCGAGTTGTTAGGCTGGTCTACACAAAACCAAAATAGAGAACAAACGAGCGATTACGTTTAGTTTCACTTTCGTTGGAGGCGCATGCGGGTCAGCGCGGTGCAACGCTATCCGCCTTTACATGTGTATAGTGATTGAGGACGATTGGCCTGGAGTTACACACTACTGCTTTGGATTTACGCAATTACTAAGTGTATGTTATGAATATTTACAAACGTATTATAATATATCAACACTGACTGTGAACAGTTAAGATTAAATAATGCAAATAGATACAATAGGTACCTATAACATAGGTACACAATTACACATGTTTTCAAATTTGGAGAAACTAACCAAAAAAAATACCCGATATCAATATGAAACTTATTCACATTTATAAAATAATAATTTACATAATTAAGAAAGCTTAAATTCCCACTAACACTGCCATGGCATCATCGTAGAGGACGTAATCAACCTTCTCGAACGACCTGTTTCAAACGGGTACAATAAATACGACAGCGTACAAAATTAAAATCTTAAAACCGAGACGGCCATAAAGTGGTACAATGAGACTACCTAAATGTGCAATGTGCAAATCGTGTGAATTTACGACATGTGCAATTGTGCATAGCACTCGGTCGCAGCATCAATTCAGAGAAAGATCTCCACGAGGCGGATGCGACAGTTAAAGCGTTATTATTTTTAGCCCCTCCTCGACAGCAAACTGTAAATAAAGCAAAGAGACGGTTCTTGATAAATTTACCAACTGTTTGAACCTAAACGTAAAACAAGCTCAACAATCTCACAACCCCCGCTCCAGGTCATTGAGATAACACTATCAATTTGCGTCACGCGACGATGATTTACTTATCATTGCTTCGAGTAAATAACAATACAATTACCAAATAAAGTAAAAAACAACATCGTAGCCTTTACTTTTAATTTTTAAGTAACAGTCGCTGTTATGGAAACTCGTAATTACGTGAAACTCGTTCGTTATCGTTTTCTACGGTTGCCGGTCAACGAAGCATGGTTTTTCACATCATCATGGAATACCACCCCACTTGTCACGGTGATGGCTTTCCCCCCATTTGTAACAATGGAGGGTCTCTACTTCTCTAGTATAAATACTATAGTAAGCAACTTGCGCGTATTACGAACCGTTTACGCTAGTCGAGCTAGTGTTTAATGTTGCGCTACAACTACAATCAGCATTATCACGTCACGACCGTCAGTCGTCTTTGTTTTTAATTTGGCATTTACGTCCTATTATTGTTATAACTTTATAAAATGTCGTAAAACTCGCCTAAATGGGAGACATACGTTACTCCCTCGGTGTTAATGATCCGTAATAATCTAATCGTCAGTTAACGGCTACTGAGTTTCTCTGTTGTAATTGGTAATACACGTTAAGGGCCAGGTTACTTACTTAAGCCTCCCCCGGAGACGACTAACGGCCAGCTTTACATTTCTTCTATGGAGCTTGTGTCAATTTTTATCTCCAGTACCGTACATTTTGAAAGGAAACATTCGAAAAATCTTCAGGTACATCTTTTGACCATATCGAAAAATAATTCAAAGTTTTAGTCAATTGAACCATTTTTCACCAATTCTAAAAATAACTTGACTTGTAAACACAGCCGATTACTGCCTTTAAATTAAAAAATACAATACTAGAAGGGTCTTCAAGTTATCCTTCGCTAATATTGCCTTGAATATTTCTAGATTATTTTTACGTTTCGCCTAGATCCTTATGACGTATTTAGTCGGAGTGAGACTACTGAGACCCGGGCCTTAATTCCCTCGGATGTGCGGCAATGCTGGTGGGTACTTGGTAATGGGTGGTGAGCATACCTACAGCGAGTCGGTGGTGTGGTGTGCGTTTCACATTTCACGGACCCTTGAGCACAGCACAGGTACGGGTCCGTCACAGTAGCGGGCACCGACCGATGCACTGCGCACCGATTTGATAACGCACACTATTGTTGCATATAATGCGGTTAGGGCCCATTCCACCTGTTTGCAACCTGTTATTTACTTGAGCCACCACACTCACTCATTACATTACTAGTTAAGATACGATTACGAGCCACTTCGTTCGTGCTCAATGAATAAAACATACGTTTCAGGTGACTGACAAAAACGAGCCAGTGTGTTTTATATTTTATGGCCAGGTAAGCAAGTCAGGTATTTCCGAGAAGATATTTATAAATTCACATTTCCCGGTAATTAAATTCGTTAATTGTATTAAATTAATATTATTTTCAAGGTTATTTTTGTTGCTTACATAATTAAAATTTTAAGTATTAACATTATTAAGCGTTACAAAAGCAATCGTAATTTACAAAAGTCGGTCAGAACAACTGTACATTAAAAAATTATGATCCTAGTTTGTGCTATTTTGTGCATAGTGAAATAAATAGTCACAAACAACCTCAACCACCAGAATAACAACCAATGTATTGAAACTATTGGAAGATGTTGAATAGCAATCAATCAATTAACAGTAGACATAGATGATTTGATAGTCACGTATGGGTACGCTTAGATTGAATAATATTATAGCGTTGATTGTCTATCCGAGCCCCAGCCGTACTTGCTTACCCACAATACTATCCGTAAGGCGGTTGGTAACTAACAATATTACGTAACTAGGTTTTGTTACAGGTTTTTTGTACGATCTATCAACTAAGCGCGGATTAAGTCATGCGCACTGATTGAAGTGTTAGGACGGGTACACAAGACAAGAACATACACAGCGCTCAACCCACTGAGTCAATTTATTTTTGTGCATGTATGGATATTCTTAGTTATCTCGATGAAAGTACTATTAATCATTTACACGTATGCTGTGACATTTAGAGGTGAGAGTATCAAAAGCAAAGACAACTAAAGGATTGCACACAGAGACAGTTCACCGACATGCATTTTAGAATTTATATATTTAGTATATGAGAATTTCCGTCATCAGAATATCAAAACCAGATGCTATGCTACCATATTATTAGGCTTCATTTCTGCGAAACCCAAAGACAAAACGACGAAACAACGGATAAAGCTACATCGACGATAAATTACGTTCGGACTGGTATCATGTGTCCTCCGCCTATGGAGGAGAGGTTTCGAGTCGGCCGCCCGCGCCGAGCAGGAAGTATGCTCGAGGCCTTGCGAAGTTCAACGCCTCCACTCCATCTTTCACGATGACAATGTTCCATGACATTTTACACTTCCGTCGTTGAGGGAAAACTGACCTCCGAACTTTGCGTGCTGCAATCAGTGGCTGAAACGATACGATCATTATGCAAGTCTGAGACGTCAGAGTTCTGTGCAGTTTCAAACAGCAACACGTAGAATCGCAATAGAATTTAGAAGAAGCTACGAGAATCTGGCAATGACATTATCTATAAATCAAAACCAACGAAACGGCCGGTCAAAGCTCCACAAAGCTTGTTATGTCACAGTAGGCGAAGAACTCGAACACAAACGAATGTGGCACACAAAAAACAAACAGCGCAAAACCAGCGACGTCCGAATTGGGCACGATGGATGGCATGACATGGGTTATGTAATGTTCGACAATGACCTACCGGTGTGGACCGCCCGCGCTACTTTCCTTTCAATATTGACACACAATCTATACTTACACGGCCAACTATCGCTTCGCTTGTCTACGTGCTCGCTGCTTAATCGCGAGCTACGAAATTAGAATTGCCAAATGGATGAGTCGACGGAATATATACTGACTATTAAAAGGTATTTGCATATTAATGGCCGTGTGACTTTTAAAAAACTTGGTATGATTTGGATACCTACGTTTAATATGTACTATGATTGGATTGGATTATTACAACTTGGTCAAGTCCATGAAAAAATAGAAGTCGCGTCGCTTCGTCTTCGAGTGAACAAAGCCGTATCCACGTAAATATTTCGAAGGATCGTGTTTTCGCAACCAAACGATCTTGATCCGTGGGTGGAGACTCGTCACTAGTTTTGTTTGCGACATTTTACAAAGCAATTATATAAGACGTGATATGCAATTCTATCAACTATCGGGTCTTTTGATTTTGGGTGAAGATCTATAATAAAACATAGGTAGATCCTGTCAGTAATTTGGTAACATCACTATTACTTACTATGTCAATACTATCACTGATGTTTTAAATCTAGGTACATATATAAAAGTATACTATTATTACGCTCTGTATACAAAAATTTGCAATTAGTATAAACAGTCATCATCAGTCGTATTTTTTTAATTAGGTACATTTTTTTACTTTTACGATAAAAAGCTATAAATATTTAATTGTGAATAATTGTGATAATGTAACATTTTGCAGGGGTGCTATTGGAGATAGCTTAAGTAAACATTAAGCAAACTAAACTAAACTAAAATTTTAATAACAATATTTTCCACCTATCTTGGAGTACTTTGAATGAAAATCATAAAAGCAAATAAGTAGAAAAACCAAAAAACGTTAATTGGATGCGTGGTAGACTTATTTTAATTAGAGTTTGCAATGACTAACCTATAGTTAAAGACAGTGGAACCCGGACGCATATATTAAGTATATACCTACTAAGCAATAGAATATGTTGGGTAGGTGACGCATCCACCACCACGGACTGCGAGGTCACTTGGCCGATAGCAGTCCAATTGCGCAGTAAATGTTTAAAATTTACACTCAACATTTATGCACTTCAATTCAAGAGTGAATGCCTGCTTTTAACATTTTTTCGTGTTGTTATCATCAGTTAATAACAACGGTCAAACCAATGGCAAACAAAATAGATGGAAGGTTGTGCAATGACTTCCTGAAAAACGCGAATAAAATAAATAAAAGACTTTCGCCGCGGGATCAACTGAATTGGCGGAACCATCGTTCCAAAAGGTTTGTCAGAAGTCACGGCCACTTTGAGATTGTAATTTTTTCGTGTACCTAGTATATTTTGAATGGAGGACAAAAACGTCTACAATGGGAGAATGCTTTCATAATCAATAAAAATAGTACAATGACTAATCAGTCTAGTCACTATCTGTTCTCAAATTCTCATTTAATAACACCTAAATAGATGCACTTTAGGTCGTATATTCAGAATTATATAAAGTTTGTATTATTAGCCAATAATGTAATCGCGCAATCCACCGTTGTTTACACAACTATTGATAACAGGTCAGTTATTAGTCAGTTGTTATCAAAGTGACTGCACAACAAACCGGTGCAGTACTGTAGAGAATATGCAATAAACGCTTATAAAAAGTGAAAGAGTACGAAAGTTCACTTCCTGCATCACAACTCGCAAGCGCATAAGATATCACGGCACGCGCGGATTATAATCGCGGTAATACCTAACTTCACGTTTGTGCAACCGGGGGCCACGGTTATGCAAACTGAATTGAGCGTGACATGCGCATTATGCGCAACCCTATGGCTATAAGGATAATATAAACAAAACAGACACTTTAAAAATGATATCTCAAGTTAACAAACTTAGAGCAGTGCCTCGAAGGACCAACTATTAATGCAAAGTTCTGATAGGTGAAAATATCACTGTTCACAACAATTTCACTAATTCATGTCCCAAAAATACTGACTTTAAAGGTCTACAGTTCTACACTGAAGGTCTGACGGGCTAGGCGGTCTGATATTGCAGTTCTGCTGGTCCGAAACAGCTCCTCTACTCAACCGTAGCATTACGAAACAACAAAAGAAAGTTTAAGAGCGTTTTGATTGCAGTTTTATAGACTCTGCTATGGGGTTCTACGAATAATCAAGTGTACTGTATGCCTTCTCGCAGAACAAAATACGATTCGCTCAGCCATTCAGTGCGCGTGCGTGCATGATAATAATCGCGGCTTTACCTCAACTTGCACTTTTTGTTTGTTTACACTCTATCGAGCACACTCACCGACGGAGTTTTCCTTAGGATTGAACACAGCCTCTTACTATTCATTTCACGGAATACCAAATAGAGCATAAATACAAATAGTGTATGTTAATGTTAAACTAACTGCGCCCTTCAGTTAAAACAAAAATTTTTACCTTATTCTCGTAGTTCGCGTTTGGCATTTTTCCAGGGCAAAAATGTTGTTATGTTCCAAGTCCAATCCACGTTATTGAGGGAAAAATGACCGTAAATAGTCGCAATTTTCTTGTATTCTTTGCCTTAAACGTAACTAGAATATCAAAACGTTTTGGTATTGCGCAATGGATGTGTTCTTTACGGGCAATTATGTAAAGTGGTGGATCGGCTGCAATACTAGTAGGCAAGCGAGAGGAGGCCGTGGCGCGCAATTGGAAGTAAATGGTAAAAGTGTTACGCGGTGTGCTCGTTCTGCAGCAACTTGTGACGCAAGCGCACCTCGAATGTGTGCCAGTGCAGTCCAAGTCGAGCGCTCTCATACAACCTCCTAATCTCGCCTGACAGTCGCCTCCGCTATTACTTCACACCGCTATGAACTTTAATCTACTTGTATTCCTATAGTCTACTTACTTTAATTATATGCAGACGAATTTGCATAAATATAATTAACGTAGCACTCACTGACTCACTGAGTTAATTGTTCTCCCAGAAAGAGGTTAGGTTAGCTGGAATGTTTGGTATATACGTGTAAAGCAAATTCAATTAAATAATAAGAACCTACCACCCGATAATCCGAGAACGTCTGAAGAAACCCCCTGACGAGAGTTTATTGGGTTTTTGGGGGTGCTTATTATAGAATCTGGGGTCAACATTTTCCAATGTATTTTAATATGGATATTGGCTGCCGGCAGACATATTATACATACACACAGGGATCTTTGAAGTTAATTTCAAATTACCTAGTCTATCTGTTTTAACTTTTAAGCGAGGTGAATCTGAGGTTATCTGTGTCTCGTCTCGTCTCGCCACAAGTTAACTTACAATACAACCATCGAGCAATAACCGATCATAACTAGAAGCTTACAACACAAATTGTTTACCTACTCGTATATAAATAATAATACAACGAACGTCAGACCGCAAAAGGGGTCATCAACCGCCAAACACAAGTTTTCAGTAGAGCAAATATAAAGTCAGCTATGTATTTCTTCTTATTGCTCTTTAGAATAATAGTGTTGACACTCAATATATAACATTATACCATCAAAAAAAAGCACTGAGATCAGTATCTGTTTCAGAGTATGCTGAGCTATATTTCAAATTCAAATATCAGTTGCATTTAGCTGTTTTGTGTTGTGTAGACAGAGACGTCTAAATCAATTGATTTATTTGCGCAAACACATCTAACTCCACAACGAAGTGCAGTAAGCATTTGCTAAACATGTAGAAAAAAAACACGCTGAGAGTGGAAGGGTGCGCAATCTCTACCCAGTTTTGGTTAGTCTTCCCTTCCCCTGGAGCTAACAAAAAGCATTTTCACAACAACACTATTAATGTGTCGTGCTGTTATCAGGCAGCGTGATAAGATAGAGTACAGTATCCCCTTTGTTTATGAAGCGCACTCCAACGAGACCTTAGATAATGCATTATCTAAATATGTACGGCAACTAGTAATTATTTGCTTACTCACTCCGTGTGTCTATTCTTTGTCTCCACAGATCAAAGATCAACGAGAAACCAACAAGCTGTACACGCGTTTGTTGGATAGCTATCTAGTTTAACATGATTTTTTTTGACCGTTTAAAAAAGGTTCAATCATTCAAGGAGGACACGTAACAAGTAAAAATACTATTGTAATAGATAACCTAAGTCTTCCTGTAACTTCCACAGAGCGTGGTCGTTCCTTAGCTCAAAGCATTTACGAGTATATTTCATTGCTATATCAAGCGATATAATATTTTTATTCACATGAAACCTTAACATCTGTTTCAATATTTTCAAAAAGCATTTTACAGTGACGTGTTGCTATAAAATCATTCACGCACAGAGCCACTTAACTTTATTATATTTTATACTCATTCGGACAT
Organism: Opisthograptis luteolata; assembly: GCA_931315375.2. Classification (NCBI taxonomy): domain Eukaryota; kingdom Metazoa; phylum Arthropoda; class Insecta; order Lepidoptera; family Geometridae; genus Opisthograptis; species Opisthograptis luteolata. The sequence goes on along the minus strand of OV928047.1, from coordinate 6,334,189 downwards.
TATAACATACACTCACTAGCAGTCAATAATGCCTTGCTTCATATTTGTTTCTGATATTTCGGCAAATAAAGTGAGGTATTAGCCAATATCATTTGTGTCATTATTTATATTTGTGCTATCATCATTTATTTTATTTTTATCAGACGCATATATGCGACGTGATCGCTGTTATTATTGTTACGATTTTTTCAATGCAAAAACGTGTTATTTGTATTACAATATAGTTATTCATTGATTAGAAACACGTGAGCAAGCCATCAAGTTCCAGCAATAACCTAGTCTGACTTTTTGTAGTTTTTTGTCTAAAGATTTAATAAAGTAATGCTAATATGACTTGGTGTTTAGGAAGCTTGTGAATATGGATGGCCGTGGGCGATGACAATGCCATTTGCCCGGCAATGAACCCTCGCATTTGCTCTGCCAAAATAATTAGCGACGCGCCGCGAATCTAACGAGACTATTTACACAACCACCATTCTTGATCATTTTGATCACTGTACTCACGAAATAAAGGACATTGTATATGCCGAGCGGAACCCATGGCAGTGGAAAAAAATGTTATTGATTAACGCTCGTACTCTAAATGAAAAGTGGTGCTAATGAAATCAAACGATGTCTTGCTGGGATTGTTGAGAAGGATATGGAAACAGTAAGCACAAGAAATGACTGGCACACTATAATGCTTGCTGCTAATTTTTAAAACTAGTATTTTGCTTTACGTTTGGGATACTCTGAACTGATCTTTGAGATTTATATTCTTACTATAGCAGCATCGTTTTCCGTAAGGACAGGGTCAGAAAGCTGCATACCAGAACATAGTCAATAAAATCTAAGCTAGTAATACTTTATTGGGAGTTTAGGCGACACAACAACTATTTTTAGCTTATTTCCACAAAGTCAACACTTTTGTACTTTTACGGTGATATTATATTATTCACTCTAACTATGTTTTCTTTCCGACGCAACGTTTAATTCGTGATTAGACATGGCGGAAAATGGATATTGATAAAATTAACGTTTACATAACCTTTGTTAGGAGTCAATCTAAAACCGGTTGTAGTTGTGGCGTCTTGATGGCTCTGTGTGCGTGTTACTCAAAAAAGTAACTACATAATTCAAAAGTTTGTTATAGAGTTAATATAAATTGCAAGGTTACAACATCTCATTTCAACTACACTCGATTTAAGCTAAAAATTAGAGTTAGTTACGATCGTATTATTATGTTAATCTAGTAGTTTTTTTTACGTGTTCGTTACTTCCAGATCGGTATGAGATTACACCCAGTCCTTTGCAAGGTGAGGTTACTCGGACCTCTAGAAATTTCCAGAATCATGTAGGAAATTCCCACTTTGTTTAAATTAAAAATACCTAACACGTTTAACTATTTTAGTTAGATAAAACTTTAATTTAGAGTGCTTTATCGAATTGCGTACTTGAATTATTACTAGTAATACCTACTACATACTGTTTGCCCTGCACCTGACTAAACAACATCTGGTTACTTAGGCTGGCTACTCATCCGCATGCAATCGACTCTTTAGCGATCTGTTTGTTTACCTAGATATTATTCATTTTGTAGTCTGTTCGTAGTTCGCACCCAGTAACTTTTGCTCATCATTTCACCTATTTAGACCTAGTTCTTAAAATTACTCCTCTAGTCCTAAAGACCCTCAGTTCTCTTAGAACTCTCCCTTATTATAATTTTGGGATAATTAATTGTATTTCTTATTTTAGATTCATTATTTATGATTATAGGAAAAATATTGTGGCAACGCATTATGACCGGTCACGCCGAGAAATCTCCATCTTTACCTGATATTAGTATCTAGTGTTTTAATAAGCAGCGGAGCATAATGGCATCTCTGAATTGAGCAACGGCGCGTTCAAGGCGAACTACATATTACATTAAAAATCTAAACAATATTCACGCGTGTTTGGAAAGCAACACCTTGACGACTATTGACCATTCGTCGATGTGTGTTGAGGCCGATGCGCTACGAGGAAACAAAGGGTTGACTCACGTCCGACTCCAGTCGTCGGAGAAAGGAGCCGGGCTAAAAATAGTACGATGGCGGTTACGAGTGCGGCCGTTGGACCTGGCCTACGCAACGCAACCCGCGCCTGCCCTCTTGCCCTGACGCGCTGCCCAATCATCTCAGCGCGCTAATACTCGAGCTAATGAACTCACCGACTGTCCTGCGTAAGTAGACAAAAAGCTGTCTGTAGGTACCGTCAGAGAAGCTCGATTCGCAAATTGGCATTTTGAGCAATCAAAAAAGGTCACACCTACCGTCATCAGCTCTATAAGGATGTCGGTCGGCACTGTAACCAAACAGCGAGACGATAAGCGTCAACTATACGATGTCAGGTCATTTTATGTCAGTGTGATAATTAATTTTAACAAGCGAAACGCCTACAAAGTTTCCGCTTAGATAGACTGTCACAGAGGTCGGCAAACAGGATTTGAGTTGCTGCGCGATAGCAAAGTGGTACCACAAAATAGCATGCGGCATCACATTTCGCCAATGGAGCAGGAATGGAAATATTCTACGGCTAAATTTACGTTTATTGTTTACGAACGCCTTTCTGGCAGTGGCTCCCACGATCGAGACAAACTTATTGTTTGCGCTGCACTCGAGGTTTCTGCAACGTCTGGGTGTTGGGAAACCACGGAGGTGTCGACTTCGAGGCTAGAACCGGCTGTTTGTGAAACCTTTCGAGTTTAGATTGCGAAAAGTGTGGAAAGCTTGTATTTACTAGTCTTATATTATGCAGAAATTGTCTAGAAATGCGCAACTAAACCCTTCACTTAATATTTAAGTGGACACGTGTAAAATAGGTGAGGTACGTACCTCAGCTAGGAAGGAAGGACAACAGAATGTAAGCAACGTTCTTCTTCGAATGTTAGTGATCATCGTGTTAAACGATTATTAAGTTGAAAATGCTTATTATTTATACCAATGGACCTACTCATTACAATGCATGAAAAGTTAATGAAAAACGGAAAAGTTATCCATTTTGTGTTGAAGTTTTGAAAACGGCTAAAACCGAAATACTGCATCGGACGTATGGTTAAACAATCAGCCTTTATCGGCACACGTGGAGAGCTAATCGCGTCGCGTGACGACCTCCACATCGTCGGCGATTAATGTTGTTTTCGGAAACGTACGTTTTGAAAATAGTCTCATCAAAGCTTGCGACTGAGGCCAACGAAATCATCACCAATTTCAAGGAAATAGGCATGATGGATCAAAGTCTAGGCTATATTTATAGATGAAAGCTTGAATATGTAGGTACGTTTTCTAGAGAACCTGTTGAATGAATTTTGAACAGATTAATGTGTTGAGTGTACCTACATCGATTTATATACGCGAATATTACCTAGTTTTGTAGATTGTGTGGCTTGCGTGCAACCGTAACGCAATGCATGGTCCGATCCATGTGATTTCACGCCTTACTGACCAACCAAAGACCGGCGAAATAGGCAACCGATGCATTATATATTACAACTAGCTGTTCCCTGCGGTTTCACCCGCGTGGGCTACAGTTTATCGCGATAAAAAGTATCCTATGTCCTTCCCCGGGGCTCAAATTATCTCTATACCAAATTTCATTTAAATCGGTTCAGTAGTTTAGGCGCGAAAGCGTATATATTCCGTATACTCCAAAATTATTCCCGCACTTCGGTGCCCCTCACCGCGTTACCTGCTGTAGGTATCCATTATCCTATTTTAATTCTAGGTTAATTTTTTTTCGGACCACGCGTTTGAATCCTGCTGTTAAAGGTCTTCCTGGTACGCGACCGCACTTTACCTATTTCATAGATTCTCCCTCACCTCGCCGCGTTTCCCGCTGCGCTGGGGTACGGCGGGTTTATTTTTCTACTACTACTTACATTTTTAAACTCGTGATATCTTTCGATTGGAATGTCCGAATTGAATGATTCAAAAAGTTATATGATGGGATTGAAGCAGTTTTGAATAATAAGTTATTTATTTTGATAAGGATTAATACCAAGATACAAATAAAGAGCCTTTTCTAGAGGCGGCATTAAAAATTAAATTTTTTAAATAAAATATCACTTATTGCGGCATAACTATAATAATTAGACATATGCTCTCGCGGACTTTTTTGTAGATCTTAATAGGACCTACAAACCCGTAATACATTATTTTGTTCTAGTGTCAATAGTTTTTGCAGCGCACGCAAAAATAGGTTTTCGATTTCACACCTTGGGTTGCAAAATAGCAATTTTCTTACGGATCCCTAATTTTTTTGGAAATAAAATATAGCCTAAAGCCTTCCTCGATAAATGGGCTATCTAACAGTGAAAGAATTTTTCAAATCGGATCAGTAGTTCTTGAGATTAGCGCGTTCAAACAAACAAACAAACAAACAAACAAACAAACAAACAAACAAACAAACAAACAAACAAACAAACTCTGCAGCTTTATAATATTATAGTATAGATACACGATTTATCTTATTGAACTTAACATCTCAAAGGAACTATGAGGTGGACGTGGTTATGTTGGATAGAATCTTCCCTAAAATCATTATACTATCCGAAATAGAGAAAAACATAATTACTTTGGAAGCAGAGCTCAAAAGTCAAGGAATGGAGTTCGTCCACTCGCCTCCACACACCGTGTGCCGGCGTCTCCACTCGATGACCCTGACAGATGTTTTGTTGCCAAGCAAAAGACACTAGATGGCGTCCTACTTCCAGCAATTATTTATTATTACCATCAATCAGTCCGGTTAAACAAATCACGAAGGCTAAGAGACATTACAACACCTTTAGTAGTTTAGTAGATAATAAACTAAAAAGGATTTAGATAGTGAAATTAAAAAAGTTGGATTAGTTACCTCCTAGTTATACCTACCTATTAAGGCAAGCAACATTAAAATTTGACTTTTGTGTTGTGTACTGATTAGAGTTCTTGGGTTCTTACAAAAGCAATTAATCGATGCTAATTGATTTCTAAGAACTAACCACTTTATACCTAGATATTTTAAAAACATATTAATAGGGAGGGACATCTTTAGTTCGACTTAATTTCGTTTCATAGTAAAGTATTGTAGGCTAGGTTACTAATCTTGTTCGGATGGGATATCGCATAGTGATTTTGTTGGGTCCCTTCCTATAGGGCACAACCATTTCAGCCATATCTCTCGTAAGAATAATAAATAATAATGTAATAATAATAAGTACCTTACCTACCACTACCTACCTAAATAACCTGTATACTGCTCAGAGATTTTACAATACACTATCAGGGTAACTCGAAGATTTTCGGGACAAAAGCGATACAGCACAAAAGGCCCTTTATCTGGATTGAAAAGCGGTACAAAAAATATGGCGAGCGGTTGTATTTGTAAATAGATGGCAGGTAGACGAATGTAGGTGTATTCCCGACCCAAAACGGTTTAAATGCGAGAGTTTTTAGGGAGGTATAGAAAAAATAAAAGCGATGCACCTTTCCAAAATTCCCACTGCTGCAATTTTATTTGTTAAAATTTACGCTAACTTTTAATTGAAGTGATAAGTTATGATCCTGATCTTTATTGATCATGCAAGGCAGTGTGGAACAGAACAAAAAAACATGTTAATCTACATGATATAGAGTTAGTAGAGGAAGGGCGTTTGATGTCGACATTGTCGACCCTACAAGGCAAATCGAGAAAGATGCAATAAAATAAACTTTCTTACATTTTACAATGTAAACAATTGTTTACATTTTGCTATAAATTTAGATTTTTATTATCTATGTCTAAGCCAATTTTTAATTTGAAGAGGTACCTAGTACCTACCTGCCTAACTATTGTAAATTGTGCAGTTATTTTTATTATTTTACCACGAAACCACCTGCAAAACTTACTCGCTAGTCTTAATGTTAAAAAAATCAACCTTCAACCCCTCTTTTGTCCCATAACTTGTCCTCCAACGAATATATCCACCCCAAGCAACAAGTGCCTATCTTTACGCAAAGTTTAAAAGACCACAAAAACTTAAAGCAGGTAGCGTTTAAACTCTACGAGGCATTTATGACTTTACAAAATAACAAATAAGACCGGTTTTGCTTCGACATTACAAATAAGCTTCAAAAACCGGCTTTGGTACACGATTTTGATCCCTATTAAGATAGCTTTAGTTACGTTACACGGAAACCTTGCCTACCTATAATGGTGAAAACCACACCACTCACGTCGGTCTTGCAACCCCTGCCGAGATTTGAAAGGATCGACCATGTGTTTACATAACATGAGAGCTATGTATTGGTTTTGGTAAAGCATAGTAATCTGTGACCCTAACTTAAGACTTTTATGCAAGGACCGATAAAGTAGGTTACCAAACTCTTGGAACAAACAAGCACCTACATATTTTGTTAACGAACTCTAGATATAACAAGACTATTAATATGCAATTGTATTTTACCAACCTAGTGCAGTAAACATCAATAACGGCAATTGGTTTAGGATTATGAATTAAAAAAAAAAATTACACACTTATCATAGATAAACCTTATGAATGAAAATTTCTACCTGCCTATTATCTATTATTTTACAAGTACCTGAAATAATGAACCACCTAGTGGAAATATTATTTATAATTCTAGCAAGCTTAGATAACTGCAGGTAATCCAAAGTTCAATGTTATACAGAATTTAGAGTCTTTTAGACTGAGTGGTGACAGATTAAAATCTTAATCCTACCAGTGTGAAACCGCGGGGTGGGTTCTAGTTACTTATTTGTATTAGGTAGTTACTTATAATAAGTAGTCATTATTCAATTAAAACCTACTAGAATCAAATATTAATCTTTAATTAGCTACCAATAAAACTAATTAACATAAACTATTAATAACTAACTAGGTACCTTATCACTTTACTAATTATAACTAAGAATATAATATAATTAAGCAAATAAATATCTGCGTACAAAGTAAAACAAACTAAAATCGACGAAAACTGACACTACGTAGCATAATGAAGTTCCAAACCACGTTAGTCCAAGACTCCTGTCCGGTACATGCGTACCGAGTACCACATACTTAGTATTGGCAGATATAGATAGGTAGTTACGTACTTTTTATTGGTTTCGTGAATACCTACCTACCTACGGTCCTGTCTTGCAACTTCTGAGGCAGCAACATACGGGCGCACGCAACAGGTTTTTCTTATTATCCGTATCGGATAATTACGAAGGTAAAAGAACATTGACTTAGGTGGCGTGGAGACGGTTTAAAATCGTATTACCTCAGTAGATACCTTTACCTACCTACCTAATATAGTTTTAATACCTACCTAGGTTAGGACCTATTTATCGGTAGACCTCAGATAACCTCCATTATTCTAGATTGCTCTACCTACCTACGTAATTGTTTTTCAATGTATATAACTTTTCTACAAATACTGTAAGACCTGGTAGTTAAAGTAGAGATAGAACCTACCTAGGTAGGTACCTTATTTCCTTCCGATTTATGTAGGTCTGCATTTAGGTACGTACATAATTTGTATGATCAAATTAATGTAATAATAAGTTAATGAACCAATATTAATACATACCTATTTAATGAAAAATGTATCAGGTACCTTTAAGGTAGTATTTTTGAATTTTTGTCTTATCTGTACCTATTAAGTGTTATTTTGGGTTGAGAAACACATGGGCAAATTTTGATAGCTTACCTAGCTCAAATTTGTCACAAATACATCTATTAAACCTTCTTGGTCTAGGTACCTATCTCATCACGCTGTGACATCGGATTGCTGAGATATCTACCTACAGTACTGTAGTTACCCACGCATACATTACCTACAATTTCAGGGTTAAGTTTTGGAGGCATCCTGCTACATTCACGTTCTTTGGAGATGTGCATATTATATATAGTAGAAACATGCTGCTGTCTGATTCACAAATCAGTTGCAATTAAATTGTAAATGAACTCTGAACAGCAATAAATAGTGACCAAGAAAACAAATTTGGTTCGGTTCCCAGATAAGTTGAGTTAGTTAGGTAACTAGGTACATCTGGTTTCTAGGACGATTGAATTTTGATGGCCGGTAAATACTAAAAGTTGACTTACCTTCAAGAACAGATCACCAAAGTCGTACAGCGCAGACTGATGCATGATGGCAGTAGACATCATGTAGTTACGACACTCAATCCAGATTTTGTGCTTTTCGCTTCAAAAATAAGCAAACTGATCCACTGAAGCACGATTTATAGGGTCGATGAACTCACTAGGTAAGTATGATGATTTTGAAAAGTCTAGGATAAATTATTACGAGAATTTTTAGGTAACCTCCGCGAATGCAAGTTCTTGTAATTTAGTAAAGTCGTTGCTTTTTTGTTTTTTTCGTTCGGTGACCACAGATTGAGTCCCAACTAGATGGTCGAGAGCGGCGAATTTTATTTTTTACGCCCTCCACGATTGTACCCGGTTAGTTTTTATGAACACAATTTCGCAGACTTGCGAAAAAGTACAAAACAGTCCTTTGTTTCGAAATTCTTCCTCACTTTAAATTTGCGTCTATACGGAAAATCACAGTTTTTGGCCAAAATTCTGCGCGAACTGTCTCTATGTCAACTTTAACAATAAAAACTTTTTGTTTCTATCGACTTTATACTCCAAAAAGTTTGAATTCTGGTTGTATAAATCGGAAGATTAAAAAACAACTCGCAGAGTCACTGTCCGCGCAAAATGCACCACACGTTCATTCCGTATCACGCTTGCTCGCGCACTGAGTCAACCAACGAAGTTGTAGTTCACTAGACTCGGTTCGTCCGTCTCGAAGCGAAGCGCGGCGCGCGCGTCGCGGCTGTCGCGGCACCAGACGAACGAAGCGGCAGCGGGCGCGGGTGGATTTTGTCATAGTATTTTGTTTTCAAATCAAACAGCAAGATCACGTTTTGGAACAAGATTCGTGTGCACTCGGGTATGCTCAGATATTCTACTCATCAATGTTTTTGAATTCAAAAACATAAAAAAGAGGTAGACTGATAACAAGGTAGATACAGGCGAAAATATAGTGAAAATAAGTTAGGAGCAGCGTTCGTTAGTAGTAGGCAGAGGTAACAGTTCATTTATTATCATTCAAAGGTTCAAACTTAGCCAAAAATATAATAATAATTGAAATTGATTAAATTTCGATTAATAGTGATTTAATTTAGGTAGGTTGATGTTTGGAAAGAAAATAAGTCATTGCCAACACGTCAACATGTCAACAGCCTGCATTAGGCCGATGCTGAACAAATGCTTCTCAACGCAATTTCTAACTTCACGTCACTCTAGCCGGAGAGCGTGCTTACTTCACTAGGTACCTAGTAGGTACCTACACTACCTACCTACCTACCTACCTAATGTACCTACGGTTTCCTAAACTTGGTCTCTAATACAGAACTCGTTAACATCGGTTATCTGTTCTTCCACGAAAATGACCAACCTTTATTCTCCGAGCTAAGTCAGCTAAGCATGCAGGTTGCTTTAAATTTTATTTTAGTGGTAGGTAGCCACTATACTTAGCTTTTATGAATTAATCCGTTGAGACCATTGACTTCGATGGCAAGTGAACTGGCGATCGATGTGTTGAAATAAAAATTATAGGTACGCCTCGCCTGTCCGAACTGATGAACTGATGAGTTAACTTAGACTAGGGGAATTGTAAAACTCAATGGAACAAGATTAAAGGAAGGTACATTATTAATACATAATGATTAATACATAATTTGAACTTCCTTCTCTCGATTTAACTTTAATTACTATGTATGTACCACCTAGTTACCTACGTTACAATTAAATTAATATCGGCGTTGAAAAACAATAGTACACAATGTACATAATCAGCAAAGGGAACCGTTACTAGTTATAATGAATTAACGAACTAAGTAGACACCACACTTATCACAGGAAATAAGCGGCGCGCCTAGGGTTACCATGTCTCAGAATTTGTCCTGGGATCTCAGGATTATAGGCTCTTATGAGGATTGCGGCCGAACTTTTGAAAACTCGGTAAAACTCAGGATTTTTGAATTTCAATAAGGTTTAATAAGTAGTATTTCTTTATAAAATATTTTTATTATAAAAACAAATCATAATCTCTTTATTGAGACTAATTAACGTTGGTCATGCAAATTGCATAAATAAAATCAACGCAAAATAATTATGAAATCTATTTCAATCATCAGTCAGAAAATCAAGCAATGAATATATTTATCTTCTAGGATAGGCAAGCATGATCCATCATCGGCCACGTCTTCACTTACCATCAGGTGAAACTGTGGTCAAATGCCTATAGTAAATCCCTTCTAATATTATAAATGCGAAGGTAGCTATGTCTGTCTGTCTCACTTTCACGCCTAAACTACTGAGCCGATTTCAATCAAATTTTGTACAGAGATAATCTAAAGCCTGAGAAAGGATATAGGCAGTTTGGAGTGCAGATAATATGGACCATGAGGAAGGACATTGGATACTTTTTATCGCGATAAACTGTAGCCCACGTGGGTGAAACCGCGGGAAACAGCCAGTACTTAATATTTTTATAGTGACTAATTTAAAAATTTACTTCAGTCATGCGAATTGCACAAACAAAATCAACACAAAAAAATATATGAAAGCTATACTAATCATCAGACAGAAAATCTCTGGATTTTTCAGTAGAAATTACAATGAGGCTTTTTACTTTAAACTATGTAGTTGCACCCCGCGGTTTCACCCGCATCTTCCCATTATCCCGCAGGAACCATTATCCGGGATAAAGAGTAGCCCGAGTGTTAATCCAGGGTATACGCTATGTCCATTCCAAATTCACGTAAATCCATTCGGTAGTTTTTGCGTGAAAGATTTTTATCAAACATCCATCCATCCATTCATCCATACTCACAAACTTTCGCGTTTTTATTATTAGTGGGATGTACCTACTATCTATAGTGCGATTCTAATTCACTAGGAAAGTTTCCGTGTCGGATTCGACGTCACTTTTGCTGCAAGAAAGCGTTTTCCGAGAGCAAATAGGTGGCGGAAACTTTTCCGTGATTGAGCAGCTGGTTTGTCAAATTAAATATCAGTTCAGATTAATGAATTGTGTCTAATAAAATCTGAAGGATTTCTTCCGAATCCGTGATCGGAAGAGTTTTCGTGTGAATTAGAATCGCACTGGCTGGTTACCCTAATCGCGCCGGACGGCGACAACAACAAAGTACAAAGCGAGCGCTGCGCCCGAGTTATAGTTTTACGTGACCTGCGGTCTAACTTCCTGTGAAACCTAATTATTATGTGCTTTTATCTAATAATCCTAACTATAAGAAAAGGCAAAATAACAAAGATAACATTTCCATTTACCATACATACTTCGAATATGTTTGGTGTTATAAATAATTATTTAGTAGGTATAGGTATTATCATTTTAAGTACGTAATTTTTTGTGATTTTATGTGTCTTTCTTACTCAAGCTTCATAAAATGAAAAAAACTTAAGTAAATATTATGTTGGTAGTATGTTTAAAAAAAATAAACCAAATTGTATGTTAGGTAGGTACTCGCTCAAAAAGAACTTACATTTTCAAAATTATTGTAATAAGTACCTACATGTTATCTTCATCTGTAAATAGTATGACATTTGGTTCTCTATTCTTTTTAAATCTCTGTAACTTGTAAATATACCTATGAGTTTACACTGTGAAACATATATAAGTATCATAGTGGAGTAACTCATACCTTACAATCTAAGCATAAAATATTGTGTAAATAGGTAAAGTTTCTCAAGTTTGCTAAAACACAGCTCAGGTCCTATAGTATATTCTATCATGGGAAATATCTTGTAACATGAGATGAAATAATACTACCTATGTCACAACTTATTTTAGGAGTCACAGGAAATTTTGGAAAACCCTTCCTACATGCGTGAAGAAGTAACAAAGTCGATCATGCACATTTACACACTAATAATAATGACACATAATTATGATATTGATAAATAATTGGACCTATTTTAATAAAAAAATAATTAGTTAATGAACTATTGTATTTTAGATACTGTACTTATTAGATCTTAGATCTCTTTTTCGATCAACTTTAAGTTTAATTTAACACCCATTAACATTATGTATCCATCAAATAGCTAGCTAGCTGTTCCCCGTGGTTTCACCCGCGTGGGCTACAGTTTATCGCGATAAAAAGTAGCCTATGTCCTTTCTCAGGCTCTAGACTATCTCTGTAGCAAATTTCATTTAAATCCGTTTAGTAGTTTAGGTGTGAAAGCGTAACAGACAGACAAACATATAATGTTAATTAATAAGTAGGAATAAGTAAGGATGGTAAATGTAAGTAATTATTAAAATATTCATCTGATGATGTTAATTTGAAAGGGCGTGCCAACAACTGCCATCTCATGTTAAATTGTACAGAACCCAAAACAGAAACCATGTCTTGGTATAAATATTCATAAACACACTAATAAGAGTGGGTCAGTGTCAAGTGTCGGTCACGTAATGCTTACAACTAAAATTATGGCGCTTGGAAATATAATACATTGTGTGCAAACATTGGACGGTAACATAGGGATGATGACAAAGAAATCTTAGTCCTGAATCGCACTTTGAAAAAATAATGCTAGTTTCATTCATTATTTACTTCAAAGTCACTTCATCACCAAATAAATGTTTTCAACAAAAACACAAATTATAAAAAAATTACATTTCACAGATATATATGTAGATAAAAATCTCTCAGATGAATCAACCAATATCAACATCATCGTCAGCCTTTTTACCCTATTACGTTCCAACTGGTAGGACACAGGTCTTCTATACCAGCCATCATAATACGGCTGACGCTGGCGTTGTTAATTGTTGCCTTGAATGTGGTTCTTGGACATGTCGGTTTTCCACGATTTTCTTCCCGTTTTTGAGCGATGGCAAATCCGCACATAAATTATTACAGTCATATAAGTGCCGTGGCGAGATGAGATTCGAACTAGGTCTTGTAAGGCTCACGTTGAACAATAAGCCTCGTACTGAAATAACATCTAAACTGTTTCAAGAGATTCGGCAAAAAAAAAGATAGGCACGTAAGTACCTATGCCTTATTTGATGATAGCTTGTGAGAGTAAAATTGCATTCGTTTTCAAGGTCCATGCAAAAAGACATGCATCAAGCAGTTAGCCAAAATGTTGCAAATGTCCTTGGGTCATGTTGAAAGGACAGGTGGATATATCAGCTGCGTCCTTATTTTAATAACAGTAAGTATGGAATTTTTAACTTTCTTTGTATTTTCATTAAGAATGCTAACCTAAATAACTGAATATGTTTAATAGTAATACTGTATACGTAGTGTCTACTTTGAATGTATGGTTGAATTAATTTATGCTTTAGTATGTTTTTCAATTTTCTCGGATATATTTGTCAGGCTGTTACACCAGCAAGGAAGGTAGTATTTACAATAGGTAAAGCCTATTATTACAATAGCATTACGATATCAAACAAAGGTCACATTGCTAAGAATGTTTACTCGCACATTAAGTAATTTATTTGTACCTGCACTTATATGTTTTAGTGTATTGACTATCGTCTCTATTGCGTCTACCATTGTATTTGTATGGTCACAAACCATTTAATAAATTAAATTTTATATTTGTGGATGTTAAAATATTAACAGACATTATTTCTGTATCTATCTTTAAACCTTGAAATATTTCTGTAGTTACTTTGTTTTCGAATAAAGTACATTCACAGTGATCACATGTGACTTCTAACTACATATATTAGTACTAATATGTGTCTTCTGTACCTACTACCACTGTAATATTCTGTATTCTATTCTTCCAGTATGTTAATTAGTATGCCAAAAGCTCAAACCCGTTTGCAACAACGTTGCAAATGATGACTACTGGTTTTATTATGAAGATCTTTCGTTTCAATTTCTATCGAACCTTCAGGAAAGAGATTGAATGGTCTATTCTATGTTATGATTTAATATTTCATTTCTTTACTCCTTTACAAGGTAGCGTTTGACCACAAGTCATCTGATGTTAAGCGACGATGTGGTCTAAGATGGCGCCACGCTACACCTGGATTAGAAACTGCTGCCGGAACACACAGTGTTTGGCGACAATGATGATGTTTTTGCAGTTGTTACTGGATCATAATTAAGGGTATGTTTGAAACTAATGCGGGTTTGCTAATCGTACGAAAGTATTGCATGTAGTATGCACCTCGACTAGGAAATATCCGATAAGAAATGCTCTGAATAATACTTATGCAATGAACCTAGCGCTGCATTTTAACACCTTGCTGCTGACGCTTTCTCTTTGCTCTGTATGAAGTCTAGATGCCTATAGGTGTATGTATAGCTGCTAATTTATGTATAAACTGTACCTTAAAAAAAAATTAAACCTCTTTTTGTCCAGCTGTGTCCCTTGGTTCCACTCGTGTGGACTACAGTTTATCGCAATAAAATGCATCTTACATAAAACATCGCAAGAAAATCTCACAAAAAAGCACGGTCCGCTTTTCTCGAATTTTCAATATGTTTAGGCAACTTTTTGTTAATTTTTTCTTAAAGTTTTATTTGGGCTTATCGTAATAGACACAAAAAAAAAATCCAAATAATTCTAGCCCGGTGAAAGGAGGTCTAGCCGCCTTCAAGTGATGTGCTGATCTTCTTGAACTATCCTCCATGGGCGTGATCAGCAACTTTTATTGCTTAATGTACTGACTAAGGAGGCGTCTATTGTTTAGACTCCGTAATCATCTTATGACGTGCGGTAATTACTGTATAGTATATTCTAGCTACTATAGTAGATGCGTATATGTAAATGTAAATGGAATACAATGTAAGATGTTAAGCAATCACTAGTCATGACGCCTTTCATTAATGATCTGGTTCACTCGTTGTCATACACGTGGTGTGGTAGAAGAGTATATTATTATCCTGACTCCACACTCCACGATTAAACCCTATACAGACAATCAGACACGAACATTAAAACTATCAATTATACTGTGATGTTTATTACACACGCAAAGAAATAACTCAATATGTATTAAATATATTTCACAACCACTTCAATTGCAATAGGGTTGCCGCCCATATGTTGCATCGTAGCAAATTGCAAGTCAAAATTTATAATTTGATAAACTCGTTTGTAAACGAGATGTTTCGTTATGGTTATTATAATAATTGATAACAAATACTATTCCGCAACATAAAGTTTGAAATGGTTATATCGGTATCTGTTTGTTTCAGCGATAATGGGTTGGATCACAAGAAAATGCCTGCGTTTTTTTAAGATTAAGCCAGCCCTTCCCTTTATTTATAGCGTATTGAGTCTTTAAAGGGCAGTGTACACAGATTACCTCGAGATCGAGACGATGCTGACCTCCTGAACACTGCCGGGTTCTTTACCGCACGGCCATACGCTTTAAACTCGACGGTTTAGAGTTCAAATTCGAACTGGAAATTAAAGGTGCGATTGACGCCACGTTCTTAATGGGTTAATATTTAAGAGATGAAAGGCCAAGTGCAGCCAGTGTTACTTTCAATAGGCTACGTATTTGGCCGATCGGGAAGTTCTGGCGTTTCCTGATCAACGATGTATCACGTGAACATGTTTGTATGTTATTCTGCCTTAGGCTCCGTGATGTCGTGACGTAAGTAGACGTTGATGATGCGGGCTTTACAATGTTGACAACAATCTAATATCATTACCCGTGCGACTTTGTACGAGGCGGAAAATTTAAATTTTGAATGGGTTTATCGATTTTGGAGATAGGCTGGTTAAATGTTGTAAATGATCATGAAATTCGTAGGAATCGTAGATTATTATTATTCTTCACATCATTTCGTAAATACATATGTTTAATAATAATACCTGTTTGTTGTATTTTAAACAAACGGTTTAGGAAGCAATATACGTAATCAGGTGCATTATTATATTGTTAAATATCTTTATTTTTGATCTCTATTATTAAGTATGTATATCTCAAAAATACTTTACATCACAGATGAAACAAAACTGGTAGATATGCAAATGTCTGCAAAACCGCAACAAATGCAATCAGTATTTTGCAGAATTTTTGTGAGTTCATAGAAAAAGTAAGAAATATACTATTACCTGTTATTACTACATATTTATTATTTGATGTCCTTGATGAATTGACCTCTAACCGGTCCTAGGGTGGTGAAGCGAGGAGTAGTGAACTGTACGAACGCTGTCTTCTGGCAAGCAGACGTAGACGTGAGCTTAGAAACGAATATGGCACTACTGACTTACACTTCGGTACCTACTTAATTTATTTGTCCTTCTCTTAAATGATTTCTCGATGGTTCTATGAGATCAAGACACATACATGAGGTAAAAGAACAACAGCTCATAGGTGGGTATTGTGCCGAGAGAACGATTAGAAATACTGACCTACTCGTATTGCAGAGTTTCAAACGAGTTTGTCACGTAGACAGACGCAAACTGCAGATTACAAATACAAAGCACCAAAGTGTGTTGTTACAGTGGCTTACTTCACTATTTTCTTGCACCCTTAGCTATACATACATCTGTGTTAAGTACATAATACCTATATATAGAGTATACCAAAATGTGTGGGCAGGCCACATCGCTCGACGAACCGATAACCGATAGGGAAGAAAGGTTCTCAAGTGGCGACCACGAACCGGAAGACGCTCTGTAGGTAGGCCCGCCACTAGGTGGACCGACGATATTGTAAGAGTCGCAGGGAGCCGATGCATGGAAATGGCTAATATCCGTTTATGGTGGCGTTCACAGAGGGAGGCCTATGTTTAGCAGTGGACTTCTTCCGGCTGATGATGATGAATATCATAATGTTTAGTTAGCCATGTATAAGAAGAGAATGCAGCAATTTTGACGCATGATATTAAATCCCATCTTGTGACCATCATAAGATGTTAGTTGCCGCAGGTACCGGGACCAAACAAAGCAACTAGGTAATCAGATAGTTCAGTTCTTTCTTGCATCCACGATTATGAGTTGATATTGATTAGCTAATATGTATGTTTGAAATAGGAGTACGCATACGAAGCCATAGTGCGAATCAGATTCCTCTAAACAAGTATCATAATCCCTACTTCCCTACTTTAATATTATAAATGCGAAAGTGACTCTGTCTGTCTGTCTCGCTTCCACGCCTAAACTACTGAACCGATTTAAATGAAATTTGATACGAAGATAGTTTCAACCCTGAGGAGGAACATATGATACTTTTTATCGCTATAACCTGTAGCCCACGCGGGTGAAACCGCGGGGAACAGCTAGTCATAATATAAAAGGCAAGAGAAAAGTCTGATCAAATGATAGGTATTACCTATAATATATACCTGCGGGAATTTTATCCACATAAAACGAGCCTCAAACCGGAAATTTTTCGTTTACCTACGAGTACCCATTTCACATCGATTCGTCTTACAAGCCATTCACAATTTCGTCGTCGGTTTTGAAAAGTTTATCCGATAGCAAAATAAATGTTGACTAAGGTTCTATGACGAAACGATTACGATTGCTCGGTGCTCGGCTCTGATTGCTGCGAAACACGTAAAGTTTATGAAGTAACTGGCGTGTAAGCTGTGGTTATGTTGTTTTTTTTTTGCTTGATTCGGTGTGCGTGTAGTTTGTTCACGATTTCGTTCACGAATATGGGATGGTAGGATTGCCTTTTTGTTTTCTTATGAAGAAACCGGTTTCAATAGCCCATTCTACTCGTATACATAGTAGTTAAAGGCCATGTATGATTGTATATCAGTGTCCCTTACCTACATGTCCGCCATTTTAACCTTTTCACGATACTGGATCCATAATCCAAACATCAAAGAAAATCATCATCATCCACCTAGCAGTAGGTTTTCAAACAATACTGTGTTCCAGATTGAAGGGAAATGTTTCTAGTGGAATTACATACCTATTATCACCTAAATATATGAGGATGATGAGAGATTAAAATGTCCTAACCCCGTTGGTAGGTATAGGCAGTTGCTGCAAAATATCTTACATAATCTTTGTGCCAAACTATAAATGAAAACCGTTAATGAAGTCGGTTTGTCTTTATCCAGATACGACGTAGCTGTAGTTGCGGGCAAAACAATTAAAAAAACTTGTGTGACGAAATGTTCCAGATCTGGTATGTAATAATTTTAGATACTTATTGAAAAGTTTAGGTTTGTGTTTGATGTTCGGATAAATCCTGAGTTTATCATTGAACTTTGAACGTCCATAATAATGGAAATAAATCTATAAACCCTTTGTGTCACTAATTGACTAACTAACTGACAATCAACGCACAACCTAAACCATGCCTAAAACGTAAATCATAAAAACATTGGAATGTAAATTAGATTGCATAGTAAAGGGCTGCACTATCAAAATATTTTTGAAAATCATCCGCAATGGGGACAACGACGACAACGACAATAAGAACAGTATGAAAGATTATTAAAAAAAATATCCTGGAAAACAAAATCAACTTTCATGCAAGCGAAACCGCAGGGCATATCGCTAGTTACTAGTCCTACTTCCTATCCTACTAATATTATAGACGCGGAATTTTGTGAGCATGTATGTACGTTTGTTGCTCTTTCACGCAAAAACTACTCTACGGATTTGAGTGAAATTTGGAATGGAGATGGCTTATACCCTGGATTAACTCATAGGCTACTTTTATCCCGGAAAAAGGTCCCTGCGGGATAACGGGAAGACGCGGGTGAAACCGTAGGGCGCAACTAGTTATAGATATAACAACATTTCCTTTTAAATTTAGCCAGCCCTGTCCGGCGGCCATGTTGTTACTCCGTAATTATTACACAATCGTAGTAACGACTCGGTTTGCGGGTTAATTAGACTGCAATTTATGACACTTGGCCACTTGAGACGCCGGATACCAGCTCTATACACGAGTAAGTGCTCTATATTGTAAAGTATGTGATAAAGATTACATTATATGTATTATCAAATATGGAATAAACTACGATGTTTGTTTATTTGAATTTGTATCCGGTCATCATCATCAGCCAGAAGTCCACTGCTGAACATGGCCCCCCTTGAACGCCACTATGAACGGCTGTTAGCCATTTGCATCCATCGGCTCCCTGCGACTCTTACAATGTCGTCGGTCCACCTAGAGGGGGTCATACCTGGTAGCCAAACATTATTATAACATACGAAATAGCGTAGCAAAATTAGTATACGTTTTTATTTTGCGTCTAACCACAAACCACGGTAGGTACCTACTCGCAATAACGATGTGGTAGAATGTGGTGTCGCGGCCTGGATTGGAAACTTGCTCTCAAATGAGACTCTCAAATGGCGTGCAAAAGAAAACGCCCTATCACTAAGCCTTCACTTGAAGCTCAAGGTCAAGAAGCTATCTGATTTAGGGATAGGATTGCTTTAAACCATCCGTGTTTACATGCTTTTTGTTTCAAGTTTCAGGATACGAGACGAAAAGCATTTCAATTCAGCCCAGTTCTAGAATTGATACATTTTAAATACATAATACGAGTATATTATGTATTTATTACACCAGAATACTCATACTCATAGCCGAAATACAATTTATTTAACTAGTAATAATTAATGAGTGTTATGATGATTATGTTCAACTTCACCGGCCTCTACTACCGTAGAGTACCAAAGGTTTTCCTGTACATTGTAAACAAGTGATTAACAGCTTAGCTCACCGTTACCACTCATACATAAATATTGTTTACCGTAGACCTTTAATTAGTGCACAGTTTTATTGTTTATTGTTACTAGAAATTCACTCTTTTACAATGTTTTAATTAAAATGGTAATAAACCAACTTTAACACGGCAAGTCTCCTATTTTATATTAAAAATTATTCGTCCGATATGGTTGGTTATTTTGTTGTTTGTGATTGTCAGAAAAAGGATTAGATGAAAGATTGTTTTTCGAAAAGCTACTGATAAATTATAAAAATCGAAAAAAATTACAGTGTTTTTCTATGGTAATTTTGTAGGAAATAAAGACCCGCCTTAAGTTTGTCTACCCATGCGAAGTCGGGGCAGATCACTAGTCACAAAAAAATAGGGTTTCGATTACATAAATGTCTTGCATTTATATAGTGTACTATATATTAACAAAAGCATCGTTTTAGACTTTGTAAAGGTAATTTCAATTTTCATAAACCTCGCCATAAAAACCACGGATGTTTAGACTGGCTGTAAGTAATATAGGGGGTACTGTGCTTTACTAAGTATTGCATTACAGTTACTTTCCAATGTTAAAGTTCAGTAACTTACTAATAATAATAACTAAACATTGTGTTTTTATCTCATAAAAAAAATCAAAGACACTTTTAATGTAACCAGTCCAAAAAATATAAATTGACGATAGATCCTTGATAGTGACGTTCGGCTTGTGACCCCTAGACCGTGGGTTCGCATCGTACAATGAGCTTGAGAACAACTTGATGAAACCTTAGTTTGTTGGAGGAGAATTGTCTCGTGCTCGCCTAGCTTGACCTCTTGCTAGGATTCCCTGTATCTATCAGAAGAACGCATTATTCAGCGTTTAACAATTAGTTTTGACGACGACTATCTCAATAATTGTATCTCTACATTTATTTATTAATTACCCCTAATTATGTACATTTAGTTAGTATCATGTGTATGTTCAATTCAACTATATACTGATAAAACTTTGTCTGAATGACTGCCAATAGCTTCAATAACGTAGTAGATCGCTCACGAGGAAGTTGGTACAGGACCGGTTTTACTCTACCACACGGCTATGCGCTGTGTCACCACTTACCACCCAGATGAATCTATCTATAGGTACTCCAACCATACGAAAGTGAGGCCGTATGACGGGATAAGAGGTCTAAATTGTTTGAGAAGAGACGCACTCACTTAATAAGTAATTTGTAAAAAAAAAACTAAAACCTGTGTGATTTTTTGTTGTTGTTATTGTCATTACTATATTAAGTTATTTTGCCCCTAATTATGATCCCTAGATCCGGACACACACATGTGTTTATTTGCGTATATGTAATGATAATATTTATTATAATGTCTTACTACAGTGACAGCTCGAGTAGGAAGTTGTAACCCTGTTTCATGAGATCATTACAACATTTACAACGCTTATTAGTTATCTTATTACAGAACCCGTTGGGTGTTACTTTAACTTTCGCAGTTTGTTTTATTACAGTGATTGTTTCGTATTGACATACCAAATATTATTGTTACCCCTCTCTTTTGTCAGCGGGCAACGAAAATGCCTAAACTAATTGCTTACTAACACACATTATTGAATTGAGTTGGAAAAACATCGTGATAAAACCATAGCTTGACAGCAAAGCATTCTTTACTGCGCGCCTAGCTCTTCCATCCTCAAGTTAACAATTTGTTACCATGCATTGTTACCATGCATCGGTGTGTTCCGGCAGCCTCTCTTGAGAACCATTTTCCAATCCAGGCGCAGCGTGGCACCACCTCCAACGACATAAGTTGACTTGCGGTCAAACGGCACCCTGTAAGAACTTAAAAACTCTGTCTGTTGCACCTACTTTAAAACAGTTAATACTCGGCGCAGTGTACAAGTAAAAGTGTTCTTCAATCGAGACCACTCTATATCCAACAGTGATTAACAATATAGTACCATCAATTATTAGGTAATAAGCCTCAATATGTAAAGGAATAAATAATGTAGAAAAGTTAGTTTCGAGCGACCAGAGCTCACATTGATAAACATCTAAAATAATAAACCCTTAGATTTGAAATGGCGTGGATCTCGATAACACCAATAAGTTTCAAGTTAAATTTGCATGCAACTCTGTAACGTAAATAATAAAACTGATATAAGTATACGGAATTGCAGTTTATAGCGATGATGTGGGAGCTCACAAGCTCAGAGCCTGCAGGGTCTAATCGCGGCTCCAAAGGCTTGGCTCGGATTATTGCAGCACGCACTAATTTGAATAATGAACAATGTTACCCTTACAACCGGTTTGATCACGCGACCGTGCCGGGCCTGCGCAAGCGCAGGTTTACGAGCCACGATCGAGGGATCCTGGCCTATAAACGTGAACACAGTAAAACCTTTTGCCAATCGCCCGGATTGGACGGCGACGTATCAACCTCAAAAGTTATTGCGAAGGCCCGTAAAGTAGTAATGTATCACACGATACATTATTTTGACGGCATGCTGGCTTCGTCCGACGTAGGACGGCCCTCGTTAAAATAAAATAGGCAACAATTCATCATCGAAACTTTTTGCTTCCTTTGAAATTCGAGGTTACATAATTTAAAAACAAAAGGGTCCCCAAAAAAAATCGACGCCCGCAGAGTTGGGTCGAGAACAAAGCTCGCATTCGCCAAGTTATGTTTTTAGGCTGGACCTAAAGTAGGCCTGGACATTTAAACTGCCTCATAAATCGCGCCAGAAGCGAGTGGAAACAATGAGAGCAGCCATTATGTTTTGGAATTTTTTGCCGTCCGATAGTAGTCTAGCTAGCGGGATATTACATAAGATCGCCTGGCATTTCGATACCATTTTGTATCGACCGACTGACTCCATTCGATTGGCTTTCTGTGTCTTCGCGTCAATAGTTTTGAAAATGATGGTAAAGATAGTTTAGCTTGCTTTTATATTACGTAACAATTATTATACTTACAGTGTATTTAGTACACCAGCAAAGCGCAATCACCATACGAGTATGGTAATAATAATAACTCAATAAAGTTTCTACCTTCCTCAATTAAATACACAATAATATATAATCAATAAACATCAAGTAAAACGTTTAATTTCCTTTGGTCGATAAGCGCAATATAAATAAGCTATAATGACATTTTAAAATGCAAATTTGATTATATTTTACTAGATCTTACTGCGTTATTTATCGTATCTACTTTATTATTAAGTATTGTAATTTGCATGTGTGGTTTCCGCATTTTATAAGAATATATAAAATAAGAGCTCTAACTTTTCACTATTAACCCTGGTTTAATATCGTATTTTGAGAAACACTCTACACAGTAAAAATATATTGTGTGTATACGAATATAGAGTTTTTGGAATAAAACCTAATTAAAAGATTGATAACACCATTAATTCGTACATAATCATAATCAGGTTCATTGTTAGAGTCGCAAGTCGCATGGATGCAAATAGCTAATAGCCATTTATGGTGGCGTTCAAAGGGGGAGGCCTATGTTCAGCAGTGGACTTCTTCCGGCTGATGATGATGATGATGAATCAGGTTATAGAAACGCGATACGATACTCAGATTTTTTTGCGAAATGTTTTGTTTTTATTGATGTTAGCTATTAATTTAAGTTACTGGTTGTGATTGCGGTTTATTAAGACCCTGGTCTCAGTATTCTCATCCCGCAGGCAGCCGAGGGGAGAGGGGAGGGGACGCACCTCTTGCCGATCTGGATTAAACAAAAAAAAAACATTAAAAAATCGCTAAGAATAATTTGAGCAATATTTCCGAAACATAGTTAGTATCTCTGAGTATTTATTGCACTTTTAAATTTACTAATTAAAATTCTCTGTCTTTTGAAAATATGAGAAAATCACTCCAAACCACGTTTTAAGTGTAGGGTTACGTTTTACTAAATGGGCCCTATTTATTGAATGGAATTTCTAATTCCCCATGGCATGTCAAAATATATTTTTCTTACTCACTTATCTACAGAGAAAAATATTTGTGACTACATAATACATTTTCAGCTACTAATCTGCGCCTTATAGCTAACAGTAAGCTATGCTAAAAGTCTCATACATGTGTGAAGATAAAAACATCTATTTCGTAATGTCCAGGAAACTGTGAGATCTTAAAAAAACAAGTTTTATCTAAAGTCAAACCTATTACGGATTATTTTCGCTTTCGTGGAGCCGATAAAAAAATATAACATTGTCCTTATCGTGGCACCATTAATTAATATTGCGCTTATCAAATTTAAAGTAGGTTGTGGTTTGGTTTGGTACCTATTTATTATATTTGAGCTAGCTAACAATCGATGTAACAAACAAATTAATTTGTTTATAAATAGCTTAACAGAGGATTTCTGTGGTTATGAGGTTTAGGTTTAGCTTTGAACGTTTATACAAAGTTGTCAAAGTACTACTAAAATCTAAGTTCTAACCTCAATTTATCGTTCTCGTAGCAAGCAGTTTCGCTATCTTCTTCGCTCGGTAGCTTTGCGCGCTAAGGATAGAAAGAGACAGCGCTACCGCTACACGAATACGCTACGCCAAGTGAAGTGTACACAAGTAGAGTAGAGTAAACGGTAGAGGAGCACGTTAGAGTACTAGCTTGTTGTTGTGTATAAATCACTCTATCCAGTAGTAGTTAGTTTTTAAAATTAAATACATAAAAAGACTTGAGGGTTACGAGCGCAGTGCATTTCAGCGCAGGATTTCGTACTGATGAAGCTCAAAATTATGACTAGAATGAACTGCAATGGGCAAACGTGATGCTTCCCATCAAGCTAGCGACTTGCTCGTCTCATGCTCTCTCATTGAAAGTGGCCGTAAATCGTTATTGATCGACAATCGATTTTTCTAGAGCTAAGACCATGCCCTTAATAAATGACGCGGGTGGCAGCCGAATTGTCAGTTTCAAAGTTTATCAATATTGGTGATAATTTCCATTGATAAATTGAAATGTTGCAAGTGTGCGAGTTGAGACATCGGGAGTCGAGGCCGGCGTGATAGCCCCTTATCGGAGCTCGTCGACCCCTGCAGTTAGCTGTGCCCGATATGTTCATACGAGCACCAACTTGTAATAAATTCGGTGGTGCTACCTTGAGTATTAACATTGACTATGTACTTTTTTGCTTTTTTGTTTTTGCTATGGAACGAGCTATGCTTGGAGTTTCTCTGATCAAATCAGAAATGAGGTAGGTAATCCGTCAGAGAACTAAGGTCGCCGACATAGCTCACAGAGTTAGCAAGCTGAAGTGGCAGTGGGCTGGTCACATAAGCAGAACCGATAACGATGATGATATTGGAGTAGACGTGTTCTTGAGTGGAGACCGCGACTTGGCAAACGTAGTGTGGGACGTTCAGCGACAAGGTGGAGCGACGACTTTCGCCGAGTGGCTGGCAGTAGATGGATGAGAAGAGCCGATGACCGGGCTCAGTGGCGTACCATGGGAGAGGCCTATGTCCAGCAGTGGACTGATACAGGTTGATGATGATGATGATGTACTTTTTTATGAGAACAATAGTGGCCGAACGGTAACGCGTTCGCCTCACAAGGCGCCGACACCGAGTTCGAATCCTCTCGGCCCCGCACCTATGATTTAATAAGTTGTCTTCGGATTTGCCATCGCTGAAAAACGGTGAAAGAAAACATCGTGAGGAAACCGGCATGTCCAAGAACCACAACATTCAAGGGCATGCGACATCTACCAACCCGCACTGGGCCAGCGAGACTTTTTTATGTAACTAAGTGACGAGACGAGCATGTTGCTGTCCTGATGTTAAGCGTTATGCTTGCCCACTACAGTTCAGTGCCACCCAGAATTTTAAGCTGCTTTGGCCATGCACTTTGAGATATCAGATACTCAATCTATTCATGTCCTGTAATTTCACTGGAGACCTTCAAATTACTCAAAATAAGTTCAAAGGTTTGAGAAGCTTTGGCTTAGTGAATAAATTTTTTTTATTGTGCCTTAACGCAATTTTGCTTCACCATTACCTATTATAGCTTGTAAGGTAAGTATGCCAACTATCATACTAGGTACTTCATGAAACAACGCAAATCTGTGTATTTTTCCCATTCATCATGTTTCGATGAATTATAAATGAGTAAATTTGACAGTTAGTAATAGTCTTTGCGATAAAATAAGAATAACGTACTGTTTTAAACTACCATGGTCAATAACATTAGAATAGGGTTACAAAAACAAATACATAGTAATTATCCCGTTGCAAAACCAAATTCTAAAATAAAAATATTATAAATAGTTCTGTTTGATAATTTTATTCAGTTACTGTTGGCTAGGCAACTTGTGACTTACGGAAGCTAACTCTATAATCTGGGGTCAGGGGATAACGCAGATGTATCGACCAAACGTCAGTTAAAACTGATAATTTTGAATAATGATATTTGGTTCAAGATATGGAACACATTTTAAGGTTATATTTAACTACAATTAAAAAGAAATGAAAAAATTGGCCATTAATCATGAAAAAAAAAGGAATAACAAAACAATACCGCCTTTGATACCGCCTATGGTATTGGGCTGGATTCCGTCAATTTAAGCCACCGTATACACAGGTGTAAGCCCCAACTTATATCGTACCAAGTGTATTTCAGTAAACGCAAACCAGTCTAACACAACAGAATTGCACTACGGACACAAATTACTAGGGCATCGACACAACTTCGCATCCAGTCGGCTACAATTAGCCACCAATTGACCCTAGTCGGGATTGTAGAGCAATTGAATAAACGAACGTCCAGAAGGAACACTTCATAGGAACGCTCTACCTACCCAACATTAAGGCACAGATTACAAGATCACGCTGATAATATACATAATAATTTAACTAACAAACATGCAGATGTAGAGCAATGAGCGGATAACCGACTGCGAAGCGTGAGATCGTTGGTTCGACTTCCTCTACGGGATTCCTTCTGCGCTTTTTTTTTGCAACGCTTCTTGCATTGGATTTAAAAGACGCTAGTATTTTTTTCCTTATTGTGTGTAATCCACGTAGTTTTTAATACCGTATTGATAATCTCAGTTAGCTATAGCATATCGAAATAAACGATAAATAACTAACTAGAAAATGTTTCAAATTCAAGAAACAAACGATTGAAGTTCCTGCAATCGACGCGTTGTTTTAAAGAGTGGTAGGTATGTTTTGTGAATCTCTTCATTTTGAAACCTAGAACTACGTTTTTGTTATTTCTCAACCCAATATTAAGCTACCTTTCTGCAAAGTCTTTCTGTGTTCTAGTCTCGAGTCGAGTCCACATTAGTGCATCACGTGCTAGCAACCATACCCGTCCTTGTATTGGCCACCACGCCAGTTCGTGATCATTTTTCATGCTGACTGGCTCAATTGGATTGCATTATTGGAGTAATTTTACATTATGAGTACCTATCTACTGACAGCAGTTTTGTAGAATAAAATCTGTTACTTTGTTTTCATAATTCAATTCCGTTTATCTCTTTAAGTTACTGTTTTAACCGAATTAACTCTATGTGTGACAAATAAGCATAAATTTTTTGGCATTGACAGATTCGGATGGGTCAATAGTTCATAGGTTAGTCATGTCGTTATGAGCTGTCCATCTTTTTAATAAGGCAGTGCCTACTTACTTCCTGTTTCCTTCTGAACTTTGTCGGTGAATCGTCAACAAAGCATAAGCAAAATCATCAAATGTACTCCCACTTAGCAAGCTGAAGAATCTAAAAGTCTTAAAACACATACCTTCTCGCGAGCTCAATGAAGCGATGTGTTGTCTCATCTCATCAAATCTTTACAAAACCGGTAGCCATTGTTGTAAACGAGTTCTCAAGAGACCAGTTCAAAAAATTTGAGATGAACATGACCAGAATTTTTAAGGCTAAAAACGCAGGTATGGATGTTTTCACACATCTCCACTGATGGAGTGACAATGGGTCTTGGGATGGGAGCTGTATTTATCCAAGGAGACACCAGTAAAATAGCTGCCTTAAGACGGGCACACACACACAAGTGTGTGCTATTCTAAACTTACCAAATGCGATGCATTTTATTTTGGTAAGAATGGTGTGAAAAGCATGGGTAGAATGTGTATGAAAGCTAGTCTTAGATAACACATACACACACTTGTTTTATGCCTCATATATTCTATCATGCAGTAGGCCCACCGTACCTACTGAAAAGTGCACAAAAAGGGCTAATGAGGATACACTATATGTGGCAATAAGTGTGGCAATAAACGTATTTCGTATTAATTTCAGATAGCAATATTTTTCTGCTAAGAATAGCGAGCATAATGTCTATGTGTCCAGTCTTAAACGACTTTAAATTGGTGACTAAACTCGTCTTTATTAAGAGAGCCTTTCGTATGTAATATGAGCGTTGATATTTTAGGATCGCTCTTGATTGTTCTCAATTTGGTTCTATTGAAAGATCAATGTCTAAACAATGTGACAACTTCAATCGAAAATGACATGTGATGGTTTGAAATTAAACTTTGTGCATTAATTATTCGCAAATGACATGTTTAGTGACGAACTTAATACATATCGCGTTGTTTCTTGTTCCAAACTAAACAGAGTATAGGTACTTAAAATACTTGTCATTACTGAATGTAATGCCGTCAATCGTAATACGAAACTATTAATTGAACTTTGAATTATACAAAACAAAAGCAAGCAGAAAATCTAAAGCCGGCGACTTGTGAAAACATCGTATATATTATGTTATCATGAACGAAGTTTTAAAGGAAGAAGTGTAGTGTATGCGCTATAGCATACATACGCTGTCTCGTGTGTCACTGTATTGGTTAGCTAAAACGTCACTGTCACGAGAGCCGCGGGCGAGAGTGCACGGTGGAGCGGATGGCGAATACGGGGCATTGCCGAGCCAGTGTAAGGTATTGTAGACGGGGTACCAGCAAACCCTACAAGTGGCGACGAAGGAAAACAAGGTAACTCATTCTATTAAATTCTTACGGGAGGGAAACATCCGATGTCGGTAAATTTTGAGGTTATAAACCTGTCGTACAAATATTGTTCTAATTCTGCCGAACGTCAGTGTTCATCAATAGGTAATTGACAAAACGCAACACCATTAAATATATTAATAGTACAAGTGATGGTTTGTAACGATGACTTAAGTAAAATATGCTATATTTAACAATTGGACTTCTCGATGCAAAGAAGCGTAAGTTAGGGTTGTAAACAAAGTGGTACCGCACTCAACATCAATGTAAACAAAGCGAGATGCTTGGACCGCGTAGATGAATGGCGAGAATATTACATCACTTTACTATTATGGGGATATGCACGTTTAAAATGCAAGAAACCATTGTGTATAAGATGAATATAGAGGAAAACATATTGGTAAAAAAAAAAAAATAATAATAATGAGAGAACTGTTCATCTTATACATATTAAACATAATGTACGGAAAGGGGGATCATTTTATTTATCAAAAAAAAAAAAGGATCATGAGAACTGTTTGTTCATCTTAGACGCATCAAACATACATACGGAAAAAGGATCATTTTATTTATTAAATTAAAATTATTTATTTGTCAGAATATTGTGCTTATGATGGTAGTGATTAGTGTTTCAAATATTCTACCGTTTCCGGTGTACAAATATTATATTTCATAGATTTAGAAAAAGAATAGTATGCAATGTCAAAGGAAATTAATGACAAAATAAAAATAATAGAAAGGGTCAATGTCAGGAGTTGTATGAAGAAAGGGTCATCTTGAGACTAATAGGTATTTAAGTCATATATAGTGTCAAAATCAGAAGCGATAATCATAGAAATTTAAAATAGTCAAATTAACCCATCATTCATAAACTCTTGCACTGAGTAATAATATAACATTTGTCAGTTAACAATTTAAATAATTTAGTTTTGAGTCTATTGTAACATAATTCTTTGTAGTCATCTGGTAATTTATTATAAATACGGATAGCCATACAGTATGCATTATTGCTATACAGCTGTATCCGTTGCTTAGGTACATATAAGTGATTTTAACCACCACAGAGTGTAATTCGAACAACTTTTGATGTCGATTTACAAATAAGATATTATAACGGTAATTCTGATTTTTTGTGTTCTTCTAATGATTTACAAATAAAAATAAAGTACTTGCGCCTATTCGGCGGTAGACGGCGTTCATGCATTGCTACTTGTTTCATGGAGCGAGCGCCACGACGAGAGTTAGAGATCAATGTGTAAATATAATTTGGCTTGAGGTACGCCCTTAAGCTGGGTACCTACCTACTTACCTGCAACTAAGTACTACATCGTAGAAGGTTGGGTGAGACTTATTTTATCTAGTACCAAGATAATCCACTCATTAGTTAATGTAGCCAAATACTTACCTACTCGTACGAACCTTTGTGCGACTGGAATAGCATTGTTGGTTATGTTCAATTTTTATGAGCGATGGTGCACAGACCTATATACGACACTTAAGCTCTCTATCGGTGGTGGTTGCATACACCTGTGTTGAAATATCTTCAACCATATTTCCTATTCCAGAAGGCTATGTAGTATGTGTAGATATCTAACGTATAATAAAGAATGTGACATAGTTTTAACTGTACCTCTCTACTGCTGTCTAAGCATAGCGGCAACTGTTGTCGTCGCGCCGGTTGAACCTTGTAATGATTCATATTTTAATCCTTCTAAAGAAAATTATTAAATAAAGGAGAGGGGGACGGCCAGTAATCAACATCTTTATAATTATGTTGTTTAGGTATTCCTATATATAGGATGAAGTTTAAAATGAAATGATAAGATTACTATGTTAAAAATGCTTAAGTTTCTTGTAAATATCATGTCACATTATTTGGTTTTTTTAAAGTTCCGAAAGCTTATGACATATTTTAGTTGATACCACAAGCGGACTAAAGGAATATAGCTTGGGTCTGAACTGAAGGTAGGTAATATTAGCTGATTTCTGTACCGTATTGAGTAGTTTATATTTCTGGGTAAGTCTTCTCGCTTTATGGCCAATGCGGATATTTTCTGAACAATGACCATAAATGAAAGGCAAAATCAAAACTTTTAATATTGAACATTGGGGTTTATATCTGCCGGTTTGACCTATGCTAACGATTATGTAATGTTTTAATCTAATTAATTCATACTGTAACGTACTAAGTTACTTACCTTAATTTTGGTTTTTAAAAACATACAAATTCGGCAACATCATACATGTACATCATTCCTCATGATTACAACCTGGGTTTATCGGCAGCTTTAGCAACAATTACGCGCTTTTTAATTGTTTTTACACAGAAATAGTTTTATCAAAATAAAATAGCAATGATAGTTTGAGTTTAGAGTTCCGTGATATGACTGATGTCAAATTGAAAGGTGAAGTTGACAGATGTTTCGGGACACTGACATAACGCTAGTCTAGATCATAGACTCATGTGTCTGATTGGAATCTTGTAGATTGGAACGTAAACAATACGACATTTATGTTGGATACAATTTTATTTGGGTTTGTTAGTCTTTAAACAGCTTGCGCTTATAAACCGCACAGGAAGCCATGCGGTCTGCGATGAGCGCAACACACGAGAACTATTGGAATGGGAATAAAAATCTACAACAAATTACATATGACAATTGGGAACTCTAATTCTATCTTTATATTTAAAAGAAGATTAAAGGATTTTCAGCTAGATAGGGCTTACTATTCCATTAATGAGTTCGTAAATGATAAAACTATGTTTTGAATTGATTATTTCAATGTAAATATATTATTCGTTGTTCCAAATCATGTATGAATTTATTTAATAACTATAGTACATACATAGTGACACAAATATTTAATCTAACAAATTTTGATTTTGCACACCCAATCAGGGTAGAGAACAATATCTTTTATGTAACATCGCCTTATGAACCTATATTGATGCAATAAATGATTTTGATTTTTGATTTCCGTTCTGATAAGTGCTAAATAAAACGTTATTCATATTCTATCAAAGTCTATGCACTGAACGGTGTTTTTGGAAGGGTTAAAAGTACCTTACTATTGTCTGGTAACTCAAATGAATAAAAACTAACTGACTAACTAACTGTATTAAATTAAACTTGTTTGAAAACCTCCATTCAATTGGGAACTGTCGGGCAGTTCAAAGGAATGCCTCCATTAAATTGGAACGGGTTGACAAAACCTCCATTCAATTGGGAAAATGGTCGGGCAGTTCAAAGGAACGCCTCCATTAAATTGGAATAGGTTGACAACACCTCCATTCAATTGGGAAAATTGTCGGGCAGTTCAAAGGAATGCCTCCATTAAATTGGTACAAGTTATAATCTCCATTAAGAAGTTATTTATTAACTAACAGTTTATACATGTCTGAAAAGTTACTATAAAACAGAAAGCTTCACGCATAACAACGAATTACAAAAAATTAACAAAGATAATTGGAGACAGCGTGACCCTGGAAAAAATGTGTTTTAGGCCAACACTTTGGAAGTTGTCAACGAACAATTAGAGATAGATATAAATACAACTAAAACATAAAATAATAATATCAAAATGGAAGCTATTATAATTAGGTATACAAAAATGAGAAATGAAATTACACAATACAATACAATACAAATACTATACAATTATTCAACAAAAATATATTCAGGACATTTTAATATCGTAGAACAGGTGGGGCTACAAATATATGTGACTATTTACATAATGCAATAAATAAATAAACACACCGGAGAACACAACTGTCTCTTGAGTTTAAGGGCAGAAATCAAGGTGCACATAGAGGGATGGGCACTCATGTTATAGTCGCAATGAAGATTAAACCACAACTGTATATAGGCTGGAATAGAAAGTACAGAAATTGATCGATGTAAGAGTTTACGTAGGAGATCGGGACAAAATTCAAGAGGAAAGGGGAGAGAGTATGGTGTCAGAAGAAGAGAAGCTACTGAATCGAACTTGACCGAAGGGGATACAGTTTATAGTTTATGCAGTTTATAGTTAACACAAATAAAGTAAATTAGCTCTGCTCCAACTATGATCCAATACCCCACACTGTACAATAGAAACGCATCGAACGGCACAAGTGGAATGTTCATCTGAAGAGAGTAGGGACGATGCACTAGGATTCTAGGAACGGATTTGTAGGATAATTAAATTATATTTAGTCTAAAAGTTACTGCACAATGTGATTTCTCAATAACATATGTATTAGTAATACGTACAATTGATAGCTAAAATAAATATGAATGATGATACTTGGAGGGGTCGATTACAGACCTATAAATAATAGTTATGATGAGCTTCAAAGAACTGGGGTTTGTTCTTTCCGAATTTATAAATAAGGGAGGGATGTAGTGTATGCGCTATAGCATACATACGCTGTCTCGTGTGTCACTGTATTGGTTAGCTAAAACGTCACTGTCACGAGAGCCGCGGGCGAGAGTGCACGGTGGAGCGGATGGCGAATACGGGGCATTGCCGAGCCAGTGTAAGGTATTGTAGACGGGGTACCAGCAAACCCTACAAGAAGAAAGTGCCAAACTCTAAAAATTAAAGAAGGACGTAGAATACTTTTTATCGCGCTATAGTGTAGTCCACGCGGGGAAAACCCCGGGGCGCAGCTAGTTGGCTACAGTATTAGTCTTGTGTGTGTACCTGACCAACAGACTGCACGAGTAAAATAATTGGCATATTATAAAGTTCCTCGTACCTACTAATTATATTATTCGCTATTGAGAATTGAACGATGCGAAAGAATAAATTTAATAATGTTTATTATCTAGAACAGTCTAGACATGTTGCGATTAAAAAGTTCCTCTTATTAATGGATTCCTGACGTATGACTGATGAATATTAAATAATAGAAATAAAGTCCTATAAAAAAATAACACGCTTGGTTGTGACCAGCGAGATTTGTGAATCTTGCGCTTTTTCAAGCTATGTTCAAATAGAATAGAGAATCAGACTATTGTTTTTGTAAAGTACCTGTTACAATATTTTTCCATGAGTTTTATCTTCTTAATAATATTTTTTTCAATTACATATTTGTATTTCTTGGCATATAGAAGGGATGGACACCGAGGGTGAGGGAGAAAGAGCAGTAAAAAATTGTAAAATGAATGGGTCATGTAGTAAGGGTAATTGGGTATGTTCCCTTATACTTTAATCAACGAATAAAAGAAGTAATGTCGTCATTCGTATGGCACTCTACCTTTAGGCAGCGATTAAAATCAATGCTCCTTTTACCATCAAATATTTTACAAAGTAATTTAATTTAAATTATATTTATATGACGTGTATTAAATTGTTGAGTCAACCAAGTAGGTACTTGTATAATATAGGTTTCAAAATATTACGCAATAGCTACTTACGAATGTAAGATCGTATTTAATTGGATAGTGTTAAAAAACTGATTTAATTACATTTGTAATGCAATCTCGAACTTTATGCTTTATGAGTGCGTAACAAAACGGAAGTTTCGTCTTTGATAAATAACACGTGATCTAACAGCTATGTCATTTTACGAAATTAAATATGTAGTAAATTTATTACGACGATGAATGGTTGAAAGTGATTTCTTAAAAATGAACTTATTTAGACCATGGTGCCCGTTTTGATAATTAAACCTAAAACCTGTTTCTACACGTGTCACATTAATCCAGTTTAATTTATAGTTCCGGTTTAGAATTAGAGCTACAACCACTTTTCAAGTAACCAGTTAGCTGTGATAGGTGACCAGTTTGACTAAATAGTTACTGAATGTTACTTGATATTGCAAAACCGTGTTCTTACTTACTTGACGTCTGTTAGTCTGTTAGCTGTAACGCTTGTTAACACTTGTAGTTTTAATTGACTTCCGTAAAATATATAAAATGCCTAGCGACCCGCACCGCATCTTTGCCCGCGGTAAAGTTGGAATATTTCCAAACAAAACCCATTTGACTCTCTTGACTTGAGGACTTTTCTAAAATCCTTTCTTAGCAATACATGATACATATTTAGTACCCAAGAAGAATGTGTATGAAGAATTTCACGATTGTAGGTCTTGTAGTTTTCGACATAATTGCTTAATCATTTCAGTTAGAATTAATATATACATAATATTAAAACTATTGACACCCGTTGGTAAAAAAATAAACTAAAACTTGAACCTTGGTTAAAGAATCATGCATTTGTAATATATTCATATAACTAGAGGTATAGTTTTTGTTTTATATATTTGGGGGCTAGCATTTTATTATGTAGCAAAACAATCAACGGAAAGCCATTTACGAGCCTCTCCAGCTAATAAATAATTATTACAACAAAAAGCTAACAACCGATTAAATATTATATAAAATGATTGCCTACATAACATGCAATGCCACTTATAAATTTTCATCAGACTTGAGTATTTAGATAGAACTAAGGAAATGTAATAATTTATGTCTGAAGTGTAGATGAGTGTTTTTACAAACATGACCTGCTCTTTGCCTAAAATCTTTAAATTAAGCAACTGTTCAACTACATTCGTAAGGAATAAAATAGCGAAATGCATTGTAAGAATATACATTTTTTAATGTTTAGTCAAATGATAAACAAATCCTGCTTATCAACAACAAAATATTTTTGTCATCTGTTCCCTCTTATATTCTTCTCTTGTATACTACAAATGCTTGAAGTTTTATTGACCGTAACCTGATTTGTTTTCGTAACTGGAATTTTAACGTTAAGACAATATATCTTCTTAATTACCATGTGAAATAACAACGAAAAACAACGATGATTATTTATAGTTATACAATTTTGAAGTTATTCTGTCCGCCCGTGACATTATACCTACTTCATTTATAAAATAAAGTAGGTATAGGAGGGTTTTTCTCGGTAACTACAAATAAATAACTTAATTATTTTGAAGTAGGTAAGTAAGTTTTTGTTAAATGTCAATGAACTTTTAAGTGATATTGTGTCACTTCTCCTGTCAACATTTACCTACGCTTCACGCTTGAATTTTATTCATAATGAGATAGTCATAATTTGGGAGGTAAATGCCTATAATCGCCACGCTGGTCAAGCGATGGCGGAGCGTAGCTCATCGTACTTTTGCTGTGGTCTCATCACCAGTCTGTAGAATACAGGCCTCTGTCCAGCAGTGGACTGATACAGGCTAGTGATAATGAGCCAGTTAGACACTGCTATAATAGTTTTATAATAACCCCATTATGACGCTCCGTAACTACGGATATTACAAGCATTTTGCATTACAATTTACCAAATCTCATTAAATAATTAAATTCCTTGTTCAATCACGAACAAAGTGGCATTAGTGGCAAAGTGGTTATTATGCAAATAGTTTTTAATCTATTAAATAATCTCATTACGAAAAGATGCTTATATAGCGTGTCCTTGTGAACGAATGCGAACTATCACAATTAATTATGGACAACAACATTTTTCTTCAAAGAGATATTTTTGAGATGATTTTCCCTAATGATGTTCAGCTGCCATCGCTCTCTTCCCATATTGTGTTCTATTTCATTTTATGAGCTAAAACCTAATTGATTAAGTGGTACACCCATGACTCTATGCCAAGGTCTAGAATTGAATAGTAAAAAGTGATGTTATAGCAAAAGTT
The DNA here is from genome assembly GCA_931315375.2 of Opisthograptis luteolata. Classification (NCBI taxonomy): domain Eukaryota; kingdom Metazoa; phylum Arthropoda; class Insecta; order Lepidoptera; family Geometridae; genus Opisthograptis; species Opisthograptis luteolata. The sequence goes on along the minus strand of OV928047.1, from coordinate 6,297,877 downwards.
TTGTTGACCTAGATAAAATAGTTGCTCTATTTTTAAGTGGGTCATCAGGTCAGAACTTCTACAATGTTTATCAGTAAAAAGTAATGGTTATTTCGTGATTTCAGTTAAAGAAGGTTTAAACTAACTAACTAACTGAGATGGCGCAACGACCCAAAGTGAGTCTTGGCCTCCGATAACAAAAGACGCCACTTCGGTCTGTCCTGCGCCACCTCATGTCAGAAGAAAAGAAAAAGAAAAAAAAAGAAGGTAAAGAAGGTTTATAGTAATAAAAATATATGCTACTATTCTATATCAACATTATCAACCTCCGCTACTTAATGATTTATTAGATGGTAGGAGGTTTCAAAAATGTCTCCTGGATATAAAAAGGAAAACAATGAAAAAGGCAAAATTTTGGGTACATTCGAAATTAACTGTGTTTTTCTCTGTCAACATTATACACCCGTTGCTACTTGCTACTGAACTTACAACATTGACGGTGTCTTATAACAACATTCTCTTTCCTTTCAAGCATCAATGGATCATGAATGCGCTGCATTATAAAATTTACAGAAATTGGGTGACCTACATGAGATAAGTATTCAATTTCAACACGATCGAATACAAGATACGAGTGCAGCGAGCTTCGGCGCTGTGACATAAAGCACCTTTCACTAGTATAGCGGAAGCTCAGCTCAGTTATGTCATAGCCGCGCTCAGTGGGACACCGGCTGACCGGAGCCACAGAAACCAGCACCGGGCCACAGCTTACTCAGCAGGTACTACGTGAAGTAACGCTTGCGGCACACTTACCACGATCCACGAAAACAAGCGTTGCGTCAACGTGTCATGCATGCGTTACATTGCATAACGCCGATTTTGTTGACGCTCATATTTATTGAGAAATGGGTTTTCCCACAACCCACGTGAGTTTGGGGCCTTTTCTCTTGCTTCTGTGAACGATTTCGGCTTACGTGATGGGTTACGGCCTTTCTCAACTACGGCCCAGTTGCATATTAATAAATTTGGCTTTGACCTGAAATGTTAGAGCTCTATTCTACTACGTTTTTAGATAATTGCTAACAGGAAAATATTGGATATTATATCATATAGAAAAAAATATATTTATCTACCACTGCATCTTTTTAATCGTATTCTGTTTTGCATCTTACCTGAAAAATTGCAGTGTCTGAGAAAGTTCGTGTAGTATGTTCGATTTAGCGATTAACCTAAATAGTAAATAAATAGTGTACATTTGATTTAAAAGCAGTTAAACACATCATCTGCGATACCTACAAAAAATCTACAGCACGTAATGGTACCTTTGTCCGTACAAGACCCATTAATTTTGTCTGAAGCAGTATCTGCCAATGAATAGGTGCACTGATTAATTAGCAACGTTCAAACCATGACAACTTTCAGTTTCCACCCATAAATTACAAAGCACATTCAATGGCAATATCCTTGACTTCAATTACGCCTTACCTCCAGTAGAAATATAATCTCATGAACCTTTGTTGGAAATTGGATTTTCAACGATGACTAACAAACTCAGCCGAGCGTCAATAGTGTGGAGTCACTGTCCATTTGCTCAGCATTCGAGAGACTTAGGTTCTTTCGTAAATAGTACGAGAGCATCTACTTGTTTTATAGGTAAAACAAATAGTACGACACCCACTTAAATGTCAGGATGTGAGGTCATCACGCGAACGCGAGTGAACGCGCGACATTTCAATCGTAGCTCGATATCGATAATGAAAGCTTGGAGGAAAAATATACATATGGAATGTACGATTTGACATTTTGTGCTTTAACTTAATTTACGCATGGTATTAATTCTTTAATCAACTTATGTTTATAGACACAAAAACAACAAACTAGGTTTTTAATTACGCCTCAACGTTTTTTATCATTGCACGTTTACTGTAGAGTTTTTATAGTCATTAGTTTTTATAATCCGTAGTTTGGCCATTTAGCATTCTTATTTGAGTACGTACCTTCAACTACATATTCCAATTTCAGAGATATTCTATATTCCGGTTATATATATAGCTAACTAGCTGTACCCCACGGTTTCACCTGCGTGTCTATTGCGATAAAAAGTAATAATCAATATTCCCCAGGGCTTAAACTATATCTCTGTACCTATAGAAAATATCATCAATGAGTTTTATTTTTTACGCGGATCCCTTATTTTACTTTTGACTGCAATAAAAGTTACCTCAGTTATTCCTTACATCAGTTATCTACCAGGTCCATGCGTTTTGTTGATTATACGAGATATATTACCGAAATAAATAGACAGAATCAGATGCAGAGACAAAAGTTTAAAAATTGTTTTTTGTTATAATTATTACTACATTTTTCATATTTTCATATACATTTAGTAAAAAGCTGTTGTTTTGACATTACAAACAGACACTTAAATTTTATTTATTCGTTGATGAGGTTTGTAATGAAACGTATCATGAAATTAATGAATGGAAAAATTCTACTTAAGATACGCAAATATTTAATGACGATGACATTGTACATAACAAGTTTTCGGATAATAAACTAGACGAGATTCGTTCAGAGATTTTATAATATTAATAAAATCTATGTTAAAATTGCTTACACATAACTCGATAGGAATAAATTTACGTAGGTAAGCTTGTTTGTTGAACTTTGTCCAGCGGTTGATGTAGCTAGGAAAGGGATGTCTTTTATCGTTGATAGCTTTTAAACACTGATATGCAACTATGGAGAGGCATATGTTCAGCGGTGGACTTCTTCCGGCAGATGATGATGATGATGATGGTGTACCAACTTGGATAAAAGGAAGATAAACTCACACTACTTCTACTACTAGTACTATTTTTGCTTCTTTTACTCTCGACAAGAGCACGGAGGGTGCTAAAATTCTACGTACGGCTTCTACAGTACAATTAATAAGTAAACAAAGTCTTAAACTCGTTTTCACTAGTGTTTTAGTGATTTTGTGTAAAAGTGCGAAGGAAATTGAGTTCCGTCAGCGTGATTACCTTAAATCCGAGGATGATGGATCGGAGCCTGAGGCTTACCGTCTTCCGTGAAATTATAATAATATTTTGACACATTAATGTAATACTCAAGATTTATTATTTTGTATTTTGAAAACTTGAGGGCTTAATTTTCACAACTTCGCTTACCTATAAGGAGTTGTACGAAAACCTATGTCGCAGCGCGAACTGTTCAAACTACAGTGTATTGTGATTTCTTCGAGACTTTCCTTTTGTCTGCATGAGATAACTCTTGCAAAGTTTTGCTTTTTACGTGAAGGACAGACACACTTAAAACTAAAAATTATCACACCCACGAAAAATTTCCACTTAAAATTTAATTAATCATGAAATGTGGAGTTTCAACAGCTAATTACAACATCTTTTCATGATGTTACTGTCAAATTAATCACGTACTGGAGTTTCGTTCAAGGTTCTCAACTATGTAAGGCTTCTTTTTACGACAGAGCCTTTCGCTAGGTTACGCGACAAGAGCATCTTCGAGTAGTGTTTTCTGACAGCATTATCCTTTTTTAATTGTTATCTATTGTAAATAGACCTACGTTTGACCGTCATCTCGCCTGTTACCAAGCGATGATACAGTCGATGGTGTTGTAACACGCATGCCTAGAAGGTGCTTATTCACTTTTGCTTTGAAGATTCTCAAATTATAGCTAAACCTACATCATTACTGCCTGCGTTGTATCGTTATCAACATAACCAGTGCCTAAGTTTGGTTAGTTAAGCAAGTACCTATCACCCTTAGGCAAAAAGTGGTAAACTGAAAATAGCTGGCCATCGGAGCGTGGCAACTCCAATTGGGACAGTGCGTGCTGTGCCACTTCACTGCGCAGGAGTCTGCAACGTCATCGTATACCCTCAGTGACTACACGAAAGCGAGTAGAGCAAGAGAACCTGCAATCAATACAATTTTTTATTAGTATCTTACTAATATTATAAATGTGTGTGTGTGTGAATGTGTATTCTCATATCGCGCCGCAAGGGTATATATAGAACGAATTTCACAAAATACATTATAGTTTTTATTAAAAAGTTTCCTGTGGGATAACGGAAAAGCCAAGGGTGTAGCCGTGAACGAAGCTAAGCTACTACATATGTGAAATTGTAAAATAGAAAAGATAGACACACAACAGGTGACTTGTGGTCAAACGCTACTCTGTAAAGTGAAAAATTCACAATTTAATTTCTGCACAAAACATATTAATTGATCATGTCCTAAATCGAAATGACACACCATAAAATTAATAGTGCTTTATAAACGTATCTTAACTGAAAGATAATAAGCTAATTTGCTAATGGAACAAAATATAATAACAATAAACATATTGAGAGTTACTAATAAAAACAGGGAGCCAATTGTAGGTCCTCACGGATAACAATGAAAACTAACTAACTAACTAACTGAGATGGCGCAACGACCCAAAGTGAGTCTTGGCCTCCGATAACAAAAGACGCCACTTCGGTCTGTCCTGCGCCACATCCTGCTAGTCCTCCACCTGGAGCTCGCGCAAATCCTTCGTGACTTCGTCAACAATGATAACTATGGGTTACATAAAATATAGAAAATACACAATAAAGTGGTAATAAACCTTATACATAGGTGAATTTAGAATAAATGGACTGAGTATTTTTTGAATCAGTAGCATAATTAAGTTAGTCAAATCATTATCTCCTAACAGCCGCCTAGCCGATGCCACACTTGTACAGAATAATCCTAGAATCAAGGCGCTTAGCAAATTTATTAAAGAGATTAGATGTAACATACTACAGCAACTTTAGTTTAGATTCCAGATGAAACTACGCTATCCTTGGATCATTCTGTTACTAATTAGAGTAGTTTCTTGTATAAAAACACAACAATACCTACATCCTACAAGTTACACGTGTGTTACTTCCGCACGGAAGAAGAAATACGCGCACCTTGCTATTTTTATACTAATGCACGCTGTAACATACCCGTTTCCTTCCTGTTTGACATTACTCTTACTAAACTAGATTAGAACGTGAAGGAACAGGCCTAGCCGATGCCGGAAAATGTAAGCTTGCTGTTAATATAAATTACATGCGCCCGTTGAGATTGTTAAAATGAATGTTAGTGATTAGGTGAAAGGAGTTAGCTACTTGCCAACTAATGGCTGGAACTAACTTTGAAGGTACAGATATGAAGAAGGTGAATACACTCACGACTCACACATGAAACAAGAGCGCTGTTAGACATAAGTTTCATAAAGAAATGTATTAGTAGAGCAGTATGGTTTATATTATTTGTTTCTGGAGACGAAAACCTAATACTACAAAGGCCAAGGCCAATGCTATAAAGGCTAACAGTAAGTAACACAAAACATATTTTTTTAACATAGCGTAACGTAGTATTTAACCACAAGTCACATTAGGTAACGCTATAGTTGAAAGTGACGCTACGCTACACCTAGATTGAAAACTGACTAAATTATCTATTCTCTTAACTATGCAAAGATTTAACCAAAGTTCCAGATTTTAGCTAACCCGAATTGACTCCTTGTTAGGGTCCTGAAAGAATCTATCGTAATTACGAAATAAACAGCACTCTCGTTATGACTAGTGTATTATGCATAAATATCAATAACAAAACTTACTTTTAGCTTAGCCAATTAAAACACGTACTTGCCAAATACCATCAAGATCAAGAATAGCAACCGTCATCGTTATGCATTATTAATGCAAAAAATACAAGAAAACAATATATTAAATGTTAATTTACGACGTTATATTAACATAGCGTAACGTGCCAGTGAGCTATATTAATAGGCTAATATAATACACCCCGAACAGTCTTAACTTTAATATTATGCAAACGTTCCAATAAAAAAGTAAAGCGGCTACGTAATCACGCGAGCGAGATGTTAGCGGTCAAAAGACATCAACGCGCGATTCTCAGAACCATACTTTTATACCTATACGTATTTTCTTATCTACTGTAAAGTTAACACGGAATTATTAAGTATACATTAAAGTAGAACTTCCTTGTTGAATATAGTTACTTGTATATCAGCATCAATCGTGAGACTAGTGAGAGTGGAACAGGCGAACAGGCCGGTTGCGCCCGCGCACCGGCTTTCCTTACGTCATCGCCGCACACACACACACTTTCACTGATAGAGTATTAGATAATACTCTAACACAGCGATGCTGCCTTACTTACACACTTACACAGACAATAGGAAGGCGTTCTAGTGCCTAGTTTAGATAATGGAGATGTAGAGCGAAATGTTATAGAGAAGGACGGCATTTTTATTCGATATGGGGTTATAATATAGAATATATTGGTATATTAATGTGATATGGGATATTACTGGGTAATGGATTATGAATGAGCTGCTAATATTGAAATGCAGGGTAGGATTGAAACAGGTTTGGTCCTTTCAAACAATAATAAGCTAGAAAAGCAGTTTTGAAGGCAGTATAGTGGTTTAGCACTACGTTTTAATGTACGTATAAATTCACTTTTTATTGAATTTGTTAGGTTTTTTCTCATTTTATGTTATTTATTGCAGCTGGATGTAAATTTATATATTATACCTATCGATGCAAAAATTGACTGTTAAATATAATTAAAATTATGATCTTTCAAAAAATTATAAATGTCACACTAATGTAATAAAATGCGAAAGTTTGTGAGTGAGTAAGTGTGTATTTAGGTTACTTCTTTACGCTGAAACGGTATAACGGATTGTACTAAAACTCGGTATAAAAATAGCTTATATTCAGGATTAACACATAGACTACCTTTTATTCAGATGTGTAACGTTATAAACGTGAATGTAGTTACGAGGTACTAGAAATATGTACTTATATAAAATGATAAAAAATACAGTGTCCCATCAATTCAGTATAAGCTATTTCCTCGTTATTTGGCTAGTAATTTTTTTTTATTACTTTTTTTAGGGTAGCGTTTGACCACAAGTCACCTGATGTTAAGTGACGATGTGGTCGAAGATGGCACCACGCTACACCTGGACTGGGTCTCAAGTGAGGCTGCCGGAACACCGATAGGTGCTTGGCGACAGATTCTTAACAAGAGGGTGGTAGCTAGCCAGGCGAGTACTAGAAAATACCCTACCACCAAGCTATGGTTTTCCTATCTTCCGATCGTGAACGGAAGCACAATGGTAACACCTCTTGTACAATCGGCGGTTTTTAACGGGTTAATACGCGGACGTTGCCTTTCATTGCATCGCAAACATTGCAACAAGCCTCCATTAATGGACTCATGTCCTCATTTATCTTGTTATGACGAAAGCAGCAGGTTCCTTCGCAGGCGAACTCGCTACCTATCAATATCGTATCTAAGAAGTTCAGTCCAATTTAAAACAACCAGTGATATGTATGAATTGCCTTTTTAGGGCATGTAACATAAGATTTGTAGACCATGTCGTTAAAGATGTTAAAAATGTTAAACCTGAAAAAGGTGGCTCTGCTGAAGGAGTACAGCCAGAACATACTTAATTCTAAAAGTTTAGGTATAGATTTTCAATGAAAGGATCATAGCATTAGCCAGGTGAGTACTAGAAAGTACTCTACCATTTATTTTTTACTTATTTTACAACGAATATAAAGTATCTGTCATCCTATGGTTTAATAGCGTTTGATCACGAAATTCTCCTTCGATAAAAATTCAAGATTATTATGGAATTCGAAACTAAAATGTATATTTCCTAAAAACTAGATCACTTCAAAATATAAGCCTACTTACTAAGTATCAAGCTTGTTTTTTAGCAGAGAGCATCAACGAATCTAACGATTAACCTAAATTCACGTAACACTTACCAATATTGTGCAGAATATATTACCACAATAACAACTATCGCGGACGTTATATAATGTTCCTTCCCGCCTCTGCGAACCGGTTTCTATATCAATATTCGCCTCGAGCGTACCGCGACTTCATAACATATTCTGGTTGGTTGGGATTGGGACTTGAAACAATCTGTTTAGAACCGAAAACGAATGAAACTGAATCGTAAATTGTTACCGAGTTCCTCTAAATACATTTCTATGCTAAGGAAAAGTTTAATAATGCGGTGGCTACTAGATTTCAGGTAAGAAATAACTAGCTACATCATAAAGCCAGCTGTGTACATACAAGTTTTAGATTTTGGAGTGCGATATTGTCGATGTTTCTCGCCTCTCAAGCTATAGTTACTAGGTCTATTAAATTAAAATGTAAATAACGTTCGTAGGCTAGCAACATTTCGGCTTCGGCATATCCGCATGACCTTGGTAGAGATATACGTTCAGTAATTTTATTCCGAGTTTAGTGTTCCGTATCATGATGAACCAGCCATAGCGTGCTTTAGTTTAGTACCCACGCCGAACGCATGAACACGATGGGGTCACGAGCACGTTTCTCATTACTTTTCTATGATAAATCGTTCCATAAAGCAGGAAGCAAAAGGATGTAGATTAAATAATGACGCGAATCTTTTTGCTTTTGTTCTTGTTCTTAAACATATTTGCATAAAAGCGGAGTTAGGTAGGTTTACGTAGTAAGATTTGGTAGAGCTGTCGAGGCGCGTCGGTCGGTTTTACGTTTTCCCAACCTAGTTATTTAAAATTACACGCGGTTTTTTCTCATGCTCAACTTCAGTCACGAACATAGGAAAAAACTTATATCTTTTTGTAGCCTTGATCTTTTGTTAGTCGTTCAATAACTTTGTGTCGAATCCATGTGGTTATTGTTGAAGACTTAATAACACTCTTGGAAATAACAATGACTCTGATTAATTAACGAGTATTACAGACTCGTGTCAGTGTAATTACTGTAGCTGTAGGTGCCAAGTCAATGTTATAGAAATATCATGGAATGTATAGAGTACATAATAGGTAAACATAAACAGCAACCTTTGATAACAATATTAATAGATTTCTAGAATATACATACGTTATTTTGAAAATAACGTTTTTTCATATCCCTAATTAATTTAAATGCAAAAGTTTGCGGGTGAATGTTTATGTTTGTTGCATGTTATGGCTTAAGGGTTGTAAGTGAAATTTGGAATGGAGATAGCTGGATTAACACATAAGCTGCTTTTTATCCCGGAAATGGTATCCTACGGGATAACGGGAAATCTGCGTGGCGTAGGTGGCATCTCATATTTTACGGATACAGGTCGGTGTTCATTTATAGGTACAGTCAACGACAAAAGTCGCAGAACAATCCAACTTTTTTCTATTATCATTATCCTCATCATCACCTAAAATCAGGTGTGTTATGTTGTGGTCAAAATAATACCATGTAAATAAAACAATAATAATTACTGATTTGAAACACATTTGGAAAATCGAGAACGATCAGCTACTTTTGTCGCTGACTGTACAATCATATAGAAAATATTGAGAGTGCTTAGAAATTACAAGCAAACTCTATCAAGTAACATTGGTTTGATTATGTACTTGTTTTGAATATAAATGAATATTGAATTTTATATACTATATCGTACCATATGTGAACGTTGAACAACATAATACAAAACATGTTTTGGAGCAAGTGATTGTGAGCAAAATATGTTTGTTATTAGACCAAGTGTTTGGTTTACGCAACGAAATTAAAGTTTTTTTAATTACATTTTCTTTTATCCCGCCTTTACTAGTTACGCACTAACAAATAATTGGCAGCGCATGTAAGTACAATTAGTAGTTGAGAGAAAGTTAAACGATTTATTTAGCACGTTCCCATTCCGAATCGAAAATTGTGAAATTCGGACTGTTCTGGATGCGATTTCACTTCACAGTTTATGCGAATACGAAAACAGAGGGATTCTGATGTTCTGATTTGGAAATAACTCGTTCGATTTTGTAATTCAAAAGCTTTCCACTATTTACAATCCGATGTAAAAAACATTTGCTGCTTGGCGTCGTCGGCCCAGCACGAGGATGTGTTAACGAGAGGCCAAGTTAATATTTATCAGTTCTCGGGTACAACAATAACAGCGAATAAAGGCATCGATAGCTTATGAATATAAAGTTATCATTTACATTTATCCGATCTCATACATATTTTTTTACGTTTTACAGTGTAGCGTTTGACCACAAATCAATGATGTGATCGAAAATGGAGCCATAGATTGGAAACTGACTTTCAATCAAGTGAGGCTGCCGGAACACACTGATAGCTGATTGGTAGCTAGCGAGGCGAGCACTAGGAATTGCCCTACCACCAAGCTATGGTCTAATCACGATGATAGTGGCATTATCAACTGAGCGCCACCGTGCTTTGGAAGGCATATTAAGCAGTCTTCCCCGGCTAAATTAGTCCTAAAGTCATGTCGGAGGCCTGATAACTTCTACGAGAGTTAGCCTCTAGCTCGCACGAAAGAACCGAAGCTTTTTTTAAAACACTTTTATTAGCTTGACTTGTAACTAACTAACTAACTAACTAACTAACTAACAATGTAATCAAATCTTAGAAGTCAATTTTCACCCACTTCCAATTGTCGTATCGACTTGAAACTTTGTATGTGTATGTAATCTCGGTGACAATGCAATAATTTGATATCATCAACCTGATCTGATGATGCAGCCGGAAAGTGGGTAGGGCATCTCTGCAGTGGCTACTAGTAAACCCCTCGTGTTTGGGCTCATATGATTCGTCTTGATGAGTCCAATAGATTGGACTTGGTGACGAGGGTCTGATGATGGAACCGAAAGGTGGGTAGAGGATCTCTGCAGTGGCTACTAGTAAACCCCTCGTGTTTGGGCTCATATGATTCGTCTTGATGAGTCTAAATTGAACTTGGTAACAAAAAAGTAAAAAAATAAAAATATATAGTTTAAAAAAACTAAAAAAAACACTTTAAAACGCACTGAAAAGTATAAAATAATAATGGTTAATTCAAAAAGTGTGGAGCGCTTCTTTTACTGGGTATATAAAAGTACACACAACCAAAGAGCGCTCCACACTTTTTGAATTAACCATTATTATTTTATACTTTTCAGTGCGTTTTAAAGTGTTTTTTTTAGTTTTTTTAAACTATATATTTTTTTTACCGAAAACTCAAGCTCATTGCAAAACTCGAACCCACGACCTACGGCTTGCAATTCGACGTCACTACCACTGAGCTATAATTGCTTCATTCCGTAATCGGATCAATAAGTAATTGGCAGCGGGCGGCTCGGGTCGATGCACGATAACTGAACAGAACATTTATCAACTTTGTCCTCATATCTGTTAACAAGCTAAGACAATGTAATCGGCTGCCAAACACACAATCCAACACTGCTGTTATCTGGCCGTTGACCTATTATTTAAGCTTTTACTTAGGTATGATTGCTGCTATTTTGTTTATCTAATTGTCTATAAATATTTACAGTTTACACCACATATAACGGTTCTCAGCCATCTGTTTGACCTTTTGGTATGACATAACGTCAATCCTTTCTTTGGCATGGTCTATGTGTGCCCTTTTCGGTCGACCTCTCCCTCTCTTCTCTTCCTTCGTCGTTAATATAAATGAATTGTAAATTCAATAAATAACAGAACTATTCGCTTTAGTATTGATCGATTCATTTACGAATACGAAAACAATAAAAGTGTTTATTGCCGTCGAGGCGGGCCAGCGGGCTTCGAGAAATGGCAATACAACACGGGCGCTCTTTATGAACCCAGACGTCGCGATAAAGAATGCAGCGCATATCGCAAACCGCGAGCGAATATAGTTTTACTGCCCGACTGGTTCGTCACCCCTTTTGACAGCCGTAAAAGAGTTCGCTTCATCGCAGTGGCGGACTTACACATTTGCCGCCCGTAGGCTATTCAAATTATTTTGCCGTCCCTACCATCCTTTTTCATTCGATAAGTTATATAATCGACGCGTCTTTTTTTTTTGTTTTTGAAGCAATACGGACGAGACTTCCCCTATTGTCGAATTGAATGAACCACGCAGTCCACGCAACGTATGCTTTGGTGAAACATATTACATGTTGAATGGTTTGTTGCTCCAAATTTGCCTCCTAACATGTGCCGCCCTAGGCCTAGTCGGCCTGCTGGTAAATCCGCTACTGCTTCGTCGGTTAGTTGCAAATTGTTGTTGTGAAAAAGCGAGCCCTAAGCACGCATGCTCATATGCGGGTCGCGTGCGCAGCGCGTGTCCCACATACCACGCAAATTCGAGCATAATGGAAACGCTTAAATCGACGCTTGAAACATATTATTATCTCACGATGAGCGTTTGTGAACACAGCGATGTTTGAAGGGGTGTCGCGTTCGAGCTCGAGGGAAGGTGCGAAAGATCAAGGCTCGCGCGTCGACCACAAATAACGTTATTTGCATAATTAGTTAATAGGTAGGTGCTTCGCTATGAGTACACTGGTTGATATTTCGAAACCGGTTTAGTGGCTCACCATAGTATGTTTGATTTAAAAAACATTAGTAGACCAGCTAATTAGTTGTTTATAATGATAATATATTTTAAAGTTTGCTTTTTAAGTACCTATTAACGAAAAATGAAAAATTTAAATAGCATTCTTAATACGACTATTTTGTCTTTCTTGGTTTTTATCCTTTACTAGTAGGACATAATCAGTCGGCTCCTCTGCACCCAGAAAAAAAATTACTTGGTTTTTGGATCCAGATAATTAAGCGGTATAATAGGTTCAGGGCATAAATTAAGTCCTCAATACTTAAATTTATGTAGTTTATTTGTACTTATTTATAAACTCCACGCGAAATTTAAAAAAAATCCGTTGACTGCCCCGTTTTTTAATTTAGCTTTTAACACATTGCCTGGTGGTTGTACCGAGCATTCAACCCTTAGATATTCGTTATTAGTTGATAGATAAGTGAATACGTTAACCTTTGTCCCCCACTGAGGGGCGAGTGCGACCGTTGAACTGATGATATTGACAACCCCTGGCCATTTGTAACGAATCTCTTCCCAAATGTTATTACTATTATTATGTATATAGTAGCAAAGATGTAGTAAAAGCTTTTAATATGATTAATGTCAAGAAAACTACTGACCTCTGGGGTATATCCGTGACCGTTGTTAAGCCATTAATTGAAATGATTGCACCAGAATTAGCGCTAATATTTAACAAATGTATTGACGACGGCGTATTTCCTGATCTGATGAAACATAGTAAGATAACACCCTTGTTTAAATCGGGTACAACGACTGACCCTACTAACTTTAGACCAATATCAGTATTACCAACATTTAGTAAAATATTCGAAAAACTTATCCTAAATCAATTGCAAAGACATTTCCTTGCAAATAACTTACTCAATCAAAAACAGTTTGGCTTTACACGGGGTCGCTCTACTACTGATGCTGGTGTCGAGTTATTAACGCACATCTATGATGCCTGGGAGGAGTCACGGGACGCTCTAGGCGTGTTCTGTGACTTGTCCAAGGCATTTGATTGTGTTCACCACGAGACTCTGATCAGAAAGCTCCGGCACTATGGTATTCGAGGTGTTCCTCTGGATCTTGTAACCTCATACCTGAGTGATAGGATACAGAGAGTCGACGTTAACGGGAAGCGATCCCCGGGGTCAGTAGTCACAATGGGAGTTCCGCAGGGTTCAATACTCGGACCTTTTCTGTTTTTAGTTTATATCAATGATTTGCCCAGCCTTGTTAGTGACAATCACGAGATAGTATTGTTTGCCGATGATACGTCGCTTTTATTTAAGTTAAAGCGACAACATAACATTTCTGACGACGTGAACAATGCTCTTTCCAAAGTTACAGACTGGTTTGATGCAAACAATTTGATGTTAAATGAAAAGAAGACCAAATGTTTGAGATTTGTGCTACCCAATGTTAAAGAAGTACAAACAAATTTAAAGATTAAGAACGAAAAATTGGACCTTGTAGAGACTACAGTATTCCTAGGTATAACTTTAGATCACAAATTGCAATGGGGTCCACATATTGTCAGTCTATCGAGCAGACTTAGTTCTGCAGCATATGCTGTAAAGAAGATCCGTCACCTTACTGGTGTTGATACAGCCAGACTAGTCTACTTCAGCTATTTCCACAGCATTATGTCCTATGGAATATTGCTGTGGGGAAACGCTGCTGATATAAACACTATATTTGTTTTGCAGAAGAGAGCTGTTCGTGCGATTTACAAGGTGGGCCCCAGAGAATCTTTAAGGACTAAGTTTAAAGAAATTAAAATAATGACAGTTGTTTGTCAATACATTTATGAAAATTTAATGTACATAAGGAAAAATTTAAATAGCTTCAAAAAGAGAAGTGATTATCACAATTTTAATACTAGAAACAAAGATAAAATTGCTGTACCCACTACTAGGCTCCATAAAGTTAGCAACTCGTTCAAAGGTCAATGTGTACGCTTTTTCAACAAAATCCCAAGTGAAATTCAAGACTTATCGATAGCAAAATTTCAAGTCCGTATAAAGAGAAATCTTATTAGTAAAGCTTATTATAAAATATCGGACTATTTATATGACAAACAAGCTTGGGACTGTAGTTAATCTATCTATCTTTCTTTCTATCTACCTATTCTCCCTATTTCCCCTATTCTAACCATTTTCGGTAAACAGCCAAAACAGTCATACTCACGAAAGTGACTTTGCTTGCGGCGGCGTCGTGTGTCGGGTCGCCCTCTTCCCTCTCATATGGTCGAGGAGAGCGATGGCTGGCACATGCGTCAACTCGTGAACGGGTGCTGCTTGTGGGGTCTGGTCTGCTTTGGTTGTGATCCCGCAACTCATTAATATTCATGTTCCCATATCCCAATGTGTACAACCAAACAAGAGAAATCTTATTAGTAAAGCTAATTAAAAAATATCGGACCATTAGATGACAAAAAAAAAGCTTGGGATTTTAGTGAACTTGCTCCAATTCACTCAATTAGTAATAAGAATAAAATTGTCAATGTGATCGCGCCAAAAAAATTACCTGCCGGGCGTTTCTTGCCTGTTCTTTTGCCGGCGTAAGGAGGTTGGAACAGGCGTAGCTAGTTTTAAGTTTGACGTTTTAAAGTGATCACAATGTATCCTATTGAATAAATAAAATTGACTATTGACTATGGCTAATTACTTGAGTGAATGTGGCTAAACCGAATCATCCTGGTAGTACAGTCAGCGACAAAAGTAACTGATCATACTACATTTTCCAAATGTGTTTTAAACCAGTATTAATTGCGGTTTTCTTGCATTTTACACGGCAGCGCTTTGACAACAATATAACACATCTAATTTTAAGTGATGATGTAGTCAAAAATGGGTGTTTAAGTTGATGACGGTAATTGGAAAATGTGTCATTGTTCAGCGACTTTTGTCGTTGACTGTACCAAAAAAAAAATTATTTTCAAAAATCCGATAAACGAATGTCAGATAATTATATGACGTTAATGGTTTAATGACGAGTATGACGACAAACGACAACCTATGCATCGTCCTTGTTGACGACTCAACGATGACAATGTTTCGATTATCTAATTTCGAAGTTAGGGCGACTTCATTGTTGAATGCTTGCCAGTAATGAAAACATTTCAAAATAAAATTAATCAAGGCAATATTTGCAAAATGGTTGTAACATACCCCAATTTTTAGCTTGGTTCGTACGTGCAGCCAGTATCATATGAATCAAATATCGCACCGTCACATCCTTGCATGTTGGTTTGCGAAACATGACTCTGCTGACGATAAGTATATGAGCGTAACACATTGTTTAGTATCGTAGACAATACAGAAATTATCGCTGAAGAATTGAAACATTGTGAGACCAACTTCTTATCAGTCGCTCGCCTAGAAGTTTTAAGTTCAAAAATCCTTTGTGTATTGAAAAACTAAATAAATATGTATTATGTATTTAAAAAACTAAATAAATATGTATTATGTATTTGAAAAACTAAATGTTTGTTGTTAATATAATTAAGTGATGTCCCAACGAATGGCACGATCAGGATTGCGCGAAGGTTTTAATTCGTGGCAAGAGATAAAAACTAAATAAAAGATCAAGCAAAAAACAAAAAACAACCATTTGCCTCTGTAACTATAAATGAACAAATAACCAAAAACATATATGTATCTTTCCACATGATATATATACTATATAATCTTCAAGACAAGACAACGTTTAACTGAAATGAAAACGTACTTCGTAAGTAATAAAAGTCTGGATTACGAATCTGGGACATTAAGGTCAGCAGCGTCGTCTTTATTTTTTTTACTAATTTTAGAAAAGTATTATAAAAATAAAAAATATCATGGCTCGAGTTACATTCAATATTTGTAGAGTATGAATAAAAATGATACCAACCAAGCCTAATATTGAGATCGTTACAATTAATCCAGTGGCCCAAATTACTAACTCTGTTACGAACAGCGCTCTCAGATAAAGCGATTTATAATGACGTAAAATAACACATGTTTACACAACGTATTCTCGCTAACTGGTCCACATTCATGACGTAATAAGTCTCGTACATACAGTAGATTGCTTCCGTAAGCATAATTGCTTTGTCTACGTTGCGTGTAATGTATTCTTATAAAAACATTCAATCGTTTAAGGGCGGGAAAAACCAGGCGCATTATTCTTGTATTGTTTAGTGATTGATTTCGGAGACCGCGAAGAAGCTGCATCAAAAATAACATGATGCTGTGTTAGGAACTTCTTGAATCTTCACAGTGTTTATTACACGTAAATAGGCCATTTTGAGGAGTGAATCTCCACTCAGCTCAGCTCGCAGCTTCTGCTGCGAGCTGAGCTGCTGAGCTGTTAGCAGCACAGAGCTATCTAAGGTAACGTAAATCCATTCAACCAATCTATATGTTGTTAGTAATGCTTCCGAAATCTATCTCTACCTCTACTTAACGCAATCATTTCAGTGTCAGATACATAAAATCAAAAATATCCCCTCTACTCTTACTGTCCAATCCTTACATATTAAAAATTTTGTATGCTTAAATATATTATGATACTAGCTGTTCCCCGCAGTTTCGCCCGCGTGGGGTACAGTTTATCGCGATCAAAAGTATCCTATGTCCTTCCTCAGGGTTCAAACTATCTCGGTACCAAATTTCATTTAAATCAGTTCAGCAGTTTAGGAGTGAAAGACAGACAGACAGACAGAGTTACTCTCGCATTTATAATATTGAAAGTAGAGATTACCGAAGGTTTTATCCATCTGTTTTTTACAAGAGCTTAATAAATCCGATGTAAAAAGGAAAACTTAATTCTTCCCAGTCACAACTCATTTTGGACCATTTAAAGCGATATAATTGTCTTCTAACCGAGTCCCAATATGAAGACGTGTGTTTTGATAAAGTAGTACCTGAAACAAGTTCTTAATGTAGATAAAGTTTATGGTACAGTAAGTAGCCACGTCAATCACCGTTTAGTAATGATAGGAACAAAAAACTATTTCCTATAACCACCGCTCGGTCTATTCAAACTACCTAATGATCATGGGAGCTTTTAATTGCCAGATACCTACAATCGTGATATTGTTTGTAGTTATAATGCTGCGGATTTTATTGTGCGAGGGAAAGGCGATGTTAAATGTATTAGCCCATAGCAGTCTCAACTTGATAGAGATCAGCTATATCCCCTTTGTTCACAGTAAATACACACATTCTTTGTTTTAGAAGCTATACATCTAGTACTTAATTGCGTGCAAAAAAACTTGAGTGAGTCGAGTGGGTTTGTGATTGTATCAAGATTTATAATTAGAATTTTTTATTATATGTACACGCAAAATAAACTAATAAAACTTAATCGAATAATACGTGTATTAGCATTTATTATGATTGAGCTTGGATATTAAAGACCATAATTTATGAACGTATTTTCGCCGTCTTTTTATCCGAATGAGAAATGAAATGAAAACATAATTAAGTTGACCAAAAAATATTATTACGATTTAATTTAGCTCTAGCAATAAACAAAAGTTATATGAATCCCACGATGAGTGTGTTCCCATGACATCAATCTTCCCTGTTTTGATTTCTCCATTAGGAGAGGATTGCTAAAATTTCTTTTGAAACACTGCCTTTAAGCGTGAACCTTATCAGTTTATTGATAAGGTTTATTGTTGTGTGAAATTTAAGGGAGTGATTAAAAAATACATTGATGTTCTATACACGGAGAACCCGCATGCTATTCCCCATGTTCTGATTAAAGCCGCTGTGTTTAGGGTGGCAAGCCCTAAATAATCACCATGAAGTGGTACTGGTAAAACCATATGACAATTTTGTTAAATAACATTAAATGCTTTACAATTATTGAAGATATAGCTTGGGAAACTGTTTAGGGGAAAATCTCATGCGAACATGCGATGTTGAAGTAATACCATACAATTTTAGTATTTATGATGCATTGACGTCAATGTTACCTTGTAAAAAACCATCTTTATACACATCTGGAGAACCAACGAGAACGCAGCAAACGTTTCAATATCATCATCATCGTCATCATCAGCCTGTATCAGTCCTCTGCTGGACATAGGCCTCTCCCAAGGTACCGTCACTAAGCCCGGTTTTCGGCTCTTCTCATCCAACTACTGCCAGCCACTCGGCGCAAATCGTCGTGGTCTCCACTCAAGAACACGTCTACCCCAACGGTTATCGGTTCTGCGGCTTATATGACCAGCCCACTGCCACTTCAGCTTGCTAATCCAGTGAGCTGTGTTGTTTCAATATATGCCAAGTCAGGAAAAAAGAACTTGTGGAGTCATCGTCCGTAATTTTCCAGCGTTCCTTTATAAATGCCGTGTTAACAATTCAATGCTCACATTTGAAACTTTAAAAACTTATCCTTGGGCATCACTCAGTTTCTAAGATATCTCTCAACTGAACACAAAAATTTAATTTCCTTATAACACTCCATGAACAACACAAAAACTCACGAAATGTAGCAATTAAGACCCGGATCACTGTAACCTCACCCTACTCAGTTTTAAAAAAAGGATTTGAAATAATTAAAACAATAGTTCGTAAACAAAAATTCGAAGACATTATTATATTCTTATGACAGTATTGTATTCTTTTTTTTTAATAAACACTAATCATTGTTATTTCTAAAATTGCAAAAACCACAAATATACGGGCACATGCATTTTCATTTTTTCTAAAACAGTTACATAGAATAATTCACTTATTAACCTCAATTCACAACTTGCTTTTGTAACCTCCGCCTTAAAGCAATTTATAACTCGTATGCGATTACGCGGGCTCATCGCTTATCTTAGCGAAATCAATATGATAATTAGAGTACCAACGGTCGAGTTCTCGAGTGTATTTAGTGTAAAAACGTTAAGTACTCACGTTTTTATTTTATTTCAAATGAGGGGAGTTAGCGCCCGCACCCGCATGAGTTATTACCGGTACGCCAATTTAGCCGCGCCTCCCCTCAAGCGGGCTATTTAGAACTATAGGGTGTCGAACTGAAATGCATCAAGAATAACTTTAAACTGTTTGTATTAACTATTTGAACGTTAATGTGAGCTTTAATAACAGTTCATTAAAAATTCCGACAAATATTGTTATGAGTACCCTCCAACTTTGTGCTTAAGAGCTCGTTAATAACATTGACTATTTATTTTAACGAGTTTTAAATTAAAATGATATTTACAAAGTCATCTCTACTTTAATGTAGGTCTATAAACTAGGTATAAAATGGAAAATAAACCTAACGATACGTCAGTTGGGGTTTTTAGATCGTGACATGCATGCCACAACTTTAACGATTGCGAATATCCTTAGATAAATACCTACTCTCTATAATGTAAAAAGTCGCATATTAATTTGTTTATTGATTACGTAACAAGTATATTAGAGGGTAACATGTACAAAAAAACTGTAGGAAAAACAACGAAACAGGAGGACGAATGAAACATGTACACCTTATTCAGTGCCGACACCGAGTTTGAATCCCATCTTTGCCGGACTAACTTTAATAAGTTATGTGTGGATTTTTCATCGCTCATAATGGTGAAGGAAAACATTTTTAAGCCTGACTACAGGAGGTTCTGTGTGTTTGTGTGTATTAGTGTATTTGCTAGGTTGTTGGTTATTCCCTGCTTGGGAAGTAACCAACCCGCACTGGGCCAGCGTAGTAGATCATGCTCATGTTCTCTTTCTCTGAGACAGAGCCTGTGTTGAAAGTAATGCAGGCTGATGATGATGATGAATATGCTTAAAAAAGTGAATAGTAACACATTTTAAAATACTTTTATTATTAATCCGATCTCACTTCACCTTTTAACGACAATATTATTTTGACATTATTAAAATCATGAAAGTCAAACGCGTAAACTCGAAGCAAACATCACGTAAACAAATTTAATAGCCAATTTATTCATTCAAACAGCGAGAAACAGTGATCTCGTGGTCTCTCAGCGTCGTGTTATTAAGCTAAAAATATCTGCACAGAAATGGTCTATTTTTAGTTAATTTGCGTGCACCTAAAACGCAAGTCACGTATACCAAAACAAAGGAGAAGCGATGGTCGACCGTCGACCACCGCAGTGCTTTCTTGGAACACTCGACACAACTTCACTTTGAACTAAAATAAGCTGCAGGCATCTAGATGTTGGATATGAGCTTGCATCATAGGCATGCAGTGGCGAATTGATGAGATCCAATATAACTTTCGCTCATAAACTGCAATCAAAATTGTTGGATTGATTGATGCCTCCAATATGCTGCATTCATCAAGCTTTATTGTTATACATTGGTCAATAGTAAATGCCTTCAGTACCTACCTACTTACTAACGTATGCTTATCGCTTATTTCATCTCATAAACCAGTCAAAGTAAACTTGAATTCAATAAAATTTAATGTACTGAAATTTGTGGTCGATAACTGGTGTTTGTGTGTTACCTAGAGGTTTCTAGTTAATGCATATAATTTACTATGATATACTTTCAGATTTTTATAAATATAACACCTACTAAAACCAGAGATTGTTTGATAGGACTGGTAGAGCATTTTTTGATGCTCACTTGGCTATTTGTCACAAAGCACATATCGGTATGTTTCTGCAACTTCTCTTGAGACCCCAATCTAGGAGATGTAGCGTGACCCACCTTCGACTACTTTGTCACTTAGCATCAGGTGACTTATGGTCAAACGGTACCCTGTACAAACATAAACACGGAGAGCCCAAAGCATTATTTGTATATTTTTTAACTTACCAAGTCCATATTAAGTTTTTGGAACATTTCCTGCGATTAAGTAAAAAAGGGGTAAATAATATTATGTCATAAATCAGTCCTTGACAAAGCTCATCATATTTGCTGAGCATTTGAAGACAGTACCTGCGTTGGTTTGTTTGTGTAGGCAGGCGAGTGATATGATAACTCTGTTATACCAACGACATGGAACGATGCATTGGAAGTTTCGATTGTGTGGATACGTCATAATTGAAAGTGTGTTTTGAGAAGTTAGTATGTGTAATATAAGTATTTAGTGTATACTTGAGATATAAGTTACCATCTTAAATGATCTTACAAAAACTTAAGTAACTGAAGCAGTTAGGATCGACTACTTCAAGCTGCGAACAATAATTATAATATAATATCGGGGATCATTGCACACAAATTGACCTAGCCCCAAATTAAGCTCGAAACTTGTGTTATGGGTACTAGACAACGATTTACATACTTATATAGAGAAACACCTAACTGTCCGGAGTGCGACGTGGTAGAAGATGTTCAGCATGGCAGGACATGAAAGGTAGGTTGGATATTAGCAATACTTAACACAGCCATCACTTGAATGGGTGGTATTTTCAACTGAGCGGTTCCACAGTATCAGTCCTAAAGCCATATCGGAGGCCTTTGGAAAACCTGAAAGCTTCGACAATAGAGTTGGCCAAAAGTTTATAATAAAAGAAGAAGACTATAAAATCTGATTGTTTTTTTTTTTAATATTTTGAATGCCTTTTCCATATTATTCGTTGCTCCAGAACACATAGCATATAATATTATATTATAAGTTTAGTATGAGTACAGTCGATATCATTGTATGCCAACACAGGATAGGGGTATACATTCCCAATTTGATTATTCCACCAACACATCCTTAGTGCTCTCATCATAAGGTCTATTACGTCTTGTTTCTTAACTTGTTATGTTTTGATACGAGAGTGAGAAGCAGAGGAGAGGTCGAGGCTATCTAGTGATAAGGAATGAACTGTCCGTGGGTTTACTGAGTCCAAACTCATGCATAGTCACCGATAGTATGGGTATTATGGATTGATGAGTAAGTAGGTAAGTGTATCATATCAACAGCGGACTTCAAAACTGCAAAGTGAAAAATAGCTTTTGTTTCGGAAGCAGGTGATTTTGGTTATGTTGTTAGTTGTATTGCCACCGACTTCTAAAACTAATATTATTTTATAATAATATTTTTTGTAGGTTTAGGTATACGTACATTCCAAATCAGTGTAAATGCTGGAAATACGGAAGACAATAATTGATTGATATGCTCGAACAGGTGCACCGTGACGCCATCTTCCATCAAGACAAACTTGTGGTCAAACGCTGCCCTGTAAGACTTAAAAAAAAGCACACATATCAAACTGAGAACCTTTTCCATTTTTTGGAACTCGGTTAAAAAGAAGCTTTTAAAAATTGCAAAGTGGGCGTTCATACAAAAACATGCAGTATAGTTCCGGGTTGATTATAACAATCATGTTCAGTGATTACTTTTAGCTAAAGCTGTCGTGATCGTGACCGTGTTAGCATGTTAGGCTCCGACATTTTAATGTTCCGTATTGGTAGGCTTTTAAGCTCGGCTATAACAATATTGTATGACAGCATACTCAAGGTATCACGTCATATGAGCTTTTTACTCGCCTCGTTCAAATTGTATGTTCAACGTGTATGAATTATGATCATTCCAGTAAATGTTTATTACTAAATTGAAGGGCAATGTTTCCAGTGAAATTATAGGATACAAAACGATTTATCATCTTATAACTCAGGGTGACGACCGTAGAATATTGCCGCACAGGATTTTGTACTGTTGAATTCTACTCAAATGTTATACTCAAAGAGTTTAATAAGTTATACTGACGCAATCCATATCCAAATAAAAATGCGAAAGTAACTCAGTCTGTCTGTTACCTTTTCCCCTGATATTTACTACCTCGGGGAAGGACAGAAGATACTTTTTGTTGCAACAAACTACAGTTTATTTGGCCTACAGTCTACGTGGGTGAATCTGATGGGCACAGCTAGTGCAAAGATGAAAGTTGAAACAAAACCAAACATAAAATTAAATCGTTTCATGGAAGTCCCATTGTCCTCCTAATTTTTTAGAAACCCTACTTTTTTCCTTTATCATTTTTATAATCTATTAACCCTAATCATACCGATCCTTAAACCAGACGGAAAATTCCAACCTGTTACTTCCCATCCTCATCAACGTGAATGATCTAGCAGCAGATTAACAGTTAATATGAATAATCCCTAAGCTAACGATATCAAGTTCCCGACTGGTTATCAGATCGACGAACAGGCACCTACCTGATGCGTCACTTGAACTGCACTTACCGTCTGTTACTTTACGTAATCGCATTACCTAATGAGATGTTACGCAAAGCAGTTTTTGTCGACCACTTGCATTGTTATATTATAAAAGTTCGAACTTTGGTAGGTGCTACAATCTTTTTTTTCTAGATTTTTGTACTTGTTATCTCTCATTTTTGGACCCATTATTGGTGCAATCTTTTCTACGAAGCTAACTTTTTTTTTACATTTTCTATCTACTGTTGACCTCTTTTGAATCTACTCTGCTCTACGCAATATTTTTGACAAACTTATGAACATTTAAGACGCATCGCAGTCTCTAAAGTTTACCTAAAAATTATTTCTATAGGAACAAAGTATCTCAATTAACGTATCGTATAACAGACATTCTGAGTGTAGCAAAGCTTTTTAACCGTGAAATATCTTTTAACAAAAACATTATAAGATTTCAAATATCGTAAAAACCAGACATATTTTCATCTTGTGTGTTTACACTGTTTATTAAACACAAGTAGGGCCCGTGGTATTCATAACCTACGCGGATCCATTTTTTTGACAACGAAAATTTACGATACAGCGTGTCAGATACATCGTGTTAGAAATATGCACACCCACCGTAAAACACAGCGCATAATAGTTTCATAATGTAATAAAGTCAGACAGAATAGCGTTACTTTTACTTTCGTTGCAACCGCACCGTCCTCACTTCCCTCTCGGAAAGAGGAGGGATGAGCTCTACACTTATCTCTTTTACTCCTGAGTCATTTGAATATAGTTGTCTCATTTCAGCTTCCCTTTAGCATCATCCTCATACAGCTTATACCAGTTTGGTTCGCGCTTAGTCATTTCGGGTCAGAGATAGTGGTTTCAAATGTCATTGCTTACCGCCTGACTCCGTTTGATTTAACAAACACGTAATCCATGTGGAGAGCTGGAAGATATTTACTTAGCTCTATTTTTTAAGTACCGATTTTTGGCCGCATAGTCAGATTACTATCTAAGCCTTTGTAACCAGGTAGAGTATCTGCAAGTCGACATTTTTTTTTAGGAAATTTTTCATCGTTTACCATATTACTATACCTATCGATTCTGTAGTACATACAGTCTCTTAAAAAAATAACTACTTACCTAATAAAATATTCTGTTGCAAGATGGGTTTGCCTTGACTGAACTTACATAAACCACTGGTCACGCATTTAAGGGTCTTTTGCAACTGGACCGTAAAACTAGTTGTATGTCCTTGGTAAATTAGTTAAATTATGGAAATATAGTAACATCTTCTGCAACAAGCTATTTAAGGTATAAATTGCCCTGCCCTGCCCATTTAAATAAATTAGAGTTCACTCATAATTTGACAGGTATGTGATGAAATTATTTTACAGTTATAAAATCTTCACACATTTATTTCGTCAGAGTATATTTGGTCACATCACATTATGATAATAATAGCTAATCACCAACATAAATTGACTACTAATAGGCGGTTTAACTGCAGTCTCTTAATCGTTAAAAGATCAACGATAGTTTAGAGCTTTAGGTGAAGGAAAACATCGTGATGAAACGATAACTTGGTGGTGGTAGGGCATTTTCTAGTGCTCGCCTGGTTTGATACCCAAGCTAACAGTGCTTTCCCGCAACCTCATTTCAGAGCCTGTTCCCAATTCAGGATCAGACGAATTGACAAAACGCTAAGAGTTATGCACACCTGAAACATCTCCAGAAATAACATTTACATTTCAAGTAGATTTCAAAACAAAACATTTGGGTAAACATCTCATCGTCCTTGAAGGATAAAGTAGTAGTAGTATAGGTAAGCGTTTTCAATATGTTTTACCAGATAAAAAATGAAACACGGACGAAATCTGAATATGAAAATCCTGATGGACGTTAACATATGACAGTTGAATTTATTCAGAGGTAACGCAATCGTATTTCTGCTCTAAATTTCAAATTTGTAACGGCCGTGTTACATTAATTTATTGTTGTTTGGTGTTGCAGAAACGTAGATGTACAAACTAAAGCGGTTGCGGGTGCGGTATACACTGAGAAAAAAATTCGGACTTTCCTTCTGAGTCTTACCTTCTAAGACCGATTCCTTCCCTTTTTTACCTTAGATTTCCTTCTGAATAACAAATCCTTTCCTTTTGACTCAAAAGGAAAACGGTATTTAGGAAGGTCTTTTTCCTCCGTGTATAGGTGGCGAACTACACAAATTCATTAAACTGTTTTCTTCCCATTGTAAGATAGGATTGTGGTGAGTTACAAGCGCGCGCGGCGCATGCTCAGATTGGGGCAAACCTATAAACGCATGGATAAAAACGGACCTATTAGGTAGCTCACTTTTTTCTCAAGGAGTGTGGTATTAATTATTAGTTTTAATTTTTAATTATTATCGAATTGAAATTGAACCTTAGCAACCCTACACCCAATCCGACTAAAAGCGGATTACTATCTCCACACGTAAACGTTTAATAGGGTTGGAAAAATGGCAGTCCAATTAGCGGACTGCGTTTATCCACTTCTGAAAGAGCTTTGCCGCTACGTCGCTATAATGAGATTCCTTTTAAAAATGAGCTGATTGTGACATACCTACCTACAGTACTTAAATTAATTGGAAGTCTTTAAACGCGAGACTAACATTCGCAAGTTTTCGTTTCATCAATGGTTGCATTTTTCAATCACACATTTTGTATGTGACTAAAAACTGCAACAATATAATTTTGTTATGTGACCACTTTGGCCGCGACCCAGTCAAACCTACCTAGCTCGAGGATGTGGTGTGACTTAGTAAACGTCATTTAATCGTTAATTAAATACCTATTAAAACTACGGCAAGCCGCTCTTATTCATTAGGAAGACAGATTATCACGCTCGAGTTTCATTTAACAATCGTTAATATAATCAAAGTCGTTAAATAATGCCAACTGACGATACCTCATTTGGAACTTTATTAGAGTTGCGCCCCGCGGTTTCACCCGCGTCTTCCCGTTATCCCGCAGGAACCTTTTTCCGGGATACAAGTAGCCTATGTGTTAATCCAGGGTATAAGCGTTCTCCATTCCAAATTTCATTCAGATCCGTTCAGTAGTTTTTGCGTGAAAGAGTAACAAACATCCATCCATCCATCCATCCATCCATCCATCCCTACTTACAAACTTTCATGTTTTTAATAGGTACTACATAGGAGGATTATTGATATAGATTAGGTACCTATATTTTTCCTTTGTAGCATACCAGACCACGTTAGCACGGTGACTTGTTGATACAAGCTGTTGAGCTCGTAACTATCGCTTGTCATTACTTTATTGCGTTTAGGTACTACCTGTAACTACTAACAAATAACTTTGAAACCGTTGCGCAAAATGTGTTCAGCCGTCATCGATAACTGGCGCACTCAGCGGGTTATGTTTAACTAAACACTGCGTAAGTATAACTAGGTACCTACACCAGACGTGTTCAACTTTGAAACAAGATCGTGGGAGGTTTTCTTTTTCAAACAACATTGGTGGCTATAGTTAGATGCATTTATACGTTCATTCCCGCTGTCCACCCCCAGCGTGTCCCCAGTGGGGGACAGTGATACATTTAAAAAAAATGTTTCCACTGTCCCCTAGTAGTAGAACTACCTTATTAATTTTTCCCATTGGGCACCACTGGTGGACAGTGCGACAACTGCGACAACAACGACACATCGTAAAACCAAAATATCCGTAGTCACACCGGTATCAATTACTATAAGTAAATTTAACTTTCCTTATAGTAATTGAAGGTATCCAGTGTGTTAAACAGGCTACTTGTGCTTTTTGGACAGTCACAGACTCACAGTCACATATTATTACGCCACATTCATCAATACTTGATAGCGATATATGGCCCTGTACGTCAACGACGTCAATACTTGACAAAAAATATCTACTCTTTAGTTTTGTATTTCTACTCTCAGCTAATGCTAGATACACAATTACACATACACATATATTTTAATATAACTACACACACACACACACACACACACACACACACACACACACACACACACACACACACACACACACACACACACACACACACACACACACACACACACACTACTATTTACCATACTATTTTTTATTTTTTTATCAAGGCCATAAAACTTTAATTTTTTTAGTGCTGGCTTCGTAAATGGAGCTTCGCAACATCGCAACGTTCGAAGCAGCTGGAATTAGTAAGCAGCCGTCGTTCGGCCCAAGGTCAGTTACTCCACTGTGGCTGTGACCATCACTTCCTAGTTGGCATGTTGGCAACCGACGCGGCGCGGGGGCTTGGGCAATGCCTCTCACCAGAATTAGGCTCCCGATTACAACACGACAAGACATGACGCGAGAATGATGGTAAGTTGATTGGTCATAGGTTTGATCGCGAGATAAAGTTGATACCAGCGCTTCTAGCAAACAAAAAAATAAAAAAAGCATGGGAATAACATA
The DNA here is from genome assembly GCA_931315375.2 of Opisthograptis luteolata. Classification (NCBI taxonomy): domain Eukaryota; kingdom Metazoa; phylum Arthropoda; class Insecta; order Lepidoptera; family Geometridae; genus Opisthograptis; species Opisthograptis luteolata. The sequence continues at coordinate 6,269,900 of OV928047.1, read as the reverse complement.
ATTATTTGAACGTAAAGTCATGTGATCAGAACAAACGTATTGTTTATTTATTTATTTTGTTATTGAATAAAGAGAATGGACTTATTGGCAAAGCATTTCCTGAACCCACACATGGCATGGTACACTCAGCGACAAAAGTGACCCCAACACCAAATTTACCAAAAATAGATGTTTTTTTCGAAGTTTGTGCATAAAATAGTTTTTGTCTGATTTATTTGTATTGTCCCTGTTTAAATCTAAACTAATACTATAAATCCCTACGAAAATTGTCATACTGTAATTCAATGTATCGAAATTTTTCATATCAAAGTCATTAGGTACCCGTGTGAAACCGGGGCGGGTCGCTAGAATTTAAAAAGATACATAATCAAAAAAAATATATAGTTTAAAAAACTAAAAAAAACACTTTAAAAACGCACTGAAAAATATAAAATAATAAAATTGACTTGTGTTAGTTACGATATAATGGTTAATTCAAAAAGTGTGGAGCGCTTTTTGGTTGTGTGTACTTTTATTTACCCAGTAAAAGAAGCGCTCCACACTTTTTTCATTAACCATTATATCGTAACTAACACAAGTCAATTTTATTATTTTATATTTTTCAGTGCGTTTTTAAAGTGTTTTTTTTAGTTTTTTAAACTATATATTTTTATTTTTTTACTTTTTAGTATTTTGTTACCAAGTTCAATTTAGACTCATCAAGACGAATCATATGAGCCCAAACACGAGGGGTTTACTAGTAGCCACTGCAGAGATCCCCTACCCACCTTTCGGTTGCATCATCAGACCCTCGTCACCAAGTTCAATCTATTGAACTCATCAAGACGAATTATATGAGCCCAAACACGAGGGGTTTACTAGTAGCCACTGCAGAGATGCCCTACCCAGCTTCCGGCTGCATCATCAGACCCTCGTCACCAAGTTCAATCTATTGAACTCATTAAGACGAATCATATGAGCCCAAACACGAGGGGTTTACTAGCAGCCACTGCAGAGATCCCCTACCCACCTTCCGGTTGCATCATCAGACCCTCGTCACCAAGTTCAATGTATTGGGCTCATGAAGACGAATCATATGAGCCCAAACACGGGGGGTTTACTAGTAGCCACTGCAGAGATGCCCTACCCACCTTCCGGCTGCATCATCAGATCAGGTCGATGATACCAAATTATTGCATTGTCACCGAGATTACATACACATACAAAGTTTCAAGTCGATACGACAATTGGAAGTGGGTGAAAATTGACTTCTAAGATTTGATTACATTGTTAGTTAGTTAGTTAGTTAGTTAGTTAGTTAGTTAGTTAGTTAGTTAGTTAGTTACAAGTCAAGCTAATAAAAGTGTTTTAAAAAGCGCGGATTCCATATGTTAAGTAGAGTCTTGAGCTGACAAACCGGATTGACAAAATGTAGGCAAATTTATATATACATATATTGCAAATAAATTAACCACTAGGTATAATAATAAACCTGCCACTTTTATTTCACTTTTATAAAAGGTAAATTGAAAATGCACTGTACAAAAAACAGTGCCTTTTTAGCGAGTGTATAGTGCTGTTTTTTTGGCAGTTTGGAGGGAAATGTGCTTATACTACTACTTACATAAACACTACATAAGTACCATACATATACAACATAGGTAAACCTTTCCTATACCTATTCTTCGACACAACATAATTACAGTCGTGTGGTCTTCATTATATATATATGTAGGCAGATACCTCTAATGCTCGTGAGACATAAATATTATTATAAAAATGTTTTCCTCGTCTATAATGCTTATTAATAACCATATAGGTAACTATGAAGCGTTATTTCCTTATTGCACCATTAATGTTATAAGTCACTCCATAGATATAACAAGAATGACCTTTGAAAATACGAGTTCGTTTATTTGAGTTTCATAATTCATATTTCGGTAAGGGTTTATCTGTATTTTCTTCCTATTGTATATCAACATTTCAATACTACGTCATTAGCAAAATGGAAGAATAGAATGCAAACTGCAGACGTACTCATATGAAGTTGGCTGAACCGGACAGCAGAAAACCATAAAAAAAAATTAAAAAAACAATTGTTTTAAAAACGATCCTGAAGTAGCTTTACCCCGAAGTTATAATCTCATGGAAAGAATCTTACCTATTTCCTTACTTAGGATACAAACTGTTAAGTCTGTGTTGATGTCATATATATTAATTTATAATATTAAAGTATGGATAATGTTGATAGCGCTTTCCACCCCTATTCGATTCGGCATTAATCGATGCGGTACAATCAGCATCGCGTGGGTTTTAAAAACAGTCGATTTTAAAATGCGGGCTGCATCAAGTCAAACGCTGCCCAAATAAAGCCACGACCTTATGCCAATTGGCATAGTTCCTGTTTGAGTCCGAAACGAATAGAATAGCACGAGTCAAAGTCGAATAGTATTAAATTAGTATTTCCGACAAAGCTTTTTCGGTTCGGTAAAAATCCGTGTAGAACATGCCGACCCGAATGTGTATGTAGCACTTAAAATAAATGAGTTCGTAGCACACCTATCTTGGCGTCATATTCGCCTAGAAGTAATATGTACATATTTATATATTAATCATTCGTCATACAAACGCTAAGTAAAATCACTTTTCAAGTAGTAGTAGTACTTAAATTAATTCATTCGTCAAGCCACCACGCAACATATTGTCACAAACCTAGGTTTATATGTATTGCAAGAAAAAGCCTGTGATTTTACAATCCCGGAACAACACTTATTCCAAACAAACATTCGTAAACCTAAAGGCTATCCTATACGTATTTAATTTTATGATCGTCCTTAGCATTTAGCACATAGGAATTACTTAGCTAAGGTACGAAAACAATCGTAAAATCGAATAGAGGCTTCAACAGTATCTTTAGATCCTGCTAGACTTTTTTGTTGAAGAATCGACGTCGATTTTTTTCATCCTTCGTTTTTTCTGATATTCGTCGTTAGGTCACTAATTTTTAAGCTCTGTCGCTACCACATATTGAAAATCGCTGGACTTTTAGTAACGTCATTACTGACTCGAAATGGTGGAGTGGGATTTTTGGCTGTAGGTTTCTTTGGATAATATCCAACAACCATCGAGGTTTATATCTACGGTTAAACAGATTTGCATAAATCCAAGCAATATATAGCGTAGATAGTTCAACCATCGATGTAGTACACGAGTGATATAAATTCCAAGTAACTGTCATTTCTTTTTTCTCACTTTTATGGATTACCGCCACCGCCAACGCGGCGATTTGTACGAAGCTTTATAAAACTGTGGACGGATCGAATGATTGCATTAACACAAAATAAGCGACGCAAAGTGAATATGTTAATCCAGTAATAGAATAAATTTACATCAATTCAACGTTGTAACAAGCTGTATTATGTATTTATCTGTTTGCAACGCAATACGAGGCTGGCAATTCATGTGTTTATGTAGAGACATAGAGTCAGTCCAAAAGTTTACTAAAGATCTAGTTTAAAGCATGTTTAATCAAACTTTAAGTATTATAAATTTATGACTATCTAGTTGGTTAAGACTTTTTTAACTTCATTTAAATACAGTACTAACGACCAGCTCCGCGGCTTTGCCTTCCGGAAAGTTATCTTATTTTCATACAAAATTGAACACTATTTGACCTCCTTATGGAATGAATTTATCAAAAAATATGTCTAATCGGATACCTAGTACCCAAGAAGAAAGAGCATGCCAAATTTCAGGCTTTTTCAGCTTCTAGTCAGCAAGATAATCAGACAGTCAAGTCAGCATGTAATTTTTAATTTTTTATGTTTTCATTTTATATGTAGTTATTGAATTGATAAGACTCGAAACATGTTATGCGAACAGCTTGCCAGCTACGCTATTTCCAATTTATCGGTCGCGAACTGAACTGAAATTGTAACGTCAAAGGACGGAATTTATATAGACATTCATAGGAATGATAGCAAAGTAGCAGTAACGTCGCCATGCGATCTATTTAGGCAAGTCATGGGTACGAATCCTGAATAAGCTTGAAGTATCGTAACACTAAAATCACGTTGAAGGTTGAAACCATTGGTTGATGTTGTAGGATATAGGGAATTTTCTAGTGCTAGCCAGCCTAGCTACCGAAGTGTTCCTTTCCTATCGTTTCGGTGGCGTAACAGGCGTAACGTTGCACCACCTTCTACCACATCATCATCTAATGACTTGTGCATAGTCATCTAACTATGCAAGATGTAAAATATGAAGTAAGTATTACGAGTTATGATTACCAACTTAAATATGTAATTGTATAATTTATTTCATTTATATGAAATGCTTGTAGTAAACCAGGAACTTCATAATGTTTTCATTGTTAAATGTATGTTGTTGTTTTATGTAAATGTCCATAAAGTTATTGACGACAGAATCGAATATGGTAAGAAAAAAATAAACAATTTATTTTCGGTACAATCGTACCTACCTATAAAAAATATGCAAAACGTCCTCTTCAAATACAGTAATTTGAAGCATAAGTTAGAACACAATGTGCACTAAAGCGAGGTATTGAGCCGGATGTTTGTTAATAACAAACCCAAACTGAAATAGAGTTGAATTTGTTCCGAATAATAACTCTTTTGTTCACAATGCGGGTGTTTCAGTGATTACAACAAGCTTTTCCACACACAACACGGTAGTTCGACTGTTATCTATCTTGACCTAGTTGGGTAGTTGATTAGCTACTGTCGCAATCACTGTCACAAGTATTATACGACGCTTATTGGGTTCACACTGGTCTACTGAACGAATTATAAGCGACAATAATACGTACTCTGGTGTTTGATCTCACTTTGCACGCGACTCCGTTTACGCATCGATTACCGAGGCCTATCGCATACGTTATCCATACCTACTAATATTATCAATGCGAAAGAAATTCTATTTGTGTTTGTTACATTTTCACATCTAAACCACGAGACAGATCTTAATGAAATTTGGTGTGGAGAAGGAAGGACATAGGATACTCTTTACCGCGATAAATGGTAGCTCCAAAAATTATCTACGAGAAAAAAATAAGAAAACATGCGGACCTGAACTTAGTTTAGTTTAATACATATAGTAGTACTTTTCGTGTAGGCGTGGCTAGAACTTAGTAGAGGCAGTAACGCACCGAGACCTTTCCCTTTGCAGGAAATGAAGTTTAAAGTGTGTACTTTACTGTCCTTTGTTAAATACAATTTAATGTTCGGCTTGCATTCCACGCAACTGACACAACTAGTTATCTTTACAACTTGTGACAGGTGACATACAACCGGTAAGTCGCTTAAACCTTAAAAGGCATACGATTGAAATGTCGAGAAAAAAATCGTCGATTCGCATTCAGAGTATGTTAGGGTTAGTAAACATAGTGCCTACGCAACGCGTTAACGTAATTTTTGTTACGATCGAAGAACAAAGAATTGTATTGTTATTCAAGGATGGACTTTGTCGGTTTAATCGGATAATCTGATGGATATTCAGCGTAGCTCGTATTATACATGATTCTGCCACAATTATTTTAAAAAAACAATGGCGAGATTCCCATCTTCCTTGACAGGTTGATCGCAGGTTAAGAATGATGTATGGTCATCCTAATATATTTGTTATTTATAGAATATATTACAGTTGTAAGTTTGTTTGTGTTATATAAACCGTTCACCCGCGCTTATCTGGGGGCACGGCAGATACCCCCCGCAAAATTAGTATTATTTAACTTTAATCTTAAACTCCTATTCTTTAAAAAAGGTTAAATAAAACATCGTATGTATAAAATAAAAAAAACTCTCGTTTTAGCCAGCCAAAAGTAGACAAAAAGCATTTTAACTGAAACGAGTTCACCGGAATCTTTATCTTTCTATAAATAAGGGGGTAGTACCTAATATTGTATAAAATTAAACTCATTATGTTACTACCAAACGAGCAGATAAAAAAAGCTATTTATTTAATGTAATGCTATGCGAATCCTTGATATAGAATATACATAATTTTTGCTACTTTACATACTTCCTTGATTTTTTGCGTATCATAAGTAGGTTCTATATTAACGAAGCCCAAAGATGTTCTATTAGTAAAATCGAACATCCGGGTCTTTACACAAGTGTTAATGGTCATGATTATCGTGAAAAAAAACTTCACTTTTGAGTTTTTGTTCCATGAAGTAACATCATATTTGACACCTTGTACAGTCAAGAATTAAATGTATTGTTTTACGTCGACTCTACGTTCAACATGAGAATAGTTCATAATAAATCCGAAAGCACTTCAAGATAAATAACAATCAACAATGTTATTTATGGAGTATTTTCGAATATTTTATGTTTTACAATATAGGTATAACTCATTGTCCTTGAACGTTAACTTTAGGCATTTCCGTACTAATCATAGTTGGTTCAGTTATTATTCAAGCCAATTGATGTGATTATTAACCTACTTTCTATAAAAATCCACTCACTTTTGTCTATACTTACTGTCCTTTGCTGGTAGAACTCCTTGTGTGCTCGCCTGGGGAAGTACAAACTATCAGACTCATCGTTATTTTTAGTGGTAAAAGGACCATCAACTAAATTAAATTATATATATGAATAGTTGGATTTCATATTCAAACTTAACTAACCCAGAGTTTAAGTCTTGAAGGTTAGCATACAGACGATGTAATTATTTTTCTCAGAATCACCAATTTAAAAGATACCAGCTCAAGTCATAATAAAAAGCTTCGTGAGCTCATGTTATGACTAAAGATCGAGGAGTTTGACCCGGCGACGTGGTCTAGTTTATGAACTATTGTTTTTATGCAGGGATACAAAATGAATACTAAAACATTTATACTTCCTTATACTTACAATGAACATGTATATCGATACCAAGAAAATGAATAACGCCAAGATTGGCTCTACCACAAGCTCTACCTACCCATGTATATTGGTAAGTACTAGGTATATAGTTAGATCAATCACGTGAACTTAGGCTATAAATCGGTCATGTAATGCTGTAATATACCTAGCATAGATCATAAAGCGTAGGATGAAACGACACGTTACTGTGTCTGAGATGCATGGGTAATGATGCAAGTCAGATTATAGGGACCTTCCTACCTTTACAACGTGATTAATGCTTTGTGTTCAATTTAGAATTGTTTTGAGTATTATGACGTATGAATACATTTACTTAGTGGTAGTGTCGTTGGCTTGTGATCCGTAGGTCGCGAGCCTAAATCCTGTAATGAGCTTGAGCTTTCGATGAAAGAAAACATCATGACATCAGAAACCATAGCTTGGTGGTTGAGCATTTTCTTGTACCTTCAAGTTAACAATTATAGGCATTATTATGATCTTAATTAAAATCTATTCGTCGAATTTTTTTACATCTTACTAGGGTAGCGTTTGACAGCAAGACCTACCAAATGTTATTTGATTTCTTATGATGCACGACACCTACATTACACCTTTGTCACCATAGCATTTTTACGTCTTGATAACGATCTATAAAATTCCAAGGTAGCTAAGATTTTTTCATCAGTTAAACTGAAAAAATAAATAGGTAAGTGCTTAGATTGTTAATTATTAAAACAGGTATTCCATCTTAAAATCTCTACTACCTTTAGCACCTAATTACACATTTAGCGTGCAAGTAAGTAATAAGCACATAGGTACGTAAAGATGCGCGACTGCGAATGATCTAGTCATTCGGATAATCTGTGACTACTAATTTTATGTACAAATTCTACATTAGTATCAACTACTTAGGCCGGTATTCTAGAAATCTAGAAGCAGTAATTTCTACTTAAGCTGAGATTTGAGTCTGTTATTTCATACAAATATGTATGTCACTCAATCGCTACTCAAATATTGATCTACACTTGAGCATTATTCTAGAATACCAGCCATATATTCGAATGATACTACTAATACTTATACGACTAGTATTAGAAATTTATTAACCATTCGACTTTACAGTCGTCGGTAGCGTGGTAACGAATAGATTTGAGTCTTGGAAAGTCTTGTGGAGGCTCGGGTCCTGTCGTCAGACGACAGGGCTGACGGCAGACATTCGAGTTGGTGCCATTTAGTTACTAATTCAGATTAGCCAGTCGAATGATTTGTAAAGTCGAATAATTCGAATAGAATCGTTCATAGTCGCACACCGCTACATTTGTGTATTCAGTATGCGTACCGTGCCTAGTCAAGTTGCATCACGTATCACGTCGGATTACCTGCACTGAGTACTATTACATATTCTGTGGTAGCACGTTGTTTGTGCCTAGGTTAGGTTTCTGCTTACTTCGCTACTCACAGGTTTCATTAATTGCAATTCTTAAGCAACTACATGGTGTCGGGTCTTATGGCTCGGTTCAATTACGCTTGCGTACATGTGAAATTAGTTTTTTGTTGTATGTGCTTTTTTCTTACTATACTAGCTGCACCATGCGGTTTTCCCGCTAACCTGCAGTAACTTATTCCGGGATAAAAACAAGCCAGTTTGGTATCCAGGGTATAAGCTATCTCTATTCCAAATTTAAGTATGTTTCTGTTTCCTATCTTTAAAACTTGGAATTATAAAAAAGCTTATTTTTTTACTTCACTCTGTATTATTAATATTCATTATAAAGTAATAAGTAAAAAAAAAGTAAAGTAATATACAATATATGCTTTGCACCTAATCACATGTATCGTCCGTGGAACACACCTTCGTCGGGACGTATACGTATACCTACCATCCTAAAATGATCTTAATAGTACAGTCAACGACAAAAGTCGCTGAACAATCACACTTTTTTCTATTATCCTCATCATCTAAGACACCAATTTTTGACCTCATCATCACTTAAAATCAGGTGTGTTATGTTGTGGTCAAAATGATACCATGTAAAATGTAAAAAACAATAATAATTACTGATTTGAAACACATTTGGAAAATCGAGAACGATCAGCTACTTTTGTCGCTGACTGTACCTACCTATTTTTTACTCCCAACTAGCTTATAAACACAACGATGCAGTTCGCATTTATCTTTTAATTCTTCACCATCAGAAACAATTGCCAAACGATACTTACAATGTATCTCCAACTTTAGACCAGACTTGACTGAGTCCTACAGAACTGGTTTCTTGTCCGCAACGCCCGCCAGTCTGCCTCGCCCAAACAACACGGCGAAAAAAAAAACCATATCTATACAAGTTTAACCTTACATGGAATACAAGGTACCTAACTAGGTACCTAGCGACTAGCAAATAGGCAGAGGGTCTGTCTGTTTGTATGTCTGTTAATGGTTAGCCCAAGAACTTTGGTTCATCAATCTTACTTAGGGAATTTTCTAATGGAATAGGCACAAAAGATCATTAAATTAAAAAAAGAAAACAAACTGAAAAAGCTTGCGAATCTAACTCACAAAGAAGGTTTTCTCAAATTAACAGGTGTGATAACACTGAGGCGTTAGGAAAATCTTCGAAAGCCTGAAAATAGTTCAAACATCATTCTGAATCCATTGCATGAACGAAACGTTAGACAAATGTTTGTATCATTTATTTAAATATTTAAAAGCTTCAACAACAAAAAGTATCAATTAGTACTATGTAGTGACCAACTTAACGAGACTAATACATTATAATGCCACGAAAAAAAACCAATGGCAACTAATTTACTCAGTACAGGTTTTAGCGGAATTTTCTATTGATTGTTAGGGTTCCGTACGTCCAATAAAAAAATAGAACCCTTATAGAATCACTGTCACAAGTTCTTTTCTCCAAATATTCTGAACAAATAAAAACTGTTGAATTTGGTGAACATTTTTTATTAAATGATTTTTATGGAAACCAATTCATCAAAAAAACATTTAAAAAGCGGTAAGGATTAGCTTAAAGTAAAATAGGACTGTGTAGTTTTTTTGCTGAAGTTCTTTGATTAAATAAGTTATTGAGAGTTAAAACCACCAAAACGTAACAACCAAATCTTATTGTTTAAACTGGCTGATTTATACGCTGCAAATACCGTACACGTGTATAATAAATAGAATCTAGAACTACATTCTAATATTAACTATGTATAAGAATAAGATAAGCCTTTTTAGGTGTATAAGCACAGAATAGAAATATTGTAGATTATTCCTTGTTTCCATCTAGAAATCGGTACAGCCACATAAATAATATCTACATACTTAGTTCAGTACAGGAAATCCTAGTTTAGCGTTATGTGGTATTATTCATTAGGCTATACGTATAAGATTATATTTATCTCAACGTTTGTCGTGTTTACGCAAGCTCCGACATATCATACATAACGTAACAAACAACATTTAAAAGATTGCAAGAAACGTATAAAATGCACCTTTACGTGTACAAATGGCGATAATTAAGACTGATTGTTTATAAAACTTATTAACAGTAAACGACGTAAATCTATTTGCACTTTGGGTCTCTACCGCAATAAAGCGTTCGGAGATTCTGCGAGCGTTGAAGGAAGCTTTATAGCGACAAGGTATTAAAATGTCACGTAGATGATGACCTACTCATAGATTCACTTTGCGTATGGATGTGCATCCCTCATACATAACCGGCTTGGGAGGTTGTAAAGTTTTTAGGGTTCCTTGTAAGTTAATGCATGGAAGACAAAACAAAACAAAACAACAAACAAAAGCAATTCGTTTTGTTTTTAAATACTCTCGAGAGCAGAAAAATCGACTCAAACAAAATGAATATTAATTTACTCTTCAATCGCAACGTACTCGTATTTTTGAGACGATTATTATAAATTATAATATAACTTGGCTCTATGATAAACATTGGCAAACTACAATTAAATTAAGAACAGAGGAAGAGTCATGCATATATGTTCTAGAAGTGTTGTTTTTTGTCATAAATTACAGCAAAGTAATTTAATTTAAATATATTTTGCATTTTTCGCGAAAAATAGACCAACCTCTAAAGAAAATACAATAATAGGTCTAGGTATTTACTCACCTACGTCTATTTTTTTTTCTTTTACTATTATTTCAAGAGAGAAATTAACAATGTCCCTGAGTAATGAAGGCGAGCCATTCCCGGGGAAACTTAACTAATTGTTTACGAAGTTGCCACGCTATAAATTACAAGTAAATGGGACTAGAAAATTAGTTTTAAACTTTCGTCCTTTAGCTTCTCCCATAGTAATATGTTCTAGAACAAATTACGAGTTAATAATGGTCTGTAGTATAATAAGAAGCAATTATATATAGAAGAATGTGACTAATACAACTAAATATAAACAATTTAATAATATCCGTACCTATATAAATAAAACATTTTTATTAAATACAAGTTATTACTAAACATTTTCCTACTTCGGTTCTCTTTTTTAAGGTCAGAGATTAAAAATAAATACATCTGGCAGTCATATTTTTTATCAATAAACAATTTTTTAAATAACTGAAGGTATAATCACTATAACAGTGCTCTGCGGTTTCACTCGCGTGGTTGTTACACAGGATCCGAGCATTTTTCTGGGTAAAAAATACCATAATAATTTCGCCACGCAAAAAAGTCACGTCGGTCGGTCCGTTGCTTGTTGCGTGAAAGAAGGACCAACTAACAAAGATACTTACATTTATATATAGGAGTAGGTCGGTACATGCATTGACCATTAAGTTTCTGGTCTGTGGTATATGTAAGGAAGATTTTAAGTTAATTATTCGAACTACATAATACGTATAAAATGATGCAAGGGAAATGAGAAGACCCTTTTTAAAACACTTTTATTAGCTTGACTTGTAACTAACTAACTAACTAACTAACTAACTAACTAACTAACTAACTAACTAACTAACTAACTAACTAACTAACTAACAATGTAATCAAATCTTAGAAGTCAATTTTCACCCACTTCGAATTGTCGTATCGACTTGAAACTTTGTATGTGTATGTAATCTCGGTGACAATGCAATAATTTGGTATCATCGACCTGATCTGATGATGCAGCCGGAAGGTGGGTAGGGCATCTCTTCAGTGGCTACTAGTAAACCCCTCGTGTTTGGGCTCATATGATTCGTCTTCATAAGCCCAATACATTGAACTTAGTGACGAGGGTCTGATGATGCAACCGGAAGGTGGGTAGGGCATCTCTGCAGCGGCTACTAGTAAACCCCTCGTGTTTGGGCTCATATGATTCGTCTTGATGAGTCCAATAGATTGAACTTGGTGACGAGGGTCTGATGATGGAACCGAAAGGTGGGTAGAGGATCTCTGCAGTGGCTACTAGTAAACCCCTCGTGTTTAGGCTCATATGATTCGTCTTGATGAGTCTAAATTGAACTTGGTAACAAAAGACTAGAAAGTAAAAAAAATAAAAATATATAGTTTAAAAAAACTAAAAAAAACACTTTAAAAACGCACTGAAAAATATAAAATAATAAAATTGACTTGTATTAGTTACGATATAATGGTTAATTCAAAAAGTGTGGAGCGCTTCTTTTACTGGGTAAATAAAAGTACACACAACAAAAAAGCGCTCCACACTTTTTGAATTAACCATTATATCGTAACTAATACAAGTCAATTTTATTATTTTATATTTTTCAGTGCGTTTTTAAAGTGTTTTTTTTAGTTTTTTTAAACTATATATTTTTATTATTCTTATGCTGTGTGTTTCAGGCTTTCGGCAGGCCCAATTGAGGGTAGATCCCGTTCCATGTGTAGCGTGGCGCCACCTTCGACCACATCGTCACTCAACATCAGGTGACCTGTGGGCAAACACTACTCTGTAAGAAGTTGAAGAAAAAAAAGTTATGCAATTTGCATACTTTCAGGAAATGTACGGAACCTCGTAGCATAATGCACACATTACAAGAAGCATCAAGTATAAGAAGGTTGTATAAAACTTGAATAAGAAAATGAAGTGTGTACCAATAAGCGAACTGTATCCTTTTAAGGCGTTCTGCAGACGTGATGGTGATGTTTTGTTTGTCTTCGTTGATTAGTGGTTTCATATCATAGCATTTTCCTATTACTCGGCTTGAACCGCCGATACGTTATACTATAAAAAAAAATGTTTTGTCGTATCGTATTATATCGTCACAACGATAACTTTGCAATTACAATTTCCTTCTTCTGTGAAGCTTTAACATGTATCTCCAAAATAAGATGCAAACTAATACATTCTTAAACTTATATACCTGGTAGTTGCACCCCGCGGTTTCACCCGCGTCTTCCAATTATCCCGCAGGAACTCTTTTCTGGTATAAAAAGTAGCCTATGTGTTAATCTAGGGTATGAGCTATCTCCATTTCAAATTTGTGTGAAAGAGTAACAAAAATCCATCCATACTCAAACTTTCACGTTTCTAATATTTTAATAGGATAGGATTAAATGCGAAAGTATCTTTGTTGGTTTGTTGTTTTGTCCTTCTTTCATGCAGCAATGAAACAAAGGACCAACTTGATTTTTTGTCCAAAGATGGAACGGGGAGTTCTATAATCTACTTTTTATTCGGAAAAGACGCACTGTTCCTGTGAGAATCTCCGTGTGGGTAAAGCCGCAGGGTACAGCTAGTACCTAACAAAATATAGCTAACATTTTCAGTGTTCTTATACACTTCTCCAATTAAAGTATTGTACCTGTTAAGTTAAAAACATTTATTGGTGAAGTAACTCTTACTTTATCTAAGACGTACCTACCATTATTGACTCAATCGATGTTGCCAAGTGAAATTCTACAGACCTTGACATTGTTCCTAATACTGCAGGTAGATCGCATTTACATCACCGTGTAAAACACGCCCTATCGCCTTACAAAACTATGTACTCACTGATATACAAGCCAGAAAACGTGCTTCGAAGACTAAACTTTCCGAACCATACCACTCGTGAACACCGCTGCTTTTACTACACATTGCATCATATCGTTGAAAGAAAAAGTAATTCAATGGGACAGACCCCGTATTGGATTGGGTGTATTCTAAAGGGATCTGTGAGAATGCGATGATGTTTTATGCATACTAAAGCGGTTACTTATCCTACCAATACCATTGATATCCTCACACGTATACATTTATACATATAAACATTGTAGTAGCTAAAAATGAACGTCAGGTTCTACGCTCTAAGGCGCCCGAACTAATAGAGGTCTAAAACGCAAAAACTGAGCTAATCACACGCCAGTACCCGATTGCTGGCGTGTGAGTGACACGCTTAGTCGAAGCTGCACAAGCTGATAAATTGTTGCAAGCATAGGATGTATGTTGTCGTTGGGTTGAAGAGGATTCAAGAACTTTTCATCTATCCCACCCGACCTTGAAGAATTGCATTTTGGAGCACTGCGGAAACTTGCGGAGACACTGCACATTTGACTGACTGATAGACAACTCCAATCCAGAGAAACCACAAGGCAAAACTAGTTATATATAAACTGCGGAGATTATAAAACGTCATTGACTAGTGCGTGGTCTAGAATGTATTGACGTTAAATCTCAGTTATTTAAATGGGCTTAAATATGTATAATCAAGCCTAGGTATTAATTTATTGAGAACCAGTTGCCACACCCACAGCGTCGAACGTTGTAGCAGCAAACGTGACAAGCAAACAATAAAAAAATATTAACAACTTCACAGTCTAGTCCATTCTGACTTTGAAGTGACTATGCAAAGTTTATTTTTAGTTATATTCTCACCATTAATGATAGATAAAGCGTTATTAATTATTACACTTTAAAATAGATTACACCAGATTAAAAGTATAAAAATAATTAGGTACTAAAATAGTAGGTACGATCTTATCACTTAGTAGCGATCTCTTACAGGCAACTAGAACAGTAGAGCTTGAACTTGATGTTCAGTTCCATGTTTACTTATTAAAAAAAACTTAACAAAAGAAAAAAGTACAACACAAGAATGAAAAGAAGGAGATTTTCTGAGACCTTACATTTCGATAGTTAGAACATACAGAAGGAGTTCAATCCTGAAAACAGATCATCAGGAACAAATATTCGTGCCTATCAAATATGAACCTGACACAAAAATTACAAGCTTTAACTGGTCATCAGTGAGAATAATTAATGTAGGTGTAGGTACAGAAACATGATTAGAAGCAATCACAATTCAATCAATTCAATTTTATTTGATTCACAAGCAATTTTTATGGTAATAGACATTATATAATTTTACTTTTACAATCTAATATGTATTTGTGTGATGACTTGTTATCTAAACCAGTATCAAACTAATATTTGTGAGAAAGTGGTGTCGATTCGGTTTTGCATTCTCTAAAACTAAACTAAGTTTGACAGTTCTAATAGTAATGCTGTCCTTTTTTTAATTCTGTGGTTAGAAAAAGACAGCAATACTATTAGACCAGTCAAATTTAGTTTAGTTTTAGAGAATGCAAAACCGAATCGACACCAATGTGTATTTTTGTTACTTCTATACGCTGAAACGACTCAATGGATTATAATGGAAATGGAGATAGCTTCTACTTCTATTCCCTACTACGGAGATAGCTTCAAAGGTTACCTAGTTTTACGAAAAATGGTTTGCATAGGAAAGGGTAAGCCGTGAGGTACACCAAGTAAATAGATACTCTAAACTAAACCACATTTCACACTAAAATTGTGTCAAACAACTTTATTTTATCTAAACAGGAAAAGATTATGTACGTACAAGATAGGGGTAATGCAGCACACTGATAGTACATTAGGGGCAATGACATAACGCTCCGTCAATTTCAGAAATAGCTTACCACTCCGTACCCCGTGGTGATAAGAAACAAATACGTTTCTTTTATCAACGAATTTATGGATTCGTAATCTTTATTGTGACAAAGGCGTAAAGTGTTCATCTGATTATGAAGTCCTTGCTATTAATATGTTGTCTCTATATTATCAACCGGTCTACATTAAATAAAGATATATCTGAATAATTTACAGAACATGTTTTCGAGGGGTGTGCAAAAGTTTGTAGCAAATGGTTGCTGTTCGTCAAAAGTTTTTACACCGTCACATTTATATAAAAATATATGCAGCATTATATATAGGTATTAATTACTAAGTGATATAAAAGCGTTTGTTCCTGTTTGTGTTAAAACGACGTATTAAAGTAGCTTTTTCTAAAGTTTGCTTACGTAAAGTGGTTCTCAATACAACTCGAATATTATCTAAATATATATAACTCAAAGTTATAACTCACTGACTGACATAGTGATCTATCAACGCACAGCCCAAACCACTGGACGGATCGGGCTGAAATTTGGCACGCAGGTAGATGTTATGACGTAGGCATCCGCTAAGAAAGGATTTTGATTAATTCTTCCCCGAGGGGATAAAATAGAGGATGAAACTTTGTATTAAACTTTGTCAATTTTAAACCGATTGGGCTGAGATGCTTTTGCATGAATAAAGCTGTAGCCCACGTGGGTGAAACTGCGGGGAACAGCTAGTTTATTTATATACGTCATTTTTCGTGGATTAAAGAAAGCTCTGGTATTTTTTCGGTGGAAAAAGAAACTGTACCCATATGTGCCTGAAATAAACTGAAGGCATGCAAATAAGTGACGTTTGACGATAGGGGGATGTCAACACATACAACCATATTGACATGCCAGCTAACTGCTAAGCGCCACTGCTTAGAAACTGTCACAGAGATGAATTATGTTCTATTTCCCAGTAATATCCAAATTATTGCACGAACTACTCGTATATAGGATATTGTATTCAGAATTTCGTAACTCAGTCTGTCTCTAGTTATGATTTGAATAAGTAAAAGTTACAAAATAAATTTTAGTTTCTTTTGCAAATCGCAATGTCTTAAATGTTTAGTAGAGAAGAGATATTAATTGCTTGATGAGTAAAACTCTGTAAACTGAGTGAATATACTTCAAACTCTAGGTCTAGAGCATGAGTTGGTACCCACAGAGTAGCGATGATAATGGCGATACAAACAAATTCAATAAAACTGTCGTTTGACGCCACTGCCGCCGGCGGCGCCACTAGCTAACACTGCCGCCAAGCTAAAAATTAAAGAAGAATATAGTATTTATTACCTATTTTCGTTACAGTTTCTTCACTAAGTATATAGACTTCATCGCGACCGGTCTTCTTTTCGTTCCTTCGAGAATGAACTTGTTAAATATGAATAGGAGTCCAAAGTCAACCAACCAACGATCAAAATCGTTGTAACGAATCGACTCGATATAACAAATTATTGCAGAATCCAGCCCTGTTAAGTACGGAGCCAACATCTGGGGACCGGTCTCACCCGTTTTGCAGGCCCACGCAACTCCCCGACCCCTACCACGAGTTTCCACGACCCGCCTCTTGCGCCAAATGCGTAATCCACTGAAGAAAATCTAAGAAACTTGTGGAAGCTTTCTGTAGTGAGCCACCGTTGTATTTGCTGTAATGAAAAACGTTGCGAAGACCGGTCAATAAACAGCTTACTTTATAAAAGCGCAGGTTCTCGAGTAGACACCTAATAACCGCCAGCTAGTTACCAAACTATTTGCATCCGACGGTATTTTTCCTTGAAACGCCTAGCCCTGTCTTATATTTCACTTGCCATACCAGAAAAGTTAACGGCATCTCAGGTCTTGACTATAAATTAATGATAAAATCGCTCTGTCGTATTCACTTATTCTGTCATAGCAGATTAATAAATAGCGCAAGATTTCATCTCTGGTGCTCCTTGTACAAATTATGAGAAAGAATATAGAGAATTTCAAAAACAAGGTGGCAGCATTTAGCACCTATAAAAAGTAAACGATTTCATATTATCATATCAAATCGCTTTCCAATAAATAGGTAAGCACTCAACTATTTCACAAACTGTAAAATTATTTAATTGATTGGGTTAAATAAAACAAAAACTTCCTGTATTTAAAAAACTATAAGTTTTTGCAAAAAACAATGCTATAAACTAAAATGCGGAGAGTCGGATAGCTCAAAATGTTTTTATGGAGTTTAAAACACCGTCAATGTTTTTTTCTTCATGAAACTGCTGGTCACAGTTTGTGTTGCCTTGAAATCGAGAATCTAAATGGAAGAATAGTATTATCAATAATTAATGTTTCGTTTTTTGTATGATTCGACCGCTTAAAAGATAGTACATATTATAAAGAACACAAAACATAATTATATACTTACATAAACGTCATACATACATATATTATGCCCAGATATTTTCGTAAAATCACATATATATATAGATGTATTATATTCGTGAAGTGTCTTTTCTATATTCGTACCAATCTTGTGTGAAAAGAGTTCATCAGCAACGCCTCTGGTGTTGCAAATGTCCATAGGCGACGGTGACCGCGTACCATCAAATGGGTCTGTTCCTTGGCCAGGCTATAACAAAAAAAAAATTACAGTTACAGAAGTATACATAAAAAAACCCATAGTATTTATTTATTTTTTATTACTAATAGGTACGAGTACTATTATAAATTAGAAAGTAACTCTTTCTGTCTGTCTTGCTACGCCTAAACTGTCGAACCGATTGAAATGAAATTTGGTACAAAGATAGTCTAGAGTAACTCTAGAGCCTGAGAAAGGACATAGGCTATTTTTATCGCGATACAAAAACGTGGTTAAAGCCACAGGGATCAGCTAGTTATTTTATATATGTACGACATACCCATATATTTTGTCAAGTATTTATTAGTTCATCTCTACAGTTCAAGGCATGTGGAGGACGGAAATGACGCGCGTCTGGCCCGCGGGGCTTCCGCTCGGAAGCGCAAGCTTCCTGACACCTCCATGGTCAAGTGACGTTCCGTATCAACGACAACAGTTGATTTAGTGTCTCTTTATCTTGGACTAGTGCGAGTGTTTTCGTAACGTGACCCTAAAGAGGAATAGGAAGTAAAGATGTAAGAACTCAAACGTCGTTTATAATGACATGATAAGAAATAGGCATTGTATCTAATTTAGCTAGAAAATATTTAGTGATATTTAGCAATCTTTGAAAACTTAAACCTATTGTTACCTATTTTAGCACTTAACGGCGTTTAAAACGATATCAAATTTTAATCTATGCGCAGAAAGAGCATTTCATAAAATAGGTTCCGCGTAGTCCAAAACCACAATCCCTAGTAAGGATGCAATTCTTGCATTTAGTTTGGTCTGAAAAATTCTACATAGGTAAGTAATTTGATTTATTACTTAAAACATTTGTTTAAAAAAGTTACAGTGGAAAACTGTGCGGCATTTTGCTAATCAACGTCAATGAGAACAATGAGTCAATTTACATAATATTGTAACAGTGAAATCACCAAAAATTTTTTTCGATTCATAAAAAACCTATAGGTTATAAAAAGGAAAAGCTTGAGTGTTTGAATGTAGGAAGCTATTTTCAGAACTGCTCATCAGATTCTGAGAATTCTTTCAGTGTCAGATACGTATACACAAGCCCTGATTGTTACAGGATAGGTTTTCGTCATAATAAAAATGCGAGGAACCACCACGGAGGCGAAACCGTATACCTAATTATTATAATTTCATAAGTTTAGCACCTACCTGAACTTTTATGGCTCCAAAACGCATGAATTACTTTATTGCATTGTTATTGGCCTCGAGATAGCGTTTACGAGTTTTATAAAATTAAATGGTCCGAGTTAAAGCGCAATAAATATTTTTGAATTGAGTGCTCTCTAAACGAACCACCAATCAAGAGAGGACTCAGAACGTAAAACTGGTATAGTCGACTGTAACACTGTCGTTGAAGGAATTTGTCTTATAAATGGAAATTGGAAGGGCATATTACAGCGTGTTCAGGGCACTTAAAGATGAGCACGATTTTGAGGATATTCGGTAGTAAGTGCAGCTGCAGTCACAAGATAAATTGCTTAAATTAGACCCCTATTTCCCTGCTTGATTTTGGCTCTAGAAACAATATGCTTCAATTCAATACTTGGATGTCAGGACGACTTGTTTTTGTTTTTGATGAATCAATTGTCCCTGATTTTTTTTATTCCCCAAAGATTGCTTAAACCATAACGCCGTCATCAGAAGTTCCAAAACGTTTGGACCTCGGAGGACGTTCTGCAGCCGTGTACAAAAAGGTTAAATTAGACCTTGTGCTGCGTCAGAGAGTTATCGATTTCACTAAATAGAAATACATATTCGTTTATTCACCAAAACAAATCGTTGATAAGCGCACAAAAAACTCAACAGACTCGAATCATTACCAGACTGCGTCATATTGTTGTTCTCCGAAACAGCATCTGCGATTCACAAAATATTTATCAGATATTGTCGTAAATTCACGACCGCGACGCAATATGGTGGCGCAAATTAAGAGTCAATGAACCTCTTCATAAAAACTGGCGATCCACCCTGGTTTTGCACAGTAACTAAAACATAACCTATGATGTTCAGGGATGGAGCCTTCTAACAGTGAAATGATTTTCAAAATCGGATCAGTTACTATAGATTACGCCTAACATAGAAAAACTTTGCCTCTTCACATTCTACACAATATGTATTAGTGTTTTTTTAGTAAAAATTGATTAATATCATTCGTATTGCAATGAAAAATTTGTCCTTGAACAATGTGTGCCTATGTCCATTCTATGACAGTCGAGAAACATCCCTCCTGACGATGCAGATTTAATGCTCAATTTCAGGAAAATCTTCGCAATATTTGCACAGCTCATGTTTTACAACTACAAAAAAATAACTAATTATATGTTATATATCTATGTTAGCAAATAAAAAAAAAAAAAATTGCATGTAATAATTTTCAATTAATCTTGTCATTCTTCCTTAAAACAATTCAGACATTCTAAGAATTGACTTTGATACTATATTGGTAGAACACGTTCACGAAGAAACTTAATCTGTTGTTAAACAATTTCGCTATTATAGCTCACCGGCAGACCTCGTGCCAGCTATTTTAACAGCCATCGTTCAGTAGTAAATTACAAATGAAATTACGAGTGTATTAAACAGGAAATCATAATATCAATGATTTGCTTCGAGACGAGAATATGTTAAGCAGCAATTATTATTACAAGTTATTAACAACTTTTCCAGTCGAATGAGTAAAATGAGTTGCACAAGCTTTTAATAATGCCATGTAATAAGACAAAGAATCCTACCTAAATAATAGATACTTATATTACTTACATATTAACATGCGATTTGTGTTCCTAAACAAAACAATGCCTAATCAGAATATCTGTTTAGCAGATAACAAAAGGCCTATACCGGTGATTGTCAAGCCGAAATCATGCAAAACAGTAGTTCTACGAAGTACTTGTGATGCGTATTAGCTCAATTTATTCGTAGTGTTCTTACCTACTAGCAGTTCAAACGGTCAGAGAAGTCACCCATTTGCCGTATCCTTATTCCAAGGACAGCGTTCGCCGGCGGCGAATCGCGAACGAAATGCTAATTCGCACGCTACAGTGAATACCTTATGTGATCTTAAAACACTGCCATGCCTAGGTACATACTTCGAGACCGCCATAGAAAATGCCAAAGATAAATATGGCTTACGTTACGACTCGTGTAAGCACTGACATAGATGATTACTGACTGTTGTTAATTATTTGGAAACACGACGTATGTTAGTGGTAGACAGTACTAGACACATTGACGTGGGTCGGCTCAATTGCGTTTTGTAATTATTACTGATGCGAAATTCATATAGCACGTAATCAAAAAATCCAATTCGATTCATTGCAGATATTAATTACCCTTTTGAGGAAACGACTAGAGTGAGGTTGGTTACTTTAATTTCTCGAGTTATCTATCTTCTTCCAATCTGTTCATGAATGACGTTAATGTAAACACAGATACTATGTTTACTACGAGTCTAAATCCATTAATACCACCTCGGAGAACATCAGTCGGAGAAAGATAAACATGGCCGCTCCGAAAGCGGGTCGTTGGCAACAACAGAGAGGCGCATCCGCCAAAAATAAAGTCCTTGACCTTCCCGTTCGGAGTTAATCTTATTTAAAAATAAAAGTAGCCATGAACTTCAAAATGCGAGTGCAAGCAGCATCGGTAACGCATATAGGCAAGTCTCAGGCTCGTTGGCCTTCGATGGTTCACGAACAAGGCCCCTTTGTGTCAACTGAACGAACGACTCGAGATAGCGCCTCACTCAGCCCGTATTCTGTATGCCGACTATTTAGCTCCGACCAAGCTCGTGTATAACCTAGCAAGCAAAATAATGCAGGCATTCTAATTGAATAAATAAATGGGTGCGTAAATGAGGGTCTGACATATGGATGGGTTCAAGACCGTACCTATACATGTTGATTGTGAATGAATCACTAATTATTTTAGCATACAATCAATAGCTTACTTAGAAATGCAGAGATGGTTGACATTGCAATTGTTTGTTAAGATCCTTGACAAATAAGATAATTGTATTCATTGAAGATTTAGGTTTTGAGGGTACCTAATGGCCTTTGTTTCAATCCGTCGGTGTTCTTGAAATAAACATGTGTCTTCGGTTATATTCCTGCTATGATAAAAACGGGCTCTGTTAAGAACCTTTGTTCGATATTGCGTCGTTCTGAATATCTCGGCCGCAGCGCAGCACCTCCGCCATTAAGAATCTCAAGACAACCGACGCTTTGTTTCTTGCGTAAATTTGGCACGTTTCTGCTATTTGTGTCAATCTGATAATGTCGCGGATTTTGCTCGAAAATATGCCTTAAATAGGCGACGACGTCGACTAGCCGTTCACCTTCGTAATAGGAGCTCAACCGGGGCTGATTAGAATCGTTCTTATGCCCGGATCAGTTTGGTATATAAGTTCCTTATTTAGCTCTACATTCAAATACACTTGCAGAAAACTGAGATACATTTTTACATAAAACACATACCTAGTATTTAAACGACATTTCTACATAAAAAGGATATTTGTTGTAGAAAAGGCACCGTTCTTTCATATAAAAACGAATATTAGACAAAGTTATGCGCGACGATACATCAAGAGCAGAGAGAGCAAAGAGATCAGAGCTCCAGAGAGACATGAAGAAATTACTTCATATGGACGGCCAAAAATGAGAGCTAGCAAAATAAATCGTCTACAAGAATATCATTAATTCTATGAAAACTTGATGATATAAATCGACCTAATTTAGTAGAGCTTGAGTCAGAGTGATTTACTAACCCATTTAGTGTTCCAATTCAGACAGATACGTATCTGATATTAATCTATGAATATGTTCACAGTTCTGAACAAAACTGTCTTTGTATCAAAGTAACCCACTACTTTAAAGATATAGAGCGACTGGCAAAAAAGACTGACACGCTAACCTTTTTTGTCTGGTAACCCCGAATTATAATTGAGAAAATTCTCAGTATAACAACCGTTAAAGATGTACCTATGTAATAACTAGATAATATATTTTCTGAAGTAGGTATTAAGTGTTATTAAAATTCTTAATAAATACTACCTACTTACCAATATGTTATCTTTGTAAATAGACTCCATCAAAAGCGTATTCTCATAACTTTTCCTTTTTGCGGTTGCATAGTGCTTAGCTACACTCTATTAAACCACGCGAGAAATAAAATACTTTTAAAACCCCTACAGCAATTTCAAATATATGGCTAAACAAAGTTTGTTCGCTGAGTCGTATAGGGTAGGCAACAGAAGTCAGTTTTTCCATGAAAAGAAACAATTCTTCATTTAATAACTCCGGTGGCTTTAGTCTCAGCCCGGTTCTACGATGTTTGCGTAGGTATGCTGAATCACAATAAAAAAGCTGCAAAACTGATTAAGCAAATGGAAGTCGCGCTTTCGAGCGTGCACGAAGGAGGCTTCAAAGGCAACCGCAAGTGGAACGACCAGTTTTTAGAGCATCCCTCCCTGCTTTGAATAACATCGCCTCGGGCTGAGCTGTACAAAATACATATACACAAAAAGAACATAGGTGTTACCAGCACCACCTTTAACTTTTTGTGATAAGACGTAAAAAAAATGCTGTGGGTTTTTTCTATGATCCGATTAGGCGATGTAACATAACAATACATCATCCATTGTACAAAAACCTGTGACTAAACAATAATCTATAATTTTGTAGACTAAACGTTATTTTAAAACTTACTTGTGGTAGTTTCCTATAGTAGTTAGTTTGTCGGAGTAAATAAACGCAGCTAAATTTAAATTCCTACAGAATGAAAGAAAATACAATGGACACGTCTGAAAATTCTTCTCATTTAATCGCAATAATGAGCTAGAGTGACCGATTAACGAACGTCCCATTAAAACAAAGCCATTGTTTCACTCTCAGTCTCGAAGCAGACTCTTGCAATATCATACTCACTGAAATTTTAACGACTGCAATAATTCTGAACAATTCCACGCAGAAACCAGCATGAGAACAAACAGCTCGATCGTTAATATGTCGACGTAACACGACATGACAAAGCACGCTAAATGTAGGAACTAAATTCAGATGTATTATATAATTATGTGTCGTACGTACCTAAACAAATATAACGAACAGTCTTCCTCATCCGGCCTGCAACGAGGCCGTCTAATCTTCCTGAATGATAATCATACTGTGCCACGTGGTTTCACCCACATGAAAATTCCCACAGATGCCAAGAATTTACCCGGAGTAAAAAGTAGCCTACATTTCTCTGCGTCCTATAAACTATATCTAGAAAAATGATTTTGATGATTTTTTTTCGTTGCTCCGTGAAAGAAGGATAAACCAACAAAACAACAAACGTATTTTTTTATAATTATGTAAGTGTGACGATAAGGACGATTTCCTACTCATTATGACGTCAGTTTTCACTGCATGAGATAATGACGTCACTTATATTAATAGTATTGAATTGTAAAGATGTTTGCCTTGGCATTTGCAATGGCAGTTCGTTATTAAATTAGGTATGCGACTATCATATTATAGGTAGGATTAATGGACCGCTCTCTGGTTACATTTTAATCTACGCTTATCGACATGAGACATAAGAACATTTTGATTAGTCGCTGTGCAAGGCAATATCCTCTAGGATCGATAGAATGTAACTACTAATTAACATCAACATTCTGTAACAATTTTATTCCTAGCCAAACCATATATGTACATAAACCAAGTTTCTTATAAGTCGAGACGAAACTGAGTGCAGTAGTAACGATATATTAAATCTGGCCCCTCATGATTCATTTACAGATTACCTCTACCATCCCAAACAAAAGAATACAAACTTTAAAGTAGATCCGCAAGGAGCCAGTGAAAAATGAATCTCAGCAGTCGGTAGGTATAAATTATTTTAGTGATATGAAAAATTGAGACAAGTTACAAGTACATAAAAGCTTCTTTGTTGTTTTCATTTTTTATTCTTCTGATAAAACGTTATACTACTTATATTATAGGTAGGTACTATACACGCTTAAAAAAATATAGTTTCGAGCTGAACTTCAATTTCAAACTTAAAAATGCCAGTAAACAAAACATGTTCAATTTTCAACTTCAACCACGTGGTCTGTACACCCTATGACCGTACCGCTTACAATGGCTTCTTGGGTAGCGACAGGCGCATACCACTGCATATTAATTATGTTTTTGTCGTTAATATTTAAAAGTTTTGTTATAAAAAGCTTTAAAAGTTTCGTGTTGGTAGATATTCCGTAACGTCTGGCGAGGACAATGCGACGGGACGCCTTTAGGGAAGTGCGTGACCAGACTCCCAAGCTGCGCTCGTCGGCAGGGACGTGACTACAACATACTTTATTAGACATTTTTATCGATACATTTTTACGTTGTTAATATTTGTTCGCTTGGTTCATGGTTCGTGCAAGTGGCTAAAAACTTGGATAGACATTGTTATTAAAAAAAAAATGCTGTATACATGTGTTTCAACACCTTTGTCGCTGAACACCGTGTAGTGCGATTAGTGCGTACAGTGCGTAGCCCTTGAGTGTCAAAAAATACTTACTATATAATATGGAAATGTACAAATAACATACCTACTGAATATTTTTCTCTGTCTGGTGAAACTAATTTGGAAGTCTCATTTGTTATTATTGTTATCTAATCGTTACCTCTGACTTAAAAACTTGTAGTTGCTGACCTGACCCTCTTTTTGTTGGAAAAACTCCGGCAATAACACATTAATTTTAATTAACATTTACATTTTATGCAGATCATCATATCATTTATGTAAATATGAGATATATTCATTGCATTGCAACAAATGTATATACCAGTCTATATCTGGTTTCTGCGACATCGCATCGGATCGTCTATCGTCACAATAGAATTCCGGTTTTAATTTAAAGCTTGAATTTTATTGAATTCTTCGAACCTTGAGCGCTTCTTGAAAATAGCGGTACCCATCGGAGCTTTTATGGCTGTCTTTAGACAAGCAATCTACATTTGTGCTTTCGATTAAGATGTAGAGGTCTAGAGAGATCTAAAAGTCTTTATCTATTAGGAAAGTTACGGAAGATGAGCTCAATGCAGTGCCGTAAAGAACTTTAATTATTTATTAATGGGTGGTGATAAAATAGTGCCGTTAATAAGTAGGTAAATGCCTAGCACGTTTTCCGATTAGTCCTACAAATAATTTAAAACTAATCTGAGTAAAATAATATAGTATTACCTATAAAGGTAAATGACAAAATTGAAACACCAAAACACAGTTTGCTTTCTTGAAACGTATTAGGACCTAGTACCTACTAGTAGGTACTAGTTGCGATGCTTAGCGGATGGCTTAATCGATATCGACATAAATTAATAATTACTTATCCCATCACTTTTGTGACAAAATTCACGAGGCTTACCTAAGTGAGTATATGTGTGTCTTACATAAAGGTGCACAAAGTGTGTAAAGTGTGATTTACACCTATTTTACTTAGGTATATTTACTTCCCTGCAGTCCTTTTTGGTGTTTTCGAAAAGTTACTATAAAAACCTTCCGTAGTTCAAACCTTTTATCGGTAAATTTTCACGCCAGATGCAAGATAATAAAATAGGGAGCTTTTACCGTTTACAGTAATGTAACTTTGGCGATAAAAGTGGGTTTACAGTAGTAGAGAAATTAACTATTGATGATATAATAAACTAACATGTGTTATTTTTCAATTTATTCAATTTATCATTAACATAATTTTCTTTTCTACTGCTCCATTTATCTTGCAACCAATTCTGTACCACAACTACACCACCCCAAAACAGAGAACTTACCTTTTATTTTCCGATCGGCATTGCTAGAAATGTTACGTAAAAGTTTTCGCGGTCGCTCTGCTCGGGCGTGTAACAGTCTCTTCTGAGACTTTTTTTATCCACTGAAATGCGATGTAGATGGTTATATCGCACCGCGTTGCTACCGCTACTTGCTATCCACTCTAGCCGCTACTATCTTTAGTACTTTACTGCTACTATCACAAGATTATATTGTGCTAGTAATAGAATAGTCCGTACGTATTAAATTAACACACAAGTATCGAAACACCGCAATCTAACTACTGAGTGTCTACAAGTACTAGGTACGTAAATCATCCACAATAATAATGATACATACTTAACGTAATTGTCATTATATCAATATATAAAATGAAGGGCATGATATTATGATTTCCGCACTGTATGTTCGCTTTAACATAAAATACGAAAATACTAATTTCAAATGCAAAGCTTGAGTCTTCGACATGGCTTCTTCGAAACGAAACAAAGGCTGTGTCTATGTTATTTATGTATGGTGGATGTCTGTCGCAAAATAGAAGCTTTGCCGATGCGGCCAATCGTGGCTTGTCTATAGATAGACAGATCAATAATTTGTTAGGACATTGGGTATTCTATGCATTAGCATTATATGTTACTAGGCAAAATTAAGTTTTTAAAACACTTTTATTAGCTTGACTTGTAACTAACTAACTAACTAACTAACTAACAATGTAATCAAATCTTAGAAGTCAATTTTCACCTACTTCTAATTGTCGTATCGACTTGAAACTTTGTATGTGTATGTAATCTCGGTGACAATGCAATAATTTGGTATCATCGACCTGATCTGATGATGCAGCCGGAAGGTGGGTAGAGCATCTCTGCAGTGGCTTCTAATAAACCCCTCGTGTTTGGGCTCATATGATTCGTCTTGATGAGCCCAATAGATTGAACTTGGTGACGAGGGTCTGATGATGCAACCGGAAGGTGGGTAGGGGATCTCTGCAGTGGCTACTAGTAAACCCCTCGTGTTTGGGCTCATATGATTCGTCTTGATGAGTTCAATAGATTGAACTTGGTGACGAGGGTCTGATGATGCAACCGGAAGGTGGGTAGGGGATCTCTGCAGTGGCTACTAGTAAACCCCTCGTGTTTGGGCTCATATGATTCGTCTTTATGAGTCCAATTGATTGAACTTAGTAACAAAAGACTAAAAAGTAAAAAAATAAAAATATATAGTTTAAAAAACTAAAAAAAACACTTTGAAAAACGCACTGAAAAATGTAAAATAATTAAATTGACTTGTATTAGTTACGATATAATGGTTAATTCAAAAAGTGTGGAGCGCTTCTTTTACTGGGTATATGTACACACAACCAAAAAGCGCTCCACACTTTTTGAATTAACCATTATATCGTAACTAATACAAGTCAATTTAATTATTTTACATTTGTCAGTGCGTTTTTCAAAGTGTTTTTTTTAGTTTTTTATTTGTTTATTTTGTATTAAACAATTGACGAGACAAGCAGGTCGTTTACCTGATTTTGACATTTCTTTAGCTGTAAGGTACATTTTCCTTGAGTCTCGATGATTTATTGTACCTATATGCATAATATGCATATAACTACCAATACAATTTTAAAAAAGAGATAAAGTTTGTAGTCAGTATGTTACGGCTAATCTCAGGAATTACTGTCCCGATTTTGAAAATCATTCCGCTGTTAGGAAGCTACACTATCCCTTAGTCTTCCAGACTGTTTTATTGTGCCTACCCGTACAAAGCCGGGGCTAGCTAGTCTGAAATAAATTAAAACATAACCTACGTTATATTTAAACCAGTGTTATTAAGAGGCGCATTATACGACACCCGTTAGATAAAATCATAATCAAGTTGGACAAAGTGAGTCCAAGTGCTTCATAACTTTGAACTTTTGAGTCGTTACCTTCAGGTGACCAAGAGCATTACAACACGATGTTTACATATTAGGTATATTTTATAGGTGCTTTGTGTATCTTTAACACATACTTGTGTAGATATATGCACAAGGATACCTATAGGTATGTTGAAGATATATGTTACAAAATATGGTGTTTGCTAAGTAAAGATATCGAAATCGATATTGAATATATTAGCGAATCTGTCGTCAAGCCCCTATTGGTGTGTTCCGTCAGCCCCACTTGAGAGCCAGTTCACTATCCAGGTGTAGCGTGGCGCCACCTACGATTTGTCTTTTAACATCGTGACTTGTGGTGAAACTCTGTAAGAAATAAAACAAAATATTCTGCAGGGCTTTCTAGTGGCGAGATAAAATAAAGTGAATATACATAAAAACCTTCTTCATGAAAGGCACATATCCTACTAATATTATGCGGTACGTATTATAACGTATCATCGTAATGACTAAACCGATTTTGATGAAATTTGGAAATGGAGATAGCTTATACCCTGGATTAATATATAGGCAGGCATAGTATAATATATATATAGGTACCTTTGTATATCTATCTACCTCTCTAAAAAGAGCCCTTATCATTAGCTGAAATCTTATAAACAAAAGAACAAAAACCACTTATCGATAAAGGTTCAATTCAATGGCCAAATGCCAAGTAAGAATTAATTGAAAACTAAATTTACCTAACAAAAATATACATTTTTCACCTCAAACGTCTTCTTAACACAGGTAATCGTCTAAAATGAGAATGTCCGAGGAAAAACAAGAGTCATTGAAAACATTTTCCTTTGTTTGAGAACCTCGCTGTTTCCACGCATCGAAATGTTCGTGCCAAGTAGGTGCCTACCTACATACTTTTGTCGATATATGGCTCATTTCTTTCGACAGTAAACCGACCACTTATGATGGCAATCAAAGAAATCCGTTTGGATTTATGTGAGCTTTCAACAAAGAAATTCTCTTTAGATCGAAGATACCATTCCTGAAATTCTGTGAGACCGATGTCTCTTCTGTCAGACTGTGGCCCACAAATTATGATGAATTAGTTATTTTGCCGTAAGGAAAGGTAGGAAGGTACAAAAAATGATGTTTTGGATGGATTTAAATAGAAAGCTACCTATATCTAGTGCTCGTAGGTATGTAGGGGAAACAATAAGTAAATCATAATTTATCTTTTAATGTTCTAAATACGAAAGTAATTCTAAATGTCTGTTTCTTTGTTACCTTTTCACGGTCTTGATCAAATTTGGCATGGATGGAGATAGTTTGAAACCTGGGATATAGGATACTTTTTATTGCGATAAAAAGTATGTAGTCCACGCGGGTGAAACTGTAGGGCACAGCTAGTACTAAATAAATAACTGCTTAATATAGCGACCCTTGCCCTTTATCTTATTTGTGATAAGTACCTAACCCAGTAATGAAAAAAAAATATATAAATCTGAACCCATGGCATATTTTTGTAACCCGTAAGTACCTACCGCCTAAGTCGCCTTCCATCGTTAAAAGTGTGAAATTCAATACACAATTCACAAAAGCTGTTCTTGAAATGGGTTTTAAAAATTATTCCGCTGTCACAATCCATACGAACCCGTATTTTTTGTATTACCCTCAACCCCAGTTACTTTTAAACGAAACAGTTTGGAGATGAGGTATGCCTCACTTTATCGATAAATCATTTTCTTGTGAATCTAGTGCATAACGGCAGTGTCGTACATATCTTATATCTACAAGTGGTTTTAGTACTCCTTCCTACTCTCTCCAAACACATATCTATTGTACAGTCAATCAAATCAATAGATAGTTCTAAATCTAAACAGATTGCTGTGAGGAACAGAGCATGATAGTGTTTGATTACCAAATTATCAGGCATATTTCGGAGCTTACACACAGGACTGCATTTTTTTAAATAGCTAAAATGTACCTAACAGTTTTAATACGGCTCATAAGCAAGTAACGATACCGAAGTAGATACATCTCTGTTTTTCTTCACGCCAACTGACGCCTTATTGTCAATAAATAATACTACGAAAACTACGCCGGCAGCCCCACTTGAGAGTCAGTTCCCAATCCAGGTGTCCAGGTCAGGTGACTTGTGGTCAAACGCTACCCTGTAATAAGTGCAAAAAGAAAAACATCGTTGTCGATCAAACACGTCGATAGACAAGTTCCATCCCTAGCTCCTCTCTCCGGGAGACAAGTGCACGGTTGGGTTAGGTCAGGTGTCACACACACTCCACTGCACACGTGTATGGAGTATACCACAAACAATGCCCGACGGGTTTTTTGCTATTGCCTGCCTGCGTTTGAACAGGACTGGGTGCTAGCTGGATTGAATATCTCAGTTATGTAATAGGAAGTGAATGGTAAGTAAATATAAATGATCACTTACAAATTTCGATCATGGACCGTACCTTGACAAAAAGAAAAGTTAACCTGTTTTACTACTCAATTATTTGTAGTGGTAATGATACAGGAAACATATGATAGAGTAGGTATTTGATAATGATACATAACTGGATTTTTATGTCAAAACACGGTTCGGTACAACGTACTAATGCAGATAGTGGCTACCTGTACCCCCAGTACAAGTTTTGAAAACGATAAAAGTTTTCGTAAACATCGACGTTTACCACCGCTAACTTGTCAAAGTGGCAACTCGATCTGCATTCAAAAAGTAACTCAATAACATTGTTGGAATATGATTATAACGATTTAAAATAACCCGTATTAACGATTTCAGTTGCTCCAAGTCTCGGTAAGATTCGCTGAAAAAATATGTATGGATAGAAGCGAAAACTTTTATAGTTTTTGTAAACTATCAAAACCTGTACTAGGGGTACTGTTACATGGTATTATTTTACAAAAAGCAGGTGTAGTAATCTGGGCAGAGAAGCCATAAAAGTAAACATTTATTTTAATGAGGCTGCCATCTGTAAATCTAGTAGCCTAGGGGATGCACGCTTCAGTAATTGTCTGATGTCTCATGTTGCAGCTTTTTGCATGTGCCCTAATTTGGGTGCTAATCTAAATATCCTGCCTTTCGCACTTAACATATGGTTTAAGGATTCTAAAGTTCTGGGAGAATTATGCTAAGTTATTTTAAAGGAGGTTATATGTAATATGAGACCAGAATTAAAATCATCATCTCTTTCTGTTCATTAAGTGCACGAGCGACCCTCAGCTCCAAATATTGTCGTTTCGACGGTCGTTTTCTTTTAAATGTGAATTAAAATTTCATCACATCCTGATCATTCTACAGGCACCACTACCAATCCTTCACCATATCTAGATCATTCTACATTAACGAACCAATGCCAATCCTTCACCATGTCCCATTAAACATATTCGACCTAATACTCTACTTTTTATAAACACGAAGCACGATAGGACGAGCGTTGTCATCAGCCATCCCTGAAAATAAAACGACAATACGCATTATCTTCACGAACCAGCAGCCAGTAACTATTTCATTAGTCAATTATCCGTCGCGTCGATCAATTATCGTCGGCCCGTCTACGTCTCCTGAAACCATAGGCGTGAACATACGACACGAAAACGCGGGAGGTAAAAAATAATCCAGTCTAACATGAGCTGTACCATCTTGCGTAAATCTTCTAAGATCTACGAGCGAGATAGATCGTTAAAAACTGGCTGATGCCACATGGTGTAACGCAGAGGGGGCAGAGGGCGCGGCGTCGTGGGAACACCACCGCACATATGGACCGCAGCTTTATCTTCCATAATACGCGACGAGGATAATAAATAAAAACATTTAGTTAACACAATCTACAACGGCCTCATAATGACCGCTTGCACATTATGTTTAAATATAAGTCGTTAGCAGTCATGTTTATTCGACTAACGAGACGATAGGCTCGCCTTGAACAGCTACATTAGCGTTAACGATAAAAAAATTGTAGGTTAAAGTTTAATTAAATAGGTTTCTGATCGGTTCACACTTCTAGTAAACTTTAAAGTCCCTTTACACCTACTCATAATCACTAGTCTATAATTACTTATATCGCTTACCTTGGACTCACGTATGGGAGAAGAAATCCACAGAATTTCGCCTCAATAATAAATACGTCAATTACCTGGATTTGTATGTCAGTTTAGATGTAAAATGTAGAGGCGAAGTGGCAGGTTGGCTCGTACCTGGCATGGAGATGGCAGGCCACGCCACGTCGTCATTGAACAAAGTCAAGTCCAAGGTGATTTATTTTGATTGATCTCCCAAAGAACTGGCCGATGGCCAGAAACAATGTGGAATTTTACAACTTACGTTAGGACTCGCGTTTTCTGATAAAAGTGAACGTGGAAACTATTGGTCCCATTCAGAATCGTTTTCTAGAATGTCTACTCCTTACTACTACGAATATAGATATGAAACCATTGCTAGTATATACCTGCTATTTTTTGTTCGAAAACCGTGATAGCCTTGTTGGATAAATTATGGTACAGCCGTTTGGTCACAAGTTTTTGGTGGTACTGAACATGATTATAAATCACAAGTTTTTTCTGAGTTGCACCCATAGAGTTTTTTGATCGACAGAAAAAGTGTACAGTCAGAACTAGTGGGATATGCTTTCTATTCGTCGATGCTTCTATTGCATGTGACTGCACGCATACATGCAACAATGCTAGACGTAGTATCGATATTGTCCTGTTTCTAACTCACAATTAGACGTTATTGGCAGCGGGAGCTAGCATTGGCATAGGTTTGGGACGTTGAACCCTGCACCTGAGTGAACGGGCATTGCACGAGACCGAAAATGCAAGAGCATCGAACGACGTGAAAATAGATAAACAATGTAGATTAGATAGGTCTAAAACCGACGACGACCGACGAGGGTCTGATATAACCCCGGCTAGAGTTGAGTTATAATCATCATTGATAAGCCATGACAACTACATATTTTGATAAAGAGCGCAGCTAATGATTTTCTTACCTAAAAAACCTCTGATTTTAATGTCAGCCTTAGGCTAAGCTAAGGACTATAAGGGACCTACGTAGACGGATTCGTTAGGCTTCCCAAGATGAATAAATAAATAATATCTTAAAAACTTCCCCTTAGCAGTGTCTTGAAATTAAAGGAAAATCCGATAAAAATCTATTTTTTGGTTATTTAAAACTATCTTATACCATACCAACATGTCCAAAGCACAACCCAATCTCTGCCAATCGACTCTACACTACTTTTTGTAAATGTCGTTTATAAGAAAATAGAATAGTTTCGTTGGCATCAAACGTAATGTAACAAAGAAGACGCGGCGGGCGGTTATGCAAACAACAATAAAAGTTGATGGCAACTTGTGAAAGTCTCGTAGATAAATGCCAGAATTGATGGTCCTAGACGACAGAAATGTAAAAATGAAACTCGAAGTAATGCGTTTGGTGCTTTACCTTGTACATATATTATACTTACCGTAATGTTCGATTAACTACCCTAACGTTAGTGATTCTTTTGAATTTAGCAGAAAAAATGGCTGATCAGACTTAGGTGGTTTTTTTGGCAAATTTTTTAAAGACTATCTAGTGAGGTCAAGTAGAAGGTTCGAGAAATTAGGTATATTACACAAGGTATTTCAATGTTTCCAAGCTAAAATCTGGCAAATCAAGGACATTTGAAGTTTGGCATCAATATCTCGATTGTTCATGTCGCTTCAACAAAGGTCTGAATGAAAAACTTAGGAAGTATTCAAACAGCTATGTTCAATGAACGAAGGTGTCCAACTTCAGAAATTAAATCCACGTGTTGTAAACAACCCCATCCGCACCGCTACTCTTGATGATCTTAATAGCTAAGTCATGATCATCATTATTAACATGACGACGTCGTTTGAGCCATCCTGTTTATAATAAATACCATGACTTTCCATCTTTAATCTTGGATACGTAGTAGGTACTACTAGGTACGTAGGGTTCATATCTTGGCCTTCGCAAACAAATGCATTTACAGAGATAGAGACCTAACTTAACCTATACTTTAAGTCTGTAAGAAACCACTCGTTTAATTTTGCTCCAAAGTTCAATCTAAAGTACCTACCTACAGCACAGCAACGTCATATATTTTAGATCACCTTCGACCACATCGTCACTTAACATCAAGTAACTTGTAGTCAAACGCTTCCCTGTAGGAATAAAAAAATGTTGTCATCAGCATTCAGCATAAAAATTGTAGAGAACCGATTAAATTAACAAGTTTTGCGTCTATACACTAAGAAAAGCATGCTCTACTTTTTCGTCTTAGTAGACAGAAAGATTTATTAATAACAATAATACAATAATAACAATAATATCTAAAACTTTATGGTAAAAGTCACAAAGGGCACAATGAATACGTAGATACATCGCATTAACCAAAAATACATATTCACCTTTAAAGAAAGTGCATCTTCAACCAATCTTCCAAAAATATCAGTCAGTAACATTTTCAGTTTCCGTGAAGAATGATTTGCTAACGATGCGGAAGGGTGTGGAGCTTGGCTATCTGCCCGGAGCTGGGCAGATTTATCGTGGCATTGGTCCAGCCAGGGTCAAGAGCGGCCGATGCTCTCGCCGTCACGCAAACAATCAACAACTGATACCTGGCAATACCGGCTGATTGGCATTCGGTAGACAGTGAGATCGAAACGACACCTGATGATCGGAGAATCTATTACTGGTGACAGTAAATGTCAACAATATCTGAAACGTTATTTTAAAACCAACTCTTCCCTACGGTTTTACTTGAGTAGACAATTTCAATTTCAATCATTTATTGCATTCATAAGCTAGCATGAGATCTTAGTGGTTAAAAAGATTAGTGAACATATATTATGGCCCGAGTAGGGTATAGCAATGTAGGAGCGGACCGATCCATTCCAATCATTTCGTGAAGTCGTCATTAAGGAATTAATTTATGCTGTAGTAGCATTTGTCAATTAAAAACGTTTTACACTACAGATTATCGCAATAAAAATGTCCTTCTCCAGGGTTTAAACTACTCGTATCTCCATACTAAATTTTATCAAGATCTGTTCGGCAGTTTAGGCGTGAAAAGGTACTAAATTATTGAAGGGACAGAAAGTGATTTACTTGCGCTTTTATAAGTATGGGTCAACATAGGAAATAATATAATACGCAGTAAACTTCAAATAATAAGCACGAGAGCATCGTAGATCGTAGCGAATAGAGAAAAAATCCGGCTCCAGTTTTTATTAAGATTTAGAAATGCAATTTAAATTTCAAATGTTATCTCTAGCTTAGAGTGTCTGCGGATAAGATAGTGGGAGTTATCTTAAGTCCCTAAGGACCGTCGAGACGAAGCAATATTTAGAAAGCCCTGGATGAAAAAAAGCGTAATAAAAACCTTTTGCCTTTACAACTCAGCAGGTAGTAAAGTAACTTATGAGTTTCTCTCTAAATTGTTCTGTAAGTGGATGAAAGAACAATATTCTTGTGGCAATAAATATAGTTTTTATGACGGTTGGGCTAGCGGTGCACTGTTGGTCGACAGATTGCCAACATTAGCGACCAAACACGTGTTCCCTCCGATGTTTATTTAGGCAATACTCGTAAAGCGCGCTGACAGGATGTGCTTTGAACCCTCAAGGTTGTTTAGGTTATTTAAAATAAATTGTGTAGGTACTAGTAAAGATTATTCACATTACTCAAGTTGTTCAAGTTTTTAAGCAACTTAGTTGTTGAATGAAAGCGCGAAAGCGCTGCGGGCTTTTTTATGAGAGTCGAAAATTTGTAAATATTTATACCGACTTATGCCCGAAATTAATAATCGATCCAGATCCGTTATCCGCGGTTTTGGATCGATATGTCATGTCATAATATGTCATTTTAGTAGTAATCTGTCAAGCCCTAATACTAAAATGACATATTATGACATGACATATCGATCCAAAATCGCGGATAACGGATCGGATGGGTTATTAATTTCTACATGTAAGTAAGTATAGCTGATTCATAACTAGAATTTCCTATATCTAGGGTATCAGTATCACAGAACTAATAAAAAAATAGGTAGTTACTTTATATTCTCTGCTTCAATTGTCATGTCATGGTCTGCTATTTTCCAAGCTTAAAAGATGTAGGATGTTGTATCTATACGTATGATACCTACATAAAACAAGTAAAAACATGAAAAAATATTCATCGTATTCAAAAATTATTGTTTTTCTTCAGGCAAAATGAGCTCTTAACGACCCGTGATAAACTTATCTCACCAAAAGTTTCGAGAACATCCAAGTGCAGTAAATCTCCACAATTCCCCTTACAACCCGAGGGTATAACTAATTTTGTTAAAATCGTACCGAAGCGGGAGCGCTGTCATATGCGTTTATTTACGCGCCGCGAGCTGGCCAAGTTCCAGCTTAACCGAAATAACTGGTGTCATTGTACTAGTCCTAGCAAGGGTCCAGCTGTTTGGAATACTAATTCATTCATTATTACAAGGTATGACTCAAACTAATCAATCGGACACGTAGCGAGGCGGGACGGTGCAAGATGGAAACGCATGTTGGAAGTTGTATTTAGTATCCGTCAAGTAGTAGGTACCTATAGTAACAATAAAATAACTGTGTTATTGTAGAATCGAATATGTATATACATACGAGTAGGTATGTATATAGCTGTCTTTCAACAATTTCAAGTAATCTTTGTACATAGTTTGATTACGTAGAATATTTGGAGTGTTTTTTTGTAGTATTTTTTGCAGATATCTCAAATTAATTCAAGTACTAATTAACCTTATTTATTATTATCTACTTGTAAGCATTTAATTTCGTCTCGAATTCATTGATGCATTCATATTTCGTATTCATATTTAGAGTAAATAAATAAAATTACAATCTGTTGCAACGAAAACAAAAACCGCAGGCGTGACGACGCGGCATAACAAAATCAGAAGGTGAAGAGAAAGAGTAAACAGTTTACACTGAAAAGTTAGAGGTCATAAACCTTATAATAGCTATGGTATTTTCCCAAGTACCTACCTACCTAACTACCTTTCAAAGATTAAAGATAGAAATATAGTAAAAATTCAGTCTAATCTGACCTGTGTTAGATTTGACGAAAATTTTCTGTTTTTTTTCTGTCAAATTTTTATAAGTATACATATAAGAATATTATATTTAGATACAAAGGTACTTAATGTATTTATCTTTTGATCTTTGAAAGATACTTAACAAAAAATCCTACATATAGGTAGGCTACATTTGCCGTCTATTTTTGGCTGATATGAAACTAAAAGCGTATCGTAGTATCGGCTTATTTATTCGTGTCGTATATTTCACTGGAATTAAAATGAATCAGTTCAGTCTAATTTAGTGATCAATTAAATTGGCTTAACGCTAAAACAAAAAATTAGAAAGGTGCCAATAGCATCGCCATAAATAACAATGTTTTATTATTAAATTCTAAGGCTTCTGACCACTATCTCAATTGTCTGGATTAATTATAGCAATTTATTTAGCTGATTCGTTACTCCCAGATCAACATGAGGTATACTGTATTTTACTGTAGGACGAGACTACTGAGATCCGGGCCTTAAGTAGGGCAAAATGTATTAAATATTAAAATGTCAACAGTTCTTTAAGATAGCATACGTACAAAGTACTCACAAACAAGGCAATATACATTTGTAACACAGTAACGCGCCAGTGATCGAAGCGTTGAATAACAATTGGAAACGCACAACTAAATCAAGCTTCGTAATCCCACAAAGCTCTGTACAAAATACATAGACAACACTCCTTTGAAACAAACACACGGAACTTACGTCTTCAACATTATTTTATTAATATACCTCACGTTATTTCGACGCTCACAAAATTGGAGTAGAAAGGATGGTCGACTAACGAAAAAAACCAAGATGACCGACCGACGCGGTCCAACCCTTTTATTTTCTTGGCTTGGCGTTCTCTTTTTACTTTTATTCTAAAAATATCGCATTCACGAACCAATTTCGAAAGGAAACGTGATTCTGCCCAAGGTCAATAGAATTAGTATTCTTGTAGTGTGTTCCCGGTTTGACCGCCCGCAAAAACATGTTAATATGCTCTTTGTCGACTTTTTCTAAGCTTGATTAGTATTGGCTTCGCCGTCTCGGCGTCGTCGTTCGGCCGCTAAACGATTTAACAGACGTGCACATTATAAAACTTACGGAAAATGCAACTTTTCGTGTAAAAAACTTTTTTTAGACTTTTAATGCAAACGTCGGTTTACATACTTAATAGGTGCGAGTATACTGCTGAAGCAAAATAAGTTAAAAATGTGGAGATACTTGTAGGTAACTGCAATGGGATTGATAATTGCAGGGAAGGATGGAATGGATTTTTTAGCACTGACTCGTAGGTATTATTATCATGAACGATTCTGAAGACTGCATCATATACTTAGTAGATATTTAGGTACGGGCCAAAAACCTTTTTTTTAAACATACTTAATGATTTTAGCTCTCGTGAATAAGTAGGTAGTCTAAAAATATCAGATTCTGGTTACATTAAGAACACATCGAATTTACTTTAGTCACGCTAAATTGCTTATCGGCCCCAGTTGATACCATTGGATATTTATTGTTACAGAACCCAAAACAAATGTTTCGTATCATTCAATAACGAGGTCGTGTAAGTTGTGATAAGTTATTTTCCTCGTCAAATCTGCGAGCAATATCCCTCGGAGAGAAATATTAAATTAGAGTGGAGACTGCTGGCTCTGTAACGAGGTAAGGTAGTTGAGTCTCTAATGTTATTGTTATTGTGGAGCGGCATGATATAGGATGGATGCCGGCTTGTAAGTCATATAACCTCAAAGCTCGGGGCCAACGAGCCGTCGGCGTCGAGCGACAAGGGAGGGCGCAACCGTTCGATGTTGTCGCGCCTGCGCCCTATGCCCTATCAACCCTCCCCAACCAGACAACGCAGCACAAAGCGCTAGTGGCCGCGATGTCTCGCACAGACATTTCTTTATATTGAGGAGTCCTTAGCACAAGCCGTCTCTGTGTCCAATCCTGTGAAATCTTCCACAGCGAAAACGCGAGTATGTGATAAATTTACACGTGACTGCAAAACGTAAACGTAGTGTTTCATTTCGTGGTAACATAGCGAACGCAATTATGTACAAGACCGTGAGGCACGGTGAGAACAGTCTTCAATACACTATCCTTCCGCAAACGGAAGAGGTGCTGAGTAACAGTGGCCTAAAAGGCAAGGGAAGGGATTACAGCCCCTCGATTCACGTGCGACGGTCTCGGAGGAAGTACAAATGGCAGCTTACCTTGGTGCTGGTCATCGCATTGATTGTAGCGTTTGCGCTATTATGTGTTTCAATATACTCCTTCAACCCGGTATATTTTGATCGATGGCTCGGTAGGGCTGATCGTGAAACTGTCACGATTGTATCCGCAGCACCCACCGTGCTGCGTGAGGGAGTTAGATCCCGTAAAAAAGAACTCAAGGTATCACCTGAAATAATTTCAACACTAGAATCCAGATTTGAAGCGAGCTCGACGACCAGCACCTCCACTTATGCAACAACCACGGTAACCGCACCAACTGTTCCTCTGACTACGACAGGAGAAAAGTCTACTACACCTCCCTGGATTATGCCAGCCTTAAGGTCGTGGAAGATTTCATCCACCATTCAAACCATACCCACGGAAGGAAACGAAATACCTGTAATCGGAAGCGGAAAGCCAAGCATCAAAGAAAATCGTAAGGAAAAAACCGACGTGGACAATATGTCGATAAAACCTTGGGAGAAAGACATTATAATCCGACCGACGATTACACCGGAATCAATTACCCGCAACGTAATCAAATATTACTCTCGGTCCTTTGTACCTTCGGAAAGAACAGCCGTGGCCCCCACAAAAATGTTCGACGACGTCTTGATAACTACACAGGCGACTACGACAAAGGTGCCGGCAGATAGTACGACTGGGCAATCGAAGTTGAAGGACTTGAAAGATGCTATGTTATCTGTAGACGATGACGATGATTTTAAGGAATCTTTAGAAGTAGATGAAGTGTTTTCTCTGCCGCCCTTGAAGCCAGAGTCAGGGATTGTGAATGGTGATTCGGACGAAGTGACAGTGTCGAAGGCCGACAGAGGGTGGTACGGAGCGCGGTGGCCATTCGTTGATACGGCGTCTTATTTCCAATGGACTGTAAGTACTGTTGCTACGAGTATCTTGCATAGCTTTACGTAATGTATGTTCTGCAATATTTATTCGATCGAAGCGTACCTGCGTGATCGCCAAATCTCTACGTAAGTTTGCGTCTTCGGTAACAACTGTGTAATATAAAATTATGAAAGCGGATATGGAAAACGCATTTTACTTATGAAACGTATTGCGGGTCCGGTTCTTATGTAATTTGATAACAGGTTGCAAGTTTTCCGTACTGACGCAATACCTAGCTGCGGTAAAATTGTAGATAGCTGCAACTAGCTAACTGAAAGTGATAGTAGAATTGGAAGGCTTCCTGTTATCATGCAACAACTGGTAATGTGAACGAAAGTCACCTAACTGTACATCTAGGTTATGTTTGTAAACAAATACTAAAAGCTAATCTATACTAATATTATAAAGCTGCAGAGTTTGTTTGTTTGTTTGTTTGTTTGTTTGTTTGTTTGTTTGTTTGTTTGTTTGTTTGTTTGAACGCGCTAATCTCAGGAACTACTGGTCCGATTTGAAAAATTCTTTCAGTGTTGGATAGTCCATTTATCGAGGAAGGCTATAGGCTATATTTTATTTCCAAAAAAATTAGGGATCCGTAAGAAAGTTGCTATTTTGCAACCCAAGGTGTGAAATCGAAAACCTATTTTTGCGTGCGCTGCAAAAACTATTGACACTAGAACAAAATAATGTATTGCGGGTTTGTAGGTTTCATTTAGATCTACAAAAAAGTCCGCGAGAGCATATGTCTAACTATTATAGTTATGCCACAATAAGTGATCTTTTATTTTAAAAATTTAATTTTTGATGCCGCCGCTAAAAAAGGCTCTTTATTTGTATCTTGGTATTAATCCTTATCTAAATAAATTACTTCTTATTCAAAACTGCTTCAATGCCTTTATATAACTTTTTGAATCATTCAATTCGGACATTCCATTCGAAAGATATCACGAGTTTAAAAATGTAAGTAGTAGTAGAAAAATAAAACCGCCGCAGCGCAGCGGGAAACGCGGTGAGGTGAGCGGGGCACCGGGAGAATCTATGACATAGGCAAAGTGCGGTCGCGGACCAGGAAGACCTCTTTAACTGCGCGATTCAAACGTGCGGTCCAAGAAAAATTAACTTAGAATTAAAATAGGATAATGGGTACCTACAGCAGGTAACGCGTTGAGGGGGCACCAAAGTGCGGGAATAATTTTGGAGTATACGGAATATATACGCTATCGCGCCTAAACTACTGAACCGATTTAAATGAAATTTGGTATTGAGATAATTTGAGCCCCGGGGAAGGGACATAGGATACTTTTTATCGCGATAAACTGTAGCCCACGCGGGTGAAACCGCGAGGAACAGCTAGTAATATAGATATAATATGTATACCTACAGGTGTAGGTAGGTAGGTACATAGACAGACTACACATTATTAAGATCCAGTTATCTTTATTTATTATTTCCACTTATAACCATGTAGAGGTATTGTTTTATTATTCCTTTTGAAGAAGTCGCTTTGAGTCATAAGACCGCACATTGTAAGATTTAAATTTTTTGCATCTGGGAATGCAGTGAATCTATCATGATTGTCCATGGTGTATATATGTACCCCGTATTAGCTATTATATCTGAGTGTTCGTTGAACTCTTCTGGAGTTTTATAAATTACTAGTTACATACCGACTGAAATAATAATGTCTATAAACCTCTCAGGATTTTTGAATGTAGCCTATCTGAATAGGTACCTATACATTGCTATCCTACCTTTGTGTTGTTGTTATGCGATACCTTTATTTGACGTTATGAAACGAGGTTGCCAGTGGTCGTGTCAGCCATTATTTTCCAAGCTGTTGGCGCCAGGCTTGTCGCTAAATGCGTATTCGAGCATACCTATAGACTGTCGCGAGCAGACTTCGGGAAGGGATTTGAGAATAGTATCTGATTCCACGTGGAACTTTCCGAATCCAGCTTTTGACGAGCCTGAATAGCCCTGCAAGTGACCTAATACGCGCGTAGATTCAGTATTAGAATCATAGTTTATGGGGATATGCACGGTCAAAACGCAAAATAACCTTTGTATTAAAAGATGAATAAAGAAGAATCCTTTCACAAATTTATTTAAAAAAAAAAAAAAAAACATATGTCCAAGAAACGTAAACGTAGTTTATCAAAATGTCGTAAAAATCAGGTAGCGCCTGAAAAAAATAAGTAGTCCTACCTAACTGTACCTAATAAATCAATAAAATTTGAGATAACTGTTCCTCATATACGCATTACTTCACTATACAAAAAGAAAGATAATTTTGTTTAGACAATGGTACTTTTTGACTTTTTATGTTTCTCAAATGAAAAATAAAGTAAGTACGTCTTTTCGGCGGTAGACGGCGTTCGTACATTGCTACTTGTTTCATGGAGCGCCATAACGAGGGATAGAGAGAGGAGTAGAGGTCAATGTGAAAATATCATTGATTTGAGTTGGTCCTCAATAATTAGTTTCCTCACCAGGGTTACTCATCTGGGGACAACTTACTGCTGCCGCTGCTGGTGGCCACACTCTCGTCGGTAGCGCTGGTCGCGCTGCTCGCAATTGCATTGAAACGTCGGAAGCGCAACTACTCGCACACTGCACAAATTGGGGTAAGGGTTGGTAAAGATCTTATTCTTCTGTCTTAATATTTCATTAGCTAACGTTGATTATGCAACGTGAAGATATTGATGTTTAGTTGTCAATAGTTAAGCACTGAACCATGGTGTCACTTGATGGTAAGTGACGACGTGGATGATGATGGAGCATGCTTACCTAGAAGACACTTATTCACTCGTAACTTGAAGACTCGAAAATTATACTTATCGAGAAATAAAGAAGCTGGCAAGGTTTTCCAAACCTTTGGCTTTCGCATTAAATATGTGGAGGCGAAGGGATTTGATGAACGCGTTTTGTGTTATGATGAATTTGATATAACTTAAGTAGCACAAAAATATACACATAATCGTTCTCAAAACTGATATCTCTGCTCACCTTTTAACTCTACCAATGTAGGTGGGTACTAACTTTGATGATATTTAGGTTTGCCATCTTCAGACGCCGCTTTAATCAAGTAAGATAGCGGACTAAACCTTTTTGAACGAAATGCAGAGGACCGTTATGATTGTTTACGTAACCAAGATTAAAGGGAACGCTCGTTCGAAAATACTGTCTTTAAGACGCCATTACAAACCAGCCGCACATAAACATGTTCATCCTTGTCATGAGATTCTGTTCTGTGAACTTGCAGTGAACGTCCACATTAAGTAAGGTGATCGCACTTGGCACACGTCATTTGCATGATTGTTGTTGTCTGAGCAAATAGTATAGGTAAT
The DNA here is from genome assembly GCA_931315375.2 of Opisthograptis luteolata. Taxonomy (NCBI): domain Eukaryota; kingdom Metazoa; phylum Arthropoda; class Insecta; order Lepidoptera; family Geometridae; genus Opisthograptis; species Opisthograptis luteolata. The sequence continues at coordinate 6,225,316 of OV928047.1, read as the reverse complement.
AATAAGTAAAAGGCAGGACCATCGTACATGCGGACCGTTGTTATAGCACTCAGGGCCAAACCCAGTCTACATTGCTCGTTGACAATTTACCTTGTTTCAGAAGTTGACCTCGGAACTTGCCGCCGACGACAATACAAACCTGCTGACTGCCGAGAATGGCGACGACGCCGAGGAGTAAGCTGTTGCAGGGCCCGCTTCTAGCTTCTTCAACAGTATATCGTAATGCCTCGTGTACAATCTAGAGATTTATAATGGCGCGTCCATGGCATACGATTGGAAGAAATGTTACGTGTATGGGTTTCAGTACATTTGTGGTAAAGGCAAACTCTCGGCACGTCCAGACCAGGTGTAGAGCAAGCTGCCGGTTTTAAACGGAATATTATAAAATTCCTACGTATTCTGACTGTTATGTAACGGATTGAGTGTTCATTCAGGTTAGTCATCAGTGTAAAATATTGTGTCAAAGTATGGGGTTTATCAAGAAACCAAATTGTAATCGGCAGTTAACTCTACGCTCACATTCTTTTGTTTGGGACTTTAGAACGATACAAGATCGTGGAAAATAACACTGAGATCTGTAAATTGAGCGTGAGTACCTAAAGCTGATAATAAATGCCCGTTTTACCTGCATTTCTTTCATAGTGGACATTTATAAAATAGCAATATAATCATCATCATCCAAGTACGAGCATGTGAATAGGTTGGAGGATTAAAGCGTAGTCATTTGTAATGAAGATTGTTGGAAACGATGTAATGAACATTACGCGTGTGTCCTTGTTACCTCGATTGTACATTAGGCATTCCACGCACTTTGTAATGATTTAGCAGCCAGTCTAGCCTCTCGAAATAATCCATTAGGAGACCACTGCGTTCTTCTAACACCAGTCATATATCAAAATTTCAGTGCCTATTGTTTGTATATAACGTACGTTCGGTTGGCGTAATGCCGTCGCCGCCAAGGGAAGGTGGCACACGTTCAGAGATACGATATAATGTAAGGTATATTTTGTAAACACACTAGATATTCGAATATAAATTACGTAACGTACTTCGAATGCCAAAATCGCTAAAAATATTTTTGTTACATATTAATCTACAAGGTATAGGTGTGGGCATAATTAGATATTTATAGTGTACCTACTCCGTGAGCTTGCTAGTGACTTTATTATGGAGCGAGAAGGCATTTGTGTTTGTTCATTGTAACTTTAGATGCATTGCCGTCGCCAGCAGAACGATGCACATCATTCATGCCTTTAACGAAAGGTGAAACTGTTTATAAATTAGGTAAGAACTTACTTACAGGCTATGTTACAAGGCATCATACAAAAAAAAACTTAAAAAATGCCGAAAATATGTATTCTAAAATGTAACAGTAATAAATCTTCATTACATCAAAACAATTACAAAAGAGACAAACACAGAAAATAATGGATTCCAACATTTTGAGGTGCCCAGGAGAGTAACGTTAGTGGTAATTTAATTCGAACACGGTCCACATACAACACTAATCGTTGGCGACAGACGCCCGATCCAATTTTATATTCGCTATGTATATCATATCTCTGAAATTTCTATACGACTCGTCAGTATTAATAAAACCCTGTGGTATAAACTTTACGTCATAAGCAAACATATTTTTGTGTAGTCGATTAGGTTAAGATGAAATATCATTCTCGATGTAACATTATCTGTACGCTCTTTCATTACTGTACCTTTCAATTTATCTATTTTGACATTTGAATGTTTCTATTTTAAAATATAGTTATAAGACTGATATAGGATTGAGTTTTTAGGATTAGTGTGATTTTTTTATTAGTCGCGTTTTAATACAGTATGCTTTATATCGGCACTATTGCTTTGAATTGTAACTTATCTTGGTGTGCTGTTATAAGCATTTAATATGCATATTTTTAGTAATCAGTGTTAGCGGTAATGACTGTATAGACGACGAAAGGGCGAAATGAGGAAAGGGTTAGTTAAAAAAATGTGATACCTCTGTAGTATCTTTGGTAATGTTCCCTTGTACTTAGAAGGAATTGTAAGGTGACTAGTGCACGACGCGTTTTATATTAAACTTCTTCCGCCTCGTGCGTGGGTTACTATGTTTATCAGTTTTATTTAAGTACGTATTATATCGTGAGCATTATATCATATAAACATTATAATTATTATTATGCAAGAGTACACAATGCATTGTATCAATAGACGCAAGTTCTGTTAAGCTTGGTGTTAGAATAGTTTCCTGTTGCCTCGAGCTGTGTGATTATTTTCAAGCTGATAACACTCACTGTACATAAATAAGGAAATAAATTATGTTTTACCACCCATTTTGAGCTTAGCGTCATTTGAACCTTTACGTCCCTAAAGGTGAATGCGCATTTGTCCGCAAACGCACGCTGCTTACCCCATTTCAAGTTGAATCGATTTAAAAGGCCGAGCGCGCGACGAATTTTATGCGTGAGATGGTTCGTGGTGGATATTCCGCCTGGACGCACGAAGCGTTTTGCTTCCACATTCATCATACGTACCGGTAAGGAGTGGAACTTCGTACCAGTCTGTATTTCCCGATCGATATGATTTGGGAATGTTTAAGGCGAGAGTGAACGGGCAACTTATAGGCATGCTAGCAGGCTTCATCGCGACTTCAGGCGAGATAGTGGTCCAACGAATGCTTATACACAACAAAAAAGGTTTGCATTGCATTTCACACAAAGAATTCAAATGTTTAATGCCTACGTTTCGTTCGACGCCGTACAATGGGCGTTCACCTTAAAGTTCCCTATTAATAATTAACCTTTCAGGAACTATCTTCAATAAAATCAGTAAGTATTATAGCAATCAAATTGACTTTATATTCTTCACAGAAATAAGACGCAGTATTTACAAAGAAAAACTGTACAATAAAATTGGAAAAAGTACATTATAAACCAAAATCTACAAACATAACCTCTCATAATGTGGAGGCGGGAAAACAAGTACAATAATTCTTAATTAAATTTTGATAAACTATACATAAATATACATTACGGCGCGCAATTTCGTAGGTATAGCGGTAATTATTTATTTTAGCAGTTACTAGTGTTACTTAACCAAAAAGTGAACTGACCAAATATGACTGACAATTTGACATACACTTTTAAATAAGCTTCAAGTCTGTTTCCCGATAGCAATAACGCAGAGTTAATGAGTCTTTATATAAGGAGATGACCACTTTTATGTAGACTAGCATACCACTTGCCAACAAAATAATTAACACCAATTGCCTTATTTATTACCATTATAATATGGACCTCAGGTCCTATTCCATTAAATTAATATCGTCGATTTATAGATACAAATAGTACAAAATAGAAATATTTACATCATAATACTTTTGTATTTCGAATCAAGTACCAAATCAACAAAGATTAGCAGTAAAATTACTTCGTCTTTGTAATAAAACCTTACGCGATACCTTAGAATTAGTTAAAATATTTTATCTTTATAATCTTTTTGAACAGTTCTGGCAGCTAACATAGGAACCGGTACTCTAAGATTGCGTGCTATTTTTTGTCGACCGTGTCATCAATATATTATTATATTGAAATGCAAGCCATAGAATGCTTATAATAAAAATCATGTTTATAATAAGCTCCCAGTCGTTACAGCTAATATTACTATTAATATCTCTTTGATAAAACGCAATCTGAACAACACTTGACGTATCGCGTCCTACTAAAATAATAATGAATATATAACAAAATCTCTTCGAACCGCGACATCTTATTAACGAGTAATCTGTGTCTCAACATCTGTGTAAACATCGTTACTTCAAACTGTTTACATGAATTCATCTTAAGACTTAAAATTATAATGAACACAAACCGTTACAATTATTCAGATTTCGATTCATTCAGTTCATGTATTTCTCAGTCGTTTACCAGATAACGGTTCTATTACATGCCATTTTAAAATTAATTTAATCTGAAGCAACACAGCGCGTCATCATATTTATAAAGCAATTATGTAAATTGTATGGCAATACGTTATCGTTTGTCCGACACCCATTAAACATCACGTAGGTACTAGACGTCAGGTCATTTGGTTACGTCGTCTCTATGCAGTTATCTATGTCCACGAGTGGAATGGAACAATGGACGCTTTGGCGCCACATAGACATCGAGTCTTCTTTAATGATATAAACAAGCACTAAGTTAGGAACACCTCATTTTACTGCAAGCGAAACTGTTTACTAAACTTTGTCATTTGGCCACCTTATTTTAGCACCGTAGCTCTTTGCTGCAACTTTTTAATGCGTCATTTAACTTTTAAGAACTGCTAGCCTGGTACTAAAGTGTTCAATATTGTATGCTAGACCTCTTTGAAACCAGGTAGGCTAGCCATTAATGAAATGAATATTAATGAAATTATACCTTTGTTAAGGGACCGGTAGCTTCGCCTTTTTTCCATATCTAAAGCATATCCAGAGTACCTTAGCGCTTTAATGCAGTGTCAGAGTCATAACCAGTCCGTTGTAACTATAGCAACCAGCAAAAGAGTATAAAGAGTACAGGGGCCGGCCGTTTTGTACTGGATAATACACAGATGTCACCACTTAATGGTTGCCAATAGACAATTAATTGTTCGAGAACCAAAGAGACCAAGTAGATGTTTTTCTTTTACTGCTCAGTCGGGCTCGTGGTATTCAAGAGGTTACAAAGCCCTCTAATTTAGATACCTTATATAATTATAATTCTACCTACAGTTGTTTCATTGGTTGGGTGGATGGGACGGCCTGAGTATCCTTGCTAGCACGTGGCGCCCTCCAACTAGCTTCAGTTGCTGACCGTCCATTAGTACGCTGCGGACGCCGCTAGTTGTCGCCACAGATGCACTCGAAACTGGCTGCTAAAGGTAAAGTTAAAGTCAATTTTGCCTTCGCAGAAAAAAAATGCAACAAGATTTTCCTTACAAAAGTTTTTAATTTTTGTTTTACCTAGCATGCTCTTAATATAAAAGTTTCAGCACCGCACAGTTGTAACAGTTAGTAAAAATCTAGACTGCGTAAAACAATAAACCTTATACCCTAGTCACTTTTACAATCAAGACAAATCGAATGAAACCTCATAATATCTATCAAGCCTAAAGCTTACAGAGCGTGCCATAAAATGTATATATAATACCGAAAAACATCACTTGAGCAGTCGAGAAAAAATGGATATAGCTCATTTCGCCGAAAAAAGTAAAACTAAGAGAGAGAGAGATATATATAATACTGCCACCCTACATTTATTAGAATAATGTATCCAGCATGTCGCGTTGCGTGGTATTTACTTTTGAAAATTATTATTATTATTTAATCTACAATGTTATGTCACAGTCAATCTACAATCGATCGTTCATGCAATATATTCTTTAGCAATGTTTATCATGCAAATGTCATATTAAACGAATCGTTACGTGAAGTGTGTAATGTGTAATCAAAGTAATCATAAAGCCAACATGGTGTGGTGTGGGTGTGTAAAGTAGTGGTTATTTCATATAGCTAGGCTGTGCGCCGCGGTTTTACCGGCGTGAAGGTACATGGGACCTATATCATAATTAAACATGACATGACAATAGGGATAATGTAGCTTTATAACAGCGAAAGAATGTTCAGAATTGGATCACTAGTTACGGAGATTAGCAGTATAAATTTACGCCCGAAATTAATAATCGATCCTGAACCGTTATCCGCGGATTTGGATCGATATGTCATGTCATTTTAGTAGTAATATGTCAAGCCCTAGTGTTAAAATGACATATTATGACATGACATATCGATCCAAAACGGCGGATAATGGATCAGAATCGATTCGGGCATTAGGACTATAGTTAATTGCGATAAAGAATATCCTATGTCCTTCCCCAGGGTCAAACTATGTATCTCCATAACAAATTTCATCAAGAGTTCAGTGGGTAAGAGACAAACAGACAGATAGACTGTAACTTTAACATTTATTATATGTATGTATTACTAGCTGTTCGCCGAGGTTTTACCCGCTAGGACTACAGTTTATCACGATAAAAAGTAGCCTATATCCTTTCTCAGGCTCTAGACATTTCCGTACCAAATTTCATTTAAATCGGTTCAGTAGTTTAGGCGTGAAAGCGTGACAGACCGACAGACAGAGTTACTTTCGCATTTATAATATTAGTAGGGAAGTAGGGATGAAGAAGTCTCGTTCGTATTTGATGCCATTGTAGAATAACTAACAACGCAATCAATCCTCAACCAATAAGGGGTCATCCATAAATGACGTCACACGTTTGCGTATGAGGAAGGGACACACCGGGGTAAGAGGGGGTCACACAAATGTGACCAGTGAACGGGAAAGGGCTCCAAAATCATGAAATTGGTGTGATGCAATTTATCAAACATGCAAACAATCATTCACCTGTTGTAGTTTCATCCCCTGAGCGAGTTTGACTTGCTGTATTGGATTCACCTAAAACATAACGATGACGTGAAAACAAAAACGCAATGGGAACTAAATGAGTGCAAAAGAATGAGAACACGTTCCTAAAACCTAGCGCATACTACAGGCAGGCCGCACCGCAAAATATCATGCATCTCTGTCGTTCATATGATGTTTGAAAGAGTAGTTGCGTTGCGGCGCGGCCCGCCTTGAAGTACGCGAGCCTTGTGTCACACGATGACTATCGAACCAGTGCAATGTTACGCACGAAGAGTAATATCGTATGAGCTTCTTGATATAGTGTGACTAAATCTGGTTTCGGAGTTTGCAGCCTCCAAAAGGCGTCTAACATGACTACGACTTATCTTACAGAGTAGCTAGTTATTTCTCGAAGTATTTGCTAATAATTATTTCCTTACACAATTCCGATGTTTCTGTGTGTGTCTTGTAACATAGATCGTGTTTTATTCTCACTGTGATGTTGTGATGTTTTGTTTCAGTTCAATAGCCATAGTGTTAAACAAGTAGAGGCAGAATTAACAAAGATAATAGTTTACCTGTTGCAGTTTCAGGACGGGTGTTGTTGTTGTAGGAGTTGTGACTGATTGCGAAGCTGAAATGGAAAACCAAATATTTTAGCATTGTAATAGAGCTGATAGCTTTCTCTCCGAGAGAAGGCCAGAGTCCCAGCAGTGGAAACGTAATAGGCTGATGATGAATAGAGCTGATAACCAACAGAGGCGGTGGTATTTATTTTATTTATTTTATTTTATTTTTTTATTTATTAGGGACAATAAACAGTAATACAGTACTACAGTAATAATAAGTAATATTAGATACATAATCGAGATAACTGCATCACCCACAGCATTATCCACCGTTTACTATAATAAAATACAATCTTTGCTGGGCGATTAACAAAAAAAATTAAGGAACATTACGTATTTATATAAAGAAAAGTAGGAGAAGACTTTAGAATGAAACATTAACAGACATAACAAAAATAAAAATAAAAACAAAAACCTACAGCTTTACATTATGAGCTCAGGGTATCTGTCAAAGCTCTTCTAAACCTAGGCCCAGAGAGGGCAAAAATATCCAAAGCTTCAAAATGCAAATTATAACAATCAACCAACTGGCGTAAAGGTAAGCGAACACCAGCATTAGTTCTGGCATTATTAGTATTAATATGCAACAGGCGCCTAGAGCGCACCTGTCTGCGTACAACAGTTCTGGGACAAATGTAACACAATTGACTAGTAATATCAATACAATCAAACTTGTTGTGAACAATGCCATGTAGGAACATGGCACCGAGGAGCATTCGTCTAGAGTGAAGGGATTGTAACTTATATTTACTAAGGAGATTTTCGTAATCAAGATTAGCATGATAGCATCTGTAATTAAGAGAGCGCAAAAATCTTTTTTGAACATTTTCTATCATGTCGTCATATTTCAAATAAAGTGGGTTCCATATCTGAGTAGCAAACTCCAAACAAGGTCGTACAAGAGATATAAATAAATATATATATGTCGATGGTTGTATAAAGTCTTTAGCAGTACGCATTACAAAACCATACATTTTAAGTGCTGAATTAATAACTCTGTCTACATGTGCATCAAGATGGAGCTTAGAGTCCAATAAAATGCCAAGATCTCTAATAAAAGGGACTTTATCTAAGGGAGTATTACAGAGCAAATATAAATGATTAATTATTTTTTTATTTTTAGTGAATGTTATACAGTGACATTTTGGTAGACTAAGATGTAGTTTATTTGCCGTACAATATGTTGTGAGTCGGTCTAAATCAGATTGAAGCAGGAGGCAGTCATTACGATCTTTAATTTGCCTATAAATTTTTAAATCATCAGCATATAATAAGAATTTTGAATGATTAAAGCAAATGTCAATATCATTGATAAACAAAACAAAAAGAAGCGGTCCCAAAATTGAGCCCTGGGGCACTCCTGACGTGACTGATATATAGTCTGAATTGTACCCATTGATAACAACTTTCTGCGTACGATTTGTAATATAAGACGCAAACCAGCGAAGCAGATTTCCACGTATGCCATTAAAGGCAATTTTATTTAGAAGGAGTTCATGATCCACTTTGTCGAACGCTTTTCGAAAATCGGTATATATTGCATCAGTCTGAAGCCGATTATCCATATTTTCAAAAAGATAACCCACATAAATGGTAAGATTGGTTACTGTCGATCTATTCTTTACAAAGCCATGTTGTTGTTTAATTATTATATTGTGCAGAATGGGATAAATCTCGTTGTGAACAAGCCTTTCGAAAAGCTTCGACAAGGCAGACAAAATAGATATAGGACGGTAATTCTCAACATCATGCTTCGAGCCGTTTTTAAATACAGGTGTAATATTAGCTTGTTTCCATATATCAGGGAAAAATCCTTCATTAATACATTTATTGTAAATGATACCAAGTGCTATGAAAACGTGATCAGCTGTGCATTTGAAAAATAAAGCAGGTATACCATCTGGTCCTGGACCTTTTGAGGAGTCTAGAGACTTGAGTTCACGGAGGATCTTGGATGGACTAATATAAATATTACTGATTAATTCACAATAAGCATTAAGTTCTGTAGGAGGAATCCATTCATTAATATTCAGCGTGGATGACTCATAGACAGAATTAAAAAAACTTGAAAATAAATTGGTATACAAGAAAGGTGCGCCTTACAAGTCACCAATCATCATCATACGTCTTGTTGTCTGATGGTGGATTGGGTATGTTGGAATAAGGTTAGTTCCATCGCTCACATTCCGAAATGTAAACTATAAATGAGAAACCGTAAGCTGGCAACTTTCCGGCGATATTCAGATCTCTCATCTCTCAAACCTAGCTTTCAACGACTCCATTTTTTTATTCTGAAGATTATTCAGGTTTTTTTTATATGAACTTACCAATATTACTTATAACTATGGTTTGCGAAGTGCTTGCACCTCCACTTGACGTGACCCTGACTGTTCCATCGCTTTGCTGTAACGAAACAAATATTAAATGTTGATTACAAAGCGCATATAAATTAGACGCTAAACTATAATAACGCGACCCGATAAAGATCAAAGCAAACAATTTATTTTACATATCCAGCATCATTAGTAAAGAATTTGTCACAATTTCCCAAATGTAATGAGTCATTGTGACAAATCCTGTAGTAGGAATAAATCGTTATTCAGATGAGTCGAAGCCAAAAAACTTGTTTAGCCGTCGTCTTGTAAATCACGCTTCATGTTGGTATGTATGATTATTTTATGAAAGTTAACCTAATGATTTGTTGTCAAAAATTGATGTTAACATTCATACTAAAAAGTTATATATAACTTAGACTCGCCTTATACTAGTTACTATTTCCCTCTGTATTTTCAAAGCAAAACTGACCTGCAATATGATGTTGTGCAACGGTTTAGCGGACGAAAGAAGCAGGGGTCTGGTGAGCCGCGTGGCAGGAGACAGGACTCGCACTGCGGGCCTTGGTCTGATACCAGACACTATCGCGCGCCCGCTGCCACCCAAACTTTCTAGTGAGACCATTTGACCCTGCAATATAAGTATTGTTTATTTTATGTTCTAAGCAACTATTAGGACTGGAAACTTTAAATGAGAAAATGATTTTACCTGTGCATTGGTAAGCAGTTTCGCGACGCCTATAGGTTGACCCGAAGCAGACTTCTCTATTTGCGTCTGAGCTCTAACAACTTGAGGCATCGATTTGGCAGGTTGATTCGCCAACTGCACGGTCTGACCGCTTGCTAACTGCAGCGTCTGACCACTCGTCAGCTGGACCGTTTGACCGCTCGGTAACTGTATCGTTTGACCGCTGGGTAGCTGGACGGATTGCCCGCTCGCTATTTGAACAGTTTGACCGCCAATCTGCACAGTCTGAGGTCCGAGTTGGACGTTTTGACCGGTGCCCTGTATTTGCACGCTCTGTCCCGCTAAATGCATATTAGACCCCGCTATTTGAACCGTCTGTACATTTCCACTGGCCAATTGAACCGTCTGACCGCTAGGTAATTGAACACTTGAAGGGAGAACGCTCTGACTGGCTACTTGTACGCTCTGTCCGCTCGGTAGCTTCACGGTATGTCCGGTCAGCTGCACGCTTTGGCCCGCTAATTGAACGGTCTGGCCGGCGATTTGGACGGTTTGGCCCGCAAGTTGAACTGTTGATATCGGTACTTGTATCGAGGGGCTATTTTTGAGCGTTGTGGATTGAGCTCGAGGGCTAGCGTTTTTGGCCGCTGTGGACGCTTTGAGCGCTTGCATAGTTTGTGGCGTCGCGAGTTGTACAGTTTGACCGCTGGGCAGCCGCACGCTATGCGTCGGCAGCTGTAGCGACGACAGTTGCAAGGTATGTCCCGAGCTCAGCTGGACCGCTTGACCTCCAGGTAGGTGCACTGTTTGATTTGCAGCCAGTTGCACAGTTCTGCCGCCTGCCAGTTGAACTGTTCGCGTTTGAACCGCTGACGTCACTGCTGCCGGTATACTGTTCACCACTGACGTGCCAGTTACCACGCTCTGTAATTGAAACATGAGTGCTAAAGGAGAAATATTTGCCAGTCTAGATTATTTTTGCTAGATTTTAAAGTATGTATAACCTGTGACACTGTACTAGCAGATATTGCACTCGAAGCTGTAGCACGTTTTTTGGCTGCCGGAGTATCTGTAGAGAATAATAGCAATTAAAAATTGTCTTTTTAAATCTTTTTTTTTAATGCACAACAAAATGACATAATATTTAACAAGTATTTCACCTTGTAAAAGAGCTCGCGGTGATATCAGAGATTTCCCACTGGACGGAATGGCCGGACTCAACACTCTGACGACTCCTCTTCTACCGACCGGCGCCTGCTAAATTATAATTTTCACATGAACATCTTCAATATAAACACACACTAAAAAATTAACACATTGTGCTAAACATACACTTGCTACCAGAAATGAGCGTTGCGCGGCAAAGAAAAATCTACCAATAGGATTACTTCGCTTTTCTAGTCTCGCATACTATTGGTGGATTTTTGCTATGCACAACGCTTAGCTATCGTCGGACTTTAATCGCACATATCTGGTAGAAAGGCAGCTATATAGGATATGGTAGTATGGAGATGATTTTCTTGTTAGAACATGTTCGCGGTATTTTTCTACATTACACATTCGCGACCCCATGAATATCAAGAATTAATGAAAAAACTAATAAGAGACATACCTGTGTTGTGGGAGTAGTGACAGCTGTGACAGTAGTCTGCACAGCAGGCGGTCTGATTAGCAACGATCGAGTGCCTTGGGTTATAACCTAGGAAAATAAATAGGTTTACGGTTCATCTCTATTTTCGTTGATGGCGAAATGTTTTAAAATAAATGGTCTGTTGAATTATAAATACTAACTACTTTAATTTAATTAACTACTGTATGCGTATTCAGGAGGAACGTGACGATAGACGCCGAATTTGTACCACATTTACTGTAATAAAATGTTTGTATTAGTTAATTTCTGATTACATTTAACTAGGTTGTAGAGGCATGTTGTTAAATTCATAGTTATTCATAAAATTACCTTATTTTGGGTCTGCGGAATAGATGTAGATGCGATCGGTTGTATCACAGTGGGTGTCGTTGGTGGTTGTTGTGTTATCACACTTGAAGACACCTACAGCAGATATTATATATCTCATTAGGTCGTATGTCTAAACCATATTTGGTAATTTTGATAAATTGGCTTATTTGTCTTGGGCTCCATCCGTGAGTAGAAAATGTACACACCATTTTACTAAGTATTAAATTTCTTGCTCCAGAACCATGTAAGTGTAACATAAGCAAATTCAAATTCAAATTGCGAAAGTCTCGTCAGAAATGGTTCTGTTTTTGGGTAGTGTAAAGTTGCTGTTAAAGCTATAACGCGGCGCCACGCTATGCTTGGATTGGAGGACTGAATCATTATGTTTGTTTGAATATAAATTAAAACTTACCTTACTGACAGTAACCAGGTTGGGATCACTCTTTAGCAGTGGCCTCTGTTTGATAAGCGGCGACTTATGAGGAGTCGAGATTACTGACGGTAAAGATTTCGTTATCGTCGTATGACTCAGTACTGGTAGCGTCACCGATTGACATATAACAGTCTTCACAGCCGAAGTGGGTGCAATAGATTTTGGCGAAAGAGCTTGCAGCTTGGGAGATTGTGACGGCTTGGGCAAAGGCGGTGGTGGCTTCGGCGACTGGGGCGGCTGCATCGGCGACAGCGGCGAAGGAGGCGGTTGTTTCGGCGAAGGAGGCGGTTGCTTAGGTGAAGGAGGCGGCTGTTTAGGCGAAGGAGGCGGCTGTTTAGGCGAAGGAGGTGGCTGTTTCGGAGATGCAATAGCCTGCTTAGGAGATACAGCCGACTGCTTTACGTTTACTTTCGGCACTGCTTTAAGCGTTGCTTTCGTCACCGTTGTCTGCTTCGGCGCCTGAGACGTCGACGGTTTAGGAGCTTGAACGATAACCGTTTGTTGCGTGACGGCGTTCTTTACCGCTTGTACTAGATTGGCTTTATTTTGAGCAGACATAGTGGCTTGCTTCACGGACTGCGCTAGTAGGTTCGCTTGTTTGACGGACTGGGTCATTAACGCCGCTTTGGTTTGTTTCACTTGCGCGTACGATCTTTTCTGCGGCAGTGTGGGGACTTGTTTCTTTGGTTTCGGCGGCGTGGGTTGCTTCACTTGTGTCTGCGTGGCCTGCATCAGTAGCTGTGCGGACGATAGTTGTGGTGCCGATGTGGGTAAGCTACTGTCGTCCACATCCACGTCGCTGTCCGATGCTTCGATCACTTCTTCGACGCCTGCGACTTCCAAATCCATCTGTATCGGAAGTAGAAAGATGTTTGTGACGATATGCTTGTTTTAGTCAATGAATCCGTTTTTAAAATACGATAAGTAGCAAAGTGTTTTCTCTATCTAATCTAATAATAATACAAAGAAATATAAAGTTTGTCAATATGTAACAGTCTCCAGAATAACTAATCCGAATTTGTAAATACTATCGCAGTGGAAAGCTACACTATACCTGAGTGCCACCGTAGGGCAAAGCTAGTTAGTAATAAAAGTACCTACATGTCCAAAAAATAAAGTTTAAACAAGTTATTAAGTTAATAGCGAGCTTGCACACGTCAGTCTTTTTATAAGCCCGATATCAACGAACTCAGAAAGCCTGGGGCGTTCGGTCTTACGGTTAACTAATCAAAGTGAGGTATGCATATCGATACTTACTCCATGCGGCGGGGAATGATGATGCGCCTCCTGGATCACCGCTGCACCGGGTACAAATTTCCCAGATAACGTTGGCGGCGGCGGGGAAGGGGAGGACGGTGCGGGGGGAAGCAGCGAGGGCGGAGCAAACCCAGCCATCACCTTGCCGCCGCGACCTCGCCCCGTACCTTTGTTCATCCAATCATCTTCGGTCCTTGAGGATAAAGTTATAATATGTACATGCTGATAATATATATTTGAGCGGAAACACTGCAGTCTGGTTTTTGCATCAAGTGTAGATACATAATATAAACTTGCCATTCGATTGTATCTATGATTTCTGATAAGAAGACCCATCTTCAGGTTTCAAACTTTCAACACTTTAGACGAAATCTTAACTAGAAGGTAATAAATACAAAGACCAACTTATATGACAAAAAGGTATATTTTATATATTTTATTTAAGAAACTTTGTTTGTGACGGTTACCATTTATTATTGTTCTTGTTTTTAAATTTCTCTGTATTGTGGTGTACAAATAAATGATTTATCTATCTATTCCCAATTTACACGCAAGCAAGCCATACAACTATAAATTACCATAAACCAGCACTGAATGCAATATACTAGCATTACCTCAAACCAAATTTTAAATTAAAATGAAAGCTTACCTATGTCTATGTAGATACGTCCAAACAGCGGTCCTCAGGTCGTATTTGACGAAGGGGTCCCGTTTCGCCGTACAAAACCTTTCTAGCACCGTCGACACCGCGTTCATCAACGCTTGTTCGTTGCATTGCAACACGTATTGCGACATCCTATAAACAAATATTTATTAGCATTTATGTGATGTCATACATAGAGTGTACGGATCAAAAAAAATAATAGTGAGCACAAAATTAGGAAGTCAAAAATCAAAAGCTAAGCAATAAGGTAAATATAGTATCATACAGAATGGCTTTGTTTTTAAATAAAGTGAGACGCAGGTCTTTTTTAAAGCTTCGCTAAGATGCTAGATTGCAACTGCAACAATTGAAATAAGGTTGTTAAAAGTAACTATTCTAGTTGCTCCAAAAAATCCGTGTACTATTTAGTGACACTACTATACTTAAAGAGAAAGGGGACTGCCTCTGGTCCGTCGTGTACCTAGTTGGTTCATATCATCTCATCATCATCTAATACTGGCTAAACACACAAAATATCGTCTGACACCGTAAAAAAAGAAGCAGAAATATAGTCCCACAAATTTATCTGTCCCGGTGACACTGGCGCTGTCATGGAGTTTATTCCTTGAACTTCTCGCAATCGTCATACAATGTTCGCCACCGTGCCATATAAGTTAGTGGCACTGTACACTACTGGCTAGGACGTTGTGGTTACTTGAGCAGCGTGAGCACGTCGTGCCTGGTGCCCTCTCCGTTGGGCAGGCGCGCCAGAGCGTCCCGCACGAGCGCTGCGAAGGTGGCGTGCCGCGGCCTCTCCGGCGCCAGCAGGCTACCGCCCGCGCTGTAGCACGCGCCCCAAGTCCTAGCGCACGGACCCACCACCGACCGGTACCTGCGGGGGTAGTCCCTGTACTACACGATGCATGCTTCATCATCAGCAGTGATCGGAATCGACCAACGATGCAATTTAGAGTCAACAACCTCAGGCATTATCATAATTATGGATAAGAAATTCTGGGAAAATCTTGGAGTCCCGGAATTCGTAAATAATCCTGATGATTCTTAATGTTTACTTTAAATTATTTCACGACATAACATGTAATACACTTTGACAGAAATTCATGGATTAATAGTCTCATTTGAGCATATTATGTGTGTACCGTGTCCATCAACAGGCCCTTTCGAGCAAGCGCTGATAAAGAAGACATAAATAACAAAACCACAAAACAAGCTTAAAATCAAACTTGTAACTCAACGCGATCAAAAGATATGACCGTTTATATCGCATATTTTATATTAGGTCGGATTAGAGCTTGAGCTCCGGAACTATTAATATAGACATTTTTAAATTTAATCTGCTATATCGATAAAGAAAAGTAACAGAATATTTATGTCATACCCGTGTTGAACATAAGTAAAAGGTTTTGCAGCTGAGGTGAACCTTCGCCTTTCCTGGCTGCGGAACTCGTATATGTCGGCGTTAGTTGGCGGCCGCACTGTCCATGACGTTGGGTATCTAAAGAAAGCACAACTATCATTAGTCTAAACAAAATGTATGACATTTCATATGTAATGACTATAGTCATAATATTACTCATAGCTGTTTCCCGCGGTTTCACCCACGTGTTACGTTTATCGCGATAAAAAGTATCCTATGTCCTTCCCCAGGGTTCAAACTATCTCCATTTTTTTTTTCATCAAGATTGGTTCATTATTTTTTAAGTTTATTCAGAACAAACAAACTATCAGATCTTTTCTCTTTATATATTAGTACAAATAGATAAATATTAGTACATATTTATTTCATTTCATTAACTGTAGAAGTTTTAAGTCATTAAATCTATTCGGGTAAGAGCAAACACACAAGCACTAGCAGTACATTTATTTTATGTTTTAACTGTGTCACGAGACAAACAACCCGCTTGAGTGATGGTAAGCGTCACACTTGCCTATTACAGTTCTTGTGCGGTTCCTCACTCTGCAGCCCTAACCACCAGTAGCTTGAATCCTGCCAGCTACTGATGATACAGGTTTAAGTTTTTTTAATAGTAATTTTGTTTTATTAACTTCGACCTAAGATTTAAATTAAATTCTGTAAATATAATATATCTTTTGTTTTATGCATATGATTGTGTAAGAATTACTTAATTACTCACTTGGGAGGCGGTAGTTCTTTGCCACAAGGATTTGGCGACGATGATCGCATCCATCTATCGCACAGCCGACCCAATATTGCATCACAATCTCGACCCGCACCGATCCATTGGTAAATCTGCAAGGTGAAGTTATCCTCATTGATAATTTTACCACAAGTCAAAAAAAGTGACAATGTGTCGGTGACAAGCTTGGATAGAAGCGGCTTCAAAATATGTAGCAGACTTGGTGTACTTAGATACTAAGCAAGAATGTGTCGGTGACAAGCTTGGATAGAAGCGGCTTCAAAATATGTAGCAGACTTGGTGTACTTAGATACTAAGCAAGAATAAAACATACAAGCTATTTAATTGTAGAACTCTTCTTTAGACAGAAGTGTTTTAATACAAAAACAATCAATTTTTTATAATAAAACACATTGTCATTGTCGTGGTCTTATAGTCAGTTGTTTAACAAAAAAATAGTCAATTGTGCCATCAATTTGGTGTCCTTAGTTAAGTTAAATGTGAAAGAATCTAAATTTTGAATAACCATTCATAGAAGAGACTATGAAATGGTTGTGCCAATAATATCTGGGGTTTTTACTCACTTTTACAGTTTCTTCCGATCCTACCTGAGTTTCCGGCATATACTGCAGGTAAGGAACATAATCTTCAGGGTGAGACCCTCTCTCCCCAGCAAGGAAATCCAATGCCGAATCGAGATCGGAACACCAGTCATCAGACACTGTAACCGAAAACATCTCTATGAGATGGAAAAGAAGAACCATAAAAGTCATCATGCCCACAAGTTGATCATGTGTACCAGAGTAATAAGAATCAAATCTTTTTACCAAATGTCTGCTGATAAGTATAATTCAAATGATTTGATGTTACTTCTGATAGCAAGCATGTATAGAAAACACTAAACTTTTTTCCACTATTAATGGAACTCTTAAAACAGTTTTCATTTTGTGTGTATCTGCTGAAGATTGCTGCAATAATTGTTTGTATAAATCAATAACTGTACTCACAATTATACCAAGTGTTAAGCGGTGCAATAGGCGACCTCATCACTGCCGCACACCTCGCATGCAACTGTTGTTTAGACGCGCGATGTGCGTCCCTCGCCGGGAACAGAGCTCGGACTAGCGAGAGGAAGTTCGCGTGCGTGGTCTCCGTTAGAGATTCATCGACTTCGACAATAGACTGGTCTTCTAACACACTGTCAGCTGATGCTTCCACTTGAATTACTTCACCAGAGTCGTCTGCTAGTTCTACTGGTAGAGCCATCATGTCTGTTGATAAAAACCACTCCTTTGACAGTATGTTCGTGTCTTATTGGACAAACTTTTAATTAAAAATCATTTTTAATAGCAAATTCAAGGTACCAACGAAGCACATGCAAATTGGATTTTAATGAAAGCATATAGAGAACTTGCCTCATGATTACTACACAAATAAAGACCAAAATCGAATGATAAATGAAAATGGCACAAAATAAAACAAGTGTTCTGCCATTCAAGGTGTAAATTAAAATTTGTGGGCAATTTGCACATAGAGCAGCATTGAAGGAAAAAGAATATTCTAACTTAAGTTACCAATTCCATCCAAGTCTTCTAACTTGATGGGAACTGGCTGGTGGACTGGCATTCTTGAATTACACGGCACAGCAATCACATCATCGGGCTCTTGCTTAATTTCCAAAGTTGGATCATAACTTGAACTGAAAATGAATACATACAAGTTAAAATTGCTGATATTGCAACTATGACAAATAGACATGCAGTACAAAGCCACCACAGTGTGGTGTTTTCTAGGGGTGGATTGGTAAGCACTTTAATCTTAGCTTACATATTAAACAATCATGTTGTAACACAAAACCTTAACATAGTGTTTACAAAAAACAGTAACAGTGTGAAAAAATACTAACTTGCTCATATTAGGATACTTATCAATAACTTCTTGCTTGATTTCAACTGAATCTACTGATTTCTTAGATAGCCTAGGACTTGTGACTGGGTCAACAAATGATGAGCTCTCTGAATCACTCTCTTCTTGTTCACATTTTATCTTTATGTTTGGTAGTAGAGGGTTGTTTTCAACAGTTTCAGTCTCTTCTTTAGCATTCTTCATTACTTTACCATCAGATACTTTTTTTGGATATTTCTTTGGTCCTCTTTTAAGTTTTGTTACAGGTAAAGCCACTTTCTGGCCACCAAACATTAACTTTTTGGCGCCGTTTACAAGCGCTACTCTCTGCTTTATATCCTCCAAAGTTATGCCTGTTGTGTTGAGCTCTGGATGATTCTGAAAAGTTAAATAATGTTTATGTTATGTTAACTCTCATATGGTCATAATTGTTATTGATGAATCAATAACTTATTACAAAATTAATAACAATTAATGTCTATGAAAAAAGCCTATACAACTCCCATTACAAAGCTATTTAAATACAATTTTATGTAATAAAAAAACTGTTAGCATTGTAAATAAAATTCTGATGAATGGATACAGTGAAACTTATAAAATGAAAATTACAGCTGACTTATATCCATAACTATAACAATCTAAGTATGCCTTATTAGTGTTTTTTATTAACTAATTTACCTCTCTGTATTGTCTCCTGGCTCGATGTGCAGCGAGAACATTCTTCAAACATTGCAAGGAGGTTGGATGTGGTTGGTCAATGGCACCCAGTGTTGCTGATATGCTGCTGTCACCATTCTATAATCAAATAAGTTTAAGCTAGGATGATGCATGATGGTGGTTGCTGGATTTCAATGTGGTCTATCATTCTGCCGACATACAACAAAAGTTAATCTTGCTTATGATTATGCCCTGAATAGCTTGTAGAGTCAATTCTATGTATCATTCACATAATAGAGTATATTTCAACATCTACACCTATTATCCTGAATCACCCTAACCAGTTGTCAGTTGACAGTGAAATGAGATTATTCAATAGAAGATGTAAGAAGTATTTTAAAGACTTGAACATAATTAAATATACAAACTCACAGGTCCGGTAATAACTTGTTTCCTCCTCTTGAAAGAAGGTTCAGGTGGACCCTCAGGGTAATTTTCATCATCAGTCTCTACTCCACCTACTTCACTTCGTATTGCAGCCAACTCTTCAAAATACCTCTGCTTTGCTCGCAGATACACCGGCTTGAAATTACTCTTTGCAGATGGTTTAGGTGGTAGACATGGGATGCTAGGCACAGGTCCCGGTGGTGCAGATTTTGCTGCAGCTAATAATCTCTCTCGGGATATTAATACTTCTGGCAATAGCTTGGCATAGTAAGATTTTACCTGAAATAACAAACATGACACTTTCATGCATAACACTCCTTAGACTTTAGAGAGTTGTTTACAAATTAGCTTAAACTGCTTTGTAAATCATGAATGGAAAACTACCTTGTGCTTCTGCTGTTTTGACCTAGCTCTCATGAGAAATTTTCTCATTTTAGCAATATCAGGCCTATAGTTACCCTGTTTCAAATTATTGAAAAAAACATTAAGAGGTGAAGTAAAATGAAAGGGTTCGTAGTTAAACAACATTTTGATGGTTTTCTCTGTTTCTTCCTCTTGATTTTCTTCGAATTTTGGCAAAAATTGTTTCAGATGCTCCTTATGATTTTCATCCAATGAGTCCCAAGTTTTCATTGAGAAGAACTCCTTGAATGTTCCGTAGTTTTCACAGAGCTCCTGGGGCAACTCCAAGGTCATGCCCAGAACACGCACCGGCTCCATAGGTTCCTCATCGGCGTCGGTGCTTCCGCTTGAGCTAGATGAAGAGCTGCTGCTGTCCCCGCTGTAGCTGCGGTCACTCTCCATCTTGTCTTCCATTAGGCACTGGTCACGATTCAACTTTTGGGATGCCGTGATGCAACACCTAGCTTTTCCAAACGCCGCAGTGAAGATTTTCTTCTAGCTACATTGAATTTTCACGGTGTTTTGTTTGTGTTGTTTACGAAAAACCCGGGCAATGGATTCATCAAGTCGAACGTAGATCCATGAAGTTTTTTTAACAGCCGTCAAGTCTTGTCTAAAATAAAATAGAACGCGCACCCCGAACCACAGCGTTTCATACATACTATGCGCCAGAACGGGACATTACGATGAGAAAATAACTTGACAATCAAGAACAGCGACATTTTGAACGCAAAATGAAATTTAAAAATAAAACCACTTTTGTCTACGGTACTTTCTAGATTTGTCTATGGTTAAGGTTAATTTTACACGAAATCTACTGTTCCGTGACGAAAACCAAATCAAAATATGTATAGCAAAGTATTGAATTTATTGAAAACAACACTTTTATTTTAATGCAGTTTTTTATTTCGTACGGAAAAATGTCATGACCATGACGTTAGATGGCGATAAGTAACCTAGAACAAGGAAAATATAAATATCCAAAAAAAACTAAAGCTGTCCGTCGTGCGTGTAATGGAACGTCTGAAAAAATGCAAAAACCACAAACAAGCATTGGCGGTGGTTGTGTCGAAAAGATTTGACTTTTTGAGTTGACGTAAATTATTCGTGTAGTAAATATGGCTGACGAACTCAATGTTGACAGTCTAATTCACAGACTTTTAGAAGGTAAATACCCATTTTCAAATTGTTTTAGTGTTTATTTTAATTCTATATCACATAAACTTCAATCCGAATATATTGGATCCTAGCTCAGTATGCTCTTGTTGCGTAATTATCACAAACTATGTAGGTATAGAAACGTCAAACTCATAAATAAATCGATTATTCTTAATTCTTATCTGATTCTTCTTTTGATGTTAGTCATTTAGATGGTTCGCAGGGATCTACTTTTATCGTAGAGATGCACCATCATTTTAAATTGTTAGTGGTATCACAAGATTAGATAAACTACAATGGTGTCAGAGAACCAAGCATGGAATACTTCCATGAGCCTATTTAATTACGCTTTAGCCGCATTATACGTTACTTTTATTGATTTAAAACTTGTTGTTTATTTCACTTTATTACGCTGCTTTTTGATGGGTAACCACAGTATACAGGCTGCAACAAGAAACAGCAAGGAGAAAAGGGAAATTCAAAGACATCTTTTCAGGAGAATGTATGGTCAAAATTCTTGCCAATGTATTCAGCTAGACTTTTTTTTCTTCATCTTTTAGTGACTTGTCTGATCAGATGTACCTATCGAATTTCAGTATGTTTCTTTTGTGTTTCCTATTTTTGACTTCTCGTAAGTCCTAAAAATAGCAACCACCGTTGTGCAAATGAAACCAAAAATGGTACTGGAGAACCTTGCTATATTATACCTACATAAATACCTTATATGCCATGTGATTGTCATAAACTTTTCATAACTAATTATGTTAAACCAAATATTAGCTATGAACAAGTGCATCTTGATTTTGTATTCTTTGTTAAATAATTGTCCCTTGTCAAGTGTTGTAAGTTGTAACAATACTGCAGTTGTTTGGCATGCATGTAACGCTGAGATGTCTTAAAATTTTCATGTCTATGTTTGTTGTTTGCCACCTATTGTGTTGTTGAATAAATTGTTACTTGTAAATCTAAAGTAGCATGTGTTGAAGTGGGTACGTAGCAGTTATTGCTAAAGTTCTAGCAAAACTCTGCTTTTTTGCAGTTGTTAATTATATTATCATTATGCATTAGTCATATTTGTGCTTATGAGTGTGCAATTAAAATTTGAGTTTCACTTGCCAAATCGTTGTATGTATTATGTAATGTAATTCTTTAGAACCATAGGTAACTGTTTTCTGTGTGTATTGGCTTGTAGATATAAATAGTTTATGTGAACACCTGCAAACATAAAAATGAGAAACAAACAAAGTAGTCTATTTTCTTGCAAGGTTATATCATAAATATTTCATCGAAATAATTCAACGGTAATGTGATGAGTGATGGATTATGGCCTGCACATTATCAGCATTGTAAAAGATGCTATGTGGTATTCTATAGTGCTTAACCAGAATACATTTTGAAATGAAAATTAAAGTCTATTATTTAATTTTGAATTCATTGAGAAATAAACTTCAAGGCAATACAATCCCAGTCAATATTTTTTTTACAATGTGGTTTACAAACACCATCATAGATAATATATCTTGCAGTTGTTGTATGGTTTCTAAATAATTATGCCATAGTGCTATAGCTGGCTTGTGCACAAACTCCGATACAGTATTTTAAATAACTATATTTTTTGTAACAGTTCGAGGATGCAGGCCTGGAAAAACAGTGCAGATGTCAGAGTCAGAGGTCCGAGGACTCTGCACCAAGTCCCGAGAGATATTCCTGCAACAGCCAATACTGTTGGAGTTGGAGGCGCCGCTCAAAATTTGTGGTATTAATACTAATTAGATCAAAATGTGACATTGCATTGGTTTTGATGTTACTAGCTATGCACCATTGCTCACAGTCTTTTGTTGATCCTACTTGTTTGTTCTATGCTCACATCTCTTTTACATTTACAAATAACTGGCAGGGAACAGCTTGTATAATCTAAATATATAAAATTATTGTGTCACAGTGTTAGCAACCGAACTCCTTCAAAATGGCTAGACCAATTTATATGTTTTTTTTGTGTATATTTGGTAGGTTAAAAGGTCGCTATTTTTATACCACTCAAGATTTTATTCTATGCGATGAAGTGTAGTCATTTTAGATGAAACCGCGGGGCGCGGCTAGTCTACATTTATCATGAACATGTACTTTTGTTTTATTTTGTGTTGATAAATGTATTCATTTTCATTTTTTACTTTAGATACTTTAAAAGAAAATATAGTCACAAATTAATAGTAGAACCTCGTTAAGTCGAACCTCGATAAGTCAAAAACCTCCAAATCTCGAAAAAATGTTTTGTTCCCTTCCCTTCAAACACCAAAACCTCCATTACTTGAAATCTTGACCCTCTGTTAGTCGAAATAATCACTGAGTCCCTCCAAGCCATTTTGTTACATATTTTCACTCCATAACTCGAAAAATTAAATTTGACCTCTGTATCTCGAACATAGCAACGTTTTATTTTACAACCTTTACAACTTGATCATTTGGAATTTATTACCTCTATTGTTCGAACAAAAATAAGTTACCGACTTTAAGAACTTGCCGACAATGTAAGTACACTATTGTTTCTTAGAAAACATTTTAGGAGTATATGATAATAAATTTATTACTCATGTAAACACGTGTTTGCTTGCTTGGTGTCAGGTGTTCAATTTTGATTTCCTTTGAAATTTAGCTAAGCAAGTCATTTGTTTTCGACTTAAATACTGTCAGAAGTAGTTTGTTTCCACCTCAAACTCTTTATGTCGAATCAAAATCCGCCTAAGTCGAAATCCTCCCTAAGTTGAAAACTCTATAACACGAATTTTTTGGCGTCTCCCTTGATGTTCGACTTATAGAGGTTCTACTGTAGTAGACTAGACTAGATGAATAACAGGTAGAAGCTGTGCAGGATATTTACAATAAGTTTACCTTGAAATATATAATTCAAACAAGACACTCATTATAATTTTAGTGTCTATAAATTTATTTACATGATCTATTATTAACTTCAACCAAATGTTTTACACAAGCTGTTTCAACCTCGGCCTCATCTGCCTGCATTATATTGAACTATAGCAGATGTGCGTACATTAAGTACCATTTAGGTGAAGAAGAATTATTTACAATCTATAGTTCATTTATTATTTTTAGTCATCTAAATAACATTTATGGACAGTCTATTTGATGATAATATGCCATTGAGGTCTATTCTTCTCAAGACCACACTGATTCACTAATGCTAAACTAAGTACCTATGAAAAAGTAGCTCAAATAAATTGAAACATTTTTATTGAAAGGACTTTTTAACATAATCGTTTTATTAATGCAACTGAGTGACGAGAGAAGTAAATCTCTCCTCTGATAATGGTCGCTACACTTGCCCATCACAGTTCAGTTCCACCTAAAACTTTGAACTAAAGCAGTTTAACATCCTGCGCGGCAATACTGCGCTTGCCACCCCGAGATAATAATTTAAAATCTCTCTATGTCCTGTAATTTAACTCCCGTTTTGCAGTTGAATAACTGGCATGTAGACTACAAAAGAGCTTTATCACTACATTACTTTTGGGTTGTCTGGAAGAGATTGCTCTAAGTGATATAACCATCCTTTGTAGCACTTACTATTAAGTTTTATTGTTGTTCTAGTTTTAAAATTATCTGTATTGTGGTGTACCAATAAAGAGTTAATCTATCTATCTATTTACACTAAGTCCTGAATCTTAAAAATCGTGTTTATTTTACAGGTGATATACACGGCCAGTATACGGATTTATTGCGTCTTTTCGAATATGGAGGCTTCCCGCCAGAGGCCAACTATCTGTTCCTAGGAGACTATGTGGATCGCGGGAAGCAATCACTCGAAACAATATGCCTTTTGCTCGCTTACAAAATCAAGTACCCAGAGAACTTCTTCCTTCTCAGAGGCAATCACGAATGCGCGAGCATAAACCGCATCTATGGTAAACATTTCAAATTAGTAAAATCGGACAGTACTTAATAGTACTTATATTCCACTCCTTACATAAAATGAACTGACCAGTAAACCTGGTTGACTAATTGAATGCCGTTGCCAACCAACCATATAACCATTTTTGGAAACTTGCCAATCAGAGGAAAATCGTAACTAAATTAGTGTCACAGCTATCCCATAATTCCAGTAGTAGTCAAAGAAAATCAACTGAAATATGCTTTAATTTGTGACCTCCTTTAATTAACCTTCACATTTATCAAGGTTAGCTAATTGGAGAATTAGATGACACCAGTAAAGCGACCTATTAATGCAAACTTAAAATAGCATTTACATGTAATTGACTGTTGTTTTGTGTGCTATGCTATAAATAACCAACAAACCAAATACTAATAACTAAATAAACTATTTCCAGGATTCTATGATGAGTGCAAACGCCGATACAACATAAAGCTGTGGAAGACGTTCACAGATTGTTTTAACTGTTTGCCAATAGCTGCTATAATTGATGAGAAGATATTCTGCTGCCACGGCGGCCTATCGCCAGATTTGCAGGGCATGGAGCAGATCAGACGAATAATGAGACCGACTGACGTCCCTGACACAGGTAAACTAGAATGTTTCTTTCTACCAAAAAGATAAAATTGTTCCCTTGTTATACAGTTACGACGCGGTAGTCCAGTTGCTAGTGCCTACCAAGTTAGCCGTCCTGGGTTCGAATCCCGGTAAGGGCAAATAATTATGTGTGATGAGCACGAATATTTGCTCCTGAGTCTTGGATATTTCTATATCGTTGTCTAGTACCAATAACAAGTTACGAGCTTAATTTGGATCTAGGTCAATTTGTGTGCAATGGTCCCCCGATATTTATTTATAGTGGCGACGTGAACATTTTCCGTTTTTCAACATGCAGGTGTTGAATCGACTATAATCAATAAACACCCTAAAATCACTAAAATATACTTAATTTCTACAATATCGAGTAACCACTTCTCTACACTACCTAAATTACATTCCCGCCTTCCGCGCTCGGAAAGCGAGCGCGGAATGTCCGATACGTGGCCACATTTTTGCGTAATTACCTTGCAAATGTACATTTTAGTCGTTTTTAACTGATATGGATTTAGAATTAGTGCCTGGTGTCAATATTTTTAAGAACCCAGCACGGCATTGTGTTCGAATAGTGGCAACGTTCACCTTGTATCATGATCGTGACTAATTCCATCTGACTCTGCGTCACACGATACACTTCTAACTCTGCTGAGTAATTCACGTCACAACTATAATTAGATGTATACTAGATCCTTATCGCAATAGTATATCGATCTCTATATCTCCATAAGTGATGTTGTGTTTATGTTTTTTTGTACAGTCAGCAACGGAAATTGATGATCAAACTCGATTTTCTAAAAGTGTGTCAGATGAGTAATGTTCAAGATGCGTAGGACTAGGAAAATTGCTTATGCTGACCGTACATTGCTTATGCACAAACTGGATGTGTATAAGTAGGTAAATTCTATAAATAGAGTTGGGAGAGAGTCTCTGGAACTACTAATCGAAAAAGATTTTGCTCTTGCACATTAAAATGTTTATCTATTTCTACCAAAGATGACACCGTGGCGTGTCTTGTAGTGTGCCTGCATGCTTAGCCCAGATTCGAATCCTGACTTGATGCAATTCTAGTGCAGTATGTAAATAACTGTTATTTTTTTGAAAATGCATATGAAACATCCAAAGGAAAAGGTATTTGGAATTAAATTATCCAGCTAGAAACTATTAACTGTCTTAAGATTGACAGTAATAAATAACACGATTAATGTCACAGGGTGCAGTGCCTTGCCGCGCATTTTGACTACTACTTACAGGGTCGCGTTTGACCGCAAGTCACCTGATGTTAAGTGACGATGTTGACGAAGACGGCACCACGCTACACCTGGATTGGGAACTGGCTCTCAAGTTTTACTAATTGTTTTGTTTTTCAGGGTTGCTATGCGACCTGCTTTGGTCGGACCCGGATAAGGACGTGCAGGGTTGGGGCGAGAACGACCGCGGCGTCTCGTTCACATTCGGCCCCGATGTCGTCAGCAAGTTCCTCAACAGACACGACTTGGACTTGATCTGTCGGGCTCACCAGGTCACATATCATTTTTTAACTACGCCAAAAATGCACTTTTCACCTGAAGTTAAAAATTTATGAGAAAAAAATTTCGATATGAAATCGAATTTGTCATTCTTTACGTAAAATTCGTTGACTTTTTTGACTACAAGTGAATTAACACGACCTTAGGTCGATTATCTAAAGCTGACATGTTTACAGCACTCACACCAAAGCATCATTAGATAGTGAAAAAACAAAACAATAACAAGCTCTGTCACGCTTATAACCCGCGTGCGAGAGAGACAAAGAGACTTTCCATGATGTGTATGCACAGCGAAATCATGCTGTGCTCTCATGCACAGACAAATGTGTGAATGTGTTGTACGTGCCAGCTTTACATAACCGGTCTGTATGAGCTATGAGTATTAAATTCGAGAAAATAAGCGGATAGTCGAAAAGCCATCGCGCCCATTGGTCTTCTTATTACGTTTCCACTGCTGGGACTGACTTTCTCTGAGAGAGGCCGTAATCTACCACTTTGGCCCAGTGTGGTTTGGTAGATGGCGCATGCCCTTGAATGTTCTTGGTCATGCCGGTTTCCTCACGATGTTTTCTATCACTGTTTTGAGTGATGGTAAATCCACTCATAACTTATTAAGTCATAGATGCGGTGCCGAGAGGATTCGAACTCGGTGTCTTGTAAGGCGCACGCGTTACCGTTCGGCTACCGTAATCACAGAATTTGACATAGACTTTATTTTCCCCTGCAGGTAGTAGAAGACGGCTATGAGTTCTTCGCCAAGCGGCAGCTTGTGACGCTGTTCTCAGCGCCCAACTACTGCGGAGAGTTCGACAACGCTGGAGGCATGATGTCCGTCGACGAAACGCTTATGTGCTCTTTCCAGGTAACGTAACAACAATACTATAGTCTGTTAACTTCCTTCGCGATGTATATTATTGTATACGAGTATTGGAAATATTCTAATAACCTTTTAATAACAACTTCTGTGCATTTATAAAGAACAACTTTTATTGTACGGCAACGGATTTTAATAAATCATTAAAAAAACTCTTGCATACTTTAGATCTAGACGAACACAGAATAAAATAAACAATAGAATACAGTACATAAGATTGTTGTTATTTCCTGTATGTAATTTGAGACACAGTTAAAAAGTGTCATAGAGTAATCGTTTTTTTTGTTTCGATAAAAGTGTTTATTATGATGTACAGAAGATGCCCTTATGAGGTAATTAATTAGCATTTTTCCAATAAAGAGTACATAGAATTAAAGGCACACATGACACATTGTATGTCTGGCTTCCCTTTTTCTTAACGTATCGCGAACGAAGTTACAGATTGTATTAAGTATAAGGGTTAATTCACACCAAAAAGTGCGTGACCAAGCCGAGAACGGGAGCTGGCAGCGGAGCGCCCAAAGCCATTAAAACTGTATGAACCATAGCAGATGGTGTTGAGGCGCAACATACGTCCTGCTATTACTTCTATCGCGCACTGGATACATTCTCACCAACATATTAGACTAAAGCGATCAGTGGTCATCGAATTGGACTTCGGAGGGCGCGACTGCCTGAGTGATGAAGCTCCCATCCAATAAAGAACTTACGCATCCACTCTGCTGGGTCACACACTAAGCTTGGGAGTACACAGCGGATTGAAACAAGCCGTTTTTTTTGCCTGGCTTCACACAAACTTATCAGTCGGCTTGTATAGAACCCAGGGTTGGCTCTATAGTCCCAAAACCAACTGTGTATTCCTAGGTTAAAAGAGCAGTTTGCCTGTTTACAGAATGAGTCACACGGTAATTGATAAACATCAGCTAAAATAATTGGTCATGTCGTGTCTGACCACCCATACTGTAGGGTTCTGTAGTCAAAGCTATAATGATTCTTGATCTGATCCAATATAGTTCAGTAGTATAACTTAAATCGCCTATAGATTTAGTATGAAACTAGAGGTCCTATAGAGGAATTTTAAAAGTACTTACCAAAACCTACCTACAATTTTTTTTTTCAGATTATAAAATAATCTTGTTTGGAAATGGCAGGGGGGTGCATGTAACATTTCAAACAACTGAAGCTTTATATTTCGGAAACCAAGCTTCGTACTAGCGGTAATTGAAATCTCTAATTAATTTTTGATGAGCTTTTTACGACACTACTTTCTGGGGCTTAAAATAATTCTACCCCATTTATCAAAAAATCTAAAATAAAGTCTCTGTCTTAATAATAATTATCTATATGCAAAAGTTAATTTCATAAGTCTCAACTACAACTGTAGAATCCGAACGTCAGACAGACATGACGAAACTGTCACTAATTTTTCCACTTGGCTACAGAACTATTATTATCTCATTGTTTCTTTTCTGTAACAGAACCCTAAAATTATGTTATACCGACTACACTACAACTTTATTTCGGTTCTAGTTTCGTGTGTGCATTCATTTAATCACAGCCAAGAAATCTTACAGACTCTGCCCTAGGCAGGCAATCTGCTTTATCTATGTAAAAACCTAATTTATTTTAGTAAAATAATGTTTGATCTTCAGTATAAATAACAACTTATTTCATCAACATAATACCAGGTGTAAATGAGTATAAAAACGGAGGATATAGTTTCGGTTAAAAGATAACAAAAATGGCTTTACAATTTACAGTCGCATTTTATTTCAGATTCTGAAACCGTCTGAGAAGAAGGCGAAATACCAGTACAACGGCATCAACAGTGGAAGGCCCGCCACGCCCCAGCGGTCACCACCTAAGAAGAAATAACTGACGTTTGGGTTCCAGTGTACTGCACAGTGAGAGGAATGCTACAAATAATTAATTATATCATGTATTATAATTATTACGTTAGTCTTGTCATTGGACATAGCCGAATAATATGTCGCCCTTGCGTAAAGTTAAAAATTGTTTATCGATTTGCTTGTGCCTTCTTATTTTTAATTTTAATGTGAGTGATATTAATTTATGTATTAGTTCCACCGGCTTGCAGTCGAAAGGACATCATCTATTCGGCGATGCCACTATGACTTCGCTTCTTCGATCCCCGTACCTTGGCAGCCTTGTATTGATAGTCCTTGTTGTGTTACAGCGAACGTGTTGATGTTGTAGTAAAATTGTTTTGTTGATTTTGAAGTTTATGAAGTGGCAAGCTATCTTAAAGATGCGGGCATTGGACACGAAAGCGTCGTTACATATAAAATATTTATTAAGTTGTAGTGGATCGAGAGCACATTCGCTTGGTTTATTCAGTAACTAATGTGCCTATAAATGTAAATTATTGGATAGGTCTCGTATAAGTGACGATAAATTGGTTTATTTGAAAATTACAGTTACATCTAGATTGGATTGAGTGTCATTATAGTTTTCACTTCATTTTACTTGTTATTAGGGTGTTATTTATTTGATTCATAAAACTTGTATATCCTTCTGTGGAGTTGGCCTAAGACCATAATATTAACTTTAACCTTGTTATAGTTTAAGTTATTTTCTGTTCTAGGACTCCATTGCTATCACTTGTGCTTAGGGAGCCACACACCCAGTGAAATTAGTTTTATTTTGCACTCAGTATTATTCTTAAAAATTAAGTAGATTTTTTCCAAATTGTAAATGATTGGTGTGATCTCCCCGATGAGGCTTCTCTCTAGAGAATACTGCTGTAAGTCTCAAAATGAATTGATATATATATATATATAAATGTGGTAGAAGCAGTGTAGTCCTCGTAACAATAGTGCAATTGCTATATTATAAAGAATATAAAATATATAATAAAATTATATGCAAGTTTTGCATTGTACAATTTTATTTTTTAGCTATGTTAACATGTCAAATGTATTTCATTAATAAATATTACTATTTGAGCTAAGAGGTTTATTTCGTTTCATTTTTTAGGTTTGCATTTATGTATAACACTCTGTATTTCTAATAACAATTTTATATATAAATTTAGATCACGTCATCTATTTTGCTAGAAAGTGAACATCATTTATTATCTTGACCGTTTTCTTCATATGCTTTGTCTTCATATTTACTAAATTCTAGGTAACAAGTAAATGTTGTTTTTAATATAATTAAATAATTATTATCTTTTTTTCTTATTTTATAAAATTTTACTGTATGATAGATTAGCTGGTATTGAATAGCAGCAATATTAGAATTTATATTATTTACTATACTTAACACTTTAATCTAATAATACACTTACATACATTTTTTCTCTATTTTCATCTATATTTAGTGAATGAATAATTAAATTACTGGAGATGTTTACTTTGAAATTTTGTTGTACTTTTCTCAGGTGTGTACAATTTTCTGAAATATAAATTTTATTCAAATAATTTATTGATCCGTTTATTTCATTTGTATTCATTTTATCCATATTTCAGTAAAATTCTTTAACATATCCTTTACCAGCAAAAATTTCTTAGCGCTGTTGTTATTATGATTAATTCTTCATTTTGATATTTATATCATTAATTTATATCCATGTCTTTCTCTGTCCAGCTGATTTCTTCAACATCTACTTTATTGGGCAACATCATTTGTATAATATTATGATGTTGATTGAATTTTTCATTAATTTTGGTGTTATATTCCTCATTCTTTTTCTGATATCTTTGTATGTCCATTTGTAAAGCTTTTAAGTAGCCTCTTTTTGCCAATAGTATTTTTCTAAGCTTATTCACTCTAACTTCATACTCTTTAGCGAGGGATTCTAATAAAGTCTTCTGTTTCTTCAAGTTTGCCACATCACTGGCCCTTAGTTGTGCTTTCACATCACCAAGCTGTGGTCGCCTGCAAATAATGAAGCAATACAAATAAATAACTAAAAGCATCTTTACAACTTACATAGATAATTGAAAAACTGCTTAGTTAACATAATGCTTCACAATCAGTTTTTACTATATAAAAAAATGAACTAAAATGGTTTATTTATATCCAGTTTTCCCTACAAGATTTATAAAAAATCATCTTATAGTTCTAGGAGTTAGATTATTTTCACTTCAATCTAAGCAGGTATTTAGACCAGTAGCGCTTGAGTTAAATTTTGATAATAAGATGCACTATTTGTAGATGTTTAAAATTAGTGAACTTTTGTTGTATGTATGCAAGTTGTTCTATTGCATGTGACTACAGCGCTTGTCAATTATGTTGTGTGTAAAATTAAGCAAAAAAAAAAGTGTTTTAAAATAGATAGGTATGTACTTTAACATGCTAATAAATTAAGACTTTACCATAAAGTTTGATCTTCATTAACTTCACTAAATTTCTCTTTTTGCTTCTCAAGCTGATCAAGTTTCTCGGGCATGTTCTCATATTCCCACATTGATGTCAGCTCTTGAACCATTTCATCGAATATACCTTGCTTCAAACACTTGAACATTGGCACCCATTTAACTCTCCTTAATTTGGATTTTGGGACTGTTTCAAGAAAATCTTCATTTCTATAAAGCAATAATTGAAATAACACATAAAACTTTTATTACTAGTAATAAAAATAAGGTTCCTGCAGGATGAAGAGGAGAACTCGGGTGAAACCATGGGGTGCAATTAGTACTCTATCTATAGATATATTCAAGCTGGCGAAGCCGCAGTCCTCAACATATTGATTGACCTTACCTTACTAGATTTACGATATTACCAAACTCCTTCATAATTATGAGGTTATCAAAAGTTATCTCTGAAGTATTCATTTCCACATCCTCAGCAATTTCTTCAACCATTTCCGACATTATTTCTGTTGTTTTCAATGATATTTTAGTATTTCAATTTCAAACTCGTCAATTCAAATTGTAACCGTAACGAAAACTAAACTCAAATTACACTGACACTGACAATAATGACATTAACATGTCAACAATGTCAACATCAAATCAAGTCTACCACAGATTTATTTTATGAACAAATAAAGAATGAGTGAACATTTAAATCTATGGTTTTCGTGTGACACTCCGAATGATCGCGTCAGACTATGTGACCCAAACTAGCGCAGACCAGGCAAATCAAATGAGTAGAACACAGGCACGGGAATAGGATAGGACTAGTCCTTGTCGTTTACACTTATAGGGTGCTGCGTAGATCTAGGGGTGATGTAAGGACTAGCGATGGGCGTTTTCGGATATTTACGACATCGATGCGCACCGGCATCGGAGATCCGGCATCCGATGCCCGCATCGTTATTTGGCATCGTAACAAAGTGTTGAGTTGCGTAGGGATGTGACTAGGAGATAAAAAAATCGATTAATAAATAATCGATTTATATCTCTTTAAACAAAATCGATTTGTAAGAAATCGATTATTTAAATAAAAAATAATCGATTTTATTCAATATTTTTTTCCCAACTATTCGAAAAGTAACATTTTTTGTACATTGTAATAAAATTACCTGAAGTAAAAAAAATCGATTTAATTTTAGAGAGTAAGTAAAAAATCTATTTTTCAAATTTAGATAATCGATTATTAAAAATCGATTAAAAGAAAAAAATAATCGATTAATATAAAAATCGATTATTTTTCACATCCCTAGAGTTGCGTAGATCAAGATATTATGATAATAGAAACTGGTGCGAGCGTGAGCGATAAGATTGTGTGATAGAATCAAGAATAATAATTTCAGATTGTTAAAAAAGTTTTTATCATCCCACAATAAATATTATGGTAAAAATGTATAAAACGGGAAATAATTACTACATTCGGCCTTGTGATAAGTAACGTCACGCCATCTATATAGATTTTTAGGTTTCAAAACTTTTTTTTTTTTTTTTTTTTTTGTTTTGTTATGGCGTCACACGATTAGTGTATTTGCCAGTGTCAAGTATAAAAGATTTCAAACTCAGAGAGTTGAATCAAGTTTAAATGATGATGGTGATGACGATGATGAGATGATGGGATGAGGATAGTGTTTAAGTAAAGTAGTAGTGCTTTACTTAAACTTTACACGGACTTTTTTGGAGCAACTTGAAAAGTCACTTTCACAACTTTATTTCAATTTCCCACACTCGTACACATTAACGAACACATAATGGTTAATAATCCACCAATATTACACATTATCACTCGAAGAAACACAAGTTTTGGAAATAAAAACAAAATTTTCACGTTGACAATTCGATTGCCGCCAAAAAAGTCCTTCAAAACTTTTAATCGAGAGTAAGAAAAATATAAATTCCGCTATACATAGTAGTTACATATAAATACAATAGATGGCGTTGAAAGATACTATGCGGTTATGACCGAATACGACCGAGACCACGATATCGATGAGGCCCGAATGCCCGATGCCGATGCCGAGCAACGCACGAGACGTTTCGATGCGCATCCGTTTTTCGATGCCTAAGGAATCGGATGCCGGCATCGGGTACTGGCATCGTTATTCGGCATCGTTTTTTAGAAAACGGTCACCGCTAGTAAGGACTCTGTCTGTCTAGTATTCAATATTGCGCAGGGTGTTTGTTACCTATCTAGCTAGAAACTACCTACTACGAGCTACCTACTTTATTAGTCATAACGCACTACCGCACTGCCATTTTAATTCCACTTTTCGAACAACCGTATACCGATGTAGGTGCATATATTATATTATACATACCTACTATATAATTATGTATAGATAGATACAGTAATGGCATAAAGTTCAGATGTTTACTCTTTTTTATAGTATCTAAGTACCTAAGTACCTACATAATCCAGTAACCTAGTAGTGACGAGCAAAGTGCATTCAAAATTCTGGATGGCCCAGAACTATTTTCGTTGCCTAAAGAAAATCGATACTGTGGTAGGTAATAGGTACCCTACTTCACACTTCACAGTAGTAGTGCTCCTAAACCTGCTGAACTTAGTGAACAAGGTTCGAATCCAGTCGGGGCAAATAATGCATCAGGTGACTTGTGATCAAACGCTACCCTGTAAATAGTAAAAAAAAATGAGGGAAAACACACAATGCAACTGTTGCAGCTGCCACCCGATAAAATGAGGTAGGTAAGTGAAATTTAATGTCTAATGTAATTTTTAGATGTAATTAATTTTTTATTCCCGTGCAATGCAAATAAAATGCGAACACGATTCAAAGGCGATTTGCAAAAAACATCGTAGGTACTGAAACCATAGCTATAGTCAGTTCAGTTCCCAATACAGGCGTAGCGTGGCGCCACCTGCGACCGTCGTCAGCCGGATGACTTGATGTAAACGTTACCCAGTGAGATGTAAAAAAAGATGCGTGGTGGAAGGAAAGGGCATTTTCTATTGCTCGCCTTATTCTAGTGAGGTACCAAGCTACGGATCTGTGTTCACTGACCGATTTCCTTTATTTTTTACTTTGGAATAAAATCTCAACCCAGGCTTAGCGAAGTCATATGTTTCATAAGCTACCATTTACCTCCTTTATTTATTTGTATCGGTTTGTGTTCCTCGGAAATAAATGGCCTTTATGTACCTACATGTAATACAATAATGGTGTCAGCTTGTCAGCATCACGTCGCATCTACGGTTATGTAAATAAAAATCAATTCCTTAGTTTTTCAAGATTTTATTGTTTTTTTGTACGATTTTAAAATAAATATAAATATTCAGGTAATAAAAACAAAATTTTCGTAACAATTTTATTTCTGTGGCAGTGACTATGTTATTGCAGTCTTTGAGATCTTGTGAAATTAATTTGTATGATGTTTAATATTTAGAATTT
The DNA here is from genome assembly GCA_931315375.2 of Opisthograptis luteolata. Lineage (NCBI taxonomy): Eukaryota > Metazoa > Arthropoda > Insecta > Lepidoptera > Geometridae > Opisthograptis > Opisthograptis luteolata. The sequence goes on along the minus strand of OV928047.1, from coordinate 6,189,500 downwards.
AACGTAGGTCATTTTAACATTTTTCATAAATAATTTATTGTTTATATTAATAGTTTAAAACATAGTCAAAGTTATAACAGGAAAACTTTTATAGAATAAATTGTTTAAACGATGATTGTAGTAAATAACTTATATAATATTAGATGTTGAGGGTTCGGTGTCACTCCCTTAGAAAGCAGCAGCTGAAAAAACAAACATAAATCTTAAATAACATCATCATTAAAACTGATGTAAAAATCTGCTCTGATCTGATCTTGTGTTAGGTATTTCTGCTCCATAAGATGTTCATATGCTTCCACATATGTAGGTAGGTATATTTCTACATCCGCGCCACTTCTCCTGTACCTTATTTGATCAGTTATGAAAGTATAATCAAGCAATTACGAAATTTAGACGCTATAATTTATATTTGAGATTTATTGATAGAGTAGGAAACCGGGCACGATGTGTTACATGTGCATGGGCATAGGTTTTCTTTTCGTATATCAATAAATCGTAAAAACATTACGAAGGTCGTCATGTCGCGTCAGCGTCAGTTATAGGTTTCAAATTCCATTCATTTTTTATTCTTCCTGTAATAAAATTAGGCACCTATAACTACAGCCTACCTAGCGGGTATAGGTATCTAAAAGAACTGAAACAATTTTGGCCTTCGCGCGTATACGCAATACACATATCCTGACGAGTTCTCCACAGGTGCCTAAATTTATTAAAAACGGGGGTAGGGTCGAGTAAAGTGTTACCTACGAAGAGATACAAACTGACTGACTGAACTCTACGAACGCACGTCCAACGCGTCTCAAAAAGCCGCGATTTTGCATCGAACCTCTACTCGAAAGGCCTTTAAACAAAACCTGATATTTTCTTCATCTCAAAGTAAAGTAGGAAACATAACGTCAGTGACAACTAAGATTCGGTTTGTAGAATTTACGATTTCAGCTCCTCTCCTCACGCAGTACTTCTTAATCATACATCTAGTTTTAAATAATGACTACATAATAATTAAACTTTCATATCATATCTTTGAACACATGTTTTTTGTACAATGTTGAAACACGTATGGCTTAAAAATAAAGTTTAGTGATTGGGGTTTGCTCCCTAGATGATAATTCGTGCATATGTCTTGTTTAAACGATAAAGTTATGGTATCGAACGATCACAAGATACTGATAGGCATGAAATGATAGTTGGTTTTTGTAATGTGAAGTTTAGGTGGAAATGTGTAAATAATTAACAAGGTGGAGGAAACGATAATGGTCAAAACGATCATCTTAATGAAGGAGAAGAAACTGTAGACAAGGAGAAAAGTTGTTTTAAATAGACATAAAGAAAGTAATGAACATAACAAATGTTGATTTGATGAACAGTTATCACAATATTTTTTTATTTGTAACTATGAAATAATCTGCAAGACCAAGGAAACATATATATATAGTGACTACGGTGACACACATTGTGGATGTAGTAACTAAACAGTGGGAAGAACTTGGCTACATTCTACAAATGCATGAATAAAAAGAACTACACCACATATAGAGTAAGTACTTCATAAACCAGATACCTGCTTGATATGCATTTTATAGGCTACGCATGAACGGTAAAGTTCTGCTATAATCATCCACCGTGAAGGAGTCTGCCATCATTAAATCTGTCGTAACCAGAGATATACTCATTAACACCTTAAAAATTGGACGATAGTAGATTGTTAGATTCGAAGTTTAGTTTTGAAAGTTCATGTTGATGAGGAGCCAATTTTACAGCTGAGATTTATTTGAAGCTCGGTCGGGCGTATATACAGCGACCCACTAACCTAAGGGCCTGATCGGGTGTTTGTCCCAAAGGAAGGTGCGTTTGACGGGCGACAGGTATGAGTCGCGGATGTAGGAGGGGCTGCGGTCCCATCGCGCCAGAGGCTTCAGCTCCGGCCAGTCGTACCAGAAGGGGTCCCGAGTGATCGCCGTGATCGGTAGTGACGGGCTCGGGTTGAAAATGTCAGCCCAAGGCCTGCGTCGGAGTCCGCCAGCGGTGTACAACGGCGCACCTACACGCCACAAGGGTTTAGTTCAGGACAACAGAAACACTCCATCTGTACTTCGTCATCGCCCATACAATAAGCTTCAAGCGTTCAGTACAGCCAGTAAATACAAGATGCAAAACATATAATTTATCAGCGCCAATGCTGACATGGTTTAAAGGTCCCGCGGTCCCATATCTTTTGGTATTCCTTTATATGCTTTGTAGCAATCCGATTGTGCGTAAAATTTTCTCCGCAGGACTCTTAAACTATAAAAGAGATTGGTAAGTCATAATGTTCCGTATGAAAAAGCTATTGCACAATGGAATGATATCTTGAAAGGTCGATATGCCATGACTTAATAATATTATGACAAGCTTTCATGCTATGTTTTATGTAGAAGAACATACACTCGGACGAAGTCACTACATTATTAACAACTAAGTACAGTGTTGTGAATTAAGAAGTCTCATGATCTCATTCACTAAGAAATGGTATATAAGGGAAAGTTTACAGGTGGAAAAACTACAAAAATAATCTACTGTCACATAGAGTTTGTACTGTACTGGACATGGTACCAAACAGAGCTTGGTTTCTCCAAAATAGAAAGGGTCGTGACGAAGATACAGGGTGTGGGGGTTCTGCTGCCCTTACCATCGGCATCGTATGCGACCTCGCAATCCCGCGGCATGCTTATCCTCGGCTTGACCGGCGTCGGAGACTTCCCTCGGAGTGAGCGGTCAAAACCAGCCCATTTTTCGGCTTCAGCGAAAAATGGGTCCTTTGAGAACGCGTCCGATATCCTCGCCGGCAACGACCCTTCACCGCAAGTCTTACAATAAATACCAAGCTCACATATAAACAACGGGAGTCGGAACAGAATCCACTTCCAAAACCGGCAAGAATAGAGTTGACGACTCAGATTGGAGATCAGTTTGTAGAGTGTAGTGTTCTCATAGGGATCGGTGATATCGTATATGCAGTGGCCGAGGTGGACATTCTGGCGCGAATGTCGCTTGCACATTATTTACAATGCAGCTCATGCAAATGTGTTGCCTATATATATTTTTGAAATTGAAACAGATAATATAAGCGGCAGCGTTGTAACTCTTTTGTCCGTGCTTGCTACGATGATGCATCTGTGTTAATTTCAATAGAGGCTTTGTTGTCTTGGTTGCGTTGTTATCAATTATTTAGGTACTTAAAATTTCAGATAGGTTCTAAACTACTAAATCAAAAAACGAATTGGTCTTTTTATATTTTAATAGAAAATAGTCGTATTGTGTTAGTTCATTTAAACTTTGTACTATTCAATCAATTTTGGGATGGAGTATCGTATAAAACTATTACAAATTTCAAATATTAGGTTGGACTGAGTGTATTATACATATATATACTTACCTAAGTTCTGATTTAGTTTAATAATTACATTTAAGAAAGGCTTAGTATAAAGGTAGATGCCAAAATGATGTTAGTTACACTTATGTAGGTAGGTATGTACAATTTTGAATTTGTGTTTCAATTTCTTACTGACAAATATTTTCTGAACAAAATAAAACGTATTAATAAGATCTTAGTTTAGATACCAACATTATGTCTAAGCCATTCGTAGGTGATTATTAAGGTACCTACTAAATTAAATTACTGATGTTAACCTTAATACCTAGATCTGGACTGCTTCGTCACACAAATCTGATTCAAAATTATGATTGAATCTAACAGGTGAGTGGTGATTGATGTCCTTATGTGTTTATACAATGGCCTGAATCCACGTCATAGCTTCATTCAGGATCAACCATTAACAATTTATACAAACGTTGCTATAATGCATTATTCCGTACTTATAGCCAATGACATGGATGAAGGTGTTTTACAATTTACCTGCGCGTCACTTACGAACAATCAGTCTGTCCGAGACACTAAGGAAGACCATAGCGTTTGCTGGAGTAAAAGACGTGCAGGGGAACTGCAGTAGAACTTATTCTAGCTTAGTCTACCAGAAAGTTAGTATTTACCTGTTCCCCAGTGAGGCTTGTTGTCAGGCTCGTATTCAATACCCTTAAGGCTGCCCAGAGGCTTGTTGTAAGAGCTGCTGACGGGAGTGCTGAGGTCGGTGATGGGGTAGGCCCGGTCCTTTAGGTAAAGGCCATAGCGAGAGGGGTACAGGCGGTCGATAGCGGCCAGCCTGTCGAGATGGTCCTGCCACGCCTTGTGCGCGTCGAAGGGGTCGACGCCTCGTCGCACGCGCCTCGGTACGTGGTACACTGCATTGGAAATGTTACCATCAATGATCGTAAAAACATGTATTGTAAATAGTAGGTACACAGTAGTAACACTCAATAGGCTTACATAATATAATACCATCAGATAAATACCAGTTGTTACGATCTCAAACAAAGTTTTATTTCACAACCCACGCATTGGATTTGTCTGTAAATCTTTTCAGAAAAAATATTATCGAGAGAAGAAATTTTAATTGTATGTGTCCTATTATAAGGAGTTTTGAGATAGAGAATAATTGAAAAATGACATTGGACACAAACATTGGTTCTGTTTTATATGCAGAATTATCTTTATAAGAGCACACTTACCTGCATGAGAAACTTATCAGAAAATATTAGTGATATTAATTCAGGTTTAGCAGTTAGCTTAGCAAAAGTTTTAATGACGAATGGAGAAAGAAAATATAAATGCATGGGTACATATATACATAATTACCTAATTGTTCATAGAACTCACCTCTAAAACATTCCTGGGTAAACTTGACAACAAAATGAAAAGGGGCGAATTATTTTTGTATTAATTATTGTAATACTAGAGGGAAATAAATAAAATGTATCACCTGGCAAATGCTAGAAGATCGAGAGAGTATAAACAGTGATCGATGTAACATTCATGGATTTACAAGTGTGAAGTGATATTATATGGTATAAGAGGTGATTTCTATATGACACCACTGAGTAAAGAAAGGTGATAGTATACATGCGTATATTAGTAGATATAGATCCAGACTTGCACAAGCAAATGTCTAATGCCAGCTGCACTATGTCACATAAATTGTAGAAAGACATGTTTAAAATTATGATATCACTAACATTCAAGACGATACTAATCATATTATTATGTATGTATATGTCTATATTACGAAGAAACATAAAACAGTCACAATGTCTTTAACGAAAGCGTGTTCGAATTACTTTTCTGCGACATTATTAATTATGTCGCCTGCGATTGTGTGCGACTCCATGTAATGTTAAATCGAATCAACAAATCTTATCTCCGAGCTATTGGCAGGGTACTTCAAAATGTTTTTATTTTTACATTATTTATTTATAAAGCCTTTATTACAAATAAATAAAAAAAGACATAGCAGTGTAACCTGCTGAATTTTCCTAAGTAACTCCAAGTGCTTCGCGTATTTATTAATGAATATCATTCAGAGCTTGTACTAATATCAAGATATGTTGGAAATGAAGCTTTTGCGTATTATATTCATAGATCATAATAAAAAGTTGTTGTAAATGTTAATGTCCACCGGAGGCCTTTGACGCTGAAACAATTGAAAATATCTTATAATACTCCTGAGTCCTAAAGTGGACTTATCTATTATGTTGTGTTGTTTTCGGTCAAGGAAAGTTATGAACCTATACCTAAGCTGGGTAAATAATTATGTCCTGATGAATAATAATATACAAGAAACGGTGACGCTGTAATGTTATTTAATATTTAGTAAATATCGAATTATTTCAGTCTTTGTACAGATGATGTTATTATTATTACCTATTTTTAACACATATTAGACTTTGTGTCAGTTACTCAATATATACAGTAGGTATACAAAAGATGGTTGATATACAAATCATTGAAGCTTTCAACTGGTTTCCTTGAGGCACTCAGACGGATGGTCAGAGGTGTATCGTCTTTATTGTCATACTGTCAATGTGAGTGTCGCACTTGCCAATCAATTACAGGTCTGCTCTTCCAATCCGTCAACCGATTGACCTATTTTTGGTTTATTAATGTCTACAAAAAATCTGTAGTTGGCTGGCAAGCTTTGTTAGTGTAGCGCGTAGGAAAAGACAAAACTAAACGACTGCATGCAATCATTGCCATTTAACTAATGATGAAACGTTAAAAACTAGAACGTCTTGAAAAAACGAGGTTTCCAAAGATATTGTGAATCCAAGTCACACTTTTAACAGTATAAAACCATAAATTCAACAGATGAAGAACTGAGAACGAAAAATGTAGAGCATTTTCCAAGATCAAAGCATAAAGGAAAAGCAGTTACAGTCTTTCAGTTTTATCCTGTGTAGGTAGGTATGTAGCGTGTATTGTTCTGTGCGGGTTGTGTACTGACCTGGCCTGTACCGGTCGAGGGAGCTAGGGTAGTTGTGGGCGTAGATGGCGCGCGGGGAGTAGCCGTAGGTCTCGCGGTGCACCGGCAAGTAGCGGTAGCCGGGCACGTTGATCCTGTCAGCAGCACCGATGGGGTCGTCGTAGATGGACTTGCTGTACGGGTATGTGGACAGGAGCTCGGGGAACACGCTACGGCGAGACGGCCTGTACCTCTCCTCAGCCCTGATGTCTTCCGATCCTAACACGACAATCCATCTTTACAATGTGCTCGGGAACTTTACGATGTAGCTTTTCAATGATTATGTGATATTGTCATAAAGCTGTCGTAGGGCTTACCTTTTAGAGATCGCACGAAGGATTGCCAAAATCTGGCTTTCTTCGATGGCGTCTCATTTCTGCCGATCATTTCTAAATGATTTTTAAACATTTTGGCGGCTTATGTCGTGCTCGTGGTCTGTAACAAACGTTATTATGATAAGCTCTCGTTAATTAGTCTCAGACAAATGTTTCGCTGTCAATCGGCTAGCATTAACCTTGTACATAGTGACGTGTATCTTTGAGACACATATTCAGGTGACATAATTGACTACAGCAGCGTGCTCGTTCCTCGTAAATAGAGCAATGACGTATGGCGAGTTAGCAGCGGGGCTGCAAATAGCCGGTCAGCGGCTGCCGTAGTGTCGGATGGCCGGAGCACTTGGCCACTCGCCAACGTGGCCGTGTACAGTCGGGAAAACTTGAAAACGGCCGTTTTTACTAATGTCTGTTCTCTGCTCAGCTATTTTCGAGTTTTCGTCGACCTTGTTGCGAGCGCCGTGGATAAGTCAGCGGCCTGCCGCAATTTCTAATTACGTAAGCCTCGTCTCGAAAATGCGAAGACAAACTTACGAGAATTTATATTAGGCAGATTCAGTAATTTACAGACACATTTCTAGACTTTCAGGATTTTTCGTATGTTATTATTTATTACGAGTTTTAATTTTACTGTTCAAGGTTCAGCGTTTCCTGAATTTCATTTTGGTAAATGAGATTCTCGTAACCATTATCTTTGAAACCCATTAAAGTTCACATAAAAGAATGACAGAATGTCACTGTAAAATATTCGGACCTATATACCTATATGTTTATTTGAAACAGTACTTCATAAACACCTGAACATATTCCCGTATCCTATAAACTTTCCACGGACGTGTTTCCTAATAGCACCTCGTAATACCCCATACACAAGCCGTCAACTCCGTAAAGTTTATTCGTTGATATGCGTCACTGGTTTACATTCGGTGGAGCAGAGCACATCAGTTACAGTAGATCCAATATTTGTGTTGATAAGAACATTGCACAGATCTTAGCAATGTAACACTTGAAAGCTTCATAACGAATAATAATCTGCTCAATTGCTATATCTAACTGCGTCTGCATAAAACTATTTGAAAAGGCAAATATAATGTGGGTCTTTCATCTTTAGTATCTAACATTATTTATTGGTGAATTATGTATTATTTTTTTATTAATTTATTGTTTTGTTTATGTTTTTAAAACATTATTAGATTACCTCTGGATACTACTTAACATACATTGACAGTAAGTAGTATAAGTAATAAATAAAATAATTTAAGAACGAATGATGTTCTTAATTAATTTTCAATGTAGATTTAGTTTCCTGATTTGTAATGAAATTCATAGTCAATTGTAGTGAATTTTCATGTTTTTAATTATGCATGGCTAGGGTTTTCTAAACTTCTTAACATATCAGTTTTAATCTTCTTGTATGTCTGTTCTTTCTAGTATTCTGAGCGTGAAATATCTTTTAAATTCGGATTTTTTGGAAATGATGCTATGATAATATGTTATACTAATTTATTATTGTTTATATGATTTAGTGATAAGTGTCTTTCAATGTTATATAGGACAACCTATCTAGACCATAAAAAATAAGTTCTTTCTATGTTTAAAAATGAGGCCAAGATTAAGGCCAATGTCAAATATGTTTTGCCCATTAGTCTCCGGAATTCATTTCATCAATCAATGGGTTCCATTTTGTGCACGGTTGAGGCTATTTAAAAGTCGAAGGTTAGGCTATCCGTGAAAGTGTTAGTTCAAAAAATGCTAGTCGATTGTGAAACGTTTTTAAAAATACACGAAGGCGCGTCGATTTGGCGGGATTGCAAATTTGGCGCGGGATGAGTGCAGCCAAAAATAGGCGCGGCTCGGGCGGATCGGATTCACGGCATTCCCGGATCTTGAGCGCATTGTCGCGCACAGGTGAACAGGGGTGGGTGCCGCGGGCTGCACCTTGATGGATGACCCTTGATCCATCTGCATCGTTAATGAACCAGTACTTTTTTTTCATTCTGTAGTGTGGCTAGGTGTGGTATTGAAACTTATCATAGTACAAATCATTTAACATTTTTGAGGTAGGCACATTACAAATGCTTGTTAATAGTAAGAACTAACAGGAAGGCTCTTGTCCTGGATTATATCGACACCTCTAGATGTCAAGAACTTATGTTTAAAAAAATCACTAAACAGGAACACGTTGAAACAAAAAATTTTTCACTCAATTATTTTTCACAACTATTTTAATTTACGTGAAAAATATTACCTATTTGCTATTCAAAGTGTAATTGTTAATTTTTTTTTGACAAAAGAATATTTACAGTAAAGTTTTAAAATTAATAACAATCTTGACTGGTGATAATAACATTGTGACAAACTTACGTGATGCTGAGGCTATGTTACCCGATTATGATCTCCGCTTATCTGGACTAATCACCCGCGAGTGTGCAAACTAGACGTAGACGAAAACTCGAAACGCCCGAGCGAGACAGCGTGACAATTGCGCAACTTTAGAGCGAGATGGATACACTTAAGGGTGTCACCGCGCGTAGGGTTCGCATCCTGTGGACACTTTGGCCTTAGAGATTAATTTTTGAGCACTGGCCGATATCTTACCGATTAAATAATGGTCGTATATATTAGCAGTGTGGTTTCGTTGACGAGCCGACGTCGAGTGTCGGACCGGGGCGGGCGCGCACTGACGGCGGGCGGCCGCTCGCCGCGCTCGCCGCCGCCCGCCCCGCTCCGCCGCCCTAGCAAAGAATTCAATAAACATTTATATTTTGTTCATGTTTTACTACTTTACGTGCCTTTGTCGTAACGGAATTTAAATTAAAGCTATGCCATTCTTTCTTATTAGACTTAATGTCATATAGGATTCGAATTTGCGAACTGAAACCAGTGTGTGAGATGCTATGAGTTTTATATAAGTGGAGATCTACGAGAAGAGTGTTTTATTGATATTATTTTCATGAACTTCATTAACAACAAAAGTAGTTTTCTTTAAAAGGAGGTTGGAACAGGCGTAGCTAGTTTTAAGTTTGACGTTTTAAAGTGATCACAATGTATCCTATTGAATAAATAAAATTGACTATAAAAGCCCATGACGTTTACCGTCCTTTTGTGAATTTTTACAATAATGACTTCCACATAGGTACAGAAATGGAAGCTTTTAGAAGCTCCGTCTGCAAATAGTTTTAAACTACCAAATCTCTGATCTCTGTTGAATTTTCGTAATTTACATACTTTTATTGCACAGCTTGTTTATGCGTCTTATAGTATAGACGAACTATCTCAAACAAGAATTGGATGGAAATCGGTATGTTAATTTTTACATTATTTTTTTTGACTTAATACGACAACAAGTAATGTTTTAAGAAAATAAAATTTAAAACAAATACGGATTATTCGAAAAAAACTGATAGTGCTTTTTTGTATGGGAAATTTGTATGAACTCAATGCAGCAAATTAACTACATATTATTAGCATCTACCCACCCGTGTGAAGCTGGGATGGCTCGCTATAGCAAAAAAACTAAAATTAACTTATAGTTTAAAGTAAAAAACTTTGCATTATATAAATATCGAATACACCTACAGTTTTTTATTATTTGCTCAAACTTGATAGGTATAAAATATTTTATACAGAAATAAACCTTTTTCAATGTTCAATGTAAAGACTAAAATAGACTGACAGCTCAAACACTCGCCTCTACCTGAGGATTTCAAGTTCGCCGATGACTCAAGTGCAGATTCTGATGTCGTGAATAAGATTTGTTTATATTTTGGTTACGAAATATTCGGTCATAGAACACGCCTACTTTATTCCTATGGTTAAAAATATACTGTAATAATAGAGACTACTATAGATATGTTCTGACCTCACGTATCGTTATTATCTTTGCTAAATCCTTTAATCAGTCGACCCGTTCTCTAGTGATGACCTTTCAAATTTTAATATGCGGCAATTGTTTTGAACGAAACAACCTTACACCTTTCTTAACTTTATTTTGGAATGTTTCAATTTTAAAATTCCTTTCTATGTAGAAAAATGTTTTCAAGGCAATTTTTGTAACACATAGGTACTTTATAAAAAATCAAACCAGCACTCTGTAAAAGACATCTTAATTCTCTAAAATATTGCTCTTTGGCAAGAACAAATAACAAATCATTTAATCGTCGTCCTATCTCATTTATAACAGGATGTTTATAAAGTAACATCGACTGAAATTTATAACTGCGCACAAAAAACTCTTTTTAATGCATTTCAGATTTATTTCTGTGAACATTCTGACAAGGTCGGCGCCGTCAATGACGGATAATCTCTACTGTAGCTATTCAGAGTACTTATATTTAGCACAAACAAATTGTATCTACCTATATCTATTTCACTTTGTCTTGGAAACCAGAATATAAATTAACTATACATACACCTTCAACTACAATCTAATTGGAATGTAGGTGTACCTACAAATCTTCTGAAACTTAATGTTCATAACAGGGAAAGGATATGATACTTATCCAGGACGAAAAAGAAGCGGAGGAGAGAAGATTCATAAATGGTTCTCTCTCTGTAACAGAACACCTTTGTCCAATCATTGGAAAAGTAATAGACTGATGATAGGATGGTATTTTGTTTCTACTAGCTGCTCCTCGCGTTTTTACCCACGTAATCTTGTTAATCGTGATAAAACATGAAAGTAGATAGATATCTTATGTCTTGCCCGAGGGATAAATATATCTCCATACTAAATTTTAATAAGATTGGTTTAGCGATTTAAGCGTGAAAAGGTAAATAAGGCTACTTTCGTATTTATAACATTAGTATCGATAGTGTAACCACGACTCGTACGTAGTACAAGTACGAGCGTAGATAGTTAGATACCTATCTACGTACGTATCTACGAGTACTTTGGCCGGAGAATTTGAGATGACTCTTGTGCAGATGTTTAGAATATATATCTACGTATTTGGAATAGCTGCATTTATACCTTTACGTCATCCATTCAGTATCGTGTGCACTTGAATGAATCCCCGACTTTCAGTCTCCTTATGTTTACGTTGTTCACCACTACTTAAATAGGTATTTGTGTTGTCTGGCCGCACGCCGTCACTGCCACTTCCCACGTGCTTCACCCTGAAAAATCACGTTTTATCGAATTTTGGCGTGCGTTCAACTGTTTTTATAAATAAGTTATTCAACTATAAACAGCTGAAGATCAGACTTGGTAACAGCTTCCGATGCTGAGACTCCGTTCCTTTAGTACTGTGACGCTTGCATAGTGTGCCAATAAGAGAAATCATTTATAATGATAATTTATCTTATTTCTCATAGCCGGAAGTTTTCTAAAATCGTTAAATATAAAAGCTACATATATAATGTAGTGATTTCTTTTGCAGACCTATATACCTAGAAGCCTACATTTCTTTCACACATTACATCAACTCTAACCAAACTGTTTAGCCAGCGTAAGCTGATAAAGCAGCAGTAATTTTTCTCCAACATGTACAAATATAATGATTTCTTACTAAGAACTCTACCAGACTAAAATATAGCCTACAATACTCAAGAATAATGGATTCTATCAGTGAAAGAATCAGATCAGTAATTTAGTCGATTACCTCTAATTCTAAACAAAGAAACAAACAAATTAATATTATAATAATAATAATTTTCATAATATTGGTATACATATATAAAAACACTCTATAATGTTCTGGGTATGCATTACACCTTCTTCTAGAGATGTTAAAGAAAGACTGATGACTCCTTCACGGGCACGAAGACATACATACATACATATTATACATACATTCATATTGTATAAGCCAAGTGTAATCGTGCGTGTCGTTGTAACCATTAGTTTACAATTGGAGCCAAAACCGGCTTAACGACCAATGCCGTGAGATCCATTTATCATTCATCTTCATTAGAATTAAGTTCACTCTCATTTATCTCAGTAACAATTAGTACACGCTTCAATTAAAAACTATAGAGGCTGATTTGTAAATCATAAATTCACCTGTAGCATACATGATAGCTATTATGTGGTAGAAACGAATTCACACGATAAAATATTAGAGGTGACATTATTGTATACTATCTGTAATATAATAACTTGGAGTTGTTACATGCAGCAAAAACGCGTGCCCTTTGGATACAAATTTATGTCACACTTGCAATTTTTATCGTGCGCATACTGGAAGCGTTTTTTGTCCTTTATTACATGTTTCGTTGTCTATGCTTTGTCTGTCCCATTCCGTAGACAACGCAACTATAAACATGAGTGCTGCTGTAGTGGGTACTCCGTGAGTCCAGAAATTTTGTGCGTAAACATTATCCGAGCTATTCAATTTTGTGCAAAAACGTACCCAAAAAGCGGTCGGCCTTAGTCTTGACAGCATTTTCCTATATTCCAGTTTACTCAACGACATAGCCAGCTACTTGATACAAGAAAAAAATATTTATAGTAGATATCATAACACTGGTGGAATAAATACGCTATTATTCTAGATACCTACCTACTTACATGAATCATCGCGTCGCGATGCACTGACCTAAAATAAACATGGAAATGTTCTGTAAGTTTCACTGCTAAAGATAGTCTTGCTAATGTAAACGCAAGAGTTATTCTTATTACATAATCGGGATGATAAATATAATACAAAGTTTAATGACATAATACATAGTTGCTCTTCTGGTCTCCTGGCATCAAATATTACGACCTCTCAGAACTACAATTATTTACGGATATAAAATCTAAAATTAGAGAAATCGCTAGTAGGATATTTTTGTTCCATTTAGCATCAGTAGACGGTAATATAGTTGTAACTCAAAAACGGAATATGTGTACAAGTATAGAACAGTTCTAGTACATTTTTTCCACATTAACTATAGTTAATAAATATTTTAGTTCACCATACATTTTCGTTATTTTGTAACTATTTGAAGAAAAGTTATTTAGTAACAGACAGTGACCAACTGTTCATTTGAGTACCAATAAACTTCCGCCGCACGGAACCATAAATCGTCGTAACAACGCGGAACTTTGGTTTTTGAGCGAATACAACGCAAAATTGTACGCAACCCTAATCACCGTTAATTTTGCTGTCGGTACTAGTTTCCTCATTTCTATGTAAAATAAAAACTGTCTTGAAAATTTTGTTTTCGTACGTAAATTGTTTTAGGCTGGCTTGCACAACACGTTAAACATTGTTTAATTCTAGATTTAACTTTTACCATACGATTGGTGACAAGTGAATTTCGTTAAATTGAGATTTCAATCGCTGGTGCATGTAATACAACATCACGCGCTGTTGTTACTTTTTATCTCAATGAAGTAATGAGTTTAATGACAATGTGTTATCGCGTAATAATAACATACCTTAGTATTTAGAAAATAGTGTGGCATATAAACAGGCGGCCTGATGATAAGCCTTTTTATGAACTGATTGAGTTGGAGCAAGTTGACTACAATCAAAAGCTTTTTTTGCCATGTAAACTTTTTCTAATAAGAATTTAGTAGGTAATAGACTTCTTGAAAGTCTCAAATTGGATTTACTTTAGTTAATAAAGCGTGTATACGTTTAAAGGACTTGACCCTATCTTACTAATATTATAAACGCGAAAGTTTTAAGTATGGATGGATGGATGGATGTTTGTTACTCTTTCACGCAAAAACTACTGAACGGATCTGAATGAAATTTGGAATCTCCAGCTTAATACCCGGGATTAACACATAGGCTACTTTTTATCCCGAAAAAAGGATAACGGAAAGACGCGGGTGAAACTGTGGGGTGCAACTAGTTATTTAAATAGTAGAAGGTACAGGATAGTTTGTTTTCCTTCCTAGTATTAAATTAGAGATAGTAAATTTTCTTTAGGAATTAGATCATCCAAAGTAATATCACGCGTACACAAAAAACATTCATTCGCACACGTCACAATCATCTCTGACGATCTTTAGATATTTTTAGCAGTTCCATAATTTGTTTACTAACACATCCGCAGCTCCTACGTCGTCGTATCATTGACAGGGCACCATATGTTGGTTTGTTGTTGGCACTACACAAATCACGTGTATGTATAAAATGATATATAGTTATAAAAATAAATCCTAATGCTTTATACTTCGCTGAATAATATAGCTAAAATTATAAGAAATGCATTTTCCTGGCCGATTTGATTTCTAGTTTGCCAAGACTTTTATGTTTTGCAAATGGCGGCACATGTTTTGATGCATAATAATAGCAGTTTTTTTTCAGTTTTGCTTCGCACGGCACTGAAATATCAGAAAAAAATATACTTAACGTTATGTTTGTGACTCCTTATTTCAACCTGTCTTAAAACCATAACTAAGGACATAGTTCGTTTTTTTTTTACTATTTATGGAGTAATATTTAACCACAAGTCGAATCACCTGATGTTAAGTGACGATGTGTTCGATGGGGCGCCACACTACACCTGACTGGGAACCGGATCGCAAGAAGGCTGCGGCAACATATCAAAAATTGCTTGGTGACAGATTCGGGTAGTTGCTAGCCAGGCGATCACTATAAAATGCCCTACCACCAATCTGGTTTCGCATCAAGATAAACTTATACCGTGATGTATATTTATAAACGTGAATTGTTACTAATGTATATTGTCCTTGTCCTAGTTTTATTGGTCCATAATATTTTTGCTACAAACCAAAGATCGGAAACATAAAACATATTATTGTTTTGTGTTGTTGCTTCCCATATAACATGCTAAAGTCCGCCGTGACCGCCTACCACATCATTGACAGGACCCCATATGTTGTGGTTGTTGAATGTTGGCACAACACAGATCACGTGTATTTGAAAATAGCGATGACGGTTAAACATAATGTTCTAACACTTTCGTTCTTAGTACAATAGGTACATACGATGAAGAAGACTATGGGTCATACCATACTCTCAATGATAGAAAGCCTGTGTTCCAGCTGAGGGAATGTTATAAGCTGATGATGGTGAAACGATGAAGTTCAAAGATAGGGGTACTCACGAATGTTTTGGCAGCATAAATAATGCATTTTTATTTTATTGTTTAATATTTTACAGTTATTAGATTTCATTGCTGCATTTGCAGGTGTTTATATTTTGGTAGACCACAAATCACCAGCAGATAAGCAACGAATAGAATTCATAATATATTTTTCATTTGTTATGTCGTGTGTAGGTAAATGAGATTTAAGGTTACTTTTCTTTGTAAGTAATGCTTTGACCCTTTTCTTGGCAAAAACAATTTTCACAAAACAAGTTCAGTATTATAAATTCTAAAGTTCTTCTATTCGTGTCCTCCCTCTATACAGCGACGGGGCCCATAAGTTGCGGTTTTTAGCTGTTGTTAAAATAGCGACGAAAGCAAGAGCCATCATGCTAACCACGCTAGTGTGGATTTACGATAGTTAGCTGGAGAGCCAACTCTATTCTATTTATTGAAGCTTTATAATAATTTTAGTGACACTTTCGTCGAGGGTTTTGTTTTGCTTTGGAAATATTCGAGATGTTAGGATAAATTTGCAAATAGATTTGGTACTTCACGAGTTCCTTTTGTGATATTCCGTGCCTTGTCAAATTCATTGTATTAGAAATGTCACCGGTAAAACTCTAGTAATTTTGACTGTAAGTAGCGATATAGTAAATTCAGCAGAATAAGTACTTATTATTGCTTTGGAACTTTTGGGTGGCATTGCATTAATCTATCATGCAAATGACCCTTTGTTTTGTTATACTATAGCTGTACGCCACGGTTTTCCTGCTATTCTACACATGTCATTTGTGGGATAATAAGTTGCCTATAAGCTATATCTATTCCAAGTTTAATTCAAATCCTTTGAGCCGTTTCAGCGAGCACTCATAATGTCAATATGATATGATGTGAAAAATTAAAAAGAAACAAATTAAAGTGCAACGACCCTGAGTATTACTTACTGCAGCTTATTCTTATACGGCTGCAATTTTATTGTTGTTGTACTTTCTATTATACAAGCCAAATCACACACACAAAATAGTGAAATGTTTATAGTCTTTGTCAATAATAACATTGTTTATTATTCAATCTTGGCATATCTACCACGTGTACTTTAGTATGATGACTTGTTGACCATGCTTTATTAATTTTACGACGATGTGACCATCAAATGAACAATTTCATGTAAATAATTACATTTAATAACTTGTCCTTTGAGTACGTGTTTGGCAAGGCTATGCAAAATTATTGTGTTCAAAATTAAATAGCAGGGTAATTCATATTATAACTTCTTCTCAGCAGTTCTCTCTTAAAAAAAGTTATCCTAGATAACACGTTTATTTATTACAACTTACAAAAGTATATCAGATTGCTTGAACTATCCAAAGATTATCTTTAGATAATAAAGAAAGATAAAAATAGTTCAATGCTTGATGAACTTTATTTAAAACGTGTACCTAAGTATTATTTTAAAATGACAAAGATTCATAATTTTTTTCTTATTTATTTATGTAATCATTTATTTCACTAAGTAGTACAAATAGTTAACTTAATGTTAAAAAAATTTCTGCCTGTTGACTAAAAATAGTCAAAACGTATGCATGTGTAGAAAATGTTACCGTTTTATAATTTGTTATTTACTACACAAAGTGCTTGGGCTGATATAAATAAAAATAAGAATTGAAAAGGTCACTCATTTTACTACAGCAGCACATAAAATAATAAACATTTATGCCCGCTGCACGTCAAACACATAAATCACTGTCTAATTAACGTGACCTTTACCACAAAAAACAGTGAAGTGTGAACGGAGTTTACCGTCGGGAAATTAGTATTCCTACCAACCGTAGCAGTTTACAGTTACACCTGCGATTTTCCCGTTATACCGGAGGAACCTTTTTCCGGAAAAGAGTGTTAATCCAGGGTATAAGCTATCTCCGTTCCAGATTTCGTCAAAATCGGTGTAGTAGTTACGGTAATACGTGGTACGTAGGAACTGGAACATAATATGCTGTTTGTGTTGTAGTGGCAATACATTGTTTTTTTTTTATTTAAAAAGATTCACACACACAAACAGACAAACTTTCGCATTTATAATATGACTAGTTGCGCCACGCGGTTTCTCCCGCGTCTTCCCGTTATCAAACCTTTTTCCGGGATAAACAGTTAACCAGTTTGTTAATCCAGGGTATAAGCTATATATCCATTCCAAATTTCATCAAATTCGGTTTAGTATTTACGGTGATACGTGGTAACAAACATCCACACGCACACACAAACTTTGGCATTTACAATATTAGTAAGATAGTAGGATTTTCCACAATAACTTAGTAAACGTTTTGAGAAACGGCCTGCTAAATACTACAAAGTAATATGCATATTTGATTGATGTGTCCAATAAAATTACATCAAACCAACTGAAAGCGTCTGTTTATCCGCTGGCTGAATGACGCGGGTGTCGATATGCGTGGGCGACCTACACACCGATGGCGATCACAGAGCACAACCAACACTGATAGACCCCCGACGCTTCCCTTCAATCCTCCACGGGTAGATGATAGAGATGAAACAGGAATATATGTGAAGGGTCTAGTTAAAATGGCTGTTGTTACGTTGTAATATAATATCGCCTGACCTTGCTGCGAATAGTGGCCGCCCACGGGTGGACTGAAGACGCGTCTGCTGTTCTTTGCTCTACTGATTGGTATTTCAATGTTATCTTTTTTTTTTAATAAATGTATTTTTCTACTTTCATCTTTGACATATTTACTGACAGGACGTCGAATTGCTTTTAAAATAAAGCAACAGCTGACTGTCCCAAGGAAATTTCTTTCCGGAGTGAAGAGACATATCCGTAGACGGTCGTAGGCCCTCTACGATTACGGCGGTACGGTAGCACGATACATGACTGCGATTGTCTCAAAATAGTCTCCATATTCGTAGCATTTGTCTTTTACACGTTTATAAATTTTATCTTTTCAGTAATATACATAAAATATACAATTATATATCGTCGGCTAGCAAACAACACCGCACAAGTCAACATTTTGCGGTTTTGACATTGATTCTTTTGTATTTTGTTTGTTTTTAAATTTATAAGTTTGAATGTTTGTTATATTATTATGTGATTCGTACAGAACAGTGCGAAAAATTCGCATGTGCGAAAAAGCTATTTAAGTCATTTAGATAAAAAAAAACATACAATTTAAACAATTTTATGTCTCGCCTGAAAAATTACAAAATTTGACTTGTGCGGTGTTGTTAGCTAGCCGACGTTATGTAGCATTGTAAGCAATCAATATCACTTCTTAGATCTTTTTTTAAACTTGATAATAATATTATGTGATTATGGTAACATTACATTTTAAAGTCATTTTTGGTTCTATATCGTGCATGTAGCATACTTAAAACTATATTATTCAGTAGCGACCCGCCCCGGTTTCAGGTGGGTTAGCTACATTTTCTTTGTCACTCAAAAGTAGCCTACAGCTGTCTATCAGAGAATTCTCAAAATCGATCCAGTGTTTCAATTACCTCTTACAAATCAAAAAACTTTACCTTTTTATAATATTAAGTACATGTTATTATTAAAGTGTAGCCTACTCTCCCACCTCCACCCATACCTATATGGTCATGGTCTTTAACAATGAGCCTTTTCACTAAGCTCAAGAGTCACACAACGAGCCATGGGAGAGCGCCATGCTTGGAGTTTCTTTGCGTGATAAAATCCGAAACGAAGAAATTCACCGAAGAACCAAAATTACCAACATAGCTCTCAGAATTTGCAATTTGAAGTGGCATTGGGCAGGTCACATCGCTCGACAAACCGATAGATAAAATATTTTTATACTAAATCAATCATTCACAAACGTGGCAGATCTTTCCCACTTTTGAATTGGTTAATGAGAGACCGTCTGAAAATAGTGAAAACTTACATAATAATCGTTTTCTTTGAAAGTTTAACGCACTACAGCGAGAGGGCGCGGGCGTAGTTATGTCACAGGAGATAAATTGACAGAAAGAGGTCGGGTAGGTGCGTACCTACCTGTTTCCCAAATATCATTTTATGCTTTACTAGCTGTTCCCCGCGGTTTCAACCACGTGGGCTACAGTTTATCGGAATAAAAAAGTATTTTATGTCCTTTCTCAGGGTTCAAGCTATCTCGGTACCAAATTTCATTTAATTTGGTTCAGTGGTTTAGGCAAGACAGACAGACAAACAGACAGAGTTACTTTCGCATTTATAATAATATTAGTAGAGATTAGTGTTATTGCGTACGAGTGACAGGTACTAACTGCTTCATTAACCTTGCATCTAGCAAATTAATTAGTTCAAACATTAATTGCCGTGTAAAAAGCTTTAGTCGCAGTTATGAAAATTACATTTCAAATGATATAATAATGTGAGTGGAAGTGGGCCACGTTTACTCACCGCGGCCGTGGCCCGCCTCTCTCGAGTGGTAATGACTACCGACGGTATTATCTGCAGATACAATGTATAGCTTGTTAACCTAAATTAACGGAGCCGTTGTGGCCAAAGGGTAAAACGCGTGCCTTACAACGCGCTGATACCGAGTTCATTGCGTAATAAGTAAGCATGTTAGAAATCTATCAAATTTACTTAATAATATAGCAAAAAGGTTAGTCGAGGAGACACACAGGAGACCGAAGAGCTGGCAGCTACCTCGGACAAAGAATTAGTCTAGCCATCCAAAGGGGGAACGCTGCCAGTATCTTCGGAACCTTGCCTAAAGGGACTCCTTTTAATAATATATTGTAGTTATTAATTTAGGTTTTTTGGTTCATTGTTATAATTATGTAGTATATATTTTTGTTATATATATATCAAACTTAATAATATTATTATATAAGTACAAGATAGACATTTTATAAAAGTGGTAGCTTATTAAACGCATTATTTATTATATTTTCTCAATTCTATGATTTAAGTCACACTAGTACATACTTAATTATTAAGCTAATATAGATACTTTGAAATTGAAATAAAATTGATACCAAGTTTGAATCACATCATCACATATAAGCTACATATGTGCGGATTAGTCATCGCTTGATACGGCGAAGGAAAACATCGTGAGTAAACCGGTATGTCTAAAACCATGACATTTAAGGGAAGGGCATGTAACATTTAGCAACCCGCATGGTGCTAGCGCGGTAGATTATGGTCCATACTCTCTCTCAGAAAGAAGGTCTGTGTCCTAGCAGTGAGAAGTTGGCTGCTGATGATAATGATGAACCTAAATCAAACGTATGATTTGCTTTAACTAGTACTTACTTAGGTATTTTTTTCTAATTTTCAAAGCAATCAACGCACACTTCGAAAACAGGATGTAGCCAAATAACGAATGCGGATTCAACGTACCGCAGACGGACATGTTTTTCAAAAGCAAATAAATCTCAAACAGAATGGAATGAATAAAACGACCCTCAAGGAAACTCCAAGACATCCCCTCACCGGTTGACAGCTCGAGACTTTTTGAAGAGAAGCCGGAAACACGTCAGTAACTCGGACAGTTGTAGATGGCGCCACAATAGCGAAGTTGTGCCATCGCCGTGGAGTCGCGGCCGCTCCGCCGCTTCCGTCGGGAGATTCGCGCATAGAAATGGCAACATTACACATTGTTACACAAAACTTTTCTATCGTAATGCCCTCTACGAAGCGTACTTCATCCAGTAATTCTCGAACCGCTTCCTCTTTCACAAGTTGCTTGAACAGAAACGTTGTCGTGTTTATTTTCGAGCTTATAAAATACTAGCTGTTCCCCGCGGTTTCTTCCGCGTGGGCTACGGTTTACCGCAATAAAAAGTATAGGTACTCTGCCCGACCTCAGGGTTCAAACTATCTCCGTACCAAATATAATTTCAATCCGTTCAGTAGTTTAGTGTAGTTAGTGTAGTAGTGAAAGCGAGACAGACAGACAGACAGATAGAGTTACTTTCGCATTTATATAATATAATGTCAAATAGGGAAGTAGCGATTAATAAAACTACAAACATCTGCTTCACGACTTGTTTCAATAAAAAACATTGTTTAAAAGTCAACGTTAACTTTACGGTCAATTTTACATTTTATGAGCATTTAAAAATTCATGGCTGAAAATCGGGATGACTAAGATTGTGTAACATTCAACTACCACCCACTCCATTCTAGACTGGACTAGAATAAAGGTCGCGGTCATGATCACCCACCCACCCCCTTCTTCCCGTCTAACAATAGCATCTTGCTTGTCTCAAATATTGTGACTTTTGTCTCCAACAAATTTTCAAATGACGACATAAGAAAATGAAATGAATATTCTGTTTATGACGACAACATTGACTGCATCTTATCGATGTTGTATCTTATTTTAAGAGCTACAGTAAAGTTGGCATCCTGACAGAAACAATAAAAAATAAGTATATAGAGTTTGATGCAGTTTCTCTCGCGGATATGTGGCTGAAGATTATTTTGATGCCGCGGTAAATTCTTACTACTCTGTGTATCATCTGTGTTTTTTTTTCTGACCCAGCGACATATCACCGCCAGTGCCTAAGCTGCTAGTCTTAAAACCTTGAAATTTTCAGAGTATGTAATATTTGTAACGTAGGCTTGTATTCAATAAAGGAATTTTCAATATCTAAACGGTTAGTGAGTGAAATTGAGATAAAGTATGAAAAATTCGCATTCCAGGTGTAGCGTGGCGCCATCTTCGACCACATCGTCACTCAACATCAGGTGAATTGTGATGAAACGCTACCCTGTATGTAGTAAAAAAAATGTATATACCGGTTTTCTTAATTTTCAGGTTTTCAACCAGCAGATTGCTAATTATTTGTATACAGTAGCTGTTATTTTAGACTTAATGGAGTAAGTCATGATCCTGATACATTAACTACTAGAAACATCAATCAAACGGTCACCAGTAAACACTTTGATATCGTGATACATTTTCACTGTTCAGAATCGGAAAGAGTCGTGGACGTGGTTAACAAATAGAGTGATCGAATGCACACACAGGGAGTGGCGATAAATGTTGACTCGGCACACGTACGCCTCTGTTGGCGTACGATGCGCTCGTTTGGCGTTCACATCGATGTTTGCATTATTTGTTACTCTAATGGACGATTTAATTGCTTTCCGTAAGGTCAAATATTGTTTGACTTTGACATGTGCGTGATAGTTTAAACAACGGAGCTTTTAGAATACCTCAAGGGCGTAAAGAGACCATTTTCTGAAAAGGTGACGGATTGTTTTCGTTTTTACTTATTATTTTGAATAAGACTCTCGCGTAACTCTGGTTGGAATAAAAATGGGATAATACTAGGCAAGTTATAATTTCCGTGTCGAATATAACATCGTAACTTTACTTATATTAATTTAATGGCTATCAAGAATAAAATACCTACTAAATAGTAAAATTTTTCCTACGCACAAAACAAAATTTATAGCCGCATGGTTTTGAAATGTGAAATGAGTTACTGTGTTTACCTGCGACTTGATTTTTGGTTCGTAATTATAGTCATCCTAAAATCAACGGCCGTCCGTTAATAGCTACAATCACCGCACAAACCATGTTCCAGATAATTATTGAACAACATTAACGCAATAGATAAAACAATCACACGGTTGAGAGCAATACGCAAAAGTATTAAGTCGATTTTAGAGTAGCAAGCAAAGTTAGACTTTAAATTAAGACCGTAGAGTTAATTTTGAGTTAGTAAGTACCTGAAAGTGTTAGCTTTTTCATATCTGGCAACAAACGGGCAATTGTTGTAGGGTGTAATTCAAAGATGGCACGGCACGCGTCGCGCTCGTGGCGGAAGCGTCACCCGGAAGCGCGGGAACGCCGCCCGCGCCCTGCAAAACAATACCGTAGCGTAAATTGAAATAAATTGACGCACTCATATTGTTTTGGTACACAATAACGTTCACAGGTCATCATCGACGAAAGTTAAAGTGCTTTTTATTATTTGAATAATAATTATAATGATGCTTAGATCCACCATAAAATTTACGGAAGACGTTAACTCATTTGAGAGCCATGTTTTAAAACTAAGCAAGCCTAAATGGCAGCAAAATGAGTCATAACAAACGCATAGTTAAAAAATACCTGGAGCTTTTTAAATATTGCACAGTAAGTATTTGTTCCGTTTTAATTACAACTGATAAAAAAAACAATTTTTACTATAATTAAATAGTAGTTACGCAAACATTGACTTTAAAAAACATGTTACTCATCCACCGAGTAATTAAAAGTCACACGGTGGTTAAAAAAACAACAGCGTGGCGAGGGCGGCCTTTCCCGCGCCCTTGCGACTCGTCGCGCTAATTACGCAATCAGTTCTCACAATTACCGGTGACAATGTTACCCCACACCGATTTAAAGTTGCCTTTACATAGGAAGTTAGATTGGTGATAAACTGATAACTGCGTGAAAGTCAAAACAAATCAGCTGCCAATCAACAATTAACGTCAAAAATTAAAAAATAAGTACCTTCACTATTTCACGTCTAAAGACAACTTATTTATTATTAAATTAATTAGAAATATTCATATTTTTTATTGTTCCTCACAGCATTATTATATCTGCTTGCGTGAAGCGGATGACCGTTCAAAAACAAAAGAGGAACGACATATTATCATTAAAAAAGACGCAGTTAGTTATATTTGTTACCTACTGATAAAACTATACGCCGTAAAATAAAATCATGCCTATCTTAACGAAATATTATTAAACACTTACTCTTTAAAAGTAAACATTTCTAGTCAGAAGAATATTCAACGTAGGTATATTAAAAGCAATAATTTCATTAGCTACACGGCTCATTAGCCGCGACCTGTAAGAGCTCTCTGCATACCCTTACCCCGGAGGGTGGAGCCCTCGCATAATGTTCATCATCAGAGAACACACAGACGTACCGCGTGTTCGCTAGCAAACGGATTAAAACACTGATACTGAGATCTATAGAACGAGAAAGCTATGGAGATGACCTAAATACATATTTTATTGAGCGCTGGTAAGTTTTTTTGTTTTGATTAGGTACAGGATATGATGATATTCTAACTCAAGCTTCTGCCTGAGAGTCTTTAGATAGATTTTTGCTTGCTGTCGAACAATCTTTTACATATAATTAGAAAAGGAAACAGCCACCATTACAGAATTTAGTTTACAATCTCTAATACAACATCAACATGTCTGTTGGCTTATTGGCTAATGAATATTTCATTGTGTATTCTGATTTTAACACGACAAGCTGGAGCTGGAGCTATTTTACCGCACATTTTTCAACATTAGCCACTCAGGCGCTGCCGTCGCACGCCTTACCGTCTCTAAAGCGCTGCGCGGTCGAACATATTCACCAACCGCAAAATACCGCGGTATTGTTTTTTGATATTGTCGTTTTTACTTAATTTCTAGCAAACTTATTTAATTTCTGAAACTAGTTTCAGAAAGTAGACAGATTGGGCATTACACTAGTATGATTTGTTATAATGAATATGATATTTTTAAATACACATTACCACGTTAACTTTGTCGTCATGAAATTATTACGTTCATCTGTTGTAAAATGTTTATAAATTTCCGAATAGCAAAGTAAATAACAATTCTATCAAAATAAGAATTAGATAGGTTACACGTTGCTAAAAATAAATATCAATAACTAGTTATACTGTAAAACACTTCACAATTCTAAATACGAAATTCTCCACAAGTTTGTAAAGTTGTACCTAAAAAAGCAAATTGAAGCCAGTGTCTATTTTTTTTCTACATCCATAGATGTTTTTCTTTTATCCGATAGTGTTGTTCAACTAGTAATAATTTTAGCCGATTATAATCGTGTATCACGGCCAATAGTCGATTATAGAGGCTTATTTACAACACTTGTCGTTGAATCAGCTGTGGGCTTCGATCGTTACCCGCAGCCCTTTAGCGCGCGACGCGCGGGCAACCATCGAAGCCCGCATCGCCTGAGTGGTTAGAAAACGCTTAGAAATAAAATTATTATCCTGTTTTAAACTACCATGGTCCATAATATTAGAATTAAGTTTTGAAACTTCATAATTATTTATTTTTGTTTGAATATCTAGAACTCAAAAAACTACTTTTTTATCGCCTAATAAAAAAAAATTACAAAGCTACTCCAATCTACATTATGATTAGAGGATGACAAATACTTGTCGGAAGCGATCCATTCTGGCGGGAAACGGCACGCAGGAAGTCGATTCGCAGACCACGAATGTTGTCGGCGCCACCGTCACCGTTTGCCATTTTTAAAATGTGTTATTCCCAGTTTCACTCGTAACTTTTAACGATAAAAATAAAATCGCAATCATAATTCAGAGCGTGATAACTTTGGTGATAATTTTTGTTTTAAACTTGTACTTCTGGGGGAAAATTACAGATTTCTCATTTGATAAACATACATTTGTACAAGCCGATTTTTCTCTCAACTGTTAATCGTGGATTGTATTCAATAACATGCTATTATTAGGTACGCTTAGTAACATCAAAATACATAAACCAAAAGGAGGGGAGCGAACATCTGCCATTCGTTCAACCCGCCTACCGTTACATCTGCGAATGTTTAAAAAACTACTTAAATAACATTTCGAAGATCACATAATATAAATTAAACAACCATATTGACAAAAGTGGATGCGTCACGAATTGTGCTAAAGGCTCACCACTTTTGGGTATAGTTTTGGGGTCGCGTGGTAGCCAGGTGGTTGTTCAAAGTCATTCTTCGATGACAAATTATCATTGTGTTCTTTAAAGAACTCGCGTTTTTAACAATGGCAATAAAATGATGACACTTTTTATTTGAACCCCAGTTGACTTTTGTGTAGAGACACGAAAAAACTTTTAAAGGCACTTAGATAAGTCTACAAAGACTTCCTTAAAAATATGCACTAAGACTGTGAATGATTTACCATATAGGCTATAATAAACACAATAAAAACGTCTGAATAAAACAACAATCAATTAAGTCATTAGTCTATTGCAGTCTAGTCTAGTCATTAAGTTTTCATCACCGTCACTTTGCATTCCATTGTCATTAACTATGTCTGAGCAGTCAGCGTGGCTCATCATTAGACCTTTGACTTAAGTTAACCTGACGGCAAAGCAGTTAGCATGTCACTTACAAACAATTAAAGCAGTATGTCAGTAGTTCTACCTATTCATGGGATATTTTTGTATAAGTTTTTTTGATTTAGCAAACTGAAAACATAGGTATCTAAAGTTAATTTTAATAAAACACTTGGGCAATATTATCTCAGGCATATATACTAGCTCATAATTTAGAAAAACCCTTACGCCTATTGTCCTATTTATGTTGTCAGTGTATGTTAAATAAAAAACCATAATAGGTAGACAACCAATGAAGTCTCTGAAAATCAAAATGTTAATTTTGCTTTTAATGCCATCATAATCAATATTCTACTGTAGATGGGTTGTAGGGGTGATAAAACATGTTTTATTCAGTTCAAATCATAGCAGTTGACTGTTCCTTTTCAAGCATCTTAGCATTCATGCCTCAAAATGATTCGCTGGTAATAACAACCTATTTTCATTCCAATGTTACTGACTGAAAAGTCAGTATTCATTCATTTTCACTGCATTTTCTTTTGCTTCGCCGACACTGACTGGCGTCTAGAGTTCCTGCGGTGTGCATTACTACGTCAACGTAACGACTGACTTGAAGGCACATCTTGACATGGCATTTTCTTCGTAGAAACAGCAACCTTCTAAAGTAGAACTTTAATAAAAATAATTGTAATTGCTACTGAAATGTAAACGTTTTATTTGAAAGAAAAGTTACCCGTTTAAAAAGTCTTACTTGTTTTTTTTTTACATTATTTTATTTATTTCCGGCCTTCAAAGTAATATAATTTATGACACATTTTGTATATACACAAACATATTAAGTAAGTATATGTATCCTGTTCAAACAGTCCTTTAACATTAATCAGCTGTTCCGCTAAGTCATGCATATGAACCGAGCCGTGTAACATCTACGCAACAGTAGCATCCCATTGTGTCGGATTCTTTGTACCTTCGCTAATCGAATATATATTATTCACTTCCTTCCTCTGACCAAGAGAAAGAGAATATATTCTTTTGTAGGATTCTCAATGCGATGTAAGGGCGTACCTCTTGTAACCTTTGCCGACAAAAGTCGATTGTTGTCTTGTGCAATGACTTTTGGAATAGAGCACGACGGCATTTTGCTTAGTTCCAATATTGTCAGAAAGCCAAAAGGTCTGATTCTGATTGATCACTATTACGTATTTCTTCTTTCTAATCTTAGATGTGAAAACACTTTAGCCTTTGACGAATCAAAAAACAAACTTTCAATGTTCAGTTTTAAGTTTTATCAAGTCAATATGTGCAGTAGGTTTTCAAGTAGACACGTAGGTATATATTTTTTGTTACAGAAAAACTTCAAAAACTATAAAAAAATGTAGCGGAAGTATGCCCCTGACTTATAACATTGACTTTACTGGCAACCAGAAAATCAATTGTATCTTGACATGCCCATCGCATTGTCAAAATGACCAAAGTGATGCTTTTGTCTGCTGACCCCATCATGCAATTAGAGGGTTACGAAGAGTTTCAATAACGTTACTATCTAATTTTCTCAGTCTATCGAAGCTTTTTTGCCACGGAACGATTTTACTGGCGAGAATGCACAGCAGTGGTTACGGTGTGACGAAATTGGGTAGATTTTCAATTTCAGATGTTAGCTGCGCATTACCGTAGGGGCTTCCCATTGTCGACTAATTACATGGTGTGCTACGATCGCTATTACGATTCGCCATAACAGTTAAAGTCTTTTAACTGCATCGACACAGACTGCTTGTCAGTTTTGGTCACACTTTCTTCATGGCTGGGATCTTAAATTGATGGTTGCACTACTATAGTCTACTATAGTCGTTTCATTTAGAATTTGGGTTTGGAAGTCTACAGATTCCTGAAATAAGCTTTCAAAGAACCATCCATATTGTAATTAAACATCTTACAAAACTGTGTCCAAGTGCAAAAGTCCAAGTGCAAAAGCCGTCAGTGCACTTTTGAATAGCGCATCATTCGAGTACATTAAACCTTCGTAGGATTTTAAACATAGTCCATAGAAAATAATTGCGTGATACCTAAACCAAACATGTTTCTCTGAATATTTCGCCATACACAAAGTTTGGAAATAAAGTACCTGTGTGTGCACGATTCAGATCGACATTTTGTAAAAAAGTAAAAGTACTTACCGACTCAAAAGTTCCTGAGGTCGTCAAGTCGTTTCCGATTGTCCATAATGAGTGATGAGATGGTACCGCTGACTTGTGGGTGGAAACATCCCCTTGCGACAAGCGACCGCTCTTTGTGTCACAAAGATTGCTTAAAAAAATCCTTGCGTATGTATACGTTCATCGGCGGCGAGACGACGCGAATCGCATCCGCTCTTCCGACTTTTGTCGGCGTGCCCATTGTATGTCCGATATTTTTGTTAAAATTACGTCACACAATGAGACGGACGCTCTATGGCTTGTTGTTCGATTGTTGTAACCTTATTGATCGAATGATGTACGACTCCGAGACCATTCTGTTGCGTGCTTTTCCTTCCGATCTCATCCGGGATGGTAATATTAGTGCACAAATTGCACAATACGACGCTATTTGCAGAACATTACTGTATCTGTCACATGAGCATCAAAGGTTTAATTGATGTTTGCAATATAAAGTTTGTTTGATTGTAGAACATTAATTCGAATGGACGGCAATTTGTTTTATTTAGGGAAAGATACAGATTGTAACAAAATGTCACAATATTTTAGCGGTCCACAGCCGGAGTAACCCTTTCGACAGGCTGGCAGCACTTTATCAGATTTAATAACCCGTGAACGCGAGCCGGGCCCGGGCCTCACAGCATACCGCTGCTCTACCTACTTTTCTGATTTCGGGATTGTTTTCCGCATTATTAACCTGACAATCCAATTACGTAAATAATATTTGAAACGATTATCTTTCGGAGTGAATATTTTCCGTTACGGTATTCGTAAACATTTGAATTACAAATCGTGACAGCATAATTGCTCCTTCATTTTTGTAAAAAGTTTGATAAATTAAGAATGTAACCAAAACACAACAAAATAATGTAATTTAAAAAACAAACGCTGCATTAAAAAGAGTAAGCTGTCGGCGTGAATTGTTGCAGCGAAACATTTTACAACAATAGTGAATCAATCTGTGGGGTGCGAACAAGCGGTGCGATAAAACGCGATGAATGCTAAAACAACTGGCAGTTAGTAGGGTGTGAAGGCGGCCTGAAGGCATGATTAGGCAATATCCGCGCCCTCGCCCTCTGCCCTGCCGTTACATCTTACTTAATGCCAGGGCCTGGCTGTAGCGATCGGACATCAGATTTCGGAAGATATACGATTAGCTTTCGATACTACCTTAATCTGACTCAATATGTTTTTGTGTGGTAGAGTCGATAAATAACGACTTCATTCATTTTATTCCTGTTAATAGGAATGCATAATAATAATAATAATATGGTTTAGTTAAGTAATTTTTATACACCGTCTTTAAACTGTTTTAATTTCTAACTTTTCCATTGGATTATTCGTCAATAGGGGTTTTAAAATTTAATTATTATCTCTTAGAACATATTTCGATATAATTACGTAGGTAGAAGTATTAGTACTTTTCTTTTATCGGAGTTACAAATCAAATGTCCATAGCTATAGAACGGACAAGGTACGTACAACATGCCGTGAAACGTGCTGAAACAGAAAGGGGTTCTAAATCCATTAATAAAATTTAAATCAAGACGCGGTGGGCGGCTATCTGCCCTGAATAGGTATCAGATGCGATATTAAAGGGATCCATCACACCAGCTTTGCGGTGTCAGGGCGACGCCCTTTATTCGCTTAATTAGACAGTCATTGTCACGGTGTTTGACGGCTGCGGCTAGTTTTTTAATGAATTGCAGAACAACTGTTTATGAAAATAGAATTGAACTTCCAATGATATCATTAATACATATGTGGTGGTGGTGGTGGGGGAGAATTTTTATTTAACTATGGATCTCCGATGTTTGCCGGTCACTTACCATTTTAATAATTTGGTAAGTAGAAGAAAATAACCTACAACTTTGCTTCTGCAATGAAAGTTTTGCCACGCACAAAAACGTAAACATTTTGATTATTCTAAATCCATACTTCAGGTTAAGTAGTTTATTATTGTTTCAAACGGTCAACACTAGTTTTAAACAACGCTTCGTTTCGCTAATAGCCCTTGGCAAAGAATAGGTACTAGGTACTATTTAAATTCAAGAGTGATTCATGATTTCGTCACATCCATCACACGCCTCTTCAACCATCTCACATTTCCAACTTTTCTTTCCGAAATAAATTCCTCGAAGGCTATAAACGAGTTAAGCGATGTGTTCAAAGGCAATTGATGACATCGCACACCTCGTAATGTCAGTTTGATTAGATCCGACACCGTCTTGATTAAATCTTTGTTCCTGTCACATTTTATAAGATGTCTTGTGATGTTGGCAAAAGGTTGAGTATTGAGTGTTTGGCCGTAGAATACTGTTGCGCTTAGGTTTTTTTTCATTAGCAATAGGTAAACATTTGATCACAATTTTACCTGTTGGTTAGTGATGATGTGATGAACGAGGTGGATGATGGAGAATGCTGATCTAAAAGATACATATTCACTCTAGATTTCAAGGGTCGTAAACTATACTTATCAGGTAACGAAGTTGCTTGCAGGGTGTTTCACAACCGTTCGCAATATAGGTGTAAAATCGACTATTATACCTATAGTAGAAATTAGAAACCCACTATTATTGCCCGCACAATGCCCGCACAATCACATACATAGC
Organism: Opisthograptis luteolata; assembly: GCA_931315375.2. Classification (NCBI taxonomy): domain Eukaryota; kingdom Metazoa; phylum Arthropoda; class Insecta; order Lepidoptera; family Geometridae; genus Opisthograptis; species Opisthograptis luteolata. The sequence continues at coordinate 6,157,903 of OV928047.1, read as the reverse complement.
CTCTGACCCCTAAATAGGTTTCCCTGTATCTAGGGTATCAGAAACTACGAGGATCGGGGATCCACAACACCCAGACACAGAACAAATACTTGCGCTTTTTTTTTTCAATCCACAAATATTTGTCCTGTTGCGGGAATCGAACCCGCGACCTCACCCTTTACAGTCGGCTATCCGCCCATTGCGCCACATCGGTCGTATAATATACATATAATATTATATAGGTACCTATATAGGTTAGAAAGTAAGAGGATATTGAATGATTCTTCGATATTTCAATACCCAAAGTATAAGTATTATTACATTTCCTCTTTGGACAGAACTGGCATCATAAAATTATATAGCATGATGTATGATTTAAAATTACTATTGCAACTTGTTACTACTACTTATACGCTTAACATAATTTAAAACAACATTTCAGTATAAGCTAAATCGTGATTGATGAACTAGCTACAACAGTTTAATAAAGTTAGTTCGAATACGTTGTATAAACTATCGGAGAGCTGTAGACAGCGTATAAGGATTAGATGTAAATCCGCGCATGGGCGCGCATGCTGCGAGGGTACTATAACGTTTGGATGTATGGTACAAGGAAAAGGAGCAAGGCAATTTAATATTGCATACAAGCTTTGCCTCGTATCATGCTATGTCCCAGGGTTCAAACTATCTAGTAGTATAGACGTGAAAATGTAACAAACAGGCTGAGGTTGCATCAGGTGAATGCAACCGCTTCTTGCCCGTAGTAAGTTTTAAGAGTCTGGACTATTGTTAATTCTTTTGCGATGTAAGTTGACTAGGTTAGATACTTACTCTAAATTTATTTTTTTATAGATTTTACCGAATACTTTACTTTACCTACAACTGAATACTTATCACATTTTTTTCGAACCATCGAGATCAATGTTTCAAGCACAGAAACCTTCAGTTACAAATGTCACAATTGTCACCCATTCAAGTGCTGGCTGGCACACTGTTGTTATAAACCTCTTTTAATAAGTATTGATTTTTACACTGTGATGGGAACTCACAAAACTCACTTATTTTGTTAATTCGTTACTTCTTAGTAAATGTAGACAACAACGTACTCGACCAAAAGGATTTGGACGACGCGGTAACCGAGTTGATCGTATCCCTGCCTGCGAAGCTAGCGGTCCCGGGTTCGAATCCCGGTAAGGGCAAATATATGTGTGATGAGCACGAATATTTGTACCTGAGTCTTGGATATTTCTATCTATATAAGTATTTATTTCTCTATATAAGTATGTAGTATATCGTTGTCTAGTACCAATAACACAAGTTTCGACCTTTAATTTGGAGCTAGGTCAATTTGTGTGTGTGCAATTGTCCCCTGATATTTGTATTGGATTGAATTCTACTAGTCTTTCCGAATACCCACTGAGTCTCGCTGACCACCTTTCACTTACACCACTAGCTAATGTTGTAGGGGTGGCAGTACCAACAATCAAATTACTAGCGGTTTTAATATTGTCGTCGATTTATAAAGATAAGGCCAGGAGAGTAAATATTAAATTTGTTAGCGATACTCCGATATTAAGTGGGAGGGGCCAATGGTAATCCCAACAGTGCAAGTTAGCAGAACGAATGTATGTTTATTTATTGTTTTCAAAACTTTTTACTAATCCTTCTACTTACATTTGTTTTGCTTGTATTTCAATCACAATATGAAGGACACAAACTAAAGTCAACCAAAAGTGAGGTTCCGGATTTCTCGGTTTGAAAAAGATCGCATTTCACTGCCTTTCTTATGCGTTATGCTAAGAAAAAGTTAAGAATAAGTTTATGTATCATAAATTACACATTGAATACCACAAAACACATAGTAGACTTTTAAAACATACTCGTAGAAGTATTGATTTCAATTTTTTTTTTACCATGCTCGAAGCTCTCATTGCTGTGTTAATTGCTTGAAAATATAATAGTGAAAACGTTAAATCTACGAGCTGTTAGCAATTAACCGGGCATCATCATCATCATCATCATTATCAGCCTTTCACGTTCCCACTGATGGGACTCTGGCCTTCTCTCAGAGCGAGAGTGTGGGCTGTAATCTACCACGCTGGCCCAGTGCGGGTTGGTAGATGTCGCATGACCTTGAATGTTGCAGTACTTAGGCATGCCGGTTTTCTCACGAACCGGGCATCAATCTTCATTAATAAGCAAGGCACCCTACTGTATGTCTGCGTTCAATCAGCAACACTTTATATTAAATCTAGAGCTTTAAACGCGGATACTTAGATAGCAATCGATTTCGTAGATCTCAAAATAGCATTAGGTATATTAAAGTAGTTGCGCCCCGCGGTTTCACCCGCGTCTGCCCGTTATCCCGCAGGAACCTTTTTACGGGATAAAAAGCCTATGTGTTAATCCAGGGTATAAGCTATCTCCGTTTCAAATTTCATTAAAATCGGTTGAGTAGTTACAGTGATACGCGGTAACAAACATTCACACACACACACACACAAACTTTCGCATTTATAATATTAGTAGGAATAGGATTAACTGAACTAAAGTCTGATTCCTGTTTTTTTTTTCACCTCTCATTTGTTTTCGAAAACATTTGTGTGCTTTTGAGAATGATGACTTGATGAATATCGGACCATTAGATGACAAAAAAGCTTGGGATTTTAGTGAACTTGCTCCAATTCAATCAATTAGTAATAAGAATAAAATTGTCAATGTGATCGCGCCAAAAAAATTACCTGCCGGGCGTTTCTTGCCTGTTCTTTTGCCGGCGTAAGGAGGTTGGGACAGGCGTAGCTAGTTTTAAGTTTGACGTTTTAAAGTGATCACAATGTATCCTATTGAATAAATAAAAATTGACTATTGACTATTGATGACCAAACTTTTACCGTAATGTTCCAATGTTGATTAGATGTTCCTCCAGTATAACATACTATGTAAAAAAAAATGTGTTTTCTAGAATATTATTTTTATTTAGGGACAACTAATTGTTTAAGCACTTAACGCTGAAAGCTTCTAACTCATAACAAACATCTTGCTTTCCCCAGTCCTTTTAATATCTCCAACCTAACCTATTTCATATATTACGACGAAAAACAATGGAAATAAGTTTCGTCATAAGACCTCTAAGTATTCCCAGTAGGTACTAGGTATATGGCGGGTGGCACATAAATCTTCACATATTGCTTCTGCCGGAGTATCCTGGCCTGAAGAGAAACAGCCAACCCTTGGCTACCTCGTTATTGAGCTCTCACACCCATTGTTCCTGTCCCTTTCTCGCCAGTGAAGATCCTCGAAGTAGGAAACTTATACCGTCTCGCTCCAATTTCAATTTACTCGAGACGGATTTTCAGGGCTTTGTAAGATCGCTTCGCGTAGTAAACGTGAAAAAAACACATTATATTAATGGCTTTCTACACGGCTTTCAAGCCGCTAGTTACCTAATGCATAATCGATTATTTCAATTCTCAAAACGAATGTAAGTTAAATAGTTAAATAAAACACAGTGAAACGATGAAACGCAAGAAAAATTTAGGTACAGTCAGCGACAAAAGTAGCTGATCGTTCTCGATTTTCCAAATGTGTTTCAAATCAGTAATTATGATTGTTTTATTTACATTTTACATGGTATTATTTTGCAACATAACACACCTGATTTTAGGTGATGATGAGGTCAAAAATTGGTGTCTAAGATGATGAGGATAACAGAAAAAAGTGTGATTGTTCAGCGACTTTTGTCGTTGACTGTACTAATATTTAACGAAAAGCAATTTGATTGTTTGTTTGTTCCAAATAAACTGAAAAACTATTGAACCGTTTTTGATGAAATTTGGTATGGAGGTAGCTAAAACTCTAGGGAAGGATATAGGACACTTTTTATTACGATACACTGTAGTCCACGCGGGTGAAACTGCGGGGAACAGCTAGTAACGTATAAATTTAGACACAAGACGTGTCAATCACTGAACTTGAACGAAAAGAAATCATAATAATGAATGTATGGGAGAAATAATCTCCCAACAAAACAGGCACATACATAGATGGACGTAGTATAATTGTAGGTAGTGCCTTATACTACTTTACTATTATTTCCTGAATACGCAGAACTTAGGTAGGTACCTACTAAGGTTTTTACTTCTCTTTTCGCATATACTACGTATGCCCTGCGTGATTCGTTAGGTAGCTAATAGAGACGACAATCTTTTGTTCTTGTTAGGGAGTAAGTGCCTATGTGGATATTGCCGTCCCGCTTCAGCGAACAATGGCGTTGCATATTTTATGTTATATGAAAGAATTGCGACTTCTCAAATAAACTAAAGAATTTATGGTGCGTATCGTAGATAAATGAGAAAGTATCTTGGATGTTGATTTCACAAGTTAAGGACTTGCTTGAACTCCATTGGTGATTCACCAACCAATCAAGGAATCTTTGGAGTGAAAAATGGTCTTATCGATGACCGCATTCTCACTTACACCAACCAGGTGGCTGAAAATTGGGGCTAAATAAAACCATTTAATATCTGACAGTGTAATCGAAAATAATAATATGAAAGATAGTTAGACAAATTATGCAGAGTTTTAGTGGTATCAGCCATTTTAACAGGGACCAATAAATTAGAAAAAAAATAATTATAGGGTCTTCAAGCAATTTTACGCAAATATTGCCTTAATTTATTATTAATTATTTTTTTAACGTTTCCGTTACTCCTAAATCGCCATGAGATACCCTTTCAGTGAGCGGGGTGAGCATACTGAGTCCCAGGCTTTAATGTAGCTGATCCCTTATCAATAGAACACGCCAGCAATTAATCAGCTGGTAAGAATAGCGGCGGTTATTTTTGTAAAAGGTTTCTTTCAAAGGCTAGTTTAATATCTAATGGCGGGCGAAGTAGCCGTCTTAAAGCAGGGGGTGTGATCATCGGAGGCTGTTGCCGCGTGACTTGTGGCTTTTGAGACTACCGTGATATAGTGGTAAGTAGCAGCTGGTGGTTTTACAACTAGTTCATATTCTGTGGTTTAATAATAGCGCAACACGTAAATTGTTATAAGTAACTGGCCAACGTACGAAAGAAATCATATTAGACTAGTTGCGCCCCGTGGTTACACGCGCTTCTCTCCGGTTATGTCGCAGGAACCTTTTTTTGAGATAAAAAGTAACCTATGTGTTAATCCAGGGTATAAGCTATCTCCATTTCAAATTTCATTCAGTTTCGTTTTGTAGGTTTTGCGTGAAAGAGTGACAAACATCCATCCATCCATACCTACTCAAAAACTTTCACATTTATAATATTAGTATTGCCCTTTAATTAATTAATAGATAAGTAACTGAAACATAATATGATGTCTGTGTTATAGTGACAATACATTTATTTTTGTTTTTTAGTAGGATAGAATTCTTGAGACATGGAAAAATTGTGTTTTGGCCTTGTAATGATTTTCTAAAAAAAACTTACTATAATTGCAAATTTGTGATAAATGCCACTACATCAATAAAAGCTGTTGTTATCAAAGATTTTCTTTTCTTAAGTAGGTAATAGCTATTAGTGCATGATTACCTATTAGTGATCTAATATAATTATTTTTAGATTGCTTCAACCAGGTTATGAGGTTGAGACGTACTACCTCACACATATATGTTTATATTATTCTTACATGTAGGTCTTATCAAGAACATGTAATAAAATCTTGCGTAAAAAAACTTAAATAATAGGAATTTTACAAAAAGAAATAGAAATCATAACGTAATATTTATAAATGTGTACTACTTCGAATAGTTTGGATAGCTGTGCGCGTACGCGCCCAGTGTGCGGTCGTCCATTCAAGATCATCCCTCATTGTCCCTTTGTAACTCTGTCAGTGGAGACCCAAACATGCATTCTCTCAAACCATAGAAAAAAATCGATGTTTACCTTTATACTCGAGCACATATTTTTATACAAAGTGTGGTTTCATAATGAGAAGCGTTTACAGAATAACGCCTGTCCACAATACCCAAATGTGGGCTGGAATTAAAGCCTCCGTGATAAATGGACACGACACTGCTGTAATTCGTGTAGTACGGCGGGGGAAAAGTACCAAACTTAAAAATATACGACAATGATATGCCAAGAATGTGTGTGACACCGTGACAAGTTAAATTTAGTAAAACAAAAATACTTTCGCATAGAAACAATCACCCACCTCAGGGATTTTTGGCAAATACCTACGTCGCATTTCTTACGTGAGTTTGGAATAAAATTAACAATAACGAGCTTATTTTGTGAATAATTAACGAGTATAAACATAAAAATCATAAATTAAAAATAATTTGACCGTCAAAATCTGGAACAATGATGTAAAGCAATGTCGAGGAAATGTTGGCACGTACTGCTTCTCTACGCCTCCTCCATTTAGCGCTCGTAACGTAACAGACATTGTTCAATTAAATAAAGTAATGTCTTTTCGTGTACCGATATTATGTGCCAATATGTCAGACGTGCATTAGTGCTTATATACTGATCTAATTCATTTTATTTTTTATATTCATTATTGTACATAAATAAATGTAGGCATTATATAAAAGACACGTGTACAAGGAAACTGTCTAATATTGAGCGAGTGAGTAGGCAGTAGGTATGCTATTCTCGGTTGAACTTAAGCGATCTTATTTGAAGATTTAGTGTATAGCTTTCAATGTTGTTTGTTTCGTCTAAAATGTCTAGTGATGCTTATACCGTCTGTCGAAACAAATTACTTTCGTAAATTTTGATAATTTGATGCTACACTTAGGCCGGTATTCTAGAATGACGCTCAAGCAGTAATCTCTATTTAAGCATAGATTTAAGTCTGTCCTTTTTATTATACATTTTTTTTCTTTCAGATACATAGTTATATGTCACTCAATCACTACTCAAGTATTGAGCGTCAAACATTCGAGAATATCAATCAGCCTTGGTCACTTTCGTCCAGCCATGCCGTCCCGCGAGTGGCTACTCATCGCACTACTCAATGGGTGGTCGAATTTTGTTCATTCACCACGCCCGTGGCGGCAATCTGAGTAAACAGACCACCGCAAATCTGCACCGGACACTTCCGGACGGATGTATAGCCCAATTAATAATGAATAGGAGAATTTACTTCAGGATCTTGCAACAAGAACACTTTACCCATTTTTTCCACAGCTGGAAGGAGATATTATACCCCTTCTTCCACTCTTCACTGCACACAATTATAATTTTTGTGTTAGTTAATTGTAGGCACTTTTACATATTTGTCACTGAATTATTAGTCCAAAACTCCAGAACTATAAAACCTACGAGCTTGAAATTAAGCGCGCTTTACTTCTTTCTTTACGCCAACCAGCTGTTAACCAACCACGATCGGGATTAAAAGGAATTTTATTGCCATGAGCAAAAATACATCCCATTTCATCGCCAATTTCAATAAATTTCTAAACTGGGTTAGTGCGTTATAAAGCTTTTACAACATTCTAATTTTTTCTATTTTATTTTTTGCTAATAAAAATGATGAGGTGAAATTGTATTTGAATGGCCGTAAATCGTTAATCATTCCGACGTTTCCACAGGAAAAGCGTTTCACCAATAAACGCATCATTCTCGACACTATTTTTTACAAGTATTTTAATCGATTCAGCATCGGCACTATCGAGTTATCTGCGTATTTGTTTGGGATGTTAAAGGTCTATAGTCTATAACTATAACAAAAGATCTCAATCACAAGCTGATAAAGTGTGAAACATCTGTTACCCAAATTACTGTCCCTAAATGTAGTTTTAAAGTTATTCAAGTCAAAACCTTGCACATGTGGCGCTTTGTCTTTTCGATGACTAAAAGGAAAGGAAACAAACAAGTGCGGAATTGTCACTTCATAAACTATTGTTACAAGTAACTGTCCAGCCGTGGGAACACCGTCTGAGGACCATTCGCATCCGGATCGACCATTTTTTTTTACCGTCGTAAAACACTTGCAACACTAAATGTGCCCATTGAAGGCACTAGTCTTTTGAGTGTCCGCTTTTGGATTTAATAACCAAAGATATTAGTCGGCACTTTCCGTGGAGTAGACAATGAATGACACTTGTATCCGAGTTAAAATAATTCTTCCAAGCGTCATTCAAGTTGTTTTTACGAGTGAGAGCTTGAAATGTATTAATTGCTGTCTTTTCTACTCGTATAAGTTTGTATGTAAATATTTTTCTTAAAATCAAATTATTTCTTTTTGACGTTGATGTAGTTTATATTCTTTAGGTGATTTTTTCGAATAAGAAGTAAGTATTTTCGGTACTGCCTATCACATTATACGTATAAACTGTAAAAAGTAAACTTTTCCTTATTATCGAATCAGAATAGTTTACTCCAAAGTCAATTTGTACTCACCTTATGGTTTACGGTAACTTACTACGACGAAGTGCAAAATTCATTCAAAAATCATTCCTACCTGCATGCCGATGCCGTGCGTAGGTTGTAAAATTTTATGAATGAACACTATTCATGAATGGAGGTAATCAGAGATCGAAGCGAAGCCTTCCGCCTTGCTAATACCCGAACCTCGAATCAATTTTACGCTTCTGCACCGTTGCATAAAACTAAATTCAAACACAAACAAGACACCGTGAAACACGCATCAATAGCAGAATTCGCAATAGCTTGAAACCACGAATTGTATGAATGGACGCCTCCGGAGAATGAGCTAAATCAAAATGTGGATTCGATCGCTCACTCTATTTAACCGAATAAACTGTCATTTAAGATTATGTACTGGCATTAATGCATTTTTCTACAGCCCCCAACATGTAATATGGCCATTTAAATTCAATTGAAGCTTTGACTAATAATTGTTACTCTCGTAATTTTTCGTATAAAACACAAGATAAGGTTACCTACAGCTACCTCGGTAAGTTCCTACCTAAGTAGGTAGCATTGATTCCTGTAATCAAGGCATTATTAATGTTACTAATAATTGCGATAAATATTATCAAACAGTACAAATAGATAGAAATAAAATTGATGTTATCAATATTGTTTTATATCTTTAAATGTTATTAAAGAAGGTACTTCACCAATAAAGATAAAGTCAGTGTCTATTTCTTATCATTAAAATATATTGTTTCATGAACAATAAATGAATAGGTACCTATTAGATATTGCACCTACAACTGATATGAACTTACTTATAAGGGTTTATATCTACGTAGTGATTTAGCAAGAAGACTTACGCGATCCATCTTTTTTAATCACAAAACTTATTAATCCTCAAAGACCTCCTACGATTGCAAAAAAACGGAATTGTCCGAGTGTTTCTTCTCCGACGATGGCGACACACAGTCTACCCAGGAGAATGTCCCATTATATCTCCACATAAATATTCTCACTTCATTTTTGGCATAACAAATCCTTTTAAGGGTGATATACTCTGACGTGGGTCTTCTTTCCGGTCTCAACTTGAATGAAGCGACCAATTATAAGAATTAACAACGCGTAGCCTCTCAAAAGGCCCTCCAGTCTAGCTTCCGAATTTCAAAGAAACGGCAAGTAAAAGGATAAGGGATTAACGTAATTTAGTTTATTCAATGATACAACAGTCCAATTTGAATCGCCAGTCAAAGGGGCCCATGTGTGATATTATAAATAATAGTGCCGTTAAAAAAGCTAAAAACGTATCTCGCCAAAATCTTGAAATTATATCGGATATATAAATGATGGATACCTACTTACCTTCTGTTTTTCTCTATAAACAATTTACGAAATGGAGAAGTTTTTGTTGTACCGAAGTATGCTTTTGTCAGTAGTGAGAGAGAATTGAAACCCCATGGGGTGGGGCAATCCAATTTCCGTTTAATATATGGTCAGTCCAAAACTCTGATCGATGTAGTGACTAATACTTACTCATTCGTTTTTTCTAGCCCTTTTCTTTTTGTGTGCGTAAGTCAGCTACAGTAGCCCATCAAGTTACGATCCGCTTTGATTACCTTTTGATCCATTTCAGACCATTTCTATAGGAAGTCATTATGGACAGATAGTGTGGAAACATTTTGTATTTAAATATTTATTGAAGAAGAATGCTTTAGTAATAAATATGAGTGTGGTAAAATATTCGGAGGTGGTAAAATTGCTTCCGCTTGTCGCAGTGTGCATATGCACTTTAGTGCCATGCTTTGCTAATCTAGAAATCAGATAAGATAGGTAATTTCCATGTGACGATCAACCTTGTGCAACTACTTATGTTATTATCTAGAAGGTACTAGGTACTAGCTATATTAATGTAAATTACTAATAGAAAACTCTTCCGATGCAAAATTCATAAATAAGCCTCATATAGTTTTTTTTAAACATTGGTTACTTCCGCCTTACAGTTTCATCCATGTGGTCTAAGTATATATAGTTTATCACCATAAAAAGCATTCGGTCTCTCTTCAGGATACTCTGCAAAATTGAATCAGTATAAGCGTGAAAAGCAATTGATAGCAAACAGACAGTGGGACAGAGAGAAATAAATTGGTACGGTCAACGACAAAAGTCGCTAAACAATAACACATCATCCGATTTTCTTTAAACTTTCTAGAGAATCATCACTTAACATCAGACGTCGTGTTGGGGTCAAACAATACCTTGTAATTTGATGGATAAAAACAAACATTGCCGACGTAATACACATTTGGAAAATTGAGTACGTCAGCTACTTTTGTCGCTGACTGTACCAACTCGATTATTATAAAGAAAAAATTGGTGTGAATTCGAAAATTGACGCAAACACTTAAGTACAGCTAGCAGCTACCAGCTATCTATCTGGCACCGAAGTAAACGTGGAATACCGTTCCTAAGTCCACCTCCTGCCACCATCACGATATGACATTTCAGTGCTTGCCATATCCAAATCTTACCGACTTCCACCGCGAGCACAACCACCTCTCATCATTGAACCATCAGTGCGGATCGGGTTCGCCCTGATAACAATAATTAATCATGTCCCGGCCGCGAAGTGACCATTAGTCGACTGCTGACTCACCGCGACGCGGTGGTCGAAAGATAAACGACTCTAATCACTGCCGCACTTGGAAGGTTCATCTTTACCTTTCTTCAATACAAGACAAGGTCTCTTTGATGGGAATGTGGCTAAACGATAATCAACGTCGTCAACTTCATCACCTTTTAGCCGCAATCCTAATTTCCTGTAGAGGATCTTGTACTGTCCGTCAACTGTTCTGAACTCTATATTTTGAACCAGAGGCATCAGAGTCAGGAGCGCAGTAATATTATTTCATAAACTAGCCAGTAAAAAAGGTTTACTGATTTCAACTGAGGAAGTAAATTGAGACATCTGATTCATACATTCAGCTGCCACTTTGTTCGACGACATGTGGTTCAGTTGCAATCACCACCCGTGTGGTCAACTGATCGTAAATTGGCTCGTGCGTGGTGGTCACTCATTGACTAATACAAATCTGTGGCTCATTAATCGAATCGTTTGACAGCTCTTTCACAACAATCAGCGGGGCGCCATTTTGTGGCACAATTCCGGAAAGAGCATACTGACGTCTCAATTCTGCACTTCCGGCCTAGTCTTACGTGGGGGATGATAATTGTTATTTTTGATGTTACTGCATTAGATCAGGCTGGCAACTGGTAAATTGAATGCGTAAGAGATTTATCATTAGATATCTCTGGGCGAAAAGCGCAGTGCATTGCCGTACAGGAATTTATACCTACTGTTGAAGTTCAAATTTCTGAGCAGCACTGAACTTTAATGTAACTAATGAGTCAGGATAGCGACTTGCTTGTTGCCACTCAGTCACATAAAAAAGGTACGTTTAAGATCCAACCCTCGCAATAAGTATTAAGGAGAATAGTTGACAAAATGTTTATTACTCGTTCGCTTGGAGAATATTTAGGAAAAACAATTTATGTTAGTAAATAGTTTCGAAGAAAGGACAAAGTTTGTACGGGAAGGACGCGACGTCAACGCGAAGGTAATAAGCGCGCGGCGCGTCGCCTATCGATTTTCTGATTTAGCCTCCCCTACCAGATAACGACAGGTAAGCGCACCTCTGTTTATTTTTTAATATTAGTAGAACAACATTTACTTATACACTGTTTCAAACGTTGGTCTTACTATTAAAAATACGCTTTCTACCACCGTAGAACTAGCTTGTTAAGAAGTTTATTTAGGTGTAGATGTTATTAGCAAAAATGAAATTAAAAATTTTGGCAGATACCTACTATGAATGCATATGGCCAAGCATGGCATTTACCATTTAACATGATTATCTACTTAGCTGCTTAAAAAACGGTAATTTTTTTGATAAAATACTTCAACGCCTCAATTTAGAACCCTACCCAAAATGGTCAAAGTAAGCTCACCTCTAAATTTTTATTAGGACAAGTAGACACGAATTAATTTAGCATGTTTTTGCGCATATTGCATCTATTTATGCAATAGAGTATCTTAGCTCTCAATAGACCAGCGGCTCTACCATTCCTCGTTTATATTCAACAAGCGCTGTCATCATGCACAGCATACAACGCGATAATCTACGACGCCTATCAATTAGGCTAAATGTGCAGCAACAATACAACCGATAAAAAAGCTCCAATAAAATAAAGTGTAGCATTAATAAAGATATACGACGGGACTGAGCAGAGTTTCCTTTGATTGGACGCCGATTTATTGTGCGGAAATGCCGTTACTCCGTAATATTTCCGCTCCGAAACTATTCATTTTCTCTTTTTTACCAAAAAAGGGCGCGATATGTCTTAATCGAAGTGTCTGTTCCACTAAGGGCGATCGGCTAAACTTCTAAAGAAAAACAGGCCCGTTTTTTACGTTCGAATGGAAAGACGAATAGGTCAGTAGACAATCTCGATCTACTCAAAGTTTTCTTTAATGTGGTAGTAATTTTATGACTATGGAAATGAAGAAGAGAAGCCTATCAGATAATTATAACAAGTATTAAATAAAAGGCTGTCACTATAAATAAATACGGCTTCATAAATACGTAAAATTTTCGTGTACTTGTTCTAGTTTTTCTTGTCCCTGTGCTTGTTGTTTTTACGAATAGGAAATTCGCCAGTTAGCACAATCGATAAGACAAATGACTGCGGTGAATCGCCCTACGGAACCTCGACATAACCCCAAAACGGTCGCTTCCGCGCGATGATATATTCGAGGGTACATCCCGACACCGGCCAGTAGCTACTTGATTTAGCGGAAAGTCAGATAAAACCTAATGCGCACAACAAAAAATATATCACAATACCGACGCCATAAATATGACGGCCGTCGTAAACCTTTATGTCTGCGCGTTGCTGCTGGCATGTGAGAAATGGCTCGCGCGATACATAGAAAACTAAAACATTTTTGCCAAACACTAGGATTTTTGCGATACGAAATAACTCTTGGATCATAAACCATGCGGCTAATAAAGCTTGATCTGTTTCGATACCCTGTAAAAAAGTTTGCTTTTGTATTTTTTTTTCCGATTGACTACCGTTGTCATTCGTCTATAAAAACATCACAAAACTATCGCATTTTATCCTATAGGTACTAAAGTTTCGATAAAATGCAAATAAGCCACCAAAAAACGCTTATCAACACAGCGCTATATTTCAAACGTTTTATAATCAAAACTTTCTCACCAAATCCCGGTAAGCCGAAAACGACGTGACGACAGCCAATAACAGAAATGAAAATCATCGGCGGACGTCAGTTATTAATATTCGTTAGGACGTAACGTGTTTATTAGAGCAGCGATAGCGCTATAAATGCTGTGTTGCTATAAATCCAATGGTAGGGCGCGGGTGGCAGGGTAACCCGCAAATGGCGAGCGCGTGCCGGTAAGCTCTAACGATGTTCTTCAGACCCGACGGCAATACTTGGTGACTTTGATTTACTTATATTAGTTAAGCTGTTGCTAATAAATGATGTGACTGTATTATATTTTCATTTGATATTGCTCTGACAATTAAAGGGGAATGGTAATATAAAAATTCGTAGCTTCATAGCTTAGTTAGGTACAGTCAGCGACAAAAGTAGCTGATCATACTTGATGTTCCAAATGCGTATAGGATCAGTAATGTTTGTTTTTTTTCTTACAACTTAAAAGGTAGCGTTTGACTATAACATTACACACCTGATGTTAAGTGATGATTTGGTTGGTGTTTATGATCGTTAATGAAAACGAAAAATTTGTCGCTGACTGTTCATAGTTTTAATTGTTTCAAGAATCATGTGAAAATAAAGAATAGTACCTACCTGCATCGAAGTGTTTAACGATTGTCAATATAATTTATTTAAACAACTGCATGTACCAATAGGTAGGTATGGTTACCACACGGAGAAAAAAGAGCTTCCGAAATACCGTTTTCCTTCTGAGTCAAAAGGGAAGGACTTGTGATTCAGAAGGAAAACTAATACAATATTTTGTATCCATGTTTTGTTGCATGTTTTTGTGTTTGTTTTTTGTGTTTTTGTTTTTTTTTCTTCCTTATTAGGAAGGAAACGGTCTTGGAAGGTAAAGACTCAGAAGGAAAGTCAGTACTTTTTCTCAGTGCAGTCTCATTTTCAGGATTCATGGTTCATTCAAATAATAGTTTATGATAGCAAACTCTACATTAACCTTGCATTAAGTACACCTACATAAAACAAGTGAGTAACGTAACTCTACCTTTAATATTGCTCTCTTGGCGTACCAAAAACTTATATCAGCAAATAGGTACGCTTGAATTTCACTTGTATTTTTGCATAAGTCCAAAAACTTAATAAAATGTTGTCAAGTAAATTGTGTATTCTCCTAAAGAATGTTTCTTTGTTACCTGATGCAGTGATGTTCCCTTATCAGTGTTTCGAGTCGACTGCGCGCTGACCGCCGCTCGTCCATCATAACGATATTGCGCTTACATCGACAATATTGTGTTTCATATTACTAGTTCATACATAGCACTCTCCTTAATCTATATTGAACCTTATTTTAAACTGTATAAAGTGGGTAATTCTGCGGAGAGAACAACAAAATCGATAAGTTTGAATGTTACAATCATAATAAAGCTAAGTTGAGTTAATCTAGTGTGAGAATAGAAAGAGAATGTAAGATTTAATCAAACCTTGTATTTCTTTCTTCCTTTATACTTATTTCAAAGTTTAGGAGTCTTCAGACATTTGATATAGTATGTACCAATCTTCCAAAAGTCCTACACCCAAGTAATGTTTTTACGTTGCCAATATCTATGCTTGATTTTACCAACGTTTTTTGGAACTACAATTCTGCATCCAATATCTATAAAGTTTTAGCTATTGCACGCCTTCTATATTAAAGTAAACGTTGCAATTAAAAATGAATTTCGGAATGGGTAAATTCAGCATCAATCTAGATCAGCTACAGCTTTCTACAAATGTTTCAATATGTAATTGCGCGTAACATTGCTATCCCTACTTAATATTATAAAGTCTCTGTCTATCTGTCTGTCTGTCACGCTTTCACGCCTAAACTATTGAACCGATTCAAATGAAATTTGGTACAGAGATAGTCTAGAGTCGGAGAAAGGTCATAGGCTACTTTTTATCACGATAAACTGTGGTAGCTGTTCAGCTAGTATGTCAATAAATGATGCATAAGAAAAGCTAATTGTTAAAACGTGTACAAATTATTTTAACCACCGCTTTACTCCCTTAGAAAATGTGTATGCAGCTCACATAGTAGCCCAATTTACAAAACGTTCAACGATTTGAGATAGGCGAAGAAAAACAAACTGTCGGTCACACGTGTGTCAGCTCGGCACCCGAAAGGCTGTATTTGTTGTGTATCAAACTAATCGGCTTAGGCGCCCTTTTCTATCGCCTCTATTTGGCCTTTACAGAATTGAAGGCGTTTCGAGAATTTATTGAAATTAATTCTCATTTTGTTCGGCTATTGTGAACTACAGAGGACTCCTGCGCACCTTTGTGTGGAGTGTTATTATTTATTTAATAAACGGCGACAAGTCTTTGTTGAAATGTTTCCAATCAATGCTCGCAAGGCTTTTGAGCCTTTGTAGTGATGAAAGGTACCAATCGTACACCTACCTACATACAGATATTTACTCCCATGTGAGTTGCAAGGAGCCTTAATATTTTTTTTGAATTATCAGTTTTTTATTTGTTGTAAATTCATTTATTACAGAAATTACACCTACGTACTAAGTTCAATAAAGATTGTCGAAATTTCCACTTTACTTCTATAATACTGAAAATATATGTACGAAAGCTTTAAGTCTTTTAACTAAATAAAAAACCATAGTGGTAGGGCATTTTCTAGTGCTCGCCTGTGAGTGTGTGAAGTTAACAATCTGTCGCCATGCAAATATCGGTCTGTTTCAGAACCACTTTAGAGTCAGTTCCCAATCCAGAATAGCGTGGAACCAACTTCAACCACATCGTCACATAACATCAGAAGACCTGTGGTCAACGCTACCCAGATAAAGGGTGTCCCATAAGTAAAGAGACAAAACTGAGTGTTCATATCGGCCAAGAAAAAGGTTTTCAAAAAAGAAAATAATTGTTACCATGGTAACCACCGGTAACAAATCTGTCAAATTCGCATGGTTTTGCAAATATCGTCGATGTTTTTCTAACATGAAGCGAACCAAACAAGAATCGTTTGCAAAAAGAGTAATTCAGTACTATCTAAATAATGGGAAATCCGAGGCAGTTCGTCATTTTTCTCAAGAAGGGGCTATAAGAACAAGTATCTACAGGATAATTAAACGGTATGAAGAATCAGGAGAGACTGATTTTAGGAAGATTCCGGTAAGGCAACGTACCATAGCAACTGATCGAAACATAGATAAGGTAAAAAAGATTTTTAAAGAAGCACCATCCACATCTGTGAGGACTACGGCGGACAAATTGAAAATATCTAAGTCAAACATATCCAGAATTAAAGTTTAAGATCTGGACATGAAGGCTTTTGTGAAATTGTCCGCTCCAAAGTACGTAAAAGACCAAGAAGTGCGTGCTAAGCGAGGTTGCCGTCGACTTTTCCAAAAATCTTAGAAAAAAAATCTCATAATTGATGATGAAACCTATGTACCAGTTGTCCCCTCTGATATTTCTGGGAAGCAATATTTCCACGCTACCAGTCGTGGTGAGGTGAATTACAGCGAAAAAGTTAAAATAAAGGCAATTTTTTTTAAGAAGTATTTGGTTTTGCAAGCTATAGACGAAAACGGCAATGTTTCCGAACCATTAATCTGTACACGGTCTATGAACGCACAAATTTATCTTCGAGAGTGTATTATGAAGCGATTAATACCGTTTATAGACAAGTATTATCAGAGGGAAGACGTTGTATTCTAGCCGGATATGGCTTCGTGTCATTACGAGTCTGAAGTCACTCAATATTTGCAATCTATGGGCGTCAAATTCATATCGAAACAAAACAATGCTCAAAATGTTCCTCAAGCTCGAGATATCGAAATGTTTTGGGCTCTTCGAAAAAGGAATACAAAAAGTATTCGGAAAAATCAAAAACGTTGACATCTTTCAAACAAAGATGGGCTAGATTGGCCAAACGGGTGGCAACAACTTCTTGAAAAGCAGTCATGAGACGTGCAAACATTAATTTGAGAAAAATCGGCTATAAAGGCATCGCAGGAGCAAATTTGGTATAGATTGTATTTCTATTATTATAATGCATAATTTATAATGACACACATAACAGTTAACATACAATTTTTCACAAAAAAAAATTTTCTTTGACTTGTCTCTTTACTTCTGGGACACCCCAGTATGTGTAAAAAAATAATAATAAATACTCTAAACTAACCTATTAATGTAAGCACAACTGCGCCTAAAGAAAGCAATATTAATTTGAGGGCTAATTTAGGTACCTACCTACTACCTAGTCTCGTGGGTCAAACTATAGGCTCCACTAGAAAACAGCTGTATAGAGCATCGTCATCGGTGTGTTCGGGCCTCACTTGAGAGCCACTTTCTAAACCAGGTGTAGCGTGGCGCTACCATCAACCACATCGATACTTAACATCAAGAGACTTGATGTCAAACGCTACACTGAAAAAATCTACAAATATCATAGCTTCGTAACGCGAACGTTCTACATTTTTCCAACCAAATATTGATTATAAATATTGATTTCTCATAGTTAACGGCATATCTAGCTTCAACGTGCAATAAATAGAACAGGTGAAGAGAAAACTATTGCCACAGGTATTTCAGTAATCGGGTCGCAGTATCTGAGTTGGCAGCCCAGATTAGATAACTGCCGGTAAATATTTAACTGCAAACAATCGCTGGCCAGATCGTACCGCGGTGGAAGCATTGACACGGGGAATAAACATTAAACATGTCTTCGGAATTGAGGAAAATGTTAGGTTTGTCTAGTGTAGACTCGTCTGTATTAAGTTGCCTTCTTATGATCTGAATGCCAAACGAGGGTATTGTCTTTATTAAGGTAGTACCTATGTATTAAGTAAGTATGTTGAAGATTTGCCCAGTATCTCCAATACTCGGGATTGTGACAATAATCTTTCTATTTACACAAAAAGGACCTACATACGTGTTATAATAAAATTCAAATATGATATAAATTTCGGGTAAGACACATGCCCTGAGAGTTCCCTATATACCTACTCAACTTTGTATGTAATATAAATACAAATGAACAATTATAGGATTTTTCCCTTTACTTGTTTGCCAAACCTTTAACTTCAAATTTCTTGCTAATTGTTATGATTCTAGTTCAACGGGAAGTACACCTAGGTACTTTTTGATTACATTGACTTAGAAGCTTAATTTTTTACACCGTTGAAGGATTGTATACTTTAGTATTAATCATACATTTCATCTTTATATCTGAGAAAAGAGGTCACGACAGACACAGATAGACAACAAAGCTTCAAAAGTTCCCGTTTTTACCGATTTAAAAATGACAGATATTTATTTCCTACTTATAAAAAAAAGATGGCTTTCTAACAAAAGGGTTCACATTTTGCTTTGTTAATACCTACATAGTTAATAATATAATATTCAATAAGTGAGTAGATCTTAAAGGCAGAATAGGAGAGAAATAATATTATTTTAAAGATCTACGCAAGATGCTACGACAGTCACTACATGCTACGACGAACATAAAAATGAAGTTTTCAAATCTTGGATATCATTTTTATTTTATTTTAACAGCTGTAAGTATGTACTTTTATCATAGGGAAAAAATAATAGTCTTTTTTTCTACTCAGCTGAATTTACAGCTTAATATTAATTAGCATGAGATACGGAGCCAGTTTGTAAGAGTTTAGATAGGTGACGTATAAAATAACACAAGATTTAATTTTTAAGATATATTTTATTAATAATAATTTATATGTAGGTAACACATTTTTACAATTTTAATTACAATAGCATATTAACACTGATTAGGTAAGTTTGTATGAAATTAACAACAACTATAGTTTGGAATGTTTACTTTTATATCATTCCTAAAAGTAAAAAAATCATTTGTGTAGGTTTTAATACAAGTATGGTAAGTTAAGCATCGTGAAATAAACCTACTACGTTTACTGAAACTGACGTTCACTTAATTATTTTAATAGGTACCTACCTACCTTCTCTACACTACAAAAGTATATAATTATAAAAACTTTATCTGGATTATACATAAATAATATTTACTAGGCATATTCGACTATGATAATACTGAACCTTAAATCTAGATATTGCGTTCTGATAAAATCTGGTCATTTCTCATAAAATTACCTAAGTAGCTAATCTCTTTAGACTTTATACACAAATATACAATTATCTACTAATAAATGGAATGCATTTAATCACTATTATTTGCTCAAAAATGTGTATTCTAATGTCAATTCTTACACAATACTGCTGATATTCAATCGGATTCAATATTCAACCAATAAGACATAATTATTTTACATAATATAAGTAGGAACTCTAAGATACCTTTTTTCCATCGCGTACCAACGGTATTCCAACTTAAGTATTCGAGTTAAGTACTTTGATTCGATTTATAACACTTTAAACATTTTTTTACATAAACGCGACTGAATACGTTTTATATTAAATTTATGTGTCGCAGAAGCTTTGCAAAATTGATTATAAATGAAGATGTAGTTGATCTATGAGAATGTAAGAAGTTTTGGATTTAGTGGCCTTAGCTTAGTCAATTTTGCAAACGACTACGACACAGGACTAGTAAACCACTGAAACCTCTGGAACCCGAAGGTTTTTACCACCAGCACCCACCGGGCTGAGGCCCGTGCCCTGTCACTGGTGGTTGATGATGCATCGCCTGATGGTACGGGGGCAACGCCATCCCTAGAGAAGGAAGACCGTCTGGCTTCCCCACACATGGCCTCCCATCTTTAACCAGAACTGGGACAGCGACGCGGCGCGGAGAGTTCAATCCACCGACGTTTAAGTCATGAGCGCCCTTCTCTTGAACGGCACGTTTCGTCTTGTACCTGTGATTCTGGAACCAAATCTTGACCTGCGTCGGCGTGAGACGAATCAGACTCGCCAAATGTTCTCTTTCCGGTGCGGATAGGTACCTCTGCTGGCGGAACCGTCTCTCCAATTCGTACGTTTGAGCTTTGGAGAAAAGAACGCGTCGCTTGCGCTTCTTATGCGACATGTTTGGGTCGGTGGAGATGTTTGACGGTTGATCGTGTTCCGTGTCGTCGTCATGCTCGATGTCGTGGTCATCTTCGTGGTCGAGGTCGTGGTCGCGGGGGTCGATTGGAGGAGAGCCCGCTGATGGGCCCACATAGGACAACTCTGACGCGCGGGATGTACTGTCAGGGCTCGCTTGTTGGCCGACCACACCTGTGACAAAAGAAACAATCTATAATGAATATGTGAAACAAAACTACTGCTGAGGGAAAATGACAATATTGGTTTTGAATACCTATAATATTTAAAATGCTAAAGTTGTGCATTTATTACTTTTTCACACTGAAACGACTCATGCCCGAAATTAATAATCGATCCTGATCTGTTATCCGCGGTTTTGGATCGATATGTCATTTTAGTACTAGGGCTTGACACATTACTTCTAATTACTTCTATGATATGACATATCGATCCAAAACTGCGGCTAAAGGATCAGGATCGATTATTAATTTCGGGCGTTAATGAATGCGAGTAAATGAGAGTATATATTAATAAGAGTATGTATTTTAGTATATTAAAATAACCTGCGGAATAACGGGAAAACTTCAAGTGTAACCGCAGGACGCAGCGAGTAAATAACCAAAAACGCAAAGTAAAGCACCCACCAAACAAAACATCGTCCCAGTACCAACACTCGCATCCACATCTCCACTTAATCTCTACAGGCGCTCTATTTAACTCCAACTAGACGTGTCCATGGATGAATAATAGGACGTGAAAAAAGAAAGAATCATGGCAAACGTTACATTGTTCGGTATTCACCCCTCGGGTAGTGTTTCACACGGTTATGATAATGCGGGGGGGCGGGAGCGCGACTGGGCGTGGTGGACGGCGGCGGGGTGCGGCATGGGGAAGGGGGAAGCATATTCCCTTCCCCTCTCTTCCTTCCAGCAGCTGCTTTCAACGACCGTCCTGCTCACCTTCACGAGCGCATCCAGGAAATTTAATAAAGAGTATCGCGTCGCGATACCGTTAAATCTATCGCTTCCTGCCATTTTGTTAAGACAGTCAATGGCTTTTCAATGGCTTGTTAAAATGAAGATCGATTGAAATGTTGCTATAGGTACTTAATATATTTTTGTAATGAGCTAGCTGTTTTAAAATTGTTTAGTTCTCTTATTATTTTTTCTTAAAGAGTTACCTTAAACACGCTCAGTTCTGTTAGGAATAGGTATAGAGCCTATGCAGCCGAGGAGATATCTTAATAGTGCAACAGTAGGTTCTTATTTACACAAATAAATAAAATTGAAGTGTCTTTTTATATCAAAATAACAGCTTTTTAAAAAGGAACATATGAAAGGATAAGCAAGTCTACTTTTAGTTTAGAAATATAATGATGGTTCTGCGCAAAAAAATTAAAGCTCATTGATGACATTTGGTATGGAGACAGGTTAAGCCCTGGGGAATTACAGTTTACTTTAACTTTTTATTGCAATTGTTCGTAGCCCATGTGAGTGAAACCACGGGACACAGCTAGTCCCTACTAATATTATAAATGCGAAAGTAACTCTTTCTGTCTGTCTGTTACTTTTTGACACCTAAACTACTAAACCGATTTAAATGATATTTGGTACACATATAGTTTGAACCCTGGGGAAGGACATAGGATACTTTTTATCGCGATAAACTGTAGCCCACGCGGGTGAAACCGCGGGGAACAGGTATTATACAGTTATACACGAACATTCCGCAGTGCTCGTCACTGTTAGCTACATTCAAAAGCCATTAGACCCTAAACAACGCTGTAACGAACAATGAAAATCTATAACTGTCATCGAATAACGAACAAATAGGGTCCCTAACAGCCGCAAACAATTCCTAACACCGTGTAATTGATAGCAGACAGCTGCCATCGGTCCATCACGAGGGCATGCTATTGGTGACAAATTCGTTCCGCGTCACACCCCTACTGTAGAATCTCAGTGTTTACCAGTTACCCCAAATTGCTGCCGGGGGCGTGAACAATGGCAACCCTGCTAAAGACGCGTGAGGTTTGATTTCAGAGTTTATCTTTTTAATTTAACATGCCGTATTTTGAATTCGCCATCCCTCAAGCTATATTCAAAAAAACTTTAACTGTATCATTAGTTTAGCTCATAGGTGAAATAAAATTGTCAAAAACGTAAACGAATCCATCATTCACAGATAGGATCGCTGTTAAACAAGCAATCCAGCACAAGTGAAATGATCGCCAAAAGTGCTAGATAAGCGATAAAAATAATTAATGACAACAACAGATTAGCCATGAAGGTACTCCACTGAAGGAGCATTTCAAAAAATAATCTCGGCCTCTTCAACTAGACTACCGAATACACATTACTTTCGAGTGGGTCAACTTATTTGTGTATGATAATTCAACAACTTTAACAATGATAAAAAATGACGTTTTTATGGCTGGTTTGACAAGTTGACGTCATTATCAATCAATGTATATCTAGTTTGGACAGAATCCTTATTAAACCAGTTCTTTTGACTAAACTTCAATATATAGCTATGTCACATACATCTTAACAATAGATATCTTACTGTAAAAATGTGAAAAAGAATATATATTTCAATACGCGCTTGTTATTATGTCGGCGACATAAAAAAAACTCTATTAATCATGATCAAATCTATGGTTTAACTGGTCAATTTTATCTTTGATCAGGGATATAAATGTCACCGTAGAATACAAACTGTATGTTTGTTTAAGAGATAACAGTATCTAAGCCACAAAAGTATGATTAGGCAAGCATCATATGCTTATCTCGCTGAAAATGATAATTTGAGAGTTTATCTTCGGCGTTTTTGTAAATAGTAAAGAAGTTCCGCAATGTAACATTATAAACTCTACTTACTCTTCGTGTCAAAAAAAGATTTGTCATTAGATAGGTGTTAGATTAACTTCCTAATAGGCTTTTTTGGCGGCAATCGAATTGTCAACGTGAAAATTTTGTTTTTATTTCCAAAACTTGTATTTCTTCGAGTGATAATGTGTAATATTGGTGGATTATTAACCATTATGAGTTCGTTAATGTGTACGAGTGTGGGAAATTGAAATAAAGTTGTGAAAGTGACTTTTCGAGTTGCTCCAAAAAAGTCCATTTAAAGTTTAAGTAAAGCGCCACTACTTTACTTAAACACTATCCTCATCCCATCATCATCATCATCATCATTTAAACTTGATTCAACTCCCTGAGTTTGAAATATTTTATACATGACACTGGCAAATACACTAATCGTGTGACGCCATAACAAAACAAAAAAAAACTTCCTAATTTAAACACCACAATGTATACAGATGACCTTAAAATTAATAACTAAATCATTGATTATCAAGAGTAAGGAAAAATAAGCTCTAAAATGTTGTCTATGTTTGTAGAAATAAGGTAATCGTTATTATCCAAATTGGTTCTAACATTCCACAACTTTCACTTTACCAGTGCCGACGGAAAAAGAAATATGTATATGGAAGTTTTGTTAACGTTACATATTTACTTCACAATACGTTTACGGTTGATGATACGGTTTCACCCACAGTTTCCTCGTAAAAGGTAGCCTCTAAGATAATTCAGGTATAATCTATCTCTATTGCAAATATTCGTTTCACCGTTCAGTGTGAAAAAGTAAAATCACACTCACAAACTTTCACATTTACAATGTTAGTGTAATAGTGTGATTAGTGTGAACTACTTTGATGTACTAAGTTGTATTATAAAACAATGCTTACCCGCCACCTCATGATGGTCCAAGTTCAACCACGGCTGGTGATGCCGGAGCAGCTCATGTGAGTACGGGTGATGTGGCGGCACGTAAGAGGGTAGGTCCAGGGTGCAGCCGCCTAGGGCGGATTGTGAGGAAGTGGACTCCAGACCCTTGCCCTCGTTGAGGCCGAGAATGTCGGATATTTGAAACCCGGGCCGCTGGCCGGGCATCTTCATGCTGTCCAGCAACCTGATGGCAATGAAATGTATTGATTACATAAGGGAACAAATCACCTTCTTCCCTTTTACACATAAAAAATCAATGGCTAACGAACGTTAGTCTCGCTAGAACTCCAAAACAGCTTGACCGACTTGATTTTATTGTGTTGTGAGCCTCGACCAACATAGTTTCTGATACCCTCGAAACAGGGAATTGTAGTGTGCGTTATTAAGATTATAAATTTATAATTACTCTAGAAAAGTGTTATCTTGTATGTTCAGGAATTAGATTATTTCTTAGATTTTTATAATAACGTGTTAAATAAACATAAATGGTTATAAAATCAGCATTATGCAAACACTGCAATTGAACTGGCCTACTTCATTGAAAAGACTTAAACGCGCTCTTGGAAGTGTTTGACTATGAGTTGCTAAATTTGAAGAAGACAAGTAACAATTATTAAAATATCAATAATTATAACAAGATAGAAAAATTACCCTAAATTAGTTTACGTATAAAGGCTCAATACAACATTAACTTATCGTAAAGTCTCCAAAAAGAAAAAAGAAAAAGGAAATCCAAAACTTTGAAATAATAGTAACTTGAAAATTTGTACGGATTTATGTTATTTTGGCTTCTACGTAGGTACTATGTAAAGAAAATAATCCCTACAGGTGGGAAAACAGATGTGGAAGAGGCTTTCGAAATAATAAAGGTAGAAACTGAATTGATACGAGCATAATAGATGCGCGAATCAATTTATTTATTGTCTACTGTCGAAAAATATACGTGCTTTTAAATAAACTTACGAAAAAAACGTCTTTTTAAACCATTTTAACAGCTAACATCCACTTAACATGTAAGAAGCACGTCTCGAGGGTGTGTAATTGAAAGAAAACATTCCAAATTCCACCGACCATTCTAGTTAAAGAGGCCCTCTCGAGGAAACGTGACCCGTATAAAGGATCCGTACAAAACATTCAACACAGTTGGAGCCATCGCTCCATCGGCTGTCTATTAATACATCAATGTTATTATGTAGCCGTGAGATGTTCCCGCGATCCCGTACGTGACCCGATGAATGGGCGGCGGCGTCAGAGCCTTACAGGTTGTAAACACGGCGATTAACAAGCTCTCACTAGGAGAGGTGCAAAAACTGTCACATGAAATGTCACGATTTACCTATCGGATTAGGTGTGTAACACTGACTCAATTTGGTGTGTGGATCCAGCATGGATATGATAAAGCAGTATGGAAAAATCTGAAATCACGTTGACTATGCTTGTATGTAGATACATATTTCTTATCAACATTAGAAGTTAAGAGATTTGTTACAGTATTGATGAAATAGCTGGCGGCAGCGGTAGATATGTGATTCAAAGAAGGCGTTCGTTGGTGGGATTGTCAGCGGCCAATAATGATTGCGGAAATGTTTTAAGGACATTATGCCGACGGCAGAGATCTGTAGCGTACCCCACTAAGATAATTTACGACTTGATAAATTGTATCAAACATCTGTAACGGGGTTTACACTGCCACTTTTTAATTTCACAGATATCATCACATTTTCGATGCTCACCCTGGGAACGCGGACCGGAAGGCCGCTGGGTAGAGCGCCGGCAAGAAGGCCGGCCCCCACGGAGGCAGCAAAATAGGGCTCCATGCAAGCAGCGAGGCCGGCGGCAGCAACGGCGGTGGAGACCGTACGCTCTCGCCTTCTTCGCACTTCATCTCCCGACCGGGAGAACTAGCCTTCGGAATAATCTTGACAGCTGTACACACTTCCACGCGACACGTGCTGCGCCTGGCGACGCTGCGTCCGCACTAAACAACCCTCGAGTGGTGCTCGGGGTGAAGCACACCCCGCGCCGCCCTCGTGCCTCGACAGCCTACTCAGGCCCGGACTAGCCTCGAGGGTGCTCCACGCGCCCGCGCCAATCGCACCGCATCGCGCGCTGGGCGGGACCCGCTCCCGCCAATGGCGCGCCGCCCGAAGCCTTCCCAGCGAAAAAACTGGAGTATACACTTTGAATAGAGGAGCTTTTCGACGTAGCGCGTTATGTTATGTCGCTTTTTGTAATGAGTGCGAGCATTAAGCCCATTGTTGAGGCCGGGTTCGTTATGGACGCCGCTCCAAATGCCCGGATAACGATTTTCATTTAGAGTGTTTTAATAAACCCCTGTAAGCCGCATGTTTGCAAAATGTTAGAAATATGTTTTTTTTGTGTTGAACCCTCAGTGGTATGGGTCTCACATGAAAAAAACCTCTTAACGGTAACAATACCTACCTACGCGTACCGGCCACTACAAAAATCATTTATAATTTGTATGTACCGATCAGCTACATACACAAATAACTCTTTTTGGGCCTCTGCAAGTACTGACGCACATCTTTTTTTTTCATTAATTTTACATAAGTATACCTAGTACCTACCTACTATGTATTATTTATTAAGAAATAATAATATGGTGAGAAGTTAAGGACCTATGCTATGCATACATATTTCAACACCTGTATCTATACAAACTCATGGTTGCAGGACCTGACAGCGTATCAAAAAATCTCAAGCTTTTCCTTGACGATACGATTATATTCTGCCTAAAACGGCAATCCCTTGCACATGTTGAAGTGTTCTCTATTGACTAGACCGCCGGGAAGACAATACGCTGATTGTAAATATTCTAAGAACAGGTACAAAAACCCACAGGAATGAGTTTACGACTTGCACGTGTGCGCTACTATTGTTTCCAGGTTCATTCGGGGAGCTATTATATTGTAGTTGAAGGCGCTTATTGCAGGACATTGAAACTGTTTAGACGTCGTCGGTAAAGCAGTGATAAATAATAATCATGTTAGGTACCATTGACACGTGCAAACACAAAACAAATGTTAATTTAATTCACCAACAATGCTAAATTATTATTATGCTAAAGAACGTCAAAGTGCGAGCAAAGTCTTGCGCATTCAGGTTCCGGAATCCATTTTATATGTATAATTTGACAGTAAGATAATCTTATAACTAAGAATTAGGAAATTATAGTCTATCTGGCTGATTAATAAAAACCATACTACCCACGTTAAATAACATGATGAATTTAATTTTACATTAAATTATAATAAAGTTCAAATGTAGATATAACTAAGTAACTACGAGTACATTTGGACAAAAAATAGCAAAAGTAAAATATTCATATAATATTCATTCATATAAAATAGCAAAAAAGACTTCACAGGGCTACACAAGTACCTATCCGTTGTTAATCCGTTAATTGTTTGTATTATAATATTGCTTTAGTTTATGGCCTGCAGGTGTGCAATTGCAGATAAACAGTAAAGAAGCAAACAATAGATGCTAACGGATTACCGTTTAGTAGCTTAAACTCAGGAGCTTTTGTTTCTCCCACTGCAAGAAGACTTGAATCATTTAGAATTTTAGACTCTACTATTCCTATCCTTCCTATTTGCTATATGTATGTACATATTAGTCTATTTAGAAGAGAACTCGACTAGAACTCGCCTGGCTTCGACTAGCTACGAGTCTGTCACGTATGGCTAACGGTGTATTCCGGTAGCCTCATTTCAGAGCCAGTTCCCAATCCTGTTGTAGCGTGGAGACCACATCTTACTTAACATCAGCTGATTTTAAATAAATAATGAAAAATGTAGTAAGTATTAATAAACATATTCTTCAACCGGTTAACTTTATATCATTACTAGGTTAGTACTTTCTTAGTTTAATTATTCAATCTATGGTATGGTATTCAATCTATGGGTATGTCAATTTGTGTGCAATGGTCCCCGATATATATATTTATTATTATTTACTTAATATTTGCCGACTTAACACGTAGTTAGATAAAAAAATGTATATTCACGCATGAATATCTACTGCCACACTATTCATTAGAAATTAGAAAACACTACATAATATCTCATCAATAAAATTATACATTTTGAAATTAATCCTATGACATTATTTAGTCGATTTTGTGACAAGAGAATATCTATGTATTTGTTAATTATTTCAAAGTAAACGGGGATCAATGCAGGTACACCGCGATCAACTATCCAAAACATGCATCATGCATTTTACAATAAAGGGCAGTAACAAAGGCCAATTATTTATATTAGGAGCTTCCCTAAAGTGGCGTGCACGAAACGTTTAATTGACTTATTGAGAATGAGTTTTTAAAATATCTATCGGTACAATCGACTGCATGCGCATCACTCTGTTTTTGTTGTGAGGTGTAGTATATGTGCAAATGTGAGATAACATTTGAAACACACGAGGTACCTAAGTACCTACTTACAACTAAGACAACATGAATCCAACTGACAAATTAGAATTTTCCTTTACATTCTTAAAATAATAATTAATTCTATAAAGTAATAAGATAAAATAAAATGTACGTATTTACTTAAAGGACTGGTAGAATAGTTTGTAATGTGTGTGTGTGTATATATCGCTTTATAATGAAGTGATGATATTAAATTTGACCGGAAACAAATTTAAATAGGTACATCATGCTCACTTCTTAGCAATGCAAATGTTCTGCAGTTTTATCAAGTTTAAAGGAGTTTGCTTACATTTTTATTTAAACAGGAGCAATGTTTTAAATGTTTGTAGATTTCCACGTCTGCTTGCGAACTGAAAACTGTGAGTAGGTGCCTACAACTAATATTTCAGATCTTTATTTACATGTATAGTAACTTACATGTGTTGTGATACGTATGATCTGTAAAAATAAATACATATATATTTTTTGCAGTTTAGTTGTAGATAACAAACACTGCACTGCTACAGGTCCTATCGAATTCTTTTTATATTTTGTACCCTTATTCTCGACAAATTAAAGATGGCAAATTGACAAGTCATAAAATCACATTTTATAAATACACAGTTTAGAAGACACAATTAATGTCATAGACAATTCCAACTTGTTACTCTAAATATTGGAATGCCAATGATATTTAAAAATGATTGTTCTGTAGTTCCGACGTGTACTGGCGCGAGGTGAGGCCGCGAGGGCCAGATTTGTGGGGCGGGCGGCAGGTGCGATCGCCCTCCGCTGCACGGCCCACTAGGCACTGTCGACATTACCGACATTACGCGAGCCTCCTTCGCCATAAACGCATTCAATCATCTGTCACACGGATACGCACACGTTTGATGTTTGGCGATAGATTAAGCTACCTTTGTGCTGAACTGAACGAAGAAAATGTAGGTAGATATATAAACCTATACTTAGTTGTGGTTGTGTCTAACCAAATATGTACAACGAAAAATAGTAATATCTTAAATGTTGCTAGATGCATTTCAAACTCTACCGCACTTCAGTTTCAAAAAGTTGCCTATGGATGTTTCTGCTAAAGATGGGTTATATAAAAACAAAAGTTGTCAAAATCGACATAAAGAAGAAGTTATCGGAAGAGACGAGAATGTAGTCAAACAAATTGTTTAAAATGGGAACCGGTTTACCAGATGTTTTGAGTCGTAGATGAGTCAGCGAGGGTGGTTTATGCAAATGAATTATTGTTATAGTTCGGGTACCGAACGCACATTTTCATCGATACCAAACTAATCATTACCATTAATCAAATCAACGAATAGGTAGCTTTAATCCTAAAATAAAGCTGTTATTAAACGCCGAACTTAAAACGACGATCGTTCCGTATTTGCATCAGCTAATGATAAAATAATAGAGACAGATAGTAGACACGATAGGAATGTAATTTGTATAAAAGTAGAATATTGTATTGAGGAACCGGCGCCGCCCGTACCATGCGCCGACGGCGGCGCAAGAAAAAACAACCCCGTGACCGAACTTAGCCGATGCCATTACGGCAACGGTACTGCTACCTGTCAAATTAGATGCCAACTTTTTGCATAATGTCTAGATTTATGACCTGGGAAAATACAACTGAAATTAGAATCCAAACTTCAATATAAAAGACAAAGGCAGTGCGCGGCAGTATACCGCACACATTAATTATATTAGGAGCCGAAACAAAATCGTGACCTAGATTGGGACGAGGAAAAAACTTTAATGAAACATGTCTGTCAGCACTTGTGGTGCTTAAAACGGATTTACGACTGAAGGAACTATGTTTCAGAAGTTTGTGCCCCTTGCGAGCAGCAAGAGGTGAACTCGATGGCTTCACGAATATTTTGTTATGGCAATCTGGTTAGGCGCACTGGGCCTAAATGGGTGAAAGCACGCCAACCTGCGAAGAGGGTTTCCAAACCAATTAAGGGCTCCACGAAGGCATGGGAGAGTTAGCAGCTGGTGGATTACGAGCTCGATGGTACTCAGTGCGCCGATTCATCGCCGACAGGACTAGAGTGGGACACGCAACCTTTGCCATCTATCCAACCGGAACTTTCTAATGCACAGAACATTAAAAAGCCCAGTTCTGCTACTATTAAATCAATAGTTACACTCAAAATGTGATGTGATGAACGTTATTACCTACTTGTTTACTTTATTTACAATAATTGCGAAATTATGACTCACGATAAAATATTCCGTGTAGGTATCATAATATAGGTTGTCTTGAAATCAATAATAAGTTGCGTAAATACACTTCCGGATATCATATATTTTATATTATTTTCAGGTAGGTAAGTAGGTAGGTATATAGTGTCACTGGTACTGGTACCTATTTATTATGTATTTTTAGAATAGATCTGTACGATGGCTCAAAGTAACAATCGGCTTTTGGTATTCAATGTTACTACTTGCTGCATCTGTAAATGAGAATTTAAAAGAGATCCTACTTCGACAGGTTATAATGATCAAGCAATAAATAAATAATTTGGAACTTTGATGAAATGTTAGTTACTTTAGCGATTTTTACTGCACTGAGACGAAATTCGCGACTTCAATTTTCAACGACATTGCTGAATCGCGTGTTTACGCCAAACGGTGCTTCGCTTTAGAACTAAAATGTTAGAAATTGTTAGGTGGCTTCTTATTCTAGTTACAATAATAATTTAAATAAATAGCATGCAAGTGTAGTGGAAGATGCATAAAATAATCAGCTTTTTATGATAACGAGCACGGTTGCGGCGAAATTGTATCTACCTACTACCTGTTTTAATATGGAATTAAGTACATACTTCTTTAAAATATTGTCTTAATTTTGTGTACCTACTGACACAGTATTTCTACGTACTGAGCTATAACATCCAAATAACACACACTACACCACAACACCATAGAGCACCACTGATGTAACACTAAAAGCACGCTGTGGCAATGCTACACCCGCCGGCAAAAGTTCCTTCCATTTTTTTATAGGTGTGTTATTAGTTAATTTTGGAGAGCATACCATCAAAATTACCTACACATGTAAGGGTGTAAATATTTGAACTAATAAAAACTACACCTAGATACCTGTCTGTTCATAGGATCTTCCACTTGGAAAAACTACGTTCGGATCGAAATTGTACGCACCTGAGAAATCTCAGGACAGTATAAGTAGTATCTATCGCTGCACTGACGAATACTTAGCTTAACTTCAAACCAGCAACTGACCAGGAGAGCAGGACCCGGGACCGTGCCAAAGGCTCTATCGTATTAGAAACTTCTGTCGGTGAACCAGCAGAGTATAGAGTTGGAAAAGTACTTACGCATAAGAGTTGTATCTGTAGTCTTCTTCCATTTGCGGCTGCCGAGCCTGGTAGGGGTCGGCACCGTAGTCCGGCGGCATCACGGCCCAGTTGTTTTCATAGTTGTAGTAGTCGTATCCCATCTCCCCTTCTCCCATCATTCTCATCATATATCACTCGGCCACAACGAATCTTCACACAGACTTAACCTATCCTAGCCTATTAAAATTGTCTCATCGATAAAACCGGCGAATTGCTTATTGCCTCAAATCTCCGCAGATAACACTTAATAGGCTTAATTATTTGATAGGACAATGAGTCGGGCGAGCGCGTTCTGCTGGCCGATCGTATCAACTGATCGATGCCTCACCGGCCCTTATCAATAAAATTGTATCGTTATCATATCTAACAGCTTTCCCTGATAGGGACTTTTATACTAGGCGCGCTACGAACTCGAAGCGACGCCAATATTGTAGTATAGATAGCTTTATCTATGTCAGATGTAGGCAGAAAAACGTGCCATTGTCAGCGGCGGTAATGTTACGCGAAACCCGGGAATGACAGGTGATGGACTGAAAATTCTGATAAACAGCCATGACTACAACAACTGCAAGATAGCGAATCAAAGTAACTTTTACAATACTTTGATATTGTACTATTGCTAGGCACATCATCTATCAATGCAGAATGTTTTCTGCGGTAGATATAGCAAAGAGAAGGTGTAGTACTTCACTAAATCCTATCCTACCCTGTATTTTAAAAATCATTATTAGACTAAGTGTGGCTGATAGAGCAGGTAGAGTAGAAAGTCTATATAATATATTTACTTAGTGGGTCCCATACTAGATAAAATCATCAGTTGATCTAAGTCCAGTTGCATGCGACTTGATGTTTCATTTGCGTAAGTTGAATAACCAGCATTATGCTGAGTAGGGGCCGATTTGTGACTATGACAATAGTCAATAGTCAATAGTCAATAGTCAATTTTATTTATTCAATAGGATACATTGTGATCACTTTAAAACGTCAAACTTAAAACTAGCTACGCCTGTTCCAACCTCCTTACGCCGGCAAAAGAACAGGCAAGAAACGCCCGGCAGGTAATTTTTTGGCGCGATCACATTGACAATTTTATTCTTATTACTAATTGATTGAATTGGAGCAAGTTCACTAAAATCCCAAGCTTTTTTTTTTTGTCATCTAATGGTCCGATATTTTTTAATTAGCTTTACTAATAAGATTTCTCTTGTTTGGTTGTACACATTGGGATATGGGAACATGAATATTAATGAGTTGCGGGATCACAACCAAGGCAGACCAGACCCCACAAGCAGCACCCGTTCACGAGTTGACGCATGTGCCAGCCATCGCTCTCCTCGACCATATGAGAGGGAAGAGGGCGACCCGACACACGACGCCGCCGCAAGCAAAGTCACTTTCGCGAGTATGACTGTTTTGGCTGTTTACCGAAAATGGTTAGAATAGGGGAAATAGGGAGAATAGGTAGATAGAAAGAAAGATAGATAGATTAACTACAATCCCAAGCTTGTTTGTCATCTAAATAGTCCGATATTTTATAATAAGCTTTACTAATAAGATTTCTCTTTATACGGACTTGAAATTTTGCTATCGATAAGTCTTGAATTTCACTTGGGATTTTGTTGAAAAAGCGTACACATTGACCTTTGAACGAGTTGCTAACTTTATGGAGCCTAGTAGTGGGTACAGCAATTTTATCTTTGTTTCTAGTATTAAAATTGTGATAATCACTTCTCTTTTTGAAGCTATTTAAATTTTTCCTTATGTACATTAAATTTTCATAAATGTATTGACAAACAACTGTCATTATTTTAATTTCTTTAAACTTAGTCCTTAAAGATTCTCTGGGGCCCACCTTGTAAATCGCACGAACAGCTCTCTTCTGCAAAACAAATATAGTGTTTATATCAGCAGCGTTTCCCCACAGCAATATTCCATAGGACATAATGCTGTGGAAATAGCTGAAGTAGACTAGTCTGGCTGTATCAACATCAGTAAGGTGACGGATCTTCTTTACAGCATATGCTGCAGAACTAAGTCTGCTCGATAGACTGACAATATGTGGACCCCATTGCAATTTGTGATCTAAAGTTATACCTAGGAATACTGTAGTCTCTACAAGGTCCAATTTTTCGTTCTTAATCTTTAAATTTGTTTGTACTTCTTTAACATTGGGTAGCACAAATCTCAAACATTTGGTCTTCTTTTCATTTAACATCAAATTGTTTGCATCAAACCAGTCTGTAACTTTGGAAAGAGCATTGTTCACGTCGTCAGAAATGTTATGTTGTCGCTTTAACTTAAATAAAAGCGACGTATCATCGGCAAACAATACTATCTCGTGATTGTCACTAACAAGGCTGGGCAAATCATTGATGTAAACTAAAAACAGAAAAGGTCCGAGTATTGAACCCTGCGGAACTCCCATTGTGACTACTGACCCCGGGGATCGCTTCCCGTTAACGTCGACTCTCTGTATCCTATCACTCAGGTATGAGGTTACAAGATCCAGAGGAACACCTCGAATACCATAGTGCCGGAGCTTTCTGATCAGAGTCTCGTGGTGAACACAATCAAATGCCTTGGACAAGTCACAGAACACGCCTAGAGCGTCCCGTGACTCCTCCCAGGCATCATAGATGTGCGTTAATAACTCGACACCAGCATCAGTAGTAGAGCGACCCCGTGTAAAGCCAAACTGTTTTTGGTTGAGTAAGTTATTTGCAAGGAAATGTCTTTGCAATTGATTTAGGATAAGTTTTTCGAATATTTTACTAAATGTTGGTAATACTGATATTGGTCTAAAGTTAGTAGGGTCAGTCGTTGTACCCGATTTAAACAAGGGTGTTATCTTACTATGTTTCATCAGATCAGGAAATACGCCGTCGTCAATACATTTGTTAAATAGACATTTTTGTGTACCTACTCATTCATGCACTTACTGTAATAGGTATTTTCTATTTAATGTAGCTTTGTACCCTAATCGTTACGGTTCCAAATAAATATATTATCTACTCCTATTCTTACTATTTTGAAGTCAGTAAAAAGAGGATTTTTGTTTTAAAGGTATGTACGTACGCATACCTATATGTAGTAATAAGTTGATACGTAGAAATGTTCTTATAAATAAATCACTTCACTTCAATGTAATTACAATAAAAAATATTCCGTGCATTAAAAAAAATTGTATTATGTTGTGTACCGTAGGACGAATGGCCAAAGCAATGTCACCTTTAGTAAATGGGCATAGTAGAAAAGATACATGACGTAAACTGAAGTTCAAACGAGTCACCTTGCTTGGGTGAAGCTACTTCTAAATGCATATTCTATTGAAAACTGGTTTAATTTGTCTAATGAACATGTCTTCATAAATTGATACATTTGTAAAGCCAACTAAGATAAATGATTGAGTGACCATTGACCATGTAAGTTTGAACAGTAGTCATGTTCCTACCCAGTGAGAGCGCAATGTTTGACCCGCGCCATTTCTATCTAAATGACACTGTACTTAATTTTTCTTTAAAAAAATATGATTGTACCTCTGGTGGGACTCGAACCCACAATCCTCGGCTTAGGAGGCCGATGCCTTATCCATTGGGCCACAGAGGCGTGCTGGCTAGCGGCCCGAGCGGCGGAACATATGCCGACAGCGTTGCGTCATCGTGACGACACGCGTCGCCGCTGATAGTGGGCGGCCTTAGCACTGATTTGTATGTTATTTTGATCAAACGCTGCTAGTAGTAGGTGTGGCTAAAATTAAATTCGTATGTTTTCTGAGTACGCATTTATATTTCGCATGAGATGTAGAGTGAACGTTAATGTGTGGCAACACATTTGAAAAACGGTGGGTAGGATGAACGTAAGTACGGACGGGTAGGTACGTAGGCATACTAACGGTACTCGCTTATCAACTGGGCGATGTTAATAATGTATCCATCCTCGGTTCACGTAGGACCGTGAGATAGAAGTTTGAGATATATGAGCATTATATGCTCCATAGAAATAGTGTCAAATTTATATCTCTAGTATAGGACAAACCGTGGATAGAAGATTATTAATTTCCAGTTTTATAGGAAAGCTTATAGGATTAGGTATAGCAGCGTGTGTGTATTGATTTGTAACATAAGCGTTATTGAAAATTTTGGCATTATTTACTATTTATTTATCTGGCCAGTGTTACGAATTAAATCAAGTGTCCCTATCTAATTATAGTGTAAGGAAATGCGTAAACCCAGTTCGGACAACCACTCGCCGGCGTACAAACTTACTAAATGAGACTTGTGTGTGCGTCGGCGGCACCCCAAAATTAACGTATGCAGAACACAAGCTACAATAAAGGACCCCTTACCTACCAGTTAATAATATCTAATCTTTACCCTTGCAACGTGACTTTCGCCCCTGCGAAGATTAAAAACGTGACCGAATTCGAAGACTCATTAGCGCATCATTCCTTTCTAGTATTTTATAAACGAGTACTTAACCTTTTTTGGCGCTCGGTAGCGTTAGCGTACGGGAAAGGAATTCAGAAGGAAAGCATCGGACTATCGGCCCTAGTGACAGCTTTAAATCTGAAGTCCATAATTTACTCCTAACGTGGGTACATAACGTAACTTTATCTTACTTTCCATATACATATTTTCTAAAAGAAACCTATTTCTTCTAAGTAATTTTTAGTGCTTTTTCAGTATACTAGTTTCGTTTTTTAGTTTAAGTTTGCATATCGGAATCGAAACAATTAAAGATGTTTAAAATACTAAATTCTATTTCTGGTTAAAACTATTTCAGCATAATGGGGTACCAGTTAACATTGGTTCGTAAAATTATACAAACTTGGTTGATTTTCTTGTTCTATAATAATTACATCAAAATGTAACTGATAGGTTGTGAAAGACATCTTTATAACGATTATTTATTATAATACAATATATCACACTGTTACAATATACATATTTCTTACAAATGTAGACTGTGGAACTTAGCTACAAAAATGACTATAAAGTTGATGAAGGAATAAACATAGCTACTCAGATATCGATGACACCAACCAGTTCTAACAACGTTATTGGTTCGTTGAACATAGAACTATCTCCATTTTTAATTTCGTCGACCAAAAATGACTAAGCTTACATTGCAAATGAAAAAGTATTGATGAAATTAAAAGTAATTCTTAAATTTGTTCTCCGGTATTGCAGAGCGCAATAATTTTACCTGTTCCATCTTGAGATCACCAAGCTATGGTAACTCCTTTCTCTAAGCTTTTGACGTAACTTTGACAACGGGTCAAACAACGGGCCCTAAGGCTGTCTTTCCACCATATGTTTTCCAGGTAGATAAGCGTTGCGCGATGTTGCGAAAATCCACCAATAGGATGCAATAGAACGTGCAAGCCTAGAAAAATAAAGTATTCCTCTTGAAGCCAGAGCTAGCCAGGGCCT
Source organism: Opisthograptis luteolata (assembly GCA_931315375.2). Lineage (NCBI taxonomy): Eukaryota > Metazoa > Arthropoda > Insecta > Lepidoptera > Geometridae > Opisthograptis > Opisthograptis luteolata. The sequence goes on along the minus strand of OV928047.1, from coordinate 6,120,255 downwards.
TTATTCGCTACTAGCTGTTCCTCGCGGTTTCACCCGCGTGGGCTACAGTTTATCGCGATAAAAAGTATCTTACGTCCTTCCCCAGGGCTCAAACTATCTCTATAACAAATTTCATTTAAATCGGTTCAGTAGTTTAGGCGTGAAAGCGTATATATTCCGTATACACCAAAATTATTCCCGCACTTCGATGCCCCCTCATCGCGTTACCTGCTGTAGGTATCCATTATCCTATTTTAATTCTAGGTTAATTTTTTCTCGGACCACGCGTTTGAATATTGCTGTTAAAGGTCTTCCTGGTTCGCGACCGCACTTTACCAATTTCATAGATTCTCCCTCACCTCGCCGCGTTTCCCGCTGCGCTGGGGTGAGGCGGGTTTATTTTTCTACTACTACTTACATTTTTAAACTCGTGATATCTTTCGAATGGAATGTCCAAATTGAATGATTCAAAAAGTTTTATAAAGGTATTGAAGCAATTTTGAATAAGAAGTAATTTATTTTGATAAGGATTAATACCAAGATACAAATAAAGAGCCTTTTCTAGAGTCGGCATTAAAAATTAAATTTTTAAAATAAAATATCACTTATTGCGGCATAACTATAATAGTTAGACATATGCTCTCGCGGACTTTTTTGTAGATCCTAATGAGACCTACAAACCCGTCATACATTATTTTGTTCTAGTGTCAATAGTTTTTGCAGCGCACGCTGAAATAGGTTTTCGATTTCACACCTTGGGTTGCAAAATAGCAATTTTCTTACGGATCCCTAATTTTTTGGAAATAAAATATAGCCTATAGCCTTCCTCGATAAATGGGCTATCTAACACTGAAAGAATTTTTCAAATCGGATCAGTAGTTCCTGAGATTAGCGCGTTCAAACAAACAAACAAACAAACAAACAAACAAACAAACAAACTCTGCAGCTTTATAATATTAGTATAGATGACCATCTAAGCACGTAACGCGGGCGCGTTACCTGCGTGGAATAACGGCTAAAGCCCGCAATGACGTCACACGTTATTGGCAAGGAATGTTGATGGTCATATCGAATCTTTATTTTTTTCAGGCGATTTAGTTGGGTATTTATTTATCGAGCCGGCACGAGTAATGCACAATCTCTCCATTCGGATATCTGACGAAAGCGCTCTGGTTGCCGAAGCGTTTCTTGCATACAGGGCACACGTTGTAATCGTTCATAACGACGCTTTTCGATTCGTGAAACTGCTTCAGTTCTTGCACCTGTAGACATAAGTATCATTGTTAGTATTATGTACTACTTGAGAGCTTTTTGACGGCAATTGAATTATCAACATGAACATTTTATTTTTATTTCCAAATTTGTTCCTCTTCGGGTGATGGTGATAATGTGTGCTATTTGTAGATTATTTATTAACCATTCACATAACGAACGCAGTGTAGGAAATTGAAATAAGAAGTTGGAATTTGTTTAAAGTGTTTTTTCTCATTGCTCCAAAAAGTCCATGTAAAGTCCAAGTGCCACTACTTTACTTAAAAGCAAGGGGGACTCTATCCTCTTTTATCCGGTATGTGGCTGGGTCACAAAAAAAGGCTGCAACCTGCGGTTTTCCGCTATCCTGCGAGAATCCTTTTGTTTTTGTGTTGTGGTCAAACGCTACCTTGTAAGTTGTAAAAGAACAAGTATAATTTTTAACAAAAAAACCTACTTTCATTCCCACAATTTCACAGGGATACCAACGTCAGATCCTGGTTTCCTTATCATGGTACCACTTTCGGGATATATCCTTTCCAAAAAAAAAAAAAGAATCATCAAAATCGCTTCATAAGTTATCCGCGAACACACTAAACTTAAAAAATATATATACGGTCGAATTGAGAAACCTCTTCGTTTTTTGAAGTTGAAAAGTAATCTGATCTAATACGCATTTGTAAAATTGAGTATGACCGACAACTTTTGTCGGTGACTGTACCTGCATATGTTCCGCGTACAGCAGCCCCTTTAATATCTGCGTGCGTCGCTTTAGTGTGAGCTGCCTGTCCAGTGCGCTCTCCAAGAAGTGCTTCAGTCGGCAGAGCGGCACTGTGTCTGGTAACGCTGACAGTGCCTAAAAACACGATATACATATAAATGTAGGACTACTTAAAATAAGTAAATAGTATAAAAAAACTATATTTGTGCACATAATGGTAATAGGTACATCAAGTTGTATAGTGAAGTCTTATGTAGTGTAGGTAATAATGTAAACGGTATACCGTATAATACAAACAGTGTCTTTTACTACTTACAGGGTAGCGTTTGACCACAAGTCACCTGATGTTAAGTGACGATGTGGTCGAAGGTGGCGTCACGCTACACCTGGATTGGGACCTGGCTTCCAAGTGAGGCTGTCGGAACACACCGATAGGTGCTTGGCGGCAGATTCTTAACAAGAGGGTGGTAGCTAGCCAGCCGAGTACTAGAAAATACTCTACCACTAAGCTATTGTTTCATCACGATGTTTTCCTTCACCGAAAGCTCAAGCTCATTGTAGGATTCGAACCTACGTCCTACGGATCGCAAGCCGACGTCACTACCACTGAGCCATCATCGCTATAAAATGTGTACGATAATGTAATGTATACCCCTTTCGAATCACTATCACCCACACTAGGTAGGTATCTGTATAGCTCACTTATAGATAGATAGATAGATTTACTTTTTAGTGTACACATAATACAGAGAAAATAACAATAAATTTGTTATACAAAGTGAATTATAAGTATATATACACATTTCGAGAAAATAAGCTGCGACAGACACGAGAGTAACTCTGAGAGTTTTTTTCATAAATTCACTAAGCGCGAGCGTAAAAAGGAAACCATAGACCAGCTCATTTTCACAAATAACCATTGTGCTTCAAAAGCTATAACAAACTTCGATGCAAACAAGCGGCACAGCTTACTTTCAAAGGCGATATCTTGTTAGCATGCTTCTCCAGTATACCAAGAGCCGTTTCCAGGTCCGGCACTGATGTCTTGGGGTGCCTGTTCATTCTGGCCAGTGGGCCGCTCAACGCGCCACCTTGCTCCGGATTCATTAGAATCTTCATCAGAATGACGTACACATCTTGGTTTGTGTCGTTCGTTGTTTCGCACACGTTTTCGCAGTAGCGTAGAGCTCTGTCTACGTCACCTAGAAAACAAAACAGTCTTATAGGTTTAATGTTAGTAGAAAATATACTTTAACATATTAGATACATATTCTACAAACAGACTAGTCTTTGCCCACCTTCATTCCTATCTTCCTCTATTTTTTTTTATATTTTAGGCCATCATTGACCTCACATCACCTGATGTTAAGCGACGATGTGATCGAAGGTGGCACTACGCTTTGCATGGGTTAAGACCTGGCACTCAAGTGAGACTGCCGGAACACACCCATAGCGGTGCCTGGAGATAAATCCTTAATTTGAAGATGATGGCGTAAGGTTACCGACAAAAGTTACTGAACACTCTCAATCCCCAATTTTACTAAGCATCTTGAGCACCCAATATCGTTCAACTGACACGCTTTTGGAAATTTGATCAGTTACTTTTATCGCTGACTGTACAAAAACTTACCCAGAATCAGTACGTAAATCGCCAGCGCTTGCTCATGCCGCCCCAACTTGCCCAACACAATGGCTCGTTCCTCAAACAAGCTCTCCGCCGGAAAATGCAGCAGAATCCTCTCAGGAGTGTAATGCGTAGACTTTTCTAGAAAACTCAGGAGCTTCGACTTCGTGTGCTGCAACTCCTCCTCGGTAATATTGGCCTTTTTATCTGTTAACTTCTCTCTGTACATGTTTATCAAAGCGTCGTGGAAAATTGAATTAGTATCGTTCCACGTATGGATTATGTGTTCTAGGTATGGTATGACTAAGGTCTCGTGCTCTCTCAGTAGGAAGTCCAGTATCTTTGCCCGGGGCAAGTTCTCCACTTCTATGATGTCTTCTGTGAATATTTTTAAGCCTTCTTCGGGGTGTTCCTTTAAGATCCAGTCGGAGAATTTGAATATCAGGTTTATGTGTTCGGCGCCTGTAAAAAGTTAATTAATTTCCTTAGGTTATTAAATTTTGCAATGGAAATTTTGTTTTCAAGCTCATAATGAAAACTAGCCTCAAGCAAATCACTAAACATGGTATTTCAAATATGCTGTTTTCGTCAATGATGGATGATGGTGTGTGTGTGTGTGTGTGTGTGTTTGTGTGTGTGTGTGTGTGTACAAAGTTTCTTCCTATTCTACGGCTGTCACCTAAAGACAAAGCCAATAAGAATTCTGTGCTCCTGAGCCTATAATTTCAATTACAGTAGAACTCCAATTATCCGAATTAATGGGGACCGGGACCCATTCGGATAATCAAATATTCGGATAATCGGTTTTTTTTTTTTTTAAATTGCCATTGGAGAGAATAAAAGCTACGTTTTGATATTGCACTATTTTTTTATTGAATTAAATGAAAGAAACATGAAATTTTCACATGTTTTAAATATAAATAAAATGTACTTATGTACAAGTTTAGAAATAAAAATCATTGTTTTTTAAACATCTCCGTCAATGTAAGCTGTTTAGCGATCTTCAACCGTTTTCGGGCAGCCAGGTCACGCATTCGCTTGACGGTGAGCAGTTGCAAGTGGTCACACTCGATTTTTTGTGATTCGGATAATCGGCGATTCGGATAGTCGGAGTTCGGATAATTGGAGTTCTACTGTACTAAAATCCTACCTAGAGTAGGGTACTGAGATCTGGTTATAGCTGTTTTGGACCCACTACATATCAATTATAAAAGCATCATATAACACATACCAAGATGCTGTAAATAGTTCTTAGTCCCCCTATATCCCTCTAAGCTGGAGTCGGGCTGTTTCGCTTGCTCTCTAAGCAGCTGTAATGCTTTAGTATGCTGTCCTTTGGTTTGGTACAAAATGATCAGTTCACTGTGCTTTCCATGCTGAAGTAAAGGTTTCTCAGCTTCTTCGAGACGGCAGTTGTTGAGACGGAGTAGTGGAGCCACGAACGCGTCGTTAGTCTAGAAAAATAAAATAAGTATCTAAAGCCTCAGCCACGCATAAACTAGAAAACCGGAACGTGGACCGCTAATGCTGCTCTCCAAAACTGTACCGTACGGATTAGATGCTAATATCTAATTCAAAATGGCAAGACGGTGCTTGTATTTTACGTAACACTAGATTTAATAAAATAGCAATACCTGCAAATAACATTTTAACAGAGTAGTATCGATCAATTCCAACTGCTGCGTCACATTTCTCTGACTACCCGCATTTTGTTGACTGGTACTAGCATCCGCAGTCTCTACTCCAATCATTGCTCTAAAATCTACCAAATAATCTATGAGTGCGTTGAGAGCCGTTTCTAGGTCTTTCTCTTTCAGTTTTTTTGTTTTAGTTTCGTCGTCGGGCTTGCCGTCCAGCTGTGGGAAAAGCTTGATGACGTCAGCGGGGTCTGTTTTCAACTTGATGAACTCCTTCATTGATTTTGAGTACTCTTTGTTGTCAAATAGATCGATGGCGTTGAGGAACTGGATGGAATGTATCCTCTGCTTCTTTTCTTCAAATGTACACTCTGACAGGTTCTATAGAACATAAGAGATTTTCAGAATAAAGTCTATTTTTTTTTTTTTTTAAATATAAATATCGGGGGACAATTGCACACAAATTGTCCTAGCCCCAAGTTAAGCTCGAAACTTGTGTTATGGGTACTAGACAACGATATACATACATACTTATATAGAGAAATAAATACTTATATAGATAGAAATATCCAAGACTCAGGTACAAATATTCGTTGCTCATCACACATATATTTGCCCTTACCGGGATTCGAACCCGGGACCGCTAGCTTCGCAGGCAGGGATACTACCAACTCGGCTACCGCGTCGTCTATGATTACTATGCAATACTATAGGTCTACCAGAATCTGATGGCAAAAAGGGAAAAAATAAATTGACGCTAGCAATACTAGGGGAAATTGGAGTAAAACGTTTTGATACTTTTTTTCCCTATAGTGGCTGATTCTGTGTGTGATACATGCAAATATAAAAATTTATCCTATGATCAAGGATAATTTTTGAAAATCTTACTGTGGCGAATGTGGGGTTCGAAATTTAGATGTAAACTCCAATTACTCTGTCCATGAGTTTATTTATTAATTAAAGGCTATCAGAACTTGAAAATGGTTCCAAATACTGCACATCCATAAAAAAGTCTTCAACGGTAGAGGAAGACGAGGAAGACGCAGTATTTATGATAAACCTTTCCTCCTGCATCTCAATCGATCTTGTTCTATGAACTGATTTTCATTACATTTTTTTTTATTACATGTTCACAAGATTTTCGCCATTCATCGATCCCTATTCGAGAGAAAGCTTCTTCAGTTCACACGAAAGATGCAATAAACCAAAGTATCAAGACTTGTCATTCCTACTAATTTGAAGCCAAACCATAAACAATTCCTCGAAATTTTTCGTTGCCATATGAAAATCGCTATTTATTAAACTTTTTTTTTGCCATCAGATCCTGGTAGACCTATAATAATATATACCTACTAGCGAGCGATCTGCCCTGTGACTTTGCCCGGATAAGCAAAGATTTTAACAGGGAAAAAAGCATATATCTTTTCGATCTCTGTGGATTACGTTATTTATGTCAACAAACAGATAATAATACACTTTTAAATAATAGTTTAAGTGAGATGAGGGAGAGGATGAGATACGTCAGAGCAAAATAGAGATACATTAGAAAAATAATTATTGCATGCATTTTCATATTTTTCGTACTAAAGTGCCCATAAATATTCATTTTATTCTGTTTTTATTATTTTTTGTTATAGCGGCAAAAGATCATCTGTGAAAATTTCAACTGTCTAACTATCACGGTTCATGAGATACAGCCTGGTGACAAACGGACAGACAGACAGACGGACGGACAGCGGTGTCTAGTAATAGGGTCCCGTTTTACCCTTTGGGTACGAAACCCTAAATAAGATAAACATTCCTTATCCATCGTCGACCTTATATAAAATCATTTAACATCGGGTGAGGTTGCAGCATACTTACACAGAGAAGTGCCATGGTACCCTTGCGATCTTTTATTTTAAAAGGCATTTTTGCACTAAACTTACGCCTGTAGAAATATCAGCATCATCACAGTATAATATTATAAATGTGAAAGTTTGTGAGTGAGTGTGTATGTTTCACCAAGAACCAAGGTCACCGACATAGCTCTCAGAATTTGCAAGTTGAAGTGGCAATGGGCAGGCCTCATCGCTCGACGGACCGATAACCGATGGGAAAGGTTCTCGAGTGGCGACCACGAACCGGAAGACGTTCTGTAGGTAGGCCCCCCACTAGGTGGACCGACGACATTGTAAGAGTCGCAGGGAGCCGATGGATGCAAATGGCTAATGGCGTTCAAGGGGGGAGGCCTATGTTCAGCAGTGGACTTTTTCCAGCTGATGATGATGATGATGATGTGTATGTTTGTTGCTTCTTCACGCTGACATAGCTCAACGGATTGGAGTATAGTTTATACCCTGGATTAACACATAGGCTACTTATTATCACGGAAATAGGTTCCTTGGGGAACTGGAAGATTGCCGGTGTAACTGCGGGGTTCAGCTTGTATAATAATTATTATTTACTTACGTGTAATAGTCCAATTATTTTGGCAATATTCTTTTTAGGTTTAGTGTGAAACATTGTGTTCAGTAATATGTTTATTTACCACAAATATCTCTATACTTTTATTTATTAATCTAGTTAACAATGTTTATGTGAAAATCGTTTAAATTTTTCACTCATACTGTTATTTATAAAATATTTCCTGTTACCGATCATATCATATCAAGTCATTAATTAAATTTAATTAGTATTGAAACTGATTATGTTCATAAATTGACCTTTATAATTTCACCGTTCACTAGGATTGGTCGAATAATCTACGTTATATTTTGAACTAGCTGTGCCCCGTGAATTTACCCACACGAAGTCTCCTACAGGAATATGACCGTGAATTTTTGCAAGATAATAAGTAGCCCATGAGGACATAGGACACTTTCGCGAATAAATGAATGTTAGGATGCTTGATTTAAAAGTTTACTGAACTGAACACCAGTAGCTGTATTAATCAGAGGAAAATTTAGTGTAACAACTGCGTATGGAATGATGTTTTTGTAAAATGAATTTGACGCAAATAGCAAAGGGGATAGGGTCTAGTAAGCCAGTACGTTACGAGATCGTCGTTAAGGATTTCTATGTTAATGCCGATATATTACCAAATCTTTTAAATACTAATACATATAATTGATGCTGATATTTCCTTTTTCAGAACACACGAACAAGAACGACACAGCACAACACAACTGAGCTTAGTTCTTCCTGTTAGCAATGATACATACACATACTGTCCCCAGTTTAGATCAAGGAAAACGTTGCTTTAAAACTTAAGTAAAATGACTTATATATATGAATATACCAGCTGCGCCCCGCGATTTCACCCGCGTCTTCCCGTTATCCCGCAGGAACCTTTTTCCGGGATAAAATGTAGCCTGTGTGTTAATCCAAGATATAAGCTATCTCTATTCCAAATTTCACTCAAATTCGTTCAGTAGTTTTTGCGTGAAAGACTAACAAACACCCATATACACAAATAATCACTTTTAAAATAATAGCTTAAGTAGGATTTAAATTGAACATTTCAAAACAGACAGACTCACTGAAGAAGAGCGAGACGGCACGTCAGCGACACCGATCGAAATAATTCAAACAAAACACATCTGCGCTAAATCTAGGCGAATCTGCTCTTCTCGTATTAGTCTGTATAACCACCAATAAAAAATGTCCTTAAATTTCCACTGACACGGTTTAAAATGTAAATTACTTTATTCCCGGTTTTTATTACAGGCTGTCGAAAATTTGCCTGCCTGTGTGTGTACCTAAAGTAATTTAATACAAACTAACCGTCAAGTCAATAGCAAGTTGAAACTGTTTGTCCTTCAAGAGTTGCTGCAACTGCTTGGCAAAATCAACTAAGCTAAGGCACCACACCTGCCCAACCGAAGACACGAATATCAGTCCTCGCTTACATCTGAAAAATAAATATATTTCCTTTACATCTGTGACAATTTTTATAAATTTTCACGACATTCTTGTAACATACCTATACATAAGTCTTGCTTTATTGAGGCCCGATACACTTTGTATGAACTGCGGTGGCTCCACACTTTGTACCACCACTTCATTATCCAATAGTCCTAGTATGTACGGCTCATCCCAGGCTGCAAACAATAATGTTTACATTCAGCTCTTATCCATGGTGAGAGCCGAAAGGCCTGCAGTGACGTCCTGTTAGTTCAAAGAGTACAGATATGGGTCTGTGGGAAATCTGTTCCTTGTTGTAATGTTGTTGTTAAGTTGATCTGCACTCAATTTGATTCCACTACTTGGGGGGCATTCATTAATACCATAGTAAAGAGTAGTAGTTCAGCTTCATACAAATCGGCCGCCGCCGGTTTGAATGTGTGCGAGAGTAGCGGCGCCGTGTACGCACGCACTTTTCACGCACACAATCACAAACGAACGGGGCCGCGGCCAATGGCGGCCATGCACTCAGTACGGAACGCGCCGCCTATGCATCACCGCAAGAGTAGGCAATTAACTCGTCGAGCGGCCTTAGCTAACCTACTGTTCTTACTTCACTGTGTTAATACGTATGGGGGGTGGGATCAAGAAAATCTTTACATGGCTTTGTCTTGGGGGGAGAGTAGTAAAATCCATTTTACGTAAGATTGTAAGTTCTAGAAATCTAATGTATCCTTACGGGTGTGGGTCAAAAATCGCCAAAACACGCCTTGCGTAATTAATAAATGGCCCCTTATATTTCACACGTTTCTAATTTTTCCACCAAACATAAGGTATGTAGATAATTACCAACACAAATAGGTGCTTCCTTCCACTTGATAATCTTCTTTATATCAATCTTTTTTACATCTTCTTTCTTCTTTACATCCTCTTTTTTCTTTAAATCAGTCTTCTTGTCTTCGCTTTCTTCAACTAGAACTGATGTCTGGTCTCGACCGAGGAGGAATGATGTCTCGGAGTACTTAGCTATACTTGGCTCTAGGGACTTTGAGCTGCTTGTTGGGAACAGTTCCATTGGGTTGCCTGATGACAGCTAAAACATAATGTTTATTTAGTCAATGTGCAAAAACATACATGCAAGACAGGTATTGTATACATATAACATTCATTGTACTTATGAGTATGGGTAGTAAAACAATAAAAAAAATTTTGTTTTATCCGTGTGTTCTTGTTCTGGCAGCCTCACTTGAGAGCCCCAATTCAGGTGTAGCGTGATGCCACCCTTGACCTCATCGTCACTTAACATCAGGTGACTTGTGGTCAAACGCTACCATGTAAGTAGTAAAAAAAAATTATAATGAATTAGCTTGGGAAATTAATTTGAATAGTATTTATTGTTAAGGTATTGCATGTTGTATGGGTAAAAATGTGTTTCTGCTGATTTTTTATGGTTTTGCTGGAAAAAAACCGATTTGGGAAGCCATCATGCTATGGAAAGAGATGATGAAGCATGTTGTACAAGATTTAAATTTAGTTGCTAAACTATTGAACCAATCTTGATGAAATTTGGTATGGAGATAGTTTGGACCCTGGAGAAGGCCATAGTATACTTCATATCGCTATAAACTTTAGTCCACGCGCGTGAAATCGCGGGAACCGCTAGTCATTAGTAAACAGACAGTTACGATTTGGTGTAACATAGTACTTTAACTCTTATCGCCTATAGAATACTTTGCTTACATCATACACAGTGTATTCAGCCTTGAATCCAACACAGAGGTACTGCTCACCCCAAGCAATCACTTTAGGAACATCGGGAATGGTGAAGTCAAACAGATGCTGCTTAAACTCCCCCTTATATCCATAGTACAACTGCAGTTTTCTTCTTACAGCAACACATAGACGTATTAACGAACTGGACTGTCCAGTGATTGATGTAGTAGGCTGTAAAAAACAAAGAGAGTATAAAATAACTCTGTTTGTCAAGTTACCTATTCATACAGTGGTGAAATTTTGTGTGAAGACAGTTTGTACGAAGAACATGCGAATAAGAAACCGCAGGGTGCAGGTAGTATTTACAAATATTAAATTTGCCTTAAAATACAATATTATTGCAAAAGCCTTCAGAGAAAAGGCTCATCATAGAGTATGTCGCTGTAATAGCACTAATACAAAAGTATTGAGTGAGTTTGTTTTTTGTATTTATGACATAAATAAGATATCAGGTATTAAACTCACCTTATAATCCAGTGCAAATAATGAAGCACCCTTAGCCTGCTCAAATGTTTTAACAGTAGGAAAATCAACACCTTTCATATTGTGAGTTGTTAACACATTGTCCGTTAGACACAGAAGTAAATGGTCTTCTGCAACAGAGAGAAAAATATGGTTTAGAGCACAAGTTCATACTAAACTAAAAAGAGGATGTTAAATACAATAGTTTTAATCAATTTTCCATAAAACTACTAAAACAGAGTGGAGAGGAAAGTTTTTGATAATTTATCTTTTTAATTTACAGATTTTTCAGTTTCTAATAGTTGGTATCGCTTGAGGATCAGTTTACAGTCCAGGTGTAGCGTGGCGCTACCTTCAACCACATAGTCAATTAACATCAGGATTGGTGGTCAATGTTACCATGCAAGATCTAGATATAGGATTTTTTAAATTTACAATAAAACAATAACAAGATAACATTTACAAATGATAGTGGAATATTAATATGGTTTAAAAAGCTAATCACACTATCACACAAATTTTATAAAAGCAAAAGTTTGTCGGTGAGTGTGTATCTTTGTTACTTTTTCATACTGAAACAACTCAACAGATTTGAGTGAAAGTTGGAATGGAGAGAGCTTATACCCTGAATTGACAATTAGGCTACTTTTTATACCAGAAAAATAAGGGTTAGTGGAAAAAACGCGGGTGTAACCGCTGGGCTTACCTGGTATCACATCAATCTGCTGTATAGGTTTCTTACTGAAGTTCTTACAGTAATGTAATAGCTGCAGTTCATATTTCTGATTAGCATTTCCAGAAGAAAGGGAATACATCAACAAATGCCCTTGTCGAGTTCCCAACAATAGATAGTTGTCTGAAAATTCAAACACGCACGTATTTCTTTTTATTGGTACCTTTCAAATTCTAAAGCCTTAAAAATGTTATCATTTAGAAAATAATGTCTTCAAATCATCACAAATAGAACTCACCATAAACAGCAATTGCTTCAATCTGTACTGCTACAGTTAGCAAATGAGATATTTCGTAGGCCTCGTGCATGGTTGTGAGAGTATAAAATTCACTCTAGAAACAAGAAATATAAAAATGGGAGAATAATTATGATAGATACGCCCAACGCAACTTCGCTCGTGTTACAACTCTTGCTATACTCCTAGACTGATCTCAAAATTTACACATTTTCAAACTAATAACTTGGTAGTTTCTTGTAAATTCATATGATTATTTCTTGACTATGCCAAAGAAAACATAAATCTGTTTTTCTGCAAACAAATTAGATGAAAACAAGTCATGAAATTGTCATGAAACATCTGTCCTCCTACTCCTGCTCCTGTCATCTGTCAGCTCTGTCGGGGATCGGAAATCTGAATAAACAGAATGTTAATGTCATCAAGGTAAAAACTGTCAAAAGATAGTTTTTTTTTGTTATGGCGTCACACGATTAGTGTATTTGCCAGTGTCAAGTATAAAATATTTCAAACTCAGAGTTGAATCAAGTTTAAATGATGATGATGATGATGACGATGAGATGATGGGATGAGGATAGTGTTTAAGTAAAGTAGTGGAGCTTTACACGGACTTTTTTGAAGCAACTAGAAAAGTCACTTGCACAACTTTATTTCAATTTCCCACACTCGTACACATTGACGAACACATAATGGTTTAATTCTAATAATCCACCAATATTACACATTATCACTCGAAGAAACACAAGTTTTGGAAATAAAAACAACATTTTCACGTTGACAATTCGATTGCCGCCAAAAAAAACCAAAAGATAAGTTGCTAGCAAAGAATTATCTAGTTAAAAAAAAAAACAATGTCGTCAATTGTGCTGCCATATAGAATTTGGGGTTTCCTTCGAAACCCCAGTTTTGTCTCGTAGCGTTCGTTGCAAGAGTGCAGGAGTAGATCGTTGGAGAATGGGGACTATGAGAACCTACACTGAATGGTTCTTCTTGGTTACATCCAATGACCTACTCTTATCTTCAAATGGGCACACACATTTGATAACATTTCATACTAGCCGATTCCCGCGTGGAGATTCCTACAGGAACAGTATTTTTCCGAAAAGTAGCCTACATCTCTCTATGCCTACCACCAAAAACTTTCGCATAGTAGGTAACGTTCGACTAAAATATTCAAGTGATATTGTGTGATCGGCCTGAACTGGGAAGTGGGAGCTGACTCAAGCGAGGCTGCCGGAATACATTCTTCATCATAGGTGCTTGATTACAAATTCTTAATTTGTTTATTGGATATTAGGTATTGGACACTGGATTGCATCGGTGAAATAAAAAACCATGTTACTATTCATTTAATATTTACTTTTATAATTATGTTATTTTTCATTCATAACTAACAACGATATGGGTGTTACGACATACTCAAATTCAGTAAAACAAATACTAAAACAAAATACAAATTTCACTCACTATTAAATTTCAATATTACAGTAATAGTAATAAGAAAAAATCCTTTACTTTTAAATAATTTATATAATAAGTCATAACTCCATTTCGAACTATGCATTTTATTTAATACGGAAAATTCTCATGTAATGTGCACGCAAATCGTGAAAGTGACAATTCAGTGGGATAAAGATGTTTATATTTTGAACATCGCTTCAAACATTCAGGTCACTAGTATGTCTTAACTTTTTACACAGAGGGTCTTTAGAAGCAACGTCGATTACAAAATTCATATTAGATAGACTTAATAAAAAATATGCATATCTAAAAACTACCGCGTCCTCACAAGCCCGCAGCGGTCCCGCCCCGCACCGCGGGCCCGCGGGCGGCACCGCTGCCGGGACACGTCAAGAGTCATACCATAAGATAATAATTATAATATATTTACACGAATCATAAAGGTGTTCAGCAAACCGATAGCCTTAACGACGACAACCTAAGCTCCACTATGTGTGATTTGAAATACGTACGCGCCGAGCGCTCGCTCTTAGAATACAATAATTTAAAACAATTAGTAAATCGGTCCACAATAATACATAGTCATGCTATGTTCCATGGTCGGGGTCCTGGCGTTCACGAGGCATTTTGGTGTTAATCTGGATAGAAGTAGTATTGGCTAAAAGAGGACTACGGGTCGCATTATATGAATCAGCGCGGCTCTGAGGCGGCGCGGCGTGTAAATAAATAATTCACAGCAGAAAGGCCGAGCCTCGAGGGCGTGCTGGTGCAAATAATCCGAGCTTTGGATCAATTCACATTAGCGCAGACACGAAGCGAAACGTAGCGCTGTTTCAGTAAAAAACAATCAAATGAAATTTATCACCACTCTGTAATGTACTTTGTGTAAAAGAACTGGTGGAGCGTTGCCGAACGAATCAACAAACAGCTACCTAGTGCATGCGGCGTCAGGCGTCAAAGACGTACAATAGCGTACAAGCAAGTGTACAATAGGGTATATAAAACAATTATACAATGTCAAGGCAACAAACTCTCTACACTGATAAAAATCCTTCCACACGAATTCGCACCAAACCTAGCGCGTTCTATTCGAGTGTACGCCAATGTGAGTTAGCCCCATCTTACTCATTAATAGAAAAGAACTGGCAATCTACTGTGAATCTAATTGAAACCTACTTGCTAGATATGCCAAGTGAAGTTGGTCCGAACGACTAGTGTTTGTAATATATGTAGTTTGTATTTTGTATTCGCCCATCGCAATGCCTCCCAGCTGCCTTCCATCTAACAACACCAATTTCTTACCTTAAGAATGGTGCAGGAGGTAATCGACATTACCACAATAAGGTTATGGGTTTAGGCTAATTCTACACCATGAATAAAATATTTAGTTAGTTCTACACTTAAAGGTTTAATACCTTTGCCTAATTTGTAAACTGTATGCCGAAAGTGCAAAACGAAATAACTCGAATAGTACTTAAAAACTATGACAATGAAATTTATAGCATTATTTTAACATCGTTCTCATAAATGACTACTATCCATAGTGTTCTCAATGACAAATTTTATATTATAGAAATATCATTTATTGAATATAGAATACAATATTATCGAAAAACTATGTCGTTACATTAGGACACCGAGTGCTAGTAAATACATACGCAGACCTATCCGGCGAGGATAAGGCGAGGTACACAGCAAAACAACTAACGCACAACTTGCCGAAAACCAAATATCTATCATACCATTTAGTACATCTACAATTTTATATCCTCTGAATTGTTTATACAAATACATAATATCTGAGATATCATTAATATAAATTACCTGAGAGATCAGTTTACGCTAGATATAAAAATTTACAAGTATGCTCTCTATTTTGCAACACAATGTTTCATCTGCTAAATTTCATCGTTGAAATTACACTAGGCATACGTTTCATTAGTTAGTGATACGCTTCAACAATAAATACGCTAATGCACTACCGAATAAGTGTCTCCTAATGATTACACGGCCCAAGCAATATGACGCGCTTACTAAGTATCATGCGGCTATGTCAACAGGTGATGCAAGTGAACAACGCGTGATTAACATCTCTCTATGCGGCACAACTCACGTACAAATACAAAACGCTACGATAAAAAGCTAAACAATTTCAAGGGATAAAGACAGAGATACGATTTTACAAACGAAATAAAACAAGACGATTTATCCAGACGATAAAATCTGTCGTTTACCAAATAATAAACACATTTAAAATTCAGCATTTAAGGTATGTACATGAAGAGACAATTTGAGCTTACAAAAGTACAAAGTAATCACATCGCGACGGTTTAGAATCTACGGCGGATTTACCCTTCTCACCGACAACGACTGCTCAAGCTTTATCGACTATTACACTACGGTATCACACGATCACTCGCCGGAACATCTATTATGCACGTGTGTCGCGGCTGGCCGGGCGGGGCGTCGCGGGGCATAATAGAGCGGGGCGTGTCGGCAGGGGCCTGGCGCCCGCTCTACGACGCGCCCGCCGCGCCGCTCGCCCCGCTAGCCGCGGCGTTCTCGCCTGCAACAACACACGAAATTGGTGCACGTTCTCATACCCTACACACAGGGCATTCTAACCTAGTTAGGGCTCAGAGTGTATGTGATTGTGAAGTTTAATAATCAGAGGTACCAAATGTATTATTTATTATTACCTAATACCTATCAATACATTTAAAAAAATGCATGAATTTAACAAAGTATAAATATGTAATTTAATTATTTTAAATGAGATTAATTTATTGATCACTGCACTGAGGTCCAGGCTGTCAAGTTGTACAACAGGCTACCCATCCTATTTAAATCTATCCATAACATTAATGAGTTCAAGACTAAACTGAAACATTTCTTGTTGGAAAAGTGTTATTACTCCATAGAGGAATACTTGTGTGACCGTGGCAGCGGCCATTAAAATTAAATTTAAGACATTAAATTTTAAATATTTTTTTTTTCTGTAATGACTTGTCTATGTTATGTGTAATATTATAATTTAGTAATGTTAATTTCCAATATAAAATTTATTTGTTTTGGAATAAATGAAATGAAATGAATGAAATGAAATGAAATACAGTCAGTGACCTAGTTACAAGAAGTTTCGATCACGGGCGAGTATGTTCGTCATTTTGGGTCAAGATTCGTGCTTAGTTCCCTTGAAAAAATCTTCAATATGTTTTCCTTTGACTGTTAACAGCAGAGAGAGCACTGACTGAGCGATGGTGGCCGAACGGTAACGAGTGCGCCTTACAAGACGCAAACACCTTAATGCGTTATTTGTGGATTTACCATCGCACAAAACGGTGAAGGAAAACATCATGAGGACGGTTAACATGTGCACGAACCACACAACACTCAAGGACATGCGACATCTACCAACTCGCACTGGGCCAGCGGAGATTAAGGCCTATACTTTCTCTCAGAGAAGGCCAGGGGCCCAATTCTTGCGGCTTGATATATTATCACTTTCGATAAATATCGCAATAACTGTCAAAATTCAATACATATCTTGACAGTTATTGCGATATTTATCGAATGTGATAATATATCACGGCTGGAGAATTGGGTCCTAGAGCTCCAGCAGTGGGAACATAATAGGCTGATGAGAGCACTGACCGGTGGCGTCGTGGTCGAGCGGCTGCGAGGCGGAGGGCGCGTCCTGCGGCGCGGCGACGCGCGGCTTGAGGAAGTCGTTGAGCGAGGGCTGGATGGCGAGCTCGTAGTCGGTGAAGTTGAAGAGCGGCGGCAGCGCGCGCCCGTTGGGCAGCCGCGCCGCCGGCTCGCGCAGCTCGTCGAAGAACGAGTGCGCGCACGCCTGCAGCGGCGACAGCCGCGCGCCCGGCGTGTACTCCAGCAGCCGCGACACCAACGAGATGGCGTCCGGCGGTGTGCACGCGCGGAACACCTGCGCACACCATTGTAAACAAACAATCGACATTTGTTTTTACTCCATAAGGGCTGTCCATTAGCTGCAAGTATGGATATGGCGTTCCACGACCCGCGTAACCCGATAACTCAGGAACGCGCTACTTGTACGCAGCTTTAGAGTGGCTAACAAGCAGACGAACTGCCCGATGGTAAGCGGTCACCGTCGCTTATGGACATTTGCATGACAAATTGATGTCACCCTCAGGATCCACTGGTGTCAGTGACGTAGTAAACCTGACCACGCAAACGAATGAAGAAGGATACTCGACGTGTCCAGTGATGAAATTTTTAATAGAGGTCGAATATAAATATTTAAACAAATTAAATCTAATTGAGACACTTTTTAAATATGGGTTTAATACCCTATTGTTGTTGCGATTGTTTGTGCTAACGCTACTTTTACTTGGTTGATCATTAGTCAAGTCGAATTCTTATTTGAAATCATTAGACAATATACCTTGTTAATTGCCATGTTCACCTATATTAGAAACTTCTACATGGTAATCAATAGGTGGTGGTCGTATATTGACATGGTAAATATCAAGTTGGTGAAGTGGGCGTTTCTGGCACAGGTACACATTAAATCGAATGCCTGCAGACTGCCGACGCATCGGCGAGGGTGGCACTCAACTACTCTACTAGGGTTTTATATATGTACATCTGTGACGGTTGTATATATACATGTGATATTATCTAAGGTAGAGGAATATTAAAATGTACTTAGATCATAATCTGTGCATTGATTAGATCAAATCTGGCGCCACGTAGCGTTTGATCACATGTCACCGGATGTTAAGTGATATCACGCTACACCTGAATTGCGAACTGGCTCTCAAGTGGGGATGCCGGAACACACCAATATGTGCTTGGCTGCTTGGCGACAGATTCTTAAGGGCAAATGCCCTACCACCAAGCTATGGTTTCATCACGATTGCGTAACAGATGTGTCTCTAAATTATATTCATATAGAACTTATATATTTACGTAATTTCGGACGATAACGCATTATATATAATAATTATATGCATAATTTGCGTGGGAGACTAGGTACTCTGGCACTGCTTTTATTTTAGTTTTTTTTTTTTTGCTTATGAGTTTCAAATATCAGACACAATGTTAGCAATGGAAAAAGGTGCCAAATTAAAATACAAAAGATAACAGTATGTACACGTTAAAGGTTAGAGAACAACCACTATAGGAACTCGATGGGATGGTTAACGTTCGAAAATGACGAGTGCCACGCGTATGTTCAAACTAAACTATAAACAGTAGACCAGGGTTTAACCAAAACGGAGAAATCGTTCTTGTTTTCAAGAGAGAACAAAAACCAGAGAGTAAACGAGATGAGTAAACATAATTGGCTAAGGGAATATCGCATCAATTTCTTCAACTACTATTGGCCATTTTGTTTTTTCTTCCGTCTGGATTAACACCTGACCTAGATGTCTGTAGTGAAAAACAAACTGCACACTGAACACCAACAAACAGTAAGAGACAGCGTCAACCGATTAGTCGTGTGGTCGTCAATCATGCCAAAGGCTATTTAATTTTCTGAATGTACGCAGTTAACTGTTAACCCTCAAAATGCCTCCATTGATGAACTTTACTATCGATAAGCGTGGATTTATGGCCGATTCATGCTAGACTGTTCTGGGAGTGCCGTGGCAAGACTGAGACACAGGCTAGAAAAGAGTACAGCCTTATTATACACAATACGATCGTCTAATGTCGCGGATGTTTTTCTAGTCTGTCTCCATGACTCGGCTCGAGTCTCTAAGCGGCATTCTTTCAGATTTTGTTTTCAAACAAATCCCCACGAACAGTGTCGAATCTGTGGTATTACAGATTTTAATGGGAAATAAATGAGTATGGATGGCAATGAAGGCATTTAGATCAGTAGTTTAGCGGTATCTTACTCGAATACGCTGGTGATCAGTGGCAGACTTGGGCATGGACATTCGCTCCAACATTAACTGCAATGACGCGTGTGATTCAACAATCATAATGATTAGATGAATTGTATATTTAAGGCACGGCCCTACTAGGCAAACAGTTTGCAGCAAGGGGAGGTTTTGCGTAGATGTAGAAGGCGCCACCGAAAGTGATTGTTAATGTTATTTTCTATATCTGATTATGCTTGGCAGCTGTAGCGAAATAGGCGCGTAAAAGTTAAAGTAGCAGCGAAACTTTTAGTAAAATTGACGCGGTTTAGAAATACGTAACAGATATAGTCCGCCGTCAAGTCAGTCAAACTGTTTACCCCATAGAAATCACGCCCTTGCCAGTAAACACCTTAATTAAACTAACCGCCACTTTTCGCTTGCGAGAATGGCAGTGGTGTGAAAATAAATAATTAACATGTCGTTTTTCTAATTTAGTCAACACGTCATCTTCACTCTCTGTCATCGACAATAGCGGAGATATGCGCAAAAATAGACGTATTTCTTCACTGCGTACGACGTCGTTTCGTTTGATTGACGATGTCGTCGTGGTGTGATGCAAAGTGAGGCTATTTGTCACCTTGCGCGTTCTTTTTGGTTGTATATGACCAGATCAAAGCTCAGTATGAACACAATGCAAAACCTGATTGGTCTATTTATTGAACTGAACTACTGAAGATGTACAAGGTTTCAAATTAAAAGAAAACGACCATACCTTCGCCCAAGGATGACTTTTGATTTGTGGAAATTTGAATTCTGTGTAGTTTGGATTCATCTCTCGAATTTGTTCTCGTGTCGGTGTGCCTAATACCTGCAACATCACAATTTATTGCTTTAATACATGACGTTATTATTTATATAATACCATATAATGCAGCTACGCGGCACATCATGAAGTGTCTGGACATTTAGGCCCTTATTTATAAAAACAATAAAACGTTAGATAGCCCTTGTTTACGCTCAAGTGAAATGTCACGCGCCATAAAACTATTGTAACTAAAATGGATTTATCGGTTTTATATTCTTTTATGAATAAGGGGGTTAGTATTGTCTATTATCTTTATATGACGATTTTCCGATACCAATGTCTTCTTTCTACAGCGATTGTCTTCGACGAGTGCCTAATGTCAGCCGTTAGGCACATACCGTGCACAACTGCACATACCGTGTCAGTAATCAAATCAATTAAATCACACTATTAGTCCATGGAATATTTTGACACACTTCGTGTTGATACGTTTAGTAGGTATTAATTTTCTGCAACTAAATGAACGGAACGGATTAATTGAGCTGGCAACAGGAAAACGATACAAAATCCAAATAAAATATGATATTTAAAACCTAGATAACGAACACTGATTGGGCCTTGAATTCGAATGCATACATTTTCCAATATAATTTTATTTCGTGGGTTGTAGTTTTGTTTGTCGGTATCACAAGGTTATTTCCAACCAGCCGGTCAATCTTTAGAATTCTTTTGTCCTCTTGTTCGCTTTTATAATAGTTAGAAGCGACACTTCTTATCTAAGATATTTTTTATTTATTTCATTATCTGTTCTGTGTAAGTTTACCTATAAGAAAAACTAAAAGAGAAAATATATTTGTCAAAAGTTGACGACTATTTTCTTAGTTCTATTTTGTGGTTCAATAACGACTGACTAGTAAGGTAATTGATGCTTCCATTTCGTTCCTTATTTGTATAGCCTCAACTGTAGTTCCGTCACTCGTAAACTCGACTTAGCCAAGCGCACTTCACCGCTCACTGCTTCCTACAATTATAAGTGCATTATTACATCAGCAGGGAGAGTGATAATAAATGACAATGCTCATACCTTGATGATCTCAACCAACTGGTCGACGCCCGAGTCGCCGGGGAATATTGGTTGACCCAACAGTAGTTCAGCAACTACGCAGCCCGCGCTCCAAACATCTGCAGGTTATTTATTACATTGGGTAAAAAATACGAAAGGAAAAAACTTCGAATGAACTTCTCGTTTTGTCAGTGGCATGGTAATAAAAATAAAATTCAAAATTCAATAATGTTTATTCAATAGGATATATTGTGATCACTTTAAAACGTCAAATTAAAACTAGCTACGCCTGTTCCAACCTCCTTACGCCGGCAAAAGAACAGGCAAGAAACGCCCGGCAGGTAATTTTTTTGGCGCGATCACATTGTCAATTTTATTCTTATTACTAATTGATTGAATTGGAGCAAGTTCACTAAAATCCCAAGCTTTTTTGTCATCTAATAGTCCGATATTTTTTAATTAGCTTTACTAATAAGATTTCTCTTGTTTGATTGTACACATTGGGATATGGGAACATGAATACTGGTTCGTCGCCGATGACGTCATAGGTCCCGAGGTGGCGCGCGCACATCAGCGCGCCCTCGTGAAGTCCGGGGTGGTAAACACCCTACTGAGGTCGGACCCATTAGAGGGCCATCGCCGTCGGGGCCGCGGAAGAGTTCCAAAGCGTGCCCGTAGCCCCGACACAAGGCGTAAGGAGGTTTTAAAAAAAAAAAAAAAAAAAAAATGGGCACATGAATATTAACGAGTTGCGGGATCACAACCAAAGCAGACCAGACCCCACAAGCAGCACCCGTTCAATAGGAAATAGGAAAGCCCTTCCGTACCCCTAGTCGACGCTTCGTGAATAATCGTTATCTCGCCGACTATAGCACGAACTTAGGTATATTCTACTCTACTAATCCGCTGATTAGATTCCAGCTTGCGATGCATTATACTGAATGTACTTACGATGCAATTGCAAAATGCAGCAACGGAAACAAATAACATAAAACGTCACTTATCAAATTGAAGGATAGATAGGAGCGGTTAGCGGGAGTATATTCAACTGTCCATAGAATATTATGCTCACTTAAATGACTACTAACTAGCCTTTCCGCCAACCCGCACTGGGCCCGCGTGGTGGATTAGGGCCCATACACCGAGAAAAGGCCTTTGTCCCAGCAGTAGGTACGTAATAGGCTGATGATGATCATGATAGATGAGATACTAGCGTTTGTTTTCTACGCCTACCGGTTGCCCTCTCGGCTGCTTTGGAACTTAGGGAGGAAGGAGAAAAACCTGTAGTAAAAGAAATGTAACTCACCTATTTTCGTAGTATAATCAATGGCGCCAAAAATGAGTTCCGGAGCGCGGTAGTATCGCGAGCATATGTAGGAGACGTTTGGTTCACCGCGGACCAGGTGCTTGGCCGAACCAAAGTCGCACAACTTCAACACACCCGTCTTAGGGTCTAACAGCAAGTTTTGTGGCTTAATGTCCCGGTGGCAGATGCCCAGTGAATGGATGTACGCGAGGCTTCTGAACAACTGGTACATGTATAGCTGTTGGGGAAAAATATATGGCTTCATCAAAATGTTTGCAAGAACAATCGTGGCCAGTTCGAGAAACCTTTCTAATATAGATGGACGTATATTCGCATAGTCACTAGGCCAGAGTGACGATGGTGGAACCATCGATTGCAATTGTTTCTTGCTCTGCTCAGACAACTTATATCGAACTACTTGGTCTGTGTATTTGAGCACATAGTCTGTTGAGAGCTGGTCAGTCTTACCTTTATAAAACTAATTGGTATGGTTTGTTCATCTTTGGAGTAGTGGCGTGCCACTTTATACACGGTCTCGGGTATGTACTCCAGCACCAAATTCAGGTACACTTCGTCTTTCTGCAATCAGCAAACAGAAATATTAATATATCACTTCAACGGAAAGAATAATAAATATGTTGTGCGCTAGGTATTATTATAGTCGTCCTTTAGCTTAATTGTATAAGAGAATGGTAATAAGAACGTTTTTCATTCGAAAGGTTTATCTGGCACTATTTTATTATGTTAGAGTTAGCAGTGCCAAGTATCGATTGGATGACAAAATACAAAATAGTACTCAAGTCTAAAACAAATGCAGTGGAAATTTCTCAGTAAGGTGTCAGGACTAACTGGTAACAAGTAGCTCATAAGTCAAGTCTCATTGATAAATGAAAAAAGAAGTACATATATAATATTGTTTGTAGACTATTTCGAGAGAGTATCAATCGATGCACCTACAATCATATCAAAAGTTATAGGACACATGATTAAGCAGTAGGTATTTAGAGATCATCTCGAAAAGTACAGACAAGTTTATCTAGATTAGCTCTCAGATATCTGTGGCCGTCAATTACTGTCGCCGTTTTAGCACAGACTGATTGGACTATCGGCAGCGATAATTACGTTTCATGGCCAGACTAGGATTAGTAGGATTTGCTGACTGGACAGAGCGCAAGCTATTTTTGTAGAAGAGAAACTTTCTAAATGAAAACCATTCTCACTACCGGTTTCTTGGACAATCAGGCCCCTGAGCTATGCTTTGAGAGTAAAAGGATTTTCACTGTCATGAAGTATGAGTACTTATAAAAAATCTAATTGTGTTGAGAATATTTGAAATGTGAATAATACTCAGATAAATAAATACTTATACCTAATAGAAAGATATAATATGCATAAATATTAAAGAATGAAAACTCAAAAACAAAAACCTTACACGTTCCAGTTGGAACCAAATAAAATGCAAAAGAAAAATGCATGAAAACCCATTGTGCAAAAAGAAAAACGTCTAAATGCAACCACACTTCCCATGAATTCATCGTGGAGAGTATCCAAATTCCAGTTACAAAAGTTCACAGATAAATTAATCGGGCGAACAGATTTTATAGTTGGATGACGTCCAAAGGCTCTTTGACAGAGTGTTGATAGAACCACGACTAAGTTTGGCGCTAGAACCTTGAACTGCACACATTAAAAATGCAACGCCACTTATACTCCACGTGCCACATAAGACGCTTCCAGTAACATTATCGTAAGAACAAAGCAGGATTATATCAGTGAAAATGTGCCACAAATTCAAATGACAAGTTTAAGCTTAACTACATTTAGACTGGCCTTGACTCTTGTGATCAATGTTCCATGCGTATCGCCTAGTTGAATAAGCAAGGTCAGCTAAGATATTTGACTATAACTATATTTTGAATGCTACATTGTTCGCTTTGAATAACTCTTGATACCATCGCTAATCGCTAAATATCTATTTTGATAAGTTACGGATACGTTTTTAATGTGCGCGTGCTGATGACTTTTAATTGTGTTTTCCACATAAAGTGTGCGAAACAACGTTTATGGCAATGACACGCTAAGCTGTTGTAAATAAATTAAAAAACAAAAATTAACAAGCGAGCAGACGTTATAATCTAACAAACAACTGATGACCTGATACAGAACTGACTTGATATGATGATGACAGTGGAAGATCGTCGTGGGCTTTCTTCTTTTTAGATGTAGAAGCGCATGGCTGAAGGATTACTTGCTCATGACGTGATTAGACTTGCTCTCAATTATGCACACAACTGCTCGACTTTGAGATTACCAATCAATATTTTTAAAACATTGCTAGTATCGTAAACATTTGTCAGAACAATATTGTTTGTTAATCTCTGCCTGGTTCGGAAACCTAATTGTGCGTTAGCACACTAGCGCAACAATCTGATTGGTTCATAAACATACTGCGACATCAAGAGACTGCATTGCGTTTAACATTGAGCTCACTGCTGCGGGCACTGCCGCCTTCCCCCAAATAAAACACACAAATAACACACCCTTAATAAATCGTACATACTAACAGGTACACACGAATTGGTAAGACACAACAGAACGTAAGAGGAATTGAAACGAGATACCGCATTCAATTCAACAATAGGTATGCGATTTATCAATACCAAACTGTATTGTCATATAAAAGGAACATAAAACGGGGAGAAAAGGAAACAAGTTAAACTTGTCCATTCATTAAATTAATACATCGATAAATATAACTAATTCATATTACGAGACAATAATATCAAAACGAATATTATCCAAAAAGGCAAATAAAAAGTGGCTATCAAGCGGAACTTATATTATTGTAATGCTCACCTTTTCTCCGCTGGAGTAAAAGAAGTATTTCAATTTGACAATATTACAATGCTCCAGTCGTCGCATGATTTGAAGCTCTCGGTTCTGAAAAATACAATTGTTTATCAATAGTTGAAATACCAAGCGAACACGCCACATAGATTACCACACCGATGCTATGAATATTGTAAGGTTTTCGAACTTCTCCCACCAGACCGTTCTCATCCGCATGGAAATGGCACGATCGATACTGAATATAAGACACTTTACAGACTCTCAAGGATACAAAAACTGCATTTATTTACTGTATCTACTTGATAACAAAGCCTTCAAGTGAATGGAATACACTATTCTTGATAAGGTAACATTTTACAATACCAATTAATAACAGTCATGAAGATATGAAATACTAAACTACACACAAGTAAATATCTTCTGATCCTTTTTAACTTTGTACACTTTCATCAAGAGATAGACGACATAATATACATACACACCCGTGTGGACTACAGTCATTTATCGTGATAAAAAGTATCCTATGTATCCTTCCTCAGGGTCCAAAATAACTTCATACTAATTTCATGAAGATCAGTTCAGCGGTTTAGGAGTGAAAAGGTAACAAATAGACAGAGGAACAGAGAGTTACTATTGCGTCAAATAATGTGAGTATGGACACAGTGACTCACCTTAAACCTTTTATCCTGGAGCACCTTCTTGATGGCAATGAGCTCGCCGGTGTCGCATAGTTTGGCTTGGTAAACGACGCCGAAGCTGCCGTTGCCGATGAGCTTCATGTCGGCATAGCTCACCTCCTGGGGTCTGTCGGGGCCTTGCCCCGGCGTCGCTACCACAGTCGTCACCTTTGAGCCGTCCTTGCCTGCAATCACAACACGACAAAATATTTAAATATTTAAAAGCGCACGTTCTCAGGAAGGTTTCCTGTAAAGTCGATCTAAGATTTTAGAGCAAACTTTAAAACTGCGGATAATTTTTAGTAAAGCTTGATATTGAAACTGAATAAACCACTCACAAACCACAATTTAAATGAAGAAAAATAAAACTTTTTTATTTGACTTTAATTTGAAAAGACAATGTTTTAAGTGAGAAAACGGTTGTACGGCGTCGCATCAGTATTTAAATTAGATGAAGAGTGCATGTAATACATGGTTCCTGCTTTAACATCGTAAAATGTCTCATAGGTTGCCTGATGGATACCCAACACGTATTGTAATTTACGACGAATATTTCCAAATAAGTGTTTTATTGTAATAATAAATTATTACAAATGGCAATTTGTCACTATCAACAAAGTAGCACGAAGATTCAAAGTAAGTCAATATTACACCAACATTTCATAGAAGAGTCCAATTTACTGCTCAGCTGTTGCAGTATATTGACAGTATGTTACTGTGAAAACTATCATATTATTTTGTGTACCTAATAAATTTCTCGTTTTATTTTTGATATCATCGCCTTTTTAATGGTGGTATATATCTAAACACACTATACGCATTAGAAAAAAACAAAAGACGCGTGCTTAGAAGAAATAATTTTCATAGTGCATCTTCGAAGTCCATTATCAGATGGTCACTAAGTTCACAACCTTTTGGACGCTGATGAAAAACACTATATATGGTATGCGAGGATGATAACTGGGTTATCTGAGACCAGCGCATCTGCAACGGCGTGAATTAATAGCTTCGCGGTAACGAACACCAGCAGACCATGGAAATTAATAGAAAAACGGCTTACACAACAATTTGAATGGCCTCTCTAATGCAATTGAGTAATGACGTAAGTAAATTAATCCATTTCGCGGTTGGTTACATACGTAAAACATTGATCGAAGAGAGCGGCATTGAGTAAATAAAGTATTAAAAGCGGTCAAATATTTATTACCAGCCAGCTTTTGCTGCGGCTCCACCCGCGTATCGAATAGAATGCACTCTTACTACACATAATATACGTAAAATCCCCTAAGTAGGTACGCCCGCGCGAATTCGTAGGCATTCAGGATATGTTAGCATTCCCTATGTCACAGCGCCATCGGATATACTGACATATTATTTTGGATATTAATATGTACGAGTATGTAATCGAATCCAAAAATACGCATCTAAATCCGTCCGTAGTTTGTCTTACAACAAGTAACATACAGACAAAAAAAACATATAATATGTTATGTTACCCGTTGTTTTCATACACGGCATCATTATTAGTGTTTGTATAAGCAACTAGCCTACCCCAGTTGTTATTTGAATTGAAACTTCAGTGTTTGTTTTCCCTTTCCGTTCATTACCTTCCAACACAACATCAAAAACAATTTTATTACCGTGTAAATGTATCATAGAATTTATAATTTCACCAAAATAATGTAAAAATGAAACGTCTCATGGAATCTTAGCCATCGAGAGAACTTTGTTTATGACGATGTGTCACAGGCATAGAGAGCGCAGTGTATCTATCTAACCTCCACATTTATACTTGAAGTGAGAAGGTGGAATTGCATTACACCTACGTTGAAATGTAAGTACCTATCGTGTTGACCACACTGAATTTTAGGAAAAAGGCAGAAATATTCGGCTATTACACGTTATGTCGTACTTGTTTATTTGAGACACCGCGAATGATTATAGGAGCAAAAGGGCACTTAGCAGTGACCAATTACACGGGATGGCGAGAAATACAAAAAATAAGAATGCTGCATGAAACTGCGAAAATGCAAAGTCAAGAAGTGCAAAAACTAAGAGAACTTTTTTGTTTTTGTTTTGAACTTTTTTATCTGAAAAGGTCAACTGCCAACTCCGCAGTATTCGCATTTCGCAGTGAGTGATATAGTTTTTTTTATATATTCCAGCCATGAGTCGAGGTCGAGACAGGGCGGGCGGCAAACGCGGTGGTTACGCACGGCGCACGTTTACGGTTGGGCGGAACACTTCACAGGGGCAATAACTGGCGCAGGTGAGTCGCAAAGTTTAAAACAAGCAGGACATTTTAAGACCAGAAAAAACACCTAGTGACAGCAATGAGAAGCCATGAATGTATGATGAGTAGACAGACCATGTCAGGGAACACACTTTTTTATCTGTGTTATTTAAAGATTTAATCAAAAAGGTTGCTTATGATTTGATTCTAATTCCAGGGAAGGAATATAAAACGCATACAAAGCTGTCAATTTGAAAATTTATTATTTAATGCAGGGTTATACTTAGCCAAAAACGATTACTGAATTCAACTTGACCGGGTTCGAAAGGTCGAAGCCTCCAATTTTGGAACACCACAGCAGGCTGCCAATCACTCGGTATTTCAGTTTACATGCTGAGGGTTGCGGTAAATGATAGGGTCGAATTATCCGATATCAAGACAAGATCAATGAATGATACATGGTTGGGGTGACTTGTATAATATATATTCTGTGGCGGTCGGCACCGGACAGTGACCGTACATACAAACAAGCAAGTTAAATAAAAGCTTGTAACAACATTGGGACAGATTACGTACCTAACTAAACACGCACACCAAAGTTAAGAAAACAAATACGCGAACGCTGACTTTGCTCATTGCTCTACATTTGTCAGAATTGCTAAAAGTAGAGCAAGTTGTAGCTGGATCAACAAAAAAAAAACAGGGAATTATGGACTACATACAGATTCAATCCACAGCTAAAGCCTAATAAGGATCAACAGACCTACGCAACAGATGTTTAAATGAGTGGAAAATACATAATATAATTTGCAAACATTTAAAACGATGCGCATATGATAGTGATAATTGCTACCGTGTCAAGTTATCAGCAGAGGTCAAAAGGTAGTGAGTGACGTAGCGAACGTTGTAGTGTACTAGGCAAACAAGTCGATCACACAAATTGGTGTCACAAAGGACGCGTGACGACACAACACAACACCTAGGAATGGTGACAATACTCATTGTAATTAGGTGCGAACTAGTGTATGCGTCGCTTTGTGACGCAAGATCGAATGCAGTATCGTGTTAAATTATTAGCTAAAAACTATTAGCTAAAAATTACACTGTGTTATAAAAGGCTCTAGAGTAGTAAAGATGACTAGTTGCGCCCCGCGGTTTCACCCACATCATCCCGTTATCCCGCAGGAACAATTTTCCGGGATAAAAATCCTATGTGTTAATCCATATGCTATCTACATTCCAAATTACATCAAAATCGGTTTAATAGTTACTGTGATACGTGGTAATACACACAAACTTTCGCATTTATAATATTAGTAGAATGATAACGGATAATGTCAGATCGCAGCGATAATTTTGACTTGTTATTATTATTCATTGTGACATCAAAAGGTGTCCAACTACCTAATCAACGATAATTCAATCTTCAATTCATTACGATGAAAAATTAACTTTTATTATCATAATACATAAAAAAACCATTACGTTTCCCTTTCACACCGGTATTCCTGTAACTTAATAAAAAATAAAATAACGTGACAGAACAACATCCTATAGTACTCCTAGAGGACATTTTCACGGTCTCGTTTCAGACGCGTACAAAAAGTCTTCCATACTCATAAGCCATTACTCATTCATTACCAACGACATTTATATTCATTATTACGTACAATTCTTATAATTACCTACCTACGCAGATAAACAAATCAACTTTCCGGAAGTTTTAGGAGCACAAAGACGGAACGCGGACGTCATGCGCCAGTATTTCTTGGAATTGTTTCTATTTTTGGGAAAATTGTATCATGCTATTTCATTCCCATCTTGTGAAACCTTTACTTCAAGATTTTATGAAGGCAATGAGTGAGATTTTTGAATTAGGAAGTATTTTTAATGCGGGTGCATATAAGAACACCCGCAACTCGGCGAGATTAAAAAGTCGATTCTATAGATTGTTCCTTTCTTCAAACGGATTTATAAGTTACCGTTTATTGCACCTCACAATTAAGACATGGTTTTCATTATCAAAATGTGCATTACGTCTATAAAAATAATATAGATAATTAAAAATAAATTGTCGCGTTTTATACAAGACTGATGATGAGATAATATTTATCCAAGCTTCATAAAATAAATTACAACAAGCGGGCACTAGTACTTATTGGAAATATACAAAGTATATTAAAAATAACCGTTCTCTTGCCAAAATCCAGAGGAAGTAGGAACGTAGTCCACGTTTGAGTGGACAAAATGCACATTGCACAGCCTGTGAGTTATGTAAAATTATATTATAATAACGTGACATCTATGTTAATTTTAGGATCAGGCTATCCCATTTCCCTACGGATCTGATGTTATGTCATAATCATTTCACAAAGGGTTACAAAATGAAGTGGGTAGCTGACTGATACCTAATTTACTATTCGTGAAACTGTTGTTATTCGTGATATCATTTTAATACATAATATGTTGACCACAAAGTTTTTAATGTTGATAATAATAGAGGTTTGTTTTTTAATGATAATATGAGAGAAATATTATCTAGGAAACGTTATGCTTACTTTATGGTGTCTAGAAAAACACTAATACTATACGTAATACATACAGATAGTAAGTAACTTAGCGTAGTTTTGCAATTTGTGTTATTTTATCACACTGATTTGCTATCGTAACCTAAATTTGTTTGTAACTAAACACCATGTAGCCCCAATATGTAAAAAGACATCCTGCAAATGTCTGTATACACAAGTACACTTAGCCTACATGTTCAGTTAAAAATGTTGAATGTGATAACAGTTAAGTAGAGTTCTTGGTATTGATAAAATTATTTACTTACACCGTAACCCATATTTCACCTCTAATAGCAACTGAAGTCAATCTAATATTCACATGTTGGCCGAGTATGGCCGACTTTCCAATAGAGGCTAAAGATAAAGCCACAAAAACGCCCAGTCTGGCTGACGTTGGCATACACGGAGTGGCTTAAATAAGTTACGTCGGCAACGTCGACCAATTAGTAGGTCTGATCGATATTCCACCCTTAGTCATCTGAAAATACGGCACTGTGCTATGCTATAATAGAGAATTTGCATTTGATAATTTGAACAGTTACTAGTTTTATGCATTCACTGGCTAGCTAACCGTAGATGCTTAAAACTCCATACACCCATACATTATCTTATGTAAAGCGCACTAAGGTCATCATAATTCATAATAACATGATAAATATATTGCTACTGCTGCAAAACATAACTAACTAGGCGATTGATGACATCAATCATGTCCATCAAGAAAGAGCTCGAGGCTAGTAGCAGCCACACCCATAACAAAGTTGATACAGCCCTTATTGACGTAAAACATTGCCGCACTCCTCCTTTGTTTATCAGCTTTCTGTCTAACTACTCGCTTCAACTTATATTAAATGCCCCAGCAGTACCAATGATGCACGAGACCATAGTCTAAAATTAAGTACCGCAAACAGAAACAATTTTTGTAACAATTATTTTACAATACATTACTTACACAGAATCTAGCGGAACAAATGAAACTTTGCGTAACAAAAGAGTGCAATTATAACTTGAGTTATTGATTGAAAAGACGAAGGAAAAAATAACGTGTAAAGTGCACAATTGAAAGCAAATAATAGACTGCAAACTAATAAAATCCTGTAATTTAACACATTCAAAGTAGATACTAATTAGTTTTATTTGTTAAATTTGCACTTAAAATATAATATTAGAACGCAAACGCTTCAGTCAATATATACTGTTAAAATTGAATCGAAGATTGAGCTTGATACATATTTTATAAGCAGTGCGCTTTTCGTGTGCCGTCAAACGTTCACGTCAGTCAAGTTAGTAATAATGGCTAAGGGGAAAACAAATGTCAAGAATGCTGTAGCTTATGCCGCAACATCTACTACTAGGTATAGCTAGAATAACAAAGAACGAAATTACGCATTTTCACACTATGACTTTATGCTTGTCCATCTGTATGATGTACCTATGACAGAGCCTCTTAACGATTAACATCCAAGCCACAGTAACCGATTTTTATAAAAAACACTTTTTAGCTTGACTTGTAACTAATTTATAGCGATGATGGCTCAGTGGTAGTGACGTCGGCTTGCGATCCGTAGCACGTGGGTTCGATTCCTACAATGAGCTTGAGCTTTCGGTGAAGGAAAACATCGTGATGAAACCATAGCTTGGTGGTAGGGCACTTTCTAGTGCTCGCATGGCTAGCACACTCTCATGTTAAGAATCTGTCGCCAAACACCTATCGGTGTGTTCCGGCAGCCTCACTTGAGACCCTGTTCCCAGTCCAGGTGTAGCGTGGCGCCATCTTCGACCACATCGTCACTTAACATCAGGTGACTTGTGGTCAAACGCTACCCTGTAAATAGTAAAAAAAAAAAGTTTTGGACTTTATGAAGTGCAGTGCGTAGGCCACGTCTGTAATCTATGGTTTTCCAAACCTGAGGTAAGATAAATAACGTTTTTATCTGAATTCCATCCATATTAAGTTGGTACCTAGAACCTACCCACTATGTATTATAACCGATATTTCAAATTAAAAAAGGATATAAACGAAGTATAACGGACAACGGTATCTTAAACTTGCCAATGAGGGAACAGTATAGTCTTAATTTTTTTAATTATGACATTAATACTACTTTTCGCGGCTAGGCTATAAAACTTCATGGAACAGAAGACTATCTCTTATCATCATCAAACACAAAAACAAATTCCTATTTTCGATGCATATTCATACAAATAACACTAAATATGAGGAAAGGCGGCGAGCGTTTTCTCAATAATCGTAGTACAACCATAGTATAGCAACACGGCAACATTATATTTTTAAAATAACAATTTTCAATTTTCTATGCTAGGGTTACCTCTTATTATTATTAATACATACAAAGATTGCCAAATATATGTTTGCGGTTACGTAACTAAGCTATTTGTGTAGTGTTCTGGTAATACACTACATGCAGGTAAAAGTATCGGAAACATTTATTGTAATAAAAATTGTTATTGTAAGCTAAAAAGTGCAAGAGTTTAAAAGTTAAAAAACATCAATACTATTTATGAACCACAGAGCTACACAAAGAACAAATCTGTCATGTTATTAATATAAATCAAATAAATTTAGGAATATAAGCAATGTTTCTAATTCTGTTGAACAGTCGATAATAAAAACATATTTTTAACACACTTTTTTATATGTAAATGTATTCCTATAGTCAAATTATTCCAAAATTTCAATGACAGTAAGTAGCTTATCCGCTTCCTTATTTAAGTTTGATCATTGATTAATTATGGATGGCATTGGCACATTGATGTTAAAGTGCCCACTCATCATTTTAGAGAAGTCATCTCATCACAATCAGTATTTTACTAAAAGACTGAGCGTGAAAAAGACTTTAAACATAATGTTATATTAAGAACATGATATAGCTGCAGGAAGACGACACAGTTTAATATAAAAATTACCAATCCTTTTCTTACAAAAGAACAAAAATATCAATATTTTCTTCTAATACTACACACCAAACATCAGGAAAACAAATCAAGGACATGACACGTTATGAAAGCGATGAGGCGATAACAGAACGACACAGTGATTGTTATGATAAGCTTCCAATGTGATTCATTAGGATGGGAGGGCTTGGTCTCCACAAAACTTTACGATACCATTTAGAGTATTGTTACAGAAGGGAAATATATGATGTGCACTGAAACTATGCCCAAATATAGCAGAACCAACAGTCGTGCGGCACTTCTAGCACTTACGATGTGATGATGCAGGTTTCTTTTCCGGAGCCAGCTCGGTCTTTTTAGGAGTATCCACTTCGCCTGAGTGATGCAGCAAAACACAAAAGCAGCATTAGAATATTAATGGTGAATTAAACAAACATGTATGATACAAATACGCAAATCGCCATATATAATTGAGAAACACGAAGTTTGGCACGTCGCGATCCATTTGGGATAGACTACAATCATGACGTGACACTCACTGATGGTACGTCGGAGTTTTTTACAGAAAGAGGAGAGGCGATCGCGGGCGCGGCTCAGTTGGCCACTTTTATCATTGTCAAGTAACCGGAGCAGTGAAGGTTCTGAACGCGCAACAACCTCTCCAACGGGCCGTAGGGCGGAAGAGGGTCCGTCGGAGACGCCGAGGTTGTCGAAGCATACTGGCCCCACTGAGCACTCCAGCTTGGCAGAGGATCGCTCGCGAGCGCGCGACGTGGTAGACTGCCGGTGTCCGCGGCACGACATCGCCCCGCCCGGTACGGGTACCCGGCCTCACAACTCGGGTGCTAATTCAAACCTCGCGACAGGTAGGTACATCAAGGCAAATTTCTTGTCGATACTTTACGGTCATGAACTATTATTCTGATCATAACAAAAACAAAGAGCATTAGCTGGGTGCAAATGGCAATTAAAGTCTTCATTTCACTTGATTTCCCATGGCGGCAATGCTCGCCGTATGGAAATGTATGCATAACGCACTAATTGAATTCAAAGGTACATTAAAGAATTGAGAACAGCTATGCTTCAGAATACATTGGGATTGGAACAGCAATCAGTGTTAAAACAGCATAAACGCCACTAAATAATTAAAAACCAATTGCTGGGTGCGGATTTGAAGATAGATTAAAACAATCCAATCATTATGCAGGCGGTATTTAAAATATGGAACGTGTACTAAGAAAAGTGCTATTAGCCACCCGAAACTATCCCGCCCCGACAATCAATCAATTAATCTATGTTTGTCGTAGGTAGGTACTCCCCGTGGATTCTCCAAGAGAGACACTAATGTACATTTGAGGATGTCACATCTTGTAATGTAGGTGTTTGATCAGTATCACGTCGCAAGCGCGCGTGTCTGTCTCTTTATACAACCGGTGATAATTTCAACATGACGTCATACAAGTCGAACGCTGAATAATTCGCAACTTTAAATGTTTGTGTACATAGCAGAACAAAAGCAAACTGGTGCAATCTGCAATACTTCCCTACACAAACCTGATGAAACACAAAAATGCATGCTGATAAACCTGTTTATGATGTCGCCGGCATCAGCAGCGTCATTGTGGACCCATAACTAGATACAAATATATTGCGTGATTAACAAAAGCACATCGTGTTTGCACATAGGCGCTAAACGATATTACAGATTCTACACGACCAGTTTTAATTATTCGTTTCCCTTTTTATTTTGACAACAATATCATGGTGGAATAGTACATTATTGATTGTATACTTGCGAAAACAATCCTTATTATACTTCTATTCAACAATACAAGAATGGAACCAGTTTACATGATCAAACGGCGGCGTAGTTTCAAAAGATTGAGATAATGGCAACGTCAAACCAAAAAAAATTACGTCACTTCACAGTTGAAGTACGGCGAAACAACGCACGTTTAATCGAATTACCTATTGCTAGCAGCAGGGTTTCAACTCAAGTAGCCCTGAGAGTTGAGACCTGCGCGGTTTGAAAAGAATCGGATTAAAGTTTTGGCAGAAATGGTTGGGTTCTCGACATGCGAGTAGCCTGTCTCCACGCGTCTAACATTCGATACGCTTTCACTTACTCGCGCTATAATAACATATTACCGACGAACAGACGAAGTTTGCTACTCAAGTGGCCGCAAATAGAACCACTCATGGCTATACTTGTCAAGTATGGAAAATGAGCTACGATTCTCGTATCTAGAATTTCACATTTAACTCTTTTTTAGTCTTTACAAAGTAGTGTTTTAGTGCACAGTTTCATTGTTCTAGGAAAGTGGCAGCGTGCGTGGTGTAAGGTGTCTGCGCACGCTCTACGCTTTAGAATTCGACCAAGGCCCGTTGTCGCAAGACTAACCGCAGATAATGGGGGAACCGGTCCTGCCAGCCTTTATGACGCATCGCTCACCTTAGAAAATGCTCTTCGTGTTGCTAAGCCCACAACGTGTTGATATTATACGATGCTAGATCTACAACTAGACATGCAGTTTCATTTACTAGTTTTGTGTACGTTACGTCATACGTGACGTCTTTTAGATATTGTTGAAACCTTTACAAAAGTAAAGTAATGGCTTCTCTACATCCCTTTTAATTTTTTAAGCGCGGTAATACGATGGCAGATAAACTCTAAATAGGATTTGAAAGGATTTCTTTAAACCCATTCTAATGATATCACCGACTACATTCCTATAATACGAATTTGGTATAGCGTGTTCGTCAACCGGTAACATCGACACTTCACTTGGGAAAGCGTATTCGTGTAGCGATAATATTAATATCGCCATCAACTTCAATCACGTTAGGAAAACAAAAGAGCGATACCGCTACAGGATCATGCTACGCCAACTAAACGTGCTGCAAATAAAATATAGCGATGTATCGCTACACGAATACGCTACGCCAACTGAAGTGCCAAGTAAAATATTTGCGATAACAACAATAAAACAAAGAACTTATTCCATTTTTAGAAAGTGAAAGGATGGTAAAATAGCGGTGTTATAAATTACTCTTGCTCCAAAATGAAATGCAGTTCCGATAATGAGCAAGCGAACGAATAAATGTATTCAGAATTCATACACATTAAAGAAAGCTGTAATTTATGGATAATTTACGAACATATTTAAAATATATTCATGAAGAAAAGGACAAAGAGAGTAAGTACAATAATAAAGGAAGGAGTACAGTACAGTGAATTCGTCCATAAGGAGTTTCGTCCAAAATATGAGAAAGCGTCTAATTATAGCTTGCTGTTATTTTACGAGCCGTTTTTATATTACTTTAATAATTCTGGGCGTATTTCCAAGGCAGACCATGGACGTGTGGCAGTGATGTGTGTCACATCCACATCTATGCGTAACAAAGGACCGACCGGACGTCCGCAAGTCACGTGTATAAATCTTCTGTCTGTGGAACCTCTGCAGCTTCCAATATTATATGTTTAATGACTGTAATATTCGACTGTAAATTATAATTAGTGCGCTGTTTGGGAAAAAATGAGATTTGATTCGTTTCCGCGCTGAACTTTTCAATATTTTCATTACATCAAACTAATGTCATAAAAAATATATCTTATCAAGACAAACTTCAAATTTGCGACGTACC
Organism: Opisthograptis luteolata; assembly: GCA_931315375.2. NCBI lineage: Eukaryota > Metazoa > Arthropoda > Insecta > Lepidoptera > Geometridae > Opisthograptis > Opisthograptis luteolata. The sequence continues at coordinate 6,082,583 of OV928047.1, read as the reverse complement.
TAGTACCTAGTATATATTTAATATATATATGAGTACATAATTTGATATATATATTGGTAGTATAGTCATAAATCGCCGATAGTTTTTATCGCCTACTTACACCAATGTGGTTAAATTTGTTACGTAAATATGATCATAAAACTTTTTATTTTTATTTTCCTAATTTCTTGGTAGATATGGATAGTAATGGATACTGTGGAGTGGGGTTATTAAGGATTCGTCTGCTTATTTAGGATTCGCGAGGTTATTTGATACCTCTCTATAAAACTAGGAGTAATTGATCAGATTTGAGCTATTGCAAAATAAACTACACTCAAGAGCAGAACAATCGGCTCAAAAATGGAAAAAAATATCCAAAACATTTCCCTAAAATGCGCATTGTTAAAAAGTTACTGTTTTTTAGTTTGAGTCGGTTTTTTGCTCTGTAGCGTAGCATACATTTACGTGAATAAATTAAACCGTCGCGTCGTCGAGGAGCGTTTGTTTCATACAAACTCTTTGGGTCATACAGCTGCTAGAAGTGGATGGAAAAGACTAAAGGGTGCCCAAGAAGTTAAAAACTGACGGGACTAGGTGTTATCTATTTCGCAAATAAAGAATCTAATCTGTGTGATTGAGTTTTTTAACAGCAGCAAATATATCTCGGACTTATCCACCACGAAAGATTTGCTATCAATCGATCGTCGTATGATCTTGAATAAAATGTCACCATTCTTTCATGATCATATTTTTAGAGTTCCAAAAAAGATGTGATTGTCACAAAGGATTGTTTATACTGTGGTGGCGGTTTTGAGACGAGAAGCCGGTGCAACCTACCAGATTTCTTGGCACTAAACGAGGCAGATGCGACCGAATTGGGCCCGCTGTACCGGTTGTCGGGATCAGCATTGACAGTGTAAGTACCGCGACGTCGCAACATCGTGCCAGTACAATTCAACCTCACTTCCACAACACAAACGCACTGAATCTTCCAAAAAGAGTATCATCCTCATCGCTATTAAACACTTTTACACATAAAATGGCATTTTTAAATTCACGGGGCACACTGACACTCGCGCTTGTTCGTCAAGCAAGAGAAACGTAAAATGAAGCGTAACGACAAAATGTTTTCAAATTACTCGCGCACCGGATAGCAGCAGCGGCGGTACCGCGTAGATGTGAGGAAGTGGGTTAATGAACCAATCGGTAATTTTGCAACCTGCACCGGCATCGGCGGCTGCGGGCACAGCGTTCAACTGCGGCAGGGTTCGTCGAGCGAAAGGCACCTCGAAAACGCGAAAACCGAGAGTGCGTTGGCACGGTTCTTCCGCGAATGACAGGATGGTGCGGTCGCGCCGACCGCGAGATAGCGAGATCGACGACAGTCGCTGATAACGCGCGCCGATAACATGGACAATTGACAAATACAATACCTACTACGTATTGCTCGCTGCTTAATGGTGGCACAAGGAGCACACACAAATGCAGTTATCAAACTTTATCTATGAAGTTGGTGAAAATGAAATTATTGCCGTTAATGATGTTTTTTTTATATTTACTATCAAACAAATTTTGCCTTGTCTTTTAAATTTAGATGTTATCATGCAGAAAATAATAAGTACTTAGTTACCTATTTTCGATGTTGATATTTTTTAAGATTTAACATAGTCAAATGTGAAAAAATATTGGAACACTGTGTTCTCCATATTTTCATTATGTTTTTACTTTATTACGTAACACGAGGGCATTTGTCAACTTTCTCACAACGACACCCCTGTAGCGATCGTTTAGCGTGAGTCGAGAGCTAATGTTTATTAATCAATATTCAATAGTTAATTAGGTTAAACAAACGAGTCGCAAAATAATACCGAGCTACAAACACCACATATGATCAAGTTTTCATTTTCATTAGCTCATTTGACTATATTAATGTTTTCTTCGAACTGATATTTAAAAAGAGAAGAACTTTTAACATGATGAAAGGTGATCGGTAGATCGGCGGAGAGTGCAACAAAACAACACATTCATTAGTAAGCCACGAAATGTGTTGCCAAGGTTTGTTGCCACGTTATTAAAAATGCAGAGCCCGCGGCAGCCTGGGTGTTTAACCATTGAAGGGGCACTCAGTGAATTTTCCTCGTCGTATTTTTCACTCGTCAGCTAGTTTAAATATCGCCTTTCAAACTATCTAAGCATCAGCTTGTATAAATTAGATGCAGTGCGACTTGCACTGTTTTCAACCAGTTTTTTAGATTAGATAGAATTGAGAAGAATAAAACAGTTGACAGTTTCCAATCCAGAAGTAGCGTGGCGCCTTTTGACATCATCGTCACTTAACATCAGGAGACTTTCTTTTTCTATAAGTCGTCACAGAATAAGATTATGGCCGTATCCATGACTTATGGGGATCAAGGTCATACAAATAAGAAAAGTGGAGAATGACAATACTTACTGGGCCTCTGGATCAAGGCCGTTTGATTTCGTGAGATCGACATGTTTCAGAACATGAAGACGAAACCCTACAACCAGTGTGTTGCCTGCAAGGCTGTGAGTAAATGACTTACAGCTAGAACGTGACCACTAACCGTTGACCGTTCGGCTTATTCATTAGTTCAAAGTTACTCAACGTGCTACGCTTGGGAGTTTTTTTTTGTGTGAAACCGGAATAAGGCGATATATGTATATATGCAAATAATTAAAGTTGCCGACATACATAGTCCTCACTTAGCAAGTTGAAGTGGCAAGGAGCTGGCCATATGCGGGCAGAAGCGAGAACCATTGGGAAGGGAGATTCTGGAGTGGCGACAACGTACTGGAAATTCTAGTATTAGAAATACAAAGTAAATCGACGAACTGGTGAGAAACGCTGGAAGGCATTGTATACTCGTATTTAATACAAAATGCCTATCTGTAACAGTGATGTAGGTACCTAAGGTGGCTTATATATGTTCTTCAGAGATCATTTTTCCGACGATGATCGGATTCTCAAGGATTTCATGGAGGAGGGTGTCACTATTTTATGTGACGTTTTCGACAGTAAAGTGAATTGATGAAGCTGTTTACGATTCCTAAATTGTCAGTCCCTGTTTACGATTTCTAAACTAAGCTCTAGTTTAAACGCGAGATCCACCATCACACACATTTACACATTCTAGCTTCGTTTGGGCCAGTTTACGGAGAGCCCTATTTCTTCGGTACTGAACCAAAATCGGGGTCGGTCCAGAACACGGTCGGTCGTTTACCTATACTGCAAGGGGGATTGGTGTCATCGTAGTACGCATCGAAATTTTATGATTTTAGTGTTGTTGATTGTTACGCCGCCGCCTATAAACTGTTACTATAAATAGATACCCCGTAAAATGTAACAAAATGGTAGATGGAATACATGATTGAAGAACACCCTTACCAAAGAAGACCATGAAAATATCATTAATTTTTTTTATTACATGGTAGCGTTTGACTCAAGTCACCTGATGTTAAGTGACGAAGTGGTCGAAGATGGCGCCACGCTACAGCTGGATTGTCGGAACAAGCCAATAGGTGCTTGGGGACAGATTCAAATTTGAGGGTGGTAGCTAGCCAGGCGAGCACTCAAAAATGCCCTACCACCAAGCTATGGTTTCATCACGATGTTTTCCTTTACCGAAAGCTCAAGCTCATTGTAGGATTCGATCCCATGACCTACGGATCGAAAGCCGACGTCACTACCACTGAGCCATCATCGCTTCAAATTCTTACGAACACGTTATTTTCGTAAAAAAATTCAGGCAGCTTGCAAATTGCACAACTGGCCCTTATTTTTAATTGAGATTAGCTGCGCGGCGCGGTTTTCCCGTATCCCGCGGGAATCTTATCCGGGATAAAAAGTAGCCTTTGTGTTAATCGAAAGCAAAAGCTATCTCCTATATCGTTTCAGGGCGAAGAAGTAACAAATATGTTACACACTCCCTCACAAAGATACGCATTTGTAATTTTATTACTTGCTGTGCCCCGCGGTTTCGCCCGCGTCGACTAAATTTCAGTACCTGTAATATATTTTTTATTAATAAAAATTGTTATGCTGGATAACTGAGAAAACCACTGCTGTAATCGCGGAGTGCAGCCAATGTATTTAAAAAAAAAAGATGTTTATTTAGAATGTCACATTATTTTGATCTGACAACTAGGAGAGACACGTTTATAATATACATTTATAACTGGCTAAATGGATGAAGCCAGAATTCATATGATTATGCAAGCATATATATTATATGCTTTACAGAGCTATGACTTATTTTAAGATTAAGGTTGGACCTTGTATAGACTTCAGTATTCTTAGGTAATAACTTTAGATCATAAATTACAATGAGGTGCACATATTGTCAGTCTCTTGCTTGAGAACTTGCTCCAATTCAATAAAAAATAAGGGTATATATACACTTGCACACAAATTGACCTAGCCCCAAATTAAAATTAATTAATTTTCAATCAATTAATAAGAATAAAATTGTCAATGTGATCGCGGCAAAAAAATTACCAGCCCGGTGTTTCTTGTCTGTTTTTTTTGCCTGCGTAAGGAGGTTGGAACAGGCCTCGCTAGTTTTAAAATTGACGTTTTAAAGTGATCACAATGTGTCCTATTAAAAAAAACTTTTGAATTTTAGCAATGTACAATAAACATGGTTTAAGTATTACATTGGCACATGTGACAATGCTGAAAAAACTACAAGAAAAACATTAATGGCTAAAGCAGTGCAATTAGGCTTAGCACATTCATGTATTTTTATATCATGCTATGCTGATCTAGTCCGTTCCGCATTTTCTGATACATATACGGACAGCTTAATGTTAAGAGATAGTGCATTTAGTACTCTAGTCTTTAGTGTGGCAAAACTGTGTATGTTATCGCAACATACTTGGTAGTTTTTGAGTATGTACTTGATGTGAAGTGATGATGTGGTTGAAGATGAACGCTACACCTACATTGGCAACTGGTTCTCAAGTGAAGATGCTAGCAAGCACAGGTCTGTCTTTGGTGAAAGATTCTTAACGTAAAGGTGGATAGCCTGGCAAGCCCTAAAAAATGTCCCAACACCAATATATTATGGTTTCAAGTTTATTGGATGTTTTCACTGTAAGGGCATTAAATAGGTCATTGTTTTTTTTACATTTTCAACTTTTAACCCGCTCTTCTTTGGATTCTTAGAATCCACTTGCAGCAGAAATTTTAATTTAACAAGAAGGATATATGTAAATAGTTTAAACAAATATTAAAAACCCTAACAAAAAATGGCTAGTTTTGTGATAGTTTTGAAAACAAGGTTTAATTTCCTAAGTTGAACTGTTGAGATATATCAGTAAACAATAATTATTGAAAATAGATGAAAAACTACAACAAACACTCCCATCTTTTTTTGTCATGGTGTATTTTGACCATTTATTTCTCTCCAAGCTGGACCCTAATGCTTTCTTTTGAGCAGACTTATTTTAGTAAAAAAATTAAACCAGGTGTTGTTTTTAAATACAAATGGAACTGTTGGCATGTGATTTGATATTTCCCTTAGTTATCAGACTGGCTTTATTTACTGTCACTCCTTACATTTGAAGAACGAACTTGATGCAATGCTTGCACCCTTTTTAAATGAATTAACATGGATGATAGTCTGCTTTGCCAAGCGGACTTTTTACGATTTTTGATTTTTGACCTTTTGACAGTCCCACTCAGAGTGAGACATAATATGGTCACATGATGTATACTGAGTATGTGCCGCAATTGAAAAGTTGCGCATATATTTAGTAATGCAACTCTTATTTAGTCGTTCCGGGTGTTACCAATATTATGTGGTGTGGTGTATATATTATAATTAAGGAATAATTGCATTGCTACCTATTGTTATTCCTGGACTTCATCTTAAAATTGTATTTATTTAGTAGTAGGCGAGCAGCTTGAGGCTGATGTGACTGTATCACGCTGTGTTGAATTATAGCAATGTTGTAAAGTGCAGTAAATGATTATTGATTTATTTAGAGGTTATTACCCTTTTTTTGGCCTACTGACTAAAAAAATTTCATGTTCCATCTTATTTAGTTGAAGCTAGAAGACTGACAGAAAGAGACACAGACAATATTGGCACACCAATAGGGTTGAAAGAGGGTAGAATCAGATGATGAGGTTGTGGAATCCCATTAATAATTACGTCATTGCGATAGTAGGTAACCTCAAACTACGTAGCTAATTAAAATACCTATAAATTTCGTAGTAGTAAGCATCTACTGCTCCAGTTTCTAGCTAAAACAAGGCGGGACGAAGCATTTATCATATTGCCGAACCACGCAATGGCAGTAGTGCGACGTGTGTGCCACAATTTTATGAAACGATGGTATCGTATTGAATACGACGCATTTCCCTATAATTTGGCTTTTGACATGATTTATCTGTCACACGCCAGGCATATGTGGCAGGAGCGAACCGCTGCCTGTGGCCATTTTTGATATGCTGCGGACATAAAATGCCACCGCTATTGATTTTATACACGAATTACTAAAAGCTAAGGATTTGTTAATTGAATTGCAGCAGTTATCAGCCATTTCTAAAATTGTCAGTATCGAGAAAGATACGTCACAGGCACAAGAAATCACGATGGCCGACAAAAGAATGGTTAGGTGGTAGGTACTTACTACTGATTTTTACGCCTCCCAGAGGTGGTTTCGCTGGTTGATTATCGAATGTCTTTCGAACGGATTTGCTGCCCTCGGCGAATGACGTGGTCCTAGGGCGTCCGCTCATTATTAGAGGTATAAAATAAACTGCCTTAGAATCCTGAACTTCATAGATACTTCACATTTCTCGTTACCACCCTTGCACTCGCACTGAACTCACTTGCCGACGAAATACAAAGAGGAAAGAACAGTCAAACAGTATCACAAGGTATAACGAAAATCAAAATACGATTGTACTACGGTTTTACAATATCATTTTGTTAATTTTTCAAAATTTACATCACTAAAAAGAGTACGACAGATTTTAGTTTCTTCAGACTTGACACTTGTACGCTCATTCCATTCGGCCAGTTTCGGGATTCGCTCGGACGGACGGACGACGGCGCGGGCAAACCTTCGATCACTGAACGAACTAAAGTGACGTCATTCTAAATAGGACTGCCATCTAGAAATAGTTTGAAGAACTAGAGTGGCTACTCTGTCGGTAAAACAGCTCCAATGTAGACTATAGAATACAAATATAGAATGAGTGCAGAGTACAGATAAAAAATCTGTGAACGGTAGCGCAATCTACCTTTCACTCTTTCACGTAGAACGTAGATAGAAAATAAAAATATTAGGTTTAAATCAAAAATGTAAAACGCTAGGCTTTTCGATGAAACGCGACGGTCTAGCTCACATCGTGTAAACCAGTAACCACATACAAATTAAACTCCAACTTCCCACTGCTGCGGCACAGGCTTTCTCTCTTATAGATAGTACATGGACCATAACCTACCACGCTGGCCTAGTGTGGTAGTCGATGTCGCATACCCTTTACTTCAGTTTTATGTTCATCTAGGTAATGAGGCTAACTACATATCGGAAATAAATAGGTGTAGGTACAACTTATATTATGCAAGTGCACGTATGAAGTTAGTGTGTGCGCTAATTGTCTTATATGAACTGTTTTTTTTGCTAGTACATTTATAAAAAATATCTAGTATCTTTATGTAGACGAGTACAGTCTGCCGGCGCGGCGCGGCGTATGGAGGTTGGAACAGGCGTAGCTAGTTTTAAGTTTTAAAGTGATCACAATGTATCATATTGAAAAAATAACTATTGATCAACTACATACGTAAGTAGATGAGCAGAATAATTGTATTTGAAAATTTTAAACGCAGGTAGGTTTTAGGTAGGTAACCTACTGGTAGGTATACGTATTTTGTCTACGTAATTATATGAGTTATAACAATTCATTGTTCGCTTAATTTTGATAAGATAAAGTAGATTGACCGTATCAAACTATGGCACGGTTATCTCGAGAACAACGAACTTCACAGATTTTATTATTTTTTGTTCTAATACGATTTTTATGTGTATTTTAAAAATCAAAGTAGGTACATTCCTCTCTCGATATATCATCAGCCTACCATATTACCCACGTTTCTACTGCTGGAAAACGGGCATAGAGAGAGCATGCATGGATCACATTCTACTGCACTGGCCCAGTGCGGGTTGGTAGATAAATCATACATAAGACATACCTACCTATACCTACCCCTCTCAATCTCGGTAGGTAGGTATATGCCATACAATTTCTAATTGAAATTATAAATTCAATTATTATTAATGTATTTAGGTAGGTATACCTACCTATACACAATTTCGTTTTCGTTTTTTTTATGGAATTTTAATTATGTATTAGGTACCTACCTACCGTTGTACTAAATAATATACTTACCTACCTATGCAAACGCCAACCGTTCGTTATGGGGGCATCCCGTAAAAAATAGCATCATAGTCGGTCAAACCATCAATGACTATAATAGTTCCACCATTTTCCGCAGGGGACAGTATTGAAAACGCAATTCATCGAAAGACACGCACATAGGCTCACACACACACGGCTTGACGGCTCTTGATTCGATTGAAAAAAATTGTTTGAGTGATCAGCCAGTTGCGCGTGCGCCGCGTGAGAAGCGAGGCGGGCGATACGACACAGGCGCTCGCAGTTAGTTAAATTCACTGATAATGTGATTAAAATAATTTCACTCTACACAAATATTAACATCTTCGTAATACCCTCAAATCATTTACAATGATGGAGAGCTACTCGTCGGACAGCTGTGATAGTGATAGCAGAGAACAAAAAACACTGGATTTATCTAGCCAGATAATGGAGTCAAACAGCCTGGCATCCGAACTGAGAAGTATTGTTGACGAAAAGAATTGCGCAGGAAATTACGAGATAATGCTGCTCTACAATAACAGAATAAGATCGCTACCGGACACACTGAGCAAGTTTTGTAATTTGAAGATATTGGATGTCAGCAACAACAGACTAACTTTTTTGCCTGATGTTTTTAAGAATTGCCCGCTTACGTCACTGATAGCAAAACATAATCAACTTACTAACGAGTCACTTCCCAAGTCATTCTTCATAACAAAGAACACTCTGAAGGAGCTCAATTTGAGTGGGAACCAGTTCAGCGTGTTCCCAGAGCTGGTGCTGGAGTTAACATCTCTCAGATACCTCTACTTGGGAGGTAATAGGATCACCAATATACCAAAAGAAATTTGGAAACTAAATAGGTAAGACATCGTTTTATAACACTTTTATGTTATCACGTTACTAGCTGTTCCTCGCGGTTTCACCCGCGTGGGCTACAGTTTATCGCGATAAAAAGTATCCTATGTCCCTTCCCCGGGGCTCAAATTATCTCTATACCAAATTTCATCGGTTCTGTAGTTTAGGCGCGATAGCGTATATATTCCGTATACTCCAAAATTATTCCCGTACTTCGGTGCCCCCTCAACGCGTTACCTGCTGTAGGTACCCATTATCCTATTTTAATTCTAAGTTAATTTTTCTTGGACCGCACGTTTGAACCGCACAGTTAAAGGTCTTTCTGGTCCGCGACTTTACCTATTTCATAGATTCTCCCGGTGCCCCCCTCACCTCGCCGTGTTTCCCGCTGCGCTTCGGTGCGGCAGTTTTATTTTTCTACTACTACTTACATTTTTAAACTCGTGATATCTTTCGAATAGAATGTCCGAATTGAATGATTCAAAAAGTTATATAAAGGCATTGAAGCAGTTTTGAATAAAAAGTAATTTATTTTGATAAGGATTAATACCAAGATACAAATAAAGAGCCTTTTCTAGCGGCGGCATTAAAAAATATCTTTTTAAAATAAAGATCACTTATTGTGGCATAACCATAATAGTTAGACATATGCTCTCGCGGACTTTTTTGTAAATCTAAATGAGACCTACAAACCCGTAATACATTATTTTGTTCTAGTGTCAATAGTTTTTGCAGCGCACGCAAAAATAGGTTTTCGACTTCACACCTTGGGTTGCAAAATAGCAATTTTCTTACGGATCCCTAATTTTTTTTGAAATAAAATATAGCCTATAGCCTTCCTCGATAAATGGACTATCCAACACTGAAAGAATTTTTCAAATCGGACCCGTAGTTCCTGAGACTAGCGCGTTCAAACAAACAAACAAACAAACAAACAAACAAACTCTGCAGCTTTATAATATTAGTATAGATTATGATTATATTTTATATTATTTTCACTGTAAATACAAGTTTCGTCGGATAAAATGCTAAAATAGCCATCGAACTACATTGAAATATTATTTATGTTCAGTACATATTAGTACATAAATTATGTTTTTTTCTTATTTTATTATAATCAACTATCGAATTGCCAAATTGCGCGTGCGCAATGGAGCGTGGTTTGCTTTGGTTGTAAGAGCTGCATTCGATGTAAATAAATAAATATGGGGGGACCATTGCACACAAAATTATTAAATTAAATTGACCTAGCCCCAAATTAAGCTCGAAACTTGTGTTATGGGTATTAGACAACGCAATGCATACTTATATATAATATAGAGAAAAACATACTTAAATACTTAGACAGAAATATCCAAGACTCAGGAACAATTAATATTCGTGCTCATCACACATATATTGCCCTTACCGGGATTCGAACCCGAGACCGCTAGCTTCGTAGGCAGGGTCACTACCAACTCGGCTACCGTGTCGTCTGGTTGGATTCCACAATCATAACAGCGACAATTCGGAAAACCAACGTACCTACATCGCAATGTTTTCGTTTTACTGATGGTCTATTCATATATTGCTTCATTTCTTTACGCAACCGTGGCCGTCACACGTAGACGCACTAAAACGACTTCTGTGCGTGTAACTCACATCGCTATCAAACAACTAGTTTATTGCCTAACACGCTGTGCCCCGCGGTTTCATCCGACTACGTAGATACATACTATCATCGTGATAAAAGTATCCTATGCCCTTCAGCAGAGTTCAAACTATCTCCTTGCCAAATTTTCTTCAAAATCGGTTCAGCGGTTTAGTCGTGATAAGTACAGACGTTTATTTTCGCGTTTATAATACCTATTACTTGCTGGTCTCGGGAATTCACAGTTTAGAGCGATAAAAAGTAACCTATGCCCTTCTGCAGGATTCCAACCATCACTTTGCCAAATTTCATCAACATCGTCTCAGCGGTTTAGTTGTGATAAGGTAAAAGACGAGAGTTACTTTTGCCTTTTATTATTACTGCTATGGATTAGGTATAACCACACGAGAGATCATGTCGTTTACGATTTTTCTTCCAGCTTACAATTCTTATCATTGGGCGGTAATCAAATAAGCGAAGTGCCTGAAACGGTCGGCCACCTGACTTCCCTGCAAGGTTTGATCCTCAGCGATAATTTGATAGAGCAACTCCCAAACAGCATTGCTAATCTAGACCAGCTGCGATCTCTGCTTATCCACAAGAACAGACTAAAGACGCTGCCGACGCAGATAATCAAATTGAGATGTTTGACAGAGGTAAGATAAAAATTTATAATGCTTGATAGCATACAAATATAGTCTAAAAGCTGATAGCAACAATTTTTAGATAAACTATTAGGTATCTCATTCCTATATCTGGGGCAGCGGGTGCGGCATTCGAAACGGCGAAGAACCTCAAACGATGGAACTATGGCAGCTATCAGCGAGGGTTCCATACTGCAGAAAAGGTATGACGAATTACTGTTTTCTCTTCCAGCTCAGTCTTCGAGAGAACCCTCTAGTGGTAAGGTTCGTAAGCGACATGACACTGCAGCCACCGTCGTTGCTCGAACTGGCCGGAAGGACAATCAAATTACACGAAATACCTGTGCGATCGGGTGACGTGCCATTTACGCTGGTGAAGTACTTAGGAGCTGCCCAATGCTGTGTCAATCCTAAGTGCAAAGGTTAGTGGTTACGGACCGCGTCTCAGTAGCCTCGTCACGCAGGCAACTGAGGGTGTAGATACACCTCATGCCCAACTAGGAGTAACGAAATTAATATTTGCGAAAAAGAGGTCAAAGGCCTTCGTAGTAGTGAATTTTTTGATCTAAAATTGATCGTATTTACACGTCCATGTTAATTTTAGAGAATAGGCGGTTGAACCAGTAGTAACTCCCTAAAAAAGGTTGTAATAATTAACTCTTAATTTTTACACCTAGAACGACCAGTAATATTAGATTTTGTTAATAGTCCGTCATACGTTTACTCTAAAAATGTGAACCAAGGGCGTGAGTGAGCGTAACTTGCACTGGTTTTCTCAAATCCTTTTTATTACAAACAATAACTATTGAATTTGTTTACGTAAATAACTACAAACAAATGTGCAGTCCAGCAACATAATCGTACCTATCAACTACTGTGTCTGACCTTTTCACCTCTTATCAAACTAGGTAGGTCTGTCTGCTCACAATAATAGATTAGAAAGTCGCGTCAGCAGTTTTCGTGACTCGAGGAAAGGGCTTATCAAATGTTTTGTTTATCAATGTTAGACTTTGAAAGACCTTGTTTTATCGATTGATATTTCTTACAAAAATATCTTTGGATAGCAGCTAAATCAAACTGACTCCGATGGCTCAGCGACCCAATACGTGTCTTAGCCTCTGAAACAAGAGTGCGCCACTCTCTATCCCTATCGACTTCAGGCTTCAGCCCAGTTCAGAATCTGAAGTTCCTGTAAACTACCAATAACCGTTGGGGCAAACGTGTTCTCGAGTGGAGACTGCGTCTCGGCAAACGTAGTATAGGACGCCCTCCGGCTAGGTGGAGCGATGATTTACGCAAAATGGCTGGCAGCAGTTAGATGAGAAGAGCCGAAGATCGGGCTCAGTGGCGTGCTTTGGGAGAGGCCTATGTCCAGCAGTGGACTGAAATGGGCTGATTATGATGATGATGACTGGGTCCATATCCACCGCAAAAAACAAAGACAGAAGAAAGAAGAACAGAAGTCATGACCTAAGTAAATTATTTTCCAGGTGTTTTCTTCGACAATCGCGTGGAGCACATCAAGTTTGTGGACTTCTGCGGCAAATACCGGATTCCTCTCCTGCAATACCTTTGCAGCTCCAGGTGTATAACAGGGAGCTGGGAGAGTCGAAGTGAAATCGATAGCAATCCTCATCCTCACATGATGAGGAAGGTGTTACTGGGATAAATAACTTCTAAAAGCGATGATAGCTCAGTGGTAGTCACGTCGACTGCCGACCCGTAAGTTTTGGGTTCTACCCCGAGCTTTCGGAAACATCGTGATCGTGACCATAGGCTTAGTGATATGGCATTTTCTAATGAAAGCTACTATCCTCAAGTTAAAATTTTATCGTTAAGCCCCCCTATTGGTGTTTCAGCAACCACACTGAACAACCAGTTGCCATTCCAGGCGTAGTGTGGCGCCACCTTCAACCACATTGTAACTTAACATCAGGTGACTTGTGTTCAAAGGCAAGACTTGGTTGTGGCTGTGTAAGAGGTAAAAAAAACAGCTGTTATACCATTTTGAAACAAAAGTGCAAGACTTCTATCGAAGACCTTCTATTAGATGCCAAATTAGGTCAGTATAAAAATTTATTATTCCACAAAAAGTTTGACTTTGATAGAACTTAAAATTGCTGATGAACTTGGTTGGTTGTAATGACATTACACTCATGCTCAATTGACTAGTTATAATTTAGTTTTTTTATACCAATGTTATATCATTCAAAGTTTAAAATATGATAAATAACCAAATACCTATGTTTTAACAAAACAATGAAATGTCTCATTTTTACGTAGAAATTAATGTTTGTCGCAATATTGACATACAATTTTATAAATGCAATACTCTTTTTATGTAAATTTAATATGCTCTAATGTTGAGAGACGATGATGCATTTATTGTATAGTTGTTACATTTTGTAATAAAACTAAAGGGAGCAATATTTTCTATGTATAAATTTATATATTACACTAAACAATTATTCCTAATGTGTATGTAAATAAAACAACATAATAATCCTACCTTAATTTAATTTCCCTTACATCAAGTTATTCAACGTTTTCTTGTAAGAACTTTTTCCTTTCCTCTTTACCTCTAAGAATGGCAGCTTTAAACAACTTGCAATAAAGTTCTACCGCTGCAGGTGAGTCATCATTGGCAGGAACTGGGTATGTGATTAGGTTTGGGTTGCAATTGGTATCCACAACGCCTATTGTAGGGATAAGCATTTTGGCACAATCTCGTACGGCCGTGTGTTGATTCAGAATATTGTTCTGCGTATTTATAAATATGCACAAATCCGGCAACCTGGTAACGGCACCAAACTGTTGATTTGCATTAGTGAATATGCCGCCCCGCCAGAATCTTGTATGCACATATTCGCCGCATTCCAATGCCGTTTTCTCTACAACATGAGCGTTTAAGGCATTTCTGTTAAAGAAACAAATAATACCTCCTCTATAAGCTATGTGAGCGGTGAAGTTTAGTGCCTTGCGTAAATGTTCTGCTGTTACATCAAGGTCAAAAATCAGGTGGCCAAGTCTTGAGCCATAGATGTAAGGCCTCATGAAGTCATTGAGCGAGCCTTCTTTATGTCCATAGTGTACTCGGGCATCAAACAAATCTTTGACTGTGTATAGATTGTGCACTTGAAAATAATCTGGATGATCCAATATATTTTTCTTTGATGCTACATCTGTTAACAGGATAATAAAGGTTATACATAATTGTGACATAAAGTTCTCCTCTCCATACTCCATACTCTCTCTCTGAGAGAAGGCCAGAGTCCCAGCAGTGGGAACGTGGAAGGCTGATAATGATGATAATTGTGACAAAATTTCACCTATACTTTGTAACAGCCTATTATACATGTTTAGGCAAAATGGGTAGATAGGATACTGGCTTTTAATTCAATCATGGACACTGAAACATCTGATGCATGATTATTGTTATCTCAGCCTCAATTCAGACTGTCAAATACATAAAAAATTGCATGAGAATTTTAAAACGTAGCTGTGAGAATATAGTTGCGTGTATTTGTAACAACAGAGCCTAAGCTAATGTACAATCAAAATATAAATAATAAAACACCATAAAAAGTTATAGGCAGAGGCAGATAGATACCTTCTGGTAATGTTTGTGGAGCAACTTGAGCTGCTGTAGATTGGTTTCGTAATAACCTTAATCCATGTCTCAAATAGTGTCGTCCTGTGGAAATAAGAAATAGCTTGAATTTCAGCTTGGATATCACTTGGAAGAGACTTTTCAAATATTACTTTGGAGTCAAACTATTCAAATTCACCATTTGGAAGAACTCTCAATACGGTTTTTAACAGCATTTTAAAGCTAGAACTGTGTTCTAGTCTATAATCTGTGTTAACTTACTGGGACAAGTGAAAAACATTGCGACAAAATAATTTTTTTTTTATGAAATACTACTGATGTTTTGAGGTTATAATTTATTTTAAATCAAAAGAGAACGAGAACCTAAGTTACCTAAGTTCTTACGTTCTCAGCTGCTTACTCACAGCAGTCTGTGGGAGTGGATGCATTGCAGTCATTCTTTAAAAAGTAAAAACCATAGAGTGCTGCTCGCGCCATACCACGATAAAAGTAGGTACAAATATACAAACTTTCCTGAAGTGGATTTTTATGAGCTAACTTTTCGACGAAATTTATCTCCTCCATATAATTACATTTTAAAAAAGATATATATATCTGACAAGGGAAAGGAGGGACTAAAGGGACTCTTATATTTTTTTTTATATCATTGTCACTACTTATTATAAAACAAAGTCCTCCGCTCCGCGTCTGTCTGTCTGTCTGTCTGTTCGCGATAAACTCAAAAATTACTGCACCGATTTTCATGCCCTTTTCACCAATAGATAGAGTGGTTCTCGAGGAAGGTTTTAGGATATAATTTGTCATGTTTTTGTATACATTGGCTAAAATATAACGATATTTGTTGGAGGAGTCGGAAAAAAATAAACCGTCTGGGAGCTTTCAACGAAAACGCTGCCTAAACCCTTTGAGATATAACAAAATGATGTATTGTGGAATTGTGTATCTTATGTAGGTCTACAAAAAAATCCGCGATGGCATATGTCTATCTGTTAAGGATAACATACTATAACTACTTTTTTACATTTTAAAGGTTGTTAAAAATGCCGACTAAAATCAGACCGTGTTATCCATACTTTAATATTAATCCTTATCCAAATAAATTGTGCCATTTCGTGTTCAAGATTGTTCCAATACCTGTAGATTACTTTTTGAATTGTTGAAATCGGACATTCCATTCAAAAAATATTACGAAATTAAAATTTCAATCCAATGGAAAATAAAATCACCGCGCCGCCCCGCCATCCATGGCCATGGAGTGGCCGCAGCGCAGCGGGTAACGCGGCGGGCACCGAAGAGCGGGAATAATTTTGGAGTATACGGAGTATACCTACGCTTTCACGCTTATATTACTGAACCGATTTAAATGACATTTGGTACAGAGATAGTTTGAACCTTGGGGAAGGATACAGATACATTTTGACGGTGATAAAATGTAGTCCACGCGGGTGAAACCGCGGGGAAAAGCTAGTTATGGTATAATTATTTTTATTTTGAAGTATTAAGTTACTTTTAATACTTTTCTGGGACTTTTTTGGCGGCAATCGAATTGTCAACGTGAAAATTTTGTTTTTACTTCCAAAACTTGTGTTTCTTCGAGTGATAATGTGTAATATTGGTGGATTATTAACCATTATGTGTTCGTTAAATGTGTACGAGTGTGGGAAATTGAAATAAAGTTGTGCAAGTGACTTTTCTAGTTGCTCCAAGAAAGTCCGTGTAAAGTTTAAGTAAAGCTCCACTACTTTACTTAAACACTATCCTCATTCCATCATCTCATCATCATCATCACATCATAACTTGATTCAACTCTCTTGAGTTTGAAATATTTTATACTTGACACTGGAAAATACACTAATCGTGTGACGCCATAACAAACAAAAAATACTTTTCTGACAAGTGACAACTGACATACAGTGAATGATGACAGCTGAATGTAATATTTACCAATTTCTGTTCTGATATTTTCTGATTCCTAATTTCATATATTCATTCATAGAATCTAATCACTTTTGCTGATGGTGATGGATCTAAATATCTAAAATCTAAATATAACGAATGTGATTCGTCACAACAAAAGCAAGGTCCAAAATTTAACTTGATTGCTAAACCCACTGCACGTTCTGGCCCACCACAATAACATTTTACTACGAGTGTTAGTCGCCTTTATTTTGCCTTTACAGTATAAATATTTTAGATAAGAATAAATTGTCGAAGCACTAAAATGGCAAAGAAAAATAATGTTGAAGATCTTGACTTGTACGCATTACTCGATTTGCAAATAACTGCCACTGAATCTGACGTAAGTTAAATCTAATAATTTTAATTTTAGCTTGTCAACATCGGAAATAATATTTATGTATCTAC
This sequence comes from Opisthograptis luteolata, assembly GCA_931315375.2. NCBI lineage: Eukaryota > Metazoa > Arthropoda > Insecta > Lepidoptera > Geometridae > Opisthograptis > Opisthograptis luteolata. Next base: position 6,065,088 of record OV928047.1, on the reverse strand, counting down.
TTACACATTTATTTAATTTCAGATCAAGAAAGCTTATCGTAAAAAGGCGTTGCAATGCCATCCAGATAAAAACCCTGATGATCCAAAGGCAGCAGAAGCCTTTCATCAACTCTCCTCAGCTCTAGAAATTTTAACCGATGCCTCTGCAAGATCAGCATACGACAAAGTATTCAAAGCCAAAGAAGCTGCAAAAATACGACACCAACAGTTGGATAGTAAGCGTCAGAAGTTAAAAGAAGATTTAGAAAGGCGGGAGAGAGAAGCGGGATCAAGTAGTGCTAACCTCACTGACGAACAGAAATTAGCAGCAGAAATACAAAGACTACAGAAAGAAGGTAGTAAATTATTATTGGATGAGCAGAAAAGAATGAAAGAAGAAATTCATAAAACCATGGGCTTGATAAGCGAGCCAGAATGGGACTCAAATAAGAACAGAATTAAAATCAAATGGAAAGTGGACAAGGATAATTCTAATAATGGAGGTTACGATGAAGCCACATTGAGGAGGTTTCTCAAAAAGTATGGCAATATTGTAGCTCTAATAATATCACCAAAAAAGAAAGGTAGTGCACTGGTGGAGTTCTCATCAAAAGAAGCATCAGAAATGGCAGTAGAACTTGAAAAAGGTTTGTGTTTGTTTTACTTTTTCATTAGGACATATTAATTGCATAATAATATTACATTATGATTGGTTTTGTTAATGAATGTCCTATAAAACATGCCTCAATGAAAACTTCACACAATGATTGTTCTTAACCATATTTTTACCTTGTAGGTTTACCCGAAAATCCACTGGAAATGAAATGGTTGCATGACAGGCCAATATTAACTACAAAGAAAAAACATAGTGGACCCTCACTTATATCTGATAGAGACTATGAGTCTTTAGTATTGACAAAGATGCGGCAAGCAGCTGAAAGACAGCGGTTAATAGAAGAAATGATGAAAGAGGAATAGAAATGGTGATACCAAGTGAAAGAAGACATTCTCAACAGAATTCTCTTTGGCAGAAATAAATCAAATTATTTTGTCGATAAAAAATAAAAATTTGACCAAGCAAACAGCGTTTTAGCCTCCTATTTTTTACAAATTGCTAGTTTTCAGCTCTGTCCACCAGCGATCAAAATTAAATTGTCACTTCCTTCAGCAAGAGAATCATTGCATATTCAGGTGTTTTAAAATCTGAGAAACTGCAACAAAATCCATCCTTTACTTAATCTATAGAAATTTTTTTTTTTTGTATTACTACATACTTATGAAACCAGTTAGCCTGAGGCAAATGTTAAATAGGTTGATGAAGAAAAAAAACCTCATAAATACCATCATTATGTAATTTGCTTTATTTCTTTATTTATTAGTTTTTGCAACAGACTTATCATAAATCAAGCTTAACTTAATTATAGCTTTGCATAAAACCTAGCAAAGTATTTCACAAGATAAATCTTTTTTCAGTGTCCTAGTAACACAACATTATTATTATTATTATATTATCAACCATGTTTAACTCAGATGGCTCTTGACATTAGACTACTCTATAACAAGACAACCAAATCTTAAACTATTTATTAATAACTTGGCTAGCAACTAGAGGCTAATTGCTAGTGAAGTTAATAATGGACTGTGTTGATCTAGTTACTGGACTATTATAAAAATTTAGTACATCTGACACATTTGTGGGACCTCCCTACCTCTTGTAATGCTATAGACATAACAAGAGGTAGAGAGGTCCAACAACTTTATCCCTTTTTAGTAATAGGGTCAAATGTCTTCCACTCTTTTATGAAATCTAAAACTTTCTTCCTCTGCACATCACCAAATTCCTTTTTCGGATTTTTCCATAGAGTGTGGTCCAGATCCAATATGCCTGCAATGATTTCCTGCAAAACAAAAGAAGTATTAAAAGGGTTTGAACATTTTACAAAGCAGCCTGGAATACAGTTTGTTGCCACACATAATTTTTTATGTGAACAACTTTAAACGTATCATCAAAAAAAATTGCAACAAAACTTCTGGTTGCAGATAAATGTTTGTAAAATTTATTTACCTCGGCAAAAGTGTTTGGAAACAAGCGTTGATCTTCAATCACATGAGCAAAGCCAGGGTCCATTCCAAAATCAATCCAAAAGTATGGCAGCCCCTTAGGCACACCCTTCCTTATATTCTTCCCCTTGAGGTCTACAACTTTCTTATTCAAAGACCATTCTGTTTCACATTCTAACAATGCCTTCTTGAAATAAATAGCTGCCATGTCACCAACATCTCTTGGTAATGGTACACAGTTTATAACCATGTGTGGAAATTTGTGCAGCTTAGTTGCCATCTCAAAGAATACAACATCTTTATTTTGGGAGTTAAAGAACTGAGTTAGAGCTTTTCTGTAATTCTGAAAAGGAAAACAGATGCAAGATTAATTTTAATCCAACATTCAAACTTACAATTTTTTCCTTAGGACAGTTTATCATGAGATCCAAGTAAAGTAAAGTTTTACCATTATTTCTTCCCAAACATCTTCATCCAAAGCGGTAACACATGTTGCATGATGTATAGTTGATATCAGACAGTGGTCTTGCACCAGTGACTTTCTAGATGGTACAGATACATACGCCTTAGTACCACAACTGACCATAAGATGTTTCAACATGCGTTTTGAGTCAACACAATATTCGCAGTCTTCCAAAGTCTTCTCCAACTTGACATGTTCCTTGATAGCTCTATTCTTCTCTGCCTCATTGTCTTTTGCTTCATTTCGGTTCTTGGATATTTCGTCCATGAAAATATCTTCAAGATCGTCATTTGGATTCTTACTTTTACTTGCAATTTTGCACAGTTCGGCTTCATCATTGTAGTTGTTGCCATATTTTTCATTTTCAAACTGAAAGTAGAAGTTGATTATTAATTATTGACAAACCACTGGCATGTGGACTATAGTATAAAATGAATACACTAGAATTCTGTTTGAGAAGTTGCAACCCATAACGATATGGTTTTGGTATGCAATGCACATGCCTAACTTCAAGTTTAGTTTAGGACAGTAATTAAATTAATAAACATAAGACATTTTGACACCAACATAGGAAGCAGCCATAGATTTAAATAGAGATTCAGATTGTTATATCTGTTTTGTTTTTAGAGATTTAGATTAGATTCAACTACATATATTTATTCCCCACTAGCTGTAGCCTGCAGTTTGGCTTGCATAGCCGCAAAGGGATATTATAGCTGTATAACAGTGGAAGTAATTTCAATATCAGATCAGTTGTACTGGAGATTCGTACCTAGTCTATCTACACCTATAGTCACGAACTTTACATATTAACGTTATTAGTATAGATAAAATAATGTGGTGTTACATGAAAAATATTACAGCTACTACCATACCATGCTCAAAATATAAGTCAAAACTACTTACCATTTGTGCCAAATTATACTTGTCATCATTGCCAAAGTACTTGGCCCTCTCTCCTGACATATTATGCGTATCAACTTTTCTTTTACCTCCTTTACTTTTAGCATCACCTTTTGATGTGTTGGCAAGCGGTCTACTATTTCCAGAACTGTTTGTTGATATTAACATAATACCCTCATCTTCTTCATTTGGTTTAACATCTGGATTCAGTTTACGATACTCTCTTGCTACTTCCAGCTTCTCTTTTAGTTCAGCTACAGTTTTTGTATCACCCATGATTTCGGCTTTTACAATCTTAGCTCCCAATTTGTTCATCTGCTCATCGCTGAGATATTTACTACATTGTTTTGTTTTTTCCGGGGCAGGCATGTGAGTTTTTGTTACCTCTTGTTTAGGTTCAGGAACATCCCGAGCATAATCACTGCTGCTATCAGCTGGTCTTCTCTCGCAACTTTTCTCATTCTTTCTCCAATTAAAAGACTTTCTATCATCATACGACCTGTAGCGATCATCGCAGTTTTTACCTCGTCTTTCAGAAGCTGTACTGATTGACTTTTTATCATCATCATCATCAACAGATGGTTTCAAAAAGTGCTTCGAGTCCTCTCTGGTTGACTTTCTATCACCACTTGATTTCTTGTAGTAGTCATCTTCATCTGAAGGTCTTTGAAACTGCCTTGATTTATGATCTCTTCTATAGCTGTTGCTTCTATCGCTACTTGATTTTTTATTGTAATCATCATCATTATCAGGTTTAAATTGTCTTGAATTATCCTCCCTACTGTGTCTGCTTACCTTTCTATTGCTTGATTTTGTATAATAGTCATCGTCATCTGAAGGCTTGAGAAATTGTCTTGATTGACGGAAACTTTCTGCAGTCTGAGGTAATCCGGAACCCCCATCTTTCCAGTACGGGTTAAGTTCTCTACTGCTGGTTGAGGGGTTGTAAGAATCAATTTGCTTTTTATCTTTATCTTCTTTTTTTGGACGGATGTCATCTTTTGTGTAAGTTTTCAGCATACCGGTCATTGCCATCCAATCTTCTCGTTCAGTTTTTTGATTTTGTGATGGTCCTTTTTCCACCCATTCATCTGAATCCGAGCTGCTCGAGCTAGAAGACTGAAACAAAGTAGTTTTTGATGATGTTGGATTTGTAATTTGTTGTCGCATTGTGGATGTAAAGTGCACAAACGTTATACTCTCTTACGCTTCTTTTTCTTTTCTTAAGTTTTTTTTCTTTTTTATGCGATTTGCTGCTTCGTTTTTCCTTCATGATTTGATAATTTATGAATATTTCGTTAATTTTACAACAAAGTACACTGAAAAAAGGAAAAAAAACATTAAACAACACCAACTCCAACAGCAACACGACCAACTGTCAGTGCTGTCAGTCAGACACCACTGCTGGTGCTGACACTGACACTACTGTCCTCTGACACTGACACCAGAGTCACCAGAAACTAGACACTGACAGATCACAGACAGTGTTGCCAGCCCAGTATCATCATCATCAGGTTTTAATATTTTTCACAGGCCAATAATAGCCACGATTGTGCCACACCCACATCGGCCTACAAGTATCGGTCGTTGAAGATGAAGCAATCGACCACAGAGATCCTAGTGTCTCTGTTTAAACAACAATTTCAACGTCATTATTTCTTTTTAATTTTGAGTCTGTGACATGTTATGGTGGCGATAGGTGTGTTGTGTTATGCGTGTTCCTTGTAAATTAAATTAAAAGCGCATATTCCTGCCGTTTTTCCTAAGTAATATCGGTCGTTATGCTAGTATTCTAAACAATGGAAGGGTGTTGGATAATAACATTACGTTAATTTAATTTGGTATGTAACATCATCTAGTGCGGATGATCGCTGAGGAATGTCGGAGTAGCTTTCGATTTAGTATTCGGCTTGTGTTCGAGTACTTGGAACTTGGGTACCTACAAACTACTGGTCAAATAAGCGTGTGCGTAATGTTATTGTTCTATTTTGAGGAGGGAAACACCTAAACACAAATTGATTCGATGTTGATACGCTTTGTAGTAGAAAGTGTCGGTAAGTAAGCTTTCTTTTTTCTAGTTTTTGCTAAATTTCCACGTTTTTGTTAATGTAATATCGCTGAAAGTTTGTTTAGCTGTGTGAAGATTGAAATCTAATTATTTGTTCTAGCTAGTGATTAACAATGTTTTCCAAGAAGAAGAAAAAACCTGAGATATCTGGACCAATCAACTTCCAACACAGGTTACACACAGACTTCGACAAAAGAGAGGGAAAGTTTGTCGGGCTACCACCGCAATGGGCCTCTCTTGTTGGCAATAATCAGGTAGGTAATTTAGGAAATTTTCTGCATGTCTTCTAATGACTATAAACTTAGGTTACCCTATTGTTTACATTTGATGTTAACTGTGTTCACGCCTGTATACATACGCCTACTCTACTATGTGATATAGACTATTGAATCAACATGCTTCCTTTGTTTCAGATATTAAAATCAACAAACAGACCTCTACCATTAGTAGATCCCTCAGAAATCACACCCACCGAGATACTGGACTTAAAAACCATAGTAAGAGGGGATCACAGATTGATGCCAGTATCCTCAGTAGTGCCACGCCCACTTCCTTCACATGTCCCGCAACCACAATTAGTTCAAAATGGTGTTGTATTGCCTAAAACATCAAATGTTGCCAGATCAAACTCTTTAAGAAGCTCAAGTCCGCCAAATATAAGGAGAGGAGACCTCAGGAATCAAGCTAAAGTGCCACCGGCTGTGCCCGAAGAGCCTCTCCCTGTGCCCCCTGCACCTCAGCAATACCCGAGTCTAAGACGAGATCAGAGCAATTATGGTTTGAATAAGGTTATACCTGAATCTCCAGTGGATTGGAATCATCAACACAGTCATGAGCTAGTGAGACCGTCTATGGAAATTAATGACAATCAACAGGGAATGCTTACATATCAGAACATACAGAATGCCAATGTGCCTTACCAACACAACCATCCACCTCAACCAGCTCCACATGGGGCTCATCATGGGCACAATGGGAATAATGTGAATATGGGTAAGTTTATGTTGTAATTCTTTGATCAGTAGTTTACCTGAATCATATTTATTGCTAAACACATTGTTAATTATAATAATATGACAATAACAAGTTGTAGTTATTGATGATAGCTATTAGCTGTATATACCAGTTTAGAGATAACGAAATATGCCATTTGATAAAAAAAAAACTATTAAGATATTGACACAAAAAAAGATTGAAATATTACAAATTTTGAATGTAAATAAAGAGCCTATGACACTCGGGATAAGCATAGTTTTGCTAACAGTGAATGAAGTTTCAAAATCGGATTAGTTGCTCCAAAGATCACCCCAGTACAAGACTGCCCCGGGGCTTTTGATATTTTTCCATATAAACTAATATGCAATTCGACTGCATGGTTTCAAAGTTAACCTCCACATTTCATCCTTATTTTCCTGCATACATGCGTATAGTAAACGTTTAATATTCATCCTTTTTAGAAGCTTTATTTTCTGTTGTTGTGGTGAAACAATGAAGTTCTATTTATCTATGAGTGTGCATAAATGTGTTGTTTGTTAGCCCTATGATTTGAAAGCTACTTGCATTATTGCATTACACTTATTCTCTTTTCTTATCATGACACTGTTTCCAGGAGAGCCATATCAGAGGCACCAGCACGGGGTACCGTCGGTAACGGGTGGCGCGCCGGGACACCTGCCGCTGGCCGCGTCGAAGCATGAACTGCGTCTCACGCATGAACAGGTATGTCACTTAGCTCACTTATCGTTTTGCCACCTTACCACAGTAAATATCAAGATACATAACTTGGTACCGTTGAAATAATCTAAAAAGAGGATACTGTTTTTACTAACTGATATATATTGTAACGCTGTATTATTCAGTTAGTTTATTTATGACATTATGTATTGTGGGACCAATTTATGACAGCCTTATTTTTTATCTATGATGAGAAGGTCCGAAGTTGGGAGTAGGACTGATGATATTGCTCTATTCTTGTTTGAATTTCATTATGATATTGCAAAAAAGTACTCTAGAGTTTGAGTATTGTATTAGGTGTATCAGATTACATAAAACTCACTCATTTGGTGTAATATCGCTTACACTGTTACAGGGTTAATTAATTGTTTCCATGTATGTAAGCTTAGCATTTTGTAATGTGATACTGGGTTTATAATATATTCAACACTATTTTTTTTATTTATTTACTCATTTAGCTCAGCCAATTCATATTGCGTAAGCTGTTGTTAAAATTAGTCATGCTTGACTACACTTATACAAAATAGCAATAAAGAGGTAAAAAGTTTGTTGATCATTCGCTAACATTGTATGTCTTTCGAATCATCATCAGCCGCTGTCAGCCCACTGCTGGGTCTGCTGGACATAGGCCTCTCCCGATTCATACCACTGAGTCCTGTCTTCGCCTTTTCGTTTCCAACTGCTGCTTGCTACTAAGCGTGAATCATTGAAACACTCTACCTAGTGGTACACTATGGCCTGAATTCTAGAATGATGCTCAGCTGTTGATCTATGCTTGAGTAGCGATTAAGTGACATATTTGTAGGGTGGACAGGGCTCAAGTTGCTCACTGATCATCGCTTGAGCGTCATTCTAGAATGACAGCCTAATTCTGCAGAGTCGTGGTCTCCATTCTCCACTCAAGAAAACGGTTCTACCACTTCCGCTTTGCTAATTCTTTGTGCTATGCAATGCTAATAATAGATTTTTTAATATAACAAGGGTCACTCTAAATAGACGCCTCACAATGATTGCAAAGTCAGAAAGAACTAATTATAACTGTAATATTGTTTTAGTTCCGCTCAGCCCTACGGCTTGTCGTGAGCGAAGGTGATCCTCGGGCTACTCTCACCGGTTTCAGCAAGATTGGCAAAGGTAGTACCGGCGTGGTATGCGCTGCGATGGATACGTCAACTCGACGTAGAGTCGCGGTCAAGATGATGAACCTGCGCAAACAGCAGCGGCGCGAGCTACTTTTCAATGAAGTGGTATGTACTGTAACAATATCACTTGACTCTGTAGCCTTTTATGTTATGGGCGCCAGCGGCACCGCTGTAATCAGGGATTGCCACGTCTATCAGATTCGGCACGAGTATCAAGTTACCAGATCCTGTTATTTAAAAAAACCAATACAGCGACAAATAAATACGACTGCGACGCTGATCAAGTCACGAACGTTAAAAGATATCATTGATGTGCTCTGAAAAGTCTGAAATCCAATAATGTTGATTTTGACAGTCCATCATTACAATTTTAATTTCAATTTAGTACTCGTAGTTTTAGTTGGTTATCATTTAGCTACAGTTTGACTTCATAAGAAATAGCGTTTTTTTTTAATTTCTTGTATACCCTCTTATAAATATACGTGACGTGACTGATCCAACCGGTCAGATCGATAGAATTCTGGCCGGATCCGGCCGTATTGCAATCTCTAGCCGAGATGTTCCATATACCACCGCGTCAACTTCAAATGATGAGCTCAAACTAGACTAGTAGTGGGTCAGTCACCTGCAACTCAATGTAGGTTAAGGCAAATAATGGTAGGTAGAGAAACCAGTTAGAAGCGGAAGTGAGTGGTACAGTCTAGTAAAAGTCGTGCCGCCTATTTCCTGCCACTTACGACATATTTACAGTCTGTTTCGTTGGCAATGAAGGCGACGTAACTTAAAAATAAATGAGGAGTTAATAATCATCCTCAGTCATTCAATAAATACATATTTGATTTGATCTTCCAGTCATTGCTGAAAAGTCTTTGAACTCTCTATATATAAGGTCGGGACTCAAGAATCTGTCGCCTAGCACCTACGGTATGCTCTGGGTTTTCCGGCAGCCTTATTTGAGAGCCACTTCCTAGTCCAGGTGTAGCGTGGCTCCACCTTCGACCTCATCGTCACTTAACATCAGGTGTCTTGTGCGCAACACTACCCTGCATAAAGAAAAAAAAACTCCCATTATACTAATAATGTCTAGAAGTAGTAAAAGTCAAAAATAAAATAGTAAGATACAAGTGATAAAACGTCAAACTTAAAACTAACTACGCCTATTCCAACCTCCTTACGCCGGCAGATAATTTTTTGGAACGCGATCAAATTAACAATTTTATTCCTATTACTAATAGTGCACTACAATCCCAAGCTTTTCGTCATCTATTTAGTCCAATATTTTATGCACTATATCGTGTTTGTCCCCAGGTGATAATGCGCGACTACCCCCACCCGAATATAGTGGAAATGCACGCGTCATACCTCGTGGGGGACGAGCTGTGGGTGGTAATGGAATACATGGCCGGCGGCGCGCTTACTGATATCGTGACTCGCGCGAGGATGGACCCCGAACAGATAGCCACTGTCTGCAAGCAATGCCTGAAGGTACCACTAATTATATAGCCATCATCATCAGCCCGTCTCAGTCCACTGTTGGACACCTTCATCGGTTACAATGTAGACATAGGTTCTTGAGGGACCTTCTAGGCATATGTGCTATATCGTCGACCGTATCATCGTATGGCAAAGGGCAGGATAGTGGTCAAACACTGTTGTATTCGTCATAAAAAAAAATCGGTCTTCGGCTCTTCTCATCCAACTACTGTCAGCCACTCGGCGCAAGTCGTTGCTACTACGTTTGCCAAGTCGCGGCCTCCACTCAAGAACACGTCTACCTCAACGGTTATCGGTTCTGCAGCTTATAGTAACATAGCAGATATATTTTCCCCTGAGCTTGCGACTAGGTGGAGTGACGATTTGCGCCGAGTGGCTGGCAGTGGTTGGATGAGAAGAGCCGAAGATTGAACCCGACGGTGAACCTTGGGAGAGGTCTATGGACTGACACAGACTGATAATGATGATCCAATTTATTTATTTTTATCGCAAATAGACCTGCGTTTGACCACCATCCCGCCCGTTGCCATGCGATGATATGGGCGACGGTGTAGCACGCATGCCTAGAAGGTACCTATTCAGTCTTGCCTTGAAGATTCCCAAATTATAGCGAACGGGACGAAATGGGAGTAGAATCGCTCACCAAAAGCGATCACTTGAATCACTCACAGTGTTGGTTATGAATGAAACCTTTTCTAAAGCCATTCGCTTTCTATAAACATAGAATTCAATGGTGTCTTTGATGATACTTGCGAAGGGAAAGTAGGTTTCCGTCCGCAGTAATTGAATCCAACCTTGACTTACTGTACACTTGTTACTAATACACTGAGTACGGCTGCTCGGTTGTTTCATGGTTAACTACCTTTTTCCAGTTGGTTGATTAACGTAATTATGCCCTATAGTACGCGGATAGAGAGTAGGGCAATAGACATACTCTATCCACTTTCAATACGCGAATTCGAGATATCATGAACAGAACTATAGTGATTTGAGATTGAATTTGGTTTTTAGATCAAAAGATTAGGTTTGGTAATCTTAAAACCTTGTACATAATAATGTTTTGTCTGCTTTCTTTGCCCAAATTCGAAATATCTTGCACAGAAATGTAGTGATTGCGGTTTAGATCTGAAGATAAAATATTGGGATATACATATATATATATAACGCTAATCTTATATTTTTTAGTAAGCTCGTTAAAACAAAACCTATGTCTAGATTGCTTGTTTCTTTTCAGAGCATGCTTTGTTCATATTAATTTGTATTGAAATTTTGATGAATATTGCAAACATTATTGTGTTCCGAATTAAGGCGTAACGTTACCAATGAAATTACAGAGCATATATGTAATATCTTAGGGTGGCAGGCGCAGTGCATTGCCACACAGGATTTTGAAGCTCAAAATTCTGGGTGGCACTGAATTTTAATGAGGAAACATGACGCTTACCATCAGACAAGCGAAAAATAAGTATAAAAAATGAATGCGGTATTTTTTTCTTTTTTTGAAATAGCTAAGGTTATATATCGTATTAATATTTTTAATACTTTGTTTTAGGCGCTAGCATTCCTGCACAGTCAAGGCGTGATACACAGGGACATCAAATCAGACTCCATACTGATGACTGCAGACGGTCGAGTCAAGCTTTCGGACTTTGGCTTCTGCGCTCAAGTGTCACAGGTTCGCTATATTTGACAACTAGCTGTACCACGGTGAAGGAAAACATCGTGAGGAAGCCGGCGTGTCCAAGAACCACAACATTCAGGAACATGCGACGTCTACCAACCCGCACTGGGCCCGCGTGGTAGGTTACGGCGCATACTCTCTCTGAGAGAAGGCCAGGCCTATTATCAGCCTAGAACGTAATAGGCTGATGATAGCGCTGTTCCACTCTCGTATTGATTATGTACCCGCTATAACAGTCATAAAGAGGTCGGAAGTCGTCGGGTGGCCCGAGAACTCTAACAATAGATTTAGCTCACAAGAAAACAAAAGAAAAGCTCTTTTAAAATTTGCAACATGTATTTCAACTTTTAATTAACCAGAAATACTATGTATTTATTTTCCAGGAGCTACCAAAAAGAAAGTCCTTAGTGGGCACGCCGTACTGGATGTCGCCTGAAGTTATATCGCGGCTTCCTTACGGGCCCGAGGTCGACGTGTGGTCGTTGGGAATAATGCTGGTGGAGATGGTGGACGGAGAGCCGCCCTTCTTTAACGAACCTCCTTTGCAGGTGCTCTATTTTATTTTATTTTTGGCGAATATGAAAAGAGTTGAAGTCACAAACGAGTTTATGACATTACATTGTCTCAAAGTTCCACCTGTTTCCATTCCTGAAATCTCTTGAAAGAACTTTCTCTAATACAGAAGTCTATATTATGTATTCTTACATAACCTTGGATTATCATTTATCATATTTTTTTTCTCTTATACACACCAGCACAACACAGCTTTTCACCTCACAGCGAGTAAAATGCTAGGTGCAAGAAAAACAGTGTCAATTAGTTTATTTTTCATGCAGTCCTCGTGCTGGCTAGTGCCGATTATTCTAAAATTGAGGTTGGCATACTGACATGAAATAAGTATTTTTTTAGTGGACGAGTGGTCTAGAAAATGATTGATTGAATAGAAAGTTTCGAATTTTAGGTACATAATGAAAATAATTTTGTTTTTTCGTTATATGTGTATTAATTTTTATTTATATTTTAGTTTGTTATGTTATTTAGTAAAGTAATATTTCTGGCGTGTTGTATCTGTGTTTTCACATGTTTTTATTTAACTTAGTCTCTATTCGTGAGAACCTGTAATAGGTTTTTCATTGTTATTTTACTGTATATTTTCTGTTGTTGTAAAAAGTGGTTGGTTTTCCAAAAGTAAATAAATAAAATATGTATGTCCTTATTTTTTTTTTTTGTTAATTTTTGTTATTATATAATAAATATACAAATATTTGTATATTTGTTTAATTTCACTGGCAACATTTCCGTGTGTGCACAGGCGATGCGGCGTATCCGCGACATGCCGCCGCCGAGGGCTCGCGGCGCGGCGCGCTGCCCCGCCGACCTGGTCGCATTCGCGGAGTGCGCGCTGGTGCGGGACCCGGCGCAGCGGCACTCGGCGGCGCGGCTGCTGCACCACCCCTTCCTGCGGCGCGCCGGCTCGCCCGCGCTGCTCGTGCCGCTCATGCCGCCCGCCCTGCACCACCAGTGACGTGCGACGTTCGCGGAGTGAACGTGTTTACATGAAGAGTTTCCCGATTCAAATAAGCGAGGATATAAGAAACTCGCCTCGTGTAAACTCCATGTACGATATTCGAATGTGGAAAGGCGATTATTTTCTCGCATTCGAAAGGTTGATTGAAAGGAGTGTCTCGCATTCAAAACGGCGTACAATAATCGCATCAAATTGAAAAAATGTCATGCAAGACCGTGTTCAAGTAAAGAGTAATTTGAATTTTGATGTTTGGGACGCCTGTAAACTGTGGCTAATTATCTAAATAATTTAACTTCTTATTTTTAAGGTAAACAATTACGAAAGCCGTCTTCTAACCACCGCACCTGTATCTCTAATCATTTAACTATAAAACTGACGATTACGACTGTGTTGAACATAGGATATGCCAAAGTTGTAAACGCAACTGATTTATCTCTTATCTTAACCAACCTAGTTTCGTAAGACAAAGCGATCGAGCTACTTCGAATATTTACATTGAACGGTCCTTAAAATTCCAGTGAATCATTCCATTCAGATATTTTTCTATTCTTAATGTGATATGAGTCGCATTCCTTTGACTTTTCTATTTTCTTATTAGAGAATAGCCTTTATGAGCCTTCGATACTTAATATTTAAATTATATTGTTAATATTTCTATTTACAATAATATGTAGTTCTTATTCTTACAGACAGTAAATTAAGAAAGTATGATAAAATCTTGAAATTTCTGCCCCGTCCAAACATTCAATGTGTTCTATTGACTATTATTATAGTTAAATAATGTACAATCGTTTGTTAATTAAATCAAATTGTTTATAAATTGCGTATTAAATCGTGTTATAAGTATTACGATTATTGTTTCCTCCAAAACTTTTATAATTGTTTTTAAAAACGTGCCACAAAACGATATAACTTTTAACGATTGCCTTACGTACTTATATTAAGTTGTTTAGTTATTGATATTATATTGATAAATAATCATTAGCCTTCTTTAGTCAAACATTCCTTACCTTATGCTGTTTCTTTACATCATTTTATGTACCTATAGTTAAGTCAATATAAGCGCTATACACACTATCCATCTTGACGGATGTATGTCTGTCCGAGAACGTAATGTACTACCTCGTAGTCATGTCCACCTAGAGTGTGCCCTTGGGAATGCGTTGTTATAGACCAGGGGTTCCCAAACTTATTTTGTCCACTGCCCTCTTTGAGGATTAATTATTTTTTAGCGCCCCATTAGGCCTCTACACAACGCCCCCATTTTTTTCTGGGTCTCTTACCGCCCCTCCTTTAGGCCTGCAGCGCACACAAGGGGGCGTTATTGCCCACTTTGGGAAAGGCTGGCTCGTATGGACAATGGTATTTGGTTGCACAGTCTGGCTGGTTGGTATAGACAATGGTATTTGGTTGTAATGCCAATCTATAAAATAATACACGAACAGACAAAAATACGACAGGCAGTGAATATACGAGTAGACGTCTCGCATATCGAGGTCACCCTCCGGTAGACGTTATATCTGTAGGACGTACATCAACATGGAAAGTGTATAAAGTGCTAAAAGAAAGGGATATGTCGCAAAACAATCATGTTGTTGATTTTTTGTATTGAAACGAGAAGTATTTATAAATGAAATTCGATTTGGCCTTAGACAAACAAACTGTGATTCCAAGCACCTGATGCCTTTATTTAAAACTAGCTGTTTCCCGTGGTTTCGTTTGCGTCTCACAGGATATTTATCACAATAAATAGACGTATAGTATATCTATTCTGTGCTGTACTATCTATTCTAAACTGCTGGACGGATTTTGGTACAGTTAGGGCCGGTTTTATAAACATCCGTAAGTCAAATTTCATACCAAATTTCGGTAAATTTGATCTTATTGTCAAATTTTAGTATGGAAAATTCGACAATACGGACGTTTATAAAACCGGCCCTTAGAGTAGATTTCGGCCTCAGTCTCAACTTAAAAACTGAGGTAAGTTTATGAGTCACATAATATGGAGAGGTCAGCGTGTTGAGATATTTTTGCTACAATGCGTATAAAATAGCGTAGACCGGTGGGAGCCGCGGGAAACGGCTAGTAGTTACTATATTACATATTATATTACTATATTATATTACTATATTATATTACTATATTATTACCTTTTTTTTAAAAGTAGAAGTAGATTGATAAATGTATAGGTAGTGAGTGCATTATTAGCACACTAGACATGTTGATGATTAAAATTAGTACTTTGATCATATTATTATCTTCTACCTTGTGTTGTTTAGTAGTCTAGAATTTTTAATATTATTCTATAGTAGGTAAAGCGATTTGTATTATTACATTTTGTACCTTGAATTTAAAGTGCGTGTTCATCTACAAGCACGCGCGCAAAAATATTGATTAATTTCAATAGGTTGCTTTCATTAGACTCCTTGAAGAGATAAAATATTTCTTTTTTCGTAACCTCATACTGGTTTCAAAGTTCGGCTCTATAGTGAAATCGGCAAATCTAATAGACCCGTTATGAGGTGCGTCAGTGACGATAGGTGAACGCGTAAATTTAGGCAGCTAGGTTTTAGATTTTACAAACATGAAAATTTTGGAGTGCAACTTTTATCAGCATCGATGCTCTTGAGCTTATGGACATTTATAATAATCATTTAACTTTGTTTTATACTTATACAAAATTGAGGTTTCTATTATTGTTGCTGATGACAAGTGAATGGCATTATTGTAGCATGTAAATGAATTTAATTCCACTTACAGTTGTGTCCGAAAGCCTTAATTAGAATTAGTGCCTTAAATGTAGCCTTATTAGTATTAAACCCCATTTAAAATGCACTCGATATTATTTGTGTAGCATATTTTGTAAGTTTGTTGTTTTCACATCACAAAAAAGAAAAATAATTCTATTATAAAGTGACATCAATAATTTATTATTTCATCAGCATCAGTTTTTTAAGGTTTATGCCAAATATATTGTATTGTAATATTATAAAATCACTTGTTAATAAGAGCTGTTATGAATTATAGATTTTGAAATAAATTGGTGTTTTACTTGAAAAACACTCTAACCCCAAAACTTCAATTTTCTTTTTCATTTGTATTTACTTTGTCGTGTAGTTCCCGGCTTTGTCGTGTAGTTCCCGGCTTAGAATAGGGCTAACCCATTTCATCCCGTGGGTGTCGTAGAAGGCGACTAAGGGAGTGTTGAGACTCAGTGCACGCACCACAACGCACCTTGGGTCACCCGAGAGCCACCTACAACAGCGTTCCCAAGGCGGGTTGGTGTCAGGCAGGCGGCCGACCGTAAAACATTATGCCAAACCCAATTTGCAGTATGTTAAGGAAAAATGATATGATGCGCGATAGGGCTAGGGCGTACCCCGTAGGCGACGCGCAAGGGCAGCACCCGGCCTATGTGGGAAATGGACGAGGGTTGTTGCACCACCCCGGGCGGGGGCAACGTAAGAAGTTAGCTCGGGAAGTAAGACTGAGGTATGCTAGTTGGAATGTTGGGACGATGACTGGAAGAGCCAGAGAGCTAGCGGATGTATTAAAGAGACGAAGAATAAATGTGGCGTGTCTGCAGGAAACGAAGTGGAAGGGAACAAAGGCTAGGGAAATTGGTGAGGGATACAAATTTTATTATTGTGGAAGTGATGGAAAAAGGAATGGTGTGGGAATAGTATTAGATAGTAACCTGAAAGAATGTGTGATGGATGTAAAAAGGATGAATGATAGGTTGATAAGTGTGAAAGTGATGATGGAGAATGTGGTGTTGAATGTTGTTAGTGCGTATGCACCCCAGGTGGGATGTGATGACAGATTGAAAGAGAAGTTTTGGGAGGATTTTGATGAAATTATGATGGCAATACCAGCGCACGAAGAAGTTTACGTCGGGGGAGATTTCAACGGACATGTCGGAAGAATGAATGGGACTTATGATAGAGTGCATGGTGGGTGGGGATTTGGTGACCGCAACAATGAGGGAGAAACTCTTCTACAATCCGCCAGTGCGTTCGACTTGGCAGTTGCAAATACATGGTTTCAAAAAAAGGATGACCACCTAATTACCTACAAAAGTGGAAACCACATGACCCAAATTGATTATTTTCTGATCAGACGCAATCGCCTCAACCAAGTTCGGAACTGCAAAGTTATACCGGGGGAAGATTTGGTTTCTCAACACAGACTCTTAGTAATAGATCTAGTCTGCAAATTCAACCTCAGTAAAGCCAAAGAACGCCCCCCTCCCAAAATAAAATGGCACATGTTAGAAGAGGAAGAGTGTGCGAAAGTGTTCAGAGAGCGAGTAGTGGATAAGATGATAGGAATGGGAGATATGGAAGATCGAAACGTGAATGAATGTTGGCATGAGATGGCAGGATGTATTAGGAGTGCAGCGAAAGAGATTTTGGGAGAATCAAAAGGAAAAGGCGTAATAGATAAGGATACATGGTGGTGGTCAAATGATATACAAAATGTACTCAAGGAAAAGAAGCTGAGATTCAAAGAATGGCAGAGTGTGGAACAAGAGAATAGAAGCTTGAAAGCAGAAAAGAAGAGTGAATATGATGCAAGTAAGAGAAAAGCCAAAAAAGCCGTAGCTGTAGCTAGAGCTAAAGCTCAGAATAAGCTGTACGAGAGTCTGAATACTCCAGCAGGCCAGAAGTATCTGTACCGGCTCACTAAGGCTAGAGAAAGAAAGACGAGGGATGTGTCTAAAGTTAAATATGTGCGGGATGAAGTAGGAGAGGTTCTTTCGGATGAGAGGAAAATAAAAGATAGATGGATGAATTATTTTAAAAAACTGTTGAATGAAGAGAATGATTGGAGTGGCTTGCTCGAGAAAGAACCATTGAATGTAGGCTTAGTAAGGAAGGTAAGTGTGGAGGAAGTGAAAAGAGCTGTAAATGGAATGAAGAATGGAAAAGCAGTTGGTCCCGATGAAATACCTATTGAAGTGTGGAAGTTATTAAAAGTGGATGGATGGGAGTGGTTGGCTTTATTCTTCAATAAGTTGTTGCATGAAGAAGCTATACCCGACGAATGGTGCAACAGTTCGCTGGTGCCCATCTTTAAAAATAAAGGTGATGTGCTGGAGTGCAACAATTATAGAGGAATTAAGCTAATGTCACATAGTATGAAAGCTTGGGAGAAAGTTATTGAGCGACGACTGAGAGAGGAGAGTGAGATTTCACAAAACCAGTTCGGTTTCATGCCCGGTCGGGGAACAACAGATGCCATTTTCGCTATCCGCCAACTATGCGAGAAATACAGGTATGCACACAAGAACTTGCACATGGTCTTCATTGACCTCGAAAAGGCATACGACCGGGTACCCCGTGAGGTGTTGTGGTGGGCCCTTAAGAAGAAAGGTATACCTGTGAAGTATGTGGAATTGATTCGCGCAATGTACGGTCGATGCAGTACCCAAGTCCGATCCACCGTGGGCATTACACCTAGTTTCGATGTGGCTGTAGGCTTGCACCAAGGGTCGGCTCTTAGCCCGTATCTCTTCCTGGTGATAATGGACGCCCTCACGGCGGACATTCAGGAAGAGGCTCCCCGGTGTATGCTGTTCGCTGACGACATTGTGCTAGTTGCCGAGAGTGGTCTTGAGGTCCAGAGCAGATTGGAGGAATGGCGGCAAAGACTGGAGAGTGTTGGCTTGAAAGTAAGCAGAACCAAAACGGAATACATGTTCTGCGATTTCGGCGGTCTCTCCAGTCCTGTGCCGATAAGTCTTGCCGGAATGTCCTTACCGGTCTGCTCCGACTTTCGGTACCTCGGATCACTCGTGCAAGGGAACGGTGAGATCGACCGGGACGTTGCGCATAGGATCAACTCAGGATGGATGAAATGGCGACAGGTCACAGCAACAACTTGCGATCCACGGATGCCCCTCAAGTTGAAGGGCAAAATTTACAAATCCGTCATAAGACCTGTCACCATGTATGGATCAGAATGTTGGGCTATGAAGAAGACGGATGAGAGGAAACTCCATGTAGCGGAGATGAGAATGTTGAGATGGATGTGTGGAGTGACGAGAATGGATAAAATAAGGAATGAGTATATTAGAGGAAGTATGAAAGTAGCACCAGTGACAGATAAGTTGAAAGGGAATCGTTTGGCTTGGTATGGACATGTTATGAGGAGGGATGATAGTCATATTACAAAAAAAGTGATGGATATGAATGTTGATGGATGGAAGGGAAGAGGAAGACCAAAGAAAAGATGGATGGATTGTGTGAGGGTTGATATGAATGAAAGGGGAGTGACTGAAGCGATGACGGCTGATAGGGGAGAGTGGAAGAAGAATACATGCTGCGCCGACCCCAAATAAACGGGACCAGGGCAAGAAGAAGAAGATTTGTATTTACTACTTTCTATTCGATATATAGGTTTGCAGAAATTGAAAACGTGTAGTATATAATTTTTAAACTTTATTGAGTTATAATTATAGAAACTGCACTATGACAATTAGTAAATAGAAATAAATATAGGTTTGCAGAAATGGAAAACAAACATGTAAGTGTATAATTTTTAAACTTTATTGAATTATAATTATAGACACTGCACTATGACAAAAGTAAATAGAAATAAACACTTATTTGTAAAATTCATATTCACACTCGTCTTTCTTGATGTTGTTCTTGTAACCTTTTTCAAAGTCTTTTGGAAGAACGATATATCTGAAACAAAGAAAATAGGTTTCAGGAAAAATGTAGCAAAGTAAAATCATAGGTCTTTGTAATTTGCAGGAACTACTGCTACTTCTGATGGAATAAGATAACCTACCTGTTACATTTTTTATTCATCATCATCAGCCTAACACGTTCCCACTGCTGGGACTCTGGCCTTCTCTCAGACAGAGTATGGGGCCGTAATCTACCACGCAGGCCCATTGCGGGTTGGTAGATGTCGCATGCCCTTGAATATTGTGGTTCTTGAACATGCAGGTTTCCTCATGATGTTTTCCTTCACCGTTAGTTCCGTTCGTAATTTTTTTTTAAATACCAGTTAATACTACAGCACAATATTTAAAAGAGATCCAACATACCTGTTCTCACGCACAGCATGCATACCAGCCTCCTGGCAAATGGCGTTGATGTCTGCGCCAGACACGCGGTCGGGACGCGCTACGAACTCTTCGAGATCCACTTCTTCGGATAAATTCATTTTAGTCGTGATCGTCGAGAAGATCAGACGTTTCTGACGCCTGGAATAAAATTAACTTTGTCAAAAATGATAAACACAGAAGTGAGTAAAAAGTTTAAAAAATGGTATTTTTTTTGTTATGGGTTTGCGTTTGACTACATCTCACCTAAACTTGCTAAACTGCAACTTTCAGCAATACCTAAATATCGTTAACTTTTTCGAATTGTTCTCACACTAACATTATAAAAGCGAAAATTTGTAAGTGTGTGTATAATATGTATGTTACTTCAAGGATACTTTGCATAGGATACTTTTTATCCCTGAAAAAATGTACTGCGGAACACAGAAAACCGCGGGGCGCAACTTTTTTTTCTCTTTAGTAGTTAATTAACTTACCTATCAGGGAGAGGGAATTCAATCTTCCTGTCAAGACGGCCAGGCCTGAGTAAAGCGGGGTCAAGAGTGTCGGCACGATTCGTCGCCATGATAACCTGTAAAACCAGTTAGTTTATAAATGGACAGTTTTACTCGGTGCGGTGATACGGGAATTAACTTTACTAGGGATATTTCAGTAATAAGGATTATGGTTGCATTAACATACAAGTTAAATATCCTGTTACTAATCAGTGATGGAATAACAGTGCAGTGCAGTACCTTAACATTAGTAGTCTGATCGAAACCGTCCATCTGGTTGAGGAGCTCAAGTAAGATTCTTTGAACTTCTCTGTCGGCGCCGGTTTGAGCGTCGAATCTGTAAGAAAAAATAAATGGGAACATTTATCGACTAACTGTGTGTGGTTTCACTCGCGTGTAAAAAGGAAAGAACTAAACTGATGAATTGATCACTTGGAAGTAAAAGGAAACTCATTGCTAGTAAACGGCTAGTAGTTATAGGTACTATGGCTATTTATTACTTTGTTATTTACCTCTTAGTAGCAATAGCATCAATTTCGTCAATGAAGATGATGGCGGGACTGTTCTCCTTAGCTAGACGGAACACGTCGCGCACCATACGCGGCCCCTCGCCGAGGTATTTCTGCACAAACTCCGAGCCAACTACTCTGATGAAAGCCGCTGTGAAGGAAATAAAGAGTTATATAGTTATAATAATAAACTAACATCGCAATGAAATGATCAACAGCTTGCATCTATACAACCCGAACATCGGTCTAGTTTTTAGACTTTCAATTGTGAGTGAAAACCGTTGATCATTTCATCATTATTTATTGTTAGTTCATATCCAATACTAACAATAACATTACTAATATTTTATATCATGGCTATCATGGCTGCTAAGGAGTCCTTAAGGGTCGGCAACTCCCTTGGTGACTGCTTTCCATCATGCGGGTTGTCTGCTCATTTGCCAATTTATTACATAAAAAAAACAATTCCTACACTTCCTCCTTGCTTTCAGAGAGGTTCAAAACTAGAAGAGACTACCAGAAGACATTGGCATCTTCAATAAATTCTTTTGGAAATAAACTTGACAACTGTTAAATAAACGGACAATACTTTCTTGCTACATAAATAAACAATCGAGTAACTTTCAACACCATTCACATACCCCACCGAGCATGTTGCCTATAAAAGGGCATAAAAGTAGCAATGACATTGTCATGTACTCATAATTGCATGTGAGGGTACAATAATAAAATGAGATAGTCTGGAGTAGTCAACCTAGCTAGTGTTGGTTCTCAGCAATGTTACAGTATGAGTGAGCATACATCATCATCATCATCATCATCATTGGCCTGCTTCCATCTACCAGAGATGATATTAAGTAGCGTCCGAAAAACATCTGCACTCATGGCTAAGTAAACCAATCCGGGAGCCACAGAAGCGGTCACACTTCCCACAAACATGTTGTTGCGACGGGAGTGGCAGCTGGTTGGTATCGCGAAGGTGTCTTAATGCGCGTTTTTGGGCCCACACATAGTGAGCATACAATAGACGTAGAATTTTGTTGTTTAGCAAACCTGTAGTATGATGTGCCACAGCCTTTGCCAACATAGTTTTGCCGCAGCCAGGCGGGCCATACATGAGCACACCACGCGGGGGCTCAATACCAATCTGTCGGTATAGCTCCACATGCGTCAGAGGCAGCTCCACAGCCTCTCGGATCTCTTGCTTCTGAGTGTCCATGCCACCGATGTCTGAGTATTGGACATCAGGCTTCTCATCTAATAAGAAAACATTATGCGAGTTAATGTTTGGTGTTCAGACAATGTGATTGTGTAAAGACAAGTCTCGCCTCTTGTTCATAAAAGAAATATAGTTAAATTCATTTTTAATAAAATGTGTTTTGTCATGTTTTCGCTGATGTGAATGTCATGTGTCAGAACGAGACAGAACATCTTTTTAGCTAAAATGGTGTTATCAGTCTCTATCCTACTAATATTATAAATGCGAAAGTTTGTGTGTGTGTGGATGTTTGTTACCACAAATCGCCGTAACTACTAAATCGATTTTGATGAAATTTGGAATGTTGGTAGCTTATATGCTGGATTAACATTTAGGCTACTTTTTATCCCGGAAAAAGGTTACTGCGGGATAACGTGAAGACGCGGGGCACAACTAGTATTTTTATAAATAAGGAGGCCAGTCTATTTACAGACTTTGTTAAATCCGTTGTACTTACCAGCTTGCAACATAGAAATGGAGCTGTCAGCTTCAGGAGGCAGTACATCCACAAGAGCATTGGAGTGCTTGTGCAGTGCCACTGAAGCAGATGGTTTTAGCAGCTCTCGGTCGATTGTGGAGAGAATGCGGACATAGTAGTTTGAGCCCGTGGTACTGCCAACTGGAACATTAAAATAGGCTTTGATTATTTTAATGTAAAAAATGACTACATTGTTGAAGATAATGAGATTTGCAATACGAGAAATAGCGGCATTCCTTTTTTCGTTCCTATCTCAATATTGCTACAATAACAAGTTTAGTAGTAATAAGAAAGTTATCTTATTAGTACAGAGTAACAGACCTATTCCAGTGTTCTGATCTACAGCTTCCAAAAATTGACCAATAACCAGCGGCACCGACTGTATTCTCTTGACCTCCTCCTGAGCGTGGAGGTATTCTTTTTTGAGGTTTCTCTGTTCATCTTTGATGTACTCTTCTTGAACTTCAAGAAACTCTAACATACGTTGAAGTTTCTGCAAAATTGGATGTGTATTTAGTCCCATCGTTTCACGTAAGTAGTGTTGTAACTATGTTTGTAGATGATGATTGAAACCCTTACCTTGTATTTGGTGTACAAATCCTCAGATTCCAGCTCCTCAAACGACTGGGGCCCAGAAAGAGTTAGACCTTTACCATCGGTAATTTGGTCGTCCTAAAACAAAGAAAACCATAGCTGTAATCCAGATTACAATATATCTAAAGGTAGCCTTGATTAACTTCTTACCTTCTCGGGTAAAACAATACCAATTTCTTCCATTTTTCAAGTGAATTTACTGTTTTTAACAATACAAACTATTACAAACCCACACAGACACGATCGTGATTCTTGATTTGAATTGAATGAACAGAATGAACTAAACCGAATGGTGAATGAGTAAAAGAGTAGCATTAAAACTAGAATACCTAGTATTTTAGCATGCGAGAGAAACACAAACAGCGAATCTACCTTTGAGAGACAAAGATAGTCGAAATCTAGCACTGCGTGTAATGCTTTTTGACTTGACAGCTAAATTTGGTAGTTTTGACGTACAAAACGCATTGTCATGAAACGTTTCGGCTCACGGAAGATTATACTGTTTATTCTGTTCCGTGCTAAAAACCGTAGGCAGGCACACGCACTACGTTGAAAAAACTACGTCCATGTAAAAATATATTTTTTGTCTTACAACATTACCATTTTTCCTCCAAGTCTATGACTATGAATTATGTTAGATGTTAGGGATGGACGATCTCCAACAGTATTTTTTTTTAAATCAATGAATTGAAGATGTCGATTGTCATTGTCATTTTTGTGATGTGAATGTCAAATAGCAATAAATTGAAATATTTTTAACCTCAAATTATTTTATTTTTTATTAAAAATAAATCGTGACAGAAATACAAGTTTTTAAATACATTATTACTTCACAAAATACACGACCCTGAACTATTTTCTAATTTCTCCCAAGAACTTTAGTAAAAACTTCAGAAAATGACAACGCCGGAGATGTTGAGCGAAGCTGATCAAATCAAGACGGTAAATTCTTTCTATTCCTAAACGTAAACTAATGTTTTTAACTAGGGCATTTTGCAATTATTTACCCATTTGCATTTGGTTATCATATTACAGTCATATTTATCTAAGTCATGGTTACTCCTGATGTTGAAAAGATAGTTCTTGCATACATACTGTCCGTTTCAATAACCTATCTATCCACAGTTTGCCCTACTGGAGCAAACCTAAATTTCTATCTCTAGTAGGGCAAACCGTGGATAGATAGGTAATTAGAACAGGCTGTTAGTGCATAACATTTTATTTTAAAGCTGAGTTATTTTGAAATTAGTGTCTTCTTTACGTTTTGTGTACATCTCAATGTTTGTATGTAATTAAACTCATTTTATTCATCATGTTACAAATGAAATTAGGCTTTTCGTCAGTTGTATTAAAAAATATCAAGACTGTTTTTTCATAAAATTTCATCTCGTTTCAGTTCAAGGACTTCCTTGTGCAGTACAACAAGCTGTCGGAGCAGTGCTTCAATGACTGCATACATGACTTCACTTCTAGAACTCTTAGAACTGCAGAGGTGTGTAAAGAGCAAGTGGCATATACTTGTCCGCCACTTTATTTATACTCATTAATCATAAATCAATCAAAAATTCCTATACCAAGAAAAGTTTATACTTGATGTACCAAACTTAAATCAAATTTTATTCATAACACTGTGATCTCTGACTATTCTAGTGTACTTTAATGTTCTGCCCATAAAGCTTTTTGATCATCAAAGACAACAGGATCAATTAGCATCATAAAAAGGATAAGATGGTTGTAAGTAGGAATAATTAGGTGATGGTGGCCGAATGGTAATGCGTACGCCTTATAAAGCGCCGACACCGAGTTCGGAATCCTCTCCCGCACCTATGACTTAATAAGTTATGTGTGGATTTACCATCGCTCAAAACGGTGAAGGAAAACATTGTGAGGAAACCGGCATGTCCAAGAACCACAACATACATGGGCATGCAACATCTGTCAACCTGCACTGAGCCAGAGTGGTAGATTACTCCCATACTCTCTCTCGGAGAGAAGGTCAGAGTCTGAGAGGTGGGAACGTAATGCTAATAATGATGAGAAATAAATTCAATTGTTCTTTAATTTTCTTACAGGAAAAGTGCACATCAAATTGTATGGAAAAGTACCTGCGAGCAAACCAGAGAGTGTCACAACGATTCCACGAATTCCAAATGCTTGCCAACGAGAACATGCTGGCATTAGCACAAAAATCTGGCAACCCCAGCTAAGTGATGTTCCTGATCTAGTACAAACTACCTATTTATGTTATTTTGTTAGTTGTTTTGCCTGAATGGCAAATTAAATATTGTTGAATGGATTTGTTTCTTTCATTTGTATGCTAACATGAAAAACTACATGTCGTTTATTTGTTTAGAGGTTGCCAAGTAACAATCTTCTCATGCAGAGGCCATCAGTGGTCCCCATTGGTGTCAGGAGTTTTCTTTCAGCTCACTTTCTTATATAGGTATATATATTTTTTGATATTTTTTAGTTTTCCCAGACCCAAAGTTTTAAATGATTGAAGAGTTGTCCAATAAAAGAGTTTTTCTCTGGTATGGAATACTAGATGGAACAGAGAAAGCAGCTAACTTTTTGGAAATCAACTATTGCTAGGTTTTCAGTCCAATCGAAATATTTTTGTCCAAACAGTTGGATCTACTTGAACTAATTCTAAGAACTCTTTCCATCTAGATATTTAATATTATAACTAGACTTGTTATGCCAATGATTAAATTTCTCAGTATTTATTCCAATTGGTTTGTAGTATACTACTCTTTTTTATTCCAAGAACTTGTATGTAATTACAGGTTTTATAATTAATGAAAATGGTGATAAATGTTTTGTTCATAAGGTAAGAAATGTTCTATTTGAATTACCATCACCATATTCAACAGCCTTCTTTGACGCAAGGAAATTGTTGCGCATTCGATACTTATGCATTAGCAGACACTCTTTTTAGGGCAGGACCTATAGCATTTTGATTCAGGAGGTGAGAAATCCAGAACAAATGAGGACTGGGAACTGGTATAGTCGAAATGATAGTCGTTAAACTTTGCCTCAACGCTGAACTTCGCGTTTTGATCCGAGGCGTCTTCATCGTCCGTATTTAGCACGTACTTTAGAGGATACGGCCCTGAAGGAGCGCTGGTCATGTCCGAGGGTTTAGTACAGATGCTGTATTGGCCTGCATGTCTTATGATCCTGATGAGTGGTTGGCCACCGCACACTGGGGTTTTACAACAGGAGGATGTGGAGGGGCAGACGGCGATACACTTTGACGGGGCGCAACAAGGCTTGGCACAAGGGGGCCGGTTGCAAGAGAGCGAGCAGGCGCCGCAGGTTCCGCCTTTCATACAGTTGTGCTCTTCGATTCTTCTGAGCACAGGACAGGAGATGTGGCCTGGGCGCCAACCGCATCTCAACTGAAACATGTTAAGAAACATTACTAGTCTTGACTTTCTCTTGTAAGGGTAAGGGAAGTTTGGAACATATCCAAGCCCCCAAGTTTCTCATCTTATGAAATGTTTAGAAGAGCTAACCACATAATACATAAATAAAATAAATAAATATCGAGGAATTGCACACAAATTGACCTAGCCCCAAATTAAGCTCGAAACTTGTGTTAAGGGTACTAGACAACGATATAAGTACATACTTATATAGAGAAATAAATACTTATATAGATAGAAATATCCGAAATATCCTCGTCGTCGTCGTCGTCGTCGTCGTCTACATACTTATTAGCAAACGGGTTTATCAAAATCTTACACAGGTAGGTTAATAAACTCATCAGTAGTAGGTACAGTCAGCGACAAAAGTAGCATATATCCCTATCTTTAAAGTGCGACGTATTGCTGACTCTACCGACTTTGACTTTGGAATACTACAAAGACCCTGATAATTTCTGCACCCTTCGGGGCCTGCGCCACTAGTAGGTAGGTACTGCTCTCTATTTACAGGCGATAGATGTTATAATAATATGACTTTACCTGATGTTCAGGGGCGTTCCTTGCCGTGTACAGCCATCCCATATGCTTGGGAACTGGGCCAGGTTTTACCTCTTCTTTGTCAAGACATCTGTGCTTGGGCAGGTCACATCGCCCTAAACAGCTTGTTGAGGATTTATTAGCTGAAATGTATGATTTCGTACATATTTTTCTTTTATGAATGCTTTAGCACTCTTGTCTCCTAGTCACAAAGCGCCCTTTCCGCAACATTCATAAGTTTACCCCGGTTACACACGTTTCATTAATTTTTAACAAGACTCGTGTGTCTCAAAATGCGATCGATCGATCTTTTTAATACCGCTGAACTTGTTGGCTGAAGTGTAACTACATGAAACAGTGGACTGTTACAATACAACTTGTATTAACCATTCTAACTAGGACATTCCAATAAGACCCGTTCACATTTAGATAAAGGTTAAGTTACTATGCAGATACTCACACCTACCACCAGCCTTGCAGCAACATGCCATAGTGTCAGGTGTCCTGCAACCTGCAACAACACAAAATGTGATCTATAGGAACATAAAGGACCATAAGTGCTCCCGTAATAAGCTTAAAAAACCGGCCAAGGGAGAGTCGGACTCGCGCAGGAAGGGTTCCGTACCATTATCTATAAAAACGGTAAAAAAACATGTCTGTTGTTTGGTAGCCCCCTTAAACATTTATTTTATTCTCTTTTTTAGTATTTGCTGCTAGTCTGCTTGTGAAACTACTCAGAACTAAAATGAAGCTACCTTGTTGTATATTTGTTATGTTCCATACATTTTAATAAAAATGTTCGCCTCCTTTTAGCTGGTAGTTAGGGCTCCCCCTTGGAAATCATATCATCTGCTGGACTAAGGCAATTTTAAACTAAGTAAGTAACTAATTTATTTTGTGTGACATGTTTGCGTGGTATGAAGTTGGTGTCACTAAAAACGTCTGTTTTTCGTTCTTCAAATGTCTCTCAAGTAGTTTTTCTTCTAATTTCCTATAGAGTTTCGAAACTATTCAAGTTATTTTTAAGGAGAGCGGGAGAGGATTTTTTGCCATTCACGCATCGACTGCCCTGAATCTTTATCCTACTTATATTATAAACGTGAAAGTTTGCGAGTATGGATGTGTGGGTGTATGGATGTTCGTTACTCTTTCACGCAAAAAACTACCTACTGAACGGATTTGAGTGAAATTTGGAATGGAGTTGTAGTTTATAAGTACACTGGATGAACACATAGGCTACTTTTAAAAGAAACCGCGGGGCGCAGCTAGTATAAAACAATCGAAATAGACCATGATATAGAATAATCAATAAGTCATTATTCACACATCTAGCTACTAATCCTTACCAAAAATATTTATGAAAGTATTTGTGTTTAGACTTGATGTTTCTAGTCAGACGCGAAAACCAACAACTCAAAGCTGTCGATTTAAACGAGTTATTTATTGTGTACGTAACAACCGACCGAGCGCAGTTACCCGTTAAGCCTTCTCGCGACCATACTTAACTACCTAGTACAAAACTGTACTCTTCTAAAGATCAGAAACTTATTGCTTTTCGTGACCGAATTCGGGTGCGGTGTGGTCCGGCGACATAGTGGAAAACAGGTTACATACTCAAGGATCAACTATTAAATCAAATTTTATCTATTAAAAGGTTGAAGTCAACACAGAAATGATAGCATCAAGCCTATTGCCAGTCCTCTTGTGTTTATTTTTATTAGCTCCATATAAGTGTAATAGTTATAAAATACTTGCGGTGTTCCCTTATAACGGTCGCAGCCATCACATCCTATTTTCATCTTTTGTTGAAGAGTTAGCAACGAGAAACCACGATGTTACCGTGATCAACTATATCCCAGTCAGGACCATGCCCAACTTGCGGCAGATATCTATTCAAGATGAGAGTGGTGGCATTTGCAATATTGACATAGAAGAAAACTTGAAGAGCATTCCAGCTTCATTATTTGTAGATTTCTACAGGGCTTACGACATGGCCGTGGCTTTTAAAGAGATGGCGGATGATAATTGCGAGAGGTTGATGACCTACACCGATATAAGAAAGATGGTAACATCGGGCGAAAAATACGATGTAGTTATAGTTGAACAGTTCGTAACAGATTGCGGTTTGGCTTTAGCGTTCAAGTTGAATGCACCTGTGGTCGGAATGACTGCTCATACACTGTTGCCGTGGACTTACTCAAGGCTAGGTGCACCTAACAACCCGGCGTTCGTACCCAATCACATGATCGCAACCGGATCTAAGCCAAGTTTTTGGATGAAGTTTCAAAGCGCTATTATCAATTTGAGCATGAATTTATACTACAGATACTCGCTTCAAAGAAGCAATCAGCGAATTGTGAATAAGGTTTATTCTGAAGTTCCTGATCTAGAGATATTGGGAAATAATATTTCTTTAATATTGGTGAACCAGTATTTCCCATTAACCGGCTCGCGGCTGCATGGAGCTAATGTTGTAGAAGTCGGTGGCATGCATGTTAACGATGACAATCCAATAAACGATAAGGTAACACACCAACTACCTTAAGTCGTTTTTGTACCTACATCGTAGCGCAGATGGCCAAAGTTTATCTAAGCATAGATTAGATAATATATAAGTTCTATTATATTATAGCTATTATAGCTATATATATATAGCTATCTCTTACGACATGATATAATTTATAGATTCGTATATCTCTAACTGCTAAGCTTTTATTTCCTTGTAGTTTTTTTTCAACTAACTTGACTAGCGTTTGACTATAATCTCACCCGTGTAAAGCGACAATGTCGAAGATGTAGCATTCTCACTTAGAAAATACCTACCTATTCACTTTTGACTTAAACGTCAGAGTATAAAAAGTACTTGAACACCCCGCGGGGTTGTTATTTTCAGGAAACACCGATCATGGCCGGGCAATTCACACTATGGCAGTTTAAAAAAAAATGACCCATAACGGTTTTTGCGTACTTTCAACATGAAAATTGGCGCTTATCCGAACATTCTGATAGTTGCATTACATAAAAAACTAGTCGGCCACGAGTCCTTTGCTTGCGGCGCGATCTGATGCGGAGCAATATGGACATCTGTACTACAACGCACGGGCTGTTTTTACAAAAAATCAGGCTTTCCTAGGCCTTTCCTTTTTTTGGGCTTTCCCCTGTTCCTCCAAAAATTAATCGAATTTTAAGATTATTTAAAAATGCTTATGTTTACAACATACGCACGTGTACGTTTTGCTCTCCATATTAAACTTGTCACATCTGAATATGAGACGTCTAAACACAGTGTTGAAATTAAAGAGGTCCTAGATTCGATACCAAATAAACAAAAAAATCGAAACTTGACCTACTACCTTACTTATATCTACTAGTCTAGTCAGTTTATAAAAAATAACGGCTTATCATCAATATCCAGGGAGGAATAGAGGGACTATGCTTGACGCTTGTCTGGATAATTTGCCGCTTTTCCTCTCTAATTTTTCAGGAGATAGAAGATTTCTTAGACAATGCTGAAACTGGTGTGGTTTATATTAGTTTTGGCAGCGTCGCACACAACATTCCCTCAGAAATTGTACGAGAAATATTGGCATTCGTCAAGAAAACTAGCATGAAGTTCGTTTGGAAAGTGGACAATGTCACTGACAATATTGTTCCTGAAAATGTACTTATGCGGAAATGGCTACCTCAGCCGACTATCCTATGTAAGTGGTGGAAGTAAAGAATCACAAGAACCCACTACATTGACTAAAACAGTTTTTTGACTGAGGCCTTTCTTTGTTTTAGGTCATCCAAAAGTCGTGGCATTCGTGACCCACTCGGGTATGCTGAGTACAACAGAAGCTATGCATTGTGGAGTGCCAGTCATCGCAGTTCCGCTGTTTGGAGACCAGTTCTCTAATGCAGCAGCAGTTCTAGAGAATGGCTTAGGTGTTGTTTTAGATATTTACACACTTGATAGGAATGTTCTTGGTGAAGCGCTACAAACCGTTCTTCATGACAGGTGATACCATCGAACTTTACTCTTTCTTACCCTATAGGTATATTTTATCACGTAGTCACCAAGTCGTGCTGTTTTTTTTTTACTGTTTCTTCATGTGTTCGCTTAGGTATATATTTACGCTCTTGCACGCGTTTTTTTTGTATTTCAGATACCAAACAAAAGCTAAAGAATTGTCAAAAATCTGGAAAGATAGACCACTATCTGCGAAGGACACAGCTGTGTTTTGGATAGAATATGTGGCCAGGCATCAAGGAAGAGTTAATATGAGACCACCCACTGCACAGTTAAATATTATTGAGTATTTGATGATAGATGTGCTGTTATTTACGAGTATTCTATTCATAGTAGTAATTTATACTGTGATAAAATCGTTCCGTCTTGCTTTAGAAATTCCTCACAAGATGATGAAAATTGATTGATTCATGTTAGATTCATACTAAATACGTTAAAATTGTTTTATATAGTATATATATATGTACATGTAGGTACATACAATGTAGAATAATACATACTCGTATATCATGTGTTTTTTTTTCAATTCTTACCTGATAATCTTAATTCCCTTATCGTGTAAAAAAAAATTCACTAGAACTTTATTCACTAGAACATTATCTTTGCAGTAGTTCTTGAGTGACTTCCTTTCCATTGCGACGCTTACCGGCATAATTGTAAACAAAATCCATTGAATCTTCTATTTTTTTTCCTGCTTAAAAATGAAAGCTAATTCCGTGTTGATTATTCTGTGCATGTTTTTCCGTTACAATTGTGAAAGTTACAAAATACTTGGAATATTTCCATACAATGGCCGGAGTCATCACATCATATTTTCATCACTAGTTGAAGAGTTAGCGGAGAGAAATAACAATGTAACAGTAATAAACTATTTCCCAGTCAAGAAGATGCCCAATTTGCGCCAAATATCTATTCAAAATGATAGTGAAGGCATTTGCAATGTTAATATTAAAGAAAAGTTGAAAAGAGTTCCAGCGTCATTATTTGTCGAGTTCCATAAAGCATACGATATGACACTGGGCTTTAAAAAAATGTCGGACGATAATTGCGAGAAGCTAATGACCAATACAGATATCAAAAAGATGATAACATCGGGAGAAAAATATGATGTAGTTATAGTTGAACAGTTCATAACAGATTGCGGTTTGGCTTTAGCCTTCAAGTTGAATGCACCTGTGGTCGGAATAACCGCTCACATAATGATGCCTTGGACCTATTCAAGGCTAGGTGCACCTAACAACCCAGCGTTTGTGCCCAATCGTTTATTTGCAACCGGAACAAAACCAAGTCTTTGGCAAAAGATCCAAAGTGCGATAATCAAGTTGGGCATGAATACATACTACAGACACTACATTCAGAAAAGTAATCAGCTAATTGTGAATAAGGTTTATCCTGAAGTTCCTGATCTAGAGATTCTGGGAAATAATATTTCTTTATTAATGGTGAATCAGCATTTTCCATTGACTGGCTCGCGGCTGCACGGAGCTAATGTTGTAGAAGTCGGTGGCATGCATGTTAACGATCACAGTGCAATAAACGATAAGGTAACACAGTTTAATACACCAACTACATTACGTCGTCTCTGTACCTAAATCGTAGCGCAACGCACTACAACATAACTACACGATAAGGTACACACACAAGGTACAAAAATAAGGTAGGTACATTTCGTCCCATAAAACTGAAGTAGATAATAGGAGGTAGGTGCCGCCCGCTGCTACCTGCCCTTTCAATATTTTGCAAAATCTTTTTCAACGAATTTTATAAAGTCATTTCGGTAGTTACCTAACAGTATCCATGCTTATTGAAAAAGCTGTTTAAAAATGAAATGATTTTAATAAATATCTTGCAGAGTAGCAATTAACTACAAGTCTCTGTATAACATAACTAATAACATAACTAATTTTGGTATTGTATGTAGGTATAATTAGTGTTTATTTTACGTCTGCAAGAGTTCAACTGGTGATAAAGTCATCTGATGATACACTGTAGTCACAATGACAATGTAGCGGTGGCGCCTTGCTGCGCCTGGATTGGGTAGGTACTTGTACTGGCTCTCAGTGAAGATGCTGGCTGGAGTGGAGCACACTGATAGATGCTTAGCGACGGATTATTAACTTGAGTGTGGCAACGCGAGCACTACAAAATACCTTAATATAAAGCAATAGTTTCATCAGATGCCCCTTAAAAAATCGATTGAAATAAATCAAATGAAACGAATTTCATTCAGCTGTAATAACTAATCGTGTAGTTTATGTGCATAAGTAAAGAAGTATTAAGTGCTTATTAGGTACGGTTCTGTGGCTGGTTTATTTCCTTTGGTTTTTTGGTTTATCAATATGTAATTTTATAGGAACTTCAGCATTTCTTGGACAACGCTGAAGATGGCGTGGTTTACATTAGTTTTGGCAGCGTCGCAAAGCATTTTCCTCCAGAAATCCTACATGAAATTCTCGCATTCGTCAAAAATACTGGCTTGAAGTTTATTTGGAAAGTTGACGATATCGCTATCGACAATGCTATGCCGAAGAATTTGCTTCTGAGAAAATGGTTACCTCAGCAGGCTATCTTAAGTGAGTATACCTAAATATTTAAACCTATATACAGTTGAATAAGCTCACATCAATGCAGTGACAACACTTTTTATAAAACTTTTTTACAAATAGAGATAAAGATAAGGAAAAAAAATCATATACTTATTTTGTTGATTTAGCAAAATACAAGTTAAATGCAATTTTATTGCAACTTAAACCCAAGCTGCTGTGATGGTCATCCAAGGGTCATCAATATATTATTTAATTACTGCGGTAGGTTTAATTTTAGCAACTGTATTTTATCTAATTGAATTGAATCGTCGTAATACCTACTTACCCAAGTCTAATGCCCGAAATTAATAATAATCCATCCGATCCGTTATCCGCGGTTTTGATCGATATGTCATGTCATAATATGTCATTTTAGTACTAGGGCTGGACAGATTACTACTAAAATGACATATTAATATGACCATGACATATCGATCCAAAACCGCGGATAACGGATCAGGATCGGTTATATCAGGTTCGGACGCAATGGAGGTGTAAATGGGTATGTAATCTGGAATGTTTCTTACGGTTCCGAAATTAGTTCACCGTCAAATGAGTGACCTCACTTCTTTTGAATCAGTCTACATATAACCATACGGAAAGATAGGTGCATAAGAAAAATACCATGGAGTTTTAATATAAATAAACACCAATTAGATGCGTGTTAGTGTCATTATTACACAATACGATATATTTACGGCTTCACTGTGTATCTAATCTAAACACGATAAATAATCATACATTATTAGAATTTGGTTTTGAAACGTGATATTTACCATGCGTAGGTACTTATTTACCAAACGCTATGTTATAAAAGCATCACATGTTTTGTGATCATGGCGTTTGAAACACTGCCAAAAAATCGAGAACTCAAACAAAAACAAATGGTAAATATTTTGTTTCAAAACCAAATTCTAATAATGACCGTGACAGTTTAAAAAAGTATAATAATAATAATTGTATCCGGTGAAGTGAAGTTTTGTTAGTAGGTAATTAGTATTGATGAGAAATTAAAATGATATCCACCAATTTATGCTACTAAGTTTAGGATCATAGACCTTGGACATCATAATACAATCAAATATAAGATATCAATAACTGTAAAATGTGTTCTTCACTGCTTAACCTTTGAGTCTAAAGTTATTATGTACTTACTTATAATATAATATTGTTGTTTTTAGATCATACAAATATTAAAGCGTTTGTGACCCATTCGGGTATGCTCAGCACAACAGAAGCTACGCATTATGGAGTGCCAGTCATAGCAGTTCCACTGTTTGGAGACCAGTTCTTTAACGCAGCTGCAACATCTGAGAATGGTTTTGGAGTTGTTTTGGATATTTACACCCTTAATAGAAAAATCCTTGCAGATGCGTTACAAACAGTTCTTCAAGACAGGTACTTCATATAACACTAATTTGCTTATCTACCTTCCGGCAACAACTAAGCAATGACAATTCAGTAATCAGTCTTCACCTCAGCTTATAGATTATTTATCTATGTTTCAGATATCAAGTTAAAGCCAAAGAATTGGCAAAGATCTGGAGAGATAGACCCATATCTGCCATGGATACAGCTGTGTTCTGGATAGAATATGTAGCCAGGCATCAAGGAAGAGTTAACATGAGACCACCTACAGCACAGTTAAATATAATTGAGTATTATATGTTAGATGTTCTGTTAGTTTTAAGTTTTTCTATATTTGTGATAACCTATACTGTGATGAAACTGCTTCATTTCATGTTTCGCCAACACAAAACAGTTACCAACACGAAACACTGGAAAAAAGAATAAGGAAATATAACTACTTTAATTATCTTAAGCACCCATACAGGTCTTTTCGTGTGTGACTAATACACAACCACCGCACATGCGTTGGAGAATGCCTGTACATAATATATTATTATTTAGGTACAAAAAGTAACTATTAAACCAGAAGAAATTAAATCCTATTCTCGTTTGGATCTTTTTCTCTTTTTTGATTCAGCTACTGTCTTCTTTGTAGACTGAGATAGCAGTTTTGTAGACATTTTAATAGTGTATCCTAATAATAAAATTAATGAAACAAAGACTGCCGCTATGTCAAGGTTCCAAGACTGGTAAAGCGGTGTATCGGCGGCTGGTGATCTAAATGTAAATTTGGAGTTCCGAGCTGCGAATTCTGTCCAGTAGATAGCTGTATCTAGAGGAGACATAGGACGATCGCGCCATGCTCGGGATACTTCTTTAGCGTGCTCACGAAACCTGAGAAGAAAAAAATACGTTGATTGCCATGAGTGAGTCGGGCCTTATGATTTGAGGGTTGCGTTCTGAGGACATAGTTACAATTGCTAAACAAGGTAGGGCATCACGAAGACCTCAAAGCGGCTGTACCTTACCTGTACCCATGTACCCATAGTACAGGTTTTGATAGTTTACAAAAACTATAAAAGTGTTCGTTTCCTTCCAACCATTTTTTTTCCAGCGCGCCATATCGAAACTTTGATGGTAGGTATTCCAAAAAAGTTTTCGAGTTAATTTTTGATTTTAGGTAGTACGATTTGCCACTTTGACAAGTTGGCAGTAGTAAACTTTGACGTTTACGAAAACTTTTATAGTCTTCTATACTTGTGCCCATGTACTGGTATAGATAGATAGATAACGCTACAGTTGACGAAAGTCTCTTTTAGGATCGAGTTACTTGAGTTAGTTGGGTGCTGTCTAAACCAACACTCCATCTCTAGTGAAAGCATCAATTTTCCGATTACGTAGAGAAAGATTAGAAAGGCACTTCTTAAAGGTCGAATCTTGGTTTTTTTATTGATCTGCTGTATTTTCAAATCGTTTGATCAGCAAAGTACCTATGTATCGTTTTGGGCAAGAAATTATATCCTAAGAAGAGATGATTGGAAAGAGATTGTTGGACTTAACCTGATCGGAATGATATAGATTAGAAAACACTTCATTGATGTTGATTATGTTGTCAATGTTTCGTCTTGATTTTGAATCAACTTACCTTGGATTTAAGATTTTTGTGAAAGCAGCAAGAAGAGTATCTTTGTCTACGTCCTGCAAGGCCAAATGTACGCCAAGGCCACTTTCTTCAATAGCGAAAGCATTCGAGGGTTGGTCTCCGAAGAGTGGGATTGCTACTATTGGGACGCCATAGTGTAATGATTCTGTGGTGCCACCCATTCCTGCATGAGACAAGAATCCCAAGGTTTTGGGATGGGCTGAAATTTGTAAACATATTTCGATATAAGTTAATCGGCAGATAGACAATTTTCAGTATTCAATGTTTCAAGCACCTATCGGTGGCTTTGCTTGAAAGCCGTTCCCTTTAAAAGCGTAGTATGGTGTGACCTTCTACCACATCGTCGCTTGCGGTCAAACGCTAATAAACACTTACCTAAAATATCAACTTGTGGTAACCAGTCAGAAATATATACTTTTTTCTTATCGAATTCTACAGATGGATCATCCCATCTCCAGATAAATCTTTGAGGTAGTGCATGCATGACGTCTAGGATTGCTTGCTTTTTGGCTGCTGGCATTGTCGAGCTTTTTACCAAACTTCCAAAGCTAATAAAAATCACTCCATGCTCAGCTTCATCTACAAACTTTTTGAGATCCTATAAACAAAAGATAATTAAATACATATTTAATGACTGTTTGATTTAGAAACACTTTTTGAGAACATAGTGGCTAACATTTTACGAAGCTTTTACCTGATGGGAAATAACAAACAGAGGTTCCGGAAAATTAGAGACCGGAAAGGAGATCTTTTTTTGTTTTTGTTAAAAAAGGAGCAAGCAAAACAAATATATTAGTGAATATTATTTTTTACAATTTCTACTACAAGGGGATGGCGGTTTGCCGATCGCCTCAAAGTACGGTTATCAATTATCATAATGATATCATAATGATGATGGTGCAATCATTGGACGTTATTGATTGTTAAAAGTTAGTTAGGTACTTACCCCAGTTAAAGGTTTCTCTTTCACAATATGGTAGCCTCCGACTTCAATGACGTTAGAGGGCAGCAACCTCGAACCAGTCAACATAAAGCTTTGATACAGCAGTAAAATCTTAATCTCTCGTGCCAAATCTTCCAAAGGAGGGACATCTCCAAATTGTTCGACGAGCGTATTTCTGTCGCTCCATTGTACGAACTTATACATTAACTTAAAGTAAATATCAAAAATCACTCGCTCTACTCTCTGATACAGAGACGGCTTGGTTCCACCTTCCAGAAAATGGAAAGGTACAAATGCTGGATTACTGGGAATACCAAATCTGTCGTAGTGGAATGGCATCAATACGTGCGAGGTCATTCCTACAACTGGAGCTCCTAATTTATAAGCAATCCCCAATGCACAATCACTGTTAAACAATTCCACGACCACAATGTCAAACTTCGGCTGACTTTTCACCAAACTTTGCACTCGCGGACTCGCCACCATCGCCTTACAGTTTTCTCTCGCGAAGTGTGATAGATACACTCCTGTAGCTATTAACGTCAGATATGACTTCTCCACGGGCACGTCATCCTCTAAAATCTTCGTGTCGCCAATGAAGATGTCTCGGTAGTTAGGCGGTGGATCCTTTTCGGGGAAGTATGATATAACGGTAACATTGTGTCCTCGATTTGCCATTTCTCGTAAATAAACTTTGAATTGGAAGAAGTGGCTTTTTCCTTGGTAGGGGAATATTCCGAGTATGTTAATAGTTGACGCGTAGTTTATTATTAGGAGCAGCAACGCGGTAGTTAACGTGTTTGGTTTCATATCGGCGGGTCAAGGTCAAGAGCGCGTGGTATTGGAGCGTCTAAGCTTAGGCAACGGCTAGTTTCGACTGACGAACGAGACAATCGTGTCCATTTCCAGTCCGGTCGACCGTAGAACACACATGCTTCAACTCGATGGATTGAAAAATATTCATTCATCGTCAGAGGCAACATCGCAGCGTGATATCATCGAATGACTTCACAAAATAATGTTAATGATATAGAAGTACCATTTATATTATGTAATAAATAGTATTTGTTGTTTAGTATTTATTTATAGTTAGGAACCTATCGATAAAAATCAATTTCAATGGTAATGTAACATTTTGACAATAATTCAAACATACCTACGAGTATACCTAGATATTTTTTAAAACATTGCATTATGTAAGTCTATAGATATTGATTTGATAAGAAGTTAATATTTTGCCATTCGTTCCAATCTTGTACCAAAAAAAAATGTTAGGGAAATTGAAGAAAAAAAAAATTAAAATAAAAATGAAATTTTATTTGATCGGAAATTGTTTTTAATACATCGGGTCTTAATAACTGGTATAATATGAACTAAAATACAAATAGTTCCTGTAACCTGTTTTATTATGTCGTTAGTCTGATTAGATGTATGAAGCAAGCTTGCTAATTTTTTACTTACATATTTCTATTTCTGCTCCAATGGATAGCTGCTAATAGGTATGTAAGTAGATGCGTGAGTATTTATACGAATTAGTTTAATTTGTGGTTCCAATGGATGAGGTTGATAAAAATATCATAGTCATTCAAACAATACTTTATAGGTACCTAATTAATAAATTATAGCAAGTTGAAATTGATGTCACAGGAGATCATCATAGGTAAGTACTTTCAATGTTTTATAGAAGATACTTTTACTGTTATTACTTATTCTCAATTATCACTCACGTTAACTAATCTCGTTGAGTTATTAAGCCTACTTTATACTCGTATGTACCTTACTACCATATCCATATCACGTAACTGATACAATTATAGTTTATTAAAAAACATTGCTGCTTTTTTACTTATTTTTATTGCTGCTTCTTCTTTGTGTACTCTTGACCACACATTTGAAGCCATACAAATCTAATCAACACTAGAAAACTGATCAGTATTACTAATAGGATGCCTAGAACATCTAAGCCTAAATACTGATAGAAGGGCACTGTTATTGCGGCAGATTTAAGAGAAAAGTTTTTGTGTCGAGCTGCGAATTCTGTCCAATAAACGGCACTGTCTATGGCTGATGATGGCCGATCATGCCAGACTCTGGAAAGTTGCTTTACATGGGCTCTGAATCTGAAAAATAAATGATTAGCGTTAGAGTCATGTAACTTTCCTGTCCTTGTGGGAAACAGCGCGTAGTCTCCTTGTTCTTTGTTAGGTACACAGTTTTTCGCATTACCATTAAGTACGTATATTTTGTTATTCACCGACATGGGTCTCAGAGTCAATTTGAAGTGGCAATGGGCAGGTCACATAGCTCGACGGACCGATAACCGATGGGGAAGAAAAGTTCTCGAGTGGCGACCATGAACCGGAAGACGTTTTGTAGTTAGCCAATAGGTGGACCGATGAAATTTTAAGAGTCGCAGGGGGCCGATGGATGCAAATGGCTAATAGTCGTTCATGGTGGCGTTCAAAGTGGGAGGCCTATGTTCAGCAATGGACTTCTTGATGATGATGGTGATGATGATATTTATTTATTATCAAAATAGACTTCAAAATAAAAGTATGAGGGAATATGCGTCATTACTTGTGTAATTCCATAGTTTTTGGTTCTGAGAGAGCGCAGCAATGCGGTGGCTATTTTATGCCTTCAATATAATAGGCGTAGCTAGTTTTAATTTTGACGTTTTAAAGTGATCACAATGTATACTATGAATAAAGTAGGTACTATTGACTTTGACTTGACCGAAAGTATTCTTAAAAAGAATTTAACTTACTTGGGATCCAAAACCGTCTTGAACTTCTCTAGCAGGAGATCTTTAGTGAGCTTTGTAACCATTATCTGAACACCTAGCCCGCTTTCTTCAACCAACGCTGCGTTGCCAGGCTGGTCACCAAAAATTGGCATACCAACCACGGGGACTCCGTGATGTATTGCTTCAGTGGTTCCTAATAGACCGCAGTGTGAGTAAAACGCCAGTACCTTTGGGTGCGCTGAAAAATAACGAGAAATACTAGTGTAAGTAAACATTTGACGACGCGGTAGCCGAGTTGGTAGTGTCCCTGCCTGCAAAGCTAACGGTCCCGGGTTCGAATCCCGGTAAGGGCAAATATACGTGTGATGAGCACGAATATTTGTACCTGAAACTTGGATATTTCTATTTATATAAGTATTTATTTCTCTATATAAGTATGTGTATCGTTGTCTAGTACCCATAACACAAGTTTCGAGCTTAATTTGGGTCTTGGTCAATTTGTGTGCAAATATCCTCGATATTTATTTATTTTTATTTATTTTGAGACTTTTTAGATCCCGGCGATACATAGTGCAGTATTGTCTTTTTTGCCTTATCAATGAAAAAGTTGGAGGCAAAACATTGTGTTAATCCGTGCGGAAAGTGATTTCCCGAGCGCTTGTCGACAGATCTTCGAGGAATTTCGATAACATGTGCGAATTAAAACGCTGTGGAAAATTATTTATTTGCTTTGAGTTTCAGTATTGTTGATTTCGTAATTATAACTTCGGTACACCGATTGGTGTAGACAGTTTTAGTACTCATAGAAATGCACTGCATATTTTATTTCTGTATTAATTATAACGACAAGCCTAACTTAACATACCTAGGATATCGTTCTGTGGCAACCACTCAGAGAGATATATATTTTTAGGGTTGCCAGGTAGTTGTTTCTCCTCCCATTTCCATATTATCCTCTGAGGCAGTTCGGATATAGCTCCTAGGATTGCTTCAATTTTTTCCTTTGGCGTAGAATTAGCTTTCAGCATAGACCCAAAACTGATGTAAATCACTCCATGTTCCGATTCTTCTATAAACTTTTTGAGGTCCTGAAAAATCAAGGTACGTACCTATAGTCCTAGTATTTAAACTAGGTACTTTATCTATTTTATTTACTGTTAGTTTCTACTATATACGCAAATATTTTGCACCGTCTTTCAAAGATAAAAAACCAGTTGAAAACAAGTTTCAATAGTATGTAAATCAAATATTTTCATAGCTAGTATTAGTTCCCACCCTTTTGTTTCAGTTGAGTAAAAAAAAAATTAACATTTTAGTGGATTATTTGACGCAAAAGACTACAACTTACGGCAGGTAGTTCTTTAGGTTTTGCTACATGATAGCCACCAACTTCTTTAACATTCGCAGGGAACATGGATGATCCAGTAAGAGCAGGGTTTTGGTATAACAATAACATTTTTATATTCTGAGCAAGTTCCTCCAACGGCGGCACATCATCAAAATACTGCGCTAAAGTTCTCTCGTCCACTCTTTGCTCAAAGTATTTGTATAAAGTATTTAAATACGTGCTAAAGACCACTCTCTCTATTCTCTGGTAAAGTGTAGGCTTAGTACCACCTTCAGAGAACATAAACGGCATGTAAGACGGGTTGTACTGGATACCGAACCTTTGGTAGTGCCACGGCATTAGAAAGTGTGAAGTAAGGCCTACTACTGGAGCACCTAGCTTGTGAGCAAGCCCTAGAGCACAGTCAGATTGAAACTGTTCCACAAGAACTACGTCGAATGCCGCAACCGACTTCCACAACTGTTGAACATTTTCATCACCGAGCAGCAATCTGCAGTTTAAGGTCCCGTAATTAACAAGGAAGAAACTAATTTGAATCATGCTCCAGTAGGATCTCTCGATCGGAAACACGCCTTCCAGAACTTTTGATTTTGCCGCAATACTGATGTCATTATAATTTTTAATTGGTGTTTGTTGAGGGAAATGCGAAATCACTGTTAAATTGTGTCCTCTGTTCGCCAATTCGCGAAGGAACGGTTCGAAGACGAAAAAGTGGCTCTTTCCCTCGTACGGGAACACTCCTAAAATGTTAAGGGATCCCACATTATGTAAGTTAACACTGAATAGAAACACAATTTTTAGCACTGTTAATCTCATTGTAGCGATATGTCGTGTCGGTTCCGCAACAACAGAGCGACTGGTGGACTATTTTGCTGTTGAATATATAAATAGTGATAAGACGCGCATTCAATGATGAATTAGGATGTTATCTATCTTATTTATCTACAAGATTATCTATCTTGAAGGTTCACTAAGTGTAACCTGGCCAGTAAATGTAAACCGATTTACATGGTATTAAGATAATGACACAAATCTGGAGGTTAAAATGATTTTTAAGAAG
Organism: Opisthograptis luteolata; assembly: GCA_931315375.2. Lineage (NCBI taxonomy): Eukaryota > Metazoa > Arthropoda > Insecta > Lepidoptera > Geometridae > Opisthograptis > Opisthograptis luteolata. The sequence continues at coordinate 6,021,952 of OV928047.1, read as the reverse complement.
AGATAGAGAAATAATCACAAGGTCTTACTGTCAATTCTGTAAATGGATTTCAAATGGGCGTCTACAAAATATTTTCTCCTATTTTATATTTCTTATTTAAGGAATAATACTTGTGCTATTTGCGTTTCAGTGCGAATTTTAATTTAAAAACTGAAATGTATTTTTTTCCTAGTAAACCTTTAATTTCGCGAGAAACATGTTATTCATTGTAAATTGTATATATATTATGATTATGTAAATTGTATATCATAGCATTATAGGACAGTTTTTAAAAGCCCGTCATTTGGTATCACCGCCTATTTTTATTTATTACCCAGATACTGCAAAAACATCATGATAACTATGATAAAATAAAATGCCAAATCATGTGTATGCGAGTCTTTTTATCAACACTAACTTAAACATATCTATATATATTATGTATATCAACATCAACAAAATTTATAAATCCTCCATTAAATTTATCATCCAACTGAGTTCAGTCATTTCCGAATAAGTACTTTTAAATGCTTAAACTTGGATCGTTACGGATTGTAACATGTTCGAAGAGTTTATTCGAATTTCACCCTCTTCGATCGCCTACCATCGCTTGAAGTTTCTTGAGATTTCACTTCACTTTGGCAGCAACAGCAACATAATACGGATAGTATTTTGTAGAGCGCGTAAGTGAGGATGTAGAGAACTAGTGCTACGCAAGTCAGGACATCTAGTTGTAGTTGCTGGTACCACGGTAGAGACGGGAGCTTAGATTGAAGGTTGGGAGCTCCCCTGTGTCGAGATACATACTCGGTCCAGTAGATGGCTGTTTCCAAAGCAGACATAGGCCGATCATGCCAGAGCCTAGAAACTTGTTTAGCACGCTGTTGCCACCTGTAACAAAATGGTACTTAACAATACTATTTATAACATTTTATGAGATTGCTTGTTTAGTTCCCAAAATATCTACAAGGTTATCATAGAAGTGCAAGTGACCTTTGCATTATTATATCGGTAGTATGTTTGAAGTATTAAAAGTTGTCTGTTATAAAATAGGTAACAAGTTTATTTGCATTCTTGTTTGAACGAAAAAATTATTTCTATGTAACTTTACTTAATTATAAATAGATATTATTTAAATGTATGCGTGTTAAAATTATTTAAATATGATTTTAAAAGAGCGTTAGATACATATACCTACTATTTAGTTTGTTTAAAATAATCCTCAACGAAGGTTATTTTATTTATTACTTACCTGGCTAGCACAATGATGTCGATTCGGTTTTGCATTCTCTAAAACTAAACTAAATTTGACAGGTCTTGCTGTCTTTTTTTACTTTAGTGGTGAGAAAAACACATCAATACTATTAGACCTGTCAAATTTAGTTTAGTTTTAGAGAATGCAAAACCGAATCGACACCATTGTCGTACGTTCAGTGTTTTTATTTATTACACTAGGTAATCTTAGAATAATCCCTACTTATTTTAAAAACATCTAAAAACTATAATCACATGACAAAACGTTAGTACTAAAAAACGACAAAACGTAGCGGAAATAAATCGACTTTCAATTATTTATTTGACCTCTTGTTTAACGAAACTAAATTTATATACTTACACAGGTTCCAAAACTTCATTGACTGCATCAAGAAGGTATTCCTTCTTGAAGTCCTGATATGAAACTACGGTAGCCAACCCTGCGTCTTCCAATGCTGCCGCGTTACCGTACTGATCTCCGAACAGAGGTACAGCGATCATGGGCACTCCAGCATCGACAGCCTCGATGGTGCTAAGGATTCCAGCGTGAGACAGGAAGGCTTTCACGTTGTAATGTTCTGTAAAAATATACATTTGTTATTTATGTTAGTAGGTTGTAGATTTGATTTAGACTTCTCTGCCGGTGCTAAGTATTTAAGCTAAGCACTTAATTTTGTTGTTGTTTTTTTTTTAAATAATTGCCATAGTTTGTGTCGTACGGTCAACGACAAAAGTCTCTGAATTATATATAACACATTTTCCGATTACCTATACCATAACATTTTAAACACCAACCCGTGACTGCATCATCACTTAATATCAGGTGTGTTGTATTGTGGTCAAGCGCTTCCTAATAAGTTGTAAAAAAATCCAAACATTACTCACCTAAAACACATTTGAAAAATCGAGTATTATGATTAACTACTTATGTCTGACCGTTACCTACGCCGAATAAAACTTTTAAATTTTATGAAAACATAGAAACCTTTCTTTATAACTAAATTACATAAACCCCCTGCCAAGTTGCCTAGCAGACATCGATATAAGCGATAAAGCCACCCATCGTAACAAAATTACAAGTTATTCTATAATATTTTACTTGTGCTTGTGATATAATAATAATAAATTCATTTGTTTTCAGATAATTAAAATCCATATTTACAATTTAAAATTCATAAAACACAAAAACAAAAACAAAATAATAAAATCAAAACTACAAAACTACTAATACCTCCTCTCCGGCATTGGCACTGACACATGTCTCTCGCAGCAATGCCGGAGGTAGGCACAGTCCAGCCTGACTGCAATCATTTTTAGGACAGTGTTGGAGCTGGCCCGAACTCTGCGCACCAAGGACGCGGCCCGCGAACGCATGGTCGCGTAAAAACAGGCAACGTGTGCGTCCGCGAACATACCTGAGGCACTGCAGAATCGGGGCAACCCCAACAATGTCCTAAACGCATTGTTATAGAGGACGCGGAGGTCACTGTATCTCCTTTTAGTATAGTCAGCCCACAGTCTGCACGTGTAGAGGGATGTACAAAACGCTCTGAAGAGCGTAACTTTGACCTCTACTGAACAACGTGCAAACCTACGGGCTATCATGTTCGCTCTAATAGACAGAGACCTCCGCTCCCTCTCAATGTCCTCGTCATCTTTGAGGTTGGTATGAATTTTTTATCTATGTTAGCATGACCTGGTAAAATAAATGAGTTACTAATTTACTATGCATTTTTTTTATCACGACAAGTACCTACCTACATACATACACACTATATTGAATTTGAGGTTAATCTATACGTATTTATATTGCGCTTGCGCATATAGATAAGATACAGCACAAACAAGTGAGACGTACTACAGACTGAACTAAATACGTAAAATACTTAAGGGTGTAATTTCTGAATTTTTCATTATCGTTATCGATAACTCATACTGTGTAGCGGAAATGCGGAATGCGGTGTATTCAGGTTTTTTAAAAATAATTTACCTACATATCTTGTTTCTATAATATTGCTTATTGTTTGATTGATTGAAACCGCGTTTATAGGTCAACTCAGTACACACTCCGCCACTTTTTTCGTCACGTTTGCATTATTAGTCCCGAGTCCCGACGTCCATTTACCTATAGGTAGATGGTAGGTACTAGGTACGTATAAAATATAAGTGGTCTGGCAACAAAAACTTACTCAAAACATCATACTGGGGAAACCATCGCATAGTCATCACATTTCTTGGCAGATCTACTTCTGCTCCATCCCATTTCCAAAGGACCCTCAGAGGCAGCTTGCGGAAGGTGTCAAGCAGTTCGTTCAGCTTTTCAGTGGGAAGTGTAGAATCCTTTACTGTGGAACCCAGGTTTACGTAAATGACACCGTGTTCCGCTTCGTTTATAAACCTGTCGACCTCCTGAAAAAAAGATAAGTGATGTTACAAGTCCTTAAAGGTAAGATATAAAAATAACCGACTTCTCTTTCCCCTCGATTTCTCTGGGATACGATCATCAGATCCTGGTTTCCTTATCATGGTACCACCCTTGGGATATCTCCTTACCAACAAATAAAGGATCATCAAAATCGGTTTATAAACGACGAAGTTACCCGCGAACAAACATAAAAAAGCATATATAGGTCGAATTAAGAAACCTTATTTTTTAATATTTTTTTAATTTTTTTTACTATTTACATGGTAGCGTTTGACCACAAGTCACCTGATGTTAAGTGACGATGTCGTCGAAGGTGGCGCCACGCTACACCTGGACTGGGAACTGGCTTTCAGTGACCTCCTTTTTTGATGTCGGTTAAAAATAATATCACGACGAAATTTCTTTATTAAATAGGTAGAAGGTAGACTACTTCAAACATGCTATACAAATACCACACCTTTGCCAGATATTCATTCAATCGCCAAAAAGTAGCCTTCAAACATGACTGAAGGGCAATGTTTACACTAAGACTTTACAGTGAAATACAGCGCATAAAAATATTTATCATCTTATATCTCAGGGTAATAATTAGCTAATGAGCGTAGTGCATTGACAGGGTTGTGAACGGTTGTTGTTTGAAATTCCGGGTGGGATTGAACTGTAATTGGCAATTTGAGTGGCGACTTGCTTGACTAGAAAATAAAAAAATATTGATAATAATTATTGTTGATTACTTAATCAACGTGAAGTGAACATTTTAGATCTTTTAATTATACTTGTAACGATGTTGAATTCAGTGCCAATAATAATTACTCGTCGAGTTTAGATTTGAATTGGCCTTCAAATATGCTATTGCTGACTACTCACCGTCGGAATAATTTTGGGTGGCCTGATGTGAATTCCGCCGACATCAATAACATTATCGGGCCTGGCAACACCGCCGAACACTGACTGGTGAGAGTTTACAAACGACAGACTCGCATTTGACGCGATACTTTCTAATGACGGCAGCTCGTCGCCGAGGTACTTATACAGGTACACGTGGTCAGTGACCTGCGAGCCTACGTAATACACCCAGTTCGTTATATGGTACAACACGTAACTCTTCAACCGTTCAAAAAACCAAGGGTCCTTGCCATATTCCAGTCCAGATTGCGTTACATATGCTGAATTGAAACTGATACCCAGTCTATTGTATTGCCATGGTTGAATGGGTTGAGTATTGAACGCTATGTAAGGTGCACTTAAATTTGCGGCCAATGCCAGGCCACAGTCACTGTTATACGACTCCACTAGTATCACATCATATCTAGGTTGCGTCCTTATCATATGTATCACTTGATGATTGTTCATTAGAGTCTTGCAGTCGTCGTTGCCGGCTTTAGTCGCCACTAGTGTTTCGAACGGCACTCGCGAAACTTCATTCACTATCACAGACTCGAACGATAGTCCTTTGTACACTGGTTTGTCACTCAATAGAATGTCTTTGTACGTCGCAGGAGCATCGGTCATTTGGAAATGGCTGATCAGGGTCACTTCATGGTCACGATTGGCCAGCTCCCGGAAGAGGCCGCGGTACGTGAGGTAGTTGTTGCGATCCAAGGACGGAAAAATACCGAGTATTTTGTAGCTGTCTGCAGCGAATACCGTTGCGACGAAACAAAACACAAAGAGTGTGTTTTTCGACATTTTTGTGGCGAACGCGTACGTATTGCAGCACAGCGTGATGGTAACTAGGGTGTAAATGGAAGCCGGCTGGCGTGGTTATCTAATAATAGGTACCAAAGATGCTATGAGGTAATCATTGTGGTGACGGCACGGCTTTCGTAAGAATCAGAAATATTCGGTGACACGATACGTTGATGGCCGTGAGTGTGGCCTTGATGTGTTTCGCGGGCGTGTTTTGGACTCGGTGGTGCGGGGACGACTGACTCAGTAACTCAATACTCAGATGGATGAACTTGAGAACCAACAACAGTTATTGAATTGTTTATAGGTATTGGGTACACATATTCACGCACTTTGATATTATTATCACAGCGATTGTCCTCTCGGGGACTACATTACTTTATGCATTGTTGTCCTCATTGCTATCAACACACTGGATCGTTTACGAAGTATGCAAATATTGACGTAAGAGGCCTCGTTGGAATGGAAAGTGCATGTACCTTTGCTACGTGACTAGATAACGATTCATTAATAGTATAAATTATATCATACCTATAGCTATTCATACATAGAGAGACATTCCTAGGAGTGTTTATTTCTATGCCTTGACCTAGATAACTACTCTTTTCTAATTTGATATATTATTATCGATTCCTTTATAAGTAGGAACATTCGTGATGCGCGCTGTATAGTGTTAATTTGTTGGTAGGTTAGTATCAGTACCTACTGACATTACAAATGTATTTGTTCCTCATTGTTCTAGTGTGAGGAGTCAACAGACTGGAAATTATTCTAGATTAGGGTTGCCATCTGTTATATTTCAAACTTGGACTTGGAGCGAAATTGAATGTCCCCAAAAAGGTCAAAACACCATAGGCGAGTAGGCCTACGAATAAAATTCTTCCATATTTACGCATCAGCCTAATTGATCCAATATTCACATTTATAATATTATCTTCCTTATACCTATTTCTTGGACTTTATCTGATTGCACATGCATGACATCATGGAGCATTTTATAGGCTTCCAAAAAAGGAGATTATGAGGTTATCGGTAGGTAAATAAGTAGGTATTTTCTTGTAGATATCTGCCATCATGCAACTACACGATCAAAATAATTTGCAAGTCACGAACTATGTAGTGATAACTATTTAAACATCTCATTACATTATAATTATAGTCACCTATATAATAACTTAGTCCTTCCTTACTAAATCTGATTAAAATGCTTAAATATTGTCCGGAGAAAAGTGGAAGAATGGACTAGACAACATGCGGCCATGCGTGAATGTACGATATTGCGTCACACAAAACTATGCATAATGTGGTACCAACTGTAGAATATTGGGTACAGACAAAGGCTGGAGATAATAATTGTAGTATAATAGACTTAGAAAGCGGTGATAGTCCAGTGGTATTCACGTCGGCTTGCGATCCGTTGGTCGTGGATTAGAATCTTAACCGTGGTACGGCGACTGTATCACGGAATGTAAAAATTAACGCTGGTCCAGTCGACTGTACTACCGATAAGATTTTTAACCATGGTCCGGTAAACCGGACTATCGCGACTGTACGCGCAAGAAGTGGAATCCTACAATAGGCTTGAGCTTTCGGTGAAGGAAAACATTGTGATGAATCTATAGCGTAGTGGTAGGGCATTTTCAAGTGCTTGCCTGGCTAGCTACCATCCTCAAGTCGCTAAGCACCTATCAGTATGTTCGGGCAGCCCTACTTGAGAGCCAGCTCCCAGTCCAGGTGTTGCGTGGCGATGTTGCTGAAGGTCACTGACACATCAGGTGACTTGTGGTCAAACGTTACCCTGACGTATACCTAGATATAAAGTCTAATATACTTACCTAACAATAAAAACTACAAGGTTAGTTTAGTAGGTTAGGCACATGGGCGAGCTTCGATCGTGAAAATAAATTTTCTCAATGACTGCCGTGACCCCAGTAAACCGCTGCGTGACCCTGGCAGATAAATTTCGTTCTAGGTTAGTCCCGAAAATTCTAGAACCTTTCCGCAAGCCAGGCTAAGAATAGCTCGTTTTATCGTCTATCAAGGACCTTCTTCGACCCTAGATGACTTTTGTACGGATGACCTTAAATAATAGATTCTAAGATTTCTAAGTCCAGAAGATCTTTTTTTTATAACTTCTTTTATTGATATAGATCAAAAAGCGACCATTTCTAGGTCAGCGTCACAAAGGAACATCCTATAATAACTGTAAAGTCCCAGAAAAATATTTTCCAATTGGTGAAATATTGTGTGACGACATGGAAAACGAGGTAGCTGGATAAAATAAAAGCACAACCAGTTACGTAGCAGGTGTAACTTATGTAGGCACTAGGTAGCCAGAATAGGCATGAGTGTGTTCATATTATGTTGTTGTGTAGGCAATCATAGAACAGGCAATAGTGTGGGTAGTTTCGCTTTACCACCGCCACCGCCGGCGGGCGCGGCGAGCGAGACACTGTCATAGGGTTTCACAATAGGGCTGGCTGCCTTTGGTCTTTTGTTTTGGGTGAGATTTAGCATTTTGATAACGTGTGGTCTTCATTAGTTAGCGCGAAATGGGATTTGTAAAGTTAGTTTTTTTTTTTAATTAGCGCTGCTTTTGTTTTGGGAAATTCTAGTTGGATACCATTCAGGATAAAACATGGAAGAGCAAAATGTGATGATTGCTTTATTTAGGTATGTTCTTCATTTTTTAAGTATATTCAATATTTTTCAATGTTATTTTTATACTTTTTGGGTATAACGAAAAAAAATTATAGTGCTTTCCTTAGTGGTCATAGGCACCTGCCCGTCACCAGGTATTATGTCTGCGTCTTTATAACGGTTGTAATTATAGCCATTAATATGAAATAATTTTTAAAAATAAATATGTCCAGGTTAGCCTTTGTTCGTATTTCACCTGATGCTATGTGAAGAGTTGAACGTAAAGCTATAATCATTGGTGAAGCATCTTGTTATAGGAAATATATTTCTTAATTTACTCATTATTTATAAAATATATGGAAAACACATGTATTATGTGCAGGTGCCCATTCATAGGAGGAACTGTTTGTGTTTCCTTTGAAACTCCAGAGATGGCGTTAGCAGTTACGCTTCCATCTCATATGACTAGCTTGTGATTGGTCAGATCGCAGGCATTGTACTGACTTCACTTTTGGAATCCTCTGTGTGACGACTGTGCTCCGCAGATAATAAACCTTTTTGTGAAAGAACTGAAATTTCTACTCAAAAACTACGTGTTTAGACAATACAGTGCTGCCTCCAACGTGTGGATAGTGATTCTGCTGTGAAACTCCTTCAACTTGTCGATTCCCTGGATTTCGTTAGCCACCGGCCGGTTTGGCAAAAAACCAGCAGTTTGCTTGGTTTGGAAAGACGTCGGTCTGCTGTAAATCGCCTCTTGAAGAGTGGACGGGATCGCGGATGGTTGATCTGGTGAGTGGGCATTATTCTCTTACTGCATTGTGTCGATGCTTGTGTTTTCCATAGTAGGAATTTCGATAGTTTTTTTCTCCGTACGCAAGTACACACGGTGTTGGCTATTTACACGCCACACCAATCATGATGTGCAACGCGTCTCCCAGTGAGTGGGCCTCTGTGTTCGATCACTGTTTCAGTTTGCGTACAAAACACATTAATGCTTTCTAAACCATGTCAATTTCAATAAACACTGAAATATACGCGAAAGTGAAGCACAACCCTACTAATTGACAGAAAAACGGCGGACTGTCGGATTAACAGGAATTATGGTCATTACTTAGCCGTTGTTTACGTGTAAACGTACTTAGCTTGGCCATTACGCAATGTTAAACCTTTTACAAGCACCCTGCCAAGCTTAGGCGTTGCTTAACTCTCCAACCGATATTCTAACATTCTTATTCTTTGGTCTCTTTCCCTACTTCATTTCTTTGGTTCTCTCTAGTTATTTTTGCTTCAGAATATTATATAAAGTCCGTGGGTATGCTGCAAATACGGACAATCAAGCTTGTCCGACGGTTTAGCTATAAAAACCAAAGATTAACCTTCTTGGGGGGTTGAGGTTGATTGAAGTTTTCTTGTCTCTTGATCACATTCGTCATATATGGTTATTGAAATATGCATGTGGGGTTATTGAGTTATCAATCAAAACAGAATGTTTTAAGTATGTATTAAGTAATCCCACAAGCTTTCTTTGATTGCAGTAGAGTCCAGGGTCTACTAAACATGAGTGTTAGCGTAAACAGTTGATCTTACAGAACCTTTGTGCGCCTGCTCTTGCTTTAATCCTGTACTTTGACTAGCTTGAAAGAAATGTCGGAAGTGCTAACCGCAGCCGTCTATTATATTCGCATTTGTAAAGGACATTAGTGCACCCGACTCCCATTCGTCATTTCTATTCGTCCGCCTTTTCCTCTGGGGTGGTCTGGACATTGTTAAAGCGCAAAATTTAGGACGAAATTTTGTATAAAATTTATTTGAATTTCATAATTATAATAATTTTCATTGGGCAGTGTTGTCAGTTACAAACAGGGAACAGATTTTTCTCGAGAAAATGTAGTTGTAACAGTTCTCTGTATTTAATGATACATTGAGCATTTGAGCAACATATACGAAAATGTTTCGTTAGAATTTCGATAGGCGCTACGTCAGACCGGAAACTATATATACTAAACTGTCAAATAATACTTCAGCAATTTCAATATGCAAATTACCATTGAGCTTATTCAACAGTCATGTGTTTTAACGTATTTGTTAATATTTTTTAAGAGGTACTCAGACCAACGATCAGACAAGAAGCGAGTTATGCCGTTTGATAGACTACTAATAGGGCGGGAAGGTAAGCACAGAAGCCGATGAAGAAACAGAAAGAGGTTATCAAGACATATCGTATTTGTACACAAAACATTCGATTTCTTACCGTAACTAAGTGTATAAAAGCGAACAAACACATTTGCCCATTTACCCACATTAGCCATAGGTACATCACCATATTGTTATTGCAGTGTGTTCCTCACGGCTTATTACCATAATCCAACGTACATAATCCCACTAGATTAGAGGAGAATGCTAAGTGGCTATGTATGCATTATTCTTAATGGTTCGTAGCTTGGAAGTGGAATGTAGCAGTAGAAATGTAATAAATGGCAACGCATCGGCAATGCCCCTAGTGTTGCAAATGTCCATAGGCGACGGTGAACGCTTATTCACTATCACTCTACTCATTAAAAAAGTTTTTTCACTATCAAACTAAAAAAACAGAGGGACTCATCCTCACAGGATTTTGAACTGTTGAAGTTCTCGTTGGCGAGTGACTTGCTCGAATTGTCGTTGCATAAAAAATAAAATTAGGGTTCAAGGCAAAATAATATATAGAATCCATTGATGAAATTGAAGTCTTAGCAGGTGAAACTGCGGGGCACAGCTAGTAATAAAATGAATTGAAAGTTTCTTGATGCAATCAGACAATTGCAAGAACAATGTTTTACTAAAGGCAAATTTTATTGCTGTCGCTATGAGACTGCCCCTCTGATAGTAATTAAATTCTCCAGTATGTCCTAGTCTATCAAAGGTGTATTGACTAATTGAGGCATATTCACGTGTGCCTTAGTGCAACGTTAAATGCAGAGTGGTAACTGCTTTTAGTGTCATTTATAATGTATGATGTAGACTTGCGGAGTAGTGGTCATAAGTGTTGCAGAGTAGATATTTAAACTATAAATGTGGGAATATATAATCTTACGCAAGCGTCTGCTAATTTTCCGCTTATTGTTGAAGAAAATTCTTTAACGTATAGAAAAAGCGAAATGTAGAATTGTAGGTACCACAAAAATTTAATTTTAGTTTCAAAACCTGCCAAGCAAGAAATTCGAATGAATTATGTATATTATTTTCAGGAGAATTTAGGGCACATGTGGGTCGTTAACACCTTTCTCTATAGAGCTCAAATATTCGGAATAAATTCTTCATATAGAGTCGTTGTACTTTACCTACATTAACAGGTTTAGAATATAGTCTATATTTTAAAACCATCTAAAAATACAGTATCAGTTTCCATGACTTTGTATTCGCTATGGTTTTCGTTTTTTTTTTGTCTATTACCACCTACATAAATAAAAAAAGAATGGTGTTCGTTGCTAAGCGCATCACTTGAAATCGGCTGGACAGATTTTGGTAATTTGTTTAAAATTTTGTAATGTCCTAACAAGGCTTTTAGGGGTAAAAAGCATTGGGAAAAATTCCCGAAAAATATGAAAATTCGAGAAAAAGTAAGTCTTTTTATGGGATTTATGTATTAACTATGTACTACTACTACTACCACTATGTACTGTGTGTTACATACCCGATCGAAGGCCGGGTGGATTTTTATTTTAGTTAGTTTTTTCTAAAAGGCCTACAGTAGCGTCGTCAGGCTGTTGAACTTTATGAAGGTTAAAGACTACTAAAGGATTAAATAAAAGAAGGATTACACTTTATGTAAAATTAACTGTAATTTTGTTTTTATACGGAAAGTATCCAGCTGACGTAAGAGGTAACCCTGGCGAAGGCAGCAGGAAGGCCGACTTCGCAACCATCCCGGGCACCGAATGAGGTAACACCAACCTGTAACAAGTAAGTTAGTAAATGAAAACGTATTTATTGGCTTAAGAAGTACATACGAGTACAATATAAAGCCATCGAAAAGGTCTATATGTGACACTAGCTGTTCCACGCGGTTTCACCCGCGTGGGCTACAGTTTATCGCGATAAAAAGTATCCTGTGTCCTTCCTCAGGGTTCAAACTATCTCTGTATGTACCAAATTTCACTTAAATTGGTTGAGTAGTTTAGGCGTGAAAGCGTAACAGACAGACAGTTACTTTCGCATTTATAATATAAAATTAGTGATTAGTGCAGTGCAGGGGTTCCCAAACTTATTTTGTTTACCGCTTACTTTGAGAATAAATTATTTTTTAGCGCCTCCATTATGCCTCTACATAACGCCCCCATTTTTTTCTGGGTCTATTACCGCCCTTTAGGCCTGCAGCGCCCACGAGGGGGCTTTATCTCTCACTTTGGGAAAGGCTGCATTAGAGCTTTGCCACTTCGAGTAGTCATAACTCACAAACATAAATATATTGAGTCCGTCCCTTTCAGTCACAAACTTGAAGATTTTGATTAAAACAAATCAAAGTTTTTTTCTTCTTTTTACAGAGTAGCGTTTGACCACAATCCACCTGATGAAACCCTGACCTGTTAAGTAACGACGTGGTCGAAGGTAGCACTTGGATCGAGAACTGGTTCTCAAGTGAGGCTGACGGAACATACCCATAGTTGCTTGGCGACAGATGCTTAGCTTAAGGATGGTAGCAAGCTCTAGAAAATGCGCTACCAACCTACGGTTTGCTAAGCTGAAGCTCATTGTATAAAGGACTTGGAACCACGACTAGTCGCAGGGTGACGTCACTACCACAGAGCTGATAACGCTTTTTATTAAACAAAATCGTCTTGGTTTGATAAAGTGACCGAGTGCCATACTATCAAGAGGACTCACCAAGATTTTCCTGCCATCATCGTCAACAGCCAGAGGGCCGCCGGAGTCTCCACTGCAGGTCCCCCTACCGCCTTCACCGCTGGTGCAGATGTTACTGTCGTGTACAAACGGACCGTATACGGCAGCACACTCGGCGTTGGTGATCACTGGCAAATACACGGAGCTCAAGACCTGGCCAGTACCGATGGAGCCACCTGAAAAAGTAAAAACATATGTGTCAATATAGTATAATATGGGTCTCTTTAAGTCAAGAGTGAATGGGCACCTCATGGGACAGCGTGATCCACCCGCAACTGCATCATTAGGTTTACCATCAGGTGTAACTATTTAAACTTTTTAAACTGTTCAGGGTACCGTCTTCCCACAAGTCACCTAATGTTAAAAGGTGATGTGGTCGAAGGAGGCGTCACATCACGGCTGTAATGAGAACTGGCTTCTTACCTTAATGGTGGTAGCTAAATAGATAAACCTTGAACCTACTTCTATGGACTGCGCCTGATTTACGATGCATAAAGAGATTTCACATCTAATATCTCAGCTTGTGATCAAGCGCAGTTCATTGCCGGCAGGACTTTGAACTATTGAAGATAAAAATTCTGAGTGGCAGTGAACTGTAATGTGCAAGCGTGACGTTTCCATCAGGAAAACCACATGCTCGTCTCACCATAAAAAAATACTGTCACTTTAACAAAAAACATATATTTACCGTCAGAAGTGAGACCAAATCCAGAGGCGAGAGCAGTCCAGCCAACGAAGAGTTCAGAGAGCTCATTGCCGGTGGGTAGAGCAATAGGCTGCACGACATCTGTAATGGAAATTTATTAAGTACCTACTATGGGTATGTATCAATAGTATGGGACGAATAGTTCTTCAGGGTCAGCAACGCACAACGTTTTGTCAGCAACCCCCTAGTTTTACAATGTTGACGTCGGCAGCCGCTTACCATCGGGCGGGGTGTCACGAAAGAAGGCCAGTGTCGTGTTTGCTACTTTATTACACTGAGAAAAAAAATGTGACTCTCCTTATGAGTCTAACCTTCCAAGACCGATTCCTTCCTTATTTTACCTTAATTTTCCTTCTGAATCAAAAGTCCTTCCCCTTTGACTCAAAAGGAAAATGTAAGTATTTCGGAAGGTCTTTTTTCTCCATGAACATAAAACAGAACTGATAAAAGGATTATAAAAGACTAGATCTTGGCATCTTGCTCGTGGGTCCACGCCCGCGTCTCTTAGTCATAGCTTTCCCACGCAACTTCTTATATTCATATTCATATTCATATTCAATCGTTTATTGCATTCATATGTTAGTATACAAGAGATCTTAGTGGTTAAGATTAGCGAACATATGGACCCGAATAGGGTATAGCAATGTAGGAGCGGACCGATCCATTCTAATCATTTCGAAAAGTCGTCGTTGAGGAATTCATCTAGGCTGTAGTAGCATTTGTCGATTAAAAGCGTTTTTAAGTTATTTAAAAATACGTGATTTTTTTCTTCGGATTTTAATTCGTCGGGTAGTTTATTAAATATTTTTATTGACATTATGTTTGGTCCGGAACTGTGTAATTTTAATTTTGACGGTGGTAATTCTAGTTTATACATAAACCTGGTTGCGTAGCGTCGTGATTGGTCAGCTTGTTTTATGAAGAACTGTGGATATTTTCTCACAAATTTACTTATTTCCAATATGTATAGTGATGTCAACGTTAATATTCTAAAATTTATGAAGTGCGGTCTACATGTTTCTGGCTCTTTGATGTTTCCTAGTATGCGAACGCATTTTTTTTGGTAAATAAATAAATCTGGTGCGTCTACACTATTGCCCCACAGTAATATACCATACGTGAGCCATGCATTTACGTACGCGTAGTACGCAGACATAGCAGTTTTTAGATCGGTGGCCCTACGCAGTTCTCTTAGCGCGTACGTACACGTTATCAAGTTTGTCTCAACACTTCAATGTCCTGGTATATAGATGAGACTTGCCGAGTGAATCCCAGTTTACATATAAGCGAGCTAGGCTACTACTGAACGGCAAAATACACTGCGTAAAACTGCGGGGAAAAGTATAAGACTTAAAAAAATATATAAAGCATTATGACATTTTTACTTTTAATAATAAATAATAGTCACTTACTGGATAAAAGGACTTCATTTGGCAAAATGAGGACGGCAATATCGTTGGCAGCGTTGCTGGGGTTCCAGCCACCGTGCATGACCACATTACTGGTGCTGATGCGCTGACCACCGGTGAACAGAGTTCGGGAGCCAAGAACAGCGGTGAAGGACTGGGCGCTGATGACACCATCGTTGTTGCAGTGAGCGGCAGTGATGGCACGAGTAGTGGAAATTAGCGAGGCACCGCAGACTGAAGTAAAGATCCACAACACTTGGATGACGAGACCGACCTGTGTGGTTAACCAATTATAAAGTTTCACGTTCACCAATTAGGTGTAGAAGCTTATAATAAAATATCGGACTATTTAGATGACATAAAAGCTTGGAATTGTAGTCAACTTGCTCCAATTCAATCAATTAGTAGTTAGATTAAAATTGTTAATGTAATTTCGCCCAAAAAATTACCTGCCGGGCGTTTCTTGTCTTTTATTTTGCCAGCGTAAGGAGGTTGGAACAGGTGTACCTAGCTAGTCTTAAGTTTGACGTTTTGAAGTGATCATATTATGCATCCTATTAAATAAAGAATTTCGAGTTTGAGTTTGAAGTCACGTGACGGTTTTTAGCGACAACTAACCTGATAGGGTGTCTCGCTGATGTCCGAGTTGGTACCACCAACGATCCTTTGGTTGGCTGTCTCCTCTTCCAAGTTCTTAATCCTGGTCGCTTCAGAGATTCCAAACTTCCTGTGGTAGTCAAACACAGGGGCGAGCTTAGGGGAGACCTCTGCGGAGGCCGCGACGGCCAAGGCCAGGATTACTGCTGCTAATACGGCCTTCATGTTGAAACAGTTGTAAATTGTAATAAGACCATCCCTTATATACCTTATATATCTAATCATAATTAACTTACCAATCTCAAGCGGACGTCAAGATTATCGACATGAAGATTACCTAAAGAACCGATTAGACATTAATCAAAGACGTGTTTCTGAATCTGGAATGATAACATGGGTTTTTTTAAATAACATCACCATAGTAATTCAATATCATATTATGTCAATTGATTGCAGCAGTCTGGAGGTTATAAAACATTTATGCATAAAATATTGAGTCAATTGGTCAGTGATTTAGTCACGTATTAAAAGATTTAGATAAAAGTATTATCAACGTAGATTATGTGAGTAGGTAAAATGTAAAGGAGATTGTAAACAAAAAATTTCAATTGCTAATTGGAAAGATTTTGTTCTGCTACGGTCAATATTTTACATCCAAAAGTTGGGTTATGGTTTGGTATTAACGTGAATTTTATCCATAGATTCAATCGTGATCTTACTCCGCAGACTTTCGCAAATCACGACAAGTAATGCTAGTTAAAGTTGATTGATTCCGCGTATATAATTCTGAACTTATTCGTATATATATATTACAAATGCGGAGCAAACTATTCCCGTTTAATTCCAGAACCCGTGTAAAGGAACTTTGAAACAATAACAATGAATTAAGAGCAACCCGAGTGAGGTCCGCGAAATAACACGTACTCACAAAGAGATTGAAATCAAAGTGAGTTCATTACAGCTGTGCGGTCCAGTCGAGTAGCCAGTGTTCCCAGCCTGCGATTCTACGAATACAAATGGGATTAAAGTTTTAACCCCAAGTGGAGCACCGCTAGACGCCTGATTATCCTCCACAATGTTATTATAAAAATAGCTTCCATTAGGAACGGTGTTATCTAGGTGAGGAATCTTATATTGTGGCGAACGCTCATAATGTTTTAGTGCCATTTGGTAGTCTGAATTAACTTGGTGAGTGAAAAGTCTTTCTTATAGCTACTGTTTTGTTTCGATTTCTATCTAGTTTTCTCTATCCACAATCGATTATAGGACGACCACAAATATACCATCCAATGTTATCCAGGACTAAATTTTTTGTTACCAATATGGCAATAACAACCTGAGATAAAAAGGTAACCCAATTTTTATATTTCTAGTGAAAATTGCACCTTTTTCTTGCATATGAATGTAAATGACAAGTGTGAAGTAGAAAATGGGTCACGAAGGCATCCAAGGCACCCCACTGAAGAGAGGAGGGTGCGAATGACTTGAGAACTCATATTGTGTGGGGTAAGCTCAAAGCTGCATAGTTCTCGTTGATAGGTACTACTAAGTGTGAAAGCCACTCGTTTCTATTTGTAAACAAAGTAGTTGTAAGTACTTATCAAAAATAGAATTATGATATATGGCCTTAGGTATAACTAGATTAGGAAATAATAAAACGATAATTCGTTTTTGAATCTATATACGCCTAATTTCTTATTTTCTAATTCTTTTGAAATATTAACTAACTTGATCTAAGATTTTGCCTTTTCTGTTGGTTTATTTCCTGTTGTTGTTGTGGTAAAACAATAAAGCGTTATCTATAAATGTATCTATTTTATTAATCACGACGCAAAAACTCAAACATGGACCGATTTCGATGCGGTTTTTTAGACAATATACAATATTTGATTTTTCATATGAGAGCCAGTTTCCTTGCAGTGGTTCTTAGCTATGTTTGGTTAATATCGGTCCAGCAGTGTAAAAGCCACTCGCTATCAGCTCTTTTCTAAAATGATGTAGGCATTTTTTACCTATATTTAATAAAAATAGGTCCAAGTATGTAGTCGGGGGGTATTTTAAATTTAAAATTTATAGTTATTTTACTATAGAAAATTATATGTGAAAACTTTTGAAAAACTCAAGAGTCCCTTCATTTGCGAGTGGCCATTACGTACCACCGCATTACCAGTTATTCTTCTGTTCCCGAGCTGTCATTTGCAGACATAACTTTACTCAAGTTTGAAGAGCAATGTAGCTATTGACATAACTGTACATATTATGAGACATAAAAACTGAAGTCCCAAAATGACAGTGCAGTGCATTGCAGCGAAGTACTTTGTAGTACAAAGTTTTGTGAGGTACTGCAGTTGAGCTGGCAAGGCACTTGTTATCCGGCCAACGACTGCACTCGTCATCACCCAGCACCTATAAAAAAAACAACATACAAATAAAGATAAAAGATACAACTTAGTCGAAACATCTACGTAAATAAAAATAACGTATTCGCCCCGTTTCTAAAAAGCTATACATGTTGAATTGCGAGAGTCTTAAAGTTACTAGAAACTAAAGAGTTGCATGGAAATAACTGGATAATTGAGACTGGATCCTTCAAAAGTAATGCCGCTAGCAATAGTTTTACATTTTAAATTGCACTGCCATGCCATTCAACAGCTTTCATAACCTCGTATAACATTTAGATTTAAAAATAAAAGCGTATAGAGCACAGTAGTTTTCAATGAATTTACTTTCTCAACTATAACACTTAATTAAACCATAAAGAAAGGTTAAAACATGTAAAAAGTAATACAGTTTGTTTTTAATGGAAAAATCCAAGAGAAGATTATACACGCTTGAGGCGGGCGGGCGCGAGTGTCGCGTAATCCGCCCTCTCTAGCGCGAATGTGGGGACGGAGCTAGCACTGGACACGACTGGCCGTGGAGACTACATTTTCATAAATAAAAAACCCCCGACAGTCGACATCTTAGACCGATTTTCATCTAACACAGCTATAACCACCGCAAGGAAACTGGCTTTCAAATGAAAATAACCGCATCGAAAAACACACACACACACACACACACAGACAAACAGACAGACAGACAGACATCGACGTCAAACTTATAACACCCCTCTTTTTGCGTCGGGGTTAAAAAATATAAATTTAAAAATCCCCGACACATTGGACCGATTTTTATCAAACTTAGCTAAGAACACTCCCGATTAATTCACCTTCACAATCAAAATCGGTTCATCCGATCGGGAACAACGATGCCACAGACAGACAGACAGATACACACATGTCGTGGTGTTATTAGTTTGACATCAGACACCCCGTCGTTTTTGCATCGGGGGTTAAAAAAGTACCTAACAAATATGTTTCGATTGTTTTCGTACGCAGAAATGTGACAGTGCGTTGTATCTTAGTCTAAAACATGTTTTAAAATAATCTCAATTAGATTCAGTAAAACAAACTTCGTTTAAGGTTTTACAGCGATGATAGCTGAGTGGTAGTGATACCGACTTGCAACCCGTTGGTTACATCCTACAATGAGCCTACAATCCTACAATGAGGTTCTAATCCTACAATGAGCGGCAAGGTAATGCTTTCGGTAAATACCAGTTATTATCGTTTAAATAAATTATAACTACTTCAATTTTTTTTTCTCGATTTATTTTAAGTAAAGAAACGGATATATAAGACAATATGTAAGACTGTAATTTTACCGAAAATGTGTAGTTTAAACCTTTTTCCAGGTTGAGCGACTCCACAACTTCCGATTCTTCCGGTAACAGGTCAAGTTTAAAAGAGGTTGCACTAAATTTTAGAGTCCACCGACAAATCCACGGCGAAGTACTGTACCACTATTGTTGGTATTGTTATAAAAACTCTGCCGAGACGCGACAAAGACCGATTATTGTATATCATTTTAAACTTTACAATAGACCGTTTCAGGGGCACAAGCTCTCGGAATTATTTTCTCACACTTTTCAGCAGGACCGTCGCTGACTGACAGATAACGCACTGCCTAATAACTTAGTAAGAACAAACTTAGAATTTGCGAGGAATGTATGAATAGGTACAATGATTTTTAAAACTCATTTCATTAGTCAAATGAGGGGTGGTAAAGTTTGAATGGAACTTCTTGATTGCTTTGAAACTTGGTCTGTAGGTATAGGAACTTGATCTCTAAACTATTTACGCCTGAAATTAATAATCGATTCTGATCCGTTATCCGCGGTTTTGGATCGATACGTCATGTCATATCATTTTAGTACTATATAGGGCTTGACAGATTACTACTAAAATGACATACTTACTATGACATAACATATCGATCCAAAGTCGCGGATAACGGATCAGAGGGCCTACTCCAACTTGGCGAATCCGATGTATCGGGCTCGTCCGACGCCCGACCGAACTTACGATTCTTACCCTACTCCAACTTCACATCGGCGCGACTTGGTGTCGTCGGAACCATAAACAATCATAGGAGGAGTTGCGGATCGAATGAAATGAACCACTAGAGTTGGACGTTTCGTCATAAAAAATCATATCTCCTGGTCATCAAAACTTTCGAGTTCGTTTATTTGTTGAAATATCGAGTAATATTAAACTGTGGGTTACGGAAAAAGATTATTGCGTTTAATTAAATATTTTCAAACATATAAAAGTGCAATATTTCTAAAGTTACAAGAAATTTAACGAAACATGGCGTCTACTCTAACTTGTCAAATCCGATGTATCGGCCGATACTTCGGGCGTTTCCTACTCCAACTTGCACTTGTTTCCGTCGGTTGGCTCGGATTTTCGTTCACTCCGTCTGAACTTTGTTTGACGTTTGTTTGATCGTAAACCCTACTCTAACTGCATAATTCCGACCGATAATTCGAGTTTGACAAGAGTTTTATCGGTGATTTAGTGTCAAAATTCACGATAGCAAAATAGCTATCTTGTGATTATCGTAAGTATCTAAATGTATGAATTATTTAAACTTTCTTGATTTTTGTGATTGTTTTTGATGGAAAAGTAAATAAGTCGCGCTTGAAATTGTAAAGAAATGGCAGTGCGTATGTTTTTGGTGAAGGAAAGAAACCCTATGAATAAATAATAGTTATTATTATTTGCGCCCGGCGGATTCACCCGCGTCTTCTCACTATCCCGCAGGAACCGTTTTCCGGGATAAAAAGTCTATGTGTTAATCCGGAGTATAAGCTATCTCCATTTCAAATTTCATCAAAATCGGTTTAGTAGTTTCGGTAATACGTGGCAACAAACTTTCAGACACACACACACACACACACATAGTAGTAGGATTAGTATGATGGGATAGTAGGATTAGTAATAGGATAAGATATTATTACTCAGTTTAATATCAATATTGTACCTATCTAAGTGTGGGCCTATATCAACAATCACTACATAACAATGATGGAAGTTATATATAAAGGCAAATCAAACAAACAATACAAAGAAGACAGTGTATAATATTATTCAAAATCTAAACATTTCTCGCATGCAGCTGCTCTATGAGCTACATAATTCTACAACTGCAATCCTTATGCCAGCCAGTTCTACATTTCATTGTCTCTCAGTTTTCACTCAGCGTTCTTCTAATCGGAACAGTCTGTCACGCACAGCACATAGCTATCAGCTTGATCCGCAGACTGCCGCCGCAACTGCTTCGTAGTTTTGGTACACCCACCCATGGCGTTCAGCGTTGGACAAATTTCAGCCCACTGCAGACGCCATCAGTGTAGACATGTCTTTGTGTGTGCAATGTTTCTTGTAAAGTAAGTTTCGCTTCGAAACTTCAGTAATACAAACATGAGAAAACGATAAACCCAAAGGGCACATGTCCACGGGTGAACTGGCAAATTTATTTAGTATATTTAAGGGTGATTTGCCTATATAATAGGCTTGTTTCTGTTCCAATTTCACAAAGTCGCTGCATCCATTTCACCACTTGATTCTTCACCTAGCACTTGATAAATGACATGCAACAAAATATTAGGCTCCCGCGCTTTAAAACCGCACTCATTATGTGTTGCATTTATATCTTTTGTGAGAAAAATCAGTTAGACTCGAGTAGTTTGTTTACAATATGATTTTGCTCTAACCGTCAAATAGACTAAAGACGTCAAAGTATAACTTTTTTTTATAAGTGGCAAAGAAGTTTTGTTGCGTCTGCTTTACTTTCGTAAAATTTTTCGTATAACTTTGGAAATATTGCACTTCTAAATGTTTGAAAATAATTAATTGAACGCAATAATCTTTTTCCGTAACACACAGTTTAATATTACTCGATATTTCCACAAATAAACGAAGTCGAAAGTATTGATGACAAGTTATGATTTTATATGACGAAACGTCCAACTCTAGTGGTTCATTTCATTCGATCCGCAACTCCTCCTGTGATTGTTTATGGTTCCGACGAAATCAAACCGATCCGATGTGAAGTTGGAGTAGGGTAAGAATCGTAAGTTCGGTCGGGCGTCGGACGAGCCCGATACATAGGATTCGCCAAGTTGGAGTAGGCCCTCTTTGCTCGAAAAAGCTGACGCAACAAAACTTCTTAAGCAAAAATAAAAATTAAAAAAAGAAACATCATATAAAAATTATTATGTAAACAAACCACTCGAATAAGTAAATGATTTTTTTCAAATTCTGTAAAAATGAACCAAAAAGATGAATGGGGTTTTAAAGTGTGGGACCGTAATATTAAGTTGCATAATATTATTACAGAATCAAGCCGGTGGAAATTTGGGTTTATCGTTTTCTCATGTTCTTTTTTCGAAGTTTCGAATTGAATCTTACTCTAGAATAGTCTAGAAGAAACATTGCACACGAAAAGATGACACCGACAGCAGTGCAAATTGAAGCTCTCCTCAATTTCCTCGACGATAATCGAGATTTGGCTCGGGGAAACTTGAGGAGCTTAGACGGTCGTCTGCAGTCCCGTCGGCTGTGGGAGGAAATGTGCACATCGCTGAACGCCATAGGCGGGTGCACCAAAACTGTGAAGCAGTGGCAAAAAGTAAGTTTTCTTCAATTTATAGCTTAGTGGTATTGATGTCGGCTTGCGATCCGTAGGATGTGGGTTCAAATCTTACAATGAGCTGGAGCTATCGGTGAAGGAAAACATCGTTATAAAACCATGGCTTGGTAGTAGGATATTTTCTAGTACTCGCCTGGCTAGCTACCACCGTCAAATAATTACTTAGTTTAATTTTAACAATTTATTGTAGGTGTGGACACATAAGAAATACTTGGCGAAAGAAGCAGCGGCAGCAGCACGGAGGTCTGCCTCAGCGACAGGTGGTGGGCCATCAACAGCACCATCTTTATCACAATGGGAAATGCAGGTGGTTTCTATAATGGGAGAGGTTCCAGTCTCACACGGTGATGTCCCAATAACAAGTAAGTGTGTTACTACTGTGCATTCTACAGAAAAAAGACTTAACATATTATTAACATTTTCAATATTTAGATAGATCGATAAGTTACATGAGATCTTAAGTTACCTGCTGATGTTTAATCGGTGATAATAGCCATTTACCATAGCAGGTGGACTATAACATAAGAAATTTTCTAAGAAATATACACACTGTTTTTGTACTAAATATATTATAAATACTTAATATATAATATTATGTTGTTCTTTTACAGCCACACGGCCGCGAGTAATACCGTGGCGGCGACAGTCAGCGATTCAACCTGATGGCTCTGTGCGTGACAGACTATTCCAATTAGAAGAATGCCGTATGGAAACTGAAATGCAACGCAATGTGGAACTTGCTGGCATTAGAGCAGCTGTCGTAGAGTTGTGTAGGATTATGCAGCAGCTGGTAGATCAACTAAATACGAAAAATGTTTAGATTTAGGTTAATATTATACTCGTATGTACTTAATTTCTTCTTTGTATTGTTTTGTTGTTGTTTAGTTTAAATTTTAGTTTGACGTTTAAAAGTGAATCGTATGAAATAAAGAAATTTTGATTTGTAATATGTATATAAATTATTTGTTGTCATTAATTCACTTTTTCTAGGCGTTAATTAAAAATACACACCATTCCAAGTTCATTTTTTTTAATAAATTTTGAGTTCACTCTATACCCAAAAGTATACTACGAATATTACATCAGTACATAGGTACTTAATTAAAACATAATATTATTACTTAATCAACTTATGGGCATATATAGGTACAAATGTTTAGATATAAATCTTTGTCCCCTCCTAAAAGCATCTGTGGCAGATATGGCAGGTTGATTTGCAGGGACATGCCAACTTCCAACAATGAACAATATTAAAACTCAATAAAATTGTATAAGTTAGCTATTTTGCTGTTGTCAATTTTGACACCAAATCACCGATAAAACTCTTGTCAAACTCGAATTATCGGACGGATTTATGCCATTAAAGTAGGCTTTTGCGATCAAAAAAACGTCAAACAAAGTTCGGACGGATTGAATGTAAACCGACGGAAACAAATGCAAGTTGGAGTAGGAAACGCCCGAAGTATCGGCCGATACATCGGATTCGCCAAGTTGGAGTAGGCCCCCGGATCGATTATAATTTGGGGCGTTAGTGAAATGAATATGTATACATACACGTGATTTGCCAATTTTCAAAAATATGAAATCAATAGTGGTTTTAATTTGTATGAGAAAAATGTATGTTGGTGTATTCATATTTTTATTCAAAAAATCAACATGGACAAAGCTACGTGGTTGCTAGTTACACTTTGAAATTCGTCTTTTCGTGCAATTCCCAACGAATATAATATAATATATCATTTGAATCAGACATTTTGTTTTAGGCCTTTTAAATTTGTTTTAGAGTTGTTCCTACTAATATATTCATACTAGCTATAACGCTACAGTTTATCGCGATTAAAAGTATATTTTGTCCTTTCCAGGCTATTAAACACTTTCTGTTTAACGGTTTAGGCGCAGACAGATCAAGTTAGGTGCTTTTGCATTTATAATATTAGGTTGGAAGCATGGATTTATGTTGTAACACTGTAGGAGGGCTACTGTGCGGTTATATTCGGAAATGTAACTCCCAACACGTAAATTTGTCCGTAGGGACATGTTCCATTCGTGCATCTCCTGTACTCGAATATTTTATTGCAGCAAATTCACTGTTTAGAAAATAGGGTAGCGCAGTCGTAAAACTACGGCTCTACCTGATCTCTATGAAAGTCAAATTGACTCCAATAGACTTAAGTGCTGGAAAACTTTAGATTCAATTTTTCTTTTCTACTTACAGGGTAGCTTTGGATCACAAGTAGCCTGAGTGACGATGTGGTCGAAAATGACGTACCTAGATAACGCTATACAACTGGATTGGGAACTGGCTCTCAAGTGAGGCTGCTGGAACACACCGATAGGTGCTCGCGCGACAGGTTATTAACTTGAAGCAGCTAGCCTGGCGAGTACTAGAAGGTATCTTACCACCAAGCTATGTTTTCATCACGATGTTTTCATTGTAGGACTCGGATCCGCGTCTTACGGATCACAAGCCAACGTTACTACCACTGAGCCATCTTCACTTACGGGACAAATATTTGTGCATTGAAAAAAAGCGCAAGTATTTGTTCTGTTTCTGGGTGTTGTGGATGTCCGATCCTCGTAGTTTCTGATACCCTAGATACAGAGAAACCTAGTTAGGGGTCAGAGCCTACGTATGTGATTGTGCGGGCATTATTAAATAAAAAAAATAAAAAAAAACTACCACACAAAACTACGAATTCGCATCGCATCGCAAATATCTGCGAGCTCGCACGAATTCACCACAAGAACTTCCGATTTGATTCGCATCGCGCCGCTTCGCATCGCAGTTTTGTGTACATAATTCTCTGTGATATAGCCAGATCATTATTAGGTGATGTAATTGTGACGTCAAAACTTTGAAAGACTGTCCAGAGGGATCTAACTTTTTTTGTTAACTTTACGTATTTTATTCATACATCATGCCATCGCTCAAAACGGTGAAGGAAAACATCGTAAGGAAACCGGAATGCCCAAGAACTGCAACATTCAAGTGCATGCGACATTTACCAACCCGCACTGGGCCAGCGTGGTAGATTACAGCCCATACTCTCTCTCTGAGAGATGGCCAGAGTCCCAGCACGTGAAAGGCTGATAATGATGACGTATTTTATTTAACACTTAAATCCTAATCTTTTGTTTGCATTAGCGTACAAACTACATTTTTGCACCTTTCAAGAGTCCCATTTGGGATATTTAATTAAATAATTTGCAAGGGTTGTGTTTATAGGTGGACTACATAAAGTCCCCGTATCATCGTGCGCTGGTCCCACGGTTCTTAGGGCCTAATCCGGGGTGTGATCAAAATGAATCTCGGTGAGGTCAGTCCTTGGCCTACGGACGGACCCCTTGTGAACTTGATTAATGCCTTGAAATTAAGGAATGGGACCAGTTTGACAGCGCTGAGAATATTACGACAGGGTTTATTGAAATGTTTGGGCAAGTATCTCAGCTTTGATTTTCCCTAGACGTTGATTGTTGTTGGTCCCTGAGCAAAAACTGAAAGGTAAAATAATGCGATGCTTACATCTAATATATAAAATTCTCGTGTCACAGTTTTCGTTGCCATACTCCTCCGAAACGGCTTGACCGATTTTGATGAAATTTTGTGTGCATATCGGGAGGGTCTGAGAATCGGCCAACATCTATTTTTTATATCAATTTTTTTTATTTTTTGTAGTTCACGCGGGTGAAACCGCGGGGCGCAGCTAGTAATATATAACTTCATATATCAACATACTTACATTTTTGTCTTTTATCTCAACGCCTTGTTAAATACTGATGCGATTTTTCTTCTAAAATAACTATTCTGTGGTTATATCTGAATTTTATTTGAGTGTTGAGTGTTATGAAAATTGTTACATACAAAACTTTATAAATTAAAATTAATCATTTATTTTCAATCTCATATGGACAAACTGTAAAAGATCCTTTTTTGTACAGTTTTAAATAAAAAAAATGCAAAAATTTGTTATTTGTCACCAAATAAGGTTCATCTTATTATTTTAAGGTTAACGTTTTTTATCAAATCAAAAAAGTTCTATTTTTTACATACAATGTCTAGAAAACTATATTATCAGGCAAAAGTTGTTATTCTAAATAACCTTCTAAGCGTAATGGTCACAAAGAAACCTTTCATACAGTCACCGTACACAACACCTAAATAAGTTTTGTCGAGAAAGTTGCAAGGGTTCGTACGAGGTAAAGTATTTCCCTAAATTGGTAGATACGGCAAGGGAAAGGGCGCGTAATACGACTGTCACGGGCGGACTAGATGAATTGATGAATTATTACAGGCCTCGCGGCTAATTTATTTACTTCCCTGTGAAAGATACCAAGGTCTGTAATACCGAAAAAACTTGCCAAGTGCAAGTTGAACTCTCGTACCGAAGGTTCCGTACAAATTTCTTTTTTTGTTGTTATTAAACTACATGTTAACGGGTTTCCGATTTTTTTCCTTTACATGTACGAGTATGTGCTGTAAGACCATGCTTTGTGCCAATTTTCAAGACTCAACGGGAAGTACCTACCTACATAAACGGTCATATCGTTTGTCTGCGTTGACTTACAAGTTTGATTATTTCACAGAGCTGAATGTTTGATATAAATTTCAACTTGATATCTCAACGCATTCTTGAAAAAAATGGCCTCGACAGACAGACAAACAGACAGACGGACAACAAAGTGATCCAATAAGGGTTCAATTTTTCCTTTTGAAGTGTGGAACTGAAGTTAAAGAAGTTTTGGCTACTTCTTCTGACTTTTCAATTTGTAATAGTTGTAATAGTTGAGTGACGCGGCGAGCGTCGTGCAGTGTACATATTGTCCCTAGTTTTTTTACGTTAAATAATATTATAAGCTAGAATTTCGCGGCAAAAGTTCATAATATTATTGGTAGATGTGTAAAGTGAATGTAGGACTATTTGCTAATAAGTAGTTTTGTGTTTATGTGCGAATAACACGATTAAATGTTTTTTAGTTCGTAACAGTGAGTTCAATTACCCTCTATTTGAACATATAATAGTGGTGCTTTGAATTGGACTTCGTTTATGCCGGCAAAATACTGAACTTGGTGTCTTTGTGTTTGTTGGCGTACTTCACTCATTTTGGCGCACTGTCTGAAGCCTATAGGCACTGAAAACTGAAGAAAAAAGAAACACTAATCACTAAGTTAATACCGCCACTGCCATCTCTGGTGAAACATTTGCACTAATAGGTTGCTTTAACTGATTTTGTACAGTGTTGACATAATGGTTCAGTGCGCAGCTTGTGGCAAATTTATTAGTGCGAAAGATGGAGTTACCTGTCCTAAATGTAACTCAAGAAGTCACAATGAATGTGTCAGGGTGCCAGTGGGGGTCGCTATTGCTAATACCTGGAGATGTGGTGACTGTCAATCTAAAGCGCCAAAGGGACGCGACCCCTCTACGCCCACCCGGGCTATGCAGGATAGCTATGTTACACAAGTCCCCCTCCCCTTGCGTGGAGATCCCGCGGTTGCGGCTAGCGCGCCTGACGCTCCGAATCAAGTCGATGCTGAAGTGATGCGCGCCCTGAGGGAGGAGATGCGGGCAGAATTCACCAAAATGAATAGCCTAATGACTTCTGGATTTAACTCCTCGAAAGACGGTATGGCCACCGTACATGATGAAATGCGTGAGCTTAGAAGGGAGATGAGTGCGACCCGTTCCTTTTTTAATGAGCGCATGGACGCATTTGATGCTCGAATTGTTGCCTTGGAATTGACCCGGGACGTGGTACCTCAATCGCCGGACGTAACCTCGCTGGAACAAGCTCTCGCTGAGGTAAAGAATCAGCTTAATGATCGTGAACAAGAATACCTACTCAATGACGTGGTTATAACTGGTCTCCCGGAACAGAAAGGGGAGAACCCAGTCCATCTTGCCTTGCTCTTAGGCGCAAAAATGGGTATAGAGATGGATGAGCGTGATATAATGTTGGCCGAGCGGGAGGGCGCCCCCCGCCGCCCGAAGGATGAGTCGCCGCTCCTCGTGCGCAGCCGCCGCGTCGTTGTCCGCTTCTCGCGCCGCGCTGTCCGTGATGGTTACCTACAGGCAGCGCGCGTCCGCCGCGGCCTCACCACCAACGATCTTGGCATAGAGGGTGCAGCTGGGCGTATTTACATCAATGAGCGTCTCACAAGAACGAATAGTCAACTTTTTGCGAAGGCTAGAGAGCGGTGTAGGGAACACATGTGGAAATATTCTTGGACGAGAGAAGGCCGAATATACGTCAGAAAGGAACACGGGACTCCATATTTCCGGGTTATGCAGGAGAAGGACATTAGCAAAATTTTTGTAACTGGGTCTGTTTGATCGGGCTAGTTATCTGTGTCTTCTTTTTAAATTTAAATAATGGACATGTTGCCCCATATAAACTGGTTTTACTACTCTGTTTTTGTTTGTTAAACTGTAAGAATTCTAAACCTTTTTTATGTGCAGTATATTTGTTTATATACTGGTTTTGTGTCTTGGGCAATGTGCAGTCATCGTCATCTATATGGTCTCAAGCATTCAAATTGTACTTTACTAGTACTGCCAGAAGTTCTAATAACATTTTATTACATTTTCTTTTATTTTTTATTTTTTCACATCTTTGTTTCAAAATTCTTTGTTTGATTTTTTATATCATTGTGCTTAGAATATTTATTATTTATAGAAAATGGATCACTTCTCTATACATGTTATGTAACAATATATTATTTTATGAAGATATTTCTGTTACCACAAGGAGTTTAGTTTTGTTGCCGAACGGATGTTACAACGAGTACTCGTATTTGCATATAGTTTCTATGGTTAAATCAGAGTTATTACGGGTCCATAAAGAACTATTTTCTGTGTTGTCATTTTCTTGTATCAATTGTGTGCTAACCGTTAACAAGATCATTCCTTGTTATGTGTTGTTTGTTTATGTACCCTTTACATTCCTGGGTCAACCCCGTTGTAACGTAGTCGTGAATAGCACGCTCAGTTTGTACCTACAAGTCTTATCACAATATAGTCAAAGCGTTGTACGTAAAAATTATTTTCTAAGTACTTGTGTCTGGTTGTTATTGTGTGTGTTTGTGTGGGAATACTGTTGCTGCTGTGTGTGTGAAATTATTGCTTCGTACTTGTGTCTCTTTATTACTAGGATACTACTCTTATATCAACTATTTAATTTTGATCGAAGTATGTTCATGTATATAATTATATCATGTATATGTATATATGTATTAAATTGTTTATATTTTATTTTACGGTTTTTGTTTATGTATATAATTTTATGTGTCAATATAATTTTATTATTATGTTTATATTTTATTTATATAATAGACGTCTACTCAGGAGAACCCATATATCATTGTTTGTCTCAGTTGCAATCAACCGGCATTGTATGTTTAAATCTTCTAAGAATTAACTCTATTTTTTTCACTATTTATGGTCTTACATAATGGTTAACAACAAAATGCTAAAGGTTGGGCTTTTTAATGCTGGTTCTTTAGGTACCGATCATGATAACTTTATTGTAGCAATGGAAAGATACTCGGTAGATATTATGGCAATAAATGAAACATGGTTGAGGCCGGGCGAAGATAACCGCGCTCCTTTTGTGCCTACTTACAGGCTACGCCATAAACCACGTCCGAGCAGCATCCGCGGTGGTCGTGGTGGAGGTATCGGTTTTTATATAAAACGTGGTGTTAACGTGCGCTCCTGTACCCACCCCACGAACCCAAACGTGGAACAGATGTGGTTGAAATTAAATGTTAAGGCTTCTAAACTGATAATTGGAACTGCGTACCGCCCTCCATGGTTGGATGTAGACCTCTTTCTGGATGCATTGGTTGATTCAGTCACGTCGTTTTCTAACTATGACAATATCATCTTAGTAGGAGACTTCAACATTAATTTATTGAATGAGAATGATCCTAAAACTAAACTCTTCAAAGAGTTTTTAACTTGCACTGGTTTGAGTCAGCTCATAGAACAACCCACCCATTTTACAGATAGCAGTCAGACCCTAATTGATGTAGTCTGTTCAAGCGTACGATCGCGAAATATATGTGTGGACTTGGTGGGTACACACATTGGTCATGCTTTTGTTTCATGTGAGTTCATATTTAGGAAGCCTAAAATAGCGCCTAGATCTATAACTTTTAGGCCTATTAAAGACATATGTCTTGACATATCTATTTACAAATGACTTAGAATGTGTGAGGTGGGACCTTATAAATTCAGCAGAGCATATAGATGACATGGTTATGTTTTTTACTGAAGTAACTAAGTTAGTTTTTGATTTACATGCTCCTATGAAGTCTATTGTCGTTAAAGAACTACCAAGTCCATGGTTGACTGGTAATGTTAAGATGATGATGCGCCTCCGTGATGCTGCGCTTGCTAGATATCATAAAACTCAATTGCCAGGTCATAAACTTTTTTACAAAAGCTTAAAAAATCAAGTGTCTGTTGGCCTACACTATGAGAAAAAAGCCTTTTTTAAAGAAAATATTAATAGTCATATTAATAATCCGAAAATGTTGTGGAAAAATTTAAAAGCTAAGGTGTTGCCACCAAAGTCTATAGAACTCCCATCTCAATTCAATGACCCTAATGCAATTAATGAACATTTTCTTAACATTCCTGGAAATGGAGCGACTAATATTTCTTACCTAACATTTTTTGCATTTCATAAGTTTGGTTCTGGTTTGTTCTCCTTCGAACCTACTAATTCTCTGAACGTTTTAAAATTCTTAAAGGAAATCAAGACAAATGCCGTAGGTATGGATGAAATATCAGTTGACATGATCAGCCTCATGCTGCCCCAATGTTTGGATACCTTAACAGCGTTGGTAAATAAATCAATAGCCACTGCAGTATTTCCGACTGCTTGGAAAACTGCAATAGTTAAACCAATACCTAAAGTTAGTACACCTTTGGCCATTACAGATTTGCGACCTATTAGCCTGTTGCCATGCCTTTCTAAGATTCTCGAGAAAGTAGTTTATGCGCAAGTGACTAAATATTTAGAAGGTCATAACATTTTACCGGAGATGCAATCCGGTTTTCGCAAGGCTAGGGGAACTAATACGGCCTTACTAGATGTAACCGATAATATTCTCGCAGCACAGGATGAAGGCTTGGGTACGATATTAGTTTTATTGGATTTTTCGCGCGCTTTTGATTCAATTGATATATCTCTTTTGCTATCTAAATTGAACTACTATGGATTTGATTCTAACGTAGTTCAATGGTTTGATTCCTACTTGAGTAATCGGACACAATTAGTGGAATTAAAAAAAGATAACGGTGAGGCTCTGCGTTCTAATAGACGTGAAGTAAATAGAGGGGTGCCTCAGGGGTCAATTTTGGGACCTTTACTTTTCATTCTTTATAGCGCAGACATCATTGACAATATTCGGCATGCTAGATTCCACATTTACGCTGACGACATACAAATGTACCTATCTTTCAAACCTGATGACTTGCGTGCAGCAGAGGTTAGATTAAATGAAGATCTGGAGAGAGTCCAAGCGTGGGCTGTATCTAACTCGCTATTGTTGAATGCTAAAAAGACGAAATATATGATTCTAGGATCCAGACATCAAACGCATCAAATAGCACTGAAGAATCCTCAATTAATAATAGGTGGAGAAGCTATTGAGCGAGTCTCTGAAGCACGAAACCTTGGTCTTATTTTCGATGAGCAGCTGAAATTTGAACACCATGTATCCGAATCCGTCAAAAACTGTTTTTACCGCCTAAAAGTTTTGTATAAAATTCGGAATTATTTGAGTACGGACATGCGAATTTCCCTTGTGGACACACTTGTGCTGTCTAAATTTAATTATGCTGACTCTGTTTATGGTCCATGTCTCTTCTCTAAAACCTCGCGTCTCATTCAGAGAGTCCAAAACGCGTGTGCTCGGTTTTGCTTTCAGATACCGCCTCGCAGCCACATAACACCTATTTTAAACCAGCATAACATTCTGAACATGAAACATAGGAGGTATCTTCATCTGGCGACGTTGATGTTTGGAGTGGTTAAGTTCCAACAGCCGAGTTATCTGTTCTCTAAACTGGTATGGGTCAGTGACCATAGTAGGTTTTCTTTAAGGTCATGCTCCTATCTGTTGCGTACCCCACGGCACGGCACGGCTGCATTTCGTGGCAGTTTTCGTTTCTGCGCCACGAAGTGCTGGAACTCTCTTCCACCTCCGATACGTAAACTTAACGGTAAATTCAGTTTTAAAATAAAACTCAAACATTATTTATTAGAACAACAAAAATTATTTTAAAATTAATTATTTATTTATTTACTTATTTATAATCTTATTAATATTATTTTATCTATATAACTTAACTTACGAGCTATTGATATATTGACAGTCAGTCAAACACTCAGTGGACCAAATGTGCTGGCCTTGGAGTTAGTTCATTTTATTTCATAAGTTTTTATTTTTTTCCTATTGACTCATACCAGAATGGGGAACTTATAGTGTTCTTTCAGGGAGCTGTTAGTTTGTATATTATGTACAATTTTAAACTATAAATATACATTTTTCACTTATTGTTACTACTACTACTACATTATTACTTCTGTTGATTTTTATAAATATTTATTAGAATATATATACATACAAAATTACAAATATTACATATACTTTCCATTGTTTATTTTTTTTTTTTCTTTTTTTTTTGTTTTGCCGTGTCTTTACAGTATGGATTATTTATATATATATTTATATATTTTTTTATTTTATTTTTATTTTTGTTTACGTATTTTTAATGTTTTTCCAAATAAATATCCGCACGTCACTCAATAGGGTCTTGGCTGAAAATCAGCGCTGTGGATTCGTCCATAGCATATGCTGAGCCAAGACCTTTTTGGGAGGTACTGCACACAGCAGCAGTGTTCGCACCATCGCGTAGTTTAATGATTTATGTATAATAATTTTACTGTTTTATTGTGTGTGCTTCTTTCTTTTGTTATTGTGTGCAGTTTTGCCAAATAAAGTCTTTCTCTCTCTCTCTCTCTCTCTCTCTCTCTAATTAAAGTTTATCTCACAAATTCACGTTGTAACGGTATGAAAGCGGCCATGGTGCCACATCAGAAGTGCGAAGATAACAAATTGTACAAGGCGCACTTACCGCCCTAGCTTTTAATATCATAATAGTGTGAGCATGCATTTGAGACATAACAAGACAAACATTTTGAACTTTACTCAATTACAATACGACAGGAAATTAAATAGCAAGAGTTGTTGCAAGTTGTACTAAGGCAACGCTTTACATTTAGTAGGTTTTTTACACATGTGCTGTGAACTCAACAACCGTGTAATGACCCTTCCATGTATTATAAAGTCTTTTTACCCTTTTATAGCGGAAATTACGGTCTTTTCCTTTCACGCCGAGCAGAAAAATGCCTTTGAGTTTATAAGGATTTACATTTTAATTATCTTAAAATATTTTGTCAGTTTGAGAGAAAACTAAAGGAATAAAATAGATAATTAACTAACTTTACTTAATTTGTGTAATATGTAAATATCATCTATATTTTATAATTTTTTAGGTTATGCTATACTTTTACTTTTTGTGTACAATGTTAACGATTTTTTTTGGTATGATATAGGTAGGTTTTTATGCCTGAAATATATATATATATATATATATATATATATATATTATATTATTTATTTTATTATTTATTTTCACAACAATGTAATATATAAATCTCCAGAACTTCATGTTACATTTACTAGCAAATCCAAAATCTAAAATAATAATTATCACATGAAAAAATAATTTATTAGACAATCTATATTGAAAATTTAAAACCTAGTCACGGAGTCCTCTAACAAGGTAATACTGACCTATCAATTTTTCAGATTAGCTAACGTAAATGTGATTAAAAGATTATATTATTATTGTTTATTATGGTATGTTTTGGTCTCCGATTATAAAAAAACATAGACGCCACTTAATTTCGCCAAAAAGCTTCCCGCTAAGCGGCTTAACATTAAACAGTGAAATAGCTCGGCAGATACATAGGTAATGCCGGAAATAGCTGGACATGCACGAACCTTGCAACGACAAATAGCACGAAATGTTGCTTAATTTTTAAAGTTGTCAGGTAATGTAGCAAATAGAAAAAAAGAGGGTTGTAAGCTTCCGTTTTTAAAGATTTTTAACATTGCATTACCTTACTATAAGTACCTACTTGTACTTTTTAGGATGCAGAAGTTGGTAGTTAGGTGAAAAGTGGATACTTGTTAAAAGCTTTACGAATCATGGTTCGTGTTTTTAAAACAGAATTATTCAGACTAAATTTAAGTAAATACAAATCATATTCGGTGGATAATGGTAAATACCCTTTTTCGGAGATAAGTACTAGCTTTCATAATCAAAGAGATTCATAGTGAATTATCTACATATTATGAATACAACCTGCTAGACATTCTGCTGGCGATAATCCAAGAGTATCCATCACCGATGAGGATTTACGCTGGACGGGGTGCACGAAGGCATTTGTAAGGTACTGTTTTTACTGGAACATTTTTAGAGATAAGACTAGATCTAGAATGTAGCACATTATCTGTATGTACTAGTCATATGAGTAGTTTATCGCGATAAAAAGTAGCCTATGTCCTTTCTCTAGCCTATCTCTGAACCAAATGTCATTTAAATCGGTTCAGTAGTTTAGGCGTGAAAGACAGACAGAGTTACTTTCGCATTTATATTATTATAGTAGGGATATGAATGTATACCTTACACAATGATATAATTTATCATTCGTTGGCATGCAAGCTGATTCCCTAAACGCACTTATGGAATGTGTATTAACGATTGCAAAGTACAAATCTTTGATTGTTATTATTCTCACCGGCCAGTTCTTGTTAGGTAAAACTGTGTTGGAATTAAAACCTTTTTTACGGGGTGGCAGCGAAGATGTGTTGCAAATATTGCGCTATAAAACGCAGTGAGTAAATGCTTATGTATTAATGCTCTATGCGTACACTATCTACCACCGCATCTTTGCATTTCAAGTAAGATAGCGGTCAAACGATAGCCTACTTTACTGTAGAGTGTAGACTTGTAGAGGGCCAAGAAGGATAAAGTAGCTTTTACCTGGAAAATCTATGAAAGAAAACATGTTGAACACTTAGCTAAAATGTAGGAACTGCTAGAAAAGCTTGGTATATAATATTTCGGACGTGAGAGATTCTACAAATGGACTATTCAACATAAATATATATTACCTATATAGTATTAAGAGCAATTTCAAATTGTTTAATTCAGTTTTATAATTTTAACCATTGATCAAATTTGATCTGAACATTTTAATTTATTTAATTAGGAGCCAGTTCCCAGTCCAGGTTTAGCGTGGCGCCATCTTTGATCACATCGTCACTTAACATCAGGTGTAAATGGTAAAAAAAAAGGTATGTGAAAAATAGAATAATAGCAACTAGACCTTAATAATAAGATAACCTGCTTATAGTAAAATAAGATTGTAAATTTTATACCTAGTTCTGACCCCTAACTAGGATTAGAGTATCATGAAGTACGTTATCCGTATATACATCACCTAGACAGAGCAAAAAATTTGCGATTTTTATGAAAAAACATTTTGTTCGTAGCGTCAGTCGTACCTACGACCTCTTGCTTTACAGTCGGTTGTTTACCATTGCACCACATTGATTGTCAATTGAGTCCTTATTAGTGTGCTCTGTAGGACATAAGCCTCTTCTGATGCAAGCCACAGAGCTCAGATCTTCGGCTCATCTCATATATGTAATTACTGCCATTTATGCAACACTTCTAGAAGCAATTGAAGTTATTACAATTTTATGAGTGTTAACTCAACACGAAATTCATTGATTTTTATCAGAGAACATAAGATTTGGTGTATTTTAATTAAAAAACAGATATATATAGCAACAAATAGACTTCGGTGGAAAACCCACTTTTGCGATACAGTCACGTTTAATCTTAATTGATTAATAACATCGAAATATAATTTTCAATGATTAGCAATGACTTTGCATTAAAAAATGTGATTTTTTTACATAGATATAGAAATACACAAGTGGAAGATAAATATTTAAAACTATCTGTCTCTGCAGTTGTTCACGCGGACTTCAATTTATCGCGATAAAAAGTATACTTGCTTGCATTTAAACAATCATTGAGATCATTGAGATCCGCTCAGTGGTTTAAGCGCGAAGAGGTAGGTACCTAACAGACAAACAGATAGATTTACTATTGCCTTTACAAAATAATTCTACTCGGATGGCCATCGCGAAACAATCTATGCTGAAAAAGTGCGGCACGGAAACTTTGTCCTCTGACAAAGCACACTGCGTGGTCCATTCGACCCGCAGGTAATGCCACCTATATCACCATGTTTTTGTCCAGACTCCAGCCTAACCGAAAACGCAACAAAAGGACGACACGAAATGTGATTACTCAGCTCGTACTGGGGCTTGCATGTCATGACAGCAGTGAATTACTGGCCACCACAGTTATTTTTCCCCCTTTTTCAGGTATACCAACAAAAGCGAACAAAAAGTTATGTTGTCGCGCCGCACGGGCAAGCGACGTTAAATATTAGCACACGGATGTTGTAAACACGCCGTGACATGTTTGGAATAGAGCAACCTGCAGGAATCTCGCCGAATTCGTTTTCCACTAAAATTAAGGTGAAATTTTCAATCTCAAGAGAGGAAATATCACAATTTAACTTGGTAGCATTTCTTTCTTCGTTTATTTTGGAACATGCGAGGTTTTGGTCCAACCGCGCTAATCATACGCTAATACTTACCTAGTATTATAAATGCGAAAGTTGTGATTGAGTGTGTGTTTGTTACTTCATAACATTGAAACGGCTCAAGAGATTTGAGTGAAATTTAGAATGGAGACTTTTTATGCCGGAAAAATGTGGGATAATGACGAAACCTCGGATGTAACCGCGGGTTGCAACTAGTCTGACATAAATGATCTAAGTAAGGTCAGAGACAAAAGCGGCTTAACACACTCAGTTTCATGAACACCAAACTAAGCTGACTTAGCATATAGGTAGGTAGGTATGTGAAAAATTAAGCGTAATTAGGAACTTTTGTCTTTAACTGTGCCTCCTGTACTAACTTACAAAGGTCACTGTTTCACAACAAGTAACATATTTCACAAGGTGGTAAGAAAAGTGAACCAGTGAGATGTTACCTGCTGTGGATAATGTTAAAGAGATTTTAGGTAGTCTAGCGACCCGCCCCGCAGAATTTATCCGCAAACAATCCTATTTATTTTCTATCCGGTGGGATTTTTTTAACAAATTGTTCCTTAATAACACGATCTCCAAATTTCATGCCTCTAGAACAGGCGGTTGTGCTTTGCGTTGATATGTGAGTGAATGAGTCAGGATGCAAATTCATTTATCGATGAATCAAGTTAGATGGTAAACTAACAGCATCGTAGCTGCGGTCAGGGCTGCCAGAGGTGCAAACCTTTTAGAAGCGCTTCTAAACTTGTAGACCTGAGACCTACATGACCCATCGCAGCATAATTACGATGAAAATTATGTTTTATGCTAACATGCATTTGCTTACCATAGCGTGCCAAAAACTATTTACTGCTGACTCGCGCTTAACGAATATATTTTTAAACTACCTATATTATTTATCTTTTACACTCTTATGCAGAAAATAAATGTCTAATACTCTGTCAGAATGATTTACATATCGTTTCTTTTACTAGAAAATATGTTTTAAAATTCAAACCTTGCCCTGGGTGCTCGTGATGACGCTACGAGTATGACACTGTGCTCCAATAGTTAAAATATTAAAACACTGAACACTTACAAAAGTTCCAAAGAGCAATAAAACCGTTCAAAATATTTACCGAGCTATAGAAACACCTAGACCGCACTTGTAAGATGAGAGCATACCTCGGAACCTGACCCAAATAAAACATCGCGCTATCTGCCGTCGC
Organism: Opisthograptis luteolata; assembly: GCA_931315375.2. Taxonomy (NCBI): domain Eukaryota; kingdom Metazoa; phylum Arthropoda; class Insecta; order Lepidoptera; family Geometridae; genus Opisthograptis; species Opisthograptis luteolata. The sequence goes on along the minus strand of OV928047.1, from coordinate 5,983,348 downwards.
CGTCGCGGATTTGTTGGCACAGTAAAGAATTTAGTGCTCACCCCTGTCCGCCGCGACCTTACCACGTGTGGTAGCTGCATGGGAGGTACTCACTGAAAGTGGATGCCTGCTTCACTGGATTTTATGTAATAATATACAGTTCAGGTACCGTTTTCAGCAACTCTTATGTTAAAAGACAAAAATTTATTGCATTACATAATGTTACAATGGAAGGATTGTTAATTTATGGGTTAGAATCGTTATTGAGCAGGTTGGGCACAAAATAAAGTGTTACTTATTATTTGAGGGGAGGAAATTGAAATAAAAAAAGAAAAAAAATGTGTTTCTTTCAGAAGCAAATGTAAATATTTGAGATTTGACTTAGATGGTGATGGAGTGGACCTATGCCAAGAAAGCATTTTAGAATCATGCTAGATTCGCTCTGCAGTTTGATCCGTCGTTTTCCGCTATCCCGCAGGAACCTTTCCCGAGATAAAATGTAGCCTGTGTGTTAATTTAAGGTACCTTTAAGCTGTTTTCATTCTAAATTGTAAGCAAATTCGTTTAGCCGTTTCAGCGTGATGAAGTAACAACTCACTCACTCAGAAACTTTAGAATTTTTATCACTAGTTTGATTTGATTATTGTGTTACTTTACTTTTTTGTACATATTTTGCATTTAGCTAGTAACAGACAGCAACAAAATTATTCCTTGGTGACATTACTTCCCCTAAAAACGTATTTTAATAATTCTATAAGCTAAATCTCCAACCTCGAAAGATATGGCGAAGTTCAACTAAAAGTTAAGGTTTAAATTGGGCTGCGGTGAGGACGCCCTCTCTTGGGCGTAAACTTATTTTAAAGGGTTGTAAATCAAAGTAATACGGCACCACTCAATTAACTGTGGATTCTAGATAAATATAATAAGTTTAAAGTAAACCGTTGCTCAAGATTCGTGGTAAACTTTAATGTCGATGTCGCTATCAACTTATAAATGTGGGGATATTTGAGTATTTTGTTGAGGATTTAGATGAAAACTTTGGGTAAAATCTATGTTAAACAATTTATTGGCAAAGAAGCAGATGGCCTTTTTACTTTTTACTGAGTAGTGTTTGATCACAAGTCACCTGTAGTCGAAGGTGGCGCCACGCAACATCAGGGTTGGGAACTGGCTCTCAAGTAGGGCTGCCGGACAACACCGATAGGCGCTTGGTAACAGATTCTAAACTTGAGGGTGGTAGCTAGCTAGGCATGGACTAGATAATGCCATACCACCAAGTAAAGTAGGTACGTATATATACGTATACCTATAAAGGTAATTTGGTTTTAATATGTAATTTATCAGGCAGCACAGGTCGGTACATGTGAACGTAATCAACTTTTATATCCACTTATATCTACTAAACTCTTTAAACATTAAAAAAAAGGCTCTACTTATAAAGAAAAACAAAAATCATTAGCTTAAATATCCGGAAAAAATGTTGACAATGTCCCTTTGGTAAGCCATCCGGATTAATAAGCAAGCGCTCGAGCACTGATTGATCTTTCAAGTAAACAGACGTCCACTCATCCAGCCAGATTTGAAAAATGTCGCATTATATAGAACTTTTTTGTGTGCAGTAAGATATTATATGAAAAATAATATTTTTCTGGCAATAATGAAATAAAAAAAAAGTCTCTAAGTTCTAATTTAATTTATTTTTACGTATAATGCCAAGCCTTTTTTCAGCGAACCGCTTCGATGAACGTGTTACTTTGAGGAAAACAAAATGAACTTATTCCATCAAAATATTGTTCCCGGAAACGTCGCCGTAAAAGTATCGCGAAACCGACAAAAGAGTTTTATGAAAATAAGCAAAGTATGAAATGCAATTTTGACCCAGAAAATATCTTCAGCTCACCCTTTGGGAGAGCACTTACCCTCGCTTTTTTACACAATTCTTTTCTCTGTTTCTCTTATTTAATATTGAACGTGGTGTAATTTTTAACAACATCTCTTAATGAGGCATTGAAAGGGAACACTTCAGTAAACATTTTTGAAGCTAGCTGCATCGTTTCTTTTATCATGGGGAATCATTATCAGCCTTTCACGTTCCCACTGCTGGGACTCTGGCCTTCTCTCAGAGAGTATGGGCTGTAATCTACCACGCTGGTCCAGTGCGAGTTGGTAGATGTCGCATGCCCTTGAATGTTGCAGTTCTTGGGCATGCCGGTTTCCTCACGATGTTTTCCTTCACCGTTTTGAGCGATGGCAAATCCGCACATAACTTATTGAGTCATAGGTGCGGGGTCGAGAGGAATATTAATTTATTATTGTGACTGTGTGGCAGGCCACACCAGGTGGATTGACAACGTTGTAAGAGTCGCAGGGAGCCAATCGATGCAAAGGGCTAATAGCCGTTCATGGTGGCGTTCAAAAAGGGAGGCCTATTTTCAGCCGTGGACTTCTTCTAGCTGATGATGATGATGATGATGATAATAGTGACTGTACATGTCTGCTAGTTCACTATTATTACATACATCCATCTCATTTACAACACAAAAAGGTAAATCGTAAAATCGTCACGTACGACTCTGCACATAAAATATTTTTACAAGCTTACTGTCACCATTTTTTTGCGATATAATGAAAACATATGACGTATACGGGTCACGAAATGAAAAAGTTAGTGTTCCAGCCGCAGCTGGAGTTATACCGGTTATATGAATCTAGGTTAGAATACGGAATGCCGGCTCTAACCAAAAGTTATGGATGGTGAAAAGATTGAATGGGCAATATCGCAAGGAACAACAAATCTAAATGAAAATATTTCCTATCCGAACAAAACGCATTGCGTACTCGTTCAAAATATAATAGACTAGGTTATAAAGAAAAATACGTAATCGTAGGTGTATTAATTTTAAATATCTTACGAATCTTGCCAATTTGATGATCATTTATGTACAATAGTTAAACGACCCAGCTCTAAAAACGATAAGTCCTTCTCAAATATTATTTTTTTCTGCTTTAGGTGGACCTACTCCTAATTTATTGCCAATTTTGGATCATCATCATCAGCCTGTATCAGTCCAATGCTGGACATAGGCCTCTCCCATGATACGCCAAAGCCCGGTCTTCGGCTTTTCTTATCCAACCACTGCCAGCCACTCGGCGCAAGTCGTCGCTCCACCTTGTCGCAGGGCGTCCTACACTACGTTTGCCAAGTTGCGGTTTCCACTCAAGAACACGTCTACCTCAACGGTTGTCGGTTCTGCGGCTTATATGACCAGCCCACTTCCACTTCAGCAATTTTGGATATGATTGGCAGAATTATATGCAAGTTTTATACTTTCGAAAAAGTTTTTTGAATACATAAGTGTGTATTAAACACGACATTTTATTACGTTAAAAATGAATGTTTTTCTAAAACGAGTTATAAAAACAGACAAATTCATATGAAGTCGTTAGCAGAGAAAATAAGCGAAAATAGATGAACCAAAAACTATATTTAAAATTCCTTTGTTTTTAAATGTAATACTCTAGTATAGGGAAGGTAACATTAACTATTTTTGACAGTGCTATTGTTTTTAAAAACTACAACGATTTACCGTTAGCTGCGGTGGACAATAAATCGTGTTTTATTTTCCCATTCGACTATTCACACCTTCTACGCTACAATTTATCATTGTTCATTTTTCAAAGCTTTATATTGACTACAATTATTATTTCAGTCGCAGTTTTGGTGTTACTAAGTTTATGTCTCCCAAAGCTATTTAGGGTATATACAAAAAAGCTACTCAATGGGACCTACTGTTCTAAGAAAGCACATTATTAATATTTAAAATAAAATAGTTCATTAAAACTACAGATTTTTTAAATAAATTAGTCAATTTTCTTTCGTCATCGATGCGAAAGCTGTAAAAGTGTATCGCCGAAACTTTCCCACGTTTTGCGTCGAACCTCATAAAGTGACGTCAGTAAAATAGTCGTAAAATATGTAATAAACCATAAAATTCTTATTTTTACCCTCCATTATTTTTTCGATCCCGTAAATTATATTGTCACAGTTTTTTTAATCAAAGTTCGCAGCTTGCTGTTGTTTATTTTTTAGATTGTAGTGTTGACTTACTTTTAAGCGTGATGATATTGGCAGCAGTGGTGGTTCTTTGAACAGCGTAGCTGCTAGCAAATGGGTGTCAGTGTCTTTAAATTATACTAGCACAAACTCTGAGCATCAATAAATCACTTTTTCAATTTACCACCAACGGCGTTTATCAACTGACACTAATTTGGTTATACTTCAATTAAGTGTAAACGCAACACCAATAAGGTTGTAAAAATCAGAAGCTCAAAGCAATATTGCCCCGGACGAGACGCAAATTGAACGCTAAAGTTTTTGCGACGCGTCGATAGAAGACGCCAAGCGAGTCGCAGCGCAGAAAGGCTATTAATTATGTGAGAGGAAATTGAAACCCCAGTGGAAATGGAAAAGTAATAAAATGCAACAGCGATTGCAAGATGAGTGCGGCTTCACCGCCGCTGTCCGCTCTGAACTGCAGCAATCTCTCTCTAGTTCGCTATCTTATTTTACAATGTACTTTTCATATCACGGAATCTAACTGCTATTCAAAATCAAAAGATAGTTTTAGTAGGATATATGACCACTTTAAAACGTCAAACTTAAAACTAGCCAAGCCTGTTCCAACCTTCTTACGCCGGCAAAAGAAAAGGCAAGCAACGCCCGGCAGGTAATATTTTGTCACATTTACCATTTTATTCTCATTATTAATTAATTGAGTTAGAGCAAATTCACTACAATCATCATAACTATTATGAGGTGATCCAGAATGGTGAAGTCTGAAACTTTAAGAGAAGTCTGAAACTTTAAGAAAGTTGTTCGAAGAAACCCGTCATTCATTTTAGAGTTAAGTAAAACATAATTTATACATATTCAAAAAACGCGTCTCGGGAACCGAAGCTAGTAATTTCTCTAAAATCGATAACATAGTTGAAATTTCAGACGTTTTACACTACTGACTTATATCTTGATGAATCACCAATGTACATACTTATAAAATGATAATCCACCTTTAACTTTGCCGGAGTCAGAGAACAGATGCAAATATTAATCAACAGCTTAAATAAAATGCAAATTTAGCGATACTGAACACCTAACTTAATTCGCTCATTAAAAATTTAATTACGATAGCGCGTACTGCAGCACTGCTACTGACGTTGGTTGATAATATCAATTTATCTTTAATCATAGTCGCGCCTCAATTAGGCTTAATGCATTGATAAATTGTAACAGGAGGATATATATCACTGGAATCTAGTTTACATTTGTGTGGTTCGCATTTATTGGGCTCTAGACACGATTACAATATCGATGTATCTTGATTAAATATTAGGTTCGTGTTTAATAATAATCTCCCGTTGTTAGAGAACCGAATGTACTTTCCAAAATAACATCACACTAATATTATAAACGCTAAAGTTTCAAAGCGACTGTGTATGTTGGTTACTTCTTCACGTTAATACAACTTAGTTGATCTGATTAAAATTTACGAAGGCAATAGTTTTCATCCTACTTTTTATCCCGGAAAAAGGTTACAAATACAAAGGTTAGGTTACGTCAAGAAGTTTACAGTTTTAGAAGGTTTTTGTATCCAGAATAGTGATGAGACAGCAACGATTTGATTTGGGGCCAGGATGGGTCAGTGACGAGTGACTTTGATTGGACAGTAATAGATCAATGATGGGTTAGTGACGGGCCTGTCATAAGACAGTGACGATTATATTCAAAGAAGTTGTATAATAAAAATAAATAAATTGTCAGATAACTTACGACATGTTAGAAAATAACTTTAGCTACTCCTATGTAGACGTTGTAACGCACTAATTAATTAGTTTGCGACCAAAACCGCGACACAACCTGCGGTTATATCCCGAACAGATTGATATAATTAGTCCTCAACTATGTTATACTCATTAGTCGGCAAACCAGTATGAGTATACCTATTTATAAAAATCGTAATTATTCATATTACACCTAAAGAAAAGCAATTATCAATTAAGACAAATACTAAACTACTACTACACTACACACACACTACACTTGTACTTAAAGTTAACGAAAAGCAAATACGACTAACAAAATAGGACTTGATGAACGTAGAATTTGATAAAAAAAAAGGATTTACTAAAAACTAACATGAGGAACGTCGCGGTAAAACAAAAAACATGTATTTTCCGATTACGATAGCGAAGTTACGACGAATTATTTGATCGTTACGTCGTGAACACAAAGAGAGAAATCTTACATACGAGATTGTTTGTTATCTTTTAATAAGATGTCTCTTGACAATGCCCGAAAATACAATTTTACATATTGCCATTAATAATTGTTGCAAGTTCGCTCGAAGACTGAACGGGAACTTCTTAATGAGGCCAAGAAACGCACCGAGTGGTGGAACTTAAGAACCGTGTAAACTTTCATTCGTCGTCGTTAAAAGTTACAAGTTTAAAGATTTGTGCCAACATTAATTAGCTAGACACTTATGGAAAAAATTTATACGTCTCGAGTCTTAATGTTCGGCAAATAAACGACGCTGATATCTTTTCTTTTTAGAAGTTTTTAACGAATTGTTAACATTTTGACTTGTTTGCTTAAGTCTGCTAATGAGCTGAAATAGTTCTAGTAAGTTACCTCTAACTCTAACCATCTTGAGTGCAACTCGAAATAACTAATCATAGTTCTAACTCTTTACAGGATTCCTGTACCTATCTAGGAATTGATTAGAGATGATAATACAGGCAAGAAAATGTTAGCGTCCTGTTCTAGGCAGTCTTGAGAAAACTTCCGGTTTTCAAAATATTTACATCTTCGTGTGAAGACGGGGCGAATCACTAGTTCTTGTACAAATTACTATAGTACCTACTTATTTTTTAAATAATTGGGAGGCATCTTGTTTGTTCAGTGGTAAGGGTTACCTACTCCTGTCGACACTATCATGGCATCGTTTTTGTGCCTTATTGTGTAAAATACCTATAGCTTATGTTTTTGTAGTTATACCACTTGTGAAACGAACAGTTTTGACTACGCACTTATGTAAGAGCCCTAGATCTAGAACCCACCGAGTTTGATTCAATCTATCTATCCATAAATGCGGTCCAACCACTATTTTAATACCCTTTCCCATGAAATGAAATTCTACGGCAGCGAGACGTGACAAAACTTAAGACTCTTAAAGCACCGTACAGTTTTCGAAAGTGCTGCAAAATTGTACAATGTAAGGAGCATAGAGTGTGAAGGAAGTAAACAGTGAGTAGCGCTTGGATCACGATCGGGTCGTAACTCCCGCGCGTGACGTCATCCCGGGTCTTTGAGCCGCAAGAACTTTAATGAGAGGTCGCACTGCAACTTTTTCCCGCTATGTTCGCTATACTGTACTGCGTCAAACTTTAGACCAATTAAAAACAGATCATGTTAAATATTTGAACTGACTTTTATAAAATAAACCAACGTGATTGTGATGTGATTATACCGCCAATGTTTGCTTAACGTTCCGTCATTATCACATGCACGCTGCAGGCCAAAATAAATACTTCCCATAAATATTGGTCAAGTGCGGGCGTAGATATAGACCCGTGATATGTATGGAAAATGGAGTATGTATAGATGGATAGTAGAAAGTTATACAATAATAATATAACTGGCTATATATTAAAAAAGTACAGCGCCATGTATTACTTACTTTAAATTGGTATGAATTTTGACAGAATTTAATTCAAATTAGCAAAATTAAACCAACTAGCGACCTGTCCCGTTGCATCGTTTGGAGGAAATTTGTAGTTTCCGTGAAAATTATACCGCACCATTTGACACTTAGGTAGAGGCTAGTATTTTCAAAAATAATTTCTTGGTGTACCTTTACACCACTAACTAAGCCTATATACATTCCGAGTTTCATGTTTTTCTGTGCGTTGTCAGTCAGTAACAGTATTAAAGTTATATCAAGAAACAAAATATACACATAAAACCTAAAAGCAAAGTTGAATTAAAAAACCATTTTCAGCTGCAATCAACTTTCTACATTTCTTGCAGAGTAATTAAACTCTCGGTAACACCAGACGTGTCTAGGTCTTAGGCGTTCCATTGGTCGTTAGCGAAGGGAGCGAAGGGAGCGAAGGGAGCGAAAGAAGCGAATGGAGCAATACCGCACCGCAAGAAAACAATTTAGCGTTTCTAGGGGCGAGCCGGAGCCGCCGGGGCCATGTTCGGAGGTGCAAAAACGCCCTGTGAATGCGACAGCTGACCCTGGATCGCCAGAGGCGGATTAGGGTAGGCGAGAATTGTGCGCCTATCAACAATGTCGAAATTGATGGAAGGAAATAGTTATGGCTGGTATTATTGTCTTGGCTATTATATTGTGTTGCTCTTCAGATATAGTTTATCATATTTAGTATTTTACCTCATCAGGCTTTTAAGCAAAAGGTGTCTGAAATACCTAGTGTTATTTTAGGCAATTTGTCATACTTACATTATCTACATGGTACTTAATATCTTCGAATGAAGCAACTAATATAACATCGACCAAACTTCAATTCTAAAACTTCGATTGATCATCAATAACAAGGCATAAGGTTTTGCAGATTGTAGAATAATATTGTTTTATGATATGGTTACTAGAGATCGGAATAGGCAGAGTGTATTTACCTAAACTTCTAGGAAGTAATAAATACACATAGAATAGAAAGAAATATTACATCAAATAATCATAATAAACGTTTTTGGGGCTCCGTTCTAGTGTGTCAAAAAAATAAAACTAAGTTTGCTGATTTTTGTGTTTTGCTTTTTTGCAGTTTAGGTAAGTAAATAATTATACTAAAAACTAAAAACTGAATCGTGAATAAAAATATTCGTTTTAAAAGACAAGCAACACCAGATTGTCGGTTTATTTTTCTTGGATCGGTTAATTTAACGTCACTAATCCATAGTAATAATACCTACCTGATTAATATAAGTCAATTTATTCGTGATATAAAGCTTTATGTTCTCCAGACAAAATTCATAGAAAAAAGATGATGAAATATGTCATAAATGCGAGAAAACAAATATTTAAGGCTCACAGGGAATGCTATATCAAACAAAACTTCATTCTAAGAACTTATTAAAAATAAAACACTAAAGCGAATTACCTAGTTAAGTTTTACTAAGGAGCTATCTCGGTGGTTTAATCTGAAGTGGGTTCTAGGTAAAGAAGACAGCGTGGAGTAAGTTAGTCATCTCAATTTTAAGACCCCAAGCATAGAGTAGGCTTGTACACTCGGTCAAAGGTTAGGATTAATTTAACAGAGCAATATAAAATATAACATCGGCTGGCAAGTGGCAGCACACGTGTATGGCAGGAGTGGCAGACTGATCGATTGAACTTTCGAGCCACAATTAATGCGACGATTTTTCACGTTGACATTTTACATGAAATCTCATATTAGTTACCCATATTCCGTGTCTGGGCTGCCCCTAACCGACAGGGATTAATGGCTAAAGCAATTAAAGTAGTAAACAGCAGGTGCAGTGAGACTCCGGTACCACCCCCGGCAAACAAAATAGTGTGGGAAAGCAGCCGCTCTTGCTGCCAAAATAAATGATACCACACAGTGCGGAAATAGTCGGACAGTAATTTTAGAGCATTTTTGAAAAAAATGACAATGAAATTATCGTCATTTTCTTAGTGGCATTCTCTAGTGCTCATCTGATTATACATGTCACTCTAGCAAGCATCTATCGCTGTGTTCTGGCAGGCTCAAATGAGAGCTGGATTTCCAATCCACGTGTAGCACCACCTTTGACCACATACTACGAAATTTGGGGTCAAACGTTATCCTGTCAAATGTAAATAAAAAAGTATATTTGGTGGTAGGTATAGATAGCTAAATGGCAAGATGAACAGAACAATAACGATCATTTTTCACTGTTTATAGGTCTGACTGTACTTAAACAGAGAGTGAAAAGTGTCTAAAAAGTGTCTGACAGCCGATCGTAAATCAGTCCTCAAACTTGAATTGGTTTGTGGCGCGCGTTAGTCAACCAATTGCAAAACTTATCTACGCTGTTAATGAACATAGTTAACTAGCCAAATAATTGTAGGTTTCCATCCCCTTTTTAGAAGTTATCGAAAGTCAAACGCAACTGGCAGCTTTAGTTGTTGTTCTTTTTCAAGTTTCCCAACGTACAGTTCCGTGTGTACCAACTATAAGAAAGTAAATGTAAACGGAACTAGTCGGTAATTCCGCTGGGTTTCCGAACTATGTGCGCGGTGTGTAACGCGATGCCGTTTGCTCAAGGAAATAATCTCTTTAAGCAAACAAGCATTGCACTTTATTTGAACCGATGTGTACTGTACGTGCGGTGCGACTGCAGCGTATAAATATCGTTCGTATATGGCTTTCAAGATGACTATATTAAAGAGATAACAGTGTTTGTTTAAGAAAACGAGAACGTTTTAGGTGGCTTTGTATTTCAGGTTAGCAAGGAGGTAGCTTGTGCCTTATTTTTGTTAGAAATAATGCTTGGATTCATGATACAATACAGGACAGTTATATTTAGCTGCATCGAAGGGCTATACGCTACATCCATGGTTTTAACGCAGTAGCCTCTTTCCGGGATATTATAGTAGGTAACCAATTTGTTAATCCCGTGGAGGTATAGGTATCCTTATTTTTCATTTAGTCTAGAAGTTGGCCAGAAGCTCATGATCGACGCAAAAATGAACTCTAAAGGTTGTTTCTATTTTTTTTTTTTTTTTTTTTTTTTTTTTTTGTGTAGTTAATATCCGCGTCCCGACATTAATTTCTCTTTTTATCCGGGAATACGATTGCGCCCGGATACGGGTACATATGAAGTTGTGACCGCATCTATTTCCTGCAGGTTTACTCTACTAAAACAGTTTTAATATGGTTTGAAAATACATTGATTTGCAGTTCGCAGAAACAAGGATTCGTGTTTAAATTCAGAGCACAGAGTATCTAGATCATCAATGTGCCTGTGCTCTTTTATATCAGTTGCTGGTGTAGTTATGGATGAACGCTAACGCGTGTGACTTATAAAGTGTCGATACCAAGTTGGAATCCCATCTCAGCCCTGCAATTATGTGAGGATTTGCCATTACTCAAATACGCTAGTAAAGAAATCATGAAACCAGAATGTCCAAGAATGGACATGTGACATCTACCAACGTGTACTGGGCCAGTGTGGTAAATTACAAGAAATACTCCATCTGAGAGAAGGCTCGAGTGACCGTAAAAAGGCTAATGATGATGATTTCATTTAAAATCAACAATTTAACATTATGATCATTATTTTACAAACTAAAACAACTTAAAAACTAGCTACATTCTTGCAGACTTCATAAAACTGAACCGGTTCTACGTGAACGATAAAAACGCCATCTTTCGGGCCGAGCCGGTTCGCACGCGCCGAAGTATAAACGCTAAACTGCATTATTGCCTTGCCATAAAAACCGGGACATCGGCCAGAGTTAATTTTTCGTGCGGTGAGGAGGCACGTGCCGCCCGGATTTATATCCGGGCCGTGCTGCCGCGTGTGTACACGGCCTATAAAAACGTCCTACTGGTTGATGTGTTAGACCTAAGCTTTTGAGTTAAGTGTTGGGCTTGTGGAATGACCAGCCATTTTCAAAAGTGGTCGTAAAGTAGAAAATATAATGAAAAGCTCAAAATGAGTTCTGTAGATTTGTCAACAGCATCGTATATCATTTTCTGGTAGCTGAATACAACTTCAACTGTACACCATCACTTAACTATATTTCGGTTTGATCTTTATTTACGTCACTAAAGATAAGATTTCTTTCCCTAAGAATCAATATGGTAACTTTTTTCTTAAGTTTTTAGAAAAGAGTTACCATATTGATTCTTACTTAGTATATAAATACTTTCGACATAAACATACTTTGTAACTTTGTAACTAAGTTCTAACTAAGCTTTGCTGGAAACTACACGTGTGATCTTTATTAGCTTTTCCGAAACCCATCGCAACCTGTTTTCGATCAAAGACTTTTTGCACAATGTCTGATTTTATTTGCGAAAAGTTTATTCAGCTGTCATTATTACTCCATCGTTAACCTTATAAGTACATCAAGCAGTAGGAAGGTGAAGAAAACTACCCTGCTCACCATCCTTGTAATGAAGTTAGACAGTTACACCCTCAGGAGTCAGTTTTACTGCCTACGCGTTTACGGCCACTAAACTTAACTACGCCTAAACGATTCAGACCTGTATACTGACTCTGACAGCAGTGTCACAGAATTAAAGCTTTCAAGGAGTACTGAAATGACTAAGTTACTAACGGCCGGTTTCAATAACTGATCTATCCACGGTATGACATAAATTTGACATTACTTCTATGGATCTTATGTCAAATTTCCATCTCCAGTAGGGCAAATCGTGGATAGATCGGTTATTGAAACCCGCCGTAAGCAGAAAAAGAAATTAGTTACGTTTAGTAACGATTTAACTACCTGATTTTCACTGCAATCTACATATTATATATATAATTATAGGAACAGTTTAGTTAAATGGATTACAAGTTAAAGGCACTCAAATTATAAAAGAGCACGCAAAACTGTTTCATGTGGGCGTAAGATTGTTTCATCATAAATCATTTTTAAGTGCCGCTTACTACAAGCGTTCAATTTGTTAAAATGCAATAGCTTGTGTACTCTTTTGGTCAGTTTGTTTTGCCGATGATGTGCACTGAGCTGTGTTTTATGTAGAAAGTTTTACAATAAACTGACTTTTGGAGAGACGCAGTAGTAATTTACATTAAGGAAATGGTATCAAAAAACTGCTTTATGACGTATTAACACTTTTTATGCGTACTTATTGATGGAAAACGCAAGGATTGGCTGGTACCGGACAATCTGGTGCAAACGGCTACATACGCTCGCTATTCTGCGAGTTATATCCAACTCTATCAAATTCAGCACACACTGCTTACCCGCTTGTTTTCCCCTACTAGAACCCTAAGAATTTGTTAACCTTCTTTATTAGTGAAATTATTGTGTAGTATTATTACTGCTTCTTGTATATATTAGGTAGGTATAAGCTGTTAGTCAGGTACAGTCTCTTCCGCAATTTGACCAAGTTTATACCGAAGTAGCAACATCGGATACATTATTATTCTCGTGGAAAACCTCTCCTAGTGGTCTCTAGGGAGGTGCCAATATCGGAGAGATGCATCCTGCGGACCCCACCACTTCACATAAGAAAGTAGCTATCTTATTACCTCAGTAGGTAGTTATGTAAGGGCTGTAAAAATATGAAAAAAGCCAGTTCGTTATGTCAAAAAAATTCCATTCACGAGAAAATTGTTTAGACACTATAATTTATCCTCATTGTTCTTACAATTTAACGTTTTTATACGAACATTGAATTTTATGTTAGAAAATAACTCCAAAGTATAGTTACAATTACTTAACAAAGAAAACAGTAATTAATTAAATTGATAAGACTCGATTTTAGAAAACGCTTGTGCAATATATTATTATATTGTATTTCATTTGTAGTAAAAAGTGCAGTTGAGAATATAAGTACTTGCCACTTGGTATTCTTGGTATCAAACAAAACAATTTCCATTTTCTATTGCATGAATTGAACAAATCTGAACTAAATAAACCCGCGCACGGATTCTGTAAAAAAGTCGAAACAACCGCATAAGCCGAAATGAGCGCAACGTAAAGTTTCCATTTTAAAATTCAATACCAAAAATAAAATCAGGTATTTCGAGTCGGCAATTGGCGGGTGTTTGTCGTATTGGCGCGAGTGTGCGCTTGCCGCCGTGATCCGCACACAAATGCACCGGGAAGTGCTGCCCGGTATCCCGGTTGTTATGAGCTGTCCCGGTTTTATAAAGGTTTCGTCATATGTCCCGAGATTAAAAGGATGTTACGCAGCGCAGATTCACTTTACGTCTTTCGTTTACATCGCTCGTTTTTTAGTAATAGGGTGCAAATTCATTTTCATTCAATTACAATTCTAGATTCGATTTTGTTGACCCGAGCTGTGCCGTGTTGACTGCTCTTTTTTGTCGATGTCTATTTGCTCTTAATAAAAGGTGGATGGTGGTGGGGTCAATATGAATTAATGAAGCGATGACGGCTGCTAGGAGATAGTGGAAAAAAAATACATACCTATAGCCCGGCACAAATTTGGTCAATGTGTTCCTCTCGGGCGATAACTTGGAAGATACTTCAGCGAGTCGTATCTATCATGAAGCTCTGTGAACGTCAGCTGCGATTCGGTGGGTGGTTTAGCAGCAGGAGCCTCCTAAACGGTAAGTGGAAAAAAACTTGGTCATAAAAATCTGTTGCTGGTTCTACGACGCCGATTTCAAATACATTTATTATGTAGATGAGACTAGGGCAAGAAGAAGAAGAGTAGCGACAGTTAGACCTACAAACCATTGGGCCTGCTTTATAATGTAAAGTGTGTTGCCTACTAATTTACTCGATATTGTAACCTTTTTTATATTCCCGGTTCCCATTCAAAATATGTGACAACACTAGTAACGCTGCACAATGCATACAGAATGCACTACGGACACAGATCGAAGGAGGCCCGCCAATTGTGATTTTTCCTACTTCCCGGCTATATCCTGCATGTGGATTGTAGCAGCGGATGTGACAAAGACTGATTCTCGGATCTGAATGTTAGACGTGATTCGATTCCAGTTAGTTTTTTTTTTACTATTTACAGGCTAGCGTTTGACCACAAGTCACCTGATGTTAAAATGACGATGTGGTCGAAGATGGCGCCACGCTACACCTGGACTGGGAACTGGCTCTCAAGTGACGCTGCCGGAACACACCAATAGGTGCTTGGCGACAGATTCTTAACAAGAGTTCGAGTTATAGTAATTACTTTCACGAGTTATCCTAAGTAAAGTGAAATCTTCAGTGAGAAAATAGAACACGCGCTTCACTAGGTTATCAAGAAAAGCTTCACGTAAAATGGTTACTAACTTTATAAAAATTCTATTAGTTTAGTAAGAAAATAATTTCACCCCGATCAAATGCAGAGCAACTTGCCCGTTCTGAGCTTAGATTAAACTTCCTTCGACGGCCCACTTAGCACGGATAAAAACTAGATTCAGATAAAATGTTTTTACAGTAGTTCGGAGTAAAAAGGCATAGTTTATTACGAAACTTGCGCTGTTAACAACTGCGCTAAAATTTTATCGGATTCAATAAATTATAGCTTGATATTTACTGGCTTACTTTCAAAAGTTTAAATTTATACTTTAAACAGTTTCTGATTGACTTCGTACGTAGTTGAAATAGAGAAAAAACCGGCAAGTGCGCGTTGAGCCGCGATTCCAGGGTTCCGTCTTTTCTTCAAATATTTTATTACAAAAGCTATAGGCTCATTTCATAAACTGCACATTTAAGTACCTAAGTTGAGATAAAGTGTGAATAGAAACATTTCAAAATGTAATAATCTGGTTTAAAGATTTTAGTGTTTCTTTGGGATGTTAAAATAATGACCACAAGATCTCTGGAAACCCGTTTCATCGCTTTTCCATAATGAACTATTTTATTCAATTATTGCACAATGTACAGATAATGCTAAGATGATTCCTTAATTCGAAATTCTTTCCTCCATTTATGGGTCTATTGCCTGAAATAAACGATTTTTATTTATTTTATTTATTATTTTTTAAGAGTCTCGCCATCTATGAATTTGGATTAAAACAATCAAAAACATCTAATTAATATTAGATCAACACAAAATATAGAATTATTAATTAACTCTTTATACATGGAACCCTAAAATCCAATTTAGTCGCAGCTGATAGTTGATAACAAACCAAACCCTTATTACATTTTATAAAGTCAAAGCTTGAAGATATAAATATAAAATATGTTACGCAGTTATTATATGTTGTGGTATCGAGTTAAGTGCATTTGATATTAAATTTGAGACAGAAATAGGGCAAAAGGAATCAGTTTATAGATCGTCCCACTTCCCGGGCCTGGTAGTGGTTGCGATTGATTTCTGCTTTTTATTTCGCGGCTGGCGCATTTAGATTTCCATTTCCTATAGCAATTAAATAGAGGAAGTTTGTTAGAGTGGCCGAGGGCACTCCGCCTAGACCTCGCCGTACCATCTTCCCGAGTTCCTTTGCAGTCTTTTTACTTAAGCTTCAGAAATTAAACCGTGGATTAAATAAGATTACGGCCAACAACTTTAACTCGAGTTACTTGAATAACCACTTAAACAGTAGATGTGTTTTTGTGATTAAATTAAAGTCTTGAAAAAAGGTTGTTGTAGCAGGTAATACTGGTTTAGAACATTCTAATGTAGACTATAATAAAGAGAATAGAGTTGTGAAGTCAGAACAAAGCAGTGTCAACATGCAACATTAAGGTTTGTCTATAGTTAACTCGCCTTTGTGCGTAAGTAGGTAGGTCTCACGAACTTACCTGATTGACCTGTGCACTGTGTATACTATTTACAGCTTACTTCATGATTACCTCCTTTTGAAATAGTCGTAATAGCCCCGCTTTATGAGAACTGTGTTATGAGAATTGCTTACTTAATTTAATCAACAACTTGTTGAAGCCAATCCTACCCTACATTGTAAGCTAACCTAACCAGTATTAAAACAAGGTTAGTTACTAGGTGTTCTAAACCTTTAAGCTAATAGAGTTGCTATAAACAATGGACTGAATGAGCGAATGAGACGCGGTCAATTTAAAAATTGACATACAATTGAGTTTTCGGCAATAACACGATAGATTTGTTTCGAACAACAACGACATTGCATCATTTGTTCCATTATAACATTGTGGAGTACACAATCCAATTATTGGAACAACGTTACGCCAATACAAACTATTAGGCTAGTACTTTGCCTATGTAGATGCAATTACTGATAGTGTACGCAACGGCCTTTTGACATTTCGACTATGAGTAAACGCTTTAGATAGGAACGCTAAAGGAATTACGTGACCAAAATAAAATACACTAAAACGCTTTAAGTTTACATTTCGATTGTTTTGATCGGAGACGTGCCTAGAAATTACACGTTTATATATATTAACCCGTTATCTAATCGACTGGAAATGCCAATTGAATTTGATGATGTACGTACGTACACACGCAAAGGAATACCAAAACATTGATTTTGTTTTAGCTGAATTCCAATTAAGTAATTAAATTGACATGAACAAGTACTGATGATATCTCATTAAGGTCGAGATCGCAAGATAAAGCTGGAAATTGGAGTTAATTGCAACCATTTTTCGCTAGAGTTGTAATTGAAAAAGAGAAACAAAAATCTACTGCTTTTAATATCGAAGGAAATAAAATACAATACTCTGAGAGCCTTCGGGCAATTTTTTGCAGATATATCCCTGATTATCTTTGAGCTGTTTTTGTGTTTCTTTATTCCCTGATCGGCATGAAGTACCTACCCCCTCTGTAGCCTGCGGGACGAGGCTTCTGAGACCCGCTAGGACTTATACCGTATTGTCGGTTCGTGTCTGGCCCTAAATAAAGTTTTGATTGCTGAGTTGATAAACAGCATTGTAAGTTTTATTGCTGCAACCGGCCTAATAATAACGTAGGCAAATGGAAAGCAAGGCGTGGCAGGGCTGAACCGGTTCCTTAGCGAAATATCCTTGTAGTGTCAGTAAGGTGATCTAGTTCTTGAAGCAAGTACAGTAGAATGCGGACGCTGCCCACTCCTTGCCTTTAAACTGTTCAATGAGGAAGTGGACATGGCCAGTTTTCTTTCATTTGGTCGTGTCATTAACAGTGAACTAATTAATTATTTCTACTATTTGAATATGTCAAAGGTCAATCTTTTATTAGGTATAAAGGGTATTGAAAGAATAAACAGAACTGCTTATGGTATGTAATTCTATATTTACAAGTTCAGTTTCAGTCGTCTGACGCACATCCTCTCCGCGATCCCTCCTCCACTAGTAACAAAAACAACATATTTATACCTGTCCATTAACACACAATATCACAGCAAACAACAATTAAGAAATACTCCGAGGCAGCGAGTACGCACGACCGCAGCCGCCCCTTCGATGACTCGGCGAGTTGCTAATCGATGCGTGCTTTTTACGTGTTGTGGGCTTTACAAAACGCCGAGGCCCTTTTATAAATTATATTTATACTTTGTGGAAAGAGTAGGTATAACCGTCAGGCGCTCTGTTCAGACTGAACTTGCCGGGAGGAAAGAAGTGGCTTGGGGGAGGCGTCGTCGGCTCGTAATACTGCTGCTGCTGACGGCCTTGGGGTTGGATGGGCGCTGAGTATTGCTGGGACTGCAGGCCACTGTACTCAGCCTGTTGCGTTCCCGGGTAGATATTGTTAGTTTGGTATGACTGTTGTGGCTGCTGGTATGACTGCTTAGGCTGGTACTGAGGCTCAGGCTGGTACTCAGGCTCAGGCTGGTACTGAGTCTGCGGCTGGTACTGAGGCTGAGGCTGGTATTGAGGCTGAGGCTGGTACTGTTGCTGAGGCGCTACATAGTTCTCCTTCTCGTACAGTTCAGGGTAGTATTGACCGTCATCTTCATTGGGCTTGCCACCGTAGTTACGAGGTGCCTCTGGAGCTGTGTACTGCTGGGGTGCACTGTATTGCTGAGGCGCTTTGTAATTCGGCGAGTTGTATTTCGGGTCGGGCGTGTATCCGGGAGTGGGCGCGACCGGCTGCGGCGCGGTGGGGATGTGGTCTCCTACTGCTTGGAATCCGTTCTTTCCGGCAATGTAGTTCACGGTCTTCCTTTGACCACTGGGGTCAATGTAGGAGTAGCTGCCTTTTCTATTGCCATCCGAATCGGTTTCCTCTTTGAAGTTGATTCCATCCTCCTGCTGGTATGCGGCACCGAAAGCTCCGTTTCCGCTGAGGTACCGCGCCTCTTGCACGATGGCTGCGGTCTTGGGATCTCCCGCATACTTGGGAACTCGCCTCGCTCCCTCTTGCTGGCACGTCACGGCCGCGATCACAAAGGCGAATACAAAGAGCCTGTACATTTTGACGAATCGAAACGTGCACTGCTCGCGTGAAAGTAACTAAGTGTGTCGTTGCGGGCGGGTGAACTTATTTTATACGGCTAGTAAAGACCTTGAGGTGCATTGGAAGGGCCCGCGGGTGCGACCGCGAAAATCTTGCTCGTACGACATCGCCCCCATCGGATGCGGCATATATCAGGGAAGTGGTATTACCGCGTGCAAGTGTCGTCGGCCCATCGGCCCCTCGCAAATGTCAACGGGATGGCAATCAATTTTAAACGAAGCTCGACGAATATTCAAATAGAGCAGCGAGCATACACTATTAGGTATACACTAACATTTCTGGGTTAGTGATTTTTTGGTTGAAAGCTGTTAAAATAAATTCCTAAATTACGATTGCGTACCAAAAACTTTTGCTTTTTTTGCTCAGTTTGTTTGGGTTTTTACCAGATTGCTCAGTTAATTTTGCATGGTCTATGTACATATTTCAATGGTTTTTTATTATTAATTTTGTAAACGCTTCGCAAATGTTATTTTGCAGTCAAAAATTTAGGTATTGAGTAATTATTTATGGAATAGATTATTTTCAGAGAGTAAATAAAAACTAACTAGCTGCGTGACCAGAAATTGATCATGTCATAGGTATAACAATAACTAATCAATTCAGAATGAAATGGATAAGATATATTCCTGCCTTGTCTACTCATTTTTATTCATTAATTATCAGTAGGTAAGATCTAGCAAATATAAAATGTTTAGAAAAATAGCAAAGCAAAGGCCTTTTATTTACGCTGAAGGTGAAATTACACACATCTTTTTAACTAGCTTAATCAAATGCTAGATCTAATAGCAGAGAATTCTCACAGTTTTGCAAGGCAACATTGTCGTCAGCTAATGGTGGGTATTTCTTTATTATATTGTTATATAGTTTCATTGTACTAGATGTGTTAATTTGATTTCACGAGTGCGTTCATAATCACATAATTTGTAACTAGTAACCGATTTACGACACTTCTTTAAATTCGTATGTAATGTATTAAGTAAATGCAGTGTGTTGTCTTGATTTAGTCACAGCTTCCAAAATCTATAAATATTTTAAAAATTGCATGCATGCCTTGATAATACTATATAGAATGTGAACACGTAACCGATCATCATCATCAGCCTATTACGTTCCCACTGCTGGGACAGTGGCCTTTTTCAGGGGGAGAGAGAGGTAATCTACCATGCTGGCCCAGTGCGGGTTGGTAGGTGTCACATGCCCTTGAATGCTTTGGTTCTTGGACATGCCGGTTTCCTCACGATGTTTTCCTTCACCATTTTGAGCGATGGTAAATCCGCACATAACCTTTTCAGCGATAATACCAACATTAAAAAGAAATTAGTGATAATAATATATGAAAATTGTAAGTAATTTATATAAAATTATAAGTTACCAACATAGTAAAATATTAGCATACCTATATCTAGAAAAAACCAGTAGCTAATACGGTTCACATGCACGTTAGACATAAAATTTCCCCTACAAAATAATATAACTTCAATAGTGCATCTACATATTTTGCATAAAACCATTAACGCAATTTAAAAACTGCTGAGTTAATATCTGACCTAAATACATTCTTAATAGCAATAATGCAGCTAAACGCAACTAAACGCGTCGCATAAAGATCTCTGATACCAGATCGCGTGATTAGGACACAAAAACATTTAACGAAAACTGCCGAAATGTACAATTAAGTATACAGTTAAAAATTAAACAATTAACTTGACACGTGGCGGGTAACCTTGGTCTGAATTCTTGTACTTATATTATAATGTCTTCTTATGTAACTAGTCTTGACTACGTATCTCGTTATATTTAGGTAATTGTTCAAAACATTCTGTAGACATCTGCAATCAAACAAAATAGCTGAATCAAAGATAGCTTTTTCATGGCGTAAGATATCATTGAAGACACCTACTTAAAACATATATGTACTCTAATTGATGTTATAAAGCAGAGGGTTTCAAAAACCTTTAAAATAATAATGAAACACATCGGAATAAGATACGGAGTGCCTCTTTTTAATGGTTTCAACCGTTTTTCCTATTCTATAAATAAATAACATGGGCTAGTAGTGAATTTAAAAATTTGCAAATATTGTCACGATTATTTTTAGCTATTTTTAACGTCGCCTGCGGTATAGCTTTTGAAACGCGGGCCTTAATGTCATACAGGTTTATGACTTTTGCAAAGGCACATCGGAGATGAGGTGCGTTTTGTAGAGTGCTTTAGCTGTCGGTAATAGGTACTTTAGGACGATTCAACTTCCATATGAAAGTGAGCTCAGAGAATGAATTTACGGCTTTCTCATTATATTATTTTTCGTTATATATTCACGAAAAGGGTACAGGATAATGCAGCGCTTTCCTCAATCCTATAATCCAGAGGAGAGTACGTCATAAACCCTTGGCAGTAAATATCATGACATGACCTAGCCGGAGTGAACTGAGGTAACCTTTTAAAAATGACGTTTCTGGGACAGACGCTGTAGCGAATCAAATCGAGAACAAGAAATATTGTCAATGTGCCATTTCAATAATCGGGCACTGTACCTATACATTATCATTAAAATCAGTTTGATGAAATTATTTGCTGACCGATGAGGAATTACGA
This sequence comes from Opisthograptis luteolata, assembly GCA_931315375.2. Lineage (NCBI taxonomy): Eukaryota > Metazoa > Arthropoda > Insecta > Lepidoptera > Geometridae > Opisthograptis > Opisthograptis luteolata. The sequence continues at coordinate 5,961,679 of OV928047.1, read as the reverse complement.
GTTAATGGTACATACATTGCACGACATTGCAGACAAAATTATAATCAAAAGTGCAGCTGACTAATACAATTCCTATTATACAAATTGAAACATTCTATAGACCAATACCTATACCTACCATCAAGTACTATTCAGCATCTTACCTATGCAAAATATCGTCATTGTCTTCTAGATTCTAAATAATACAGAAGAATAAGTTAATGTTTATAATATTGTTGTGGATCTAGATAATATGTCTTGTAATCCTTGGGCAGTAGACCGGACGTCCCTAGCACAGACACTTCAATAGCTCTTTTCTCGAGACACAAGCTCGCTCTAGCTAAAATAATAAGGTAATGTAAGATGGCGGAATATATGTAACTCTTTTATAATCCTCACCGTAATCTTCTCCGGGATAAAAATATATAGCCTATTTAAGATATCTGGATTCCAGATTTCACTCAAATCCATTGTGCTGTGTCAGCGTTAAGAAGTTACAAACACACACACTCTATCACATTTTTTTTATACCATATTGAAACCACAACATAAAAAAAAATATAAAAAAAAATATTTTGTAAAGTGTATGTTGTTTTTTGCCACAAATAAATATATTGTCTATTGTCTATAACATATATGTGTGCACGTTTTACAACAATTTCTAGATGTTCCTAAGATTTTTCGTTCTCTCCCGAATACTGAGGAGTCTAACTTCGCGTTCCCACTCTTGCTAATAACTACCCAGGCCTATTTGGGTAGATGTGCGAAAATAACGCACGTTTTCATTACAAAGGGCACATTCAGTAGCGCAGGATCCTTTGTACGTTTTTCAAGAGTCAGCCAAATTGGACAATCCTTTGTCAGCCTGCGACGTAAACTCTCCTAGATAACGTTTCAGAGAACAAAGAATTTGTGATTTTTATTATTACATTTGTTTCAAGTTCGACCTTCGATAGTTTGCATGTTGCTCACAGGAAATGTAAGTGAGTGTAAGTGAGTAATGTACGAGTATGTAGTAATCAATGATTGAGATTTTTGTTGAGAATGTGTGAACAAATATTTTGTTGCGCAAATTATTAGGATTAGGTATAGTGTAACGCGTTAAATTACAAATTGGTATCGACAATAAATCATTCTTACTGTTATGACATACTTTTGTTGTTAATTCGTTGTTACACAATACAATCGTAACAGATTGTGATGATGCATTTTTAAGATTTAATATTTACAGATTATGATTTGTTTACTCAACTATGCAATAAATAACAAAGATTGGTAATGATGTGAAAAATATTCTAGTGAGCTTGTGTTATCAAGTCCTCGCCTGGCTAGTGAATCTGTCGCTAAGCACTTATCGGTGTGATCCGGCAACCTTACTTGAGAGTCAGTTCCCAATCCAGGCGTAGTGTTAGGTCAAACCCCTTAACGTCAGGTAACTTGAGGTCAAACACTACGTAAGAAAGAAGCGATAAACGTGCAGAAGTACTATAAAATGTATACTTGTCAGCACTTACAGCATGGATACAGGTAAGAGCCCCTATTCTCTTAATTTGGTGTGCTGAGGAGTACTCCAGTAAAGAATTATGTTCCTTCTCAAGAAATAGGTATATTTGTGGTAGGTGTAACGTTATTGGCTCCTATACATATTTGTTTCTTATCGTGTGTCCACGCTCACGTGAGTGTCCGGATGCAGGCATGATTGTGTGAGTGTGTACTTATTTGCCCTTCGAAACCGACATAGTTAAAATAGCTGGGCAAATCCGTAAAAAGTAACTACAGTGAGCCATGACTGTCGAATCGGTGGCAACCTTGATCGCGGGCAGCCAGTGACCTTTGCGACAGCATTGAGGTATTTGAACAAGTATTCATATCAATTAGACTAGTTACTTAAATTGCTTCCTATGTAGAAATGTACAGGTTTTTTAGTACATAAACCATAGTATCTAATATATAATACAATAGTTATATAACGATAGCAGTTTTTGTAAAGCGTTAATTCCGCGAGATTTACGCGTGTAGGTGTAGCGAGTTGCTTCGCAATAAAGTTTTATGCCCGGGCCATACTAAGGTCAACGTCAAGGGAAATTGTCAATGCCTATCTTCGCGAATATTGCGTTAATTATTAACGCTATCATGTGAGTGGCTACACTTGAACGGTCAACGTGAATGCACTTGAATTATTAATTAACGTCAAACGCCAATGTGAATGCCGTTGTCCAATGTCGTGGCCACACTTATGTTAAACGTCAATCTTCGCGCTATTGAACGGCATTTTCCGTTAGTGTGGCCCCAGGATTAGAAGCAGTCATTGTCACTAATATTAGAATTACGTTCGAAACGGAATATTTACCGTTTAGGTAGGAAGGGTACACATCAAATGTTTTGAATTCTCGATGTCTTATGTCGTAGGCGGCATTTTATTGTATTGATCTTTTACGTGTGTCTTACCCTGTAGGTATATACTTACCTGTACCTATAAAGAATAAGTACACATTTAGGTATATGTTTATGATGTTTACTTACATAGACGCCAAGAAAGGTGTATGTGCGTAGGAAGGAATACAAGTTTTTGTTGATATTACTTGCTCTTCCATATAAAGTACTTACCTAAAGGAAAGAAGAAGAAGGAAGAAGGTTAAACAAATTGTTATTTGAAGTGACAGCTAACATTTTTAGCGCTCGTAACATTTTTCTCTTGATGAGGAACTTTTTAATTTTTCCCCATATCAGTCGTATTCTTTCGTTCTTTTCATCGTTTTGATATCGATATGATCATCATCATCATCAGCCTGTCAGGTTCCCGCTGTCGCGACTCTGGTCTTCTCTCAGAGGGAGAGTTTGTCACATCCAAAAAAAAAACGCTGTATCTCTCCTACTTATAATATCATAAATGCGAAAGTTTGTGTGTGTCTGAATGTTTGTTACCACGTATCACCGTAACTACTGAACCGATTATGATGAAATTTGGAATGGAGATAGCTTATACCCTGGATTAACATGTAGGCTTTTTATCACGGAAAAACGTTCCTGCGGGATAACGGGAAGACGCGGGTGAAACCGCGGCGCACGGAGAAAAAAGATCTTCCGTAATACCGTTTTCCTTCTGAGTCAAAAGGGAAGGAAAAACTAAGGTAAAATAAGGAAAGAATCGGTCTTGGAAGGTAAAGACAAAGAAGGAAAGTCAGATATTTTTTTCTCAGTGCGCGCAAGTTCGACAATATTAGTAAATACGTTATATGTCTTGAAGTAAACCGACTGGCTCATGTAAGGCTCTCCACAGCCGCGGCCACTCTATTTACTTTTGTACCGGAAATAGAGCTCTTATCACGTGTGCTCGAATCTCAGCAGGTGTGCAGTGGTCGGCGAGCCACTGAATACGACCAATCGATTTGTACAAGCTATGTGTGTATTTTGTAAGTGATTTAGAAAGGTAGTCGTTTTTTTCCTTGACTTGTCTGTCTAAACAAACCTAAGGCGAAAAAGCTGACTGAATTTACAGTTGTAATGGTATTGGAATCAATGAGTGAGAATCTATTTGCACCTAGTTATACACATATAAAAAACAAGTACGACGGTATGTTGTCGCAAAACGGCCTCAAGTCAGGGTTATATTGGTCGGACGAGCAGCGCTGTTCTTCCGTTGAAGTCGTTTTGAATGGCATCACTGCCAGTTAGTTATAATTAAGGCAGTAAGTTATTATGTACAAAGTCCTGCATATTCTAAAGTGAAATGAAATACTGATAATAATCAGAACACATTGAAAAAGGTTTTAAGGGTCGGCAACGCATTGGCATCTCCGTTGGTGTTGCAAATGTCCATAGGTGACAGTGACCGCTTCCCGTCAGGCGGACCGACTGCTTGTTTGTTTATTACACAAAAAAAACTACACTCTCTAAATAAAACTGGGATATAGCACTAGTTGTTATTAATATCACTCACCTATAACAGCTATAGCACTAGCAGCACTCACGCTACAAAAGGAGTCTTAGCTAGAAAGTTACTGCCCTTTGTTTTGTTTGGTCAGGACTCAGGATAGAGCGAATGGAGATTAATTTATTACGTCTTAGAGAAAACATGGAAAGCGGTGGAAAGCTCTCTATTAAGACGACCGGGCGGGAAGGACGATTAATTATGATTTCTTTTAACGCCGCCGGACGCCGACGGAGCGTTTATTGCGTGTGCTGAAGGGAATTTGTAAGTTATGTTCTTGAGAGAGTTAGTTTTCTCACGTTGTTTATAGAGATAGATAACTGAAACAATGTTTTACGGCTTTAAAAAGCTAATGAATACATGTAGCCGATTGAGTTGGATGACGACGAGAAAGATTTGCTATTGTAAATGTGATCGCGCCCAAAAAAATACTTGCCACGCGTTTCTTGCCCGTTTTTTTGCCGGCGTAAGGAGGTTGAAACAGGCGTAGCTAGTCTTAAGTTTGACGTTTTAAAGTGATCATATCATGAATCTTATTATATAAATAATGTTGAAGTTTAAAGTTTCAAGTGTTTGTAACCGAGCACTCGGCCTTGCCTATAAGCCACTATTTCGCAGCTAGACTATTATTATGATTTATGTAATGAATTAATGATAGCATGATAATACATTTGAAAGTAATGGAAACTTAACTTTGCTAACTTTAATGATTGGTAATGTTTCAGTAGTTTCACCTAAGTATTACTTTGCGAATCTGACTTATTTATGGAGGCGAATAACATAATATAATTTGCTAAAAAACTTAAAAGTAAAATGACAGTAATAATCTCTATTAAAATTGTAAAAGAAAGACATACTGACCTGAAACTGAGACTGCTTTTGTGAACTTGCTTTAGAGTTGTTATATTGTTCTAGTTTTAAAGTTTTGTATGTTATGTTGTACCAATTATGGGTTATTCTATAAGTGCATCTACCTATACATAATATAATATATTCAGATAGCCACTAATCTTTATGAGCATACTTATTCCAATGCTCATATTTCCCTCATCCGTGAAACGTCATCGTCATTTCTTATAATAATTACTTTCTCCGACTACAGCCTGAAGATTAATACCACCTAATTGCCTATCTATTCAGTGTGGTCCTTGCTTTAAGAGCTCAATTAATATCTATTAAGAATTTTTCGCTCGATTTCACCTTAATTAAATTCATCGAGGAATTTCTTTTTAAAATACTGCTCTTACAAAATGAAGTGGGTATAAACTTTACTCGTATTTTGTTTATATTAGATACTTGGGCTAGCAATAGTACGGTGGAAATAAACAGTATTGAATTTTTTTTTTCGATTTCTGGAACCAGAGATAAACTTTCAAATACATCAATTTAAAAAAAAACAACGTACAAAAGAACGTCAATATCTAGGCACGTCATTAGATATTATTGGTGTCGATTCGGATTTGCATTCTCTAAAACTAAACTAAGTTTGACAGGTCTAAGAGTAATGCTGTCCCTTTTTACTTCAGTGGTTCGAAAAAGACAGCAATACTCTTAGACCTGTCAAACTTAGTTTAGTTTTAGAGAATGCAAAACCGAATCGACACCATTATTAGGTATAGTGGATCTTAATACTTTATAGATAGATAGATTAACTCTTTTTTGATACACCTCTAGAGGAATCGTTAGTCGTGTTCGTCTATATTAAAGAAGAAATAGTATTATTAACTTAGCTGATCAAGATGGGGAAATAGCAACTTATTGTTTATACTTATAAAGTTTCACGTTAAAAACTGAAAAAGGGCGTTGCCTTTACGAGTACATTTCATATCATGTAGCAGAAAATTTGTAGCTATAATTTAACATTTTAAAATAGTTACAAATACAAAAAGATTTGTTTCCTTGTTTGGGCACCATAAATATACTAAATTAACAAAAAGAACCAATAAAACAGTATGTTGCCATAATGTAGGCTAACCATTGATATTAGAGAGTTGAAAAACTGCTACAGAGCACGATAACAGCCTATTGGGAAATGTTTACAAGAGGCTGTTAAGTTTTATACTGATTATAACACAATAGATTGTCGAGGCTCTGACCCCTAACTAGGTTTCTCTGTATCTAGGGTATCAGAAACTACGAGGATCGGGGATCCACAACACCCAGACACAGAACAAATACTTGCGCTTTTTTTTCAATGCAAAAATATTTGTCCTGTAGCGGGAATCGAACCCGCGACCTCACGCTTCACAGTCGGCTATCCGCCCATTGCACCATATCGGTCGTCGAATTGCGCCATATCGGTCGTTTAGATTCTTAGTCTTTTTGCGTTTTAGGTAGTTTGCATTGTAGGTCTTTTTTCCAGTAGGCACTAAGGCTGGTATTCTAGAATGACGATCTTGTGATAATCAGTAGGTACTTGAGCACAGATTTGACGCTGTCATTTCATACAAATATGTCACTCCATCGCTACTGAAGCATTGATTTTAGTACTACGGCTTGACATATTACTTTTAAAATGGCATATAATGACATATCGATCCAAACCGCGGATAACGGATCAGGGTCGATTATTAACATTCGGGCGTTAGTGTTTTAGGCGTGACGCGCATTAAAAGGGACAATTAATTTATTAATGTTATTTTATTTTATTTTATTTTTACTTTTCAGGAAAACAAACAGCCTTAATTAACAAAGTTAGAATACTTGAATTGAATACAATTGGCCTCTAACAGTTTTCACAATTATAAGTTTATAAGCGTGTAAATGAAACCTCTGATTAATTAGTTTTATCATCATCAGCCTTTTTACGTTCCCACTGCTGGGACTCAGGCCTTCTCCCAGAGAGAGACAAAATATAATTAGTTTTATAATTTATGGTAATATTGAATTGAAGGTTTGAAAATGTAACGATAGCAAAGCACACTTATTTGCGCGTGATAAAGAGGTTCGAATCTCTTATTCACTGTTCACAATAATTCATTTAGTTTATGGGCAGATATTATATTTGTTTAAGTATTTCATAACCATCTACTTGCAAGCAGAATCAAAGAATACAATTGCTCATTATATCGTATTTTATTGGCAAGCTATATTTCTTCTGTAAATGAACGCGCAATGGGAGTTGTAGCAATTTATATAAATCGAGAACGTTCGCCCGATTACTTTACTACAAGGAATTCATTACGGTATCAGTATTACCTATATCAGCTTTTTGCTTACTTTAATAATGTGGTGCTCAAAACTGTTAGTTTAAATTATTTTTCTTGTTTTGGTTTTGATAACAAGAGAAAAGGGAACTAACGAAAAAAAAGTAATTAAGACGATACATTTCTCAATACAGACGTAGTGTGGCTCCACCTGCGACCACATCGTCACTTAATATCAGGTGACTTGTGGTCAAACGATCTACATATTATTATACCGTTGAATTTTTTTTTCGCCATATAAAGTCAATTCAGGATATTGCAAAGCCGTTTTGTTACATATTTCATCATATTTCATTTCAAATTCCTTCAAATTACACACTCACATACATACACATTTAATTGTGATTCTTAAAATGTGTTCTCTGGTAGTGCAGAGCGCAATTAATGACTATGGCAAATTAGAAAAGTCAGAATAAAAATATCACATCATCATCATCATCATCATCATCATCATTAGCATTCCACTGCTGAACAAACGTCACACAGCAGTGTAACAAAATTAATTCAAAGTAATACATAATACAGCTTAAACCCAGCGCTAAACAAGAAGGTCCTAAACTCTTCCTATACATTTCTTTTTTCAATCTGCAGAACACATTAAGATAAAAACTGGATGGCAGCATAATGTCGCCGTATGTAGGGCGCGGGGAAGAAAGATGGAGGCATCTTCCACGACCATTTATTTAATTAACTATCTCACTGGAGTCGCTTGGAGTCACAACTAACTTCTTTTATCTGTGACTTTGATGAGGCAAACAAGGTTGGATGAATAATAGATATGGCAACATCACACTACAATAATTAATGCCAAAGTTTGGGGCTGAATAAGATGAAAGGTACAGAAATAGATCAGACATTGAATTAGAACATAGACTACGTTTTATTTCGAAAATTAATGCAGACGACGCGACGCAGGCTGCGTGTTACATTTGGCTAGATATAATTCCCATGTGAAAATCTATCGATTAAATCTTACCAAAAAGTATAGGAATTGTACGTGATACTTAGCATCTTTGATCACATCATCACTTATCATCATTCACATATTACTCATGCGTAGAGGTATGAACATAAAGAAGCTTTCAATTCAATGGCAACGACTGCGAAAAATTTAATTTAGAAACGGGTTTCTCTAAGTACATTGCCATATAATAGCTTTAGGCGTTATCATCAGAGTTATTGGCAATAATCCCATGTTACACAGAACAGGCTAAAGTGATAACCTTCGTCAGTAACCGGTATATTTTAGCAATATGAAGGGCAGCCTCTAGTACTGCTAGATAACGTAAAACGGACATTTTTATGTCCCGTTTCTATAGCTCCAGGTAGAGGTAATTTGAGATAAGGGGTATAAATGTCTAGTGTAACAATAGCCTAAAAAGCCTGTCTCTTAAATTGAGCGGAGAAACGTGTTTTGCTCGGTGCGCAGAAAATCTGTGTACCTAATACGGGTTTATCGGTTTTAAGCGTGTTTTTATGGCATGGCATACATTTATCGGTTTATATCTGGAAAAAAGTGTTGTTTTCCTCACATGTGTAACTAACTTGCTATAACATATTTCTAGTCATACCGGTTATACCATATATGAAAAATCTCGGTATCTGTACTAATACTAGCGGACCCAACAGACGTTGTCCTGCTACCTAAATACCGACTGCAGCGCGATCTGCCGGGCTGATTTCTGAATCAAAACCGTCCAGGGCGCCATCCAAACGCATACAAATAAATTCATTCAAATCGGTCCAGCCGTTTAGGAGGAGTTCAGTGACATACACACGTACAGTAGAGTTATATATACCTAGCTGTTCCCCGTGGTTTCACCCGCGTGGGCTACAGGTTATCGCAAAATCCTTTCTTAGCGGATGCCTACGTCATAACATCTACCTGCATGCCAAATTTCAGCCCGATCCGTCCAGTGGTTTGCGCTGTGCGTCGATAGATCACTATGTCAGTCAGCCATCAGTCATCTTTAAGTTATATAGATTAAGATTATAAAATATGCAAAAGTAACTCTCTCTGTCCCTCTGTCTTTTTGTTACCTTTTCATGCCTCAACCGCTTAGCAGCTGATCATCATAGATTTTAGTGTAGAGAAAGTTTGAATCCTCAAGAAGGGCATATGATACTTTTTATCGCGTTAAACTGCAGTCTACGGGGGTAGAACCGCAGGGCACAGTTAGTTTTTGATTAAAATTTAAATTCGTGTTTTGTTAATTAATATTCGTCCAAATCAAGGATAGCACGCGATTTCGCCTTTTGTTTTGTTGTTGTACTAATTAAAACAATGTCACGTGATAGGATGGTGTCCTGCTATATATAGTGGTACTAAACAGTTACTTTGCATGTCTCTCAAAAACATAAGCGGAAGCCGCTAATTATGCATACCACCGTCACTTTTTAGGAATGTACAATAAGTTAGCATGGCAAAAACCTAGTTTGCTGCACTGCGCCTTTGCAATGCATGACGAATATTCATTACCACACAGACAACTCGTGTTTAATATCCATTAGATACTGGCGTATGATTTCACGCAATATTTGGGGGATTGTTAGCATACACAAAAGTAAGAAAGTGTAAATAAGTAAAAAATAATATCTTTAAGTTGGTTTGGTTCCCAAATTAAATCATTTCTCAGTCCTCTTTTCCTTTCAATGCGACTAGAAACGTCAGAACGAATCGATTTTAAAAAATTGGGAGCAGGTAGGTGCGAAAACTAATTTCGAGTTGGAGCATAAAGACTAGGTTTGTACGTTAACGATGTGGAATTGAATCGATTCAAAAGACATACTGCATGGGTATATCTAAACACATCGATTATGTGTACCTACTTAAAGCAATCTAAGATCGAATGGAATTGAAACGCGCATCCCTAGATGCTGTCAAATATTGATTTACCACCCTCGATACAGAAATGGAATAAATTCGAATATTAATTTCGCATAACAATGGCACCAAACAAATTAAAGTGTGCCAGATGCCTTGCGCAGATTCCTCTCCTTATTTCCATTAATATAAATAGTTGATTTACTTTAATTGATATCATTTTGTCTGGCCCTTTGTTGTTGGGATTTTCATGAGTTTCCAAACCCTATCTGCACGGGACCAGTTGAAATATTGAAAAGCCTATATGGATTTGAATTTGTTTGTAGTGAATAGAAAAACAAATTGATTTCAATTGAATCACATTGTTCTTCCTTGCATTCGGACATGAAAAATATAGCGTGGAAAATTGATTAATCAAACATCGGTTTGAAATATGCAAATACGTAGTACTGTATCTATTATGTGGCATCAAAGCGATGATGGCTCAGTAGTAGTGACGTTAGCTTGCTATCCGTAAGTCGGATGGATTTTACAGTGAGATTGAGCTGTTGTTGGCTGTTGGTTGTTGAGGAAAACATCGTGATGAAATCATATCTTGATGGTAGAGCAAAATTCAAATGCTCATTTGGTTAGCTAACACCGTCAAGTTAAAAATCTGACGCCAAGCACCTATCGGTGTGTTCTACCAGCTTCACTTGAGAGCCAGTTCCCAATACATTACACTGCGAGCTTTCACAAGAAAATTTCCTTTTGCAGACGACACACCGCAACAAAACTAAAGAAAACACATATTTTGGCTCTACCATCAATGCTTCGGAAATATATACGCCCTTTATTAAAGATTAATTAATAAAGGCCAGACATATTGAAAACGGGATTTAATAGTGTTTGTCGGTAAACACTAAAGAAACAGTTTATCAACTTTATTGGTTGTACATCTAGGGTATGCTTGGTGGTAGAAGAAAACAATTGACGATCGCTCATAACATTACCTAGCCTATTATGATCCTGATACGTTTTTCCCAATTTCGATGATATGTCAATCAAGCTTTACCCCTAAAATGGCATATGATGGCATGGCATACCAATCCAAAACCGCGGGAAACGGATCAGGATCGATTATTATTAATTTCGGGCGTTAGTTATAGATTTAATAATAGAACACAAATGGTTTGTTCTACGGCATTGAAGGCACTGCCATATTCTCTAAACTCGTCACTACGAAAGTCTATACAAATGAACTGATGTATGTGAACTCAAACTATTAGCCGTAACTCAAACGCAATCTCAATACCGTAAGCCATGCTTTGCTCGCCGAACATTAGCGTCACGTCGTACATTAAACACGCAATCTAAATCAGCGCGCACATTAATTTACCATCAAAACTGTTCGTGATAAGCCTTTATGACTTAATTAGGTTACTTGTTGTACACATGGACAGGATATATATCTACGAAACATCTAACACGTGTAGGGTATTTGCAGTATGCGTTCTGAGAGGAAAGATGATTCGCTCAGACCCAGTGCCGGGTTGACCACGTAGCAAGAGTAGCAATTGTTATTTATATTAAAACTCACTCATCATCATCATCATCATCAGCCTGTATCAGTCCACTGCTGGACATAGGTCTCTCCTATGATACGCCACTGAGCCCGGTCGTCGGCTTATCCAACCACTGCCAGCCACTCGGCGCAAGTCGTCGCCACCCTGTCCACCACATTGTCCACCTTGTCCTACACTACGTTTGCCAAATCGCGGTCTCCACTCAAGAACACGTCTACCCCAACGGTTGTCGGTTCTGCGGCTTATATGACCAGCCCACTGCCACTTCAGTTTGCTAATTCTGTGAGCTATGTCGGTCTCTCTCCTTATTAGGATGTGGTCTGGTTATTGAATTTAGGTACTTGATGTCACAAAAACGTTACACCTTTTTCTATTAAGAAAATCCACGTCAGACACTCGGCTATAGTAGATCAAGGGCCCTTTGAAAGAATTTGCTACGGGCCTTGCGCTTGCTTAATCCGGCCCTGCACAGACCCCAAATCACACCTTTAACATCTGTAAAGTATGATGTTAACATCACTAAGAGACGCTACATTGTTTGAGATGCAAGTTTACTCAAAGCTTTCGCTATCCTCTCGACCTCACTGCCCGATCTCATAGTAACAATATGTCGACACTTGTGAAACCAGTCGGTTGTAATAGAAATCTGCCACACATATCATTTCACGTATTTTGACCTACTTGTGCATAGAGATTCTATTCTTTGATTTTGGAATTTTCGTTTGTCTTGATGGGTGCTGATGACCGCTGACGAAGTTTATCAAGCCTATATTAATTACACGACTAGTTTACTATTTTATGTACGCGTATATGAATAATCAAAAGAAGCGACGCTATCCCACATTTTTCCGTGATAAAAAGTAGTCCATGTGTTAATCCTAGTTATAAGCTATCCCTATTCCTAATTGTACCCAAATCTGTTGAGCTGTTTCAGCGTAAAGAAGGAACAAACATACAAACTCACTCACAAACTTTCATATTTATAATATTAGTGTGATTAGAGTGTGATTTGTTGTTTTACCGAAAACCCGTTGAAATAAATCGTTGAAACAATTGCTGATAAATTTACAACTAAACTTTTTTTTACGTAACTAAGGTTATAAATCTTTGCGGCAGCAAATTCAACATACTAATGGATTGTTCGGCGAGCACGGCGCGTGCCAGTTGGACTAGTGCCTGTACACACTCGGCTAGTCGCTAGCCAAGTATACACACTTGGCTAGCCGCTAGTCAAAGCCAAGTACGTCTACTGAGCCGGACGCCTATTCTTGAACGCGTAGTAGATAACGGCTATTGAATTATCTATACTGCAGTTGCCAACCTTGTTTAGGAAATTATTTATGGTCACTTGGCTCGTGGAAACGGGACGGTATTTACCTAACTTATTTGTTCCTGAAACGCGGTAGCCAGTGATATAGACACTGCGAAAGTGTAAGCTGTAATAGAATCCCTACTTAATATTATAAATGCGAAACTCTGTCTGTATGTCAGTTTCACTTTCACGCCTAAACTACAGAACCGATTTAGATGAAATTTGGTACGGAGATAGTTTGAAACCTGAGGGAGGACATAGGATACTTTTTGTCGCGATAAACTGTAGCCCACGCGAGTGAAACCGCAGGGAACAGCTAGTAGAATATCATTAATTATGTTTATTTGAAACACCAACACTCATGGTACAATATAATAACAATTAAATTAGAGATAATGACAAATGATGATAATGTCGCAAATCGGCCCCAACTCTGCATAATGCTGATTATTCAACCAGCTCTGGTCTTCCATTTGATGTACCTTGATTCCTCGTTCTTTCTTTCTATCTATTTGTTATAGGGTCTAAGTAAATTGTTACGTTACGCTCTCTTACAAATTTGCAACCACGAACCGGAAGACGTTCTGTAGGCCCCCCACTAGGTGGACCGACGACATTGTAAGAGTCGTAGGGAGCCGATGGATGCAAATGGCGTCCAAGGGGGGAGGCTATGTTCAGCAGTGGACTTCTTCCGGCTGATGATGATGATGAATATTTAAATATGCTTATCAAAAGGAATAACTCTGTAACGCTGTTAGATAAAAACAATATCAAACAAACAATATCAAAATATATCAAACCACAATATCAAACAAATAAAAACAATATCAAACACTGGAACAAGGAACCGCGCATCGAGTCATTTAGTTATAAATATCAAATTACATATACGTACAAAGTTTCAAGTCGATACGACAATGAGAAATAGGTAAAAATTGACTTCTAAGATTTGATTACATTCTTAGTTAGTTACTAGAGAATATAATAAAAGTGTTTTAAAAAGAGATGCACATCGTCTTTGAATTTGATTGATACACACGGAAGCATGCGCCATGTCGACCGGTTCACGTGTTATGTAGTCTTTTTTCAGACATACAGTTTTTCATTGATCAAAATACCATCGTAGTATATTCGTGTATGAAATTCTATGAAAATAATAAAAAAAAAATATAGCAACGCGTTGGCGACGCGACGGCGTGCATCCGACATTCGCATTTTACTTGCAAATTGCTTATATCCATCGATATCGGGATGCCAGCCGTCCACCTCGTAGCCACCGACGGTAAATAGCTCTGCATAATGTTAAATATTCCAACTAATTTATTTGAAAATGGTTAACACGTCAGTAGCTCTTTATAGTTATAAAGTTTCGAAACTTGTAGAAAAAATTGCGCCATATAACTCAGTAATCTGCGACAAAACCCGACTGCGTAAAAATAAAGTAGGTACCCTATGTCACTCCCACAATAAAGACGAATCTACCTTATACCTTGTATGATAATGATAAATCTCGTACTACTTATTAATCTAATCTGCAATGTTCTCCAGCGTTCCTTGAGTGGAGTTTCCAATAAATCTTTTCTAGCAATCTCAAATAAGATCTGTATTTATTCTGTTAGGAAAGGTATAAGTTCGAATTTCCCGCTGTCAAGTCAAGAACGGTGCAGTTCGACATTTTGCGTACTTACAATTGAGAATTTCTTATTCGGTTATTTCTTGAGAAGTGTTTGGGATTTCCTTTTGGGGGAAGTTTTAAGCCGGCAGTAAATTATTCCATCGACAGGTGAGGCCGTAAAGGCAAGATTTACGCTCACAGGCAACATCGGGTGAGCGTTCGTTTGATAAGATGTATATTACGCAGCGAGTAACGTTTCCTGTAAGTATTCATCGGGGATTGACCCAATGGGAAGTTGGGTGCGATAAATTGGAAAACTTTACACTTTGCCTATCAGTGACGTAGGCTTCGATTGGTTCGGATTACAAAGCTTTGTACTGCGCATCTCGAAAAGAGAAACGTTAATGGATTACTTCAGTAAATTTGCACGCTCTCAATTTTCGCGAGAAGTGAGAACAGCGCAAACAGAAAAATGTTAGTGTAAAATATGAGAGGCATTATCGGATGTCGTGACGTCAGACTACAGCGTACCCACTGTGACTGGCCATATGTTTTTATTTCGCGCAATAAAATTCGTTTAAAACTTGGAAAGTGTTCAAACTCTAGCTGAGGTGCTGCCAGCAGCGAAGCCTTAATCATTGTTAGGTTTATTGCACACAAAAGAGACATTTATTTCGTCTTGTCGTTTTCAATTTGTACAAAACCCTGTATTTCCTTTTCAACCGATGTGTGTTCAAACTAGGTTAAGTACACATTCAATGAAAGATCTACAAACACTTCCTAAATAAACGCTGCGATTTAAAACTATGCTCCGTAAATGCCAGTAAGCTGAAGTTTAGCGGTGAAAAGGCGCACTCGCAGTGATTACTAGATCAAGGTACCCGATATGAAAACAAGTGCAGTTCTGAGTTGCGACTACCGACGTTTAATTAGAACGCAGTGTGTGTGTACAGTCGCTTTGAAAGGTAAAACTGAAGTTCGTTAAAACTAAGGAACCGTTGAATTTTGTGAAAGGTCGCATGGTTAATGTCCCAAAGTAAACTGAGGCGGGGCGGGTACAGGCCGGCTTCGACGGGAATCAAAGCCTCGCAACTTGCCCACTCGATTACCATAAACAAACGAGAAAGACGCTCCTATGTTTTAATGACACTGTTTTAAAGCTTACAGAAGCTGTTTCGGAGTTTCGGCGATAAATTAACGATGCCGGAGTTGATGTTGCGCTTGCACGTACTCGGGCAGTGTAATGAAAGTTCACTTGTTTCCGAACGCGCGGCGTCCATTTCCAAAACAAGGAGTTTCTGAAGCGGTTTGCGATTTACGTATCCAACTAAAACAAGCTCGTACGATGAAACTTATGTATTCAAATTGAAATCAAACGGTCGCATATATTTGTCGCGTAGCACTCGTAGAATAATAGCTAGTCCGTTTGGTCGTAACAGATCAATTAGGTTGAGCAAGAGTCACCACGGCCATCACTTGGATGAGTGACCGCCGTTTACAGACATTTTCAACTCAGCTCTGCAATACTGTGGCAGTTACGATAAGCTGTCGGTCCCGGCTCGTAATTCCTTCGGGCAGCCTGAATACACCAAAAAAAGAGTCCTCTACCTCATATGAATGAAAAGAGACGCCCGCTTTTTCTCGAAAATTTTCCAATTTTCCAGTTTTTTAAAAAACATTAAACATATTTAAAATAACCAAATTGGTTCAACCGTTCTAAAGCGATGGCCTTACTTACCAACGAATACCATTTCATTATTGTTTATAAGATAGATAGTGTATAGATAGATAATAGTAATTAATAAGAAGAGTTCCAATATAAAAGTGTGAAATGCGAACGGATCGAATGTTTATTACCAAATCTATCTGTTTTCGGAAACAGCCCGAAAAGGGTAACTCATCAAACTTTTCCAATCAAAACAATTAAATAGATACCGCACAAATATTTGCGTAGCGAATGGAATAGCGATGAGAGCCCGAATTTAACTGTGAAATATTCTTGAGGTGACATAGAAAGACGCCAGTAGTTTCCATTCGAATGTGAATGGGTGAATTTATAACAAATAGCCGAGTCACTGGAATCATGCATTTGTTTCAATTGTATCCGCTTTGCCAACAAAAGCTTCGCTTTTATGTATGTAAGCGCTGCGGAGTCGGTGATATGTGGATGGCTCCGGAAATGGGTCAAATGCACAAACTAAACTTTTTTATTAAATTTAGTCCGGGAAATGGTTGAGTTGTTGCCGATATAGTAATTTTGTGTTACAGAAAATAGGCTAAATTGTGTTGTCGTTGCTTTAGTTCGGTCGCTGTCCGAAAAACAAAGGCACGGAATAAATTTTGTCGATTCGACTAACGTTACCCTTTCAGGGAACCTGCTTAGATTTTTATACGTATACATTTACTTGCAAATTTTCCTCGATAGATAACGATGCTAAACTCTTATCGCAATCTACTTTTTACGAAGCTACTTTTCTACAGGGTAGGAACGCTATTACGCCCTGATAAACCAGTCACATAGTTCTGTGCTGTTTTTGCGGAAACAAAATGTAATATATATTGAACTGTCAAATATTGAGCGACTAGAAAGAATTTATTAAATTGCAGTGCAAATCCAGCTATATCGTTTTATACCACCTTTTTATTGAGAACTGTGAAGGTGTGAAAGACCATGGCATGGTTAGTGTTTCCTAGAAAGTACAATCAAAATTGCTACATCTTCGACCACTTCGTCATTTTTCATTGGGAGAGATCATGCTCGAATGCAGGTCTAGTCAGATGTAAAAGAAATCTAAGTATGTGTATCAAATAAATAAAAGTCCATTGAACCATTAACTATAACATTAATAGAATTTCACTGATATCTGGGAATCTCACGCACCATCACCAGAATATAACATGAGAAGACGATAGCCGTTGGCTACAATAGGCGGCATTAGCATAACGAGCCACCGTCCTAATGAATAATGAATCATAAGACTTGCAATTGAAACAATAGTGGATTAGCCCCGAGTCGCTTATCCGTGGTCTACAAATTCCAATCAAGACTAAGGATCTTGAAATGGAAGGAAACTATCTATACTTATAAAACCTAATTCTAATGTTTTTGACCATGGTAGTTTAAAACAGTATATATCTATACTAATATCATAATGAGGAAAGATTTGATAGTTTGTTTGTTTGTTTGCATCGAATAGGCTCCGAAACTACTGAACCGATATGAAAAATTCTTTCACTGTTGAAAAGCTACACTATCTGCAACGGACATAGACTATATAATATTTTCAAAAAAATTAGGAATTTGTAAGAAAATTGCTATTTTGTAACCCAAGATGTGAAATCGAAAACCTATTTTTCGTGCGCTGCAAAAACTATTGGCAATAGAACAAAATAATGTATTACGGGTTTGTAGGTCCTATTAAGATCTACAATAAAGTCCGCGAGAGCATATGTCTAACTATTATAGTTATGCCACAATAAGTGATCTTTTATTTTAAAAATTTAATTTTAATTCCGCCGCTAGAAAGGGCTCTTTATTTAGAATAAGAATAAGAATAAGAATAAGAATCATTTATTTGCAACAAATTATACAAAATACAAAGCAAAACAATATGCAATAAGTAATAGCTACAAAAGATGTATTGTTGCAAACCGGCCTCAACTCAGCGTTGTGCTGCTCTTTGGAGCAGCGCTGGTCTTCCGTTGAAGCCGCTTTTGATGACGTCACTAGCATGAAGGTAACTTCAAATAACAAAAATTAAATCAAATACATTTTTATACTAAAAACTATAAGTGAACATTTTTACATAATATTCATTGTTTTTCAAATACAATTCTTAGCATACAGGTAAGTTACGGAATTAAAACTGCGAGGATGCGCATCAATGTGTGTGTGTGTGTGTGTGTGTTTGTGTGTGTATGTGTATATGTGTGAGTGGGTGTGTGACAGTGTGTGTGGGACTGTGGGTATATGTGGGTATGTATGAGTGTGTGGGTGTGGGTGTAGGTGTGTGTGTAGGTGTGTGTGTGCATGTGGATGTAAGTGTGTGCGTGTGGATGTAAGTGAGTGCGAGATTGTTTCGTCTTACATGGCACTTGTATCAATACTCAGAGTTTCCTGAGCCTTTTGATGATCAAACAGAATATTTTTAATTTTAATTTTAAAACTTTGAACGTTTTGCAGGTTCCTTATCGGAGGTGGAATATTATTCCAGCACTTCGTTGCTGAGTAACGGAAACTACCACGAAAAGCGGCCGTGCGATGTCTCTGTGTAGATAATTCAATCGCTCTTTGCCGGGACTCATGAGACGTATATCGGGGCGTCCAGGACAACTTATCATACAAAAATTTAGGAGCTTGGTGTTTAAGCACGCCAAAAAGTAGACAAGCTAGATGTAACTTTTGACGATGCTTCATCTTCAAAATGCAATTTTTATTTAGAAAAGGAGTCACATGGGCCCTCAATGGGATATCGAAGCAGAATCGAGCACAAGCATTTTGAACACGCTGAATCAATTTAAGAGTTTTGGCGAGGAGGCGTGGGCCAAATACTACATCCATATAGTTAAGCTTTGATAAAACCAACGATTCAACAAGTGTTACACGTAAACCTTCGTTTAAAAATTGTCTCATCTTGTATAACACTTTTAATTTATAGAAACAATTTTTAATTGAGTTAGCCACATGCTTCTCAAACCGCAAGTCACAGTCCATAAGCAGTCCCAGATTACGGGCTTCGTATACACGCTCGATCTCCTCATTCATGAGCATGACCCTGACCGGCGAGTGGATATCTGCGAGTTTCTTTTTACTACCGAAGATTAAGTATTTAGATTTTAAAGGGTTTAATAATAAACAATTTTGTGAAGACCAAGCGGCTATTCTGGCGAGGTCATCATTCATTTTGCATAGTGCACCTTGCACATCGCTTGGTTTAAACGATATATATATTTGTATGTCGTCCGCATATATGTGAAATTTACAGTACTTTATAACTGAAGTTATGTCCGCTGAATATAATATAAACAGAACAGGTCCCAGGATTGATCCCTGAGGCACTCCTCTTTTGACAGGGACTCTATCCGACATTAAAGAGGAACCATCTTTACCGTTTAATTTAACACACTGAGAGCGACCACTAAGATAACTGTCGAACCACCGCAAAGCTTCACTATCGAAACCATAATAACTTAGCTTAGACATAAGCAAATCAACGTTTATAGAGTCAAAGGCCCTGGAGAAGTCAAGTAGCACAAGTAGTGTGCACATTCCCTCATCTTGGGAGCAAAGTATGTTGTCGGTAACATCAAGTAGCGCGGTTACCGTGCTGCGACCCTTTCTAAAGCCTGATTGTACCTCAGGTAAGATGTTGTGTTTCTCTAAAAAATCAGTGACTTGAGTACAAACCGCCTTCTCCAAAACCTTCGACAAGCAAGGCAGAATACTTATTGGTCTTAGGTCCTTTAAGTCAACGGGATTTGTTATCTTAGGTAAGGGGCGTACGACAGCCATTTTCCAAACATTTGGAAAAATGCATGAGGTAATGGAAGTATTTATAAGTTCCTTTATAACATCAATTGTGTAAGGAAATGTCATTATAAGCATATCCAACGTTATACCATCACAGCCTTCAGCATTGGACTTCAAAGTTCTAATAATATTAACAAGTCTGTCCAAACTAATTGGCTCAATGTGAAAAACTGCATCACTAAATTTGTTAAATTCAAAGTATGTCAACTGAGAAATAGAAACATCCGAGCATCCTGGTATGTTTAAAAAGTGACTATTTATAACATTAGGATCAGTGAAAAACGCGGGTAGTTCGGTATTTGTTTTTGGCAATAAAGTGTTTTTGAGGTTCTTCCATAGCGAGGTAGGGTCATTTATTTTGCTATTTATGCTATGCTTAAAATACGCTGATTTTTCGTGAAAGAGTGCTGTGGCTACAGTTGATTTCAGTGTTTTATAATACTCCTTTTTACTATTGAGTTTAGTTTTATGATAGTCCGCAGCGGCTTCATCGCGAAGTTTCATCATAAGCTTTACTGTGCCTGTAATCCAGGGATACGAACGGTCTTTGATGACAAGTGATTTAATAGGTGCATGAAGATCAAACAAAGACAAAACACTGTGATTAAAAGTATATACCATGTCATTAATCGTATCAAGTGTAGGTATTTGACTCCATTTTACTATTTTCAGATCGCCATCAAAGTTATTTAAACATATATTTTTCAATGGTCTATAATTAATAATGCTAGGTTTAGGTTTTTCACGTTTGATATTAAATTCGCAAATTACAAGACGGTGCCCAAAAAGTGATCCCACATGTTCCAAAGAAATGGTCCTGGCACTCAAATCCGAACAAACTACATCTATGAGCGTCTCACTGGTTTCAGTAAAGTGAGTTGGTTCTGTGACAAGTTGTGATAGATTAAAATAAGATAAGAATAAATTAAATTTAATGGAGTCATGATCATAAATATTTAGTAAATTAATATTGAAATCCCCTAATAATAACAAATTATCATAATTAGAAAGTGAACTTATGGTATCTGTGACTGCGTCAAGAAATAAGTCAACGTTGATCCAGTGTGGACGATACACTGTGCCAATCACCAACTTCCTACCATTAAGGGTCATCTTGAGCCACATCTGCTCAACTAACTTGTGAAGTGGATCTACAGGGTGCGACCAGGTGCGCACGTTCACGTGAGCATTCCTTTTGATGTAAAAAGCCACCCCGCCACCGCGCGAGCGCTCACCTCGCGGACGAGGGATGTGACGTAAGCGGTACCCCGGAACCTGAGGGGCGCGACCCTCCTCGCCTGCCCTCAACCAAGTCTCATTAATAGCGAGCAAGTCCAGATCATGGCGAGTTACTGAGGCTATAAAATTGTCGTGATCCGTGCCGAGGGAACCTGCATTATACAAACCTACTCTCAAATGTTTGTACTTAACCATAAAAATAATATATAAAAAAGGCAAAGCAAGAATACAATAAACAAGGTGAGTTCTTTTTGTAAAAAGATATTTTAAACTGGACGAAACGTAAAAAAGTAAGGAAATTGTGAGAAATGAGTGAGTTGATGGATTTGATTGTGTGTGTATGTGTAGTGTACATTGAAGTATAAATGTGCCCTTTCAGCTGCAGCCCCACAAGCATATCGTATACGTGCCGTAACATAATTGAATAGTTTGTTAATGTATACATAATATAATATATAAAAATATCAAAAAAACAATATAAATAAACAAGTAAAACAAAACAAATACATAATTGGTAAACTGAATTTTTAAACGGTTTCAGACCCAAAAACACGGAAAAAGTCTACGTCCGAACGAATACTAAACGCCTGTTTTCCATCGCCTTGTCGTACAAAAACACGGCCTTTCTTCGTCCACGAATAGCGCCACTGGCGCTTACGACATTCTTCGCGGACGCGGTGAAATAATTGTCGATTTGATCGCGTCAGCCGCTCGTTTACGTAGACTCGTCGCGGCGGGCCTGCCAGGCCAATGTCAGCCGTAGTGAAATTACGGCGAACGCGCGCCGCGCTCAGCAGCTCGTCCCGCAATCGACGCTGCGCCAACCGAACGACGACGCGGCGCGGGCGCCCACCCGCCCCGCCGCCGACGCCGCTACCGCCCGCCTCACTAGCTCCAACGCGCTCAGCGAACACGACGTCACGCTCATTGAGAGTGACCCCCAACTTCGCGGCCAGAACGGTGACAGTATGCTGGACATTTTCCCCTTTCTCCTCCGGTAAATGGCCGATATCTAGATCGGACAGTAGACCCTCCTGGTCTCGTTCATTCAGTTCCAGTTTCAGCTGGACCACAGTTTGCTGCAGCTCAGTAATCTCCGCTGGTGAATGGGACGCACTCGCATCCCTATTCTCTACGGCTTCTAGTCGCCGCTCGAGCCCGTCCACTCGTACAGCTATGCCAGCAACGGATGCGCGCATTTCAGCGCGAAACTCACGCTGCTCCGCCATATAAGCAGAGAACTCGCGTCTCAAAGCCCGAACGTCCGAGTCATCGGAAGGGGTGGAAGGCAGGGTGAGGGGTGCCTCTGCATTCGCGCAAGAGATCAAGGGTGTGAGGGTCCCGCAAATGCCCTTCACGGGAGTGCTGGTATTGTCACCTTTACGTTGTTTACTTTTACATTCAGGGCATATCCAATCAGTAGGTAATGATGTATTATCGGTAAGCGCCACACATATCTTGTGAAATTTAAGTGAGCAAGTCGTACAAGTAGCGGCCCCTGACGGCGACAAAAATTTACCGCAACCTCCGCACTTAGCCATGTTATTTCAGGTTCGGATATTTCCTGGCTAGGTTGTTATTCCGACGGTCCGATCGCTCAACGCTAGATGGCGCGCTTGACAAATTTCTTTAGTGACTTTTCCTTAGTGAAGAGTTAGAACAATAAGGTACCCACTTTTAAAATTATCAATCTTTGATATGAGTGTTATAAATGTGATGAAAGGTCACTAACCCGAGCTCGGACGTGCACACAAACACTCACACAGCTGCTATAAGCGCCAGCGCACACAATAATATCACTGGTACTACGAAGTTAAACGTTTATGTATTTTTTTAGTAGGATAATGAGCGAGCGTATTACTATATGTTGGGCGTACGTGACGTCAATCAAATATTTGTATCTTGGTATTAAGCCTTATCAAAATAAACTACTTTTTAATCAAAACTGCTTCCATACCTTTATATAACTTTTAGAGGTTGCGTGGTAGCCTTATGCATGTAGGCGTCACTGGGGTACGGGGGTACGGGCCGTACGGGAGGAAGGATTAATGTGTGTGTATTACAATTTTTAATTTTGAAATTTGTTTTAAAGACCCGTGCGAAGCCGGGGCGGTCCGCTAGTTTGGAATAAAACTAAAGGCTAAGAACTATTTCATCAACTGGCTGGTGCCGTGACATAGCTATACGGCCATCACTTACCTATGCATCACTAAACGTTCACCGGTTTAGTGACATTTTCAACTGATCGCTATCGTGCTTCGGAAGGCACGTTAACCTGTCGATCCCGGCTGTACCAGTCGTAAAGCCATGTCGGAGGCCTTCGAATGGCCTGAAAACTCCGACAGTACAAGCTCATACGAAAGAAAATCAACTGGCTGCTTAGTTACAGTATTTTAATTGTTCATAGCTTTGAAATTGCTCGGTCATATTCCAATATCAAATACTAATTAAGAACGTATAACTGGTAAACAAAATCAAACTCAAAATCAAAAATATTTTTATTCAACAAGATACATTGTGATCACTTTAAAACGTCAACTTAAAACTAGCTACGCCTGTTCCAACCTCTTTACGCCGGCAAAAGAACAGGCAAGAAACGCCCGGCAGGTACTTTTTTGACGCGATCACTTTGACAATTTTATTCTTATTACTAATTGATTGAATTGGGGCAAGTTCACTAAAAACAGATCCTCTAGAGCAGGGGTGACCAACTTGATTAGACCCAAGATCAACTATTTCCTTATGAAACCCGGTTTAGTCTACCAATTACATACTTCCTGAAATTTTAAATTAAAAAGTAGTTCGCATACATTAATGTAGTATTTTACTGTGAATATTGCGTCTGGCATCTTTCGCCAGATTAGATAGATATTCCGTTGTTATTAAATCATACTAGTAGTATATCTTTCATTTTTTGATATTAGAAAATAGTTTCACTGTGTAAATTTGTAATAAATTAAGAGATATCAGACTTTCCGATATTTCTGTGCCCTAATTTCCTTCGGAATATTAAGTTCAATCGACTAGGCGTCCAGGTCCATTACATCGGTTCGTGAAAAAATGTAGGATATTTAATTGTGTAGGTGGTCTGGTACGACCGCATTACGTGGCGCCTTATTGAGATGACACGGGTCTCGCATCGGACATAACTTATTTATTCAGTACCCAAATGGATGGTTTTGAGCTTGTCGTCAAGATATTTTGAGAAAAAGACTAGTCGCTTTAGCGCGACCGTAGTTTATTGAGCTACGTTTTCATGAAAAATATATGAACGTAGGCATACGACATCTATCAACCAGCACTGGGCGCACGTGGTCGATTACGACCCATACTCTCTCTCTGAGAGAAGGCCAGAGTCCCAGCAGTGGGAACGTAACAATAATAATGATAATAATGATAATGATGATGATGATGATATGTACGTTAGAGGACGTCATCTACGATTCACGTGAATACATTGTAGAGTTAAAAAAGTGCCTCATTTGAGAGCCCGTTCCTTTCACAGATCATTATGCGTAGTGGATTGGTAGCGGATAATAATAACATGTTATTACCGTAAGTTAATATGTATAAACGTGAAAATAAAAATAAGACCTTAATGTTAAATCTTCATTGAGAAAATTATCACATAAACGGACGGTGCCACACATTCCTATGTGTACAATTCTGCAAAACGCGGTTTACGTTTGACTAATATCGATCGTTCCACTTGCCAATATCTCTCCCTAAAAACCGTTACGTAAGACCTAATATCCAGTGACCCAATAAAGACAATACAGTGTCCAATGAACTCCACGGTTAAAAATCCAATTGTATGCGGACGGTCCTCGCGGCAGCTGCGACCGCATTATATCGCCGTGTTAGAATTAGTGAGGGGGTACGTGTTGTGTTTAATAACGATGATACTGACGTTTGATAGTACATCCAATCTTTAGAATGGGCTTCAGCCGCATTTCAAGTAGTAAGTTTCAGTTTGTAGACAAGCATCTGTCAAGACAGGTTCTAAATTATATAGTCCTCACAGTCCTTTGGCTTGGCGGTAGGGCATTTTAAATTGCTTGCCTGGCTAGCTACCACCGTCAAGTTAAAAATCTGATGCCAAGCACCTATCGGTGTATTCTGGAAACCCCACTTGAGAGCGAACTGCCAGTCCACGTGTAGCGTGGTGCCATCTTCGACCAAATTGTCACTTAACATTAGGTGACATGTGGTCAAACGCTACCCTGTAAGAAGTAGAAAAAAATGTTTGTATTAATATAATTCAAATGATAATCTCCTAACCAAAAAGCAGGGTTTGTACTAGTTTTGAAATTTAATGTGGCAAACAATAATTAATAAAGTTTTTATAGACAGTAAGAGCAGATTTTGGTCAGTCTATAAACACCAAGCATTTTACCAACTTCTCGTAACTAAACTGTACATGGGCTACCGTTCTATATCGGTCGGCTGAATCGGGTCAGCTCGACGGTTGATGAAATGCCTCGCCGCTCATTCTCGCAGCCATATGTTACAGGCCCGGGTCTAATATTTGATAGATGTATTGTACCATGTTTTAGGGGATGAGTTATACCTAACTAATAGCAATCTCCCAACTCTTCCAAAAATTCAGACAAACAAAATCACCCATACCCGTGGCTGTTATTGGAATTGTTTTCACAGCAAAACTTGGTAAAGCCAGCGAGTAAAACTAAAATTGTCGACACGGACAGGTGAAGAAGATTGCATTCTTAGTGCGCTTTGAGTTTTCTTAGATTTTTAAAATCTAAATTAATAAAAGAACAGAGTGTTTTACACAATCACGATACAGCCAAAACCAATGAAAATAGAAACTTGAAATTTGGAACCAGGATGTAACTGAAAGTTTGTCAGTATACTAAGCAAAAGAAATAACGAAACACATGTATCACAACTTTTTAAAATCAACCCTGAAAGTAGTGTGTAGCTTGGTTTTTGAGTTTAAAATGCAGTTTTTTTTTGTTCTACGTTGACGAAACTTTGGGTATAGGTATATTAATGAAATGGAAGCAATTAATTGTTAATATAAATAAAAGATAGCGAATTAGGATTTCAAAGTGCGTGTCATGTACTCTTGTTGTTAGTAAAATCTTAATTGATCAAAAACATGAACCTTACAACTAGTTCTGACAACGATGACTATTTGCATGCCTTTTTAACATACAAATTAGGTATGATTACAAAGCGTTTATGTCAAGGCCACACGAACGTTTAGGTACCTTGTGTCGTGAAGTTTTATAAAGGAAAATTGGCTGCGGCCGGTGCTTTGTAACAGTGAATAAAGTTGGACGCGAAATAATGGGTGTCCAGATGAGAGGAGCTGTACGCTTTGTGCTAAAATGAGAAAGACAATGAAATAAAACTATAGTGGGGCAACAATAAGGTACAGTTTAATGAGGTTTCGTGTTTTTTTTCACACAAGTTGCCTAACAAAATACTCGGTAAAATATTAATAATAACGTATCTGGAAAATGTGTTATTGTTTGTTCTAAATACCAATGGTTTTTTATGTTTGCGCAGTGGTGTTAGCGAAATAAAAATAAAATGTGTCAACTATAACAGCCAATTAGATAAATTAACCTTATTATTTAATATTTACGTGACTATTTGTGCGTGGATGTTTGTACTTTTTGAGTATTCAACTTATATAAACAAACGTGACGAGTTGTAAGAAGTGTTTATCACAATATACAATGTAAGAAATCTCTATTAAACAACACAATACTAGTATAATGATCTGCCCACGGTTGGGCATCCACTGTGTGTTTGTAGTGTCCGCTTTCAGAAATCGTGTCTGTTGTTAGGCTTTTGTCACAATATTTATCTTTCCTGAACTCACTTCAGAGGATTTTGTTGTTACACTTCTCTTCAAACGCCCCTACGCTCTCTATAATCCTATTTTCAGCTCGCAAAATATTTAAATTTGAGGCTTTGTCTTAGTAAATTCCACTTTTTATGTTATTCTGGTGCTAACCTACTAACATACGAATGAATGAATGTAGACAATCCAACAAAACAAAAAAATATTACAATTTTTCGCTAAGTCACTTATTTATTTCAGTAAATCCGTAAACCATTATTTTGCTAAAAGAAGAAATTATTTGTACGAACATAACAAGAAACTGGCAATTAAACATTCAACTCAACAAAGGCAAAGAAGCCTTTGTTCGATTTCGAATTGATTCAATAATGTAAAAAGACCGAAACAAGGAGAAAATATAGGAAAATCGGTTAACGAGTAAATTAAAGGCGCTACGAACATTGTCGAACTCGATGTTGATTAGCGAACCCTTTATCGCTAACAAGATCCGTCTAACTTTACCAATTCGAGGGTCGACAAATCGAAATCGCTTTTAGCAAAACAAGTATTAATTTTGTATCGTGATGCTGGTAGTGTAGGGCGGGCGGCGCGCAGTCTACGGCGCTACGGCGCTACGGGGCTACGGGCCGTTACGGCGGGCGCGCTTGGTGGAAGCTACCATGCACCCCCGCCCCGGCAGTCGCGCCCGCGGTGTCGATGACGCGCTACGTCTCCTCCTGCCGCATCGCCGCACCTCTGTTCATTACAATCACGACACACGACCACAACACTACATCATTCCACCGTATCACGTGTGACACGGATTTTTCAGTGAACCTTGATTTATGCATGTAAACAAAAAACACACATACGGTGTTTTGGAAACACAATGTGAAGTCTAAGTGTAGTTACTTTGATATTTGATTGTCAAGTGGATTGTAATATAGTGGATATTCTCAGAAGCCGCCTGTCGAGAGGTATGAAAATTATTTACAAAGGTAGGGAATTCGTGTTATGGCATGAGGACTTTATTAAGTTATGAGTAAGTTTGCTGTTTATATTCTTGCTTGAGATAATTCACTTAAGGTTATTTTTCTTTATTAGAATTTTGTCATTTATGTTCTGGTCCTGGTAACGTATATATCGTGTAGATTGTAAATTAAACATTATTTTCTTTTTGAATTCGGTGTAACCACTTCGTGATATATATTTCGTCTGTTATCTAAGGGTATTATAATTTACTGTCTTATTAATTCTGGAGACGTAACCGGCTCCAAAAACCGAAATAGCCGCTTTTATAACCTTACGCGGCATCAAGGTTGAAACCCACCGAGTTGGATAGACAATCAACGTAGGTCAACATAAAATATCGTAAAAACAATGAAGAGATGTTCCTGGAGTGATTCTAATGATAGCATCTGCTCTCAATTTACAACGGTACAGACCCGGTGGGCTATAACCCTAAATGTTTATTGAAGTACCAGCTATCGAGGAGTATCGTTCAAATGTAAGATATTACAATTACGTTGATTATTGTTGTTGTTACGATTCGTCCTAAAAATAAATAGAGGTATTCACAAACGAGATAATAGAAATATTTCTTAATGTCACAATAATACCGATAGCATAACAATTTCATTCCGAACAAACTTAGGTATTGGTTTCTTTATAAATACATCAAACATAACATACCTATTAACATACAAAGTTATATGAATTTGCTACGTTGTTTATTACATTGCGTATAAATATATTTGTTTTTCCCTTAATTCTCCTTCAGTTTTCTGACTAAGCACTTGAATATTTGGGGGTTGAAAATATATTTGAATGGTTCAGTCACCCCTTAACGATGTCTTCGGTTTTCATTTTATTTTACAACCTAAACGGCAAGTAAGGTAAACGGGGTTGAAATAAATAGAATTGTTTTATTAATTGTTTGTTGTTTATGAAATATAGGTATGTTGTTCATACTTCACAGTTCATAGTTCCTTCATGCATACTTTTATCAGTTTCACTTGAAAGCAAGCAGTAGTCATATTGTGACCTTTGACCTCATCGTCAGTTAACATTAGGCTTGCAGTTAAAGGTTACCCTGTACCCTGTAAGATATAAAAAAGATAGATACGTAAGCTTACTGTTGTCACAATCTGTGTTAACGTTTTTTTTATAAAATGTACAGTAATGCTTTGATATACTTTTTAGTTTAAACATTTAGCTTTGATACAGGGCTATAAAACCTCGCGCCTACGAGTGGGCCAGACCACATATTATCATCATGCATCCCTGTCATTTATTTAATGTTTGAAAGAGATGTATTGATTCGTGGTGGTTTGGCCCGCCCTAATGCCTTAATTTTTTTTTGTGAGTATATCTTTTATCTTTAAAAAAACTTTGTTAACATATTTCATTGTTAGGTTAAAGGTTAGTCGACATCATCAGCTGGCAGCTACCTCGGACAAAGATTTAGTCTAGCCATCCAAAGGGGGAACGCTGCCAGTATCTTCAGAACCTTGCTTAAAAAAAAGGAGTCCCCCTTTTAATAATATAGTGTAGTTATTAGTTTAGGTTTTTTAGTTCATTGTTATAGTATATATTTTTGTTATATTTTTGAATAAAAGCGCAAGTATTTCTTTGTTATTTACAAGCAATAACAAGCCAATGTATATTGTAGCCGTCGTTTGAAATTGGATTGTAACAATTATCATCTAAGTTGCGCTTACGCAAAATATCATGAGAATAATAGGTACACGACTACATCGCTTAGTACGCGCGTCAGAAATGCACAGCCGCACAGCGCTCTCAGACGTTTTGTAAACAAGAAACACCATTATAGATTTCAATAATTTGAATTCAATAGTAAGAAACTGATAATGGCATAATAAGCTATTATATAGTTTTACCGATAACAACTGCTTACTGAATTCAAACTCCGTAAATAACCGTTTACGGGAGAGAGCGCTGCCAGCGTTTTGGCTTAGCATATCTTTTTAAATCGCAAAAGCCAGTCGTCAAGATCGCATGTTGAAGCAGGAAAAGAAAATATCCTGTTCGAATAGCGCAGATTCTTGGATTTTGCGGCAACTTTCCAGCAAATCCGAAATGAAAACACGCTCCGGATGTAGGCTATCCTGTCTTCGCCGCAAGATAAATTCAAAAAGGATTCGCTCCACTCACACATTACCAACTCAATACGGATTAAAACTTCATTCTGGGGGTGAATGCTTTAAAACTTTCCGATAAACGAGGCTTATCCCTTTTAATTGCGTAAATTTACATGGCAGCGATCGCTCTGTCTCACTTACACCTTCTGGAGAGTTTCAAGGCACGTAAGTATTTTGAAGACCACTTTTTGCATTTAAACGCTTGTTAATATTATATAGTAGGTCGCGTGGAAGCCGCTTGCTGGAATTTGACCTCTGCCTCTTGCAGATTAGGTTCGAAGGTGGCTTCCGTAAGAGAGGGTTGGTGGTATCCCTCATCCGGGTCAACCCAGTTAAAAGCACAATTACGTTTACGGCAACTTAGTGACCGTGGGAGATTATTTCGTGTACATTGCTTATTAATTAAATCATAAATGCGTAGGTATATATTCATAATTACCTGACCGGAGGATTTATTGTTGCAGACTGGTAAATTTGGCAATTCAACTACATTAATTTATTTTGATCATCTCGTTCCATTTGCTACATTTATTTTCATAGTCTTTTTCGAATGTTTGATACTTGTATATACATACATACAAAATATTACAAGTATTAAACATTCAAAAGCGCGGTAACATATGTTATTGGAAATTAATGTAACGTGTTATTTTATAGAATTCCTAGAAAAGTGAATATTATAATGCTTGACATCAATAGGAAATGTTTGAAACAAATTTTAGTTACACAGTTACTGGGAGTTTCATATATTTCCCCAAATAGCAAGTAGAAATGTGTCAAATTCAGATATCGTTTATTAAAACAATATTTTGGCCGTACATTCTCCAGCTCGAAATGCCCTATTTTAGTAAAAAGCTGATTTGGTTTTAGTTTTAGCACTTCTTATTATTAAGCCACTGCCGCGCCATGCTCGCTTTGCTCGTGCGTTGTTGTCCCTAGCAAGCTAAACGCTTCTCGCTTCGCTCATCGTTACACCTAAATAGAAAATATATTTATTTGCTCTGGCTACATACCATTTATTTACTTACTCTTCAGGAAATCTATATCTATTAAAGAACCTTTGACAATGTGTTTGTCATATTTCCTAAATTGGATGAGCATTGTCAACGTATCCTAGGATTTGTATACATTTCCGGTAACATAACATGAATATACAAAAGATAATGCTTGACCCAAGCTGCAGAGTCTATATGTCGTAAGATCTTTGTAACTTGGGGCTGTAATTGGAATCAAAACCACTTACTGTACTACTAACGTACTTTATGCTATTCAATAACAGCAGACTACTGCTCGGAACAGTAGTACTGCGATATCTTTTACAGAGAAAAAACATTCATCATCATTTTACGTTCCCACTGCTGGGACTCTAGCCTTGTCTCAGAGAGAGAGAGAGAGAAAATGGGCCGTAATCTACCACGCTGGCCCAGTGCGGGTTGATAGATGTCACATGCTCTTGATTGTTGCAGTTCTTTGACTGGCCGGTTTCCTCACGATGTTTTACTTCACTGTTTTTTGAGGGATAGCATATCCGCATATAACAAAGTTACTTTAAGTTAATACTTTACGTCAGACACATTGCAAGTAGGTAGCAATATGCTTCCGATAACAAGTAACTTCATAAAATATGACCGTGGGTTTCCTCGCGTGATTCTAATTGTAGAGCCGCTGCCTTTGGATGCGCATTCAAAATAGATTATATGATGCATAACGTATCCTTTAATAATGCCTTATAATAATCAGCGGGCGGGCTGGAACGTCCAATTTGAATGAATTTTCAGTTGCATCTATTCTTTCTATACCTATATTCGTTGCATTCGTGTGCGACCATAAACAATTTTATATAATGTTCCTTTAAATCCGAAATGAGGGTATTCAAGACATCAAGACGAACAAATATAATTTAGAAAAAAAAAATAATCATGCTTGTAATGATCTGCAAAGTTTTTTCCAAAAATGTACCTGTCACAGCCCTAAAACAGCTGACTGTTTTACTCATTGAGGCACTCAAAATGAATAGACATTAATAGGTCAGTGACCCATGAAATAACAGAATTCACAACACTTCGGCCTTAATATGGACATTATGTTACACATGGTGTTCAGGCGTTGTTATTCTTTTAAATGTCGGGTAGGTCACAAGCTGACATTCCAACGAACGCGAGCGGCGAATTACCGGGAGAAACCGAGGGTAGTTGTTGACGACCTTCAGTGCACCTCGGACTTCAAGAGCGAACGGTTCTCAGCGGTGTATTTTTGGTACTTTAAGACAATTAAGTGTGCTGTTGTGCGAAATTAGACTTTTCACCTGCACCCGGGTGTCCAGGACCATCGAAGGGACGGTTCCGGCCGGCTATACAGTCCACTTGGCGGCTCAACGGTTTCAAGGTGAGTGGCTTGCCTTGTATTTGGAAGAATAGCAACCCAGAACAACAGGACCTCTAATCAGTGAAAATCTAGGACCTAGGTATCAGGAACGGTAGTTCAAGCGAACACATGGTATACGAATGATTAAGGTATTCTTTAAAGTACCATATACAAGTGGTAGCGGTGACGTGTGGGCAAGCCAGTTTAACAGACGATCCCGAGTGCCGTTCCCTGCACTTTCTATCCACCGTAAAGTTCACTCCTCGTTCCGCGCTCGTTTCAAGCCAACAAACTTGACTGATATTTTCTTTTTTTTCAAATATCTTTTAACTGTGGAAAGGAAAACTAAACCTTCTTGCGAGTAGCTTATCGCCCTCACACCGCGCACTCTCTAGTCTTTCTATATATCTGACTAGCTGCACCCACGTAGCACTTTACACTTTATCGCGATAAAAAATATTCTATATTCTTCTTCAGGGTTCGTACTATCTTCATACTAAATGTGAAAAAAAGAAAAAATATTTCAGATAAAACTTAAAAATTTATTAATTCATAAATGTTGTTATACAATTCAAGAATTCATTGATTTTTGAGTCTCTGTTACTCGAAATAAATGATTATTATTATTATTGATGATAAAAGCGTCACAATCTCACCACCTCTAAAATAATATTGTGTGTACCTACCTACTTAAGTATATAATTTCTTTATGTATGTATTGTCCGTAACTAGAATTTAATGTCATTATGTTTCTATATGCTATATATACCCTAACAGGGTCATGTTGTTATGACAATTTTCATAAATAAATAAATTTCATCGAAATCAGTTCAGTGTTTTTTGCGTGAAAGAGTAATAAATATCTATCCATCAATGCATCCCCGCAAACTTTTACATTTATAATATTGGTATTAGTAATGTTTCGCAGTTGCGTGGACTCGTGTCTATCAATGTACCTACAATATTTACTAGACAAACGTTATGTAAGGTAAAAATAACAAGAAATAATGAGCAGTAAAGGTTTAATTATGAAGCACGTCGCGCAATATGATACCGTTGCTGCTACAATATTGTCACTCCTATACGCACACAAAGCAAGCAGTAGCTCTCTTATGATCATACGTTTATATATTACCAGTTGCGCCAGGCAATTTCACCCGCATCTTCCCGTTATCCCGTAGGAACCTTTTTCCGGGATGAAAAGTAGCCTATGTGTTAATCCAGAGTATAAGCTATCTCCATTCCAAATTTCATCAAAATCCATTCAGTAGTTTTTACGTGAAAGCAACAAACATACATAGGTACATACATACTCGCAACCTTTCGCGTTTATAATATTAGTAGGAAGTAGGATTACTACCAACTACATACCACCAAGTTTCCACGATATTCCGCAGAAACCTTTTTCTTGGATGAAAAGTAGCCTATGTGTTAATCCAGGATAAAGCTGCCTCCATTCAAAATTCCATTCA
The DNA here is from genome assembly GCA_931315375.2 of Opisthograptis luteolata. NCBI lineage: Eukaryota > Metazoa > Arthropoda > Insecta > Lepidoptera > Geometridae > Opisthograptis > Opisthograptis luteolata. The sequence goes on along the minus strand of OV928047.1, from coordinate 5,927,666 downwards.
AATCCGTTGAGACGTTTCAGCCTGAGAAGTAGCAAAGACACAAGCATTCGCACTTATAACATTAACGTGAAGTGTGAGTCTAATAGTCATAAGTTTTCGTTTGTAAAGTAGTTTATTCAAATTATTTCACTTCATCTAACACTAGCGACCTGCCCCAACTTCGCACGGGTTCAATGTAGATTTGTAGATACTAATATGGGGAGTATTTTACATATCTATCTCTGATTTTCTAATACACATTTTACACCTTCCTCTTGAATCACTCTATTTATTGCTGAAAACTGCATTTAAATCCGTTCATCATCATCATCATCATCATAATCAGCCCACTTCAGTCCACTACTGGACATAGGCCTCTCCCAAAGCACGCCACTGAGCCCGATCTTCGGCTCCTCTCATCCAACTGCTGCCAGCCATTTTGCGTATGTCATTGCTCCACCTAGCCGGAGGGCGTCCTACACTACGTTTGCCGAGACGCGATCTCCACTCGAGAACACGTTTGCGCCAACGGTTGTCGGTTCTTCGGCTAATATGTCCAGCCCATTGCCACTTCAGCTTGCTGATTCTATAAGGCTCTGTCGGTTACATTGGTTTTAAATCCGTTGCGCAGTTTTAAAGATCGATTATATACCATGTAGTGAAGAGTCATAAAAGCAGTCAAACAAACAATTAAATAAATCTATCCCTTCAAAGATGTACTTAAGTGAGAAAAGTCCCGTAAATAAATTGTAAAGGGAAGTTTTCCCAATAAACGTAGCTCTTTATAATTCAAGAGTAGGTACGAAGGATCTACCGTAGGTATACACTTGGACGGGTCGCGTAAAAGCCTTGACGTGTACGCCAGTTTCGTTTCAATTTTAGGACTCTATTATTCAAATCAGATATGTGGGCAGCAAGACACCCTTACTCTATAATATCTTTACTTCTATAGTAGATAATAATATTATAAAAAGGAAGCTTATTTTCTTTATTTCTTTGAATGTAGAGTAATCTCATAATTTAATTGATTCTAAAAAACATCACTAGTAGGAAGCAAGATTATCGCTGAGTTATAATATACGTTATTGAGGCTAACATAATATTATATACTAGCTGCACCCTGCGGTTTTACCCGTATCTTTCTGTTATCCGCAGGAACCTTTTTCCGGGATAAAAAGTAGCCTATGTTTTAATTCAGGGCATAAGCTATCTCCATTCCAAATTTTACTCAAATCCGATCAGTAGTTTTTGCGTGAAAGAGTAACAAACATCCATACATCCGTTCCATACTCACAAACTTTCACGTTTACAATATCAGTAAGATATGCTTATTTTTATCAAGTAAAAATAAATTTCCGCGGATAAATAAGAAAATTGCAGGCAGAGTTGCAGTGACTGGTCGTTACGTCAACGTTTTACATAATTAGCAAGTACGTAATTAAATATCATATCGCTACATAGTTACATAATATTTGATGATGTAAGTACTACCTATAGTGAAATTGATCGTATCAAAAACGTTCTACCTCTAATATTAACATGTAACAGCCCCATGGTAAACAAGCGCGTTTACCCAGAAACATAATTTTGAGCCAAATTAACGATACGCCCTCATTAAAATTAACGTCCTAACGTAGTATAGCATCGGCCAAATTCTTCCGGAAATTAAAACCACTAACGCCGCTAACTCAAATATTTATATATTTTTTTAACAAAAATAAGTGAGTGTCCCGCGAAGTTGATAATTTGACGAAATAAAACTTTGATGAGTAAATCAGGAACTAATTATAACTTTCGTTGGAGCGGAAGGAAAGATTGCTGTTATTTGTTTGCTAATTAATATTCGTTTAATTCAATTAAACTGTTTTAATGTGTGTGGATATAATCCATACTTCTAAATTTAATATTGTAAATGCGAAAGCCTCCGCCCCTCTGTCTGTGTGTTATCTTGTCACACCTAAACCGCTGAACGAATTGTGATGAAACTTGGTATGGAGATAGTTTGAATCCTGGGAAAAGACAAATTATAAGTACTTATTATCGCAATAAACTGTAAGCACCCAAAATACGGAACAAATACTTGATATTTCATTTAAATAAATTTATTCTGTAACGGAAATCAAACCCATGACCTACGATTCGTTGTCTGCTGTACATCCATTGCGCTAAATCGTTTGTCAAATATGAAATATGATCTTGTTGAGATAACTATGCCGTTTGCTGTCCTAGATTTAACAAGGACTTCACACTTCACCTTGTCTGTAGAATATGAAACGGTAAGTATACATAATATGGTCGTTCTTGTTACTGTGAAAAGTATACTCTTTCAAACCAAATATTATAATCATCTAAAGAGGTACATATTATATGTATAAAGTACCTTTTTAGGTTTGCCACAGTTTTGTGTAAATATTCATACAACGAATACAGACAGACGTACATTAGAATCCTTGGCCGCCTTAGGCCATGTAGCGTCATTACTTTACTGAGCTAAGATATAATAATATAACTTTACTAGTCGTGGCTCACTACTTCTTTGGCATGGTATTTAAATTACTTGGAACTTAGCTAAATATTTGATCGGGATGATAATTTTGTCCTTTATCTCTCTTGCTTACTTTTATGAATAACTATACCCTGCGGTTTCACCCGCGCGTCCTTCTCCATCAATCAAACTATCTCCATACAATAATCAAGATTCGTTCAGCAGTTTAGACGCTGTGAGCGGAAATTTTAGACGTAAGTAAGATACATAGAGACAGACTAAGTTACTTTTGCGTTTATAATATTAGTATAGATTCGCCACCATTCTGGCCGCCTAGGCCTTTGGGAATAGTCGGCTTTAAGGAAAGTCCGCGTCTGTATACAGACAATATATATACGAACGACTTGAGTAACTCATTCTGTTAGAAGTCGATAAGAAACCCAATTGATCCGGAATCCTAATAGAACCTTGCGTTTTATTTGACAAAACATTTCCATCCCAAACGTACAACAACTCGCAAAAAGCGCCATTAAACTGTTGGCGCCGTCAATACTTTCAATTAAAACGCTCTCAATTTAAGGAGTCAGCTGTGAATTCTATTTATAAGGAAAAATGTTCTCGAAATGATGGCTCGCAAGTGGCTCTTGAAACAAACGGCGTTATCAAATCAGTGCACCCGAGTTAAAGTGCCGGTGAAATAGAAGGAGGCACTTATTGCCTCCCCAAATAACTCCCACTTCGAAAGAAAGGGAAGAAAAGAGGGGCAAAGGTTCGGTTGGGGCCTTTCGGAGCGTTTTACTTCAAGACCTGCGTGAGTGAATTCAGAAATTAGTGTGAATTGTGGTTACAACTTTAGAAATTATTTGGTTGTGTGCGTAAAAGGAAAAAGCGAAAGGAGTTTAGCTCTTCTAATAATAATTTACCTGGGTCGTAAAATAGAATATAATATGGGACAAACATTATTAGAATTATGTGTGTTTGATGTTATATTCTAAAAAGACATTTCCTATGTAAAATACTGTCATCAGGATATAGCTTTGACAAGTAGAAAGTCAAGAAATAGTCACCAAAAAAGCTGAAATAAACGTATTTTTGGATATAATTCATGTAACCATTTTTATCAGATTCAACTTTCAAAACCAGTTCCAGTATCAGATTGTTTTTTAGGCAACAAAAGAAAACATCTTGATAATTCACCCTGTATACAAAGATATCGCTAATATATACTACTACTACTACACTAAGCTATATACCTACTCGTATCTGGAATCTCACCAAAAATCGTGTTTGTGCTAACACTCAAATCAGAAATCCATTGTTATTGAAATTGGAAATTAGAATTCAATTTATTCGCGTACGAATGAATGATCGATCCGTCGTCAGTCATTACGGGTTCCGCAGCTGAATAATATTACTGATTCTCTTTTACATATTGAATGTTATAATACAAATAACAAACAAAACTGGATAGAATTAGTAACGATATCGTTGTATCCGGTTGAGATCTTGAGTACTTTATTTCACTGGGCTTGGTAATACTCGTATTATGAGACGCATCAAAGTTACAAAACCTACTGTCATAAGATTTGCGATATCTGGAATCAGTATACACATGAGTTTTACTTCGTATGTTCATCATCAGCCTAATACATTCCCACTGCTGGGATCTAGACTTTCTTTCAGAGAGAGAACATGGGACAAGACCTACTACGCTGGTCCAGTACGAGTGGGTATAGTTGTTGCATGTCCCCAATGTGATGAACCAATGTTGCGGTTCTTGGTCAATAAAGGACCTATTATTATACTTTAAAAGCTTTTCCTTGTGATCCAGGTTTAGCGTGGCACCTTCGACCACATCTTCACTTAACATTAGGTGAGTGGTGGTCAAACGCTACCCTGCAAAGAAATAAAAAATCATATGTGTGATAATACAAGTAAATTATCGTAGCCAAAACGACAAACAATTCCTTCGTTCATTTTACTCATAGGTACATACCTATAGATTCGATCATTAAAACAATTTTCAACACCAACTTAAACCAAAAATCAATTAGGCCGAAATTAAAATGAAAACAATCAATGTCGAATAAACAAATTCCGTAAAAATTCCGCGCAGAATAGTTATTTAACGATCAGTGAGCTCAGCGGTGCAGTTAACGAATAACTGGAAATTAACGCGCCTCCAGTACGAGATCAGTCGCGTTTGAGGACGGAAATAGGGTTGCAGCGGTATCGATGCAGCTTGCCATTTGAGATACCTATTTGCGTCTAGTAAGTTAAATATTCAGCTAATCAGGTGTCACTGCGATACATAATTGCCCGTCAATCACATGAATATACCAGTTTTTGCGATACGATACCTAAAACGTTTCATTATGTTTTCTGTCTTTTAATTTCTGCATCTTACAGGGTAGCCTCCACAAGGCACGCGTGGCCAATACTCTCTCTCTGAGAGAAGGCTGGAGTCCTAGCAGTGGAAACTAATAGGGTAATGATGATGATGATGACAGGGTAGCCTTTGACCACAACTTGATGTTATGACGATATAGTCCAAGGTAGTGCCAAGCTACACTTGTATTAGGCTCTCAAGCGATCCTGTCGCAACACACCCATAGGCGTTTGTAGTAATAACTTTACGGATATTTTGCTATTGAAAATTGATATGGAGAAAGTAATACTATACCAAAAGACAACAGCACGTTGAAGTGACCAGTTTTGCTATAAAGCCAAGAGGTTAGTCATTCCAAGTGTTGCACTAACTCAACCGGAATATGTTGAGACAGGTCATAGCCGACATTCGTGTCAAGAGTCAAGACTAAACGATTGAGAAGAATGAAGAATTTCTTAGACATGGCACTGACAAAAGGTAAATTGACTTTCGACAAGGAAACACACAAATTGCCGAATACCTTCCTGTTGAAATCGTAGTAGATTTTTATGAGAAACGGGGAACTATTACAGCCCTACAGGAAATTGTGAGGCGAAATATCCCATTGTTCCTCACGCCCCGCCGTATGCTGAGGCGTTTTGAATATTTCATGCTCGATAATTTATTGCATGATTTAGTGTACGAGGGCCTACTCCCGATTGCAGGGATGCCTTTCGCGAAGTTTCACGTCGAACGAATCCCTTTTTTATAGAATTTACATACAGAAATAGTGTACTTTAGTTTGATGTAGTGCGCACTCAATTTTGCGATGCTCTAGTAACGAGCGATCAATTGACTTTGGATCTGTAATGTTAATATGTTTCCAAATGACTCTTCGCTATAATCTAGCTATATATGACAATCTTGGGTTGAATTCCGGCAATGTCGGACCAGAACAGATGGAAGTTTAAATGTAACCACATTGTGTAGCCCTCCGAAATAGTCCACGAGGCACAATATAACATCGTCTAACACTGGCCTAACTTCTATTGTTAGGCCATAATTGAGGGGAATTTAGACCTAATGGGGGAACAGACGATAAGCAGAGAAACATATTTCTCTTGCCACTATCTCGGTTGCCATAATAACGTCATTTGTGTGGAACACATATTTAATAGCGGCCTTTATAGGAAATGGGCTAACGAATAAAGTCAATCTTCTTGACGTAAATCCTTGGTAAGGCCATCATTCAAGTTTATGGAGTTTCGGTACTTTTTCGCTTTGGTATTTTAGGAGGTGTTAAAGTTTTATATCGATTTCTGTGAATGAGTTCTGAGACGAATAAAGTTTTCCTTTATGACCATGTCGTGTATGGATGTGAATAAACTAAAATATTCCTATCATTTATATCTTAAGTTACCAAAATTTGCCATGACACCTATCGACGTAATGGAACGACGACAAACAATAATTGCCATAGTACTATCAATAAAACTGGCTAATCGTACTTTTGTAAATGATCAGAAGAACCAAATTAGGTCAGCTTTTTGACTCAATTCGTCAATGCTAAGTATACAGTGTATTGTCATTTAAATAATTCAGAGTACCTACACCAAAAAACCTTCAAAATGAATAACAAATACGCACCTCCCCCCAATTTTATTAAATTTGTTATCAAAAAGCGATTTAGGTTACCGTGTCAAGAAAAGTTAAAGCCAATATTTTCATCCATTAGCGGTGACATGTTAAATACAGGCTGTATACATATTTTATCGGCACATATCAAGAATGGCTCTGTGAACTTTGTCAACGAAACCGGAGGCTATTGTTTGGCACTAAATGGTGCCTTTACTGGGTGTAAGTTGTGACGTGGACCGCCTGTAAAAATATGCCTCTATGAAGTAACATTCGTATCCACGTCGTTAAGCTTACGTAGCAAAAAAGTCAGTGAAAAGTTTATAAAAATTTGCCCTGTTTTTACTGCATGAAAATCACAGAAAAACAACTGTTACGATTCACATACGTATTTAAGTTGGGATACATTTTACGAAGTAGAAAGTATGTTTTTTATTTTATTCGTGTAGTCATCAGGTTGAAAAAGTATTTTTAGACAAACGTTCACTTTTGACCACATCGTTGCTTTCCATCGGGTGAGATTGTATTCAAACGCCAGTTAATTCTAAAATCATACAATACTAGCTGTTCCCCGCGGTTTCACCCGCGTGGGCTACAGCTTTATGCATGCAAAGTCTCAGCCCGATCGGTTTATAAAATTGACAAAGTTTCATACAAACTTTGATCCCCTATTTTGTCCGCTCGGGGGTAGAATTAATTAAAAAAATTCTTAGCGGATGCCTACGTCATAACATCTACCTGCATGCCAAATTTCAGCCCGATCCGTCCAGTGGTTTGGGCTGTGCGTTGATAGATCACTATGTCAGTCAGTCAGTCACCTTTGAGTTATATATATGTATCTAATACATACATATTCAGTATATTATACAGTATTGTATATTGTGCTTTTTTTAACTATCGTATAAATACTGAAGTTTAACTAACCTTTTAATTTGATTGCAAACTATTCGACCCAGCAACTATGTTCATTTCCCACTCGAACGCTCGCTGGTCTACATTTGGATCGTCTCATTTCCTCGTGGCTCGGGTCAGCCATTAGCTTAACAAACACGACAGTATACACGGCCTGTTATTTTAAAAGTCATCACTGAAAGAACCTAATCGTACTGTCGTGAGTCTCTCAAACCGAGGCAGAAGCAACGTAAACGTCAATAAAATAAATAAATTATATACGGTCGAATTGAGACATTTCCTCCGTTTTGTTGTCTGTTAATCAACTACAAATAGGGATCACTTCTATTTTCAACCCTCGGGGCAAAAAGAACAAGTTTTTATAAGTTTGACGTAACTGTGTGTGTCTGTCTGTCTGTAGCATCATAGCTCCCGGACGGATGAACCGATTTTGATTTTGTTTTTGTTAGTTTGAAAGGTGAATTAGTCGGGAGTGTTTTAGCTATGTTTGATGAAAACTGGTCCAAGATCTCGGGGGTAGTAAATTCTTAAATTTTTTTACATTTTCTTTACACTGTCATATTACTGCATGTCTTAAAGTTATGTCACATATGACTTATTAAAGCTGCTATTCTGTGAAGTGCTTTAAAATCGCTGCATCTCAATTGGTCAACCTAATTTCTCCTCAGTCTGGATCTTAGTCTGTGAGTTTAACCATGAATAGAACCATCTTGTTCCGTTTCAGAACGAAAATTATAAAATAAAATAAAAAAACTTGATACCCTTTCGCTCGATTACAATTTCAAACTGTTTTTTACGCTTCTTATTTTGTTTGTCGTCTTTTATTAAAACCGCAACCTCTTTTCCATTGTATACCTTACAGGAAGCCGCGTCGTGCCGTGTCTGCACTGTCTTAACTCTACACAGAAATTGTTATTGGATTTTTCAGCGTAATCTTAGCCGAATGATCCACATTTGGATCGGCTCATTTCCTCGCCGGTGCGGGACGGCCATTAGCAATACAAACAGGGTATGAGTTTTGGTGACACCTGCGCCTTAACGCGCCCGATCCTTTTCCGGGAGGATGTCACGTATCTTATTTCCAAGATTATGTGTTCTACTTTATGTCTGTTTTGGTTATGTTAGGCAAATATGGGTGTCCTTAGTCTGTTATGGTCGGGGTGAAGGGTTGAAATTATGTTCATAACCGTAAACGTGACTGAATTAATTCTGACTATATTTTTAATCTCCTTATAACACTAATCTGTACATATACATATTAGTATAAACCTGGCATACTGGTGGAATGTGATCAAAGTTATGTTTATTATTATCAATCAGTTGTGAAAAAATACAGTGGGATCAACATCAAAATTGTATTATTATAAAATATACTTTCGTTAAACGAACATCTAGTCTATATTATTTAATCTCAAATATAAAAAAAAACATAATTGTTATTAACACATTTTATAGAAAATACTGGAACTTCAACCACAATCAGCCCATGATTCAACATAGCTGGTTCTTGTTATCTATACATCTTCTAAACATAAAACATTCATTCCATTCAACCTACATATACATTTTTAGTCAAGTCAAGGCGCTTAATTACTTCCACCCAAAATGATCTGTTCTGTGCTTGTTTGTTTTTAAAGGCGCACAAAGGCCATCAAAGACTGCACGTCGCGTCGTTGCGAAATTTGCTGCACATGTTCCCCTTTTGACTATACCAACTCTATCTACCTATAGCTTAAAGGTGGCGGGATCTGTATAAAAAGTGGTTTGATCTTGTTAAGATATCCAGCAAGAGGTGCGTTATGACAAGGGTTCACATGTCGTATATAAAAGGCGTATTGTCCCAGCGGTAAGTAAGTAAATATCTGCCGAAAAATGTTGTTATAGATTTTTTTTATTATTTGTTCTCACTTAATCAAAATTATATAGGTACAATTATAGACCATAAATCGTGTTTGGCTTCACCCGCGTAGACTACACTTTATCGCAGCATTAAAAAAAATAGGGATATAAAAAATAGCCTACGATAAAATAGTCTCAGACCTACCAAATTTACCTACACAATAAATTTCATAAAAATCCGTCAAGCCGTTTCGAAGCAGTTCGATAACTAAACACTGTGACACGAGATTTTTATATGCTAGAAGATATTATTTTATCTGTTTAGTAAGAAAATAAATATGTAGTGTCGTTAAAATAGTGTGACGATAAAATTTTTTTTATCATTAGTTGTTGGTATTAATTTGTACTTAATATGATATGATATGAATTCAATAAATGTATAAAGAAGAAGGCCAGTGAATAGAATAGTAGTAGATGTTAGCAAAAACACATGATTCTAATGCGATTGAAGAACAGTTCAACTTATATAGCTATGTACATAATGGAATCAATTGATTCCCCAGACCAAGTTGCGGGCCCAGTCAACGGACTCGCCTACACTTGGTAAGCAATTTGCGAACCATTGTTATTCAAATAGTAAATTAATTATTCATTCACGTCATTTACAGACGCAAATTATTTCCTACTTATGATGGCGTGGAAATTTCAATACGCATATTGAGGGACGTTTGATCATATTCCGATTGTAAAAGATATATGAAAAAAAAACATGTGGAATTATTTAATATAATAGATATGAAAGAATTTGTGGTTGTTTTAAAAGTACTATTTTCTTACATCATTATCAGCCTTTCACGTTCCCACTGCTGGGATTCTAGCCTTCTCTCAGAGAGAGAGTATGGGCTGTAATCTACCACGCTGGCCCAGTGCGGGTTGGTAGATGTCGCATGCCCTTGAATGTTGCAGTTCTTGGGCATACCGGTTTCCTCACGATGTTTTTCTTCACCGTTTTTTGACCGATAGCACTATTTTCTTAGTCGGCAACAAATGCATAGTTGTGTCCTGCGGTTTTACTCGCGTTGACTACAGTTTATTACCATAAAAAGTATAATATGTCCTTCTCCAGTGTTCAAACTATATCCATCCATACTTTTCGTTAGGATTGGTTCAGCGGTTTTGGAGCGAAAAGGTAACAAATAAACAGACAAAGCTACTTTCGTATTTATACTATCACAAGTGTATTTGATGTAGAAACGGTACTCGCAGATATACACTAAAAATTCCACGCCCAAACTTATACTATCACTTAGCTGTACCCCGCAGTTTTGCCCACGTAGATATTCCCGCACGTACCGTACTTTTTCCGGGATAAAAAGTGGTTTATATGTCACTCTTCATTCCACAAACTAACTCAATGAAAAAAGCCACGTCGACCCGTTGCTCTGTTGCTTCGTGAAAGATGACAAACCTGCAAACACATTTTCGCATAGATTTTACAGCACCTACTGTTAAATGGATACCCATTTAAACTTACTAACAGTTTAAAAGTATAATAAAACTTTTATCTACTTCGTTCTTATATTTTTCTCGTAATAAATGCTAAAAGAAAAAGTAGAGGACTGTAGAGATAGGCAAGTGAAAAAAACAAATATCGATATTTATCTTATTGTTATTTTTCAACAGTATCGATATAATTATTATCGAGTGAAAAATATCACGCAAAACAATAAGTTTCTTACAGTATTTAGGTAAAACTTCTGTTTTCACTCCAACTGAAAACTTTTTTGACATCTGTTTCTATGTTCGGCTTCTTTTATGACAATTCCGTATCACATTTAGGTATATCCTTAACCAGATTTGCTTTAAAGAATATTATCGATATTGATACGAATATGATACTCTTAAATAAATAAATCAAATCCTGCTAATAATATAAACGCGAAAGTTTGTATGTTTGTTGCCCTTTCACACGAAAACTACTGAACGGGTTTGAGTGAAATTTGGAATGGAGGTAGTTTATACCCTGGATTAACACATAGGCTACTTTTTATCCCGGAAAAAATGGTTCCTGTGGGATAACGGGAAGACGCGTGGCGCAGCTAGTAGATGATAATAAATAATAGGCATCGATTTTGTTAAGTGAAAATATCGATATTTCTGCCCAAGCCTAGCAGGACTGGTCATAAAAACCGCAATAATAATAACTTCAGCAACACACATGTTACTAATACCACGATACTCTCCATATTGCGATTACAAGTGGCGTTGTTTACTCTGCAATATTTTATAAGACTGTTCGTACTTTTTATAGCTACACTATTATAAGAAACTGAAGTTTTTGGATATCGTATAGGAGCGCCGTGGTATTTCCAAATTTGATATATTGGCACAAGACATAGATAGATAGTCTTACCTGATGGTAAGTGACAACGTGGACGATGATGGAGCATGCCTAGAAGATACCATTCACTCGTCGTTTCAAAATTATACTTATCGGGAAATAGAGAGGCTGATGGCAAGGTGTTTCACTCCTTTGCCGTTCGCATCAAAATGTGGATCATTTTGTGCGGATGTCCATCAATATAGTAGTTATAAAATACCATATCTTGACAGATCTATCTTCTCAAGGGTTTGCTGCAAGAAAACTCTTACTTACGATTCAGCTCGCCTTTGTAATTATTTTTTATAATGGTTACACTACACTATGTTTAATTTTTATCATAAATAATATTAGGAATCCTTAAATAAGGATAATGGATATATTAAACCTTAAATCTCATTTCTGTGTAATGTAACTGGCGCAACGTTAAACAAAGCTGAGCCCATCACAAAACGGTCAAATCTAGTGAAATATTAGCGTGGGTCGAAACATTTTTCATCCGTTTTTCTCGGGCTACCTTCTGAACTTCATGAATATTTCAACCGGGATCAATTATTAAAATGATTTACTACTGCCGGGTCTGCCGAACAACGCGCAGGGTCAATATATGCTGAAACTTCATGATATCTTTATGGGAGGGTAGTTTGAGATTTTTATTTTTCTATATTTCGCGTGTTTTTTGTTTGAGTGGCTCCTAGCTTTGAGTTCTTTGTACTTGTATCATGTGCTTAGATGAACTTCTTTATTTATCATATTCACACTATTCTAATACTTCAACTATTATTTATCTCGTTATTATGTTGCAATTAGTTCAATAGAAACAGATTGATCTTTATCTGTCTATTTTCCATCTACATACTTTGAAATATCTGTGGGATCGAAACAAATGTAATGCTTGGATTTATCTTTGAAACATTTTTAGTGCTATTTTGACTTTTATCAAGCGATAATGAGGTCGACGATGTAGCACGTTCTGTTTGCTCTTGCCTCGATAATAATGGTCATAATTACGTAACGATTGATAAATCATTAATTACACGTTACGGTAAAAAAAAGAACTTACATTAATTGCAGTAACAACTGCTTCATAACTTTATAACATTGAACTCTGCGGTAGGTAAACCTTCCTTTGCCATTTCCTTATAATTCCATTGAGTCTTAGCTCGAAGATAACAAGCACCTCGAATGCCTTTTATCTAAAGCTTTGCTCCGAAGTTGACATCCTTATCCATTTTGAAAGTCTCAAGTTGCATCTTCGAAAGTAATGTCGCAGTTTGCGAATCTCGAAGGAAATTTGGTAAGGAAATTCTGATAGAGGTCGGGTGTCGGAGCCCACGTACTATACGTGTCTTTGAATAAACGCTGAAACGCGAGGCCGGGTCACTGGGGCATAGACTACGCAGTGTTGCCTTTTTGTTTATGCCTCATTACTGATTTTTCGGCGCTGAGTAGTTTTTGTAAGGTAAGGTCATTATAATACCTTCAAGGGAAACTCTTTCCCCAGAAAATGTCGCGTGCGTTTTATGTTATTTTTAGTAGACTACAAAAATTGTAACTACGTCTTGATAAATCACAGATTATAAATTGACGATGCCAAATTGGGTAGTTAGATTCTCGTGCATGAATTTAAATTGTTTCATATTGCTACATATTTCATCTGTGGTGCTTGAAGTTTCCACAACATAAAAAACCTCATTTAATTCAATTTCCATTTTCCTATTTCCGTATTGGTCGTCTACTGGCAGTTCGCCGACCGCATTTAGAACACAACCTACATTTTCTCTCGCCAACAGATGTTCTTACGCTGAGATGTCATTCACCTTCTTACTTATTTCGCAGAATTTCCCCCTGTGATATGGCTTTCCTCTCCTGTTACAGGCAAATATGGCGTCTACGACTTGGTTAGTAAAAATAGATATTAATGATGTACGTATATTAATAGATAGTGTGAATGGTATAAGACGTGGTTTCAAGTTCACCTTGCAGTTGGTTTTTCTATATGAAAATTACTAAGATGCATTTTACAATCGTTAACGTCATTATAAAAATAAATAAATTATAGGAAATTAACTTTGGCTTTGGCGTCTATAACATTTTACTATCAACGCTCACCATAGACTAAATGCTGTTTTGTTATGTTTATGCCCGTTCAGCGGTACCTACTCGTTTCATCTTGGTTAAAAACTAACTTTTTTTGTTAGCTTACGCGTTAACAATATTATGTAGAATTAAAAAAAAAGTTGCGTTTTGCATCTTGGCCTGACCCCCTGCTGGTCTTTGTGCGGTGGCGATCTGATACGAAAAAAAAACTGATTAATTTTTTGACTTGATGTTCTTTACGATAATTAAGGTAAAAATACTGAAATACAAACTAAAGTTACGAGAGCTGTAGGTCCTTTGGTACATAAGTTTTGGAGTATGAATGCGACTCTTCACAATTTGCTCCTAACATAGAATACAATTTCATCTTGAACGATGCGCGTCCCCGCTCTTGCACGAGTGATTGTCATAAGATTTAGTAAGCGCCCGCAACATTATTGAAAATTCATCCCCTTTTAACCTCCCAAGGCCTGGAACATGATTACATTACACCTCATACAAAGCAATGGCGTGATGCGATAAAATTGTGACGCGTCATGGCATCTCGCAGCATTTCTCTTACAACTTATAAATAAATAATAAACTTCAGAGGATACTTGGTACCTATCTATTTCTAGTTTTTCAAACCAATATAAACATGGTGTATAGTGTCAAAAACCAATTTTATGTTAAGTAGTAATTGGGATAATTAAACTTTACTTCGTGATTTTGACCGAAATGACACTGGACTGTGACCACGATAATTTTTGTAAACACAATCAATACCATTTGGTGGTCTAGGAATGGTCAAGTAAAATAACTCGATATTTTAAGCAAATTATTGAGTGAATAATATCAATACGAGTATATATACTACCTTAATATTTTGTGAAGTTAAGTGATAATTTTCTGATAGTATTTATAGCTCCGTTTCCGCTTCTGCTAAAAATATAGGAGAAAATACCGGTATATCGATATGTATCGATATTTTTACCAAAGTCACCGATTTTCAAAGTGTTTGACGCTCTCTTGCTATGCTGATATCGGACCACAGAGCCTACAACCAATTTGCAAGCGAAATGCGGCGATGACATAACGAAATTTTACGCGGGTATTGGGTGCGGTTGATAATATGCGCGAACAAACTTTATACTGTGCACTCATACTAGTCGACTCAAAACTATTGGACTGGTTTTGATGCAGTTTTTGGGGCTAGAGTATATCTCATCGAAATGTTGAGATACTGCGAGTGTTGGGATTCAACTAGCAACTATAACACGTATTTGAGTCTTACCACATTTATTATTTTAGTTGTTACTTCTCTTCAACAATATTGTTTGATTCCCCATAAATATTAGACGCTGTCTTCTTGCTATATCTTATTAAAAAGCGCTAATCCCTACTTCCCTACTGATATTATAAATGCGAAAGTAACTCTGTCTGTCTGCCTGTCTTTCACGCCTAAACTACTAAACCGATTGAAATGAAATTTGGTACAGAGATAGTCTAGATCTTGAGGAAAGACATAGGCTACTTTTTATCGCTATAAACTGTAGCCCACGCGGGTGAAACCGCGGGGAACAGCTAGTCTCAAAATAAAGCTACAAACAATCTCAACAAAGGATTACTCTGTGCTATTATCGTAAAACATTCTGTTTTTCCAGAGTAATACACAAGCCAGTTATTCAGTGTCCGCGAACCAAGTTCAATTTACATGACTTTATTCAGCTGAGCAGTTTTCCTATCCACGGATCCCGGACACAATGCTCGTATCGGTCTCATTTTGTTCCCGCTTCCCTATTCGCCTAAAGAGTTATTTAGATAGTGTACCAAATATATTTTGCTGATAATCCTGATGTATGATGCGGTTCATAACCGTTAAGGTGACCTATTTATTCTGAAGCAATATGTTTGTTGCTTTATTTATTGGATCTACGTGTAGCCTGTTTTTGTACAACTACACAATATTAATACCAGAGAATGTTAGAGTACTCGTACATCCTAAATACAAGGTCGCAGAATAGAATAGTATCACAGCTATGCCAGTATAAGGACCTATTATCAAAGTTAGAACCATCAAGTTAGATTGCTTAGATGTTTCATTAAGATAACACCAACAAGCTTTTCAGCTGCGACGGAATTCTGACTTCAAATTGAGACCATCTTTGCCTCATTATGATTATCTTATCGAGTTTCATAAGGACTCAATTTACCGTACCATTCTAAGTTCTAATATTCTCTATTACATATTTAGGGATCTTTTGTGAAAGTTTATTTTATGTGGTGGAAATCTACATTACGCAAAGGACCTTCGTGGAGGAAAATATGCCCTTTCCGACTTAAATTGGATCTTTAGTTTTGTACCTAGTCTTTTTATTATTGTCTTTCCATTTTATTGTTAGCTGCTTTAATGTTAGTTATAACGTGTCTACCATGCCTACTTATAATGAGTGAGGTAGCTAAATAAAATACAGTAATTAAGATAAACAGTTTGGAGCTTTTTCTGGGAGTATTTACAAAGCGTCGTTTACCTGAGCGGGCATTCAGCTTAGCGGTTGTGCCTCGCTCGAGTCATGATAAACGATGAAAAGACCTGCCGGCTACCGGACACTCCATTCATGTATATCATTGAGTGAGAGGCAACTGTGCAGAAAACGTCGCTTTACATCCTTTGTATGTAAAGGACCTCGCATGCTCTGCAGTGTTATAGTGATTTTTGTACTGTGATGTTTAAGCAGTGATAACAACAGTATTCATATATGAAAATGTTGTTCATGAAAGTCACGTAGCTGAAAGATGACTTGTAGCACATGCTACGCGTAGTTTCGAAGAAGGTACTTTGTGGTTTGAATTGGTTTGTTTGTTTGACCAATGGGTCACCATACTTACAATGCATGGGGAGCAATTTACTAATGTATAACGATATATAATTTTAAATCCATCGCGTAGAGCCTCTATCCCATGTTCTCTCTTCAGTCCTTACTTAGAGCAACATTATTGTTAGTCATTTTTAATCGGTGTAATTTTTCGGCTTAAGTTTTCTATCTCTTATCTACCATGTAACTTCACATTTCAGACCAAAAAACCGTCTACCCCTCCTGTCATGCCTAATGACTCTTATTCACCCTTTTAAACATTTTTATTTATACATTTGGAAGAGTTTACTCGATTGTCCGCGCTTCCTCGACTGTAGAGCGCGATAACACGTTGAAAGATGAAATATACGCGGTCCGAGTGGTCGCCAGTTGGAGGCCGAGACATGTGACTAGTCGTAAAGACACCCTTTTATATCGGTGTCACTCGTGTTTATGTTTAACCTTTAGAATGGGGCACTTTTATGCGAGCCTTTTCAAGTTATACGGTCCACATCTTTCATTATGATCTTTTTAAATTAGAAAAAACAAAACACTTCTTGATACAAAGTTGAACATGTTGTATTTTGAAACAAGTGAATATCTCCATATCGCTGACAAGACCAATCTTTACTCGAAGACCTCTTGTACTCGTATAGCCTGATCCGAAGTATAAACACAGTCTATGTTGCAATGTTCGGATACGACGTCATTTGGATATGGTTTCGTATGTAACATCTAATGAACCTCCTCACTCAGAAGTTTGGTACATATTAACTTAGCAACTTTAATTTCGTCTATTACGTGGAATATTTCATAACTATGATGTAGATATAAGAGTGAGACTATCTGTAATCAACGAGAATTTACAGAAAAAACATATTTTTGATGTCACAGATCGCATCCTAAACCATACTATGAACACGCTTGGTTTTTCGCACGTCAGGGAAGTTCAATAACGAAAATATTTATCCATTGATCGCCATACCGGCCGTGACATCGGCACATAGCCCCAACAACGGCTGATTGTGTCGCAGCGTTTTGACACGTCCGCGTAAGTCCGCCCAATGCGTATTTCACCCAATTGCGGCAGATATTACGTGAATGACGGTGAATGGGCTTTGTTGATGTGTACATAAATGGGGATCGTTTATGGACAGTAATTTTCACGGTAAGGCTAACTGCAAGGCATGTTTGAACAGCAGATGCTTTGTTTAATGCTCTAGTATGGGAATTGAAAAGTGTTAGTTGTAATAAGACGTCACCTAAATTGTATAATACCTATCTATATATATATAACTCAAAAGTGGACTGACTGATGACTGACTGACATAGTGATCTATCAACGCATAGCCCAAACCACTGGACGGATCGGGCTGAAATTTGGCATGCAGGTAGATGTTATGACGTAGGCATCCGTTAAGAAAGGATTTCGCGATAAACTGTAGCCCACGCGGGTGAAACCGCAGGGAACAGCTAGTGTTACATATAAGCCTTAGCATGGAGAGGGAGACCCATACTGGGCATGGACTGTGGTTTATTTTGGTCATATCTTTTTAATATTAAAAAAAAATTCATTCCTTCATTCGATCTTATAATAAACGAACATGTAAAACATTTGCTGTAACCAGCGGTTTTGTTCCTGTAAAAATTTTCATAGGTTTTTATCACAATAAAATGTAGTCTACGATGGTGATCAAAGATAGTAAGTAGCTTTCTAACAGTGTATGTATGATCAGTAATTCTGGACTTAAAACAAACATTACCTTTATGATAATGATTAGTATAGACTAGAATAATAAAACATTCTAATAAACTAAACGTTAAGAAAACCAAATTAAAATGATTGACTCCATTGTTTATTTTTACTACTGTTATATTGCCAACAATAATAGTAAACAATCCTTTCTGTATTGCCTTCATTTCTTATCCCGAATACAAATATAATAATTATTATTTTCCTCGACAAGCCTTATCTTCCTTGTTCGCGGCGTAATATTGATGTCAGCAGATGTGAGCGAGTCCTTAGGCTCCTGACGTCATTATTCGCGACTCTAGTTCGGTTTGCCAAACGTTCTTTTTTCTCTGGACAGTGGGAAAGAAGAGTAGGGAAGACTTATTCCACTTTAATAAAGACCGATAAATCTACTATATACTTACGTACAAGAGGAGAACATGTTTATCTATTATATAAAAATAAGTCAGGTTTTCCTTCCTGACGCTATAACTCCAGAACGCACGAACCGATTTCCACGGTTTTGCATTCGTTGGAAAGGTCTCAGGCTCCGTGAGGTTTATAGCAAAGAAAATTCAGGAAAAATTTCAACAGAAAAGCGGGAAAATATTTTTTCATATACAGCGCCATCTCTGATACATAGCATATACTACACCGTATTCTTCAACAAATGATTGTTTGCAATTACAGATACAAGGACAAATTTATCATTTGCATGGTACAAAAAAAAAAAAAAATTCTTCTTTTTTCACCAAATGAAATGTTACATAAAACGAAGCCATCTGGTGGCGAAACGGAGTTCGCCGGGTTTGCTAGTGTTTTATGTAAATGCATGGGTTTAGATATCTTGAACGGATCAGTTTGAAAGAATATCAAAGTGAGTAATGAATTTAAGTAGCTAGTTTTAAGTTGACGTTTTAAAGTGATCACAATGTATCCTATTGAATAAACATATTTTTGAGTTTGATTTTTGAGTTTAACAGTCATCATTATCAGCTGACGTGCTTGCCAAAAATATTGTTTTCTAATAACCAGTCCTGATTTCTCTACGTACAAAGGCAACCTAATCTTTGATTGGTTAAAGATAGGCCCCCAGCGTTTTGCTTCCAGGGAGTTACATAAATGTTAACGGCCTGCCGACGTCGCTCAAACAGTTTGTCATTTGCGAAAGGTTTTCTCTATTTGTGCGCAATATTATCGTAATTTTTCGTTTATCTTCAAGTCACGAATGTAGTTAATGTTGGATACAGGGAATATTTATTCGCGAAATGTAAGCAAATAATATCACGTAAGTGAATTTTTTTTTGAGGAATTTTGTTAAACGACAACAGTAAGTATTTTTCTATACTATGCTTCACGTTGGTTCATCATCATCAACTTCATCAGACAACAGTAAGTATTTTTCTATACTATGCTTCTCGTTGGTTCATCATCATCAACTTCATCAGACAACAGTAAGTATTTTTCTCTACTATGCTTCACGTTGGTTCATCATCATCAACTTCATCAGCCTATATTACATTCCCACTTCTATGATGCAGGCATTCACTCAAAGAGAAAGAGAGAGAGTTTAAGCCATAATCGACCACATTGGCTTGTATTAAATAATTATTACCAAATCCTAATTCCACGTTTTTTACTAATTTAGCTTCCAATACGCTCGACTTCATTACAGAACTTTTCCATACTTCGATGATACTTTACCGTGAAAAACAATTGCTATTATCACAATACAGACTAAAAAAACGCGATGCTTAGGTAAGAGCGGCATAGAATTTCCGTCCATTGTGCGGATACTGTTACTCAACGCCCCCTACCGGCTATAAATTAACAACAGGGTGGATAAATCCATTGAGAAGTTCGATGTACGATCGCGACTGCACTGCATGACTGCATTTGAATAACGCAAGAGATAATGTATTATCTGGAGAGCTATAAATAACGGCCTAGTCGGTGCTTCCCGGAACGGGAATCAAGTGTCAAATGCCCTCTCTTCCCTCTCATATGGTCGAGGAGAGCGATGGCTGGCACATGCGTCAACTCGTGAACGGGTGCTGCTTGTGGGGTCTGGTCTGCTTTGGTTGTGATCCCGCAACTCGTTAATATTCATGTTCCCATATCCCAATGTGTACAACCAAACAAGAGAAATCTTCTTATTAGTAAAGCTAAATAAAAAATATCGGACTATTAGATGACAAAAAAAAGCTTGGGATTTTAGTGAACTTGCTCCAATTCAATCAATTAGTAATAAGAATAAAATTGTCAATGTGATCGCGCCAAAAAAATTACCTGCCGGGCGTTTCTTGCCTGTTCTTTTGCCGGCGTAAGGAGGTTGGAACAGGCGTAGCTAGTTTTAAGTTGACGTTTTAAAGTGATCACAATGTATCCTATTGAATAAACATATTTTTGAGTTTGAGTTTGAGTTTGAAATGTTAATTGAATGTGTCTGATGGATCGCGGACATCCGGAAAGAATTACCCTATATATGTCATACCATAACAATGTATAAATCTGTCTGAGTCAACATCTTTTCATTCAAAAACTTTGCCGCATTGGCGCAAAAGAGTAACAATTTAACAAACACTAAAACTTTCGCATTTTACTTTGCCAGTTTGATATTTGATTCAAATAACCAAACAACGTTATTTAGTAACGTAAATCATACCAGCGTTTTTTGTCTTTTTCTTTTTTCTGAAAGTGCATTGCAGTCAACTCTGATGTTGGAGTTTCCAGACTGCCCAACGCTTAGTTTATGGTACCGCTTAGTTGAGAATGCCACTAACAGTCACTCATCCAAGTGAAGGCTATGGCTGGCCATACACGGACAGCCTGAAGCAGTCAAGATCGACTGTTTCAAGCTGCGACTGCATCGATCCTGACTGCTTCAGTTTATCCGTGTATGGCCAGCCTAAGGTGTATCTATGGATTCGCCACGCTCCAGGTCAGTCCCAAACGTAGCATAACACGAGCACTACAAACACTTGTGCAAAATCTTGATCAATATGTATTAAAATAAATGCGTCAATAAAAAATGTAATTCTATTTAATATTTATTAAGTGAGAGAAAAAATAATGGTGAAAAGAGAGCAACCCACGTATTGGCAGTAAGCAGCAATAATCGTCAAAATACGACCACCATCCGATTTTAGTGTTATTGATTGAATGACCCGCTAAAATACCCCTCTTCGGTACTTGTTGAAATGTATAGAATATAAACTGCAAAGCTTTCGATAAAACTGCTCCCCTTTACCATAAGCCTTGACGGCGCAAAAAAATCGTTCAATTGAGACTCCGCTCTGTGAATGTCTGAAAATGTCTCAATTTATTTTTTGGTAGAGAAAGAGAACTTATTACAATTTTTTCCTCATTTGAGGGAGGGAATCGCCAAGGCAATTAAATGCGAGTGCGAATAGCTTCAGTATGTTATAGCAACGAATAAATTGGAGATGAAAAAAATAATTGTGATCGATGTCCAAATACATACATTTCCTTCTTCTTCTTCTTTCTTCTTTTAGTTTATTATTATTATTTTTTTTATTTCATTGTTAATTATTTTTAGTTTGAAGTAATAAACAATTCTTATGATCCGTTTTCTTACATCGGTAACGGTATATTCGATTTTTATACAAACCAGTCTCTATACCTATATTTAGATACGTAATTTTACACCGCATTGCGTGGGTAGTTTTCGATAATAATTCATTCAGTGTTCTATTTTTTCCTTTGAATATAATATCGTTTAGATTTCATAAACAAATTAGTACGGTCAATACAGTTCGCTTCAATAAGGACTTCAATTTTTGTTACTTCATAATGCAACTGTCGTGTATTTATTTGGTTTTCAATTCAGATGGTAGTTTATTTTTATATCCAAAATTCGATTCTGTGACTGTATTTTCTGATTTTCATTCGACGAGTGTGCTAAAACGATAGTAGCAAATAGTGTTGCAAATAACCATTTTTCGTATAGCCTATTCCGGCTCCAGCGTTCAGTGCTAGCTCTAGTACGTACCTACGTATGTATGTTAGGCTCTGTTCTAGGTCCATGTTTTCTTCTAATGCGATCGTTATGCTTGCGTGTTCACTCCAATTTGCGTCGGCGCCTTATCGTCGAAGCTAATGTTCAGTGTAATGCCACTTCCGACATTAAAACGGTTACGAACGAGTGAGGCAACAATGGCTACCCCATATTTGTACCTCTTTAAACACCACGTGGATAAACAACTCGACACTTTCCTAAAGAACATCTCTAGTTGAAAACTGAATCCTACTTATATTATAAACGTGAAAGTTTGTGAGTATGGATGGATGGATGGATGGATGTTTGTTACTCTTTCACGCAAAAACTACTGAACGGATTTAAATGAAATTTGGTTGTGATCCCGTAACCCGTTAATATTGATGTTCCATATCCAAATGCGTCCAACCAACATAAATCTTATTAGTTAAGCTTATTATAAAATTTCGGACTATTTAGATGACAAAAAAAAGCTTGGGATTTTAGTGAACTTGCTCCAATTCAATCAATTAGTAATAAGAATAAAATTGTCAATGTGATCGCACCAAAAAAAATACCTGCCCGGCGTTTCTTGTCTGTTCTTTTGCCGGCGTAAGGAAGATGGAACAGGTGTAGCTAGTGGTAAGTTTGACGTTTTAAAGTGATCACAATGTATCCTATTGAATAAATAACTATTGACTATTGAATAAGAATAATAATAAGAATAAGAATCATTTATTTGCAACAAATTATGCATGATAAACACATTATGTAGAAATAAGAAAAAAAAGAAACAGAAAATGTATTGTTGCAAACCGGCCTCAACTCAGCGTTGTGCTGGTCGTTTGACCAGCGCTGGTCTTCCGTTGAAGCCGCTTTTGATGACGTCACTGGCATGAAGGTATTTTTAAATAACTAGGTAATAAAACAAATACATACATTTTTAAGTTAGAGTCAGTGAGAATGGAGATAGCTTATACCCCGGATTAACACATAGGCTACTTTTTATCCCGGAGAAGGTTCCTGCGGGATAACGGGAAGACGCGGGGTGCAACTAAAAATGTATACATCGTTAAATCAGTACCTATTTTATTTCGGGTACGTTACTCTGTTTCAGTTTAAAAGCGTGTAGTTTTAACGAAAAATGTAACGAATGTAGACTCAAATTAAATATTGATATCCAGTGAATAAACACAGTTTCGTTATTTTAATGTAGGTAGGTATACCGCTTAAAGCGTATTTCTAAACGATATGAGATTTCCGAGAAATGTGAAATACAACAGAGCGGCATACTTTACCCTTTCTCTCTATTCAGAGCAGTGAAAGCGTTCGTTTTATTTCTAGTCACGAAAGCGACATTTTTATTAAACATCTCGGATATAAATTCGCAATAAATACGTAGCAATTCACGTGTCAGCGCAACCAGGTGCGCGTATCGGTGTTTGTCCCGTCAGCACACATAACGCGGGGCCATTATTACTGTTGCGTACCGAGCCCGTCGCCCTACCTCGCAGTCACGGCCGCGCATCTTGATATATCGACGATCTGAGACACGAAAGAAAACAGTTTTTCATTGATTCAGTGCCACATCTGGCGATGAAACGCCTCGGGCTTTCCATTCTGATGACCTGACTTGACATTTTTATTGCACACCATATTTCCTGCGGCCTCGGAGGCATTCGCTTATGGGACCCGGTGTAAAATATTGTGAAACTCGAAAGAGGACGGTACTGATATTATGATATTACTGACACGATATATTGAAGAAGTTTCGACATCAATGGGACGTTCCGTAACCGGTCGGCTGCTCCGTTTTTTTTATAGCTCTTGTTTTATCTTTTATGTCGAAGTTATGCCTTAAATCACAACCACGGCCGTGTAATAATATGTTTGATGAAAAGATAACATTACTCTAGTATGCGGTAAAAAAACAAGATTATTGATGTATTGAATTTTTAAATGTGTCCTATTTTTAGCCAATAAGAAAACCATCATTGAGTGGTCAGAGCTTCACATAGCAATATTATTAAGCAACCTCTGTCAATTATTTTACCTGCCCCATCGGTAATTACCGCAACACCAAGTCTTTTCACAAAGATGATGGATTTACAATAACAACTAATTCTAACTTACTCGTTTGTTTCAAAAGAAAACTTTTACCCAAGAACTGTCAAACTTCGTCACGGGGTGCTCTTACAACAAAATACAATTTGTCATGATTGATCAAAAAAGTTGGGCTAAACAAAGACAGGAGAAGTAACAAAGGGCCGTCTTTTGTCAAAGAAAATTTTTCGGGAAACTGTATTGACGGCGGCCTTCAAAGTCGGTGGTCAGGTCTGTTCGAAGTAAACTTTTGGTTTGCTTTTATGTTTGCCCCAGTTAGTTTTATTTTTACACATCACAGTATGTTGGGTCGAAATGAAAACTCTTTTTGATCATTTATTTCCTGGAAAACTTTTTAAACGTTGGAAGATTATATAGAAAACAGTAAATGTAACCTAAAGATCATTGGGAGATTGGAGCACAAAAACAGGCTTAGCCAAAAAGTAACTTTTATATACATAAAATAACAAATTCAACATGACTTTCTGTTAAAATACTTGCTAAAATACTACGGATATAAAAAAAACAAGATCCGCTACATGACGGCGGAAATACGTAAGCCGGATTTGACATTTACATTTTCCAAATATTTGGCTAACGTTATATTTTGAACATTAAAACGAACGTCGGAACGGAATATAAATGTGAGTTTGTTCCAATAAAATACTTGTAATTACCTTTGATCGTGCCTTTCTTTGAAACTCTTTGAAACGACACGTGTAAGCAATTTAGGGCGTATCATCAAAGAAACTCGTTGGCATACAGGTTAAGTTGGCATGAGAATCGAGTATGAATGTAATATTTTTATTCGAAGCCTCCAGTTTGGAGAATAAACAGGGTGATAAATATTCATAAGCGAAGTAAGCCTTCTTGTCATGGGCCTGGAGAGCCTGATGGATGGCGGCTCGTGCTTTGCCGTCTTGCTTTTCTGAAACTTTTCTTACCACCGCGTTTTGGAAGGTTTGTCTCAAATAGAGGTCAGTCGAATAAAATGACAATATTTTTATAACTATGGCCATTATTTTTCTTTTTTTTTTATCAAAATTTGTTGTTATATGATTGCAATTTACCCGTCTTGGTCTGATGGAGATATCTATCATGGTAAATCGGAAATCCATAAAAGTATATATCAAATAATAGTAATATAATATAGATGTCTGAATATGAGTAGGTATAGGCTCAAATGCAGCTCTGTCAGTATACTAAATATAAATAGTATTATTATGAATTTACAAGTTATTTCTAAATTTGGTAGCTAGCCAGGTAATCGCTAGAAAACATAAACTTTAACACTCCCCGGACTCAGAATCTAAACTGAACAGAAAACAAGAAACAGAAACAATAAGTATTTCCCGCAACAATCCTATTTCATACTCAATGAGCACATTACGTGTACAATATAATCGAATACTATGAAAAACCCAAAAATAATCTCTGAATATAAGCGTACCGAGAAGAGTTCTGAGAGAATTTCCCGAATTCCGCGCAATATATACGAACCCATACGTGTCTGAAGGCGTTGCGGAAACACCTATCTTATATCCAGGAATTTCCCTCAGGGAAATATATCCACGGGACAATACTGGCACATTTTTGGTACATTCATCACTTTATTTTCGCCGTAATATAAAGCTATAACGTACTACCTTAATCGCATTGATTTGTCTCATCTCTTAAATATTTTCTATGTATATCTACATATCGTATATGTTTATTTTTTCAATATGTTTCAAAGAGATAAGGTAATCGCTTTTCTACAAAAAAGTTCTGAGAAACGCCTTCGCAATTTCTGTAGGAATCGATGCGATGTGACGTATATAAAGAAACTATGACAGCGGAGCGTTCAAAAGGTGGAGCATTTTGGCACATTTATCTTGGCCTCCCCTCGCCAAATAACGATAGTTAAACGGTTAACATCATGCGTATCCGTTTTGAGCCGATGCCAGAGACTTGATAGATTTCCTCTATCCACTTTAAACGCTAACAATTTCCTCATTAAAAACCGTACTGGTGTTTTTTAAGCACTTATTTTAAATGAATAGTAGCCTTGGTTTTATGGTAAACAAAATAAAGTAGATACCTACTCATAGCTTAATGATGTTATGTAAGTAAAATATGTAAAGTGTTAAACAAATTTGATTACTGGGCACAAAGAGATAAGATATATGTTTTAATATCACAAAGTGACGAATGCAGTGCGTTGTTGTACAGGATTTTGTCCATAATTATAGCACTGAATTGTAAGCTGGGGCCACACTAACGGGAAATGCCGTCCAATAGCGCGATGGTCGACGTTTGACATAAGCGTGGCCACGACATTTGACAACGGCATTCACATTGGCGTTTGACGTTAGCCGATAATTCAAGTGCATTCACGTTGACCGCTCAAGTGTAGCCACTCACATAATAGCGTAATAATTGACACACGTGACACTTAACATTAGGCGAGCAACTTACTCGTATTGTCACACATAGCATCAAAAAAAAAATTAAGTACTTACAATTTAAAAAAAAAACAATCATACCACCTACAGACCTACACATATGTGATAGTAATACAGACGTTATGTGTAGCTCTAGCTACCTTTTGATATTAAAAAGCCCTTTATTAATGGTGCTTCTACTGCAACAAGTATGCTGGTAAAATTAAAATATTTCAAATGTACAGGCCGAGCCAAAACCACACCGTACTTTTTAAAGAGCTAACCGAACGAATGAATTGAATATTCGTTGAAAATCACACGAAATCGTATAATCAACGGCAGGCAAATAGCTGCTACTTTCGGTATGCTATTTAGCAACTTAAAATAATATTACCAATATATTTAACGGTCTGGCTTCATTGGAACGTGCCGGGATTGACAGTTAATTAAATATTTGTAGGCTCAGTGTGAAACCGATCGGTGGTTTCATATAAATTTGTCACCCAAACTGTCGTCTGTGTGTTTAATGTGCGATAAATAAAAGACTTTAAAGTGTTAAATAAATTGATAACGAATATTTTATGCAAATAGCTTTAAATAGCATTTATGAGACAGTTCAAAATAGATTAATTTTATATTCTTACTTATCCATCATATCGAGCGCGTTCTTGGCTTGGACAGAGATAAACAAAAGCGTCATTGTTTAGACATTCATGTTGGATTGATGATTTCTTATTGGAAATATTATTCTTATCAATATTTTCTCCCTTTGTCCTGCGGATAAAGCTACTCAAATTATTATTTTATCTACACCATAAACTGTACAAAGCACTTTACCTATAAGTACTTAATTATTTATGTGATGTTTAGGTAATTGTGTCTCCGAAATAAGTAAAAAACAAGAAAAATTCAACGTAAACGTTTATGACATTTTATAAATAAAACGTTTAGCATTAATAACACATAATACCTATGCGTAATTATTGTTTTATGCTGTGACCCAAATTCAACAGCATCTTCCTTTTGGTGTTTATACAAAAACCAACAGTAACTAAGTTCATTTCTGATAATGAATTTGTAATTTTGTCGGTGGTCGTTCGTGCGAGGAAGCAAAATAATTGCAAACATTATTAGTGCGTAAGATAAGAAACATTCTGTAAGCGAGAAAGATTCACTCCTACTCGAAACAAGACTTCTGAAACGCAAAAGGGGTTGCACAAGTACCCCTTATTGCCTTCAATAATAAAGTATAAATGATGAGGGAACTGTGGGGAGGTCCAGGACGAGTTATCTATTGCAGGCCCGCAAAGATTTATGATAAAACCCCAACTTTTGGATGTCGCCACCCGCGGAGCGCGGTCTTGGCTACCGACACCCGTCGAGATGTTACAGATACTCGTTACATTATTGGACGTGAATTGTAATTTTTTTACTGTTTCCTTTGTTCTATTATATATAATATTAGACTCGGATGTTGGATGTGTCAATGTGTCACTAAACACTTATTACTACAAATCCAATGAGGGGTAGGGAGCCAACTCTGCTTTGTTTTATTTATGTCTAGCTGTTCCCCGTGGTTTCACACGCGTGGACTACAGTTTATCGCGATAAAAAGTATTCTATGTCCTTCCTCAGGGTTCAAACTATCTCCGAACCAAATTTTATTTAGATCGGTTCAGTAGTTTAGGCGTGAAAGCGAGACAGACAGACAGACAGAGAGAGTTACTTTCGCATTTAGAATATTAAAGTAGGGATAGGGATAAGACACTTTCAAAATTTCAAGAAAATTTCTAGTAGGTACTTACTTACTTTTTACAGAGTAGCACAGCCGTTACAGACTTGAATAAATTCCAAATTCTTAATTTCTTCTTAATACTAAAAAGAAGAGCAATCTTTTTAGAGATAAACTACTTAATCTTTAAAATGGAGCCCACAGCGTTGCGTAAAGTTGATGTCTAACATAAAACCGGTTTAGTCAAAGGAGTTTTCCTTCAGGAATTTCTGCTAAAATATTGTATTTTATGATATTCGATTTATGTTTACTCTGAGTCTGCTGACTGAGGATGCGACGTGTTAACACAGGCTAACGGGCCCGGACAATGCTTTCCATACGGTCAGCTCAGATAAACTTCCGAAGTTCCAAACACTCTCGATAAATCTATCAAACAAAAGCCAACTTACACCACTAATATTTAGAGGTGAAATTTGTTCGCGCTAATATACACGCCTGAATAATCATTCATGTAAATGGCATGCCTCGGAACCGACATTACGTAGTTTGCCCTCGATACGGGGAGCAAGTCAGGATGAATGGATTAGCCGAATCCTGAATTGTTAATGCGATTTAAAATTTATATTTTTAGATATAGTATTTTACTAATAATGTTTGGTTGGGCTTCTACTGTAAGTCTTTGGAGTGGGAAAATTAATCCGTTTATTTATAGCCAATAAATAATAGTTATCAAATAAATAATCTTGACCCTTACCAAGATCTCAGTTATTCTCTGTAGGAGTACACAGACACAGTCATAGTTCACAGTCCAGGAGTAGCGTGGTGCCACCTTCGACCACATCGTCATTTGTCACATCAGGTGACTTGTGGTCAAACGCTACCCTGTAAATAGTAAAAAAACAAAGAGTATATGGTATATAGGTACTGCTTATGATAAATTTCTTACATAATTTGGCATTAAATCATTTCGCAATGTTTAGTTTAAGGCTCCATAGCATGACATAAACCAAGTGTTCACGCCTACGAAATCGTTATATTATGATGAGGTAGCTATACATTACATTGCATTTAATTTTTGATATCGTAGTCAACAATTATGTATAAATGAATGAAATGAATGTATACTCACAATATATTCCAATTTCTAACTGTAATATTCAGTTACTTACACAACAATAATAAAAAAAATACATCGTGCCATGAATTCCGCTAAGCCGTGTTCCCGGGAATACTTCACAATAATTAAATGATAGACTAACATTCAGTAACATTCGTGGGCTATGGGCCGCATTTTTATAAAACGACATTGTCATAACTCGCATATTTCATTAAAAAATGTTCACTTTGTACCTACGGGACCGCATTATTTCATTTCATACTGCTGACATTCCGAAAGTATTTGTGACGTGAATTGACGTGACGCTTTTGCGCTGCTACAATAGAAGAGATAAAATAAAATAAAAAAATGTTTCGGAAGAGTAAGGTATTCATAAAAAAACAGAGTATTTCCTTTAACAGTGCGTACAAATAAAATTAATTAACTAAAGAAAACCCTATTATCTGGTTCGTTGATCAGCAAAGCAGTACCGTCGTAACATTCAAGGTCAAGTGAACCACTCGTTTGGCTGGTTTTTTTCTAATATCGTACGTTGACTGTAGAGCATATCAATCGTCTATCAGTAACGTTTCGGCCAGTAACTACCAAACAGCGGCCGAAGATGGACTTCGTAAACAAAGTTGTTGTAATTACTGGAGCGAGTTCTGGCATCGGAGGGGTTACAGCTGCTATGTACGCCCAACAATCAGCGAAACTTGTTCTCGTCGGCAGAAACGAACAATCACTGAATGAGGTCGCGAAACAGTGCGAAGCAGCTAAAGGAATCAATCCTCTGATTGTAAAAGCTGATCTAACTAAAGATGATCAAGTGAAGAACATAGTGACGAAGACTATCGAAACGTTCGGCCGGATTGATGTCCTAGTTAACAACGCGGGTGTAGGAGTTCGTGGCAGCATTACTGACGGTATTGAACCCTTTGACAGTGCTATATCTCTAAACGTACGCTCGGCATACCTCCTCACTAGTCTAGCCACGCCTTACCTAATCGAATCAAAAGGAAACATAGTGAACGTTTCGAGTGTTGCTGGATTTGGACCGATTCCTGGCGTCGATTTCATGCCTTACTGCATATCTAAAGCTGCAATGGATCAGTTCACGAGGTGCCTAGCCTCGGATCTAGGGCCAGAGGGAGTGCGCGTTAACTCTGTAAATCCTGGTTGCACACGGACGCCTTTCGCTGAATCAGCTGGGTTCACTGAGGAGCAAGTGTCTCAACTGTATAAGAATCGTGCCAGTTCCTATCCACTCCGCAAGGTGGCTGAAAGCGAAGATGTGGCCGACCTAGTTCTTTATCTATCAAGCAACCGCGCCCGCAGTATCACGGGCACGACTCATGTCATAGATAATGGTGAAATGTTAGTGTAGTTTGTGGATTGTGGTTTCTTGTTCTAGTATTTTTGTTTCGGCAAGAAGTGTTTAAATTTGCCTAGTAATTGTATCAGGGCCGGATGTATCTTAGTACAAATTATATAAGTAGGTGTGTAACATAGACCAAAATAACTGGATTGTAAATATTATTAGCTACAGAGGTGTTAGTCAGTGATGTGTTTAGATGAATAAATCAATTAATAGCTGTTCCCCACGGCCTCACCCGTGTGGTGATTCTCCTCTGGCGTTTTATCACAATGCAACATAACCTATGACACTCAAAGATAGTGTAGTTTTCTAGCAGTAGAATAGTTTTCAAAATCGGATCAGCAGTTCCGGAAATTACCTCTTACAAACAAACGTATTACTCATCTCTCTATAATATTAGTTTAACAGCATTGATGTAATAACCAGTTTTGTTTTTTTTTGTTATATGAAAAAATGTTTCAGAGAGAAGTTCGGTGTTGTTATAGTTTTAAAGCGTATTGCTGTATATTTGCTTGGAAATATATTAATAACATATTACATAATAATTATATAGCAGGTTAGCAGTGTTCTTAGGTACTTGTGTTATGTACATTAGTAAATATTTAATTATCGCTTATACCTAATAACAGCAACATATTTTCTCACGTTGAAATGGTTCAAAATTCGAATGAAATTTGGAATGCAGATAGTTTATACCTTTGAATAACACATAGGCTACTTTTTATCTCAGAAATAGGATTCTGTGGAATAACAGGAAAATTTTATGTGTAATCATGAAACGCAGTATTTATTTGTGTATAATTTCATTTTACAGATATCTGCAATTATAGCATTTGCAAATAATTTTTATTATTATTTTCACTCTACATAATGAAATAAATAACGTTAACATAGCAAACTTACCATTGATAAAGTAAAAAAAAATAAACTCACCTAACTCTTTTTTACTTTACGTAGAAATGACATACAATAAGCACATGTATCCTTTTTCATATAACGTGACGAGCAGATCGTTTGCTTGTTGGTAAGCGCTACATCTTCCTAAGTATATCAAAAGCAGTGGTATCAAAACTATGAATAAACTAACAAAGTCCTGCGTGATACTGCATGATGCCCCACATGTCTGATATCTAATATCTGGTATCGTTCCAAGATCTATTTCGAAAATGTAAACAAATCTAATAAGGTAGCCCAGCATAAAGGAAATATACACTCCACTAACAACACTGTAATAGTATGTTAAGGTGCGAGTAAAATATAGGGGGTAACATAAACAGGTCAGTATGTGGGGCGGTAACCTAATATAGCCCCTGTGTTACAAAACATTAGTCTTAATTTCGCATGCACCGAGTTATATGGTGTGCGATGTAAAGCAAAAGTTATAGTGGAAGCAAATGAGAAGCAAATTGAACTTTGTTCGTGATAAGGGAATTGGAACAACACAAAAATGAGGATAGTTTTTGTGGTACCGTAGAGCGCCTATAGTCGTTCTTAGTAGTGTTGCCGAACTATCGATGGTAAAATTATCGATAGTTTTCATCTAAAAAGCCATAGGATACTATCGGTAGTATCGATAGCATCGATAGTTAAAAACGAGACA
This sequence comes from Opisthograptis luteolata, assembly GCA_931315375.2. Classification (NCBI taxonomy): domain Eukaryota; kingdom Metazoa; phylum Arthropoda; class Insecta; order Lepidoptera; family Geometridae; genus Opisthograptis; species Opisthograptis luteolata. The sequence continues at coordinate 5,895,073 of OV928047.1, read as the reverse complement.
ATACTATCGAATAAGTGCCATACTATCGATAGTATTGCTGATTGCGAAATATTATTTCTCGTAAATTGACTAATCGATCGTAATCGACTCGTTACTATCGATAGTCACGGTACTATCGATACTATTGATAGTTTATGTTTCGCGGGCAGCAATACTATAGATAGTATACGATTGGTTGGTTATCGATAGACTGCTATCGATGAACTATCGATAGACTGCTATCGATGAACTATCGATAGTCAACTATCGATCGGCAACGCTACCAGGAAGTAGTACTACCTATTTTAGTCGCTAAGCATTGCTGTTCCGGATCGAAGGGTATGGTGACAGGTACGCGAGGCCCGCACAATTTTGGCTCAAGGTGAGGGACGCAGTGCAATACCACGTAGGTTAATATGTAGACGTGATCTACGGAGTAATAAATTGTTATAGGTATAGGTTTTTTATGAGATTAAATCAGCGAAAAAAAAATCTATACATATTTATTAAGTGTTAATTTATTTCAGTTTAAATTTTCCACAGTAGGTACAGTCAGCGACAAAAGTAGCTGATCATAATAGATTTTCCAAATGCCAAATTAGATCAGTAACGTTTGTTTCTTTCTTACAACTTACAAGGTTGCGTTTAACCATAAAACAACACACGTGATGTTAAGTGATGATGGTCGCAGGTCGAAGGTTGGTCATTAAGATGATAAAGAGAATCGAAAAATTGGTTTTTGTACAGTTACTTTTGTCGTTGACTGTACCTACTAAAAAGTGCAATTTTTCAAGGTCGGTAACTCCATAGCAGACGGGCGGTCGGCTAATTTACCTACCAATAAAAAAAAATAATGAACACATTCACAAAATTAAAGTTCACTGTATAATTTAAAACACTTAGTTTTGAGGTGTTTGAAGTGAGACACTTAAGGCGGCGTTGATCCCTGAACTCCATTATGTTCAAGTTCAGATGATCGACCGATGTCGCGCGTGTTCTCTACCATGTTATATATATAATAGTATATCTACTAACTTCATAATAGGTCATGTACCTACTGCTGTGTGCTGTTATGTGTATATATTTTTTCCCTAATTGCAGCGTAGCGTTTGACCACAAGTCACCTGATGTTAAGTGACGATGTAGTCGAAGGTGGCGTCCGCTACACCTGGATTTGTAACTGGCTCTCAAGTGAGGTTGCCGGAATACACCGACAGCTGCTTGGCGACAGAATTCTTAACTTGATGCTGGTAGCCAACCAGGCGAGTACTAGAAAATACCCTACCAATGTTATGGTTTCATCACGATGTTTTCCTTCACCTAAAGCTCAATATTTATTTGAAGAAGCAGAGATGTTAGTCTACGTTGTGTCTCTACGATGGTATGACTAAGCCATGCGGCTTACGAAACGAACATAGATTTCATTAACGCGCCACCACTTATCGGTCAAAGCATGTAGGCAATACCTCCTGGGATTCCATATTAAAGGGTACTTACTCTACTGTCTCTCATAATAGGTAAACAGCCATATCTTTAGCATATTATTTTATCACTCACACACACAAACTAAAATCCATTTACAACAACAAAAGCAGTTGATAAGTAGTTGTTCACACACACACACACACTCTAAAACTAGAAGTGTTCGAATCTTTAAAGTAAATAGAATAACGTCTGCATCACAATCTCTTTGTTTGAGGAGACACCGGTGCGTGTGGAACGTGCGGCGCGATCCCCTCAGGGGATTTGCGCAGATTTTTCAATTTTTTATTTGCGCCTGTAAGTGCCGGCAACACAGCCACTCTATTAACGACAGTAAGGACACTAAATAAAGCTCCATTCGATCAATTAACACGTACTAGTTAGATTGCTGTTCATCGAAATGATTTCGATGGTGTTGTTGCATTGTTTACTTTGATGGTAGCTTATCACGCTTGCCCTGAAATTCTTCTTTATGTTAATAATAGGTGCGCCCCGCGGTTTCACCCGCGTCTTCCCGTTATCCCGCAGGAACCTTTTCTGGATAAAAAGTGCCTGATGAATACCTGATGAGATAAAATGTGTTAATCCAGGATATAAGCTATCTCCATTCCAAAATTCATCAAAATCTATTTAGTAGTTACGGCGATACGTGGTAACAAACATTCACACACACAAATTTTCGCATGTATAATATTAGTAGGATTACTAAAGGTGCTTGCTGCGTTACCTATGCTGTTTTCCACGTTGTCTGCATAAATATATCTATGTGCTTATTTTATAATGTTTAATATTTGACTGTCCACATTCGTTCACAAATGAGTTTCGCCAGACTATTATTGTCAAGGATATTTATTGCCTTTGCGTTTGTCGAGTCTAGAGTCTAAACCTACATATATTCTGTGGTTTGCATGTATGTATTGTATTGTGATGTTGTATGTTTTCACAAATTCCCTGTAGTCAAACTTATTCGTATGCGTGAGACAAATCGACCAACTGTATAGAGTAACTTTACTGTAAATCCCATCGTGACATAGTGTTGGGCGTTGAATGCACATTCACTCTTTTCGAATTTATACATAAATCCATCGACGTTTCGTGTTTGGTTACAGTATGCCGCCCCGGGGAGAAATGTGGATGTCACATTGTGTAAAAAAAGTTGGAATCATTTATCAGGAGATATAACTACTTAGTGACTATAGTTAACTCTATTCTTCTACGATTTTTCTCTGAACTGATTTCGTACCATTTTATTACCTGACGTTACGATAAAAGGATTTTTAAGTTTACAGCATTTGTCTGTCTCTAGCTGTTTGAGAGACCGCCTGCGGTTTCACCCGCGTCTTCCCGTTATCCCGCAGGAAGCTTTCTATCCCGGAAAAAGGTCCTAGCCTATGTGTTAATCCAGGGTATAAGTTAAACCAAATTTCATCAAAATTGGTTAATTAGTTACGGTGATGCGTGGTAACAAACATTCACACACACCCACACAAACTTTTGCATTTATAATATTAGTAGAATTAAGTTTTAAATTTGAATTTTTTCACGTTTTATTAGAGTAGGTATATATATTTTTGTGTAAAAGCGCTAACTCCCAAAACAACGTAAAAATACGAATTGTGTCACGCAAAGAATTTTACGGATCATTTTGTTCAGTCGAGTGCTTTAACGGTCGTACGATGTAAATGTAATAAAGAAAATGGCTCTTCTTCTACTAGCATGCAGCCTCCCTCGCTGTAAAATATTTTTATGCTTTATTAACATAATAACGTGTGTAATCTATATATATAAAAGAAAGTCGTGTTAGTTACACTACTTATAACTCAAGAATGGCTGAAGCGATTTGGCTGAAAATTCGTGGGGAGGTAGCTTAGGACCAGGAATCGGATATAGGATACTTTTTATCCCGGAAAGGCTCCAACGGGATAACGGGAAGACGCGGGTGAAACCGCGGGGCGCAGCTAGTTTTAAATAAATAAACTTCTAGAGTAATTGCGAGTTACGTTGGGTTTTGTCGGTATGTTACAGCATTATGTTGTAATCCTACTAAGCGGTCAGTTTCAAAGAGTTTATGTGGTTTTAGTACGGTACAGGTAACGAAGAATATACCCGTTCCTTTCTAGTTGCATAAACATCGCTTTGAAAAGGTTTTTGTTGGATAATTTCTACCTATAATCTGAGTGAGCTCTCTTAAAAGTTTCTTCTCCTCGGAAAAATCTAAGAAGTGCGAACAATTAGGTCAACCGCAAACTCCGATCATCAGGCAAACATCAATCCGCCTTTAAAAAAACGCACAGATTCCGCAAGCAAAGTGTCAAGACTCGATCGACAATAATTAGTTGGAGTGTTGAGCGCGGAGGAAGCCCAAGATTGATGGCGCAGGCACAAAGGTCTGGCGGTGATGAATTGCCCGATATTAGGTCATGATTTCGGGACGGTATTTGCCTATCGGAACCGATATCGGCCTTGCATTTTTTGTCTAGGGTTGTGTAAGGTGAATGCGGAATTAGCTCCGTGAGAAATTATTCAGAAGGAATTTGGCCAAACAATACATTTTACCTTAGATACTTTAAAGGTTACAGGTATTTTACTACAAACAAGCAGGTATATATTTTATTCACAGAACACTAGTATGTACCTACTGTGTTTTTACTTTTTTTTGACAACTGAATTTGCGCAACGTTTGACTGCTAAGCGTTGCTCGCAGGTCCGATTCCTGCTACGGGACAAAATTGGTGTGTTGTCAGAAAATAACGCCGTATTTTATTTTGTTCCGTATTAGGGTGTTTATCCCCCGTTCCGAATACTATCTGATAGTCTATATACAAATTGTTATAGTAAAGGAATCAGTTACGTATGTGATTGTGTGGGAATTACTCTATTTTAACTTTGACAGTTCATATCATAAATGCGTAGAAAACGTACACATTTAACTGAATGTTTGTTTTAACTACATCCTAATTTAATTTACTATATTAACTAAATCCACAAAATCCAATATTAGGAATGCATGCTGCGTATGTCGTTACGAGATTTCATAGTTCAGTATATTATAGAGTCGTAACTCGTAGACCAACTACGCAGAGTAAACATTTCCTTACGTATTCAAATGTCTTTGAATCTGTGTGTACGTGCATATGTGAGAATTGATCGGACGAACCGTGAGTTCGGTCAGCTCGGTTTATGCAGAATAGGCTCTATATTATCGATGTTATGGTCTGAATTCGACCAATTCAGAGATACGGAACACTTAGTTCGGTTATTATGCAAATCATGTGCTACGGAAGTGCCACCACGTTACCTAGTTCCCTTTACTTGAGAATCAAATTATGATAAATGAAATTCTGCAATATTTAAGAAGTGATCTTTAGAGTTGAGTGGCGATACATAACTTGACGTTTTTATACCACGGGTGTGCAATGTAGGCTGGTATATTATAGAAACATTATTATGTCCATACTTAAATGCAAAATTGACTCTATTTGTTTGTTGCCTTTGAATCATGATGAAATTTAGTATGAAGATAGTGTGGACAATAGGGAAGGTGTTATGATGCTTTTATTTTTTGCGATAAACTGATATTCAGAGAGATCGACCAGATCAATTTGGCTAGCTTTATAAGCAGTTCATAATATTATGAAAAACGATTTCAGAGAAAGAAAAATTGGAAAAATTTCCGGATATTTTGAAAATTTTAGGAATGTTCTTTTTTAGCAACAACGTCACGTATTTATGTTTGCCTACCCGTACCAAGCTATTTGCAGAATAAATAAACCGAGATTAGTTTTGCTCAACGGAATTTAATACAAACCCTAAGCGACATTTCAATTCTAAACAAATCACTATATATATTGTATAGTATATAATATACCAATGACTACAGTTCTAAAGAAACATAAGCGGTATTACAGTTTGTGTTATATGTTTTTAACTTGTTCACAGTGAAACGGCTCAGAATTGAGTGAAATTGGAAATAGAGATAGTTTATTCCCTGTAACTTTTCACTTCGGAAAAGGTTCCTGCGAGATGACAGGAAAAGTAAAGGTAGAACTGCAGGGCTCAGCTATCACAGTTACAATACAGTCTAAGTAAATAACAAATCAGTCAGTACGCAATCGATATTGTTGTATTGCATTGCCATTATCCCGGCGCACCGCCTGGGGCGTGTAAATACAATCTGTGTTTGCAATACAAATAACAGACCTAATTATTCCATTGTTTAGTTACAGGTGGATTGCCATTGGAATCTGATGTAAGCGTTACTACTTTTTGATTCAATAAACTTAATCTATTATATCTATGATTTTATTAGAGGCCTAATACGTCCCCACTGCTGGAACGCTGCTACACGGGCCTTCTCTCAGAGATCATTATATGTAATAGGAATAAGAATCATTTGCAGCATATTACTTAAGGCTCAGTGGCGTACCTTGGGAGAGGCCTATGTCCAGCAGTGGATTGATACGGGCTGGTGATGGTGATGATGATGATATTACTTAACAAGTGCATTAGGTATGTAGTAACTACATGTATTGTTTTGTTGCAAACCCGCCTCAACTCAGCGTTGTGCTAGTCGTTTGACCAGCGCTGGTCTTCCGTTGAAGAGGTTTAAGGTGACGTCACTGGCCTGAAGGTAATTTATAGGGAGCAAATATTAAAAGCGGTTCTTGGGTTGAAATAAAAATTCCATAGAAAAAAGGACTCATTTTTTTTCGAATTGTTTTGGGCTACTTTTCCAATTCTCTTTTCCTCACAAACCTTTATCCAACGATTCCAACACATTAAAGAATAATCATTTCTGTACCGAAACCGCGGGCACAGCTATTTCTAAATTTTTAATAATTCTGTCCTTGTAATCCAAAACACAAACATTGTTTCATTGTAATACGGAGAAACACATTTTGTCCGTCTAATTAACTTACCCAATGAAACCGGAAGACAAATTATTCATCAGATTTGGGAGAATCTCGGCCAAGGAAAAAACTATTTCCCGTTTCATACAAATGAGTAGGGACTCCGAATCTCTTACTTTCCTTAAGACACCAATCCTTGGTCATAGAGTGAAATGAAAATTAATGGATGTCGGGAGTATTTTTTCGTGTAGGTTTGAGTACACACCATTACTTTCGTTTTTGGCCCGGCACCCTCATTTTTTATGTACGTTTGCTAGTGTGTTATGAGCTGAAATGCAGATGGTATGCTGAAACGAGTTTATTCCTACTCTATGTAACTGCCGGTTTCAATATCCGATCTATACACGGTTTGGCCTACTGGAGATGGAAATTTGACATAAGCTCCATAGAAGTAATGTCAAATTTATGTCAAACCGTGGATAGATCGGGTATTGAAACTGGCCGTAAATAGATGTCCCCATGACAAGCTTTGATCCCCGATTTTTATGTGACTGATTAAGGATGGAATTTCACATAGATAAGGTGGCATGACAATTTTTTTTAGTTCTTCATAGGACGATGCGGTCGAAGAACTTTTTGTAAAACGTTAATATTCATCGCGGGCATTATCAATTGAGTATATTATCAGTTTTTCACATCTTCTCACATACTCGTAGTTCCACCGATATAAAATATAATGTGATAATTATTTTTAACCATGAGACAGTCTACGATTCCATGTCAAAATTCATCTAATCAAGTTTCACTAGAAATAATGGACTGGTAATGATTAAGTTAACCGTAAATATAAATTGAAGCGAGGAAGAGCATTTTCCACAAACACATGTATCTTATTTTAAGCTTGTCGTACGTTCTAAGCCGAATAAGTAAATATAAGTAAGCTCAACATGAAATTAAACAAATTTCGTGTCGCGGGTTTTATGAAAATAATATGCTTCGTTGTGAATTACTTTTACATATCTCACGTTATCTATGTACCTATAAATGTGTCATAAATTACATTTAAAGGTTGCTTTTATTAATATCATGCGTACCTATTACATATTTTTTTCTACTTTATAACTATTATTTAATTACGAAAGTAACTTCTCTCAGTCGCTCTGCTTGTTTGTTACCTTATAACGCTAAAACCGCGAAACCGATATTGTATAAATTTTGTATCGAGATAGTTTGAATCCTGATGAAAGAGATGGAACAATTTTTATTGTGATTATATTTATTTCGCGGTGAATCTACGGGTTATTACCAACTAACTAGAGTTAGTACTAAATAAATATATTTTGATCTAAACTACATTATAACTGTTTTAAACAACGATGTTCAATACCATTAGAATTCGGTTTTGAAACGGGATAATTACCATGTATTTGTTTTTTTTTGTGTTCTAGATATCACGGTACTGTTGCAAGCGCCATAAACTAACTAACTAACTGAGATGGCGCAACGACCCAAAGTGAGTCTTGGCCTCCGACAAGCAAGCAAGCAAGCGCCATGATCACGAGAATACTAAAAGTTTCTGCGGGTAGTTTTGTTGATATTAAAACGGGCAGAGATATCTGTAACAGCTTACAGTAATTATCCCTTTCAAAACCTAATTCTTACACTACATTACTATCCATATTTCACTCATCTCTTTACAATATAAGCAAAACACATGCTTACCATAATATTCATTTGCCGCATTTGTCAACGTTGACTACTGACGTCACGCCACATGCGTACCGTAGAATGGACTCTCGACGACTTTGTGTTTTGTATCACACAACACGTATCGTGCTTATCAAGCGTTGTGTACCAGGTGGTCACGTAATTTTGTGGAATTCCCACGGTGGTAACGCGAATGGCCAGTTCGAACCGCACATTATGAAACCAGTTTGCTGAAACTGTCGAATAATAAATTTTACAAGACCTACATAATAATTATGATTTATATAACAGCATCAACAAAAAATATACAATAAGATAAAAATTAAACTAAATTATAAAGAACTAAACATCTACAAACAAAAATCCGATTTCAATCGCTACCAGCAGGTAAAATTCCCAAAAGACTGGCGACATTACCTCTTTGGATGACCAGGCCGATTAATTGGTCAAGGCAAGCGCCAACCCTCTGGTCACCCGTGGCGTTAACGAGGCGCTATTTATCCAAATAATATAATAATAATAAGGTGTCGACCGAAATATGCGTTGTCATACCATCTTTCACCTTTCACCGACCAGGGAAGGTGGGACAATCGCCCGTTGGCATTATCGACTGCCCGTGGTACCAGGACCCTCTAGCGGTTGCTCCAAATTGTCAGTAGGAAAGCCTCTGGAACATTCGGTCTTACTAGATCCTGTAGATAAAGTAAGAATTGAGGCGCGATCACCAAGCTTCTCGTGGTTTTTTTGTCTTATGGGAGTCTGTGATTCACTCTTTATCTTCTCATAGCGAAACACAGAACACACAGAAGATTTTTAAATAACATCTTGGCATAGCTTATATCGAGGTTCATGATCACATTATTAAATTTGACTGCATATTTCGCTAAGGAAAAATCTTCACGATGAAGCTTTTTTCACGATTCGGATTTGAGTCTACTTTATTTTTCTTCTAATTGGATTGATGAAGCGGGTAGCACGAATCTGTCAGGAAGATAATGAACGTTAGGAAATGAATTCTTTTTCTGTTCGGGTAGATAACTATTTTCGTATATTCGTACTTTTTCTTTCGTTAAAACAACGCTTATAAAAGATGTTTCAAGTCTCATAATCGTAAAAGGGAGCGAAATGCTGAGCTCGTTTATAGGCTTATTTCAGTATAAATGAAACAATAATATGGAACATTTTACTACTTGGATTAATGTTATTAAAAACTGTAATGGAATTATTTAGCTTTCGTTAAGAACTCGTAAAGTGCTTTTATGTCTCGTATCCTCTGTGATTTAATACTAATTTATTTACTTTGTAACAATACAACGTACTTAGAGCTATTGAATGAAAAAGCTGATTATCAAATCCGTGGGGGATATCTTCGCAACAACGTCCCTGTAGTTCATAATTTTAATTACCTATTTATGTCCAAAAATTATCGACGTGAATTTTTGCATAGACTTTGTTTATGAGCCGTACAGCAACATAAGCTTTATATCCCGGAAAAATTTAAAATCTTTATAGGAAAGCTGTGGAGCAACTTTAGTATGATCTTATAATCATTTTCAGTCTATTACATTTCCACTGATGGGACAGACCTTCTCTCAGAGAGGGAAAGTAAGGTTCAGACTTCAGATTGCTTAGAAGAATGATTTGATAGGCTATCAATCTGGTTTAGTTTACGAAGCCATGGCGGCCCGTTCCACCACAGGTCATTAGAGACCATCAATTGACATGGTAGCATACCTCGTAACAGGCAGTCACTAGAATTCATCCCAGATTCTATGTGATAGAAATTCTGAGCAGCCAAGTGTTCTTGGAACTGTGCAACGATGATCTACCACACAAGTCTAGCACCCAGAACATAAATTAAAAAAAAACTACTCTAGGAAACCCACACACCAATGCTCCTTTAAAAACCCAGTAAACACCACCTTCACATACACACGTTCACGTAATCCTCTCCGCCTTATCTCGAGTGTGATTGGATGAAATTAGAGGATCGTAAACACACGTGATCCGAAGCGTTGTTTGCGCGCCTCTCTTCAATGGCGGCGCGCTATTCAGAGCTTGATGGAACACAAACTGTGTCACGGGGCTGCCGAAAATTTGGTAGACTGGGAGGCAGTGGATATGTAGAGAAAATGAAATGCTTATCCTGATGTGTCGAAGTGAAACGTTGCCTGCTTGTTTGTTTTTCATTTAATAAAGCATCATCTTTTTCCGGTTTTCAATCTATAGTCATGTTACTTTAGTAAATATAATTATGACTGTTGAAATTAATATTATTTTCTTATGAAAATTACCATTAATGTTAATGTATATCTTTAATCACTAATATTACTAGTATACAAAAATCTCGTGTTCCAGTGTTTGTTATCTAACTCTTCCGAAACCGATAGTTACGTTTTTTTTGGCCTTTAAATAGATATGCTATTTTTTATATCCCTTTGTGATAAGGGTGGCCCTCTCCAGAATGTTTTAATCGCGATAAAGTGTGGTCTACGCAGGTGAAACCGCGGGGCGCAGCTAGCAAACTTATATAAAGGCGAAGTGTGTTTGTTGGTTTGTCGATTTATCTTTACCTATTTCATGCAGCAAAAGAGCTACAAGGCAAATCAGAAAGAGTTTTTTATGAATAGGTAGTGTGTGGTTATTAGCAGAAGAGTGACACATGCTGTGTTTATCCCAGAAAAATGAATATTTCTAAGGGAATATCCCCGCGGCTGAAACCTTGAGGCACAACTAGTGAATTATAATGTCATTGCATTAATGCTAAAATGTAAATAGTTAAATATTTTCACTTTCACCGGTGATATATATAATGTTTCTTACCAGGCTTTTTTGCCCACAAAAAAAAACGGTACTGTCTACAACGCTGTAATAGAACTTTAATTTAAACTAGCTGCGCCCCGCGGTTTCACCCACGTCTTCCCGTTATCCCGTAGGAACCTTTTCCGGCATAAAAAGCATCCTATGTCCGTTTCCTGGTCCTAAGCTACCTCCCCACCAATGTTAAGCCAAATCGGCCGTTCTTGAGTTATTAATAGTGTAACTAACACGACTTTCTTTTATATAGAAAGATGGTGATCCTGAAGCTCTCAGACTACAGTGTTTGTAGTCGCAAACGAACTACCTTGTACTGGTAATGGGCTTTCAGGCACAGGTTAAGTTGGTCTACATCTGACCCCCGTCACAGACGGCAGCTATAATATACGATAATATATAACTGTATATTAACATTAACACTGCCGTATGTTGTATCCTGCAGGTTCATAAGGCAAAATATATTGAGCAATGAGGAGCTTTTTCTTGCTATAATGTACATTATTATATTATAGCTGCCATGAGAGAGGCGAGAAGAGATGAGAGAGCGGAAAAAAGGGAGATAGGAGTTGAAAAGTGTTTTAGGCAGGCGAGCGAGGAGTTCAGAATTGAACTATCCGAGAGAAAGTTAACACAGAATTTCATACATGAGAGTAATCATACAAAAACTTTTCTTCTTTTTACAAGGTAGCGAATGACCTCAAGTCATGTTAAGTGGAGACGTGGTCGAAGGTGGCGCCACGCTACGCTTGGATTGGATTTGGGATTAAAAGAAGAGTAGACATCTGTTTATTTATTTGATGTCAGGTTTTACTAATTAAACATTGAACTGCAAGTCTTGCTTTACAGCTGGAAAAAGGTTTTTCCACTTCTTTCTAGATAAATCGTCTGCTGCAATCTCTTATCTCCGACTTTAGGTTACCTAGTTGTAGGTACAAGGTTAATTCAATAGTCTTCCGAGATTTCTATTTAGTTATTTGATTAGAAAAGATTACAAGCGCACTAAGAAAATTGGCGCCAAATTGGGACGCGTAATTTGTCAAACTGTGTCCTTTAGCAAGAAAATCCTGGCAATCACTCTTCGCAATTATCCTCGATTTTTTGGAGGAGGCTAATTAGTCGAATGGACTGAAGCGTTCGAGGTAATTAACTTTAATGATAAACGATGGAGTTTCAAGGGCGGAGAGGGAATTATGCAAGAAACGCGTTAGGGCAAGGCTTGTTTTTATAAATCTTTGGTTAATTTTCGTAGAATGGATACCATAACAAGTGGTATAAAAATGTTAAGGAAGTATCTTTAAATGTTCAAATGCCAATAAACTTAGAACTTTTAAATAACATAAATAGATATGATAATATCTTTATGCTATCTAAATAAATAGTATGTACTAAATGTTCATCATCATCACATCATCAGCCGGAAGAAGTTCAATGCTGAACATAGGCATCCCCCTTTGAACGCCACCATGAACAGCTACCATTTGCATCCATCGTCTCCCTGCGACTCTTATAATGTCGTCGGTCCACCTAGTGAGGGGCCTACCTACAGAGCGTCTTCCGGTTCGTGGTCGCCACCTGAGAACCTTCGGATATCGGTTACAAAACATTGCTGAATCATTATTTCCTATCGCACCATGATGCCGATGCGTCACATTTGTCACATTTTTTTGATGTGTTACATTTTGTGACTAATTTCTGTCACAAATTCGTGCACATATCAGTAGTAGCATCACGTGAAATGTTTATGACACATGTGTTAGCAACAACAGCTGGAGAACTTTAGATTTGATAGCACATCACTAATTTACGAATAAAAGGTAGAGATTCAAGTCATAAAAAAAATGTGTTAGGTACTTGTGTTATTACAACTTTTAATTTTTCAAAAAAAATTTAATTCTCTCCAAATTTAAATTTAATGATCCCTAACCTGCGTAATGTAATTTATAATTACCTTTTTATACGAAAACTTTAACACACAGCTGTTAGCGGACGGTCTGCGATCCCATTTGCTGATAACATCGTGGATTACAATACTTATCTACTATGCATTCTACTTTGTAGAGTAATATACCTTATACATACAATGATTAACGAAACATACTTCTACATTGGGGACAGGGGTTACGAAATTTTTAAGGATCTCACTGGGAGACTTGTGTAGTCCAATCGTGACTGGAATGCTGGCCCATATTATGGGCACGTTGCTGAACATCAAGGATCGTTTGAACTCTCTTTGAACCGTCTGTGGTTAGTTCAAACGATCTTATACAGGCTGTTACGGTTAGTTGTGTATAATCTTGTTATTTAAGTCCTTATATTTAACTAGCTCTGCCCGGTGGTTTCTCACGTATAGATTAATTACACTTTTACGCAATAAAAAGTATCCCATGTCCTTCCCCAGGGTTCAAACTATTTCCATTCCATACATCAAGGTTCATTGTTTTAGGCTCGAAAATTTTATAACATAAAAATTATACGACTAAAAAACACGTGTAAACAACAAGTTGAAATATTGTAACCTGAATCGGATAGGTTTTATTTTACAACAAAGTTTCCAACGAACAAATCACGGTGGCTTTGACGTGTTCCTATAAACAACTATATTCGAATCTCGAATCAACAAAGTTTCAGGTGAACTCGCTTCTCGGAATTTAATTGATTGTGTTTGGTTTGCGTGGATACAGTTTCACAACAATAAATACTTAATAATGTGAGTTAATAAAACCCTGATTGGATCGCCAAGCGCCTGTCAATCGGATTAAAAACGTATATGTGCATGTAGACATGTACAATGGACGCAGTTTGCAGTCGTTACTGTCCACAGTTACAATAATATTTTTTGTAGAATATAAATAAATTCGATTGACTGACGACCGATATGGTGGAAGAGGCGAACAGCTGACTGCGAAGGGTGTGGGTGAGGTCACGGGTTCGATTCCCGTTACAGGACAAATATTTGTGCATTGAAAAAAGATTGAGTATTTTTTCGTGTCTGAGTGTTGTAGATCTCCGAGTTTTTATACCGTGAACACAGAAAATCTTAATTAGTGGTCCAAATGACGCAATTTTGTGAACTTTGTTTTTTTTCCCATTCTTACTTGATGATTAGTGGTTTGATTAACACGCTATCCTAGAGTAAAGCTAAGTCAGTTTAGTTTAGTTTGTGGTGTTCTAGTGGGCAATGTACTTTGTTAAGTTTGATTGATGATGATGTTATCTAGCGATGTGGGTATTTGTATTTTTACTTTTATTAAGTGCGAGAACGATGAATGCGAATGAAACTCACAGATTAACAAATGTTTCAAATTCAAGTACATAATAACGATTTGCTTTTACGAGCTCTCATTTTGTAAATATATACATAGCTGATTTAAAAAAGTTTTTGAAAACCGTCTGAACCACATAAAGAGTAAGTACTACATCAAGATAATCTTTAGTGAAAGGATTTCCATAATGCTTCAATTTTTGCTTCGATATCTGTTCTAAGAGATAAGGAGTCCCATAATAACCCATAATAACCCATTTTATTTAAAATGTATATGTTTATCAACAGGATTAAATGAACCTTAAAATAATATAGCATTTTGTGTAAAAGAAAGGCGCCAAATAAATTTTCACCCAACGCTCCACCACATCGCGTTTTTCCTTGTAAAATTTCTTGTTCAAAAGCGCTCACGTAGGGTTGTTGCAGTAAGAGAAAAAAAGTTATTGCTATTGGAACCACATTGCTCGTTCATCAGCGCTATTCCTGCGGTTCAGCGGAGGAAGTATTAGCTGCTCTTTTTATTTTAACTTCTAAGTGTACAATACATTCGTTACGAACGGAACGTATTCGCTCTTGGACCCTACCACGATCCAATCCACGTGATTGAGTGCCTCGCTACAAAAGAGCACTGATTGAGTTAAACGTATAAACGTTTATGCTTAGTCCCAGTATTTATAACATAGCAGTGAATCGGCGCGCTTTGAAACTCGAAGGACAAAAGCGGAACAACTCGAAATTAATGTATAGCTTCGTCAACTTTTCCACTGGTACTGCTAATGGAATTTGTCGAGATCTGAATAAAAGTTTTCTTTTTCAAAGCAAAAAATTATGCCTCGTAACCGAATTTGTCGCTATCCATTCCTTGAACTTCCGTAGATAAGTGTGTTATAAGTTAATAAAAACTTTAGTTTGATGTTAGATTTACTGAAGGAAATAAAAAACCAAGCATGATTATGCATCAATCTATATTAACTAACCCTTTGTGACACTTTCCATAAGATTTTCGTTACTATTTTCTTGTTTTAAAATTCTTTGTATTGTGGCGTACCAATAAAGAGTCAATCTATGTCTAAGTTCCTGAGATGTTTTGTCCTATTCTATAATAATCGTCCTCGATAAAAGAAGAAAAGTCAATTTAACGTCACTAATAATATGAATAATTTTCAATATTTTAAATAGGTGCTTTTGTTCTTCGTCCTTTAATCGTATTCCGAGAATTCAATATTACGAAACGTAAGCGTTTTCCACAAACGATAAGAGCGTAACAAACCTCTTTCGTTTCGTTTTAAAAAAAGAAAGCCGATACAATGTTGCTGAAGATTGATGGAGCTATCTGAAACGAGATCGGGGACTCTATGGTGCCGTCCGGCGTCCGGGCTGCGTCCGTGCCGAGGCGATGTTGCACGGAACCCGGCACAGGCGACACAGACGCTTAGTACAGGATCCCAGTAAAGAACGACCTTCACCGAGCTGGTTAATGAAAGAAAAGTATTTTATATTCTTGGATAGGTAGGTATAAGCAAGTAAATCGATACTTACTACTTGTACAAACAAACAAAGCAAACATTTGTCATAATATAAATATAAATAAGGATGTTGTGTTTACCTGTTCATACCTGCCTGCCTTAGTTGAGACAGAAAAAAAAGTCAACCTAACGTTTGCATATTCTATACTACATATATAGAATCTATAGGCTTCATACTTTCGATTGGTATGGAATTTTTCTATTAACCAAACCAGTGAAATGTTTAAAAAAATATGTCATATTCTGGACTGAACTTTTTTTTAAAAAATTTGCAAAATTGTAACGAAGATGAGTTTCCACATGCAGTTTTTCAGAGCTTCGTTTATTCTTCTTATTCCAAAATCCATCCTTCCAAGCAACCGCCAAATCTAAGAATAATCTCTACTGTTAAGGTGTTGCCACGTATTTCCCTCAGTAGTTGCCAGTCTAATGACATATGACATTTATTGACATATTTAAATTGATATAAAATACTTTTCATCCATTTACCAGCTCGGTGAAGGTCGTTCTTTACTGGGATCTTAGACTAGCTATTTAAAATCGAATACGTGTTCGGTGCACTTGCTCGTGGTCATTTCGTGAATTAAATATATATTTCGAGACCTATCGTCCATTTAGAGCACTGTAGATGTTGGTTGCTAAGTGAAATGCGAAAGTTCTATTCGGAGTCGGCTAATGTAGCTTTTATGACTAAAACTCAAGTTTCTTATTTATATCTCCACTAGCTGTTTCCCGCGGTTTTACCCGCGTGGGCTACAGCTTTATGCATGCAAAGTCTCAGCCCGATCGGTTTAAAATTGACAAAGTTTCATACAAATTTTCATCCCCTATTTTATCCCCTTGGGGGTAGAATCAATCAAAATCCTTTCTTAGCGAATGCCTACGTCATAACATCTACCTGCATGCCAAATTTCAGCCCGATCCGTCCAGTGCTTTGGGCAGTGCGTTGATAGATCACTATGTCAGTCAGTCACCTTTGAGTTATATATATTTAGAATAGTTTTAAATCTTGCTGGGTACTGTTTGATTACCAATCAACTGATGTTAAATTAAGATGTGGTTACGCTACTCCTGGATTAAGAACTGGCTCTCAAGTGGGGCTGCCGAAACACACCGATAGGTGCTTGGCGACAGATTGTTAACTTGAGGAGCAGCTAGCCAGGCGAGTATTAGGAAATGTTCTACTACCAAGCTATGGCTTCTTCACGATGTTTTCCTAGATTGCTCAAGAACTCACGACCGAGCTGACGTGAACTGAGCACTGAGCTATCATCGCTTCAAAAAACGTTATTTAATAAACACAAAGGAAAATTTTTCAGGCATGGACAGCAGGACGATGTTACGAGTACCACTACTACGAGTTTCAACTGCATTCTCGACCATCGTAAAAGTTTTGTATGAAAATTTAGTTACAAACATTTCACCATACTCAATAGCGAGTTGATGATAATCCAGTTGATGAAACCTCTACTTTACTTACATAATTGGGTAATGTTAAGGGCATCAGATATGGACCCTGTTTTGAAAATATAAAAAGCACGTCATTTTACAAACAACTGGCACGTTCCGATTTGCACTAACAATGATTTTATGTGAAGCTGTCATTGCATTTTGGTAGGTTGTCAGCACGCTTGTCGCTGACACTATTTGACGCGGCTAAAAAGCATATACTATTTGCGTACATTATAATTATAGATGGGCTTTCCTCCGATATCCATGACTTTGACAATTATTTCGTTATCAATTTCTGTTATAAAAGTAACTGTTGCTATGACTGCCAAATCTGAAGTTACAAGTTGGTTACGAAAGGAAAGAGGGGTAGGGAAAACTCTACGAATATCTCGTACTGACGACAATATCCTGAATCGTACAAAGTGCCTGTGCATTGTGCATAGCCCAATATGTACTGAGTCGGTTTTTAAATGTTACTTAATCCAATCTACACATACACTATATTCAATTTTTGTGCCAAGTGCCTCTTGAACTCTGCCAAAAGTAAGCAAAAAGTGAATAAATCTCACTACTATCCGAGACTCCTGCTTAAAAGTACCAGGCGTGTATAGCTGACAAGGAGTTATAGATGAAGTTGTTAGTGCTTGGCTTACGTGTGATGTACTGCAGCATTGCTTCTTGGCACTCGATGAAGAATAACTTCTTATTGAACTCAACAGGTTATACATTGACGCATCTTTGGCAATATAAAAGGTGTTTGGATGTGACAGATTTGAACTATAGAGGGCGAATGCTATTCTTGGATATGTCGCTTTCCTCGCGTTGTTTTGTTTCCCTGCACATAACTTACTGAGTGGGCCGAGATGGGATTCAAACTTGGTATCGGTGCCTTGTAAGGGTATCATTCAGCCACCACCGTCCTCTCCCTCTTTCGCTCTCTTTGGGTCTCTTATCTGAGAACTAACTAATTCAGATTGCGCAAAGACCCAAAGTGAATCATGACTTCGGTCTGTACCGCGCCAACTCCTGCCCGTCCTCTTATCTCTTGAAGAGAGATGATTGTTATCACCAATAAATTAGCTACGTTAGTGATTTAAACAGCTATTCCATTAACCTACATCAATATACTCCGTGTACCTTCGTACCGATTGTCCCACACAATGTTGCTAACGTAACTGGTCGTGTCAATCGAAGCATATATACATTTGAAATGGGCACCTGAGCCCGGGTGTTTGTGTACCCACTGCCTAATTAAAGGGAGGCCTTGGATCCGCGTCAGTAGATGCCCTTTGTCGTCGAGTTAATGAGCTGAAAATTAATGTTCTTTTTTATTAGGAAGCGGAAGATGAAACAAGGAATGTTGTAGTTATTTAATTGTTTGGAATGACCGTCTAAAAATTTTGCTAAATTGGATTCTAGAGTTCTATGTCCTGTTTTGCAAATGTGTATTATATTTTTTATGTGATTACTTATCCTATTTTTTGATACATAGATTGAATCTCAATTAACATTTTGATGGCGAACCGTTTCAGTACAATTCACAGTAAACGTGAAACTTGTTCAATATTTTTAAACCGATTCTATTATTTCTATATCAAGTTAGGTACCTTTTAGTTTATATACGAGTATATAGTGTGTTGGAGCTGTGGTAGAGCTTTGAAGTATACTTAACTAACAATTATTTGCTTTTGTTTCAGGTAAAACAAAAGATACACGTAACAAAAACAGCTTCTTCATCAAAGTTCATCGAGGCCTTGATTTGCTTAAACAAACCGTCAGTTTACATTTCGGACTTAAAAAGTAAGTTAAAATTCCATGCCACTGCATAAACTGAACTTGCTGTTTCGAAATTGAACTTTATTAATTGCAAGGTAGATATCATAATTGATGGTAGTGAGGGGGCCGTTGTTATCAAGCGGGTATTCTAAGCATGGAAGTCCGTCGGGTCGTAATTAAAAGTGTATTCTGAGCCGTTGTTTTACAGCGTCCCGACGTGAACTCGAGGCGAGTAGCAAGCGTGAGTAGTACAAGGTACCCAGAGCATCATAAAAAACGTGAAAGACGGTCTGTCTGTCTTTTTTCAGACGCGCTTTTCACGCTATCTGCTCCTCATAGCCAGTCTGAAATTAATGATAGTGCAATATACTTTTTGTGCTCTTTTCAAAGATTTTTCAGGGATGCTGAAAATTCAGTTACCAAAACGATAAAAAAAATGTTGTGATTGGTAAAGCTTTCTTCTTCTTCGTTTTGTCATGTTCCTAATTGGCATGAAATGAAATGTACATTCAGGAAACGTCGAAGATTTTAATGATTGCTTCATTTTGTTTTCTCATTCGTTTACGTTATTGTCACGTTTGCATTTTGAAATGGTTCTATATTTGTTTAGGTGCGATATTGACCTGAAAAATATTTGTGTTTTCACATGTAGCTACTGTTTCAGAACATTTACAGCTATATCAACCATGCGAGGCCGCATCATAGCCGAAAGTGTCATGCATCATCGTATATTTATTAGAAATCTAGAAGTGATTGGCTTGATATTGGTCTTTAGATTGGCACTTGAATAGTTTTACTATAGTGAGTTTATGTAAGTTACAACTTTGTCATTTGGTGTGGTTGTGTCAAGGATCATCAAGTTTCATTGAAACTTTAAACTTCAACATATCTCCTTATTAATAATATTGAATATAATACAAAACCTTTTTATATAGTCAATCAAATCAGTAAACGACGACTCTCTTGGTATCGTCGGCCCGCCTAGTGGTAGGCCTACCTACAGAAAGTCTTCCGGTTCGCGGTTGCCACTCGACAAATTATCTTCTTCATCGGTTATCGGTTCGTCGAGCGATGTGGCATGCCCATTGCCAATTCAACTTGCAAATTCTAAGAGCTATATTGTCTTGCACTCGGTAGGCAAAATAAACCTCATTACCATTGTGATTTGAACTGTTCTTTGCAGTTCATGTTTCGACATGCATGCTGCCGTGAAATGTTTGTAGGAAAGCTACCGGCAACCCGTCTCAGCATCTTTGTAGCACTCGACTTCATGCAACGGAGAATGCAACGCACTCGTATAACGTCAAATTAGTTTGGGGACTGAATAGAGATGGTTCTGGGTAGAGAGATTTTTCTTTGCTTTTTCTTTTGCTGTGGTTTATATGATGTTTATAGGATGTTTATAACTCGTTCAAAGGTCAATGTGTACGATTTTTCAACAAAATCCCAAGTGAAATTCAAGACTTGTCTATAGCAAAATTTCAAACCCGTATAAAGAGAAATCTCATTAGTAAAGCTTATTATAAAATATCGGACTATCTAGATGACAAACAAGCTTGGGATTGTAGTTAATCGATCTATCTTTCTTTCTATCTATCTATTCTCCCTATTTCCCCTATTCTAACCATTTTCGGTAAACAGCCAAAACAGTCATGCTCACGAAAGTGACTTTGCTTACAGCGGCGTCATGTGTCGGTTCGCCCTCTTCCCTCTCATATGGTCGAGGAGAGCGATGGCTGGCACATGCGTCAACTCGTGAACGGGTGCTGCTTGTGGGGTCTGGTCTGCTTTGGTTGTGATCCCGCAACTCGTTAATATTCATGTTCCCATATCCCAATGTGTACAACCAAACAAGAGAAATCTTATTAGTAAAGCTAATTAAAAAATATCGGACTATTAGATGACAAAAAAAAAGCTTGGGATTTTAGTGAACTTGCTCCAATTCAATCAATTAGTAGTAAGAATAAAATTGACAATGTGATCGCGCCAAAAAAATTACCTGCCGGGCGTTTCTTGCCTGTTCTTTTGCCGGCGTAAGGAGGTTGGAACAGGCGTAGCTAGTTTTAAGTTGACGTTTTAAAGTGATCACAATGTATCCTACTAAATAAAAAAGTTTTGAATTTGAATTTGAATTTGATGAGGATACTATTTTATACTAACTACACTGCATGGTTACATCCGCGATTTTTCCGCAACCCAGCTAAAATCAGAACGAACAAATCTTTTTGCTGATATTAAACGCCACGCCTTTGAGTTATCAAAAAATTGCAGTTCATGAGTGAAATTTCTTAATTACACTGAATGAACCATTAAAATAAATTATGTAGAAGATATATGACCACATAACACTATTTTTGTGTAGGTATGATACATTTTTGAAAGCAGTCAATGGTCAGTAAAAAAAGCCAACATATTTTATTCAGCGGCACCAATTAAGCTATTCGTTTCACAAATAGTATTTAGTTACAACCTTATTACCGCGAGCTTTTGATAAAATAGCTCTTAGATTTTTTTGCCTCGCACCGCGAAAGGAACGTAAGCGTATATTTAACGAACAAGTTTAAGATGAAAGGGCTTTTACATTCATCTATGAATGGAAAGCGCCTTGTTAGAGCCGCTTCGAATGTCTTAAATACCCAGTTATGAATGCGGACTGGCATTTGATTTGCGCAGATTTAATTAATTTTATAATTGACATAGTGACATAAATAACAAAATTAAAATAATTGGACATTTTGCTTTTGAATTAAATAAGGTGGATGAATTAGATTTTACAGCGAGTATAAAATAATTAAATTGAACCAACAGACCTTAGGCGCTACTTTTTAATATTCACAAGATACCAGTTAGTGCTGTTAAAAAGAAAAGAAAGAAATTTCACTAAAACTGTATACAAATTTCGTACAGAGTACCTGTTTGTCAAGTACAATGTGTCTACGAAAAACTATGTTGTTATTTTGTATGGATATACTACTTGTACTAGGAAATGAAGATCAGCTCAAAACAACTAATTTACGAGTAAAGCATCTTATTTTCAGTTTTATTATTTTCTATTTGTTTTCTTGTTTGTTTTACACGATTATTGATTGTCTCTGTCAAATATTTGTCAATCATTAATGATGATGAGATGATATTGATTGTGCACAATAGTCCTTCCTTTAAAGTAGTGGTAGGTACTTTATCAATCTAGCAACACCACACATTATCACTTAAAGGAATACAACATTTCAAACAGAAAAAAAAGTGGTATTGCTCCGGAAAGTTTTATGTTTCATATTTGTATTTTTTTTTAAAACATTGAACTTTATTCTTCTCAAAACACGACAATTTGCTCTAACACTAAACGGACTTTTTAACATATTTACATACATAATATAGGCATAGACAGTGCGTTCAGACGGCCCTTGTCTGGCGTAATGGTTGGTCAGTCTAAAGGCCCTGCTCCCTGCCTCATTAAAGTTGCATCAAAAAGGCGGCCATTCATACGCTCCTTACCTACGTAAACACTACAGCACTATGAAAATATTGCGATATACGGTCGATATGTCTGCGATAACTTGTAATTAGTCCTGGCATGGCTTCTAGCTCTCGTGTGCTGAATAAAATATATATTAATTGGAAAGTGGTATTTACGTAACACCTACCTGCTATTGTAACAAATGTTATGGCAAATGTTTTCATTTGTAGAAAACAGGTTATCGTTTGACTACAAGACAACGATGCGGTCAAAGGTGGTGACGTTACACCTGGATTGGGAACTGTCTCTTTAGATGCATAGATAAGACTATCCTTGACGGGGCATATTTTTTTACTTTGCAACTCTAGAACCCTGCCCTGTTGCTACTGGTCAATGAAATACTGTCAAAATCAATAACAGATCCCTACTAATATTATAAATGCGAAAGTAACTCTGTCTGTCTGTTACGCTTTCACGCCTAAACTACTGAACTGATTTTAATGAAATTTGGTACAGAAATAGTTTGAACCCAGAGGAAGAACATAAGCTACTTTTTATCGCGATAAACTGTAGCCCACGCGGGTGAAACCATGGGGTTTTACTTAACAAAAAAATACACGTTGAATGGAGAACCTACTTCTTTTTTTATTATAAAATAACAATTAAAGAGAATACAATAGTAATCATATAATGAATGGGCAGTTATATTCTGACTACTTCAAAAACTTCTTTGGTATGCAGCCTGAATCAAATTCATTTCCTGCAGTTGCCTCGCGTACGGTTCTCACATACTTTTGAATAGAACGAAATTCTTTAGAGCGAAAATATTGGAAATATTTTTCAGTTTCCAATCTAAGGATGCTTCAAAGTCAGGCGTGAGCGAAATAGGCATTTCGTTTATTTGGAAACATGATTAGCGTTCTTTCTACTGTTGAATAAGGGTGGGTATTTTAATTTTGATGGAAATATCCTTGAGACTTTTCGATTTATAAGCTTTCAACTAGACAATATTCAGTCAAAAAACGAATTAATAAATTATTTTCTGATTGAATATTCATCGAAATAATAATATACTAACAGTACTAAAGTAGTCTCCCAATCTGGGTATATCTCTTTCAATTAATTCTAAAAGTTTATAAATTCCTTCTATTCCATTTATTTGTCTTGATGAAATTACTCCGCGAAATTTGTTACTGAATTTTTAAATGGATCAGAAGGTTAGTTCCTTGAGTTACAGAATATTATATTATTTTAAGTTAAAATAAAGGAGTTCCAACTTTTTTATAAAGAACCTAGGCTATCAACCATTGTGAAACACAGTGCTTAATTAAATGTTTCACAATCAGTTAAGTATGAAGTTAAAATTTTATGTGATTTTTTTATTATAATTAAAATCGATAGTTGACTCCCACCAATCTCACTACACCTAACAATTAACCTATGGCAAAGACATTCATTCAAGGGCATGCGGCATCTATCAACCGATACTGGGCCAGCGTGGTAGTACACGGAATATGTAGGCTGACTGAAAGAGATGCAATTAACTTTAACAAGCATTAAGTCGTTTAGTTTTGTATAGATTTTGATAGAATTTAATGCTAAGTAGCGGTAATTGACAAAATAACGAAGACATATAGCAACTTGGTATAGTGAGAACACTATATACCTACCAATTACGATAATGGCTTGAATTAAACTGTACATTTTCATTCATTATTCATGCAGTGTCAACGCGATATAGAAGGTGAGTGATGTAACTAGTGACGTCAAGGCCCTCGTTAGGTAGGTGCTTTATTGGTTCGCCTGTAAGTACGGCAGGGGTCAGAATTCCAGTAGCAGTCTGTAAAAGCATTAGCAGGCACATATGATTTTCTTTTAAAATCCATTTTAAAAACCAATCAGAAAAGGCGCGGTTACCGGTTGTACATACACATAGATATGCGGCATGGCTACCGAGCGGGCGACTATGAAAATCGAGGTGCTACTGCAATTGTGTCCTCGTACTGTACCTTATCTAAGAGATGAATCAAAATTAAACAAATTTTTTATTTCAATAATCATTTATAATCATTTATCTTCATAATCATAATAATCATTTATTGCTCAATATTTTGCGCTCGTTTATTAGATATCATTACTCCTTTTTGTCTGAGAACCAATACAGCTTTACCATCTGGCGCAAAAGTATACACCTAAAACATATTTTTTCATCAACTCAACGAGTACTTTAGAAGGCACACCCAATTGCTTTCGTTAGCATGAAAAACTTATCCAGCGAAGTAACTTATTCATAAAGTTGCAGCTAAAGTACCGCAATTCTTTATTGTGTAAAATATTATCCATAATTTTCTAATCTAATCCAACTTTGAGGCTTAAAACGTAACAAGGTGGGGAGGGAAATTTGCAAATATATTATCTGAGAACTGTTATTACTCAGCTCGCTTGCATGCCAAGTTCGAGAGGCATATTGCGAAAGTTTTCATTTTTCTCTAACCCAGTTATGATGCCAAGAGGTTCTGCCGGCCGGTGTCAACTTTACTACGTTATGGAATTTTATTATCACCTTAGAACTTGGACAGATTTATGTCAGTAACAGTTTTTTTTCTCGTAAGAGCTCCAGTAAAAATTTCGGCTACTCAGTCGTTATTTCCCGACAAAAAATTTCAATATTATTATTTCCTTCCACGGAATGGGAAACGTTATTAAAGTTTTAAGTGGTTATGAATCTTAGAAGTTATACCGTCCTTTTCCAAAATTATTGTCTCCCAAACATTTCTCACAAAGGACTGTAGACACCTTATCAAGATTTTTATCCACAACCTTTCAGAATACGAAGCTCTATAAAATTCTAGTGCATCTTGTACCTCCTCGTATTTTATTTAAGCTCATAATACACCTAATGCACCGGAGCATCTGCATGGAAGTTTACGTCAAAAGTAACAATATTCCGCGTCAAGTCGTAAACTCGGCTCATATCTGTTGCATACGAAATTATGGCATTTTTATGGGAAGGCATCTCGTGGGATACGGCAGGCACCTCATAAACCTCGCTGGCAAATTCAATTCAATATTAGATACTGGTTTATGACGTCACTTTGCATAAATGGACCGCCCCTGTGATGGAGACACCTTATATGCTGTGTAGACGCTTGATGCGGGCTTTTTGGTGGATATTTGATAGTCTATGGAAAAAAGGTAATAAATAATGCATTGTGGCTTTTATGTGGGGCAGCCGGCACACCGGCATTGATTTCTGTAGATTATTCTAAAACTAAAGGATTCAAGTTGCTATTTCAATTACATATTTTAAAGCTTTGGAATGTGTCACATGTTCTCAGTTTTATTTTAATAAATAATAGATTACTTGAAACAAATTTTTTCTACAAAAATACATATGTAAAACTTGTTAAAGTATCATGATATATAAATGCAAAGCAATTTTTATTACAACTTCCCTTTAAGATAACGAAGTTAGCTCCATTTTTGCAATTTTATTTCACCACTAAAAGCGGAAATAACTTCCTAGCTAGTTCTACATTTTAATCGCCATAAATGTTGAAATATCCATTCGGGCAAACTATGTAGAACTAGTTATATTAACTTTGCCAGGAAAAGTTTAGGTCTTTTTTCATGGAGACATTCTGCAATATGGCTCACGTTCAGGGGTCACCCGGTCAAAGGAGCTGAAAGAATGTGGAACATTGCTATTCAGCCCTCGCCTACGCGATATGAGTTACTGGTCTGTTGAACACCACCCTGACCGTAACAAATTGAGACCTATTACAAAGGTAGTAGGGCGCGGGGCTGACAATGTTTATTGTTTTTTAAAAAGACAGTTTCATAACTTTGTCCCACGCCAGCGTGTTCAAACCTTTTAGGCGAATATCAGAAATCTGGGTCAGTTTTATTGAAGGCAATGGATTTTAGAACCATTTATTCAAATTGAAGTGTGTCAGACATTTCGTACGGTCTCCCTCTTCTATTCGTATCTATATGTATGTTAATAAGGTAGTTATTTTAGACCAGCGAATTTCTCACTTTCAATACCTATGGGCTAGAGCGACGCGACCTACCAAAGAGACAAACTGTTTTAGGTATTTTTCATAAAGGGTAGTATTTGGCCACAAGTCACTGGTATGTGGTCGAAAGTGCCATTATAGACCCGGATTTGATTGCCTTCACAGAAAGGTCATTGTAGAATTTGAAACCCACGACGTACGAGTCGCTCGCTCAGGGATTTGTGTTTTATCTCCTGCGTACAACCCCCTCTGATCAGGCAAGTCTAGACTGAGGAAAATCTTTATATGTGCTAAATCATTTATATGGTTACCTCTCAAGCTTATGTACTAACGTTACAGTACAATTTAGGCAAGTTCCAGAAATTGCGAAATGGTCCGCCCATTACCCAATGATCTCTCATGAAGTTATTATTATTAAGAAATTTTATTATATGCATATATTATATTGATCCAGTACCTTGTGGCTCTCTGACGTATTTTGCTTAATCCGATTATTGTGTTCTTGGTAGATTCCCTTTCAGTAAAGCCTACAACAAAGTGAATTTCAATAGATGTTGCTCTCACTAAATCGTGGATGTTTTGGATAGTGAAATATTTGCTATATATACCGCAAGCCGGAAGATAATAATATACTCAAATAGTTATCTAATAATTTAAATTTTACTATTTCTACTGTCGTGGTAGAATGTACGAACTATTTTTGTTACAAACTTTTTATTACCCACGACGGAGCGGAGACTGTATATGCGTTTGGGGTGAGAGGATGTTTGTGTTACTAATTTCTGCAAAAAACTAACTAAACATATTTTGGCTTGATTTAAATTAAATAGCTTGAACAGTTTGAACAAATGTTTGATATAAAGTAAATGGGGTACTAAGTATTAAGCAAGAGTACTTAATACCTTCCCGTGGGCTATACCTACCGTTTATTCCATCGTACCTCCATAGTTAGACTAACTCCGCGTTGTCTCAAAGATTCTGGAAATTACTTCGAACACTGCATTGCAGAGAGACTCCTTTTACCGTAATTAGCCTAGCGTTTAAACTGTTTATACTTAATTAAGTTCTTAGTAAACTAACGCCGTTGATCTGGCAGTTTTCAATACAAGAGTTCTATAACGTACATATTAATAATTATTAGCTCTTATTATACTTTGTCCTGCAAAATTCAATGGATGTTACGTGAGGAAGAAAGTAAATGACTAATATTGATCTTCGATTTCAGTTAAACAGTCCAAGTAGGTATAGCGAGGTTGTGCCACCTTCGAACAAAAGGTCACTTAGCATAAGGTGACTTGTGGTTAAACGCAGTCCTGTAAGAAAAAACAGATTCTGTTCTTAGAAAATTATTCCTGAAAATTATTTTGAACATAACACTGCACCAGCAATAGAGCTGTTCTAGCGTAATTAGCAAAGCGCATTTAAAAGTTACTCTGCATTATCTGGCTAAATAAAATTAATTAAAAGTATTTACCTTCTAGTTTCAAGGCTTTCTTTTCAATACAATTTAACAATTTTTTCACACATTTTATACAAAATAGTATAGTAATTGAACTTATTTTCCTGTATTAACCTGCAAAGGATCGCAGCCACAGCAGATTGTGGCGTAGCCACGTATGGAGATGATGAAGTATTGGTTTGACCATCTATAATCGTGGAATATTTTAGGTTATTAAGGTCCTATATTTTATTAGTCTAGTGAAAAATTTCTGTAACAACAAAAACACGGCGTCAAGTCGTCCAGACAACCTGAGCATTACAGCCACTTGAAAGAAAAGCCAATGTAGACCGTCCATTCTATTACCAAGATAAACTAAAACAATGCTGTTTGTCCGCTGACGGACGCTTTGTATGGAAAATAACAAATTACAAAGTGAACTTAATTTATTGTAATCACCGTCCGGAAAGGGAATTTAATCAAAGGGAATCGGTGATTGCTTAAACCAATTGTGTGTGAAGCATGCCTTTGACTCGCACATAATTGATGGCCCATCAAGCTAAATTCACATAACGTCGTAGGTGTACAATTTGTTGGTTTTTTTTACGTTATTGACTCGTTTGCTTACTATTTTTCTATCTTCTAATTAAAAGAAATCTCATGTCACAATGTTTTTTATTCAACTCCTCCGGTTTGAGAATAGATTGCAGGCTATTTTGTATACGATAAGGGTGGCCTTCTCCAGATATATTTTAACGCTATAGTCCATGCGGGTGAAACCGCGGGGCGCAGCTAGTTTATATATATAATAGAACATGTCTTGACTGATTAATTGATCTTAGAGCATAATGCGAACCATTTAGACTCTAAATGCACCGACGACATCGTATTTTCCTAGCTTTCTTACTTATCTCTTGCCAAGCATCTATTGGTGTGTTCCGGCAACCTCACTTGAGAGCCAGTTCCCAACGCGCGAAAGTATAGCGTCGCACCACCTTCGACCACATCGTCACTTAAGTTCTGGTGACTTGTGGTCAAATACTACCCAGATAGTAGAAAAAAAAAGATTAAAAAGTACCTCTATAATGAAGCATAAAAAAACGACTTCAAAAATGTAAATGTTTTTTTCTATTTTGGTTTTAGATTAAAAACTTTATTATCAGATGATATGTAAGACGTAATTTATGTAATTTTTCATAACAGATAATTCTCGTAGCATAATCTAAAGCTTGTCTGATTTTTTCCTCATAATTTGTCTCTTCAAACTTTACGAAGAAGATACAATAACTGGCTAAACAGAAACCGTTTAAAAATTTAGCACTGTCATTATTCCTATTCAGGGAAGCCTCGTTGCGGGCACAACATTAAATTATTAAAGCCATCCGTCCTCTCGAGCCTTGATTTTAATAGCACTTTAAGGACTTTAAAAAGAAAATACGCAAGTCTATTAATTATTAACAGACGTCCTTTCTTCACAAGTATAGAGGTAAAAAAGTCAAAGGGCAGATTAATTTTGGGTTCATTTAATAACTCCATTTGGTGCCGCGCATTCATATGAATATATCCACTTTTCGCTGTAAATAAATAAACAGGCGTACACACCTTGCCAATTTGATTGTTGAATTATTCATGATGTCTCACATGAACCCACCTGAGCGAGGGTGGCAACCATGACTGCAATACAAAAAGCAGTAAAGGAACTATACTGAAAAATATATCTGTACCTACATACAGTACATAAGTGTCAGTAATTTTGTAAGATACCAGCTGTTCCCCGCGGTTTCACCCGCGTGGACTACAGTTTTTTTATCTCGATAATAAGTAGCCTATGTCCTTTCTCAGGCTCTGGACTATCTCTCTACCAAATTTCATTTAAATCGGTTCAGTAGTTTAGGCGTGAAAGACAAACAGACAGTGTAAGTTTCGTACTAGTTTATCGCGGCAAAAATATCTATGTCCTTCCCCAAAGTTCTAACTATCTGCATACTTTTTACTAAGATCTGTTCTGTGGTTTAGGCATGATAAGCGAACAGATCAAGGGCAGAGAGAAGAATTATCGTATTTATAGTTTTTGTATTTAACTTAACGTCCATACTGTCAGAATTATAAACAAAAGTTGTTTCGAAACTCGAGGGGGGAAACAAAATGGGCAACCGAGACAGTCTCATTGTGGGTCACTTTAACAAAGAATACACGAACGTATTATCGTGCTTACTAGGTATATTATGAAGAAATATGAAGTAAATTTAAGGGGACAGTGATTAACAAAGTCTTTAGAAGCATCCGTCCTTTGATATTTGGATAAGTCCTTCATGCATTAAAAAGCAAGTTTCAATAAGTTTTCTATCAATAATTTTGTCTATGATATATCATTGCTAATATGTACAAACTTCTTCGAAATGTGATGCGTCATTGTTGCGAATGTCATGATTGACATTTGACAATAATGTTGAGTGAGTAATTTTGTTTGTAAAATTTAGATATAGTAAATGGCTTCGGTTTATCGCTTTCTACCAACTATATATGAATTTTACGTGGAGCTACAAGATCGTACAGATCTAGCCGAAGCGAGGCGCTTCGAGCGCTTCCATGCAGTTTTATTTCTCCAACGCATGGCTCGAGGATATCTGATTAGAAAACACGTGGCCTGGCTCTATATGAACGCTAGGATCATTCAATGCGCGTTTAGAGTATACCAAGCACGCAAAGCATACAGAGCTGCCTTGAGAAGGGCAGTACGGAACAAACATGCTAGACATTATGCTATAGCTGCGAGGAGAATCCAGGTAACTAAATAATTCAAATAATTTAACCCAGTTCCATTAACGATAACAAACACTCGAGTCCAATAATGTGAAGACCAGTTGATCATATAGAGTTATGGTACCGATAACCGATGGGGAAGAAAGGTTCTCGAGTGGCGACCACGAACCGAAATACGATCTGTAGGTAAACCCCCCACTAGGTGAACCGATTTCATTGTAAGAGTAGCAGGGAGCCGATGGATGCAAATGGCTAATAGCCGTTCATGGTGGCGTTCAAGGGAGCAGGCCTATGTTCAGCAGTGGACTTCTTCTGGCTGATGATGATGATGATGATGAGAGTTATGCTAAGGGAAAATATTTTTCTGCAGGCTTTGTGGCGAGGTCATTATTCAAGACGTACCAAATTCTGCTACCGTCGGTACCGTCGCTGGCTGGCCACTGTCAAGGAACGCGGAGAACGAAGAGCCGCAGAAGCTGCAGATTTCGGTATCAGAAGCCGAGCTGACGACTTGAGGATCTTGGAGGACGAAGCCCGGACATGGCTGGCGTTCGTCGTCTTCAAACTCCACCATCTGCTTAGAACGTACGTTTGCGCCGGAGTGTATTCCGAACCAGCGTCTCACGAACTGTCTGAATTCGAAAAGCTACTCAAATCAATACAGTACAAGGAGTATATGAAGAGATTGAAAAATAAATATGATGAGTTTGTAAGAAAGTACCGGCCGAGGTTCTCCAATAAAAGGTTATTTCCAATAATAGGGGACGGCGCCGACTATTGGTACTTATCGCTGGCGGAAATGTATGAGTTGACCGATCCAAAGACGATGAAAAAGCTAGATACGAGACATATGGTTACTCATCACGGGCCTCAACATAAGGAGCCATTTTTATGGAGGAAGGTGAGGCCCCCAACTTTTAGAGAAGGTAGAGGACCGTTCACACCGCCACGAACCCCACGAACACCTCCTCCTCCAGCACCGACAGCCACCACTGCTACTCCCAGTGGAGATGGCCCTCGAAGGGATCCTCGCTTCCATCTCTACGTGAAGTATTACACGCCTCAACCACCTCTGATTGATTACGTTGATTTCCACATAAACGCGCTGCTAAAGAGGAAATGCTCAGTCGAGAATGTGGATGTTGAGTGATGTCAATTTTCCATCCCTTTCGCAAAATTGAATCAAATCTTCGTCCTCGTTAATTTGGACGTCAACGGCACGAAAGCGGTCTGTTTGAAAACACTTGGCTTTTTTATATGGTTGTGTATTATTTCTCCCTTTATTTTTCTTGCTCGGAAATCCGTAATCAGGCTGCTAAGTTTGGAAGGGTCGTCCGGAAGTTGCGGGCTGCGAGCCTTTTGTTGTTACGCTTTTGTTGTTGTGAATTTTACACTTGTAATTTATTTCAGGAAACGCCTTGGTGAGAAAGAAATTACGTTTAACTCTCTAAGGAAAATGTGTTTTTCTAAATTAACATTTCGGTCGAATAGATTCTCAGGTTGAATGTTTTTCTTTTCCTGATTTGGTGACGGATATTTTCGAGATTCCGATTTTATTTTGAATCATGCAAGGTTTCAATATTTACGAGCGATCTCAAATACAGGAGTTGACCTGTTTTTGATTTTTGCTACTAGGTAATTACTCTTTTTCTTAACCGACTGGGGTTAGTAGTAAAAAACCAACCCACTTTTGGCAAAGTATAAGTTAAATACTGGCTTATTTTGTACAACGATGAACGTTTAAGACGAGGGCCAAGTTTATGTTTTAGTTTGTATTAAGAATATTTTGATCACATTTCCTTTTGTACATTTCAGGCATTGCCCTCAAAGCAACCTCCAGTTGGCGTCTTTGAACTCATTTGTCTAACAATACCCGTTTGACTCGGCAAATTTATTAGGGTCAGAATAATGCAGGTTTGTGGGTTTCAGAACCGACTCCTTATTGCACAGCCCGACTTAAGGCGGGCACCCATTTGTTAGACGTATAATGGTTGACCCACTTTACTTATGTGCCACGGGTGGCTCTAGCCGGGTGTGATTGCGCTAAAATAGATAGCAGAGACAGTCCAACCCTATCTTAGAAACAAAAAACCTCTATCGAATCAGATACTATCTTACAGTATTTTAAAATTCAAGGTTGCGTAACCGCGGGCACGGTTGGCAATCTAGGTTTGATTTTCTTGAAGATTTCGTCAGCTGTAACTGTCTACTGCTCTCGTTGGGAGGGTGTTTGGCACATGAATAATGTATGGGGTAAATTTGCAAGTGTTTCAATTTACACCCGCCGACACTCCATGCCTGGGATACGCACTGAGTAGTTGAAGTGCGAAAAAGAAAACAAGTATGAGAGGCACAGGGTCGGTTGAAACAGTACCCAAGGTTCGTGCTGTGCTGGATTTTTTATTTAGAGTCGGTAAAGCGTGTGACGGCAGTGTCTGAGCGGAAAAGGGTTTGTAATATTGCAATGATATTAATTTGCTAAACAGATTATAATATCGTGTTTCGCTTACCTTGTTATTTATATTTAATACATTATCTTTAAGTCTTAGTAATACAATAAGTACATTATTATACCTTTTGTGTCTACTAATGAGTCACTATAAATACAAAATCGAAAAAAATAAATCAGGCCTCTCAAATGGGGACAATGACACCCAAAATAAATCATTCCCGCTATCTCCATTAATGACGATAAAGCAATGGGGACAGTAAAAATACTTAACCTTACATTACATTTAGTGAAAGTTAGTAATTTATCCTTGGTTATTTAAATTACTACATAATTCATAACAAAGCACATGCTTAAAACTATTTGAACCACACAAAAAATTTAAAACACCTTGCTGTGCATAGCCAACATAGCCAGAATCTGTATAAACGTAGCACAAGTTTATGTGAAACATTCATCTTAATAAGTAGAGCTTAATCGCTGTTTTCAACATTATAAGAGTCGTGCCGAGGGCTGCAGCTTAGCAACTTACTAGCTGTTTCTATGTGAAAATTTTTCAGTATGACATTATAAGCCACTGCGGGGGAGAATGTACTCACACTTGACTGATTTTGCAGTTTGTATTATATTGTATTTGTTCGCGCCTCCGCGCGTACCTATCTGCATACCTACGTATCTGTATTTAAATAGCCTACCTATATTGTCAACTCCACACTTAGTACACGCACTCAAATACCCCTCACACGCACAGCACACACACACATGTCTCATACGCACCGTAAACGTCACTTTGACACCTTTGACTTTGACATTCACCTATGACACAAGACTTACATCTACACGCTCCGTACGGCCACATCATAATTTCGATTGTAATTAAAAAAAGGCTTAATAAACTACATTTTACCTAAAAAACCTTCTTATCATTGTTCGATCACGAACAAAAGTGGCGACCGTGACAGGACCTGCAGACAAAATCAAGGATTACGAAGATTTTTTACGATTATTGTTCCGAGCCAAGGACGACAAGAGGCCATTGCACCGAATTCACTGCGCAATTCGAAGAAACATTCCAAATTCGAACGAATACTATGCCGCGACAATTGTGAATACGGTGACGACTACGTGTACCACTGTCCACTCTTCGGGAACGCCTAAATACAACGGGAACTTCAACAAAACAAGACGAACGCAGTTGAAACGACGACGATGGCGAAGAGGATCATTCCAGACGCATCGCTTGCCTGCCGATATATACTGTGAGCTCGTTCCATTTCACTTTCCTCATATATCCCCCTTCTATTTGGGTATTTAGGGAATTACAGTTCCTTCTAGTGTTGATGAGTTGTTGCCTTTTAGCCGTGTTGTGTGTGTTTTCCTTCACTATTCACTCCATAGCACCGCACGCGCACCTACATGACAGCTATCAACAAAGCCTATCCATTGCCTATACATAAATCTAGCATTCTAGCACTTAAGCCTACCTAGATTTATACTTGTAACCTAAGCACTTCCAAGTCTGCTCGTCTTTCTATTTCTTGTAAAATTTAATGAAACTAAACGTAAACAAACCAATCATAAAAATAAATACTACTGAACTATAACCAAAAACTACAACTACGTAAACAAATCTACCTAACTATTGAAACTGATTTATTTTCCCTTTATTTCATCGCCTTCTATGCACTTCATTGCCTAATCATACAGTCTTATCACCCACGTATGAGCTGCCTATTTAAGCTCCTTCCTAAGCTTGTCGTAACAACCTATTCCAGTGGCACTGCGCATCCTTTCATCACCACCCGCTTGCTGCACCGCCACGCACCATACCTACTGCGAGGGCGTTGCACCGTAGCGAACCGGTTCCTGCCTAGACAGCCGATCAGCTGGGCAGAGGTTCCAGGGACTTCAAAGCGAGGAGCGTATCGTATGCTTAACTTTGTTTACTTACGTGTTATTGATTTCGCGTGCATTTTAACGCAAGATTTACAATGTCGTGCGACGATAGTTTTAAAGATTTGACTTCTAAGCGTAGTTCAATTAAAGGACGTGTTACTAAATTTAAAAATAACTTAGATATTTTAGACACACTAGAAAATATCTCTCAGATGGAGTTGAGTAAACTTGCGATGAAATTGTCGAAATTTGAAGCTTTATTCATAGAATTTGACGAGGTACAATGTCAAATAGAAATTCTTAATGTAGATAAACAAGATGCTGAGTTAGCGATAAGAGATCTAGTCGAACAGGATTTCTACCATTGTATTGCGTTTGCTAAAAGTCTATTAGATAGAAACTGTACTCCAAAGCCAAGCTCGCCATGTTCAGAGCATTCGTGTTGTCATCATAACAATGATGTAAACAAATCTGATGTCGGATTTCGCTTGCCAGAGATCAAAATACCGAACTTCGATGGTACCTACTTTCGATGGCTAGAATTTAAAGAAATGTTTATATCGCTAGTACACAAAAACGATAGAATTAAAAATGTTCATAAATTTCATTACCTAAGCTCTTACCTGCAGGGTGAGGCTGCGCGAGTGATCTCAAATCTTGAAATCTCTGATCTCAACTACCATAACGCATGGAAAATTCTTTGTGAGAGATATGATAACAAACGTCAACTAATCAATAATCATTTAAAGTCGTTATTTAACATCGAGTCCGTGCGTGAGAGCGAAAAGTCACTTCGATTCGTTATCGACCATGTCACTAAGAACCTTAGGGCGCTAAATAGTCTAGGTTTACCTACTGATAAATGGGATGTTCTCATTATCCACCTAATGACAGGCAAATTAGATAACACTACTTATGTTAAGTGGGAAGAAAATAGAACTCACTTACCTGAAATACCTACCTTAGAGCAGTTCTTCGCCTTCTTGAAGAGCCGTGCCGATGTTTTGGAAACTTCATTCCACCGAACCAAGCAGGATTATAAATCTGAAAAACCTAAATACAATTCTAATTATAATCAGAAAAGTCAAACTAAAGCATTAGTAACTACTTCTTCAAAGGAGAACTATACTTCTTCTCAATCCAGCTCTTATCTGTGTTGTGTTACCTGCAATGGTGATCATCATCTGCATCAATGTGCCGCTTTCAAAGACAAGTCTGTGGATGAAAGAAATCATATAATAAGTTCACACGATTTATGTTATAATTGTTTACGAGGTGGTCACAAGGCACAACAATGCAAGCTGCCAGGTTCTTGTCGTATCTGTAAAAAGCGACACAACTCTCTGCTGCACTCAGTCCAAGAACCTGAAAACAATAATGAGTCAGTTACCTTGTCAGCTGTCTCATCTCCTGAAGTATTATTATGTACTGCCAAGGTTCAAATAACCAACCCTATAACTAAGGACACCGCCACAGTGCGTGCCCTCCTTGACAGTGGGAGTCAGTCTACCTTTATAACTGAAGCTGTAAGGCAGAAGTTAAAGCTTTCCCCCCAGTCGTCTAATACCGAAGTATTCGGTATCGGTAACAATCCACTCAAAATAAAAACCCAACGCTGTTCTATACAACTGCGATCCAAAGACAATGCATTTGATGTTACAATGTTTTGTCTCGTCTTGCCCTCTATTACGGGGAAGATACCTAAGGTAGCCTTTGATATAAGTCACCTCAACCTAACCAATTTCGACTTAGCCGATCCCAATTTCAATGACCCTTCCCCCATAGATATGCTAATTGGAGCAGATATCTTCTGGGACTTAATAGGATCAGAACAACATTCTTTAGGAGCTAAAAATCCTATTCTACGAAACTCTAAGCTGGGCTGGCTTATTTCCGGTCCCGTCTTTAACCCAAAGCCTGTGAATGGCTCCAGAAAGGTAATGTGCAACTTCCTGCTAAATACGGAACCACAACCTAACCTACACGATGAACAATCAAAGTTCAGTGAACAACACTCCCTAACCAACAACACTACTCTCACTTCTGAGGGTCACTTCTATGTGTCACTACCTCCCCGCGAGGATCCAAGTGTGTTAGGAGATAGCTTAGCCAAGAAACGTCCTCTAGGTATAGAAGCTCGTTTTCGTAAGCAACCTAAAACCCAAAAACCTTTTACCGACTTCATGCACGAGTATGAAGCTTTCGGTCACCGATGTAAAATCCCTTCAAACAAATATGTCAATAGCCTACTGAACCCTCGCTCGCGGTCGACTTGCCCGAGATGAAAGCCTCCTGCTTTCGTCGGGGAGACTGCACTTACATGCGATAACAATGTTATCACTATTGACAACTTCTAATCTATTATTTATTGATAACGTAGTAGCTAAGATATTACGGTTATTTTAAGTACCTACCTATAACCTATTTACAATTTAAAAAACCTACAAAAGAACCTACCTACCTAACGAACGAACGTAGAACGATATTACGACAACCTACACCTACAAGTACCTAAACTATATTAGCATATTTTCTATCAAATAAAAAAGCATTTAGAGCTAGTCAAGTTAATCTTACCTCCCAACCTATTCTTAGAATCTAATAACCTAAATAAATAAAACAAATAACGAAATTCTAAACCTTTAATAAGAATAAACTTAAATAACAAAACAAACTCACTAAACCTAAGTATAAAATAAAATTAGCTATAACGTAACAATGTAACTACCTAACCTAATTAAAATAACCAAATTTTTATGTGTATATTTGTATGCTTTCGCTATAAATGAACTCATTTAGAAGCGGTAAGCGACCTTACCGAGTATGCCTACTATTTATTTCTCGCCGGGGTACCTAATGTAAAACTATTTTTGCGACAGTGGTAGAAATCTGGTCGCAGCTGGTCAAAACTTTCCTAAATTCAAATACGAGAATTCTATTATAGACTTTGCAGCTGGTCAAGGAATTGAATTTCGCTTCTCACCAGCATACGCTCCTCACTTTGACAGTCTTTGGGAGGCCGGTGTCAAGAGTGCCAAGTTTTTTATGTATCGACTTCTTAGAACCACTCATCGTACCTTTGAGGAGCTGTCTTCACTATTTACCCAAATCGAAGCGATCCTCAATAGCCGCCCCCCTCTGTCCGCTCAGCCCCCCCCCCCCCCCCAAATAACTTTACACCCCTCACCCCGGGCCACTTTGTTATCGGCAGACCGCTCACCTCGTTTCCATCTCCGTGTCTACTTGAAGCCAACGTCAACCGCATCGAGCGCTACAAGCGACAAGCACACCAGGCAGCATTTTGGAAACGGTGGTCCAACGAGTATATCGCCGAACTGCAACAACTCACCAAATGGCGCACACAGTCTGCGTCACTAAAACTAAACGATTTAGTCCTCACAAAAGAAGACTCGCCACCACTGTGCTGGCGCCTTGGAAGAATATGCAAAATCTTCCCTGGACCTGACGGCCTACACCGCATCGCTGACGTCACTACTGCTCAAGGTCCCGTGCGAAGAGCCATCAACCGCCTATGTCTACTGCCTAGTGGAGAAGAATTTTGAAAGGCCTGTAGCCTTCCAACGTCCGGGAGTATGTTCGCGCCTCCGCGCGTACCTATCTGCATACCTACGTATCTGTATTTAAATAGCCTACCTATATTGTCAACTCCACACTTAGTACACGCACTCAAATACCCCTCACACGCACAGCACACACACACATGTCTCATACGCACCGTAAACGTCACTTTGACACCTTTGACTTTGACATTCACCTATGACACAAGACTTACATCTACACGCTCCGTACGGCCACATCATAATTTCGATTGTAATTAAAAAAAGGCTTAATAAACTACATTTTACCTAAAAAACCTTCTTATCATTGTTCGATCACGAACAGTATTTAAAGTATGGTTGTATACTGTATTCTCAGTAAAATTGAAGGTTTTTAGGGCCTCATATAATTTTTTGTACAAATGACTTTTAAAACTTAAGCTACAAGTTTGATCCTCGGCAGCAAGCACGCTTGATGTAATAAATATAATTTGCCTCCTTTATTGGTAATTTGGGTGCATTACAAACCAAAAAACATAAATAACAATTTTGTAGATTAAAACCGCAATATGCAGAAGATTTTTAATGAAATAAATACAGGACGATTTTACTGATAGTAAAAGATGACGAGGTTGATGATAAAACTTGCTTGCCTAAAAGATATCTAATTACTCTTGACATAAAGGCTCCCATATTAGGTATACTTATCGGGAAACAAAGTCACTGGCAGTTCCATTCCTGCGCAATTCGTATTAGAAATGTAGAAATGAATCATTTTGTACGGCCAACGAATGTCCCATGCAATTTCATCTGTATAATTATCATGTTCGACCAATATAATTATCTTTGTACGTGATTCTTAGACATCTTTCCGACAAAGGAGCAAGCTCACTTGCATTCTTCTCATCTTCTCGGGTGAATCCCGACTGGACGAATCGATAGTAGGTCGGTCGTGGGTCGTTCCGTGATCTGTTTGAAAAATGCGGTGCGGGAGTGGTACGCAGTAATTAGTGGGCGAAGACGCTTGGGTACGCGGCTTGGTGGTCATGTACGTGACAATTGTATCATTGAGTTGTGGAACGGTAACGGTTTTGGAGCGATGGTGACGCGTGCGTTTTACAAGACGCCGACACCGAATTTGCAGCCTTTCACTTATTAAGTTATGCGCGGATTTACCGTCGCTCAAAACGGTGAAAGAAAACATCGTGAGGAAACCGGCATGTCCAAGAACCTCAACATTCAAGGGTATTCGATATCTACCAACATGCACTGGACTATCGTGGTAGATAACGGTCCATACTCTCTGTCTGAGAGAAAGCCAGAGTCCGAGCAGTGGGAACGTAAAGGGTGATGATGATGATGTAATACCAATTTAACGCACGCACAACTTAATTTAGAAAATTTACTAGATATTGTGCAGTGTGAGGCGATGGTATATCGTCTATTTACCATAATGAACGTTACCTAAAAACAATATTGTGATGTGTATGTCCAAAGCCATAATGTCCGCACTACCGTTGATTTTCCTGTAGGTTTCTCTGCCAACCAGGCAAAGTATACAATTCAAATTCTTTATTAATTTTGCATAAATGGAACAAGTTGATAGAAAAAAAAATGTTTTTAGGATATTTTCATTAACATCCTGCATAACTCAAAAAAAACATATACACATTCTGCTAACATATAGCTAACTAAATTAATGTTAGAATAAAATTACAACGCTCTGGCAAATCAAACACTCGCATGGACTTTCAAACGAAAATAAACATCGAAACTTTTGATTGGAAATACCTGTAACAAAACAAGTCAATAGACATCGATGGAAACTTTCGTTTAAAATGCCGAGTTTCGGAGAATTTTAGCGGCGATGAATGAACGTAATCCTGCTAGTTGGTTTGGGTTTCTGTAGGAGATACGTGAAAGCTTGTACTTAGCGGATCGCTTGCGCCTGTGAAGTACACACGTTTGCGCGTCGCAAAGGGCTATCGAATTTTACGGTCACTTCGTTCAATATTCGCTCTGCTGTTCGAATGAAAAGCACGGCTGCCTTTTTTCCATAGCGTTTTTGTGTAACTGCACGTTACGAGAGGGTGGTTAAATTGCGTATCTATTTTCATTCGGCCGGCCGTTGGTGGCTTGCGGTGGGTTTTGGAGTGGTACAGAAAATAGGCCTTAACTTTTCATATGACATATTAGATTAAGTCCTAAAGGCATATTGTTATTCATGCACACTTTATCATCTTCAAGCTTTACCTACATCTTTTGTATTTTCACTGAAACTAACACTATGTTGTACTTATATCTTTAGTGACGGTCATAAGCATAACAACAAGGTTTTGAATTGTCTCTGTAGTTTACGAAAAACATAAAATATTTTAGTTAGGTGTTTATCGCCAAATTTTTTGCAATAAGTGTGTCTCATCAGCTGCATATAGGTTCTCAAGTAAAAACCTTTTTGTTTTTGTTATTTGTATGTAGGTACTCTTTGGCAAGTGCCCTAGTAAATATAAGGCGCTGTGCCTACCAAAAGTATTTTTTTTTTTTTACTATTTACAGGTTAGCGTTTGACCACAAGTCACCTGATGTTAAGTGACGATGTGGTCGAGGATGGCGCCACGCTACACCTGGACTGGGAACTGGCTCTCAAGTGAGGCTGCCGGAACACACGGATAGGTGCTTGGCGACAGATTCTTAACAAGAGGGTGGTAGCTAGCCAGGCGAGTACTAGAAAATACCCTACCACCAAGCTATGGTTTCATCACGATGTTTTCCTTCACTGAAAGCTCAAGCTCATTGTAGGATTTGAACCCACGTCCTACGGATCGCAAGCCGACGTCACTACCACTGAGCCATCATCGCTATGTAAGTAACTTGAAGCCTGATCTGACATGTGATCTGGCGCGTAACTTACTCCATAAGGTGTTGCGCTAATTCGTCCGGGGTGGTGTCACACGACCCTAACGTGCTACTAATAGAGACGTATCGAAGTAGCAAGTAACACCGAAACTTGCTGTGACTTTTCTTTGCAAAATAAAGGAAGACCTAAAGGAATTTCATTCAAAATTGATTGAATTAGTTCAAGAAAGACCTCATCCTAAAAGCGTATGTTGGACTGCTCTGAATAAGCAATAGCATCTTTATCTTCATGACGAAGACATCGTATCAAGTGCCTTTCTTCCGGTGATATTTCACTGACACGTAATATTTTTGGGTCCATTGAATTTCACGTGAGACTCATGCTACTTCGTCACGTTACGCCTTAGAGAAATGCTCGATGTTTGAAACAAAACCTTGTCAGCTTATGAAACCGAGTCTGGAACTCCATGTCCAACGTCAAGCCAACATAGACAAATAGGAACAGCATCATGTCAGTTTCCTTTCATTTAACAAAACGCGAACTAACTAATTAAGCTACTAACTTCCACCATCCGCCCATATCCACAAACCGCACCCATCCGCCGCTCCATCGCTCGTTGCAACCGAACGAACTAAAAAGCGATCCTTTAGTACTCGAGGGCTGAAACACTACTCGTCGACACGTTGCCTTCACATTTGTACGTGTGAAACGTATAAACAAACAGGCGCATAGCCGAGGTGCGAGTGCCTTGAAAGGAGCTGGTTTGAAGAGCTAGTGGTGCCTATAGCTGAACAGTGCGGTTTGAAATCTCGTGGTTTATTAAGGAAACGGCATTTTTGTAACGCTACTGCGTTATGTTTGTTTTGCAAACTTACCTACATAGGGGTTTTATCGTGTTTCCCTATTTATGTGATTTGATAACGAACACAAAGTCATTTTCAAAATAGTTGAGAAAAATATGCAGATAAAAAAAGTATCCAGGAGATCAACTTTTCGGATTTGAAACACAATTTTAAAATATTTCTTTTAAAAGTTAGCTTCTGATACCCTAGATATAGAAAATCTTAGTTACGGGTCAGATCTATATAAGTGACCATGCGTTATTATTATATTATTATCTACTTAGAAGAAATTTCACTAGCGCAGTGTAAAGCTGCCCTGGCTTTCTCGATTAAATATCCTGCTGTTATTATGGCACTTACTAGTTGAATAACAAAAATGTAAGCAACGTAACATAGTCAGTTGGACACGGATATCACATCACACTTCTAACTAATATTATGTATACGAAAATTTGTGAGGCAGTGTATATACAATTCACTGAGAAAAGTAATCTGACTTTCCTTCTGAGTCTTTACCTTCCAAGATCGATTCCTTCCTTATTTTGTATTAGTTTTCCTTCTGAATCACAAGTCCTTCCTTTTTGACTCAGAAGGAAAACGGTATTTCGGAAGGTCCTTTTTCTCCGTGTATTTGTTACTTCTTTACACTGAAACGGCTAAACGGATTTGAGTGAACGGAGGTAGCTTATACCTTGAATTAACACATAGGCTTTTCATCCCAGAAAAAGGTATCTACAGGATACCGGGAAAACCGTGGGTGTAACCGCAGCTTTTATAATATTTGGGAAAGGATTTCCCTAGAGTTTGTTTGATACACGACAGTACGACGACTTAGCAATAATGCCGGTCGGTAGTCGACCTTTGAACAATCAAATTTGGACTACCTACTCATATTTCCAATAGAGTATTCTAAGCTTTCCATGCACGTATTTTAATTATAGTCGTGTTTTGTGTGAATGAAATATGTAGATATATTTAAAAAAACTTACAAAGATGATTTTCGGCATCTAAATCAAGTGCACCACGCGTAGTTCATGTAAAATTTAAACAAGTATGGTCACTTAGTACTAAGAATGCATATAATATATAAAGGTATATCGAATAGACTGCTTGATAGTACCCTTGACCAAAATACAGGCCTTTATTTTGCACAACAGCTAAGTGTTGCCATTATTGGCCATGCAACAGGAAAATATGGCTAGCATTTCAAGCATATTGCCAACTGATAGTGGTTTATTAGATTAGTTTATGTTTCTTTGCCATAAAAAACCTAATATAAACATAATTTGTTTCTATTACCTACTTGAACATGTTGTTTTTTAAGTTACAAATAAAACTGGAAACTCGATTATCTCATGATGTAATTATTAGTAGATTTTCTATGCAAATTCATCGTAGTAAGAGTCGCAGGGAGCCGATGGATGCAAATGGCTAATAGTCGTTCATCGTGGCGTTCAAAGGGGAAGGTCTATGTTCAGCAGTGGACTTCTTCCGGCTGATGCTGATCATGATGATGATGATACTGCTTAGAGTCACTCAAGTATACTATTAACTATAGTTAGTTTAATGTAACTTACAGTAAGTAGCTTGCGCGTATCAAATCGTATCACCGTCATGCGTGACGCCAGTACTAATTTCACGTATCATCGGCCGACAGCGCGTTATTAATGATAGCTGTAATTATCTACAGCGCGAGTTCTCATTACACGAGACATGCACGTTTAAACACGTGTTTGTCACTTGAACCTTGTCTAAGTGCAGAAACGTATTGACGTTTTGTTTATACGTCTCATACTGATTAGACTTCATACTAATTCACACTTGATATTATGGGGAAGAAAGGTGACCATGAACCGGAAGCTCTGTAGGTAGGCTACCGCTAGGTGGACCGACGACATTGTAAGAGTCGCAGGGAGCCGATGGAAGCAAATTGCTAATAGCCGAACGGCGTTCAGCGGGTGACTTCTTTCAGCCGATGATGATTAAGATGATGATTATAAATGTGAAAGTTTGTGAGTGAGTGAGTGTGTACGTCAGTAACTTCTTCATACTGAAGCGGCTCAACGGATTTGACTGAAATTTGGAATGGAGATTGCTTACCCTGGATTAACACATAGGCTACTTTTTAATCCTCAAAAAGGTTTCAGTAGGATAACGGCGAAACCACGTGTGTAAGCTTGGGAAGAGGCTTGTTTCAGTCTATTTTAAAACTTAGGTGTTGATACGCCTTGATATAACTCATCCCCCACATTGGGACATTGGGACTTCCTGTGTGTCGGAGTTAGCGTAGACACAGACTTATTAACAACTAATACTAAAAATGTCTAAAATCCAAGAACCGACTACCTACTTACACAACTGTTTTCTCCAGCAGGTATTCGAACCTGCGTCACTACTTAGCTCAGCACAAACTACGTATCTACGCAGTATAGGACAGTACATACAATATACTTGACGACCGATATGGCGCACTGGTTGGATAGCCGACTGTGAAGCGTGAGGTCGCGGGTTCGATTCCCGCTACAGGACAAATATTTGTGCATTGAAAAAAAAGCGCAATTA
The DNA here is from genome assembly GCA_931315375.2 of Opisthograptis luteolata. Lineage (NCBI taxonomy): Eukaryota > Metazoa > Arthropoda > Insecta > Lepidoptera > Geometridae > Opisthograptis > Opisthograptis luteolata. The sequence continues at coordinate 5,850,382 of OV928047.1, read as the reverse complement.
TTTGGTCTGTGTCTGGGTGTAGTGGATCCCCGATCCTCGTAGTTTCTGATACCCTAGATACAGGGGAACCTAGTTAGGGGTCAGAGCCTATGTAATTATGTGATTGGGCGGGCATTATACAATACACTACAATACATATAGGTATTGTTATATTTTACCCCTATATACCTATCCAAGAAATTTTAGTCTCAAATTATCCCGAATAATTTATGTTAAACTCCATCTGAGACTCGTTTTATATAAAGCGACGGAATAGCAAGGAAAATTTGTCTCATAAGCATTAGGAATAAAGAAAGATAAGAGAAACAAAAAAAACATGTTTTTTCGTGATATTTCAGCCGATTACATTAGCGCTGGCAGAAGCGTAATCGTATTTCTTAATATTATTATATCCTATTCCTTCCATAATATTTCCTGTCCCTTAATGGAACACGTATAAGACAGGATATGAAAGTAATTCAAGACGAGATAAGAACATCTCGTAGTTTCCACTAAATAGAACTAAATATTAAAGTTGCGTGAACTACATGCGTTGAAATAGGCTGTTTTGGTAACTTTTGCCGTTCGTCATAGTTAGGGAAGCAGAGAGACATTGCTTTTTGTGCAATAAGTTTCAAGTATCTCTCATGCTTTGAGCTTTGTAGAAATGTAGTTACATACATTTTCAAGGCAGGGTTTTACAAATGTAATACAATTGAACATTATATTCGGTTACGGGCCTAATGCTAGTAAATTCTTCGCCACCTACGGCACAGATGGTATAATAGATGGTTGTTTAATATAAGTATTAAATATGCAATCTTTGTGTTTTTGTATATTGCTTACAAAATTGGCTAATAACAACAGATATATTATGATTTTTAATGTGTTTTTTTTTTGGTTTACAGTAGGTAGTTGTCGTTGATAGTGATGTTGACTTGCTCAAATTCAGTAATGACACTAATGACTACTCACTTTAAGAATTTGTTGCAAAGCACCCATCGGTGTGTATCTGGAGCCTTACTTGAGGTTAAGATGACCTCTTCATAATTTTACATCAGGTGACATGTTGTCAATCGCCAAGTATAGTAATATCTTATATATAAAAGTCTCGTGTCACAATGTTAGTTACTTTACTCCTCTGAAACGGCAGGACCGATTTGTATGAAATTACACTTCGACGTTGCATTCTCGATATTTATTCACTTTGTAGTTTCCTATTTATTGCACAGGGCGTTGCACATAATTTTTAGAGCTGTAAAAATAAAAATCAAATCACAAAAATATAAAGTTCACTGTTTCTGAACGATACCTTCCATGTCATAGGCAGTGCTGTCATCTCCGTCATACTTCATTCCTTTTTTATGTGCGGGCGTCGCAGCTTCGACTTATCGATTAAATTCGTTATTTTATTGGAAATTTTGTGAAAAAGTTAGTTGAAAGCAGTGTTATGGAGAAAAGATCGTCATAAGTCCAAATAATGACGAAAATAACATGTTGGGAACGCAAGATACGAAACTCGCCAACTAGTTCGGACGATCAAGGTTAGTTCGTGGTCATTAACTGTATGTTAGTTTTATCTGTAAATTTGAAATAAATTATTTTTTTATTTATCGCGATTAAGTGTGGTCCACGCAGGTGAAACCGCGGGGCGCAGCTAGTTAATTAATATAAGTCTTTTCTGCTTTTCGCGTCACGTTCATTTAAAATTAAAATTGAAAATATTAATGTTATGTTTTACAAGCTGTTCCACGCGGTTTCACCCGCGTGGTCTAGAGTTTATCACGACAAAAAGTATGTCCTTTCTTAGGCTCTAGACCATCTTGGTACCAAATTTCATTTAAATCGATTCGGTAGTTTAGGCGTAAAAGCGTAATAGACAGACAGAAGTACTTTCGCATTTAAAATATTCAGTAGGGATATAGTAAGGATGATGAATATGGTTTAATAATAATTAATATTTCGAAGCCATCAGGGCTACTTAAGTATATCATTTTGCTATCATGGACGCGCATTAAAAATTCTCTTCAAAAAAAAAAAAAAAAAAAAAATTCTCAAATCAAAATTCAAATTCTCTTTAAAAATTCTATACCCCGTTAAATATGTCGCGCTTCCCCCCCATAAATTTGTCTCCTATATGACGTCACGCATGAGACGAGTCTCGCGTCTCACACAACGCTATAATTCAAACTTATATACTGCTATAAACAAGCCAAGATACGTTGTCTGACGTCTCCGAATCACAGTACTGTAATAGACAGTACTCAAAGTTGATCCTGTTTGCAGAAACCAGACGCTGAGGTTTTCCTAATATACAGGCTGTATAATGTGTATAATACAGCACAAAGGCAATGGAAAGCTATACGCAAAGCTATTTGTAAGTAGATGACGTTTTGTCAAGTTATAGCTGTGGTTGTCAAACAATAGTTTGACAGATGCTATGTCAAATTAAGGTGCAGAAATAACCTAGTAGATACAGTCGATCATGCGTCACGTAGCATGAAAAAAATGTTAGTTTTCCTCCCCAATAGCTATAATGGTAAAAAAAAAATGAATTAGAAATAAGAAGTAGAATTTAATAAAGATTTTGGATTAAGGCTTCAGCTTATTTTCTTATTTAATTTATAGTATATTGCATATGCATATGCAGAATGAAACTTTTCCAACCAAAACGGCATTTGTCAGAAGCAAAAGCTATGACGCGAATTTTTGCGCGTTTAGGTATTGCCTTACTATATGTTTCCCGTGGTTTCGTTGAGGTGGAAATTGCCACTAGATTTTTATATAATGAAACATAGCAGATAATTCGAAATGTTGTGGTCTAACGGTAATAATATATAAAATCACAATCGCAACAGTACACACTAAAAACAAACTTTACAATATAGTATAGTAATATATAGTGTATACTCGTAGTGTATTATATCACCTAGTGCATGACGTGAGATATTTTAAATACTGGACATGGTGTAGTTGTGTTTATGCATGTGACGCAGATCGTGGGCCGTGACGCTGTGACCGTAGTGTGACGTTATTTATCACTGTCACTCAGACGTGGGCATAAATCAGTCAGGCTGTTGACGCTCCTTTTATTTTACCTACGTAGATGAGGGCCAGGTGCAAGTGCTTAAAAACTGAGGATTTTTTAAATATAGGTACAGTCAGCGACAAACGTACCTGAACAAAAACAAATTTTCCGATTTTCTTTTTCATCTTAAACACTAACCTTTGACTGTACCATCACTTAACATCGGGGGTGTTATGTTATGGTCAAACGCTACCATGTAACATGTTAAAAAAACGCAAATATTACTGATCTAAAGCACATTTAGAAAATCTAGTACCTATGACCAGCTACTTTTGTCGCTGACTGTACATAAATAATTACAAGATTCAATTTTATTATCAGATAGCTACTTCTGTCCATCCAAAGGTTGCCTGGTAGAAATCGCACTAAGCGATAAGACCGCCCATTGTAACCCTAGCTATAAGATCTTTCCTTTTATGTTGTTTTATTTTTCCGTTGTTGTGGTGAAACGATAAAGCGTTATCTATCTATCTATAGCGTTTGACCAAAAGTTACCTTATGTTGTCAAAGATGGCGCCACGCTACACCTGGACTAGGACATGGCTCTCAAGTGAGGCTGCCGAAACACACCAAAATTATTCAAGTTAGAAAAAGTTGTTCACTGTGATACAAAATATTATAAAAAAATCAATTTTGCAATTTTCTTAAGTATACGAAATTCCCTTCATCAGTTCTATGCTGCTTTTTGCGTCACGTTCATATTTTATAACGTCATAAACAGGTTGTTGCCGAAATAATAAAATCGTGATACTTTTAATATTTCAGGAGAGTTGGCATCTCTTTTAATTTCCTTTTCACTTGTGATATTTTTGGCACATCAATCTTGGTAGCACGAGTAGGCTGCGGTGGCTTTATTAAATTTCCGAAGCGCAAGCCGTCATGTATCGGGATGGGGACGCCACGGAATATTGGGGCAGTATCACAGCTAGAATGAATATTAATAAAAAAATGCTATGCGTTCTCTCGTCAGTAAATGCGGAACTTCAGCATTATTTCCACCACCCGAACTGATTATTGCTGATGGGCTGATTTTCACATCCCAGCAAGACCTAAGGACGGACATGGCCTACCGCACGGGACGATACTATTGGGCACTTTTCGCGTATTGCTTTCGCCTGCGAGTTTTGACCAATCACATAATTCCAAACAAAACGTCACTTGTTTTGTATATTCTGTATTCTAAAATCTATATCTTTAAAGAGATGTGATATAACATCAGCAATAACCCAAATCTACAGACGCTACGGACGAGACATACATGGCTGTTTTAATGCTCATTTAGCATTTGCAACTAGACGATTCTGGTATAAGTAAGTAAGCCTGTGTGCGTGTACAAAATTTCACTACGTCTAAATTGAGCTACTGACACACTGATGTTCATGCACTGTTCGAAGCGAAGTCTTAAGATTAATTTTGTGTCATATCAAATTTACGTGCGCTTTAATGTCTTTGGATATGTGTCGCGATAATTACCTCGTGTGTACATGTGTCTCGTGATGAAAGGGATTGGATTTGAGCTGTTAGCTACATGTGAGAAGATAAAAGATAATGGCACACCTACATGTGTTCTTTTCAGATTGTTTTGATATTGGACATAGAAAAAAAGATCTTTACATAACTCTTAGAAGTAAGCCTTTCCCGTAGTTCTACCAGAGGGTCAAAATAGTGGGTCTACGAAAAATCAGCCGGAAATTCTAAGAAAAATCGTTTATCTATACTTTGCATTATTTAAATTAAGTACGGTGACGCACAAAAAATGTGTTTTTAGGTCCCCTCAACAATGTAGTATGCAGATTGCAAGTACGTGATCTGAAAGTCAATGGCCGCGACCTGCGGCTGACAAGCCGATTAGTAGCTTATGGCTGCGGTTACCGTCACTTTGGCGGCTACTGAGAGCTTTGTTTGATTTTCGCACATATTTCTTAGCGAAAAAACTTAAAGAAGCATTGGCAAATAATAATACAGCCTATAGTAAGTGCCAACACATATTATGTTGTTATAACATGTTATGCACAGGTCCACTGGCTTATATACCTTCAAGCTTTTTATTAAATATTTGTTTATATTTGTACGGGTCGTAAGTTGACGTCTACCTGCGACACCAAAATCTAGAATGAATAAATGGCTAAAGTTACAACCACTTTGTTTTTAGAAATATTTTAAAACCAAAAAACAGAATTATAATCTGTATTAAGTTACTTGTTAGTAGAAACATAAATAACAAATTGTGATCCCACAACATTGATCACAAATTACTATAATTATTGAACACACATTAAGTTGATTGAAGATTCTTATAAGTCTAAACTACGACAAATGCATTGAGTTCATTTACTTACTAAGAAGTCCTATATAAAACAATAATAAACATAAATGTTGTTATATACCCTAATAATCTAAACTAATTGGAATTCAATTACTTACGTGACCCCAAATTATTTTCTCAATGTAATTTTATTACATAATTGAATAGACGTCAACCAAATTTGTCTAGTGACAAGTATTAATTGAAATATATGACGGTGGTCGGTGGCATCTGCTCGGGGGTTTAATTAAGGAGCTAATGTACTGCCGCCACTGTAACAAGTGATTGATCACCTACGGATACAGTTTGGGAATTGGCAGTTATTTGTCTTTATGCAATTGTAAACGATCACTAGAGTATAGCTTACTTTATATTATTACTAGCGCCCGCCCCGGTTCCCACGAATAGGCAATAATAAGGCAGGTAGGGTAGGGTATTTTCTAGTACTCGCCTGGCTAGCTATCACCCTCTTGAGAATCTATCGCTAAGCACCTATCGGTGTGTTCCGGCAGCCTCACTTGAGAGCCAGTTCCCAATCCAGGTGTAGCGAGGCGCCACATTCGACCACATCGTCACTTAACATCAGGTGACTTGTGGTCAAACGCTACCGTGTAAATAGTAAAAAAAAGGCAGGTCGTGAGTTCGGACGATATTCCCATAGAAAGAAGCGGTCAATCGCCAACTTTTACAAGACTCTGTAACATAGATAATATTTTAACCTGAAAATGGAACATTGTTGATTAGAACGAGTGACAATCTATAAATGTTATATGTTAGAACGAGACACACAATTAGCGTGACGTCAAAACGTCTCTGCCTTTTCAATAGTAATTAGTAAAGTAATGTTTCTTTATTAACTCCATGGTCTAGATTTTCAACGTAAGACTAAAATAATGTTGAAATAAGAGAAAGAAGTAAGCCTACAAGATACGACGTTTCCCATCAAAATGGCATGCAAATGCAGAGGAGCACATCTCATGGGAGTACAGGATGCGAGTAGTTGATGAAACAAACGCGAGTTATGTCACTCCGCGCAGGTTGTGACCTATAAAAAAAAGCTGAGGTAGTGACGAATCGCGAGTCGTGACTTACATCTACCACTACAAATAAGTTTCCCTAGCAAGCTCCAAGTTTCATAACCCCATTTCACAGTCAAACGAAATCACTACCAAAATCTTCATAATCACTAATGATGTTGAAATAAAATGAAGTCTGAGAGATCACGACTTCCCAAACCTAATAAAGGCAGCTGTATTTAAACGAGACGTAAGCCGTAGTTTTCCCTCTACACATTCCTAAGCACGCCTTGTCAACTCTACATTATGTATAAGCTGAACTAATGTCTCGACTCTAGCACAAGTAAGGTAAATTTGTCTTCATGTTACGCAATTATTGCGCAGCACGTTCATTTTGAACGTAATTACCATGTTTTATTTGACAATATTACTTTTTAACCGCATTATTCATACATACTCTACACTTTTAATGTTTTAAATGCGAAAGGAACTCTGTCGGTCTGTCTGTTAACTTTTCACGCCTAAATCGCTTCACTGATCTTGATGTTATTTAAAATACTTCATATTCTCTTCTTCTTATTTATTTACTAAACTAAATCTACAGCCGTAATTAAAAAAGAAATCGACAATATCTTATGCCCGGTTCACATTATTCCAGGCCAGCGATCGAATCCAGCGCTGGAATACTTACTGGAAAAATGTAAACCGGCATTGGAATGCACTGAATCCAGTTAGCATTCCAGTCCAGGAGCTGGATTGAAGGTCTACTTTTGAATCCAGTGCGACCAATCCAGTGCAACTGGAATAATGTAGACGGCCAATCCCATTTGAAATATTTTTCTTCTTGAAATCATTGGCACTGTAGTGTTTACACTTCAACGGCTTCTAAATAACGTAGACGTTACAAATCCAGTCCAATACTGGACTGGATTCTCGATGGATCACTGGACTGGAATAATGTAAACCGGTCATTACTTGTGTTACGGCCAATTCTGTAAGAAGTCATGTAGGTAAGTAAAAAAGATGGTATGTGCCATTTTTACTATAAAAAACTAGATATGCTGTAAGTATTACGTTTTATTACAATGACGTGAATACTGTAATAGCTCACGGATATACTGTGACGGTACCTGTTTTTCCACAACACTATTTTTTTTAGTGATGCAGTTCATTTTGGTGTTTTTTGACCGTCATTAAAATTGTGTTTTCCAATACGAAGATGCACTCTTACTATAAACCGTTCCACCGCTCAGTTTATACACATAATTAACTCCGCATATGAATAATCTCCACTAATGTCTCGGCACTAATCCAGGTGCTTCACTAGGTGAGCTTAATTTGTCTTCGTTACGAAGACGTCCCACTCTGAGGGATTAAGCGGTTTATCGCATCTTAATAGAAGTGGCTGGGCCAATTTACCGTGAAAGTACGGGTGGTTTATTAAATTATGGAATTGATTTGGGTTGGACGCGATTTGTTGAGCCTGTTTGTTGCTGGTTGGTGATTGGTGGCTCTCTTTTTATAAACCAATCAGCGACATCACCAGGCTTCGTACGGGCAAGCTGATGAGCTGCAGAAAGTCTTGAGCTCATACTATTTTTCCAATCTTCCGATTTCTGACTAATATTCCAAAGAAAAAAAACAAACTTTGTTCTGTACTGAAAACAAAAATTATTCAAATCAGCCGTGCCGTTTTGGAGCTGTAGCGAAACTAAGGAACAGCAATTGATCTTTTTAGTATAGGAAAGGCTATACAATCTGTCTAGTATACAAACAATTTTATCGACAAATCATTTTTTAATTTTTTAAATCATCTTTGTGGAAATGGCAGTCATTTTAATTTTGTATAATGTACATTTAATTTCATGGCTATCGTTCTAATGAACATTCACTTTTTTTATTTTATTTAATGGGATACGTTGTGATCACTTTAAAACGTCAACTTAAAACTAGCTACGCCTGTTCCAACCTCCTTACGCCGGCAAAAGAACAGGCAAGAAAAGCCCGGCAGGTAATTTTTTTGGCGCGATCACATTGACAATTTTATTCTTATTACTAATTGATTGAATTGGAGCAAGTTCACTAAAATCCCAAGCTTTTTTTTGTCATCTAATCTTGCAATCGAGACCTTAGGTACTCATTTCCCGTTATAGGCCTATAGGCTTGAATTGAATATCGGATACATACGTGGTTTGTTCCGACTATACCTACCTACTGCAATGCTATGGAGCTGATCTTATACCGACAACGGAAAGCGCTCCAATGGAATTGAGCAACAACGACTCGAACGACAGTCATTGCTACCGTTCCAACATGAAAGTCACCTTTATTAACCACATTCTATTTCCACCCGCAGATGAAAATGCCCTTCGAAAGCAAGGAAACGATGATTCTCCGAGCTATGTAATAAATATGCGGACAAAAAGTGCAAATGTCGCAGACTTCCGCCTTCTTCGTAAAACTAGGTCATCTCATTGTATTTGCGTTTGCTGTTAGGTGCAGTGTGTTTGCTTGGAAATTTATTAAAGTTAGGAGACTACGTAGATACCGTTCCTTTACTCACATAAATAACTTCTTGAATACCTGTGCTATCCAGAATTCTAGACTGCGCTATCTAGGCTGAGCTATCTAGCTACGGCATGTTTTCGTTAGAATGTTAGGATTTTACTAGCTAGGTACTTAAAAGTTTAATGCAGGTGATTTTGTTAACCGCTTCATTACCTACAAGATCAAAATTTTAAAGAAAATGTAGGTAGGTTTCAATGTTACCATAATAGCACTTCCGCAAAAAACGAAAGAAAAATAATCTCTGCTTGCACTGAATAGGTTCTAGTACACGTAATACGACTAATGAGAATCTCAGTTTAAATCTAATTTTACGATTGAATTAATTTTCAATAATTTAATTTAAAGAACATCTTGCGCGGCACTGCATTGCGCTTCTCAGTCTGATACGTTATATGATATGCCTAGGAATTTTATGGACTACATTTCCAATAATGAAAGCTTTTTGTATTCGTCATAAACATTAGAGAAGCACAGCTTATCATTTGCGGTAAATATAGGTATTTAAGTAAGCAAACACGGAAGATGCAATCAATACCATACCATGTGAATCAGCTGTTCAATTTTTTTTCTGTAAAGCGCCATCTATTGGCATTGAGTTTCAGGCCAAGTTAGTTTCAACCAACATCACAACGTGGCGCTAGTAACGCAGGTTCACTTTACGAAGTATTGTGCTTGTAGTTCGAACTAACGTTGACAGATGGCGCTAAACCAAATTCAGAATTTTGCTCCAACCCTTATTTTTTATTTTCAGAAGCTCTGTAAACCGTACAGTGAGTATCTGCAGTTTAGTAATTTTATATGTAACCTAGATTTTATTTTAAACGATATTTTGAGGTAGTTACAATTACTTCGAAACTTACTTATGCAATAGGTTCTTTGTTTCATAATAATAAAATTAACAATTAGTTAGGTAGATAAACATAAGTAAAATACAACATTTAACTTTATTATATTACACTTGATATGAAAATTTTAATGAAAATACGTATTTAATAATTACGTAGTTTCAGAAGAGCTTTTTGCTCTACTTTTATAGTTAAAACCTACCTATGGTTACCTATGGTTTAGTAAATTATTGCATTCCAAGAAACAATTAAAACAATTTTCACGTAGTTACCAAACTGCTTAGGGTTCTGTAATCCTATAGTTATTTGAGAACTAAACACCTTTAAAGTTTTGCTTCTGTTTAGGTAGATATTGTCATATCAAATTTTGTCACAAACTTACCAATAGTTACTTTAACATAACTTTTCGTAAAATTCTATCAACTTTGAATATTTGTCACCGTTAGCTATATTATCTACAACATTTTAAACTGGGTTTATGTATCTGGGCATATTTTAATTCGCATATTCGATGAATCAATCAACTACTTACTCAGTTTATTTGATATTCGTGTGTGATATCTCAAATCAACTCAAATTGATTCGAAAAAGATGATGCTATAGACTGACGTAAATACTTTTTTGATAAGGCACCCTTTACTAAATCTTGGGGGAGCTCGTTGAACACCGTACTTGCTACGGAACCACACATGAGCAACACGCACTTGACTGGTCATAAAAGGCCATGCAGTATAATTCCACTGGCGCATAAAACACTACTCTGCCATTTTGCTGATTCCATACACACACGATAAGCGATAGTAATCGGAAAAATACAGGCGTAACCGCATTATTAGCTGCCACACTCATTTGAAAATTAAATACCTAGCAAGCTTCGACATGGAGGTTTTACTAAAATGGACAGTAAGGAGCCTGACTCACTTATACTAACACAGACCGACGGCGGGGCGCAATCGGTTGATGGTTGTTTCGCCTGCTTCGACATTCATCAAGTGCACCACTTAGAGACTTACACAGTCAGGCAGACTCGTCAGTCTTTTTTTTACATCTTACAGGGTATTGTTTTACCCCAATTCACATATTATGACTGGTTCTAAAGTGCGGCTGGAGGAACACATCGATTGGTGCTTGGGAACAGATAAGAGAACTAAAAAGCACAACAAATGCCGTATCAACAAGCTATGGTTTAATCACGATGTTTACTTCACCGAAAGTTCAAGTTCACTGTAGGATTCGAACCCGCGACCTACGGATCGCAAGCTGACGTGACTACCATATGCCAGAGTCTGTGCATAATTTGGGAGTCTTCAAGGCAATGTATTTTCTAGGCATGCCTGCTACAACGTCGTTCACATTCACATCAATACTTCAAAACGGGCAGGATGGCAGTCAAACGCAGGCCTATTCGTAATTAAAAACCTGTCACGCTGTTTCTCCCGCGCGTGGAAGTTGCAATATTTCTCCATACAAACTTGAATATTCCATTTTTATATTAACTTGTAATTAGCTCTATGAACAGTTAATTTCATCTTTTTGAGGCAGGTTTATTGTAGTTTTACGTGGCTACTTCATCTTAGAGCCATTTTGGGACATACCAAAATTGCGTCAATTAAGCATCATTATGGAAGTGTATATCAAATTTAAATGAATTGGACTATTTGTGCAACCATTCGTTTGTCTGTAGATTTTATACTGCCACATTCTAACCGCCTCTTACCTACCTCTATAATAAGGGTTAAAAAAAAAATCATGCACTTACAGCTAAACTGTTCCATAACTGTGTTGTCGCCGTACTTCTGGGAACTAAGTGGTGCACCTTCGTGTGTGATACATAATAGGGTAGAAATAGGGCAGAAATTTGAATGCTAAGTAATTCATTTTTATGTTTGCTCTTGCCAGCACCAAAACACGATTAATTAAACAATCAACAATGTACATAGAGTACGAGATCGTTATGTTTGATTTCTAAAGCCTGCATAAAGTTTATCCTGAAGGCTTTTTTCGTTTTCTAGCTCCTGAACTATAAGCATCACGTAGGCCGGTTGTTGTTTTACTGCAGTCGAACTTTATCGCAGCTGTACTAGAATTAAGCCGTTACATGCAAGTCCTGAAACTTCACAGGAAAATGAGGAAAAAACACAAAACGCCAAACATAGTTTTATTTCTTGAATTTGCAATTCAATTGGTCTAGCAACTTTAAATGACTTTGGAACGTCATACCGTTGGCATAATTGCTTTCAAAACTGCAGTTTACTAGCTTTTGCTTTAGGCTATTCCCGTAAGCATCTGCAACTTACTCTTTTGTCTTTTAATTAACCACCAAGCGTATATACATAAAGGCATACGTTTTAATGAAACTTATGTCTGCTGTCTGTTGTCTGACTGTGGTTAACTCTCTCTCTTCATTTATAAACCGAGCCTTTTTGATGAAAACTGTGAAAAGTGGGCATTTTTCATCCAATTTACTGACTGTTGTGGCGCAATGAGCGAACAGCCAAGAACAAAACGGAGATCACGGGTTAGATTCCCGCTACGAGACAAATATTTGCTATTGAAAAAAGCGCAAGTTTGAAATCGTACCGAAATAGAGAGCTCCAATGGTCGCCTTTCCAAAATTAATTCTCACAGTTTACGGTTTCATCTTACGGCAGCCTATTCTAGAGATAAATACGAATGTTTGTTGACTACGAGCCGTCCACGAATTGTCTGTTGACTGCAATCGACTGCATTCTGCACGAGGCATCTACGGATTGCGGTGCGTCCCGTACCATTTGCGTTCCGTTGCGGTGCTGGCGGTGCGGTGGCGCTCCGCAATTAGATACCGACCATTGTTTCCCTTTCTGTTTAGCAATTCCAGTTTCTATTTGAGGCGACGGCGACGTTCTTGACGGTAGGAATGCTACGTCGACGTAAGCGTGCGGTTTGTGATCCGAAGCGAACCTCAGTTACTGCAGGCATTGAGTCTGAAAAAACTAGGTAAAGGCCCATTTAGACGGGGAGAGTTTCTCGTACGTTTCCTTACGAGAAACCATACGCTACTATCACAAGCAATAATCGCCATAACACAATCGTATCAAAATGTTTACACATACAGCCAAGAACTAAAATCCCGCCTACGATTATGTCATACGAGATTCGCATATGACTTATCGCTAGGCGATAATTGCCTATGTTTGTTTACACAACATAAGTATTAAGCAGATTCTTGCTTATGAGAGTCTCGACTGGTATAAACACGATCTCTTGTGACATATTTTCAAGTTGATATACGAGTATCGTACAAATCAGTTTGAATCGTTTTTAGTGCGAGATTTGCCAGTCGAGTTAAGTGATTACTAGTATATTGTTCGTAAAAATGACACAAAAATCTTTTAAATTCGGTTCTGCTGACAATATTAAGTTCATCGAACTGTATAGAAGTTACGAGTGTTTGTGGAACACGGAGAAAGACAATTATAAAGCTGCACTCATGGTAGCAACTGGCATAAAATCTCGAAATACGATTATTGCTTTGAAATTCTGTTTACACGGACATAATAATATTCCATTGCAAGGCAATTGTCGCCCATGGCAACGAGCGAGGAGAGCGATTGTTTAGACGACAAAAATATTTTATACTAGCTGTTCCATGCGGTTTCACCCGCGTGGGCTACAGTTTATCGCGATAAAAAGTATCTTATGTCCCTTCCCCGGGGCTCAAATTATCTCTATACCAAATTTCATTTAAGTCGGTTCAGTAGTTTAGGCGCGAAAGCGTATATATTCCGTATAATACTCCAAAATTCATCCCGCACTTCAATGCGCCGCGTTACCTGCTGTAGGTACCCATTATCCTATTTTAATTCTAAGTTAATTTTTCTTGGACCGCACGTTTGAACCGCGCAGTTAAAGGTCTTCCTGGTCCGCGACCGCACTTTACCTATTTCATAGATTCTCCCGGTGCCGCCCTTACTTCACCGCGTTTACCGCTGCGCTGCGGTGCGGCGGTTTTATTTTTCTACTACTACTTACATTTTTAAACTCGTGATATCTTTCGAATGGAATGTCCGAATTGAATGATTCAAAAAGTTATGGGAAGGCATTGAAGCAGTTTTGAATAAGAAGTAATTTATTTTGATAAGGATTAATTCTAAGATACAAATAAAGAGCCTTTTCTAGCAGCGGCATTAAAAAATAAATTTTTAAAATAAAAGATCACTTATTGTGGCATAACTATAATAGTTAGACATATGCTCTCGCGGACTTTTTTGTAGATCTTAATGGGACCTACAAACCCGTAGTACATTATTTTGTTCTAGTGTCAATAGTTTTTGCAGCGCACGCTAAAATAGGTTTTCAATTTCACACCTTGGGTTGCAAAATAGCAATTTTCTTACGGATCCCTAATTTTTTTGGAAATAAAATATAGCCTATAGCCTTCCTCGATAAATGGGCTATCTAACACTGAAAGAATTTTTCAAATCGGACCAGTAGTTCCTGAGATTAGCGCGTTCAAACAAACAAACAAACAAACAAACAAACAAACAAACAAACAAACTCTGCAGCTTTATAATATTAGTATAGATTCCTTCGATAATCGTATCTTCGAGACGAGAAACTCTCCTCATCTAAATGGGCCTTAACTCATTAAAACAGGTTGTGGAATATTTCACCGGTTCTGTCTCAAGGATCAGTAACTATTTATTTCATTAAGGGTTTTAAATATAGTTTAAAAGTGACCCAATTTCAAGTTAAAAATTCAGCATAGGTACTTTTGGAAGTTTATTGTTTTTTCTGTTAATTTGCCACTAAGCAAGCAAGTAGTGCAAGCATTACTGTGTTCCAGTGCGATTGAAAATGTGCCCAATATAACTATCCATGCAGGGGAGTGCAGTCTAGTAGTGGTACTGGTACAATCAGCGAAAAAAGTAGCTATAAGTAGTACTGTCTGTTTTCTTTCCTACAACTAAGCGTTTGACCATAATATAGCACAACTGAACAAAATCATTTTTTTTTATTGTTCAGTGACTTTTGTCGTTGACAGTACCACTCTACAAAATAAAATTCTGTGAAGCAAAGTGGTGCTTATCCAGGTTACGAACGAGCGGACAAACTACACCATACCGTTTCAGAACACGTTATAGGCATCCATTTTAAATGCAATCATATTTTTAGCAACACTATACGCAAAAATGTTTTTGAAAGTAAACAAAACAAAAATAGAGAAATAAAATGAATCCCAGTTGTTCCGGCAGTGTTTCGCATGCAGGCCTCGTGCTGGCCTCTCGTTACAAACTCATTTTGTAAAACTCTGCCAGTGTGTGTCGCGCCGGTCACGCGCAATCATATTTACGTAAAATCCACTGAAGTTTAATACAATTTTAGCATTTGAGCAATATTTTAACGAAATCACTAGCGTATTCGCTGCTATAGTTGGCTGATCTGTAACATATTCAAGAATTGAATTCCTACAAGATAGAAAAATTATTTAAAATAAAATTAAATTAACGCAGTACACTAAAAATTTGGTAAGCCTCCAGAGGACGGTAAGGTGCCCAAAATGCTGGCAGCAATTCCTCGTTGAATGGCAATGCAAATTTTTCGACCAAAATATGAGCCAGCATATTGGTAACCCGTCGCGTCAAATAGAAGCTTTGCAAAGTCCCTAAATATTTCTATGTATTCCTACATGTGTAATCTAAATAGTGAATTTTGGAGTCTATGTAGGACAAATAAAGTAATTTTTTTAATTTGTAAGGACTGCAGTCTACCATTATTAGACTATCCCCGCTTGCAACTCATTACGCGTTAAATGGATAACGTTTTCATATGAGATCTGAAACAAAAATACACGATAATACAACAGATATAATATCCAGCACAAAACTCGTAATAGAAAGACATATTAACATTCCGTATTACCGATAATAATCCACTTTCCACATTTGCCTAATTTTACATTCAATAAAAAATTCAACGATCATTTGCTTTGCGCTAGACAAACAACCGGCGCAATTTTAGATTTGACGTAGGCAAATAACAAATAGAAATCGTAATAAAAATATATAACATTTGTTTGTGGCACGCTTGTAATTGGCTTAAAAATTGTGGAAAAAATCGGAGTATTTTCTCGCACTCCATATGTTGGAGTTTGCGTCGGACTCATTCAATTATGCAAAGCTACCATTTGTTAACAGATTTTAGGGTAATTCGGTGAATGTCGCCTCGGGTTTATGCTAATCAGCTTAGTGTCCGTTATTTATGTGGTACATGCTTACAAACATTTCACGGTACTGTGCCAGCCACCGATAACGATTCACGCAATTAATTGCAGAAACACTCACTAGCGTGATTTAACGCAATATTAATATTCGGTTAAAATTGTATTTGTTTAACGGTTATTTTGTGGTAATTTAATGCAAATGGTGATAAGCGCTTGGAACGTAACCAGCGCCGAGTTGTTTTATTTGGCGGTTAGCCAGTTTATATAATTTTGTTCCTAGAACAATATTAAAAACTTCATGAAAATTATTGCGTTGTAGAAGCTTGCTAACAATGTGCTACGAGAAGACTACGTAGCTGCTACGAGGATGCTACGTTGGCGCTACGTCTGTTGTAAAACATTGTATACTGGTAAATACGGTTAATGTTAACGTCAACTTTGTGCTTGATATTAACACGTAAAATTAATCATAACGTTTTTTTGTATTAATTGAGTGGCAACAATAAGACGGCCATGATGTAGGTGGTTACCGTCGCCTATGGTCATTTGCAATTAGGACTTTATTCAATATACCTGTAGCGTCAAACTTGTCTTTAATTGATTCATCATGTAATATAATCTCTATAAACAGCCAAGTGACAAAGTCATCCCCTAACATCGAATGATTAAGAGCTCAATGTAAAAGTTTAGTGTTTTAAGGAACACATTGTTAAATTGAAATTGAAGTGTTATTAGGTTATTATCCAGCAAACAGCACTAGCAATCTTATCGGAGTACAAATTGAACCTCATGTTTACGAAGTAACAATTAAGTAATCTGTGGTTTTGTTTCGGATTACTTTTATTATTGATTACAGTTCGTAAAGCTTTGTATTGTGTATAAAAGAAGTCTACAAGAACACTTTATTGTTTTGCTTCAAGAATACCTAAACAAAACAAATATACGTATCGACCAGCGAACCTCCCTTTTTCCGTCGGGTAAAAACAACATAACAGTAAAAACCTTAGAACTAAAAATCTTAATACATCTTACTTTGTACCTATGTGTCTAATGTTTATGCTTTTATCCGGATTTTCTTTATTATTATTATTGTGATAGTAAAAACATTCAAAAATTCTGAAGGATTCTTCATGCAAATGAAACCGCAGGGCACAGCCCGAACTTTATTTTTTTTTTCTATAACCCTCTATTAATAAGAAACTAAACAAAGAAAAGTAAGATATATTTTGTTATAAAATACAACCTATTCCTCGTGGTTTTAACTCCTTATCATTAATAAGTCAGCCGACATAATGGAAAACCCTGTGTAGTGTGTATTGGTATCACACAGTCACGACAGAGTTCGCTTCCGCGTCGAGTCGTCGCGTCGTCACAAAAAAAAAACTGAGCAATTTTCTGATAACCATCTGACACGAAAATGGTTACGTTTGACATGCCATTTATATATGCATTTGTCAAAATATAAGTTCGGTGTCACGGCACTGTAGGGTTAAACATTGTTTGGAGCTAATCATTTTAATGGTTTACGAATTGTTTAGGGGAATTTTGGGGCAATTTATAACGATACACCTTAACGTTTTGGTAATTTTTCGCTTCTATATTATTACACTATCATACGACCAGACTATTCTACTTGTATGCGCTGTATGAAGGGTTTTTAGAGAAATTAATGCAAGAATACGTACACAGTGGCGAAATGCAAGGAAAGGATGGAATAGATAGGTACTCACATACAATCCTCGAAAACAGCTGCTTGGGGGCGCCCCGCGTGTAATCCTATTAGATTCTGGAGACACTGTCACTCGATGAGAGCACACAAATAACAAAATAACAGTTTATATTGAGATATAGCCGAAAACAATTAATGTCCGTTTTATAAGCGCGGGAGTTCACGCACTTCGATGTGTGTCAAGGACGCGACTGCCTTGTCAATGTCACTGCAGTATTGCACTATCCTCAGGTGAGTTAGACAAGGACGGGGAGCGGAATATTGTAGGTGAGGAACAAGGATGGGACATATGCACCTCGCCACTTCCACTCAGAATAATGAGTATTTTAGCGTTAACACTACTATTTACAATATTCTTATTCTATATTCACTATTCTTATAAATGTGAAAGTTTTTTTTTTTTACTATTTACAGGGTAGCGTTGAACCACAAGTCGCCTGATGTTAAGTGACGATGCGGTCGAAGATGGCGTCATGCTACACCTGGACTGGGAACTGGCTCTCAAGTGAGGCTGCCGGAACACACCGATAGGTGTTTTGGCGACAGATTCTTAACGAGAGGGTGGTAGCTAGCCAGGCGAGTACTATAAAATACCCTACCATCAAGCTATGGTTTCATCACGATGTTTTCCTTCACCGAAAGCTCAAGCTCATTGCAGGATTCGAACCCACGTCCTACGGATCGCAAGCCGACGTCACTACCACAGAGCCATCATCGATATAAAATTATAAAAATATTAAAGTTTGTGAGTGAGTGAGTGTGTATATTAAAATTTGTAACTTCTTTAAGGTGAAATTGCTTATAAGGATTTAGGTGAAATATTAAACGGAGATAGCTTACACATTCACTCACAAACTTCGCATTTGTAATATTAGTGTGATAATGTGATGTCATAAGATGCTTTATCTGCAAAATATGTAGTTCCATCATACTGTTTCTTTCTTAATTACACTTCGACGTTGCATTCTCGATATTTATTCACTTTGTAGTATCCTATTTATTGCACAGGGCGTTGCACATAATTTTTAGAGCTGTAAAAATAAAAATCAAATCACAAAAATATAAAGTTCACTGTTTCTGAACGATACCTTCCATGTCATAGGCAGTGCTGTCATCTCCGTCATACTTCATTCCTTTTTTATGTGCGGGCGTCGCAGCTTCGACTTATCGATTAAATTCGTTATTTTATTGGAAATTTTGTGAAAAAGTTAGTTGAAAGCAGTGTTATGGAGAAAAGATCGTCATAAGTCCAAATAATGACGAAAAATAACATGTTGGGAACGCAAGATACGAAACTTGCCAACTAGTTCGGACGATCAAGGTTAGTTCGTGGTCATTAACTGTGTGTTAGTTTTATCTGTAAATTTGCCTTTGTCCCTTCCTTTTTAGGGAAAAGGCGCATACTTTGGAAAATAACTGACATTTTTTTCTCATGATTTTTGCGTAGTTTTTCTTTTGTAACTACCCACATAATTCATGATTTTTTCCATTCTTTTTTCTTGCATGATGCTCGGCTGATAATGAGTTACTCCGGTGGCGTATTGTAACCTTCAACACTGCACACGCTGCTTGCTGAATCATATAGTCTAGAGTCGTACCATGAGTGCGTACCATGACTTTAAATCATACAGTCATAGGATGTAACGTGAGTGCGTACCATGAGTGCGTATCATGACTTTAAATCATACAGTCATAGGACGTAACGTGAGTACGTACCATGAGTGCATACCATGACATACAGTCTAGAGGCGTAACGTGAGTGCGTACAATGACTTTAAATCATACAGTCTAGAGACGCAACGTGAGTGCGTACCATGACTTTAAATCATACAGTCTGGAGGCGTAACGTGAGTGCGTACCATGACTTTAAAAACCTTCAATACTGCACATGCAGTTTATGGAATCATACAGTCTAGAGGAGTAACGCGAGTGCGTACAATGACTTTAAAAACCTTCAATACTGCACATGCAGTTTATGGAATCATACAGTCTAGAGGAGTAACGCGAGTGCGTACAATGACTTTAAAAACCTTCAATACTGCACACGCAGTTTATTGAATCATACAGTCTAAAGGAGTAACGCGAGTGCGTACAATAACTTTAAAAACCTTCAATACTGCACACGCAGCTTGTTGAATCATACAGCCAAGAGGCGTAACGTGAGTACGGACAATGACTTTAAAACCTTCAATACTGCACATGCAGCTGGTTGAATCAAATAGTCTATAGGTGAAGCGTGAATACGTACAAAACCTGATATGGCGCTGGATCTTCTTGACCAGACAAAGCTCGACCATAATCATCCAAGGTCACCGACACCAGACCCGCGACAATGATCTTCTGATGATGATAACCGGGTTAGATCCCGTACATTCATTCCGACAGGTCTAGGTACAGATACTGCAGATGCAGCTAGCATGTCCCAGCTCAAGCGAAAAGCCAATGTCTGCCGCACCAGAGTTTTTATAGCCAAAATGCATTCATAGATCCAGTACGGAAAGATGAATTATTTGGTGGGCGATTTATGATAAGGTATCTAAACGTTGGGGTAGAATCCTAGTGTAAATGGTAAAGGCAGAAGAAACCACGATAAAGGAAACCCTAATACCTGAAGACCTAGCTTACGGAGGGCACCAAGGTTCAACTTAGAATTTTCTGCAGTCTTATACACGAACTTAAAGAGTCGGGATAAACTCCTTATAAAGGCTAAAACAAGCCAGTCATTTTCTAGACTTATATCTGTGGGACATAAATCATAAACAAAAAACAAGAACACAAAACACTTGTCTTTTATTATATAACAACAAAACAACGAAATATATGCAGTTGGATAGAAAATTGAAATAAATGCTAAAAACTAAACTTCTTACAAAGAAAAAATTTGAGAAAGCTCTGGCCTTCATTCAAAGTTTAGCAAGGCTGGCGTTCTACCTACATCTCTAGACATCAGGTTCATTTTGAATATGAAGGACAATAACAACTGAAGACTTTAAAATGGAAGATATTCACACTGCTAATATTTACCAAGTAAGGTTTTTTATATACATTATGTCCACATCAAGGAACCGTAATTTTAAGTTCCTATCCATAATTATAACTTCAAGATAACCTACGTTTTTTTCAATGACTTCCTTTGGTTTTTCATTGGCTTCTGTACCAGTTGGTAATTATCTTAGAAACCGAGATCTGTTGTTACTTGTGTGTTATTTTGATGTCCTACTACACATTAATGACCATAATTTAAAATTTGCTTAGAGGGTTCATTAAACTTTCTCAAAAGGTTAAGATTTGTGTTAAAACAAGCAAAAATGTATTTTGATTTGGAACAAAAAACACACACATTTCGGCATTGAAATACTACATATTTACAGAAAAGTCATTATATGTGTTTAAAGTTTACAAAAAAGAAACTTAAAAATACCTGACGAAACAAAATATTTTTCCAGATTAAGCAGATTGACAATCAGGGCCTTTTTACCTTTTTAACCTTTGTACCTTAGGTTACTTTTCTCAGCGTACCCTGCAGTTTTCTTTGTATAGAAAGAAAAATTACAAACTGCATAACATTACGAATGATTTATATGAGAAATGTATCAAACTCGAAGTCAGAGTCGTCTTGGGAAAAATAATGTTTTAACTCAGTGGTAAGTACCTTCTAGAAATCTTCATAGGTGCCTCCCTTATTGGGCGGGGTGTTTTTTTGTAACGTGATTTTTTTGTTTTGGGACCACACAATCACTACTAGCATACTTTATTATTAGAATTGAAATCAGCTTACATTGGCCTTCAATGCTTTGCTAAGGATTAACAGAATAAACATGGGCAGAGTACCGCTGTTGTCTGCATTAATGAAGATGTCTAATATACTCTCAGAGATATCTTGCACTAGCTTAAGCAAAGATAGCTTAATATACGTTCAAAATAATATATATTAATTAATAAAGGACCAAAACATTGAATGGGACCTGGCTCCAGGTGCCTGTGATCTATCATGATCATAATCACGAACTGTTTTTTGGAGTCCCTAAATTGATGTTTATGTACAAGAATATTTGTGCGAAGCATATAATATTAAAAAAAAAAAAAAAACTTACATCATTAAAAAACTAAGCAGATGATTATATTTACTTATGCATGTTATACACTTTCTTATAATTCATTAAATTTCAGATTCATTCACAGAACTGGGCACCCATTTAGACCACAATTGTTTTGTATGTGAAGTTGACAACCAAACATACCATCACAATATTGAACTTGTCTCACTTTTTTCACATTTATGTTTTAGATGGTATATACATATTATTACGGATAAGAGATCCTTTGGCATAGCCTGACCTTATGGACCCTATGGTCAATGCATTCATTGGATTGGGAAACTCATTTATTTTACGTCTTCCTTCTATTCTAGTTTATCTGTATTTTTAAGAAATATTATTTTGATCAAGCCACTGCACGGGAGTCATGGTCAGCTAATAGGCCTAAGAAGGCCTTTAGTTACTCTTATTATTTTTATTTTTCCAAAGAAGATTGATCCATTTCACCCTCTCTGGTAGCATTATATCCTGGTTTCGAAGGTATTATCAACCAAACATAGTTATATTTCCAAGGGGTATCAAAATTAATTATAATTTAAACTTAGACTAAAAAAATAATAATAATAATTTCAGAAATAATAATAATTGGATACCAATAATTTCAATAAGAACTCAGATAACTTTTTAGCATTGTTGTAATAGTACACTTCACCCTTAGCGTGGCCTCTTAGCTTTGGCTACGGCTCCGCCAATGCCTAATAAAGGTCCGGGCAAAGACCCGAGAATAAAGCCACATGGGATAATAATAATAATTCAAAGTATTACCATATTTTTTCCTGTTTTCTCAAATAGGATTCAAATTCTCGTCTCTGAATATCATTCAGGTACAGACTCGCCGTTCGGCTTCTGTTTTAATATCAGGTAAACGTGTTATTTAGATGACCAAATTATAAGATTCACAAAAGAAGTTTACGGAATTAAACTTTGCTATTCAAAATACGTGTCTACATGAGATCCTAGTACGCAATCACTTGTAGTAATTTTATCCAAACGAGAGTTAAGCTTTTGATTCCATATCCAAAAAGTTTGTGCCTTTCCTCGCGTTGTCAACTATACAACGAGTGCGAAATTAAAGTAAGTCGCACGAATGGAAATCAATATTTGGCTAGAAGCACTTACTAGAAATAGACTAATTACTGATTTCGCCTACAAATACTTTGGTGCCTAATCTAGTTATACTTTTTTACCTCACAGAGAAAACATGTATCCAGAGAGAGTATTATCATTTTAGATAGATGCCATGGCACCTAAGAGCTACCTCCATCAAAGAAATTAATTCATACATCTAAGAGATAATCCATTGCTCCTACCACAAGTCACATATACATTAGACATACTTACATTTATAGTTTGGTGCAAATACTGGTATTTGCGGCACATAGTAGCCGTTACACTTCTACCTCGGCTAGTTATAAGGAGTTCTGTCCATGTTATAAAATGAACAACAGGACGGTCAGGAAGCTTATAAGTGTTGCATTCACAAAGGTAATTCATAATATCTTCAAGCAAGAATGCTAATAACGGTAATTGGGCTTACATTATCAATTGACTTATTGGTTTTAGGTTGAACGTAAGGTTCATAATAATGTGGATAATCGCTCCACTTTTTTCGTTTATATGTGTTAATGTATCTTTTTATTTTTCTATCTAGAATCCTGCCTGCCTATCTCGTTTGTGTGAAAGCGCTAAACATCTACAAAGTGAATAAATATCGAGAATGCAACGTCGAAGTGTAATTAATGGTTAAACGAACTTACCTTAAGTGATGTTCGACCATAATTATACTAGACGTTGCATTCGAAGATATTTATAGTCCCACCCGAACCCAGCTACTAAAGCCCATACAACTAACAAACGAGATAAGTGTCTCTGAAAGAATGAAGTATGACGGAGATGACAGCACTGCCTATGACATGGAAGGTATCGTTCAGAAACAGTGAACTTTATATTTTTGTGATTTGATTTTTATTTTTACAGCTCTAAAAATTATGTGCAACGCCCTGTGCAATAAATAGGATACTACAAAGTGAATAAATATCTTCGAATGCAACGTCTAGTATAATTATGGTCGAACATCACTTAAGGTAAGTTCGTTTAACCATTAATTAAATTAAGTTATCGTTAAAAATAGCTGTGTTTAATTTACTTTTAGTTTTAAGCCCTTTTTTTCTTATGCCAATATTTTCTAGGGTTTGACCACAATCTTATTGTTTCAGATGTGAAGTGAGAAAGTTAATATCTACATAACCAGGTATGTCACATACTATTTCTCACTATATCTGTACAAAAGATTTGATTGTTTGTTTCCTCTGGATAAATTAAAACAATATTGAACCAATCTTGATGAAATTTGGTGTGGAGTTAGTTTGAACTCTGGGAGAGGAGAGAGGTTCCTACCATTTCACCCTTTTCGCTTTCTCAAAACTTGTATGTATTTTGACATAACTTATTGCTTTTAAGCGTAAATTTGACAGTTAATGTACTTACATATTATATGTCAATATGTAATTTGTAATTTTTTGTGTCATATAAATGAGAATAGAGGTATCACTTTTTTTACATCACACAGGTTAGCGTTTGACCACAACACAGACTGAAGGTAAGTGACGATATTTCTTTTTACTTATAACGTGGTGCCACCATCGACCACATCATCAATTAACATCAGATGACTTTTGGTCAAGCGCTACCCTGTAAGAAGTAAAAAAATGAAGATTGAATAACGTTAAAAATTTTTTTTTTGCACTATCACATACATAGTCTCTGACCCCTAACTAGGTTTCCCTGTATCTAGGGTATCAGAAACTACGAGGATTGGGGATCCACAACACCCAGACACAGAACAAATAGTTGCGTTTTTTTTATGCCCAAATATTTGTCCTGTAGCGGGAATCGAACCCGCGACCTCACGCTTCACAGTCGGCCATCCGCCCATTGCGCCACATCGGTCGTCAAATAATACTTAGCACTTTGTAAATGAAATGTCAGTGAGATGTTCTAAAAATACAACAAGAAAGAAAGAAACACAGAAAAAAAAACTACAGAAAGAATATAATTCTTGTGAGAAAATTTTATCAGTAGTTTCTAGTAGTACCTATAAGTTAAACGGTTAAAACTTTTATAATACCGACACCGCACTTACGTTAAAGGAAATTGCTAGAAAGGTTTGAAGAAAATTGCTTATAAATTATTAGCGGTGAAAACAACCGTTTTGCAGCTGCAGTTCGTACACTATTATTGTCGAATGGCTAGAGGCATACAGCTGGTATTAAATGCAATTAGACGGTTATTTACGAGTTATCGCGTAAACTGCTGTTATTGTCAGTATCATTAAAACGTATCTAAGTTCCTATAACACACTTTTTTAGCAGCAATAGAACTGTCAACATGAAAGTTTCGTTTTTATTTCCAAAACTTGCGTTTCTTCGGGTTATAATGATATTGGTGGATTTTATTAATCACCAATAATTGCGACTCGCGTCTTCTCGTTATCCCGCAGGAACCTTTTTCCGGGGTAAAAAGTAGCCTATGTGTTAATCCAGGGTATATGCTGTCTCCATTTCAAATTTCATTCAGATCCGTTCAGTAGTTTTTGCGTGAAAGATTAACAAACATCCATCCATCCATACTTACAAAAAGAAAAAAAAATGTTATGTACTAATTTAGATTATTTTACTGTGTCGTAATCATTAACTGGTACCGTCAATAAAATTAAACAAGCCACATTATATACCAAGCGGCCCGCACCGTAGCATCGTTCGTGGGAACGTTTAATTTTTTCATTACAAACTTCAGCTTCCAATTTCACCCTCTTAAAGGTGATTAAAAAAATGCTCACCCAAGTTACATAAGAAACTTTTCTGCAAAGTTTAAATTTCTGCTAGACCTACCAGTTTAGGCTGTGTTTTGTCTAAAAGAATCAAGTAAATGTATTTCGTTAGTGACAAGTCTCTCCAACCAGATTCACGTTGGTTACTAAACTTCTCTATTTGGTTAAATTGAAACTCAAGCAAAACTCATAGCATGCTCCCCCACACTCAATACTGTTCAAATAATCCCCTTTGTTAATCCTTCTGTATTGCTATCGGAAGGTAGATATATATAGGGTTAGATATCCGTATTTGCACCCTTAACACTCTAATTAAAACAATAATTACAGCTACAGTACTAATTTCGTGTCAGTTGTTCTTGAGGGCCCTTTGTGACCGTTCGTTTAAGACTCAAAGGAGTACACGGGGGGTCCTAAGCTCTCATATATGAGACCGTATTCGTACGGGGTTCCACTAATCCAACCAGTACATCAGGTTACGATAAATGTATGGAAGGATAATTTAAAGTGTATCGAAAGAAAAAGGTGCTTAAGTCAATGCGCATATTTTTTTCATCCTTAAGCAAACATAACATTTTACAAAGTAGGTGGTCCAATTTATTTCTTTAATTTTATGTCGTCACATATAGCTTTTGTATTGGTATACACGTTACGTTTATACACGAAATATATCAACTGTTCCTTTATTAAAAACAACAATCTAGATCAAGAAAGTATTTATCACCGGCGTAGAACACCTTTTTTGTTTGGCACAAGACGGAAATAAATACAATACACCAGACAGAAGAAGCAACTATGTGTAGAGACAGCTAAATCTAAAACAAATGAGTAGTCAAAACCTAGTCTTATAATACAGAGATATATGTTTAAAGTATACATTACCTACCACAGTGCAAGATCATAGCCAAACTAGCTTCAAGTCATCAGACGTGCCAGCGTCTGGACTCTAAACACTGTCTTCCAAAATACTCCTACGTGCGAATCAATGGCGCAGAAAAGCTCTATCGATTTTAAACTACCTTTATGTTGCAGTTTGTTAAACTTATATTGTTATTGGCTTTCCAGTGCGCTCCGCTGGAGAAACCTTTATGCTTGTGAAGTCTTTTCAAATGCGCGATTGTGTACACTTTTAAGCGAAGATTTCGGTTATGTGGAGAAAAATTGTTTTATTAAGTTTTGGAGGAAGGCAAAAGTAATATTAAATTATAATTCATATACATTCACCTACTTGTCTACACTTCACATATGAAAATATCAACATCATCTTGCCGTGATCCCATTTTATTTGGGGTCAGCGCTGTACATCAAAAATACTACTAAAGGTTTTGGAAAATAGTACAGTCAGCCGCCTGCCTGAAGCCAACATCTCGTGGCAATTCTATTGTAGTTGTTGTTGTGGTTTACCTATCACCTCTTGTGAGACCTAAAGTGCATGGTGGTGCGTGCACTGGGTCTCAAGACACCATAATACCATTATAATCACTGGATCATTTTCAAAAGCTTTACTTCATCAAATTTTATAAAACAAAATCTGAACAAATTTCACTCAGCTATCCAATCTATTCTTGCTTGGTGCAAAGAAAAAAAGAACAATTGTGTGTTTGATGACGGAAATTTACAAACTTTTAAACTGAAGTCCCTGAAAGTTTAAGCAAGCTTGGTGCTCTTGAGAGAAGCGTCTTTTTTTATTAATTCTCGTAGTTTTAGTAAGGAAAAGCTAAAGGGCAGGTCGAGGGCCGTCGAGTGCTCAGTTTGACGAGGAGTGAAATAATTTAATTCCATTGCTTCCAAGTTTAAAAGGTCTTGTTCTAGGTGTCTTTTTTATGGAAAGTCTTTTCAGATTAAAGTCTTTTAAGTTTTTAAAGTCGTTATGTTTAAAATCTGGAGAGTATGAGGTTTTTTTTGGTGTTCGTCTAAATTAGATGTTGGCAAGATATTTAGGTTCAGCTTTTAGGCTATATTCAGCCTTTGATTGATTACCAGCAGCTCGTGCGTATATCTAAAATTACTAGGAATAGTGTCGGATAAAATATGGATCCTTATGGTACTCCGGCATTGATAGTTGATTTAATCCGCCTAGTAGCAGTCTAAGTGACATTTCCTGCAAAAAGTCTGATATGCATTTGCATAATAATCCTTATTGGCCTTCCTTCACTTAAAAATACCTTCGGGAATCAAAAGATCTGGCCAGTACATATCCATATGTTCGGATATCCTCCTTTCAAACGGCAAAGCGGTATTAAATGACAGACAAAGTTTTATCGCATTTCCTATTTTTCAATCACAATCAGAAATAAAAAATTGAAACAATTTCTAATCAATTTTTATAACAACTAATGAAATTGCGAAGTCTACAATACGTTCATAAGCCGTCGCACGAGCTTAACATTTAATTACGGAACCCATAACTGACGAGATTGCATTTCCTGCAACTGACGTACCAGTTTATTATTTTGCCAATTTGAAACGATATTAAATTCTTGGAAGTGGAATTGGGGCGTGAGTTATTCACGTTTGAAGAATTAAGTGTGACAGCGAGGCTACTGGTAGCTATATATATTCATTGCTTGTAGGCTTATTTGTGTTGAGTTATGTCAATGGTCCAACCGCAATCATCTGATTTGTTTCTCCAACCATCAAATTGAGAATCTGTCGCGAAGCGGCTATCACTTGAGAGCCAATTCTCAGTTTACGCGTAACGTGCCCTTTGACCACATCATGATTTAACATCAGGTGACTTACCTAAACAGAAATAATATTAGGTGCCTTTAAAATAGCATAGAGTTGGGCAAGTATAATGAGGTACGTGATCAATGTAGCATAGTACCACCAATGAATTGGATACAAAGAGTAATAGATGATGTGAGAGTGTAAGAAACGCAACAGAAGAGACAACCCTCAACCGATAGGTGTGGCGCTGGATCACTAGGAGACAATAGCCTGGGAAAAGACATAAAGAGTGCTGAAGGAAAGTATGGTTCAGTGCCACGATAAAAAGAAAAACGTAAAAATACTTAACCTTGTTGATAGAATAATATACAACAGAAGCTACATTTTCTATAATGGAATCCTCTTTACTATCCTTTGCTTTAAATAAGCTAAAAGCAACGAAGTTAACTACATAGAAATAAGCTTAAGATCTTCTAAAAATAGATTCAGCTCGTGTGTCTAACTCATGCACAGATCCCTTCAACTCGTGACTGTTATCTTATTCACTTTAGCAAAGTTTTCTGTTCGCCATGAACTCGTCGAACTTGGTTTCAATAATGGCGCGGGTGTTGCAGACGTCAAACTTTCTCCGACTCGCAGCCGAGAAATTATGACGAAATTCGTTGAGAACTCTTAACCCTCGAGTTGGCAGGTGCATCGATCGGCGCTCTGCGGCAGTTCACGGTACTCGGCAAACTTTCCCGATGACCGGATTTAAATATTTTCACTAAGTACAGATCCACTTCGAGCGCTCTTTTGATCTGAGCACATCTTTGTGTGGAACTCTTTTGGCCAGATTTTTCGGTGAATTCGAATGATCCGTCGTTAAGTCAAAGCATTCACTTTGCCTTGTGGAATCGCTGAGTTATAGAAGGAAAGTTGGATGTTTGAGTTCTTTTGAAGGCTTATTTTCAAATGCACATACGCGTTAAGTTTATAGCAAAACTCACCTGAGTAATAAAAAAATATTGTCGTGACGCTTTCTGTGTTTTTCGGTGAAGGAAAACATAGTGTTGAAACCATAGCTTTGGTTGTAGGGCATGTTTTAGTACATGCCTGGCTAGCTACCTAGCTATCAAGTTAAGAATCAAGCACCTATAATGGTTGTGTTCCGGCAGCTTCACTTGAGAGCCAGTTCACAATCCAGGTGAAGCGTGGCGTGGCACCACAACATCACTTGTGGTCAAACGCTACTCAAAAACATGTAGAAAGTTTATCACGTTTTGGGTTTCTTAACACAGAAGTTTAAAATTGATCATGTTGCAAAATTAGTTTAATAATGATGGTAGAGTGTAAATTAAAACCAAACCTTTAAATTTTGCTGCAAAAATATTATTCTTTACCGACAAACAACATCAGAATTTCAACATTAAAACTGTAATTTGGTAACATTCAGCGCTGAACACGCAATTAAGTATTTGAAATAATTACAAGGAACAATTATCAAAGTGGCGGCAGTAACTTCAGCTGTTGCCCTAGCCAAGTGGGAATGACACATCAGAGAAAAAGCTCAGTAGAGGAGTAATACTGGGCTAATAAAGTCTGTTCACACATCAGTGAAATATCACTTACTCGGTATCATTATACTCGGAGACGAGAAGTATTCAATTCTGGCATAATTCATACAAAAATAACCACATAATGCCAGTAAAAAGACTACGGCTTTTAGTGTTGCAAGCTTACATAATGCCATAATATTCGGTAAAAAATAATTATAACTGTATGGTAAACGTCACGTTAACCCATTACAGTTTAATGCAAACCAGAATTATGAACTTCAACAGTTCAATATCCTAGGCGGAGATGCCCTGTGCTCGTCACTCTGAGATATCCCACTAATATTTTAAATGCGAAAGTTTGTGTGCGTGTATGTGTGTGTGTGAATGTTTGTTACCACGTATCATCGTAACTACAAAACTAATTTTGATGAAAACCGATTTTGATGAAATTTGGAATGAAGATACTTTAAACCTTTTTACTTTTCGATTAACACATATGCTACTTTTTATCCCGAAAAAGGGTTTCTGCGGGATAACGGGAAGACGCGGGTGAAACCGCGGGGCGCAACTAGTCATATAATAAATCTCATAAAAGCCCTGCCATTTTGCAAAGATTCCGTAACGATATGTCAAGAGCACTCGTGAGTCCATAATTTGTTATTCTCTCGTCTTTAGACTAGTTCCTCGATGAAATGACATTTCTTTTTAACCGCCCTCACGCCAGTTTGGCTTCGTAGTTAGCACGATTGTTGTCTGCAGAGAAACTTTCGACGTTTAGACGTTTATGGACCATCTGCTGTCATGACCGTGGGATTTTTAGAGGAGTTTGAACGTTATATCAAAAGTTGAATCTGGCTGGTCAGATTATGTTTGAGATAGGGACGCGTGGGATTACGTGGGGAATAAACTTTAGTTCAGTGGTAATGTTTCATAAATTATTTTAGTTTTTGATCTTGTTTAGAAAGGAGACTGAAAACGAAGTGAGTTCTCAACTACAAACACATAAATACCTACTTACGTAATGAATATATTTGTGTAGTCTATATTATACTTATGTTAAAGAAAAATCCTGATTGACGAAACACTAAAGCTCATTGATATCGTGGAACTTTAGCCCCGACGTCCGGTTGCTCTAGCCGTTATTTCATATTTAAACTTAATCGTACATTGGCATCGCTATAGCCCACGCAGATAAAGCTACGATAGTATGAAAGCTTGTCTAACACTCAGCTTACTTTTTCTCAAAGGACCTTGCTTTGCCAAAGTAATACAAAACTAAAAACAAGTGTTATGTACTTAGATATTTTCGGTTATTCGGATTGAAATCTTACTGTTGATCAACTCCATTTTGGTTGCTTCAGAGGTTGAATTTTAATAGAAAACTGCAAAGGCTATTTTAAATATCTTTATTTACTTTTGGCCAAAATAGGCCCCTCGAATTCTAAACAAGCGCGCCTAATTTTTATTTTTCACTTTGACCCATAACTTTCGAGGACCTGAAATGAAAAAATTGTAATTCATTATTACTCTGGGATAATATTTGAGTGGCATAAAATATGAGTAGGCAATCATTGATCAATTTAGTTTAAATTGACTATAAAATGTCTGAATCATATATATTTTGGGCTTAATTTTAGCCCACGACGTCGTGGGCACCGAAAGAGGTAGTATGACGATCTTCACGCATTCCTAGCCGATTGATCATACATAGCTACAGATGGAGAACAGAAAAGGTGTTGTGGAAAAGGAAGCAATTAGGGCATACTTTTGTCCAGCTGTGGGACAATGTAAGTTGAGAAAGTTACGCGTTACTGATTTTTAAGTTTGGTTATAAATTCTTTAACTGGTATTATTTTTTGTTTCATACGCGTATTCCACCATATCAAACAATGTGATATTTTTGTACGTTAGTTTATAACATAACTAGGTATTAGACACTCGACCCACACTGAATTTTGAATTGATTTTTTTGCTATCTCTCTCTAGCTACAACATTCTGCACTGCGATTTTACTGGATTATGCAGAAACATTAAAACGTTTCAAAGTATCTAAGTAACGAAGAAACAAACAAAAAGGCAGGATCTAGTGCTAAGTCAATCCCAGTTACTTGCTTCTAAATATCTTCAATGCACATAAACGGTCTCAGTTACACCATTAATTATTATGAAAGCATCTGAGGTAAAATAAATCTTACATCCAATATTCACCTCAATATTCTGGAATAGATAGAAGGTGAACAGAAATTTGACGAAACGCCCGTATTAATTAATATCGTCCATTAGCATCGCTTGCTTCGTCTCTCAGAGAGTGCTCTATCGCTCTAAATGCAATTAGTTTACGCCGGAGCCTGACACCACGCGACTTCGCCGACACTGCGCGACACCGCTCGCTCTCTACCTAAATATAATTCCCTTTCTAATAAGATTACAGCACCGAGTGTTCATAAGAAAATATTGTAGTTCGTAATGAAATATGCGACGAGCTTTTAGCCTCTATTTATCTAATAGAGAATAGTGCTATATCACGATTTTCGTTTCCACTGCTGTTCCACCTTCTTTCAGAGAGAGAGAGTAAGGGCCATAACCATATGCACCACGCAGGCCCATGTGTGGGTTTCCGGATAGACTAGTAGCCAACCCTAGTATCGGAGTTTTCAAACCACCCGAAGGCCTCCGACATAGCGTAACAACTGCAATCATAAGACAAGTGCCCTCCGAAGGACTCAGAGCTAGTTCCGATCTTATTTCCTATTGACTTTGTCCTAAATGAGAAAAATAATCTAAGAATGTACTGTTTCTCCTTTCCTTATAAACTTCCAAAGACAACATTGAATGGAATGTTTGAATTTTGAATGAATTTAATGTTTCAACAATTGCACCAAGCGATGTCGCACGAAAGTTCAGGCGAGAGTAAATGGCATTAGGCTTCTCTCCGGCTCAATGGCTCGAGCCGAGACTCGACTTGATTAGTGGTGGGAAAAGCAAGACTTAGAAACATTTTGTGGGCAGAACTAGCATTTGTGATTACGGGTGTGGGTGCAGAATGGACTTGCTACTGAATTGTCGTGCAAACATTTTTTTGTTGAAACACTGATGTTTCTCGGGAATTAATAGGTATGAAATTATTAAAATCACGTCCACATGTGCTACGTTGCACTACAGTGCGCTCATCCACTTATGCTAATTTATCGTATGCCACAAAATATTGTAGTGTAACTTTCTATATTGTACGAAACTTTAAAAAGAATCTCACGCTAATCATAAACGGCTACGATAACTATTGTAGGATTGTATTTTCAAGACCACCTTTATCTAAAAAATTAGCGTCGTAAAGGGACTGTAAAAAAACAGCAAAAGGGTTTCCCTTCTCTACGCACCGCTCAAAGTCCCGAGTGCCGGGTCTGTGTCAGGTCTAACGCAAATTATTAGCACAACTCCAACCCCCGCCCCACCTTTCTTTCGCGTCCGGCTTCGCTCCACCTACCCTCAATAGATTCATTAAGACTCTAACGAGATCTACGGAGAATCAAGCGCTTTGTTTCCTTTAATACGATTTGTCCCAATATTTCTGTACAAACTCGAGGAACTCACAATTGGCCGCTGAATCAATACATCATTTGCATACAAAAACGCGTTTTGATGAATTTCAACTTGCAACAGAAATGATTCAGCGATTAATAATTCACCCTTCCTGACTTACTCGACATACAGCTTTGATAATTAGGCAGATTTCGCCGCTTTTGGCATATTTAACTACACACGTTTAGGGCGCTAAATTGAAAGACCCGTCGAATTTTGGGGAAAATATGATAGGTATATTTGTTCCTTTGATATTATCTCGTCATTTCGAGAGTGAATTAGGAAACTTTGTTAATTGACTACGTAGGGAGAGTAAGTTTGTTATATACGAGTGCCTTGAATTTACCATTATCAAAACAATAAGTAGGTACTATTAGGAATAAGGATTGAGTGTAATATCATCATCCACACAGTCCATTTATTATCAAGTAAGATAGCAGCCAAACCAAGCTTATATGCGTATAAATGAAACACCAGAATAAACTTTTAACACGACATACCCATCCCCCATTTTTTCTAAGAAACATATATCGTCTATCAAAAGTATGCAACAAACAACCTTCGCGAAAATGTTTACGCTCCGTAAATTATTCATCGTTTAACATTGCAAATTCGGTATGCAAATATTGACATTAAACACCTTTATTGTAGCACTAAACGCAAATCAATCGGAAGAGCCGAAACGAGGCTGAATTCGTAAGAGGTATTTTTCAAGCCGACTGCAGCTACGCGATAAGGCAGCTCTCGAAATGTGACCGAATTTCAATCAAATTTATGAGTTATAATAACGATTATAGGCACTTTATCTGCGCCCCGCATAAAATTTCGCAATTTGACTGAAAAGGTGAACTCTAGTGTAACAAATTTGGGCGCAATCGTAAGGCGTTGATAACGATTCGGAGAATTAATTTCGTGCGAAAAAACGCGAGTCTCCAAAGGGGAGTCACGTTGAAAGAGACGAAACGATGGATTGCTGCCCGTTTGTCAATGTTAATATTTATTAGTTACGATTTGGGACGATTTAGATATGAAATAATTAATGACCATTGTTTGTTTATCCTGACTCTGTTTTGTTTTCAGTGTATACCTTTTTATGTGGGATAGAAAGCCTCAAAGCTTTGTTGTTAAGATAATGATCATGTCATCATCATCATTTCGTGGCATTACAAATTCTAAATTGTTCCAGATACACAATTTAATAATTGAAATTGCATAAACACAAGAAGCTACAAATCCTTTACCCTAGCTGAAGTAAAAACGCAATACCCATAAGGAAAACCATTAACATCTGGCACATTCGCTATAATTTCTCCGATATAATAACTTATTATAACACTTAGCAAGAGTCACAGAGTGAAATCTTTGTTTTCGAAACCCCGGAGCGATCTGGACCGCTTGCAGCGATTGAAATTTAAAATATTGTACCCTTTGCCATTATACGCGCTTATTCACCCTTGAAATATCCCTAGGGGTGCCAGGTACTTCGATTGGGGGAAATATTTTACACTTGTTACTAAGGATGTCGCTTTCAAGCCTGCAATTTCTTAACTAATCGCATTACAAAGTCAAACTTATGTTTTAGACACGTAAGTTGAAATTCGCGTTTGCAGTTTTGTGAATATTTATAAAAAGTTAATTAATGTGTCGAGGATGAAAAATTGTTATTGAAACCGAGTTGATTGAACTGGCGATTTATAACTATGTCATTTTGGATGCTATGGTAATGAAATTGCGATTAATCATGGTGCGCACTCGCTATTCGGTGGGATTTTTCATTTTCACAGAAATTGCAATTAGCACAACATGTGTGTTGTGTTGAATATAACTAAAATATTTTAAGAGTTTAATTTAATTACAGTGTCAATTGACTTGTTTTTGGCTATTAAAACTAATAGCATATCATTCATAAAAAAACAGACACCATCTGACTGCAAATCTTAAGACTCCATAGTCCATACCCTGTCATACCTGTCTACTAACTACATTAAAATATGACTAAAATGTACCGTTAACTTTTCTATTTTTTGTATAGGATAGCGTTTGACAACAAATTCAAATATGATGAAAGTGGTGAGAGTGAGGTTGCCAGAACACACCAAAGCGTGCTGTTGCAGCCTGAAAGTATTACTTTCAAAGTAGTAGCTAGCTAGGCGAGCACTAGAAAATGCCTTAAAACTAACTGAGATGGCGCAAACCAAAAGTGACGACCCAAAGTGAGTCTTGGCCTCCGATAACAAAAGATGCCACTTCGGTCTGTCCTGCACCACCTCCTGCCAGTCCTCCACCTGGAGCTCGCGCAAATCCTTCGTGACTTCGTCTTTCCAGCGATATCTGGGACGGCCGACAGGGCGTAGGCCACTCGGCCGGCCACTGTATGCTCGTTTGACCGCACGATCCTCCCCCATTCTTTCAAGGTGGTTCTTTCTTTCAAATGCCTTACTATCAAGGTTTTTCTTCACAAAATGCTCAAGCTCATTGTAGAATTTGAACCAATAAGCTACGGTTCGCGAGCCTACTACTGACTACTACTGAGTTATAACTACTACTGAGCTATCATTGCTTCAACTTGGTTTTATTCAGTTCGGGTTCTAACGTTTCAATTTCCTATGAATTCTAATTTCCTTTTGGCTGCGTGTTACTAGTAATTCTAGTTGTTCATTAGTTCCCTAATTCCACTATTCAAACAAAGCAAACTGTTTTCTAGTAAACGATTTAATTTCCAAACGTATAGAGCTGTTCATGACGTGAAATAAGGGCAATACGAAATTAAATGTTTACTAAGCATTCTGTACGTTATAATTAAGCAAATAACTTCCCTCATTACTGGGCATCAAATACCTATTCTATGTTCTGCTAAGTGCTACTGTGTACCAGTTACAGAGATTGGTACGACTTTTCTAATTTCAATCATGCCATTTGCCCATCTATGAAAAAAAAAACTAAAAAAGCCTAATATAGGTACAGTAAAATTTGTATATTTTTATGAACAATAACGGTCAACGAAACAAACCTATGTAAAATTTAATTAACACAAAGTTATGTAAAATGTGTATTTGATTGCTGATGTAGTGAAGAAATTCTGGTCGTATTGCATTCCCTTTCATGTTAAATTTTCAAACCTAACGATGTTCCATCATGCACCTACGCGTACCATAACGTAGCCACAAAAAAACTGTCTAAATTTAAATGTGTTTAAAAACATCGGGGACTTTTTGTCAAACGCTCTACTGAAAGTTTAAGAAAACCCTGTCGTTAGATTAGGTCTTCAATGTTAGTTTTAAAGCTTTTGTTTTTGTAGTGTGTCTGAAATTGAATTCCTGAAAACATAGGTACTGTTCACACGGTATTGCGAATGTGGGGTGTTCGAAGCCCGCATTACTGCACATTAGGCGCGGACCACTGAGCGGAAGGCCAACGTTTACTTGATAAAATAAATTTGAACAAAACAAACGCATCCGGTGCGCCAATATGAATCCTCTGTGAAGTTGTGTTAAGCGGAATGGAAGCGGAAAAATGGTGGGCTAATATGCGGATACTTCGCGTTCCATACTCGAGGGATACTTGATTGTCGAATGTGAAAATATGCGCGATGCACTCGAGGATGTCAGTCGGAAAAATTTTGGGAAATCTTATTGGCCACAGTCTTTTCACTCGATTTTTCAACCCTCTTACCTGGCTTGGGTAGATGTTTTCATATTGCATGCGTGACTAGAATTTCATATCACAAAATATTTAGAATATTTTCCAAGAAAAAGTCGAGTGAAAGTTAAAACGATTTAGACGGTCGATTTAGTGAAGACTTATAAAATCTTTGATATGCTATATAGCTTTAAAAAAACTTGGTAGCTTTTCACAAAAAATCGTTTAAGTAAATATTGCAGAGTTGGACGATCGACTAGTTCAAAAGACTTGTCACCAATCTGATATTGTAGTAGCTTGCAACTAAGCCGAATTGAAGTGTCACGCGTAACGAGAGACCCTGAAGGGCACCCATTCGTTAGTTAACTCTTTTGGTAAAGCGACCCCTGGATAAGCCGGGTGCACTGCTAACATTATTTTCAATAATGATGGGAGGGGAGATGCGAGTGCCCTGTGTCTTGTTTATTGGATTTTTTGTTGCAATCTACATATGAATGGAAGTAGCAATCTGTCGGACGTTGAACGCTATTGAGTCGCTGCGAGGTGTTTACTTAATATATTTTCTAAAAGGACCAAAGTTTGATCGATTCAAGTTGTTTTGTTCCTCGATTAACGCATATGTGTTAACATTTTCACATTAATAAAATCCTATCCTATTGATCCTATAATAACATTGACTTTTAATTATATTAGCAACCAACTTAAGGTTGCTAATTAAATCTGCTGTGAAGTAGAAACTTGACATGCAAAGTTTTTGACGGGAAAAATATTAATATTTAAGTCGAAAGTTGTGAATTTGTCGAATGGTTTAAAGTCGACTCCAAGTTTTCCGAAGCAAGTTTAAAGTTTCGCTGCAAAGTAACACGCGTGTTGTTCGCTTTAATAAGTCCCGGCGCATGATAAATAGGATCAAGTGCGGGGACGTACGTGTCCTTAGTCTCTGTCTATAAGGGCTTAAACTATTCTTGCGTCCTTGTCGCGCGAGACGGTTGAGAATTTAATACGTTTGTGGACCAGAAAACTTCATGAAAGTGGTCTGAAGTAATGAGCATCATTATCGACGGCTTTTCCTTTAGATAAAAAGCTATTCGAAAAGTTATAAAAACGTATGCCGGGTTCAAACCACGAAGTGGAATAATTTGAATAAAGCTACAACGGATAGCAGTTTTATTTTAATCTGCAGTTGAAACTCTGATTTGTTTTTCATTTCCTGGTTGACCTAGTCTTCTTTGCGGGAATGAAATATCTTTTTAATATGAGCTTAAATTCTTTGTTGACAGCTGCTGCTGTTTCATGTTTCTACTTGACTTTAATATTCAGTTCTGTTTGTTAAACATAATACGACGTTGTTACAAAATATTGTATGCCTATATAATTTTCGGAAAATATTACTAGAATAATGTTAAATTTGGAATATTTGGGTCTTTTACAGACGCAGATTACGCTTTAGAATAAAACGAATAATAATTTATAATAGTACTGTTTATCCTGGGAAAAAGTATTGAAACTTCAACACTGCAATTTAATTAAGTCATAGATAAAAAAAAATGCTGATTAGCTACTTTAAATGTGCACTGAATGTGCGCTGAACAAACGGATTGATATAGGTACCTAAATGAACATAATAAATATATTACAAAATATGATTAGTCGTTAGTACTTGTATTTAAAAAGTCCGCAACACAAAATAACTAGTTTATATATTGAAACTGACTCTAGCTTTCAAATCTTACCCGCCCATGGGCTGTTCACTCGTTCTAAATACAGAAACTAAATAAAATAACATGAAGTAAATATTGTCATTTGGTTACTTAGATATTAATAGGTTGGATTGCGGTTAAAATGAAGCGGTATAATTTTTTTAATTAACGCATTTAGCCAAATACATACTTCTGAAACTGGAGCATGTAGGGACTGTAATTTTACAATTTACGTTCCAGTTGAATAAAACAGCTCCAAAGCGGATGTTTTTTCCACCGCTGTAACAACATTATAAACAGTCAACAAAGCGTGACGCACGTGCCATTTGAAGGGAACACTGCTATGACACTGGAATGAACCATATTTTAGTTGCAGCTTAACTTCATTACTTTACCAAACCTTCGAGCTAATTTCAACTCTATCCTAAACACTCTAAGGGCGTGAGTCGATGTGGGTTAATGAACACTGACGGAATAAGAATTAGATACGCACACATGCGTCTCTATAACAGGGGTTGGTATGGTAACCGGCAAGTGTATCGAAGTCTTAATTTGAATTTTGTACAGAACCCGTGTCTTGATGAAACTGTTTTCAAGTATTTCGCAAACATCATTAACTAAAACGTTTGGTTTATTACTGTGCAGGAAATACCTCTATCTCATTTCCTCAGCTATTCCACGAAAATTAATCTTCAATAATAATAATTTTCTAAGAATTAACGAACATAAGCATTCAGGAATACAGGTAATGAGTACCCAAACGTAAAGAGCTTTTACCCATAATTGCTTGAAGTTATAAATAACAGCGCGGTTATTTTATATAAAAAACAATCTTTAACAAAACTTTCCATTGCATTTGTTGCTTGTAGCAGAACCGAAACAATAAGGCAAAAAGTATATTTAAGCTCTATTTACGCCAAACAATCCAATTAGCATTGATTTATTTGACCTTTACCGAAACTACGCTTAGATCTATAGAATGACCAAGAACCCTCACTTGTCTGAAAAGGTCGCATTTATAAACAACACGTTAAACTTACATAAAGGAAACTACCAATAGACTGAGACAAAGCGAAGTCATCAATACACAAGCCTCCGAATGTTAGGGTACAGTACATTAGTAGTAGATTAATATACCTACCTATTCGTAGCTATTGCCATCTTGTAAGCCAGTACGTTAGCTCTATACAAATTGTTTGGTTCGCCACCCACACGCACATAAGTCTAGGCACTTGCACGCTTACTAGACGCTGTGTTTTGTCTTTTCACATTAGGCTGCGCCGCAATGTATTAATACTACATCTCTTTCCAACATTAAATGAACGACAAGGATAGCTGATTTTTGCGGTGCGGCCCGCCCGTATAGTGTGTGCAATATGGCTTATATCATACTAGTTGCCCCCCGTGGTTTCACCTGCATCTTCTCGTTATCCCGCAGGAATTTTCCGGGATAAAAAGAAGCCTTTGTGTTAATCCAGGGTATAAGCTATCTTCATTCAAAATTTCATCAAAATTGGTTTAGTAGTTACGGTGATACCTGGTAACAAACATGCACACACACACACAAACTTTCGCATTTATAATATTAGTAGGAAGAGTTGTGAAACTCTTGCAGCGTTGCACGTTACGTCCAAATGAAAGCAAGCTTTGGTACTGCACACCAATTACGTTGTAATATGTTGCCCTACCCTCTCTTATTGGAAGTCTTTCGATACACGCAATGCTCATTTGACTCGGATCACTAAATTGGACTATTGGAGGTTTTGTAATCGAGCGGATTCGTTTTTCGATCAAAAAGTCATAACATTACTCGATCGAGTGGAATAAGCTTTCGGTTTGAGTGTAAATGAATTCTGGACTAATCAAGATTGTGGCGTATGAAGATGAGAAGCGAAATTGTGTGACAATCTGATGCGACCAATTTGTAATTTCCAAAACCAATCTTATAAAAAAATTACGCTTAAGATGTTACTTACGTTGGCAAGTTTTGAAATGACTGGTTATATATTAAACTAGTGGCCTGCACTGCAGCCTTGCAGCCGTAAAAATTGACAAAAAGTTATGGAAACTTTAATATTTCATGGTGATTTTTTACGATCCTGAGTCTTGGATATTTCTATCTATATAAATGTTTATCGTTGTCTAGTACCCATAACACAACTTTCGAGCTTAATTTGGGGCTGGGTCAATTTGTGTGCAATTGTCCCCCAATATTTATTTATTTATCAGGAATAGCGGTTGAACTATGTACGTTGAAATGTCAGTGAGATCAGGACTTAGGTTTTTGTACATATAAATAGAAGATCTCAGTGTCGTTCTTCTCTAATTCTATGTGGTCTGAAAATACGAGTGTAATTATAGCCTCATTAGAAAATATACAAATGCGCATCATCATATAAATAAAAGGAGAAAAGTGAGCGAAAAACAAATCCAAACAAGCTTCATCTGAACTCAATTGCACTTTCAATAATACCATTGCACAGTTTCAAAGTAAACTTAAATTTAATGTACGCACTGAAAATGGTTCATTTAATTCCATGCCATGCTTGATTAACTCGATTTCCATTTTAATTATTATAACTGCAATTGATTCACACGAATTAATATCAGTATTATCTCCGCAAATTAGAGGAATGATTTGAGCTCGCTTGTTTTGTAGGTGTCCCGCGGGAATGGCGTAATGTAATGTTAGCGTTTCGAATCGTTTAGCATATTGATAAACCTGTCGCAGATAGCATGTTTGTTTATCATAATATATTTTAATGACTGCGATGATACACATTTAAAGTAATTTAGGTACAGTACTGACCGGTTTAAAATTCCTGTGAAGTTTTTAAAACTTTTTTTGTATCTATTATATTCATCTCTACATATTATGACTTATAAAAATATGTGCGAATTTTCCATCGCTACCGGTGAACGAAAAATCGCGAATAACCCGGCATGCCCAAGAATCACAGCATTAAGGGGCAGGCAGCTTTTATATAATAACCTGCACTGGGTAGATTAAAGCCTATGTATATACTCTTTCCAAT
Organism: Opisthograptis luteolata; assembly: GCA_931315375.2. NCBI lineage: Eukaryota > Metazoa > Arthropoda > Insecta > Lepidoptera > Geometridae > Opisthograptis > Opisthograptis luteolata. The sequence goes on along the minus strand of OV928047.1, from coordinate 5,808,563 downwards.
TAATTATTTATTTGTAGACAATTTAATCCGAACTCAAGAAATAACATGTTTGTTTTTTTATTTATTTTTTATTTCTGTTATCGTAAGATGTAGGTTTTTTGTAAATTATGTTTAAGAAGGTTAAACACATTTTAATGGTAGAGTACCTATAGTAGTGTTATAAAAATATCTATCTTACATTTTAGATTAAGTCTTGGGAGCACTCAACTAGTTAATTCAAATAAAAAGCAATATGATTATGATCAGAATTTTGGAGTTTTCACTCGTGAAGGGTGTTTTACCCTACCTTTGCTACCATATAAATATACGCAGTAAGAACATATAAACATAACCACACCGAGCAGCGTGTGTGTACCATGTACTTGCTGAGGTCCTTGAATGTTTCGAATTATTCATAGAGCCTATTTTAGAATAAAACAAATTTCAGTCTGTTGTTAACTTATTATTATGCTATTTTGTTACTTGAACGACCGATGTAAATACATAATATAATGATGATAAATTTCAGACTATATACATATTTTAGTTTCCATTGTAATGGTGAAAATCTAGGTACTTAATGATTTTATTTAAAAACAATAGCAATCGCAGAACTGCTGTGTCTTTATGTGCGTGGAGATTACAGTAAAAAAATTTATCAGGCTAAAGAAATAAAATCAAGTTTTTTGTAAGAGCTTGAGTTACTGCTGGTTTCCTTTACAGCGTCTCAGCTATCTCTCGCGATCTTTAACTTAATTAGAGAGAAGCCAGCGAAGAAAGTATTCAAAGAAATTAGCCGGTTAATTCGGGTAATGATACTGGGTAATGTGATTAATAACTGAAGCTCGAGATTGGAGCTAAGAAATTACTCCCATATTTATTTAGTTAACTCAGAGCAGTTGGATTAATTATTTTCGTGATTAATTTGGGCGGTTGTTGGTATAAGTTTTAAGTACCTACCAATGTAGTTAATTTCAATTTTTAGTCTGAAAAGTTTGATTAAGCTGCATGCCCTTCGTAAACACAACACGTCAGTTAAACAATTCTGTACAAATTAAATGTATGTAAATCATCGCAATCGATAGTACTTGACTTCGAGTAAATATGTAATTCTCTATGCAATGAAAGCACAAAAAGAAATACTCTTATCTTTTTTTTTTTCTTATAGGATAGCGTTTGACCACAAGTCACCTGATGTTAAGTGACGATGTGATCGAAGGTGGCGCCACGCTACATCTGGATTAGGACCTGGCTCTCAAGTGGGGCTGCTGGAACACACCGCTTGGACGACAGATTCTTAACGAGTCATCATCATCACCATCAGCCGGAAGAAGTCCACTGCTGAACATAGGCCTCCCCCTTTGAACGCCACCACGAACGGCTATTAGCCATTTGCATTCATCGGCTCCCTGCGACTCTTACAATGTCGTCGGTCCACCTAGTGGGGGGCCTACTTACAGAGCGTCTCCCGGTCTTCGTTCAAGTAGGAGTATTTGAAAATGTCCTACCACCAATCTATGGTTTCATCACGCAATGTCAAGCAAATTAGCGCGTTGCTTGCTTCTTGTTTCAACAGTTGTATGAAGTATCCCCCATTTGCGTGACGTGGCGTCGTATACTGACATGCCAGCGTGCTTCTAATGACGCTTCCAAGTATAGCAAGTAACACGAAACTTGTAGCGACTTTTCCGTGTTAAATAAAAGATGACCTAGAGTTTATTTTAAAAGTATCAAATTAGTTCAAGACCAGGGCCCTTATACGTTATGACCATCAAGATTCCTTGCTAATAACGTGTGACGTCATAACGAGCTCTAAACGCAAACACGTGGTTGTCAAATTTGATAGTGGCATGCAAAGAACTACTTACTACCTACTAGTAATGTGCCCGCGTTACGTGCTTAAATGGTCATAGCGAATAAGGGCTTTGTCTTTAACCAAATATGCCTTTAACTGTTACGAAATATATAATTTTTTAAGAAAGCTCTTTAGCTTTTTTTTTTCATTCACTCATTTTCATTGGACGACGACATGGTGTGGAATGCTTCTGCCCCTACCTCTTACAAACCATGTCACTTTGGTGGATCCATCAAACATCATGTCAAAGTCATGCTACATCATACATCGTCCTACTACTACTTCAAAATCACCTTGCTGTCATGTTAAATATTTGTGGGCACAGCGTCACTTTTTGAATCGCCACAGCAAGCATGTTACTTATTTATTTGAGTTTAAATATTTTGCGTCCTTTTATTAAAACTTTATGCTGAGTTACAAAGTTGTCTGTGAGTAGATGAGTTTTAAAGTGGACAGTTGTTTAGGGAAACTTCCGCGATGTTAATGAATTACTTATAAAGAGAACTCGAACTGACACAGCAGTTTATTTCACCTTAAGCCAATATAACATGAGTAAGGACAAACTGGTCCAATGTCATTGGCTTTTCATTAAAAAAATAACTTTGTTATAGTAACAGCTAGTTAACAAAAATTTAATGCAAAAAGTTAACTGTGTTTGTAGTTTGTACTATTGCATTGTGACATACGACCAGTTTCAATAACCTGTCTAACTGTCTATCCACGGTTTGTCTTACTGGAGATATAAATTTGACACAAGTAAAATTTGTAAAATTTCAAGGGCAAACCGTGGATAGGTTATTGAAACTGGTTGATAGTTGAAGGAAGCGTACAGAAGTTCAGAAAATATCAACAAATTCAAAAATAAACAATCGTTCAAGAGTCAATCCATGTGTACCCAAGTGTAGTAAACGTAGAGGAAGTCGCTTAATCTAGTTGAGTAAGAATCGCAGGGAGCCGATGGATGCAAATGGCTAATAGCCGTTCATATTGCCCTTGGTGGCGTTCAAGGGGGGAGGCCTTTGTTCAGCAGTGGACTTCTTCTGGCTGATGACGCTGATGATGATGATGAATAGAATCCAACATTAGAATAAATCAAATTACCAATACTTTTCGGTGGGTACTCTATGGATTCGACCAATCCCATATGTTCAGTATTATTTCCTTACTGGTAGAACATAACGCGTTAGTTTGAGGAACGTCCTTCAAACTTATTTTAAATTAACTTACTTGTCCCAGTTTCAGTCTAAATGTAGACGGCTAGTTCGTTAAATGATTAGTTACGAGTGGTTCTAGCCTTTGAAACTGGTAAACGCTTGTTGAGAGTTTGGAATGTACACACTTTCTAGCTAATGTAATGTTTCAAGTATGAAATGTACACCTTTTGCTAACTAAAAAAACAGAGTACTACATTTATTGACATCTTTGATCTGCTAAGGTCAACAATAGTGAAAAATATTCAGACCAATCGTAAGCAGTTGATCTTATAATATCAAAACAAAACAATGAAGACAATAACTACTAAGGTGCCAAAGCGTCAGTGTACAGTCTGATCGCTAAAAGCAATCTCTTCCATACAACCATTGGATGGAAAGGATATATGGAGAAAGTTTGAGACGGGGTTATATACTTATCTCACTCACATAACTAAATAAAAGAATACAAAAAAAAATTATAACAATATGTATAAACTACCTTACATAACATGTAAATAAATATGCTATCATCTAAAGAAATATATAAGTATGTACCTATTGAGAAGTACATAACATCAAGTTTTTTTGTATGCTTTTACCTTCCTCTAATCGTGCTCCTCAATAATGTTTTCATTTCCACCATCCTCTAGTTCCTACTGAAGTAAACCACTCATAGATAGACTTTAAATACTTTTATTCCAACATAGATTATTCCAATTATTCCAACTATACATTATAAAATATTCTTGGGCAAAGTAATTGAACTATGATACAGATTATCACTCCTTATCTTTCTATATTGTGGCGACTCGTCGATGGTTGGACTCGAACTGACTGCTTCACTACCGTTTCTCATAAGCACACCTCGGCTGGCCTGCGGATTGCGAGGGAAACCATTTCATTGGCTTTCATCGATAGGCTCAGAGCTCACCCAATCCGCTACCAGCCGGTGTTGCCATGTTTGAAAATATACAGGCAATATGAAAAATCACGACATTCGGCCATCCGACATCGTGCGACCTCCTGGCGTACGATCGTACAGCAGTCAATTCTTATCTTATCAACGAAACATAACATAGCAAAATATATCAGCAATCAAGTCTTATCTTATATAATATCAATGAAACATAACATAACAAAATGTATCAGCAATCAAGTCTTATCTTATATAATGTCAATGAAACATAACATAACAAAATGTATTAGCAATCAAGTCTTATCTTATATAATATCAATGAAACATAACATAACAAAACGTATCAGCAATCAAGTCTTATCTTATATAATATCAATGAAACATAACATAACAAAATGTATTAGCAATCAAGTCTTATATAATATCAATGAAACATAACATAACAAAATGTATCAGCAATCAAGTCTTATCTTATATAATATCAATGAAACATAACATAACAAAATGTATCAGCAATCAAGTCTTATCTTATTTGTCAATAAAACATAACATAACAAAATATATCAGCAATCAATTCTTATCTTATTTGTCAATAAAACATAACATAACAAAATATATCAGCAATCAATTCTTATCTTATTTGTCAATAAAACATAACATAACAAAAGGTACAACATATAAGTATGTAATGTTTACACAAAAAATAATCGCCAAAACAACTATGTAAATAAACTATTAAAATATAATTATTGCTATGATTATTTTACAATAACTTATAGGAATAGGTAATATTACATTAATTTCATACTTTACCTAACAGTTAATGTATCTTTATCCTAATAAAAATGGATCGCCACGACTCACGACATTCGGTCAAAATGCTTTTTCTGTTTACGTTTCTGTAGCACTGACAGTTTAGCATCATTGTCACTATCTGAATTAAAAGAATGATCAAAAATTTTTGCCTGCATCGAGCATTGGAGAATTTATGTTAATTCATGATTTCATTCTGTCAGTTGCAACAACGGATTTAAAAGAGCGTTTGCTTTTATTCGACCCAGGTACATTAGTAATTGTATATCTATCTTCACCTATACTAATCCTTACAGCCTTATATACTGAGTTCAATAAAACAGTTTTGTACTGTTTTAGTAATTGCACAATTTGCCAAATCCAAATGGGAGATTTGGATTTTTCCCTAAGAAAACAGATACTGTAAGAACTACACCGGTAGAACGGTGTCATACTTAAATTTTTGTTTATACTGTTTCGCACTTATATTTGCAGACACTTCGGCTCGCACTTTCTGTAAAGCCATGGACGCGCCTAATTGTGTCAATATTCAAGTTTATTGGTAAGACGCAATCAGACATCAAGCAAAACCTCAGCTGCCGTTTTCCGTATTTCCGTGTGTATTTACGGTAGGTACCTATTATTGTTGCCTTATTGAAATAAATAATAGCCACGCGTCCTAGTCACGTTCATCTTTACCAGAAATATGTTTGGTTAATAATGCATTTAAAATGGTTGGATTAAACCGTTCAGCTTGACTTAGCTCTGGGATACGCCACTGTGTTTTACACATGTGTAACGCAGTGTCGGTCACAAAAACATTAAAAAAAACCCCGCTATTTTAAGGGAGGTACAATGGTCTGATATTATTCAAACTGGCAAGCCAAAATCGTAAAATATATTTTGAAGGACTGTTTTTTGGTTTTTATATCATTCACAGCCTTGGCGAAGACATATCTCGCGAACCCGTCTACGACAGTAACGATATAGGCATTGCCGTTGCCCCTTTTGCTTCTACAGATGGACCAAGACAGTCAATATGTACCGTATGAAAGAAAGCAACGTATTTTAGGAAACCAGTATTTTAATCAGTTGTTTCCCTAAGGTGACCTATGTCATCGTGGTTGTATATATAAACATATGTGTAATTTTGCGTTACGAGGAACTACCAAGCACAGTCATTTGTTCTTCTACTTTATTTATAAACTTAAGGTTATTGACCACATAGTGTTGAACGTCTTTAACCTCTTCGCCAGTGTCAGGCTTCAGGATTTTCATTATTCGAGACATGTGAGGGTCAGTCATTTGTCAAATTTAGACCTAGTTCTACTTTTCAATATTATGTACAATAACAGTTGAATCGTCAGTTGAGTCAATCATTAAGTCGAATCGACTTGGAGCGCCCACTTGAGCCATACGAGGCCTCGGTTGATATTCTATTAGCTGAAATTTCATACCCAAAATAATTTATAGAACTATCAAAATGAAACGGCATATAGACAATTTTAATGTAAGATTATTGTATCCGGGTATCTTGAGAACATTTTCTAAGCGAACAAATCATTGTTGTAGATCTACCGATTGCCTAAGGATGTCGTCTAGCCAATCCAATGCAGATTCAAATCGTTTCGAGCTCAGCATGGTTTTGACTACTTTCTGGAATACCGCTACCACATAAGTGTCACATAAAATGGAAGATGCAAGATTGAAACAAAAATGTAATACCGCTAAGGAAAATTCCTTTCTTTGTTTTTATTACTAACGGCTTTAAAATCAATACATATTCGCGGCTCACTCTTTCCCCATTTTTTTTTTGACCACTAAACGGGGCTGGCTTTTAGAACATGATTTTTGTATGATCCCATTTTCAAAAAAAAGTTAATTTACTTGTTCTTTACTACTATGTGATAGCTGTGATATGGGGGATAAATCACTGGTTTATTGTTGAACAAATCTATTTGCATTTCTGTACCACTAACGCAACCTATCACGGCTAAACGTAGAGCAAAACAATCGCAGTAAGACTGCTGTAGTGCAAAGGTGGTCGTCTCAGAAAGTTCTGTCAAATCTTGTCCTAACAGTAAAGGCAACTATAAATTCCTTGAAACAATTTTCAAACTAAGCACAACGCGTCTGATTCTCGTATAAGACTGCCTGTTACATCCAAAATCAATACACGCAGCAAGTTCTAGCCACTAATCTCCGCTTCTTTGCAAAATTGGTCGTAATTGTTTTGAGCATACGTTGTATCGGTTTTTAAAGTCAATGGGCTAAGCTTACAATGTTCCAGGGCTGGACACCTTATGATGAGCCTAGCACACTTGAAATAAATATGATTTATTAAAACTAATAAAGAAGTCACCGAGATATCATTTTAAATGTATGTCCAACTAGAATTTGGTCGGTTGGTCATCATAACGTACTTTGGTTGAGAGTTAAAAAAAATTTAATAAGTCTACTGGTTCCTTACAATTCCGAGTCTGTGCGCCATTTCTAATTGATCCAATATCCAATATACCGTAAACGATTCAATCTGCGGCATTTTTTTTTTTTTTGCTAATAACTCCACATCCACTTAACAAAGTTAACTGGTTGTAAAAGTACCTAATCTTGCAAATTATCAATTATTGCACGACTACCCTAACATTTCTTCGAGAAGCCGACCATTATTTTACTTACTAAGAAGCTTAGTTTTCCTGCAGCCTAGACTGTTAATCAGCCCAATCACACTTTTATTGAGCCAATTTTTGTTAAGCAAAATGAATGGCTTGCTTCTCATCCCAATCATAAAATGATTGCACACTTTCACATTCTTAACCTATAGTATCTTTAACCTATTATTAATCCACAATAATTATTATATATATATCCTTATGTATAAACTCGGGAATAACGTTATTTAAATGATTGCTAATTGAGCGAATAGGTTTCTGTTAGTCTGTTTGTGCAAAGAAGATATTCATTCCAGTACCTCATCAGCTGTGAAAAGACTCGTGCAGTTTCTTTCTCTCTGGGCTGCGTGGCGGAGGTGAAGACGGTTCATCGGTTTCCACTGCATTCTTACTCTTGTCTTCAATATTTTCCACGCCCCACTCGAAACGATTGTGGATTTTCTTACGAGCACGCAGTCGTCCACGCAGAACGTCAGCAGAGTCGTCCATGTCATTCGATATCACCTCGGAAAAAATTTAATGTATGAATAAAACATTTCAAATGAACAACATCAATTAGTAATTCAAATTTTTATGCTAACTTCGCTTATTATCATTTATTTTAAAGGTTTCAAGTTAATCAAGACATGGCAATATTTCTTTTTCCTATATATATTTTTTTTTTCTGCTAGTAATCTGAAACTGGTACTATTATTAATCGAATTAAGACATATGTATTTGGGTATGTAGTCTGTCTAGTAAATGCGTTGGATTACATGGCACACTTAGCCCCTATCTCACATGGCATACATAGCCCCTACGTGAACACGCTGGATCACATGGCACACTTGGCCCCTAACTAACATGGCATACATAGCCCCTACGTGAACACGCTGGATCACATGGCACACTTGGCCCCTAACTAACATGGCATACATAGCCCCTACGTGAACACGCTGGATCACATGGCATACTTAGCCCCTAACTCACATGGCATACATAGCCCCTAACTCACATGGCATACATAGCCCCTAACTCACATGGCATACATAGCCCCTACGTGAACACGCTGGATCACATGGCACACTGGGCCCCTAACTAACATGGCATACGAGAACATGATATTCCCACTCATTTGTGACCTCATGGTCTTAAGTATGTGATCACTTTGTAGGAATTAATCATCACCAGTTGGCAACATTTATCAGAATCGTTGATCCGACTGAATGGTCTGATGATAGATTAATGCCACCAGAAATAAATGAGTGTTGGTTCTCGAAACCACAATTGGAGGGTAGCCCCAACCGTATGGTTCAAAATCTCAACACAAATCTAATCTTTATACTTCTTACTTCAATATTCAGCTATCATTTTCAATTACGAAAATTTTGCACAGAGACGGCAATTCCAAAACCGCTATTGGAGGGTAGCCCCAATCAAACAAATCAGAATATTGACTCTGTACATCCAATTATAGCTAGCACAACCGGATAGTCTCGGAATAGTTCCGACCGGCTCGTACTAACAAAATCTTTGGTATTCCGCAAATACAAATGACCCTCAAATATATAAATAAAAAAGTATAATCACACGAGTTAGAATCTCAAGTACCATACACAATTTCATTCTCAAATCAAAGGCTCAATTCATTCTCAAATCAAAGGTTGCTATATCATTTGTATCGGAATTTTGTGCAATGTCGGTATCACAAAGTTGCTATCAGAGAGTAGCTCTGACCAAACGAGTTTGCAAAACGACAAAACACATTCAATTAAGTTTGCAAGATCGGATAATCTCGGGATAGTCCCGACCGGCCAGTGCTAACAAAATATTCAGTAATTCCATGAATTCAAATGATACAAAAATATAATATAAATATATAAAATGATAATCACACGAATTAGAATTTCAAGTGTCATACACATAATTTTAGTATCATATCAAAGGTTGCATGCTATATCATTTGTATCAGAATTTTTGTACAATGTCGGTAGTTACAAAATTGCTATCAGAGAGTAGCTCTGATCAAATAATTTTTGTAAAACGACATAAATACATTCAATTAAGTTCGCAAGACCGGATAGTCTCGTTATAATCCCGACCGGTCTGTACTAACAAAATTTTCAGTGATTCCATGAATTCAAACGATATAAATATCATCAATTCAATAAGTGCGTAATAAGCCAAAATAATTCCATACCTTGGTTCTTTCCCGCTTCTGAGATGAAGTAAACCACTCATAGATAGACTTTAAATACTTTTATTCCAACATAGATTATTCCAATTATTCCAACTATACATTATAAAATATTCTTGGGCAAAGTAATTGAACTATGATACAGATTATCACTCCTTATCTTTCTATATTGTGGCGACTCGTCGATGGTTGGACTCGAACTGACTGCTTCACTACCGTTTCTCATAAGCACACCTCGGCTGGCCTGCGGATTGCGAGGGAAACCATTTCATTGGCTTTCATCGATAGGCTCAGAGCTCACCCAATCCGCTACCAGCCGGTGTTGCCATGTTTGAAAATATACAGGCAATATGAAAAATCACGACACTACTATAAGCACTTTTAATAAAAAGCTCAAAATCAAAATGTCACCAAAAATTCGAAACCCTTCCCCAAAACTTCACGATCTTAATCTCACGAACTCAATCCTGCAGAAAATTCGAGTTCATACCCCGTAATGGAAAGCGTACTGAACCATCCAGCTGCGCTGTGGACGTTTTATTTATTAATATAATTAACTCTGAACGTATCGGACTTTGTACTTAAAGCTTGTTTAAAAATTTTGCGCCAGTTTCTCCCGTGAAGTTGTTGCCCCGCGAGCCTTCAGTCTTAATTATTACTTTGGGAAAATTAAGACTGTCGTTTACCCCGGGAGTGCCCGAAGTACCTCGGAGCCCGGAGTGCCCGACGAAGGTTTTGCTCCTCCATTTATCTAAATGTACTTTGTCTTGTTGGGGCGATGTTCTCGATATGTGGAGAGGCCTTACGACGCTGTTTTTATTTGTGAAAAGTTATTTTGTTTCGGTAATATCGTTTTTTTAGATTTAGTGAGAACAACAACGAAACCAAATAATAGACAAAAAACAACAGCCTACTTTTCAAAACTATGTCATAAATTATTTATTTCGTTTTTACTTTTCACTGCTGTAATGCTGGCTTTCTATCAGAGAGAGAAAGTTTATGGACGGACGGACATAATCCACCACGCGGGCCCAGTGCGGGTTGGTGGATAACCTAGATAGGCTAGATAGTCACCAGCTCTTATATCGAAGTTTACAGGCCGCCCAAAGTCCTCCGACGTAAAAAATAAATTGGTGGTTTCATATTATAAATAGTTTGCTTGTTCGAGCGCCTCATTTATCGCACCGCCACCGACGGCACCAGTCGCGCTGATTCGCCCTCTCTTTGTCACACCTTTTATATATTTCGTACATAATCATAATATACCAGTTTCTACAGTCCACTATTGTTTATTTGAAGACCTACAATAGTTAGATCCCTAACATTGCTCTTAAAACAACTCTACTGCTTTATTCATCCCAATGCCGACGTTAACTCAAACTAACATAACTATTTTAATAAATTGTAAAGAAGAAAAATTTTTTTTGAGATCTTTAGCTTCAACATCGACTCCACATCTTCACTCATCCCAATGCCGGCTCAAAGTAATGACGAGCGTTAAGTACATTACCTATTGTAGTACTTTGAGGCGTCTACAGCTTCGCGTACGTATGAGCCGCTTTTACTCTAATAATTATGAGCCCGACACTTTAACATAATTACGTAATGCGGGGCCCAATGTTATCTTTTCCCTTTAATATATTCGTTGGTAAGTACTTTCATAAATATTTTAAGTCATATTACTGTTAAGTAACTGTACTTTGCGTCTTAGCCCGCTTCGGTAAGTTTTCTGTCCTCCATGCAGGATCTAGAACTTTTAAAGAAATTGATTATTACCTATAGGTGTACCGTTATGAAAATATACTATTCAAACGTTATGCTGCTTAGTGATCACAAACACACAGAACCTCAAATTGTCGCATAAATTCAACGTTAATACGATACTATTGAGTCACAAGAACATTTAAAAATTGACGAATTATTATTTCGTTACTTTCTGGTGTACGTTTTTATAGTTCCTGTTTCTGTACTTGGGTGATTATAAATTAGGCTTAGAACATTTCTGTATCAACTTATGAACAAACTTCTCTTACCAATATAAATACAAAAAAAAACTCAAACAATAAAAACATATAGAAAAGTTGGAAAGTTTTGGGAAAATCTCACATTTTGTTTCCAGTTAGTTTTTTTATTCGTTTACTTGTTAAAAGTTCCTCGAATACAATTATAGCAAACGGATTCAAGACAAGGACGCAATTATATTGAATCTGCAATAAACATTCGCAAATTAATGGTTAACCAATTTGGCAAAGATTTTCATTTGCAGCGGGCGAAATGCGGTCGACTCTCATTTTCGTTGCAGTTGTGAATAACAAAATTTGGATTCTGCGGCCAAACGGATTACTAAATATTAAGCGTGGTTAATTAATACACGCATTATATACCATACCTACTGTAACATTTTAATGAAATAATTTTTGTGAGTTGGTTTGGCTCTGAAATCATTGATCCAATTTTTTCCTTATCTTTCACATAGCTACCCAAGTATAGGCTATGTTTTATAGTGATAAAAATCCTGCGGAAATCTCAACGTAGGTAATACCATAGGAAACAGTAAACAGTAGATATATTGGGTGCACAACTAAAGAAATGTTTGTATAGATTTACAAATAGTGCAACGGGTCGTTTACATGTAAAAAATGTGTTTGTATTCTCTGTAAGCACTGATACGAAATATCTTATCCGGTGGCTTGGTCTTTTTTACATCTGCCTGATTTTTCAATAACACGATACGCCTAAACAGAGAACTGTCTCTCAAGTGAGGCTGCCAGAACACACGGACAGATGCATGCCGTCGTACGCATATCGTGATGAATGCTACTTTAACATTCATTTTTCTATTTTTTTTAAAAGCGCTTTGTGGAAACATATTTATTAATCTACTAAAAATGCCTGAAAAATTCCAAAACATAATTAATGAAGTCAAGTTTTCTAAGAGCGTTGTTTACGACTTTAAAAACTTATCTCGTCAAAATCTTACGGTAGTTTGTTTAACGACTTTTGAAAATGTACGTCTTAAAATATATATCAAAAGTTGTTTCACTACGAAATGTATCTTCAGGGCCACAAAAAACGGAACTCTTCTTAAAGAAAAGAAGACTCTACTGTGCTTGGAACTATGCTCTTTCCGAGTAATCTAAACTAACAAGTCATAGTCAAAGAAGGAATTTAAATGAAACAAAACAAGTGAAGACTTTAATTTAACACATACAATATTCTACTTATATTATTAAGGAGAGCGTTTTTATTTTGTCACGAATAAAAACCTTTCAGTCACAATGCATCAATATTCAATTTAGCTACCTAGTAAGTGGTGTATAAAAATTGCAATAAAATAAAACTTGAGAGATTTACAAAATAAACCAGCTCCTAATACCACCATGCTTCAAGTTCAACGATAGCGTTAAATTTTAAAACACATAGGTATTTTTTTCTTAGGAATTTTTACTATCAAAGACGTGAATTAATTTTTTGTCGCCATTAAACGTTTCTTCTCCCCGTCTGAGATGTGAACGAAGATTAGCGTTGCATCTTTAATTAAAATCCGGTTTACGGCTCCAGCCGTTTTATTTAACATTTTTAATTACCCACAGTTTTAACATCCCTTTTCAGCATCTAAGCAAGACATAAAACTGAGGGCGAAAATGGTGTTTACACAATTTTATTCGGAGTTCAGTTTGGTGCTATTTTTTCGTCTTCGAATTTAAATTAACATTGGAATTGAAATTAAAGTTCAAACATTTATGTCTTCAAGATTCAAATTGATTTATTTATTTTTTTATTTAAGGATGTATGCGTTCTTCAAAGTTTCAAATTGGTGTTAACAATTGAAATTATTAGGCACTTTCATCTTGTAGAGTTCAGTAATATTATATCAACAGTATTTTGTTTCGGTCGTGGTAAAAATTAACACAGGACATTATTCTCACTTTTAATTTTTCCTTCCTTGAATTTGAAACCTCTTTTCATATTAAAAAAGGGCGCGTAACGTTGGAAGTTGCAAATTAAAATTGGCCGTAAAAAGTACAATATCTTATTTAATTCAATGTCTATCTTTATCTTCTACGTTAACAAACATTTAAGCCGATATCAAAAGAATTTAATTCTGGCACGTTTCGTAAAAATATACACGTTTACTTAGCAGTCGTCCTTAAAGATAAACCGCGGCAGTTGTTAACACATGTTTTTATTTTTCAGCCTGTCCTAAAATTAAACAGACGTGGTTGGATTTGGAAATAAATTTACTTGTCTACGAAATTCAATGGTTATTCTTTGGGTTTTGTTACGTCGGCCATGCTTTTCACGGCGGTTTTCGTTACGGACAACTTCGCGTTCGGTTTTTCTCTTTTACTGTATGTTTCAGCGTAGCTGTCACACGCTTCAAGCACTGTTATCCGAGCCACTGTGTATTCTTAAGCATAATTTCAAAGAGGATGTAAATATTTATGAAATCTCCGGATTAAATCCAGTCTTCTGTTTACGACGTCGTATTGTTCTTTTCGCAGACGTTTGGGTAATAAAACTGTATTATAGCCGTTGATGTCGAATGCCTAATGTTGGTGGAATAAATTAGCTTTAAATTTTTCTGGCAATAGATGACAAAACAAGGAAGTCACGTGATTTAAGTGGTCACGAGAAGTTATCTATCAGTTTGAAGTAAATTTGATAGGGCTCATGTGTTAATAATTTATTGACATCCAAATCCTTCAAACTGGAACAAAACAATGCAGAAAAGCGAAATTATAATCCTTCTTCGCAGCTTTTTAGCAAGAATCTCTACTACTAAGTACTAATACCAACCCGCACTGGGCCAGCGTGGTAGATTACAGCCCATACTCTCTCTCTGAGAGAAGGCCATAGTCCCAGCAGTGGGAACGTGAAAGGCAATCCTAAGTTATCTAGCTGCTTGTAAATATAAACTCTTGTAACCTTTCTTTTAGATTTCATATTATTTTCTTCAATAAAGTACGGTATAGTCCATCATTGGAAATACGCTTGCGGCTCTTGGTGGGTGCAGGAAAGCCTGTAGAACTACTGCTGCTCTCTGTAAAGTTGTAAAATATCATCCACCTTACACCTCGGAATATCTATTTTGTAATAAATAAAGCTTCTATTTGTTGATATAAAACCTTTACGGACATAAGTTACTTTTTAACACATATATTTTTTAATATTAGTACACGGTATACTACGATTTTAAAACTGACTGACAATTAAAACTAACTTCTTGTAGATGTAGGGCGCATTGGATAGACAATATAAGAGGTTAGGGAGTAGGGCGGCTAAGTAATTAAAATTATGTCTAAAGTTATCTTTTTATAAGAATGTTACGTAAAGTTATTGTGATCAAGTTCTGAGCTACGTCACAAAATGTATACCGATTAACTGCTACGTTTCAAATTTTAAGTCCGTAGATTATCGAGAAGTTAGTTTAAAATCGATTTCAAAATTCCTGCCAGACAGACAACAAGAGTGAATAAAGATAAAAAGCATCAGACATAGCTAGAATGGAATAATAAGACATTGTTCTTCTCACAGCCTAGAGACCCACCCTAGAGTTAACACTGAAATATGTCGGAGCAGTAACTTAGCCGGATGTGAGCCATATTAGGTTATCTCCCGAGACCGAGTTAATGTACCTACCTACTTCAGACACCGTCTTGGGGAATATGAGAGGAATCAATAATCCCATAACACACTATTAGGCTGAGAGCCAACGGACCATATCACTTATCTTACAAGAATGTGACTTTAGCAGTGGGCAATAACAGTTTCGAACTCAAATATGTCTAACTGCTCCCACGGCTCTGGCGACAGCTTTCTTTGCAAACACCTAAAACTCAAGAGAACTTTTAGTTTACATTTCGTATTTGATTCTTTAAGTTTGTTCTATAGCTTTGGGACTTTTACTATATCAATCATTGTTAGAATTTTATTCATTTAGTCAGCTTGCGGTAAGGACATTTTAGACTAATATTTTATTTGCAAAATCCAGTAAACTCACACAATATGTCTCTAAGTAAGAAATAGCCGTAACGGTGTAAGCTTTTATTGGTTTTGGTAACTGTGTCCTAATCAAAGTAAGTATGTCAAACGTCAAATGACAGGGTGGAATAGTTTATAATAATATCTTATCTTTTATTATTGTTTCACTTCTAATACCAACTTTAGTACATATGGAAAACAATAATTTTGAATTTTAGTCTTGTATTTCGAAAATATTTCATTATATCTGTCTTAAAATGACGGCTGGCTCTCAGACTATATCCTTTGAAATCCATTTATGAAATATCACATAAAACAGTCCTTGGGTTTATTTATTCTTTCCTCCGAGATCAAATAGCTTTTGTCCTACCCTGTTTACTTATTCAAACAAAATTACATATGCCTGTTTCTGGATCGCCAAT
This sequence comes from Opisthograptis luteolata, assembly GCA_931315375.2. NCBI lineage: Eukaryota > Metazoa > Arthropoda > Insecta > Lepidoptera > Geometridae > Opisthograptis > Opisthograptis luteolata. Next base: position 5,792,573 of record OV928047.1, on the reverse strand, counting down.
GGTCGAATTTTTACGCTTAGAAGATAGTGCCATGAATATAAATCTATCGTAAAGGACACCGAGGAGAGGTTAACTGACTTTACGGCGTATCTCACTTTGCATTCTTTGTACGGTGGCTTTTTATAGTCCGCTTTATGGAGTAAGGTCCTTTTGCATAAAGCTCTTGGCATCCGCGGACATAGTTCAGAACTGAGATCGGTTTTTCTTTTGATAGTCGTTTGCGGATCAAAGGGAGAAATTTTTTGGAGGCAGGGTTTGTAATTTTTTCATAAAATAAGGTCAGAGGAAATTAAAATCAAATCGATTGTAGTTGGGATTTTGTTATGTAAAGATCAAGCAAAAACGCTAAGACTAAACTTTATAGTTACAATTAAAAATTACATAAGTAATTGTAAATTGCAATAAGTGCTATAAAAACTCACGCTGTGGGAAACATTTGAAAACTTTGAGACGTAAATGATTCATATAATTATACAAAATACAGGTAATTTAAGATTAAATATCTCAGTGTGACGAGCGCAGTGCATGATGGCCGCGCAGGATTTTCAACTGCTGCAGCTCAAAATTTTTAATGGCTCTGAACAGTAACGGGCAAACGTGTCGCCTACCATAAGCAAGCGACTTGCTTGTCACGCGATTCGGTTGCATAGCTTGGCCAGGCGAGCACTAGAAAACGCCCTGGTAAGGCTATACCACCACCTCAAGCTAAGAATCTGTCGCCAAGCATCTATCGGTGTGTTCCGGCAGTCTCACTTGAGAGCCAGTTCCCAGTCCAGCGTGGCGTCATCTTCGACCACATTGTCACTTAAAATCAGGTGACTTATGGTCAAACGTTATAAGTAATAAAAAAAGAGAGTTATGTATGAAGTCCCCATGGATCTGTTTCAATTATTTACCATGGTAAATCGTTCTACCTAGACTCTGGTAGACAACATTTTCTTTCTTCTTACGACGACTACTCGTATATATATATATAGCTTCATAGTAGTTTCTTGCCGTACTAATGCCACTAGTAGCCAATACTTCCTACGGGTCCTGAATTTTAGATGACGATTGCGGTTGTCCTTATTTATAGTAAACTGGCCTAAGGCAAGGATTGAGAAGTTTTGTAAAGATACTTGCCATCATTAGTAATGGACCTGCTTTTACCCGTCCTCGACCTTATTTATAAAACAGGACAACTTTACGACTTCGTACTATTTTTACGGGTTTGTAAGCCCAGTCTAGGTTATCAAATAGTCAGTTTTTTGGGTCTTACAGGGTTTGGTGGTTGAAGGTGGTTGAAGGTGGTGTTACGCTGCGCTTGGACTGTGAACTGGCTTTCAAGTGTGGCTGTCAAGATACAACAATATAGGTTGGCAACAGATTTTTAACCTAAGAGTTAGTCATCATCATCATCATCATCAGCCGGAAGAAGTCCACTGCTGAACATAGGCCTCCCCCCTTGAACGCCACCATGAACGGCTATTAGCCATTTGCATCCATCGGCTCCCTGCGGCTCTTACAATGTAGTCAATTTAGTCAGAGAAGCACTAAACAATACCCTACCGCCAATCTTTGACTTCATCACGATGTTTTCTTTCACCGATATCTGAAGCACTTTGCCGGTTTCAAATCAAACAAACTACGGACCACAGATGACTAACCACTACTGTGAACTGCTTTACAAATTAACGGCAACGTAACTTACCACCTGGCGAGGGAGATGTTCATTACAAGCATTTTTTTTTTGCTTTTCCTTTTTAACGTCAAAAAAACTTCGCAGATTACATGAATCCACGAAATCAAAAATAATTATTTATGTTGCTTTTCATATCAAAGATCGCAACGTAAACAATGATGATCATTAATCTTGTTTAAAATCTCTTCAAAGCCCACTTTAAATTTGCAAATAAATAAACCTTAACCTGAAATCTCCTCAACTTTATACCCCTAACTCGATTTCGTCTCTACCAATACATTTTTACTTTTTCTCAATCTGTTGCCGACGCGTCCATTAACACCACTTTAGAACTGAATGTAACGAGCCGATTTATTAGGAACTAGATAAACGTCGAGTTGATAAACGTGTACTTGTGAATAAGTGCTTAGCACTCGGGCGGATGTTTAACGCCGGGGAAAATCTCTGTTAACTATTAATCCTATTTTCTTTTGCTGGTAGATAACAAAACTCATTTAAGATATATAACAAACGGCTGAAAGACGATTTGGGGTGTGGCGTTGTATAGCACAGTGGTGGGGTGAAGTCGATTTCAAAATATGTAGAATGTTAATTTTATTAATATTAGTTTACCATTTCAAGATGAGAAAAATTTGGCTCTAAAATTTTGCAGTCACCGTACGTCAAATCTGATAAATTAATGATAGTAACTAATAAAATGATATTCAATTAAAACATTTAACTTAAAATATGTAAAGTATCGCATTATAAAATTTAGTGTCGAAACGGGATATTTACTATGCATATGACCATGATAGTTTCAATTAGTCAGTAATAAAGATTTAAATGTGATTGCGCCCAAAAACATACCTGCTGGGTGTTTCTTGCCTGTTCTTTTACTTACGTAAAGTTTTGACGATCTTAGGTCATCACGTGTTGTACTTACACTAATAAAATATTATAATTTCTGTTAAATTTCGATTGAAAAACTAAATTATAAGTATGTCTGAAATATGGATATTTTGTATGAATAATTTTACACACGGCTAAAATATCTCACAAAATGTGTCACCTCTACGCCTCTCCCTGTCCCGTACTACGTATTTCGTCTCAAGACCAAAGGTTTCACTTTACGTCTAATAAAATTTTCTTCAGTCTCCGTAATTGAAAATTCAAATTTATGTATAAGCTCTAATTGTGAAAGATGGCTTCGTCCAGATGAGATGGAGATTCAAGCCTTTCACATTCCCCGGGCGGGATTGTTGGCCAATTTGGTGATAATTACGTTGCAGATTAAAAGGAAACCCATTTTAATTAATTCACTGTTAATCCGTACAGATGACACTGGCGGATTGGGCCGTTTGTGGTTTTAAAGTAGGCCATTCCTTGGTCAATAAATACAACGGGATGCATACAGCACTCAAAACACTGAATTACGCAGAAGCGACAAACGTGCGTTTTGAAATGATGATCGGCTTTGAATCCTACAATGAGCTTGAGCTTTTGGTGAAGAAAATATCACAATTGAACCATAGCTTGTCGGAAGAACATTTTCTAGTGCTTGCCGGGCTAGCTCTTCTTCTTAGACCTGATCCCATCGACTTGGGGTCGGCTTTCCTTGTCCACATTTTCCACTTCGCGCGGTTTTGTGTTGCGTCTTACTAATTGATTGAATTGGAGCAAGTTCACTAAAATCCCAAGCTTCTTTTTTTTTCTACGCGTACGTTTCGTCACTGGCGAGTCCAGGGCAAGCTTTACCATGTGATCTCTTGACTGTACCATTGTAAACGCTTCTCTTTGACTTTCTCTACTATCGATGGGACTTTAAAACTGCCTCATAGACTACTCATTTTGGATTCACCTTCAGGTAAATAATCCGTTGCCAAGCACTTGTCGGTGTGTTGGTGTTTCCTAGCAGCCTTACTTGAGAATAGCTACATCGCGTCAACTCCCACGCCCACAATCGATCTGTAAGTAGTATTTCTTCAGAACATTTAATTTAAAAAATAGGTGTTCCTGCAATTGGATAATAAGCTATTAGAGCCTCGTATTAGAGAAATTAAACATCATTTAATATTAGTTAATGACATAATATGAAGGGGCTACTTATCCATTTTGTAATAATGGATAATGATACCGTCTACTGTTTATTTTTTCCAAGTAAAGCAAAATAAAAAAAAGAGATAATTTTCTTGTCTACCATGTTAGAGAATAGGCTAAGAAAATAGAGAATAGAGCGAATGGGTTAGTTATAATGTATGTATTTATTTCATAATATGATTACAGATTGGTCAGTGGTAGATTTATTTGGTGGTAGAGTGCTGTCTAGTGCTCGCCTGGTTAGCTACCCTCGTGTTAGAAATCTGTGTGTTCCGGCAGCCTTACTTGAGAGCCAGTTGCCAATCCAAATGTAGCGTGGTACCATCTTCAACTGCATCGTCACTTAACATCAGGTGTCTTGAGGTCAAACGCTATCCTGTTTGTAAAAAAACAGACTTTCAAAGAGATATCAGTTTGTAGGACTAGATCACAGTTATTTTGAGAATAACACTAAAAGCTTTTTTGTGTGAAACTTAACAGTTCATCGTGGCCGCGGTTCATGGTGACGTTAATACTTTAGAATTAAAGTCAATTTTTTTTTAAAGAGATGTGTTTGTTGTTTTTACTTGTCGTCATTTTTTGATTAACTCTGTATGGAAAGCCACCAAGTCTGCCACCGCAATCGCCATTGTGCTGACTTGGATCAAGCTTAAGTTATCTTGTACTTCACTAGCTGTTCCCCGCGGTTTCACCCGCGTGGGCTACAGCTTTATGCATGCAATGTCTCAGCCCGATCGGTTTAAAATTGACAAAGTTTCATACAAACTTTCATCCCCTATTTTATCCCCTTGGGGGTAGATTAATCTAAATACTGTCTTAACGGATGCCTACGTCATAACATCTACCTGCATGCCAAATATCAGCCCGATCCGTCCAATGGTTTGGGCTGTGCGTTGATAGATCACTATGTCAGTCAGTCACCTTTGAGTTATATATAATAATATTTTGATTATACGTACATTGATAAATCTTATAATAGCTAAAGTAAAAAATACTTCAAACAACAGCTACGACGCAAAATAATTTCACTTAAAAAATAGTCTACTAATCACTACTTAGAACAAACAATTAAGTTATATTTATCAAGTTGCTAACAACGAGTCTTAGTAAAACTTAAAAGTTATTTTGCTTGCTTAAGCTTTATCTTTCTTTTGTAAGTATAAAGGCAGAAAGTTCTCAGTACTCTATCTTCTTTAAGAAATTAACGAGACATTGTGAGATAGTCTTTAAAGTTATTATGAAGCTACATATAGATAAGTGTCAATGTATTATGTATATAAATGAGTACTTAGTTAAAATATTACAAAAGGAGTGCAAGAGCTCTCCTGAGTTCAGTTATGACCTTATGAAGTGATTAAGAGTTCACATACACACACTGCAACGTTCTGTAGATACAGTGGACAAAATTATCCCATGAAAAACTATCAAAGTTGACAGAAAGTGTCCTCACTTTCACTCACTTTCATCGAACTGAACTTATTACTACTATCTAATATCATAAATGTGAACGTAAATCTGTCTGCCTGTCTGTTTGTTATTACCCTTTCACGTCTAAAACAGCTAAACAAATATTAATGAAATTTGGTATGCGAGACTCAGTTACAGGCACAGACACAGTTATTGTATGTATAAAAAGACATTAAATACAATGCTAAAATCTTCAACAAAAGATGACAAAATCTTCAAATTTCTAACGTAAAATATAGATATTTTTCCAGCCATCTTATTGGTGATTTCTTATGACAGCACTTTTTTATCTTATACTTACTTTGGAAGCATTTAAATTTTCGGCATAAAATAATGTTGTATTGTATTGTTTTTGTCACCAAAAGTCTCTACCACTTAACACATACACTGTGTCCTGAACACACTGTAATTTTATTCACCCGAAAAGCATTGATCCCGACAGTGACCGATTAAAAATCGACAACGTTTTATCATATTTTCACTTCGGGACAACATCTTCCAAACGAGTTTAATCGATTTAGGTATCTACTCGTATTACCTTTAACACCATCGCATAAAGCTCTTAATTGAATAAGCGAGAGTGCACCCAATGGGGCGAGAGTGAAACAAATCGGCACAAAGTGATAATTTACTGGAATTTTGGCGTGTTGTTGTTTTAACAGTATCAAGGTTGTGGTGTTTTATAAGATAAAAAAAAATTGGTGTCAATTGAAGAGGGTAAAGTAATACATATAATTTGATCAACGTTGATCAAATAAAACCTTAACTGCATCGATACTGAGTTCGTATCCTATCTCGGGTCATGAAAAATTTGTAATCGCTCAAAACGGTGAAGGAAAATAATAGTCTGATGATGATAATTGTCTAAAAAAAGTAACTAAAAATCATGGCTATCCTGGCTCAATTTCAATTACAGGTAGAGTCAATCCGGAAATTTATAGATATTTCACTGACGCTTGTTCCGTTGTAATTTTGTGCAAAATATCTGTTTCATTGGGGTGTCACAATCGGATGCGCAATCTAGCATTGCGCCCTCTTCCGGACATAAATAAAATCAGACGTTTATTTCATAACGACGGAACTCTGATAAGGCGAGTTCGTGAGCTCCCACAAAGTAACTGAGTTATCTGTTGTGCTGAAAGGCAACTGTAAGTAAGTATACGTGTTTCAGTAAAGTTGAAAAATGCTGCAAAAATATAAACTTTTTGAAAAAATAGTCCGTCTGGGTAGGTACGGTCAACGACAAAAGTAGCTCAACAATAACACATTTTCCGTTTACCTTTATCATCTTAAGCACCAATCTTAGGCCACATCATCACTAATCATTAGGTGCGTTGTGTTGTGGTCAAACGCTGCCTTTAAAAGTTGTAAAAAAACAAAGGTTACCGATCTAAAACACATTTGGAAAATCGAGTCTGATCAGCTACTTTTGTCGCTGACTGTGCCGTCGCAAATGCCATATATTTCTACTGCTCAGTAATACGTTTGAAAGGCAATGTAGTCAGTAAAATTCAGGGGCATGAAACATAAAAACTGATGTCTCAGGGTGGCGAACGCAGTGCAGTGCCACACTAGACTTTTACTGCAGCGTTTCGCTTACTATCATGGGCACGACTGCTCGGCGCTCGCCTCGTAACTTGTATAAAATCTGAGAAGCTTTTTCGAGATTTATTGTCTAAAGAGCTATTAAACCTTTTGTGAAAATATTGACAGCTGGTATGGTAACAAAAGCTCCAACAAAGCGCTTTTAAAAGCTGTTAAGGCGTATAATTTTTTTTTTAGTATCATAATCCTTTCAGATTCAGATTAGTATGCCTATAAATAATGTTTGTACTTGAGCTTTCATAGAAAAAAATGTGACAAAGCAAATAAGTAGGTAATTTATGACTCTTAAAAGATTTTCCCACTCATTTGGCTCCCGGCCAAAATATTTAGCTTTTTTACTTGCAGGTGTGGTTGGACATATTCAGTACTTATAACTAATGCCGGCTTTCTGTAGCCTTTGCTGTCTCCATTTTTATTCCAAAAAGTCCTTAAAGCTGACATAATTTAATAAAAGCGTTATATCTTTCTCGGGTCACGTAAGAGGGCGCTTCGGGGCAAAATTACATTTTGTTTGGCCACGTCCGCGGCGACACGGGACAACTCAGTTAACGAGTGTTCAGGATTCTTTCATATCTCGACAATCTCTTTATAGATATACGACTTTGATAAATACCCTCGTAAATCTGTAAAAAGTCTCACAGGAGATATACTTGAGCCTTTGACGTGTAGCGCTGAAGGTTACACGTCTAGGTAATTATAGAGATTTCTTTTTACCGAGTTCTTGGTTAACAAATAAAAGTCAGACAAAGTCCTTTTAGGGTCCGTTAAGTGTTGAAACAATACCACTTCTAAGTTGTAAATAAAATAACAGTACTCTTCAAAAAACTTTCTAGTAATCCTATAGAAAACTTTCAATGCAGAACTTTCTTTAGGTGTTTTAGTTTTCTTTTTGCTATTTACCCTTTTTTGTCATATCAGTTATAAGAATTAAATAACTAATGCTTTCTAACATAGAGTGAAATTGAATTAATTCAATGCAGCCTGTCTAATTTGCGGCAATGCGAGTTCTCACGCAAAAGAAACGTAATTTTGAATGTGCTAATGCGCAAAACAAAATATGGGCTCATAAAAACTTTGACATACCGACTTCCGGTGCGAAAGAATTTGTAATTCACATTCCTAGTTATATAATATATAGGTGAGGTTTCTAACTGTAGGTAGGTGCATGTACATTATTTCGACATTAACGAAGTTTCGGACATCCGCCTCGTGGAAACTTTCCAACGCAGGGATTTACGGGAATAAAACGCCACAACAAAATGTTAATTTAACCCTTTCTGACGACGAATGGGGAAAATTTGACGGAAAGTATTCAAAAACTCTTGGGTGTGTGGTACTAATCAGGTGTAATTTGAATTTCATTGCAATATATCACGTAAAGTGTTTGAATTGGCGGGTAGTTTATACATATTATGACAGACTTTAAAAAAATGTGTACTAGAAGGTACAATGCATACAAAAAAAAAATCTCTTAGTTTTCTTTGACTTCTATTCTAACATGTGTTTTTTATTACTTCACCAGCAATCTGCCCCGCGGCTTTGCCTGCGGAAAACTTTAACATCCCATTAGGGAGACATGAGTTATGGTCATGACCGTGTTGATGATAAACTAATGATAAATGTGTTTATTATACAATATATATAATAATTTAATTTTCTTTCTAAGGAAAGGAAAGACTACACAATTGTCCTGAAAATACTCATCATTTTTATCCAACGAAAAACAAAAGAAGGTTCTCTAGTCGACGTGTAAATTTTTTTGCACTATCGTTTTTAGCTAGACTATGTACTTTTTCTACTTGGAAAATTGACCCTTTTGTTCGAGATTAAAACCAGAGAACAGAATAAATGTAAATCGTACCACAAACCGAATTTCTCTTACGCGTGTATAATTCAATGTAAGTCAGCAATTATAAATAAAGCATTATGTTTCCTTTGATGTGGTGATCTTAATGTTAAATGTTGAATCTTCTGACGCAAATAAATGTTAAGGCCCAAAATGTAAGTAAAACAATTTTAAGTTGAAATATTTTTAAATGAAAACCACAAATCCCTCACCTTTTCACAATGTTAGGAAACATGTTATTATATAATTATAAGAAAAGTTTAATAAGAACTAATAATTAGATAAGTGTTAGGTAGGAACAATTTAGTGGTAATTGGGGGTTGGAGTAGGAAGACAACACGTTAGAGGCGTCCCTTTTCCAAACGCGAGTTGTTTTAAAGAGGGGAAAAGTAATCTTCCATAATGCCTTGTTTTAATTTCCAACGGTAAATAATAATTTGGTCAATTTTCCACAATTTCGGTTGCGTGCACAAAGTTTTTATTACAATTTTATTGTTATTTAGGCGTGTTTGTTCCTTGTTTTAGATTACATCGGAGGTTCTAAAGGAGCCGGGCGCTAATGTGAGTTTCCGAATTTCACTTTGTTTATTATACGAGAGTGTAATTGAATTTGGTCCATTTTCTTACTAAGTTGTGTATGAAGGCTAAACTAAATTACGTACGCCAAGGTAACAATGGTGACGTAAATAACAAAGTTTCGTGTCCGGTGCCTCTAACCGACCGTGAGCAGTAATAGTAAAATCCCAAAGTAGATAGGCTCCCGTTAGGCGAAGAGGACGCTAACTGGACGGTGTTCAACTTTTTGGAGAGGGACATTTTAGTGGACATGAAGGTAGCCCAAAACTATGAGCGTTAAGAAACTTTTATGTGTGGGCACACTATTTAACCGTGAGTCAAGAACTAATCCCACCAGCCGGCCCGCGGCCAACAACGCACCTGAGACCGGGCTTTTTATTTCTGTTTCACATTTCCACCTAATTTCAGTCTGTGAGGCTGCCGAGGTGGGCTGAACTTTGTCGGGCGTCATAAATTTATTTAACGGCCCGAAGGCAATAAGAGGCGGAGTGTAAAAAGAAAAATACGATACCAACGTGCCTAGTCGTTATTGCAATTAAACAGAGGAAGTAAATCTTTCAATACGAGCGGCGAACGTTCGCCTCCCGTTTCCTGCCTTAATTTATCGCTTTGTTTAGTCAGTGGCGCGTCCCATTGACGGATAGCGATGTGTTTGATTAAAAAACGCAACTTGATCTTGCCACCCCTTTGGCTCGAGTGCAGAATACTAATCCGGTCGCACTCAGCTTAGAGAGTTCAATAAAATACTCCCCTTAGGTAACGTTTTATCACTACCATTTAAATACGCTAATAAATTGTAGTCGCTTAACAACACGTATTGACGAATCATTCAACGGCTCTACTTGAATACAAAGCACGATGAATTTTAATTTGAAACTGCATTCAAATAAAACTAGTATTTAATTAACAGCAGAAGCAAGATATTTACCTACCTACTGTACGTTCTTAATGAAAAACTAAAGACTGCAACTAACTGCATTGCAATTTGATACGGAAGTTTAACGAAAGAACACATTCAGTGCAAACTCAATATTCGCTTTTAAAATACTGAACGAGTGGAGTTATAATAACATCTGCGTCGAGAGTGTTCGAGCGGCACTGAATCCTCGTATTATGCCGTTGATTTTTATTTCCGATTTTTTCATTTCCTCGAAGGAGCTCCGATAAAACGTCGGATTGGCTCACATCCTACTGCCGGCTCAATTGCTCTACACACGTATTTAATTTGTTCTGTGTTGATTTATTCCAGTTCGATTACTTCATTCCTCTTTGATGCAGACGATTTGAGAGCAATTTTTCTTATTTCGCCGCGCAAAATGATTTCGAGGCAAACTTGTAAGCCCCGATTTCTTACACGATTGGCCTTTGACTTAATTCTTTCGCCGAATGCGCCTTGACGTTCGTAGATTATGAAAGTTTTGAAATCAATATTCGGGCAGGCACTTGTAGTAGTTAGTAGACTCGTCTCGAGTTTTATTTTGAGTTCACTCACCGGTTTTAAGGGCTTGCGAGTAAAACGTGCAATTTCTGTGGTAATAGGAAAATGAAGGGACGAGTGTTAAATTCAAATTGCTTAATGGTTCGGAAGCAAGCATTTCATTTTCCATTCGAATTGTTGCGTAATTTACTACTGCGTGCGTAAACGACGCGAGGCTCTCCTTTTGTTTGCGAAAAGTTGAAAAAAAGTGTGAAAAACGATTTTTGTATCGCTAAACGAATTTTTCTAACCTATAAATTGACAATGCGCAAACAAAACCCATTATTTATCAACAAATTGAAAATATAAGTAGGTACCTAACATAAGTACAATATTTAATCAAGTTTTATAGAAATCAAGTACATAGTAGGTACCTATCTACCATTGAGTGATATCCAAAATCAGAAAATAGTGGTTAGTGGTGGTGGATAGAAAATTAATGACTACGAAATTGGAGGGCTTGCGACATTTACAACCTCCGTTGGTCCAGGGTTGAACATTATGTCCCATAATCTCTGGAAGAAGGGCTGTATCCCAGCAGTGGGAACATAATAGGCTGATGATATGTGTGTATCAAAAACATGCTAACAAAAATCACTATCGACCCAAAATAATCCAAATTACAAAGTCACATTACTACTTCTTATTATTTATTAAAATTCTAATTGAATTTTATTACCCGGCAGTGTCCATTCCAATCGGTGTCATTAAAAATCGGAATTACGATCATTATGGCGATGGAAGTTCGATAAACAGAAACTATTTCAATTACCCGCCAGTCTGGTGACAAAGTATCGACACAGGAAGACCAACTTGGCAAAGATACAAGTATACAAGTCACGAATGAAGAAGTATCGGTCAAATACGAGTGGCGTTTACCAAGGTAATAGACGTCAGGTCCTTCGCTCAAAAACCAAACAAGGTCTAAAATGCATAAAGAGGGCTAATAACAGGCCAGCCTCCGCGACACGATCAGTCGAAACTGCATAAGCTGATAAATTGTTCCAAGTAAAATTATACTATATGTTTATGGACATGTCTTAAAATATATATGTATTAGTTTGTTTATCATGATAATATAATGAAAACTCAGTACATGATCAGTTACTTTTTTGTCAAGTTTGCATTAGTCCCGACATGGATGTCACCCTTTTGCACGTTAATGTATAACGATAATAACAATAATAGTACCCATCAATTCGCACCAAGCGTTTCGCTGAGTCTTGTAAACTTGTATTCCTATAAGCACCTATCTGTTGTACCACAGAAAGCGTTCAAATATTCATAGGTTGAGGGTATCGATTGCATGCGCCCATGAGGACCGTCCGTCATAAATACGCCCCAATGAAAGATGCTATCGGGCAACCGCGCCCGCACCCGGCCCGGTGAAAATAATGTATAATGCTTTTTAGGCTTGGGAAAATTCTCGATATATGTATCGAAATGACATGAGATGTGGTGTTGGCGACGTATGGAGAGAAGCAGCTGGACAGAAAAGAAAACTGACCAAGAAGTTCTGGACATAGTCGGAGAAAAAGAACGTTACTTACAACAATAGAAATAAGAAAAGGAAAGATGTTTGGCCACTTTACACAAAAGGACTTTAATGTCAAATCATATCTGAGCTTACATTTAATTATTTCAGGTTAAGGCTGTACTTTGTCTAAAAAAACGACGCTTACCATTAAAGCGTTTCAAAAAATATTAAGGAATTAATTGTCAGACTTGTTTTAGTTCTTAAAGAGCAAATGTTAACTCAATTTGAATGCCCAAAATAGAAGCTCTTTTATTTTTCAATCTTAAATTGTACCTTAATTTTTTTGAGAAAATTAAATGAGCTAATTATGTACCAAACATGTTTTGCTTAATGAAATAAAACACGTGAGCAATATTCACTACTAGTGAGAGTATTTTATTTAATTAGCATCTCTTAATTTATTCAGAAACTACCCTGTTTGTTTGCACCTTGCATAAATTGTCTGGAGCTTCCACTGAATTCAAGTTAACGGACATCCCTAGGGCACCGTTTATGAAACCAATTATTTAGAGATACAAATTGAAAAGTGCAAATGAAGCTTTCGAAACGAAAATGGTACAAGATTTTATTAGCGGTATGCGATCATGACTATTATTGTTATAATCAAGACATTTAACAATTACTATTACTGATAAAATAAACTTAATATATTATATACTAGCCGCGGTTTTACCCGCGTCTTCCCGTTATACCACAGGAACCTTTTTCCGGGATAAAAAATCTATGTGTTAATCCAGCTATCTGCATTCCAAATTTCATCAAAATCGGTTTAGTAGTTACGGTGATACGTGGTAACAAACATTAACACACACACAAACTTTCGCATTTATAATATTAGTAGGACTTGTTATTAATTTGTATTCCTAATCCTTCCTAGATATGTTTCACTTCACAAATCGATGACGATATTACTAACTGCCATTCTCGTAGACGTGAATCAACTTTTAACTAGCATTAGCTCGTTATTTCAGTATGGATTTTGATAGAATGTAATGCTAATTTGGGTTAATCGACGTTTCTCAATGCATTTTGAATGTACTGCAGTACAGCACTTCCCCTAATTTATCTCACTACCTATCTTGTTGTCTAGAGCTAGACAATCGATAATAATTCCCCCAATAACCTTCTCATTACAGATAACAAGATCCAATCAGCATTAACATCATATTACTATAAGTGCATTACATCAGTGTATAAACTAGGCTTCTCATGATCACTCTAACGCGCCAAATGGCGAAAGAAATTAACTATTGAGCGGCATCATCTTCAGTCAAAAAAAAGCTTTGTATCTACAGTCATGTTCAAAGACGCCCAAGAAGATCACAAGGTAAGCTTGCCCTGGACTTGCCAGTGACGAAAAATACGCGTAGAAAAAAAAGAAGCTTGGGATTTTAGCGAACTTGCTCCAATTCAATCAATTAGTAATAAGAATAAAATTGTCAATGTAATCGCGCCAATAAAATTACCTGCCGGGCGTTTCTTGCCTGTTCTTTTGCCGGCGTAAGGAAGTTGGAACAGGTGTAGCTTGTTTTAAGTTGACTTTTTAAAGTGATCACAATGTATCCTATCGAATAAATATTTTTTTGTCTTTGACTTTGACTTTGAAGTCTATTACATCCTCACTGCTGGGACACAGACCTTCAGATAGCGTCAATTTATAATTCAAATCTTGTTATGATGCCGTGACTTGGATTTCATCATCATCATCATCAGCCTGAAGAAGTCCACTGCTGAACATAAGCCTCCCCCTTTGAACGCCACTATGAACGGCCATTTGCATCCATCGGTTCCCTACGACTCTCACAATGACGTACGTCCATTATAATACCTATATTATACACATTATGTAACCATAATTACCACTTTCACCAATCAATGCATGACGGCAGAGGCACACACTGTGCTGCCAATTCTGCCGAAATATCTGTGATACTTATATATTGATCAATCTAACATCACGCCAAATGAATGAATGATAATGAGAATGAAACGTCAGTGTACTGATTAACTATCTACAGATTCCAATGTTATTTTGTTTCACCAATCAATGCATGACGGCATTCGTTTCTGTGGGTGCATGTAAATATATTTTATACTAGTGATCCGGCCCTCCACAAAACTATGCTATAAACATGTTTTTATATTAATTTTAAACTGTTAATTTGTTCGCTACCAAACTTCATATATAGGATAACCTATTGGGTTATCTGAAGATTGCCTGAAAATTTCATGGAAATCGGTAGACCCGTTTTGGAGTCCAAAGGCAACTATATTTATTTATTAACAACATACACACATTGATGATTTTCAATTTACATATGGATATAGATCTTTAAACATAAATGATTTCTTACTAATAAGCGTAGTATTTCTCTTCTACATACTGGACTGCCCTCGCTGGTGTATCAGATCGTCCGACTCAATGGCGTCTCAAGCTATTACCGCCTGATATACGGGCTGATTATGTCAAGCCCTTATAAAGTCCTAACTGATAACGTTCTCCAGTAATTCGATTGCTTTGTGCATAGTCAGTTGCATTTGAAGTAGTTGTAAGAGATAATTAAAGAGGGTTCTCTACATATCTGCATTTGTAGTGATACTAGCTGCGCCCTGCTGTTCTCCCATTTTCTCGCAGATACCTTTTGTCGTGATAAAGAGTAGCCTATATCAGACCAGGGGGGTAGTATAAGCTATCTCCATTCCGAATTTCAATCAAATCCGTTGAGCTGTTTTAGCGTGAAAAAACAACAAAAGTTCACTCTTTCATTTACTCACATGCCTTCGCATTTATAATATTACTAGTTCTCACCTGCGTGGACTATAATTTATCGCGATAAAAAGGGCTCAAACTATCTCTATACCAGATTTCTTCAAGTTTTTTCCGCTGTTTAGACGTGAAGCAAATGGACAGAGGGACAAAATGAGTTATTTTTGCTTTTATGGATTAGGTATGAATATAAGTAGATAGATGTGATATTATAAAGTACAATGAAGCCAAAAAAAGAATTAAATTTAATTAAACCTTTGTTCCAGTTATATCTTCATAACGTTTTTAACTTAGATAAACACATTAACAAATCAAATCAGAGTAGCGTTCCTTCAATCACGCAAATGACGACTATCCTTGTGTGCGTGCACGCAAATCCGTATAGCGACACAAGTGTCTGTTTATCCAACTGATTTAATAACTGGGCTCATCCCGAATCGTATGAACGAGATTGTGTTCGGAATATCAATGGTCTGTTACAACGCATTAGTGGAATAGACGAATCGCAAATAGTTCAGAGGGGGATTGGGTTTGAACTTTGAAGCGATGAAGGCTGTGGTAGTGTCGTCGGATTGCGATTCTTAGCGGCCAGTTTCAAAACTTATCTTATATATATATATCTATCCACTGTTTGTCCTACTAGAGATAAAATATTGATGTAAGGTCAATATAAGTAATGTCGAAAAACTATTTTCTGAGTTAAACGCACATACTTTATTTTTACAAATAATTAATGGCACGGCTCTACTCTTTGTTTTATTCGTTCACAGTAAAAATATAAGCATGGCAGTTCAGTTAAAATTTAAGCAGAAATAAATACCATAGATGTTGAATAAAAATTGAACAGATTTAAAATACTGACGCGCTACGGTTTTCATTCAAATGAGACACGTTCCTCACCAGGAAAATATACGAAAAATATACTTTACCTCCGTGTTACGATCCAAAGAAATGTCACCGTGTCATTTCCTTTCGAGTCCCACCCTGTCCCTGCGCCCGAGTCGCATCGCAACTGATAAGAGAAGGGTGAATGCACGAGTGCGTTCAGGTTTCTACCTTGGGGTAGCGTTGATAGGGGTAAAGGGGAGGGGTAGGGGGGTACAGCAACGTGATTAATGGATTCCAGCGGCACGATAGTGATAATGACTCGTCTGCGACCGCGGCCGCATCATCGGAATCAATGTGGTCGGTTAGTTTTTGCATAGTTGCTGTGCGAATGCGTTGATGAGGGGATCTATCGTACGGTTTAAACTAGGGGGCAGGGGGTTTTATAAATTAAATGGGATGGTGAATCATTTTGAATGGATCAGTTTTGTTAGTTAACTTTCTTTTTGACACTCAATGCTCAACAATTATTTCTTCCATCGACAATTCTACAAGCACACTCAAAAAGAACTCTTTAGAAATGATTACCAGACTTTTCTTTCACCACCTATGCCTCCTTTATGCGAATCAAAAATAGACAAAGAGCTGAAGCACTTAGCCCGTTTTGAATTGCGTTTCCATTATCGGCGCTGCGGTTGGGAGCATCCCCCTGTCGTCGAAAATAAAACAATCCTATGCGCAAAATCATTCCGTATATGCCATGCGGTTCGTTGAGCATTTTGGCTCTGCGTACACACAGTGTTAGTGTTAGTAGACAACCTTATGCTGTATTAAGTGGTTATTTATTTCAGTTGTTGAGAGCAGTTCAGTATCAAAAGCTTTTCAATGACTTGAAATTTAGGTTGGATGTTAGCTCTTTGACTATAATATATGTTACCCAATAGCAGCATCTTTTCTGTATGTTTTTATGTAGGTATTCAGTTATCAGACAACGTTTTAGTGAAAGTAAAGACTAAGTATTTAACTTTCATTTTATTACATTAAATCAACATATTTTCGTTTTTTTTTTAGATTCGTATTTTACCATCATCATCACCAAGCAAACATATTAAACCCTTGTGAAACGTTTGCGTCTATTATTATTATTTATTTTATCAGTGACATTGTTTTTGTTCTTAAAGTTAGTTCCACATGTCACCTGATGTTAAGTGACGATGTGGTAGACAGTAGCGCCATGGCTCACGCTTCGTCTGTCTCTAAGGTAAAATCACAAAACAAATCGGTATGTAAACTTTTTGTAATATTTATTTGTTCCAATTTTTGAAAGAAACTTAGTCGTCTGGTTTTTTCCCTACTGACATTCCTTGCTCTGTACCACTACAGGGGCAGGTTATATTGTATGTAGATTAAATTTTGACAGTCGACTTATCAAAGATAATTCCAGCAGCCAAGTTCGGTGTCGGCGCGTGGAGCTAGGGTTATTGGTATCAGTGCTGAGCTGATTGAATCCACATATAAGGACCTTTGGCTGTGTGTTAAAAGGGTGCGGGATTGATGCTTTAGTGAGTTTGTATAATTATGAGTTAACTTGATAAAAAAGGTTTTTTTGTGATTTTTATCTCTGACTATAGGAACGTGTGTGTATCTAAAAACTACAAGTTTCCTTATTATTTGTGAAACGACAGAAGCTGTATTTGTGGCCTCTTTGTGCGTATTTGCCTATCAACAAAGCCTCTGAGAATGTTTCTGGTGAAGTATTTAGGGCCTATGAAGTTCTTAACCTTAATTTAGTAGCTAGACAGGTATGTTGCTAGGTAGGGCACACGAAGACAGAACACTTAGCTATCCATCTTAGCATGTTATTTCTTATTCAGGCAGTAAATGAGTCGTTTGCATTTCATCGCCTACAAAAACTCACTGTCTCCCCTTGCGTGCGAATATTTGTAAGTTGCTAACACATCAGGTTCATAGTTTGCATAGTCCCTAAGTCACAAACGGAGGTGGATAAGCCTCTTGTAAATCATCAGCGATGAATACACTGCGGTATCTGAATCGCACAGATAGGTAGCGGTTAAATATAGCGGGCGAGCTCAACGTGTGTACTGAGCGCGGGAGGCGACAATTTGTGTGGCACTGGCCTAACAGTGGAAGGTAGAAATTAATTTGGCGAAATAAATTGGTGGTTAGATTTTTCAAGGAATAACTTTTTTCACTTCTTACAGGGTAGAAGACTAGACTAGAAGTAGACTTGTGGCCAAACGCTGTAGGGTAGGTACAGGGGATTGTGAGTGACGATGTGGTCGAAGTTGGCGCCAGCATAGTGAACACCGTTGCAATTATAATGTATAGACAGTTCACACAAGTAAGGCTAAGTGTCATCACATTCATAGGTGAAGACAACTTACGACACTAAATAGCAAGATAATTAAAAAAAAGAAGAAAAAATATGTAAAAATAATGTAGTTACAATTTCTAAAACATAAGACGTTCACAGATTTTTAATTGACAATATAAACTTGCCTACACTTTTTGTAACAAGTCAATTATTTTTTTGAAATTCCATTAAATTCATAATACATGCATAAACATTCATAGACATAATATAGATATTATTTCAATCACTATTCACTAGTGCAGTACCTACTCCACCCCACCCCAGCACTAACGTGTACGTCGAAATTAGATCTATTAGGGAGTACTATCACGTTAGATATGTACACCAGATTATTTGTCTATTAACATGGCGTATGTGGTCAGTGCAATTTAATTTATAGATATCTGTATAATGCGTCAGTGTTATATGTTTGCCGGGTACTTTAACGTCAATGTGTTAGTTATATTAATGTAGTAGTACTGTCTGTGGCTGTGTGTGTTAATTGTTTTAATGTTTCAATAATAGGTTAACCTTTGACGATTATCTGTCTTAAATATAATTGAAAGTGTCGGCTATGAAAGATAGGCATGGAATTCTAGCATTGTGCGATCATGACTTAATCGATCATTTACCGATTGCTAATTTTGTTCGATTATTAAATTAGTTAGTAACTAATGTAAATAATCGAGTAACGTTACTAATTTGTATTACTAATCCTAGATTAGATCTACTCCCGTCGTAGTGATACACGCTTCACCTCTCTCGCTGACGCTACACGTATCGTAACTATATACTTACTACGAGTAAGTTGTTACAATGTCTAATTTCGCGACGTAGACAACGAATCGATTATAAAATTAGTAACTACTAATATAGTCGATTCTAGCCTATGGATCATAGGATTCATAGGCTAGAATCGAGACATCTACAAAATCGAATGATCCCATTAAATTTAGTATACATCACATACGTACTCGCTCACCAAGTAGCTAACATTTCAATATAATAAAAAAACATTCACCAAACTAATTCAACAATTTTCAACATTTTGTTCCATTATGATAGTAATAGCAAATTAAAATCAATAACAACCCACCGCCATCAAAAGCGAAAAAGGCATAAGGGTTCGAACACAAATCATGAACTCTTTATGCAAATCCACACTCAGGGCAACAAGGATTACACGCGAGCATCTGTGTGTACACTCACTAATGAGATTAACGACACCAAGCACAGAATTGTGTTCTACGCTTTAGTGTCAGGTGAATATGTGCTTAAAAGGATTAGGCGGTCGTGTGGAATGGTTTTGTGGACGTGAGAATTATGTTGGCTAAAAATACTGTATTTAGGCTGGCTATGCACCAGAGACCAAGTAGCGGGGTAAGGAACTGAGACATATTTCCCAATAGGATCATTTTATTTTTCTATCAATGATTTTTATTAAATGCTTGTTCCATACTACTGGACATCTGGATACTGGCTGTCGTTAGACTAACAGGAAGAGGAATCTAGTGCTTATTTAAAATCATGCCCTGAGATTTATGAGTCAGTGACGTGCTGAATTCTTTCAAGTCGTCTATTTCTGTAGATTTTACCTTGCATAATAAGTTGGGGCATGAGATGTTTGTCGTTTCACATAAAACGACCAAAATATTTCAGTTTACGCATGTTTAAAAAAAATGTTAAAATTGCTAAGAACTCCAATTATTTGTAAAATTTTCTAAAAACTTATTTGTCAACACTTTTCTTTTCTAGCTGACCCTGTGAAAATCCAAGCTGCCGGGAATTTTAAGGACTAGGGCATGTGGCAATAGGAGTATGATTTTTTACATTTAAATTGTTTAAAACCATGCAACGACGTCGACTCACCAACACATCCAGCACTCGAAGTAAAATGCGTAGATAAACTAACGTCATACACTAATGAAAAAATGACTTCCGTGACCTACCTCATCCTTATTCAAAGTAGGCATAAACATGAAATGAGGGCAGCCAGAGAATGTATTGGAAATGCATCAGTCTAATGAAAGGGAACTGTTGTTGAGCAGTAATGGATGCATGACACGAAAAAATGATAATCCAGTGTGACAAAACAAATACCTACCTACTACAAAAATATCGACGTATCATAAAAACTACTTTGTTAATGTAAATACGAACTACTCGTAAGCACTTTGATTGCGTACGTTATGATACATTTATATTGATTAAGCATAAGCTTATGTTGATAATATTGAATCCATAGTTAATCAAGGGCTGAAAAGTGGAAAAACCTTCATGTAGTGCCGTAGAATGTTTCTAGGGCTCGCCTGGCTAGCTGCTAGCTAGCCACAAGCACCTATCGGTGTGTTCCGGTAGCCTCTCTTGAGAGCCAGTTCAGGCAGAACGTGATGACGTGACTTTGTGATTAACGATACCTTGCAAGATGTAAAAATATACCTACTAAAGTACCTGTACACCTTATGTATGTATTGACCAAAATCATCAATTTGGATGAAGCTCCAAAAACCGGAATAAAACTAGATAGCATCTGCCAGGTTGCATGTAAACGGCCCATAATATCAGACGAGCGCCTTATTACGATGAAAACTTGCCTGTTTGTGGGATTTAATAAAACAAAAACATATAAATAACGGAGGGGAGAACTACGATAATGCATGATATGTAAATTGGATGGACCGTTGGAAAAATGCGGGTCTTCCGTCAACTGAACTTACCAGATTCTAATCGTAGTTCACTTTTCTATTTTAGTTTGTTTATACTATGCATATCCGCACCAATAGCTGTACAAAATAGTAACAAACATAGCAAAACTTCCGCATTTGCGGAAGCAGAATCAGAGGTTTGTTGCAACACTACTATATAAAAGAAAGAGATTCAAACATTTTCGTGAAAAGAAAAACTGTATCACTGACTGATATTTTAAAATTATTTCCTATATGAAAACCACCATGGTTAGGAAACTTGGAGTATAATGTGATAGAAGTCTCAAGACAGCAGCTTCTTTTGTCACATGCTTTCACTCCTTTTGAACATTTGCTGAATGGCTGGAATGATCACGTCGAGATACATGTCGCCAAACGGCTTCCACGGAAGATTAGCAACCAGCATTATGCTGAGATGTAAACAATGGGTGATAGTGGCCGAACGGGATGTCCAAGAACAGCAACGTTCAAGGGCATGCGACATCTACCAACCTGCACTGGGCCCGCGTGGTAGATTACGGGCATATTCTCTCTCTGAGAGAAGGCCCGAGTCCCAGCAGTGGGAACGTTAAAGGCTGATGATGATGAAAACAATGGCCTTCTTTGTTACCTTTTTTTTCTAAATGAATGTCTTGTTTTTTCCTTAACAAAGTTGTCTTTGTCCAAAATTAACTGCTCACGAAATTTAGAAAGCGTCTCGTTTCTATTTCTGATTCTTCCTCTCCATTTAAATTGAACCCAAACCAGTAGCTATATCGCTCAATAAAAGCGATAGTAGTTCCAACTTCACAACTCTCATTACTCACACGCTATTTAGCAGTTAACGTTTCTGCCGATTTATCAATGCGACATTTATATTCTGTTAATCGTGTTTGGTTATTGAGCCAGGCGATAGGGTGAAATGCAATAGTGGTGATAGGTATGCGGTAATTATTGGGGGAAAATGGCTTTTAATGCACAAAAGGGGAAACAAACAGGTAGGTTTTAACCACAATAGCTCAATTTATATTGACACTAACGCCCGCCTTCCCACTAAAGGTGCCATGGCTTCAACTTTTTATTGGATAACAATTGATTACTTTATTAAAAGCTGGATTAAGGAATGTCAAAGTTATGTACAATGTCACCCAATAATATTGTACATGCGACATTAAAGTTTGGGTTTGAGATGATTTGTACTCCTTCACGCTAATAAGGTTCTGAGTGAAATTTGAAAAAAATAGTTTAAACCTACCTCGTCATCACTTTCAGGTGATACTGTGGTCAAATGCTTTCCTATTGCTAACAATAAAAAGTGCGTCCTATGTGGTCGTGAACTTTGAACTTTTTCACAAAGTTGCATAAAGTTAAAATTTCTACAGGCGGAATGTAAATAAATGCGACCTATATATGCGGTGCAAACGAAACCCAGCAGTCACCTCGCGCGACCTCGACCTTGTTGAAAGTAAACATTCAGAATGAAAGCTTTGCCGAGAGATCTGTGAAGCTTTGGAAAATATTTGTTGAAACGTTTCTTTTTAACTAAATGTATGCTTTCTGTGTAAAGTTTATTGTGGTATAAAAATCTTGGCTAGTGAATAATTCTATTGAAGAAAGGAACAATATTGAATTGATTTATCAGTTTATCACTTACAATGTAAATCTAGTGTTTCGCTTATTAGCTTACTAAAATAGGAAGAGGTTCTCAAGTAAACGTGTGTTGTGCATTTTTTATGACTAATGCTTTTTTACAGAGTATAGTCTCACTTTAATAAAAAAAAAATATCATGAGGCAGATACTTGTTTATTGCGACATTTTGTTCATTTTGAAACACAAGTCAATAAAAATATTGTAACTCTCTTTTAAAACTTTCAACTTCAAGTGTTTTCTATCACAAAAAACCCACATCTAAATTCGTTCCTCAAAAGTAATAAATCTCTCAAAAATCCTACTTGTAAGGGTCTCGATAGTTTACCGACGTTGCCCTGAGCAGAACATGTTTATCCACCAACAAATCCAGAGTAAACAGTGTTACCTACTTTAATAAACCAACAGCACAATAGCGAGCACTTGTTAGCGATCAAATAAAGAAAAGAGCAAACCCCTCAAATGAATCAGCGTTAGAACACAGTGTAAAGACAGTGTTACAGGTTAGTAAAGGCAGAAGGATGACTAGCTAAAAAACGAACGACGAAAGGCAAGTTTTGTTGCAACTACGTGCATTCAGCAATGTTAGCCGTGCTAATTACTGTCTCTATTAGAATGATAAAAGGTGTTTTCACATTTTTTTACAAGCCTGGATGATATTCACAATACTTTGCAGGTTACATCCGCGGTTTTTCCACTACCCCGCTGGAACTTTTTCCGGAATAAAAAGTATCACATGTATAATATACACGCCATACATACATATTATGTGAATCCAGGGTTTATGCTCTATATCTATTACATATTTCACGCAAATCTGTCGAGCCAATTCAGCGTGATGAAGTAACAAACATACACACAACAACCATTCGCATTTCAATATTAAGGTTAACATTGTCTTTGATATTATAATAATAATAAATCTATGAAAGAGAGAAAACAAAACAAAAATAATGTATTAACTGAATAAAAAAGTCTCATCAGAATTCACTTTACGTGTTACCGTGTAAAATATTCACGTCGAGTGAGTTTCACAGTACTGTTACTTCACTACACTGTGCTACGCCCCAATCGAACGTAGCATCCGATCTGTAGGTACAAGCGAGCTTCAGTACTGCCTTCATTATTATTTTATGTTACGACAAACATCGCGAGTTGGGAATCGATTGCACGGGAACACGGTACAACCCTTATCTAAGCGGTGCGCACGTGTGAACCCCGCTCAATTTTAATTTCATGCTCAAACAATGACGCTATCAAGCCGGCTATTATTTTGTATAGTCGCCAAGGGTTCAGTTCATCTAAATCCACCAGATAAGCTGCGAGCTCTTTGTCGTCGTCTGCGCTGATAGCTAATTTGGAACATCCCAGGCGCGCTCCAAATCTTTCGTCGGTGTTCTCTTCTGTAGGACCACTTCAAATTCGTCATTAACGAATCGAATCTTCTATACCCATCTTCCTTTACGGCTTATTTAATTTTATAGCCCTCGCTGATGTTTTTGAAATAACTTCAATCGTTATTATTTAAGGTTAGCTGCACCCCGTAGTTTTGCCCGCGTTGACTACAGTTTATCGCGATGTTTCGTATTCTATGTCTCCTCAGTACGGCTTTCTAAGACTATGGCTTGTTACATTTTATAAAACCGTGACAAAACTATCTCCATACAATTTTTTTTTTAAATCTGTTTAGTGAAAAGGTTACAAAGGACACACAGAGAGAGAGCTACTTTTGCTTTTAAAAATACTATAGAAGAATATCTCAAGTGAAAATTAATTTCACATCAGATGAGATGTCCGCAATTTGCATTCAAATCACGAATACAATCGAGGTGTCATGAATATTTCAATATTTTTTTCTCTGTACTGTGTATCTATTTTGCGGATGTAATTGTGGCTTTTACGCTTATTGCTACTACAAAAAACCTGTAACAGGTGTGTAGGTACGAGTATCATTGTTATGAGAATTGAAATTACTGAAACCTTTTCAAATTGTTGCTATAGATAGATTCGATAAACGAGTGCTCGTATTCACTCGAGTCAGAGCGTGCGTCCCCATCAGCAATGATTTACCGAATTCCCAGCGAGCGAATCGCATCGCTAAACCCCTGTCTGTGTTTATCAAAACACTTAACGATTTAATATGTTCGCTGAACTCAACTCCCCTATAGGTACATTAGCGCTACATGTGCCAATGTTCACGTGGATTATTGTTATTAATAATTTGATGAGCTAGAGATGTATATTCGTATCAGCGAATACGGTATATTATTATTAAATCAGTGAAAGGTATTAGCGACTCGATTATTTGGAGATATGATTTCTTTATGTTCGAAGTTGTATATGTGTGTATTCATTATTAAAATTGAGATTTCATTGAAATAGATGCTTTTATTATTTGTGCTTATGATTTAGTTGTAGATGAATCAATGGCAAATAAATACATCATCATTATAGGACTTTTTGTTTAATGATATTCCATAAAATACAGACAAACTTAAATTACCTTTAGTTGTGATCTAAGGAAAAATTTCACCGTCACTTGTAACTGAGTCAGAACAGATAAAAGTATATATTCTCTATACCATTTTTTTTTTGTTAATGAATGATCATTTCGGCGCCTCTATCCTATTTCACGGCTCACAAAACTTTAGCGATCGTTAAAATCAAATGCGTAAACGGATCTACGATGACGCTTAAACACAATTTTGCTTGAAATTTTAGTGTCAGTTTAAGTCGAATTTTGTAATACATTTTTCAAACTTTGCATTAACAAATCTGAGTAATTTATTTTTCCTTTAATTCAATACAAAAGAAAACTTGGTTTGATTTTAGTAATATATAATATCTACCATTTTTTTTACTAAATAGTTAAATTGCTAGGGCCAATGCTTTTAAATATTAAAAATGCCAAAAACAAATGTTTTAATATCTTATTATCGCTACCAATATAGAGTGAAATTTCCAGGTTCATTTTGGTTGTAGTTACACAGAATATTATCCTATATAAATCTCTGCATCTGCTTATTTAATTTGTTTTTCACAAAATGTAGTTTTAGATGTTCGCCCTCCTACCCTATCTCTCTCTCTCAAATCCACTGCGTACAGTGTGGTCAAAATCCGACTGAGATTTTTGCCGTGATTTTTATCGATGTGGATTTTCTACATCTAGACAAGTTGTAATAGGAGAACTTCTAATAAGAAAACTTCTAATAGACCGTTTGTGAGTCCGATCTACGTGGCGATATCGGGTAAATGAGCTAAAACGGACCCGTGCCCGTGCAGCAATGATTGCGTGCTGTCTGGAATGTAATTTTGGCTGTCGTTTTTACACCTTTACGGAATTTATGGTACTGGAAAACTTTGCCGTCGAGTTTTTACTTAACTTGTAAAAGTTGGAAACCGAATGGAACTGATCATAGAGCTGAAACAAATTTTTATCCAATCTAAGTAGATCTCTCTATTTTTATATCAAGATCTATAGGTATTTTCGGATCAGCAGAAGAGTTCTATTCAATCAGGTCTATTTCATTAAGTCAAATAGAAAACTGTATCTATCGCAATTTTTTTTTGTGTGGTATAAATCGATCTGAGTGATAAGATTCCCTTTGTTCTTAGATTTTTCATTTTCGCTTATTTTTTCTTTCTGTTTTTAAGTTTATACAATAAAACGTTACCTGTCTATCTAAAAAGTTAAGAATGTTAAAGAAAACATCGGCTGATAACACATGGAGATGGATGGTAAATGGTTCGCTAGGTTTTTTTCTACTTCGGGTAACCCTTTACCACAGATTGCCTAATGTGGTCAAATTTGGCACCATGCTATACATGAATTGGGAACTAATCCTAACCGGGAATTAGCGTTGTGATAATAGCAGGAATTATTGATTAACGAGTAAATATCTTCACACAATCAATGTCCATTGTTCGTACACAAATAGTAAATCTTTGAACATGTGTGCATAACTGTATGATCTATGCACAGTGGCACGTATTATATGATACATCGAAATACCGGTCTTGTCGTGGTATCAGGGCCATTATGCGCTTATACAATCAATATTCCCTCAGATTTCGATATTATCTACACACAACGTGAACAACGCAGCGTCTGTCTGCACGCTCTGTACACGATGGAGGTTCATTGTTTACATTTTCTCAATTAAGTCTACGTTTTGTTTACGATTCCTGTTTGTGGAGTAGCACTTTCGAGATTCGTTTGTCTGACTCCTGCATTCAGTTTTGGCTGTTGTGGTTACTTGGGTATAATAGCGATGAGTTTACGCTTCGTAAGCGTTGCGAAAACTTGGTGCAATTGGAAGCGTGAAAGAATCTGTTGCCAAACATCTATCGGTATGTTTCTACAGCTCAATAGTGTGGTACCCATAGTACATTGTACCATGGTGGTACCATCTCCGACCGCATTGTCACTAAATATCAGATATCTTGTGCTATATAATTTGTAAAAAAAAATGTGTTACACTACTAGTTACAACAACGGTGAAAGAATATATGAAATCAATAGCGGCGCCCCGTTTTCCCGTAATTCTGCAGGAAGCTTTTCCTGGGTTAAAAAGTATCATCATTATAATTATATTAATCTAGAATATAAGCTACCTTCCTTACAATTTAGTCTGAAATCCTTTGAGCTGTTTCAGTGAAAAGAAGCAACAAACATACACACTCAATTAGGTATTTACATATTCACACACACTTTACTTTACTTCTCTTTTTCACTTTTATATTCGTAATATTAGTGATTACCCACGACGGAACGGAGAGGGTATATGCGTTTGGGGTGAGACGATGT
Organism: Opisthograptis luteolata; assembly: GCA_931315375.2. NCBI lineage: Eukaryota > Metazoa > Arthropoda > Insecta > Lepidoptera > Geometridae > Opisthograptis > Opisthograptis luteolata. The sequence goes on along the minus strand of OV928047.1, from coordinate 5,765,200 downwards.
TTGTTTGTTTGTGCAAATCCATAATGCCATTTTTCTCCAAAACTACTAGTGTGGATAGCTTTCAGAATTTGCAAGTTCAAGTGGCAACGGGCAGACCACATCGCTTAACGAACCGATGGGAAAGAAAGGTTCTCGAGTAGCGACCACGAACCGGAAGACGTTCTGTAGGTAGACCCCCCCCCCCCCCTACTGGGTGGACCGACGACATTGTAAGAGTCGCAGGGAGCCGATGGATGGCTAATAGCCGTTCATGACTTCTTCCGGCTGGTGATGATGATGATGATGATGATGACTAGTGTGATAGTGTGATGATTAGTTTGATTTGAGCTTAAAATCATAGGGGTAACCTAAACCTCAGCCAGATTTCACACGAATGTTACGTTTCCATCGAAAACTCATTCCACCGCAGATCCCGTGGAATATTTAAAACGGGATGGGTTCATGCGACCGCTGTCGTGATCCGTTGGCAATCACCGACTAATCTTTGTTTGATTTCAATTAACGCCAGCTCTCCGCTCCAGTCCGTTTCTTCTTTTTAGTTTGCGGAGCGAAATGAAAATAAAATGAACATATTTATAGTAAAAACCAGAGTTCGCACTACACTTCATTGATTTTTTTTATAGTCTTGTTTATAAAGAAAGTAGATACATGAACAAGTAAATGCAAAACTTAAAAACAAGTAGCAATAATGACCCAATATTAGTGATAATTTTTTGAAACGTAAATGAATAAAATGTACATAAGTGAAATGAAACTTATCAAATAGCAATCGTAGGTACTCTATACAAAACAAATCACTTTGTTCCCAACTGATAAATAATCAGCGATCGAAAGGCTTGCCGCATTTTCATTGTTATCTTTTTTATTACTTACGAACCAACCCGACCCCTCAAATTTACTTACTCAAATAACTGAATTCTCCCTTTATGTACAAAAAGAAGTTATCAGGAAAGTCTTTGGTAACGTAACAATGGACCATAAGAAATGCTGCTCACGTACAGTCGCCTTAAAAATGTGAAGCTTAAACCCATAAAGTACTTGAAAGTATTACTATTCTTCGACAGTATACTTCCTTCTTTTGAACTGTGTATTACAATATAAGATTTATTCTATAACTTAAGATGAAAAAGAGTGTCAGGAACTTTTTTCTAAATGGGATTGAAATAATTTAATTATTGATAAGTCATCATCAGCCTTTCACGTTCCCACTGGCGTGGGGTATGGAGTATGGGCCGTAATCTACCACGCTGGCCCAGTGCGGGTTGGTAGATGTCGCATGCCCTTGAATGTAACAGTTCTTGGACATGCCGGTTTCCTCACGATGTTTTCCTTCACCGTTTTGAGCGATGGCATATCCGCACATAACTTATCATAGGTGCGGGGATGACAGGATTCGAACTCGGTGTCGGCGCCTTGTAAGTCACACGCGTTACCGTTCGGCCACCATCGCTCATTGATAATCCAGTACTAATATCACAGGTATCACACTAAGCACGTAATCACGCTAATGCACTGTATATTGTGTATAATGATAAAGTTTATGAATTTTATGATTGAGCGAGTGGGCGTAATGTTTGTTTGTTGTTTCTTCACGCTGTAACGGATTTAAGTGAAATTAGTGACGTTTTTTGTCTGTGTGTCGAGAATTGAATCGAGGTCTGAGTGAATTGAGCAACAAACAATGACGTATTCGTAGATAAAAAACGTGAGAGGAAGCGGGTGGATACTGGATAAGTCTGTCCGTCAACATCATCAAACTTTCATCCGTTTAAACTTAAAAACCGAAAAATTCTATCACATTAAAGTGAAGATTACTCCACAGCATGAATCAGTAAAGTTGATTGAGACTACAGTTGAATATTCAATAATCAACCAATTCAAACAGGGTGCGATTTGTGGAATGCTAACAAAGGGACGTAGGGTTCAAGAAAGGGCATTGATAGGATCTACATATTCGAATACCTAAGTGGTGCTATTCGAACTATCTCGTTGGTCATCCCTTCTATAGATACAGAAACATCATGAAATGTATCGCGGTTGGTTTGCACTGGTCGAGTTACATGTACTAGTAAAATAATTAACTTAAAATTAATGGCGCAACGTTGTAACAAATTTTAGTACATTTATTCATGCCTCGTATTGTATTGAACAGTTTAAAATTTTAGTTAAATAGTCATTAGCTGTGCCCCGCGGTTTCACCCACGTGCACAACAGTTTATTGCCATAAAAAGTATGCTATGACTGGGTTGCACCATAACCATAGCCAAAGATATCGTTGCAGTTAAAATTAACTGTAGCTTTAACTTTAAACGTGAACTGTAACTTTAACGTGTTGCACCACGAGTAGGCAATTGACAGCTTTTTGAGTGGAGCTTAAACTTTAAAGAGCCAGTTTTGGGTAGTTAGGGTTACCGTTATAATAATACATCTTTTTAACAATAGTTAGTAGTGCTACAATTTTTTGTATAACTGGAGATTTATCTGCAGATTTGATGATAGCTAAAGCTACCTATGAATGGTGTAACTCACCCTTAATCCTTCTCTGATGTTCAAACTATCTGTATACCAAATTTTATCTATATGTTCAGCGGTTTAGTTGCAAAAAGGTATCAAACAAGCAGGCAGACTGAGTTACTTTACTACAACATAATACTGGTTTACAATTAGGCCAGAAAATAATTAAAGTGACTAGATACAGCAACTGGATCGAGCTACAACGTTTACGGAATGCGTATAACGACCGGCCCTCTCTACGCGAGCCAACGTGTCAATGTATTGAATTTCAAAGATGATTAATAGCATTACTTGAATTCTCAGCCCGAATGCTATTCAATTCGTTGTTTTAAAGCCTATCTGATATTCGATATTCAACCTATTATTACTTTATTATGCTATTGCATGAGTTATTATCGGTAAGTACAGCCAGTGACAAAAGTAGCTGGTCATATTTGCTTTTTAAAATGTTGAAACACATTTTTTGTCAGTAATGTTTTGAGCTTTTTTTTTACAACTTAGCGTTTGACTACTACACAACACCTAATTTTAAGTGATGATGTGGTCAAACGTTGGAGTTTAAGATTATGAGGGCTTTAGATTTATTTTTATTATTCAGTGACTTTTGTCGTTGATTGTTCAATAATAATTAATGGATCCGCGTCAGGTTATGTTTAGCCTATTTATTTGATAATAATAATAACGCCCATACAATCACATACATGTTTGTGTATAGATTAGATATACAATTATTTATATGTAGGTACAAGTATGTGATTCTGGCCCCGAACTAGGACACCCTATAGGTATGTCTAGGGTACCAGAAACTACGCGGATCGGGGATCCACAACACCCACACACAGATTAAATACTTACACTTTTTTATGCGCAAATTTTCGTACTGTAGCGAGAATCGAACCCGCACCCTGCATTTCGCAGTGTGCTACATCCAGTAACAGTGTGCCCATTGCGCTACATCGATCTACAACAATGGCATAAATATAGAATCAACATTTTATTTTTATTATAACTAGCTGTTTCCTTCCGCGGTTTCACCCGCGTGGACTACGATTTATCGTGGTAAATAGTATCTTATATCCGTCTCTAGGGTTCAAACTATCTCCAGACAGCATTAATTACTTTCACATTTACTATATTAGCATCATTGATAGATTTATGTGTGACTGTCGAACGCAAATTACTAATCCATAATTTTATTTGATATCTATAAAAATGTTAAGCAAATCCGCTATGTCCGCAAATTAATTAATTAATTAAATTTACCGGTGGGAAAAGCAAGACATTTTTAAATAATTATACTTTTGACTTTGCTCAAAAGAATTTTATAAAAAACCTTTGAACCGTTTTTATAAACATCTGTATTAGGTAATTGACATTGGCATTGATTGAAAAGTAAAGCAGACATTTTCTGACAGCCACTTTCAAATACCAATTACCAATTTAGGATATATATTTTTCCTAATTATATTTGTTCTGTTGAGATCTTGAATATATATAAAAAGTAATCATATTCCAAATAATTATACCTACCCACTACTAGCTCCATAAAGTCAGCAACTCCTTCAAAGGTGTTTTCAACAAATCCCAAGTGAAATCCAAGTCTTGTCTTTGGCAAAATTTAAGCCCATATAATACGATATCTTATTATCAAATATCAAACTATTTAGATGACGAAAAAGTTTGGGGTCACGGTTTTATAACATGTAACAAGCCATAGTTTTAAAAAGCCGTAATGAGGACTTAAAAAAAGGGATACTAGATTTTGAAAAAAAGTAAAGAAATTTGTAAATGTGAACGCACCTAAAAATGACCTGATGCAGGGCGTTTCTTGTCTGTTCTTCTACCGGTGTAAGATGGAACTGGCGTAGCTAGTTTTACATTTGAGTTGTATCTTAATAAAAAAAAAAATTGTAGAAATTTTGTACTGAAATAATTTATATCTATATTTATAAAAGAAAGTCTTATTAGTTACACTACTTATAACTCAAGAACGGCTGAACCGATTTGGATGAAAATTGGTGGGGAGGTAGCTTAAGACCAGGAAACGGACATAGGATACTTTTATCCCGGAATAAGTTCCTACGGGATAACGGGAAGACGCGGGTGAAACCGCGGGGCGCAGCTAGTATGATATAAAAAGTGATAGGAAAAATTTAAATAAAATCACTTTAACAATAGTCTTCAACAATAAAGATAAACCCAAAAGTGTACAAAGTGAATAATAGTATTTTCAGGAATGATTTATATCATAACATTTTACTGAACAAAAACCTTATTTCACAGTGTGTGCACATGGCGGTATATCTTGTCTGATTTCTCAAGAGCATAGCAAAAATATTTTTCGAGCATTAGCAATACCTACTGTTGTGCGTTTTTACATAAATAAGAGTGGCTTTTGGTATATCAGCCTGGTTTATTGTGGAATATTTGATTTCTTGTATTCCTCTTTATTTTGTTAGTGACATAAACACACACTACTGCCTACAAAATGAAAGAATAGGACTAGGTACCTACTACCTACCTATGCGGATCATAGAATTGTACTTGTAGAAAGATTGAAATTTTCCGCTTCCGATAAAACAAGTGAATTCAGGAGCTCACTTACTATTTCAAACTAAATATTTTTTGTCCTTCGCGCTACACTTCCCGTGATACTGTCAACTAGCAAACTGGTAGGTCTGCTAGAGGGAACTGCCAGATAAAATGGCGTAAAAACACGAAACGTGAGACCATTCACAAAACGTTTTATATGGACAGTCAGTACCTTTGTTTGTGTTTCATTCGAAACATCTCTATTTATTGATTTTGAATACACATATAGAAATATGTGTGCACAGAAAAACAAACTATAGGAACATAGAGATGAGTGGAAATTTTTTGTGTCAACCAAAATAATACAAGATTGAATAACTCAATTTTTACTCAATAGTTTAAAGGTACCCAAACAGTATTTTGTTCCCCTGTTATTTTATTATCTGATTTACATCATAAACGCAAAGCCTAAACCAGTGGTGGTAGGGTCGTGAAATATTCAGGGTAGCTTCCTGTAGCAGTACAAGAGTGGCAAGAGAGATGAAAATCGCCCTCTATAGGGGTGAAATGGGATGTTAAAGTTTATATGGAAAAATATCAGCTTATACGCATGTACGCATACGCGGACGCATGAGAGAAGCCACGGAGCAAGACACTCACAAACATTACACTAAAAGTATAGATGCGAAAGTTTGTGAATTAGTTAGTGGGTATGTATGTTTGTTATTTCTTCACGCTGAAATAGCTTAACGGATTTGAGTGAAATTTGGAATAGATGTACTTTATATCCTGGTCACCTGCGGGATACCTTTGAGAACGCGGGTGTAACCCCGGAGCGCAGCTAGTTCAGCCATATATACTTTCACTCCAAATATTTTCAGTCTACAAATTTTTGCAGACTTGTTTGTCGTATTTTAAAAGCTTCACATCAGTTGACACACAACTCAATTGAAACCCAAAAATCGAGGCTACAGGCTACATTAATTGGTTGTTACAAGCTTCCAAGTTTACTCTGCCTTATACGAACGATGGAACGCTGCACTTCTAATATTTTGCATTTTAATTTGCTTTTGTCTCATATTTCCAGGCGCTACAGACGATCCTCAATTACTTTTTGTTTTTCGTTTTCAATTAAAAAGAGCTCTTCAAACCAATGCTTTACGTTTTATTGCACCTTGGTGAAAATGAACTAGAATATTATGGTAGTCTGTCGAAGATAGCTATAGGCACTCTATAGGACCAAATGATATCTAGCTATTACAAGAAACCTATTGTACATAGAAAATACTCATGAATAAAATAAACGACCATTCATCCCATAAAGGAATTAAATAAGTAATCACTAAAACAAATAATAAGTATTATAAAAAAACTTGCTCCAATTCAATCAATCAGTTATAAGAATAAACTTCTCAATGTGATCGCTCCAAAAAAATTACCTGCCGGGCGTTTCTTGCCTGTTCTTTTGCCGGCGTAATGAGGTTGGAACAGGTGTATCTAGTTTTAAGTTTGACATTTTGAATTGATCACAATTTGTATTCTATTGAATAAATAACTATTGACTATTGATAAGTATGATTGTATTGTATTGTACTTGATTGTATTCTTGCAACTTATGAAAGTTGAATACAATCAAGTACTTTCATGATTTATATTTATTATAGTTTTTTTATTTGTACTCTAGTTAGTTTATCAAGAGACAGTTCCCACTCCAGTTCATAAAAGGCTTTATTTTCATTTTATAATTACCATACAACAATTTATTGTGCCAATAAATGCTTTGATTGGCTGATTTTTATCTTAGTGTCGCAGCAGGCTTTTTGTTTTTTTTTCTGTATAATTTTATATAATTATATATGTGTGTGTGATTACATGTGCATATTATACAGTGCAATGTAGTGCGGTGGGTAAATCAAAGACAACAATAGGTCGGATTGTCTACGTGCATGCGGTGAGCACTTCGCGCCACTTTCGCTACTTTGTGGATTGTGGAGGGACGCCTGCCACGACTCGCGAAATTAGATCGTACAGTCGACGAGAAAAGTCGCTGAACAATTACAAACTTTCCGATTGCGTTCATCGTCTTAAGCAACCAACTTCTGACCATTATCACTTAAAATCAGGTGTGTTGTGTTGTGGTCAAAACAATACCCTGTAAATTGAAAAACATCTTTGCAGATCTAAAACACATTTGGAAAAAATAGTTCTTATGATCAGCTACTTTTATCGCTGACTGTACAGTGTACATACTTGTAGTAAAAGTAGACTGTATGTTTTTTGGTTAGAAAGTTCGTTGCAGAGATGGAAGTATGCTTTGTTGTATACTCGTATATTAAAAAAAAACTAAAGTAGACATTTAAGTAAAAAAAAAACGTTTTTTAAGTAAAGCTAAGCAATTTTTTTAATTAAATCAAGTTGTAAGTCTTCTATTTTCTTTTCTTTTTCTTGTTTTTTTATAATAATAAAAAAGGTGCATATCTATCATAGAGTAACATTAAATAACACTTTAATCAATGCTGTAAAGTATCGTTAGGTACCTACTATTGTTAACGCGATGCCTATGACTAACATATTTAAAACGAAATATTTTCTCCAATCTCAGATCACTTTTTTGCCACCAGTATTTACTACCCAGACCATTCAAAGCGACGGCGGGGGTGTGAAAATTCGCTGCTTATTTTCACCGTACGTTCCTATATCCTACGTTTTGCTATAGTTACATGTTTTCATCGGTGTCTATCTAGAATGTAATCCTACTAATATTTTAAACTAACTAGCTGCGCCCCGCGGTTTCACCCGCGTGGACTGCAGTTTATCGCAACTTTTTCCATTTTTTTCTTTCATAAGAACCTTCTCCTCGCAATAACAAACACAACAAAAAAAGAATTAGTGAAATCGGTCCAGCCGTTCACGCGTGATGCCGTGACCAAGGGAAATAGGGATTCATTTTTTTATATATAGGAAGAATAAATGCGAAAGTTTGTGTGTGTGTGTGTGAATGTTTGTTACCACGTATCAACGTAACTACTAATGCAATTTTGATGAAATTTGGAATGGAGATAGGTTACACCCTAGATTAACACATGCTACTTTTATCCCCCAAAAAGGTTCCTGCGGGATAACGGGAAGCGAGGGTAAAACCGCGGGGTGTAACTAGTAGTAAATGAAATAGAAAATAATGAAAATAGTAGATACCAGAATTCTTATCTCATTTCATCAATTGGTAATTATGGTAATTAATTCACATTAAAATCTCGTACGAGATCATAATAATGAAATGTTTTCCTAGAAATATCTGAAAAATTTATTTCATCGCTTCGCTTATATTATCACCGAAAGGTGCCTAAATATGTACGCAATTTTCATCCATTCCGTTCCTAATGACTTTCACTGACACAGCGCAAAACCCCTCATTTTACACTTTGACGCGTTCACTTACGCCTTGTCCCGTCGTGATGACATTTTCCAATGGGAGCTGAAAAAAAACACATATCGAAATTGAATCTTTTACCTTTGATATAGAGACGGAAATTGAATAGCATTTGTGAGTTGAACAGGGTGACTTTTGTCTATTCTGGGTCTTCGAGGATAAAGCATAATTTGCGCTCGAAGTAGTACGGCTTAAGATATTTGAGTTCTCTTCGAAACAAAACCTTATGACCTTGGTATTAATGCTTAAATGGTCCAACAGGCCTGCGGCGGTTATGGCTTCTTCTACTCTGTGGATTTTGATGTCAGATCGTTTTGTCTATCGGTAATATGAGAGTCGGTTCGCACCTCTGAACAACAGCCTCGCTTTTTTTCATGCTTTATGAAAATGTACCACTCCATGAGCCGTGAGGGTTGACGTGTTAATGGTATAGAGTTACTTTGAATAATTCCTTTTCGACTCTTATTAAATTATTATATATTTAAGTGAAGCCTGAATATGAAATATAGTCCATGTCTCGTAATTTATAGCCTCTACCAAAGTTCGATATTCCAGACATATTTTGATAAAATAATAATGAACCTAGTCAGGAATGCCTGACGGTGAGTCGGTGACCAATATTCGACGTGAAGTCGTCGCGTGCCAGGCATTCTCCGTCCAAGTATGAAATATGAAGTTACCGAGACTGCTCAGGTATGTGACAGAGATGGCCGCTCCGCCATCATGAAAATGTTAAATTATGAAAACTTCAACTATTTCAAATTTTTATAGATAACTCGTTAGCGATAACTTGCCATAAGTTTATTACTTTTTTAACCCCCGACGCTAAAAGAGGCGTGTTATAAGTTTGATTTGTCTGTCTGTTTGTCTGTCTGTCTGTCTGTCTGTGGCACCGTAGCTCGCGAACAGATGAAGCGATTTCAATTTAGTTTTTTTTTTTTGTGAGTTACGGGCGAGATAGTTAAAAACATCTTTGATGAAAATCGGGCCAAGATGTCGGGGGTTATTTTAATAATAATGCTAACTAGATTAATTGAGCAATCAAAATCAAAAAGTTTATTCAGCGGGATACAATATGTGATAACTAGGTACGTCAAAATTAAAACTAGCTACACCTGTTCCAACCACCTTACGCCGGCAAAGAAACAGATAAGAAAGACCGTGCAGGTCATTCATTGAGCGCGATCACAATTATAATTTAATTTTTATTTCACTGAATTGGAGCCACTACAGTCCACTACAATCCCAAGCTTTATTTATTTTTTAGCTGATTTTGTATTCCTAATAAACTGATGTGTATTATTCTATTTTAGAATCCAAACACAGAGAGTACCCAGACCATACGTCCCAACGTTTTCAACTCAAATTTCGCATGATAATGATGGTCCAATTCCGCCCCACTCATTGCAAAGGTTACGGTAAAAACCAGTATAGCCTGAGGTGGTGTCATAGGGGAGACATTCCCCTTTTCCCGGTTTCCCTTACTTGTCCTACATGCTTTTACACTTTTGGCGACCGCATCAGCAGGGGAAACCCCGTTTTGTGTGAAAAGTTCACGAATTTAACGAATGTTTATGATTTGCAGGTAGATTTAAGAGTTTGGATTATTTGGATTTTTGTATTAGAATTTAGGGTAGACAACGCACTGGTAGCAATATACTTACATGATGCTATTGGTAGAAAACTCCTACCATAGGTTGGCTTGGAGCTGACTATAAAATCTAACTTTGTTAATTAGCAAGTATCATGCTAACTGATTTCTATTTGCAAAATTTTAACATCCTGGAGCAATCAGCTAGATGTTCATCACAATTCTTGCTAATTATTGCCAAAGTTACGTTTAGGTACTAAAACAGTACTACGTAATAAAAGCAAAGGTTAGGTCTTCGAGTGAACAGATAAAAACTTTTATAATACTAGTTGCGCCCTGCGTTTACACCCGCGTCTTCCCGTGATCCCGCCGGAACCTTTTTCCGGGATAAAAAAGCTATGTGTTAATCCGGGTATAAGCTATCTCCATTTTTGAAAATCGGTGATACGTGGTAACAAACATTCACATACACACACACACAAACATTCACATACACACACAAACTTTCGCATTTATAATATAAGTAGGAAGGATTAGTAGAATAGTAGGATTACAACGAAGTAAGAACGGGAAGAGCAAGTCGTTCGCCTTTTGGTAAGCGCCACGCAGCACTCATCACTGAGACTTCCAGTTTTCTTGTAGGCTTGATTATAATTAGCGCTAAATGAAATACTGAGTACTAACTTATCAATAGGTGTGTAGAAACGCTTATTTTTATAGGGTGGCTTCACAGTCCTGATCCTCGGCAGTGGCCATAGAATATTCACTACCTACGCGTCGACCGGTCTCCTCTGATCTCTGACTTTCAGTGTGGCTGTGAAACCAGTTTTCGTGTGGGTGGAATAAACGTCTCTATTGGTTCTGTTTTCCTCGATTGCGGTAGTAGAAGATAAGAAACGTATGTTTGCCTTCTCGGATGTTCATAATCCTATTACTGATCAGAAATCTTTAAGCAGCAATAGTAGAGGTTTCTTCCGGTGGCAGTTCCTAGTCGTTTACCAGTTTTCACTCTAAATACATTTGTAAATAATTATACAAAGTTGGATTTTTTTGTGCATGTGCAATTGTCCTCTGATATATTTTTATTTTATTTTTGTATTGTCATTCAATCACAGTTTCACTTGATGTTAACTGACGATGAGGTCGATGATGGAGCATGTTTGTCATGAAATTATCTATAACTCTTGTTTTGAAGGTTCCCAAAGTATACTTATCGGGCAACAACACCTTCTTCTTGTGTAATCTAAGATCCAATATTGAATGTCTCGCACATTTATTGACTTTGTTAAAACATCTTACATCAAGTTTATTCGAAACACCCAAGTCTTTATTGTTTTCAGCAAGAAGATTAATCTAGTTAGGTAGGTGTTATGTTTATGACTAAACTAGAGCTAAATAAAATCTTTATTATTCTAGAATGCTTGTTGTATCCCATTCTCTTTGCCTCAAATAACATTTTCTCGTTTTCTCTGGGTTTAATTTTTTGCTCGTATAAACCACTTTGCTGTCGGCATCAGGCCGGGCTTCTTTGCTCAAAGACCGTCGGGCCCACGTGCGGCTTTCAGCACAATGTATCTTTGTGCATCGTACCTGACTAATGAAATCTGGGGAGTTAATTTTAGTAGCTACAAGCTGACTTTTCTGTATGGTGCCTTTAGTCAAAATTACCGGGCATATAATTGCAAAACTTGAAAATAGACTGATGTCTTTTTGAAATGAGCTCAGTAACGTGCAGAAATTTGTTGTGCAGTTCAGAGTTGTTTGTAAACTACTGGTCATGTCACAAAAAGTTTACATGGAAAAAAGTCCTCATTATTTTAAAATGCAAGGATCTGTCATCAGCCTTTGAACTGGTGGGAAACAAGACTTCACTCGGAGTATGGGACATAATCTACCGCGCTAGTCTAGTGAGGGTTGCTGTAGTTCGAAATAAAGATGTGATGGTTAGGTCAGATTTGCACCTAGACTTTCAATGTAATATAAGCAACAAAGATAAACAATCAAGACTTCCTCAAATCTTACCAGAAATGATAATTTGCCATCCCCCACGTAGCATAGATAATGACAAAATAATACGTACAGCTTTACACCCATAAAGCGCTACAGCTCTAGCGACGAAGCAATTAAAATAAGACGCTGCCGACTACCGGCTTTGTCTTCCTTCCCGCCGTCTATAATTTTGATAATAGGCTAGAAATATTCTTTTGTCTTCAGCAGACTATCTGCTTGTAAGTCGTTCGATTATTCGCCAGGAATAAGGCTTTCTTTGCTGTCAGGTAACATGACAGTATTAAAGCTTGTTACGTTTTAAGAGACTGAATTATGATCGATGGATGCCTGGTGAATCTTTTGGTGTACCTATCGCATAACGATACCAAAAATTTGCTCCAAGCCATGCACGTGACCGAAATGCAGAGATTTTTTAAGCTATCGAAACAATATTTGGCTATGATATAACATTGTGTGACGCGTTCTTTAGCTTGAAGGCTGTGAAGGACTTTGACATATAATTTTTGATTACGCTTATGGATAACATTTTATTTAGCACATCACTAACACATAGGATTCGTCTTAATGGCAATCGTGATAATGGATATACGAATCGCGTATGAAAGTTAATTGTTAAATATGGCTTCTGCGAATCAAAAAATTGAGAAAGGTTAAAAAAATTGAAAAATATAGGTATATTACAAAATGTTTTGCACGCAGTCGTTTATCTAAATATGAAGCGAGTGAAAGATTAAGACTGGAAATTATTAACCTATCTATCTATCCACAGTTTGTCCTACTAGAGATAGAAATAAGTTATGTCAGATTATGACAAATTTCAGTCCTAAGACGAAATGCAAACGTCCCTTCTGAGCACTGTTTGGTGCGAGTACTGTGTTTACGCTTGATAAGTTAGAGCTTAAACACTGCTATTCCTTGCTATCAGTGGACTTTCCTTATGACGCCAGTAAGATGACAAAGGAAGTCGTCTCCTGCTTTATCTGGAAAGTGCTGGCTTGATTATCAGTGTTTGATTTATTGTTTAGCTTTGTTTTGTTGTATGTATTTGTTTCTTCCCATTTGATTGGTTAAAGTGGTGAAATAATGTCATACTTACATAACACAACATTATTTATCAAAAATCAGTTTTTTTACTTACAGTTCAGCGTTTGAGCACAAGTCATCTGGTGTTAAGTGACGATGTGGTTGAAGGTGTTGCTACGCTACACCTGAATTGGGAACTGGCTCTTAGATGGGGCTGCCGTAACACAACGATAGGTGCTTGGCGGCAGATTCTTAACTTGAGGGTGGCTATGTATATATCAAACAATAATTAATATTTGAAAGGAGACGAAATACATCCATACTAGGTACAAGTAATAAATGCGACAGTAACTCTCTATCCCTCAGTTTGTTTGTTATCTTTTCACGCATAAACTGCTGACACGTCTTGATACAATTTGGTATGGTGATAGTTTGGACCAGGAGAAAGGACAAAATAAGACCCGTAGATTACCAGTAGGTATATAAGGTGCAGCTAAAATAAATGAATCGGTGGCTCACGAAATTTTAATATTCCACGGAAGAGTGAAGCCAAAATATTGACTGGTGTTATTCGTGGAATAGCTTTGCTGATTTTCGCGTGGGTTTTATTGCTCTTCCTGGAATACCTCCTCTTTTCGCCAATAAGCTATTTTGACCAGATATAGAGAAATGAAAATGAATGAAATGAATGAAGATTGGAATGCCCTGCCATGGTGATGTTTCCTGAAAGGTATGAAAGGTAAGGATGTTCAAGTCAAGAGTGAATAGTGTCGCGTTTCAATAACCGATCTATCCATGGTTTTCCCTACTGGAGATGGAAATTTGACATAAGCTCCATAGAAGTAATGTCAAATTTATGTCAAACCGTGGATAGATCGGTTATTGAAACCGGCCGTAGGTATATACGTACTGGGCAAGCGCGATTTTGTTGCTTTCCATCGGATGAGATTGTGGTCTAACGCTATACTAGTCAATTGTAAATAAAAAGTTAGTTCTCTTTTTATTCTTTGGTTATTACAGTAATTAAACTGTTTGCGTTTTGTTCATTTTGCGAAATTGAACGTTTTCCGTTTTTTACGCATTACGTATTAAAATAAATAAATATCGGGGACAATTGCACACAAATTGACATAGCCCCAAATTAAGCTCGAAACTTGTGTTATGGGTACTAGACAACGATATACATACTTATATAGAGAAATAAATACTTATATGGATAGAAATATCCAAGACTCAGGTACAAATATTCGTGCTCATCACACAAATAGTCTGCATGTAGATGATTGTCTTTCGATACGACTTTTTACACGCAACAGTTCCTCTAATGAATTTATTGGTCGCATTTTCAAACTAAATTGAGTACCACAGAGTACCTTCAAACAGCGAACAAATTGCATACCGCTCGTAGCCACGCTGTAACTCTAGCACCTCCAGGTGAGTGGAGCCCACTAACTATTGTTAATGACTCGACGAGGGCATAATCACTTTTTTTCACACTCCCTCTACTAATAGTCATTCCACTAATTTCGTAGGTTACGGAATGGAACCCCTTAGTGTAAATTATGTTGGAAACGTTGAGTTTCTGGAATGTGCCCGTTATTATTTTTAACGAGCTGTTCTCTCTGGTTTCGCCCGCGTGATCTATAAAAAGTAAAAAGTATTAAAAGTAATATATGTTATTTTGTCGGCTCAAAGCTATTCTCACACTACCCTGAAAACACCAAAAATGGCTACTAGCTGTTACAAAATGATCATTTTTGAGGTGAATGAAAAGCTTACGTAGAAATTCAAAAGGTTTGAAGCCATTTCTGCAATATAAGAACCATAAGTATCTCTTTTTAAGAATGAAGCGGTGCTAAGTTATTACATTTGAAATACGAGTATTATATGTTCAGATAATTTATAATACCTAATGTGGACATTCACTTCACTTCTCAACTCATAGTGTTCACAAAAATAACGGTGATTCACTACTTCTTTAAAAACTTGCTAAGCTTGTTATAAGAAAATCTAACAAGACCTGTAAATCAGCTAAGATGGTATTTCTGCGTACCAGGTACCTTACCTTAATTACGTCTTAGAGATGGACGAGCTTTTATATCTTCTAGGGCGTTTCATTAAAAATTTCCTTCAAAGAGACAACAGCTTGTCTCAACATGAACTCATGATTATAAATGGTCGTAGAAATACCTACTTATAATATTTAGCTCAAAATTCTCTGAGTTAATTATTTCGGGATAAAAAGTAGGAAACGGTATAAAATTAAAATGTAGACCCCCGACGTTCTTAGCCCACATTTTGTCGATAACATAATATAATATTTATACATAGTTTGTGTATATATGTAGAATAGATATGTAGATGACATTGTATTGCACACTAAAGTAACATATAAAGCAGGAAATCTAATTATGTAACTTATTGTAGGAGGTTAATATGAGGTTAATCCGTAATTTGTTATTTTCTAGACTATCTATACTAAGAATTTATAAGCGCGATAGTAACTAACTAACTTTTGTGGTTTGTTACCTTTTCACGACTAAGCTGCTAAACCATCCTTGATAAAATGTAGTATGTAGCATAAACAATGAAGAAAAACATAGAATACTTTTTATCACGATAAACTGTAGTCCAAGCGGGTGAACCCACGGGGAACAGCTAGTAAACCATAAAAACTATTACTAATTTAACTAGAAACACTAGACTGCAACGATCCATTTAAAAATTCTCTTAAAGCTAACGAGTTACACGGAAATCTTAATAAGACTGCAATTCCTCCGTAGTTGTATATAATAGGACCAAAGCAGTGTCCGCTGAAAGCGTTGGAGGCTGCACTAAGGCATACTAAGGCCAAATAATTACGAGCTGGCTCATGGTAGGATCTTTGATGCCTTAATCAGGTGACGACCACCACGCCCTCTCCCGTAATTAGAATGTCTTCTACTGTAGCGTCGCACCTTTGAATGAATAAACTGTATAGAACATCGGTATTATGATGGTCTATCATTTGGTTTTTTTTAATTATCAGGACGAGGCAAGGATGCTTTCAGAGGCATAGTGTCACTACTGATGAAGTGATGAATCTGAATTCTGATTATAGATTTAATGTGGGTTGGGCGTTACGTTAAGTGGTGATTTTGTAGCAATACAAATAAGTGTTATGGCCGTTACCTGCAAACTATATAATTATTTCGTTTCGAAACGGAATACTTACTTTGTGTTTTTGGTTTGAGTTCTTGATATTTTGGCACTGTTACAAGCGCCGTGTTAAGCCGAGTGACATGAACATCTCACAACACAGTTGCAAAAAAATAAATACAAATAGGTATAAGAACCAAGAAGCTTCTGTAGCTTCTCGTATATGCATGGAAAACGCCTATAACAATGAAGAACAGCTAAACACGTCATGGTAAACAATTTAAGCAAGGTTCAGAGATACAAACTGAGAAATGAAAAGGGAATAATAATATGTATGTAAGTAGTTTTATGCACTAATGATGCACGTACATTGCAATTATTACGGTTCACAAATTGACTCACTACAAACAGTAGTTGAACTTCTAGTTTTTAACAAGTTTTTAATTAAATATCGTTTAACTTTCGTTTCAAATTAATATATTTAATAAATTTTAACCTGAGTTCCGGCAGTGGGGTCTAAAGTGAAGATAATGATAATGATAGTGAAAAACAAAAGTCGTTAGTTGAATTCCCGCAATGAGCTTGAGCTTCCGATGAGAAGAAACATCGTGATGAGGACATATGACAGTATGATAGTATGGCGTTTTCAAGTACCTAAGTACTCACTTGGTAACATCCTGACGGTGTTTTCTGGCTGCCTGATTTGAGAGCGTAGTGTGGCATCACTATCTGTGGCTTGTAGTGTTGTAGTACCTACAACGCTACCCTTAAAGTTGTACAAAAATGCAATTTGTTTAAAAAGTACTTAGTTTACATAAGAGTCAGCACGATTTGGTATACTCTATTTGCTAGTCATCAGATTCAAAAGTAAAAATTATATAATGTGAAACACTCACATCAGTGGATTAGAGTAGTTCGAGTCATAGCCCGTCTATGATGACTATGATTCAACCTATTACGAGTATTACTTTGACAACCTACAGCCGAGTTACTGTTTGCATTGTGCACAATTACAAACACTCATACATTATTACTGAACATACACACATTTGCTTTATTTGGCTTTGTCTCGTTCTCTGTAGATACCAGTGTTTAATATTGCATGTGGTAATCAAAGTTAATGACTAGATTGTTTTGGCTTAATAATCTGTTGAGATGTATTATGACTATACGACGCAAGTTTATAATTATTTTGATGTGTGCTCAGAATATACATCTATATGACTAATGAGAAAGTCTGGAATGAGATCGGACGCCAATCAGTAGCTCTTACGACTGGCAATTTAGAGCTCAATCACTGTAAATTGCACTCTAACATCTTCTATTTAGATAAATGAAAGCCTATTACCACTCACTGACATTCTGACAGATTAATCACGAAAATTACAAGATCTACATATATTGAAGCTGCTGATAGCTTGCCAGGTGATTACTACAGAATACCCTACCACCAAGCTATGGTTCTATCACAAAGGCTTCTTTTTCCCAAAACTGAAGCTTGATTTTACAACGTGAATTCTTACCAAGTGCCCCTACTTATTTTACACAAGTTAGACGCACAAGAAAATCTTTAAGATCTCGTTTTACTTATCTAAGAAGTAAATACGAAAAGCCGCAGGAAAACGCAAGCAAATACTGCTTCTTTTTCCTTTAGCGACTTATCTTTCAAATTCTTACAATATTCAGATGGGAGGCAGATTTGCGAGTTTAACTTTTTCAGTTATATCCAGTTATTATTCATAAATGCAAAGGCGCTTGATATTAGGCGAACTCACTCTGAAACTCGAAGGATTGATTTCGAGACTTGAATTGGATCATGTCAATATAACATTCAACCTCCTTGGTACCCCAAAGCTTTGACGAAGTAATATCTTTTTCGTTTTATTTTCTCTTTGGTAATAAAAAAATGCCTTAAGCGAAGGCATCGAAAAACGTAAATCGTAGAGTCAGAAAAGCGTAGAGCTAAAATGAAAATAACATAGACAATATAACGTCTACGATTCTAAGAAATAATTCTGAGACCATTTTTACTGGCGCACAGGTAAAGAGTTGACCTCAGTATTACTTGAAGGGAAGGCTTCTAAATTATACTTATAGAGAAACGAAAACGCTGGCAGGGTGTTCCACATCTTTGCCGTTTGCATTATAAATGTAGAAGCGAAGCGCTTTGGGCGGATCGAAGGAAGTTTGACCATGTGCGGATGTCTTTATGCACTGTTTTTAATTATATTAAAAATATTATGGAATAGAGATAATATAGAGATATCGGATTTTCAATCCCTTGGAGTTATAAATCGTACCGTCAGAATAAAGAATGAAGATATTTAAAAAAAACTATATTTAATTATTAAATATAGATAAAAAACGTTGCTCTATTTGACTATATTATTTGATACTACTCGAGATTCTATTTATTCTTACTAACCCTACTTCTTAATAATTTTATAAAGGTAACGGAACACCGCTGGTCAAACTGCCAAGCAATAGTATGCAGAGTTGCCAGTGAAATTATAAGGATGATGAGCGGATGTTTAAAATTAAGCACTGTACTGTAATAGGCAATAGCGATTTTTGCCATCAGGTGAGCGAATTGCTCCATCCGACATTGCAATCACTGCATAAAAAAGACATTCTTGTCAGTAAATATGTTTTTTCTTGTTCCAGGATTTGATATGTAACCATTAGACTGATGTGAAGATGGAGGAGCTGACGCGGCCCACGAGAAGCGCCATGTCTGTTTTATGGATCCTCACGGGACTGGCGGCAGTGGGAGCCGTCAAGGTGGTCATAGAGCCTCTACCAAAAGGTATGTGGAACTAGAAGTTATAGAAGTTATATTATATTCACAAAATAATGTAAATAGATGATTGAAACACAATACATGTTTTCAATAAAAACCACAGATCATGAACAAATTTTTTTGTAACTCTTACTTGGTTTGTCTATAGTATTTATATAAAAAGTCCTCTTATTGTACATTTCATAAATTGACACCATTAAATAGAATATATAAATGTAGTCCTAACAGTTGTGTTGAAGCATATCTCTTTTAGACAAAACAGTAATAAAAACATGCATTTGCGCGAAGGGTAAAAAATAAATGACATGACACACCATTCCGCCAGAACACTGCATGGAGGAATGCAGCTTAAAATAAAAAAAGAAACAGTCCCCAACCCGTCGCTCACAGCAAAGCAAATAGAATCGGGCGCCCGGTCTTAATTTAGTTTTTTTTTTCAGTTCCGTGGATCCCCAAAGTTCTTCCCCCAGATGTTGGCACGACCGACTTCGCTTTAGTTTCGTTTAATTTCCTATCTCTCTTGTCGTGACATTTATTACGGACGCTGCTCCAGCGCTGTCCTGCGCCAACGTTTCGCCAACCTAGCGCCAACCCACTTTGGTCCGCACCCGAACCACTAATAACCATTTCAAATTAATTTTATTTTTGTTTCCATCTCTTTCTCTATTTTCGGTCTCGACTCTTTATTGTTTTCACATTAATTTACAGTCCACAGCTGCTGGTAACGCGGATTTCTAAGGAGTTCTTTTATCTTCGGTATTCTTTCTTTTGAAAGTGAGAGCTCCTATTAATATTAATTAAAAGTTTGAATAATTGAATGGATTCGGAATTGTCTTTCATTTTCTGGGAGCCCACTGACGGCGAATCACGGCAATAATTAAAAGTTGGCTTCATTATTCAGTGTTTGTAAGTGACAGATTTGGCCATCAAAAATCTTGAACAATGGGTTGTTTATAGCTCTTTACAGATAGAACGGAAGAAAAATAGAAAGTGGGGTGATATGAAAAAAAATGCAATAGGTACATATCACCTTAACAAATGAATTCAACTGTTTTCTTTTAAGTTGGATATAAGCGCTGTAAATAATATTCCAATACCTTCAGTTGTACAAATGTACACAATATGTTTGTGTTTGCTAAACTGATGCAGTATAAGTATGGAAATCTATATATGTATAAAAAAGTTTACAACCGGCTTAAATGTAGCCTCAACGACAGAATTTTTATCGATTAAAACACTAACAAAAGTGAGATAGTTTTTCTAAAAATAAAGCTCAAGTCCTGTTTTGTTTTTCAGATTGTTAATGATAGACCAACGTACCGTACAGTGAGTTGCGTTTCAATAATTTATTCCTGGTTTCCACAAAGGTTAAGAATTAATCAAATAAAACAACTAACCTACAAACAAGTTGCGATGCAAGTCACGAACTTTAACTACAATTAAGAGCCTGCCGGCGGCATATTAAGCACGAAGAGGCATTCCTTCTGAAATCGTTTCAAGTGAAATTACTGTAAAAAATGTTTGCCGTACAATTAGTGATTACCTTAATTAGTGATACTGGAATGTGACTGAAGGTGGGAGGAAATTAGCTCTGAAGGCGCCGCCGTTAAGTTAAGTTAACTTGTCAGCACAAAAGACTTTTAATTACTGTTTTTACTGCCAGTCTCTTAGTACTTTATCTATAACCATTAACGTTTTAGACGTTAATGATACTTACTTAATAATAAAGAGGTAATATTATGTTATAAATTGGTAACGGGTAATCTCAGGAGCTAACACCAATTCTATTTTGAAAATTTGTTTACTGAATTTCCGTGACTGTAATAGGCTATCATTCAATGTGCTTACCCGTGCGAAGCCAGGTCGAGTCGCTAGTACATATTTTATAATATTAGTCTGACAATGGTGTCGATTCTGTTTTGCTTTCTCTAAAACTAAACTAAGTTTGACCGGTCTAGAAGTAACGCTGTCCTTGTTTTACTGCAGTGGTTAGAAAAAAAAAGCAATACTATTAGACCTGTCAAACTTAGTTTAGTTTAAGAGAAAGCAAAACAGAATCGACACCATTATTTTTATTTACGTTCACTTAAACAAGAACTTGAAATAAAACTTCATAAAATTCTATATTTTCTATAACTATCAACAACGATAACACTTTTGTGTGTACTTAGTGTTCTTCTAGCTATAAGCTGTTGACACTGAGACCCTTATTTACTTCGTAAAAATATATTTCAAGAAGATGAACCGTAACAAAACGGATCAAAATACGTGCAGTTGTGAACCGAACACGGTACCGCAGTTATCAAGTGGTCCAAGTGAAAGAGAAATAGAGTTTGTTGAGAAATAGACTTTGTGAAGTGACATTTTAACTCCGATTTATGTTGTCTCCTATTTAGATCAGTTTTTTAGTTTTATATGTAACGAAATCATAAAAGGTATCACATTATGAAATATTTACCAAAACTATAATATTACTAATGCGCAGGTAACTCTCTGTGTCCCTCTGTCTACCTGCTACCTTTTCAGGCCTAATTTGCTATGGAGATAGATTGATCACTGGGGAAGGAATTAATATATTTTTTGTTGTGATACATTTTAGCCCACGTGAAAGAAACCACGGGGCAAAGCTAAAGGTCTACCAGAATCTGATGGCAAAAAGGGAAAAAGAAATTGACGCTAGCAATACTGGGAGAAATTGGAGTAAACCGTTTTGATACTTTTTTTCCCTATAGTGGCTGATTCTGTATGTGATACATGCAAATATAAAAATATATCCAATGATCAAGGATAATTAATGAAAATCTTACTGTGGCGAATTTGGGGTTCGAAATTTAGATGAAAACTCCATTTACTCTGTCCATGAGTTTATTAATTAATTAAAGGCTATCAGAAGTTGAAAATGGTTCCAAATACTGCACATCCATAAAAAAGTCTTCAACGGAAGAGGAAGACGAGGAAGACGCAGTATTTATGATAAACCTTTCCTCCTGCATCTCAATCGATCTTGTTCTATGAACTGATTTTCAATTTTTGTTACATTGTTCACAAGATTTTCGCCATTCATCGATCCATATTCGAGAGAAAGCTTCTTCAGTTCACACGAAAGATGCAATAAACCAAAGTATCAAAACTTGTCATTCCTACTAATTTGAAGCCAAACCATAAACAATCCCTCGAAATTTCAGTTGACAGATGACATTTTTTTCGTTGCCATATGAAAATCGCTATTTATTAAAAAAAAAATTGCCATCAGATCCTGGTAGACCTATACATATACTAGTTTATCTGGTTAACGATTGTTTTTAATCCTACTAATCCTACAAATATAAAAAAAGCGAAAGCTTGTGAGTGTGAGTGTGAATGTGTGTGAATATTTGTTACCACGTATCGCCGTAACTACTAAACCGATTTTGATGAAATTTAGAATGGAGATAGGTTATAACCTGGATTAACATAGGCTACTTTTTAACTGGGAAAAAGGTTCTTGCGGGATAACGGGAAGATGCGGGTGAAACCGCGGGGCGCAACTAGTTCATTCTAATAACGTAAAATTTGGCAGAAGATTTGACTGTAACGCTATAGGCGTCAATACACTTACTCCGTTGATCTATACTGAAATAGATCAAAACCACCCTCTTCACGATACGTCACGATCGCTGGCTAGGTAGCGTTTTCATGTGTCACATATTCGGTGTAGGTACTGACGCCAAAAAAAATGTAAGCAACGCATTTAAAATCGCTACGTCCATGTGTTAGCCAGCAAAACGATTCACCCGTCCATACGCAGCCCTGTCCCACTCATCAACATGTCTGGTGCCTGCAGGGCAAATCTACTGCCAATTAAAAGTATAGATGGTAACGTGTCCACGACGGATGGTTGGCGGATATGTCAAGCGTAGGACGGTTTATGCTCTCTGCACACGGGTGTACAGGGTGATTTTATCGGAATAGGTGCAAAATTGTTTTTTTTTTGTTTACTGCCAGCAGTTGAATGAAAAGGCTAAAGATAGGCTTAGTGGTGCTTTGGAAAAGGTTTATGTTGAGCTGTGGTCTGATAAAGGCTGATTATTGTTACTTTTAGGCCAATATTTTTGGATATTTATAGAAGTTGCCGATATATTGATCGCAAAAAATTTAGCATGCTATTCTCGGATGCGGATAAAATTGTTTGGGGATGACATCATAGTGCAAAAGCACCATAGTACATGTAGATTTTAGAATGATAAATTGCAAGTACTTAAGTTTGTCATATCATCATTAAAAAATACATAGTTTAAAAACTCACGAATCATACAATCTAAAAAATGAGCGTCTATGAAAGTTTTCATAAGAACATTCACACAAATAGCTGTTGAATTAAATGCATACAATCTGATAATTAGTTTGCCCAAACTTTATTCTAATCCCAGAGATATCCATCCATCCATTGAAATAAGTTTTAAAAATAGTGACTTCTAAAAGCCTTTGAACCCTCCAAAGAAATTTGACATCAGTACCATTGTCCGCTTTTTATAGCAAAGAAACCTCAGAAAATACGTTTATCATTATATAAAGTTATTAAATTATTCTCGGTTTCGTTCTTTCTGCGAACATAAAACGTAAATCTAACAAAGATTCTGTGGAGCTTTTACTTAACATTTACGACAATGCCTGAGTTTAACGGTTACATTTAATTACGTTTGTACTGTTTCAGGGTAATTTTATGCTTCGCTTTCACATTTTGGTTACATTGTTTTAAGTTGATATCGAGTGTTCGCGTAAAAGATATAGTCACTTTACTTCTGCTCGCCTCCGAAAACTAATTTGGGTGGGAGCTCGCGCCCATGAAAATTACAGAGTTGCCGCTTTCGACTGACTTCTTAATTGAACGACAATGCTAAAAGTGCTGCTTTATCTTACAAAATGAATATGTAACTCACAATTCTTCTTTAAAACCATCGCCGCTATAAATAACTGAGACCAAAGTACCTATTTCTTTCTGATCAATCTTTTTTTATCCCAAGAACGATATTTATGTCTTTCATACACCATCAAAGATGTGAATTTCTTGTTCTGAAAATGGTTATTTTAAGAAACAATTACATCAATGACGCCCACACAATCACATACATAATATCTGAACCAGAATCAGGATTCCCTATAATAAGGGTAGTAGACCCTACGTTGACAACATACACACATGTTATATTGGTTGAATTTGTGCCTTGAAATTTAGTAAAAATAAATTTCAAGGCACAAATTTTGAACCTATGTGACCTCAAGTTTCACAGTAAGCTGTTCACCCATTGCGGCACACTACTACGTGATTGAAAGAAAAACAAGTGCATTTGTTTGAAAACACTCTATTTTTGTTTGCTGAGGGTCTGCCTGAGGGTGGAGGTCGATTTGCGACACTGAAACAAATGACGCGCGCTTCCACGCCCGATTGACGACAGTACACACCCAAAATTGCAGATAAGTACCGGCTATTTATTAAAAATATGAAAAGAAAACAATCCGGCCTTTCATAGGCTTTAAGAACAACATTACATAATGTAAATATGTATCGAACATATTATATTATTTTACCATGTAAGGACCTGTAGGTAAACATCCTGTTATTTAATTATAAACCAGATAATATATTCCAAGTAAATAATACAGAAAAAAATAGGCATTAAAAACACAAAGGAGTATAATAACCAATATTTACTTACAAATTTTATATTAAATACATGAAACGTTTCACAGTTCATTATGAAAGTGATTTTGTACAGACAAAATTGTAAAAAAATATACAGGGTGAGTCTGTATATTTTTATACATACAGTATACCGAATGATATCCAACTCTTTTGTGTATGTTGTTTGTAAGTAGTAAATTAATTGTTTCCTCTCCTTTTTTAAGATTAAAAACACACCATCATTTGATAACATACACACTCAGAAACGAAGGAAATGAACGTCACAAACAACCATAGGTACAGTCAAAGACAAGAGTCGCGAAACAGGAACAAATTTTCCAATTTTCTTTATCATCCTAAACACCAACCTATGACCGCATCATCATTAAACATTAGATGTGTTGTGTTGTGTTATGATTTTATTTTATTGTATTAATTTGACATTATGTCTACTTATTACTCTTAACTCTGATTTCATTTTAGTGTATTGTAAATCCTAATTATAATATTATAAATGCGAAGGTTTGTGTGTGTGTGAATATCAATCGAATCACGTATCACGTATCACCGTAAATACTACGCCGATTTTGAAGAAATTTGGAATGGAGATAGCTCATATTAACACATAAGCTACTTACTTTTATATCTCGGAAAAAGGTTTCTGCGGAATAATGGGAAGACACGGGTGAAACCACGGGCCGCAACTAGTATGTAATATATGTGTTGTCTATGATGAATGTAAATAATGTAATTGGCGTTGCCGTATTAATTAAATAAAATAAATAAATAGATAGTCAAACGCTATCTTGTAAGTTGTACAAAAAATCCTAACATTACTAATTTATAAGATATTTGGAAAATCGAGTAAGATCAGCTACTTTTGTCCCTAACTGTACTTAATTCCCGAAGGATCGAGGTGCAAAAGGTCTTCTTCATGAGAGACGTGTCATGATTAACTTCCTTTGTAGTCGGAGGCTTGCACATATCTGTCTGCTTGGCTGATTAGCCGTCATTACTACTACCCAAGTAGTAATTACGAAGCAATATCTACATCAGTTCTACATGTACCCAACATTACTGTAAAAAAGTCAAACTGTATTTTTTAGTAGGATACAACATTTTTTTTAGCTACTAACAGAAGAAGCCTCTAACAGTGTAGCCTTTGACCACAAGTCAACTGATGTGTCTGTTAAGTGACGATGTGGTCGAAGGAAGCATCACGCTACTTCACGGGAACTGACTCTCAAGTTAGGCTGCCGGAACACACCGCTAGGTGCTTGGCGACCGATTTTTAACTTTAGGGTAGTAACTAGCCAGGCAAGTACTATAAAATACTTTACAACCAAGCTATGGTTTCCTCTCGATGAACAACCTAAAATAGCCACGCTGTCAAAACACACATGATAAGAACTAAAAACTTTTTCTAATTTTTTTTGTTTATTTTTTTCTGTGGTGTGTTTGTTTTTTGCCAGTATTGCCTAGATATTTATCTTTCAGCTAAACACTTTAATAGTCAATAGTACTTTATTCAATAGGATACATTGTGATCACTTTAAAACGTCAAACTTAAAACTAGCTACGCCTGTAATCTATCTGTACTGTTATATGTTATCCGTCTATCGAATATGAACAAACGTATTAGGTATAATTTTTCCTCATACATAAGGACTCTGACATGCGATATGTTTTCCCTGTGTTTCATGAAATATTATCACGTTGTTAAAGAAGACCTAACAAACACACTTTTTATAAATTCATTTTCGGTCTCTTATCCATGAAATATGATACAGCAGAGTTATAACGAGGATCATATTTTTCCATAACAATAAGTAATAAGAAGTATAAGAAAAAGAAGTAACTGATATTAATACGTATGAGATTTGATACGTTTGCATTTTAAATCAAAATAACAATTATGGTCATATGTTTTTGTATTATAATAATATAAATAAAGACTAACGAGCAGGGAACCCTCCAGCAGCCCGGTATAGTTGTAAAGGCAAAAAACCAAAATAAGATAATCATAACTTATAAGAAACCAGCCAAGTGCGAGTCGAACTTGCGCACGAAGGGTTTCGTACCATCTATCTTCTAAATATATATAACTCAAAGGTGACTGACTGACATAGTGATCTATCAACGCACAGCCCAAACCAATGGACGGATCGGGCTGAAATTTGGCATGCAGGTAGATGTTATGACGTAGGCATCCGCCAAAAAAGGATTTTGATTAATTCTACCTCCAAGGGGATAAAATAGGGCATGAAAGTTTGTATGAAACTTTGTCAATTTTAAAAAGATCGGGCTGTGACTTTGCATGCATAAAGCTGTAGCCCATGCGGGTGAAACCGCGGGAAACAGCTAGTTATCTTCAAAAACGACAATTAAAACACTTTTGTTGTATGTATTTTTCAACTGTCTAACTATAATGGGTCTTGAGATACCAGCCTGGACGAACAGAAAGACGGACGGACTGACGGACAGCGGAGTCTTAGTATTAGTTTCCAGTTTTACATTTTGGGTAAGGAACCCTAAAAATGATGCGTGCACAGGATGCGTGTTACGTTATACAGACTATTTTCAAATAAACACAAATAGTGATAACCATTGAGCCCGCATGGGGACCTGTTAATGAATCAGACTGTTAATATTTACCATCACACAGATCAATAACGGTTAATGTCTACAGCTCTTATTAGATTTGCGACCGTTATAGTCTGACCACTCTGGTCTGCCACAGGGGCTCGTCCTAGCTCCTTACGTATTCCCACAACATCACCTGACCTTTCAATATCATGACCGAAGCCGTCTGGTGGAAAAAGAAGCCGATTTACCCTTGTTTACGCACAAAATAAAGTTTTCTTCTCATTGGCTCGGAGATAAAGCAGCTGAGATTAAATTCGGGCCATGTTTGCTGAGCCCGTGTCACTGTACTGATGTTTCAGTAGCTAAACTTCCGTAGAATCTGTAGATATTTTAGTTATAGCTAAGTTTTTATTACTATAAAAGTAATCATCATCATTATCATCAACGAATTTAATTCCCATGCACACATCCTTTCTTACAAAGTATCGACCATTATCTACCACACTGGCCCAGTGATGGTTGGTAGTTGTCCCATGCCTGTAAAAATTGTGTATATGACATACTAAATATGTGTGTATATGTGCAGGCCGATATGGGATTCAAACACACATCGGCGCGTTTTAAGGCGTTACCATTCGTTTGTAACAGAAGCAATAGAAATAAATTGAAAGTGACCTAGAGGCCGTCATATCGTTAAAAAAACCTCTCTTAGATAAAAGATAACCACGGTCAATTTGCTGTTGGAAATTCGATATTTTAGAGTTAATTACTCTGTGATTTGAAAAATTCTCAATTCTCGTGTTCTAATGAAAGCTCAGTTTATGATGTGCGCGTAGGAAATGATTGTTCGGTAACTTTAAGAAAAATAAAATTACTACATCGTCATGCGGTTCCGAGAGTACTGTTTGTACACGTGTCTATGTGTGTGTCTCACGTATGTGAAATCTAATCGTTTTGTTAAAGCTTACTAACTTCTGTGTATTGTATTGAACCCACACCCCATGTAAACGTCCCTTAGGTAAGGAGACAAAATATCATTTGGCATAGCTTAATGGGCCCTGTAGAAAGGTTACTTTACGACTATATATATATTTATATATATTATATACTATACTTACGACGTATTTGGCGTCTTGTAATGAGTTTTGTAAGAGGGCTGAATTTTTTTACGTATCCCGCTTTGAAAATAATACAATTTTGAATGAGACAAAAATGCAGGTAAGCCGTTGTTATCCCTAAATGATCATCTTATTTAAGATATACTTTTTAGTCTTGAGAATGAATGAAAATAGGTTTCATAAAAATGGCCATTAAACTTGATTATAGATGTTATTTTGTTTTATATTCTAGGTAACAAAGTAAATTTGAAAAGCAACCTTGGAGTAATCTTCTTAATATATAAAATTCTCGTGTCACAGTTTTCGTTGCCATACTCCTCCGAAACGGCTTGACCGATTTTGATGAAATTTTTTGTGCTTATCCGGTATTTATGAGAATCGGCCAACATTTATTTTTCATCCCCCTAAATGTTAGGGGTAGTCCACCCCTACATTTTTATTTTTATTTTTTGGACAAAATTTTTAATTTCTATTTTTTATGATACAACATACAAAAATACATACAATCCTCAATTTTCACCCTTCTATGATCAACCCTTATTTTTTAATAGCCATTTTATTTATATGGCAAAACAACGTTTGCCGGGTCAGCTAGTATAATATAATAATATGGAAATACAAAATATAATGTACCTATAAATAGTAGTAGTCTAATATAACACTTTGTATAAAAAAATACCTATACCTATACAATTTGTTTTCTATAGTATTATACAAAATCTGTAAGCGCATCACTTCAGGACGGCTAGACCGATAAGAATTTTTGTTTGTATGCTCTTGATTAAGGTTATGGGGGAAGAAATTAAGAAAAACTAACCAGAAAATTTGGGAGAAGTGCGTTTTTCTTAGAGATTTTTGTTGTATTTGGCTTACTACTGCGACGCTGAGGTGGGACGCTATAGTTATTTTGTACAGTTAATAAGAACCACCTCTGTATAGAAACGCAAAAGATATCTTCCGACACAGAACACTAATAAATCGCAATAGAATCCAACTAGATTCACATGTCAGGAACTAAATACTTTTTCTACTTTACGAATAGAGAGATGCAAAAGCTCTTCACGCCCCTTGTCCTATATTTTCAGGTAATCCTGTCACTTTGAATTTGGATAGAGCCTCTTCTGGTTGCCTTCCTTTAAGCTGCCAATACTGTGCGAGGTTTACGGCAAATCTGAAGGATGTTTTGTATGTTACTTTTGTCTATTATGTTGATGATAGTCATTTTAGTTTATCTATTTCTTACTCAGGTACGTCATATATGTGAAGAAGAAAAGGATGCCATTATACATAAACTACTTTTTTGACGTGACAACGTCTTATAATTCGATAGAGCCGGCTGCACGCACGAAAAAACATGACTCATGCGGCGTTACCTCGCTCTGCGGCGTTACCTCGCTCTGCGGCGTTACCTCGCTCTGAGGCGTTCCATGTAAGGCTTGAAGTGCAAGCGAGAGCGCGGAACGAGCGACAAAGAAGCACAATCGGCCAATCGACGTTGTCACGTTCAACTATCGTCAGTAAACCGACTTTACAGACAACCAGTTTTTTTAGTTAAATTTTTAGCTTGTGGTGACTTTTTAGTCATCCATGCATGTCTAATAACCTACTTAGCACTACTCTACCTGGCGTGACTTTAGAAAAGCTTGTAAAATCTTAAAAAATAATGTTGTATAAAAATTATTTCCGATTCTACTAAGTAGTTTTTCTTTTGATGTGTCTACTTTGTAGACGCGAAAGATTTTTCTTAGAAATGTTTTCGTTTAACTTAATTATTTTATTTATGTTTCAACGCAAGTATTCTTTTAACTAAAATAGGCCAACGTAGCGTCTAGTCATCTCTGGACGCACGGTATGATCCCACCGGTCCCTCGGGGCCGAGACCCTAATTGGACGTGGCCTGCCTCCGGAATCGTACGTCGATTATCTAATCTGTACAATGTCTGGAGAGCAATATACTTACAGATACTTTTTGTTCTGGGAACGCAAAAGTAAAATCACTTTCTTAGAACGCTAAACCACAAAGAGCTTTTCTTCAAAACGACTTAATGTATGTAAGATCTAGTTTTGGGTGAATAAAGTACGTCCATGAAATGTAAAATCTTTTCCAAATAGGGTCTGTTAAAAAATAAACCAACATTACGAAAACATTTCGCGTCTCAGGTTTCCCTTTATTCAAGGGTATTTTATCAGCAATATCCATTACTCCAATGTTACGAAAGTAGGTAACATCTACCCTAATATTAGGTGAACGGCGTGAGTTGCCTAGAGATTTATCCAATCTACCATCTAGATCTAGGCTGTTAGCCCTACCTGACCTTGTCAATATAATGCCAGGTTTCGGTGTTATACAATTTGCTTCTGTATAGCTGCCACGCGTTTTAGTTTCTGGGGACATTTTTCTAAAAGTTTCATTGTCAGTCTTGTGACTTCGTCAACCTATGTAATAGTAATTAGCTTTTAACCTTTGAACGTTATGGTTGTTAGACGTTAGCAGGATTTTTTGTAAACATTCTATGAATGTTATGTCAGTATGACGGTAATACGATTGTTCGTAAACATTCTGTGAACGCTGTAGTAATTAGAAATTATATCCTAAGTTTTTTTTTTTTGCTTTTGAATCTCTTTATATGTGTGATGAGCACGAATATTTATTCCTTAGTCTTTGATAATAATATTTCTATTTATATAGGTATTTATTTCTCTATATAAGTATGTAAGTATGTGTGTGTTTGTTCTGTGTCTGGGTATTGGGGATCCCCGATCCTCGTAGTTTCTGATACTCTAGATACAGGGAAACCTAGTTAGGGGTCAGAGCCTATGTATGTGATTGTGCGGGCATTAAAATTAAAAATTACCATGTATGTATTTGTATGTCGTTGTCTAGTACCCATAACATAAGTTTCGAGCTTAATTTAGGGCTAGGTCAATTTGTGTGCAATGGTCCCCGATATTTATTTATTTATTTTTCGAGAACAATCTGTGAGAGTTATGCTAGTAAGATAGTTAACATTCCAACATTACGTTTAGTTAAACGTTACTATTGACCTTAAATGAACATCCTGAAACGTTTGATCATTGTGGTAGTAAGACGTTAGTAATAACGTTGTGGATCTAAACAATATCAGTACTACAAATCTTTATTAGTTTGGATGTAATCAAGCAGACAAATTGAAAGGGCAAATAACTAGTGGGGTGTCCTAGATTAATAAAACAAACAATAACCACCCTTTCTTGGAGGTTGTTCTAGGTCACACACTATTTTCTGTTTACAGTTATGAGGTAACATTAGGTGAGTACCGAACGTACTTACTATGTTGGTATTATTTCATAGCTAAGTTACTTCGCCAGACAGCTAGACAAAAAACTAAGTCTGGGCAAATCTTTTATCAAAGTTTCTTTTCAATCGAAATTATACTACGCCGAAGACCAAATGGATAAAACAAAAGTAATTTGTAATATTCCAGGGTATGTACGAGTAGTCGAGTATCCTATTTATTAATCCTACTATCCTATCCTAAGTATGTTTGATCACTGTAACTACTTAACCGATTTTGATGAGATTTTGAATGGAACTTATATCGTAGATTAACGCATAGGCTACTTTTTATCCCGGAGAAAGGCTCCTACGGGATAACGGGAAGACGCGAGTGAAACCGCGAGGCGCAACTAGTATATTACATTCACACACATACGCACACAAACATTCACATTTATAGAAATTATTAATAATACTCAGTAAGATGGGATAAGATGTGTTTTTGATTTTACCAGTATGTATTGTAGAAATTGATATTGTAACGTTTCGTGTGCGTCTGTACGTTTGTTACCACTCTTCAACGTAACGGTAATCCCAAAAAAAACAGTTACCGCTCGATATTGGGGAAACTTCAAGTGTAACCGTGAAGCGCAGTTACGAGCATACATTTGAAACATAGATATCCAAAGAACACTTACGAATCCCTCATCCAAGAACCCGCACAATACGTGCAACTCCTAACAATGAATAAGCACGAGCTATACCCAATTGTGCCAGAATAACTCCAACTGAATTGTGGCATTGGATTAACTACTCAGCGGCAGGCGACGAAACTTGGCCGACGAGATCATTCCCTCTAATATTCAATTTAACTTTGACACTTCGCCCATCCAACATAACCACTGTCAGCTTTTTGTTTCAGGATATCATTTCTCACTTCTCGGATTAGTTATAATTTGTACGAGTAATTTTTCACTTACAAAGTTAGGTCGCACTCTGATCCTGCGGCTTAAGAGTTTGAACAGAGTTGAAGGCTAGTAGTACAGTATTATATGCTTGGGAACTAGAGTGCGATGGTGGCCGAACGGTTAGGCGCGCGACTTACAAGACGCCGACATCGAGTTCGAATCCTCTCGGTCTCGCACCTATGACTTAATAAGTTATGTGCGGATTTGCCATCGCTCAAAACGGTAAAGGAACTGCAACATTCAAGGGCATGCGACATCTGCCAACCCGCACTGGGCCAGCGTGGTAGATTACGGCCTATACTCTCTCTCTGAGAGAAAGCCAGAGTCCCGGCAGTGGGAATGTGAAAGGCTGATAATGATGAACTATAGTGCAAGCTTACATGATGTTGTGTTTCCCCGAAAATATACCTACTCGTAACATAAAAAGTTTATCCGTTATTTTAGTGAACTATGGGATTTTTTCCTGAAATAAAACATTCTATTTATTACTAGCTATTCCTCGCGGTTGCACCCGCGTGGGCTACAGTTTAACGCGATAAAAAGTATTCTATGTCCTTCCTCAGGGTTCAAACTACCTCCGTACCAAATTTCATATTAATCAGTTCAGTAGTTTATGCGTGAAAGGGAAACAGACAGGCAGACAGAGTTACTTTCACATTTATAATATTAGTAGGGATTTATTTAATCCCGTAAAGCAGTTGCTCATGACCACATAATATTAATTTCTCAAAGGAAGTTGTTACCATTTTTGTTCTTTTTTTCTATGTTCGTATTGTGATATTTATATAGTGCCATTGGCATGTAAATATTACCTCACGTTTGCCCTAAACAATGTAGAATTACAAGACTTGCAAGCATGCAAATAATGAGCCTATTAAAGTTTACAACAGCAGTATTACACAGCTAGAAAATAACGTAAATTTTTGGTTTCACAAAAGGCACAGAAAAGCGGGAATATTTTTTGACGCGTTCTTAACTCACTAGCTTTATTAGTTTTATTTTTTAAATTTATTTGCAGCTGTCTTCAAAATAATTTTAGAAGAGACAAGATTTAAATAAACGCTAGTTTGTGGAACCGAAAAAACAAAAACGAAATAGAAATTTCTTTATGTAGGTAAGTGAGTATAATTTGAAACTAACAAGAGTGAAAACTTATTCAAGTTGCTGTACATAATAAATTAGTTAGTTAGTTACAAGTCAAGCTAATAAAAGTGTTTTAAAATTGTAAGTAGCTCCCTTTGTCTGTTACTTTTATATGCCTACCTTTGAACAGATAGATTTTGATGAATTTTGGTATGGGGATGGTTTTAACCCTGAGAAAGCCTATGTGTTATCCAGGGTAAAAGCTATCTCCATTCTTAATTTCACTCAAATCTGTTGAGCGTGAAAATGTAACAAAAGTAAGCGCGTGCTCACTCACAAACTTCCGCATTTATAAAATTAGTGTGATTTTATTTGGGAAACAAATAGAACACGTGACATATTATTGGTGTACACCAAATACTTAAAAAAAGGGATACGTAATTGTATAAAGTGTTAAATCTTTAAGCGTAGAGAAAATAGATGAACTTAAAAATTATTTATTCTCGTAATTAGGTTAAAAACTTAGCATTTTCTTCTATCCTTTGACTTATACTCTGTATCTGACAGGTAATTTGCTGCAATAATGCTGTAATATATACATTGTATAGGAGAAAATAATATTGTTTTTTTTTCTGCAAACATTTACACAGTTAATTAGTCGAAAGTCTAGTTCGTTAATTGTAATAACGGTTTACGCTACATTGTATGTTTCTGAGAGCTTAGTATAAGAGGATAATTTTTTACTCGAAACAATTTTGATAAAGTTATTTAATGTAAGTATTTGAAACAAAGAATATTAAACTTTAAAACTAAAGTGACAAGGTTCATTTTGCACGTACTTCGTTTAAGATGGGAATTTTTCATCCTCTATTGGTCTCATGTCAGGATTTTTCCGGACTAGTACTTACCTATTTGATTACTACCGGACTGTCGTTTAGAAGCACCGACTGTAAAATCGGTAAGATTATGATTTAGTAGTTTATCCTTATCCTACTTCTTACAAATGTTGTAAATACGAAAGTTTCTGTGTGTGAATGTTTGTTACCACGTATCACCGTAACTACTAAACCGATACACACACATACACACACACACACACAATAATATAATTTATTTCATGCTTAGTAATACATTATTTTTGTCACGTCGAGCTAATAAAAACCTTCCTTCGATTTCCCTAAATCTGACTACCCTTAGAGAGATGTTAGTAAGGGCAACAAAGTTAGAGCCGATAGTCTATAAAATTTCTAAGTCGCGGTCACATCGACCGGATCTGACATGAGACAGTTTTGGTTCCGTGATTTCATTGCTATTAGGACGGTAGTAGGGTGGTCGGCCGCTCCACGTTTATTGTCAAAGATACGAGTGGATTTGTGGAAGCAATTTCCCCTATACATTTTGTTTTGTCCTTTTTCCTGCAGTTTGATGGTCCACTTGGTGAGTTGTGGTCCGGCTTCGATTTAGCGAGACTCCTTTAGTAGAGCACCTGCTGGATACATTAATCACTGATTGTAATGAACGGCATAGAAAAACTGAAAGAAATAAAATATGAAGTATTATATATAAAAGAGTTTTTTATTTATTTAGAAAGTTAAGCACTACCGTAGTCATGATTTTTTTACCAACTATGAATTCTATCATGTTTTTTCGACCGCCAAAGTACACAGTATACAGTCATTTTAATATCGTGAAAGCTACTATAAACTCATAACTTATAATACACTTTACCGCCCCGCTTTAATCACCTTGGCATTTTTGCATATAACTTAGAAATTTCAAGTCTTATGTTTCTATGACCAAGTGATGCACTATGAGAAATTGAGAATATTTCACTATCAGTCTGAGTTTTTTCATCAATAGGATTTTTATTAAATACCTACGCCGATTCGTAATAAAAATTGTCAGTGTCAGCACTGTACTATAGAATCGATACGCATCTAACGTTCGGGCGGAGAAAGGGAAAATAAATGTAATTATACAAACCGATCACGTCCTACTATTGAACTGAAACTAATTTAGAGTCGGAGTTTTTTAACTAAAGTCACGGGCGCGCTTGTCTTTGATTTACTGAAGTTGGCTGTAAAAGTTATGTTTGTTTGATCGCATTGGAAAGAAAAAGTTTCTGTACTGTACAGGTTGGAGAGAACGTGCTCTAAATGTAAGCAATAAAACTACTTAGTAGCAATCACAACAAATTCAAATTCAATGCAGATGAACTAATAAAGATGAAGTAAACAAAAAAAAAACTATTTTCATGTTATTGTATGTGACGAAGTGGTCGATGGTGGCGTCTCACTACGCCTGGACTGGGAATAAGCTCTCAAATGAGGCTCGGAACACACCGATAGCGGTGTTTGGTGGTTACTTGGCTTAGACAGTGCGAGAAATATTTCTAATTTTGACTGCTTACTCTATTACTTCTTCTGAAATAGGTGTTTATAATCACTAACAGAAAAGTTATTGAAAATGTACACATCCTCATTCCTCAACAGTGCCATGATCAATACAGGTATTTGTAACAAAGGTTTTTTTTTTCATTTCGAATACAACTAACCGTGTCATTGTGCCGGCTGAAAAACCGAGGCCATTGTAATCGTACAAAGAAAACACAAAGTCTATTTTGGGAATAGAGGAACATAAACTGTTTACCCCTTGGAAATGCGTTTCAATGTCAATGCAAGGCAAACGTGCTCCGTTGAAACGACATTTCCAACAAATGTAGGCGAGGGTGAAGACGAGAAGAGTCGACAAAAACTTGCCGAATAAAAGAGAGGTCGTGACGACCAACGGCTCCCCTGTAAAGCTCTATCGCACTAGCGTACGATTTACGCATGAAATCGATTGCCGCTTGAAATAGGTACGTGAATTACGTGCGCGTACTGATACGGCCATATCGTGCAATATGAATTGTGCGATTCAACGCTATCAAATGTTTTGACTCTCAAATAATACCAGAAAATAGAATAAATACCAACTCATTGCTATATAAATTAAAAATTATAACGACACACACATACAACAACATGGATTACTTTTACATATAAATTCGTATAAAAATATGTATACCCTCAAGACACCTCATTGTGACAGTTTAGTTAAAAAAATATATAGTTTAAAAAACTAAAAAAAAACACTTTAGAAACGCACTGAAAAACATAAAATAATTAAATTGACTTGTATTAGTTACGATATAATGGTTAATTCAAAAAGTGTGGAGCGCTTTTTGGTTGTGTTTACTTTTATTTACCCAGCAAAAGAAGCGCTCCACACTTTTTGAATTAACCATTATATCGTAACTAATACAAGTCAATTTAATTATTTTATGTTTTTCAGTGCGTTTCTATAGTGTTTTTTTTAGTTTTTTAAACTATATATTTTTATTTTTTTACTTTTTAGTCTTTTGTTACCAAGTCCAATCTATCGGACTCATCAAAAGGAATCATATGAGCCCAAACTCGAGGGGTTTACTAGTAGCCACTGCAGAGATCCCCTACCCACCTTCTGGCTGCATCATCAGACCCTCGTCACCAAGTTCAATCTATTGGACTCATCAAGACGAATCACATGAGCCCAAACACGAGGGGTTTACTAGTAGCCACTGCAGAGATCCTCTACCCACCTTCCGGTTGCATCATCAGACCCTCGTCACCAAGTTCAATCTATTGGACTCATCAAGACGATTCATATGAGCCCAAACACGAGGGGTTTACTAGTAACCACTGCAGAGAACCCCTACCCACCTTCCGGCTGCATCATCAGATCAGGTCGATGATACCAAATTATTGCATTGTCACCGAGATTACATACACATACAAAGTTTCAAGTCGATACAACAATTAGAAGTAGGTGAAAATTGACTTCTAAGATTTGATTACATTGTTAGTTAGTTAGTTAGTTAGTTAGTTAGTTAGTTAGTTACAAGTCAAGCTAATAAAAGTGTTTTAAAAATAGCAAATATCAATTCATTCATTCTATTAAAATATTATGACTAGACTAGCACCTTCTTGATATATAAGTGAGTATTCAATTTTTAAAATAATAACAAGATAATTAACACTCTCTCTCTAAGAGAAGGCATCGATATCCCAGCAGTGGGAAGGTAATGATGACGGTGGATTAATTCCTAACTGTACGTTCTAAAATTATAACATTAATTTAATGACTTCATTTCCACAAACTGTCGGTAAAAATAAATATTTTTATTACCTACTAATTGAAATTAAATTGACATATACTCTAATTACAAATAAAACGCTGCACTTACCAGGCGTAAGTGTGAAAGAGCTCCAAGGGCCTGAGACGATGTCATGTTTATTTGCTTTAAAAAGGGTACGCACTTTCTTTCGCACTATAGATGCGATCTCTGAAAAGCATGACGTTGAAGAGGAGCGACGTGAGTTAACATGGGGGGTGATTTAGGTAAATGGGTTAGAATATTTCTACCGTGAGTGTATAATTTTACCTTGAAGCCTTGAACGTTTTGGGCCCCGGAAAAGGTAGCCGTGTTAATGATAATGTAAGTATCTATCTATCTATATGAACGTTACATTCTATCGGTCTCTAATATTATTAGATCGATATGAGTCAATTTACTAAGTAGAGGTTTTTTATGTTGTGCTTATATTTGTATGTAATATTATATCTAGTTCGATCCAAACTGACCCTTAACATGACACCTCGTTTGACCTGATTATTTCACTTTGAATTGTTTAACCTCTTTTTAGACCCCGATGTCTCAACAACCCCAAGAGACTAATTAGCTCATAATATGATATGATTTTAACTAATGAAATGATTTGGAGTATTGAATACTTTGGACTAAGTTCTGAGTTTAGAATCTTAATGAAGTAAAATACAGTCTTTTTTTTAAATTGTATGTTCCTTTATGTTGATAAAAAAATCACAATTTTCGCCTAAAATATCTCAAGAAGAATGCGTCAGTGAGTTTGTTTCTCTTTAGGCTCGTATCTAGCCAAATGACAACATTTCACCGATATGCTGAGCTCCAGTAATGATGTTCCTCTCTCATTAAGTCATTACCGTAGCTCACATTGGTCAACCAAAAACAGAATTAACTGCCAAAAAGGTTACTGCAAAAAAATGTTATGATGACTGACATGTGACCTAAATGGGTAGATTCTGGCAACTTTAGTATCTATTAGAATGAATGCTATTCAAACTACTTTGCATAATAAATTGGATGTCAGAAAGTTAGTTACCCGCTGAGTGCCTTAAAATGTGTCCAGAGCAATAGGCGGCTCGTGTTAATTAGTGCTTGCTAGACGTCTACTTTCTACATCGCTAGTCAAATACCTTTTCTAATATACTCGTAGTCTTATATTGTGACAAATCATGGATTAATTCATACGCCTGAAAGAACGCGCCAAAAAAATGGTCATTGCTTTGAACTCGAAAAGACGACATGTTGCCACAATTCCATTACAGAAACGTAGAACGCTGATTGGTACATCAGGGTTTGTTTGCCAGAAATAGTGGTTTAACTCTGTAGGGGAACCACCTGAAACGTCGCATCATCTTACATTAATGCGAGCTTCTACGCCACCGATCAGAACACAATCGATTTTTTGAAAACGTTGAGTTAATGAGCCGTACTGTGCCCATTTAAACCCCAAGTACAAACGTCATAAATTAATTCCCTACAATGAAATGTTTCCTACGTGTTTAGTGTTTTAAGGACCCAAAAACAGGAGTAGACCCCTCAGAAATTTGCAATTGTGTCAATCAATTTCAAACTGGAAATGGTTTGGACAAATGTAAAAGTGCATAAATTGCAACGAAGACAACAATTAAAAAACAGTGACAATTTTTTTAGTTGAATTCTGCATGTGATATTTTTATTCCCTATAAATTCGATATTTCATAAAAGTTGATCGACGTGACGAGACGTTTGAAAGTTATTGTCGTATACACATTTAGACATACATACCATCGATGGTGATTCTTCATATTGATTTGGGGCTTTACTATGTTCGGTTAATAACACATTAAGGAGACCTAGTACGTGTATAATTTGTGGTATGTATATTTAAACAAAAAAAAAAGGAGTAAAATGGAATGGATAAAGTAAATGTGAGTCAGACATCGATGTATTTTTATCGAGTTTATTCCTTTCAGGAATTTCTAAAAGCCTTGATCCTTCTCCTTGTAAAACTATTTCATCACTGTTTTGAAAATTTCGATGCCAGCAATACTTAATTAATCCATGAGTTATTTTGTTTCATTTTTCTCCAATACAAAAAGCAAAGAAAGGACAAGTGAAAAATATTCATTCACATCAAAAGTGCCTACAGCTGTAAGGATAGTTGGGTACTTTGGTACTCCAGTGATCTGAACCCGGATATAATCAAGAAAGGTCCAAGAAGCGCACTCGTGCCGAACAGCTTAACTAACATTGAAAGTAAACCTTACTCCTGAAACATTTGCCGTTTGAAGGAATCAATCAAAGCCAACCGTTGGCTCGCACAATCGGCGTGCGTGGGCCGGACGAGCTAATCAAACTAATGGCCACCAGAGGGCGCTGCGCCCGCAACAAATCACAACAATAACATAGGCGTCTGATTGATTACACCAACCGACAGACTCAATTCGATTTCTGTTACGGTTGATTGATCCATCGGCATCGGTACAGGTGTCGATTCTCTAATGAATGCCAATTATGCAAGTATAACGGGTGATTCCGTTGGGGTTCCACCTGAGATTTTGAGACGATGTCTTATTAGAATAGAATCTGAGAAAGAAACGAAATACATAAGTTTTTTTTTTCTACCTGCTAAATTCAAGTTATTGAGCGATAACAAAATGTTAATGGACTAAAAGTTCACCTTTTAACAGCAAATGACACTTTGCCAACGCAACAATAATATAATTTAAAAGCTGTAGTAGATAACAAATAACAATATTATCAGACAACGTATGTTGTCCAAAACAAAGCTCCACAAACTGTCTTGTTAACTAAAGCAGTCATGCTCTTGCCAGTTTTAAGTAAGCCATCTTGCCTTTTCTCCACAAAGCCGCTGACAGAAGTTACAAGGCATTCCATAACTTCAAGAAACAATTTCATACATTGAGTCTTCTCGAAAGCAGTCGTTAAAGTCTCGAAGGCTACAAAGGAAACCGTCCTGTCCTACATCTAATTCAAAGTCACGCTTTATTGGAGATAACTCTGGAGGAATTTGAATCAAAATTGACAATAGCTCTGTAGAATCGTAGATACTGCTCAATCAATCAAGTTCGTTTACCAGGACAATGCTGGCATTGGACGTAAAATCTTGAAATTTCGGTCGACGTATTCACAAAGTTTCAATGATATTTTAATGTAATGTTAGGAATGAAAGGAATGTACATACAAAGTTTTTGTATTTCTAATGTATGTATAGGTATATTGTTGACGCTTACTATAAATTACTTCATCATCTCTATTACAACAGATCCCATCTTAATACTGGACGTGGACATGTTATGAAAATATAAATCTTTCCCGGTCAAACATTTTATTTGACAAGTCCTGACTTTGAAATTCTATAAGCACGCCCGTCAATATCTAATAACTTTATAGGCAACATCTCACTTTATTTTGCGAACTCAGTGAAACGCCAAGCAAGCAGTAAAGCAACTACATCATTTTTAGCTCAGCTCAGTGTGCAGACGTCATCCGGCCGTCAAGTTAGTGTCATAGAGCTATCCGGTGGATTCTGGCAGGTTACACTCGATGTTCGGACGTTTATTAAGTACGAAATATGAACTGCCCGACAAGCAACACGTCTAACAGCACCTGTTTTAGCTTTGTAACTGTCTACCATCTTCTATTTAAGTGGCCATTTCAAATGGATTACTTTATTTTTTGGAAATTCACAGCAATTTCTTAAAAGGCTTTCTAATTCAAGTTTCTTGACGGAACAGTTGCAATGCGGGAATTTTATATTTAAAAAGTTAACGTAGGTACTAACATTACGATCATTTGCCATTTTGTAAGCTAAGTTTTGCATGCAACACTATTGACAGAACAAAGCGCCTTTATTATTCAGAACTTTATTCAGATTTTACAAATGCATTTGTTAGCTACAGAAGCATGTGCTGACTTGCGAAATCGATAAGTGCTCGCATTTTACAACCAACAATAAAATTGACACTTAGTATTCACCTGTCGAACTGAAATAATACCGGCAGCTTCCCGTGGTCCAGTCGGTGCTCCACATGCATTTCAAATAACCTCCACTGACCAGACTTCTGCGCGTACAAAGGCACTTGTTTTTTTCACTCGCCTAACAAAACCCAAATCAATGGTTAGCCTGACTCACTTTTGTTATTGCTGCTATTATAGTCTGGATGTTCGTCCAACTGTTCCCGGATTTTCGGCCACTCGGTATCCCACGGTCCGCCAATTGCTTGTCGCGGCTTCCACATAAAAATTCATGGGAATACCTATGTGAGTGATGCAATTGTGCTCTCTAACGTGCTCTTTACTTTTTACGTCCTCGATTTTTAGCTTGAAAATTTTGGTATAGTTACAGACTTGCAGAGATGTAATATGTTGGTGATCGAAAGAATTCTTCTTTAATGCCTCCGATGCACAAATAGCAGTCTCGTGCTCGACAGGGCTTCGACACAAGTACAATACCATGGCACACAATAGCATAAGCTCAAAGGACTACAAGCTTACAAAATGACGTCATATTCTTTTATCATGTCTTCGTGGCAGGTAACGTTACGTCATCTGCCGTACATCTTGCTCGGCAGCTTCTACAAAATAAACTAAAGCAGCTGCTTATTTTATCGCTGACAGCAAAGCCGTGGTACCTACGCTATTGTCGGGCTGTCTCGAAGAAATATACAATAGCTACCTACTCACTTGATCCTGCGAAGCCACAATACGTCGTCATTATTTCGCGCTCATGGATCCACGGGCTCTCTCCACTTCATTTTTATAGTCCGTGCAACGCCTTTGTCAAAACAATATTAAATTTGTGTTATACAATTATAATACATCATAGTAATAAAAAATATATAGTTCAAAAAACTAAAAAAAACACTTTAAAAACGCACTGAAAAATATAAAATAATTAAATCGACTTGTATTAGTTACGATATAATGGTTAATTAAAAAAGTGTGGAACGATTTTTGGTTGTGTGTACTTTTATTTACACAGTAAAAGAAGCGCTCCACGCTTTTTTAATTAACCATTATATCGTAACTAATACAAGTCGATTTAATTATTTTATATTTTTCAGTGCGTTTTTAAAGTGTTTTTTTTAGTTTTTTGAACTATATATTTTTATTTCTTTACTTTTTAGTCTTTTGTTACCAAGTCCAATCTATTTGACTCATCAAGACGAATCATATGAGCCCAAACACGAGAAGTTTACTAGTAGCCACTGCAGAGATCCCCTACCCACCTTCCGGTTGCATCATCAGACCCTCGTCACCAAGTTCAATCTAGTGGACTCATCAAGCCGAATCATATGAGTCCAAACACGAGGGGATTACTAGTAGCCACTGCAGAGATCCCCTACCCACCTTCCGGTTGCATCATCAGACCCTCGTCACCAAGTTCAATCTATTGGACTCATCAAGACGAATCATATGAGCCCAAACACGAGGGGTTTACTAGTAGCCACTGCAGAGATGCCCTACCCACCTTCCGGTTGCATCATCAGACCCTCGTCACCAAGTTCAATCTATTGGGCTCACCAAGACGAATCATATGAGCCCAAACACGAGGGGTTTACTAGTAGCCACTGCAGAGATGCCCTATCCACCTTCCGGCTGCATCATCAGATCAGGTCGATGATACCAAATTATTGCATTGTCACCGAGATTACATACACATACAAAGTTTCAAGTCGATACGACAATTAGAAGTAGGTGAAAATTGACTTCTAAGATTTGATTACATTGTTAGTTAGTTAGTTAGTTAGTTAGTTAGTTAGTTAGTTAGTTAGTTAGTTAGTTAGTTAGTTACAAGTCAAGCTAATAAAAGTGTTTTAAAAATATACAACTTCATTGAGACTTTCATAATTAGACTATAATAAATGAAATTTATTTGATAGCTATGTCAAAAGCTGAGTAGTTTTTATTATTCCATGGAACTAACATAAAACTGTCATCATTAGTTAGTAAGAGATCCGGAAAATACTAAATAAAATTAATTATTACTGATATTCAAAAAAAAAAAATTAATTTACAAACCTCTTTTTGATAAAATTCG
The DNA here is from genome assembly GCA_931315375.2 of Opisthograptis luteolata. Taxonomy (NCBI): domain Eukaryota; kingdom Metazoa; phylum Arthropoda; class Insecta; order Lepidoptera; family Geometridae; genus Opisthograptis; species Opisthograptis luteolata. Next base: position 5,721,263 of record OV928047.1, on the reverse strand, counting down.
GTGTATTAAAGTATTATACCATTTTTGCTACTATTAGTACTGTGTAGTATAATGTTACCTGACTTATTATCCTTCGTTTGTTTATTTTTGAGTCATGATTTTTAAAAAAGACCGTTCGCTTATTATAGCGTCTATTTTCAGCTAGCGTGATCGAACAAACTGGTATTTTTGTTTAAAATACTCGCGTTGGTTTAGGATTGCAGGTACTCGCAGATTTAATGAACTGTGCCCGCGAGCGGTACCCGTGTCAAACTGTCAGATACACGTCAACATTCCAGCTGTTTTTTTTTGTTCTAAAGTGGCCGTCTGGTGGAGTTCGATTATGAAACCTTTACACTTCCTAACGTCACTCAGAATATAAGAATATGGCGTAATTGAGCTTTTTAAACGCGCCATCCGCTTCGTGCTGTCGTTTCGCGTGAATTTTGATAAAGGTATAAAAATGAGGAGCGTAAAACATAATACTACACTAATTCGTGTGTTGCCTAACACGAAAACGGCGTGTATATTGTGATATGTTGTCAGCCTGTATTAGTGTCGAGGAGGTGCCACCACCGCAGAGCTCAGGTTTCGAAGAAGTGTTTCGCTTGACGCTCTCCTGCCAGGAGGGACTTCTGACGGTTTTTTAGGGGTATCGTGTTACAGGAATGTCTTGGGAATATTTAGACTGGACATGTTACATTTATTTTTTTATGACCTCTACCAAAACAGATATTTCTACTTGATTTATCAAGAATATAAGAGATAAAGGTATGAAAGTCTTTGATTTTAAATATGATTGATTTAATTACATTTAAAAGAGAAAATTTAAAAACATAATTTAAAAGAGGTTTCGTTAAAAAATTGCACGAAGGAAAAAGTACGACAACGATGCAGGATTGCGGGACTTCGATAGCTCAGTGGGTAGAACATCGGGATGGTGCGTGTTCTGCAATTAGACACCTCTTTCAATTTACCAAAGAACATTGGTCACTTTTTACACTGCCCTGGACTTGAATATATTTTGTATAAAATTTTCGTTTCTGTCAATGTCACTTGACAGTGACAGTAAATTTGCTAGTACATAGATTAAAAAGATTAGTTTTTGTTCACATTTGATAAATAATGTTGATTTTTTTGACTTAATTTAAGTAGGGCCGACTTCCAAAGCGTGAAACGGAATCAAAAAGAAAATGCGGAGTGCGTTCAAAGCATCCAAGCAATGTGTAAGATAAAAAATGTCCTACGAAACTCCGAAGATAAAAAATCAATATCTTTTTTTTCTACACCTTCTTTAAAATATCGTTTGCATAATCTTAATAGGCAAAAAATTAAATTTTTTATCGTAGATAAATCGTTTTCATACGACTTCGGGTCCGTTTTGGCCATTGTTTTTTAATCCATTATTCATTTTGAAAACCAAGCAATTAAAATGAGTTAAAAATATTTGCAATATCCGTGTATGCATTCATAGATATCACATTCAATTTTAATTTTAATCTCATACATACAAAGGACACAAAAAAGCTTTGCACTAATAATGGCAGATGTCTTCATTGTACGATGCGAGCTCTCCGAAAAGGAATAGCAGGGTGCAGCATGCAAAAAATATCCAAAATTTAACAACACACGTTTGGCTAGCAGTACCTGCTACTTTATGACATCTTGATATAGGGCTGCTACCTGTTTTGCCAAACCATTGATGAGTTTGGAACTCCCCTTCTCGTTATGTATGCTATTGTCTAATTTCGACTCTGGCAGGATCTTCTTTGTAAGGTCTTCCTTTAGAATTTTCTGGTCGTCTTGGTATTTATTACATTTCACTTAGGATACAGTTCCCAATCTGACCAATCCGAGCACATGGTGTGGCCTGGCATCATCTTCGACCACGTCGTCAATTGATACTACGAGAGTTTAAAAACTCTTCTATAAAAAAATTACAAAAATGTTCTTGAAAAAAAATATGTTTTATGTTAGCATTTAAGTGACTGTTTGTGCATTTTATTGAGTGTAAATGTAGTTCTTTTCCATAATACTAATTAGGTGATAACCCTAAAAAGCTTCATCTGCCACTTGAACGATCGAAAGGTACGACGGCGCGCCGGTATCAGGAAGGAATGTACATTGTACAGCGGGTGACTTGAACAGTTCCTGTCCCATTCCTGCACAACCAGTTTTGCCTAAGCTAAATTTGTGTTCCGTCTCATTCGTACACACCAACATTTTCAATACTTACCTGCGTAAAATGATATACATCTGTTGCGGTTCGACTTCTCTTTCTCGCTCCGGCATTTGAACGGATTGTTGATATTCACCTCTCGCTCTACCTTTTCATGAACAGGGGGTAGACGGTGCTGTTGCGATTGTGTTGGTGTTCGTTTATTTAGTGAACTTGGAAGCTTGCTTCGTGTTTGTGCATAGGGTGTCGGTCATGATTGTGTGCGTGAGTTGTAGAGGCGCGACATAGCTTTGCCGTCTCCATGACTTAAAAGTTTTGAACAAAATGAGCCCGTCGGTCCGTTCCGTCGAACTAGTTTAGCGCCGGCCGGCACGCTCGGCGCACGTGTGTGGACCGCTCTCGCATAACTTCTTCGTAAATCTACGAGTACAAAAACTTGTGTTTTGCAAACATTGCTACTGAAAGTTTTAGATTTGGATGTGACACTTTTGTACTTTGCTGATAATAAAGTGATTTTATTGTTGAAAAACTTGTGTGTTGTTTATTTTTTTTTTTGTGAAACTGCAACGTGTTTGGTTCAACGGACTACGGAGAAGGTTGGTCGTGGTGTTCTCGTGTAGGCTATTGTGCATGAAATAACTCCGGCATATTTTGTTTTTCTCTCGAAACTTTATGAAGAAACTTTTGAAATATAGACAAAAATAGTAGTAACAGAATATTTAATACAAGTCATGGAATATGGAATATGAATTATGGTTATAATTTGATGAAAGTTGAAGAGAATGTGAAGCTATAAGAACTGAGTAAGCTAAATTAGATGAAATCTAAACAAGCCAATGACTAAGCAATCATGTTGAAAGACAAACAATACTTAGAAGTAAATTAGCTAACTATACCATGAAGAAATACTTACGTGTTCTGTAATTTTCGATTACGATTACAATATTATTATTATTATTGTACATCTTTAAAGTAAGTACTACATTAATAATGTATAAAGTATGAAATAACGCTCATGCTTAAATACAAACATAAGAATAATTATAGGTTTAAACTGTACGATAATTACGGAATATAAATCTAAATCGTGCCTAAAGATTTAAGACATTTTCGACAAGGTAAATTGCTCAATTAACACCAAAGATTATTCGGCGCTCCATCACGCTATTACTTGCTTCTGACGAGTTGAACAACCTTAGAATATAAATATAGACTAAATACAGACAGAAGACAAACACAGAAATGTTGGTAAGCGGCATCTCCCCTTCGAATCATTACGAGATTTTGCTTTGATTTGAAACAAATTTCGTAAAACATCGGCAACATCCATCGGAAAATGACATTATATATGAAATGGGAGTAGGTATGATATATTTATGAAGATCGTAATATGAAAGAGATCAAAGGATTAAAATTTAATACTAAGCAAAGTATAGAGTCAAAATAGGAAACAGTGTTTTCAATATTTTGTTCACAGTTTTAAACAATATGAGTGAGTGTGACTTTTTTCAAGAAAAAGTAGATTTTAGAGATATAGATAATATAATAGACCAACTCCAGGAATCTTAAATAATGGAATGCTACAATATGCCTGATGATTGTAGACAGTTATTTTTTATACTAACGAAGATCCGGTAAGGGCTATTATTGGTAAGGTACAGGTACAGCATAGCAATAACTGTGTTATCTAGTTAGGTACCTATCTCATATCAGTTAATAAATTAAGCCACGAATCAAATACGGTTTACTACCATCGAAGAGGTCAACAGCATTACGACCGACCCGAGCTCAGTAAAAATCTTATTCCGTAATATACAAACTCCAGCCCTCCGATATCAGTGGTCATAAAAGCCCTTACGGTTCGTCCGAAGAATAACTATCATTGCCACGTTGTATCTCCTTGTCCTAAACAATTGATATCTCTATTTGTATCAATAATGCGGAGGCAGACGTTTACGTGCATTCTGTACGTGTCCAGAATCTAGTAGCGTGATCATCCTCCCCTAGTAAACCGCTGTGGGACACCTCTACCGGCTCTTATTGAAACTATTGACGATTGCGCCATTACATTATTGTATTCCTGGAAAAAGTTTCAGAACTTTTGTATAAACTAGAAACAAGTAGACAGATTAAATTGAGAATGATAGCCGTGTAATGAGTCTCAGGAGAATAGGTAGAATTCTAAAGAACTAGATAAATAATTCCTCAGATAATAAATAATATCAGTTATATAAAGCTGAAAGGAAAGAAAGTACGAGTAAATAATAACAAACTTATTCACTCAGAAACATTATTGTTTCTACAATATAATTTAAAAAGAAACTGTTATTGGTAACTAATTATTGTAATCCATAAAGGGTAGGTAAAAATGAATTATTCTAACAGAAATAATAATTTGATATATGGAATCGCCATCGATGATTTTTCTGAATGATTGATGTGTAAAACATTTCAATCACATTCCTTGCTTTACTTTATTTAAGCCTCGATAAAAATTGATTCCATTGTATGATCTTTCCAATTTCATAAATGTAAAAACATTTATGCTTCTCTGAGTGATTGTTGCCCAATCACGCTAAAATGACTAACAGAATTAATTAAATTACGTAGTGGACTTTGAGGTTGCACATATTACTCTCTTTATCTTGGTACATATTCCCACGGGAAAACCGTAGCACCGCAGGGTAGAACATGGAGAAACATACTATCCTGTACTAATAATAGAAATCAAATTTAAACAGCAGAGACTATACATCTAAACATATCAATCTGCTAATCTAAAGCAAATCCCAATAACAATTTGCGTTCAACTACTGTGTAGATGTTTATGCATCCCTTTGAATCCTCGGCGAACATTTCTTGAGGTTGCGGTCGGGGAGATCCAATAGCTCCGTTAGTACCATTTAATTGATTTTGTACAACAGAAACTAATTAGACTTGAGGTTTATGTAACCGAACAGTATTAATAACTTATCGTGTTGGCCCTCACATAATCTCGTCTCGGTAATCCGTCTTGGTTAATTGAATAAATTAATATTTGTTACGGAATGGATTAAATTTGTTATCTTTACTTTTGGTGTCACATTCGAGTCCAATAGCTGTTTGATAAGCATTATTATTCATTGCTGGTTTATGTTCTTTAATTTGTCTATTTTATTTTATTCGCCATTTTTAGATTAATTCCCATCCTAACCCGTCCTAAGCTATAACCCTTTCTAAATCTTTGAATCGACTACTCCAAAAACTGTAACAATCCCTTTCCCAATAAACGCAGAAACAGATCGTTGTGTAGATGCTCAAAGCCTACTTATTTGTATTTGGGTTTCTCTAACTATCGGGCCACCGATATTTATTCAGTTCCCTTCGTAAGGAGCTTACAATTCGCTGCTGTTACGGTATTGTATTAATAATTCAGACCGAATTTCATGGGTTCGTACCGTATCTCTTCTGGGCAGCCAATTCGTTCTCTTGGATTACTTACCTCTTCATTTACGTAACATCTCATTATGTTACTTATTTCAAAATACATTTTAAAGATTTTTTTTTTAATTCAAAGAGTAAAACGTATTTCTCAGTAGAAAATGTTGGGTGTCTAGAATCAGGTCGTCCTTTTTCACGTTTGTTGTGACAGCTGGACAGTTTGGCTTTTGGTTACCTCATGTTAATGTTTTACCAAATATTTCAGCTTAGTGAGAGAGGTAAGAGACAAAACTTTAACATAATTAAACACTACTCAAATATTTTTTATGAATTGCTTGATAATTATGAGCTTACCCATATTAAAGTGGTATTCTAATGTATCGCAGATAAAGTTTTAATCAAGAATTTTGAAATAGTATACATCATCATCATATTAATTGTTTACCTTCAGAACGTCCAAGCCACAATCTCGCTTTATGTATATGAAATTAAAATAACAACGTCCATAATAGAGACCCGTAGGGTTTTAATGAAAGGGCAAGCAAATGTTAATTTACTTAACTAAGATGTGTCGGCAGATATTTTTACGCGGTTTAATGACGTGACATGGATACGGGTTGAGGAGGAAACATCAAGTATTGTGTTACGGGGCTCAGTGATCTTTATCGAGGCGAAATTTCATTATAATCGTACCCCATTCCACCTACCTACCATTCAATTGGAACACCTTCGCACAATTGGAAGGGCTGCCTCAATGGGTTGTCGGATGAAATTTCTTAACATTCTTCGCTCATAATGAGTCGAACCTCTCGTGCAATAGGCAGCAGTAACGGTGTAATTGTATTGCTAAACGAGATCCAGAGATATTAAGGGAGATTAAAATCCGCTTAATGAACCCGTCAAATAAAATTATAATATTTCCCCAATCCTCAAGATTGAATCGCTTCAGCGTGAAGTATTCAAAATAAGAACACGCTAAATTAAAATTTTGATAATATTTGAAGATAGTCGGATTCTTGGAAGAGGAATATTTGAGCTACAAAATGAACCAAGTTAAGATCTCATATCTGAGAAGTAATATTAATAAATTAAGGTAAAAAATTACCTACTGACGAACATTCATAAGTGTTCCTGTGAATCACCGGTACGATAATGAAGACATCATTATAGAAACCGGTTTGAATGAGAATGACCAACCAACCATCTTGTGAATATCTTATTTTTTTTCATCGTTTGCTCGGCACAGACTGAACCGTACAGTTAAGTTGGACTAAGCGTGAAGTAAAAAGTGATAAGTAGGTATTTAGATATGGTTTAATTTATAACACTTGGTGGTTCTAATGTTATTGTATTGTATTATGAAAAAAAGGCGTAAGATTAAATTAACCTTTTATATATTTAAATTATGCGATAATATCATAAATATTTTAATAAACAGAAAAAGATTATGTGCATAATTTATCATTTTTTGAAAGGAATATTTTGCGTCTACAATGATCCCAATAGTATTAACAAAATAAAACACGCTTTAAAATGCTGATACTACTCTTTAAGTATTATTTGAAAAATGGGGTTGTAAAGCTCCTACTGTCAATGGAATGAAAACCTCTCCCATGCGTTTAACCACATCATTAATCATCGAAATAAAATATCTCCCTTCGCAGTACTGATAAAATTCTAAGCTTATTCCTGACGTTTGGAGCTGTTGAAAACGTCAAGTCTTAGAAGACTTATAATAAAATTCACTATCTATTTATTTCATTTTTTATAGTATTTCCTAACCAGTTCCGTTTGGGACGTCTTTCTGATTTTCTGCCAAGGTGGAGTTTGTCTCACAGTTTCCATGTCAAACCATATTGAGCATTCATTTCTCGGATAAAATAATTATAGTTAATCTATCTACATGTATAAGATAATTAATACATATTGATTTTAATATTTTATTGCGTCAAGACAAACGATGTCCGAGTCTAATATAATAAATCAATTCTCGATGTTGAAGTACTAAGAAAAAAACGTGGTAGAAAGTCTAAGAATAATGTTACATTAACTGATCATCAGATATTTTATCTTCACTTACTTCATATCGAACAATTAATGCATTTTCATTATTAAAATTGAGTTATTTATTTTTCTACGCGGTAAAATTTCTTAATTTCATAACCCCAAATGCTGACGTAAATAAATTAAGTTGCACAAACCACTCTATCCCTTTCGCGTTCCCTTTTTTGAAGGGCTTATCTATTTAATTCATCTCTGGACTCTTTCAAAGGAATCCCTGACCGCATTCAGTGAAAGATATCGGTCACATCACATGACGACGGGCCGAGCAAGATTGGAGTTAAATTTAGTAGAAGACATTTATTTGCTTATTTGCTGATATCCAAGGTAATCAGCTATGAGGGTGGCTGGGTAACCATAGTCGTGTATCTTTCTGATAAAATTACACATACACGCTTTCGCCCTGATAGTGTAGGTAAATTATTTACTGAGTTCTTAACTGATTTTTCTGTAGAAAGATCTGTAATATATTCCTTATTTTATTGTAATAACTTTGGATCTATAAAAAATCTGTGTTTTTAGAGATGTGGTTATATTGCTAATAGCTTTTCCCCGCGGTATCACACGCGTGGGCTACAGTTTATCGCGATAAAAAGTATACCATGTCCTCACAGGGTCCAATCAATCATTATACCATATTTCATCAAAATTAGACATAAGTTCTGTTTAGGGGTAGAAGAATTACTAACTCGCGCACTATGGAATTTTATTAAGAAACTGTTTGTTAAAGAAGCCCATGAGCACATTTTTATTACATATAAACTCATTCTTATAAGGGAATAATTTTTGTTTTTTTAGATTCAATATTGATTTATTAGTTAAAGTAATTTGAACCTTATCGAAGTAGTTAGGTCATCGTTTTATTAAAAATGTATCTTTTACTTATAATAATATGATAAGGTTCAAATTACTTTAACTAATAACCCTGTGGAGTTGGTTCAAATAATGATGAAAGCAATAACCTCAGTGATTAGGGAAATAATGTTTCTCCATGTGGATAGGAAGGGGTAGTATACCCCTTGTTGCATATCGCCACCGTGCGGTTTCCATTACAGAGGTGTGCTTAATGCCATCGGGTCATAATGGCCTTCATTCCCATTAAGCTACCCCACAACATGCTATTTTTTAATGTAAAACCAACAAGGAAAATTGTCATTTTTATTGTCACATAGGCGTATGCGTTGCCATTTTTTTAACATCGCCGTTATTTCACGTTATTGGTTTCATTATATTCCTATGGGGGTTGCAATGACTTTCGACATTTGTTGCTAAATTTGATCCTAGTTTTTTTTTTAGTTCTTTACCATTAATCATGTCAATAATAAAATTTATAGTCACGTAGAAATAGGTTTTCACTAAATAACATTTCGTGAGCTCGTAGAAATTAACTAAATTAATGGTAGAGGTAGTATTTTAAGCCTTATCTAAAATTATAGGCCTCGTTAACAATTTGGGTGTATGTTCAACGTGATTAAAACGTTTACTGCGATATAATAATTAACTCTAAATCTAGCATGAAGTTTAGGTTTTAAACGTCGTACTTACATTTTAGTTTGTTGTCTGGCCCGTCGCAACTGCAGACATTGTGTTTAGGCCTAAAAGCTAGGCCTAATCTGTAGACACCGCCGCGTAAAAACTTTAACGAACGTAAAAAGAAAATGTATTTGTTTTCATGCTTTCTATGTTATGCTAAGTAGTTGATACAATTATGCCGGAGTTGTTTTGTAGCACAAAAAGTTTTTCTATAACAAGAATATGACGTCAAAAAATTTATTTGCAGAATTACTACTATGTCGCCGGACTTTTTAAAATTTTTATTGTTTTGACTGAGTGATTGGTGAAGTGGTAATTACAAACGATGTTTCAATCAAGTGTCCGGACTGTGGGCGTATTGGCGGTAGTGGTGCGGTGGTTGATGTTCCTGCTGGTCGGAGTAGGATGGCAGGTTCGATCTCAGGTAGTGCAACAGACTTCTGAAGTGGACAGTTCTTACAATTTCTATTATGAACAGCCGTGCTGTTCTGGGACCATAACCAAAAGGAAATACCACGTGAGACATAGAGGAGGTGAGTTTTTTATTATTTATTACTACCTTTTTTGAATATCAAAGTGTTTTGAACGGACGAAAGAAAAAAGGATGTATTGATGTCGACGCGTATTTTTTTTTCCAAACATGTTCTTGTAAATACAAAAAAAGCTTTTTAAAGTACGTCTATTATATATATGTTGGTGAATTTTCTGCTTGAATAGAATTAAGGCAGATTTTTATATTAGAAACATTTTTTTTATCACAGTACAGTTTCCTACGTAATCAAGGATTTTTGTTATGGGCAATTCCGTGAACTTTACTAATGAAAATGTCTTTTGAAGTAAATAATGTTATTATTATTATTACTTTGATATAAAAGAGACACATTTTAGTAAAACAGACCTACTCAAATTCAAGTAATGTTAGTCTAGCCATTATTATAATACTTTATTTAACAATATTTTATTATATGAAACAAGAAATTTTACCTGAAAGAAATGCTGGTTGTAAAAACTTTAGCACCTTATACATCGTGACTCACGATTTTGTGTTTTGTCATTATGTCAGTAAAAAACTTGGAAGCAACAGAGTTCACAAAAGAATCAAACGATGAATCTCGTGAATCATCAAACAAAATGCAACAATCACGCACACTACAAAAACAAGTAGTACTCATATTACCAACACATGTCAACCAGAGACGTCTTTGAGGGTACATGGTGTGACATGAGACGGAAATATCAATGTCAATGAGTGTAAGTGAGACGGAACAGTTCTTTTGTTTCATTGCCCTCCCAACAACGATATTGGGTGAAGATTTTAATACAGTTGTAGTCATTTTCTCTTGCACGAATGGTTCATAGGGTGTGACTTAATCAGCACATAAATGACGGAGATTACCCAGATTATTTTTATTCCCGACTATTATTATTTTTTTTGGGTTTATACCAAAATGCCACAGAAAAAGCAATTTCCTAATTTTGCGGTGGATTTTCTAAAAAAAACTTTGAAGAAAGGTTCTCGAGTGGCGACCAAGAACTGGAAGACGTTCTGGAGGTAAGCCCCCAACTAGGTGGACCGACGACATTGTAAGAGTCGCAGGGAGCCGATAGATGCAAATAAGTAATAGCCGTTCATGGTGGCGTTTAAAGGGGGAGGTCAATATTCAGCAGTGGACTTCTTCCCACAGATAATAAAATGAAATGAACAGTAAAGGTCTATATTTATATTGTGTGACCTGCTGACATCAATTCCACATTATTGCTCATCGCAGTTTAGTCCGAGACATGGTCGGTCATCCTAACCGCAATATTAATGCCGAATATACCGCGTCCATTAAACATTACTGGCGTTAACCGGCTAAACAGTTTGCCCGAGGCTTAATGAATTCAGGATTTGTAGGTACCATTAACCATTGCACTTAATTTGGACCCACTTTATCCAACGATATCAGCTAATAGGAGGCCCGACCCGTTACGTTGTTTAGCTACCTGCAAAATCAATTAATTTTATGCTGAAATTGTATCGTTTTTGGGATTCGCCATGTTTTTAACTATGGGAGTTGATTTCTCAATAGCGATCTTTGACCGTCTTTCTATGTTGAAGATTAATTATTCAGGAGGAATTAGAAAACACAGATATATTTAAAATGAATATATGCATATTTGTAGTGTTAACACAAGATAAAGAGGTAGATACGCTAAAACAGACGCATATTATTTCTTGAATTACTACCTTCAAATCAATATAATATGGAGTGGTAAAGGAATAAAACACAGAACTAGTTAACTAAGGAACTAATTCGTCAAACCCATCTTCTACATCAGCGAAAATGTCAGTTAGGTATAACATACATTTATTTACCAAAGCAACCCTTTCATTAAGCAGCTATTCAAGGTTGGCATAGATTACTTACGTATACAGAGAAGCAACTTTCAACATCGCCTACCTAATGACAGGGCTGGGTTGGCTCACAGCGTTTGTCCATCCGCTCAGTTACTACACCAAAGAATCTTCCCAACTTATTCATCCCTTTTGGCCCGACCCTGTCCATCGTTCAAGGCTTTAACCCTTGTAATTAGCAACGGTACTAATTTCCGTGGTCTATTTTATGCGTAGGTAAGGGTCATGAAACAAATTTAGTGGAGTTAATGGTGAAGGTAAGGCTACCACAACGTTGTAAATGTGGAACCTAAATAAAAGTATTATTTCGTACCATATCTCCTAGGTATACCTATGTATACCTACAAGCTTTATTCCACTGTAATTAAAAAGTCCAAAGTTTTCATTTAAACTCGTAACAGTAATGTACTGTTTTGCATTCTTTTAAGTTGCGAAGGGAGGATTTTGAAAATATACGTAGTTTTTGTTAAATTATGTGATAATATATCTCTATACAGTAAGTCGATGGATCCAAATCATGCAAATGACTAATTGTTTATAAATTGTGGTGTTTAAATGGAAGGCTATGTTCAGCAGTGGATATCTTCCAGGGGATGATGTTAATGATGATGATGATGACATAGTAAGTCATAGGTAAATGTACACGGACAATAAATAATACGAGAGCAGTAAAATACATACTAGCATTAAAAAAAATGCATATATAACTGGTAAAAACTAGTGGTTTACTGGATAAAATATTCCACGCCATACACTGTTTTTACAAATTTTGAAATGAAACTGAGTTAACTGTGTAGGAAATTCAAAAGCTTTATCAAAAACTTAAAGTAAACATGTGTTACGTGCATCTGACGTCAAAATTATGACAAAATAATATTGACAAGGGTTATGCACCAATTCCACACACATCAATTGATGCCTTCGCAGAATTGAAGAGTGGCATAGGAAAAAACTTGAGGTAGACACGTGATGTGTGCAGCTGACGCCGTAGTTCGCCAAATTATGGTGTCCCTAATCTACTTCACGGCTCGGCGAATCGACGGCGCTGTTGATAACAATAACCGACTTAATACGCCCGATAATCGGTTTTGCTATTCGAAAACATCCGTGATTGACACTTCTGATGACGTTTGAGCTGAACCGTGAACATGCTTCCAATCGTTTTCCATTTTACCGACGAGGGAGTTTCTACCAAACATTAATAAACGTGCGGTATTTAAAAAAAAACTTGTTAACTTTTGGGGAAGTTCTCTCAATTCCAACCCAGCTTTCAAAACTTGGCAGAGAACTTAACTTGGCATAAAAAGTATCCAGAAAAACTTACGGAAAGTCAACTCGAGCCTTCTAAAAACATTTGAACGAGAGTAGCAGCCGAGTAAAACTTAAGTGACCATGAACTGGAACCCTCGGAGCGATCTAAAAGAAGGCTGGATGAGTCTGAGAGGCAAATGTCCACGCTAGTGGCGAGTAAACAAAACAATGCGAGAAAGAAAGAGCCCACTCAGCCGAGCTTAAGTGAAAAAGGTAAAAAAGGAACACAATAGCCGTAGAGGCACGTCCGGAGTAGACGCAAGGAACGGACCGCTTTGACCGTTGACTCGTTGACCACAACTAGTTTGTGATAGCGTGTTTTTGACGGCCGTGATATTCTTTGCTTTTCGCTAATACGATTATTTTCGTTTGGCATTTAGGAACGGAGCAAATATATTATTAAGTTAAATTTTGTTTGTGGGTTTGACAATAGGATTAGTAGTTTCATTTTATACTTGGGTTTTCATTGAAGTACAAAACAGCCTAAACCTTTCTCTTCATATTTCATGGAATGTTATGTTTTGTTTTAGTTGTTTCTCACATTTTGAACATTAATGGCATGTAAAAAGTTGTGAAGAGATCAAGCCTGGTTCATTTTTAACTGCCATTTCTACTTTTTTACTGTGTAAGATAACTTTAATAGTTTTTGAAAACTATCACATGACTAATGTCATAAGGCTCATCGGACTAACCCAACCCCTCGTTGAAGACACACGATATCCAACTCTCAAGATGACATTACTTATTTCGAATATAAAGGTGTGCTGCAAAACATTTTGCTCAAAATTCAGTCACGTAGGGGCGTCCCATGTCGCCTCTCAAACCATTGCGATTGTCCATTGTATTCTCAGGAGACAAAGGGTTGAGGATGGTAGAAGGATGTTTACCTTCGTCAAACCGCCTTTTGGAATCAAACGTTCAGGTATTCGGAATATATCGGTTGCCTCCGTTTTATCTTGTCCGGGCGGGAACCGGATAGGTTACAATGTGATATTTGTAACCAAATGTGTGTCTTGTGTTTCCCCTATTTCCTTTGTCAGGTTCGCCGATTTTGTTTCACGTTTATCGTTTTGGATTAGCAACTGTTAACATTTTATTGTTTGTTGCTCTTGATGCTACTGCATCACAGTACTACAGTTCATTAAAAGCTTTACTTAATATCATTCACGTTGTGTCAGCGTGTTATAAAATACTCCTTTTTTAAGGCTGGTGTTAAAATGTTCTTCATGAACATTTCTCGCCTTCTGGCAGTCGCACTTGAGAGCGAGTTCTCAGTACTGGCATAGCGTAGCGTCACATTTGACTATACGTCATAACCTCAAAATGTTGTCAAGCGTTAAATGAAGCCTTGAATGAACTAAAAAACGTATTATTTTTACAAGCATTTTCACTTATACATTAGAACTCCCAGCAATATTCAGAGCTTTTTACTATCAAGGCAAATAATGTAGTTTATTCTACACGTAAATGTAGATTTACATTTTTGCACAGTAGATTTATACCAACTGCGCTACAAATATTTGATAGTGTCAGTGTTTAGAGAGCTCTCAAAGGTGGAGTCAGAATGTTTGTAAGCTTCGCAAATAGTTGTCACGGACTGTATTCTTTTCTGGCCCTTCCATTGAATACGAGCATTTGCTAGAACCAAATGGTCGCATTCAAAAGCCGACGTGTGTAGTAGTGTGTAAGTCAGTGGACACTGCGGCTCTGACGTCGTCATTAACATAAAACGAGGCATTGCATCGTTACGGACTTTTAAACTGAAATGCACTCGGACAAAAGTAATTTATATTTATAAGGCCCACAATCGTATTTATTGCCTTCGCGAGAGCATTGCCGGAGGAAAACCGTGGCAAGTAATGGAATGTTATTGACGTAATATTTTATTTTGCATCGCAGTGACAACATGCTCTCTGCCAATGTTTGATATAAAATAATTTCATAATGGAAGAGTGTTTTTGCTGCGGCATATTTTAATATATTAATGTGTCAAGCATAGTTAAGTAATTAATTGCAGATAGGGACCAGGGCGGCTTTTCGCACATTATTAACGTAATATTTTCGGAAATAAGCGATGTAATTGCACTGATAGCGGGTACATGAACAAAACAAAAAACCCTTTAAGGCACATTATGTCCTGGTATCCGCAATTGTCCAATTATTATTATTATAATAAAGTAAGTAAAATTATTATTAAAAGTAATTTAAATTATTATTATAATAATTTAAATTACTCTCTTAAATTATTTCTCGTTCGTTTAAATAATTGTACTTTGAAATTAATACGTGTGTTGGAAGTAACTTTTATATTTTAGTGTAAAAGTAAGGTAAAGTCAAAGCCAATTCAATTTATTCAATAGGATACATTAACTTAAAACTAGCTACGCCTGTTCCAAGTTGGAACAGGTACTAAAGGAGGTTGGAACTTCCAACCTCCTTTAGTACATTACTGGCATTAATATTAGGTGATATTTATTTTAGAGATTCAATTAATAAAAATGGAACATTTGTGGTTAAATAATGGAATACCTAAAACAGAAGTTAGGTGCATAATAGAAGCTGTTTTTCCTCCAGGCCGTATAGGTTGTGGTTTAATAAAATATTTGCTAATAACAACGTTTCAGTTAGTTATACTACAGTAAAGTAAGAACAGTAGGTTAGCTAAGGCCGCTCGACGAGTTAATTGCCTACTCTTGCGGTGATGCATAGGCGGCGCGTTCCGTACTGAGTGCATGGCCGCGGCCCCGTCCGCGGCCCCGTTCGCTTGTGATTGTGTGCGTGTAAAGTACGTGCGTACACGGAGCCGCTTCCACACATTCAAACCGGTGCGGTGGCGGCCGATTTGTATGAAGCTGAACTACTACTCTTTACTATGGTTATACACCGGGTGAAATACAACAAAATACACAACCACAAAGTGTATTAATTAATAGCAGTGTTTGTTTCGTTAGTATTCATTTCAACAACAATAATTGCGTTACTATGCCTGCCAGCGTAATTCTGTCGATAAG
Organism: Opisthograptis luteolata; assembly: GCA_931315375.2. Taxonomy (NCBI): domain Eukaryota; kingdom Metazoa; phylum Arthropoda; class Insecta; order Lepidoptera; family Geometridae; genus Opisthograptis; species Opisthograptis luteolata. The sequence goes on along the minus strand of OV928047.1, from coordinate 5,705,371 downwards.
TTTAATTTACGCGAAATGTTACTGGCGACTAATTATATTATTTTAATTTCAGTTCGGTAAACATAACCTGTAAAGCGATAGTTTGTCATCGTTGTGACATTGCGGATATTTTGTTATAATGGCTGCAGGTGTTTTGAACATAGTATTATTTAATTATTTATATACATATATATATTAATGACTCGAACAAAACTTTCACTGCAATATTCTAAATATTGCAAGTTACAAGAATAATTTACACGCTAATTGTCTCTCCAAAGTTAAAGAACAAAGGCGTAAAAGCGGTATAATATCACCTTTACTAGAAAACTGGATTAAGCACCCAAAGGGTGTAACAAAATCTAAATTAGCTCGGTGTTAATGAACCAATTTTGACTTACCTACGTCCTAACCTCATTTGTGAGCCAGTTTCCAATTCAAAGCGCGACATCACGTAACATCGGTCACAGAACGTTAACATGACGTTGAGTCAAAAATTAAAAAAAGTTCATGACTGATTTTTTTTTTTTGTGTTTTGGTGATGTCATTGTATATTTAGTTATACAAAAGGACATATTTTGTTGGGTAAGCTCAATGTTTTTATAGTCAATTTATTAAAGCTTAAACTTTGAACAAACATAGACCAGTATCACAGACTAAATATTGTACTACGCGAGTATACATTACGTCTTTTAATCTTTCCAACGGGTAAAACGCAATGGAATTCCTTAAACCTTTAAAAATGGTAGTTAGGTTTTCTTTTTAAAACGTCAACAATGAACCAGGGCGTGAGATACCCGCGCGCACTTTGAACTTAACTGTCACGTCCTACGTCACCCATGACATTGATTTAAACCAAGCAATCGACGCACCAATCCTTAAGCTCCAGCAACTGAGGGTCGCATAAACTATATAAACTGTGTGTTTTTATACACCCAGTAAATGTAATACACCCAGGCTTACATTTTTCCCTCACGGGATCCTGAGTGACCAGTCTACATTAAATGAATTACACAGTTGCTTTACTCCCTCTAAAACAATTGCGGTAACAAGAAGAGAATCCACAAATTCTGACGGTAAAACACTTATGACGAACTCGCTGACGTCTGACTGTGCCATTGTTGGTGTAGCATCAAAATTCTTCTCGTCTGGAAAATTTCAGCCTTTGTAAAGGGAATGCTAGAACAGTGAAGCTCCGCAAGTTAAAATGCAAAAACTTAATCTCTGCCCCTACCTCTTTGTGTTCCAGTCATCAATACTTTTGGAAATTGCACCTCGAGTACCGCGGGCGTTTGTTCGGATGCTTTCGTCCTTTTGTCATTTTCGTATTACAGAGCTGAGTCTTTAAAACTGTGTCTATGTGAAATTACTTTTAGTTCTGGGATTAACCCTTTCCTTTCTTTCAAATTCACCAAAGATATAATCTAAAATTATCTAAATACAAATATAGATCATTTGATGAGAAACATTTCTCATTAGTATTCCTAATGATGAGTACAGATACAGATTAGTAATTCTAGATCAATAACGCGGGAGTTCTGAGATGCAGTTTATTATTAAATTATATAAACGCAATCGATGAACATCGATTTAGAATTTTTTGATAAGAGCCTTGCTGATAACGTCTCACATCATTAGAATTAATTTCAATGGCTCCTCTGTCCATTAATCTGCTAGAAACGTAGGTGTGTTCACCGTTGTAGCTTGAATTGAATATATGTAAGGTCCCACCTACACAGATTTACAATAACCTTACGTGAGCGCTTATGTTAATTTATGTTCACCTCTAGAGGGTTAAGTTTAAGTGAATGTCTTAGTTTCTTACTAACATACTTTGGAGTTATAAAATGCTAACAATGTTGATAGTGAGAAAGTTGAGGACAAAGAAACTCTTCATGAAATCGTAATAGTGCTAGTGAATAAAGTCAAACGCTTTATAAAAAAATGTATGCTTGACGTTTAGCTTCTGATTTGTCTTTTTCTTTTGTATGAGCTAGTAGCAAATTCAAGTGCTGGAGTTTTCGGGCATCTTGAAGGCCGACAGTGTATCATGGCCTCCAAAATACGGCAGCGTTCAATTCAAATTCCTCTAACGGTCAGTCATGCAAGCGATGACCGTAATGATTTTGTTACGACCGACTGGTCAAGCTAACACGACCGCTACAGAATGAAGTCAAAAATATCATCTTTTATTTACCACGAAATGTGCCACCGTCTTTATTATAAGTTATTTTTTTTTTACAAATATGGGGGACACTTGCACACAAATTGACCTAGCCCCAAATTAAGCTCGAAACTTGTGTCATGACAACGATATACATACTTATATAGAGAAATAAATACTTATATAGATAAAAATATCAAGACTCAGGTACAAATATTCGTGCTCATCAAACATATATTTGCCCTTGCCGGGATTCGAACCCGGGACCGCTAGCTTCGCAGGCAGGGACACAACCAACTCGGCTACCGTGTTGTCAGTATTATTACAAAGATAAATTTCGTACAGTTGTAATAAGTTCTAAGGCAAAGATGGCGCAATCCAGGATTCGGAAAATCATAGTAAAATTAAAAGCAATAAAATAAAGGTAGGCCTACCTCTTGTGAGATAAAAGGCGAACGGTTCCACGAGGACCGTTTTAATTTACGCCGAAAATACGTCTGTCCTAATTGAAATGATCCCGACAAAGTGTTGTTAACGTAATAATAATAAATCTTACTTGCAACAGCCTGTCCCCGGACGTTCTCTTTAAATTTCGTTTGCACGAATAATGGAATAAGTTTAATTAGTTCTGCAGAGGTGGCTAGTCTTAATTAAGGTTTGGTTTGAAGCACAATGTTAGGTTTCTAGTTGTGTTTGACGCCTACAAATCCTATTCTCAATGCCGATCCTAAATATTTACTTTGTAAAACGTTTTCTGAGTAACTTCGCGTTTGGCTTGAAGTTCTATTTTTGTTTAACTTGATAGGTACTTGTATTGTTTGTTTGTTGGGGGCAAATCTTGCTTGTATATTTTCTGCGACTTTCCAGTATTTGATTTAGGTGAAACTTTATAAGTAAAATATCACAAATACCTACTGGTTTCTATCACATATTATGTCTAATATAATATGTACATAGTGATAGGATGACCATAAACAGCGTGTATGCATGCATGTTTAATTTCTACTCAAGTTTTCGATCAACTGAGATCAAACTCACGATGTAACCAAATCAAATCAGTATAGAGAAAGTACTAAGTATAAAGTACCGTTCGACTAAGTTGAAGCATTGAATTTTGAAAACTTCGAAAGTGGTGATTCACATTCGGCTATCATTCAGTCCTTTATGTGAATGCAGCCGTTCGTCAAAGGTAATTCGATCGGCGAAACGTGTTCATTTTGTTTTCGCACTTTTAAGCATTGTGCCTTTAGTTTGTTTTATCCGGTAACATGAGAACCGGCGACGCTCGCACCCCTATTGACACTTCCATTCCAATCAAAACATACAAGTTCTAAGGAATTTATGGTGGTTAACGCAAAACGAAAAAGTCGAAATCAAAAACGTGAAGTAGAAAAAACAGTTTTTTAATGTAATAGAGTGGCAAGCAGGCAGCCCGCCTGATGGGAAGCGGTCACCGTCGCCATATGAACATTCGCAATAACAGGGGAGTTGCCGATGCGTTGCTGATGTTTAAGAACTCACACCCGTCTTGAAGGAATTTGAAAGAAGAGTTGAATGTACATAATGATAATAATCTATTATTTGTTGTCGAAATAAGAGTGATAGATATTTATCAATAAATAGCGCAATTTCTGTATCAAAATTATCTTACCAGCTCATTTAACAATGACTTTGTTTCCAACATAAGAAATGAAGTCCCAAAGGGCGATACGAAATTTTACAGTTTCATTCAGTAAGTTCAACATCGATCTACATTAATCGCGCTTTTACGATCATCGATTATGTCGAATACGAAATCAATGAGAATCGAATGATACTGATGCTATAAAACAAACCGCCGGATTACCTATTTAAATACGCCGATATCGTTAAAGGCAGAGGAGGGGGGTCTATAAATTAATGCCGCCAATTTCCTTAATGACATTGTAAAAGGAAAGTTTACGATTAACCATTTTAGTATTAATTCATGATTGCATCGTCATTCGGTTTTTACGGGGTATTGATGTATGATGTTGATGAGTCGCAGTAAAGGGAAACTGGAATTGCAGAGATATGAAAGCGGTTTATGATAATTTAGAGCAGAGAAAATAGAACCCAGTTTACGATACTTTTAAAACAGGAAATTCGAGGCAAAGAGTTTATTTGAGAATTGATACCATCAACAGCTGCTGTTGTTGCCGTCGCCCATAACCAATTTTGACCCATGGAGCAGATTTATTTAATTGTTTTGAAACCGTAAAAACCTTGCACATTCCATTTATTTTCTTCAGCCGCGTCTTCAAACTTTTAGCTAGTCAACGACCGCTTTGTAAAATTTTCCTACCCTTAAAAATTATTTCAAGCAAACGTTTCTTCTGACATCTTTCCTATTTAATTTGCCGTAAATTGTAAGTACCAGCATCAGCCTTCGCCAAAACTCTCCTAAAATCAAGTAACAATACTTGAAGGTTTGTTACAAAATTAATTACCAAGTGTCTTTATCAGTTACTTTGCCTCAGGACTGGATGTTCTAACGGGTCTACCTTGTCGTGTTTACTTGGACCGGATTCTTCCAATTAAAAACAAACTGTCTTGGGTTTGTAATTTTATCCACCTTTGATTCAGCTGTTATTTATTAGAATAGTAAATACTTCTCCTGCATTTTTATCTGATTTATGATGATTCGGTTTATCACTAAAACAAAGCTGAATGCATTTCACAAATCCCTTTCGGCCGCATTTTTCCATCCGTCATTTTCCCATTGTTTGCTATTTTTGGTATTCCAGTTAAACTTGGTATGAAAAATGAAAAATCAGAGAAAATTGATCTTTACCGAGTTTTTTCGCAACTTAATGACAAGACGAGCAAGTCGCTTACTTAATGGTAGGCGTCACGCATGCCCATTACATTTTTAACTTCAACAGTTCATAATCCCGGGACGACGTTGTATACGGCAATACACTGCGCTTGTCAAACTAGAATTATTAGATGTTAAATGCTCTGTCATTTCTGTCTCTGTCATTTCGTTTAGAACATTGCTTTTCAATCCGGAACACCGTAATGTAGGTGTAGTTCTTTCCTGGGTGGATTCTGCAGTAGTCGTACCACGACAGAAAAGTACGGTAAATCTTCCATTGACATGAAAACATTCACTTCGAAATCGATTAAATAAAATGTATTCGTACTACGATCGCGACGTGACAAGCACTTGTGCTTTCTAGACCATACAGCGGACGCGCCAATTCAAGAGCTTTTCAATTACCTTTCGATTTCAGATTCCGGATCACAGTTGGTTTTGATAAAACGATTTATAAATGATAAACGTTGTGGTCAGAAACGATTGCATTATTTCAGGAAATTTACCAGTTAAATTTACAAAAAAAAAAAAAAAAAAATAGATCGTCTTTCTCAGCGTTACACTTATTTTTACAGTTAGTCGTTTTGAAAATATTGGAATTTTAAGGCACGCTACACACTTTCTACACGTATTTAAGGATAGGTACTGCTCACGTGAATATTAATCGGTTTGTAATAATTGAAGTTATGACAATATATTAGAAGAGAAGGTGGTAATGTGACCCCCAAAGGTATTTTGGCCCCCTTCGATATTTCTAGTTTAGAGTCACGAGTCATCTGGCGAAACTTTTTTGTAACATGGAGCATCAATGAAAAGTTTGATTTAATTTATGTTCAGTTCGAGTTATATAAGTAACTGGACATAGTGCCTCGCAGTAGCTATGAAAGGTTGTGGAACGATGGTCCTTTTTTATTTTTTTACTACTTACAGGGTAGCGTTAGACCACAAGTTACCTGGTGTTAAGTGACGATGTGGCCGAAGATAGCGCCACGCTATACTTGGATTAGGAACTGGCTCTCAAGTGAGGCTGCCGTAACACACAGATAGGTGCTTAGCGACAGATTTTTAACATGAGGGTGGTAGTTAGCCAGGAGAGTACAGTAAAATATCCTACCACCAAGCTATGGTTTCATCACGATGTTGTCCTTCACTGAAAGCTCAAGCTCATTGTAGGATTTGAATCCACGTCCTACAGATCGCAAGCCGACGTCACTACCACTGAGCCATCATCGCTATACTCCTTTTGCATCCATATGTCATAGGTTTTTAATATAACTGATCGCACGTTGAAAGGATTTCAAACAGCCAATCCTCGCAGAATAGACGTGTGTTCACGACGTGATAAGTACTAGAAGTGTTATCTAGTGCCTACTAGACCATTGCATAGTGCGGACACGCGGACGGAATCGAGAGCCCTTCTCTAGCCTCTCAATAACCGATTCCGAATCACGTTTGGTATCGATTATATTCCAATACCGTGAATCCCCTCAACGGATTGTGGAAGTGTTTTGATGAATTGTGATTTATTGTCTACATCTCTATCTCTAATCAACTTTTGATAACTACGATAGTCTATGTTAAATTCATGAATAATATAGTCATACGAGTAATATGTGTATGTAATTTATGTTAACAATGCACTTATGTTAATACGTACCGCAAGAAACTGCATACTATGTTAACACACACTGCAAGGAAAAGTAAAGAAGGCTTTGTAACATAAATTATATCTAATTAAACATTAATATCTTTGTAATAGGTAAGCTTAACTATTTTCTAACAATAAAGTTTTTAGCATTGAACGTTAGTGGGCAAGCAATAATCGTAACGAGGCATACAGCTACAATGGCTCATTTAGATCTTAATAAAAGTAAATCCACTGTAAAAACCGTTACAAAAGCGAACAAAACCAAACCAATAGCACAGTTTATGTTTATAGTAGCGTGATCCCAAACTAATTTACGTTAGTTCGGGGGGACTGGGTAGAAAAAAGTATAACAATAAAGTAATATAATTTGGGACTAGCAGGCGACGCCGTTACGTATTTGTATGGAGGGACGATAATTTAATGAAGAATGCAGACCATTATTCGATTGAGACATGACTAGGATAATTAAGCTAATCGAAATGTTAATGCTTTCTTTACAGCTAATGCGAATGGTGACTGAATTATTCAGGGTTCAATTTTAGTTTTGTTAAAGTTAGCTAGGTAATTGTAATATAGGTATTAGGTACCATTAGTCTATTTTTTACGTATTGAAGGGTAGCTTTCTATCAAAATCAATTAATGGCTAAAATACATGTGAATAAAGATCTTAAATTACACAGTTGTGGGCAACAATGCGCGTCATACCTGTGATGACGATGACATAAGGAGTCGAGTCATGGACACTCACGTTGCGACTAGTCCAACGATTTCAAGTTGCTCAGCGAGCTATGCTTAGAGTCTCTCTACAGGAACTCATCAGAAATGAGGTGATCCGTCAGAGAACTAAGGTCACCGACATAACTCACAGAATTAGCATGATGAAGTGGACCCGACTTGGCAAACGTGTAGGAAGCCCTGCGACAAGGTGGAGCGACGATTTGCGCCGAGTGGCTGACAGTAGTTGGATGAGAAGAACCGAAGACCGGGCTCAGTGGCGTACCTTGAGAGCCTTTGTCCAGGACTGATATAGGCTGGTGATGATGGGCAACAGTTAGCTCAGGCTCAATCTGGTTCGCAGAGGAAGCATTGTCGCGCAGAGAAGCGTATACCACACCGCTTTGTCTACGTTCTTATTTGAAGATGTACGTGCTCGTATTGCTCTCGTACCACGCGCGTCTTACGATACGCTTTCGCTACGAAGCCGTGTGCGGAGGGTTAATTTATGTATCATGTTCACGTCCTCGGCCCTCGGCCGTTTCAGGTATCGCTGGAAAGACGAAGTCACGAAGGACTTGCGCGTGGCAGGAGGGGCGCAGGACAGACCGAAGTGGCGTCTTATATTATCGCAGGCCAAGACTCACTCGTCGTTGCGCCACCTCGGTTAGTTATCATGTTCACGCAATAAATCGTATGCACGAAGTTGAAGCAGTCTAGGTACCGCATCATTTGCTCCATTGACACTGATATAACGTTACTGCTTGTCTGAACTTGCAAGCTTGTTAATCGACGTCACTTGTGGGGTAGGGTGCCTGTTTATTTAAGAGCTTTGAAACTTAATTCCAATATTTGTGTCTTTGTTTTTATTATTTTTTGTTTTTTTTTATAGGTAGGTACCTAACTGTGTAGCATTTGACTACGGTTACGTGAAGTGAGGTGACGATATGTTTGAACGTGGCACTATGCTATTGGGAAATGCTTTCAAGTGACACTGCCGGAACATACCAGTAGATGTTTTTTTTTCCCTGTCCGGGCGCTTTAAGGCCCGGCCCGCGTAGCTACTGTTGCTATTAATTGCAACAACATTGAAACTAAGAGTTTCTATCAATAAGTTTTTCAATCTGTTTTTTTTTTTTTTTTACCAGTAGATGTTAGTGGTAGTTGGCCAGATGAGCACTAAAAATGCCCTACCAGCAAGCAATGGTTTCATCACGATGATTTTCTTTGCCGAAGGGTCAAGCTAAGTATAAGATTCGAACCTTTGACTTAAATATGCGCAAATACCTTGTTTCTAGTATAAATAAAATATAAAAGCATATAAGTACATTTGTTCCAACACAACTAATGCTTCGAGAATACGATATGATATATTCTGTACCCAATACCTACACTTAGAAAGCTAATAAACAAATCCAGTGGAAAAGAAAATTCAACTCGCATAAAACCGTTCTATCGTTCTAGGTTTAACTGCCACAGTCGCTGAACTGGGGAGTGAATATCGAATACAAAAGTACTCTGTGCAGTCCAACTGATCCCTTTAATCCACTTTTATTAACAACTTTCCTTTTATCTCTCCCGACTCAAATGTTTAAACGTAAATAAATTGTACACTGACCGTTGAAAAGAAGGAAAGAAAAACACCACTAAGTACGAGTCTTACTCCCGCGCTGAGGGTTCCGTACCATAAATAATTTTACTTATTACCTTATTTTTTAACCTCGTAGCGTTTGACGCACGATGTTGTGACAATTCGGTCAAAGATGTCACCGTTCTACGCCTGAATTGAGAACTGGCTCTCAGGTGATACACCAATAGACTAGAATAGGATAGATTGCTTGAATTTAGCAGAACTACATTTTTTAGTATTATTTATTTTTTAGAAATAGGTTTCATGACGGGATACATACCATGTATTTGTTTTTGTTTGAGTTCTCGATATTTCGGCACTGTTGCAAGCGCCATGATCACGAGAAACCTAATTCTAATGTTATTGACCAAGGTAGTTTAAAACACTATATTTATTAATTGTTTCAACTTTACTGTCTTTACAATTTATAAGGTTTTATTTGGTACTTTAAGTAAAAACGCCATGACATCAACATCACATTAATCATCCTAAATCTCATTTCTCATAACATTATTTAAGATTTGTGACAACCTTAAATACCAACTTATATGATATTCTTGTAAGGTTTTTTTTTTTACTTTACAATGATTTTTGACACGAAAACACATAATATTCTGAACTGTAAATATATTATACTTACGGAACCCTAAACCACTGCAGTCAATTACAAAGCTTAAAAATATCATTGGTATTTTCCCTAATCCAGGAAAAAGGGGTTTTTCAATCCTTTAAATCTCTCGGAGCAACTTGAGATTCATTCGCATTAAATCTGTACCGGTGGATACATTTTATTAGCAAGCGGCTTACCACTCCACTAACCCTGAATATTTTAGACATTTCTTAAAAACCTAATCTTCGTTTTTCCTCCGGAAAGGAGTCGGCATTCACCGTTAACAGTTTCATGATTAATGACTGAAAACTCTTTGATGGCTTTTTAATTAGAGCTAAAATAGGGGTGTAATACTGGTTGCGGGACTTGCGAGCGAGAAGGCTGGTGCGGCCGCAGCTATATTTCATACAGGGGAGCGTGGGCTCAAATTTGCAAGGCTAATAAATTGTGGAATACCTAGGCCTTATTGGCTCAACGTTTAATCGTTCGGCCGCCACTGGATTATTTTCCGTCCAAGTTCCCCGTCGCTTCTTTGTGGAGCTATTGGAAAGTAAAATGCTAAACGTATTCTTACCTTTGTGCGGCGCTTAACGTTAAGAGTTTACTTTATCGGTAACACAGGAATGGAATTTCTAACTTTGCATTACAAATTTATTTCCTCAAACCTCTCGGTTCCCCTTTCAGATTATTCTCATTCGTCAGTGAAAATTGCGTTTAATATTCAATATGAACAACCTATTTGAGTGATTGTTTCTGTAGCCTGCCATCGGGATCAGCTTTGAGCAATGAAATAATATTAATTGGAAGAAATTGCACGCGCTTTCCAATTTCATACAGCAAATATTTGATGTTCTATAAAATATTAAACCCTTTTTGTGAAATATTGGAGATGCTTAGGTAATCAAGTCGCTGGTATTATCGAGACATTAAGAAAGATTACCTATTCGTTAAAATTGGCAAAACGAATGTTTACTAAGTTGTTACTCGAGTGCTGAGAAGTTTTTTAAATTTTATTTTGATGACTTTACAATGGCTGATTTTATAGCCATGTTAAAATTATTAGCTGTGCTCCGCGGGTTAACCTGAGAGGACTACAGTTAATAGTGATAAAAAGTACCTTATCTCGTTTTCCAGTGTTCAGAACCATCGCCATACCGTCCAGCAGTTTAAACGAACAGACAAAGACATACAAGGAAATAGAGTTACTTATGCATTTATAACGTATTTAGATTGCATACTAATATTATAAATACGAAAGTAACTCTGTCCGTCTGTCTGCCTGTCTCGCTTTCACGCCTAAACTACAGGATCGATTTTAATTAAACTTGGTACGGAGACAGTTTGAACCCTGAAGACATAGGATACTTTTCATCGCGATAAACTGTAGCCCACGCGGGTGAAACCGCGGGGAACAGCTAGTATAAAGCAAAGTTACGAAGAAACGAAAATTATTTTTTTGGCGTAGGTACACTTTTTTTATACAGTTAAGTACATATTGAATTGAAAGCCTAATTCGTAGCTAAACTAACTCAACTAAGCCTTTGATGTAACATTGAATACAACTATTACATGAAATAAGAACATAACTTTACACGAAGTTCTACTTAACGATGTTCATGTTAAAGAAGAAACAAAGTTTAGTTAGTCTACTGCGAGTTGTAGTCACGACACAAACGTCAAAGCACTCCTCTCTTTACCTCGCATGTTTCAATCTACTAAGTAAAATAGAAACAGTTATTAGTATTCATACTAGAAATACAACAAATAACTACAAGTGTTCGACGGCCTGTCGCCACCAGCCGAGTTTTTGAAAGTCACGAAAGCTCGACAGGGGTGTTACCCGAAATATTCCTATAACGGTGCTGTGAGCTTCGAAAACAATGACTGGCAAGAAACTCGGCTAAGCAGCCACTTGAAGCAATTAGGAAAAACAAAGAATTTTTATGCAGCAGTGTTCGGTGGGTTGGAAAAATTTTAGGCAGACATTGACGTTTCGGAAGTTAGGTATTTAGCTGAGAATGTTTGAGGCGTAAATGCTTTAATAATATTATTTGGAGTGGTAATGGGCAGGCCTTATCGCGTGATGAACGATACCTGATGGGCCATGGGGAAGAAAATTTCCCGAGTGGTGACCACGAACCGGTAGACGTTCTGTATAAGTAGGCCCCAGTAGGTGGTGGACTGACGATATCGTAAGAGTCGCGGGAGCTCATGGATGCAAATGGTTAATAGCCGTTGGACGTCGTCCAGCTGATGATGATGAATATTAATGATAACTTACAGGGTAGCACTTGACCAAAGGTCAACTGATGTTAAGTGTGGTCGATGTGGTCGAAAGTGAAACCACGATTTACCGTGGACTAGAAACTGGCTGTCAATTTAACGTCACCAACATCACGTAACACTATAAATGCTAAAGTTTGTGAGTGTGTATGTTTGTTACCACCTCACGCTGATACAACTAAACGGATTTGAATCAAAATTGGAATGGCGATATTTTACCACTGTACTAACGGGTACTTTTATACCGAAAAAAGGTTCCTGCGAGATAACTAAAGAACCGCGGGTGTAACCGCGGGGCACAGCAGTTCTGCATAAACTAAAATAACTTCCAGCAAAGTCTACTTAGTTGGGAACTTTTCTATTAAACTCCAACTACTACCATGTGTTATAAGTTAACACTGAATCTACATTGTAACCACCTTATTTGTGTTACACCCTGCAACAATGTGTAAACCATCTCACCTATGCACCAGAATCTATTTGGTGAACGACCGCACGCGACGGGACCTCAGATGTTCGGAAATCTGTTTTGATATATGAAGCTATTATGGAACAAACTTTTAATTGCCGGTAATCCCGGTGTTGTATTGTAAATTCTGTTTTTGTTCGAAGAAGACGTAAATTATGGGCCAATAAAATTGGTACTTGTTACGAGACTTTGGCATAAAGAAGTAGGTAGTCGTTTTGTTGAGTAGTAGCTTTATAACAACGAGTTACATTGTGATTATGAGGATTGTATTAAACAAACAAAGAGTGTTATAAAAATCGATACATATTTGCTAAAGTTAAAGTCAAATAAGTACTTATAAGTACATGATATAAAATATTTACGAATCCAAATTTTAAAGACCTCTTAATATACTGTTTGAAACTACCATGGTCGCTTGCAACAGTGCCGAAATATCGAGAACACAAAAAAAAACACAAAACGCGGTGATTATCCCGTTTGAAAACCTAATAATATATGTAGTTACGTTGGTTAAAAGTATTTAAAATATACACAATGAAGGCGGTTGCGGAGCGGGAACAGTTGTAATAAAATTGGCACATTTAATTTTAGGAACTGATTTACGCTATTGTTAGCGGTGCCAAACGATCCGCAAACACGTAAGTACAAACAATTAAAGTTCATTTAACCTAATAAAATATGAGCGAGCTTCAGTGCGAGCGTGTTTAAGCAATTTGGCTAAGCTGCTGGCAAAATGTTTTCCTTTTCTGAACTCACACAAAACAATTTCTCTCAGACTCTAGCTCAGTCCATTCCGCATCCGGAGCAAGTTCAACTCCAAACAATAGTTAAACGCAACAAAGAAAGTTGGTTGGCGTTTTGTGGTCGGACGGTGTGAGAAGCGACTTATGTCCGACAGTTCGCTGTATGCTTCGGGTGTTCGCCTAATCTGTGCAAACAAGCCCGTGTGCTTACGACGTTAGCTTGGCCAAACATTTGAGATTTGCAGAAAGAGTTTTGTCTCTAAAGGAAGGCCATAACTTATGAATCGTCTAACATGTTGGACCAAGATTTAAATAAGATAAGATTCATATTTTTCCTTTTTATGAGGTAGTGGCCCATTCTATTGTCAGAGTTTCAAGGCCGCCCGAAGGTCTCCAACAATGACTTTATGACTGATATAGCTGGGGCCAACCGCTTAACGTGCCCTCTTAACGTTACCTATCCAAGTGATTGATCTGTTACGACCGACCGGGTGAGCTATGCCACGACCGCTACATAAGATAAAATGAGATAAATTTGGTGCCAAAACCAGTGTCACAGACGAAGAAAATTAGAAACTATTTCGATTTATTTAAAGATGAGCCTCAGACAAAGCTTAAGAATTGTTTTTTGTGAATCGAGATCAATTTTACCAAAAAACCTATGCTTGATAGCTTATAATCCCGTGACGTGTTTTTAATATTGGAATACCTCAACAGAGTTACAACTCGATTTGGAACATAATTATTACTTCGGAACCATGGAGACACCTAAACTACAGAACACTATAAATCTGGTTCTTACGCTTCTCTAACAATAATCGTAAGAAAATATCACCACTCCACTGTTGGCTTGTAAATACGTGATCAATGTAGCCAATACGAGAGTAAATGTAATGTAATATAAAACAGAAACGATCCTTTCACGAAATCCTTACATAGGTACATACATAAACCTGATATGTACCTCATTCCAAATTAGTGTTCTAATTTCCACCCGTATCAGTTACTGTTGTACGCATTAGAGGCTTGATTTATTTGCGGGTATGAGGCGTGAAGCAAATGAAGTGCCTCCAGGAGTAGATGAACGGCGAAACCGGGCCGTAACTACTTGTGAGGAGGGGCCTTAGATCACTGAGAGGTATGTAGCTTACGTGTGCAATGTTTGTGAGATACTATTTAGGTTAGTTGATAATTCAAGAAAAGATAAATAGAGTCACTGGTTCAAATCAAGCGCACTTTGACGGGCACGTTAAGCTATCGTTCTGGGCGATATCAGCAATGACGTAATCTTGGAAAGCTTAGGTCGGCCTAAACATTCTAACAATAGAGTTCACCACTACCATCTTATACAGGGTAGCGTTTAACCACAAGTCACCTGATGTTAAGTGACGATGTGGTCGAAGGCGGCGTCACGCTACGCCTGGATTGGAAATTTACTCTTAAGTGAAACTGCCAGAAGGCACCAAAAGTTGCTTGGTGACTCTTATTTTAAGGGTGGTAACAAGCCAGACGAGTACTTGAAAATTCTCAACAACTAAGATATTGTTTTATGACGATGTTTTCCTTCACAGAAAGCTATAGCTCATTCATTGGTGTTTAACCTCCGACCGATGAGTCAATTTTACGTTATTTCTGTTATCAATTTTATGATTTAATTAGTTTGAGATGCTAATCTGATATTTTCATAATTGCCTTAAGCTGTTCTTGACATATCTAATATCCATGATAGCTAATAAAACTTTACGAATGAATAAATCCATCGCACTACGATCACTTATCTATCTGAATTAAATATGAGTGAGCTAGACAAATTGAAATTGGAGCTGACCTTAAAAACTTTGTAATTTGTGTGGGCACGAACCAAAATTTATCAGTACCTAAAAGACCAAGACTCCAAGTCTAAGTCTGTAGTACCAATTGGTTATTCACAAGCAGTTTGTCACAGAAACGCATTAACGTTTGCAGTGCTGCTGGCAGCGGGTGGGCAGCGACATGGCTTTCGGGGGGTCCTGCCCGAAGTTTTCTCCAGCATCAGGGTTATTTAGAAAGAGAGAGAGATAGTGACGTTTTATCTTACAATAAGCTTGAGCTTTCGGTGAAGGAAAATATCGAGACGAAACCTTAGCTTGGTGGCAGGGCATTTTCTAGTAATCACAACCCAACTAAACTTAAGAATCTGTCGCCAAGCAATCAATGGTGTATTCCGACAGCACTATTTGAAAACCAGTTCCCAATGTAGGTGAGGCATGGCGCCACTGTCGATCTTCGATTAACAGCAGATGACTTGTGGTTGAATACTACCCCAGAAGAAGAAAAAAATTATAAACGCAAGCATTCGAAAACGATTCCGATTCCGGGGTCTCGTTCTTTTGCCATTTCAATGTAAAAATGGATGCACGAATCATTTCGAATTCGTGTGGAAAGTGACAAACCTAGCATTGCGGCTAGGGGTGTAGCTGTCATTGCCGCCTGGCGATTAGTCAAGCTGCTAAGTGCTACTTTCCGATTGTTTTTCTCTTTGCCGTCTCGTGTCGCTAACTGTAATTTATGCGACTTCGTAGTTTCACCGCAGCGTCGAAATTTGCAATCGGCTAGGATACCAGCAAAACCGAAGGTTTATTTATGGGATGTAGAGTTAACTTCTGAACTGAAACTTCTGTGGGTGCAGCGGTCGTCGGCCTTTTTTGTTTGCAGTTTGTTACTCCTTGGTTCCGAGAAATATAGTGCTCTGCATTCACATATATCTTTATTCAAGCCCCTTTTTTAGTGGGATTGCTGGCTATTGCATGCGAAAGTTAATCAGAAGTTTCTAATTTGTTGGATTATAATCTGGTTGGTTTATGATTTGCCTTTGCATGGTATGTGTAGTAGTGTATTGCTGTTATTTAAATGGTTGTGTTAGTTTATTATAATTCAGTCTATAAAGAGTAGACAACTGAATAGTCATTGTTATTTTAAATATTATGTCTTTTCACGACTGCAAACATTTATCAACTTACTTTTAGCTTTGATTCTACTAAGCCTCAAATTAAAAATCTGTTATTAATCATCTATTGGTGCGTTACCGTATCCTTATTGAGAGCTAGTTCCTAAAGCAGGCATATCTTGACGCTACTTACGTAATACTACACGTAACCTGTGGCCAAGCACTACCGTGGATATTGTAATTATTATTTTTTTGTAATTTATTTCAGTTTATTTTCTTTGCGTCAATTGATTAATTGATTTACGCTTTTGCGTATAAATGCAATTATTTTATTGAAGTACTGAATAAAATTAAAATGTGTAGAAATTTTGGAATAATCAAGATTTTCACCACCAAAAACAAAATACTACTAAACTTGTAAAATGAAAATAAAAATCAACAAAATAAATTGCACGCATCCTCAGGGCATCTCTAGTTCTACCCAGTACCACTGTTTGCTTTGTGTATTGACAGCCAATGTGTTCAAAACAGGAACATGTAGCACATTCAACGGAAGTGTTCAAAGTGAAACTTTCTTCGTACCTTGCAATAAGGTTCATATCTGCTTCGTTTGGTTTGCTGTTGACTGTACAAATAGAAAAAGGGCGACCGACTTGATTGCGTGGAAGCGTCTTTCTTTCACCTCGTGTAATCTTCAAGCGTTAGATTAACCATCTCTGGTTTTGTTAATGTTTTTTTTACGGTTTCCAATAACCATATTACGTTTCTAATGTCAATTAAATTTTAACTCCCCTTTCTCCTCAAATCGTTTGTGACTCATGACCCAGGGTAGTTTCATTACCAGTGATTTTGGGCAACACTGCATATGCTGAGAGCAAAAATTGTCATAGATCTACCTACTACCATTTTTTGGGACAATCTTTTGATGGGTCTAATTCTTTAATTCCTTGCACTGGTCCTGACTGAAAGTTTTAGATTGGACATCACCATTTTTACCATTTACAATTTTTAGTTTAATTACCGGTTTGAAAGTATGAATAAAGCATTTGGTGTTGTCAAAAGAAAACTTATAAATTTTTATCCTCATGGGTAAAAATATACCTAACAAAAAGCGAGCTTTTTTGAAATAATTTTCTTCATAAACTTCAGATTCTAGTTCTGTGATTGTTTAAAAAGTAATTTTTCTTTAGAGGCAACATCTATTTCAGGCCAGCCTTTGTGTTAGACTTTGCTTAAGACTTTGTTTTGGATGTATCCAACGTTGCGAGTCAAAGTTGAAAAGCGCAGGGGTGCATTTAGTCTATTCCCGTCTTCCTGACTTGACATCTCGTTCCCGTATAGATTTAGTTCCGAGACAGCACTAACAAAAGTTTATCGTATGTGCGCTCCTGCTACTAAAACAATGAACATGATGTATGTAAAACGAAAGGGGTGTCGCCTCAACGTTTCTCATGACGGCCCACCGAAGCGGAAGGAAGCCGCGCTGGAGTAGTTTTTTTCAAAATGGCGGCGTGTCAAACGTATGAAACAAGAAAAAACAAGATGGCCGCTTTAAAGGGGTTAGTTGAGTGTTTTAGCGGGTCGACTACATTGTAATCGAAACCGATAATTACGGCCATCATAAAACAATTCTTTGGTCTCCCAAGCTCCTACTCGTACCTATTATAAAAATATTTAGCTAATAAACTTACTTCTTATTTTTAAACATTTCTGTTTTTAATTATATTACTTTTTTATTTAGGTATCTACTGCTGATTTTGGTTTTTTCCATCATGGTCTGCAATTTTGTTATGTTAATCATCAACAACAGTCTAATTTAGAGCTAACAATATGCTCAAGTAAAGAAGATTAAACGCTCCACTTTGAAAGTGATTTAATTTTCTCACCAAATGAACCTACTACGTGTAGCTTAGTTCTCTCATCCTCAACTAATTTTGTGTTTAAAGTGGAGAACGCCTACGTATCTAAGGGAAAGTTCATTCATTTAAGTGCTGGCTCCGAAAGCCTGAAAATCTAACCTTGGCCCTTTCCTCCCATTTAAAACCTCGAAACGGGCACTCTCATTTTCATTTGAAGGCGTCCAAGGACCCCTACTTTTGCGAGTGCTCCGTTCGAAGTCAAAACGGCTTTTTCTCTTAAATCAAAGTGAAGCATCTCTCGGGCAGCGGGCAGGGCAATATGAAACAGGTCGAGCCCAGTGATCCACACTCAAAAGGGCCGGCGTCTCAGATGTCGCTCCAAGAGCCCATTCGCGGGCCCCGGCCACACCCTCCACTCGACTCGCACATAAGCCTACGAGCGGCCCGCTTTATTTATTATGTACAGCCATTAACGCCACTGGCATCATGGCGGCGAGTTTTTCAATTTTTAATTTCCCTCTTACCGCCTCGGCGACACTCAAAACGCTCCCTGGATTGACACTTAAGCTTGTAACTCATCGCGTGAGAGAGCCGCCTGCTCCTGTAATGAGTTTTTCTTGCAAATGGAGGTTCTTATTTCACTCGGCAAATAGTGAAAAGATATTTTATTTATTTATTAAGTTACTATTCAATACCTTTCACTTCAAGTTCAATTTGCCGTGACAGATAACGATTACTATTTCTGATTCACTCCAGTTTTATTTTTCTTTTATTTTCTAAGTTTCGTTTAATAATTTTACTAGCTTATTTATTTACGAAATTTTACCGATATATTCTTGAGGTAAAAATCTTCACCATTGTTTAATTAATTTCCATTAATCTATTTGACACGTTGTAATTCTCGATACGTAAGCAGGTCTTAATATTGGGTATTTGTAAGTGGCATGTATGGCTTCGTCCCGACTGCCCCTAAATACCTACGCGCCCAAATGTGCTTTATAAGGCTTCAGGGCTTACTGTCTCAAAATGGAGTCTCTTTCCATACAAAACGATGTGTTAGACTTAGCATATACCTGCTGAAACTTTTTGGGCCACGATATGTATTTGTTTTCATTAGTTATGACACATAAATCTATATTATACCTTTTAAACTGCCATGGTCATTAACATTAGAATTAGATGTAGCGAGAGTACCTACTCTAATTTCCATGACGCTTACAACAGTAGGTACCTACTTACCAAAATATCGAGAAATCAAGCAAATACAAATACATGGAAAATATCCAGTTTCAAAAACTAATTCTAAGATAAATTTATCTTAAAAATACTATGGATAGTATAAAACTCGCAAAGATATGGCGAAGAAATAACAATTGTAGGAAAGTACCCATTCAACTTTGATGAACATAGTCGATAATCTTAACGGTTACTACCAAACATATATAAGGTCGGTAAGATAGCCAGCGGCGTCCACAACTATCCCGCGGACCTGCACCCAAGACAACTTTCAACTGCTGATTCCCCATTTCATTAAATTTAATTCTAAACTCGAGGGCCGAGAATTCTGGCTGAAGCGAACGAGTTAAAGTTCAGAAGGTACCTTGGCAAATTAATCTTAAGGGAGTTTCGGCTATCCCGCTTCGTGGACTTGAGTGCTCCAAGTCCCTCGGACGTTATAAATTAACAAACCCTCGCCGGTAATTAAACGGGAGGTGTGCTTCACATCCAGTAACGAACAAAAATTCAATTAACCTAAATTGTGTTAAAGTAATTTTTTAAAGCCACGTCTAAAGCTATTTACATATCTAGGATTATTATAAATCTGTCGAGCCAGCGCTTGTCAAAAATACACACTAAGCTCTTCGTTAGAAAAAATATTAGCCAATAAATTTAAATGCAAAATTAAATTTACTCGGGCACAGATCTTATTTTAAAATTAATTTATCTGCCGTAGAAGAAAATGATAGACAAAAAACCAGACAACGTATGTAGAAATATATATTTTGCATTAATTTAACATGTTTGTACCCGAAACTTGGAAGAAATTAACGTAATGTATTTTCTTTTTTGCAGGTAAGAAGCGTTTGATGAGCCCCAGCCACTTTCACCTTTAGGCAACAAGAGTAATCTAATTAGAATTAATTTATGTTAAAAATCGACAATCGAGCCCAATTCTTATGACTTTTTAACATTTTTTGACATTTTAATTATTCTGTTGGAATTAATTAATAGAATTTGTGTTAAATGTTTTTTGCTTATTAATTTTTATATTTTGCGTGTCATTGTTATTAGATTATTTAATAAAAAAAAAAACAATTAGCATCATCTTCTTATTTACAATTCTAACAAAAAAATATTTTGATATAGACCACTAAACTTTTAAAATTAAGTAGTTCGTTTTTATGATAGTGCTAAGTATGTCGTAATTTAAATAGCCTAATTGATGTACCTAGGTTGCTTGTTGGACTTGTAAGTAAGCAGCAATCTACTTATAAGTAAAACTTTAATACTGACTGACATACAACGGACAGCCTAAACTATAAGTACTAGTACAATGATAAAACGCCGGAATGCTTACAGAATTTTCCAAGCGGCCGCACTCGGAAATCTCTTTAAGCATACATCTACTTCAGCTACGTTTCCACTGAATTAAGTAAAGTTGAAACTTTATAATGAACACAGTTAAATATCCATTAAAATTCGTCAAATGAGTCGCCTCTTCATTTGCATATTTTGCAGCGCGGGTAGAGTTGGCGAACTAATGTTTTGGGTTCATTTCCTAGGAGTCCCATGGCAGTCGTTGGTGCGAAGCTTTCACCGGCGCCGCGATATGGAATTAAATGTTGATTAATATCGCGTGTTTTAGGACCGCCGTGAAACTGATGCTATTGAGACTCGTTCAGGTGTTCAATTTAGAGCCACTTTGCAACTACAAACTAGTTAGCAGTTATCTCGGGCTCGCAGCTGTGTCGTATATGTTACGTTAGTTAAGTAGCGCTCGTTGGTTCGACGGCAAGGATTCGGGTAATTTATGTAATTGATTCGCTTTTACGTCTTTGTGCTTGAAGGCCCGAGTGGTATCCACATTTCTCCCATTACCATTCAAGGTAATGTATTGCGGCATGTGTTACTGTGAGGTCTGTGCAATCAATGTCGAGTCAGTTGATAAAGGAAGATTTAGACGAATCTTTATCTTGAAACTAAACCAACGTCTTCACGCCACCAAGTTTCCCTATCTTGATATCTTGTATTCACAATATAATATTATGTGGATAATCTTTGAGCTCATTCTAACCAAAAACATTTATTCTGGGTTACTATGAGAGTTACAGACCGCAATTAATGGTTCGTCAATTTTGAAGTTAATCCAGTACTCCCCTAATATAATCTCAAAATCATTCGACCCCATTCTCCGCTGCAATTTTATCCATGCGCTCATGCCGCCAGGGATTTTGACTGTCAATCAAACGTGCACCAATCCACAATAGTCCCAATAAAATATTTACAAATCTAATACTGTGGGCTGCGAATCCATTATAAATAACCTTTTATAAAAGTAGGAGTCCGCCCTACCATGTTGCCTGGGGTGGACTTAATAAGGCACTCTTTCTACACGCTCTTTATGTATTGATGACGTGTCTAGACGTGTTCAGGTCTAGTTGTTCAGTATTAGCTGTCACGAGACCATGAATTTATAAAGTGTTGCAATTTGAGACACACGTGAGGAGTGAGCCTTACTTTAATGACCGTGGTTAGACTTCGATTTCCTTGCATTTTTCAATAATCGACCGTTTCCAGTTTGTAAAAGTTTCAATTTTCATATTCTTTGAATGTCCGTAGAGTTTCTTTTGCTTTGTAAGCGGGATTTCCATGGGGTTTGTCTGATTTGTTTGATAGATGTATTTTGTATTCGTTTTCATCATTACCATCGAAGTGCTATTTACCTACTTTTGAAATTGGGTCCGCTGTACAATATAAAAATAAGTATGTTTGCATAGATTACTCATGTGGCCAATGAGTTTAAAAAAATCAGTAACTTTATAATTTTACAATAATGTCACAGAAAATAAATCGAGTAAAAACAGGGATTGAGGTTTGAGCTTTGAGCTCCCCAGGGTTCAAACGGATTCCATAAAAAAAATCATCAAGATCGGTTCCGTGATTTAGGCACGAAAGAAATAAACAAATAGACTAAGTTACTTTCATCTAAGTGTATATAATATTAGTATGGATTTAACGAATGGCCAGAATCGCTGTGATATTATATTAATATGACCTGTAAGGTAAAGTGTTATCAATAATTAAATGATTTTATATTTGTAACAAGATCAAAATGTAAAACTATATAATATGTAGAAATGAATAGTAGAAATAAATATTTACTTAGCTGGTTCATCGGAATTGAGAAAAAACCCTGTAACTAAAGTAAAAGAAACTTTGAAAGCAATTTTAATACAAAAATTACGAACTGTTAAACGGGCAAATGAAGAGATTTGGTGCCTTCATTCATCGTTGATCATTGTCAAAAGTAAATTGATGTTTGACAAAGTGACGTCAACGCGCTGATAATAAGTTCAAAAGCTTTTAGGGATAATTAATGTGAATGAAATCGCGAACTCGAACCGACGCGACAATATAAAATCAACGATAAAACGATGTCATAATTCGATACATCTTTTTCAAATTGTGATCATGTTTAATAAAAGTTCGAAATGAAATATCTTAATATTTAAAAATAAATATACTCGTAGATATGTATATCTTTGGTCATCCTACTAGCCGATGCATACAAATTGCCAATAACCTATGAATAGCAGTGAACTTTAGAATTAGGTTTTATAACGGGATAATTACCATGTATTGGTTTTTGTTTGAGTTCTCGATATTTCGGCACTGTTGCAAGCGCCGCGATCACAAAAATACTAAAAGTTTCTGCGGGTAGGATTGTTGAGTACTATTGCAGTGAACTTCTTCCGGATGATGATGATGTCCAACGCCCGAAATTAATAATCGATCCTGATCCCTTTTCTGCGGTTTTGGATCGATATGTCATGTCATAATATGGTATTTTAGTAGTTTTCTACACATTTTGACATATTATGACACGCCATATCGATCCAAAACCACGGATAACGGATCAGGATAGATTATTAATTTCGGGCATAAGAGTTTAAATTAACAACAAAATAATTAAAGTATCGTAAAATTCAGTTTAAAAACTTTCAATTTTTTTATCTGGGTCTCTCTAATCAAGATGACATTTAGGTTATTTTTGTAAGGTGACACTTTGATAAACCTTTCTTGTTTTGTAAGCTTTCGCGAGTTTGAAAAGTGTGAGTTATTTTATTTTGTTGGTTTACTTTGATTACTTTCTGATGCTTTATCTTGTCGTGAATTTCAAATTGGAGTTGAGTTTTATCTGCAACTGAGTAGATTTTGTTGTTACGAGATAAACAAATCGTGGAGTTTGCAATATCATTATTATATTAAGTACTGTTCCCCGTGTGGGCAGTTTATCGCGATAAAAAGTAGCCTATGTCCTTTTTCAGACTCAAGACTATCTCTATACTAAGTGGTTTAGGTGTAAAAGCGTAACAAACAGACAGACAGAGTTACTTTCGCATTTTTAATATGAATAAATTGATAATAATTTCCACTGTACCAGAATTGGTATTACTTTATTACCCGAGTAAATTCACGACTGCGTTATACTTTCACTTAACACCATTGGCATAAATATACGCAATTTAATTTTTTAATTAAATAAGCACGAAACACCAGTACCTACCTACTCCACAATCTAATGAAAACTTTGCTCAGCGCAGATTTGGCGTAATTACACCCCATTCAGACGTTATCAAACCCGAATCTCGCTAGAGTAAACACAGGGGTGCTAAAACGCACCAAAGGGCTATTTTCAATTTTCTTCTGAGCTCGCTCAAATCCCGAAAATCCTGCACCCTAATCTTGGAACTCGAAAGCAAATGTCGCGCTATCGGCTCTCGTCAGAGTAAATAACGAGTTGAAAAATGACAGTAATAACTATAGGGGATAATGAGTGGGGTGGAAATGCCCTCAGGAATACAAGTTCTGTGCTCACCAAATGTTGCATCGAATGGTTATAGCGCAGCGCTCGCGGCTTCAAGGTAAACAAAACATTGTCAACAGATTTTAGCGCCCGTTGTACTCATTTAAAAAATAAATACGTGCGTGCAACGTTTTTGAATTCAAATTCCGATTCCAGTCAATGTCTGGTATAGTCACTGCTAGTTTATGTTATTGTGTAGGCACAGTTTTTTAAAGGAAAGATAAGCAAAAAACGTGTTGGTAGTCCAGCCTTCAGATGGATCTATGACATGATAGATAGATAAATAATGAGAGGAAGGTTTAACATTTTGAAGTTGACTTCGTCTGACTAATTCGTTATGGTGGGAAAACTTGTACTGGTATAAAATCTTAGTCGACAAGAGTCAACAAAGGGCTGGTAAAGCTGGATTTTGTAGCTATGTAGGCAAATGACGTGGAATTCACATAAATTTGACTAACAACTTTTCATCGTAAGTATATTTCTTTTACTTATCTCGGCTTTCTTCAGCATTTCATGCACGAGAAATTCGCAATAACTCAGTGTGATAGTCACAAAGTATTCTTATCAGAACGGCTCATTTCCACTCAATCCTGTTTCACGTGCCATCATACGCGACAGCCGCGCGGTTTCAGCTTTTTAAAGCGAAGGGGAAAAACGAGCACAAATTTATCAAAACTCTCGTGTTCTTTCCATTAGCAGCATCTCGGATTGTCAGAGTTGTAAGCTTGTTGCGCGTAATGACGTAATATACGCGAGACGGTGTAATGACGTCATATTATATGCTTCTTAACGGCGCATCCTCCAACCATTACACATAAGTCACCATCTCGCGCGAAATAAGATATCCCCAACGACCTTCATGAAAATAACCCAGTCATAAATAAATCCTGAAGAACTCGTCAAGAAGAGCTAAGTACACCAATTTTATAGTTGTACGATGTTGATATTTTAAATGAGCAAGTGCGTACTTTTAAAATATTAATTTTCCCGTACAAAACAAGTTTGAACAGGCGCAGAAACCCAATTAAAATTGTTTGCGAATGGCTGAGTAAATCCGAACAAAAATTGTTCCAACGCAAATAAGGACTAGGTAGGTAAGCTTCTTTTCAATTTAGGTCCCTAATAAGATATTCATAAAGATGTTCCGGTGAAACGACAAGAGGACGGAGACGAGATCACCGACTAAAATTTTAAATTAGAAGAGGCTAATTGACTTATCTATTTGTTACGGGAAACGAAACTCAAGATGTAACCTCTGTAACTTACGCCAAGTATGGATAACTTTTGTAATTATAATAATCAGGTTCAAAGTGATATCTCACTAATGAGAAATACCCTTTATTACGCGTACAAAGTTGTGTGATGGGATTCTAGAGCAGCGAGGGCAAAGCCGCGGGAAAAACGTTTCAATCAACGCAAAGTTTTTTGTTGTTACCTATGTACATCTTACATTTGATCACAAGTACAACTTATTTTAACTTTAACTTATGCTCGCTGATAGGTAAGCGTCAATTTTAATAAATAATACTATTAAATAATAATTATTACAGTCAATAATAATAATAATAATAATAATACACCAACCTTCCTTCCCCACAATATTGGCATTGGTTTAATTTCTCAAGTATTAAAACTAAAATGCCCTCTCATTGTTGACTTCGGCTCCGCTAATGCCTGACAAAAGACCGGACAAAGACCCTAGAAAAAAACGTACCTACCTACTACGTGCTACTATAGAAAATAAAATAAAAAAATCTTAGATAGACCATCAGGTGTGAGTGTGACCGTAGGCAAATGCTTACCGTAAATAAAAAAAAATATGAATCTATGTCAGTATCAAATTAATCGCGCTGCTATCCCCATTCCATAATCGGACGTCAAGACAAACGGCGAGAAACCATATGCCGATATGGTGGACATTCCACTTGTACGCACGAAGCGTTTTGCTTCTACATTCATAATGCGTACCGCTAAGGAGTGGAATTCCTTGCCTGAGTCTGTGTTTCCCGATCACTACAATTTGGAGATCTTCAAGGCAAGAGTGAACAGGTACCTTCGTATGCGTGTTACACCGTCGACCGCATCTACACTGAGAAAAAAGTTCTGACATTCCTTCTGAGTCTTTACCTTCCAAGACCGTTTCCTTCCTTATTTTGTATTAGTTTTCCTTCTGAATCACAAGTCCTTCCCTTCTGACTCAGAAGGAAAACGGTATTTCGGAAGGTCTTTTTTCTCCGTGTACGCTTGGCAACAGGCGGGATGGCGGTCAAACGCATGCCTATTTGCAACAAAAAAAAAAAAAAAAATGTATAATTGTTTCTCCCATATTTCGTAACAGATTCATAAAACATTTGACATACAATTTAAACCATATAGGCGTTCGTATTGGCTTATCCACACAAGATAGACAAGCTTTACCTGAACTATAAATCCATAATTAATACGCTGCAATATATACTGAAGTCGTTTAATCGCGACCCCTGGACCTCTGACATGAAAATCTAACCATTTGTCAGGGTTTCCCTACCATTCCCTGTCAGAGGAACATATCAAATATCATTGGAAATTAATCAAGAGAACTGGCATCTTAGAACGCTGCGGGGCGTCTTTCTCTTCAAAACTTTCCCCTGTAAGGACGATTGCATTTGTGAGTAAACAGAAATGGGGCTATTTGTTTCCTTTTTATCTTAACGTCCGTCTGCTTTGATGTTTATGTCTGTGTATTTGTTTATTGCCGTGACAGGTTATACATATTGCTATTACTTTAGTAATTGGCATTTCGATTACTTCGTGTTGTTTCAGCAGTTGTGAAAAATGTACTTATCAAAAACCATTTTAAACAGATTGCGCCTTAAATTTGTATTTAGATACTACATTTCAGTTTTCTCATGAAGAATTTCTTCACATAAATAACTTTTAGAATTTGAAATAAGCCCTATAACTCACTGGCGATATAACATCTAAGACTAAGAATGATGTTTACTTAAACTGATGTCCAATTTTCCTTAGGGATTTTTACTTATTTAGCCTACATGATACTTTTCCAATCAAAGACCCTCATACTTTAAAATTTTATATCGTTAAAGATGTAAGTAGCACAAAATTCTAAGGCATGTGACATCTACCAAACCGCACTGAGCCAGCGTGGTACAGTTAGCGGATCATACTCGATTTTCCATATGCGTAATAGGTGAGTAAAGTTTGTTTTCTTTCATACAACTTACAAGTTTGCGTTTGACCATACCACAACACACATGATGTTAAGTGATAAATCGGTCGAAAGTCGGTGTTTAAGATGATAAAGATAATCGGAAAATTTGTTTTTGTTTAGTGACTTTTGCCGTTGACTGTACCATACTCTCTCTCTCAGAGAATGCCAAAGTCCAGGCAGTGGGAAAGTATTAGGCTGATGATGATTATGATAATACAGATGTTTGCCTTTCTTTCCCAAATTGTGTCTGACAATCTAATCTTTTCCGGTATCACCACCCGACTACCGCACCAATTTGCCATATACACGGTAAAACTTTTAAGTTTTCATTGTAGCTGGCCTGTTTCGTAACTTTGTGATCTGTATCTTTCTTAAAAACAAAGGAAACTTTTTACTTCCGGGGCTTGTATGTCCCCAAGGGCTGGCTTCAAATTACGCGCCAAGCTTCCACCTTCAGCTCGCCACTTAGACGGCTTACTGAGTCTGCCCGGCTCATTCCGCCCCCTTTCCACGTATTAATATAATCGCGGGAAAGCTTTATTTTATACCACTCCCACCCTAAAAGACAAAAGATGTATCACAGTCATAAGTCAGACGAATTAATCCATATCAGTTGACAATAAAATGAAAGTAACATCTCAAGAAGTTAATAGAAATTTATTACTGAGAGAGAAGCAGAGAAAGAAACAGAGAGGGATATAGAGTTTGCTATTAATATTCAGAATGCTTCCGTGTATTTGAGAGCGTTACACTTTGAAATTATTATTTTATTTCATTTCTGTAGCTTGTTCTATAAACGGGGGTATTTTTTATTATAATTTGTGTAACGGATCTTTAAATTTATGACAAAATATTAATTATCATGGGATTTCATTTCGTGACTTATGTTTTACTCAATGAACACGTTGTACATGTCTTTTTCCCTAAGTGAAATGTCCTATTCAAAGTTACTCCGTAATTTAATTTCAGATAGCTATCCGCAGTAAGGCAACTATGGCAATCATACTACGTACGTGATCTCAGAACAGGTTACCCAACTAACTAATTCACTTGAAATTCTATCAAAAGGGGCTAGTCTCATAGAATAATTTTACGGTATACCGCTTTCACATCGTCTGTTGCACCGTGGACCACATTTCAAACAAATTGAAAATCAATTTAACGAAGGGTCTCTAACTCCTTATAAAATACGGCGTTTTGGAATAAGGGGAATAGAACACGACAGTGGAGCTAAGCGATGAATGCTATCGGATTAAAAAATAGATATACAATCTGTTGTCAATCGCGTAATTAAAAAGTGAAATAAAGTTTTATACAGTGTTACAGAAAAGTTCTACTCCTTGTTTTGCAACATTTTACATCGAACTGGGTATTCATTAGAACTTTTACACATAAAAAACTGCTTTGAAATAGGTGATGATTTTCTAGCGCATACATCGTTGTTTTCCGCAGCCTCAGTTGAGGGCCAGATTTCAGTCGAAAACTACCCTGTAAAAATAAAATATAAAACAAATGCAAGCCGAACTAAAATCAGTACGGTTTATAATAATTTAATAGCATAGCATGAAGAGTTTTCTCAGCTCTAAGACATTCCAGCAAGCTGAGGGGTATAAAATAGGAAAATACATCACCTTAAAGCGAGTAGGGAAGATTCATATCAGACAGGAAATTCGACGCGCGTCTCGCCTTGCGAAGTAGATTTTTTTAAAGGAACCCACCTACCTCCTTTCGCTTTCGCATATGGACTACCTGATTCATGAGCTTTATCTACCATGAAATGTGTGACTAAGAATTGAATATTACCGGCGTGTTCACGCGTTAGAATGAATGGTACAGAGTATCGGATTCTCGACTTTGCTATTATATGTTCTTTGTGTTTGAACTAATGGTGTGATGGTAGAAATTGATGGAAGAATATTGTAGGAACAAATATTACTTTTGAAAACATTTCTCCAAACCTTGGGCAGGTGTTATTTTTAGCTTGCGACCCGTAGATCGCCAGTTTAAAATACTGCTTGTGATTACGTGAAAGGAAAAATCCTCGTGAAGAAGCCGTGGCTTAATGGTAGTGGATTTTCTAGAGCCGACCTGGCTATCTAACAGCCTCGTCTCAAAGAATCTGCTATTGGTGTTCTAGCCGCCTCACTTGAGAGCCAGTTCCTTGTCCAGGGTATATAGCGTCGCACAACCTTTGACCACGTCGTCACAAGATAACCTGTATGATTTAGAACAAAAGCTTTCAAGCTTTAAAAAAAGGTAAGAACCGAGGGCATTTGCTTAGTGAGCCTAAGTTTGTACACTTTCACGCAAAGATGTCTTGAATATGTAATAAAAAAGTTTACACTAAATTACAAAACAGCGCTCATCCTTCTAATTAAGTTTTGCGTACCCTAAAAAGTCTATAGTATCTGGAAAGAAGCACTCAAAGGTAGGTATACAAGATAGAATACTTACATAAAATGTAAATTCCCTACAACAGCAGCAACATTTCCATTCTACTTTCCTAAAAACAGAAAGTACTCCAGAAACAAAACAACGACCCTAATAAAGTACACGCGATTCACGGAACACAATCACTTTTCCGCCTCCCTAATTTTCGTATTGAAATCGGTGTCAATAAAAAATGCATCAAAGTTAGGGACAGGCAGAGGTGAATAACACGCCAAAGATGTAACTCAATTTTCCATACAAAAATTGGCATTCTTTTGTGCGTTAGCATTCGTTGATTCTCGCCCCCATCACTGCGATACGACGATTATTATTACGTTCGAAAACCCATCAAAAGTTACAATTGAAAAGTTAAAGTATTCCGGGTGGGTTTGGATCTCCCTCGTCTATCTACAAATGGGTTTGGCGTATAGAAATATTCTTTTGTGAACACACCCATGCCGTGCACTTGCCGTAGACTTAA
This sequence comes from Opisthograptis luteolata, assembly GCA_931315375.2. Lineage (NCBI taxonomy): Eukaryota > Metazoa > Arthropoda > Insecta > Lepidoptera > Geometridae > Opisthograptis > Opisthograptis luteolata. Next base: position 5,675,300 of record OV928047.1, on the reverse strand, counting down.
TTACGTCTGAATATTTTTAGTGTTCCGCTCCGGGTAAACTCTTCAAGTTAATTTACTTCTGGCATGTGAAAAACTTTGTGCCTTACTTTTGTTTATGAATGAAGAATGTTTGCTAGGAAAATAAAAATAAACCTCGCTATGGTTTTAAAACGGAAGAATTAACATAATATTCATAAAGTGATCAGATTAGGCTATTTTTTACTTCGTTAAGGGTAGCATTTGACCACAAGTGACGTAACGATGGGATCAAAGATGGCAACACGCTTTGCCTTAAATGGGAATTGGGTCTCAAGTGAGGCTGCTGGACACTCAGATAAGTGCTTGGCGACAGATTCCTAACTTGACTTTATTTCTTTTATTACTAAGACTTATCTAAACAATAGGCAACTTCTATAATATAGCTAGACTCAGCTTGAGATCGTGCGATGTTTGGGAGCAATATTTTTAGGCTTAACTTAAAGCTATCTGTTTTTTAACTTCATCAACATTATCTTCGTCATCAGCTTGTATCGGCCCATTACTAGAAACACTAAAGCACAGCTCATGAATTCCCCCAGCAACCATACTCATTCCCGTGTTTCACAACACAACATCACGAAACAGTCGGTTGTTTATCGTGCAAACTAAACCTTACAATCGATAGCCCATCCTCGACCGGGCGGAACTTATCCCGTTTCGCGCTGCATTCCAAAACAATTTTATTAAACTTCCTCGCGCCGGGCTATTGTTGAACCGAACACTCGCTGCAACTTCCCTAAAATTCTTTGAGCCAACTTTTTCTAAAAACAAATTACCTTTACTCCCCTGCAAGCGCACCTTAGAGCCCCGCCTTGAATAATTAATACAATGGAAGGTTAAAATCGTCCAAGTGTCAACTTCCCCTAACTTTTAAAATACGACACCATCAAAAGTGTGGTCTAAGTCGACGGCTAGACCTTTTATCTTCGCGAGGGTTGTTTATTTAATTTTGCTTATTTTATTCGAATTGACATTGATTTAGGAAAAGTTTCACGAAGATGCGTGTCGGAGCGTATTTGTATTTTTGAAGTTTGGAAGTGTATGTGGGGTTTGTTTGATCCTGATTGAAGATTTTATCCCGTCCGGGTAAATTATATTCGCGTCGAAGTTTTTGTTGACGTCTCAAGCTGCCAAAACAAGTTTGGGGTGAGCGTTGGGTGAATCAAATCATAGATTTGAGTGCATACGTACTCAGTGCAACCTTTATTACCTCTAGGGTAAATTCAATACGATTATACGATGACTTTGTAGTCCTATCTATGATCTTACGACTAGCAAGGATTAAACAAAATAAAATATTATCATTTTTAGTGACACCATTTTGTAACTGAACATTTCGGTCTAATCTAAAACTTAGAGATATTTATTAATTTATTGAACTAAACTCTATGTTATTCTGATTGTACCATCTACACATTAACATCCCTATGCACTATTCCTTAGAGCGACCATTATGGAGTCCCCGCTTGACTTTGTACAGGTTATCAAGGATATCTCAGTACTCCGCCACGAAGACACAGGGTTGTGAGACATACCACATTTTAGTATCGAGATATAAGCTATCAAATCTTAAAAACATCAATACGGGTAGTTAGAGAGACAGACAGACATATACAAGATTTTAAAAAATGCTACATGTCAATTTTGTGTAACATTTGTTGTATCTTATTTCCAATGTACAATCTTTCTGTTACTTACTTTTTTATAGTAAGTATAGTCCTGAGCATTTCACGCTTAGCGATAAGTACCTGTCGTTTCACGTTATCGTTCACAATCCATCAATTAAGGGCCATTGTATGCCATGTTTTATTTCAACTGTCGATAAATTGAACACGTGACCTTTCTCAGATAAAACTAGCCAATACAAAACTTTTATTAAAAATATTCTGTTTTTTATACTTTCACGTAAGCAATGCCCTTTAAATTCCGACAATAATTTCCCTTGGGGCTTCAGTTTGGCCTTTGACAGGGGAGACTTGGACAGCGGGGTGACCGGGCTAAGAACTTACTGAGGGTGTACCACTAGGGTCACTCCTGGGCCGTCCATTGTTCCTTGATGTTTATGGTCACCGAAAGGGCACAGCCAAAGGTCGAAACTCGGACTCGGATCGGATCCCAGGTAATTTCTAAACAATTAATATTGAAAAGCCTTTTGAAACTCGCCGTAGAATTTAACGCTTATCTAAAAGCCAGGAAATTGGAAACAGAAGATTTATTTGAATATTTGTGACGTTCATAGTTTAGCGCTCGCTATTCATTTGTTAAGATTTATCATCGGCATTGTGAATAGAATAAAGTTGTGGAAATAGGGACTATGTTTAGTCGCTATTAATATAAAACAAATATTATATTTAAGCCCGTTTATTTTACAATAACATTTAGTCCTTATACAAACCGTTATAAAATTAAACGTTTTGAAGTAACCAATATCTAAAACGTAATGGTTAATTTAAACCTAAATTTGTAAGATAACTATATATGTGTTTCAAATAACTTTATTAGACTAGAAATGGCATCTAGATAGACTATCACTTTTCATTTTTGGATAAAAACAGTAAAATAATGTTTAAAAAAATGTGTAAGAAATAACATACTTTTAATTAATTATGTGTAAAATAGTTTGATTTGGCTACTGGCTACTGGTTAATTTGGCTGAAAACATATTTACTAAAATCTAAAAGAAGAAAGAAAGAATGCATAGAGTATATAAAACATATTAGGATATTTATCTCCATACTCACTCATGCAACCCTATCTTAGAGAGAAACCCCCAAGGATCCAACATGAGTCTTTGTGGCGTTCTACAAGCACGAAGCCAATATTTTCCAGCTTGTATGAAATGCAAATACAATTTAGAAGTTTACATACTTTCTCTGAGACTATGAAGTCGCGCCTTCGGGCCTGTAAGGCAAGTAAGGAGGGGTTAATCATTTCTACATCAAAAGAATTGAAGATAAAATATAAAACGTCTTTACTCTACAGTTGTTATTTTGTTGTTTTTTTAACTAGTTTTAAGTTTTACGTATTAAAGTGATCACAATATATCCTACTGAATAAAAAAAAATAAAAAAAATATACATATATATGTATATTATATGTGTGTGTGTGTGTGTGTGTGTGTGTGTGTGGGTATGTATATATATTGATTTTGTGTATTTCATGTTTAAAAAAGAAAGAAAGAGAGAGAGTTTCAGCCATACTCTACCATCTATCCAAGAACGAGTTAGTCAAAAAAAAAGTCAATTTTTATTTATTCAATAGGATACATTGTGATCACTTTAAAACGTCAAACTTTAGTAGATTTCGCCTAATATATTAATCTTGCATAAAATAATTTTATACATGAAAATGTTTAGTACCTACATAATGTCAGTGCTTTGTAATTTCTAAGACATTTTCATTTGATCTGCGGGATAAAAGAAGCAATGAAAAAACTAAGCGATTTTCAGTAGTGAACACACTCTAAGATTGTATAGCTAAAATCACAGACAGATACTAAATTGACAACTCATTTCAAAGCATTAATAACTACATTATTTATAAGAGCTCTCTGAAATGAATTCTACTTCTGCAGTGACTCTTTGGCGAGTCGCAAATTATATTACCGAAGCTAATACAGAAAAGTTATTCAACAAACTCTTTAGAAAGTTGAAAGTCAAAGCCTCTCCCGGAGTAATAATCCCTTAGCGTCTCTCTGTGTTAAATTTTATTCTACTAAAATAGCCTTTGGAACTGATTTTTCTCGGCAGCAGCTGTATACTCTTTTTATGCAAAAAAAAAGTAAATTTAACTCAAACTGTCTTTTAACTAATATGTAGCTATGACTGTTGAATTACAAATTACTTGTGGAGAAAAAGCCCTTTTTACAATCAGAGACATGTTTTTATTTATAACGTTTGTCTGTCACCGGTGATGAACCTGTTGTTCCCGTATTTATTGTCGGTATAGCCACCAACAAAAGTGTTCTTAAAATCCTACTGAGACGTTTAAATTGTTTGTCACAGTCGTCTAAGGTCATGTATATCAGAAACATGTTTTTCGGTGTAATCTATAACATACTAGCTGACCTGGCAGACTTCGTACTGCCCCAATCGAAAAATCATAAAAATCAATCAAGTTTATTGAATAGCAATAAAGTTCAAATTGAGTGTACATTTTATTAAAAAACGTTTATATGGGAAAAAGGAAAGCGCTGTTTTTAGGGCTTTCCCGGCAATTATTCTAATTTATCTCACCTTTTAAACCATTCCTAGACCTCCACGAACATTTCTAGACCAAAATTAGTAATAGCTACTGAATTTATTAAATTGGCTAAGCTTTACGAATAAAATCTATTTTGTATTTGTATAATAGATATATGTATTTTTAATAAACAAAAATAACATATGTCATTATTATTTTAGTACCAAATAATTGTATAGCATGTTAAAAAGATCTAAGGTAGGTTAATGATCCTAAATAAGCACTTTTTTGCGACGAATTATGTAATCGAGACACGTGTAACAAACTCTACGAAAAGTCAATAAGTTTAATAAAGTTACCATAATAAAAACATCTCCAAATTAGATTTATCCAAATAACACGAGTTATTTGAAACTGTGAAAGGATAACTGGTTGAAGTTCTCAAACTTCCGAAGTAGATCCCGTACATCTTACCTAACACTCGCATTCAATCTGAAATATTAATATTCACGCCATAGAATAGAATAAGCTCGGGCCAATGTAAAACAAACTTCTTAAGGGCGAAGCATGAAATAAGGAATCATAATTCAAATCGAAAAAAGTTTCTCGAGTCCGGGTAATTTTTCCCATCTTACGACAAGTTTCGCTGGAGGGTCGCGGGTCGCCTCAAGGAAATCTAAGAGAGGGTTTACATTTTTAGCCTTTCGCCGTGTCTTCCCTCCACACTTTTATATCGCCTTTTGATTACTCTCTCAACAAGTTATGCATATTGTAAAAGTCTGCGGCGTCGCGGTTACAGGAATTTTTGGCGTTTCCTTGATGTCTTTTGTCGCTGATGTTCCATTTTTCGTACCTTTTATCTTTCTCGCTATACTATGAATGAATTCCCTTTTTATGGTGATTATTTTCTCCACCTGGTACTTAGATGGAATTTATAAGAGCTCAAAGTGTGCTGAGATATTTTCGAAAGAAAATGTCGACAATAACTGGAAAAGAGCACACAAAATTTTGCAGCTGGCAGCAAAGCTCATCTAATTAATGCAGCAGTTTAAAAATGTCGCGACGGTGTTGTTGTCGCCTTTAAAGCAGTGCTAACGCTCCATGCACTGTTAATTCCCCTTAAGATCCACCCTAATTGTTATCGGCATGCCGACCCTTAACGGTGTTTCTAATGCGACTAATGTATTTTCGGGACATTTTGCAGCTTGCCTTGAGGCCATTTTTATGTTTGTATGAGCGCAATCCCCTTCCAGTCATGGTAATAGCATTATCTGCAAATATGGTCCCAATTTTCTATTGTCCATCCTTGAGCAGTGGTAGTGCGAAACGAATGTAATGAACATAAATAAGAGATGTAGGATTGAGAGGACGTTAAGTGTTTTCGACCGTTCCTGATATGTCTTACTTTGTAAGGGAGGGTGAAAACATTTAGATATCTGCTAGCCACTCTTTATATTCATGAACGATTTAATCTATTTATGTATGGAAAAGTACGATTAAATCTGGTATTTTACTATGCTCTTTTTTATTCCGCTTACCGCTTCCAATATTTAGAGTCCATAGACAATCGAACTTAAATTATTATTTATGTTTATGCTCGTATATTAGTCCTTCAGCGAAAATTTTTCACACAGAAAAATGCATTAAAGATTTCTCTATTCTAGATTTTCACTACCTATTGTAAAAAGTTCATAGTTAGTAATGAGGTTGTCGATAAATCGATACATTCCGCTTACCTTAGCAATATCACCTGCACGGAACCGGATGAGTTTTATTTCTCCCAATTTTATGACTTTAATCGTATTAAGGAGAAACAAATAAAAAAGTAAAGAAGGTATTGAGAGTAAACAATACACTCGAGTCGACGGGACTCGTAAAGCAGTTCGTATAAACGTAGCAAGGCGGTAAATTAGATTTTATTTTATTTCTTTAACAATTTGCGGCCGGACACAGACAAAGGGCGCATAGGTTCGATGCCGTGGTCAGCAATTCAAAGGTTTATGCGGGTACTTTTATTACTTACCTACGACCCACTAGTGCTGCCTCAAAGTCGATAAGCTTATCGATATTTTGATATACAGAAAATTAAATACTGCAGACATTTCATTATTTTACAAATACGGTCTTTATTGGTATCTCGTACATAAGTAACTCTCTTAATTTACAAATATATAACCCAAAATATAGGCAAAATAACCTATGTGTTAATCCAGGGTATAACCTATCTCCATTCCAAATTTCATCAAAATCAGTTTAGTATTTACGGTGATACGTAGTAACAAACATTCACACACACAAACTTTTGCATTAATAATATTAGTTGGATTAGTAGGATATTGTAAATTATTGTGATTATAGCAAAAGTGCTTCGCTATTTGCGTACGATTAAATTTTGTGTAACTTCGTAAATAGTATATAAAATACGTATAATTTTGAATTGAATAGTGCCAAAACTATTTCATCTAGAATGTTGGTGCTAATCGAAAGTTGAATGCTTTATCGATATCGACAATTAATCCGATAGCACAGCATCACTACCCCGCACTGCGCCCGTGGTAAGTTCGCACTGACCACCGTCCGGTCGTACCCCAATCGCGAGCCATTGTACCATGTCCTCGTTCCCATTAAAACGCCGTTAGCCATTCTTTATTGTTTTATCCGCCATAAATGTCCCAGACTCATGGGAAATACCGAAATACAACCATGAGACCGCGATGCCACGATTTCGCCAATAATGAAACTCGGTCTTTATTACGGAAGTTTACAGTGCTTAAATCATTAAATACGATTATGGGACCGTTCTAATTGTGCAGTTTACAATCTGATTGGGCCGTTAAATTCTCAATTACAACAAGCAGCTGAAATTAAGATCGTATTGCTTTGTTATAGAAATTAAAATTATTATTTAAGCCCGATCGTGTCCAGTCTTACCGATATATTTTTGGAAGTTAGAATATATTCGAAGTACATAATAATGTATGTAACCTATATCCTATCCGAGGCCCAGATGGCTGATGGTGGTATAAAACCATAATAGTGTTCTGTGTGTCTATGTTCGATATTCAAGAATGATGCTCAAGTGTAGATCAATACTTAAGTAGCGACTGAGTGACATTTTTTTATGAAATGACAGAGTCAAATCTGTGCTTAAGTAGAGATTACTCCTTGAGTGTCATTCTAGAATACCGGCATAAGTGTATGAAGCATTTTAGTCGATGCCAATACCTCACAAGGAACTGTCTACAAACATAATTAAGAAAGCAGTGTGAAGAAAACTTTTACAAAACAGCTATAAAACTAGCCAGCCGTATAAAAGCACCGCAGTTCATTACGTCTAGCTACAGAACACCTATCTCTTGGTAATTCTAATTTCGTCGAGCAACTGTTAAAGTTGAAGGTGTTTTAGTACTAACTCCTGAAGTTAGAATGAGCACATTGACTTTTGGTTCACCCTACCGCATCGTGGCAGTAATGGCTGGAGTCTTGATTTGGCGGTGGAAGACTTCCACGTCGATAATTACTGAAGTGCGAACAGTAGCAGACTTCGTGATACCAGTTACCACCTTGTGGAGGTACAATTTAACAATTATCTATCGAACCTCACTTTGCAAGCGAGGAGGTAGTTAGAAATGATTGCTGAAATTATGGTGTAAGGCAAGCGGAATCGCAAGTTGGATACTGCATAAAGTTGAAATTGTCCAACTGGACTTTAAAATAATTAACAAAAACAAACCACTGCAGCCATCAGATAGGAAAAGGTTGGCACTGTATCGTTCAGCAATGGACATTTTACATCAAGTCTGCCCCAACCGAAAGCTATTTATAGCCTTAATTTTCTCGACCCCATCCAAACAATTGCATCTAGATCTATACAAATATATATCGCCGTCAGTTAGCAAGCGCATAGGAAAGTATTCCCGCCGAACCCAACACATCTCTGAATTATAGATGCGCGAGCCACGCCGCCCGCCGCGGCGTTGCGCTGTCAGACGTGTGATTTTGAGACAATCTGATTTTGTGTTCTTCCCGCTTTGGCCCGTGAATCTTTTATTAGATTGTTCCTGCGGATCCTGTATATATCCCCGTTACGACTAATAGCCGTGCGGTCTACGTATTATCTTCTCTTTGTTTACTTGCGACGTTTGTTCTGAGTTCTATCGCTTCAATACGGTTGATTTGATGTAGATTTGAATTGGTTGGTGGTATTTGATGGGAGTTTTGGAAGTGATAAACTAATACAACTGATACAGGGCATCTGAAAAAGGAAGAAAATATTGATCCCAGCATGAGTTAATTGCCCAATTAACTGGCTTATTGGGCAATTAACTATACAACATTAGGAGCTAGCTCCAGACTGTGAACTAGGTTGATATAATATGTTGAAATCACTCTGGATAGGCGAGAGGAGAGGCGCTTTCTTGTTTTAGAGGCAAAGACGCACTTTGGGTTTCTAAGCCATTCGAGTTAGTTTAGGCATCATTGCCAAAACACAAAAAGACATAGATAATAATCGAAAAATGTTGCGGAAAATCTTCTTAAATATTGTCTCAAATGTCATTTCCATGCCATTATTTTATAACTCCTTCTTTTGACGTTGAGACCATTTTTATTTATTATTGTAATTACAGTTAGAAAGAAAACTTTACAAAACCACGGCTGGGATCGTTAGCATTTGCCCCTTCTTCCAGAGTTAGCCAGAGCATCGATTAAAGCGCAAAGGGCATCCCCCATGCGTTCGCTTGGCCGCCAAACTTTTCTTAATTAATTGTAAGGTTTTAATCATGGCACTGACGTAACCGAATTATTATGGACTGTTTAATTTCTTGAACACCCTTCGGCATCTTTACCTTATGCATTATTGCTAAATTTTAATCAAGGGTGTGAGGGAGTAATTAAATTATGCAGGCTGTCGCATGCACTCCTTGATTATAAATCTTCTATGTTTGGATTGGAGTCATATTTTACTATACCTATTAAGTTAAGAACACCCTTATGTATGCCAGTTTGAAATAATAGGTTGTTGGTTAAAACTGTTGAACAGTTTCGAGTTTATGATCGACGTTGACTAGCGTAATAAAAAAATTTAATGGCTAATTTGGTGACCGGTTTTCACGGTTAGAAATGATTTATGAGATATTTTTTCATCTCAGAGTAATTATGTATGCAAACACATTGTTATAAGAATTACCAATGATTCTATTTATTCGATATTTAATAGCAAACCTTCACCGTGATCAAATTATATTTCACAAAAGAGCGATGTCGTTTAAATGAAATAAACTTTAACACGAGTTCGCACTTTAGTCAATTTGTTGAAACGTCGTTCAACTGGAGAATTAAGACAGACAGGCAGCAATAAACTCCTGTTTATGTACTTAGTTTATCGTGATCTAACGAAACCCAAGGGTGCAAGTTGAGAACTTAAAAGTAAAACCTTCGTTACACAAAAACCAAAATGAAATGAAAGTCAGCGATCTTGTCAAATGAATTGCACAGAATTGGTCTCGTGTTGGCCCAAGATCAAATAATTTTATGAAAATGAACCCGAGGCCCATTTAATTAACCCGACCTCCCCTATTAAACTGTACAAGAATTCCCCGGTTAAACATTAGCATTCGTTGGGAATTTAATTCGCGAGGAATGCAAAAATATTTATTTACACATTTAGCTTTTTCAATTCTGTTCATCTCACACATGACTGTTAACTATAGGGAAAGTTAATTAATTTATATCGGATTTTCTTTTCGGTAGAGAAGTTTTAATTACTGCAGAGAGGGAGGTGCGTGGAGCTGTGTTTTATAAGCCGGCGCGAGCGCGCTCGGACGCAAATTGCTTGTTGCGGCCGTAATATAGCTCGTAATATTCGCTACGGGCACAGAAAATTTGCTGATTTCGTTTACATTATTTATAGACGAACGTTCATCGCCGCCGGCACGCGTATAACAACTCTCCCACTATCCCCAAAGTTAGAAAACACGAAAATCCGAGTTTTTACCGTCCCAACTTAATCCATTTAGGTCGAGCAAACTTCACGTGATCTGCGAGAGATTTAATATGTAACAGACGCGTAGAAATTAAGCGGGCCGAATCTGAACTCATCAAACATTAAGCCTACCTGGGGCCCTCTAAATAAATAAGGCGAGTAAATGAAAAACATCCACGTTCCGTAGGTATTGAACGGTGAGAATTCGTTTGGGGGCATTAATAAATATGCATAGCGCGTCTATTCCACATCCTCTGTGATTAGTCGTGTGGGGGTTACTTGTCCCCCCTCGTCGGTGATACGGATAGGTGAGTGATACGGGGGAGCTAAGGAACCCCCTAGCTAATAATGGTGTATCTCCGTGTTGTATCGGCGAAAATTTCTTGGATATTGGCAATACGGCGTTCACGTGTGCCTTTGTTTCTGTCGATGCGTGCGTTCGTGGGAAGACTCGTTGGTAATCGTCGAGGGATCTATTCACGGTCACGTGTTATTGACAGGGCCCCGTTTGACAGAATTATATCGTGATACTAATATCGAAAACGCAAGAAACTCCTTTCTAGTCGCGCTGTATTTTATGCAGGCATAATTTTAATTCTGTTTCAAAGCTATTACAGGCCATGCAATACAATACGTAGCTCATGCTGTTTGCCTACAATAATAGCAGCTAATACCAATGTAAAGACCTGAATACTATAAAGCAGCTCTGCTTCAAGTAATACACCAACTAATGCCGTGTTATTTGGCGGTGCCTATAAATTTGCAGAATGTAGGCAGTGGCGGCAAGCATGCACTTTATTGCCGTACTAGGTCGGAGATGCATTATATCCTAAGTTATAATACAACGCTCTAAGGGATATATATACGTAGAAAAATGAGTCCCAAGGTAAAGGGGAGATATCCAATGGCTTTTACCTGCGTACATTATATGATGTTATGTACGTTGTTTATGATGTTGTTTCAGAGTAACACTGCCTTGCATTGTGTCGTAAAGTTGTCGTTGCAGACGCGTTAACAAACAGAATGAAGGCTGTCATTTTCTATTACAATTTGATACGACTTAAAAGAGTTGATGGTCTTATAAAGCTCCAAGGTGTAATGTTTATTCGTAAATCGGAGAAAGGTATCTTTTTTTAAGGCGGACAGTAGGTACAAGACTAAGCAGAAACTTGGGGTTGCTTACAATATTTTTTCTGTGTAACTGTAATTGAAAAATAGGAGGATGTGTTAATTTATATGATACACTGACATAGCCGAGGGACTGTCCCCAATTCAGGTTTATCGTGACGCCACCTTTGACCACATCGTCACTTAACATCAAGTGTCTTGTGGTCAAACACTGACATTAAGTAGTAAAAAAAAAAACATTAAAAAATCTTATATGGCAAAAATTATGTGATCGCATATGTGTCGTGCTTATGTGCTTACATCTGACAAATATTACTTTCATTATTTTTAGCTATTTTCTTGCTATTCGTTTATATATACCTACCCAGATATTAGGTACCCCTTCAATCGATTACAGGGTAAGACTTCTGATCACGAATGACAAAACTAACAATGTAAAACGGCTATTAAATTTTATACTGTTCTATTTGAATCAAAAGTTTTGTCTATAACTATAAGTAGAGTCTGTTTTACGATTCACTCCAAGTTTATACCACAATGTAGAAACGCGTTCTTTCCCTCAAGCGCTATTGCCGAATGCTCTTAGTAAATTAATTCCATGCGGTTGTCGCACTCAAGCAGACACAGTACATCACTAACAAGGGCAATGATGGCGGGATTAATCGCACACTCTCACCTCTAGCGGTTATATTTATTGTTATCGGCCTCGGATTGCGCGCGTGCTGTCGCCGAAATCTAATTACGAGTCTAGCGCAGACCTAAACAAATTTCAATTTTCAATTACGACGGTAGGAGTGGCAGGAGAACCGTTGCTCCCCAGAGGGTTTAGTGACTTATTGCTCTGTATCGGTCTGAGTTGATTCCTCAATAATATATTCAGAATAATTGTTCAAAACACAGACTGCTATAGAAGTGGAACCCTCCAGAGAAATAATGATTTATTTGATACCCGAGAGCGCGCCGATCACACGCGAAAACGTGAGTGTGATTTTATGACTTTTATTACATGAAATGGTCGTGAAAAACAGTTGCCGCGTCACGCCACTTATTGATTTCGTGTGCCAATAAAAGAATCGACGCCAACCTTAGCCTTCCCATATACTTTTTTCGGTTCAATGAGCATAAATTGCAATAGGATTCCTCGCGGTGGATGGCATCGAATATTTCTTTGTAGCCGGTTTCGGCCGCGTGGAAAAGGTGCAAAGATTTACTTCCAACCCCTACAAGGGCTATCGGTTAACATTAAAATATTTATTTTCAATAAACCTATGCGAGGACGAGGGTGCGAAGTGTCGCCGAGGAAACTTTGGACACTGATTTTGTGCACACGGTCCGCCGGACATAATCTCTATAACTCAGTTTTCCCGAGGCAAATATAAAGCTCTTCCCAATCAGAATCTACCTAACCTTTTTATATGTTTTATCAAAAAAGTGTATATCAAATATTTATCTCTGTAATGGTGTCTCGATTGTTAAATTGCAAAAACGTGGGCGTATTTCAAGTTTGCGCAATTTACTGGTGTTTATATTAGGTTATTTGTCTGCTTAGCTAAATCATTTTTTAGAATCAACACCTATAGACTTTTTATTTAATGCTTAACCATTTGATAAAATCTGTGAAAATTGAACCTTTACTGGATAAGTATGTTTTTTCATTTGATTTGTCTTCATATTTACCTAGATAAAAATGTGAATGTTCGTTTGCTCAAAATCTCTGAAAGTTCTTTACTATTTTTTTTGGGCAGTTGGCAAACACATGTATGTATTTTTATGGTATCCACATTTTTGTATAACTCTCCACTAGAGGACGCGAGCGAAGCCTAGGAACGGGTCGCCTCTTATGCATAAACGTAAACGTTTTTGCCTCGTCACAAATCACCGACGTATGAAAACAAACCCATTCGAGTCGACATATTGGAACCCCTGACAATAAGATGTCAATAGTTGTATTTGAGCGCTCGGTTCCGATGAATGCTTATGAGAATGGAAGGCAATAAGAAAAAGTATAGCGGATGTGCGGTGATCGTCAATATAGCAGGTGCAAGACAAACAAGCGGCAATACGGGGAAATATAGGCAATATCGATAGACAACCGGGCCCGTGATATCAATAAGCTTGAGACGTGGATGAGATAAAGGGGGATGCGCGTGCTTCTATGTGATTGGAGACGATTACCGGCCTTGATTTCTGTCACGGTTTGAACATCGCTTCATTTTTAGGGTGAGATGAATGATAAATAATAATCACACTATTAAACTTACATCACACTTCACTTTTATATATATTATAAGTATGAAAGTTTGTGAGAGAGTGTGCGTGTGAGTGTGTATGTTTGTTACTATGTCACGCTCAAACCTCAAAACAGATTTAAACGAAATTTAGGATAGAGATAGCTTATACTCTGGATTATAATATAGGGTATATAGGCTTTTTATTCTAGAAAAAAATTGGATAATGCGAAAACAGCAGGCGTGACCGCGGGGCGCAAATAGTAAAACTTATATTATTCTTGTTTACTTGATTTGAAATCAATATTATTAGGTATGTTAAAATTAAAAATTGCACATCATACAAATTATTAACAAAAAAAGTATTAATTAATTTCTTTAAATTAGAACAGTATCAAGAGCAAATTAAGCGATTTATCACAAATTATAGGTACATACCTAAGTCAGATTAATTAATAACAACAATAAACACGTGTTTTTTGACCTATGTAGCGCAAAGGTCGACTGCGAAGCGTGGAGTCGTGCACACAGTTAATCCTGTAAGAACTTTTTTGAATGAAGCATACACCTACATACAGGTTAAAATGTAAGCTCTGAAACCCCCATCTAAATAACTTAATTGAATCTATTGTTGCAAAACGTTAAATGCCATAATTGCAGCAACTAGCTTTGCCGTATCTATTTGCTCTTGGAACTCTCACATGAAGTGCAAACAGTAATTTTAACAAACATCTATTTGACTTCATAATGCAATATTACAATTTCACTTCGCCGCTCCGAGCACAGCGATATTAAAAAATGAACCAATCCAACGATCCAACAATCTGATAATTCAATGAGCAGTTTAAACACGCAATAAAAGCTGGGATCTACTGTTTCAGATATTCCATTTCCCGAACACGGACCATTAGCGAATCGAAAGGAAATCTGCAATCTCAGGAGATTGAAAATCAAACAATGGGAACGCTTGTAACTCAATACCATTCGTTAATAAGACACAAATGTGGCATTAGAGGGAAATATGGCAAAGATGCACAGCGGTACAGAATAAAATGTACCGACGTCAGCCGCTCAAGGGAGAGCGACATGAAAATGTTTATACACTGAACAGGGTAAGAGGGTTAATATCAGTAATAAAATTTTATACACCTTAATATTTCGGCGAACGATGAGACGAGGTGTGTGTGAAATTATGTTCGTACAGCCCTGTAGTGAAATTTAATGCGTTCTTCGAGAGCATGTGGCTTTTTTAAGCACAGAACAACATATTTGCAGAGGAAAAATATTATTCGCGTGGTTAAACTCACCCCTCCTTTCGTTTAATTCTTGAAAGTCTCAAGTAAATTAATCCCGATGGGCGATCACGACGTGTTGCGTAAACAGGCAGCCCTCCGCGGCTGCTCCGCCGCGTCACTCGGATACTCGGATAGACACCAACACCGTTTCACTGCGGATAATTTATGTAAATGAAATACGCAGATACGCATTACCCTGCTTCCTATTCAAAGAAGTGTGCGCGCCCTGACATGTTTTCACAACATGTTTATTGCCGTATTTTGCCTTTATTATCGCGTCTCTTCTGACACTGCTCTTACCAGCCGTCGCGCCGTCGTATTTCATCATTTTTCCCTCTCCCTGGCACTCACTAAAAGCTATTTAATATACGCGTTCACATTAAAAGGCTAACAGCGTTATTAAATTTTCAAAAATGCAAAACTATGTGCTCTTTTAAACAAAGGTTGGGGTGTGTTTTATAATATTCACGGAGATTGAAAAACTTAATCAACTCCACAAAGCCATAACACAAACTAGATATCCGCTTTATAGCAGTTTAGCAAAAACGCTTCAAACACCGCACAGCATTTTCTAAATTACCTACGCCAACCTAATAAAGGCTGAGAAGTTTTAGGACCGCGTTTGGTAAAAATACGGTGTCGCAGAAGTTTTCTTTATTAGTTTCCCCCTTTAATCCGGCCAGGCGTGTTCCAATGTCTTTATGGCGAATTTTCAATCTGAACCTGGGCGGAAGCCAATAAGAAATCAACTATTTTCCCCTGATTTCCGTGCATCAGATCGAGGGGAGATCCGTTTCTTTACGACTTCTTTTACGATTGGAGGTGCATTCTGAATTAGTATGCGCCATCGGGAGAGCCTTTTCGTGTCTGCAAAGACGAATGCTAAAAGGATTACAATGACAGAGTTCTTTCTTCTCTTAGTGTTCGGCAAACTTTTTTTATTATTTGAATCGGGGAGCGATGTTTTCCGTACGCGTTTTTTTTGCCTGCCTGGTGAGTAATAAGCGGGCTTGGATCATTCAAGTCGAAACGACTAACTACTCTCCAACTTACAGTGGAGCGAATAATATTTTCCTTTCAAATGACTGAAGTTTTCCCTAACGTGAGCGGCAAATGTAAACGATACTGCGAGCTTTTTTGCAAGCATTTTTATCGTTCTCAAATACCATCAACATAAGTATGGGGTTCGTTGAGTAGTAAAATTTAAGTTTTTACCGTACATTTAGTTGTACATTTTTCTCTACACGTTTGTAAAAGTGATGCAATCGACTTAGCCCTTTCATTGCTATCCGTTTCATCAAAAAACGAACGTAGGGTATGTACATTTCACAGAATAACTTTCAGTGTCAGTAGCTACTTAGGTTTCTTTAAAAAATATTGTTAAATGATGATAGTATATCTACGCTAGAAAATATGATACTTAGGTACTAGGATTTTAAACGTTATAACTGACGTAAGAATCTTTAAAATCCAATTCTCAAACCAAGGTACGACAGTCTATAATACTGCAAGTGTAAACTAAATAACAATCGTTGAAACAGAACTAAGAGCCAAAATGTAGCATGCATACATTACTGTGTGACAGATTGAAAGACAATGTTTCCAGTAAAAGTACTGGCCATAAAGTGTTTTAACAACAAACACTTACATTTGACGAGTGCATACCATTGCCGCATAGGTTTCGCTGACTCACACCGTGACGCGAGCGACTTGCTCGTCTCGTCAGAAAAACTAATCCACACACCTAAGTAATGGTTGATAAAGTCTGTAAGATATTAAATGGCTTCAAGACGATAACCGCGCGTTAATACTTTATTACACTTCGTACTTTTAATATTTTAACTGCATTTTATACTGTTTATTAAAGCATTTAAAATTAAAAAGCTCGTCTAGCGCTGTCCATTAATCTGAGATGTTTGCCTTTAAGTACCCAAGTGTAACATAGTTTCTTAATAAATTAGGTGCTTTGATTTCGCTTACATTTACGAATGTCTGGCTTTATTAAAACAAGATTGAGTTTTAAAAGTTAATACTTGCTAAGTTTATCTAACTTAATGGAGAAAAATATCAAGAAATAAAGCGTCGGTCAGACAAGCAAACACACAACATTACTACATTACTGTCAAAAGTGTCAATGTCAAATACTGTCTGTCTATGCTATGACCAATCCATTGAGATAGTGACCAGTCTGCCAAATGTCAAAATGTGAAACTGACTTGTCAAATTCGTAAATTTATTATAATCTGTCTGTAACAAAGAAATAAAAACAAATAAATCTAAACTAATAACTAAAATACATTATTAAAAGAAGTCCCTTTAGGCAAGGTACCGAAGATCTAACTTAATTACATTTTAAATATAAACCTATATGCAGTCTTTTGAAGTCAACACTATTTTAGTTCTTAAAATTGGCTTTGAATTTGAATTTTGTTGTTTCATTATTGCTATATCTTACTTTACGTATAAGCATCACGGGACTCAAGGTATTTCCTAAACCCAAACCAACCCGCACTGGGCCAGCATGGTAGATTATGGCCCAAACTCTTGCTGAGAGAAGGTCTGTGCCCCATAGCAGAGGGAATGTCGTAGGCTGATGATGATGATAATATCCCTAACCAATAACATGGCAATCTTGCATTTTTGCACTCTTCCTCTCACCGCAAGTTATAAAAACATTACAATAAAAGCTGGCTCACTCAAATATCCTGAAAGCTCTACGGATCCGACTGTTACAACTACATTAACTCGCATATAATTTCATATTTCAGTCACGATCTCACTGAATACTCGGTTACTTGGAGTCGAAGTGAGTTTTGGGGCTAATCGCGATACGTGTCCCGACAATATGCGGAGAAAATTTTCGAACTTCATACACGTGTGTGCGGGTCCACCTGGTTATTTAGATCGTAATCAATTCTTTATGAAAAACAAATGAAAGTTCTGGTTTTTATATTTTAAAAAACTGAACTATGTATGGTCGAACCAACCAACCCAGTAAATAATTGCTCCATCACCTCAGAATTTTCTATCTGAAAAATCAACAACGGAGGTGTGACACTTCAGGTGTGGGTCTTGTGGCCAAAGGCTATACTGTAAAAGGTAAAAAAAAAGTTACGTTCGAGTTCTGGTCAGATAGTCTATCGGTAGGGATTCTAACTTAGACTCAATTGAAAGTTGTGTTTTCTTGTTGGATATTTATTTTTTATTTTTAATGTTGATTTTATTACCAACGTGACAAAATAAACCAGTGCCTGAAAATAAATATCTACGTCTACACTGGCCAAAGCAATTACGACGTAAACATTCTGTAGATATAGAATACGAGTCAATACATTCAAATTAGTTATCCTACGCTAACAAAGCACGACTGTAATTTTTCAATTTCACCTAATTAGGTCAGTAAACGAGTCAAACAAGATAATTACACCCGTACTCTTGAATACACGAAACTCAAACAAAGTGGAAATAGAAAACAAGCTAAAGAAACTTTACCCGTTAATTACGTCAAACACACATCGCTTAAAAAGCCAAACTTGAGGGTCTTTATTCGAGCGCATGGCGTACGTAAAATATTTAATTTCTACTTCGGCCTGTTATTGTTAGAGACAGGAGCGATAACGACACGAAACACACACCCGCGGGGCGCGTTCTAAATTAATCCAATCCACGGAATAGGTATTACGAAAAGGTAATGGGCCAAAGTTTCCATGTAAGCCAATTGTGTGCTGCTAATCTAATCGGTGCCGTGTTGAACGATATTTTGATATACCGTTACAATTGCCGAATGAAAAATGCGCGTATTTCCTGTTTGTAGTAATCGTCGTGTAATCCATCAAACGAAACGATGTTGAACCGAATACTTTGCTTGCGGAACGTACCGTATTACGTATTGTCACGGTTTAATGCGGCTGACGTTCGAGATATTTGCGGTTTGCTCTGATTGATTGCATTTGCAAGCTTTAAATGATTGTTTTCGTTTAATAAATCTCAAGTTTCGCTGGTTACGTACACAGACGCTTATATTCTGAACCTGTGGCAGCGTGTTCTTCTATTTTGTCATCGCATCATGCGCAGTAACATGCGACCGATAGGCGGTGGGTTACAATCCTGCAATGAGTTTGAACTTTCGATAAAGGAAAACATCGTGATAACTATTATTACGTGGTAGGACATTTTCTAATGCTCGCCTAGTTAAGCTCCTTTATAACACCTAGCAACCTTACTTGAGAACCAGGTCCCAATCCAGGCGTAGCGTGGTGCCAGCTTTGAATACATCATCACTTAACATCATGTAACTGTACTGAAATGACTTTCATGAATCCTCCTGTAAGATATAAAAACCTAAATTACTCGTTACATATTATAGTATTTTGATAAAGGGATCACGTTGTGTGTACACTAATACTGTCTTAACTTACATCTACTCGATCAAAAGTATTTCTAACATTAGAGGGTCCATAAAATTCAACTCAAGTTGTTTGCTCAAACTTATTTCATGTGATAGGATCTTGAAACGAGCACTGGTTTGTTATAACTTTCTTCCTGAGAGCTCCAGCTGGGATCCCCACCCCCTTTCACCCTTTCCCACCCCTTAACCTGACCAATGTTGTCGTGCTCATGCGATAAAACAATTACCCCAATAAAATCGAGCAGAAAACACGTAACTTTACAAAAACCTGAAGAAATTATATTATGGCAAAAAGGGAATTTGATTAGAAATGCTGTATTTATTTTGTAACAATACATGTGATCTTGTACCTATCTTAGGTAAATTACCTAGCGCTTATCTTAAAGCTTCAGTGGCCTTAATATTATTTTTATCAACGTGTGAACTTTCTTTAAATTTTGTTTTTGTTTTATACCTGCTTCTAGTAAGGTTTTGAAAAAACATTAGGTATATAATTGATTGTTAAACGAACTTACCTTAAGTGATGTTTGACCATAATTATGCAAGACGTTACATTCGAACATTACAAATTTCTAGGTTGAGTTTTGGTGCTTTCGATAGGCTAAAGTTTTCTGGAACTAGGATTTGCTTAATCATGGCTTCTTTGGTTTCCTTTGTCATTCCGTCTATAATTAGGATTTTACCCCAACGTTTAGCTATCTCCTCATTAATAGCCGTATTTCTGGCGGTAAAATATCTGGCACGACAGAATTTGGCGCATCGCTTGAGCTGGCACCCGGTCCCTGAGGTAGCTTACTAGCTTCATCTGAAATGAAATGAAATGAAATAAATTTATTAATGACACACACAATATCGCACAAATTAGGGACATGAACAAAAAGTAACAATCACACATAGAACATAGGTACAGGTGCGACATTGCGCGATGTCAGAAATAGGTCCCGGCTCAGCATACAACTGAGGCTGTACACCAGCCTCAGTTACTGATTTTCAGCCGGAACCCACTTCATGACATCACAGACAAGTACAAACAGAGAACAACAAAAAAAATATAATAATAATAATAATAATAAAAAAATAAGAATGGAAGTAAAAATATATTAGCATATAATTAGACAAAGTAAGAAAATAAAAGACAAAACAAGAATTCAAATAAGAAACACAGATTACAAAATCAAATATGACACAAAACTGAACGAACGTAAAAAACCGACATTAACTTCCGACGTGACAGCCGCAGTCACACTATTATCTGTGGCTGCCACGTCTACAGTCCAAAACATAGTTTTTTTACTTTTCTACTTAACCTATGGTCTACTTAGTCTATGGTCCAAAACTCCAAACAGCAAATGTTTAAATTATTTTGCCGATTGCCACGTCATGTCACGACACAAAGAAAAAAGTGACAAATTCAGCCTCACTGCAACCTTTGGCCACACATTAAGTGCAACTTCAACCGTTTTCTAAAAGTGGTTACTGAATTAAGAGAACGGAGAGGCGGAGGAAGATCATTCCAGCACTTAGTTGCTGCGAACCTGAAACTGCCACGAAACGACACAGTTTTATGTTGTGGTGTCAGGAGTAAAAGTTTTACACGCGCATCATACCTGCGCCCCTCATGAGCCCACATCAACTTCTGCAACAAATACTCTGGCTGTCCCTTATTTACAAGCCCAAACAGCAGAGTGGCAAGATGAAGCTGCCGACGAGCCTTCATTTTCATTAGATCTGCAGACTCTGTTCCTGGGCTGGCAGGGATTGACACACAGGATCTTACTCGGTCATCATTATCAGAAGGGTCTGATTGAGAAGACCCTGGCCGAGGATCCGGTGTCGGTGACCTTTGATAATAGCGGTCGTCATACTCTGCAAGGTGAAAAATATTCTGTGTCATATCAGCCATTGTACGTATTCACGGTAGGCCACTAGACCGTATATATTGACAAGTACTGTATGTACTCTTAAAAGTTTAAAAGTCATTGTACGTAATCACGTTACGCCTCTAGACTAAATCGTTATCAACCGAGCTCACGTCTCGGAGTAAAACGCACGCAGGTATCAGCCCGTTAATGTATCGTATACATAAGCTATATCGCTCATTCGTTACTAAAGATAAACCTAAAGGTACCTTAAAAACCATCTTAACCAAGTTTAAACATAATTACAAAAGAAGATAAAAATAAAAAAACAGATGTGGGTAGTTGGCGAAAAAAAACTTGCAAATAAATATGAGCAAGCCTAACAATTATTTGCCGAAGTACTAGCCTTTTCCACTAAAATGATAGGAAATAAAGGCAACTCTATAGATTTAAATATCGTACAGTTGTAGGTAACTAAATAATAAACCTGAACTAACCTTCATCGTCCGAGCTTGATGACGAGATTCGTAACTTGTGTTCCAAATGTCTTATTTTTCGACGTAATCTCGAATTATGACGATCCCGCTTCCTTTTACCCATAGCACCACTTTGAAGTAACTTTTTCGCTAACTTTCCAATAATTTAACAATATTAGTAGACAATTTGTTGTTGCGACGCCTGCACATAAAAAAGGAATGAAGTATGGCGGAGATGGCGCCACTGTCTATGACGTAGTAGGTATCGTTCAGAAACCATTTAATTTCGTATTTTTTTTATTTTTTTTTTATTTTTTTTGTAATGGCGTCACACGATTAGTGTATTTGCCAGTGTCAAGTATAAAATATTTCAAACTCAGAGAGTTGAATCAAGTTTAAATGGTGATGATGATGATGATGATGAGATGAAGGGATGAGGATAGTGTTTAAGTAAAGTAGTGGCGCTTTACTTAAACTTTACACGGACTTTTTTGGAGCAACTCGAAAAGTCACTTTCACAACTTTATTTTAATTTCCCACACTCGTACACATTAACGAACACATAATGGTTAATAATCCACCAATATTACACATTATCACTCGAAGAAACACAAGTTTTGGAAATAAAAACAAAATCTTCATGTTGACAATTTTCAATTGCCGCCAAAAAAGTTTTTCATATTATGTGATTCCTTAAAACACACAGCGTTGAGTTGAAGAAGCTGTTGTGAATTCTCCCTTCTAGATTAAATATGTATAGAAGCTCACCCAATTATCTATGGTTATATACCTTTCTCTCTCCTCACCAGCGTGCATCTCTCTCTTCAATCAAGTATGATGCAAGATGTAACTGTCAATGTCATAGCGTTTGTGAATTTTGCCGGGTAAGTATAAATCTGGAGAATGTAACGTCGTATGTATAATAATTATGCATGATTACAGTGCGCGAATATTTTGTATGATACCTTTTACATGACTTTTATAAGTAAAATTTCCAAATCTAAATTCACATCAAAAAAGGAACTAACGAAATGTTATAGAAATCTAGGTAACATTATCAAATGCCGTAGTTACGTTGTCGTGTTACCGTTTAAACGAGTAGCGTGCCGGTTATTCACAGCGATCTTGATATACCTCAGCCCTCACTAATTATAGTTTTGCTTATTACCTGCGACCTAGAATAGTGCCTCAATTGTAATTACTGGTATCGTAATTTGTTAATCTTGATAGGTATCATATTAGTGTAGGTGTCAAAATTGGCTCAGTTACAGTTTTAAAATACATACACAGTAGGTAGCTATTATAGAGAGAAAAGATTTGATTGTTTGTTTGTTGCGGATATACCTAAAAACTATTGAACTAATCGTGAAGAAATTTGGTATAGAAATAGGAAGGACCTAGGATACTTTTATTGCGATGAACTATAGTCCACGCAGGTGAAACCGTGGAGAACAGCTAGTAATATAATATGTATGTAAAACATCAACTGTTTTTTACAATCCACCATTTTTCTAATGTAAAATGACGAACTGATATTAATTAAATGCGATATTAATCAGGCATAACTAAAAATATAAATGTATAAAAAAGCATCGTACCCAAATTAGTGCTCTGGGGTACTCCGACTTGTTACAAACTTGTCGTGATCCACGTTGGAGATTGGATGATGAAAAATGTACTGTCACTGAATAAGCTAGTCTAACATGAGTCGCAATGAAAGATCACGGGACAGCCAGCCGCGCCGAGATAAAATATGTAGTTGCTTTATAGTGTCAAATCCCTCAGCGTGAGCGTAGAAAATTTCAAGCGAGTAACCTCCGCGTACTTTGCAATTTTGTTATCATATTTAGAAAGCTTGGTAGGGATGTCCCGAGATCGAATCCTCTCGGCCTATGACATAATTAGTTATGTGTGGGTTTAACATCGCGAGAAACGTTGAAAAAAACATCGCGTGAAAACCGGCATGTCCAAGAATCACAACATTCAAGGGCATGCGATATCTACCAACCCGCACTAGGTACTATTTGCGCCCCGCGTGTACATCTACGGTTTTGTATCTCAAATGAACTCTATTTCGGGATAAAAATTAGCCTATAAGTTTATCGAGAGTAGGTACCTATATGCTATCTCTATTCGAAACTTTCAGCGTGAACATACTTTCGCAAAAAATAAAACATAATGTGAAAAAGTTAATTTATAAAAAAAGTATGTTGCAATGAAGCTCTCTATCTGATAACATAATTATGTGCATTAATATCTTATAGGTTACCTTTAATCGACTTTGTGTGACTTGCTTTAATACCCTTTGGGATTACTCGAAAGTTAAAATAAACGTCGTAATCATGTATTTATACGTCTCTTGGTTTATCTTTTATTCGTAATAATAATATGTACTTCTATGTGTATTCAGAGTTCATTTCAGTTGAAGTCTTCAGTTTCATGCTTCTGTTTTATTTAAATTTCAAGATTTTCTGTACATCTGAGCAGTGTTCTCGATGGTACGTGTTTGATTGTGAAGATGTTGTTAGCTTCTTCACCCTAAGCATTTTTATTGTTCTAGCTTTTGAATAAAATATGTTTGAGAAGTTTAAAATGCTTAATGAACTTTTTTTCGAGAGGTTTTACACCGATATTTATATAAATTTATGTATGATTTCGTTCTTCAGCGAATTTCTTCATTTCGGATTTTATCACGCAAAGAAACTCCAAGCATAGCTCTCTCCATGGCTCATTTATAAGAATCACAGGGAGCCGATGGATGCAAATGCCTAATGTCAGTTCATGGTGGTATTCAAAGGGAGGCCTATGTTCAGCAGTGGACTTTCTCCGGCTGATGATGATGATGATGATGTATGATTTGAATATTGGGTCAGTGGACAGCGTAGCTTAATGTTGAAATGAAATACTCTGTAGATCTAATAAATAGAAGATTACCCTATGGAATATATCACGCTTCAGACTAATATTATATATGCAGATGTTTGTGAGACTGTACTTTTGTTACACCTTCACGCCTCAATGGCTGAACGGATTCGAAATAGCTTATGCGCTGGATTACCATATAGGGTATTTTTTTATCCCGGAATATTATGGTGTCGGTGAGATACTGGAAAACTTTGGGACCATGGGGAGCAGCTACTTAGATCCATTTTTACTGATGAACATAATATTTAGGAACAACAAGATTTCGTTTGTACACGTAAACTATAGACGAAGATGGTGCCACGCTAAGCCTGGATCGGTAACTGGCTCTCAAATGAGGCTGCTTGAATTTGAATACACCATAAGGTGCTTTGCGACATTCTTAACTTGAGGTATCTAGTCTGGCGAGAATTAAAAAATAGCAAGTAAACACTATAAAATTAATACTAGAATTTAGAATATGGTATCTCGTGGTGCACAACAAACGCCAACCAACTTACAGTCAGTCAGTGCGGCAGTGTATGCAAATACAACATCGCGGGCGTCCCAGCGCGTCGCGTCTGCAAGCAATACTGATTTCTCAATCCACTCGCACCTGCCCAATTCCCTGCCGATGTCGCTTTTCAAATTCAAAATCCATTTCGTGAGTGTGAAATGTCTGCAGTCTATCACCAGGTCTTAATTTTGGTTTTTACTACTTCGTTCTTTCGTTACTAACTTACTATCATGGCCATATTGGTGGATCAAAAGTTGGAGGAATATTTCTCTATAGTCTTCGTCACTAAAAACTTTTATTGAATTGGTTGGTACCTTTAGATATTATGTTACCGAAGTTCATCAACATAGCAGTTAGCAAAGTGATAGACTAGACATATCAGCTGAAGAACCGATAACCGTTGCTAAATAAGCTGATCATGATGATGATGATGATAATGACCAAATAAAAGGAATTCTTATAGATGGTCAAATATGATATAATGTAATAAATGTAGTTGCCTAAGTGGATATCAATATCTACTACATAGCTATGGTTCTCAGAATTTTTCTAGAACTCCAAAAAAAGCTCCTTAAAGTAAGACCTGGAAGAACTGCCAATATACCTAATTCTAAAGCACTTTCTGTCCAGTTCAAGGAACTGGATGCTGGTAAAATTAAAGTCACACGAGGCTTACCAACTACGCCTCAAGGTATCCGACATAATGCAGTGCCACGTAAGACACGACCTATGAGGACGTGATCTACGAGGTAAAGGGTTCTACGTAGAAGAATCAAAAGATGGCGCCACGTGATGGTGGTAAATTCTACGCGTACGAAGTAACGGACAGAGCTAGAGCTAGTATGTACCAAAATTATTTATTTATATTTCATGCAATCAAAAACAGAGCGCAATAACAACACAGCGCAGTTACTGTTATCGTTTTATAAAAATTGCAAAAACACAGTGAGCCGCAAACAAAAATAAAACTTAGAAACAACAACGCGAAACCACCCATTCCGGGTTCTATGTTCGTTTGGAAAAGATCAAAACTTGCATATGTGAGCGAGTGACGGCTGACTTCGTGAAAAATGTATTCCATGAAGTGATAGACGTGCTCGACGGCGCTGCCGCTGTAAAAATACTCTTAGTTTAACATTCTGAAAAGAGTTCCACCCGACTTGATCGGTGCACGACGCGCGAGTTACTTTTTGTAAGCGTTTCGCTCGGCGCCCCGCGAATTCAGATACATTTTTAATACACGCAATAAAACTTCGCAATATTGCCGAGTCACGTTTTGTTTACAATTTGTTCGTAATTTTGGCAATGTTGTCGTAGAAGTCGAAGCTTGTAAACGTAGAGTTGGTTCGGTGCGTGACTGGATCCTACATTTATTTGCCCGCCCTAATAGTTGCAGATTATGTAACAGTTTGTACTGATGCTTAAATAAAAACAGGCGCACGCATGACTCGAGTCTGAAACGCGGTTATGTTTTCAAGTCAAACAGTTATGTCATATAGATTTTGTGTTCCACACAACGTGACCTCTAGTTCATTTGAAAGGTTTTTGCTTAGCTGTTTATTTTACTTTGTCTGATATTTTAAATGCAAACAGACTGAAAATAAACATTTTGCACAGCATCGAATTTCTATTCGCTCTATTTCTTTTTGAAGAATTTAGGAATGAATAGTAGGCATACATTCGACGGGTGGCATTTAAAATTTATTTTAACTTGAATATTTTATGATTTTTAAAAGCTACGCTAGGATAAGACCACTATCTCATCTGATAATGCATTCGGCGATGGAGCACGGCTCAGAGGGAAAGATTAAATGTGAATCTTATGTTTCAATATTAATAATGTTCATCTTATATTCCTATCTACCTTTAAAACTTGTTTATTTAAAACTTGATGTGAGGACACACATTTTTTTTAAGGTACACTTACATCACGTTTTGCACCGTTTGTGGATAACTGGCATAAGGTCTTTCATTTGGATTCTTTCAGTGCTAAATCTACTAACTACTATAATAAGACAGTCGTCTAACGTTTGCTTTCATTTGTTTCAGATCATGTTCGAGAGTTCACTTGTGGCACTCTGTACTACAGGACATTCTTTGTGGACTCCAAGAGGGATGCCCTCTACGTTGGAGCAA
Source organism: Opisthograptis luteolata (assembly GCA_931315375.2). Lineage (NCBI taxonomy): Eukaryota > Metazoa > Arthropoda > Insecta > Lepidoptera > Geometridae > Opisthograptis > Opisthograptis luteolata. Next base: position 5,648,169 of record OV928047.1, on the reverse strand, counting down.
TGTAAGTGCCTACCAGATTAATGTTTCAATCATATTTGACACAATTCCAGACTTATTTCTGTAGCTTTAAGTATAGAAAACAAAGAAAGAAATCAGTACAAATGTATCTCTATTTCACGGACCAAATTGGGCAAAGTACCCGTTTTACTTTATATAGTCTATTCCATCTGATTGACCAAGATCGATAGACATGTCACTTCCCGAACCTCTAACCTTCAGTCTTAGTAATCTAACCTTTTCTGAGAATCAAAGAGACCAAGGTACACTGGTGGATTGATACAAAAAGGTGATATAGGTCAATTGTTTGTGTCACGAAGGAAGCTAATTTCGTTCCGGGAATAATACAACTGCACCGCATTTTGAGCAATAAAACGATTCTTCTATAAACATTATGGTAGCTTTAACGCAACTTTGTAATGTATCCCTTATATTGCCCGCAGTGAATCGACTCAACTTTGCCATTCAAATGGTAAAAGTTAGAAGGGTTTTATAGAGTTCGCTCTTTTCTTACGCTTTTTTTTATTTTTCAGGGATCGGTTATATCGACTCAATATGAATAACATCAGCGCAACGCACTGCGAAGTAAGTTAACATCCTATCTTCGCGCCAAATCGTTTTGCTTATATTCAGCTCTGTTTGAGATAACATTTTTATTTTGTTTACAGAGAGACACAATAAATTTGGAGCCAAGCAACGTGGCGCAATGCGTATCTAAAGGAAAATCAGAGGTAAGCTTTCAGATTCAAGGTTTTGCTCCGCGCTAGCGTAATATGAAACTGCAGCCAATTTAATTAAAATATCTTCATTTTCCGCAAAATTACTCACAACTAGCACTATTTCCATCAAGGGTTAATCCCATTTTTAACTGTGAGCGGTGGGAGGTGAGCATATTTCATAGCGGGGGGCTTACAGCCACGCTTGCTCCGCTATATTAAGGCCGTTAATTTTGATTTACAATCGCAACGTAAAAGCAATATTTGTTTTATTTCTCGGCGGTCTGAGCCCGTCTCGAAGATCGGGGAACGACGATTATTGCGAGTTGCCTCGCTACGTTATCGGCTAATTCAATAATACCCCACTCTAAGCGAGATGTAACGCTTCAGTGATTTCCTACATTTTCGTCCTCTATCTTCACCATGATATATATTTCATCACAGGTTTTCTTTTATGTATGAGCACCTACGTAATAAAAGCGGTGGTGCCTGTGTTGTAAATCGTAGCTACTACTGAGAATATTTGTTTATATTTCCTTGCGGACTTGCCTAGACACGTTCATATCTAATAAGAGAGCCATAAAGCCTGCTGCCAGAAAGGGAACGTCTCATGCGAAATGTATAAAGCCTCAAAGTAAGCAATAAAACCTCTCGGCGAGTCTAAAAGGTACACCACACAAAAGGCAAAAAGTGCCGCAGCAAATTCGCAAAGTTTACTACTGCCTAGTATTGTATAATCCACGCCAACGAAAGGTCAACATCCGTAGTAGCGCGAAGAAAAGCAATAGACCACATGGGCACATGGTACCCTCTCCAACTCTTCCATTGGCGAAAGAAAAGTAAATTTGTTTTATTAGTATCAAAGAGGCCTATAAAAAAGAAATATTCCCGAGTCTATCACCTCGATCGCGAATGAAACTGCCACTCGTGAAAGCTATAATCAAAGTTTCTCGCCGTCGACGAGTTTTCTTTTCTCTAAACACGATGTCGTAACACGAAAAAGGCTGGAAAAATGCCGTTGGCGAATTCCGTTAGGCGGCCCAAGCCCAGCTTGTTGTTTTAAGTCCACCACTCTTTGTGTCGCTATTAAGGAAAATTCACTGGCTTAGGTAAATCGGAGGACTTGAGATTTTTCAATGAAATTTCAAGCTAGAACGCATTACGGGTTATAGTGAAATTTATTTCATTAATGAATTTATGTGTTACTTTGAATAAATTAATTAATATAAATTAATATACATATCTCTTTACGATGGGACTGATACAATTTTACTTCAAAGTAATAGAATGAACCCATAAAAGCGGAATCCTTTATCATGAAATTGACATGTATGTATTTAAATAAAATCGTAAAACTACAAGTCGTTTCCAATTTCATATATTATCTAAAAGGGTCACTTTGAAAAGTCGTAAAACGTTTTATTTCCTTTTAAAAATATATGTGCAATATATTTTAAAAGAAATTTACTAGCTTCCGCTTGCTTCAAATTAAATTGCTAATTAAGCATTCGCTGCAATAAACCACGGACCGTTCGTTTCCTTGAAAAATACTATCTTGGTGAAAACAAAAAATAAAAATGTTCTGCACTCGAAATGCAAATCAGCCCTCTTTAATTCCTAATAAAAGCCGTTATAGAAAATAAGAGAAGTAGGAAAAAGGGCCGTAAATCTACTTAGGTACTAAGTGGCGAATAATTAATGAAATGGTCCAATCGAAGGCATTAGTTCCTGAGTGAAGTTATGCAAGGCAGCGAGTGCCGGCGCTAAGTGCCGTTAAAAGAAACTTAGACCTGAGCCTGATTGTGCTTTTGCTTAATTCTGATTGTTTCTTGGTGCAAAGCAGTTCTGTGCCGGTGTTGCCAGTTCAGTCATTTTTACCGATTTTAGCGATTTTTAGGGAACTAAAACGAATAATTGTGAGCCATAGAGGGGCCATACTAAATCCTGAAATTAAAGATTTACAAGTATTTTTAATGACAATATATATTATATAGATGATGCCACCACGATTTTATTATTTGCTTGAGTTAAAAAAATCTATACGATTTTATAAATGTAAAACATATTGTTACGCAAAGTTATGTAATTGAATTAATTTTATTTTCTTTATTAGTTCCTCTTTTCTGATATTATGTACCTACTACTTACTCTTTTATCTTTAAAAGTTATAAAATAACTTATGTATCTAGACTAGATGACCTTATTTGAAACCACTTTGTTTGTAATCCCTTTTTGGGCTTTTGACCCTTTGAATAAGTACGTTACATATGGTTCTTAATCGACACATACCAAAAATTAAGATTTTATGTACGATCACAATGTTATTGCTGGACAGACAGACATACGTTAGCAGATTTACCCAAGTTCATTTGTAGATTTCACGCGGCTCGGTCAATTTCTCTCTGGCAAACTGGTAACACTCTATAACAGTGTTCACGTCAGATGAACGTTTCAAGTACATTATTCCGATAATTACTTTAGAACAATCTCGAAAGTTACCTCTACGCGAGCTAAAAGAACTAACTTTTTACTAACAAACATAGCACTCGCTTAATTGTTCTAACACGTGCCTATTTCGGCTGTTTTGATTAGATTTTTACTTCTGAGTTAGCGATAAGTATTCACTTTTGTTATTGTAAGTGTGAATTGATTGGTCTCTTGTTAATATAGTTGTGTATCATCATCTTACATTAATTACATCTTCCTTAGTTGTAGAGCGTTTTCCAGTGATCGCCTGGAATCCGCAAGTTAAGGTGATATGCTCGGTCAAAACTCAGAAAACCGTTGTATTCAGAGATGAAAAGAGACGTCAAGCACTTGTTGGTGTGCTCCAGTCCAGGTGTTGCGTGCACCACCTTCGACCACATCGTTGCAACATCAGGTGACATGCGGTCAAAAGTTACCTTCTAAGACTAAGAGATAAAAATTGAAAGAAAAACATGGATCTAAACTGGTAATTTGTTGCGGACTGATTTATTTAATACCATAACAAAGTACTTAATGCCTGTTACATACAAGCGAAGGAAACGATGTACGTGTAAGCCCGTACTGTTACCACTTCATAAAGTCTTACCGTGGAACAACCTAGTCGTGTTCCTTCTAAACCTAAGCATTATTTTAACGTCAAGACGAGCTCTTACGAGAGACTATAAAGAATATATCACGGATCTAGTATATTATACTGTTCGGTAAAGGAAAAACCTATAACTCATGCGCTGAAAGCCAATACTTTGGATGGTCTGAAACCAGAATAATGCAGAAAGATTGATCAAAAAGCATTACGTGCCAAAGAAACACAGACTGTCGAATCTGCCAAAATGTAAAGAGATCATAAAATGTGTGCGTGGACTATATATTAAGAGATATTTGACACGTCTGCGTATGTGAGAAGTGCTTAGGTATAGATCAAATTTATTTCTAAAGATTTTTACTAAGTAACTAGCTCCGATGGCTCAGCGACCCAAAGTGTGTCTTGGCCTCCGAAACGAGAAAGTGTTTTCAGTAGAGAGAAAAAAAATGTTAATATACTTAAAATTCCTTTTGTTTGTGATATATTCCAAAATCATCACAAAGCTAATTTTTATTCCATTTTTGGTTTCTATTATAAAATCTGATGGAATATCGAAACAATTTTCGTATGAGGTTGCTGTGACGTAGAGTAAATTAGTTTTAACCTCAGCTCTGACCGCGGACCACATACCAATCTATTGTTAAAATGTGCTCTCAGTTGCACCACAGAGGTAGGAGGAATTAGACGCTCTTATTTTATAGCGAGATCTTTTTTTTCTATATAATTTTAAATTGAAAAAAAGTAATGTACAAAAAGGTCGTATGGCAAAGAGGGACAAACCAGACGAGCCAAATAAATAGAAGATTAGACGTCATCGACATAAAAGTAGGTCAATTAATCTGTTAAATATTACTATTAAAATAATTTTAAAGGAACGATCTGTATCAGTTGCATCGTTACGAGCCTGGCTTATTAGTAAAAATGAGCCTACAAAGCATATTAACAAAAAAAATCTGGTGTTCAGATTTCAAAAATTCAGATTTTTTTTAAAGCAGATATTGTCTTGCCACAGGCAGACAGGCACCTATTTATGGATAAACGCATATTTAAAACAAATGAATTAGGAAAAATAGAGGCAAATAAACTCTTAATTAACGGCTATATTTAATCAAAATGCACTCCCAACTGCAAAATGGCACTACAAATTTTATTATTTTTAATGGAACTTTAATGAACTGAAATGGACCAATACGGCACTGTTTTACCCAGTTAAGCGAGCAATGCATATTTCTGTCGTTTGGAATATTAATGACTCGTTTAATATTTATGCCGAACGCAAATTTGCATAATCACGGCCTCCCAGCACTCATACACACTGTACCCAACGTACTATTGAATCACTATTATTTGCAATGAATTTCGCCTGAGGCACGAAGTATGCACGCCCGTTCACTGAGGTAGTACTCGCTTTCGTGCCTTTTTTGTGCATAAAGAAGAACGATTTCGGGTTTTTTGACTCTGTTTGGATCGTGTGTGTATTTAAAGCGAAAAATTGATTATTTTCAGTGAGTTATGAATGTTTAAAGTAATTTCCTTACTTTTTTTCAGCATTTCGATTGCCGAAATCACATTCGAGTCATTCAACCGATGGGAGAAGGAGGTCGACTGTACGTCTGCGGTACAAACGCACATAGTCCCAAGGATTGGGTCTTATACGTGAGTACCTACTACTTTTATAATCAAACTCATTTTTGTACTAGGTATGCGTGAGCCACAGTAAAGATTTTCATTTCAGTATTGAAAACGCACTGTGAGTTGTGAAAAAAGTTATATTCAATGCAACACTTAAATTAACTAGAACTTGCTATCGATTTTATCAGTGATATTTTTACGTTTAAGTAGGTATTGAGGCCTCCACTATAAGAAAAGTAAGTTATGCGTGGGTTTTATGAAGAAACCCCACTCCTACTTTGGCCTTCTTTTATCAAAAGCCTCACAAAAGGGGTATGTAAAATGTATTAATAACTTAAAGGAGAATTGGTTCAATTTATACAAAACAAACCTAAAAGTGTGGGATGGAACTTATTTTAATAGTATGTAGGTAACATTCAAAATTCAACTTTGAAAATACATATATTTAATTAGTTGGATCTAGAATACAATATGTGATTACTTTAGAATGTCAAACATAAAACTAGCTACGCCTATTCCAATGTCCTTAAAAAACAGAACAAAACAACAGGCAAGAAACGCCCGGCAGGTAATTTTTGGGCTCAAAACGCGTGTAAATATTTTATTTATCATAGTCAACATCATCATCAAAATGGTCAAAATGTAACAATAACAACCCTTTTCAAATATCACCAAGTATCCCACGCAAAACTGATTGTAGATGACGCTCTTAGCGACTGTACGAGTACCTTGTTTACGACCTGTCAAGTTATAGTTATGGTTGTCATTGTCAAAGAGTGGAATAGAACAATCGTAGACTTGGTGACAGCCTTAATGTCAAATCAAGGTGCAGAAATAATCTAGATACAGTCAATTATGCACCATCATCATCAGCCGGAAGAAGTCCACTGCTGAACATAGACCTCCCCTTTTTGAACACCACCATGAACAACTATATGCCATTTGCATCCATCGGCTCCCTCTTAAAATGTCGTCAGTCCACCTAGTGAGGGGCGTAGGCCCCTAGGGCTATAGGTAGCTATAAAGCATCTTCCGGTTCGTGGTCGCCACTCGACAACCTTTCTTACCCATCGGTTGTCGGTTCGTTGCGCGATGTGGCCTGCCCATTTCCACTTCGATCATGCACCACCTAGTGTGCAAACAGTTAGTTTTCCTCCCTAGTAGCTAGTTGTTTTGTTCATATATATGTCAAAAGACCTGTTGTAAATCTGTTGCGCCTGGCCGCAGTCCAAGGTTCAAATCGGGATCAGCTCAAGCGGTCTTCAGATAACGACTTGCATTCACTGCGTGCGGCATGCCGCCAAGATTTTTGAGTTAGTGGAATCGATAATCTATTGTTACGTTTGTTACATCGATATTTGATGATACATATTCATACAAATTCGTTAGTATTTGTTACTCGTAATACCTTGTCGAAACGATCATGAGGTACAGACTGAATTGATCTTTGCAAAATAATTAGGTACTTCTGCATTTGTATTGGTGACCGCAAAAGATTAAAATTCTGTCGCCAAGCATCTGTCGGTGTGTTCCGGCAGCCCCACTTGAATGCCAGTTTTCAATCCAGGTGTAGCGCGGCGAAACCTTTGATCACATTTGTAAAAAAAACAATTAATGTAGTTAGCCTTAGGTATGGAACTAAAAATAGATAGATCTGATGATGATGATGACATATGAATTTCGCATTTGAGACAAATCTTTACTCGCCCAATAAATGTTGCGGTGTCATATTATATTTTTATATAGTACACTTTTCTTTCTTTTTTAACCTTGAGGACATAAAAATTATACCACCGAGCATGTTCACTGAGACGTTACGTAGTTCTCATTCTGCATGCAGTTAGTTACGATGCAGTCTCAAGTACACAACCCAGAAGCTGCGACGAAACGCGACAAATTTCACGCATACTGAATCTAAATGACGCCATAAGACGAACGAAGATTTTCCCTCTTTTCCTTGGCGTGAGAGAAGAAATTTCCAACCGAACGACTTCGTAAAACCCCGTAGTTATGACGATTTTACGTGCAAACATATTTCAAACCACGAAACATTTTTAAATAAAACTTGCGCGACTGAATTTTATTTTTTATTGTCATATTTATTGCTTTGTGGTTATTTTCGTCTATTTTTAACTTATTTAAGGTATTTGAAGTGTAGGATTGAAAAATAATAAAATATCATGTTATTAGGAAACTTAGGTTAATATATAACTATATGATTTTCAAAAACTTTAGGCAATGTTTTGTTATTTATACGACTAGTGTTCCTCGCGTGACTTCGTACCAAATCTTATAAATGTGATATCAAAGTGTGATTCATGAATCAATAATATTATATAATATATTGTATATATTATATCTGTTTATAAGGTTTGCCAACAACATCAAGATTGGTCTTGCTTAAATATATAATTTAGAAATGTATGGTCTATGAGCATCATGTAGAGTTAGTAAAAAATATTTTTAAAAGATTTAAACGTATTTTACATACCTCACTTGACAGTCAGGTCCCAATCCATCTTGAAGTCAAACGTTACATTGTTATTGTAAAAGAAAAATACTCTGGCCCCGCTCGTCGCGATGCGCCGTTAAGGCCTATTATTTCCATAATATTATTTTAAAACTCATAAAACGAGCTCTCCACAATAGGTATCGAAAGCAGACCGCAATAAATTTCGGCTTGCCCTGTTCACCTTTCACTTTCCCTGCTCTTGACTTTCATATAATTTTATGATGTATCGCTGGTCGTTTTGACCCTTCACACGTTTTATCGCTCTGACACAAAGTATATACAGTTTTTTTTTATCGATATTTGCAAATATTTTCGATTTAAAATATACATGGGACACTTTTATTGAACATAAAACGTGTTATAAATGGGTTAAGCTATTCTCTTTCAACTCTTTTCCTATAATCCCGGCTATTTCATGGTCCATAAGTATCTATTTTCTCAGAATGGACCTTGTTTCTTTCCTAGATTTCAATATTCTTTAAGCTTTTTCTTTGGAATAGGAAAAATCTTGAAAGGGTATTTTCGGCACTTTAGCTTTGCCAAGCATCGTGTAGGTAAATCAATAATACCTACTCCTACCTTCTGAAAAATCGTTTCTCATTTCATGTAAGGTATCTACTTCTTGCTTTATACTGGAATTTATTTGAATTAAGATATAACTATGCAATAATCATATCAACTAACGTATTTATAACAAAAAAAATATACCTACGTATAGAAACTCTAACTAACTATATTTTCTCTTTGTAAGACATAAATCGTAAACATTAAAAATAGTTTGGTAATCAAAAATTTATTCCAAACATGAAAGGGAACCAGACCAAAGATAAATCCTCACTATAAAGCCCAAACTCAGACTAATGGGAAGCCAAAAATTGAAAATATATCATTCATCCTTCGTAGGGGACCGATTTGATACTCGCCCGGTCCTTTTGTACGGACCACGCTGTCAAAACAGAGATAGTTGCGAGTACATACCAGGTCTCGTCTTGATACCATTATAAATATTGTTAGATATATTTTATTCGTTGGAAATTCTGACATAGCATGTTGTCTTGTGATAGCGAATAATTCACCAATCTTCATACAACACCTGGTTGAATAAATCAAACCAGTCGAGAAATTTATAAACGGAGGGTAGTAGGGCAATATTAAAAAGATATTTGTTACACTAGCATGAAATTTAATAATACTTATATTGTTTATAGAGTTGCATTATGTTAAAAGAAGTATGCCAAATATTTGTAAAAAAAAAAACTTTATTGAAACTTGCGCGAAAGTTTCAACGTTGGCCTTTTTTGGATGCTCGTTAATCGAATGTAAATAGCTAAATAAGATAAAAATTTAAACCAATATCAATTCAAATTTAGAGTAACAGAGAATTATTTCTCGATTTTATGTCGGATACGCAAGAAGTGCGCGATACGCAGCAAGTGTAAAATTAAAATAAACTACCCAACGTATCCTTATTTTCAATCCAACCAATAAATGAAAGCGCGAAAACAAAGTGGTCGCATTGCACGCCATTGCAAAAGTGTGTTCCAAAACAAGGAGTGCAATCAACGGTGCAGCAAAAACCTTTTATTGAACTTCAAACTGGTCGTAATCTGTGATTTGAGTAATACCTCCGTCCCCTAGCGAAAGGGCGCGTCAGTTTCAAAAATTGAGTGAAATCACATGTACGCTATTGATAGGGCACAATCCTGCTTGCGGTGGTACTGCCGAAGCGAGACTAACGGCGTAGTTCAGGAGCTGCCGGACATTTTGATTACAAAACATCGATTTAAATGGCTTAAAATTTACATTGGCAAAAATACATGGCTTAATTTTATTAATGGCTAACCATTAATTTTACATAATTTTCATATTAATAAATACATAAATATGGTAAAATTTAAATTTGTGTTCAATTTCATAGTGCATTTCACATTCACTTCATTTCACTATGCTGAATTCATGATATTAGCATTTATTTTAAAAAGAAAAACTCAACTATTAATTTACTTTTCATCACATCACACCAATATTATAAATACGAAAGCTTGTCAGTGAGTTTGTATGTATTTTACGTCTTTATGCTTTAGCAGGAGCAGGTAAACCTGCTCAACAAATTTGAGAGAAATCCAGTAATACCCCAAGATTAACAATATACGTTACTTTTTATCCCAGCTAGTTGTACTTTATGATATTGAAATATTGTGATATCACTGTAGTGATGAGAGATAAATATTCTTAAATTGAAAATGTCAAATTCAAGCAATCTACTACATTGTAAATAAATTGAACGGCAACTCTTCCACTACAACTGAACGATTCATATTTGCTGCAATCGCCAATTTATATCTATTCCCTTACAAATGGTCGGTCGCGATTGGACGAGTATTGGAAACAAATGACGCGCGAGTTTGTGTTTGTGCACACAGCGTTGACGTTTGTTTTTTTTTAGATTTCAATTTTTTATAAGGATTTCATATTTGTTATTCTGCCGGTGTGGTTGTCACAGCTGTCATAGACAGGGATGGTCATATAGTGACAATTTAGTTAGGCTTGTACTTTTGTAAAACGGCTTTCATGCGCTCTTCTCTGAAGTCAGTTGTCTCTGCCGCGCTCTATTATGAGACGTGAAGTTAAATTGGTATGAGACAATAAATTCAGTATTGTAAACTCTCCGTTAATATTAATTTATCCATGACCTCTCGTTGAATTATTGGGGACCTCTTGATACCTAACGTTAGGTACAAAATATTTTAATTGACTGTTGGAAGCCTACTAGGCTTCCAACAGTCAATTAAAATATTTTGTCAGTTAACTCATTTAACTTCTTATATTGGTATGAAATGTAACTCTATTTCTACATTCTCATTATTTATAATTCTTATAATTCTTTACACTTCTTCTTTTTTTCTTTACACTTTAGTATATGAGCTATTTCTGTATAAAAATTCTATCTCCTTGTGGGGCAGTTGCGTATTTTTTCTCTCATTAACTAGAACATTTTGTTTGTTATTTGTAGACTCGGAAGCTACTGATAGACGGGTATTGAAAGCAAAGATCTCAGTTTAGAATCTGATTGATATTGGAGAGCAAAAACTAGTGACTTATCAACTGATTTCTCTAGTTGCTACAAAACATTGATATTTTCTTGAATATCCTTAACTCTTTGTACAAATAATTTTCTATCTTTAGTTAAACTGCATTCCGTTTTTTCCAATAAATCAAATGGAACCAATCTCTGAAGGCGCCGCATTTTTATTTGAACAAGATAAATGTTATTTATGTTGTAAATTATGGCTTTACGTTACAAATGTTCTTATAAAAAGAAACAAACGACTGTTAGAATATATTCATTTTATCTTTATAGGTTAATTTCAAGTTTTGACTTTATTGCAGCAAAGATAGAACCCCAATCAGCGAGAAAAATAACTATGGAAGTATTTGTGAGGTGGTGTTCTACGAATTAAATCAGAATTATAAAGCTAATTAAAATACCTTTTCAGTGGCTGTTTTAATAATGTTGTGCAAATAACAAGGACTTGTTAATATTTGTACGATTATTAAATTAAATAATAAAACACTTACTCAGAGAATTTCTAAGTTATATATTTTTGCTAATAAATTTTTCTTATTTACATAATATATGCAATTTTTTAACGTTTTTACTAATACTTGATTGGCACGGGATACAGTCCGTCGCCTGCCCAAAAACCCCGATCCCAGCAAGTAGGATTTTCACAATAGTGAATTTAATTACCAACTAACTACATCGACATCAATCAAACTTCATCTCATTATGCAGATAACAATAACGGTAACAAAGCTCCTGTAATGAAATGGCATCCTGACATGTGTCAGTAAGGTAATTAATAATTATGCTGTCACGTCTAACCTCTGTGCATTCATAACACTGAGTTACTTTGTGGGTGATTTAATTTAACATGATTGCGCTTGGTAACATGTATTGTATTTTCATGCTGCAGAGTATGTTTTTCTGCTGTATGTTATTATTAGGGCGAAAATGTGATTTTGTGGGCAGCAGTCTCATTTTCTTCTTACAGGGTATCGTTTGACACAAGGCACCTGATGTGACCACCTGATGATTCAGTGGTAATGTGGTCGAAGGTTGCACCACGCTGCATCTGGATTGGGAACTGTTTATCAAGTGGAGCTGCCAGAACACACCGATAGGTGCTTGGCGATAACTCTTTACTTGAGCAGTATTGCTCTTATTAGTTTTTCTGTATAGCGTAATTCCTTTTTTTACTTCTTACCGGGTAGCGTTTGACCACAAGTCACCTGATGTTAAGTGACGATGTGGTCGAAGGTGGCGTCACGCTACTCCTGGACTAGGAACTGACTCTCAGCGCTGCCGGAACACATCGATAGGATTATATTAAATTCAAAAGACTACAGGGCCTAAACTGATAAATAAATGTTGTTGTTATAAGAAATCGAGCTTGTTAACGGAGTATTAACCATCATTTTATTTTCTCTCTGTATCTCAGCGCTGTTGCAAATAGCATGATCGCCAATAATAGCATCATCCGCACAAAGAGCCATCAGAATACACAAAAGCACTTTGTAATACGTGGAAAATTCAAACAAAGCAACGGAACGACAGATATCGTAAAACCTGAACGGTATTGGCTCCTAATTCCAAATGGGATAGGAGTTGCACCTGTGCACTGACTAGCGCTTTACGAAAATGTACGATGGTTTTTTGTTCTCGAAAATTGTGCAGTCATTTCGAAGCTTTACGTGCTCGTACGCTTTTACAAAGAGATATTAAGCAAAAGATTTATCAGAAAGTATTAGAATTAGGTTTTGAAACGGGATAACCACCACTATATACCTCGATTGGTTGAGAAGCAATTGAAATAACCAGAACTTTAATCGGTGAGGACGGGTTTGTGTGACAGCAGAAAAAGCACCTGTCATAGCTCGCGAGGGGATACCGTGAGTTTTGTGTGTCGAGGTTTAAATCGAGTTGCGAGTGACTTGTGTGAAATTGTTAATGTCATCGTAAGCAGAAAACGTGAAAGGAAGCGGGTAGATAGATATGTCGGCCCTAATCTTCCTGACTTCAGTCCTGACTACATCAATTCATAGTAATTATAAAATTGCTCGCTTCTTTGGGTAGAGAGAGAGAATGGCACTTTCGTCATGCAGTCAAACCTCTAGCTAATTTGGTTTCTCTATTAGAAAAAGTATCAAAGAAAATTAAAATGATATGAAAGACAGTGAATACAAAAGAAAAACACTTTCAAGGCAAGAACATTTGTTTTTCTAGAAACCGCAGTTTGAAGAACTATAAAAATTCCACATAGAAAGATGCCAGCGAAATATGACCAGTATAAAATTCTATGCCGCATTTTCCTACATTACCTAAAACCATTTCAACTTTGCATAAAACTCCAAACTACACATGTATCTACTGTGCGATCCATATATGTACTGTGTAGTCATATTAACGTGTATGATAGTATAGGAGCGGCCAGTATTAAAATGTAATCTTCCAAAGTGTCGGCTCGCATATGATGCGGGCTTAAAATGAAAACAATAATTTTAAAATTTAAATTATTACACCATTTACATTTCACAGTGTGTGTGATAGAGTTTGATCGCGGAGCGGATTAGCTGAAAATAGATTTCAATCAAATCTATAATGTGTGTTCTGCATTTCATAAAATCTTTTTTAATTTTGTTTTGATTCTTTTAAAAGAAATTTTCATGTTGACGTAAATTGAGTTCATGTCTCATTTTATTTTCTGCACTACGTAATATGCATTTTTATATTTCACACTGAGGTTCTGTTGTACCATATTATCTATAGGAAACATTTCTCCAATTATTTAACAGAGGTTTTCATTGCAAGAATTTTCCTAAAATTATTTTACTTTTATTTCGACGTAAAGGTATCGACAGCCTAAGGTTTTGTCTAAGAGCTAGTAATAGCTATAATCGAGACAACTCGAGACATCTTCATAATCGACCATTAACATACCTAGCAATATCCTAACGCTAGTCATCACGTCCAACAATTTCACTTTAAAAAGGAGATGTCGATATAAAAAATTATCCGCTCCCGCTCATTCTTTCTAACCTATCCCTTAAACCCTAACGGCCGTTCCACAACTAAGCTGTGCATGCTTATTTCTATTTTAGGCATGCGAAATGAGCTCCGCATATGCAAGTGATACGTGGAACTTGCATGCTCTGCTTCGAGAGTATTCTGATTATGCGAACCTTTACCGTAGGCTGCAAAATATAGTGACTGGAAGTTTTGGCTAAGTAAAGTCTGAACTTACGGTGTGGGCATGGAGTTTTGACTAGGATGTATGAATAAGGCTGGCTTTGAGGTGGAATAGTGAGTTTTTGTTTGTTTTTTAATTAACAATCGACATATTACGAGTGCATTTTAAATAACACTAAAACATGTTTTGGTGAGATTAAAAAATAATTAATAGATTATTATTATAGTAAAAAATAATTACTTAGCAACCTTCGTAACAACTTGCGAAAAAGTCTTAATTTAGATTAAAACTAATATTGAACATTGTTAAATAAAACAGGTGTTTTTTCTTTCTATATTAATGTACATAATGAGCAAAAATAGTATGTAATGGAAAGTACCCTACCACCGACCACAATGCTATGGTACCATTGCGATGTTTTCCACCACCAAAAGCTGAGACTTTCATCACGGCATTCATTCGTAAATCTACTATTTTTTTACATGGGTATATCGCTTTGAATATTATTCAGTCTTTTTTGACGTTTCGTTAATATCAGATCGGCATGAAGTAACCTTTCAGTCGCCTGCGGGGGGAGGTTTCTTAGACTAAAGCCTTAAGTTTCCAGTAACTTTAATAACCCAACCCACGTCGCGCATCGTTATAAATTCAGATCATCCTCGAATGTTATCAACTGATAGTGACGTGTATGTCAAAACTTTACCACCCCTCTAAAATCGCGCACAATTTGAGCATCCCTTGTGCGTTTGAGAGTTACTTAACTCCGTCAGCGACAAAGACAAGTTTCCTAATAATGTACCTAAGTTATTTGTGACATATATTGTAACACTTTCGGGAGTTGGGCATAGTTAATAATTAAGTAGGCCTGTGTTAAAATGCCATGTGATATGTGATTTATAAATAGATTTCTTTTATCTATTTTTTACCCTCTATTACTAAGACTCCACTGTCCGTCCGTCTGTCCTTCACCAGGCTGTATCTCAAGAAGACAGATGAAATTTTCACAGATGATGTATTTCTGTTTCCGCTATGACAACAAATAAAAAACGTGCGTTCTCAGGTTCTCACGCAGGATTTTAAACAGCTAAAGATCAAATTTATGGGTGACAATAAACTGTAATGGGCAAACGTGACGCTTACTGTCAGGCGAGTGATTTGCTCGCCTTGTCGCTGAGCTGCATAATAAAATAGTACCTAATGTCAAAAACTAAACCTAAAAAGCGAACGCAAAAACACATGCAGGCTAGGTTACATTGAAACAAAAACACATGCAGGCTAAGTTGCATTGAAACAAAAAGAAATGACAAGCCCACTTACATCGAAGAAAAACAAAATACAACTAAAATGTAGCATTTCATAACTTACATTTAAAATAAGCGACACACTCGACGTCTCGAAAGTTTCCCTCTATTCAAATATTACGTTCACATTTACAATGTATCGGGAAGCCATTGCCATGTTTCATACACGGCGATATCTGCAGGTGCCAACTACTCTTGTGTCTCGGGGTTTCTGGTATATGTATATGTGTACCCTCTGCATTGATATCGGTATTAAGTAGACCGATGAAAACTATTGGATGAGCTACCTTCGTTGTATTATTGCAAAGATTTGTGCATGCTTTTTGTGTACCTACTGTGTAAGTTTGGATCGGGAATCTGGACGTTCTTCTGTTTCCTTTTGGCTTTTCTTATAGAACTGATGAGACCTGATGTCACCATTCTTGAGACATATACAAGTCACTCGCCTGACGTTAAGCGTCATGCTTGCTCATTATAGATCAGTGTCACTTTGAATTTTAAACTTCGACAGTTCATAGCGACGATGGCTCACTTGAGAGCCAGTTCCCGATCCAGGTGTAGCGTGGCGCCATCTTCGACCGCATCGTCACTTAACATCAGATGACTTGTGGTCAAACGCTACCATGTAGGATATAATTTTTTTTTTTAAAGTTCCAATGTGCGGTAATTCCTTGTGCTCGTTACCCTGAAATATTTGATGTTAAATCTCTTTATACTCTATAGTTATACTAGAAAAATAGTAATATTTTCACTTCGCGCAATAAGTACCTACCTACTGTTTGGCGGTTGAAAAACTAGCAAAGATATGTCTTACTTTCCTAGGTGGACAAACGTACATTAGTAAAGAGTCGTCCCACTACTACTGGTCTTCTTTTGTTTAGTGACCCAAGTTCGGGTTGTTAAGGCCTCGTGGTAACGTCTTTACCCTAACTACCTTAGAGGAAACATTCTATTTACGATGTATACCGTGCCAGTCGTTTATAAAGTGTGTCCTTTATAAGCGACTGATGCCATCCCTATTTGTAATTTCAGCACTGTTTGACATAGAAATTTGTAACCACAAATGTCAGTGCCGGTATAGCGGGAATATGAAAATTATCTTCGATATTTTGTCATAGGAATTTTTAATAATTTTATATTATTATATTACTGCATCAAATCTTACAAGTACAGAATGTTTAAAATGATCGTCGAATAAAATATGATTTATGTACCCACACCCATAACCGATATTTTTAAACCAACCCTCTGGGGCCGAATACTTTTTCGGTTTACCTATTTATAAAAATACACTTCATATCAAAGAGGCCGGCACGAAAGAATTACCCACTTCCTGGAATAAGTAATTAATTACACAGAAACTGTCGACCACAAACAAGTCCAGCTGAGTTTTAATTTGTGTCATTAGAACCGTCAACGGATGTTCAATGAAAGCACAGTATTTTGTCAAGCAGTAGATCAGTTCAATAAATTATTTGATGTGGAATATTATTGTTGTGTAGGTGTGCCTTTCCAAGTAGTGAAAAGAATCGTTAAAATCGAAGAAAATCAATAACCTCTTAAAGACAAAGATGAATAAACAGTATTGAAGATCTTTCTTTGAAATATGGGTAAATATGAGGAGCAAGAACCTCGTAAGCATTAGGTAATCAAACGCTACCCTGCAAGGAATTAATAAACAAATTAAAATAAGTGGTATTTAAAAATATGATACTTTTTTTGGTTGGCAGTTATAAAACACGATGGCCTTATAATACTTTCAATTGAATGCATAACAAAACATGCAGCCCATCACTGAAATATCAATTGGATACTTCAATCGAGTTTCACAACTCGTATACACGATCAAAGCTTCTAGATGCTAATTGGGCAAACAAACAAAAGCGAAGCCCTAATGAGGGCCGCTTGCGGGTAAAGACAAACTTTCTTTTTCGTCAAGGGGAAGGGAAGAGTCCGGAGCTTCCGTTCGGTCCATTTGCTTGTTTATCTACTACTTACAGGCCCACGAGAAATACTGTATTGATTTAATAGTCACAGTAAGGACCGTAAAAGAAAGCGGTTTTAGTTATTTACTCATTTCTTACAGTGGACTGCCCCGGCTTCGCACGGGTATTTAAAAGAAATTTCAAAATTAAAAATTGTAGTATACACACACATAAATCCTTCCTCCCGTACGGCCCGTACCCCCGTACCCCAGTGACGCCTACATGCATAAGGCTACCACGCAACTTTTTTCTACTACTTACATTTTTAAACTCGTGATATCTTTCGAATCGAATGTCCGAATTGAATGATTCAAACAGTTATATAAAGGTATTGAAGCAGTTTTGATTAAGAAGTAATTTATTTTGACAAGGATTAATAACAAGATACAAATAAAGAGCCTTTTCTAGCGGCGGAATAAACAATATTTTTAAAATAAAAGATCACTTATTGTGGCATAACTATAATAGTTAGACATATGCTTTTGTCGATTTTTTTGTAGACCTTAATAGAATCTACAAACCCGTAATACATTATTTTGTTCTATTGTCAATAACAGAATTTAACTAATCATACCAGCTGAAGTCAAAATGACGCAAAACACATTAAGCCAAAAGATCAATACAGGAAAATGCTTACAAGTAAAATATGAAGAAATCTCTTGAGGGGGTTGAGGCGGGCACGTCTTCGTATGCCTAATTTAATCCTCGGCTTATTGAAATAAAAACGACATAGGTTCTCGACAGGTGCCGCGGGCCACGCGGCCGAGGGGAGGCACAGGTGGCCCCGATGGTCGCAGCGTCGTTAAAATTTACATAAAGTCTCAATCCACGACGGCGGCCGACAGTGCCCACCCCACGTTTATGCTACATTTAGTAATTTTATGATAATTTCGAAAACCGTACCGCCACCCATCGCATTATACTAATAGAGGAATCCTCAAGAGGACGCGATGTCGAAAAATTTCAACCGCCTTCAAAATAAGTTTCGGCTAATAAATCGCGTCAAACGAGAAACGGGCATAATTTTTTGGGTGAAATTAATAGCAGATGTGTTGTTGAGTTGCGCGGGGGTTGTAGGGGCGGCCAGCGTGCTGTTAGTGACTTTGAAACACATAAATTCACTCGCAACGTTTTGTTTTTTAGAAATATTTCATGATTAATGGCTCATAAAATTGAAGTGGTCACGCGGAAATATTTTAATATTTGGAGGTTTTATATTCCTCCATCGTCCTTTTCACGCCCCTATGACATTATTTCAAATCGTTTTTTGTGTGTATGCATGGTATTTGAATTTTTAGACTTATCATAAAAACGAACATTATACGATACCGCTTACACAATATAGGCGTGAAAAAATGTATCTTGAATTACGTTAAATAAGAATACGAGTAGATATGTATATAACTATTCTTGAACTCCCGGCTGAAAGCCTCGTCGCAACTGAATTTAAAAACAAAGCAAGTTTAACAGTCCCTTGTTTATTTTTTATTGGGGAGACCAGGAATGTCACTTAGGGTGTAATCGCTTAAAACAGGCACTCAAGAAAATAAACACAAGTTTTTTTTGCAGTCCAACTTGACGCACCTGCCGCGTCACGAGTTCGTGCCTGGCATCGGTATGGGTGTCGCGAAGTGTCCCTACGACCCGGCAGATAACTCCACGGCCCTGTGGGTCGAGAGAGGCAACCCTGGGAACCTGCCCGCCTTGTACTCGGGAACGAATGCAGAGTTCACGAAGGCGGACACGGTCATCTTTAGGACCGACCTGCATAACTTGACGACTGGAAGGCGGGAGTTCTCCTTCAAGAGAACGCTGAAGTACGACTCCAAATGGCTTGACAGTAAGTGTTTTTGTTGTTATTTGTATAGCATCACATGGTTTTTGTATTTGGCCAGTGTCAAGTATTATTTTTTTGTTTATATTGTGACGATGAGATCAAATGCATAAACTTTATAAAGGCTTTTTTGGGCAACGACAAAAGTTACTTTAAACAACTTCTTTTCATATTCCTACACTTGAAGGTACACATTAACGAATACATAAACGTTAATAATCCACCAATGTCACCTGAAGAAACACAAGTTTTGGAAATAAAAATAAAATGTGCATGTTGACAATTTAAGGTAGGTTTCTTGACAGCTGAAAAAATGTAGCTTCCAAACTAATGAATAGATGGCGTTAGCGATACATGAATATCTTTTCACTGTCTTGGATGCGTAGAAAATTAAACACTCATTTCACTTTCATTCATCATGTTTTTATGTTTCTGATTTTCGAGCCTTAAGTTCAGTCATCATTTGACTTCACTTCCTATATAATTTGTGTCCAAAACCATCGCCATCATAACTAACACTATTCCGAAAGATTGCATTAATCAAAAGCTTGTTATTTTGACAGCTCCTGTAATTTGTGTCAAAAATAGCTTTCTAAATTAACTGACCTAGTTGGTAAAGTCAATAGGGTTGTCAACGCAATCAATGTTGAAATTAATGCGATCGTTGCTTGTACAATCAACGAGTATCCAATAACGTGGAGCTGCGCCGGTAATTATTAGGAAAATGTTACAATTATCGACGCTTACACGACCCGAGCTGAATGCCTCGTTTTCAATGCGCT
The DNA here is from genome assembly GCA_931315375.2 of Opisthograptis luteolata. Lineage (NCBI taxonomy): Eukaryota > Metazoa > Arthropoda > Insecta > Lepidoptera > Geometridae > Opisthograptis > Opisthograptis luteolata. The sequence continues at coordinate 5,628,089 of OV928047.1, read as the reverse complement.
GTTTGTGATTAAACAATGGAAAATTAAACTGTTTACGCTCTAACGAGCGGTAATATCTCATGGATCTATGCCCGGATTATGCGCCGTTCACCGCCCCAACTGCTATTTTTGCGCGAATTTCGCATGCGAGGTGATGACATAAAATATTACGACAAAGTATTTATTACGTAGGTAAGCGATAAATTCTTCACTTGGGATTGTGTTAATATTTAAAAATGATCCGGTGCAAAGGGAAATTTTCTTTTCGAGGAATGTTTCGTATTTTACGCAGGTTTTCTTAAGTAACCCAGAAAAGATAAAGAATGGAAATAATTAAGTAAGGTGCTTTAAGGAAGCCATCTAATTGACCTACAATTGAAAAGAGGGTAAATGGCAATCAAGCTAAAAACCCTTTGCCGTTTTTATAACAAAGAATATTACAACAATATACAGCCATATAAATTCACGTAATTTTGTGTTCTAGAAATAACGTAAAGTTATTTAATTTCACCGAGTAAGTACACATTAAAATTTGTAGTGTGTACGCTCAACTTCACTTATTTTTCGGTCATTCAAGACAGTAATTTTCGATTCTCATGGATCAACTGGCAATTTGTCTAAAGACCTTAATCGATCGACTGTTTATCGCTACCCCAGGTGTCCGTGAACTCGAGGATGACCATAAAGCATACTTTACGATACACCCTTAATGTAACAGTATTACCTGTATATTATTATGTATAGATAATAATAATTCCACGTCCAACACATTCATCAACAACGGACGGCTTATCGACCATTAAGCCAAATTTATACCGGCTATTTCTAAAAAAGACCAGAACCTTATTAAAGTTTAATACTTCATAAGCTATATTGTTAGTATGCAATTAACTGTCATATAATCGACGTCTACAAAGGGAATAACGTAATAATGCAGATATCGGGCGTGTGTCGCATCGTATTCCCTAATCCCGCACACGCGACGATTTCATTTCGGTACCGACAAAATAAGCACTTGTTAATGCTACCCATAAAAGTGTGGCATAATTGACACCCGCAAACTTCATCTAGTATTTATTGCACATCACACAAATAACAGTAATATGAAACTGTAGAATTAAAGCGGTTGTGGGAACGCGTAGCCGTGAGGTCGTAAATATAAATATATAATTAAGTAAATTATAATTTAACGCGCGCTTGGTTACTATTGTTCGGCATCGTTTGGTACATTTATTATTTAAATGAACCCGTACTTGTTAAGTGAGACCTTGTAATATATATTCCAGTTTATTGTCTCTGTAGTGTTGTCCTTGATGATACTATAATCTATACACGGAGAAAAAATACCTTCCGAAATACCGTTTTCCTTCTGAGTCAAAAGGGAACGACTTGTGGTTCAGAAGGAAAACTAATACAAAATAAGGAAGGAAACGGTCTTGGAAGGAAATTCAGAACTTTTTCCTCAGTGTATCTACTCCTAAAAATTATGAATGTTCTATTTATTTACACCCTTACATCTTTCATACAATTATATTATGGGACTCCATATGGAAGCTCAGTTTTATTATAATGTTTTAGTGTTAAAGCATTATGATAGTCATTAATAGTTTTTTTATGACGTCACCAATTTAATACTGCTTTTTGAATGGCTTTAAACTTAGCATAAAAAAGAAAAACATTTTATACACCTAATTCATTTTTAATACTATGTAAAACTTGAACCTGAGTGCTTCCGGCAATGGTACAGGTCCCAAGTGGTTAGGGCTAACCTCCACAGCCAACAACCTGACGTTACACGCCACGCCGCCACAGAATAAATAAGGACGCCGCACCGTGCCTTTTGCTTTAGACCCTTGATCCAAGTGTCAAGCGAAAGCCTCCTAAGCATTAAAACATTTCATTATTATTAAACCTTATTAGTGTAACGTGACACTGTCATTTTAAACTCTGTACTTATTTTACTTCTTACAGTATAGCGTTTGATCATAAGTCACCTGATGTTAAGTGGCGATGTAATCAAAGATGTTGCCTATCTAGGCCTGCATTAGGAACTGGCTCTCAGTAGTCTCATAATCTCTACTTAAGCAGAGATTTGAGTCTGTCATTTCATACAAATATGTCACTTACTCTAATAAAGATCAACATTTGAGCATCATTCTAGAATAACAGCCATAATAGCAGTATTTTTGTATCACATCTATGACATTATTCTTTTAAAAACTGTCTCTTAAAATAGTTTTATTTTTCAGAACCAAACTTCGTGGGGTCTTTCGATGTGGGCGAGTACGTTCTCTTCTTCTTCCGTGAGACTGCAGTGGAATACATAAACTGCGGTAAAGCGGTCTACTCAAGAGTGGCTCGAGTCTGCAAGAGGGATACCGGCGGGAAGAACATACTTAGTCAAAACTGGGCTACGTATCTTAAGGCCAGGCTTAACTGCAGTATCCCTGGAGAGTTCCCGTTTTACTTCAATGAGATACGTAAGTAAAAAGTCTACTTCTACTTGTTAGTGTTTAACAATAACCAAAGCCAACTCATGAGATGATGGTCTATTCCAGTTCGTTCATATATTTGTTCAACCAGTTAAATAGTTGCATGATAATAATTATTGGCTATCCAGATCAATACTAAAACTTTTTTTGACAAAACGACAAACCAATGTTGATGAAATATAGAGATGGTTTGAAACCTGATGAAGGAAATAGTACTTATATACTTTTTATCGCGACATAATGTAGTCTACGCGGGTGAAACCGTAGGAACAGCTAGTCACAACATAAAAACAAAAACAAAGACTTATTTTGTAGAACGATAATAAATACAAAGGTACAATATTTTCTTAGATAAATTATAAAAACATTTTATTTTAATTATCTGAAAATAAAAACACGTTGCTAAAGTAACGTAGTAAAATTTGCCTAAGTATTTTCAGCCCTATTCATAAAAGTACTGAGTATGAAATGCTTTGTGTCAGGTGTTCACAAATCTAGATAAAAAAGCTTTTCAACAAAATTCAATAAGTATACACACAAATTCTTCAACTTTCTACTCGACGCTGTCATGTCACAATCGCGTTACCTTTCGAGTTCCTTACCCAAACACGCAAATATTTGCTGTCAAACAAACGTCTGAATTCAAAAATGCACTGCAATTTGGAGCAGGGTGTAGCCAATTTGTACTCCGTTCAGTTTCGTTAAAAACAGTTACCTAGCTTGGATGATTTTACACGCACGTTTTTATGATTTCATATCCAAATGGACCTATACCTATTGCTGCCGCAGCGCTGTCTGCCTGACTGCCAACCTTATACTTTTACTTTTATAGGTGTAGAAATATTTAAATTTACACCTTTCAGGGTACCGACCACTAGTCACCTGATAATGTGGTCGAACGTAGCGCCACGCTACGTCTTGATAGCTGTGTGGTAGGGCATTGTCTCGTGTGGATAGCTATCATGTTAAACATTTCTCGCCAAGCACTTGGCAGTGTATTTCGATAGTCTCACTTGAAAGTGAGTTAAAGCGTGCAACACCTTCGATCACACTTAACGTCACTTAAGATCAGGTAAACTGTGGTCAAACGCTAATAGGAAAATAAAAGAAGAAAAATATTAGTGCGCTTGTATAGAGATTCCATACTTTATATTAGTCTACTGAGACTTGGTCCGCGCAGACTGGGTTCATATTATATTAATACGTTCGGTTCAGACTTGCCACGGTTTTTCACGCCTCAGCTACATGCATTGCATTACTTATGAGGACGTAATAGCTGCTCAAGTGCTCAGTATTTGTACGAAGGTGCGTTACGTACACGTTCTTCGAGCGCTATTGGTTCGATATCGATTAGGATTTACGCTAATCTTTCAGAATAAGCTTCAAACATTGAAGCACTTTATATAAGTTTTGTTTTGGAAGTGCTTCTGCTATCTTTAAGTAGCGATGTGCAAGTATTATATCATTTGCCGATTGAAGGGCCATGTTTCCAGTGAAAATACAAGGCTTAAAGAGATTTAACATTTTATACATCGTGATAAGCGCAGTGCGTTGCCGTGCAAGATTTTGAACTACTGAAGTTCAAAGTTCTGAGTGGCTCCGATTGTAATGACGCTTACCATCAGGCGAGTGACATCTCGACTCGCTGCTCAGTTGCATAAAAAATTGTTCCGCAAAAAAAAATACCAGAATGAATTCGAAATGATCAATTCACTTTCCATTGAAAATAATTTTGTTTAAACACCCGTAGATCCCGCCGAAGTGAAGCGTAAAATATTTCAAAAGTAAAATGATTGATGACATAATTCATTAATACTGTTTCAAGCGACATTCATAGCCCTAAGGGGAATAGTTTAATTGTTGGACCAACTTTTGGTGACACCGAGATATAAAGTTGAGCATCATGCACAATTATAACGATTTGATAGTCGACAAAGTGCCTTAGCCCGTTAGTTTAGGCAACTTACGACGGATTAAACATCGTGACAGGGTTTGATAAATCCCAGCGTAGTATCGTATCCCCTTTTCCCGGGTGTACAGCCAACTTCCAACGCAGAATTGACGTGAGCGTTAATCGAATGTAAATAAACTTTTGCTCGGAACTTTTAACGTGTTACACTTACACTCAATCTTGGTAGTTCTTCGTCAATAGTGTAAAATACTAGCTGCACCCCGCGTCTTTACCGCTATCCCGAAGAAACCTTTTTCTAGGAGAACTTTTTTTTACTACTTTCATGGTAGCGTTTGTCTACAAGTCACCTGATGTTAAGTGGCGATGTAGTCGAAGGTGGTGCTACGTTACACCTGAGATTAAGAACTGGTTCTCAAGAGAGGCTGCCGGAACACACAGATAGGCGAGATGAGGATGGTAGCTAGCCAGGCGAGTACTAGAAAATACCCAATCACCAAGCTATGCTTTCATCACGATGCTTACCTTCACCGAAAGCTCAAGATCATAGTAGGATTCGAACCCACGTCCTACGGATTACAAGCCAACGTCACAACCATTGAGCCATCAACGCTATAAAAAATTCTCCAAGATTAAAAATAAACATGCACACTCACTTACAAACTTTGGCATCTATAATATTTGATAGTGTGATGCGTTAACACCAACGTGCAACGTTTACTTTAAAGTTTAGTTAGACAACTTTATGTAAGTTTGTTCACCCCTCAAGCGCTAAACGCGACGGCAATCGGAATAATAGGTATTGCCGTTTCGGCGCAAAAGGATCGTGAAAATGGGTTTAATAGTTTGGTATATAATTTGACGTTCGTAGCAGAGCTTTCTTAGTCTTCTTAATCGATCAACTAATTTAAGCAACGTTATCTGTAGTTAATAAATAATTGGATGGTGACCGTTTGGTGGTGTTTTGGATTTGGTCCCGGTCCTTCGGGTGGTCAGAAAACTCGAAGGCTTATAATATAGAGCAGGCCGCTAGTCTGTCCGCCAACTAGCGCTGGTCCCGCGTAGTCAATGAGATTATGACCTCTTCACTGATATAGAAGGTCTGTGTCCTAGCAGAATATACTGGGAACGTCACAAACTGATGATTATCTAATTTGAATTTAAATTAGTTCTACGTTCTATTTGACATTTGACATCTGAGCACCTGAATTCGACGATCACTCTCGACCATGAATCTTTCAGGTTTTAAATTAAACTTTGTGAATTATTGATCAGGTGATAACGCTGTCTGTGCATGAACATTCGCCTTTCTGAGAAACTCACTTTGGTGATATTAAAAACTGGCTCGTTCTATTTTGAATGGATTTTACGATTACTTTAGCGAAGACTTGATTTGATTTTCACCCAATTTAACCTCTAAAATTTCAAACAGATTTTTTAAAGTTACTACAACTTAATAAGACGTACCTTCTTGTCAACAGAGAGCATCTACAAAGTCCCTGGTGATGACAGCCGTTTCTACGGTGTCTTCACTACAGCCTCAACCGGGCTCATGGGTTCAGCAATCTGCACCTTCACCATTGGAGACATTCAGAAGGCGTTCGAAGGGAAGTTCAAGGAGCAAGCGACTTCTTCCTCTGCTTGGCTGCCAGTAATCAGCAGCAAAGTGCCAGAACCTAGACCAGGAACGTGTGTGAATGATACTGCAGGATTACCGGATACAGTCTTGAACTTTATAAGGTAAATTAGCATCATTTTAGCTTTATTATGTGAGAATTAAGAGGTGATAATATTTAACCACGTTTTTGAACATAATTATGGAGTGAGATTGGCAGAATAAAAAAAGTGCGCAGGGGCAACTTTTTAAATCGCTTATTCATATTAAGTATAATTATTATTGAAGTTAATAACCCATATAAATATCAGACCAATTAAGAGGGAAATAAAAGGTTCATACAAAAATCCTACAAGTTAGAAATATCAACGACTCATTTCATTTTATTCAAGGGCCGCGTCCACCGGTTTGCTTTTACGACATGCATGTCTAACTTTCCGAGCAAACTAGCGTGCCATTGTTTTATTCCCTCATTAAAAAAGAACCAAATTAATTTATATTCCAAAAGGACTGCGCAAAATGAACAAAAGCCTCGCGACTACGACTGTCGTTATATTGTAAAAAGCGCGCCGGACGTAAACAAAGTAGAAAATCGTCACTTAAAATCGTGAAACACGATCTGTCGGCTCCCAACTCTCCAGTGCTGCCAGGATTCCGCGCATTGAATTCTGCGGGCACTTTTATCTGGCGACACGTCCTGTTAATTATCCGACGCTCTCACCCCGAGAGCGTTCAATTATTATTTTTTCCCCCGCGTTTTTCATGATCCTCATGTGGAAACGTTGAGATTTTAACACTTCACCTGAACCAGTCTGCTGAAAATAGTAAAATTTTTATTCATATAGCGAGAGTGAAGATTTTAATTAAATGAATGAGTTATTTCGTTGGAAGTAAAGCTCGTTGTTGCGACGACGTTTGTCATGCGACATTATCATGTTGCGAGGCGTGACAGTGGCAGTGGCTGTCTCATTCAGTGCTATCGAAGTGTTCGCAATGTTTCCGCTTTTAAGCTTCGATGACTTCTCCTTTATTAGAATACCGTCTTTATATGATGCATTGTTATATAAATTGAATTTCGCGTTCTTGTTTCGAGGTAGGTTGTTGGACTTGTTCGAAATCTGTGTGAGTGAATGTTATTAAGAAAGTTGAGATATACAAATAAATAAAATTGAAGTATTCGTTTGTAAGGTCGAAATAACAGCATCTTACTAAATGCACATAAAAGTATATGAAGTATTATCACAAAAGCTTTTTTTCTGTCAGTCTATTTGTTCCAGCTAATATCCGAAACGGCTGGACCGATTTTGACAGTATTTTCACTGGCAGATAGTTGATGTTATGACAAATAATTAGGGTTCCGCGCAATTAGAGATTAAAACTCTATGTGGCACTGAACTGTAATAAGCAATCGTGACGCTTACCATCAGGTGAACGACTCGCTCGACGCGTCTCTAAGGTTCATAAAAAAAGATTGAGTCAAAGGCTATAGGGTTTATTCATTTCAATTTTTTTGCCAGTGAAATAATATGTAAAATTACTGATAAAGTAAATGTATTTGAACAGGTCACACCCACTGATGGACAGCGCGGTTTCCCACGAGAATGAAAAGCCAATCTACTACAAGAGAGACCTGTTCTTCACTCGGCTGGTGGTCGACAAGGTCAAGGTGGACATGATGGGCCATCAGCTCGATTACACTGTTTACTACGCTGGCACAAGTAAGTAGATCTTTACATAGATAGATTAACACATTATCATCATAATCGGCTTGTATCAGTTCACTGCTGGCCTCTCTCAACGCCACTGAGCCCGGTCTTCGGCTCTACTCATGCAACTACTGTCAGCCACTCGGCGCAAGTTGTCGCTCCACATGTCGCAGGGCGTCCTAAACTAACTCACTAACTCTTTATTGGCACACCACAATATAGGGAAAACAACAATAAAACATGGGCAGTTCGATAGCCTTGATAAGTGCTATTCGTGTAGGCGCTAATCAGATTATGCGCTATATGTTACCTCCCACTTTTTTTCCCAGAAAAAATGTACGGTTCGTTTCAAAATCTGACGCGGGTGAAACCGCAAGACATAGCAAGTGTTTAAATGTGGCTCTTTTTGTGGTTTCAATAGGAGCGTGTGAGTATATTTTAAATTTGATATTTTAACTCCACATTGTTGTTTTAAGGAATATTTGAATACTGCCTATCACACAGTCGTCCCTACACACAAATTTAGTCTTTTTATACCTTGCTTGCTTGTTTTTTAGCCGCACCTAAACATCTCAAAATGCAAAGTCTTGACAAACAAAACATAGAATGATCGAGTTTTGTTTTGTTAAAATCTATTATTTTATTATTCCTTATTTATCTAATAGACTAATTAATTTTAATTTTGTAAGATAGCAGATTAATTGGGCTGGCAAAATGTAATTGGCACTGCCAAAATTCTGATTCTCACCTTTTAAAATGAAAGGTCGGCGCGTCACATAAAACAACACTGAGCGACGTTTAATTAATTTGCCTAAAATCCGCTCTAAAGTGGCCTTTCATAGAAACTTTTCGGTCCAAAACTCATCGTCGTACAAAGAAACGTTCTCATAAAGATCACAAACAAAGCGATAGAGTAGGTACCTGCGCTCGAAACAATCACCGAATTCCAAAACTGGCGAAACAATCAGTAAGCGGACACGGGAGGACATAAAATTTCATAAAACGCTCGTGAATTAAAAAATGCCTTCCTCCCACTGGGAAATTAAAAAGTGGCGGACGAGTGAAAGTGGCACAAAGGCCATAATTCGTCTCGTTCGTGACGTCCCCACGTTTGGATTCTCGTCTGGTCGCCATCGACTGCGCGGCTTATGCACCTATGAAACAGCGGATTTACTGCATAACATGAAAAACCGATTATACTTTCATTGTTCCATCAAAATTCCATGCAAAACGCTATAGCGTTAAAACTATAGTATTAAACGTTTTTTGAACGTCAATTTTATTGACTCTTAAAAAGCTGCCGTTAGAGCTTATAAATCCCCACGGTACATTCAGAATATTCATAGCCGTTGTTGATTGGAAATTTTCATTCGACGGAGTAATCGTGTGTTTTTTCACCACTACATGATACCTTCTACTCTAAGCTCTTTTTTAAAAGGTTATCGATGTCTGCTCTAAAGTTCCGTAACTATAGTGTGTTGTCTGTAAAAAACACACACTTGAATATATAAAAGTAACTTAGATATTCAAACGTTTATATTCGCAAGAGACACGCTAGCCGCGTACAAACCACAGAGACTCGACGTCTCATTTCTACCGCATAAATTCAACCGCTGGTGTCGCCGCCACCGCCACCGCTCCAAACAACGCCTTCGAGAAGTAATTTTCGCCGATGTTGTTGCAATTTTCACCAATTTTCAACGAAAATCGCTTCGAACCGAACTGCTACGAGTGGATTAAACTCACGTAGATATCTAACGAACGGGTGGTTCGTTTGCGAACTTTCAAGGAGGAGCCACGTTTGAGTTGCCGTTTCAAATGCTTGTGTGTAGAATATTAACTTGTTTAAACGTTAGCTTTTAGCACCCCTCTTACCGTAATTACTGAAACTCGTACAGTTTACTCCAATATTCATGTACAATAGTGAAACTTTTCACAGAACGACGACGTTTAATTGTGTAACTCAAATTACAGACCAATAAAGTGTTTGCAACATTCACGCCCGTGACAGCGCACAATAAATGGCAACAGTGCATTCAAAACCGCAGACTAAAAAGAGGGAGCGTCCGAAAATCCGTCGCGCTCTTAGTTCACTATTATTTACACTTGAGCACAAAATAAGTTGCACGAAATTCCGTCACAAAGAGCCCGAGGCGTCCGTGAAAAAGGACAGTTTACTCTTTCAATAAAGAGTGCGCTCGCGCGGCGTCTACCACGGGCATGGCGGAGGCGATATTACCTCCCCGTTTACCCCATTTTGAGTGCTTACCGCGTTATAATATGCATTAAACTGCACCGGCAGAAAGTTGTACTACCGCTCGAGGTGCTACCAGACAATGAGAAATGAGCGTGTGATGCTCCCGCAATGCGGGCTCCTCGTTTCGCCTCATTCCATTTGTTTTATCACGCCTAAATCACTGTTGCCAGACAACTTTTGAACGCAGGCCGAGGTTGATAAAAGTTTGACAGCGACTGTCGTGCACACGCCCCAAGATCGCGTTTGTCAATGAAAGGGAACGGAGGTATCAAAGACGTTAAGAGTATTTAGAAGTTAACGAAGTTAATTAAACTCACCGAGTTAGATGTCAACGCCGCGACTCTTTAGTATCAAGGGCGCCTTTGTAAACAAACGAACATATTAATGTTAACGTATCGCGCGAGTACAGGCTGTGTTAACAACAAACTCAAACGTAATTACGCACGTTTGTTATGCGAACAAAAGAAACGTGTCGCTGTGTTTTTAAGCGGAAACGATCGCGGTTTTCAGGCTTTTTTTATACAGTAAACGTTGTATGAAATCAAATTGCAGACTAAGGGGTCAGCTCTATCGTTATAAGCGATGTGGCGACACCGCTATTAAAAGCGATTTAAAATTCACAGAAGGCTCAAGTGCCGAACGGCCAGTGGAAACATCACAGCAGTTTGATGACGTAATTATGTAAGCTCAGAGTCGCAAAATTTTAGTCCTTTGATGTTTTGAAATGCAGTTATGGACATGTCCGTAACGCGGGTGCATTCGCTGAATATTTACTGAGCGCGGGGAGATGTGGTTTATTTATTTGGCTGAGTTTATCACGTTATCTAACGTCAGATTCGTTAGTGTTTTTCGGAGGTATTTACTATTTAAACATGTCATATTCCCGGAAGAACTATATTCACGGAATTTAAATCATAACTTGTTTATTGCAGTGTTTATGTTTAATCTTCTATCAGTTTTCGTTTAAATCAGTTAAGCTATTTGTAAACACAGAGAAAAATAAATAGACACACTCAAAAACTAAATTTGAAATATACCTATTCTCTAGTAATATCTCCTTCATTCTCCTTCGTTATACTTTTCGGGAGAATGAAAATTGCGAATATCATCATTTTTGTGTAGGTAATGGCAAAAGTTAGAAACAGCTCTGAAATGTATCATATCATTGAATGCCAATTTATTTTACATTCTCATGCGGAAAATTGCCAAACAAGGCGGTAAAATTATACAACGTACATAACATCTAAGTAATGTGTGTAATAATTTTCAAAACATCGCATTTAGCGAGATAGCTAAAGTGTATCGATACGGCAGTGTATATCGCTCTTATAAGTATTGGAAAGCTATTTGCCTAAGTGCATGAAGTCCAAGTTTTGCCATAAACATGAAATGCGGTCCATGCAAAATGATATGTTAAGGTTCAGGTGAGGGATGGCGCCGTTAGTCTACTAAGGGGTTTATGTATTGCACAATTGGGTATCCGATGCAATCGCAAAGAGCTTCGATCTCTAAACATCGCGTACTTGTTGATGTAACTGCGAGTGTTCAGGAACAATCCCCAGCGTGGCATAGCTTCATCGACGTGCATTGCCCACAGGACGAAAATGAACAATATTTATTGCCGAGCTGCGATACGATACTCCGGAACGGAATTTCTGAAGTAATTTATAGTTCGCAACACTTTACCTTACACCGCTACGTTCTAAAATCATGCCGTATAATGTACATAGCTGCACGTATATATCGACGGTTGTTCTAGCGTCCTCATCTCTCTGTTCTAAAACGTTTTTTTAATTACGTAACTAGCAACAAATAAGAGCTGATTGCGTTTATTTGGCGGCACGCGCGTTACCTTTGGGGGACGAGCGAAGAGGATAAACCGGCAATGGAATGAAATTAAAAATTCATTAATTATTCCATTACCGAAATAACACGGACACTGGGACAGGGGGAAATATTGAATCCAGATTGGTCACGCCGATCGAGAGCCGTTTATAAAACGATCGCACCTTCACACATATACAAAGCAATTAGTTGTAACCGTGCGGTAGCACTTGTAGCTATAATTAGCATTCGAATTGCGTTCGGTGGAAATAAACATTGATTTTTTATTCCCCCAAAAGTGGGGAGAGGCCACGGTTCCGGATGATATTTGGAATACTAATGTGTTCATTTTTGAACGGTTATTCGCGCCGTTCTAAAGGCGCCCAACGTTTTTTGCATAAAACATCTCATCAAAGGATTGCTTAGGTCCCGCAGTATATTGAATATCAAAAGGTACGCAAACGGGAAAGTTTTGGAAGGTGGCGCGGTTGTGGCATCCCTAATACCGGCCACCGTGAAAGCTTTCTTTAAAAATATACCTTTGAAACGTGTTCCGAATAATCGAACGCTTAACACGTAGTGCGCTATAGAAGGGATGTACTTTTTAGCTTTTTATTTCTTATTTAATTTCTTTTTATGGATAAATTTCTTTTTATCAAGTGGATAGTAAACACATTTAATTTTAGCACAGGACTTTGAAGTTAAGTAAAAGAAACAACAATATGTGAATATCTTTGAAAATGATGATTTTAAGTTTCAAAGAATTGCGCGTTAATATTTCATACCAAATGTATTACATACCACAAAGTTTCTTGATCGATTGGAACTGCGTTCTCGTAATTACAGACTTGGGACTTAGGAACAAATGGTAACGCGTTAACTTTCCAAATGTTTCGGGAACTTCTCACGACGAAACGGTACTTTAGCTACTTCTTATACGTAATTATTCATATCGACTTAAAACGAAGGACACCGAAAACGGGTCACAGGCCGCCTTTGATAGTCACATAAAAATCTCTTGCGTCGTATCTCGTAAAAGTCAGTCGAGCGCTCGTAGGCAAACGTTAAAAACCCACGTTTTTCGATTTACGGCGCCTATAAAATACATATTGGGAATCGTGATAAAAGTTCTTCCTTCCCGAATTTGTTCTTACCGGCAATCGCGAAATTTATCGGTTCCGTCTAGTCGACATACCGCTACGTATAAACGGACTCTATCAAATTGAATACTGATAAATGTTAATGTTAACTAAAAGCTGTATAACAATACTTAATTTATATTGTAAAGAGGTTATGTTTGATTGTGACTTTCTGAGTTTGGATGAAGGAGGTAATTTCCGAAATCAATTAAGAAAATTCTTTCACTGATAGAAAGCTACACTATGCCTAAATATCATAGATGACAATTATTCGTCCTTGAAACGACTTTCTGTTAATCAAAAGTCAAAAAAGTGATAACTTATTTAATTAGTAGTAGGTCTACAACATATTGTAAACACTTTAAATTTGAAACGTCAAACTTAAATCTAGCGACGTCATTCCCAACCTCCTATTGTAAACGTGAGCCTACAATGAGCTTGAGCTTTCGGTGAAGGAAAACATCGTGATGAAACCATAGCTTGGTGGTAGGGTATTTTCTAGTACTCGCCTGGCTAGCTACCACCCTCTTGTTAAGAATCTGTCGCCAAGCATCTATCGGTGTGTTCCGGCAGCCTCACTTGAGAGCCAGTTCCCAGTCCAGGTGTAGCGTGGCGCCATCTTCGACCACATCGTCACTTCACATCAGGTGACTTGTGGTCAAACGCTACCCTGTAAAGAGTAAAAAAAAAAAAAAAAAAAAAAAAAAACGTGCCACTACTGGTAACTCCGAAATCTACACTAACAAGACACATTCTGCAAAAAAATCATAAAAAATGGAGAGTCCTGTGTGAACTTACTTTTCTGCTACTCATATTAACATGAATCCTGGATAATATGATTATTTTCCTGCTATTTATGGAACATTCACATACTGCAAGCAGAAAACACAAATTAAACTGCGGTACAAATATCGAAAGGGGAGATCCGATTTCCCGAATCTCCCAATAAGCCAAAACGCGGACTTTTTTATGAAAAGCAATAAAGACGTTAGAGCTACTTTGTATTTGGGAATTTATACCACTTGGAGAAATAAAACTTATATTGTTCGGGGATCGCAAAAAAGTTTTCACTTAGACCTGTCGAAGCGAAATCTTTATGGGATTGCTGGATTATTTCTTTTGAGGTCGGCATTGGGACCCGTGATTATTCTTAAGGAAAATTATATAAGTTAAGAAAGATAATAAAGCGTGTAGAGTAACTTTTCAGATTGGCATTGCATTTTCGTGGCATTTATAATCTTCCATCGCTCTTCCAAATGAGCTGTTGTTCCTTTGCACCATGTGGCAAAATGATTTCATCTTTAGTGTTTGCATTATGTGGGAAAGCGTTTTATCATGTATGAGTTTATTCGTCTTGTTAATTCATTCAATCGTTTTTTTAAGTAATTGCATTTTTAATCATGGCACGACACGAACACTCTTCCTCCAAGCTATGGTTTCATCACAATGTTTTCCTTCACCGAAAGCTCAAGCTTTTTGCACGATTCGAACCAACGACCTATAACGGATTGCATGTCGACGTCACTAACATATAAGATATCATTATCATTATTCCACTGCTAAACGCCTTTGAACGCAACAATGAACGGCTATTAGCCATTTGTATCCATCGGCTCTCATGAAAAGAACAGAACGTCTTTCACTTCATGTTCGCCTCTCGAGAACCTATATTTTCCATGGGTTATCGGTTCATCAAGCAAAGGTCTGCCCTATGGGCAAGTAGTAATCCACTCCAACTTGCATATTCCGAAAGCTAAATCGAGCTATAGTCGCTTTGAAAATCATTTTTGAAGGAGGTTCTCACGAAACATATTGACGTTAATTTTCCGTTTCGCAAATAAAATTCAATTTGTAGCAGTTATCTCTACGATACCTGTGTCAAAGTTCCGAGACGATATTCTCGTATTTCTCCCCGCGTATGTTCATGAGGTAAACTAATTTGTCTACTCGCCAGAGGCGGTAACTACATTCGCGTTAGTTTCTTTGACGTTTCAAATAAGATTTCCCTGTTTGTTGTTTCTGTATTTCCTTATAGAATTATTGTTTAGGTACAAGGTCCATGGGGAACTTTCCACGTCCGATGTCGGATTGTTTAATTATTTCGCTCGGACCCGGCCGTGATCTGAATTAATCACTGGAAATGAATTTATTTATAGCGAACCACAGGGGGACTAAGATCGTAAATATGTCAATAATGTTTGACTGCAGTTCGATAAATGTTAATTTAGGTGAGTTTGACTTTAGAAAGCTTGAAGCGATGACAGTTCAGCAGTAGTAACGTCAGCTTGCGACCCGAAGATTTCAATCTTGCAATTAGATGGAACTTTCGTTGAAGGAAAACGTCGTAATGAAACCATAGCTTGGTGGAAGGGCATTCTCTATGTCACTCGCTGATCGCTTAGCATTATTTAAAACAAATTGACAAATAAACTCGTGTTTAAGCCTAAACTCTTGGGACTTTACTTTAATTACTAACACAATGTTTTACTAAGCTATTATCAAAATAAAGCACTACAGCGAACTGTCATGTCTCTTAAACATCACAAACTTTTCGATCAGAAGAACTTCTTAACAACAGGTTCTCAATACCCTAAAAGCTTAAAACATGTCAAGGGGTTCCCCGTAAACAGATTTCAGTTGGGGCCTTGTTCTGAACATTTGCACACAAGTTTGTTGAACGCTTTCCCATGTTGCTATTATCGTATCAGGACACGTGGCTTGTCAAAACGGGGAAGCAAACCCTTATGCGATGTATCATCGGAGTTAAGTACAACATGTAGTACTGACAGAATGGAAAATAGCAGTAGCGTTCTTGTTATTGGATAGAATATCGACTGTATTGTTTTGTTTGTTGGTAAAGAGTTTAATGATGATGTATGAAGAGTGTTTTCTTCAGTAGAAACCTGCATGAAATTTGAAAATGAGTTTTATTGAAAATCATTATCATGTTACTCTGGTGCCATTTGTCTGGATCAGCACAGTGCGTCTTTTTCTTCTTCTCTCCCCTATCAGCCGTCATTCTTTCACTCACTTTCTTCTCATTCATATTTGCCCTTCACTATCCATCCACGTTCTCTTTGGTCTTCTTCTTCTCTTACATCCATCATATTCATTACTCTCTTGGTAATATGAGTTTCATCCCTTCTCATAACATGTCTATACTAAGCCTTACGATTTCCTTTCAATTAGGTTTAGAAAACACAATTAGTACTATTCCTTTATGTATTAATCAGTGAACACTTGGGTTATTCATTGACCTTGGTCACGATGACGAAGCATTTGAATACCTAACTCAATTAACAATACTGAATTTTCATTTAATTCGACTCTTTTGTGTGGCGGGAAATATTCATGTGCTCTTTTCAATTTATCAAAAGTATTCGAGATTAAAAGTTGGCTAGACTAAAACACAGGGTCCATAATGATCTTAATTATATTATGACTTAACTATTGTACATTATGGAATGCAATAAATTCTTTGAATCTTTGACATTATAGAATTCAAATTCCAGTAGTGTTTGTAGGTGCATGTAAATTTGGACCTGGAATAAGAAGGACACTAGATACTTTTTATCCCGGAAAACGCGTCTTAGTTTCCCGATATGTATAATGTTGGAGGCTTCAAGTCAAGAGTGAATAAGAGTGAGTCAAGAGTGGGTATCTTCAAGGCAAGCATGCTTCATCATCGACCTCGTCATCACAGATGAGACTGGAGTCAAATGCAACATACCTACCTACCTATTAATAATAAAAACAACTGTTCTGGCGTGTTTAACCTAAGTTATAACCGCGGGGCATAGCTAGTATATCTCTATGTATACGTATTACCTATAGCATTATACTAAATATAGCAGACATCGCTCGATTCTACGCTACCGCGGCCTATTAGTTCCCGTCCCGGCACCGCTGTGATTGATGCAAACAAGTATCAGTAATTATGTTTCCTGAACGGCGTATCGTGTAGGTATCGAATCCAACTGGATAATTAGTATTTGAAATGTGGGTCTTTAACATATTCTAGAGTGTGTTTTACTTTTTAATACGTTAGGCCTAGTGTGTAAGCATTTTCCTGAATATATATTATAGTACGACGAAATAAATACTCGATCTAACGTGGCTTTAATTGCATTTTTGTGAGCCAGTTGCCAATACAGGCATAGCGTGACGCCACCTTCGACCACATCGTCACTTAGCATAACGCGACGGGTAGCATATCAATATCAAATTTGTTAAAAACAAGAAATTCTTTTTGAGTACAAAAGCAGTGACGAATATAACCTGTGGCCATAGAACAAAATATGGCCAGGCAAATCATCATCGTCATCCACATCATCATCAGCCTTTGCGTTCCCATTGCTGGGATACTGGACTTCTCTCAGAGAGAGAGAGAGAGAGAGAGAGAGAAATTATGGGCTGTTATCTAACAAGCTGGCCCAATAGCCGCACTAAATAAATTGTGGCATAGATCGAAACTCACGCCTATAGTAACTTCTAAAATGCTATTATTGTTACACAAATGCAGTAAACTCCTTCAATTGTGACATGCGGTTCTAGAAATTTAATTAACTACGTGTGCTTGTACACGTCAGTCAGCATGGCGAGACGGCAACTAGCAGCCCGAAGTGTTGGTTCGATGTGTGGTCTTGTTTTTAATACCTACGTGGCAAGTTCTATGTTGGATCATAAGACCGTTGTGAGATTTTGACATGGGCCTATAAAGTTTCTGTACTTTTCTCACACCAATGTCAAAACCAAAGTGGGGAGGCCACATCGCTCGACGAACCGATAACTGTACCCCTAGTACAGGTTTTGATAGTTTACAAAAACTATTGAAGTTTTCGTTTCCATCCATACATTTTTTTTTCAGCGAATCTTACCGAGAATGGGAGGAACTGAAATCGTTAATACGGATTATTTTCAATCGTTATAATCGTAATAACAATGTTATTGAGTTACTTTTTGAATTTAAGCAGATCGAGTTGCCACTTTGACAAGTCGACGGTGGTAAACGTCGACGTTTACGAAAACTTTTATCGTTTTCAAAACTTTTACTAGGGGTACTGATGGGGAAGAAAGGTTCTCGAGTGGCGACCACGAACCGGAAGACGCTCTGTAGTGAAGCAGGTAGGCCGACGACATTGTAAGAGTCACAGGGATACAAATAGCTAATAGCCGTTCATGGCGTTCAAAGGCGGAGATCAATTTTCAGCAGTGGACTTCTTCCGGCTGATGATGAATGTCAAAACACTAAATTACACAGATTGTTATGTGATGAAACTATAGTTTGGTGGTAGAGCCTTCTCTAGTGCTTCACCCTCAAGAACGTGTCGCTAAGCACCTATCGGTGTGTTCCGGCAGACTCACTTGAGAGCCAGCCAGCGGGCTTACCGCGGATCACTAAACGACATAAACTTTATCGTAAACTCTTTTAATTTGACACAATTGGTACCGCCGAACTATCACGTGGTCCATCGACTAGCCATTTCCATTATGGCTACATTGAATGAACAAAAAGGTACGTAGTTTAAGCAAAAATAAACAATAGACGATAAATTTCGTACCGCGGAACCACTTTTACATTTCAAAACGATGGTAAAAGTCAACGGTGAAAAAGGTGAGTCTCGGGCAATGTTTTACACCATATTTCCGCCAAATTTGCTTGTGTTACAACACTTGCATTTTTAAACTCGTGATATCTTTCGAATTAAATGTCCGAATTGAATAAATCAAAAAGTCATAATAAGGTATTGAAACAGTCTTGAATATGAAGTAATTTATTTTGTTAGGGATTAATACCAAGATCCAATTTATTTTTTTGAAAATATTATATAACCATTACACCAGGAGATAGTGTAGCTTTTCCCAACAGTGAAAGAATTTCTCAAATCGGTCCACTAGTTTCGGAGCCTATTAATGAAAACAAACAAACAAATAATCTGATTTTTCTTATAGATATATAATTATTCTTGTTTTACGTCATTTGTTTTCTGTCTGTCTTATTACGAAAATAGTGTTGTAAAACTATCGATAGTTTGCATCTGAATAAGCCACACTATCGAAAGGCCACACTATACTACCGATAGCTCAAAATGAGGCAATAGTACCTATCGAGTGAGTACAATACTATCGATAGTGTTGTTGCTCGCGAAGAATAAACTATGGATAGTAAACCTACTGCTCGTAAATAAAAAAACTATCGATAAGTAAGATATAGTATCGATTATTTTAGTCTATCGATACTATCGATAGTTTATACTTCGCGAGCAACAACAATATCGATACTATCGATAGTATTGTACTCACTTGTAGTATTGCTTCGTTTTGAGCTATTGATAGGATCGATAACATCGATTGTATCGATACTATCGACAGTGTTTCGATTGGTTGGCTATCGATAATTAATAAATAAATAAATAAATATCGGGCGACCATTGAACACAAATTGTTTAATCATCGATAGTCTACTAGCGATCGGCAACACTAGTTGAAAAACATTTGACATTTCGTTGGTTCAATTAACCATTACAATACGATGTCTCATCCCGGTACCAATTTTTATACTGGCGTAAATGACAATTGTAAATGTAAACGAAAATAAAACCATTACGATCGGGCAACCGCGGTCGGCCTGCTGTACCCAGTCCAGGCGTAGCGTAGCATCACCTAAAACCGCATTGTCGCTGAGCATCAGGTCCCTTGTGATCAAAGGCTACCCTATCAAGACTTAAAAAAATAACATTCTAGTTTGTAGTTGTTGTTATATTTAATAGAAGAAAAGACTTGTTTCTTAGAATATCTATGATTGTAATTAATTAATTTTTTCTTTTTCTTTTTTTTTTTTTCGTTTTTTAATGCCCGCACAATCTCATACATAGGCTCTGACCCCTAACTAGGTTTCCCTGTATCTAGGGTATCAGAAACTACGAGGATCGGGGACCCACAACACCCAGACACAGAACAAATACTTGCGCTTTTTTTTTCAATGCACAAATATTTATCCTGTAGCGGGAATCGAACCCGCGACCTCACGCTTCACAGTCGGCTATCCGCCCATTGCGCCATATCGGTCGTCAAATTTCGTTCAATTAAAATAATGTCGCAATTTTATATTGATGTTAAGGAGAGCCATACAAACTGTTATTTATCCCGCCTTTGGGGATTCTTTTAATTCTTCAGCTTCAGATATCTACATAAATACTTGTACATAATTCTAAGATTAAGATTTTAAGATTCTTCTATTTTTTTATTCTACTTATCAATAGATATATTAGTAAGTATAGATTACTAGCGACCCGCCTTGCAGGAAAAGTAATGTTTTCCCATATATAGGTAAATATAAACACCCCATGTCTAATTTCAGTTTTGTAATTCTTTTATGTTTGAAATTTCATGTTTATTATACTCGTACATGTATCCTGTCCTACTAATATTATAAATGCGAAAATTTGTATGCACGTGTGTGTGAAAGTGTGATTTTTTTATCTCAGAAAGAAGTTCCTATGGTATAAGGGGACCGTGGGGCGCAACTAGTAGATATCTAAAAGTGAAATACAATAAAATTCCCTAATCACTTATACTTATACACACTATTTATCTAGAACCCATGAAATTTAAGCAAAACTGTCTAACGTTTTGTTTACGAATAAGGCATTAGGAACTTAGAATTGCTGATGAGACATTTCATATTCAGTTCTTAGCAAAGTAGGTAGATTACGTAATGTGAATATCCTAACTCATTAAATTTTATGCCCTCTGAAAATCATGAATAAATAAATATATTCTTACCTACAATTAATTTATATTTTTATATTGAATATTACTTGACATAGAGAATATGAGGAAAGGTAGCACTTGAAAGCAAAGAAGCAAAGAAAATACCTATAAAAGGCTTTGTACTGAGTGACTGACTAACTAACTAACACATAGACAACGTACGGTCCAAACCGCTTGTTTTATTTGTTTTTTTTATTTTATTTATTCTATATATTTTATTTCATTTGTTTATTTTGTTTTTTTTTTATTTATTTCATTACGTTCATTTCGTTCACTTCGTTCATTTCGTTCATTTCGTTCATTTCGTTCATTTTATTTATTTTATTTTATTTGGGTGACTTACTACATAACATAACATAGGTTAAGGAGTAAATAACACAAGCCTCCACAGATAAGAAAGGAAATAATTAATAAACCATGCAAACATAGCCTACTAAAACACATAGAAGAGTAAAATGAAACTAATTTTTTTTTGTGTCATGTATGTTTGTATGAAAATCGCGGGACAGGATTCATCAGCTTATTACATTCTCACTGCTAAGTCACAGGCCTTCTTTCAGATAGAGAGTATGGGCCGTAATACACCACTCCGGGCCCAGTGCGGGTTGGCGAATAGGCTAGTGGCCTCAAAGTTTTCAGACCGTTCGAAGGCCTCCGACATAGCCTAAATACTATCTTATGACAACAATAGGGTCAAGTCGCTTAAAATCATAAAAAAATATTTTATTCAAAACTAGCAGTTCCCCGCGGTTTCACCTGCGTGGGCTACAGCTTTATGCATGCAAAGTTCGTTCATTTCGTTCATTTCTTTAATTTCATTCATTTCGTTCATTTCGTTCATTTCGTTCATTTCGTTCATTTCGTTCATTTCGTTCATTTCGTTCATTTCGTTCATTTCGTTCATTTCGTTCATTTCGTTCATTTCGTTCATTTCGTTCATTTCGTTCATTTCGTTCATTTCGTTCATTTCGTTCATTTCGTTCATTTCGTTCATTTCGTTCATATCATTCATTTTATTTATTTTATTTTATTTGGGTGACTTACAACATAACATAGGTTAAGGAGTAAATAACACAAGCCTCCACAGATAAGAAAGGAAATAATAAACCATGCAAACATAGCCTACTAAAACACATAGAAGAGTAAAATGAAACTATTTTTTTTTTGTGTCATGTATGTTTGTATGAAAATCGCGGGACAGGATTCATCAGCTTATTACATTCTCACTGCTAAGTCACAGGCCTTCTTTCAGATAGAGAGTATGGGCCGTAATACACCACTCCGGGCCCAGTGCGGGTTGGCGAATAGGCTAGTGGCCTCAAAGTTTTCAGACCGTTCGAAGGCCTCCGACATAGCCTAAATACTATCTTATGACAACAATAGGGTCAAGTCGCTTAAAATCATAAAAAAATATTTTATTCAAAACTAGCAGTTCCCCGCGGTTTCACCTGCGTGGGCTACAGCTTTATGCATGCAAAGTTCGTTCATTTCGTTCATTTCTTTAATTTCATTCATTTCGTTCATTTCGTTCATTTCGTTCATTTCGTTCATTTCGTTCATTTCGTTCATTTCGTTCATTTCGTTCATTTCGTTCATTTCGTTCATTTCGTTCATTTCGTTCATTTCGTTCATTTCGTTCATTTCGTTCATTTCGTTCATTTCGTTCATTTCGTTCATTTCGTTCATTTCGTTCATTTCGTTCATATCATTCATTTTATTTATTTTATTTTATTTGGGTGACTTACTACATAACATAACATAGGTTAAGGAGTAAATAACACAAGCCTCCACAGATAAGAAAGGAAATAATTAATAAACCATGCAAACATAGCCTACTAAAACACATAGAAGAGTAAAATGAAACTATTTTTTTTTGTGTCATGTATGTTTGTATGAAAATCGCGGGACAGGAAAAATATTTTATTCAAAACTAGCAGTTCCCCGCGGTTTCACCTGCGTGGGCTACAGCTTTATGCATGCAAAGTTCGTTCATTTCGTCCATTTCGTTCATTTCGTTCATTTCGTTCATTTCGTTCATTTCGTTCATTTCGTTCACTTCGTTCATAAATAACACAAGCCTCCACAGATAAGAAAGGAAATAATTAATAAACCATGCAAACATAGCCTACTAAAACACATAGAAGAGTAAAATGAAACTATTTTTTTTTTGTGTCATGTATGTTTGTATGAAAATCGCGGGACAGGATTCATCAGCTTATTACATTCTCACTGCTAAGTCACAGGCCTTCTTTCAGATAGAGAGTATGGGCCGTAATACACCACTCCGGGCCCAGTGCGGGTTGGCGAATAGGCTAGTGGCCTCAAAGTTTTCAGACCGTTCGAAGGCCTCCGACATAGCCTAAATACTATCTTATGACAACAATAGGGTCAAGTCGCTTAAAATCATAAAAAAATATTTTATTCAAAACTAGCAGTTCCCCGCGGTTTCACCTGCGAGGGCTACAGCTTTATGCATGCAAAGTTCGTTCATTTCGTTCATTTCGTTCATTTCGTTCATTTCGTTCATTTCGTTCATTTCGTTCATTTCGTTCATTTCGTTCATTTCGTTCATTTCGTTCATTTCGTTCATTTCGTTCATTTCGTTCATTTCGTTCATTTCGTTCATTTCGTTCATTTCGTTCATTTCGTTCATTTCGTTCATTTCGTTCATTTCGTTCATTTCGTTCATTTCGTTCATTTCGTTCATTTCGTTCATTTCGTTCATTTCGTTCATTTCGTTCATTTCGTTCATTTCGTTCATTTCGTTCATATCATTCATTTTATTTATTTTATTTTATTTGGGTGACTTACTACATAACATAACATAGGTTAAGGAGTAAATAACACAAGCCTCCACAGATAAGAAAGGAAATAATTAATAAACCATGCAAACATAGCCTACTAAAACACATAGAAGAGTAAAATGAAACTATTTTTTTTTGTGTCATGTATGTTTGTATGAAAATCGCGGGACAGGAAAAATATTTTATTCAAAACTAGCAGTTCCCCGCGGTTTCACCTGCGTGGGCTACAGCTTTATGCATGCAAAGTTCGTTCATTTCGTCCATTTCGTTCATTTCGTTCATTTCGTTCATTTCGTTCATTTCGTTCATTTCGTTCACTTCGTTCATAAATAACACAAGCCTCCACAGATAAGAAAGGAAATAATTAATAAACCATGCAAACATAGCCTACTAAAACACATAGAAGAGTAAAATGAAACTATTTTTTTTTTGTGTCATGTATGTTTGTATGAAAATCGCGGGACAGGATTCATCAGCTTATTACATTCTCACTGCTAAGTCACAGGCCTTCTTTCAGATAGAGAGTATGGGCCGTAATACACCACTCCGGGCCCAGTGCGGGTTGGCGAATAGGCTAGTGGCCTCAAAGTTTTCAGACCGTTCGAAGGCCTCCGACATAGCCTAAATACTATCTTATGACAACAATAGGGTCAAGTCGCTTAAAATCATAAAAAAATATTTTATTCAAAACTAGCAGTTCCCCGCGGTTTCACCTGCGTGGGCTACAGCTTTATGCATGCAAAGTTCGTTCATTTCGTTCATTTCGTTCATTTCGTTCATTTTGTTCATTTCGTTCATATCGTTCATATCATTCATTTTATTTATTTTATTTTATTTGGGTGACTTACTACATAACATAACATAGGTTAAGGAGTAAATAACACAAGCCTCCACAGATAAGAAAGGAAATAATTAATAAACCATGCAAACATAGCCTACTAAAACACATAGACGAGTAAAATGAAACTATTTTTTTTTTGTGTCATGTATGTTTGTATGAAAATCGCGGGACAGGATTCATCAGCTTATTACATTCTCACTGCTAAGTCACAGGCCTTCTTTCAGATAGAGAGTATGGGCCGTAATACACCACTCCGGGCCCAGTGCGGGTTGGCGAATAGGCTAGTGGCCTCAAAGTTTTCAGACCGTTCGAAGGCCTCCGACATAGCCTAAATACTATGTTATGACAACAATAGGGTCAAGTCGCTTAAAATCATAAAAAAATATTTTATTCAAAACTAGCAGTTCCCCGCGGTTTCACCTGCGTGGGCTACAGCTTTATGCATGCAAAGTTCGTTCATTTCGTTCATTTCGTTCATTTCGTTCATTTCGTTCATTTCGTTCATTTCGTTCATTTCGTTCATTTCGTTCATTTCGTTCATTTCGTTCATTTCGTTCATTTCGTTCATTTCGTTCATTTCGTTCATTTCGTTCATTTCGTTCATTTCGTTCATTTCGTTCATTTCGTTCATTTCGTTCATTTCGTTCATTTCGTTCATTTCGTTCATTTCGTTCATTTCGTTCATTTCGTTCATTTCGTTCATTTCGTTCATTTCGTTCATATCATTCATTTTATTTATTTTATTTTATTTGGGTGACTTACTACATAACATAACATAGGTTAAGGAGTAAATAACACAAGCCTCCACAGATAAGAAAGGAAATAATTAATAAACCATGCAAACATAGCCTACTAAAACACATAGAAGAGTAAAATGAAACTATTTTTTTTTGTGTCATGTATGTTTGTATGAAAATCGCGGGACAGGAAAAATATTTTATTCAAAACTAGCAGTTCCCCGCGGTTTCACCTGCGTGGGCTACAGCTTTATGCATGCAAAGTTCGTTCATTTCGTCCATTTCGTTCATTTCGTTCATTTCGTTCATTTCGTTCATTTCGTTCATTTCGTTCATTTCGTTCACTTCGTTCATAAATAACACAAGCCTCCACAGATAAGAAAGGAAATAATTAATAAACCATGCAAACATAGCCTACTAAAACACATAGAAGAGTAAAATGAAACTATTTTTTTTTTGTGTCATGTATGTTTGTATGAAAATCGCGGGACAGGATTCATCAGCTTATTACATTCTCACTGCTAAGTCACAGGCCTTCTTTCAGATAGAGAGTATGGGCCGTAATACACCACTCCGGGCCCAGTGCGGGTTGGCGAATAGGCTAGTGGCCTCAAAGTTTTCAGACCGTTCGAAGGCCTCCGACATAGCCTAAATACTATCTTATGACAACAATAGGGTCAAGTCGCTTAAAATCATAAAAAAATATTTTATTCAAAACTAGCAGTTCCCCGCGGTTTCACCTGCGTGGGCTACAGCTTTATGCATGCAAAGTTCGTTCATTTCGTTCATTTCTTTAATTTCATTCATTTCGTTCATTTCGTTCATTTCGTTCATTTCGTTCATTTCGTTCATTTCGTTCATTTCGTTCATTTCGTTCATTTCGTTCATTTCGTTCATTTCGTTCATTTCGTTCATTTCGTTCATTTCGTTCATTTCGTTCATTTCGTTCATTTCGTTCATTTCGTTCATTTCGTTCATTTCGTTCATATCATTCATTTTATTTATTTTATTTTATTTGGGTGACTTACTACATAACATAACATAGGTTAAGGAGTAAATAACACAAGCCTCCACAGATAAGAAAGGAAATAATTAATAAACCATGCAAACATAGCCTACTAAAACACATAGAAGAGTAAAATGAAACTATTTTTTTTTGTGTCATGTATGTTTGTATGAAAATCGCGGGACAGGAAAAATATTTTATTCAAAACTAGCAGTTCCCCGCGGTTTCACCTGCGTGGGCTACAGCTTTATGCATGCAAAGTTCGTTCATTTCGTCCATTTCGTTCATTTCGTTCATTTCGTTCATTTCGTTCATTTCGTTCATTTCGTTCACTTCGTTCATAAATAACACAAGCCTCCACAGATAAGAAAGGAAATAATTAATAAACCATGCAAACATAGCCTACTAAAACACATAGAAGAGTAAAATGAAACTATTTTTTTTTTGTGTCATGTATGTTTGTATGAAAATCGCGGGACAGGATTCATCAGCTTATTACATTCTCACTGCTAAGTCACAGGCCTTCTTTCAGATAGAGAGTATGGGCCGTAATACACCACTCCGGGCCCAGTGCGGGTTGGCGAATAGGCTAGTGGCCTCAAAGTTTTCAGACCGT
The DNA here is from genome assembly GCA_931315375.2 of Opisthograptis luteolata. NCBI lineage: Eukaryota > Metazoa > Arthropoda > Insecta > Lepidoptera > Geometridae > Opisthograptis > Opisthograptis luteolata. Next base: position 5,601,391 of record OV928047.1, on the reverse strand, counting down.
TCGAAGGCCTCCGACATAGCCTAAATACTATCTTATGACAACAATAGGGTCAAGTCGCTTAAAATCATAAAAAAATATTTTATTCAAAACTAGCAGTTCCCCGCGGTTTCACCTGCGAGGGCTACAGCTTTATGCATGCAAAGTTCATTTCGTTCACTTCGTTCACTTCGTTCATTTCGTTCATTTCGTTAATTTCGTTAATTTCGTTAATTTCGTTAATTTCGTTAATTTCGTTCATTTCGTTCATTTCGTTCATTTCGTTCATTTCGTTCATTTCGTTCATTTCGTTCATTTCGTTCATTTCGTTCATTTCGTTCATTTCGTTCATTTCGTTCATTTCGTTCATTTCGTTCATTTCGTTCATTTCGTTCATTTCGTTCATTTCGTTCATTTCGTTCATTTCGTTCATTTCGTTAATATCGTTAATTTCGTTCATTTCGTTCATTTTGTTCATTTCGTTCATTTTGTTCATTTCGTTCATTTCGTTCATATCATTCATTTTATTTATTTTATTTTATTTGGGTGACTTACTACATAACATAACATAGGTTAAGGAGTAAATAACACAAGCCTCCACAGATAAGAAAGGAAATAATTAATAAACCATGCAAACATAGCCTACTAAAACACATAGAAGAGTAAAATGAAACTATTTTTTTTTGTGTCATGTATGTTTGTATGAAAATCGCGGGACAGGAAAAATATTTTATTCAAAACTAGCAGTTCCCCGCGGTTTCACCTGCGTGGGCTACAGCTTTATGCATGCAAAGTTCGTTCATTTCGTTCATTTCGTTCATTTCGTTCATTTCGTTCATTTCGTTCATTTCGTTCATTTCGTTCACTTCGTTCATAAATAACACAAGCCTCCACAGATAAGAAAGGAAATAATTAATAAACCATGCAAACATAGCCTACTAAAACACATAGAAGAGTAAAATGAAACTATTTTTTTTTTGTGTCATGTATGTTTGTATGAAAATCGCGGGACAGGATTCATCAGCTTATTACATTCTCACTGCTAAGTCACAGGCCTTCTTTCAGATAGAGAGTATGGGCCGTAATACACCACTCCGGGCCCAGTGCGGGTTGGCGAATAGGCTAGTGGCCTCAAAGTTTTCAGACCGTTCGAAGGCCTCCGACATAGCCTAAATACTATCTTATGACAACAATAGGGTCAAGTCGCTTAAAATCATAAAAAAATATTTTATTCAAAACTAGCAGTTCCCCGCGGTTTCACCTGCGAGGGCTACAGCTTTATGCATGCAAAGTTCGTTCATTTCGTTCATTTCGTTCATTTCGTTAATTTCGTTCATTTCGTTAATTTCGTTCATTTCGTTCATTTCGTTCATTTCGTTCATTTCGTTAATTTCGTTCATTTCGTTAATTTCGTTCATTTCGTTCATTTTGTTCATTTCGTTCATTTCGTTCATTTCGTTCATTTCGTTCATTTCGTTCATTTCGTTCATTTCGTTCATTTCGTTCATTTCGTTCATTTCGTTCATTTCGTTCATTTCGTTCATTTCGTTCATTTCGTTCATTTCGTTCATTTCGTTCATTTCGTTCATTTCGTTCATTTCGTTCATTTCGTTCATTTCGTTCATTTCGTTCATTTCGTTCATTTCGTTCATTTCGTTCATTTCGTTCATTTCGTTCATTTCGTTCATTTCGTTCATTTCGTTCATTTCGTTCATTTCGTTCATTTCGTTCATTTCGTTCATTTCGTTCATTTCGTTCATTTCGTTCATTTCGTTCATTTCGTTCATTTCGTTCATTTCGTTCATTTCGTTCATTTCGTTCATTTCGTTCATTTCGTTCATTTCGTTCATTTCGTTCATTTCGTTCATTTCGTTCATTTCGTTCATTTCGTTCATTTCGTTCATTTCGTTCATTTCGTTCATTTCGTTCATTTCGTTCATTTCGTTCATTTCGTTCATTTCGTTCATTTCGTTCATATCATTCATTTTATTTATTTTATTTTATTTGGGTGACTTACTACATAACATAACATAGGTTAAGGAGTAAATAACACAAGCCTCCACAGATAAGAAAGGAAATAATTAATAAACCATGCAAACATAGCCTACTAAAACACATAGAAGAGTAAAATGAAACTATTTTTTTTTGTGTCATGTATGTTTGTATGAAAATCGCGGGACAGGAAAAATATTTTATTCAAAACTAGCAGTTCCCCGCGGTTTCACCTGCGTGGGCTACAGCTTTATGCATGCAAAGTTCGTTCATTTCGTCCATTTCGTTCATTTCGTTCATTTCGTTCATTTCGTTCATTTCGTTCATTTCGTTCATTTCGTTCACTTCGTTCATAAATAACACAAGCCTCCACAGATAAGAAAGGAAATAATTAATAAACCATGCAAACATAGCCTACTAAAACACATAGAAGAGTAAAATGAAACTATTTTTTTTTTGTGTCATGTATGTTTGTATGAAAATCGCGGGACAGGATTCATCAGCTTATTACATTCTCACTGCTAAGTCACAGGCCTTCTTTCAGATAGAGAGTATGGGCCGTAATACACCACTCCGGGCCCAGTGCGGGTTGGCGAATAGGCTAGTGGCCTCAAAGTTTTCAGACCGTTCGAAGGCCTCCGACATAGCCTAAATACTATCTTATGACAACAATAGTTTTTTTTTTTTTTTTATTTTTAGTTTACATCAATGATTTGCCCAGCCTTGTTAGTGACAATCACGAAATAGTATTGTTTGCTGATGATACGTCACTTTTATTTAAGTTAAAGCGACAACATAACATTTCTGACGACGTGAACAATGCTCTCTCCAAAGTTACAGACTGGTTTGATGCGAACAATTTGATGTTAAATGGAAAAAAGACAAAATGCTTGAGATTTGTGCTGCCCAATGTTAAAGAAGTACCAACAAATGTAAAAATTAAGGACGAAGAATTGGACCTTGTCAAGACTACAGTATTCTTAGGCATAACTTTAGATCACAAATTGCAATGGGGTCCACATATTGTCAGTCTATCGAGCAGACTTAGCTCTGCAGCATATGCTGTAAAGAAGATCCGTCACCTTACTGACGTTGATACAGCCAGACTAGTCTATTTCAGCTATTTTCACAGCATTATGTCCTATGGAATATTGCTGTGGGGAAACGCTGCTGATATTAACACCATATTTGTATTGCAGAAGAGAGCTGTTCGTGCGATTTATAACATGGGCCCCAGAGAATCTTTAAGAATTAAGTTTAAAGAAACCAAAATAATGACAGTTATTTGTCAATATATTTATGAAAATGTAATGTACATACGGAAAAATTTAAATAGCTTCAAAAAGAGAAGTGATTATCACAATTTTAATACTAGAAACAAAGATAAAATTGCTGTACCCACCACTAGGCTCCATAAAGTTAGCAACTCGTTCAAAGGTCAATGTGTACGCTTTTTCAACAAAATCCCAAGTGAAATTCAAGACTTGTCTATAACAAAATTTCAAATTCGTATAAAGAGAAATCTCATTAGTAAAGCTTATTATAAAATATCGGACTATCTAGATGACAAACAAGCTTGGGATTGTAGTTAATCTATCTATCTTTCTTTCTATCTATCTATTCTCCCTATTTCCCCTATTCTAACCATTTTCGGTAAACAGCCAAAACAGTCATGCTCACGAAAGTGACTTTGCTTGCAGCGGCGTCATGTGTCGGGTCGCCCTCTTCCCTCTCATATGGTCGAGGAGAGCGATGGCTGGCACATGCGTCAACTCGTGAACGGGTGCTGCTTGTGGGGTCTGGTCTGCTTTGGTTGTGATCCCGCAACTCGTTAATATTCATGTTCCCATATCCCAATGTGTACAACCAAACAAGAGAAATCTTCTTATTAGTAAAGCTAAATAAAAAATATCGGACTATTAGATGACAAAAAAAAAAGCTTGGGATTTTAGTGAACTTGCTCCAATTCAATCAATTAGTAATAAGAATAAAATTGTCAATGTGATCGCGCCAAAAAAATTACCTGCCGGGCGTTTCTTGCCTGTTCTTTTGCCGGCGTAAGGAGGTTGGAACAGGCGTAGCTAGTTTTAAGTTGACGTTTTAAAGTGATCACAATGTATCCTATTGAATAAACATATTTTTGATTTTGATTTTGATTTTGAATAGGGTCAAGTCGCTTAAAATCATAAAAAAATATTTTATTCAAAACTAGCAGTTCCCCGCGGTTTCACCTGCGAGGGCTACAGCTTTATGCATGCAAAGTTCATTTCGTTCACTTCGTTCACTTCGTTCACTTCGTTCATTTCGTTCATTTCGTTAATTTCGTTAATTTCGTTCATTTCGTTCATTTCGTTCATTTCGTTCATTTCGTTCATTTCGTTCATTTCGTTCATTTCGTTCATTTCGTTCATTTCGTTCATTTCGTTCATTTCGTTCATTTCGTTCATTTCGTTCATTTCGTTCATTTCGTTCATTTCGTTCATTTCGTTCATTTCGTTCATTTCGTTCATTTCGTTCATTTCGTTCATTTTGTTCATTTCGTTAATTTCGTTAATATCGTTAATTTCGTTCATTTCGTTCATTTTGTTCATTTCGTTCATTTTGTTCATTTCGTTCATTTCGTTCATATCATTCATTTTATTTATTTTATTCTATTTGGGTGACTTACTACATAACATAACATAGGTTAAGGAGTAAATAACACAAGCCTCCACAGATAAGAAAGGAAATAATTAATAAACCATGCAAACATAGCCTACTAAAACACATAGAAGAGTAAAATGAAACTATTTTTTTTTTGTGTCATGTATGTTTGTATGAAAATCGCGGGACAGGATTCATCAGCTTATTACATTCTCACTGCTAAGTCACAGGCCTTCTTTCAGATAGAGAGTATGGGCCGTAATACACCACTCCGGGCCCAGTGCGGGTTGGCGAATAGGCTAGTGGCCTCAAAGTTTTCAGACCGTTCGAAGGCCTCCGACATAGCCTAAATACTATCTTATGACAACAATAGGGTCAAGTCGCTTAAAATCATAAAAAAATATTTTATTCAAAACTAGCAGTTCCCCGCGGTTTCACCTGCGAGGGCTACAGCTTTATGCATGCAAAGTTCGTTCATTTCGTTCATTTCGTTCATTTCGTTCATTTCGTTCATTTCGTTAATTTCGTTCATTTCGTTAATTTCGTTCATTTCGTTCATTTCGTTCATTTCGTTCATTTCGTTCATTTCGTTAATTTCGTTAATTTCGTTAATTTCGTTCATTTCGTTCATTTTGTTCATTTCGTTCATTTCGTTCATTTCGTTCATTTCGTTCATTTCGTTCATTTCGTTCATTTCGTTCATTTCGTTCATTTCGTTCATTTCGTTCATTTCGTTCATTTCGTTCATTTCGTTCATTTCGTTCATTTCGTTCATTTCGTTCATTTCGTTCATTTCGTTCATTTCGTTCATTTCGTTCATTTCGTTCATTTCGTTCATTTCGTTCATTTCGTTCATTTCGTTCATTTCGTTCATTTCGTTCATTTCGTTCATTTCGTTCATTTCGTTCATTTCGTTCATTTCGTTCATTTCGTTCATTTCGTTCATTTCGTTCATTTCGTTCATTTCGTTCATTTCGTTCATTTCGTTCATTTCGTTCATTTCGTTCATTTCGTTCATTTCGTTCATTTCGTTCATTTCGTTCATTTCGTTCATTTCGTTCATTTCGTTCATTTCGTTCATTTCGTTCATTTCGTTCATTTCGTTCATTTCGTTCATTTCGTTCATATCATTCATTTTATTTATTTTATTTTATTTGGGTGACTTGCTACATAACATAACATAGGTTAAGGAGTAAATAACACAAGCCTCCACAGATAAGAAAGGAAATAATTAATAAACCATGCAAACAGCCTACTAAAACACATAGACGAGTAAAATGAAACTATTTTTTTTTTGTGTCATGTATGTTTGTATGAAAATCGCGGGACAGGATTCATCAGCTTATTACATTCTCACTGCTAAGTCACAGGCCTTCTTTCAGATAGAGAGTATGGGCCGTAATACACCACTCCGGGCCCAGTGCGGGTTGGCGAATAGGCTAGTGGCCTCAAAGTTTTCAGACCGTTCGAAGGCCTCCGACATAGCCTAAATACTATCTTATGACAACAATAGGGTCAAGTCGCTTAAAATCATAAAAAAATATTTTATTCAAAACTAGCAGTTCCCCGCGGTTTCACCTGCGTGGGCTACAGCTTTATGCATGCAAAGTTCGTTCATTTCGTTCATTTCGTTCATTTCGTTCATTTCGTTCATTTCGTTCATTTCGTTCATTTCGTTCATTTCGTTCATATCATTCATTTTATTTATTTTATTTTATTTGGGTGACTTACTACATAACATAACATAGGTTAAGGAGTAAATAACACAAGCCTCCACAGATAAGAAAGGAAATAATTAATAAACCACGCAAACATAGCCTACTAAAACACATAGAAGAGTAAAATGAAACTATTTTTTTTTTGTGTCATGTATGTTTGTATGAAAATCGCGGGACAGGATTCATCAGCTTATTACATTCTCACTGCTAAGTCACAGGCCTTCTTTCAGATAGAGAGTATGGGCCGTAATACACCACTCCGGGCCCAGTGCGGGTTGGCGAATAGGCTAGTGGCCTCAAAGTTTTCAGACCGTTCGAAGGCCTCCGACATAGCCTAAATACTATCTTATGACAACAATAGGGTCAAGTCGCTTAAAATCATAAAAAAATATTTTATTCAAAACTAGCAGTTCCCCGCGGTTTCACCTGCGTGGGCTACAGCTTTATGCATGCAAAGTCTCGGTCCGATCGGTTTAAAATTGACAAACTTTCATTCCCTATTTTATCCCCATGGGGGTGAATTAATCAAACTCCTTTCTTAGCGGATGCCCACGTCATAACATCTACCTGCATGCCAAATTTCAGCCCGATCCGTCCAGTTGTTTGGGCTGTGCGTTGATAGATCACTATGTCAGTCAGTCACCTTTGAGTTATATATTTAGATAAAGCTTTTAAGTTTTTGTTAAATTTATTAAAGAAATGGAATGAATATTAAAATAAACAAAATAAATAAATACCTAAAAGTGTACATACTTAATACAATATGAACCTTGTTTACAGACAACGGTTTCTTAGAATATGGACCTATATTGGTACATATTACTCACAGAAACAACGAAAATAATTTATCTCTTGAACGAATTTCGCTAAGGGGCTAAATGAGGTCCACGTTTTGTACGACTGAGTTCATTAGCGACAAAGGACATAATATAATTACTGATTTATAGCGCAGTAGCTAACGAACACAATAATACTACATTTTTATATATAGGAAGGTATATCATAAAGAGCTACGTGATTTTAGATTACGGGCCGAGCCAGATCAAAGGTGCGAGGGCGGCGTTCGTTTTATTAAGTTTTCCTAATAGGCTTATAAAGATTGAAGTGAATTAATGAAAATGTAGCATTTATTGTTAAGGAAAAATTAAACAAATTTGACCAATGTTTCATGATTGGATCCATATACAGTTAGTTCCCTTAGACAAAGATATGGAAAATTGGTGCGGACAAATGAATTCTGCACCCAATAATTCAATTGATAGAGCTGACTGTGTAGCGTTTGACCACTAGTCACCTGATGTTAAGTGATGATGTGGTTGGTGAATGTGGTGAACTGGCTCTCAAACTGTTATGCCAGAACAGACCAGAAGGTGATGATGGTGACAGATTCTTAACTTGAAGATGGTAGATAGCCAAGCGACCAGTATTTAATGCCCTACCACCACGCAAATTTTTCACCCGTAATAAATATTTGACATGTAAATTTACACACAAATACGAAGATACTGGTCACACAATCGTGAGTTACTACTTTACAACTACCACCTAATAAATAAAATAAATAAATAAAATAAAAAATCAATTTATTGCCACTATAACACAGAGACTTATCCTAGATTCTAGTTACTTATCTAATTAATTAAAGGGCAATAGGGAAGCTTCAGCATGTGCTGCATTCCCATAACAATTATTATGTGAACGCAGCGCTGTTTTTCAAACTACCCTATGCTCGGACAGATCTTCGCCGATAAAATTGGTTACAAAAAAATGCGGTATATTTCCGGGGTTTCTTATATATTAGCATTACGTATTGTAAATACTAATAGTTACCGTGTTTTTATTTTGAAATACCTTCTTTTACAAACATTGCTTTTCTCATTTCACAGTACAACTTCAATTTTACAATGGCAACCTATAAATCTCTATATCGCATTCCAACTTTCCCACTGTTGACACATAAGTTTACTGCGACACGTACGCGTTAGTATTATACCTAACCGGGTTCGGTAATTTCGGTACATGCCTCTAATCCAATTAGCTATTAAGATCCGTGGGTCGAATATTAATTCGGCACCGGTCCCGCTTTGTAAGGAAAGCGTGACCTTATATTATGTAGGCTTGGGTGTGGACACAGGGGCAATGCCAATTGTTTGTATTGATTTCCTCTATTGGATAAATGGGTATTGTTGTTGAGTAAGGTTGTTTATTGTAAAAATGTGTTTTAGGTTTGCCTATGTTACAACTTCAGTTTTGTGTGCCTACTCGGAAATTGAATCGTAGACTTCTTTGAACGTATTCAAACCGTTGCTGACTTGCATATTTTTTTTTTAGTGTCTCTTGAATCGAGTAGGTATACTAACGCTAAAATAGAAAAACAAAATATGCGATTTTACAGAGTTTCTATTCGTAACAATAAAGGCAAAAGTATCATGCTTAATGCTAAGTTTCAACTAATAAGAACTGGAGCAAAAATATTATGCGTAGCCCTAGTATCCACATCATCAGCTTCTTACATTCCCATTGCTGTGACTCTGGCTTTCTCTCAGAGAGAGAGGCTATAGTCTAGCCATAAATAGAGTTAAACTGTTCTCTCAGTACTGCAAAATATATCACATTAACTTTGAATCCCAAACACCTTTCAAAGTTATGGGTTACATACGATTCAATGATACAAAGTGAAAAAAACAGCAACATTTTCCATCCTCATTTCTCAATCTCTAATTAGTATAAACTTCCCGGAATCTCATCAAATAGTAAATATATGGTAATATAATTGAGAGTACCTACCCGTCTACTCGGTAACATAATTTAAGCTAATACTCTGATACGTACTTCACATAATTACGCGAATTAAGGAATCATTATCACTTAATTAAATTATTAATACCAATGGAGAGGTTCAAAGTAAGCTGTGAAGATCGAATACAAATCTGAACACTATAGAGGTACTATAAAGGCGCAATACTACTAATCCTGGCAAGTAATCAGTGAAACATCACATATACAAATCTGAGCTGACATGATATCCTCATCGCAGAAATCATTTTCAGAACATTGCTTGTTTTATTTGGTACATCTTGATTTATTTTTCAAGACTGTAATGTTCATATATTTATTTTTTACATACTGACTCTGTTATCTAGATTTTTTTATCTTAAACGAGATGTTAAATAATGTATTTTGTTAAATTATAGAAATGCCTCGCAGTAGTGACAACGCTTGAGTTACGCGCCGAAGATACGAATTAGTCAACTGTTTCCTGAATAATTTACGCTCATTTCTCTTCTACATTAGCTATGTCTTCGGTGATTGCGAGTAAATAGAGCCATCCAAGACATCCCTAATTGATTCCGGAACACAATGAACTGGCGGAATTTCCTGAATGCATAATACATATTCATCTTGAAATATCTTGCCACGTGTGGTGTGTATAGTACTACGCCAGTATACTCGAGGGTATATTGAATAGACGGTTGCTATTTAGTTAATAATAGAAGTAATGATAGGAAAATGCTGACATTCTTCAAGGTACGGAAATAAAACACAATATATTGAGTGTTATAAAATTCATGTACATACAAGGTGAAATTAACTGTAAGGGTGAAACCAAACGAGCGTAATTTTGTGAGTCGTGAGTCGCAGAATTTCGGTAGCATAAACTCTGCTGCATTCGGTTTCATACAAAAAGGCAGTTGGTGCCACACGACGACGTAAAATGAGTTGTCTGCTTTAGTTGAACGTAAAATGAGCGACCGAAAATACGCGACTCACAAAATTACGCTCGTGTGGCTTCACCCTAAAAAAGTTTGTGAAATTAGAACTGTCAAATATCGAATGAGTATATTTCAGTGTGCAAAGCAGAATTTAAAATTCTACTGAATATAAATTATAAGTAATACAAGTGTCGAATGAATTTCTTTGATTATGTATATACTCATACTGTGTATAAAATATCTTTGTAGTGTGTTATTATAAATTATAACTTCAGCTTTGACGACCGATATGGCGCAATGGGCGGATAGCCGACTGTGAAGCGTGAGGTCGCGGGTTCGATTCCCGCTACAGGACAAATATTTGTCCATTGAAAAAAAAAGCGCAAGTATTTGTTCTGTGTCTGGGTGTTGTGGATCCCCGATCCTCGTAGTTTCTGATACCCTAGAGACAGGGAAACCTAGTTAGGGCTATGTATGTGATTGTGCGGGCATTATTATAAAAAAAGAAAAAAAAAAAAGCTGTTCACTCGATTTTTTTTTCCTGAAGTTTCTTTTTAGTAATTATTTAAAGGATCACTCTCAGGTCTGTCTGTTATATCCGTATAGCACATTTTTATCTGTGTCTTTAAGAAGAACTTGTTTTACAAGAGGGAACTCTTCATTGAAAACGTATATTTATAATTTGATTGATAACCGGACTCTTGATTGTTCCAGATGAGGGAAAAATTCATAAGATAGTCCAGTGGACGCGTAACGGAGACAGCCAATCAGCTCTACTTGATATCTTTGACGTCACACCTGGTGAACCAATTCAGGTAACATAGAAATCATTCTTTTATATACAAGGATCTTTACAATGTTAGTGTTAAAATTCATTTTGTCCGTCATTTTTTGAAAATGATACCGTTTTAGTGACCGCTGGCATTGTTTATAACAATTTGGGTTTTTTATGGCAACTCTCATGGTTTTTTTTAAAAGTTCAGGCGATAGATTCTCTACTTCTTTGAGGATGTTCTTCTTGAGTCACCAAAACACGATACGTGAAACAATTTTCATAAATATCAAAACCTATAATTATGGCGGGATAAGATTAAATAGCTCACCCAAGCATTCTCCAGTTTTTTCAGATATTTATAAATGTTTTCTTTTCTAGGCAATGGCAATATCTCGTGTCCACGGGTCCCTGTATGCGGCGTCAGACAGGCGTGTGCTGCAACTGCGCTTGGCTCTATGCGCGCGTCGCTATGACGCATGCGTGCGTTGCTCCCGCGACCCGTACTGTGGGTGGGACCGAGACGCAGGCGTCTGTCGAGAATACATGCCCGGGTACGTATCCACGCAACGATAGGATAGCATACCAGTCAGTCAGACAGGCGCGTGCTGCAACTGCGCTTGGCTCTATGCGTCCTTCGCTACGACGCATGCGTGCGTTGCTCCCGCGACCCATGATGCGGGTGGGACCGAGACGCAGACGTCTGTCGCGAGTATATGCCCGGGTACGTATCCACGCAATTATAGGATAGCATACCAGTCAGTCAGACAGGCGCGTACTGCTACTGCGCTTGGCTCTATGCGCGCGTCGCTACGACTCATATGTGCGTTGCTCCCGCGACCCGTACTGCGGGTGGAACCGAGACGCAGGCGTCGGTCGCGAATACATGCCTGGGTACGAATCTATTTTCGCGACTATAGACAAACATGATTCTAGAATACACTGACTGTTTTTCTATTAGTGGCCCTGTTTTTCTTTTTTATCTGTCTGTCTGTCAAGACCCTTTTTCTTAAGAACGCGTTGAGGTATCAAGTTGAAATTTATATCAAATTCTTGGCTCTACAGTCTCTTTCAGCGCTTGACATAGCCTAATGACTGCTACCTTTAGACAATAACCAAGTCCAACGTGTCCTCCGAAGCACGGAAGCGCTCAGTTGTAAATACTGCTAGTGGTCACCCATCCAATTAGTGATCGCAGAGAACGTTGCCTAACCTAATTGATCGGTTATGAACGACTGAACTAGCTCCGCTACGAGCGCTACGGTTACGTGTAATTATTACAAGATTTGTCTACGCCTACTCGATGTACCGTAGCAAGAAATTACGTGGCTGAGTTCGTAGAACTGCTACATGAAGGAGCTACGAGCTACGAGTATTGGCGCACGTAGCTCTTAACCGTAAATACACTTACGACAGCTATGAATCATTCCATGTTCTGAATATCTATGAGCCTAATTCCGTTTCCGTATTAATGTTAACCAGAAATGTTATAAATATGTTAGACATGATAAAAATACGTGTTTATTATTGTTGTTTTGATGTTGTGTTGTTGTTATTTTCATCTTACAGGGTAGTGTTTGGCCACATCTAACGATAATAATCAATGATCTAGCACAAATACCACATTACAAGCTCAACTTTAAAATTAAATGGAATTGAAAAAAAAAAAAAACAAAATTGCCGAGATCAGCTTTGCTTGGTGGTAGGGTATTTTCTTGTACTCGCCTGGCTAGCTACCACCCTCTTGTTAAGAATCTGTCGCCAAGCACCTATCGGTGTGTTCCGGCAGCCTCACTTGAGAGCCAGTTCCCAGTCCAGGTGTAGCGTGGCGCCATCTTCGACCACATCGTCACTTAACATCAGGTGACTTGTGGTCAAACGCTACCCTGTAAATCGTAAAAAAAAAAAAAAAAAAAAGCTCAGTAGTGGTATGTAATGACCCTGACTTGCTTGTAGGTCGTAGGTTCAAATCCTGCAATGAGCTTGAGCTTTTGGAAAACAATGTGATGAAACCATAGGGCACTATGGTTATAATTTTTCGGAGTGATCACATTGACAATTTTATTCTTACTGCTAATTGGTTGAATTGAAGCAAGTTACAAGCAACTACAATCCCAAGAAAATAACAAGAACAAACAAAAGAGACTAACTTTACTAACCATATACTTTGACCTGTCCAGGTTGATCCAAGATGTAGCAAATGAAACAGCCGATATCTGCGACTCTTCAATCTCACGCAAGAGTGTGTCGGCGACGTGGGGCCAGAGCTTGCACCTCGGCAGCTTCGTCAAGATGCCGGAGGTCCTAGCACCGAGGGCTGTCACCTGGTACCACTACTCGAGGGAGAAGGGACGACATCCAATCACATTCAAGTAAGTAGAGCTTGGATTCCTTCAGATAATCGTTTTCAAGTTGACTACTAAAGGTCTATGCCAGCAGTCGGCAATCAACTGCCCCCGATCCTTGGAGTTTGTACATAGAATTTAAAAACATTCATCATCATCATTATCAGCCTTTCACGTTCCCACTGCTGGGACTCCGGCCTTCTCTCAGAGAGAGAGAGTATGGGCTGTAATCTACCACTCTGGCCCAGTGCGGGTTGGTAGATGTCACATGCCCTTGAATGTTGCAGTTCTTGGACATGCTGGTTTCCTCACGATGTTTTCCTTCACCATTTTGAGCGATGACAAATCCGCACATAACTTATTCAGTCATAGGTGCGGGGCCGAGAGGATTCGAACTCGGTGTCGGCGTCTTGTAAGTCGCACGCCTAAACCATTCGGCAACCATCGCTCTCATTTCTCATTCATCATATTGCCAGTCAAATATAAACCTAAAAATCTCATTGGTTTAAGTTAGTTATTGCTTCTATAACATTCCTAAAGATTGCATCATTTCTAATTTATCTAAAATTATTATTGGCACGTTACGTAAGAGTACTTTTTGGATAGTTCAACTAATATACCTACATATATTTTAGTAGTTTTTGCTATAGATATTATATGTTGTAATAATGTATCTTAGTAATAAAGTCTTGAATGATTGAATTACATTAATCTAGATTTTACTATATGAACCACATTGTTTGGTTTTGTGTTTCCCCTAATCTAACTAGAACTCAGATCTTAATCTATCTCCAATTACTATAAAGTTTGAAATCTTTTAACCATTGAAATAAATTAACCAAGACTGTTCAAATTAAACCACAAAAGCAATATATTACCACGAAAATGCTTCTTTCGAAATACCTACAATTTATTTAAAGTTGAGCTTATTACTATTCAGAACTCAAAAATTACAATAGTCAAAAACGCTGAATTCAAAAGTTATTCGAATGTAAACGAAAAATGACAATATAGTTGTAATAAAAAAAAAGCTTGTTAACTGAAAAAGAAACAGATAATCACCTACATTTTTTATTCAACTTATTGACGAGCAAAGTGCTCCCCTTACCACCCAGAATTTTGAACATCAACAGTTCAAAATCCTGCACAGCAATGCACTGCTTACGGGTACTGCATATACGAATTCAATCCAAAACACCTTAATTACCAACAAGCACCTCCAATTTCAATCGCACAAAGATAAAACAACTGTAAGTTATTCAGAAAACGCTCCAAGTCACGCATGCAACAACATTAATTAAAGGGTGGCCAAATCTTCCGTTATCTCACTTCCGTCTGTACAATTAAAATGCAAGGGGAAACTTGGGAATTAACGCTTTGTTTTATGCCTCTCTGTACTCTAATGCCTTTAAAACGTGTCTTTCCCTTTGTTCCCTGTGGTGCTTGCCGAAATTGTTTTAACCCTTTTCTGGAGTATGTGGGAAATCAATAGCAATTAGTCTGCTCCATTGGTAATTAAAAACAGGTCTTTAATTTAATCAATAGACTTATTTTGGTATTAAAGTGGTCTGATGAAATGCATTTGTTCGTAGTTCGAGTGCTAATAAAATTATGTTAAAAGAATTGTAAGCATTTATATGGTAACTTAATACATAACTTAAAAGTGTGTATTCAATTTAATAGGGAATAAAAAAGATTAAAAGGAAAATTATTCAACATTGATTTATACTTGTAGAATTCTTTTCACGTAAAATATGTTGAACTTCAAAAGAATCTTCAAAATATTAGAATATTGAAGTAAAGAAACTTAAGTGAAATTATTCATTTCTAAGTTCAATAATGCATAGACAGAATTCGTCAAAAATGTTACGCCTACGTCCTTATCTATATATTTAAACTAATACTAAAACTAAATACTAATACTTTTTTTGAAGACTCGGCCTAAAGTTAATGAAGACCGCAATACCGTTATGACTACTCAATTACCTTCATAGAGAAAACTCCCTTTTAAATATCATAAATATCATGTGACACTTAACAGTACAACGTACTTAAATTGCAATGTCCAAAAAAATATGATAGCGCAATGGGCAGTATCATCGCACAACATACTCTTAATTAGAAAGAAAATATGGAACCAGCTAAAGCTTTATTAAACCCACAACGAAACCACATATCCAACCATCAAAGCATGGTTTCAATTTCAAATCCACAAAAAGGATATTGTAATTATTGTTAATGACTAAACCCCCTCGTGCATACAAACTAACCCTTCCTCTTCATCATCAATATTAAAAAACAGTAAAATAATCTAGACCGAATTCTCATTAAAATCTGTAATAATGTAAAAACATCAAACCACATTGCAGTATTTAATATTTAAAAGTGCAATGAAACGATTTTGATCGTTGAATTTTATTTTGCAGTAAGCCGGAGAAATACATAGAGACGTCTGAGCATGGATTGTTAATAATATCGGTGAATGAGGGAGACGCTGGAAGATACGATTGCTGGCTCGGTGGATCGTTGCTCTGCTCATACAATATTACGGTCGATATACACAGGTAAGAAATATTATTTTATAACTAGAATATCTGGTACAGCTCTCTAAAGTGCTCTAAAAAACAAACAGTTGAAAGTTGAAATAACTTTCTTGTAACTGCTGAAAGGATTGTGCCAGTATCATTTGAATATTATACTTATTTTAATTTCTTATTACAGATGCTCACCTCCAGAGAAAAGTAATGAATATCAGAAAATTTATTCCAATTGGTGCCATGAATTCGAAAAATATAAAAGTGCCATGAAGACGTGGGAGCGAAAGCAAGAGGTAATTGTGTAGTTTCGATAACTTAGTATTAGGATGGTATCAGATATTGTAATTTTGACTAATCTGTTGTATTTTTGTTTTAGCAATGTGCACGGCAAAATGACTCAAATCAGAACACCCACCCGAACGAGATTGTGTGATAGCTGATGAAAATCGCCTATCTCATGTTTCAATCCGTTAATTATTACGCTGGAGCTATACCGATACCGTACGTATCGGCTAGTCTCAAGTACTTGAATATATTCTCCTGAGGAATTCAAGACATCATTCATGGCGACTCCATAGACGCGCACGCCATAAGACTAATAGTGAACTCAACCTATTGTGACTCCTTTTAGCTTTTATAAAAACACGTATTGAAAGTGTAGTGTAAACTGACATTTAGTGCAACAGTGTCATTCATCGGAACATGAGAAGGCGATTGGACTTTAAATTTTTTATGGACTCTTGAAATTTTAAAATTAATTAAACGAATAGTTGTGCGTTGCTTGTTGGTATATGGAATGAAAAATGTTAGTAAGCGGAATTTGGAAATTGTAATTAAGCTTTCCTTGGATAAGGATAGAGAATTGTTTGTTACGAATTGTAATTAGTTTTTTTATACTCGCCTGAATAGAATGTATCTTGTGTATTACTTTGCCTTAATTGTGAGGTAATCTTTTAATAACGTTTTAATTCAATTTAAGCGTAGTATTTAAGACGACTGATTTTATTATTGTCCTGAGCCTAGCACGTTTTACACGCATGCTTGAATAATATGTCTTTTTCACTCGGTAAAGAGAGAAGGCGCGCTATCGCGTGCGAAAGAGTGTGTGTGTAAATCCACAGGATCACGACAAGTTGGTCGAAATAACATTTCGAATATAAAGTTAGGAGCCGCATTACATCGCGCGATAATTCGAAATCTCCGAGGGTTGTGGGAGGGTTCACCTCATTATTTTTCCCCTATTTGTGTAAATAGTTACCCAATTTCGTTCAACTGTACTTATAATAAGTGTACGTATAATATGCACGTCCCTACACGTAATGAATATTTTTTAAGCCTGTGATATATAAGATCGTTTAAGATGTATTTTTAAGTATTCGGACGTATTGACTAAATCTATACTAAATTCTTAGTTTCCACAGTATTCTATTGCAGTTACCTAAATAAATTTAAATTCACTGAGATTGGTAAATATAGAAAAAGCAACTTATTTTAGGGCCTTAAAGTCCTGTGAGTAAATTTTTGGACAATGCCATAAAACTTTTGAAAGATTCTTTTTAAAATCTGAGTGACGATAGTGGCAATCCATTGTTTCACACTGGACTTTACATGCCCAATTTTACTGAATACAATAAAGGCAGGGTAGTTTCTAGTCCCATTTTTACAATCTATGAAACAAAGGAAACCTGTTTTACATTGATATCAATATAACCCCTTCAGAAAAAAATAACAAAAGTCACACAGCCTCTACTTTTGAAAGTATCTAATATTTATATGACTTTATATTTATAAAACTTTTTAGGAAAAGTTTATCTTTTATGTACGAATAACTTAAGTGCGACCTTCATAATAACCCTGCCTGTGTAATAATAATTATATACTATGTAATCAATACTAACTAAATGTAAGCTTACTTTAAGATAAATCCGCATTTTGGTACAAAATTGACATCATCTCGATTCACGTATCATCTTTACCTAGTACCTACTCGATTTTCATATCATAATAACGTACTTAAGCTTGTACATCGTTTTATCGATACATATTTTATAATAGAATAGTTATGTCATAATCATTTAATTATTTATAAATAGATATAGAAGCTATTGGATAACCATTATCAAAAACACACGTACTAATTAACATAAATATTTTTTCTAGAAATTTATTCAAAAATTACACTAAAAGTTCCGCTGCCATTACTAATTAGTCATAACGTTTGCTAGTATTTATTAAATGCTAAATCATAACACGTTATATTATATTAAAACTAATTGCATATAGAGGGTCATGCTCTAGGTAAGTTCCTTATATTAACATCCTATTTGTGAAGTCATTAATTATTTACTGATTTCGTATTAATTGTGTAGTTAATTAGTTATTACACAATAGAATAGAGTATTTTAAAGCATACATAGGTACAACAATTGAGAAGATTATTTTACTAAGAATTAAATTTTAATGGGTGTTAATCTGTGAGCGTAATGCTCGCTCTTAAATGATCAAATTGCTCATTAGACATCACTATAGTATTATTATGATTAATGTACTTTGTTTGTTCAACATAGAATATTACAGTGACGAAAAGATACTACGCTAACTTGCTAGTTATACTCGTAATATGTTCTATGATCAGGTTGCTAATTGTTACTAGACTTCTAAATTTAAAGATGGGCGAATGCAAATAATCTGGTCATTCGAATAATCTACGACTACCTACTAATCTTAATGTTCGAATTGAATAATAGGAATCACTAATCAGTCGACACGACAGTCGCCGGTTGCTACTCACAGGATAACGAATCGGCAATTCGTACCGAATGATCGAGTCGTCGACTTGTGGGCCTCGTTACGACTTGGTCCCATACTGCAGTTGACACGGCTGAAGGCAATCAGTCGAATTGTGCCCTAAAGTGCCACTAGTTACAAATGTCAGTCAGTCGTTCGAATGAGTCGAATGATTTATGAAGTCGGATTATTCGAATGGAATTGTTCATATTTGCACACCGCTATCTCTATTATTAACACCAAATTTTAAATAACTAGTTTGTATTTTGATCGATCATAAAATAATAAAGAATAAATGATTATGTGTGTAGATACAGTGGCATGACTATTGACTTTTAAAAAAAAAAATTTAGTTGTTACAAAATAGTTTAGAAATGGTACTATTTTATAATTTTGTACTTTTAAGGTCTTGGAAATATGATAGTTATGCTAGGAAGCATTCTTTGACTATTGTACACATTTCCAATATCACAAGTGTAATATTACAAAATAGTACAAATTCTGAACTATTTATTTCAATACCGTCTAAAAAATTACGAAAAATTTCAAAAGTCGTGCCACAAAGAGCCACACGATTATATGTTGTTTACTATTGCTAGCAGGTGTTCGATGATTATGTTACTAATTAGACATAAGCTGGTATGTTCCGGAAACCTTACTTGTGAGCCAGTTCCCGATCCAAGCGTAGTGTGGCGCCACCTTGTTTGTGGACAAACACTACCGTGTAAGACAACACACGTATCTTGTATTATTAGTATCAACATGTAATTAGTTCTGAATCTGTCGCCAAGCACCTATCGGTGTATTCCGGCAGCCTCACTTGAGAGCCAGTTCCCAGTCCAGGTATAGCGTGGCGCCATCTGAGACCACATCGTCACTTAACATCAGGTGACTTGTGGTCAAACGCTACCCTGTAAAAAGTAAAAAAAAAAAAAAATTTAGTTCGCTCAGTAAATAACACAGCGGTGATTATAAAAATTCGCTATAACGCAGTGGCGATTATAAAGATTCGCTATAACACAGCGGCGATTATAAAGATTCGCTATAACAACTATCGTAGTAGGTAGAGTATAGAAGTGATAGGTGCTTTCGTTAAGCTCTCTTATATTTTGCAAATAATAAGTATTTTTCAAACTTCTTTCATATCATACATGTAAATACTTAAATCAGAATAGATGTAAATTCGTAAGAGATATCTGAGCTTCGACATTATTATCGTATGTAAGTATTTAAGTATATATTAGTGGTAAAACTATGGACTCCCCCTCCTTTGGGGGAGGTCTTGCGCAATAATTATAATTACTAATTATCTATACTAATGTAATAGCTCTGTACATTTCACATGTTACTATACTAAGTTAAAATTCGTAACGTAGCGTAAGATTTTATATAATAAATCTATGAAATGTATCTTTGAGATTGCGTTTGATTTTCTCCCATATAATTTAAAACAGACATGCCTCAATAATATTAGAGAAAGTAACGTGAGTCGTATTCATAATGAAATATTCAACAGCTTGCACTTAAGATGGAAAGTCCAAAAATTCGGGTAATAATAAAGATCTATACCTACTGCCCGAACACCAGTCAAGTTTTTAGATTTTCAATCGTGAGTAGGCTATTGAATATTTAATTATCAGACACGTTATCTATAAATAAAAACGAAGGACATAAAGGCCCATAACATTTTCAAGAAATTACGCTACGAGCGTTTTTTCCTGGTTGCATTGCTCTCTAGTAATTTTATCAACAAATTTCTGCGAACATTTATAAGTATTTCTGTTTTGACCAATACATTTATGAGGTAATAGATACTTGCTTAAAAAACTAATTTATATAAATTAAATTATTTTTTTATGAAAATATTCAAACGCATCTCTGTCAACCACATTTAGCAACTGATAAAAGTCAATTTTTCTTTATTCAATAGGATACATTGTGATCACTTTAAAACGTCAAACTTAAAACTAGCTACGCCTGTTTCAACATCCTTACGCCGGCAAAAGAACAGGCAAGAAACGCCCGGCAGGTAATTTTTTTGGCGCGATCACATTGACAATTTTATTCTTATTACTAATTGATTGAATTGGGGCAAGTTCACTAAAATCCCAATTAATTAGATATTTACATCTACAATATAAATTAATAAACACTACTACTAATCATGATATTACTATTATTAACTATTAAACCTGTGTCATTATACTACTGGAAATAGGCCTCTCTTAAGGCATGCTGCTGAGCCCGACAGTTCTAATAAATTAGTTACATAATGTACAACACCTGCAACTACAGTTTATATGAAAGCATTAAACTACAAAGTACCTACGTAAACTTAAATTAGGTCTATTATACACTAGTGATCCGCATCACGGCTTCACCATCGAAAGTTGACATATTTACAGGCAAACTTTAACATCCCATTTTACTTTCTTCTTCTTCTTGATCTTCATCTAGAGCAAAGCTCTTGTTGGTTGACCATTTTCCATCTTGTTCGCTCCTTTTTTGACCTCTTGGTACGACATGACGTCAATCATTTCTTTGACTTTGTTTCTGTATGTCCTTCTCAGTTTACCTCTCACCTTTCACTTCCTTAAAAAAAAAGAAAAGTAGTAGTGTTTTTGAAAATGCATCATAATAATTATAAAGAATTTTCGAGAATACTTTCATATTTGATATTTACTTCCTAATAAACATTACCTACGACAAATTTTATTTATGTAGGTCTATGCCTTAGTGATTAATCAGCGAGTACATATTTCGTTTTTTTTTTATATGAATAGATATATTATTTTAGAGAAATCTACACGTAACAAAATTAACAAAGTTTAAAAATTTTGAAACAGTATCGTTGATCCATCGCCTTAGTAAAGCCAGCAGCGGCAGCCGAGAGTATAAAATAGTGTCGATTCATCAAGTCGCATACTGGGTTGACATTTTCGTCATAACAGCGTGCGAGGGCCGGACCCTCCGGTACGAGGCCGGGCGTTTCAACCGAGGGACTATAAAAAGTAAGGGCCCGTAATTATATAGTGCCACTAAACTAATTTCACGATACATTGCCGAGGAAATCTGTGCTTGGCACCGCCTCGCCTGTCGACAAAATGTGATTTTTCCGTCATCCGAACTCATGATTACTATTGTTATGTGTTATTTCGTATGAATTGCAAATGTCGCCGGGTTGCTGGCTACGTGTTTACGACGAAATTGCTCGCAATATTAATGAAAACCTGATGACGGCTGTTAAATTGTTATGACCTTCCATTTTTCAAGGTTTGCGTGCGTGTCGAGTGAACTCAGCAAGTTTTTATTTTAATTGCTGAGTGAATGTTAACAACCGTTATTAGCGATTTTGATGCTTTTACAAAAGTGGTAGGTAGTGAGTATGGGGTAGGTATCAGTCTCTAATCAACCTACCTTTAAGTAAGTATAGTTTGTACAATTAGATTTAGCAATTTTAAAATCGCACTCCTTTTACGTGATACCTTACGAAGAAAATACAATGTACCTTTTTCATGTAAGCATTAAGGTCTCGCTAGAATTCACGATAGGACGGTAAATGTCTGTCTAGTGTCTACCTATCTCAGCTTGTCACATGATATAATGAAGGACCTTTGCCTCAAGACACAATCATTTCAAATATAATTTGTATCTTTATTTGCAAAAAACATTTTTAAACAAATAGAAACAAATGTAAGTTGTCTTAAGTATTAGGATAAAAATTTGAAATACTGGTTGTATTTATGTACCTATTGGTGTATAACACCAGTAGTAGCAGTAGCAGTAGTAGTTGGTGTTATATTGGGCACATTACTTGCAGTGACTTATGTTGTAACATTTTTCTTTATATTTGTACAGACATGTATTAATTAACTTAAAAAAAAACTCTTTCAAGTCGTTGCAGGTAGATTGCCCAAACAGTACAAAATTGTTTATGTACAAAGTCAACTTAAAGATATCTCTTCAATCTAAAACTTTCTAAGCATGGCTAGGAGATTTAACAAGCAGAACGCGGATGCTGTAGGTACCTAATGCATTGTAAGTGAGAAACGCTTGACAAGTTACAACAAGTTTGTCCCAGGAAGCGGTCCGAAGATTAGATTCCAGATTGCATCATAAACCGGAGCCTTGAGTTGGAAGATAGGATTTATCAAAATGTAGGTAAAGTTAGAGCAACTGTTGTTTCAGTTGACAACTTGTACATGGATATTAAGACGAATGCTGATACATACCTACGTTGTAGACGCGCTGAGTTAAAAGTTACACTAAGAAGAGGGTTACACCAGGGAAAGTAACACGAGGGCCATCGTTGTAGTGGCCGCGGAAGAGTGCGAAAGCATTCCGTAACCCCAAGACGCTAGGTGGAACACATTGAGGTTTTAGTAGGTAAAAGCAAGACGACATCACTACTACTAAGCTATAAATGTGTTCTACGAGTATTTGTCAATCCAAGCTATCTTCATTCCAAATTTTACTCAAATCCGTTGAGCCCTTTTAGCGTAAAGAAGTAACAAACATATTCACAAATTTGCTTGGTTGTTTTTGAAGTTCCAAATTAAAGTAATATTCTGGTATACCAAATCGTAATATAAGCAATAGTTTACATATCAAAAGTTTAATTGATGACTTTCTATTTCATGACAAAGACAAAATTATTAAAATGCATCAAAAACTAACCCTAGCATTAAACAGAGGGGACAAAGAATGCAGCCACAAACATCAGGACTTCGGCATCAGTGGAGCATGTAATGTCTCATTTCACGCCACGGACTGCGGACCTCGTCTCCATTAAATAATTACTCATGGTGGAGAGTTCGGGATAAATAGGGCAGTGGCGTGGTGATGATGCACAATCCATCGTCTGAAATGTCAATATAGAGATCATCATTGCAGTAACGAAGAAACAATTGTTGGTAAGCTAAGTAAGTAGGAAGTTCCATTTTTACCATCAAATGACAACACAAACTATTTCTAAAATAATACCGTCAAGGTTGACGCTTACTATCAGATGACCGACATGATCGTAGAGCCAGTAAAAAAGGAGTGGTACCATTTACTAATGTATACCTAAACTTTCAGTTTTTACAAAAATATCAATGGGATGTTAAGATTGCTATAATGCAATGCATTTTAGACACATCACGTCATTTTTTTTTACAGCGTATTGTTGGACAGCATGTTAAGTGATGATGTGGTCGAACGACGCTACATCTGAATTATTTGGGAACTGGTTCTCAAGTAGGGCTGCCGAACACACCGATAGGTGCTTGGCGACAGATTCCAGGCAAGCAGTTGAAAATGCCCTAACGCCTAGCAATGTAAGCCTAAAGACACATAGTATTAATAACATATAACTACTTACCTAAGACAACGTAAACTGACCAACCGACAGCATGGAAGGGAGGGCAAACTGTGTAATCCTTTACACCACGGATTGCGGTACTCTCTAAACTCTAAGCGCATTACCCGAATTAATAATTAGTCGTGCTTGCGTCTGCTCGCGAAGTTTGCACACATTTACATAACAATAAAACCCTTCTACGCAATTTTGGTCGGTTACGGCAGTTTTTTTAATTAATTGGTTCGGGAACTGTGGATAATTTGGTCCGCGGAGGGTTGTTTGGTGGTCAGTTGCGTGCTAGTAAGTATTTATTAACGGTGTTTTTCTGAGTACATTATGTATTATGTACTACATAAATTAGGGAAAATAGTGACGAAAGCCATCCTAGGTCATATCTATACTTCTTTTTTCAATAATATTATGTTCTATGATAATATCTCTAGTACTATTTCATTAAGCTTATATTTACTGATTTAAGTGTCTGATTGCGTAAGTGTAAAATTGTTGTATTATTTCTTGCTACAAATAAAAATATCAAAAAAACAACGCCATTTCAATCAATATAATAGAATTGCTAGCCACTCCCCATACACTCTCGGTACTTACATTATATTGTAAAACATTTTTTCGGAACAAAAACCCTATCTGTTAATCCAGCGAATACTATCTCCATTAATTTCAGATTTGATTCAAATCCGGTCAGCAGCAGCGTCGTGAAGAGGCAAAATACACATACCACAGAACTACTACTATTGGTTACTCGCAAATTTACACAAGAATCATGCATTTCCAACATGAGATAAAATAGCCATTATTTGGCCAATAAACCTGCCCCGCTGCTTTGCTCTCTTGGAAGTTTATATTTCTTCCATTCAAACTTTAAAAGGAAACCAACCTAAAATTTCATGTTTCTATTTGAGACAGTCAGGAATATAAAAGAAGACTAAAAAAAATATAATCATGTATTTTCATGTATTTTGTATAGGAATACAAACAGCATACAAACAGCATATGATAGCTTACTTGCTGCTTATGTAACTTGTCATCAATAAAACCACAAACAAGCCCAGTGAATCGTAGACAGACATCCCGAATGTCCCGATGCCCGATCCCCAATCTGAATATCCGCCCGCTAGTGAAAGGACAACTGAATCACGCCCGGAATGACCAAGAACAATAGTCTACTTAAATTGTAGTATTGTCGACTCACAGACACGTACACGAAGAATAGAGTCATTTGCCTCTAACAACATTAAAGCCTGACCCTCATACCATCAGTTTTTGTTTGTTAATCTAGAGAAAAGGGCGTAACTCATTTTGTCAATTCGTAATTTAATTTTACTGGAGCCCCCACAACTCGCGTCCGCTTGTAGGCGAACCCAGGACATGGGTGGCAATTTGTTTAAGTTAATTTATTGTCTGTTTGTGTCCAGATTAGAGAATATGACAGAATGGAATATCGCTTAGGTTGACCAAATAACATCAATGCATCTGCAGTGTGAATTGAATCCTGCAATGTGGTTAAGGAAACCATCGAGATGAAACCTTAGTTTGGTGGCTGAGCGTTTTCTAGTGCTACGTTTTGGTCGAAGGTAACGCCAAACTGCGCCAAATAGTAGTGATCAAGCACATGCCTATTATACATACAAAATCAATAAACTTAGTACACATAAATAGGTACTTATACCTAAATGGATACAGTGACATCTGGTTCTATTTTACTGTAATTCACCTAAATGTACCTAGCTACAATAATGATATTATGAGAAAACCTTTGCCCCTTACAAAACCCGGGCGAAGGTGACGGTCGCGTTCAGAAATGCTTAAAATGCAATTTTACGTGAGCACTTTTATTTATGGCCCCCAAAAAATGTAAAATGCAAACGTTTTATTGCGAGGCTTTGTAAAAATACGAAGAACAAACAATGCCTCCGCTACCCAAGATGGGGAGAGTCAACAGATATTTTGCTTTTTTTATTGAAGTAGCACATGGTACGAGTGTAAGACAGGTAACATTTTGATTGACATCTTTTTCGTCACCCCACGAGCTAATATCAAAGTGGGATAAGACATTATAAAAATTTGATTATCCTTAATTGCATCAGAGAATGTAAACATTGACGACTTTAGTTAGCAACGCCGAAGACCCTTTGAGGCCTTTGAAACGAATTGAAGATTCAAATGAGCGATAAATTTGATTACTGCTCTCGACAAAGAGATTTAATTTTGATAAATCAGCGCTTATTGTTGTTGAGATTTATTATAAAGATATATTTCATTCTATGAAGACAATCTATTCAATGAAATTGATCCTCCAACTTCAAGCGAAACGCTTTGGATATGTTTAAAACCATAGACTTGATATTTGCTGACGATATCGGCATCGTAAAAAAAACTTTGCAGGACTATAGGAGAGAAACGAGGTGAAACGTCAGCTTGCGATCTGCATAGTGGGTTTTGAAACACCGACCGTGATTAAATAGGCTAGTGCTCTCCTGGCTAACTGCCACCACCAAGAAAAGAACTTAGCTGTCACTTAGCAACTATCGGTGTGTTCCAGCAGCTTCACTTGAGAGCTGGTAAGTCGTTAAAAAAAGGTTTCAGATATTGGACGTCCTAAGTCCTAGCTGATTCTTCCCAACGCATCAGTGTTCGTATGAACTTGGACAAACCCAAAGTTTTGTTTAACCAACATGCTATCTCGGGACCGATTACCGCAAATAGAGTTACTCTAGAAGTTTTTGAAGAATTTGTTATCCAGAGCAAACGCTTCGACTAGGTAAAATAACTTTGAGAAAGAGAGATCAACAAAAGAATACAACTGGGATGCATAATTTCGTTGAGTATTTTCTTAGCCTATATCGAAATGCCTTAAAATTTAAAGTTTACAATTGGTGAGTTATGGCAAGGGCTGTGCTGGGAGTTTCTTTGAAATAGCGAATCGGGAATGGGTTGATCTGATAACCAAAGTACGATGAACGTACCTTCTCAACACATTCTCAGGCGAGGTAAAGCGACAACATACGCAAAACAATTGGTAGCGAGTGGAGGAAGCCGAAGATCGAGGTCAGTGACGTACTTTATTTAAGGAAGGCTTATGTTTACCATATTATGTGGCCTCCTGATTATGATAACAAAAAGGATTTTATCCCTTTATCTTTCTCAAGCATCTGTGTGGTGGGTCTTGGTTAAATAAACTTTTATTGACCTAAAAATCTCATTGAAGATTTTTTATCAATTAAATTGAAAACATTATGGACGCTACATTTTGAAGCGACCAATGTGAAAAATATGAGACAGTGAACCTCTCCAATTAGCTTTTATACAGGCAGCTTCTTTATTCCGAACTTTGTCTGACATAATAGCAGCTCCCTCGCCCGAGCGCTTATGGGCAAAACAGTGAGTGGTGAAAAATGTGAAATATTTAAGATGCAAAATTTTATAATAAGAATAGCCGAGATTACCATGCTCTCATCCATTTTTAACACGACGAAAGCAAGTGGGACATTTTTATTGCCCCCAGGCTCTAGATTAGTTTTGTTCAGAGAATTTGATGCATATAAAATGAGCTCGATTATTCACCACCCTGCATAACTTGGTTAGCATTGTGTCTATCTCATATGAATGTGGAATTATGCCTTGTGACTCTTTATCAAGGCTTTTGTTTTACGCATGGCTTGAGAACTGTTTCTACCTTCGTTTTCTTTGCTAGACTTTTTTTGTGTCTGTGTGTGTTTTATGTTGACGATATTGTCCGACCTTTTTGTGCTTTATACTGCCTAATTAGTTGATGTTTATGTTTTTAGTAAAGATTAAAAGTAAGAAATTGTTAGGTAGCTTCAACAGAATATTATTTTATTCCTCTTTGTCGGGAGTCAGAAAATGGTAAAAAATGTCAAACTTTTATATTTTTCGTCCTGAATCGCACCACTAAGTCCTGATTACCTTGAAATAACGTCAGCAGGCACGACATTCTGTATCGAATACGGGAACAAAGAAACAAATACGAACATGTGCAAAAAATATCTGGCGTATGCATTTGGGAATTTCGCGTGACAGAAAATTTAATACGAGGGGAGTCTAATATTAAACCTCGGGGACCCATCACTTTTAATATTTGGCCGTAGTCCTAGAGGGATCCTAAATTATTTACCAAATGGAAAGGTAATGGTCGACGAAGAGTGCGAATGAGGTATGCAAATTTTATAAGCATGTGTTGTAGGTAGTAAAGGCTGTTAGGTTCGCACTTAAATTGGATAATGAAAGATATGAGGTCACATAATGTTTTCGGGCATGCTGATATGAATACGCGGTCAGGAGTGATTTTGCTTGTAATTTTGTAGCAGTAATTATAAATTATGATGTCGTAACGAACCTACAATCATTCCATCCTGTTTTGTTGCCTTTAACCTTTCTAAATATTAATAATAATAACAATATGGCTTCATTGGTTCGCACAATGTGATATACTTATGATATTGCTATGATTTAGTCTTCATAATACATTATACTTACCCATATACACATTTAGTTATACATCGCCGCAACGTTGTTTTATTAACTTCAAAATTATAAGGACAATACGCACATAGTATACGTAAGATAAAAATGAAATAAATGACACCACAATTAGAATTATTATTCAACAATTTTTTTTGGTGTTTAGTTTGTTAAATAAGGATTTTGAATACTTATTACTTACTATCTTATAGAGACACTAGACTAGACTATACTCCACTAAGGTTCGTATTCTAGAATGACACTCAAGCATAGATAGATAGATCAATACTTGAGTAGCGATTGAGGGACGTATATGTATGAAAAGACAGCGTCAAATCTGTGCTTAGTAGACATTACTGCTTGAGCGTTAATCTAGTATACAGGCCTTAGTGGCATAAGTTATAAAAATAAAATGTAATATATATAGCAAATTTCCCGTAAATTAGAAACAAAAACGTTCCAAAAAAAAAACAATAATTACTCACCACAAATTCAATCTTACGAGTCAAAATTGAATTGTACAACAATCGGACCTTTTCGCCGGAGCCCGAGGATTTATTGGCAAAAAATCCGGATTAATTCGCGCACGTGTCCACGTTTAGAGTAGAAGGGGTGCAGGGGTGAAACTGTAGTCACGGGCCATAAAGAGAGTCACGCATCGCGGAGGTCCGCTAATGACTCGAGTTCCCCAATACAGTTAGACGTCGACGAACATTCAAAGAAATGGAGCTACGAATTTTTTCTTATTCATTTCTTACAGGTTAGCGTTTGGCCCCACAAGTCACCTGATGTTAAGTGATGATCTGGCCGAACGTGGCGTCATGCTATACACCTGGATTGGGAACTAGCTCTCTTAGGAGAAGTTGCTGGAACATACCAATATGCGCTTGAATAAATAGATGGTTTATAAATATAAACTGAGCCTGGACACTGTAGCTCTAAAGAGAGGTTTTTTTTACTATTTACAGGGTAGCATTCGACCGCATGTCACCTGATGAGGTTACCGGAACACACCTATGGGTTTTTGGTAAATTTTAAATGTAAACTTTTTAAGGCAACTAACTGTCTAGTCCTGATTTCTTACAAAAATCCCAAAGAAAAAGCACTCCGATTTTCCTTAATTTCCCAATTTACACCTCTTTATCCTGCCGTTTTCAAGTAATGCGCTTACCAACGAAGAGCATTTTATTTTTTTATTTATATAAAGTTATGAAAATTCAAACACTTGTCATTATTCAGGCAGCAGTTTAATAATGTAGTTCTTATATTGCAATTGATTGCACACCACATATTTCCAGATCTCTTACAATCCTTTTGTAGACATATCAGTAAGTACATAATTGTGTCAAACATTAATGAAAGATAAGTTCAAAATAACTTCCACGGTGTAACTTACAAACATAGCCCCACTGTATCATTTAATGTATGGCGATGGATCTGCCTTGCACTACCTTCGTGCCGGTTGTTCTTTGTTTTCCGAACGGTAGACCGTACTTACCTACTTATTACGGGAATGTTCCGCAAGTTAATTTGAATATGACAAACTCTTTGTTTGTTTTATTTTTTGCGAGTCGGTACTGCTCATGTGGGCAACGTTCGTAATAAAATTTA
The DNA here is from genome assembly GCA_931315375.2 of Opisthograptis luteolata. Classification (NCBI taxonomy): domain Eukaryota; kingdom Metazoa; phylum Arthropoda; class Insecta; order Lepidoptera; family Geometridae; genus Opisthograptis; species Opisthograptis luteolata. The sequence continues at coordinate 5,571,456 of OV928047.1, read as the reverse complement.
ATAAGAGCCTTGTATGTAGAGTGTTAAGTTATGAGTGTAAGGGTGAAACCAAACGAGCGTAATCTGTGAGTCGTGAGTCGCAGAATTTCGGTAGCATAAATTCATACAAAAAGGCAGTTGGTGCCACGCACGACGTAAAATGAATTGAAAATTCAATTAAACGTAAAATAGTGACCAACGACTCACGACTCACAAAATTACGCTCGTTTGGTTTCACCCTAAGAGTTGAGTTTATGCCCAGTATGTTTTTTAGAATTTCAATACTGTGAAATTATTTTGAGAATTATAATACATGTACTTATGTATACCTAGTCTTGCAGGTAGGTGACTGTAGTAGGTACGCAGTTACGCAATTACATAATTTAAATCGTTAAAAAACATTTTGTGTCTAGGCTCGAGGATTCACAGCAGTAGGATTAAGTATGCTGATGATGATGTTTTTGCATCAGGAAAAACTAAACCTATGTAGTTAACCAAGTGTTAGCGCATGTTAAAAACTCAAGTGATTATTACAATTTTAAAAACCTCTGACTTCTTGAACCGATTTTCATCAAACATAGCTAAGAAACACTGCAAGAAAATTGGCTTTCAAAAATGAAAAAAACCGCATCGAAATCGGTCTATCCGTTTGATAGCTACGATGCCACAGACAGAGACAGACAGACATCGACGTCAAACTTATTACACCCATCTTTTTGCGTGGGGGGTTAAAAACATAACTATGTATTTTACAATTTACCAAATTAATCCAATGAAAATACTTTAGTTACTCATAATATTCATAGTGAAAACTTTAGAATTAGGTTTTATAACGGGATAATTACCATGTATTTGTTTTTGTTTGAGTTCTCGATATTTCGGCACTGTTGCAAGCGCCATGATCACGAGAATACTAAAAGTTTCTGCGGGTAGGATTGTTGATGTTATAACGGGCAGACGTATCTATCTACCCGCTTCCTCGCACGTTTTTTGCTTACGATGACATTACCATTTTCACACAAGTCACTCGCAACTCGATTCAAATCTCGACACACAAAACTCACGGTATCCCCTCGCGAGCTATGACAGGTGCTTTTTCTGCTGTCACACAACCGCACCATGGTAATTATCCCGTTATAAAACCTAATTCTAATGTTTTTGACCATGGTAGTTTAAAACAGTATATAGTGAAAACTGTCCAATCAACAACCACGGTGGAGCTAAAATTTTGTTTATTGTACTGCTTGCACAGATTTAAAGGTGCGGTGCCCAACGACCGCGACGAAGGGTGCCTGTAGAAAATGTTCGCAGATTGATGATAAATTCACAAAATTAGATTTAGCTGTTTATTTCAACCGTGGGAGCGTGCCTTAAAAATAAACCTATAAATGACCCTGGATGAAACTAGACATGATTTTCTTTTAATAAAGTAAAACAAATTCCAAAATACATAAATAAAAATAGTTTGTACCTACATAAAAATGAATACCATGTCAAATCATCATTTCTATTGGCACTGCACTTAGCCTTCATATTATAGTACCTACCCACTAATTAGTATTCTAAACTAACTAGCCATTGTTGAACCTACATTACCTACAATTCCTGTGATTTCTGTCCCAATGCAGTCACAGTTGAATAGAACCTAATGTACCAGATAGGTACAATTATTTGTACACCTAGAACAGTATTAATTTGTGGTCTAGTATATTTAATAGCGCCGATATCGAAACAGCTCTAACTGATTTACACACATTTTTTTATTATATTATACGAATGTATCCATGCATGTTATTACGTTTCATAATTTACAATGATTTTACAGTACAGGAGATCAAAAGAAAAAAGTGTTTGAAAAAGAAAACTCGAAGGGAAGTGGGGCAGAGTGGAGATATTCTATCGTTCCGTTGTTCTCGCCTGATTATATTCAATTCAATTGTTTTTATTCAATAGGATACATTGTGATCACTTTAAAACGTCAAACTTAAAACTAGCTACGCCTGTTCCAACCTCTTTACGCCGGCAAATGAACAGGCATAAAACGCCCGACAGGTAATTTTTTTGGCGCGATCACATTGACAATATTATTCTATAAACTAGCTGTTCCCCGCGGTTTTACCAGCGTTGACTAGATTTTACTGCAATAAAAAGTGTCCAATGTCATTCCCTAAGGTTCAATCTAAGTAAATACCAAATATCATTAAGATCGGTTCCATAGTTTTTAAGTTCATCCGGAACAAACTATCAAATGACAAATCGTATCTCATTAGGTAGTATTGAAGAAGTATAAACATAGAAAGTAATTTTTTTCTAGACCAAATCTGTAGAGCGCTTATTGTTGAACAATTCCACCTACGTATTCAGATATGCAATCCAGATTCATTTCAGGTGTACCACATGTGGTCCATGTGATTGCGGTACTGTGGGACACATACCAAACAGGCGTCCTGTACGTTTGCGGTTGCTGAGCGATGCCAGCGACCATAGTGTTTCGACGTATTCCGAACCATAGCATTAATATGTCTTCACTTTATACATACCTATATGTATTCAGGTGAGAACCACAGAACGATAGAATATAAAGGTAGGCATTGTGTATTCCACTAAAGTTCCCAAAACAGGCGTGGAGTGGCGCCACTGTCTATCACATCTTCAATTAATTTAAGTACCCTAGTAAAAGTTTTGAAAACTATAAAAGTTTTCGTAAACGTCAACGTTTACTACCACCAACTTGTCAAAGTGGCAACTTGTACTGCCTAAATTCTAAAATTAACTCGAAAACTTTGTTGCAATACGAATAAAGCTATTTAAAATAACCAGTATTACTGATTTTAGACGCTCCAAGTTTCGGAAAGGCACGCTAAAGAAAAATACTATAAAAAGTTATTCTTATATCCTTAACTTGAACGATAAGTTTAGGATAGAAACATTTCATAAAAGTAGCAAAGTTAGGGTAAAGATTACCCCTTCAACCCCCTATTTGATGGATGTAGCAGAACAAATTACTTGTCTTGGTCTTGTTTTTTGATTGAATGTACGGAAGGGGTTGCTAAAATAGGTGCCATAACTTCCCTAAGCACAACCCTTGGTGTAAAAATAACGAGACAAAACAAACCGTTGAATACCGAGATCAAAAGTTAACCAAATTAAGCATAAAAAAATTATGGTAGTAATTAAAAATAATAATTTTGAGGTATTTTTTTTATGTAAGCTGTATCTCTTAACTAAAGACAAAATGCAAAACATGGTATGATAAGCTAGCGGTGGTGTTCTTTTTGCCTCAAAAGTATATGTTAGGGCCGAATCTCTCTTGCATATATAGTGAGTTAGCTATAATTATAATGTGACGCAGCAAAAAAATTGTAAACGAGTATGAAGTAATCTGTAGGCCAACCATAAAACTATATTTCAAGGTGTAAATCTGTAATTTCGTGTGTTTTGTTTTGTCTTTCATGTGAAAGACATAAAGTTCCGAAATCGGTCTCGAAGGTCTTAAAGATACATACCACTTGACGTTGACGTTGATGTGGTGAAGTAATGTGTCAGTTTGACAGCAGTTCATTCGTAATTTAACATTTTCGTTTTGGTCTGAAGTTTTGTTGAGACGTATTCATGGTGGGGCCTACTGTAGGTAGGTACTGAGATAGAAATCCTTGATGCAGCCGCCACATATAGACGAAAATAAGCTAAGCTTAATGTGTCGAGTGTAAACAGATTGCATTTCGACTAAGAGAGAGGCACAACATTATTTTGTAGAATACTGAGGAATAAAGGCATACTAAAAGCTTCCATACATAATCTGGCGAGATGGCCAGAGTGCGGTATTAAAAAACATTTCGCGTTGTTTGCTAATTCCTCGCTAGAAAAGAAAAATCGCGGCGTGTGAGTGCTGTGTTGTGCATTACTGTGGGCGGTGGTGTAAGCTATAAGAAACTGAGATCAACTAGGGAACTGTCAGTTTTTCTCTAGGGCACATTTATTGGATGTAATTATATTATCCAGTAATCTTTTCCTTGTTTTTAATATATAAATCATTTATTTATCTCGTTACACAAGCAGGGCAATTATCTCTATAATTATATAGTTTGCAAATACGTATGTCAGCCCATATACTATACCAATGGGGTCAATATTCGGGTTTGTGCTTTTTTTTTTCTAGTGGATTGTTTTCTTAATAGTGTTGGTAAAAATTAATTTATGGGCTTCATATTTTTTAGCGTTTTGAAGAAATTTAAATCCAAAATTGCAATGTTTTCTGTTAATATAGTTTCATATTTCATGTAAAATACATAAAAATGATATCATGTTATATATGTGTATTTCATTTAAAATCTTAACAACCACACATTTTGTGTAGTCCAACCTGTTATATTGCCTGTTGTCCTAAAATCTTTAATTCGTATATTAATCCATATCGATAAAATTTCAAAACGCAAGATACATAATCGTATATGAACAAAAACCGCTCAGCGCTTATCACCTGCACTACAGACTTTTAAAACCGCGGAGATTAGGTGAATACTATCCTGATATAGCAACTCGAGTCACGAGCCCGGATTTGTACTACAGCTTCGTACATTAACTTCCTCTATTCACCTGCGTTTATAGCCATTCAAAAAGTGGGTTTGCACTTAGTTTTAACACTGCTTTTGCTAGGTTATTTTGATAAAGTTTTAACTTTTCTATAGTAGTTTTTTTGGTTTGGAACTTTTTACTTGACACGATGTTTCCCAGGCCAGGTGTAGCGTGGCGCTATTTTAGACCACATCGTCACTTAACATCAGATGACTTGTGGTCTCCGATATTTATATATAAAAAAATGTTGCATAAATTTACTGAGGTGAAAATTAGCTGCAGCCGTAGGTAGTAGATACCTAAATATAATTATCAATTTCCTCGGCTAACGAATTAGCTTGGCTATTCAACGAGGTAGTGTCGCCAGCTTTTTAGAAACTCCACCTGCAGAAGGCGCTCTAGAAATGTGAATTTTAACATAAAATTTACTTATGACTTAGTTTGTTTTCATATTGATCAACAAACCAAGAAATTTTCGTATGTATTCGCTCGAGCGTAATTCTGATATACCTACCCATGCGTGTGTAATCGAGCGAGCGCTATAAACTCATACAATTTTGTACTAACAGGTTGTCACATACCCACCTATCTAACACGTAAAAAATAAGTTGACATAATATTGATTGACTATTATTACTTTTATTATTGGCAAGCTTATCTATAAAATTGATTTATCCTATCAGTGCAATCTCTGTTTCATATACCGTTCAGTGATAGCATTGAATCAAAATCGTACATCACGTATGTGATTAGTATCTCTTAATAACAGTATTTAAGTAATGTTTTTATTTTCTTACGTAGTAGTGTAGGTACTAATAACGCTGGGGCCACGCCAAGGTCAACGTCAAGAGAAATGTCAATGCCTATCATCGCGATAAATATTTGGTTAATTATTAACGCAATTATGTGAGTGGCTACACTTGAACGGTCAACGTAAATGCACTTGAGTTATCGGCTAACGTCAAATGCCAATGTGAATACCGTTGTCAAATGTCGTGGCCACACTTATGTCAAACGTCAATCATCGCGCTATTGAACGGCATTTCCCGTTAATGTGGCCCAGGCCCAAACTTCAAGCAAGACCACAAACTTCAATAAAAAGAAGCTATGAATTTATTGTAATGCTTTTCTATTGAACAAATATTATCTCAAGGAAAGTCTTATGAACATATCCCAACTAACAATTATCTCATTGTGACAAGTTGCTTTTAATCTATCAATCTTTCACCCCAAACTATTCATCATTCATTAGTGCAGGATCAGCTAAGTGAGCGCGTGGTCTCCCGTGGCCAGATTACCGAAGGGTTAGACTCAAGGGTTGCGGCAGACTAACTTTGATGACCCCAGTTATCTTCACTCAAATGTCTCAACTTTGTAATATAGATTAATAGCAAAGTATTGAAAGTAGGGGAAACGAATTTGATGAAAGACAGTTATTCGATCCACTTGTGACCATAGTATCAGTTTTACGCGTTCTACTACATAAACTTTTTTTGTTTGTAGTATTTGTATTTAGCGCCCGCCGCGTCGAGCGTCGAGTTTTTTGAGCAATTTTACTTCATACAAAAACATATTGTACTAACAAATATAAGATAATTAAATTGACTCGTACGATATAATGTAATTCAAAATCGCAAAAACACACATAAAGCCATTGCTGCCAAAAGTTGGTAGTGATAGCATTGTTCACTTCTAAATCGAATGAATCCTCTTCCCCAACTTGAACGTGTTTCATACATTTCGTTTCAACAAAAAAAACCATTGTAATTTATGTACCTACGCAACAAAAGGAAAATGCATCAGCAAAAATTCTTCGCTATAAATCGAAGAGGGAACTATAAAATCGATACACGTATTCTCAAAGCACTCGATATAGCATGGGCTGTTCGCATGAGTGCGTGTACCCGAAACACCACTTAGTTTGGTATAATTTTCAATGAGTAATGACGGCGGGCAAAGCAAGGAGGCCGACCTAGGTCAACCAACGCATTACTGACCGATGGAGGCGCTTCCGTCAGAACAGGAAATGCGTGGAGGAAATCATTTTTTTTACAAAACAATATAATGTTGATAAGTTAGTAGGTACTTATGTTTTTCTTTTGGTCGATTGTGCAGACTGATTGAATGATTGAATGTAAAAGTGGTTCGGGGCTAATTTCTGGACGCAGAAATAAAGCAAAAGTAAAATTTGAACCTGTTGATGCATTTTTATTAGCAATTCAATTATCAGAAGAATTAAATTCAAGGTATCATCTTGTGCAAAAAAAATAACGCGACTCTATTAACCGGTGGTCACGTCAATAATAAAGGTGAATTGGTATAGTCGTAATACCAAAACTATGTGTTGTTTTGGATACCGATAACGGCTTCTAAAACTATTTATTTTAATAAGTAAGTAGTATTTGTAATACCTGATAACTGGCATTGAGCTTGGTTTCGATGTACATACGTTTTACTCATTTGGCTGGTATTGGATAACAATAGAGTACCGTCTTGGTATTCCACTCGCGATATCGTGCAGTGGGTTGATTTACGTTTTCTGGCGATAAATAGTTTCTCAATAAATAGTTATCGTCGAATACCGTTTTTCGGGTATTATACCGATATTTAGTTATAGAAACTATTGACGGTTTGTTACACCCACTCTTCGCCACTTCTGTGCCATCACATCCTGTCGAAGGGCGACAGAGATCGGTCACGCTGATCTTCGACTGTAAACATCGGGACGTCAGATGACGAGATAGGGTCGTTTAGTAAGGGATGACCCCGGACCGGACCCGGACTCTACGGACTTCAACAAAAGGGAATGACTTTACGTTTAGCTATTGAATTGGAAATCATTTTAAGAAATAACTTAAGACTAACATCTTGTTTCTTAGAGTAGATGTTTTCTTGTTTTCAACTGAATAAAATATGGATATGATATGTGGTTCTCAGTCAATGTGTAATTTTTTTTTTTATATATGAGTGCCTATAACTTTTTTTTAGTTTATTACCACAAAATTGTGGTACTTAAATATGTTTTGCGAGAAAAACTTGAACTAACATGCAGGGCTTCAGCGCATGGCATAGTTCAAAGAAGCACTGCATATCATCATGTAAAATCATCATGTATTAACGAACTCTTGAAAAAACAAAACCATATTTGAAATCACGACATGGTCGATAGTGGCAACACGCTAAAGCTAGACTGGAGACTGGCGCTCAAGTGAGACTGCCGGAATAAACCGATAGGTGCTTGGCGATAGACTGCGGTAGCTGGCTAGGCAAGCACTAGAAAATGCCCTACCACCTTTGGTCTCATCAAGATCTTATCCTTCAAGGAAAGCTCATAGTTTATTGTTGAATTCGAACCCACAACTAACGGATCGCAAGCCAATACTACCACTTGTTTAATATTTGAAGCACATTTTAATTTCTAATGGTATCTACGAAAATAAATACTGAAGAGGTAAAACTGTTAATCTCTGTAATTACGTGCAACATAACATGTTATTTAGTCTTTTAGGGTGCGGTTCCACAAGAGCTATGCGAGGTAGCTGAGCAGTGCGCTTATTGTTTCATAACGATGTTTTCCTTCTCAGAAACCTCAAGCTCATTGCAGGATTCGAATCCACAACCTTTGGGTAACAAATCAAAGTTATTACAACTTTCATCGCTTTAAATGCGACATCATCCCCATCATCATCATCATCAGCCTGTGTCAGCCCACTGCTGGACATAGGCCTCTCCCAAAGTAAGCCAAAGCTACTAAGCCTGCTACGCTGCTGCTGCTGCGCTGCTGCCTTCGGCTCACATCCAACAACTTTCAGCCACTCGGCGGAAATTGCTGCTCCACCTAGTCGCAGGGCGTTAAATTAGCGTTCTGTGTTATTTTTATAATCCTCTTTTGGTTTTATTTAAAATGATTTTATTATACAATTGGAACGCTGTTGGATTACCTTTAAATAAAATAAAATAAATCAAGAGTCACACCATTTAACAGCTCCGCTACGCCTCGCACAGTTTAGCACAGCTGTGGTGGAAACGTACCCTTATTCTTGTTTCAAGAAAAGGATGACCGATAATCTCCGGATATTCTTCGACCAATCTAAACTCTCCGGAGGATAATGCTCTTACGGCCAGTCTATAATAGCCCCATTAGCGGAGTTAAGGCGGTTTCTGACTCAGATCACTCTAGGGATGTACTTGCAACATGTGTGGTTTAGTGTTATTGATTTTAGAGGGTTATTTTAGAAAGCGATGTTTCTGTATAAATGGCGTTGATATCGGTTAAGGAATCAGCCTGGCTATTCAAATTATATTCAAAAAGGTATGTCGCCAGTCTCTTAGGCACTTGCGCAGGCAGCGACTGAAGTGCCACATCTACAAACTACAGGTCGAAGTGGAACAAAAAAAAAAGTACAATTTAATGTTATTTCACTAATATAAAGAGCTTTTTTGTCATCTAAATAGTCTGATACCCATTCTACTGTTTTCTAACCTGGTTCAGGAAAACGGGCTCGAAATACTAACGCCATCTAGTTTAGTTTGCGAAGTACAAATGGCTGATGTGAAATGTGATGTTTGGCGAATGTTACGGTTTGAGGAGAGTAAACGCTCGGTTGGGAAGCAATAATTTTTTTAATAAAAAAAAGTTTGCATACTTACTGGTGTCGATTCGGTTTTGCATTCTCTAAAACTAAACTAAGTTTGACAGGTATTACTCTTAGACCTGTCAAACTTAGTTTAGTTTTAGAGAATGCAAAACCGAATCGACACCATTGTTCTTATAACTAATTTTGCTCTTCTATTTTACCACTTGCTGACATAATATATGTAAGTACATGAAAATGTATATAAATTAATGAATATCTACCTAATTATGATACAGTGTAATGCTGAATGTTAATGTCAGGGCTAAAATAAGGACAATTTTATATTTTTTTTTTCTTTGTTATGGCGTCACACGATTAGTGTATTTGCCAGTGTCAAGTATAAAATATTTCAAACTCAGAGAGTTGAATCAAGTTTAAATGATGATGATAATGGAGATGATGAGATGATGGGATGAGGATAGTGTTTAAGTAAAGTAGTGGAGCTTTACTTAAACTTTACACGGACTTTTTTGGAGCAACTAGAAAAGTCACTTTCACAACTTTATTGCAATTTCCCACACTCGCACACATTAACGAACACATAATGGTTAATAATCCACCAATATTACACATTATCACTCGAAGAAACACAATGGTGTGGCGTGTAAATAGCCAACACCAGGACTTCACCAAGAGCTAAACCAAAATTTATATCAATATTCGGCTCACCGCCGTGACTACTTAAAATATCGATAAACCCTTCGAAACACACAAGCACATCCGAATGCAGAGTGAAATATGCCCACCTACCTGCAGACCATCCAGAAGAACACCTCCAGCCCCTCGAGACGGGACTCAAAGCAGAAGCCGCAGGTCAAAGTCTTCTTTCGGTTGCCGGCCGGCGAACGCGCAATCGTGGTAGAACAGATCCGAAACAGTCCTAATTCACAGCACAGAACAGTCCACCACTGCACCACAAAGATCGGAGCACCTAGTTGGAGTTTTCGAGGGAGTTTTCCCTTTTTTTTAATGAGAATGTAAGAGAGCGAAGTAACCACTAGCGAATCGTCTTGAGAAGTGGAATGCATTCAGCAAAATGCGTAGCGTCACGTATGTGTAGTCCGTTTTTGGCCAATCACGGTACAGCTTGATTGAGCCTTTACGAGACTGCTAGCGCCATCTCTCGAAGAGTATTGGCGAACTCTCAGAGGTTGACGATAGGTGGGCGTTGCATTATGCAATTGAGCGTTTTTAAATAGGTTTATCAATATAATAAACAGCATATAAAAATATATAAATTAGTAAAGCATTGATGCTTCACCATGCACCCCGCCTTGGAAGGTCGCGAGATCTTTCAAAGAAAGGAGAAAAAATGTGCGTTAACTTATGTTGCATTTAAAATTAAAACTGTCAGAAAATCTATAACTGAACAGAACTGCGATAGAGAATATTTAGAATAATTATGAAAATTTAAACGTTCTCGTTGAAGCGAAACAAGATGCGCAAGTATTTACGTTGATCGGCAGATATATCTATACGTAGATACATTTGTATAATATCTGCGTTCATAGCCACATGAAATGATCTGAAGTCTAAAAGCCGTAAAAACAGATCTGCTTGCGAATTAGGACCTATGTGCAGGAAGTCGTTTAATGACAGGCCAGAGTTATGCGTTTTGGCACTGGCGTCCAGGACAATTCGCGGCATCGGTTTGTCAGATTAAACTACGGCGTGCGAGTTACCAAGTTCTGAAGGTTCCTTACAGAATGGCAAGGCTACAGGATAACAGCCTACATCATCGCGTGTCACAGAGGACGTGAAAATATTTTCACACTCAGTCTCTTCAGATGACAACAAGCGTTTCGTAGGTTCCCGAAAATCCTGCACTTGGTCGTTCAACGCGAGCGCAGTGAAAGAAGCGGTAGGTATAGCGTTGTCATGCGGTTGATAGTCTCCCATCAGAACGTACCCGAACGTGGTCAATAGCGCAGGTGGGGCTCGCGAACCAGAGGCAACCCTATTTCCCAGGAAAATATATGGGAAGAGTTGAGCACCCAGCACGATATCGATATCGCCTGGAATGTTCCAACTTAAATCGGCGAGTGGGAGATCATGGAAATCGACGTTACAATTCCATTCTATGAAATGCGACGGCAATTGATCAGTGATACACTCCACGACTAGTGCGTGTATGGCGTATTTATGATCTGGGTACACGCGGGATTCAATATCCAAATGTGCGTATCCTATTATTGGACGCGAAGTTGAGCCAACACCTTTGACAACGGAGTTAGGCGAAGGTGTTACTGGCAGGTTTAAGGAGCGACAACAATCTGTTGTTATTAAATGATTTTGCGAACCGTTATCAATGAGACATCTAACGACAGTCTTCTGTCCCATACTACCTTTAGCGCGTGCGTATACTTGTGCGGTTGACAACAAGACAGTTGACTTCGGTTTTGCAGAAAATAATACGGCAGATTCATGCGGTAGCGGCGCGAAAACATTCGACGGCGCGAGTACATTCGACGGCGTAAGCGTATTTGACGGCGTGAGTACATTTGACGGCGCGAAAACATTCGAGGGCGCGGGTATATTCGACGGCGTGAGCGCATTTGACGGCGCGAGTACATTCGACGGCGCGAGTACATTCGACGGCGTAAGCGCATTTGACGGCGTGAGCGCACTCGACGGCGTGGGCACGTTCGACGGCGCGAGAACATTCGACGGCGCGAGTACACTCGACGATGTAAGCGCGCTTGACGGCGTGAGCACATACGACGGCGCGAGTATACTAGACGGCGTGAACAGCGGCGGAAACGAAGACACATTGCTATTAAACCGAGCAGTGTGTGTATGTGTATTCACATTTTCATTTTTATTTTCAAAATGTAACAGTGTGTTATGACGTCTTTTGCATAACTCGCAAACAGACGATGAGTTACAGGTCGTCAAATTATGCACTGTACTTAAGCAATTTACACATCCACGTTTAGATTTAATAAACTCGTACCGTGATTTGGGATCTCGTGAGTTTTTAAATTGCGCGCAATTGTATAGTTGAGTATGAGAGCTATCATTACACAAGGCACAATGTGATATAGTGCGCGCAGGCAGAGCCGATGCAACAGCATCAACCTGCGTAGATAGCGGAGCGTTGTTCGAAACAAACGACTTGTAGGTATGCGCGCTCGAATCGCGCGTCTTAGAAGCGGGCGGTTGTCGGTTGTTAGCGTCAACATTTCGCTGAGTTGAGTACGAATGGAATGAAGCCGAACGATCTAATATTTTAGCTTGATCCTGAACGAAACATATCAGCTGTCCTGTAGTAGGTATTTCAACATCTCGAACAGAAAGTTCAAAACTCTGAGCGGTTTGCGTATCTATTTTTCTCAATGCGCAATGCACGAGAATGAAATCAGTGAGGTCAGTTATACCTAACTGTTTAAGAGCGGAAATTGAAGCGGAGTATATTTCAATAAAAGAATTTAAACTATTAGCGTTATGAGAACATGACTTCAAGTCTAAAATATTGTTCAAATAATGCAAACCTAATGCGCGTTTATCTTGGTACTTCTTCACCAAACTATCCCAAATAATTTTATAGGTATCACCCGTCGGTACAATACCGGCAGTGACCTGTAATGCGCTGTGAGTAAGTTTACCCACTAAGTATTGCACACGCTGCGAGTCAGTCAGCTGACTGTTATTATGTATGTTAGACTTGAATGATTCGTAGAAAATGGGCCAATTTTCTGTCCTACCATCGAAACTAACAAGATTCACCGGTGGCAATTTAATAGCTTGCGACGTAACATTCGTTGTTCCACTGTCACAACGTGATGGTAAAACGTTAGCGTTATTTATCTTATTCCGTACGCGTTTTACTCGAATATATAAATCATCAAAAGAATCCAGACAAGCATAGTCGGGACGCGAATCCGGTTTTAAAGATAAGTTTAATTGATTTATCTGATCTAAAATAGACTCAAACTTATCACGCATATCATCTATCGTTTCTGAATCAGTCATAAAATTCTCATTAGACCTTGATGTTGACTCGAATGAACTAATATTTTTTGATGCAACATATAAACAATTCATTCTTTTATACAACAACTCTTTCTTTTGTTCTAACATCGCCAACAAAGTGTCTTGACTTGCTTGCGCCATTATAAATTACAAAATATAATGCGTATATAAAATTAATGTATGCACAAAAATAATACAATTTGTACAAATATACAAAATGGCAAATAGCGAAAACAAGTAAAGTCCGTTGGTACAATAGGGCGGGCGAATAGCAAAATACCAATAAAATGTAGGTACTTGAAAAAAAATATGTACACAAAAATTACCAATTAATACGTAAATTGTGAAGCGTTATGATATGAATCTTTATTTGAACGAGAATTTACCAAAGTTACGTAAAAACTATCGTCAAATAATGCGAATTTATGTACTAGAATTTCACCAATATTTACGTGAAATCTATGGAGCGAAGTTAGGTGCGAAAAGATTTGCCCACCTACCTGCAGACCATCCAGAAGAACACCTCCAGCCCCTCGAGACGGGACTCAAAGCAGAAGCCGCAGGTCAAAGTCTTCTTTCGGTTGCCGGCCGGCGAACGCGCAATCGTGGTAGAACAGATCCGAAACAATCCTAATTCACAGCACAGAACAGTCCACCACTGCACCACAAAGATCGGAGCACCTAGTTGGAGTTTTCGAGGGAGTTTTCCCTTTTTTGATGTATAGTACGTACAATTTATCTTGGCAGCTCTGAACATAGGCTCTGTTAACTTTTGCGCATGTACTTTCGCGAAGAAAAGTTATATTGCCAGATAAACAAATATACGATCAGAAAACGCATTTCGATAACAGATTTGATAACTCAAACGCAGGCATTATTTACGTATTTATACAATACTAGCTGCGCCCCGCGGTTTCACCCGCGTGGACTACATCATAGATTAAGTAGACTATGACTACATTTAACTCGATAAAAAATTGATATAAAAAATAGATGTTGGCCGATTCTCAGACCTTCCCGATATGCACACAAAATTTCATCAAAATCGGTCAAGCCGTTTCGGAGGAGTATGGCAACGAAAACTGTGACACGAGAATTTTATATATTAGATAGTTTTTAAACTGTATCATAAAGTTTAAAATTTATAACACTGTAACTAATCACTGTCGCTGATGGGGGAAATCCCAAATATAAACTCGTCGGCCCCTTCCATACCATGTGAGGTGTGGAAGTTGTGAATGCATATTTATATATTATATTACATCTTGGTCAAAATTATCTACATTAGTAATAGGTCTTGAACTAGACCTTTTTTTACCAGGCGTGCGGAATATTGAAATTAATCCCAAAACATTGCTCTCCTTTGCGATTATTAACGATAAAATTCACTTCATAGTTCATTTACTTAGTTAAATATCTCCTATACATTAAAATGGATGAACTCGAAATGTAACTAATCGATTACGATACTTGATCGTCTATAGGATTAATTGGTTTTACGTAAGGCGCGTCTCTAGCCTATACCACCGCCCCGCGCACCCCGCCTCTTGCCACCATTTGGTTCCTAAAATATGCTACTGCGCAGGAATCAGCGCCAACTTCAGAGCTGCCAAGATAAATTGTACGTACTATAACCACTAGCGAATCGTCTTGAGAAGTGGAATGCATTCAGCAAAATGCGTAGCGTCACGTATGTGTAGTCCGTTTTTGGCCAATCACGGTACAGCTTGATTGAGCCTTTACGAGACTGCTAGCGCCATCTCTCGAAGAGTATTGGCGAACTCTCAGAGGTTGACGATAGGTGGGCGTTGCATTATGCAATTGAGCGTTTTTAAATAGGTTTATCAATATAATAAACAGCATATAAAAATATATAAATTAGTAAAGCATTGATGCTTCACCACACAAGTTTTGGAAATAAAAACAAAATCTTCATGTTGACAATTCAATTGCCGCCAAAAAAGTCCAAAGGACAATTATAATGTATATTGAATGTTGTTATGATTTTATTTCCACAGAAAAGATATTTTTTATTAAGTTTAAGTGATTTGACAGCCATGGTAGCTCAAGATACAAATGTATAAGTATCTATAACCAAGATACTTGAAACCTTACGATTTTTGAAATAAAAAAAAACAATGGCCAAAACGGACCCGAAGTCGTATGAAAACGATTTATGTACGATAAAATTTTTAATTTTTTGCCTATTAAGATTATACAAACGATATTTTAAAGAAAGTGTAGAAAAAAAGATATCGATTATTTAACTTCGGATTTTTTTATGACAATTTTAACTTACACGATGCTCGGATGTTTTGAACGCACTTCGCATTTTCTTGTTCATTCCGATTCACGCTTTGGAAGTCGACCCTACTTAAATTAAGTCAATAAAATAAACATCATTTACGAAACATGAACAAAAACTAAGTGACATTGACAGAAACGAAAATTTTCATACAAAATATATTGCGTTCAGGTCCAGGGCAGTATGAAAAGTGGCCAATGTTCTTTGTACCTTACCTACAGTCTTCCAAGTATTAACGACACCCACCTACCACCTAGCAACTCTCAACACGCCAAATTGCTAATTGACAAAACTTACCAAGATGTCGGCCATTGAACTAACGATGGCAAACTAGCCCAATATTCGCTAACCACTGGTCGCAACCGTCCATCTAAGTCAGGTAAATTGTTTACGGCAGTGGCAACACTGGCAACCCAGTTTTCAGGAGGAACTATTTAATTCAGTTTCTGTGGGAAGTCGGGTAGTTGGACAAGTGGAAGCACTCAGTGCAACGTTTGTGTTTACTGTTTATAAAGCAGGTAGTGATTTCCTTTCCTTTAATCTTACCTACTTTTATTTTTATTTCCAACTATCATAATAGCGCATGGTTACACCCACGGCTTTCACTTTATCCCGCCGAATCCTTTGACTTTAGTAAAAAAATGCCTATGTGTTTAAAGTTAACTATGAGTCCATCACGTTATGTCATGTGTCATCGTGTTCATTATAAATTACACTGATACTCAATAAAATTGCACATTAATGACAATGATATCTGAAATATATATTTTTTAATATTTATTATCACGTTTTAGTCGTAATTCAGCAATATCCGAGTAAATGCTTTTTAAAAGTGACATCTAATGGTGTAAAATGGAACTATTTAAACGTGCAAGTAAACGAAGCAAATAGGCGGGACACCGGGTTTCACGATGGAAAATCATTTCAAAAGTAAGCTTTATTCATTGTCTTCTTTTAAAATTTCTTACTCATCCTTAAGCCTTTAAAAAAATATGATCACTGAAACATTAGATTGTTAAAATTGAATTAATGAAAATTATAGAAAATTAACATAACTACCTACATAATTATAGATAAAGGATTTGAACAAAAACATATTTCATAGTAATGATTTGAAACAAATTTTGAAATAACTTCAATTTTGAAAACTATATAAGTGATTACTATAAGACTGTGACTTTATTTCCAAAAATATTGTACATATATTATAGTAAGATAGTATAATAACCTATTTCATTTTAATTTGTTATGACGTCCTTATATTACTTTTGAGATTGTTTATTTTACAACGATATTTTTAGGGGTTACCTACGACTTGCGCGTCAATTTCAGTAAGTAAGTAATTTTATAATATTAAACCTATGTTGATACTGTATTTTAAATATGGACTAGTATTTCGCTACGCTATCAAGCAGTGTTGAGCAAATTATGTACTGTAGTGTATAGCAGTTAGAAGTTAAATGTACATAAGATTGTCAGAAACTGATATCTGAACACATGCAGTGTTGCTCAGAACTTTGTCTTTCAAAGTTCGGTGTCGCACTGTACGTGCATGAGATACCATTCACAAACAACCTGCTTGTCACGTCAATTGGTTAAAAAAGAGAGACTTAGGGAGTCCACACGTGACCAGAATGCTGGCCTATATTTTGGACAAAGAATAAGCCTCGCTATTCAGCGAGCCAATGCCGCCAGCACTCTGGGGACGTTGCCAGACATCAAAGATCGTTTGAACTATCTTTAGACCTTCTTTAGTTAGTTAAAACTTATATGTGCCTAGATATATCAACGTATATTTGTTTATAATTGTAGGTTTTTTTTTAGTTTAAATTCTTAGGTTTGAAAGGTAGTTTTGATTTTTAGCCTTATTTTATAGTTTAGTTAACTGTTATTGTACTTAGATATCAAATTATTACTACTAAGATTTTCCAGATGAAAACGCTTAAACGTTTAACCACGTCCACTCAAATCCATGCCTCATTATTTGCCTGAAGTATTTAAATATGACTGTAACAAAATGGATTAAAATTTAAATTATTACAATCAGCGCAGTGGGTATTATCAGTTTACCTGCGTGCAAAACAATTGTTATTTATTCTCATTAAGAGAGTTAATCGAGAAAATAAACGTTCGAATTGATTGGCTCATTAGCTCTACTGTATGAATAATTATAATTTTTATCGTATGTTGATCTATACCTAAAATCTAAATATCACATAATATACTCTTGCATCTATAAAGCATCATGGTCAAAACTTTCATCTTTACCTATGCTCTATATGCACAGAGAAAAACCTTCAAAAATTCATTTTCCTTCTGAGAGAGTCAAATCTGTGCTTAGGTAGAGATTACTGCTTGAGCGTCATTCAAAAGTCAAAAGTCAAAAGTCAATTTTTATTTATTCAATAGGATACATTGTGATCACTTTAAAACGTCAAACTTAAAACTAGCTACGCCTGTTCCAACCTCCTTACGCCGGCAAAAGAACAGGCAAGAAACGCCCGGCAGGTAATTTTTTTGGCGCGATCACATTGACAATTTTATTCTTATTACTAATTGATTGAATTGGAGCAAGTTCACTAAAATCCCAAGCTTTTTTTGTCATCTAATGGTCCGATATTTTTTAATTAGCTTTACTAATAAGATTTCTCTTGTTTGGTTGTACACATTGGGATATGGGAACATGAATATTAATGAGTTGCGGGATCACAACCACTAAAATTCTAAAATACCGACCTAATAAGCCTACAAAAAGTAACCAGACAGAGCAAAATAACAAAATTAACGCTCAAATTCAAAAATCATCGCATCGAAGTGTCACGAAGGGCATCCGGCCTGATTGATGTTTTAAACTCTGTCAAGCGCTAAATCCGGATGAAAACTTTAAAACGGTCCGACATTTTAACCGAGGCGACGCGGCGCGCCGTGTTCCCGGCCGGCATTTTGCCCGGCCCGGCGACCGTAATTGCAGTAACAAGGGTGCTCTAACGTTATTTAGTCCTGTGGCATTAACGTCCTGCCGCTGTCACGTACCGAACACTTCGTGTTTAATTATATTCTATTTATCAATCTGCGTTTTGTCGCGTTTTATTATTGGGGCTACAGAATTTAGTCAGTGCAATTTTTAACAAGAGAAATTACTAGAAGCGTAACCGTAGTCAAATGATGAGCAACTGAAACGCATCGCTTGCCTGAAGTTTAAGGCAGTTACAGTCGCAATCATAAGAATGATACAATGAACGTCTTGGCGCAATAAAGTCAGGAATTGAACATTTTATATCCACAAAACGGCAAAAAAAAAACTTATGTGATGATTCGATGGAAAAGAAATGACGTCAAGTTTGTTTCAAAAGAATATATCACAGTCATCAGATATTTTATGCTCGTATGGCTTGCCAGTGCCACATGTTTTTGAATATCCGTGAATAGAAAATAGAAAAGTAAGACTCGGTAAGTAATCACAATTTTCAGTAGTTTCTCGAAACGAGAGGGGGTTTGTCTGTGAAAGTTCTACCATTGACCTATTTCTGTCACAGAGTATCATTGCTGTTCTGATTTGGAACTGGTATCTACGTAAACTATCTAAACTTATCTCGCAACTCGGATACATTATCTGATACAAGCTACACTCCCTCCATTCAAACAGACAGAGATCAAACAGAGATCAATCAGCCAGTTACATGTAACTGTAGTTAACGCGTAAACTGTAGTTAAGCCGGGCTTACGTCGCGCGGTAATCTTTTCGACGAAAACAATGGCACGCGCCTTTAACAATGCCGGCTAGTGCTTTTTACAGAGTGATGGTGTTTATGAGCGATTTTATATTGTAGACATAGTGCAAATATTGTAGATATATTTTCTTATAATAAGCAAGGACAGCCAAATGATCTCCACTCCAAATTTCACTCAAACCCGGTGAGTCATTTCACCGCTAAGAATTAACAAACATAGGTATATCTAACAAACTTGCTCGTAAAATATTAGTGTCATAATAATATTATACGAAAACTGTAGCACCTACATAATATTATACTTACCACACATACCCAATTTACTTACCTACAAAGTACATGGTAAGAGATTTTAGCCGCTCTAATGGACAACCTTTCCAACGTTAAATAGGTTTTAAAATTTGGCCGAAGTGTCGCTAAGTGAGTATTAATGCAAAATCTTTGTCCCTACATCCCACCCTCAACCTCCAACCAAAACCCTGTGGGAAAATGAAACACATTTTGTTTGTTGGCATGAGTGTTTTAAAATAACATTTGCTTTTACAAAATTGTAGGACGTAGGACACAAAAGAGTTTTCGTGTCGTTTTGTAACTTTCGTCTCATGTAAGATCGCGATTTTGTGATAAATCTTATCAAATTTTGACCTATTTCTTAGTCCTTGTGCGCAATAAAGATGTATTGGATTTTAACCACCTTACTTGTCTTTGCCACATTTGGCAACGTTTACCGCCAAGCTTCCCAATACTAAGACGAGTATCAAACATTTTTACAAAAAAAATGTGAGTACATCTATCTACATTTTTGCATCTAGCAACTTGACAACAACCCTAACATTTTCTGTTTTATTTTTGATAACATTTTTTTCAATGACGTCTCCCTGCCCTTTTTACATCTTTTTAACGATGACTATGAATTTTTCGCTGATGCTCCTAAAAAAATAATTAAACCTGTGCGAATTTTCATCAGACCCTTTTGTCGACGGCTCTATTCAATGGGATGTTACATAAGATCTGTGTGGCAGATTGGTACTTTTGTTTAAATTCAGCATTTTTTAACTGTCCGTAAGTTTGATAGAAGTGATGGGCACACAAAGAAATAAAAAGACCAAGCACAGACTAATAAAAACACCAAATAGATTATATAAAAAATAGAAACCAAAACGATGTTTTTAAACCAGTATTACCGTTATCATCTCTACTCTCTTACTAAGTACTCAAATGCAGGATTCCTAGAATTGTATCAACTACACAGAAACCATCATTCATTACTTATAGAGTGACTGCATTATGCCCAGCAATGTTCAATGCGAATCGACCACGACGTATTGAAAATGGAGTGATGCTTCACCGGCCGGCTGAGGCGCATTGCACTGATCTCTGTACGGCCCCTTGAGTTGCTGCAATCACTCGAATCAGACATCTCTAGACCATATCGATCACTCTGGCGAGTGTCGAGTGAGAGTCGAGAGGATCAGTAATGTGAACAAGCGCGCACTACTTGATCGTCCGCCAGGCGAAGATCGAAATTCGATTAATGTTTGAGCCCGCCGCTACTCACTCCAATTCGAGTTCACATCAACTAATCGAATCTCAATTCAGCACATGAAACGTTTCTGGGACTTCTGTTAAAAATATAACACGTACTCGCAACAATCGCTTGTAGTTCATTAAATGTATGTGTTGATCATAATCCTACTTACGAGTATACTTTTATCCATAGCAATGTATGGGATAGATAGATAACTCTCTATTCGATACCAAATCATACTGATAAAAAATATTTTAGATAAACTGCAATCGGCTGCCTTATCGCTTACCTTGAACGATTTCTTAAAGACAACCTTAAAATATATAGGGAGGTAATATCTGTCTTATTTGAGTGTTTTTTTAGGACAAATTATGTAGATATTTAAAATGATATATTAAGCAGTAAATTACAACATAATTATACTTTAAAAAAAAAATATAGATATTATAATACTACAATAATATATAGTATATTATTATATAATTACATATAAGTTTAGTGACAGAGAGAAGAGTAGAGTAGTGAATAAGATTGGAAATTATTTATTGGAGAGTGAAGGAATAATTGTTATAAAAGTTGAACTGGTGCCTCTCGAGGAAAAAGTTTTCAAATGACATGAGAGCCAGAATTGTATTATAATAACTCGAATCGTGATTTGAAATAGGAGTCCATGTGATGAGAAGAGATAAGTGACGAAATCAAATGCCACTTGAGATATCAACGTGATAAAGTAGCATGATAGGTATTTATTTCTGTTTTATCAACAACTAGCTGTTCCTCGCGGTTTCACCCGCGTGGGCTACAGTTTATCGCGATAAAAAGTATCCTATGTCCCTTCCCCAGGGCTCAAATTATCTCTATACCAAATTTCATTTAAATTGGTTCAGTAGTTTAGGCGCGATAGCGTATATATTCCGTATATGTACTCCAAAATTATTCCCGCACTTCGGTGCCCCCTCAACGCGTTACCTGCTGTAGGTACCCATTATCCTATTTTAATTCTAAGTTAATTTTTCTTGGACCGCACGTTTGAATCGCGCAGTTAAAGGTCTTCCTGGTCCGCGACTGCACTTTACCTATTTCATAGATTCCCCCGCTCACCTCACCGCGTTTCCCGCTGCGCTGCGGTGCGGCGGTTTTATTTTTCTACTACTACTACTTACATTTTTAAACTCGTGATATCTTTCGAATAGAATGTCCGAATTGAATGATTCAAAAAGTTATATGAAGGCATTGAAGCAGTTTTGAATAAGAAGTAATTTATTTTGACAAGGATTAATAACAAGATACAAGTAAAGAGCCTTTTCTAGCGGCGGCATCAAAAATTATTTTTTTTAAATAAAAGATCACTTATTGTGGCATAACTATAATAGTTAGACATATGCTCTCGCGGACTTTTTTGTAGATCTTAATGGGACCTACAAACTCGTAGTACATTGTTTTGGTCTAGTATCAATAGTTTTTGCAGTGCACGCAAAAATAGGTTTTCGATTTCACACCTTGGGTTGCAAAATAGCAATTTTCTTACGGATCCCTAATTTTTTTTGAAATAAAATATAGCCTATAGCCTTCCTCGATAAATGGACTATCTAACACTGAAAGAATTTTTCTAATCGGACCAGTAGTTCCTGAGATTAGCGCGTTCAAACAAACAAACAAACAAACTCTGCAGCTTTATAATATTATATATAGTATAGATTTATTTCTTTTACACCATGTTTGTTTCACCGAGTACGTGTTTTTATTTGACGTATTTTTGCGAATACGTAATAAGCCAGTTTGATAGACACCAGCTTTGTATTTAGTCTAGTGTATTTAGACTAGTCTATTTAAAACTTAAAAGTAGTCTGTAACAAAATTCTCTCCCCTTTGTTGTTACCATTTCCAACCAAAAATGAAAGATAACCGAACTGACACGGGCGTATGCGAATTAAATCTGAATACAATGTCTAACTAAACAGACATGCCAGTGAGCGTAGGCCTGTCTTGTGCCCCGCGCGGTTTCCGTTTCAAGTGAAACAAGGGTGGAGCGTTACGGATACAGGGGTCTGAGGAAAGTGGATGGCTAATATCATTGGGTTGTTCCGCGCGACCACTTGAGTGACAGTCCCCTGTGCGAGGCACAGACTGAAATTGTTTGTAGAAGCGCACTGCAGCAGAACCAAGCCATCAACCAAGGCCTAAAGCGTACTGAATATTATATTAACTCAATTTACTGAACAAAAACTATTTGAATCTGACGTTTAAATGTTGTTTTTAAATTCTTACAGCGTAGTAGTGGTGTGGTATCATCTGATGTTATAAGACGAATGTGGTTACGTCAACATTAAAACCCAGAAAATAACTTTGATGGATGATTTAAAAAGAGATAGGATTAGCAAGCTGAAGTGGAAGTGGGCAGTCATATGTCAGTTATAGGCTATAAGGCTGGCATCTGTTGGAAAAGAGAAGCTGAAGTTCGAGCTCAGTGACGAGTCTTGGGAGAGGGCACTGGACTGACACAGGGTACTGATGAAAAACGGAAGATTTTAAAAAAAGGGAGAGGGTGTCATATCTGGGAAATACGACTAAAACATTTCACAAAGAAAATACCATCTTGATCAATTGGCATTTTCCTTTTTGTTTTTTTTGTTACTTATCAATTTGATTTCAATTATCCGTCCCGTTATCTTACAATTTCTTTAGAAAATCGTCGTTTCATAATTTATAAAGCAATATTGTGCAAAATATTTAGTCTTGTGTGAAGTTCAACACCATGCGGCTGTACGTAGCATCCCTTTTGGTTCTGGCACACTTTGTCTGGGCAGATGTTCAAGTAGTGCAGTCATCCGGCAATACTGCCTATGGGTATATCCAGAAGTATGGTATCCCTAGAGCTGAGGAAATTCGCAAGGCTGAAGAGAAACTGGCTGAGTCTAGAATCATCGGCGGACTACCAGCTGTTCTTGGACAATACCCTTTCCAGGTATCTACTCTTCACATTATAAAGATTAGACCAGATGATTTTACAAGTCAGCTCTACAAATAAGAGAGTTAAAATTAACCTACCATGATGAAAAAAAGAAATTCTTACACCTAAATCTTTGCAAGATCATCCACGTTATTTATAATCCAAGGTACATAAATGGTGCATACTGGATCAGCGTCTCCTAAATATAATAAAATATGTATAATATATCTATAAAAACCGAAGTAAGCGAAATAATAATTTTTTTACATCTTACAGGGTAGCCTTTGACCACAAGTCACCTGATATTAAACTACAATGTGGTCGAATGCGCCACGATGAGGCTTTTTGACGATATGTACTTGGTGATAGATTCTTAAGCTCGTAAGGCGAGCATTAGAAAATACTTTACCACCAAGCGAAACATTTAAGTTATTTTTAAGGACTTCTAAAATTTTTTTCAATTTTACAGGCTGGTCTCATCGGTGATATCATCGGCGTAGATGGAAGAAGCGTCTGTGGTGGTTCCCTCCTCAGTAGCACTCGAGTAGTTACTGCTGCCCACTGCTGGAACGACGGTGTCATTCAAGTTTGGAGGCTCACTGTAGTTCTTGGTTCCACCACGCTCTTTACTGGTGGAACTAGGGTCGAGTCCAGTGTGGTCGCTCCCCATCCTAATTGGAACCCTCTGCTGGCTAGAAATGACGTTGCTGTTATCTACTTGCCGAGTGCAGTCACTCTTTCAAGTATGTACGGTATTTTTTAACTGTTGACATAGTCCCTGATATTAAATTGCTTCTAGGTTGACTGAATAGGATGATAATTCCAATCCAGGACAGGCCAATTATTATACACTTGACAGTACTCACATTAATGTAAAAGTTTGTGAGTAAGTGTATATATGTGTTACTTCTTCTCACGCTAAAATAGCCAAATGGCCAGCTTATGTCCTGAACTTACAAATAGGCAAAATTTTGACCAGAAAAAAGTTTGTGTGGCAGGACAGGAAAAGCATGCAGTGCGGCTGGTGGATTAAATCGATTAGTGATAAAATCACTCCGGTCTCTCTCACATATAATTTTGGTAACTGATAATAACTTAGCACAGAGATTTGTATCGTATTTTTAATTCCAGATGTCATAGCACCAGTTGCTCTACCTACTGGATCTCAAATGTTTGAAAGCTATGTCGGTGAAGGTGCTATTGCTGTAGGTTTTGGAATAACCGCTGACGGTAAGAAAATGATTAGCACTTTGTGTTCTTATTGTGCTTAATGTTCCTTCCTTTCCTTTCTTTTTACAAATTGGTAAAACACTTTATACTCGACTATTGCAGATCTCCCTTTGCTATTGTAACAATTTGTTAGAAAATCTATAAAAATCGTTGCATTCTGATAAACAGTACTTAATGTTATAGGACCGTTGACATATGACACTCATTTGTTTGGCTTTAAAGACCGCTTTATTCACAGTAATTAAAAACTCGTTTGAATTTTGTTTTACAGATGCTGGAATCAGTCTTGACCAATCCTTGAACCATGTCAGACTGAGCGTGATCTCCAATAGCGTGTGTTCCTACGCATTTCCCTTCATCATCCAGGCTTCGCACTTATGTACCAGCGGCCTTGGAGGTACTTCTACTTGCAGAGGTGACTCTGGTGGCCCTCTGCTTGCTACAAGGGATGGCAGACCAGTTCTGGTAAGATTGAATCAGAATACCACATGCTTTTACTTTGGAGTTAGGCTTAGGGTAAAACGAAACGAGCGTAATATTGTGAGTCGTGACTCGCAGAATTTCGGTAGCATAAATTCTACTGCATTCGGTTTCATACAAAAATGCGGTTGGTACCATACGACGACGCAAAATGAGTTCGGTCGCGGTGAGGGAAGGGCAAATAAAGTATGGAACTGCCCACATATCAGCTTCTGACTATTGAGTGGGTTTACCCAGCTTCTTTTTCTGGCCTCCTCTTCAGAATATACTTCGTAAATACATAATATTTTTAATGGATCCATCGTGCTTGACGACACGAACAGCCCGTACCAATGCTCAATACTGAATATATAAATTCAGTTCGTCTGGCAACTCAACAGAAATTCAGTTGAACGTAAAATGAGTGACCAAAAATACGCGACTCACGGATCAAAAAATTACGCTCGTTTGGATTCACCCTTACAAGCTAGACTAGTCTTTATAAATAGTTTTTTTTCTCGCTGGAAGAGGTTTGTTATTTCAGTTGATAGAAATAATAACGGCCGTGGTCCCTATACATAAGCAGATGCGGTGCCAACGTATATATCTATCTATCTGTTATACACTTCTGTTTTACGTGTAAAACCGCTGCGCACAGTTAGTGTGTCATCTTTGTAGACAACGCAACGTAGAAAGTTGTTTCAATGTCTTTATCATCATCATCATCATTTTATGCCGTTCAATTCATTCCCACTGCTGGGTATAAGCCTCCTCCCCTTCACGCTATCAGTTGCCGTCATATGCGAATCGCAACCACAGCCTTCCATTTCCCCAAACCGAGTCATCTGACCATCAGGCTGATGGTCTGCTAGTCTATTTATATGTGTAACCCTGTTTATTTCTTTCTTTCAGATCGGTGTTGCGTCGTTTGTCTCTGCACTGGGTTGCGAGTCGAACCTGCCGGCGGCGTTTTCACGTGTTACCTCGTTTTTGGACTTCATCAACTCCCATGTTTAAGAAATAAATATTGTGCAACAATTTGAAGTAATTTGCCTTTTATTTTATCTATTACGAGTATGTAGGTAGCCTTTGTCTGTAGCTTCTTATCAAGAAATTTGAAAACTATAAAATAGAAGTCAAAAAATCTGTCCAGTAAACACTGAAACGCAATACGCTATATATACGACCGTAGATATATTTAAGTAGGTAAATAAAGTATTTGATGTTCATATAGAAAATTACAAGTACTTATGTCAAATAACGGCAAACACTCGAAAAAATGCAAAATTACGTAAATGAACGCAACAACATACTTACAACAAGCAACATATCAGTCAAGATAAGATAAATTATAATTAAAATTCTGCCTGTTATCAATATCAAAATTACTGCAATTTTTGGTTAATAACAATATATCCCACACGGACTTTCCATGATTGCTTTAATAATATAATACATATTTCAACCTAATTAGGTGATAATAATAATGAAGCACCTGCATGGTTAACTTAAAAAGTTACTGTTGGTAAGAAGATTAAAAAGTTATGAATAATTTAACAAGAGCCCTTAGTTGTATAATGAAGAAAAAAAAATTTATTCATGCCCCATTAACCAAACAGTGACACTACATAATTGTCATACACAATAATTACCAGCTATTGGAAATTGGAACGCACTGCACTATGTTTTGGTCATGAAATACGATGCCCAATAGTATATTATTATTAGGTAGCTATATTAACGCCCATACAATCACATACGAAGTATCTTATCCCTAACTAAGATTCTCTGTATCTTGGGTAACAGAATTCAGAATTCAGACCTACATGTGTCGGGGATCAACAAACGTGATTGAAGTTTTGCAATTGCATGACGCAACATATTAAGTGGAAAAAATTTAATTATGCACGTCACTAATCTGTGAAACGGATACTGGCTTAATCATTGATTATTTATAATCAATTACACGAATAAAAAAAACATCATTACACAATTATCAATTTGACGAGTAATTTACGTACAAAATATTAATCAACAACCAGAAATTAGTCTACTCATTAATCTGAAACACTAACTTTTTAAACTTTAACCTTCAATCGTTGTCTCTACCACTAGATAAGTTTTAAACAAATAATTTCGCAAGCGAGTCGCACCTGATAAAAATTGATGATATGCTTGAAGGTGACGTCACGCTACGTCTGGATTGGGAACTGGCTCTCAAGTGGGCTGCCGGAACACGCCGATAGGTGTTTGGTGACAGACTCTTATCTTGAGGATGTTAGCTAGCCAGGCGAGCACTTAAAAATGCCCTACCACCAAGCTATGGTTTTATCACGATGTTTTCCTTCACTGCAAACTCAAGCTCATTGTAAGATTCGATCCCACGATCTACGGATCGCAAGCCGACGTCACACACTGTACCATCATCGCCTTACACAAATAACCCTCGTCTACAACAACGAATCACCTTGCAGGTCAGGTCCACCTGTCCTCATGAGCCCTATATTACAAAAGTCAGTTGAGGCAAAGATGAAAAGTCTCATGCATCTGTAACTTCACTGGCACTCGTACTTTTCGATCCGAAACATAGCAATGGTGCTTAGCGACAGACATAAGTATGGTGTACCTACCAATCAGTTTATCAGTTTCGTATACATGATTAAAATCAGTGGTCACTTTTTAACTCCTTATCCTGCTAATTAGCCTCATATCTGACAGTGTAACATCATTGTTCATTCTTAATCTTGAGCCACTAAGTTTATAAATATGTGTCAAGATTTTTTTCTAGGCACTAGTTGGTCCGAAGTCATTAAAATGAAGGTCTTTGCTGTGGTTCTCCTTGCTTTAGCGAGTCTAGCTTGCGCAGATGTTGTGAACCCAGGAAACACTGCTTATGGATACTTGGCAAGATACGGTATCCCTGAAGCAGAGAGGATCCGCAAAGCAGAGGAAAGTGCTTCGAGAATCGTTGGTGGCGTCCCTGCAGCTCCTGGACAATATGAATACCAGGTAAGTAAAAAATTACCACTGTATATTTCGTGAGAAAACAATTGAGCGTATCATCACTTGATGGGTTGATTTATGTCGTTTGGAACTTCCAGATTTCCGTAAGTGACAATAATATTGTAGAAAAAACTTTATGTTCACTCACAATGATATCACTTAGTTTTAAGTTGTACTTAACAAAAATTTTAAATGACAAATTCAAAAATTTTTTTTTGTCCATCAAGTGAAGAGACGAGCATGTTCCTCACCTGTTGGTATAAGCGGTACACTTGCAAATTATAATTTACTGCTGCCCAGAATTTTCAACTTTAACTGTGCAAAATTCTGTGCAGCAATATACAACGTTAATACAATTATGTACCCTGAAATATTAGATGTTAAATATATCCATGCCCTGTAACATCATTCATTATTGTCATGAAAGAAGACATGAGCTACTAGCATTGGAATAAGATGATGATTATTTTATCGTCTCTAAACTATCAATTATTATTATTTATTATGTTTTACAAATTTATTTGTTTCATTTTCTAGGCTGGTCTTCTCATCTCCATTATTGGCTTCGAAGGCTCCGGTGTCTGCGGAGGTTCCTTGATCAGTGCGAACAGAGTCATCACAGCTGCTCACTGTTGGTTTGATGGTGTTCATCAAGGATGGCGTATCACCGTTGTCCTTGGCTCCACCGCTTTGTTCTCTGGTGGCACCAGGATTGACACTAGCGTTGTTGCTATGCACCCTAGCTGGTTCCCTCTGCTAGTTCGTAACGATGTTGCCGTTATTTACCTGCCCAGCCCTGTCACCTTCTCGAGTAAGTTATTGTAAAACTGAATAGTAAAATGAGGTTGACGAACTCAGTTTTTGATAGGTTTTTCAACCCAAAGAATGAACATGTAATTAGATTTTAATTGTAAAGTAAATGTACAGAGCCAATGAATGGACTCGGATACAAAATTTCAATGTCTTCTCCACTTATAAAGTTTTATTCATAAAATATTTATACCATATATGTATGTGTCATTTTGACTTTTGTGTCACGCTTTCTAAGTGCCTTCTAGGAACTCTGAAATTACGCTCCTCTGTGCAGTAAAGTAACCAGCTGTTTATTACACTCTTTTTTATTTATTTCCAGGCACAATTGGGCCCGTAGCTTTGCCTTCTGGAGATTTGCTCGACGATGACTTTGCTGGACAGAATGCCATCGCTTCTGGCTTCGGTATCACTAGTGACGGTAACTATACTCAAGGATAAAACTAAATCCTTTTTAACATACACCTTTCCACTATTTTTCTTATTGTCTGGTAGCAATTTTTTTATGCATCTCAGTGTCGAGACGAGCTATTCGCTCGAATAGGCTCCGAAACTACAGAACCGATTTGAAAAATACATTCATTGTTGGGAAGCTACACTATCCCCGTGTGACATAGGCTATATCTCAATATATATAACTCAAAGATGACTGACTGACTGACATAGTGATCTATCAACGCACAGCCTAAACCACTGGACGGATCGGGCTGAAATTTGGCATGCAGGTATTATGATGTTATGACGTAGGCATCCGCTAAGAAAGGATTCTGATTAATTCTACCCCCAAGGGGATAAAATAGGGGATGAAAGTTTGTATGAAACTTTGTCAATTTTAAACCGATCGAGCTGAGACTTTGCATGCATAAAGCTGCAGCCCAAGCGGGTGAAACCGCGGGGAACAGCTAGTTATACATATTTTCAAAAATATGGATTTATATACCCGTGCGAAGCCGGGGCGAGCCGCTAGTAATAAATATTAGTAACCTCCTTGTTTTTGTTTCAGGTTCTGGCATAGCTTCAAACCAGTTCCTTAGCCATGTGAGCCTCAACGTGATCGCAAACAGCGTCTGCTCTTTGGCGTTCCCATTGGTTGTCCAACCAAGCAACATCTGCACTAGTGGTCTAGGTGGTGTTGGTACTTGCCGTGGTGATTCTGGTGGCCCTCTCGTAATCACCAGAGGCGACCGCCGTATCTTGGTAAGAAACATTGAACTTACAACTTTAAATCCCTACCTCTCTACTAATCCTACTAATATTATATATGCGAAAGTTTGTGTGCGTGTATGTTTGTACCTCGTATCACCGTAACTCCTAAACTGATTTTGATTAAATTTGGAATGGAGATAGCTTATACCCTGGATACTACTTTTTATCCCGGAAAAAGGCTCCTGCGGGATAACGGGAAGACGCGGGTGAATCTGTCTGTCTCGCTTTCACGCCTAAACTACTGAACCGATTTAATTGAAATTTTGTACGGAGATAGTTCGAACCCTGAAGAAGGACATGGGATACTTTTTAACGCGATAGGTATACTGTAGCCCACGCGAGTGAAACCGCGGGAAACAACTATTTAATATTTAAAGTATTATACCTAGTTTAACTTAAAAATAGTTTTACACCATCAAAACTACTGTGAGCTAAATTAGCTAAACAACGTAAAGTTGCATATAAAAATATTCTAACACATGTTTCTTTTATATTAGATCGGAGTTACATCTTTCGGCTCTGGTCTGGGCTGCGAGATAAACTTCCCCGCTGCGTTCGCCCGTGTCACCTCCTTCATTGACTTCTTCAACCAACACATATAAGCTGTTTCCTCACTTCGGCTAAACAATATATTTATTTATATCACAAAAACAAATAAAACTTGTTGATGTTGAACTGACTATGTATCACTTTCTTCAACCATTTCGTTCTTTCACAAACTTGAATACTTAAGGCAAGTGCTATTTAAAAGAGTGTTTGAAAAGGTTAATCAGGTTTAAAAATGGTTAATTAATTTCACTGTGATTACTAAAGGCCAGTTTCAATGACCTATCTATCCATGGTTAGCTATCTATCAAGGTACTAGATATAGAATATTGATGATATTGATGATTGAAATACTTACGCTCCATAAAAGTACCTAATATCAATTTTTTATCTCTAGTATAAGACAAAACGTGGATGGATTGGTTATTATTGAAACTTGTCGTAAATGCAAAATACAAGAATTTTTCCGCTTGAACTCAAGATGTTCTATCGAAATCTACCGATTTTTATAAAATTTGGTATGGAAATAGTTTGGACCATGGAGGATAATAAGTTGACGTACTTTTTATTGCAATTAACCGTTGAAACCATGGGGAACAGCTATAGTACCTAGGTATGTATATATTGTATAGTAAGGTAAGGTTAAATAGCTAATTAGGTAAGTATAATTCTTACGCTGAGAAAATGGAATGAAACAAAAGAGTATTTTTCTAAATGGTTTGATAGTTCTTCAGAATTGTTACCTACTTTTTGAACCAAGATAGTAAATCAAGGCTCCGACGAAGGGGAAAAGTAACCTCTATTAATCTAATGTAGTACTTATGATATCTTCCACGTCTATAGATAAATTGGAATCAATGATTTTTAAATGGATTGTGAGGTGGGTCAATTATTGTATCTTATCGCCAAATTACCGAAATGGTGATTGAAAACCAAGTTCTTCATAAATAATAATAAAAGTGTTTTAAAAAATAAATATTGCTGTTATATTATATTATGCGCAAATTATGATCTGAATCAGCATCAGTCAAGATTAACATTTTTAACATTTTTAAAATGTTCAATAATATATTTAATTATTATGTATGAGAAAATCGTTCAGCTGTGCTCTCGTTTTTATTAACATTCACACCGCGAAGCATCCAGCCGAAACCTGGTTGGACGCGAACAACGTCTCCCAGCAATTTGTCGTCAGCAGAAACAAACTGGGCCAGGAACATGCGACGTGGCCGAGTGGAGGTGTTGTGGGAACTGCCGTGGATGAGAAGACAAGAGAAGAATACCACGTCACCGCGCTCGGCAACGACGGGGGTGGCTTTTTCTATCGGATACTTTTTCTGAAAATTGGGATAACATTTTTTAGGAAGAGTTTATCGTTACCCGCCCTAACTTCGCACGGGTAGGCATAAGGCGTATCTTGGGTTTAGACTGAGTTTAGTGGTAGTGCATTTTCTAGTCCTCTCCTGGCTAGCTACCATCCACAAGTGAAGAATCCGTCGCTAAGCATCTATCGGTGAGTTTCCGCAGCCTCACTTGAGAGCTAGTTCCTAATCCAGGAGTAGCATGGCGCCAAGTTTTACCACATCGTTGCTTAATATCAAAATGACTTGTGGTCAAACACTTACCCAGTATGGTGTCATAAAAACACAAATGCCATAGACAACATGTTGTTTTCACTTTTCTTTCAAATTCACGGGTAATTTGCTATGAAAATTATAAGAACTTTATTCTGACAATTAAGCACACAGAGCAAAAAAAAGTAGGTACTGAAATCGGTCGAGCTGTTGTTCAGATCTAGCGAAGCGAGACTAACGAACAGCAATTGATTTTTAAGAAGAAGAAAAGAAAAGAAGTCGCTTAGTGTAAGAGATCATCCCTACAAACCAAACCCTCCCTGAACCGAATTTTGACTCTCAGTTATCATAGCTTTGTCGCTAAGAAATGTAACACAATGTCATACCTTGTTAACAAAGTGGTAGTTATCTTCCTCGACACTTTCATCATCCGGCAGAGGTCCAAGCTTGTGTGAGCCAGGATACACGAATAGTCCGCCGTTTTCAGGATTGGCAGCGTCTATGTGGACGAACGCAGCCACCGGGGAACATTTCTCATAAGGGAAGTATGGGTAGTCCTGAAAAATAGTTACTTGTCTGTCAGTAACGCAATATTTGTTTGAAAATTGTTTAAAAACATATATATAAAATCATTTTTCATTTATCCCTAGGGACGAAAAGTTAAATACTAGAACGGCGGTGAAAAACTAGGTGGCCATGCTCAAACTCTTTATAGAGCCTCTGTCGGCGTAAAATTGTATTTAAAAGAAAATAGCTAGTAGATTGCCACAGAAAAAGAAAAAAGGGCGAGAAAGCGAAAATTCGACCTTCTTACATGTATTGTTTGTTTAATTTTAATTAATCGTGTTTTTACTTTAATCATAAAATTCGAAATGACAAGTAGAGAGTTAACCTCAGGTGAAACACCTATTTAGGCACTCAAACTTATACGCTCGTGCACCAACTATCACGTGCGTGCCTAAATAGGTAATTTTCATCCCTTGTGTAACAATCTACTATTAACAAATTTAAATATCTTACTTGGTGCATGGGGTATAAGGCTCCGTTAGATGGTGGCTTGTAGTGAGCCTTTGTGTGGTGCAGCATTATATTCTTGGTCTCCATAATGTCTTCAAGGATGTCGAGGACCCTCTTATTGTTAAGGAACTGGCCAAAACACGCGTGATGACTTTGCAGATTGTGGATTCCTTTGACCTGGAAGTAAGTATAATTAAACATTCCACGGAAAGAAATGAGAAAGATTTGAGAGACATCAAGTTAAGAGCGAATAGGTAGGTATCTTATTATCATCGGGTGAGATCGTGGTCAAATGCTTTATCATTAACAGCCTTTTATGTGCCCACTGCTGGGACACAGGCCTTTTTCTCTGAGAGAATGTATGGGCCGATGTCGCATGCTTTTGAATATTGTGGTTCTTGGACATGCCGGTTTCCTCACGATGTTTTTCTTCACCGTTTTTGAGCGATGGTAAATCCACACATAACTTATTAAGTCATACGAGTAGGTGCGGGTCAAATGTTTACCTTTTGAAAATCCCTACTTCACTACTTATTTCATGTTATTAATGCGAAAGTAACTCTGTCTATCTGTATGTCTGTCTAACACATTTACTACTGAACCAACTAAAATGAAATTTGGTCCGGAGTTAGTTTGAACCCTAAAAAAGGACATACTATACTTTTTATCGCGATAAACTGTAGCGGGTGAAACCGTGGGGAACAGCTAGTAAGATATAAAAATATTATGCAATATCGATAATAAAACTTACCGTATAAGGGCTGTCGCTTATCCGCAGGTCATCATCTCTCCTGCCGACCCATGACTGCTCCATTATAGCCTGGTTCTTCCTTTTGAAGAGGTTGTCATATTCATCTGACATTTCATCCACCTCCTTCTTCGTCAGCGCATCCTTAACCAGAATATATCCATTGTCCTGGTAGAACTTCTTCTGTGCGGGCGTTAGGCCAACCATGACTAGCAACTGTACTCCTCGACACTGAGTGAAGTTTCTGTATTCAGTTACTTTATAAGTGTCTACTCCGGGCGGATGTGTCAATAACAACCAATAGGTGATTATTTATGGTGACCTGTGCCCATGTTCTCTCGGGTTACCATGCTGATAAAAGACGGCTTGTGAGATAAATTCCATTGGATTACGATATAAGATGGGATTATCATAAGGTTAATATAACATGTTATCGTAAAACGCATGTCACTTCGAGAGTCAGTACTTCAGTAGGTACCTACTGTCATTAACATTTTCATTAACGACCGGTTTCAATAACCGATCTATCCACGGTTTGACATAAATTTGACATTACTTATAGGGAGCTTATGTCAAATTTCAATCTCTAGTAAGGCAAACCGTGGATAGATCGGTTATTGAAATCGGCCGTAAAATGATCATATCTGAAGCCGGTTTTAGATAAGAGTTCAGATGTAAGCAAACAACATAGTGTTATTAATTATGATTAGCGCAATGAGTGAAACTAAATTAAAGCATGGAAAAAACCACTTACGGGTGTCTTGGACCCACGATCTAAGTATACAAGTTTGACTCGGATTATTTATTTCATGAAACTAGCCTTAACAGGGAAACACGCCAGACTACCTTCAAAAGTGAAATCGAATGTGCTTATGCCAAAAAATGTCCAAGAAGTTTGAGACCACCAATATAAATAGTAGGTATACAAAAATTCAATGAACACCATTTTTATCTTAGGAGCGACGAATCAGATTATCAGACATTGAGAATCGAAGTCCTACGACTCTGCCACAATCCAACACACTGTTTGGTGGTAAAAATGTTAAAGATACCTAGTAGGTACACAAATAAAATAAGGTTCTAATAAAATTAACTACGATATGCACTGAACTCGTAAACAATATACCCGTGATGCATTCGGCAGTGCTTGGCACTCGGCGGCACTCATCGACGGGTGCGGCGCAGCGCACGGTCGGACGCGGAAGAACATTGCCGCCAATCAGTGTTGCTAGGTGACGCGTTTTTTCGCCATTTTTAGCTATATCGGACTTAAAATTGAAATTAGTAACAATACACTATATGGGCTTTCTCAAATTAAATGATTTTTACGTCATGATTACTAATCAAATGCAGTAAAAATACAAGAAAGACATGTCATGTGTGCTTTGTTCTCTTGTACCAGATTAAACATTTAATATATCAAAATCAGTGTTTTAGATAGGTTTATTAAAAGTTTTCATTGCTCAGGCCAGTTCAAAAGAATGATGATTGAACGCAAAACACTATTATTTTTTTTCAGTCAACATTTTTTTATCTGCCGTGTTTATTATTTTACAAGCGGCCTTCTAACCCTGCACGTGGAAGAAAAGACCTACTGGTGGAAGTTAATTTATTTTGTGATGTGTATCTAATTATTTAGACAAATTTAACATAATTTCATGCTACTTCGGGTGGTCGTGATCTGGCAATACTGCCGCCAATTATTAAAACCGACTCGTAACGTAAACTTATCATTGCCGCGTCGACCGGTGACGACTAAAATGACGAATGATGTAAATATCAATAAATGATTTTGAAAAAGGAATGCTCCAAAATAATAAATTGTCAACTTAACGACCATACAGACATACAATGGGTAATCAATTAGTAAGATAGCACGCTGCACGACTGAATCGATGCTCCCGATACCGCGATGACGCGCTAGTATTTATGCGATTGGCACTTGCTTGATTAGATACGCGCACTAGCACTACTTACCGTATATTACATAAGAAAGAAGGAATAAAAACTGTAAAACGCTTTTGGATCCTGAATGCAACAAAATAAATGATGTCGAGTGCATTATAAGTGCATGTATGGTTACTGGTTACCCTTCAATAACTTGATTTGTACTTAGTATTAGGACGGCAGGTGTTTTGCCACTCTATTCAGAAGGTAAAATTGTTGAAATAATTAACCAAACAATTTTGCTAATAAAAAAAATGTATCTAGGAATCATACATACATCTTAGCGCTCTCAACTCATAGGCCTGGAATCAAGGGTTGTCGTTAAATAAATTAGTCATAACAGCGTGGGTCTAATTAGCGTGATAATCGCTGCACTTCGGTGCCATTTATCGCCAACTAGCGTCAAGTAGATCGCCAACTAAATCCAGCGGTTATAGGTGAGGCTAGGCACGCAAGCATTTTATGCTTATCAACTCAGAATATACTTTGTATGTTCTCACTGGTTGAGACCCGAATACGGTGGTAGATAGCTTCCCCTCAAAGGATCCTCTACGATTTCAAACAGCAACTTATGAATATCGCTCTGTCGCTTTACTTTTGTATTGTACAACGTAATAAGCCGTATTTTATCATAGCTACGCGCATTTTATAATTTACTCTTACTCCAATCCTTCTACCATTTAAAGGCGAAATTTTAAACTTTTGCTTTTTACATCTCACTGATTAAGTACAAAAAATACATCATTTTCTGTAGATCTAAATACCTCAACTAGGATTTAACTTTTTTTTAAATACGTGTGGTGAATTAATTTTCTTTTTTTTTAAATAATCATTGTGAACCACTTCAGGGAAACCGTCATACATACACGTTTAAATAAACTTTATTTCTTATTCAAACTTCTAGTCAATTTGTTACAAGTTCTGGTTGATGAAGCCGATGAAGGATGTGACCCTTGCGAAGGCAGCGGGGTATCCGGCCTGGCAACCGCGGGCAGAACCGAAAGAGGTGATACCAATCTGTAATATGAATAATTTAATCATGAATCAACACACATCAGATAATATCGTAATTTTGCTAAGCATATTGGGGAAAAAGTAGATATATAATTATGCACAAAATTGGAACGACTGGCGTGGAATAGAAGAGGCCTATAATAGAAAAAATTGATTTTGTCGTTGAAGTATCTGTATGTCTGTTCTGACAAATCTAACAAGCGAAAAGAACCTATGGTGCTGGGCAGGGCAGAATGATTTTTGGTTACCTTAACCCAAAAATGTTCAAACCGAACCAATCGTGGAGGATTAAATTAAAGAGGGTTATACATATATATTTCATTGATATAAGCTTAAACGGCTAGGTAAATAAGACCGTAACATTATCGTATAAGATACTTTATATAGATTTGCCTCACAGAGACCGGATTTTTTCTATCTACATGAGGCAAATTCCTTCTACCTGTTGAGACCTGCTGAGACTACATAATTAAAATAGAAGTCCAAGAGCAACAAACATCTCTAAAAACCTGGTTCAAGGCTTTTAAGTCTGTCACAAACAACTTCAAGCATCCCTCTATCCTGTACTCATAATAGTATAAACTCTTAAGATGTAGTTACTTATATCTGTGAGCTAAACCAACCTAAATTGTCATATTTCTTCAAACAAAAAACCCAAAAGCCTTACCAAGAGAGGGCGGCCGCCCCTCAGGACAGACAAGGGACCACCTGAATCTCCGCTGCATGTGCTCCTGCCGTTAGCTCCACTGGTGCAGACGTTGGAGTCTTGGATGATGAAGGGGAAAGTCCGAGCGCATACAGTGTTGGTGATCACTGGCAGCTGAACTCGGCTAAGAAACTGGGTGGAGGAGATAGGTACACCTGATAAACAAACATTGGTTTTTGATATTTCTTTAAAATAGAGGTTGCATTAATATCTGTTGTTGATGTCATTTCGATGCCAATTCAATTAGATTGGACAGAAAATATTCTTACCGTCACTGGTGCGTCCGAAACCCGAAGCGACAGCCATTTCTCCAGCAAATAGCTCGTTAAGCTGACTACCAGAAGGCAGAGCGATAGGAGCGATAGTGTCTGTTAAATAAATAAAAAATCCTTTGTCCATGTTATACAAATTAAATAATAGGGTATAAAAGTAAGTTTTAGGTAGGTATTAGATATTGTATATTTCGTGTCAGCAACTAGTTAGCATAAATTACAACTGAGACTCAAGAGTGAGGCTCTATAGAACTTTAGACCTTAGCAACTCAACATTAATATTATTTTACTTATATCAGCTATTGTTTCAAGACAATCAAATCTTTATTACTTACTTGAAAATGACACAGAGCTGGTTCTGATTATGGCGACATCATTTCGGGCGACATTTGGTGTCCAGCCTTGGTGCATAACAACTTGGTTTGAAGAAAGCCTGAGGCCTCCAGAGAAAAGAGTGATGGAGCCAAGAACGACAGTGAACGAACGGGCCTGGTTAACGCCATCAAACCAGCAATGAGCGGCAGTCACTAAACGGGTACTGCTAATTAAAGAAGCACCGCAGACACCCTGTCCTTGGCCAAACTGGGCGAGAAGACCAGCCTGAATTAAAAGAAAAGACAACATTTTGAAAGTAGTGAAACTCACTGCTAAAGAACTGGCTTTTGAAATTTTACGTCCACTTTAACATCAACGAAGTTAAATAAACTATTATTTTCTCACCTGATGGGGATATGCACCAGCACCAGCCGGAGTACCACCGACAATCCTGGACCTCTCCTCTTCAGCCTTACGGATCTTTTCAGCCAAAGGAAGTCCGATCTTCGCGAGGTAGTTGTATGACGTGATGTCTTCAAGATCAATCTGATCTTGAAGAACTCTAGCATTGGCCATAGCCAGGAGCGCGGTCAGGGTTACTAAAGCAAGCTTCATCTTGGGATCCTGGAATAACTGGAACCTTTTCGCGGTCGCTGCCTATATATAGTTCTCTAACCATCAGATTAGCAGATAATGTCGCGTTGGATTTACCTAATCCGAATGAATTATTCGTTTGTGAATAAAACCAGAATGATTAAGTTGATACTAAAATTTGTTTTAGTCATACAAAAATAGGAGATGTGAAATAAAAAAATGTGAATATAAATAATTAATAAAGCTTTTTTTAATTCATTTTTCTTTGAATAAAATATGAATACCTTTTTAAATTTAAACTTGTAACAAACTTATTTTAATTGATTTGATAGAAGTTTAATGGGATAAAGGATTGGGCCCAAAACATTTCAATAACACAATATTTTATCTGCCTTCTATATAATTATTTTTATGTGTCCAAATTATGTTTGTAGTGTGTATTCATGTTGTAACGTCAATTTATCATTGCCACGTAGACCGGTGACGAGTAATGTAAGTAATGAATGTTGCGGATGTCAATAACAAAAATTAGGAATGCTCGAAAGTTATAGGTGCATTGTGTAAAAACTGATAAAAAGACCGTTAACTGATACAGACATTGGCATACAGTATACCTCTGCTGAGGTAGGTATTTAGCTTACTTTAGGATACGCGACTGAACCTAAGCTCGCGATATCGCGACGACGCGCCCGTATTTAATTTTATGCGATTGGCGATACTACTTAAATAGCTTTAATCATTTGCTTGATTAGATAAGCGCACTAAGTAGTATAATGCATAATTACGTCTCGCCGGCCGTGTCTTACAACAGTAAGAAGGAATTGAAAATTACAAAAAGCCTTTGGTTACTGAATGCACCAAAATAAAATATGTCGAGTCCTGTATGGTTTTCATTCAATACCTTGATAAGTAGGCATTTAATTCAATAAGAATAATTATAATAGTTTATATAGTGTCAGCCTCATTTAGCAAAATTGATTAAGTATCTAGGAATCTCATCATATCTTAGCGGCAGCTAAATGCAGCGGTTAGATTAGGCTCGGCACGCAGGCATTTGATGCTTATCAAATCAGGATATAGGTGCTCCCTGGCTTAAAACCAAATACGGTGGTATAGAGCCTCCTTCCTCTAAGAGGAACCTCTAGAATTTGAAACTGTGACTTTGGAATCCGGTCAGTTACTTTACGTTTCTATAGTTGTACACCGTAATTAGCCGTCTTTTAGCATAATTGCGCATATAAGTATTTTAAAATTTATTCAACTTTCAGTCCTTCTACTATCTAACCACTTAATAACGAAAGCGAAAGTTTAGAATTCTTGCTTGTCACATCTCCAAGATTAGGACCATACCTAAAATAAAACATAGTCTGTAGATCTGAATGCCTCACCTAGGTATTTGACTCTTTTGATATATGTTTGGTGAATCAATTTTATTCAGGAAGACGACATACACTTTAAATGAAACTTTATTTCATATTCCAACTTCTAGCCAATTTATTACAAGTTCTGGTTGATGAAGCCGATGAAGGAGCTGACCCTAGCGAAGGCAGCGGGGTAACCAGCCTGGCAACCGCGAGCAGAACCGAAAGAGGTGACACCAATCTGTAAAATAAAATATAATTGAGAATTAACCCACATCAGATAATATTAAACCGAACCGATAACCGATGGGGAAGAAAGGTTCTTGAGTGGCGACCACGAACCGGAAGACGTTCTGTAGGTAGGCCCCCACTAGGTGGACCGTCGACATTGTAAGAGTCGCAGGGAGCCGATGGATGCAAATGGCTAACAGCCGTTTATGGTTGGCGATCAAGGGGGGAGGCCTATGTTCAGCAGTGGACTTCTTCCGGCTGGTGATGATTATGAGATAATGATATTGTTAAGCATATTAGGAAAAAGTGGATAAGAGTTGCACAGAACCGGCATGACTGACGTAGAATTTAGGAGGCTTATAATAATATACCCAATTGGCTGAATAGATTGATAGATAGAAGAATCTGCATGTCATGTACTGACAAAAAAACTACGTAACAATAAGAATCTATGGTACGACGGAATGGCTGTTTAACCAAAACGCTTAAACAAAACCAAATCATTGGGAATATTATGAAAAGTTGTTGCATTCTAACTATTGAAATCTTGAAGTGGGTAAGTAAGACCATAATATTTATTATGTGGTTATAAAAGATACATCGAATTGTTTTGCCTCATAGAAGTAGCATTTTATTACTAGCCCTATCTCAATGAAGCAAATCTGCCTGCTGAGACTAGATAAATAAAATAAAAATAACAGTCCAAGAGCAACATCTGTTCAAATCTATTTCAAGACTTCTAACTTAAAAAGTCTTTCACAAGTAAATTCAAGTACCCATAACGTCACTGTCCACCTCTTTAGAAGAATATTAATCAAAGGCTTGATATACCTATTCAGATAAACTCCTAAGGCACTAGTTGCGTTCTGTGAGCTATAATACCTACAAAATTATATATGTTTTTTTTACTATTTACAGGGTAGCGTTTGACCACAAGTCACCTGATGTCAAGTGACGATGTGGTCGAAGATGGCGCTACGCTACAACTGGTCTGGGAACTGGCTCTCAAGTGAGGCTGCCGGAACACACCGATAGGCGCTTGGCGACAGATTCTTAACAAGAGGGTGGTAG
Organism: Opisthograptis luteolata; assembly: GCA_931315375.2. NCBI lineage: Eukaryota > Metazoa > Arthropoda > Insecta > Lepidoptera > Geometridae > Opisthograptis > Opisthograptis luteolata. Next base: position 5,529,675 of record OV928047.1, on the reverse strand, counting down.
CTAGCCAGGCGAGTACTAGAAAATACCCTACCACCATGCTATGGTTTCATCACGATGTTTTCCTTCACCGAAAGCTCAAGCTCATTGTAGGATTCAAACCCACGTCCTACGGATCGCAAGCCGACGTCACTACCACTGAGCCATCATCGCTATAAATGTGTCTTCAAACAAAACCCCAAAAGCCTTACCAGAAGAGGGCGGCCGCCTCTCTGGACCATCAAGGGACCACCGGAATCTCCGCTGCAAGTACTCCTGCCGTTAGCTCCACTGGTGCAGATATTGGAGCTTTGGATGATGAAGGGGAAAGACCGAGTGCACACAGCGTTGGTGATCACTGGCAGCGAAACTCGGCTAAGAAACTGGTTGGTGGAGATGGAACCACCTGTTAAACAAGCATTAGATTTTGATTTATTTTTAATAGATTAGGCAGCAATAATATTTATTGTTGATATCTTTACGATGTCACACGACTATGTTCGGTAAAAAAAGAATTCTTACCGTCACTGGTAAGACCGAAACCAGAAGCGGTAGCCGTTTCTCCAGCGTAATTCTCGTTTAGCTGACCTCCAGAAGGCAGAGCAATAGTAGCGATGGTGTCTGTTATATAAAAATAAAATTTAGAGCAAAAAAACCCTTATTTTCAGAATACAGTAAACACATTTTTTAAATTGTCAAATTGAACATGTAGTTATAAAAAGTACATAGGTATGGTATCATGTAGTGGTAGCAACTCGATTTATTTTAGCTGAGAAGAGTCGCCTATAAGAGTATAGACGTATTTTTTTTCGTGCCATCACACTTGACCATAATTATTGTAGTCTCATGGTTATTTTTCTTACGTAGGTACAAGTTTAGATCATAACAATTCAATATTATTATTGTTTACAAGTTTTTTTTTACTTACTTGAGAATGATACACTGTTAATTCTAATTATGGCGATATCATTGCGGATGAGATTGGGTGCCCAGCTTTGGTGCATAACAACTTGGGTTGAGGTTTGCCTGACGCCTCCAGAGAAGAGAGTGATGGAGCCAAGAACGACAGTGAACGAACGGGCCTGGTTAACGCCATCAAACCAGCAATGAGCGGCAGTCACTAAACGGGTACTGCTGACTAGAGAAGCACCGCAGACACCCTGTCCTTGGCCAAACTGGGCGAGGAGACCGGCCTAAATTAAAAAAAAACATAATTATTGACAGTAGTAATGAAACACTGATAAAGAGCTACTATTTTCTCTTATTGTTTTTTGATAAATTTAGTATTCACTTGAATATAAATACTTATTTCTCACCTGATGGGGATATGCACCAGCACCAGCTGGAGTACCACCGACAATCCTGGAGCTCTCCTCTTCAGCCTTACGGATCTTTTCAGCCAAAGGAAGTCCGATCTTTGCAAGGTAGTTGTATGCCGTGATGTCTTCCAGATCAATGTGATCTTGAAGAATTCTGGCATTGGCCACAGCCAGCAGCGCGGTCAGGGTCACTAGAGCAAGCTTCATCTTGGGATCTTGGAATTACTGGAACCTTTTCGCGGTTGCTGCCTATATATAGTTAACTAACTGTCAGATTAGTAGATAACGTCGCGTTGGATTAACCTTATCCAAATGAATGATACGTTTGTGAATAAATCTAGAAATGATTAATTTGTTACAAAATTTTGCTTGAGTCATTTAGGAAAAAACGTTATTATATATAGATAATTCATTTTCGCTATTACGTTCAAATTTGAAGTATTTTGAATATTGTTTGTTATGATATGTTGTTGTTTGTAATGTTCAATTTTGTTTAGGCATAAAATCCCATGCACGTTGTTTGTTATCCGTACGTTTTCTACTTTTTACTTGCTTTAACTATTATTACAGCAAAGGATCTACTAATTAATAATAATTAATAAGAAGATTAATTAATTATTCCTGTGTTCGAATCCCGGTAAGGGCAAATATATGTGTGATGAGCACGAATATGTGTACCTGAGTCTTGGATATTTCTATCTATATAAGTATGTATATCATTGTATAGTACCCATAACACAAATTTCGAGCTTAATTTGGGGCTAGGTCAATTTATGTGCAATTGTCCCCGATACGATTATTAACTCTCAGCTATCATAAAAAACTTCTTCAAAATTTTATGTTTTCAGGTTAGGCTCTACTGCTCTACAAACGGAAAAAGCAACATTCCAATCGGTTCAAATAATTAATATTTAGATTTTAGTGAATTACAATAGAAGAAGGAAGAAAGAAAAACCTTAATCTAGGAAAACCTTAATCTTTCTGTAGATCTGAATGCCTCACCGTTTTAAATTTTTTTTTTAATAATAAGTTTTGTGAATCATTTTAGAAAGACGTCATACACTTATGAAGAAACTTTATTTCAAGTTCAAATTCCAAATCAATTTATTACAAGTTCTGGTTGATGAAGGCCATGAAGGAGCTGACCCTAGCGAAGACAGCGGGGTATCCGCGCTGGCAACCGCGGGCAGAACCGAAAGAGGTGATACCAATCTGTAATATGAATAATTTAACTCAGATTCAAATTACATCAGATAATATGGTAATTTTGTTATACATAATATTTCTTCAAACAAAAAACCCAAAAGCCTTACCAAGAGAGGACGGCCGCCCCTTTGGACAGTCAAAGGACCACCGGAGTCTCCGCTGCAAGTGCTTCTGCCGTTAGCTCCACTGGTGCAGACGTTGGAGCCTTGGATGAGGAAGGGGAAAGACTGAGAGCACACAGCGTTGGTGATTACTGGCAGCGAAACTCGGCTAAGAACCTGGTTGTTGGCGATGACACCACCTGAAAAACAAGCATTGTTTTTGAAATTTAATAAAATAAATTAGGCAGCTTTAGTATCTGTTGCTGATGTCATTAAGATGCCAATTCAAATAGATTCGGTAAAAAAAAAATCTTACCGTCCCTGGTGAGACCGAAACCAGTAGCGACCGCCGTTTCTCCAGCGAAATTCTCGTTTAGCTGACCTCCAGAAGGCATAGCGATAGCAGCGATAGTGTCTGTTAAATAGAAATAAAATTCGTACCTTTCATATCATAGAAAGCCTGTCAAGTCCTCTTCATCAATTTCAATGATGGCGACCCTAATATGTATAACCTAATGTAGCTTGGTTAAAACAAACAGCAAGAGTAAAAAAAGAAGTTAAAAGTACTCAATGACTTTAAGAACCAAACTATCCCGAAGACGTGTGGTAGGTGGACCGACGACAATGTAAGAGTCGCAGGGAGCGAATAGCTGTTCATGGTGGCGTTTAAAGGGGGAGGCCTATGTTCAGCAACGAACTTCTTCTGACTGATGATGATGATGTTGAACCAAACTATCGACCTATTGCGGATAAATGCATTGCAACATGACCTTTGGATTGAGTAATCACGAAGAAAAATGTGATCATGTTGGGTTGAATAAATATTTGTAATGTATGTTGCGATGTCCATGCACAAAAATGTATCGAATTACAACTATTTTCATGTTATAAAATTAATAGTCCAGTTAAAGAGTTTTGTATAACTTAAGATAACTTTTTATTCACCGAAGTAGAAAGGCTTTGCCACGTTCAAAATCTTAAATGCGAAAGAATTGAGATGCAATGGTAAGATCTAGCAATAGAGATGTTTTATCAAAGTAGGAGTATCATTGTACCTAATCAAATTGACAAAAACTGAGTGCAAGTGTCGTTATACTCGTAGTCAAATGGTGATATTTCTTACGTAGATATAAGTTTAGATCTTAACTATTCAAAATTAATATTATTAATAGTGTTCGAGCGCTATCGGCCTGAAGCGCGGCGCGGGAGGCCTCTGGCTTCTCCATTCATCGCACCGCCACCGACGGCACCAGTCGCGCTGATTCGCCCTCTCTTTGTCACACCTTTTATATATTTCGTACAATCATAATATACCAGTTTTTACAGTCCACTATTGTTTCTTTGAAGACCTACAATAGTTAGGTCCCTAACAAATAGTATGTACGAATATACCTTTTTTTTTTTTTTTACTAATTACAGGGTAGCGTTTGACCACAAGTCACCTGATGTTAAGTGACGATGTGGTCGAAGATGGCGCCACGCTACACCTGGACTGGGAACTGGCTCTCAAGTGAGGCTGCCGGAACACACCGATAGGTGCTTGGCGACAGATTCTTAACAAGAGGGTGGTAGCTAGCCAGGCGAGTACTAGAAAATACCCTACCACCAAGCTATGGTTTCATCACGATGTTTTCCTTCACCGAAAGCTCAAGCTCATTGTAGGATTCGAACCCACGTCCTACGGATCGCAAGCCGACGTCACTACCACTGAGCCATCATCGCTATACCTACGAGTATTTTAGCTATTACTTCAAGAAAAATAATTTGTTACTTACTTGAAAAAGACACAGGGTTCATTCTAATGATGGCGACATCATTGCGGACGAGATTTGGTGTCCAGGCTTGGTGCATAACAACTTGGTTTGAGGTTTGCCTGACGCCTCCAGAAAAGAGAGTGATGGAGCCAAGAACGACAGTGAACGAACGGGCCTGGTTGACACCATCAAACCAGCAATGAGCGGCAGTCACTAAACGGTTATTTCTGACTATAGACGCACCGCAGACACCCTGACCTTGGCCAAACTGGGCGATGAGACCGGCCTGAATAAAAAAAAAACATAATTATTGCTAGAGAAATTCAAACCACTGTTATAATATATAGAACTAGGTATTGTAATGTTATAATAATTATATTCACAATTTAAAATTTAAAACACACACAATTCAAAATAACCATCATATAAATAATATATATATATAATCAAAACCACTAGTACACCTACCTCCTCTCCGGCATTGGCATTGACACATGTCTCTCGTAGCAATGCCGAAGGAAAGAAAGCACAGTCCAACTTGACTGCATTCTTTCCTAACACGGTGTTGGAGCTAACCCAAGCTCTGTGCACCAAGGATGCGGCCCGCGACCTCATGGTCGCGTGAAAACAGGCAACGTGTGCTTCCACGAACATACCTGAGGCACTACAGAATCAGAGCAGCCCCAACAACGTCCTGAACGCATTGTTATAGAGGACGCGAAGGTCACTGTATCTGCTTTTAGTGTAGTCAGCCCATAAGCTGCACGTGTAGAGTGAAGTAATATGTATTATTCACTGTTATTTATTTACTCACCTGATGAGGATATGCACCAGCACGAGCCGGAGTACCACCGACAATCCTGGAACTCGCCTCTTCAGCCTTACGAATCTTTTCAGCCAAAGGAAGTCCGATCTTTGCAAGGTAGTTGTAAGCCGTGATGTCTTCAAGATCGATCTGATCTTGAAGAACTCTCGCATTGGCCACAGCCAGGAGCGCGGTCAGGGTCACTAAAGCAATCTTCATATTGGGTCCTGGAATAACTGGAACATCCTCGCAGTTGCTGCCTATATATAGTTAACTAACTATCAGATTAGTAGATAACGTTGCGTTGGAATGAATTTAATCCAAATTATTCCAAATGATTGATAGGTTTGTGTATAAATCTAAAAATGATTGATATGTTAAAAACTTTGCTTGAGTCATACAAAAGTAGAAGAAAATGTGAATATAGATAATTTATTTTTGCTATTTCACTATTACATGAAATATTAATATTGTACTTGAAATTTACACTTGTACCTATGTAATTTATTTTGAATAATGTTATTAAGATAAAGGTTCAATGTTCAATATCGTTTTCAGATAAAGGAAAATTTCAGACACGTAGTTCTACTTTTTACTTGTTTTTGCTATTACAACACAGGATCTTTCTTATATGTATTTCACATCCATTATATAAACAGACTTCGTAAAGATTAGATGAGTTCTTAGGTTAGGCTCTGCTACATTACTAATGGTAAAAGCAATTTTGCAATTAGTTCAGAAATGTATTATAATATTTAGATTTGTGGGAAATACAATAGAAGAACTCCTAGTATGTACCTACCTACCCATAGCGTGGCGACAACGTCACTTAATATCAGGTGACTTGTGGTCCAACGCTACACTATCAAGTTAAGTAGTAAAAAAAAGAAAAGAAAGAAGAAATTAAAAACATTTAATACATAGTCTAGCAAAATATTTGCGAAATAGAGGTAAGTATTATTATTATAAGCGTTCTTGGCTATGCCTAATAATTAATTTTCTTGATTATGATAAACACTTCATAGTGATTTGATAAATATAGACAAGTGAATCATGGTCGATTGTCGAAATGTAAATCGGTGCATTCAGTGTTGTGTTTAGGATGCTAAGGTATAAATCGGAATATAGGTCATGTTCAGTGACTTCTGTCGCTAAGTACCTAACTGACAATCAGGCATTTATAGGGAGCTGAAAGTCCAAGCAAATCTGGAATCTATCGTGAGCACCCATTTTCGCATATTATGGTCTATCTATTTTGCGTAAAATATCAAAACTTGTACTACTACTGGTCGTAAAGCACCCAGCCCAATCGTGGCGCCTCCTCTGACCGCATCGCCACTGTCTTGTGGTCATACGCTACCATGTCATCATCATCAGCCGAAAGAACTCCACTGCTGATCATAGGCCTCCCCCTTAGAACGCCTCCACGGCTTTTAGCTTTTGCATCCATCGGCTCCCCACGACTCTTACAATGTCACCGGTGAAGGGCGTATCACTGACTTATGTAAAACTAGCTGTACCCCGCAGTTTCACCCGCATGGGCTACAGCTTTATGCATGCAAAGTCTCAGCCCGATCGGTTTAAAATTGACAAAGTTTCATACAAACATTCATCCCCTATTTTATCCCCTTGGGGGTAGAATTAATCAAAATCCTTTCTTAGCGGATGCCTACGTCATAACATCTACCTGCATGCCAAATTTCAGCCCGATCCGTCCAGTGGTTTAGGCTGTGCGTTGATAGATCACTATATCAGTCAGTCAGTCAGTCACCTCTGAGTTATACTTATATATTTAGATATACGAAAAGAGGTACTAGTACTAGTATAAACGTGGATATTCATAGTAGTATGTACGGTCAACGACAAAAGTCGGTAGACATAATTCAGTTTTTCGAGTTTCCGCATCATCTCTAACACCAAAAATGGCCAATCTGGTACATTTTTGGAAAATTGTCCGTAGTCAGCATATTTTATTGCTGACTGTACATCTGTACCTATAGTAAGTATATATATGAGTATTGTACAGGATTACCTATGACGAATAGTACGAACAAAATGATTACAATATGTAAGTACCTACCTACACACTTAATCCTGCTCACTAAGTAGGTACCTACCTACCTACTTCAATTTTAAATCTCTAATTATACACAACTGATTGGGTTTTCCCTAATTATGAACAACGATAACATTTTTAGGGTACCTACCGTACCTCAAAATGAAAAAGGAACCCTTATAAGATCATTTAGTTGTCACTTAGATCACCCTCTGTCTGTCTATCAAGACCCTTTTTCTAACGAACGCAATGAGGTAAGTAGGTATAAAATTTAATGTCAAATACTCGGGTCTTCCGTTTCTTTCTTTCTTTTGTGGCGTTCAGATACCGAACTCCACGTGTTTGTCTATGACAACTATTGACGACACATTGACTCGACAGTCTTGACACCTTGAGAGACGAACAATTGAAGATAGTTTGTCAATTCTCCACGCGCCCGGCATTGCCGCTGCAAGATATATTTTCTGCGAGCTCGGAACTAATATTGTTACCACCGAATTGTAACCAACGTGAATAAACAGAAGACCATTGTTATATACACCTACACCATCGTTTGATTGAAGTGAACCATATCACCCATCATCCAACCACCAGCGAAGCTCAACATATATAGTATACCTAAATATATGGACAAATAGATATGTGGTGCTCACGCGCCATATACCTAAATTGGTGACCCCGTCTCGAGTCATCTGAACTGTGCCCCAAGAACGCGCACAGTCATTTTCATCGGTGACTACCCAACGAACAAAGTTCATTGGCCTCTTCGTTCTTCGAGCAACGCAAGTTGGATCATCATCATCACTCATCGGTCTGCTGCATCCTGTGGACGCTGGACACTCTTGCACTTGCAACCGCATGTATCCTTTTTTCATTTCTATTTTACATTGACTTTTCAAGTGATTAATTTGGTGATTGGTGATATAAACTTTAATGTGTTATGTTAAGTAATCTTGGTGTTTAGAGTGTTGCATTGCATTTTAACATTATCAATAAGGGCCTTCATTGCTCATGTTATTATTGTTAAGAACACTAGCCCACTTTACTTTGCATTTCCTAACTTATTTTGGTGTTAAGGCCTGCACACTAACATTGTTTTTTTGAAAGGGCATTGTTCTTTTAATTGTAAAGTTTTTATTAAAGACTTGTGTGTTAAGGGCCTGCATACTAACATTTTTCATTAAGGGCCTTCATTGCTCAAAATTTTGGTTATTTTTATATTATTATTGGTGGTGTTTATTTTTTCTTGTATATTTTTGTGTGTCTATGTGTGCCTGGTGTTGTTTATTATTTTTGTTTTTGTGTTGTGTTTTTGTATATTTTTCTGTATGTTGTCCTAGGGTTTTTAACTATTTTAAAATGGAACCTAGCGCACACGAGGAAAATATACTTTTGCAGCAGCAAAATGCCTTGCTAATGGCTGAGCTGCAAAAATATAAGACTGCACAGACGACTACCATGACAAACACACCTCCTGCGGACTCTTTTCCTGCCCAACCTCCCTCAATCTGTAGGGTGGCAGTTAAGCTTCCTCCTTTCTGGCCCGACCGGCCTGCGATCTGGTTCGCACAGGTGGAGGCACAATTTGCTATTTCAGGTATTTCCGCAGACCAGACAAAATATGATTATGTTCTTGCTCAATTGGATACACGTGTCATTGGCGAGGTTGAGGACATCATTTTACAACCTCCGACCACAGACAAGTATACTGGATTAAAATCTGAGCTCATCAGAAGATTGTCCACATCCGAAGAGCAACGTGTCCGGCAGCTCATCAGCGACGAAGAGCTGGGCGACCGCCGCCCCTCCCAGTTCCTACGACATCTGAGGTCGTTAGCTGGGACTGCTTTTACTGATGAAAATCTACTCCGCCAGCTTTGGATGCGCCGCCTCCCTCAGCACCTACAGGCGATTTTGGCCGCTCAGTCAGAGCTTTCGCTATGTAAAATCGCCGAACTAGCGGATAAAATTTTGGAAGTTTCTCCAGGCATTGCTGCTCCACCGTCCACATCGGTGTTCTCAGCGAGTACTTCTGCCGCACCGCCCTCACAGCTTGACGACATCACACGCCGCATCGAGGAGCTTACGCGACAAATCGCCGCACTGACAGCTGATCGTGGAAGAAGTCAGTCACGTGACCGCTCGCATCAGCGAAATCGCTCGCAGACTCCAGGTAAAGCCAAAATCTGTTTTTACCATGGTAAGTTTGGTACCAACGCCATTAAATGTATCAAACCATGTTCCTGGACGCCGCCGCTGCCGCCGCCTTCGGGAAATGCAAACAGCAGTCACTAGTGGCGACGTCTGACTGCTTACCGGAGAGTCGCCGATTATTTGTCACCGAAAGTGTGTCTAAACGCCGTTTTCTTATTGACACCGGCTCAGACCTCTCCTGCTACCCATATCAATGGTTAGCGAACCGGCCAACGCAGTCTAACTATACATTGGCTGCTGCCAATGGTAGTGAGATCCGCACTTTTGGTCACATCCAATTGACCTTGAATTTAGGTCTACGTCGAAGTTTTCAGTGGAACTTCATCATCGCTGATGTCAAAACAGCTATCATAGGTTCCGACTTTTTGGCGCATTATCGACTAATGCCAGATTGTGCCAACAAACGAATCGTCGATAGCGACACCGGTTTATCGTGCGTTGCCAGCGTCGCAACATCAGGTGAGACCAGCGTCAAAGTGGTTTCTGCTCCATCGTCCGAATTTGGTGCGCTTCTCGCGGAATTTCCGTCGATCACCAAGCCACCAGGACTTACACGGGAGCCCAAACATAATACGGTCCACCATATCTTGACCACTGCAGGAGCCCCTGTTTCTTGTCGTCCGCGGCGATTAGCCCCTCAGAAGCTTCAGGAAGCTCAAAAAGTTTTCAACGACATGGTGCAGTGCGGGACAGCTAGTCCTTCTAAGAGTCCGTGGTCCTCGCCCCTTCATATGGTCCCCAAACGCGACGGCACCTGGCGACCCTGCGGTGACTATCGCGTATTGAACTCGCGCACAGTTCCCGACAAATATCCGGTCCGCCACATCGGTGATGTTAACCATAACATCTCCGGTTGTACTATATTTAGTACCATTGACCTCGTGAAGGCCTACCAGCAAATTCCGGTTGCGGCCGACGATATTTGCAAAACGGCTATCATCACGCCCTTCGGACTTTACGAGTTCAATTACATGACTTTTGGTCTGGTTAATGCAGGCCAAACTTTTCAACGATTCATCGACGAGGTAGTACAAGGCTTGGACTTCTGCTTCGCATACGTCGATGATATCCTGGTGTACTCACGCGATTCCTCCCAGCATTCTGAGCATCTCCGTATCCTCTTCAAGCGTCTTGAAGACTACGGAGTTGTCATCAACGTATCCAAATGTGTTTTAGGTGTCCCTGAGGTAACTTTCCTCGGATACCTTATATCTGCTGATGGAACGCGTCCACCAACTGAGCGCATTCAGGCCCTCCAGGAGTTTCCTCTCCCCAAGACCGTACAAGGACTCCGCCGCTTCCTCGGGATGGTCAACTACTATCGACGATTTTTGCGTGACGCTGCAAAATTGCAAGCACCGCTAGTCAATGCGATTGTTGACTCACACGGAAAAGGCTCAACTCCGGTCACTTGGACGCCTGAGCGCGAAAAATGTTTTATGGCCTGTAGAGATAGCCTATCGGCTGCTGCTCTTCTGGCCCACCCTAAGCCAGATGCTGTTTTAGGTCTGTTCACCGATGCATCAAATGCTCACGTGGATGCCTGCCTCCAACAGAAAGTTGGCGATGCTTGGGAACCTTTGGGTTTCTTCAGCAAAAAGCTGAACGCCCGACAGACCCAATGGCCAGCATACTACCGAGAACTTCTCGCAATCTATGAGAGCGTCCAACATTACCGGCACGTTCTGGAAGCTCACAACTTCACAATTCACACCGACCACAAGCCGTTGGTGTACGCTTTCTCGCAGCGTCGTGAAAGACTTCCACCGGTACAGTTGAACCAGCTCTCATTCATATCACAATTTACCACGAACATTGTTCATGTAAAGGGGGTAGACAACACCGTAGCGGACACCATGTCCCGCATTGAAACTATCAGCTTCGAAACTGATTACTCTGCCCTCGCAACTTGCCAAGACCTCGACGACGAGCTGAAGAAGTATCGTAACGATGCAAATTCGTCTCTTAAATTAGAGAACGTCGTTGTCCCTGGCACTACCACTTCTTTGGTCTGCGACACGTCAACTGGACGACCTGCTCCGGCACCAGTAGCACCACCTGTGTTTGTGCCTCCACCGGTGCAATCCGCACCTGCTTCAGTTTTCTTTTCTCCACCATTATCATCTGCATCACCACCTCCTTCCTCATCTAAACCTGAGTATACCACTCGGTCAGGTCGTAGAGTTCACTTTGCGAAACCTTTCGACCTCTAATTTCCTTTCATTCTTTCTCCACGGATTCTCCTTCTCCGTAGGGGGGTGATGTGGCGTTCAGATACCGAACTCCACGTGTTTGTCTATGACAACTATTGACGACACATTGACTCGACAGTCTTGACACCTTGAGAGACGAACAATTGAAGATAGTTTGTCAATTCTCCACGCGCCCGGCATTGCCGCTGCAAGATATATTTTCTGCGAGCTCGGAACTAATATTGTTACCACCGAATTGTAACCAACGTGAATAAACAGAAGACCATTGTTATATACACCTACACCATCGTTTGATTGAAGTGAACCATATCACCCATCATCCAACCACCAGCGAAGCTCAACATATATAGTATACCTAAATATATGGACAAATAGATATGTGGTGCTCACGCGCCATATACCTAAACTTTCTTGTAAATAAATCAAACTTGTAAGTAAGCACGATCAAAACATAAAACCATTTATGTTATAAGTATCGTTTTTGTTTATTTTCACAAATTTTGCAATTTCTCAAGGCAAATAAAACTCTTATGGTACTTTCCCGTTGACCTAGAATTTTGAAAGTGGCATGAAGCTATGTCTTATGTACCTAGGTAAAAGAAAAACTCTGAAAACTGAAAATATGTCATTAATTACAAAAATAAAACGAATTTGCTATTATAAAGTTATTTTATGCGATTTGTATCTATAACGTGTCTAGGAATCGAACGGAAAAGTTAAATTTGTCTTAGAGTGAACTATTGAGCCTAAATACCTTACCTAAAAGTTCATACGAAACCCTCGGTGCGCGAGTCCAACTCGCACTTGGCCGGTTTTTATCTAGACGCATGTTTACACCTGTCATATTATCTTAGGATTATTATTTTGGGATAAACCTTGAAATCAATGAATTAAATTTAAATTATAATTTATTTATTTCATTAAATAAGAACCTTTTTTAAGTAAAATAAGTAAATAGCTAAAGCTTTCATGAGCCCAAACGCCTTATACTAGAATAATAATCTAATTATTTAGAGGTAGGTACCTAATAATTTATGTAATACTTAGTTACTAGTTACTACCACTGCATTACCTGCCTATTTCAGCATTCTTCTCTGTATTGTGGTCATTTGTGGTGTACCTAGCACTAGGTATATAGAAATTAATCCTATTTAGCTACCTACTCCGATTATGCTACCAAAACGGCAGGCAGCGATGGCAGCGCAGCGAACCTTGTGAAGCGATTTGCTTTGGACCTTTGACCTTTGCTGCATTCTCATTACCTACGATTAGTTTCCTCTTTAACGCCCGAAATTAATAATCGACCCCGATCCGTTATCCGCGGTTTTGGATCGATATGTCATGTCATAATATGTCATTTTATTATGTCAAGCCCTAGTACTAAAATGAGATATTAGGACATGACATATCGATCCGAAACCACGGATAACGGATCAGGATCGATTATTAATTTCAGACGCTAGTCTTCCTACTTTTCTGACGAGCTTGACGGGCTTAGCACACATAAAATACTGCTCATCAAAAATACTTGACACTAGGTTAATACGCAAAACGTGTAAAGCTACATATTAAAAAAAACATGTCATTATGTCAATGTCATCATATCATTGGATGTCATTGTCAAATGTCAAGTCAAGTCAATTGTCAAATATCAATTTTATCAAACATTGATACCAATGTTAATTTCTACAATAATTTTTATTTTACTGTAAAATGAACGAAAATGACGATGAGCTCACAACGTTTTGTGATTCAGCGGTAATTAATTATCCGGAATAATATGGAGTTCAGTGATATTTTTTCAAAAAGTTTTCTGTTTACAAAATGATGATGTTTCAGGCTTCCCTGGTGGAAGGATGTCGTTTGCCAGTTCGTATGCAAGGAGGCGATGACTGGCCACTGGCAGAGATTATTAGTATCAAGGAAATTCGAGCTCAGCGAGGATATTATGTACACTATGTTGATTGTAAGTGTTTGCATTGTGTTGTAAGTTAAAAAAGCAATACTGAAAGAAAACCTAGATCAGACTTTTCAAGTTTTTTGATCATATAACCTTGCTAATTCGAATTGCTCAGCGGAGGAACTGTAATAGTAGTAACAAACCTTTGTGATACCCAAATACATTTGTGTAGTTTTAGCGAGACTCGGGAATACAATTTATGTTCACATATTTAAAACATCATTATCTCTTGGTTAGCTTAAGTTTTTTATTAAACATTTCTATTGCATGTATGATATATCCAAAAATTGTTTCAATACATGTTAAGAGGAATGTTTGTGGTCATAAATTCTAATACTTGTTTTAATTTTCGTTTCATGTCCATTTTATATAAACAAATATTGTCATAACTTCTCTATCATACTGTAAATGACGATTAACCACCTACTTAATACCCTATACCTAATAAATATACTATAAACATTTTTTTTAGTTAACTGCCTACTTAAAAACAATGTGGACAATATTGTGTTATGTCCCTGTCTCTCTTGCCTCTATATATCCTGTCCATCTAAACATTGTCTAAAAGAGATTGATGTTATATTGTTGTACCCATAACACAAGTTTCGAGCTTAATTTGGGGCTAGGTTTATTATTTTATTTTATTTATTCAAGTTTTAAATTGTCAATTTCAGTCAACAAACGTCTGGACGAGTGGGTGGGTGAGTCCTGGCTGGACACCAGAAAAGTCCAGTTTCCCCGCCGAGATGGCACAGCTACTGGCGGCACCACCACACCCAAGAAAACACACATTGGATCAGGAGGTGGCCTGATGCCTAGTTTTATTAGTATGTGTCTTTATTTTGTTTAGAAACGGACATGCAAAAGTAAGATTTTTGTTCGGTGGTATCCAAATGACTTACCGTTACTAATCTTGGATAATAATTTGAGCTGAAACAGTAAAGTCTCTATTGGAATTATCAAGAGGTATATTTGGAGTCCATTGTGCAATATTTACTAATATGTGTTTAGTTTGGACCATGTATCAAGAGCTAAGGAGTAATGAAAACACTAGAATCCATATTATACAATCATTAGCGGAAAGACGTCACCTGTTAAACATATACATACCACAATGAATGGTTATTAGTTATTAAAATCTATTGGCACCCTACACAGTGGGCCTACTTACAAACACATCTTCGAGTGTGTGGTATGGTTGACACTCAGGAACCATAAAATATGTTATTATCAATTTTCCATTTTTGCGCGTTGCTTAGTAAAATTTCTATGAATTGCTTAGTTAAACCTGTATGAGCTTGAGGTTAACAAAATATTAATATGTAACACATCTATTACGTCATAAACTCGCTTAGCTCTTGAAAATGGACCTAAATGTTAGTTTATCTGAATGTGATTAGTCATACTAGTCTTTTGACTATGATTGGCTGTTTAATATTTTTACAGCATTGTGTTATGTGGTAAATTGGTATAACTTTTATACTCACTTTATTGTCCTCTTACCATCTTTAATCTAACATGGGCCCCGATTTGGAAAGCGAAAAACATTTTTAAGTCACTTTTGTGCCTTGTTAACTATGATGTGCTTTCTTAAATGTGGTCCAGATGAAATATTTCTAATTCTGTACTAAACTACATGATACTTATTTGTTATAGATATCTATTTTCAACGTATCAAATTACTACCTACTTATTATTACCTCATAGCATTAACTGTTTTATATCTAAATATTTACTTATATTGCATTTTAAAATGAAAGTTTTGTCTGCAGATGAAAACGTCTGCAATGAAAGTCAGAAGTCTAGTACGAATAGTAGACCTCTTATTGCGATTCCATCATCCCAACCACCCCACCAAAAAACAGAAAGAGCCCCATTTAGTTCATCAGCACACAATGGTTCTGCACATAGAAATTCACTTGGTATGTTACTGTTTTTTATTTTATATTAATTTATGTTTGTCGTTTGGTTTTAATCTGGATTATTTTCAGGCAGAATATAATTTTAAGCAAGTATTTTGAAATGTACATTGAGAGAAACTGACCACAGACTGAGTATGCTCTGTGCTACGAAGGTTTCATTTGAACAGACTTTTTTATTGGCTTAATGATGAATATCCAATCCGTATAATTACTTTTAAACATTCAACAAAAGTAACACCATGCTCGCTTCTTGCTCGTGGTTGTGATAGTCCTATTGACCGGGCCCTAGCTAAAAAGTTTTTAGTAATGCTGTTGACCGGACCTCGCCAAAATAAACATTTCCCTAGTACAGTTCACTGTACTATAGAATGTATAAGCTCATGTTGCTGAATGTGTACATTATAGTTTCGAGTTGTCGCTACACATATATATATGCAGATACTGCATGACATTATATTCTGCTAGGTTTGAGGCATTTTTTTGATACATATACCAGATTACATTGCTGTTGTTGTCTGCTGTTATTCGGCTGAATGATCTTGCATCTGTAGCTAAAGCTTATGTGTTAAATATCAGAATATGTGTAAGATATTGTAGTGTCTATGTTAGATACAGAAATTTGTGTATTCTTGCCATTTCAAAGATATTACACTTTTTATTTCCAAAAAGTAACACAGTGTACACATTTGTTCTCCATAGCGATTACCATTCGAACAAAAATTCTGTACAACTGTTACTCTTATTAGGTGCTATTCTTTAATGCTGACCAAATTCGTGCGCCTTAAATCACCAATACCGAGTTAGTCTCATCTCGGACAACACCTATGACAAATTGCTCAAAACGGTGAATGAAAACATCCTAAGGAAACCAGCATGTATAAAAATCACAATATCAAATGGCATGCGACATCTACCAACTCCCAGTAGTCGTGGTAGATTATAATAGCCCATGGCCTGTGATACACTGATGGTGATGGCGTGAATTCTGTGTTTTTTTTTTTGTTTTTTCATGGGGTACTTATACACTGGCAACCACTATGTTGCTGAGTAATCCTTCCAACTCATCATCTCAAGTCATCTCTTGTATGTCAGCTGCAGTCATGCCGTGCGAGCCTCGTCAGCTCATATCGCGGCCGGCAAGCCCCACCATGAGCAGCGAGTCGTCGTCGCTTGTAAACGGCGGAGCAGTGCTAGCCGCCGCGCTGCAGAAGAAAATGAACAGGAAAAGAAAAGCGAACTCATTGGAAAGTGAGGTATGAGAAACGGACTTTTATATCTAAATACTAACTATACAAAAGTCAGGAGATTGAAGACCTACAAGCGAGCACAACGTGGTCGTTGAAATGGCACCGGCTGCGATAACTTGGGCACGTGGTGCGCATGGGAGAGGATCGGGCGGCAAAGCGTTCTTATTTGTGCCCTAGATACCGCTGGAGAGACGCGATGGATGCGGAACTACGCGAACTCCATACTCTGAACTGGGCTGACATTACTTAGAATAGAG
The DNA here is from genome assembly GCA_931315375.2 of Opisthograptis luteolata. NCBI lineage: Eukaryota > Metazoa > Arthropoda > Insecta > Lepidoptera > Geometridae > Opisthograptis > Opisthograptis luteolata. The sequence continues at coordinate 5,512,645 of OV928047.1, read as the reverse complement.
AGAAGTGGCGCTCTCTCGTTTCAGAGGCCAAGATACACTGTGGATCCCTCAGCCGTCGGAGTTAGTTAGTTCATTATACAAATAGGTACGGCTACGGTTTCGGTTTTCCCATTAAATAGTAGCCTAATATGTGTACCTATTACCTATACAACTTATTTCCGTTCCACATTCTACTTTCATCAGTTGAGCCATATTAGTGTGAAAACGTAACATACATAATTACATACACATTCACTCTTCTCTCACTCACTCAGAAACTTTCGGATTGTCTCTTCTACGCTACTTTAAAAAGTGCTCTCTTACAGAGAAACTTTAAAGTTTTTTCTGTTAATTTAAGATAGGTACAGGAAGCCCTAGTAAGGGGTCAGAGCTAGATTGTATAAGTATTTTTATCATCATCTGTTTGTATCATTCCAGCCTGACTTCTCAGCGCTAGAGCCGCCCGAGGGTGACACCCTCCCCAGCGGGGCGGCCACCCCCACTGCGCCCAGACCACGTACATCTGGGAGCATGGTGGCACACGGACATGACGATCTCGTCACCAGAATGAAGAACATAGAAATGATAGAGCTGGGACGGAATCGGATACGGCCGTGGTACTTTGCACCTTATCCTCAGGTGAATAAGATTTAATTTCAAATTTCGTCTTACCACCTCTCACCTAAGTCGTTTTATATTCAAAAATGGTGACTTAGCTAAACTAATGCTAAAGTTATATGTAGGAGGTATATTATGTTTAATTTTATTATTCGAACTCCTCATCTAAACTGAAAAGCTGTTTTGCCGAATAGTCGATCGATAGTATCGATTTGGCTATTGATAGGCTCTCGATAGTCCCCTATCGATCAGCAACATCGAATTACCTCCTATCGGCCCATACTTTAGTTGTAATTTCTAAGTTACTTCTGTAATTTTATTTTTTATTTATTAGATAATCATGTTTGATTTCAGGAAATGGTGAACCTCCCATGTATTTACATATGTGAATTCTGTTTGAAATACAGAAAGAGTAAAAAGTGCTTAGAAAGACATTTGGTAAGTGTACATTGTGTTATATACTGTTTTTTCATTAAGATTCTGGTAAAACGCAAAAAGGTATCTATAGTACGCGCCAAATAATTAAAACCTGCGCAGTGATAGATTATTGGGTTTGGTTTGACCAATAGAAACGCGGTACAGCACCGCGTGGACAAATAGCAACACGGCATAGCGCCGTGCGGCCCAATAGCAACGCGGCGACACATGCTCATGAATGCTGTTGAGATATCAAGTGGACTAAAAATACGAAGTCATCGTCATTTTAGTTCTAGATATTTAGCGAAACCTATTTACTATGACTTATCAGAAGTGGGCAACCATTGGGCAACACATCAACCGCTTATTTTAGTCAAATTAGTTAGTGACATAGACAAATCCACCGAAACTCCATACACAACATTTATAGACGAAATCTTAACCCATAAATTCTATTCCAGATAAAATGCAAGCTAAAACATCCGCCCGGAAACGAAATCTACCGCAAAGGCAGCATTTCATTCTTTGAAATAGACGGGCGTAAGAACAAATGTTACGCACAGAATCTGTGTCTGCTCGCTAAGCTGTTTTTGGACCACAAGACTTTGTACTACGACACCGACCCGTTTCTGTTTTACGTTATGACGGAATATGATTTTAGAGGTATGTATATTACATATATGAATTTGTGGGAATAATATAGTAAACTAGATGAATCCCATACAGTTCATCGTGATATAAAGTACCCTATGTCCTTCCTCTGGGTGCAAACTATCTTCGTACCAAATTTCATTTAAATCTGTTAAGTAGTTTAGACGTGAAAGCGACACAATCAGACATAGTTACTTTCGCATTTATAATATTAGTAGGGTTGTGTCATATTGTAGTGCCTTCAATAACCTTAATATCTGTGTTATCAAAAACATAGAATTAGACTAGTAAGTAATACGACAAACTCATCAAAGCACGTAAAATTGTTAGCTGATGCTGCTCACTAAAAAGTTACTGGCCATTATTTACAGACTTCAAAAAAACGAATTCAATAGAAACTGAATATTTGTAACATATCTAAAATGTATGTATTTTGCCCCTATATTGTATTATAATATGTTTTTGTATTTTTCTTTAAAATGTGTTTTTTTTAAATGGCAATAAATTGATTTTATATATTTATTTTATTATCATTATGACAGGTTTTCACATAGTGGGATACTTTTCAAAGGAAAAGGAAAGTACAGAGGACTACAATGTAGCGTGTATATTGACACTACCTCCATACCAAAGAAAAGGTTATGGAAAATTACTTATAGAATTTAGTAAGTATGATCACCTTCATATGTTTTGTAATATAGCAACATTTAAGGTACCTCATTCAAAGGCATGCGACATGTACCAACCCGCACAGGGCCCGCGTGGTAGATTACGGCCACGGCCCATACTCTCTCTCTCTGAGAGAAGGCCAGAGTCTCAGCAGTGGGAACGTGAAAGGCTGATAATGATGATGATGAAGGTACCTCACTGACATAAAATAAGTTAAAAAAATTATTCACTAATTAATTACAATAAAGAAGGGCAAATCCTAACTTTTTTCACGCTAGGTGGCGCATGCGCATGATCGACTGAACCAAAACTTACCCTGTACTCTGTACCTAAATTATTTCTGTACCTTGATTGGCATTACATCTGTCAAACTATTGTTTGAACAACCACCAGTTATAACGTTGAATGTTTGTGTGATGAATTTTGATAATAAATTAGATTCTTCCCTAAATTACAGGTTACGAATTATCGAAATTCGAAGGCAAGACGGGCTCGCCAGAGAAGCCGCTATCAGATCTGGGTCTCCTGTCGTACAGGAGCTACTGGGCACAAACTATACTGGATATACTGATGCACGCAAAACCTGTGGGGGACAACGAGAAGCCTATTATTACAATCAAGTAAGTAGGGTAACAATATTCGTTGTAGCATTATATGGGAGGCGTGATGCTCAAGCAGTGGACGTCTTCCGGCTGATGACGATGATGACGATGTTGAAGAATAAGACAATCAACCACCACTTTCGGTTTTCAACCTGTTCCCCGAATTAAAAGGTAATAAAAAAGATAGATAGAGATATTGGATAGATTGCAGCGAAATTACAGGCTATAAAGGATTTTGGGCGGCACTAGACTGTAATGGGGAAGTGTGACGTTTACCATCAGACGAGATGAAACGAGCGACTTGCTTATTTCATCATCCAGCTACAAAGAAAGGCAATGTTTCATCATCCAGCTACATAGAAAGGCAATGTTTCATCATCCAGCTACATAGAAAGGCAATGTTTCATCATCACTAGCATATCATGTTTCTACAGCTGAGACAAAAGCCTGCTCTCAGAGGCAAAGTGCCTTATCTACCACCCTGGCTCATTGCGGGTCAATTCACATGGACTCATTGTAGGTAGGTTATCTAAGATTAGATATTATTGCATTTTATCTCGTGGAATGTAAGTTTTATTTGATCCGCTCTTTCAGCATCCACAATTTATCAACTAGGTACATCACGAAGGTAATTTGCTAACAAGTTAATTAATTGTTCTGTTACAGCGAAATATGCGAACTGACCAGTATAAAGAAAGAAGACGTGATCAGCACACTGCAGAATTTGAACCTCATTAACTACTACAAGGGACAGTACATTATATCTGTCAATCAGGTAAAAATATACGAATTTATTAGCTTAGTATTAGCTTTCTCGTTATCCCGCAGAAATCTTTCTGTGAAAAAAAGTAGCCCTGAGAAATATGAGAATTTATATTTTACAAAAGTGCAAACATTTTATGCCTGTCATACAAATGTTAAACCTAGAATACTATGGGCAGGCCACATCGCTCGACGAACCGATAAATGGGGAAGAAAGCTTCTCGAATGATGACAGCGAACCGGTAGACGTTCTGTAGTCGGCACTCTATGGACCGACGACATTGTAAGAGTCGGAAGAAACCGATGGATGCAAGTGGCTAATAGCAGCTCATGGTGGCGTTCAAAGGGGGAGGCCTATGTTCAGGAGTGGACTTCTTCTAGCTGATGATGATACTAAGGCAGCCATGCACTGCTAAATGTACTTTTAGTTTTGTTCAGTTTCCAAACCCTCGCGGTCAAAACCAAAAGCAACTATTATTTCTGAGATTTGGTATCCCGTTATTGACCAAAGAAAATTGTATACAGCAACACGAGAGACAAATGGAAAAGCGCACCCTAAGGATCGACCCCAAATGCCTGCACTGGACCCCCAAGGATTGGTCGAAACGTGCCAAATGGTATGTAAAACGATTCTTCTAAACTATTTTTGTTATATTATATGTCATCGCTACGATTTGTTAACGTTCGAATTTAAAATGTTATTCCTCATCATTCGTCGTTCTAGTGTTTGTATCGATTATTACCATCGTACGTATTTTAGTTGAAATTGGTAATGTCCTGATTATCAGACTATAACATTGCTGATAAGTATTTTGGACAAACTGCGGTTATATCCCGAGTTTTCACGCAGAAATTGAACTATGATGGAACCCCCCAGTTACATAATGCACCATTGTCTAGCTTAACTTCTACAAAACCTTCTTGAGAGCCAGTTCCCAATCCAGGTGTGACGTGGCGCCACCTTCAACCACATCGTCACTTAACTTAAGGTGTGGTCAAACGCTATCCTGTATGAAGTAAAAAACAAATTGTAATCTATATCCATATATTTCGTTATAACCGTTTTGGCGTGAGTATCATAAACAAAGCGACGTCTGGAGTTAATAATTATTTTAGTAAGACTAGTAGTGCCTTGAAACTAGTCGTGCCTTGCGTTTTCACCCTAGTGTGACTGTGCAAACGATGAAAAATAATTTTATATTTTGTTGAAAAAAATGTTATGTTTAAACATGAATACGAATGATGAGGGATTATAAATTATATGCCGAATTATACTTAATGTTCTCTTCAAATTCTGACTATAATGCTGGGTTTACATGAGATCACTATAATATGATATGATCATTACTTCAATGATGTATCATTTGATGACACGGTGTTAACGTGAGAGGAACGTTGATCTTACTTATAGCTGGTTTTACAGTCGCGCTGACCTCACACCGATCTCATTAAATTGATCATCATAGATGATACCTACTGCGTAATGCGTACTAATGTATCACCAATGCGCAGAAGTGCAAAATAAAGTAATTTGAAATGAAATCGCAAATCGTATCGCCGAATAGATAAATAAAGAATGAATATATTGCCACTATACAGAGATTCCTATAAAAAAGCAAAGAATGCAAAATGGTATTATAGTCCAGCATCATTTTTCATTGAATTTAACTAACCTAATTTCAGGCAGAATTTACTTACGGCCGTTCCCAATAACCGATCTATCCACGTTTTGCCCTACTAGAGATAGAAATTTGACATAAGCTCCATAGAAGTAATGTCAAAAACCTAGCTCCAATAGGCAACATGTGGATAGATAGGTAATTAATTTCCAGCGTCAGTGATCTCATGTACTAGCTTAACTAAGAACTCCATTGTAAAAGATATTTTAATAAACTATAACGTGTCTGTATATTTCCAGTAAACATTTTTATTTTTGTTCACCAGCGTTTGAAGTGATAGTGTAAAGGAGATGCGACCTAACAGGCTTCCAAAAAGTATGCAAACTATTCATTTTGTACCTAACACTATTGTAATATGACCATCTTTCATTCACCTTTCCATGTCATTGCTAACAAAGGCTGGGTTATCAACTTATCATGAACGCATTATACATTAACTTTACACTGTAAATAACTTGTAATTTAGTGATGAGCATATTACAGGGATATCATATAACTGAGTAGGTTTCAGCGCGACAGGCGTGTTGACGTCACGAGAATTAACGTGAGGGACACCTTCAGTCTGGCGCCTGCTTTTACCCCTCCCGCGCCACTAAACTACCGCAGGAACTCATGCCTGGTGTATATACTTTGTTTAGTCAAGTGTTTAGTACACGGTATAGTGTGTAGTGATTAGTAGGCGATGTACCACTCACTCTGTTTAGTACAATGTTTAGTTAATGCAAAAGTTTGCTTAAATACAGAAACAAACACATCGCTTTGTTTGACATATTATTATACTAAACACTAAAAACTGACAGTTCTTTATAAAAGTGTTTAGTCCGTTTTCAGCTGCGAGTGAGGAGTGACGGTTAAACGCTTAGGGAGGTACTTGCAGATAAATAGAACGTGCTAATAAAAAAGCACTAAACACTTAACACGAAACGGGAACTGTTCGAACTCGAACGTGTTCTTTACTAATCACTAAACAAAGTGTATACCGGCTGTTATGCGCTACCCCTGTATTAGAAAGTTTCACTAATCATTCACTTATACTAACGTATCTAATTACACTAACATTTAAAGCAAAACTAACGCTATTTTCCATTACACATATTTTCATGTTTTTATTTTCCTTTCGATTCAACCAATTAATATCTATCGACGGTGGAGTGGTTAAGTAATATAAGTCTCAACAGTATGCTAAAGTTTCGGGTGCAGTATGTAGCATGTATTATTATAATTATGTTAAATCTAATATAGATCTATCGTATATATAAGGATTCCAGAAAGATATCTTCAAATTATAGTGTAAGCCATGTCAAAATCAGTTTCATAGTTAATAGAAAAATAAGCGCACAAACAGACGAACGCAGGTAGCGTCTTTATTTGATACTCTAATTAGAGATGAAATTAATCTCTATTTTCAAATAACTGACTTACGCCTGAAATTAATAATCGATCTTGATCCGTTCGTTATCCGCGGTTTTGGATCGATATGTCATGTCATAATATTAATGTCATATTAGTACCTACCTACTAGGGCTTTACATAGCATTAGCGCAATGGGCGAAAATCTCACTATAAATCGTAAAGTTTTGGATTCGATTTCCGCTACGGAACAAATCTTTGCGCATTGAAATAAAAGCGCAAGTATTTAGTATTGTGGCTCTCTGATCCACGTTTCTGATAACTTAAATACAGGGAACACTAGTTCAGAGTTATGTACTCGTAAGTGGTTGAGTGGGCGTTATATATTGAAGAAAAATGAAATGCCATCATCATTCATTTTACACAGTGGTTCATCCATAGATATATTGAATATGCAATAATAGCATGTACGGGTGCGGTTTAATAAAATGGTCACTTTTCAGTCAAACTGTATATCATTCCTTTTTCTAATACATACTTTGTCCCTAGGTAGAACGAAGAATCCAGCCACGCCGTTCTGAAGTTTAGTACAAGTAAGGCATTCTCAGCAGATGCCTGGAAAGTTATTAGGTAAACTGATCAATAAATTGTGTTCAAAGTAGTAGTAAAGTGGTAACAATATTACTGTTAATGTAGCGTTTGAAAGGTTTTTATACATTTACGTAAATATTTTCTAATCCGATTTCTGATTAAAATGTTCTACGCGTTAATGTTGACGATTCTAACGTGCATTCTCTAAAACTAAAATACATATAACAGGTCTACAAGTAATGCTGGCCTTTTCTTACTTCAATGTTTTACTATTACCTACCTATATGCGTTATCTCTCTCTCACAAAATACTTAATTAATTTGCTTTCACCTAATTATAATTAAGCTACGCCATCAAGTCGTATGCCTATTGAAACCTACAGCGGGAATCGAAGTGAAATCAGGGCAGTTTTTTGTTTTTGAAGTTATAGTGATGAAAATTGACATGAAAAAACTTTTTAGAATAAATACACACCACAATGTTTTTTGTCACGGTTGATTTAAAGGGATGAAAATTTTATTGCAATATTAGCTATTAATATATTAGTGCCTGAGAGATAGTCCACGCGGGCGAAGCCGCGGGCAAAATAATATAAAATTATAGTACGAAATGTTTTTGAAAGAGGTGGCCCATCTGACATTACTTTCAAATAGAAGGAACCCCCATTACGAAGTCAATTCACGCTTTCTATAAAAATCATGATCGATACTACGTGATTAATTCATTTCGAAAACCGCAACCTTCTTTTGGGCTCATAAGATTGTGGTCTATTTATTTTTCTCTAAAAATTTCCCACCCCGTCTTTGTTGACTAAAATAACATTTTCCAAAAGAATGCACTTGTAAGTCGTCTGTTGTATCTAGCTTATTTATGTAAATGTACAAAAAACCTCACAAGCAAGGTATTTCGCTTTCATTGACAAAATATGTGAGAATGTATACCTCGTAACGGATTATTATACATTTTAGATCAATGTCTTATCTACGCTCGCTATTGTAGACTTGTAAGATATCTCGTACATTATTTGTAACTCTTCATTGTGATATTAAATAATATCATTGTTTTAATAATGCTACTTCTTTTATTTATAGCTGCGCCCCGAAGTCTTCCCAACCATTATCCGGGATAAAATGTAGGCTATGTGTTAATCCAGGGTATAAGCTATCCATTCTAATACATAAGTAAAAAAACATATTACAGTCAGTGTGAGTTTCGATACTAGTTGCGCCCCGCGGTTTCACCCGCGTCTCCCCATCACGCAGGAACCTTTTCCGGGATAAAAAGTAGCATATGTGTTAATCCAGGGTATAAGCTATCTCCATTCAAAATTTCGTTCAGATCCGTTCAGTAGTTTTTGCGTGAAAGAGTAACAAACATCCATTCATCCATCCATACTCACAAACTTTCACGTTTATAATATTAGTAGGAAGTAGGATGCTTTCTTTCTTTCTTCTTCATCACTTGATTGGCTGTTTGATATAGGTGAGGAAGAATATTTGTTCATGATTGGTGCTCTGGATATGATAACATCGTTGGCCTAGCGAAAATAACCTGCAAATTATGTCGACTCATAATAAATACTTGCTAATCCTTCGGTTATAAAGATAACGCTTTGCTCAATGCCACAGATGGCTTTGTTGATTTTTGATGATAGGTTGGACAAAAAGGAGCTGCAAAGAAATTAAACAGTTTTTATGCAATATAATGATTTATTTTTCGATATATAAGCGCAATAATTTTGCTTTGACTGTCATAATTTTTATATTCAAGCAGGTACAAGTGATGTTTACAACACTTAAAACTTAATTCTTAATTTTACTGTTAATTTTTAAATTTCAAATCATAATTATAAATTTAAAAGCTGTACCTACACAATGTGTATGTAATTATTAATTACAAATCACTTTGTGACCTTCGTTTATATTATGGAATTAATATATCAAAACTGTATATTATTAAATGTAAATCCATAAAGTATAAAACTTGAATAAAATTTTCGAATATCAAAGCATTAGTACTTATATAGCACATACGAATACTTATAATTAAATAAGATAATAACGTGTTACAAAAGTTGTGGTACTTTAATTTGATCTTTTAACAAAAAAAAACCCGACTGCTTAAAATAATATTAGTAGGTATCGAAATTAAAAAGCTACCCACTTATTCATAAAAAGATAGAGTCCAATAAACGTTAGCGAAAACAAGATAAAACAAAGTCAAGTTTTTATAATAACAATCTGTTTATTAAATTAAATATAATAATATTATTATGTTAATGATGGATTTAAGAGACTTCATAACATACGTTGAAACCAATTGGCCTGCAGAGCTTAACAAAGAAATAGACGTAGCTATAGGTATATACATGGATACACTCGAAAAACATCCTTCAGGTCAGGGCAGTCGGGTAAAAATAGAACTACTACTCAAAAGACGCCTGTTATCAATTATCAACTTATTAATCAAGTCAAACACAGAAGTTATAAGCAATCTTCAGAGTTAAGTAGGTACTATTTCCAAAGAACCAAAATTATGAAAGATATTATATCTATAAATTACGAAAGTTTAATCTTACTCAGAAATAACAACAATAGATAAACAAGAAGGTAATACCAGGATTAAAAACTAATATTTATGCAATAGTAATGTACTATCACAACTTCCCAATGTCAAGGGAAGCAGAGATACAAAATCATTAAGTTAACAATAAATCTGCCGCAATTTGATAATCATAATAACAACTTGTATTGTTGAGACAAAAATCATAATTTAACACAAATGTTATTCCAATGGAAGCCAATATGCCGAGTGGTTTTCTTTACAAAGGATTGCATTTTTGTAAATTATGTTTGTCGAGAATTGAGATCAAACTAAAACACATAAAGAAGTTATTTTAAAGACAATTTAATGAAATGGAGTATCAAAATGCGACATAACCAACCAACATAAAATCACGAATCTATACCTTCTTAAGTTAATCTTATGTATAAGATTACAACGACGGCACAATCACACTACGAAGCAACTCTAAAATACGATGAACTCCACTTAATTATAAATTTACAACAATGGAAAATATTAAATAGAAAAAGAAATTACATAGGCCAAAAATTTATCAAGATGATAAAACGTTAACAAACTTACCTAATACGTCTTTGAAATAATATAAAATTGTAGTCAATATTATTTTAAATCCAAGGCCAAACATTTAGGCAAGTTTTTGGATGGAAGTGATTTTCATACTATGCTAGTTCCAAATACGGAAGTCCACTGTATTTCTCAATTCAATCTTACTTCACATGGGAGACTCAGTATCTTGTCACACAAGACATAGCAAATATTGTGCTCTTTGTCAATAAATAACGTTTCTCTATCACAATAGTACCAACAATATAAAAATAAATGCTTACGCGACTGACTGCTCTTTAATAGAGGCAGTCAAAGACTAGGATCACTGGTTTGCAGAAGGCACTGTTTTTAGAACAAGTCTGCTTTGTTTGGACTTATGTTCCAAGCAATTATTAATTGCTGTCAAGTAAGCATTATTTATTTTATCTCTAGTTTAGCCGACAAGAAAACAACCAACTACTAGAATATAAAAATAGTAAAAGCGCGATTTTCATTATATTTATCGAAACAGAGATGGCGTTGTTAGAAATGAAATAACGTCATTCATTGGTTTAAATATAATAATAAACTTATTTTCGGATGATGCTTAAAGTGCTGGATTGCAACTTTAGCGAGAAAAATAGCATAAATACCTACTACAGTTTTTTTTATGAAACTGAGTGGTGATAAAGCGAACAAGTTATTCGCTTTAAGGTTAGAGTTAAGCTTGCCCATTACACTTCAGTAGCACCCTTAATTATGAACTTGAACAGCTCAAAATCCTGCGCGGCAATGTACTGCGCTCGTCACCCTCATTAGTTCTCACAAGGTAACGTTTGATCACAACCCACCTGATGTACCTACATGTAAGGCTCTCACACATTAGGGTGGGCCGCGCCACAACGCATTAGGTACCACATCACTTTCAAACATTAAATGAACGAAAGAGATGCAAGATGCGGTGCGGCCTGCTCGTAGCGTTCGCAAGGCTGTACTGCAGTACCACTTCGGCAACAAAGAGACAGCAAAGTTATATGCTTAGCTAAGTGTTTTGTATTCAGTTGAGGCACTTGGAATAATTTAGTGCCATTGAACGGCTAATGCTAATCAGTCCAGACTAGACCGTAAATATCTATTGTCGAATGCTATTTTTAACAGAGGCACTGAAATGGTGTTATGTCGGTATAGTTCTAATTACATTTTTTATCAAAAGTCAATACATTTCATTGCATTTTAGTTTCGAGTTGCCGTGCTTAGACATAAAATACATACACATAATAATAAGACAAAATTAATATTACGCATTATTACATTTACATCATGCTTTTTGCACTTAATAATATTATATCACGAATCAATCTGAGTTAAAGCACCTTAAAACTATAATCCTTACGCATATTTAACATATGTATAATAATCTTGGAATATAATACTTATAAATCTGTCAATATATCTCTATGTAATAATTCTGTAATAAAATATTATATGATTTGGAATTTAACAGGAGGCATTCATTTTACAAATTGTACTGGAAGATAAGTCATTATGTGATGTATGTATAATTGTATATTTGGGAGCTTTTATAATATGAGACTAGGTGTGATTCTGAAACGATCTGTAAAATTCTAGTTGTCAAACATTGCACCGTTATTAATCAGATCTCAAACCTTAAAATAAATATTTAAACAGATCAAAGCAAAATTAGAGTCTTAAACAAAAATAATAATTAAAACGAATGTATTAATTGTTAGACATCTAATAAAATAAAATAATGTGAAATACCTACCTATAAAACTGTCATACAGTTCTGTTGAATGTTATTCTTATAAACAAAATATGGTGACTCGATCTTATTATTTCACAACACATGAAAGAATAAAATTTATAAAAGTGTTACGTCCGATCTGTAATAAAATGATTTTGTTGTGCGATACTTCGTGGTACCTATTTTTATATATTGTATTAATATTGCAGATGTTTACATCGCTACACGTTGTATTCACGCTTTACAGGCACCATACTTACAATACTTTGTTGTTCTACACAGTAGACATACGATTTCGTTTCGAAATAAATTTCCCCGCCCTTGTCGATCTCTGGCACTTTTATGTTAATGAGGTGCAGTTTTAAATTGTGAAGAATTCAACTTTTACTTGTGATTTTCCAGTCTGCTGTTTGTAAGTTGTAGGTAAATAATACCAAATAATAATAAAGTGAACTATTGCGAACTAAATGAAAATATTAAACGGTGACACTATTTCGAATTTCTCAACTTTTTAACCGCTAAAATTATACGTATACAATGTCGAAAATAAAATTTTGGATCCGACAAAATTGGTTATTGATAAGATGTAGCTGACAACTAAACGAGGCATCTGTCGTTGAGACCGTTATGCTTTGACTGCGACTCGGGCGTCGCCCCTGGATAGGTGTGGCACTGCTGGTTTGGAGCCAAATTGTAGTTCACCTCTGCATCGTAATATTCCTGCTCCGCGTCGATCGGAACTATCATAGTTTTAGGGAGGTACCCGTCAGTTGTAACGTAACTCGCGTCAGAGCTAGCTGGAAGACTGAGCACGCTGTCAGGTCTATTATAGTCGTCAATAAGTGGAGCGACGTAGAGAGTATCGATAGAGGACATGGTATCGATATTGTCATTGTTAATAGGTGTGCAGGTGTAACTCGACGTAAGGATGTTCGCCGACTCTGGCCGGATGTAGGGAGAGTGGGCATCGTAAGAGTTTGGGAATGTTGTCGGCGATTCGAAGGATCGAATCGGGATGTAAGGGCAGGTTGGAGAGCCGCGTGTGTTGGAGTTATTTTTTACGCAAGACGATGCGTGGAGGGAGAGCATGTCCATTAACTGCCGCTTCTGAACTTCCAGGTCCTGAAATAAAGGAAAAGCAAGTTAGTAAGTAGGTACCTAATTACGTGACACATGGAAAATTTTAAGTAAAATATCGAGTTGGCAAATCCGAATGTCTCGATTATAAAAGACGGCAGGATCGGTCCAAAATGTGTGAGTAGTAGAGTCGGCTAGTTCAACTTGGGTATTTAGTCCTAGAGTGACCGAGAGCGCTCAAAAAATATTACACATTCAAAAGTGTGAAACTCTTATCAGCCGTCAGTATAATAAAGACTAAATAACTATGTAGTTGACTTTAATTGTTATCGTGGCATAACAACGTGACCAAGGCTGATAGCAAATTCGCTCAGTAAAATGTTTGAGAAAGTTTAATGCACACATTTTGACAACTAGGTGTCAATCATTGTATTAGATAACATTTTAATATGCAAAAATGCTTCTTACTTTGCTTGTTTAACTTCTTTTAATTTTTTGTGTCATTAAGTAGTCATTATTATTAATTTCAGGCGTAATACACCAACAGATATTAATTAATAGCTTTAGGTATCGGTCTCGTCTTATTTCCTTCTAGATCTAGATGATATAATCATCGTTACTCTCTCATAGTAACTTCACTAAAGACTACCGTTTATGGTTTATGACCTACCTATATATATGCAAGTGTCTAAATTCTCACCTTAAGTTGTGCCTTCAAGTCTATGTTCTGGTTTTCCAACACCTCGCTCTCCGTCACCAGATTAGTGGTCCTCTCACGCTTCTTCATTCTGCACTTGGTTGCTGCTATCTTGTTCCGTTCTCTTCTACGCCGCCTGCGTTCTTCGTCTTCTGGAGTCAGCTGGAGACAAGAAAAGAATAAGAATCATTTTTTTGCAACAAAAAACATAACATACATCACTGTAAAAGGTCCAATCCAATCCTTTTAAATTTAAGCAGCTCAGGCGTTTTTTGTCGATTTTTTTTATTTTTTATAACCCGTTTCCAATCACGTTCAAGCAACTCGTTCTAGTTCTGTACAAATCTAATCCAGCTTTTTCCGGAATTATTCAAAAATCTGGCGGTCGGACTGATTGCACGAAATCAATATTGACAACGACTGGTGTAATGAGACCTACAGTTTTTTATCCAAAACTATTCCTTAAAAAGTCACAGTGAATTATTTTTGACCATCCACCCAGGAACTAACGACACCTTAAACTTTTAACCTCGGCTTTGTCTATACCTATATCCACCAATCATTTCTCATTGCCACAATATCGTCTCTTTCAATATCAGGAAGTAAATTCACGATCACGATTGCGGTCGTATTTACAATGCCTTCTTCGTAAGCTCATAAAATCATCAATGAAACCGTTGAATTAGAATGCATAGAATCGCCTCTATAAAAGCTGAGTTGAGACACTATTCGCTATCTTCCGTTCCTATCTTTATTTCGTTCCTTGAACACTTTCCGGGTGGCATATTATATAGGACTGAATTTAATGACATGCTGCTATGTTTTTCATACTAATGTAGAGAATTACGCAGTTCCTTGTGACCCAGCAGTTAAGCCTTGTCTAGAATGTTTGCCACAGAAGGGAACAATTTTTTTCTAATTTAGCATTAGCCATTTGGTCGGTTTGTGCACATGTGTTATAATATAATTATTAACCAGCAACCTGACCCAAAGGTTGACCCGAAGGACAATTGTTATTTTACCTTCTGCTAAATATTTAAATGATTTTCCGAAGTAGGTATAAAACTGAATTGATGATTTGTACCTACTTATTAATAAGGCTCCATAAAAGAAAATTAGATAGGAAACCTTCCTACTTTGCTGTTTCGAAATCATCATGCACTATCCTTTACCCAGCGTTACACTACGAGTAGAATCATTGGCGATTTGTATCTCCCACAACACTATTAAATTAATTGTAGTAGTGTTATAGAAAATTGTATGCCTCTGAGACAATACTTTGTATCTGGAACTTATATGTTTTAAACCCTTGAACCTAATCATAGGGTTTAATGGTACCTACCTATAAATAGAAATATGATTAGTATAAGACCAAACACGTTCTCTTGATTGTACACAAAACAAATGCATCATTTATTTTTAAATAACATGTGCAACCTATTTAATTGTGCCTATTAAAAGAAGACGTGACCTCTGAGGCTGTTATTACCTCTGTGTATCAATTTAGTCGGAATATTGCGGTCATTAGCGGTCAATATTACTATGCCAAGAGCATCTCTAACAGGAAAATGTGTTAAATATAGGTCGCCATTCATAGATACCCTTTACTCTCTTAAAGTGCAAGTACAAGTTATTGGTAAAGCTTAGCTCTGACTCCAATGGCTAACGTAGCGTGTCATGTTCTGTGGTTTTCATAGAATGTGCATGACACAGTGAGAAACGTGATTAAGTATCAACACGTAATTTATTCCTATTCTAAAGAACTTGCGGTGATTTATTTTACTGTTAGAGGAAATTTTCCCTAACTTTTCATGGAATCCACAGAATGTTTTCTTTGCATTCTAGCAAGAAATCTCTATTGCATCTTCACGTGCACACACGTCCTACATAGATTTTTATTTATCAGCAGGTGCATAGTTTCTTATTATCTGCGTTTTACTATAAAATTCTAGACGTGCCTGATAACCTTGTTTCTCATCGTTCAAAGATACGACATGTTTGCGGAATTCTTTAGTTCCTGACACACGGACTGTTTATAGGCCTTCTTTTGACTATCATAGCCAACATAGCTGGTTGAATCGCTTTTGATCTTATCGTGCTTAAAAATGTGAAATCGTGCAATGTCAACAAAGTACTTACGTACTTTTGCCACAAGTTACAACATATATTGTGATTTTTGTTTGTTGCTGGCCAACACTTCTAATTACCTGCTCTAACTCGACATGCTAAGTAATTGGGGCCTTCTGAACTTAAACCTGTAATGATAGTTGTTGTTGTATGTTATGTTTAGTTTTTTATGTAATGAGATGACTGAACAAGCTGATGACCCACCTAATATTAAGCGGTAACAAATCCAAACTAATATTATAAATACGAAAGTAACTCTCTGTACCTCTGTCGTTTTGTAACCTATTCACGCCTAAACTGCACAGGTCTTAATGAATTTTGGTACGGACATTGTTTAAGCCCTGAGTAAGAATATCGCATACTTTTTATCGTAATAAACTGTAGACACCACTGGGCACAGACAACTAGTATTAAATATAGCGAGTTTGAGCGCGCGTTTTCTCTGTAAACCTTTAAAAATCATCAGATATCTCACCCCTTCAGATTTAGGCATCAGCGTGTTACTGCTGTCGTATTCATCGTCACTGTCTTCCTTCTTCATTCTCTTCACACTCGCGTCGGTGTCGCTGCCGGACATCTTGCGCTTCGACTCGATGGAGAGCTTCAGGCCAGCCTTGATCAGTTCCGAACACGTCTGGAAAGTAGAAAAATCTGTTACGTCGTTATGATAATGCAAGTTTTGTACAACTCTTTGTTAAAAAAAAGTTACATATTTGGCTCGCAAAAATTTGTCAAAGAAGTATGATTTCAACTCGTAGGTAGTGATTGTAAAGTGAATGAACTTTATTGCAGGGACACAAGGTACGAGACCTACATCGTGTTCATATTTTTGTACTCCAAAATATAAAAGGATGGTCTAAAGGTGGGAGTGAATTGAGACGTTTCGACAGTCGAGAAAAATCGGGTTTGGTCTTTGTCTTGTTATTTGGAAAGATGGGTACCTACTCTACCTACATTATTCGTGATAAGTTTAAAGTGTTAATTAGTTAAAATTCAGAATGAATGCCACTGAAACTTTAAAAAAAAAATTAGTCTAAAAAAACCTATTAATGAATGGCTTGTTTTCGTACAATCAACGACAAAAGTTGCTAAACAGTATGAAACTTTCTGAATACGTTCATCATCTTAAACACCAACCTTTGACCGAATCATCACTTAAAGTTAGGTGTGTTGTGTTGTGGTCAAAAGCTACCTTGTAAATTGTAAAGAAAAACTAAATATTGCGGATCTAAAACACAATAGGAAAATCGAGTATGATCAACTACTTTTGTCGCTGACTGTACGTAACGGTCAGGCCATTGTACCTAATTAATAATTAAAACAACGTAGTTTTATAACAACCATTTCTTCATCACTTCATAGAATTCATACAATACGTCCTACTACTTGGTCATTCATTCATAACAAAATATGAATAAGTAACTATCTAACTCGTAACTCGGCTTGATTGAGCTCCTATGCCGTATATTCTATAGACAGTTAACATGTGGGCTGGCTATACGCGGATGTTTACCGATGGCAATAGGCGTATATTGAAGATCATACAGAATTTACATTTTCTCAGTCGTGCATTATTTTTTTATACAAGTGCTACCTACAAATGATTCACGGTCACTTCACCTTGATTGGAGGATGATGATCCAATCAAGGTCGCATTGAAGATGTGTGTATTGAATGATTGAATGTCATGTATTTATGCAATTCCAATATAGTTAGGTATATAAGAATTATAGAAAAAATAAACACTCCATTGGGACTTCAATTAATGCTTGTTTTTCTCACATTTTTATACGTCCGCCTATTGTCTAGGTAAGTTTACATCTGTGCTAACATAACAACCGAGACAAAAAGCGGCAGTTCTATTCAATAGTAATAACGATAATTTGAATACGAGGCCAAAGGAAACTTACTTATGCATCTTGCGCATTTGCCGATGTTTTTATTTGCAAACCGCAAGTTCTGGGCCTTGTATTTTGTTCTCTTGTATTAGGTATATCTCAGAGTCCGCACTAGGATATCCTTTCATAGGGAAGTAGACCATTAATTCTCTAGGCTATGACTTATTTTTGAACAATAGTCATATATGGTCTGTACACTACCATTGAAAATTAAAGCTGAGTGATTAATGTAACTTCCATCGATTAGAGTAAATTACACACGTGACCGTAATTAGTTATGTTTTGTTTTCATAGGTATGTTTTTTTATTTATGTAGGTAAGTTTAAAACAGCAAAATGCTTGCTAGAATATATTTCTCTTGAATTTATTATCGTTTGTTCCTTCAATAAAACCGCAAATGTTTTTTTTAATCTACAACGACCGTAGAAAAAGGTTTTACATAGAATTGTTTATGTAAATTTATTCACCTTCTGTATGCTAGGCGTGGTGCTTGAGGCTGGTGACGTGGCTGATGAACCGTTGGACATCGAAGAGTTGGAGTCCAGCTCACACCCAGGCTGAAACGAGAAATGTTAGTTTTAGGCAGTTCTACATGACTAAACCACAAGTTATTGCAAAAAATAAACTTTACGTTAGGTTTTTAGAAAAGCTTTTTGTTTTTAGTTTCTGAGAACGCGTAAAATTTGTTTTTGTTCTTTGGTATATTGGTTCTGTGGTTTGGTAGCAAAAACTAACGTCAAAAATGTTGAAAAACGCCTAAGTACCTAAAGTCAATGAAATAGTACCTACCTAGCTTAGCTACCTACCTAATAGCACAGAAGATAGTTATTTTTTAACCCCGCCCCGTCGCAATCAAATGTTATAAGTTTTGTGTCCTATGTCTGCATGTAGCGTCGTAGCTCTCAAACAGATGATCCGATTTTGAATTTACAGGTGACTTGATCAACAACAAGATCAACAATGTTCGGAAAATCTGTCCAGGGTTTTTCTTAATTTTCTATTAAGTCGCGATTCGAGGAATGTGGTACTTTTTACATTGGTCATGTAACTCATGCAGTGGTAGGATAGGAGACAGAACCTTAACGTCATCTTTTTTGCTTTCTGCATATCCCAAAGAAAACGTATCTAACGACAGCAGCACTACTATCTCCTTGTTTTATATTTTTTTATGACAATCGTTGAACATCGAGTTAGAGTCATTTCCTGTTCCGGGCGGGACGAAAGGGAAATGAGTCTTCAATCACTCAGCGCAACTAATGGCTCTTTTCACACCTGGCCGAGTCTACTCTGTTATTGTGGGGCATCAGGAATGAGAATAGGAGGTATTCAAGGGTTTTGTGATAATTGTTCCTTCGGGTCGATTTTTTTTACAACCTACATGGTAGCGAATCGATTTTTTTTACAACCTACATGGTAGCGTTCGATCTCAAGTCGTCTGAAGTTAAGTGACGATGCGGTCAAAGATGGCACTTGGATTGGGAACTGGCTCTTAAGTGGGCTACCGGAACACACCGATAAGTGCTTGGCAACAGATTCTTAACTTGAGGGTGAGAAGCATAGCAAAAGGCCAAATGTAATAAATGCGTTATAGTTTATGATAACCGATAAGATATCAAAAATAAAACCTGGTTCATAAATCTTCTGAAAGAAAGATTGTGGGTGAGGCAACAGCGACGTTATTTCTTATGCGACGTTATGAATTTTAGATCCGGAAGTTCATAATTATTCTGATATTTTCTAGTTACATTTTTAAATACTTAAAACTAGTAATATATGTCCTTGGCTATTATCTGGTGAACAACTTGCATATCTGAAAATCTGTTAATTCATTTTTATTAGTACCTACTCATGGTAGGTTGTCAAAAATGGGGCTTCACGGTCTTTGACTTTGACCCCGTAATTTCGGCTCGATGTCACTACAGCACTGCTGATAAGTGATGAAATTGGTTAATTACCGTCTATCTGATAAGATAGGTAGCTACTAATGTCCCATTGTCTTTTCACGCTCTGAATTTCATACCATTCATGTTACAGGCAGCAATAAAACTCATTCATGTAACGACCGAATCAGATAATCTACTACAAATAATATTTTGTAACGAAGTACAGTATAGATAGATAGGTATGTATCGTGCGATAACTAAATAAAGATAACTCTATATCAAGTGTAACTGTGGCGCCATGAAGTCTAGATACTTCCCACTGAGTATGGATTCTGCATAAGGTGCATGACCTCATGCAAGCTGGCGGCTGTTATCCAATGTTTATACAGGAGCGAGGTGGTCACGTGACAGTGGCGTTACGTTGTCCAAGCCATTGGTCGAAGCCAACACTTGGCTCCTCTCCAAAATGCTTGTAACACATATTTTATTATGCTAGCTGACGTTCGCCGATGTGACCTAAGTGCTGCGAGGATCCTACGTGCATAGCTAGCTCATTGTCGTACCTACCGTGAAAGCGTCTAGGAATGAGCATTGCAAATATCGGCGGTGCGATAATTGGCAACAGTCTGAGAATGCTATTTTTAGCAACCGGAGGCTCATTGGGCCTATAAAGTAGTCATATTTTATTCAAACCGTATAATGTTAGCCTAGCATGTTTAGTCATAGAGACGTCGCTATTTCAGGGAAATAGGTTTCCATTATCACGTGTTTACTTTATAATTCGTTTTTCTTGTAGGTGTGTTAATGAATCATTGAATTAAAAAGATTTTATTAGCGCTCTATTGTTATCTGTTGTGGAAACATCACGTTCTCGAGGCAGCGTTTGTTAAAATGTGCAGATATTTACCTTGAAGGTAGAGTTCTGATGGTACTGGTCTAACTGATCCAAGGGGTTTGTCATGGTGATGACATCGTTGACGATCTCCGGCGTCCTTAGAGTCGTGGTTCCCGCTGTTTCTGCTGACAGCAGGTTGATCATGGTGGAGCTTGAGAAGTTCAAATTGACGCTTAAGTTGTACGTCCCCCCTTCGCCTTCGTTCCCCACTGCCGCGGACGGCGATGGTGCTGTATCCTCGCACTTAATCGTCGGCACAGCGGAGCTCATGCTCGAAGAATTCATTATATCCTTGTAAGGAGCCAGTTTCGCTTCTTTTTGGTAACGGTTCACAATACAAACTATAGCACCTTAACCTAAGATCACGGTTGCACTATCACTAGCTTATGTAAATATCACTGTTTGTGGTAAACTTGTTTCGAATGGCACTTAACGTTTTCTGAATGAGAAGTCTTCACGGGTAGCGTTCGATCACTGTGTTTTTCACCTGCAAAGAAGAGAAACATTTGGTTAGGCATCATCAGAGTTAATTATTATCTGCCCATTACAGTACATTCCCACTGCTGGGATACAGTACTTATTAGTTAGTAGTTAGTTAGGTATTAGTATGGTATTAAAATTTAAGTGTAGAAGCAGTTACAGACATGCATACAATTACAGATGCTTCTATGTTTCAAGAACCATCTGAATCATTCTTCATTAATCATAACTTCTGATTTTAATTAGGAGAAATGTATGTGCGATATTGTGCAAATTGTGCACAAATTCTGAGAAAACTCGAATCTGTATGACCTAAAATCTGTTCAGTAAACAACCGAAGGGCACAAAGTTTCGCAATTGGCCGATTCGGCGGGGCCCCGCTGTCGCAAGAGTGCATGCGGCTGGTTTTTAATTAGACCTATCCGACGTCGAACGTCGCGACCTCGCAGCCAGGATGCTTCTCCAATAAAACGCTTTTTTACAGGCCCCAATTGAACGCAAGTCATAAAATTAAAACTACGCGCTTTTTACGACGCATTTTAACGCTCTTCCGTGTACGGTGTCGCCTCCATTGTTCGACGCAGGCGCGGTATCGCGGGATTAGCAGACGGCGACGGCGCAAGGACATGCATGGATTAAGAGCACACGATATCGATGTTAGCTGTAGACAACATTATGTGGAAATGAGGCGTCGCCCGCAATTAGGACGCGATCGTGACGGAGCTATTCGTCAAACGGGAGCTAAATCTACGACTCTGCAGGTTCCATATAAGGTTAGTCGGCTCGAAAGCTGTCGAGCGCCTTGACCTGGCGTATATATGTGTATCTCATATCTGTCGCACGTAAACACAATAAAGCACCGAGCCGGAGTAACCTAGTTGCGGCGTTTGCTTATTCCACTCACAAACTGAGAGGAAAATTGGTACCTCACCCTGAAATATGGAGTCAGATATATACAACTGATTTCAAGTTTAACCTAAATACTATTCATAAATAATGTATTACAGTATCTATGTGTAGGTATTTGTTGAACAAATCGTCATTTACCGCAAATTGTTGATGTTTGTTTACGAAATACTTATTGGTGGAATTGTCCTTCATTATTGATATGATTCATAAAAGGTGTGCAATGAAGTGGCAATATGAACTACAACATCACTTAAATCCTGATTGGAACAGGAGTAGCGGCTCAAGATAGAACCATAGGTTGCTTATTAATATAAATATCTAATTTATTGCACTATAAAAATGACTATAATAGAAGAAGTTACTGCTAAAGCATTATGTTATTTAATTTATTTTTGCCTTAAACGGCCGATAGAGATATATATAGCATATATTGATAAAAAGTTACCAACGTACGTCGGGACCATAGATCTCTAAATATAGAAGCTGGTACTGTACCAATAACCACGATAGTAGTATCGTCGGGTCAGGACCACACACATTCTAATGTCTAATGAGTAGGTGGTATAGATAAATGGTTCAGATAAATAGCCAGTTCCCAATCCAAATAGGTATAGCATGCCGCCACCTTCGACCACTTTGACCATTTAACATTACGTGACTTTCGGCCAAACCCCATCCTGAAAAAACTCCTGAAAATTTTGAATCAAAGTAATCACCAATGTCATAAAACTTAGAAAGTAATTCCGTAAAGGATTTTGAACGGTTAAAGTTCAAAAGTTCCGAGCACCATCAGGTGCGACTTGCTCGGCTCGTCATTTATTTACTACATAAATAATAATCATTAATTTTTCTATTCAGTTACCGTACCTACCTATCGACGTAGGTATTGAGGTACTTGTACATAAAGTCAAACAAGTCAGCTGCCTATTTATCTTTTCAAGCACCTGCTCACACATGCAGACAAGACAAGTGTGTACCATTTATTGCTGGTAACACACCTAGTTCTATTGCAATGATGCAAAAAACGCCGAGAGCGTCGAACGTTTTGCGCAACTTTAAATCGGTAGGTTTATTTGATGAGTAAACGCAAAACATCTGTTTGAATATTAATACACACATGAGCCAAAGATTTTACGCTCCAACAATAAACATCTGTGTCTAATGGCGAAAGCGACAAAGTGGAAAACTAGAGAAAAGTTTACGAGCGATTGCATTAGGCATGAAACGTTGTCGCTTAGCGTGAAGGTCTAACGAGACGTTGAACAACTTGTATTAAAACCGCAGAACATCGCTTGATGTCCTATCGAAGTGAATAAACCAGACTACAACATTGTGTGGGCGCCAATAACCGCCATAAAGCGAATATGCAAATAACATTAGGTAGGACGTCAGTGTCCGAAAATGGGGAAAGAAATAACGCTAATATATCCGCTCGGAGGCGCGTGGGCTTTGAATTAGCTCTTGATAAATATATAATACTTATAAGAAAATAATACCTACATGCAGCTGCAATACTGCTCCTTGTTTCCTGATGTTACTGCTTTCTTATGGTAATTTGATATTTGATTAGTTTGTTTGTCAAATCGTTCTCCCCATCTCTATGCAAATGACTCGATTCATGGCTCAAAACTTTCTTCTTACCCACATCTACTTTCATGCAATTTCGTAGCAAGATTATATCCTTGTTTCTCTAGCGAAATGTTACTGCGTAAATTCATACCCCATTAAACGCACGATAGCTTTACCGAACATTTTATATCTTAAGGACTCCAATTTCTCTATAAGGAAATAAAGCATAGGAAACAGCGGAACTTAACGCCATGAATTTTCAAGGAAAGGGGTCGAGTTGCGCAGTTTTAAAAGGACATAAAAGTGCCGTTAAGTTATGGCCGATACGTCGTTTCTCTTTGTTGGTGTGACGAGAAATGGGTGACCTAGTTTGGACCAAGCCCGCTGCGTAGTATGGTTAATGCCAGTCGACTTAATTGCATTTTTATGAGTGGATCTTTAATTAAGTAGGATTGAATTACTGTTTTCAGTTCCAGTACACTTAAAACCTTGCTAAAAGCTATTATTATACCTCCATGCTAATTAGCTTTTTTTTAATGTTTTCAGCCAGTTACTTTTAAATAATGTTTTTGTATCTAGTTCCAAGTACTACAGACTTTGGTATAGGTACTAAAGTTGCGGACTTATCTTGAGAATAAACGTCGGTTAGTCTCGCTTAGTAGCATCGCACGATTTTTATCACATAGAAAAAACTATAAATTATACTCCTCACAATTATTATGATGGCCGACATAACAAATGTTGCTGTACACAATAAGTAATAAAATAAATCTGAATACATGTTCAACCTCATTGTTATTCAGGTGTAGAGGACGTAATTTTTTACTCCGCCGTGTCTGGCATTAGCATTAACAAAACAATACAAACCTACCATTTTGTTAGAGACGGAAACCGCACATTTTTAATGTGCCTACCTACCTATCAGAATTAGATGATAAGTGCGGGTAACGGCATAAAAGTTGGGTTCTGTCAAAAAAATACTATTACATCTACCTGGTTTTGAATTAGTTATAAGAAGGAGGCTAGTTAGGATATTTATTATCATGTTAAATGACTGAAATTTTGAAAACTCTAGCTTATGAAACAATAGAGCTAATGGCATTTTATTGAAACTTTTCAGCCTAAAAATAAGGTGCAGTTAGTAGTTAAAGGTAATTAGTGATAGTGCACTACCTTTTCATTACCTACTACTTAAACTTAAATACATAAATTATTAGATCTGACCTAACAACCATCTTACATGACTGCCATAGGCTTCTTATAGTAACGAAAGGGGTTGATTTTGATGTGCATTTTCTATATTTCACAGTCCTAAAAGTAATGCTATGTTTTTCTGAACACGAAAGTAAGAAAAGGACATCACGGTTCATGCGATACAGCCTGGTGACAGACGGAGAGACAGACAGACGGACGGACGGACAGCGGAGTCTTAGTAAATAGGATCTCGTTTTACCCTTTGAGTACGGAACCCAAAAACGACAACAAAACCACAGCAATACTTAAAATAGACACGAAATTCCAATCCGATCCAACCTCGAAATAGAATCCATGGCGCCACTGTCACACAATGGCAATACGATCACACGATTAATTCAATAATGCTATGCCGCGAAGGCGACAGTCGGACCATCAATAAAGCTGTCAAACCGCGCACGGTACGGGAGTATGCTTGACTGACTCAGTCTGAACTCGGATTGCATCTATTGATCACGTCTACATTATAGACTCGCTTTATCGAATTAGCTACTTTGAGCAATGGTACAGTCAACGACAAAAGTCGCTGAACAATCACACTTTTTTCTATTATGCTCATCATCTTAGACACCAATTTTTGTCCTCATCATCACCTAAAATCAGGTGTGTTATGTTGTGATCAAATACCATGTAAAATGTAAATAAAACTATAATAATTACTGATTTGAAACACATTTGGAAAATCGAGAACGATCAGCTACTTTTGTCGCTGACTGTACAAACTAGATAGAGATACTGCGTTAAGTACTCATTTAATAGCGGAAGAACTTTGGTACCTAGATTTGTGCTATAATAGGCAGCGGATTAGTAGATAGGTAGATAGTATGAATGTTTTAGATTATACACTATCTTACGCATATTAGTGCACCCACTCCATTTATCTGATTAATCATTTAATGCATTAGAAACTTATTTACAAAAGTTACTCCTTTCCAAAGATGTATTTGTGAAAGTTTTGACGTTCCATTATGTATAGAGATACGAGTTTAACTGTTTGCTAATCTCTTTTAGAATTTTCACGTGGTTGAATATGCAGGGAAAAACTAAAGGTTATTAAAGGTTCGCTACCCCTGCTATATGTAGTTATATCAGTAAAGTTGGAGGCAGTAATGTTGCATGATAATAACTTCAATGTTGGTCTTCAACAAAGTAAATAACGATTCTTGGTCGTGATCTCTTATTACATTATTATAAAATTGTATCAGCCATTCTTGTAGTCACGACAAAATTACTTTTTACATCCATATTACCAAATCTGTAATATTACATTGAGAAAAATTCCAATAATTGGGCATGCTCAATTGCTCAGCCATTTTCGTGTCTGACCGTGCGAAGGAGATATTATTTTTTTTTTTGGTAAAAACTAACTTGGACATATCCATTCACTAAATGGAGGTCATTGAACTCAAATTTATGTTTTTTTTTAAACTCTTGTCTGTTTACTATTTGTTATACCTACTTATTTATTCCTAGACTCCTATTTAGTAACTAGTATTTCAAACAACTTTGCATTTGAAATTTATTAAAAATATTGTTGTATATCATGTTTTTTCTTCTTCGTTCAGTATATTCGGAGAAAATAAACTGTGTGACAGACGGACAGACAGACAGACACCAGAATGGTCATAGGTAACTTGTCCGTTTTTTCATTGGGTGTACGGAAGCCATAACATGTTATTTGATAATTTAAGTTACTCACCAGTATAACTACGATCTATTTAGTAAAAAAGTGTGAATTGAGGTATATAGCTTATTTTCATTTAGGTACTTGAAAGTGTAGTCATTACGAATTAGGCGCGGCTGTTCTAAAAGGAATGTTAATCAACGACTTCTCCATAAGGTTTTTAATTAAACTTAAACTCCTCGGGCGATTAGATAATTCGGCTCGATTTTTATGATTGCTCTACCATTAAGGTCAATGCCAATTTAAATGTTATTAGTTCGGTTGTCGATTAGAGACGTAACTGTAAGATAAATATTTAATTAAACACGATTATGGTCAGAAATCGGCGAATAATTTTATTATTTGTATTTGGTTGTTATTTCTAGATAAATGGTTATTTTAATTCACTTTACACTAAATACATAAATTTTGAACTAATTTGCTGTAACCTTTCCATCACTTTTGGATAAACGCAAGCCAAATACGAAACAAAGAAAGAACTTTTGGCTATGTAGTAGGTGCTAGGTTGGTATAGAAAAGTTTAGACATTTTTACATTTTATAAGATAGTGTTTGCTCTTAAGTCATCTGATATTAAATAAGATGTGGTCAAAAGTATTTAGATATCTAGAAATAATCCAAAAAGTCTAAACTTTTCTCTATCAAGTTTTTAAGAAATGGCTTTTAACTATCAAGCCGTCAAAAAACCTGCACTGGCAACTTTTTCCAAATCAAACCGAATAAAAAGAAAACGCGTTCTTTATTTAGCTTGCCGGCGTGGCAACAGCTACGTCCGTCCTTGACACCCAGCAGCGGGCAAAAAGTATCGGCCACAATTTCGACGCGTCGTCTCACGCGGTGGGTGTGTTCTGTACGAATAGGATACACACACACACGCGCATATAAGAATCCCATGTCATAGAATATAAACGAAGGCGCGAAATACAGATGGGCCGAAACCACGCAGACTTTTCCAAGAATTCTAATTATCAGATTACCTTACCTTGCCTTATATCTATGCAAATATTAGCCAGACTGACCCCGGTCTCGGAGTTTGAAATAGACCATCTCTTGGAACAGTCAAATTGGAGGTCAGCAATATAGTCCAATTTATAAAGGTACCCCGAGGAACATTAAGGACGTCCCACTCAACCGGTAGCCAGAAAACTGTGTAATTATTTTTGGCTGGCCTTAACGATATAAATGATTTCAATAGAAAAGGGACAGAAACAATTGCCTCATGAACTCACTTCATTTACGTGATGAATTTTCAAGATGACTCTTCGTTAAGCTACCATAAAACTTCGTTTTTTTTTATTTCTGATCTCTACGCCATCTTTGCTATTTGGTTTTTATTATGCTGATAGATTATCATTGGTAGGTAACTAGGTAGTGTAGGTAAGCTTAGTTTAAAACAAGTTTTAAAGATAAAAATTTATTTTACACTGATCGGATGCGAATAAAGATAAATATTTTATTTCATAAAAAAATAAAATCTGCGAAGCTATTGCAACTCGCTGCAACTGAGTCGTGGACCTTGAATAAACGTTTGCACTAGCACACTTGAGCTTTTAATACAAACATACTTTTACAACTGATTATGAATGAATGATTTTCAATGCCTAAAGGCAGACATTACTCGATAAAGTAATTGCCGTATTGTCTTTCGCTGTAAGTGGGTTAACAAGGGCTGTCAACGTTGTTTATATTTCTTTAAATATTGATGCCTTCGTGAATTGTCTTTCATAGTAGGTGTGCTAATGTTCATTGTCTTTTGCTTGAGGAATGTGCGGTAATCCTTAAGTTATAATCTTTTTACTACCACTGCATATAAATTAAGTAATAATTTTTATATTTATTGAGTATCAAGTTTAAATTAATTAGCTTCACGAGATAAACGTCGCCATAAAGATATGTTCTCAGAACCTAAAGTGATAAATCTGTGACAACCATGACTTTATGTAATAATATTATTGTTCAATGTAGGCACCTTTCTGACACTGTAACCATTCTCAATTATACAATAGATAGGTATATCTATACATCTTTACTCTATAGTACGGCGCCACAACATACACAATGTAACTAACTATAGCACATACAAGTAAAATCCATATGTATTTATATATATGTGTATGGAACAAAGGAAGTATGGCAATGGCAAGGCAATGTATTGTTCGTTGATTTTCGGGTCTGCCGAATTGTAGACGCATTTGCAATTCAAACTTACAAGTCACAACGCCCACATGATACGAAAGTTATTATGAATGGGAGCAGGTAGATATCAATTTTTGACAAGTTTGAGGTTGAATGATACATTTAACACATTACAATATTATATATGTTATAAACGTGATTATAACATAAACCCTCCTACAGCTAAAACTGGCTTTAGGAAAAAAATATGTATACTTACATAACATACATACACAACACAACATACATAACATATGCCTAAGTATATTAGATCGCTGCTGAAACTATCAAAAGATGGTCTAAAGATAATTTCAAACGATCGATCCTTGACGTCCGACAAGGCGCCCAAAATGGTGGCCGCATCGCCCCTTTGTAGGCGTCATATCCTACATCCAAGATACAGGCCAGCATTCTGATCAAAAGCGGATCTCATAAATTTTCCAGCTACATTTTTAAACATTTTGAAAGCCCCGGTCCCCAGTTATCTTAAGAATTTGGCTTTTGAAAATATTAAACATTAGCTAACCTGAAGAAAATAATAACAAATAAAACCGCATGTTATCCATTTTGATTGACATTATAATACATGCCACGATTGACTTGATACTCAGCCCTTAAAGGTGCCGATTGACTATCTATCGATTGCCTTCTTTTGGGATAGCCATAAAGAAGGCTATTTCTAACAAATCTAGTTCAAAATTATAAGGAATTACTGTAATTCTAAAACACATCTTTAAAACAAAACATAACAGCACAAACGATACAACCCTCTTGAATCAATTTTTACCCTACTACGGCAAAGCAAAAACGATGAAGATTTCAGGTTTCTAATGAGGGTTTCTATAATAATATGTACTGATGTACCTACGCCCACCAAATACAACTCCACTTATATGCATACATAACGTAAAACAATGTCTCCCTTGATTATTCAGAAATAAGTAACCTTCTAACCGATGCATTCCTAACCTTCACCGATTTCACAAAGGTAATGTAATAAATAAATCACGAAGAATTTACATCTACATATATAAACACCTCACGACCAACGCATCTGTGATTTGAGATTAAACACGATATAAAGCTAATTAAATAAACATTTTGTATTGTTTATTTATTCTCTATAATATTTTGACGACCTGTGTTAGTTACGATAAGCAGATAAGTATTTTTTTACCTATTTGTTTGCAATTGCAGAACGAGATTATGAGAGATCAGTTAAAAATTATAAAGTCACTGAAAGTTGTAGTGTAAGGTAAAAACACTAAGAAATAGGAAACCATAAAAATATTTGGGTTAAAAAAATGATATAATAACAAAGTGTTTTACCAAGCTCGCAACCTTATTCTAAGATTATTTTTAAAGTAAGGATTTAATTTTATGTGAAGTTAATAAAATATTACTAAGTTTGGTATAGGTTCCGATGTTATTGTAAGTGTCGATGATAATGTATAATTCGTCATATCAATATTTAGATAACATTAAGGACTAACAATGTAAAATCGATATAACAAAGCTGCACAAATATAAAAGCAAGCCTCCATACCACAGCTCACCACACCCCACACCACTATCAGCAATCACTTAGGAAATTGAAAATCGTTTTGAGTTTTACAATTTATTCCACTGTTACTAGGTACGGGAAGAAACCACATATCTATTTAGGTAGCGTGGATCACTATTTATCACACCGTCCTATTTCTTATTCCATACAACTCTTAGAGTATTTGAAATAATTTTCATCACGAAATGGTGCGCTTAGCCAAAGGGAAACAAACGAACTGATCCCGCATTTTCCTGAAATCCTGAAAGAAGAGATGCATCTCATTATCTGTGAGTCTGTGACCAAGAAACCAAGGACGTTGCATAAGTTCAAGAAACTATTCGAATGAAGCTATTCATTTCAAACTGGGAAAACGGACTGACATGCAATGTCGCATTTGTTTTGTTGCACGGCAATGCGAGCCATCGATTTTGTCAACCTGTTACTAAGGACCTTATGTCACAAGTACTACAACGTGCACTTTGTCGCTCGACCTCGCACATTTTACGACAGGAAACCAATAAAAAGATAATACCTGGACACTACAAAGAGCTTAGTTAATTACATATACATATAGCTCTAAACTCACGTACACAACATGCAACTGCACATACATATATGTATGTTATATGTATCTGCGTATTTATTGTTCGACTGAAACTAATCATCATCAAGTCGACAAGGTCTGTGCAACTAATCTGTTGAAAATGAGTTGTCGTTATAGAAAATAGCGTCGTTAGGCGTTGAGTAAATAGCGTAGACCTGCTTGAATAAAACTGTTTCATAAGTAAACCTTTACCGTAAAGACTATTAAATTTATAAGCTGATCTTTAAAACAAGGTATAAGGTATAAACTTCACAGGATTTTATCACAATAAAACTTAACCTACACTACGAGTGCTACGCTACGACACTCAGGGATAGTAAAGCTTTCTCACAGTGAAAGACTTCAAAATCGAATCAGTAATTCCGGAAATTACCACCTACATACAAACATACAAAGTTTACCTCCTTATAATTATAAGTAATCTTGAAAATATTCCCATAGCTATATCTAGTATTCTTGGTAATATTTTATACACCCGTTCCTATCTTGACATAAAGCTTATTGCTACGCTTACAAGGTTGTATGGAAGAGCATTTTTTGCAAACAAACTACAAATGTGTACATATCAAGCACATCTTTTGTTTACTTCTTACAGGGTAACTTTTGACCCAAGTCACCTGACCATAAGTGTTGCCACGCTACACGTGGATTGAGAACTGACTCCCAAGTGAGGCTGCCGGAACACACCGATAAGTGCTTGGCGACAGATAGCCTGGCGAGCACTAAAAATGCCCTACCATCAAGCTATGGTTTTCCAGTACCGAAGTCCAAGCTAGCAACTAGCTGAAGCTCGTTGTAGGATTCCATACATTATTTCAATAGTGTAATGTATTATAATTAATTAGCAAAATTGACGCTGATAAATATGAAATTTAAAATATCATAATTATGCCTATTACTAAGTGCCCAAGTAGGTATTATAGATATTACTGGAAAGCACTTATTATTGCTATAGGTATCGTTAGAGATTAGAGGTTTTACAGGAAAACCTAGTGAGCACTTGAGCACTTGGATACAAATTAATGAATGTTTAGTAAATGAATACTAGCTATTAAACTGAGGTAAATTATTGTTAACTGTCAAGTAAACGCTGTCAATACTTTTAACATTACTACTGTTTTAATATAGTCACTGCTTAGTTTCAAAACATATCATGTTTCAAACATTTTAAATGCACGGTACTTGTTTACTAATATGTACTCGTTTTTTGAAGATACTGCCCAATCACCAGTCGAGTTTTAGAATTACAATCGTGAGTGTAAGCCATTTTTCATCATAAAGAGGGCTTACATTACCTTTCATCAAAACATGTATTTTAGATTTAGAAAACTAAAACTGAAGCGAAAACTCGTCTATTTTGTAGTAAAAAACACATTTTGTATTATCGCACTAATGGATAGTGTTGCTGATAAGAATCAAATCTTTTAAATTAACATATCAAACTTAACTAAAGGAAATAGATCATTTTTGTGATTAACTTTTATTTTAATTCAATAACTAACAATAAGACCGCCACGTATTAAAGAATTTTATTGTTCATTGCAAGTAACAGT
Source organism: Opisthograptis luteolata (assembly GCA_931315375.2). NCBI lineage: Eukaryota > Metazoa > Arthropoda > Insecta > Lepidoptera > Geometridae > Opisthograptis > Opisthograptis luteolata. Next base: position 5,480,101 of record OV928047.1, on the reverse strand, counting down.
ATTCATAAATATTTTACCACAAACTCAATTCACTATAAAAATGTATTTAGGTCAGCGAGGAGAGGCATGTTGAAGTTGTGTAATATGAAAATATAAAAATCACAAAAATGACCTATTTCTTTTGCTTTGCCATATTATTATGTATAACAGGATTTGAATATCAGCGAAGCTATCGGTTGTTGAGAAAGTGTTTTTTCAATATCTACAAGTTCAACTCCCGACTAGGGTAGTTGATTTTACAAAAATGTAACAATGATGCTTACCAAAAGTGAACCTTACCAAAATTGAGCTCGAGGCTCCATTGAGCATTTTCCGTTATATCTCATCGTTTCGAATTTGGCCATTCACGCCCACTTGGAAGACTTATCCTGTATACTAGGTCAATACCTTTTAAGGGACAGTTGTTCCTGTTTAATTGAAAATAGAAGGTTCTTTTATAAATTCTAAATATTGCTTGATTTTGATGATGATTATTGCAAAGAGTAAGTGGTGAATTTACAATTTGGATGTAGGAGGTAGGTAGGCTCTGGAACTACTGATCCGATTTAGAAAATTCTTTCACAGTTGGAAAGTTAAACTATCCTTAAACCTGAATATCACAAAGTAAATACAGTCAGCGACAAAAGTAGCTGAACAATAACACATTTTCACGATTGCCGTCATCATCTTAAACGCCAACCTTTGACCAAATCATCACTTAAAATCAGATGTGTTATAGTGTGGTCAAAATGTTACCTTCTAAAATGTGAAAAAGCTTATTTTTTAGTGATTAAAAACACATTAGTAAAGATGTAGCATGATCAATTCTACTTTTGTCGCTGACTGTACAAGTTAAAGTAAAAGTGTTAGATATATTTTGCTTTTGTTATCATTAGACGATTACGTTTCCACTGATAGGACACAAGCATTCTCGTGAAGAGAGTATGGGTCGTAATGTACCCCACTGGACATGTATAATACCTAAATATGCGTACACAATATTTATTCATATTACCTCAATGCGTGAACAATATAATAATATATTGATGGCCTAACGGGACGGACTTGTAAGGCTCTAAGGTAAGTAGGCTGCGCAGGAGTCGTTACTTACCCCAGTTTACGACGGAATATAATATCTTTGAACATTTTTGGAAGGGTTGGGCTGTTTGAATTACAATGCAAATTTCACTTCGAAACATAAATAACATTACCAAGTATAATTATTTCTTTGCAAGATTTGTGTATTGAAAGTAATGGCCCTAAATAAACGTTCTTCAGGTAAAAGGTACAAAATATGTTATTTTTAACAATGCAAATTTTTAACCCAAAGTTTTAACGCTTTAATAACAGAAAAATATACATATGTGTGTGTGTGTGTGGTGAACTTAAGTGTGAAATAAATACGTTTTAAAAGCAGATCTATGCGAGTCATATCTAAATTATATTTAAAAGTACTTACAATTAACAAGAAAATCTTTGTCCATTTTATCAAAAAAGCAACACTATGAAATGGAAAATTAACTTCACACTCATATAGCAAGGCTATAAATTTGAAACATAGGTACCTACCTACTACCTACTGTTTAAAACCACAAACTGGTTCTCCGAAAAGAACAATTTTAGGGAAATAAATGTCTGAGGATTGTATTGCGTATGCGTTTGATAAAAACCGGAACAAAGCAGTAAATTAATCATTAAAGATGTATTACAGCAGCCTAATTAAAATGTTACTGCCTGTTTATATAAACAATCCTGATAAGAGATTGAACATTCTGGAAAAATAAGTGATAAGCGACCACCAGCATAAGGTTACTTCTATCTTTTAAAACAGTTCGGGATAGATTACGATATAAAAGTTTCTTTTAGGTTTTTGATAACAGTGTAGCTTTAGATTAGATCACAAATGCGGTTGAAGACCCTGTCGCCACTCTGCACCTGGATTAGGAACTGGCTTTCAAGTGAGGCTGATGGAACAGACTACACGGAGAAAAAGACCTTCCGAAATACAAAAGGAATTTCCTTCCCCTTTGACTCAGGAAGGAAAAGGTAACATTTTGGAAGAAATTGGTTTTGGAAGGTAAGAGTCAGTAGGAAAGTGAGGATTTTTTCTCAGTGTAATTGATGCTTGGCGACAGATTCTTAACTTTATGGTGGTAGCTACTAGCTAGACAATGCCTACCAACAAGTTAAGTTCATTGAAGAAAACTTGTGACCCTCGCAAGTTTTTAACACTTTTTAGCTCATGTTTCGTTTTTGTGGGCGTAGAACCGGTTTTATGTCCCTTGAATTGAATGCAAAAGTTATTCAAATTACGATAAAAATGAGTAAGAAAAAACATTTTTTATTTTTTCTTATTATGTTTCAGGATACGTACGATGTAAATATTGCTCTAGGGCAGCATGATTTATGTATTATTTAACTTTTTCTGTTTACTTTGTGTACGTACAGTAACCCGTTTTATAATTTAATGGAAGAAACTATTGATCTTATTCCGACTGATCAATGAAGAGTTTAATTTTGTGGGCCAATTTTTGTTTATATTATTTCTTACACTACCGTTTAACCGCAAGTCTCTTGATGGCGCCACACTATGCACTATTTTAAATAACCTTGTATGTGCCACACATATCTAAAATGTAAAGTTATTGTTTCACATTTTCCTTGTTTGTTGAATGACTTTCATAGTTTTCATATCTATGTGTAATGTTGTTTTTTTCATTCCTTATCGGCCTTTCACGTTCCCACTGCTGGGACTCTGGCCTTCTCTCAGAGAGGCTGTAATCTACCACGCTGGCCCAGTGCGGGTTGGTAGATGTCGCATGCCCTAGAATGTTGCAGTTTTTGGACATGCCGGTTTCCTCTCGATGTTTTCCTTCACCGTTTTGAGCGATGGCAAATCCGCACATAACTTATTAAGTCATAGGTGCGGGGCCGAGAGGATTCGAACTCGGTGTCGGCGTCTTGTAAGTCGCACGCCTAACCGTTCGGCCACCATCGCTCCATTCTTCATTTTTGTTAACCATGGTTATTATATTACACAATAGAATTTCCATTCAAAATCATAGAGATTCTGTAGTAAATAATTTCACTTGATATCTTTATAAGCGACGAAAACAGGTAAAGAAGTATAGTTGTTCGTGAAACGAAATGTTTAATGTACCTTACAATGTATTCAGTATTCACGTAGGGGTACTAAAACTATGAACTATTAGAGCGGTTATGTCCTACTTCTAATCTTTCCTACCCACACTGGGACGTGCATGACTCTCCTCAATGCCACCAATGAAACTGTAAAAACGTAGCTAATAATATAGAATGCCTTACCTACCTAAACTATACAGCAGGAAAATATTCGTTTGCGCATTTGGTGCGGAAACTGGTCGGTTCGTTTGCGTTTTAATAAATATTGCATGGTTTTTGTTTAAAAATTACAAGCGTGACCGCCGGTTTTTACGGTTATTTTCGCTCATTGCTTGGAAGTTAACATACTCGTAGTGTTTACAACCAAACGGAAGCTTTCAATCATCACACGCACTTGGACTATATGGAACCGAAAATTGAAGCACTTTTTCCTTAAAACTGGCTCATTAAAAAGTTTGATCGTACTCATTGATAAAATTACTAAAGGACTATTTCTACCGAAAATTTAAAAATATATACGCTTTCATCAGCAATCATTTAGGAACGTTTATCATTACATTTGACTAAAAATAAGAATCGCATATTGATTAGAAAAGTGGAGTCTTTCATGAAAACAAAGCCTCTTCTAAATCGTGAATTTGGCATTGACGCCAAAACCAAACGTTTAGGCACTACAACGACTCCGTTGTTCTAGCGAAGCGAAGCGTTTGTTATTTGTAAAGGCATTTAGGCTAATGAGTGATTTAGAGGTCACCACAGATAGGGCTGTCTAGCAGCGCAAATATAAAATAGGCTTTAAAAGTTGCGCACTATCGACAATTGAAAACGCGCAAACTATTGTCACGTCTCTAGGCTCCATGCCGGTAAATGATTTCTTTGCTTTATCTTCAGTATAACTATAATTTAAGAGCGTATTACTGTTTTAAACAATATCTGCATGTAAAATCAAAAACAAGTAAGTATATAGAGAAAAATAAACTGACATGATCAAAACAATTAACTGTCAGCTGACACGACTAAACAAAAGAAAATCAATATCTCTACTTGAAACCATTAATCACTCGTGTGTGTTAAATATCTAGGATATTTCCAGTGCAACCTTCTGAAGACACAGTAATTGCAAAGCTTTACGATCACGATACACGAAGGCTGTCTGTCCATAACTATTTATAGCCACTATGGAGTATTAAGTTTCGCACATAAAGCCTCCTGAAGGCGACTTAATATGCTACGTGATGGCTTTTGCGTGATGCTCTCTGGTCTTCATTTCTATGTGAAATGCTAAACAATGTGTGGTCTACGTTTTTACTTGCTAGAAATAACGAAGTCGTGTTCGGTCTAAGTTAATTCCACGATTTCTCTTGAACTTTGCATAATTCTTATTCTTTGAATTGGAGAAACAACTACACGGGTTTGCTTCCACTAGAGTTGAACGCCTCTACAAAGCCATACACTACGACATACAATGTGGAGGAAAACTAACTTTTTTAAACTAGAAGGCGCATAATCGAAAAAAAAACTGCACCTTGATTTGACATAACATCTGTCAAACTATTGTTTGACTACCACTGGTATAACTTGACACAACGGCGTAAACAGTTTTCCGTGTGGCTCCCCATTGAATATATAGAGAAGGTATTAAAATGTAACATTACACATGTTTTTCAAAAGTACCGTATGATATAACTTTATTATTTTCATCAAATCACTAAAATTGTGATAAATGATTCAGCCTCCCACGAAGTCATTCCATTTCCTCTCTTTTATCAAACGTAGTCAATCGTCACAGCGACAATCCTTGATCTAGTTTAGGTAATAAAAACAAAGGTGATTGAACTCTTAATCTTCTTACATATTTAAACAGCACTATTTAAATGTGTTTCAAGTTTACTATAAATAGATTTGTTTGAGATATAATTAACTACCTTGCAAAGTTAAGTTAAAGGTTTATTTTCAGACCTGTGAAACTTGCAAACTTGAAAGGCTTGTGTTTAATTTGGATTTAGAAATGGTTGTTCAAATTTCAACCTAGTTTGTCTAATGCTGGGGACTAACGAGAAATGACGTCAAATAGCGCGATGATTGACGTTTGAAGTAAGTGTGGCCACGACATTTGACAACGGCATTCACATTGGCGATTGACGTTAGCCGATAACTCAAGTGCATTCACGTTGACCGTTCAAGTGTAGCCACTCACATAATTTATTAATAATTAACGCAATATTTATCGCGATAATAGGCACTGACATTTCCCTTGACGTTGACCTTAGTGTAGCCCCAGCATAAAAGTCTTAAATTGACATCGTGCCCGCCGCGGGGCTCACAACTAGTTATGAATAGGAATAAGGTAGTTACTTAGAAACTTCATAAATTCCTATTGTATAATCTAGGTTACAATATTAAATGATATGACAAATGTGTTGTTCAAACACAATAATGCCAACAGCTTGATTGATTCGATATTATTTGCAGAATAGTTTATCACTGTAGTACAAGACTGAGTAACTAAATGTAGGCAACAGACAGTACTGTAAATATAAATAGTAAATATTGGTATCAGAGCTTTTATTAAAGACCTATAGTTTTGCCCATGGGTCACTTGCGAAGACTTTAAACAAAGGTCCTTGTTCTAAACTATAAAACCATAATGCGAACGGTGTCACCAGCGTCATCCCGTTACCCGCATTAACCTTTTTCCGGGATAAAAACTATGTGTTAATCCAGAGTATAATAAGCTATCGCCATACCAAATTTCATCAAAATCGGTTTAGTAGTTACGGTAATACGCGGTAACAAACATTCACACACACAAACTTTCGCATTTTTAAGATTAGTGGGATAGGATATTGAAGATATTTTTGAATAACTAACTGATGTGCAAAAAAAAATAAAATAAATAAGTACTCAGATTTTTCACTTTCTTGATACTAATTCATGTCTATGGATTTTATAGTTTTTTTTAATGACGTCGGAATCTCGGAATATATTACGTTAACGTCTGAATATCAAAAAATTGCAATATAGATTAGGTACATAAAAATCATTAATCACACAATCCAGTTCATATACTTATAATTCATCAATACATCGTAGGAGGAATGAAGATAGATCAAACCCTGCATGGAGAAGGACATACTGGGATACTTTTTATCGCGTTAAGGTACTGCAAAGTAGGTATCTCTGAGAGTGTAGTTCACGCGAGTGAAACCGCGGGTTGCAGCTAGTATTATTATATATATCTAATATATTGTTATGTCATACTTTTATGTAGTGTTTTTAAAATTCGTAACAAGTCTTTAATATCGTCCGTTTTTTTTAAACTGTAACCTCAATATCTCGCGCGTATCCGATGTATCGTTAAGACCTTGTCAAATATTATTATTTCACACATGTTTATGTCTGCGGTAACACAAGGTCTTATTAGAAAAATCTGTCAAACTATAAATAAGTTAATTATGGCTCTTTTTAAAACCGGTAAGAATTCATTTGTTGTGTGTGTGTGGAATTTATTCTGATTTAAAATGAGATAAAGTCTTACGTGACCCTTAATGAATGAAGCATGCAACTGTATGTATCTTTACTTTATCTTCAGTATAACTACAATTTTATGTAATTGTATTCAAGTCATTTGGTGTCAACATTTACCGCAGCGTTATAAAAACATATATATACAAATTCTAAACTAGAAACGTTATGTTATTAATACACAATATCATCATCATCATCATCATCATAATCAACCCGTTTCAGTCCACTGCTGGACATAGGCCTCTCCCAAAGTACGCCATCGAGCCCGATCTTCGGCTTCTCTCATCCAACCGCTGCCAGCCACAAACAACAACAACAACAATGTATACACAAATATACATTTCCTCAACCTTAAAGGACCTTAAATGGATTTACACTTCCTCAAATTCAGTAAGCAGCAATCCAAAAAATTCTATACTTTTAACTATCTACTTTATTTTTATAGAGGTAAAGTTTGTTTTTAGTTAAATCTCTAGAACTCTTAATCTGATATTACAATTCCTGAGAAAGCTGATAAACGTTCTATGGGAATCTCTACGCGGGTAAAACCGCGGGGCAAAGCTATTATTGTATTTGTTGATCGTAATGGGAATCCATTAGCTACGCCGCCTACGAGCTACGCACAATACGCTACGGCTGACAACTAGGTCAGCGCGATACGTCTCATTATGCAATGTGGTTAGTTTTTGATCATAATCGTTATGATCAGAGAAATTATGATCCTTAAGAATATTTTTTTTTTATCTTTATCTGTTTCTTTTAATGTTATTTAGGGGTAGCGTTTGACCACAAGTCACCTGATTTTTAACGATGTGGTCGAAAGTGGCGTCACGCTACACCTAGACTGAGTACTGGCTCCCAAGTGAGGCTGCCGGAACACACCGATAGGTGCTTGGCGACAGATTCTTAACATGAGGGTGGTAGCCTAGCCAGACGAGCATTAGAAAATGTCCTACCAGCAAGTTATAGTTTCATCACGATGTTTTCCTTCACCGAAAGCTCAAGCTCATTGTAGGATTCGAACCCACGTCCTACGGATCGCAAGTCGACGTCACTACCACTGAGCCATCATCGCTATAACGCTTTTATCTTTTCTTTCTTTTTTTATTTTCTTTACCTCTTGATCGGTCGCCTATAGTCATTTGCGAAACTAAAAACGTTGCCAATGCATTGCAGACGCAATAATTAACGAATGACGTTAATGAATGGTAAACTGGCTGTTCTCCGCGGTTTCGCCCGCGTAGAGTACACTTTAATAAAAACTATTCTATGACCTTTTCCAGGGTTTGAACTATTAATAACGCCCACACAATCACATACCTACATAGTTCTGACCCCTAACAAGGTTTTCCCTGTGTCTAGGGTATCAGATACTACGCGGATCGGGGATCCACAACACCCAGACACAGAACAAATACTTGCATTTTTTTTTTCAATGCACTAATATTTGACCTGTAGCGGGAATCGAACCCGCGACCTCACGCTTCGCGGTCGGCTGTTCGCCCATTGCGCCACATCGGTCGTCAATGTAGTTTACTTACGCATTTATTCGCAAAGTCACTATAAGAATGCTGTTGTATTAATATTTCGATTCACTTATCTGTATTTTTATTTATTTTGTGGGCTTACAATATGGCCGTATGAATTTTCAATTTAGTTATTTTTTAAAGCAACATAACGCTTTTATATTTTTAAATAGCAGAAATAGTTGCTACGTACATTTAGATTTAAAAAACGATCATATCGCAACGTTTTGCTAATTTCGTTACTTTTTTTCCCGAACTCGTATAAGTCAATAAAGAGGAAATATCAAAATAATTTATTACATATATCTCCCAACTCTAGCAATAATTAGTTTACGATTCATTTGATCTGAACACGACCGCGTATATATAAAATAATAATATTATTTCAAGGCCACAGAGTCACCTTGCATCTATCTATTGATTAATGGAAGTTATTAATCAGTTAATCACGCATCGGGCTCTCGTGAGAAAAATCTGATTTACCAAACAGATATTAAACCATCAAAGTTGACATGAATTAATGAGTTTGTTGATAATACAGCTATTGATAGCTCTAATCTACGCATTTTATTAATAAAATAAGTATTGAGCTGCTCCGAAGTTACGAACCTGTGTGGTCTAATATTCACTTTCTGAAAGACAAGATATTTAGAAAGAACTGAATGAATTTGAAGGACGGAGTACGTGAGGAAATGTAATATATATACGGTTTTAAAACTGCCATGGTCAATAACGTTAGAATTAGGTTTTAAAACGAGATAATTACCATATATATTTTTTTTTATGTATATTTCGGCACTGTTACAAGCGCCATGATCACGAGAATAATATGAAACAACTAGTTGCACCCCATCGTTTCACTCGCGTCTTCCAGTTATCCTGCAGGAACACTTTTCCGGGATAAAAAGTAGCCTATGTGTTAATCCAGGGTATAAGCTATCTCCATTCCAAATTTCATACCGATCCGTTCAGTAGTTTTTGCGTGAAAAAGTAACAAACATCCATCCATGTATCCATACTCACAAACTTTCACGTTTATAATATTAGTAGGATATGCCTAATATCTAGACCCCAAAACAAAACACAAACGCATGGTAAATTTGAATATTCCCTTTCAAAACCGAATATGACCATGTCAGTTTAAAAACTATACATAATTTTAAAAATGCCAACTCCACAAACCATCCTACATCTCCGAAACGTAAGACATGAAAAATCACAACTAAAGTGTTGAAATCATTAAATTCTAAAATAAATTCTGGGTGACATTGACAGCGGTTCCATTCAGCCGCGCAGTCGACACTAGTTGGGTTGTGTAATATTTACGCGGAAATCGCGAGCGGGTGCGAAAACCGAATCCGCTTTGATGATGCGTGTAGGTAGACGAAATTGAAAATGTTATTTCACTCGCGTGATAAAGATCTGTAAGAGTTGTTTACGCGATACGCTCAATTAGATGATGTAATGCAACGGCCTTATGTTTTACTAGAAAGGCTCATCAGGAGACAAAGCATGTACCTACACTTTTCTCTTGCATTTACGACGTTTTGTTCAGTTTGCCTATCTAATTAATCAGTCAATTGTGAATTCACACTCGCACATACTGTGGAACGGGCTCCCTCCACAAGTCTTTCCGCAGGCTAAATGTAGATCTTTATGATGGGTGTGAAAAGAGTTTTTACAACGCCCCTCGTCCCTAGTGTTGCAAATATCCCTAGGCTAAGGTGTTCGCTTATCATCAGGCAAACTGCTTCTTTGCCACTCACTCTATTAAAAAAAACCTATGATTCAATTGTTTTCTCTTTTAAATAGTGCCGCTCCACAGCGAATGCACCTCGTAAAAGTCAAAGCCACACTAAACAAGGTGTACGGATGGCAGTACAGTTAAGTTTGCGAAGTCTAGTATGAAGTAAATAATGTACGAATCGCAGTCTGTAATGCAATAATTTATTTCCTTGTGTGCAGTTTCTGATTCCCATGGCGGGACCACATAGTTAGCGACCTTTTTGGGCATTGCCCTAAAGGGACGCTAACTATGCAATCCATAGAGCATTTTCTATAGAAATGTCATCTTGGTTATTCAATTAAACCTTTGTAATTCGTAATAACTGTATTACATCAAGAGCTTCATATAATAGACATTCTTAGACACAATGACCGCATTGATGAAATAACTGTTTTTTTTAATATGTAATAGACAAGCAGTCTACTTGTCTGTGCATAGATTAATGCTCAGTGACGGTACGGTCAGTCAGTGCAAATCAGGTGTGGGCGTGGCCTCGGTTTCGAGGCAACTCTCTGATTGGCTTGTTGTAAAAGGCTACATTTCACCTACTTGATAGTTGATGGGAATGCTAACTATTGAGGATACGTTTTCGCAAAAAGTAGGTCCTCCTTTAGTTTCACGAAAAGATTTTTCATTCACGATAGGCTTGAATTGGCTACTGTGTCATCTGATGTTAAGCGACGATGGGGTCGACGATGGAGCAAACTATCGTTATAATCTAAGACTGTAACTCACACAGTATAGTGATCAGAAAATTAGGGCCACAATGTAATATAGTTGAAGCCTGGAGCACTTTATGTGTAATCTATAAATAGGTTTACAGGATAATATAATTGCAAATTGTTAAATAACTTAAATAACAATGGAATTAGTATTTACTCGTACCTACCTACTTCGAATTAAATTCATGCAAAATTCCTATTACTATGTCTCACAATATAGGATGTTATATTCAGACAGTTTGACCTATTGACCAGCTGTGGGAATGCTTTTTAATACATGCTAATTGATTATCACTACAGTCCAAAATATACACCTTTATTTCTGCCAAATATATTAAAACAAAGTGTGCAATAGGGTTTTTTATTCTACACGTATAAAAATGCGATTGTACTTATGTCTGTTTTATGTCTAAGTAATTGATAATGTGTAGAAGTCAGCTAATAAATCACACAAGTGCATATATTTTATGTAAGTTTCAATCTTCTAACAAGAAATATGCAATGTTATGCTTGCGTATTTAGAGATGATAGCCAAAACAAGCCAAGTACTTCTAAGAACAAGCGTCAAAAATACAAGAGGAATGTTTTTGGATGACAATGCGACAGATAGACAAACGATCCTAACAAAGGGTTTCAATAGAGAATAGAACAAATCAAAACAAACACGCTCTATGAATATTTTCATGTTTCTAAACATAGTTCTTTAGACGTTTAAGGACATGTACTAAAATACCTTAACGTGTACGTGTATACGTGTGTGTTAGTTATAATTTTTATAAATAGATCTAAAATGCCAAATCACTTAACTTCTGAAGGATGGTGGTGTAATCCATAGAGTAACTTTGTATACTGGAGGTAGAGGCATCACTCAAGGATTTGAAAAGCAACGCCATCTATCGCTCTGTTACGTCAATTGGAATACTATTAGCTATTCTGTGTCAGCAAGCTACCTACTTAGGTATTAGCTAAAAATAGATTTTCTTTCTGTGTTTTTATTGTATTGATAAAATATATTTTTATCAATACAACAAAAACAACATTACTTGATTTACTTGTTAATAGGTCCTAATTATTCTATAGGAAAGGGGAAAAATATCAACGCATAAAATAATAATAATATGTACATATTTTATTGCTTAGGTACATATTAGGTACACATTAGGTACATCTTTTTCTATAATAGTTATAATATGCTAGTTTTTGTATTTTATCATTTTGATCAGTCTGATCTGTAGGTTAAAACTACTGTAGTAACTTACGAGATATCTTGCAGTTCGGAACACATTACACAACACTTTTTAGCGGACACGTTAATCCAGTAAAAGCACAAAACAGAGTCCAAATGAATTTGCCTAGGTCTTTATTATGCGCAGCCGTCGGAATCCAAAGTTTTGCCAGGTCAAAGGAGGTATTCGGGATCGTCAAAGTCAAGGAAACAAGCCGGGTCGTTGGTAAAAATCCACGTAAAGGGTTTCGTACATCCATTCAATTCGAAAATTAAAACGGACTGAAAAATGTGAAAAAGATGGATGCAATTTTATTTTGACAGTATTTACAGCCACAGAATAAACAAAACTATTTGACATCGATAATAATTTAGCACTTTCTGATAAATTAATTTTATTTCTTTTTGGTTTCAAAAATTTTTTTATTAAATTAAATCATATATACTAAAAGGGTTTTGAAAAAAATGTATTTCTGTAATTTAAATCAATTTGTAATAACGCCATCTCTCGCTCTGGTACGCATGTATTATCCGTTCTAGTTAAGTAGGTATGCAAAGTATTCAGGTATAAAGAGCATAGGTACCGATTAAAATCGGTCGGATTACAACTGCTCACTTTTGTACTAAGTTATAGCACCATGGTGTAATCTATGGTCAAATCCGACTCCCGCGGGTATCAAATCCGACTCCCGCGGGTATCAAATCCGACTCCCGCGGGTAACGGTCACCCGCCGCGTTTCCTTACTACTCGCCGCCGTCGGCGTCCCCGTGTTCGTTTCACCCCCGTGGGTGGTAATATCTCTCCGTCCCTTCAAGCAGGGCATCAGCCCTCACCCCCGACGCCAGCCCAAGCCGCGGGCGGCACCCTTCAGGTGCCGCCACCCGCGAGCGTGGCGTCATTAGCTTAGCTAAAAACTTGGCGGAGGGCGCCTTCCGCGCCCCCCCCAGCAGCCCGGTGGAGTTGTCAAGGTTACTTGACCAACAGCATTAGTCCCATCAAAAAAAAAATCAAAAAAAAAAAAAAAGTGTAATCTATAGTTATGAGCTATTATTATTAGGGTTTTATTTGTATTTCCGTGCGAAACCGAGAAGGAGTTTTTAGTAAGTAACTCAGCTCGCCATCATTAGCGTCGATTTTTATCGAGAGAAGTAATTATCATGAAACGTACTCGTAGTATTGATGTATTGAAGTGATGTGATGGCATATAGGACGTCACAAGAATTATCCATATGGCAGCTGTTAGACATCATAATTGGAACGGCAAAGGTATTTACATTACTCTGTGCAATAAACAGAATCAAGTATTACTGAAATCATGAATGTCACAAAGTCACAACATACCATAATGTTATTTATATCGTAATAGGTAACTCGTAAGAAAAGATCGAAATATATAGGTACCCCATATTTCAAATACATACTATTTGAAATATGGGGTACCTATAGTATTCAAACATTCGCTAATTGTTCACTATTCGAGGCGCACGATATTGTATCAGACTCGACCCTGAAACCGATAATCGTATTAGAATCGCCCGCTTCACTAATTACAATTTGATGACTTCTTGCAAAAAAAAAAGCACGTGAGTTTTTAATGCCTCTAATGCTTTTTACACGGAAACACATTTGTTAATGCAGCACATTCTTTTATGAGAACCTTATAAAATATTGTTTGAGTAACTTGAGAGAAGAATGGATATGTAAACAAAAATAGCAGCTGCAGTTGTTAGTGCAAGCATAGTTCTGATGACGATAGCTTTATATGCCGATGTGATGATTTGACAGGGCATTCCCCTTTAGATTGTTTTACAGTAGGCTTCAATTCGGGGAATTTAACGAGAGGGGAACGTATTAGAAGTACCTATATGGTAGGTAAAATAGCTGGAGAGCGTGGTCGCTTCTAAGAACCTATATTTTACCTTTGTAAATTAATCAATCTGGACATGCCCATAAAATTACAGCAGAAAATTAGTGCAATTACTATTGTTTTTTCTGTAGACAATGTAATAGTGTATTGTTGTTAATTTTCATTCAAATGAAGCCATAAGGAAGTTAGATAAAGAAAAATGGTAATTAACCTGTAATTTAAATAACAAAACAAAATCTTGTCTCGCGAGGAATTAGCTGCGATTAACATCTAAAACAAAATCGTGAACGCTGACGATCAATTGATTAAAAAACGAATAAATAACATAAATAAAGAAATAAATAAAACTGTCAGTGTAACGCGCTATATTTTACAATATATTTGTAATTTTTGTGCCTGGCACTATGCCCGTGTTACCATTATGTTTTTAAAGAAATACAGAGGTAAATTTCTTTTTTAATTTGCGATATAACTCATCTATAATACCTAACACAAGATAATCATTTCTGCGGTAATTAAGTCATCTTGTATTTTATTGTTATTAATTGTAAAATTAAAGGTCTATCATTGTCCATATCTTCTAATCTTTGCTAATATCACAAATAATATACAAAAAAATACCTACCTATCCTCGTTATTATAACACTGTTGGACTTCCTAAAGTGATTGGCAAGCCGCCCGTTTCTTCAGGAGATCGGAAGCATCTGTCATCTGTCTACTTTTACCCATATTATGTAACCGAAAATTTATCATGAAGCTCATAATAATGTCTACCAATTTGTTATAACTAACGATTTGGTTTCCTGTTCTACATTTTTTCTACGTTCAACTGAAATATTTGAAGCTTATGTTTAATGGTATATTTTTGTTCTCAGTGTTTTATTCTGTAAACTGAACGTAACCTAATTTATAGAACTGAGTAGGATTTATGTTATAAAGTCTTTAACAGAAAATCAGACTTGGTACAATCTGTAACAAGTTATTCTTGTTCAATACATAAAAATATATACGGTTCGACTTGAGAACCCTCCTTTTGTATATCGGTGGTCAAAAATAATAACGAGATGTCAATAGTTTTACAGCTTTGTCCTTTCTGTATCCATAAAATTGGAATGACTTTCCTTCGGTTGCCAAATTGTGACACATGACTTATATTCTAGCAATGAAAATGCTCAGGCTATTTGTACAATCCTCTTTCGAAGAATTTTGAACCAGCAACCTCAAGGCTAGTGGAAAATAGACCTTTGTGGGGGCTAGTTATCAAAGTCATCTAAAGTAGGGCGTTTAAAATTCCCGTCATGAAACATGTTAGACATGGTTCATTTATCATCTCAGAGATGGAATTACAAAATGATTAAATCTATCTGTCTGAAGAGATGTCTGACGATTCCTTAAGAACCAACGTGAAGTTTCTTTTTTCACACCTTGGCTAATTGGCAGACTGCCAATAACTGGACCACCTACCTGACTATGTCTGTTATGATTATTGAACTGTTAAAAAGCCATTGGAGCTCCTCTTTTATTTTCTTATTATAAAATAAATATATATTTCACCGCAATTATTTAATGCTTTGTAGTTCAATTTATTACAAATATGTTACTGTTTAAAAGTTTACCTTTACATGCAAAGGTATATCGTATTTGTGGCAATGTGCCAATTTATTAATCCAGGACAAAGCTGCAATAGACGAAGGATATAAACAATGGAATGACAGTCCAACCAAATAGCTACCTATATTTAGGTACAGGTACATAACATACTGAGTAGTAAATAATTTCTAGCATTTAGGCACTTGCACCACCGATTTAAATCTCAATTTAGCGAAATTAACTTGTCAAATCGTATGGAAAATTTAGTTAAATCCAGATTTAAAAAAGGTTTAACGTGTTGTGCAAGCCAGTCTAAACCTACGCATTTTAGAAGTTTAATTAAACTGCATTTGGATCACCTTCTGCAGGTAAAGTGCCTAAAAGCTGGCGACATTGGTGTCGATTCGATTTGCATTCTCTAAAACTAAACTAAGTTTGACAGGTCCTAAAGTAATACTGACCTTTTTTTACTTCAGTGGTTAGAAAAAGACAGCAACACTATTAGACCTGTCAAACTTAGTTTAGTTTTAGAGAATGCAAAACCGAATCGACACCAATATCTCGTTGAATAACTAAACTAATTCGTTGGCCAAGGTATGTGTCGGATTAATTAGGAATACATATGCATTCGTTAAAGGATCAGATTCTCTCTCAAAATTACCTCCTTGGATTGACTGAGTTTACAATTTACATTGTCGATATTTCATCCTTATCATTATAATTAGCGCAATAAGTAAATGGCGTGGTCAGATAACTGAAGTGAATGACTGATTTGTCAATTGACTAGCTGGCTTTCGAAAAACAATCCACTTGAAACCTTTAATTTATTAGAATTGAGCCGCACAATTGGTAAAGGAAGTTTAATAGGCCTAGCCACATCGTTTGTCAAGTGCTTATTTCAATTATAATCTGATATTGATCCGAATAATGGATGTCCTAGTTTAACATGATATTTGTTGACACTATTCCTATATAGTAGGTACATCTATAGTATACAGCACGCCTAAAACTCGACAATGCCATTATCAGCCTTTCACGTTCCCATTACTGGGACTCTGGCCTTCTCTCGGAGAGAGAGTATGGGCTGTAATCTACCACGCTGGCCCAGTGCGGGTTGGTAGATGTCGCATGCCCTTGAATGTTGCAGTTCTTGGGCATGCCGGTTTCCTCACGATGTTTTCCTTCACCGTTTTGAGCGATGGCAAATCCGCACATAACTTTTGCGGGGCCGAGAGGATTCGAAGTCGGTCTCGGCGTCTTGTAAGTCTCACGCCTAACCGTTCGGCCACCATCGCTCTCAAATGTTTGTAATTAGCCCCAATTATCTACTTATCTCGGAGTGGTCCTCTTAACTCACCATATCGATACAAAACTCAGTTTAGAATGAAAATGAATGAAAAAATTTCTTACTCAGTGTAAACTTTTTCACATGTCCGCATCTCCATGTGTTAAGAAAACATTACACACACACATAGACGTCACGGTTCACACCCGATATACACATTAAAATTAAATAATGGCTCAAGGCCCGGCTTTGTTATTTTTGTTTTAATACTAGCTTCCCGCCATGCGGTAAAGCTGCATGTCATATTGAAAAGACAAGGTACGTCCATTAGGCACTAGTTGTTGAGTTTCCTTGGCAAGAGGATTAAATTAACTGAGTAATGTCTTAAATCCTTGGTAGAGCGGAAACTAAGCTTTTTTGTGTTATGTTTTAGTTGCTTAAAATCGCTTTAGACAATGTAGTATTACCCCTACCCTGCAAAATATGAACTCAATTTAATTGGATGCTTGATGTGTGATAACAAGCACATGGTTTTACTCGCACAGAGGGTCCTACGAAATACACAAATACATATTATATACAATCAATTAATGTTTATACAGTTACAGAAAAGAAAAATTTGCGTCAAAATAACACAATCATTGTTACGTTTCATTAAAGTTCCAATTCTATTCTAAGCATTACTAGCATATACTCATGTTTCTCTTATTTATTTATCTACCACATCACACGTCGCGAGAAAATTTAAACTACGGCAATCGGCACCATTTCCTAATCAAAATAAATTAACGACATATTATGACATTTCAATGCTTTCCGTGCGATAAATTTTTCGAGAGATTAGTTAGAATGAAACTATGAAAAAATTTTAAACCCTGGATTCACTAGGGGGGAAATATGGAGCAACAAGTCTCGGGCATGACGTGTTACTATACGTGCGTTTGGTCTCGTAGCGAACACATGCAATAAATAATTCTCTGGCGATGGCGTCTCGTATGTATGTTGCGCCAACATGCACGCAACGATGCAGGACAGTTCGCAATGTTGCTGCGTCAAGATGACTATGTAAGGTGCTAGCCACCTCCTGGCAGCATTTGTGTAAAGAGCAAAGAAAAAGAGTGATGATTGTTCATATTTTCGTACACATATTGTTTCTTAATATACTATGAAATGTATGTGTCCATAAAACCTGCAACACACGGAATCCTGTATAATGCAGTGCTTAGTACCTAACTACCTATATATCAAAGTGAAAAAGTATTTTTTAAATTAAGCCACAGATTGCCACAGACCAAACCAAGTGATATTTTAAAGACAAAAACAATATGTAAAACCTAAGTAACCTTTAACACGAATGAAAATTAATAAAACAAAAGTGAATGGCGTGCCCCTGTGCGTTTAGCAACGGACGCTCCCTCTGGAGGCAGATAATGCTAATAAATTAGGCACCGTCATAACATAACGAGGCGAAATAAATAATAGAATTGACCTCAATGTCACTGTAATACAAATATTATTGTGAGTTGGTAATTAGCTTAGTACTCAGTGTTGACTGAGTCTACTTCTACTGCGGTGTTTAGACGTACCTCTTCTGTTTTTAACTAGCTGCGCCCCGCGGTTATATGCGCGGTTTTCCCGTTATTTCACATTTTCCGGGATAAAAAGTAGTCTACGTGTTAATCCAGGGTATTAACTATATCCATTCCAAGTTTCAATTAAATCTGTTGAGCCGGTTCATCGTGAAGAAATAACATACACACTCACTCACTCACATGCTTGGATTTATAGCATTACTTAAGCGTTAATAGTGTAATTGTTTGTGTGATTAATTACGATTCAGGTAGGTTTAATTAATCCCAAAATTAGGCTAAAAACTGTTGAAAGTTGAACAAATGACATTCACTACAAACTCATTTCTTTTTCGTGAAAATAGTTTATTGCTGAAATGAAAGCCTAACTTTAAATAACTTTCAACTTTGAAGCTAAAAATATAAAACGGTGTCACTTACAAAATTCCATAGTAACTTAGATGCTTATAGGTACCTAATCAAAAGTTCAAAGATATAGGAGTCACCTAAATTAAAATACTAAAGTTAGTAATTTAGGCAGCTTCTGCTTGTTTAACAACAAATCTCTATTACAAATATATAATGAATTTAATAATACGACCACACATAGAACTGAATTAGTTAAGGTTGCTCTTTAAATACCATAAAATCACACAAAGATGTCTTGTCATTTGCATAATCAGAAATTATATTAACATAATACGCATAAATCACATAGGTCGTGATTAGGCGCCTTCCCATTTGCCTTTAAAATGGTCCAAACCTATGTGGGCATATTAAATATTAGCATTATAATCCATACTAATGGTGTTTATAACTTCTAAAATCCTAACATTAGGGTTATTATTTTTGACTTAATAATGCATTGTGATAAGATATAAGACTGATTTTACCGCGTAATTCTGTGTGAAACCAGTTTTATATTATTGTTCTTATAACAATATCATTATAATTTATAAATAAAAAAAGATGTTTCGTATAAATTTTTAGGCAACTATTAATAGGTCGAGGTAGAATCTAGTAGTAGGTTATAGCTGGCCTCAATATCAAAGACTTATCAAATATACGAATAAGAAAATACCAATTATGCAGCAAAATCAACGCAATGTTTCAATTTTCATCGATCGTGATGAAACCATAGCTTCTAATTGCCTATATATCGATGTGTGCAGCCTCACTGGAGAGCTATTTCTCAGTCTACGCATATCATGGCGCCACCTTCAACCAAGCACACTGTCACTTGCGTAGTCAAATCTAATGTATCCTAATATTATAAACGTGAAAGTTTGCGAGTATAGATGGATGGATGGATGGATGTTTGTTACTCTATCACGCAAAAACTACTGAACGGATCGGAATGAAATTTAGAATGGAGATAGCTTATACCTACCCTGGATTAATACATAGGCTACTTTTTATCCCGATAAAAGGTTCCTGCGAGATAACGAGGGTGAAACCGCGGGGCGGAACTAGTATTTCATAGTTTTGTTAGCTATAGTTTGCATATCTACACATCCTCTATTAGAAGATCAAGAAACTAAGTATAGGTATACCCACTCTTAACCTTCAAGACAAACTAAAAAGTCTGTCGCTTACCTTTACTTTCAAAAGCTCAGTGCGTGGTGTATGAAGCCTTCATACAAATTAGTGATTAAACGAGTTATTTACTACGGAGATGACAAGAAGATATGTTATTTTACGGAAGAGGCAGCGGTATTCGTGACCAGCCACTCCTACACGAGAGGTTGAGGACAATCACGTTTAGATTTCCTAATTTATGAGCGTATAATATATATTTTTTAATATTCAACTTATAAAATTGTTTCTGGTTTTTATTAATGCATTAAATTCTAACTGTTAGAGCGGACTTTATTTAGTTCTCAAGCTATTTTATTAGCGGTATTCTATTAAAGATTATTATAATTGGATGCAAATGTGTTGGAACTTTTATTATAGCCCAAACCCATTATTTTTAGGTCGATGTACCGAAATAGATATGTTACAGCTTTCTTATAATTTTTATACAATAATGTACCATCAAATACATTTTCAGTAAAAATACATAGATTAAATTCATAAAGCCATAAAACATTTTCATCATTTTTCTTGTTGTTTCTATCCCGCCCTTAAAAGCATGAGTATAAAACGAATCCAAGCATAAATAAAAAGTTTAAAAATACTTTTAAAATCTACATTCACCGTTATCGGTCACCGGTGGTCGACAAATTGTTATTGTCGACAAGTCGGCCGTTAGCAGATATCGCGACCCCTTGGTCAAAGTAGGAGTTTTGTTATCTTCTGTCTGTACCTTAAAACAAAGCTAAGTGCATTAATATATGTAGTTTGCACTTTAAATGCATTTTTCTACTTAAAAAATAAATGCTATATGAATTTTCACTTACGAGATGTTGTGTATATAAAAATTATAAATCTAAATAATATATATATAACTCAAAGGTGACTGACTGACATAGTGATCTATCAACGCACAGCCCAAACCACTGGACGGATCGGGCTGAAATTTGGCATGCAGGTAGATGTTATGACGTAAGCATCCGCTCGCTAAGAAAAGATTTTGATTAATTCCACCCCCAAGGGGATAAAATAAGGGATGAAAGTTTGTATGAAACTTTGTTAATTTTAAACCGATCGGGCTGAGACTTTGCATGCATAAAGCTGTAGCCCACGCGGGTGAAACCACGGGGAACAGCTAGTACATAAATAAAAAAGTATTCCGAAGTATTATGATGTACACATTATTTTAATTACCAACCTAATCAGTGAAAGATAGATATGGGAGGCACTTTTGCCCAACAATAAGACAAAATGTCAAAAGTTAAAGAGCAAGTAAAAAGTTTAGTTTCATGAATTATCACTTGTCGTGTGATCGTGTGTGCCATTTACCTTCAAGTCATGTCAACTTAAAAGCTTTTTAATGGTTTGCCATTAGGTAGATTTAGTTTTTAGCTTGAAACACCTATGTAAGAGTTTTTAAGTGGATTAGTTCGCAAAGAGTGACAGGCAGATATCAAGCAAGTTTAATTCTAGATAATTTTACTGAACACACTAAGCAAGACAGAAAAAATACTCTAAACTTTTAAGTTAAAAAAATAAGTAGCGTAGTGCTAGTTACATAATAACTAGTGTAGTGCTAGTTACATAAGGTTCTCCAAAACATTGGCCTTTTTTTGTTAATATTTTCATTTGATGCAGTCAAATCCCATAAAACATTGTAACTGGCATCTAATTTCATCAAGCGCTATAATAATATTTTAGACATATTTATTAAAAAAATGAAACAGGTAGTAAACCAAGATACCACATGATTACCGATATTCTTCATCATCAACAGTGTGTACAAATATGTCGTCGGAGCGTCGGTAACCTTTGAAGTCTTGTCGGTGCGATAATAACGCTATTAATGACATAGCAGCGATACAGAGAAGCTGTTTTTATCGCAATTAAGAATGCGCTATCGACCGACCTACTTGCCGATCTTGCCATCCTGCCGCCTGCTACCAGCCTCTGCGCTAATTCACAAGTTCCCGGCCTTGAGAGACCATCTCGCTCGGTTTTAGCGAGAACCAAATTGACTAGCAGGGTCAACGCTAAAATTTTAGGAAGCGTTTTGTAAATAAAAACTGCGAAATAGTGAACACAACCTTGATTTTCATTTAACTAGACAATCTAGACGAAATCTATAAAGATATGCCATTAGAGGCTAAACGCCTAAATAGCACGCAAGGCTAATGGATTGCAGTACGTTAGTAATGGCAATAAGGAGTTCGCATTCCCGCCGCGACCTGTGACCTGATTACACACTGGTCGACGGAGATTCTTTTTATTGAGGTGTTGTTATGATTAAATTGAGAACACTTAGCTTGGAATTAAATTGGATGGAAAAGATAGCTTTTGATTTTCTTAGGTTTTGTAATCAGAGTTGACGAGTGTGACATGGCAAGGCAATCCATTAAATCGCCTGGTCTCACATGTAAAATATCTCATTAACTAATAACTAAAGTAGGTGTAACTCTCTCGTAATTGTATGGAGAATGATGGCTTCAAGGGCAGCTTCTTGTTTACATATCTATGCATTTAGGTAGTGTAAACATGTCAGCCGACTTTGATGAATTGGTTGCAAATTTCGATCCCACGCGAAAGTCTATAATAATATGTGGTAACCGTGTCTTCCCACTATTTTGATAGAGTTCATTTTTGACTACATTTTTATCGCAGACATAAATATTTAAACACAGTGCCCCCGATATGAACAAAATTAACAACACTGTAATTTCTGTTTACTCACATCGAATATCACAACTAAACCTGATGCGCAAGAGTGCTTAAATAAAACAACGTAAACAAATACCATTAGAGAAGATCTTACATTACCACTAACGAGTAAATAAAAATCTTGTTGCGTGAGTTATTGGTGGCAGGGAAGCTTGGTTTCGTTGTTTGTTTTCGTTCGTCAATCACGAACGCCCGGGGCGAGGAAATCCGCGTTATTTTAGCATAATGTATAGACGCTTACGTGACTACGTAGACGTCGGCGTAGCTACGGGATTAAACGTACATTTCTACTAAATTATTATAATGAACAGAAAACTTTAGCCGAACATTGCATAACACTATCATCTTCGAATACCTAATCGAAACAGATAAATAAAAAAAGAATGTCACATGACACATTTATCTTCGTGAATTAACTTTTTTATTCTACGCAGTTTCATTCGCGATTTTGCAGCTTTTTTACGGGATCTATGCATTTTCCGGGAAAAAGTATGTAGTAGTATTTCACATTTATGATTTTAAATATACAAAAACAAAACATACCTATATGAACTGGATGGGTTTGATTGAATGAGACAAATTAAAGAGATGCTTCTATCAGAACAGCGCTTCTGTGCAAATATCTAGTCTGCATGTGCTCTAGATTTCTTCATTACAAAATCTTGTTGTTTATGAAATGGATGCAACTGTTTAGATTAATCAGTTCATCACTCTTCATCTTAAGTGTTATTCTGTAATAGAGCATTTAAATTTAGGCTTCACTCTAAACAGAATCATAAGTAGTAGTGTCTGAACGATAACCCTTTACGAGTTGCTGATAGTAAGTTTGAATGACATCTTGGTCCCGCATTGCACGAATTATATCAAATTCATAAAAACTGGTGTGTTCAAGAACCACACCATTCAAGGATAGGCATCTAGCAACTTTGTAATCAAACTGCACTATAGCCGTAGTTAGGTACATATATACTATATATCTAATATCGCTTACAATGTCTCTATAAGAAACACCTTGATCAATAGCTGATAAAGAAGTAAACGAAAAAATTAAATCACATTTTTCCTTGGATGGATGCAAAAGAAAAGTTTCAGCCAACTGATGAAATTTAAATATTGCCAAGCAAAAACTGATACAATGCATATTATTCTTACACAAAAGTTCTTTTAATAATACCTATTTAATATCCACTATAAATCAGTTGTAATTAAAAATTTAACCACCGTCATTATCGGATCGTAATCTGAATAAAGCTGTTAGATTATTTTTATCTTGGAACATTTGCACTTGCAAATGGCTGCCCAAGTCCCCTGACCTGTTTGCGAGAGCAAATATTTGGTCTCAACCAACAATCTTATCCGTTTACTTCACACGTAGGGGTAGCTTGCTATAGGTATCTATATAAGGGTATGTACGTACGTGAAATGAGGTCAAACCTGCACTTACTTGGTTCAGAGATGCGGAGGAAAGAGGTGTGATGAAATTGGAACGTAATTTAATGGTGAACATAAGATGCAAATATAGCGGAGAACTTTAAAAAATTACTTAGTTTGTGAATTCCAACTTACCAATTCAATTAAAATTTAGATGATAGATAAGAATGAATCTTTTGTGTGAAATAAAATGTTGTTTTAATCTGTTTGTTATACCAAGAAGAAAAAGAACAGATTTTTAGTTAGTTAATATTCAAAATTGAACATTGTCTATACAACAATGGGGTTCCGTTTTTTGTACATAGGTAGTGTAGGTGTAGAAATAGAATGCATCTTCATTCGTTCATTATACTGACTACTTACACTAAAGAGTCAAGTTAAAAGTGAAATAGAACTACATAACTTGACAGTTTCCAATTGTTTGGTCAGGATTAGTTAGTATCTTTCAGGACGGATGCAGACTGTAGAGTCAGACACACTACGAAAAAATAATTTATAAAAGGTTACTGGCAACAGTTTCACAACTGTCTTGTTCTAGAAAATTGTCTTCTGTGTGGATAAATGTTACTTTGTCTAAGTTACAAATGAAATGAAATAATCATTTACAACAAGTAAAACATTTCAAGATACCATTGCCCAATGACATTACTTTTTACATTTTCCGATTGCTAGAAGATTTTATGAAGCAGGAAAGTATGAAGTTATCATTATGTTATCATTATTATCATATTATATACGTAAGCCAGCACCCATGGAAATGTGAAAATTGTAATCCTTTGTTGATCCAAGACGACACTTGATGAATTTAAATTGTCCTGTTTAATTTATGCCTCTGGCCATTGAATTTAAATCGATTTGCTTGTTATGAAAATTAAAATAAATAAAAGATCAATAGTGAATAGGACTGACATTATTAATGATAATGACTAATGTCGCTAGTATTCCATTTAATATCTTCCTAAGGAACGTGAGCATAAATTGTATGGAATTACTATTTTTCTATAGAATTGAGTTCAACATAGTTGTAATATGAAGGTTTACTATAACGTCGTGTGTAATCTTTGTATGTTAATTTGGCTTTGTCTACTTACTTATCTTATGCCTCAGAATTCGTTTGTGACGTAGGTACTACAGAATAAAATTCTTCAAAAGCCTCTGAACTAAGATACTCATTCTCAATCTCATCGTATTCATTAGGTACTAAGATTCATACAGATAAACATTTTCTTCTATAGATTATATTATAGCCTTGAAGACTGTTCTCATATTTCCTACTAAAGCAATTTACCGAGATTGCTCTTATCCGCATTTACAAAATACTCCAAATTGGTAACAATCTCAATCATTTTACATCTCACTTATCCATTTACCTACCAATCAAATAAAACATTGATTTTGTTTGTGCTTCCATGTTTGAGCTAAAAAATTGGCAGCTCTTAAATATTTGGGCTTCCTGGTACCCATAATGACACAACAATCGGAATCTTCCACCAATACCACTACTTTAACTGCTATTTACGTTACCGAGTTATTTATAGCGGATTCTTTTCAAAACATTGCCTTATTGCGTATCGTTTTTACCGACTACCGTACCAGTAACAGCAAAAGCGTAGGCATCAAGGGTCGTCCTTCCTTGCCTACTTGAAATGATCGACAAGCACTCGAAAATTACCGAACACACATTATAAAAACAAACAGTCAGGTTTGTTAACGTTATAATGCGTGTCGTAAATTCCTACACGCTGAGACGCCAAATTGACCTTTTGTCAAGGGCGATATAAGTCCTAAAACATAAATTAACACTATCAAAGTATTTATTTATGAACGCCTGTCAGCCTTCCGCCCTATTGGAGTATTATGTAGGAAGTGATTTAAGGTTCGATAAAAAATAACAATTGTTTCGTCTTATGATTCCCACGAGCAACTTACACCTACTGATTTTGTGTGTGTGAAGGTGTACCTATATATTGCTTTATTGCAGATTGCTGGAACACTTCTCGAATCGATGCAATATCCTTACGGAGAACAATAACGTGTGGGCTTTAACATAGCTAGATATTGGTACTAATACTTTGAATGTCCAATTTGTCCTGCTGTTTACGTATTTTCAAATCGGCAGCAGTGTAAATGTGAAGGTTCATGCATGTGTTCACATGTGTGTGTTGGACGCACATTTGCGTTGGGTGTGGGTGTGTTTAAGTGTTAAAACAAACGTACTAATTAACATCCATTCAGATGTGTGGAGAACTGGAGACCAAGTTGATTCATGTATGTGTACGACGCTGCTCTTATCGCCGTTGTGTGTTGAGCTCTTAGAGCTAACCAAAGGAATGTTCTCTAACGAGCGCCTGATTTGGATAAATTAGAAACATTATAAGCTGCTTAACTTAAACGCTTAAGTGATTGTCCTCTTTCCTGTCCATGACTTTTTGAATACTAGCTGTATCCCCGCGGTTAGATCCACGGTTTTCCCGTTATTCCTTATAATGTTAATCCAGAGTATGAACTATCTACATTCCAAATTATGAATTTTCCATGTGTATATAACATTTATTATAATAAATAACTCTTGCTTGATTTTATTTACATCTTACAGGCTAGCGAAGACCTAATAATGTATGTGAAGATGTGTTCAAAGGCGGCGCTACGCTAACTGGTTTTTAAGTGAGGCTGCTAAAACATACCAATACCTAAGTATTTGGCGACATATTCTTATACACTATACAGGCATAATGATGTTAAATGTACTTGCTTTTGAGGCACATATTAAATCACTTTTGCCAAACTTATCTAGGTATTTACAATCTGATATCTATCAAGTGGTTTAATAACCTCAATTAATCTCATAGATATTGCTATTTATACAAGTTCATAGAATTCCATGACTTTCTGGTAAGTACTTTGTTAGATTTGAATCAATGTGTTACTGTTAACAAGGTCAAGTTTAATTTAATTCAGTTGAGTGAACGTTAACAATTCTTCTATTCGTACATCATTGGTCGGCTTTTATTCATTTATTCCATTCATTCGTAGAGCTCGCTTATTTGACTATGGATGGTTATCTTTTCATTAGATAATACTTCTAACTTGCGTCTATTGAAATAGCTCTGTCTAGTCGAACTTTACAGCCGAAATGTTTTTAGAAACTGAAGGAATCTTTCTTAAACAACGCTTTTCCTATTGGATTGCCTAAAAACTATTAAGCTTCGTTGGTCACATCTAAACTTTGGACTTAGTCTCTACAGTAATTATTTAGTTGATTCTTGCTTAACTTTAGTATCTATATAAACTCAATGTCAAGTTCCAACATAACACTTCGTTGCAGTTAATAGCTAACACCTTAGTAGTGGCATTAAATATTATGAGCGACTGGCTGGCTGACTGGAATATAGTGATTTACGGCCAGTTTCAATAACCTATCTATCCACAGTTTCCCCTACTGGAGATAGAAATCTTATACAGGCTTCATACAAGTAATTGTTAATTTTTAGATCTGTTAAGGCAAACCACGAATTTGATGATTTGTTTCATTAGATTACAAAGAAGAACGAACTTTTTAATATTACTAGGTAGACAGTTATATAAATATTGCTAAGTAGTTTTTACGCTTTGTTTTTCATTTAATTTTGTAATTAATAGCTCTACGCTTGACTCTTGTGTCCTAAAAACCCAGCTGTGTCCGTGTTGACCTCTATAGAAACGGACTGAGTTGGTAAAATAATTAATATTGTCGGCTATATACAAAGAGGCGCTAATTTTTTAAACAACAATATCACAAAGTAGACGCAGTTACATAAGTTTCCCGAAATTAGAGAAGTAAAAGTTATAACTGCAATTAGTAAAAAGTTTGTTTTGTTGCTAGCCCATGAATCGTACTTACTGTCAGAAAATTAATACCATAAAATAGAAAAAGATTTATTAATATTTTAATATGTACTATGAATTTCTTATATTGTTTTTGCGTTTTAAATTCGTTAAAAATATTTCGGAAGTATTTTTGATATGATCATCTTAAAATATCTCTATCAAGTCCATCCGACTAGACTACATGTCCATAATCTTAAAATTATAGGTATAACTTGTACTGTACACGTTCTGTACACTTGCACGTTAGACAACATTTCGTTATGGCAACAAAAAATGCAAAAAGCATGACAAGATGACATCTCACGATTTGTTAGATTTATTTCTTCTGCATTGTTGTTGATACAACGTAAACAAAATGAAAATGTCGACTCTCTTACAATTTTGATTCTTAAGTATGCTAGAAGAATATTTTTAAATAACCGGCCTGGCCCCATTTCTTTATTTTAGTTTCTTATTAGTGCTTCAACTAAAATCTGCTTTTTTGATCGTTTCAGTGCCAGTACAAAAACAATTTGTATGGCGTGGGCTAGAGACCTAGACTCCATTCATGAGCTGATTTTTTTAAAGCTCGCACATGTTCATTTGTCATGCGTTTGTTACATTAAATTCACATAATATATATGAGCTGAATGTTCTTACAATGTGCTCTAGCTAGTTAATAGTTCACATCCGGTTTGAAAATTTAAACGTATACCTAGTTGACGAATTATCCATTTTTATGTTGAAATTTTACAAAATAACTCGTTGTGTTTATAGTTTTTAGTAACATAAATATCATTTCCATATCTCACTTCTGCAAAAAATACAACGGTAGCAAGTCATTGGATTTAAAGAGGAGAAGAGCAGACCATCTTCTGTAACATAAAATGATAAAATAAGCTAGAATCGTAAAGTAGATCTTAAAAAGTTGTTAATGTAGAGGTGCTAACTACAATGAAATAATCATTAGCATCTTTAGTATGTTTGTTTATCGGCATGCAATGAAAAGTGGCAGACTAAACATAGGTAGCGTATGTGCAAAATGTCAGGAATGTTAGCAGGCATGTTATCTATTTTTCTGTACCTGATGTTTCTCATGTTATCTTTGATCATCTGATTCTGTCAACCATCGGGCAGAAGTACGGTAGTGAAATGCTAAGAAAACTATATTCAATTTATAATTCTGATAAGGATTCAAATGATTAAAACTTGTTTAACTAAAGAACTGTATTCTATTTATTTAATGCAAACGAATTCGAGTTATACAACAACAAATATTCAAAATAATCGCCAATAAAAGCCATTGAAATTGACAAATATGTCACGCTTGAATCAAAAGCATGACCAAGTAGTTGGCAAACTGTATTAACAGCTTACGAATGTTGGAAGAAATACGAAAAGTAAAATAAGACGCCAAAATTGTTAGCAAGAACTATAGGTAGGTATGCAGTATGTATGTACCAGGAGATAAGCAAAGCAAGGAAGCCAAGGTCACAGGAACGAGTTTTACCTCAGCACGTGCCCGGCGCGCGCTGCCCGGCGTCCAGCGAATCTGTTATATCCTTCACTTGATGTCTCCGTACATAAGCCTCCGAGGCACGCAAATAGCAGCACAGCCTCAGTTTCACACAGATCAGGATCAACACAGCGGATCGGATCGCATCCGCACCCGGCACATCCACTAAACGTCGACCGATCAAAACATCGCTCTCACGAACCTTTTCGACACACAGACTCGATTTGCAAAATTTATTCATCGCATCCGCAGAAAACACCTAAATTTTTATGAGCCGCACCGAAAGTATGATCAGCACCGGCTGCCGCTCCGAATGGACAGTGTTTTCAGTACTGCCGACACATATTAGCACCAGTGAACTAGGTATTAGAAAAACACTGTGGAAGCTATAACACTTCAGAGCCGCCGGAAAACTCGGATTCGCGGGATTCGCTCTCAAATGCGTGCGCTCACCGGCAGCAACGCCGCGCTGTAAACAGAGAGCGCGCTTCAACAACACACGCATACATCGATACAGCACGTACCGCTCGCACACATGCGCAGCGCCGCCGGCTCAACGCGCGCAGCCTGGCTTCTGACTAAAATAGATATCACGTCATTTTCGACCAATCAGAAACCAGGCGCATCACGCTATACTCACTCCTGATTAGTCGAGACTCCATTGATAGATTGGCTACCACAATGCGTTTCAATTCGCGATTAACTGAAAGTTTTTGATAAAACTTAACTGATATGAAATCTTAACAGATGGGTGGGTAGGTACTTTGATATTGTCCTTAAAATCATTATAACAAATACCTAATAGGGATAATAATATCATGTTTTCATTGATAAGTGGGATTAGTTAACTCAATCGGTAGTACCTACGGAAACATTCAGCGCAACAGGGTTTGGCGCGAATTATAATCGGAATGGTCGTTTAACGTCTTGCCGTTGATTAGATGCTTGGTTTGAGTGGATTACTTTACATGTTTTATTGCCGTATTTACTACAAATTGCGAATGGCTGAGTTATTCCTACTCGCTTGATATTAGATATTCTTGAAATTTAAATTTTATTTAGCTCTACCACGTCGTATATTTGACTCTACATTTTAACTTTTACACAAAAAAATATGCATATATTTGAGTGTGGATATGCTCGAGCATGAAGGAATAAAGTAAATTGCGTTAAATTCTTTTTTGGTTATGGTCTAAGCCATTATAGAGTTTCAGCACGAATCAAGTTTTGGGTAACGCACACGTTCAAACGTTCTTTGCTTGTACATTGGAATCAGAGGTCACGAACCACGATCATTTAACACATCTAGTTCATTCAAAACTAGTTCTTAACTCCACAGAGCAAGATAGATTTTTTGAATATCATAGAACGTATTGGGATAAAAAATCTACTTATGTAACAGTGTTGCTAATAGATTTTATTGTGTGCCGTTTCAATGCGTGCGTGGAAGCTTAAAATTAAATTTTGGCTACTTAGCTTTAATGAGATTGCTGGTTATAATCTTATAATAGCATTATGGCGGTATTATAATTATAACTGACATATCAAACTTATTAGGAGCGTTTTATTGGGGATGAGTATTTAATAAAGTAGTTCTTAGGACGGTTCTAAAATTGTAGAACAAAAAAGGTCAATTAAAATCCTTCTAAACCTCTTGCGTTAACTTATTCTTTTTTTATTATGATTTTCTGCCAGTAGTAGGTAATTACTAATTGCTTTATAAATCCTGAAGCCTTCTTATTACCTTCTTATAACTCTATTATTGACCCATAGGTACAGTCAGCGACAAAATTCGCTGATCACAGTCGGTTTTCCAAATGGGTATTAAATCAGTAATGATGTTTTTTTTCTTACAACTTACAAGGTAGCGTTTGACCATAACATAACGCATCTGATGTTAACATCAGAACGAATCATCACTTAAGTGATCACTTAAGTGATGATTCGGTTGAACATCACTTAAGTGATGATTCGTTCTGATGTTAACATCAGATGCGTTATGTTATGGTCAAACGCTACCTTGTAAGTTGTAAGAAAAAAAACATCATTACTGATTTAATACCCATTTGGAAAACCGACTTCGAAACGAATCATCACTTAAGTGATCACTTAAGTGATGATTCGGTTGAACATCACTTAAGTGATGATTCGTTCTGATGTTAACATCAGATGCGTTATGTTATGGTCAAACGCTACCTTGTAAGTTGTAAGAAAAAAAACAGCTGAAGGTTGGTTTTTAAAATTATGAAGGCAATCGTAAAATATGTAATGGTTCAGCAACTTTTATCGCTGACTGTACCAACTTGTCAATAAAGACCAACAATTATTCAACTTACACTAACACTAGATGTGCCCCGCGGTTTCACCCGCGTCTTCCCTTTATTCCGCAGGAACCTTTTTCCGGGATAAAGTACCCTATGTGTTAAAGCAGAGTATAAGCTATCTCCATTCCAAATTTCATCAAAATCGGTTTAGTAGTTACAGTGATACGTGGTAGCAAACATTCACACACACACACTTTCGCATTTATAATATTAGGATACACCTACGGTTCTGTCTGTTCTGTTCAAACACTAAATTATAGCAAATCTTTTTTCTATTAATAATATTCAAGTTCAAGTATTAATTATATAGAATAATTCTTTGTTTGTCTACTTTATTTTTTCTGTCGTTAGCGAATCGAAATAGATGATTGACATTGGTTCCGCTTTTTTATGGAATATTTTTTTTACTAGTATAAACACCTCATCACATGAGTAATAATAAACATGACTACATTATCTTCGTATTAGATAATACCTACTTAATTCTAAAATACACAGCTTAGAAGTAGAATAAAAACATCAACTTAAAATACTATCGGCTAGGCGTATGGAGCTAGTTTTCATTTTCATTATCATCAATTTCATCACAGTTAAACCAAGCAAGTACGTAAACTATGTAGCATAAGGTTTTATAACGGGATTGTAGGGTATGCTTTGTATACCTCGTACACTACACTTCACTGGCTCGGCAATGCCCATGTATTCCAATTACTTGTAATTAGTTATCCGCCTCACCGTTCACCCGCCACACTCGCCCGCGGCTCTCGTGACAGTGACAGTGACGTTTTGCTAATCCATACAGGAGCACACGAGACAGCGTATGTATGCTATAGCGCATACACTACAGGGATAATTACCATGTATTTGTTTTTGTTTGAGTTCTCGATATTTTTTTTTTATATCCTAAACCTAATTCTAATAATTCTAATTCTAATGTTTTTGACCATGGTAGTTTAAAACAGTATATGTAGCATAACTCCATTTATTTTGCTTCATGCATTGTTGCCGCTAATTTTAAATCGTAATTATTTAATATTTTGGAATGATCAACGTCCCTTAACATATCTATCTTCTATATATTTATAAAAGAAAGTCGTGTTAGTTACACTACTTATAACTCAAGAACGGTTGAACCGATTTGGCTGAAAATTGGTGGGGAGGTAGCTTAGGACCAGGAAACGGACATAGGATACTTTTTATCCCGGAAAAGGTTCCTACGTGATAACGGGAAGACGCGGGTGAAACCGCGGGGTGCAGCTAGTATTTTATAGATTTACGCCCGAAATTAATAATCGATCCTAATCCGTTATCCGCGGTTTTGGATCGATATGACATGTCACAATACTTATGTCATTTTAGTAATGCCGAGGCCACACTAACGGGAAATGTCGTTATATAGCGCGATAATTGACGTTTGACATAAGTGTGGCCACGATATTGGACAACGGCATTCACATTGGCGTTTGACATTAGCCGATAACTCAAGTGCATTCACGTTGACCGTTCAATTGTAGCCACTCACATAATTGCGTTAATAACTAACGCAATGTTTATCGCGATGATAGGCATTGACTTTTCCCTTGACGTTGACCTTAGTGTAGCCCCAGCATGTTAGGGCTTGACATATTACCACTAAAATTATATATTATGACATGACATATCGATCCAAAACCGCGGATAACGGATCGGGATCGATTATTAATTTCGGGCGTTAGGAAACAAATTTACTTGCTACTTTTTACATACTGATAAAATGAAATATGTAAGGAAAAATATATATTGTTATGTTCAATTTATCTTTTCTGCGAACTAATCATTGTAAATCCTCGTTTATGATTAATTACCCTATATCGCTTGGCTCGGAAATGATGCGTTAAATTGTATGCCCTACCAGCTATGCCCCACGGTTTCACCCGTGTGAACTACAAAATCAAAATCAAAATCAAAATCAAAAATATGTTTATTCAATAGGATACATTGTGATCACTTTAAAACGTCAACTTAAAACTAGCTACGCCTGTTCCAACCTCCTTACGCCGGCAAAAGAACAGGCAAGAAACGCCCGGCAGGTAATTTTTTTGGCGCGATCACATTGACAATTTTATTCTTATTACTAATTGATTGAATTGGAGCAAGTTCACTAAAATCCCAAGCTTTTTTTTTTTGTCATCTAATAGTCCGATATTTTTTATTTAGCTTTACTAATAATAAGATTTCTCTTGTTTGGTTGTACACATTGGGATATGGGAACATGAATATTAACGAGTTGCGGGATCACAACCAAAGCAGACCAGACCCCACAAGCAGCACCCGTTCACGAGTTGACGCATGTGCCAGCCATCGCTCTCCTCGACCATATGAGAGGGAAGAGGGCGACCCGACACATGACGCCGCTGCAAGCAAAGTCACTTTCGTGAGCATGACTGTTTTGGCTGTTTACCGAAAATGGTTAGAATAGGGGAAATAGGGAGAATAGATAGATAGAAAGAAAGATAGATAGATTAACTACAATCCCAAGCTTGTTTGTCATCTAGATAGTCCGATATTTTATAATAAGCTTTACTAATGAGATTTCTCTTTATACGAATTTGAAATTTTGTTATAGACAAGTCTTGAATTTCACTTGGGATTTTGTTGAAAAAGCGTACACATTGACCTTTGAACGAGTTGCTAACTTTATGGAGCCTAGTGGTGGGTACAGCAATTTTATCTTTGTTTCTAGTATTAAAATTGTGATAATCACTTCTCTTTTTGAAGCTATTTAAATTTTTCCGTATGTACATTACATTTTCATAAATATATTGACAAATAACTGTCATTATTTTGGTTTCTTTAAACTTAATTCTTAAAGATTCTCTGGGGCCCATGTTATAAATCGCACGAACAGCTCTCTTCTGCAATACAAATATGGTGTTAATATCAGCAGCGTTTCCCCACAGCAATATTCCATAGGACATAATGCTGTGAAAATAGCTGAAATAGACTAGTCTGGCTGTATCAACGTCAGTAAGGTGACGGATCTTCTTTACAGCATATGCTGCAGAGCTAAGTCTGCTCGATAGACTGACAATATGTGGACCCCATTGCAATTTGTGATCTAAAGTTATGCCTAAGAATACTGTAGTCTTGACAAGGTCCAATTCTTCGTCCTTAATTTTTACATTTGTTGGTACTTCTTTAACATTGGGCAGCACAAATCTCAAGCATTTTGTCTTTTTTCCATTTAACATCAAATTGTTCGCATCAAACCAGTCTGTAACTTTGGAGAGAGCATTGTTCACGTCGTCAGAAATGTTATGTTGTCGCTTTAACTTAAATAAAAGCGACGTATCATCAGCAAACAATACTATTTCGTGATTGTCACTAACAAGGCTGGGCAAATCATTGATGTAAACTAAAAACAGAAAAGGTCCGAGTATTGAACCCTGCGGAACTCCCATTGTGACTACTGACCCCGAGGATCGCTTCCCGTTCACGTCAACTCTCTGAATCCTATCACTAAGGTATGAGGTTACAAGGTCCAGAGGAACACCTCGAATACCATAGTGCCGGAGCTTCCTGATCAGTGTCTCGTGGTGAACACAATCAAATGCCTTGGACAAGTCACAGAACACGCCTAGAGCGTCCCGTGACTCCTCCCAGGCATCATAGATGTGAGTTAATAACTCGACACCAGCATCAGTAGTAGAGCGACCACGCGTAAAGCCAAACTGTTTTTGATTAAGTAATTTGTTTGCTGAGAAATGTCTTTGCAATTGATTTAGAATAAGTTTTTCGAATATTTTACTAAATGTTGGTAATACTGATATTGGTCTAAAGTTAGTAGGGTCAGTCGTTGTACCCGATTTAAACAAGGGTGTTATCTTACTATGTTTCATCAGATCAGGAAACACGCCGTCGTCAATACATTTGTTAAATATTAGGGCTAATTCGGGTGCAATCATTTCAATTAATGGCTTAACAACGGTCACGGATATACCCCAGAGGTCAGTAGTTTTCTTGACATTAATCATATTAAAAGCTTTTACTACATCTTTGCAACTAACATAGTCAAATTGAAAAGGAATTTCGCACTCTGGTACATTTGTTTTTAACATAGATTCTGCAATGGTGTGCGATGAGTTTAAGAACTTAGTAGTAGAGACTGGAATGTCAGTGAAAAAGGTTTCAAATGCTTTAGCTACTTCAATGTCAGTCTTGACACTGGTATCGCCAATATTTAGGTTGTAATTATTAGCTTGAGACCTGACTTTGCCAGTCTCACTATTTATAATTTTCCAAGTTGCTTTAACACATACAGTTAATAACAATAATAAGTACTTATCTTACATCCATCTCCAATCTCAAGATTCATACCAGAATCCCGTACAACAAAGCACTTGCATTATTACTGGAGTTTTTAAATTTTCCGAGCAACGTTTCCAATTTCCTCTCCCTACAAATCATACATACTATTCGAAATATTACGACAAGAAAAAAAAGTTAGTTAAATATGTACCTAATGCGTTTACCAACGAACACCACATCATTTTTAATTATGTAAAATCTCGTATAGATAGAATCTGTTGGTACCTACTTTGGTATACCTAATTATATCAAACTAGCTGCGCCCTACGGTTTCACCCAAACTTTTTCCGGGATAAAAAACAGCTTATGTCTTAATCCAGGTTATAAGCTATCTCCATTCCAAATTTCATTCAGATCCGTTCCGTAGTTTTTGCGTGAAAGAGTAACAAACATCCATCCATCCATCCATACTCACAAACTAGGATTATCTTCAGAATTAATGAAATCATATTTGAGTATCGGTCACTTTTATCATATACAGTATATCATCAGTTGAAAGAAGACGTTTACTAATGAACATTGGTCTACACTATCAGCTCTACCTGTTTAAACAAGGGAAATTATTTTTTCCCGTGTTACAACTGACAGTAAAACGGGAAGTTTTTCGACCCGTGACACGGGCAACAATATTTTTTCGTTCTGACGGAACCAATCCCTATCCCTACTTCCCTACTAATATTATAAATGCGAAAGTAACTCTGTCTGTCGATACTACTGAATCGATTTAATTAAAATTTGGTTCAGAGATAGTCTAGAGCCTGAGAAAGGACATAGGCTACTTTTTATCGATAGACTGTATTCCACGCGGGTGAAACTGCAGGGAACAGATAGTTTCATATAAGTACACAATCACACACATAAAAATGCTAGTGCTGAACCATACCCTGCATTCCCTTTACCAGTTCTTAGAGCACACGAACAATGAAAAGAGATGGTGTGGTATCGTTATCAAGGCGAGAGCACATGGCACTTTTTAATACGTCAGACTATTATCGTCTACCTACCAGTGTATTCCTACAATGCCTAAAATCTTTATCTCCATATCCCTACTTAATATACAAAATTACAAACGTAAAAAGTAATTTGTTGATTTGTCTTTATTACACGACACAATTTTTTTCAGAACTTTACTTGTGAATAGCTCTTCCCCGCATTTTCACCTGCATAGACAACTAATGATGAAAAGTATTCTATGTCCTTCCCCAGGGTTCAAACTATCTTCACACCAAATTTCATCGAAATCGGTCAAAGCGCTTAAACGGAGTTACGAAAACACGCACGCCGAAATTTAAATAAAAGGACAATTTAGACACAGGCTTTTAATGTTTTTCCTCAGAAATAATAATATTTTCGCAAGAAAACGGTATATTACATTGCATATGTATCCAAAGGGTTTTTTTTGTTTCTTACAGGGTCGCGATTGACTACAAGTTAGCTGATGCTAATTTCGGATTGGTATGGGGCAGAGTGTAGCTGTCCAAGTTTGACATAAATCATCTATTACCCAAAGGTCGCCAGAGTGATGCACCAAGAGTCGTGCAAATAAAGAGTCAAATTTCATGTTAAGCAAGGACGAGTTTTTTATCTAACCAACAACGTATTGAAAATCTTTTAGTGTAAAACACGTTCGACATAAAAGTATATCCTTAATTATTGCCATTAAAAATTACGACGGTTTTTCCGTTCAGTTTCAGTTTATTTTTTTTAAATGTTCTTTTGTTTATATACCCTTATGTAAAGAATCGTCATGCTAATTTTTTGTTCTACAGCAACTTGTTTGTGCATGTTAATTAATCATTTGCATTTGCATTATCAACACGAATAATTAATTAAAGAAAATGCTGTTAATGCACACCTTTTTGATATTGTCAGAGTCCTTTTGTTGTTATATTGAATTTCTTGCACTTCAACCACCTTCATTTAATCGAAACGACCTTAATGTAATGTCAAAAAATATATAGTTATATAGTTTACTTTTATTTACCCAGTAAAAGAAGCGCTCCACACTTTTTGAATTAACCATTATATCGTAACTAATACAAGTCAATTTTATTATTTTATATTTTTCAGTGCGTTTTTAAGTGTTTTTTTTAGTTTTTTAAACTATATATTTTTATTTTTTTACTTGTTAGTCTTTTGTTACCAAGTTCAATCTATTAGACTCATCAAGACGAATCATATGAGCCCAAACACGAGGGGTTTACTAGTAGCCACTGCAGAGATCCCCTACCCACCTTCCGGTTGCATCATCAGACCCTCGTCACCAAGTTCAATCTATTGAACTCATCAAGACGAATCATATGAGCCCAAACACGAGGAGTTTACTAGTAGCCACTGCAGAGATCTCCTACCCACCTTCCGGTTGCATCATCAGACCCTCGTCACCAAGTTCAATCTATTGAACTCATCAAGACGAATCATATGAGCCCAAACACGAGGGGTTTTTTTTTTTTTTTTTTTTTTTTTTTTTTTTTTCGCGGCCAGGAAGGGGGAATCCTCATGGATACCAGGCACGGGCCTGGTTATGTCGGACTCCGCCTTGGGATTAGGCGACCTACCGACTAAACCTTCCTCCCTGTTTACATTCATCTATAGGCTCGGGGCCCATACACTTATTAGATTTATTTAACTTTATTTTCTTACGGTCTCTATTTGTTTGCTCAATTTTTCGTGCACTCCGTGCATTTGTCCATCCAGATACATATATATAATTATAATTATTATTAGTATTTTTTTTTTTTTTTTTTTTTTTTTTTTTTTAATTTTATGTTGACGACATTCACAATTTATACAGACTTAATTAAACAACTGGAGCAAACCGGCCCCCACTCGCAGCGCCCGTTCACGAGCATGACTCGTGTGCCAGCCATCGCTTTCCTCGACCATATTAGAGGGAAGATAACGACCCGCCACACGCAGCCACCGCGAGCCTACGACCTTCCAGTGACAATGAATGCTCCAGTTGTTACGTTTACATTTACACACATTTAATTACACATTTACATATACAACACATTATTATTATTACAGTCACAATCTTTATTATAATTATTTGTTGGCAACGGAAATCGTTGCTCCCGTCCTTTTTTTAATTTTTTCCACGACCACCGCGTCTCTCGCCTTCATTGCCATTTTGATGTTGTGGTCAGTTATCCTCTTCGTTGTTGCTGTCATCGCCCCTCTGATAAACCTCCCGACAGCGTCCTCGCTGCAGTCTGTGTAGTATATGCAACTGGTGGTGTGTCGCGATACTGCAACTACAGCGTGTGGGACGCTATCGTGTAGGTCTAACTTTGTGGCTCTGGTCTGGAGGATAACCACGGACTCGTACGTGAGTCCTTGGGCTTCGTGGATGGTGAGGGTACGCGATCCCGTGCCTGTCCCGTATCCCTGGCTGAGCAGGGATTTCTTCTCGTCCTGGGTGTAGGCAAGGAATAGGGTGTTGGGGAGGGTGGGTGGAACTTGCGCGCCCGTGTAGCTCTCGATCTTAAGGGAATGCACTACTGGTCTCGCTGAGTACATTCCCGTGTACACCTCGCGCAGAGCATATGCAACATCCATGGGGTTTCGGTAGGAGCAAGACAGTTCTCTGTTAATGTGGGTTACCAGGTCTGGACGAGCATACCTTATCTCGAAGAGGTTTTCCCTATCGATGTAAGGCAGCTGGTTTATGTCTCCGATGAGGACAATTTCAGTAGCACCCGACAACCGGACAGCCATTACTATGGCTCCAAAGTGGTTCATGAGAGCTTCGTCTATAAGCAGGCGTTTACACCTGCTGCGCTCTCTGAACCCGTTGACCAGTATTGAAGCCATAGTGCGCACTTTGGACTTGACCGCATTTCCAATGCGCTGCGCTAAAACTTCTTTTAGTTCTCTGGCTGTTTCGGTTGTGTTGGTTACTACTACGTCATTGTCCACATCGAAGTTCCTGGAGACCCACGTTGTCTTGCCGCTACCGGGAACCCCATTGATCCAATTGATGTTCGGTACCGGCCAATCCTCCAATAACGCTCCCGGATTTAACGAACCTGAGATGGCTTTCGCCGTCTCAAGTATTTTGTCCTCGAGCATTATCTTGGTACATTGGGCGATGACCACAATTGGATCACTTAAAGGTGTGCAAAATTTGGGCTGTCCTGTCCGCTGCGTCTCCTCCTCGTCCAGGGTTACAAAACCAACAGTCGCACTGTAGGCTGCCATATAGTCACCGGCCATTGACCCGCTGATGACTTCCGAGCTGGAATTGTTGTATATGGCTGCCTGAGCTTCCTCAAGTCTCACCTTCAGCAAGCCTAGGTTTTCTCGGCGATAGGCCTGCAGGATGTTGTCGCAGGTTGCCGTCTTAACCTTTTTGTTGGCTGCAACGATGGCTTGAAACTCGAGGAATGCGTTTACGAAGTGGTCTTGTAGTCCTGTCGGTGGTCGGAGTCTAGGCGGACTGACTTGTCCCTTGTCGGCTCTGGTGCGTTTGGTGAGTGGTGGTATGGGAGCTTTTGGAGACGGTCTGAGGAAGTCTTCCACCGCCGCTACCTGTCTCTCCGCTGCTCTCACGGCTTCAGTTGTTGATCCGCGCGTGAGGCTGCTCAGGGCGTCGGTGAAAAGCTTCATTATGCCTCTCGACTGGGCTCTCTCCTTCGAACTACCTCCTCCGTTTCGTTTAGCTTCTGCTCTTTTGGACGCTTCTTGCTGTTGGAGACGCTGAGATCCGCTTTGCACGATCGGGTTCGATCCGGAGTCTGTCGATGTTGTTGCTACGTCGCGTCGTTCGACTTTGAGAAAGCTGAGATCTTCCCCTCGGTCCTCGTACACGACTACCTCATGGTGTTCTGAGGCTTTCAAGCAACCTACTCGGTCGACAACTTCTCCTCTCTCGTACCCGACCAGCATTGCGTCCACGCTGATTACGCGCGCGGTGCTTCCAGCGCCTTCCTCCAGTTCTCCGATTCTGGCGAGCACTGAACACGCCTGAGCGAAAGGAGACTCGTCACCCCAGCCGAACATCGCGATCGTTTTGTTACGAGATCTGACTAATCGGCATCGGTGACCGGCCACTTCCAGCTCAGGGAGCGCTTCGAAGACTCTGCGCCTCATTTTCGTTCGTGCAGTGCTGCCGTTCAGTAGAGCGCCCAGACCAGGTGATATGGTCACATTGCTTTGCGATAAAGCATTGCAGAAGCTTATTCCGAACGTTTCGGTATTGCCGTCCATGAAGAGAGCCACACCCCTGATCCTCAGTCCCGGTATCCCGATCTGTCCGAACGCTAGAAGGTGTGCGAGCGTTCTTTCAGGACGGGCCGGCGGGACATCGTGGATGGGGGCGTGGTCGGTTTGCGTGGTGATGATGTCATTCCTTTATGGCCTTTGCTAGGGGGTGACTCAATTTGGGATTTCTTAGCAGGTCGAGCGAAGATCTCGAGTCGCTCAGGATGTTGACCACTGGTTCTCTGCTAGAATTCGCCATTTGAGTCGCCCTATAAAGCGCATAAAGCTCAGATTGGAAGACAGTGCACGAAGGGTGGAGACTAAATGTCGAGTACTCGGATTCCGATCCTCCCTCCCACCAAGTTGCGGCAGCACCAACTTTGCCCTCAATTTTGCTGCCGTCCGTGTATATTTGGGGGCCGATAACTTGGTGGGAGTGTAGAGTCTCAGGATCCGCATTCTCCAAGAGCTCGTACTCCACCGCAATGCTTGCGGAGGGGTGGGGCAGATCGATGTGCCTCACTACGTTCTCGAGCTCTTTTCCTGCTGGCAGATAGTCTTCGGAGAGGTTCTTTTTAACTTTGTACAGGTTCGCTGCTTCTTGGATCCTCAGGTCGAGTGGGAGGGTTCCCGACAAGACGAGCGCCGACGTCAACGAAACCGTGCGGTATGTTTTGCTAATTTTTTGTGCAAATCCTCTTTGCAAAGTGTCGAGTTGGTCACGGTTCATTTGCAGCAGTACGGCTTGGGACCATGCACACGCGGCATACGTCATGATGGGCTCCACTACAGCGACGTATATCGTCCTTATGATTTCGCCATTAAGACCCCACGTCACCCTTGCAGCACACGCTAGCTGTTTGTAAATATCCGCTGCCTTTTTACATTGAGCGGACACGTGCGATTTAAAGGTGAGTTTGTGGTCTATCACCAGGCCTAGGACCTTCATCTCGTTCACGAGATCTAGTCTAGTGCCCGACATGAAGAGGTTGGGGGTGTCGTATTTCAGC
The DNA here is from genome assembly GCA_931315375.2 of Opisthograptis luteolata. Taxonomy (NCBI): domain Eukaryota; kingdom Metazoa; phylum Arthropoda; class Insecta; order Lepidoptera; family Geometridae; genus Opisthograptis; species Opisthograptis luteolata. The sequence continues at coordinate 5,437,911 of OV928047.1, read as the reverse complement.
TTTTTTGTCAGCAACATCGCATGCGTTTTGTGCGGTGCAAACTTAAGCTTATTACGAGATCCCCAACCCACTACTGTCTCGAGGGCACTGTTGACTGTTTGTTCTAGGGTGGTGATTACATGGCCTGAGAACACAAGGACTACGTCGTCTGCGAAGGCTTGGCAGTGGACTTTTTCCCTTACCAGTGTATGCAACAGCGAGTCGAGAATGACGTTCCAGAAAGTTGGTCCTCCGATGGATCCTTGGACACAACCCTTCGTCGTCTCTTTCTCGTACGTTGCTCTGGCATAGTTGACCTTGATCTTACAGTCACTGAGGTACGATTCCACTAGCCTGAAGAGATTTTTCGGACATCTCTTTGCCTTCAGTTGTTGTTTTAGAGCTGGCCACCACGCGTTGTCGAAGGCCCCCTCTATGTCCAGGGAGATTACGAGGACGATCTTTTTGTTCTTCACTTCCTCTCGTATGTGCTCTACCAGGTCATAGAGGGCGTCTTCGGTGCCCCGCTGCGGCATGAATCCGTACTGTCTGCTGCTGAGTGTGGGTTGAAGGTGCCACTGGAGTCTTCCAACCATGAGCTTTTCCACGATTTTTCCGAGAACTGAGAGGAGGCCTATCGGGCGGTAAGACTTTGGGTGGGTGTAGTCTTCCTTAACCGGTTTTCGGATTATGACAACATGGGCTATTTTCCATTGCGCGGGGAAGTGCGGCAGCGATAAGCATTTGTTTGCAATCGCCATGAACACTTCCTTGTTGCTTCGGATAGCCATGCTGCATATGTCGGCAGTGAGCCCATCGGGTCCAGGGGCCTTTTTTGGATTCAGCGCTGCAAGCACCAAATCCAATTCCGCTGGAGTGAAGGGTGGGTCATCTTCCGACAGATCCTCTGGTAGGTTTCTCCTTGACAGTTCCCGGAGTCTCGTGTGATAAGGCAGGTCTGTAGCCTCGGCGTCGTCAGGGTAGAAAGTTTTGGCGAGGAGTTCCGCTGACTGTTGTGGGTCAAGAGTTCTACCTTCGGTATTTCTCAGGAGAGCGTCTTCTTGCCGTCTAGCCGTCTTCCTGATCACCCTATAGATCTTGTCCCACATGCTTTCTCTTTCTTGAGTCGAGCAGTACTCCTTCCAGTTTTCTGTTTGCGCTTTCTCGGCTTTGGTTGTGTACTCCAGTTTAACCTTGTTGTAGTCGTCAATAACGTATTTCACTCTGGACGGGGCAGCGTTCCTTATGCGCCGCTTCATTCGTAGAACGTCTTTCTTGAGATCGTCAAGCTCTCTCGTCATCCACGGGGGCCTTCCACTCCCTTTCCACTGGCTTGCTGGTGGGATGGTGTTTTCGCAAGATTGGTGGATTGCTTCCGTGTATGACGCGAGTTTTGCTTCGAGATCTTCTGCGGTTGCTGATTTCCTCACGGAGGCGACACTGATGTTCCTCTCTACCAGGGATGTGCTGAAAAGTGAGCAGAAGTCCGACCACTTTGCCTTCTTGGTATTGTACCTGCGCGTTGTGATCGGCCTTAAGGGTTCTAGGGCCTTGCTTAAGCGCAGTGTGTACAATATGGCATTGTGATCTGATGTTATAAGACCTCTGGTCACTCTCCAGTTTTCGATTTTGCCTAACAGGGGCGTGCTGCATGCCGTAACATCTACTATGCTAGTGCAGATTCTGCCTCTCCTGTATGCCTCGAAAGTTGGTGTGTCGCCCGTGTTGAGTATCTGCAACCCTTCTTCGTTAAGAAAGGCGTTGTACGCGGCTCCTCTCTGGTCTTCAGAGCTGCTACCCCACCAGTGACTCCATGCGTTGACGTCACCCGCCACAATGACATTTCCCGTGTTGAGCTTTCTGCAGGCTTCTTTAGTTCTATTTATATATGGCTCGATGTCTTGGTCCCCTTCGAAGTAGACGGATACGACTCCAAGTTTCAGGTTCCCTCCAACCAGCATACCGGCCGCCTCGTTTTCAGTTACCAATTGGGGGTCATGAATGACCTCCAGCCGGTCGCCGAAAACGAGTATCGCCGCTTTTACTGGTTTTTACTGGCCCAAACACGAGGGGTTTACTTGTAGCCACTGCAGAGATCCCCTACCCACCTTCCGATTGCATCATCAGACCCTCGTCACCAAGTTCAATCTATTGGGCTCATCAAAACGAATCATATGAGCCCAAACACGAGAGGTTTACTAGTAGCCACTGCAGAGATGCCCTACCCACCTTCCGGTTGCATCATCAGACCCTCGTCACCAAGTTCAATCTATTGAGCTCATCAAGACGAATCATATGAGCCCAAACACGAGGGGTTTACTAGAAGCAACTGCAGAGATGCCCTACCCACCTTCCGGCTGCATCATCAGATCAGGTCGATGATACCAAATTATTGCATTGTCACCGAGATTACATACACATACAAAGTTTCAAGTCGATACGACAATTAGAAGTAGGTGAAAATTGACTTCTAAGATTTGATTACATTGTTAGTTAGTTAGTTAGTTAGTTAGTTAGTTACAAGTCAAGCTAATAAAAGTGTTTTAAAAATTATTATGCAACATATGGTGCACGTAATTTCTACTTCAGTAAACAATCTGCTATCAATATTATCAATGAAAACTCTATTATTTTCTTTATCACAATGTTAGGTATACCAAAACATTTTTATTGGTGAAAATTCTGAAAATATTTTTTAGTTAGCAAACATTTTGTTAGCTGACCACGACGGAAATGTCACCGAGTCAGGTATCAAGATAATGTTGTAAATTAATCCTGAAGGTGTGATTAACTTCCACGAATTTTGATTCCTTGTCCTTTCTAGACGTAGATAAGCAATTAGATTTAGTTAAAACTTTAAATAAAACATAGTTCCGCCCACAATTTTCTGAGTTTTCAATGTTAAGCTTGCATTTTTCTTTTTCATTTCGTTTCTTTCTTCTCTCTCTCTATTTTTATCTTGCTGGGATGTAACGTGCAGTAAGTAAGCTAGGTTGCTTTGACCACAGTTCACTTGATGTAGTCGAAAGTGGTGCCTGGATTGAGAACTATCTCCTATGTGATCTACAAAATGCTCATAATGTCAAAATCAAGCCACGTACACAAATAGAATGGAAGATGAAAACTTATGAGTGAGAAAGCAACAAACAATACATTTTTAAATCGCTCTACCTTAAGATAATTAGTTTTACTAGACAAGCGATTCTTTTGTCTCAACCTTTGTTTGAAGGAATAACTCTGTGAACCTATAGCGCATGTCAACACCGCCTAATGGTGACGGCCCCTCCTAATCTTGACATATTGACGGAACAAAGAAACATTCGGTCGACAATACATCTTGCCGCGTCAGGAGTTGACATTAGAATAGTGTTGATAAGCTTCCGTATAATTTACATGCAAAAAATGAAACAGGTTGTGTTAGTAATATGTTATGATATCGCATTCTACAATTAGCAAATTTAAATAGTTTCTAAGTATTTATTAGACACATTAATTCACACATAAATATTTTTCGCGTGAACTAGATGAACGCTTTAAGTTTAGATCAGCGGGCAGCTTGTTGTCCTAAAGTTTAAAAGTTACAAATATAAAAGTTATATTGTTATGAAAATACTTCTCACGGCTACATAGAAATATATATTTAACACCTCTTGCACCTCCCACGATGATGTTTTAGACCGCGGAAGTGATGAGCGCTGAAAATAATGAGTCACGCGAGTACTGCTTTCTCGCGAGGGTATCAAAACTCCTTACATTTGAACAAAAAAAGTTTTCATTTTACTGGGTAGTTCTTTATCACGCGCTATAGAACTAGCCTAGTAGTAGCCCCATTTCTACGCACCACCCGATTTTTCGTAAAACAATGTCATAATGAACATATTTATTGCTCTTCGCCAAGGTTGGCCAAATCAAAGTGTAAGTTGGAAGAAATGCCACGCCTTCCAGATCAGATAAAATTGATAAAGTGAAACGATAATTTTTCATTATAAACACTTATCAACTAGCTCGTCATTTTTGTTAGCCATAAATTGTTTTGTAAAGTTTTATCATTATCATGGAAAAATATAGCTATAAATTTTTGATACCTACATACAGTTTGTCGCAACTCTTTTCCCATATTGGTAGCATGTAAGAAAAATTGTTAGGTATACAGTTTTGTATTAGGGGCTTAAAGTACATAGTAAGTATTTAGTACATAGTATCCTGTGGTCGTTTCTAATAACAACCCAAGAGCAGCGTGGTACTCGGCAAATCAGATTTGTGGTCATCTAAGTTCGATATTGGACTATAAAATATATTGTTATTAATGTTGCAAATAGAGCAAACTTTGATTGTTATCGCACCTGATTCCTAGCGATAGAAGCAATAATTGATAAACAAATAATTCTTGATAACAATTTTATGTTCATATAACTCTTTCCTGTTTTTGATCCGTCCCAAAGATTCTATCTCCCATAGTTCACATGTCACTGCAATAATTGATATTCTTTGTTCTGAGCTGTAAATCTGTGGAGGGTGTTCTGTGTCTATCGTTAATAATCGCCTGTCGGGAATCTCTAGCTGAAACAAGGTGCACCACACTAACGAAACTTAGCAAACGATATTTGTCTCTCCTATTTTTAATGAAGCTAACTGTGTTAAAAGTAAAATCAAGCGCTTTTATTATAAAATGTGTACAAAAATCAAACCAACTTAATCTATAAATAACTTTAATCAAATATAAAAATACTTCAGTTTAAATCAACATATCATAAACGCAATATATAACATAAAATGGAATAAAACATTAAATATACTAGACTAAAAACAAACAAAACAATACCATCACCTTAACATACGAACCCAAAAAAGTTCTCCGTAGAAATCGGGGGAAAGTGGTATAATAGTGTATTATAAAAAGTAAAATCAATCGTGTTTTAACGCCGTATTGCAGTATTATATAACTAAGATTATTATACATCGATGCATCATCAACATCTTCTTTTGCCTATTACTTACAGGGACAAAGGCCTCTCTATCTCTCAAATACCTAGGTGCACTGGGTTAGCGTGGTAGATTATGCCAAACTTTTTTTCTGCGAGATAATTGTTTTTTGTGTCAATAAATGATTGATTGAGTGATTGAGCAGTTAGCGGAATCTCTAGGTATAATATGTTTTGCACTATATCCTTATATGTAGTACCTATAATAGGTAGTCAAAATATGAACGTTACTGTTTATCCTGTAATGGTTAGCACCATTGATGCACACCCCAACTGAAAGAACTGCAACACGTGCTGCTTCGTCGATAATGTGGGGACATTAAGATTATTTGGGGCCCCAGTTATTAATGGGAAGCCATCTTTGACTAACGATGGAAACAAACCGTCATGCGTTATAAATGATTTAATTAACTTTTTGGAAAAAACCAGGACTAATGCTTAGCGGAAAAATTCATCTCCTGATTATAGCGAGAGTTGCCTTTGTTCTATGTAACTTGTAATAGGTATTATTAGCCAAGAATGTTTATAAGTAATTATATTAATATGTGTAAGCGGAAAAGCGGGCTCTGCCGAAAAAGATATTTCCGATTAAACCTACACATATTTAATCCTTATTATAAATCGCTATTATAAAGCACGTCGTTCAAACTATAGAAGTAGGTAAAATCCTAACTTTTAATTAAAGAAGAGCACGGTGAATAAAAACATGGAAATTCCAATTATTAATGAGTTTAATGACATATTAACCACATTTACAGTACTTAAGTTAAAAAATGCCGTACACACTTTATCGTTCAATTTAAATTACAAACGTAGACACAGGATCGTTATCATTAGGGCATATTTGGATTAGCAGGTCGGCACCGACACCTAGTATGGTTTCTGTGTTGCTACGTTAATAGTTCGATTAAGAAAATTGGCCCAAGTGCGTGTCGGACTACGAATCGTAAGGTTCCGTGTTCAGTACTAAATATTTACTTGTAATATATTTCGTAGTATGGGAAATAAATCAGACTAGTCTGCACTGCCACATAGATTGATTTCATCATCAGGCAGTAACTTTGCCTTCTCCAGTGGCCGTCTGTATTTTAGACATGGTAACACAAAATATGCATTGGTGTATGTTCCCTTGACCAATTTTACTGATGTGAATGCTTCTTATCCGCCGAGCGTGTTGATGCATTTGACAAATATTAACACGTCTAAGATAAACGAGCTTTATCTTACAAATCAAGTTTGTTTTTATGAAGCCTTCACTGTTAAAAGGCGTTAATTTTGTTAGTCAAGGTTCCTCGTCCGTCTGATTAATGTGAATAAGATAAACTACCTACAAGATATTTACCTATATTTGAAAGATACGCAACCGACCTGTGTTTGTCAAGATATGGAGTCAAATCCTACTAATATTATAAACGTGAAAGTTTGTGAGTATGGATGGATGGATGGATGTTTGTTACTCTTTCACGCAAAAACTACTGAACGGATCTGAATGAAATTTGGAATGGAGATAGCTTATACCCTGGATTAACACATAGGCTACTTTTTATCAAGGAAAAAGGTTCCTGCGGGATAACTGGAAGACGCAGGAAAACCGCGGAACGCAACTAGTTTACATTTGAAAGACCAACCGACCTGTGTTTGTCAAGATATGGATTCAAATATAAAGGTAAGAAAGTGTTGCATAGAATCTATTATTACATTTGTTACAGACATGTGGGTTGGCACTTGGCAATTTGGCTCTACAGGATTACGAGTGATCTTTCCAAGATTTTTCGCTAGATGCAGCAACTTCTTTTCACATTTTTTTAAGAACTTACTGAATAGAATATGAAAAAGTTAATATAATACCAATAACATGTGCCTAAATACTTAACTGATTAACTACCTACGAGTATATAGGAATAACGAAGGTCCCTTATTTTTTAAAATTAATCAAAATTTATCAATTTGTAACATTCGACGCTCGTAAGGCTGTTACGAAATTTTGTGGGAGTAGGTATTCGGTTACCTATACTTAAATGAAATGTCAAGCCTCAATGTTTGAATGTTAACATAATTAGTTAATAATTAATTTACACGAGCGTTAGTATTAATGTGACTTAATTATATTGGTTTAATGTTGCTCTATTGCTTTGCTCTATTGCTTAACGCCCGAAATTGATAATCGATCCTGATCCGTTATCCGCGGTTTTGTAATTTTAGTACTAGGGCTTGACATATTACTACTAAAATGACATATTATGACATGACAAATCGATCCCAAACCGCGGATAACGGATCAGGATCGATTATTAATTTCGGGAGTTAGCCGGCACGTCCAAGAACTACACATTTAAGGACATTTAATATGTACCAACCCGTTTTGGGCCAGCGTGGTAGATTATTGTCCAAACTCTCTCTCTCTCTCCTCTCTCTGATGCTGGGGCCACACTAAGTGTGGCCACTCGCATAATAGCGTTAATAATTAATGCAATATTTATTGCAAAGATAGGCATTGACGTTGACCTTAGGCCCGGGCATGAGAGCGGCCCAGCGTCCTAGCAGTGGAAAAGTCACAGGCAGATGATTTCAAATGTGGCTTCACTGTCAATGTGTAAAAGTTGCATTTTAGCTAATTCCGAATAGATAATATAATTTTTTTTATATATTTTTCGTCTTTTGTATAAATATGTATTATTTAGTATTTAAAGATTCTGTACTGCATTTATTTTGCATTTTCTATAGAATCAACATATGTTATCAATTCAACAATAACCATTAAACTTGATTAAAGATTGCCTTACAGAGATCCATTTGAATTCTGTAATAGAATATTCATTTTCAATTAATTCAAACAAGACTTCACCGCACTTCCATTGACTGAGAATGTGCTCATCTAAGAGACCGTGTCTAATCTATGCCTATAAATTCCTAACAGCTAAAGTAAAGTTTATAAAATATCGTAAGAGCAATAACGGCCTTTGTCGCAATCACTTTGTCTTCTAAAGTGTTTTATTCATCTAACGAATTATCTGATACCTTATTGCGGTACAGAGACTTTAAGGTAAACTTTATTCTTGAGCTACATCGATTAAAAGTCGCAGGCTTCTAGTGTTGTGTAATTTGTGTAGGCCTACATATCAAGACAAGCGATAGTATAATGCTTTGATATCTACGAATGGCAGGTATTACCAGGACAGCTCCTGTTTATGTACTATGTAGGTAAACATTAATGCATTTGATAAGATTAGAACACATAAACCTAAGTATAAAGGTTTATTACGTACTTTGCTAACAGATCCATGGCTTAGCAAGCGATTATTTTTATGCGATGGAGTCTTCTCTGGACTCTAGCAAACCCCGTCACATTGATAATAGTAAATAAATATTAATAACATGCTTTTACAATAAAATACACCAGCACCCCTAGCCAAGATGTATTCAACAAAAGTTAATGCTAATAGAAAACTAAAAACATGTATGGGAATGGGGAATGGGGATGACATATTTCAACGTTAAGTCAGAGCAAACGTCTACAATGACGATCGCTCCATCCTATGCAAAATGGTAGCCAAGATGCATTATGACAATCTCAAACGAAACGTCACAAGGCGTTAACGATAGTAGAAAGAGAAACGCTAGCATCTTGGCATAGCAGCACTGGCGGGTCAACGCACCGTACGCCAGCGCAACGCGCGCGCTCGCGACTAAGTTCAATGTACCTTACGGTCATGGCCCGAGCCATGGACATTCATCTATCATCCGAGATATTTAATACCATAAACTTTTTACATTCTTCTTTTTATCATTTTTGTTCAGTTATCGATTTTGAATAACCTGTCAGTGTGTACTATTACTGAAACATTCTGCATAATACACCTCTGTCCGTAGCTTCTGCTACGCTACGGCAGAACGTGCGTAGCTCTTTTTAATCTAAGTTAGTGTTATTACATTAACGTATCACTTTGGTATCTTTTTTTTCATCTTCAATTGCAACTAACTTGTGATCAATTCCAAAACCTGTCTTATAGCTTATAAACATGCGTTAAATTAAAAGTTACTTAGCTCTAAGCTCTTACTTTCAGTAACGGATTTACCTTTCAAAAATTATTTTCGTCTAAGACCTTGACATTTATAAGTAAATGAAAAGACGATACCTTGGCATTACAAGCAGGATTATCTATATACATGTTCGTAATCATGTATTAAAAGCGTCGGGTGTATGCTTTGCGAGCGTAAACTTTAAAACAACTTGGTCAATAAAATCTAAGTACACAGTAGGTACAATAGATGTAATATGGATCAATATGAAAGTTCCATATCTGATAAAACTTCGGATTGAAGCCTTCAGTTGTTGAAGAAAAATGTTTGTCTTTCATATCATTTTTTTTCGATCACATGTCACTCGTTTATATGAGTAGATGTACCTTATTCTTTTAACTATCTTCAATATTCTGTGCTATGCTATAACCAATGCAAGCTACTAAGCAAATGGAAAGTCTTAAGACTGATTTACTACATGTACTTCGAATGCATCTATCTACTTAAATTTATTATCTGATCAGTTTCGGCCTCAAAGTTAAGCCGGTTCTAAATATTTGTCGAGTTAAAAGATTAACGTTTAGTGACGCAGTACCACGTGAGTTGGATAACCGCCTAACGTAGAAACACTGTAAATATGGTCATCAGTTTCAGGTTGAGACTACATTAGCTAGCGACGCGATTTGCGACACATAAGAGACTAAATCAAACCTTTTATAGCGTTTGTTTTTGATTGTGCTCTAAAGAACATGATCGATGTTTTTTCCTGCCAATGCCCTAACGTAAATGTTCCTACGGTGTCAGCTACAGCTTTACAGCAACCTAACAGCAAACCTGAATCAAATTTTTAATAGAACTTCTGCTTTGTAGGAATATTTCAAAAATGTATATTGAATATAAGTACGCTACATTATGCGTGTAGTAAATCGCGAAGTCTGTGAAGCGTAGCGAAAAATGTAGCCGGGTCTTTCCTGAACTTTCGCTTGCAAATACTCCCTTGTTTTTTTGTGATCGCTCTCCCAGTCCCATTGCCTCGTCCTGTAACTTGACAAAGTACGTAAGTAAGTTTCTAGATATGAAGTTTAAAACTTCTTCGACATAACGTAGGTACCTACTTTACCAAGTAAAAACTGTTTTTACAGTGGTAAATTGTAAGTAACTTGTAGTTGTTACTTGTTAGGGAAGATCCGGCTTTTTCATTCTCTGTTACTTAGTACCTACCTATACCTACGCTTGAATCACTATTTGTACCGATCTTAAATAAATATTTCTAGGAAATGCTGTAGGATTCCCGATACCTACCAAGTCTTAAATATATTCAAAATATATTTCATGTACGTATTGTACGTAATACCTACGTAAATATAGTTTAAATTGCTACTGCTGCAGATGTTAACCTCATTGAAAAAAGGTACATAAATACTAAACCTTACAGGTTATTTTCAAGTAAGTACTTAAAAGTATTGGTATAATAAGAGAACCTGCAGTGAAAAGCATGTAGCAAGTATCCATCTCTTAAATAGAGAGACCGTCCAGCTCTTCAATTGCTTGATCAACTCCGATAGTAACAAATATCTTGCCCTGATTCAGATGATACATGATCCTCCGGAATTGTGGAGGCAGAACGTATTCTAGACTCACATACTGGCGGTGCATCATCACAATCTGTATTATTTATCATCGTAAATGTCAAGGGGCGCTAATCTAGGTTAGTATACACAGGATGTTGGCAGAATAGTGCATTCTACATAAACCATTATAAAGAACGAAGAAAAACGGTTTGCTGAACTTAAGGAAATTAATAATGCAACTTTGTTGCCAGAATTATACCAAAATTCGTAAAACATGTGCCAAAAAATAAACAAATAGGTCCAATAAACCCTCTTATTCTGACCTTCTGTCGCTGAACTGTATTTGGCTGTATGAACTCTAATGCCTTTGCATATTTATTTTCACTGAAAAAGGGCAAAATAAATACATTCATGTATCGCTATCGCCATTTATCGATGGATAAGGAGCTAAGTTTTTTTTCAGCTGTCACGAAACTACCCATTACACAGTGTAATCAGCAAACTCAGTTTTTAGGTTAAGACATGTTTAAAAATGATCTATTTTGTACCATAATTTCTTTTGTGCCGTAAATTTTTGTATTTTGCAATGTGTTACCAGCTCATATTATTGTTTACTATATACCTAATACCGGTCAGTAGTGAATCGACACAGTAACTTGCACGATTATGTATGACTAAAAGGATACCCGCCTACGCTCCGAAAGGACTATGCATAAGAATTGTCAGGTCGTGACCGTGACTCAATCAATGATGTAATCCTTCGCAACTCATAATTGATTCGATGATTCGTTGCAAATCAGTGCTTGCAAGTTAAAACAAGTTTATCGATAAATGTTTCAATTAACACGCAAAATTATCGACTCAAATCATTTTTTTGCTAACTATTTTTTATATCTAAACAAAAAAAAACAGGTTGGTAGGTTTATGCGTTTATTTTTATTTCTCTAGTTTTTACCGATAAAAGAAAAATGAATCAGTTTCTCAGGGCAACGAGAATGTTTCTTTATGGATTACCACGCATAACCTTTTAAATTTTAATTTAAAAAAATGTATCTGAAATAATGCACAAATTGGTGTATTTTACGAAAGCTGTAAATTAAAGTTAACACAAAAATTGTTAGACCGTGCAGAGGCGTTAAGATGAAGATGTCAGATAAATTGAATCACCTGAAACCTGAGACTTTAACGATCATTGAGAAAATGAGGCTGAATAGGAAGAACGAATTACTAAGAATTTATAGAGTTTACCTTTTTAATCATGATGAACTATACCCGATAAAAACTTCCCGTCATCATTCAAATATTCGCTAAACTAAACCAATCTTGTTAAATAATTTAAAAAACATAAATTATTGCTTATTGAACAGTTTGCTAACTAGCTAAAAATGACTATACACTTATCGACATCGATAGCTAATCATATTCACAGAACATCACTATAGTACTATACCTACTGAAAACCGCAGCTGCCGTCGTCACTCGTACGACCGCTACGTCAGGTATGACATCACAACTGTTACCGAATAAAGATGACATCGAAAGTGGGTATTAGTTACACACTCATTCATGTCTTCCTTACTTAACTACGTAATAACACTAGATACGTATTTTCGGCGCATTAGGTACTTCCAATAGCTAATATCCGTTGATGGTGGCGTTCAAAGGAAGAGGCCTATAGTCAGCAGTGGACTTCTTCAGGGTGATGATGATGATGCTATGGTACTTCCAGCCTCCAGGACACTGCGCTCTGGATTATAGGATTCTTACCAAACGATATGTACTGATAACTTCTTTATGCACATGGGAAATAATTTCTCGAACGTTTGATCTTCAGAGTTTTATCAATTGACCCGTCATGAGTAATCATTAGTATAGCAGTGTTTACACGATTTGTTCTGAGAAGTATAAACGGATGAAACGATGCCTAAGAGCTTTAACCATTTCCTATTATTATAGGGTTTCTTATCTGAATACTAACTAATAATTATAAGACCATAGAGTCGCTGACTAACTGACTGACAATCAACGCATAGCCTAAACCAGCGATAAAGTCATTCAGGGTGCTTCCTTTGATAGAGATGGGATGTGTTTTCTTACACTTCTTTTTAGTCCCTCGCGCCCGTGACGTAGCAGACACCCTCTTTATTAACAACTAGATATGCCTTGCGGTTTTTTCCAAGTGGAAATAAATTCCCACACGACTTTTTTTTACAATAAAAAAACACTTAACATCAAGAGACTTGTGGCATTCAGGTGTAAAAACTAAAAATTTAGCCTATGATACTCAGCTTTCTAACAACGAAAACATTTTGAAAATTGGATGATTAGTTCCGGATTTCACCTCCTACTATAAACGCACTAACTTTACCTATAATATTAGTATAGATAACTCTGATACATTGTATTACTGAAGCCGTGTAAATTTTATATTAAAACTATGTGCGCCCCGCGGCTTCACCCGCGTGAAACGCTACATGTAGAGCATCAGCTCGTGGTGACTTTTCATTGGATCATTAATGTCTTAATTAAGTCAAAATAAAGAGAGGTAACAAAAGAACCACGATTATGAAGGAGATAGAAATAGATGGGTTCTCTAACTATAGTACCTAAATTCTTAATATGTAGATAGTTTATAAGATAAGAATAAGAACTCGTCACAGAATAAGAACTCGTCACAGACCTTGACTTTATAAACTTTGTAGATGCATAACATTTCGAAGCTTTCAGAAGACTTTTTATCTTTTTTTTAACTTTAGTTAGATGGTATTAAAACTTCTCTTATTAGTATTAAAAATGTAGAGTCGTAAAAACGTTGAAAGATCTAACTTTTTAGTAAACGAGTATAACTCAACTCAAATAATTTATTATTTAGATATCTAGATGCTTGGATAGAAAGATAAGTTTTTTTTTTTTACTATTTACAGGGTAGCGTTTGACCACAAGTCACCTGATGTTAAGTGACGATGAGGTCGAAGATGGCGCCACACTACACCTGGACTGGGAACTGGCTCTCAAGTGAGGCTGCCGGAACACACCAATAGGTGCTTGGCGACAGATTCTTAACAAAAGGGTGGTAGCTAGCCAGGCGAGTACTAGAAAATACCCTACCACCAAGCTATGGTTTCATCACGATGTTTTCCTTCACTGAAAGCTCAAGCTCATTGTAGGATTCGAACCCACGTCCTACGGATCGCAAGCCGACGTCACTACCACTGAGCCATCATCGCTATAAAGTTAGATATACATAGTTTGGATACGATCCAAGTATCCTTGTTTCTAATTTCCATGAACCATAAAACCCATTTATATACATACTTAAAGGTATGAAAAAATAAAATGTTCTGCTTGTCAAAAACATAAAAAAACAAGTAAACTAAAATAAACCTGTACAGTCAGCGACAAAAGTAGCTGATCATACTCGATTTCTTAAATGCGTATAGGATCAGTAATGTTTGTTTTTTCTTACAACTTAAAAGGTAGCGTTTGACTATAACATTATACATATGATGTTAAGTGATGATTTGGTCGAAGTTTGGTATTTATGATGGTTAAGAGAATCAAAAAATGTGTTATTTTTCAGCGACTTTTGTCGTTGACCGTACTGTCATATTCATACTTAACTAGCGATCAGCCTTGTGACCCGTGTGTATATTATACAATTTTTAATACCGTAATTCACTCATTTGGGGATAATTTTAAAATTATTTCTAATGGCTCGACACAGTCTATTTACTTCCTAAATTTCTTGTTACTATGACTTACCATTTAGACTTAGGCAAAGCGTTGATTGTCGGTCAGTCAGTCAATCAGTGACACGACGACGACGGTTGTATATATTTAGACTAACAACTACTGACAAGGCTCGCCTTTTAGGGGGTCACATCAATGAGGCCACACAGGAGAAAATACTAGTCTCATATTTATATTTTCCTTCGATGATCTCACCAGAATTAGGAAAATAGTAACTTGATGAAACTTGTTGCCTATCTGTATATATATAATTCTACTGTACGTGTGTATGTCACGAAGTTCTCCTACACGGCTGGACCGATTTGAATGATTTTTTTTGTATGCGTTTGTGTGGTGCCCTGGATGGTTTAGATTCACAAATCAGTCCGGCAGATGGCGCTGCAGTCGGTATCTAGGTAGCAGGACAACGTCTGTCGGGTCCGCTAGTAACTTATATATATATAGAGTAAGCAATTAAGGTTACATTCCTAATTAAATAACGAACTATTTGCGCGTTTAGTAACGGTGCGATAAGGTATACATTAAGTTTAATTGAAAACAGGATAGGGTTTAATAAATTAAATTCTGTACAGCACTGCCGCCTTAAGCGGTTTATGAAAGAGCTATGTGCCCAAACGAGTAGGGTACGTAAATAGTTGAGGCTTTTATTTTTCTTTGACAATGACGTACTTACTTTCTTTACTTTCTCATATATTTCTATTAGTAGTTATTATATCTCATCATTATGCACACCACAGGCAGTTCCTCTTGAGAGCCAGTTCCCAATCCAGGTGTAGCGTGACGCCACCTTCGACCACATCGTTACTTAAAATCAGGTGACTTGAGGCCAACGCTACCCTGCAAGTAATAAAAAAAATATATGGAGAAAGTGAAATTGCAGGCAGATATAAAATATGCTGAACAATACAATAAGTATTGTGTTACTAGTAAGAGTGGGTTTTGTTTTGTTGTATTCATACAAAGGAGGGGAGGGGTTTTTAAGAAATCCTTTATTTTTAACGTTATAGAAACTTCTTTTGAACATTTCATATTTCTAGACCCACCAGTTTAGGCTGTGTTCCACCTGCCACAGTGTTAAGAATGTTATTATGTAATAGATAAAGGTAAGTAAATAATACAGTAGGTAGATATAGAATACTACATCGGTTAGGTATCAGTACTAACCGATGTAGTTCTTGTATGTGTATTAGTTCAGTGTTCAGATAGAGTGATCAGAGCAGATCCGCCATAACTGTAACGATTGGGAGAAAATAAGCATTCTATAAAAAGAGCCTTAGAAAGACCTGTACTCTAGACAGCTAGCTCTTAAACTATAGAGCTTTGAATAAAGTTCACGCGTAGATAATGTATTCCACGCTTGGTGAGCTCATAGTTTTTAATAGACATGCGTATAGTAAAAAAAATTACGTCTGGTTGTCTGTCGATTACATTGGAAATCCATAGTTTTTACGCTGATAATTGTAATTTCTGTCACGACTTAAACTGAGTTAACTGATTGTATAGACAAAACACCGTAATGAAACCAAATCTTGGTGGTAGAGTATTTTCTAGTCCCTGCCCGGCTGGCTACCACTCTCAAGTTAAGAATCTGTCGCCAAGCACCTATCGGCAGCCCCACTTGAGAGCCAGTTCCCAATCCAGGTGTAGCGTGGCGCCATCTTCAACCACATCGTCACTTAACATCAGGTGACTAGTGGTCAAACTCTACCCTGTAAGTAGTAAAAAAAAAACATATTTCTGCTGCAAATTTCATGCCTGGACTGGGAACTGGCTCCCAAATGAGGCTACCGGAACACACCAATACGAGTAGTTGCACGATAGACTCTAGAGGAATCAATATCTATGATTGTGTCTTGTAATTCTATGTATGATTGTTTAAAACTGAAAGTGGAGCTTTCCGAAATCATACCTATTCATCAAAGAACTTAGGTATGTAATCTATATTACTAATACTAGTACACATTTCTATTTAGAGTTACATGTTGTTTTTTTTTTAATATTACCTGAGAACTGCTTAATTTTTACTCAAGTATATCTTGTATCGTTGTTTTGTTGACAAGTCACTTAATGTTAGATGACGATGTAGTCGAAGGTGGCACCACGCTACGCCTTGATTGAGAACTGGCCAATCTGGATAACAATCACTGACTGACTTAGAGCTTTTAAGAAACTAAAATGCGAGGAACTATATGGGATGAAAATCCACGAGCATATCCCCAAGTATCGTCTAGTCAAAGCAACTGCAATTTCATTACGGGTATTAGCCACACTGTCACCTATTCTGCAGGCACGGAGAAACGCCTAGGTCGCTAGGCGCGCTGACTTCATAATGAAAGGTGTGTCCGAGGAATTCAGAATCGGCGAACGGATTATTATTGGTGCGTCAGACAATTAGACTGGAACTGGTTTGAAAATTAAGACGGAGCAGGTTTTCTTAGGTTTTGAAAGATAATGCTTTAAAAATAGAAGTGATCGGTTGCAGCGTTCGAGAAGGTTCAGAAGGCATAGGGATGCATCCTGCTGTATGTCAGTTATGGTGAAATATGCTGAACATTTTTTAGAACAACCTATAGGTGCCATGTTTTGTGCAAATATTTTTTTTAATTTTTATTGTGATCTTTTCTTTTAAACATTACCGCTACTAACTACGAGTGTATTACGCCTTCCTCTACCGTCTTTTGTTAGCTGAAGAAAAACAAAGGAAGGTGTATTCAAGTCGACGCGTATTATATTTTTTTTCTATTGTTAAAAAGGTCTTCTACGTTTTTGTGTTCTTAAAAATGACCTCTCTCAAAAGAACGACCTTTTAGTGTAAAAAGCTAGGGCCGAACTTGAGAACGTAGAGGAAGAAACTGCTTCTTGGTTTCCCAATAAGTACAATTTGGGAGCCTTCAAGCCAAGAGTGAATAGATATCTTCTATGCAAGCATGTTCCATCATCGACCTCGTCAGCATTACCATTAGGTGTGATTAAGATCAAATGCTTTTGAATTATGCTAATAAAAAAACTACATAGGTACGTGAAGCTATGTTAGATTAGGACAAACATAAGTTAGATAAAAGATTAGGACTTACTCTAGGCACAAAGCTTTGATCAAGTTGATATAGAATGTAAATACTTAAATGGCTAATAAATATTTCTTTCAAACTCTCAATTCTATGTTTTATTGATAGCTAACTAACGTCAAACTTGTCCATTCTGACCATACTCTGACAGTTCATACTAAACAAAATACTCGTACTCCCTACGCGAACTGTGACCCGCCGTGCCCATATTTATGCCGAGGTCAGGCAAAGTAAGCACATATTATGTGTATTAAATTTTTATATCCGACTAACCGTGAACTTTGTTGTTTTTAAAAACAGACCTTTCAACAAGTATGTAGGTATCTACACAGCAAATTTACATGCCTTAGCAACATAGGAGTTAGGACTAAGCAAAAAGAGATTTTAAAGAATGTTAATGTAAGTATTATTATCTTCATTAACAGTATCCAAATATATTATATACCTATCTGTACAAGTTTTCTGACTCATAAAAAAATGATCACCATCATCATCACCATCAGCCAGAAGACGTCCATAGCACCGTAAAGCAGTGGGACCACGAGAAACCAGTCAACGCGACGCTTCAAAGCAAGAACATACTCGTATTTTATTATCCAACAGTTTTACGCAATCGTCATGCTATGAACTTAGCTTTCAGTAAGATTCTAACGCCGAGCACCGGTGTGTTCCGACTTTTGGCCCCGCTTAAGACAGTTTCCAAATCAGGTGTAGCGTGTGTGATGCCACCTTCGACCACATCGTCACTTAGCATCAGGTGAATTGTGATCAAACCAAAGAGGTCAAAGGTAAAACTCTACCTTGAATAGACAAGTAGGTAACTGTTATAAAAAATGAAAATGTCGTGGTGAAATCATAGATTGGTTGTAGAACTTGTAGAGCATTTTCTATTAAGTACCTACCAATTTTATTTTAATTGCCTACCTAGTGAGGCTGCCGGAACACACCGAAAGGTACTTGACGACAGATTCTTGTCTTGTAACTTTTTCGGATGTTACTAGCTCACTTTTGAGCCAAAAATCCCAATTTAGGCTTAGTAGCGTGGTATAACCTTCGACCACATCGTCACTTCATCAGATAAGGTCAAATGAAACTGTGGAAAGTAAGAGAAAAATTTACGACTGAACTCTACTTCATTCAATGAAACTTTTTTTGTAGTTATAGTTTTAGGGAAGGCCGACATCAAGTCTAATAGATAATAAAACTATGAGCACGCGGCAATGCAATTATTTAGAGGCCATTTCTTTCTCCGTATCTACGCGAGAAGTAGGGCGTTTCAAATAACTTTTCTGGGAACTGTGCGGTTGATTGCCAAGCGCTCGGTGCACCACTGCCATTGCCAACCAATAAATGTTAAAGACCTGTCAATGACTTGTCAATAGTCAATAGTCAATAGTCAATAGTCAATTTTATTTATTCAATAGGATACATTGTGATCACTTTAAAACGTCAAACTTAAAACTAGCTACGCCTGTTCCAACCTCCTTACGCCGGCAAAAGAACAGGCAAGAAACGCCCGGCAGGTAATTTTTTTGGCGCGATCACATTGACAATTTTATTCTTATTACTAATTGATTGAATTGGAGCAAGTTCACTAAAATCCCAAGCTTTTTTTTTTGTCATCTAATGGTCCGATATTTTTTAATTAGCTTTACTAATAAGATTTCTCTTGTTTGGTTGTACACATTGGGATATGGGAACATGAATATTAATGAGTTGCGGGATCACAACCAAAGCAGACCAGACCCCACAAGCAGCACCCGTTCACGAGTTGACGCATGTGCCAGCCATCGCTCTCCTCGACCATATGAGAGGGAAGAGGGCGACCCGACACACGACGCCGCCGCAAGCAAAGTCACTTTCGTGAGTATGACTGTTTTGGCTGTTTACCGAAAATGGTTAGAATAGGGGAAATAGGGAGAATAGGTAGATAGAAAGAAAGATAGATAGATTAACTACAATCCCAAGCTTGTTTGTCATCTAAATAGTCCGATATTTTATAATAAGCTTTACTAATAAGATTTCTCTTTATACGGACTTGAAATTTTGCTATCGATAAGTCTTGAATTTCACTTGGGATTTTGTTGAAAAAGCGTACACATTGACCTTTGAACGAGTTGCTAACTTTTTGGAGCCTAGTAGTGGGTACAGCAATTTTATCTTTGTTTCTAGTATTAAAATTGTGATAATCACTTCTCTTTTTGAAGCTATTTAAATTTTTCCTTATGTACATTAAATTTTCATAAATGTATTGACAAACAACTGTCATTATTTTAATTTCTTTAAACTTAGTCCTTAAAGATTCTCTGGGGCCCACCTTGTAAATCGCACGAACAGCTCTCTTCTGCAAAACAAATATAGTGTTTATATCAGCAGCGTTTCCCCACAGCAATATTCCATAGGACATAATGCTGTGGAAATAGCTGAAGTAGACTAGTCTGGCTGTATCAACATCAGTAAGGTGACGGATCTTCTTTACAGCATATGCTGCAGAACTAAGTCTGCTCGATAGACTGACAATATGTGGACCCCATTGCAATTTGTGATCTAAAGTTATACCTAGGAATACTGTAGTCTCTACAAGGTCCAATTTTTCGTTCTTAATCTTTAAATTTGTTTGTACTTCTTTAACATTGGGTAGCACAAATCTCAAACATTTGGTCTTCTTTTCATTTAACATCAAATTGTTTGCATCAAACCAGTCTGTAACTTTGGAAAGAGCATTGTTCACTTGCTAAGCAGTAAAAAAATAATAAATACAAATTAATTTATGTACCTATATAAATCCGGTAGGTAGCTTTATTTACAAGGTATGTAGTACAACTAAAAAAAAAATTAAAAAATAATTTAATAGTACGTTTTAAGACAGCAAAAAATATATTTTGTTTTGAAGGTTGTTGCGTTGATTTGGAGACGGAACGAGTTCCGAATTGTGGCCCAAAAGCTTCGCGCATACAACGGGCGAAAATGACATCTGTTTACGATTACAAGCAACAATTCTCTTCTAAAAAAAATGAATAGTTTTTTTTTTTTTTTTTTTTTTGTTTTGTTATGGCGTCACACGATTAGTGTATTTGCCAGTGTCAAGTATAAAAGATTTCAAACTCAGAGAGTTGAATCAAGTTTAAATGATGATGGTGATGATGATGATGAGATGATGGTGATGATGATGATGAGATGATGGGATGAGGATAGTGTTTAAGTAAAGTAGTGGTGCTTTACTTAAACTTTACACGGACTTTTTTGGAGCAACTTGAAAAGTCACTTTCACAACTTTATTTCAATTTCCCACACTCGTACACATTAACGAACACATAATGGTTAATAATCCACTAATATTACACATTATCACTCGAAGAAACACAAGTTTTGGAAATAAAAACAAAATTTTCACGTTGACAATTCGATTGCCGCCAAAAAAGTCCAAAAATGAATAGTTAAAATATTTGTAGCTTGTGTCCGCAAATTATCTAGCGCCATCTATCCATGGTTTAGATTAACTTTTTTTTCTTAGTTCTGCTGTCAGAATACTTTTCCTTCTCATAGATTGTCATGTGTCAAAATGTCATATGTCAAGAATGACATATGACATTTTCGTTCTGCGTCAATCATCAATCTTGTCTTGTCAATGTCATTCACTGTGAATGTGAAACGTCAGGCCAGTCATTGGTCAATCAAACTTTCATTCAAAAGGAAAACATTTCAAAATTTTGGAGGCCTATTTTTAACTTTTTCCCACGTTTTAGATTAAATTACTTTCTCTATTTTGTAGTGAAGTATTTTCTATACAGTTGAAAATGGGACGCAAATCTCAATCTAAACAAACTTCGAAGAAAACTTCAGGAAAGGAAAACAATAAGTTTGTTCTGCAAAAACGAAAAGAACTTGCTGTTCTCGTAGATAAAGTGTTAAGATTAACTAGCGTTTTTCAAGCCACGACTTTTGCAGCGAAAAGCTGGGAGCACCATTTAGAAATCGACACTATTCTTAGGGAAATCATCAACTTGGAATACCCTCAGGCTAAGAGTGGCCAAAAGTATCGCCGAAATAACATCGGCAACTATTTGAAGTGGCTAAAGGAAAACGGAGTTAAATTTGATGGTAAGAATTTACCTTTATGAATAAGTTATATGCTGAGTGCATTAACTAATTTATTTATCTCAATTCAGTTATATACTATCTGAAACTGTACTTTATATTATCCAAGTATTCACGACCAATCATGACACATCACTAGTTGTGATTCACATCATCAAGATGTAAATGTATCTTTGCCGCTGTGAAGTAGCCTGCAATTGCTTATAAAGTTTACCTACTTTATCTCTCTCGCCTCTATACATCATTGTCTCTCGCCAAGTTTATTAGTAATTGGCAGCCCCTAATAGCGAGCCGCTCTAGATCCCTAGTCAGTCTTTTAAAAAGTCTGCCTCGATTCACCTTTTATCTATAACATTATTGTAAAAGGTAACATTTATGAATTTGTGTATGAGGTAACCGGAAACTATTGATTTGATTATGAAAACTTTTATTAATTTAGAAATATATCCCTGTGTGATAAAAATCTTGCAGAATCCTCCGCAAGTGTAAGACTGTGGAGCACCGCTAGTATATTGAATACCTAATTATTATATTTCCAACAACAATTAATGTGTTCTAAAAACAAAATAAAATAAAAATAATAATGAAATAATAATATATTAATGTGTTGTAAAAATGTTGATGATATTGCCTATATTGCACAGATAACTCTGGACCTTCATTATGAATTGAGTAGAAACCAATAAAACAAATACCTAAATTCCTATTTTCAGGTATAGAAATAGCAGAGTTTGAAGGCTATGATCTTGGTCTCAAAGCTACCAAAGACTTCAAAGAAGGATCTCTTCTCCTCACGGTTCCTTCTCAAGTGATGATGACGGAGAAAAATGCAAAAGAGTCTGATCTAGCAGATTTTATATCTGTAGATCCATTATTGCAGAACATGCCAAATATAACTCTAGCTCTCTTCCTGTTACTAGAGAAATATAATCCAGGTAATGGGCTCTCTGAATTTATGAAAGAGAGAAGATATTATCTTATGTATTGATTGTTGATTTCGTATATTATTATGTAGTTTTTGTAGGTAGTTCAATAAAAAGTATTTTTGGAAATGACCTTGAATGGTGTGTAATGTTTAAATAGCACAATATATATTGTTATGTAATGTACAATATATATTTATGTATGAAAAATCCTCAGGAATTACTTTCAGAATATAATACCAACATTCTGATGTCACACATCAGAATCCAATTATGTATATCCAAGTTCATTATTTGAAATTCAATTTCAAATCATCTTGTAGATCTATAAACAATCTTTTTAACAAATAAACATACAATAAAGATAAAGGCCATTATTACCTAGAATTATCAAGTTAAGTCAATTTTTTATTTATTTCAGAATCCTTTTGGAAACCATACATTGACAGCTTACCAGAGAAATATTCAACCATTCTGTACTTCACCGCTGAAGAATTGTCTGAACTTAAGGTACCAATATATTTTATGAATAAGTACTATTCAAAAAAAAATTTAAAGGAAGGAAAGAAGATGGGTTCTATCATGTCAAAGTCTTCTTTCACTGCTTTGAGCAGTGGAAAATTTGCATATGTAGGTGTGATGTGTAAATATGTACATGTTTTATTATATGGACCAATAGCTTGTTCCATCATTTGGTTAGTAACAAACATTTAATATATCCCAATGTGCACAACCTCTTAGTTTTAAATTAGCTCATAGTGTAATATAATTATGTTTAAACGCGGAATAACCTAATTATCTTATAAGAAAATGTGTTGACAACAGTACGGGCCTCGAGCTTGTAGTGGAAAACTTTGTCAATAAAATAAAAAAAACATTTAATATAAAAACCAAATCAATATCTTTTCAAATTTCAGCCATCTCCTGTCTTCGAGTCTTCACTGAAGCTATTCAGAAGTATTGCCAGGCAATACGCATACTTCTACAACAAGGTTTATACACTCGATATACCTGTCCTAAAAAAACTACAAAATGTTTTCACATTTGATAATTACAGGTAAGTAAACACTACATCCAGTTTCTTTCCCATTATCATTTTATTTCTAACTAAAACAAAGGTATGAAATAAATTATGAAATTGCACATGCCACATAATACTGGAATCACCAATAAATAAAATAAAGTATGTAAGGTAAAAATGCAGCCTTTGCTACTTACACTAACTTATACTAACATAATATTATGTTTCCTACTCAGTAAGGTTTGATAGTTTTTTCAGGTCACTTATTTCTTATGCAATTGTCCACATTAGTTGGTAACCATCAAAGTTGCCTATTGAAATGGTTTTCGTAACGAATCCCACATGTAATCAGGGGATTCCTTACCATTTCTCGAATCCAATGTGTTCAGGGTATAAATATTCGACGAGAGCATTGGACTAATGCTTCGGCTACTGCTATTATTTTTATGACCTTTCCTATTCTCGAATACTGGTGTAGGAACATGTTCATCGGAAAAGCTTTTCTTCCGAGCCATTGTTCTTTGATGCTGCCACCTATACACTAAGTAAGTCAGTAAGAATAATACCATAGCTAGCCCAGCGATACTCGTAGTTGCGACTGTTACCGATTTGATATTCTGACTCGGTATTTTATCCAAAACACCAGGCGCTTTTGTTGTTGGAGTTTCCTCTGCCCTTTCATAAGTATTAAAGTCTATGTTTTCATTCGACACAGAATCGATGTTGCTATCGAAATCTTTGAGGTGCTGTAAATCTTCTAGCACAATCAAGCCGTCACCATCCAAGTCTTCGTTTAATACTGGCTTTTTAATTTGTTCCGCTGGTATTAATCCTGAAACAAAGAAAGAATTTATGTTTACTGTGTTTTCTGTAGACACAAACAGAGTTCTTCTTTCAACTTACCACTTGCCGGAGCCCTTGTTAGTTCTCCAGTTTGGTTTTCATAATTCCTACGCATGAGAGAGAATATTTCATTCCAGCTGACGACATCGTCCTGGTTATCATTGTACACATGTATTACTCTACTTTCTCGTATTGTATCTGTTCCGTTTCTAACGTCAGTCGTATTTACAACAGTTATAGAAGATTCATAAAGCTTGCCTTGAGAATCTTTGTTCCAAGTAGTTTTATCGAGATTGGTTTCGTTTTTCGAGATATTATGGAATAATGACATTATACCCATATTTTCCGCGTTCTCATTGACATTTTTGCCAAAGTCCATTATGACTGGAATATTAACTTCAGTCTGCATTGGAAGCGTTACAGAATCCATTGTAGTTGCTTTTGTAGTTGTGTCGTGATTGTTTGCATCCAACAGAGCTCTCAGTGGATAAGTTTCTTTAGATATCGGCTCTATCAACGATTTAGATAGGAATGGTTCCGGTGGATTTGTCTCTTTAGACGCGTTGTGGAATATGTCAGCTAAATGCACATGGCTGGATCCACGCTCCCTGTGCTCGACCAATTCACTTAGAGTCATGTTTCTTTCCTTCAATATCTTTGAGAGTCTTTCACTTGCTGAAATAAAAGTTGTGGGATAAGAATTAATTAGCCCATTATACAGTTTTGGTTGATTAATAGAAAGTTATTATTAGGACGTTAATAAGTATGAGGACGTTTATGTTATTTCAATACGGTCTTAATAATGAACATTAAATATTTAAAAAAATTATATTCATTATTAGAATGTTAACGGTCGAAAACGACCATGGTGGGAACATATTTCCCTTCGATAAAATGCCTAGGATTTAGCCGTTTTCCTGTGCCTCCCATCATACAGTCGGTCCCTCGGAGCCGCCGTACATTACGTCATTGCCGTTCAAGAAACTTTCACCCCTCGGAACGGTTGTCCGAAGCTTTGGGAAGCTGCTAGTTTTAAAAGACACAAACCGTAGGCGTTTGTGACTAAGATTATTCAAATACGTACTTTGAGTGTCATTAAAAATTTCTTCAATTTCAATTTTTGCAGTTTCTTCTGTTGACATCGGTATATAAACAAACTGAGTCGTGGTGGTTGTCCTGGGTGAGGATTTTTTTGTTGTTTTCGTTCTGTTTTCACGTCTATGTGGTGCCTTGGTGGTCAAAAAGTCCTCTAAGATTGTTATGTCATCTAATTTGGTTTCTGGTATTTGAGTTTGAGCAATAAATTCGGATGATGATACTAAATTAGGAATTCCAAAAAGATTCATCATTATGTCGTCTTGAGGAGATTCAGTTGTTAGATTTTTTTGTTTTAGTCGCTTTTTCTTAAGCCTATTATTGAATGCTTGTCGCCGTAAACCCGATGCGTTGACTGCTTGTATTGTGGTGGGTAGCACGACTGGCTTATCAGTTACATTTACTATTGGTTGCACAATATCTACATTATTTACAACATCTTTGTTAGTGTCTATTTTATTCTGTCTATTGATATTAATGACAATATCGTCAATATTCTCGCTTATAACATTTGGTTCATTTTCAGTTTCATCTTTTGTACAATTTTTGATATCATTTACCATAGTTGTTTCTTCAATCATATTGGCTGTCGTTGTTTCTACGTCCGTTTTATTGTTAACATCTTCGTTACTAATACGCTTTTTCAATGTGGGCATTAGATCTTTCCATTCCTGAGTTGAATTTCTCCTCCTGTTATTAAAATATTTTCTCGCATTTAACGCTATCATGTCTCTACTGATTTGACTTTTATATGTGGTATTCATCATTGGTCTAATGCGTTGCTTCCTTCGCATAGCTGTTGGAAACCTGCGTATGTTTGGGCGTATAGGCGCTTCTTCTACTACAGTAGGTTTTTCTGTTGTTGTTAACTCCACTTCTACACTTGTAGTTATGTCCTCATCAGCGTTTTGTATAGTCGTCTGTGTCGTTGCAAGATTTTCACTCGCTGAATTTGCTACGTATTTGGTTTGTGAATTAAGCAACAATTTTTCCTCGTTTGATTCCTTTCTACTCCTTTCAGTAACCTGGATATTTTCATGTGACTCCTCTGATTTTAAAATTGATAACACCTCTTCTTTTCCGTGAAGCAGATCTGCAAGTGATAGATTATGTTGCTGCAGTATTTCACTTAAGCTGGTTCCATTGGATTTCTTCAATAATTCTTTCAATGTTAGCGGATCTATGGGTCCTTCTTTCTGTAACGAAACGAAAAAAATATAACATTGAATTGATCCATTAATTGCAAGAATACGTTACATAATTAGGTCTCAAATTGTTATTTCGACAATGTGTTCTGCCAGTAAGCAGGTGTGCCAATATTAAAAATTGTTCTAATAATCTAAACGTCTAAAAAAATCCTCAATATTATGAAACAGTTACTAAGCCAATCACTAAATACTTCTTAAATTTTAATGACATACGAATATATTAGTAAATCTGCCATACCATACCTAGGTACATTTTAAATACCATAATATGATAAGAGTGTACGTATATTTATACTACTAAATCTACTTTTAGGTGATATTAAAGACGCCCAGGCGTTAATGTTACAATTTAATTAGACATTTTAGAATGTTTGAATGCTATTAGTTCAAACATTCTAAACTAGTTGTCAATTTCTGTAGTTATTTCTCTGATCCTCACCATACTGCCGTAGTCTAGGAGAATTTGCTAGTCAGTCATAGTAAAACCGCTGATGTACTCTACTATTGATAATAATATTATGTATTTTCTTAATATTGAATTAATAGTTTTTTGTTATATTTGTTTTTCTGTTGTTTTCTCCATCTACCGGAAGTAATAGCCCCCATATTTCTATGCTTGGAAATAGGTGAAGATAGTATTTTCTTTGGTATTTCTCCTCGTCGTGTCGTCGTAATTACATGTTTCTCCTATAAAATTTGAAATGCAAAATGAAATGGAATATATAGTTTATAAATATGATTAAACAATTTCAAAAATTGATACCTACCCAAGCCTTCTCTGCTTCTTTAAAAAAGTCTGGCGATTTACTTAATATTTTAGCTCTCATGTTTTTTCTATCTTCTTCCATCTTCAGTGCAAGTACCAAACTCGTGTCTTCGGGGGAAAATTCGGATAAAGATTGATCTTCAGCAATTTGAGGCCTTCTTTCTTTTCCATAATTTGTTTGCGAAAACTCGTTATTTTTGTGTTCGCTATCATCTATGTATTTGACATAAGTTTCATCTTGACCATCGTTGACTTTCATCTCTGTGTCCTGGAGTAAAGGTTTTGTTGAGTGATTTCGATTATTGTCTTGGTCATTATAGTATTGGTCTACACCCACTGTGTCTCTATCTGTCGTCACATGCTCATCTTGTTTTCGGGAACGTTCGTCAGCATGGTAGCCACTGAATTCACTGAATTCAGGCCAGATCTCTAGCGAAGGTCGTTTCCTTCTCTGCCCTCGTCTTCGTATTGGTCGATCTTCTTCTACTGGTGAACTCCAAATTTCAGGTCTTGGCTCTGGCTTTTTCCTCCTTCTTTTTGGCATTTCTGACGGTTTTCTTTCAACGCTAGCGTCCACATCGAAGTAGGGTCTGACTGGTTCTTCGGGAGAGCCGTATCTCTCCAATGGAGTTAACTCATCTGAAGAGAAAGCTTCTGGACGACGTTTTCGTTTGCGTCCCAATCTTCGTCGTCTTTCTGGTTCTCTGGAAGAACTATCCAGCCACGGGTCTTCTGGTGTTGATTGCTGCATCACTGGTTCCACTTCCAAAGTTCTCCATGGCTGAAACAATAAAATCAATGATTGAAGAACTATTTCAAATGCGTGGACACTGAATTGCCTTGCTGTCTGAACATTAAGTAAATTAATTCTTCGCAGTAAAACCAATGCTTTTTCTGTTTTAAACCAACCTAATATAAGAATTGTGGCAAATAGCCACATCGATCGACGAACCGATAAGCGATGGGGAAGAACGGTTCTCGAGTAACGACCATGAACCGGAAGACGCTCTGTAGGTAGGTCACTAGGTGTACCGACGACATTGTAAGAGTCGCAGGGAGCCGATGGATACAAATGGCTAATAGTCGTTCATGGTGGCGTTCAAAGGGGGAGGACTATGTTCAGCAGTGTATGTACTTCTTCCGGCTAATGATGATGAATATAAAAATTATTGAATTAAAAATTATTTATAAGTGATCTTTTTTGATTAAAATAGGTAGGTTAATTTAGCCCCCTCCTTCTCTGTTTCATCGGATACTTAGAAAGTTATGGCAATTGAAAAGAACGCTGCGAAATTAAACACGCGGGAATCACGGAACACAGCACCGCATCGACGCTTATGTCAACCGTACAAAAAAATATATAGTTTAAAAAACTAAAAAAAACACTTTAAAAACGCACTCAAAAATATAAAATAATTAAATTGACTTGTATTAGTTACGATATAATGGTTAATTCAAAAAGTGTGGAGCGTTTTTTGGTTGTGTGTACTTTTATTTACCCAGTAAAAGAAGCGCTCCACACTTTTTGAATTAACCATTATATCGTAACTAATACAAGTCAATTTAATTATTTTATATTTTTGAGTGCGTTTTTAAAGTGTTTTTTTTAGTTTTTTAAACTATATATTTTTATTTTTTGACTTTTTAGTCTTTTGTTACCAAGTCCAATCTATCGGACTCATCAAAAGGAATCATATGAGCCCAAACTCGAGGGGTTTACTAGTAGCCATTGCAGAGATCCCCTACCCACCTTCTGGCTGCATCATCAGACCCTCGTCACCAAGTTCAATCTATTGGACTCATCAAGACGATTCACATGAGCCCAAACACGAGGGGTTTACTAGTAACCACTGCAGAGATCCCCTACCCACCTTCCGGTTGCATCATCAGACCCTCGTCACCAAGTCCAATCTATTGTACTCATTAAGACGATTCACATGAGCCCAAACACGAGGGGTTTACTAGTAACCACAGCAGAGATCCCCTACCCACCTTCCGGTTGCATCATCAGACCCTCGTCACCAAGTCCAATCTATTGTACTCATTAAGACGATTCATATGAGCCCAAACACGAGGGGTTTACTAGTAGCCAGCGAAGAGATGCCCTACTCACCTTCCGGCTGCATCATCAGATCAGGTCGATGATACCAAATTATTGCATTGTCACCGAGATTACATACACATACAAAGTTTCAAGTCGATACGACAATTAGAAGTAGGTGAAAATTGACTTCTAAGATTTGATTACATTGTTAGTTAGTTAGTTAGTTAGTTAGTTAGTTAGTTAGTTAGTTAGTTAGTTAGTTAGTTAGTTACAAGTCAAGCTAATAAAAGTGTTTTAATAAAAATAAGAAATTACTCGACTAACTGTTAAATGATTGCACACATGCTCTTTCGTAACCGTCACGCTAATTCTAGCATATCAACGCATTTTTCTTGTTCATCTTACTTAAGGAGACAGTGTTACTTAAATCAAAGAATGCTTAAATGGTGGTTTATGCTCTACATATTGCGCTTAGGTACTGTTTGTTAATTTGCTTTAGGAAAAAGTGTAGGTACGTGGATGCCGTGTGAACATTTATGTACAATAAAATTTGCAGTTGGTAAAAACGCTAGCGTGTTTAGTAATCGTGTCCTCGTTAATATGTCAACACTTAAACACCTTGTCGCAATAACTTTTTTTCTACTTTGGTTTAAGAAGTACAAGGAGAGTCAACTTTTTACTATGACACGTTGCTTAGATGCATCGTTTTTAGTAAACTTTTCTTTCCTTCCTTCTCAGAATGATTAAATTAAGAAGGTACTCGTTTGTTAATCAATGATGTTTCCATTGCGTGCGCTTAATTTGTGGTACTGTTGGTTGTTTAACGATTTTTATTTCTAATCGTTCCGGAAACACAGTTCTGAAGCCATAAAAAATGTCGGTAAATTATAATGTTGACTGTCCAATCAGCTTCTATATACCTCGGTAGAATCATTAAGGTTTAATTTCTATTTCTCGATTGAAGTAATGCTTACTATACCCATATTTTTTATCACACTTCATCGACACTAATCACACAAATATAATATGTAAATGCGAATGTTGAGTGTGTGTGTATGTTTAGTAATTCTGCAACGGATCAACGGATTGTAATAAAATTTGTAATGGAGATAGATAACACACTAGTCTATAGAGGTAAACCCGCGGTTAAACCGCGGGGTGGCGCTGATAATATGAGGTGACTATACACTGCATTCTTCTCGTCGCTTCACTGACTCGTTGATCAGCATAATAATGATATCTAATATTTTGATATTTCGTGGTTTACTTGTGAAGAAACCTGAGGATGTTTGTTTTACGTGTCATGATAACCCTGGACTTTCACAAAACCAAGTGGTGGTATAGTACCTAGGGTAAAATGACGCTGACACCCGCCACCCCGGTCTTCTTGAAAACACGATCAATACAACTTGTCGAAACGTCAAGGTAAAATATAAACAAAGCATTTCAGTGCGATTTATAAGTCCCGTTTCCCGTCCCAAAAAGATCTTATTGAAATTTGTTGAGAAGATAGTTGAAACCCTGGGGAAGAACATGGGATAAAATTGATGTGCGATAAACTATTCCTCGTGGGAGTAACCGTTGGGACAGCTATGAAACTGTACAAACTCTTTAACTCCAATTTATGGTCACGCATTCTAACCTTTTTTGGTTTGAATAATCATAAGCAAAAGCAAATATGTAGGTACGTATATAATTGCCGGAAATAAAAAACCCTTGCCTATAATTTAAGATTATCTAACACGTATAAAGGTCTACTGGAAAGGTCGGTTATTATTAATTTATATCTTGTAACCGGTAGGTCACGCTTAAACATGTAATTACATGCAATTACATAGCATAAGACTTTTCGGAAATAGGTTCGTATGTATAATTAATTAATAAAGTGGAACTCCTATATTTATAGATTATCATCATCATCAGCCTATTACCATTGACATATATTATGCTCTTACAACAAACAAAGTCACAAAGGAAACCTATGTATATGTCGGTTTTTGTCACACACATTTTCTACCAACTAATTATATATAAAACATGCCGAATTATTTTATTAGGCAGTTAACACATATAATTAGAAACCAATAAACCTGTCATTTTGTGATGAAAAGCGACCAATGCGAACTTCTATTATTTTTATGCTTCGATCTTTGTCTCAATGACATACATTTAATTACGGAAGTATGTGGAAGATATTATTAATAAAGGCTCGTTCGATAAATTGTTTATTATTTATTAACATCGAAATGTATTAGCTTGATTTTTGTGTGTTTCTTTCTATATTAAAAACATAAAAACTAAACGAATAACTATAAAATATTGCTAAGTGCCGAAACATAATTTAAAAAAGGTTAGAGTTACCCGCTAAGAAATACGAATTTGTATATTTTTTCATTCGAAGAAAAAAAGATAAAACTTTTGCGAAGATTTGCTAGAAGTACTATGTATATTTACAATTTGATATAACCAATTATTCCGTCATGTTGTTTAACCGTGCATATCATTACCTACATATTTAAATAAATATAATGAAGTTACCTCATCGAGAAGAAAGTTACAATACCGAATAAACGGAGGCATAACGCGATGTAGTGAAAAGTGGAAAGTAGTACCGTACCGGTTTGCAAGCTCGGTCCGTCCAAGCGCTTCGACTTATGGAAATAAAGGTCTTAGTTAATACGTAATACTTTTGTAATAATATTACACTGCAATAGCTTGAATGAGAACCGATAACAAAACGTTTTTGTTGTTATTTGGTGTATACTAATAAGTATGTTTGTATTCTTTTGATTGTGGCCTTGTTAAAATTTTAATGCCAATCAATTATGTAGTTAGAATTATTTTATTTTAATTTTATTTTATAGGGCTGGCTTACAGCTACTAATACAACATAGTTCAAAAAGTAAATTACAAAAGCCTCCACAGATAGGAAGAGAAATAATTAATAATTAACATTGTTTATTTAATTGTTTTGGGATAAGCAGTAGATATTTCCACTCACCGATGACGTTTCACCACAAAGCCGCTTTTACGGTTATTCCTTTTTTTAAGTCAAAATTACCGCTCTGTTATTATCTAACCAAAAATGTTATCATATGTTATGTCTTTATGTGAAAAGTTCAAAATCCTGACTAAATAATGACATATCAACGCACAGAATCAACCGCTGCCTAGTCCTAAAGCCATGAAGTTTCATAGCGATGATGGCTCAGTGGTAGTGAGGTCGGCTTGCGATCTATAGGACGTGGGTTCGAATCCTACAATGAGCTTGAGCTTTCGGTGAAGGAAAACATCGTGATGAAACCATATCTTGGTGGTAGGGTATTTTGTAGTACTCGCCTGGCTAGCTACCACCCTCTTGTTAAGAATCTGTCGCCAAGCACCGATCGGTGTGTTCCGGCAGCCTCACTTGAGAGCCAGTTCTCAGTCCAGGTGTAGCGTGTGGTCAAACGCTACCCTGTAATTAGTAAAAAAAAATGAAGTGGATGACATCATTTCGTAGTACAGGGGTGCACTATCAAAGTGTTTTTTTTAAATTATACATATGTGGGTCAAATGTGGTTTTGTCACAGTTTGTATAGAAAAAAATAACTGCAATTTAACAGCGCAGTTTTCATGTTGTGTATTATACATGCAGCGTCATACCATTACTCTAATTACACTGGTGCCACCTACACTTAGCATGCTCCACTTGCGTTGCACCTACCCCCTGATTTCTAGACCAGTTTCCATACTAGAATCATCCCTCGCAAGCAACTCTAACTAGCGACCTTGTGTACCTATACATAAATGTGGGTCACGTCACTGCTTGATCAGTATTTTAAAACACTTTTATTAGCTTGACTTGTAACTAACTAACTAACTAACTAACTAACTAACTAACTAACTAACTAACTAACTAACTAACTAACAATGTAATCAAATCTTAGAAGTCAATTTTCACCCACTTCTAATTGTCGTATCGACTTGAAACTTTGTATGTGTATGTAATCTCGGTGACAATGCAATAATTTGGTATCATCGACCTGATCTGATGATGCAGCCGGAAGGTGGGTAGGGCATCTCTTCGCTGGCTACTAGTAAACCCCTCGTGTTTGGGCTCATATGAATCGTCTTGATGAGTACAATACATTAGACTTGGTGACGAGGGTCTGATGATGCAACCGGAAGGTGGGTAGGGGATCTCTGCAGTGGTTACTAGTAAACCCCTCGTGTTTGGGCTCATATGAATCGTCTTGATGAGTCCAATAGATTGAACTTGGTGAAGAGGGTCTGATGATGCAGCCAGAAGGTGGGTAGGGGATCTCTGCAGTGGCTACTAGTAAACCCCTCGAGTTTGGGCTCATATGATTCCTTTTGATGAGTCCGATAGATTGGACTTGGTAACAAAAGACTAAAAAGTAAAAAATAAAAATATATAGTTTAAAAAACTAAAAAAAACACTTTAAAAACGCACTCAAAAATATAAAATAATTAAATTGACTTGTATTAGTTACGATATAATGGTTAATTCAAAAAGTGTGGAGCGCTTCTTTTACTGGGAAAATAAAGTACACACAACCAAAAAGCGCTCCACACTTTTTGAATTAACCATTATATCGTAACTAATACAAGTCAATTTAATTATTTTATATTTTTGAGTGCGTTTTTAAAGTGTTTTTTTTAGTTTTTTAAACTATATATTTTTATTAGGGATGAATTCATGTCGAGCTACGGTACGAATAAATTCTGAAGCAATGAGAGCTCAGTGGTAATACCATAAGCCGCGAGATAGGTCACTATTTTAATTAAATTTAAAACAACAAATCGTTGTGCTAGGAAAAATGGCATACATCTGAATTTAAAATACCTATTTTATTTTCCTGCCCATTAGTACCACCTACTTACATAAAGGGTGAAATTAGTACCATAGAACAAAGTGGCACAAATAATAACCGCAAACGAAAGGAAAACTTCCATTGTTATGAAATTCTCCGCAAAAAAGAATAACTGCAGTGAATTCTAAACAATTTCCTATTGAAGCCAAGTGTTCTTTTAGTGCCATTAGATTTTTATTAAGGCGAAGATTGCAAGTTCAAGTGAAACATTAGGGTCAATTAGGTACATCCATTTTTCACTGTAACTAGAATCGAAAAATGAGCAAAATAAATATGTTAATTACTATGTTAAAAAAAGACTTCCTTTAAAGCATAATGGAAACTTTACAAAATTCTATAAATATATGATTGTATTTTTAATATTGCAAAACAAACTTTACCATACTAATATACTCTAGTTTTGCTGACTTGTGTTGCCATCTTAAATTGTGCTTACCTTTACGATCGCATGAAAATCGCACTCTAATTAAAAAAAAAATTGGCATAATTATGTTTCTATGGTCATAAGGACAAAATCTCATTTTTGGAAGTTTTTAGAGTTTTCAACCCTTTTGCTCCATTTCCATAAATAACAAGGACTAGTTAGAACGACCCGTGAATTAAAAAATACTCCAATTACAATAGTACATACTCCGAGGCATTTTTCGCAAATATTTTCTAGATTATTTATAGATGATTTTTTAAACGTTTTGTTCCTTTAAAACGGCTTGAGGTATACCAGTTGTCTGCGAGATGAGGTTACTCGGATCCGGGCCTTCGAATAATTGAAGTCTTAAACCTTGAAGTTTTTAACCTAACCTTACCTTAGTAATTTTCTGTCTTCATTTTCACCATAAAAATGCGACCTAAGTCCTAACTACACCTCAATTGTCGTTATCCGATAATTTAAAGGTCAAAGAAATAAAAAAGCTTAAATTAGTATTTACCTGTTCGTAACTCCGTGGCGTTCCCGTATCTAACATCCGTGGCTTCAATTCCCTCCTGTACTGGGCTTCATAATCCTCTTCTGCGGAATGCACGATGATCACCAAAGCAGCTAGCGTGCTCAACAATACCATTGTGAACCTCCAAATTATACCCATATTATAACAAATCAACTGACCCTACTTTATTTATATTTTTTGAATTTTGAATTTTGAAATACCACCCTATTAACACTGATGCACTGCACAGAAAATAAAGTTCACACGTTTTTAACTCGAGAGAGTAAAAAGACTAGTTGAAAGACGTAGAAGTTAAGAGAGAAAAAGAAACAAAGTTGATGACACTTGCGCGTACGACAATGATTGACTTGTAGGTGTATACTTTCAATGAAAATTTACATTCGGTTTATTGTTAAAATCACATCATGTTTGTTGGTAAACAGTTCGTATGTAAATATTTCTATAATGTTTTGATTGTCTATGGTTTTCGGTGCGATTTTCCCGCGCGTTTTTTTTTCGATTTGTGCTTGTGAAAGTGATTTGCGCACACGTTAGGTCGCGGCTGCTTGTTGCGTCGGAGTGGTAGGTGACAGCGCCAACATCCAACACAAGTCTCCGCTGTTTCCACATCTTGGTTATTTTCTTTTTAATCTTTTCTAGAAAACGAATTTTATGACATGTTTTTAAATGTAAGCACTTTATGTGGGAGATAAAATCAGTGAGGCGTGTATCTGTTGATTTTTAATCGATGATGTTAAATCTCTATGGTGCTGAATACTTATTGCCTAAGATATTTATTCAAATGCTGCCTATCGATAACGTACAACTTTTGTGTTATCAATAAAACAGACTTGTGCATTTTCAATTTCGAAATCGTAATATCAGTTTTCTACCATCAGGTGTAGTTATTCTTATGACAAAACCAATGACAGAAACTTATGTACCCTGAGGCTTCTTTTCAAATGGAGCTAAAGAGTGCAGCATCAAATATCACTACAACAAATACACAGACATCATCATCTCCTTATTCTAATTACCTTCACTTAGGTACCTAATCTTTAGAATTATATTTTACTCAGGCTCGGTCCTAACATCACGGGTCGTTTTCAGACAGCTCTCTACAATCTAAAGTATACAACAGTGTCACATTGACTTCTATGTCATCCTGAATTTGATCCACCTCCGTGACCTACCATCTCTATATAGAAATCTTGATTTAACAACCCGTTCCCGCGCAATATCATCATCAACTCAATCATCACTTGAATGGGTGACCCAGACCCTACAATGCCATTTTCATTTGCGATCTACCTTGCTTCGGAGAACACGTGAAGCTGTCCGTTCCGGTTGTATCAATCATAAAGCCGTGTCGGAAGCCTTCTGATAGCCTAGAAACTCCAACAATAGTGTTGGCCACTAGCTCATACGAAGAAGATTAAGTTCGATTGTCATCATCGCTATCTCAATAGACGTGAAACGCTTTACTGGCCTCTAATTTGACTGCACACATTGTCCCCGCATTTCTAAGATAGCTCATATTTGTGAAACGGAATCCGCGCACGCGTCGCCTGCCGCGCGGTATGCGCCGCGCTGCGCCGCACCGCTACACGCGCGAAACAATCATTTACCGATCAATTACTAAGTACCTGTGTACTTATGTGTAGTGTAAAGCAGTGCTTAAGATATGTAACTCGACTGCTAAAAATGCAGCGAAATTTAAATGAAATAATAAATAGGTACTCGCAAGTAAAAAAAGAAAGTTTCGCAATGAGCTGTCGCAATTTAATAAAATAAATACTTATTTAAATAAAGAAATTAAATGCATGTTTTGATTTAAATGACGTACTTAAATCAGGTGTTTTATTTGTACATGTTAAGTGAAAAGTAATTTTGTGAAATATTAAAAGTAACTAAACCACATCACACAATTAGTTTTTTTTTGTTTTTAAAAATATTATTGGACACTTTAAAAGTAATTAAAATATCACAATGCGATACCAAAGTTTCTTCTGTTAATGTTGATAGGCAACTTAAGTACTGAAAATAATCTATTAAAGTTCACAGTGCAAGAATTCATAAACGATTTATTTACTTAAATACTTAGGTTCTTGTGTATATTTCATATCTCTATATCTAATTTCTAAAATGATTTCATATTTTCAGAAGAATTTATGCGGTCAACCTCTCGCACGAATATGCATTAGAATAAAATATTCGAAACTTTTTGTATTTCGGTCACTGTTTTCTACTCTCCGATCGGCTATAGACGCAAGTATTGACATGCTAATGTGGGTAACTAGAGCATTTCTATTGCGATATCATGGTAAAAAAATATCAGTTTCACTTAGGATTTATCTACTCGTATCATAAACGCATCGTTTTCTGTCAATTTGAAGCTATAGGTACATATACTATTGAGAAATAGCATATAATTATTTTGGTTATTTGTAGTGTGTTGGATGCTGTGGTTTTGGTGTGAATTAGGCTTACCAGCCGTACTACCTATGTTATATAGTATCGTAGGTAGGTACCATAGAAAAATAGTATACCTACTACGAAAAACATTACATTGTGATCGCTTACGGCCGGTTTCAATAACCGATCTATCCACGGTTTGACATAAATTTGACATTACTTCTATTTTTTTTTATGTAATAGATTAACAAGCTGACGGCCCGCCTGATGGAAAGCGGTCACCGTCGCCTATGGACATCTGCAACACCAGGGGAGTTGCCGATGCGTTGCCGACCTTTAAGAACTCTTTTTACACCCATCTTGAAGGATCATCATTCATCCCATTCATCCCATCTTCTTCTATGGAGTTTATGTCAAATTTCCATCTCCAGTAGGGCAAATCGTGGATAGATCGGTTATTGAAACCGGCCGTAATTCAACTGTCGCGATTTTTAATGGAATGCGTACCCGTAGCGCAGCATGGGCATATTTTAAAATTAATAAAATTTTGATGGTCATATCGCACAGTTAATAAAAATACAAATGGAATAAAAAAATGTTGATTAAATAAAAAGTACTATTTTTTTCCTAAATTAATAAAAAAAGTGACAAGCCTAGTTTATGCCACCCAGGATACAGGAAGTCGTAGTGAGCGTAAATGCGTGTGTGAACGTTATAACGTTACGTTATAGGTAATTCATAAAGCACTGTTGGTAAACTGTGTATTTTTTTGGCAGAGCTCGGCTTAATTTTCTCATTATATACATTTTTAACGAGCCTACACATTTCCTCCAATCCACCGAATGTTTTCTACCAACCACAACCACAACAGTTCCGCGTTGCCGTCCCGTCGTTTCGCTTCGTCGTGACAGTTAGAATTCAAATTTTCACGCCTACTTGCGCGTAGTCATTTCTCTCGAACTTCGTTTTCTAGCAATACTACGGCAAATTACGTGTTGTGTAACTATTTAGTAAAAGGCTGACAAATTACCGTAATTGCATAACCGCATCATGGAGTCGTAAAGATGAAGATGCGACGAAAATAGTGAGTAGGTACTCATATTTGCATATAGATTTGATATTTTGATTTATTACATACTAAGAGCACACCGAGCGATGGTGGCCGAACAGTTAGGCGTGCGAAAAACGAGACGCCGACACCGAGTCCGAATCCTCTCGGCGCCGCACCTATGACTTAATAAGTTATGTGCGGATTTGCCATTGCTCAAAACGATGAAGGAAAACATCGTGAGGAAACCGGCATGCCCAAGACATTTAAGGGCATGCGACATCTACCAACCCGCACTGGGCCAGCGTGATAGATTACAGCCCATACTCTCTCTGAGAGAAGGCCAGAGTCCCAGCAGTGGGAAAGTGAAAGGCTGATAATGAAGGGCACACCCAGCGGTCTCACCGGCGGCGTGGTAAAAGACATCCTATAGGCTATTATAGGGTTTATTCTACCTCCGTACTTAATTTTATGCAGATCTGTTTTAAGGTGAATGGGCTCGTGCAATTTCCCATACAAACTCAAGAAGGGCGATATGGATCACGCGAACTATTCTAATGAAGTTTGAAAATTTCCTTAAATTGTTCAATTAATTACCCATTCGCGAATTATCAGTTTCTCTTACAAAAATTATGTTTTCCATGTAATTTTACATCGGAAAAATCGTATTATTATACACATGTGTGCGTGAGTGGCACTGAAGTTGACGGACTTGAATTAGGTGATTTTAACCTGCCATCTATCTGAATTTCGATGAACTATTTAGATGTAGACCTTGTGCAGTGAGCGAATGGTGGCATACGACAACGTTGAAGCGTCACAGAAGAAATTATAGTTTGTCAATAGCTAAAAATTATGCGACGTTGCAAGATCGGGCGTGACTAGTGAAGAATGATTTTCTGTCTCGCTCGCCACGATATTTCGACTTGCCAAGTCGTGCATGAACGATTTTGTTGATTTTGGGGCAATTTTTACTTTCCGTTCCGAAGACGTAAATCGAAACGGGTTGTTAGTCAAGGTCGTGGAGGTCTAATCCACTTTGATAACCTAAGTGATAGAATTTCGCCCAGGTAATCAAAGTAGGAAAATAAGTTAATAAATAAGTAAAGTAAATATATATCTTGCGATAGTTTCTCACACGGCCATCCGACTTGTATGTATTATGGTAACCAGGCAGCTGACAACATACTTACATTAGAACGTAAATCTAAATACATACGGTCTACGTAGATAGATACCTACTATTGATAAAATAGTTAGTTAGGTACTTGGCGGTAGAACTAGAAATGGTAGATCGCCCTTGCAAGAGGTCGCCTACCACGGTGGTAGGTATGTACCTACCTAGCTAAAATAGTTTAGGGATGTGAACAAAATAATCGATTTTTATATTAATCGATCTTTTTTTTATCGATTTTTAAAAAGTCGATGATTATATTACAAATCAATTATTTTTATTTAAATAATTGTTTTTTACAAATCGATTATATAAATAAAAACAATCGCTTAGTAAAAATTCAAACAATAATCTATTTGTACAAAATCGAAAAATAATCGATTTGTAAAACAAATCGAAAAATAATCGATTTGTAAAAAATCGATTATTAAGTAAAAAATAATCGAATCGTTTTTACAAATCGATTTAATCTAAAGAGATAAAAATCGATTATTTCTTAATCGATTTTTTCCCTTTCAAGTCACACCCCTATATTTGATACCCAGTGTGTTGGTACCGCACTACCGCATTATCAAATAAATATTTGGTAGGTAAAGGTATGGTAGGTAAGGTACTAACTACAACATAAGTAGCTAGCGAAGTTACTGGGCTAATGAGTGTCTTATCTACTAGGTAAGTATCTGATCTAAAGTCTCAAATATTACATAATAAGCCACCATGTTGTGGTTTGGCACGATATTTTTCTTCACCGAAACCTCATACCTATTGTTGGTATTTGAACATGTGCTGTGCAGCACGGAAGTTCAATGCGCAACCGATTGAGCTATCATCGCTTCAAATCATAAACGTCAAAGAAAAAACCGAAATCAACCGATATCTATC
Source organism: Opisthograptis luteolata (assembly GCA_931315375.2). Lineage (NCBI taxonomy): Eukaryota > Metazoa > Arthropoda > Insecta > Lepidoptera > Geometridae > Opisthograptis > Opisthograptis luteolata. Next base: position 5,397,227 of record OV928047.1, on the reverse strand, counting down.
AATGTAATACTATACATATTGTTATCAAACGGAATAAGGTATATTTTTCAATAAAACAGTCTAAGCGGTAAAGAAGACGGAATCCAAATCCACATCCACATTTACAATAAAAATTTATTTACCTATACATATAATAAAACTGTGACTGATCGCTGTCTGTACATCCTATCCTTTCCTACTAATATTATAAATGCGAAAGTTTGTGTGTGTGAATGTTTGTTGCCACGTATCACCGTAACTACTGGAATGGAAATAGCTTATAGCTACTTTTTATCCCGGAAAAGGGTTCCTGCGGGATAACGGGAAGACGCGGGTGAAACCGCGGCTGAAAACTAGTGAAAGATAAATGAGAAAAGCTATTATTGGGGGTCTTTATCATCAACGCAATAGAACAATGATAAATGGAATTTTTGTCTGTTTGACTGTATGTCTGTTTGTCTGTGCGTTTGTGCGCGCTAATTCCAGAAACGGCTTAACCGATTAGGGTGCGGTTTTCACTAATGTATGTGTATGTGTGGTTAGTGGTAAGCTTCACTTAATATTTAGTGTTTCTTTTGCTACAATAGTTTTATAAAAAAAAATATCGATAAACTGTAGGACACGCGGGTGAAACTGCGGGGTGCAGCTAGTATAAACTAATCAGACTGTTCTATGAGTTTTTTGGTTACGTCATTCACGTAAAATGCATTTTTGACTAGTTGCTACGTTGCTAGGCAAGTTGTTGTTTATAGTTTTACTCTGTAAAAAAGGTTGATCAACGTTGGAAAATTATTGATGGAAATCAGCAGATACAATCGTGCACCACTACGCCAGCTGAGGCCAGCAACAGCCCTGCCACATAGTACCTTTGTATAACCGGAAAAGCCCTGCTGGCTGGCTGTCACCACAAATCTAATTTTCGGAGGATCAAGGACGTTGTTCTACAACTGCCCTTGCTGAAAGTGTATTCAAATACCTTTGAAATAAACAATATGATGACATATAATTTTCCTACGCTTATTTACTTCGTAAATGACACCTTGAAATAAACGAAATTTTATTCTACTAATATTATAAATGCAAAAATTTGTGCGTGTGAATGTTTGTTACCACGTATCAAAGTAACTACTAAACCAAATGAACCAATTGTGGAAACAGATTTGAAAGAAGCATGTCTCTCGAAAATTCGAGACTTCCAAAAAACAACGGAGGAAATAAAAGGAATTGAACTTCTGACCATAGGGCAACATGAAAATGATGTTTACACTACATATAAATGCGACAGGCCAGCCAGCCGATTTGGAAATGGTTAGTTTTTCAAAGTCATGTTTGTTTCTTTAGTAGTGTTTAGTAGACATAAATCCGTGGTTTTCGTATGGCCAGGTTGGGATACAAATTAGAATATACTTTAATTATAGCTTTGTTGCAGATATGTAAACGAAAAGCGATAACACCATGCCACAACCACGTCAAAAGAATTTTGTATAAAAACAATGTTCTGACCAATAACATGGCATATGGCCAACACAATGAGTCTGTGGCCAGAACATAGTTCATGGAAAAAATGAAAAAAACTGTGCGACCAGCAGGACTTTATATTGACGAAGAATTGTGAATTATTGAATATTTTAAGAATGTGTAAATAAAAAGACTATTGGTGATTGACTGTTTCTTATTTTGATACTATGTACATATATAATAAATAATCCTGATTGTTTCATAATAAAGTATTACAATAGCCAATGTCTTTATTGGTAGGAGAGTAGAGAGTATAGGTAATAAAGGGTATAGGCCATCTCCATTCTAAATTTCATCCAAATCAAAGAAAATTACCAAAAATCTGAGGCAGGGATCGAACTCGGAACCTCGTTATTAGTAAAGAACTACTGAGAGGTTTGACCACTGGTCTAACCTATACAGTAAACGAAAGAACGAAATTAGCAAATGGTTTCGTGTACAACAAGACCATTTTCTATGTGTGCGTGAATAGATCGCTGCCATACACCACTACCGCCGCGATATTGTTTGACACAAATAAAAGTGTTTTGAAAACTAAAACACATCTGAAATATTGTTGGATACATAAAACATATTACGCCATTACCGGTAAACATAATTATTATTAAAATAATATGCACCTGTTCATTCATAATAAAATAAGATGCGTTAATTAGAAACAACGCCATCTATTGACGCTGGGCTGCTAGGCGGACCGCAAGCAACCACCTTAGATGCGTTCTAATGACATACTTTATGTCTACGTGTGCGTGTGTAAGTACGTAAATTTGTGACACCAGCAGTAAGAGAAGCGTTACGAGTAATTTATTAGTTTATTTAATGAAGATTTGGGTAATTTACAATTGAGTAACGCTATAGAACGCGCGCTTTAGTGTTTGGTTCGAATAAGATTGTTATTTTCGACGTAAAAAAATAATTTAGGTAAAAAATGACATCAGCGCCATCTCTTGACAACATAGCGTGATGAGCTCTGGGATCATCCACCTTAAGGTTTAGGCATGAAAAGGTAACGAGCAGACAGAGAGAGATGTGATAAGTACAATTTATGTCGATAAAAAGTATTTTATATCCTTCCCCAGGGTTTATTCTATCACCATACCAAATTCCATCAAAATCAATTCAGCGGCTTCGGCGTGAAAAGGTAAATACTCGTAACAGACTGAGACACCGAAGTTCCTTTTGCATTCATAATATTAGTGTGAATTTTTATCGATCTTCAAGTCTGACACAGATCATATTTAGAGTGTTACATAAGAGTTTTAATGTGTTATCAGCATCATCTTTATTCATATGCAGTTTCATCTTGATTATATGTTGCCTCAATTTGCTCATGTACAAGTATGTAATATACAATAGAATCCATCGTTACGCGGCGCGCACGGGTGATTTCATCTCGAATGTTGTATAGGTGCTTCATTGTTATGTCGATTTCTCACGCAGCTTCTTACTTTCTTCTGCAAACTGACAAGCATAATATGGTTCATTTAGCGAATGTGATGGCAAAAAAGCTCGTTATAGCAAATAACATGTACGATCTATGTGGATCATCGCATCGTATGCCGTCGCACGCGGCACGTTCACTTTGTCCCATAATAATTTGTTGAGAAAACTGAAACATATCTCTAAAATAAATTGAGAAACATCACTTGCGTAAGTTGTTCGATAATTTTAAATATTGTTGCCAGATGGCATTCTGCAACCGCTTGTATATTTATTATGCATTCTTATTCTTACTAATCCATACTTCCATATTCATATTTTAAATGCGGAAGCAACTCTCTGTCCGTCTGTTTATCACGTTTTCACGCCTAAACCGCTGAACAGATCTCGATGAAACTTGGTATGCAGATAGTTTGAACCCTGGGGTAGGACATAGGATACTTTTTATCGCAATAAACTTTAGTCTACGTGGGTAAAACCGCAGGTCACGGCTAGTTTTGTATTATTGTCAAACCACAAGTCGTTTAGCGAATGTGCCGTTTCACTGGCTTACACAACTGTCGAACTGCGCTTGTCAGACTTTACAAATAGTGTGGTTACAGTGATTTGATATTTGTTAATGTCTATTACATTATTGTTGGCATAATTTATTGGCATCTTGCGGAAGCTCTTTTGGATTGAAGTTTTATGACGGTTCAATGAAGTCAATTTGTGTTATTACTCTGTATTTCTTAATAGCGATGACTTTTAAGTTTTTATAACATACCAACGATTTACAGTTACGTTATGTTTGTTTGGTCTAGTTATCGAAGTGGGAGGTGAATATTTTACTTATGACTTCCACTTGTCTATAGAATCGTGTTTATAAATATATCCACAACAGTGTTATGTTGTGAAAGCAAGAAAGCAATGATAACAAGCATTGAGGCATCCGCTAATATTCTAATATTCATAGGATACACGTCCCACGCGTTTGTTATCCACAAGAATACCGGAGTTAGGGTTTTCATCGAAATATTTTTTTCTGAAAAGCTGCATAGACATCCGATGACTTTAAAACCAAAAATACCTTCAAAGTAAAGACTGTAATAGTAATAATAACGCCCACACAATCACACACACAGCTCTTACCCCTAATCTAACTAGGATTCCCTATTGTATCAGAAACTATGCCGCCGATCGGCGTAGTTTCTGATACAATAGATCCACAACACCCTGATACGGAACAAATATATGCATTTTTTTGCACTTCACAATTTTTTTTCCTGTACTTGAAATCGAAACCGAGAACTCACGCTTTGCAACCGACTGTTTGATCACTTCGTTACATCGGTCGTCCAGTAGACTGATTTTCACCAAAATTAAACTGGTTGGCAAAATTAGACTCAAAATTTTCGTTTTTAAATGATAATCATGCGCATGATGTCCTCCAAATGCTCCTTTAAATCCAGTTAGAATATAAAGACGCCCAAAACTAATTCAAACTCCGAAAAAAAAGTGGAGGTAAAGCCTGTGTCAACCCTACATTATGCAGTTATTATATAACAGAGTTGAAAGCACATAATCTCGTGTGATTGTCATCAGAGACAATAGGTGAATACGAGTACAAGCGAAAAATTTAATTAAACGAAAGTAAAAGTTTACGTAGACATGGGAAACTTTACTGTTAAATTGACTCTGTAGTCACTACAAAGACAACACCTGTAACCATTTTCGCCCCGCGATGTCTCGATGCTGACGTATTTTTAATATTTTTTTCTTCAGTGTAGTGTATGACCACATGTCACCTGAAGAAGGTCGCGTCACAACTGTATTGGAAACTAGCTCTCAAGTGATGGGGCTGCCGGAACACACCTATAGGTGCTTGGCAACAGGTTCTTGAAGGTAGTAGCTAGTCAGGGACTAGAAAAATGGTTTCATCGCGATGTTTAAGCTCAAGCTCATTGTAGGATTCGAACCCAAAACCTACGGATTGCAAACTGACGTCACCACCGCTGAGCTATCATCGGTTCAAATAGGGTCATGAATCATGAATGAGTCATTAATAAATCACCTATTTTCTTTTCTTTATATTACACTGTTCCACAATTGTATAAGCGACAACGAAGTTCATCGAAAACTAGTAACTTCCGAATATAATTATGTTATGAAATAGTAAATTGTATTGCGGCGGAGTAATCAATAATCCAAGATACCAAATACGGTACTACGGTTACAGAGAAATGACGTTCAAACAGGTCGTAAATCCGTAACAGACAGGTGAAAAGCGTATAAGAACTTTGAGTAAGTATATGAAAGCGAAGATTGCGTCTAGAATCTAGATAATGTTCTGTATGACGGATTGATTGACTTCTTCTTTAGAGTATTTGAAGTATCACCGATTTTATTATGATTTGTGATAATAACAAGGTCTGTACAATCATAAACATAGCTCAGATCTCTAACTAGGATTCCCTGTAGAATAGAATAGAATAGAATAATCATTTATTGAAGAATGTGGTATATCATGGTAAAAAAACAGTAATAAAAGAGCTAACACATTTATACCACTACAGTGGTGTGCATAAGCATAAATCACAAAATAATTTTACTAACAATTTTTTTAATTTATTTTCTATTTGTTACAGGTTTATCATTTATGTATTATAGTATTAGAAACTATGTAAATCAGGGATCCTCAAAGCCTAGACAGGATGGAAAAATAATTTAATATTATCAGGGATAGTATTAATCAGGAAGGATTCAGGGATATTTGGCAATTCCCAAAACAAATTTCCAATTGTCCTTTTGTTTTTTCCCTGTCTTTTTATAAAATGATTTAATCAATTAGTCAAATCTGTCCAGCCGTTTAACAAGACTAATGAACACCAATTGATTTTTCTATGTAAGATTTATTATTCTAACTATTCCGCATCAAACAAAAAAAGAATCACGTAAATCGGTTCAGAAACCTCGGCGAAATCGGTGTACGTACATACATAAAAAAAATAGATACTGGATGAATTGAGAACCTTCTCCTTACGTCGGTTAAACAGAAGTAAAGTTTTGAGCATGCAAGTCGCTTACCACCAAGCCAATACCTTATACCTGTCAAATAGTTGTAGTTGTATAGAAAAAGTGAAATGGTATTTTGTTTTGTTTTCAGATGGGCGGTGTCCACTGTGATGACGAGACAAAATAACATACAACTGGGGAATGCTGACGTCACTGCCTTCATCCCACTCTGGGACATGTGTAATCATGAACATGGAAAGGTATGAATTACAAACAGTATTTATTATATACTCGCTGCGCCCCGCAGTTTCACCCGCGTTAACTACACTTTATCACAGCAAAATCTATTTTATGTCCTTCTCCAGGGTTCGAACTATCTCTACACCAATTTTCATTATGATCGATCCAGTGGTTTAGTCGTGAAAGGATAACAAACAAACAAACACAGGTTACTTTCGCAATTATAATATTAGTATCCTACTAATACGAGTATAAACGTGAAAGTTTGTGAGTATGGATGTATGGATGTTTGTAACTTTTGGAATGTAGATAGCTTATACCCTGGATACAAACATAGGCTTCTTTTTATCCCGGAAGAAGGTTCCTGCGGGACAACGGGAAGAGGCGGGTGAAACGTTCGGACATAATGTGACCAAGAACGGATTCAAACTCGGCCACAATCGCTCTAATTTATTTGCCTTGTTTTGTCCCCATCTAGCTCAAAGTTTATGGCTGACCATCGAGTTCTACTTTACTTATACTACTGGTACTCTACTTATAGGTATTACGTATATGTTTCAGATAACTACAGACTTCAACAAAGAGGAAGACCGGGGTGAATGCTACGCCCTGCGCGACTTCAAGTCGGGCGAGCAGGTGTTCATATACTACGGCGCGCGGTCCAACGCTGACCTCTTCCTGCATAATGGGTAAATAAAGATACTAATCACACTATCGTACTAATCGGTGGGAATCGGTGGGAATACCAATTTAGGATACTGAAATACATCAATATCGGGGACAATTGCACACAAATTGACCTAGCCCCAAATTAAGCTCGAAACTTGTGTTATGGGTACTAGACAACAATATACATACTTATATAGAGAAATAAATACTTATATAGATAGAAATATCCAAGACTCGGGTACAAATATTCGTGCTCATCACACATATATTTGCCCTTACCGGGATTCGAACCCAGGACCGCTAGCTTCGCAGGCAGGGATACTACCAACTCGGCTACTAATCCTACTTAAGGCCCTACCATACGCCGTTGACCTGACTTTATGGGAGACAGGGGTGTACGTGCCGATTTGCGAGTATGAAATACGTAAAAAATTCGCAAAAAATAACTAAAGCAGTATTTTGAAAAAATTGCCTGAAGGTGTTTTGGGTATTATACTTTTTAATACGCTGATGGTATTAACAAGTCTTTGTTGCATATATAGTTTAGGAGTAAAGTAGTACTATACTTTTAGAAAATGGGGCACTTCGCACATTTTTTTTCAATATATAAATTTTTTTTTTTGCATTTTCGGCCTGAAGGTGTTCTGCAATATATCAAGTAGATTAACATATATTTTTATTAGATTTTTTTACACCTGAATTACACAGAGAGATAGTTTTAACTAACCCGTTTTTCAGTTTAGCTTGGGAACCAGCGCCTTAATATTAAAATGAATTTGAAAGTTTGCAAAGATGGGTGGTTTGTTACTCCATCACGCCAGAACGGCTGAACGGATGAAATTTGGAATGGAGATAGCTTATGCTCTGGATTAACACAAAGGCTACTTTTTGTCCAGGAATATGGTTCTTAACTAGTAATAATTACAATAATACTCATATGTTTTTTGGAAAATAATTTGGTTGTCCACGAACACTTACGATTATTCCGTTTTATTGTTGTTTTAGTTCATCTTTAGTGTGGTTAATAAAAAAAGAGTTAATCTATCCAAAAACGCCAACACAATCACAAACTTACGCCGACTGCTAACTAGGATTCCCTTTATTAAGGTTGTTCAAAATACATAGATGAACAAGTCACGCGTGGTGAAGCCTCAGAGCGCACCTCTTTGTTGTCAAGTTTTTATGATTTTGACCCTAGTCATTATATTTAATGTTATCTAGACCGAAAAGCATTAATTCAGCAAAACGCTTTCGTCACTGAATCCTCGTAATAAGTTAAAGTCGTTCGCAAAGCGTGACAGACGGTTTGTACCACGTACAGTCAACGAGAAAAGTAGCAAATGTGTTTTAGATCAGTAATGTTTGTTTTTTTAACCGATTTCGATGCGGTTATTTTCATTTGAAAGCCAGTTTCCTTGCGGTGGTTCTTAGCTCTTTTCCAAAATGATGTTAGACAGTTTTAGCTATGTGTTATAAAAATCGATCCAAGATGTCGGGGGTTTTTCCAAATTTTAAATTAATTAATTTACAACTTACAAGGGAGCTTTTGCCCACAACACAGTACACCCGATGTTAGGTAATAATGTGATCAAAGGTTGGTGTTTGATGATGGTAATCGGAAGATTTTATATTGTACAGCGACTTTTCTCGTTGACCGTACCACAGAGCTTCGCCGCTTTACCGCGCAATTAGAATATGCGGCAGTGTTGTTCCTGATACCTACATAACTAGTGATGTAACGGATTATCCAAACGGTTATGTCATGCTGATATGTCACCGATGTTATATGGAAACTTTGTAATTGTCATGGTACCTTTAGTCTACATTAAATAAATAAATAAATAAATATCGGGGACAATTGCACACAAATTGACCTAGCCCCAAATTAAGCTCGAAACTTGTGTTATGGGTACTAGACAACGATATACATACTTATATAGAGAAATAAATACTTATATAGATAGAAATATCCAAGACTCAGGAACAAATATTCGTGCTCATCACACATATATTTGCCCTTACCGGGATTCGAACCCGGGACCGCTAGCTTCGCAGGCAGGGACACTACCAACTCGGCTACCGCGTCGTCAACATTAGATGAAGTATGAAAGTAGCACCAGTAAAGTTGAAAAGGAATCGTTTGGCTTGTTATGCACATGTTATGAGGAGGGATTAAAATCATATTACCAAGAAAGGTACGAATATGAATAAGGGAAAAGGAATGCCAAATAAAAGGTAGATGGATTGTGTAAGAGCCAATATGAATAATGAGGGAATAAAGCGGTGACGGCTAATAGAGGAGAGTGGAAGAAAAATACATACTGCGTCGACCCCCAAATAGATAAAACCAGGGCAATAAGAAGAAGAACTATAGTGATCGAGCAAGAGAGCATCGAAGAAAAGCGACCTCGATCACTAATAAACCGTCTAATATATAATTTGTACATTTTCCAGCTTCGTATACCCAAACAATCAACACGACAGCCTGACCATAACTCTCGGCGTGAGTGCTGGTGACCCGCTGTGCGAGACAAGGATGGCTCTCCTCAGCAAACTGGGCCTCGGCGGTGTGACGCACTACAACCTGTACCGAGGCAGCCCTATCTGCGCCGAGCTGCTGGCTTTCATCAGGATATTTAGCATGAACCAAGGTACGCCCTATATCAAAATCGATAGAGTGACATACAAGGACAACTCTCAAAAAATGAAAGCCTCGCCGGCGTGATGTTCTACAACCTGTACCGAGGCAGCCCTATCTGTGCCGAGGTCAGCACCTCGCTCTCATCAGGATATTTAGTATGAAACAAGGTACCTACTTCCTAGGACATATATGATAAACATAAACATAAATAATATGTTCTCAGACTATCATAAACATGATAAACATGATAGTCTGAGAACCCTATCTGCGCCGAACTGCTGATTTTCATCAGGTCTTTCCTATTTCAAAACTCATTATTGGTATCCAAACCAATAAATGCAATTCTCGACTAGTTACATAAGGTCGTTTATGTGTATGCGACTAAAATCCACTGCACATCATAGAGTATTTCGTTCTCTTTCTGCCAAGGTGACAGCGGTATTTCTATCTCTATTATTTCCAGAGGAGCTAACCAAGTGGTCTAGTGAAGGCACGCCCGGTGACCTGGTGTCCCGGGAGGCGGAGAGTATAGTTGCCGTCGGCGCCGCCGTGGAACGCCGTGCGCACGCGTACCTACTGACAAGATGCCAGCTTTTGCGAGCTGCCTACAGAGGCGGCGAGAAGGACGCGCCCACTGTGCACGGGTAATAATATTATCAAAATTTTAAAAACACCCCGGACATCTTGTCTTGGACCGATTTTTATCAAACATAGATAAAAATGCATCATTTTGGAAAAGAGCTGATACTCTTACACTGCTGGACCGATATTAACGAAACACAGCCTATCTCTCTCACTCTCTCTCTCTCTCTCTCTCTCTCTCTCTCTCTCTCTCTCTCTCTGAAAGAAGGGCAGACTCCCAACAGTAGGGACGTAAAAGTCTTATGATGATAAAACATAATAGGTTATACAACAACAGAAAATTTTCCACTTGTTTGTATCCGACTCGAAGGACCATTTATTAACGCTACTCTATAAGATAATATAATAGAAAGAAGCATTTTAGATGAATTTCTCCTTTGGAAAGCGTTTCATTTTAACAGTAATCAAGCCCCAGTAGCTTCGCTTGTAATTGAGATTACAAGTTTAGTATGATCGGCGTAATTCCTATAAAGTTCCATACACGCAAAGTAGATGGCGCTAACATAAATTTCAAAAATAGTTGCGACAAGGGAAATGTGGGAAAAGTTTTTTTAACCCATTCATGCAAAATCATAGTAGATGAGAGAATAAAGGTTAACGTACCCAAAAATCATATAAAAATATTTTGTTGCAGAAAAAACATCAAACTACTGAAGGAATGCGAAGTACAAACTCTAGAAGATGCCATAAAATATTTAACTGATGTTATACAAAACTTACCCACCGAGGACAAATAATAATAAAAACTTTATTTTATATAATCCACTTATGAATTTTTAACAAATCATGACAGTATTTTGAGTTTCTACAACTGAATAATGTTATACATATAGTTTTATTTACTTTAAAGCAACGAATTTTTATGATCACAAACTTTTAGTTTTGTAAATGTTTTTTGTGTATTTTGTTTTATTTTGAGTTCGTACATGTATGTACTTACGTTATTGTTGTGTGCAATTTTTAATATACGCATCGTGTTATCAGTGATTTATTTCTTTTTAAAATAATTAGGGAAGTGTATACCTATATCCATTTTTATATAACAGCTAGCTGTGCTCCGCGGTTTCACTTCCGTGGCCTGCTGTTTATCGCAATTAAAAGTATCGTGTGTTCTCTTCCATAGGGTCCAAACTATCGTCATACCAATTTTCAGCGGCGTAGGCGTAAAATGCTAACAAACAGGCCGAGTTGCTTTCGTATTTATGATATTAAAGTAGGGATTTAAATCTTGTTTTGTGGTTTTATTAGGATTACACTACAGTCGAAGAAATTATACTATTTACTATCTTTTTGTGGGTCGTCGCCCTGTAATCTTAGGATCCAATCGAGATCAATCTAATTCTTTATTATAATTACCATTATTTTCTTGACTGTAGTCATAAATGAAAAGACATATAATTTTTATACATTTCTTGTTGTCAAAAATTATGTAAACAAATACAACTTAACTATGGGTAGGAGGATAAAAACTAAAGTACTGATAGTTAAAAATGAAAGTATCCTACTATTTACAATCTTAAAATTACTATCATAATTTAATTAAATAATGCATACAAATTATGCTTAAAAATAAAGTACACACACACTTAAATAATTCGTAGGTAATCTACTATAGCTTAAAGATTTATCACAAAATTCTAGCTACAAATAAGGAATTGTAAAATATACGGAAGACAAACGGAGGAGAACTATTTTATAGGAGTAAAATAAGAGTCCTCTCAATTTGTCCGTACAACCTACACCTACTGTTATACCTAAATATATATAACTATACTCATAGCTATTGGAAATATTTTCCACCAAATAGCGGGAGTATTTATATTGCTTAGAATGTAACATGACGATAATAATAACCCTCCCACAATCACATTTAAATAGCTTTAAGTAATATCTCCCTAGAATAATTCCCTTTATCTATGGTATCAGAAACTTCATGGACCGGACAGAACACCCAGACACGAAACAAATACTTGCATTGCATTTTTTTCAATATACATATTTGACCCGTAATTTTTGCCCATCGTGCCCTTGATTGATGCCAAATTAGCAGTTTTAAGGTGTGTTGATATCAGTCGCCTGTTTGTTGTTAACCTATGCACTAATAAACTAATGGACGGATCTTGTGAAATTCTTATCGTAAATACTTTGTTAATACTAACTATTCGTCACATTCTGCTTTTTCATTTGAAGCAATATTTTGCTTATAGTTTTTTGTACTCTTGACAATACCACTGAAACCTGATAAGAAGTTCAACCATATAAAAATAAGTAAACCAAAAACTACGAAAATGTTTACCGTCAAAAGAACTTCCATTACACATTTTAATTTGCACTAAATTATTTTTAATACCCTTTGTAAGTTTAGTCACTTCAACTTTATATGCTCGGAATCAGAACACGGATTACATATTAAAGATATGCCAAATTTACGATACAATTTCATACATACTAATGTTTCGTTCTCTTTTCTTAGAATAAAAAAACTAATCATAATCGCGATCAATCCATCGTATTTAGTCTCTTATTTTGATAACAAACACGCCGCATAAGAATCCCAACAAAAAAAATCGTGTACAGATTCCGACGGAATTGCTTTTACATACGCTTCAATAAGTCATTACCAACTACACATAGTACTACACAACATCCTAAATCGTTCATAAGTTATTTTATCCGTCCCTTATGGGGCACGTACGCGTTATGCGAGGCTATCGCCTCCCTTCTGCATCCCCTCGCGGCGACCAGAACTGCTCCGAACAAGGCCGCGATCAGGACGCCGCAACACGCCATTATGGCTGATAGAGCAGTCGTTTTCATGCACGTCTGCCCGTCTGGCGATGCTGGAAGGGAATTTAGTGAAAATAGGAGTTAGATATATGAAACGAAATTAAAGTTTTAATGCGAGAAAAACAATTTTCACCACGCACATATTAAAAAAATATCACGCAGGATGGGATTTAAAAATTTAAGAAGACTAAATTAAAATGGATAACAAAATGTCAAGAAAAACAAAGTTAAGAATGTTAGTCACTGGTGTCGATTCTGTTGTACATTTTCCAAAACTAAACTAAGTTTGATAGGTCTAAAAAGTATTGCTCTGACCACATCAGAAGGCGTCTCGTGGTCCATTTCTTAGTGGCAAACAAGCAGACGGCCTGCCTGATGATAAACGGTCACCGTCGCCTATAAACATTTGCAACACTAGGGGGGGTTGCCGACTATGAACTCTTTACAACCCATCTAGAATGACTGCAATTCGTAGCACTGCGGAAAGACTTGTGGAGGTAGCTCGAGAGTCCACGAGTAAACCGACGTTAATTTTGGACTAAAACTTAGTTGAGAGCATCAATTGTATACTAGGGTTTATGTCGTTAGTTTTATATTTACCTATAATACATAAATCCTACTAATATAATAAACGTGATAGTTTCTGAGTATGGATGTTTGTTACTCTTCCACGCAAAAACTACGAAACGGATTGAAGTGAAGTTTGAAATGGAGATAGCGTATACCCTGGATTAAAACATGGTCTATTTTAATCCGGGAAAAACCTGCGGGATAACGGGAAGACGCGGGTGACGGGGCCGCAGTTAGTTAAGTATTATACCAGTGCTAGAGGCAGTCTCGGCGTCCTCTTCTCCCTCCTGGAGCACTCGTAGCGACTGGAACAGCGATATGTTCTCGGAGAGTCTCGGTGCGACGCTGGCCGCCACCTCGGGCAGGCCATCGACGGAGCGCCGGCGGACGCTCTTCATGTTCCGCCAGTGGCACGGCTGTGACTGAAGTGACAATGACTGTTAGTATTTTAATTGACAACACTGCCACCTACGGCCGTTCTCAATAACCGATCTATCCACTGTTTGCCCTACTGGAGATAGAAATGTGACATAAGCTCCATGGAAGTAATGTCACTATCTCTAGTAGGGAAAACCGCGGATAGATCGGTTATTGGGAACGGCCGTTAGTCGTTAGTGGTGCTGAATCCTGATCAAGGCGACTTTTTATTTTTTACAGAGTTGCGTTTGACCCCAAGTCTTCTGATGTTAAGTAACGATGTGGTCGAAGATGATGCCATGCTACACCTGGATTGGGAACTGGCTCTCAAGTCCTTCACCTAATGCCAGCTCATTGTCGAACCCACGACCTATGGGTCACAAGATGACGTCTGAGCTATCATCGCTTCAAACTGCAGGATGTTAGGTTCTTAAAGGACATCAAGTCATCATTAAGTTAGGTTCAAGTGAAGGTAAGGTTCTTACAGGACATCTTCCGTGACACATCCGCACGTCGCACTCGATGTAGAGCGCGGGCGAGCCGGTGAAACGGAAGGTCTTCATGTAAGCGTACACTTGCGTCTCGAACACGCCGGACTCCGACCACGAGCCGCGGAACCGAGAGATCAGTTTGTCGTCTACCGGGCAGCTGTAATAACAGATGTTGTTGAAATTATAGCAGTTTTAAACAAGCTTCTTCGAGTAACGAGTTATTTCATATAAAACGGTCGTTTTGAGAAAGACAATCAACGCACAGCTTAAACTCTAAGGCCTAGAAACGTGAGTGTAGGGGTGAACTACGAAAGGATATTTTCAATGGCGACAAGTGGAGAGTGCTAAAGTTTGTATGAAAATCTGTAAATTCTGGAATAACCTTTACGATAGCTAAGCTGCAGAGCTTCATCCTATACATGACATCGGCGCGCTGCATATCTTTCTTGAAAGATTTTTATAGAGGTTCAATACGAGTAGTTTTCCAGTTTAATTTTAACAAGAAGATAATGTCATACTCTACTATTAATTATATTTTAGTGGGATATGTTTAAAATCAGGATTTGCATTTTTACACCAGTTGTTTATATGATGACATAACGGTACAAGCCGATGATAATTGTCCACCTAAAGATACCTAAGTGGTAAAAAAGACACAAAACCAAAAAAGACAACCTTTTAAATCGGTTTTAACTTTATAGGTATATGTGTGAATAATACGACCTCGTCATAATTTTCCTTTTGAAGTAAACAAACGTTACATACCCATATTCGTCAATGAGTTGTATCCTCTTCGTAGCTCCATTGTGTGCGAAGCAATCATTCACAACAATGTCGAACCCATCTGAAATTCAAATTGCCACAGGTTTAGCTTAGCGGCAACTTTTAGCCACTGCACCGGAACTTAGCAAATATCTACTACAGCTAAGTGTACACCAACCTATAGAATGCAATTGGGCGTATTCCAAGAAACGAGCGAGATCAACGACCTTGCAAACTGAAATCCAATGGATATATTTCGGGATTGCCTCGGATCACGCGATTGCAACGCTTCGGGCACCGTTACAAAACCGCCCTTAGTTACGGTTCTAATTAGTGTTATTCAAAAACATGTAGTTCAGTGAGACGGACGTTGATTTTAAAATCGTTTTTTTAATTTGTGGCAGAACGCAACGAAATTTACTGTTAACTTTCGTTCTGTTATCCATTGGAGACGCCGACGCCCTATGATTTAGAACGGGATTGGGTTTAATCATTGTAATGTGTTTAATGGATTAACTGTTTGTGAAATTTAAGTAACATGTACGTGTTTCGATGCTCTACCATACTCCATGTATTATTTTGTACCAAGTTTTAAAAGGCGTAAGCCTGCTAAATATTTGGTATCGTCATGGAATATAAATATTGCGTTATTATGTAGGTGCATACATTACTATGTACATTGTTGACTCAAACAACTTAAATCCCAAATAAGAAATATCACCGGAATGTCAAGCCTGAAGAACAATTTTGACATTTCTCATAGGACTTTAAAACGTTATAATCATATTCAGAACTAGAGCCTCTAGTTTAGTGCAGTGCGAGGGCTGAAAGCAGCCTGCGGGTTGTTTTTCCATTGTTTCCATCTGACAACGTTACAGTATCAGTGTGTCAGTCAGTCAATAATTAATGTAAACACATATATTTTAATGTTTTTAAAGGTGAATTCTGTCCGTACCATAAGCGCTTCTCATATAAATCAGCAGCGTCAGTGGATCACCAACACGCACGGGGCCCGATATTCTCGCACCGGTCGCACCGTACCCTGATCTGATTTCCATGTAGCATTCCGGCGGTTGGAGCGTGAACACCACCGGGTTGCCTGTTGCCACTCTGAAATTGATGAGATGTCATTACGAACAAGTATTTACAAAAAAGCTCTTATGTTAACTAGTATCTACAGGGAGAAGAACCCGGCACTTATTCGATATGACCACCTAAGCACGTAACGCGGGCGTGTTACGTTATCTACGTGGAATAACCGCTAAAGCACGTAATGACGTCACACGTTATTGGCAAGGAATCTTGATGGTCATGGCGAAGTAAGAAGAATATTATATAAGTGTTGTGTTCCAGTAAGTATTTTCATAATATTTCAGTGCGTTTCTTATTCTTTTTTATTCAATTGAGTGACGAGATGAGCAAGTCACTCGGCTGATGGTAAGCGTCACGTTTTTCTTTAACAGTTCATAATCACACATAATGTTGACCTTCAACAGTTCAAAATCTTGTGCGACAAAAAACAGTATTCGCTACCCTGACATTTTTAAATCATTTTATACCCTGTAAATATACTGGAAACATAGTCCCTCCATCAGCAACACAGTTATAATGTTTTGATACACATTAGTTACTACTTGGCGGTTGAATAACTGTCAATGATGTAGGTACAGTCAGCGACAAAAGTAGCTGATCGTTCTCGATTTTCCAAATGTGTATCAAATCAGTAAATTTTTTTTACATTTTATATGGTATAATTTTGACCACAACACCTGATTTTAAGTGATGATGAGGTCAAAAATTGGTGTCTAAGATGATGAAGATAATAGAAAAAAGTGTGATTGTTCAGCGACTTTTGTCGTTGACTGTACCTACTTGTCCAAGTAGACTCTGCAAAGACTTTCCATTACAGATCTTTTAAAAGCACTCTATGGGCTGTTTACGTAGGTATATAATATGTAAATACATAGTAAGGTGCATGTAAACATGTAGTTACATTAATGCGCTTAGCAATAGCGCTATTGCAGCCAACAACGTACGGCAGCATTCTAAGCGACTAACTGCACATAATTGAATGAAAATAATAAAAAACTTGCGAACAAAGAGCTTCACCAGTTTTATTGTAATAAGTCATGCATTACAAAAATAACCTGACCCAATAAGCGCAGAGTAAATTAAGTCTTCTCGTATAATCCATCCCGATAGCATATAATTAAGCAGACCTGCTTTATAGAAAGCGAAGGTGTTTCAATCAGCCATCATCGGCCGTGGGAAAATGGGAAGCATTATTACAAATTATAACGGCGGCTATAGCGATTTGCTTATTCTACTTGGAATCTGTTGGAATATTGAAATGCATACATATATATGTCTGTTTGCAGAGAATTTTTTCAAAGCTTTTGCCCATGGCTATTTTCGCGTAAAGATTGCCGGCTATTTTCCGCACGACTTTTTACAAGTCATCTAGGATATCTCTGGACTCCATTCTTACAGTGCAATTAAACAAATTTCAGTAAGTATTTAATTTGAAAACTCGGCTATCCGTCCCCGAAAATCACATCAAAATCTGTCTAATAGTTTCCACGTATATAAGAAAAAAAAAGTGACAGACAACAGATACAAAAACAATAATTAAACATTATAGATTGGGTTCATTGATCTCAGCCAGTTTTCTAAAAAAATATTGTTTTAATAACATCTGCATATCTACCGTATGAAACCTTAATTATCTAGGACATATTCTAGTGCTCGTCTGGCTAGTTAGCGATATAAGTGAGTAGGTACTCACTCAACATCCAAGAAGGGGAACGTGACGGTTTTCCAGAAGTCGTATCCATACTCGCAGGTGACCTTGAAGTGTTCGTCCAGCTCTTCCTCGATCAGAGAGTTGTACTGCACGGTGATCGTGTTCCACATTAGGTTCTTCTGTCGATAAAATGGTATGTAACGCAACAGCTTGTGATGTTGGCTATAGAACACGCCAGTCAGTTATGATCTGATGAAGCTAGGAAATCTTTGAGCATAGGTTGCCTATGCTGTTTTCTGATGGCTCAAAGTAAACTGGTTTCTTTTATAAAAGGTTGGATGTTTGATTTGGCTGCTTTAAATATTTGGCATTCAATGCAAACGAATATGACATGACTCATAGGATTATAGGATTTGTCCCATTGACATAGATATATATTTATTTTTGACTCAATCTGATTTCGAATCCAAATTTGCCCGTATCGTCGCAGGAGAGAACCAAAAATAACACCCACACAATCACTTATGTACAGTATTCTGACCTCTAAGATTTCCTGTATCTAGTATATCGGAAAAACCATCTATCTGTGCATATCGGTGGATTCACATCACCCAGACACTGAACAAATACATCCGGGCTTTTTTTCAAAGCTCAAATATTGCATATCAAAAGATCACCTAAGTGTCTTAAGTAATCATTCCTAAAGAGAAAAGAGATATAATTTTCTTCGCTGGTGTATATTTGACGGTGACTGCGTGAATACCTAAGATTTGGTACAAATATCAGGAAAAAATACCTAGATATTAGACAATTGCTGGACAACTGCAGTATAGGTCCCTATACTGGAAAAAGGCAACTGTCTTCAATCTGGTACTGGTACCTATACTCACAGTAGGATGTTTCCGAGTCTCATCATGCTGGCCGTTCCGGCCCAGAGTGCCACATCGGTTCAGCTGGATGTAAAACTCGTAGTAGTCACGCCCTGTGCCGTTTATGTACATGCAGTCAGGGTCGTAGGAGTATCCTAGAAAGAAGCACTTGTCATGAGTGACGAGCAAAGCGCAATGCAGAAGGTAGGTACCGGACTATACATTATTTGGCAATAGTTATGGCGGCTACATTTTAGTATGAGCTAACTTCTTTCCGCCTAGTATATACCAATTTAATCGTAAGAAAATAATAAAATAGTATACCATTTCTAGCTAAAAATAAGTACTAATCTACTCAGCTCAGTAATATGTATCACTCTTTTATATCAATATACAATGATTTTTAACGAGCTTTGATGAATGGGCAATGAGTTATAATAATAAAATATCTCTTCAGTGCGGATACATTTCTTTCAATCACTATATAATTAAATAGCTCGCGAACTACACAAGTTTACATAACTATTCCCATCAAACCGTATCCCTATAAACTGGTAGCAAAACAAACAGTACAGTGGCGCCAATTCAGACACATAGTTTACATAAAATGCGGAAATCACACCATGAGTTTACTTCTATGCTTACGCGTCTCATTAGAAAACAATCACCTACGGACTGTTATATAGAACGGCTCATTAACATATGGTCGTCTGCCGTCGCATAAACAGTAATATTAAAATACAAAAACGCGTGATTCTATTCCTACCAACACATGGCTACAAACAAAGTCTTAGAACATGGAACAGCGTATGCGATGGTAATTTTTATGAGAGCTTTAGGTTTCCGCATAAAAAATTAATGCCATCGTACTCTTAGCTGCGTCCCGTAGTTTCAACACATTGTGATTCTCACAGGATCCATTCATTTTTCGGATTAAATAATAATAACGCCAAAACATCACACATCTATACACAGCTTGGAACCTTAATTAAGATTCCCTATATCTAGAACATCAGAAACTACGTGGATCCACAACACTAAGATACATGAAGAGATAAAAAGTACTCGTAATTAACCTATGTCCTTCTTCATCCCATAAACTGCGACTCTATACAAAACGTATATTAAAGAATTTTTTTCATGTCATGTAACGTTTGATTGTTCAGAAAAGAGCAGCAGGCAAGTTGAAGTACCTAACATGTTCGTCCAATTCAATATACTTACCTACTTATAAAAAGAAATACAATCAATTACCTACCAAAGAGTTCATTTAGTCAAGTTCCAAGAGTATTCGTAAGCTATACAATTTCGCTGACGTTAACGGAATCTTGTGAATAAATCGCTCGTCTCACGAATCACTAAACAATGTCGGCCTTAATCTCACAACTTAATTGTAAATGCAAGGGGCAATGTGCACTTAGTTTACAGTACATTTAATATCTGATCATCTGCTAAATGAGTTAAGTGGAGGTGACTTCAATTGCAGAGAATTTCCGCAAACGAGCTCTGGTGTAGTCTATATTTTACACATAAAATTGTTTTTATTGCGAATTGACTTTGCTTTTGACTACAGTTTTGCCTGATGTGAATGATGCCGTTGACGGTGTAGCTCGCTTGCCTATAAAAAATACCTGTTCACTCTTGCTTTGAAGATTCCCAAATTATACTAATAGTTTTTATTTATAAAGGAATACATGATCATAAAGTCGAGGTATTTCATTCTGGCACCCAGTCTTGTTTTTCACGGCAGCTCTGTTTTTAAAACACTTTTATTAGCTTGGGCCCGCACTGGGCCAGCGTGGTAGATTATAGCCCATACTCTCTCTCTGAGAGAAGGCCAGAGTCCCAGCAGTGGGAACGTGGAAGGCTGATAATGATGATTAGCTTGACTTGTAACTAACTAACTAACTAACAATGTAATCAAATCTTAGAAGTCAATTTTCACCCACTTCTATTTTACGCGCACGTTTGTAATATGGATTGTGTAGCGACCACTTTAAAGCTAGGCACTACAAACTGCATACATCATATAATATGTAGTATGCATTGTTAAGTAAAACTACTTAACGAAAAACGAAGGTTTCATGTTTTCCTGTATGTTCTCACTGTCCCTCAAACTTCTCACACCATTTAATTCTCCGTGATATCTTCTACATTAAGTAAGATACCATCAGACTCACAAAACAGTTTCGCTACCGTACGCATTGTGTACAATCTTAGATCATTGCATTGCATGATATTGAGCTAACAATGACAATGTACCTATCTAATGACACCTGTTTAGTTAACTCGTTTAATAGTACTTTTTTATGTAAGTAATAGAGGAGTAAACAAGCAGACGGCCTGATGGTAAATGGTCACCGTTGCCTATGGACATTTGCAACACCCGAGGCGTTGCTGACCCATAAGAACTCTTATCACACCCATCCTGAAAGATTGCAATTAGTAGCAATGCGGAAAGACTTGTGAGGGAAGCTCTTAAGGCTATTAGAAATTAGTGCAAAAAATTTATAGTTACAAAATTAAAAAAATTTAAATTTAAAATTTATGTTAAATTAAAGTAATTATTTATGTTAAGAAAAGTCCATAGTGACTATGTGTCAATATACGAGTAATAACTCATAATAGCCATGTAGCCATAGCAGTACTCAAAAAGATTTCCTTTTATATTTATTCAGATGTTTTTGAAACACCTGCTAAGATTTAACAGGTGTTAACAATAAATAAGTCTGTATAGGTTAGTCATATAAGTCAAAATACAGACGTAGAGATTTTAATAGTATGCATAACTTCTTGTTTTTAACGTTATTTTTGGACTTGGCACGCGTGAAGAGTGTCGCATCAATCATTGACAATTGACGCTCCGCTATACGTCAATGGCAAACAGTCTCACATCACTATTGGTCGTTACTTGTGCCGAGAACGCTTACCAGCTGAGTAGACCAATCCACTGAATGACCCGTTGAATCCCACTCTAATCTTCATAAAGTCATCTTGACACTCTGCTTCAATATCTGGAAAAGAAAGTAAATATGATGCTTGTGCCAAGTTACTGACATCGGCGTATCACAAACGATGTTGACAAATTGACAGTAGGTACACCTTACTTCAGTGTACCTAAATTATCCAGGTTTTAGCCGCACCACAAAAATAGTTCTCCACCAAAAGAAAGTTCCATTAATAAACTCTGTTTCTCGTGGTTTAATCTCCATATCCTGCCTCTGAACATATGAATAGTTCCATAAAAAACTAGTAAAAAGGCAAACAAAGGGTTGCGCAAGCGGCGCCACGCGTGAATATCTCATCTAAATTTGAAACATTTCAACATATCTAGTCATAGGCTCAGGGTTTTTTTAACTTAACCATTCGGGTAGTGACAGAACTCTTTGCGAATTGATAAATCTTTTTACTTTACTTCTTGTGATAGCGCTATGTACTGCTACGGTACCTAGGACGTATTGTGTTTTACTTACACCCATGAAGGAAATATACGACGTAAATATTCAGCAAACGTTTGAATTCTACACTTCATTGTGACGCCCATTGGCCTGGCCACCACACACACGTTGTGCCGTTGTGCCAACATCTTATAAAGCTATGTATATGTATAGATGTGTTGCTCGCATGATTTCATCAGATATTTTAATAAAATCTAAAACACAAGTACAAAAATGCACATAATGCGCTCTAGGTAGTGCAATGAGATTCGTTCAGTGCCATCTGCACCCAAGTCCACTCGCAAAGTAGAAGTATCAGCTGCCAAGCTTCACTTGACGAATAATGTCGTTTGATACTAATAGGCATAGCTGTTCACAGAAAAGAATACCATCATACTTATATATAAAGATATACGTACACTGCACCCGACTGCCGTTCGTCCGATGGCGCCTGTACTCGCGCTCCCAGGCCGGCGGCTCCCGCCACCCGCTGTCAGTCGGTGGTGAACGTGGCTTGATGCTCACTGGGATGTAGCTGTTTTTGTCTGAAAGGAACACCACCTGGAAGAAAAAATACTTTATAGTATACCAGGTAAGTTCAAAATTGTACTCTAATTCCGAAGAGACAGAGTGTAATTTTCACAAAGAAACAGTTCTACCGCGGCTTTATTATCTTGAATGCCGTAATAGCGCCAAATCATGTCTCAATATTACGTGGCAAATTCGTGAGAATTAGGTGATAAAATGTTATCTCTAAAGATATAAAACTAATAGTATTATGACCAAACGTAAATTTTCAACATATTAAACACAATCCCGTATGGTCTAGTGGCTAGGATACCTGGCTTTCACCCAGGAGGCTCGGGTTCGATTCCCGGTACGGGAAATATTTTTGCAAGTTTTTATTTTTGATACGGTTGTGGGCGAAATGTTGTGTAAAAAAAAATGTAAATGTACCTTGCCGTATTACCATACCATTTTATAATCAAGAAGTAAATATTCGACTATTATAACAAACAAGCGACGCCCCGAAATTTTGTTTAACTTCGTTAATTACCATGTTTGTCTGCGGAAATTTTGCATATTTCTGGCCTCATTATTTTAACTGATAATATTGTATATAAAAAACGGTACAGTCATTTTATCGTGACAGGAAGACTAAAAAAGAGACAAAGTTTCTTTGTCATATACTATGTAGTAGGAAAGTAGGGATAGAAAGGAATACTGTTTATTAAACTATACTTAACAAAATCCTAAGTTTGATCAAAAAATATGTATGTAAGTACTTAGAAGTTTTTAATTACTGCCTATCAAGCCATTGACACGAAGCAAATTGTATAATTCAATTTCCTAGACAGTTCCAATTTCCCTAACTGTTCAACAAAATAAGCTTTAAAACAACTAAAAGCCGTGTTCTGGGTGCCTAATTTTATTTAGGCACGCCATTCTAATGCCATTGTTTATTAAACCAGCAACAGCGTGAAAGTCGTGCTCAAATAATTTAACCAATTATAAATTAAGTCGGAGTCATTGTTTATTTAACAATCCTGTAATACGCTAATGTTTGATATTCCGCCAGCGGTGTGTTGCGGAGATTGCCCAACATGTTTGTGATAGCCCTGAGATAAGTTATGTCTAACCACCTCCTTCCGGCACACGCGACTTTTGACTGCCTTCAACGCTTATGAGTTTTACAACCTCCGCCAATTATGTAAACAACAGCTTACCACAAATTAACAGATAAGCGCTGACCTAAAACCCTACGTTTGAAAGTAAAACAACCGTTTGCTGCGAGCTCAGATCCAACTGAGATCTAGTCGCCGCCGTGTTAAAAGCAATCTAGATTGAATCCATTATCATGAACAAAAAATGTTCAAAACAAACTATCGAATTACGGCGGATGGTCGCCGGTAATGCACCATTTCACAGTCACGACCCCTTCAAAGTTTTGTACAAAAAGTCGTAAATGGCTAGAAGTGTGTCAGGGCGGTTCGCACGCCGACACGCCGACGCCGCCGTTCATCGCTCGTAGCATCGCAGCATTATAAAATTTAGGCTAGTGGACTAGCAGCACTCATTGTTGCCACAACACTTGCACAAATTGACTACGGTGAAATAAGATAACTAATAAAACTATTAACTACGGGTAATGTATTTGATTGCTTAGTCAAACAAACATGTATTTGGATAGGTGGTCACGTAGATTAGTCATAATTTCCGACAGTACTTCAAATCTTTGCAACTGATCATCACAAGCAATGTACATAATGTTTTGTAGGCAAATATATTTTGCTGAATTTAAAAACTTGAAAAGTCTTATTTGAACTCGCAACTCTCAAACAGTTCGCAGCTAAAGCTGATAAAAACAAACAATCACTTAACCAGTCCAAATTGTTTATAGGCCACAGCATACGCGAATAGTTCATGGTTTGTTCGCAATGTGAGCCACAGAACAGCTATTTCATCACACGCCGTCGACCGGGTCAGATGGCTATCAGCCATATGCCACTGCTTGTTTCTACACATTGTTGGCTCGGCAGTGAACTTGACTACAATACCTAACGCACTTCTCACGATAACATTCTGTTACGTTAATTCTGTAATCGTAATATGCGTGAGCATATCGATGCTTGGAGAAATGGGTTTATGCTTATAACAGAACAGGTTCCTGTTACACGACCTTTGTACACGAGGAGATTGACTCATTGAAAAATTTAATACAATTCCTACATTATAACAACTCTATAGGCGTTTACTTTAGCATATTATTTTGCAATAAATGTCTTCTTCAAAAGAATATTGAAGATGTATGTGGAAAAAGCCTTGATAAAATTATGCTTTTATATATTCATTGACTTTAGATATTACGGTGTGTATTTTAATTTTCATAATTATGTGTGAATACATAAGAATCATTGTTTTTTTTTTAGTATAAGCTTCAAGCTTCTAACTTTAAAGAAGTAATTTTGGAATTAATCACAGTTTACTTTCTCAACTGGTGCTTTTTTTTATGGATTCCCCATTTAAAAAGCTTCCTAACAAACGACCTCAATAGAAAATGTTTTTTAAAAATTTACACCTACCATTATAAACTAAACTGACCGATAAAATAACGAAAGAGTCCCTTAAATGATGTTTACAATAAAAATAAAATAAATACCGGAGCGAATTAAATTTAATAAACCTTTTTGAAGCGTCTACAATAAGACTACGCGTCGTAGCACTCAGCCGTGCGTAGCCGAAGAAAAGACATCAACGACATCTCGCCCATTTACCATCTCGTTACTATGATTAAGTAGACTTTTAAGCAACTGTAAATTAAATTGTATTCAAGTCAAAAATAAGATGATATTTTACCATAGATACCTGAGCAAAAGAATTTAATTTTAATTATCAATACACTCGAAGATAAAAATGAATACACAAATTATGTAATTCTCACAATTCCATACAATTCATAACAAAACTCACCATTTGTAAAGCGCTAATAAAACTAGTCAACATTTTAACCTAATTATATTACAATATGCCTATATCTAAATAAATAGATCACAATCGACTTGACATCACTTTTAGACTTGAATATGAAATGGTTACACAATTACGTCATACATATCTATGCCTAGGATTATCTGTATCTAGGTATCAAAAAGTAGGTAAATCGGGGATGATTTTAAAACTCTGACGCACTATCGCAGTTAAATTAACATTAGATGACTTGTGGTCCAACGTGACCCTGTAAAAAGTAAAGAAGAGAAAAAATAACTCCAAATGTTATTAAGGAACCTTCTCACACACAAAATTAGTTAGCGTTTTGGTAATAATTGTGAGCTTACTAATATGTTTTACTACAAATGAATGGAAATCTACGGCTGTACGAAGGTAGTATGTAGAATATAATTGCACAAGCTGCTTTGAACTACTATGATCTCCATTCAGTATACCCATCGTTGGGTAAGAGCATGCGTACGCGCCACCTTGCCCCGGCCTTTTCACGCGTGAAAAGATAGTTTTGCAACTATACTGTACGATTACTCTACTAACTTCGATTGTCGATGCTTCTGGACCTTGAAGATATATAAATTACGAGAATCTTCCTTTTCAAATGTTAAGAGATTAATCTCTAGAAAAACTTGAGTATTTCTTTATTAGATAAAACATGACCATTCATTATAGTAAGAAAACAACTGCATGAACTGCACGTCTGCTTGCAGATTAAAAAAATACAGTGTCTACGACTCGATGTTTCCCAGTAAATAAATAATTTCAATTGATTTGATTTTTTGTCTCTCTCTCTCTCTCTCTCTGAGAGAAGGCCCAGCAGTGGGAACGTGAAAGGCTGATGATGATAATGATGGATTTTTGTCAACTAACCCCATAACATTGTGTGCAGCAATGTGATGTTTGTGCCATATAATTTAGGTAAAACATAACTTAGGAAAAAACCTTTCAGAGTTAATATTTTGTATATCTTAACTCTAGGTGACGTATTTGCACGACCTATTGTCTAATTTAAAATAACATCAAGCTCTACTTCGGTTTCAACTAGTGAACCGAGACATACATTCTCATAGTAAAGTAGGCAACTTTCACACTTTCAATTGAAAATCGAAATCACATTTGCTGACAAAATAATCTCATTGTGGCACAAATCAGGCGTAAAACCGATATCACACCACCGCGTTTCATAGAAACGAAAGCAAAACGTGGACTGCGACGAAAGCCGTCTTTGTCCAATAATTCCACCCATCATTGGGCGCAGTAATGGGATTGAAGTGCCTATTATCGCCTTTCACCTAATTCCCTACAAATGTGTGGTAATTGTGCCATTCGGACAGCGCCTTCCAATATGACGAGACTGGTAGGTAGGTCAGTGGGCTGTAACTATAATGCTAAAAGTCTCTTTAGAATATATTAAGTAGAATTACAGATCAAATACCTACATACATTTACATTTTGTACTGGCTTTTACCCACCACTTATCTAAGTGCGGTCTCCTAACCACAAGTTTTTATGGTGGCATTGCAGCTAAAATTATTTTTTGCTTAATTTGTACGAAACAACAATGTTGCTTTTTATTTTTTACAGCCTACAGGGTCGCGTTTAACTCTAAGTCACGTGATGTTTATTGACAATGTGTTCGAAGGTGGAGCCACGCTACGCCTGGTTTAGAATCTGACTCTCAAGAGAGGCTACTGGAACACACAGATAGGTACTTGGCGACAGATTCTTAACTTTAGCGTAGAAAGTAAGTACCCTACTACCTAGGTATGGATATAACACGATATTTTTCTTCACTAAAAGCTCAAACTAACGGATC
This sequence comes from Opisthograptis luteolata, assembly GCA_931315375.2. Taxonomy (NCBI): domain Eukaryota; kingdom Metazoa; phylum Arthropoda; class Insecta; order Lepidoptera; family Geometridae; genus Opisthograptis; species Opisthograptis luteolata. The sequence continues at coordinate 5,369,708 of OV928047.1, read as the reverse complement.
TGCGTCACTGTAACTAAGTTATCATAGCTATCAGTGTGTACGTAGTGTTAAATTTTCATTTTGATTCTGATATGATGACTCACACTTATGTAGAGTTTTAAAGTCACGGTTTATTACAGGAAGCAGTACCTAAGGTCAATCTGTTGCGGTTGTAGTTGAGAAAGTGAAACTGTAGAGAATAATAGAGATATTCTCGCATTAAGATTTAATTAACATAATTACGACGAGGTTATTGCTCTGTTTGGTATGACGGTAATTGTTGTTAGTGTTTTTGTTGCCATTGAAACTACAAGTTAGCGCATAGGTCATCTCGTTTTAATCTTTGAGTAGCGTAAAGTGGTCTTGTCGCGTGAATTGTAAAACACACAGGTGGTTCGCAAGTACTTAACAAAATACACTGTCCAATAAAAATAAAGGATATTTGAATACAAAATCAAATATATTTGGCTATGATTACATTTAATAAATCCTTAACTATTTATAGTGCATGTATCAAAGCTTGTTTACAAAAATGATTTCTTGCGCTTATTACTTTATTTTGCGCTTTTATTTTATCAAGTTTTACATCTACCTACATAGATCATGTTCATATCGTCAAACCCTTTCATTAGATATCCATTTCAAGGGGCAAAAGGCAATCGTTTGGGGAAACACAGGTTTAAAAACCCTTTAAAAGATTTTACCCAAAGTTGGTAACTAATTAGTTGTAAAAGTTAAACTTACTGGATCTTGCTCACTGCCATCTGACTTCAACGCTTCTCTGGTTTCATTCTGAAAGGACAGAAATTAGGTACATTAATCATAAAACCATTTACAATGGCTAGGTGAAAAAGTGTGAGCAAACTACGACGGCAGAAAAGGTCTACAATAATGGTAATTCCCACCTTATCGAAATTATTGTTATCAGCTACGTAAAACAGAAGGTTATTTACGGCCAGTTTTAATAACCTATCTATCCACGGTTTGTCCTACCGAAGATAGACATTTAACATAAGCTCCATAGAAGTGTCTCTATCTCTAGTAGAAATAACCGTAGTCCATAATCCCCATGTCCCGATTTCATACATGAAAATCTTGACTGTCATATAACATGAAATACTCTGTACCATTTCTACTGGTGCGGCGTACTTATCACCTTCTCCATAGATCGTCACTTAACATAACAACAAAGGTGATGTAGTGGTGAAACCTGGTAGACAGAAACTCTTTGTCTACTGAATTTAAGAAAAGTGCGATGAACGTCGCTGACACTTACGTCGAGTATAGAGTTTTTTTCAATAAATGACTGGTGAATAATGTGCCCAAATCTTTTGAGAAATAGAAGAAAAAATACCTTTATCGTAGCAGATGATATAGGATCAAATGGGTCTTCTCCGGAACCTTCGTGTAGTTCAACAGATGACGATGAAGAGGAGCTGGAGACTGAGGTGATGGACACTTCCGTGGTCTCTTCTGACGCTGATGCTGACACCTCCAACGATTCTGTGTGCGGCACTGCTGAGTGTGCTTGCTGTGTGAAAACGTTATATTTAAGCACATAAGTAACTATGGAATCTACAGCTGAAATCGTGATGGAAGTATTGTTTAAAATTTAAGAAATTTCGAATAGTCATGTAGAACTTATATTGCCACGTGACATTTTACGCGGTCAGAAAAATATTACACTAAGCTCGTAAGGTACGAGTACTATGATGTGACAACTCACACCGTAATTAAAAACGTCTCTCAGCATCAAATTCCATCTAACATTAACAACAACTAACAAGCTGACAAACAACTAACAACAACTAACAAACAAACTGACAAAATTCGTCAAATCATAAATTGTAGGAGATGCCGTTACAATTTGAAAAAAAAGTTCAATGATGAACATATCTCATTTATCAAACAAATAGATAGGAATAGAAGGCGTCATACTATGGTGTTCCAAAATATTACACAATTGGAGAAATAGGTATAATTATAGGAAGACTAAATAGAATGTGTTTTGAATAGTATATGTAAGCAACTTACCCTAGAGACTAGAAGAAAACTGCACACAAAGAATAATCTGAAACAATATAAGTGAGTTATTTATAATTATGGCTGTAGCTTCTACACGTATTCTGTTTCTTCCAATCTCTTTCCACTTTTTCCAAAGAAGGTGCATATTAGAAAAGTTAAGACATTTTGCAAAATAAAGAAATTCAATAACATGTACAGCAAAGCAAATCAAATCGAATACGAATCGTGATATATTCTAATGATTGTATGAAGATATAACATCAAATAAATGCGAGTGAACTTGGTTAAACTGATCGTGATGTAGAGATATTACTACTGTGTATTCTTTCCATAATCCAAAGTATGATAAAGAAAGTACTTTGAGATTTGAATTCTTATGTCGAAGGGATAAGATTGAAAATTAGTCGTATATTTTTTTGTGTAGGGTAGCTAATCTCGGGTCAAAAGACACGGCGGGATAATGACAGACCACGGAATTGAATCGGTTCACCAGAATCAATATCCATTACTTTTACCCGTCGTGTTTCCAAAGTCGTATCAACTGCACCATTGTCTTACGCAATTTCGATCTATATTTTATTATTTAGATCAATTTTTAACGGGACTAAAATACTGGAGTTAATCATGTGAATGAAAGGCGGTAGAGTCGTTTACCTCTCGCATGGAGAATCGGTTTTTTTCGTAATATATGGGTACATAATTATTTTTTTGTTATTAATAGAAAATTCACTATGTAATTTCATAATCAATTCAAGATCAGAAGATGAATGAAGTTCGGAAGTCATTGACCTTCGAAAGGCCAGCGTCGGAGCGGAACCTTACATCCTTTATGCAAGAACTGACTAATCAAATTGATGGGAAATGGCAAATCATTGTCATGTCGATTTAGAGGTAATTAAACTAATATAATTAGAGCTATATCATTTTAAGAGGTTTAGGTTTTGGTGGGTCTCAATCTAGGAAATGGGTTGTTTCTCTAATACTATAATAGGATAAAATCGTAGTGTTTTCTGCTTACAACTTGACTTATTACAAAAGTTAACACACAACAAATTTGATAAAAAGTTCTTCTTTTTTGCGTAAGTGTTAGGCCAATTTCTTCAGTTAGTGTCTTTTGACATCCTCAAAAAATATTTAACTCCAATCTTGAACTCTGACTCAGAGTCATTTCGTGATTGATTCAATTAATGTCTTTATTGTTTTGAATTCGTGTGGCCATAGTATAGGCGTATTGAATATAATTTACATTTTCCCTATAACAGTACTTGAATAAAGTTTAGGTATTATTGTAATAGCTTCCGTTGTGGTTGGACAGGTAAGCTCATAATATGGGCGGTAGCGAATTTGATTTCCGCTACGAGAGAAATGCGAAAAATTTTTTCAAGGACTTTGACCATACGTTATATATATATGTTTATTCGATATAGTACGATGATAGTTCTCGTAGTCTATAATTTTTTGGTACCTATAGGAAATCCATGTCAGAATCATACTATCTTCGACATAATACGACGCACCCTGCAGCTCTACTTCTCTTTTTCTTGGAAATTTCTTCTTTTCAATTTTAATGTAGTCGTTGTGCGATATGTTTAAAAGTTACACGTGATATAAAAATAAACAAAATTAAAATTTGTCCAATAGGTTTGATTTTGCACAGAAACAAAACAAACATGTTTTTTTTTACTTCCTGTAGGGTAACATTTGACCACAAGTCACCTGATCTTGACGTTGCGATCGGAGATGGTGCCACGTTACTCCTGGACAGGGAACTGGCTTTCAAGTGAGACTACCGGAATACACCGATAACAGCAGATTCTTAACTTGAGGGTGAGGGTGGTAGCTAACCAGGTGAGCACTAGAAAATGCCCCACCAACAAGCTGTGGTTTCATCACGATGTTTTCCTTCGCCGAAAGCTCAATCTCATTGTAGGATTCGAACTCACAACCTATGGATCGCAAGCCAACGTAACAACCACTGTGCCAACGTCGCTAAAAAAAAAATTAAAATTAGATACAAGCAAGATTTTGCTTAGTAAAATCTTACCATAAAAACTCCTCTTTTGACTTTTAAAACTCTATGAGTGGGACCAAACCCTCTTTTCAGTTTTAATCGGTATTCGAATTCGTGATCAAGTAACGATAGACGGAATCCGTTAGCCGTGCACGTCCGCCGGGGATTTGTCGTAATTTCAATTTGGTAGCGACTTCGCCTCTGGCCTCTTGTTTCCACGAATCACGGGAAAAGGAACAAAACGTTCTTAGAACTCTACATTGATCTAAATTGTTCACAAAGAAATGGTTTTAATAAGTTATGTAAGAATCTTCAAAGTAATGATGTAAGTACTTAGGGATGTGTAAATGTTGATGTAGTAGATAGTTTCGCTTATCATTTGTATAGAGTCAGTCAATAAGCTATATTTTCAAAACGTGTGTTACATCAGTAATACTTGGGTTTTTATACTTTTTACGAAGTAGCGTTTTGACCACAACATAACACGCTTGATTTTAAGTGATGATGTGATCAAAGGTTGGTGTTTAAGATTAAGGGGCCAATCGAAAAAAGTGTTATTGTTCAGCGACTTTTGTCGTTGACTGTACGAGTATTTATTTAGTAGAACACAACACATGATCACTTTATAACGTCAAACTTACAACTAGCCATGCCAATGCCTGATACACCTTAAGCCAGAACACGCTAGAAACGCCCTCACATCGCGTGCACATCAAATTTAGATTTTTGCAAAGTTAGTTTTATTTTCGTATGTGGTCAGAGTTCAGACACTTCGTCGTACAACGACCACGAAGTTTTATCGCGACAACGCGACACGAATATTTGAGTGATAATGTGAACGTAGGTATAATATTGTAAAATTAGCTGTTCTAATAAAATTTCATTCTATATGATGGACTTGAAGTTTAGTTTTCGACAGGTCTTGGAATTCACTTGTAGATCAGAATAACATAATGTGTAAGTAATGGGTGTGTGTGTGTGTGTGTGGTAATGTGTGCGTGTGTATGTAGCGTGTGTCTTAAGTATTTTTGTATAATTTGTTGCAAATAAATGATTCTTATTCACATTCTTAATGTGCGATCTTTCTTTCCCCACCTCTCAGGAGTCGGAACCGGCACCGACCTCGCACCGCTTCCTACATCTTCCACCGTGGCAGCACGCTCATTACCACTTCCGCACGAGCTCGTTATGCTAACTGGGTCATAATTACTCACGGCCGTTGATTAACCCCACTGCTCTTTATTTTGACAACTTGTAAACAATATATTGTACCCTCGTATAGGAGAAGACAGGACATTAAGGTTTAAAACGGGATAATTACCATGTAGAATAAAATTTGTTTTGGTTTGAGTTCTCGATATTTCGGCACTGTTACAAGCGTCATGATCACGAGATATATACCAAAAGTTTCTGCGGGCAGGACCCTCTTTTCAAGCTGTATCATTAATGGCACTAGTGGGACAATAGTTCTTAGTAGTACCATTAATGGTAATAGTGGGACAAACGTTCCCAATAGCAACATTTATCAATCAATCAATCAATCAAATGCATTTATTGACACAGTAATATTTACAAAGTAATTGAAGCCTCTGGTTCCCGAACTAGTAGGAACTGTGTTTGAGGAACCAGATACTTCTCCCATTTTTGTGTGCAATTTACATGTCAATAAGTTATACTTACTTAATATTTTCTAATAAGAGTAAGAACAAATAAAAATAAAAATGGTACTTATCAATGCACAGCACAGCTCGGAAAGAAGGGACAGGACACAGAAATCTGTGGGACAGGGTTTATAACGGGCAGACGTATCTATTATAGTAATTATCCCGTTTCAAAACCTAATTCAAAACTTAGCATTGCTTTTAGATCTTAGTTTTAGAAAATGCACAAGAGAATCGACACCAGTTTTAAACTTAAACAACTAAAGCATAACAACATCCAAGTTCATTGTCAAGGACCACCAAGATGCACCTAGATACCCTACGACAATCGATTCAATCCATATCACATTCCTACAACCGAAGCAATAGAAATTCTTTGCCGATTGCCTTCACACGTGCCTTCCATTACTGAGTTCCATCAAGCTTCCCTATAGAAGAGAGCGTATCCGTCGTATGATCACTTAATTTGATTGCTCATCATTTTTTCTTCCTATAGAAGCTTATAGAAGCAACATACACGTGTATTTGTGTTAGACAAGTGTAAGCGCTGCCTTAAGCATCAATTCAAGCATCAGTTCAATGGAGTAAAGTCCCCAGCATGATGGGGGTATAGATATATTGATGGATAGCGCTTTATTGTTTCAACACAACAACAGAAATTAGAGCAACATAAAAGGAAATATCTTAGAGCTAGTGTTACAATGGGCGATCTTATAGCTCAGAGCGATTTTTACCAGACAATCTTTGGATGGGCAGAAATTTTATGCAATACTAGTTGCGCTACGTGGTTTTACCCGCATCTTCCCGTCAACCCGCAGGAACCTTGTTCTGGGGTAAAAGTAGCATATGTGTTAATCCAATACCTAAACTATCTACATTCTAAATTTCATCAAAATCGGTTTAGCAGTTACGGGGATACGTGGGAACAAACATTCAAACGCACACACTAACACACACAAACATTCGCATAATGCGGTTGGTGCGATTGGTGGTGGTTAGTGGGGTATATGACCAATATTTCCTTTCCTGGTATCCTGTCTACACACTCACACGCTCACACACTTAGACATATCATCATCATCTTCATCATCAGCCGGAAGAAGTCCACTGCTAAACATAGGTCTCCCTTTGAGCGCCACCATGAAGTCATGAACCACCACTAGGTCCCCGACTAGGTGGACCAACGACATTGTAAGAGTCGCAGGAAGCCGATGGATGCAAATGGCTACCTTTCCTACTACCTAATGCTTAACCATACCTAATACAATAATGTATATCTTACATTACGGTCATCATTTGTTCATCTAAGATTGACATACACTGTATGTGATCACCTTCTAAAAAGCATAGTAGTGATAAGTAAATCAAAAATGTAAATCCGTTACATATTGGCTGTATGTTATGATCTTAAGCGATACTTAAAAAAATTCTAGGAGCTGTCGATTTTGTTGAATAAATATGAATAAAAAACGATCTATGAGTATGTTACGGCCCATAGATTGTCCAACTGTTTTGTGTAGCTGTGCCTAATATTGTACGTGGTAGTTTTTATTTAAATGCAATAAAAGTTACATATCGTCGATGATACAGCAATACCGCGTAACAAACAGTGGCGGATACCGCGTAACAAGTGCGAGGCATTTTTTACAGGAAAACTAAAAAAACTCAAGTTTTATCGACATGCTATGATTTTGTCGCTTTCTGATTGGATATTTACAAGTCTATCAAAAGTTATTAGAGCCAATCAGTAATTGCCCACTAGCGGGAAATGTAAAGTTTGCTACTTTTGTACTTACGCGGTATCCGCCACTGTTTGTTACGCGGTATTGCAGTATCATCGACGATATGTCTAAGTTTAATGCCTTACTGAACAGCTAAAATTACATAAAACTGTTTTAAAAATGCATACCAAATCAGTATTTATCCATTTCGTCATTTTTGTTCTGGATCAAGACGACTTGTGGCTTTTTTGTCTTACAATGCGAATATTAAGGCTTAACAAAGCTTTTCGACCTGTCCTCTTTGACCTGCCATTTTGGGCAGAGCCTAATCACCATTGAAGGGTGGCTGCGCGCGCGGTGGAACGCCCCGTTATAGTTTGCCACGGGCGGCGCGCATTGCGGCGCCGTCACTGTCGCGGTCATGTGTTCACCTGCCTCCGTGACCTGACACTTGGCTTGTATCGAGAATGGTATTTCTTTCTTATCTTCTTCTTCTTCCTAACGTAATGCTGTCCTTGTTATACTTCCATGGTCAGACAAGGACAACACTTTTAGATTTGTCAAACTTAGTTAAGTTTTAGAAAATGCGCAACAGAATTGACACCAATTTACTACTATTTTGTTTCTAATATTTATATTTTAATCTTCATTTCTTATTTCCAAGCACTGCTACGGAAATCCATTATGACCTTTTATTTATTTACTCAAAACTTAATGATTACTCATATCCTTTTCAACCTTGCCAGTTATTAATTAAATAATAACCCGTCCGAAATAATTCTGGCTCAGTGGTTTACGCTTGTATAAGATGTAAAGTTCTCTCTAGATTCTGTAACTTTCATTAGTTACGCTAGTCTGACGGCTCAGTAACAAAGTTAGCAAACTTAAAACAATACAGGAACTGTATTGTTTTTCCCTTCGTGAGTTGACCACAGCAAATTTTTGAGAGACAGACAGGTTTGATTTTTGCGGAGTAATATTTTATTGCTTGTAGAGAGCATTCTTTACAGAGAGGTTATGTACTAACATAAATTATAACCGTTGTATCATGAAATTGTATGAGTTGTGTATTTTATTTTAGTTTATTAAAAAAATAATTAGCCATCTATATGTAGCAAAAGAGATATAACTTTATTTATATTTCCAATTCCGATTTGAACTGTGGATCTAAACAAATCTATTTACCGCGGTTTAAATAGGCAATGGCAAAGTTTAGCAGCTGTTCAAATTGTTAAATATTTCGAAGCGTAGACGCAAATAAGGCATGCCTTTTAATTCGGTGAAGCGTAGCGGGGTCACAGAACTAGTACAAATATAATTTTCTTGTCTTGCGATTCTAATTCCGTTTTAACTTTTATTGATTTTAGATACTTTTAAGTTTTTATATGCTGGTAGTGTTATATAGCTCTCCTCATCGATTTCGATGACGGCGACCCTAAAAACCTATAATTTTCTAGCGTGACGCTACTAAGGCTTTTTTTACTTTCTACGGGGTTTGACCACAAGTCACCTGATGTTAAGTGACGATGTTGTCGAAGGTGGCACCAGGCACCACGCTATACCTGGACTGGCTCTCAGGCGAGGCTGCGACCCGATAGGTGATTGGCGACAGATAAAAAAAAACTCGGTTTAAATACCCGGTGACATAATATATGTACTGCTCTATAATATAGAGCAGTAAAGGTGGCCTTTATGTGTAGAAGGGCTTAGGTCTCACTTTTTGCATGGCTGGTAGTAGACCTATGTCAAAGCATTTTCAGTATCACAATAGTCTCACTCTGTTGTCAGATATTTCACCGCGTATCAGTGGTCTTTCTGCTTACCAAATATAATGCAAAACTTTATGCAAACAAACTACCCTTACGTTCCTAAGAACCTCCTTTGTAAAAGTTGAGTAGGTACGATATTTAAAATAACAATTTTATCAACAACTTCACTACGAATTATTGATAAACCTATGATTAGCCTTCGTCGTTTATATGTTTTGTAAACGTTAGTAATTTACAGTGTTTATATTGTTTTTTAACTTTACACATGACATACAAAATAATTGATGTAGAGTAAAAAGTACCATGTATGTACCTACTCTTCTTGCAATTCTGCAAACCGTCCCCTATCTCTCAGTGCATATTTGAAGCCTTCTTACTTCTTACACAATGGCATCTGTGATTTTTTTTATTCACCTTCGCGTTAGTGCACGGCGCGAATCGGCACAGTATTCCGAAAGACACGGGTACATATCCTGCGTGTAGTAATTTTTCAGATCCCGATTTTTTTACTCATGTTTCACATAATATCAGCCATGAACTTCACAGCAGTGACTTTATTTACAGATCAAAGATTTTTTTGATATTTATGTAGTTAGATATGTTACCCTTACATTTGAAATTGCGTATTGGTATTGATTTGCTTCGGAAACATTTACTTTGAATAAAACTGAAAACTACAGTACAAATAATTTATAACTTTTGATTTTCATCTAACGGTACGCATTTAGTTTGAAATAATTGTCTCACTCCACTTACCTCACACTTAGCACCATTTTGCACTAAGCGATGCACTCGGAGTTCACTATGGTTCATTCAGCCAACAACACTGGTCACACTTGTTTATTTCAGAAAATAATAGTAACTTTTTAATTTATAATTTTAAATTTCAGCACGTTAGTCGTAAGCTCTCGTGTTGTACGGGAGGAGCGCGCGCGTCATTCAACGTCCGACCATCAAGTGGTGGCAGCCTCCAGCGTGCTTCGCCATCCGCGAAACGCTTCCCGCCGCGCTGAGCTCACACAAAAGCGCGCGGGGGGCCTTAATCACTTCCTAACCTTCCGACAAACCACCAGCCAACAATGTCCAGGTGTTGACCGCTGCCGCTGCCGCCGCCACGCTCGATCCGTCGCGCTTGACTAATGACCACTTGAGCAATTAGTGCCCAGTGAAAAATGCACACTTTGAAGTATGAAAAGGAAACAATTTAACGTAACAGCTTTTTAATAACCTTATTGATTTACATTACGTACGATTTGTGAAATGGTTTTTAAACGACAATTTCGCACGGAGTTTTTGAACTTCATAAACAGCCTTTTTTGCACTAATGTTTCCAACTATTCAAAGATTTATTCCGACCATTCTTTCCATGCGAAGCAATAAATTGAAGCCAACTAAAAGCGACGTCGCTGTTACTACTGCTATTGTGATTTTCATGGGCCTGCAAGAGAGCAAAAATATCTTACAAATTGGGAAAACTTCTATTTGATGCCTACTTACATATTTCACCATAAAAGTCATTTAGGTGTTACTTTCCTACGTCTAATACATAGTTCTTTGATGCTCTTGATAAGAGGGCTTATAATGTAAGAAAAGTTGCAGATGATAGTTGTTTACAGTTCATGAAACTCTCGTAATTACGTGATAAGTACGTACTCTTCAGATGTCTATAGCAACTATATTATACACGTTTAAAATTAGAAAATTAGAATGCGTTTAATAATTTTTTGTAGCTACGTATACTTGTTTCAAAATATAAACTGCTGAAACACACAAACAGGTCCTTGACGACAGTCATCCACTTGAGTATAATATCTGGCCAGGTGAGCACTAGATAATGCCCTACCACCAAGCTATGGCTATACCCCTAAAAGTTGCAAGGTTCGAATCCACAATCTATGAATCGCATGCAGTGACGTCACTAGTTCACTACCTCTGTACTATTAAGCTTACCCATCAGCGTTGTGGAAGTACATGACGCTCTGAAGCGCGAAGTACACAAGCTGCATATAGAAGTATATGATGTAGTAAAAAGCCAGCGCCACTGCAGATACAAAGAGCTGGAGAATTTGCACCAGCTCAGTTAAATTATGCCACGATTTGCCTGATACCGACTGGAAAGGGAAAAAAGATTTTAGAGTGGTTTGTTGAGTTCATTATATTTAACACATACCACCTACCCCAGCTTTGCTTTGCCTTGCTCTAAGTATGTTTTATTACAATATAAATAAATCATAGCCTACTTAGGGTTAACATAACTTTTTTTAAAGAATTTTCTTAATCGTGTCACTACCTGTAGTTTTTGAAATTATCTACCTCTGACTCTACAAACTTACTAACATATTATACTCGTATACTTACATAGATAGCAGAGGGATAACGCTTTATAATTTCACCAAAATGAAACAACATATTAAAAGGAAAGATCTTAGGGCTAATATTACAATGGGCGGTCTTATCGCTTAGAGGGATTTCTACCAGACAACCCACATAGTATTTAATTTTATGAACAACCTTATCTGTTTATAATAGTAGCCTGGGTATATATTAAATTAATTATCTATAACATCTATTAATACTTGTGCGGTATTGTTTGATGATTTGCTGAAACCCAAACAAATCGTAAACGCGGAAGTTAGGATGCGCTTTACAGGTATCATTATCGCCTCAATTAATTACAAAACCACAATTATGCCAACAGAATACTTCACACTTTACTGTACTTGGTCTTAACCTAGAGAGATGTATATCTAAATAAGTTAATTACGTACAACATTAGCAGCATATCACGTCGGAAGCCTCATTTGCGTTCGTGAAACAAGGTTTTATTTAGCTAAATAAATAGCCAATAAAATAAGTAGGTAATTATTATTACACATTTCCTTTACATATACATATATGTGTATGAACATACAATTATCTTATGCACATACGTGCTACATGCGAATATAGAGCTATAACTGTAGCTGATTTCAAGTTTGACTATTTATGTAAGCCTAGTATTAGCCAATTCTATAAAAGTATAAATAATGCGAATTTTTCGTTGTTAAAACTATCGCATGAGCACGGCTTGAAAACATTGCTAAGTATTTTTTAAATGTTCCTTCTCATAGTCCAAATTAGGACATGTTGTTTATAAGATTTTTGGGGAAAAAAATGTTGGAAAAGTTACCCGGAAAATTGTGAAATTTGGGAACAACAGAAAATGCTTTTTTCTATGGTATTTTGTAGGGTAGGTACTTCAATCTTACTGCGATAAACTGTAGTCCATGCGAGTTAAATCGCTGAGACCGGCTAGTAAAAGAAATAACTACAACAACTCCAATTCACCGTAGTAATTTTGTTCATGAAACTGAATCAAAAACACTGCTTGCCCGGTCGCTCATTATTTATGCTAATCTTAAGCGTTTGATCTTATCGCAGGCAGACGGGTCGTCAGACAATTGTCTAAACATTTATTTCATTTGGAACGGTGTTGTTAGTGGCACGAGCCAAACAACTAAGAAACCTACGCGACTAGTTAAAAAATTTACTAATCCCAATTACCTATTCTTACTCTAGTCTTAGTGAAAACGATGATTCGAGGCCGGCACTGATACCTATCCTACTGGGTAGTAGGAACGTACTACGTATACACCTACTTATTAGGAACTAGCTGGCCCCACGGTTTCACCCGTGTGTACTACAGTTTATCGCGATAAAAAGTAACCTATATCCATCTCCAGGGTTCAATCTTTTTCCATACTAAATTCCAAAAATATCGGTTCAATAGTTTTTAAGTTTATCCGTGACAAACAAACATTCAAATGTCTTCTTTTTATATAAAGAATAGGTATAGTAGACCTTTGGTAATCCGACTAACGTTCATGTCATTCAAAGCTAAGCAATAATCTAAGCACAAAAATGCGGTAGGTACCTACCTGAGTATTGCGTAACTGCAAGTCCTGAATTCCCGACTGAGAAAGTCGTGTCAGAAGGCGAGGCGTCCGTCACGACGCGATCCTACTGATCCTATCGGTTCACGAGCCGACATTACCATCGTCCACTCCTACGCGGGCCACGGGCGAAAACCTTGTTTATGACATCGTTATCAACACAAAAATCCAGCCTCTAAACTATGCGTGATAACCTCCGATTAGGAGCGCTATAGTCGCAGAACAACAATAGAGATAGGAAGACTAAACAAGTTTGGCCACTTGGTACACCATGACAAATATATAAAAAGAAAACATCTTAGAAGGAAAAGTAGAAGAGAAGAGGTAGACCAAAAACATACATAGCACAAGTCAAAGAAAGACGTCATAGAAAGGTTGAAAAGCAAAATCATTATTATTTTTTTAAGGCGATGGCACAATTTTCATATCCAGAGCAGAACGAAGATACATCGTCCAAGTAAAATTTATGTTACGGCCGAATAATACTCTCACACTACTTTTAATTTCCTCTATGAGAAAAAGACAGATCTTTTTCGAAAATAGTAGCCGGTTTATAAACCTGCCAGTAACTTTAGAAATCTATTTGGTCATAGGACACTATGAAACAATATTTCATGTTCTTATTTTAAAACCAATAATTGCTGTCCGTAGAAATCTCTTTGGGAAAAAACCTACTTTGTTCACACTTACTGAAGAACCAGTCAGCAGTTTTTCGTAGAAAATAAATCACATAAAAGAAGCAATACTGGCCGAATAGATAGGTATCTAGAGATTCAATCAATCGCACTACGGTAGGTAAAAAAAGAAAAAAAAAAAGAATTCAGTTTCAAATCATCTCTACCTTTTTCGGCGAATCAAGAAATTCATCGCTTTTTTTTCCTTTCAAGTCGCTACTGGGTTGTAGAGGTGGATGCACATGCATACAGTAAGTAGATATACATGTATTCTCATGCTGTAAAAAAAACAATGGTTAGTTTGCATATGAGCATAATAAAGCCAGAAAATAATTGGTTAGCATATCCCTTTGAAAATTACGTGTGGGTACATTGTTTGGTGTTTACGGAAGGCAAGATTTTTATCAATCTGTACAAAGACAGATACCTAGACATGATATATATCTACATACATAATTACATATCTTGCAACTCATCGTCACCATCATTGGCCTGTGTCCAACTACAAGGTGATGATATTAGATAATATTATTGGACGCCACCATGCCCACCATGAACGACTATTAGCCATTTGCATCCATCAGCTCCCTGCGACTCTTACAATGTCGTCGGTCCACTTAGAGGGGGGCCTACCTACAGAGCGTCTTCCGGTTCGTGGTCGCCACCCCATCGGTTATCGGTTCGTCGAGCGATGTGGTCTGCGCATTGCCACTTCAACTTGCAAATTCTGAAAGCTATATCGGTGACCTAGATTCTTCGGCAAATTTCCAAATTTCGGATTTTATCACGCAAAGAAACTCCAAGCATGGCTCTCTCCATCCGCAATTGAATTGTCTACATGAAAATTTTATTCCAAAACTTGTGTTTCTTTGGGTTGACACTCACTAACAAAGTACACTATTATGTGAAGTCATAATATAAAATAAAAACTTACTTTTGAGCCAGCCGACGAACGCACCGGCGCGGGCGGTGCCGGCGGCACGGGAGACGTGGACGGTGGCGGCGGCAGCGGTGCCGGAAACCGTCTCAACAACTCCCTCAACTTGTCGCTAGTCCTCAAACAGCCGCACTGTCTCCTCCAATTACTGCCTTCTTTACGGTCGTTTTTGCTGTTTTGGCTTTCAAGGACTAGTTTATTCAGCTTGTCTATGTCCACGCACACTTGGCATGGTTCCTTGCTAATCGACTCAGTTGAATTGGACTTACTGTTCACTAGATAAATGTTATAATTTTAATGCTATGAATTAAGGGATTTGTCAATCAATTATAAGTGTGTACATAAGTATATACTTATGCCGGGTGCCGCTAGTTAGCTATATAGCTAACTAGCGGCACCCGCCAGAAATATTTACTAGGTACTACATAGCATGGCTAAAAAAAGCATTGAACGAAAAATAAAGAATTGTTCAATGGTCTTGCTGAAACTTACTTGAATCGAACTTTCCTAACTTTCAAAATTTTTAAAAAATATGGCAATAGTTTTGGTCATTAATTTCTTATTACAACGAAACGATAGCAGAATTTTAATTTATAAACACGCGAATTAAATTATTTGTTTTGGCTCGTGATTTTTCATGGTGATGGTTATCATTTTTGACATTTTGACAAGCGTGAGAAAACAGCTTTTGTAATGCGTGTAATTTTGCAATAAAGAGGTTGTAGGTACTATATGTAAGTTCACAGAAATCACAGATGGCATATATCTACTATATAAAAATAAGTCGGGTTTTCCTTCCTGACGCTATAACTCCAGAACGCACGAACCGATTTCCACGGTTTTGCATTTGTTGGAAAGGTCTCGGGCTCCGTGAGGTTTATAGCAAAGAAAATTCAGGAAAAATTTCAACAGAAAAGCGGGAAAATCTTTTTTCACATACAGCGCCATCTCTGAAACATAGTGAATTCATTACTGTTGTGAAATAGTACATAAAACGAAGCCATCTGGTGGCGAAACGGAGTTCGCCGGGTTTGCTAGTTTAACATAAAATTATTATAAGCCGGAGGCAGTTCACTACTGAACACATAGAATTATGTCTTATAATTCTATGACTGAACATGTCTTCTCCTTTGAAAGAACGTCTTCCGTTTCGTGGTCGCCACTCGAGAACCTTTCATCCCCCTCGAATGGATCTTAAAACACCGAGAGTACACAATTGCAGCTACTTAAATTTGTGACATAAGTACCTATATAACTGTATTCAAAACCGCGTTATAATTTCATAAGCGACAGTGCAGTACGCTGACTGAGTGAAAAAAATTAAGGTAGGTAGGTAAGTAGTTATGTATTAGCAACCATCAAATCTCTTCAGCCATATAAGTTTCCACGTAATCCACGTATCTACCTACCGCAGTTCACGTTTGTCGGCGCAGTGACACCGTGCGAATCTTATCCACTCATATTTCACACCTAATCACCTGCCCTAGATTCTACAAAAAAAAATACAATTTCAAAAAAAGCTCACACATCCACTGCATTATATATTCTATGCTAACGCTAGCTAACTTTGTCCTCTTGGGCTTAATGGAGAACAAGAAATACATTTAAGGAAAACTAGTCAAATTTCGAGCTAACCAGCGTTACAGACATTCTTCAGGACTATAATGAACCAACATCTTATAAAGTTTGCTTCTTCGTCAACCCTATTTTAATTTCTTAGAACCCTTTAGTACCTGAACAACCAAATCTCTTTTTTAAGTCCCATGCAACGGCACTGGATGCGTAGCTTACTCACCACCACTTACCGATTTTTATTTCATTTTCCATTTTGAAGAGCAATAAGTATAGTTTGGTTTATTGCTTCACGGGCTACGAGTGCAATGCCTTGTTTTGCACTCCTTGGTAGTAGGTAGTTCTAGTTGGTCTTTGGTAGGTGAATACTATTGCGTAAACGTCTTCTCAAAAACATGCTTAGGTACTAAGAAAACATAAGTTATTACCCACATATCTAAAATTTAATCGGAATAATCATACCGACATGTCTTTGAAAACAATTCCTTCATATTCACACAATAAATCACAGAAGTAAGCAGATTACCGTCATTACGCAGACATTAGCGGCGCGTGACTGCCCCTCCCATGCTAAGCTACCATGACTACTCTACCCGAGTCTACCCTTAATTCGTACTTTACCGTTTTATTGTCATCGTGTGAGGGTTTTGGTAAACTAAGTAGTAAGTACCTAGTTCTTGGGAATGTTTCCGTTATCTGCCCAAAAGCTTACAGATTAATATCTAAGAGCTTTTTGTATGTATAGCAATTACCTATTGTTCTATGCTATCTCTCTTTCTTTGATGAAATGACAACCAGAAATGTTAAATTATACGTTTTTTCTAATAAAGTAGTGAACTAGCGGTTACACAAAGTTTTCTTGTTAACTCTGTGTTTAATGTGCGACAGCGTTTATTATATTTCTATGATATTCTTTGTTTTTAGAAGCTTTTATTTAGCTTCTTTTTTTTTCACCTGTCATCATCAAACCTTGCAAATTAAATTTGATCCACTTCCTGGTTACTGATTGAGCTGATTTTTTAAAAAGAAATGGCTTTCTGGTTTGTGAATTACAGAGTACACTTACTAAATAATTTACATCCTTTCGAGCTTAAATTAAATCAGACGTAGTAGGTAGGTAATAATTTCTCGTCTCCTTCAACGAGCTCATACGTTTTGAACCATGCCGTTTAGAATGTTAAACGCGGAGAGCATGTTTACAAAGATGTGGAACTTGACAGTAATTCATATTTTGATGGGGAACAGTTAACTATAAGTAGGTATATGAAGTAACGGTGCCACATCACATTCGCGCATTGTCACCTGTCTCGTAACAAGCGACTGGCTGCGACCGGTGGAAACCGTGAGAAGGTAGCAAATCTTCGCAGAACTTCACCTTTATGACTTGTAACATGAGCTTTCGTGCCACATTCCCTAACATTTTATTCACATAATTGGAGTTACGTATAACATGTGCGACTACATAACGTTCTTTAGCTTTACAAATTGATCACTTCACGCCAAGCTTGGTTGGTAGGTAATCCTGCATCGGCACAACGGTTGCTGCTATTTCAGTTGTTTTTGCCATTGTCCAGTTAGAGTTCAAATATTCCTCGAATACTTCGCTTATGAGTCATGATTCTGTCACGAATTTGGACAAATGTTTATATTTATGGCGTGTTAATGTTGATTTGCCTCCATTTTTCTCTCAGTAATTTTTTGTTGGGGCTAAGTAGGTACCAACTTGCCAACGTACCTAATTACATTGTGCCTGCCTCGGGTCATTATGGCTCGATTAACATTCTATCATTTCCGTGAAATGTCCAGCTGTAAGTAAACACTTAAGTATTTTCATTGTGAAATGGCTGTTGCTAGTTAAAGTTCAGTTGCTCTGAACAAAAAGTATGATTTCTCGGTCTCTTCAGAAATTTGTTCCCGGCGTTCGGGTAAGGAAGTTTTATTATTTATCAATTTGATTTGCTTTACCGGTCTACCCATCGTTCAAACCGCAGCTGGTGTCTCTTTTAATTTACCCTTGTTTTAGAGGCACTTATTAAACTTTGGAATCATTATGATTATCTAGTGCTCACTTCCCATCATACTCACACGTGACGTAGGTGTTCTTATGTGTCAACTTCTTGCAACAACGTCCTTCCTTACGTCAATTTGTGTGCCATTGTCCCCGATATTTATTATTATTATTATTACTCTTAACCTAACTCTTTAATTTCATCCATTAATAACAACCACTACATTTACCTACCACGAATTAATTACATATTTATAAGATACTTACCTACTACTCAGCACGGCGTAAGGGCCTGAAACGTTTTAATATCGAGCAAGAAAGCCAGCATCATAATTTGGAAAATCAAAACAAAATGAACGCTTCAGTAGTCAGTATTCGTATTGTTCGTAGGGCTGACCAAGTGCCCACCTGGCGTAGCTTGACTCTATTTGGTCTCGGGGCGGGTCATTCACTTGAATGTCGGCGACGTCGTATTACCTCACCTGTCGTCACAGTAGCGTCTGCGATTTGCCTTTTAAGATGACTGCAGAACATTAGCACTAGGTACTCGTATATATGTACGTTGCAGTTAACGCGTGCCTTTCGAATACCCAAAAATATTAACGCTGTCTTCTTCATAAACGTTAGTTAGAAGACCAATACCGCTACACGAACGCACTACGCCAACAGACGTGCTGACCTTAGATACAGATATTCCCTAAACCCTGGATTGCTATCAATCTATCTATTTATTTCTCTACTAGCAGTTCCCCGCGGTTTCAGCCGCGTCGACTACAGTAACTGGGTTGAATTTAAAAAAATCTCTTAGTACCTACACCCCTATGCATCAAGACCACCCTCCAAATTTCAAGTTTCTACGACCAACGGTTTAGTTTAGACTGTGCGTTGATATCAGTCAGTCAGGACAAAGATTTTATAAGTATGTATAGATATCGTTGTCTTGTTATAACACCAGTTTCGAGCTTAATTTGGGGCTAGGTCAATTTGTGTGCAATGGTCCCGATAGTTTTTTTTTTTTTTTTTTTTTACTAATTACAGGATAGCGTTTGACCACAAGTCACCTGATGTTAAGTGACGATGTAATCGAAGATGGCGCCACGCTACACCTGGACTGGGAACTGGCTCTCAAGTGAGGCTGCCGGAACACACCGATAGGTGCTTGGCGACAGATTCTTAACAAGAGGGTGGTAGCTAGCCAGGCGAGTACTAGAACTTACCCTACCACCAAGCTATGGTTTCATCACGATGTTTTCCTTCACCGAAAGCTCAAGCTCATTGTAGGATTCGAACCCACGTCCTACGGATCGCAAGCCGACCTCACTACCACTGAGCCATCATCGCTATAAATGGTAGTAGTGGGTCTGCGCCACAGAAATTTTACTTCTACTGAACTTGCTCTACTAGGCTTGTAGTTGTTTCACTAATCACTGTGCTCTGTGTGATATTGATCAGCAGGTGGTGGTGGATGCGTATCTTTCGAATGACATATTATTTAAGAGACGAAGTGAATAGGTTTGTATAGAATATGGTTTACAGGTGGTAATTAAGGAATGATATCAGACTTATCCAATCATATAATCGACTCTATCGAATACTATCACTCCTATTCTTTGATGAAGTAGGTAGTTCTAGTTACTAATACCTATATAGTTAGTTACCAACAAGCCTTCAACACAAAGGTAGGTGATAGATACTTTTTAAAACAACAACTATATTTTGCGGTTCAGTCAATAATGACCTCTCGTTAACAACTTACAATAAAAATACATTATTAAAATAACAACAACTAGGCCACTGTTACCGAAACATTCATACCTATACTTAACTACTATACAAACAATTATTACGCATGTTAATTGTAAACCATCCAAGGTGAAATTTCGTGTTATATCGAAAATTGAAGAAGAACAATGGTTGTTAAATCCACTATAAAAATATGTAATCACTTCTGTACCTTGTCACAATTAGAAAAACAAAACTTCTTTGAATGTTCAAGAACAGATTATAATACTGAATCTTGACAAGGTATTAAAGTGCATACGTATTTTTGTAGAAGTTTCTACAATACAAGGTCGAAAACACAATGGGCTTACAATGATTTTGGAAATGTGAAGGTCAGGAGCGTCGTCGCTGCGATGGGTGATAAGCCCTTCCTTCTTGTTAGGAACGATAAGCTATTTCACGCTACTGTGAACACATTTCTGCTTACGATTTTTACATGTAGTGATGATGATGAAACATTGCAAAGATATAACCCTACGCCTACCCTACCTACGGCCAGTTTCAATAACCTTTTATATAATATATAGTAGGTATATATACTTATTTAGTGATGGTGGCCGAACGGTTAGGCGTGCAACTTACAAGACGCCGACACCGAGTTCGAATCCTCTCGGCCCCGCATTGTGTGGATTTGCCATCGCTCAAAACGATGAAGGAAAACATCGTGAGGAAACCGGCATGTCCAAGAACTGCAACATTCAAGAGCATGCGACATCTACCAACCCGCACTGGGCCAGCGTGGTAGATTACTGCCCATACTCTCTCTTTGAGAGAAGGCCGGAGTCCCAGCAGTGGGAACGTGTAAGGCTGATAATGATGATGATGATACTTAGGTACTTAGGTATAGGGTAGCGTTTGACCACAAGTCACCTGATGTTAAGTTTACGATGTGGTCGAAGATGGCGCCACGCTGCACCTGGACTGGGAACTGGCTCTCAAGTGGAGCTGAAGGAACACACGGATAGGTGCTTGGCGACAGATTCTTAACTTGACGGAGGTAGCTAGCCAAGTGTGCACTAGAAAATGCCCTACCACCAAGCTATCATTTCATCACGATGTTTTCCTTCACCGAAAGCCCAAGCTCATTGTAGGATTCGAACCCACGACCTACGGATCGTAAGGCAAGACGTCACTACCACTGCCATTGAGCCATCATCGCTTCAATTAATAAGGGCTAAACAATAACGGGTTGATGTTAATTAAAACTTCGTTATGATACTTCACAAGTAATAAGTATTTAATAAATAAACACATTACATTATTGACGCTGCCAAAGCATTGTATTGTACCGATTTGTACCTACATGGTGTGGGCAGCCGTATAGCGTTGTACGTAAAAAGCGGGTATCAATGTCTATAGATTAAGAGGAATAATTGAACAAAGCACACTTCAATTATAGATAAGAAAGGGGCGAACAATATCTTGGCGACCGAAATAGTTGATTATTTTTATGTTAATTAGTACGGTAGCTACGGTTGGTTTTAGCATACAATCAAAAACATCGCATTGATGTGTTTCTGGACAAACGTGAATACATTCGACTTCAGGAGGAGGTTCTCAATTCAGCCGGTATATATATATTTTTTTACCTTTATTTCTTTACATAGAATCTAACAAGCCTTCCTTTTCTTTAATCTTTCCTTTTTGAACGTTTATTTTATACTAGCTTTTGCTTACGACTTTGTTCGATGGACTGCATGAAAAGGTCACACACATTTTCTAAAAACAATATAAAAATTCTAAAATTAAATTTACATTTTATTAAATTAAAAAACAAACAATACATACTTATAAAAATAAAACAAAATAAACAACATACAAATTCTAGGAACCACGTGGATTCACGTACAACACTAAATCGCAGTTAACTTTTCAATTTTTTCAAAAAAATTTTAAGGGATTTGTATAGAAGTTGTACAGTTGTACAGCTTACAGTTGTATGGAAACAATGACATAGATTAAATTAAAACAGATTTACTATCGAATTTTTATTTTATGAACACTATTCGTAGAGGTCACCAAGAAATAGTTTGCCGTCGAACTAGATTACGACTTTCACGAAATTGGATACAATAAAAGTGGTTAATTCAGGAATGTAATTCTCGAATTGCTTAGCTGCAACTTTAAAATCAATTTACTTAGATAACTGACAAGTCCCATGAACTGCCCATTGATCTCGCGATGGGGATTTGTAGCTTTCATGGAAGAACCGGCAAGGATATGGTAACAAGTACCTGCAAAATGTACTCGTTGAATATAACATTAAATCAACTTCGCGTTATACCAAAAATCACAGCCTGATACATAATCTTATTACTTTAAGTCAGATCCACAAAAACAAATTGGTCATTATTTCTAAATAAAAATAACAAAGTAACATGTGAGTAAATACCGGACCGGAATGCCAATTAAAGACACGAACACGAACACTAGCACGTAAACACATAGAAATTGTGCTCAATACCTAATATAAGCAACACTATTTATTACACAGAATCCCAGTTCGCACTAGACCTAAGTGGGTAGTACTCGTCCACTCGGCCGAGACAGTACAGCGACAAAAGTAGCTGGTCATACTCGAAACGTCCTTTACATCAGTAATGTTAGGGTTTTTCTTACAACTTACAAGGTAGTGTTGTACAAGACAAAACGACTGATGTTAAGTTACGATGCGGTAAGGTTGGTGTTTAAGATGATAAAGGTAATCGGAAAATCTGGCATTGTTCAGCGACTTTTGTCGCGACAAAAGTAGCTGGTCATACTCGAATTGTCTTTTAAATCAGTAATGTTAGGGTTTCTCTTACAATTTACAAGGTATGCGGATGATGCGGTCTATGGTTGGTGCTTAAAATGATAAAGGTAATCGGAAAATCTGTTATTGTTCAGCGAATTTTGTCGCTGACTTTACTAATGAGAGTACCTACTCGGTGTAAATGAGGCAATAATCTCAATTACAATCATTTTTGCCACTACCACATACATTTCATTCATCCTAACTACAGTATATCGCTCGTGATATCTATTTTTCAAAAATATACTCCATCAATTAGGAAAATATGCACAAAAGACATTACATAATTTGATATCGATTTGTATAATTTTATAGTGTTGTCAGTACATTTTGTTAACAGTACAATTATTATTATTGTACGTAGCGTGTAAGCAGAGGCGTAATACACATAATGATTACAAGGGAACGTGCTCAGTACTATATTTCAGTGCAAGGATCAAATTATTTATCGATATTCTAGTGAGATCCTGGTTTAATGGAGAAATACATTGTCATGGCTTATTTTTTATACTATAGTTTCTATCGACGGATTTGACTCAGTATACAAACAAAACATTACGCGCGTTCTACATGTGAGTCTAGGGCCTATTTTTTTTAGAGAATACGTTATAATCTCTACCTTTTTCGCCAAAGAAACACTGGCGAAAATACACGCAGTCCCAGCACTCGAGTTCTCTATGTTCATGAATAATTCTAATTTGTTACCTTGAAATGGTCACTGGAGTATTGAGGTAAGATTTTACTGTACTGAGTTTAATCGTTCATGAATAATGTTCGATTCGCGCGTATTGTTTTGAGAAATTAACATTTTGATCTTTGGTACCTGCTCAACAAACTTGTATCTTAGTATTTTCTTATCATATTTCCTGTGCTAGAATTTTGTACATTAGGCGAATAGCTAAGTAACACTTACATAATTTTATCACATTCATTATAGCAATGGAGAAAAAACATTTACAGACATCACTGACACACGACAAAAATGCAAACTTGCGCCTACCAAAATAACATCAAACACATATATACCTATATGTAGTCTTAAAGTAAAGTATGACTAAATATGTTACTTCAACTTGGCTTTTTTAGCTACTTACAGAAAACTGCAGCCTTCATATGTCAATTTTCATTACAATAAAAAAAAAGTTCTAACATACTTTTACGTAAAAATTTCTTAATTAAGCCCAATCATTATTTTTGTGCTTTTGCCTTCAGTCCCATGTTAACATTGCTATAATATTAATATTATTGCCTTTTAGGGCTCCGTACACCCGATGAAAAAATCGGAACCCTTATACAAATACTCTCGTGTCTGTCTGTCACAGCTTATTTTCTCTGAATCTGAACGAGTTGTTGTATTCGGTACATGACCCAATCCCGGACGTATAGCAAATGAAATGCAATAGTGGGGTTAAGATTTGGAGGCAAAATATAAAATTAAAAATAGACAAGTCCATCATCATCATGTGACGTATTAAATGAAAATGCTTTTTAACAGATAAATATATTATCTTCATAATTTCAAAATGCAGAATGTGATAAGTATTAGAGAAAATATACGAAAATTGAGCTTTTCCTCCCATTATCTCCAAGAAATTGGGGAATATAACTAATAGTTTACAAGCACACCTAAACGAAAATCTTATGTTAAGTTTTTCACAGAAAACGGAATGGTACGGAACCCTCTCCACTCGAGTTCGAATCACACTTTGGACTTTTCTTCTTTTTTGTAAACCTTCCCAATTTTGTTTCAATACATGATCAAAACCAAGTCTGAAAACATCTAATTACGTAAATTAAAATAACAAACGAAAGACTAGCATGAATAAATCCGTAAACAACCATATTTTTGAGTTTAGGAACATGTGTGTAAAATGTCTCTTCGAATTGATAAGAAGGTACATCAGATCGGAATGTTTTAAGGGCATAAGATGACATTAATGGCTAAGTTGCATTACTTTTTAAAAGTAGCGGAATGTATGACCTGGAAGTGGCTACCTACCGCCGAATCATACATCAGTCTCAGTTTTGCTGCTCGTGCGGCGGCTACGAACCGCCGAACCCGGGTTTGTCCAATGCGGGCCGCTGAGCAAAAACTTCTTCACGTTGTACTCCATCCGTGCCAAATCCTCCGGCGATATCTCCTTATCCGTCTTAGGGAAACTTTCTCGTAAATCCTTCGCGGCTTTATACTCCTCAGCGCTACAGCTAGTGGTATCCTTAGATATCTCAGTGACGGTCGCATCACCGGACTCTACAGGAAATAAAGTTTCCTTGATAACGTTGCTAGTTATTTTCAGAGTCGCGCTTTGGACTTTATCATGGCTGTTCTGAGTTACGCTGTGTATCCAATTTTGAGCATCTCTGTATGTCTTTGAATACTTGCTTACAGGATGAGGCATGTTTAAAGCGAGCTCATTCAAAGTTTCAGTAAGGCGGGTGAGTTTACTGTCTCTTCTACCCGCCCTGTTGTTAAAATTAACGTCTTCATCCAAAGGATCGTTGAAATTGTTTTGCTGCTCTAGGTTCTTTTCGACCCACTCCGCTACCCTGAGCAGTTGTTGCTTTTGCAACAACGCAGCACTGTCGTCACTAGACAATGAACTCGTGCTTTGTTCGTTCGTAAACGCTTTCTTGTTCTCGTTAACTTTCAGATGTGTTTGTGTAAGATTTGGATAGACGTTCACGATTGGTGGTAAATTAGATTTCGTGGGGTCCACTTTTTTGTCCAATTTTGGAATGTTTCCCAGCGGCGGTAAATCTTTAGAAATTTTTGTATTTTCTAGAGTATGAAGCTGCGACATGTCAATTTTACGTAAGGGCTTACTGAATTGAGTAGTAAGTTTGTTCTGCTCGTAACGATCAAAGTTAAATATTTTCACATCTTTGTTGTCTGTAGTAGGTGTCATCGCGGTGTCCTTCGGAATATCGGTGGGTTGATTATTGTTATTTTGCACATTGCTAATGTCGGCGTTAAATTCGCACAGCAAATTGTCAAATTCTGCAGTGTTGTGATGACTGCCAATGCTTTGCGATTTATTGTTATTATTCTCCGAGCTATTAGAGAAGTTGTGAGTCTTCAACGGTTGAAGGGGCGAAGACGAAACGTTTAGCAAAACAGGATTGATGGACGTGGTTTTGGTGCTAGAGTTAGTCTCTTTGTAATTGTTATCGACGTGTACGTCGATAAGAGTACTTTCTACTACCACGTTATCGTTTTTGATATCATCTTTGCGATCATTGTCATTTTTTTCCATTGCTATTAAAATATCAACATCTTCCGTAAGTTCTTTGAATAGGTTGTTTTCATTGCACTTGCTTTGACGGCGGTAAAGTACCGGTGGCACGTCCGGTTCAGCGTTATCGAGGAGGATATTTTTTGATCCTGCCTGCATACGTAAATGACAGAACCGAGGTCCTGGACCCACTTGAGTGTTAGACTTGTGAGTGCTTACCGTGGACTTAGCTACTGATGACGTCCTGCTCACAGCACCTATTGAACTTGGCGAGTTCTTTCGCACGCTCGTGTTGTCTTCACACTTTTCAGTTGTAGACTTGACATCAGCAAGACTTGTCAAAGTCTCTTTAGCAATGAGTAAATCCTCATGGGCTACGCTTAGGACACTACTCTTCTTACTGGATACAGACACAGACATCTTCATGCGATCACAAAGCTTGTGATGCACACCTGGCTCCATACTCATAACATTATTCTTACGGAGGTGTTTTAGATCATCTACTTTTGGAATTCCGTCTGGAAGATCGTTTGATTCTACAGTAATAATATGTGTTTCATCTATTTTTTTATCATCATTTGTAGAAATAATACTATTGGCGATGGATTTATCTACAGATATTGCATGTTTGTCGATTTTATGTTCAGGTGTTGGTTGCGGTAAAATGTACAAAGGGTGTATCAAACGATTCGGAGATCTATCAGTGATGAGCCTGATGCCCTGAGGAGATACGCTTCTCATGCTCAAATTTGAGTTGAGGGATTTTACCTCAGCATTGCAGCTAGGACACAATGAGTTTTTCATCTCTCCGCTCAAAAATGTCTGAGTCGACACAGAGTAATAGCTTTCATTGTAGCAGAAAGGTTTATTCTGAGATTTGTTGCAGGTGCAGGTATCACAGTGTTTAGTCACGGTGTCTTGAATGCTATCTTCTAGAATTTTAGACATGAGTGAGGCGGAAATGTTAAATTCATACTCACTGGCGTCAAAAGTATCAATTTCATTACCATTCTTGGATTGAGAAGAGCTGGCTGGTCTTGAAGTCTTGGACATGACATACTGCGAGACCCTTGCTTGGGTGTCCACTGAAAGCTGTAAAGAAAACAAATTGATCAATTATCTTGATGCACAAGAGTTGTCAACTTTGAATCAACGTGTTTTACTTACATTATCCAACTTATGTGACACAAAGTTGTCTGGCTTGCATTGTAGCAGCTGAATAGCTAAATTCATGTCATTTTTGTATCTTTCCTGAAACATGAAAAATTTTGTATATTCAAATATCAATAGTATTTATGTCAATTATGTAACAATAAGTCGTAAGTAATAATTGAGGAATGGCAACAGTTTGGGACGCTACAATAAACAAAATTTAAAATCAATAAAACAAGTAAATATATCATAGGTAGGTAATTAGATAAGTCATACATTCTCTTTCTGCAGCATGCTATAGTTATGTTTAGACTCGGCCAGTCTGACAGACAGAGTAGCAATGTCTTTTGTGAGTTGACTTTTTTCCCCCTTCATCTTGTCAACAATTTGCAGAAGTTTATCTTCTAAAACTTGATTCAGTTTCTGTACTCGCTTGTGTGAGTCATACAATCTGAAAATATCAGATATAAAACAATTTTATTAGTCTTCATGCTATAAAACATCAGCTATAAATACTGGATTATGTCACATAGTACATTAAGAGTTGAAGGTTCAAGAGAAATGTTTTAGAAAAGAAATGCTTATCACAGGCTGATTCTGCAGACAACAATAAAAACTAACATTATAAGTTTAGCTAATTGATAAGTATTAGAAATAAATACCCAAAAAAAATCTTCAGAAATGTCTGCAAAAACATGTGAATACTCCTTTCAAATGTACACCTCACCTCTCGTATTTTTCCCTCCAAGTGCCGACTTGCTCCTCTAAATCGTTGGCCCTAGAGGTGCACTTGATAAACTCCCCCTCGAGAGCAACTATGTGTACATCTCTCTCTGCAAGGTGCTGTCGCAGGTGCTCCACTTCTGCGTGCAACTGCAGCCCGTCCACTCCATCGTCACACTCCTAGGGATTATTGTGCAGCATCATGAATAAAACAAGCAGTGTACATGTACAATTAACATTACATCAACTATTGCAGCAAAATAATCAGTTTGTATTTACATTTTTGTAACATCACACTAGCAAAATAATAAAGATTTCATATGAAACATAAATGCAAATGATAAAGGAGAAGCATAGTGCATTCTGTTAGGCCACATAGTAACCAATTGATATAGATCAAACATAAATT
The DNA here is from genome assembly GCA_931315375.2 of Opisthograptis luteolata. Taxonomy (NCBI): domain Eukaryota; kingdom Metazoa; phylum Arthropoda; class Insecta; order Lepidoptera; family Geometridae; genus Opisthograptis; species Opisthograptis luteolata. The sequence continues at coordinate 5,341,329 of OV928047.1, read as the reverse complement.
GAAATACTGTCATTACTGGCCTCTAAAACTAATGTCACATTTAATTACATTGCAAATACTATCTAGGTAAACAGAAGCATCTTTTTAGGAAGCCAAAAGTATTTTAATAACAAAGGGCCTCCCCTTGATGATGTTCTGTTGGGTAGGAATCAACCTACAAGGACAGATTTACATTTTCACTTGCTACTGTAAAAGTGAGAAGGAATTCCTATTACCAATCAAAGAAATGGATGGGTTTATGAGATACCTACTAAACAAGGAAAATCTGTAATTCTTAGGGACTGTGAAGCTTTCTAAGATTCAAAATTAACATGTCTATGAGAAGTTTGTCATCATGTAGGAACGCAGAGAAACCAGTCTACAAATTCAGAAGAAAATACAGCAAAACATCGCCAAATTTTTACCTTACAAGGGGAGCTCTTAGTACTTTCATCCATAGCTCAGTAAGCTTTATTCTACTTCACATTTCACATAATGGAACGTCCAATTTATACGACGATACACACAAAGTGATTTTATTAGCTATTTGTACCAATAAGCCACTGTTGAAATAAATTAAAATAAAAATCAATCTCGACACACAATGTGAAATATGTATTTACGTTTGTATATATGTTTTGCCAACTGCCAAATACCGAAATGACTCATAACATACTCAATTTATATATAGTTATTTTAGCAGTATAGTTTCAAATGCTCTAGAGCTCGGGAAAACTGGGTTTTCCAAAAAAAGAAAATCGTACTTCCACTTCGACACTGATGTGGCTAGTTTTTTTTTAATTTTATTTTTTCTTTTGCCCATTTGATTGTGCTACAGTCGTAACGACCATACCGCCACATCTGACATCTTATCTATATTTTGAATTTCAAACATACATAAATAAATAAGTTTAATGCAATTTACATTGTATCTGAAATATTGTAGATCATTTTTGATGCAATAAAATTCGGTTCTACTTTAACCATAGATTAAAGATTTTTAATCATTAGATAAAATAAGTTTTATCTACTTTTTTGGCGGTAATTGAACTGTCAACATGAACATTTTTTTCGAGTGATAGTGGTGGATTTAAACTTTAAAGCATTATGGTATGGTAGGACTTTTTCTTCTAATTGTCAACGTGAAAATTTAAAATTTTGTTTTTATTTCCAAAACTTGTGTTTCTTTGAGTGATTATGTGTAATATTGGTGGATCATTAACCATTATGTGTTCGTTAATGTGTACGAGTGTGGGAAATTGAAATAAAGTTATGAAAGTGACTTTTCTAGTTGCTCCAAAAAAGTCCGTGTAAAGTTTAAGTAAAGTGCCACTACTTTACTTAGACACTATCCTCATCCCATCATCTCATCATCATCATCACCATCATCATTTAAACTTGATTCAACTCTCTGAGTTTGAAATATTTTATACTTGACACTGGCAAATACACTAATCGTGTGACGCCATAACAAAACTAAACAAAAAGCATTATGGTATGGGACTTTTTTGGCGGCAATCGAATTGTCAACGTGAAAATTTTGTTTTTATTTCCAAAACTTGTGTTTCTTCGAGTGATAATGTAATGTGTAATATTGGTGGATTATTTACCATTATGTGTTCGTTAATGTGTACGAGTGTGGGAAATTGAAATAAAGTTGAGAAGTGACTTTTCTAGTTGCTCCAAAAAAGTCCGTGTAAAGTTTAAGTAAAGCGCCACTACTTCACTTAGAACACTATTCTCATTCCTCATCCGTTTCAATCCGTCAAAAAGCGTTTAAGCGTTAGGTGTGCAGTGGAGTGGAATTTTTGACCTCGTGGAATGGCGCGATGAAAATTGATAGGAACCTACTTCTTTCTTTAGTCTGTACGATGATAATGATTCGGTTTTGCATTCTCTAAAACTAAACTAAATTTGACAGGTCTAACAGTATTGCTGTCTTTTTCTAACCACTGAAGTAAAAAAAGGACAGCATTACTCTTAGACCTGTCAAACTTAATTTAGTTTTAGAGAATGCAAAAGCGAATCGACACCATTGTATAACGCATAACGATGATATTGTATAATGTAGGCACCTACATACATCAACGATTTTGATGTACATAATATATGTACCTAAATCGTATGGTGACATCGATGTTCTCACGATGAGATGTGTTGATGATAATCCTACACAATATCACAGAAGAAATAATAAGAAGAGATAATAAGTGTGCCTACCTACCTACAACAATACAAATTAAACAAAAATATAGTTAAAATTAGATAACTGGAGCACATCAAGGTCACGTGGCGCGTTTTCTGGAGTCTAAACGCAAAAAATAAATAAAATGATAATTATTTCACAACTGCCAGACACGTCACGTCGAAACTCGAAATAGCCCGACAAAAATAAAATATTGACACAGAGAAATTCGTCGAAAAATGGCATGCGTAGGTAGGTAGCTTAGGATTTTTTTATCGCTCAAAACGGTGAAGGAAAACGTCATAAGGAAACCTCCATTTCCAACATCCACAACATATCTGTTATTTTATACCAAGTACCAAACCAACCCGCACTGGGACAGCTTGGTATACCATCCACAGAACACTATTACTCCTACGTCCTACCGGAGATACTATCTCTAACGGCCGTTCACAATCCAAATTCAAATTCAATAAGTACTTACTTTATTCAATAGGATACATTGTGATCACTTTAAAACGTCAACTTAAAACTAGCTACGGCTGTTCCAACCTCCTTACACGGGCAGAAGAACAGGCAAGAAACGCCCGGCAGGTAATTTTTTTGGCGCGATCACATTGACAATTTTATTCTTATTACTAATTGATTGAATTGGAGCAAGTTCACTAAAATCCCAAGCTTTTTTTTTGTCATCTAATAGTCCGATATTTTTTAATTAGCTTTACTAATAAAATTTATCTTGTTTGGTTGTGCACATTGGGATATGGGAACATGAATATTAACGAGTTATAATAACCGATCTATCCACGATTTGCCCTATAGATAAAAATTTGACATTACTTCTATGGAGCTTATTTCAAATGTCTATCTCCAGTAGGGCCAACCGTGGATAGATATGTTATTGGGAACGGCCGTTAGAGAAAACTTACACATCCCAGAGGTGGGGACATTCTAAATAAGATGACGATAATAATAATTCTTTTGAAATGTGCTTACCTACTTACATCGACTAGACAACCACCTCTTTTTTCGTTGGTTAAAAATAGATTTGTTTTGCCATTTAGAAGGAAAGGAAGCTTAGGTACTTATCTACCTATCAGCACAGTTTGCAGCTACCTGCCAGCGGCCACAGGTTGAGTTTTAGATAAATGATTTATAAAAGGTTTGAACTCCAGGAGGTGCCAGTTTAGATTTCTCGGTGGACCTACACCAACAAAGCATGCAGCAATTGAATTCATCATGGCCTGAGGCCTGAGGCTTGGCACATGCTCTATGTACCTAATACTCTAATGAATATAATTATAGCATTATAGATCTGTATTTGTAGAACAAGACTTCGACTACGTAATGCGCACTGCGACTTGCGAGTAGTTATAGATATTTATATGATGCGTCGGCGCGCGTCTGGATCTGACGAGGGGGCTATTTCTGGCAGCGGCCGCTAAACCCGTGCCGATCCAACAGTCGGCAATCCTTTGTCTTCATAAAAACATTACCCGCTACCAATATTAAAAACGCATATCCTCGGTTGCGCGGATGAAAGTGCGGGTTGTTTATAAAAGAATTCCGAAATGGGAAACGTACTCAGTAATAGTCCGGAGCGAAGACGTGACACTGAAAACGTCGTGAGTGAAAGTGAAACAATGAAAACGGACGCTAACAGTGAAAATGATAATACAGAGGAGGAGTTCCACGATGCGGCGGATGAAGATGAAGCTCGGGTGAAAGCCAAGGAGGAAGAAATGAACGAGTTCAGAAAACAGTTGAGCATCAAGCGGGAGCAAAGAAAAGAGATATTAGCTCGACACAGGTCAGAGAAAGAAGAGTTGGAGAAGGCACTAAAGAAAGAAAGAGCTTCTAAACTAGAGCTGTATCAAAAGAACGAGCAGCTTCGTGAGATTTTATTGCAAAACAACATAAATATACCTGAAGATCTTCAGTTGCCTTCTGAAACTTCTGAACTTTCAGATGCTATTATTCAGATAAGAGAAGATTTTGAGAAATTAAAAACAGATAACAACAAACTACGTCGAGACCTTGTTGAGGCTAACAATTCTCTACAAGGTGCTTACTCTGATATTGCTGACTTGAATGGCCAAAATCTAGAATCTATAAAACAAATTCAAGCCTTAAAGGAGGTCGTTTCCGTCAGCAAAACCCTGATCAGTCTTCGCGAAGGACAGCTTAATGAAGTAAGTAACTAGTAGGTATATTTATAGGATTTTCCACTCTCTTTTTATGCTGGTATGAAGCGGTGAATTGCAAATAAGAATTTGCAAAATAAGCTTTATTGCTTAAAATTCTATTCTCCAGCTTAGAAAGATAGCTCTAGGTTGCTGGCGGCTCGTGGCTGTGGCCGACTGACACCGGATTGAGTATAGATAAGACGTGCTCTATTTTTCTTAATTTAGTACAAAAAAGCATTAAAAGGGTGCGAAAGAAAAAAGTAATAATTATGTGAATTTATGTAGAGCTACGACTAATTTTATTAAAGGAAACACCAAACCATGCACGATCACTGACTAAAGCTGATGCTAAAATGTTTTCAGTTTTGGACGGATATTTTAGCTCGTTATCATTTCCCTTATTTATTATTGTCGCAATGCCCACGTTGAGGCAACGACCTACTCAAAAACATGTGCTTTCGGTCAGGGACCGGCACAGTATCAGAATGAATTTCCTTTATTTGTTGGCACTCGAACTTGACTGCATGCCAGTTTAAAATAATTTATAGAGATATGGTACTTTCTATAAGTGCAACTTATTATTTTGCACATGCATATAGTTTCCAGCTGATGATGACGATTTTATCGTCATTATTGCGTCGCGTTTAGTTTCTGCGTACTGTGGCGTATTACCATATTACTATGGTATTACGTTGTGAATGTTGCGATTTACAATTATTATTGCCAGTTACCTCTTTAGCACGTTGTATTTGACATTCTGGATTCTAGCCAGACCAGAGTTATCTATCTTTGCTTGGTGCTTAATATTTTTTGCATATCTTCCCGATGTTCTTTCCAGCTTAAAGAGAAGCTTGGTGAAATAGAAAGATCTCTCAGTGAAAGAGAGGCGAACATGCTATCAGTGGACTTGAGACAAGAATACGAGCGTCAGCTGCAAAATATTCGCACTTTACGAGGCCTGTATGAAGAAAGGGCCAGACTTGCTGAAATTACAAGACAAGGCTTAGTTCGAGATTTGGAAGAACAGAAAGCGCTCTATCAAGTAGAAAATAACAAGTAAGTAACTTTTACATATTTTTCCAATATAGATGACAACTTCACAACTTTTGCAACATCTAACTGATCATCTCAGACATTTAAGCAGGTAAAGTTAGATTAATTGCAACTTTACTCAACGTATAATTATTTACCGATATTAATTCGCGCTATGCCAGCTTGTTAGGTCGCTCATAAACTCTAAAAACATCACCTAGAATAACTAGATCATGCAACAAACAGCACGGTCATTACCTTCTTGGATAATATGCTAGTGACATTTTCAACTAAGCTTCCTTCTTTGGAGTACGAGTTTTCAGTCCTAGGAGTAGTTGTTGAGGCATTTCAGTGGCTTTGTGATAGCGTTAAAACTCCACTAGCTCAGACAAACTTAATTTCTTACTAACTATGCGGATATTTTCAGATGTAAAGATCTTGTTGCAAAAGTTGGAGCACTTGAAGAAAAAATAGACGGATTACAAGAAATAATTGAAAATAAAAACAATGATATCTCGACGAGCCAAGATGAAACAAATGGACTGAAAGCCGAAATGGCTGTAGTAAACAAGGTAATAACATAAAATTATTCGCTTTCTCGTAATCGTTATTTATATACTATTGAATGTGACAACATATTACGCTCTAACAGTGCCTAACGGTTTTTCACAGCCAATCTTGAAATCTAATTCACTTGTTTTCTTACTAGCTTTTCTCACAAGTATTGTTGGGTTATAAAACAAAACAAGACTTGGATAAACTTGTGCATCGTTTGGAACAAAATCACGGTTTACTCACACATATGGCCGAAAATGAAGATGATGCAGAAGCCTCATCAGCACTACCGAAACTTCTTTTAGAAATAGTTAGTCAAGTGGATGAAAATGAGGATCGTGATGAATCGGGGAAATCGCAACGCGAAAACACATCGTCTGGAGAGGAAAAAAATGGCTCAGAGAAACCAGGTAAGTTTATCGAGAAAAAACTTAGTAGTATTCGGGAGAAGTTAAAGACAAAAAAAAAACAATGATTTTTGTAATTTCAGTAGCAGTACAGTCAGCCACTGCAGAAGAAATAGTTGAAAATCTCCCCAAGGTTTGGAGAGTTTTGATTGAACTGCTGAGTCATCAAACTGTTTCTGAAGATACAACAGAAAAAGTCACTACGTGCTATAAATCTGTGGAAACGAAGTCAGGACCTGTTCTGGTGCCAAGCGTTAGTCAGACTTATATCAGACTAAAAGTAAGTAAACTCACCATATGTTATGCATACATAGTATGAGCTGCATTGTAATTTCTGGTAATTTTCATTTCGTGAGTCATGGTCAACAAGGCACGCGTGTCAACTTCTTAAAATAAAATGGTCCATCAGTATATTGCATGACGCGAAAACATACCTAGATACTAGATACAGTGAAAATTGGTAACGAGCCAATTTTTTCATGCAAAAGAGACCCAATAAACGTTTTTAATTAGCGTCTCTGGTGCTGTCATATTAAGATAATTATTTTACAGCTTTTATACTTACTCATACATTACATTACCTACTACATGGTTCCGTGTTATCGTCGTCAACCTCACGTCGTGATTCCTAAAAATCAATTGATATAGTAATAGTGAAACGCAATCCCATAGATATAAAAAAAAACACTAACTTAATCTTGTATTATACGTATTCCAGGATCTCATCGTTGAGAAACTAGGCCTGATCAAAGACGTAAATCAAATGAAACAGCTGAACACTCATTTAGAAAATCGACTACAAGAACAAGAAAAGAGACTTTGTCTAGTAACGACAGAGTTAGGTAAAACGTGGCATGTTGTCGGTAAATTACGTCGACAACATTATCAATTACACACCCACGAAAAAATATTAAAATATGAACTGCAGCAAAAGAGAAAATTACTTAATGAGCTTAAAGAAGAGCTAAAATATTGTCGAGAGAAATGGGAGCAAGCCCGAGAAAAAAATAACCAATCAGAAAAGGATTGGCGAAAACTCAGGGCTGAGTTTACTAGTAGAAAGACAAAATCTGTTTCACCATCATTCAACAACTCTGGTGAAAGCGGATACAGTGACGAAAGACCGTCAGATGACTCATCTGAGTCCAACGATGAAAGCGAGTACGTTGCAAATAAACTCAACAGATGTAAAAAAAAGTTAAAGAAGTCATTCGAAAATGTTTTAGATTCCAGTGCGGACTGTAATTTAGCTGAACGTGAGGATCCTGTAAGTGACCTGCTAGATATTGCCGAATTACCATTAGACACACAAGATGGTGAAGACAGCCATGAAGGTGCATCAGGGTGCAGCAAAAGCGATAATATTCTCAGAAGAGAAAAAACTTGTGAAACTGAAGATGAAATTGGTGATATTAGTCACGATGACGCTATTGTTACAGATTCTACAATAGAACAGGAATATTGTGATAATAGTTCTAACATTGAAAATACTAATATTTGCTCTATAGTGACAAGAGAGTCTTCATCACCATCAGAACCTAGCTCGTCATCATGTGACAGTCAATCAAAAGAAACCGCTCATATTGACCCAGCTGCAATTATGATGAATATAAGAAAACAAAACGAAAGATTGGCTAAAAAAGACGAAAGATTGGAAAATCTTGAGAAAAGCAGTGCCGCACTATTAATGAAAACTCAGATAACCACAAGATTAAGTGAAGAAATAAATATGGCATTAGACCACATAATTGCCAGGCCTACATCTAGTTTTAGTAAACAAGATGGTGGTGTCAAAGAAAATCAATCAGAAACTCGGACGCTTAAAGCATTTGAATTGCCAGTGGAAACAATTAACAAACAAACATCTCAAGCAGGGCAATCTACTAATTTGACGGAACAAATGGTAGAGGACGAAAATACAGAGCCAAGTTTGTCATCAGTCTCCTTAAATATTGCAGATGTATCTCAACAAATCGGACCTTTACCTTCTAAAATTCCCGAATCCGAAACCGACTGCAAAGCTAATTTAGAAAGTGTCCAGTCACAAGATGAGGTACTTATTAAAGATGAGAAGCTGCAAAAACTTGAAATAAGCAATGGTGAAGAGGTTCAAAATATAAAGAAAAATCTGAATACTGAGAAGGAAACTGTTGAAAATCTGGACACCAATGGCACGGATAACCAAACGGGGCAAAGTGGATATCCGAGTGGAAGTACCGAAAATGTCGATGATAATCTATCTGAGCCTTCAACATCCACTGACGGTGGTCACGAAGCAAGATTTGCAGCTCGTGACCTACGTCTGAAGAGACTTGAAGAGCAAACAAAGTCTCTTGTAAAGAGAGTAAACAAAACTACTTCAAGAGGCGTAAAGATTAACTACAAACTGGACGAATTGCATAATATCTATGGATCAGAAGGTTCTCGGGCCGGAACACCTTCTGAAGATACAGAAGACAGGAGCATCGAAGAAGATAATGATACCGAGTAAAAGATCTTTAGTTCCTTTTTGTTACTGATTGATTAAAATACGGTAAACACAAACTAAGTATAAACCTAACAAAAATGTGGAGTAACAGTATGTGTACCTACCTAACTTGAATTAGAAGGTGTTTTGGGAAATAAAAACTAAGTTTATCTTAAATAAACATTTATTTTCACAATCTGTTTTTATTTATTTATATCATAAAGATCAATCGCATAATCAGGTACAGCAAATCACGTGTAAGGATTGCTAAACAAACGTGGACATCCAAGTTCAAGTACACGATCTTTCCAATCATTCAGTTCAGAATGTGTGGAAAGTAGGATGTCCTTGAGTATTATTATACTATAAGTGACTTTAGTACTTAACCTAGGTACTTTTAAAGATACTAACGTCATGTAAAATTTAAGAACTTGATAATTTTATTGTTCTCTTGCTGACTGTTTTATTCTATACCGACAACACAGGTTTATCCACTTTAAGATTCTCTGTCTATAATTTCTACACACTGATAATAAAAGTAATGTACCCGTTACCCACTAAATACTTATTATTTTAGAGAGTAGGTGGTCGGCAAAATCATTTTTAGTTCTGTAGATAAATAATTTTTAGTCCTACAGACTTAATCGAGACAACAACACTTATTCTAGTAAAGCACTTGTATCTAAAGCAAAAATCACTTCTATCACCAAACTATTTGTCGAACGATCTATTCTCCACTCCGTCCTTAGGAGCCTTGATGTCGAAGGTCTTCACGCTGTCATCCAGAACTGCTACTGCAACGTGGACGGCTTTGTCCAAGTTCTTGCCGGGAGGTGTCTGGTAGAGGCGCCACGCCCAAATCGAGAGGAGCAGCATTTCCAGAATCATCAAGCTATTATGGATCACTAGAAACGAGAGAAATTTTTAATTAACCTTTTGTTGATTGGAGAAAATATCAAGGAAATTAGTCCTTCCATCCATCCATGTTAGGGTTTAGGGTTTGTTGTTAATTTGACCCTTAGATACCTGCTTGCGGGTAGGCACCAATTATTATCGTTAACTAGATGGATCTATATTTGACTAAAGTTTTTGTCTTCTTTCGTTGCCATCGATTGTTCTAATCAGTCAGTGTGTTCATCCTTCGTCAAGTAAGTCATAATCAATTAACTAGAATTAAAATAATTAATATACTCACTGTTAGCAAATACGGAGGGATCTAATGGTACGATGCACCGGAATGTTATCAATTCTGGCAAGACTTTAGCAAAGCCACACTGCAGCTTTACGATTAGTAGCACCAACTGCAGAGCCAAGAACCTCGGCCGAGGGCTGTGGCCTACACTTTCCGCTACCCGTACAGCCATAATGATGCCCCACACGCCTGACAGAACAGATGCTGCAATGATTGGCTGGAGGTAGACGAAGCATTGAAGATACAAATTCTAAAACAAGAAAATTTCATGTCAGTATAACTTTGCTGACAAGTTCACTTATTCTTATCAAGGTTTGCGGAGTTGTGATCAAGAACGAAGCGATAGATGGTGGCCAAACGGTAACGCGAGCGCCTACCGAGATCGAATCCTCTCGGCCCCGCACCTTGACTCAATAAGTTATGTGCGGATTTGCCATCGCTCGGAAAACATCGTGAGGAAACCAGCATGTCCAAGAACCACAACTTTCAAGGGCATCCGACATCTACCAACCCGCACGTGGCAGATTACGGCTCATACTCTCTCTCTCTCTCTCTCTCTCTCTCTCTCTCTCTCTCTCTCTCTCTCTCTCTTTGTGAGAAGGCCAGAGTCCCAGCAGTAGGAACGTAATATGCTGATGATGACGATGATCACAAACCTATCAAATATACATATTTTCTATCTGCAAGTTTCTAGTACAGTTTTTAAAAGTTCTCTTACCATATCTTCTGCCCACAGGACTAGAATAATCATGTAGAGAAAGGTCTGTACAACAGGCATTTGCAGGACTAGATATCGTAACCACGTGAGATTTTGTCTGAAACAAACATAACACACACATAATTATGTAGGTAGATGTTGTAATTTATTGAGGTTGTTTCTTCATAATAGCTCTGAAAAACATCAAGGCCCTATTTCATAAAGCTATTATGAAGCTCGCCTAGTATTTTGAGAGCATAAATAGAGCTAACGTTATAGACTTCAATAAAATTAATGAATCATGAAGCTCTACGTAACGATTACTAGCTAACGCAATTTGTACAACACCAATTTACTATCGGACATTACTTCATATGTTGATGATATAACGCGTCATGTTAATATCACTTTAGGGTGGGTGTCATGGCATTAGAAATTAGTAGGTATTGTGTAAATATTTGTAGAAAGTAGGTAGGGGTGAGTAATTGAAACAGCCGATTTATACCTACTATTTCAGCCCGTTTTATAGGAATCAGAAAAATGTGTTACAGTATAAAAGTACACCTTCCCTGACCACTGACAGCTCTTTGAGACCTTGCGACTCAGTTCGGGTCTAAGGTAGAACACGGGACGTAATTCACGTAATGCGTTATTTGCGTGCGTTTCTTTTAGTTACTTGGTACTCGGTTGTAATTGGTCAATTATGAACAGTTTTATCTTTTGATCTGGATAGTCATCAGAAGGGGTGTAGCTTTAATTTGCCTAATACACAGACACTTACGAAATTAATAATAATTTAGAACCTTAATTACTTAGGAATAGTAGACCAAAGACCATGCAATGTCTAGTCAAAAGTCGAAATTTACCTATGTTATGGTAATTGCCAAAGTGTTTTGATGTTTTCTATTTACATAAATATAATTAAAGTAATTAGTATAGTATAGTAGAGGATAAATCATGGCAATAGAGTATAGTTAACTCTGACCGCGGTTTCACCCGCGTAAACTACATTTTACCACGATAAAAAGTAATCTATGTAATATAATAATACACCAGAGTGTAAACTATATCCATACAAATTTCATCAATAGGTTTTCAGTTTTTGTTTGAACTCTATAACTTCTTATTATAATTTTACATGCATTTACTAAAAAGCTGTTATTTTAATATAACAAACAGTTAGTACCTACAATTTTATTTATTTGTAAAAATAAAACTATTAAAAACTCCTAGTCCTTGTTTATCTACAAGCTAAACTATCTTCTAGCTATTATATTTTAATGACACGGAAGCATTTATTAGATAACAGACTTTCTACGAAGGCAAAGAGGCAAGGATTTACCTAGAAACTAAACTATCATCACGAGATTACAGCGAATTAAACGATCGATTCTTATTAAAAATAATTATAAATGCGGTCACGGTTCCCATGATAATATTTTAATAATAAAACAGTAAGAAATTATTCCTGTGCAATAAGGGGACAGCTCGGTGTGAAAATTATTTTAGCCTTGTCTTGACCTACTTACTTTGTGCTAGGGAACTAGGTAACTAGAGTAGGTAGTCCCATCAATAACTTTTGACCGAAGAAAAATAACTATAATAAGATACGTTGTAGTACTTAAAATAGAGCTAGAGTAAAAATCTTTGCAAATTTTTCAATGAAAGCAATTTTGTCTTGGGGCGAAACTCTTTTGGCTTTAGTATAGGTTATTATTTATTGCTACAATCTGAAATTTCTATGGCTTTAAATTTAAAACTCGCCAAGCAAGCGAAGCATGAATGCTAAATAGCACTAAAACACGCATACAAATCTGAATTTATTGACGACCGATGCGGCGTAAAAGGCGAACAGCCGAAGTGTAAGGTAGCGGGTTTGATTCCCACTACAAAACAAATACATACTTAGTTGAATATAGAAAAAAAAAGCTCGAGTATTTCTTCCGTGTCTGGATGTTGTGGACTCCCGATCATCATAGTTTCTGTTAAACTAACTTACTGAGATGGCGCAACGACCCAAAGTGAATCTTGACCTCCAATAATAAAAGACGCCACTGCGGCGCCACCTCCTACCACTCTTCTACCTGGAGCTCACGCAAGTCCTCTGTGACTTCGTATTTTCAGCGATACCTACGTAGTATATAGTCTACATAATCTATGAGTGATACCTGAGACAGCTAACTGGGAGTGACTGGGCTGGGAGAGGCATAGTTTCTGAAGGAAATCTTAGTTATGGGTCAGAGCTATGTATGTGATTATCTGGGCTATATTATATTACCTTTATAGCGATAATCTACACTTACTTTTGTAGTTTAGGCCTAGGGATGACACAGCATGGCCAGCAACAACACGGCAAAACTCTTGTCTCCATACGAGCTCCAGCCGCTTGTCTGGAAAAATACAAATAAGTAGAAAAAATATCAGCTTGACTGTTTGCCTCGTAAGCTCATAACATTTAAATATCACTGTTTATGTAAGTAAATACATATCCGGTGGAAGAGACGAGTTGCGGTGTCTCTTTGTATCATTTAGCACTATGGTCCGCGCCTATATTACCCTATTCGGGTCCATATGTTCGCTAATCTTAACCACTAAGCTACTAACATATGAATGCAATAAATGATTGAAATTTAAATTTAGTGATAATGATAATATGATTGATACTTCACAATACACACACAAGACTGTTGTAAGTTGTAATAAAATAAATTATTGCAAGTGGGCTAGCCGACGACTGCGATGCGTGATGTCGCGGGCTTCATTCCCGCTACGGGACTAATATTTGCTGTGGATCCCTAATCTCTGTAGTTTCTGATATATACAGGAAATTCTAGTAAGGGGCGAGAGAGTAGGCTATATGATTGTATAAGCGTTATTCTTAGTATTAGTCTTTATTGTATAGGTATATTGCCAGAAACTGCTAGATATAAAGTGCAGCGAACTAGAAAGCCCCAGAGGCCTTACTCAAGTCTATTTTCCGTCACGGAAGTTGTAATCACGCGGTACAGTCAGCGACAAAACTAGCTGATCATACTCGACTCGATTTTCCAAATCCGTATTAACGCCAGAAATTAATAATCGATCCTGATCCGCGGTTTTAGATCGATAGTCATGTCATAATATGTAATTTTAGTACTAGGGCTTGACATATTACTACTGAAATGACATATTATGACATGACATATCGATCCAAAACCGCGGATAATGGATCAGGATCGGTTATTAATTTCGGGCTTAGATCAATAATGAAGGTTGCGTTTGACCATAGCACAACACACATGATGTTAAGTGATGAATCGGTCTAAGGATTTTGTTTAAAAACTATAAAGTGAATCTGAAAATTGTTTTTGTGCAGCTACTTTTTTCGTGGACTGTACTACACACTTTCTACGTCAACCTATCCGAAGTCCTAACGTACCACAGATATATATAACTGATGGAACGTATCAACTAAAGAATATTTAAACCATCATCCATGATGAGTGCCAAGCTCTTAAACGTTGTTATAAAGTACATAAGTAGTTCCGACTTCCTTGTACGAAGAAATATTTGCTGGTATAGCCAGCTCTCATTCTTGGCACTATCAGACGTTTTATCAAACTATCGATGACTAGAATCATTTATGGAAATATTGGCAGCTATAAGCTTTAAACCCAACGAATTTTCCCGTTATTGTGTAAAAACATTTGGTAGTGTGATGAAGCGAGTAGGTTATCTATCAAATATTTTAATATTATGATGCGATGACATTAGTAGATACTTACTATATAGATAATAATATGATTGGAGGATACCTAGTACCCCCATGCCTTTCCAGTTTGATCTTGAAATCAGAATCGAATCGAGATAGGATAAAATCTACCGCAATCCTGGAATCCGTTGCGTCTAAAATATGGTAATCCTGATACGTCCTAAAAAGTTGAATTCTTATTTCTTTATAGATGTAATAACTACTTTTCTAATAAGCTAGTCTAGACTCTGAATTCCCGTAGGTACTCCTTAATGATCATTCAGTATTGAAGTACACACGAATGGTATATTATTATAGCTGTCATGCCACCCCGCCGCTTCAGCCCGCCAGTGGCACCACTAAGGCTAAGAAACCCACTCGTCGTAATCATATAACTTACCTAACAAGCTGGTCTGGACCCCCGCACTCGGTGATGATCATGCAGTACATATGGTACATGGCTATCATCACTGCCTCTTGCGCCGCCGCTTCAGCCAGCAGCCGGACTCTAGGCAGCACTATGGCTAGGAAACCCGCTGCTGCTACAAGCTGGAAGTAGGATTAGGTTGTTATGTCAATGGATCCAAAACAAGGAAATTCGCCGAAGAACCAAGGTCACCGACATAGTTGAAATGGCAATGGGTAGGCCATATCGCTCGACCAACCGATAACCGATGGAGAAGAAAGGTTCTCGAGTGGCGACCACGAACCGGAAGACTCTCTGTAGGTAGGATGCAAATGGCTAATAGCCTTTCATGGTGGCGTTCAAAGTGGGAGGCCTATGTTCAGCAGTGGACTTCTTCCGGCTGATGATGATTAATGAATTAATGGATGATGATGATTATTGGATACTTCTTGAAAAGTTAAAGATAATGTGGTTTTGACGCTAAAGCTTGTAATAACAAACATCGCTGCATACGTATAACTGCGCCAAGTTAACCTATTTACGTACACAAAACCAAAATGCAAGAGTGTGAAACTAATCGGGTCCATAAAATAATTTAGAAAGCAAGTATCACATGGATGTTTTCCAAACTACATCAGTAGAACGCAATCATCGTGTAGAGGTATGTATACTTGGAATGATCTACACCAATGTCGCCAATAGGCTGGTAACGGTTGGTTCCATAGAATCCGTGGTTTGCCGTACCACGCTTGCCTTTTCCATGAAGCCTGCTCAAAAAAAGTACTATGTTTGTAGGGTTTGTGTACTTCTGAGTTTATATATTTCACAAAATGAACTTGATCGATTTGCAACTAAAATAGTAGATAGTACTAAAATAATGTGGTGATATCGCATTATTGTTATATAAATAACTTACGCACTTATTTGACTCGACATACAGTCTCTACATTTAAGACACGCAAGTCATCAATGAATCGATTGTCGAAAGTCGATTGATTACATACATTACGTAACAGAAAGTACTGTCTAAAACTATTATTACCTATTGCATCGATTTTATGAGCCTTTGGCCTTTGTCCCAAAGATGGTATTCAACGTATAATTTGAATCCCACAGTGCACGGTGGAGAGGCAAATTGGTCAAGAACATTTAAATATTATGTAAGTATTTACTAACTTACTCACACGATTTACTACGAAAAAAACCACTCGTCGATGCTTACGATGAAACTCTTTGCTTTGTAGGTAAACATTATATGAAAGGATTTGTAAATATTTTATGGTGACGGTTTTTTGCTTGTATCACTGTGTAATTGTGTATTCACTAACATTTGCTACTTTTTTATTAAACTTTACTTTTTGAAAACAAGTAAGAGTATTTATTGTTTTTAAATGATATAAAATCCCCAATTTTGAGTTTGATTTTGTAATGTCCGTCGTAAGGTGAACTTGTAGGTAGTTTTTATTATAAAAGGTCTCATTTAAACCTTGGCGTTCTTTTATAATATTGCATAATATCCAGCTGCTACTGATATACAGTACACACAAATTAAGGAAAGATATATTTAATTAATCTACATTACAATCAGGCCGCTACGTTCCCACAGCTTGGAATCAGGGCCTTCTCTAGGAAAGAGAGTATAAGTAGTATATAATATCTACCACGCTGGCCCAGAAACTACGCGGGCTGACAGTTGTCACACGCCCTTGAATTTGTGATTCTTAGAACATGCCGGTTACCTCAGTTAATTGAGTCTTCATTAATTGAGCCTCCAAGGCCGCCGAAGTTGCAAGTCATCAGTATGAGAGGTATAAAATAACATTCAGATACCTATGATGACCGACGCATTGCGTATTTCTAGAACACAAGCTCTAACTAGCTGGAAATTAGTAATTATTTACAATGGATATTATCGTTAAAATAGACGCTAAACAAAGAACGACGGAACCCTGATCGTTTGAACTTGCACTTGCACAGATTTTATGTAATTATAGGTATCATTATGCTTGAGTATTTCTTAATCTTTTGCCGTGACTCTTTCGTCTTTCCAAACGATTAATGATACTTATTCCGATAGATATTTCTTGCATATTTAATTATAATAGTACTTTTAAACAGCTATTAAAAATTGCTTGAAAAACCTGTAAAAAGCCTACTTATGCTAATAGTGTACCAGCATATTTTTGCTTGTCTTATAAAATATTGCGAATACACTGTTTTTGCATATTATAATGAAAGCATATTTTCCTTTAAATTCTGTTACGTGAAACGGACATCAGCAGGCGCTTGCATTCGTCACCTCTATTGCATCACGATCTACGCTGGCTTTGCGCAATAATGACCCACTGTGCCGTAAGCGCAGAAACCGCTCACAATCCTGCTTTTAAATAACCATGGTGTTCACTAAGTGTTGAGACCTACATAGTAAGTGTAAGCGTAAGCCGGATATAAATAAACCAGATCAGTACATTTGTTATCAGATAAACATTATGTAACTTCTACGTTATCGTAAGCAAACGGTAATGTTGTTACAACCATGGTCAAAGTTGCTTAAGTACCGATTTGGTAGAAATAAACGTACAGCGTAGGTTGTTGTGATCAGCTTAGCAGCAATTTTCAAGTGTTTAGCTTCACGGGAGGCTTGCTTCCCTGGAAGAAAATCTAACCACGACTATAGCGCACAAGTGTGCATGAGGGAAATAAATAGTGCATAGTGTACACTCACAGGATAGACCGCCAGTACTACGCCCACACTGACGGCACATTGCTTCCTATGTCGTAGGGCTGAGCGCAGCGTAAATGCGTACAGTGCACATATTGCGATCAGCACAAGCAGCCCACAAGACCATAAAACCCAGGCGTATGTGCCGAGAGCTGTAAAAGAAAAACTTTTTGTGAAACTTCAAAGTTGTACAATGATTATAATAGCAGATAAAGTTACTTGACGGTATGGTGAACCGAGATATTTCTTCATAATCCATTAGACCGTTTGCGAAATAAGTTTCATTTCTGTGGTAGTACTAGTAGTTTCCAGCGTTCTACATGTTACGAGTTTGTATAAGGTAGTCGTAATCCAATAAATTACTTCTACACTTCTTATAGGTTTGCGTTTTACCACAAACTACCACCACCACCTTCGACCACATGTTTCGATCACATTTTTATTCTGTTCGAAGGCGGTGGCCCCACGCTTCGTCTGGATAGGAATTGATATGTAGAACCTACTATCGGAAAAACTGATAGATACGTGTCAAACTTCCCATTGTTGAATATTTTATCACATTTGCTATAAATCTGTTACTAAGGTATGGTAGGTGTGGTATTTTTTTGGTGAAACAAAAGGTCTACGTTAATTGCCAATGTGTTGCGTTTAATACAAATTAGAGAGCTAGTTAGCATCGTTATTGTAAGAGCAAATTCAAAGCCAGACTATGGTGTCAAAGGCTAAAATAATTGTGATTGGTTACATCATCAGAAAATCCTGGTATGGAGACACATGTCATGTCTATTATTTAGTGAGTGGAACGCAGAGTACTTATTTACAAAGAACAATTAATGATAGTGGTATTTCTTAAATCTACCTCTGTCTATGTTATCAATAGAGCTGAAACCGCGAATTGCTTCCGAATGGAGAAAGAATATTATTCTAAATATTTCTTCAGTAAATGAATATTAATGTTAAATCATAATGAAAATGAGGTCAAACCATTTCAGGTCACCATCAAAATTAGACCATAAACTTTTTTATAACATAAACCTAGAATCCTTCTGTGGAAAGAAATACATAGTATGTATATTTATTTCTATAGAAAATAAGAAATAGCAACACGCAGGGGCTATTCGTTTTATTATCACGTACCTATACTGGGTTAGGTGAGCGATAAACAGTGCTCAATATGGCCTATTACTACCATGTTTTCCCAAATATTATGGAAACCATTTTTTGCATGCCCTCTATAAACTTTCTCGTTATTTCTCTTTACGAATAGCTTGTATCAACTATCCTACTAATATTATAAACGTGAAAGTTTGTGAGTATGTATAAATGGATCGGGGGATGTTTGTTACTCTTACACGCAAAAACTACTGAACGGATCTGAATGAAATTTGGAATGGAGATAGCTTATACCCTGGATTAACACATAAGCTACGTTTTATTCTACCTTTTACTTTATTTTTCTTTCATTACACTTTCACGCAAAAACTACTGAACGGATCTGAATGAAATTTGCAATGGAGATAGCTTATACCCTGGATTAACAACACATAGGCTACGTTTTATTCTACTTTTTACTTTATTTTTCTTTTCATTCCGGAAAAAGGTTCCTGTGGGGTAACGGGAAGACGCGGGTGAAACCGCGGGGCGCAACCAGTGTTTAAATAAGAAAATTGGACTTGTTCACTAAATTTTGTCGCCGACTTTTGTGCTTACAAATTTTTTGTTGTTTGGAAGTTATAGATAGAAAGAAAATCATTATAGCTCTTGAGGTTTTCAGCGTTTTCTTAGAAATATTAGTTCACAGATAAATAAGCTTTAGAGAATGTGTGATTTTTTTTAGTTACCTACTTACATAGATAAATGTATGTAGGTAATTTGGCACGCATTCTGCTATGTATTTATAAAAAACCACATGTGTAACCATTACGATTACAAAGTGCAATCAGAGCTTGAAAATATGCAATAAGAGTTCGGCCATTATGTATGAATGGGCGCTTGAAGTATTTTATACGTCATGCATCGTTAAAGAAATAAGCAAATATGTATTATGAAACACTTCAACATTTCTTTCTGTTGCAGAATCAATATTATTGTTGTTCTATTTTTCTGTTGTTGTATAGAAACAATAAAGTATTATCTATCTATAATGGCTACTTAATCCAGCATTACCAGTGGAGAAGAGTAAAAAAAGATTTATACCAATGTAACTTGTCCCGCCGAAATTAATTAGTGCAACAACGGGGACTTCACAATTTTAATTATTCCCCATTGTCCCACCCGTGAGATAACTTAGTGGGGCAATGTGGAATAACTCAAAATACATTGCATTTATTTTGTTCCAAATTTTAATTAGGTCAATTTGTGTGCAATTGTCCCCGATATTAAAATAAAATAAATTAATTAGTTTTGGTACTTGCATGTAGTCTGTTATAATAAAAGTGTTTTAAAAAGAAAACGGGTCGACAGCCTCGCGTATAGCGCGATGCCACCTTCGATCATGAACGTGTTTTTTTAAATTTATCATTCGGTGACTGGTCAATGCATGATAAAATCAAACGCTACCCTGAAATAAATTTAAATAAAAAGGAAAAGTAGACACTTATTTCTTGAACTTTTCAAAAGATTTATTAAACTACAAGTCTTCGGCACAGTTTCATTGTCCCTTAGGTCATTTTTGCAATCCATTTAATATTATCCTTGTTTATATGTATTTACTTATAGTTTGACGTAATTAAATACGTAAACGCGCGACAAACAGGAATGTCCCCATGGCGATATGATATCCCATAATAAATTAGTATTGATGGTTTCCTTCCTTAGGCCTGAAAATTTTACGAACTAAGTATATCACCATAAATATAGTTACCACAAAATCACCAACCAAGAATAAATAGAAATGTCGTACGAAATGGTAACTTTTCATAGTATGAGAATGCTAATTGCGCCCCGCGTTTTCACCCGCGTCTTCCCGTTATCCCGCAGGAACCTTTTAACTATCGCATTAATAATATTAGTAGGAAGTAGGATTAGTAGATCTAGTCCTACAGGTATTAATTTGCTATTCCCTTTCTGCTATTTTCTACTCACTGCCAAATAATTTACTTTTTCAGTAGTGGGGAAAATTGTACAAAAGTCGCTGAACAATCACACTTTTTTCTATTATCCTCATCATCTTGGACACCAATTTTTGACCTCATCATCAACTAAAATCAGGTGTGTTATGTTGTGGTCAAAATGATACCATGTAAAATGTAAAAAGTGTTTTAAAAAAAACAATAATGATTACTGATTTGAAACACATTTGGAAAATCGAGAAAGATCAGCTACTTTTGTCGCTGACTGTGCCTATTATTTTTTAGTAGTAGTTTATGATTATTCCCCTTTGTTATATTATATCCATATGCAGGCACTGGTGAGACAAAGGTAATGGAAGACCTTATTAGTATTACCTTATTTTTCTATTTATACACTTGCATAATGGTTGAATATGCACCTACCTAACAAAGACATATCAGATTAAAAAAATATATATAACATAACAGTAGGTAATATAGGAACAACTACCATACCACTGACAAAACAAGAATATTATCTAGCTGTGCTCCCATGGTCTTATTTAATTTTATGTTCTGTTACACTCCCTCTCCCTACTACCCGCAATCAGTTATTTTGGCAGAAACATTTTCAACGTACAGACAGGGTGAATCTACAATTTTATTATAGTAAAGAAAAGAAGAAGATAAATGCGATTGGCAAGCGAAGACACGACCCTGATGGAATGCGGTCACAGAGCGTCTAATGAGCCTCTGTCTTGACTTCTTGACGCTGCCACTGGCTTGATCTAGATAAAATAAAAGTGTTTTAAAAAGCTTAGAAAATAAAGGCATTATTCTCGTTATTTGCTCATCTTCCGTTTTTGTTAGCGCATATGAACTATCTCTTTGAATCGATTATAAATAAATAAGGCTAAGTTCCAATTGTATAGAAGAAACACATTCAAATAAATACTTTTTTGAAACTTTAACACTAGCTTATGGCATGCATTTCACAGTATTCTGACGTTCAGTCAAAGTGGAAAAGTAAACCCTATTATATTATGTTGCCCTCCCTTGACCTTACCAATGCTGCGCAGTATAAATAACCCTTACGTTTCCGGATATTGAGGACACCATGTTAATTAAGAACCGGATAACTTACGGCTTCCGAATTCTCATATTTCATTGGTAAAATCATATTATGAGCTTTTAATGATATTTGTATTGTTTTTCTCAATTAGGTACATACCTAAGTATAATGTAATTTATACCTACAATGACTTAAATCAATATAGAAAGTTGTAAGTATGATCATGACATTTGGTAACTTAGGGGATAATCTCAGCAATGATGTGAGCCTGTGATTAATAACGCTATAAATAAAGAGCCGTTTGCATATAAATCGGTAAGGTAATCTTCTTCACTATTTAATAGACTTGCATCACTTGTAATTTACGCAACACGTTTCAAAATAACTGTAAGTTTATACTTAGTTTTATAGAAGCTACATTATATTTTTATCGTGCTGATATTTAGACGACGGACGCGGTGGCTAAGTTGGTAGCGTCCCTGTCTGCGAAGCTAGCGGTCCCGGGTTTGAATCCCGGTAAGGGCAATGAATATGTGAGATGAGCACGAATATTTGTTGCCGAGTCTTGGATATTTCTATCTATATATGTATTATGTATGTATATCGCTGTCTAGTACCCATAACACAAGTGTCGAGCTTAATTTGGGGCTAGGTCAATTTGTGTGCAATGGTCCCCGATATTTATTTATTTTCATATGTATCTATTGTATTGATATGTTTTCTGTTATGAATCAGAACCGGTAGAAGTAGAACTTACCAATATTTTCGTGTTAAAAAAACGCGTCTTCTGTATGTATTTATCACGTAAAAATAGGGTTCAGAACAAATATTAAATTAAGCCCACGAAACATTTTTATTCATGTAACTGAGCGAAAAGACGAGCAAGTTTGATGGTAAGCGTCACACTTGCCCTTTACAGTTCAACGTAACACAGAATTTTGAAAATCAAAATTTTAAAATCCTGTGCGGCAATGCCAGCAATCAGCACTGCAGTGCACTCGTCACTCTGAGCTATATATATGATAAATCTCTTTAGGCCTTATAATTTTACTGGACACATTGCCTTTCAATATAGAACACAGTACACCTAATATATGCACACTACTGCTTGGCAGTTATAACAAGCCCAGGTGGAATACTTCCCCACATGGCCTGCTTACTGAAACAAATCAAAAAATAATCTTACCTGCATGATATGTGTTAAAATCTGGTTGTAGAGTGTAGCTTTGACACAGTATCGTCGAGTTTATCGCATTGTTCGCCGGAGGCAGTGGTTTGTCAGCACTTATGTGACGGGCCGCAAGGACTCTGTTGCTATTGCTTCCTTCAGCATTCAAATCCAGACTTCCCATATTGTACCACTTTTGTTTTACTTTATTTATATTTCAGTCCTACTTTATTTTATAACATGACGAATAACCAATATTTTTCACAGAGCACGTTGGTTTGAAAATCCCGCGTTAACCGGATGAGGTTTTTCAACGTAACAAGCGACGAGGCAAAGGTATCTACGTATACTGCCGGCCAAGCGCGCGGTCGCCCGCCGCCCGCCGCGCGATGTTGTTGCGTTGCGTTCACTTTCTTTCGACATTTCTGTGGTCTGCCTGCGCAACACCTACGTCCTTAACTCGTGTTGTACAATAAGTAGAGAGAGACTACAGAGGAATCTTTACTCACAGCAAACCTAATTCAAACACCGAACTTATCAATCGTTTGGTCGTTTGGTTATCTCCTCACTAGTGGACCGCCCCGGCTTCGCACGGGTTTTTAAAAGAAATTTCAAAATTAAAAATTGTAATACACACACATTAAATCATTCCTCCCATACGGCCCGTACGCCCGTACCCCAGTGACGCCTACATTCATAAGGTTACCACGCAACTTTTTTCTACTACTTACATTTTTAAACTCGTGATATCTTTCGAATCTAATGTCCGAATTGAATGATTCAAAAAGTTACATAGAGGAATTGAAGCAGTTTTGAATAAGAAGTAATTTATTTTGATAAGGATTAATACCAAGATACAAATAAAGAGCCTTTTTTAGCGGCGGCATTAAAATTAAATTTTTAAAATAAAAAAACACTTATTGTGGCATAACTATAATAGTTAGACATATGCTCTCGCGGACTTTTTTGTAGATCTTAATAGGACCTACAAACCCGTAACACATTGTTTTGTTCTATTGACAATAGTTTTTGCAGCGCACGCAAAAATAGGTTTTCGATTTCATACCTTGGGTTAAAAAATAGCAATTTTCTTACGGATCCCTATTTTTTTTGAAATAAAATATAGCCTATAGCCTTCCTCGATAAATGGACTATCCAACACTGAAAGAATTTTTCAAATCGGATCAGTAGTTCCTGAGATTAGCGCGTTCAAACAAACAAACAAACAAACTCTGCAGCTTTATAATATTAGTATAGATATTAAGTAAGATGAACAAATTGGATCACATAGTCAAAAGTCATCTCGTTATCTTATCACAGTATCCAAGCAAGAATTCAAGGTAGTAGGAACCTAGTATAAAAAAGCCAGACAAATGCGAACTTGCATGGGTTCATAATGTACGTCTGCATCTAACTTTTTTGGAAATAAAGAAAAAAAGAATAAAAAATAACAAAAATATATTCTACATAAATATTGTAACAATGAACTAAAAAACCTAAACTAATAACTACAATATTATATCTTTAGGCGCAAGGATATAATACTTTATGATTATAAATATGCATCAAAATTTAAATTTCCACCCAGTAGGGATCTAAATTTTGATCCGGCTTGTTACTGGGTTCCATCATCTCATTAACATCATCATCATACATTCTACTCTCTGAGCTAAAAATATTTAATACTTGACACTGGCAAATACATTAATCTTGTAACGCCAATACAAAATAAAGAAAGCCTTGTGTGCAAATAAAAATAACAAAATATAGAGGGGATAGTCTTTGGATAGAGATCACCAACCGTTCTATGTTTCAACTATTCATACGAAACCGCTACTCCCTACTAGATGTCGCTAGTTGTATTATACATTTATTTTTTTTAATTTGAATTAAAAAGTGAGTGATGTGATGTAACATGTAACAATCACTTTTAATGAAAATAATAATTGAACAATTACGTATTAGAATAATAACAACCGCCTCACTTACAACAAACAAAAGCCGTAAAATAGCACAAACTGCTTAAGCGAAAATTTCTACGTATATAAATTACGCAATACAAATTAGAGGTGTATTGTATTAAGCTTGTAACAAACGTACCTACTATTTACTAATGCCCGAAGTTAATAATCGATCCTGATCCGTTGCCCGCGGTTTTGGATCGATATGTCGTGTCATAATATGTCATTTTAGTACTAGGGCTTGACATATTACTACTAAAATGACATATTATGACATGGAATCGATCCAAAACCGCGGATAACGGATCAGGATCGATTATTCAAGTCGGGCGTTAATCGTGTTGAAAAACAAGTTGTTCTACGTCTGTGATTGTAGGTTTATGTGCAAAAATATTGTTTTACACAGCACAAGTCACAACCACAAGACTATAATAAGTCGCTAAAGCTATTATTATTAGTTTATAGTTAAGTATGAATATTTAATATTGTTGGTGCGTCACGTAAATAACTTAATACACAATGATAGTTATTTTTATATCTCTTCATAACACGACATCGTGATATTTACAATAAGTACATTAATAATGTTTATAATAAAAATAAGGTATTCATAGAAAGTTAAGTATTGTTTCATCTATATATATAAATATATATATATATATATATAACTCAAAGGTGACTGACTGACATAGTGATCTATCAACGCACAGCCCAAACCACTGGACGAATTGGCCTGAAATTTGGCATGCAGGTAGATGTTATGACGTAAGAATCCGCTAAGAAAGGATTTTGATTAATTCTACCCCCAAGGGGATAAAATAGGGGATGAAAGTTTGTACGAAACTTTGTCAATTTTAAACCGATCGGGCTGAGACTTTGTATGCATAAAGCTGTAGCCCACGCGGGTGAAACCGTGGGGAACAGCTAGTTATACTTATAATTCCAGGTCTTTACGATAGTCTGAGTATAGTATTATACATATACCGATAGTATTATACAATGTGTAAATGTGTTTCAATCTGAAAAAAAACTTATTATATTGGTTAAATGAAACGTTCCTTCATTTGCATGTTCCTTTTTAATTCCATATTCACTTCAAGTAAAGTACATAAGATCATAATAAGTACTGTTTATTGCAAGTAGACAAACAAAATATCGTTCTTGAATAAAAAACCACTAAGTATAGCGAATTGTAACGGTTTATGATTATAGAAGTCAATGACTTAACTATGTTCATGTACCTATATAATATTTTGGTGGTGTGTCCAGTTGCAATGGATTTCGTTTCAATCCGACATATTTTAATTACTTACATTCCAAAAACACGTTTTTTGTCTCCATATTTGTATGTGAAAACCACACATTCATTTCTTGGTAAATTACTAGAGGATTAGGTATATGAAAAGGTAGCATTTTTTGGATAACAAAAGATAAACAAACATTAAAACAAAAAAATAAATACCGTCAGACCGTAGCGTAGGTAGGTACCTATACCTACCTAAGTATGTAGTGACGAACTTGTTTAGAGACTGGAAAAAAACAGAGGGCAATGTCCGTTTTTAGTTTGATTTGGTTGGTTGAACGAAATAGAATACGAGCGTAACGTGACATAGGTCTGTATAATACAGTAGTATACCTACTATAGTATGCTTACCTTGCCATGCTACTGACATTTCGGTATCGGTACTTATAAATCATATATGACCAAATATTAGTCTCTACAGGTTAACGTTTCGAAAAGTATAAAAATTGTTGATGGATATTTTATAATGTATCATCCTACTTTGTACAATATGCATTAATTAAACAAAAAAAAACTTTTAACCATATTGAACAATGAACCAATAGTAATTACCACGTGGCAGTGCCACGTGGTAATTACTATTGGTACAAGGAATGTCTCAGTACAATGAAACTGCAGGTAGTTTCCGAACTAAGTCTGTAAGTAACAAACAAAAATTCTTACCCAGATTTAGATTCAGACAACTAACTGTAATAATAAATACGTTAGTTAGTGGATTCCAGTTAACATTTTTAATAAACTCTTTTCAAAAGTGTATTTAATGAGTATGATGAGTCAGTAGATAACTAAATACTTTACTATATATAGTTACAATAAAAAGGCAAGAATTATTGTAGTCAATACACAGATGTGATAACTAGGTATGCATTTAATTAAGGCAAACCCAAGAAAATGTAGAATATTTTTAATTCTTAGGTATTTATATTTGAATCATAAATCGTAATATGGTGTATTTCATTATTCTAACAAAATAATATTTATACTGAAAGTATTATTAGTAAAACCCCAATGAAGTGGCAAGAGCGATATTTTGATAGACATGATTCGATTCTTAAATTTAAATATACCTCCTTAAACATAATCTTAATTGTTTTAGTAATAATAGCTAATCCGCTAGACTTGCTAAACTAGTAAATACAATGATAACACCGATGGCACGTCGAGTTCTTGTGTTTATTTACGTCCGCCGTATTGTTTGTATACAGCCCGGCACGACTGCGCATCTGAGTACGTCATGACCCCTCTCCTGCACCCCCGCGGAGACCTGTATTTTCCACGCTGAATCGAGCCGCTGAACCGCTTTGCTTGCCAGTTGCCCTCACTCGCTCATTCATTCGGCATTCGCAAACGTCGTTGCTCGTGGCTAACTGTGCCTGTGTCGGTGAAAATTCTAGTCCCTCTGCAAATTCAAACCTTTACTTGTGTGATTCATCACCATGTTGAAGGAAAGGTCAAGATACGACAACCGCCACACATCTGAAGATGATGGACGTCCTTTAGCAAAGAGTAGACTACCTGCCATTGAAGAACTCGCCCTTGGCCTAAAACAAAAACTTCACCTGCAGGCTCGGGCCAGGGCTGCACCATACTATATTAGAAAGCAAGAACCCGTTGATCTTGTGGAACGGTTGCTAGAACAACGTGCCCTTGTCGCTGAGGCAGTGCGGAGGTTACAAGAAAAGAAACATGAAATATCTGTAGATTCATAATTTATAAACAAAACATTTTAGTTGTGAAAGTGTGGAACGTGTTGTGAAATCGCTTGTGTGTAAGAAACGTGTCGGATTACAATGGTGCTATATGCGGAGAGTGTGCAAGAAAGAGATGGCAAGCTATGACGTGTCCCCAAACAACACGAGTCACGAGAACGAATCAAAATGGCCGCTCGCACTCTACAATCATAATATTTATTCTTCGCTTTATAGTGACCTTAACTGATCAAGATCAAAGTACTGATGAACGACGTAACAAGCCTTTATTATAGTATTTCTGAATACAGACTTAATTGATATTTTATAATAAATTTGCGACTACATGTCGTTTTAAACATTTCCATCTTATCGTATTAGGTAATCTTAAAATGTCCGAGCTTTAACTATTGTTAATTATACTTATTTTTATGTAACAAGGTTAATAGGAAATCTCCAATATTTATAACAAAGTTTTATCTATCTTTTGTGTCAACTCACACATAATTTAACTCGTAGCATAATGTGATCTTTTCCTCATTACCTAATCTTTAATTAAAGTTAATAGGCCACTACTGTCATAATATATTATATTGAGAAGGTAGAAGATTTATTTAGGTTAATTTGTGTTTCAAATATACTGTCACTGGGTTAAGATCTCCGTCAAAAGTGATTGTAGAGCTAACAGTACATAGACTGTATTATGTACAGTTACTTCTTCGCATGTAGCAGAAAGAGAAAAATCCACTAACGAGCGCACAATGCGGTTTCAAAATGTATCATCCTACTTTGCTATTGCCGTTGTGTAAACTAGACAATTTATAGGCTATCTAATTTAATTTTAATTCCTATGAAATAATTCTTTGATTATGAAAAATCAATGTAGTATGTAATATTGTACAATTGTACCAAATTTGGTATAAAAATCAATGTAATATTACATGTGTGCATGTTTTAGTGCATTTTGTGATTTTTAGATAGTTTAATTTTACTGTCGATCTTGTGATTTAGATAAGAAATATGGAATAAATGAAATTAATTTCAATAATATGTTCGTATTATTTTAATGATTAATACAATGGAAATATTTACTTCTGAGAGACTTAAAAAAACCCTAAAAATTCAAATTTTAAGTACATGTTTCAATATAAATCCACGTATAAAATAGTCACCAACACTAAACAAAACGCTGAATAAGGTTATATGGAGGTTTATGATAATTAAAGTAATTATTTATTACGCATTAGTATCAAAACTATCAAACAGTAAAAGTTCTTCGTTCTTATTATTACGACATTCATCATGATAATTATTCAATCTTTTATATCCTTCTTTTTAGAATTCGGCTCATAACTACATACTAAGTAAATATTTAAATTATACTGTATTTACATAACAAAATTTTAATTTAATAAGCCACTATTTAGTTTGAACCATTCGTTTAATTTTATTTACATCTTGGAGTGCAATAGGAAGGATTATTTTCAAGAAACAATAATAATTTAATTTAATAATTTTGCGGCATGCAGTGCCTGTTCATTGTTCAATATTTGATGGTGGCTCAAGCCGCTCAAGATCATCCATTTCCTTTTCTTCATCTTCATTTTTCTTCACTGAATTCACTGGTTGATTGAAATACTTGAAGTGCTACGCTAACTATTATAACTATGTCACTAACTCACTAATACTATGCTTGATCCATCTAGTGGCGAGTAGAAAAGAAAAACCTAGGATGTAAACTCTGGAATTGACGAAGTGAATGTAACTGTCAAAAACTGTCATGAAGTCAATGTGTCATGTCATGTCAGTCATGATATCACTGAATGATATGTCATTTTAAAAATGGCAGTGTCTGACTCTGAAATTGATAAAATTGTGTTGTGTTGAGTCGAGACTTGTGGTGGTCTTTGAGAGGCCCTTTTGCTTTTTACAGAAGCCAGAAAGAGATTTAGTGTTAGCGCTCTGATTAGTTGTCTCTGTAAGTTGTTGTTACTGGCAAAATTATTGTAACAAACAAAAACGATTTTTCATTGTTTTTTATAAAAAATACATGTTTATTTACAAAACAGTCCTAGAAAGAATAAGCGTAAAGTGTTTGAGAACATACTTTAGCTTGAAACAAAGCAACAAAAGTGAATGTTATCGCTTATCACAGCAGATACGAACTTACTTACATAGTGCAGATTATCAAATACCAACCTGTTGCCGTCATAGGACGTCGCAGGCAAAATTCACTGATTTTATTTCGGTAAAAATGGTATCTACGTGGTCTATGGGCCCCGGGACGTTGGAAGTTCCACTCTCTCTTTTTGCTAAGAACAGGGAAAGATTGGCAAAAGAGTTGAAAAGTGGACAGGTGGTGGTTTTGCAAGGAGGTGACGATATCAGCTTCTATGACACCGATGTCCAATATGTTTTTAGACAGGTAATACTTTATATCTTACATTCTCTACCTCTCTTATTAAACAGATTGCTAGTATAATTATATTAAATGCAAAACTACTACAATAAAATTTCTAAAATTCAAATGCTCAATTATTTAAAAAGATCATAATAATTATTTTGAACAACCTATTCATTATTCACTCAGAGAAAGTTAATGTTTCACTCAATGATCCCATTCTGGAGAAATCGCATCTCTATTTTCCCTTAGTTACTTCAGTTTCTTGAATTTTATCACTACAATAAATAATCTACCATCTTTTGGTCTCCCTGTTTCTTTTTTTGTTACTTTTAGGTGTAAGTACTGTTCAGTTGTTGTGTGTGTTAGTCTAATAATAATCAGTATTAATTGTTATTAGATGTCCTGCTCTTGCCCAATTCCTTTTTATGTATTTATTTTGAGCTTATTATTTATTTAGTCTCATGTTATTTTATTGTTTATGTTTCATTGGCGACTTAGGGTGAAACCAAACGAGCGTAATTTTGTGAGTTGAGATTCGCAGAATTTCTGTAGCATAAATTCTGCTGCATTCGGTTTCATACCAGAAGGCAGTTGGTGCCACACAACGACGCAAAATGAGTTGTCCGCTTCAGTTGAACGTAAAATGAGCGACCGAAAATATGCGATTCACGACTCATAAAATTACGCTCGTTTGGTTTCACCCTTAGAATAAGGCCAAACTCAATATACTCGAATCAATTGTTATTTTTTTGCTCATAACTGTCTAACTGTAGGAGTCATACTTCACTTGGGCATGTGGGGTTCGAGAACCAGGCTGCTATTTTGCCCTGGATGTGGCTACAAAGAAGGCAATCCTGTTTGTCCCTCGGCTGCCTGAAGAGTATGAAATCTGGATGGGAAAGCTGCTGTCGTGTCAAGACTTCTTGAATTTATATGGTGTGGACCAAGTTTTTTATGTTGATGAGGTATTAGCAATTCTTAAATTAATCTAGTATTTGAAACAAATTTTCCTGAATTTAAAGTGTGTGTTATATCTTCCTCGATTATTTCTTTCAGCTCAGCGATGTGCTCAAAAGCTTAAATCCAAAGACTCTACTGACACTGGTAAGAAAAGAAATACTCATATTGACATATAATAACCTTGTAAATCCTTATTATTGATATAATTTCACTATTAATTTAATTATAAATATGAGTTTAGGTCCCAATCCCTAGCCTTATTTTTCACTATGCAATGTTCAGACAAATTTTGTTTGCAGAGTGGTCCCAACACTGATAGTGGTTTGACTGCCAAAGAAGCTTTGTTTGCAGGAATTGATGAGTAAGTATTCTAATTGATACCATATGAAACCAAATCATATACTTTAAAAGAGAATTTTTGGGCCAAATATTTAGCTGAATTTATTTAAGTTCGTATTGTACCAAATGTAACAAAGAAACTACATAACTAATTATTTAATAATGATAATATTGAGCTCTTTAATGACTAATAATATTAATCTCCTTATTTCAGGTTTGATGTTGACAATAGAACTTTGTTCCCTGTCATCGCAGAGCTGTGAGTATTGGGTCACTGTAGTGTTACTGCAGTTTTTACAGTTTTAACTCGACAAAAAGTATGTCATGTCCTTCCCCAGGTTTAAAGTATCTCCATACAAAACGACATCAAGATCTGTTCAACGGTTTAAGAGTAAAGTGGTAAAAAAGGTATAGAGTTGCTTTCGCATTTACAATAGTGATTGTTATAGGATGTTGTATTATGATTGTTTTTGTCAGGTGTAATCTGAACTGAACATATCTGTTTAGAAAATCAGTAAAATTTAAGGGCAAATGTTGTAGAGGTACAGTGATGTTATCTCTGTAGGTTAGTATTAGTATGTTCTGGTTATCTGTAGTGTTATAATCTATAATATAATATTATAAAGCTGCAGAGTTTGTTTGTTTGTTTGAACGCGCTAATCTCGGGAACTACTGGTCCGATTTAAAAAATTCTTTCAGTGTTGGATAGTCCATTTATCGAGGAAGATTATAGGCTATATTTTATTTCCAAAAAAATTAGGGATCCGTAAGAAAATTGCTATTTTTCAACCCAAGGTGTGAAATCGAAAACCTATTTTTGCGTGCGCTGCAAAAACTATTGACACTAGAACAAAATAATGTATTATGGGTTTGTAGGTCTCATTTAGATCTACAAAAAAGTCCACGAGAGCATATGTCTTAACTATTATAGTTATGCCACAATAAGTGATATTTTATTTTAAAAAAATAATTTTTAATGCCGCCGCTAGAAAAGGCTCTTTGTATTATTGGTATTATTCCTTATCAAAATAAATTACTTCTTATTCAAAACTGCTTCAATGCCTTTATATAACTTTTTGAATCATTCAATTCGGACATTCCATTCGAAAGATATCACGAGTTTAAAAATGTAAGTAGTATGTAGTAGCAAAATAAAACCGCCGCACCGCAGCGCAGCGGGAAACGCGGTGAGGTGAGGGGGGGCACCGGGAGAATCTATGAAATAGGTAAGTGCGCGGACCAGGAAGACCTTTACCTGCGCGGTTCAAACGTGCGGTCCAAGAAAAAATAACTTTGAATTAAAATAGGCAGCAGGTAACGCGTTGAGGGGGCACCGAAGTGCTGGAATAAATTTTGGAGTATACGGAATATATACGCTATCGCGCCTAAACTACTGAACCGATTTAAATGAAATTTGGTATAGAGATAATTTGAGCCCCGGGGAAGGGACATAGGATATTTTTTATTGCGATAAACTGTAGCCCAGTTAGCCAGAAGAACAGCTAGTACAAGATAAAGGTAGAGTAGCTATACAATAAAAAAAATCGCCTTTATCTGTTACCTGGTACATTTTAAAACATTTATTGACTTTATCTCTATGAGATTACTAATTTATGCTTATCAAGCTTATCTGAAATTACTTTCAGTAGTTCATTGCCAACAATACAAACATATTATTGGTATGCTGCATGCCAATAATATAATGCTAAGTCTGTATTTATGGTTATCCATACTTTATTACTATGCACAATGAGAGTTTGATTTGTCATGATTGTGATTCCTGTAAAACCAGTAGAACTATTTTTTTAAAGGTGAAAAGTTATTAGTAGGTATTTTAATAAGCTTGTTGACTAGTACTTCTAACGAGATGATGAGTAAGATATTCGCTTTTTTCTATAACAGTGCCAGCCAAAACATCTGTCCAAATCTGCATTACAGACTTGGACAAAAACACATATTATAAATGCAGAGTCAACTCTCTCTATCCCTTTTTCCGTTTGTTGTTACCTTTTCACGCCTAAGCCGCTAAACCGATCTTGATGAAATTTGGTATATGTTTAGATAAATAGATAGTTCGGAGTCCGGGAAGGAAAGACAGGATACTTTGTATCTCGATAAACTGTAGTCCACATGGCTGGTATTTAATAAAAGCCAGTTATGAATAATTGAAAGGTTTCCAGTAAATTTCAACAAACATCTGTTTCACTTTGTTGTACCTAAACGTTTGTTACAATATCATTGATACCTACTTTAGTTTCTTTACAGCAGGGGTGGCCAACTTCGTTTTACCCAAGATCTACTATTTACTGAAGAAACCCCATGCGATACCAAATCCAAATAATTATGACCACTAGGTATATTAAACTCATGTTTTTTGCCTTGCTACGATCGACTAAACTAATAGCCAAGATCGACTATTCGATAGCGATCGACCGGTTGGCCACCCCTGCTTTACAGTATTGAACTGTTGTGATGTCGCGTGTTTCATACACGTGATTAACGCAATCACACTTCAATATTATTGTTTATTTATTTATACATTATGTACGTAACTACTTACAAAATGTGTTATGACGCCAATTGTATTTTCACTACACCTCGTGGTAGAATCAAAACAGATCAATGTTTATATTTAATCTATACTATAATATTATAAAGCTGCAGTTTGTTTGTTTGTTTGTTTGTTTGTTTGTTTGTTTGTTTGTTTGTTTGTTTGTTTGTTTGAACGCGCTAATCTCAGGAACTACTGGTCCGATTTGAAAAATTATTTCAGTGTTGGATAGTCCATTTATCGAGGAAGGCTATAGGCTATATTTTATTTCCAAAAAAATTAGGGATCCGTAAGAAAATTGCTATTTTGCAACCCAAGGTGTGAAATCGAAAACCTATTTTTGCGTGCGCTGCAAAAACTATTGACACTAGAACAAAATAATGTATTGCGGGTTTGTAGGTCTCATTTAGATCTACAAAAAAGTCCGCGAGAGCATATGTCTAACTATTATAGTTATGCCACAATAAGTGATCATTTATTTTAAAAATTTAATTTTTGATGCCGCCGCTAGAAAAGGCTTTTTATTTGTATCTTGATATTAATCCTTATCAAAATAAATTACTTTTTATTCAAAACTGCTTCAATGCCTTCATATAACTTTTTAAATCATTTAATTCGGACATTCCATTCGAAAGATATCACGAGTTTAAAAATGTAAGTAGTAGTAGAAAAATAAACCCGCCGCATCCCAGCGCAGCGGGAAACGCGGCGAGGTAAGGGAGAATTTATGAAATAGGTAAAGTGCGGTCGCGGATCAGGAAGACCTTTAACTGCGCGATTCAAACGTGCGGTCCAAGAAAAATTAACTTAGAATTAAAATAGGATAATGGGTACCTACAGCAGGTAACGCGTAGAGGGGGCACCGAAGTGCGGGAATAATTTTGGAGTACATATATACGGAATATATACGCTATCGCGCCTAAGCTACTAAACCGATTTAAATGAAATTTGGTATAGAGATAATTTGAGCCCCGGGGAAGGGACATGGGATACTTTTTATCGCGATAAACTGTAGCCCACGCGGGTGAAACCGCGAGGAACAGCTAGTATAATATAAAGGGTCAATTTTATCTTTATAGGTCTAGGACTCTAGGTACATTGCATATTGAATAATAAATGCTCTGCTTGAATTATTAGGTACTTGCCTAGTACTACCTACCTATCTTTCATGAAATTATCAAAGGTCAGAATGTTATCATTTATAACAAACAGAGATACCTACATAAAAAATACAATTAGTAACGTATGAACCAAATATTATGAAGCGTAAATATAATCACGCGACTGATAACGCTTTCATTTCTTTGAATTAAAAATACCGGACATATTTCTGGCTTCACTAACGGCTGAATTATTGCAAGAAGTCTATTTCAGCTCAAACTGTCTAAAACTGATGTCAAGATTGGTTCATTATGTTTTGACAGGGTTAGTTATTTTCCACCATGAAAAGGACAAGACATAGTACCTTTATTATTGAAAACAATACCAGGAAATAACAAGAATATCCACTGAACGAGAAGCATTACACAGCAAAATAGGTTTTAAGGTCAGTAAACAATAAGTGTATTTATTATATGTATTTATTTACAGGCGGGTGATCAAAACACAGGAGGAGATAGAAGTTATGCGATACGTTTGTAAAGTGTCTTCTGATGCCCATAAACAGGTAAATAGGTCTTAGAATATATGTAATTACAATTTACATTGGCGGAAATGATCTTTTTAATTAAATGGCGATGTTAGTTGGCAGCGCCATCTAGCGTCGAGTAGCAATTAGCAAATAAGTTTGTTTGCAAACAAGTTTGTTTACAAACAAGCATCTTTCATTGCTATTTTACACTATTACTTTCGCATTTATTATATTAGTAGGGATTGTATTATGTTTTTCAATTGCAGGTGATGCTATACACCAAGCCAGGATGTTTCGAGTACCAATGCGAGGCAATATTCCTAGAGCACTGTTACCGGGTGGGAGGGTGTCGGCACGTGTCGTACACCTGCATATGTGGGTCGGGACACAATGGCGCCACGCTGCACTACGGGCACGCCGCAGCGCCTAACGCTAAGCGAATCGAGCAGGGGGAGATGTGGTCAGTATAGTCTCATATGTAGAAAAAAAGTAAATCAATTTATTGCCACTATAACACAGACATCATGTTATGTTTCAGTTACTTTTTTTTTACTTCTTACCGGGTTTGACCACAAGTTACCTACCTGTTGTTAAGTGACATGTGACCAACGACCAACAGCTGGTTCTGTCATCAAATGGTTTTAAAACAATTCTAGTCTATGCTAAGCTCCCAATCCAACTATGTGTCTATTCTCATGAAACAATTCCTCAGTCATCATCAGCCTTTACGCTCCCACTGCTGGGACTCTGGCGTTAGTATGGGCCGTTATCTACCACGCTGGCCCAGTGCGGGTTGGTAGATATCGCATGCCCATGAATGTTGTGGTTCTTGCTTGGACATGCAGGTTTCCTCACGATGTTTTCCTTCACCGTTTTGAACGATGGTAAATCCGCACATAACTTAGTCATAAGGTGCGGGGCCGAGAGGATTCGAACTCGGTGTCGGCGCGTTGTGAAGCGCACGCGGTTTCCATTCGACCACCATCGGTCATCAAACAATGTTTCCGTTCAGTCTATTCGACATGGGCGGTAACTACGCCGGCTACGCAGCGGACATCACGTGCTCGTTCCCAGCTACCGGCAAGTTCACCGACGAACAGAAGCTGATATACGAGGCGGTGCTGGCCGCCAGAGACGCTGTTATTGCGTAAGTACAACTTTATATCCATGCATACGGGTAGGCAAGAATAAATCTAAATATATATATAACTGACTGACTGACTGACAGTGATCTATCAACTCACAGCTCAAACCACTGGACATGGCATGCAGGTAGATGTAATGACGTAGGCATCCGCTAAGAAAGGATTTTGATTAATTCTACCCCTAAGGGGATGAAATAAAAATTAGCCTCTGAGTTAATCCAGAGTTTAGGCTATGTGTATTCCAAATTTCATCCATATCCATTCAGCCGTTTAAGCGTGAAGACATAAGAAACATACCCACGCACTCATAATATAACACAGTAACGTACCGAATTACCAATGAACGTTGGACCCTTCGCTCAAAAGCGTCCCAACCAAAAGAGATCTAAAATGCGAAAAGTGGGCTAATCAGTAATCACACACCACTCACCAGTCTTTAAACAAAACCAAACGGACGCGTGTGTGCGCCACGGTCAATCGAAGCTGCTCAAGCTGATAAATTGTTACAAGCCAAATTATGCTCTATGTTATTGGCATAATATGACATATAATCTAGTAAATTATTGTAATATTTCAGTGAGGCTAAACCTGGAGTACTGTGGACGGATATGCACTTGACGGCAAACAGGGCCATGCTTGAGCACTTGAAGAAAGGCGGTCTTTTGAAAGGAGATGTCGAAGAAATGATCGAGGTTAGTTCAACTACAAATGACTGCTACAAACTTTATTTGCCGTGGCTGTGGCGGTTTGCCCCACCAGAGATAGAAATTTGACATTACTTCTGTGGAGCTTATGTCAAATCTCCAGTAGGGGAAACCGTGGATAGGTTATTGCGAACGGCCGAATATCGATAGTATGGCTTTTTCAGATAAAAAAAAACTTATCGATAGTTCGGCAACACTTGAAACCGGCCGTTAATCTAGCATGAACGTGTTCCAGAGCGGCGTGAACGGCATCCTTCAGCCGCACGGGCTGGGCCACCTGCTAGGGCTGGACGTGCACGACGTGGGCGGGTACCTGGCGCACTGCCCCGCGCGCCCCGCCGGCCCGCTGGCGCGCCTGCGCACCGCGCGCCGCCTGCTGCCGCGCATGGCGCTCACAGTGGAGCCCGGCTGCTACTTCATACCCAGGGTATGTGCATAGTACAACGTGCGCGACGTGGGCGGGTACCTGGCGCACTGCCCCGCCGAAGAATTGGCATCCCTAGTGTAGACCAAGATTGTTGCGGTTGCAAAACTTGCAGACTTGTGTCGCCACTTGCTCTTTTTTCTTTGATAGACAATCAGCTGATGGTGCTAATTTTGATTATCCTGCTTCTTCACAATTAATACAGACTTAATGTTGGTGAGTCGCGAATTCGAAGGCCCTCATTAGCCACATTATTAATACCTACTTCAGCTAAATTAAACAGATAAAGCCAAAATGTAAAGTTTGTTGAGCTTTTAAATAAATGTCATATTTTTTCTTTTTGATTTTCAGTTACTGGACAACGCCAAAAACAACCCAGCACAGTCTCAATTCTTTAACTGGGACGTTGTAGACAAATTCCGCGGATTTGGCGGCGTCAGGATAGAGGACGATGTGCTTATAACGGAGGATGGCGTTGAGAACATGACCTTTGTACCTAGGACGTGAGTTACAATCATACCATTGTAAATAATATATCAGAGCTAACCCTAACTTTATGGCCGGTGTGAACTGGTCGAAAATTTCACTCGAAAATGCACATGGAAATTAAGATTATAGAGATGACTAGAACCTTAAAAGTTAGTACATGTTGCACTGCATGGTTTCCTAAAAGGTATAAAATATTCTTTTACCTATACCTTTCGCCTTATAGTGACTTCATTTGTATCACAGGAATAATTTTGACAAATAAGTTAATCTATTCTTTATTTCAGAGATATTCTTATCACATTGTATCAATGATTATTTATTTACAATTTTTAGCGGTGGTTTACCCTAAGAGTAAGCAAAGTGCAATCAGTTTTAGGTCAGTGCAGTTATTTTATCTGCATATATAAAACATGTAAATCTTTATTTTTGCAGCGTTGCGGAAATCGAAGAATTTATGGCAAATGGAGCTAATTTTAAATATTAAACAGAACCTATTACATGGTCATTCTATTCACAGTGATATTTACTCCATAAGACATCAATTCCTTAGTTACATGTAAAAAGCAATCATATTTTTATTATATTGTTATCGAGTTGCATATTATAATCATTGTTTTTATTTTAATAAATATTGGTTTATACAGTTGTGGTCTCATTCTAAAGAAACCTTAAATATTGTTTAATAGGATTGGGTAGCGGTAACATGTAAAGAATGTTAAGGAAGTGTTGTGTGGTCAACAAAGCTCCAACCTTGCGTTTTATATTAAAACGTACTTGCAGTCTACTCAAATGTTTTAGAGGGGGCACATAGTGTTTGAAGCCCTCATAATCTGCCACTTCGCAGTTGCTATCAATCATTTTCATTAACTGTACTATAGTCTGCAACAAAAAGCTTTTGATAAACATAATTTTACCCTAAAACATGTAGAACTCAGATTACTTTTTATTAACTGTACTTCTGAAGACTACAGCTATACTGAAATATTGCAAACTCAAAATATCAAAAAAGTTGTTTCGAAGTGCAAATTTGGATACTTACTGTGGTTGGCAATCTATCTAGGACTCCAAAATCATAAGCTGATTTCAATACATATCCTGGATCACACTGAAGACTATAAGATATCAGCATAGGCAATGTGACAGGGTCTATCAGTAGAGATGAATAGAACGCATCAGGGAAGAGATTCATTTTAACAAAGTCAAGTTGGTCGAAAGGTTTAAAAACTGATGAAGTGCTTCGGAGTTGTAATATTTCTAAATTATCAAAACAACTGAACATTTCACTGCAGTAGTCCACATCACAGCCCAGCTCTACCAGTAAACCAAGAACCTGGAAAACAGTAAGAATTTTAAAATACATAATGCAGTCACAAACAGTAATACATAATTTCTATTTGACAACTTGATATTTACTACCTACATATTCAAAACATGCCGAATGCGGACAATAATAGAGCCAAACTAGCGGAGGCATTTCCTCGTAATGTACAGCATTGACTGACATTCCTTTCATTAGGAACAAATAGAGAAATTCATTAAACTTTTCTACTGACAATCTGTAAATATACTCAGCAACATTCAAAAATGTAGTCAAAGGAGCAAAAGATTTATATGTCCGCACAAAAGCTTGTTGTTGTGCCGGTGTGCATACTAGTGTTTCTATTAGCCAAGATTTAGTAAACATAAAGTACTCTGGATCCAAATCACTAGCTAATAGCATGTCAATGATTTCAATATGTAAGTAACTTGGTGACAGGGCAAGGTACACTATATCTATACATATTTCATTTTTGTCTGTTGCCTGAAACAGAAGTTTAAATCCTCTGACTAAACCTCTTTCCAGTGCTAAATCCAGAGCCATTTTGCCATGTATGTTTCTTGCATCTGGATTTGCACCATGTTCTAATAAAAATTGTATCACATCTTCATTTTCACCATGACAAGCAGTCATCAAAGGTGTATCACCATTAGAATCTACTGCATTCATATCAGTGATAAAAGGGTATAAATATTTGACAGACTCGAGGCAACCTCTAGAACATGCCATATGTAATGGAGTGGCTTTACGTTCATTTGGAATCTCAGAGTGTGCTCCTGCATGTAACAAAATGTTAACAATCTCAGGTTGTCCTCCCATACAAGCTTCATGTAAGGGTGTGTCACCATCAAAATCAACCACATCAAGCGATGCCTCATGTTTTATGAGCAATTCGAGAGCGTCTGTGCGCCCTTGACGACTGACCAGATGCAGGGGCGTAAAACCCTCTCTGCTACCATAGTTGGCTATGTCTTTTACA
Organism: Opisthograptis luteolata; assembly: GCA_931315375.2. Classification (NCBI taxonomy): domain Eukaryota; kingdom Metazoa; phylum Arthropoda; class Insecta; order Lepidoptera; family Geometridae; genus Opisthograptis; species Opisthograptis luteolata. The sequence goes on along the minus strand of OV928047.1, from coordinate 5,300,586 downwards.
TTTTCAAGAAGATGTTCTATGCATCTGGTAGAGAAGGTATACTGGCAGGCGACATACAGCGCAGTGTGGCCTTCATGACTCTCGACAAGCGGCCGGCAAGCACGGCATTTTAAAATTATTTTTAGGGATTCTAGACTATCACTAGAAGCAGCTTCGTGGAGACATGTCCATCCTCTATTGTCGACGCAGTTCGGGTTAATTTTCTTTAATAATCGGCGTACATTCGGAACGTCGTTATATCTAGAAGCTAAGTTTAAGGCATTTGAAGACCTTGGATTATGTGAACTGAAATCCATGACACAATGCGCGAATCTTTCAAAGGATGTGTTACACCTAACAAAACTGAGCTAAGCTTAGCCTGTGCTGATTTGGGAGAGTAATTTTATTCTATGCAAAAATCAATCCAGATTATCGCCGTCTCCGTTACATTAGAATAATACATTTTTATTTTTGTAATTTGTATTCATTTTCGAGTTCGACCGGGAGCTGCATTTTTGACATTATCTATTTTTTTTTTTTTTTGTTTTGTTATGGCGTCACACGATTAGTGTATTTGCCAGTGTCAAGTATAAAAGATTTCAAACTCAGAGAGTTGAATCAAGTTTAAATGATGATGGTGAATGGTGATGATGATGATGAGATGATGGGATGAGGATAGTGTTTAAGTAAAGTAGTGGCGCTTTACTTAAACTTTACACGGACTTTTTTGGAGCAACTTGAAAAGTCACTTTCACAACTTTATTTCAATTTCCCACACTCGTACACATTAACGAACACATAATGGTTAATAATCCACCAATATTACACATTATCACTCGAAGAAACACAAGTTTTGGAAATAATAACAAAATCTTCATGTTGACAGTTCAATTGCCGCCAAAAAAGACTGACATTATCTATTAAGAATGTCAAAGAGAATGTGAGAGGTTTAAAGAATGTCAGTGTCACTAGTCACTACTGTCACGAATAATTCAATTCAAGTGACATTCCTAAAGAGGTTATTAGACTTTACTAAATTTAGTAGCCTAAATCAGAATTCAGAAAAGGAACGAAATTAGAAGCTTCTAATCACACTGTTCTAAATATAGTTACTAAATCAGTTGCCTGCTGAAACGCAACAAAGGCGCACGTTTTACTAATATAAATACAATGGCTCCAGTTCTGTCCAAAAATCAAAAAATGGGCCTCGCCGTGGCTATGGCTGTTGGCTCAATCAAAATACAGATTTTTCAGATTGAGTTTGAGTTTGAGTTCAATATTACACATTATCACACGAAGAAACACAAGTTTTGGAAATAAAAACAAAATTTTCACGTTGACAATTCGATTGCCGCCAAAAAAGTCAACACTTGTGACTTGAACTGTCAAGTGTCTCCTGTCACTCAGACTGAGTCACTGTAAAATCACTGGCTATGGCTACACATTTTGGGACCTACCCAAGAGCATAGATTTTTCTTTTCCTACTTCTTTAACCAACGACACAGTGGCGTGAAAAGCGTGTCAAAAATAAGCACGACAGATTGGTTAGCGCTTACCACATTCCACATTTTAGGAATGATTATTTAGACGTCATCTATTGAAATTTTTTGAACTATTTTTGTTAATTTTGCCTGTCGGATAACCTCTCATTAGCATTAGTCTTTTTTTTTTTTACTCTTTACAGGGTAGCGTTTGACCACAAGTCACCTGATGTGAAGTGACGATGTGGTCGAAGATGGCGCCACGCTACACCTGGACTGGGAACTGGCTCTCAAGTGGGGCTGCCGGAACACACCGATAGATGCTTGGCGACAGATTCTTAACAAGAGGGTGGTAGCTAGCCAGGCGAGTACTAGAAAATACCCTACCACCAAGCTATGGTTTCATCACGATGTTTTCCTTCACCGAAAGCTCAAGCTCATTGTAGGATTCGAACCCACGTCCTACGGATCGCAAGCCGACGTCACTACCACTGAGCCAAAGAGAATGTAAGGTTACTGAGCCATCATCGCTATAATAGTCAAGAAACTCATTAGTGGGTGTGTTGGGTATTTTTACCCGGACTGTCCGGATTATGATAATGATACCACAAGATTCATGGTCTTATTTTGGTCCCAGGCCAAGCCTAGTCTGTGGTCACGTCTGTGAGCAAGGTAGCGAGACTAGCGAGTAGCGAGTCTGCGAGCAACGGCATCAATGAGTAAATAATATGAATTATGAGTGATTATTTTTCGCCCTATAATAAATAGGTTTTTGCTTTTCACGAGTTTTAGATGGAGAGCAATAAAACGTTACTAATCAACTTATTCGACACGAAAGTTTTATTAACGTGTTTGTTATAATATTATGAATGTGTTAAATGCGAATTAATTTATTATAATATAAATTTGGGTAAATAGTTAAGTAAAAAAATATCACAAGCACACAGTTGTCGGTTGGTACTGCGGTTAAATCAAAGTTATTTACATATAACATAATATTTACTGTGTGACATTACAAAATTACAATTACAATTAACAAACTCTTCAGAGATGTTATTTGTCGTTTTATGAAAATACTTAATAAGTACATCATTATTTTATTTTCGATGGTTTTAAAAAAATACAATCAAATGCGAGCTGCATTAATATCTCACGGCAAAACATGTATTACATACATACTTTTTACATTTTTTTAATTTATGTACTTTTAAATAATAGCCCTAAGATGGGAAAATTATTTAGTGACTCTATAGTACACTACCTACTACCTCAACTACTAAATATATAATAACAGGGGAAGTCATAATTGTCATCAATATAATCTTTAGGGTTTCTCATAAATAATTGTTATCTATAAGGTTTTATTAAAATAAAAATTCCTAGTCCCAAATATAATAAATAACCCAACTGCAACGGTGGAAACCGCCTGCGTTTCCAAATAATAAATGAAATGAAAAACGCTAAATTCACGACTATGTAGTACATAACTATAAAATAATGCAACATTGAGCTATACGATACAATACGTACATAAATAAATAATAAATAAACTTTATAGATTCAAGGCGATCAGGGTACTACTACATAGAGTGCCAAAATAGAGTACGATCGTTTAGCTCAGTATAGCGAGCATGGTTACTGGCCAGTTTGTTATTTAATAAGGTAATAAAAAGTGTTATGCTGGCAACACGCCGTTCGGGAACTTGAGTGGCGAAACATTGACGCGAGGCAGCGAGTTGGCGCGCGGTGAGCGAGGAGAAGCGGGTGAGCGTGGGCAGCGAGAGGCGGGGTAGGGCCGCGGACGCAGCTCCTCCGCACTCCGGAACGTGGTGCGTAGTATTGTATTATCTTTGGTGGTGCGCGCCACGCGGCGTCTGTACAGTGACGTCACTATCGTCTCTTGCAATAGGCACCTGGAAATAATCAATGTATTATTAACACTTCCATCACCACGTGTTCCGGATTGAAATGCAATAGGGTGAAATTAACATCATTGTGACGAACTCAATGCATTGCAGGATTTTGACTGTCCTTCAAAATTCTGATTGGTATTGAACTGTAATGGGCAAGCTGACGTTTACCATCAGGCTAGACTAACTACTTTTTGCATAAAACTATGTACTACTATCAGACTTGTGGCATAAAAAAATCTGTTTTGTGGGTAGTGTGTGGTACTAGGTAAATACATCTTAAAACATTGCACTGTCTGATTTTTGCCACCTGATCACGTTTTATTGATTATTGATTATTGATTTTTGCCACCTGACGACGCGGTAGCCGAGTTGGTAGTGTCTCTGCCTGCGAAGCTAGCGGTCCCGGGTTCGAATCCCGGTAAGGGCAAATGTATGTGTGATGAGCACGAATATTTGTACCTGAGTCTTGGATATTTCTATCTATATAAGTATTTATTTCTCTATATAAGTATGTATATCGTTGTCTAGTACCCATAACACAAGTTTCGAGCTTAATTTGGGGCTAGCTCAATTTGTGTGAAATTGTCCCAGATATTATATTATATTATTATTATATTATTTCAGATCGCCTTGAGAATAAAGACCTCTTTTAAAAGTATTTTTCGTATCCCATATTCAATCCGATACCCATTTCATATTATTTTGTTGTTCTAACGGTTCGCGCAACCATCAAACAATAAACATTTTGTTTTTCGAGTTGCGGAATGTACCTATATTAGTCTGTCCAAGAGTCCACATTTATTTAACTAGGTTTCTAAGCTTAGACTAAGCTTAGAAGAACTCTTGGCGTGGCCGTACTTTTCCAACTCGCTGAGCTGCTGTTTCGGCGTGGAGGCGGCGACAGGGCGCGCGCGCCCCAGCTTGGCTCGCGTCGACTGCAATATCTGCTGCGTCACCAGTGGCTGCTGCCCGTTCTGGGCCGACTTTGTGCGTAGCGGGTTGTCCTTTAAAATAACATAATTATGACTGCGGTTAAAGTTAGAAAGAAGCGCGCAGGTCCTCGCCGTCAAAATCATAGGGTTTTTGAATACTTGCGGTTTTAATAGGACGGTTTATGGTTTACGGTTTACGTGATGAAGTAGAGAGAGAAGTAATTAACATGATAAGATTAAACAAGTTATTTCATCATCATCAGCCTATTACTTTCTGCTGGAACACATAACCTTCTCTCAGAGAGAAAGAGTATGCAAACAAATCTGCCAAGCTGGTTTAGTGCATGTTTTGATATATTATCTATGACTGTTGTGGTTCTTGGAAATGCCAATTTCCTCACAATATTTTCTTTAGCGTTTTACACAAGTAAGTTGATGTTAACTAGTGGTCGAAGGTATCGTCACGCTACATCTGGATAGGGAACTGTCTTCGCCGCTTTGAGTGATGGCAACTCTGCACATAGCATAATAATATTAAGTTCTTAATTCATAGTTAGGTATACTTTGTAAGGCCACACGTTACCTTGGCTTTCCTCAGTTTCACATTCGCGATATCCTGCGGTGTGATGGTAAGCCGCGGGCCCGCTATTCTTGGCGGAGCGGAGCCACACCTCGGGATCGTGTTGGCCCGCTGCAGCTTTGTAGCCTGTGGTGGCGGAGGCGGTGGAGGCGGAGGTGGAGGTGGTGGCGGTGGTGGTGGCGGTGGTGGTACACATTGAGGCTGTGGCTGACTTTGCTGATTCCTGGATAAAACAAGACCAGACAAGTGACAAACTTTGATTGGCTTGTATGTAGGAGAACAAGGAATAGGTAGCGGTGTGCAATATTTTTGGATGAATGTGACTATAAAATATGTGTACTACTCATAAATATAATTTCACGACCGATGTGGCAAATGGACAAACTGCTAACTGCGAAGCATGAGGTTGCAGGGTTGACAAATATTTATTTGTAAGTATAACAAATAACAGCGTAAGTATTTGTTCCTGTCCTGTCTGGGTGTTATGCATCTACGATATACAATAGTTGTTGTTCTGATTCTCTAGAAATAGAACAGAATCTTAGCTAAGGGTCAGATATTGCATAATGGGCGTTATTTTATTTTTCTACAACACCCACCAAATACATTAATTTCGATTTTTCCTCAGATCTCTGAGAATGAAGATGTTTACCTACCTATTACAGGAGAAAGTGAATCCAATAGGCTTTTCTGGTTTAGTTTAAGTGATATGTTACCGCTGTCAGTTTACCTGAGCTTACCCTCGAGTTCTTCCATCTTTGCCATCATTTTTGCCATAATCTGCTTCAACTCCTTGTTTTCCTCTGCAAGTCGCGCCTGTTTCTGGTCCACTTCTTGCAAATAATTCTTTATTTCCTTCATCTCTTCTGCTGGACGCATGGTGTCTTCGGAGATTTCATTATTATGAGCAACGATCGGTTCGCGGTGGTCGTCTGAATATAACCCCGTGATCGACTGTATGCCCTGAACAAAAATAATGATCTGTTAGTAATGCCTGAACATCCTGATATTATTTAAGAAAATGGTAACCTTATTGTATGTATATATAGGTATAAGGAACCTACTATCGTAGATTCGTAGCAGTGGAAACTAGAAACGTTGGTAATATGACCAATCACAATAAAAATAACATCAATGTTATAATATTAACAACACACAATCGAATCGGCTATCGATCGCTAGACGCACCTATGTAGGTCAGAAACATAAATCAAAATAGTTTGAAAGATTAATGTCAAAAATAAACGGATACATATTGGTGTCGATTCGGTTTTGCATTCTCTAAAACTAAACTAAGTTTGACAGGTCTAAAAGTAATGCTGTCCTTTTTTTATTTCAGTGGATAGAAAAAGACAGGAATACTATTAGACCTGTCAAACTTAGTTTAGTTTTAGAGAATGCAAAACCGAATCGACACCATTATGTGAATAAACCAAACAGACGTTCAACGCCTAGATAAATACCTTTTTACTACAAAAACCAAACTCTTCTTTTTATTTCAGGCACTGATTGGCTTTTCTTACCTTTTTACCAATCCACGCGCACAGATCGACGATCTTCCAAGCCTTGGCCTTGACATTGCGCCGGTGGCTCCTCTCTCTTCTTGGAGTTCCACCTGACAACATGAACCAATCCACCTCAGTCAGCAATGCCGTGTCTACACTGCATTCTAGTTCTACCTCTATCTTTACACTTTCTTTAGATGCACTCATCCTAACGCATCACTCTTCAATTTCCTGAACTTTTACGCACAGTACGCACACCCTTAGTTATTTTCGACTGCGACTCTATTTTGTTTTGGGGCTTAATACCACGTCTATGTATAATTATTTCACAATTAAATTGAGGCACTCAAAAAGATTGGTAATAACATAGCTTTTTAAATAAAACCTGAGATATACAAAGTAAGTATTATTACGAACACTGTAACGCAGAACTTATATTATATTTTTTAAGGACTTGCGGCCGTTGGAAATGAGAAACTTGAAATGGCAGCAACGGCGGCAGGCGATGATGTCACTGGTCAATATTAGCGCATTGCCTGGATTGAGACGAGATGTTTTCAATAAAAACATTATCAATGCGATAACGCGGTTCAAAATGTTGATGATAATTTTGGTGACCTCAACATTAGGGATTTTAATGCGTAGGTTTTTACTTAGTGTAGAATTGTGTGTATGATTCTATGTTTTGTTGAAGTTAAGCTAAACCATTTGAAGTAAGTACATAAATAAACAATATTATAGCGATATCTCCTGCCGACGATATCTATCTACCCCTAGCACGGAAAATTTCATAGCGGAACCCACTCATTTCAAATCATCAAATCATCATTCAAACCGTAAGAAATTCTACGTTGCGGAAAATTACCTGGCGAGCCTTTCTCAGAGTAGCTATGCCTGCTCAGATTTGTGCTTTTTCGCGATCTTTGCACTGCATCCCTTAGCAAATTAGAATCAGACTTCATACGCCTCTTCCGCACTTTAAACGAGTTGTTGCTATTAATTGACTTAAAAGACGTTTCAGAATTACTTGATAAAGAAGAATGTGAAAGCCCGAGCATTCTTTTATCATCTGTCAAATCAGAGGTACTCGATGTACATGATTCAGTACACTTTGTCTTTTTCCAGGGTCTCAATTCCCCGCCGTCCAGTTCAGAATCTCGTCTGAAGCGTTTGCTACCCAATAATTGTTCAGAAGTCCCATTGGTGGACGAATCTTGTATGTTGAAGTCTTTGCTAAAAGATAGACTCACGTCAACAATACTGCAGTTTAGGGGCAATGTCACAAACTGTTCCGTCTGGGTGGAACTATCAGTCAAATTTCTATCTTCGTGACTCTGGTCGTCAGTTATCATGATACTCACAAATGGAGGAGTCTTGTTACAGTTACCGTTGTTAACTTTCGTATCATTCAACGAGGAAGTAACGTAACTGTGTTCCCATGATGTGTTAATCGAGTCCCGTTGAGAACATTTTCTTATTAATTCAATGGAATTATTCAAATTTTCAATTTCTTTGGACGTGTTTATGACAGCTATTTTTTCCTCGGCAAAATTCATTTTGCTCTGTCTTTAAAAAGTTTTTAAATTCTATGAATAAAAAACTACAATACTTCACGAATCACGACCAACAACGCTTATTGATTTTGGTGATAAAACTACCTTGTATTTAATTTTTCAAACTACCCTCCAAATTGGTAAAATAAAACCGCACTCAAAAAAACGCAAGGAAATGACAGTTGGATAATGGTTGGTGCTATGGGTTTGGTGGTTGGTGGCCAAAATGCTTTTTTGCTCATTTGAAAATAACTGTTGCCTGAACTATGTGTTTGATGGTATGGGCTCCGATTTCCTTGCTTTGCTTCTTCATTGAACAAAAAACACTAACAGCCTCGTTTTTTCAGCGCCATCTATTGGATTTAGAATTACATTTCGTCAGTATCATCAGTAGCCAGCTAGCCAGTAGCAGTCAGCTGTCAGAGCTGTCAGAGTAGAAATTCTGCCAAAAAACAATTTTATTTTATATTACAAAGAAAAAGAAATCCTAATCAATCAAATCAAAGCCAGAAAATAACCGAGCTCCGTGGAATTGTTATTAAAGATGCGATATGCCCTCAAAAAAAAGATATTATGTTGTGGCGTTATTATAATAACACTAGTGATATTTTTACATCCGGATATGAGTGCGCGACGAACTTACGAATACTTGGAAAAGGACGATATTTTTGATAATCTCAACGAAGAGGTTTCAGTAAATTTCTCAAGTAGTGCCGTTTTGGACTGTGATTATTGGGATGTTCTTGAAGACGACACGACGTTGTCCATAAGCTTAGCAGATGGTGACTTGATAGAAGGCCACAGGATAAGAGAAGGTGGGGAATATGCCCCACAGGAATGTAAGCCCAAGTTTAGCACCGCGATCATTGTACCATATCGGTGAGTACCTGATACACTGTCCTAACTGTTGGAGCCTATTATTTACGTGTCGTATTTTTGCAGAGACCGAGCAGTCCAGTTACGTGGTTTCCTGGTCTACATGCACACGTTTCTTCGCCACCAAAAGATTCACTACCGAATCTATGTTATTGAAGAAGTGGACTGGGAACCTTTCAATCGAGCTAAGCTGCTGAACATTGGTGCAGTTGCCGCCATGAAAGCGGGCTACCCGTGTGTAGTACTGCACGATATAGATGTACTGCCGTTGAACCCGGCAAATATCTATGCTTGCACCGAGCATCCTAGACACATGTCTTTGAACATCAACAAGTTTAGGTGTTTAATAAAACAGAAATATAAATCACATAGCTGAACATCACAGTAAGCTTGTACTCTGTTCTTGGTGTCTGTGATTTTAACGCTTCTTTTTTGTTACTTTTAGTTATGCGAGTTAACTTAAAATTACGAGTAGTGTATAACAAACAATGCTACTTGATCACTGCAATACATTAATACTAATGCTGAGTGATCAATGACGAAGGTAGGTGTCATTATTTCAATCTAATAATCACTTCATCCACTGCAATGCATCACACACAATTTTATTCATCTTGTATACATTAACCAACACCACCTCTAGATATTAAGATAAACTATTCGGATTTTTAATGAAGAATTATTGCCCTCTGACACTAGAAAATACCCTTTTTTTTGCTGTACAATTTATCTACGAACAATAACATAATCAGCCAAGTCATTATTTTGTTGTTGTAATATACTAGCTATTCCCTGCGGTTTCACCTGCGTGGGCTACAGTTTATCGCAATAAAAAGTATCCTATGTCCTTCCTCAGAGATCAAATATCTCTGTACCAAATTTCATTTAAATCCGTTCAGTAGTTTAGGTGTAAAAGCGTAACAGACAGACAGAGTTACTTTCGTATTTATAATATTAGTAGGGATTGGTTGAGGCAACCAGGGTGGCCACTTATAACCACTTATGCCGAAAAAGCCCACTATTTGTGATCAAATTAAAAAAAGAATATCAGTGTAATGCATTAGACATATTTAGCTATTTACTATATTTGATTTGTTTGACACATTGCAGATTTGTGCTACCCTACTTCAACTTGTTGGGCGGTGTCATATCAATAGCCTCTAAGCAATACAAGGCTGTGAATGGAATGAGCAACGAATACTACCTCGATAGCGTAGGTGAAGATGATGACTTTTATACCAGATTGGAAGTACACAACATAAAAGTGTGCCGATTTGAACCTGCTATTAGCAGATATCATAAAATGATAAGCCCGAGAATTGATACTGAAATAGATTTTGCGAAAAGGTAAGTGTGGCATTTTTGTACTTTTTGCATCCATAGTCGATAAGAATCTCTAGTGACATTTAAACTTTAGATTGACAACCATTTTAGAAACTTGTAATCATGACGTAAACCTTACAGTCTGTGTAATAAGGTTCATAAGATTAACATATTTAAAGCACGAATTGTAGCTTTAGCTACAACTGGAAGTACAAAATCTTTTTTTAAAGATCGAATAAACTGGATTTTGATACAAGGAAGCAGATTTCGAGTTCTGACTGAATCTTGGAGGTTTAACTCAAACTTGTCTGGTTTTTTTTTCTCCTTTTGCTTTTAAGTTACTTGTTTATTTAATTTATAAATGCCAATGGTAATCCATATCATATTTTCTTTTTCAGGAGGAAGAGAAGGATCATAAGTGATGCAAAATCTAAAATCTCTATGGACGGCTTAAGTACTATGAAGTACTCTGAAGTATCAACAGTACTCCATCCGTTGTTTACTCATATCATGGTTGACTTTTAGCATATCACAAAGAAACAAAATTAATAACTAATTTATCTTTATAACTTTACACTCTATAACACTTATTTGGTCTTGCATAAAACTTGAAAGTTTAGTTATAATTTGTTGAGCTTTATTAGAAGAATAATAATAGATTAGAATCAGATAAGTAATAATAGTAGATTATCTAGCCCTATGGCTGCACAGTGTGAAGAAATAAGCAAAGTATAATGAAAAAACCAGTGTGGCGCATTAGGTGAACAGCCGACTGCAGAGCATGACGTCGCGCGTTTGTTTCCCACTACGGGACAAATATTTACGCATTAATCTAAAAGGATTAGGAATTAGGTATTCTGTTTTAAATCTGATAAGTCTATTCCCGATCAAGAATCTAGATAAACGTAGATAAAGGGAATCCTAGTAATTAAGGATCAGAGCCATGTATGGTGATTGGTAGGTGGAACTGGTTTTCAATTAAGTTATAAATTTACTAATATTTCAATACTTGGGCTAAGTGATGATGATAATAATAAGTCACATTGATATGATCTATGACACAGACCAAAAAAGTTACATAGTACATATCAAAGTTAAAAATAGGAGAATGTGATTTTAAATAACAAAGACTTGCTACACTCTATGACTACGAAGAAATAAAAGGAGAAAAAAATCATTGAACACAGTATGTCATGTATTTGGCATAGCAATATTGTCACAGCAAATGGTCCCAAATCACAGTGGCTTTTTATTATAAAATTAAAAAAAGCATCCAAAGTTGCTGATTATAAATCAAAACAAAAGATGTGCCACATGTCCATCACATGTTTTCCCAGCTTGGATGACTATTAGATAATGTGCAAATCTATTTAAATAATTGAAAAAGCAATAACATAGAAAATGAATACACACATTCTAATTACAAAAGCCATAATTATAGATCCAAAGGCTGTGAAATTACACAATCACAACAATAGTATTTAAATAGTTATATTTCATAAGACAATTAGATAATATCTAATTAAAACTAATAAAAATAACAAAATAGCTAGCACCACATTTTAAATATTAGATTTGATAAAATGTTTTTGCACCTTGTACCAAACAACGCCAAACAAGAGTTCCTACCTTCATATTAAATTTAAAGTTAACGCAAACTTTCATTACGCAAAAACGATGCAATTTTTACGGGCAGTTGTGGTGCTTACTACTAGGCGAACATACAGCTAGAGTAGTCACATGATTGTAAAAAAAAATAATACATCTACTACATATCTGACGCATCAAAAGCCTTTTTAAATTGTTAAGCAGGCAGCGAAGCTGAGGTAGACTTGCTCTGTATTTGCCTGTGTAGATTAACCTCCGAAATTAATAATCGATCTTGATCCGTTATCCGCGTTATGGATCGATCAGGATCAACCATTAATTTCAGGCATAAAACAAATACCTACATGTAAATTTAAAATTTGAAACACTTTCGTTTTGTTATCTGTTTGGAAAGTCTTTTTATATTATTGTTTTCTAGCATTTCTAATTCCGAAAATTGTCTGAGAATAGAGAGATAATGATATGTAAATCTACAGTTAATCTACATCATCGTTTTTTTTTTTTATATTTTCAAAACTTATTAACTACTGTATAAAATGCACATGACAATATTAATTGAATAAAACTTTTGAAACAGGCTTTTGTATTTTTATTTAACACTTGAAAAACAAATTATTTCTGAACAGCTCTTTATTGTCATAGCTGCATGAAATATAGCTTAAATCATTGATAAAATACTGTGTCTGCATTTCTAGCATGAAATAGTGGTGCCATAGTAACACTGCCAATGGCTTTCATAGGCATACATATTAATATTATATACACTGTATATTTATTTTATACACAAACCCTCACCTAAACAGCATTATAACAGCATCAATTTGCTCTTTACAATCCTTATTTAATTCACTGATTTCACAAACTAGTCGTTCCTAGGGTCTTAGCACAAGCATGCTCACTAATCCAAGCACAAAGGCAAAGACGAGTTTGAGGTTTGACCCAATATGAAGCCAGTCTGGCATTTGGGACTTTAAGGCTTGTTCAGGCTGCGTCGGTAATAGAAGAGCTGTTATACAGCATATGCTAACTGCAACAGCTACTACATTTACTGGTTGAGGCTCTCTGCAATGATGAAACAAAAATTAATATTAACTACAGAGTTTCACAACAATGTTTTAATTTATTGACAACCAAACAGCTTTCTTACTAACTACTACTAACACTTATAATACTAACATATTACAATAATAATAATAAGGTAACTGTGGATATTATCAGCTATATGAAAAGTACCACATGGTACTTTACATCCCAAGAAAATTCAGTTTCTGTAGGTGTGTAAGCAAGTTTCAGCCATTTCTAAATAAAAAAACATATATACCTAAAATGTGCAGTATGTGGGTGATTGCATGTGACCCTGGAATGCTCCTCTATAGCTCTGACAGGAGCTGCCCTTGACACCAACGGATGAAAACTGTCTCCAAAACTTTCAGGATTTATGCTTGAAGGTTCCCCTTCCATTAACTTTGTAGGAATGTCTCTTTTACCCAGAGCCTGAAATAAAGGAATGTGCTATGACATCATATTCTTGTCGAAAAACGATCTCAGTAACTGAGTAATAACATTTTAAGAGCCCTAAATTTGAAAACAATGTGAAGCAGACTAGGACATTGTTTACATTTAGTTTCTAAAAAAATACCACGTTGGCTCACTGGCTTGCGGAACATCTTACCTGCTGGGTATTGCTATCGTACATAGTTATCCGGAACTTGTCTATTGTATCACAGTGGGAGGCAGACGGTTGAGTGTAACGCACCACAATATCAATACAGCTCTGGGGTGCGATCACTCCCTCGGGATCGATCACAGTAAACTTGTTTGGTGACGTACACAACACTAGAATACAAAATTAATTTAAATAAATCGAAATTATTTCGACACATCACGAAGGCCATACCGTAATGAATAAACCAAACCTTTAAAATTTACAGAGAAATCATAAGGATTATACACAGTCAACAGTTGCTTGTGTGTATGTCGAGCGTTCAAATAAAATTCTAGTGACACAGGAAACACAAAGACTGGGAAATTTTTCATTTTAAATTGAATTTCGCGATCAACACAAAAGAAAAACAACAACAATTCGCACAAGAGCCAGCAGGCCAGCTGACAATCACAACAATCAATTTGACGTTTGTTGATGTGACAGGAATCAGGAAGTGATTACAGCTTACATCATAGTTTCCTATCTTTGAGCTAGTGATGGACACCATCACCAATGAAATTAGTCGATTAGTTGTTTAAGAGCGCCATCTAGTAGTATAATTTGCAGACTATAGTGTTGCTACTCACCGCTAGATGGTAGTTTTTGGTTACTGGCGTTACGGCTATGAATTTCAGAGGTTTCATAGTATGAAACCTCTGTCTTCCCGTAAAAAATAGGTTGTAACGGAAAACTTGAAACAGGTGCAAAATTAGAGATTAGCTCAATTAAGTCTCAATAGAATAAAAATGGTTTTATAAATGTGGCGTAGGTAGGCTCCCTGAGTATAATTATCTAGATTGCAAACCACTGAAGGGTGTTCCGTTCCGGCACCCCACTTGAGAGCCAGATAAACATCCAGTGTCACATTTAAGAGAGAAATATGATAGGATACGCAGTGTCACTTTTCGGTCAACAAACTATCTATACAAAAAATCACGTCGATTCATTGCTGCGTGAAAAAAGACACACTTTTGCATTTATCTATTGAGGGTGCTGATTTGCTGGTATTGTCAAAGTTGCCAACCTCGTATATACTTCTTATGGCCTTAGACCAACAACCTCTTTTGTTTGATAAACATAAAACAGTTGGTAACTTGGTAGGTACATAGTGGGTTTTTTCAATAACACGAAACTTGTGGTCTTTATCAAATTTATTCATGGATTAAAAATATCTAATAAATATCTAAAGACCTAATATGAGTTACTACCATATATGTAATCAAATTATGTACTACTTTATGTATATCAGGGTTACCTAATGTTTACTATATGGTTACTAGTGGAAACATCTATTTCGTTTATGTAAAGTGTGATTAGCCCTCGTTTCGCGTGACTCTTTGGCTTTGGACGTTTTTGAATGTAGGACCCGACGTCCATCTTTTGGTACGTCAATGGCGTAAAAGAAATTACCTACAGATTGTAGCTACATACAGTTGACTACAAAAATAAATTTAACATTTAAGTATTTTAAAACATTTTTTAAAGATAATTTGACATACGAATCTGCTACATTATATTGCGTCATTCCATTTTCCGGACCACGTACTTTTCTGACTCATATTGATAACCAATGAGCTCATAAGCTAGAAAGTAAGATGGCATCCTAATGTTTTTTACCAACTCTTTCATAAACTTAACTGGTTTTTTGATAATTTTATTAAAATAATATTTTAGCTATATGATTGGAAATAATTAAACAAAAAATACAGTCAAGTACTAGCCATTGCTTGGGATTCTTGAGAAGCAAAAAGACACAAGTTCATGATAAAAAACTACTTAAAAATGTGTAACGGCATAATATTATTAAATCAATAGTTATGTAATGACTATATAGTTGAGGACTATAGGTATGTTATAAAGTACGTCAGTTCAGAAGACCGAGCTAATTTTTTGACAATATTAGACAGTTACAATGAAGAGAAATACACAACCATACTGAACTCACATAATAAAATTCGTAATACACACATACATACAGATACACACTATTTGTGGTCATTCTTACAATAAAAAAGGCGGATCACATACACAAGTTTCCAATAAGGCTGTGTAAAAGACATGAAAAAGTAATAAATAACGAATTAATGTGTACTATGAACATTATCGAGATTTACGCAGAAAAACAACTAAAGGGTGTGTTCGAATGGTAATTGCGCTCTTTCTGATTGGTTCATGTATACAAGTACGTCCAAAACGGCTTGTAGGTCATATGCGCGATTTTCTTTTACCTTATTGCTTTTAAAAACTGCTACTGGAATTCTGACCCCGACCGTACGTACAGTAAAACAAGCAAATAACAATAATTAAGCCACGAAATAAATAACTCCTAGAGAATCAAACTCTTGTATGATTAAAAAAGTCAGTGTTTCCATAGATTGTCTATTTCCGTTAGCTGTCATATATAAGGTCTAAAAAATATACTTCTTCATTTACTAATTGATGTTTTTATTGTTTAATCAATTATATCTAGCTCCATTTTCTTACACTGCGTATAATGTATGGATGTTTGTTACTCTGTCACGCAAAAGTTTCCTGTAAGATAACGGGAAGACGCAAGTGAAACCGCGGGGCGCGGCTAGTCTAGTATATAATTATATCGTATTCGAATAAATGTTTCATCTTGTTTCTTTCTGTCTCTTTGAGAAAGTTCCTGAGAGGGACGAATGATGATGGTGATGATGATGATGATGTTCTAGTGTTCTATTGTTACGCACTGCCATGTCTCGTCTACTGGTAGGGGTAAAGCATAGCAACAGCCGGGTCTTCTGTCTCAAACGTGATGAGGACATCCTTGAACTTGTCTAGGAGCTGCATCAGCTGCGATCGGGAGACGTTCTCCATGAACATTATCTCTTCCAGGTGTTGCTCGCCGCGTAGATAGCCTGGAATAGGGAAGGGATGATAGATCAGTGAAAGTGACTTCAGATGACGTAGTGAACGTGTCGAGTAGACTCCGTGCTGGGAGGTGCGGTCGGCGTGCATCTACTACGTGACTGCACATACATCAGTACAAGTTACCTTTCTTGTGCAGCTGCGCCAGTAACAGCAGATCCAGCGCGTTCGTAGCGGCGGGTATGGGCGCCAGCGCCGCGCGCTCCTCCGTAGTGAAAGTGTCGAGAAGAGACTCCGTGCTGGGAGGTTCGGTCGGCATTCGGCACGCGTCCACTACGTCACAGCTGGCGGGCATGTTCCAAACTGTGGGTGGTTGGAAGCTGGGAACGGAAGCACACAGTGGTCATGGCAAAATAACGATTGCGGTTCGAGGCATATAGAGGCATGTGTGAATTCGATTTAGGAGATAGAATTCAACTACAATAAGCTTTGAGGGTCTAGTTTTCTTGGGTGATTTGGACTATATATAAAAAAAATTATTTAAATTCAATTGTTTTGTGTACTTTATAATCCCTTGCTTATCTTTCTTCGCAATTGGGTTTGAGTTTATCTTATCTGATTGATTGAAATTTAGTATAGATTAGTTTGAACTCTGGGGAGGGACATACTTTTTATTGCGTATTCCACGCTGGTGCAAGCTAGTTTATAATAATGGTGATGTTCAACTAAATAAGTTCCAGTTGAAAGAATCAGTAATTTGCCTTGAATAGTTGAAATAATTATGAAGAAGTTAGAATACACACCTCATTTCACTCTGCCATTTTAAATTCAACGAGACACCATTCCTCCTTTCCGCCCCGTAGCCCATTCCGTTAATTTTCATCATACACGACCCGTGCTGATCGCACTCAATTCTGTCCTCATCACTACTCGTATCTCTACTCGAATTGTTCTCAATCTCTTTCAGCGACAAATCCGACAATCTCGACGAAAGACTTTTAATTTTCTCAACCTCTTTCTCTATGTTCCCGTTGATGTGATCTATTATTCCGTTTTCAACAACATTGCTTGTACCATTATTGATGTTGTTTGAAATCCCGCTGTCGACTGAAGTCGCGTGTATTTTCTTTTGCGCGTTTTCTTTGTTGTAGTCCGTGAGCAGTCCGTTAGGTTTTGTTATTCCATCTATAACGTCCTGTCCGTCGTCGAAGGAATGGTTCGCGGAGTCGTCTTCGTGGAATTTATCGTAATTTATGTAATCCGAGTCGATGACTATGGGTTTTGTGTGCGAGAAGTCTGTTTGGTTGAGATTGTTCTCCGTTGGATAGTCTTCGTCGGAGTCCTGGAATATGTTGCTTGTATCCCGCTGCTCCAACGGCTCGGGTACGTGCAGTTGGTTCAGGGACGAAAAGGACACGTTGCAGGACTGGTTGTATGTGTCGTTGTGCTTCTCGCAGAAGTATTCCTTGCCATCTGTAAACAAAGAGACTGCGATTAATAAAGTTTTAGCATGCCTGTTCTATACGTTTATTTTCGGAGTAAATTAGATTGACCACATAGATTGTTAATGTAACAACAATTGACAGCTTGCCTAGGATTTATTTAGCAAGCACCTATCGATGTGTTTCAGTCCAAGCCTCACTTGAGCTAGAGAGCCAGTTCACAATCTAGCGTAGCATGATACTGCCTCTGTGACCTCTGTCCACATCATTGTGGTCAAACGTTGTCTTGCAAGACATATTGTTAGTCGCCTTGTATTCACCTTAATATTGTGTTAAACATAAAGAAAGAAGAAATGAAAAAGGAAAATGAGAGCGAGGCGAGCTATCTTTCTCTT
Organism: Opisthograptis luteolata; assembly: GCA_931315375.2. Classification (NCBI taxonomy): domain Eukaryota; kingdom Metazoa; phylum Arthropoda; class Insecta; order Lepidoptera; family Geometridae; genus Opisthograptis; species Opisthograptis luteolata. Next base: position 5,282,462 of record OV928047.1, on the reverse strand, counting down.
ATCTCTGTAAGAAAAGATAGAGAGCTAGAATGAGTAAGCGATCATCATTATCAGCCTTTCACGTTCCCACTGTTGGGACTCTGGCCTTCTCTCAAAGAGAGAGAGTATGGGCTGTAATCTAGGGTTGGTAGATGTCGCATGCTCTTGAATGTTGCAGTTCTTGGGCATGCCAGTTTCCTCACGATGTTTTCCTTCACCATTTTGAGCGATGGCAAATCCGCACATAACTTATTGAGTCATAGGTGCGGGGCCGAGAGGATTCGAACTTGGTGTTGGCGTCTTGTAAGTCGTACGCCTAACCGTTCGGCCACCATCGCTCTGAGTAAGCGACAGTTAATGTAAACCTGGCGAGCGGCCCCAGTGCGGCGAGTTGAACTGCACGTAGGTGTGCAGCTGCAGCAGCAGGCGCCGCTGCAGCAGCCACGCCACGCAGCGCGCCAGCCGAGCGCCGCCGAATGCGCCGCGAGACACGTACCACAGAGGCGCGGGCAGAGAGAACTCGCTTAGCATCTGCAGACACAAGTACGGTTGTAGCTACCGGTGAGAGTGACCTATATCAGTGTCGGGTGCAGTAGGCAACGCTTGTCATATACAATCCAGGGGCCCTAGCCAACATGCATTCTACAATCGTTAACGGTAATAGAAAACAAAAAAGGTCTACAATGACGATCGCTATTCCATACAAAACGGTAGCCAAGATGCATTATGGCAAGCTCAAACGGAACGTCACAAGGTGTTAACGATTCCAAAAACAGAAACATTGCATTTTGGCTAGGCCTGCAGGTGTAGCGTGATGCCACCTTTGACCACATCACAACATCAGGTGACTTGGGGTCAAACGCTACGCTGTAAAAAGTAAAAAACAAACACAACTAGTGACTCATCGCTATCAGACACTGTAGGCTACAAGTCACTAGTAATAGTGACTCATCAGTATCAGGCTCTCTACATACATTAGTGACTCACCAGTATCGGACACAGTACACTTCGAGCTTAGTGACTTAGGGCCGGTTCCAATAATCGATCTATCCACGGTTTGACTTAAATTTGACATTACTTCTATGGAGCTTATGTCAAATTTCCATCTCCAGTAGGGCAAATCGTGGATGGATCGGTTATTGAAACCGGGCGTTACCAGACAATAAGGTTATGTTGTGTACTTAGGTATAAGATTTTGTAATGTAGGTAGGTTGATTTAGAATTATCTCTCTACCCACACGTATGGTGCATTGATCTTTCCAATCACTTGATTTGTTCCTTAGCTACCTAGCGCAATACAGATTGATTACTTAATTTGATGTTTTATTGGAAACATAATACAAGCTACTGGTAACTCACCTGTAATAAACACAATCCTGGGAATTCTTTGGCGAATTCGTGCACAAGCGGCGAGTGAGTGTGCACGTTAGCTCCAGGGGCGACCACGTATACGTTGCCTTCGCAGAGAGGAAATATCACCGTCGCTTTGGCCCAGTACACTAGGTGACCAGTAAGTTGAGATACCTGAAAATATGATAAAGCGATGTGACTAGGGTTGATTAAGAATAATCTGTGATGCCAGGATAAAGTGGCAAGTTGAGTACAGAAAATCTTACTAATATCATAAACGTGAAAGTTTGAGAGCATGAATGTATGGATGTTTGTTACTCTTTCACGCAAGAACTCCTCAACGGATTTGACTGAAATTTGGAATGAAGATAGCTTATACCCTGGATACTACATAGGCTACTTTTTATCCCGGATAACGGGACGCGGGTGAAACTGCGGGGCACAGCTAGAAGTTTATACTTTGAGTTCATAATTATGTGTCATGCTTCATTCGATAATACCCCATTTTGATAATTATATTCAGAATAAGCAACCATTCATTCCTTTGTTAAGATTGTAAAGCGTTATTATGGCTGTACTTATTTGACTTCAGACAAATATTCACTTGTAACAAACTCAAACATTTTCAAGTATTGGCCAAATAGCTACATCACTAGGTTCAAGTATTAAAACAAATCTAGCTTCTTAGCAAACTCAAAAAAGTTTTTGTTGCACGTTACCTGTTTCAATGTTAGATCTGCTTCAATGGCAAGTGTCTGGAGACTCTTTAGGGGGCTGTACAATTTAATCAGTCTTAGTAGCGCCGAGCTGCCGTCCAGCGGTATGGAAGCCAGCAGGTCATTGGGGTTCACCTGTAGATGGAAAAACCTTGTGATGAATTCTAATGTTCTTGAATCTTGATGTTCATACATTTGTTGTTTGGGTTGTTGGTTGGTTGAAACCATGGTTACAGTATCAAAAAAGTTTGATTTTGCTGTGATCAGGAATTGCAGCTATAATTACGAGCTATGAAAAAGAGAATTTGAACTGAATCAAACATCTTCTTACAATTTGACTTCCTTCATTTCCTCCGCAATCTTGTTTATGAAGTAGCATAGAGGCTTATCAAATCACCTTGTTCCATAGATCCTACTAATTATAAAAATGAAAGTTTGTAAAGATGAATGTTTGTTACTCTTTCACGCAAAAACTACGGAACGGATTTTGATTAAATTTGGTGTCTAGATAGTTCAAGCCCTGGAGAAGTACTTAGGATACTTTTTGTCGCAATAAAGTGAAATTTACGCGGGTGAAACCACGGGGCGCAACTAATTCCAGTCCAATAGCTACTAAATAGAACTATAGGTAGCTGATGGATGCACATAGCTAACAGCCGTTCATGTTAACGTTTAAAGGGGGAGGCCTTCCATGTTTAGCAGTGGACTTCTTCCGGCTGATGATGAGGCACTAAATTCGACTTACAAGCAACAGTATCCCATGGTAAGGCCTCAGTTTCTGCAGACACTTGTCTATGGTCTCAGGTTCGATGATCAGCCCCCTATTGTGTATCTGATGCGCCTTGTGCGGCAGGCAGAACGATAGCAGCACCCAGTTATTGATGCGCGCTTGGACTATACCTGGAAGACGAAATGGTTTACTGTGTTTATTATGTGTGTTTGTTCATATTGCCCTTGCACTTGTTCTAATAGTCGTGCGATATTGGTGTCGATTCGGTTTTGCATTCTCTAAAACTAAACTAAGTTTGACAGGTCTAAAAGTAATGCTGTCCTTTTTTTACTTCAGTGATTAGAAAAAGACAGCAATGCTATTCGACAATGTTCGCGGAAGCGCGCGTTGATTGCTTCTATAGCATCCTGAGCAAGCGAGGCGCGTCGCTGGTGCGGCGAGTGCGGGGGAGCCCCAACATCATGCTGGCAACATTACGCTCGCGGATCGGCTGGATTGCCCTTACATTAATCACTGTTGTCAGCTGCACATTGTACACAGAGAATGAGACAATCTGGGCCGGTTTGAACTTAATTATAATAGCAATTTGTATGTCTGTGTGTTGTTGTATTAGACTTGTCAAACTTGGTTTAGTTTTAGAGAATGCAAAAGCAAATCGACTTCATTGTATTTCAGAAATAAACACGTTTCATTTAATTTTTTATGATGAATGCTAATATCTAATAATGCTGCAAATATGTTTATATGTTTTGTGTCTGGGTGTTGTGGATTGTCTATCGGCATAGTTTCAGATACCCCAGATACAGGGAATTTTAACTAGGGATCACAGTTATGTATGTGATCCAAAGATATTTTTTGTTCTCTCTATATTACCAGTACTACTGAGCTCTTCAAATACTGCCTTCATGGACCTCGCCAGCGAGCTGCGCTGCAGTATGAGATGGAACGCTGACTTGGGAGTGGCTTCCTCGCCATTATACGTTGTGGAGCTGACAGAGTGCCTCAGGTTGTCATCGTCATCATCGTTGTCACCGTTCATTTCACTATCCAATGAGGAAACCTCATCGTGGGCAGCCAGCTGCAATTTTAAAATACAAATATCTATTAATTTATTTATTTTTGCTTCGTACAGGGAAGCGTTTGTCTTCAAATCACGTTGTTAAATGACGATGTAGTCGAAGGGGACACCATGCTACATCTGGATTGGTAACTTGCTCTCTATTGGGGCTGCTGAACAATCTACTTGAAGGTGGTAGCTAGCTAAGCAAACATGCCCTACCATCAAGCTATGGTTTCATCATATTAAGTCCTGAACTTAATTAAAAGTCATACAACAAGTGCAATATATTTCACCTTTCCCAATAATGCAGACAAGTACCATAGCTGACACGAGACATGTTAAGACACATCACAATGTTTTTGAAAACTGCAAGGTTACATAGAGCAGGTTTCGTAGGCGGTTGAAGTAAAAAATGTTGGCGTCCATTCAAATACTGAGAAAGTCTAAACATTGCGAAAATGCGTCTCGTTTGTTTAAAAACAGGGTATTCTCAGTAATATGAACATAATCAGTGTAATATTTCTTAGAATAGTGTTTTTAACTTTTTACTCTATTTGTACAGATTTTTTAACTATTGTTGGATACCTTATCTTAATTTAGTTACAATGTTAAGTAACTATAACAAAGTTGGCATATCTATACATATAATAAATCTGTAACTCATCACTGTCTGTACATTGAAGATAAATGAGAAAAACTTTTACTGGGGGCCTTTATTAACGCAATAGAACCCAAAACAATGGTTTTTAGAATTTTTGTCTGTTTGTCTGTATGTCTGTTTGTCTGTTTGTCTGTTTGTTTGTGCGCGCTAATCTCGGAAACGGCTTAACCGATTTGAATGCGGTTTTCATTAATATATTGTGGTTTTCTCCACTTAACATTTAGTGTTTGTTTTATTTCAATCGGTTTATAAATAAAAAAGTTATATCAGTTTAAAGCATCACGTCGGAAATTTGGTCGAGTCGATTAGATTATTGTAGCCCGGATAGCATATAGGTTCCTTTTTAACCCGGAAAAAGATTCTTGCGGGATAGTAGGGAATACCATGGGTGTAAACGCGAACCGCAGCTACCCCTATCACCATCCCCATCCCCACATTTATGTAAATGCGAAAGTGTGTTTTTCTGTTGGTTTGTTCGGCTTTCACGGCGTAACAAAACAACGAATCAGGGTATTATTTTGCATAAAGATAGTTTATGCGCCGGAGAGTAATATAGGCTACTTTTATCCCGGAATAATGCATGGGTTCCGTGGGAAAATCTAATATAACGAAATTTTTCGAAATCTTTTACATGGTTGCTAGGCATCATTCTGTTGAATTGTTTACATGTCAGGAAGAATATTATTAGCATATTATTGATTGGTGTGGATACACACGTAACAATTTATCGTAGCGATGTATCTGTTCTAATTGCTAACCGATCTCCGGTTATATCGAAAGTGTGTCTGAAAAATCGTTGTAGAATTTCTGGTTTGCGCAGATGAGCGACGGCAGTAACATTTTCTGTTCGATAAATCATTGTTGATCGACTTGACCGTATTTGCATAATTTTGATGGTAGCGTGTGTTTTGCTGCAATAAAACTGACGTCGGACACGGGCAAACAAAAAGGACCTCTTTGTAAGACGCGTCCGCGCGAAAATTGAAAGAAGAAAAATATTAGAACATTTTATACAAAGCTACAAAAACGAAAATCAAAAGATGATTGTGATTAGTGATGTTCGAAATCAAAAATCAACACACTGTAATAAAATAATATAGAGCCATCTATTTAATCCTAAGTTAGTGATTACACTATACGCTTTAATCAAACCCAAGACGTTTAAATTTGTAACGATATATCGTTACGTGTGTAGCAGACATGATCTTATTATACCTTATTTACTTAGAACTACTTGGTATTGACGTTGATGTTGCGGGCTACAATAAGGGTAAGCGTATGTTGAGACGCAGGCGACTGAAGCGCATGGCATAGTCCATGAGCGATGCTGTAAATTACACAGATACACTGTAATAAAGTACATAAAACTGGTATCAAGAACAGTATTCAAGTTGACGAATAAACTGGGTTTAATATTAAACTTATACAACATTTAATCACTTTAAAAAGACAAACTAATAACTAGCTACGTCTGTTCTAACTTTCTTGCACCAGCAAAAGAAAAGCCAAGCAACGACCGGCAGGTACTTTTCTGGTGATTTTCTCTTTTTTTTCTGGCGCGATAACGTTTACTATTTCGGAGGAGGCTATTTACCATCCTAAAGATTTTTATTCAGTATTATTAGTGTTAGATTATGAAATTAATGAGTTATTGTTAGTTACAGTTTATAATAGCGTTGCTTCTATGTCTTCATGCTTTTTTAAAATACGTGTTATGTATGAACGTGTGATATAAATACTATCCTACGCATTGATTAATACGCACTAACTTAATTTAGAAAAATAGTAATTGTTGCCGCAAAAAGAAAAAAGAAACATCGTATGCTGATCTTTGCTTATGCATATATATTACAAAAAATCAGCGCTGCCCCGCACTGCATCGATTGCGTCTCAATATACGCTTAGCCTAAAGATTTGGACACGTGGGAACTTGGGAAGCAAAGAGTTTGCATAGATTTGTTTTTTTTTTTATGAAATAGTTTCGATATATAGTAGAAAAAGTATTAATGGTGTGGATATATAGACCCAGAGCCTACGACAGCCAGACCTTCGTTTTTTAATGTAAAAGCTGAAAGTTTTTCTTTGCATGCCCCCTATATAATAGTACAGGTAATAACATCCTGCGAATATAGAGTTTGGTTTGTGGTTACTTGGGCAGATAACAGGAAGTGCAGGTGTATAAATTAGTACCCTAAATTCGTTAAAGTATAAAGCTCAATTTTTTTATATCTTCTTCGGGATAACTTCAGAAATTCATCTGGCTGAAATTTGGTACAGGAATAGATAATAGGACGGAATAATATATAGGATACTTTTTATTCCTGGAATAGGTTCTCATGGGTTGCGGGAACTGGATCAAAATTTCTTGATTACTTTTGGTCGTGATAACCGACATCCACGCGGGCGAAGCTGCGGGCACCAGCTAGTTTTAATAATAAACATAACAAGGTTACTATAAGAGTTGTTTTTTTAATAATATTATTTTTATACTGTTTTAAACTACCATGGTCAAAATCATTAGAATTAGGTAGGGTTGTGTGACAGCAGAAAAAGCACCTGTCATAGCTCGCGAGGGGATACCGTGAGTTTTGTGTGTCGAGATTTGAATCGAGTTGCGAGTGACTTGTGTGAAAATGGTAATGTCATCGTAAGCAAAAAACGTGTGAGGAAGCGGGTAGATAGATACGTCTGCCCGTTATAACATCAACAATCCTACCCGCAAAAACTTTTAGTATTCTCGTGATCATGGCGCTTGCAACAGTGCCGAAATATCGAGAACTCAAACAAAAACAAATACATGGTAATTATCCCGTTATAAAACCTAATTCTAATATTATTTTTATTCAGTTCAAGGTCGCCGAGTCATATGCGTACTCATTTGTGTCACTTATTTTACTTCTATATATTTTACAGAACTTTATAAAAGTTTGCTTGTGTATAACAACATTATTTAAAACATATTTAACTTAGTTAACTGCATTAACGTCTTACTGTATATTATAATGTGTTTATCCTATTTAAATATACCTACTTGTAGTCTTTACTTTATTTTATTTTTTTCTCGAGAACTCAGTTTCTATGGGATAAAAATAAACTATTATGCAAGATGACCTGACAGATCATCACAGAGTTTGGAAAGAAAAGGCAGGCTTACTCAGCAATAGAACAGTGTAGGCTGAATTGCAATGCCTACTAAATGCAATGAAATTAAATGCTACAAGATATGAACTTACCATGATTTTCATTTCTTCATTCAAGTAAGAGCACCTTTTCTCCTCATGTCTAAGTGCAATTCCAAGTCTTCTGCTCAAATCATAGTAACACTTCACTGCAATTACAAAATATGTAATAAGATTTCCATGGGGCCACAGTATAATTGGAGTTTTGATGAGGTGCTTTGGAAAGTAATCGTTCAAGTCAATACTATTGTTATATTAGCTAAAGTTTATTAATCACTAGCTACGCCCCGCGGTTTCACCCGCCTCTTCCTGTTATCCCGTAGGAACCTTTTCCGGGATAAAAAGTATCCTATGTCCGTTTCCTGGTCCTAAGCTACCTCCCCACCAATTTTCAGCCAAATCGGCTCAGCCGTTTTTGAGTTATAAGTAGTGTAACTAACACGACTTTCTTTTATAAATATAGAATATAGATATATAGATTTGCAATATCAGGTATGCAGTGTATTACTTATAAATCATCTTCTACATCTACACTCACACTCATAATTTTTTGTTATTGAAAACTTGACTTGAAAACCAATATTATTTATTTATAAACAGCAAGCGTACAAGTACATGTATATCACACAGTGTAAGTAATTTAATTGTTCATATAAGTAGCAAGTATTTTTTGTATGTAACCAGTTGTCAAGCTTATTTTTAATTCATTGAGGATGCAGACACATCTTTTAGTTGTCTGTTCTAGTTATGAATTACAATGCAGTTTTGAACAGAGTGATCTAACAAATTTATTTTATCAAAAAAGTTGAATTCTATTATAACACCAACATTTGATGGAGTGAATATATTTTATTTATTTATTTTGGTAATAGGCGAGCAGCCCAGAGGCTGATGTGCCTATATCATGCTGTGTTGAATTATAGCAATGTCCAAAAGTGCAGAGAAAAGTCAAATCTGTAGCAAGGAAGCATTGTTCGTTCGCAACCACTCGTCCAGTCTGTTTTTAAAGGAATTCACTGAAGGAGCTGACACAACGTCTTCTGGTAGTCTACTCCAGTTGCCAGTTGTTATTACTACATGTATCAATCTAATTTGTTTTAGATAAAGCATCTACATCTGAAACTTACCAATCGAGTGACTAGCCGATGCCTGCAATGCAAACACTATGTTTGTGACTATACTAGCTGCCGCTGCTGTGTCGTCTTTGTTTGTCCTGTACGGCAGAAGCGTGGGGTGTCCTACGAACCGTACGTCATTCACTTTAAGTTCAAACTTTCTGTTGCATAGCTCAGCTTTTACGGCAAAGAGTGTGGATAGCATTTCATCTGTGAAACCGCTTAGTTGACCTGGAACATAATAAATACACATCATTAACGTTGTCAGGCTATTGCGTTCCCACTGCTGGGACACTGGCCTTCTCTCAGAGAGAGAGTATGGGCTGTAGTCTACCACACTGGCCCAGTGCGGGTTGGTAGAATCTACATCTGATGTACAACATCTATACAACATCTGATGTTGTATACCACTGAATGTTGTGGTGCACATTTTATTACAATAAATAGCCATTTGTCTCAATGTTTAACGATACTGATACATCTTTGTATCCTACAATTCAGTAGTAATGTCTTTAAATTGCAATATTGTTGCAAACATAATAACAAATGGGTTACAACACAAATCATGATTTCAACTTATTGAAGGCCAAATTTTTAGTAAACTATAGATGAAAAGAGCTTAGAGACAAACCTTTGAAGATATTTGACGTCTGAGACTGGGGATTCTGTAGGAGATCCTCAGTAGAACTAATAGCGTAGGGGTTGTGTCTACCACATTTCTTCTGTTTACTTTCATCTTTGTTTTCTGTCGTGTAAGGGTATCTGAACAGCAGGCGGTCACCCTTACTATCTGATTTAACGAAAAATATGTTCAAGGGGTTTACTTCCATGATCGCAGTTGCAACGCTACGTAGTAAAACTGATGCACCCGAGTAAGTTTTATACACATCTTATTACAAATGTAAAGATTTAGTGCACCTCGGCAATTCAACTTCAATACAATACTACGAAGCTGTGGTTGAGGATTTTACTACAAGTTCCAAAAAATAAGAATTAAGAAATAACAAACAGCAAACTATATAGTTTTTTTGGGACACCAGCAAAAAAGGACAATAAATGATTTTGACAGTTGACAGTTGACACTTACAGAATCAGTTTCTTTTGTATTCGCTTTGGGCAAGGCTAAAGTCATTACCACCATACTGCACTACTGATGTAGATCTGTCATTGTAGATGCCACCTAGCCTGCCACCTAGCGGGGAGTAGTGCGCAAATTATTTACTGATAATTTTATTATTACTACTCCCGCTAGATGGCAGGAATAAAATCGACTATTATTGGAATCGACTATTACAAGATAAAACTAAATTGACAACTGCAACATAATATGCCAATAAGTATTAATTTTTTATACTTGACACTGGCAAATACACTAATCGTGTGACGCCATAACAAAACAAAAAAAAAAGTATTAATTTTACTTACAGCTGTCACTGTCATATTTAGAAAAAGGGAGAGAAAACCGATTTTCGAATCTCGAATTTTCCAGGAAAATGGCCAATAAAACGGAGAATAATTTCAAAGTAAACCCTGAAAAAGTTTGCCTAGAAACCGACCAAGGTATTATTGAAAGTGAAGAACGAAAATGGGGCTTGCCACTCAAGGAAGTATACAAACATGGACTCACTTTTTATAAAGGTAAGATTTATTGATATTCCTCTGTTTATCTGAAAAAATTGAGATACATTTTTCCTATTTTAAAATGACATATAAAAGGCCACATTGTAAAATATTGGTGCAATTTGTCGAGACTATATTTTATACTATTTAATACCCCATGTTTTTCAGTAAATTCCCTTGTTCAAAACTCTTCTACTGTGTAGTATTTATTTTACGAAGTGAAATTTGTTATTTAGATAAAGAAGGCAAAGCGCTGCATCTGAGTTACGAAGACCGCTTGAAGCTGGTTGCATTCACCCAGCAGACTGCTCATGGGCCTCTAGACCTAGATTCGGCCCCTCCTTTGGGAGTCCTAGATGTGATTGGTCGGGACAGGCGGGCGGCCTGGCAAGCTCTAGGACATATGTCTCAGATTCAGGCTATGGCTGGATTTTTGCACACCTTAGACAGGTAAGAAGAAGCTTGTATTTAACTCCAACATAGAGTCAGCAACCTGCGGCCTGCCACTGTTTACAATATTATGAACTTATAATGCTCTAGTCTTACTGATTAACATTTAGGTGTCATTCTTAATTAATACTACCTTGAAAATCCCATTAAATTCTAAGTTTATAATTGCTATGTTAACATATCTAAAGATTGTATCTTTTGTAATTAATGAAAAGTTATTGTTTCAAATATTTGTTATAGGTAAAGAAGTATCCAATGACATCATTATTAAAGTGAACTTTTGGACATCAGTCTCAAGCTGCATGCTTATTATGAAATAAATAACTGTGCATAGTACATTTTATATCTCTAACATACCAAATAAATCATGTTATGCCACTGTGTAGCTCTTGCTTGCTAAAAGCTTGCTGACTGCTGCTCTATCATTCTAATTTTACACAAAATTTAATTCAATAAATAACACTTGTTTTTGAAAATTGCAGACTTTGTCCACTATTCAAACCATTTCTGGAGGCCCATTTGAAAGATTTGGAAGACAAGAAACAGCAAGAGTAAGTTTACAATGGTGTCGATTCGGTTTTGCATTTTCTAAAACTAAACTAAGTTTGACAGCTCTAAAAGTAATGCTGTCCTTTTTTACTTCAGTGGTTAGAAAAAGAAAGCAATACCTTTAGGCCTATCAAATTTAGTTTAGTTGTAGAGAATGCAAAACCGAATCAATACCAATATTTACAAAATATCAGCTTACTCATAATAGGTACTTGTCACTTTTCCATTTAACACGATTACTAAGAAGTTTTAATCAAGGTAATATTAAGAAGTGTTTGTTACAGATAAAACAAACGTTGACACATTATTTAGCATTGAATATACTTGACTGCACAAGTGATTTGATTTGGCTCTGTATGCTATTGTTTTCTTCAAAACAAGAACATTTTTTTACTTTTTAACCTCTTCCTGTCTCACAATGTTAAGTAACAATGTGTTGGAAGGTGGCACCATGCTACACTGAATTAGGAACTGGCTCTCAAATGAGGCAGCTAGAAAACTTAATTTGAGGATGGTAGCTAACAAGCCGAGCACTAAAACATTCTCTACGAAATATAGTAAAATAGTGTACTTCACCGATCATATTCTTAGTCTACAACGCAATCTCCAAAAAGGTTTATGAAACTACCATGAAACGGACACTGGCAGAATTGTGACAATAAGTCACAGAGGCCATAAATCAAGAAGTCAAGTCAAGTCAAGTCAAATAGTATATATTCTTGTGATATTCCAATTTGCAGATTAAAGAAAGAAGAAGAAAAGAGGGCCCACCTGGAATTTCAGAACAGGGTGATTGAAGAGAAGCAGAAACAGCAGAGTAACAAGATAACTGAGGAACAACAAGTGTTAGTACTCTGGATTCTACATAGAAGTAGCTGCGCCCTTTGGTTATATCCAAAGTTTTCCCATGATCCCACATATTCTCAGAACCCTAAGTAGGATAATTCTACATTCCCTAATTCTGAATTATCGGAAAAATTGTGACTCGCAAAAATTGCACAATTATACGTTTGAAAAATTTAGGAATTACTACTACTTTTTACAATTTTAGAGTTCTCATAACTAAAGAGTATGATTTTATCAAATACAATTAATGTTTCAATATTACATACTGTTACTTAAATGTAATTATTATATTGTTTTTAAAATTACAGCCAAAGAATAAAAGATGCTCTCAACGCCCAGACCTACGATCAGTTCCTGCAATATTCCCAGCAGCAGTACCCTGGCAACTTTGACCAGCAAGCGGTGCTGATACGGCAACTGCAAGACCAACACTACCAACAATACATACAACAGCTGGCTGTTGACAAGAGATTGGCCAACTCTATGATTAAAGATCCTGAAGAGGAGAAGGATGCAAAGAAAGATAGTCCTGAGATTAAAGATAACGAACTCACTCTTACTGATTGTAATTTGAATGTAACAGATGCTATTACGGATTCTAAGTAAGTGATTTTGTCCCTTAGTTAATCAAACTCGAATTTAGCATAGGTATTGAAGTTTATTCATGTCTAGAGGTATTCGGGCGGTCTGAAAACTTGAAACACCAGACTTGATCTCTCGCTTATAGGTCTTCAGTGAGGGATAATCTTATTTATTGCATCAGATTTGTTTGTATTGCGCCGTGTGTCTGGCAGTAGTTGGATGAGAAGAACCTAAGAGCGGGCTCAGTGGTGTACCTTGGGAGAGGCCTATACCCAGCCGTGGACTGACACATGCTGATGATGATGATGATGATGATTATTTTTTTATAAATTTTTTTTTTCCTATTATTTTTTTGAGCAAACATACTCAATCTTGGCTTTCACTACGAAATAATGTGGAACTGGATAGAACACAGCTAAAATATGATTTATCTTCTGTTGAGAAAGAGTTTTGACAATTGCCTTCCGCTGCAAAAGATAAGTGAAAGGAAGGAATTAACGGAGCAAACGAAATATAAAATGGGCAAATGGAGAATTAATGTTTGAATGTGAGCAAGTCTAGTTGTAATTGTTATTTGGAGGAGTTAGTCTTTCATAGACAAAATAAATATGGTAATTTATTTGTAAAGATTAGGTGTTCCCCGCGGTTTCATCCGCGTGGTCTACAGTTTATCGCGATAAAATGTATGCTACGTCCTTCCTCAGGGTTAAAACTACACACAGACAGACAGAGACAGAGTTACTTTCGCATTTATAATAATAGTAGGGATGTAAGGACTGATCAATGTATACATTCTGCCCCCGTTATTATAATTCTGCCCCCATTATTATAATTACAGTAAGTCAAAAAAATTAACATTTTTAAAATGATATATCTTAATGATTATAGCAGCTAACTTGGATATTGTAACGGATGTCAAAAGTTAAATTTGCGTAGATTAAAAAGAAAATAATTTCCAAGTAGGACTTGATTTACAGATCACAGTAATGTAAAAAAGTCATAACACCAGTAAAACGACTTACTGTAACTATAACAACGGGGGCAGCATTGATAAACGTATACATTGATCAGTCCAATATACATATTTGTTTTAGGTCAATGCAAACTGCTGACAACACTGAAACCGAGTTGGCAGAAGAACCCCAGGAGGAAGAAGATTCGGATGGAGATGGTAAATTGTTATTCGCTTATAAGTTTGATGATGATGATGATGAGTCAACGGGAGTTTTCTGCTGCTTTACCCACCCACAAACCGCAGCTGACGTTCACAGAGCTTCATGATACGACTCTTTGAACCATCTTACAAGTTATCACCCGAGAGGAAATAACTGACCTGGCCCGCGTACTTTGAAGACTAAACAGAACAAAATGATTTAAATAGACAAACTTAGGCATATAATGATGTACAAAACAGGTTTTTCTTATATATCAGTATGATATAGGCACATCAGCCTCAAGCTACTAAATATCATGTAACCTGTAAAAGAATTACAGGGTAGCGTTAAAACACAATGTTTTCTTCACCATAAGCTCCAGCCCATTGCACAATTCAAACCAACAACGGTAGCAACTCATTGTTACCCTCTTCCCTCTAATATAGTTGAGGAGAGCGATGGCTGGCACATGTGTCAACTCGTCAACAGGTGCTGCTTGTGGGGTCTGGTCTGCTTTGATAGTAATCCTGTAACTCGTTTAATGATCATGTTTCCATATTATTATACCAATGTGCACAACCAAACAAGAGAAATCTTATTAGTAAAGCTTGTTATAAAATATCGAAGTATTCAGATGACAAAAAAGCTTGGGATTGTAGTGAACTTGCTCCAATTCAATCAATTAGTCAATGTGATCGCGCCAAATAAATTACCTGGCGGGCTTTCCTTGTCTGCTCTTTTGCCGGGTAAGGAGGTTGGAACAGGCGTAAGTTTGACGTTTTGAAGTGATCACAATGTATATATTTATCATCCCTTTAATTCCAGACGGATTCCCCCACGTAGAAGATCCTCGCATGTGGACGCGGCCGGAGATCGCGGCGTTCAAGGAGTCGGCCCGCGCGTGCGGCGGCAAGCTGACGGTGGGACACGGGGAGACGCTCACTCTGCGCGTGCCCACGCACAGCCGCGCGCGTTGTATCTGCTGGGAGTTCGCTACAGACCACTATGATATAGGTAGGAACCTGAGTTAGGCGAGATTTGGTCTCCTTCAACATTGACCATAGCATATGGGAGAAGCTTGCTGATGATGGGATTCAGTGGAGGAGTCAGATTAAGAAATGTCAGAGGCTCCATGATAGAGTCTATTTTGACAAGCTTGCTGAAGAGAGAGCGAGGCGGCTCGGCAGCGATTCCAATTCAACAAATGATTATCACATCTGCACTAAGTGTGCACGAGCCTGCCGTTCTCGTATTGGTCTGTATAGCCACCAACAAAAGTGTTCTTCCACCCCACTGACACGGTTTGAATCGTCTGTCATAGACGTCTAAGGCCATATATGTATGTATGTATGTAGGAACCTGTGGCTAGGCCTTCCTACCCTCTTTTCGTTTAGGGTTCCGCGCCAAAAATAAAAAATGGAACCCTTACGGCCGGTTTCAATAACCGATCTATCCACGGTTTGACATAAATTAGACATTACTTCTATGGAGCTTGTCTTTGCTGGTCATTCCAGAATACCAGCCTTATGGCCGCCGTACACGTTCAAATAATTTGATCAAACAGGCTAGTTTAAACAGTTTGATCAAATTCATATTTCGTCAAACCATTTGACCCATCAAATTTGATCAAATTTTGGTACACACATTCATACCAATTTGATCAAACTGTTTGATCAAATTATTTGAACGCTATACGGCCTTATGTATATGACCATCTAAAGTTCTGTCTTTAGTGAGGCTAAAAAAACGATTTTTCTTTTACTGTCCAGAAAATATCTTTATGCAAAACTTCGAACGCGTATTTTGCAGGGTTTGGTGTATATTTCGAGTGGAGCAAGTCTGCCACCACGGAAGTGACTGTCCACGTTTCCGAAAGTGATGAAGAGGATGAAGTTGAAGATGAAGAGAATGGTAAGTTTAAGAGGCGGTAATGTACGAGCAAATAATGCTCAGCCATATTACACAGCCACATGCACAGTATTACACAGCCTGATATTTGAAAAAAAAAATGAAAAATTATTTATTATGCAAACAAGAAATTATATAGGTACATTCATTCATTATCAGCCTTTTACGTTCCCACTGCTGGGACTCTGGCCTTCTCTCAGAGAGAGAGGTATGGGCCGTAATCTACCACGCGGGCCCAGTGCGGGTTGGTAGATGTCGCATGCCCTTGAATGTTGCGGTTCTTGGAAATGCCGGTTTCCTCACGATGATTTCCTTCACCTTCTTGAGCGATGGCAAATCCGCACATAAAGAAACTAAATGCTAGTAAGCCTGTATTGTGAAGGTCGAATAGGAAGCCATGTACATGTATTATCAGGCCGTGCATTATTGGCTGTACATTATCAGGACTTGAATTATTGGTCAGACAATATAGGGACTCGGTGAGTTTCTCACAGTTCTCCTAACTAACACATCAAATAAATATGTGTAAACTAATATCAAATATTTTTACTCTTACAAAGTAGCGTTTCATCACACAACTGGTGTTAAAGTGACGAGCAAATTTTTTTAATGTTATTACTAACGGATATAATAATTAGAGTAAGTTCACTACAATTCCAAGCTTTATTATCATTTTGATTGTGTGGGCGTTATTAAGTGTTGTTATATAATTAGTTGTTAGTTGTTATATAATTTACAAGCACTAATATTCTTGTGAACAGATTTATGTATGTTCAATAACCTGTTGATCATAATGATTGTTACAGATGTGTCCGATTATACCATTCACGGGACCACGGACCCGGAGATGGGTCAAGAGCGACGTACCATCAGCGTGAACCGACCGCCGCTGAGTCAAGTGGTGCCCATATACCGTCGAGACTGTCACACTGAGGTACAACTTTTTTTTAGATCCTGCTGGGTAGCGTTTGGCCACAAGTTACGCAATGTTTTTTTTTATGTAATAGGTTATTAAACAAGCAGACGGCCCGCCCGCTTGATGGAAAGCGGTCACCGTCGCCTATGGACATTTGCAACAGCAGGGGAGTTGCCGATGCGTTACCGACCCTTAGGAACTCTGACTCTTTTTTTTCTTTTCTATTTCTTTTTTCCTTTTTTTTTGTCTCTTATTTCTTTTTATCTTATTTTTTTCTCTACTTTTCTTTTTTTATGTTGAGCGGCGATGTGGTCGTAGGCGCCACGCTACGTCTAGATTTCACTTCATTCCAGACATCATGGTCCCCTGCGACCCCAGACCTTTGAAATGCGTCGATGTCAACATCAACACGGTACCAATTTCTCAACCTGCCTCAATGACGTAGATATTTATTTTCTAACTCGAACTAATAGCCCTATAGTCGTTCATGAAAGCACTTTCTGTAAACTATTGTTTTTTTTGTGGATGATAGGAACAATAGTAAGGTAATTTTTATATTTTCCTTACAGGTGTATGCTGGCTCACACACATATCCGGGCGAGGGAGTATACTTATTGAAATTTGATAATACTTTCAGTCTATGGCGATCCAAAACTATTTACTACAAAGCATACTATACACAGTAAACAATTTAGTTCATACATTTCATTTATGAATTTATTTATACCCATGACAGAGGATATCTAAGGCGGATTTCACCAAAGTCAAATAAAATCGGCTCGAAGTCAATTTCTTGATTCAACCAAATATGTTGTTATTTTATAGCCAAGTGGCTCTGGCATGGCAATACAAATTTAACACACTAGCTGCAGCACTTTGATGAACATATTGCAACGTCCCAACGTCAACGCAATTTTCACGTAATATGCAAAATAATTATGGTTATTATTTCACATTCGTTCCATAACTTTATTGGTGAAACAATAATAAGTTAGTAGACAGCTATATCTGGTGAATTGAGTTTTGGTGAAATCCATCCAAAATATATTAAAATGATTACACATTTATTTACAAAATTATACAGGGTGTAAGCTTGACTTAGACACCAAATTGTAATGCCAAATGTTCAGGAATGTGATTATTGATATTTGAACAGGTTCTGTACAACAGTTTTTTTTCATACATACAGTAATTGGCTGTTTGCCGTTATGCAAACTTCTCTATATATTTATTTCACATATTAAATAATGAAAAACTAATTTCGTAGTTATGTTTACATCTAATATGAATATTTAGAAAAATGTATATGTACTCTTATGTATTGATGTGAAACAAAAACATATAAAATAAATTTATATTTATGTATTAAAGGATGTTAGACATTTAATATAAGTTCTTATTTAATTATATTATTATCGGTGATTAAACGAATCGACAAAATTTACTAGTGGAGCTATAAGATTATTTTCAGCCAAAATAGAAATTTAAAAAGTACATACTATGTTTATACTGCCGATTCTTTTAAAAATCTTAACTGACACTTGTTTAAAATAATACGTAAATAAGTGCAATAAAATATTGATAATGAGTATGACCTAATAAAGATAATATATTATTATGTTTTTGTTGATGTGTTAAATGTTATGATATGGAATATAAATGTCCAACGTAGAATTTTATTAGTAGTATTTACCTAATCTAGAATATTATGGAATACAGTAGGATCAACTTGGTAAGATTTTGAAGGTATCGCGCAAAAAAGGCGTTTGTTTACGAACGTTTTCAAAATGATCATTGTAACTGGGTTCTACTGTATTATATTATTTTAATATATACATCTTACTCCAAATAACATAATAAGATCGATTGTATTATGAGAATAATTAAATTCACTTTAGTATTCCATCAGTTTATCATTATTATGTTCCATCAGAACTTATTTATTTTTATGAGGATGTAGAAGATTAAGTTGTAGTAAGTACTTAAGTTATTTAGTTTACAACTGATGGGTATGTCCAGTGTTTCTGTACGAGTCATTATTTTTATGTATACAATACATACTATTATGAGTAAGTAAAAAAATCTAGATGGTTAGATTGGAAACATGTAATAAAAAGTGTTATGAATGAATAATAGGATTTTATGTATTGTACCTACTGGAATATATAGGTGTTTTTTTCTGCCGGCTTCTACTGGACAGTTAGTTTTGTAAATCTGTTTTCTCATCAGGTCATCGCGCATAAAATTACGTTTCAGTTGATAGCTTAGCTCTCAACTTGTTTTAATGAATCTGTCTATCAAAATTTCTGGATTTTGTGGATCAGCATAATGCTGAGCCACGGCCTCTTCAACACCTATTTATCAATTTTCTGGAATATTTACATGTATGTAATTATTCTTACCTATAAGTATATATAATATATTACCGTGATTATACATTATTCTCTTGTGTCTAATAAAATGTTATCATTTTAATTATTTTTATAGTACAGACGACGGTTTTGTTGGCAACTACCACAGAGTGATTATGAATTATTGAGTATTATTATGGATAGCATTTATTACTAGATATCGATTTTAGTTTGTTTTTCATTGTATGATAAATTAATTATGCGTGTAGGTAAAGTATGGGAACGGACCCTGACTAAAAAAAACATAGGTATTGTTCTTCAATAGAGTACATGTTCAACTAGATGTTTTTAAAAGCCCATACTGAGTTAGATTCTTGTATGAAATGCAGAGAGAAAAGGGAGTGAGCCCAGGGCCGGCTCGGATCTGACGCCCCCTGCCCCCCCCCCCCCCACTTTCAGTATAGGTTTGCTTTGGAAAGTATATTGATACAATGTCGTTTGCATGCGATTCGTGAATATTACAGTATTTGCCCAAGCATGTAGTTCAAGCATGTCACAATAGTTCACAAATCAATTTACTAAACTGAGCATTAGTTGCAAGAGCAATAAAACTTCATAAGTATAAATATACTGAAGCATAATTTTCGGTAAATGGATTGAATTTGTTGCTTTATGTAATAAATAAATATAATA
The DNA here is from genome assembly GCA_931315375.2 of Opisthograptis luteolata. Classification (NCBI taxonomy): domain Eukaryota; kingdom Metazoa; phylum Arthropoda; class Insecta; order Lepidoptera; family Geometridae; genus Opisthograptis; species Opisthograptis luteolata. The sequence goes on along the minus strand of OV928047.1, from coordinate 5,262,603 downwards.
AATGTTACGCGAGTGTTATTGACAATGCATATTTCGTAAGATTTGAGGAAGAAAATCGAGATAAAGAGGGTCCAATGAGAAGTTTTCTGACACCTAAAAAGACGTAGTTCCTAAATCATAGATAGGTGGCGCCGACTAACCAGCGATATTTTTTTATTCTTATTTCCGGTCAGAAAACATCCCATTGGCCACCACAATCTGGCCTTGTCACACTCGTACTTTTATCATCAAACAGCATAAGTACTTATTTAAAAAAATACTTGTCTGCATAGAAATAACTTATGTAGAGGTAATTACATACTTTATCGAAAATAAAACTGAAATATATACTTATCCTTACGCATATTTTTAGAATAACATTTTTTTTCCCAGATGCCATATTGAAATTAAATATTGCAGATTATAATAAGACGAATCTAACTACCCTCATTTTTCATTCCATCAACTTGCTGAAGAAATATAGGAACATAAACACATAGGAATAGGAAAAACACTACCTCCTTACTGATGCAGTCGGTTACTTTTCGTTCACTCTGGTGATAAAATCGCAGTATGGTCTGAAAAAAAACTGAACAACAAAACTGAAAAAAACATAGCTTTTTTATAACTGACTTGCTAAAGTCCATGGACGACTAAAATGCTAAAACGAAACTGCTTTCTCCTTTTTAGTTGTATTTGTACTTTTGTAAAATAGACAAATTAACATTATTTGAGAAACGGTTTTCACGTTACCTCAACTATTAATTAATATAACTAGTCAAGTCAGTACCCAGTGTACCCACGTCCTACATACATTGTTCTACAGTACAGCATGCATCTTTTCTTTTCCTACTCATTGCAATTTGCAACACCATCTAGATGGGATAAAGAAACAGACTACGTCAGACGAAGTGGAGTAGTCAGTAGTCTGTATAAAAAGTGTACATAATAAAAAAGAGGACAAAAAAGTACATGGACGTAGTCAATAGCTCGTCTTAGTTATATTGACACGGACGTATAGAATAAGGTTGATGGCATTGATTGATGGTGACTGCGCCGTGTGACTGTCACAGAGTACTTTTACATTTATTGACGGTGAGTCCGTGACATGTGTCAGAAACAAGTCAGGTCTATCGGGGACAGTGATAGAACTGATAGAACAGATATATTTTTTTATTTTGATTTGTTAGAAGTTTTCAAAATTAATTTAGAATGTTACAACGACTAATTCACAATATATTCGAATCAAAAATGTGCAGTAAAAATACGTATTTATTATTGAAAGTTCCATTGAAGTCTAATATGTGTTATCAATGCGGGTTCAGGTTATATTCACACCACAGAATGCCACCAGCTCTACCAAGTTATTACGAAAGACTATTTTCCAATAGAACTGGATTATTAAACTTAAGACTAAGGTATTACACTAGCCAAGTGGACGTGCAGAAAAAGAATGACCACATCGAAAATTACAAACAAAAAGAGACCTTGAATACCTCGAAGAAGATCAATGTAAAGTTAAAACCAACAGAGCTGAAGCGATTGCTTGGTTTAGCAGAGCCTGAAAAATGGACCCTTACTGGTAAGCATTTCATAGTTATCTTAAATCTAGAGGAAACTTAATAGTCAGTGAATAAAATATTTGTGCTTGATTATCTCATAGCTTGTTTTATCATTACAAATATGTAATTAAACCTTCCAGGTGCTATCAGTCTACTAGTAATATCTTCAAGTGTGACAATGGCAGTGCCATTCTCACTTGGCAAGGTGCTGGACATCATTTACAGCAGTACAAGTGACCTAGGAGCTGCAAGAGAGAAGCTTGACTCACTATGTCTTATGCTGTGTGGGGTGTTCCTTATTGGAGGCCTTTGTAACTTTGGACGGGTTTACCTGATGTCGATAATAGGTAATTAATTACACCTTTAGTATATTTCAAAGTGAAATAAGTATGTACGGTCAATGATAAAGTAAACGCACAGCTAAGTCAGAACAAACTAAACTTTATTACATGTAGGTACCCACATTACAAATATATTACATAAATCTTAAAGGTAGGTATTCTCTAAAACTAAATATACCACATATCTTCACATCTACTTAAGTCGGTATCCCGATGATCTCAGGCCACAATCTAGCATCTGGTACTGGCAACTCCTCTGGTGGTGCCTCATCCAACTCCATATCGGGACAGTCCCATGATAGCCTTCTATCCTCAGGGCCTGTTCTTTCATGGCAGACGGCTCGCGCCAATATTTGGTCTGCATGTCGACGATGCAGTTCTCCACCTTCCGTCCTCACCCTATATGTCCTAGGCCCTTCTATTGCTTCTACAGTGCCCTTCTGCCACTTCTTGCCAGCTCCATACATATGGACCAAAACTGGCTGACCAACTTTGAACCGCCTATGTGGTGGGTTTTGGGCCTCTGCTTCTAGCTGCACCTCTGCCCGTGTTGGCAAATTTTCTGGATGCAATCTTGATATGGCAGTTCTATATCTTCGCCCGTTAAGCATCTCAGCTGGAGTTTTATTGGTGGCACTGTTAGGCACTGTCCTTAGGTTAAAAAGAACTTTTGCCATTTTCTCACTCCACGGCATTGGGGAACATTCTAATTTCTTTAGCTTATTTTTAAATGTTTGGATGGCCCGCTCTACCTGGCCATTTGTAGCTGGGTGATACGGCGGTGAATATAGGTGTCTTATCCCATTTTTCTTAAGAAAATCATTAAATTCTACTGAACTGAACGCTCTCCCATTGTCAGACACCAGCACCTCAGGCAGGCCTTGGGATGCAAATATCTTCCTCAACATAGTGATGACTGTCCCACTGCTCATAGAAGTCACAATCTCTGCTTCAAGCCACTTGCTGTGGCTGTCAATTACAATGAAGAAAGTTTTACCTTGAAATGGCCCAGCAAAATCTACATGAATGCGACTCCAAGGCTTTTCTGTGGCTATCCAGGTCTGTGGATCCTTTGGTGGATTATTCCTCACTAACTGACATTGTTCGCACTCAGCCACAATCCTCTCAATCTGTTTGTCCATATCTACCCACCAAACATATCCTCTAGCATAGGCTTTGGTTTGGACAACACCTGCATGTGGAGCGTGCAACAATCTCAACACCTCATGTTGAAGCGATACCGGCACTATCACCCTATTGCCCCACAGTAAACAGTCTTTGCTCTGTGACAGGGCCTCCTTTCGAGTCCAATATGGCTGTAGCGCCGGTACAGTATTATAGCTTGGCCACCCATGCAGAACATAAAACATTACCTTCTGTAACACAACATCCTTCTTTGTTTCGGCTGCAATCTTAGTTGCATCCAACTCCCAGCCCTCAGGTCGGTCTTCCAACAACAGAACCTCTTTTAACGGTTCTTCCTGTGTTCCTGCTGTCGTAGGTGCAGTCCACCTGCTTAAGGCATCTGCATTACCTATCAACTTCCCCGCCCTGTACTTAATGGTGTAATTATAACACCCCAACTTGAGTGCCCATCTTAACATCCTTGGGGAAATTTGGTCTGGGATCAGTTTCATTGGATTAAATAATCCCACCAGTGGTTTGTGATCTGTGATAATGCAGAATTTGCGGCTTGCAAGAAAGTCATGGAACTTTGTAAGACCGAACATAATGGCTAATGCTTCTTTATCTATTTGGCCATAACGTCTCTCATGAGGTTGCATTGTTCGTGATGCCATCATAATTGGCCGCTCCACCCCATCATCCATCACATGTGCAATAATCGCTCCTAATCCATACTCCGATGAGTCACATATCAACAACAATTCCCTGTTTAAATCATACCCCACCAAAGTGAGGTCTGAAGATATTAAATCTTTAGCTTTTTCAAAAACTTTTTGTTCCATGTCTGTCCATCTCCACGGTCTTTTAGCTTCTAACAGCCGGTACAAAGGTTCCAACAATGTTGCTTTATCAGGTAGGAACTTCTCATAAAAATTATAGAGGCCTAAAAAGGCCCGCAGAGTCTCCTTATTTGTGGGAGCCGGTTTCTCTTTTATCTCCTTCACCTTTGTTGGAGATGGGTGCAGTCCTTCAGCATCAATCATATGTCCTAGAAAAGTAATACTTTCAGCAGCAAAAATGCACTTCTTAACATTCAGTCTAAATCCCATTTCATTTAGTTTGAACAAAACCTTCCGTAGTCTCTGGTTATGCTCTTCCAAATTATTGCCCATAATCGCCACATCATCCAGCAAGCAAGCAACTCCTTCCATGTCAGCCAGGGCTGCCGACATCACTCGCTGGAATATTCCCGGTGCAGCATTCACTCCAAAGGCTAGCCGGTTCATTTGCATCAAACCCAGTGGCGTATTAAGAGTCAACAGCTCTGCTGTTTTCTGGTCTACTTTTAATTGTGTATATGCTTGCTTCAGGTCTACTTTACTGAATATTCGGCCTCCACTTAACTTCACAAATGCTTCAACTGAAGTAGGTAGTGGATATGTGTCTACTTCTATAGCCACATTCACAGTAGCACGATAATCCCCACAAATCCGGAGGGAACCATCATCTTTTTTCACCACCCTTATTGGTGTAGCCCATTTAGAATATTTGATTGGGGTCAACACTCCATCTTTAATCATTTGTCGCAGCTCATCATTCACTTGTTGTTTTTGTGGGAATGGCACAGGTCTTGCCTTAAAATATCTTGGCACAGCATCTGCACGAACATGCAATGACACTTCCGGCCCATTGTATTTGCCCAGGCCTTCTTTAAATAAATCAGGAAACTCTTGCTTTAGTGACGTCACCCTGTCTTCCGCCCAACACAGTCCGGCAACAGAAATATTCAGAGCGTTAAACCAATTTCTGCCCAATAAGCTTGGAGTATTCCTCGCCACCACCAAGAGCTCACACTGGGCTTCCTTTTCTCCTAGAATCACCCGCACATACACAGCTCCTAGGACTTCCAGTGCCTCTCGGGTAACTGTAACCAATTTCACACTTGTCTGGGTTAACGGAGGTGGAACCGGCCATAATTTCCGGTATGTAAATTCAGATATAATAGATCTTGATGCTCCAGAATCAATTTCCATTGCTAATGTTGCCCCGTCTATGGTCACCTCAGTCACTATTGGAGGCTGGTAATCTTCCACACCACACATGTACAGACCCATCAATTCATTTTCTGTCCTGGAATTCTCTGAACTGGATTCTGCAGCTTCCTCGACCTGGTGCACTTTTGAGGCTTTCTTCAAACAAGCAGCTGCTATATGCCCTTGTTTCCGACAGTAAAAACACTTTGCACCAGCAAATCGACAACTTTCCCCTGCTTTATGTTGTCGTCCACAGTGTCTACACCCCACTGATTTTATTTTGTCAATCTCCATCAGTTCGGTGCCCCTTGAGTGAGTTTGTCTAGACTCGGCCGCCTCTGGGTATAAGTCAGAGAAAGTTGCTTGGTAATTCAGACACATCTGTAATGTCACCTCGTAGGTTAGATCCTTCGTCTTCAGCAAATCCCTTCTCAATCTCTCATCACGTACCCCTAATACCAGCCGGTCTCTTAACTGACGTTGTAAATCCATGAAATTGCATTTCGCCCCGAGCATACTCATCGCGGCCACAAAATCCTGCACGCTTTCTCCATGTAATTGTGAACGTCGATGGAATTTTCCCGCTTGTAGAATTTCGTTTATCTCCGGGTCATAGAATTGATCCAAAACAGTAATAATCTCCGATAGCGGCACACTTGTAGGGCGGGCGGGAACAACCAGCGAAGCGATCAAGGCGAAAGTCTCCTTTCCGCATTGTGACAGGAACAAAGAACGCGCTTTTCCCGCCGATATATCCGAATAGCCCGCCGCGTCGAGTGCACACAACATCAATTCTTTGTAATCGCACCATTTATCAGTTTTTGGGTTAAAATGTCCGGGAAACACGATATTTGCCACATTCGACGCCATTACGACACACAATTATATTTATTAATTTACCGAAGTCGCCATTAAAGTAAACGCACAGCTAAGTCAGAACAAACTAAACTTTATTACATGTAGGTACCCACATTACAAATATATTACATAAATCTTAAAGGTAGGTATTCTCTAAAACTAAATATACCACAAATGACAAAAGTAGCTGACCATACTCGACATTTTTCACGTTTTACCAGGTTACATTTTGACCACAACACAACACACCCGATATCAAGTGATAAATGCGGCCAAAGGTTGATGTTTAAGATGATAAACACCATCGGAATGTTTGTAATTGTTCAGCCACTTTTGTTGTTGACTGTACATAATTAAAAATCTTAAGTTTTTCATATACTTTTGGGAAACCGGTAAGCAGATTTAATATAAAAGAAAAAAAAAATGAAATAAGTATATATAACACAAGTAATAATTTCGTTGTGTCTCAATTTGGCATGTCTAAAAGCAAAATCCGGCTAGGTGGAGCGATGACATACGCAAGATGGCTGGCAGCAGTTGGATAAGAGAAGCCGAAGATCGGGCTCAGTGGCGTACTTTGGGAGAGGCCTATGTCCAGCAGTGGACTGAAGTGGGCTGATTATGATGATGATGATGAAAAGTAAAATTGTCCATTTCTTGAAAAATTATGTCATTTATAATTAGGTGAAGTAGGTAGAAAAAGCATGTCTCTCTTGCTCTAACAAGGAATTTAATTAAAACCTAACTTCCTATCTTTTATTTCATTGAAAGGTTTATTGTGAATACTTGAGATATGTATAAATTATATCATTACCATGTTGCTTATGTGCCAGCATTGTTGCAGCAAAATGTATTTTAGCCATACAGATAATAATAATGAGAAATCTTAATTAATGTAGCAATATTACTCTTGAAACAACAAGAAAGCTTTGATAGCTACCGACATACTATAAATTATCTCTAAACCCTTATCTCCTGTTTATATTAACTTAAATGTGAGAAAAAGTGTCTCAGTTGTGACCTTGCTTTTTTTAGGTATAAATATCAAGATTATTTGTGTCTCTTGCCTCTAATATATTTATTGGTTCAAATGGATAAACAATGTTTAAAATATTTATTTGTAAATGTTTGCTTATTACTGTTTAATTATTTCTATAACAATACTTTGATACAAGATTTCCTATGGTTCTGGTGCCTCATGAATTACTAACTTCATTTTTATGTTTATGTAGGTCTTGTAGGTGTTTTTTAGTTTATATGTATATTATATATCATGAAAAAATAGTCACCAATAAAAATATTTTTTATACAATAAGCAATTTATAGTTGCACCATTTATTGGTTTCGTTGAAAGAATATAAGACCTTTTTAACTTGAATAGGTATATCAATGAATTAATTTACACAATTATTCATATTGAGTATCTGTATTCTTAAACAATAGTTTTATTGTTTGCTTAGCTGTCAGTAGGTAATATTTAAATGACTGAATCTATTTTTTTTATTTTGTAATATTTGTTGAAACATTAACCTCAACAAAAAAATCTGTTTGATTTTCGGTTTAACAACAAACATCCGACTTGAATTCTATGTACACCCATGTGGCTCCGTAGAATACTTTAAAAATGATCCTGTGTGTGCTTCTAAAATTATGATGTAAAATGATGATATTCATGTTTTCTAGGTCAAAGAATGACACAAAGTCTGCGTAAACAAGTATACAGCGCAATCTTAAGGCAAGAAGCTGCGTGGTTCGGCAAAAATTCTACCGGGGAGCTTGTTAACAGACTATCAGCTGATACACAGTTGGTTGGTCGTAACCTGAGCCAGAACGTTAGTGATGGATTGCGGTCTCTGTTCATGGTTGGAGCTGGAACGGGTATGATGGTAAAGAAATAATAGTTTACTTAATAATGACTTTACTTTTCTAACACTGGAATCTGGTTGGCGCAATATTAATCAAACTACATGCTCAGTAGTTTGATTAATATTGCGCAAACCAGATTTGACGACCGATGTGGCGCAATGGGCGGATAGCCGACTGCGAAGCGTGAAGTCGTGGGTTCGATTCGCGCTACAAGACAAATATTTGTGCATTGAAAAAAAAAACCGCAAGCAATCCTCGTAGTTTCTGGTACCCTAGATACAGGGAAACCTAGTTAGGGGTCAGAGCCTATGTATGTGATTGTGCGGGCATTATTAGTATGCTTATTGCAACATATTTTGCCAAATACATACTTTTTAATAAGCAAAACAATTTTTTGCTTCTCTTGATAATGGAAATAAATACAAAGTTGATAATTTTATTTTTTTGTTAAATTTTTAAATCTTGCTATACAAAGGTGAATGTGAATGTGTCACTATGTACTTTATCCTAATTTAAAGTTTGATGACTAGAAACCAAGACAAACATTGCCGCTAAGTAAGACCGAAGTCGTACAATTTCTATTGTACAATGGCTCACAATTACTCACCTACCAAAAAAATAAGGCAAGTGCACTATAATTACAAGGCTCAACATAGTCAAGTTTTAAAATAGATTTTTCACCTATTAACTTTGAGCAAAGAATGGCACCCTGTCGGTTCATCAATGACTACATCATAATTTTGCTTGCAACAACTTTATCTTGTACAGCTGGACCGTGACATACGCACATGCAACCAAACAGACAGGCGTGTGATTAGCCCTCTTTTTGAGTGTTAGAACTCTTGTTATGGACTCTTTAGCGAGGAACTCTAGAATGACGCTCAAGTGTTCATCAATGCTTGAGTAGCGATTAAGTGTGGTGTAGCGTGGCGCCATCCTCGGCCACATCGTCACTTAACATCAGGTGACTTGTGGTAAACGCTATCCTGTCAATAAGAAAAAAAAAAAATGATAATTATTTGTTTGTACTGACAGAGTCAAATCCGTACTCAAGTACTGAGTACAAAGTACTCAAGTACATTCTAGAATACCTGCCTAAGTGCATCCCTTGATAGGTCATGTTTAAAAAGGTGTAATTGATCATCTTTACCGTTACAGTTCTACATGTCCCCATCGCTGGCCATGATAGGGCTGTGCGTGGTGCCGCCGGTGTCAGTGCTCGCCGTCATTTACGGACGGTTCGTGCGGGGCATCACTAGGCAACTGCAAGACTCACTCGCTGAGACAAGTGAGGTGTGAACTAGATAAAACTTACTACTACTACATTTTCTGCATTCAGAGTTAATGCAAAGCCACAGAGAACACATGGTTAATTTTAACTAACCAGAAAGCTCTCGTTCTTTGTTTAGAATTATGTTTTTATTTTATGTAATGATGTCTGAGTGACGAGATAAGCTAGTCGCTCGCCAGATTGTAAGATTGGTAAGCGTCTCGCTTACCCATTCAGTGCCACACAGAATTCTGCAGCTACAGCTGTTTGTACACTAATAAGATTTTATTGGCCTGCATGTTACCGTTGTCCCGCTTCCCGCTCATTGTAAAGCGATGATGTGGTCGACAGTGTATTACGCTTTCCATTAAGGTTATAATTATAGCGATCGAGAAAATACAGTTAGATGCTTTCTACAGTGCCGGCATGTATCATTAAGCAATACAATTTTTTTTATATGTACTTTAAATTTTGCTGAATTAAATGTCATTGTTGTTAAGTATGACGTTAAAATAAAAACATATCAGCGAAACTTTCTGGGTAATTAAAGTGAACCCTGTTTTTTTTGGGAATAAGTGACGAGACAAGTTCAATCGCCTGATTCGATAATGTTCTATGCGGAACTGCAATGTGCTCGTGGCTCTGAAGTATTGTCTCACACGCCTAGTGACAACCTGTCTGCCCTTCAAACATGTCTGTTTGTACAGTATTTTCTGTAGTGCTAGCACACTACTGCTTGGCGATAGAATACCTAACTGACAAGGTGACACCCGGTAATACTTGAATCATTCAATGCACACACAAAACGATCTAATTTGATTTCAATACATGCAACGTTCAACGTTTCAACATTTCGCTTCCACATTTATAATGCGAACGGCGAAGGAGTGGAACACCTTGCGCCTTTGTTTCCCGATAAGTATAACTTGGGAGCCTTCAAGTCGAGAGTGAATAGGTATCTTCTAGGCAAGCATGCTCCATCTTCGGCCTCGTCATCACTTACCATCAGGTGAGACTGGGGTCAAATGCTTACCTTTCTCATATAAAAAAAACATGCCCGACATACGGTATGTAATGTATGTATGTAAACTACCTATTATTTGTTTCTTTAATTATTTATTTTTTGTTACTTTTTCCAGCTAGCGGAAGAGAAAATATCGAACATAATGACTGTAAAAGCATTTAGCAAAGAGCAAAAAGAAGGCGAGTCTTACGGGCGGAGGATAGAGAACGTGTTACAACTAGCCTACAAGGAGTCTTTAGCCGTCGGGAGCTTTTATGGTCTGGTGAGTATTGATTGACCTGCCCACGGCTTTGCATGCGTGCTATTTTTTTCTTACAATATTTAACACCATTTGACAACCCTAGGAAAGTAATAAAGTTAAAATTTGTATGGGAAAGTATAATTTATCTTATTGCGTTTGGCTTGGCAGTTTGATCCATTCTCGTCATTCCACACATTCATCTCAACATTCTCATCTTCGCTACGTGCAATTTCCTCTCAACCGTCTTCTTCACAGCCTAACATTCCGATCCATACCTATATGGCGACAGGTCTTATTACGGATTTCTAGATTCATGTTAAGTTAAGGCGCATCCGTGAATCATAAGTTGATTCTGTGACCTGTCGCCATTTCATCCACCCTGAGTTGATCCTATGCCCAACGTCCCGTAAAACCGTTTTCAAAATCATCGGCAGATTTTTGAACGTCATAGACTTATAACGTTCCCACTGCTGGGACTCTGACCTTTTTTCAGAGAGAGAGAGATAGTATGGGCCATAATCTACCATGCACGCCCAGTGCGTGTTGGTAGACTTGGTAGATGTCGCATGCCCTTGAATTTTGTGGTTCTTGGACATGCCATTTTCCTCACGATGTTTTTAAAATGTTTTTTTAGTTTAAGAATGTAAAAGTAAATAAATAAAAAATTAATTTGCAGACTGGGCTCGCCGGGAACACAATAATAATCCTCGTCTTGTACTACGGAGGCGGCATGGTCGCCACAGAACAGCTAACCGTCGGAAACCTGACGTCGTTCCTCCTGTACGCCGCGTACGTCGGCATTAGCATCGGTGGACTTAGCACATTCTACACAGAGTTAAATAAAGGCGTTGGCGCAGCAACCAGGCTCTGGGGCATTATTGATAGGGAGCCTAAAATACAGTCTATAGGTTGGTATTTCAATATTGTTCAAGCGAAAGTTTTTGAGTGAGTTAGTGTGTATGTTTGTTACTTTTTCACGCTGCAAAAGTTCAATGAGTTTGTCTGAAATTTGGAATAGCTTATACCCTGTTCTGATTGAATTTGGTATGGAAAAGGTTTGGAACAGAGAGATATCATAAAACATTTGTATGAAAACGCTCACAGCACTCGCTCTAGCGGTAACTACAGGTAACTAAAATTATCATACAATTTTGCGGTTGGTAAAATCTGGTACTCTTCTTGACACTCGTAATAGTGTAATGCGCAACCGTGACGCTTACTATCAGCCGAGCGACATGCTCGTCTCGTCACTCAGTTGCATAAAAAAAATTAATTATAAAAGATTTTTTTTAAATACCTACTACAATCTAAATTTTAATTCTAACAAACCGCTACGCAGTAGGTACAATTAAAACTGCAATTCAATTATTGTTATATCAAAGAATATATTGTCCTAAAAGAATGGAAATTGTTCAATTATTTACGCCGATTTTCCTAATGGCGAATGAATGAATGAATGTTTATTTATTTCTTGGAACATAGGTTACATTGGTTGGTCGCTTAGCTAAAGCTTCTCTACGTTCAACTTTACAGTTGTACAAATATTTATAAATGTATTATTACATTACATATGCCTGCTTACTCTTATAAATTAATAGATCTCACAATTACACAAAGAAAAAAAAAACGAAATGTCACACATTCACACAAGTAAATAATAAAATAAAAATAAATGTATAGTAGTTAGAACGTCCAATCCTATCTCTTTTTCCAGGAGGCCTAAGACCCGAAAGTAGACCGAAAGGCGAAATAATCCTCGATAACATCCACTACTCGTACAACGATCAGCCTCTCATCAAGGGATTAAACCTTCACCTACATCCCGGGAAGTCAATAGCACTGGTTGGCAGGTATAATTAAATCTATATACATAATAAGATAACAAAAACAGATATAAATGTAGCATCTGTCGCCATGCACATATCGGTTCTGGCAACCTCAAAGTCAGTTCTCAATCCAGGCGTACCGTGGATCACATCGTCACTTAACATCAGGTGACTTTTTTGCATGCTGAAATATAGTTTTTTTTATATCTCTTAACCATGTGTACCGTAAGTGTTATTGTTGCAAATAAACATAGTTCACTCTATAAACAGATGAGTTTGTTTTACATATTTACGCCTTGGCAACGCCCTTAGTGTTGCAAATGTCCATAGGCGACAGTGACCGCTTACCATGAGGCGCGCCGTCGGCTTGTTTGCCATTCTATATACAAAAAAATTATATACATAAAAACACCATGCTTATACATTTATAATTTATTTTCTTATTATTTTAGGTCTGGGTGCGGCAAGAGTACCATAGCGTCACTGATTCTGAGGTTGTATGACCCAGAACAGGGCAGAGTATTGCTGGATGGAATAGATATCAGAGAGTTGGATCCGGTTTGGCTGAGGAGCCACATTGGTTTTGTTAGTCAGGTGAGTTGATCATTTTCATTCAACACACAGGTCGCGGGTTCGATTCCAATACAGGACAAACATTTATGCATCTATAATATAAAAATGAATCGCAAAATGTGTTGGTAAGCGCATAACTCAACAACGCCTGGACCAATTTTGCCAATTCTTTTTTTAAAATGTTCGTTGAAGCCCAAGAATGGTTTTTACGGCGAGAAAAATCTGAATAATTGCCGGGAAAACCCCTAAAAACAGCCCTTTTCTTTTTCCCATACAAACGTTTTCTTCCTAAAATGTAGAGCCAATTTGAACTTTAATACCATACCATAAAGTTAGAGAGGTTCCGGGAAGGCAAAACAATTGAGTGACGTTAGTATCGTATAAATATTGATGTCTAATTTCAATAAAAGTAGAGATCTTTACTAAAACTCCAATAATGTGTGTATTATAATTTTTAATGATTTTTTTGTTAAATACCCGTGCGAAGCCGGGGCGGGCCGCTAGTTGATAATAAAAGTGCAATTATTTATTTTGTGTCCCCAATTTGCGTAATTTCTGATACCATGGGGAATCCTAGTTAGGGGTCAGAACCCATGTATGTAATTGTGTGGACGTTAAACGACTTTGTTTTAATTGGAATAGAATATATCGTTTATTCATGACTACAGACAATAGACAATAATTAACCCAATAAAGGCATTTGTTTGTCCACCGATTCTGAGTTAGATATTTATCGACCAACCATGAAACGTTTGTCTTGCGTGAAATATCTATTTAAACTATTATAAAATTGTCACTAAGCCAATTCTTTAGATTCAAATGATGAATAGTGATGAATTAATGTAGCATGTGTATGTGGCTTAGCCGTATTAATTGAATTGAATAAATAATAATAATAATAATATCTCGGTCCTTATAGCTAACAGTGTGATTTTTAGAGACATAAAACTTATGACTCGAGTTATTTTTTGTAGTCTCAAAAGTGAAAACACAAAACACGATATGAATAAAAAACCCAAAAATACTTTGTGCTTCACATAATTCATGTTAGATATTCACTTTTAGGTATTTCAAATACTTTTTACGTTAGTAGATAGGTAATAGATTTTGAATAACGTTATGTTTTTCGTTTTAAATAACAATTATATATTTGGTGCTGCACTCATTCAGTCTCTTTTCACACGTGTAAAACGTATGCATATAACGCTATCCTTTTTACTGCGGTCTGCATAGGTTCTACATTTAGCGATGAAACATGAAAATGTTCTTTGTTTTAGGAGCCCGTGCTATTCAGCGGATCGATAAAGGAAAATATTTTGTACGGAGCACTTGATGATGAAGTACTTGAAGATATCAAAGATCCAAAGGTAAGACCGCAAAAAGAAAGTTACGGCATGCAATCAAGCATGTTAAGAAATACACTATGAAAATGAAATTATAAAATGTATATACCAGTAGGTATATAAGCACGCGTCAAGGCGTAAAAGCGACATGTTTGGTATAGAACTCACAACGAAGCGCTTTAGCGCGGCCCTAGATTGCGATATTATTACCGCGTGCTAAGCACGCATTCTGTTTGACCAAGCCTTATGACAGGCTCACGGGTCTGTTACAGCGACTTTTGTATTTGACCGTAACATACACAATTTCATCATCTTCTCTCTTACTTCTAGCCTGTTCTCAGAGAGATAGAGAGAGAGAGAGAGAGAGAGAGAGAGTATGGGCCGTAATCTACCACGCTGACCCAGTGCGGTTTGATAGACGTTGCATTCCCTTGAATGTTGTGGTCCTTGGACATGCCTGGGGCTGAGAGGATTCGAACCCTGTATCGCACGCATTTCCTTTCGGCCATTATCGCTCTCAATACACAATATGCTACTCGTGTTTAGAAAGAGCCAGCGTGGATGTCAGCGGCACGTACTGCGCACTTGCACGAGTTGGTGGTGTCGACGCACGAGGGCTGGGAGAGACAGGTGGGCGCCCGCGGCGGTCAGCTCAGCGGCGGCCAAAAACAGCGCGTTGCCATAGCAAGGGCTATTGTCAAGGTAACCTTACTATATTATTACTAGTTGCGCCTCGCGGTGTCACCCGCGTTTTCACGTTACCCCGCAGGTACCTTTTTCCGAGATAAAAAGCCTATATGTCAATCCAGAGTCTATTCTATCTCCATTCCAAATTTCATCAAAATCGGTTTAGTAGTTATGGTTATACGTGGTAACAAATATTTACACACACACAAACTTTCGGATTTATAATATTAGTAGGATATTACCTGCTCGAGCTAGGCGGCGAAGAAGACTGATGAAACAAAATTGCATGATTGTAAGTTGTTATTATTGTTGATGGGAATTATAGTCCAACAGCTTTGGGGTAATCAATACTTAGGTAAAATTTAAAGTCTTGAATCATTCGCTGATATATCAAAGCAAAGTTTCAACTGCTGGTCCTACAGACATGAAATTAGAGGATAGGTTCCGTTGACAGCGTAGTGTAGAGGTATCCCAAAAAAAAGTATTTGTTCAAATCCTAAAAGGAGTAAAAAGTGTTTATGGAAAAATATATGCAGGTCACTAGTTCATAAGTAAATAACCTAAGTAAAACATTTCACGTTTGTTCCAGAACCCGAAAATCCTTATACTCGACGAAGCTACCTCAGCGTTAGACGCGTACTCTGAATATTTAGTCGACAAAGCGCTGAAGGAAATCAGCAAAGATAGAACTGTTCTGACCATAGCTCACAGGCTGAGCACAATACAGAACGCGGATGAAGTAGCCGTGCTAGAAAATGGTGTCATAGTAGAAAAAGGTGCTTACGCGGAACTGATGGCGAATCAAAACGGATTCTTTAGGCAACTGATCACACATCAAGCGTTCGCGAAGAAATCTAGAACAGCGGACAGCCAAAATACGTAGCTGTTGTGACGCTGTTGTTATTGTGAATGGACAGTCTTATTAGGTGCCATCACTAGTCCAACTATGATATGGGTACATAGAAAAGTAAAAAGTTAAACTAGTGAGAACAAACCTTTTTTATTGTTGACTATTTATTTGTTTGTTATCATTTGGGTATTTGATTATTGGGAAATGTATATTTTGTTGTTATGAATTGATATCACAAAATTATTGGTAGTAAGTATATTTTTATTTTTAATTTGAATCTTCTGACAAATACATTTGGTATGTATAATTATGTTTCGAAAGCCATTATGTTCTTACCATACACTTCCTGTATTTATAGTAATTATGGGAATCAAACCTAACTACCATTAAATAGGCAATGTATCGGGTACTGTTTACTGTTCGTTTTGTAAATATTACTATGTCGTCGCAATCAACAATCTATTGGCTTTTTCAAAAGCCTAAAAAATATAGTTTTTGTTATTGCGACAAGGTGGTGTTTGAAAACCTATAATAAAGCACGAGTAAATATTTATGTAATATATGTATGTTAATAATATTATTGTGATGTACAAAATTATATTAATGATGTTATGATGACAATAGAACAAATTATACATAATGGAATATTTTAAATTGTAGATTCTTGAGTTACATATTATTTAATATTATTTTAGACCATAAGTTTGAAATCACAGAGTGACAACGGGTAAAGGAATATATACTTATGTCGTGACTCAAAAGTAATATAAAATGTTGTTATTATATTATGTTTTCGTTTTATTTGATATTTTGCTGTGTACAGTATAATTACAGTGTAATAATATAGAGTTACAAAATTATTTAGTCATTTAGGTATCGGTTGCGATTTATTGATTACGATTATCGGGCTTAATTAACGACGATTGCGAATAACAGTAAGTTAATAATCGTCGATTTCGAACTCTCGCAATCGTTACCTAAAAATATAAAAATTGTCCTTCCAAGTTAAAAAAAAAATTTCAAATATTCATGATGAAACCACAGCTTGGTGATAGGGAATTTTATAGCGCTCGCCTGGCTAGTGACCACCGTCGTTAAGCATCTATCGGTGTGTTCCAGTAGTCTCATTTCAGAGCCAGTTCCTAGCCCAAGCGTAGCGTGGCGCCACCTTAGACCACATCAAATTAGTATAACGCGACCTTGTGAAATCAAAAACAATTATTAAATTAATTAGTATTTAATTGTCACGACATTTTAATATGGATAACAAATTAACAGCTTACGAATATCGTGTGCACTGGTAATTTTTGCGATATGAAATGAGAACATTTCAATAATTAGTCAACGTTAAGCCTCCTTATTAGAAAATGCCCTACAACTACGAGTATATCTATAGTTTCATTATGATGTTTTTCTGTAAGATTCAAAATCATGGTGTACGAATTGCAAGCGGGCGTGGCTACCACTGAGCCCAACCTATAATTTAGTGTTATATCTGTCAAGTATTTATACTTACATACAAGTATAAGTAAGTATACCCGCACAACTACGTCCGCGTTTTCAAAAGGTTGTTGTATCTTCGATATTACGGTGCGATGGGACATAATTTTTTTTATTATGTGACCTGAAAACCGCATCAAAATTTGAGGTTTCGAGTCTGGAGATGTAAGAAAAGAGTAAATTGTGCACATCAAAGATTTAGATTCAAATACTAAATTAATGTTCCTGGTAGTTTTAAAAAATATCACAGATTAAGTAAATAAGGAAATATCCTCAATGTACAGAAATGTGCGGTCAAAGTTTCATAATAGTGGATATGCAAGTACTTGCTGCCACCTACCAACAGCAAATGGCCTTGTACGAAGAAGGCACGTTCAGTTATCAATCACAAAACCGGACTAGTTATGTAGGGTAGGCGTGTAATGCTAAGTACCCTATTGTAGTGCATATGTACGTATTTACTCATTACTACGTTGATAACAGCCGTAGCGTAATCTTGTTTGTTTCTACTTTTTCGTCACAACAATAAACAGTTTAAATATGTAAGTGGACCTTGCCCTCAGTGGCTGCGGGGAACGCGCCAAAACAAAACTAGAGTGGAGGCGGCGGCTGTACGTCATTTACGTACGGTCGCTGCACGGTAAACACACGCGGAAAATGTCGCTAAAAGTTTTACGCGGCAACCTTGCGCGCCAAGTTTTGAACTCGACGAGAAATGGAAGGAAAAAATCTAGTGCTAATTCTCTTTTGTTATGTAGAGCTTTAGCTACTCAAACAGCACCTAAGACGGATCTTAAACCGTTGAATTCACCGTGGGGTGAAATCCAAATTGGAAAGGAATCATTGACGGAATACGTTTTCTCGGACGTCGAGCAATGGGCGGACACACCCTCTGTGGTAAGTTTTTAAAATATTTTTTTAGTACATAATGCTTAGAGTTTTCAGCCAGTTCTATTTTGCATTAGACATGAATAATATTTTTTTTATTATTATTTTTAACCGTCGAAAAACAAAAGAAGGAGGTTTTCAAGTCGACTTCTAAGTATATATTTATTAAATGTATGACTATGCAAACTTTTTGTCTAACGTGTAGTGTTTAAAATGTTTATTGTTTTTATTACCAAGCTGACCTGGTTATATTTATAATTCTGGCAGTGGTAAAATGTGGAAATATGCGTAAAAAATGTCGACTTTGGACTTAACAAGTCGTGAGAAGCATGGTATTTACTTCTACATAGAATATAAAATACTACATGAGCATCAATTAAAAGCCATTAAAGTGAAGCAGTGCAGTACAATTATTCCGAGTACAAAGTTCAGTGCGCTACATTTATACGGATATTAGTGATAGGGCGTCGTATAAATAGTTCCGATTTGAAGGTTGAGGTTGCCATGAATGCTTGGCACGGTGATCATGTAGAAAATGGAAAGACACTGACATCGCCATGCGCACAACAAAACAATTCGAGAAATGAATACCTGTGTTAACACTTCAGAAGCAATCCAAATAAAAAAGTTGATGTATAATATACGTACCTACAAGAACACGTACCTGCTACACAATTTTTCATGCGTGCGTCGAAAGAATTTTAAATCCATTATCTTGATCATCATTATCATCATCAACAGCCGGAAGAAGTCCACTACTGAACATAGTCCTCCCCCCTTGACTTGAACGCCACCATGAACGGCTATTAGCCATTTGCATCCATCAGCTCCCTGCGACTCTTACCGAAGTTCTAGCACATAATATTAAATATAGGTACTAAAACTAAAATAACTAAGTAATTAACTAAAATTAAGATTTTTATGAAAGAAAATTTAGAAGGAGATTGAAAGTATTTTTGTATGCGAGACTAGCAAGTCGCTCGACTGATGGTTAGCGTCGTGCTTGCCCATTAGAGTTCTGTGCCACCTAGAATTTTGAACTTCAACAGTTCAAAACCCTGTGCGGCGATGCACTGCGCTCGTCGAACTGGGATAGGTAATGTTAGATCTCTATAAACCCTTGTAATTTCATTGGATCATTGTTGTTCAATTCGGAACATAGCAATGTTTACATACTACACTGAGAAAAAAAATCGGACTTTCCTTCTGAGTCTTACATTCTAAGACCGATTTCTTCCCTTTGTTACCTTAGATTTCCTTCTGAATAACAAATCCTTTTGATTTAGAAGGAAAACGTTATTTCGGAAGGTCTTTTTTCTCCGTGTAGGTACTGCTTGGTCTATTAAGTAGGCTACTTTTTATACCGGAAAAAGGTTCCTGCCGGGATAACGGGAAGACGCGGGTGAAACCGCGGGGCGCAACTAGTCTATCATATATAAGAAAGTTAACAATATTGATTGTGAATTTCATTCTGCAACATGTGCGTTTAAGGAAACATATTTATGAGAATGAGAATAAATGGGAATAAATAAACATACATAACAATATATCTAAAGCTTAATTATAAAAAATAGATGTAGTAACTAGGTTATTGTGTTGTAAGAGGTAAACGAGGAGCATGGTCGCTCTAATAGCCTTTGGACAGGAAAACCATTAATTGAATTAAATACATGTTCTTTCTGTGCATCTTTAATAACAAACAACAAAATCAAATTTATTTATTTAAATTTATAAAATCTAATAACATTAATTTAAACAAACACATAGAAAGTTCAGCTTTTATTTATTAGGCACCTCCTAAACAACACAAAAAAAATTGAAAGAAGACCTACTTACCTACTTCCTTTTTCTTTTTTACCCTTCACGAGGGCGTAGTCGCGGGGTGCAACTTATAAGGACCAATATATATCTATAGAAAACAAAAACGTTATATCTAAATATACGTAGGTACATCTATCAATAGCAAAATCTTTGCTAATGTGTACTTTCTGATATTTCAATGCGAACAACGCGATGTTTGAGACAGGTGTCATCACCCAACATACCTCTATTCGTGCCCTACGTATGAGTTGGTAAGTAAAGTAAATAGATAGGTAGGTTACTCATACTTCTCATAGTCAGAATACACGAAACAGCATTTATTTACAAATTTGTTTACTAGGTAAATACGAATTAGTTTTATCGCTTCTGAAGAACCAATGCTGAGCGTTCGTGTGCCAAATACTTTTATCTTTGGGGTTATTTCAATATCATACTCTGGACTACGGACTCTGTTCGTTTTTCAAGTAACGATCAAAGTCCAGGCAACAAAATATCGATAAAGTAGAGTTGCTACGAAAATAGTGCGATGACCTGTTGTGGTAAATAAAATTATCTATTTTTATCAGGTTGTTCATACTAATTTGAATCGTATCACTTGAGTGTACAAATCATATTGTTTTTAAAAAAAGATTTAAGGCGGAGATTACGAGATCAGTTTGAAAATTCCGGTTAGTTACAACCACTTTTCTCTGCAACTGTAATTGTAATAATAATAATTATAGGTAGTGTATAGTCTATGTCTTACAATATTGTGTAGTAATACCTCCAGTACAGAAGGCCTTTGTGGAAAAATAAAATACAATAAGTACCTACTCGAAAGAGCTTTCAAGCTATTTTTTTGTTCAGTCGCCTGCGGGGTTAAACTACTGAGACCCGGGCCTCAAGCTGCATCAGTGGATGCTATAATTTCTTATTATTAGCGTAATATATTTTTAAATTATATTGACAAAGAAGCAATGTTAAAGATAATATATTAGCAATTCGTAAGTTGCGCAGTACCTAGGTGCAGTGTCTATACGTAGCTACTACCCCCCTTTGTTCATAAAAAGATTAAGAATCCGTTATAACCATTTTTAGTAAAAAATCTGTTTTATCTACTGGGGCGTAATTACCTACTTATCACGTCAGCGTAAACGAAAGAAAACAAACTTCGACTAAAATGGGTTTATCTGGCGACCGATTATTTTTCTACGAGGGCCTTCGTTTTACTCCTCGTTTTATTTCATTATCTACTAGGGATAAGTGTGAGTTAAAGTAGATACATTTTACGCACGGTACGAAATTACCTGTATCAAAAGGTTCAATAAACCTTTAAAACCTGTTCATAGATTAATATTGCAGTACAACTTTCAATCGTGACTAGGTACTCCTACGAGTAGGTAGGTTTGTACTTAGATGTACCTACCCATGAACTGTGATATATGGTACCTGTCTATTACCTACTTATGCTGTATATCTACGAGATTTCTTTACAAGCATTTGCTGAATCTTCTCATTTTTGTAAATTAGATTTTATTTAGAACATTGAAAACTAGTCTAGAACTTCATAAAATCTTCTTTTGTCTGGTACTAACGCATTTTGATACCATCCTAATGGATTGTCTTAAGCTAATGCTTTAGGAACTGATCGTTCTCCTGAAGCCAATTGCTACGTTTCGCCCTAATCATGTATACTCATTCTCCAGACATGTGGTGCATCAGGTCGCGGCTACGACTATGGCATGATGCGTATGATGATCGAGCGCTGCGCCGGAGGACTTCTAGGTGCTCTGAAGCTGTCTCATGGAGAACGGATAGGCGTCATACTGCCCAATCTGCCGGAATTTACTGTCCTCGTGCATGGAGCCATGAGGGCCGGTCTCACTGTCACATTTGCCAACCCACTCTATACTGCAGGTTAGTATAGACTAGACCAGTAGTTCCCAAAGTATGGCTCGCGAGCGAATATTGGGTGGGCCCTGAAAATAGGACGATAGAGCGACCGACCGGGAAAATGGGCGGGCAACCACTGACTGTGACGGCTATATTGACAAAAAAGAAGAAACAAATGCATTCTTCTCATTAAAAAATAGCACTCCATATATATCTATATAAATATTAACACTTTACAGTCCTTCATTCAAATTGTTAGGAACTTTTTGTTAGGTGATCCAGTCACCTTTGGGAACCACTGCTTTACGGCCGTTCCCAATAACCGATCTATCCACGGTTTGCCCTATTGGAGATAGACATTTGACTTAAGCTCCTTAAAAGTAATGACTAACAGTTAGTAAAAACCAGCTATAGATATAGATAGGCCTATATGTATTGAGTAGGTACCAATGAACTTTTAACAGGAGTGCAGTGTGATTCACTTGTCTTAGGTACTTTACCTCAATTAGTTGCAGCTGTTTGCTTGCGGTTAAATCATACTTATCTACACATTCGCTGCTATTTATGACTGTTATACACGTGACAGTTTCGATTATCACAAATTATCGTCCTATTTCTGTCATGTATTAAACTTACTTTATAATGTACTTATTTCAATACTATTATATATTCTGTGATTCATGCTGTCATGTCATCAACATCATTATTCATCATCACCTTTATCTATGAGGTTACCTACCCATGAAAGAAGCATCAAAATCGGGTCTTCTTAGGTATCTACATCAGGAGACACCTAAAATATACCTACCTAATTGTAAAAACTCATAAGATGAGGTAGGTAATACCTACTAGGTATATATTAGAACAGTTAAAAACATCTCAATATGAATTGATGCATTTTTGAAGATTGCATGTTGGCATGGGTTCACTACCTATAGCAAACTGATTGCTGCAACTAGGTCAATGTTTCCCAACTATACTATACATACACCCCACATACTATTTATTACACATCAGGAGCAGAAACTATACTATCTATAAATACTTACACTGATTAAATGCATTATTTCGTAGTTAATGGTACCTATGCCAATATTTATCATCTACATTCATTTTGATAAACATATCGTATAAGCTTTCCGATCAAAGGTTGCCTGTGACAAGTCAAAGTGAATACTTTTGAGTATTTCCTTCCTGCCTGTTATAATATTGTTGTTTACTCAACCTGTTTTCCTAATACATTGGCTATACCCGCGTATTATTGATGTATAGAACTTCCCAACTCATCTCAATAGACATTAATTAGAAGGTAAAGTATCTAAGAGTTCTATTTGGATGCATGTTCAATCGTATCTTATGATATTTGAAATCCTTTTAGAAATCGGATTAAAAAAGTTTTTTTTTCATATTTACATTGACATACCTTTATTTAAACATTTTGGATAGATATAAAGGTTAATTAATTATCTACAATACCTACCGATATCAGTATTATGATACAGATAGTGTCTGCAATGCACTATAAACACTGTGACTAATTATAAGGTCTACTCCGTCTACTCTAGATACAGAGAGAGATAATACGTCACGACTCGCCAGCTAGACAATCGCGAGTCTAGCTAGAACTCTAGATGCCTAAGTGTCACCTATAAATAGCTTGAATACCTACGTATCAGCTAATCATACCCGCACACGAATAGAATTACCTACGTCCATATCTACATATAATAACTTGTATGATTTCTATATCTATATTTATGTAGGTATTCCATTATTTATTACTTAGAATATTATTACATTATAATTTTATCAACTTCCTCTTTGCCAATATTTACCTATTTGTACAGTGTAATACTATTAGGTATACACTACACACACTTGAGAGCCAGTTCCCAGTCCAGGTGTAGCGTGGCGCCATCTTCGACCACATCGTCACTTAAGATCAGGTGACTTGTGGTCAAACGCTACCCTGTAAATAGTAAAAAAAAAAAAAAAGGTATAATTTTACATAACTAACTCCGATGGCTCAGCGACCCAAAGTGTGTCTTGGCCTCCGAAACGAGAGAGCGCCACTCACTCATCTCTATCTTGAGCGATTTCAGCTCAGTTGAGAGTCTGGAGCTCGCGCAGGTCGGCATCCACCGCGTCCTTCCAGCGGTATCTAGGGCTTCCGACCGGCCTACGGCCATTCGGTCGTCCCAAATAAGAACGATTTGCCGCCCGATCCTCCCCCATGCGGACTACGTGGCCAAGCCAACGTAGTCGGTGCGATTTAATTTCACTGACCACGTTGGGCTCGCCCAGTAGATCTTCGATCTCCTGGTTTTTCCAGATGCTCCACGTGCCATCTTGCCGGCGAGTTGGTCCTAATAACTTACTTACTTACTTACTGTATAATTAAATGCAGAAAATTAATGTTGAAGGGTTCGATTTATCTAAATGAATTTATCGTAATAGCTCGAAACTGTGAAGGAAAACATCGTGAGGAAACCGCCATGCCCAAGAACTGCAACATTCAATAATAATAATAATAAGTATAGTTCTTCGTGTTATATTACAACCTTTTTACCCCACAGAGGAAGTGAAACGCCAGTTCGCTGATTGCAACGTGAAATGCATCGCTACCATAGAGCTGTTCATGCCGATCGCAGCAGAGGTCAGCAAATCGCTCAAGGACTACAAGGGAACCATATGGGTTGGGGGAGAAGATGATAAGGCACAAAGTACGTACATTCATGTTTGTACAAATATAATATTTACAAAAAAACTGACTTCAGGTTCCCCTTGATTTATCTGGGATGCCATCATCAGATCCTGATTTTCTTATCATGGTACCACTCTTGGGATATTGCATAATGATAGAAACAAATATATTTAATGAAGTTAGAAAAGTGCAACGTGAAAGGGCCCGAGAACTGCATCGCCTAGGGGCCCTGACAGTAGGGTTAATCCGGCCCTGACCGTACTATCCTAATATGGAATGGATGCAGCTTCATGCACTGCGTTCGTCACCCTTAGATATTAGATGAGACAGGTACTTGTTTCCTGGGCCGGATTAACCATTAGGCAGAGTAGGCAACTGTACGCTTCAAGAAAAAAGAAAATAACTTTTCATCCAACAAGAATACGCATAATTAATTTCCTTTTACTTGTTTTTACCATAAGTGTATTTTAATAAGTAAGAATAGGTTAAAGGAAAGGGGCCCTGAGAACTGTATTGCCTAAGGGCCCTGACTGGGTTATTCCGGCCCTGCTTGTTGCTAATATATTGTACCTACTATAGACATTATCCATTCCTGTTAATATAAGGTCAGATAGCTAAATCTAGCCTAGTGGTAACGCTGTAATTTCTCGTCTATCTCTAGATGTGTTCGGTCTCCGCACTCTTCTGATGGCAGACCACAAGGCCGATATTCCTGATGTCAACTGCGACGACGTCTGTCTCATCCCCTACTCCAGCGGCACAACGGGCATGCCTAAAGGCGTAATGTTGACGCACAAGAACTTGGTGTGCAACTTGAAGCAGGTCCGGTGTCCGAAGATGATGAAGTATAATGGGGAGAAAGGTAATTATAATAATTGCGACTTCACAAATCCAACTTCTCATTTACTCCTAGCTGTTCCCCGCGGTATCACCCGCGTGGACTACAGTTTATCGCGATAAAAAGTATCCTATGTCCTTCCCCATTTTTCAAACTATCTCCAATACCAAAATTCATTAAGGTCGGTTCAAAAGGTCTTAAGTTTATCGGTTTTCCCTTTATCTAAGCTGATGATGATATGAGAAATACACCCTGTAGCTATGCAGGGACTAGAGCTCAAGGATTAAAAAAAATAGGTACTTTTTGGCAATGTTTCATGTACTTAATCAATTACTCTGTGTAGGCAAAGGCGATGTAATTTTGACGGTGCCTCCATTCTTCCACATCTATGGTTTCAACGGGGTTCTAAACTACAACTTATGTTTGGGATACCATGTCGTCACAATGCCCAGGTAAGCAACATTTAAATAAGGCACCTACTTATTTTACGTCTTGATTAGGTACGAACACGTTACCTGTGTGATAGATATTACCTATCTGTCATACAATTTAAGACACCATCGCTATTTCTTAAGAAAATTACAGAGTTAATTAGGTATCATTTTAGAAAGATCTCGACAGGGGATTTGCACTATTTTCATACATATTATTCTGCCGCTAAACACATCTTCAATTACGGGCACATGAGGCTTAGGTACATACCTCCTTTGCCTCAACGTGACGGCACCAATGCAACTCTGCGTAGTTGTTTGTTTAAAAATAATAATATTACATATCCATAAAATCTTATGCTCATTAGCCAGTGTCAAAGTATAATAGGTACAAGGAATCCTAGTTTGTATCTGTTTAGAACTTATGTAAGTAGGTCAGAACCTATCCATGGCATAGTGTAAGCAGATACGAAGTATCCTCACATAAAAAGAAATTACACAACTAGAAAAAGTACTAGCTAGTTAGTTATCTGTTGTCTTGAAGACATCGCTTTGAGGGATAAGACCGCTCTTTGTGATACTTACCTACCATCATTAAGTTTTATTTTTGTTCTAGTTTTCAATTTCTCTGTATTGTGGCGTACCAATTAAGAGTTAGCCTATCTATCTGATCTGTATCTGAGTCTAAATCAAATAGTGTTTAAAAAATGAGCATCACTTTCTTTTAAGATTCACTCCAGAAGACTACATAAAGTGCCTGGTTGAATACGAGCCGACCACTCTGTTCGTCGTGCCTTCACTCCTGGCGTTCTTAGCGACGCATCCTTTGGTGAAGAAGGAGCATCTGCAATCTGTCGACACCATCATGGTCGGAGCAGCCCCTACCACTGATAGTATGCTTGAAAAGTTCCTGCTAAAAGTGGAAAAGACGAAGGACCAGATTAAACTTTTACAAGGTAAGGCAGACTTCCGTATCTGCCGCTCCTCTCTGAACATAAGTGTCTCAGGGTTGTTAACATTCCAGAGATCTGCTTCTACATATGCACTTAGTTCAGAAAATATATTGCACTATCTGCGCCCCGCGGTTTTATCCGCGTCTTCCCGATGTCCCGCAGTAACCTTTTTCCGGGATAAAAGTAGCCTGTGTTAATTCAGGGTATAAGGTACCTCCATTCCAAGTTTCACTCAAATCCGTTCAGTAGTTTTTGCGTCTAAATAGCGGATGGCGATAATTACTTTTTAAGCTAAGTAACCTAAGTAATAACAGGTTTAGAGTAATGACTAATCATCATTAATTTTGTGTTGCGTGCATTATGTAATTGTTTAGGTTTGAGAAAGCATACCAGATTAGGTATACCTACTGGTTTCACAGCCACATCGTAGGTCTTAATCGAAGGCAGCATTTTACTTTGAAAGTTAGCAATTATTATGTTTATAAAACCTTATAGGTACCTAGATATTTTAAATGTACCGAAACAAAAACAAAATATTAACGGTTGCCGTTTCTTCGAAATTGCCCTTCAGCGAAAGTCAAATCAAATCTTGGTCCTTTGTTAACCACATTAATTTTCTAGCAACCCTTTCCATTTTCACCAGTATCACTTTTTAGTACTTTTACCTATAAACTGACCTTCAATCCCTATATTCTAGGCTACGGCATGACGGAGAGCTCTCCGGTCACCCTGATGACCCCGTACGTGTACCCATACAACAAGGTTGGCTCAGTGGGGCAGCTGGTGCCCAGCACACAGGCTCGCATCCTGTCGCTGACTACAGGAGAAATGTTGGGGGCTCACAAATCTGGGGAGCTGTTGTTGAAGGGGCCACAGGTGGGTGTGAGCATATCTACCTAGTCATCGATATATGACACTGCAGAGAATATGACACAATCACGGTACACGAAGAAACGTGTAGTAAGTAGTTATACGTGTAGGTATGTTTCGCTGTTGAGAAAATAATTAGTGGGCCTCATATCTGTTGAATTCGAATGAACTGTATACCTACCTACCCTAGTTCTATTTTGGCCCCGCACTTAGGTATGTACTGGTGCGCGGTTTCGTCCTCTTGGATTAATCGACCGCGATAAAAAGGCATCCTAAATCCTTCTCCAGGGTTTAAACTATCTTCTTAACAAATTTCATCAAAATCGGTTCAGCGTTTTAGACGTGGAAAGGTAACAGACAAACAGAGTTACTTTCACATGCGTTTACAATCGCTCAAAATGACGTGACCAACATCGCGAGGAAACCGGCATATCTACCATTCACAAATTTTTATTACACGCAATATTTACCAACCCGCACTGAGACGAGCGCTTATAGCGCCTTTTTCTGCATGGCCTGAGCTCAGTCCAAGCAGCGTGATGAGGTAACTGCAGGGTAGGTTATAGTAGGTATCGATACCGCATCATCGTCATTTGGGCGTCTTAGACATCAGGTTCAGCTGAGATAGTATCTACATGATGAAACGTAAGCTTATGGCACATACCTACTATATAACCACAACTCTACACTATTATTTGTTCCAGGTGATGAAAGGCTACTGGAATAACGAGGCAGCCACGAAGGAAACAGTGGACGGCGACGGCTGGCTCCACACCGGCGACGTCGCTTATTACGACGATGAACATTATTTCTACATCGTCGACCGCACTAAGGAACTCATCAAGGTTAAGGGTAACCAGGTACGTAGAAAATACCTTATTGGTTGCATTTACTTTACTAGCAGGTGACTTTCTAATCTGTACTCGTAATGTCAAATTAAACTGGAAAAGGCAAACTGATTTTTTGTTAGAATGTTTCAATCATTTTTACCACAATCTTCATGAACAAATACATACTTACAATATGGAACTCATAGTGCCTATATACTCGTACATTATATCACGTATCTACTACTGTGCCTCTTATGGAGTCAATGCTCCAAAGTAGGCCTATTTCAGTTGGGTAACAAAACATTATATGCGTTGTATCTGTCTGATAGAGCGTTTCCTT
Source organism: Opisthograptis luteolata (assembly GCA_931315375.2). Lineage (NCBI taxonomy): Eukaryota > Metazoa > Arthropoda > Insecta > Lepidoptera > Geometridae > Opisthograptis > Opisthograptis luteolata. The sequence continues at coordinate 5,233,978 of OV928047.1, read as the reverse complement.
AAAAATGTGGTCGAAGGTCACATACATACGCGGACTAGGAGCTGACTCTCAAGTGAGGCTGCCGGAACACACCAATAGCGGTATTTGGCAACAGACTCTGCCACACATAACATACGTCTACGTACCTAATCTCGAAATTACTTCGAAATAGATCACACACATTTTTACATACCTATCATTAAATGCACAACTGAATATTACAGGTGTCACCTACAGAACTAGAAAGCGTCATTATGGAACAACCAGAGGTAGCAGATGTGGCCGTAGTAGGAGTGCCACATTCCCTCGCGGGCGAAGTTCCTAAAGCCTTTGTAGTCCTTAAGCCCAACCATAAGCTCACTGAGAAACAAGTCTATGACTTGGTTGCAACTAAACTGACCAAATACAAACATCTTGAAGGAGGAGTTGTATTCTTAGATACCATTCCAAGAAACGTTGCAGGAAAAATTATGAGAAATGAACTCAAAGTTCTTGGCCCAAAGAAACACTAACTATAAATTGTGTATATATTAGCTAGGTAAATTATTGTAAATACATAGCGTAATTGTAATTTAGTATAACTAGGTAATAAATTGTGATATATTTACTGATAATTATGATAGTAGTTAGGAACAAGTTGTATTAGCATAGGACTGAATTTCGTAACTTAAGATTGTTTTATTTTGTAAGGATTTAATAACTGGATAAAAGTTATCTGATTGATACATTATAAACTACACACTTAATTTAATCCTTTTCGATCTTTTCATTTATCAAAGGGATAACTTTTTCGTGTAGAACGAAAGATTGAATCTAAGTTGTCAAATTCTTATGGATTAGGTGCTATTGATGTTTTATGTTGAAATAAATTGTTTTGTTTGTAATCCTGAATTTTTATTTTGTCAGCTTCTTTCATTCCCTTGCAGCCTTAATTTTGACCTCTCATACAAATTTTACTCATCTTTAATTTCCTATGCAATGCAGAAATGCAAGAAATGCAAAAGGATGGAGTGGATGGAGGAATCAAGGTTTGAAATTAGTAATTTGATTGTGTACTCAAAATCGTTTTATTTTGGTAAATATAAAATTAATACTATTATACCATTAATTGATCATTCATTAAATTTAAGATAATTCAACCTACGCACAACTTAGATAGAACACACAAACAAGTCGATGCAGATATTTGCAACACCTAAGAACCCTGTCGCGAATGCGAAGTCAAATCTACCTACGATAGGTAAAGTAGGCACCTGTCTCTGTCACTGTCAATGTCAAGAGTAGTTTGACGTAACGCCGGCGCCGGCTTGGCGGGGGATCGGTGGTGTGAGCGAGCGCGCTAACCATCATGCGGCATTGACGGTCCGGTCAGCGCAGGAGCAACATCAGTAAGTGAGCTTGTTATTACTCAGTGCATGCATTACCAGTGTTTATCAGTGTGTATCAGTAATTCAGTAACCGATGCTATCGGACTGTCTGCGGACAGAGATCAGAGTCAGAACCAGATCAGTACCAGATTCAGACCAGTTAAGCGAGGCTCGGGGTGGCTGTAGGGGAGGTTGGAGGCCACTGGGGGGTTTCCCCCCAAACGACAATCAGACCAGTAATCAGATTCAGTGAACCAGGTGATATCAGCTTCACATATTCAGTATTTTACAGCAGTGCATTTCGGTTAGTGACGTATAAATCAGTTCAGATATTCGTTGTGTACCTGTAACCAAGGTACTCGGCGACATGGTGGAGATGCTGGGATCCATACAAATATTTATCGCAATTATAATTTTCTTTAAGCTATTTTTCTCATAGTGAGGGTATTAAGAAATATTACTGAAAAAAAAGCGGATCGTGTTGTTCACTCTGAAGGTAGCGATGTTTAATAGTGAAAAGGTATCATGATTTTTAACATTACAGTATTTAGTTCCTTATATGCAAGTTGTTAAGTGCATATTTTACTTGGAGTTGTAGTTTTAACAGCAACCATGTGCATATTAGGCGTGACGAAACTTGTGATATCTTGATGAATGTTTAGTGAGTTTGACGAGTTTGATATTTTGAATTCGTGTTTACACATTTCAATAACTACCAACATTATTTATCTTTTGCTGGGCTGGTTACATCTTACCCTACTTATTGTCTATTGCGTAATTTTTAAAGAACGAGTATTACGCAGGGGTTTTACCTACACATAAAATGCAGAAGTACAGTTCACTACATAATAGCCTAGTTGGTTTTACTTAGTACAGTTCTACTACAAAATTAATGTACCTATGCAAGTAGTCTAGTTAATCAGCGATTCTTACCGTTTAAAGTAGTGACTTTTACGATTACCTTTGTTTTAGATTCTTGGACATAATATCGTACAAAAGACGTTAGAAGGTTCCCGTCTTTGCTCGTGACTCGTATAGGCAGGTACTGTACTCAAAAATGGAGGAAGTCATCCGAACTCGTTTAAAAATGATTTACGACTCTGTACTATCTTACATAAGCTCAGCGCAGTGTGAACTTAAAAAATTAGCCGATAATGATGCCAATTATGACGAATTAGATTTGCTTGGGTCTAAACTGAAAGGTGCCAATAACAGATTTGTCTCTGAAATTCAGAATTATTGCAAAGTAATAACAGAACCTAACAGTGATGAAGTCAGTCAGTACACATCAACACAAATTCAGGCTGAAGAATTATTAGCTGAAATAGAAGTTAACATTAGGCGAAATGATAGAAACCGCGCAACAGTTTCTACCACCAGCGGTGAAAATATTAACATCGCTAGCAAGTTGCCACGAATGGAGCTTGCTAAATTTGATGGTGACGTTCTCAAATGGTACCAATTTTGGGACCAGTTTTCATCAAATGTAGACAACAGAAATATCAGTGACGTCGATAAATTATTGTACCTTCAATCAGTTCTTGAAGGCGATGCAAAGCAGGCGATTGAAGGGTTGGACACAACAAACAAAAACTACCGTATAGCTGTCAACACATTAAAAGAGAGGTATGGAAAACCTGGTGCCATTATTGATGCCCATTATGTTGCGTTATATAGGATAAAAACAGCATCAACCAGTCAGGTAAAGGATTGTAGGCAAGTACTTAATGAAATTGAGAGACACCTTAGAGTACTAAGTTCATTGGGAGAAGATGTTAACCATAACCATCTCAGAGTTATGATTATGGAGAAGTTTCCAGAGGACCTTATTTATGAATTGAGAATGAAGATGACAGGTGAAGACGAATCAATCGATTGTATTAGGAAATATTTAGAGTATATTATATCAGCTAGAGAGACTTCAAACAGATTAAAGAAAGAGACGGCAGATAGTAGAAAGATCAGTATACCAACCGGTGAAAGTAAACACAACTCAGATAATTTTACATTAGGTTCCTTACACGTCAGATCTGAAGAAAATAGGGACAGTCAACCACGCAGGTTTACGAACTTTAGGAAAGATAAACCTAAATTTGACAACAGACAGTTCCATAACTCTAAAGCGCCCAATCGTAAAAGACCCAGTGACTCGGACAAAACTAATGAACCACCTAAAAAGAAATTCAGTAGGTGTATATTCTGTAGGCAGGATCACTTTAATGACGAATGTACAGTGTATAAAACTATGCAGGATAGGAAGTCTCGATTAGGAAACCGCTGCTACAATTGTTTCGGTGAAGGGCATAGGGCGGAAAATTGCCGTGCTAAACGAAAATGTAGGCATTGTAGTAAATACGGCACTCACAATAGAGCATTATGCCCCACTAAACTGGTACAGCCAGCAAAGTCGATACAAACTGATAGCTTACATATTAGATCTGAAGTCAGCACTACATTGTTGCAAACCGGCCTAGTCACGGTTAGTAATTCCGACATAGAATCGAGACAGTTGCAGGGTAGAATTTTACTTGATTGTGGTAGCCAGCGATCGTATATAACAGAGTCTATGGCTAAATCGCTTAATTTGCCCATAGCTGAGAAAATGAATCTGTCAATATTTACTTTCGGCGCGAAATCACCACATCAGATAGAAAGTCCGGTAGTCAATTTTAAAATCACGACTCGAACTGGTGTCAAACGGCTTGTTCACGCAAACGTTGTACCTCACATCACAAACAGTGTACGAACACCAGTGTTTAATGAATCAGCCTCTGTATGGGATGATATTAAGCTAAGAGGTCTTATAATGGCAGATGATGGTTCTTGTGGTGATAGAGTAGACATTCTGATAGGAAATGATTATTATCATTCGTTCATGTCGCAACAAAAGATGTCGATCAGTCAGGACCTTTTCCTTGTTAATTCAGACTTTGGCTGGGTATGGTCGGGACAAGTTAGTGAGGTCGTTGAGAGTTCCGATCAGTTAACCGTATTGACTTACTTCCAGTCAAGTGCAGTGTTTGATAATAAATTGAATGAACCTGACCTGCCGTTAAAGTTAGATGATGTTAAACGATTATGGGACCTTGAATCAATAGGTATTACAGATTCCCCAAAATCCACTCATGACGAAGAAGCGATAAAACACTTTAATGAAACCGTCCAGTACAAAGACAATAGATATCATGTTCAATGGCCATGGACTGAGTTTCCTCCAGCTCTTCCTAATAATCTTGGTTTAGCCTGGGGTCGCTTGAATAGTTTGCTAAAACGTTTAGATAGTTCTGAGATCAAATCCTATGATCAAGTTATTCAGGAGCAGTTACAAAACGGGATTATAGAAGTAGTACCAGATCCATCTATTTCACAGAATCATCCGGTTCATTACCTTCCTCACCACTGTGTCCGTAGTCGGGATAAGCCCAATAAGCTTCGTATTGTCTATGACGCTTCAGCGAAAACAGCAGATAATCGAAGTTTGAACGAAAGCTTATATCGTGGGCCCCTGTTGTTAGGAGATCTTACTGGGTTATTAATTAAATTTAGAGAACACCCTATAGGTATAGTAGCAGACGTTGAGAAGGCCTTTTTACAGTTAGGTCTCCAAGATGTAGATAAAGATGTAACGCGATTCCTGTGGGTTAAGGACATACATTGTGGAGTCAGATCAGATAATATTGTGCACTTACGCTTTTGTCGGGTTCCGTTCGGTGTTATATCAAGTCCGTTTTTGCTGAATGCGACAATTAAGTTTCACCTAAGCAGGTTGAATAGCACTCTTATGAAACAAATAGCCGATGACATTTACGTTGACAATATAGTAACAGGCACACAGACAAACTCAGACGCACTTAACCTATACAGAGAATCTAAGCAATCATTCGATTGTTTGTCCATGAATTTGCGGGAATGGAATTCAAATTCAAACGAGCTAGTTTCTCAAATACCAGATAGATTCCGAGCACAGGATCGTAGACGCGTGAAGGTATTAGGACTGATATGGGACTTAAATACTGACCATCTGTATTTGAAATCCAATTTAAACAACAACAGTTTTCACACGGTCCAATCAAAACGCGAGGTACTGAAGACTATTGCTTCAGTTTATGATCCTTGCGGCCTGGCAGTTCCGGTGATGCTCCCAGCAAAGCTATTCTTTCAGAGATTATGGAAACAAAAGACTAAGTGGGATGATAAGTTAAATGACGATCAACTTACTGAATGGCAACAGATAACATCAAAGTTTCCGTATTTAGAGGCAATTCAGGTTAACCGTTATTACGCGCGGAATCTGAGTACAGGCGGTGGCAGAAGTGATATTCAGTATGAATTACATGTTTTCACTGATGCCTCTCTAGAATCATACGCGGCGGTTGTCTATTTGCGCAGTTCTTTAGACACTAATAATATTGTCAGTTTCGTTATCGGCAAGTCTAGATTAGTGCCTTTAAAGGACCAAAACAACTTACAAATTCCAAGATTAGAATTGCTGGGTGTGCTCATTGGCTGCAGGCTTTTGAACTACGTAATGAAATTCTTGCGCGTGAAGGTCAAAGGTCAATTCCTGTGGACTGACAGTCAAATTGTTTTGAGTTGGTACAAATCAGAAAAGTTACTACCGCCGTTTGTTTCGCGGAGAATCAATGAAATAAAGCAGAACAAAGCCTTACAAATCAGATATGTACCAACTAAACTCAATCCATCAGATGTAGGTACAAGAGCAGAACGTGTAGATTCATACGATAGATGGCTTAAGGGTCCTGATTTTTTATCAGAGAATGCGGAACAGTGGCCTAGGTTTCAGAACGTTGATACGAGTGAAAATATAAAACAGACTCAAACCGTTTTGGCCGGGGAGGGTCCTCCAGATGTAGGTCTGTCGGATGTAGTGTCGGTGGATAATAAAGCTGGATCAGATTTAGATAGGACGGAACCAATGATAGTAAATGAACAGCAACAATCTGTTGACGTTGACACGCGAAAGATATTAGATATTCAGGCTTTACATTTTCCCAAAGAGGTCGAGGGAATCGCAACTGACTTATCACGAACCCTTCAGTTATATAAAGATCAGGATGGAGTCATACGGTGTAGAGGTAGATTTAGGTATACGGATTTGTCACACAATCAGAAAGAGCCCATACTACTTCCAAAGAGTTCAGACTTTACACAGAAAATCATTTCGGACTTACACCAGAAAAACTATCATGTAGGAGTTTCGCATACTTTAGCTTTGTTGAGGCAAAAGTTTTGGGTTCCGCAAGGAAGAGCAACGGTTCAAAGGGTCATTAAAAAGTGTTCACAATGTGTGAAATACGGTGGAGGGCCATTCAAATTACCAGCTATGCCTGACCTACCAGCAGAGAGAGTGAAGCTCAGCTTACCTTTTGCATTTACGGGTCTAGATTATTTTGGTCCTTTATTTGTAGATGAAGTTACTAAAGAGAAACGCTGGGTATGCTTATTTACATGCTTAACCATTAGAGCAATACACTTGGAGGTAGTCAAAGATTTATCAGCAGAAGAGTGTTTACTAGCGATACGGAGATTCGTTGCAGTAAGAGGATTACCTCAATTGATTATATCTGACAACGCGACACAGTTTAAACTTACAGCAGATGTGTTAACTTCAGACTACTGCATAAAGAACAATATCCGTTGGAAATTTATCCCCGAGTTAGCACCTTGGTTCGGTGGATTTTACGAGCGCCTGATAGGCCTAGTTAAGCACAGTTTGAAGAGAACGTTAGACAAACATTTGATAAGTCATAACCAGTTGTGTACCATTATGAAGGAACTTGAAGCTGTCGTAAACACCAGGCCCTTGACGACAGTTGGCGCTGAATTAGAGCACGTATTGACTCCAGTAGATTTTTTACGCGTCGGTGGACCAGTCACCACTGAAGACTCAGATCGAGATTTCTTGGAATCAGCTACAGTAACCAAAACTAACCTAATTGACGGTTGGAAGCGTGGCCAGATTATTTTGTCAGAATTTGTCAAGATGTTTAATAATCAGTATTTGACTAGTCTTCGTGAGCGAAGTGACAAACATCGGCAACCAAGGGTTGTAGTTAATAGAGCACCAATTATAGCAGAGACAGTTCAGTTAAGATCAGATGGTAGCAGAGTACATTGGAAGGTTGGCAAAATAGCAGAGTTGATCAGGGGTTCGGACGGACAGGTCAGAGTTGCCAGAATAAAATTATCAACTGGAGAAACGTTTACCCGTTCAATAGGCCATTTATTTCCACTTGAAATAGACGAGGAACAGAGTACAGTACCTTTACCAGAGCAGACAGATCCCACAGTCAGAGATAGTCACGATTCAGGGGAACTTCAAACCATTACACCAATACGAGTCCAGATTGATCAGCCAACCACTAGCAATCAAGATTCAGAGGGAATTCAGATTAACGATCCTGCGACCAGTAGCCTACCAGATATCCCTGAACAGACACCTACATCTTTGGCAAAACGACCATCTAGGGCATCAGCAGTCAGAGCTAGGGAAAGGGTTAAGGAGTGGACGTCTCAGTTAATGATCAGATTGTTTGAACGGTAGAAATTAATCAGAAGTGTTAATCAGTTGTATTGAAATCATAATTCAGAAAGCAATAAATTGTTTAGCAGTTGAATCAGATATTGTGTTTTCTTCCTTTTGTGGGGAGTGTCGCGAATGCGAAGTCAAATCTACCTACGATAGGTAAAGTAGGCACCTGTCTCTGTCACTGTCAATGTCAAGAGTAGTTTGACGTAACGCCGGCGCCGGCTTGGCGGGGGATCGGTGGTGTGAGCGAGCGCGCTAACCATCATGCGGCATTGACGGTCCGGTCAGCGCAGGAGCAACATCAGTAAGTGAGCTTGTTATTACTCAGTGCATGCATTACCAGTGTTTATCAGTGTGTATCAGTAATTCAGTAACCGATGCTATCGGACTGTCTGCGGACAGAGATCAGAGTCAGAACCAGATCAGTACCAGATTCAGACCAGTTAAGCGAGGCTCGGGGTGGCTGTAGGGGAGGTTGGAGGCCACTGGGGGGTTTCCCCCCAAACGACAATCAGACCAGTAATCAGATTCAGTGAACCAGGTGATATCAGCTTCACATATTCAGTATTTTACAGCAGTGCATTTCGGTTAGTGACGTATAAATCAGTTCAGATATTCGTTGTGTACCTGTAACCAAGGTACTCGGCGACAAACCCAAAGAGATCTAAGTTGTCCCAAAGCATTTGTTTTTGTGTAAGGCTACATAAGAAAACAGTATTCCTGCATTTCATAGGAGAAATAAATGCTTTATTAACATCCTTATTAATCTTAATTTCGCTTATGCTAGAAATACACATTATTTAATTATGCATCTAGGTACATATTTAAGCAACAAATCTAAGTTGACACTTCCTTCTTGTCTTTACGTGTATTTGAATTTTCTGGCTTATCCTTACTTTCACTTTCAGTTGCTTCTTTAACATCTTTCTTATCTTCCACAATTTCTGCAACTTTTGTTGTGTCAGATGATGGTTGTTTAAGCTCAGAATTGACATCTGATATTGAATAATTATCCGATTCAATTTTAGTAGCAGCAATTTCCACCTTGCTTGCAGGTTTGGACTCCTTAGTTTTTGTTTCAGATGCTGATTCTGTACTCGAGTCAGACGGATTTGATTCTTCCTGGATATCAATATGACCATCATCTGGTTTCGGAGAACTGCTACTACCATCTGTATTGTCACTGGATGAAGAACTCTCCTCGCTAGAAGTCAGTACCTCAGAAAGTTTACTTTCAGGTTCATCTTTGGAATCAGAACTACTTTCATCAATCACTTGAGGGGATTCACTTTCTGAAACTGACTTTGTCAATGACTTTGGACTATTTTCAGCTTCAGATTCATTAATTTTCAATTGTTTTTCAGTCTTAGCTTGCTCGAGAAGTTTTTGTTCAGTCATTTCAGCATCATCAACCTTTATTGTTGGTATTATTAAACCAGTAAGTAGCTCTTCAGTCTTCATTTCAACATCCACCTTAGCTTCCTCTGCCGGAGCTGTCTCTTTTGTAGTTTTAGCTTTGTCTTCTGTGGGTATTGTTTTTGCAGGTTTTAGCGGTGAAGACTCACTAGGCTTATTCTCTGATGAATCATCACTCACATTCAACTCTGGGGGAGTCACAGATTCATACTGAGTGGATTTTTTTCCTTGGGTATCCATTGGTGAGCCCTCTTTAGCTTTCAGTCTGGCTTCGATGTCATCAACAGTGATATGAGTATCTGATGAGCTTGGTTGCGGTTCACTAGGTGGTTGCTTTCCGTTGTTTTCTTTCCAAGACATGTCTTCCATTTCCACATCTACGTTATACTCAGAGTTATTGTCAGAGCCATTAACAATAGGTTCGTTAGCTTCTCCATTCTCTTCAGAATGACGTTGTATGCCTGGTTCTCTAGTACTAACTACCAAAATATTTTTCTCTATGGCTCTCATGAACTTGTCTACGCGGTTGTATTGTTTACGGGGGAATGTTAGAAGCTCACAGATTCTCTGGACTGTGAATGGTGCAGAGGTAAACGTGTCGAGACGTTCCAACAAGCTGTTTTTCATAATATCATAATTAAACGGATCTACGTTGGGATATGGAGGAATTTCGATACCTGGAGTAGTTTCATAGAAGTCGGTGATCACGCTCAGCAACTTTTCTTTGAATAAACTCTTCACTAGAGGCCATTGGTAGACAGGGTCACCGGTACGCGCTACGTACGCCAAGTATTCGTTGAGCTCTTGTGGAATTGTTTTAGGTTTTCGCTTCGAGAAATCCTCAAGGGAGTGAAATATTTCTTCAGTATTTTCCATTTTATGTATGGGGTTAAAATATTGCTAGGTATTCTCAAACAAATACCTCGCCTACTACAGTCAACTGACAGATGAGTGACAGCCCACGCTGAACGCTCCACAGATTTACGTTTTCATGTTTTTTCTGCTTTCGAAAAGGGAGTAATTTGTACATTACAATAGATACGAATTTGTCATTCGTCTAACTCGAGTAAAATTAGTCGACTCGTCTCGTAGTCGTAACTTCGTAAGTCTTAACGTACAACACTACCACCTACCACTCTCTGTACTGTAATACTGTCAAGTGTCAACGTCAATGAAAAATGAAAACGTCAAAACAATCAAAGAGACCAGCAAAAAGAGCACGTACAAGGTGGGCATACGCCAAAAAGAAATTGATTTTAAAATTTTTTGCATATTTGAGTACTATTTTTCAATCACTTTGAGTACAGAACCACAAGTCGTTTTCTTCAAGATGAACAGCGTTCTAAGGAGGAGTTTATTGCCAATTTACAATAATAGTTTCAAGCTATCATGCCGCTCTTTTGCCGATGCTATTACCAAAGAGAAAATTGATAAAATAGTGAAGGATAATAAAGTAGTCGTGTTCATGAAAGGTGTCCCTGATGCGCCAAGATGTGGGTTCAGTAACGCTGTGGTCCAGATCATGAGAATGCATGCAGTCCCTTATGATAGCCACGATGTGTTGTCTGATGAAAATCTTAGACAAGGTTAGTTTTTTATTCACAATACATTTAAGCCAATTACGGAATCACGGTTTCATCAGCGTTGTTTTAATGTAAAAATGTTTCCGTTGTAAAGTAACTAGAAAGTCATACTTATGTAATTTCATGTGAAATAGATTTTAGATTGGTATGCTTTTTGGTGGATAACAAATTAACAGGTACACTGCATAAACGATGAGACACTGCACATATTATAAACGTAAAAGTTTGTGAGTATGGATGGATGGATGTTTATTACTCTTTCACACAAAAACTACTGAACGGATAAAATTTTTAATGGAGATAGCTTATACCCTGGATTAACACATAGGCTACTTTTTATCCCAGTAAAAGGTTCCTTGGGATAACAGGAAGATGCGGGCGAAACCGCGGGGCTACTTGTAGGATAATAATTAGAAGGTTGTTAGTTTTTCATTTAGTCAAAATATTAATTTTGAGAACTGTTGAATTTTTTTTAGATACAGTGCCTTATTTTATAGAGTTAAGAGTATATTTGAAAAGCTGATGTGATAACAAACTTTTCCATATAATATTGTGATCACAATAATTATTCCAGTGATGTTGAAGCAATGGTGGCTCCGTGGTAGTGATATCAACCTGGAATCTAAACGTTGTAGGTTTGAATCCTGCAATGAGCTTGAGCTTTCAGTGAACTTTGGTGAAGTAAAACAATGATGAAACTGTAGCTTAGTGGTTGGGCAATTGTGTCGATTCGATTTTGCATTCTCTAAAACTAAACTAAGTTTGACAGGTCTAATAGTGATGCTGCCTTTTTTACTTCAGTGGTTAGAAAAAAACATCATTACTATTAGACCTGTCAAACTAAGTTTAGTTTTAGAGAATGCAAAACCGAATCGACACCATTGTCTCATGCTCATGTTGCTAAGCACCTACTGGTGTATTCCAGTAGCCTCACTTGAGAGCCAGTTCCCATTTCTACTGAATGGCATCATTTAAATCAAAATTGTTACTCGACCTATTTTATTGTTTAAATTCTTTGTATTGTATATATGACTGGGCCTGCATTTGACCACAACTCACCCAATGGTAAGCGATGATGCAGTCAAAGGTGGCATGTGAGGTCTAGTATTTTAAAACAAGAGTAAATAGGTAGAACCCAGGTTAAATTTCTTGGAAACAAGGAAGTAGGGAGCAAATTCCATACCCAGATGGTCAGCATATTGAAAGTGTCAATGAAATACGGAGGTGGCTACTCCACTACATAAGGATAGACCTGTGTTCAAAAGCTACTCAGCATTCTCCAAATAAAAAGATGTTTGCATATTTTAAATCTTGTTCTGGCTACATAACTAAATTTGTTGTAGGTATCAAAGATTACTCCAATTGGCCCACAATACCACAAGTCTTCATCAACGGTGAGTTTGTTGGAGGATGCGACATCATGTTGCAAATGCATCAGTCTGGAGAACTGGTTGAGGAACTCAAAAAGGTTGGAATCAAAAGTGCACTGTTAACAGCTGAAGAATCAAAGAAACAAGAGCAACAAGAGAAGAAGTAAGGATTAACGGCAGAATGGTTAGTTAACGAAAAGATAGTTTATAAAATTCCTGATCCTCATCTTCTGCTGAATCTTTTTAATAAAATGAGCTTGATTATTACAGTACATGCTGCGACAGTTGAAGCCATGATCCAAAATACGTTTTTAAATTGGAAAGGTGAAAAGATACCATTAGGTAGAATGTTCAAAAGTGAAGGGGGAAGGTATAAATTAATATATGCAACTATTGTGTGTGACAAATGATTATTTATTCATCAATTAACTAATTTCGAAATGTGTTAAATGTATAATAAATTAATGATGCAACAATATCCACTACAAAAAGATCAAAACATTGGTGCTTCTGTAAATTACATTTTAGTGTAATGCTCTACGTTAGTGAAGTTTTTAATTGTTTTTGTTTAAAGGCTGTAGTTTATTTCCATTGTTATTTATTAGGTGACATAGTTATAGTATATTCGTAAAATAAAAAAATTGTTTAAATTAAGAGCTCTTTATTAAATTAGCTGTACATTCGAGTTAGTATATTATACTTTTTGGGCACATATTCATTCTTAATCTACGTACCGCTGTCCACATAATCACTGAATTATCAACGCAGTCAATATTAAAAGACAAAAAATATGGCAGATCATTTATTTTGAGTACTCAATCCAAAATACTCTTACAAACGATGATATAAAAATGATAAATAAATAGATGCAGGCAAGCTATGGCAATCTATGAATATAAATAATAATAATTTATGTGATACTTTCCTGCAACTTCTATAATTTAGACCACTTATAAAACTGTTTCGGTACCTTCTACCATTGAAATCCTATAATTACTAATGGCAGTAATTAAAATTGAACTCGTATAAATATGCTTATAAATAAAAAAAATAACAAAAAAACATTCTCATCTTGTGAATGAGTCTTATTTTGGTGTCAGACATTAGTGAAGCCTAACATTAGCACCATAACTATCTTACAAATAATATTTTTGTGACTTCCCTGAGAATTTTATATAAAAGTTAAAAATACCTAATGCCTAATATAAATAGATGTAGTATGATCTTTCCTGTTTGAGCCGAATGGTTACAAGGAGAAGAATTTGACTGTTACAAGTTAATGGCATATTTGGTTTGAACATTGCACATAAATATTTAACTGTTTTATAGTACTAATACTATTACAAAAATTGTTAACGTTACATTGATCTAAGTTTAGGGCGAGATCAATGCAAGGGAAATAATCTTTGTATATGATCGCGCTGATGCTGCTTAGTGTCTCTAGCCGTGTTAGTTGTGAGCGCAGTGACAGGACACATTTTTCTTCTCTTCGGAGCACGCCTTGACTGATGACTTGAAGATGACATGACGTCTATTCGCCACAGACAACCTGTATCTGAGTAAAAAGCTATTTAGTATTGCTAATTATTACTTATTTATAGACTACAAAAATAGTGTGGGAGTTAGGCATTAGGCCAACATGACGACTGGAGTGATGCCAAAAATTTGTATATTTTTTGCTCTCTAAATATTATTTACAAGGTGACATTCTGTAATTATTGTGAGTTTGATTTGTTTTTCGGTTAGCTAGCCTGACGATATGATGAAGAGATTTAAAAAAGAGTTTTAGTCTTAGTTGACATAAATGTTAGAAAAAATTACTGATAAACAGTGCTCTTGATAATATTATCTACTATTAAACATGGACAAAAAAGGGGTGCCTACTGAGTAACAATTAAAATATTGTGGAAACTATTAAATACAAAAATTAGTTCAAACTACTTTTAACCAGTTTTTAGTGTTTTAACATTTTTTTCTTTTTATCATCATTCTCACAGATAGACTATTGGTAGGAATCATTATGTTTCTCCTATTGCATAAAGGCATGGGATTTGCTGGAGTTTTTTGATGTAGCAAAGAGGTTTATGGTGCGTACAGATGTATGAAACGTAACATGAATTTAAACTGGGTCGGGTTGATTTTTTACGGTGAGTAGTTTGGTGAGATGGGTTGGTTAGTATAATGAAGTAGATTGTTACCTTAAAGGTCGGTTTCGCCGTATAGTGCAGTGGAGAAGGCCATGTAGTCGAGTGCGCCGGGCGGCGCTCCGGGCCCACGGTAGGGTGGCATGCGCGCCACGCAGTACTCCGCCTGGTCCGGCGGCAGCTCGCGTCTCAGCTCGTCCGCGGTAATGAAGGGCTGGGAGACAAGGTTTCAATGAAAGCGTGGCATAATACAGAGAGATGTTGAGGACGTTTATTGCAACTCTGGACTACTTATCAAAACAATAATTCGAATGTAGAAAAACAAAATATAAAATCAAAACATAAAAGTTTAAAAAGGTTGTAAACCAATTGCGGTGCTGGCCTCCAACATGGCCCGGGGTTTTAGTCATTAGGTCGCCGAAAGGCAGAGTCTGACATGATCAAAGGGCCCGTGCCCCGAGATATCCACGAGGATTTCCCCCTTCCTGCGTCGGAAAAAAGGTTTCAAAGATAAACATTTTTTTGAAGCGATGATTGTAGTGACGTTGACTTGCGATCGGTAGGTCGTGTGTTCGGTAAAGGAAAACATCGTGATTGAACCATAGCTTGGTGGTCGGGCATTTTTAATTGCTCGCCTGGTTAGCTACCACACTCATGGATAGTTAGGATTGGCAACGGCCGCTAGTCCGCTAGTTACCTTGTCACCAGCTAAGATCCTAAAGCTGTCGATAACTTGTTCAGCGGTGTCTGTGTCAGTAGATTCCCTTGTCATGAAGTCCAAGAACGCATCGAACGATACAAAGCCTGAAAAGAGCAAGTCAATCATACAGTATATTAGAACGTGAAAGATCTAGTGTAAAGAGATCTGACTTTAATAGGGCGCTTTTTAAATTATTTATCATTGGGTGGGTGTATTTGGGAGTAGGTGCCTTTATGTCAACCAATTCACTTGGGTCTATTGTTTGTTTGTCATTATCAGTCATGCATGCAGGGATTTTCCGAATGGATTAAAGGTACAATGTTTGTTTAGTCCAAAGCTATCCTGGAGTAAGAAATGTGGTCAGTGTTACTGCATCAGCTATTTATACCATAAGGTAGTTGGGGGATATGACATTGGATACGAAGAGCAATGAGCGAATGTGCCATCGTTGCACTAAAGTAGTTGATTCTGCTTGTCTACCTGTGTTGTTGGGATCGACGACGGCCAGGATGCGCTGGAAGTCAAGTTCTCCTTGCCTGTCCTTGCCGATGCTGTAGCCGAGGGAGACCAGGCACGACTTGAGCTCTTCAGGTGCTAAGCGGCCTGAAAGTAGGTAACATGTTGATTTAGTAATCATCCACTTGGTTCTGAGGAAACTGGTTTATTTCGAATCAATTTTCTACATGATAAGTCTTTTTGGTTAACTTTTTATTGAGAACTGCAGAAGAGTGTATGCCCTGCCATGTTAGGTGTTTCCTGAAAGGTACAACCCAGGGGCGTTCAAGTCAAGAGTGAATAGGTATTTACTGGGCTAGCGTGCTGCACCTTCGACCACATCGTCGCTTTCAGTCAAATCCTTGCACGAATCTTTCAACTCTTTAATTCCGTCATAATCATCTCAAGTGCAGTAATTAAAGTTCCAGCACTTGAAGAGCACAGAAACTATCAAATCTAGAGAAAACAAGGCTGATTTTGGTGTGAGTCATTTATTAAGTTTCTTACCGGTGCGGTTCTTGTCGAAGTGGTTGAACGAGGCGCGGAACTCGGTGAGCTGTTCTTGTGTGATGCCCTTGGAGTCCCTCGTGAGGATCTGGTTCTCGACCTCGTTAATTGTGCGGTTGATGGAAGTGAGGAGCTGTTCCCAGCCCACGCGCAGCGTCTCCATTGTGTACTGTGAATACCTGGTCAATGGAAATTGGTGGTGGGGTAAAACGTTTATTTTATTCTGTTTTTTACTATTTGTCTTACTAATAGGGTCCTGTTTTACCCTTTGGGTACGGAAACCTTAAAAGAAGTAATTCCGACGTAATAGTTACCTGTTCTCGAAGATCATGCCCTCCTGGACTGCCTGGTGGATGCGCTCGAGCTCCTCGATGTGCGGTTTGTATGCGTACACGCCGGCCTCGTACTCCTTGAGACGGCGCAGTTGGTCTTCAAGAGAGCCCTGAAGGGTATACAAGATTTTTTATAGGTAGGTACATAAATGGTGTAGTTTGGGATAGATATGGGCGTTTTAGGTTTTTACACAAACGGTTATTGCAACCGATATACAGTTTGTATATTAATATCGAAAACGGTTTTCTGATATCGATATTAGTAGTATAATTATGACATAATTTACGTTTTGATATATCGAACTCATGTCTAGTTTGGGATAGTGCCAAAAGTAATGCATCAATGCAAGTGGTTGAATCACTTCCAGCGGCGCTTTCTGGTTTGTTTCGGTCTTGAAAACGCCTGGTTTACCTTGAATAGTTGTCTCCAGTGTACACATTGATAAAATCCTTCTGTAACTCGCAGGCCTTGTCAGGTCTTGTTAGTAAAGTTGATTACCTGGAGACCCATGCCGATAGCAGTGACGGCGTCCATTTGCCTCTCGATCCAGGGCCCGACGGCGTTAGCCTTCTCGGCGAACTGGCGCCTGAGGTTCTCGTTGTTCTGCTGCTTGCGCAGCTCCGCGGCCAACGTGGCGTCGCGTTGCGGCACCAGCTGCCTCACGTCGCCCCACTTACGGTTCAGCTCCTGTAGATGAAATTAATCATGATTATTTTATTTGTAGTCATATTACCAAGAAAGTGATGAATATGAACGTTGATGGATGGAAAGAGGAAGACAAAAGGAGAGATGGATGGATTGTGTAATGGTCGATATGAATGAAGCAATCATGGCTGATAGGGGAGAGTGGAAGAAAAGTACGTCCTGCGCCGACCTCAAATAGATGAGACCAGGAGAAGATGGTTGCTCAGTTTGATTTTAGTTCTATTCAATCGTCCTTTATACACAAAAAAGCTACCAACAACACTAGCTGCTGTCAGTGAGTAAAAAAATTAGCTCCCGATAGCAGAAAGATGTAAGGGAGATGGAGAGATGAAGATGTAATCTCAGAATTCTTACTTTATGTGAGGTAGATAAAAAGAGGGGTTTTGCATTACAGTTCCATAAAACTTCAATGTTCAGCTTGGCCGAGTAATTCTCTTACGATATCTATTGCCTATGTTTAAAGTTAAATATGATAATCCGATGGTGGAATCACTTACGATGGCGGTGAGTGTGGTGTAGGGGTTCTCCAAGCCTCCAGGGATCTGGTGCTGCTTCACGATGGACTCGACCTGGTGGACCAGGTTGACTATCGCCTGAAAAAAGAAACGTGACATGTGGAATGTGAACCGAAGGAAATCCAGACTCTCAGAATGGGAGGGTTTTTTGGCGGTAATTGAATTGTCATGAAATACTTTTTCTTATATCCAAAACTTGTGTTTCTTCGGGTAATAATGTGTGATATTGGTGGATTATTTATTAACCATTGTGTTCGTTGATATGCTATGAGTGTAGTAAAATTTACTCTTCTAGTTGCTCCAAAAAGTCCGTGTAAAGTTTAAGTGCCACTACTTAAACTTTACACTTTTTTTAAGAGCAGAGCTCTTGTCGATGGAGAATTTCCCATCTTTTTCTATCTTCAGTGTTTTGCATCACTGATAAAACTTAGCAGCGATGGCTCCTTTCAAATAAGTGACTACTGCTTACCTGATATTCCTTGTCAGCTTCGCCGAGGGTGGCCTTGAAGCGAGCATGAGCGTCCATAAGGCCGGAGATTTCTTCGATGGTGTGGACGATGAACATGTCCACGAGGTCCTCGCGAGTTCCGTCCAACCTGGTCACATCATTTCCAAATTTACTTAGGTGTTTTTGTATTCATGGTATGTAGGTAGGTGACAGAAGTGACAGTCCATTAGTAGGAGGACGATGGATATGCTTAAGTTTATATTTCTACCGGTAAGAAGCAGGCATATTAGTCCTTGTGCTCGCTCCTACCAGTAGGATTTTCGGTCAGATTCCTTCTGTTTTTACGATGAAACGTACCAGTGTGCGAGTGATGGTAGCCAAACGGTAACGCGTGCGATTTACAAGACACCGACACAGAGTTCGAATCCTCTCAGTCCCGCACCTAAGTATGACTTAATACATTGTGTGTGCATTTACCATCGCTCAAAACGGTGAAGGAAAACATCGTGAGGAAACCGAAATGTCCAAGAACCAAAGCATTCTAAAGCATGCGACATCTACCAACCCGCACTGGGCCCGCATGGTAGATGATGAATGGTGGCCGGTGCTCTCTTTCTGAGAGAAGGCCAGAGGCCCAGGGGGGCGTAATAGGCTGATGTTGGCGTACCAGTTGTTGAATGGTGCGGCGCGCTTGGCGAACTCGAGGTGCAGAAGGTCGATCTGCTCGAGCACGCGCTCTGCGTCGTCGAGTGCGTGGCGGCGGCGCTGTGTCAGCGCGCCCAGCCTGTCCCACTGCGAGCAGATGCGCTGGCAGCGCGCGTTCACGCTAGCCACCTCGTGGTACTCTAGGGTGCTGCGGGAGATATGTGCGTTAGTTATTGATTTGCAGTAGAACTCTTCTGCAGAATACGGCTAGGAAGCTATCACTATCACCTTTGCCAGTTATTCAATCGCAACATACTGTGTTCCGGAAATCGGACCGTGGGCCGTTGGAAAAACGGACCGTGGGCACTGAGGCAATGTTAAGTATATTCTCACTTGAGCTCCTGCGCAATAGCAGCGATCTGTTCGACGCGGTCCTGGTGAGCCGCGAGGTCTGACTCGAAGGCCTCGTGCTTCTTCTTCAACGCCTTGATGTCGTACAGCTTGCACTGGCGGAAGTCTTGAGACTGCAGCATTTCTTCCTTGCCTGGAGAAACGAAAAAGCAAGTTGGTTTAATCATTCTCAAAAAGAGACACGTTATAAATTCTTTAGTTCGTTACATTACTTTCTCATGCAGAGTCTCAGCATGGAAAATAGTTCACTCGTGACGAAACTAACGTAATTTGATCAACTTATCGAAGGTAGTACAAATTTGGTGTAAATAGATTCTGTTGTGCATTTTCTGGAACTAAACAAAGTTTGTCAGGTCTAAAGTATTGCTGTCCTTTTCTGACTACGGAAGTAAGAAAAGGACAACATCACTTTTACATCAGTCAAATTTAGTTTAATTTTAAAGAATGCTCATCTGAATAGACCATTGTTGTCTCCTTCTCTTATCAATAAGAGAAATAGGGTTAGGTAGGTACATAAAGTTGTAAAGGAATCGTAATATCGTCGCTCACCCCTGGTCCAGTCCTCGTGGATGTCAGCTTTGTGCTTGAACTTCTGGGCAAGGTACTCAAGACGCTCAAGACGCATCATCTCGGCGAGCAGCCACTCCTCAAACGCTTTCTCGGCGATTTCTAGACCCTTCCACGCTCCAGCAATGTCCTGAAATGTAATCAGTTGGGGTTAAACCGATGGGTCGCATAAAACTTTGGAGGAAAACATTGGCTAGAAATATATACCCATGCTTCTTCTATAACCATAACATACTCGGGTATGTACATTTCCGGATATGTGCATTACTTAAAAAAATACATGTATCCGTACTGGGCAAGCGTAATGCACGACATTACGAAAGTACTAACTGTGCCCCGAGGTTTCACATGCGTCGATTGTAGTTTAACACGATTAAAAGGATCATATGACCTTCCCCAGAATCTAATCTATATCAAATATCGTTAAGATCAGTTCAGCGGCTTAGGCGTGTAAAGGTAACAAACAGACAGAAGAATAGAGACCGAGAGTTACTTTCGCATTTATAATATTACAGTAATATGTGTGATTCGTCGTCTACTATTTCAGAGTCAACTTTGAGTCCTAGCAGAAGTGACATCGATCGTGAGTCTGATTGTAAGAATGCCAAACTCGAAGGTTGATAGTTTCCTAGATGTTATTTAAATCAAAGATGCACATTCGACTTTCATTTTTATTGGTTGCATAACCCAAGCAAAAGAGTTGCTGTCATTATGGTTACTAAACAAGCCATGAAACCATTAAGCATTTACGATTTTTTTGCGGCTAGTAAATGTCTCCTTTGGTTTGGTTCGGTCATAACTGTTTGACCTTAATAAGATCGTGACTGCTACATTAGAATCTAAAAGCGCCTTTATAATTTATGTGTTTGTACAATGTTAAATTATTTTGAGTTTTCTATAACAGTGAATTGGAGTATTGTTGTTGCTTTTCTAGATTCGGTTAGAAGAGCAAGTAAGTGAGAGTTTTATTTCTTCTGTCTTGGGATGTTTTTAAGTCAGTGTGATTCTAAACGTTCCAGATAGATGGCCAGTACAATGGTAGATACTCTTTGGACCTCGTGCAAGTTTTATATATTTCCCTCCTATATGTTTTACCTACTGACTACGTTGGCTGTCCAATTTTTAGAAAGTTTAAGAACTCTGTACTTACAGAAACCATCTTGCCTTCGGTGGGCATGTACGCGGGGCGGTTGCTTAGGCGCAGTTTGGTCTGCAGAGTGTTGAAGTTGGTCTCGAGCTTGGCTTTCTGCTCAACACGTGGTGGTTTGTGCTTACGCCTGAAAATAAAGTGAATTTAAAACATATGAATTTCTAATGTAATTGTTTAAACTTCTAATAATTACAGTACCGACAGTCTTCCTAAAAATAAATACAATAATGTTGCTTTGTAAAACCTTTGGAATATTTTGTTCGAAATAATCAGAACCTATGGATTTGTAGATTAGCTTTCAGTCTTCCTATAGTCACGTGGGCTGAATAGTTTGTTTTTGTAAACATCCTTCGTCATATTACCTGTAAGTACGGTAGTCTTCCAGCTTTTTCTGGCAACCGGCAAGCGAATTGTCGGTCTGGCGGCTGTTCAGCCACGGCATCGTGCGGCGGATCCATTCCAGGAGCTAAAACAATAAGTCTCTAGAACCTGGCCTGCCAAGTATACCAGCTTAGCAAGTCTATTTTTACAAAGTAGGTTTTGAAAGTAGAGAAGCTATGATTATGTTGGGACTTGCATATAGGCAATTCAGATTGGGTCATGTTTTATTATTCTACAATAGATATCTCTAATAGACTGGTGGTAAAATGACAACAAAACTGGTGTCTTTAATTGAAGGTAGGGTTCTAGGAAGAATTTTCGGGATACTTACATCGCTGGCAAGACGCTCGTACTCTTCCATAAGGCGTTCGTTCTCCTGGTTGACTTTGAGAACTTTGCAAATGCGGTTCGCGGCCGTTTCAGCCTGTCAACATAGTAAAACATCAGCACCTTGAAAACAGTAATTGTTGAAAAGCGGAAGCATTTTGATTAGGCAATCATCTATAGCATAAAATATTAATAAAACATGACTGACTGTGGTCAGTTTCGTGTCATATTTTTTTCAGGGTTGTCGCACATATAAAAGCTGGCTCCCCCTGGAGACCCTTCCCATGTGTTAAAGCATTACTCTGCTCCTGAAGGTGTTCTAGTAAAAATGTTTTCTTAACTGAGCTTGTTGCAACAATTCTATATCGAAACTAAACTCATTAAAGAACTTAATGTGTGATCATTGATGATCTCAGTGGAATGTTTGTTTTATACAAACCTTCTGAGCGCCAGAGAAGCAATGGTAGTATGACGACACGTATGTCATGACGGCCCGTTCGTCCGGCATCGCAGTGTTCTGCAGATCTGATGAAGCGCCACGCAAGCAACATTGTGTTAGTTCTCATGCGATGTCTATGGTTTACTTAGAGAATGCTTGTGTTTCTACAATATCCAGTCTATACGGTTCGTAAAGGTCTGGACACTGAGCATTGTAATAGCTGGCTATGCTGTACATTACAATAGAAATGACTAGGTATATAGAAAACGTACAGTTTACGCATATTTTCTAATATTTAATGGTGCGTGAAAATTAGTGTACCTAATTATAAGCATGTCACTAAACGGCACAATAGCGGAACCCCTGGATGAGTGTGTCCCCCTTTTTGGTAACAAACACAAGCATACTGATCGATCGGTTGTAACAAATAACTTACCATAAGTTAATAACATAAAGCTTAAAAACTACAACAAGTTAAATGATAAATCAAACACTTGGTAGATACACGACATTGATTGGGTCCAACACAGGAAGACAACGGATCAGAATGTCTATGAAAGGTTTCATGATCCTGTTTGGACTGGGCAATATGGATCAGAAAAGCTTTTAAGAACCTGTAAAGCATAAGAGGCACTCAGATCATGCTATAAGTGACACATATAAAGGCCTGGCGTTAAGGACTCGGGGGCAAACGTGGAAGTTGGCAGTAGCTTTGGCGGCCATTTTTGGTTCATTTGTACCTGTTGCGCGCCTTGGAAGGCGTGGTAGTAACATGACACATAGGTCATAATGGCGCGCTCGTCCGGCTTTGGTGTGTTTATTAGGTCTGTAATGTTCAGTAATTGCTTATATTTATCCTTAAAGTCAAAACATTGTTTTGTAAATGGTAAGTTTCAGGAAAGTTACCTATAATTATTACAATGACAGTAAATAGGTACATGTTCGATTATTTTTTGAGAAACATCATGATTGATGTACAGAGTTACAGTATACCAACAAACATACTCATCAGATTCTATTTTCTACAGTTTCAGATGAATGCAATTTAATGCAAGGATTTTTTGTTAGATTGCCAGAGAGCACCTAATTATGAATTTAATAGTAAGTACCCATTTATTCCATCCTATCTAGTTCCGTTATAAAAGTAGGTATTACAACGAAGAACAACTAAAGTATTATTACCGTCGGGGTCCAACATTCTGGGGATGTCCAGATACTTCTCAGCCACATCGAAGGCGGTGTTCAGGTTCTCCAGAGGGTTGTCCTTGGAGAGTTTGCTGTAGTCAATCAGGTCTGGCCTGTGCCTGTGGATCAGGGCGCAGAAGGCCAGACCGTCCTTGAATGACAGGTGGAAGTTCTGGACGTTAACGTTCTTGTAAGGTGCTGTCTTGCGTTGGCACCAGAGAAGTAGACCTTCCTGTGGAAAGAAGGCAAAATTAACTGAGGCTACTTAGATTAGTTTCAGTTAATGTGGAAATTAGAACATGGTTCAGCTTTCAAGCGATATCGATGCGACTTTGAGTTAGGGAAATTATATTTTTGGATAAAAAAGTCTGGTACTTGATATCAATTGATAAGTTTGTTATTTGGAAAGATTGAATGTTTATCTTTTTGCTCTAATATACATTGTTTGGTCATACCTACATACATTTACGTTTCTCTTCTATAAAAAAATTAAACTGGGGTCTACAATTTTTGAATTTACCTTAGCGGTCATTTCTTCCACTGAGATGTCCTGGATAGCGAATCGAAGAATGATGGTCCAGATCATACCCAGGGTCATCTTCAAGTTACCATCGACGATTTCTTCGGCACCGATGGAAACCAGCTTCACGCCTGAAATAGGACATGTTTCTTTAATTATGTTTTCCTCATTCAGTTTATACTGCTTCTGCATTGCAGTAGCAATTCATAATAAATTCAAATTATTCCTGTGAACTCGTCGAACTAATTACTAAGCATAGGTAATTACACCGATCGATGATGTGTAAATGTGAATTTTATTGTAGGTACTGAGCGACATAAAAGTTTGTATTTATCTGCTAGTTTACATTTGTATACAAGTTTTTTTTAAAATGAATAATAGGCAAGCATTTGACCCCAGTCTCACCTGATGGTAAGCGATGACGAGGTCGATGATGGAGCATGTTCGCCTAAAAGATACCCATTCACTCTTGTCTCGAATGCTCCTAAGTCACCTGATATTTGAATTTGGGGTTTGAAAATAATACTGCACCTTTGGAGGCAATGAAGTCCAGAGCCTTGTTGACGTTAGCGATCTTGTGGAAACGCATCTTGCCGCGGTCAGGCTTGGGCAGGGTCTCGCCGGAGATGACCTCCAGCAGCAACATGAGTTTCAACCCATTGCGGAAGTCATCGTCGATGTTCTCGATGCCGGTGCCAGCCTTCCTCAAGTGGCTGTTGCACCATGCTGTGAACGTCTGAAATGGGGAAATAGACTTATGTTAATAATAACTAGAGACGCTGCAGGCCGGTTGGACGCCCTAGATACCGCTGGAAGGACGCGGACCTACGTGAGCTCCAGACTCTGAACTAGGTTGAAATCGCTCAGGGTAGAGAGAAGAGGCGCTCTCTCGTTTCAGAGGTCAAGACACACTTTGGGTAGCTTAGCCATAGGAGTAAGTTAATAACTAGAAGACCGGTAAACTTCGAAGCACTTGGCAATTCCCATTTATCGGCGGTTACTTTGGGTTTTTCCTAATTTTCTTTTTCCGTACACCATTTTATGTAAGTAGTTCTTCCACCTATCTTTGCCGCATGGAACATATCATGTCTTTAGGACGCGCTGCTTAGACAGTGCAGTCATTGAATTTTAATTAAAATATAACTGACGGAACAAACTAATGGTTGACCTGGATGTTGAAAGGTGACCGTCGCTTATAATGACACTAACGTTATAGGCAATGTCTAGTGTCTACCTAGGACATGCTCTACGTGACACTAACGTTATAGGCCATGTCTAGTGTCTACCTAGGACATGCTCTACGTGGCACTACATAGGCGTCCGCCATCTTTAGGCATAGAATTTATATATCTGCTCACTCTCCGATTTTCAATGCGCTACATTTTCAAAGCATCGTTACGTGACAGTTCCAAGCACTTTGCTTAACGATCTCGTGATCTACAACATCGCTTAATGAGCAATATTATCCCATAAAAAGGTTTTGCTATTTAACTGTACTGCAGTTTGCTATCTAGGGTGTAAGTGATTGCATAACGGCATTACCTACATTGACTTCGTTTCCTTATAGAGGAGAGCTTTAAGTCTTTCTTTAGGAGTTAATTTTAAGGTATGACGATATTAGATATGCTTGTATGACTTGCTGGTCATTTCTTGGAAAACAATAGGTGTTGTATTGAGTCATCAAGTTTTTACTAGGTGTAGGTGAAGCATTGTCCTTAGAACTTAAACAGCTGTTGCTAACTTAATAATAAACATAGAACTACCAACACTTGACCGAGTTTCAGCGTCATAGACGGTTGAGTGGTAGCGATTCGTAGTTGAATATAATAAAATCGATGTAAAATCCTGTTTGAAATTTCAAATCATACTAGGAAATACGATCTAAAATAACGCGTACAAGTGCCGTTAATCAATACTGCAGTTTGCAACCAGGTAGGGGAGCCAGCAGCCAACGCGAGGGTCCCACCCTTTGTGGTGCCAAATTCGCGGGAGGATAGAACAGTTCGCAATAGCAACCTATTTGATCCTTACTTCAAGGGAGTAAGGACGAGAATTCGGCAATGTTTTGTTGCTTTGCTTTTGCGATTAACAAATGTGTGTGTTAATTTTCGTCGGCCGAAACAGAAATGTGAATTAGCCGATTTTGAAACTTCGCTGTTCGTTTGAATAATTTATTTTCGTGGTTCACAGTAATTCAAATTTAGAAATATTTTAAAAACACTTGCCCCGTGATGTTTAGTTAACTGTTATCAAATAAACTGCT
Organism: Opisthograptis luteolata; assembly: GCA_931315375.2. Classification (NCBI taxonomy): domain Eukaryota; kingdom Metazoa; phylum Arthropoda; class Insecta; order Lepidoptera; family Geometridae; genus Opisthograptis; species Opisthograptis luteolata. Next base: position 5,207,978 of record OV928047.1, on the reverse strand, counting down.
TCGTACTTTTGTTACCTCAAGTGCCTTGACTTAATGTCAAAATAAAACCTGTTCTCCATATAAATAAAATATATATTTACTTACGTAGAATACACAACTACGAGATATTTACTATGACTAAGACTATATCCTCCATTCAAATAAACCATACGGATATTTTCTAGAATGAAGTTAACGATCAGGGTCGTGCCGTTAGTTAGGTAGGTAATATTAACGAGGATCGAGATATACCTATCGACTTTTACAGTTACTGTTATTAGACTTCAAAATAGGACATTGTTATTGAAACTGAAAGTTAAAATGATGTTATTGCAAATATTACAAATGGCACTCCTATGGCAGCCTCAGTTTTACAAAACATTGGTTCCGGAGGCGGATCCAAGGCCAGAGCTGATAAATAGAAGGCGCCCATTCAATAGGCTGCGTGATCACGATACCTACATTCTAAGCCAGCTTCATGTTGACAATTAATTCAAAGACTGCTACTTCAATAGGATTGCGTCATCAATTGATTTCAATACTCAAAGAAATTAGATTAGAAACCTAACGACATGAACAGACAACCTAATTAAACGTCGACACAGTTATTGCCATTGTGGAACGGTTCTCAGGCAGAGTAGGTAAACATAAAGGTTAGCTACGTGAGACATGGGCAAAAAATTCTACCTGCCAGCATTCTCATTCAGTGTCGCGTTACGGCGTTTTAATTCTGCTGTCGAAGCGATTAAATACTTCGCTGCGAGCATACAAAATAAGTCTTTTGATATCAGAATCACGATTATTATCAACATTGAAGAAAATGCCATCTGCAGTATATAGGTATTAAAAGTGACCAAACTGCATTCTCTGACCGTGTCGAATGAATCACCTTTAGAACTCGCATCTTGGCACAGGACACAGTAATAATACCCTTACCACATGAACTACAAATAAACAGGTAGGTACTAAAGGAATACTTATACTGTGCCACAAATTGATCAGTTCAAGTAACAACCACGTCCAGAGACAGCTGATAACCATGCACATACATAAATGTCTTAAGATTTAAGAAAGTATTGAATTATTTATGGCCCTCATGATGATTTATAAGGGAAAGCACAGTCTGTGACGTAAAACACTTTGCTACGTACCTACTCGCTAATCTGATAAACTTGACAAATACAATTTTAGAATATGACTATCTTTGAAATACAGGAAGAAGTGAATGTTATGAGGAGACAAAATGAGAAGTGAAGGTATTCATAGCTTGTCACATAAACATGTAACAGTGACCTCATATTGACAGGAATACCGACGTCCCTGAGACAAAACACACATCACGACCTAGAATATGAAAATAATCCAGAATCACCTTGCGGATACCGCCACGGCCGAGCCCGTTCTATAATAAGGTACGCAGGTGTAGATAGTAAAGAGCGCGAACTACTTGGAATAAGAATAGGAACCGTAAATAATATGCTGCACCTACCTAGGTAGACAGCATAGCATTAGTATCTAGGTACTAAATGCTGTCAACAACTCAACACCGACTCAAATGTGCGAAGTATGAAAGGTTGCAAACGTAAAATTCCAAGGTAAGTATAACAAGGCGACTCGTGCCGATTCTGGGTCGAGCTATTACTGTTCAAATAGTCAATGAATGCCTCACATCACATTCTATGTTTTTTTACTTCTTTTCAATTCGCTGTCGTTTTGGTGATGTCCGCATAACAGAAAAGAGCCTGGAAACTGCGCTGAAGGAAAAGCGCGTCAGAACTGTAGATGCAATCCAATCTTTGAAGGATCAATCGTTCTAACTCAAGGTGACCTTGATAGGCAGCAATATTCACGATCGTGAATGATCATTTACAAGAGGAAGCTATTGAGCTCAACGAGATCGCTTTCAATGATCTCGTTGATAATAGCCATGTAGATATCTACTGTTTATTGCTCTCATAAAATTATGGCTTCATAAACGGTTCATTCATAAATTTACTTGACGTTAACTACTTGACCATAAAGGAATTGCGCGAAAGGAATGCGAGAGTGAAACAGAAAAGCCAGCAAAAATGTTTGAACTTTGCTAACAAATTCTTCGAGAGTTTGAGTAAACTTTCTTCTCAGTAATTTATTCAAGGTAAAACTCAAGGCTGTCTTATAATGCCAAGTAAGTTCTTTAAACCTGTTCTACGTGCGCGTACGCATCTTCCTGGTAATAGCAGCAACATAAATGAGGTGGCAATAATGATGCGTTCAGTTATAAAAGCTCGCAGAGTCTGTAAGCCAATAACTTTTTGCTAAGCACACGCGTACCTTGGTGCTATCTTGGAACCAGTAGTTTACTGGGCGGCCTCTGTTTGTCTTTAATAAATAACAAACCGTCAGTGATATGATTAATGTAACATTCATAATGATTGCCAAAGCGCATTTTACGGGACATTTGATCGCGTCGCGTGTCGTTTAAAGTGTATTTGCCAAGATTTAAGGTAGGCAGTATCAATAACTAAGTACTTACGGCCAAATCAATAATGTTCATAGTCACGATTTCGTGATACAATTATCACGCATTTTCTGTCGTGTTAGATGTCCACTACAACTTAGAAAATACTTAATTTAAATAAATAGGTATCTACGGCTGTTTTGTCTGATTGTTTTATTGAATTTTCTTGTTATAACTTATTCTTCAAATATTTACCTAAGCGAGAGTAGAAAATGTAAACGCCGCATAGATAATATTCTATGAATTAATTATTCATCATATAAACTAACAACTTTAAATTTAGATCCAACAAGCATTGGCAGAAATAAAAATACTTTTAAAAAGGTATAAACTATCGTTATTACTAGTAAGTATAGCAGACTGATGAAATAAAAAATTAACAAAAAATTACCGGGTATTGAATATTTTGCAAAAAATACTGCTTAAAACAACCTTAGGTCTTAATATAAAATTATAAAAAATATCGAAAATTTATCGCCTCTCTATAGCTGCTAAACCCAGTTTCATAAATATATTACAGACAGTAAAATTCCTGGACGGATCGTTTGCATCATACTTTAAAATATCCAGTCTAAAGTCTGTGAGGGAAATTCCGACATACCTACCACAGATTTTTTAAAGCTTCCACAATCAGGAGTGGGTTATTATAACAGTTATTTTAAAACAAGTTTCTCCAAAGCACATTTAGAATATTATCTAGATATTCCTAAGCAATGTTTAATAGCTATTTCTATACATGTATTCTAAAGGCTAGACTTTCACTCAGCCGTTTCTGAATACCTATAGTTCAAGGTGCATTATTACCTGTTGGTAGTGCATTATGCTGAGTGAATGGAAAATGTGCTATTAATTTTACTGCCTGAATGAGAATATATAAGTTATTATTGGAACATTAATTGTCAAATACTCTCACCTTTTTTATTATTATCAATGTTAATTTACTTTTACAAAGATTATGATCTGGTGAAATTATTTTGTTGTAACTTAACTCGAAAAAAATGCTTTTGTATGTTAGCATCTTAGCATCTTTAGAATTAGGTTTTATTATTTGTTTTTGGCAACCTTTTAAAATTAGCAACCTTGAGGTTGCATAAACTAAAATATGGTTCTTCGAAAACGATAAGGAAGTTCAATGTAATCAAATTATTTGAAGAAATGTACTCGTTCTGAAAGGCTAAGGTGCATGCTAGTCAGTTGTTAATTCACTGATACTCAAACCTAACAGATTATAATGGAGCTAACAAAGCTTCGAAAGCAGTAGCAGGAAAGCTACGAGACAATCGGTGATTATTTTGATTGATGACCTCTGCTACTACGGTGGGCGATGTCAATGTTCTAACGGTCTTCCGAGAATAACGTGAATAAGATGTAAAAGAATCTGAGAGCCATCATTTGTTTATTTTTGTTTGATACAATTTAGAGATTGGTAAATTAATATACGAAGAATAAAATCTTGACATTTCGATAAGTTATTAAAACTCTTTCTGTGATAAACTTCTATATAGTTTAGTGCTTTATGTCTGCTTGTATATACCCTAATTTCCTCTATATTTCTCTTAAGGCTTGATATCACAGACGACAACAAAAATAAAATCCTTGAGACGAATTCGTCGACGATAAAATGAAATAAAATCATGTTTTTCCAATTGTTCGCTCCAGTATGTTAATTTTTCAATGCTAAATGAGGCACTGTTTCTTAATACAAACAAGCAACGAATGGCGTATGTTTGTTCAATTGAAAGCCGATTATGGAGTTTAATTAGGCATTCCACAGCGGAGCCTGTCACAGTGTCTCAGTAGGGGGGGGGGGACAGTGAATACAAAAGCTTGACACCTTGCGGAGGTGGTTTGATCAGGAACGCTGCCAACCCGCCTACAATCATTTTGATAAACAATAAAGTGGCTTAACCAAAGCAGGAACATTTAATTTTGTATTCTGTTAACACAAACACTACCGATACTAGCGTGTTTACAGGAGAACTGCTAGATACCAAATTAAGCTACTATACATATACATACATACTAGTGATAACTTGATAAACGATAGCAAGACGTAGAGATCACTGACCGAACTTACGTTGGAGAAAGTGTGATTTTAAAACTTCGGAATGTTGTTAACATAAAATTTGCGGATCGGTGTCGAACTTTTGGGAATGCCTCAAAACACTCACTCACATTTCGTTTCGGCGTTTCATATTGTCAGAATTATCCTGATACCTGACAGGACCAGTTTCAATACCTGCAAGAAAAGAAACAAAGTGATGAGTAATGCGCAAAGTTAAATATTTGCCTTCGAATTACGTGTGTAATACAAAACTAACATTGGAGTGCGAACTGTGGATGGATTTAGTTTTAATGCCATGGAAATGGAGCAGATGGACAAAATAAATTTCATATAATATGCTGTTAACTATTTATATAGGCAGATTGTATCAGCAGTAATAGATATTTCTATTTTTATTCAGCTCCGATTTCATTCTCCGTAACGAAGGACCTAAAACTGAAATAATCTCTTACTCTTCGTTTATCATTTTATCTTGATAAAGATATTTATGTCTTTTTAAATATTAAAGTAAGATTTATAGTTTGTTTGATTTGGTTGAAGGGCGAGGTAACAGACCGTGGCCATCTTTTGGCTAAAATATTTCTTTCAACGAATCAATAAGACAGTGAAAATATTTGGATGTCTGCTCATGGCCCTACAATGTTTAATAAATATTTCATGCAATTAACCTACTTACTCGTACACCATGCTTTGTTATAAATACAACTCGAGTAAACGTTTTGCAAGCGAACGTGTAAGTCTGGACGCTTCCTTATGTAAATAATGATGTAAGAGTAACGTTGGTGTTTATTATTGATCATTTATTGATGCTGGATTTAGTAATGTTGACGCATCAACACCTATTAATACCTAACAGATGATTAATCGATGCGATAGTTTGCCTTTTGGCAGCAGATGAGAATCATGAATCAAATCATACTGGGAATGAATTCCAAAGTCATATACCACGAAAACATACTCAAACTAAAACGAGAAGGCTGATTTACTGTTAATATGCAATCGATTTTACTAAACCTCAATTGTACAAATCTTTAACTACAGAAGTAAGTAGAGTTTTGAAGTATTAAGTACATTTTGTTATTTCCCTATAGCTTGCGCGTCACGAGCGAACGGAAAGTAGATGCAAACATTTTTTTGCAATACCATAGGTACTTGTGCCTACTATAATAATATAATTAGTAGCAGTAAATTGGACCATGCTGGCAATACTTCACCGCTTATTTACACTTCGGCGCCTGTATCCGACATGTGACCCAGTTGCCAGTTAAACTGAACTTTCGGATAAATATAGACCCGCTGAGTGACATGGTTCGCTCAGTTCGCTGATACTTCCGCGGTTTTGTCGATATTGTGACGAACTGACACACTGGGATAACACCTAATGAAGCCACTTTTATCTGACCCACACGACTTCCTACCACGCCCATGAGCTTCCTTTGGTGAAGTACTGGCCTATCCCTCTCAAACTTAAAATGAACACAATGTAATATAGTGTGTAGGGTTTGCAACTTTTTCTAAACGCTTATTGATTTTTATGTGTATGACATTGATGGTGTTTAAATTACCATCATCAACGATGTATGTTTGAAGTGTCTGCAATTACTGATTCTGAATTGTTACAGTGTTCCCAAGCCAAGTGACAGCATGGCTATATTTTAATGTGATCAAAAAATGTGTGGGAATCGCTACGCGGTAGAAACTGCGGGGCACATAATTTATAATCAGAAATGCATTATTGCAACTTAGTTGCAAAATGTTTTACAGTAGTCATTATGGTGTACCTACACTACCTACCTATACAGTCAATACATAACATATCTAATTGTTTTGCTTTTCAAAGCGTAACCGTGTGAATAAGTCGTGGAAAGTCAATGGTGCTTATTTCACTTTTGCATCCAGCTATTGCACTGTGAGGCTACTGAAGAAATATTACTTACTTCGCGTGGGCTACAATAAAATATTTTTATGATCTGATTACTACACATTTTCTGTTTCGAGTTTTGAACCAAATTTGGTATGCTTGTGCGAACTTTTATAGCGATTTTACACCGCATTAGGCTAACTGATTATGATCAGCCGATTTTGAGAGTAAGTCGTTAGTCTTTCTATTTCCGATACTCGTGTAAGCCTAAATTAGTCGATGCCAGTTGGTTATCAAATATCTTCAACTAGCTGTGGTCGCGAGTTTGCTCGCGTAGAGACAGGCGGCGTATACTTTCCGGGATAAAAGTAGTCTATGTCACTCTCAGGCTCATAAACTATTTCTATGCAAAAATCACGTCGCTCCGATGCTCCGTTGCTGAAAGAAGGACAAACCCACAAAAAATGCAAACACACTTTTGCATTTAAAAAGTACCTAAGTATGTGAGGATAGAAATTCAAGTAGGTTATAAGTATTGGTTGGTACATAAATATTACATTTAAAAAAGGTTTTTGTAATGTCTTGGATTCAAACGAATTCGAAATAATTTCGTGATATTTTCGTAATTGAAACACGTTTGTTGGAGTTAGTAAAATTGTGGTAATTGTTCAAGTACAACTTGGAAATAAAATGGTGATAGCGTTGTAATTCTAAGGGTAATACGATAAATAATTTCAACGTAACTACCTACAGGCTTTGTCAACTCTATGGTGTTCGACATCCTTGACTGGTTCCGTTGAATTGTCATCAATGGAAACCCCTCGTAAAAAGATTGGTGTTAAGTTACTGTGCTTGCTTAGTTCCAAAAGGGATGTGGTTTGCCTTCTATGGCATGGCAATACCGGTGCTCCATATTACGTTATGTCAAGGTGCAGTTCGTAGTAAGCGTATTTACTCCGCAGACTGCAACGTTCGTATGTCTATTGAGAATGCGGATACCATCTAACAGACGTTGAACATGGTATATTTGGGTTAGCTATATGTATTTGTTGATTGTCCTAGATTTTTTATATTTCTAGAGTTGAAACGAGAGGGCAATAGCATGTTATGCACGAAGGATAACAATGATGTTCCGTTATCGATGATGTTCCAGTTCTGTGCCGTTTAACGTTCATAATGAATAGTCGGGCTAAAGTGGTTCTTGTGTAAAGGACTATGGTTTGAAAGGATTTTCTTTATTGGAGCTCAAAACATGAAACTTTGAATATGGTAGATATATATAGATTTGTATGGAAAGAAATACGTGTTTAAATTTTCGAGATAGCGTAGGCTAGTGAGAAATGAACATGTAGTTAGTGTTTGAAATGAAATCAAGAGTCATAATGTCATTTAAATATATGTCTAGCTGAACTTTACGATCAGCATTCTGGTTTGCCTATGCAGTCTACTATTTAACCGTAGACCGTTTGTTAATTTTCAACTTGATTTTAACTCCTACGTAGAGTTCCATTGCAACACAGAGAGTAGGTAGAGTCAGTAAGTGCCTAATACAAGTAAACTTAGCTAAATTTGCATGATGTGACAGTCAGTACAAGTCAACCGAAAAGCACAGTATTAGCCCAATGTTTCGGAGGCATCGACCCGGCATGCTAATTGAATCCGATTTACATCTTTATAGTTGGCATGCTTCGACTCCTAGTATACGTGGATACTCGGGTAGGTATAAGGGAGGGGCTCAGACGAGATGATCGATCCAAAATCTCTCGGCACTAAGCAAGGGCGTCGGCAGACACATTAAGGTCTGAATTGTAGGTAAAATATATACAACTAGCTGTTCCCCGTGGTTTCACCCGCGTGGGATACAGTTTACCGCAGTAAAAGTATCCTATGTTCTTTTTTAGGGTTGAAACTATATCCGTACCAAAATTCATTTAAATCGGTTCAGTAGTTTAGGCGTGAAAGCGAGACAGACAAACAGTTTTTCATTTATAATATTAGTAGGGATTTGCAAAGACTTGCTAATTAAAAGGTAATCTTCTTGGGTTTCTTGTGAATTTCACGATTTTGATTCGTATTCATTGACATTTGACGTGGAGAAGCATAACTGTGCGTTACAATTCGTATACATCGCATCGCACAGAAATTTCAAATCGGATGTTTTGTCATTTGACGAATAAAAACAAGTCTTTAGGGGAAGGGGACAGCTTCTCCCCTTCTGCCCTTAATTAGCGACGCCCTTGGCACTAAGTGTAATTAGGTAACAGCTGAGCCGAGTAAGTAAAGAACGTTAACCTCACCTTTGTAAAGTTGCTGTAAATTAAACGTAGATAGCCTTCTGCTAAGGCTGACTAAGGCTTTATAAACATTGCACATAAAAGAACAAAGACAAAAATAAGAAAGTAAAAAGTGACGAAAGGGCAGACGGTAAATGAGGGTTTATTTGAGTGGTAAATGAGGTTTCAATCTTAAAATGGTAGTATCGTAATTGTACGTAAAATTTGCCCACTGACTGTCACCTTTCATAGCACAACAAAGAGAATAAAATTTAAAGAAGAAGTAGTATAATATAATAACATCATAATAATTGTGCTTACAGCATTGTTAAATAAGGAGATAACATTACATTGTCTCGTAACCGGAAAAATGAATGTAATATGATAAAAACAGTCAACAGTCTGTGGCTAATAGTAATAATACCCATTGTAGAATATTATTGTGTTACTCTAAATGGAAGAATAAAAAAGTGTGGTCAGTTGTTCACGTAGAGGGCTGACAATGGAGCTTGTTGTTTTGAGGATCGTTTCGTTATTCAATACCAGCTGTGCCCGCAGTTACACCCGCGATTCCGTTATCCCGCAGGACTTGTTCTGGGATGAAAAGGAACTTAAACGATAAAACATGGTTTAACCTCCATTCCAAATTTCACTCAAATCCATTAAGCTGTTTCAGTGTGAAGAAGTAACGAACATACACACTCACACTGAGAAAAAAATCTGATTTTCCTTCTGAGTCTTCTACCTGCCAAGACCGATTCCTTCCTTATTTTACCTTAGTTTTCCTTCTGAACTACAAATCCCTTCCCTTTTGACTCAGAAGGAAAACGGTATTTCAGAAGGTCTTTTTTCTCCGTGCACTCACAAACTTTAATATGAAAATATATCTGTTAGTTCAATGTAATAAAGTTTTGGTCCTAATATAATTATTTTAAAGAAATTCAACTATAATAGCAGACGCACAAAACAAACATAACTAAGGGATTATGTAGGTAATCTTTGTACTCTTCCCAATTCTGAATCTGAACCAAATCTTGGCTATATGACATTGAAAACTTCTTCAAATCGCTTGGCAACTATTTCGAACTCAATGTTTTTGCCAGAGCTTTAATCGATAATTCTAATAAGCATCAACATTCGAATGAACTTGCCTTGTGAAATATTTTGTCTTCACACGATGATAATTATCGCAATGAAACCCATTTACTCTAGAATGCGAGCATTTGGCCGTGGCTATCATACATAGTGTATTCCATTCTATTGTGTTCTTACATTGAGGCCATACGATATTCTGGTATTATGTCACCGGAGCGCAAAAGTTGTTTACAACAAGAGGGTTGTGGTTTGGTTACTGCTGATTTGACATGAAACTTTAAGAGGTCAAGAATAAAGTCTATTTTAGTCTGGCTGCTGTAAAAACCGTAAGGCATAGTGTCTTGATGAGCTCTTGTACTTTGACCTTTGACACCTGCCTTAGGTTAGGACTCGTGCATCATGCTGGTTACTTCGAGCGACCTAAGTAAGCGGTGTATATTTGTAGCGACATAATAATAAAAAAGTGCAAGTTTTACTATAACGTGAGCTACATGGACTTACACATCAACACTTTAATCATCTAAGATCCCGGGGACAATTACAAAAATTAATCATCATACCAAGGTTCCAACATTGATAAAATAAATTCTAAATGAATTAGAAAATTAGAATCTATCGCCTTCTAAGACTCCATTGCTGTGATAAACTAAGCTAAGTATTTGAATCTGAATAGCGTCACAAAGATGTTCAAAACAAAGATATGATCATGATAAAAATGATAATTCCAAAAGACGTGTTGCTCTAAGATGGAAACATAAAGAGGTTAGGTACTTAGCAAATGCAACCGGCAGAAGTGCCTTAAAAGATTGATGAATTCTGATTGATGAATCATACAGGGTATGCAAAGACCCAAAAGGAGAATTATTAAAGTTGTAGTAGTAAGAATTAGAATAAGTTGTAATAATTTCAATTTCTGGATTAAAATAGTACGTGTTGCTCCAAGAAGATAGGTACTATCCGAAGATAACGCAACATCGCAAAACTATGAATGACGTTGTTGACGTTAAGATAAAAGATAAAGCACGGATAATCAAGGCTATCACAGCATTCATTCGTTGCACTTTCGAACCTAGGTATTTATACAAATTACGTCTAAAAAAATTCAATTGGCGAACAAGCAGATTTATAGAGGAAGAGAGAGATGATACAGACATCCTGTTCGTAGGCCATAAAAATAAATCTGCAGTAACAAGACTAGTGTTTGCAATACAATGATCTGTGTATTGAAGTGCTATATTTGCTGTAAGATGATATTAGATTTTCTGAGAATCACAGACCACAACTCCATAAAAATCTCGACGAGGTATTCGTTTACAACGGTTTATTAATCAGAAGAACAGAAGGCGTAACATTCGCATTAACTGCCGTCAAATTGGTTCGGCATCGAAGCTTGGCGCGAATACAGCTGGATGTCTATCTTTAAATACAATGTAGGTTTATTTGGCCAACGGGTTTGACGCCTTGCATCAATGCAATGTGGTAACGGAAGCGTCCTACGCAAAGGTATTCTTTAATAACCCCGTTTGGATCCAATACACGCCGTACGTAAGCTAGTCGACATTGACAGCACTGACAAATATGATATCCGGATTATTCCGGAGCCAATAGGCTATTTGTAGACTAACTTTAGTCATGGTTTGATAATCTTTTGCAGCTGGAGTTTTGAAGGTCGTTTATGTTTTTGCTCGGCTCGCATCGCAACCCTCGTAGTATCTTTTGTATATGAAAGTGGGGTCCGAGTAAATAATAATAGTAAATTGAGAGGCAGTCCCCTCGCTTTGCGTTGGGTACAGGATTTATCTGATCAGATAATCGTCGTTGATAGCATACACAGTACACCACGTGGGCAATGTTAGTATGGTTTGCGATAAGGGGCAGCAGTAGCATTATTATTAGTAAAATATAGTTATTTTCTTTGCCAACTTTTATCGAACTAATTGTTTGATCATTGGCGCTAATTGGTTCATCGTCGGCGCGTGTTATTAATTAGGACAGATTCCTCATAGACAGCTGTTAGAGAAGAAAATAAGATTGCAACACAAGTATGCCGGAATCGTTAGTGCTCAATGTAGAAGCCAAATAGCGATCAGATATATTTAGTACCTACGATTTTCTAATTATAAAAGCAAGTGAGTGTAAGCATTTCGCGTGGGTGATGGGACATGTCAAAAATAGACGCTGTTGGCATCGAATGTTCTGCAGACTATCCACTGGGTGATCTGTCTGTCTTGATAGAAACGTCTCACATGTTTTTAGCTTTCACATGACAGCTTTGGAAGAATGCGAAGGCTTTAAAACTATTTTCTCATCCTAGGTATTGCCATTCATCAATTTGAAAAAACCAATATACAAAACATATTTTGAAGTGATTTTGTTTTCAATGGTTACGTTTTAAACAATTTAGGGTACCATCATGAGGAAGAAAGTTGTAAAAACGACTAATTATGTGATAGAGAAAGTGATATGTATAATTAACAAAAACAACATAGCCGTGAGAGAGCAATATATTCATAGTATCAACTTGAAGGAATTTGTATTATTGCTAGTTGGCGATGGAGCGAGTCAAAGGCATTATAACGCGCGACAAGGCGAGGTGCTTGCTGGACGCACCTGGGTGCAGTGCGTGGGCGGAGGTGTCACACCTACGTGCCCGGTCCGCAGGCTGAGCCAGCCGAGGAATAATGGGACACGACTCGATAACGATGAGAGACACGTCTGTGTTGTTATTACGCTCGTTTTAGTTGGGAATGTTTTGACATTACACCTTTCACAGGAACTCAAATGTAAACTTGCACAGTAATTAATGTGTTGGCGTTTTCGTTGCGTATTTCCTGGTGTAAGTACTTCTCTATTACTTAAAATCTTGTTTTTCCTGCTCATGACTGCGTAATTTAATGTGTAAGTTCACATATATTTCACTCTTGTACCACAAATCAGGAGTAGAATCTGAGTTTTATACTTACTGATTTCTAAAATGAATGATCGGTCTGTTTTCAATTATAAGCAGAAGCTATGTCTTCATAATGAATTTTGCAACCGTAATCATCATCACTGTATTGAGTACATGAGCGAAAATAAACTTATAACCAAGAAATAACATTTCGGAATATACATCATTGGACCGATACAAAGTAGTTTTGGTCAACCAGAACGACTATAATTTTAATGCGTCTATGTGTACTAAAAGTTCGTGTACTCAGGAACCGGTCCACTTAAAATGATATTGTTGATGTGAGCAAGGCGCTGTGCCACGGTCACAACTTATTGACTTTGTAGCCGTGTTCATTGTTTACCACACTTTGTGCACAGTAGAGCCTGATGACAAAGAATAAAATCGGTTACAGACTTTCACTCGCAATGAATCAGCTTGGAATTCCCATTGATCAACTGAAGATGCGATATTGCAACACGCTCATCATTACGCGGAGTGCCAATGTTCAGTTCAGTATTCTATTTCAGGAGTGACATTGGGGCCTTGCAAGAAAAACATGTTTGTTACCAAGTATTTAGCGAGAGAAAATACAAGTGAGACCAAACAATTGCCTTGATAATGTACAAGAGAACTAATGATCACGAAAATAAACCAACCAAAAACAATTAGACCTGGCCAAATACTCTTCTTGAATCCCTACACAATTCCTAATTTGACTAACTTGTTTTGGGGTAATTATTTAATAGTTACGTTGTTGTTTTAATAGCTTTCTGATTAACTAATCGATAAAATTAAATTAAATTTTAACCAATATCAGCATCTTTATATGCGATGTCATTAGAAATGGTTTTTTTTATATCAATTAAGCTGCATAAAAAGGTAAACTGCCCATCGCGCGTGAAGTGAAAATATTTAACTGCTCTAACGTTAGAGACATCAAGAACTGTGAAATTATAACGAGTATCTTTATCAATTTAAATAAGTTTACTTACTTTCTAAATAGGTGATTTGTAATCCGAGCTTTTTTACTACTTTTTTGTGGCGTTTGAATCATATTATGGTGTGCCACAATTCTAATTTGAAAGTTTGTATGATGTGTCGTTATCGGTTTTATCCAATTATGTAGTTATCAAGAGATAAGGTTTGTTGATTTTTTACTGGCGTTTGTGTTTGTATTAACTCTGTCCAAAGTGCACAAGTGGAAAGTTGGAGCCGTGAACTTAGTCCGTAATATTGTGATGATAACGGGTAGAAAGTTGCATTTCTCCGGTCGCACAATGTTATATTCTGTAACCCATAAGTGGTTCCATTTGTATTCATGGACAACTGGTTCACTAAACGTGTAGCTACTCGATGTCATTGTTTCATTTTATTAAACAAATGCGGGTGTGGTAACGATGACAGTGGTAAGCTGTTCATAACTAGCTATTTTTAAGTCAGACATTTATTTTTATAAAATACTACAAATGAACCAAGACACAGGATACAATAATAGCGCTGTACATAGCATTACGCACTAGGGACGTGTTTCCTGCAATAACGAATATGAAAAAAGTGGCAATATGTAGGATACCGGATGGTTAGAAGCTCTCGGTAATGAGTGAATAAGGTTTTGCAGAGAACTTAAAACCACTTTTATAAGGTGTAATGAATCATAAATCAAAATGACTGATTCGGAGAAATACGAGTAATTTATAAGAAATATGAGCCAAGGGGAAGTGTTCACGGGGCTTGTAAATGAAAGAGGAAGTGTGTGAGGTGATTTGGTTCAAGTGGAGGTCAGTGTGGCTTGGGACATCCCTAATAACAGGACGTAGGGTGCGGTTGTTTGATTTTAGGGTCTTAAGCAGTTGATGCACTTTCACCAATGGTGAATGAATTAGACCTTGTTAGTGCTTCCATAATTCATAACAGTAACTGCTAAATGATAACATTTAATTATTTTTTCTCAGACAATCTGAGGGGCAGGCAAGCCGACACTCCTATGCCCCAATTCTTGAGCGTGTGCCAAAACTGAGCTAACAACGACATGGAAAAAATAGCCTTGTCAAATGTTATGTAACTGATATTATAATATGGTATGTATGTTATAAGCTAAGTCAACATAATATTCTGAATTTGTTAAGGTTTCTTTTTCAAATATAATTATGAATCATCAATTCTTTTAATAACCATCAGTTATTGGCAGTTTCAATCAACTTTACACCTTCAAGGTTTCTATGACTACCAATTGAAATTTTTATGCAATTAAATCGATTGGATACCCTGGGACTGGAATGTCTTGTTACATGTTGATTAAGTGAGCGTATTTTCAATTTTATTTGACACGTTTATTCTACTTTAAACAAGTGACATAGTTCACTTTAGCTTATCGGGAGTCAATGTCCTCGTCAGAAATTAGGTGCGCGAAAGGTTCGCCAAGGTGAAGTTACACCCACAAAGGTGAACGTTATAAGGTACTTTAAACTATAAATTAGAACAAACAGCAGAGATAAACTGGTGAAAATAGGAGTATATTTATTAATACCTACCTTTGCCAGCTCATTCAATTTATGTCATAAGTCTAATTTATATTCTATCATTATAAATCTTGAATGTTGGCAAGCCGAAAATATAACTAAAATTGCGACTCATTTCACTCGCAGCGTGAACATTTACAATAACATTGATTGAATAAATTAGTAGTTTAATGTAAACGAGTATTTTATAACCAGTTCCGAGCTCGTCCTCACCACTTTCACGCACGATTTCTAGTGTGACCAGATGCTGGCTGATCTTACTTTTGATAAATGAAATGGTAAACCATACTGTCGATTCGTGTTTTCCAATCTTTGATTTACAAAAAGTGATGTAACGATTGCTTGCAGATCGATAGGTGTAGTTTAATGAATGTTAGAAAGTGAGCAATTAAGCGGTTTGGGGTGGTACAAGGAGGTTCCGTGCATATGTAATGTGTGTGCTAGTGACCTCCTTGCGGAAGAGCGTCTCCAGCGGGCAGGAGCGCGAGTTTGACTCGTCGGGCGACTTTTCCGCGCAGACGCATCTGAAGCCGTTCGGCCGCGACATTGACCTGCCATACGTGATCGGCCATTGCACCGGGTGTCGCAGGCTCTTTGTTTATATCCTGCGAGGCCTATCGCGCGACCCTCACTAGTTCGTTGTCCTCCGCGCGCCTCGTCTATCCTCCATGATTAATCTCAAAAGACAAGAATAAACTTTATACATTCTAGCGTGGGCCGTTTGGTCTTATCCTGCTGTAAAAACTTTAACGTGAATACAATCTTATTTTAGACAATTTGTTGACGTCTTCAAATAACAGAAAGAGCAGCTGGAGGCCGCAATAAATTGAGCACATTTAGTTTTAGATGCGAGTCAACTGACACACACAGACAGAGAAAGTTCGTGGACTACAATTTGATGTCGCTAAAAATTAATTAATAAGTATTAAAATGTAATAAAATATTAAATAACGTTGTCATGACTTAAAAGTTCAATGTTTTTACAAATACTTAAACACCGCTCTGTCAACTTGCTATCACTTAAAACGGTAAAGGAAAACATCGCGAGGAAACCATCATATTATATATCCAAGAATCACAAAATTCAAGAGCATTGGTGTTAGCCATTAAGCCATGCCGGCCATCGCGGTAGACTATGGCCAATTCTCTTTCTGTGGAAAGGTTTAAGTATACCAGCAGTGGGAACATAAGTAATAGGTTGATGTTGATGACGCTTGGTCAACTTTATACCTAGCTACAAGTTTGCAGGGTAGATCATCTAACTCTGTAACAATAAAATTATTTAAGTCCTTTTTACTAATATTTAATCTGTGTCAATAGCATGACCAGAAAATTTGCAGTGAATAAAAAAGTGAGGTTGCCATAACATAAAACTAATTGTATTGCTTGCATGTTATAAGGCGAGACTAATGAGCGGTAACAACCGAGTGCCAACCCAATAGGACTAAATAAAAGTGCGTTCAGTGAGTGGAGACTGGTGTCGCAAGTCGTTAATGACATTCCACGGGTTGAGCTCACGGGGTGCGTCAGAGCACGTCACTGGTCACCAGGTCAACGCGTAAATAGACACGTTATGGGTGCATTTTGCGTAGACGCAGGAGGCTCAGCAATTTCCTGAAATACGGGTTTCATGGTGACGCAAAGTCCGACGCCCGCGCTTTCAGCGGCGCCTGCGCTGAACCCATTTTAGGACATGACTAACGGAAATTTGACTCCTCTCTCTGCCCCGTTCTCTCCCGCGGGAAGCGACGTGCGTCCGTCTCGCTCGCGCGAAAAGCTTCAAGAAATCTTTTAATAGTGTCCACGGCCGCGGTCTACTTTCAACTTGCGGCGGGAAATGTGCAACATTATGTCAAAATTTTGAAAATGTGCGGGTACCCTCCGGGTCTTTCATAATTTTGTTTATGTTTATTTACATAATTTTAGAATTTTGTTATATTAATAGATTAACATTAGTTATCGCTCTCTAAAATTAGATTCATAATCTGATAATTTTATAAGAGCGTTGCCAATTTGTAACCGGGATCTGATGTAGTAATAGTATTATTCTAAGTTGTTACGTGTCTGGTGTACATTAAGATGGCTTGTTTTTAACACCGAGTTAGTTTATTGTTTATTGAAGGACACCGGTAGCACAACAGCCTGGTTTCAGCATCGATTTACAGATAAAATATTGTAAATACATAAACATGAGTCACTTCGCGGCAGAACAGAGATAAGGCTTTCCTGCTGGCGTATTTATGTGGCACGTATTTTCGTTTTAAATTCAAAAACTAGGATGTCCATAATAACCGTTGCGTACTGTTACTTACCTTTGGTAAGTAATGTGTCAACAGATGTGAGGTGTGTCATGTGGAACTGACCTTTTTCTGTTGTTTCTCCCATGCCGGGTCTAGCAGACCCTCGCGCTCCCACTCCTCCTCCTGTTCCATATATCCATCCCCGTACTCATAGCTATTCATCACCCCGTTGTCCATCATCATGGTCACCGCACTGACCGTCGATTCGATGTTCGTTCGAGCCTATGACCGCGAGTCGCGTGTGTTGGATCGTACCACGCACTGCAACAGGCAGCCGGCCGCGCGCCCGCTGCGAGAACACTGGCGCACCAGCGCTGCGCGCGGACCCGCCAGGAACTTTCGCTTTGCGTTCCGTTTCACGCAGACACCTATCAAACTTGTGTCAAAAAGTCGGGAGAAGCGAGAAAATATCAGTCGAAAATGTTACAAAAAAATAAAAAAATATTATTTTCATTCATCAAATAATCCTCCGTTACTTTAAATGTGAACAGTATTGTCTGACCATTTGACGTTCTAGGAAATATGGACCTGCCTGAATGTGGTGTGGTTGATGACGGGATTGACGCAGGAGTATATAAGCTTGTGCGTTATTTGTATACGCATGGTATGATCCACAAAACTTTGCCTTTGGTAACCCTACCTACTGTGATGTTAGGGAAAAATATAAGTAATAGGTACTTAACTATTTCCACAATCCTTTCATTTTATAGGTAATTTTGGAGTAACCTTGTTGCCTTGTACCTATACCTACCTATTTAAAGAAACATAACATGAATATCTCAAGATAATATTTTCAAGCCTATATTACTGAAGACGTGATGAGCTTGGTTGAAAAATTACTATTTTATTCTTCCAGAAAATAAAACAAAACAGGATGTGAAATATGCAAGTGCGCAATAATTCCATACTTCAATAAAATACACAAACAAATTTATTAACCACATAAAATTTCATTGAATAAAAATTCTTGCTCATGCAAAATAACAGTTTATAATTCCATTTCCTTTAAGTTTTCCACATATTAAGATACAGCAATAGTCACGATCACAGGAAGGTTAAAATTCCGGAATAGAAAACTTATTCTTTCTTCAAAAAACATGATACGTACATTTATTTGGTGTTTCTACAAATATTCAATTTCTATTAATACATACATTATACACGAGTATTACATACTGACAGACGACCGATGTGGCGCAGTGGGCGAACAGCCAACTGCGAAGGTTGAGATCGCGGGGTCGATTCCCGCATCGGGACAAATATTAAATTTGTACGTTGAAAAAAGCGCAGGCATTTGTTCCGTCTGTGGATCCCCGATTCACGTAATTTATGATACCCTAGATGTAGGGAGTACTTACACAGGGTTCAGAGTTAATTATGTGATTGGAAGGGCTTTATTATATTTTTTCTATACTTAAACTCATAACTCGTAATAAAAAATTGTTTCTCTTTTCTTATAACATACACAAAAGATATTAAAGTTCATACATTTTTATATTTCATATTAACATCAACTAATATAGTTTCTATTACATTTATAAATGTTAACAGCGTGTAGATAAATATACAATGTCAAAAGCTTTGAGCAAAACCGCAGCGAAAAAGCAGATTAATCCAATCCATTCATAATTCACATTGTAAATACTCATGCCATACAAACTTTACTGTTCATTTTTTTGATAAGTAACTTGTTCTCGTGTAGTAAAACATTCAGAACTTTAGATATTTTTTGAGACCTAAATATACTATAAATAAAATATATGATCTATTATAATTATACATCCACTATTGTACCGGAAGATTGAAGGTACAAGAGAAGAGTGATGGTCTATTTTTATCCACAATTTAACTACATATACAAGGGTAACTTCTCCAGGCCATTTTTACATCGTAATAATTTCAAGAAATGCATTTGATATGGCCATCATAATATTTCACTATCGACCCATTGACTGACAAAAGTGTCGGTCAACCACCTATATGGAAGGTTAATATTCTTATTATTTAACGTTAACATTACATAACACAAACATATATCTATATACGACACACAATTAAGATAGAATACAGACAAAAATATGTAGAAAGAAGATAGGTACATAGATATGTAACCAATGACAATTTAAGCTTCTTTAAGCAAAGACTGCACGGAGAAAAAAGACCTTCCGAAATACCGTTTTCCTTCTGAGTCAAAAGGGAAGGATTTGTGATTCAGAAGGAAAACAAAGGTAACATAAGGAAGGAATCGGTTTTGGAAGGCAAAGACTCAGAAGGAAAGGCAGAATTTTTTTCTCAGTGTGTAAGAATAATTATGCTATGGTAATACTTACTTACGTTACAAATTAGTCAACTTTATGGAATTTAGAGGGTATTTGAAACAATGTACCTAGTACACACACAAAGTTCAATAATGTTTTATTATTGACTTACGTGTGCGTCATTACGTAGCTACATATATAATTATATAAAATAATAATTTAGGCACTAAAATATTTGTGTGTCTGAAATTAA
This sequence comes from Opisthograptis luteolata, assembly GCA_931315375.2. Taxonomy (NCBI): domain Eukaryota; kingdom Metazoa; phylum Arthropoda; class Insecta; order Lepidoptera; family Geometridae; genus Opisthograptis; species Opisthograptis luteolata. Next base: position 5,187,943 of record OV928047.1, on the reverse strand, counting down.
ATGCCTTTTTACTTGGATATGTTCGTATGATTTTAGGTGAGTATATAAAATACATCTAGGTATACTTACCTAATTTTAATAAGAAAACAAAACGCAAAGAAGGTAATTCAGAAGATTAATAATAATTCGCGTACGTTCGTAAGACCTTCCGAAATACCGTTTTCCTTCTGAGTCAAAAGGGAAGGATTTGTGATTCAAAAGGAAATCTAAGGGGAAACACGAAGGACCGATTCCTTGGATAATAAGACTCAGAAGGAAAGTCCGAATTATGTTTTCAGTGTAGGACGACAAAAGCACGACTGTAAGGGTTGGTTATTATTAGTAGATATATAAACAAATTTGGGTGTAGATAGAAGACAATTTTATCTTAACACTATTTTTATCAACTCTCAGGTCTAAAAACATCAACAACAATATTTGTTTAAACAGTTCTATTATATTCCTATTTCCAATCAATATCACATAATAGGTAGGTAAATATATGATATGGGTATATTTTTAAGATATAAAATTTCAATATACCGTAGTTTTTTACTTACAGAAATATAAAAGGTAAGTATCGCTATAAAAGTGAATGAGAGAATGAACATTGGGGACTTGGATATGGTACCTACCTAATAAAGTATTTCAAATAAATCATCTATAGAAATGTAGCTAACGTAAATAATATTTTTTTTAATAAGTGGTACCTAACGTAAAAATCAATTATCATTTAGAAGGCATATAGCTCTTAATATACAGAAGAATAGATCTCAAGGACAAGATTCGCTATAATAACGTCAATTTTATATAACATATATATATATTATGTATACAATTATATCATTACGCTTATTACATTCTACAATAGGTTTTTTTTCAATTTTCTATAAACTTTAATGACATTTATTTTTTTAAATTTTGAGTTTTAGATATTTTACATACAATAAACATTTATTTTAGAATTACAAGTAATAGGTTAAGGTATCAGTCGTTTTATAAACGTGTATTATTAAACTAAATAAAATCAAATGATGATGAGTAATTGTTACAAATTGTTTTGGAAGGGGAAAAGCAAAATATTTTCGTGAGATTTACGGAGATACATTTATAATGATCCATATAGCTACATTGATTTTATTGCGTAATATGAATTACTCTCACTGATGGATCACAGAAAGGGGTAACTTTGTACCTGCTATTATAAACAATGTATAAAATATCTCGTTAGACATAATTTTCACGCAAGGCTACGTGCGCTCATTGCAAATTTTTTGGTACCAAAAATAGAGATGATTATACTGAACACGTCTAGCTAGATGTAAAAAATATAGGTATCAATGAACAACAACAAGGGAAAGGTCGTCGAGAAGTGTACAAATATTTCTCGCACCTCTACTAAGTACTCGATTACATCAATAACAATAATACTTAGAAGGCGTCAACATATAAGAATGAGAAGGACCCGGTCCGATCACTCTTCATAATCTATCTAATACACTGATATTCCTCACAGCTCCGCGTTTATATCCCGTAATCGAAGCTCTCGAACTCAGAAAATCGTGAGTCTTGCTTCTGTAGACGTTGCTGGCAAGCTTCTATATAACTGTCCTGGATCCTGTACATCCCAGAGTTGGCTTGATACATCAGAGTTTCCAAAATACGCTCGTTCTTTATCGCTTTCGAGGGTAGGACCACCTTTATTAATTCCTGTGGGGTGATTCTGTGCAGCTTGAGGTCCCTAGCTAATCTCTCCATAGTGCATTTAAATTCTGTTTTGGCATCAGTCTTATTGGCATATTTGGATTTGATTTTGTTTTTAGCCCAGCTGAGCATGGCTTCGAATTTTCCGACTTCAGTGACATCGAGGGTACGGCACATGATCATTTGGACCATAGACTCGGAGAGGTTCAGGAATTCCGGGGTCTGGAAGAGTAATTTGCAGCGCTGCTCGATGTAGACCAAAATCATGTTCACCAATTCCGAGGCTGACGTGTACCGCCAGTAGTAGTTCTCTAATGCAATGAGCATCGTGCATGCCTGTAATAGGAAAAACACATTGTTTTTTTACGTTTGTGCCGCTGTCACACATAGGGCAATGTGTTTAATGAAATAAAGGGCAAGGGTGTAATGAGATTTAAAGTCTAACATCTCAGAGTGTCGAGCTCAGTGCATGGTCGCGCAGAATTTTAAACTTGTGAAGTTCAAGATTATGTGTGGCAATAATAATTGATTAACAGAAGAAGAATCATTGGTAACAAGGTACTTCTTTCTAATGTCGTCACTCAGGTGACCTATTTTTGATTTCAATAAGGAAGACCTAGAGAACATTTAACCTTCCTACATGGGGACCATAAATGAGACTACATTAGTTTTTGTTTAGTCGTGCTCGTAGTATGTACCTAATATTAAAAATAAAATTATTTAATAAGACGATGTTAAAATTCAAATCAAACTTCCCATCATTTCAACTTCCTATTTATTATTTACAAAGAAGTTTATGTTTCACATAACGCAGGTCGCTGATATTATAGCTTTATATAATAAATACTTTTTAAAGTACATAGGAGGTTCTCAAGTCGATGCGTATATTCTTATTACCTATAATTATATATCTAAGTATTCAATCTTCATCCATTTATTTTCCTCCAACTGGGATAACAACTGCTATGTTGATGGTCCAATAAGAAGACAGCTAGACACTGACTAAAAGTTTTAAAAACCGTGAAACTAGATGGCGCCACAGGAAAAATTAGAACTCGCAAGCGTTTCATTCGCGATCTGTACAGAAAGGCGGCATGTTTGAATTATACGTTACGATGTAGCATGCTTTGTCAGCTTAACGCTGACAATTGCCTAGATATTTTTAAAGTCGCCTAACGTCTCATTTCTCAACGAGATAGTGGCGTAATAAATAAATATATTATCAATAAACAATGATCAATTATTGTTAATTGTAATCATAGTAAAAATATAAATTTACTATGCTAAATGAAATGAATAATCAAATTAATGGATATTGGATTTATAATTATATTCGTTAATGGAAAAATATTTTGAATGATTTAAAAAAGTCTGCTTCTAGAAATCTAGATAAACTTGATAATAATACATTAATTTTATTACACTCGTATGATGTGTGTAGTGTTGAATTGTGACGTTATTAAGAAGGTAATTATGTATAATTACTAATTAGTTAGTACTATTAGTTATGAATTATTATGATCATACCATGAAAGTAAGAATGATTTATAACACAATAATAAAGTTAAATTAAGTGCAAAATAGGTAATATAAAAAAAATGACTTTTTGTGATTTTCATATAATGATAGCGAAGGAATTCCTGACAAGCAGAAAAGAGATTGAAATGGCCGCGTTAGTAGAATATTGCTCGAACTGAACAAAATACTAGAGATTGTTCTAGGTCAGCCCCCATACAATGTCAATAAATAACACGAGGTGACAAACAGCTTGCGATAAAGTTGAACTATTGATTCGTCCCCAAAATACACTCGTTAACTTGAGAACCTCTTCTTTTTGTTTTTCGTTGGTTAAACTAAAACGAATAACTACGAAAGATGCAAAGAAAGAAGTCAGACCTTTCTCCGGCTGTGGACATGAAGGTCTCATAAATAAATACCTACATATATTATACAAAAGAACACTCTAGGTTTCTCTTGAAAATATTTTCGTAGTGTTTTCAGGAGCAGATAAAACAAGAATCAGAATCATTTATTTGTAACAAATTGTATAAAAATACTTATCTACCTATAACAAAACAAAAAAATTATGTAGTAATTACAAAAGATGTATTGTTCCAAACCGGCCTCAGCGTTGTGCTGGTCGTTTGACCAGCGCTGGTCTTCCGTTGAAGCCGTTTTTTGATGACGTCACTGGCATGAAGGTGATTTAAAAGAACAAAATATTAAGACAAATACAAGCATCGCCATCGTGTGGCGACAGTCAGTGGTAACTAAGGGACACTCACCACTTCTATCCTAAGGAACTGCTTGGCGTGATGGAAGCAGGCCTGCAGCAGCTCTGGAAGGTCGTAGTGCTCCGCAGCACAGATCAGGCCGGGGATGGAGGCGCAAGTGAGGGGACAGCTGCCCGTGTGAAGATAATCCAGGAGTATGCGGAAGGTGTCGGGGTCGAATTCGATTATTGAGAACTGGAAAAAGGTTAAAAGTACCCATTATCATCATCACCATCTGGAAGAAGTCCACAGCTGAGCATATGTCTTGAACGCCACCCATGAACGTCTCATAGCCATTTTCATCCATCGACTCCCTGTGACTTACAATGTCGTTTGTAGAGTACCAGTACCCGTTTGTAGAAAACTACCGAAACCACGTTTTTGTTTGAATACCTAATGAGTTATATTCATCAGGTTTTCAATGTCAATGAACTAACCTCAGTCTGCGCTAGTTTAGCGCGATCGACTTTCTGTGCGTCTGCGCACACGGATAGTCTGGGCACCGCAAGTGCTGCATTTTTCTCCTTTTCCTTGTCTTTTGCTTCTTTATCTGCAATCAGATACCAAAGATATTATAATTATTTAATCTTATGAATTCGTAATCATGAGAGCCATTCTTTGGAGAGTGTCTTACTCAGAATATTTATCAAGGCGTAAATGGTGTCTGTGCCAAGTGTTTTTAAGCCTTCATTACTGCATTGGTATAATTTATTGCTGAATAGGTTTTTTTTTCGATAATATCAAGCCTGATATAAAACAAAAAAGCGGTCTAAAATGAATCCCACCGGTCCAGTCTTTTAACCTTCAAATTCAAGTTTTTTTTTCTATAAAACTGTCTAAAAGAGAGCCTATCAAAACAACGTGAGCAATAACATTGGTTGCTCCTTCTTGGGATTCCACTCATATTAAAGGCAGGACATCACCATGGCCGTTCTGACTCCAGAAAAAATCAATCCAACATGCGAAGTAGTACTCCAGCCGAACTGTTATACATACGAATTATCTATACTACTACTATATGAGATACTAGATACATAACAGGTATGCAAGTACTTACTGGAGCAATCCTGTGAGCTTGCCCACTTCTTCTTGTCATCGGCGTTGAGCTGCGAGTGCTGCTTACGGATAGAACGCCCCCACCCGGCGGTAATGGTCCCGAGACGGGAGAAGGCGCGTTTCACCATCGGAGAACTTGGCACACTTTTTGGCCTGGAATCACAAGTTTATTTTTTAGGATGGAACATGTAGGTACCTTATTTCAACGGGCATTTTTGATTGGTGGATGAGAAAGGCCGCTGAAAGGAATCACTTATTGTTGATAGTCTTATTCTTATTCGTGGTGGGCCTGCACTGACTTCCCTATTGGGGTGAATTTCAGCACCTATCCTAACCATACTAACTCCTTTATGTAGCGGATTACTGCTCCTTTCGATTGTTCAGCTGTTCCAGTTGTATAAAGTTAACTTTGAAGAGTTTCTTTATGTACCTCGGTGATTCGATATCAGGCACTTGCAAGAAGTTGCTGCTTTTTTGTTTCGGCGTCGGTGAGAGCAGCGTGGGCGCCGGTCGGGCGAGCAGTTCAGCGACTGGCACTTGAGGGGATCCGAAGCCTGATTGAATCCCGTACAGCATTTCTTGGAATACCCTAAAAAGGAGACATAGTTTGTTAAGCTTCGGTGTTTCAATTTCATTTTGTGTTGCAATCTGAATAGATGGTAAAACTATCTAAACTTTACCTGCTTCTTACGCCTAGGATAGCTCTGACTCCAATAAACTTGGTCTTCTGCTTCGACTGTCCCACCATGAAGACGACGTCAAACAGTTGTGCGTTCGTAGCTATGTTCAGATCATTGTTCAGGAAGACCCTTGTGAAGTCCTTGGCTAGCTGATCATAGTCTTCGAACTGGTCCCTCACGGAATCCAGCAGAGGAGAAGACGGTCTCATGTGCCCTATGGGACGCCATGAGCCTGAAAAAAGGAAGAGAATGTGTTTTAAAAATCTTTGTTCAAATACTCGTTTTGTCTCGTTTTGTCTATTAACTGATTCCCTAAGAATGTCATTTAAATTTCTACAAATAAATTTTGAACTATCGTTGAGGAAGATTGGCAAAGTCGATATCTACGAGTGAAGTGAAGGCTGATCTGCTCCAAAAAGGTCTCGTGGCACAAGCGCTTTGACCTTTGGGACCTTTGCCTATATCTACTACCGTACCAATATTGCTTCTGAAGTTTGAAAAGTAATCAAATACACCAATTCCAAATGACTACAACTAATATTTAGTTTTAGGGTCAATGTTGATTGTTGAAAATTATAATAGAAAGGATACACGTGTCACACATCCACACATGTTAATTTCTACAACTCTTAAAATTTTAATTACTTACAAAGGATAGGTACCAGCTATTGCTAACAATAAAATTCTTGACTTTCTAACAAATACATGCTATTTTATGCCAGAATCTATCCAGAATGCTCTCAAAACGTTCCCAAACATCAAAATGTGCATTAAACGTGCTGAAGGTTTGAGGGCAGGAGGTCCACACCGATTGCATTTCTAACGGCCAGGGATAGAACCTTACCATCGTCAGCACTTTGTTGAATAAAAATAAGAATACCTCTTCGGTAAGGTTTCGGTATCTGTCCCGTTTCTGCGTGGTTCTGGAGGTTCGCCACAATGTCTTCCAGCATTTGGCTTCTGGTTCGCTCTTGCATTCTGGCGAACTTGGGTGCGGAGTAAGACGCTCGCTCGCCGTTCACTATTTTTGTTAACAGCCATTCTCTGGAAAATTATGACGGTAAATATATATCGGATGTAAGGACTGTCCATTAATCACGATGTTGTGTTTTTTTGATGTTGATGTTTTTTTAACATTTTTTAACCCCTCCCTCCCCCTTGGTGATACGTGGTGAGGGTTAAGACTACCCCCCACCCCACCACCAAAAATCACGTGTAGGTATTTTTAGTACCTACAAATAATCTTATTTTTTTTTATAATAGGCATAAAGTATAATCTTGTTAAGAATCAATCAACTCAAGTTGAAGTTGTTAATCTTGTTATCTTGTTTGTTGTTGTCTTGTTTGTTGTTCTTGTTAAGAATCTATCGCCAAGCACCTATCGGTGTTCCGACAGCCTCACTTGAGAGCCAGTTCCCAGTCCAGGTGTAGCGTGACGCCATCTTCGACCACATCGTCACTTAACATCAGGTGACTTGTGGTCAAACGCTACCCTGTAAATAGTAAAAAAAAAAAAAAAAACTAATTTTATTCTAGAAAATTATGGACCATGATAAAAATGTCTAGACAGAAAGGGAGGAAAAAATAAATACACGTGATATCTTATTTTACTATTACGATATACTGTTTGCAGCAGTTTGAATATTAATTAAGATCTTGTACAGGGGTGGACCAACTTACACTATAGACGAACTACAGCGAAGAATAAAAATTGGGCGGTAAGCAATCAGCTGACAACCTCCAAAAAATTTTACGTTTTATTTATTTATTCGTTATTATTTTTTGCTTGTACTTAGATAGGTACAGTGCCACATACTAACTATTATGAAGTCGATGAATGCCACTTCGTTTCTTTTATTTTATAGAGAGATAACATTGAATATACCTACATCTAAATGCTGGTTATTACCATCATATAAAGTTTCTGTTTATATAGCCCAAAACTCCAACTAATCTGAGTTGCTTACTAAGCAAACGTTTATCGCTTCATAAATATTGGTATGAACTTCCCCGACCTAACTGAAACTCCTCCTTCACTGCGAAATTTCAGCTTTCGTGTTAGGTGAAACTAATATTGCTATTTTGGCAGTATAGGTACGAGCACACATGCCCCAGTGGTAACAGTCGCTTTGCTCTCAGAGAACTTGGCCACTGATAATAGCAAAACAAGTAACGTAACAGAGACTTGGTGCTTTTAGTGGTTCATTAAACTACAACTTGTGAGAAGTGTGTTCCGGCAGCCCCATTTGAGAGCCAGTTCCCAGTCCAGGTGTAGCGTGGTACCACTTACGGTCACATCGTCACTTATAAAATGGTGGCTTGTGATCAAACGTTAAACTGTATGAAATAATAAAAACAAAGAATATGTGTGAACACCTATTCTTTAATATGAGACTAAGTGTTTCATATCTTCACATAATTTCTCAACAAATTAATTAAAAATTGGCAGCGTTCGTGCCATAGTTTGTCTGGTCAAATCAACCAAGTTAAGCAACAACGGTTACGTTAGAGGCGTTTTCAAATGAACACATCGATTGCTTTTGGTCATCAAAACCTTAAAACTGGTCCCGAGCTCATATTAAAGAAAATCAAAAATTAAAAACTCCAAGAAATTATGTTTCTTATTAAAATGTTGCTTACCTGAACATAGGGCCTTTATCGAAGACGCTCTGCTCCCAAAGATAGGGCTTGTAGGCGCCCACTTCATCCCGAGTGACCACTGACACTTCGTAGCGGGTGGGTCTACGCTTTATCTTGGCCGACACTCGGACTGAAAAAATATATACGCGTCCACTTGTTAACCTCCTCCTATAACATCGGTTAAAAAGAAGGAGAAATAAGAAGGACTGTCATCGTCTATCATGAAAAGTATAGACTTCGCAAGTTTTTTTTTGTTTTGCTTATTTGGCTTATAAACTAATTAAAGCGAATACTACAAAATCACCCTGATAACTCAACTATAACTATAACACCAACAAAAGTGGATTTCTGATTTACGTATAAAAACCCTTTACAATAAGCCTTCAACTTTACATCTACATCTAGTTGAGGTCAAGGATTATTGAGAAAATCCTTATATCTGAACATAGAAATAATTCGTTCTCTCAGATTTGGTTTGCATTATAAAACCACTTTGTAAAATAATGAGATAATGAATAAATAAGAAGAGAACGAAATAAGTCGGCTGTCGCCACCGTTGTGCGTCAAAATTAACTGTACGCTAGAGTATACTGTAATTCCATCGTACTAACCGACATTTTAAGCAAATAATTAATTCTATTTTAAAGAACATTTAAGTTTTACTAAGAAAACTTTTCCTAAGCCGTTTAGCCGGGCTTCATCCCTCACCCCCGTCACCATTCCAAGTCGTGGGCCCCTTCGGTACCCACACGCCTGGTAACTTTAGGTTCAGTAGATTTTGGTAGAGTGCGCCCCCCTAGCAGCCCAGTGAAGTAGTAAAGGACAAAAGGCCAGTATTCACCCCTAAAATAAAAAACAAAATGAACTTAGTAAAAACTTACCAAGAATAAAGGTATGTAAAAAGTGGCTCTTGATACAAGCAGGCGAGAAGGCTGTGTTGTCAGCTTCAAGAAACACCACACACACGATGTCGTTTCCGATGTGCCGCTTCCTCTGCAGCTTCTGAGGGTCATGTCTCTCATATGGCAGCAGGGTTGACACGTGGAACATGATCTCTATGCCTCGCCAGTTGGTGTACACGGAGTACAGGCCAGTGAGGTCATGAACTGTGTCTAGGCCACCTTTGTATTTGTCGAAACCTATAAAAAATATGCGTTTCAGCTGTTACTTACATTTAATACATCCAACTCATGGAACAAATGCTTCTCAAAATAATGCGGGCTGAACCGCAACACATTGATACATCTCTTTCAGACATTAAAGGAACGACAGAGACATTTACATTTTGCGGTGCGGGCCGCCTATAATTTGACATAAATTGTTCAAGCAAAATAATTAGTAACAAGATTTTGAATCATAGCCAGCTTGTAATAGGTTAAGAAGTCCACAAACCTTTCAGCCTGACTTTCTCCCCCATGACTTGTAGAAACTCGTCGAACATGGGTGAGTTCTCGTTATTATCCAGGATCTCTTCTTCAGTGTATTGGTTCTCCTTCACGTAGATCACTCCCACCTTCAGCTCCGATTTTATGAACACCTGGAATGTAGAGATTCTGAAGTGTCGTTCTGAAGTTCATTCTTCCTTTACTTAATACTGTTATTATTATATTTGAGAGTCTACCTATAGGCGTCGTTAATTTGGTTTCAAGGGACCAAAAAGTACAGTATGAAAACGTGATAGGTCAACCCACATATCACAAAATTCCAAGCATATCAACATACCTCTTTTTCCATCCACATTTATAAATCTTACGAAACAATTACACCAGTTTCATTTAAGTACTTTGAATTCACGTTTTTTACTAATTATTAAAAGCAATTGTCGGTTACGTTGCGGCGTAGAGGTGAGCAGCCTAACAAGATAGGGGTTTGCGGGGAGGCTGCGGTGTACCGTTGTATTAATCCTAATTTGTTGTTGAGACGCACACATTTGTTAAGTAGGTTGCTTGCAGGCACGTGATCAAATTAGCGGAATACCGCCAATTACGAAGAACAGGTTGGGGTTAGAAGGGCTTATTAAACTACATGTTCACTGAGAAAATAACAACAAGTTCTATTTAAATTTGAAATAAGCAATCAATTGCCATACTTGAAATGTACGACATAAGCATAAGCCTTAAAGAGCATCACAAATTACTTTTTCGTAACGAAACCTCCATTTTTATTAAAAGCTTTTCCAACTTTACTAAAGCAAACTCCTCACAAGGTATGCTCATGTATTGAACACTAATGTTTCCTAAACGAATATTTTCTTCGGAATTGCCTATTAATACCCGGATCAGTTCGGCCGATAATAACAACAAAAACCTTATATAGGCACCGTAATAGTATCGTCGTATCTTGCTTATTACGATGGTATTAGGATGGGAGCAATCTATCCTATAGTATTTGATGTGCACGAGTGTCGATCGGTAGGACTCGGGGGATCGGCCTCATTATCTTGCCATCTCGGCCTTAGTGCTCCAGGGCTTTCGTAATAAAAGTAGCCAACAACCGTAACAGATTGAAACCAGTGAGAAACTAACATTGTTAATGAAAACACGTTTCTTAACTTTCTTACAGGATTTCCTTATGACATAAACAAAGTCTTGATACGTTAAAAAAGTGCTCTATTTTCCTACTTCTGTACGTTAGACACAGTAAAAAAATTTATTCAAATATGTAACGAAACTTCATTAATTGCCGAATGAAATAAACAGTGCCTTTATATTTTGAATCAATCAATCATTTGAATATTTAATTCAGTGCATAGTGGAGTGCTAATTAATGTTTCAGTGGGATAGACAGAACTACTGAAATATTAAATCGACATCACGTCAAAAACAAAACTGGGACAACATAACAATCCACTCTCTGTTTTCCTCGAAATAGAAAGGTTTATCTCTGTCTGGTGGATTGAAATACCCAGTCCATTACGTAAACGTGTAGATATACCTATTTCACTTAATATTGGTTCGTAACTATTTATTCGTTCTGACATACCATTATATGCATTTAGTAGCGTCTTTCTCATGATTCGCATGGCAAATATAAATAAAACAAAACCGAAATATTGTAGCTTTCCACAATGAAAAATAATTTTCAGAATCAGATCAGTAGTTCCAAAGATAAAATCGTGAATTAACTCAAGAACGTAAAATGGCGGCATTACCATGAAAAGCCCAATTTCGTTACTCAGTTACTGTCACTACGCAAGAACTTACATAAAACGTGAAGCTTGAATGGTATTCTTGATTAGACTAGATTATTTGCAGTCATATCTCAAACAAGTGACATTGTGGCCACACATGTGTCTTTGTATGCTTCCTCTATAACAAAACAACAGTAAAGAAAACGAGCATTTCGTCTGATGAGAACACAATTTACTGCCATTCCATTCTACTACCTAATAAAGTAGGCATAAAGCTCTACATCCAGCTGGCCTACTATTTCTGAGCATACACCGACCCAAGAATACTTTTTCCTAGAAGGTACGCTTAGGTACTATCGTCTAAGCAATTTCAGTAAAATGTTAATGTAGCGAGCAAATAAAAGGACGGCCTTTCGCTTAAAAGAGTAAAGATAGAACTTAAAAAAAGTTTGAAGGCGTTTTATGTAACCGTACAATCATTGTGACAATTATAAAAAACATTTTACGACGTCATTAACTTTTACGAAGACTGAAATCGGACGATAAGATAGGGCGAGGAAAGGTGAGCAAATGTAGGTTACGGGTGGTTACGGAGGAAGTTATAAAAAGGTACCTAACTGTTATTTCATTCTTGTATTTGATACGTTGAAATATTCACTGACGAAGCTACTGGAAAATTTCATGGGCTTTATTAGGTTTTCACTGCAATAAAACTCACACGGATTTCTATGGAAACTCAGCAAGGTCTTTACTTTGAATAATTATGAACGGTAAGTGACGCTAGATGTATTTATTACCTTATCCATAAGTGATTTCGATCGACATATCTAAGTTTTATCACAGGTATCCATTATTGTGACATGACAGGGAAAAAAGTCAAACAAAGAAAATCCTCTCCCTAAATGTGTGTGGGTAGAAGGGAGGTGCGGTACGCCTGTCATTCGGCCAAAAAATCTATCCATACCTTACTTAACCAGATGAAAAAATGAGACAGAGCCTTTTCTGCTGGTTTTGTCAAATCATCCGTGTCTAAGCTTGTACAGTAGGTGTGTGTTTTCGGTCATATTATTTAACATTACTATTAGAAAACAGGAAAATATACTGTAAGTTGTCATTTTTTCAATTTAGTAAATGGGATTTAGAAGATTGAGCGCAATTTTACTGTAGCTAATATTAATTGTATGTAATACATTGTCATCGTTATCTTTTTATCGTTAGCAGGTTTTCTGCTATGTGACATCATAGTGCTAAGGGCTGGTTGGAAAAAATTTAACTCATGATCAATTACATAACTAAAGCATTAGGTATTAGGTACTTATTCTGTGGCTAAACATTCGCGTGCTATTTAAAATTCTATCACGTTGAGGCGAATTTTGCTTCCATTTTAAGGGATTAAATCGCACATGTAGGTATGCTCCAACTCGGTGTTAGCTGTATTCATGAAATCCGAAATTTTGTCGAATTCGAAATGCAAAGGACGGACAGGGACGGCTCTCACAACAAAGTAATCGTACCTCTGACAAGCGTAATGAAAATTGGCAGCTCGCTCAATTGAATAAACTTCCCCGTAAGAGCAACTCATCGGGCGACGGCGTGGCGCGTCGTGCCATTCGTACCTACCATCGAGTGATGTCTACGATTTAAAGTGGATTCACCAGCCCTTAACTTTAAGCCCTATAAACTGACCGAGAAAATAGTTTTTAAATTCTAAATGTGCAAAAGAGAATAGGAGAAAATATGTTCGAATGAGATAACTTTATCAGTTATGACCTTCAGAATCTGCGGTCAGGCAAAATGATTTAGCTCCAGATGGTAAACTCCTCTATTAACAAAACTTTGTTTCAGCAAAATTGTAATTGGGTCAACATCGAGTTATCCGTAGGCATTATGCTTGTGGCTGAGTAGGTTCATCGTTTCTATGCGATGTTCAGAACCGCTGAAGTGGCCCGTTACAATCACATTGTAACTTATTACTATTCAGATATTATGCTCGGTTAGATTATTACGTTTAAAGTTTTCCATGGATTTGCGGAGTGAGATCTGACGCGAGCTCCGACACGAAAGCCGGGAAGTTTGGTGCAACTTGTCATTAGTCCATTGCCGTCAGCCGCTAGCTGTGAGAGGCCACGGCAGCGTAGGAGGGGGTACTAGAAGGCACTGCAAGCACAGATCAGTTACAAACATAGCGATCTTATTGTGTTACGTGACGATTATCGAGTCAATATGATTATAATTTAACATTTGATGACAGTGGTTAGCCCGCATAATTCTATGAAGTCCTTGATGTCGCTGATGTCGATGTCGTTGATGTCGATGAGCGATTGCGGATATGTTTTACACAATACAATGTCTTTATAACCTACATCGTATGTATTTTTTAGTTACAGGCTAATGTCGTTTGCGGTTTATTAATAGCGAATTAGTATTAAAGCATAAGCTACATTCTCGATGTCGCACGCGCTTTTTCCTCACTTGTACCTCAAGGAGGCAGGAGTCACAAAATAAGCGGTGCGATCGTCGATGCTTCCGCGCCTGTCAAAGCTCATCAATCTTTCACGCCAGTAAGCGGCATTGTTTATTCCTAATTGGGAACTGAAAAAACATTGGCAGTGACGAGAAAAGGTTTTACTGCTAATTCACTTGCGATTCCCGCGCTCGCTCCGGAACCAATGCTAAATGAGATAAAAGCGTGGATTGGCTTCGTTACTTCGTTCGTTTTGCACCCCCACTTGTTGTAATAAAAGCTTTACTCGTGCACATACGTTATGTAGCGATATCTAACGTGCATGAATAAGTTAGGGTTTTTACTGCTGCTCCGCTGAAAAAGGGTTTGTTATGTTGCCGAGACTGAATCGTAGAATACAAGAATTGGTGGTAAAAAGCTGTTTAATGTTATTTTATTGCGAGTGAATTGAGAAATTAGCTTGGAGTTATATCGTTTTGGTGCAGGTACCGTGTCTTGTGACATCACTGCCAACTTACCCTCTCTAAGACGAAGGCACGAACGCCTTGACATGAATCCATTTGTTATCCACCGGAAATATTTACGCGAACCATTTCTCCAAGTGTGATTTTACTAGATCCTGACAGTTCATCTGTTTTAGAAAGCGGTGCCAGTTCATCCTTTGAAAACCAGGTCAAGCGAGACCCTTAGTAGTAATTGTTTTTCTTGGCCATTGAAGTGTGTTTCAGGCAATTATTTTCAGTATTCTATTCTTACAATAATGTAAACAGCGATAAAAATTTCAACTCTATTCTGGAAATATACCTCGCGATAAGAACTAGGGTACTAAACTATACCTACTATGGTACTTGACGAAGTTGTAGAGCTCTATAATGTGAAGAGCGGGGATATACCGAACGGCTCGGAACTTTATGGCTGATCTGAATATAGGCACGGATTTGAAAGCGGTTGAAAATGTGAGGCTCAGCAAAGCGCTCAGGAGGCACTTGTGTTATGTTCTGATCGTTTATAAGATTTAGTAACAACTTGAAAGACTTTCTTGCGGTTTTTACGTATACTAAAGTTTAGACATGAATAAACACACATCCCCAAATAAACACACACACACACGGTATATCTCCATACCAGTACATACACACACACACACACGAACACACACACACAGACATGCACGCGCGCTCGCACTATCTCCTGGCACTACTGGAGCCCAGATTCTTAAGAGCCTTGATGAATGCCCGACCACACACGTACACAAAAACACAAAGAACCGAGAGAAGCCGCCACTCATGAAACGTAAAATTGAAATGTACTTTTTTCGCACAAAAACCTTAATTTTCTACAGAAATATGACTTTTTTAGACATAATAGATACTTCTGAATATCATTCTCTCACCTGGTCTAGTTTGAGCAGCTCCTCGGGCGTATCTGGCAGCTGGCCTAGCATGAGCGGCGGGTTGATGTTCACCTCCTTGCCGAGGGAGCGAACCACCTCCTCTCGGTTGTAGCGATCCGCGAAAACGCACGACGCGGGAATAAGACCGTGCACCGTGTAGCTTATCGCCCGTACTAGAATCCTAGAAGAAAGCGATGATTTCATCCACAGAAGAAAGAAGTTCGTAGTCCGCCAAGCGTTAGTACACCAAATACGGTGTTGGGAATTGAAGGGCGATGTTTCCAGTGAAATGGCGGGGCATAATGAAATTAATCTTATTGATGTTTTAAATTTGAAAGTTTGTGTGGATGGATGGTGATGTTCATTATTACCCCTTCACGCAAAAAACTCTAAACGGATTTTGATGACATTTGGTGTGGAGATAGCTCGAACCCTGTAGAAGGACATTGGATACTTTTCATCGCGATAAAGAGTAGTCCATGCGGGGCGCACTTATATTATAAATACGAATGTTTGTTACTGCTACACGTTAAAACGGTTCAACATATTTGAGTAAAATTTGAAATGGAGATAGTTTAGACTCTGGATTAACACACATCATAATATAAAAGATAATTCCTCACACAATGTAAGCGAGGAGATCTGTCTCGTCAGGAATTACGAGGACCACTCAGTCTCTAGCAAAGATTGTCGAGGTTAAAATCACTTGAGGCGGAATCACTTCAGCCATAAAATCGTTTAAATTGTTACATAAAAAATAATGATGGTTTGAAATAATCATTTGTAGCAGTTAAGTGTGAAAGCCTTAGGCACGATGGAGCAATGTCAACAAATAAAAAGGTTATCTCTCTGACCCGAGCATTCAGTAACGAAAACAGCGGTACCTGAAATGTAAAATACTTATAACACAATGGTATTCCTATTTCAACATATGTTGCCGATTTAGCGGGTGTCTGCTATTGGAGCAGGTACAATTAGAACCATTGCTATTACTTTTATGATCATCATCATCATCATCATCTTTAGTCCTATAGCCACATTTTTGCCCTGTAAGAGCACCGATATATTTCAGTTGACTGCTATTTATTTTTGGATTTCTTTTCTCAGAAATTGACACCGTTTTATTTATTTAGTCTAGAGTTTGGTAGCGTGGGCGATTATGAGATACTCTTATAATAATGGAATCATTCGATTGTGGAGATGTCTTGAAATAACTCGATTTAGACGATTATTAATTTTAATTTATTATTAGTAAAGGCGCGATGCACGTCATTAGTGACTTGATTCCATTATAAAATAAAATAATAAGTTGGAAATTTCATAATTATCATCATCACCCGAAAGAAGTACACTGCTAAACACATCCCTAGGGGGACACCCCTTTGAACGCCACTACCCATTGGCATCGGCTGCGACTCTTAACCATTCATAATAATAGATTAATCAGTAAATGTCTGAATAAAGACAATTAGTCATGACTCCGTTCCTAGAGCGACATTTTCATATTTTGAACCAATAAGAAACTCAATTTGGTAGACTCACAGAGCCAAATTTAGCAGCGCTATAACTGGAGCAGCGTCAACGTTAACGATAAATTGCATAATACGATTATCACTGTTCACTTTACGTACCTACATCCAGACAGCGCTTAGCTCTGAATTCGTTAGGGCTTCACAGCATGAAGTTTAAAATTTGGCCATCAAGGCGTTTTTAATTAAAACCCCTGTGTCCCGCCGCGTTCCAGTTCACTATACTAGCTAGTCACATGTATTCTGTGGCTTTGCTTTGAACGAATAATGAAAACCGGGAATCCTACAAAATTTATATGTAGATTGAAATATTTTCAGGTAGAGCCGTGCATTTTTGTTTTGGTTGATGTCATTTGCCGTTTACTTAGTCAACTTTAGTAATTCATTTCGAGACTTTTTTTTTTGCTTACAAAGCAGCGTTTGTCCACAAGGCACCTAATGTTAAGTGAGGATGTGGTCGAAGGTGGTGCCTCGCTACATCTGGATCGAAAACTAGCTCTCAAGTGAGGCTGCCGGAACACACTGATAGATGCTTGACGACAGATTCTTCACTAGTAGTTTCCTGGATATTATAATGTAGTCGTAGGTACTAATAAACAAGTGCGGTGGCGAGTACGGTGGCTGTGGCAGTGCAGTGGCGTGGCTACGCCAAAACGAACATTGTATGGCGACGCGGTCAAATAATGTATTGACCGCTATTGATATATAGTAAAGCACTTATCTGGTGCAATCTTATACCTACCTATAGAAAACTTACTGAGTACGTCTGATTCGCCTAGATGACGCCCAAGATCCATCCAACTTTAGTTCATGCTGAAGTTATGCCCTATTACCCTTTAATTAAAATTTGAAGTAGGTACCGCAATATGCATGTAATACGCCTGTATAGTGGGAAAAAAAAACTCTTAATTTTATTTCGTAATTGATAAACGTATCTCTTATATCTACACTAACAAACTCATCCCTACTTAATATTATAAATGCGAAAGTAACTCTATCTGTCTGTCTGTCTTTCATGCCTAAACTGCAGAACCGATTTAAATGAAATTTGGTACAGAGATAGTTTACAGCCTGAGAAAGGACATTGGCTACTTTTTGTGACTGTGCCTACGCGGGTGTAACCGTGGGGAACAGCTAGTTACCTACAACATACAAAAACCTACATATAAACCTACAGACGTCTGCGAAACTCGTTGAAAATTTAAATTTGATTCACATCCGTGACACCAGAGGGATTGCTTATTCATTATGTTTAAATGTAGCGAGAACTCGGAACCCCTCACGGTTTTTCCCGGCTTAGTTAAGCAACATTAATATAAAACATGCAACCTTCAAATTAATTTCTACGAGTATAAAAATGCTACGTTCATCCAAAACGCAATTTTGAAATAAGATAATTCACGCTGGGAACTTTTTATAGAAGATTATTTTGTTGGCAACCGCTTCTTCGCTACATTGCTTTAACAAATCAGATTTACACAGCATGTGACTGATTTTTATTTTAAATCTTTACTTAGTGATTAAACACAAAAAACGACAATTCAAATACTTTTTCAAAAGTATTTGAATTATTTCGGAAAGGCTCACACAGTAGTAAAGAAATAAAAAAAATAATGGACATAGTGTTGCCCATAATCGTGATTTATGTCTTTATAATAATAATAACAACGTCGTTTACATTATTAATGAACATGTGTATTAAATAAAATAATATTTCGCGTTGTGTTGAATGAACGAAATAATAGATAGGAACATCAGCGAAAGAAATCAAATATAATAAATAAGATTAGACTGAGGTGGGTATCGTAGGACCTACTTACTATCATTGTACATTTCAATTACTTTATTCTGTTCCGAGCATTTAGGTTATTCGAAACCTTCGCCCATGAGAATTGGAATTTTGCTGGCTTCCATTTCACAATATTAGCAATACCTTCAGAAAATTATGATAGGTATTTCTTGATCTATAGTTATATACCAGCTGTAAACTTTGGAGGGCAATCCAGTAGAAATGGAAAATAGTGGGAAGCGAGAAATGTTTGTAGAGAATTGAGGGGTTAGAACCGTCAGACTATGGATGTGATGTGATACTAGTGACATTGGCACTTCCATCTAATTCAATAATAATAACACCCACACAATCATATACTCGTATAATATAATAGCTACATAATAAGATAATAGCTCGGATAGGATTCGAATAGAATTGTTTTTTATACAATTTCCCTGGGTTCAAAGACTGCATACATTTCTCGCACCACATTATGCAAATGAATTCTAAGTTTACGAGAGGGTAGTGGGTAAACCTGGTGAGGTCACCACGTTAGGGGACCGTTAATTATAGCTAGCGTTACCATACCTTATATTATGATAGCTAGGACTAGAAAATATCAACTGTATTTGGAAAACTTTGTAACTCTACTTCATGGAACTTTTTTAAATTTAAGTATTACCATGTATTTACCTTCTTGGCTTGAATTTTTAACATCATTGAAAAGTAATAAAATGTCAGTTGAGTGTACCTATATATGTACAATTGTACATGCAAAATGGATCAGCCAGAAGTTACTTTGGAAGGATTAGTATGAGGTAATTTAAAGTAATCGAAATAAGAAGTACCTACGCTTAATATTGCTTAGTACTATGATTTTGAATGGCGAATGTATTAAGGTTATATTTTGAAGGGTTTTGACTTTTTCAGCTGTCCTAGCAAATACGCTAACTGCTACCTCTAATACATACCTCCCAAGTAATTATGAAAACATCTCCCCTATCTACGCATCCTGCAAGAAGTACGCTCTACCCCACCTACACAAATCCTAAGAGCCTAATTAAATATAACCCCGGATGTTACCGAATAAACTAGGACATTGTCCGAGAAAAAGAGGACAGGTGGCAGCCCTCATTATGGTCCGCAGTACTCCGCAGTTTACAGAGACCCATTCTGTTTTACAATAGGCACGCGCCTATTGCGTCGTTTTTAATTAAATTTATACGCTGTGAATGAGGACATCATGGTTAATTGCTGGGTAGAAGTTCAGCGGTGAAATTATCATATACTAATATATTATGCTTAACAGTATACATGTTAACATTCATCTTCATAACGATTGAATGGATTTTCATACTTTTGAAGGGATAAGAAGAGGAAAGATGCTTGTCTACTTGAAAATACGAGTAATAGAATAGAAACTTTATTTGCTAACAATGTGAGTGAAACAGTTCTTGGTATGTTATTCTTCTTATATATAAAAATCAATTGCTGTTCGTTAGTCTCGCTAAAACTCGAGAATGGCTGGACCGACTTGGCTAATTTTGATCTTGAAATAATTGTAGAAGTTCAGGGAAGGTTTAAAAGGTAAGAAATTTTAGATAAATTTCCTTCAGACAACTTTTATTAGCGATACGAAGTTCGCTGGGTCAGCTAGTAAGCAATAAATATAAAAATCAATTGATGTTCGTTAGTCTCGCTAAAACTCGAGAACGGCTGGACCGATTTCGATAATTTTGATCTTGAAATATTTGTGGAAGTTCAGGGAAGGTTTAAAAGGTGACTTATTGGCGATACAAAGTTTGCCCAGTCAGCTAGTAAGTAATATATAAAAATCATCTTAGAAGGAAAGGTAGAAGGAAAAAGAGCGAGAGATAGATTGCGAAGGACATACGTAGACCAAGTCGAATAAAGGATTGACGTCATATTAAACCAAGAGTTTGAAAGGATGGCCGATGACCGAACAACATGGAAAATGGTCCACCGGTAAGAACTCTGCTCTTAAGTACTTATACAAGCAGATTGCAAAAAAAAATTGAAATCGCAAATATAGTTATCCCACGTGGTCCTAGTGGGTATGTCGTAACAGAATTTTTATTTATGAAATAGGATAAAATATACTGTAACTTAAACAAAGTCTCGTAACGTATTTACTTTGGGCTTTCAAAGTGGAACGGAGATACTCAAGGACAAGTCTAGATATTAGTCTCGACTAAATCTATCCGATCTGAACGAAGTTTTAATAGACCGCACATGGAGGCATGGCGGAAAATTTGCCTAATAAAAGAACACTGCGAAGTAAACGGCAGTGGTTTATTAGAATAGGTAGTTTTATTGTTCAATTTGACAGGTAATTTATTTTATACTAGTTAGCGCCCCGCAGTTTCACTCGCATCTTCCCGTTATCCCGCAGGAACCTTTCATCCATCCATCCATCCATACTCACAAACTTTCACGTTTAATAATATTAGTATGATTTTAAAATTTAGTTGTGTGTTTTTATTTTGATAAGTAAGTTTCTTTAAATAGAATAAATATATCTGCAAAGTTTTGGTAGATACGTATCTGAAAAATTAGTGTTTAAGGGTTGTTTATTTGTATTTTTTTTGTATATAGAAATAAAGTATGGTTCAAGCTTTTTTTTATTACACGTGAAATTACTGTACACATACGTTTAAATTTTCCTGCAATGCCTTCACGATGATGCCATTGGTACAATACTAAGAAAGGAAAAAAATGCCAAAAAATTGTCAACCAAGATGACACTCAGCCTCTACAATAAGTACTCCCAATTTGGAATAAAATAAATCCGCATTCAGGCTGTCCTGTTCCACCAGTCTAAAATTTGAATTGATGGGACTTTCAAATAATTGCCACTTTTCTTTCACTTCACCGAACGCTGGCATTACTGGCTGGTACTTCGGGTTCATCTAGCAACATTTTAATAAAGGTATATTCGAGTCGATTATCGGCACGAGCGTCGTTCGCGCCGTTACGATCGGAATTTCATATTCGCCAGCTACGTGCCATGTTTGTGCACGCCAGGATAACTCGATTTAATATAATTGTATTTTAATTAGACTCGGTTTCTGAACTCAATTCGATACCAATTTCCTCAATGACACGAATTAATGTGACTTTCCATACATATCATCTGTATCGGTAGTTGGAATTTCAACATTCGAAATGAAGTACATCTAATGAACCTATTCCTAGTTATTATAACGCAAATAAAATTTGTTACGGCGCAGTTTATTATAAGTTTCTATTTAAATCGCTATGTATTTCAATTGAATCCCATAGTTGACATGCCATTTCTGCAAGTAGAACTCATAGCATCACTATCACCACGTTACCCCATAAACATATTCCTTATCGTATCCAGGCAAACAGTTTTCTAATCAGCCCATTAAGGTGCCACCAGGCTTCCGCACCACCATACAAAGTTACGATATAGGTACCATAAAGTCCTGTTACTATAAACTCACATAACGGATCCTAACGCACTATTTATTGTTAATCTGTGTTTATCCTCGCTGTTTACGTATGTTAAGTAATTTATGCTGACCTGAACTGGTCCCTTCCGTTGAGGGTTTCCTGCTTGATGGATAGTATGACCGGGCCGAGGTCCTCGTCGTTCGTAAAGTAGTTCCAGTGCTCTGTCCCGTAGAAGTACTTTTCGTAGGTTTCCTGCTCCACAGAGGTGAGTTCGAAGCCGGCCGCCCTTTCCCATTGCTCTTCGATTGCAGTTTTCTTCTTAGGCGTGCTGCCACCGTTGTCGCTGCTATTTTCTGCCGCTTCGTCGAAAGACCCGGACCTTCCGTAGCGATCTGGTAAAACAAAATACTGCTCTGAATTTTTGATACGCAAACTTTAAACCGTGTAGTGAATAAATAAGAACGATCCTCAAAAGTTATTCAGATTTTTAAGACAAGTGTTTTCCATTTAAAAGGAAAGTAAATCTAGGTTTTATTTTGAGTGATTAAACACTACGAGTTAGTTTTGATTGAAACCAGAACCAAAACACGCGTTGCTCAATCGAGTCTCAGCGGCACCCAATCGTCGAGCTCATGGCCAAAATTTTACAGCTCCAACAAAGCAGTCACGCACGAACTAATATGGACCGCATCATAAATAATACCAGAAAAAAAAGTCTCGTACAGTTAAAACGCAACTTTATTATTCTACCGTTTGAAGTGCGAACGGAAAATAAACTTTTACAACGCATCGAATAATTCATGTAGAACGTCAGCACCTTTTATTCGAGACAATGTCGTACATTATTTAGTCGATGATAGCAGAGTTTTTCCATTAGAGTTTCACGTTGTAAATAAACAATTGGATTGGAGCACGTATCGCTAAAATGCGAGACTAACGTGGGCTGAGTATAATTTGACGAAACAAGACACGCGTGAGCTTTTAGACTTTTTCCGTAACGTTGACTTCGTGAATTAATTATCATTGTATCATCGCTTTTTCAGGTGCCAAAGATAAAATATACTCCATTTTCGAAAAGGGCAAGAAAAACATTCGAAAAAGTTTTTGATAATTTTTATAATGTAAATAAAGGTGCTCAGTTTGAGCATATTTTTAGTTTCATTTAAAAATACTTGCTCTTGTATTTATAAAAGTGACATGTAGGCGCGTATTCGAAACTGTGAATGACAATAGGGATATCCTTGGTTGGTATAATAACGAGTTTGTGAACTAAATATTCAACTGGATTGGCGTTATTAGGTACGAAGTAAGCCGTCTGCAACGTTATCACTTCATGACACGAGCACGCTCCTCTTGGCAGTTCCGTTGTCAGCTTTAGCTTACTATGTCACACTGCTTGGAGGCAGGTATTAATTTATAGCTTGATACATTCAAACCAACTCCAAACCGGAGATGATATATTTTAAATTGCCTTTTTCGAAACCTATGGAGAGCAATTTTTCATCGATCTTTTATGACTGTGGTAGAAATAACTGTTGGCTAAAAGGCTCGAGTTGTTGCGAGTTTATATCCTACGTTTTTACTGTTTCGGGACATGAGAATGTTACTAAACAAGAATAAAAACAAGATAAATCTTATTAGTAAAAATAAACAATATCGGACTATTAGACGAGAAAAAAAAAGCTTGGGATTTTAGTGAACTTGCTCCAATTCAATCAAATTAGTAATAAGAATAAAATTGACAATGTGATCGCGCCAAAAAAATTACCTGCCGGGCGTTTCTTGCCTGTTCTTTTGCCGGCGTAAGGAGGTTGGAACAGGCGTAGCTAGTTTTAAGTTGACGTTTTAAAGTGATCACAATGTATCCTATTGAATAAAATACATTTGAATTTTTGAATTTGAATTGAATTGAATTAATAACCTTCACCCCAATCTCAATCCAGTCCATTCATAGCGTGACACCATCTTCGACCACATCGTCACCTTGTAGGGAACATATACATATTTTAGTATTTATTAATTTGTTGTACACATCGGTGGTCACACGACCACTGATTCAGCTAAGTTTACAAAAAATATCATCTATTACAATTGTAAAATAGTGATCATGACAAAATGAAAGTGACAGCCAAAAAGTACTACATATAGAAATGCAAAGTTCTACACTATCCCTTCCATCACATAAATGTTAGCATAGGCGGCGGCAACGTTGACAGTGCCGAGCCAAATTGCTATGAAATACAATCCGGACAAACAGTTAGTTGAGGTAATGGGTATTCCGCCTATTATTATCCTCTACAGACGGGCATGACAGCTGAGCTGAGTGTAGTACAACAGCTGTCTATATTACATCAGTACAGACGCAGGAGTATGCTACAAAAGTACTTATATCCCTTCTTCCCTACTTTAAATTCGAAAGTAAATATGACTGTATTTCACGCCTAAACTACTAAACCGATTCAAATTTAGTACAGAGATAAGTCTAGAACCTGAGAAATGGCATAGGCTACTTTTTATCGCGATACATAGCCCACGCGGGTGAAACCGCGGGGAACAGCTAGTTACAAAATGTAATTATGTCTTTACAAGCGACCCGCCTCGCAGCATTGTCAATGTGGAAATTGATATATCTCCGGTTTTTATAATTTGTTAACGTGTTTAAGTTTGTATAAAGCTTTAATACGCCATTTTACATTAGGGGTGGAATTTTGAAACCACCTTTCTTTATAATGAGTGTTTTTGTATGTTCCAAGGACTAACGTGGTTTAGGCTTGTCACTCAGTCAGTCAGTTAATCAGAATAACGTCAATGTATGTACATAAGAACACTATAACTTATAGTATCGATAGCGAAACTTTGAAAGGCGAAAGAAAGAAAATACATTATTCAACACTAACAACACAGGTAAGAAATAACAAACAAAACAAATATAAGTTATTTAATTTCCTAAGAAACTCACACAGGGCATTAGGATGGGAGAAGTCTCAAAAGTTGTATACTTGAGATAGATAAACGAGATGTAGACAGTAATATACTACGACTATTCCAGTGTATAGGAATACAAGTAGATGATAGTTCTGAAAAATGGCCTCCAATTTTTTCTGGCTTCCAGTAAATTCTATTTGGAGGTCTAGAACAAAATAAAATATGTTGGTACCTCCAAGAGCATCGCGAAAAGATAATCGAATATTTTAAGCGCAGAGTAAAGCAATATTAAATTCAATTTCATAGCAACAGGCCAGAGCTATTGATAAATAGAAACGATTTCAAGTCCGACTGAACACTGTCTTGTCTCTTTTTTTATTGAAAGTGAAGTTACGAAACTCTTCGAATTCGTGCGGAAAGTGGCTTTCCGAGCGTTGAAAGGACCTTGCTGCTGGTATTGAGGTATTCTAAGATGTCAAGCACAGAAGCGTTAAGATCGTTCGTGCAAACTCGGTAGTTCAGCAGCTTTTACTCAGAAGTATCTAAGATGCAGCGCAGGTCCTTTGACAGTCAAGCAGAAACCAATTCTAAGGTTTGAGTTTCTACGTTTCTGTTAGCGTTCAATACAAGTATTGAGCAGCAAGCTATCAAGCGTGAAAGAGCCTTCAAAAATAAGTTTAGTGACCGTACTGACTTAAGGAAGTGAAGTTATGGTTAACTCAGCTAGTTAACCATGTTAGTTCCCCACGGTTTCACCCGCGTGGGCTACAGTTTATCGCGATTAAAAGTATTCTATGTCTTTCCTCAGTCAAATTTCATTTAAATCGGTTCAGTAGTTTAGCCGTGAAAGTGAGAGAGACCGACAGACAGACAGAGTTACGTTCGCATTTTTATAATATTATAACATGTAGGGAAGTAGGATATGCAGACGTAAGCGACTGTCAACTTTTTACGAATTTCCCGGTTGCTAGTTGCAGCAACTTTCAATAGACTGTTTGTTCAACATACATCACTTTGACGATCTATTTCTAATGCTGGGGCCACACTAAAGTCAACGTCAAGGAAAATGTCAATGCCTATCATCGCGATAAATATTGCGTTAATTATTAACCCAATTATGTGAGTGGCTACACTTGAACGGTCTACGTGAATGCACTTGAGTTATCGGCTAACGTCAAACGCCAAGGTGAGTGCCGTTGTCAAATGTCATGGCCACACTTATGGCAAACGTCAATCATCGTACTATTTAACGGCATTTCCCGTTAGTGTTGCCTCAGAAGAGAAAGAGGTAGCTCGATACGTTGCGAACCGGTAAAAATGTGTAAATCACTAGTTGCGGCAATCAGCAATTTATTTATTCACCGATTTCGCCAATTGAAAACTGTTTTCAATAATCGGAAGTCGCAACTAGATTTTCTACGTTGGATTTCGAAACTGTATGAAAAATGTCATAAAAAGGTAGTTGCTGGTTGCCAGTTAAAATAATTTGCAGATAGAAATGGCTACGTCGGTGCAGCGCACTAAACTCCTGGCCCATCATCGTCAGTCTATAATGTTCTACAACACGCAAATTCTATGTAACATTACATATAAAAATAAGATACTAATATAATAAAATAAAATAATATCTAGCCCCCTATATTATCTGAATAAGGAACCCGCACAATACCCAGATACGAAGCAACTACTTGCCCCGAAGCGGGAATCGATCCCACGAACTCAACCATCGTAGTCGGTGGTTTGCCCATTGCGCCACATAGGTCGTCATTGACTTTCCATTACCCCCAACAGAGCAACTTTGTGTTAATCAAATTACGCAAAAGCTAACTAAATTAAACTAGAACGAACCCATTTGAATCCTTTAATTAGTAACGAATTGTTAAAATGTATCGTCTGGAGTGCTAATTTGCTCAGTTACATGTCGTATATTATGCATAAAAAAATTGCGCCTTAAATTTTTTCTTATTTTTATCATTTACTTGTTGTACCCCGCGGTTTTGCCCGCGTAATCCCGTTATCACGCAGGAAACTTCTTCCGGGATAAAAAGCAGCTATTTACATTCCAAATTTCATCAAAATCGGTTTAGTAGTGACGGCGATACATGGTAAAAACATTCACACACACACACACACACACAATCTTTTTGCATTTATAATATTAGTTAGATTAGGAATGGATATAAACGTACAGTCAACGAAAAAAGTAGCTCGATTTTCCAAATGTGTTTCGAATCAGTAATTATTATTGTTTTTTTTACATTTTACATGGAATCATTTTGACCACAACATAACACACCTAATTTTAGGTGATGATGAGGTCAAAAATTGGTGTCGGAGATGATGAGGATAATAGAAAAAAGTGTGATTGTTCAGCGAATTTTGTCGTTGACTGTACTATCTAATTTAAAAATAAAACTGACATGTGTGTACATATTATTGAAATGAACTAACGAACGTAATTGTATACTATTGTAGCAGATTAGGGAATTCGTCTAAGCTCTTAATCACGGCTTTTCATCCTGTGGTTAAATTTATAATCTGTGAGTCTCACACCTTCGTTTTAATCCACGCAATGCTCAGGCCTTCCAGCATTTGGTAAGATACACTCGAGTAATCGCGTTTAAGCTGCCTTTTGCACCTCACTGAACACCAAATAATATCCCTACAGGGCTCTAAAGTCGTTGCGAATATTACATTTATAGATATTTTTGACAGGAATGCGAAAGCTTATTGCGAGGTGAAAGTCATGTAATATTCAACTGATATCGTCTTGGCATTTATTGCCGAGTATTCGCGAATATATATAGATTTATAACGTTTTCTCATTTATTACTAGCAAAAATGTCTACGTTTGTCGCAAGCTTTTTGGTGGATCTGCAAACATGAGGCGAGAGGTTTTCAGAACAAACTATGAATAATGATTTTTTTGTACATGACTAAGTACGTAATATAGTCTATGCGACGAGCCCAAATACTTTTTGGCCATAATTATTTTTTTACAACCCAGATATCTTTATTTGTGGCTAGGTCAAGTTGTATGCAATGGTCCCCGATATTTATTTTATGTGTAATAATTGAGATCACGCAAATACCTTATCCAGGTGTGTGGCACCATCAACCACATCATCACTTAATACTATTGGTTAAACGCTACCCTTACGTATAGACCTAAAAAAAAGTAGAAATCCTCAATTCAGATCACTAATTGCTTAATTAATTCTTTCAACATGTAACGTACCCCTCGCCTCATTAATAAGAGACCTTTCTGGCGAAATAAGGGAGGACGCTGCAGAATATGTAGAACCAATTTCATGAGCGCTGAGTACTTATACTAAAATTATTGTTACTAGGAACGTTTTTGATGTATTAGTTTTATTCGAAAGCAAATTTTACCCTTTCAGACAGACCGTTTGAAGAATTGTAGGTACCGACCGAATAATGCCTTCTCTGTCTTCGCGGTACATCATACATCAAATGATGTCTGCTCGAAAGGAAAGTATGTGAACCAGTGATTGATGACTTCAGGAAAGGAGCACCTACAAAAGCTACCGAGAATTCGATGGTCTCTAATTTGGAAATAGCTTTGGCATTGGACCAGAACCACTCACATTTACAGCGGTGAATGGGGCGAACCTTGAAGAGGGGTTCTATAAGGAAGTTAGGTATTTATAAACAAACTCTGTGACAAACAAGTTGGACTTTCATACATATAGGAAATTTAAAGTAATGCCAGGAGATATTTTAACCTTTATTAGTTTTTTTTTATATTCTCATCTCCAACTATATAATTTGTTCTTAATTTTTTTTTAATATGTAAACATCGAGTCTAGCGAAATAGTGTGTAATATTATAAAATCACTAACAGAATTATTGTCGTCACCCTCATTTAGGTTCTGTGGTCGTTGAATGGTGGATTGATTAAGGTTTCAACCTCCTTGGCATTTCGTTCCGCTGTTACGTTGAATTGAAAGACCTGAACCGATTGCGAGGGACCCAATCGAGTGATCACGCAACCTCTGCAATCAATGGTTGCTCGTGAAACCCCAATATAGCTTCTAAATCCTTCGCTTTGTAAAAATGTCTACGCAATCCGTTCAAAAGGTAATCTAAGATCTAACATTCAAAGTTTATCAAAAACTACAGAGAACATTTTAAAAAGAAAAATAGACCATTTTTCTATTTTTCTTCTTAAAATGTGTATGTGTGTGTGTGTGTGTGTGTGTGTGTGTATATGTGTTTTTTTTTGTGTCAGAGTGTGTCACGTGGGCTTAAAGTGACATGAGTGTGTTTGTGGTTGTATGAGAGTGCATTTAAAATGTCACTTGTGTTTTATGTCGATAAAATTGATTTGGTTAACATAGCAGAAGCATAATTTAGAAGCATCGAGGTGTAACGTTATACTTTAATGGTGATAAGTAGTGACATAATTATAGGTCACAATCGCGACTATGTGGCGTCGCAAATTTTTTATATCCATACGTATACCTACATATTATTTTCTGCTTTTAATTGTAATTTAACAAAGGCGAAGAATACGTTGAGTTTAGAGTATACTCAACGTCTGAATAAAGTTTTCGTGGAAATAATAAATGTAGTCTTATACTTTAAAAGAGAAAAACCGATGTTTACAGACGTTTCTGAGATCTTATACTAATGGGATTTGGATCAGAGTAGACTCAGTGGGTTTAAGTTTTAAGGTGGCCGCCACTACCACTTTGGTGAATTAATCCTTTGTGTGGAAATAAAACAGATTTGAGTGACCTATTTACAAATTTATGTCATTGAAATATTTTCACGGGATCGGAAATGCTATAGAAATATTTTCGATGTGAATTTATTTTGAAATAATTGGTGAAGTCCTTTGACTGCCGTGCGGTTTGTTTACAATGCTACCAACATATTTAAGTAAGCATTTTGGCCGACATTTTAAATTGCAACCCTATATATATGTTTATACAAGTGATAATTTTTATTGCGACATTTATAAATTCAGGTCTTTAACCTTTGACAGTACACCGTGCAAATATTTCTGTGATACAGATCAAAGGGCAATTTTTGTAGTGAAATTACAGTGCATAATTAACCTGATATCTCAAAGTAACGAACGCAGTGCATTGCTGCGCTGGATTTTAAATAACTCCGATGGCTTAGACCCAAAGTGTGTCTTGGCCTCTAAAACGAGAGAGGGCCACTCTTCTCTATCTTGAACGATTTCAGCGCAGTTCAGAGTCTGAAGTTCGCGTAGGATGGATATGCTGGATTTTACACAGAAGAAATTCAAATTTCTGAGAGCCAATACTAAGCTACATAAAAAATAAAATTTCTAGATATAACAGAAGTTATTTTTATAAGCAGAATATATATATTTGGTTATTTTTTTACAGTTATATACCAGATTGTTGAATTACCTACGGTAATTACTTACCTAAATATACACTGTTTACGTAGTAAATTTCTGAATAGACTTAACAAAATGCCTTTAAGTTGGAAGGAAATGCCCTTAAATTTCAAGTGGTTGTTAGAGGCTCAATTTTAATTATCAAAGTCTATAAACTTCATTTAAGGGCTAAGTAAATTTTATTAGTTAGGTAATAAAGTTAGTTTACAAAGGAAATATTGAACTTGTAGACCGTCTTCATGAGAAAACTGATAAAGTGAAGACCATTTTTTTATACCGGACCGCGACGGTTATTTTCGTTCAGTTACTCTTTAGCTGGCCTTTTTATACTTCAATTTTATTAAAGCATAAAAACATATCAATCAGGGTTCGAGCGCAACTTTATTAGGCGTGAATTTATAATAATATAAAGAGTCAAATAATTGCAATAACGTTTTTTTCTTTGTCGGTAGCGTTTGATTATCCAAGTCACCTGATGCTAAGTGGCGATGTGATCAAGTAAGGCTAGCGTAACACACCCATAGGTGCTTGGCAACAGATTTTAAACTTGACGGTGGTAGCTGGCCAGGCGATCACTACCAATAAAAGCTCAAGTTCATTGCGTTCGAACCCACGTTCGGACAGGTTGCAAGTCGACGTCGCTACCACTGAGCTACAAACATTATTATGGATGCTTAATGGAAGGAATGGGAAATGTAACAATGACGCAACAGTTGCATGTGTAAATGCGTTAACTGTCAATTGTACGTAAATGTATGTAGGTATTGTAGAATCTCTATCTAGGTCGCAGTGTCGACACATTGGCGGTAGAGTAGAATCAGAAACTGAGTCACCATGTCATCACTGTATCGGAGTACAGTTACACCCGACGTGACTTTTGAATAGCGCTGGCGATAAGAGGAGACGCGATGGCGGGCGCCAAACATCCCTCAGACAATGACGGGAATGGCGATAAATTGAAAACGTGTGCCGAATAAGTCATCATCGATGGACACAGTTTGCACAGCCCTGTCCTGTTTGCTCAGCTTTTGAGCGGAATAATGAAATTCGCTCTTTTGGAAATTGGCTAAACTTGCGTCTAGCCAGTTTGCAGTGCGGAAATTGAAAAATACGAAACCTTTGCTTTTCTTTTTATCTTCTACCTCGGTTTTGTTTTGTTTTAATTTTGATGTCACAACTTGAATTAGCTCTTGCTTTAACGCTAGCAGAGAGCACAATCAGTGGTTTAAAAAAACATTTTGTCTGCTACGTAGCTAGCATGTAGCGCATACGTAGCTAGCATGTAGCGCATACGTAGCTAGCATGTAGCGCATACGTAGCTAGCATGTAGCGCATACGTAGCTAGCATTTAACACATACGTTGCTAGCACGTAGCACATACGTACCTAGCACGTAGCGCATACGTACCTAGCACGTAGCGCATACTTAGTTAGCACTTAGTTAGCGTTACTTAGTAGCGACTACGTAGCACGACGTAGCTAGCATGTAGCGACTACGTAGCGCCCTCGTCGTAAATAATAGCATACACGTATATGCACGTTGCATGTCTGTAGCGACCACGTAGTACATTCGTAACTCATTTGTATTGTCGTCTGTCGTTTATTGTGCGCGTACATTGCAAGGCTACGCTCAGATAACATGAGAAATTGATATGAATGATATGACTATAGGGTTTCAATAACATCGCTGGCGAATGCTAGCTCAGAATAATGTTTTCACATAGCAATGCATATAACTCGTCTTTGAGTCAGCCTTGACGCTGCGTCCAGTTAGACTTCAAGGTATCTTAGGTTCATATAAAAGGCGGACCTTGTCACGCGTAGTGCTGAGTTTACGATCTAGTGTCACGCTCAGTTCGCATACCCTCCTTTTATAGCAAACAGATATTCTATAATATACGAGTAGCACGATAAAGGTTTCTTCCAAGAACTCAAACTAGACCAAAGTTTTTGCTGTGTAGCTTTTTGCTTATAAAACATTTTAATATCTCCTATAAAATCCCGATAAATTAATAATCCACTTAGAGCCATAACAGTAAATTAACATTGTTTGTACGCCAACAAAGGCTATGATAAATTATCAAATAAACGAAATGTATGTCCAAAAATTTGACATTATCGGATTTATAGCCAAATAAAATAAATTAGGAGTTATTTGTTTATGAATCTCAATCTGAATAAATTGATGCTGTGTAATTTGATAAGAACCAAGATTGATATAGCCTACCAGCAAAGGGTTCATAAAATTAATAATACCGTGTTTCATTATCTCTAGTAAACCTTTGATGCGTCAATGCTACTAAAAAACATTTTATCTTTCCATGCTATTATGAAAACAATTCATATGTTTGAACACTTCACTGTACAGTGTGTCCTAAAAGTCTCAGTGCTCATTAGACGATATAATTTCAAGTTATACGTACAATCAAATAAACAAAGACACTTGACCTCATTATTATATTAGCTGTTTCTTACTCTCACGAAACAGGGATCCCTCTGCGATTAACAAACGTAGTTTCCTGTTTATCTTAATATCGGCTTACAGATTTAAGCGTATTACGATACTCTACATAAAACCGGATACTATAATATTCGCTTCATGGAACCCGAAGCACGAGAATTGTTTTGCAACAGCTTATCCATCATATCGATTGACGGTATTAGAAATTACAAGTATCCGAAAATGGAAAATACCCCATAGTTGCTATTTTCATTTACGAAATTAATATTAGTAGCTTTACAAAGTCTACAGAGAGAGCTTATTGGTGGCACCTTTTAAGAAAACAGTATATTCAATTTTACTAGCTGCGCCCCGCGGTTTCACCCGCGCCTCCCCGTAGGAACCTTTTTCCGGGATAAAAAGTAGCCTATGTGTAAATCCTGGGTATAAGCTATCTCCATTCCAAATTTTACTTAAATCCATTCAGTAGTGTTTGCGTGAAAGAGCAACAAACATACGTACATACTCACAAACTTTTGCGTTCATAATATAGTCAATACGTTGCCGTCCTAATTTTAATTTTAAATCTGTAAAGGTTTAGTATTAAATAGGTTTTCAAGGCTATTTTATTTTATTAAACCGCGACAGTAAGCTTTCGTATAATCGCGTTTCGTACATACGGTATTTTGGTCCGCCGTTTGTGATCCGATTAATTTAATACGCTTTTTCGAAGCGTTACATAAATCTTGTTGCTGTCATTTGCCTTTTCTACCTTATATTCCGGAAATGATGTGAAGGTGAAAAGCGTAGAGATTTAATTTTCTTTCTCGCTGATATAGCAGGAGAATAAAAGTAAAAGTTTCAAATATTTCCACGACTGCCGATTGACGACTTTACCTTAGCTTTTTTATGAGTGAGAATATTTTTAGTCAAAATGAAAGTAGACTTATCGTTGAAAGTACTCTTCTGCGAACAGCGAAGGAGTGGAACATCCTGGCAGCGTTATTGTTTCCCGATAAGAATAATTTGGGAGTCTTCAAGTCAATAGTTAATAGATATCTTCTAGGCATGCATGCTCCATCAACAACAATTGCCTCTTGTGAATAAAAAAAATACTGCACGCATGTAAAATAAGTGTAGAAAATACGTTGAGCAAAATCAAATGATAAAATGATTTTCAACAAAAGAAAGGATCTACTAACTTGATCTAGACTTAAACGATTAAGCAAGGCGTGAATCGTTAAATGAATGAATATCTCATTGAATATTCTTGAAACTAATTTCCATCGTTTCAATTACTGATATATATATCTAGACGCAGTATAATGTAGATACCGACTGTATCCTAACTCTTGGCAAGGAAGTTGTGACCTAGAAAGAGTTACAATAAGGTTAAGGATGCTACACATTTTCCCAGAAACGCTCGGTTCAGGTTGAATCCGGGGATCCGGGGAAAAGTCTTAAATATAATTTTCCCCTTATTTCACGACTAATACGACAGGGAAAAAATCACCGGTGGCGCGATGTTATTAAATTAGCTCCAATTTTATTTTTGGTGTCACAACATGGGCCGAATAAGGTGTATCAATGTCAGTTTAGTTTACGATCAAGTCAGTGATTTCCAAAATATATAGTGTTTTGCTTTGTAATTATTTATTGTGGCGTGGATTATCCCGTCGTTTGTTATTGTTTGGATGGGTGACCGTTAGTGGCATTTTCAAGTGAGTGCTTTCGTTTTTTGGAGAGCACGTTACGATGTCACTATTAAGTACATCCTAATCCTACTTCCTACTAATATTATAAATGCGAAAGTTTGTGTCTATGTGTGTGTGTGTGTGAATATTTGTTACCACGTATCACCGTAACTACTAAACCGATTATGATGCCATTTGGAATGGAGATAGCTTATACCCTGGATTAACACATAGGCTTTTTATCCCCGAAAAAAGTTCCTACGGGCAACTGGAAGACGCAGGTGAAACCGCGGAGCGCAACTGGTTATTTATAACAATTGGTAAGCCACGTCAAACACCTCTGGGTAGCCTGAAAACTCCAACACCAGTGTTTGCTTGTATCTCATACGAACATACAAAAACAGCAACTATTTCCATTCCAAATCGAAAAATAGAAAAGTGAGAGAAGTCTTTTGCAAAATATATCCAGTATTATACTAAGTCACTGCAAAGTGAAGTGTGAGTACACTTCACTTTGCAGTGACTTAGAAAAACTGCGCAGAAGTGCACAGTTATTAATGTTATAAGCCACAACGTGATAGAGAACCTGCTCCGCAGAGTCTTGCCCAACCGCTCTTTGCGGTAAACTCTCATAACTTTGTCTCCTAATAGGATTATGTAATTTTGCTTTTGAGAAACTGGATGCTTTTATAAATTTCAGTAATTTTCGATGTACCATTACCACCGTGTTCAGGTGACTTTTCCATTAATTTATAAACTTAATGCACTTTGACGATGTTGGAATAAATAATGGTTATTACGCATTTTGCGCAGAAAATGAGATATTTCTTCTTTGGCATTTAACTATTGTTATTGTTAGGGTTGTTGCAAGCATTAAACATGTATAATGACATTTATCACATACTTTTTAAACAGCCATGGTAACTTAAAATAGAATTTGGTTTCGAAAAACGGGACTTTTACCAAGTATTTTTTTATATTATTGCACTGTTGCAAGCGCCATGATCACGAAAGTACTAAAAGTTTCTGCTGGTAGGATTGATGATATCATAACCCGTTTCAAAACCAAAACCTTAAGTCTTTTACCTTGTTCTTACGCTAAAGGAAAGGTATGGGATTATTTTATCTTGGTAACATCTTATGTCTGGCTGTAAGGAACTTACCATTTTCAGCGTTGTCCCGGTCGGGTCCACTGTCATGTTCGGACTCGGACTCATCCCAAATTGTGTCAGTGGCAATCTTCTGCCGGGAGCACTCGATCCAGTAGCCAGGAGTAGGGATCAAGCTGTGAGGATACTCCTCACAAAACTCATCTGGAAACAGAAATGCGTGTGAATGTGACGTAATTACTGCGTTTTGGATTGAAAAGTTATGTTTTCAGTAAAAATGTTGGTCATAAAGAGATTTAACATCAATGAGCAGCATTGTTGCATAAGATTTTGAATTGAAACAGTTGAAGTTTAAAATTCTTTCGATTACTATCAGGTGAGCGATAAGTTCCTCTCGTCACTCAGTAGAAAATCAAATGAATCTATAATGTTACCTATGCCTATTATTTCCAGCTTCAGCATAATCAGTCTAATTATACAAGAAAACCTAAAGGGATAAACCCACACCTAATAGTTTTTGTGGACGTTATTACAGAGGGATAAGGGCGGATTATGGACTTGGGCAGAATATCTTGTTACGGAGCCGCTGCGGTTTTTACCAAGTCCTAATTGAATATCACGCCAACCAAACAACCAACAAACAAAAAAAAAAAAAAAAAAAAAAAAAAAAAAAAAAAAAAAAAAAAAAAAAAAAAAAAAAAAAAAAAAAAAAAACTCAATCAAGTCCCTTGTCGTTCAAAGTCCGAAAGGTATTAAAACGCATAGGTGCGGCGTATTTTAGAATCAATTCTTTTTTCTTTTGTTATGTTTTGGTGTTACTTTATTTCTTTTACAGACTTTGATTATCTATGTAGAATTTTAAAATTGAAAGTTAAAGTACAAGGCACTACTGGATTGGACTCTTGCAGTGAGATTGACCTTCACGGACCAAAAGGGACATGCTTGACGCTTGCAAAAAAGATTGGCTTACAAAAGCAATAGACCGGAAAGCTTGGAAATAGAAAATAGAGGCCTTTGACCAATTTTGGATCAAAATGGGCTGCAATAAAAATAAAATTCCTTTCATTGTAATTCATATAAGTACGATTATTATAGTCATTGACTTATAAAAATTACGAATAGATTCTCCTTGTAATTTTTTATACATTGTACATAACATTGCCAGAACTGTAACGTGTACATTTGTCGCAGCATTTGAATTTATTTCATAGATTTTTCTAACGTTTTCTTTTTATTTTATTATATGATGCCCACGTACCTAAATTTTTACATATTGATACATTCTTAGTTGACTCATGTCTACATTATAAAGTTTACTCCATTCATATAATCAACTACCCTTATCCTTGCAAAGGAAATCTGTTTCTAGTGATACCTACCGTTACTGTGAATGTCTGCGAGTTCTACATAAAATATTTACGTGCAGTTTTCTCAAAAAATGCGTGGAAACCTTTCGCGTTCACAACATGGCAGAGCTTTCACCGCACCGACTAAATATTTCACCCTTTATTAAATACTGGAGACTCGTTTCAGTTTCACACGGGCAGGGAAAGGTTTTGACAACCTGCGTCCTTCACGTGTCGTCCCGGGAAACATGTCTCATTATGTTTTGAAATATGTTCTTAGTTTGCATTAAGAGTTAATATTGAAAGCCTCGTGTTTTAAACATGAAATGAAATGGATTTTATGATAGTAACAATCCTTTCACCCACAAATTAAAATTAATAAATTAGATAATTGCGAATCAATGGTATACACTACTCAAACGTTGAAAACCGATTTTTACCGTTGCAGACAATATTATAAACAATTTATCAAATTAAAATACGATGAGCTTAATTTGAAGATACTTTTAGCAAAGTTAAAACATTTTTTCTAAAATTTTCAGACAAACATTTCAACCCCTTTGATCCACGTAGAGGTAGATTTTCGCACAAACCCTTCTCTGCGAGTAGCTTCGTTATTCAGAGGATATGCTGCCTAAATTTCAAGTTTTAAATGTTGCGATGTTACCTGTAAATACATTAATAGCTAAAAACTTCCTATATTGTACAAGTGTGAACAAATAATCGCTACTTCATACGTTTTTGTTTTCTTCTTCTTTTCATAATTTTCTTTCTTCTTTTTTTCTTCTCTTCGTTTTTCTATCACGTTGAAACATGAAGCGCAGTTCACTGTAAGGTAGAACACCAAGCTATGATTAATCGCTTGGCGTTCATACTTAGAGTGAACCAAACCTCACACAGTCTTCTTTCTTCTAATTTCATGTTGTATTCTTGACCATTTCACCTCTTAACCTTATACAATTTATTATCAGTCTATAACTAAGATAAACAACTAACATACGCTTGTGTATACATAAATTCTAACTTGACAATCTAGAACTGGTTCTGTTTAATCATTCTATCATGAAAATGTAATATCTGGAGATTATCTGTCTCTTTACTTCATCAAAGGAAACAAAGCAAATATTTATTTACGTTTTGCAAAAGAGAAAATGAGAAAATGTTGGGGCTTTTTGGTATAATATTGTGACCTAGTACGAGCGCGTTTCCGGTATGCACATCTCTCTATGGACCGCGACGAAAACTGCTGTAAATGACAAAAATGTGCATTGAAACCGAAAATAAACGGCGGGATTTTATAACACGTATAAAATGAGAAGGAAAAATGAAAAAGGCTCTTAACGTATGATTCGTTTAAGGTAGGCGTGTTTCATTGCAAACGTGAGATTGTAACTTTTCATGAATATGTAATCTACAGCTGCACTCCACGGTTTCACCCGTGTGAATATTTTTATAAGATCTTCTTCTATCATAACATAGCGTACTAGCTGCGCCCCGCGGTTTCACCCGCGTCTTCCCGTTATCCCGTAGGAACCTTTTCCGGGATAAAAAGTAGCCTATGTCCGTTTCCAGGTTCTAAGCTACCTCCTCGCCAATTTTCAGCCAAATCGGTTCAGCCGTTCTTGAGTTATAAATAGTGTAACTAACACGAATTTCTTTTATATATATAGATGACAATCAGAGATATTGTAGCTTTCTAATAGTGAAAGAACTTTCAAAATCGGATTAGGAGTTCCAGAAATTACTCCCATCATTCAAATTCTCAAACTTAGACTATAATTGTACATTTTGACAGAATTTAATGCTAATTAGCGTTAACTGACGTCTCTGAGTGCGGCAGTTAGACAATTTAAACAGTTCAACTTTATTGGAGTTTGAAATTTTGACACTTGGACAAATATTACCCGGACGTTGATTTCACAACATTATACAGAAAAAATAAACAATAAAATAGGTTTAATTTAACGTTGATAAAATCAGTAAATTTATGAAATAATTTTATCAATCCTGACAGAAGTGTTTGCTCTGATATTACTTACATCACCTAAAGGTGTTATGACTTCAACGTTTGTACAAATTTTACTGCTCCTGGTACTTCAAAACATAATGTAGCTGCGAAATTTTAATCTTCTCTGACACGACGTAATTTTATCTGTCACTCATACCATACCTCATGCAGGGGCGGGTTGTAATAAAGGGCGTTTGTTTACGTCAATACCCCACGTCGTAATCATATGAGTGGAAATAGTAAACATATGTCAGAGCCAGAAGCTGGCTGTTAAAACACATGTTTTATTTTTACATCTTACAGAGCAGCGATATTATGTTGTGGTCAAAAGTAGAACCACGGTAGCGTAGGGAACTGGCTCTCAAGTGAGGCTGCCAGAACACTCCGACAGGTTCTTTTGAAAATTTTCCAAAGGGTTTCAATCTCCCTACTTGTTTTGTTTGCAAAGGGCTGATTTCAATAAATACTTGAATGTTCTACTCCTTTATTACAATAAATGCGGAAGTTTACGCGTGTATGTTACCACTCAGCTCCGTAACGGTTGAAAAGATATTCCTGGCCATTCAATTTTTTACATCGTGGAATAGATCTTTTAAGTAGATATTTTTTATCCTGAATCTTTTTTTATTTACTTTTATTGTAGCGTTTGACTACATGTCACCTGACGATGTGTGTGTGTAAAAACCGCGAGTGTAACCGTAAAACGCAGCTAGTATTCAATATTATTGGAAAACCTTGGTCGTTGTGTTTGTTTGTTGACACGGCTTCACTCAATGTTGTCCTCGTTGGACGAAGCTGCCGTATCCTTTTCCACAAATATCGTTATTTTGTCAAGTGTTTACAAATGATATAACAGTCAGTTTGCCAAACAAGGATTTTGTTTTTCTGTTACTGTTACGCCTTGTGTGAATTTTGTATTTTTTACTCTTTGTGAGGAAACTGTTTTGTTGTAAGTAGGTTACTATAATGCGCGAAAGCCTTTTGAATGAATGGATTTATTGGTTATCCTGTCGATGACAGGTTTTGTTGGAATAGGACAGTTTTTTCATTACGAAATAAATTTCTTTGTTTCCATCTGTGAATGATGTCTAGTTATTAAACGACTGGCTACTCATTCCTGGATAACTCCAGATGATTTAGACTTTGCGGATTTCAAAGAGTAAAATATCTG
The DNA here is from genome assembly GCA_931315375.2 of Opisthograptis luteolata. NCBI lineage: Eukaryota > Metazoa > Arthropoda > Insecta > Lepidoptera > Geometridae > Opisthograptis > Opisthograptis luteolata. Next base: position 5,147,796 of record OV928047.1, on the reverse strand, counting down.
TGTCCAAGATGGAAACATTTTGTATCTATTAAATTATTATCTTTCTGCAATGCACTCAGTGAGCGTTCAAGAACTACGATATCTTTTCGTTTGCGGTTTTCAAAATGCACTTAACTTACATTTTATATTTGAATTGATTGTGATTGAAACAATACCATACTGTTCTATACTTTCAAACGAATAGCAAACTTGTAAGTTGTTTAAGATTTTTCAATTTGTTTGTTCTGGCCACGTGATTTTAAGTTTTGATATGTCAAGACTGTATTTTTTTTTAGTTTTCTATTAGCGTAACGGTTGTAGAAAGACGCCTTGACCTTCGCTGATGATTTTAAGAAACGTCTCTCTGTATTTGACGATTCAATCTCGGGTACTCATTTAAAAAGGTTAGAAGAGGGCTACGTGAAAAGAAGACAACTTTATCATAAAGTTTCGAATGAGTTTTTAAATTGAAAGCGACTGATAAATATCATAAACTGTCTGTCTCTACAATAATTCAAATGCATGAGTTTTAGTTATATGTATTTTTCTTTATTAGCGGTCTCTCAGATGCAAGTGTGTGGTTTTTAAACTTCGTGCTTTATCGCCGGCTTGGAGGTTTAATTAATATTTCAGTGTTTGTTTTGGCTTTCGGCAGACTCTGAAATTTACAAAGCTATCTTTTTGGGATTTTAATTTTGCATTGTGTCGGCACACAATAGACACACTGGTGTCTGACTGAAAGTGTTCTCTTTACCTGACCTTTTTGTTTCTATCTGCATTGTTAATTTTGTTTTACTTATATATCGCAGGGTTTCAAACCTTTGTTTGCATTTTCTAACTTTATGAAATTAGATTATTAACAACACTAATTTTTACGTTAACCTTATTTTACAAATGTCTAGCCTGTCACTTTGAACTCTCTCTTTCTGTCTGCGAAAGTTTTTAAATCTAATTTATCTACGTTCTGTAAATACGGTTTTGTATCGTCCCGAATTGTGAATTTTCCAGTCAATTGTTGATTACTCAAAGACATTTGTATTGGCTGATGCAAAATACAAAGTCTCTGGGCTGATGCCTTTGTTTTGAGTTTCGGAACTTATAACTTAAGTTAACGTTCGTTTGGACTTGAACTTGTAGTGAAGGACATCGTGATAAAACTTACAGTCCAGGCGTAGCAGGGTAGTTCCACTTTCACTTTACCTTAACTTTAATACAAATTAAGAAGCATATTAATACAGATACTTTTGCCATATCCCGTACCTGTCCCAGAAGGATAACTTATAGTCTAGACCTTAAGCTTGTTATCATTGTACTGATCACAAAACCTTTGTACGTGCTTCAACACGCACTTGGCTGAGTATGGAAGTTAGCAGCCAGCCTAACTATTTACTCTATTTACGCTATTTTTACTCCATTCTATTTTTTATCTATTTGTTTTTTTCTATTCTACGCTGAGTAGGTACGCGTTGTAAATGTGAACATAGTACACGATGAATTGTATCCCTAATGCCTTGAGTTAGATCTATTCCTTTCCTTTAAAATTTATTATTAGTTTGAAGTAGGTCAATTAAAAACAAGTCTGTGTTTCATTGTGTGACCTCTCTTGAAAACTTATTTGGAAAAATCAATAGTTATCACTAATTATTCCTTCCTTTCTTGCCTGTTATAATTTATGTCACTGGAACAAATAAGAAAATTACTGGTTACACATTTTAATTAAGGCTGCTGTTGACCCAGTGCCGTTGACTTGGCAACTTTGTCCTAAACATACATCTGGTCGTCTATATTCATAAGAAAATCATAAAAGTTTGGGAAACTTAATTGTTGGGGAACCATAAAAACCAGGCTTATTATTTATCTTGCGTTTCATCGGGCTCGTGGTTCCAGAGGACATTTTTCACAGGTAGGGTCAGTAATAAATCTTGCTCTTTCGTTTTCTACCCATTGCATAATAAAAGAACCTAGATATGCGTGTCGCGTATCTTACAAATAGGTACGCATTTTTTTTATCAAATTTGCTCGCAGGATGCTGTCCCAGGTAAGGTCAAGTGCGTCTGCCTCTGTGTTGCTATGCATATGTTATGTTTCGTATGAGAGTAACAATGTAGGTCACAGAAAACTTTTACCGTATAACGAGGTGTGATTCTCAACGAGTTTCAAACACCCGAAACTAACACGACCTTTGTAAGTGAGCATTGTCTCCTCTATATTTTAAAGTCAGGTTACAGGGCGGGAACAACGATCCTGAAAATATTTAATGCTCGCATGTTTTCAGCGGCCCTTCCTGTGCGAGCCGCGGTCGCTCACCGCACTTTATTATTAGGAAAGTTTTCTGAGGCGCGATTTCTGACTTTCTATATAAACAGAGTGCGACCGGCGGAAATTGAGTTTCCTTGCATTTCATTTCAAGGGTGGTGAGTGGGGCTGCCATTGTTATATCGTAGACATAGACCCTCGCCTACTTTGATGGACGTCTGGAATCGGTTATAAATATCTGTATTCCCATTGGGAGGTAATGCCTATCCGTGAGTTCTGTGACTGTGATTTGATGGTGGTTTTTGCGTGTCGATATTTTTAAAGTTTAGGTTATCATGTAAACAAATTACGGAACTAAGACAAGGATACGTTTCTTTAAAAGTTTTGAAATGGCCGGCCCTATTCTGTTTTACTACATAATTTAATGAACAAGAGACAGAACTTTGATATGAAATTAAATTGTTTGCAATTATTTATAGCTAAATATACTGGTGCATAGAAAAGTCAGATTCAGCGGGTACCGAACTGCCCTCAATTTTGACGCAAAACTCTTCGTATTTTAGTCTCTTCCTGATACAAAGTAATATAAATGTAGATATATGGGCTAGGTGTATATGACATTAGAAACGCCCCGTGGCTACAATCACAGTCATCTCGTTATTCCGCAGGAATATTTTTTCTGAGATAAAAGATGGCTTAGTATAAGCTATCTCTATTCCAAATCGAACTCAGACCGTTGTTTCGTTTCAGAGTGAAAAAGAAACATACACACTCACTCACTCACAAACTTTTGCAGTTATAAGATAGTTCTTCAAATCTAGCTGAGCATCCGCTCATCATTATCAGCCTTTCACGTTCCCACTGCTGGTACTCTGGCCTTCTCTCAGAGAGAGAGTATGGGCTGTAATCGGCCCAATGCGGGTTGGTAGATGTCACATGCCCTTGAATCTTGCAGTTCTTGGGGATGCCGGTTTCCTCACGATGTTTGCCTTCACCGTTTTGAGCGATGGCAAATCCACCCACAACTTATTGAGTCATAGGTGCGGGGCCGAGAGGATTCGAACTCTGTGACGGCGTCTTGTAAATCGCATGCCTAACCGTTCGACCACCATCGCTCTGAGCATCCGCTCAAGTTCTCTAAAATATGAATAGCGTATAGTTGTCCATTGTCCAACAAGATAGAAAGGGCTGGTATATAGCCAAGAATATGGCGAAGGAGTTTCTACGTCTATGAGTACGGTTGTCAGGCAACATGTATTTTCCATTTCAGGTTGACAGTTATTGACTGGACCGAAGTTACACGAGTAGTGTTGTTGACAACGTACTGCTGTCTATAGAACTGCGAATTGGTGTATTGTTTCATTTGAGTTCATTTACTATTCTATTTCGGTTTATCAAATATAAAATCATTTATTGTATTCATATGTTAGTATACATGAGATCTTAGTGATGGTTACAATTAGTGACCATATGGACCCGAATAGTGTATAGCAATGTAGGAGCGCACAGGTCCATTCTAGAAACACAGACAACTTATAAACTATAAACTTATTAAATTAACGTCAAATAAATCCGAAGGAAGTCGTTATATTAGTATAGTCAAGTAATATATTCATTTCATTGTATTCAAATCCGATATTGACAACAAAAATAAATAAAAAAATTAAATGCTTTAAAATGTTAGTTATTGATAATATTATAATCAATTTACGATCTTTTAATGCCCGCTTTTAAATAATTACTCCGTTCAAATATAACGTAAAGGAACAAGGCTTTTAAGCTCAATTATGTAAAACCTAACCTGTAATATTTAAGGGGTATTTTACTGAAATATACCTTCTAATGAGCCCCAATTCTGAGGAAACTTGGAAGGAAACCTTAATTTGAATGAATGTAAAACTGAATGTAATTATTCCGTCCTGTGAGTTCACGAACAGTTAAAAGGAGTAGCGAATGGTTGGCGCGTTTAATCTTGTCAATTATCCAGAAAATTGGAACGGGGACTCGAAGTCCGGGACATGCCGTTACTAAGATTTTATAGTCGCTTTGAGTCCTCGCTCTTAGATATTCAGATTGCAGGTTAGTCCCCGATTAAGAAATATTTTAATACCGAGACTTCATGCGACGTCTTGCTTGTTCAGCCAATTCCAGGTTAAGCGGATTACACAGTACCTAATTTGCATGCTGGATAGGTACTAGGTACTCGTTTTCAAGACGTTGAACTTATAGAAAATTGCAGTTTTAGCATCACGTGCAAGGATGGTAAGTTGGAAAGATAATCAGTAACTAGTTGCACCACGCGGTTTCACCCGCGTCTTTCCGTTATCCCGCAGGAACCTTATCCGATAAAGTAGCCTACGACAACGATGGTCGAACTGACTATACAGGCTAATTTGAAGGTAGGTTTCATAATAACGCGTTTGACATTAATTGGATGTTATTATGCCAAAATGAAATTCATCAGAACGAGCCTGTTTTAAAATTATTATTTAGACTTTAGATTGAATATTATTAAGCGACGCTGCGTCACGATTCCATTTAATTGTTTCTTTATTACATTCTTCGTCGTAACTTTTAGTATACGATCAATTTGTTCAGCTGTAAGATTCAGGTCAACTCTCGGTGGAGAACCGGAGCGAATTGTTAAATTATTATTAATTTAATTATTGTTCTCTTTTGTACCGTGGTTTCCACCTGTTTGCCAAATTTAATCAAAATTTGTTAATTAAATATATGTATATAGGTAATAGGTATAAAAAACGTTAGGGTTTATAACAGAGCTCCTATGTAAGATTACCGTTAAGAAAATATAAATAAAATAAGTATTAAACTATTACACAGTGTTAAATACCAACTCAAAATACAGAAACGTAATTTTATTTCTCGATGTTAGACAGTGTGGTGTTTCCTAAATTTAATCTATGAGCGGCTATTACTAAACATGCTTGTACTAAAATCGACCCCTAAAAACAACGGCCTATTAACATTGTACTTAAAAAATTACTACAAGTCTTAGTTTTATCACATACAGAACGATTAAAATCTCACATGTTTGATGGACTTAAAGTCGCCCAACGACTACGTTGGCCGTCCTCTTATTGATTGTTACCACTGTTTGCAATACAAATGCGCAGACCAGCCCGTGGATACCGTTTGGCGAAGATACATTTTGTGCTGAAATTCTAGCGTCTCATCATTATTACGTTTCCACTACTGGGACTCTCGGAGAGAGAGAGTATGGGCCGTAATCTACCACGCTCGCCCATTGCGGGTTGCTAGATGTCGCATGCCCTTGAATGTTGTGGTTCTTGGACGTGCCCGTTTTTCTCACGATGTTTTCCTTCGCTGTTTTAAGCAATGGAAAATCAACATATAATTTGTTAGGTCATAGGTGCGCGGCCTAGAGGATTCGAACTCCAACATCACCGCTTGCTACTAGCCTCTGCAAAGGAAGAAATGAAGATAAGGGTATGAGCTGTTTGTGTGAAGTGATACCTGAACAAGCCTGCGGCGGTAGCGGAAAGATGAGCGTGGTGGAGGACTTCCTCCTGGCGACGGCGCAGCCCAGGGACTGCGGTTTGAAGCTGCGGAGCTGCTGCATGAAGTCACTGCACTCCATGAGAGCGACGTCAGCAAAGTGCAAGTCACACAGGATCTGGTTCTTGAAGCGGCGCGCGCGTTTCTGAACATACATGATAAATTTGCTATAGGAATAAATGAGTGTGGGTTGGACATATTAGCCGAAGAACCGATAACCGTTGCGGCAAACGTGTTCTTGAGTGGGGACCGCGATTCGGCAAACGTAGTGGAGGATGCCCTCCAGCTAGGTGGAGCGACGACATACGCAAAATAGCTCAATATTCAATAATGTTTATTCAATAGGATATATTGTGATCACTTTAAAACGTCAACTTAAAACTAGCTACGCCTGTTCCAACCTCCTTACGCCGGCAAAAGAACAGGCAAGAAACGCCCGGCAGGTAATTTTTTTGGCGCGATCACATTGACAATTTTATTCTTATTACTAATTGATTGAATTGGAGCAAGTTCACTAAAATCCCAAGCTTTTTTTTTTTTGTCATCTAATAGTCCGATATTTTTTATTTAGCTTTACTAATAAGAAGATTTCTCTTGTTTGGTTGTACACATTGGGATATGGGAACATGAATATTAACGAGTTGCGGGATCACAACCAAAGCAGACCAGACCCCACAAGCAGCACCCGTTCACGAGTTGACGCATGTGCCAGCCATCGCTCTCCTCGACCATATGAGAGGGAAGAGGGCGACCCGACACATGACGCCGCTGCAAGCAAAGTCACTTTCGTGAGCATGACTGTTTTGGCTGTTTACCGAGAATGGTTAGAATAGGGGAAATAGGGAGAATAGATAGATAGAAAGAAAGATAGATAGATTAACTACAATCCCAAGCTTGTTTGTCATCTAGATAGTCCGATATTTTATAATAAGCTTTACTAATGAGATTTCTCTTTATACGAATTTGAAATTTTGTTATAGACAAGTCTTGAATTTCACTTGGGATTTTGTTGAAAAAGCGTACACATTGACCTTTGAACGAGTTGCTAACTTTATGGAGCCTAGTGGTGGGTACAGCAATTTTATCTTTGTTTCTAGTATTAAAATTGTGACAATCACTTCTCTTTTTGAAGCTATTTAAATTTTTCCGTATGTACATTACATTTTCATAAATATATTGACAAATAACTGTCATTATTTTGGTTTCTTTAAACTTAATTCTTAAAGATTCTCTGGGGCCCATGTTATAAATCGCACGAACAGCTCTCTTCTGCAATACAAATATGGTGTTAATATCAGCAGCGTTTCCCCACAGCAATATTCCATAGGACATAATGCTGTGAAAATAGCTGAAATAGACTAGTCTGGCTGTATCAACGTCAGTAAGGTGACGGATCTTCTTTACAGCATATGCTGCAGAGCTAAGTCTGCTCGATAGACTGACAATATGTGGACCCCATTGCAATTTGTGATCTAAAGTTATGCCTAAGAATACTGTAGTCTTGACAAGGTCCAATTCTTCGTCCTTAATTTTTACATTTGTTGGTACTTCTTTAACATTGGGCAGCACAAATCTCAAGCATTTTGTCTTTTTTCCATTTAACATCAAATTGTTCGCATCAAACCAGTCTGTAACTTTGGAGAGAGCATTGTTCACGTCGTCAGAAATGTTATGTTGTCGCTTTAACTTAAATAAAAGCGACGTATCATCAGCAAACAATACTATTTCGTGATTGTCACTAACAAGGCTGGGCAAATCATTGATGTAAACTAAAAACAGAAAAGGTCCGAGTATTGAACCCTGCGGAACTCCCATTGTGACTACTGACCCCGAGGATCGCTTCCCGTTCACGTCAACTCTCTGAATCCTATCACTAAGGTATGAGGTTACAAGGTCCAGAGGAACACCTCGAATACCATAGTGCCGGAGCTTCCTGATCAGTGTCTCGTGGTGAACACAATCAAATGCCTTGGACAAGTCACAGAACACGCCTAGAGCGTCCCGTGACTCCTCCCAGGCATCATAGATGTGAGTTAATAACTCAACACCAGCATCAGTAGTAGAGCGACCACGCGTAAAGCCAAACTGTTTTTGATTAAGTAATTTGTTTGCTGAGAAATGTCTTTGCAATTGATTTAGAATAAGTTTTTCGAATATTTTACTAAATGTTGGTAATACTGATATTGGTCTAAAGTTAGTAGGGTCAGTCGTTGTACCCGATTTAAACAAGGGTGTTATCTTACTATGTTTCATCAGATCAGGAAACACGCCGTCGTCAATACATTTGTTAAATATTAGGGCTAATTCGGGTGCAATCATTTCAATTAATGGCTTAACAACGGTCACGGATATACCCCAGAGGTCAGTAGTTTTCTTGACATTAATCATATTAAAAGCTTTTACTACATCTTTGCAACTAACATAGTCAAATTGAAAAGGAATTTCGCACTCTGGTACATTTGTTTTTAACATAGATTCTGCAATGGTGTGCGATGAGTTTAAGAACTTAGTAGTAGAGACTGGAATGTCAGTGAAAAAGGTTTCAAATGCTTTAGCTACTTCAATGTCAGTCTTGACACTGGTATCGCCAATATTTAGGTTGTAATCATTAGCTTGAGACCTGACTTTACCAGTCTCACTATTTATAATTTTCCAAGTTGCTTTAATTTTGTCATTACTATTTTTAAGCTTAGAACTTATATAACGAGACTGCAATGTGACAGACCGTCTTAAAAATTTTTGAGAAGCTGGCAGCGATTGGATGAGAGAAGCCAAAGATCGGGCTCAGTGGTGTACTTTGGGAGGGGACTCTGTCCAGCAGAACGAACCGATTATGATGATCATGTCTTTTAAGAGCCAGTTCTCAGTCTAAGCGTAGAATGGCAACATCTTCGATCACATCGCTACTAAACTTCAGGTGACTTATGGTGAAAATTCGTCGCTCCACGTAAGGCGTCCTACCTACACTACGTTTACCGCGTCATGGTCTCCACTCAAGAACACAAATAATCGTATTAAAGGCTATCTTTGACATGCATCAATCATGTCTGGATGTCATTTTCATATACTCTTGGGTGACACTCGTTGCGGAGTCAATTTGCAACAAGCAACAACACAAAGAAAGAAATCCTGTCCAAAAGCTAAGTGAAAACACAATTATTATATGCAAGAGTGACATTTTTGAAGAGAGTTGAGGTTTTTTTTGTTACAACACTAGAGTGGATATTTAGTATGAAACCTGCATGTACCCATAATCTACCACGCTGGCCCAGTGCGGTTGGTAGATGTTGCATGAATCTCGAGGTTCTTAGACATGTGAAAACCATTTCTAAAAAGGTTTCGAGTAATGGAACATCTGCACTCCATAACGCCCGGTTTCAATAACTTATCACGGTTTGTCCTGCCCTACTGGAGATAAAAATTTGACACAAGCTCCATAGAAGTAATGTCAAATTGCCAGTCAACTCTATCATCACCATCCGTGGCTTGCAAAGAACACGACCCCTACTGCGTATTAAATAGTAACGTAATGTAGCACATTACATTACACTATGCGTTATAGCAGGCAGTTTACGGCCTATTTATAGATCAATTTCATATCTTGCGATATCCGCATTCGTAAAATAAGCCATCTATTCAGGTAATCTCCAGCTAAATGACTGATTCTCATTATGGCAACAAAGCGCGAAGTGTTATTATTAACTCTCGGCTCGGTAATCCTCGTTTGATTAGTTTTGCGAACAAAGAAAGCATTTTAATAAATTGATTATTAGCTCAGTTAATAAGAGCTTGTTAGTTGTTACTGCTTGCTTGTCTTTGAAGTTCATTTATCAGACTTCGTAAAGAATTTTTGTTTCAGGTTCACAGAGAATTTATGTCTTACATTTTACCTTCAATTTTCCTCGTTTTAATTATGTTTCCAGTGTTTTAATATTTTTTAGCTTTCAAGAGTAAACGAACACTTTACAACTACTGGACGGCTAAGCTGTATTTCAGTGATATTGTCTTCTATAAGGGTTTTAATTGTTATATTAATGTCCACATGAAAGAATTTTCATATACCGTTGTTATTGAGTCGTAGATAAAATAAATTATTGATAGAAAATAGGATGAAGGTACTTAGTCCTTATTAATAACTTTTGGCAAGCCATATGTAGGTGTAGCTAGCCACAATTTGGCTACTAGCCGTACCTAACACAATGTTTAGTTTTGGGAGTATTTATGCCAAAAACAAATGAGAGCCTAAAAAAAGAAGAAAAAAGGTATAAAAAATTATTGACCTAAACAATGCTTGCCTAAGTTATTTTATAAGCAAGGATTTAGGTTCCCCCTGATCACACGTGATCGGTTTTTTAATGCCCTCACACTTTGTGCACGTTTCTTTAAATGCATGTAGGTCATTCACCTGATGGGTACTATACTACGAGTATATAAACCCTTCTATATATTTAAGAGTCCAACATCCAAGCTCAGATAATTACTGACATAACTACAGAAGCTCAGTCGCCGTAGTCAAAATTATCAACATTTAATATTGTGTTATTGAATCTTGCTTAATTAAAAGGTAGATTCGATAATAATACTCTCCCAACACCGGGCGCAAATAACTTTTGGGCGATACTTCATTATAATTCTATCTATCTGCGTGTTCGTCCGTAATACACGGTACAATACCAAAAGTTTATTATCTTGTAGGAAGCTATAGCAGATACATTCAAATGTATTAGACGGCACATCGTGTATTCGAAACTTTACTGCGAGAAATCACGGAATGTTACAAGACAACTTGCTGCCGAGTTTGAAGGAGAATTTTATTTCGAAAGTTTGTTGTTAGGCCTCTCGTCCGTCGAGCGTACATTTAAAACAAGATACACTTCACTGGTTGATAGGCTTTGGCAAAAGGTTGTAATCGCTCAAAGGGCAAAACGTGCTACTATATATTTTTCTGTATTACCATTTGACCTCTATCTTATCGAATGGTAAAAGATGATGAGGTCGATGATGAAGCATACTTACCTAGAAAGCCAAATTATACTTATCGGAATCCAAAGACGCCGATTCCACTCTTTTGCCGTTGGAATTACTATTAAATAATTAATTAAATTCATTAGTGACATTTATTAAAAAAGAGGTCGTAAGAAAAAGGGAATATACGCAAGATCACATGTTAAAATTTTAACCTTCTTCCAATGAGATAAAGATTTGACAGCGTATACTTTAAATCTATTGAAAAGGTGGTGAGACAAGCAAGTCGCACGCATAAGCATCAAGTGTTACCCAGTGTTTTGAACTTCAATAGATAAAAATCGATTTTATATTTTTAGATACAACACAAGTCTTTGCAAAGTATCTACATAATTAATGGTTAAGCGAACTTACCTAAAGTGATGTTCGACCATAATTATACTAGACGTTGCATTCGAAGATATTTATTCACTTTGTAGTATCCTATTTATTGCACAGGGCGTTGCACATAATTTTTAGAGCTGTAAAAATAAAAATCAAATCACAAAAATATAAAGTTCACTGTTTCTGAACGATACCTTCCATGTCATAGGCAGTGCTGTCATCTCCGTCATACTTCATTCTTTCAGAGACACTTATCTCGTTTGTTAGTTGTATGGGCTTTAGTAGCTGGGTTCGGGTGGGACTATAAATATCTTCGAATGCAACGTCTAGTATAATTATGGTCGAACATCACTTTAGGTAAGTTCGTTTAACCATTAATTACACTTCGACGTTGCATTCTCGATATTTATTCACTTTGTAGATGTTTAGCGCTTTCACACAAACGAGATAGGCAGGCAGGATTCTAGATAGAAAAATAAAAAGATACATTAACACATATAAACGAAAAAAGTGGAGTGATTATCCACATTATTATGAACCTTACGTTCAACCTAAAACCAATAAGTCAATTGATAATGTAAGCCCAATTACCGTTATTAGCATTCTTGCTTGAAGATATTATGAATTACCTTTGTGAATGCAACACTTATAAGCTTCCTGGCCATCCTGTTGTTCATTTTATAACATGGACAGAACTCCTTATAACTAGCCGAGGTAGAAGTGTAACGGCTACTATGTGCCGCAAATACCAGTATTTGCACCAAACTATAAATGTAAGTATGTCTAATGTATATGTGACTTGTGGTAGGAGCAATGGATTATCTCTTAGATGTATGAATTAATTTCTTTGATGGAGGTAGCTCTTAGGTGCCATGGCATCTATCTAAAATGATAATACTCTCTCTGGATATATGTTTTCTCTGTGAGGTAAAAAAGTATTACTAGATTAGGCACCAAAGTATTTGTAGGCGAAATCAGTAATTAGTCTATTTCTAGTAAGTGCTTCTAGCCAAATATTGATTTCCATTCGTGCGACTTACTTTAATTTCGCACTCGTTGTATAGTTGACAACGCGAGGAAAGGCACAAACTTTTTGGATATGGAATCAAAAGCTTAACTCTCGTTTGGATAAAATTACTACAAGTGATTGCGTACTAGGATCTCATGTAGATACGTATTTTGAATAGCAAAGTTTAATTCCGTAAACTTCTTTTGTGAATCTTATAATTTGGTCATCTAAATAACACATTTACCTGATATTAAAACAGAAGCCGAACGGCGAGTCTGTACCTGAATGATATTCAGAGACGAGAATTTGAATCCTATTTGAGAAAACAGGAAAAAATATGGTAATACTTTGAATTATTATTATTATCCCATGTGGCTTTATTCTCGGGTCTTTGCCCGGACCTTTATTAGGCATTGGCGGAGCCGTAGCCAAAGCTAAGAGGCCACGCTAAGGGTGAAGTGTACTATTACAACAATGCTAAAAAGTTATCTGAGTTCTTATTGAAATTATTGATATCCAATTATTATTTTTTCTGAAATTATTATTATTTTTTTTTTTTTTTTATTCTAAGTTTAAATTATAATTAATTTTGATACCCCTTGGAAATATAACTATGTTTGGTTGATAATACCTTCGAAACCAGGATATAATGCTACCAGAGAGGGTGAAATGGATCAATCTTCTTTGGAAAAATAAAAATAATAAGAGTAACTAAAGGCCTTCTTAGGCCTATTAGCTGACCATGACTCCCGTGCAGTGGCTTGATCAAAATAATATTTCTTAAAAATACAGATAAACTAGAATAGAAGGAAGACGTAAAATAAATGAGTTTCCCAATCCAATGAATGCATTGACCATAGGGTCCATAAGGTCAGGCTATGCCAAAGGATCTCTTATCCGTAATAATATGTATAATATACCATCTAAAACATAAATGTGAAAAAAGTGAGACAAGTTCAATATTGTGATGGTATGTTTGGTTGTCAACTTCACATACAAAACAATTGTGGTCTAAATGGGTGCCCAGTTCTGTGAATGAATCTGAAATTTAATGAATTATAAGAAAGTGTATAACATGCATAAGTAAATATCATTTGCTTAGTTTTTTAATGATGTAAGTTTTTTTTTTTTTTAATATTATATGCTTCGCACAAATATTCTTGTACATAAACATCAATTTAGGGACTCCAAAAAACAGTTCGTGATTATGATCATGATAGATCACAGGCACCTGGAGCCAGGTCCCATTCAATGTTTTGGTCCTTTATTAATTAATATATATTATTTTGTACGTATATTAAGCTATCTTTGCTTAAGCTAGTGCAAGATATCTCTGAGAGTATATTAGACATCTTCATTAATGCAGACAACAGCGGTACTCTGCCCATATTTATTCTGTTAATCCTTAGCAAAGCATTGAAGGCCAATGTAAGCTGATTTCAATTCTAATAATAAAGTATGCTAGTTGTGATTGTGTGGTCCCAAAACAAAAAACTCACGTTACAAAAAAACACCCCGCCCAATAAGGGAGGCACCTATGAAGATTTCTAGAAGGTACGTACCACTGAGTTAAAACATTATTTTTCCCAAGACGACTCTGACTTCGAGTTTGATACATTTCTCATATAAATCATTCGTAATGTTATGCAGTTTGTAATTTTTCTTTCTATACAAAGAAAACTGCAGGGTAGGCTAAGAAAAGTAACCTAAGGTACAAAGGTTAAAAAGGTAAAAAGGCCCTGATTGTCAATCTGCTTAATCTGGAAAAATATTTTGTTTCGTCAGGTATTTTTAAGTTTATTTTTTGTAAACTTTAAACACATATAATGACTTTTCTGTAAATATGTAGTATTTCAATGCCGAAATGTGTGTGTTTTTTGTTCCAAATCAAAATACATTTTTGCTTGTTTTAACACAAATCTTAACCTTTTGAGAAAGTTTAATGAACCCTCTAAGCAAATTTTAAATTATGGTCATTAATGTGTAGTAAGACATCAAAATAACACACAAGTAACAACAGATCTCGGTTTCTAAGATAATTACCAACTGGTACAGAAGCCAATGACAAACCAAAGGAAGTCATTGAAATACATAGGTTATCTTGAAGTTTTAAATTATGGATAGGAACTTAAAATTACGGTTCCTTGATGTGGACATAATGTATATAAAAAACCTTACTTGGTAAATATTAGCTGTGTGAATATCTTCATTTTAAAGTCTTCAGTTGTTATTGTCCTTCATATTCAAAATGAACCTGATGTCTAGAGATGTAGGTAGAACGCCAGCCTTGCTAAACTTTGAATGAAGGCCAGAGCTTTCTCAAATTTTTTCTTTGTAAGAAGTTTAGTTTTTAGCATTTATTTCAATTTTCTATCCAACTGTATATATTTCGTTGTTTTGTTGTTATATAATAAAAGACAAGTGTTTTGTGTTCTTGTTTTTTGTTTATGATTTATGTCCCACAGATATAAGTCTAGAAAATGACTGGCTTGTTTTAGCCTTTATAAGGAGTTTATCCCGACTCTTTAAGTTCGTGTATAAGACTGCAGAAAATTCTAAGTTGAACCTTGGTGCCCTCCGTAAGCTAGGTCTTCAGGTATTAGGGTTTCCTTTATCGTGGTTTCTTCTGCCTTTACCATTTACACTAGGATTCTACCCCAACGTTTAGATACCTTATCATAAATCGCCCACCAAATAATTCATCTTTCCGTACTGGATCTATGAATGCATTTTGGCTATAAAAACTCTGGTGCGGCAGACATTGGCTTTTCGCTTGAGCTGGGACATGCTAGCTGCATCTGCAGTATCTGTAACTAGACCTGTCGGAATGAATGTACGGGATCTAACCCGGTTATCATCATCAGAAGACCATTGTCGCGGGTCTGGTGTCGGTGACCTTGGATGATTATGGTCGAGCTTTGTCTGGTCAAGAAGATCCAGCGCCATATCAGGTTTTGTACGTATTCACGCTTCACCTATAGACTATTTGATTCAACCAGCTGCATGTGCAGTATTGAAGGTTTTAAAGTCATTGTCCATACTCACGTTACGCCTCTTGGCTGTATGATTCAACAAGCTGCGTGTGCAGTATTGAAGGTTTTTAAAGTTATTGTACGCACTCGCGTTACTCCTTTAGACTGTATGATTCAATAAACTGCGTGTGCAGTATTGAAGGTTTTTAAAGTCATTGTACGCACTCGCGTTACTCCTCTAGACTGTATGATTCCATAAACTGCATGTGCAGTATTGAAGGTTTTTAAAGTCATTGTACGCACTCGCGTTACTCCTCTAGACTGTATGATTCCATAAACTGCATGTGCAGTATTGAAGGTTTTTAAAGTCATGGTACGCACTCACGTTACGCCTCCAGACTGTATGATTTAAAGTCATGGTACGCACTCACGTTGCGTCTCTAGACTGTATGATTTAAAGTCATTGTACGCACTCACGTTACGCCTCTAGACTGTATGTCATGGTATGCACTCATGGTACGTACTCACGTTACGTCCTATGACTGTATGATTTAAAGTCATGATACGCACTCATGGTACGCACTCACGTTACATCCTATGACTGTATGATTTAAAGTCATGGTACGCACTCATGGTACGACTCTAGACTATATGATTCAGCAAGCAGCGTGTGCAGTGTTGAAGGTTACAATACGCCGCCGGAGTAACTCATTATCAGCCGAGCATCATGCAAGAAAAAAGAATGGAAAAAATCATGAATTATGTGGGTAGTTACAAAAGAAAAACTACGCAAAAATCATGAGGAAAAAATATCAGTTATTTTCCAAAGTATGCGCCTTTTCCCTAAAAAGGAAGGGACAAAGGCAAATTTACAGATAAAACTAACACGCAGTTAATGACCACGAACTAACCTTGATCGTCCGAACTAGTTGGCGAGTTTCGTATCTTGCGTTCCCAACATGTTATTTTTCGTCATTATTTGGACTTATGACGATCTTTTCTCCATAACACTGCTTTCAACTAACTTTTTCACAAAATTTCCAATAAAATAACGGATTTAATCGATAAGTCGAAGCTGCGACGCCCGCACATAAAAAAGGAATGAAGTATGACGGAGATGACAGCACTGCCTATGACATGGAAGGTATCGTTCAGAAACAGTGAACTTTATATTTTTGTGATTTGATTTTTATTTTTACAGCTCTAAAAATTATGTGCAACGCCCTGTGCAATAAATAGGATACTACAAAGTGAATAAATATCGAGAATGCAACGTCGAAGTGTAATACATATTACAATTCCTTTAGCAAAAAGGGATATCGTCCCGGAAATTAGAATGTCTGGCGATCAAGACAAGCACGTCGTTTCAATAGACTCGGTAAACCTGAGTCTCCCAGGGCGAGGTTTATTTGGCCTGAGCTTTCGAGACACCCGGGGAAGGCTACGATTCTATTTAAACTGTCTGACCAGCTTTGGCCTATTTAATATTAATAGAAGAAAGGCTGTGTTATGTGTACTACTGTTTACCTAAATTTAGCGCCAAGGTTACAGAATACAAGTAAATGAATTCAAAACGTAAATTAAGTTACTCATACTTAAATTTTACATAACAATCACACATAGGTATATAGAACATTTTACCTTTACTTTTACTTGCCATTGTTTTTTTCTATTCAAAAACCTTTTGGCGTTAAACCCAAAAGCTTTATTCGAATCACATATTACCAATATTTCGTAAGTACCTACCTCCTAACTACTTCTAGAGTTAATTAATGTTAGAGTTAATTTATAATTTAATTCTATATTCTCTTATCTGTGTTTATTTATTTTAAAGTCTTACACAAAGCAAAATAACTTTCTACTTGATATCAATAAAACATAATATATAGTTTTTTTTTTCATAACCAAGCTAACCATAATTATGTGAGAACCTATGCGTACACCGTAATACTTAAAATTTTAATTCCGTAAAGAAGAGCTAGTACAGTCAACGACAAAAGCCGTTGAACTATCACACTCTTTTCTATTATCCTCATCATCTTAGACACCAATTTTTGACCTCATCATCTCCTAAAATCAGGTGGTCAAAATGATACCATGTAAAATGTAAAAAAAAACTATAATAATTACTGATTTGAAACACATTTGGAAAATCGAGAACGATCAGCTACTTTTGTCGCTGACTGTACCATCTTGAGAGTTTGAGACACGACTACCTATATCATAATGATGATTAAAAAAGTTTTTTATACCTATGCTGCTAAAAGATTTTGCTTTATACCATGCTTTTCATGCTTAAGCTGTTACCAAGCTCTTTTGGGGTGTTTTCTTGTGTCTTGTTCGTCTCCCGAGGCTGAAAATAAATAGAATAACAAACTAATCCCTTTGTTTACAACCCTGGAATTTAATACGATCCTTTGTAGAGTCCCAAGCGCCTCTTATTCATACAATTTCTTTGCGTATAGAGTTTCCGAGGTGCATTTTACAAGCACATGTAGTATGGAATTTTATCTTGTCGTTTCAGTTTTGTATGGTACGATCACAATATGCATGAGCCAGAATATGATGTGAAAATGAATATTTTAAAACAAAATTCTTGTAGTATTTACGTGCCCTGTCTGGTGAAGCTTTTTGCGTTACATGATTCAACTCGTATCTAAATGACTGAACCCAGACATGACAATGGTTTTAGTACAATGTAATATTATGGTACTTTCGTATCAGTTCTTTTTTGGTATAGGTATAGCTGAGATAGTTGCGGTTACAATAAGCAATAAACCTATCGATTGTGGTACTATTACACTTGCTAAAACACTCGCTAAGTCTGAGGTACTGGTAAACTTCATGGAAAAGTACGTTACATCTCACGAATCAGAGAGTATTTTTCAATAAATAAATTAACAAATAAATGAAAAGGTAAGTCTAAAATCTTCGTAAGTTCGGATATCAGTAAAGTTTGATCAATTTGATACCTGCCAAAGCTTTGTAAGCAGACACTCTATCAGGGATCGTCGATTCTGTGAAGAGGACTGTTGAAGATGAAGCGCTTCATAAACTCGATTTAGGCGATAAGGGAAATTAGAACGCGTGCTGTTGGATATTAAATTTTTTGCGTAGTGTGCAAGTACAAAATATTATTTGCTTATATAATACAATAGGTACATTTTATTATTTGACTATCGGCCCGTGTTTGACTATCCATTGGGTCGTTTCAGAGTTAAGAAGAGATCACATCCACTCACTCACAAACTTTCGGATTTATAATATTAGTGCTATTTCATTAGCGTGATTGGCTGTTTTAAACAAACACACTAGCTGAAAACCTTTGAAAAGTATAATTGAACGTGATTTCTTTAAAGATTTCTTTGGTTTTTATTTACCTACTTCATTATCATGTAGCTAAATAGATATATAACGCTATATTGTTTCAACACAACATAAACGGATAGATCTACTACTGTATTCAAATAAATACACACATTTAAGTGCACACTAGGTATTTCACTTTCACACTACGCTTTGTAGTAGAACAATCAACCCACCAATCCATTTCACAATTCACCACAGCGTATGCTATGGCAATTATTTAGATCACTGTCTATTTGCGTTTCAAATTAACATGAAATTACCCGGAATAGTAGACCAGCGTTTGGAGAGTAGCAATCAACTGAAAATTACTGGAATCTACACCACTGGTATCGGATTTATCAGTTCCAGCTGTAGGTTTTGTTTCGGAAATTCGTAGAGCAGCTTTCACGGCAGAACAACGCTTCCGGCCATTTCAGTGGAAATGTGTATAATTTTCAATCGAATTTCCGTGTTGATTTATTGTGGTTTTAACAATGTGAAATGTGGGTGCACAGTTTTTTAATGTCTCATGTTTCGGTAAATTTGAGTATACAATAAACTTGCAAAAATATGTTTTAATATAAAAAATACTGCAAAAATACATTTTCTCTGCTCTCAGAGTAGTAGCACTTGTAGTTTTGTGCAGGATTGTGCCTATATGAGCCATCGAGAGACAAAAGCAGAGGTTCCCACTAATTTTGGTCATACACTTGCAAGTCTGTCAAGTCATATCTTAGATACAGATAAAACCTTATACTCGTACTACTGATTTCTTTTATGATGATTATGTTAAGTATTCCTTTTCCTGAAGGGTTGCGAACCAACCCCATCTTGCTGAAGCTATTTCTACTGACTTACCTACAGTTATTGTAACAAGATGAACATTAACAAATTCAATGTATCAAACCTCGAAAAATCAGTTTCCCACCGGATATTAAGCGCGCTATTCGGCGCAAATATTTATTTTGTTACCGGAAGTGTAGCCCGGCCGATATTTAGCCAACCATGAAGAGCTTTAGTCGGTCTGTAAATAACGGTATAAATTTGGAGCACTCACTCACATTTTATCGTATTTAATTTTGCGTTTTTGCATGTCTGGCAATTTGTACAACTTTTTGACTGTACATAAGGTTATGGATGCACACAAGTTTTAAATGAACATAACCTATAAGTGTCCAGCGTGGTAGATTATGACCCCTCTCTCTGAGAGAAGGCCTGTGCCCCAGCAGTGGGAACGTAATAGGCAGACGATGACGATGATGATGATGATGATAAAACATTATGTAAAAGTGTACTTTTTCATCATAGATTCATATTTACGGTTTTGGTTATGATTCTTAACAGAAACAAGATTTTTGCCTCCATATAATAAGTAATTATTTGTAGCATTTAGCGGTTTTTTTTCACTTTGATGATATTAATGACATCAGCTCGTAGCAGCCCAGCGACCCTATAAATTACTGTACTAGGAAAAAAACAGTAATGGGAAAATGGTATGGCGTAAGTTGATTTTATAGCAAAAGGAAACAATATCGGAAATCAAATTAATGTTTATCTCTGACCCATCTCACCCAAAATAAATAAATTACTTACAGTTTATAAGATTGTAAAGGTTGAACGTCTTGTCTCGTATGTTTCTTTTCAAGTGTCAGTTTATTTCAGTAATATAAAATCTATATCATCCCAGAAATAGCAATACGAACCTTTTAAGTTATATCGAACTTAAAACATGTTGTAAGGATTCGGTTGATTCCAAACTAGAACCATTATTTAGGCTAGGTCAATTTGTGCGCAATGGTCCTCCGATATTTATTTATTATGAAAAAAATAATAAGCTAGGTAAATGAGGTAGTAGAAAAATAATATGTAGGTTTTTTTTTCTACGTAAGAGACCTTTTATATGACATTGTTTTTTTCTATTGAAGCACTGTATTGCAAAGATTATCATAAACGGCATAGTTGAATAGAAAATTAGCACCAAAGCTTATACAGGTCATGTTTTCCAAATCAAGACTAGTACCCAAAATTATTGTCAAGAGGAAAAGTTGTTTTAGGTACGTTTTTAAAAGGTAATCTTGGAATCACTGTGCAGAGGTTCAAACCCTGTCTACTTTTAATCGATACCTTGACATCCAGAATAAATTTATATTTTTACTTTGCATGCCTAAAATAAGCTTTCTGCTAAAGCAAATAATACACTAACAATTTACTAAGTCTCAACCCGTTTTATTGTCGTGTGCATACGTATTCTGTGTAAGTGTGTGCGATAGTTTATCTGTGTGTGTTACAGCCAGGGGCGCGTGATTGATTCCTTTCTCGATGGTATAACTTCACAGCTTCCTACGTAGCGCGACTTTCACAACCATCGCATAGCACAATGGACAATAAAAATGTGCACAAATCAGTTACATAATATAATCATCAAATGTTTTGTTAAGGATCATTAAAAAGACCTACGATATCACATACTATTTTTAATATTACTATTTAATAATTAACCGATGATAACAGCTTGTCTATACGTCCGTATTTGAGCGCCCTTAGTCAAGATGCATTCTACAATCGTTAAAGCTAATAGAAAACTAAAAAAGTTATGGGAATGACATATTTCACCGTAAGTCACGTGGTTAGAAAAAAAACATCTACAACAATAATCGCTAAATCTCATACAGTTCTTTTTTGGCGGCAATTGAGTTGTCAACGTGAAAATTTTGTTTTTATTTCCAAAACTTGTGTTTCTTCGAGTGATAATGTGTAATATTGGTGGATTATTAACCATTATGTGTTCGTTAATGTGTACGAGTGTGGGAAATTGAAATAAAGTTGTGAAAGTGACTTTTCAAGTTGCTCCAAAAAAGTCCGTGTAAAGTTTAAGTAAAGCACCACTACTTTACTTAAACACTATCCTCATCCCATCATCTCATCATCATCATCACCATCATCATTTAAACTTGATTCAACTCTCTGAGTTTGAAATCTTTTATACTTGACACTGGCAAATACACTTATCGTGTGACGCCATAACAAACAAAAAAAAAAAAAAAAATCTCATACAAAGTTGGAGCCAAAACGCATTATGATAAGCTCAAACGAAACGTCAGACGTAAATGATTGTAGAAAAAAGCGTTTGCATGTTGGCTAGTGAAATGCAAACCCAAATTTAATTCATTTATGTTTCCTATCTGTCAACTTGAATAACAGCTGCTGTCTGACCGAATATACGTCACATCAGTTGCTGACATTACTACTGCACACCATCAAGTATTTTTACTATTTTCAGTGTAGCGTTTGACCGCAAGTCACCTGATGTTAAGTGACGATGTGGTCGAGTTATTTACCAGTGGTGTTTCACTGATGTATTAACAAACATTTGTTAGCTAGTATTGCGACTCTGTGAGGGTTTTTACTCAATGTACGCCAGCGACCCGCTTTTGATTAATTCCGATCAATTCCTCGGCGACGGCGACCTTGCTTTGTGTTGTGTTCTTAATATCGTTGATTGTGTCTCCTTTTCTAATGACCTACTTTGATTATAGTTGGTGAAGCCTTACGGGAATTGAAGGATACTATTTTTGTGATAATTAAAAGGCCCTAAAATACGTGTTTTTTACCCGTGTCCCATTCCTAAGACACTTCATAGTTTGACACCTGTCACTTTGTCTCCTGTCCATTTGACACTTGACACTTGAGTTTTGTGGAAATTTCCCCACCTTACACTGTCTGGTGTGAAGGCTAGTGTGAACATTATTAATGACTAAGGAAGTGTTTCTCCAAGATCACCTCCAAGCATTCGTCATAAACGCTACGCGTTTGCTACAACTTTTTTCGAGCCACACAACAACTATTTTCGGCAAAAAGTTAATTAAAAAGTTTTGCTTATACCTACATTGTTCAGACCACAGTAGCTGGACTAACTTTATCACTCTATTGTTAGCTATTCACTATTTCCTTTCCTCCCATTTTCTGTATTTCACTTTACCACCGAGAATTCGTTCATTTGGTTGGTCCGATCGCTCAGTCGATACCGGGCCATTCTATCGTTATTGCGCAATAAAGGTAGGGTTTTTATCATCATTTCACTTGACAAACACATTTGCAATTTTCGTTTCAGGGTTGATAACCACTGAAAGTGATGAAACGTTCGATCTTAGCTGTGAAGGACAATCCTTGCTAAATTATAGGTAAGTATAATAAATAATCTGAGGTAAACTTTATTTTAACTTTATTAAAGAAATTTTCAGGTAAATAAAATTATCCATTATCCGTAAAATTTAAAAAGTAAATAAAATAATATAGTTTCAAGTTCGTTAAATAAAACATCCAAAACTCTTTTTGATGTAAAGTTTAAGCTGGGCGTAAAGGTTTTAAATATGTTAAATTCTTTCTATTCGAACTTTCATAAAGCAGTTAGATAGCAATTAACTGAATAAACAAAGTTGAACAAAGTTGACCTTTAGCAAATATGAGTTAAACTTTTTTTAAAAGATCAAAACATGGGATTAAAGGAATTTCATTTAACAGGGGATATGTATGGTATAAGTTCTCACAAAGTTTTAAGACTATTGCTTGACATAGGGGAAAACGTGAAAACCTGGCAAGTGCATGTCGGACCACGCTTAATTAATGGTTCCGTAGTCAGTGTGATGTTCACTGAGTTTCCGCCCTTATACCACAATTTGAAATGGTTTGACAGCTAAATCAGTTGTTATATTCATATACAAAGTTAGTTTGTCGTGTGAGATACATACTTTTGAGTGTAGTTTTTACAGAATCGATTTCAATACGTTTAAAATATTATCTCCGCCAGCATTTCTGACGTTATAACTCTTAACTAGCACGAGATGCCCAATCATAGTTTTGCTTTAAGAATCACACAGTGGAAAATATTGGTGGGATATTTTAATATATTTTCATTCGAGCTTGTGACGTATGTAAATTAGATTTATAACTCAAGAGCACCTTTTGGCTTTTATATGTTGTTAAATTATCGATAAGGATTTCTGGTTTAACTGCCGAACCCTAAAACAAAGAAGTGTGTGTGGGGTGTACTATATTTGTATTCTCACGTCACCCGCAGCTTCTGGCTTGGAACGATTACCGGTATGAAAGGATAATGGGCACTTTGTATGGAAAAATCCCAGCGCTGATCATCATATATTGTGTTAATTAAAGGGTTAAACCATAAGTTTGATGCTTGGTCTTTAGTTGTTTTTTGCAAATTCAATTTTTTCTTAACTGCTTAGCAGAGTACTTTTTTTAATGATGTTACAATACTAAGGGCAGCCTTAACCGTGGTACAGCTTCAGTGAAAATGTTTAAGCATAATGATTTTAATCATAGATTTTGAATCAAATGGTACAGTCCATGCAGAACACAGCGAGTTTGTTATAAAATATGTTAGGCCCCTACACAGCTTTACTCTAGTAATTAAAATTGTACCTCTTACCTATTTATAATTTAGGATTTTGTTGTGAAAATTGATATAATGAATCGATTGTTTCTATTGCAAATAATGACTCCGCAACAAATGCTTACCATAGTGAGCTATTTAAAAAATAAAATTACTAACTTTTTGCATATAATTAAAAGACTTGCGTTACTTACCTGATTCGGCCCAGTTAGGTTCATCCCACAGGAGTTGCAACGGAGGCATTCCTCGTGGTAATGGTTGTTGTCGTAAAGCGGAGATGGTTCTATAACACAAAACACAAGGTTAGAACAACGTAGTTTAAGATTTCAAAAAGCAATGAGCTGTTTAGGAACAGGATATTGTGTGAGACAGCAATGATTTGTGAAAACCTTGTTTTTTAGCGTTTATGAAAAGGTACCTCAAGTTATTGTTAGTGGCATCAAACGTTCCGTTTTGTCGGAGCCCGGAAGGACCGTCTAAACAAAAAGCTTTGTTGTATATCAGACATACAACGACTACGATTGATAGCTTATTGCTGCTAGACACGTTTTATTGTAGGCTGTTTCACGTGAAATTAACCTTTAATTCTAGAGTTAAGAAAATAAACATTGCGTTGATCGTGTCGTGGTAGACATTCCCATTTTGAATTTTATGTCATTAATTCCCGAAAGACTAGAGATCCAGCGGTAGTAACTGTATCCGTAACCCTCTGAATGAGCTAAACGATTGCTGAAATAGTCTTTCTAAAAATGCAAGTATGAACACAGCCATAACTGAGTACTGAATTTGAAATTAAATAAAACAATACTGAAATCTAATTTCAGTCCCAACCTTTCATGCGGCCCAAGAGACTCGAAAAGTCTCTAGCAAAGAAATAATAATCTAGTAAATTTTGGGTGTATATAGGTATTGGCGAAATTAAAAGCGGAAAGGTTTATTGGCTCGAACTGGCTAAGCCATGAGGTAAGTGGAAATTGAAATACATTTTACAGATATAATGCGGGAGATAAAGAGAGATACCTCGTGGACTTATTCAAAATACATTTATACTTAATTTTATTTACGAACTTGCCTACTTTTGCCTACAACTCTACATCTTCAAAATTCTTTGCAGTGATAATAATTATTCTTTTAGCGTTTTACCACAAGTCACATGTGATGGTAGTGATGATATTTTCGAAAGTGACACCCACCTGACATCTACGCCTCGAATACGAAATGGCTCTCAAGCGATGTCCTTATGTTAAAATGTATCATTAAACGGTTCATAGTATACTTTTATTTTATTTCTAAGAACGGAAAGAGAAAATAATAAAAAATATTTGTAATAAACAGGAAAATCCTATAACCTGACTTTTTAACTGCTAATAAAAAATAAGTTACAACAACAATCGAGATAGGAAAGTTCCGATCGATCACTCAAAAAGTGAGAGGTGAATTTTCCCGTGGCTTCTTGCCAAAGGGCGAGAAGCGGTGCGGAAAGTTGCCAAGAAGTTAAAAATTTCAAGTGTTCCTCGTAGACGACCTCCGTCGTAGAGAGTGACAGCACTTAAGCATTCTTAGTGGAACCAGTGCTGCAGTCACTTCAGAACGCGATGCATTATTGATGCCCGTTCGTCTAACAGTTAAGAGGATCAAAGCAGTTTTGCTTGTTTTCTAACGAGGGATCAATTCAGGATAAATTTTTTTTAGTACTATAAACAGTTAGGACGAAGTTTTAAACAGGATTGCCAGTTTAACTGGTAAAATGTTCGTTGCTTCTTTATCCACGGTTTGATAAATGGCTTTACGGACGCTCAGATAAGACTTGGAACTTTGATGGCACGTTTAAAATCAATATTGATTATGAATTTCAAGCAATTTATCCTTCCGCGAATATTGGTTTTGTTTTTGTAATTTGTCAAACACTGACAGAGAAAGAGATTTTATAAGGAAATGCGGCGAGCGTTTTCGATATACAACCGTAAACTATTTATTATATTCCTACTATCTATTGTCTTTCTAAATTATTAAATTAACTCATTGTATACAATAGTTGACAATAGTTGTCTGTACGTTTTGATAAATCTAACGCCATGTTCAGACGTTCTGTATTCAAATACAAATAACAAGTTTATATGAAATACAGAAAGAAGCATATGCATTTATTTAGAAGAAAGCGTGAATTTTTTTCTCCAAAATAGTAGCAAAAAAACTTTAAAAGTCAGTTCCATTTTAGAAGGTGGAAACTGGATTACGAAACCTCGATTTTATCAGTAAAATCTGCCCGCGGCGCAATTGTCCTTTCCACTCGCAGTGGCACAGAAACATATAAAAAAAACTGCGTACACATTTCTCATAGAAACAACAAAAAAGGTGTAAAACCTTTTTTCCTATTCCGTTGAACCAAATCAGCAATCATGGAAATGATAGCGAAATATAAATTAAGACGTACCTATTATACCTTAATGAATATACCTACGAAAAATACTAAATGAAGTAGGCGGCAAAAAAGTATTTTAGTATTTTATAGCCAAGAAAGTATACTCCAAAGGTAGGTAATATAATATTATATGGGCCATGGTAATAATATTGTTTCAATATTCTCTACGTTTATGGACAGGTAACAAGATCCATTACAGTTAAACTTTATGACAGTTATTAAAATATATTGTGTTTGAGGTAACGGTAGGACGATAAGGTAACGAATTCAATCAAATCACAATACAAGTAGGTACAAGTGTTGTAATTTTTTTACATATAATGACGCTTTTGAGCCCGGCTCAGATATATTGTAAGAAGACCTAGACTCAATTCACGAGGACTAATTTCAAAGAGATAACGAAAAGAAGTACTTTTGGAAAGACTTACAAAGACTAATAACTCTACATCATCACATAACTAAAACAGCGATTTTAATGTTTCAAACACAAAGGGGACAAATCGGAAGTGAATAGAAAAAAAAGAGAGATGGAAATTTCCAATACAATATTTTTTTTTGTAGAAGGACTCGATAAATGTTTTTGGAAAACTGATTATACATTTTTTATGACATTGAACCATTTTTGCAACGATTAGATATATCAGGTTTCGGTACCTACATCTCTACGTCGCACGACGCGTCATACCTTTCGTATAAAGCGATCATAAAAAATAAGCAATTACTATTCGTGATACGACTAAGATGAGATGACTAATATAACCCATTTGCCTACTTTTGAAATTTACAATACATCAATAAACATGCATTCAACATATAAAAAAACATAATGAAACAAAAGAAAACTATGTTTAAAGTAATTAGAGAGCCGAATAAAATTATAAAGCGAATGGACATAAACAGACACCGAATGACGGAGAATAAATGTATAGGCTCTCTGAATCTCTGTTTTAAGCATATTAATAAATTATTGAAATATAAACAGTAAAATCAAAAATCGTATTTACCTAAACTTACCATTGCGCCCAAAATTAATATTTATCAAAACACTTTATAAAGTTATTATAAATTAATTATAGAAATCTTATAATTCTACTTTCTTCTACTTATATTACTTATTAGAACAATATGACCGTATCTATAAGCTATTTTTAGTTTCGCTTATCATTCACTACTTTTATAGGTTAGAATAGTGTTCGAAGTAAATATTGTTGTCCTTCAAAAACTGATAACAGCTTTAACACTATACAATCAAGTTTTTTCACTTCACCGATGAAAATATAGTACCATAAAAATATTATTCACATCTTTCAAAAACCAGAATATTACAAAAATACGTCCAACACAATCAAAAACACGATTTTGTAAACTGTATTTATGTAATTTATTCCAAAAATAAATATTCGTTGTAACGTCTACGTTGGAAGGTAAATATTTTAGAATGTACTATTGCGATATTGAGAGTATCAAAGTATTGTTATTGAGGTTATTCGTTGTATACGGCACGTCACTTTCGTTCAGTAAACATGGCAGCGGTCGGCAACAGATGACAGGGCGCGGGCGAGCGAGCCTGCGCGCCGAGAGCTCGCTTCATCTCATCTCGGCATGGTCCGCGCGATCGCGCTGCCACTTTCAAGTATGACGCCTCAGCCGTTGCTCTCAACGGCAGTGGCGCTACTGTGCAACCCAACCCTCTACTCCGGGGAAGAAGATCTCTTGCCCCGGTCCCGTCGATAAAGCAGTCTAGTTGAAGCGAGATGGGAGAGCTCCGTGGGAATTGATTGGTCGATGAAAAGGGGCGGGGTTCGAGCACGTGGCTTAGGCTGTTGTCTCAATGAAAATTTACCGTATTGCGATTAAGTTTACCGTTGAAATTTGCTTCACGATCCGGAAAAGCATTTTGGCGCGCGTTTATTACTTCTGCGGTACGTGTTCAAAGTTCGAAAACGTCCACCAAACTTTAGTTTAAATTCAGAATGTAACTTTATGACAATTCGAACGTAATAGATGTTTTTCAGCGCAAACAATAAGCAATTAAATGTCTGATATAGGCTCTAATGATTATGACCCATTTCCCAAACTTTTATATTCTAAATGTCTCAGCTTGTAATTAAATAGGGACGTAGAGCTAAGGGTCTCGGAAATTTAAGGCAAGTGAAACCGGCCAGTTTAGAATCTAACTTACCAGTTTGCGTACTGGAATCAAAGAAGGTACTCGTAGTCTCAACCGTCATAGTTCCTATAGTTCCATCCAATATCTGCGTTGAAGAGTCACGACGTCCCCGAGCGCGCATGCAGGCATCGTCACTTTGTGAACTTTGTCTTCGGAAGTTGCGACATCTGATCATCTCCTCCGTGGTTGACTGCCTCCGGAAACCACGTGCTATTAGTATCTCTTCCGTTGTAGACTGCCGTCTTATCATAGTTCTTCCTTCAGGTGGACGTGCCCCCGGACTGGGGTCACGACTTGAGCATGAACTGGACTCTGGGCTTCGTGTGCGACCCATTCTAGCGCACGATGCTTGCCTCCTCAGCCGGCTACGTCGTCTTGCAGCAGACGGGCTTAGCTCTCCACCTCCAGCCCGATCAGGACTCAGTTGTGATCGTTCACGTCTTGGCCTCACAGCCGAATCTGGACTTAGTGAGTCTCTTCTAGCTCTACCTTCATCATCAGGACCCAATGAAGGTCCTGAATCTCTACGCTTTGCGCCAGGAGGCCCATTTGGATCATCAAAAGCTGTAGCTTGACGTTGTAGCCTCCCCAAACGGCGCTCTGGACTAGCTGCAGCCCGAGAATCTCTCCTGGCACGACCACATTGCGTTGTAGAGTCTCGCCTTCCTCCCATACTAGGCGGAGAACGTCCACTAGGTGTCACCTGAGTCGCTTGAGCAGATTGCGTGGTCGTAGACGTGGATGTCTGTACAGTTTGCGTCACGTTGCCCCTACTGGGTGCAGTGGGTGATGTAGGAGACGGTGTAACCGCTGATGTAATGATAGTAGGCATCGGCATGCTTGTGTGTTGGCACTCTCCATCAGATCGACTTGGTTCATGAATCGCGACTATTGTCACTGTTGGCATTTGTGTAGTCGGTCCAGGATCAGATGACGCATCAACAAAGGAAGGCGCAGCTGGTGTTGGAGGAGAAGTGCGGCGTTTTCTGTGTGTTGCAACAATACGTGGAGGCGCCGCAATAGAATCGCGGCGTTGCCTGTGCCCATCTATAGAATCTCTACGCTCCTTTGGGTCATCTCCAGATCCACGTCTCTTGATGCGGCGTTCTCGGGGTGCCATCACAGTAGTCGTGTTTTTTTTATCCCAGTTTGGAAAGTCTGCACCGAAGTCTTGAGGTGCTTTTGAGTCCCGACGCTTGGACGGCATTGATTTTATTCCAGAATCGGCTGAGGAATCGCGTCTGCGCCGAGGAGGGGGTTCGTGACGTGCCCAAGGTAATGATCGAGCGAGGTCTGCGAGTGTTTCTCGACGGGAGAGCGGGGCTCTTGATCTTCGCTGCTGCTGACTGCCACCGCCACCCCACTCGCGAAGTATGTCCGTGAGTTGAGCAAGTGAAGACCGGCGGCGACGGGGTCCTCCTAAGAACATATAAATGCCATACTCTACTTTTTCTAATTGATAGTAAAACCGATTCCTAACAAAAAGTTGAGGGTAAAAAAAGATTACCTCTGAGTTGATCTGAAACGTCGGTTTCTGGTGGTGAAAGACAGGAGACTTGTGCAGCGGAATCCCTGCGGCTGCCCAATCTCTGCTTGAGGGTGTTCTCTTCTAGTATGGATCTGGTCAGCTCGTCCCAGCCGTTGCCGCCAGCCCACACCAGCCCCACTTGGTGCGATAATATCGGTAGGTTGCAAACGAAACATATTGCTGTCATAGTCCTGTCAAAAAATAAACAAGCATTACTAAAACCCTCACAAATTTGTTTCAATTACGATCGTTGGTGACATGTTAATGACTTGATAAACTCACGCTTTGTTATTACGAAAATTGGTATCGCGATACATAATTGTAGATTTTTTCAGCTTGTTTGGTACGCGACGGCGAGAGTAAGCGTGTAGCAACATATTGCGGCGTTGTGCTCGCATCACCGGCTTGATAAACGAACTACTGATATTAAATAACAACCACTCCCATAGCTGTTGACATGTATTACACTATCTATAATCAATTGATATTAGGAAGGTCATGTTCCTCGGTTGCACTGTCACTATAGAATGTCGCGAATCAATGATGTTACTGACAATATTAATGGGAGTAGCGAAGCGATCGAGAACTATACATTTTATCAGTTGCGGTTGGATGCTTTGACACTTTGTCTAGTACTGACAAGCGTCACGTATTATACGTTTATCGTTAGATAGGCGTATGATTGTTATTACACGGCGGCGTTATTGTGTCCCGACGATGTTGTTTCGCAGATAAAAGCCTATCGCAGGCTGTGCGGATGAGCGCACCCTTGCTACAACCGATTCTGTACTTCGTCCTCATATTTGGTGAAGTAGAAACAGGAAATCTGCTCACACTGTTTGAAATCATGTGTTCGACAAGGGCCTATTTAGGTGGTACTCGTAAACATAGTGCGCAGTTAAGTGATACAATAGAATGAGCATGGCGAGGTAAGAGTAAGCTACCCGTCTGATGGTAGATATGGATTGACTAATTCAATTATTGATAGGATGACTGCTTTCTCGATTATGTGTTGTATTCTAGTTATTAGTGTATATTTGTAATATCGCGTTAAGATACTACATGATGTAGGTAGGTAAATATTTCTTTGTGCATCATTACGTATGGTTTATGAAAACTTAGATTAATTTGCATTATAACTGTATACTATGGTGCTTTAACCGACTGACGGCTTATAAATACAATATGCTATGTGCATTTAACGGTTTAAGTATTCTAGGATTCAATTTCTATTGTGATTTTCTAATCATTGAACGATTTATACTATTTTGAATATGTTTCGTTTTAGCAAATCACTTTTTTAAGCATTATTACTTATTGTAGCTAATTATATCAAGCATAAAAAGCAGTTGTTTGGAGTTACAGCAAGCAGGGAGGCATGCATGTGGTTCATGCTATTACATCAAAAGTGTCCCTTCATGCTAGGGAAATTTCTAAGCTCAAACATTTTTTAATTTTTGTACTAAAGCATATAAAATTTTGTCGATAGTATTCCATGCTAGGATTCCAATCGGGGACCTGTAGTGGCGCAGTCGAGGTGAGGGGGACTGAGGCATGTCGGAAGCCGGGTCATTGGGGTACAGGACGCTAACTGAAGGTAATGCCCACATATAATATCACATCAAACACTCTGTACATCTGAAACAATACGTCAGTGTTAGTTTTTAAATTTGGAAAAAGTATTAACAGTAAGAATTATTGCAATTTCTATGGTAAAATAATAACTAGGAAGTAACCAATTAACCAATTCATTCAGTTGTTTGTGTAATGCATACGCAGGAATAAAATAAATAGGTTTGTCGTTTGCATTGGTTTAAGAAAATAATAATAGCGTTAGGTATATAGACATCAAACACACAAATATAGGGGAACACAATATCATAGGGGAATTACTACCTAGGAAAAAGACGTTCAACAGAATTTTGAACTTTATTAGTTAAAAATCCTGCGCCGCAACGCCTGTTCACCTTAAGACATAAGATATTAAATTTATTTAATCAAACGCCACGTTTTCATTCATTTATTCATTAATTTTAATTAAATTACAACACATAGGTAGTGTTTGATTAGAAATTAAATATTACTATGACTGTTTATTTAATTTTATTCGAGCATTATTTTTGTAAATTGAAATTCGTTTTTTTATTAGAGTACTCCATTTAGGAAAAGTATTTGTTGAAACACATTTATTTTGATTTATTTGTGATTTTACTTACGATACAACCAGCGCCACATAGCGGAATTTTCACGTAAAGTTATCTATAGATACACCCTGACTTTTCCACGCCTTATGCACTGTATAACTTTACCACCAACACACAGATGGCAGCACTGCATCTATACAGAGCTTTCGAAATCGTTCGTGACTTGTTCTTAATGTTTACCAGCAATATTGCAGATGGCGCCTCGCAAGCCTCCCTATTTTATTATCAAAGGTGGAATTGAATAGAGAATTTTACAACAATGAAGCCTTTGTTTATGAAACAAAACAGGTGCTGTGCTTACAAACAAAAACAACTACTGGCAATGTATTTTCTAGCTTACAATTCCCTCATTGTAAACTAGTCTATTTTTTGCAGGATTCTACTTTTTATTGTTCTAATTAAGTGTTATTTTCGTGACTTCTTCACTGGCGAACTAACTTTGAACTCGTTTAACAAAAGTAGCCTACTTGATACAATATGCCTAGTGAATACAACAATGTACAATGTACAATGTGCCTACTAAAGCAACTGTTGTTTTTAAAGAAAGTCTCAACTCTATTGATAAATATGTCTACTGTTTATTACTTTGAAAATATGTTTATTGTATTCTTTGGTTTTCTAATAAAATCTTAGAATGTTGATCCGCCATTAAATGCTTTTTAGGTAAGCTCGAAAAAAAATTGTGCATTACCAATTGTACTAAGATTAAATAAATATTATTTAACATTTGGTAAACAATTGTCTTAAAAGTTTTGGGTTGTTGTAATTACATATGTACATATTTTGTTAAAGAAAAAGTAATTTGATTATAAAAATAAATATCAGTGAGCATCGATTAGGTACAGCCAACGACAAAAGTCGCTCAACAATAACACAATTTCCGATTAACGGTATCATCTTAAACATCAACTTTTAACCACGTCATCACTTAAAATCAGGTGTGATAAGTGGTGGACAGAGCGCTACTTTGTAAAATGTAAAAAAACCCATGTATTACTGATCTAAAACACATTTGGGGAAATCTAGTATAATTAGCTACTTTTGTTGCTGACTGTACCCTACTACAAATATTATTATATTATTAAAGTACTGTAATTCAGTTCTGTCAGTGTTCAGTCTGTTCTCAGGGTTGACTTGAGAGGGTAAGAATATGTGTGACTGCGATCTTACATTTTTTCTTCAACCTTAAACATTAATATCATACGAACCGTACCAAAACTCATCAGAATGCTACGCGTGGGATATAATATGAGGATAAACCTTATTTACTTGAATTTTTCAAAGTATCTTCTGCCAGAAAAGCTCCTTAGACGGCTGTAAACTTTTGTGTTTTATTTTGCTTTGTTTTAAAATACCGTTTACTTTTATTACATTCACGATTACCTACATGAAAACCTTTCATTTTAAAAATCTAAAAGCATCCTAAAAGCCTATAAATCATATGCTGTCAAATAGAGCCCAGCCTTATCGATTTCAGAGCCAACGCTGCCGTGGGGCACAAGTAAATAAAACAAAAAGTTTTGTGTTCAACACGGGTCTTTAATTGAAAACAAAAACGCTGAAACGAAGTGCCATTACGTTATTGGACTAATCAGGCTAGCAAAATTGCCTTCGGGCTATTGTATCTCTTTTTTTGTAAGCTGTATGCACTTAAATTAATCTGCTTGGATGTAAAGCTTAACTCTGCCATTGCAGGTATTGTTAGGCATTTAATTTTAAAATGATTTTTCATTGTAACTGCAAATCATAAAGTGATAAAATTGAAAAATCAATTTTCACGCGGTGAAGCCTTGGGGCAGGTTCTAGTGTAAGATATTTGACATTCGCATCTTCTCAGTACTGATCTAAATAGTCTAAATGTTGTAGTAAAGTCTAAATGTTAGTACTTATCTGCGAAGACTCATAAGAGTGTTCATGAAAATGGCAGATCAAACGCTAGTAGAATATAAAAGTAACAAAACACACATACGTAACGTATAAGACAACTGTACCGTAGGTATTTGTAACGATATTTATTAATTATGAAATAATACTATTCGAGTTATTAAATTATTCTTGTTATAGATGATTGATTACGAATCAAGGTGTAGGAGACAGCATATGCTGCCTCTCTATGAAAGACGCAGAATAGCAGACATTATATTGTTGACTAAAATAGCACAGTGTAAAGTGGATTCTCCTCAACTACTTTCTAAAATAGGTCTGAGAGTACCTACAAGGTCTGTTAGACTTCCTATATGCCTACATGTTCCGCATAGCTATACTAATTATAGACAAAACTCTTTTTTCGTCAGATCAGCGAAACAAATAAATGAGTTGAATAATATTCCTGATTTTGACATATTCAATTCATCCCCAAGCGCATTGAAGTACAATCTAGCTAAGAATTGGTTTGGTGTGGGTCCTGGACTGTCTGGATAGGGTTCCACTGAATTTATTATCCAAGTGGCACATTTAATTTAATTTTGTTACTAATAACAATTTTTTTTTTTTCTTCCATTCTAAATTGTTCAAGTCTACTATATATATTTTATATAATTATTTAGGTACATAACATATTTACATTTATTTCTTTAGGCAAACAAGTTTATATAGAATCAATATGCGAAAACGTTTTAAAATGGTGTGCATGTTTTTATATATAGTTATTTAATTAGTCATAACACTGTATGTTTTCTATAAAAAAATAAAATAAATAAAATAGATTAAGCATTTCTGTGAAGTGATCTGAAAAGTTCTGTATAAACTACCTTTTCTGCAAAGCTATCTGAAAAATGATGTTTAAGCTATCTGTTGCGTTGTTAAATTCAGTTACGGAAATATAATCTCGGTCACAAATTAAAATTAGCTGCAAAATTACTTTTCAGATATGCTCGAATGTTTCTAAAATTGCTGTACATAGTAGAATTTCAGATGTCGGGTAGCTAATGTAACTCTCGTTCTTTGTTTTAATAAGTCTTAGTGCTTAGAAAATCTTTAGAACCTTCCAACGTGTAATTAACCATAAACATACTGTTTATAAGTCTCTAGATAATGAAAATAAAGGCGAGTTTTTATCAAAGCGTAGCAAAAATATTAATAGATAATTACTTTGTTACAATTTAATCTTTGAGATTAAATTTCATTGGTGTAATTCATTTTCTTTTCTGTTCAATATTTCTATCTACTCATTTGTTCAGTTATATAAATTGGCTGCCCGCCTCCTTAACAACCTCTTTGCAAAAATTCCTACACAAAAATTATTTACCAAAAGTTTGAATACCGAAAAATGAACGCAAATACGCCGATGGGACAGACAATATTGAAGAATGGATAGGTATTCCGTTTTATTATTAAGATCGCATTTCAAGGTTTTCGTTGTTCAGCGAAAAAACTCCAAAGCCCCTTTCCGGTAAATTCCAGTTACGAGGTAAAATGAATAATGATCTGGGAATGTTTTACTTCAAACTGGCAAGTCACAATCCTACTAATACATATTATTAACGTGAAAGTTTGTGAGTTTGTGAGTATGGATGGATAAATGTTTGTTGCTCTTTCACGCAAACACTACTGAACAGATCGGAATGAAATTTGGAATGGAGAAAGCTTATACCCTGGATTAACACATAGGCTACTTTTTGTTCCAGAAGAAGGTTCCTGCGGGATAACGGAAAGACGCGAGTGAAACCGCGGGGAGCAACTAGTTTCTAAATAATTATTGCTGAGTAAGAAATATGATGGCGGCGTAATGACGACACTTTTTATTTTTATGGTTTTTGGACATACGAGTAAATTGGAAACATATCTTTTTACTTCTTACAGGGTTTGATAACAAGTCACTTGATGGTGAAGGTGTGGTTGAAGGCTACATATGTACTAGTTGCGCCCTGCTGTTTCACCCACACGGACTACAGGTTATCGCGATAAAATCCAACTAATATTATAGATGCAAAAGTTAGTGTGTGTGTGTGTGAATGTTTGTTACCACGTATCACCGTAACCACTAAACCGATTTCGATGAAATTTGGAATAAAGATAGCTTATACCCTGGATTAAAACACAGGCTACTTTTTATCCCGGAAAAAAGTTCCTGCGGGATAACGGGAAGACGCGGGTGGAACCGCGGGGTGCAACTAGTCTTGTTAATAAATAGTGGTTTAATTTCAAATGTCAAGTTTGTCTGTATGGTACTAGACTATATTATTCATATCATTATGCTACTGTCAAGTCATGTGGTGCTTTGCACTAAATAATAATAATGCTGTTAATTCAGGGCATAAACTATCTCTATTCCAAATTTCATTTAGATCCGTTCAGTAGTTTTGGCGTGAGAGAGTAACAAACATCCATCCATCCATCCATCCATCCATACTCATAAACTTTCACGTTTTTAATATTAGTAGGATAAAACAGACTAGTTATTTCCCACCACTACATGCACGTCGAAAAATTGCAAAATTCAATATCGATATTCGCTTCAATGAAATATAATTATGGATCGAATGAATTCCAATATTTTATGCTCTGATATTGCATAACAATATGAATTCAGAAATACATTTTGCGATGGTTTCAATAGCTCTTTTATTGTAAAATATCGTCATTAAATAGGAAAGCAATATTGACATTCAACACTCAGTAATTTCAGCATATTTTGGGAAATGACAACGTAAGTTTTTACTACAGGAACCTACTTGCTCTTAGCAAACGGGTTTATGTACTGCGTTCCACATTATCAATGTACACTACTCTATATTAGTTAAACTTTCGCTTTTATGTAAATATAGTAGTATACTATGTTTTAGGAAATAAAAAGATTAAATATTAGGTATTAGAGTAGGTACCTATTATGTACTTATTACATAGTATCATGTTATTTTTTGGCACGTTACCACTAACTTAGTTGATGAAAAGCAAAAGCGTGACCAAACAAAAGAAAAAATAAATTAATACGTAGGTAGCGCATTTTGCGGCTAAGTTAACTAAACCCTTTTTGTAATCATACCTAGTGACGTTTTATTTGATTTGGTAGTAAGGTATTCTCTAGTGCTCGCCGGGCTAACTGCCTGCCTAACTCTCAAGTCTTAACTTGAGACTGACTTGACTTCTGCTATCTATCAGAGTGTTCAGCAAGTTCCTATTCCACTAGCAATGCGCCACTCTTTACCACATTTACATCTACATCATGTGATCACGAACGAAGTAAAAATTAAACCAAACAATATGTTCTGATAAAATTTGCAATGAACTGTTTACTGCCAGCAAACTTTACTTTACGATTACTCTCACCATCTGTGTTACGTTAACTTACGATTTAGAAGCGAAATGTAGGCATAGCTTCTGTTTACTTATACATGACACAGTGAGTTCACGTTAATTAGAGTAAGTAGAGCAACATATTAATTTACTTTACTTAACTAAAATGAGTATTGCGGGAACCAGGTCGGCTTAAGCAGCAATAACGTTTAATTTTATCTAAAAACCAGTTGTTACAATTTACGGAGGAGGATAAGTACAAAGAAAAACGACTTAAGTTGTTTTAACGCGAAATCTCCGGTGGAAGTTGAAATCAATGGGCGAGATTTGAATATCTAAGTCGAATTAAAAAAAGGAAAAGATAATGATTACGAGGGTTGCTTAATGAATGATAAATAAAAGCCATTTAAAAGAGAAGAGAGTCGGTAAAAGTTTAAGAATGGCGGTGGAAATGTCATCAATTTTACTGCTTTATTCTGGGTAGGAAATTTTCTTTCTTTGAGTTGCTCGTTGTTTAATTAAGTAGCATAATCATCATTGCTTTTTGACCGTGTTGTATTTGAGCTCATTTACGTTATTATTTTAGCAATAAATTTTTTTGCAACTTTTCTTGTCATTACAGTTCAGTGCTACCCAGAATCTTGTATTTTAACAGTTGGTAATCCTGCACGGCAAAGTACTGCGCTCTTCACTAGAACATATTAAATGTGAAATCTCTTTACGTCATAAAATTTTACTGGAAACATGGCCCTTCAATCTGGAATATAGTAATGTTTATACGCTACTGCTTGGAATTCGATTAACTGGTAAAAGTGTATAATACCACCCCATAAAAACTGCAAAAGGCACAATCAAAGAGTTCTTCTTAGGTGTTGCAGATGTCCATAGGCGACGGTGACCGCTTTCCATCAGGCGGGCCGTCAGCTTGTTTGCTAATCTATTACATAAAAAAAAAAAAAATCACTATTATAATCAAAAGTTGCGCATACGAAAATATAAATTAAAAAAAAAATGTGAAATTGATTTGTCTCCGGAAACAGTTATTAGTTTATTAAGTACAAAGTTTTTATTTATAGTAATGTACTCTTATTAATACTCCTTTTTCTTTAACGTTTGCTTGCTGGTAGTGTTCTGTCTAGTGCTCGCTGTGCTCTTCAGGCTAGCTTTAGAAATCTTTAAAAATCTGTCGACAAGCACCTTTCGGTGTCCAGGTGTAGCGTGGCACTACCTTCGACTGCATCGACACTTAACAACAGGTGTCTTGTGGACAAACAAGTTTAAAAAAAATGTGAATTGAATTTTAAAACACTAAACTCATTAAACACTTCTGCAATCACTTAATAGTTCAGTTACCATTAAATCCTTTTATAGGCACACAAGCCACAACCTTTCCTCAATTAAGACCGTGTCCGCACACGCGATAAGCATCGATTAAGACATCTTCGCGTAAAGCCCTCACAGCCCTCGTAAAAGCGAGTTTTATTGGGCAGAAACACACGTTCCACCATATCACTGTCACGCTACAAATTGTATACCTACGTAGTTATATGATCAGAAAACATTGACGTCGAAACGAGGAGCTGTTATGAGCAACTTGGGAATTAAATGGATATAAACTGTTGCTGCTAAACGTGATATACATCAGTTGTTTTCGTCATTTGTTACAATTAACGGATGTATTCATCAATACTACACCCAACACTTAATATTATAAATGCGAAAGTAACTTTGTTTGTTCGTTACCTTTTCACGACTAAACAGCTGATCGGATATCGTAATGAAATTTAGCAAGGAGATAGATTATATCCTGGGAAAGGACATAGACACTGGCACATGACATGGACTTTTCAACATAAGTCACAAAAAAATATTTTGAAAGGGGTGAAATAGGGGTTGAAAGTTTCCATGGATAATCCATAACTCTTCAAGTTATCTGAAAATTCATATTTAGGCTTTTAGCAAAGACAAAAGAAATACGTGTTTCAACTTTTTTGCAAAATCATCCCTAAAGGGGGAAAACTGAGGGGTTAAAATTATGAGGTATTCTTCACTCCCTGTGTAGGTACTGTCTACAGACTGGTACAAAAATTAATTATGCAATCATTTTTATGCTATAAAATGTAGTTGAAGCGGGGGAAACCGCGGGGACAGCTAGTACGGTCAACGACAAAATTCACTGAACAAAAACAAATTTCACGATCACCTTCATCATAAAAAAATAACAGGGCGGAGTGGGAGAGCTGATGCGCGCCGCCATCAAAAACAATAACCGCGTATCTCCGAATTCGCGTAAAACGGGGTAGCGTAAGTCGGGGTATTACCTATTGTATTTAAAAGAATAATAATAAAATTTTATGGTAAACGTCACGATGAAATGCAGTCTGCACATCTTACACTAATGTTTTAGATTTTTCAGCATAGCCTTTAAAGTTTATCACCTGATGTTAAGCAACAAAGTGGTCGAAAGTGACTCTACACCTGGATCTAGTGCATCTAGTCTACTAAATACTCAAAATATTGTATTAACACAAAGTTCCATTTTAAGCATAATGGCTGCCAAAATGGTGATACATATTTAATGTGTATTTGCATAGCCTTTAGATTATGTTATGGCGTGGTTACGTTTGTTCTCCGTGAGAACTTTCTTAAACGACTTTTTTTCGCACTAAGTACCCCACTAATTGAATTGTATGCAAATGGTTTCAGGCTAATGACGGCTGTATGGTAATAACTATAGAGGGAGGATTGCGAGTCATGGCAAAGCAGGCGTTTTATTGTAACGGCCTCGATACGATTCATTATACTTGGGCGTGGATTGGGTCTATTTAGTAAATGTGTTTATTTATATTTTGTTATGGTCAATTTTGGTTGTAGTTTTGTAGTAACAATAAAGTACGATATCTTTAAAAAAAAATTGGTGGCGACTGGTTTTGAAGCATTAACTAATGTGAATAATTCTTCTGTCATATCAATGGGATATACAAAAAAGAACATTACATTTTTTGTTTGTGATTGAATTAAAAAAACTGGTCTTCAGCAAGCATTACCTCGTGCGATTAAATTCAAAAGCTCCAATGCGGGCTTGATTCAACACGGCAATTTTAACGCTGCGATGTATTATAGAAGTGAAATGGAATTGTCACATGATACTTGCTCGTGGCTTTGGTTACAATAATGCATCAATAGTTTGGCACTAGATCAACACCACCTTCATCTTGGGACTTCATCGATCTCATGACTATACATGGACGTGCATCCAATCTGTGGTTCACTTGACATCCTCCCGCTATGCACACATCGTCAACAAGACGGTGACGCTGTGTGGTATCATACACTGAATATATTGTGAGCATGAGCAGGGCGACTGTAGAGACACGAGGTGCCAAGGTGATGATGACGGCACTCCAGCGTTGGTACAAGTGGACCACTTGAATGAAACATTTCCAACGCACTGTCATTGACTTAAATTGGACGGCGTATCTACACGAACCTAATTTATTAATACAATGATCTGATTTGGATCTAGGCGCTGCTGATCCGGTGCCAATTTGTTAGAAGAACAAAAGAAATAAAATAGGTAAATAAATGCATAAATAGTGTCCATTTTAAACACGTTGCGAACACACATAAAGGATCATAGGAAAGACCAACCGTTTCTAAAGGTAGGTATTAGACGTTTAAAAAGAACTAGACTACTTACGTTTTGTTTAAAAAATATCACCGAGTTCCTTTGGCTCTTCAAGAGTATTGTCTGAAACAGCATCTGTAACAAACAAAAGAAATGTATTATGTTAAGTGAAAAGTAAAGGAAACAAGTATTCTGAAAACCTAATCAGTCATGGAATAATTTAGAAGTGATATTTTTTGTTCATTTACCTATTTTTATAATAATCAGTATAAATAACTAATTTCTTTGATAAGAAGGCTTTATTGTTGATGTTTGATATTACATTATAAATTATTTATGAATACCGCTTCACATTAATATTGCTTCCACATAATCTTAAAAAAGGTTAGGGCGTTTTAGTATGAAATTTGGGATATTTTGCTATTGTAAGCCATTTTGAAATTGGTTGATTTTGCGGATCCTAGTTTTTATAAGTAAGGAGACCAAAAACGTAGTTCCAGTTTATTGATAGAAAATGTTCATGGGATATTCGATATATGAAAAAAAAACTCTTTGAAAAACGATTTCAAGTTTCAGGATTCAGCCATGTTGTCCATTAAACTCCTAATGCTGGTTCTTAAAGTGGGTGTTGACTAACAAAGCCCTTATTGTAGACCCTACTAGGCATGGCCCTGTAATTATAGACCTTACAGAGGCTCCAAAATTACACTGACTTTGTTCTTTTTGGGATTTGTTCACAAAAAGAGCGCCCTTAAAGTAATTTTCTCTAATTGGTTTGTTAGCAGTTGAAACGAGTTCGGAACGGAGTCCGCTCCGTGTAAACTTCTCTTACTCTTGTCATAAAATTATAATTACGTTTAGGGAGTACTCAAACGGTCGACGACTTTTGTATGAGATGGTTGTGAACTGAGAATCTGAGGTTATATTGTATTATTACAGTATAATAAGTCCCTGTATGGTTTGTAAAAATATTAATTTGAAAGGAAAATGGAGAACCTGGGCAACTTAATTTGAGAATAACACTTTGTTATTGAAAACGATGCCGATAACCGATGGGAAGGAACGGTTCTCGAGTGGCGACCACGAACCCGAAGACATTCTGTAGGTAGGCCCCCCACTAGGTGGACCGACGACATTGTAAGAGTCGCAGGGAGCCGATGGATGCAAATGGCTAATTGCCGTTCATGGCGGTGTTCAACAGGGGAGGCCTATGTTCAGCAGTAGACTTCTTCCGGCCATTGATGAAAATGATGATGATTGAAATAAAAACCGAAATAATGTTTTTAGATACAAGACCTAACCTGAAAGCAGTGGTGTATAAAGTTAATCAATATATAGGTATGCTCTTTACCTGCATGTCATATTATCGGTAGTTATGAAACGTTTCAAAACGTGAAATAAGCATATTACTCGTATCTCGTGTGAGTAATGTTAAATCTTGACCTTCGACCTTACAATATTTTAACGTCCAGAAGCGACACATAATAATTTACTACATG
Organism: Opisthograptis luteolata; assembly: GCA_931315375.2. NCBI lineage: Eukaryota > Metazoa > Arthropoda > Insecta > Lepidoptera > Geometridae > Opisthograptis > Opisthograptis luteolata. The sequence goes on along the minus strand of OV928047.1, from coordinate 5,105,250 downwards.
TACTAAAAATTATATAGATACCTAAAAAGCGGGGAGGTCGCTGTCATTAGAGAAACAAACAGTGATTAATCTTTGTATTCATTCTGTTTGTTACCACATCGTGGTTCTCACTTGACGTTAAAGTATTTGCATCACACGGTTTCTGTACTTATTTTGCTACTCCTTTCGTACTTTTTCGTTTTTAGGCGGTTCTACGACTATGTTTAAAAATTATCTAAGCTTGAGTACCGTTTAGAAAGTTTAGATCTAAACGTAGTGTGATACAAACTTCAGGACATCAGCTTGTTATTACGGTACAGTTAGCGAAAGTAACGAGATATGGGTTTGTCTGTTGGTCGCGATATATCATGATAGTAACTACGGTACAGTGATGAGAGCAAATGTTTGAGCTCAGTATTAATTGAGTTTCGTTCAAAGGTCAGACCTTTGTGTGCCGTTAGCTCAAAAATATCTTGTAAAATGAAAGTAGACGTTTCAAAATCTATGGAGTTTGGGGTAACTAAAAAAATGCATTGATTGGGCTTTTGAGTAACAATACACAACAAAGAAACTGCCCTAATATGATGTTATAATTATGTCAGATTCATTTCTTAAAAGAAGATTAGTTTTCTGAGTAATATTAAAAGGATTTATACCGTTATACATATTCCGCTACACATTATAAAGATCCTTTTTAGCATAGAGTATCTAGGGCACCGACACCAGATTGAAAACAGGCTTAAAACCAATTCAAATGTTATTTTTGTACCACTAAACTGCCGATCTACTTACGCGAATTACGAATATTATTCACGAAATCCTTGATTTTTTTAGCCCATTTAGAGACGTATATAACTTATAAAGGGCTTAAATTGAGGCAGCTCGACCGCCTTTTGTTTTAATATTATCCTAACCCAATACGCTAATAGGCGTTGAACTCACAGACGTCACGGCGTAACCGAATAGGAAATCCAAGTGAAAATACCACGAGTCTCATTGTGAATTCATCGTGCGACAGTGCTATTTACGCCGCTGGAACTCTGCAAACCGTGTCCTGAAAGCGGGTCCATTATACACATTACTGGAGTGGATCACCGGTAGAGTTGTAGAGATAACCCTGTGTCTCCGACCACTGTTTTACTCTTTGGCTGGATATTGAATAATTTTGCCGTTATGACAAATGACAGCAATAATGACTGCTCGTTGAAAGTTTGTATGATTGTGACTTTCAAAAGCATACCATCCCCTTACATTACAGCTCTATCCGTAAACTTGGCAAGTCAGTACGTATTCACTCTAAAGTAGTTTAATATTCTAAAACTCACAAAGGTGATTGCAACAGTTATTTTTTTACACAACTCGAAAACTACGAATCGTTTTTTCATTGCTATGGGGGATATTGATTGCATTATGGTATACTTAGTCAAGGAATGTAAGGGATTCATTGCAGAAAAAAATACCATTTTGATTAGTTAAGGTACACAGTATACCGTAAAAATAAAACGAGCGCTTTTTTATCGTCGAAAGTAATTAAAATACCTTATAAAAAGGTATTAATCTGCACAAAGGATTATCTATAAGTGTAATTTGGTTGCAAATCAAACATACTTGCTAATTGGCTTGCATACGTAAGTAGCAAAGGGTGAACTAATCGTTTAACTAATTTGGCAGCATAATTAAGCTCACTGAAGCATTTTGTTCTCTTTGATTTATTTGAACATAATAACCGACTATAGATGTATTCATTACGATATTTGCTGGAGTACTTTCCGCCGAAAATATTCAACTCCACGCCGCTACCCGTCAAGTAAAATTAGAACAGTCTACACGAGATTTTCTGTGCGCCAGAGCGACACCGCCCGCCGCCGGAACAATTGAAATAGGCGTTTTTAATTTCCGGGAAACTTCACGGAAATAGAACCTTTTTCATTGTGTTTAACGCGATTTGCCTCTGTTACAAAGGATATTAATATTTTAATATTCTAAATATATAACTCAAAGGTGACTGACTGACATAGTGATCTATCAACGCACAGCCCAAACTACTGGACGGATCGGGCTGAAATTTGGCATGCAGGTAGACGTTATGACGTAGGCATCCGCTAAGAAAGGATTCTAATTAATTCTACCCCCAAGAGGATAAAATAGGGGATGAAAGTTTGTATGAAACTTTGTCAATTTTAAACCGATCGGGTTGAGACTTTGCATGCATAAACAGGTACATAAAAATGTGAAGTGGAAATAATTTTTGATACTTTTTCAGTTTAATTTTTGAAATTTTTTTTTTTTAAATCTAAACTAATAACTAAAATACATTATTAAAAGAAGTCCCTTTAGGCAAGGTACCGAAGATACTGGCAGCGTTCCCCCTTTGAATGGCTAGACTAATTCTTTGGCCCAGGTAGCTGCCAGATCTTCGGTCTCCGGTGATGTCGACTAACCTTTTTGTTATTTCCTTAAAAAGGCTTAAAGCGCTAGGACCCCATTTTTGAAATAAATCTTTGAACGTATACTCGTAAATACATTTACTGTCAAGATTTTATTAGTATACTCGTAGGTATGAGATTAAATTTTTTAGATTAATAGGTAGTTTTATTTTATACTAACTGCGCCCCGCAGTTTCACCCACGTCTTCCCTTTATCCCGTAAGAACCCGGGATAAAAAGGTAGCTTAAGTTTTAATCCAGGGACTAAAACTATCTATATACCAAATTACATCCAGCTCCGTTTAGCGGTTTTTGCGTGAAAGAGAGTAACAAGAGAGTAACAAACATTCATACGTCCATGCTTACAAACATTCACGCACAAATTTATAGTTAGATTTTAACATTTCCTTAACTCACACTTTCTTAATCATTGCTTAGATCTTATTGCAACTTTGAAATTGTATTAGTTCCCAATTTCAGATTACACATACATAAGTTATTAGTGACCTCGATCCAATAAGAAACCCAAACAGTCACTTACACGGGAGCGTGTGTCCAACATGTCTTTGAAGGGGAAACTTTTCCTTATCGGACCATAATGGAGGGCAATAATTGTGTCAAGATTTATGTCAATAGAAACGTCTCAGTTTCGGTTACTTTACCGTTTTGGTGGTTTTTTTTATTTACTTCTTACCGGTAGCGTTTGATGTAACCAACTATGAAACGTTTAGAACGAATTTTAGGTCTGAAACTTCGTGCGATTCTATAAACTGAAACGACGCGGTAGCCGAGTTTGTACCGACCCTGCCTACGAAGCTAGCGGTCCCGGGTTTGAATCCCGGTAAGGGCAAATATATGTGTGATGAGCACGAGTATTTGTTCTTGAGTCTTAGATATGTCTATCTATATAGGTATTTGTTTTTATATATAAGTATGTATATCGTTGTCTAGTACCCATAACACAAGTTTCGAGCTTAATTTGGGTTTAGGTCAATTTGTGTGTAATGGTCACCCGATATTTAATTATTTATTTTATTTATTTATATGCTTTGATTACAAAACTGGTTACAAAGATACCAGCCTTACATAAAGGGAATCCTTCTTAAGAGTCGAGCTATGAATTTAATAGTGCAGTCGTTATGATTACTAGATCCACAATAAACTCTTTCAAGCTATAAGCCGCTCTATTAATCAGTCTTCTTTGTTCGTCGAGTACGTTAGTGATACGCTTTGCAAACGAACACAACGCAGAAAGAGAATATTGTGGAGTGGTTTGTTTGGAAATGGGCTTTCCCACTTTCGAAAGTTGACCCGCATACCTCAGTTGTACCGCACACGCAGTTGAATTCCCGTTTTGATTTACCTTTATTTACCCGATGTACGCTTTTGAATGCTACTAAAGCCCGCTTGCAAGGGATCCAAGGTTAAGTTAATAAACACAGATTTTAATAACTCAGACTAAAAATGTTATTTTTGTAAACAAAAGAAAGTCATGCGCGGCATTCGAAATTAACTCAGAGTTAGCTAAGTCAACAATCCTACACTTTATGCTGCCAATTTAGGTGTTTATGTTTTGGTTAATGGATGTTTCACATCACATTATGGAATGGTGAGTGAATATAAGAGTAAAGTTTGAATTAGACATTTATAACTCACAATTTACTCGTAACTCTTGGGTCACATAGAGATTTTTCATTTAAACGTCCCGCACTGGGGCAGCGTAGTAGATTACGGTCCATATTCTCTCTCTGAGAAGGCCAGAGTCCCAGAAGTGGAAACGTAAGAAGGCTGACGATGAATGACGTCTCGCCAGTGACTAACTCGTAGTTTAAAAAATAACTCGGACTTTTGCAGGTTGCAGGTGGGCCTTAGTGTTGAGGAATGGTCAGTAAAAGTACAATCTTGCATACCGCTACTCTATAACTTACTGTGCAGATTTGCCATTATTACAAACCCCACAATTCAAGAGCCTTACTTTATCATAGCTTTCTCGGCTAGAGTAGGTATCGTATAATACTCAATAATACTTATAATTATAATACTGAGTAGGTATCTTATAATACTTGGGAGATAATCGCTAATGACGATGTAACAAATCTATCAAGTTGATCGCCTGATGTAGTGCCATTCAAAACTTTGAATTACAAAGTCTTGCACTTTTGTAACTGTAAACTACACCTAATAATGTCAAATAACGTTACATCATGCTCGTAATGTTCGTAACGGTGTGTAATATAGGTGCGATGTGTGTAGGTGTGTGTATACTCACATCCCCGTTTCATATATTATTTATCATCTATTTTCTTCATGAGCGTATGTGATGTTTTTCCTGCTCATGGTATTTGTCTTTCGTAATGTATGAGTGATACGTGATAATTAGCTTTCGGTGGTAATTTGTCATGCATTCGTAAAATATTATGACCGTTTGTTGATAGTTGTATACCCTAATATGGTATACATTAGAGTTTAGTTTAGAAACGAGATATTTACCATTCAATTGTATTTGTTTGGGTTCTCAACTTTTTAGGGGTTTTCGTGGCTATGGCGTTTGAAACAGTGCCGTAATACCGACAGCACATAAATATATATGCCGTTACTAAATCTACTTCTAATACGAATAGATAGAGATACCTTTGTTCGATATTGAGTACACTAAAATATACATCACTAGACTATACGCACTAAGCTACAAAAAAACGTCTTATTTTGCTTGTGGCTTTTACGCCAATACGAGTAAAACGATTGTTATGAAATTTCGGAAATGGATAATATACTCCACAGAATTAAACATTTTATCTCCATTGTTTCCTATTAAAACATAAAGTGACTATTCATCTGAATATTGTCTCTTCCATCTGGAAGTCGTAAGTAAGGTTCTACGAAGTACAAAAGCCGAAATATAATGAAGACAATTCATAGTGCCAAATGACATTTCCAACGTCTATTTAGCGAAAACACAATATTCTATGTTAAGATTAATCGTACGAGTATTCCTTTGTGACGTTTTGTGTTATACTTGCAAGATTGTACTTCATTATTTAATAAAGCAGTCTGTTATGGGATAACTAATGCTATGAGGTTAATTTAAAAACGTTGTAAATGTGTTTGCGCCCAAAAACTACCTGCCTGGTCTTTCGTTGGTGTAAGAAAGAGTAGTAGCTTATTTTAAAATGATTACATTTTATATCCTAGCAAATAAACATATATTGAATTTGTTGATTAAAAATGTATACATTACTCATTTATTCTCTTTATCTAAAGTTTGACTGAAAGACTTTTCACATCTAACAATATAACCCAACCTATTGTTAATAGTAAACGATGATTATAATAATATTGAATCGTGAGAAACAAAAGAAATGAAGAACAAAAACATAGCATTGAACTGTTTTACTGATGTAAATGCCCTCGTCAGTCACAAAGTTCCTTAATGTAACGAAAGTATAAGGTAAAGTTAAAAATAAACAAAGCTAAGTTGTTAAAATTGTGCTCTACCAATAACCAATGAAAAAAATAACTGAGTAAAGTTTTCCTTTCAAAAAAGTGGACAGCTTATGCAAGTAAGCCAGTGTCCTTAGTGAAAACTTCAAACTCCTTTTTATATTAATACCGACGGTAAAGTGCCTCTCTTGGTATAGATCAATTCCAAATAATTCGTGCCTTAGCGACGCGACCGAGTGTTACTTTAAAATTAATAATCAAAGTCTCATGTCACAAAATAACGCACAAAATAAGCTATCTAATGAACGTAACCCGAGTATCGTACAGTCAGCGACAAAAAAAGCTGATCATACTTGAATTTCCGAATGTGTTTTAGATCAGTAATTTTGGTTTTTTACAACTTACAAAGTTACAAGGTAGCGTTTGACCACAAAACAACGACACCTGATGCTAAGTGGTAATGCGGTCAAATGATGGTTTTTAAGATGAGGCGTTTAGAGGGGGGGGGGGGGGGGGGGTTGATCCGAATCTCACCTAAAACCACGTAGGGGAAAGGAGGGGGGGGGGTCTCGTCAAATATCACATAAGTCACATGAGATAAGGGGCGGAAGGGGAGGGTCGAGCAAAATCTCACGTAATCTCACCAAAGGGGGAGAGGGGGCCAATAGATCGCCAAAATACACCCCCTAATCGGAAAATGTGTTATTGTTCAACGAGTTTTGTCGTTGACCGTACAAGCACCTTTAATTTGTATACATAGGCGTTTCGAGTTGTCAAGTGTCACGTAGAATACACGTCGGGTAATCTAATATAGCTTTGAGCACGCTTTGAGGCAGCAGAATGGCGAGGTGGAAGCGAAATAACTATACTGTTCCTGTTTCATGATCGGATAAGCTGGCTAATTGTGTGTTGTGGTGACAGGCTGAAGCTTATTAGACTCCAACGGGAAAATGAGCCGTGAGGAGTTTTTGACGTGACAACGTCTTATAATTCGATAGAGCCGGCTGCACGCACGAAAAAATATGACTCATGCGGCGTTACCTCGCTCTGCGGCGTTACCTCGCTCTGCGGCGTTACCTCGCTCTGCGGCGTTACCTCGCTCTGAGGCGTTCCATGTAAGGCTTGAAGTGCAAGCGAGAGCGCGGAACGAGCGACAAAGAAGCACAATCGGCCAATCGACGTTGTCACGTTCAACTATCGTCAGTAAACCGACTTTACAGACAACCAATTTTTTATTCAGATTTTTTTAATCGGTTATACGGCATTTTCTTGTGCTCGCCTGTTAAGGTACCAATCAAAAGAAAAGAAAATAATTCAAAAGTAACGAAAAGGAAAAAAAAGGAAAAAAATTAGTTGATGAATTAATCCAAAGTATAAGTTATCTCCATTCCAAATTTAGCTCAAATCCGTTAAGCTGTTTAGCGTGAAAAGTCACTCATCATGATCATTATCATCGTTAGCCTATTACGTTCCACTGCTGAGACCCCTCTTCGAGATTCGAGAGAGAGATTGTGGCCTAGACTTGGCCTTTCTCTCCGATAGAATATGGGCAGTAATCTACCGCGTTAGTCCAGTGTTGGTCAACTTACTCACTCACTCACAAACTTTCGCATCTAGAACTTAAGTGTATATAATTAGTTTCATGCGATAGCTTGATTTTCCACTTTTATTCAAGTTTATTTATTTTATTTACTGTAAAATGTTTGTACGTCTGTTTGAGTTTCGAAAATAAACTCACTGGATGATATTGAGTAAGTATACAATCTGCGTTGGAAAAAAAAAATTGTGCCGATTTGTTTGCTGAATTCAGTTTGCAGTCCGCTTTGATGTATCCTACTGGTTTCAAACTAACAAGAAGAAAGTACGAGTATAATAAAAATACTCTTTTTTCATACGTGAGTCCCTGTTGAGGGTTAGCGGGAATTTTTGTGGTTAAGTCAAAGATAGAATATTTTTTCTTTAAATGTTTAAATTTTTTTTATAATCTTGTAGCGTTTAATTGTAAGTTTAAATTAAGACTCATCTATATAAGAAATATTAATAACATGTAATCTATCTTACATCTATAAAAAAACCTAAAACTTTCATGACATAAACCTTAGGAAAATCGAAAAATTGTTATATTACAGCTACAATATTTCGTAGAACTTCATTTCGTAGACATCGTAGCCGCAGCGGTGTCGTAGCGTCTCGTAGCAATACTCAGTCACCGTAGCAAATCTCAGTTGACAGAGTAAATGAAAAAAAATATTGGTTCATTAAGCGTAATAGACTTCTTGCAAATGAAAGTAATCTACCATTCTGTTTTATCTAAATAAAGAGCAGCAATAATTACCGGACATAAATTTAAGCGCTCAAGGGACCGCTTGACATTAATTTTAATCCACCTTTTATAAAATCGGCGACCACAAAGTGGTATTTTTAAATAATGTGCTATTTATATATTCTGTTTAAGTATTAAAGACATCAAGAAGAATTCTGATTGTGGGACACGCAAAGTAGTTCGTGTAGTTTCTCTTTGGAGAAATTGGATAACTAGTGACGTCACATATAATATTGAAAAGCTATCATGTGATAGTACATAGTACATATTTATTTCGTGTACTGAACCAAGTTTTATTTCATAGAGATCTGTTATTAATGACAAGAAAAAAGTTAGAGGGAAGCTTTAGCAGTCAAAGTCAGTTATTAAAAAGTATTTTTTCTGTTTGTCGTTGATGTGTAATTTTAGATTATTTCTAGAGAGGACATGGTAAATCCAATACGCATCGTATTAGAATACAAAAAAAAGTCAGAACATAAAGCAAAAATTTAATAGCGATTCAATAAAACGTGCAAATATCGTATCAAATAAAGATATATACATATACAAATTTGTACAGTCAGCGACAAAAGTAGCTGATCATACTCGATTTTCCAAATGCGTATGAGATCAGTAATGTTTGTTTTATTCTTACAACTTACAAGGTAATGTTTGACCATAACATAAAGCATCTCATGTTAAGTCATGATTCGGTCAAATGTTGATGTTTAAAATGATGAAGGCAATCGGAAAATATTTAACGACTTTTGTCGCTGACTGTACCATCATTTATTCTTTATACGAAGAAGAATTACAGCAATTTCCACGGTAAGGTAAGCTGAAATACTCGCGGAATATTTCAACAGCCGGGTCGCTGGACAACAACCGGCCCACGTTCTATTCTCACGCAAAAGGTAAAAATAGTAGACGGGCTAAGGTTTTTTCATTTTATTACGTCTACACTACCGTCGGAGCCACGGCGAGAGAGGAAAATATTTAAAAACTCAGCCGCGGTGATGCATCGTAGTACTACAAAAATAAAGTTTAAAATTTTCAGAACTCATTTATCACGTGAGCGATGGTGGCCGAACGGTAACGCGTGCGACTTACAAGGCGCTGACTCCGAGTTCGAATCCTCTCGGCCTCACCTATGACTTGATAAGTTACGTGCGGCTTTGCCATCGCTCAAAACGGTGAAGGAAAACATCGTGAGGAAACCGGCATGTCCAAGAACTGCAACATTTAAGGGCATGCGACATCTACCAACCCGCACTGGGCCAGCGTGGTAGATTACAGCCCATACTCACTCTCTGAGAGAAGGCCAGGGTCCCAGCAGTGGGAACATGAAAGGCTGATGATGATGATAATTTATCACGTAAATCTGCAAACCTATAATTGTTTCAGTTCATTAGGATGGTAACGATATCACTTTTAACACTGCTGGAAAATCGTTAACTTACAAACAAATCGTTAATACGACAAATATGCTAGAGACTAAAAAATAATAGTCAGATCACATAATAAAAATATTTCGATTCGATCATAGCGAAATTGTTAAAGATGTTTTAATTAATTATTTTTTTGTTCTCGCGTGCTAATAGACAATATACAACGAACAGAGGAATATACGTTTCTGTTCTACTAAAATGTAGCTAGATCAGGTTTTCGCCAACTCGCGCTTACTGAAAAGTTTTATGCTGAATCACTCAGCGCAATTGGCTTTCGTAATTTCTTAGACTCATCGTCTATCACTTTCAAAATCTTAAAATACTATGTAACAGACACTTTCCGAGAAAATCTCATATTCCTTTAGCCGGACTATAAATCACAGGGATGAAGACAATAATTTTGATGTACCGGCAATATTCCAAAAGCCTGAGGCCATTTTGTAAGACACACCTGAGACCGCGCGATTGAACCTAGTTACTTGAGACGACCGAAACTTGAAACTAGTTAAATCCGTGTTTTATTGTTAAACGATTGAGTTAGCAGAGGTCTTCCCTCGGATAAAATAGGCTATTACTCGTATTATGTTTATTTATATAGTAACTAGAAAAACTAAAGCAACGACATAGCTTTCAAAATTTGCAAGTTGAAGGGCAGGCCACATCGCTCGACGAACCGATAACCGATGGGGAAGAAAGGTTCTCGAGTGGTGAGCACGAACCGGAAGATGCTCTGTAGGCAGGCCCTCCACTAGGTGAACCGACGACATTGTAAAAGTTGCAGGGAGCGATAGATGCAAATGGCTAATATGTTCAGCAGTGGACTTCTTCTGGCTGATGATGATGATGATATAGTAACCAGCTGCAGTTGAACTCCTTGTAAACATCTATGCTCGTACGGGAAAGCTACCATCATGTCATATTAAATTAGAAATCCGTCGCCTGACACCTATCAGTGTATTTCGGCAGCCTCACTTTAAGCTCAGCACTTGACGCAGTAATTGCTGTGTTCTTAATCAAAGACCGGTGAAATTACAGGCACAATAAGCTTGTTTGAACGGCAAGAAGTGCGCCTTACAAGGAACTGGTGAAGAAATCATATCCTATCTTAGCACTGACGACTTTATTAACAACGGACTTAAAAAAGTTATCTACGGATTTTCCACAGAGCACAACGGTGAAGAAAAACATAGTGAGGACAATGCATGTCCAAGAACCACAACATTCAGGGCATACCACATCTACCAACACGCAGTGGGTCAGCTTGCCATATTATGGCCCATACTCTTTCTCTCTCTCTCTATATCTCTCTCTCTCTCTGAGCAAGACCTGGGTCCCATCAATGGAAACATTCCCTGTTCTGCTGATAAATAGTGAAGCGCTAACGGTATTACTTAATTTTTAACTAGCTGCGCCACGCGGTTTCATCCGCGTCTTCCCGTTATCCCGTAGGAACCTTTTTCGGAATAAAAAGTAGCCTGTGTTTTAACCTAAAGTGTAAGCTATCATATTCCAAATTTCATCCAGATACGTTTAGTAATTTTTGCTTGAAAGAGTAACAAACATCCATACATACATCCATACATACATACATGCTTACAAATTTCCACGTTCATAATATTAGTAGGAAGTTGGATTACACAGATTAATTAGCTATTGAATTTCCGTTGTGGTTTATCGGTCAGCATTGGCAACCATCAATGGCGTAACTACGCATTATGTTAATGCATGCCTTTGGTTTATTGTAGGGCAGGAATGTAATCATGATCATCAGTCGGAAGAAGTTCACTGCTGTACATAAGCTTCCTCCTTTGAACGCCGTCATGAACGGCTATTGGCTATCGGCTTCTTTCGGCTCCCCACGACTCTTATGTAATACTTCTATATCTATTCTGTGATAATACTGATACTTTATTACTTACTAATAATATCTTTCAATGGTGATTTATCTGAAACAAAAAGAAAATCAGGTATATTAAAACTGTATTTAAAAATGTCAAATAAATAACAGGTATTCCTAAAAATTTAACAAAAGCAAACAACAAATTGGCACTTAAAAAATGTTTAGATAGAAGAGAGAACGCTAGCTTAAATTGTTTAAAAAAGGATTAGTGTAGGAATTTGTAAGGTAAAGCCAAAACAATGTAAATGAGAAAGACATAAAATAAATCCCTTAAAAAGTGTGAAAAGATTTTTCTAACAAACATTTTACAAAAACATCACAACCACCGTATATGCGGCACAGCCCAGATTTGGTCTGCAATTACGGTATGGCTCTTCGTATGTAGGTACAAAATGAACGAAATCTTTTAGCGTAAAACGCGGGTACAAACTGAGTCTGAGATTAAAAAGTGTGTCAATGCGAGTAGAGTAAAATGACGACCATTTCTACAGAGGCGACCTCATCAGTCAAATGTGGAGGCAGCCTGTGAATGTGCCAAATTCACCTTTCCTCCCTTTTTAACCATTGAAAAAGGCAAAGAGGTTTTTGTAGATAATCCGATGTGGCTTTTGATGAAGATAAATTTTTGCCCTTGGGAATATACATCAAATCAGTGCTATACGAAGTTGATACAGTTGTTTTTGTTAACTTTCATGAAGTAGGTGTTTGAGTTTGGTCTGCCTGGGTGCGTAGAAATGTAAATGTGTGAAAAGTAGGTCTTCATTCTTTCATAGATTACATGGCAGTCCTTTTCATGTCAAGAAATACATTATTGTTGTGCCCAACGGGTAACGATCCCAATCCTTAATTGAACAATTCATCTATTGTTACACTGTGAAATGTAATTAATACATTTTTGACTTTGACAGCTGTGACGTCCGATTATTTTAATTGGATTAATGATAGACTTCTGATGTTCTTCCTACGTTCTCGTACGGCTTACAAACTATATTTACAGTAAAGAAATAGCTAATTCACTTAACTCGATATCAAACTGATAATGTAGGCGGTTTTTATTATACCATTCGAGCGCATAATATTAGCGCCAGCATTGAAGCAAATCAATACATCATACACGTATATTCGACTGAGTATCAAATGGCAGCCATTAGCTTTATGTCGGCCTGTGACAGCTCTTTGATAATTAGTGAGCAGGTAATTCAATATGCACGGTCACAATAGCAAACACCGCGAATAGACTGCGGCGACCAATCTCATGATTTAAAATACAACGCCTGTTGATGCGCATTGAAGTAAAGCTTTGAAGTATATAATTATAGACAGACTAGCTGCGTCCTACGGCTTCACCCACTCAAACTAATGTCCTTCTCCAGAGTTGAGCTACCTCCACACCAAATTTCATCAAAAGCGGTTCAGCGGCTTACGGCCACAATTAATAATCGATCCTGATCCGTTATCCGCGGTTTTGGATCGATATGTCAAGTCATAATAGGTATGTAATTTTAGCAGTAATGTGTCAAGCCCTAGTACTAAAATGTTATATTAAGACATGACATATCGATACAAAACCGCGGATAACGGATCCGGAACGATTATTAACTTCGGGCGTTAGTCGTGGAAAGGTAAAAAACAAACAGAGTTAGTTTAACCATCCAGCGGTTTCAACCGCATATTCCCGTTATCCCTGAAACTTTTTCCGGAATAAAAAGTAGCCTATGTTTTAATTCAACGTATAAACCATCTCCATTCCAAATTTCACTCAAATTTGTTCTGTAGTTTTTGCGCAAAAGAGTAACAAAAGTACCTTACCACCAAGTTTTTGCAAACTCTAAGCATTGGTAGATAATTGGCACTGCACTTCAGTTCTTGCAAATAACAATTTTAAACCTTGTTGGGCTTCGATCTCAAAACTCTAATAACACAATGGAACAAAAGGAGGAATCAGACAGAAGTCTGATATTTCATACCATTCACAATTCCAGTGAAATTATCTCGAAATAGCTTCACTTCTCGCTTATTCAGGTTCTCTTTGTTAGAATTACTGGAAACCTGCACTCAATTGTGCTCTTTGTTAGCCGGAATTGGAAACTTACAATAATTCCGCTATTCGGAAATGCTTGTAAGGATGCCTGTCTGTTGCGTTTTGTGCAGCGAAATTTCTGTGAAATTAGAACAATGGAATAATAGAACTGGTTGTGCATTATTATTATGGAATGGCGTAGCATTTGCCGTCAGTTCTTTTACATTAAACTAAATGTACTATGTAGTAATGACCACCCCGCGCCTTTCCGAGGTAAGTAAGGATTTATAAGACTTCCTATTTTATCGCAGAAGTTTTGTGATTTTCCGATACAAAGAGTAGGTAGTTTTTTTGGTTAAGTAAAGTGATATCTCGTTCTGCCTAAAACGCGGCGCCATATATATTATGTTGAAAAGAACACAGAATATCCCTAAAAGCTAACTTTATATAGGTACTTACATTATTGAATTGCGATGTAGGTTGGTGAGTAAACATTTTAGGCTTCACGCAACACCTCTCACCGCAATAGGGTAGGGGCAAACTTACCTGAGCTAGCCTGAGTTGAGAAAACGTAGTCATTTGCTTACATTTGCTCCAATTTGCTAAAAAAAAATTCGTTTTATCTATACCGACAGACATATAATCACTGTTTCGATATAGTTTTTATAATAAACCCATCTGATCCAAAACGAACTTGACCCGACGTGGATAAACACAACCATAAAAACAAGCTTGTTTAAAACCTATACTTTTAATAAAGTGTCTTAGAAATATTCGTATATACAAAAGTAACCTATTTTCCTTATTCACAAAGGATCACTCGTTGAGGGCCATATTTTAATTAACGAAAGTACGGGTTTCAAGCATTTTGTACGTTTTATTTCTCTTATTTCGTACAGAAAAATTAAATGCATATTTTGCTTCAGTATTTTATATTCTGAAAGTTCATGTGGGTATTGTGGGGCGTTGTGAAAAACTGCTATCAGTCTAGCGTTCTGTGTGGCAAATGACACGGTGAAAAGAGGAAACTCTGATAATATTATCAGTAAGTCACCGCAGTAAGTCTTTGAAGATAAAAGGAACAAACAGGCGATCTCTCTCAAGAAATTAAAATGTACTCGACATATTTGCTATACGATTTAATTAACGTTTTTTAAGTTACCTTTCCTCATCATCACCATCACTTTACACCATCACGTTCCACTACTGGGATGGGACACTGCTGTTCTCTCAAAAAAGAGAGAGAAAGAGAGAGTATGGGGCATACCACGCTGGCCCAGTGTGGGTTGGTCAAATGCATGTTCAACATAACTTATTTCAAAAAAAAGAAAACTTTGGCCCATGTTTTTTATCACAGGCCCTATAAGAAACCATATACATAATAGAGATCCCGTTATATCGTACCTATGATATAAGTCTTTTATACAAAAATTAATCAACAGAAAAAGAAAAACATTTTTTAATATTTTTTATAATTATATGGACTCGTATTATGAGTAGATCCCCATCTCATCAACAGTCTTTTATCGAGCAAAAAATCTGTCAAAATTAATTAGGAACAACAAAGGTCGTAAAAGTAAAGACGGGCCATTTGCCAAGCTCAGATGTTTCACTATTTATCTGCTAACTTGAAAAGCCAATTTTCAACATTAATTACCAAGTTAATTAATACCTACAGTTTGAATTTTTTAAGCAAAGCTTTCTTGAAAATCTACCAAATTATTTAGTAACTATTCTACTAACAAAATTGTAACTAGGTACGTCATGTACCTATGTATAGGAACATTGGATATGTTTACAAAAAACTACCCCTGGGTTCGACTAAATAAACATAATTATGGTTTTGAAGTTTGTGGATTTATCTGATCATCTGTTTCAATAATCAAACAACTTATATTAGGTGATTTTGTTCTTATTAACTTGGGTTTAAATACTTTTATCTAAAATATACTAAGCTAGTTAGTTAACTAACTAAAAGTACTCGTATATAGGTTTGACAGAAGATAGTTTTGCCATGACAGGTTTTTTTTAAAAGGCCCTAAAATTGGTTTAATCAAAATTTAAAAGTGACGGTTAGTCATTTTGTTAATACTAAATGCCACTAAGCCAAATTATTTTACTTCCGATTGATATCAGCGAATTCCACAAGGTAAAATAAAGTCAATCCCAACCCAAGTGATGAATTTGAATAATAAAGGGGTGGTTTTACGAAGGGTTCGGGTTACAAATATCTGCGCATAATCGAGCACTTTGTAGACGCAGTATAGTAACTTTGCCAGTACCTAATCTTGGGAGAATGGCATAAATGTAAATGAATTAGTCTAAATTGCTCGGGAATAAACTAAAATTCATGTAACCTGGGTTGTGAATTGTGGGCACCTCACAGGATAGCGTCATCCACCTTCGACTGCATTGTTGCTTATCATCGGGTGATATGTGGTCAAGGGCAGGATTATATTAAAATACTTTTGGTATAATGTTGAAAGCAAGTATGCTCAGCCATACATTTTTAGAAATAATAGCACAAGTATTATGTTATTTTTAGACGCGGTAGCAGATTAAATCTACATTTAAAAAGCATGTAATTTTTTAATAGTTTACGATCTACGCATAAAACACTCGTCAAAAATCTAATATAATTTCAATACCTACCTTATTTTGGGTATAAATAGGTTATAGACTGTCAACTTCTATGCGCATGAACACGTTTCTATGTGACGGATGCACGCATACACATTCTTAACCACCGTAGTAGTAATGTGCATGACAGGACGGTCAGTAGGATATTATGCAGATCAATACGCGACCGACAGGCTCGTCCACATTTAGTGCAGTTATCTTTTGTATTAGTTAGATCGATGTCACTGACTTACCGTCTCGCGGTCTCTTCAGCAAGTCTGTCAAACTAGACTACCATGAATAACATGGAGCGTTTGACTCTTCTGTCATCAAAGCTTAGTCACTGTTATACACAGTCGCTTTATAGGTTCACCGGGAAATTGAATTCTCGTTTGCACGGGATCCCACGACGCTCGGACACTCTGCCGGATTAAAAAGGGGATAAAGAGGTGCGACAAATATTTGGCTGTTTGCATGCTGATAAATCAAAACACACTTTTGAATAATGGACTCGCTCCCAGGGGAAAGATTTGTACAATAAAACCATTATCTGTTTGCAGAGCCGACCTTTGTTTCGATTTCGCTCACGGAATTCACCTTACCCGTTGTCCTTTTATTGCCTTTGTCTCTACGATAGTGGTGTACTATTAATCTATTCCGTGGCTCTACTTTTAAAACTAGTTATATAGTTTTTTTTCCCTATTTTCTGAGAAAATGATTAATGAAAATGATAAAAATGTATTTTTTTTTACTTCTTTCCAGTGTTCTACCACAAGTCACCTGGTGACGATGTGGTTCGACTAAATTGTCACCCGGTGACTAGTCACACCATTCTAAAACTGGATTGAAAACTGGCTCTCAAGTGAGACCACCGGAAAACACCGATAGGTGCTTGACCACAAATTCTTAACTTTGGGATGGTAGCTAGCCAGCCATCAGCAGAGCACAAGATAATGCCTTACCACCAAGCTATACACATTGCAAGATTCGAGAAACCACGACCGTAAATCGTCGTCACTAGACATAGATTAAAAAAAGTATTATGGTGCATTTTCTTCTAGCAACTAGAACACAGAATATCTATAATATCAAGCCCTGACTCAGCTAAATCTGAAGCACCTTGTCATCCGTGTCTGTACAATATTCCATCATGTGCCAAGGCATCAATTTGTTTACGACAATGGCAAGACTGCTCTATTGAGACTGTAATCCTGCTGTGATTGAATATCTACTCGTATAACAGCGCTTAGTTCTGCAGGGCCACAGCCTATTTTGATTGTCCTTGAGAAATACAACTGTATTAGTTTAAAAGTATTCACCGACAATCTCTCTTAGAATTCCATAAAAATTAAATATGATACGGCTCAATATACCTCGGTACTTATCTTCTTCTTTTACTTAAGAGCGAAGCTCTTGTCGGTGGAGTACCTACTTTTCATCCCGTTCTGTTCTCGGCCATCCTTTTGACCTCTTGGTACGACATGACGTCAATCCTTTCTTTCACTTGGTCTATGTATGTTCTTCTCGGTCCACCTTTTCCTCCTTTCTACTTTTTCTTCTAAGATGGTTTTCCTGTATTCGTCATGCCGTACCAAGTGGCCAAACATCTTTCCTCTTCTTATCTCTACTGTTGTTAATAATTATTATTATTTTTTCTCCTACTAGGTCCAATACTTCTTGTATGTAATAAATACGTTAATTAATGGCAAATTTTCTCCCACCGTTCTGATGCGGTAATTTTGATGCGAAATGTATTTTTTTTGTCAATATTAAGTAATTCTTATAAGTATTTGTTAATTAAGCTACTATAATTAACAGGTGCAGATGGCGACTTATACATAATATGGAATTTAGTGTTATAATAGGTAATTAGAGGTAAAATAAATGCGTTTAGACGCTTATGAAGACCTATAATTTTAGGAAAAAATAAGTGTCGTAACGAAAAAAAAAACGTATCTATTCTATATTTTAAATAAGTGCAAACGAGCTCCGTGATATTTCAAACCGTCTAACTCACTATTTCGGTATTTACATAATTTTTATGGGTTGCGTGTCCGGGTAATTTTCCAAGAGTAAATTCAAAACAGCTGTCAAACAATGACTGTACGATTGACACAAAAATAACATTGGCATATATCCAGCTGTGGACTGAAACAGGCTTATTATGATGAATTTAAAAGAAATAATCTTAATGAGAACGATTGCGACTAGTACGATAACGTTACATCGCAAATTTCGATCGAAAAAGCGAGCCGACCTCATAATTAGCCTAGCAGTAAACGTCTACCGGTATAAAATGTGGGTTAAGCCCCATCGTGGTCGATGCAAGGACGCATTGACCTGTCACTGGCGATTTTACGGTGCTCGGAGTTTGAACACTCAGGTGTCTATCCGGGTACGCAGCGCAGGGCACACACACGCGATACATCAAAGAAAACAATTTCGGCACACACTGCAGGCGAGTGTGTGGAGCTTTGTTTGTCTTTTATACTAGACTAGTTGCTCGTCGCAATAACAACCGAATTGTTTTTTTTTTCCTTCTTTTTTTACTATTTACAGGGTAGCTTTTGACCACAAGTCACGTCCTGATGATAAGTGATCATGTGGTCGAAGATGGCGCCACGCTAAACCTGGACTGGGAACTGGCTCTCTAGTGAGGCTGCCGGAACACACCGATAGGTGCTTGGCGACAGATTCTTGGTTGATTGGTGTGTTCCAGCAGTCTCACTTGAGAACCAGTTCCCTGTCGAAGTGTAGTGTGGCACTGTCTTTGACCACATCGTCACTTAACATCAGGTGACTTGTGATTCAAAGATGCAAAGATTTCGCCAACTTTCACTTCGAAGTTGGCTGTTCGCCGATTATGCCACAAAGACAATATGGACACAAATATTGTTATTTACTAAAAATACAAGAATAGTACAAAATGGCATAGATCAGCTACTGCCGCATTTGATGGAGAGCATTTAAACTTTAAATCCGAATCACGGAACGTAGCATTATGCTGCTACTGCTATGCTATCATCACTGCTACATAACCCACAGTATACATAAGGTAAGCAGAAGTTCTACTTGAAACTGAATCCATGTATTGATTTTAATTTATCATCAGTGACTATAAGGGTGGCAGAAAAGTTGGTATTGTGTGGCGTTTTGAATGCACTCTTGACCTTTAATACTAGCATTTTGTATGACCGCTGAAGATGGGTTTTCAAATAGTATCTTTTGCTAAATAGAACAGATCAAGTTGTTCTTGAGAAATTAATTTTATTTTGGCCCTAATGTATGATTTGTTTCTCTTTCCGTAATAATACCTATCTACAGAAATTTCGAGTCTGATTTATTAATTGCATTTTCACTATAGTACACCAAGTGTGCTACGTATGAGTTGAAAATATTATGTAATTAAAAATACTCGGACCAGTTACAGTCTAAGCGTTTCAAAGAACTGCTATACATAGACGGATAATCACTAGGAATTTTATAAAATGACAACTTGCTAATGAGTTTTCTCGGAAAAGCCGGTTATGTTTTTTTTGCTTGTTTCTCTTTCGCTCTCTCTGTCAATCACACTCTCACATTTCTAGTTATACTACTTACTTGTATGCACTGTGTACTGTATTGATCGCCACCTTCACCACGAAGCTGTACGGCTAAGTAGGAAGTACGTGAGAGCTTTATGCAACATTTATATATATTGTATACGACGTCAGTGCACTTAAGCGCTAATTTTCTCATTCCCTTCCATTCACAATCTCTGATATTGCACATTAGTTGTTCTATTTGCGCCGCAAATTTCTCGCAATGAATTTATCTACACTTGTCGTTTATCATCAGTCTGTATCAGTCCACTGATGAGCATAGGCCTCTCCCAAGGTACGCCACTGAGCTCGGTCCTCGGCTCTTCTCATCCAACTACTGCCAGCCACTCGGCGCAAGTCGTCGCTCCATATTACCGCCTTGCATCCTACACTACGTTTGCCCAAGTCGTTTAAAGAAGAGGTAAAGTTTGTTTTTATATATGCCTGTATGATCTCAGGAACTAATTATGCGATGTAGAAGATATTGAAATTTTATAATACTGTACTATTCTTGGTATGTTTTATTGACCCTACCCGTGCGAAGCTGGGCAGCTCACAAGTTTTTAATTAATGGTACAATGAAAAACGAATTTAATTTACATTTTATGTAAAACCGTACCTTCAATATTTCGTTTTAATGTTGGCATCGACTAGTAATTGACGTTATTATAATTAAAACAGAGGTAAATACAATTTAATTTTCTAAAACATTTTCTTTATAATTTAACACTATCTGTTGCCCGCGGTTTCACCCACGTAAAAATTCCCACAGAATATTTATATTATATACTCTACATTTTAGTCTATTTTTGGTCTGGGCGTAGGGTAGAACAAAGGTCTACCTACGCCCTCTCCACCCACGCCATTTATTTGCTTATTATAGCTCTTAAGTGTTTTGAACCCACCTACGAAATATGATAAAAATATATTCAAACATTTATTTGCTAGAAGCAAAATTAAATTAAATTAAATTTATTTTTAATGTGATAAAACAAACTTTGTTTTCTGCTCAGAACGAAATATTAACTACCTTTCTGCATTTAATACTTTATTGTGCAATATGTGGTGACCAAATAGGCTAGTGACAATATTTTACACTGATAAGAGAAATTTGACAATGACGGCAACATGAGGTCATCCAAAAATAAGTGAGAAATAACACAAATTACACCCACTGTGAATGTGTACGACCACCGTCCGTCACCGTGGCAATTTGCTTGAAAGTTATAAACTTTTACATATAATTTTCTTCATTTCATACCATAAATAACCTTTCGGGCTGATTCGGACCCCTCATAAATAAACAAAACGATGTTATTCGTCTGAGAAAGTATTCTATTACGTAATATATTTATTACGCTTTAATACCCTAAGCTCTAAGGAAACTTTTGAAGAACGCCGCCCACAAGGATACAATAGAAGAATATATTCTTACTTAGAAATACTTACTTTTTG
The DNA here is from genome assembly GCA_931315375.2 of Opisthograptis luteolata. Taxonomy (NCBI): domain Eukaryota; kingdom Metazoa; phylum Arthropoda; class Insecta; order Lepidoptera; family Geometridae; genus Opisthograptis; species Opisthograptis luteolata. Next base: position 5,084,079 of record OV928047.1, on the reverse strand, counting down.
AAACTGTAGATAAGCTTCTGGACATTGGACAATGAATGATTTTTATGTCTGTATCATTGTCCGCACTGGAAAATGAAAATCAACGCACCTACTTATTTATGAGTCATCAGTGTCGTTAACTTTTAATAATGGATAAATAAAACCATACATTATCTTTTTCCAAGTCAGTTAGTCGTGAAACTATTTCCTATTTCGTAATAAAAAAACAATTATAAACCGAGAAAAACAAAAAAAAATATCACTAAAATTTAAAATGCGAGGAACTCGTGCGAGACTAAAGTTATTTGAACAATGCCTGTAAAATATTTTGTTTGTTTAACGAGGTTCCGAGAATATTTCGATGAACGGTACGCTCCGAACAACTATGCAATATATTCCAGGTACTAAATGTGAAACCTGAAACCGCATTGTTGTGCCTGAAATTCAATATTGCAGCGCAGTGGCTAATGAATCTATTCAAATGAAAATTAATTCAATTATCCGTTAGAAGCTGATGAGCTAATTCAACTAGACAGTACAGGTTTATATAAAAAACAACTGCGCCCCACGGTTTCGCCCGCACGAATACTCCTACAGGAACCGTATTTTTTCTGGAATAAAAAGTCTATATCATTCCCGGGCCCATCACCTACATTTATGCAAAAATCACGTTGAACCGTTGGTCCGTTGTTGCTTGAAAGACAAACAAACATACACAGTTCCGCATTTATATAAGCATTAGGGGATTAGCAGGAATTGATGCTGCAATTTCACTCAACAAATTCAAATCAAATCTATAAGGTATTCCAGGAATAGCATAAATCTAAGAAGTAATCCCGTAAACAGAACCTACGTTATTCTACGAAGAGCATCAATCAATATTTTGGCTTAGCGCTGTTTGTAAAATACTGTATTTCAACAGGTTGAATTGAATTTGAGCATTTGTTGAAGGATGAAACCATAGCTTGGTGCTAGGGTATTTTCTAGTACTCGTCTGGCTAACTAATGCAGTTTCCGTTGGGTCAAGTGCATGCGGTTATACAGTGTTGGCCTTTGGAATTGAACAAGTGATTGCCTACGTGCTTGGAATGTTTTATTTGTAAATAGTTATTTCCAATTGCAGTTTCGTAGCTTTAAGAACTGATTGAAAGCTTTTAGGATATAAAATAGGTCAAATTTGAAGCAAGCTTGATGGTATAGCACGATAGTGTTCAAAACATGTTTTCCTCATTTATTTGAATTTAAATTATTTTGTTTTTCTTTGTTCGTAGGAACTTTTTCTAGTGCTCGCCTGGGTTGCTACAAGCTACTACAGTCAAGTTAAGCACCTCCAAGCACCTTTCGGTGTGTTTCGGCAGCTCCGCTTGAGAGCCTGTCCAGCGTAGCGTGATACCATCTTCAAGCACATCAGCAAAAGGTCTTGGAGCTGTGGTAATCGAAGTAAAAGTTTTAAGATTCAAGTTTCGCAATGTTTAACAAGCCCTCTGTGGCTACGCGGCCATCCTTGGTTTTCATTACTATGTCGCAGGTTACGGACTGAAATACTGTAGCCTCTTTTCTTTGCTTGTCAACGTGGATTTTAATGTAATTTTTAAGAAATGAAAAATGTCGCTTTTGCTATGACATCAAAAGGATGAGATACCCTGGATAATGCGTATGACATCGCATAAAGGCCGAGAGTTAAAGCTTCTGAATAAATCATCTTTTCTCGGTACTGGCGCTCTTTCTATATTGATTTAAACTATGTTACTACAAGATGAACTCATCCCATTTGCGTTCTTTGAAGTTCGACGCTGAAATTAAAATTGCAAACCAAATTACAAGAAAAGCTTTCTAAAGTTTTTGTACATTTTTTGTTTTTGCGACAAATTTTATCTACTTTATATTTAGATTAGATTCAAAAGAAATTTATTTAAAGAGATATGTATATTGTATACGTAACAAAATAAAAATACTAAACTAAACATAGAATATAAAATAAAACTACCTATCAAAACTAAACAATAAAACTACTTAATCTAATAAACCACTACCAGTTGGCAACGTTCCCAAAATGCTGGCCGCATTGCCGCGTTGAACGGCAATGCTTATTCGAGATTCAAAATGGTTCGTATTTTATTCAATAAAATATAAAATAAATATTATTTAATAAAAATGTTAGAATTGTAATAATGTACCTAGTCTACAACTACTTTTTAAATAGAGTAGTCCTAGAGCTGTGGTAAATATCAGGGTTAAAATGCCCACAGAATCACATGTATATCTCACTTAAATCTCATCTCTTACTAACATTTTCTTTAATTATAGTATTAAAAATTGTGACAGATTTGTACATGACAGAAGTGTTTGCTCTGATATGCTTTCATTTTCTGTTGTAGTATAAAGATTTTAAAATAACAATGAATGACTAAACTAAACTAAACTTTAAAATAAAAACAAACCTACAATTATTTATAAATTAAAAATTACGCGGATCGAAGATCCATAATGCCCAAACATGCTCATATAATTATCCCATAACGGAAATTGAGCCCGTTACGTTTTGCAGTCGACTGTTCGCCCGTTGTACCACATTTAATTGTCCGTCGAGTTGATCGATCGGTCGGTCGTCGAGTGAATTGAATTAAGTAATTTTGTAGGTGATGATATAAAATTCTTTTAAAATGTATAAAATAATATAACTTATCATATTACCGGAATGTACTCGTACATAATAAACGACACCGACATCCTATATTTGTTATGGAAACGAGTTTTTTGTTATGAATACAAAATGGAAAACCAGGTTTTGTGTGACAAAATATAACATTATAGCAGGGGTTCTGAACTAGAAATGAAGGAAAATCACCTCATATATTACCCGCTGAAGACATGGCGGCTATTAAACGGAATAATTATGGGCGATATACATCAAAAGCTGAATTTTATGATGTGAGTCAGTTCAATGTACTCGTAAGTAAGTAGGACATTCGAGTCAGTGACATAAGTAGGGTTTTGTGACGTAAGTACCTATCATAGGTTGCTAATTAACTTGGTTGATGGGTTTCCTGTAAAGCAAGACTCGACGCAGGACTAAATTTAGCATCTTAGAGGAAACTGTTCTAACTGTTTTGTATTTGTCGTACTGGATCATGGATACAAACATGTATGTGTGTTGTGTATGTACAATAAACCGAAATTAAATAAAGAAAGAAAAGAAAAATAGGAATAAATAAAATTTCATAAACAAACTTTACAACAAAAAATTTAACTATCGAAAATGGAAATGTAAAGCGAAAATAAGCTCGTAAATAAGGCTTGTAAGTAAATTATTTTGAGTCGGACAAATTGTCAATAAATTATCCAAACCTAGTTTCTTTGCGATATATTTTTTGCTGCAATTCTGATTGCTATTATATAACATAGTGGATCATATCGTTATGCAAGCCACGAGTATATGGACATAACGGATTGTACTAGAATGATACAGTGAAAGAGAAAATGATGATTACTTCGATACATTCTAGTTGGTTAATAAACTAAGAGAATAATGAGTCACTAAGTAAAGAAGTGGTAACAACTGTAGAAGAACCCTGGAATATTGTTAATGGCACGCGCCTTCACGATTGTCCATTTCATTAACACACTTCTCCTGAATCTGTTTGAAAACAATATGTGAGTTTGACTATCTAATGGAAGGGTTGAGACGTGCAAGAAGGAGAGAACACAGACTTAAAGAAAAGTTCTTAGATCGATAGAGATTAAGGATATAGCTATCGTTCAAGACTCACAGACAAACAAACCTCAGACTGGGTCAGCTACGTCTATCCCAAATAGGTTGGAAACTGCTTGTGATCCTTTGTCTATGACATACTTACGATCTTTGAAACGAAATAGCAGCTAAAATTTCTACTACATATATATTTTTTTCCTTTTTGCAGGGTAGCGTTTAACCACAAGTCACCTGATGTTAAGTGAGGATATAGTCATACATGGTATATAACCTATGCAACGTCTTTGGTATATGGTACCTCCTTCCATAGTCAACTTTCAAAAAAGAGGTGCGTCATTTGTTTCCAAAAAGTATTCGAATAAGGCTCTATCCTCCTTTCACGAGTGAGGTTGAAGAATCGTCGCTTAAAGTTTTACAAAAACTTGCGATAGGTCGTTTATCATTCGAAAACTGTTACAAAATCCTTGAGAATTTTGCAAGTTAAGAATTTAGCTATAGAGAGAAATGTGAAAAAGCAAACACAGTTAAATCGATGCATGTGTAGATTTATATAGGTAACGTTTTATTATTTCAACACAACAACAGAAAAATAGAACAACATAAAAGGAAAGATCTCAGCGCTAGTGTTACAAAGTTACAGACAACCTTTGGATAGACAGAAATAGAAATAAAATGCGGTTGGTGGTGTAAGATTATGTACATAAAAATAAATCTATACAGTAAAATAACTCAATACGTCCTACTAATATTATAAATGCGAAAGATTATGTCTGTGTGTATGTAAATGTTTGTTACCACGTATCACCGTAACTACTAAATCAATTTTGATGAAATTTGGAATACAGATATTATACACTGGATTAACACATAGGCTACTTATCCCGGAAAAAAGCTCCTGTGGAATAACGGGAATACGCGAGTGAAACCGTTGGGCGCAACTAGTAATTATATACATTACAATGCTATAGGCATCAAAGAATTTACAATCCAAATTGCTTTACCTCTGTTACACTAATTGAATTCAAAGTATTTAAACTGACTCCTCTGTAGTAAGTAGTATCTGTTCTAATTGTTTTGCATCTAAGTAATTTAATTATTTCGAATCGGACTGAAATTAACATTGCGAGTTCTCAGTTTCATTCCTTTTATTTCCAGTGCTTCATTTCAACGTTTTCATTACTAACTATGAGTTTATTTACAGCTTTACTAAGATAAATAACGAAGTCTATTTATAGATTTGCATTAAACTTCGAGATTAATTGAAACTAACTTTTTTATATTCAGCTTTGTTCTATAAATTTTTTTATTAAATGTTATTTGTAAGGTAAGTTCGTACTTATAATAACTTCAGAGCCAGTTCCCAATGCAGGTGTAACGTAACGCAGCCTTTGACCACATCGTCATAAGGTGACTTATGAATAAACCTTAATTAAATATAAATAAAATATAAATATAAATATCGGGGACAATTGCACACAAATTGACCTAGCCCCAAATTAAGCTCGAAACTTGTGCTCGAAATTACTAACATTACAGGCAAGTAAAACATAATAACGAAGCAAAACCTCCATGGTATTGGAGTCATAGAATATTGGACTTGTCGAGCTACTTTAAAATGTATACCCTAAATTGTGGTCTATTGATTTCACAAAACCCTACACATCTACTTTTTTACGTAGCTTAGTTCAAAAACAAAATGTCTAAATAGGCTCTTATAAAATCACTAGACGACTTCACAAACTAAAAGGTTCCATAACAAATAACAACAACTGGCATGTAACAAGTCGCAGAGCTACCCATTCAAATCTTCGTATTGAATACTCTGTAACCGAGCATAAGTTTTTGAACACACTCGCCTCTAGGGGAACAATGGGTGCTGCTTCGAGCTATGAATTATAACTAGGAGTATGAAAACAAATTATTAAATGCACGGTCTTAAATAATTTAGAGCCTACGGAGGCCGACCCTCGTCATTGAAATCTTACATGCAGAATTAGGCGGTTCACACAGGGAATATGTAAAGAAGGTGGCTGAGTGGACACGTAAAAGCCAGGGTCAGACTTCTCATCTGATGTAGGGATTAATAAATTATATCGTTCGTATACCCAGTAACCACCCGCAAGTAGAAGTAAGTGTAAGTTTGAAGCGATGATGGCTCAGTGGTAGTGACGTTGCCTTGTGATCAGTAGGACGTGGGTTCGAAACCTACAATGAGCTTGAGCTTTGCAGGAAAACATCGCGATGAAACCAGAGCTTTGTAGTACTCGCCTGGCAAGCTACTACCCTCAAGTTAAGAATCTGTCGCCAAACACCTATCGGTGTGTTCCGGCAGCCTCACTTGAGAGCCAGTTCCCAATGCAGGCGTGACGACATCTTCGACCACATCTTCACTTAACGTCAGGTGACTTGTGGTCAACCGTTACCCTTTAAAAAAAAGTAAGACTAAGTTGCGATTAAGGTTAACCGATACACAAATTCACTTTTAATATCCCCAGCAGTTCCGTTTGTGTCATAAAAAGTGTCTTCTCATCTTTCAAGTCACGTCAAAGCACCGCCAAGTTAATTAAACTCACCAGGTGAAAAGTAGGTCAAAGATAGGAAATAACATTTTGCCATTAACAAACAAGCTTGTAGAGAAATTGGATCGCAAAAATATTCAATCAATCAATTTTAACTGAACATGTCACACGGGACACTACGCGGCTATTCCGACATTTTGTACGGGTGCTGAATGATATTTTATTGTAGTTACTAGTTGAACCCCGCGGTTTGACCCGCGTCTTCCCGTTATCCCGCAAGAACCTTTTTTCCGAGATAAAAAGTAGCCTATGTGTTAATCCAGGGTATAAGCTATCTCCGTTCTAAATTTCATTCAGATCCGTTGAGTAGTTTTTGCGTGAAGGAGTAACAAACATCCATCCATCCATCCATACTCACAAACTTTCACGTTTATAATATTAGTAGGATTTTTACTTGCCAGCCTCAATGTTAGCTAATGAAAAAGGTAAGTGTAGACAAGCTTTTTCTAGGTTGACAGCAGGTGCCGCGACCGGAAGTACTTGTCATTTTCTTTTACGTTGACAAGTGTGCCTGTAGAGGTACGATCAACGACAAAAGTCGCTGAACAATAACAATTTTTTCGATTGCCTTTGCCATCTTAAACACTAACCTATTACTGTATTAATCATCACTTAACATCAGGTGTGTTGTGTAGAAGTCAAACACTTACTAGTTGTAAAAAAAAACAAATATTATTACTGATCTAAGGCTGGTATTATGGAATGACAGACAAGCGATGATCTGTACTTGAGCACAGATTTGACGCTGTCAGTTCATACAAATATGTCACTTAATCGCTACTCAAGCTAGATCAATACTTGAGCGTCATTCTAGACTAAGGGCCTAAATCACATATGGAAAATCAAGTATGATCAGTCACTTTTATCACTGATTGTACTCTCTGCGTTTTGAGATACTATTTTTGTCGTATTTTATGAATAGTCTTAGGTTATACTCGTATAATTACATAATGAAAATACGTTGTAAAAATAACCACAATAAAAGTTGTGAATTAATTTCACCCAAGCTATAAAAATGACAAGCTATTAAAATGATATCAACTATAAAATATAGAGAACGTTGAACCTTTATTCGCCGAAACAGAAATATTTTATTTTTAAAAAATGTTCACAACTTTTCGTTTGGCTCCTGAGTTAGAAAAAAATTGCTATCTCGTCTCAAATTTCAAAGAGAAATGAAGCATCCCTGAGTTTTAAAGCTAAGCCTGAACGGAGTGCTTTGTGGTTCAGTACTTTCTAATGCTTAAGTTAAGAATCTGTTGCCAAGTACTGATATTGGTGTGTGCACTTGAGAGCCAGTTCCAAGAGTAGCGTGAAGTCACTTTTGACCATATCATGTTGACTTGTAGTCAAATGATACCCTGTATGATGTATAATAAACTTAAAAAAAACGAACCACATCAGATGTCGTTCCATATTTATTGTTAGAAAAGAAAAACATTCAATAGTTCTTCATATATAAGTTTGACTTAAGAAAACCTTAAGTCTTATGTAGGCCTTAATCTCAGTTAGTGTAAAAAAAAACCATCCAATAATATTAATTAACTGGAATAGCAAAGTTGTTACTGTAGATAGATTCTGAATGGCAATTTACTCGTACATTGTTTGCATATACAGGTCGTATAACTCCGGCAGATATCCAACAGAGGCGGATTGAAAGCTGAGTAAGTAAAACAACAAGTTAAAACATTCCTGTGATATCGGGATTTAATTTAGTGCAGCATAGAAATATTAAATTGAAACACAATGCATATCTTAATTGAAATAGCTAAAGTATTAATGGAACAGCAAATACCTTTGCAAAGTTATAAAGGCAATGCAATAACTATTCAAGAGAACTCATCATAGAGTTGGGGAACAAATATTTATGGTTATGAAATTGTATTTTCATTTCAATTTCAATTTCAATTTATTTATTTATTCAATAGGATACATTGTGATCACTTTAAAACGTCAAACTTAAAACTAGCTATGCCTGTTCCAACCTCCTTACGCCGGCAAAAGAACAGGCAAGAAACGCCCGGCAGGTAATTTTTTTTTTGGCGCGATCACATTGACAATTTTATTCTTATTACTAATTTATTGAATTGGAGCAAGTTCACTAAAATCCCAAGCTTTTTTTTTGTCTTCTAATGGTCCGATATTTTTTAATTAGCTTTACTAATAAGATTTCTCTTGTTTGGTTGTACACATTGGGATATGGGAACATGAATATTAATGAGTTGCGGGATCACAACCAAAGCAGACCAGACCCCACAAGCAGCACCCGTTCACGAGTTGACGCATGTGCCAGCCATCGCTCTCCTTAATTTAGAATTTTATTAATTTAGATACAGATCAGACTGCGTTGAATTTGATATTTTTTCATACAAACTTTCATATCCCATTTGACCCTTCTGTGGGATGATTTTCCAAAAATCCTTTCCTTCTACATCCTTGCTACTAAAAGAAGCTACCATGCGCTAGGCTATACGTTGGTATGTCAGTAAATGAGTCACAACTTTGATTTTATACGTAGAGTAGAATTGCCTATCAGTTAGTTTGTAAACTAATTCATGTTTAAAATTACAAATATTGGCTTTCATAGAGTTATAGCAAAGTTATTCAGTCTCATGCAAATGATATGCAAATAAGAACTCATTTACATAAGTTGATAGCTCGCTCTATACGCTACATTTTTACATCTTACAGGGTAGCGAAAGATACCTGATGTTAAGTGACGAAGCGGTGGAAAGTAGCGCAAAGGAACTCTTGGTACTTGGCGACAGATAAACTGGTCTGTGGTAGCAAGAAAAAGCAAAAGCTTACAATAAATAAAACATCACATTTCTATTGTCAAAATTGCTATAGTGGGCAAATGACGTACAACGTTAAGTTTGCTTCAAATTTGGCTGATTTTTCCCCCAAAGGCTTTCCATCCTAAAGGTACCAAACGGAAAGAACTATTTACAGATAAAACAGTCCAAGCATGTTGGCAATCACTCGTTCAACTCCAAAGGCCAACGTTGTATAACCGCATGCACTTGACCCAACGGAAACTGCATTAGCTACCGATAACGGGTTTAGGTCGCCCTGACCCGGCACCTTTGCCCCAGTACCCTTGCCCCGTTTCCACCATCCATTTTACTATGGAAATTGTGGTATATTCATGGTCAACAAAATTGACCTTTGAACTATTTACCGTCGATAATTTGATCTACATGGCGGCAGTGTAAAGTGTAACTTGCATTAGTGTTACAGCGCATCATATGTGCAGTAAGGAATATCAAACGCTATTTAGAAAGTTGAACGTTTACTTGAAGCGCTAGATTTTGTACTAACGGTATGAGGGAATTAAGAGATTTTTACTAATTTTTAACCATACGCCGCGACATTTCAATATTAGATTCGCGTTGAAGTCTTTTAGTTTTCAGAGTGCAATATGTCCTTTTAAAAGACTTGTTCGTAACGAGTGCATTGTACAGGATTCTGAAGTTTAAAATTCTGAGTGGCACAAAACTGTTATGGGCAAGCGTGACACCAACAAATGAGCAAATTGCTCGTATCATAACACGTAGTACTTTATCTACTCTGTGTCATAACTCAATTACATAAAAACAAGAGTGGGTAGTGAGTTTCGTAACTGCATCGCAACTGTACTGTGTAAGAGGTCCATAAACAACGTTACTCTGCGATACTTTGAGACGCAAATATTGGACCTTCGGCTTATTGATGTTGTTTTCGAGCTATCGGTTGGTCGGTTGATTGCTTTTAGATAAACATTTTGAGTAGAAGCCTCTCCTGTAATTTGGTTGGTTGTTGTTGAAACTTAATTTCGTCGTACAAGACTGGCGATGTTGACAATCTTGCGGTTGAATGGGCATGATAGGATTAGGTTTTGTGGGGTTTTTTGCAATAGGTTGTGAAAAGTGACGTTAATGCTAGTAGTTATTTTTTATTCAATCTTAAGCTTTGCTCTACCATGGTCCTATTTTATAAAGCAAGAAATCCTATTAAACAAATGAAATATTAGTCAAAATCCTACTTAATATTATAAATGTGAAAGATTGTGTGTTTGTAAATGTTTGTTACCACATATCACCGTAACTACTGAACCGAAGGTTCCTATGGGATAACGGGAAGACGCGGGTGAAACATACTCAGATGTTAAAAAGTAATATTTCACTTTGTGTCTAAAATAATTTAAGTTTTACCTACGAATAAATATTATTATTTATTCGTAGAGTTTTACATATTTATTTACGCACATAATTCAATAAAGCCAATTTCATTCATCAACTGTCAAGATTATGTTAAGATGCAAAATCTAACGTTCAATCAACTGACTTTCAAAGTTTGAAAACGAACATTTCAAGTTTGAAATGAGATTTATGACGTGTACTTGTTAAAGTAAAGTAACTCGAATGATTGCTATATAATAAGTTATTCAAAGCGCCCTTTCAATTCTCTGATATTGAACTTTGGTGACCTTAAGCCCACTCATTATGCTAATGGAACACCATATTCACTTTATTTCTAAAAACGGCTTAACTGATTTTCTTGAAACTTTGCATACATATGTGTAATATATATTGCACCTAATGAGAATGTGAACGTGACACTTGGCTTTTGTTTTAACTTTTTATCTAAGCTATTACATTTAAGTTGTAACAATTTTCGCGGTCAAATAAAACCGGTTCACAAAGTTGCCCAGGACAAGTTGTACAACTTAATTATTTTTCCAATAACACGGGCTATGAAGCGCGATGGTAAATCTCGTCAGCAGAAAATTTTACGCTTTAATAATTCTAGTAAATATATATTTTCGCTCAAGTAATATTGCAGGCTAGAGTAAATCTGTATCGTTTTGTACACTACCTTCGTGTTAGATATAGATACCACTGATAGATTTTTTTTATTGTTCTTACAGAGTGGTGTTTTTCTGCAAGTCGCCTGATCTGAGTCACGATGTACTTGAAGGTGACGCCACGCTACGCTTGAAATGAAAACTGGCTCTCTAGTGATGCTACCGGAACACGCCGACAGCGACACTACTTTTATAAATTTCAAAGACAGCGTTTGAGGCAGCAGAGGCTCCATGATAGAGTGGTTTGACAAGCTTGCTGAAGATAGAGCGAGGCGGCTCGTCAGCGACTTCAATCCAACAAATGGTAATCACATCTGCACTAAGTGTGGACGAGCCTGCCATTCTCGTATTAGTCTGTATAGCCACCAATAAAAGTGTTATTCAAACCTCACTGACACGGTTTGAATCGTCTGTCATAGACGTCTAAGGCCATGCGTGATGATGCGGTCAAAGGTGCCACGCTTTTCATGTAGGTATTGACCACGGGCTCTCAAGTGAAACTGCTAATACACATCGATAGGTGTTTGGCAACAAATTCCTTAACTTGAGGATGACAGCGCTAGAAAATGCCCTACCACCATATCCCTACTTCCCTACTTTATTTTAATATTATAAATGCGAAAGTAACTCTTATCTGTCTGTCGGTTTGTCTGTCTCGCTTTCTTTCGCCTAAACTACTGAACCGATGATGAAATTTGGTTCGAAGATAGTTTGAACTCTGAGGACTTATGATACTTTTTATTGCGATTAACTCTAACCCACGCGAGTGAACCCCGAGTAACACCACTCTTAATCGCGACTGTTTAACTGTAGCGCAAACGGGTGAACCCCGAGGAACAGCTAGTACTTTATGTATCACTAGGCTATCTGAGTGTTAACAATTTAAAAACCTAATGAACCAACAAATGTCAACACCTATATAGTAACGAATAAAACAGTAACATTTTAGGTAAGTATATTTTATTAGTTTATTTATATATTTAATGATCTGATAGGTGATAGCGTAAGTGCATGTATTGTTTTTTGCTACAAATAAAAATATTGTCTATTGTCTATTATTATAGAATTACTAAGCTACAAGAATTTATTTAAAAACTTATTTACAAAAATTGTATAGCGATGATGGCTCAGTGGTAGTGACGTCGGCTTGCGATCCGTAGGACGTGGGTTCGAATCCTACAATGAGCTTGAGCTTTCGGACATGCGTCAACTCGTGAACGGGTGCTGCTTGTGGGGTCTGGTCTGCTTTGGTTGTGATGCCGCAACTCGTTAATATTCATGTTCCCATATCCCAATGTGTACAACCAAACAAGAGAAATCTTCTTATTAGTAAAGCTAAATAAAAAATATCGGACTATTAGATGACAAAAAAAAGCTTGGGATTTTAGTGAACTTGCTCCAATTCAATCAATTAGTAATAAGAATAAAATTGTCAATGTGATCGCGCCAAAAAAATTACCTGCCGGGCGTTTCTTGCCTGTTCTTTTGCCGGCGTAAGGAGGTTGGAACAGGCGTAGCTAGTTTTAAGTTGACGTTTTAAAGTGATCACAATGTATCCTATTGAATAAACATATTTTTGAGTTTTGAGTTTTGAGTTTTGAAAACATCGTGATGAAACCATAGCTTGGTAGTAGGGTATTTTCTAGTACTCGCCTGGCTAGCTACCACCCTCATGTTAAGAATCTGTCACCAAGCACCTATCGGTGTGTTCCGGCAGCCTCACTTGAGCGCCAGTTCCCAGTCCAGGTGTAGCGTGGCGCCATCCTCGACCACATCGCCACTTAACATCAGGTGACTTGTGAACAAACGCTACCCAGTAAATAGTAAAATAAAAAAAATTGTGTATGTGAAAAATTTTTAACATTGCTAACAATATAATCCTAAAAATAAAGTTGCACGATATTCACTTTAAAGTTGTTTTCCAAACATTGAAAATCCGTATCTGAAAAGGCCCGAAGCGCGTTTTACAATTTAATAATGTTTTCGATTCAGTCGAAACCTGGGCGGTGCTGCAGTCTCTTCAGCGATGCCAAATTGACTATAGGTATATCGAAGTGCTGAGGTGCTTGTATAAAAACGCCACTATGTCAATTCGTTTACAGGACCAGAGAACGAAACCAATCCAATTGCAGAGAGGCGTGAGACAGGGAGACGTTATCTCTCCGAAACTGTTCACGAACGCATTGGAGGACGTTTTCAAGCTCTTGGACTGGAACGGATCTGGCATCAACGTGAATGGCGAATACATCACTCACCTTCGTTTTGCCGATGATATAGTAATCATGGCAGAGTCGCTTGAAGAGCTCAGTACAATGCTCAGCGACCTCAGTAGAGTTTCCCAACAGGTGGGTCTTAAAATGAACATGGACAAGACAAAAGTCATGTCCAATGTCCATGTCGCACCCGTACCAGTAGTTGTGGGAGGCGATACTATCGAAGTTGTTGACGATTATGTTTACCTTGGACAGACTGTCCAGTTAGGTAGGTCCAACTTCGACAAAGAGGTCGCCCGACGAATCCAACTCGGATGGGCAGCGTTCGGGAAATTACGCGACATCTTCTCGTCCAACATTCCTCAGAGCCTCAAGACGAAAGTCTTTCAGCAGTGTGTGTTGCCAGTGATGACTTATGGTACTGAGACGTGGTCTTTGACTGTTGGCCTTTTGAATAAGCTCAGAGTCACACAACGAGCCATGGAGAGAGCTATGCTTGGAGTTTCTTTGCGTGATAGAATCCGTAATGAGGAAATTCGCCGAAGAACCAAGGTCACCGACATAGCTCTCAGAATCTGCAAGTTGAAGTGGCAATGGGCAGGCCACATCGCTCGACGAACCGATAACCGATGGGGAAGAAAGGTTCTCGAGTGGCGACCACGAACCGGAAGACGTTCTGTAGGTAGGCCCCCCACTAGGTGGACCGACGACATTGTAAGAGTCGCAGGGAGCCGATGGATGCAAATGGCTAATAGCCGTTCATGGTGGCGTTCAAGGGGGGAGGCCTATGTTCAGCAGTGGACTTCTTCCGGCTGATGATGATGATGATGATGAATGTTTCCAATAACAGTGTCAGGTTCAGGTACAACGTTTAACCTCGATCGTAATTATTGCGAATTTGCGAAGCGTAGCTCTAGGGTCTGGTCTGGAGTTATCGAGTATTGGTACCCCGCACATTTACCTACCTACTCTGTGAATATTTATTGAAATATCTTGAACTTTAACTATATATATACACGAATAGGTATGTATATATAATTGCAGTATTTTTTTATTAGTTTCAATTCTTAAGTTTGGTAGTTTTAATTAGATATTAGTTTTATTTTATAGTTTAGTTAAGTTAAATTATATTTTTGTGAATAAATTGCTAGAAGCTTGTGGCCGAACGGTTAAGCGTGCGACTTACAAGACGCCGACACCGAGTTCGAATCCTCTCGGCAACGCACCTATGACTTGATAAGTTATGTGCGGATTTGCCATCACTCAAAAACGGTGAAGGAAAACATCGTGAGGAAACCAGCATGCCCAAGAACTGCAACATTCAAGGGCATGCGACATCTACCAACCCGCACTGGGCCAGCGTGGTAGATTACAGCCCATACTCTCTCTCTCTCTCTGAGAGAAGGCCAGAGTCCCAGCAGTGGAAACGTGAAAGGCTGATAATGATGAAGCTTTAATATTAAACGAAACTTATTTTAAGGGTTCCGTATCCAGAGTGTAAAACCGGACCATATTACTACGACTCGGCTGTCCATCTGTCCAGGATGTATCTCATGAACCGTGATAGTTAGACAGTTGCAATTTTCACAGATGTTGCGTTTCTGTTGCCGCTATAACAAATAACATTAAAAAATAAACAGAATGAAATAAATATTGCAGGGTCATACAATGTATTCTCGTTTGACCGCTCGATCCTCTCCCATTCTTCTTAAGTGGCCGAGCCAGCGAAGTATCGATATATGCTGAGTTACAAAAGCATGATTCAAACACTATTAGATTCATGTAGGTAACACGGGTAACTCAATTCTTGTAGCTGTATACACGGTTTCTAATAGGTAACTGTTTCTAGTTATACAATGTAGGGATGCCGGTCCTAATTAATAGCAGTTGTAATATAATCCGGTATGACAGGAATTAGTGTCTAGGTATTTGGTTGACGGCAGTACAGTATATATTGTTATTTTGTGTACATACTTCGGGGGAGATTCTCTCGTACTTTTAACCGACTTCAAAAAAGGGAGAGTTTATGCGGGAGAAAGGAACGCATAAATCACGAGGTGTGGGATTTCCAGGACTCAATAGTGTGTGGATGAGCTATTTGTTGTTATAGTGGTAAGAGAAATACATCATTTGTGAAAATTTCAACTGTCTAACTATCAAGGTTCATGAGTTACAGCCTGGTGAAAGACAGACGGACGGACGGACAGCGAAGTCTTAGTAATAAGGTCCCTTTTTACCCTTTGGGTATGGAACCCTAAAAAAAGAAAAAGCTTCGTTCCCAAAACTCGCATCCTTAAAAGCTCGAAAGTAACCTTTTCACTCCACCTCCGACCCAAACTCTTAAGTATGCATATCGAAAATTTCAACAAAAGTTTATCGTGTAATCAAAATTTAACACTGCGAAATAAGTTTGTGGCAAACATAAATTTCTGCGAAGTGGTACGTTTCTGCAGCTATTTCGGAGTATGAATAAAATATCAGGTTAACTTTAAATTTTTCGATGGGTAGCCGCGGGCTGTCTTATTACTATTGATCGAATTTGTACAGATTGACGTCAGAAGCGAGTTCTCGACCTGAAATACTTTACAGTTACTTTGGACGTTTGCTGGTAGATTTCGCATTTTGCACTGACTTTCAAATAATATCACTCGATTTTTTCATCTCTTTAAAATTGTACTTTTGTGGAAATGAAAAAGCTTTAATAGAAAAGTAATGATATCGTAAGAGTCGTGGGGAGTTGATGGATGCAAATGGCTGATCATTGTGGCCATCAAAGGCCCAGGTTCAGCTGTGAACGTCCTTCTGACCAATCAATCAGATCAGTAATTATTATACACACACACACATACACACACACACACACACACACACACGTTTATTTACATTTTACATGGTATCATTTTGACCACAACGTAAAACACCTGATTTTAGGTGATGATGAGGTAAAAAAATTGGCGTCTAAGATGATGAGGATAACAGAAAAAAACAGTGATTGTTCAGCGACTTTTGTCGTTGACTGTACTACTAATCTTATTACGAAGTCACGAAGAATTTGAACTCACTTCAGTTGGAAAACTGGCAAGAGGTGGCGCAAGACAGACCGAAGTGGCGTCTTTTGTTCACCATCATCATCATCATAATCAACCCGTTTCAGTCCACTGCTGGACATAGGCCTCTCCCGAAGTACGCCATCGAGCCAGATCTTCGGCTTCTCTCATCCAACCTCTGCCAGCCATTTTGCGTATGTCTTCGCTCCACCTAGCCGGAGGGCGTCCTAAACTACGTCGTCACTACGTCGTGCCTCTTTTGTTATCGGAGGCGAAGACTCACTTTGGATCGCTGCGCCATCTCAGTTAGTTAATCTTATTAGTATCAAAAACGAACATATCGTCCTAAGATTTATGTAATCGAAGATTTATAAAGTGATGCGAATATGATAGATTAAGGTATTCGAGAAAGATTAGCAGCAAGTAGATACCTATTATGTGAGCTATCATTGTTACCTGGGCTATCAATTTATCATCGTTATCGACTCCAACCTTCGTAAAATGTTCTTATTTCAAAAGCGATTTCCAAAAGTAATGGGACGATCCTGATTATCTCTATAACGCTCATTGCATACTGTCAAATTGAAGATGACAAGCCTTTTTTCATACGAGTAAATAAATGTTAAAACTGATGATTTTGGAATATTGGATAAGGACTTTCGTGGCGTGGTATGAGTATTAACTGAACTGACTGTTTGTGTTACGAAAACGATTATTTTGCTTATACCAGCACCTATAGTTGAATATGTACATCATGGGAGTACGCAGAAAATCTTTGATACTATTTATATAGGTGATGCGAAAGTAGCTCTTTTTGTTTGTCTGTCTCGCTTTCACTACCAAACTACTGAACCGATTTAAATGAGATTTGGTACGAAGATAGTTTGAACCCTGAAGAAGAACATAGAATCCTTTTTATCGCGATAAACTGTAGCCCACGCGGGTGAAACCGCGGGGAACAGCTAGTATGTAGTATACATCATGGATGTACGCAGAAAAAACTTTTATACTTTGCAAATAGAAATTTCAAAAGTAGTGAATGATATCTACTATACCAGCTAGTACGTGGCGCCATCAAGCTCTGTGAAAATTGAACGATCTTTTCTCTCGTGCTTTTGAGCGCTTTCAGGTACTATGAAGTGGAAATCAGAACCTCGATGTGAACACAAATCGTATTCTTCGTTAGGCGACTTGCTACGCCATTCGTAGACGCTGTAGAGATGTAGCTAGTTGTTGTGTTGTCGTAGCAATCATGCTACGCTCTAATTGGTGTCTTTGTAATGCCCGGGCCACACTAAGGTTAAAGTCAAGGGAAATGTCAATGCCTATCTTCGCGATAAATATTGCGTCAATTATTAACGCTATTATGTGAGTGGCTACACTTGAACGGTCAACGTGAATGCACTTGAATTATCGGCTAACGTCAAACGCCAATGTGAATGCCGTTGTCCAATGTCGTGGCCACACTTATGTCAAACGATAAACATCACGCTATTGAACGGCATTTCCCGTGAGTGTGGCCCCAGCATAAATGAATATAAAATATATCTATGCGAAAGTAACTCTTTCTGTCTGTCTGTCTCGCTTTCACGCCTTGAACCGAACCGAACCGATAAACCGATTAAAACCGCCTGAATCGATTTAAATGAAATTTACGTTTATAATAAGTTATTATAGTGAGTAGTATAGGATAGTAGAAAGGATAATCGTGGATGGTTTTGTACTGAACACTGCGACAAGAGAAGCTGATCATACTCGTTTTTCCAAATGTGTACTACAACAGTAAATGTTTGGGGTATGTGGTGTCGACCGTACAACTTAACTAGGATTTATCTGCAGCTTCTTTGTACATGTACTAGCTACTAATTGAAATTGCTTGTGTTGTTTTCCTTTATGTACATTTTCTCTGATGTACGATTTAAAATTTGAAACAATAGAAATGAAATATTAGCAAATACAATACAGTAATTGTCGGCGGTGAAAACGTCCATTGTTCGAATTCATTAATTCGTATTTGACCAACACGTTTCCAGACGTAATTCCGTTAAGCCCGGAACATACCTGAGCGCCACGCCGTGACTGCGAAGTGTGTATTATTGCAGTATCTGTAACAAATAGTTTACTTCGTTAATTATCATATACATAGTTACTTGTCTAAAGCGTGTCAACTTAAACTGCGCTTTAAATTTCCATGTACTTCTTAAGCTGGCCATACACGGACAGCCTGAACAGTCAGGATCAACTGCTTCAAGCTGCGACTGCATAGTGAACTACTGCAACTGCTCGAGCGGTTCGTGTATGTACGTACCAAGAAGTCTGTAGTTTACTATGCAGTCGCAGCTTGAAGCAGTCAACAGTCAACTGCTTCAGGCTGTCCGTGTATAGCCAGCCTTAAGTTTAAGTGGAAGAATAAAAGCTACACAATTAAAAATATTATCAACGAACACACACAACTCACAACACATAAGCATTTAATTTTTTATTAGGTACAATCCAAGTGTAGCGTGGTGCCACCTTCAACCACGTCGTCACATCAGGTGATTAGTGGTCAAACGCTACTCTGTTAGAAACAAAAGAAGGCTTAGGCTCAGGATAAATACCGCAAACACGCGTAGGCGTTAGTTATTCTGTGACTGTTGCATGGTAGTCGCACCTAGGTTTTGTTACCTATGTGTTTCTTGCGTAAACATTTTTATTATTATATCTACTTTGCAGTCGTACAGATCGCTCATTTGTGCTCCGAACGTTTACGCTTAACCACTGGGGGACTTTTAGCGAATGTCTGCTAATTAAACATCGGTTCGTGCGCGCGGTGGCTTAACATAACTTTATGTGAAAGTCAATCAAGTCCTGATACGTTGCTTTGTTGACTTATGTTCACCCACATAAAGCTTTTCTTAGATAGATAGATAACGCTTTATTGTTTCACCACAACAACAGTAAAATACAACAACATAAAAGGAGAGATCTTAGAGTGTTACAATGGGCGGTCTTATCGCTTAGAGCGATTTCTACCAGACAACCTTTGGGTGGACAGAAATAGTAAGAAATAAAATGCGGTTAGTGGTAAATTCATATACATAAAAATAAATATATACAGTAAAATATAATAACAATCTTTTCTTTTCATCTATGTCTCAAAATAGTGGTTAAGTTCCTAAGCGATTTCTTTGAAAGCTGTATTTATTTAAGGAAAAGGTTTTTATAAAGTTGTTTAAAATATGTAATTTAATCTAAGAACAAAAAGTAAAAGAGTCCGTACTCAACTCGCGCGTAGGTACTATCGTCGAAATTGCACGAATCTGATTTCTGAAGCCCCTAGAGCTAGACATTTTAAGTCTTCATATCACAATGACTTGTTCTCTTCTTATATAAGACAACTATGATACAAGTTCGCCCGAAGCACAACATCCATTCAGACCCATGTTAAAAGCATTGTTAATGGCCTTTTAGGAGAAAATTCAATATCCCTCGGCAAACTTCCATTGATCTTTTGGTAAGAAGCTCTTTTTGTTACGAATACTGAGGAGGCTGCCGCTTGTTTTTGATACACGATAATGGAGGGCTGACCTTCATTCATTGTGCATATAGAAAACAAATTAAATGAGATCACTGTTGTTCAACCAAAGTTTTTTTGACAGGTTTAAGAAGCTGTAAGAAGTTAAAAAAAGTCAGTGCTGTAAACGAATCTGTAAACGTACAGGGCTAAGTGACGGCGAAGCGTTGTTATTAAATTTAGTACTTTCAAAATATTTTAAGTTCACGTAGCTTGAGAGCGTTATGTCACTAAATATAAAATAATCTACTTATTGACGTGACCACGTCTTATAATTCGATAGTGCCGGCTGCTCGCACGAAAAAACATGACTCATGCGGCGTTACCTCGCTCTGCGGCGTTACCTCGCTCTGAGGCGTTCCATGTAAAGCTTGAAGTGCAAGCGAGAGCGCGGAACGAGCGACAAAGAAGCACAATCGGCCAATCGACGTTGTCACGTTTAACTATCGTCAGTAAACCGACTTTACAGACAACCAATTTTTTTTAAGACTTGTAAAAGCCAGCTATTGTCTTGATTGTGTTGAGGCAGTTAGCAAGTACTTATTAGTAGAGAGAAATCTATTTAATGTGTATTATTTTCATCACAAATTCAATTTATTTGTGAATTTACAGGCAAGTTTCAAGAAGTTCTTCGAATGAGTTTAAATAGAAATTCCTGCAAACGGCCAAGAACCCTTGAGTTGGAAGGTGCTCTAGTTAGCTGAGTGTACTGAGAAGAATATTTAGCTGTGCCCCATGGTTTCACTTGCATATACTATAGCTTATTGGAATAAAGTCTCCTGTGTCCTTTTTCACAGTGCAAGCTAACTGCATACTAAATTTAATTAACAGTTTACGCATGAAGAGATAAAAAGACAAACAAAGAGTTAGAAGGATACAGCTAAATACATTTTTGATCCGGTGAAGTGAGTTTTCTAATTGATTTGTCCGTTTATGCTGGTTTGACGATAAACTATAAGCAAAAATTTCAGAATTTAAAATGGGGATAAGAAATTCAAAACAGGGTGCCCGGAGTGTTAAAGGCTTATTTTTACATTCGTTTTTTTAGTAGTATTCGTGTATTTAGGGTTGTAAGCCAACTTATAGACAGACAAAGAAAATTTCATACTTATTTACACATTTATAAATACCCAATGACACCCATTCAAAAGAAAAAGCCATGACTTGTAAGGTCTCATGTCGAGACGAACCAATGATGAGCTAAGTACGAGTACATGTTGGCAAAAAGTCTAAAAATAACTTTATTGTGTTGAAAAAGATCTCGAAGATATTTTATATAGTAATAGAAATAACTCTATACCTTTTGTCAGTTGGGTAGCGGCAACCAGATCAAAGTTATTTGTTTGATGGTAGTAATTAGAGCTTATTCCTAACAATGCTGGCTGGTTTCAATGGTTCGCATTGTACTACTAAGTGGATTAAAATAAGCTGGTTTGAGAGTAAAATTAGGATCAAAGTCTACAAGGCTTATAAATTAATTGGTAAAAGGCAGCCTTATAGTAAAATCTCTATTATAGTTCATGATTATAGTTGAGATATGTAGAACGATCGGAATAAAACGGTACCAATAACTTGAAGAGCAGAAATGGAATCCCAAATTCTAATATATACCAAATTTGATTTAAAATAAATCATTTGTTCATCTACCAGCCTACCACAGCCCAAAGCCAGCAAATATCCCGATCTAAAAAAATATAGTGAGTTTTATAACTGCCATGGCATGATTTTTTTAGTACCACTTTATTACTTTAGTCCTACTCGATGGTTCTATATTTTATATTTTTAATAAGTGTTTCTACTGATTCCAATGAAATTGCAATTGCAATTAAAGAGATTTAACATCTCTTAAATCAGAATGACGAGCGCAGGATGTTGAACTGTTGAAGTTCAATAGCGCTTACCATCAGACGAGCGGCTAGCTCATCTCGTCAATCAGCGTGGTAGTGAAAACCATGGGGCGCTGCTAGTAGCTAGATAATTAGTATACATATTTACTAAGAACTTAAGCCATTAAAAGCCAAGCAATAATATTCCCCATATTTTACCTACCTACATATAGATCTATACTAAATATAATGTGAATATGGTGAAATAGTTTTGGTTAAGAGTTAACGTATTAACGGCATCGCTGAGGGTTCTCAATAGCGGCGACATAGTTGTGGATAAGTGAGGGTATATTAAAGCATTAGACTTTAGAAGGACGAATGGAAATATAGAGGTCGATATTATCTAAAACACTGAGAGCAACAGTCTTGTGAAAATAACTTTGGCTGGCATTGGTCGGAGTCTAAAACAAGAGTTTAAGTTACTTATTAAAATAATTTTAAATTCACTAAGTAAATACAGTCAGAGACAAAAGTAGCTGATCATTCTCGATTTTCCAAATGCGTATTGGATTAGTAATGTTTGTTTTTTTCTTACTACTTACAAGGTAGCGTTTGACCTCAACTAAGGGGTGATTCGGTCGAAGCTTGGTGTTTAAGATAAGAATATCAGAAAATGTGGTATTGTTCAGCGAATTTTGTCGTTGACCGTACATACATAGATATTTTTTACTCACTAATTATGTTTCAAAGTCAAACTTTCATGCCCTGAAAAGGTTGAGCCAATAACGATAAGGTTAACGCTTGGCCACATAAGTGGAAGCGCGAACACTAACGTGGCCGGTTATACAATGCATTCCAGTTTTTTTTAATGTCATATAAGCCTGATCAGTGCTTATTGTATGATACGCGGTTTTTAATTCTAATGTCATCTAACTACGATATATTACACTATACCTTTTTTCATTCATTTAATGGTTCGACCTGAATAGTAAATTGTATTGCAAGGAAGGAAAATAATATTTTACAGCACAGGTACTATTTTAATCCAGAGGAGGAGAAATATTCTAGCGTTGAGCGCTGAGAGAGATTCTAAAGTAGAACCTAATCACGACGGATTCAATATACACCGTCCAAGGAAATAATATTTTGCAGACGAATGATATACTTTTAATTTCCTTCTGTGAGAAAAAGAAATGAGAGAGAGGGCTCTTTTTTAGATACAAGTCATGAATATATATTTATAAATCTCAGATTACAGAACGAAACTGTAATCTGAAATTTCTCTCTGCATCGAAAGTCTCTTGGAGACCTACTTTGCTCGTACTTATTTAAGAACCAATCAGCGTTTTTCGAATAGATGTTACGAAAGCAAAATTAAAACACAGTTGGAAATAAAACCTCGATTAAGAAAGCAGTGTCTTTAATATTTTAACCTAATCTTAAAGGTGTATTCCATTGTGGCCAATTTGCTTAATCAGAATTCTGTAATCGGGTCGTACATACGTTTTTAATTTTAAGGTTAAGAGAAGGATGAAAAGTCTTATAAATAATGGCGATTACTTTGGTCCCTTATTTATTGCTCACCCATAACGGTAACCACCTGGGCGCCTGGGCTGACAACTTTTATGGGCCATTATTACAGAAAGTAACCAAACTCGCGATTTATAGAAACCGTAAAAATTAGATTTCACTGCCTCTAAAAGGCATAGCTTAATAAGAGCAATAATTGTTACATCACGAATTAAGTTTATGAGTAAACTGTGAAAAGAAGTAATGATACATGAGAGCCCAGTGACTTTATCAAATGTATTAATTTTGTGTTAGTATAATATTATCATATCTCTTTTCAATACTGCATGTATAAGGAAGGAAGTAGAAGAAGTTTGTGCAAGGGTTGCATTTCCTTTCACTTTTTTATATTTTCTTCTTTATCCTTTTCTATTTGTCATCTGAACACGCTGTGCTGCTAATTACACAGAACGTTGTATAAAACCTCGACAGTTCTGATATTTTTGTTTAAATACTTATTTGTACTTCAATGAATAAAAATAAAACTACTTAGTAGCGAATCGTTTGATAAACCCCGGCTGCCCAACAAACTTCGTAAATGATTAAATATTTTTGCTATGTAGCATACATTAAAAATAAATTTGAGCACGTAATTTTGTTAAAGAAATTCTAAGAAGTCTCGAGATCAAAAAAGTTCCATATTAGAGTAATATTATTTTTATTCAGTTGGATCAAATACCAAGGTAAGAAATTAATTTTAATTAGGTACTACAGAAGACGCCTACCCGTGCGAAACCTGGCAGTTCGCTATTATAACTTAAAACAATTTGTTAGTAAAACAGATGTGACATAAAGATAATGACCGACATGACATAGCTCATGAGTTTCCGCTGCTGGGACACAGCCCTTCTCTCAGAGACAGAGTATGGGCCGTAATTTCCGTAATATACCACACTAGTCTAGTGTGGGTTGGTGTTGCATGCCCTAGAATGTAGTTAATTGTTCTTGAATTATGATAGTTTTTTGCACGATGTTTTTCTTTAACTTACTAGGCTCGGGGTCGTAGGAAACATGTAGGGTTTATACTTTTATCGATAAAAAGATCATGAAATCACATTTTTATTGGATGACGAATTCATACCTTTGGATGTATTGTATGATGTATTATTACATTTCATAGAAATCTAATAAAATTTATTACTTTCAAGCCGAACTTGAATTCAATCTCAACGCCGACGCGTTACAAGAAAATACTCTTGTAATAACTCTTGATATAACCTTGCGTGGGTTCGAGTGTTTATTCAGAAAGCATTATGATGTTCAACGTAATGAATCTTACATATATGATGACTCTTTTATTTAATCTTAACATTGCAGAAATAGAGCTTAGTATAGTATTAGAATTAGGTTTTATAACAGGATAATTACCATGTACCCGCTTCCTCGCACGTTTTTTGCTTACGATGACTTTACCATTTTCACACAAGTCACTCGCAACTCGATTCAAATCTCGACACACAAAACTCACGGTATCCCCTCGCGAGCTATGACAGGTGCTTTTTCTGCTGTCACACAACCGCACCACTGGATTCCAGGCACTCGACAGTTGAAACCCGTCCTCTCGATTGAAGTTAAGTTAAGTTATAAAACCTAATTCTAATGTTTTTGACCATGGTAGTTTAAAACTTAGTATAGTATATCCACAAAGGCTCAATAATATTTGACTTTCAGCCACTAATTCCCGTCCTCACCGTTACCGTCTCCGTTTCACAAACAATTTGAACTTCCGGCTCGCCATGTCAACACAAATACATGGTGACACACTCCCTGCTAATAGACACCATACGTTTCCACCTCATTAGAATTTAATCTCTAAATCAGGGCACTACAACCTTTTCTAGCGTAAACGCTGCTAAAATTAGGCGTACATGGAAGTGTCGACTATCAGCATATATGAAACTGTAGGCAAATATTCGTATAGGCACCAAGAGGCATAAGTAAGGTCCTTTACCCTTCCACAAGTAATAAACCGAGGTTTAAGTAGGGTGTTGTAGTTATTGCGGTGTTAACAACTAGTAAAATGCCGGTGTCAGTTTCAATTAAAAAGTTATTCCCAAAAAATAAGAATTCATAACATCATCATCTCGTTTACGAAATTATGCAATAACGAGTTATGTCCCACAGGACTACACTTTAAAGCAATAAAAAGTATTCTAAGTCTTTCCCCAGGGTTTACCATATCAATACTAAATTTATAGGCGTGAAAAGGTATCAAATAGACAGAGCGACATAAAGAGTTACTTTCGCATTGACAATAAAAGTAAAGATTTCTTTCCTAGAAACGAATAAGCTTACAGTTGAAATGTATCATACAGTATTTTTATTTTGAGTACCTAAGGTTAAGGAAATAGTGTGGGTTGCATTAGACGCGTCGTTCGTTGGAATCCCCGCTGACAGCTCTTAACAGGATTTGCGGTAACACTGCCACGCTGTGATTCGGCGTATCGCCACTTCACCACTGAGTTGACTTCAGTGGCTAGAGCAATAACAATGTTTACCCCTTTTACTGTTATTACGACGGGTATTTTCTTTTGATTTAGATGTGTAACTTTTTTGAAATTATAGTGAACATTTTCGGTGAGTAGTCTGGATCCCAGCAGTGACAGCGTTATTTGGTTGATAATGATGATGATGTGTAAAGTTCTCCAGACTGAAAATAATGATGAGCTTGAGCTTTCGGTGAAGGAAAATATCGTGAAGAAACCGTAGCTTGGTGGTATCGCATTCTCTAGTGCTCGCCTGGCTAGCTGCCACCACAAGTTAACAAGTAAAGAATCTGTCACCAAGACATTATCGATGCTTTCTAGGCATAACGTGGTGTCACCATCGATTAAATCGTATCGTGGTCAAAAAAAGAACAATAAAAAGTCGCAATATCCTAATGTCTCATAGCTGGAGAGTTGTGATGTCAATGCACATTATTTCATTGGATTATGAAGTCTACATATATGATATATATGCTTCAATCTTTGTATAAATTTCTATTTGCTTACATTTATGACAAAATTTTGGAATATGGTGGAACACCTCAAGTTTGAAATATTTGCGGTGTACACGAGTTCTGACACTAACGTAATAAACTGATTCAATCACCACCTTCGTCCTCCAAAACTCGATGTTATCTACTCTCAACCCACATCCACCTACTAAACTAACACATTAGTATAGTCAGTTACCTGATATAAACCTACTCTCTCTCACGACATAGTTTTGTGCAAGTAACATCTCTATCGAGTAACTTAATAACTTATCTACATCTATAGAGAAAAACAATACAAGAACGAACTTAACTTGAACTTAGTTACTATTAAACACACGAAAAAAATATCAAGTAGGTAATATGTTTTATTATTTCTCTGTGGCGTACATAAATAAGGAACTTCACATTTCAACGAACTCTTTCAGCCCACGCGTTGTACATTTTCTAAATAACGGGATAACACAGCTATTTTTTGGCGCTAAGGCAGGCTTGTATTGAGACAGGAACTGTCAACAGCGCTGGCGTGGTTGTGGTTCCGTGTAAACACAATTACTTGCCAGTCCAGTGCTAGCAAACAGCGCTGGATAGAATAGCACGTCGGACTATTTGCCCGCCAACCAGTGAGCTCTGACCGCCTCACCAAGGACGGCCCAGTGACGCAATTCACTGGCCACAGTAACTGTCTCAGTATAAACCTACCTTTAGCCGAGGCTTTATATTGACACTCACGTAGACATCAAGATGCCTACGTGAGTGTCAAATCAATTGGGCCATCAATTTGTTCAACACTGACTGTAATAAAATCGTTAAACGTGACTTTTCTAGAGGTTCCCAAAAGTACTTGGGTATATAAAATTTAAGCAAAGTGCAAAGTACTTTAATTAAACACAAAGGGGATACGATAGCTGGGTATTGTACCCAGCTTGTAACTGGGCCACAATATCATCTCATCATCAATAAATTTATTAACTGATGTTGATGAAACACAATAATAGTATGAAGCCAAAAAAGCTAGAATTCGATGGGTATCAAGAACTGCGTAGATTGGGAATCTACAACAACCAAACATAGAACAAATATACTTGAGCTTTTTTTGCTATTGTCTAATGCTTGTCCCGTAGTGGTAACTGAACCCACGCTTTGTGTCCGGCCAATCACCCATTGTGTCACACACCGTATCAAACTAAACGTACCTACATAGAAAATAGGAGTGCATAAATAGATACATAATCGTAGACACATGAGACATGAGTTGCTTCGGATTTAAAATTAACTTCCATTGTCATATTACGTAACTATCTGAACTCATCCATAGTATTATTAGAAGCAAGAATAATATACAAGTTACACATCGGAAACTTCCTCTAGAAACTACGTGTAGACCCCCAAAGACAGCCAGAACCACCAGAACTTTGCATTGCAAAGTTCTACGTGCCGGGCTAAGTACTAGTAAGTAAGTAGTTTGTTCAGTGTTTAGTGCAAGCGGCTTATTTAGTGTTTAGTAAAATTCACGATTGGTACAACTCCCGTTTAGTGCTTAGCCAAATACAGTATTTAGCAGCGCAGTGCGTTCTATTTTTTCTGCAAGTAGCTCCTCCGCACGTCCCGCCATCACTACTCACTTGTTTTTACTTCTACAGATAAGCATTTGACCACAAGTCACCTGATATCACTTGTTTAGTCACGCATGTTTAGTGTTTAGTTAGTTTATGTCAAACAAAGCCCCTCTTTTGCTTTTGTTTGTAAAAAAATTTGAAATGCTCTAAACAGCGAACTAAACAGTATGGGATATCGCTGACTAATCAATAACGGAGTACTAAACACTTAGCTCTTGACTAAACAAAGTGTATGTCAGTCATAGTATCAGCAGATATTTCTAGACCATGTGAAGCTTATTAGATTGCTTGACAGGAACATAACCTAGCTAACATTATACCGACGCCATTTTGTACACATGTTGCATTAATTTTTCAACCCATTGAATATGGCGTGTTAATCGTTTTACGATCATGAATAAATCTAGAGAAATGTGTAAAGTGAGTTATTGAAAACCTATTTTGCTTTTAGTTGTTTTTTGTTGAATAGACTTGAACGATTATTATGTTCTACAATTTATTTTGTTTGTGTTTGGTCTACCTAACAAATGACATAGTTGAAATTAAAAATGATATGTCTATTATAAGATTTTACATACTAATGACATAGTACTAGACCGAGATTTTGAGACAAGAGTTTGAGTCATAATAATTAGCTCATAATAATTACATCAGAAATACTTTCGAAAACGTTTAAAATAATTGCTTTTCGTATTGACGACGACATACCTTTTAATTGTTTTTTTGCAAATGAAGTAGCGATGTAGGTACATAGCCTTACTCCTTGGTAGGCCGTGACTTTTTTAAATATAGACCACCAGCGACCTGCACCGCTCGCGTAGATTCTCATTTTTTTCCATACAAATTTAAACACCTCATTTGACTTTCTTAGGGGATGATATTGAAAATCCTTTCTTAATATAGAGAGTATTATGAAAGGATCACCTAAGTTGTATTAGGCACTTGCAAAATTTTATATATCTAGACTCACCGGTTTATGCTATGTGTTGATTGTCAGTCAGTTTTCAATCAGCGACGAGACGATTTTTTAAAGTACTCATAGCTAAAACGTTAGCATATATAAGTTAACACTAGTTTTTAGAATCTATAGTAATATATGTCTTGTCTTAGCAAAAGTTAATAATTACATGTATGTACTTAAATTCCAAATCAAAAAGTTATGAAAGATAAAGCCGTAGAAATGATTGAAACGTAACAATAGGGGTGACTCTTATTCAGTTGCGTTTGTTGTATAAATTAAAATATACAGGATGGTGACTAAGAAGAAATCGATATAAGCCTCTACCCGATGACAGTAGGTAGTATGATTTTTCGAGACTGGTTGAAAGTAATCTTTATGGGTTGCCATTTTTCGACGCGATTTTACGCTCTTTGCATTTTTAGGGTAACTTTTTGGACGTCATCGTTTTAGTAGACGTTTTTTTAATGCGGAATATTTGATAGATTGCGTTTGCTGTTTTGTTCTATAGCCTGCGTTTGACCATTGTCTTAACTGATGATAAGTTAAGATAGGCGCAATCCTATGCAATCAATGCCAATATCAGTTATCACCAACCTCAGTAAAGTTGTCTCTGTTTTAGTTAGTAGTAATGAAATTAGAGTTCATGTACCTATATTCTACTGAAAAATATTATTAGCCATGACTAATAGACGACGCACAGCCTAAACAAGTTTGTCTACAAGTAGAAGCATGAAAACTGGAGTTTATTTTATAACGTAAATACCAAAATATCATGAAAGGTTTGTTTAAAAATCATCCAAAAAAATCATTCTCTAGTAATAGAGGCCTAGTATGATTCAATGGAGTAATGTTTGAAAGGAAAAATATATATCAACAATTTGTCAAATATTTTCTGTACGATTGACGTAAGAAATAAAAAATATCAACATACAGGCGGGCGACGCCGCGGGGTAAGTCGCTAGTACCTAGTCTAATAAACATTATTTCCTTTGACAAAAGTTGCAGGAGGAAAACGAACAAAAATAATTAAAAGTTCAACAACTTCGTCTAATTATGCTAAGTTACATTAGTTCATGAACTACTGCTTAATTAAGATAAACCGATTAAAATTATTATGACTGAACAACTAAAGTATTCCTTTGTGGAATTAAGCTTGCTCAGATTAAAGGGATGACGGGTGTTTGCCTTACCTTTAGGTATTTACCTTAATAGTTCAACACATGTTTGAGCACTTTATACGCAGTTTAATTACTGTGCCGAGCAGCGAAACTTTACCGTAACGATTTTAATTAAATTAATTTCATGACCGTTTTATTCGAGCTGTGATCAAATCTCTGCTACATTCATAAATATTCGGAAGTATGTTTGTTGGATTGTCTTTCTTTCACGCAACTGAGTAACAGTACCTTTAGTACAAGTTTTGAAAACGATAAAAGTTTTGGTAAACGTCGACGTTTACCACCGCCGACTTGTCAAAGTGGCAACTCGATCTGCTTAAATTCAAAAAGTAACTCAATAACGTTGGAATATGATTATAACGATTTAAAATAACCCGTATTAACGATTTCAGTTCCTCCGAGTCTCAGTAAGATTCGCTGAAAAAAAATTGTATGGAACAAACGAAAACTTTTCTAGTTTTTGTAAACTATCAAAACCTTTACTAGGGGTACAGATCGTGTGATTTTTTTGTATTGAGATAGTTTATGGGCTATTACTTAAGCTCTCTGAGAAGGCCAAAGTCCCAGCAATGGGAACGTTATAAAATGGGGCTGTTAATGATGCTGGAGAGAGACAAAATGTTTATCCTTTGCAAAAGTTTTAAACATATTTTTAAATAGAATTTTTAAACTGACATAAAAAAGGAGAAGGTTCTCACTTTGTTTAATCAGGAATAACATAACTTCCCTGCATATTAACTGATTTTAATAATTATTTTTGCTAATAGTTAATTGACGTTTCTGAGTATGGCATTAAGTCGTCATTTTTGTGTAGATTTTGACAGAGCTTATTGCTAATTAGCTTTGATTGGCGTCTCCGAGTGCGGAAGTAAGTAACGTAATATTTCAGCAAAAGTACCTTTAACATAAACAAATATGATGTAAGTAGATATAATTGCCTACCACATCGTAACCTTTCCTTCTATGTAACTTTATCCAATCCAAAGATATAATAAGCTTTTAAAACCCCGCATTCGTGACATCTATGTGACATCGCAGTATTCCCCAACGCAAACATTCTTGCCAGTGGTGGCGAGGACGCGACGAAGCGGGCAAATAAAAAGATTTGGAGCCACGATGGGATTCAGCAAAAATATCGCAAATATTTTGATATACGCTGATTTTTATTTCGTATCGTTGAATCTCCGAGGTTACGTATTCTGTGATTGAAATAAACGTAGCAGGTAGATGAAAATGTTTTGTTGTTACAAACTAATTTAACTTCCTGTGATGGAGTTGACTAGAACTTGACAGGATTTTATGCAATGTTCAGATTCTTCTTTTTATTTCTTACAGGGTAACCTTTAAGTCATATGAAGGTTACACCACAATACACCTGGAATGGGATCTGGCTCTCAAGTAGGGCTACCAGAACACATCAATAGCTGCTTAGCGAGACCATCTGAAATTGTATAGGTATTTATGTTATATCGTTTCGTTTGTAACAGACGAAAATAAATTCTCACACCAAATTTGCTTCAGTACATCTCAAATCTCGCTTATAATCCTTCCACGAATCCTTAGCTGCGTATTGCCAATCCCTTTATCAATAGGAGGGAGCGGCTTGTAAACACGCAGAATTGGGTCTTTGCATAAGCAGATGTGACAACCGTTCTGCCAATTTCTTTTATTGCCAGTATTGTAACGTATGTATTCAATGAATTTCAATACCGCTATCAGACAGGATAGTAAGAGGTAAAATGTGTATCTATCGAGGTAGATAACGCTCGAGTTTTGTTACGTAAATGGTTTTTCCTTCACAATATATTTTTATTTACGTATGTGATGAGCTAGTCGCTCATCTGATGGCTTGCGTCACGTTTGCCCATTACAGTTCGGTACCACTCAGAATATTGAAGATTGTCAGTAGAAAAACAAAACAAAAATCTGTTTTGAACAGAAACTCTAAATTCTAAGATATTCATTATTATCGTTATCCTCTCCCGTGTCAAAGGCGTATCGTTTTACCGTCAAGTGTTCGGTCAAGTTGGGAAGGTCGTACTTTGACAAAGAGGTAGCTCAAAGAATCCAACTTGGATGGACAGCGTTCGGGAAATTTCGTGACACATTTTTTTTGTTCAACATGATGCGGAGCCATATGATTACGACAAAAGTCATAACTCTTGAATGAAAGTCTTGATTACTGATGGTACTGAGACGTGGTCGTAATCTGTGCTGTAACCCATCTATCTAAGCTCTGAGTAGTCTCTCTCTGCTCTCACAACCAGCCATGGAGAAAGCCATGCTTGGAATTTCTTTGCATGATAAAGTCCGAAACGAGGAAATTCGCTGAAGAACCAAAGTCACCGACAGCTCACAGAATTTGTAGTGAGTGGCAATGGACTGACCACATCGCTTGACGAACCGATAATAAATAAATAATCGATGGGAAAGGAAGGGTTCTCGAATGGCGAACACGAACCGGAAGACGTTCCGTAGGTAGGCCTCTACGTGGGCCGAAGACATCGTAAGAGTCGATGAAAGCAAATGACTAATAACCGTCTATTGTAGCGTTCAAAGGGTGAGAAGCCTATGTTCAGCAGTGAACGTCTTCCGGCTAATGAATGATGATGTTCGTCGAGCTGAGATTGTGTTGAAATTTATATCAGTAATTCATTAAAAATATACCTTACAATTAATGTAGGTAACGTTGACCATCACTGTTTTATATAACCCACCCACATTCTTTGTTACTCGCTCAAATGAAAAATTAATTTTCATTATTATTTTAATGCATGCTGTCCTCACCTGTCAATGCTGTGACATTTGGTTTTAAGCTTATATGAATTGTTATAAATCTGCGAATGTATGAGTGTACACTGTGTTGGTGAGCTAATAAATAAATAAATAAATATTCTGGACAATACTTTCACAGTAGATAGATGGATAACGCTTTATTGTCACAGTAGTGATACTCTTACCTCCAGAATACTTTTTATCTGGTATAATATGTAATTCAATAAATAAACAACATTTATTAAAATAAAATCTTTCATATTTTAATACAAAAACAGTATCTTAAGCGACTGTAAAAAACTAAGCCCTGACCTACCCAAAGAATGTCACCTGTCTATTTATAAATACGAAGAGAAAAGATTTTTTAATATTCTTAAGTAGACATTTTTACGTCAAAGATTTACGGAGCCCAGTCCTCAGGGGTTTCATTCAGTGACATTGAGACATTTCTGTTAATGGCCTTAGACAGCCTATTTTATGGTACCTATATCTATTTTATTTTTACAGTTGGCCTCAGGGTACGCGTTTCTTAAATATATGAAGCTAAATATATGTTTTGTAGATGTTAGGCCTCCCACTAAGTGGACTGACGACATCGTAAGTAGTGGGGGGCCGAGAGATGGTTAATAGACGTTCATGGTGGCCTTTCAAAGGGGGAGGCCTATGTTCAGCAGTGGACTTATTTCGGCTGATAATGATGATACAACAGATGTTTAAAAAAAAGTAATGTATCGTAATGATATTATGCATGTAATGATGTTTAAGCCTTTGCCCTGTCAATATAGAATGCAGGAAGCGTGGGCGTAGTTAACTTGAAATATAAAAGTTTAAACAGAATTTCTTTAAAAAAATGTGTGTTGTATGTACCTACACAACATTTTCAATTCAAATTTATCTCTAGCGCGAGTTATAATACCTTATTCCAGGATCTAAAATATATGATAGAAGCCGGATTAGTGTAAGATAACAATATGATGTTTTATCTTTTTGTTAACAGCCACTGATATTGTATTGTACAGTGGTTCGCACGAAATATTAGTGTTTAAAAAGTACAAATTTATATCTTTATTAACAATATACAATATACTGTTTTAAACTACCATGGTCAAAAACATTAGAATTAGATTTGAATTGAGTTGCGAGTGACTTGTGTAAAAATGGTAATATCATCGTAAGCAAAAAACCTGCGAGGTAGATAATCGTAGATACGTCTGCCCGTTATAACATCAACAATCCTACCCGCAGAAACTTTTAGTATTCTCGTGATCATGGCGCTTGCAACAGTGCCAAAATATCGAGAACTCAAACAAAAACGAATACATGGTAATTATCCCGTTATAATACCTAATTCTAATTTATTTACTACATCTGAGACTGTAAACATAAAGGTATATAAATAGGACAACTATCGGATACATTTGCTTCTGTCGACGTGGTTTATATTTCGCGACAGATTCTTATTAAATAAAAATTTGCATGTGAAAGGAAGCCAAAAATTCAAAAAATAATAAGAACCTTTCGACCCAAATATCAAGGCCGAAAATAAGCGAATTTTTCATCTCAAACTTGTAAGGTTTTCCTATTACATTGACTGTGGGACTCCGAGCCGCTTTTAATTAATGAGAAATTAAAAAAGGTGATACAAAGCCAGCTTTTTGGAGACCCGAAATACTTTAAAAATAAAGTCATGAATGACTAGTGTAGTAGTAGTAGTGCGCTGATGTAAATTGTACACAAACCTAACACACAGACACTGAAATCAGACAGTAAAGTTCATTTTAAAACACAAATCGCTGTTTTCAAACATTCCTTCTGACTACAGAACTCTACAAAGCTTGTGGTCCCAAACACACTTGACAGAGTTTTTATTATAATTCAAATACATGAATATATTATTGCCAAAATCGTTAGACTGGCGACGATTATTTATTATTATTATGATAATCACCACGTAGCCCTATAATTTCCAGGTCAAAACGTTGTACAAAACCGTCGCTTGACGAGGTCAGACGGCCGCGTTTTCAGGAGTTTTTCTTTGATTACTAGAGCGTAAGGCGGTATGGTGTAAGAGAAATACAGGTGTGACACGGTCGTTTTTTAAGTGCGTCAAAGCAAATTCTACTAAAGCATGATTAAAATTTTTAGTCAGGCCTCTTTTTCGTTGCAAAACAATAACAAAAGCGGTATAAATAATGATGAATCATGGCCATACACTTTAGAATCACGGGAAAAACACAATCATGATGTGACATATGCTTTATATGACTCATTGCTTTAAATACAAATACATTAATTTGTATATATCAGTTCTAAATAAGGAGAATTGTTCTCTCATGCCGTTATTGCAATAAGGAAGTTAAGCCCTAAAATAAATAGAATACATAAAATATACAAGAACAATCAAACTTTTTTCCTTATTTCAATTATACACATGATGATTCATGAGAATATTACTTGACATTGATTGGTGAACCTTCTTAGAATAGAGATAATTCTGAACCAACTTTATTTACTTATACATTCGTACAACTCTATAGAGTTTCAAAAATCATAAGCCGCTTGCAATCGACTAAAAAAATGGCACGGAATATTAATTGCGCAGATAATATATGACTAGCGCATTACTTTACTTGTTTTCTTTTGTAAATGATTTAATGTTCGCATTTCTCAATAAACATATTTAATTTATGATATAGTCAAATCATAATGCTATATACGAGAACATACCTATACCTACCATTATCATAAATGAAGTACCAGCCATGTAATCGAATTTCGAATACTCACTGAGTAAGATCAAACGGTGCTACAACGTTGTTTTGGGTCCGCGATCAATAATGAGATTTTTATTAGCTCTATTTGTAGGTCTGGTACTCCTTTGTGAGTGAAGTTATTTTCTTTGGTAACAGCTTCGTAGAACTGAAAGACTAAGAAACAAGTTTTTCATAAATAAGGTTGATTTTAGCGCTAAGTACGAGTAATATAAATATTACAGTGAAACCTGGTTAAGTGAGACATCAAGGGACCTGCAAAACTGTCTCATTTATAGAGGTATTCCACTTATCCAGTGTCTCAGATATCCAGTTATAAATAAATATCTGTCTCATTTACAGAGGGTTCTATTAATAGATGTCAGAATACAGGTTATTTCAGTTATTGAGGTGCGGTTATTAAATAGAACATAAATAATATAAAGAGGAAAGATTTTTATTATGTATGTAACGAAAACTACTAAACCAGAATCAAAAACCCTTTCATCATTAGAATGCTACATTGTCCGTGAGTAACATAGACAATATTTTTATTTTAAAAAAACATTACATATATGTATCTACATGTGCGAAGCTCGGGCGGGCCGCTTGTTACAAATAGTTTAGTTCTAGTATTTTTTTTTGCGTAACTGCGCTTGGCTATTTTTCGTGCAAATTGATCGTTTTCCCTTCTTGGAAGGTAGCCTTGACCAAAAGACCACAAGTCATCTGATGTGTGGTTGAAGGTAGCGTCAGGCTACGCCTGGCAAATTGAATTTCAATATTTGTTTTCATATTGACAGAGTAACATTCAATCTCAAACATTGCATTCCATGTTATCCGTACGCAAATATTATTTCAGACAGAATACCTACCTATTTATAGC
The DNA here is from genome assembly GCA_931315375.2 of Opisthograptis luteolata. NCBI lineage: Eukaryota > Metazoa > Arthropoda > Insecta > Lepidoptera > Geometridae > Opisthograptis > Opisthograptis luteolata. Next base: position 5,047,606 of record OV928047.1, on the reverse strand, counting down.
ACAAGGTAACTGCATGTTATTTTTAAAAGCTTATGAATGGTATAACGAGAGTTGGTTTAGTCGAGGGTTAGTTTGTAAATATTCCTAACAAGCAGGTTATGTTTGTTAAATCATACAAAATGCATGGTCAACATCGTTGTTTCTACTGCATAATTAGTTGTAATCCCAAAACTACTACTTCAAAATACGAATAATATAATCACGTTTTATATAATAATATATGTTGATTTAGCAAAATGAGAAAAATTTTGTAGATGGTATTTCGTAACTTCACAAATTAGTAAAAATAAACAAAAAGCAATATCACAGAGTAACTGGTACACAAACTTAGTTTCTACTCATATTTTGATATTTCATATTTTATTTAGTAAGTATTTTATTGAGTAATGAGACGATCATGTCGCTCGCGTGATTGCAAGAGTTATATACGCTTGCTCTTTAGAGTTCAGTGCCACCCACACATAAAAATCCCAGCAAAAAAAGGGTTTTAAAAAGTAAGCAGTACAACCTTTACTATAATGTATTACATAGATAGATTAACTCTTTATCCTCTATTCTCTTTATTCTCTACATTACAACACAGAAAACTAAAATACTAGAACAATAACAAATCTCTTTTGGTAAGTACCTAATAAATTATCACAAAAGTATTTAATTGTGTAGTAGTGTATGTTTTCTACGTTGTAAATAAAACATTTCTACTCGTCAGTAACTGTGTATGAAAGCACTCGCAAATGTCAATACGTTGTCCAATTATAACTTCCAGTACCTTCGGGTTTATTTTTCCAGGGCGCTTGTAAAAATGACTAACGCAACTTTCGTACCCCTACCTACCCCTTTCACGTATCGCTTGCTCCCTCGCTAAAAAGAAAGGCCTGAGTCACGTATGACATTTGAGCACAAACCCGTTTAAGGTATTATTAGCGTTAGTATTCCCTTATGTGCCTACGCTGATAGCTTTCACTCTATGGCACTTTAATAATAAAAAAACAATAGTTCTCATGACAGCAGTTGTGAAATCTAGCTGTGTAGCATGCAGAAAGAAGTACTTATTGAATGCTGATGCTGAATTGAAAAGACCCCATTTTTTGTTGTTAGATTGCAAACTACCAAGCTTGTACTAACGAAGTTTAGTTTAATGATAAATAGTCTTTCTTTTTACAAAGTTCAGTTGATAAATGAAGTTACTATACATTTGTGTTCATTTGGTAATTCTTTTTATCGAGAAACAATATTTCACAAAGGCAGATGAATTAAAAATATTATAATAAAGAAACAAAAGTTAATTTAAGATGAAATTAAAACCCAAAGTAATGTTTAATGTCTTCTTTAATTTCTAAATGCAAAATTTCTCTTTATTATCTCATCTTTTTTTTCAACAAGGAGACTAAAAATCCGAGGTGAGTTGTCGTAGTCATTTTTTATGGCCATAACTTGGCTTAAGTAAGTACCTACGAAGTTAATGTGGTCATACGTTAGTGTCGAGTTGTATGGAGCCTTTGCAATTTTTTGTTATGATCCATAATCTTGTATACTCAAAGTAGATGTCGTCACAAAAGATGTATTACGTTTCTGGGTCTAAAACACCTCTATATTTGTTCGAGCACTTCCAAGGGAAGTTCGTAAAACATAAAAGGTAGTGGAATCAGTGCACGATCGTCAAGCGCCTCTGAGATAAACGAGAGCCATAAAAGTTGGGTTCAGACGGATGACCGGATCTCAGTTTTACGGCGATAATATTATCGTCCCATTTATATCGGCTTTATATCGATTGAAACAACTGCCGCGCGAGCGAACGTCACAATCTGTTGCTTCTGTTTGCAGCTAAGTACTGGGATAGTAATTGAGACAATAAAGCTCTGTACACAGGCAACCAGTGCTACGAGAGAAAAAGAAAGCCTTTTCAAAAATCTGAACAGAATCATTTCTGAGAGTGCAATAGGGAATACAGTATTCTTATTTTCATGAAACAAAAGTGTTATGCTTTTGTTTATTATTCTATATCTTGAGTTGCTTCTTCTTTTGTAATAGAGTGGCAAGACAAAGAAGCTCCGCCTGTTTTTGTGGTGTTTGATGGTAAGTGGCCACCGTCTCCTCTATTATATGGACATTTTTAACACTAGGGGCTTTGCCGCTGTGTTACTGACCCTGAAAAACTCCTTTCAATATCTAATGCGTTATTTTTTCAGGATCCTTTAGGCTGGTATCGCTCTTGAAAACAACAGGTAGTTACAACAATGGATTGAACTGCTTCGTGATCAGTGAATTCATAATACTGTGGTCTCTTCGGCTTTGCAGTCGTTTCCATCGCTCTAGTTTGTTCCAAGCTTGTCTTTCCAGTTATTGAGACAGCAACGAGTATTTTCGTATTTCATTTCTGTATCCCGCCTGTATTTGTTTTATTGGCGCGCTTATTGAATTGTTATTTGTTTGCGTGGGTATTGACTCAGCGCGGCACAAATTGTTGGCTCAACTTTAACTGGAATTAGTTTTCGAGTCATGATGTGAGTCTTTCAGGAGCCAAGATGGGATTGGCTTATGCTGTTGAAACCGTAATTTTTTGAGGTTTCACAGAGTTATTTTGATATTCAAAAGTACTTAACATAATTGAAAAATGTGCAATAGGAGAGAAGCACTCACTTTCAACTTCATAAATACATTTACTTATTTGAAAGTTTGTAAGTGTAACGATATTAAATATTGCGCTCATCGTACTTTTTGTGAATTTATAACAGAATGCCGCTTGTTCAGGCAAACAGAAACGACATAAAAAGATGTGGATCTTCTATTTCAGAGGCATTACCGAAAAGGATGAGACTTAATTTTGGGTGATGGCTGGCTGCACACAAAACATTATCTGTTTTATTCTAGGACGATTTATGGGGTTTTAGTAGTAGTAGGAATAAAAGTTTCATTCTTTCATTCATTCATTCCTAAAAAGAAAAACGAAATTCTTCCTCTATGGTCCTCAGCGTCTTGCGCAATGATGCAACAAGTAAAGCCTGTAGGTACCTAGTTGTTTCGACTAAACGAACTTTCAACAGATGGTATTCTCGTATCTAGGTCGTATACCTAGAGTATGTACGTTGAACGGATTTGATGGTATACTCGGAGAGATTGTATGGGTTACGGGTAAAGTAATTATGTGAAGTAATCTTGCGCTCCTTTGACGGTATTGTGTCTGTCTTGTGAATAGAAATTTGCACAATAATGGAGTAGGTACAAGTTCAGTCTTGATGGATTGGTGAGCGGAGTGAGAGACACTAACAAAACAAATTAACAAATGCTGTAGGCCGACCGATAGGTCTGTTTGTTTACTTTCGTGTGTGTTTGTGTATAGGTTGAAGTACCTATACACAAACACACGTCAAAGCTACTGGGTGGGTTACTCTGACTATTGGATTGGATAAGTAAGATGTAGAATCTAGAACAATGATTGGGTTTTTAGTGTTTTAAGTAGACAACAAATCTCCCAAAAATTTCGACCCAAAGTCTGTCTTGGCCTCCTTAACAAGCGCCACTTCTTCCTCTTCTTCTTCTGAACGATGTCAGCCCAGTTCAGAGTCTGGAGTTCTCGTAGGTTCGCATCCACCACGTTGTTCCAGCGGTATTTAAGGCGTCCACTAGGTCAACCCAAGTAAGAACGCTTTTATGTAGATTTATTTTTAACTAGTATTGTTTACAGGTAGTAAGATTCCCCGCAACTTCCACCGCTCTTAAAAGGCGTATGTGACGTTCCTAAATATTGTTTACTTATTGAGCTCTAAAATAAAACATTTTATTGGTATTCTAGCTTAGTTACTTACACAAACAATAAACTTTGTAACTAAACTTCACCTAAGTGTCGTCAATATCGAACATTGAATTTTCTAACGTATCTAAGGACACTTAAAAATTCAGCGATTGTTGAGTAAAATCTGAATAAAACATTAAGTTAACTGCGACCTTCGTGAAACTGGTAGCGCAAGAAAAACTGGCAGAAGATTATAATATGATGACACATAAAAAAGAAGAAGATGGCGGAAGATGGTATATGATGAACTATGATGACACATTGGCGGCGCGGGTGCGACGGTGGAACTTTTCTTTTGTTTCGTTGTCGTTGTTTGACTTATCGATAATATCACATCACTAAATAGTACCTAACCAAGGGTAAAACCGTGGGCGTTAATACATGGGGTACAAGGTACAGCTACTTAAACTGGAACGCTTATTGTTTGTCCTGAAGGTGCACCATTTGCTGCTCCTTAAAAAAGATTGAGAAAATGTTTGGCAACGAATTCAATTTAGAATCTATTAACAGTTTATTATACAAGATCAAAAAACGTGTAAGATCAAATCTTCTAAAACTTCACGTGCCTAGATAGTAATATACCTACCTAGTAAATGATGATAGTCAGTTACTCTGTAAGAGGTTTAATAAAAATAAGTAGTAACAAAAAGTAGCTACGTAAATATTTATAGGCATGAAACCGCTACAGTCGGAATCCAATAGCAATTAGGATGTTTGATCGAATCGTCCCAATTTAAAAACAATCCCATTTTTATTTGGGCTTTTAACGAATCGCCAGGTTTATTGGTACCGTTATGGTGTTTCCTAAAATTGGAATTGTTCTGAAAGCTTCTAAAATGTTTAGTAAAATATTTGGTTTTTAATTTAATTTGATCACAAATTAGTGACGGGGTAAGTCTGGTCTATAACTTAAAATATAAGAAAAAAACTTTAAAGCTGCTATAAAAATGTATTAATCTAGAATCGAGAGGTTTATATGGATCAGCGTAACCCAAAACACATAGAAAAACTAAATATTTTTGGCCAAAAATCTTTCGTAAATGTGATTTGTATAAATCTGTCTGGCTTCTGGAAAAACAGCGATTTTCACCCGGGTCACGTCTAGGGCCCAAGGGGTCGATTCACGATTAAGTAGGTACAGCTTTTGCCATTTGTGGTAAATCCTCTATACGCTTCTAAGGGATGGTATCTCAATCTCAAACCGGTCCCTCTTTTAGAGAAACATTTGTTGGCTCTCTCAATCATAACTTTTAAAACAATGATGGTTTTTGAACCTTGAAGTGGCTACGGCTTGTAATCCGTAGGTCACGGGTTTGAATCCTACCTATCCTTGAGCTTTTGGTGAAGGAAAACATCGTGATGAAACCATAGCTTGGTGGTAGGGTATTTTTTCTAGTGCTCGCCTGAATAGCTACCATGCACCCACCCTCATGTTAAGAATTTGTCGCCAAGCACCTATTGTATTGTTGTGTTCCGGCAGCCCAACTTGAGAGCCAGTTCCCAATCCATGTGTAGCGTGGCGCCATCTTCAAACGCATCGTCACGTGACTTGTGGTATGTAATGAAAAAAAAACTTAACTATAAAAATTAATGGTTAAACGAACTTACCTTAAGTGATGTTCGACCATAATTATACTAGACGTTGCATTCGAAGATATTTATTCACTTTGTAGTATCCTATTTATTGCACAGGGCGTTGCACATAATTTTTAGAGCTGTAAAAATAAAAATCAAATCACAAAAATATAAAGTTCACTGTTTCTGAACGATACCTTCCATGTCATAGGCAGTGCTGTCATCTCCGTCATACTTCATTCTTTCAGAGACACTTATCTCGTTTGTTAGTTGTATGGGCTTTAGTAGCTGGGTTCGGGTGGGACTATAAATATCTTCGAATGCAACGTCTAGTATAATTATGGTCGAACATCACTTAAGGTAAGTTCGTTTAACCATTAATTACACTTCGACGTTGCATTCTCGATATTTATTCACTTTGTAGATGTTTAGCGCTTTCACACAAACGAGATAGGCAGGCAGGATTCTAGATAGAAAAATAAAAAGATACATTAACACATATAAACGAAAAAAGTGGAGTGATTATCCACATTATTATGAACCTTATGTTCAACCTAAAACCAATAAGTCAATTGATAATGTAAGCCCAATTACCGTTATTAGCATTCTTGCTTGAATATATTATGAATTACCTTTGTGAATGCAATACTAATAAGCTTCCTGACCATCCTGTTGTTCATTTTATAACATGGACAGAACTCCTTATAACTAGCCGAGGTAGAAGTGTAACGGCTACTATGTGCCGCAAATACCAGTATTTGCACCAAACTATAAATGTAAGTATGTCTAATGTATATGTGACTTGTAGTAGGAGCAATGGATTATCTCTTAGATGTATGAATTAATTTCTTTGATGGAGGTAGCTCTTAGGTGCCATGGCATCTATCTAAAATGATAATACTCTCTCTGGATATATGTTTTCTCTGTGAGGTAAAAAAGTATAACTAGATTAGGCACCAAAGTATTTGTAGGCGAAATCAGTAATTAGTCTATTTCTAGTAAGTGCTTCTAGCCAAATATTGATTTCCATTCGTGCGACTTACTTTAATTTCGCACTCGTTGTATAGTTGACAACGCGAGGAAAGGCACAAACTTTTTGGATATGGAATCAAAAGCTTAACTCTCGTTTGGATAAAATTACTACAAGTGATTGCGTACTAGGATCTCATGTAGATACGTATTTTGAATAGCAAAGTTTAATTCCGTAAACTTCTTTTGTGAATCTTATAATTTGGTCATCTAAATAACACATTTACCTGATATTAAAACAGAAGCCGAACGGCGAGTCTGTACCTGAATGATATTCAGAGACGAGAATTTGAATCCTATTTGAGAAAATAGGAAAAAATATGGTAATACTTTGAATTATTATTATTATCCCATGTGGCTTTATTCTCGGGTCTTTGCCCGGACCTTTATTAGGCATTGGCGGAGCCGTAGCCAAAGCTAAGAGGCCACGCTAAGGGTGAAGTGTACTATTACAACAATGCTAAAAAGTTATCTGAGTTCTTATTGAAATTATTGATATCCAATTATTATTATTTCTGAAATTATTATTATTATTATTATTATTTAGTCTAAGTTCAAATTATAATTAATTTTGATACCCCTTGGAAATATAACTATGTTTGGTTGATAATACCTTCGAAACCAGGATATAATGCTACCAGAGAGGGTGAAATGGATCAATCTTCTTTGGAAAAATAAAAATAATAAGAGTAACTAAAGGCCTTCTTAGGCCTATTAGCTGACCATGACTCCCGTGCAGTGGCTTGATCAAAATAATATTTCTTAAAAATACAGATAAACTAGAATAGAAGGAAGACGTAAAATAAATGAGTTTCCCAATCCAATGAATGCATTGACCATAGGGTCCATAAGGTCAGGCTATGCCAAAGGATCTCTTATCCGTAATAATATGTATATACCATCTAAAACATAAATGTGAAAAAAGTGAGACAAGTTTAATATTGTGATTGTATGTTTGGTTGTCAACTTCACATACAAAACAATTGTGGTCTAAATGGGTGCCCAGTTCTGTGAATGAATCTGAAATTTAATGAATTATAAGAAAGTGTATAACATGCATAAGTAAATATAATCATCTGCTTAGTTTTTTAATGATGTAAGTGTTTTTTTTTTTTTTTTTTAATATTATATGCTTCGCACAAATATTCTTGTACATAAACATCAATTTAGGGACTCCAAAAAACAGTTCGTGATTATGATCATGATAGATCACAGGCACCTGGAGCCAGGTCCCATTCAATGTTTTGGTCCTTTATTAATTAATATATATTATTTTGTACGTATATTAAGCTATCTTTGCTTAAGCTAGTGCAAGATATCTCTGAGAGTATATTAGACATCTTCATTAATGCAGACAACAGCGGTACTCTGCCCATGTTTATTCTGTTAATCCTTAGCAAAGCATTGAAGGCCAATGTAAGCTGATTTCAATTCTAATAATAAAGTATGCTAGTTGTGATTGTGAGATCCCAAAACAAAAAACTCACGTTACAAAAAAAAAACACCCCGCCCAATAAGGGAGGCACCTATGAAGATTTCTAGAAGGTACTTACCACTGAGTTAAAACATTATTTTTCCCAAGACGACTCTGACTTCGAGTTTGATACATTTCTCATATAAATCATTCGTAATGTTATGCAGTTTGTAATTTTTCTTTCTATACAAAGAAAACTGCAGGGTAGGCTGAGAAAAGTAACCTAAGGTACAAAGGTTAAAAAGGTAAAAAGGTCCTGATTGTCAATCTGCTTAATCTGGAAAAATATTTTGTTTCGTCAGGTATTTTTAAGTTTCTTTTTTGTAAACTTTAAACACATATAATGACTTTTCTGTAAATATGTAGTATTTCAATGCCGAAATGTGTGTGTTTTTTGTTCCAAATCAAAATACATTTTTGCTTGTTTTAACACAAATCTTAACCTTTTGAGAAAGTTTAATGAACCCTCTAAGCAAATTTTAAATTATGGTCATTAATGTGTAGTAAGACATCAAAATAACACACAAGTAACAACAGATATCGGTTTCTAAGATAATTACCAACTGGTACAGAAGCCAATGACAAACCAAAGGATGTCATTGAAAATCGTAGGTTATCTTGAAGTTTTAAATTATGGATAGGAACTTAAAATTATGGTTCCTTGATGTGGACATAATGTATATAAAAAAACCTTACTTGGTAAATATTAGCTGTGTGGATATCTTCCATTTTAAAGTCTTCAGTTGTTATTGTCCTTCATATTCAAAATGAACCTGATGTCTAGAGATGTAGGTAGAACGCCAGCCTTGCTAAACTTTGAATGAAGGCCAGAGCTTTCTCAAATTTTTTCTTTGTAAGAAGTTTAGTTTTTAGCATTTATTTCAATTTTCTATCCAACTGTATATATTTCGTTGTTTTGTTGTTATATAATAAAAGACAAGTGTTTTGTGTTCTTGTTTTTTGTTTATGATTTATGTCCCACAGATATAAGTCTAGAAAATGACTGGCTTGTTTTAGCCTTTATAAGGAGTTTATCCCGACTCTTTAAGTTCGTGTATAAGACTGCAGAAAATTCTAAGTTGAACCTTGGTGCCCTCCGTAAGCTAGGTCTTCAGGTATTAGGGTTTCCTTTATCGTGGTTTCTTCTGCCTTTACACTAGGATTCTACCCCAACGTTTAGATACCTTATCATAAATCGCCCACCAAATAATTCATCTTTCCGTACTGGATCTATGAATGCATTTTGGCTATAAAAACTCTGGTGCGGCAGACATTGGCTTTTCGCTTGAGCTGGGACATGCTAGCTGCATCTGCAGTATCTGTACCTAGACCTGTCGGAATAAATGTACGGGATCTAACCCGGTTATCATCATCAGAAGACCATTGTCGCGGGTCTGGTGTCGGTGACCTTGGATGATTATGGTCGAGCTTTGTCTGGTCAAGAAGATCCAGCGCCATATCAGGTTTTGTACGTATTCACGCTTCACCTATATACTATTTGATTCAACCAGCTGCATGTGCAGTATTGAAGATTTTAAAGTCATTGTCCGTACTCACGTTACGCCTCTTGGCTGTATGATTCAACAAGCTGCGTGTGCAGTATTGAAGGTTTTTAAAGTTATTGTACGCACTCGCGTTACTCCTTTAGACTGTATGATTCAATAAACTGCGTGTGCAGTATTGAAGGTTTTTAAAGTCATTGTACGCACTCGCGTTACTCCTCTAGACTGTATGATTCCATAAACTGCATGAGCAGTATTGAAGGTTTTTAAAGTCATTGTACGCACTCGCGTTACTCCTCTAGACTGTATGATTCCATAAACTGCATGTGCAGTATTGAAGGTTTTTAAAGTCATGGTACGCACTCACGTTACGCCTCCAGACTGTATGATTTAAAGTCATGGTACGCACTCACGTTGCGTCTCTAGACTGTATGATTTAAAGTCATTGTACGCACTCACGTTACGCCTCTAGACTGTATGTCATGGTATGCACTCATGGTACGTACTCACGTTACGTCCTATGACTGTATGATTTAAAGTCATGATACGCACTCATGGTACGCACTCACGTTACATCCTATGACTGTATGATTTAAAGTCATGGTACGCACTCATGGTACGACTCTAGACTATATGATTCAGCAAGCAGCGTGTGCAGTGTTGAAGGTTGCAATACGCCACCGGAGTAACTCATTATCAGCCGAGCATCATGCAAGAAAAAAGAATGGAAAAAATCATGAATTATGTGGGTAGTTAGAAAAGAAAAACTACGCAAAAATCATGAGGAAAAAATATCAGTTATTTTCCAAAGTATGCGCCTTTTCCCTAAAAAGGAAGGGACAAAGGCAAATTTACAGATAAAACTAACACACAGTTAATGACCACGAACTAACCTTGATCGTCCGAACTAGTTGGCGAGTTTCGTATCTTGCGTTCCCAACATGTTATTTTTCGTCATTATTTGGACTTATGACGATCTTTACTCCATAACACTGCTTTCAACTAACTTTTTCACAAAATTTCCAATAAAATAACGAATTTAATCGATAAGTCGAAGCTGCGACGCCCGCACATAAAAAAGGAATGAAGTATGACGGAGATGACAGCACTGCCTATGACATGGAAGGTATCGTTCAGAAACAGTGAACTTTATATTTTTGTGATTTGATTTTTATTTTTACAGCTCTAAAAATTATGTGCAACGCCCTGTGCAATAAATAGGATACTACAAAGTGAATAAATATCGAGAATGCAACGTCGAAGTGTAATGTATAATAGCTGATCGTCGCGGTTGATTGCTGGAGTGAAAATAGTTTGAGGGTTTGGTTGATGACGATGCAAATCTGCATAATGTGACCTATTTTCATAGGTACGGTCGAGATGGGGTAAGAACTCGGTATTGATGCCTTGTAAGAGAAGTGCGGCTACTACCGCGCTAGTTTCTTTCATGGCAGATGTTCTAGAATGACACTCAAGTGTTGATCAATGCTTGAGTAGCGATTAAGGGCCGGTTTTATAAACGTCCGTAAGTTAAATGTCATACCAAATTTCGGTAAGTTTGATCTGTGTCTGTGTCAAATTGTAGTACGGAAAATTTGACAAACAGTTGACTTGCAACAAAGGTGTTATGAATAAATAATTTGTATTTGTATTTGTATTTGTTTATAAAATGACGTACTTGTATGAACTGACAGCGTCAAATCTGCGCTGATTATCGCTTGAGCATCATTCTAGAATACGCCTTAGACTAGTTCATAGCGAAAAAATTATAACTGTTTTCTTTCGTTAAAATCTATCAAGTATTTACAGTTTTCCTATAATTCAGCTACGCGCTCCCCACGGCCTTAGTAGGTACGATCCTATATGGGAAAACACGATTTCGCCATATTCCGCCTTTAGCCTTCCATTAGGTTCTAGGTTTCCGTAGTCAAACTAGAAACACTTATAGTTTCTTCAATACCTACAAATATACATCCGTATGTAGGTATCATACTCACTACAAAGTACCTACTACTAGTAATTTTTATTACTAGTAGTAGGTAATTTTTATTACTAGTAGTAGGTACTTAGTAGATACGGAGTTTGAATAACATATCGGTCCCGCACCAATGTCTAAATCTCTATTTCCTTATAAATGCGAAAGTAACTCTGTCTGTCTGTCTATCTCGCTTTCACGCCTAAACAACTGAACCGATTTAAACGAAATTTGGTACAGAGAAAGCCTAGAGCTTGAGAAAGGACATAGGCTACTTTTTATCGCGATAAACTGTAGCCCACGCGGGTGAAACCGCGGGGAACAGCTAGTAATTTTTTACGTGAATTAGTTTTAATTTGGTTATGAGATTACTTGTGTATTTTATTTAGAGGCTTTTGTCCAAGCGGTGTTATTGTAATGGAAAGTTTATTATCATAGAATTTGTAAAATAAATACAAATTATTATATGTAGGTATTAGGTAGGTATAGGTATTATTTTATAAACGATTTGGATTCTATATCGTGATTGATAGATATCAAAAACACAAGCATACATTCATAAAAAAATTCAAATGTGTAAACTGAAAAGCAACAGAAAGTCAAAACCACAACTCCAAGTTACTAATGACGTAGTGAATACAGCCTCCGAATGGTCTATCTTGTCAGCAATCAGTAAAAGAGATTACGAATTCTTTTGATGGCAATACGTTTGATGACATTAAATTTGTCGGGAGTTCACCGCCTGCCTCAATAAGGACACGAGCTTTTGGTATTAGATGAAATCTTATTAAAAGATACTTTGTGCGTTTCTGTTACAAAAGAATATCGACTTTTCGTCCGATCTTACTACACACATGTACAAGGTATATATCTACTAGGTACCTAAAGGTACAGTCTGGGTTCTTGCGAGCTATATAACTTGCTGCTGTTTGTATGAACGGTGGCGGTTGGTGTCTTCCATTTTTTTTTGTAACTGAGGGATGAGACGAGCTAGTCACTCGCCTAATGGTAAGCGCCACGCTTGCCATCTAGAATTTTGAAACCCTACGAAAATCCTGTGCGGCAATGTACTATGTACGGATGTACGTCGCTCTGAGATATCAAATGATAAATTGTTTTGTAATTTCACTGAAAACATTTCGCTTCAATCCGGAACGCAATAATTGTTTACACACTGGTAAAAGAGTAGTACTTTTCCAGGCAAACTCTACGAAATAGTACTTAGATGCGGTCTTGTAGTGGTAGTTATCTAAACACCCTTAATTTTGGACTAAGTAATTCGCTAGTAATTTTAATAAAATAAACGAAGACTAGGGTTAGACTAACTTTAAAGAAGTAACCGAGTATCAAATTAGTTTTACCTAATCTAACGGTAGGAGTAGGTAAAGTTAACCTGACTAGTCTGTGCTTATTCATAAGATATTTATTTTCTATTCGAGAAGTAATCTCAAAACAAAACACAAAAATCGAACCTCCAGACATTTTCACAAAAATGTTCGTTGAAAATTCTGTTCGAAGTATTTCACCGAATTTCCAAAATTCCGTATCAAGCTTTACAAGTTTTAAAATACTTGGTCGGTACCAAGTATCTCGAGCCAACATTTTATCGGCGTGAAAGGGTTGTTATTCGAAGCACTTACACTACGAAAATATAAACAGTTTCTACGAAAAATTGACTTGGAGGGCCACTTTCTGAACGCTGACTGGGTTGACGGCTAATCGGAGCAAGCGAGTGTTCACTGTAAAAATAAACAATGTATTTCAAGCTAAGCCAATTTACATTTCTTACATGAAGATTATAAAAATCAGACTCAGTAGCATTACAGTTATCGGTTCTGTTTATATGACCAGCCCACTGCCACTTCAGCTTACTAATTCTGCAGCGACGAACGCAGTGCATTGCGGCGCAGAATTATGAACTGTTCAAGTTCAAAAATCTAGGTTGTACTGAACAATAACGGACGGGCGTCACGCATGCCCAAAAGGCGAGTAACTCGGTCATTTCGTCACTCAGACGCATAAAACATACATTATAGTAGCTTATATACGTATACCTACCTACCGCATTTTTACAATCATGTTTGCGGCTTGCCATTTCACTCGTCGCTCCCTCGCCACTCGCCGAAAAGTTCGACGAAGCGATCGTGTTCGAGCACTGATCCAAATTACAGTTTACACTTTTACGGGGTATTCATTAGCACGTAAATAATTTGTGAGTCGAGGGAATTGGCAAGCACGCTATCTATACCTAAGTTGTGTTCGTGAATCGTCTCGTGTTTTTCCTCGGTTATCGCAGTGTATACAATTAGTAGTTAGTATTAAAAATAGTCACCACCACATAATTTTTAAGTACCTACTACCATTACATCCAAAATACGACGCGGTAGCCTACGAAGCTATAGCAGTCCCGGGTTCGAATCCCGGTAAGGGCAAATATATGTGTGATGAGCATGAATATTTGTTCCCGAGTCTTGGATATTTCTATCTATATAAGTATTAACTTCTCTAAATAAGTATGTATATCGTTTTCTAGTACCCATATAAGTTTCGGGCTTAATTTGGGGCTAGGTCAATTTGTGTGCAATGGACCCTTATAAACCTGCATTGCCCGAAGACGGAACGAAATTTTAAAGTAACGTTTCGTTTAATCAATTTAACAGATTGAAATGCTAAATTGTTTTGCCTTAAAGCTTGCAATTACAGCGAAGGGTGCGAGTCGCTTAATGCGACGCGGTTGGGAATTTGCATGTAAACGAGCGGCCGTGATTGCGTTAGCGCGACCGTGGCGCCCATCGGACGCACCGCACTCGGCGATCACTACATTATAAATGACTTGCTGCGCCCACGGCTTCATCCGCGTCTACCCACAGAAACATTTTCAAGGGATAAAAAGTAAGTTATGTGCTATTCCAGTATTAGTCCACTGCTGGACATAGGCCTCTCCCAAGAAACGCCACTGAGCCCGGTCTTCCGCTCTTCTCATCCAACTACTGCCAGGCACTTAGCGCAAGTCGTCGCTTCACCTTGTCGCACGAGGACGTCCCACACAAAAAAAAACAATCAATCAATCTATACCTAATCTGTATCTGTGCCAAATTTCATCCAGATCCGTTTAGCCGTCCTGGAGTGATTGGGTATCAAACATACATACATTCATTCTCACAATCTTTCACATCTATAATATTAGTAGGATGGTAGAACTAGCTTTTGCCCCCAGCTCCGTTTGCAGAAAAATATTAATCTCACAGTCTTCATTCTCGTCATCGTGTCTAAAATGCTAAAAATCGAAGTTACTTTTGTAACTCTTTTTTAACTAATGTGAAAAAGGAAAAGGTTTCAAGTCTGCGCATATTTTTTTTCTGTGTATCAGTAACCAAAAAAAGGCGGACCAAAAATAAGAAGCTGGTCTCTCTTTTAAAATCCTACTAATATTATAAACATGAAAGTTTGTGAGTATGGATGGATGGATAGATGGATGGATGGATGAATGGATGGACATTTGTTACTCCTTCACGCAAAAACTACAGAACGGATATGAATGAAATTTGGAATGGAAATAGCTTATACCCTGGATTAACACATATGCTACTTTTTATCCCAGAAAAAGTTCCTGCGGAATAACAGGAAGACGGGGGTGAAGCCGCGGGGCGCAACTAGTACTAAAATAATAGTTATGTCGACCGTTTTTCTCCTATTATAGAATTAACAAGATTGTATTAACAAGTCTTTGTTATTTATAGAAATAACAAGGACTTGTTAATACAATCGGTAAATTAAAAAAATACTCAGAGGGCCTTCGAGCAAATATTATCTTGATTACTTCAATCGTTTTCTTTTAACGTTTTCAGTACTTTCAGATCGGCAAAGTACCTACCCCCTCAGTCGCCTGAGGGGTGGGGCTATTGATAACAGTGCCTTAACTAGGTTTGTCCCCACAGACGTTTTCGTGTAAATGTTTAAATTAATTTACACCTATTTCCTGAAAGGTCCTGGGATTGAGGGATTAGTCTTCACGTCCTAATATTTACTGCTTATCCTTTCATTTATTTACGCCACCTGCACCCCACAGCTGCACTTGCAGGGATTTTCGGGATAAAAAGAAGGCTGTCACTTTATCCATTGCGTAATGTAGCTGTATATTAATTTCAACCAAAATTGTCCTACCGCCTGATGGTAAGCGTTCACATTTGCAACACTAGCGAAAACAAAAGCAAAAAGTAACTACTCAAAAATCACAAACAGTAACAAGCAAAATAGTACTGGAGCGTAATATTTTCAGTCTCGCTCCCTTTTTTTCGTTCTTAGAGAGAAATATTTATTCATCCATTTTCTCGAGGCATTTTCCTCTGCCGCGAGTAGCAATTGTAATTCAACATTAATCAAAATGAAGACAAAAAGTACAGAACACAGAGGCCAACATAGACTAGTTTGTTTGTATCACGAAAAAAAAAACTTTTCGCGGTAAAACATCCAGCTGTCAAAAAGTTTGCAAATTTGGTGAAGCAGTGCAAAATGGCGGTTCCCACGGCCTTTCGTTACATTGTCTATTTCTTCACAATTCCATAGTGGTCACATGTAATAAATAGCATGCCACTTCGTGCATCTAGCAAATAAATGCTAATGCTAAAATGCTATTTGCCCAGACCTACAATATTTCAATAACCTCTTGAGTTTATTGCCAGCCAACTCGTTCTACGTTGATCTTAGAGTAACTAAATGCTCCAAGGTGTAGAGACGTGTGATGATTTTAAGTTACGAATCAACGAAAAGAGATTCAATCTAAAATTCAATCGTACATTTGGCGCTACGGGTGCGGCAAAAGATGGGCCGTGACAAAACCGTGACTAAAATACTAACCAACGAAAGCGAGCAAACATTTAAGTATACACGAAACGTGAGCTTTTGTGCTCTAAATTGCTGTGTTATAATAAATTGTATATAATGACGTAGTTTCGTCCTCGGGAAGGTGTAACACAGCTGAGCGTTTAGTTAATGTGCTGTCACTTTGTGACGACAAATGGACATGTAGGCGCAGAAATTGGACACGCTCTTGTACGTAACCTACTGGATATAGCTGTATGGAATAGAGATAAATCTACAGAAAGTTTCATAGAGCGATGGTAACGTGTACCTTATAAGGCGCCGACACTGAGTTCGAATCCTCTTACCCCGCACCTATGACTTAATAAGTTAAGTGAGGATTTACCATCGCTCAAAACGGTTAAGGAAAACATCATGTCCAAGAACCACCATTCAAGGGCATGCGACATCTACTAACCTGTACCGGGCCAGCGTGGTAGATTACGGCCCAAACTCTCTCTGAGAGAATGCCAGAATCCCAGCAGTGGGAACGTAATAGGCTGATAATGATGAAAGTTTCAAAGTGACACATTTAACAAAAGGACAGGTAGCGTTTTGAGATCAAATCATCTGATACTAAGCGGCAATGTGGTTGATACTGGCGTCACGCTATGCCTGGATTAAGAACTAGCTCTCAACAGAACAGCAGCTAGTATAAAAATAAAAACAACACAAAAAGAGTTCTCAGTATTAAATTGAAGTTGGCGTGGTTAAAATTAAAAAAAAGAGTTGAAAGTTTGAAGCTACACTCAAAAGTTCGTTGTTGGTGGATACGCTACGAGATATTCTGAAACCTTTTTAACAATTTAAATTTTAATTGATAGTTTTTTTAATAACGTACGCCATTTAGAACAAGTTGAAGTTGAATATTTTGTTTTAGCGCAGTGCAGCGTTGTTGTTGTCGCGCTCCCCCGCCATTTGAGGGAGCGGGTTTTTAATTTTGGGGGATGCCCAAATGCAAGAGAACCACTATTAAATATCCCTGATGCAACACAGTGAGAGATCGTAATATATCGTAAGACAACTCACCATAGTCCAGCTCAGGACCTCGTGTGACGGCGCCGTCCTAAATCCACCAAATTAGAACTACGCACAGTTCAGGTGCAACTAGTGATTGTCCGCACACCACTGTTGAAGCCCTAGAGTGCTTGGGGCTGCGATGAAGACGATATTTCAGTGCTTGGAATGTATTATTTCACAAAATAAACGTGGGTTGCAAGTTCATTTGAGAGATCGGTTGAGACTGGTATGTGAACCAGTGAGCGGCAATACGACTATAACTACCCTCACTGAATTGAGAAAACTATATCAAAAACTAATTTTTAATCTACCTACGTAAACTGTCAATATGTGCGTTCAGAAATCAACTAAATAATGCTATCAAAAAATATAACGAATATTTAAAAATTCAAATTTCGAATTGCGCGGCTTCAACAGTTTTCTTATTTATTACATCCCCTCTTATAGGCAGTGTGGATTACAGACGTAGTAGGTACTTAGTACAGCTATACCTACGCGTCTTTACGAACATTTTTCTTGGATTATTTTTTATCGCTGAGGTTCATACTTCTTATGTAATTTTAAGAACGTACCTGAAACAAGAAATTTAAATTGTGTTTAAGCATTGATATTAATAACAAAACACACAATTGACAGTAATCACACTATTTTTTTTTAAGAAAAGCGTAGTTACCTATGATTGTGAGTCAGTGTGTATGTTTGTAACATTTTCACGCTGAAACTGATTTAAGTGAACTTACTACTTTTCATCTCAAAAAAAGTATCTAAAAGATAAATAAAAATGAGTGGGTGCAGGTATTGGTAAGTACCTATTTATTTAACAATAAAAATAAAATAATAATTATTAAAAGTAGTTTCTTGCATAAATTATACGCTGCTGTAAAAACGCACGTATGAATTGCAAGAGTTCATGTTCTTGTTCCAATTTCCAACATTGTTCAAGTGAAGCACTAAAATAGTTAATGATATCTCACTGGGAAACTTCAGACTATTTTTTTTCTACGTTCAGAAGTTAGCTTGAAGTTAAAGTTCAAAAGTTTCTACAGAGTATAATGCAACTCACCACAGATATAAAATCAATGCAACTGTACATAGCAACAGAAAAAGTCAAACATCTACTTTATATCTTCAAATGTATTCTGTGGATTATTGCATATTGCTGACAGATGAAACAAAACATAGCTTTTGAACTTAATCTGTGGTTTGAAGACTGATAAACCCACAGACTAAATATCACGGTCAATCGAATTTCCTACAATATCTCAACCGCAATGATGAAATAAGATTAATAATAAGATTGTTTCATCATTGGTGAAACGCTACTCGTCGTTGAGCGTCATTCTAAAATACAGAGACTATCATTGGGCCTTTCACTCACTCGCTAAAAAAGGGACAATGACAAAGGCAACACATAATTTGTTTCTGCATACATACTTAGCTACGTAATAATTAATCACTCTATGCCACCTGAAAGTGGGTTAATCCACATATAACGTGGCTGCCCGACTATTTGATACAAACAAATTAGTAGAAAAGAACAACTACGGAGCTCTACAGTCTACAACTATTTAAATGCTAAAATTTTTTGTTAATTTTCTTCATCCTTGGTCAATTTTTGCCTCATTTTTGCCCCGCATGTCGGACAGAAAAAGCTTCCTCGATAAGTAGACGCCTCCTGATTAGTTTAAACCCACTTGACGGTGTTTCATGCTGACGCTAATACTACTTCGACTATATCGCTATCCAATAAACTTTATTTCGTGTTTATCCGTAATGAGCAGTATTTTTCTCCCTAATTGATTGTTTTATTGTTTTCATTGGTAAAGGTATCGCCATCGTTTTGTTTGCCGTTTAAGGGGTAATTCAATATTGTAACCCATTATTTGCTTTTGAAACATAAAAATGTTGACTGTTTTTGTCGTTACCATCAAGGTTTGACGCAGGAAGCGTTCTGACGATTTTATTCACAAGTCTCTAGTGCTAGGATTTTTAGTACCTACGATATGATTGTGGACTAATTTAGCAATGGCTCTGCAGTCTCGTATGTTACTCGGTTATGGTTGCATAAAAGATTTTACTTGTTGTTTTTTTTCACTAAAATATCCCACTATGTCATGAGGACGTGGCGCTTTACCATCATCCGCTAGAGAGGTGCGGCAGGATGGCGTATATAGGCATCTATATAAACCGACATTCATTCATTCGAAGCCCGTTTCATGGCTAAAATATTCATTCAAATTTCCAACCATTATCCACATAGAAACGTTCCGTTTGACAAGTAGGTGGCTACATAAACGGCCCAGAGGTTCGTTCTCGATAACATTTTTATTTCCGCTAAAAACCGCGGTGACTCTTTGAATACAAAAGGTTCGTTTGGGATCAATATAAGTACATCAAGCAAATGAGAGTTCGATCGATGACGCGGTCGTCCAACGTTTCACTTTTTTAGGCGTTGAACCTTCACAAAACACTTCACGTGATCTAATGATCTGTTGCAGAGTTTTAACTTTTGTAAGTAAGATATTCTGAATTAACAGCATTATTTTTATACATAAAAGAAGTTGTCCTGACTGATAACTATTGAACATATCAACATAAAAGCCTAAACCACTGGTTTTTAGACAAAGTTTGGATGCTACATGCTTGGATGTTTGCATGTTTTAACGTAAACTAGGGTAAAATAGGGTGTCAAAGTTTGGATGGAAAAACTATATACGTTAAATAATAAAATTCCAATACATATATAACATATTTCCACGAGGCCTCGGCGCTTTGGGTTAATTGAAACTGTGAGGCATTAGGTACTATTTATTTTATTTCATCCATAAAAATTTAATTTATACCTAAAGTAATCAAAATCAAAAATAATAATCGAAATAGTAATCAAAAATCCTATCCAACTAATATTATAAATGCGAAAGTTTGTATGTTTGTGTGTAAGAATGTTTGTTACCACGTATCACTAGGTATAACTACTAAACTGATTTTGATGAAATTTGAAATAAAGATAGCTTAAACCCTGGATTAACACATAGACTACTTTTTTCCCCGGAAAAAGGTTCCTGATGCAGAAAATAAGAAACTCGAAGTTGTTTCTTCAACTTCAAATATTGGAAACTTCAACCAATACAGTTCCGTTTGGTTTAATCAAAATATTGATTACTATTTGCCCAATGAACTAATAACCGGGACCTCTTTGAAACTAATACGGGCCGGTCCAATCCAGTGGCCTGTCCCAAACAGACCTGGGGCTGAATTCGATATATTATGTTCGTTATTGGTTGTTTATTATTGTGGTACAATGTAGCAAGACTTTGATAAACAGTGATTGGTCTTCAAAGCTTTCTTTACAAACCTGTGCTTCAATGTTTCAAACCAAGTAATTAACCATTAAATTTTGAAATGTCATTTTTGAAACTAAAAAAGTTTTGTTATAAGTCTAACATATCTCTTTCCGTTTAAAATACTTCTTAAAAATTGTCAATGTGATCGTGCCAAAAAAATTACCGGCCGGGCGTTTCTTGCCTGTTCTTTTGCCGGCGTAACAGGCGTAGCTATTTTTAAGTTTGACGTTTTAAAGTGATCACAATGTATCCTATTGAATAAATAACTATTGATTTTGATTTTAATTTCCTGACAATAATTGAACGAGAAAAAACCTTATGCATTTGACGACAAATTACGCGATCTTAAGTGACGATTTGGTTGAAGGTGAAAACAGGCTAAATCTGGATTGGGATATCATAGTTTGTCACTGGAATTTTAACTTAGATTTCTACTACCAATATAGATGTGGGTCTATTGTGAACCTGTGGTGTGTAATAATAATATCACTCTGCCTTCATGAGATCCCCGCAAAAGCTGAAAAGGATAAGCTTATTGCCAGTACCTTTACTTAGCAAACCAGGTAACCTCTTCGTGAGTCGTTTCGGCGAACGGCAATATTAGGGAGGAGACTTGATCATTTTCTAGATCGAGGGTCTGACGCAAGAAGCAGTAGGTACTACCTACTTCTTGACATGGCATGTTTTATCAAGAGATTCATCACTGTGCAGTCCAGTGGTTTTGCCCTAGGGATATGGCCACTGATGAAGGCACTATATGGGCTTAAAGTCACCTAACATCAGGTGACTTGTCAGAGGCTTAATATGAACTTATAAGATGTAAGTAAATAAGGAAAGAAAATTGTTACGTACAACATTTGCTGTGATATTACATAAAAATAATTTAAAATGTACCTTGTTTTTCGCTTCCAAGAGAATGAATACCTGTAACTGTAATTGAAATTTTAAATTGCTACATTATTGTTTAATATGTATGCAGTAGTAGGTAATCTTTCAAATTCCTGATACGATTTTTAAAATCATATGACTTACAGAATGCTTTACTATCCCCGAGTGATATAATACGTTATACGTTATGTATTTTTCCAATCACCAAGTGGACGAAACCGCACGTAGAAAGTAATCGAAAATAAATTTTTGCAAGCTAGACTACTGTCTACAATTTTATTTTACTGTGACAACAAGGGAGGTAGAGGCCGTGTCCAGCATTAATATTTTCCCTCCTGATAACTGACGAAGCGGTCTACCTCCATATTTAATGTTTTAAGTGCTTTTTCGTGTACGTACTCTGTAAGCTTCTCTCGAATTCGCTCTATTTCGGATAGCTCTCTTTGTCTTATCACTTATGAAACTTAATAATTTGAAATAGAAACCTAACTGGAGGTACGCAAGGTAATTAGTTAAATTTACTTAATTTATATAGTGATATCAGTTACCTTGGCTTTAGATAACTTACATAATTAGTAGCTTAGAACTATGAGTACGTTGGCTTGTAGACAATTTTTTTTTCGAGTTTATTATGTGATTTACTTAGAAAATTCTAGTGCGAGAGGCTGGATAAGTACTTACCATCAGTGGACACAATTATTCGTCTCGTTACATAAAAAAGGCATTTCGATTTCATGTGTTGCAGCAATCATATCGAATACAAAAAAATCGATTGGCATTAAGATTTCAGTGAACAAAAGGGAACAAGGCCGCAAAAGTACTTACATTCCATATTTTTCTCAAAAGGTCTCAAGATCCCTTCCAATAATTTGACGGGCACTTTACTTTTACTCCTGGTGTACCGCCCGCGGCGCCACATTGGAGAAGTCATTAGACGAGTTGCGCCTGGTAGGCCCTCGTCGGACCTCGTCTTACTAGTATTTGCGAATTATTTATGTGCTTCTATTGTTATAATAACCTTTTTTGTTCTAATTAGGGACGTACTTCAAATAAAAATAGAACCTAATGTAACTTGCATGGTCACTGAGGGGGCACTGTCAGGGATGACCTCTTTGGAAAGTATATACCTACACACAGAATAGATGTAAGTTCTGCAATTGGACTATAGTTGGACCTATAGTACAACTATAGCCTATAGAACAGCAAAGATATAGTACTTTATAGCTAAACTTATGTCTCCGTGGTACACTGACAATGAAATTCTGACTTTCTTCTGAGTCTTGCCTTCCAAAGCCGATAACTTCCAAAATGTGACCTTTCCCTAGCTTTCATTAGTTTACCTTCGTTCGAAAACGAAACAACGAAAAAGGCCGATGATATAGGTAATACCTCATCATCATCATAATCAGCCCATTTCAGTCCACTGCTGGACATAGGCCTCTTCCAAACCACGCCACTGAGCCCGATCTTCAGCTCCTCTCCCCCAACTGCTGCCAGCCTTTTTGCGTATATCATCGCTCCACCTAGCCGGAGGGCGTCCTACCCTACGTTTACCGAGACGCAGTCTCCACTCAAGAACACGTTTGCCCCAACGGTTCTTCGGCTAATAAGTTCAGCCTATTGCCACTTCAGCTTGCTGGTTCTATAGGCTATGTCGGTTACCTTAGTTCTCTGTCGGATGACTTCACTTCTGATTCGATCCTTGAGAGGAACTCCGAGCATAGCCGAGCATAGTTGTTAAGCATTTAGATTGGGACGAAGTTGTCTTGAGTGGATGTTAAGTTCTTTCAGAAGATCTTTTAGAAAGATACAAAATATTAACATATTTATTTTAAAAAGTTCATAATAGGTTACAAAATAGGTTACAGGTTAATAGGTTACAGAATTTTCTAAGCTAAGCAACTTTGGTAGTCGCAAATACAGCCACAGCCGTTACTTTGGACAGTCATACGAGGTTGTGACGTCACTACTGTACGCGAAATAATTCAAAATTTTCTAAGTTCACCCCTTCCTCCTTGAACATTTTAGGAAATCCTCAGGGAGTAATTCCTAACGAACACCTAGCCCAAACACAAAGCGCATGCATGCCTAATTTCAGTGTCACGGGCTTGTACTTTAAAAATTAAGCAAAACCTACATTTAAATAAATACCTATATATGCGGGAAACATACCATTATATTTATTAATATAGCTAATGATAGGTATGCTAAGTTCAGTTTCCCCAACAATTTTAATTTGACTCCATCGTTGTTTCAGTACGGTTGTCTGCGAAATATTATAAAAATGTATATTGCTTTCAAAGTTATTATTGTGATTTCGGTGAGTGATTTATATATATTCTCAGTAAGCCAATTAATCATTTTTTAAAATAAAATATGTAGTTTTTATATTTTTTTGGTGTAACAGTTAAATGCCATCTGTTTGTTGTATCGTTTATCGTTTTTTCATGCACAAACAAATGCACCGATTTTTTTTTTAATTTTTGATAATGTAGTGCTCATCTGCTCATGGGTGATAAGATTGCTTAGTTAAAAATTGTGTTTCGGGCAAACCAGTATATTTTCGCATTAAATTGTGTTGTTCGTATGCCAATTTTACACTTTAATACGTAATATCAGAAGAAAAGTTGTTAAGTTCTCAAATAAGTAAATTTTTTGCGTATTTATTTTTTGTATGTACTACGCAAATCTTTTACAGTTTTATGAGTCCTTTGAATTATATTGAATTAAAAAAAAATATAGGTTTGAGGAAACTGAAAATGTTTATTGCTGTGTGATTTTGAATGAACTCGTGACCCACTGCAGGACGTCTACTTACTATTCATAAATGCCTCCTGCCCTTACGATGCCGGGGCAGATCACTAGTTTATAATAAAAATGTCACCTTTATGAGGCAAGAGTTTTTGAGAAAAGGAAGTCGAGGGCAGTTTATTTTCATTATTAGATTTAGAACAGAACGTTAAAATTTTATATTTGCTTAGCAGCTCAGCATCATCTGGTACATTAGCATTCTACTCGTATATTCAATAATATGTATTATTTCTCTTCTCCTCGTTTGATTTTTTTTTATCGGCCTTATCACTCGTACAATATATATTTTAATTACTATACCAAAAAAAAACCGAAAAGAAAAAAAACATGAAATAGCTGGTTGAACGGTGAGTTTCATGGTGTGGACGCTGAGATATTTTTACCTTAATAATTAAAAACTTATCGATTTAAGTAACAGGAAATACATTTTTTCCTGTATTTAAATAAGTTTTGTGTCACTATTATTTTGGATTAAAATAACGTTTTATTGTTAAATCATTTGTTTGCTGGCATGCAAAGTTACCATACATAGCAGCGTCATTGTTTCCCAATAAGTAGGTATGACTTTGGAGACTTAGGATGATTACCGATTGCGTGAATCGATTATTATTATTTTTCACCATTCCCTAAAATTTTATAATACGATCAAGTTTACCGAAATTTGGTGTGACATTTAACTTACATACGGACGTTCATAAAACCGGCCCTTAACCTTCAAGCCTAGATTAAATAGGTATCTTCTAGGCAAGCACCCTCCATCATCGACCTCGTTATCACTTTTCATCGGTGAGAAGGTGAAAAATAATAATAATCGATTCACGCAATCGGAAATCATGTCAAACATTGTTAGAGTAAACAATATTTGTACACGTTTTAATTAGCTTTATCAAAATCGAGTCATTAGTGTGGAAGAGTGTGGTCGAATCGATAAGCGGTTGGTGAATGTAGTAGAAGTTATAAGGATACAATATGTGCAATAGGTACTTAGGTATTATACGTAAATACTTATTTATTTTATATACGACTGATGTGGTGCAAATGAGCAAACAACTGCCACGCGTGGTTCGATATTTGTTAATGCAATAATGTGACAGACAAGCAAAAGACCTGCATGCAATATTTGCAACACTATGGTCATTACCAACCATGAAGAACTTTTCACAACCATCTTGAAAGACTACATTTTGTAGCACTGCGGAAGGGCATGTAGAGAGAGTTCGTTCCACATTTTGCAAGTGCCAAAAGACTCACTGTGTGGATGAAGTTTTTCCGACAAATATTTGAGCTTTGAAAAAAAGGGTGGGATGTCCTGTGTCTAGGTGTTGTGGAACCCCGATCCACATATACTCATATAGGTATATATCAGGTGACTTGTGGTCAAACGCTACCCTGTAAGAAGTAAGAAAAAGAACTAGATGTAGGTATCCTAGGTCAGAGTTATGATTGTGACTTTGTGTGCGTTATTTTATCACTGTTAATATTGTGTAGATAGTAAAATTACGTCATCATCATCAGCCTTCACGTTTCCATTGCTGGGACTCTGGCTTTCTCTCAGAGAGAGAGTATGGGCCGTTATCTATCACGCTGGCCCAGTGCAGGTTGTTAGATATCGCATGCCTATGAATGTTGTGGTTCTTGGACATGCTGGTTTCCTCACGATGTTTTCCTTCACCGTTTTGAGCGATGGTAAATCTGCACATAACTTACTAAGTCATAGGTTTGGGCTGAGAGGATTCGAACTTGGTGTCGGTGCGTTGTAAAGCGCACGCGTTTGTCATTCGGCCACCATCGCTCATCGTAAAATTATGTGATAATTGCTAATTAAATAATATCTAAATTAGTCGCAGCGTGGCGCTACCTTTGGCCACATCTTCACTTAACATAAGGTGACCTGTGGTCAAACCCCGGTAAAAAGGGTTAAAGAAATGTATCTTTTGTTTCAGGTGCTTTGTGATGTCCAAGTGTTTGCAGAAGATGACGAATGCAGCGTTCATTTACGTATCGACAATGCAATGCGAAAGTACTTATTACTTCTTTTTTAATTATTTTTTTTTGTAACAGCATACAATTAATTTTATGTTAGGTATTTATTTAAACTAAACTTAAGAGGAAGACTCTTAGCTTAAGCTGAAAATTGGGGCTAATTAGAACCTTTTTTATTAAAAGTCTCGACCATTTTTATCTAGATCTATATATTAAAAAAACGTATAAGTACCACCAATATATTTAAAATACCCACAGGGTCTTTAGGTTATTTTTGGTAAATACTGCCTTGATTATTTTTACCCTGGGCCTTATTCGCTATCTCCATCAAGATTCCTTGCCATTAATGTGTGACGACTTTATGTATTCCACGCAGATAACGTAACGCGCCTGCGTTACGTGCTTGATGGTCATAGCGAATAAGGGCACTGATGTTGAGACGAAGTGGTCACACTGAGAGGAAAGGAAAGGGAAGGAAAGTCAGATTATATAATATATCTGACTTTCCTTCTGAGTCTTACCTTCCAAAACAGATTCCTTCCTTATTTTACCTTAGTTTTCCTTCTATATCACAATTCCTTCCCTTTTGACTCAGAAGAAAAACGGTAATTCGGAAGGTCTTTTATCTCCGTGCATGGTTACATCTGAATTAATAGAGAACTGGAAGTCAAGTGTTGCCGTAATAGGAGATTGGGGACAGATTCATAACTAGATTAATACTCACCTACATTTTTTGTGTTTCAGGGCCATTTTGGACACAAATGATTTTTGCACATGTTTAAGGTGAAGTAAAGACTTAATTACATACTTGTTTTTTAGAGTCTTTGATAATAATCATAAATATTTTTTTATTTATAGAAAGCGATACAAGCCAGAAGAAACATCAGTAAGTTTGATAATATTATATTGTATCATTTTTACATCTAAATACTGATAATTTTTACACCAATCGTCGGTGAAGTTTTAACAGTGCGAAAGTCAAAACTATAGAAACTAAAAACCAAATAAAGTCGGTACTGCTTACAATGAAGAAAATATATTTCTGAGCATACTGTAAACAGTGTTATTTTACTTATAAATGCCATAAACAGTCATAATAGGGGTAACAGTTTCTTTTAAAGATTTTTCTCTGCATCCAATGACATAAAACTTCAAACGGTAAAAAATAACTTTCCCACTGCCAGAACTTCACTGACGCAATATAATAAATGCGAAAGTTTGCAAGTGTGCATGTATGTTACTTTTTCACGTCGAAGCGGATCAACGGGATAGCTGATACCCAGGATTAATACATATAGGATACTTTTTATTCCGGAAAAAGGTTCCAGCGGGATAGCGAGAAAACCGCGGGGCACTGCTAGTAATGTAATACTGCTATTACGTTCCCAGTTTCCCAGCAGTGGGAAATGGGAACGAAATAGGCTGACGATGATGATAACATTACTAATTTAGAAAGTTATAATGTTTAATAAGTAACTTAACTTTTAGGAACCAGCAACTGAAGCTGGTGACGAAGATTTGATATATTTCGATATTTCTAGGTAAGACTTTAATGTTTCATTTGTTGATAACGACTAGGTATATAACTTACAGTGAAGGTTTTTTTACTATTTACAGGGTAGCGTTTGACCACAAGTCACCTGATGTTAAGTGACAATGTGGTCGAAGATGGCGCCACGCTACACCTGGACTGGGAACTGGCTCTCAAGTGAGGCTCCCGCAACAGACCGATAGGTGCTTGGCGACAGATTCTCATCAAGAGTGTGTTAGCTAGCCAGACGAGTACTAGAAAATACCCTACCAGCAAGCTATGGTTTCATCACGATGTATTCCTTCACCGAAAGCTCAAGGTCATTGTAGGATTCGAACCCATGTCGCAAGCCGATGTCACTACCACCAGAAAAGGTGTAGGCAATGCCCCTGGTGCTGCAAATGTTCATCGGTGACGGTAACCGCTAACCATCAGACAAGCGGGCCACTGGCTCGTTTGCTACTCTATTATTAAAAAAAACCGGCCAAGTGCGAGTTGGGCTCGCAAACCATGGGTTCAGTACAAACTTGTTTTTTCATTTTTATTTAACTACATACATATTTACGGCCTTTTCTTTACATGTGCTCTAAGACCTTGCTTCAGGCCAAATTTCATGGTTCTAGGTCAATGGGAAGTATAAGCTCGCGATTGAATTAAAATAGAAGCAGGTTCTCAAGTCAAGACGTACCTATATATTTTTTTGTACATTTTGATGGCTTTATTGTGAACTGTTCGTAATTTTTTTCAGGGAGTTATTGGATATTTGCAATGTAATCAACAGAAGCTCTGCTGCGCTAGGGTAAGTAACATCTTATTTTCATTATGAAAGTTGCACCACTAATATTACGTATGAGCAGGCGTGGCACTAACGATCTAGCGAACGGATTGGTCAATCGTCATTAAAAGATTAATATTAAAATATGTTAAGATGATTTTTACTGTTATAATATGTTAAGTTAATAATGATGTTAAATTTCTCTACCCTACAGCTATGATGCATTGCCTGATAGTCGGGTCACGAACGGCAGTGATGTAACAACCCTTACGACTCTATCAACAAGCACGACACCAATAAACAGTAGTGTTAGTACAATGGCTAAAACTTTGGTTTCAACTGAAAGTACTTCAATCAAAGAAGATGAAACAACCATTAGTGATGTAACAACCCGTACGACTCTATCGACAAGCACGACACCAATAAACAGTAGTGTTAGTACAATGGCTAAAACTTTGGTTTCAACTGAAAGTACTTCAATCGAAGAAGATGAAACAACCATTAGTGATGTAACAACCCGTACGACTCTATCGACAAGCACGACACCAATAAACAGTAGTGTTAGTACAATGGCTAAAACTTTGGTTTCAACTGAAAGTACTTCAATCGAAGGAGATGAAACAACCATTAGTGATGTAACAACCCGTACGACTCTATCGACAAGCACGACACCAATAAACAGTAGTGTCAGTACAATGACTAAAACTTTGGTTTCAACTGAAAGTACTTCAATCGAAGGAGATGAAGCAACCATTAGTGATGTAACAACCCGTACGACTCTATCGACAAGCACGACACCAATAAACAGTAGTGTTAGTACAATGGCTAAAACTTTGGTTTCAACTGAAAGTACTTCAATCGAAGGAGATGAAACAACCATTAGTGATGTAACAACCCGTACGACTCTATCGACAAGCACGACACCAATAAACAGTAGTGTCAGTACAATGACTAAAACTTTGGTTTCAACTGAAAGTACTTCAATCGAAGGAGATGAAACAACCATTAGTGATGTAACAACCCGTACGACTCTATCGACAAGCACGACACCAATAAACAGTAGTGTCAGTACAATGACTAAAACTTTGGTTTCAACTGAAAGTACTTCAATCGAAGGAGATGAAACAACCATTAGTGATGTAACAACCCGTACGACTCTATCGACAAGCACGACACCAATAAACAGTAGTGTTAGTACAATGGCTAAAACTTTGGTTTCAACTGAAAGTACTTCAATCGAAGGAGATGAAACAACCATTAGTGATGTAACAACCCGTACGACTCTATCGACAAGCACGACACCAATAAACAGTAGTGTTAGTACAATGGCTAAAACTTTGGTTTCAACTGAAAGTACTTCGATCGAAGGAGATGAAACAACCATTAGTGATGTAACAACCCGTACGACTCTATCGACAATCACGACACCAATAAACATTAGTGACATTACAATGCCTACAACTTTGGGTACAACTACAAGTACTTCAATCATAAGAAATGAAACAGCTGGCAGTCATGTACCTAATCCTACGACTCCATCAACTACTGGACTGTATGTTGATCCACATGCCTCCGCTACTACTACATCTCGAGATAAACTTCCAATTAGTACGGTCTTGTTAATTCTGTTGGGCTCGTTATCCACTGGATGTGTTATTGCGTGGGTCAGTAACTTAATTTATCATCGATACAAATCTAGAGAATATGGTAAGTTGTACCAACCTTTTTGCATTCAAGTACCTAGTTTTATGGTTATTAAAGTCGGGGCAGTATTATATAAGGGAGCCGAGAATCAAAGCACATGCTTTTCATACAAACTTTTTCACTTCTCAAACTCGGAAAACACGCTTGATGTTACCTCTGATTAGAGTGAAACGTCAAAATATTACATACCAGAAGACGTTGTGTTGGCACCTTCAGTGAATTCCTTTAAAAAAAAGCTGGACTAGTGGTTGCGAACAAACAACGTTTCCTTGTTACAGAATTGACTTTACACTGCACTTTTGTACTTTCCTCTAATTTAACACACATATTTATATACCAACATTTTTTGCAGTTTTGGATCGCTTATTAATTTTGGGCATAAATATTAAGTAACTATTTATAAATGACACGCTGGTTTTGTTTTTTCCTCGCGCCGTGATAGCGATGCGCGCGAAGGCACCTTCAAAAAAGTTAACAGCCTGTCCGTTTAAAAAATGTAATACATACAAAATAATGTTTTGAATACGCAAAATTAAGATTAATTATGTAGAAAAA
This sequence comes from Opisthograptis luteolata, assembly GCA_931315375.2. Taxonomy (NCBI): domain Eukaryota; kingdom Metazoa; phylum Arthropoda; class Insecta; order Lepidoptera; family Geometridae; genus Opisthograptis; species Opisthograptis luteolata. Next base: position 5,016,787 of record OV928047.1, on the reverse strand, counting down.
TACATGTAATTTTAGGAATTTAATTATTTTCTTTCTTTCAGTCTTGCCTTTGGAGCAGCGACAATAATTGCAAACACAAGGAAATTTGCGAGAAAAGTTCAAGAAACATATTATCAGATGGGATCTATGACTCTCGCGTATGCAATAGATCAATCCGTAAACATAGTCTTGGCAACTTCGTACTACTTTTTATCCAGGAAAAAGGTTCCTCTGGAATAAAAGGGAACCATATTTTTATAAAACTCTCATTTCAATTCTCAAGGACAGAAATAGTAGATTGTATGACAAAAGAGCAAAATAATATTTTTACGGCAAAGGCGCTTTTTTGAAGCCAGAACGAAGTGAGGGAACAATATCGGTCTAGCCACTTTGTTGTTAAATTAATAAAAACAAACAAACTTACACACTTTTATACGCACGTGAGTTGTTAAATGTGAGCAGATTGCAAATTCCGAATCTATACTATGAAAAATAGCGAAAAATGATCAAAGAGCTTGTCACAGCTCAATTTGATAAAAACTGAAACTAAGTTAAGTATTAGATTTTTGAATAATCTACTTCAGGTGGTAATCGAACTCGTTGATTTTGCAAATCCTATTGCAATTGATGCAAGGAAGAAGGTTACTAATCTTTTAAAATAAAATAAATAACTTCTAATAAAAGACATAAATAATAAAACTGTGTTTTAAATTATTACCTTTATTTTCATATATCAACTACATATTATGAAACCTACCTAATATTATACTAAGTAATCCTATAAAAATGTTTCGTTTTTTTTTATTACCATCGAACAATATTTTAAAAGTATTATTGATCTTTGTAAATAACATTAATCATCTTGGTTGTTTTCGCAATCTTATAGATCATAGAGCAAAGGTTAAAATAAACAATTAGTGCACTGCATTTATTTATTGGCTGACAAAATATATCATTTGATTATTCGCTAGATACCTTAATACCCTGTAGAAGATTCCGAAATTGAAATTCCCTAACAAGATAGGATTTCTAGTCCAAAGCATCGAATCGACAATGTTTGCATTATCGTGTCAGAAATCCGGTGTGATCGCTCATAATTTTGTTTCGAGGGAGGCTCCGAAAATGCTGCCTATAACAATATTTGGTATCTACTCGGTCGAAAATCAATAAGGAAAGGTAAGGATGTAGAAAATAAAATCATACTCCTGGTTATTGGCAAATGTCACCTTAAACTGAAGTAAGTATGTCGCATGCATTGTGACCGAAACTCAGCAACTATGACTGCTCAGTGGTAGTGACGTTAGTTAACGATCCGTTTATAGCTAGTTCAAATCCTGCATTGAGCTTTGCTCAAGTTAAGAATCTATCGTGTGTTCCAGCAGTCTTACTTGAGATCTAGTATCCTGGCGTAGCGTAGCGCCACCTTTGATCACAAAACTGCTTTATATTTTTACTTGCTGCGGTTTCACCCGTGTCTTCCCGTTACCTAGCAGGGGCCTTTTTCCGGGATAAAAAGTAGCATATATGTTAATCTAGGTAGCTATCTCCATTACAAATTTCACTCAAATTCGTTCAGTAGTCTTTGCGTGAAAGAGCAACAAACATCCTCACAAACTTTCGCGTCTATAATATTAGTAGGATAGGCTTTGTTAATATTTTTATAGGTACTTTGTTAAATGTTTCACAAACATTTTAATTTAGTTATTTTAAGGGCCTTCAATACGATACGTTGAGGTAGTCACTCATGTAAATGTTACACATAAAGGTTATATGCCTGTTTACGGTCAGAATAGTGCATGAAAATCTTACGTGAAATGATCCGTGTGACGCCCAACAGTCATATACGATGATACAATACAATATCGGGCCTGTTCCGAGCAGTATCCTCATGAGACTAAACCAATAACACCTATTTTATTTTATTTACTCCCATGTAATATTTCTAATGGAGGAGAGTGAAGGTTTTATAAATCTTATTTCCAGGAAGTAATGGAGGATGATCACTCAGTTTCGATTCATTTAGCTTTTGGTAATAATAACTGTTGTCCTAAGTCTCGAAGCTAACGTGGTATTTGTATTAAAATAGGTACAATGCGATTTTACTTTCAAGTCAGTTCTTACTTTAAGGTAATTTTGTAAGTGGAAGATTTGCTACCTGCCTTTCTGTAGTAATTTTGGTTGAAAGGAGATTACAGTTAGATGACTTATTTATATGAGGAAATTTTTTCTGAGTACCACCTCACCTTAATCGTTGGAGTCTTTATTAGGTATATACCTACCAGTGGAGCTTACTGCTTGACCTTTTATGTATCTAGTTAAGAGTTTAAATTTATTCAATATATCAGGTATTTAAGTCGTCTTCCCAATAAGGTGAAATTGAATAAATATGTATGTTTTTACTTCTTCGATAGATATCTCCAACAATATATAAATGGAAAAAGGAAAATGTTACGTTCGCTGGATGATAAATCTGAGACGACGACGCTGACGTAATGCAAAACTGTAAGAAAATATATCGTCAAAATGAAAAATTCACGAAGATATGCGTTTGAAAATAAAGTAGGAGATACATAACATATAGCTGCTAGTAGGTATCTAATCTATTTACAAGTACAGTATTTTGTTTGTATGTTTGTTACCTCTTTACGCTGAAACGGCTTTTCTCCACACGATAAAAGAACACCCTTGCAATAGGTATGCTTAGTTAATTACTGTAGTTCGTTGTTGTGAGCAGTTTGTCGTCATTCTTAGTAGAAAATTCTTGAAAGTGGTAAGGATCTAAAAGACAAATCTTGCCGTATGCCAGCTAATTGTAGTCTCTAGAAATCGGAGCGTTCAGACTATCCTACACCTCTTAGCTATATACTTCGCACTGCTTGGTGATAAATGCACCGGCTGACAAGAAAGTAATTGTGGTCCGATCAACCGTACCACAAACAAAAAGCACATTTAACACGGCCAAACCCTTCCAATAATCTAAAGTAACAACAGGGCGTGTTCCAAAAGTGGAGCGTCACATAAATGACCTTTTCTCATACATGGCTCATTATGTGTATTACAATAAAAGGGACCGAGGATGATCCGTGAAGAAAAATTGCTGAATACCCACCCGCCCAAAGGGATAATGGGACACGAGACGTTTTGTTGGAATCGGCTCTTGTTGGTTTTTTCGTTGGTCAATGAGATGGTTGATAAATCGAAGATACTACGTCAGTTATCTACTGCAAAAGTACTATAAGGTGCTCAACTGCTCACATAGTTAGCGGGTATTTTTTAAGGACATTGTCATCTCTAACTTACATACAAGTAGTAGGTTGTTTAAACAGGGGCTAGGTATATTAAACGAGTCCTAACTCAAACGTTTCCAATTTTATCAGAGCTACGTATATATTACGTATAATATATCTCATTGAATCCACTTTAAAAGCAATGTAATCGAGCTAGGCATAAACACTGAGGTGAATATTTGAACGAAGTTTAGCTCTGTACACTCATTACGTAACTGCGTACATCAAGTTTAAATAATATAAAAAAAAACTGGAATAAAATAGCCTAAAAATGAAAACCTAGACAACAAAAATGAGAGAAGCATTTACCATGAGGGCATTGTACATAAAATATCACCTTCTAAATAATGATAGCAATAGTGTACAAAGAGAATTAGAGCAGGATGATGATGTGCTATGCAGCAGCTTCATTCATAAATTCTAGGCGATCAAAAATTCAAAACATGTGATCACTTTAGGACATCAAACTCGAAACTAGCTATACATTTTATGTTTTATGTAGACCTGTTTCAACCTCCTTGCAAAAGAATAGGCAATGCACTGCGCTCTTCCAGCCTAGTAATAACTTGTCAATCTTATATTTACCAGCAACTACTAGCTATGTTAGCTATCGTGTTCCTGAAACCGAGTACACTTGAAATTGGTTATACTATTTTGAAAATTGAATGGTTATTCATCGCCGCGCCTGAAAGCGCTTCCCCGGTCGGATCGTTACATTCCACGAATACCAGCCGTGATATGAAACCAACGGGGGTAATTAAATTCTGTCTGAATTCATTCAACGCACACGCTGATAATTTTCTAAATATTTGCTTGTTTATTTTATCTTTTTTACTGTTTCAATGCCGTAGACGTGCATTTTGTTCAGCTCTGAGTTCTGAGGTAATGTCTACAAAGACATTCCATATATACGAGTATATCCATGCTTTATTTGTTGTGCAGTTGGCTGCAAGTCCTAGGTATCTTTGTTTGTACTACACCAAACACTACTCTCAAATCACTAAATTCGCACATGGTAATTTAGAAGCTTTTTGCTAGGTGATTGGGAATTTTCTAGTGCTCGCCTGCATGCCTATATAAGCACTTATCGATGTGTTTCGGTAGCCTCACTTGAGATCCAGTTCCCAGTCTAGGCGTAGCGACCGTATCTTTAATCACACGGTGACTTGTGGTCAATCAATACACTATCACATGTAAAAACAAGCATAAAGTTTATTTCTCCTACACTAAATGAATTACTTACCCGTAAATGACAAAGTTCAAAGCTTTGCTAAACATTTTTCACATTATATCAGTTTTTTGTAAATGCTTTGGATAGGAATACTCGTAGTTCCCGAACCTAGATATCTATTGATTTTGAGTCTATCCACGCTTTGCACGATTGACCTTTGGTACGTGGACAGAATGCTTTGCATACTTTTTAGGCATTCTCTTTATTTGCTGAAATGTATTTCTGAATACCGAACAAAACACTACAGAATTTTGAATACTACAAGCATTTTTTCTCAAATAAAACATTGTTCCGTAATTTATGTTGCCTATCCCTATGGGTTGTTAAAGCACAAGCTCTTGAATTTCATGGTAAATATTAAATACTTTTCGTTACTGTGACATTATTGTTATGTCAGAAATTATTTATTGGCAAGCATCAAGTATCTATCAGTCTGTTCCGGCAGTCTTACTTGAGAGCCAATTTTGAATTCATCCATCACTATTACCAGAACGTAATTATGAACACTAAAATATAAGTAGATTACTTATTATACCTACATTCTACAATTATCTCTGATTTTTCTATTATAACACGTCGGCACTTGGTATTTATAATATTAGAAAAAAGTCAGTTACATGTACATAGCTTTAGGTTTAGGTGTCGATCCTGAAGTTACCAACACTAACGTGGTCTCAATTCCCTAATCTCCGTTTGTTCCAGAAACTAGTTGAGAGGTCAACGAGGTATTCCCCAAGCAGTTAGGGGACAGCATTCCTCAAATTTATCAGTCGATAAGAAAACGGGGATGTAAGTTGTTAACTATGTACCTACTGTATCTTGAAAACAGTGTTTTCGTTGGTAAGGGCTTTACTTGAGAACGGGTGGACCGATTTGTATTTTTTTTCAATTCAGGAACATTATTTCAATAAGAATTTTAGCGAAAGAAAAATTGGAAAATTACTTGTAAAATTCTGGAAAATGGAAAGCGATTATTTAAATATATTTTTTATTATTTATTTAAATTTGCTTACCCGTGATAAGCCACGGCGGGTTGCCAGGAAGGAATATAGGTATAGAAAATATTACACAAACCTACAATACTTAAATTACATAACAAACGAGCTGTTCCCCGCGGTTTCACCCGCGCGGGCTACAGCTTTATGCATGCAAAGTCTCAGCCCGATCGGTTTAAAATTGACAAAGTTTCATACAAACTTTCATCCCCTATTTTATCCCTTTGGGGGTGGAATTAATCAAAATCCTTTCTTAGCGGATGCCTACGTCATAACATCTACCTGCATGCCAAATTTCAGCCCGATCCGTCCAGTGGTTTGGGCTGTGCGTTGATAGATCACTATGTCAGTCAGTCAGTCACATTTGAGTTATATACATAGAGGACGCCCAAACTCGTTGATAAGAAATTTCTATGAACTCGCAAATACCTTTAAATATTTATCCTCAACCCACCAACCTACCTTACCAATACCGTTTATTTGAAAAAATAAGATATACGACAAAACTCCTTAAAAGTTAGATTGGAAAGTAAAAGAAGTACGCCCACTTTTCTTCCGTAACAAACGTGCATCATTGAATACCTAATCGTTATAAATAGGTAACTTAATGCAAAGGTGCGGGTGCCATGGGAAACAGTTTTTTGGTGAATTGAGATTGATTACGGCCTCTTTGACCGGAATGAATCAAGAATTTGCGTGCTTTTTGTACTGGGCACCATGGAGGGGTAGTGTTATGCTTGGACCAGCAATGTACTATGGCTGGACCAATTTTCATAACTTAGGTAGCTATTTGTCACAACCGTCGTCTCCAATATGAAAATCACAGGTCTAAAAATGGTGTTAGAGCTGTTGTATAAGAGTTAATTTTCCAACATGCCATTATATTAAAATATTAAAAAAATATACTTTACTAGCTGTTTTCCGTGAACTTACTCAAGCAGGCTACAGTTTAATACGATAAAGAGTATCCTATGTCATTTTCTAAGGCTTAAACTATCTGCAAACCAATGACAGATTCATTATAATATTATAGTATGTATATGGATACATGTTATAAAATGCAACACATTACCAGTGTTGTCATTTCTGATAAGTGTTACCAAACAAACACGTAAGTGTTGCAGTCATTTTACGTTCTTCGTCTTTATACTCGTATAAATAAATGGACACAACATGCCCTAAAACAATTTAATTCAATGACTGTAGTTCTGAACAAATAGCCTACCAAAACATTAACGTACGGGATGGACGTCGGATATAAAGCAAACGTGAGAAAAATTGTCTGAGAAATTGTATTGTGTGAACTTATTTGAGGTTTCATGTATAAGATTAGAAACAAACTAAAACATTTTAATTTATGTCATGTAACATAACATAATTTTGTTTGGACTCGTAACACCTAATATGTTCTGCAACTTTGGCTGACCGTGTCACACAGACGCGACCAAGCCAAGACTGGGGTGTAATTAGCTCTCCTTTCGCGTTTTAGACCTCTTTTGGTTTTGACGTTTTTTGGCTGAAGACCCGACGTCTGTTCTTCACGCGAATGTACCTGAAGAATAAACGCCTACATTTTGTTTTTGTGCCCGGCTTATTGAGCTCTAGACGACTATATTTAGTTAGGATCAACAAGGTTTTATTTTTTTCATGGCTGGATGATCCCGTAGTAGCCATTTTGAATTTTGCGTGACATCACCCTGCTCAAATGGCCCTTTTTATAAAACTGAGGAACGCGACGAGCTGGTCATTTTCCTGCTAGTGAGCAACACGCCTTGGATGATTGGTACCTAAGTTAATTATGAATTACTAGTCGCACCCCGTGGTTTCATCCGCGTCTTCCCGTTATCCCGCAAGAACCTTTTTCCGGGATAAAAAGTACCCTATGTGTTAATCCAGGAATCCATCCATACGCTATCTTCATTCCAAATTACATAAAAATTGGTTTAGTAATTACGGTGATACACAAACATTTACACATTTACACACACAAACTTTCGTATATATAATATTAGTAGGATTTAGCCTCGATCAAAAGATAAATTCTCTTTGGAGTAAAACAACCTATTACATTTCCAGACGTCTGGTTACACAAAACAAATGCAATTACATAAATACATACATGAACACCTCCATTTTTATGAACCAAACTCTGTTTTATGAACAACAACTTTTATAGAACGATCTTGTTGCGTTTTTACACATAATTGAATACAATATGACGATAATTCATGTAAATGATCTGGGCTTAATTTAAAATAGTATAAAAGCAGCTATTTTTATTTTTGAGAGATCTAAAGCAATAAAAGTGGTGATGGCCGAACATTCACACGTGCATCATACAAGGCACCGATACCAAGTTTGAATCCCATCCCAGCCGCACCTATGTGCGGATTTTTCATCACTCAAAACCGTAAAAGAAAACCAGCCTGAGCAAAAACCACAACATTCACGGACATCTACTAACTTATACTGGACCAGTGTAGTAAATTATGGCCACTAAGAGAAAACCTGTGTCCCAGCAGTGGGAAAGATGATGATGGTCTTTATTATTAAAGGAGGCAACAATATATATTAAATCAATTAAAAATCAATTCAATTATTATTAATATTAAGATAAAAGGTTCGAAAATGATGTTCTACGGTCCGACACAAGCTCTCATGGCAATATATTTCACGGCAACTGCAAAGGATAGCAAGACAAGGACTTACTCTATGTTCGACTTTCAGCCCCATTAATCGAGGGACTGATGGGCTAAGGACAACTTTAGGGCAACATTTACTCGGAGGACTGGAGATTGATAGAGCTCGTTCTACAGGAATATGACAGGACGGATAGCTATGAACTGAAAACTGAAATATAAAAGCAGACTTGCAGGAAATGACATGCCTAGTAAAGTCAACGACAAAAGACGCTGAACAATCACACATTTTCCAATTACCTGTAGCGTCTGAAACACCAACCTTTGCATCATCACTTAAAATTATGTGTTTTGTAATTGGTATAAAAAACACAAACATGACTGATCTAAGACACATTTCAAATATTAACATTTTGTATAGTCGTTGTGAATTTTCCATATGTGTTTCAAATCAGTAATTATTATTATTTATTTTACATTTTACATGGTATCATTTTGACCGCAACATAACACACCTGATTTTAGGTGATAATGAGGTCAAAAATTGGTGTATCAGATGATGAGGATAATAGAAAAAAGTGTGATTGTTCAGCGACTTTTGTCGTTGACTGTACCTAAGTAATGTTTGCACACACTACAGATTTTCATATACATATCTGCAATCAATCAAATGTAATTGATTCGATTTATTCGCTATTTAATACCGCTTTCTTGCAACATGTTAAACGAGCTCCCTCTGCAAGTTTTTTTTTATGTAATAAAGTTGACAACGCCCCTAATGTTGCAAATTTCCCTAGGTGAAGGTGACCGCTTACCGTCAAGCGGGCCATCTTCTTGTTTACCACTTTATGACAAGAAAATTAACAAACACATTTTCCTTTGTTCCACAAACATGTGCTGTAAAATGAATAAAACTTTTATGCAAATAATCAGAAATAATATCGGAAAGGGCTTACAAAGTTTCTTTGTAAAGCCCCGTCGGGTACCTGTTTAATTTTAAATAAATGTTTGTTACGGAATCCTTTGAGCTTGTTTTAAATTTTCTCAGGATTTTGTATTTAATACTTTTACTATAATGATATCGAGATTGCTAAGGTCTTTGAAGAAGATTTATTTTAATCTTCGTTGTAGATTTTGATAATTTTACATAAATAACTGTAATTCACAGTACTAAGATCTCAGAAATATACATTTGTATGTATCTAATCTATACTAACACTTGCTGTTCCCTGTGGTTTCACCAGTTTATCGCGATAAATAGTAGTTTATGCCCATTCCTAGGGACCTACCTATTTTCCTACCATCAAAATCACTCAAGCATCCTCTTTTTTTTCGTCGGGTTAGAAAATCATTCTGACTTACGCATTTCTGCAATCTACCATAGTAATTACTAGAATCTTTTCAGTTTACAGTTAGTTATCTAGAAAAATCGCTGCTTAGCGTAAAACTGCTGACTGTAATTTTTTTGTCATTCGTTATAATGTTCTCTGTTGTGCTATAAAGTGTCATTTATCTATCTATCTATCTAATCAAAAGCTAAGTAACTAAAGTTCTTTAAGTTCTGATGAAAGATTCTCACTTCAGTAAGTACTCTCTAACTTGATTGAACCTACAAGTTATAAAACGTCATGAGAGATTAGTCTCGCGCAATCAGAGTTCCCTATAGTACCTACATAGGTTTCGCCTATAGTTCAAAAAAGTTGTTGCTTATATAAAAATTAGAAAGCTTTTCCTACAACATATTTCATACTTAAAAACGTTAATTATTTAGTATTGCTACAATAAATAATATTTGTCCTTAGTTTATCATGAGGTTTAATTTTCTGAAAAATGAAATGGCAGTTTTCACTTTACATCGTTTCTAAGATAAATTTTGTGATCAATTTTGTCGAAAACAATTATCAAAATAATATAAAAAGTAAAACAATAAAAAAAGTCAAAGATATACTCGAGCTTTATGTACCCTACAAACACATGAAAATAATACTATAATTTTGTCCACCATTTATATGCTTGCACTGAATAATTATACAATATTAAATTAAATTTTCCTTCTTGGGCAACATACAGTGTGTAAAACTCATGTCTCTGTAAAATTTTGCTTTAACATTAAATAGACCGAAAAACAACGATGTCGCAGCAATATGGTTCCGTTTAGATTCGTTACAGATCCCTAATAAGTTAGTAGAGCTAAGGTAATAGTGGCTATAAGGAAAGTAATTTAAAACGGTTTAATTTATAAGTTAAGATTAAAATATCAACATCAAAGTGCTTCGCAAAGTCGAGCGTTGACGTGAAATGTCAGTAAAGACCCGAGTAGTTTCAAACGTAAATAAGTTTAAGTTAATAAGCAACCGCAGGATTTGTTTACAAAATTGTTGGGACGAGCTCCGCTCCGGTTGCGACTTCGTTTGATAAGTTTGTGCTGTAGAAATCAAATATTATCTCAGTTATTAAACTTTTAGAAGAAATACCGAAGTGAGCTTCGTAGTTTACGTTATGGATCAATTACTGATGCAACTGTACCACTAGTACAAGTTTTGGAAACTATAAAAGTTTTACTACCGCCACCTTGTCAAAGTGGTAACTCGTACTGCCTAAATTCAAAATGTAAGTCGAAAACTTTTTTCGAGTATGAAAAAAACTATATTAAATAACCCGTATCACCAATTTTAGGCGCGATAAGGCGCGTTGAAAAAAAAATTTTTGGTCTGAAACGAAAACTTTTATAGTTTACTAAACTATCAAAACCTGTAACTAAGGGCACATAAAGCTAAGTTTAGACTACGACAATATACACCATACACTCAGTGTATACACCGAGTGATAATGCGTTATGTATGTGGGAGCACGGTTTCTCTAATTGTGACAATAATGAATGCATGTGTCTTGGCAAAAGTTTAAATTTTTTTTTAAAGTTTACCGGCTCATCTAATGCACAAATATGTGTCACTTAGCGGGAATTGGACCTGAGAGTTCACGCGTCGCTGTTGGTTCTTCACTTATTGCGCCACATCGGTTGACATAAACATATCGTTCATCTTATAATAAAACATAGAAACAGACACACATGTAGAAATAATTACTTATACATAAGTAGTCTCTACCAATTGGCAGCAGCCGTGTAAAAAAGCAACTGCGAAAATCAAAGCTCACAACAGCTACGGCTACAGCGTACCAGTACATAACCGATTGTTTCAAAAACTCAATTAAAATCGAAAATCCTGGAAGTTGAAACAGCTTGCTAACAGGGAACCTTGTTTTTGACAGCTTTAATTAATTCGTACTCTCCCCGAACTATCACGAAACACTCAATGTTAACAGTGCTGAACTATGTTTGGGAATAAATCCACGTATTCTGATAGAATTGATATTTTGAATTAGTCTTTAAATAAAATGGTGATATTATACGATTGTTACACACTTACATTTTTTGCGTGTGACATCAAAGATATCGGTAGTGTTAAAAAATGTTTAACAAAACTAGTTGCGCCCCGTAGTTTCACCCACGTCATCCCGTTATCCTGCAGGAACCTTTTTCCGGGATAAAAAGTAGCCTATGTGTTAATCCAGGGTATAAGCTATCTCCACTCCAAATTTCATTCAGATCCGTTTAACAGTTGTTGCGTGAAAGAGTAACAAGCATCCATCCATACATACAAACTTTCGCGTTTATAATATTATAATAAAACAGCAAAATTTTTATAAGAAGTTGGAAAGAGGAAAAATTCGTTTGTTTTAAAAAAACTATGGTCCTTTTGATGGCCGATTGCAACACAAGCTCTTCGATCTTTCCTATTCCATCTGTTGTTGTGGTGAAGCAATAGAGCGTTATGCTATTTAACTGTTATTTCAATTGAGAGTAAAAGACATGGTAGGTAAAGGCACATATTTGGACATGGAATAATAAATTAAATCCACCTTCCACGTCACAGCAATCAAGTGGTTGACCAGGTCCACCTGACCCGATTCCTGTTTTAAAATAACACCCGACGTGAGCGTCAAACCATAATGTTATTACAGCGAATTTGCAAAATGTACAATGTAAAGTTATTTATTATCCCAAAATAATTATTCTCGCCATCAAGGTGAAAGCGAAGAAGGTTTTAAAGGCAAATATTATGAAAGAATTTATATCTCTATTGTTCGACAGACATTAACAGTACCAGCAACTTTGTCTTTTGTTTTATTTCGACGACTGTCGGAAATGAAATCGACCGACATGACTATTGTCTATTCTGTGCTACTGTTTTATTTTTATAATCGTATTTTTAGGCACAAAAGTAAATGATGATCAAATAACTTTTTTGTGTTAAGGCCTATGTCCCAGCAGTGGGAACGTGATAGGCTGATGATAATGATGTATTGATCACAGTAATTGATTCATACAAGATTCAATCCAAGAATTGGTAATTTCAGGAAAGTTTAGTAATCAATTCAATTTATGAAGTGGTCTTTTTCACCACTTTTCTGGTAAATTGTAATTGTGGTCTTAACCCACCGAAAGGTTTGAAACGAGGCTGAAGATTTGGATATATTACAAAATAACGGACAAAGGTTAGAAGGTTAAAGGTTAGATATTAAAAAAATACCTTTACCGTAGTGTGCTTTTTCTATTAATGCTTTCTTTCTTGAGTTATAGATGAGAAGATAACCCATGGTAAAATATAAAAACTTCAGCAAACTAATAATATACATGCTTGTCATAAACAACACGGTCGCGCAGTACTGGGAAAAAGCAATATCTGAGCCATATATTGGATCTAGAAACTAAAGTTAGTATTTTCTTCCGTGCATTTTCCTGGTTTTAATTTATTTTGAAAGACTGACGTGCTCTCCTAATAATTGGAGACGGTGCCAGTTCATACCAGATTAGTTGACAGTTTGCGAATAATAAAATATTAAGTAACTTAGAAACCACGTATACAATTCCAGATACATGGCTCTAACCCTTTAGTAGGTTTCCTTGTATCTAGGGTATCCGAAACAATGTGGATCAGGGACTGATGAGATCCAGACACAGAACAAATGCTTGCCCTTTTTCTTTTCAATGCACAAAAATATTTGTCTCTTAGCTGAAATAAAACCTGGTTCCTCAAGTTTTGCAATCAGTGGTTTGCCCATTGCGCCACATCGGTGAGGTGAGGATAATGCATTCCATTTAGGTCAATTATCTAAGTGGCGTGTAGTAGCAGTGGACCCTGGGCAAGTATACACGCTCTGCAGCGGTAATTATTCTAAACACCTAAGGAGAGCAGCGTGCGTGACGTCACTACCGCTTTTACATGCAAATCCGGAAAATGGTAGAGCTTTGAAATGACAGTATGTGTGTGCTTTTCCAGAAAAACGACCCATTTCCTCTGCTCCGTAATTTCTATAAAACCAAAGGCATTGATATATCGGAACTGTTTCCAGCGATTTTGATGTGATGAACATTGAGCTATTTCGGTATAGGTAAGTACATGTCTAAGGATGTAAAAGAAACTAGCTTGAAATTTTGTATTGACATTTATTTTTACATCTTACTGCAGCATTTGACCAGAAGATATTGATGCTATGTGACGATGTGGTCAATGGTGGCGCCACTCACGCCTCAGATGAGGCTGCCGTAACACATCTATAGTTGCCTATTTCATTTTAATTTCTTAGGAAATTAAACACTTTTTGTAATACTAGTTAACTTAAAGCTGGTTAGAAGTTTCACGAACTTAAAATTCCCATTTGATGATTTTCAAAAAACATTTTTTAGTGAATTTTTGCTCATAATGCGTTCCTATTTTCGTGATTCTAGGACTAGCGGTCGTGGCTGTGCATTGATATGTCGTAAATCAGTCAGGACAATGTTTTTTTTCATATAGACATACTACCAAGGTTAAAAAGAACTGCCACTTGTTTTTCCAAGACAAAGGCTGTGTTTTCTTGAGTCTTGTTTCCTTTCCTTGCATAAATTTCCTTTAGCATCGACGGCCAACACCCAAAATATTTAGGCAAGAAACATTATCCTGAACCATTAAAACCAAGTAACGATTTGTGCGTGACCACACATAATATAAAGGTGCGAAATCTGATTATACCTGTATTTTACTGAAACTAGTTCTTTGATATTTTTAGGGTTCCGTAACTAACGGAACCCTTAAAGGGTCACTTTGTTGCCCGTCTGTCTGTCTATCAAGACCCTTTTTCGTAAGAACGCGTTGAGGTATCAAGTTGAAATTTATTACATATACTCGGCTTTACGGTCTCTTTCAGCTGCGAAAAAATCAAACTTATAAGGCAACGAAGCAAGGTGTAGAGGAAAAAGTCTGAAAACCGTAAAAAACCCGTACCGTAAAACCGTAGTTTATTAACAAAAAAACAAGGTTGTACGGAACCCTCGGTGCGCGAGTCCAACTCGCACTTGGCTGTTTTTTTTTATTTAGTTTCTTCTTTAGTGGTTTCTCTTTAATTTCAGCATAAACTATGCCTACTCCATAAATTCATACTTAAAATTATAAATGCAGACGTAACTCGCTGTGTCCTTCGGTCTCTTTGTTATACCTGTTCACGCTCAAAACCACTGAACCAAACCTGATGAAATTTGGTGTGGAGATACTTTAGACCTTAAGGAAGAATAGGAAATACCTTTTACGCAATGAACTGTAGTCTACCTGAGTGGAACCACGGGGTGCACCTAGTTACTAAATGACGTGACTATGATGAGGTTTTTAACTTGAATGACGGTGTTTTTAGAGCAATAAACTAAATTAACCGACAAGTTTTAGGCAAATAAACGATTTCATTTGAAATTTTATTAATGTCCTCTAAAATTGCACAGTTAATGCGTGTAATTCTGACGATTAGCGAAAAAAAATCCTCTCTATTATGTAAATTGAGCGTGTAATGTAACTAGAGTAGACGGCCGTCGTTTGAGTGTTTAATGTATCCAGCAACGGAAAAGCTACTTTTCGAGCTTTTTCTCTTACCTGTTGAGTTTTTCTTCACATTTTATGATTTCCTCTGTCAAAATTTACATTTTGGCTTACGATATGATATAAATTACATTTGTTGTATGCTCGAAAACAAGTAATTTTATTTATATAGGCTATCTAAATGTTTCGTTTTTTAACCTTAGTACGAATTACTAAAAAACCACACAACAAAAAACAATGTTATGGAAAACTCAAATAAATTTACATACTCATATTTAATGCATATTCGTAAGCCTTAAAACTAATTAATCAAAGCACTTACCTGAGGTCGGGAACTCTCGCTCTCGGCGCCACGACAATATTTAACGCGGCGGTAAAATGTTTATTTAAATTGGAATAAGATACAAATTTCTAAGCAAGTAGTCAACAGTTAACACAGATACGAGTTATCAACAACAGTTCTAAATATTTCAAAAGTTATAACAAGTTGGTATCGCGCCGCGACATCATTCCGTCCGTAACAATAACACTAAGAGGAAGACCAAACGGACTGTGCGAGACAAGGCAGAGAGGAAGCGAAGAGTAGGCATCACAGGTATAACGAGTAATAAGAGATAAAAAAATAAATTTGAGGGTAGGAAGAGACGGGGAGCACGCGCGACACGACTTGAGCGATTTATAAAGAGTCTGTGAGATTCAACAAGTGGTTCGCGACTGTAAGCAGCGTGGTTCTGCGGAGAGAACCTCGCGGCGGGAAAGCTCGCCCGCCTGTGTCCCGAGTTTGGAGCTAGGGCGCCCGCTCGGGTGGAGCGTCTGCGCGTGTGTGCGAGGCCTCCGCACAGCCTTCATTGTTGCAACCTCCGTGGTGTGCGAATTCTGCATCCCTACACGCGTTTGTCTTTGTCCGCGCTTCCTGCGCGTGTGTGCGTAATGACGCGCCTACGGGTCTAGAGTAGAGCTGAGCCCCGGGAGTCCCGAGCTCGTCCCTCTACCACAGAATAATGGTATAGTAAGTAACACAATTCCCACTGTTTATGTGTTCAGACTGTATGCTTGAGGCGCTTAGATTGCAAAGCTTATTTGTGCTGCTTTGGTATATCGATCAATGGACACTCTGTGCTACGAGCAACATTTTCGTCAGTTACGAATTCAGTTCTAGCATTAAGTGCATAGCCATCCCGCCTAGATATCGCAAAAACGTGTGCGTTACAGTGTGTGAGTCTTTCATGGATTCTTGTGTGAATTTTAAACACTGTCTGTTTTATAATTTACATGTACTATCTATGCCGCTTTTACAGTGAAATGGCTCAGTGAGCACAAACTAACTGCGTGCTACATTAGCGGACGCGTACCTACGCCTGCGGTTTTATAAAAGGATTTTGAACGATGCATACAATGTTATATCGTAGAGGGAATTTAATTTACTCGCATGGTAACTGGATTGTTTTTGTTGCTCTTTTATGAAACAGGTATTTTTTATCTCTTACATGGTAGCGTTTGACCACTGTATGGTCACCTGATATTAAGTGACGACAGGTGCCACTCTACGGCTGGGTTGGGAACTTATAGCTCTCATTTCAAGCTATCAGCTCATACCAACTATATTACGGGTAATTACCAGAGTTACATACTGATCCAATAATAAAAATTAAGTATTTTTTTTTTACGTGTTACAGGGTAGCGTTTGACCACAAGTCACCTGATGTTAAGTGACGACGTGGGTGGTAGCTAGCCAGGCGAGTACTTGA